>CM062818.1:2051677970-2056677970 GCA_031772625.1 Pinus tabuliformis | reverse complement strand
ACAGTCTCCTACTCCTCCAAAGAGATATACTAGCTCTACGTAGTGGCGAAGCCAAGGCTCGTTACAATATTGTCCAAGCTTTCTCTAAGATAGTCCTATTGGAAGCTTGGATGACCAAAAGCCTTTACAATGAGTTATGAGGTTCTATTTATAGCAAAGGGTGGGGTGACCCTTCACATTCCCCTTTGTGACAGTTCATCTACCCTCATGACTCTTCATCTACTTTATGAATGTTACATCCAACTATCGACACTTGAACTTCCACTTAACAAGATGTTACATACAATCTGCACATGTACCAATGTGAGACAAAATGGCTTGAGCAAGCCATGCTAGACATCACTAACACTCAAACCGTTGTTCTGAGATCAACTCTTTGACATCCTTGTGATGGTCGATGGTGGCAAATTGATGCCAAGCTTGGTCGTCTATGGTGGTGTCTGTGCACTCAATGGTGACATCTTGCTGAAGAAAACTCTTGCTTCCATTACATACAGGTACACTAATATGGCTCCTCCATCCAAGTCATCTAATAGCATGTGAATGGTCATCCTGGGTGCGACCAGACTGGAAACATGTTGATTCATAGTGTCTGCACTGATCTCCAAGCATGTGCTGGTGGTCGTGCACATCAACTTGTCAAAATACATGTTCAGCTCCAGTTGGACTTGCTTCTTGTCTTCACCTTGGTGAGTGTACCAAATAGGCGAGATCACATGCATGCGCACAATGACATGCATGTTGTTGAATTCCCTTGCATGTGATCATTAGAACTACTCACCTTGTCTGATCCATGCCAGCTGCTGGGATGGTGACGCAGGAAAAACCCTGCAAAATCCAGAATCTCTCCATTCTCATGCATATACAAAATGCATCTCGAATAATCGCCCAAATAATTCTTCAATGTCCGAGAAATTTCACAAACTATCATATTGCACACGGAAGCTCTTCAACATATGTTCACAAAAACCATACTCTCATAAGCGGAAGCTAATAACATCTGTTTCAACTTTTATGGTTTATGGAAACCATACTTAAATACACAAGGTTCTTTATTAAAACCCAACATTCAATTAACTCATGCGAAAGAAACCATACCGTCAACTATCACCTTTTCATGTGATTAAACCCCTCAATGCATATCATGGAATGAAAATGTTTCAACTTTGTGAATTACATTTCAATAACCATGGATCCCCAATTTATGCAATCCACCATCTGCTTAAGAGTTTGATTTGAACAAATTATGCGAAATGCATATCATTTAAAAGAACATCGCCCACACAACATTACACATTGACTATTGGAATAATTATGCAACATCAAATTCCATTTGAGCCAACGTTTATGCAAATCCATAATTAACCTTTCATATATTCAGGTTTGATGAATGCTTCCACACATCGGTTTTCACTATGGAAATTACCAACTCAGGCTATGGTTAAAAATCGAATGCTAACAACAATTGAGCCACGCACTTACCATTCTACCTCTACGCCGCATTCTACCTCTACGCCGCATGTGGACTTGGCAATTTATCACAATTATGTTCCAACTTCTTACACGTAGAACAAATATACAGAGAATCTGCAATTGATTGCTACCACGGCGCCTTTGATTTGATAATCAAACTGGGTTTTAAAACAACATTACCCTTTGTTTATAGACCGGTACTCTACGCCAGCGTTTGTGTAATTGCATAGTTTGCATATGAGACACGTACTGTAAAGAATCGATTTACACAGCAGTTACTCCTGCGTACACTCCACCCACAGCGTTCTCACTGTTCGACTCAATTTCCACTGAATTGTTTATTGTTGCTCCTCCACGTTGATATCGACCACCAGCTGCATCAATCGGTTCACTGTTTGATCTGCTCAAAATAGACAGTGCTCAAAACGAGCTCTACGCCCTTTCACGTATGTCAGTCATTCAAGATTATACAATATCAAATAGAATTCAAGAAACCATCCCTACACAGAGAATGTAGACTCAAATTTGCGCTGGGCATTGACATTCAACAATAAATCAATTACTCCGGCAACAGAGGTTTAAACCATCGATTCATCCATCGCTTCACTGTTGAACTTGGTGTTTGTGCAGACTCACTGAAAATTACACAACTATGTACTCAACACAATTTCTTTAACTTAGATCTCGTAATTGAAGTTCGATTTGATCTTTCTTATATGAAATCAATCATTCCAATGATCGATACAGCAAATGATATACCTTTCAGCTATGTATATAGTCTCAACAACTTTAATGGCATCGATCCAATCAAGCTCAAGACTAATTTATCAATCACACAATATACAATTCACACAGGAATTCTAAAACCAAAATTCTTCATCAATAAAACCAAATGTAACAATTTCAAAAACCTCTTAGTTCATGACCAGATTTTCAAATCGATGGCCCTTTACAAATGCCCAGAGGCTTACAAACTTTGGCTGTCCAAGCCTCACCTCTCCTCTCTATTCTATTCTACCTTCTCACAAAAACCACTCATATTTATACATAAATAATGAATTTAATTCATTCCAAAAATCTCTCCACCTAATCCTCAACTAAATCTAATTTAAATTCATTTTAGGTGTGGACTCAACTAAGTCCTGTACATAGCATCCCTACTACCTAAATTTTCTACCTAATTCTATTTTCTCTCATATCCTTTTAATTAATAAAAGAATATTTACAAAATCCTCACTTTTATAATTTATCTCATATTTTATTAAAAAATACCAAATTAATTAATAAAACAATTAAAATGTCACACCCCCCTTATAAAAAATGAAAATTGGCCTTGATGCTCCTGCATCAGACTCCCAAGTTTGAAATTAATCATGATCGCCTGATCATGTGTTCGGATCTCTGTTTGCCTGGATCCCATATCTTGTGCTGCAACTTTCCATTTGTCGCTGCTTTTGTCTGTTGTTCTTCTCCAGGTCTCCACACTTTATGCTGCATTGCCCCACTGGCTTTGCTTTCACAATCTGTCTTTGTCTTTACTTTGTTGCTGCTGCTTCTCTTCTTTTCTGATGTCTTCCTCTGAGATACTTTCAACATGATTCTCCTGGTTAATTCAATTTCTCTGTCCAATAAATCTCCAGATTGCTGATTTCTTTCTTGCTCAGTTCTTACTGTCACTTGCTGACTTCTTGTTGCCAACCAATCATCCATGCCCTCTTGTTTTCTGCTTTCTCGTATCAGCAACTTACTGGACTGGTACATTGTGTACTCCTTTTTGCTATCTTCATCTCTCTACATCTGCAATTCCCAATTTTGAAATTGAGATTCTTCCTGTACTGAATTTTGACTATTCAGCATCATTTCCAACAACATAACGTCCTCATCCCATGGTTTTTAAATTTCCATAGGATTTTCTTCTTCCTTCATTTGACTGCTCAGCTGATTCAAATGTTCCTTAGCGCCTAAAACAACCCCTGCATTCATCAAACACTTGTTAAAACAAAAATCATAAGACCTCAGTGCCTTACTTCCCTTTGCCAGCACTTCAGTATGTTGTTCTGAATTCTCCCTCTCAATCAGCACATCAGTATGTTGATTCTCTCTTCCCAAGAATTCTCTGAAGAACTCTCAAGACTATCAACCAGTCTTCCTCTCATACCATCTGTTTCCATGATGTTTTTCTGTTCTCGTTCACTATAATGAACTCTACCTTCTGCTACAATTTCTCTTTCATACTCTGAATTTATCAACAAGTATTCCAACAATGCAATTTCTCTGTGGCATTGCTGAAGGATATCATCATCACTTATAGTCCCTGCATTCACACACAAACTTTCAGTTTGAAAATCACAAAGTTCAACAATATCAATTGTTGTTTTATATACCAGCTCTTCAAGTTGATCCTCTTCTTTATTCACAAGAACTTTCTCTTGTACTGTAACAGCTTCACCAGATTACACATCCTCCTCAGTAAAACCTGTAATCACATCACAATTGTCAGCTACAAAATTACAAGAGTTCACATTATCCAGCTGATCTGGATCTGCCCAGTAACTCAAGAAATCATCAATGATCTCCTCTTCTGTTTCACCAATGGAAACCTCCACTTTCAACTCAGCTGCTCTGAGTTCTTCACATCTCAACTGTATACTCATCATCTACTCGAGCTTCCTCAGCTCTTCTCTTAACTGCATGTTTATCTGTTGATCTCTTTTCTGTTGTAGCCTCTGCCATTTCACTCTCTTCCTCATGAGCCAACCCACTCTCTGGTCCTTCATATTTTCCTGTAGCAATTCCATCAATAACTCAAGATGAACTGCTATCTCAGCTTTCTCTTTCTCATACTCTTCATCAGTCAACTGTTGTCTTATGCCATTTGCCTTGGCATTTTCTTTCTCCCTCTTTCTACTGTGGCCTCTTTCTAAACCTCTGCTCTCTCCTTTATGACTTTCAGTAGTCATCTTCTTCGCCATGAGTTTCTTACCCATGGGTTGCACCAAGCCTCTACAACAGCAAGCTCTCCTGCTGCCACTTACCTCACCAATCACTTCCTCCGGATCTGGTCTTTTGGTAATCACCCGGTCCTCTACTGGAACCTTTCGAGCATTTCTCCACTGCTCCTTTAGGCTTCACTCATCTGCAACTTTATTCAACCTCTGTTGAATCTTCAGGTTCTGCCACTCTCTCTTAGAATCCATGTCGGACTCTTTCATCACTGCACTCTAGCTGTGATCTACTTCTTCCCGCTGAGATTTCTTCACTATGCCTGTAAATCAAATTATCCAAGCATAAAATTTAAACCAAAGATAAATAATACCTATCATCTCACCTTTCAAGATCCTGTTGATCTTGCTTCACTTCCTCAACTGCACTGCATCTCTGTGCTGCAATATTCATCAGTTCCAAAATCTGATCTTAACACATGCAATTAATTTAACTGAAAACTTAAATCTCCACACAGAGCTATTCTAGCTCTGATACCAAAATGACGCAGGAAAAACCCTGCAAAACCCAGAATCTCTCCATTCTCATGCATATACAAAATGCATCTCGAATAATCGCCCAAATAATTCTTCAATGTCCGAGAAATTTCACAAACTATCATATTGCACACGGAAGCTCTTCAACATATGTTCACAAAAACCATACTCTCATAAGCAGAAGCTAATAACATTTGTTTCAACTTTTATGGTTTATGGAAACCATACTTAAATACACAAGGTTCTTTATTAAAACCCAACATTCAATTAACTCATGCGAAAGAAACCATACCCTCAACTATCACCTTTTCATGTGATTAAACCCCTCAATGCATATCATGGAATGAAAATGTTTCAACCTTGTGAATTACATTTCAATAACCATGGATTCCCAATTTATGCAATCCACCATCTGCTTAAGAGTTCGATTTGAACAAATTATGCCAAATGCATATCATTTAAAAGAACATCGCCCACACAACATTACACGTTGACTATTGGAATAACTATGCAACATCAAATTCCATTTGAGCCAACGCTTATGCAAATCCATAATTCACCTTTCATCTATTCAGGTTTGACGAATGCTTCCACACATCGGTTTTCACTATGGCAATTACCAACTCAGGCTATGGTTAAAAATCGAATGCTAACAACAATTGAACCACACACTTACCATTCCGCCTCTACGCCGCATGTGGACTTGGCAATTTATCACAATTCTGTTCCAACTTCTTACACGCAGAACAAATATACAGAGAATCTGCAATTGATTGCTACCACAATGCCTTTGATTTGATAATCAAACTGGGTTTTAAAACAACATTACCCTTTCTTTATAGACCGGTACTCTACGCCAGTGTTTGTGTAATTGCATAGTTTGCATATGAGACATGTACTGTAAAGAATCAATTTACACAGTAGTTACTCCTGCGTACACTCCACTCACAGCATTCTCACTGTTCGACTCAATTTCCACTGAATTGTTTATTATTTCTCCTCCATGTTGATATCGACCACCAGCTGCATCAATCGGTTCACTGTTTGATCTACTCAAAATAGACAGTTCTCAAAACGAGCTCTATGCCCTTTCACGTATGTCAGTCATTCAAGATTATACAATATCAAATAGAATTCAAGAAACCATCCCTACACAGAGAATGTAGACTCAAATTTGCGCTAGGCATTGACATTCAACAATAAATCAATTACTTCAGCAACGGAGGTTTAAACCATCGATTCATCCATCCCTTCACTATTGAACTTGGTGTTTGCGCAGACTCACTGAAAATTACACAACTATGTACTCAACACAATTTATTTAACTTAGATCTCGTAATTGAAGTTCGATTTGATCTTTCTTATATGAAATCGATCATTCCAATGATTGATACAACAAATGATATACCTTTCAGCTATGTATACAGTCTCAACAACTTCAATGGCATCGATCCAATCAAGCTCAAGACTAATCTATCAATCACAAAATATACAATTCACACAGGAATTCTAAAACCAAAATTCTTCATCAATAAAACCAAATGTAACAATTTCAAAAACCTCTTAGCTCATAACCCTATTTTCAAATCGATGGCCCTTTACAAATGCCAAGAGGCTTACAAACTTTGGTTGTCCAAGCCTCACCTCTCCTCTCTATTCTATTCTACCTTCTCACAAAAACCACTCATATTTATACATAAATAATGAATTTAATTCATTCCAAAAATCTCTCCACCTAATCCTCAACTAAATCTAATTTAAATTCATTTTAGGTGTGGACTCAACTAAGTCCCATACATAGCATTCCTACTACCTATATTTTCTACCTAATTCTATTTTCTCTCATATCCATTTAATTAATAAAAGAATATTTACAAAATCCTCACTTTTATAATTTATCTCCTATTTTATTAAAAAATACCAAATTAATTAATAAAACAATTAAAATTTCACACCCCCCTTTATAAAAAATGAAAATTGGCCTTGATGCTCCTGCATCAGATGGATCCAAAACTTGTATGGATGCAATTTCATCTGTCTGTGCATGTTACACCCCCTGCTATACCTGTTCCTACTGCAACTCATTCTCTCGTCTATGCAACTCCTGTTCTTCCTTGAGTTGCTGCTTCAGCACATGCAACTCCTTCTCTATTCCATTCTATACCTTTGCATGATCTTAATTTCACATGTCACCTCATAGCCTCAATCTCCAAAGTTTCTTTCATGATGAGTGGATCTGTTTTGAGCTTGCAGCTTTACTCTGCTTCTATGCTATCAACAACCTTCCTCTTGCATTTGTCACATGCAACTGTGTTGCCTTTTGCTGCTACTAATGGTGTTGTTTGTTGTGATGTCATTTCCATTAATCTTGATATCCTTGTACATGAACAACTTGATGTCTTCGTGGATTGGAAATTTCATAGACACTTGACCAAATGCATCCCCATCTACGCTCTTAACAATGTCTTTGACTCTGCTCTCTTGGAAGCCATTGGGCTTGTGTTGCTAAGAGACAGATGAACACTTGTGATGCCTGGAGACATAGAAACACTCATGGCAAGCAATATGTTAGTCAAAAACAAAAACAAACTTGAGGACTGACTTGCATCATACCTATGTGATTTAACGTGAAGGTTGCGCGATTTCTTACGGGAGGTCGGGAGACTGACTACAAAAACTGCGCAAGGCATAGTCTAGGTTATCGGGAGGCTGACTAACTACTAGAACTGCACAATGCACAGTCCATCCTGGCCTATTGAGGACAGTAACTGCACAATGCAGATTCCATCATGGCCTGTTGAGGACTGGAACTGCACAATGCATAGTCCATCTTGGCTTGTTGAGGATTGGAACTGCACAATGCGTAATTTCAATTAGTAGTGACATGCAACCAACAAACTGCATTGCGCAGTTTCTGGGGCCAGTAGGACACTTCCTCCAAGAATTACACAATGCAAGCATGGAGCTCAATGTTAGGCCAAGCTTGCACAATTTCTGGAGGGAAGGTAGAGCCTCCGCTTTCATAAATGCACAGTGCTAGCCAGGCAAGGCACGGTCAGGGCCAAGACAGCCAAGACCGGTCGACAGGCGACTGGAAACATGAGAAGTCTAAATGCATGGTGAGATGAGTGCAAACAAGAGTGAATGATCATACATGAAAACAACAAGTGCAGGATTTAGAAAATGGGAAAGCATGCATGTGTGTGAAGCGAGTCACTGCAACGGTGACCATCCGTGCAAAAACAATGTCATGCATGCGACAACAGTGAGATGCGAACGAAAACTGAAATGGTGCTTCCACAAGCTAACATACATAAAAACAACAACAAGTGCTCACTGAAATAAAGAAGACAACACTCACACAAAGTGAAACACAAAAAGCGACAGAAACACAATGCAAAGGTAGGCTTACCCCAAAACAACTGAGCTAAATGTGCTAACGACTCCTAGATGCAATCTGGGATGTCAGAGCTGCAAGGTTGATGTGAGGAATGAGATCTACAACATTCGGTTGATGTGTTTTGACAAAATCAAGTTTGTGACACACATGCCACAAATCTAGGAAAAGAAACACTTGGCAAGAGGTTTCTGAAATGATCCTTGCATGTAACCTCCATATGCTAAAAATAGATTCCTGAATCAAGGGATGCCTTTGCATGCTGCCTTGGGAGAAGGAGTCCATTCATGCAAATTAGTTTTTCTCAGTCCTTGAGGGAACTGGTCAACCTGAAGGCACATGCAAAGGCAACCGGTCTGCGAGCTTGGGATGAAAATCTGCACAGTTTTTGGGTTGAGCAGAGATGGTTTTCCCAAAGGGATTGCACAATTTCTGGGAGGAACAGGTGACTATCTCCGAGGATTGCATAATTTCTGGGCTGAGCAACTGCCCTGGGTCAGACTGCGCAATTTTCTGAAGGAAGCATGTCTGATAGTATTGCGCAGTTTCTAAGCCCAGCAGGCTACCTGGTTGGATTTGTGCAATTTCTGCTAGCTACTGGGCTGGCTGTCCTAGAGGGATTGTGCAATTTTTGCACAATTTTTGGGCTGAGTAGGTGTCTTGGGATGAATTGCACAATTTTTGGGGGGAATACTGTCAGGAAGAATTATGGAATTCTAGAGCCCAACCGGGTTTCCAGATGGGTTTGGGCAATTTTTGGAGGGAAGGCTAGTTCCCCTCCAGAATTGCACAATTCCCAGAGGGAGCTGCTCAACCAGCAACTGACACTAAGTCCAGAAAGTGACATGTGAAGGGGGTGGAACAAGCTTTCATGTATAGGCTAACAAGACTCTATGAAACGGCTGAAGCTGATGTGATTGACAGTTCAGGACATGCTTCTAAAGATGGTTGATATGGAGGCTCCAAAACGAAACTAAGGCAAAATTTTAGAGGGTGGTTGTAGCCGCTACAACATCTTCATATTTTGTTTTGGGATGCATTCAATTCATGCACTGGGTTCTCTCTTCTCTGAGCATTCTGGATGCTAGATCTTATCCCCAAGATTTGGATCACTTATAATGATATCCATGGAGACATCCATCCATATAGAAGCAAGTAGCAGAAATGGTTGTAAGATTCCTAGTGTCTTCACTTTTTCCCCTTTGTTGCACTAGAAGACATCACATTCATCTAAAAATGTAAGAATGTCTTATTTCATCCCTTCCCAAAAGAAATAGCGGCATGCATGAGCATAAGTCTTCTGAAATCCATAATTTCCTATGATGGGTGAGGGGTGAAACTCTACCAGGATGTGTGGTTTGAGAGTGGAGTTAGGGGAGAGAACCACATGATCCTTATATCAAAGAATATGTTATTTCCATGTGTAACCCACTCAGGGGTTAGGATCTTCTTATAACATTTGGATAAGCTAGGAATGAGATGGATGGGAAAACAATTCATTGCATGCCACCTCAATCCAAGATGGTATGGTGAAGGATAAGGATAAAAGGGTGTCATCCTCCTCAAATTGTCGTGACAATGCATCAGCCACAACATTTTATTGACCCTTCTTATAGATTATCTCATAGTCATAGCCCAACATTTTGGTAAGCCATTTATTTTGTTGCAAAGAGGATAAGTGTTGCTCCAAAAAATACTTGAGACTATGATGGTCAGTTCGGATCTGGAAACATTATCCAAGCAAGTATGGTCACCAAGTGTCTACTGCATGTAGGATGACCATCATTTCTTTCTCATAAGTAGATTGACCCAAATTATTTCCACTTAATTGTTGGCTTGTGAAGGCTATTGGTCGACCTTCTTGCATTAATACTGCTCCAATGTCGGTCCCTAAGGCATCACATTTGATCACAAAGGGTTTTGTAAAATCTAGGAAGGCCAAAACTAGGAAGGCCAAAACTAAGGTGGAACACATGGCATGCTTGAGATCCAAGAAGGCCAGTTGAGTTTAATTTGTCCAGAGGAATGAATTTTTCTTGGGAAGATTTGTGAGAGGTCTGCCAATGCATCCATAATTTATGACAAATTTGCAATAGTATCCCATGAAGCCCAAAAATCTTGTCAGAATTTTGAAGGTTTGAGGTTGTGCCAATCTTGCATTGCTTGAATATTTTTTGGATCCATTAGTACTCCTTTGCAGCCCAAAATGTGTCCCAAGTCTCCACCTCTTCCATTCCAAAAGAAAACTTGGACAATTTGACAAATAATTTATTATCCTTCAAAAGTTGCAATACCTGGTCGACAATTTGACGATGTATTTCCCATGTTTTGTTGTAGATGAGTATATCATCAAAAAAGACTAGGACAAACTTTCTAAGATATGGCTTGAGAAGGTGATTCATGAAACTTTGAAAGGTGGATGGGGCATTACAAGGACCAAAGGGAATAACCAAAAATTCATAGTGACTTTCATGGGTTTTGAAATTTGTCTTGGGAATGTCTAGAACTTTCATTTTGATTTGGTGATAGCTTGAATGAACATTCAACTGGTAAAGAATAGGGTGCCATGGAATTCATTAAGGAGATCATCGACTACGGGAATAGGAAACTTATCCTTGATGGTGAGCTTATTGAGGGCCTTGAAGTTGGGACACATGCACCACTCCCCATATTTATTTAAGACCATGACCACTGGGGATGAATAAGGGTTGGTGTTGGGATGAATAACGCTTGCTTCTAGTAGATCCCTAATAATCTTTTCAATATCATTCTTTTGTGCGAATGGATACCTATAGGGGCAAACATTTGGTGGTTGGATACCCTGAATCAAAGAGATGTTATGATCATGCTCACCTTGAGAAGGAGGTAGCTCCTAGGATTTTTCAAACACTTGCTGATCGTGTCTCAATGGCTTTTGCAGATCTAGATGAATGTTGGCAGGGCTTGATTCAATGGCCTAGATTGCATTGAATTGAACAACTACCCCATGGTGTCCCTTTTTAAAAATATTCTCCATTCTATGCAGTATGATGATAGTAGAAGCACCTACCTAGAGCTCTCAGAGTATATGAGTGTGTCCATTTTGTTTGAAGCTCATATATAACTCTTGGAAGTCCATGGTAATGGGGCCTAGTGTTTGAAGCCATTCAACTTCGAGGATGATGTCACAACCTCCCATTTCAATGGGAAACATCTGTGTTTTAAGGTGATATATCCGCATATGGAGCTTTATGTTCTCACAACATCCTTCACATTTCATGGTCCCTATAAGCCATAACGACCTGAAAATTGGATATTTCCTGCACAAAACAATGCATGACCTCAGTGACCCATTTATGGACAAGATTATGCATGCTGCCACTATCAAACAACACCACTAACAATTGATGCTTAATAAATCCTTTGGTTTTAAGCGTTTGTGGAGAAGAAATACTTGCTAATGCATGGAGTGATATAACTGGTTCATCAGGTGTTGTTGTAGTATCTATTGTAGTATCTTGGGGTTCCACTACGTCCTTCCCAGACACTTCAGTGGGATGGGCCTCATCGTCTAGGCTATTTTCAATCACATCAATCTAAAAGAACTTTGGTTCCTTGCATTTGTAGCCTAGGGAATATTTGTCATCACAATAGTAACACAATTATTGTCTTCTCCTTTCAGCCATTTCTATTGATGACACCTTTGGTACCTTAAGGATTTGGGTGAGGCCACTAGTAGGGGTGGGACGTGCTTTTGATGTGGAGGAAGGAAGACTGAATTGGTCATTAATAGCAATCTCTGCATCTAAATCTTTGTGGCAAGCTTCCAACCAAGTAGTCGGTTGATGCATTCTAACATGTGTCTGGATGGCTTCCTTGAGGCCACTGATGAAACATTCCATATAGAAGGTGTCCCCTAGGCCCTTAGTCTGGATGGTTAGTTGTTCAAATGATTTGATGTAGTCTTGTACTGTACCAATTTGTTTGAGCTTTTTGAGGTGACCAAGAAAGTGAGATTACCTGTCAAAACATATACAAATGGCTTTAGAGAACATATTCCAAGTTGGTTTTCTCATGTAGCATTTTTGATAGCATTACCACCACTACTAGCATTTTTGGTCCAAGTAAAGATCTCCCACATGTAGTTTGGTTTCATCATCCGAGATATTAGAGTTGAAAATATTGTTCCAATTGTGCCACCCACATTATTAGGTTAGAACCATCAAATTTGTGCATGTCAATCTTGGGTGTCTTATTGCTAGAATATTGGTGACCCCCGTGAAAATGATGATACCCCTCATATCGATGGCGTATAGATTCTCCTTCTAGGTGGGAATCGTCATGGTTCCCCTCCCCCATGGGGTCTTTAGCCTTGATGAACTGATGGATGGGTGCCAAGGCCTTTGCAATTACATCTTCTATTTTGGTGGTGATGGTTGCTTCTAGGTCTTGAACAATTTTCTCAAGGTTTTCCATAGCTTGAGCCCTCACAGTTACTATACAGTTGCCCGAGTCAAAATTTTGGGTTACTTAAAATTAGTATGGTTGCAATGGGTATGAGACAAGGAATCTATTGATGTAGGTCACTTGAAAGCACTTAGAAAAAATTAGGAGCACAGGAAAAATGGGCGCTGACTAACAGATGGTATTGCCGTGATCAACTCATTGTCCTAAATTCTATGGGATAGTCTCTTGCAAGTGGATTTTTTTTTTATTCCGATAGGAGTATTACTCCCAACTGGTCAATACTACGATAGCCAAAATCCTAAAATATCGATACTGCAAAATGTGTAGGAATTTAGTTGTCCCAATTGTTCAAAACTGTGGCGACAAAAATCCCAACTTTTGGATACTGCAAAATGTGATGGCCAATCAGTAAGAAGTGAAGAAACTATGTCAATAAAGGAGTGTTAGGTGCTATAGATCACGATATACACCATGAGTCCAACAATAATACTCAACCCAATCCTTAAGACCACTAACTAAGGAGGATTGACCATGCCCTTAGTCATATGACCTGACTACCCTAGGTACGTGCGAGTAATCTCCTTGAGTATTGTACTCAGTGTACTATTACAGAGTGGAGTTCATAAAGAAATGAAAGACCAGCACCCAATCCAAACCTCCTGACTGCTCCATTGGGACCTGCTCCATTCAAAGATGAGCATTGGCTTTAATTGGGAATCACGCCTGAACGTTTTTCAATCATGTCACAAACTGCGTTCCCATATGTTATTTCACATTGTTGTATGTATGATGGTTGTCATCGTACATTTATTAAAAACACAGATGCAAACGCATGGTAATGGCGACGAAATTCATCATTATGAAATAGAACTCAAGGCCTCTACACCAATCACAACTTAAATAAATAGAATTTAAAAAAAAAATGAAATTTGTTTTCGCATGTTAACCTTATACATTGTTATCTAAATTTTTAAGTCAAATGTTCAGTAATTAAAAGTCAATGCATATCGAATGCAAGATAACTTGCCTACTAGGACATGGATAATAATTAAGTGAATAAGGGTTAATTTATGTGATGGATTTTTTCTCTGAAAGACACATTTTTCATGATTACAACAATCGATCCAATAAAATATTAATAGTGAGTTTAATATTATTGCAAATTATATTGTTAAGTTAATGGCTTAAAATTAAGGTTTGCATTTTGATAATTAAATAGAACATTAATCCATAAGGTGTAGATGATTTGATCCATGTTCCGTTTAGTTCCCAAATTCATGAAAAGGGGTTGAGGATAGGAGCCAATAGTAAGAAATAAAATTAGAGAAATCAAGGTTGAAAACCACGTGTGAGGATAAAAGCAAATGGATTGAAGGTGGAATCAACCTGCAAGAGATACAAACTATGGAGAGGTTGATGGTAGAAGCCACCTGTAAGGGGTAAAAACTCTCCCACAAGCCATCAGTAATCCCGTTAACAACCACTCACACGTGAACAGATCATTAACCCACCTTCAGAAAATAAAATTATAAAAGAGTTACGAGTGAAAGCCATCTGTAAAGATAAAAACTATCCCAAAATACGAACAAGTCTGCATGATTCCGATACAACACCTTGCATAATTCCGATACAACAACTTACACGTAAGTAGATTATTTATCTATCCAACATTAAAACTAAAATTAAAACTGGCCAATCAAAATTCAACTCAATAAAAAAATAATAAATTATATACTGCAACTAAGACTCAGAAAACAAACTATTATCAATTTATCGTTAGTATAAATCAACTTCCCACGGTCATTTAAACAATCTGACTCAGCTCTTCCGAGAGTTCGGGCATAACTTTATCATACCGCGTTTTGTTTGGTTCATATTGCAGGACTTCGAACACACCCCTTCATATTAATAGAGCTAATCATCAATCCATCAGAAAGAACAGCTGAGCATTATTTGATTGCAGAGCTGTCTTGAAGACTGATGTCTCTTCGTATAATAACACTGATCATGATAATGGCTGTGGTGATACCAGCTGCATTTCTCTTCCTGGGTATTGCAATTCTGCTCTTAATTCATTTGTGTATCGTGGGTAGAGCAGTCAGGAGAAGTCTGAACAGCAGGAGGCCTGCAGAGACAGGAGTTTCTTCTTTTGTCAGTGGGAATGGCGGTGGGATGTCTCAGGAGGAGGTGCAGAAGCTGCCTTCGTTTGAATATAAACATGGTGGTAAATATATTGTGTTAGATAGAATGCTCTGCAAAGATGATGACAATAATGATGATGGTGATTATAGTGGTAGGAATATGAATTATAGCACTGAGAATGGATTGAGGGTTGATGAATTTGATTGTTCAATGTGTAGTATTTGCTTAGATGGATTTCAGAGTGGTGAGATATGCAGACTGCTGCCTGTTTGTAGGCATACTTTTCATGCAAACTGTGTGGCTTCATGGCTGTATAAGAATCCCCTGTGTCCCATTTGTAGGACTACAGCTAGGCAGCATGGTGGGGAAAGAGTAACGGTGGTGTTGGAGAATGTTTTAGAGTTGGCCCAAGTTGAGAGCTGTGAGATTGTTAGTGGGACTAGAGACATTGTTATTGATATTGCTATGCAAGGAGGGGAAGGAGCAGGGTGGGGGCCTGGTTTTCATCAGACTGAGATGTCTAATTTGGTGCCCAATCCACCTCCAATACCCATATCTATTCCTACTGATGAATTTGTGTGCAATTTGATGTCAACTGCATCATTGCCATACAGACCTAATGATGACCATGGTGGTGGTGGTGTGAGTGATACTGATGTTTTGAGCCTCAGTCATAACCAGAGCCATAACAGCCAGAATCAGAATCAGAATTCATGCAAGTTAATATCAATTCCAATACCATCTTGCAGAACCGGTGATGATGATAGTATGCCTGTTGGTGTCTCAAGCCTTAGCCAAAGCCAGAGTGAGATTCAGAATTCATGTAATTCGATGTCAATACCAGTGCCATCTTGCAGGCCTCCTGACGAGGATGGTGTGATGGTTAATGGCATTTCGATCGCTAACCAGAGACAGTATCAAAATCAGACTGTGTGCGATTCAACCTTGCCTCTGTTACCACATTGCAGACCTGCTGATAATGAGGGTGTGAGAGTCATAGGTGTTACATGCCTTGAAGAGAGTCAGATCCAGTGCCAGACTCGGGATGGGGATGCTATGGCATGATCCATGAATTAAGTTCTGCTGCAGTTGCAACTTTATATGGTGGATATAAAACAGAGGCCAGTTATTGTTTCTCCTTTTTTATCTGGGTTGAATTTGAATAGTATATATACATTGTATATACATATCTGTGCATTTGACTGGGCAGGTTTGAACATCAAGGTTTTCATTTGAAGTTCATGAATATCATCGCAGGGCTGCACATTTTACAGATTTTTCTGCTTATCTAAAAGAATGTAAGAAAATGTTGACTTTTTGTATTTGTAATATGAATGTAATGTAACTATCTCGAGGCGTTCTCCACGCAAAAGGAAAAAACCTGCTTAACAAGGAGAAAAAGCCTACGTTTATTGTGCTTACAAAATTTGCAATCTATGGTTGATTTTGGGAAGTATGAATCCTATATGAACTCTATGTTATAATTATATAATCTATGTTAATAAAAAATTATTATGTTTTTCATTTTAAAATTAAATAGGTATAAAAAGAAAAGAGAATAGTATATGTATATAATCTATTTTTGTTTAAAATCCGGCTAAATTTTTTGGAATTGTGGATTTAGTTCATGAGTTTGCATAATTTGAATATATTTATGATTCCATTAATGTAAAATTGTTAGTTAGCTATATTTAAAAAAAAAACAATTAAACAATAATAAAACATCATTTGAAAATATTTAGATGCCATATTAAGTAAAATATTTGGAGAAGTCGGATGGAGCTCCGGGTAACTCTTCGGTCGGAGCTTGATACAGGTTAGGGTTTGGAATACTTTATTCTTGCAGAACCTGCACACCTACTTGCGCCTGACCATCCTTAACGGTACCAGCTCATTCGCTTCCTCGTTGCCATTACCCCCCTCGCGTCCGTGAACTACTTCTTGGTCCCGTTTACCCTCCACAGGTAGTGCAGTTACAAAGATAGCGAATCGCGGTTTCTGGTGGCAGCTGGCATGTCATTTTCAGACGGTTAGGCATGGAGCTCGAATAGGTCGATTACTCTGAGGACCCATATGCCAATGTCTCCATCTGGACGTCTCCTCCCTTGATTTTGGAAGGCTTGTTCCCTCAAAACAATGGCATGTGGGATGTCCTTGTGCCCTCGCCATCGCTTTCAGGTCCCTCCTGTCCAGTCGTTTCCTTGCCTAAAGAACCCCTCCCCTAGCTGGTTTTCGCTACTCCCCCCATCATCGGCATCCCTACAATTCATGGCTAGCTACATAGGACCTGACCACCCCATTGACCCCTCGGGTTACTCATCTGACCCTTAGTTTGATGTGTCTCATTGTCCTTCTACTGCCCTTGTAGGAGGACCCTCAGTACTACCTCAAGGACCCCTTTTTTCTCATCATTGGATGCCTCCCTCCTCAGGTTGTTTTGTAGGCTTTCCTCCAGACTTGGAAGCGCACCCCTCAGTGCTTGGACCGGAATTATGGAATCCCGCTCAGCGAGGGCATTAGGGTAAAGAATTTGGCAAGGGCCATGGGCCAAGGAAAAAGGCGAAGTGTGTTAAGGCCAAGTCCCAGAATATTGCATTGCGTTTGGGCGAGGACATCTAGTGGGGCAAAGCCATGGACACTGCTAATAGGGTTTTGGTGGGTAGGGTTCGTGGACGGAACTACACCACGGCTAGGCTAAGTTAATGGATTGCAAAGGTTTTGGGACACTACATGACTCGACTGCCTTTTGTTAAAACCTTCCTACGGGGATGGTTTTCACTACGCTTTGCTAGAGCCAAATATACCACCTTGGTATTATCCAGTTTCTGGCACATTGCTTCTCAAAAGATGGAACCCTCTCTTCAACGTTGAAAGGGAGCAGATGGGCGCAGGACCATTGTGGGTCAGATTACCAGGTTTGCCTCTTCACTTCTAGTCGGAGGACATTTTCAAGCACATTGGGAATGCTTTGGGAACCTATTTGGAGCACGAAAATTCATACCTGTCCTCGGGCATCATGGCGTATGCAAGGATTCTGGTTCATCTTGATACTAAGGAGGCATTGGAAGAACACATTACTCTACACTGGAAACATTACACTCGAGTACAGATTCTTTATTATGAAGGGGTCCCCTTTTGTTAAGTTATGGTATGTTCTATGCTTATAACAGTTTACTTCTTTTTCTTATTATATTCCACCGATTAGCAATCACATGTACATAAAGTAAAGTGCAGATAGAACATTAAACGATCGACAGAAAACAAGCCAAGACAAGAGACACAAGATGTGGCGGCTAGCCAGGGACAAACCCCACAATGTGTGGGGAAACCCTTTGATCAAATCTTCTTTTATCTTCAATAATTCAGCAGAGAGAAATAGTACAATAAATCTGATTCATATCAATAGTAGCAAACCCTAGATCAGTAGCATCAAAACTAGGGCAGACCATATCTCACAAACTGATAGTCGGATTGACTTCATTCCACCACCAAAAGTTTCAGCTTCCAGAGGAGGTTCAGATGAACCTACAGCGTAGTTCAGAAGAGGAGATCTTCTAGGCCACGCAAGTCAATCTTTACTTCTGCAGTTGCAGCTTCAGTTTCAGCAGTTTCCGGCTTCAAACTAGGGCAGTCGATATCTTGCAAACCGTTCGTCAGATTGACTTCATTCCACCACCAAAAGTTGCGGCTTTCAAAGGAGGTTCAGATGAACCTACAGCGCAGTTCCAAAGAGGAGATCTTCTAGGCCACGCAAGTCAATCTTTATTTCTGCAGTTGCAACTTCAAATTCAACAGCTTCCGGCTTCACATGTGTGAGAGAGAGAGACCCATTTCAGCGCAGTAGAGAAGAGACTCATATCTGCACAATAGAGAGAGAGAGATGTGATGAGATGAGTGAGTCCAAATGAGGAAAAGTCCTCTTATATTTATACACAACGTTGGTGGGTGAATAGATGCGACTGTTGGGCTTCTGAGCCTACATGAGTTGTAGGTCGGCTTGATAATAATTCCATAATCAAAATAAATTCATATCTCCATGAATACTTATCGGAATTGGATGATCTTTATATCAATCCTACACCTCTCGACGAGAGGAATCTAATAAAAATATTATTAGCCATGAATAAGATGACCCACATGAAGTTTTGCCCTGGTTGCCAATTTTAACACTCCCTCTCAACCATGGAGAACTTCATCTGCAATCTGTCTATCGGTCGTTACTATTCATCCATCAAATGCACTGCCTTGTATAGCCTGACCCTTACCCTGCTCTACTCTAATTTGCCTGTTCTGCTTTGTCTTGTTCTGCCCTGCACTGATCTGTACTGTTTTGTTCTGTTCTGCTCTGTTTTTGCATTGTTCTGTTCTACTCTACTTTTGTCTGAATTATGAAGAAGAAGAAATGATCGAGGATGTATCATACTGACTCAAAGTCAGTCTCAGAGTATGTACCACTGGTCCCAGACCAGTCTCAACCAACCCAAAGTCAACGTCATAGTGAGTACAACTCCAATGGTCCCAAACCAATATCATCCTCCACTGACTCAAAGTCAGTCTTAGAGTATGTACCACTGATCCCAGACCAGTCTTAACCGACCCGAAGTCAGCGTCATAGTATGGTACAACTCCTACCACTGGTCCCAGACTAGTATCATTGATCCCAGATCAATGGAGGTCATCCTAGCGTAGGGAGTATGGTAGTTACAACGATGTGTCCATCGGTACTACTATGGTCCCTAACTTCATTTCCCTGCTCATTGATCAGATGAGAGGTGCTTCCCATGAGTCCCAGACTGCATGGGTAGGATGCCTCGACAGGAGAACTAATCAATCCTGTCCTCACAGGAGAACACATCAATCCTGCTACAATTGCCATGGAGAACACATCATTCTAGGCCGCCATGGAGAACACATCAATCCAGGCTTCACAGGAGAACACATCAATCCTGCTACAATCGCCATGGAGAACACATCAATCCAGGCCTCACAGGAGAACTAATCATCCTGCTACACAGGAGAGCGAATCATCCTGTTCCACAAGAGAGCGAATCATCTTGTCCCACAAGAGAGTGAATCATCTTGTTCCAGTGTGCACCACCAGGGGAGGGTGAGTCACCCTGTGGTCGTATGTTGCTCCAGTAATAACCGCAAGCCCTCAGAGCTCCCAGAGCTCAATGTATGCAACATGCAGGACCCTTGTACAAGGGTTTCTTACCGACTCCAAGTCGTTTGGGAAAATCACAGATTAGATCTTTCCTCGGGGCTTTGACAAGGTGTATCAACCTGTACATCATCTTAATGTGATGGAGCCTCCTTGCTCATCAACTTACCATATCCAAGATGATGTCTATCTGCTGGAGCAATCGACGAATACGGGATTCCTCAATAATCGAATCCCACCTCTGGTTGTTATAGAGAATCACAGTGGTATCCAATGTAAATCCAAACAGCTCACTGAAGAGCTTTCGCAACAAGACTACCTCACACGAGGTTATGCTAGCAACAATATATCCTGCTTCGGCGGTGCTCAAAGCCACCGACTTCTGCTTCCTGCTCATCCAGGATATCGAAGCAGATCCCAAGGTGAAACAGCACCCGGAAGTGCTCTTACGGTCCACCACACTGCCTGCCCAATCAACATCAGTATATCTAAGTAGTCTCACATCTCCGGCAGTGTATCTTAATCTATGAGAGATTGTGTCCTGAAGACATCTCAGAAGATTCCTGGCATCAATCCAGTGAGGCTCAACCAAATATGAGCTCACAATGCTAACTGCAAAAAATATGTTCGGACGGAGGTTCACCAAGAACATCAATGCGAATGAATTTATGAAACTCAGAGGCATTTCCCAAATTTGGTCCGACATCACTACCATATAGTCACAGGCTTGCAGTCCATTATACCAAATCTTTCCAATATCTTTACCACATATTTCCCTTGAGATAGGAAAATTTCCCTTGGCTTCTGCCATACTTCAAGTCCTAGGAAGTAGTGCATCAGTCCTAGGTCTTTCATTTCAAATTCAGAGGCCAGCTCCCTCTTACATTTGTGAATGAGAGGGTCTGCACCTGTCAGAAAGAGGTTATCCACATACAATACCAGTATGAGAGGCTTGTCATCTTCAACCTTAAAGTAAAGGTTAGGATCGGCTTCACTCCTAGTGAATCCCAGCTTCATCAAGTAGCTATCGATCCTCTCATACCATGCTCGGGGTGCTTGCTTCAGCCCATAGAGAGCTTTCTTCAACCTGCATACATGAGATTTTCGATCATAAATCTCAAATCCTTTGGGTTGCTCCACGTAGACCTCTTCTTTGATCGAGCCATGCAAGAACGCAGTCTTGACATCCATCTGATGTAGGTTCCATCCTTGTGAAGTGGCAAGGGCTATGATCGAGCGGATGGTTGTATATCTGGCAACAGGTGCAAATATCTCATCATAGTCTATACCTTCCTTTTGGGAGAAACCTCGAGCAACAAAACGAGCCTTATACTTTTCCGTGCTTCCATCTGCTGCATGCTTTATCTTGTAAAGCCATTTTGAAGTAACAATTGTCTTGTCCAGGGTCTGGGAACTACTTCCCAGACATCATTCTCCATAATAGACTCATATTCTACGGTCATAGCATCCTTCCATACTTGATGCTTGACGACATCTGAGAATGACGAAGGCTCATTTTGTATGATCGTGCTCATGATGGTCAGGTATCCTTGATACCTATTAGGTTTCTTACTTTCACGAAAGGTTCCTTGGGGTGCAGCATGTCCTTCAGCATCATCAAGTAACCCCTTAAGCCATGAAGGGCTCTTCCTAGAAGAGGAAGGTTCATATGGAGGAGGATCAATCGGATCCATGGGTTCTTCTACATCAGGCATTGATTCATCATCCTTTTCTTTCGGTTCCCTAGTGTCGGCTTCTTGAGAGCTCCTCAAAGTCGGAAGATTGATCACCTTGCTGAGAGCCATATCTTCGTCAAAGGTGACATCATGACTAATTATGACTTCCCTTTGACCGGCTACATAGATTCTATAGCCTTTAGTATTTTCACCATAGCCCACGAAAATTCCCTTCTTTCCAGATGCTCCCAATTTATTTCTTTTCTCTTTTGGCACATGAAAGTATACAGGGCTTCCAAAAATTTTAAAATGAGAAACATCAGGTTTCTTACCGGTGAATTTTTCTTCAGGAGTCTTGGAACCCAATGCTTGATTAGGGCATCGATTTTGTACAGATACGGCAGTGTTTGCAGCTTCAGCCCATAGAAACTTAGGAAGACTTTGATCATGTAGCATGGCCCGGACAACTTCCATAATTGTGCGGTTCTTTCTTTCTACCATTTTGTTCAGGAGTATATGGTGTAGTAGTCTCCCTCTTGATGCCAGCCTCTGATATGTCTAAGTGAACTAGTTGTAATATATCGGAGGTCTTGCTTTGACTTGAAGGGAATGGTCCCCTTTTGAGCTTTCCTTCGGCACATCCCGGACATACACCTTCTTTCTCTACTTGGAATTCAGGCATCCCTGTTACCATCTATCTTACATCGAGTATAGCTTTATAATGAAGGGGGGAAAACCTCTAATGCCAAAGTTCGGACTGAAGAGATGTGTCATAAGACATGACACTTAGCAGACTTCCATCGACCTGATATAATGAATCAACACTAAACCCAAGAGTAAAGGGATCTTTAACATTATTTTTCCATATACATACCTTGCCATCGCTGAAGGTTACCTTGTAGCCTTTGTCTTCCATTCCCGAGATGGACACTAGGTTCTTTTTGAGGTCAGGTGCATTTAATACATCCTGGAATTTCTGGCCTTCTTGAATGCTTGTCCTCTTCCTTGATTCCTAGCTCTCCTCTTACCTTTGCTGTTGAATTTGTCATTCCTTTGATTGCCATCAGAGGGATTTTGATCATCGTCCTAGAGTGAGTCCTTTCTATCAGGGCACTCCCTTGCATAGTGACTTGCTTTATCACAAATGTAACATCGTCATTTTCTTCTAGCCTTAGGTCCAGCCTTTCCTTTTGATTTAGTCCCAGAATTATTTCTTTTCTTTGCATGAAAAGAAAAAGCAGCAGGAGGACCTTTAGGCATGGGCATTTCTTACACTTCTTCCCTTGTTTCTTCTTGAATGCATCTAGCCATTAATTCCTCGAAACCAGGAATTACATTATAGTTTAGAAGAGTAGTCCTGAACACATACCATTCAGATGGTAATCCTTCAAGAGTTGTGAGTGCCATTTCTCTGTCAGTAATAGTTTCCCCAATAGATAGGAGATCGTTCTTGATCTCGGTGATTCTTAAGAAGTATGCTTGCATACTTTCATCTTTACCCTTCTTGATTTCCCTCAACTTATTTCTAAGAAACAAAACTTGATTTGCATCATTAACTTTAAATAAACTCACCAATCTGTCATAGATTTCCTTGGAGGTGTCTAGATCAGAGATGTAGGCCACCAAGCGCTTGTCGATAGAGTCCCGGATGATCTTCTTTGTTTTGACTTCTCCATTTTTCCATTTGTTCCAGGCAGCAGCAGATGCATTTGATGAAGGCTCAACAATATTGCCTCTTACATGGTCTAACACTTCTTGATCTTCAAGGGTTAGATCGATAGAAATCTTCCATCCGTGATAGTCAGCTTTCTCACGGAGCTTGTCTTTGGCAGGAAAGAGTGTTGAGGACCCCATAGTTCTTTTAGGATAGCCTTGCCAATCTTCTCTTCAATGATTGCTCTTGCTCTTGCTCGGGCTTTGTCTTCACCTCAGCTCTGATACCATGTTAAGTTATGGTATGTTCTATGCTTATAACAATTTACTTCTTTTTCTTATTATATTCCACCGATTAGCAATCACATGTACATAAAGTAAAGTGCAGATAGAACATTAAACGATCGACAGAAAGCAAGCCAAGACAAGAGACACAAGATGTGGCGGCTAGCCAGGGACAAACCCCACAATGTGTGGGGAAACCCTTTGATCAAATCTTCTTTTATCTTCAATAATTCAACAGAGAGAAATAGTACAATAAATCTGATTCATATCAGCAGTAGTAAACCCTAGATCAGTAGCATCAAAACTAGGGCAGACCATATCTCACAAACCGACAGTCGGATTGACTTCATTCCACCACCAAAAAGTTTCAGCTTCCAGAGGAGGTTCAGATGAACCTACAGCGTAGTTCAGATGAGGAGATCTTCTAGGCCACGCAAGTCAATCTTTACTTCTGCAGTTGCAGCTTCAGTTTCAGCAGTTTCCGGCTTCAAACTAGGGCAGTCGATATCTTGCAAATCGTTCGTCGGATTGACTTCATTCCACCAACAAAAGTTGCGGCTTTCAAAGGAGGTTCAGATGAACCTACAGCGCAGTTCAAAAGAGGAGATCTTCTAGGCCACGCAAGTCAATCTTTACTTCTGCAGTTGCAGCTTCAAATTCAACAGCTTCCGGCTTCACATGTGTGAGAGAGAGAGACCCATTTCAGCGCAGTAGAGAAGAGACTCATATCTGCGCAGTAGAGAGAGAGAGATGTGATGAGATGAGTGAGTCCAAATGAGGAAAATTCCTCTTATATTTATACACAACGTTGGTGGGTGAATAGATGCGACTGTTGGGCTTCTGAGCCTACATGAGTTGTAGGTCGGCTTGATAATAATTCCATAATCAAAATAAATTCATATCTCCATGAATACTTATCGAAATTGGATGATCTTTATATCAATCCTACACCTCTCGATGAGAGGAATCTAATTAAAATATTATTAGCCATGAATAAGATGACCCACGTGAAGTTTTTCCCTGGTTGCCTATTTTAACACCTTTAGGTGCAGGAGGTGCCACAAGGTCGGACATTTATTTAAGGATTGCCCTCTGAACAAGACAGCCAAAGCGACCAGGGGAAGACGATCCCATTCAAATCTACCAGGGAACCTAAGCAAAGAGCCAACTCTGAAGCAGTAGCGACAAAGATGACCTCGAAGAATCCGAAGAAGCACAGAAATGCTTCCATTCGTCCACCATCTCCTCCTATGACCAGGGCTGGGGCGGTTGTAGCAGTTGCGCTCTCTTCGGGTATGCCTTTTTCTACTCATTGCACTTTGAATTTCACTTCTTCATCTTATATTTATACACCTTCCACGGTTGGTCATCATGGTGCTGCATCTACCTTCCCGTCTCCTCATTTCTTGGCCTGCACTTTGTAGCCTCCCCCCCAACATTCTCATGCACCCCCCCCATCCTTCCCCGAGGCGAACACCCCTGCCCAATCCTTTGAATTAGAGATGGGACCTCACTCTCACAATTATTAGCTCAAATCTCTATCTCGATCACAACCCATTAATTCTATCGGCATTGGTATCACACCCCCTCCCATCCCTCCAAAACCTCCTTGGGGCAGACCCTTTCTCCCTTTCTAAAGCCAAACATCAGGTGGGCATGGAGGTCGTCTTGGGTTGCCAATTAGCTATTGACAAGGTTCTTAGAGCATAGAACACTTTGGTGTCATCTCCCTCATGAAGCTGCTCTCCTTCCATTATCGTGGGTTAGCTAGTCCTGACAAAAAATTAGCATTTCGGAGGCTTCTTACCACCGAGCGGGTAGATATCATACTCCTTCAGGAGACCTTGGGTTTAGCAGATGCCATCACTCACCTCCTTGAATCCATGCTTCCCGGTTGGTTGTTTCATGCCCTTGATGTAAATGGGAGATATGGAGGAATTGTGATGGGGTTAAATACTAGGACTATCAAGTTATGTAACATTTGGGGGGGTTCAGATCATATTCGGGTGGACATCTCCTCATCTAAATTAGGCACAAACATCAGACTTATTAATGTATATGGTCCATGCCAAAATTAGGGATCCTTCTAGGAGCAACTTCTAAGCTCTAATCTTCTGCAAGTGGATAACCTTATACTGGGAGGAGATCTTAACTTCTCTATTGGATATTCAGAATCATGGGGTCATCATGCTCAGATTGATCCACTATCCGACTTCTTCAAAAATGTTTTGGAGGACCATAGCCTAATTGACATCCCATTTGCTAAATTACAACTCACTTGGAGGAATAGAAGGATTAGGGAGGATAGATTGGCTAGAAGACTAGATTGCTTCCTCATTAAAGAGCGGCTGCCGGATATGGGGTATAACTATAGGCAGTGGGTTGGTTCGGGGGGCTTGTCCGACCACTCGCTGATATACCTAGAAGTTAGAGGTGGTATGAACAAGCCCAAAGCACCATTTAAGTTCAATTCAACATGGTTAAAAGAGGTTGACTATGTTAAAATTGTATCTAATTATTGGAAGTCCCATCCTTCTACTGTAGGTGGGAACATAGTAGAAGGATTTTCCCACAATCTAAGTGAGCTAAAGAGACTATCCAAAAGTTGGGCACACAACAAGAGATTGATGGATGATCAAACCTTTAGAATAACTGAAGCTGAGATTGGCGAGTTGGAATATGAGCATGGAAGGGGATACACATCACCTGAAAAAAAGGAGAGGCTCACAACCCTGGTTACACAGAGAAGAAAAATCCTAAAAGATAGAGAGGAATCATGGAGGTTGCAAAGCAGAGCCATTTGGCTTCTTGAAGGTGATGATAACACAAAATTCTATCATAAGTTTGCTAATGGACAAAAAGTAATAAATACCATTTGGCATTTGAATAATGAATATGGCATCATAGTGAATTCCTTTCAGCACTTAGCCTCCCTTGGCACATCTCACTTCAAGCATCTCTACAAAGCTCCCCCCAATGCAACATTAGCTGAAATCATCAGAGTGGCACAATTGTTTCCCAGTTCGTGGATTAAGAGGATGTTATGGACCTCAATAAGGTTGTCACTATGGGGGAGCTTGAAGCCACACTGAAACGGTTCAAGAGAGACAAGAGTCCAGGACCAGATGGCTAGTTGGTTGATTTCTACATTGCATTTTTCGAACTCCTTGGAGAAGACCTCCTCAAGGTCATTGAAGATTGCAGAATCTCTAGGAGTATGTACGAGGCTTTCAACACCACCTTCATTGTGTTCATCCCGAAATTTGACAACCTTGTCTCCTTTGATGACTTTCGTCCCATCTCCCTCTGTAATTGTATCTATAAGATCATCGCCAAAGTCATTGCTAATCACCTCCGCCCCATTTTATCCTCACATATCTCCTCTAAAAAAATTTCTTTCCTTTTGGACCGACATATCCATGAAGCTGTAGGAACTACACAAGAGGTGTTGCATTGCATTCAGTTGAAGAAATTTAAAGGTATGATTCTCAAGGTAGATCTTTCCAACGCTTTCGACCGTCCTAGTTGGTTATACATCAGATTGCTCTTAACCCATCTTGGTTTCCCCATAGAGTTTATAAAGTGGATCATGTGCTACATAACAAATATAACTTTCAGTGTCCTTATCAATGGATCGACATCCCCTTTTTTCATTCATAAAGAGGCCTCAGGTAGGGATGCCAAATCTCCCCTCTATTATTTTTGCTCATTATGGAGGGCCTTAGTAGACTCATCTTGGAAGAACACAGAACAGGAAGACTTCAAGGCATCAGGATTACAGACAACTGCATATTGACCCATTTGATCTTTGTATATGATGTATTGAGCTTCCTTAATGGAGGTATAGGGGATCTGTCTGATCTACAAAACATCATGGCTATATTTCTAACTACTACTGGTATGGAGATCAACAACATAAAATCCACAATCACGGCTTTAGGCTGCTCACCTCATGAAATTCAATTCACCCTCCACACATTCCATTTCACTCTATAACATTTGGATGATGGCCTTAGGTACCTAGGTTATCAGCTAAAACCTCTTGGATACAATATTGCTGATTGGACATGGTTAATTTCTAAGCTCGAGAGAAGACTTAATATCTGGCACCACAAGTACCTATCCAGAGCGGGCTGGCTGGTTCTTATTAAAGTTGTACTTGAAGCTACCCCTGTATGTTGGATGTCCCTAGCTTCGATCCCTAGGGGCATACTCTCTCGAATATAAAATATCTGTTGCAGATTCCTTTGGAAGGGAAAACAGACTAGAAGAATTTTTGCCTGGGCTTTATAGGAGTTACTATCACTACCAAAGAAATGGAGAAGATGGGGAATTAAAAGACTGGACCACTTCTCTATTGCACTGCCTGCTAAGTTGGGATGACAGCTGGTTACTACAAGCAACTTATGGACAAGGGTGGCATACTCAAAATATATATTCCTCCACAACACGATGGACTGGATCCGATGTCCCAAATGGAATAAGTCTAGGATATCCATAATTTGTAAAGTAGTAATAAAATCACTACCCCTCATCCGAGATGGGATCACATGGAAAATATAGTCTGGCTTATCAGTGCGCATTGGTCTAGATCCCTAGATTGGTAGCAAAAATTCACACAAGCCCCCTCAAGAATTGACCCTTCTACTCAACAATTCAGGTATCATTCACATTAACCACATTGCGGATCCATAGCACAATTCTATATTTCATCAGGCATGGAAGACCACTCATCGCCTACATCTCCCACATATTTGGCATCACCACTGGGGAGAATACATTTCTGCTCTGACTGAATCGCATATCAGGATTATGGAGGGGGAAGATGAGATTATATGGGCCCATGCAAAAAATGGTATATACTCTCCAAAGGAAGGATACTTATGTATCTCTACCAACCATCGACCACTGATTATTGAACATTGGTGGAAACATCTGTGGAAACTTAAGGCACCTCCCAGAATGAGACTGTTTATCTAGACAATGCTCAAGAACAAGGCCCCCACGGGGGACAACTTGCATAAGCAAGCCTTTCACATACCCTCTTGTGTTGTATATGCAAGCACAACACTGAAACTATTGATCACCTCTTCTTAAATTTCTCGATCACTGTGGACCTGTGGAATACCACCCTTTGGGCCATCAATATCCATTGTCGATGGCAGGGTACATATGTATTGGATGCAAGGATATCTTGGTGGACATCAACTACTCCACACAAGGCCAGAAACCTTCCCCTTCTTTTCTGTTGGGCTATCAAGATAGCACAAAACCAATATATCTTCCAAAATACCATCCCTTATTGGCCCTCTATCTTTGCCCGCATATTGGCCACCTATAACTCCATCCTTGATGATGATGCTTCTCCCCCCTCTAGAAACATTGTTCCTGAGGCCATCAACCGAGACTACCCCTAAGCTTATTTCGATGGATCTGCTCAAGATGAAGGGTGTTGGTGTGGGGGGCGGGGAGCTATATTATACCTCTCTAACTCTCATTACTTTAAAATTCAAATGGTTCTAGGAAGGGGTACCAATAATTATGCCGAGCTGATCACCCTCATGTTGGCATTATGATTCAAGTATTGTCCTCGATGGCAACTCACTCAGAGCTTGGTACAGATGCTCAGAGGTTGGTACAGGTGATGGCAACTTAATCAGAAGACAGATCTCTGTACAGCATGCCAAGGAAGCTCATACACGCTGTTTCGTTAAGCCCAAGTCGCGTGTACACGCTAGTTAGATTCAGAAAAAGCGCGTGTATGTGGAAAGGTTCCTTTGGTCCATGGTGGTTAGTCCTTGGAAGTTGTGCCTATGATTTCGGACCATTATGTCTCGACGGGCGTGTCGATCCCTAGTTTTAAAGTTGATGGTATTGTGTTACTATGGTTTTGGCTCTTGGTATTAAGCTAGGCCTAAGACTATATAAGGAGAAGAAGATCATTAGGCAAAATCATTTTTTGACAAGGCTTGAATATCTAAGAGAGAAAGAGATCTGATATGCAGGGTTCGGGTTGCTTGATATGAGCTAAGGAGAGATCACATCGGTTGATGGAAGACTAGATCTAAGGATAGATCGGGATCTAATGGTTTGAAATGCACTATCATGATATGGTTGATTATGCGTATTTCTAGATCTGCATATTGTCGCAATGTTACGTTCTGGGTCTAACTAATGTCTGGTACAGCTGCAAATTGAGAAAGTTTATTTTTAGATCTGTACGCAGGTTGGATTTGGTAAAAGAGCATGTATACGCGGGTTTTGCTCATTGAAGTAGCGTATATCTTTTGAAGCTTGACTTTGGGTTTACAGTGGGGTCTGACTGTTATTGCAGAGTTCTGTAGTCTGCTCTGTGTTCTGGTAACTGGTGATTGACAGGGTTCAGTGGTTCAGTGATTCAAAGTTTGGTTGTTTTATGCTTCAATGATCTGTTGTGGAAATTGAATGAATTGTAGTCTTCAGATTGTAATGTTGTGCTTCAGGAATATCCAAGTCTGAAAATGTATGAAAAGTGATACCTGAAAGAAGGAAGATTGTAGGTCAGCACCTACGTACTAGTATCTTGGCTAGTACAAGAACAAAGGGGGTTGGAGCTCCCTTCCAAGGAAGTTTGGAGAACGAGAGAAGGTTGTAGCCTTCTGCAGGTTGTAGCCTGCGTACTGGTATAAGGCTGCACCAGTACAAAAGATTGTAAACTGAAGTTTCATATTAAAGAAAGATAGAGACAACTTGCAGCAGGTGGTTTTCACCCACATTGGGTTTCCACCTTATATCTTGGTGTTCATGTGTGTGGCTCTTTATCTGTTCTGTTATACTGCACGTGTTTACTGTTAATGTGGTGAATAATGTCCTGATGCACTTAATTGAAGAATAAGCTAACTAAATTGTGGGTTTTCTTCTTATACGCTGTTTTACTTCGTCACAGTAGCGTGTACACGCTGGTTCACTTAACTGAAGTAGCGTATATGTTTCTGAGCATTTAAAAAGTTTGATTAATCTGATAATACTGATTCACCCCCCCTCTCAGTATTATTTCCAACAATTGGTATCGGAGCCGGTCCTTCAGAGAAGCTTGATCGCTTGAAGGAAGATCATTCATCATGAGCAACTACGAGAAAGAAGCATCAATCAGGCCACCAGTTTTTGATGGAACAAATTTCAATTATTGGAAGGTAAGAGTTACTGCATATCTTCAATCTCTTGGTACAGAAGTTTGGGACATTGTAGAAACAGGCTATGCTTTTCCCTCAGCTACTCCTACAGATCCAGCTGAGAAAAAGGCATATGAAACAAATGCAAAAGCAGTCAGTACTCTATTAGGAAGTATATCTCAAACAGAATTCATGAAGGTCATGCACTTCAAATCAGCAAAAGAGATATGGGACAAAATGATCACTAGCTATGAAGGAGATGAACAGGTAAAGCAAGCTAAACTTCAAACTCTCAGGATTCAATATGAGACCCTCAAGATGTATAATGATGAAAGTGTGGCTAATTATTTTCTTCGGGTAGATGAGATTGTTAATTGTATGAAAAATTTGGGTGAAGAAATAAAAGAGACTATAGTAGTTCAAAAGATTCTAAGATCATTATCCCCCAAGTTTGAATCTAAAGTATCTGCAATAGAAGAAAAGGAAAATCTCAAAGTTCTCACTATGTCTCAGCTACATGGAATTCTAACTGCTTATGAAATGAGAAAGGGAGGTCCATCAGACAGAAGGGAAGCTGCTTTTAAGGCATCAAGAAAAGAAGATTACTATGAAGCAAGCCATGTTCCAGAAGAAGAGGAAGAAGAATCAAATTTTGTCAGAAATCTTCAAAGGGGTGCTGGAAGGTTCAGAGGTAAGCTACCTTTCAAATGCTTTGCTTGTGGAAGAGTAGGTCATTATGCTGCAAAATGTCCTAATAAGGATAAAGGAAAAGAACCTGCTAGATGGAATAAGAAACAAAGTGCAAATAAGAAAAGCTACTACACCCATGAAGATAGTGATGGCTTATCAAACAGTGATGAAGATGAACAAGGTAATAAATATAAGCTATTAATGGCATTTGAAGATGATGATTATGAGGATGCTGTAGATGTGGATAATCTCTATAATGAAATTACTAGACTCAAGAGATGCATAGAAGAAAAGAGTGTGATCATTGATACTTTGCAATTTCAAATTGATGAAAAGGAAAAACATCTTGAAAAACTAGAAGGTGAAATTGTTGGTCTCAGAAAAGAAATTGAGAAAACAAAAGCTATTAATCTTAAGTTTGTCAAAGGATCTGAAACTTTGGATGAGATTATCAATGTGCAGCGGTCTCCTCTAAACAAGACAGGTTTGGGCTATAATGGAGAAACCTCTCAAGCATCCACCTCAAAAAGTTATCTTGATGCAGCAAGAAGAAATGAGCAGAAGAACAATGAAGATAATCAGGTAAAGCAGGGACGAATTACAAACAGAAACTATCAGGGACAATCCTTCTTAAGGGTGAACAAAAGCTACAACCAACCACAGGTAAAATCTTCTCAGTTTGGCACAAGAATAGATGAAAATAGAAATTACAATCAGTTGGCTGGTAGATTCAATAACCGCAGAAGCTTCTTCAATGGACAATGCTTCTCTTGCCATAACTTTGGTCACAAAGCAGCTCAATGTGTTGCATATAAAACAATCATGACTAGGGAAGCTCAAAAACAAAGAAGTATGACAGGGATTACAAAGAGGACCTATAACAACTTTTCGGTTCTTGAAAATGAAGTTGAATGTTCTATTTGCAATAATTTTGGTCATAAAGAATCTGAATGCAGGAGCAGGTTTCAGGAGAAAAAGGAACAAGCCACGAGCACCAAAAAATGGAGAATAAAAGAACCTCAGACAGAAAGATGTGGGATAGCGTTTTATGCAGAAGGACAGGAAAATCTATGGTACATTGACAGTGGATGTTCGAAACATATGACAGGTGATAAAGAAAAACTTGAATCTTATTCTACTTTAGAAAAGGGAAAGAAAGTTTCTTTTGGAAATGATACTCCTGCAACTATAAAAGGAAAAGGTATTGCTCCTTTGAAAGAAAAGGTCAAGGCTGGAAATGTTTTGTATGTTGATGGATTGAAGCATAATCTTCTAAGTGTCAGCCAGATGTGTGATCAAAAAACCGAGGTTATTTTCAGATCGAATGGATGTCTTGTTCGTGATCTTGATACAGGTAAAACAGTTCTCAAAGGCAAAAGAACTCCAAATAATCTGTACATATTTGAAGAAGGACAACAACAATGCTATCTTAGCAAGGATGAAGAGCACTGGTTATGGCATCGAAGGTTGGGACATCTAAGCTTCTCACAAATAAGGAAAGCATGCAAATATCAGGCAGTTCGCGATCTTCCAGATATCAAAATTCCAGACAACACCATATGCAAATCTTGTCAGTTTGGAAAGCAAACCAGAACTAACTTTCCAGAGAAGGAAGGATCAGCTAGCTTGCCTCTTGAGCTAGTCCATACAGATGTATGTGGTCCATTTAGGAAAAGGACACCTCGAGGAGAAGAATATCTGATATTATTCATTGATGATTTCTCAAGGTTTGTTTGGTTAGGGCTTATGAAGCACAAAGATGAAGCATTCGAAAAATTCAAATCCTTCAAAGCATTGGCTGAAAATGAATCAGGACACAAAATTAAGTGCCTCAGATCTGACAGAGGTGGGGAGTTCACATCAAATGAATTTTTTGATTTCTGCGATGAACATGGGATAAGAAGAGAATTCTCTACAGCTAGAACTCCTCAGCAAAATGGGGTTGTGGAAAGAATGAACAGAACTATCCAACAAATGGCTCGTGCTATGCTCGATGAATCAGGTACTCCTGCAACCTTCTGGGGTGAAGCTGCACATGCTGCTGTTATCATTCTTAACAAAACAAATGTCCGAGTAAACAGCACTCAAACACCTCATGAGCTTTGGAGTGGTAAAACTCCTTCCGTGAAGCATTTCAAAATCTTTGGGAGCAAATGTTATATTAAGAATACTGATGAGCAACTTGGCAAACTTGAACCTAGAGCAGATGAGGGCATTCTTCTTGGTTATTCTCCACATAGCAAAGCATACAAGTGCTACAATAAAAGACTTGGCAGAATTGTTGACAGTATTGATATAGTGGTTGATGAGAAGGGATATATTCCTAGGCAAGTTCATCATGAAGACATTGAAGAAGATGAAGGTTACTCTCAAAGGCGAAATGATGAAGAAGAAGAACCTCAAGAAGAAGAAGAATCTCAAGAAGAACCAGAGGAGCAGACAAGAATAGAAGAGAAGACTCCATCCAGATATGTCCAAAAGAATCATCCAGAAACTCAGATTGTGGGGCAGAAAGAAGCAGGAGTACAAACAAGAAGGACACTTGCAGAAGCTTCAAGCTACTTGGCTCTACTCTCCTCCATTGAACCACAAAATGTGAAAGAAGCATGCAAAGATGAATGTTGGGTCAAAGCAATGGATGAAGAACTTGAGCAAATCGAAAAGAACAACACTTGGGAATTAGTTCCTAGACCAAAAGATAAGAATGTAATAGGAACAAAATGGGTCTTCAAGAATAAGTTAAATGAAAATGGAGAAGTAATTAGAAACAAGGCCAGACTTGTTTGTAAAGGGTATGCACAGCAAGAAGGAATAGATTTTGAAGAGACCTTTGCTCCTGTGGCAAGACTAGAGGCCATCCGAATGTTCCTTGCTCTCTCAAGCTTTCAAAACTTCAAGGTATTTCAAATGGACGTGAAATCAGCCTTCCTGAATGGAGACTTAGAAGAAGAAGTATATATTGAGCAGCCAGATGGGTTCATTCTTGGGAATGATCCAAACCTTGTATGCAGATTGAAAAAGGCACTCTATGGGCTCAAACAAGCTCCAAGGGCTTGGTACTATCGGTTGGACAAATATCTTCACCAACAAGGCTTTTCAAAAGGATCAGCAGATAGCAATCTCTATATAAAAGTTGAAAATAACAAATTGCTAATTCTTGTTGTTTATGTAGATGATATTATTTTTGGCAGCAATGAAGAGACCATGAGTCAAAACTTTGCCTTGGTTATGCAGAAAGAATTCGAAATGTCACTTCTTGGAGAATTGACATATTTTCTTGGATTGCAAATCCAACAAAATGAAGGAGGTATCTTCTTGTCTCAAACCAAATACCTCAAGCAGATCTTGAAGAAGTATGGCATGGAAGAGTCAAAGCCAGTATGTACACCCATGGTTACAGGATGCAGCCTCAGTGCAAATGATGAATCAGCAGCAGTTCACCAACCCACTTATAGATCCATGATTGGGAGTTTGCTTTATTTGACAGGTACTCGACCAGATATTACACATGCAGTAGGAATGGTTGGAAGATTTCAAGCCAACCCAAAGGAAACTCATCTTCAGGCAGTCAAAAGAATCTTCAAATATCTTCAAGGGACCCAAAACTATGGCTTATGGTATCCTAGAAATACAGATCTCACTCTTCATGCTTACACAGATGCAGATTGGGCTGGAAGTGTGGATGATAGGAAAAGCACAAGTGGAGGTGCTTTCTTCATGGGTTCCAGATTAGTATCTTGGTTCAGCAAGAAACAAAGTTCGATTGCCTTATCTACAGCTGAAGCAGAATATGTGGCTGCAGCATCTTGTTGCACACAACTTCTTTGGATGATGCAGACCTTGCAGGACTTTCAAATCACTTGCACTCCACCTGTCTCTATCTTATGTGATAATACAAGTGCAATCAGCATTTCAAAGAATCCAGTCATGCACTCAAAGACCAAGCACATACCAATCAAGTACCATTTTCTTCGGGAACAAGTGCTTGAGCAGAAGGTCAAGTTGGAGTATGTTCCTTCTAAGGAGCAAGTTGCTGATATTCTCACAAAACCACTGCCCAGGGAAACTTTTGAATATCTCAGACAAAAGCTGGGAGTAGTTGATGCTTCATCCTGTTGTTGAAGTTTGTTTGTTCTACAGAAAAGTTGGTATACGCAGGTTACGGAAGGAATATGCGCGTATACACGCGGTTTCATGATGGGTAAGTCGCGTATATGTTGGACGCTTGTTGCAGAAAGTATATCCGCGTACATACGCTGTTCTATACAGGAAAAATCGCGTATATGAAGTTTTGAACAGCAAGGGAAAACTCTGGAGTTCTGAACAGCAATGGGAATGTCAGAATTCTTCAGGCACAGTTTCAGGGAGTGCAACAGGCACAGGTTCAGGGGGAGCAGATAATCTTCAATAAAGCATTGTTGGCATATCAAAGCTTTTGGTTCTAGTTCACATTTGGTGTTGATTTCAGGAGAACAAAGGCGAAAGAGAAAGAAATCTCTGGTTGCTGATCTAAAAGATGTTTATCAGATGCTGCTGGTGACTTTCATAAGTCTTGGTCTAGTTATTTGTCTCTATGTCATATATCTCTTTTGTGTATCTCTTTCATGGTGTCAAGGTCATGTAACGGCCTATTTTTGGTTTCCCCACTATGCCTGGGATGATTGATGCAATGTGATTGGTTGTCATCTATAAATTTTTGTGTATACCCACTTGGTTGGGTGGATGAGTCAATTTTTTTTGTATATCCTCACTTAGTTGAGAGATGGATGTATGTATGAGTCCTAAGTGATAGGAAGGTCCTTTATGATGTATAGAGTCATGTTCTTCTTGAAGAACATCTTTTGCAGATCTTGCCTACAGTCAGGAAGAGCATATACAACACACCTCAGCGGTACAGAGATTCAGCATGTACTCAGAGGGAGCATGGACAGATTGGTACACCTTGGCATATACAAAGGGGGAGTGATTCAGCAAAGGAAGAGAATATCTTGGTCCACCCTTTGCCCTTGATGTCAAAGGGGGAGAATGACTTGGTGACTTGGTGTGGTGGTTGCCATCAAGTCCAAAGGGGGAGATTGTTGGCATTATGATTCAAGTATTGTCCTTGATGGCAACTCACTCAGAGGTTGGTACAGGTGCTCAGAGGTTGGTACAGGTGATGGCAACTTAATCAGAAGACAGATCTCTGTACAGCATGCCAAGGAAGCTCATACACGCCGTTTCGTTAAGCCCAAGTCGCGTGTACACGCTAGTTAGATTCAGAAAAAGCGCGTGTATGTGGAAAGGTTCCTTTGGTCCATGGTGGTTAGTCCTTGGAAGTTGTGCCTATGATTTCGGACCATTATGTCTCGACGGGCGTGTCGATCCCTAGTTTTAAAGTTGATGGTATTGTGTTACTATGGTTTTGGCTCTTGGTATTGAGCTAGGCCTAAGACTATATAAGGAGAAGAAGATCATTAGGCAAAATCATCTTTTCGACAAGGCTTGAATATCTAAGAGAGAAAGAGATCTGATATGCAGGTTCGGGTTGCTTGATCTGAGCTAAGGAGAGATCACATCGGTTGATGGAAGACTAGATCTAAGGATAGATCGGGATCTAATGGTTTGAAATGCACTATCATGATATGGTTGATTATGCGTATTTCTAGATCTGCATATTGTCGCAATGTTACGTTCTGGGTCTAACTAATGTCTGGTACAGCTGCAAATTGAGAAAGTTTATTTTTAGATCTGTACGCAGGTTGGCTTCGGTAAAAGAGCGTGTATACGCGGGTTTTGCTCATTGAAGTAGCGTATATCTTTTGAAGCTTGATTTTGGGTTTACAGTGGGGTCTGACTGTTATTGCAGAGTTCTGTAGTCTGCTCTGTGTTCTGGTAACTGGTGATTGACAGGGTTCAGTGGTTCAGTGATTCAAAGTTTGGTTGTTTTATGCTTCAATGATCTGTTGTGGAAATTGAATGAATTGTGGTCTTCAGATTGTAATGTTGTGCTTCAGGAATATCCAAGTCTGAAAATGTATGAAAAGTGATACCTGAAAGAAGGAAGATTGTAGGTCAGCACCTACGTACTAGTATCTTGGCTAGTACAAGAACAAAGGGGGTTGGAGCTCCCTTCCAAGGAAGTTTGGAGAACGAGAGAAGGTTGTAGCCTTCTGCAGGTTGTAGCCTGCGTACTGGTATAAGGCTGCACCAGTACAAAAGATTGTAAACTGAAGTTTCATATTAAAGAAAGATAGAGACAACTTGCAGCAGGTGGTTTTCACCCACATTGGGTTTCCACCTTATATCTTGGTGTTCATGTGTGTGGCTCTTTATCTGTTCTGTTATACTGCACGTGTTTACTGTTAATGTGGTGAATAATGTCCTGATGCACTTAATTGAAGAATAAGCTAACTAAATTGTGAGTTTTCTTCTTATACGCTGTTTTACTTCGTCACAGTAGCGTGTACACGCTGGTTCACTTAACTGAAGTAGCGTATATGTTTCTGAGCATTTAAAAAGTTTGATTAATCTGATAATACTGATTCACCCCCCCTCTCAGTATTATTTCCAACACCTCAGACATCTCCTTCACTTTTCCATGGAGAAACATTGCAGAAATATCCAAATCTTTGGGGACTCCAAGAATGTTATCAATTGGATAAAAAATACATCTAATTGTCATGCATATTCTCTGAGACCCATTTTGGAAGAGGCACACAAATTCATTTCACATTTTGACCACTTTATTTTTCACCATATCTACAAGGAACACAACTAGATCATCCAAGGAAGTTGCGAACTAGCCTCATGGTACATGGATGATTCAGGAGCAGAGGGACGATGCACACTATTAGTACTACCATCGCCCATACATGGATTACATAGCTTAACTGGCCAGGAGAGGCCTGATTTTAATGTTTATAATTTTTCATAAGTTATCAGTACATATGTATATTTCGATCATACTAGCTGTATATATAAGGTAGACAACTGTACTCCCTAGGAGGAGGTTTTTTTTTTTTATCTTTTGAAATTACAGAAAAAATGTTCTCCCTACGTGGAGAATCATAGATCATTTTTGGCACATACCTTTTGATAGGAGAACAACCTCACTACATAGCATATGCGACATTGCATCTACAAAATGTAATTTTCTTATATCAATGAAAATTATGATTTGGGGAAAAAATAAAACATCATTTTACAAAAAAAAAAGTTTTAATTATATGAATAACTTATTTGATTATCACTTGATGACCAAAGCTCAAGCAGTTAGTGAAAGTTATTTTTTTCTTGATGTTTACCTTTGATAAGAAAGGATAAAGGAGAAAGAAGCATGTGATCTAGCAAAGATGTATAAATTTTGTTTGTTATTTGAGTGTATATATTGATATTCCTAGAAGCATAGTAAAATGTTTTAGCCATAGGTTTAAGATAGATTCATTGTTCATACAAATGTATCTTATACATATTTATGTGATGGTTTAATTTAGATTAAATTGGGTTATGTTTTTCGTATATTATTTTTTCTTAGTGTAAATTTTGCGCAATATTTAATTGACATTATATATAATTTGATTTTTTGTGTACAAATGTATATATTCACTCTACAATTTATAGATGACTATGCTTGCTCCACACAAACTATTTAGAAAGCACATGCATATACTTATATATAACATATTTCAACCAAAAAACATATTGAATAAATAAATTAAATTGATCATAATTGACTTTGTTTATTATGTTTTTAAAAGATATATTTTTATATACACATTCAATCTATATCCACATTATATATCCAACTAGTCAAAATTGTGAATAAATAAGTTAACTCTAAATGGATTAGTTTTGAGTAGCATTTTTGTTTTAAAAAAATTCTAGTGAAAAACACATCTATATGGATTACAACATCTAACCCATAAAAAATGATATTGGTTTTTGTATTATTACAAATGACAAGGTGAAATTAAAATTTTCATTTTAATAATTAAATAGAATATTAATACAAATATGCCTCATAAAGTGGTGGAAGATGAAAGACAGTTTCTTATAGATTACCTTGCATACACTTAAATTAGAACTCAATTTCAAGATATTTGCTATAATACTAACTTTCAAAAACTCCTAATTCATCAAAACTATGGTAATCTTGGAATGTTTTTCTTAATGCTTTTTGAACATATGAATAAGATTCCAATGAAATATAAACAATATTTTACCTTGTTTAATGTCTCATGGACCAATTATGGCCTCAATGGATGTTAAACCTCATCATAATTATCATTGAGCATCATTGCATTTACATTTACATGACAAAAAAGAATACTAAATCAAGACCATATAACCGAGTTCTTTTGACATTTTGAATATAATTATATCATACAATGTTTTTTTTGGTTCATATTGATGGAATTCAAAAGTCACTTGATATTGATAAAAAAATCATCAACCGATAGAAGAATAATAACTAAGCATAATTTAATAAGAGTTGTTGTTTTGAAGATTGATATCTCTTCATATATTTACTCTAATAACAGAAATCATGGTAATGGTTGTGGTGACATCAATGGTATTTATTTTCCTTACTATTGGAGTTTTGATTTCAATTCATTTGTGCATTGTGAGTAGAGCACTCACGAGACATCTAAACAACAAATGTCCATTGAGAGAAGAGTTTCTTATAACTATGGTGAAATGTCCCATGAATAGGTGAAAAAGTTGAATTCCTTTCAATCTAAACATAGAATGCTTTTCAAAGATGGCAATAATGATGATGATAAGTGAAAGGAAGAAAATACACAAAATATGATTCATACGCTAATTCATGAGACAATAATGTGAATACATTTCAAAATAAAATAGTTGCAAACACATGAAATAAATAATAAACAATTAATAACATGGTATCTAGAGGAAAACCCTTTTTGGAGTAAAACCCCACTCTAAAGCACACTTAATGTATTTTTCAACTACTAAAAGGTTACAATATGGAGTCTTTGTGCTTTCAACAAAAGTGTTAATGAACACAGAGCATGATCTTGGAGAAATTGTAGAAGCATAACAATAAGTTAAAACTTACACTCTATGATTTCCTCTTGTCCTAGCATTCAAGAAAAATGAATAATAAAACTATAAACCATTTATGGTTTACCATTTATACATGTTGGAAGCCACCAACAAAGTATTCCCTGCCACTTCTTTGTAAGCATTATTTTCTCTATTACAGAACTAGAAGTATCCCCTCCTCAACTACAACACTATAACTATTATATGCTATATTGTAGCATTTCATTTATCTTCTACTGTATTTTTGTATTGCAAGTACTCTCTAGTCTATTGAAGCACTACAAGGTGTATGAAACACTTGTCCCAACATTGTTTCACTTATTGTATACCTTGCAAGGTACAAGAAAGAATGGGTCAAACTGTGAGTTAACTATTAGGGCACATATGGCCCATAAATTCATAGAACCACTTAAATTTACTTATGCTCACTAGTTTCATCAATTCTTTTGCAACATTCTATATTTTTTTCAACTTTCTCTCATAACACATTTCCATCATCTACCATGTCCCTAATTAAATGGTGCTAGATACATATATTCTTTGTCTTTTCATGAAAGGTTGGGTTCTTAGTTAGACAAACAGCATTCTTACTATCACATTGAGTTGTAATTTCTTTATGACTTAGCTCACTTCTTAACATAGTTTTGTAATCTTAATGGCCTCCTTATAGGAATGAATAGTTTCCATGTAATCCTCCTCTATAATGGAAAAGTTTAACTCAATTTGTCATTTGTTCATCCAATTTACTACTCAACCAAACAATCAAAAATATATACCCACTCATAGATCTCCTTCTATATGCATCACATGCCCAATTAGGTTCTACATAACCATGTATATCTATTGAGTGTGGGTCCCCTAAAACATCACTATGATAGCAAATGGAATATTTATAGGTATCTTTCAAACACTTAAAGCCCCTCTTCTCTACAACCTAGTGTTTTCATCCAGGATTACTAATAAATCAAATCAAGACTCCCAATACTTGAAGAATGTTTAGTCTAGTAAAGGTTATAACATGCATCAAATTACCAACTGTGCTAGAATAAGGAACAAAAACTATAACCTGCATCTTTATAGGTCTTTTATGGCATTGCTCCACTGAAACCTTAGTTCCCACAAAAATAAAAATACTCAATTATCTGCAATCTACCATGTAAAAACATTATAGTACAAAGTTTACATACTTACTCTAGTTCAACCAAAGTCATTTATTTCCTTTATCTCTCACCATCTCCATTCCCAAGGCATATTTTGTAATTCTCAAGTCTATTCATATCAAATTGTGCTAAAATCTAAGACTTCAAATCACAAATCACATACTATTAACAGAGAATAACATTTGATAGACATATAGAGTGATAAAGGATATGGCCACAATCTTGTTTTTAATACACATGGTGATCTAACTTGGATATTAGAAATCCTAATCCAAACACAAAGGAATCAAATTTTTGACACGACATTTCGGAAGACTATTTGAGGTCATATAAATACTATTTAATTTCGCAAGCCAATGAATATTTACCCATTTCAACATAGCACTTTAGCTGTGTCATATATATCTTCTCCTTCAAGTTGCCATGTAGGAATGCAATTTACATATCCATATATAGTATCTCAAAATTAAAGGCCACTACTATAGATAATAGTGTTGATTTTACAAGGATATTCTAAACTAATAATTACTTCTTATGATTCATTAATTTAATATTTCTTTCATTTACATTCATCATAAAGTAATTACACAAAATATCTTCAACAATAGGCTATAGGATCATAAAGAGACAACCAAACAAGAGAAATAGGATATTTTACCCTAGGAAAATCCACATGGGAAAATTCCCATCAACCTTTTCCTTTAAGAATTTGTTTAGATGCACAAGAGATACATGTAACCCTTACAGTCTAGAAAAAGACCAAAACTTATCATAGACAATCCAGGTTAAACCTGGTCAAACAGAGATGAGTAGCTTACAAAATCAGTGTACCCTTAAGATATTGATTCTGCCCAGATTTGGTCTTCTGCCTAGATATATGAATGCTTCATATTTAGCCCTCTGTCAAGATATATGTCTAGTAAAAATTCAACCCTCTGCCAAGATGTATGACTGGTACAGATTCAACCCTTGGCCAAGATATAAAACTGCTATAGATTTGGCCCTTTGCCAAGGCATAGAACTGTTATAGATTTTACCCTTTCAAAGAATATTTGCTTGTATTAGGTTTGTCTAGAATCTTGTTTGTCGTATATTCGGTCTACTTATGAGATTACTATCTTTTTGCCTTAGAAAATTGGCCCATGTGATCTGAATTGGTTGAAAATAGGTGATATAAATTTCACTTTGAGGGAGGTTGAATGGTCTTTATATAGAGGTTAGATGAGCCTGAATAGACATGAATCTAGGGTTAGGCCAACTTGAAGTTGACGTTATTTTTGGAGGAAAAAATACATAGTTTGAAAATTCAAATTTCCCCGCTTTTGAAGCTAGCATGAAGAACATGTCTTGAATTTACTATTTCATTTATTTGGAGGGTTAGAATAAATATTGAAGGCTGACCATAGCTACAAAATTCATCGCTCCCTCTTAGCTAGGGAGGTATTCATAATGACTATCTAGATGTTCTAATGTTGACAAATTTCTCTAAGAAAAGGTTATAACAATTAATCAACATCAATATCATCCAATTACCATAATATTGTCAACAACTTTGAGACATGGTAAGTCAACAACATCAACGTTATACAATTACCATAATCTAGTCAACAACTCCGAGACATAGTAAATCATCAACATCAACAAGTGACCATAATTCCAGAGGGTACCTCTGACCTATGGTGCATGCTCACCATAATATTGGTCGATACTCCTGACACATGTTATACCATTAGCATCAACTAGTCACCATAATTATAGTCGTTCTAACACATGGTATATTGATTAGTCTTGGTTCACCATCATTATTGTCAATATCTTTGACACATGGTGAATCTCCAAAGGCCACACTCTATCTGAGTAATTTTGGGCCTGATTCTAAATGATATCACTTAACCTATGTAGAGACTAATTCTTAAAGGAACCCACTCAAATGAGTGATCCTAGGCATCTAGTACAATTCTTCCTATTTTGTCAATATACTTGACACAGGAAGAATGATTATCCTCTACTAAACCATTCTCCCTAATCTGGTCAACATAGTTAACACAGGGAGAATTTTTGTCTCTGATGCTAACACTCTGGATCATTTTCCCTAATCATGGTCAACCTAACCTAGGGAGAACGATTATCTTAGATGTTGCAATTTAATCACTCCCTCTGTTGAGAGATACATGCTCAATCACTACAAGATTGTCCTCAAAGTATATAGACTCCATCCTGGGATAGAGGCTTTGTCAACAATTTTCTTGACTATAGAATAATATTGAAGCCATATTATTTCCTTTTTTACCATGTATCAGTACTAGATCTCATTATTCTTTGACTTCTCATTGTGATCGTCACCTACACATGATCAAGGAAATCCCGTGAGTAGCTTCTAAATCCATACTGATTCACAACTTTCCAACCAAGATATAACGTAATCGAATTTTGTAGTACTAAGTGCAAAAAATGTGTGCTTCGTGCTCATCCAAGAAATCATCACAGAGCCCAAAATGAAGCAATATCCTGATGAACTCTTTCTATCTTCTACATTCACTACCTGATCTGAATCTTGTAAGTCCCTGCAATTGTATTTCATTATTTGAGGCATATCTCATAACTGACTATGCGTGGACGTACTTCAACACATTTTGTGCCACATTCCTTGGCTGAACCATAGGCCAATCAAATTTCGTTACTAGGTTCATCATCATGGCTACTTTCTATTTACCCTAATTGTGTATTCTTTTTGAAACAACTTCTGATGTGGAAAACCTATTTTCTTCCTCTACCACTACCACTTTCTAGCATATCAATCATCTAGGCGGACAATGTCAATGATAGTCCATCATCAGAAGTCAACTCGCTTTGAAAGCTAAAACAGGGCTCCCTAACTACTACCTTTGTTACAGAAACAATTATTTTCTCCACAACTAATCCCTCTAACACATGAGTCCTTTTGCTTTCATCAAAGACTAGACATATGGTATTAACCTTGATCCATCAACCAAAAATACCGAGCCCAACGTATCTTCTTGTGATCGTACAAAGCCTTATTCAATCACAAGACTTCTTCTCATATGCCTCAAATCCCCGAGGTAGCTTTGACAACTAGAGAAAATGTTTTGTCTTCATCCTCTCCCACTTTCTAGGAGAACCTTCTAATATCAACTCTTGCTATGCACCTGTTTATGTTGCATTCCAGATCTTGTAGAACCATTTGGAAGTCATTGTTGACTTATATTTAGTATAAACAAGGTATACTTCAAACCTTTTGATCTGCCTGCTCCCTCTAAGCTAAAATCTCATTTAGTACAATATCTCTCAACACAAATCACGATTCTAGGAAAGTCATCTTGTCACACACTTTGATTCATTATTCCTGTACTACCATCTATTATTAGATCATTTGCAACCTTCATTATGTACTTGAAATCCTCAATGCGAGGTCATGGAATAATGATTACAACTTAGTAAGGACAAGAGGCTAATACTAAAACAACAACAAAAACAATAATAAAAGAAGAGAGATATAAAGTACTTATATTTTTTAGGATATTAGGAAATGTCAGTTCCCTCTTGATATTATCCTTCTTGCATCTATCTTGCAATTTATCAATATCATCCTCATCATCATCATGATGTCATTTCTTCCTTGGATGAGCTAGGGCTTCTTCATTTCAATGGGAATGTTAATCTAGGTCTAGTTTTAACGTTTTATCACCAAACCCTAGGGTTTCTTTGTCTTTCAATATTAATCTAGGGTTTATAAACCCTAATGCTACAATACTCATTTTATACTCTTTTCAAGTTCAACAAACTTTATCATGTACAAATTATCCATAGTATACTTGGTTACTTCTTCAACAATTATAGTAAACATATATTTTTGGATAAATATTGATTTTAAACCTTTCATAAGAATTCCTCTAGATCTGCAAATGACTTATTTTTCTCAAGAGATCTTTGGTCTTCAAACTTGAAGAGGAACTCAACCTCTTCTTCATTGTAGTATTGTCATATCCAAGGTGTGATTTATCCAAATGACAATGATCCTCTCCTTAATGTGAAAAGGTTTGATTCGAGGACTCATAGGTCACATTCTTTAGAAAATTTAATGCAAGGTTCATGAAAGCCAATGATATCAACAATGTCCCAATTCCAAATATATAGTGCATCATCATCAAAGAAAGCACATGTTTTATTTTTGGCACTTCAACTTTCAATACTGCCCTTATCTTTCTCAAATTATGATGTTCTCATCTGAAATATCAAGATGACTTTTCCTTCTACAGATTAGTAGGTGTATATATGATTTTCATCACTAAAATTGTAGGGATGTCACTCCTTCAATAGTCATTATAACTGCCCTTGATGGTTTCTTATATTCGAATCATTATTCCATATACTTGTAACTTCATTGGTCTTTTTGTAGGTTTATATCTTTGTGTTTAACTCCTTACTAAAGTATGTTTGCATGGAAACGAGGTCTTACTTTCTTGGTGACCAAAACAGATCTTTAATACTTCAACCTTGTCATTTATGTTAAAGCATATGTCCTTCTTCTTAAAAAATATTAGTTCTAGTAGCATGAGATTCATGAAACACTTAAGAAATCAATCGCATCCCTTGTTTTATCTATAGTTCCTTGAAAAAAATGCCTTTGTTGGATTATATTCAGACAAAGATGTTTTCAAACTTCCTTTTGGTTGATTCCTTCAAGGTGACACCATCTTGTCTCCTGAAGAAAATCAAAGGATTATTTAAGACTACTTTGAACCTGTCTCAAGGAAATAACTTGTTCAATAAAGTGTATTCAATCATAGTTTGAGGTCTTTACTCATAGCTTTCTAAAGAGAGATGGATACCAATAAAAATATCCATTCTAGGTATCTCAGAATAATGCGACATATGAAAAACATGAAATTGAAATATTTTAATCAGTAATTGACTTAATCCTCAACTCGTCAAGAATTTTTTGGACCATCTTCTTAGACCTTTCATATCTGATTCAAGTTCTCAAGAAACTCGATCAAAAGGGGATTTTTGGCCTTCCCATAGTATCATCACAATCTTCAAAAGAATATTAAGTTATCAATATAATAACATTTTGCCTTCATCAATTTTATGAGGACTATCTTGAGACTCTTGGCCTCTTACGCCCAAATTTTGATTATAAGAAATTTTGGTCTTCTAAGGCCATGACTGAGGCTTCTCAACCTATTGATTTAAAATTTGAAGCCTTTCTCAGGCTGCTGCAGTATTCCTTAGGTATTCTCGGTTCTCTAAGTTTGGTATGCTAAAATGAACCAAGGCCTTTTAGCCTATAAAATAAGACATTGACCCTTTCCAGGTCTACTTTGGCCTTAAGAATATATAACACTATTTTCTTCGGTATGAATCTTGGTACAAAAAGAAAATTTAGCCTTCATTAGGTCACTTCGTTCTACTAAGATTTGACTAGGGCTTCAACCCTTTACTACTTTAGCTTAGCAACAAATAATCGTTTCCTACACAGAATAGGGAATATCAATGATTTTTCATCCTCCTTAGAATTAGAATGGAACTAGGGGTTTCTAGGGCTAATCACAAAATAAACCTTGAAGAATAACTTGAACTAGACTACTTATTTTAGGTTTTCTCTTTCACCCAATCTCTGATACCATGTTGATTTTTCAGGGATATTCTAAACTAAAAATTAGTTATCCTGATTTCTTAATTTAATCTTTATTTCATTCACATTCATCATAAAGAAATTACACAAAATATATTCAACAATAGATAGGAGGATCATAAAGAGACAAACAAACAATAGACACAAGATATTCTACCTTGGGAAAACCCACATTGGAAAAAATCCAACAACCTTTTCCTTAGAGAAATTGTTTAGATAAATAAGAGATATATCTAGTTCTTACAGTCTAAAACAAGATAAAAACTGATCATAGACAATCCAAGTCAAACCTAGTCAAACAAAGATAAGTAGCTCACAAAAGTGGTCTACCTAGAAGATTTTATTATTCCCATATTTTGTCTTCTGCCCAGATATATGCATGCTTTAGATTCAACACTCTGTCAAGGTATATGTCTAGTATAGATTCGACCCTCTGCAAGGATGCATGACTACTACATATTCAACCCTTTGCCAAGATATAAACCTGCTACACATTTGACCCTTTGCCAAGAAATAAGACTACTATATATTTTGCCCTTTCAGAGATGATTTGCTCATATTAAGTCTGTCTGGGAGCTTTTTTTCCTTAGATTTGGTTTGGTTATGAGATAATATGTGATATGAATTGATTGAATAGAGATGACATAAATTTCACTTTGAAGGAGGCCAAATGACCTTTATATAGAGGTTAGATGAGCCTAAATAGATACAACTCTAGGGTTGGGATAACTTGAAGTCGCCCTTACTTTTGGAGGAAAAACTACATAATTTGAAAATTCAAATTTACCTTTTTTTAAATTTGACATGAAGAACATGTCTTGAATTTATTATTACATTATTTGGAGGGCTAAAATAATAGCTATAGAGACTGAAAAAGCTAAAAAAAATCAACAAATAGGAACCTAATGAGTGGTATAGAGGTAGACATGAATTTATTTGATAGTATTGCTAGTTGTTTCTAATAATAGGTTTGAATCTCTTTGATTCTCTTGGGGCGAGGTCCCGTAATCAGGGATAATAGATTACCTGATTTACCATTCACGAAATGTGGGGAAGTACTCCAGGTTTTATCATGCTTTCATTCCTAGTAAAAAAGAAAAGATAATAAGAAACTAATATATATTAACTTAACAACTAGGGAAAATATCTCACCAAAGTCAATCCCCTCAGCTTTGAAATATCCTTTCATAAGCAACCTTTCCTTATGATTTTCAACACTACCATTTGAACCAATATTCTTTTTGAACATCTAATGGAATTTCATCCATCACAAAAGAGAACCAAGTCCCATGTATCATTATTTCTAAGTGTATCCATTTTGTCATCCATGACCAACCTTTGGGATTCCTTATGTTCCATCTACATTGTCGTTTTTATAATTGCAGGCTCATTAGTGTCAACAAATAAAGAAAATACATATCTAAAATTAGAAGGCCTATTATTATACTTGTTTGATTGATTTATTTTGAGTGGACCATCTTAAAGTTTGAGGTGTATTTTCTTCCTCATCAGGTCCATCGTGAACTTATTTTTCATGTTTTGATGAACATTATTAGTCTATAGTGGTATCTAAACTAATGGCCTTTTCTTTTTCTTTCTTGGTTTCACTTATTTCGGACAAGGATTAAGTGAACCTCTAAAAACAACATTCCTAATATATAAAAAAATTCAAGATAAAGAATCCAAAAGTTTGCACCCTTTCACTCCAACACCATATCTAATGAAAATACATTTGATTTCCTTGTTATCCAACTTAGATATGATCTCCTTAGGCACATGAGAATATGCTTCACAATAAAAATAATGAAAATGTTGAAGTGGAGAATTATTTCCCATTGAGACCTCCATAGCGATCTTATCCACTACTTCTAATGTAAAATACCTTTTAACCAAGTAACATGTAATAGCAACCACTTTTTCCCTAAAACTCCTTATCTAATATGAATCTGTTAAGCATACTCATAGGTCTCCCCATCAACATTCTATTCATCCATTATGTACCTATATTTATTTGATTGGTATACAAAGTTGTATTTTATATTTCAAAGTCAATATTCTTCGGAAAATATATCAAAATATGCATTACAAAACTCACCACCATTATCATTCCTTAACACATTAATTGCTCTACCAATCTAATTTTCCAAGAGAGATTTAAGCCCCTTGAGATGACTAAAAACCTAATATTCAGCTCCAAGGAAATATACCCATGTACTTCTAGACTAATCATTAATGAAATACAAATATTTGGAAATCAAAGGAACTTTAACTAGACTAAACATATCAAAATTAATTAAGTCCAGCAACCTAGAATATTTGTGGCAACTAGAATAAAATTTAACATGGTATTGTTTTCCATATATGAAATGCTCTCAAAAATTAAATTCAAGAGAACAATCATTTAGTCCATTGAAAATACTTTTGTTTTTAAAATCCCATAGGCCCTTCTTTCCTATATGGCCCAATTTTTGGTGCCATAACATTTCTATCTCTACAAATAACTTTCTTTCTTAAGAAATATCTTGTTTGGGAGGTTTTAATCGTGAATGTGTACAACATATAGATCTCGCCACTACGAAAATTGAAGAACTATTACACTCAATATTGCATGCATAAAACTAAAAGAAAGTGACCACACAAACACCATTATTAAGTACCATAGCTCCTCTTAACATTTTACACCCTTAAAAAAAAAAAATCTACACACCTACCTCATTGAATGTGCTTACTAATATTAAGTTTCATGCCAAACCTAGAATGTGTAAAAGCCCACTAATTCCCTTTACTTTACCATTAAGGAGTTTCGTCAAAACTATACTATGTCCAACTATGTTGAGAGGAGAGTCATCACTAGGGTATACCATCCCACCATTATGTTTCTCATACACTATGTTATCACGATTTTAGTTAATAATTTTGAAAGCACTAACAACGAGAGTGCAACTGTGATTTATAAAAAAAGCAAGGTTAAATCACTGACAACCAGAGTAGCAATGCATTTTTTTAAACATGGTCAATGAAATTTTTTTTTTCCCAAAAAAGGCAGTAACTTCGGGCGTAGTTTGTGAACAACTAGAAACAAATTTCTGAAAACCCAAAGAGGTTTTTGTCGAAAACGGACCCATTAACAAAAATTGTATCAGATTTTGTATAGCGATCACAGTTTTAGAGATTCGAATTGATATTTGAAGCCTAATTTTCAGGAATTTGCAAAAATTAATATTTTATATTTTTACAAAAAACGCCTAATAAACTTTCAATCAAAGAGCCACCTCATCAAATTTGACTTGGGGATCCTTAGCTTCAACCATGAATCCAACAATAACATGATCTTTAGATATAGAATATTATTTATTTTGTGGTTTTATGTTCCAGAGTTATCGCATTCATGTTTTTGGAGTCGACGTTTCGAACCATCCTCTGTGGTTCATCATCACGATAGATCCATGAGTGAATAAGAGAAATAAGAAGAGTCAATAAATAAAAGTAAGGATTGTGTGGGGATGAATGACAACCGACAAGTTTTAAAGGATTAGTTTAATTAGATAATAATTTTAATCTAGTATTAGTTATATTTTTCTGGTTTTTCTTTTATTTTAATTTTAAAGATTTTATTATTAATAATTTAATTTTTTTTTTCTCTTTATATTTTTATTAATTATTAGAATTATAAATTATTGAAATTAAAATTTTAAAGAAATCAAATAAAATTTTTATTATTATGTTTAGAATATAATTTCGAATCTTTATTAGAATTTGATGTTGGCATTATGTTTCTGGTATGGCTATATGTTACAAATGTTGTACTTGATGGCAACTCCCGTGGCAAGGCTCTCATTTTATTGAAAAATTAAGAAGGACGCAGGAAATCAGTTCAGAAGGTGCGTACCCGCAGGTGTACCATGCAGAAGCCGCGTCCAGAGACGCTGGCCAACCGTTCAGGAGGTGCGTCCACCCAGTGCACACTTTTCAAGACAGAGAAAAGCACACGTGGGGGTTTCTTGTGATTTACTCTTGGTATCTAGCTGACGGTATTGTGTTATTAAGGTGTCGGCTCGTGGTATTGTTCCATGATTTGAGGAAGAGCTTGCCTATATAAAGCAAAGGAGATCATTTGGCTTGATGGTGTCTTGGGTTGAATATCTTATTGGGCTAGATCTGGTCTAGATCTAAAGAAGGCGAATCTACAAAAGGACTGAGATCTCTTTGGCACATGATCAGATCTGTAGATCTGACTGTTTGGGTTACTCTTAAAGTCTTGAAATCATTCATACCCGAAGGTACGCAGGTACAGTGAAAGGCAAGTGCGCCGGGACGCAGTGCAGTAGAACGAGACCTGCGTGGGGACGCAGGGCAGAGTAATATTCTGGTGCGTCCGGGACGCAGTACAGAAACAGGCGCACTGCGTGGGGACGCAGAGCGGAATAAGGTTCAGGTGCGTCCCTGCAGTAAAAAGACGCGGCGCGATAGTATCTCTGGGTGCGTCCCTGCAGCAACAGGACGCGGCGCGATAGTGTTTTTGGGTGCGTCCCTGTAGCAAAAGGACACAGTGCAGTTGAAGGAACAGTGCGTGGGCACGCAGCGCAGCGGAAGGATACCTGCGGGTGTACGCAGGAAAGCAGAAGGTGAATTGCGTCGCGACGCAGGCCACAGAAGGGAAAACTGCGTCTCTGTCTTAAGATGTTCTGTTGATTGTATTTCTCTGTTGATAAGGTGTTCTGGGTTAATTCTGTTATTGCTGATCTGATAACTGTAGTAGACAGTAACTGTTATGTACTTGATGATCATTTGATGCTTTATGAAAAGAAGTAGGGGGTTGTAGCTCCCTTCCAGGAGAGACTGGAAAACGAGAGTGAGAGAGAGTTGCAAGCTCTCTGCAGGTTGCAGCCTGCGTACTGGTAAAGGACTGCACCAGTACAAAATCATTGTAAAAGGAGTTTCTAATTTTGAAAGAAGATAGAGACATATTGCAGCAGGTGGTTTTCACCCACATTGGGTTTCCACCTTACATCTTGTGTTCTTTGGTGTGACTATCTGTTTTCTTGTTCATGCTCATTATTTTTATGGTACTGACATGCAAAAATAATTCAAAGATCAAATAAGGAAGATTTATTAAAAGAATTAGATAATACTGATTCACCCCCCCTCTCAGTATTATTTTCAACAATTGGAATCAGAGCAGGTCCTTCAGAGAAGCTTGATCGCTTGAAGGAAGATCGTTCATCATGAGCAACTACGAGAGAGAAGCATCAATCAGGCCACCGGTTTTTGATGGGACAAACTTCAACTATTGGAAGGTAAGAGTTACTGCATATCTTCAATCTCTTGGTACAGAAGTTTGGGACATTGTAGAAACAGGCTACGCTTTTCCTTCAGCCACTCCTACAGATGCAGCTGAGAAGAAGAAGTATGAAACAAATGTGAAAGCAGTCAGTACTCTATTAGGATGTATATCCCAAACAGAATTCATGAAGGTAATGCACTACAAATCCGCAAAAGAGATATGGGACAAAATTGTCACGAGCTATGAAGGAGATGAACAGGTAAAGCGTGCTAAACTTCAAACTCTCAGGATTCAGTATGAGACTCTCAAGATGTATAATGATGAAAGTGTGGCTAATTATTTTCTTCGGGTAGATGAGATTGTTAATTGTATGAAAAATTTGGGTGAAGAAATACAAGAGGCTATAGTAGTTGAAAAGGTTCTAAGATCATTGTCCCCAAAGTTTGAATCTAAAGTGTCTGCAATAGAAGAAAAGGAAAATCTCCGAATTCTCACTATGTCTCAGCTACATGGAATTCTAATTGCTTATGAAATGAGAAAGGGAGGTCCATCAGACAGAAGGGAAGCTGCTTTCAAGGCATCAGGCAAAGAAGATTATTATGAAGCAAGCCATGTTCCAGAAGAAGAGGAAGAAGAATCAAATTTTGTCAGAAATCTTCAAAGGGGTTTTGGAAGGTTCAGAGGTAAGCTACCTTTTAAATGCTTTGCTTGTGGAAGAGTAGGTCATTATGCTGCAAAATGTCCTTATAAGGATAAAGGAAAGGAACCTGCTAGATGGAACAAGAAACAAAGTGCAAATAAGAAAAGCTACTACACCCATGAAGATAGTGATGGTTTATCAAACAGTGATGAAGATGAACAAGGTAATAAATATAAGTTGTTAATGGAATTTGAAGATGATGATTATATGGATGCTGTAGATGTGGATAACCTTTATGATGAAATTACTAGACTCAAGAGATGTATAGAAGAAAAGAATGTGATCATTGATACTCTACAATTTCAAATTGATGAAAAGGAAAAACACCTTGAAAAACTAGAAGGTGAAATTGTTGGTCTTAGAAAAGAAATTGAGAAAACAAAAGCTATTAATCTTAAGTTTGTCAAAGGATCTGAAACTTTGGATGAGATTATCAATGTGCAGCGGTCTCCTCTAAACAAGACAGGTCTGGGTTATAATGGAGAAACCTCTCAAGCATCCACCTCAAAAAGTTATCTTGATGCGGCAAGAAGAAATGAGCAAAAGAACAATGAAGATCATCAGGTAAAGCAGGGACGTATTACAAACAGAAACTATCAGGGGCAATCCATCTTAAGGGTGAACAAAAGCTACAACCAGCCACAGGTAAAATCTTCTTAGTTTGGTTCAAGAATAGATGAAAATAGAAATTACAATCAGTTGGCTGGTAGATTCAATAACCGCAGAAGCTTCGTCAATGGACAATGCTTTTCTTGCCATAACTTTGGTCACAAAGCAGCTCAATGTGTTGCATATAAAACAATCATGACTAGGGAAGCTCAAAAACAAAGAAGTATGACAGGGATTACAAAAAGGACCTATAACAACTTTTCGGTTCTTGAAAATGAAGTTGAATGTTCTATTTGCAATAATTTTGGTCATGAAGACTCTGAATGCAGGAGCAGGTTTCAGCAGAAAAAGGAACAAGAGCAGAAAAAGGAACAAGCCTCAAGCACCAAAACATGGAGAATAAAGGAACCTCAAACGGAAAGATGTGGGATAGCATTTTATGCAGAGGGACAGGAAAATCTATGGTACATTGACAGTGGATGTTCGAAGCATATGACAGGTGATAAAGAAAAACTTGAGTCTTATTCTACTTTAGAAAAGGGAAAGAAAGTCTCTTTTGGAAATGATACTCCTGCAACTATAAAAGGAAAAGGCATTGCTCAGTTAAAAGAAAAGGTCAAGGCTGGAAATGTTTTGTATGTTGATGGATTGAAGCATAATCTCCTAAGTGTCAGCCAGATGTGTGATCAAAGAACCGAGGTTATATTCAGATCAAATGGATGTCTTGTTCGTGATCTTGATACAGGTAAAACAGTGCTCAAAGGCAAAAGAACTCCAAATAATCTGTACATATTTGAAGAAGGACAACAACAATGCTATCTGAGCAAGGATGAAGAGCACTGGTTATGGCATCGAAGGTTGGGACATCTAAGCTTCTCACAAATAAGGAAAGCATGCAAATATCAGGCAGTTCGCGATCTTACAGATATCAAAATTCCTGACAACACCATATGCAAATCATGTCAGTTTAGAAAACAAACCCGAACTAACTTTCCAGAGAAAGAAGGATCAGCTAGCATGCCTCTTGAGCTAGTACATACAGATACATGCGGTCCCTTCAGAAAAAGGACACCTCGAGGAGAAGAATACTTGATATTATTCATTGACGATTTCTCCAGGTTTGTCTGGTTAGGACTTATGAAGCACAAAGATGAAGCATTCGAAAAATTCAAATCTTTCAAAGCCTTGGTTGAAAATGAATCAGGTCACAAAATTAAGTGCCTCAGATCCGACAGAGGTGGGGAATTTACTTCAAATGAATTTTTCGATTTCTGTGAAGAACATGGGATAAGAAGAGAATTCTCTACAGCAAGAACTCCCCAGCAAAATGGAGTTGTGGAAAGAATGAATAGAACAATCCAACAAATGGCTCGTGCTATGCTTGATGAATCAGGAACTCCCGCAACTTTTTGGGGTGAAGCTGCACATGCTGCGGTTATTATTCTCAACAAAACAAATGTCCGGGTGAACAGCACTCAAACTCCTCATGAGCTCTGGAGTGGTAAAACTCCTTCGGTAAAGCACTTCAAAATCTTTGGGAGCAAATGCTATATCAAGAATACTGATGAGCAGCTTGGCAAACTTGAACCTAGAGCAGATGAAGGCATTCTTCTTGGTTACTCTCCATATAGCAAAGCATACAAATGCTACAATAAAAGACTTGGCAGAATTGTTGACAGCATTGATGTAGTGGTTGATGAGAAGGGATACATTCCTAGGCAAGTACATCGTGAAGACATCAAAGAAGATGAAGGCTACCCTCAAAGACAGAATGATGAAGAAGAAGAACCTCAAGAAGAACCTCAAGAAGAACCTCAAGAAGAACCAGAGGAGCAAACAAGAATAGAAGAAAAGACTCCATCCAGATATGTTCAGAAGAACCATCCAGAATCTCAGATTATGGGACAGAAAGAAGCAGGTGTACAAACTAGAAGAACAGTTGCAGAAGCTTCAAGCTATTTGGCATTACTCTCCTCGACTGAACCACAAAATGTGAAAGAAGCATGCAAAGATGAATGTTGGGTGAAAGCAATGGATGAAGAACTTGAGCAGATCGAAAAGAACAACACTTGGGAGCTGGTTCCTAGACCAAAAGATAAGAATGTTATCGGGACAAAATGGGTCTTCAAAAACAAATTGAATGAAAATGGAGAAGTAATTAGAAACAAAGCCAAACTTGTTTGTAAAGGATATGCGCAACAAGAAGGGATAGACTTTGAAGAAACCTTTGCTCCTGTTGCAAGACTTGAGGCCATCCGAATGTTTCTTGCTCTCTCAAGTTTTCAAAACTTCAAAGTATTTCAAATGGACGTGAAATCAGCCTTTCTAAATGGAGACTTGGAAGAAGAAGTATACATTGAACAGCCAGATGGGTTCATTCTTGGAAATAATCCAAACCTTGTATGCAGATTGAAAAAGGCTCTCTATGGTCTCAAACAAGCTCCAAGGGCTTGGTACTACCGCTTGGACAAATATCTTCATCAACAAGGCTTTTCAAAAGGATCAGCAGATAGCAATCTTTATATAAAAGTTGAAAATGACAAATTGCTAATTCTTGTTGTGTATGTAGATGACATTATTTTTGGCAGCAATGAAGAAGCTATGAGTCAAAACTTTGCCTTGGTCATGCAGGAAGAATTTGAAATGTCCTTGCTAGGAGAACTAACATATTTCCTTGGTTTGCAAATCCAACAAAAGGAAGGAGGAATCTTTTTATCTCAAACCAAGTATCTCAAACAGATTTTGAAGAAATATGGCATGGAAGATGCAAAACCAGTATGTACACCCATGGTCACAGGATGTAGCCTCAGTGCAAATGATGATTCTGCAGCAGTACATCAACCAACCTACAGATCTATGATTGGAAGTTTACTTTATTTGACAGGTACCCGCCCAGACATCATGCATGCAGTAGGAATAGTTGGAAGATTTCAGGCAAATCCGAAGGAGACTCATCTTCAGGCAGTGAAGAGAATTTTCAAATATCTTCAAGGGACTCAAAATTATGGCTTATGGTATCCTAGAGATACAGATCTTACACTTCATGCTTATACAGATGCAGATTGGGCCGGAAGCGTGGATGACAGGAAAAGCACAAGTGGAGGTGCATTCTTTATGGGTTCTAGACCGGTATCTTGGTTCAGCAAGAAACAGAGTTCAATTGCCTTGTCTACAGCTGAAGCGGAATATGTTGCTGCTGCATCTTGTTGCACCCAACTCCTTTGGATGATGCAGACTTTGCAGGATTTTCAAATCACTTGTACACCACCAATCCCCATCTTATGTGACAACACAAGTGCAATCAGCATCTCAAAGAATCCTATTATGCATTCAAAAACCAAGCACATACCAATCAAGTACCATTTTCTCCGGGAACAAGTACTTGAACAGAAGGTTAAGTTGGAGTATGTTCCTTCTAAGGAACAAGTTGCGGATATTCTCACCAAACCATTGCCCAGGGACACTTTTGAATACCTCAGGCAAAAGCTGGGGGTTGTTGATGCATCATCTTATTGTTGAACCTTTTTCTGATTGATGGTACAGGTTCAGGGGGAGCACATAATGCATTGTTGGCATTATGGAGGATGGTTAGAAGGAGATCTTGGAAATGGCTGCAATATGTCTCTATCTCTTTCATGGTGGTTCTTTGTTGCAGATCTAGTTCGTATTCAGGGGGAGCATGTTCCTAGGGGGAGCATACCCCTTTGCCCTTGATGTCAAAGGGGGAGAATGACACTGAAGTTTGTGAGGTTGCCATCAAGTCCAAAGGGGGAGATTGTTGGCATTATGTTTCTGGTATGGCTATATGTTACAGATGTTGTACTTGATGGCAACTCTCGTGGCAAGGCTCTCATTTTATTGAAAAATTAAGAAGGACGCAGGAAATCAGTTCAGAAGGTGCGTACCCGCAGGTGTACCATGCAGAAGCCGCGTCCAGAGACGCTGGCCAGCCGTTCAGGAGGTGCGTCCACCCAGTGTACACTTTTCAAGACAGAGAAAAGCACACGTGGGGGTTTCTTATGATTTACTCTTGGTATCTAGCCGACGGTATTGTGTTATTAAGGTGTCGGCTCGTGGTATTGTTCCATGATTTGAGGAAGAGCTTGCCTATATAAAGCAAAGGAGATCATTTGGCTTGATGGCATCTTGGGTTGAATATCTTATTGGGCTAGATCTGGTCTAGATCTAAAAAAGGCGAATCTACAAAAGGACTGAGATCTCTTTGGCGCATGATCAGATCTGTAGATCTGACTGTTTGGGTTACTCTTAAAGTCTTGAAATCATTCATACCCGAAGGTACACAGGTACAGTGAAAGGCAAGTGCGCCGGGATGCAGTGCAGTAGAACGAGACCTGCGTGGGGACGCAGGGCAGAGTAATATTCTGGTGCGTCCGGGACGCAGTACAGAAACAGGCGCACTGCGTGGGGACGCAGAGCGGAATAAGGTTCAGGTGCGTCCCTGCAGTAAAAAGACGCGGCGCGATAGTATCTCTGGGTGCGTCCCTGCAGCAACAGGACGCGGCGCGATAGTGTTTTTGGGTGCGTCCCTGCAGCAAAAGGACGCAGTGCAGTTGAAGGAACAGTGCGTGGGCACGCAGCGCAGTGGAAGGATACCTGCGGGTGTACGCAGGAAAGCAGAAGGTGAATTGCGTCGCGACGCAGGCCACAGAAGGGAAAACTATGTCTCTGTCTTAAGATGTTCTGTTGATTGTATTTCTCTGTTGATAAGGTGTTCTGGGTTAATTCTGTTATTGCTGATCTGATAACTGTAGTAGACAGTAACTGTTATGTACTTGATGATCATTTGATGCTTTATGAAAAGAAGTAGGGGGTTGTAGCTCCCTTCCATGAGAGACTGGAAAACGAGAGTGAGAGAGAGTTGCAAGCTCTCTGCAGGTTGCAGCCTGCATACTGGTAAAGGACTGCACCAGTACAAAATCATTGTAAAAGGAGTTTCTAATTTTGAAAGAAGATAGAGACATATTGCAGCAGGTGGTTTTCACCCACATTGGGTTTCCACCTTACATCTTGTGTTCTTTGGTGTGACTATCTGTTTTCTTGTTCATGCTCATTATTTTTATGGTACTGACATGCAAAAATAATTCAAAGATCAAATAAGGAAGATTTATTAAAAGAATTAGATAATACTGATTCACCCCCCCCTCTTAGTATTATTTTCAACATTTGATATAAATTAAAAAAAAAAAATTAGTTAATAATTTTTACTAACTTAATAGTAATGTTTTTTCATAAATATTTGTAAGATTTTCCTTATTTCATTATGATTCATAATGAAATAAGGAAAACCTTACAAAATGTTTTTATGAAAAAACATTACTAAAGTTAGTAAAAATTATTAACTATTTTTTTTTTTTTAAATTTATATCAATTTCTAATAAAGATTCAAAATTATATTCTAAACATAATAATAAAAAATTTATTTGATTTCATAAAAAAATTAATTTCAATAATTTATAATTCTAATAATTAATAAAAATACAAAAAGAAAAATAAAAATAAATTATTAATAATAAAATCTTTAAAATTAATATAAAAGAAAAAAACAAAAAATAAAACTAATACTAGATTAAAATCATTTTCTAATTAAACTAATCCTCCAAAACTTGTTGGCTATCATTCATCCCCATCACAACCCTTACCTTTATTTATTAATGCTTATGATTTCTGACTTATTCACGATCTATCCTGATGATGAACCATAGAGGATGGTTCAAAACATCGATTCCAAAAACATGAATGCGATAACTCCAGAAGATAAAACCACAATCTCAAATCGTAGAAGCCTCAAATCAATAATTATTTCTATTGTTTTATGATGGAATGAATCTAATGTATTAGTTTGGATTAGATATACACTCTTTTATATTTAGCAATTTGTAATTAAGTATGAACAATAAACTTGGTTTAATTTGTAATATTTTCTATAAAGAAAATCTTTGTAGAATGAAGAAGGGTTCAATTTTTTTTTTAAATCAAACCTGGTGTATATTGTTTTTGATATTAATACAACTAGCTGCAAGTAGTATGACAAAATTTCAGATATTCATGTGTTGAAGGTTTACAGTCAGTTTCCTATTATGTTCTTCCTCTTTCTTAAATCAAAGCTTAAATCCATAGATCTTCATTAATTGGAATAAAGGTCATGAAAGATAATTCTATGTAAATGCTCTATTTCAAGTTATTTATATTTCCTATGTGTCTTTCAAATTAAATGTCAATTGCAGAATTCACATGGTTTCTCTATTTTTTTATGTTTACTTCTACTATCTCCTACCACATCTCATTAATTATTTGTCTAAGAAACCTACAGCTATCTTGCCTCTGTTAAACTGATTTGTACAACTTGTAGCTAGTGTCTTTGTATCAGAGACTCCATTCCCAATGGTTTTAGCATTCCTTTCCATACCAATTTTATATGATCAAATCAGATCTAGCCATTGTTCTAAGTACACAACCAGCCGATTTGACTGATTTATAGAAGGGATCCCCCTTCTAATTGAAAGGGATAGCTTTCAATTGAAAAGATCGGTTAGAGGTTACCTTAGAGTTTTTCCCTTAGAACCATTTTTTTCTCTAAGTGATAACATTTTGGCATCGTTTCTAATGAACAAAAGATACATTCTCCTTGAATGATTTTATTGTTTAGATTAGATATTTGAGGGAAAACAAAGATTTGGATGTCAGTTTTGGCTACAAGATTTTTCTTTAGCGACTCCATTATCAGATACTCCATATTTTAAAAGTGTTCATGGTGACTCCACTATCAGAAGGATTCATGGCTCAAAGAATTCGTGAGTGACTCCACTGTTTTTTATAAAGAACTCAAATGTTGCTACTATTTTTCAAGGTATGCATGCTTGGATATTATGAATATTCTTGGTTTTCCTAATCCTCTACCCACATATGAAGATTTTATAAAGAGGAAAGTTCCTAAATTTGATGGAGATAATTTAAGTTTGACTTAAAGACATATCTCAAATTTTGAGGACTTTACTGATCTTCATGAAGTAGATTTTGAATATGTACACATGAGAATGTTTTATGATTTGTTACAAGGAAAAGGCAAAACTTGGGCTGAATCATTACCTGATAAAACTATAATATCAATTACAAGTTTTTGGGATATCTTTTTGGATACATGGAAAGAGAAAACAAAGTTTATGGCAAGCCCTGCCTTTGTTGAGGATCTTAAAGAAAAGGATAAGGTAGCTTTGTTTGTTTTGTCTAGCAAAGAATGTAGGTTAAACAGTTTAGAGAAGATTCTTAAAAAACTTGAATTTAAATTGACTTTTTATGATAATAATTTTTAAGATTTTCTTTATCAAGATAATACTTATAAAGGTTATTTTCATCAACAATATGAGGATGTCTTAGAAGAAAAAATTGTTGCTTTAGATCCTATTGTGCTCTACAACAACCCCCCATTTCATACAAATTTTTATTTTCATAACTATAATATGAAACGGGTCCCTTTTCATTTAAAATTGGTATCAACTTATTATTATTCAAAAAGGTCAGAAATGAAATAATACATTATAAAACCTTTTTGATAAACCAATTAATCGGTCTTATAATAAAAATGAATAATCTTTTTATCATTGCGATAAAGCGATCACAAGATCGCATATCGTAATGACAAGGGAGGCATGACTTAAAAGACCCATTGATTTTCCCCGACGTGACAATGCACAAAAGGCTATCGGATATCGGGAAGGTAAGCAATCATAGCAAAGGGCCCGTCTTCGCTCCAATGCGATATCGCAATCGGCGATCGGGGATATACCATGCCTGCATCTAAAGCCCTCACTCAAAACTCCCGATGCAAATTGGCGATATCGCTATCGGCAATCGGGGATTCCGAAAGGAACCAATATAACAACTTCCCCCGATCACTGATTGCGATAAAGCTAAAAGCACAGATTTCAAAAAAGATTGGTAAAGCCGGGATATTTTATGGTTATTTAATATTAATGGCCTTTCTTCTCCCGATAGCAATTCACTTGCACTCAACCGCCAAAACATCAAAGTCACGCTTAAATGAATCATTTGGCCAATAAACGACATAATGAGCATTAAAGGATTGACAAGTTTAAACGGCCATTTAATGAAACAGTAAGTCTAAAATCTCTTCAGAGATTGCATTCGTGGCCACCTTAATTTAAATCCTCCATTATTCATTGATTAATATATCTCGTTCTTACACAGTAACAATTGGTAGATTTGTTCATTTGGTAGCTTGGTAACTAATTTATGTTGTTGTGAACAAAAAAAATCGTGCGCGCTCTGCTCTGCTTTGCGGTGTTGTGATTAGGTCTGCAGCTGCCGTCGAGCTTTGACGCCGCCATGAGCGGTCCTGGGGGTGGGGAGTCCTCTCCCACCCCACCATCATCTTTTGTAGACACATTCCGTAGCCTATTAATGTAGAAAGGGAAGAAATGCCAGATCTCTAAAGTGTCGAAATTCATAAAAAGCTCGAAGAAATAATAGTGATTGCACTTCCAAAGGAACAATCGATTAAAATCGCTCTTGCTCTGGCTGACAGAGGCTTGGTAGGGCAGTTTATGGGCCGCTGGCCTTCCACAAAAACCACGGACGATTGGATTCAGTGAAACTGGAGACCTCAGCTGAAAAATAAAGTGATTTTTTATGCTGTGGGAAGAGGCTATTTCATTTTTGAATTTACCTCCAAAGAAGATCGTGATCTGGTGTTCAGAAATGGGCCGTATTTTATGGGAAATCAGGGACTGTATCTTAACAAATGGAGCCCCGATTTCGATCCCTGTGTCGATGTCCCTAAGGAGGCGCTGGTCTGGGTTCGCCTCCCTAACCTCCCAATACACTGCTGGAGCTATCAATCCCTGCAGAAGATTGGTAATGGGCTGGGTCATTTCATTGACAAAGCTGATCACAAGGGCCAATATACCTACGCTAGAATTTGTGTGGAAGTCGATCTGGAAGTCGGTTTGCCAGAAGCGGTCAAACTTACAGTTGGAGAATGGCAGCATTACCAGAAGCTGGACTACGAGCAGTTGCCTTTCAAATTCCGAACCTGTCATGAGCATGGACACTTCCAGCGAAACTACCCAAAATCTCCAACAGGGAACAAGGTTGAAGAAGAAGGATGGAAAGAAATTAAAAAGGGAAAGGCTGTTCCAAAGCCCCCGGGGCAGAATAGCTCTGTTCCATTGGGGAAGCCACAAACTAATACAAAGGCCACTGCTACTTCTAAAGATGGCTCCTCCTCAGGAGAAAAGGTGGATGTCATGGAGACCCAAGAGGATACAGAAAATAAGTTGAAGCAAGTGAAAGAAACTAAAGTCGAATCAACTGTTCCACCAGTTTATGATGGTCAGAGGGGAAACGAAGGCAACGAAGAGCACATCAGTCTTGCCTCCGATTCTGAGGGAGAACCAGAAGAGAGAGATTCTGAAACTGACAATTCACAAGTCACTCCTATCAAGACGACTAGCGGTTGGAAATCCAAGAAGAAACAGAGAGAGGAAAAAACTTATCTAGATGTCCTCCAAGGTTCCCAAAAAACCCTCAAAGGAATGATGAATACTAGATCTGGGCGCAAGAGTAACAGGGCTCCAAAAGGAGCCTCAATCCCCCAAGTTAGTAAATAATGAAATACGTCTCCTGGAATTGCAGAGGTTTAGGTAGCAGGTTGAAAGAGGAAGCCTTGAAAGACATAGTGAGAATATATTCGCCTAAAATCCTCCTCATCCAGGAGACAAAGCTGGAGGATCTTCTTCTCCTCCAATCTAGTAAAGTTTTTTGGCAAAAAGGTCATGGAAGAGCGGTAAGTGCTAGAGGCGCTTCTGGTGGAATAGCCACCTTTTGGAACAGCACCATATATGATCTTATTCAAGAAAAAAGTAGCCCCCATTGGCTTTTCACTCAGCTCCTCCACAAAGATTCTGGTCAACAAGTAAGTATGTTTAATCTTTATGCTCCAGTATTGCCAGGCGAGAAAAAAATTTGTTGGAACTTGCTTCAATCCCTTATTTCAGAGCAAAATCCAGGAAATATCATTATTGCAGGTGACTTGAATGTCACCCTTGCTGTTGATGAGAAAAAGGGAGGCTCCATTGTCAGGGACCCTGCCAGAGAATGGGTTGAAGATATTATGCTGGGATGGGATCTGGAGGATATTAAACCTTCTTCAGGGAAATACACCTGGTCCAACAAAAGATTAGCCCCCAATCACATTGTTGCCCGTTTGGACAGATTCCTTGTCCACTCTTCTTTCCTGACATGCGGTCTTATGGCCACTTCTAAAATTCTACCAAATCTCACTTCTCATCATAAGCCCATCCTCCTCGAGCTTTCCCTGGATGGTAATCTAGGCCCCATCCCTTTTCGTTTCAGTCCTCTATGGATTCAGCAAGAAGGATTCCAAGAGGTGGTTTCTGAAGCCTGGAATAGGCCTATCCATGGTTCTCCATTCTTTGTGTGGGAAGAGAAAATCAGGAGCCTGAAAAGAAGTCTTAAGGAGTGGGCTAAAAGATTGAAAACCCCTTCCGCCAAAAGAAAAGAATCTCTTAATAGTCTTGCTGCTCATCAATTAGCTATGGAGCACAGTCCTGTAACACAAAGTCTTCTCCAAAAAGAAGTCAAGCTGCAAAAAGAGGTTCACAGATCTAGCAGGGAGGAGGAAGAATTCTGGAGACAGAAGTCTAGGAATCTATGGCTACAGTTTGGAGATAAAAACACCAGCTTCTTTCATAAGCAAGCCGAAGCTCGAAAGCATTTCAAATCAGTTTCTGAGATACATTACCAAAACACTGCGGTTAAGGATTTTGATGGCATTAAGAGAGCTGCTTACTCCTTCTTCAAAGATCTTTATTCGGCTCCTGAAGAACCCCCTATTGATCCTCATTCCTACCCGATTGACTTAATTCCCAAGTGCGTTCAGGAATCGGATAATGCTATGTTGACTGCTCTGATCAGTATGGATGAGCTTAAGAAAGTTCTGGATTGCATGGAGTTTGATAAAGCCCCAGGCCCTGATGGGTTCTCTGTCAGGTTTCTCTTGACTTGCTGGTCAACAATAGAAAAAGATCTATTGAGAATGGTCAGAAAGTCCCAGAATTGTGCAAATCTGGCCGGTGGCATCAATTCGGCCTTTCTCACCTTGATCCCAAAAGAGAGAGGCGCCTCCGACTTCAGTAGATTTAGGCCCATTTCCTTGTGCAATTCCAGTTACAAGCTGGTCTCCAAAATAATTGCCAACATGCTTAAGAATATATTGCCAGCCATCATCCCTGAAAATCAAGGCGGCTTCATAAAAGGAAGAAAGATATTGGAGAACATTGTGCTGGTGCAAGAAGCAGTTCACTCTAACTGCCAAAGAAACGAGAAAGGAACGGTGATTAAGCTCGATCTGGCTAACGCATTTGATAGGGTGAGACATGAATTTTTGTTCATTGTGATGAAGAAGTTAGGCTTCTCATCAGCCTTCATAAATTGGGTGAATGCCTGTATTGCCTCGCCATGGATCGCACCACTGGTCAATGGCCATTCTACTGACTTCTTCCAAGCCTCTAGGGGCCTTAGACAAGGATGTCCTTTGTCTCCACTCCTCTATGCTGTTCAGGCCTCGGTGCTCAGTTTCCAACTCAATCATAACCAGCAGATTCAAACCCTGCCTGGCCTCAGAATGACTCACAAGGTGAAAGACATTAATCATGCCCAGTTCGCCGATGACACCTTGCTGCTTGGAGGAGCAGGCATAAACTCTGCCAGATCCTTCAAGAAGGAGCTGGATATTTACAGGTTGTTCTCAGGCAGCAAGATTAACTATCGAAAATGCTCTATCTATGGCTGGAACTGCTCGATCAAGGAATTTTTAGATATTGCAAGGTTCTTAGAAATGGACGGAATTCGAAATTGGGAGTCATTTAAATATCTCGGGATCCCAATCTTTAAATCCAAGCCTAAAGTTTCTCATTGGCTGCCACTGCTCGACAAGCTAAAGATCAGAATCCAAGCTTGGGGAGCCTCTTGGCTGAATAATGCAGGGAAAGTCATCCTTATGAAATCGGTCCTTATAAGTATGCCTCTATATCAACACTCCATTCTCCTTGCCCCCACAACCTTTCTCAGTAAAATGGACAGTCTGTTGAGAAGATTTCTGTGGGAAGGTGGGAACAAAAACGATAGAAGGCTCCACTTAGTGAATTGGGAGACTCTCAAGAGACCTCTTCTGGAAGGAGGCCTCCACCTGCATAACTTGGCTGCTCAAAACCTTGCTTTGGGATCCAAGATCCTGTGGAATTTAGTCTCTGGAAACTCTAGCTAGAGTAAAAGAGTCATTTGGAAGAAATATTTCCAAGGGCAACGCTTGAGATGCTTGGATAAGCCCTCAAGATCATTAAAAGGATCTCCGATCTTCAATCTTTGCAATTCTGCTATGGAGCAATTCAGCCATTATCTCTACTAGATCCCTGGTAATGGGAGAAAAATCAAAATCTGGGAAGACTCGATTCTGGGTGATCAACCTTTGATTCAAGTGGAAGGTCTAGCAAATATCAAAGCTTGGCTTCAGTCCTGCAATTTGTACACTCTGTGGGATATATCTAACTGGAATGATGATCTTGGTAGACTCTGGGATTGTTGGAATCTGGGGGAGGTTCCCCTTATGTTGTAGGGGGAAGCTTCATTACTGTTAGATCTGCTTCAAGGAAAATCTCCCTCGAAGGCCACTTATAAGGACAAAAGAGGCTGGGGCTCCCTTTCAGGCTCTTACACTGCTTCCGAAGGTTATAAAAGAATGATGGCTATTCCATATGATCCTCCTGACCCAGCTCAATGGAAATTTATATGGGATTTCCCCTCACTCCCCAAAATTAACTTCTTTTGTTGGACTGTAGCGCACCAAAGCATTCTTACCATAGATAATTTGCGTAGACGAGGGATGAAAGGGCCTTCCAGGTGCCCCCTTTGCTTGTCTGATGAAGAAACTGCCAATCATCTGCTGTTTCTTTGCCCCTTTGCTCTAGTAGTCTGGAGGGGAGTACTGATGTTAGGTCCAGCTAAACTTGACCTCTCAGGCAACATTCCTTCTCTACTCCGAACTTGGGCCAGTTTATCTCCCTTTTGCCTTACAAAAAAAGTCTTCTTAAAACAAGCTGGATGTGGATCCCTAAATTCATCTGCTCGAAGCTGTGGTTGGAGAGGAATAATAGAATTTTCGGAGGAGAAAGCTGCACTTCTACAAGAGTTATTTATAAAATCAAAGCTTTGTTGGGCGAGGCCTTGGAAGCCAATACTTCCTCAAGGAATGAAATGAGTCTGGTCAAAGAGGAGGAGCAATGGCTTAAAGAACTGGTTCTGAATCTGAAGGAAAGGTCCATTCCTCCTGCATTTGCCCATGCCAACTCGGAGATTAGGCTGGAGGAACTAGAGTTTATCAAGTGGAGATCGGCCTTGGATGATCACTATTTATTCTTCGATGGGGCCTCTAAAGGAAAACCTGGGGTTGCTGGCAGTGGTGGGGTTCTTCTACGTCCTGGAGGTTCATCGGAATTGCGGTTCCATTGGGGTCTGGGTATCGAATCCAATAACAGAGCGGAGGCTCTCGCACTGTGGCAGGGGCTGAATCTGGCGATTAATAGAAATATCCTCTCTCTCTGTCTTTGGAGATTCCAGACATATCATCCAGGCGTTGGCCTCTCATAAGACCCCCCATTAGGTTCATTTAGCCACTATTATCAAAAAAATCTGGCTCTTATTGCCCAAGTTCAGTAAAATCTCCTTCTTCCACATATTAAGGAATCTCAACTCTCACGCTGATATGGAGGCCAATCTTGGCTCCCTCTGTAAACGGAAATCTCTGGTGGTCAATTCGATTGAATCTTCTTGTTCCATTCCTTAATGTTCCTGCTGATCGGACTTCCTTTCCTAATTGATCCTAGGGCTATCATTCTACTCCTTAGTACCCTACTCTTCGGGATATCACCTCATTGTATTATCAAACTATTTAAAATTGTGGTCTCAGGCCTGTTCTCATCTCCTGTTAGTCTTCCCTTCAATGGCCTCTGTTTCCTGTCGGTGCCCTATGTTTCAAGCGTCCACAAAGGACCTTCAAGATGCCAACTCAGTTCCAGTATTGACTTTTACTCTACTCTCAAATCTGAAGCCCATTAACATCATTATCAAAGTTTCTCATCTTCGAAAGGATACAATCTCGACTTGTATATCTATGCGATGCAAAAATTGGGCCCTGCGTTGGAGTTTCTCCTTTACAGCAGCAGCATCTCCAAAGTAGAAGCGGATAATCTCTACTTTCCACCAATCAATTGCATCGTTGCTCTTATGTATTGCACGAAGGAGGTCGCCACAAACATGAAATGCCCAGGGAAGTCTTCTGGCCCTTGTGCGATGCTTCGCCCATTGCCCTACAGCACCTTACTCAGCTTTGAGGAACATTCTCCTGTCAAAGTAGGCGAAGCGAACAACCCATTGAACCCGATCACTTGTCTTCCTGGTAATATCCCTAAAATGAGGCGAACCTTTCTCGGTGATCTGTCTTCTGGTTTCTTTGACAGCAATTCCAAACAGCTATCCACGAGAATCTATCTCTGTCATTGCTGTAATGTAAGAGCATGCGGCAGCTAGTTTGCCGCCCTAAATAAAAATATTCGTTATTGTCAAAAAAAATATATATATCTCGTTCTTCTTTTGTTTGCGCTATCAATTCTCCGCATTACATTCATTTTCACTCCTGTGCAGAGCTCTTCCGAAGCAGTAAATTCAAGCAAAATGGGGAAGAAATCTAAGAAAACCGCAACAGCTTCCGCTTCGCCAGCTACAGGGCAACCCACTGCCGATCCAGGAACAAACAGAAAGGGACTGATATCCGACACTACATGTCTAGGACTCAGCAAAACTACTTGGCTAAGCACCTATAATTTGATTGAGGCCGAAGAGCCTGAGGTAACAACAGTGCAAGCCACAGCAGACACGACTCAGAAATCTGATGCTACTCTAAAGGATTTAGCCGACTCTTTCCTTCATCGGATAGCAGCCCGGGAACAAATTCTCCCATATACAGATGTGGTGAAGTGGACAATTGAAGAAATCCCAATCACAAACAGAACATTTTGCACCATGGACGGGAAAGTCTTCGATTCATTTCAACCTGATGATTTGAGGAAAATGTACCATTTGCCTGTACCGGAGAAGAAGTACAACAAGGCATTCTTGGAGAAATTCAGAAATGAGAACAAAATTAAATCTGAACCCATTCGGGATTGGAGGCAAAACCCAAAAAAACACAAGCATGAGTCTTCGGGTAAGTACTTTGTCGATTCTTTGTGTTCTCCTTATTGTTATGCCGGGATAATGATGTGTAGATTGTGGGGGTTACATAATTCCGCAAACCTCACTATAGAGATGGTTCCTTTGATGGAGGTAGCATGTAATAGTGAAACAATGGATTGGGGAACTATGCTGTCTGATAAGCTAGCAACCGCAGTCCTTGAATTTAGAAATAAATCCCACATTACTAAAAGGGTCATTCCCCAATTCTACTATAGTGCCTATATCTTGGACACCCTGTGTTTTAATTTTGAATTTCCTATGCTTGGATGGAGATGGACTCCACAAGACCCCATGCCCATTCATATATACCACTAGAAGTTATGGAAAGCCCACTATAAGCACCATTTATATAAAGTTTACAATGGTTTTATGTTACCCATTCACTATTCCATTTTTGATAAACCTGCTCCTAAGATTTCCTATCAAGTAGAGGTGGACTTGACATCCGTAGGAAGATGGTTCGGAGAACAAAAATTCACCTATGTAAGAGTTTTCGGCAGCCAAGCCAAGCCTCATGTCCTCCCTTTGTACATGTTGGAAATAATACTGAGAGGGGGGGTGAATCAGTATTATCTAGCAATTTAATAAATCTTCCTTATTTGATCTTTGAATTATTTTTGCATGTCAGTACCATAAATAATGAGCATGAACAAAGAAAACAGATAGTCACACCAAAGAACACAAGATGTAAGGTGGAAACCCAATGTGGGTGAAAACCACCTGCTGCAATATGTCTCTATCTTCTTTCAAATTAGAAACTCCTTTTACAATGATTTTGTACTGGTGCAGTCCTTTACCAGTACGCAGGCTGCAACCTGCAGAGAGCTACAACTCTCTCTCTCGTTTTCCAGTCTTCTCCTGAAAGGGAGCTACAACCCCCTACTTCTTTTCATAAAGCATCAAATGATCATCAAGTACATAACAGTTACAGTCCACTACAGTTATCAGATCAGTAATAACAGAACTAACCCAGAACACCTTATCAACAGAGAAATTCAATCAACAGAACATCTTAAGACAGAGACGCAGTTTTCCCTTCTGTGGCCTGCGACTAGATGCAGCTAACCTTCTGCTCCCCTGCGACCACACGCAGAGATCCTTCTGCTGCGCTGCGTGCCCACGCACTGTTCCTTGAACTGCACTGCGTCCTGTTGCTGCAGGGACGTACCCAGAAACACTATCGCGCCGCGTACTTTGCTGCAGAGACGCACCCAGAAATGCTATCGCACTGCGTCCTTTTGCTCCAGGGACGCACCTGAACCTTAGTCACTCTGCATCTCCACACAGATCTCCTGTTACTGCACTGCGTCCCGGACGCACCTGAACCCTTCTGCGCCTGCGTCCCGGCGCACCTGAACCTTTCTGCGCCTGCGTCCCGGCGCACCTGAACCTTTCTGCGCCTGCGTCCCGGCGCACCTGCACCCTTACTGCACCTGCGTAACTCCGGGCATAGATGATTTCAAGACTTCAAGAGTAACCCAAACAGTTAGATCTACAGATCTGATCATGCGCCAAAGAGATCTCAGTCTTTCAGAAGATTCGCCTTTTTAGATCTAGACCAGATCTAGCCTCATAAGATATTCAACCAAAGACATACTCAAACCAAATGATCTCCTTTGCTTTATATAGGCAAGCTCCTCCTCAAATCATGGAACAATACCACGAGCCGACACCATAGTAACACAATACCGTCGGCTAGATACCAAGAGTAAAACACAAGAAACCCCCATGTGTGCTTTTATCTGCCTTAAAATGTGTGCACTGGGTGGACGCACCTCCTGAACGGCTGGCCTGCATCTCCGGACGCGGCTTCTGCATGGTGTACCTGCGGGTACGCATCTTTTGAATCTGATTTCCTGCGTCCTTCTTTATTTTCAATAAAAAGAGAGCCTTGCCATGGGAGTTGCCATCAAGTACAACATTTGTAACATATATAGCCATTCCTGAAACATAATGCCAACAATCTCCCCCTTTGGACTTGATGGCAACCTCACAAACTTTGCTTCATTCTCCCCCTTTGACATCAAAGGCAAAGGGTATGCTCCCCCTAAGATCATGTTCCCCCTGAACCAGATCTGCAACAAAGAGCCATAATCCTCAATGAAAGAGATAGAGACATATTGCAGCTATTTCCAAGATCTCCTTCTGACCATCCTCCATAATGCCAACAATGCATTATGTGCTCCCCCTGAACCTGTACCATCAATCAGAAAAGGTTCAACAATAAGATGATGCATCAACAACCCCCAGCTTTTGCCTGAGGTATTCAAAAGTGTCCCTGGGCAATGGTTTGGTGAGAATATCAGCAACTTGTTCCTTAGAAGGAACATACTCCAACTTGACCATCTGTTCAAGCACTTGTTCCAGGAGAAAATGATACTTGATTGGTATGTGCTTGGTTTTTGAATGCATAACCGGATTCTTTGAGATGCTGATTGCACTTGTGTTATCACATAAGATGGGGATAGGTGGTGTACAAGTGATTTGAAAATCCTGCAAAGTCTGCATCATCCAAAGGAGTTGGGTGCAACAAGATGCAACAGCAACATATTCCGCTTCAGCTGTAGACAAGGCAATCGAACTTTGTTTCTTGCTGAACCAAGATACCAGTCTGGAACCCATAAAGAATGCACCACCACTTGTGCTTTTCCTGTCATCCACGCTTCCGGCCCAATCTGCATCTGTATAAGCATGAAGTGTGAGATCTGTATCTCTAGGATACCATAAGCCATAATTTTGAGTCCCTTGAAGATATTTGAAAATTCTCTTCACTGCCTGTAGATGAGTCTCCTTCGGATTTGCCTGAAATCTTCCAACTATTCCAACTGCATGCATGATATCCGATCGGGTACCTGTCAAATAAAGTAAACTTCCAATCATAGATCTGTAGGTTGGTTGATGTACTGCTGCAGATTCATCATTTGCACTGAGGCTACATCCTGTGACCATGGGTGTACATACTGGTTTTGCATCTTCCATACCATATTTCTTCAAAATCTGTTTGAGATACTTGGTTTGAGATAAAAAGATTCCTCCTTCTTTTTGTTGGATTTGCAAACCAAGAAAATATGTCAGTTCTCCTAGTAAAGACATTTCAAATTCTTTCTGCATGACCGAGGCAAAGCTTTGACTCATAGCTTCTTCATTGCTCCCAAAAATAATGTCATCTACATACACAACAAGTATTAGCAATTTGTCATTTTCAACTTTTATATAAAGATTGCTATCTGCTGATCCTTTTGAAAAACCTTGTTGATGAAGATATTTGTCCAAACGGTAGTACCAAGCCCTTGGAGCTTGTTTGAGACCATAGAGAGCCTTTTTCAATCTGCATACAAGATTTGGATCATTTCCAAGAATGAACCCATCTGGCTGTTCAATGTACACTTCTTCTTCCAAGTCTCCATTCAGAAAGGCTGATTTCACGTCCATTTGAAATACTTTGAAGTTTTGAAAACTTGAGAGAGCAAGGAACATTCGGATGGCCTCAAGTCTTGCAACAGGAGCAAAGGTTTCTTCAAAGTCTATTCCTTCTTGCTGCGCATACCCTTTACAAACAAGTCTGGCTTTGTTTCTAATTACTTCTCCATTTTCATTCAATTTATTTTTGAAGACCCATTTTGTTCCGATTACATTCTTATCCTTTGGTCTAGGAACCAGCTCCTAAGTGTTGTTCTTTTCGATTTGCTCAAGTTCTTCATCCATTGCTTTCACCCAACATTCATCTTTGCATGCTTCTTTCACATTTTGTGGTTCAGTAGAGGAGAGTAATGCCAAATAGCTTGAGGCTTCTGCAACTGTTCTTCTTGTTTGTACACCTGCTTCTTTCTGCCCTACAATCTGAGATTCTGGATGATTCTTCTGAACATATCTGGATGGGGTTTTCTCTTCTATTCTTGTCTGCTCCTCTGGTTCTTCTTGAGGTTCTGCTTGAGGTTCTTCTTCTTCATCATTCTGTCTTTGAGGGTAGCCTTCATCTTCTTCTATGTCTTCATGATGTACTTGCCTAGGAATGCATCCCTTCTCATCAACCACTACATCAATACTGTCAACAATTCTGCCAAGTCTTTTATTGTAGCACTTGTATGCTTTGCTATATGGAAAGTAACCAAGAAGAATGCCTTCATCTGCCCTAGGTTCAAGTTTGCCAAGCTGCTCATCAGTATTCTTGATATAGCATTTGCTCCCAAAGATTTTGAAGTGCTTTATCGAAGGAGTCCTACCACTCCAAAGATCATGAGGAGTTTGAGTGCTGTTCACTCGGACATTTGTTTTGTTGAGAATAACAACCGCAGCATGTGCAGCTTCACCCCAGAAAGTTGCGGGAGTTCCTGATTCATCAAGCATAGCACGAGCCATTTGTTGGATCGTTCTGTTCATTCTTTCCACAACTCCATTTTGCTGAGGAGTTCTAGCTGTAGAGAATTCTCTCCTTATCCCATGTTCATCACAGAAATCGAAAAATTCATTTGAAGTAAATTCCCCACCTCTGTCGGATCTGAGGCACTTAATTTTGTGACCTGATTCATTTTCAACCAAGGCTTTGAAGGATTTGAATTTTTCGAATGCTTCATCTTTGTGCTTCATAAGTCCTAACCAGACAAACCTGGAGAAATCGTCAATGAATAATATCAAGTATTCTTCTCCTCGAGGTGTCCTTTTTCTGAAGGGACCGCATGTATCTGTATGTACTAGCTCAAGAGGCATGCTAGCTGATCCTTCTTTCTCTGGAAAGTTAGTTCTGGTTTGTTTTCCAAACTGACATGATTTGCATATGGTGTTGTCAGGAATTTTAATATCTGGAAGATCGCGAACTGCCTGATATTTGCATGCTTTCCTTATTTGTGAGAAGCTTAGATGTCCCAACCTTCGATGCCATAACCAGTGCTCTTCATCCTTGCTCAGATAGCATTGTTGTTGTCCTTCTTCAAATATGTACAGATTATTTGGAGTTCTTTTGCCTTTGAGCACTGTTTTACCTGTATCAAGATCACGAACAATACATCCATTCGATCTGAATATAACCTCGGTTCTTTGATCACACATCTGACTGACACTTAGAAGATTATGCTTTAATCCATCAACATACAAAACATTTCCAGCCTTGACCTTTTCTTTTAACTGAGCAATGCCTTTTCCTTTTATAGTCGCAGGAGTATCATTTCCAAAAGAGACTTTCTTTCCCTTTTCTAGAGCAGAATAAGATTCAAGTTTTTCTTTATCACCTGTCATATGCTTCAAACATCCACTGTCAATGTACCATAGATTTTCCTGTCCCTCTGCATAAAATGCTATCCCACATCTTTCTGTTTGAGGTTCCTTTATTCTCCATGTTTTGGTGCTTGAGGCTTGTTCCTTTTTCTGCTGGAACCTGCTCCTGCATTCAGAGTCTTCATGACCAAAGTTATTGCAAATAGAACATTCAACTTCATTTTCAAGAACCGAAAAGTTGTTATAGGTCCTTTTTGTAATCCCTGTCGTACTTCTTTGTTTTTGAGCTTCCCTAGTCATGATTGTTTTATATGCAACACATTGAGCTGCTTTGTGACCAAAGTTATGGCAGGAAAAACATTGTCCATTGAAGAAACTTCTGCGGTTATCAAATCTACCGGCAAAATGATTGTAATTTCTATTGTCATCCATTCTTGAACCAAATTGAGAAGATTTTACTTGTGGCTGGTTGTAGCTTTTGTTCACCCTTAAGATGGATTGCCCCTGATAGTTTCTGTTTGTAATTCGTCCCTGCTTTACCTGATGATCTTCATTTTGCTTTTGCTCATTTCTTCTAGCTGCATCAAGATAACTTTTTGAGGTGGATGCTTGAGAAGTTTCTCCATTATAGCCCAGACCTGTCTTGTTTAGAGGAGATCGCTGCACATTGATAATCTCATCCAAAGTTTCAGATCCTTTGACAAACTTGAGATTAATAGCTTTTGTTTTCTCAATCTCTTTTCTAAGACCAACAATTTCACCTTCTAATTTTTCAAGATGTTTTTCCTTTTCATCAATTTGAAATTGTAGAGTATCAATGATCATGTTCTTTTCTTCTATACATCTCTTGAGTCTAGTAATTTCATCATAAAGGTTATCCACATCTACAGCATCCATATAATCATCATCTTCAAATGCCATTAACAACTTATATTCATTACCTTGTTCATCTTCATCACTGTTTGATAGACCATCACTATCTTCATGAGTGTAGTAGCTTTTCTTATTTGCGTTCTGTTTCTTGTTCCATCTAGCAGGTTCCTTTCCTTTATCCTTATAAGGGAATTTTGCAGCATAATGACCTACTCTTCCACAAGCAAAGCATTTAAAAGGTAACTTACCTCTGAACCTTCCAGAACCCCTTTGAAGATTTCTGACAAAATTTGATTCTTCTTCCTCTTCTTCTGGGACGTGGCTTGCTTCATAATAGTCTCCTTTGCCTGATGCCTTGAAAGCAGCTTCTCTTCTGTCTGAAGGACCTCCCTTTCTCATTTCATAAGCAGTTAGAATTCCATGTAGCTGAGACATAGTAAGAATTCGTAGATTTTCCTTTTCTTCTATAGCAGATACTTTAGATTCAAACTTGGGAGACAAAGATCTTAGAACCTTTTCAACCACTATAGTCTCTCTTATTTCTTCACCCAAATTTTTCATACAATTAACAATCTCATCTACCCGAAGAAAATAGTTAGCCACACTTTCATCATTATACATCTTGAGAGTCTCATACTGAATCCTGAGAGTTTGAAGTTTAGCACGCTTTCCCTGTTCATCTCCTTCATAGCTTGTGACAATTTTGTCCCATATCTCTTTTGCGGATTTGTAGTGCATTACCTTCATGAATTCCGTTTCGGATATACATCCTAATAGAGTACTGACTGCTTTTGCATTTGTTTCATACTTCTTTTTCTCTGCTGGATCTGTAGGAGTAGCTGAAGGAAAAGCGTAGCCTGTTTCTACAATGTCCCAAACTTCTGTACCAAGAGATTGAAGATATGCAGTAACTCTTACCTTCCAATAATTGAAGTTTGTCCCATCAAAAACCGGTGGCCTGATTGATGCTTCTCTCTCATAGTTGCTCATGATGAACGATCTACCTTCAAGCGATCAAGCTTCTCTGAAGGACCTGCTCTGATACCAATTGTTGGAAATAATACTGAGAGGGGGGGTGAATCAGTATTATCTAGCAATTTAATAAATCTTCCTTATTTGATCTTTGAATTATTTTTGCATGTCAGTACCATAAATAATGAGCATGAACAAAGAAAACAGATAGTCACACCAAAGAACACAAGATGTAAGGTGGAAACCCAATGTGGGTGAAAACCACCTGCTGCAATATGTCTCTATCTTCTTTCAAATTAGAAACTCCTTTTACAATGATTTTGTACTGGTGCAGTCCTTTACCAGTACGCAGGCTGCAACCTGCAGAGAGCTACAACTCTCTCTCTCGTTCTCCAGTCTTCTCCTGAAAGGGAGCTACAACCCCCTACTTCTTTTCATAAAGCATCAAATGATCATCAAGTACATAACAGTTACAGTCCACTACAGTTATCAGATCAGTAATAACAGAACTAACCCAGAACACCTTATCAACAGAGAAATTCAATCAACAGAACATCTTAAGACAGAGACGCAGTTTTCCCTTCTGTGGCCTGCGACTAGACACAGCTAACCTTCTGCTCCCCTGCGACCACACGCAGAGATCCTTCTGCTGCGCTACGTGCCCACGCACTGTTCCTTGAACTGCACTGCGTCCTGTTGCTGCAGGGACGCACCCAGAAACACTATCGCGCCACGTACTTTGCTGCAGAGACGCACCCAGAAATGCTATCGCGCTGCGTCCTTTTGCTCCAGGGACGTACCTGAACCTTAGTCGCTCTGCGTCTCCACGCAGATCTCCTGTTACTGCACTACGTCCCGGACGCACCTGAACCCTTCTGCGCCTGCGTCCCAGCGCACCTGAACCTTTCTGCGCCTGCGTCCCGGCGCACCTGAACCTTTCTGCGCCTGCGTCCCGGCGCACCTGCACCCTTACTGCACCTGCGTACCTCCGGGCATAGATGATTTCAAGACTTCAAGAGTAACCCAAACAGTTAGATCTACAGATCTGATCATGCGCCAAAGAGATCTCAGTCTTTCAGAAGATTCGCCTTTTTAGATCTAGACCAGATCTAGCCTCATAAGATATTCAACCAAAGACATACTCAAACCAAATGATCTCCTTTGCTTTATATAGGCAAGCTCCTCCTCAAATCATGGAACAATACCACGAGCCGACACCATAGTAACACAATACCGTCGGCTAGATACCAAGAGTAAAACACAAGAAACCCCCACGTGTGCTTTTATCTGCCTTAAAATGTGTGCACTGGGTGGACGCACCTCCTGAACGGCTGGCCTGCGTCTCCGGATGCGGCTTCTGCATGGTGTACCTGCGGGTACGCATCTTTTGAATCTGATTTCCTGCGTCCTTCTTTATTTTCAATAAAAAGAGAGCCTTGCCATGGGAGTTGCCATCAAGTACAACATTTGTAACATATATAGCCATTCCTGAAACATAATGCCAACAGTACATACCCGATAAACTGTTAGCCCGGGAGGTAGCCTATCAGATTACATCCGAAGGAGTTACACAGACTCTAAGGAACAAAAAGAAGTAGGTTTGGCCTCCTTTTCCTCTAAGATGTGGTGTCTACGCTCTGCATGACTTTAAACATGCAGAGAAAGAGACTGATAAGATCAAGGCACTAAATCTAGTCACTCTTCCTAATAGGCGTTTGATCCAAACAAAGTCGCCTACAATGCACTTGAACAGGAAAAATTAACTAAATTTGACCATAAAGAAGATATGTTTGATGATCTGTTCTCCTCAGCCGAGTCAATATTCCAGGTTATATCGCTGGCCAGAATGAAATATCAGGATGACGGGTTAGTTGAATTTAACAGACTTAGAGAACAGAGGTTGCAAACTCTGCCTCTAGATCTGTTAGCAACGACCCCAATGATAGAATCAAGCGAGCCTTAGCAGCGACTTACTAAGGAACCTCCTGCTACATCAAAAGAGCAGGAGGAAGTGCAGGGAAAAGAGCAGGAAGAAGTGTAGAGAAGAAAGCAAGAGGAAACCCAGGGAAAAGAGCAGGAGCAGAGTAGCACAGAGGTGAATGTAGATGCCCAGATTGACCCGAAATTGCTCCAGGAATGGCAACAATTCGACTCAATCATAAGAAATCTTGAGAGCTCAAAGGAAGCTAAAACATCAAAAGCGGTTGACACACAGGAGACAACATCTAAATAGGTTCCAAGCGGAACCAGTGGCCTACCCAATTCTACAGGAATAGAGATAATTCCTAAGGATCCTTCCGATCAGATTGTTTTGCAAGTGGAAGAAATACCTCCATTGGATGTCTTTTACAGCCCAAAGCACAGGGCTGTAATAAAACGACAGTGAAAAAGGAGAAGGACTGATCAACCTTCCCTATTCCCGGAACAAACAGTATCAGCCAATGTGGTCTAGAAAGAGGAATTTAATCCTTCTGATGACCTTACTAAATTGTCCCAATATGCTGGAGCCTATTCAGCAGCCACCATGGACAAGGCATTAGAAGTGACTAATCTGTTAAGAAAAAAAGACCAATCAATTGCCTCACTACAAGTACAGTTATCGGAGGCACAGCAGAAGGCAGAACAACTGGAGTAGCAATTGTACACATAGCAACAAATAAACAATCAACTGAATAAAAAATTGCAGGAAGAAAAACAAAGAATTGATTCAAGCGCCGTTGAAAAGCAGAAGGAGCTGTCGGAAGCGCTGGCAAAATTGAAAGCGATGCATGAACAGATGGGAAGATCTAAAGATGAGAAAATTGCTCAATTATCAGCCCAAATAGAGAAAACCAAGAATCTTCCACAACCAGCTGAATTCAGAGCCGAGGCATTATAGATTAACAAAGCATTGGTGATAAAAATAAGGCTGTTATGTCAACAAATAGCCCAAGCAGAACCTTTATGTGACTTAACAGAATCAATAAGTGATAAATCGACTGATGCTAATACAGACTTGGAGCAGGCCGATGAGACCTTGACTAATTTTCTTGAGTGGCAAGACACTGATGAGGGACAGGCAGCTAATTTTCCAAAAATCCTAGAATCACATAAAGAGATCCTATTTATGGAATGGCAGTCCCAGTTAATGAAAGCAGAGAGAGCAGTTTCCAGATGCAAATTAACCACAAGTAATTTGGTTGAATTGATTAATGATACTCTCTACTTATCTAGCATGATCTCTCAATGTACCCCAGGTAAATTGCTCTCGGCTAAAACATTGGAGCAGTCATGTTATCAAGAGCTGGAGAAAAATGGGAGATTAATCGCAGGAATTAACAGTTTGACATGGGACACCTATTGGTTGTTCCTAGTCAAACCATACAGCCAGAGAGCTGCCCTCAAATGCCTCACAGATGCAATCGGGTGTATCATTCCTGATATAAAAGATGCCACCTATGCTGCCCAACTCAATTCTCGTCTCAACCGACCACCAGAAGTGGAACCAATTCTTGCAATATGCCAGCTCAGGTCTAAAGGAAAACAGCCTAAGTGATGAATCATGCTGCCGACTGCCAGATTGCCGTGAGAAAGATATTCCGAATCAAGTTGTACCAATTAAGTAGGATTTTAATTTCATAGTTAGTTAGTTTCAGTCAAGTATTTATAGACCCTTTCAATGCATTGGAAAGGGTTGTAAGTTTTTGTATATGACTTAAACCTGAAGATTGCACTACTGTACTTCAGGCATATTCTTTTATAAAGACTGGGCCAATTATTCCAATTTTGATAACGAAGCTTTTATGTGAATGTGCACTACTGCCTTTGTTTAAAAGTATTTCTGCGTCGGAAGAAGGAATTCAAATAGCGATTGATATTGGGAGTGATTTGCAGCTCATATAGTACTACTATCTATGTCGAGTTCATTCTGTTTATGTGAATTGTTGTTTGATTGCTCTAGCTATTATCGGATATATGCGTGTGTTTTTAACAACATTCTTTACAATTTCCACTATTGGATGTTTATAGCATGCTTTTCTTTTGTCATACATGTATTGGTAATATAAAAGGATAAGTGTAACAATGTTGTGTTAATCACTTTGTTCAACTACTTGAACAAGTAATCATTAAGTAAATGAATGTCTATGTTTATTGCGTAGAGTCATCTATATGCCTATCAATGAACAGAGATCATCAAGAGTTGCACTTAAGAGAATGGAAGCCTCCCGGGATAGAATAGTCATTTATATTTTTGTTGATAGATTAAGTCATCTATTCATTATCATTTATTAGAAACCAATCACTCATCCATCCCCTTTTATTCATTACTGGGAAACTGGTCCCATTATATCCAGTCGGAGCTGCCATCCCAAACGGAAAAGGAGCTGTATTAAGGTCCTGACCGGGTGGTCATCCCCCAATGTTGATACAATGATTTTTTGGGCATCAACATTTTTGGCGCTAGAAGGAGGGCCTAACTATGATTGGCGAGCAAATCCAAATCTATAGACCATTCTGAGAGTAAATCTCCCTCCACCTCACCTCATACTTCCCAATTGCATGCTGGTTCTCCAGTATCTAAGAAAGAAGGAGAGGAATCAACTACCACTGCTCAAATCCATAACAATCTAGAACGATTAAGTCTTGAATCCCCTGAAGTTCAGTTACTCATCCATAAACTTCAAGGCTTTTCAATAACACCACAAAAATCTGAAGTATCTCAAAGCAGTGAGACTTCGCAATTCAATCTACCTCATCCCCTCACTAGACTTCAGAGCGAAAGGCTCGGTATTGAACCCGCCAAGCTCCCCTTACCTAGAAGAAAAAGGGCAAAGAAGAACACTGAAGGATCTGACAGTGAGGTGCTTTCATCCACATCCTCCATCTCATCTTCCCCAGTGTGAGGTCAACCATCCACTCCCTCATTACATATTGTCATTCATCAGGGATTAGGAACTTCAACATTCCAACCTGCTTAGTCTTCGATATCAAGTCCTTCCCAAACATCTACAATCTCATCCCCTACTGGTGTTTTAATGGCAAATCCATGGAATAGACCTGGTGTGGTCAATATGCTTGCACCATTACATGCATTACCTGATGCTCCTGAAAAATGGTTACCCAAGTTTAACCTAGATGATGGGATACAGGCTGAGGAACATATTAATAACTTCATGCTATCAGTTAACTTGAAAGGAGTGACAGAGGAAGATGTTGTCGTTAGACTTTTCCCTTACACTTTACAAGGATCAGCAGGATCCTGGTATTTTTCCTTGCCCTCTGGATCCATTACCAGTTGGGCCATTTGCCAAGAGCAGTTTCTCACTAAGTATGGTGATGATAGATCTTTGGCCACATTAATAAATGATCTCTCCAATCTTAGAATAGAGCATAGGGAACCAATTAAAGAATTCAATGCGCGATTCAATAAACTCTTGAATAAAATCCCAACGGCCTCCAAACCAAGTGAGCAAATCAGAAGCGAGTGGTATATAACTGCCCTACCTGCCAATATAGCTATTTTTGTAGATAGGGCCGGAAAACCAACTTTAGCTGAAAACATGAAAGAAGCACTTGCTGTGGAGAAACATATTAATGCTCTAGAGAAGAAAGCTGCTCTTGAAGATAGAAAAGCCAAAAAAGTTTCTTTTAAAGATGATTCAAAGAAGAAAACCCCTAAAGATCCCTATGATATGGAAGGTCTGCAAAAGGTCCTTAAGACTTTGTCAAATGAAATGGTTGAAATCAAAAAGCAAGTAGCAGAAACCTCAACTAAAAGGCCCTTTAGAAATTTCAAGAAAACTGAATCAAAACCACCAAATGTTATATCTAATGCAGATTCAGATCCTGAGGAAGAAGAAGAAGAGGAAACAATCTCACCAACTGATGAAGAAGAGGAAGTTGTTGAATGCCACGGAATGTGGGATTTTATACTGCCTAACTCCGATACAGAAAACGAACAAGAAGCCTTTCCTGTCACCACTAGGAGTAAAGGTGCCCCTGAACCCGTCCAGGCAACTTCAAAGAAAAGAAGTGCAGGTGCTACAACAACAAAGGAAAAGGTATCCACAAGGAAGCCAGCTGCATCGGTTCCTCAAAATCAACCTTCAAACTCAAATATACCTTCAACATCTAAAACGTTGGTAGTATCTGATTCAATGGATTACAATATTGTTGATGATATGAAGAAAACTAAGGCAAACATTACTATGTTTGAACTTAGTAAACTAAAACATTAGCAGAAATTGCTTCTCAAAGAATTGAATGTTGTTCCTTCTTCAACTCTTCCCAGTGCTAAGGCTGCAAATGATTCAGGACAACCACCTTCTAGCAGGATTGAAGCCACTGATATGATTCTGATTGGAGACAGATCCAATTCCCATACTCCTCCTTTCCTATTAACCTATGAGATTTATAATCGTAATCTGCACAATTGTTTGATTGATTCAGGGGCATCCTCAAATATAATGCTAGCTTCGGTTTGTTCCAAACTGAACATTGAACCCTAGAAATATGCAATTCACATTGTACAGTTAGATAAAACCAAGGTACAGGTTGTAGGAGAAATTAACTCTATAACTATCAGGTTATCGGCTGAACCACGAGTAGTTCAAAGAATTGATATCCTAATCGCTGATATACCTGAATTTTATGGTTTAATCTTAAGTAGGTATTGGTCCGAGAAGCTCCATGGGTATATTTCTATCGATTGGTCCCACATGTGGCTACCCTACAAGGGGAAGCCAAACCAAATAAAAATCAATCGGGAAAAGCACATGACCCACACTGTCACAGACTTCGAACATGAAAATCAACCCATAGCATTTAATAACAATATCTTAGGGAATTATTCGTCAGAATCATTCTTTGGCAACTTCACAGCCCAACCATCTCCTTTCTCAGTAAACAATTTTACATCTCAGATCGAAAATTATTCACAAACAGATAGGTCAAGATGTTTTAATGATACTGAGAAAACTGTAAATAAAATTGTTGATAATTCTTTATTTTGGTCTTTATATTTTGATGGCTCTAAATCTAACGAAGGCTCGGGAGTAGGATGTATCTTGGTTAGCCCGCAAGGAGAAAAAACAATGTTGTCCTGTAGGTTGGAGTTTGAATGCACAAACAACAGAGCCGAGTATGAAGCCTTAGTCCAAGGACTGTACAAAGCGATTGGCCTTAAGGTGCAATATTTGAAAGTGTTCGGTGATTCTAAAATTATTATCAAACAGGTGAGAAATATGATTCATTGTCTTTCAAATCACCTCAAGCATTATCAATCGCTGGTGCAAGAACTCACCTCGCACTTTTCAGCATTCAATATTTCTTCCATCCCTAGGTCTCAAAATTCAGCAGCCGACTTGTTAGCCAATGTTGCTTCCAAACTCCTACCTTCCGAAGATTATAGCCCAGATAGATTTTCAGTAGAATTGCTTTTTAGGCCGTCAATTCCTAACAATGTCACTAATTGGAGAGTATTCAATCATGATGAAGACATTTTACAATTGTTGACTTCCGAAAAGTCCTACGATGATCAGATTATAGAGGAAAGCGATCATGATCTTCAGATGAGAGAAAAGCATGAGGAAAACTCAGTACCGAAGCCTGTGGTGAAGCTGGAGGATCTTTATGATATTAAAGACAGATTTAAACCTGTGATCAATACAAAGCTCCACAGTTCCACCTTGAGGTTTGATTTGATTAATCTTGGCACTGAACAAAATCCTCAAAACATTAATCTAGGATTAGGACTTTCTCTGGAAGAAAAAACGACATTCATTAGACTATTAAGAAAAAATAAACATGTCTTCACTTGGAAGTATGATGATTTAAAGACATATGATACATCTATCATCCAGCATACCATTCCAATGCTTGCAGAACAAAAACCAGTTCAACAAAAGCTCAGAAAAATACATCCGAACCTAGAGAGTCAAATAAAATCAGAACTCAATAAACTCTTAAAGGCTAAGATTATTTTTCCTGTTCGGCACTCAAACTGGGTCTCTAATATGGTGCCTGTTAGGAAGAAAAATGGTGATATCAGGATTTGTATAGATTTCAGAAATCTGAATAAGTCAAGCCTAAAAGACAATTTCCCATTACCTACTATGGAGCAGATACTCCATTCAGTAGCAGGCTCTGAATTGATGTCCTTTTTAGATGGTTTTTCAGGATACAACCAAGTTTTGATCCATCCTGATGACAGACTTAAAACTACATTCAGAACAAAGTGGGGAATTTATGCTTATCAGAAAATGCCTTTTGGACTGATTAATGTAGGAGCCACGTTCCAAAGAGCGATGGATATAGCTTTCAGAGGATTGATCAATAAAACAATAGTTGTCTACTTAGACGATATTACTGTATTTTCTAAAAAGAGATCCAATCATTTGCATGATTTAAACCAAATATTTGAACGCTGCAGAAGGTATGGTATTTCACTCAATCCCAAACAATCTTTCTTCGCTCTTGATCAAGGAAAGCTCTTGGGCTTTATTGTGTCCAAAGATGGCATTTATATTGATTCGGTTAGGATTAAAGAGATCTCTGAAATCCCTTTTCCTCATAATAAAAAATCCATGCAGTCATTTTTAGGCCAAATCAATTTTGTCAAAAGATTTGTTCCAGACTTTTCTCACATCATTTTGCCACTGTAAACTATGATTAAGAAAAATTCAGTGTTTAGATGGGGATCAGCAGAAAAGGAGCGTTTGATTTAATCAAACAATCAATAATCAATGCCCCTGCTTTAAATACTCCTAATTTTTCTAATCATTTCACATTGTATACTATTGCATCCGATTTTTCTTATGCAGCAGTACTCACTCAGATTAACGATTACAACTTGGAAGTACCCATTTCATTTTATAGTTCAAACTTGCAGGGTGCTGAACTGAATTACTCCGAAGTAGAAAAATAAGCCTTTGCTGTATATAAAGCTGTCAAACATTACAGACCCTTCCTTTTAAAAGCCCATACAAAAGTCATAGTTCCTTTCCTGCAGTAAGGCAACTATTAATCCAAAAGGAAATGGCAAAAAAATGGCAAACTGCGTTACAACACTTCAAGAATATGACTTGGAAATCAAGCCAGGAAAGATTGTTAGAGGCCAAGGTTTTTGCAGGTTATTGGCAGGAGATTCCAACATTCAACAACCAGGTGATACAGAACATTTTGAAGAAATCAACCAGATAAGTATTGCTAATTCTGAATCACAATATGCAGACTTGATCTTTTATTTGAAAAATGGATATGCACCTCCTAACCTATCTTATAAAAGAAAGAGGGCCATTAGATTGAAAGCAAGAAATTTCACAATTGTTGATGATGTACTTTTTAGGAAAAATTATGATTCAATCTTATTAAGATGCCTAGAAAAACCTGAAGCATAGAAGGTTTTGCAGGAATTACATGATGGACCAGCAGGAGGACATTTTGGAGCTGACACAACAGCCCAAAAAATCATTCATGCTTGATATTATTGGCCCACCCTGTTTAGAGATGCTCATGAATATGTAAGGAAATGCCGAAGTTGCCAAACTTCTAGTGGAAGACAAAGAAAGCCAGCTTTCCCTTTGCAACCAGTCAACATTGAACAACCATTTGAGCAATGGATGTTACACAAAAATATCGTCATCATGATTATTTGCAGTCAGTATGGGTCTATCATTACTTGTACTGTCCTCCTAAGCAAGTCTCAGACCTCAGCTCTTCAAATCAAGCTTTGGAAATGAGAGAAAGACATTAAAAATCAATGTAACTCTGGTTCCGCACTTTCTCTCATGGTCACCTGCGGTCCCGCACCTTCTGTGTACAAAAACTGCGGACCTGACTGCTCTGTCCCTAACGGTGTAGGTGCGGACCCCTGTGAAAGTCAAAAGGCACAAGTTTTATCTTAAAAAACTCACTTTGGGTTAATTCTAGAGGTTTCTAGAAGGAATTTTGATGTGGATTGTTCGCTCTGAGGTGGTTCATGCATCCCAAAAGAGAAGGAGCTAATCCCTTGATGAGAGGAGTTATCCCTTTGAAGGAGGGCTTTATCCCTTTGAAGGAGGACCTAGTAACTTCACTGCATTGCACTATAAATACATGCATTGGGCTGGTTGCTGGGGAGGTTAGAAGCTGAACATTTTTTAGGGTAAATGCTGGTGAAATCAAGACTTCCTAGTTAAGCCTAAAGAGGAGAGATCACATACCTTTTTGGTTTCATTGGGGAGTGAGTGAAACTTGTCAAAGTAGAGGAGACTTCTAGCTGGACCCTGGGAGTAGCTTGTACAGCATCAAGGCAAAGGTTGTAAGGTTCTTCTTCTTTTGAATTAATACAATCAAACTCATTTTTCTCAACAAGTATCTTATGTTATTTGTTTCATGGACTCCTTGACTTTCATGTTAAATATGTTTTATGCAATTGGCTTTTCAGGTGCTATTTAATTTGTTTGCCTTGTTTGTATCTGCAGATCCGCGAAAAGGAGCTCATTTGGATCGAAGGAGCGAGGGCATCCACAAGCTAGCGTTGGACCTAAGGTAGGCCCTAAAAACACTTGTTTGCTATTGTTTATTAAAGCATATTTAGAGAAAGATAGTGTCTGGTTGGTTTGCTTGTCATTAGGTCTTATTTAGATTCTAGGAAGGTCTATCTTGTACGCAATATCGACTTATTCCGTGTGACAAAATGGCGACTCCGCTGGGGACTTGATTGTTTTCCTTGTTTATACTTTGACCTGAGAAACTGTATTTTTTGTTTCTGTTTTTGACTTGATGATTGTGGGATTGGGTGTTTTTAGTTAATCTTGAGTTAGTTTTTATTTTTCATAATTTTGGGAGAAGTACGCACCCTCTGAGTTAAGCACAGTGCGTACCTGTACGCGCTTTTGCTTTGTGCACAGAGCGTGAACGCACCTGTGTAAACAGGCTGCCTGCGTACCCTGTCAAAATTTTGAGAAATTTTAAATTTTTCTCTTTTTTATCAGTTTAGAATTTGTTTATAGGTTTTAGCCATTGCCTAGACCTGCATGTACTCTGTCAAAAACTTTCCTTGGATTGATTTCATTAGTGTTAGGGTTTTAGGTGAATTTCCTAGGATTTTTGCTTGTTGGGTTTGTTTTTCATTTTGGTTGTGTAGTGGCTCTGAGCTTAGAGGTTGTAGGGACTTCAGATCACCTTAGTGTCTACCAGCTTTCTTATGAGTCTGACCATGTATGAAATCTCCCCTTGTTGAGGAATCCGCTTTGTATTTGCTCATTTCAAAACATCGAAAAGCTTGTGTTTGAGAGTTTGGATTTTCATTTTCAAAAAGAAAATGAAATTGGTTGTTCTTGACTGATTTGTGATTCTGCATAAATTAGTCCTTAGCTTGCATCTAGCTGAGTAAAACATCCTTAAAAAAAGACTTTTAGTAGGATTTGACTTCAAATAGGTTTTTATAGTTTATATCTCTCAAAGTTAGTCATTTCCATTAGTTTTGAGTGTTTTATTTACAAAATATAAAAAATCTCTTTTTAAAAAAAAAGTTTGTTTTTTGTAGTGATTGAATGCTTTGAAATGAAAAGGGAAATTTTTGTGAAATAACTATTTGTCTCGTTTTGAGTGCTTTGAAAAGAAAAGCTCTTCTTTTAATTTGTTTAATTGAGAAAGATTTGTGTTACAAAGTATTTGCATTCTCAAACTCTTTCTTAGTTTTAGAAGTTCATCGAAGAGAAAAAGATTGTTTAGATCATCTTAGGTGCATTTTTAGTGATTTTGAGTCGAGTCTCCATACCACAAGTTTCATCTCCGCACCTTTGGACTTAAACAAAAAACCACTATAATTAACGCTTAAAGTAAAATTCACCTAGTAACATTTTTATTTCTAGGGCTCTGATACACCAACTTAGCTTAGGCTAGTGTCTTGGAGTAGGAGAGTAATTAACTCTCCAAGACAGTAAAAACAAACAAGTAGTTGTATCTTGTGGTAGGGAAGAAATCCAATTGTTGCATTTATGCTTTGGGAAAGCTCCTCTTAAAGGAGAAGCACGAGATCGTGTCCGAACCAGTGTGGGAATCAATCCTTCCTCATTGGGGACGACGCCAGATATTCACGTATTAAAAATGGTAAACCTTGGATTAACCATTGTCGAGGAGCCTGGGGTCACTTGTTGGTAAACCTTGGATTATGTTAAGGAGCCTTCAAGGGGATTGAGCTTGCTACTCTGCCCTTGCGTGCGTATCGGATCGTAGACTGTTCCTCCAGGTGTATTTGTCTCAGTTGGTAACCTTAGTGGCCATATTCTTTAGGACTCTTCCTGAGGTGACAGTGGTGGGAAGATCCCACTGTACCTGGAGTAGACGTCGGCTAGACTCACTTGGATTTTCTGGGGGTTCACTTCACTCGAGACGGTTAAGTGGAGGAACTTGTGCCAGTCTATTCATTAAGCAGGTTGCCGGGGTAACTGTTCCAACCGCCATTTCTGTACTGAACTCTGCGACGTTGGATTTCATCACCAACTAGTGTTTTCGATCCAGAAATTTACTGTTTGTGTGTGTTTGATCTCCTAGATTCTTTAGGCGTGTGATTCAAATTTGTTTGGTTCTTTAGAGACCTTAGGTGCTTTTCATTGAGATTTTACTTTGTTTGCATGTGAAGTAGTTAAAAGTCTTTAACTGTGGCTGAATTACCAAGATAGTCCCATAGACTTCGGGGCCAGTCTCCTGAGATTATAAACGTGGCTGAGTTACTGAGGAAGTCCCGTAGACTTCGGTGCCAACCTCCTGAGGAAGTACCGAGCCAACTTGAAGGCTTAAAAGTCCTCGTAACTCCTAGAGACAGTAGAGTTGGGTCACCGGAAGAAGGAGAATCTTCTTTGATAGTACATCCTGATTTTCAAATGCCAGTAGCAGAATATAATACACATTTAGTGTCTGTCTCCGAAATCACTGGTAGTTTTTCATCTACTAGTGATATAGGTGAAGAACCCGAAATATCCGAGCCTGAAAGTGAATTTGCTGCTACTCCGACATCGGGGTTTGTTTCTCCAACTTTTAGTGGTCCTGGTTCACCTAGAGTAGAAAGAGTCATCACTCAAGATCTTCCTTCTGGACTTATTTCTATTGAAGAACTTGCTCCGGAAGAAGAAGAAGTAGGCATCCCTATCCCTGAAAATCAACCTGTCATTGAACTAAGGGAGCGTGAATCAATTTTTTACAATCCACCTAGGAGTAATTCTTGGTATCTTTCTTTGACTAATTATTTAGAAAACTCAGGGTTAAGTTTTTCACCACCTCGTGCTCCTTATCACTCAACACCTAGAGGTTTTTATACTCCCGTAAATATGTCAGGACAGTCGTCCATGTTTACTCAATCGCCCGAATCCTTTTTGTACGGTGGTCCATCTGTTCCCTCTAGGTATCAGTCTCTTTCTGGTACTTTTTTGGGAGCATCTCCTCAACCCATTGAGCAAGGGTTATTAACTGGAAGCAATGGTAATAAACTGTTGAGAGTAGAAGACATTCTTATGATGTTAGGTTCTATTCCCAATCCTCAACCTCAAGGTGGCTAGTTACCGCCTGGGGGGCAGCCTCAATTAACGCCTGGGGGGCAACCTCAAGGTACACAATTTGCATCTGGGGGGCAACCTCAAGGACAGTACATACCTACGGGATAGTACATTCCTCAAGGTCAATCCCAGACTCAATATGTACCCCAAGGTCAACCCCAGTATCAATTTATACCTCAAGGTCAACCCCAGTATCAGTATGTGCCTCAAGGGTATCAACCCCAAGGTCAGTACTCGAACCAAGGTTTCCAACCACCCCAAGGTCAAACATTTGTTCAAGGAACGGGAAATGTACCTTTCAATTATCAATCCTACCCTCAACCCGGTTATGGTCCTCAATATTCTCAACCAGTTATGGGTCAGTACCTCGGAATGAATATAGTGTGGGATCCATCGCAAACCCAACAGGTGTTGCAGCCAAGTGTACAGTTTGTTGAAGAGTTTTGTGAACCCAACGTTTCGGACTGCCAAGTGAGTCCATCATCAGGGGCGCGACAATAGATAATCTTTAATCAATGATGTGTCCATGAGCTGGGTTTTAGGGTATATATATCTAGGTATTTGAAGAATGGTGTGAGAAAATTAGGTCGGCCAAATTGTTTACTAATGTATATATTTTAACTTTTAATTTTTAATTTTCTTTAATTTTTTTTTTTTTTAGTTTAATTATATATTTTTGAAAAATATGTATATATATAAGTTTTAATTTAATTTAATTAATTAATTAATTTATCTATTTATTTGTTTGTATATTTAATTATCTTTTTATTATGATTATTAATTTATTATTAATTTTTATAACTTGTAATTTTTTTTTTTTTTTTAATTAAAGTTGTAAAATTTTTTTACTAATTTTTATAATTTTTAATTTTTATTAATTTTTATAGCGTTAATTTATTATTATTATTTTTTTTTTTTTATTTTTTTTGAAAAATATGTATCTATATATAATTTAATTTAAATTTAATTAATTAATTAAATTTAAATTTAATTAATTAATTATTTATTGGTTTTATTTTAATTTTACTTATTATGATTATTAGATTATTACTTTTTTATAACTTTTTAATTTTTATAACTTTTAATTTTTGATTAAAAGTTCTTTGTTTTTATTTAATTATCTTATTAAAATTATTATTAATTTTTTTTTTTTTTTTCTTAATGTATAATTTAATTATATATTTTCATAAAGATGATATTTAAATTAATTAATTAATTAATTGTGTGTTATGTTTAATTTTTTGTTTAATATAATTGTTAAATTATTATTAATTTTTATATATTTCAATTTCTTTCTTTTTTTTTATGATTTTTAATTTTAATTTAATTGTATACAAAAGGGTTTGATGAAATATGTATGGTTATTGTTATAATTATTGTATATATATGATATATTTTAATTTAATAAATCAATTAATTAATTAATTAATGTATGATTAATTAATTAATTAATATATGATTAATTAATTTATTAATGTTTTATGATTTGATTTGATTAGGTTAACAGATTAAAGCTTAAGGAGGAAGGTTAAGAGAAGATTTTAAAATAATTGAAAGATTTTGAAATCTTCTCTTAACCTTCCTCCTTAAGCTTTAATCTGTTAACCTAATCAAATCAAATCATAAAACATTAATAAATTAATTAATCATATATTAATTAATTAATTAATCATACATTAATTAATTAATTAATTGATTTATTAAATTAAAATATATCATATATATACAATAATTATAACAATAACCATACATATTTCATCAAACCCTTTTGTATACAATTAAATTAAAATTAAAAATCATAAAAAAAAAAGAAAGAAATTGAAATATATAAAAATTAATAATAATTTAACAATTATATTAAACAAAAAATTAAACATAACAAACAATTAATTATTTAATTAATTTAAATATCATCTTTATGAAAATATATAATTAAATTATACATTAAAAAAAAAAAAAATTAATAATAATTTTAATAAGATAATTAAATAAAAACAAAGAACTTTTAATCAAAAATTAAAAGTTATAAAAATTAAAAAGTTATAAAAAAGTAATAATCTAATAATCATAATAAGTAAAATTAAAATAAAACCAATAAATAATTAATTAATTAAATTTAAATTTAATTAATTAATTAAATTTAAATTAAATTATATATAGATACATATTTTTCAAAAAAAATAAAAAAAAAAAATAATAATAATAATAAATTAAAGCTATAAAAATTAATAAAAATTATAAATTATAAAAATTAGTAAAAAAATTTTACAACTTTAATTAAAAAAAAAAAAAATTACAAGTTATAAAAATTAATAATAAATTAATAATCATAATAAAAAGATAATTAAATATACAAACAAATAAATAAATAAATAATTAATTAATTAATTAAATTAAATTAAAACTTATATATATACATATTTTTCAAAAATATATAATTAAACTAAAAAAAATAAAAAAAAAATTAAAGAAAATTAAAAATTAAAAGTTAAAATATATACATTAGTAAACAATTTGGCCGACCTAATTTTCTCACACCATTCTTCAAATACCTAGATATATATACCCTAAAACCCAGCTCATGGACACATCATTGATTAAAGATTATCTATTGTCGCGCCCCTGATGATGGACTCACTTGGCAGTCCGAAACGTTGGGTTCACAAAACTCTTCAACAGGTTATTCCTCCTCTATCGAAAACCATCTTCACCTGTATGGACTCCCTATTTAACAAGTGTACAGTTGTCATCTCAAACTGGACAACCCTTAATTTCTGGTACATCCCAGCAACTGGTCCAGTCTAACATTCAAACTTCTGTACCTTCGGTAGTTTCTCAGCCTGGGCCTAGTACACCTCGTACTCCACCTCAAACGACTGCTACAACTGCCGCTACATCTGTTCAATCTACCCCACCTACTTCTGGAGTATCGATAGCTCCGGTTTTCTACTGTTCCTGTATCTACTCCTCAGACATCTTTACCACCGTCTGGATCTACGATTCAAACTTCGGTTCAGATGCCTGTAGGACAACCTGGTTTAAGTACGGTTGTCACAATTCAACCACAATTCACCTATCAACCGTACCAGGGACAGTACCAATTCGGTCCTACTGTCCTAGTAACTCCCCAATGAAACCAAAAAGGTATGTGACTTATTCTGTGTGACAAAGATCGACTTATTTAGTTAGAATAGTTTTTTCTTTAGATTCTGGTTGGTTTGCTTGTCATTAGGTATGATTGGTACGATTAACACTAAAAGTAAGAAGAAGTCTTCCAAAAATTCTTCTCCTATCATAACCTTGCCTGATTCCCCAACAGGAGATTCTTCTACAGAGATTTCTGCCAATATTCACGTTGTAGAGTCATCTACAGCCAAATCAAAATCCGGTGGGAAGAAGAAAGGAAAGAAGAAGAATAAAATGGACAAAAGTTCAAAGGAGAAACCTGAAAAGGTGGAATCCAATGACGAAAAACGCAAACCTCGTTATCCTTGTCTCATTTGTGACGATGAACATTTTACAAGAGACTGCCCTCATCGTGCAGAGGTTGTGAAGATTGTCAAGGGTTCCCAAACTCCTGCTGTTTTGAAGGATCCTTTTCCGGCTCAAGACAGTAAGATGATAGGTTCATCCTCGAGTGCCAATGAAGAACCCATACTGATGATGTCCCATGTTAGGATTGCGACTCGATCGCAAGATTATGGTAGTAAGAGTCCTGTTGATGGTAAAGAAGAAGAATCTTCTCATTCTAATCCATCAACCTCAGCTCCCGGTTCCAATCCACTACAGATTGAGAAACCTAATCCAGACTTGGTAATCAAACCGCTCGCCAAGGGTATACTTCGAAAGTCAGCTTTCAATCCACATGCGAGAGCGGCTTAGAATTATAACATTGTTGAGGATTTAGCTGTTTCACCCTTAGCAATGTCGGCTTTGGAAGTGCTGCAATCATGCCCAGCACAATGTAAATTACTTTTGTCGGCTATAGGAGCTGTTGATGTTCAGGACCCAAACCTAATAATTTTCGATCTAAAAAATAGAACACTGCGTTTGCCTCATCAAATGGCTTTCCAGATTCCAGTGATAGTAAAAAACAGGCCTATTCATCGGACTGTAATTGATGAGGGAGCCTCAACGTGTATTATGTCGATACAATGTTGGAGATCCCTTGGTTCTCCTTCACTAAATCAATCCCCGACGATTCTAAAGGCCTTTGATGGCTGTGGGTTTCATCCTTTTGGCATTCTACAGGATTTTCCTATAGGGGTTGAAGGAAAAACCGTTAGTTTAGATGTGGAGGTGGTTGATGCCCCTCTAGACTACAACCTTCTCTTCGGTCGAAGTTGGTCTTACGCTATGACAGCGATCGTTTCATCGGTCTTTCGAGTAATAAAGTTTCCACATAATGGAAAGATTGTAACAATAGACTAGCTGGCTTACTTTTCATCCGACCCAGCCTCTTCGGAGAGTATTCAGCATGTTGGTAAAACGACTATCCCATATAAGGATGTTGGAGTAGGATTAGTTAAAGATGCCGGTTTACTGGGAACTTTTCCTTTTCCTCCAATCAACGCATCATCTTCATTTGCAACCATTCATATGATTACATCAGACACCATTATTTATGATGATCCTTGGATCGTCCCTTCTGAATCTGAGATAGACTCAACTGGTAATTCCATGCCTTTGAGTCCATATGAAATTGCCTATGAAGCTGTGCAGTCGTTTGCTGACTCATTTTCAACCAAAAATGACTTAATGAATGTGGTCTGTGAGGAATCACTTTTCACATCAACCTTGGATTTAACTACGTTTTCTGAACTTGTTCACTCTGATGAACAAATTTGTGAAATCCTATGAGTAGATGATTTACCATGGGAAGATCTCCATCACATATCTTCATTTTTAAATGAGGATGATCGTTTTGAAAATGATTTCTCATCAATTTTTACAAATGAATATGTCAAGGAACCTCAGAATCCAATGAAACATCCTGATTCATAGTTAAATTTGGGAAACATCTCTTGAACTATTCCTATTGACATTTCGGTTAAGCCCAGAATTGTTGAGAACATTCATATAGGTGCCTCGTGTTCAGATAATGAAATTCAATTATATAAGGCCCTATTTCAAGAATTCTGCGACGTGTTTGCCTGGTCTTATGAGGAAATGCCAGGAATTGATCCCGTGATTGTTGTTCATGAGATCAAGACTTACCCGGACGCTAAACCCGTCTGGCAACGTTTGTGTCAGATTCACCCACGAAAAGCTGCTACAATTAAAGTAGAAGTTGAAAAACTGTTGAAAGCAGGTTTCATTTATCTGATCCCGTTAATGGATTGGGTATCGAATATTGTTCTGGTTAACAAAAAGCAGGGAACAATAAGAATATGCATCGACTATAGGGACATTAATCGAGCCTGTCCAAAGGACAATTACCCAACCCCCTATATCAATCAAATCATTGATGATTATGCTGGCAACGAAATATTTTCCTTTATGGACAGTTTTTCCGGATATAATCAAATCAACATTCTACCTGCTGATCAACCAAAAACGGCTTTCATTTGTCCATGGGGGACATTTGCTTATTGCAAATTACCTTTTGGGCTTAAGAATGCCGGAGCAACTTTTCAAAGGGCGATGTCTTATGCGTTTCATGACATCAAGCACATTGTGCAACCGTATCTCGATGATTTGCCTGCTCATTCATTACATCGAGCTGATCACCTCGTCCATTTACGAGCAATCTTTATGAGGTGTAGGCATTATCGTATTCGGTTGAACCCACACAAATGTGTCTTCTGTATAGAAACGGGTCGATTGCTGGGATTTGTAGTTTCGAAAGCCGGCATTCACGTTGATCCCTCGAAGGTCGAAGCTATCATCAAATTGCCTCCTCCTTCGAGTCTTCGCCAACTCCAAAGTTTGCAAGGGAAAGCAAACTTTTTACGATGATTCATTCCTAACTACGCCGAGGTTACAAAGGGTTTTACCCGGTTGTTGAAGCAAAACACTCAATTCTATTGGGATGAGATAGCTCAGAAATATTTTGATGCACTCAAACACGCGTTGACCCATGCACCGTTGTTGCATCCTCCCAACTACAACCAGGATTACTTCTTGTATCTCGCCGCTTCTCATTCCACCATTGGAATGGTCTTAGTTCAGGAAGATGAATTTGGAATGGAACATGTGATATATTACCTTAGTCGAACGTTAAATCCAACTGAGCTAAAATACTCACATGTGGAGAAATTGGCATTGGCAGCCGTCCAAGCTGTCCAACGTTTTCGTCACTACATTCTACTACGTAAAACTACAGTCATTTCGGATTGCAACCCTATGATCTACATTTTGACCAAGCAATTGCTAGGGGGAAAGTACTCTAAATGGATCGTTATCCTGCAAGAGTTCGACTTGGAATTTGAGAAATCTAAGTCTAAGAAATCTTTAGTTTTTGCGGAGTTAATGTGTGACTTCCCACGTGCTGACACGGAAATTGTGGCAGAGGAGCCCATTGCGGATGAATCCTTGTTTCTAATTAGCACTTTAGATCCGTGGTATGGGGATATCATCATTTATCTCCACACCCAATCCTTTCGGCCAGAAATTTCAAGGTTAGAACATCGGAAAATTTGATTCCAGTCCCAACAATTCAGAATTATTGGAGATACTCTTTATCGCCGTGGGGCGGACTCTGTTTTTCGACGTTGCTTAACTCACGAGGAAGCTGAAAGGGTTCTAAATGACTGTCACTCTGGAGCGTGTGGCGGTCATATGTTTGGGTATGCCACAGCCCAAAAGATATTGCGCGCTGGCTACTTCTGGCCATCCTTATTTAAAGATTGTATTACGGCGGTCCGAAAATGCCACAACTGCCAGATTTTTTATCGTAAGATGCGCGCTCCACCTGCTCCTCTCCACCCTATAATTGCCGTTGGTCCTTTTGCCAAATGGGGTATCGATTTTATTACATGTAACCCTCACTCGGCCAGGGGGCATGTGTATATCATCCTTGCGGTAGATTATTTTACTAAGTGGGCCGAGGCAATACCTACATTCGAGGCAGACGGCAAGACAACTGCAATTTTCATGTTCAATCATATAATTGCTAGGTTGGGTGTCCCGCAAGCGATAATCACTGATCATGGGCGTCATTTTCGAAACGTTATGATGACCAAACTTACAGGCCAGCTTGGTTTACGTCACGATAGTTCAACCCCTTATTATCCACAAGCAAATGGTCTGGTTGAGTCCATCAACAAAGTTTTAGTTATCATGATCCGACGAATCATTGGGATTCATCGGTCAAATTGGCACAACATGCTATTTTCAACGCTTTGGGCATACCGAACTTCAGTAAAAACATCAACAGGGTTCACTCCTTTCCAACTAGTCTATGGTTTGGAAGCCGTGTTACCCATTGAATGCGAAATCCTGTCACTGCAAATGGCCATCAAGTTACTTGTAGCCACTTCCGAAGAGGAAAAGCGTTTGTTATACTTGGCTCAATTAGATGAGAATCGACGTGATGCTGCATTGGCGATCGAGACTCACGCAAAATGGATAAAAGCTCAGTATGATCGAAATGTGACCCCTCGAAATTTCCCTATAGTCGATGCATATTCTTATTGTTCCCTGCTTTTTGTTAATCGGAACAATATTTGATACCCAATCCATTGAGGAACCTCAGAATCCAATGAAACATCCCAATTCAGAGTTAAATTTGGGAAACATCTCTTGAACTATTCCTATCGACATTTCGGTTAAGCCCAGAATTGTTGAGAACATTCATATAGGTGCCTCGTGTTCAGATAACGAAATTCAATTATATAATGCCCTATTTCAAGAATTCCGCGACGTGTTTGCCTGGTCTTATGAGGAAATGCCAGGAATTGATCCCGAGATTGTTGTTCATGAGATCAAGACTTACCCAGATGCTAAACCCATCCGGCAACGTTTGCATCAGATTCACCCACGAAAAGCTGCTGCAATTAAAGCAGAAGTTGAAAAACTGTTGAAAGCAGGTTTCATTTATCCGACCCCGTTAACAGATTGGGTATCGAATATTGTTCTGGTTAACAAAAAGTAGGGAACAATAAGAATATGCATCGACTATAGGGACATTAATCGAGCCTGTCCAAAGGACAATTACCCAACCCCCTATATCGATCAAATCATTGATGATTGTGCCAGCAGCGAAATATTTTCCTTTATGGATGGTTTTTCTTGATACAATCAAATCAACATTCTACCTGCCGATCAACCAAAAATGGCTTTCATTTGTCCATGGGGGAAATTTGCTTATTGCAAATTACCTTTTGGGCTTAAGAATGCAGGAGCAACTTTTCAAAGGGCGATGTCTTATGCGTTTCATGACATCAATCACATTGTGCAACCGTATCTCGATGATTTGCCTGTTCATTCATTACATCGAGCTGATCACCTCGTCCATTTACAAGCAATCTTTATGAGGTGTAGGCATTATCGTATTCGGTTGAACCCACACAAATGTGTCTTCTGTATAGAAACGGGTCGATTGCTGGGATTTGGAGTTTCGAAAGCTGGCATTCGCGTTGATCCCTCGAAGGTTGAAGCTATCATCAAATTGCCTCCTCCTTCGAGTCTTTGCCAACTCCAAAGTTTGCAAGGGAAAGCAAACTTTTTACGACGATTCATTCCTAACTACGTCGAGGTTACAAAGGGTTTTACGCGGTTGCTGAAGCAAAACACTCAATTCTATTGGGATGAGATAGCTCAGAAATCTTTTGGTGCACTCAAACACGCGTTGACCCATGCACCGTTGTTGCATCCTCCCAACTACAACTAGGATTACTTCTTGTATCTCGCCGCTTCTCATTCCACCATTGGAATGGTCTTATTTCAGGAAGATGAATTCGGAATGAAACATGTGATATATTACCTTAGTCGAACATTAAATCCAACTGAGCTAAAATACTCACATGTGGAGAAATTGGCATTGGCAGCCGTCCAAGCTGTCCAACGTTTTCGTCACTACATTCTACTACGTAAAACTACAGTCATTTCGGATTGCAACCCTATGATCTACATTTTGACCAAGCAATTGCTAGGGGGCAAGTACTCTAAATTGATCGTTATCCTGCAAGAGTTCGACTTGGAATTTGAGAAATCTAAGTCTAAGACATCTTTATTTTTTGTAGAGTTAATGTGTGACTTCCCGCATGCTGACACGGAAACTGTGGCGGAGGAGCCCATTGCGGACGAATCCTTGTTTCTAATCAGCACTTTAGATCCGTGGTATGGGGATATCATCGTTTATCTCCACACCCAATCCTTTCGGCCGGAAATTTCAAGGTCAGAACGTCGGAAAATTTGATTCCAGTCCCAACAATTCAGAATTATTGGAGATACTCTTTATTGCCGTGGGGCGGACTCTATTTTTCGACATTGCTTAACTCACGAGGAAGCTGAAAGGGTTCTAAATGACTGTCACTCTGGAGCGTGTGGCGGTCATATGTCTGGTTATGCCATAGCCCAAAAGATATTGCGCGCTGGCTACTTCTGGCCATCCCTATTTAAAGATTGTATTACGGCGGTCCGAAAATGCCACAACTGCCAGATTTTTTATCGTAAGATGCGCGCTCCACCTGCTCCTCTCCACCCTATAATTGCCGTTGGTATTTTTGCCAAATGGGGTATCAATTTTATTACATGTAACCCTCACTCGGCTGGGGGGCATGCGTATATCATCCTTGCGGTAGATTATTTTACTAAGTGGGCCGAGGCGATGCCTACATTCGAGGAAGATGGCAAGACAGCTGCAATTTTCGTGTTCAATCATATAATTGCTAGGTTGGGTGTCCCGCAAGCGATAATCATTGATCATGGGCGTCATTTTCGAAACGTTATGATGACTGAACTTACAAGCCAGCTTGGTTTACGTCACGATAGTTCAACCCCTTATTATCCACAAGCGAATGGTCTGGTTGAATCCATCAACAAAGTTTTAGTTATCATGATCCGACGAATCATTGGGATTCATCGGTCGAATTGGCACAACATGCTATTTTCAGCGCTTTGGGCGTACCGAACTTCAGTAAAAACATCAACAGGGTTCACTCCTTTCCAACTAGTCTATGGTTTGGAAGCCGTGTTACCCATTGAATGCGAAATCCCGTCACTGTGAATGGCCATCGAGTTAATTCCAGCCACTTCTGAAGAGGAAAAGTGTTTGTTATACTTGGCTCAATTAGATGAGAATCGACGTGATGCTGCATTGGTGATCGAGACTCACGCAAAACAGATAAAAGCTCAGTATGATCGAAATGTGACCCCTCGAAATTTTTCGGAAGGAGATCTAGTCTTAGTTTATGATCAAGCTAATGATAAATTAGGCGCTGGAAAATTCGTTCCTATGTGGCATGGTCCCTATGTTGTCAAGCGAAAGCTGGCCAAAGGGGCTTATGAATTGGTAGACTTTGATGGGGACTCTTTGTGTAAACCCAGAAATGGCCTTTACTTGAAGAGGTATTATGCTTAAAAGAATGGGTATGGAGATTTTTTTAGATAGGATAGTTTTTTCTTTCTAGCTGTTGTGTTTTAGTTTAAACAGTGTACTTAGCTTAGAGAGTGTTTTTCATCATTATTCCTGCTTATCTTGGTTTTACTCTTGATATTGCAGATGTCGATGCCTCTCCAAACATACATTGGTTTCGCTGATGGTGCTTGTGGTAATACACGGAACATCTCTTCCGCAGCTTGGGTTATCTATTCGCCCTCTGACGAGTTAGTATCTATGCATGGGGTAAGCCTCGGTCAAACAATGAACAACATTGCTGAGTATAGTGCAGTGATTGAGTTATTGTCTGAATCTATTTCATTTGGGATTCGGAGTTTGATAGTGAGGTTAGATTCTGAACTCGTTGTATTACAGCTTAATAGAGTGTATGCCATTAGAAATCCAGTGTTATTAAGATTATTTTTTAGAGTGCATCTCTTGGAACGTGAGTTTGATTACATTGAATATCAGCGTATTCCAAGGTCTTTAAATACATTAGCAGATGCAATTGCTTCTCGAATGTTAAATAGACATTTGCAATAATCATACATGTGAATTTAAAATCATTCCATAACATGATTTACAAGATAAGCCGGTAATAGTGATATATATATATATATATATATATATATATATATATATATATATATATATATATATATATATATATATATATATATATATATAGGAGTGTGTCAAAAAATACATCGTCCTCGATCATAGGTTGAAAAACACATTATGATCAGCAAAAATGATAAGTACAAAAAACAAAAATGTCACATGTGCCCACAATAGGCGATCATCCTATCACTGGTGATGATCTCTATAAGAAACCACTACACGGGCCACCTTGCAAAGGAACCTCCTAAAAGGTCCCGGGACTACAATCACATAGCGCTGAAGTCGACGAGGAATGTCGTCTATAGTGGTCTCAGGAATATCTCCTGTCAAGCACTCGAGATGACCCTCCAACTCAGCCAAAACCTCTGCTGATTCGTCTTGTGGGGCTGGCGCGGGTGCAACTGGTTGCCTCCTCTCGAAAGGCCAGAGAGTGGCTGGTCACTGTGGACCCACATCTACATTTTAAAATTTTTACTATCAGTTTTGAGACGATGGAAAAATAAAAAAAAATTAAAATAGGAAAAATGTTGGAAAGGATTTTACCTGACTCGTCCCACTGCTCTCCTGGTGGAAGAACCATGTCTAGGTCACCATGAAAATCTATCCCAGCGTAAGGGAAGTCCTGAATGGAAAAGACCTGGTTTTCCAGCCATTGGAAATACTCAGGTTTGAATCGAGCAACCTCTATCCTCTCGTCCGAGTGACGGGCCATGACTGCGACCCATCGCATCAGTTTGGGCTCTCGAGGAAGCCCATCTCCAACAGTAAGGTGCTGTGGGATCAGCATAGGAACCCTCTCCAGGCCAAAACTCACGACCAAAACCCCATAACCAAAGGTCTTTAGTCGTCCGTTCTTGGCCCTGGTCAGTTGGCCTTTCACATTGGCCAACACGGCATCGTACCAGTTGAAGATGGTGCCTCGAAAGCAATCAACTACCATACGCATCTGGGATCCGGTGGCAATATGTAATGCGGCAGCTCCGCAAAGTCTGGTGACAGTAAATGCAATCAACATGAGTTCAGGACGGGATATGGTCTTTATGTCTATCCCTTTGTCTCTAGCCTGGCTGTTGCAGTACTCTAGCCGGAGGCTATCGACAGACTGGCCACCTGGCCTAGTCCCGTGCAGAGTCAAGTCTTCACCTCTCTTAGGCAAACCAGTCAAGAAATATATCTCTGTCGGCTCGATTTCGAGCTGGTGGCCGCCGATGAAGAAGCACTAGTCCTGTATGCTCCATCTGTCAACCAGCCACTGTAAGAAATCCACTTGAGCCCTCATGCCAGGAATGGCCCAGAATTTGTACAGTCCGCACGCCCTCAAAGCATCAAGTGAAGACTGATGATTCCATGTGGCAACATCCACATCCTCATGCTCTTGTTCATGCCAATCTAGCATAATGTACTCTCTGCATCAAGAATAAAGATTAATTAAATTGCTAGAAAATATTTTGATTGGTCCATTTTTGAGAACTTTTGGGTTCAAAACCCTTGCGGCGGGGTACGCACCCTCCGGGTTAGACACAGTGTATGGGATCGCACTTTGTCTACACGGAAGGTGCGGACCCCGAGTTTTTTCCTAATGGAGAAAAAGTTGGGGTCCGTGGGTCCGCAATGGTAAACCTGCGGGCCCCCGCGCGCGGGTTTTGCGCCTAAAAACCCTCCCAAAAATGAATTAAAGGACTAAAACAAAAAATTAAACTATTAAAAATGAAGAGTAGGATGATGTGGATTACCTGGAGAAGACGGCGCTCGATTCCGACAGTTGGATTTTCCGCAATCTTCACGGGAAGTTTTCTAAGCAAAAGCACTATTTTCTCACCCAAACTCAAACGGTAAAAATGATTTGACAAAGGCCCTTTTTATAAGTTTTTTGAGTAAATAAATCGCAAATTTGTTTATGTTTCACTTTGAAAAGGTATTTTGCAACGTTTTTATTCATTTCAAACAGGTATGAGTAATGTTTGTGTTTTTGTGCAGAATAAAGGATTATTCAGGCGAAATCTACCATTTTCGACAGAAAAACATGTAGAGTCATCTTTAAGCTCTTTTCTAACTCCTAAAACATGAAAAGATTGCCGAGTGTTTCTTTTAAACTCGTTAAAATGGAATTAAAAGACGGTCCGCTTACAGCTCTTTTCCAACCGTAAAAACATGAAAAGATTGCCGGATTTTTGTCGTTTCAAATTCGATACTGGTTATAAAACGACGTGTCATTGATCGCTTTTTTAATTTTTCGGGTCAAGGGCACTAATGACGAAAAGTACTCCTTGGTTGTAAAAAATCAAGTTGTTCTCTCAAGTATTATTTTATACTTTTTTGGGCTTTAGAGACACAAATTTACGAAAAAGGTCAACCTTGGAGTCTTCTTAATTTTTTTCAGACTCTCTAAAATTGAAAAACGCTGAGTTTCTCCTATACTGGACTCGTTAAAATTTCACAGTAAAGGACCTGTTCAATTACAAACAGGAACGAACCACTCCTTCTTAGGGTTTGAATTTAAACTAAGTTGGACTCAACCGAAGGATGAGCTTATAATCAAGCAAATGTTATCCTCCTCAAGCTTGTCAAAAATAAAGAGGTACTTGCCAGAAATGGTGGAGGAAAAGAGAGAAAAATGAGCCTGTTTGTCATACTTTGTAACCACTCTTGAACACAACACTTTTATTCACATGGGTTGGGAAATCCTTTGCCTAACAGTTGATCAAACCACATTGAAAGTCTTCAGCCGGTTTCTGGGTATTGACTTTGGGTCAATTGTCACCAAACCATCTGTCGTGTCGTTATGTGTTCAAGAGGTCACTGCCAATAAGCCATTCATCTGCAAAATATCTGTCATCCATCTTCACCATCCCTGAGTCAGTTCTTGCAACTAAATTTCTTCAACTTGATCTATGATTTCGTGTTGTGGGCTTGCCTACGACGGATCGCTTTCTATCGACATCAACTCATTATCTAGAAAGTTGATCTAGGAATCGTCAGTACCTTGAAATCTGCATGCATCAATGGCAAGTTTCTCACCTTTGACGACAGTTTATATCATTGACTTTCGATCAAAAGTTTTCGTGACATGCTCGACATCAGCACATTTATTCACATCTCATGGATTGTACTGGGTACTTTGAGAGCCATTGACATCACTGGTGGTTTCTCTCACACTTGTTAACAGTTTACATCATTGACTGGTAATCAAGTGGTTTCTACCATGTTCGACATCAACACATTCATTCGCATGGATAGAATTGTACTGTTTCGGGAAGTAGAAATGAAGACCCTGGATCTAGTTTCCACAATCCAGGCTGCGAGGAATTTTGTATTCATTATATAATGGACTATTCATAAACAGATGGCTGCGTCCATACTGTGTCCACATGAGTCTATACTTGTGATGTTTTACAAGATCATTCCTGTATCAGAGCAATAGTTAGTTTTTCTAGTCAGTTTTGATTTGAGCATGGGAATGCCTACCTCAGCGATGATATGATCTCATATATATATTTTGCATTGAATGTTTTTACAGGTTCCAACCGGGTTCTTCACAAGATGATCCTCGAAATGATAAAGTACTTCACTCTTCCTAAATGATAAGAAATCCTCATCTACTACAGACTTCCAACTTAAGGGGGCAATCTGTTACACAAAAATATCGTCATCATGATTATTTGCAGTCAGTATGGGTCTATCATTACTTGTACTGTCCTCCTAAGCAAGTCTCAGACCTCAGCTCTTCAAATCAAGCTTTGGAAATGAGAGAAAGACATTAAAAATCAATGTAACTCTGGTTCCACACTTTCTCTCATGGTCACCTGCGGTCTCGCACCTTTTGTGTACAAAAACTGCAGACCTGACCGCTCTGTCCCTAACGGTGTAGGTGCGGACCCCTGTGAAAGTCAAAAGGCGCAAGTTTTATCTTAAAAAACTCACTTTGGGTTAATTCTAGAGGTTTCTAGAAGGAATTTTGACGTGGATTTTTCGCTCTGAGGTGGTTCATGCATCCCAAAAGAGAAGGAGCTAATCCCTTGATGAGAGGAGCTATCCCTTTGAAGGAGGGCTTTATCCCTTTGAAGGAGGACCTAGTAACTTCCCTCCATTGCACTATAAATACAGGCATTGGGCTGGTTGCTGGGGAGGTTAGAAGCTGAACATTTTTTAGGGTAAATTCTGGTGAAATCAAGACTTCCTAGTTAAGCCTAAAGAGGAGAGATCACATACCTTTTTGGTTTCATTGGGGAGTGAGTGAAACTTGTCAACGTAGAGGAGACTTCTTGCTGGACCCTGGGAGGAGCTTGTACAGTGTCAAGGCAAAGGTTGTAAGGTTCTTCTTCTTTTGAATTAATACAATCAAACTCATTTTTCTCAACAAGTATCTTATGTTATTTGTTTCATGGACTCCTTGACTTTCATGTTAAATATGTTTTATGCAATTGGCTTTTCAGGTGCTATTTAATTTGTTTGCCTTGTTTGTATCTATAGATCCGCGAAAAGGAGCTCATTTGGATCGAAGGAGGAGGGCATCCACAAGCTAGCGTTGGACCTAAGGTAGGCCCTAAAAACACTTGTTTTCTATTTCTTATTAAAGAATATTTAGAGAAAGATAGTGTCTGGTTGGTTTGCTTGTCATTAGGTCTTCTTTAGATTCTAGGAAGGTCTATCTTGTCCGCAAGATTGACTTATTCCATGTGACAATGGGGATTGGACATCATCGGAGAAATCACTCCACATTCTTCCAAACAGCATAAGTATATCCTTACTACCACGAATTATTTTACTAAGTGGGTTGAAGCAATTCCTTTAAAGACAACAAACTCTGAGGCAATTATAGAATTCATAGATCAATTCATCATTACCAGGTTTGGTGTCCCAAATGATCTTGTTTTTGATAATGCATCTTACTTCTCTGGCAATGCTATGTTTGATTTTGCTATTAAAAGAGGATTTAAATTGAAATATTCTGCTAATTACTATCCCCAAGGTAACGGTTTAGCAGAATCTACCAATAAAAAACTAATCAATATTATTAAGCGAACTATCGAACATAATCATAAAAACTAGCATAAATCTTTAATATTCGTACTATGGGCTGATAGGATAACACAGAAATCTTCCATAGGTTCTTCTCCATTCAATCTTGTGTATGGAAAAGAAGCAGTGCTACCAACAAATCTTGTCCTTCCTTCTCTAGCCCTAGTTCAGTTTATTAAAGAAAGCCCTTCTTCTTCTATTCAACTTAGACATGATCAAATCATAAAATTAGAAGAGGAAAGAGAAAAAGCCAAAGTTACTCATGCAAAACATCAGCAAATTATCAAGTCATCCTTTGATTCAACTTCATCCGGTTCAAAACAGTTGCAAGTCGGTGATTTAGTTCTGAAATGGGACAAAGCCCATGAGGATAAAGGAAAACACACCAAGTTCCAGAAAATGTGGCTTGGGCCATTTCAGATCTGCGAGAAGATAAGCCATTCGACCTTCATATTACAAGATTTATCAGGTTTGAGAGATTCTCTCCCTGTTAATGGCCTTATCTTAAATAAATTCTTCAATTGAGGAGGTAACCCCTTCTCCTTTTTTAGTTTAGTAAAATTTGTAGTTTGTAGGACCATTAGGAAATAAAGTTGTAAGGTATCTTCCATTGACCTTTACTATATTTAAAAGTTGCTCAAAGAAGTAGTGTTGATATTTGCTTTTAAAATAATAGAAGCCTTAGACAAAAGGGACAATTTCTAGGAAACTAGGTATAATTGCATTCTGAAACCACATTTCAATTTTTGTGAACTCTTCTCAAGATTTAGAAGTATTGTAAATCATTTTATGTTTTCAAATTGGTCACAAAAAAGGTTATCAATATCAAAACAGAAACTAATCCAATTTCATCATCTTCAACTCTTACCCTGTGATCCATTCTCTCTTAAGGAGAAAATTGTCCATCCCATTCATCGAAGTTTGTAATTACTCAAAGTGGAATTCTAAAATATTTGATATAAAAGATAAGGGGTCTTATTACAAGCCTGCTTACCATGATCATCGGGAAATAGTTTAATTGATATTACCAACACTGCATACCAAAACAGGGCAATGGCTTAGAATTATAAGACAAGGGGTCTCATCACGAGCCAGCTTGTTCGGTTAAATTACTACCAGTGAATGGCATTGTTGCTCAGCTGGCCACCAAACCAGGACAATGACTTTTTATCTTACAAAATAACAGAAAAGTAAAAGAGATACAAAATATGAAAGCATGTTTTGAATTCATTCTGTTAATCATACTTTGAAGTGGATGGGATAATGGAAAATAATGTGGTTAAAAGGTATCCCTGTCGAAACTATGAACGTTTGCTGGCAGCAGAGGCTCTACCTATGACAAAGGAGTTAATTCTAAAAGCTGATTTGGAAAGGTTTTCTGTTTTATCATTATCAACCAATAGAAGCCAATTTAAAACTTAGAATGTATCTAATTTTAACAAGAGAAGAAATCAGCAAAGATAGTTTTTATTTTATTTGGAATGCATATATACCTAGTTATATTAGAATTTTCCTCTTTGATAAGATTCCTATTCAGAGAAAGTTTAAGTATTTCAGTACTTTTTAGAGACAACTGTTTTTCCAGCAAATCGCCAATTGTTGTGCTCTACAACAACCCCTCATTTCATACAATTTTTTATTTTCATAACTATAATATGAAATGGGTCCCTTTTCATTTAAAATTGGTATCAACTTATTATTATTCAAAAAGGTCCGAAACGAAATAATGCATTATAAAACCTTTTTGATAAACCAATTAATCGGTCTTATAATAAAAATGAATAATCTTTTTATCATTGCAATAAAGCGATTGCAAGATCGCATATCGCAATGACAAGGGAGGCATGAATTAAAAGACCCATTGATTTTCCCCGACGCGACAATGCACAAAAGGCTATTGGATATCGGGAAGGTAAGCAATCATAGCAAAGGGCCCCTCTTCACTCAAATGCGATATCGCTATCGGTGATCAGGGATATACCATGCCTGCATCTAAAGCCCTCGCTCAAAACTCCCGATGCGAATTGGCGATATCGCTATCGGCAATCAGGGATTCCGAAAGGAACCAATATAACAACTTTCCCCCAATCGCCGATTGCGATAAAGCTAAAAGCGAAGATTTCAAAAAATATTGGTAAAGCCGGGATATTTTATGGTTATTTAGTATTAATGGTCTTTCTTTTCCCGATAGCGATTCACTTGCACTCAACCGCCAAAACATCAAAGCCACGCTTAAATGAATCATTTGGCCAATAAACGACATAATGAGCATTTAAAGGATTGACAGGCTTAAATGACCATTTAATGAAACAGTAAGTCTAAAATCTCTTCAGAGATTGCATTCGTGGCCACCTTAATTTAAATCCTCCATTATTCATTGATTAATATATCTCATTCTTCTTTGGTTTGCGCTATCAATTCTCCGCATTACGTTCATTTTCACTCCTGTGCAGAGCTCTTCCGAAGCAGTAAATTCAAGCAAAATGGGGAAGAAATCTAAGAAAACCGCAACAGCTTCTGCTTCGCCAGCTACAGGGCAACCCACTACCAATCCAGGAACAAACAGAAAGGGACTGATATCCGACACTACATGTCTAGGACTCGGCAAAACTACTTGGCTAAGCACCTATAATTTGATTGAGGCCGAAGAGCCTGAGGTAACAACAGTGCAAGCCACAATAGACACGACTCGGAAATCTGATGCTACTCTAAAGGATTTAGCCGACTCTTTCCTTCATCGGATAGCAGCCCGGGAACAAATTCTCCCGTATATAGATGTGGTGAAGTGGGCAATTGAAGAAATCCGAATCACAAACAAAACATTTTGCACCATGGACAGGAGAGTCTTCGGTTCATTTCAACCTAATGATTTGAGGCAAATGTACCATTTGCCTGTACTGGAGAAGAAGTACAACAAGGCATTCTTGGAGAAATTCAGAAATGAGAATGAAATTGAATCTGAACCCATTCGGGATTGGAGGCAAAACCCAACAAAACACAAGCATGAGTCTTCGGGTAAGTACTCTGTCGATTCTTTGTGTTCTCCTTATTGTTATGCCGGGATAATGATGTGTAGATTGTGGGGGTTACATAATTCCGCAAACTTCACTATAGAGATGGTTCCTTTGATGGAGGCAACATGTAATAGTGAAATAATGGATTGGGGAACTATACTGTTTGATAAGCTAGCAACCGCAGTCCTTGAATTTAGAAACAAATCCCGCATTACTGAAAGGGTCATTCCCCCATTCTACTATAGTTCCTATATCTTGGACACCCTGTGTTTTAATTCTGAATTTCCTGTGCTTGGATGGAGATGGACTCCATAAGACCCCATGCCCATTCATATATACCACCAGAAGTTATGGAAAGCCCACTATAAGCACCATTTATATCAAGTTTGCAATGGTTTTATGTTACCCATTCACTGTTCCATTTTTGATAAACCTGCTCCTAAGATTTCCTATCAAGCAGAGGTGGACTTGACATCCGTAGGAAGATGGTTCAGAGAAGAAAAATTCACCTATGTAAGAGTTTTCGGCAGCCAAGCCAAGCCTCATGTCCTCCTTTTGTACATACCCGATAAACTGTTAGCCCAGGAGGTAGCCTATCAGATTACATCCAAAGGAGTTACACAAACTCTAAGGAACAAAAAGAAGCAGGTTTGGCCTCCTTTTCCTCTAAGATGTGGTGTCTACGCTCTGCATGACTTTAAACATGCAGAGAAAGAGACTGATAAGATCAAGGCACTAAATCTAGTCACTCTTAGTAATAGGCGATTTGATCCAAACAAAGTCGCCTACAATGCACTTGAACAGACAAAATTAACTAAATTTGACAATAAAGAAGATATGTTTGATGACCTATTCTCCTTAGCCGAGTCAATATTCTAGGTTAAATCGCTGGCCAGAATGAAATATCAAGATGACGGGTTAGTTGAATTTAACAGACTTAGAGAACAGAGGTTGCAAACTCTGCCTCTAGATCTGTTAGCAACGATCCCAATGACAGAATCAAGCGAGCCTGAGCAGCGACTTACTAAGGAACCTCATGCTACATCAAAAGAGCAGGAGGAAGTGCAGGGAAAAGAGCAGGAAGAAGTGCAGAGAAGAGAGAAAGAGGAAACCCAGGGAAAAGAGCAGGAGTAGAGCAGCACAGAGGTGAATGTAGATGCCCAGATTGACCCGAAATTGCTCCAGGAATGGCAGCAATTCGACTCAATCATAAGCAATCTTGAGAGCTCAAAGGAAGCCGAAACATCAAAAGCAGCTGACACACAGGAGACAACATCTAAATAGGTTCCAAGCGGAACTAGCGGCCTACCCAGTTCTACAGGAATAGAGATAATTCCTAAGGATCCTTCCGATCAGATTGTTTTGCAAGTGGAAGAAATACCTCCATTGGATGTCTTTTACAGCCCAAAGCACAGGGCTATAATAAAACGACAACGGAAAAGGAGAAGGACTGATCAACCTTCCCTATTCCCGGAACAAACAGTGACAACCAATGTGGTCTGGAAAGAGGAATTTAATCCTTCTGATGACCTTACTAAATTGTCCTAATATGTTGGAGCCTATTCAGCAACCACCATGGACAAGGCATCAGAAGTGACTAATCTGTTAAGAAAAAAAGACCAATCAATTGCCTCACTACAAGTACAGTTATCGGAGGCACATCAGAAGGCAGAACAACTGGAGCAGCAATTGTAAACAAACAACAAATAAACAATCAACTTAATAAAAAATTGCAGGAAGAAAAACAAAGAATTGATTCAAGCGCCGTTCAAAAGCAGAAGGAGCTGGCGGAAGCGCTGGAAAAATTGAAAGCGATGCATGAACAGATGGGAAGATCTAAAGATGAGAAAATTGCTCAATTATCAGCCCAAATAGAGAAAGCCAAGAATATTCCACAACTAGCTGAATTCAGAGCCGAGGCATTACAGATTAAAAAAGCATTGGTGATACAAATAACGCTGTTATGTCAACAAATAGCCCAAGCAGAACCTTTATGTGACTTAACAGCATCAATAAGTGATAAATCGGCTGATGCTAGAACAGACTTGGAGCAGGCCGATGAGACCTTGACTAATTTTCTTGAGTGGCAAGACACTGATGAGGGACAGGCAACTAATTTTCCAAAAATCCTAGAATCACATAAAGAGATCCTATTTATGGAATGGAAGTCCCAGTTAATGAAAGCAGAGAGAGCAGTTTCGAGATGCAAGTTAACCACAAGTAATTTGATTGAATTGATTAATGATACTCTCTACTTATCTAACATGATCTCTCAATGTACCCCAGGTAAATTGCTATTGGCTAAAACATTGGAGCAGTCATGTTATCAAGAGCTGGAGAAAAATGGGAGATTAATCGCAGGAATTAACAGTTTGACATGGGACACCTATTGGTTGTTCCTAGTCAAACCATACAGCCAGAGAGCCGCCCTCAAATGCCTCATAGATGCAATCGGGTGTATCATTCCCAATATACAACATGCCACCTGTGCTGCCCAACTCAATTGTCATGTCAGCCGACCACCAGAAGTGGAACCAATGCTTGCAATATGCCAGCTCAGGTCTAAAGGCAAACAACCTAAGTGATGAATCATGCTGCCGACTGCCAAATTGCCATGAGAAAGATATTCTGAATCAAGTTGTACCAATTAAGTAGGATTTTAATTTCATAGTTAGTTAGTTTCAGTCAAGTATTTATAGACCCTTTCAATGCATTGGAAAGGGTCGTAAGTTTTTGTATATGACTTAAACCTGAAGATTGCACTACTGTACTTCAGGCATAATATTTTATAAAGACTGGTCCAATTATTCCAATTTTGATAACGAAGATTTTATGTGAATGTGCACTACTGCCTTTGTTTAAAAGTATTTCTGCGTCGGAAGAAGGAATTCAAATAGCGATTGATATTGGGAGTGATTTGCAGCTCATATGGTACTACTATCTATGTCTGAGTTCATTCTGTTTATGTGAATTGTTGTTTGATCGCTCTTGCTATTATCGGATATATGCATGTGTTTTTAACAGCATTCTTTACAATTTCCACTATTGGATGTTTATAGCATGCTTTTCTTTTGTCATACATGTATCGGTAATATAAAAGGATAAGTGTAACAATGTTGTGTTAATCACTTTGTTAAACTACTTGAACAAAGTAATCATTAAGTAAATGAATGTCTATGTTTATTGCATAGAGTCATCTATATGCCTATCAATGAACAGAGATCATCAAGAGTTGCACTTAAGAGAATAGAAGCCTCCCAGGATAGAATAATCATTTATAATTTTGCTGATAGATTAAGTCATCTATTCATTATCATTTATTAGAAACCAATCACTCATCCATCCCCTTTTATTCATTACTGGGAAACTGGTCCCATTATATCCAGTCGGATCCACCATCCCAAATGGAAAAGGAGCTATATTAAGGTCTGGACCGGGTGGTCATCCCCCAATGTTGATACAATGATTTTCGGGGCATCAACAGATCCTTATGAGAATAAAGAAACTATTAAGGGATTTACACCTTTAGAATCACAAAATAAGAAAGCATAGACAACCAGTCAATTTTTTATGGTACATTCCTTTTTCATATTCATTCTGTAAAGAGGATCTTGATAGGTTACAAGATCAGTAAATAATATTTTCTTTACAAAAAAATGTGCATGAGCAACATTATCAAAACAATGAGCTAGTTCATGACAATTATGAATTCGAGTTTAAGGGAAACAGTGAAGAAGAAAAGGTTGTCCTAGATTCCTTTGAAAACAAAGATGTCATTTAGGAATTTCCACCTTTTGAAATAACAAATTCAGAATTTTTTGATAGTCAAAAGGATATTCCTATTTTTTTTTCTAAGTAAAACTATTGTATTGAAAATAAGCAAAAATAAGCAAAATAATAATACATCGAGGCTCCAGCCTCTGCATTGTGTAACAACGTTATGTCATAATTGTCAATAAAAGAAACTTAACTGCCCTTCGAGGGGAAACCAATCCGAGTGAGGTTACAACAAAAAACCCACACAGGGGTCCTAGTTCAAAATCAATTAAAACATACCAAAAGGTTTGAAAAAACAGGAATAAAAACCTCAAACAACAATATTGTAAAACCTCCGTTGATCTGCAAGGTGACACCTGGTGACTAGACATATGGGTTGGGCACTCTAACCATGCAAGGTACCCCCTCAATGTCGTATGGGTTGGGCTCTTCCACAATGCGACATGCGTACTCATCCTCTGCTGACGTGCCGCGCGAGATGCCACTTGTTGTTTGAATGCCTGCTGAGCTGCCATTCACTGCATGCATGCTTGATGTGTCATCTAGGGTGCCACCAACAGCCTTCATGCCACTCGCTCAATCCTCAGTTGCGTGCTCACTTCTAGCGAACTCCTTGCCATGCAGGATTTCAATTTTCCCTACCTTCTGCTACTTTCCTAGTTCACTGTCATCCCTGTTCCTCTTAGCTGCCTTCTGCTTTGCATCATTGTTCCTTTTCCTTGGTCTATAGTTGTGGGTCTGAGCATCCTGCTCAGCCCGCGAACTAGTATCCTCACTGAAGGTTATGTTAATCTTGGCTAAGATTTATGGCCGAATCAGTGAACTATGGAAGCGAAATTGGGTGGTATGGTGAGAGGGGTGGGGGGTGAGGGAATTCTCTGTTTTGGTAGCTGCGTTTGTGCTTTGGATGCCATGGGCCTGTGACTGCCCTCTACCACTACGAGTATCAGGGTATCTTCCGAAGAAGGGACCACGAGAATGGGTAATGGATGGGGAGGAGAATGCAGTAGCAAAATCAGGGCTAGGCGTTGTGGGGGGGCGTATGCTTTTGCCTCGACTACCCCCACATCTACAACACATGCGATGTCGAGTGTGCACCATGACTGTGATGACTTCAAGATTTGCAGGTGGGGAGGCGGAAGTTTCTTGGGGATTGAATTGGTTATGCCAAGGAAGAACAAAGGAATTCTAAGTGTGATTTAGCACACAGTGTGTCATTTGGGAGAAATGGAAGCCATTTCCCAAGTCGACATAGCTGAGTATCCAACATCTCCTGCTAGTGATGGTGCGTGAGCTTGGCTCCGCTGCATGAGGGGTACAATAATAGTTTAGCAAGGGAGGGATAAATGAAATGTGGCTTTCTTTCGCCATTGCCTTATGCTTGCTGTGTATTTATCAACTGAATCGCCAAAGTAAATGTGCCTGCAGGTCGACTGGAATTTGCCATAAATTGGTGTGGGGAGGGACGCGAGTGGCCATGTGTCCTAGCCACCCAGCGTCTTGCTGTCTATTCTTCATTAATGGCCTCATTATCACCCACATCTGGGTAAAAGGATATTCCTATTATGAATAATGTAGCTATTGTATTTGAAGATTTACCAGAATGTACAATTCTTTCTCTTGAGATGGATGATAAAGAAGATAAGTAGATGGTTGCTATTTCTTTTGAAAATGATCTTGAGTTTAATGAAATGGAGTAATGAATAACAACTATAGATCACAATTGGCATCTTCTTTTTACTGATCAACAAGAAGTATTTGTTCATGTTTCCGATGATCCTATTGCAAACTTGTTGAAATCATTAGTTAAGGTGAATTTTGTAGATTTCATGAGTTATGGGGATAAATTCACTGAGCATGTTGAGTTTCATTTTAAAATTTTTTCTCTCTAATTGAAGGAGATGAAAACAAGTTTTAGTCAAAGAATCAGCAGCTTGATTGGTTTCATTGGAAACATGATTTCCTTGAGATGAGTTATTTCCAGCTGATTGGAATAGGATAGCTAATGTACATAAATAAGATCAACTTTTTTGACCATTTATTTAGTTTTTAGAGTGTGGATTTGATTACAGTAGTAGTGAATTTTCAACATTCATGTGAATTTCTAGTTTTTAGTTTCAAAATAGGTGCAGGTTACAAGTTGTAGTTGTTGTGTTGGGATCAGCCCAATGGATTGGGCCTCTGGTCTATAGGGGTTATTGTTGCCATCAATGATCAACAACATCTCTGTGGAACCAGTTATTAGCAAAAAATTAGTCAATAATTTTTAAAGCGCTGAAAATGGGATTGCCAGCGCTGATTTGTAAAAAATAGGGTCAATGTGCTAACAACCAGAGTAGCAGTGCATTTTTTAAAAAATGGTCAGTTAAAACTCATTTCTTCCTGTAAAAGGTAGTAACTATAGGTGCATTTTATGACCAACAGGAAACACATTTTTGAAAACCCAAAGTGGTCTTTGTCAAAAACGGCCCATTAACAAAAACCTCTCTCATATTTTGCACAACTATCCTAGTTTGAGAGATTCAAATTGATATTTGAAGCATATTTTTCAGGAATTTGTGAGAATTAATATTTTCTACTTTTAGGAAAACACCTAATCAACTTTTAATTGAAGAGCCACCTCATCAAATTAAACTTGGGGATCCTTAGCTTCAGGAATGACTCCAACAACAACATGATCTTCAAATACAAAATATTATTTCTTTTGTTTTATGATGGAACGAATGTAATTCATTTAGTTTGAATTAGGTATACACTATTTTATATTTATAAATTTGTAATTAAGTATGAACAAGAAACTTGTTTTAGTTTGCAATATTTTCTATAAAGACAAGCTCTCTAGAATGAAGAAGGGTTATGAAATTTTTGGAAACCAAACCTGGTGTATATTATTTTTTATTTTAATAAAACTTGCTGCAAGTAGTATGACAAAATTTCAGAGATCCATGTGTTGAAGGTTTCTAGTCAGTTTCCTATTATGTTCTTCCTCTTTCTTAAATCAAATCTTAAATCCATAGATACTCAATAATTTGAATAAAGATTATGAAACATAATTCTGTGTAAATTGTTTGTTTCAGGTTATTCATATTTCCTATACATTTTTCAACTTAAATGTCAATTACAAATTTCACATGATCGCTATGTTTTTTGATGTTTACTTCTATTGTCTCCTTCCACATCTTATTAATGATTTGTTTAAGAAACCTTCAACTATCTTGCCTCTATTAGACAGATTTATACAACCTATAGTTAGTGTCTTTGTATAAGAGACTACATGCCCAATGGTTTTATCTTTCCTTTCCAAACCAATTTTATATGATCAAATGAAATGTAGCCATTGTTCTAAGTACATAACCGTCAAATTTGACTAAGTTATAGAAGGGATCCCCCTTCAAATGGAAAGGGCTAGATTTCAATTCAAAGATTGGTTAGAGGTTACCTTAGAGTTTTTACCTTACAACTAGGGCTTTCTCTAAGTGATAGCACACTATAAACCAATTCTAATGGGAATTCATACTGAAGGAAGCTCCAAAGTCTATCAACAGTACACTTTGTCCCACACATATTTCCAATGTTGAAGCAGAGGCATCTCCACCATCCACTTGAGAATATCTTTTATAGAAATCATAAGAATAATATTTTTCCTTCTTATTCTTGTTTTCCTCTTCCTTGAAATCCCTTTTTAAATTCCCAACCTTACCATAGTTCCAACATTTTTCCTTGTATTTTTAGGAAGCATATGTCTCCCATAAGATTTGAATCTATCATTTTCTCTCTTCTTCTCTTTATCATTTTATCTTCAATGAACATAAAATGCCTCACTATTATATATATATAAGCCTTATACCTCACATAATCTAAGAGTAATGTTACCATGACCTCATCAAACATCGTTGTATTCATAGTGCTTCCAATGGCCATTACTATGCTTTCCTACGATAGTTATTGCTGAAGATAACACAATAATCATGCACAAAAGTGCTTTACAGTCAGTGGCAACTTATCTACAAGTAAAGCAAGCTCAAATTGATCTTCTTAAAAATCAAATTTAGTTTCTTCAAGATAAACTTCAACAAAAGAATCTTCAACATTCAAAACTAGTAATGGTTTATAATAACCCTCTTTTTGATGATAATGTTGATGATTCAGTTCAGCAAACCACTTATGAAGCACTTAGTGAAACAACTTCAAGTGCATAATATGATGAAGTTGTACATGATCAACTTAAAACTTCATTTTTCAAGCCAATCATCAGACCTTGGGAAGAAATCCAGTGCAACAAAAATCGACATGGGTTAGGATATTGTTTCTGGGAAAACTAGTGTCTTTTCGAGCAACTAGCCCTCCAGGTTGGCAGCTACCCTAGAAACAATAGTTTAAAGTAATTCAACGATTTCTTCTATGTGTAATGGATAAGAGAAATATAATGGGACTAACTTGGAACTTCCGTCTAATCCTTTGCTTGATCTCTCTCCCCCTTGACAAAGCTTGCACCTCCTCCCCGTACTTATCCCACTTGGAGAGTACCTGTAGAAACGCAGTAACAAAGAACTGTCAAAGCATCTTGATATATTACAACATACACATTACAAAATCAGATATATAATGAACATATAATAGCATTCCCAAATGATGACATTCACAATTGCACAATCATATGGAAGAAAACTTGAAGAACTTTATTAAATAGAAGGGAGAATTACAACCCGGTTGTCCAATCTAGCATCATCCTCCCAAAATCAAGCCCTTTTCACCTCATGAATTAGCAAGATCACACCAACAATACAATACTCTTCCTCAATTACAAACTATTAGCACTTCCTTGCAATTCACAACATTCCAACCTCTGGATCTCTTAGATGGGGGATCCATTTATAGATGTGTGCAAGGGTGTGAGTCATCTCTGGGTTTTGATTAGTGTCATTCCACTTGTTACATTTGATTCCACAAGAGGAGAGATAACTGAAGTTTAGATCTCTTACTCATCCTTGGGAAAATTCAGAGAGGCAAGAAGCAGAGGGGAAGTTTCTAGAAGATTCTTTGAGCATCCACTTAGTAAATTGTCCCAGAAATTTTTCCATCCTCACTCATCACACTCTATAGAAGGCCTAATTAGTATGCATCACACCTGAGCAGCGTATCAATCAGTATGCATCGCACCTGGCCAGTGTAGCAGTTAGTATGGTTTAGTTTAGGCCATTTTTGGATGGTTTTTTAGGTGGAACTTTTTAGGGAATGATGTAATCAGATGACCATGTTCTTTTAGGGTATGAAACAAATCTTTTAGGGGTTGATGAGCCCTAGTTTATCGACATATAGGTTTTGGGGTTGAAGTGCCCAAATATGTCTATAACAGTTGCCCCCTAAAGCATGAAGTCGTAAATCTTAATGTCGAGTGAAATGCTTTATCATGAGGATCTGAGGTTTCGAAACTGGAAGGTGACCTGAATAAGTTACAATACAATGTATTATCATATAATTTTCATGATCTAGTTGAGGCAGGAATTCCCATGCTCAGCTTTATAAATTCATTTCATGTACATAGATCAGATAGTTGTCAGCAGATGCAAACTGGTGATTCTTCAGATGTAGAGTCATCATCTTTGGTTAGGATGACCATCTGTGTAGCAACCTTTTACATTTGATGTTTTTATATCCTTGAATATATCGCAGCCTGGATGGATGAAACTAGATCCGGGGTCTTCAAACTCATTCAATCTTCGTCTGATGTACAAGTCGATCCATGGGAAAAGATGTTCTGAAGTCGAACATGGAAAGACATCGCCTCATTACCAGCCAATAATGTGAGCTATTAACAGACGCGAGAGGAATCACTGATAATGATGATGACCTTCAAGGTACTACAGTACAATTCACGTGGTGTGAATATATGATCTGATGTTGAACACCACGCAAAATCTTTTGGTCGAAGGCCATTGATGTCAACCTGTCGCCAGAAGTGAGAAACTTGCCATTGAGGCATGCAGGCTTCAAAGCGCTGAAAGGGGTGTTTCTAAGTCAACTTCTTGGATAATGAGCTAATGTCAACAAGAAGTGACTCATCATAGGAGGGCCTTAATGTATCCCACATCTACGACACAAAATGAAGCAAATGATTTCTGGAGGTGAAAACGATTTGACGACACAAGGTTCAGGAATGGCAGTCATGAAAAATGAAGGTTGAAGGTATTGCAGTGGATGAGGCATTAACTGGATTGTGGTTTCTCAACTGAATGACTTCTCTTGAACATGTCAGTGACACTGAGATGGATTGGTAGCGTTAACCCCAAAAGATGGATGGTGTGAAAGACCAATGGTGAGATGACCGGTGAACAAAATAACCCAACCCGACTCAATAATGGTGATGGAGTGAAACTGTCATGTTCAAGAGCGACCTGCTACCATAAAGTTTTCAAGTTTTCTTCCCCTTTTACCTAGTCATTGTTGACTAGTGCCTCTTTATTTTTGTCAAGCTTGAGGAGGATAACATATGCTTGTTCTATAATTTTCCCTTCGAGCAAACCTATTGCTATGCTTTAATGAGTCTAGCGACAGTGAAACTCATTCTTATCTGGAATGGAAAAGTTTTTCGCTATTGTTTTAACGAGTTTAATGACAAGGATAACTTGGTCCTTTTCATGTTTCGAGAGTTTGAAAAGGGATGAAAAGAAAACTCCAGAAGTTCTTTTTCGTAGAATAATCCCTTAGGTCTGAAAATAATATGAAAGGGATGAATTTTCTGATCACTTTAACGATCCGAAAAAGACAAGCGCTCGAAATTTTTCATGAGGTAATCCCTCAGGTCCGAAAAATATTAAAATATATAAGAGGGATGACACTTTCGATCACTTTAACGAGCTGGAAATGTCAACTGCTCGACAATCTTTTCATATTTAACAAGTCTGAAAATGGTTTAAAGGAGACTCGATTTTGAGGAACGAGTGGTGTCTAGGGTAGCAACTGGTTGCAGGTAAGCTTGGAACTTCTCAAAGAATGGTGATTTCTGTGAAGAGGTTGGCTAACAAGACCACTCATCGCAAGTGTTCCTCAAAAAGGGTGAACGACCAAGTGGAAGCGTATGATTGGCCAACAGAATGGAGGTGATGAGAGGTACACAACCAAGGCTCAAAAGGCTGATAGCATGGCAATTACAAAGGTTAATTACCTAAAGGTGGGTTCATTTTTTGACGAGCTTGAACCATGGGGGAACTATGCTCAGAGGAGATGTTTCATTTTTTTAACGAGGTTGACACAGTAAAAGAATTATCCTCAAAGGTCCTGGGTTCATTTTTTAACGAGGTTGACACAAGACAACGAACCATCCTTGGACTCATTCGATCACAAATCATAAGAGGTCATGAAGGAGATATCTGGTTCCAATGCCCCCAGTACATGATGTACAACATCACTGACTTGATCGTCAGTAGATGTAGGTATGGAACAGGTTGCCACATAATTAAACTGTGGCGAGGATGATACCATTGGTATAAATGGATTATTTAGGGATGATGGTTGACTAGGAGCTATATTTGGACCGGGAAATGAAAGCTGGTCAATGGTGACAATTTTGCCTTCATGCGGGAAACAAATCACTCAAAAGAGTGTTGAAACAATAGCTCCCATGTTGTAAACATAGTCATGCCCAAGAAGTAAATTGTAATCTAAAGGTCTTGGGACTACCATCACGTTCAGATAAATGGTTTTTCCTCCCAAAGTGATAGGTAACTGTGGAAGGATCCCTAACGATCGATTGGTTCCTCTGTTAAAACCCAACAGATTATGTGTAATAGGCATAAGTGGTGGCGAACCAAGTGCTTTCCAAGCAGTTGAGGAAAGGATACTCACAGATGCACCTTCATCTATAACAGTGATAGATACAATCATATTACAAACTTGTACTATGATCTAGAAAGGCACATAAGAAGGAAAATGGAATCCTGCCAGTCAATTCCAATCAAAGGAAGTGACTAGACTACTTGGAGGGGGTATCGTAGAAATGGGAGAATTAACCCCTTGAGTTACTAGAACTGGAGGATTTTCCTCCTATCTTGATGGAACAGGTGGACTGCCCCCAAGCTCATTTGAATCTGAGGTAACAAAAAGAACTTCAGTGGTATGATTTTCACTCTCTTTGGGAAAGGTACGATTAGCTGAAGGTGAAATTGGGTCAACTGTTACCTCGACCTATTGACTTTGGTCGAGTATAGAATCATAAGATTCACTTTCTGATAGAGTGGTTTCGACTAATGGTTGATTTAAGTCTGTCAGTTCATCAACTAGTGAAGGGTTCATGGAGGGTTTCCTGTAACCAAATGGAGGTCGTTGCGGTGAAGTAGGACGGTTATCCAACACTCTTTTGGATTCATCCAAAAAGGGACAAAGGTGAAGGGAATGATTACCTTCACATAACCTACATGGAATCCTGACCTTTCCTTTTCATCCATGAACTTCACTATCACTAGTTGATGACGTGTTACCAACATAATCTCCAGAGGTTGATGACATGGGATGGTGTGAATGGGAAGACCATTCTTTCAATATCTAAGGACAGTAAGGACAATCTCGATGAAAATGGTCTTCCGCACAAATTATGCATGGATATTTGGGTTTTGGAAGCTTAATGGATGGATTTTCATTAGATGTTGCATTCAGAGCAATGGTTGTTTGGTTACCCTCTTGCTGAATTGGCTTCTTCTTCTTCTTCTTCCCTTTCTTCTTCTTCTTAGCCACCTAGTTACTAGTATCAATACTTTTACCAAGTAAAGAGGAAGAGGGCGAGGGAGAAACAAATGAGGAAGAAGGCGAAGGGTCAACTTCAGTATGAACTGGAGGTCGATTAGATTGTGGAGGAATCGCGGCATTTGGAACCACAGAGGTTGAGAACAACCATACTGACAGGCCTATGGTAAATCCCGGAAGGGACAATGTGGCCATATGAGGAGCACCAATATTTCCCCAAGAAGTAAAAGGACTAGGATTCCCTTCAAAATGGATTCCTTGATTGGTGAACTCCATACATCTCAACCTAAGATCAACTAAGGAATAGGGATGTTATTCTGAATTCAATTAGTTTTAATGATGCTTTGACACAACTTCACTTTTTTAGTTTTTAAGAGTCGAGAAAAAGCTAAATATGACTCTAGTCCCCTTCGATTTTTAATGAACCTAAAGTGACAAGTGCTCAGATGGACCTTTTCTTTTAAAGAGTCGAAATGGAACGAAAGTGACTATTCTGGAAAATCTAGACAGAGGGATTACCAAACCAATCGCAAAACTGTAATATACACCTTGGTGATAAATAAAAGAGAAATTACCAAGGACTTATGTACGACAGTCAATCTTCTCTAATGTTGTGTTCAGTGCATTGCGATCAATAAGGCGACAGACTCAGCTTCCTATGGATAAAGGGTATAATCCTATTGTGGTCTCCCAATATATACGCGATGGTATGGGGAGCACAAGTCTGTGCTAGCACTTGTCATATCAAGGAAGAGGAATCACCCAACCTTCAATGAGAACGATAGTTACTATTTTTTACGACACCGGAACACGTCTCTAGCCTAGACCTCTAGATATGTTGTGTTAAGTTTGAAAGCGTTGTTAAGTTCATTGAGATTTATTTTAAAGTTGATCTTGTTTAAAGTTTTCCTTTCAATGGTTCACCGCCTGATGATGATTTGAAATTCCTAAAATGCAATCTACAATGATAAACAATCTTTGTTTATTTTGATCAATGAAAATCTTAGCTACTAGGGAAAGAAGATTACAATTCTTTCAAACAAAGAGCAAAAAAGACACACTAGTGCATTTTCCTAAATCATTTTTTGCACACAAACTAAATATGAAAAATGCAAATGCATGTATTTGTTTTCATTCTCCTTAATGTGGAAAATGCCAAAAAGGAAAACTAAATGCAGCGAAGATTTGAAATATTTCTTTCAAAGTGACATTTTTGACAATTTCTTCTTCAAAAGAGACAGGAAGACTAAACGACACTTTTCAATTTTGAATAAAAAATTCGATACTTCTATAAAAAAAAATCAAACCAAATACATGATGAAAAGTTCAATCAACTATTCAGGGAAGGAAGAATCCATGACACTTCTCTTTTTGACACAAAACGACAATTACGACACTTTTTTGCATCAAAGCGAAAAATCGATTTAAACAACTTTTCGACAAAGGATTGTAAATGATGAACAAATACAAAAAACATTCACTAATCGTAATCTACGGAGGCTGATCTATGTGATGCAAGCTGTGGAGTACTGAAGAAGGTATGTTTTCATTGAATATTTTGTCATCTTTTCTTTAGAACTTGTAACATCTTTGCATCATGAACTAGGTAGATAATGGGAAATCATGACAAATCTATAAAGATTTATATGCAACATGAAAACGTTAATAATTTCCATTTCTTATGCAGGAAAAAGGAAAAACTAAAGATTGCCGCTCCAAAGAAAAAGACAAGGCCAAGCTAACTGTTGTCCCTTTGGCGGGGAACCATATGCAAACAAGACGATCTAAATTAAAACATCTCAGCCAAGGAAAGGAAAATGAGATATCAACTCGGCGCAAGAAAATGACCAGATAACTGAGGATTAACAGCCTGGAAAATCCATCAGGATCCTTTGATCCTAAGGGATCACTGCTTTAACTATTTTTGCATCCTTGATATCTCTGCTTAAGCTGTTATAAGTAGGGGCAGCACTGCTAGCTCGGGAGGGGGGAAAGCTATTAATTTCTATGTAACCTTGCTCTATATTTGAAACTTTGATCATCAACTCTTGTTGAGAAGTGATCCACTGTAACTCTGTTTTAATGTTTTAATACAAATCTAGTTGTTGTTCCATTTGTGATTCTGGAATAATCTCAAGCGGTGTGTCCTTGGAGGCTAAGGGCTTGGCCCTGGTGGAACACTTGCTCCTGTATCATTATCTTTAGTTCGTGTGTGGTTTGTATTATCAGTTTTAATCGATAATCTAGTGTGTTATGTTATTTTATATCAAAACTCTGTTATATTTACAATATCGTTCTCTACAACAGGAAAGTCGTATTGTGCAATCTGACCTTATAATGTAATGTTGTTCCTTTAAGTCATTATTATAACACTACTATTCTTTACAAAATGCTATTGTTGTTCAATTGCAGAATAACTGAGTTGTAATATTCTTAAGTGGTATTACTTTATTCTTCTATGGTTTATACTTCATTATGATTGTTGTTCAATTGACATTACTGTTCCATTATGAATTGTGATCGTTATCCTTTCTAACTGAGATTAATATTTGTGGTATCAGACTCATATTACTATTTCTCTTAATATCCCCGTGTGTTGTGTGTGTTATTTATTTCGGTACTGTATATTCACCATTGGTACTACATGCTATTCTATATTTCATTAGCAATTGGTTTCCGTTCCATTTCTATTTGCTGTTCGATTTATCTTTTAAGTAAAGATTTCCCTTTGATTTCTGTAGGATGATTACTGTACTTGTTCCTGTAGATTAAGGTGTTGTTGTTCATCAGACTTAGTTGCTGTTACATTTCCTACTTGTTGTTCCATTTCTTAACTACTGTTCCATTTCCTGTTATTCGCATTACTATTGCTTTGGTGTGCAGAACGATCTGAAACTGTAGTGGGCGTTGGCATTTGCTGTCTAGTCCCCAGATTGATGATCTATTCCTTGATTACCTTTAGTTACATCAGTTTCCAAAGGGATGAGTTATTGTTACTGGACCCTTGACTGATAAATTGCTTAGTCTTCTGAATGCATGATTTAGGCTTTAAAGTATTTTGCTGTAAGTAGATTTTCTTTCAAGCATCCATTTACTCTTGTATTTTCTTGAGCACTATACTACTAGCATTACTCTGACAAATGACAGCCTCAGATTGAGTACACTCTTTGAGATAACAAATCATTCCTTGATTGACAAGTTAATGTGAGGTAATTAGAGGTGAAAAAGGCCCTTTTTAAGGCTTGACATTTTGGCGCTGTTGCCGGGGAAGAGTGTAGCCATTTGTTTCTTTTTCAGAGTAGTGTAAGAACCTGTTAGGAAAGAACTGGGTTTTAAAAACGGAAGGTAAGAACCTGCGTGTGGAGTATGTAATATCCCTGCTCCCCTGCCTACTTTCCTACAGATTTGTTGCTGTTTTGTTTGGGTAGAACCTAGCAGATGATTTATGTGCATGACTAAGCAGAAAATGCCGGAAAAGAATCCCAAACCTCTACCAAAGTCTGATAAAGCTAAAGGGCCGGTGACCCTTGGCCAATCAACCTTTATAGAAGAAATCCTTAAGAAGGCAGAACCTCAGCCTTCAGTAGGACCTAGAAAAGTTACTTCTAGATAGCCTACTAGTTCACTTCAGGCCACAGGATCACCATCTGTAGCCTTTGCTGAGGTGCATAGTCAAACTGAAGAGCAAGATTTTCAAGAAATTGAAAATTCTAGCCCAAAATCATTGCAAGAAGGGAACCTTAGCAATCTCTGTGAAGGAAGGGGAGAAACGGGAGAAGCAGAAGAACCAAAATCTCCTCTTAGGGTAATTCAGCCATTAAGTAGCCGAGATAAGGGAAGTGCTACAAAAATAATTTATAATGAAATTCAAGAACCTGAATCCCCCCAAACATTAGGCACTCTCATCATCCTAGATAAAGGAAGTGTTGTCAAGGCCATCTCCATTAGAGCCATTCCCCCTCGACAACCTAGGAATACCCTCCTAGATATCCCAGAAGGCTATTGGCACATATTTGACCAAATGGCCCAGAATCAGCGTAACACCCAAACCTCTACACTGCAATACCCCATTATGGATACTGCAACCAATGCACCTATCAAAGCAATTCCCCTCCAGCATATCCTTACATTCCATGGCCTTACGTCAAAAGATTCGGATGCATTCCTGTTTGAATTCGACGTGCTATGTAGAGGATATGACTATACCACCGATCCCCAGAAACTGAAATTATTTCCCTCTACATAAAAAGGAGTTGCTTTAAGATGGTTTATGGGATTAGGTGGTGGTGTTATAAATAATTGGGATCAAATGAAAGAGTCTTTTCTCAAAAAGTATCATGACTATTGCAAGTCTCGAGAGTTAAAAGATGAAATATTTCAGATGGTAGCTAAACCAAATGAAACATTAGAAGAGTATGTTGAACGATTCCAATATAATCTTCAAAGGTCTCCTTATGCATCATTACCCTTACCTGATAATGTATTAAAAATAGCCTTAATTAGGGGAATGAAGGAACAATGGATTGAGACATTAAACATTATGGGGAAAGGAGATATTTATCAGGAAAACTTTGCTGACATTATTGATTTATGTATCAGGAGCTCGAGAGGCAGCACAAGACTAAAACTAGCAGAACATGATTGATTTGGAAGAGATAATAGAATTTTGGCAGAAGGAGTAACTCGTGCAGAAATTGGAAATTTATTAGAAAATTTTAAAACTGACATATTGGGGACACTGACAACACAACTTGATATTATGCAGGCTAAACAAAAGGAAGCAAAAGCAAAACAAAATTTGGCAATCTTCTGTCCCAGATGTAGAAAGAAACACAGCCACAAGGAGTGTCCATTAGATGCAGTTCAAGTTTGCGCCATTTGTACAAAAGACCACTCCACGGAGAGCTGCCTCTCACTTCCTGGATTGAAAGCAGTATACAAGGAAGCAGAAGAAGAGCCAGAACCAGTGTATCTACTTAATCAACATCGTTAGTGGCAACCACAACAAACAGGTATGTTTTCAGACCCAGTTTCTTCTTTCCAGCCTCAGCAATACCATGCTCAACAATATAATTCAATGTGGCAAAATCAACCTCCCTTCCCGAATTGGTCACAACAATCATTTCCTTCATTATCTCCATGACCGAGTCAAGCAAGCCAACCCAATTGGCCAAATTTTCCCTATACCCCACCATATTGGCAAAACAATGTTTTTCCACCACAATGGACTCCTCCTACTTCACAGAGTCAAACCTGGCAGACAAAATGGCAAATACCGATGAATCAACCAGTAGGAACCATCCCGATCCCTCAACCTACACTGCCAGCCCTACAACAAAACCCCCAATCTAACTTAAGGCTGCAACTCCCAACCCAACCCAACCCCAATCCAAATAACAAACCGGTCCACTCTATTCAAATAATTGAAACACCAAAGATAGGAACTGATCTAAGGGAGTGTAAAGACCTTCAATTAAGATCTAGGTGTATCATTGAAATAGAGGGAGATAAAACAATTCAAGTTGAAAATCAGTTACTTGTAGAACAACCATTGCAAGAAGAGGACGTGCCCAGACAAAAAAGTCATAATCTAGAAACCACATCCTCTCCTCCATTCCCAGAATGCTTAATTATACCTCGACCTATACAATATCCTAATTTTGACATTCTATGAGAATTACGAAACCTATATATAAAAATCCCGCTCCTCCAAGCCATTCAAGGCATCCCGATATATGAAAAGACTATCAAAGAACTATGTATAAAGAAACCAAGGAGGATAATAAAAAATAACCCAAAAGTCCAAGTAGTTGGCACTTTATCTGACTTATTATCAGGAAAGGAAACACCCGTTCAATACGAAGACCTAGGAAATCCAATAGTAACTGTACAATTCTATGGTCAAACCTTCTCAAATGCCTTAGTTGATCTAGGAGCTACAATTAACATCTTAACAAACACTACTTGCCAAAAACTGGGCATTACATCAGTAGAACCGACCTACACTTTATTAGAACTGGCTGATCGATCTGTAGTTAGGCCAGAGGGCACACTACAGGATGTCATGGTATATGTTGATTCCTGGGAGTATCCGGCCAATTTTCTGATAATAAACCCCAAAAACCGACTTGATGGACATCCATTGATCTTAGGCAGACCTTGGCTCACAACTATCGATGCTTATACTGGCTGTCGACAAGGTAATATGACCATTACTAGGGGGACAAATATTAAGAATCTAGCTTTATATCCCCTAGCGCAGCCAAGTGTCACAATAGTAAAAACTAACAAGCATCCTGTATCATACCTCACCGAAAATATCAGATCTCCATTAACCATACAAGAGGCCCTCAATTTCAAAGACCAAATAGAAGATGATGCCATTAATAATTTCATTAGCCAAGCTGAACCCAGATCCCACGTACAATGTCACATGATAGAAGAAGCATTTGATAATGAAGTAGAAGAGGATCTTCTTAAAGATACACATGATCAAACAATACCTACTACCTCTGTCTCGAATAGCAAAATTGTGGAAATTGAGCTAGGAAAGACTTTAAACATTAATGCCAACCTGACTTCCAAACAAGAAAAGAAACTCATCCAATTATTGAGGAAACATAAAGAAGCATTTGCATGGGACTACCCTGATATGAAAGGAATTGATCGCTAGTTATGTACACACCACATTTACATAGAAAAGGATGTGAGACTTATTCGCCAACCACAAAGGAGACTTAATCCTCATCTAAAAGACGTTGTAAAAGCTGAATTCCAAAAACTTTTAGATGTTAACTTCATCTACCCTATCTCCGATAGTAAATGGGTCTCTCCACTTGTTGTGGTACCAAAGAAGAATGGAAAGTGGAGGATTTGTGTAGACTATAGAGAATTAAACAAAGAAACACAAAAAGACCACTTTCCCCTTCCATTCATTGATCAAGTATTAGACACTTTAGCAGGAAAGAAATTCTTTTCTTTCTTAGATGGCTTCAATGGATACAATCAGATTCAAATTGCCCCTGAAGACCAAGACAAAACTAATTTTACTTGTCCTTGGGGAACATTTGCCTATAGAGTTTTACCCTTTAGCTTATGCAATGCTCCTGCCACATTTCAAAGAGCTATCCTTAGCATTTTTTCAGACCAATGAGGGGCTTGAAGTTTATATGGATGATTTTACACCATACGGAGATGATTTTGATCCAGCATTGGACACACTAGAAAAAGTCCTGCAGCGCTGCATTGCCACCAGGCTTTGCCTAAGCCATGAAAAATGCTATATGATGATGACTGAAGGACTTATTCTAGGCCATTATATCTCAACAGCTGGCATATAAGTAGACCCAGCCAAAATTCAAATAATTTTGCTAATTCCCACTCCTACCACTCAAACAGAGGTACGCAGTTTTCTTGGATTATCTAGTTATTATAGAAGGTTTATAGAACATTTTTCACATATTGCTTTACCTCTATATGCACTAAAAGGTAATGTTGACTTTCTTTGGACAGAAAAATGTGACCGTGCTTTTCAGGATCTGAAGAAGCTTGTGTCCATAGCTCCAGTCCTTCGAGGACCAAATTGGGACCTGCCATTCCAAATTTCATCAGATGCCTCAGATACAGCTATTGGAGCAGTCCTTGGGCAGGAAGAAGATAAAAAACCATATGAAATTTATTATATTAGCAAGAACTTATCCCCTGCTAAATTGAATTATACTATTACTGAAAAGGAATTTCTAGCTGTAATACATGCTGTCAATAAGTTCAGGCATTACATTACTGGATATTCTGTTATTTTTCATATAGATCACTTTTCTATAAAATATTTAGCAAATAAACCAATCACAAATGGTAGAATAACTAGATGGATGATTTTATTGCAGGAATTTGATATTACAATCAAGGACAGACCTGGAAAAGAAAATCCTGTAGCTAACTTTCTCTCGCGAATGCCAAAACCAGTGGATGTAGCAGCAGTTGAAGATCAATTTCCAGATGAGCATTTGTTTGTTGTCACTGTTAAAACACCCTGGTATGCTAATGTTGTGAATTATTTAGCAGTAGGTAAACTACCAAAACATCTAACCCCCAATGAATGAAAATAGATTGTCCAGAGAAGTGCTCAATTTTCCTGGATTGGGGGCTACCTGTTCCATACAGGAGCAGATATGCACATCAGAAGATGTGTCTAGGAGGATGAAATTTTTGATATTTTGAAAGCTTGTCACAATGGACCATGTGGTGGACACTTTTCCGATAAGAGAACTGGACATAAGGTGCTGCAAATAGGGTATTATTCGCCTACAATCTTCAAAGACGCAAAGAAGTTTATTCAAGCTTGTGACAGTTGTCAAAGAGCAGGATGCCCTGGTCAAGCCGATGAAATGCCCCTAAAACCACAACTGGTTTTTGAACCATTCGAGTGATGGGCACTTGATTTTGTTGCTCCAATTAACCCATCCTCGAACCGAAAAACATATATTCTGGTGGCAACAGAATATGTCGCCAAATGGGTTGAAGCAGAAGCATTACCGAGAGCTACAGAGGATTCTGTCATACAGTTCCTGTTTCATATATTTGTGCGATATGGGCTTCCAAGAGACATAATTACAGATGGTGGACCATAGTTTGTTGGTAATAAGATTGTGCAACACATAAAAACTATCATATCTAGCATAAAATTACTACTCCATACCACCCACAGGCAAATGGTCAAGTAGAAAGCATCAACAAAATAATAGAAACAATATTGACAAAAACCATTGCGTCACATAGACGCGATTGGGCTACAAGACTACCAGAAGCCTTGTGGGCCTACAAAACAACATGGAGAATCACTACCAGCTATTCACCATACCAATTGGTGTTTGGAAAGCAACCCATTTTCCCCATAGAATTCAAAATCCAAACACTGTGAACAGCACAAGAAGTCGGCCTAGATCTAAACGAGGCACAGATTAATAGATTACAGCAAATCAATGAGTTAGATGAAATCAGGCTCTCTGCCCTTCAACATACTGCATTAATCCAACAACAGTGAGCTAAATGGCATGACACTCTCATTAAAAACAAAGTCTTCTGTGAAGGAGACTGGGTGCTCTTATATGATTCTAGGTTTCAGGATTTTCCCGGGAAACTTCAAACTCGCTGGCTGGGGCCATAGGAAATCCAGAAGGTACATGATAATGGCACCTTAACTTTAGTCACTATTGACGGATCTAGACATACCTTTAAAGTAAATGGCCACCAATTCCGATTATACCGCAAACCACTTACTCGAGAATCCTTCTATCAACAACTATGCGAGGACTCCGATATGCAAATTCTACAGGAGGAAGAGCAATCTTCCTCACCTGTGATTCATTAAGTGATTCACCTTTTTATACTTTGTACATAATTTCTTTGTTCTGTATATATTTTTTTATTTGCATTTTTTTTGTTATTCCTTTTTCAGAAGAAACAGCACTGTCATTTTTTCTATTCCTTTTCTGATGGGACAGCATTTGTGTGCACTTTTCTCATTACTGCTGTTCCTTTTCCAAAGGGACAACATTTTTGTTCGCAGTTACTTTTTCAAAAGAACAACACCTTTTGTTTCAGCCGTTCCTTTTTCACTTTTCATTTCACTGTTCCTTTTCCAAAGGAATGACATTTGAGTGTTCTGCTGTTCCTTTAGAAAATGAACAACACTTTTGATTTTTGTTGTTCCTTTTCCAAAGGAACGGCATTTGAGTGTTTTTCTGTTCCTTTCCAAAGGAACAACACCTATGATTTTCGCTGTTCCTTTTCCAAAGGAATGACATTTGAGTGTTCTGCTGTTCCTTTTCTAAAGGAACATCACTTTTGATTTCTGCTGTTCCTTTTCTAAAGGAACAACACTTTTGATTTTTGTTGTTCCTTTTCCAAAGGAACGACATTTGACTTTTTTGTTGTTCCTTTTCCAAAGGAACAACACTTGTGATTTTTGTTGTTCCTTTTCCAAAGGAATGGAATTTGGGTTTTCTGTTGTTCCCTTTCCAAAAGAATGGCACTTTTTTATTTTTGCTGTTCATTTTCCAAAGGAACGGCATTTGCGTCTTTGCTATTCCTTTTTCCAAAGGAACGACACTTTTTAGCACTTGCGTTTCTACTGTTCCTTTTCCAAAGGAACGACACTTTTGGTTTTTGTTGTTCCTTTTCAAAGGAACAACACTTGTATTCCTTTGCCCCTCCTTTTTTAAATAACAAAATTCTTGTATTCCTTCTATTTATGCCTAAAGATACCTGTTGTTCCTCTTGTTTCAGGTCTTTTGGAGCACAACTATACATTCATGCAATGGATACAAAGCTATAACATACTGAAATCAACGAATTATGTAAAATTTCTACTTTTACAAGAAATTGTTTTGAATTGATAATGAGGAAAAAAGAAAGGACATAACTATTCATTACTTTTGCTGTCATTACCCTACTAATACTGACATGATTGGTCATCTTTATCATGCTGGTTCTTTTTAAATTCCCATAATCTTCTTTGATAATTATTAAAGAATAAGAACAAAGGGTTTATATTTTTCTATTGAGATATTAAGACTTCTTCCACCATTCCTACTCTTAAGGAGGGCCGAACCACCCTTTGTGTATAAATAGGAAAGCATGTTATAAAAAAAAAGGACAAATGTTTTGAATTGTCAAATGCAGGATAGGGGGTCTCATCAAGAGCCAGCCTACCATGATCATAAGGAAGAAAGTGAAGTGGCATTCCCACTATGGCCACGACATCAGTGATATGGTCCAAGAGGAGCATCAGAAAAAATAAAGATTCCTTGGAACAGGAGGTCTCATCTGTTGTGGGGAAAAGTATCCAACACGGAATGACCCTATCCCACTCTAAGGGTGATAGTTCCTTAGCAACAACTGAAGCAAAGCTATCTAAAGTTACTTCTTTATGACATGCAAGAGACGAAAGGAAGAGATCCACTTACCGATGTCTTGCGCAAATGGTCGATCCAATCTCCTCTATTTGCCGCTTGCTCCCAGCTCCAAGTCTTCTCACGGGCCCAGCTACACGAGATCCTGCGAACAAGACAAGAAAAGGAAACTACAAGAAGCATGCATTCATAATTGATTCAAGGATTAGCATAAATCAAATACGCAAGTAAGACAATACACCATTGAAACACATGCGGATAGAAGAACCTCAAATGCTTTATTAATATAAGGAAGTAAGGTTTAGGCGGTGATACAACCGTGAGAGGTCCAATCCAGCATCACCTTCCCGACGGAAAGAAATCTCCTCTTCACCTCCCTCAAGCAATCACCCAATACTCACAACTGTAAACCAACAGCAATTCTTTGCACTAAATTCCGGCCTCCAGATCCCATGGGATGAGATCCTTATATAGAGTTTTGGAGTGAAGATAAGTCAGCTTGATGTGTGACTTGTTGTCCTCTTCAACTCCAGTTGTTCTTCAGTCCTTGAGTCCACTCGGAGTTTCTACCTTCCACTTGGAGTTTTAGAAGCTCTTAACTCATCATTAGGCGAATCTTCTGATCCAAGTGTCATTTTGGAAGCTTCCTGGGCACTGGCACATTGAGAAAAGATTCCTCCACATGTCAAAGTACGCCCAGCGCAGGTAGCCTTTGTTGCACTTGCTATGCAGCGTAGGTACACCATAGAGCTTTTGACATTCAGCGCAGATGCTTAGTGGAGCAGCTGCTTTGATCCAAAATTGACCTGTTTTTGAGTGTTTTTCAGTGGAGAACTGATCTGAAGTGCTGTGGTTTGCTGACCTTGTTCCTCTAGGGGTAGGAACAACATGTTTAGGGACTTTGGATCCCTTAGATTATTGACATTTCATGCTCTATGCTGTAAGGCACAAAAATGTCTATAACAGTTGCCCCCTAAAGTATGAGGTCGTTTATCAGGTGAAATGCTTTATTAGGAGGATCCGAAGTTCATTCAATCGTTGGGAGGTGACCTGTAACAAAATACAATACAATACATTATCTTTTCATACTTTCTTTTCATGATCTAGCTGATGCGGGCATTTCCCATGCTCAGCTTTATAAATACATTTGCTGTACATAGACAGACGATCGTCTGATAATAGACTGATAATTATCATCCTTTTAGTAGGATGATCATCTGCTGCACATGTCTATGTTTTTTATCTCCTGAATATATATCGCAGCCCGGATGGATGAAACTAGATCCGGGGTCTTCAAACTTGTCCGATCTTCACTCTAGTACAAGTCGATCCATGTGAGAATTTCTTGAAGTCGAACATGGAAAGACATCGCTTGATTACCAGTCAATAATGTAAACTGTTAACAAGCGCGAGAGGAATCACCGATAATGATGATGACCCTCAAGGTACTGTAGCACAATTCACGTGGTGTGAATATAGGATCTGACGTCGAACACCATGCAAAGTCTCCTGGTCGAAGGTCATTAATGTATACCTATCGCCGGAAGTGAGAAACTTGCCATTGAGGCATGCAAGCTTCAAAGTACTGAGGGGGTGTTCCTAGATCAACTTCTTGGATAATGAGCTGATGTCGACAAGAAGTGATCCGTCAAAGGAGGGCCTTAATGAATCCCACATCAGTGACACGGAACGGAGCTAGTGATGATGGTGAAAACGATCTGTGAAATATGATTCAGGTTGGCAGTCATGGAAGGATGAAAGATGATGTATGGTAGTGGATGGGACCCGATTGACACTTTCTGAATGACATCTCTTGAACATATAACGACACTGATGTGATGGATCGATAGCATTACCCCATGTATGGATGGTATGGCGAGACCATGGTGAAGGGACTGGTGAATGATAATAACCCAACCCGATATTTACGGAGGCAAAAGTGTCATGTTCAAGAGCGACTTGCTACCATTAAGCTTTGAGGTTCTCCCAATTTTTCCCCAGTCATTTCTGACCAGTACCTCTTTATTTTTGTCAAGCTTGAGGAGGATAACATATGCTTGTTCTATAACCTGCCCTTCGGGCAAGCCCATCGCTATGTTTTAATGAGCCTAGCGATAGGGAAACTCGTTCTCGTCTAAAGACAAGTTTGTCGCTATTCAATATTTTTAACGAGCCTAGCGACAAAGACAACTCGGTCCTTTTCATTTTTAGAGAGTCTGAAAAGCGTACATAAAGTGGACTCCAGGGGTCCTTTTTCGTCATCTAATCCCTTAAGTCCGAAAAAGTATAAAACAATACAGAAGGGATGAATGTTCGATATCTTTATCGAGCCGAACTAGACAAGCGCTCGATCTTTTTGTGCAATAATCCCTCAGGTCCAAAAAGATTAAAATCTAGAGGAGGGATAGCTCTTCCGGTCCTTTTAATGAGCTGGAAGGCCAAAACTCGGCAAACTTTTCATTTTTTACGAGTCAGTGAAAAGAGCTCAAAGAAGACTCGTCTTTTGAGGAACGAGTGATAAACAGGGATAGCAGCAGATTCCAGGTACAGGTTGGAATTTTCCAATCACGGCAGTATTACAAGGATGACTAAGTGAAATCACTCTTCGCAGCTGTTCCTCAAAATAGGTAAACAATCAAGTGGATGTGAATGATCGGCCAAATGAAAAGTGGAGGTGACGGTGCACAAACACGACCAAGGCTTTTATGGCTGATGAATTTACGGTCTCAAATGGTTATTTACCAGTTCATTTTTTCTGGATGAGCTTGAACTCTGGGGGAAAGCTTGCTCACATGCTTATGTTTATTTTTTAACGAGCATGAAGTCCGCGTTAAAACTGCTCGGTTTTGCGTTTATTTTTTAACGAGCATGAACTCTGCCAAAACTGCTCGTTTTTACCAGTCATAAAGTAGGAAGGTCTCCTGGAAGATTGCTATTTTTTAAGGAGCTTCATCTCCCTACGCTTTGCTCCATATCCTCTCTTTATGCAAGCTGGGTATCGGCTAATCCTACGAGTTTAACGGGTTAGACCTACAGGTTTAAAGGGAGGACCTAAAAAACTAAAAAACAAAATAGCCGCCCGTGCTTGCATTCCAAGAGGTTTGCATGCCCCCAGGTGTAAAGTCTAATTTCAAGGTCGCCCCTACTTTTCCGTTTAAAAACTTTTGTTTTCAACGGGTGAGGCTTGCCTCTTTCTGGTTACCCAAAGATCGTTCTGCTAATCCTTTCAAACAGAAACTTTCTTCGGCGATGTCTATCATTAGGTTACTCAAAGATGGTTACAATTTGTTGCAGCAATAGAATCTCTTTCTTTGGAGGCTGCCCCTACTTATCCTTTAAAACATTTGTTTTAATGGGTGAGGCTTGCCTTTTACCCAAAGATGGTTACTACTTGCTGCCGCAAACGGATCCCCTTCTTTGGCAGAGCCTACTTATTTAGACAAAGGTGAATGACCTTTGTCAAACAAGTAACCTTGACAAAAGAATCCTTTTCCAGAACAACCCCGTTCCTAACTGCCCCTTCTTCTGCATGAGAGCTCTTGCTGGCTCTTCTGTTTTACGAAGATGAAGGAGGGGACGGGGTACGGACTAGTCATATTCTCCCGCGGAAATTCTACTTTACACCCAAGGTTTTCTCTGACCCCAGCAGACCAGGATGCATGCCCCCTGGGTTCCGGCCCTACTTTCCCGAATCACTCGCACTCATCAGGAAGAAGAACCGGAGGTAGAGACCTTTCTTGATCAAATAGACCATTCAGGATAGGTATGTGACTATTTGCGATGCGTGATCCCGGAAATGAAAGTTGGTTTACGAGCTTGACCATTCTTCCTTCGTATGGAAAACACATTATTCGAAAGAGTGAGGAGACTATTGCTTCCATGCAATATATGTAGTCTCGTCCAAGGAGTAGGTTATAATCCAAGGGTCCTTGGACGACCATCAAATTCATCTTGACAACCTTCCCTTTCAATGTAATAGGCACATTAGGTAGAATCCCTAATGGTCGACTGGTTCCTTTGTCAAAACCCGAGAGATTCCTTATCTCAGGCAAAAGCGCTGGGCAACCCAGTGCTTTCCAAGCAATAGAGGACAGGATACTCACAGATGCCCCTTCATCAATGATAGTTCCAGCCATCACCATTTTGTATATTTGGAGTATAATTCTAAATGGTATACCGGCTGGCAACCGGGGTCTGCCTAGTTGGTTCCAATCAAAGGACACAACCAGGTTGCTTGGTGGTGGGACCGAATATACGGCCGGGTATGATCCTGACGATGCTCCTTCCTGCGATAAAGGAGTGGGCACATTGCCCTGATGTTCATCAGAATCGGTGTTGATGAAAAGAATCTGGACGGTGTCATCCTTACTCTCTTCGGTAGGGGTGTCAGCTGAAGATGAATCCTCAGTGACTGTGGTATTTGAAGATGAAACTTCTGAAGGGAGAACCGGGTCAACTGCCGTTTCGACCTTTGGACTTTCGTCCGGTCCGGATTCAGTAGGTTCACTTTCAGTGACTGACACTTCAGCTGGCCCTATGAGCGGGGCAGCTGTATTTTCAACCAACGAAGGACTTGGCGCGAGTTTTTGATATCCAGGAGGAAGTAGCAACGGTGCAACCGGTTGATCTTCCAAAACTCTCTTTGCTTCGTTTAAAAAGGGACAATGGCGGAGGGTGTGATTGCCTTCACACAGTTCGCAGGGGAATCTCATTCCCCTTCGTCGTCTAGAACCTTCACTTTTGTTGGTCGACGGTAAGCATTCAACCTGGTTGTCAGAGGTTGACGCTTCCGAACTGTGCAAACGAGGGGACCAGTCCCTTAGTATCCGGGGAATACTGGGAAAATCATGGTGGAGGTGGTCCCCTCTACATATGACACATGGCGATTTGGGCCCGGTCCGTGCTGTGTGTGGATTTTTGTTATATGCCTTTTGCTTGCCCCCAGGCGCCTTTGGCTCCTTCTGCTTCTTTTCTTTCTTCTTCTTTTCCTTCTTCTTTTCTATGGGAGCTCCACTTTCGGCGGCTTGACCTTTCGAAGAAGAAGGATCGAAGGAAGGCTTATAAGAAGTGGAAGGCTGGAGGGTAGCTCTAGACTGGTCTAACTGTTGACTCGACTGTTCAGGAACCGTGGTGGTCTGAACTACAGTGGTTGAGAATAGCCAAACTGGCAGGCCAATTGTCAGTCCTGGAAGCGACAACATGGCCATGTGGGGCGCGCCAACTTCTCCCCAAGAGGAGAAAGGGCTAGGGTTTCCATCATGTGGAATCCCTTGGTTGGTGTGTTCCATGTTCTCAACCTAAAGATCAACGTAGGAATAAGGGGTGATTATGTTCCGTTTAGAATGAATTTTATATGACGACGCTTTAGACACAACTTGCTTTTTCAATTTTTAAGAGTCGAGAAAAAGCTAAAGATGACTCTAGTCTCCTTCGATGTATTAACGAGCCCGAAGTGACAAATGCTCGGATGGACTTTTTCAGTTATAGAGTTTGAAAAAGGCCAAAAGAAACTACTCTGGAGTTCTAGGCAGAGGGTGTGCCAAACCTTTCGCGAAACCACAGAATACGTTTTACGGTACGAGTGGTCGATCTTCGTGAATGCTGTGTTCACTGCATCGCGATCAGTAGGGCGGCCGATACGGCTTCCTATGGATAAAGGCTTTGTTCCTATAGGGGTCTCCCAATATACGCGACGGTACGCGGGAGCACAAATCCGTATTAGTGCTATCGTCCCTCAGGAGGAATCACCCACCTTCGTAGAGATCGACAGTCACTATGTTTAACGACGCCGGTTCACGTCTCTACCTAGACCTCTACTGTGTTTCGTTATGTTTCAAAGCATTGTTAGATAAATTCAGTTCTTTTTAGGTTGATCTTGCTTAGCAGTTTGCCTTTATGGATCACCACGTGATGTATGATACAACTCCTAAATGCAGTCTGAGAATGATAAGCAAGCTTTTTCAATTCTTTCAACTTATGAAAATCTTAACTACTGAAGGAAAAGAAAGACATCATCTTTTCAAACAGATCATAGAGCACACACTGATGCACTTTCCTAAATCGACATGCAAACTGTCAAAATGCACATGCACAATGCAAGCATTTCTTTTCTTCTTCCTTAATGTTGATGTATTACAAAAAGAAAGTTGTTGTATAATTTCGAATTCAATTTCAAGTGAAAGCAAACAAGTTTTTGTCCAATAATCAAAAGAACACCTTAAGATTCACTCATTTCAAACACGAGAAATACTGAAATCCAAACCATATAACGAAAGCAAATGCTCAAGCAGCTATGAACAACAATAAACTAGCTCTTAGAATCACAACGACACTTTCTCACAGGTCTAGATCCAAGAGGTCACAGCAAGACTAGTTCACTTTCGCTATGGGAAACTGTGAATGAAAGCAAGAAATACAATAAGAACAATCACGGTTTCTTCATACAACTGAGGCGGAATGAAGGTAAAGAAAGGTAGTTTCAGCTGGGTATACAGGTTGACAACAGGCTGCAAAAACAATATTGAAAACTGGGCAACAGACAGGAGGGAACCCCAGTTGCACAAGGCAAAACTGGATCAGCGCAGGTGTTGTACTGTCAATCTGACATGCAGCGCAGGTAGCCCCTTCGGGACCTACGTTGCAGCGCAGGTAGCCTTTGCTGCAGCTGCACTGAAGAGACAACTCTCGTCTCTCTCAGATTCCGGGTCACAGTTTGCTCAAAAATCAATGGTTTTTGGCCAAATCAGAGGCTATCAGCCAAGTATACACTAGAGGATGATTAAGGAAGATGAACACTATCACAAAGAGCTAAAAAGAGTCCTTGTGGATCAGCTCTTCAAATCATAAACATGCCCAGCACTGGGCTAGAGTAGCTGCCCTCTACTTTGCATTCGAAGGATTCGGATGCAGTTCGATTCGGTACTCCCTTTGTTTAAGAAATGAATAGCAAGAAACACAAGCTACCAACAAGACACGATCCCCAGCGGAGTCGCCAGTCTGTTGTGGGGAAAAGTATCCAACACGGAATGACCCTATCCCACTCTAAGGGTGATAGTTCCTTAGCAACAGCTGAAGCAAAGCTATCTAAAGTTACTTCTTTATGACATGCAAGAGACGAAAGGAAGAGATCCACTTACCGATGTCTTGCGCAAATGGTCGATCCAATCTCCTCTATTTGCCGCTTGCTCCCAGCTCCAAGTCTTCTCACGGGCCCAGCTACACGAGATCCTGCGAACAAGACAAGAAAAGGAAACTACAAGAAGCATGCATTCATAATTGATTCAAGGATTAGCATAAATCAAATACGCAAGTAAGACAATACACCATTGAAACACATGCGGATAGAAGAACCTCAAATGCTTTATTAATATAAGGAAGTAAGGTTCAGGCGGTGATACAACCGTGAGAGGTCCAATCCAGCATCACCTTCCCGACGGAAAGAAATCTCCTCTTCACCTCCCTCAAGCAATCACCCAATACTCACAACTGTAAACCAACAGCAATTCTTTGCACTAAATTCCGGCCTCCAGATCCCATGGGATGAGATCCTTATATAGAGTTTTGGAGTGAAGATAAGTCAGCTTGATGTGTGGCTTGTTGTCCTCTTCAACTCCAGTTGTTCTTCAGTCCTTGAGTCCACTCGGAGTTTCTACCTTCCACTTGGAGTTTTAGAAGCTCTTAACTCATCATTAGGCGAATCTTCTGATCCAAGTGTCATTTTGGAAGCTTCCTGGGCACTGGCACATTGAGAAAAGATTCCTCCACATGTCAAAGTACGCCCAGCGCAGGTAGCCTTTGTTGCACTTGCTATGCAGCGCAGGTACACCATAGAGCTTTTGACATTCAGCGCAGATGCTTAGTGGAGCAGCTGCTTTGATCCAAAATTGATCTGTTTTTTAGTTTTTTTAAGTGGAGAACTGATCTGAAGTGCTGTGGTTTGCTGACCTTGTTCCTCTAGGGGTAGGAACAACATGTTTAGGGACTTTGGATCCCTTAGATTATTGACATTTCATGCTCTATGCTGTAAGGCACAAAAATGTCTATAACACCATCACAAGCTGGCCTGCCCACCTTTCACTCCTTCCTGGTGAATGGCATTATGATTTAACTAGTTACCAAGCCAGCATAATGACCTCCATTTTGACATTGAACAGAACTTCCTATGCATACACAAAGGATCATGGTTCCATGGGTGAAACAAACAACTCTGCCAAGGTTATGGACACCTGTCGGTAGTAGAGCTCTGTTAATGGTATTGAAGTCACATTTCTTATACACCAATAGTAATCATTAATACCCTTCTCTGTCTTATACCTTTGTAATTTGTCAAATAGGATTATGCATGTCACTTCCCCGAACCATTAAAAACATGAAAATCCATTATAACCAATCATGATGGAAATAGTAGACAATGATCGCATTACATTCTTTGTGCACGTTAGCTGTCCTATCCTCCCAGCCTCGCATCATGTAACTGCATTTTCTTATTTATTACGCGATCCTATTATACACCTCGATTTCGATAACCTACTCCTTTTGTAAACATGGCATCGTGGCATACGTTGTTCCTTTATGACCCTGTACCAGAACAGATCGGCCTGCCGCTCCTTCATTTGAAGGCCGAGGATGGCCTATCACATTGCAGGGGGGGCTGACTTCATAATTTGCTGACATACATGTCAGGCTATTATTTGGCAAACTCTTACTTGGGAATAGCAAGACTTAACGGTATCTCGTTTTCAATTTGCATGCCTTGCTATTCCTAAGATATTTCTGTATCATAGTCTACAACAATTAGTAAGATTTGAACGAGCCTTGTGATTTTTCTATTTTCTCTGTGTTTCTAACAGTTGGAATAGTCTGTTGTTCCATTGATGTCTCTACATTTTTACAGTGAGCTAAAGCATGGGAGGAAGGTCAATTCGAAGAGAACCACAGGTATTGATAGTTTCTGATGCTGCACGGGAAATCTTGGCAAGGGTAGGATGGTTAGTCTATCTTAATCGTTTACAGGAATCCAACGAGACTGTGGAAATAGAATCCTTGCAGAATTTACAAGAAAATCACTCCACAGTAAGGGAAAACATATAGCAATCATCAAAGACGTAATTGTAGAGGTCTCGAGACTGCCAGCCACTAGACTTGTGTGGACTTTGAAGAAGGAAAGACTAAAAAAGACCGTGAAGATCTTCCAGGATGAAGGTTAGAACCTGATAGTCAGTGGAAAGGGAGTCCTACCAGCAACATTAGGAGAGTCGTGGGTAGAATTAGCGAGGATCATCCAGAGCTACATCACCTGTGAAGGCAGAAAAGACGTGGTAAGACCACGACACCTTAAACTCTTAGTTGTATTAAAAGAGAAATGCTTTGTGAACCTACCTACATTTTTAAATTCATTACTTCATGATGTTGCCCGAAGCATGAAAAATTCACAACATGTGGAATCGGTAGTAAGTCACCATGGACTGATATGGCTGATAGTTAGCCACAATCTGGCTCAGCAACAAAGTAGATAGGAAGAGCTAATTGTTATAATAGATGGGGCACCGACTCGCCAGCCCCAAAACACAAACATACTGCTAGTACACCAAATAGACCATCAAAACAGAGAAAATTAGTTAGATTGGCACAGATTAGAGGGAGGTTGGAAAATCCCCAAGGGAGTACTAGCCAACCTGTGGAGATAGATGACTCAGGGGACGAGCAACCCTCACAATTGGAAGGAGAAGAGAATGAGAAGGAAATGGAAGGAAGTGAGGAAGGAGAAACAGAGGAAGAGACTGAACAACCTAAGCAAGTGGAGGCAGAGGCAGAACAAAACGAAGAGAGTCCATTGAAAAATCCATTGCAAGAGGATGAATTGGCCAAAATTCTAGCCAATATGGGCAAATATGGCCAACCTCTCAGCCCGCCAGGCCTCTAGATTGAGGAAGAACCGAAAGAGCATTCTGCTTAGGATAAAAATGCACCCGAGGAATTGCGTGACGGGGAAGAAAATGAAGAGAATCATTTTGCAAGTATGGCAGGAGAAGAAAATGATGAAGATATAGAAGGGGAACAATTCGCTCCTAGCCAAACTACACCAGAAGAATTGCATGAAGAAGAAGGGGTGGACAAGGAAGTTACCCAGGAAGTAACAGAGCCAGCTAAGGTTTCTACTCTTGAGCAACCTGAACAAAACATCGAAGGAGCACCCCAAGAGGAAAACTAGGGAATTGGCCAGGATAACAGTCCAGGCTCGAGTAAACAAACAACTGTTCCTTCTAAGGAAACAGAAGAAATCAAACGATTACGAAAAGAACAACAAAGGTTACTAAATGTGATAGCTCGACTTTGACAGCAAATCATGGTTTTGAGAATGAGAAAGAGAGCAAACAGAAGTTCAGGGGAAAGACATGCAGCTACTCCAGTGAGACCCCCCAAGAAAAAGGTTCGAAAGACCCCTATTCAGCCTGTTGTTCAAAACCCTGTCGAAGAACGGTCTGCTGAAGCATAGTCTGCTGTTCAAACCGCTGTCGAAGAACAGTCTGTTGTTCAAACCGCTATCGAAGAACGGTCTGCTTTCAAACCGCCGTTGAAGAACAGTCTACTATTCAAACTCTTGTCAAAGTGCAGACTATTATTCAAAAGAAAAAGGAACAACATTCCACTGTTGCTCATGTTGAAGTGCAAACTGACGATATATCGGCCCGTGACAAGGAATTTCAGACAAAGGCACAATCCTCTGAAAGGATACAGATTATAAACACAAGGTGATGCAATAGGAAGATTTAAGTAAATCTTCCACTGGCCACTACTATGTGGGACAACGATTCGAGGACAGTAACCCTACGAGAGGGTTTGATGCAAGCTCAGCAAGAAGTTGAAAAACTCACGGAACAAATGGTTTCTCGAGAAAATTATGAAGAATTACAACAACAGCTAAGAAATGTCAATTTATCCAAAAGCCAGGCCTTTGAAGGATGGCGAAAAGAACAAGAAAAAGTCGCAAAGGTAACTCATAGATTAGATGTAGTTATCAGATGGATGGATACCTTATGCTCTTTATACATTGACGTCCTAGCATGTAGAGCCCATGCTAAGAATTATGCCTTATTTTTAATGGAACGATATTTGCAATTGAAAATTAAGGTCGTCAAAGTAGGAGCCCTATACAAATTAATACCATTGATGATTTTATAAATTGTTGTAAGCACTATGGAGTAAAGGTTCAAATACTACTGTGTGAATTCTATCTGCATAACCTTGTGCTAGATTAGGACACAGAGCAGAACCCTGGCCCTTTCGTTGGGGATATCCCATTGCAGGCATTTATTTCGTTTGGAGTTAATCAAATCAAATGGCTTAAAGCCTATAATGCCTTCCAAAGACAAGAAAATAGAATAGACTTATGGGTAAGAGCTAAGCCTAGAGATCCATTATAGTTATGGAACAAACACAAGAGCCTCATGAGGACTCCGGGCGTGATTGACGCGTTAAAACCCATTCATATAGCAATCAATCGGCAAGGGATAGAATACTTTTTTACCATTAAGGACCTTGCCATTGCAGCTGCTAAATTTAGATATCAAACCTCTAATCCGAACATCCAACTCAGGGAACCATTTAATTACGAGAACGTTAAGTTAGCCGCTGATCGTTTGAATCTCTATGGTGAAATTATCTTGAAGGCAGGGCCATCTTGGTTAGGATATAGGTTTCAGAGTTCGATTATTTGGCACCCTGCACCTGGATACCAAGCCTTGTATGAAATGCTTGAGGGTCAGACATGCCATATTTTTGAACACTTAGTTAGGCATCATGGTTGTAGACCACCACATGAGATCCCATCTCCAGCCTACTCTCTCATTGCCTTACATGTCAACTACAATGTTTTCATGAGGGCATGAAAAAGGGTAAGCAGGGGGGTGTGTGGAGTACTAAAGAAGGTATGTTTTCATTGACTATTTTTTCATCTTTTCTTTAGAACTCGTAACATCTTTACATCATGAACTAGGTAGATAATGGGAAATCATGACAAATCTATAAAGATTTATATGCAACATGAAAACGCTAATAATTGCCATTTCTTATGCAGGAAAAGGGAAAAACTAAATATTTCCGCTCCAAAGAAAAAGACAGGGCCAAGCTAACCGTTGTCCCTTTGGTGGGGAACCATATACAAATAAGACGATCTAAATTAAAACATCTTAGCCAAGGAAAGGAAAAGGAGATATCGGCTTGGCGCAAGAAAACGATCGGATAACTGAGGATTAACAACCTGGCAAATCCCTCAGGATCCTTTGATCTTGAGGGATCGTTTCTTTAACTATTTTTGCATCCTTGATATCTCCGCTTCAGCTGTTATAAGTAGGGGCATCACTGCTAGCCCAGGAGGGGGAAGACTGTTAATTTCTATGTAACTTTGCTCTGTATTTGAAACTTTGATCATCAACTCTCGTTGAGAATTGATCCACTGTAACTCTGTTTTAATGTTTTAATACAAATCTGGTTGTTGTTTCATTTGTGATTCTAGAATAATCTCAAGCGGTGTGTCCCTGGAAGCTAAGGGCCCAACCCTAGTGGAACACTTGCTCCTGTATCATTATCTTTAGTTCATGTGTGGTTTGTATTATCAACTTTAATCGGTAATCTGGTGTGTTATGTTATTTTATATCACAACTCTATTATATTTACAATATCGTTCTTTGCAACAGGAAAGTCATATTGTGCATTCTGACCTTATAACGTAATGTTGTTCCTTTAAGTCATTATTGTAACACTACTGTTCTTTACAAAATGAAATTGATGTTCAATTGCAGAATAACCGAGCTGTAATATTGTTAAGTGGTATTACTGTATTTGTCTATGGTTTATACTTCATTATGATTGTTGTTTAATTGACATTACTATTCCATTATGAATTGTGATCGTTATCCTTTCTAACTGAGATTAATATTTGTGGTATCAGACTTAGATTACTGTTTCTCTTAATATCCCCGTGTGCTGTGTGTGTTATTTATTTCAGTACTGTATATTCACCATTGGTACTACACGCTGTTCTATATTTCATTGGCAATTGGTTGTCGTTCCATTTCTATTTGTTGTCCGATTTATCTTTTAAGTAAAGATTGCCCTTTGATTTCTGTAGGACGATTACTGTACTTGTTCCTATAGATTAAGGTGTTGCTGTTCATCAGACTTAGTTGTTGTTACATTTCCTAGTTGTTGTTCCATTTCTTAATTGCTGTTCTATTTCTTGTTATTTGCATTACTATTGCTTTGGTGTGCAGAACCATCTGAAACTGTAGTGGGCATTGGAATTTGCTGTCTAGTCCCTAGATTGATGATTTGTTCCTTGATTATATTTAGTTACTTCAACTTCCAAAGGGATGAGTTATTGTTACTGGACCCTTGACTGATAAATTGCTTAGTCTTCTGAATGCAAGATTTAGGCTTTAAAGTATTTTGCTGTAAGTAGATTTTCTTTCAAGCATCCATTTACTCTTGTATTTTCTTGAGCACTATACTACTAGCATTACTCTGACAAATGACAATCTCAGACTGAGTACACTCTTTGAGATAACAAATAGTTCCTGGATTGACAAGTTAATGTGAGGTAATTAGAGGTGAAAAAGACCCTTTTTACGGCTCGACACAAGCAGGCTTCAGTAAGAAAGCACTATTCATAAGCAGCAAAACAACTAAACAAAACTAAAAACAAGGAAAAAAACCCCCAATTTATAGAATGGAAATAGGTTCAGTCAGTCATTGCACCTGGGCTTCATAGAAACAGGGATGCATCACACTTTACACACTCGGGAGGTGCAATGAATACTAGTTTACAGTGACAGACAGTGTGATGGGCCGGGAGTGCAACTGAAGTGGGTTTTGGCTCAGATGTGCAGCTGTTTTCAGTGAGTTAAGTCGAGCTATGATGGACAGTAAAGAGCAAAGTACAGAGGAATGTCTTGAGAAGTTGCTAAGCTACCAAAAGGGCATCTAGAATGCTTGTAAGTCAAATGTTTAATTCATAAAGTAAACCAGAGATTGACTAAAGCAACATTCATCTACTATGCAATTGCAAAGAAAGAGTAGTTAGAAGGATATCTGGCTAACGTCAGGCTCTGTCTATAGCTTATAAAATTGAACATAAAACAAACAAAACATCTAATCACTCCCCAGTGGAGTCGCCAATTTGTTTCTGGGAAAACTAGTGTCTTTTTGAGCGACTAGCCCTCTAGGTTTGGCAGCTACCCTAGAAACAACAGTTTAAAGTAATTCAACGATTTCTTCTATGTGTAATGGATAAGAGAAAGATAATGGGACCAACCTGGAACTTCTGTCTAATCCTTTGCTTGATCTCTCTCCCCCTTGACAGAGCTTGCAACTCCTCCCCGTACTTATCCCGTTTGGAGAGTACCTATAGAAATAGAGTAACAAAGAACCATCAAAGCATCTTGATCTATTACAACATACACATTATAGAATCAGATATATAATGAACATATAATAGCAGTCACAATTGCACAATCATATGGAAGAAAACTTGAAGAACTTTATTAAATAGAAGGGAGAATTACAACCCAGTTTTCTGATCCAGCATCATCCTCCCAACATCAAGCCCTTTTCACCTCATGAAATAGCAAGATCACACCAATAATACAATACTCTTTCCTCAATTACAAACTATCAGCACTTCCTTGCAATTCACAACATTCCAGCCTCTGGATCTCTTAGATGGGGGATCCATTTATAGATGTGTGCAAGGGTGTGAGTCATCTCTGGGTTTTGATTAGTGTCATTCCACTTGTTACATTTGGTTCCACAAGAGGAGAGATAACTGAAGTTTAGATCTCTTACTCATCCTTGGGCGAATTCATAGAGGCAAGTGGCAGAGGGGAAATTTCTAGAATATTATATGAGCATCCACTTAGGAAACTATCCCGGACATTTGTCCATCCTCACTCATCGCACCCCATAGAAGGCCTAATCAGTATGTATCGCACTTGAGCAGTGTATCAATCAGTATGCATCGCACCTGGCCAGTGTAGAAGTCAGTATGGTTCAGTTTAGGCCATTTCTCGATGGTTTTTCAGGTGGAACTTTTTGGGGAATGATGTAATCAGATGACCATGTTCTTTTAGGGTATGAAACAACTCTTTTAGCGGTTGATGAGCCCTAGTTTATCGACATATAGGTTTTGGGGTTGAAGTGCCCAAATATGTCTATAACAGATATGACAAAGATGAGAGCAACTTGCATATTTCAAATTATTTAAAACCAATCAAGTTTGTCAGTGGTGGTTATTTGGATAAATAAATATCAAGCAACAATGAGAAGGAACATAAATTCCAACATTATAATTACATTGGTCACATGCAATATCATTGTTTTGATTTCCATCCTTGTCATCATTGTGGAAAAAATAATCATTCGTTATAGAGATGTTCCAAAAGAAACAAACCTACAAGATTGAAGCTTGATTATGAATTGATTTATCCTTAAAATTCGTCATCAATAACCAAGAAACTTCATCATTTCTACCATAAAATTCAATCTCAAGTGAAGATAACTATTTCTACTAACAATGAAAACAGGATGACACTCTCATGAGCCTAGAAGTGGGAGTAGAATGGTGAAACTCTCCTACATATTCACGGGCGAAGTTCAAAAATAAAATGTAGATGGTTAGAGGTCAAACAAAAACCATTTGCGGTATGTACTTTTAATTGTCAAAGGTGGGAATTGATAATGAAATTGAGGATGGTTGTCGAACTAAAATTTCAACAACATGATGAAATTTCCAGATCGACAAGCAAACTTTGTAGGAACTATGGTTCAATATTTTTTAGTTGAATTATACATTAGATATAAGAATGAGATGTTGGTTGAGAGAAAATATGTGGACATTGTTTGTTCACTTGTCTGGTCATTTGACCTAGCAAAGGATAGATGGATCCTTTTGCATTGCAACTTGGAATCAGATTGATTTTTCAAGAATCTTCATTGATGTGTCATACTTGCAGTTGATTCACTTGTCTTGGTTCACCCTTTTCATATTAGAGTTTTTCAACATCCATTTTTGGTATTTTTCAGGAAATTCTTCACTGAGGCTCAAATCAGGCGTTTTAGAATGAAGACTTGTTGATTGTACTAGTTTATGTTGCATTTTTTGTATTATTTCTCAGACTTATGATTGAGGGGGGGAATGTTAGCGTCTTTCTCATAAACAATCATGAAGTCCTAGTATACCACCTAATGTATTTCACATCTTGGGATATAGTTCTTATCCTAAGTATGTTTTTAGATCCTATTTTGTCTCATCCTACTTCGTCTCTTTCTGAGGTGTCAAGATGAGAGAAATTGAGGTGGTTTCATAATTGTATTATATATTTGTATCATTAGAAGATGAAATACAGTGTGTAAATAAAGATTATGGCTTAAGAGCTTTTCTACCAAATTTCTTTGTCTCTATTTTTTTCATTGTTTTCTATATTTTACCAATAATGTAGGGTTCAGGTATTTCTATGAAAGGAATAATAAATGATATATGATTCATGCGTATAAGATTTAATTTGGTCTACAGAAATTGGAAGGGATTATGCACATAACATAGAATTGGAAGTGGAATTAGGAATGTAGCCCTATGCAAGGATTTCAAATTTTCCAAGATGAGGTAAGAATTAAAGTCAACAAGTTAGAAGAAGATATGAATTGGAGTTATCGGAGTGTGGATAAGTATGTAGCAATAACACATAAACATTTAGGTCATTGTGTATTTTGTGAAATTACATAATTGAAGAGATTGAGCAAAGAAAAATATATTGGATTAGCTAACTTGAGTGTAGATATGATTAGGATCTTAGAGAAAATTCACACTCAGGAGACTAGGAGGGACAAGGAGATCATGATAACCCTATCAGCTACTAGTGCAAGTAAAAATCAAATTGCAAAACTAATAGATGAAATTGATTCATTGGAATCTAGGTTGAGTTCTTTATTTGGCCTCCACAATTTGATTCCAGGAGCATGCTCCTCTTAGTCGGTTATGTAGGTCTTAGAGAGGAAAAATTAACCCATTAGAAACTATTCTTTCAAGTTCAAGATATGGGAACAGATCAAGAAGGACATTGATTGAAGCTCTAAATTCTGAAGAAAATATTTTTTATATGTATTTTAAAGTTAAATCAATAGATATTTTTTGTTATAAATTACCCTTTTAGAGGAATAGATAGAAAAACATTTGAAAGAAGGGATGAATTGAATAACATATGTAAGTCAAGGGTAGTTTTGATACCCATAATCCCAACAAAATAACATCTAGATATGTATTTCATTTCCATACAATTTAGTTGTTCCATTTTCATAATATAAACTAATTTTTTAAGTTAAAATGAAAATGGTGGCTTAAGAATAAACGTATGTTCATCCATTGAAGATGCATTTATATAGACATGTTCCCTTAAACTATAATTCAATGTAGAGAGAGTCCTATATGTACTAATTTTTTAGCTAATATTGGTGAAGGGTAAGTAATGCATTTCTTAGCATATGTGTCATTTGATTAGATTTGATTTTAATTCTCTCATTTTCCCTGTGTATTCTTCTAAATGATTTTTTCATTGATCTACACTTCTTCTAAGAAGTATTCGAGGCTTGTTGAGTCATCACTTTTTGGTTTTGTTTTGGAATTATAAATAGGGCTGAATTTTCATTTAGTGTTTCATATAGTAAACTAATTTGTTCAAGCACAATTGTCCTTTTCATTAGAGGCATAATAAAGTTGCATGTGCAATGTGAACTCTTTCTCTTTTTGCAATTTTTTGTATTGTCATGCTCATGTACTTTGGGAAGATCATGATCTGAATAGTATATGTCAAAATTTAAGTATTTGAACAATATTTTTTTAATTTCCATGTTACTATCCCTTTCATATTTTGGATTATCTATCCATAATAATCCATGTTCATGTTCTTCCTCTATTTTGGAATTTTGTTACAAAGTAATCATTTGATACTTTTCCAAAGAACAATTTTCCATGACATATCAATTACTTTAGAGAATTGATACTATCTCTATAATAGTGGTTACATGTGATTGTATATTCTATTGTTTCAATGTTCTTTTTTTTTCTTAATATTATACAACTTAATTAATGAAGTTATTAATGGAATAGTTTGATTCTATACACTTTTGAGCGTGGTGAAAAAAGTTGAAATAGTGAGGAGAAATGCATATGTTCTTGAAATCTTTGTATTCAATGTCAAATTTTAGTATCATGTGTTATCATCCTATAATTAACCTCTAGGTTGAAAAAGGGATCCCAGGGGTAACCACAAACCACTTGCAGAATAGGAAACTAGCCCTTCCTACTCCAGGGAGGGCTTTCTCTTTGAACACAGTCACAAATACTGGTTTCAATGAAGAACAATGGCTAGATCTTGAGAAAATGTTTAGTTTTCGATTAAAGTTTATGCCGGTGGAGTTTAGAAAGGAGTACCACTTGGGAAATGGGGTCAAACTTTGAGTGCTTATGATCAAACCATTGATTGGTAAATCTATTTAGGAAGAAGAGGCGAGATGAATATTGCTTATCAGCGAAAAAGATGAGTATTAAGGCATCTGGGAAGAATAAGACCAACAACCCATTATACCAAAGGAATCTAATGGAGGATAAATCTGTTGGGCCTCTAAAATGTCATCATCTTTTACCCTCATTTCCATCATTTTACCATATTCCATAACTCTACCATATTCTGTAGCTCTATAACCCTACATTAATAACCATTTTCATGATCATATGGGTTTATCATTATTATTTTCCAAGTCATTTATTTTAAGTATTTTAAGAGAATTTATGATTAAATATTAGGAAATTAACATGTTTTCATATATATCTAAAAGTGGTATGAGTTTTATGATATTGTAGGCCTATTTAAAGATTCTAGAAGGGTCCTATTTGGATATTCAACCACAAATTCGAATTTCAATTCCAACTCATGAATATTTATGGAATAATTGTAGACGATTTGGGTCATTAACTAAGCGCATTCAAAGGAGAAAAATCATGGATGTTTTGATATGTGTCTCCTATCAAAACTAGGAGAAAATTTTGAGAGGATTTGTATCTCATATTTTTAGGTGATTGGTTGTAACCACAAGAGATAAATGTGGATTTAGGAGAGATTTGAGGATATATATTTATTGATTAGTTATCTTAAGTTTTTGTATAAATAGGAGTGCATCCTTCATACAAAGGGGTTCCAAGTTCCATACAAGATATGTAATTTGTAAAGTGAGGATAGAGAGGAAGAGAGTTGAATTATTGTAATATATTTGGAGCTTTTATCCATCTTCATAATATGGAATACATCATTAGCGGAAATTTTAGCCTAAAACTACCCATGAAATGTAATTTCCATGTCATAATATGTAAATCAATCAAAATCCTTTAAATTTTGAAAGAGGTACATGTAAATATTTTGGAGGGAAAAAAAGCAAAACTACCTTTTTAATTGTATTTTTGGCTAATCTCCTTATAGGTTTACTCAAATTTCAAGTGTAGACACTCGTTGGATGCAGAATTAAATCCTGCATCCAACAAGTACTGATTATGCATTCTTTTGAGAATATCCACATTGATAAAAATTATAGATACATTAAAAAAGCATGTACAAGCGTCTACACTTGAAATTTGAGTAAAACTCTAAGGAGATAAGCTAGAAATACAATTAAAAAAATAGTTTTATATTTTTCCTTCCAAAATTCATAACTCTTATTTGATTATTTTAACTATTATTTGATTATTTTTCCTTAGGAGGTCACTTTTAGGCTAAAATTTTGTCTAATGATTGTTGCTTTGATCTTCAAGATTTAATAATTGTTCGGTGTACTTGGTGCGGAGTGGAGGGCCCCCATCAACCACAGTTGGCACACATTTTTCATTTGTTGTACATATTGGTAACATTGTGTAATTATGTTATTTCATTTATTTTCATTTTAAACAAGTGTGATTTTTAATTCAGCAAGTTTGATTTTCATTTAAAGCAATTGTGGTTTCATTTCAAGCATGTGTGGTTTCATTTATGAAAGCTTAGTTTAGTTTCTTTTATGTTATTTTTATTCATGTTGTTTTGTTAAGACTGATTCAATTTATTTATGTTTGGATTGGATTGATTTAATTTTCTTTATAATTAGTTTCAAGTTTCTTGCATTAGATTAATCTGTTCTGACAAATAATCACCTAGTACATATAGTACACGTATACCTCATCAGTTCACGAACCCCAGGTTGACAATTTAATGACAGGGATTTAACTCACAATTAAATCATTCAATATTTTGGCGTTGTTGTCATGGAGGTATACATAGGTGCTTATTTTGAAAGTTTAGACAACTCATGATAGTTGCATTCATTCTTGGATGCATGGTTTATATCATATTAAAATAATTTATGATGCATATTCAATAATTTTTCAATACTTTGTACTAATATGTGTGAAAGACAAGAATTATCATCTAATTGGACTAATTCACATACAATTACAAATTTGAGGAATGTCCTTCCAAGAACTTTCTTGAATCCTAGCAATAGTTGGGATATATGCCTCTTAGGAAGAGTATATTTTAACTACATTTAGAAACTTGTCTCTCTCTCCACCTCCACAAGAAGATCTTCAAGTCTCTTTTGATTCCTCTTGTCATTCTGTTGAAGAGACTAGAGAATAATGGAATACTTTTGATGGGAAGGAACCACTAGAATCTAAGATTGAGGAATGCATAATAAAGGAGGATATTCAATGTGATGTAAACCAATAAAGGAATCAAGAATGTCATAGCTTTATTGAAAGATGGTTCCAATCAGGGATCAAGTCACATCACTCTTTCATTCTTCCTTACTTCTTGATTACACTATCAAAACAACCAATTTTTCATGCTTTGATGTACTTTAATGAATATTTTTCAAACCAAAGCATGAAAATCTTATTACTCTTGTTATGCACATGGTTACACTGGAAATATGCATACACTTGAACCAATTTTTCTATTTTTAGTTGAGTAGGACAAAATCAATAAATAAAAAGGAATTTTAGTGATGTTTTTAAGTTTTTTTTGTTAATTTGGACTTAATTTTATTTTCAATTTTATTCTTGGTGGTAAAGTAAGAGCCACCTCACTTACTAATCATTTTGCAGGAAAAATCTAGAAAGAGAGGAGAAAAAAGAGAGTTTTTAGAGCCAAAATTTGAAGTTAGAGATCAAATCCTTTTTAATTATTTTATTTTATTTTATTTTAGATTTCAAAATAATAAAATAGTTAGACAAAATTCCCAAGCATGCTCTCTTCATGCGCCTTGTGTGGCTTCGAAGATCAGAAAGGAAAATTGAATAAAGTTAGCTTTGAAAATTATCAATAAAACTCATAGGTCTAAAGATCGGATAGGAGATCTAAATTCATTATTCATTCTAAAAATACTCAAAATTTAATCTCCAAATTTCAATTAGCTCTATCTCAAAATAAGTTAAACTTTTCTCAATTAAAAAAAAAAAGTCTTTACTTTTGAATATAAAAAAAAAGGTAAAACAAACAAACATTAGATTTTTCACAAAAAAATATTAGCATGTTCTTTATTTTATCTTTTATGTTTTCCAATAAAACACAAATAAAAAAAATAAAAATAAAAAATTAACAAAACAAAATAAAATAAACATACAAAACCTTATAAAAATAAAAACAAAAAAACAAAAAATAAAAATCATATAAAAACAAAATCATAACACAAGAAAATCTCCAACGCATAACACAAAAACAAAGCTTCATAATAAAATAACTTCATAACTCCATCCACTTCATCATAATAAAACAACAAATGCATTCACGCATCGCATGGACAAAGGTTATGAAATGAGCTAGTGCGCAGGCTATCCATCGCTGCTTGCATCCAAACTAAAATTAAACAAAAAAATGTAAATCTAATTCCAGTAGAGCCTTCTATTATTCAGCCAAAATACTGGAGCAATGATAAAATATTTGGCATTTTAAAATGATTGATAGACGCACAATCATTTAAACTGATGATCATCGGATGTGCATCGAAACATGTTTTTAGTAGGAATCGGTTCCATGGTAAAGTACAGCTCAGGGCTGACACAAATTTATTATACCTTTCGCCATTATAAACTTGCAATTAAAAAATTCGATGATTGCTGAAGTGAAATTGAAATTTGTAGAATGGATAAATTTGTTAGATCGATCTGTTAATTAAGTAGATTTGTTTTGTTTGGCGTACTTTTTGTAATCAATTATGCATCAAAAAAAAAAATGTGGATTGAATCAGGATGGTTAAGCGTCTTATTTTCTGGTGTTTGTTAATGCCAACAGAGTTGATACCACATATTTAATGATAATTGGTGACCTATCCATACATTGACATAACTATCTATCCGCTCCACCTCTTTTTCAACTGGAATTTTGAAACAGAACTGTAGCTATAGAATGTAGAATAATAAACACAATTAACGCACATAAAAAATACCAAAAACATAGAAATGGTAGAAAAGGCCTCAGCCTCATTGTATTCCTCTCATGATGCAATCCAATGTACAAAGAATGATAATAGTACAAATAAATACATGAGAAAGTTTGTCTCAAGATAGTACGTCTATCTTGGACACTATGGTTGAGAAAATATCTCAACAACACACTAATCTATGAGCCTAACTAGTTGGAGAGACTATCTCAACCAGCTAAGCCTAAACTGACTCCTAACCATGAGGAACAAACTCAATCTAGAAAGGTAGGATTAAATCCTAACTTTCTTGATTTTAATTAATTTAATTATTTGGACTTAGAATTGTTTTAACATATGAGAGTGAGGCTAACATTCCCCCCCTCAATGACAAGTCCAAAATAAGAACTTGGTACCATCTCCAAGTCCTCATGCTAAAAGTGTTGATCCTTAACAAACACTGCCTAAAAAACGGCCCAAGATGGATGCCAAAAAAGCCTTCAATCTGAAGAGAACACGAATCAGCTGCAAGTCTAAGTCATCTCTAAAATTTTGCTTGATAAATCCATCATGTGCCAAGCTACAAAAGGATCTCACTGTCCTTTGCTTGAAATCAGCATCCTGTGTCCACTGGAAAAATTTGATGAATGGCCACTGGTGTATTTGTTTGTCAAATGACAAAAGTTGATGAAGGCCCATCGACGAATATGCTGATGATGATCGCCCAATAGTGAATTTGTTGATGCTCACTCGATGATGAAAATTCCCACTGGCTACTTCATTATGTTGTCAAGACTTTCAATCTGACAACCACTGTCAATTTCATTGACATTTTCCCCCCTTTGTCAGTTGAAAGGAGAGACAATCTTCTTCAAATTATTTCTAAACTCCCCCCCTTCAGGTGTAGGAGTGTTTCAACTGCATGAGAGTACCATCTTCATTTTTATTGTTGGCTACAATATGTGTGAGTGAATTCGATTGTAAAACTTATACAATCTTCTAACCGTGGATGACCATTACCAGGGATCAATACATGAATAGTTGATCTTCAATCTGGTTGATTGTTGTTGTTTGCTACATTGTGCTAATGAAGGATTTGAATTTCCACAATGGTGACAAGGATGGAGATCAAAACACTGATCTTCAAGATGACCAGTTCTTTGACAATGAAGGCATTTTGGTTCGACTGCAACTTCAGTTTGTGTGTATTTCTTTTTGTCTTCAACTTTCTCAGAACTAGCCGATGTGATTTGTGCAAGAAACCCTACACTGACAAACTTAATGGGCCTTGAATAATCTGGGGTATGCAATTTGGCATCATCTTTGACATATCCTAAGCCTCGTCGATTTCTGTTCCTTTGGATTTCTTCCCATGGCTTGATGATTGGTTTGGAAGAAAGTTGAATTGGATTAAGGACCACTTCGACACTTGAAGTTGGTTGGATCAGTGCCTTGGAATCATCAACTATATTTGTATTGTTCAAAGACTTGGAAGAATCACTCTTCTCTAGCAACTCAGTTCTTTGTAGTTGCGACTCTAGTTGAAGGAACTCAATCATTTCATTTGCATGTTGAAGATGCACTTAAATATCAGCAAGAGTTGTTTTGTTGATGTTCACCATGTTGCTAGCTGATGATAAAATCAAATTGTTAAGAATTTGGGACAGTTGAATGTGCGTTGCCATGTTAGCTTGCTCACTTTGAATTTAGGCTCGCTTGTACTATTTCTTATTGCTGATGCTTTAAACACTTGCTAGAGTTTTATAACTTGGTTGCTTGAACTCTTGTTTTCACGCTCGCTTGATGACGATCACTTTGCTTGAATGCTTCAATCAACTTCACACTAGATGGTTTGTTGTAGATGTCGTGCTTTGAACTTTTGCACTTGATTTTGACACACTCTCTTACTTGGTTGTTTGAATGGCATGCTCACTTGCTTTGTTGTTTGAATGACACGCTCACTTGCTTTGTTGTTTGAATGACACACTCCCTTGATTTATTGCTTATTGCACTTGCAGTAAACACTGGTTTGAGTTGATGCTTACTTAAAGAATAGAATACCAGAATTCACACTCGTTTGATGATGATTTCTTGCTAGATGGCTTGCTTGAACTTGCTTGATTGATTACTGACACTTTGTGCTTTCTTGAATGTACTCACTGAATGTGCTGATTTTAAAAAAGAGGAAGGGTGTCGAACACTGTCGAAAATGCACCTAAGAGACAAATGATTAATGAAAAATGACTCAGTTGAAGACTTACTTGACTTAATATATTCATCTTAACAATTCAAATTAGGGTGTCGGTCACAACCGAGAATGCACCCGTACAATTCAGTTAAAAAATGTTTATTTGCAAGTGATACAAAAAGTGTTGATGATGTTGATGTCATCTTGGCTTGAAATGCTTGATTTTGTAGTGTCCTTAACTTGATTTCTTTGATTACATGATGTGAAATGTGCTTTCTTGGAAGTTCATCTTATCAAGTTGATGATGTGACGCTTTTTGCTTGTGTACTTAATCTTGGTTACAGGAGCTTGATTAAGTGTTCTTAAGCTTGCTTATGTGCATGTGGTTGTTTAAGCATAATAAAAGAGAGAATTTTGATGATATGAACACAAGTCATGCAAATTCATTCATTACACACAGTGTACCTAAGATCCCCTTATTCAATTTTGGGCAGATCTAAGATACAACAACAACACAAAAAATATGTCTTTATTTAAATATGGGAGTACATCAACCTTCACCTTCTCAAGCAATGATAATGCCAAGTGGACAATGTTATCCTTTATTTTCAATCAAGGAAAGGAATACCCAAAAGAATACCCCACAGCCCTTGATCTCATAAAAGTTGTATCTGGGGTGAGCCTACAATTGAAGAATATTATGAAATGGCAGTAGAAGTAGAGAATCTTGGTGACCACATCCAAGAGACGATCATGCAATTGTGTGCAACCTAGCAAGAACTAATGAAAGGAAGGGCAGTTGTTGTCCATACAGATTTGGTTCCTTTAATTTCATTGGGAGTAGTTTTGAAACCACCTTCCAGTACCAAAAAAATTCCATTTTTTTGGTATTAAATCAAGACCCCTCTTTCTCCATGCTTGACAAATTGATTTTAAATAAAAAACCAGAGATTAGAGGAGCTAGTAAACTTTCAGAAGGATACTACCATAAAGGTGCTAGAGATATTGAAGATGAATACTCTGTATCTAGGAATATTCCATGGAAAGGAACTGGAGTGGTAAATGTGAGTTTCCCATACTATGGGATAGGTTTGGGTCGTGGAAGACCTCGGCTTGGATCCCAGCAACCACACCACGGTCAAATGCCACATTAATGCTTGGCTCTCTCAATCGGCTCTATGGCTCCACGCATAGGTAGATTGAGTAGGTTGTCCACGCTTAAATTGGTTGTCCTCCACACATAAGGCAAACGCACTAGTTAAGACTTACCTAGCGACTCAAGCTCATGATGCTCACAGAGCTCATGCTTCTCACCTAGATCTCACCTGACACTCTGATCAGAATACCCTTCAAGTAACAAATCTAATAAAAGATGGGAATGACATCTATGACATGAGTAAAAGGCTTTCAATTGATTCAATGGAAATGAATTGTTCTCCATCGAAATATATTGCAGAGAATAATATCTCTACTCCAACATTGATGAATGGTGATAAAACAAAGAGTGTCAGGACAACTCTAACATTTGGGTTTGCTAAAAACTCAGTTTGCAGCACAGATAATGCCCAGAACTTACACAAATCATTGGTTGATACATTTGGTGAAGTTAACAACAATAATGATGTAGCTGAAATGGGAAGCTACACCTATTCTGGTCCCATCCCTTTGGTTGGATCAATATCATATTAAGGGCTGATTCCATTTTCAGGCAGCCTCTCCATATGCTTTGATACCACATGTAGAATAATAAACACAATTACCACACATAAAAAATACTAAAAACATAGAAATGGCAGAAAAGGCCTCAACTTCACTATATTCCTCTCATAATGCAATCCAATGTACAAAGAATGATAATAGTACAAATAAATACATGCGGAACTTTGTCTCAATATAGTACATCTATCTTGGACACTATGGTTGATAAAATATCTCAACAACACACTAATCTAGGAGCCTAACTAGTTGGAGTGAATCTCTCAACCAACTAAGCCTAAACTGACTCCTAACCATGAGGAACAAACTCATTCTAGAAAAGTAGGATTAAATCCTAACTTTCATGATTTTAATTAATTTAATTATTTTTACTTAGAATTGTTTTAACATATGAGAGTGAGGATAACACCGAATCGTCACAATCCAATAGCTGTAAAACAAATTGTCAGCTGTAGAATTGACTCAATTTGGTAGCTTATTTCTTGAAAACTTCAAACAGTCATAGCTCTTTCATACAACATCAGTTTTTGATGATTCAAACATTGTTAGAAAGATATTGACAAGATCTACGTGATGAGAGAGTTTTCATAAGCATTTGAAATAGTAAAAAATTGAAGAAGTTACCAAAAAAACACCAATAGGTAGTCTAAGGTACCACTTTCCAAACAGGTAAAAGTGAATTTGATTTGTCTTCCTTGAATTTATTTTATTAGTACTATTTCTAAGATTTTTTGTGTATATATCAGATGAAGAGAGGCTAATCACCTCTCTCTCTCTCTTTCTCTCTATCTCTCTCTCGATATTATTACATTTTATTACAGAAAAGTGTTAAGTTTTTATAGGTTCCAGGACGATGAAAGAAGATCATTATATGCATTAGTGCCTTTTAAAGACCAAGTTTCTTTCAAAAGAGCATGTTCATTCCATGCCAAATTAGATCCATTACACCATTTCTACTAAAAAAGAACTCTCAGATACCAATTTTACCATTTCTACTCAGTATAAACCTACTAATCAATCCATAAATTTCCATCTCCCTACAGCCAAACCATGATTTCAAAACTCATTTTCCCCTTGAAATACTTTCCTACCTCATTTTCACTCACCCTTAACCCAAAAATAAATTCATTCAGCTCCCTTACAAAGCTGAGTCACCCCATTTTCCTCTTCCTTTCTGTAAAATAAAACTTTCTTCATAATGCAAATATTTCATCTATGGTCCTTCAAATTATTATTTTATACTCACGTTAGATGATGGCGGATTGATTACGGTCTCCCTTCTAATAATTCTTGACCCATCGACTTCAACACATCATTTGGGATCAAGACTAGAGATCTTCCAAGTACCTTGAGGCTTGCATGCCTTAATGGAAAGTTATCTTGCCAATAAACAATCAGAATACATCAATGTCCCCTATTTGTTGGGTCTTCTAGGTGACTCAACTACGACACATCTATTCATACCTAGTATTATGTAATTAGGCATATTGACTCTCATTGACATCAATAGTGAGTAGTCTCATGTTGTTTAATGGAATTTATTAATTGCCAGTAATCCAACAATTTTTTTTCTATGTTTGAAATCGACACATATATTCACATAGATAAGAATTATGCCACTAAGTGGGAATGAATGAAGACTATATTATTTCATCAACTTGCAACAGAACTCAACTCAGAATTCAACAGCCGTAGCAATAAAGTTACCAATTTTAGATCACATTCATCCTCTATTCATACAACCAAGAAAAAGAAAAAGCATATCATATTCTTTTACTTCACATTCCATAATCCAGAAACAACAACCACACTCTTCTATATATATATAGCTTGTCCACGTTTCAAGTAGGTGAAGGAATGTTGTTTTCTAATCTTTAATTATGTAATTTCTTAAATGCTGAAATTATAATTTTGGGAAATCCCTCACCACATTTATATTCCCTTTCTAATTTTCCAAAACTTGAAATCATCTTTAGTTGGGGGGAAGGGATCTTATTTCATATTCACATTTATGTCACATGTCACATTTCATTTCATCCTAAACAACGTATTTTTTCCCAATCAACTATTATTGCATTGTGATTCCAAAAGTTTATATGTTTTGCAATAATCAATTGATAAGCACATTAAATGGTTGACAACCACTATCAGGCCTTAAGAAGGAATTCTGAATGTTTTCAAGTATTTTGATGCAACAAAAATAAGAAATGTATTGTAACACAAGAACCAATACTCATAAGTTTTTTGTTATCACACAAGAACCAACCATAAAAAATATTTTGCAATCAAATGCCTTTCAAAGTACACTTTGCAAAGAGAATAAAGTTATCAATTGATATGATTATGCAAAGTTAAAATAGAATCAATACAAAGCCAAAGTTCATACAGAAGCAAAAAGATCAATTTATGATTAAGGGAATCAATGCAAAGTTGCATGAGGACATGCAACATCTTCAGTTTGGGGGAAATTTTGGGCCACCAAAATGTCATCCTCTTTTACCCTCATTTCCATCATTTTACCGTATTCCATAACTATTTACCATATTTTTTTAGCTCCATAACCCTACATTAATAACCATTTTCATGATCATATGGGTTTATCATTATTATTTTCCAAGTCATTTTTTTTTTTTTTTTCTAAGTAAAGACTATGCTATTGTATTAAGAAAGAAAGAAAATATTTACAGAGAGGTACTAGCCTCTGAGGATGTATAGAATCACCCTCCGTCTGAAAAGCATAACAGGTGCGCAAGGCTACCTGAGTTACAAAGATAGATACAATAGAAATAAGCATGGACAAAACAGCAGCGTGTAGTCCTCTGACTTACAAGAGGGATTACTCCAAAAAGAACAACAACAGCATAATTGTAGAACCAAAGAACCTTTACATGCCTCTCACACCTTGCTGCTGATATCATTGTGACCTTTGAGGGTAGGATGACAGGTGATTCCAGAGATCTGGAAACACTGCTAAATCTGGGCATTCCTCTACCCCAAAAGCAAAAACTGGGCCTCTCGGGAAGAAAAGAGACCCCTTCAAAACTTCGTAACTTGACCATTGTGCAGCAACAAAAACAGTAATTTAGCCTTCGAAGGCTCACCTTAGGCGTTGTTGTCAAATTCTGGTGTAGTTGCATCTTCGTTCACTGACTGGCGGGGACCCGGTGGGAGTGCTGGTGGCTGAAGCGGACCCAGAACACGAGCGTGCTCTTCATGATTGACAACTTCTGGAGGAGGATTAACGGCATGGCCAATTTCCACTCTCGCTTGGGGCATACCAGTCTGAGCCAGCTCCACAGCATCTTCCTCCAGGCTATCGGAATCCTCATCATCTTCCTCTGTCGCAATTACAGTGATCAGCATAGACACCTTAGATCGATTTCCCCGGCATCTGAAAGTAAAACGGGATGTATGCACTTGACTTTCTAACTGGTCCGACTCCTCTGAAGGAGAAGACGGAGGCGTTACCATAGCCAATGGCTGAATTTCCCTTGCTTGTACCTCCGCCCTTCTGCTAATACCCCAGACACCTCCTCTTCGCGGGACTCCACGCTGTCTCGGCGCCATGAGCCGGGTGACTTGAGGGCTATTGACAGTGGGAGGCCGAATCTCCAGACGCAGAGCTTGAACTCCCTGAACCACCCTATTAGAAACCGGAACCAGAGTAGGAGTTCTCACCGCTATTTTCTCCGGCATAGAACGACAGAGCACACACTGAGCAGAGGTGTGGTCTCTGCCACTGCTCACACTTCCAGAGCTCGCCTCCTCTCCCCTTTGCTCAGAGCACAGCATAATAATACAACAAGCATACCCAATCTGGAGCAGATACGCCCTTATGTAATTCCTTTTGCAGAATTCTCTGGACGCCTCCATTACGAAACCCAACAAAATTGCGTACACAGCCGTTAATTCTCCTCGCGCGAACCCATCTCCCCTCTGCACTATCATCTCCTCGGCCTTTAATGGCATTAATACTTGACAGAGCCACCTGGTGTGGCCGTCCTGGCAGGCTACATTATCATGCCAGCTGCCCATTGCTGATGAACAAGTTGCCACCCGCATCCGGGTTATTTTCCAAGTCATTTATTTTAAGTATTTTAAGAGAATTTATGATTATATATTAAGAAATTAACATGTTTTGATATATATCTAAAAGTGTTATGAGTTTTATGATAGTGCAGGTCTATTTGAATATTTTAGAAGGGTCCTATTTGGATACTCAACCACAAATTCGAATTTCAATTCCAACTCATGAAGATTTTTGGAATAATTGTAGAAGATTTGGATCATTGACTAAGTAGATTCAAAGGAGAAAAATCATGGATGTTTTGATATGTGTCTCCTATCAAAACTAGGAGATAATTTTGAAAGGATTTGTATCTCATATTTTTAGGTGATTGGTTGTAACCACGAGATATAAAAGTGGATTTAGGAGAGATTTGAGGATATATATTTATTGATTAGTTATCTTAATTTTTTGTATAAACAGGAGTGCATCCTTCATACAAAGGGGTTCCAAGTTTCATACAAGATATGTAATTTGTAAAGCGAGGATAGAGAGGAAGAGAGTTGAATTATTGTAACATCTTTGGATTTTCTCTCCAACTTCATTTTATGGAATACATATTGTTTCTTTTATCTCCAAGATTTGATAATTGTTCAGTGTGCTTGTTGAGGAGTGGAGGGACCCCATTAACCACATTTTGCATACCTTTTTCGTTTGTTGTACATATTGGTAACACTGTGTAATTATGTTATTCATTTATTTTCATTTTAAACAAGTGTGATTTTCAATTCAGCAAGTGTGATTTTCATTTAAATCAATTGTGGTTTCATTTGAAGCAAGTGTGGTTTCATTTAGGCAAGTTTAGTTTAGTTTCTTTTATGTTATTTTGATTCATGTTGTTTTGTTAAGATTGATTCAATTTATTTATGTTTGGATTGGATTGGATTGATTTAATTTAATTTGTAATTAGTTTCAATTTTCTTTCATTATTTTAATATATTCTGAGAAATAATCACCTAATACATATAGTACATGTATACCTCATCAGTTCACAAACCTCAGGTTGACAATTTAATGACATGGATATTTAACTCACAATTAAATCCCCCAACAAAATATTTGATATAACTTTAGCAGAAAATATGAAATGAGGATTATTATGAATAGAGAATTTATCTTGGAAAGAATTATGAACATATAATCATAACAAAATGAAATAATACTTAAATTGTATGTGTTGAGCACCTTACAATGGATAATTCCAAACAATACAATGCAAACATTTAGAAGATTTCATAGATAATACAGTAAACAAAGAAATAATATGCATTCACATAAGAAAAAGGACATACATCAAAGCACCATGTACTCGAATCTTTGGTAAAAATAGATTTGTACTTTTGCAACTAGGTTTGTATTAATATTCTAAAAACACTACAGAAATGCCAATAGTCTTCTCTCCATATACAACTACTAACCAACCCTCATTTACATGTCTTTAGATCATTAAATACAGTAAGGAATTCAAAATTACCACTCTAGGTTGTCAAATTCATTGGACAAAAATCTAATAGGCTAGATATAGTGTATATGCAAAAGAATAGGAACCTACCCTATAGAAGCCATCATAATTAGAAAAATCAACTGATTTAAAGCTTACAAAAATTTAAAAACATAATGTACTGACTTATCAACTAAACTAACTTATCCATGCTTATCTGATAATTAAAAACACTTTTAGAATGTCCCAAAATAAAATTTGGTAAAGATAGCCATAGCTAATAAACATGCATAGCAATCGCGCAACAATTTGAAATCGGTCTCCAACTTAGCATGGTTGTAGGTTGTACTGGATACATCTGAGATTATGGGTATGCTTGAGATTATGTTGTTTTGGTGTAGAAATTTTTGAAATACTCTTCCCAACTTTGTAGACCTCTCAATTGACTGATCCCCACTTGGACAACAGATGTGAAATTATGAACCTGTATTGACAGCCTCCTACTCCAAAATGGTTGTAGTGATGAGCCAATCATCTCATCGAACCTTATAGCACTTAACATACAGGCCAATCAACCAAAATCTCCACATTTTCATCAAAATATGACATTATGTCACTATATAACAAGCCATTAGTCATACAGATTTAGCCTTCAGTAAAATGAAATAAAGCATATAACTTCAAAAATTTCAAAAATGGCAACATGAACAGGACCTCCTTATGCCACCTCAGTTTTGGGCAGCCTCAGCCAAGATGCCAAGGCTACCTCCTCCTCTTCTTGCTAGATGATGGTTTGGCTTCCTTGGATTGCTTTGTAACCGTGGACTGCTTACTAGATGACTGCTTGGCTTGCGTGGATGATTGTTTGTCTTTCTAAAGTTGTTTTCTACTCATGGCCAAATTTTATTTCATTAGTCTTATCCTTCTTCTCATAATCAAGTTACTTTTGTAGTAGCTCTTTATCTTTCTGTGTAAAGGTAGAGTCCATTTCAAAACTACCTTGGCTTTATCCACTGTGTCAAGGGCTTCCAATACTTTAGCATATAGTTCCTCTTTGTACCTTTCATTCTTTTCTAGTGCCTCATCAAACTAATGTTGGCACTCCTCAATTTTCTCAAATAGTTTCTAATACTCTTTCCATTCATCAAACTCTATATTTTCTATTGCTGGAAGGGTATTTTTCATCTTTTCTTCCCTCTTATTTGTTGATCTTGTCCTAGGTCTCCTTGACTGTTCTAGCACATTTAACTCTTCCACCTCAATCACTTTCTTGCCTTTGTCTTGGGATGTAGGTTTAGAATGCTTCCTAGATGATTCACCTTCACTATATGTGGCTGCCTCTACTGATTTGTGTCTAACCTCACTGTTTTCCTTTTGTAAATAAGCCATCATAACATGATCTTTGTCAAGACTGCCCTGCAACTCTATGATTTTTATATCCTTGTCCTCCATGGGAGCCTCTTAGTTATCTTGTCTGAAGTCTTGCCCACCTTCCTCTAATTTCTCTGGTGGATCATCATATGGCTCAATTGTCTTCTTAGAGGTTGGTTCCTCAATCATCTTCTTTTTAACTGACCTGGTTCTTGGTTTGCGGTGAAACTGTATTTCTTCTTGGTCATATTGTGGCACCCTACTTTTCCCTTTATTTGGTGTTGTCTTATCCTTAAATGATTTCTTTGTATTTTCAATTTCTAGCCTATTGATAGACTCTTTAGCTGCAGGTGTTTCTTCATTTGTGCTTACTGACGGAAGGCATTCTTGACTTTTGGAGCTATCTAAATGGGCCAAAAAACTTGAGGCTGACAAGAAATCCTCCCAAGAACTCTTCCTCTTCTCTAATTCATTCAAGATCAACAATTTAATTAGTGAAAAGTGGAACAAATTGGGAAAATGTTTCTCTCCCTTAGACTGAACCTTTCTTTCCATTTTGCCTAAGATTTTGAAGAGGTAATGAGGTAAGTTAAGGCTCCTTTTGCTAGTGAAATGCATGAGAAGCTTGATATGGTATTGGTATACTCTACTGAAACGACCTTCACAAGTGAAATATCTTTGTATTAATTTCAGGAGCTTGTTCTAGTGTTTCAATAGGTAACTTTTTGGAAATGTGCACCGGTATTTTCCTTTGTACTAAAGTTTCACAAAATATTTGTAGTATGATGCATCAAGTTACATGGCTTTAAACCAAATTTCACCTAGTAATGGTCTCCATGTGGCTTGGGATATGGTTTCCTCTTAAACTATAAAATCCAAGTTCCCAATATTAACCTAGTTGCCTTTGAAACTAAGGGAAAATATACTGGACAATTGAAAGTGATAACCATAAGTTTGAATTTTCTCACAAAACACTATACAACCTATTTGTTGAAATGTTTCTCAAATAGTTGGGTCAGCATTGATCATCCCCAAAATTTTGGGTTCAAATCAGACCACTTCTCCTCCCTTACTTCTCCTTCTGTTCCCAGGGTTTTCCATCTACTTTTGTATATTGCTCAACACCTTTTCAAATCCAATTCTATGCAAAACACCAATGTATGTGCACAAAGGATTAAGTGACAGTGCAATGCACATGTAAGTGAGTGACAACATGATGAAATGTGGTTATTTATGTAGCTGACAATGGTATCAATGAGATAGAAATGAAATTGGGTTTTGGTAAAAACAACACCGAAAACCTTATACGCCAGAAATACATGCCAAAATAATGATTTATATGTAAAATACATGCCCAAAAAATGAAAAACCTAGCTGAGAGGCCATGCTCGGTTTCAAATAGTGTAAACTAAGTATTACGTTAGATGTAAGATCGAACATGTTAACAAAAAACCCTCAAAGTTGTGAAATGGTTAGTTCAGGAAAATGGCATACTGTGAAGTAAACATGGAGAAAATATAAACAAAGTTGGTCTTAACAATAGCCAATCAAATTTTTTAATGAAAACGATGGCTAGGAGTTTTTCTCCTATTTCAAACACCATGAAAAATATGGAATTGAGTAAGAGACTTACACAAGCCCCCCAATGAAAACTTTGAACCCCATGCATAGCATGGGAATTTTTTGTAGTGGTTGCGCAACAGCCACCTATCAACTAAGTTTCCAAACACTAAATTTTGACCCTTGCAAGCTTTAAACATTTTCTATGATCCAGGTGGATATTGGTGGCCACCCACCTATTCCACCTAGTCCCCCCAATCAGTTTCATCTATTCCTTGTTCATTTCAACATTTACTATTGTTAACATTTTTTTGGGTCTTGAACTTCCGAAGTAGTTTTGACCCCCTAAACAACATTTTTTTTTGGGCTTATGGCAGGCATAGAGTCATTGGCAGGGACATGCAGCAAAACCTATAGTACTCAGCGAGACCTTTCCAACAAGGTTTCAAACGCGTAAAATGGAGATAATATGACCAAGTTACGATGCCAGGAAGTTGGCTGCCCAACTAACCCTAATGGGGCCCACAAACACTGGGTTTTACATCTCTTGGGGTTAGGGTTTTGGTTGTTTAGGGTTTTCTCATGTTTTCCAATAATAAATAGGCCCTTGAGCATCATTGTAACACAGTTCAGAGGCATGTAGCTGCCACATCTCTTCTCAGAGATAAGCTACTATCGCCCGAGCTATCTTATTTCCATTCTGTCTGTAAGCATAGTTTTGCATTTTTCTATTAATGAAATGAAGTGCTTTTCTACTGCATATCTGTGTTTATGATTATATTTGTAAGTTTTTGTGTTCTTGTTTGAGTTCAGATCTGGTATCAAAGCGGTCTACTCTTTCTCTATTTTTCTTTGCATGTCCCCAAGGAGGTCAGGGTTTAAGGAGTTAGGGCTTGATCTGGTTGAACCATTGCAATATCAGCCTCAGAAAACCTGACAACCTCCCATGGTGGAAGAAAAGAAAGACAAGGGGGCAGGATATCCTTTCCAAAAAAAATTCGAGGAATCCCTCGAGCAACAGAGGGATGCAATGATGGATAACTTTACCTAGATCCTTCGACGACTACCCACATGCGATGCATATTCATCCAATAGTCAATTTGGAGGTGCCACTCCTTTTAAGGTACAATTTAACTTTGATATTCCCATATTCGAAGGCCTCATAGATGCAAAGGTTGTAGATAAATGGTTAAATCTATTGGAAGGATATTTTTCAGTTCATGACTTTTCCAATCGGGAAAATATTACTTTTTGACTTCTCAAAGTCGCCCCACACATCAAGGACTGGTTGGAAACCTACTGTGAACATACGGACGAGAGTGAACCCTCGCTATTTTCAGCCGCACCCACTTGGAATTCTTTCCAAGATGCCATCAAGGAATAATATTACCCTATCAGTAGCTATGAAGGCAAATACATAAAGTGGACCATGCTATGGTAGGGAAGGGACCAAGATATGCTAGAGTTCACAAATATTTTCCATACCCTTCACACAAAACTGGGTATCAAGGATACTGAGTGGGATTTGGTGCTCAAGTACCATGGCTGTTTACACAAGTACATCTAGGATGAGATGGAGTTCCTGGACATTTCCTCATTTGACATGGCTTATTAGTACACTGTCAAGATTGAGTAGAAGTTTAAACAGAAGAAGCGGACTTTGGATCTGAAAATCCAAAGCAAGGAAAAGGCGCCCCCAAGCTACATAACAAAGGACCAAGCCAAGGCGAGGCTACCTAGGATAGCCCGCCGAAGCTGAAAGCAAAGAACAACACCATGAAGATGAAGAAGGACATGAAAAAATGGTGTGAGTTCCATAAGAGCTCCACTCACAATACGAGTGTTGTGCCAAGCAGTCACTCGTGGCCAATTTGAAGGCTTATGAATTAGACACAGGTTCCATTGAATCAAAATCTGATAAGGGAACTGACAAAGGGAGGAAGATTATCGATACAGAGCCTAGAGCCACCGTGGCCACCACCAAGATCCAGAATATTGAGCCTGAAGATCCAAACGAGGTGGAACACCTCTTCCACTCATAGATGTGAGTGAAGGGTTCCTCGTTGCAGTTCATTGTTGACAGCGAGAGCCAAAAGAACCTCATTTTAGTAGAGGTCGTGAAGCAGCTGGGCCTAAAGACTACAACACATCCATAGTCGTACACCATCTGGTGGTTTCACCAAGGATGAGACCTTGCGTCAGCTAGCAATTTTGCCTTCCCTACAACATCAAGCCCTTCATGGATGAGGTATTGTGTGATTTTGCTCCTCTTGAAGTTTGTGATGTATTGTTAGGACAACCATACTTATGGAAGCGACATGATGTATACGAGTCTAGACCTTGCTCTATAATTATTACTTCAACTAATAAGTTGTACATGATACTAGAGGTAGCCCCACTTATCACCATCTCTTTGAACACTACAAAGAAATGTAGTAAGATCATTTCCCAGACTAGGAAATTTGTTTTCCTTATGTTTCGCCTCAAGGACGAGAAGAAGGTCATGGCCACGACTTCCAGGTAGGGTTCCTCTACATAATAGCAATAGATGGACAAGGTCGTGGAGGAGTACAGGGATATTTTTGCCTCACCCATAGGGGTACCTCTACACTATTAGGTCAAGAACTCCATCAATCTGACCCCGGGTGCATCGTTGCCCAATTGACTGATCTATCAATGCTTTGTTCTAGAGAACGATGTGATTAAGAGGAAGATTGAGGAACTATTGCAGAAAGGGCACACCAGGCCAAGATCATCATCTTGTGGGAGCCTGATTGTATTGGTATAGAAGAAGGATGGGACCTAGAGGCTCTATATTGACTATCGAGTGCTGAAAAAAATCACTGTCTAGAATAGGTACCCAATCCCACAGATTGATGACCTTCTAGACCATCACAAAGGGGCCAAATATTTCAGCAAGATTGACTTGAAGTCAGGTTATCACCAGGTGCCTATTGAACCCTCTTATGTGTGGAAGACTACCTTCAAATCCAAGGAGGGTCTTTTCAAATGGTTGGTAATGCTGTTCGAATTGGCAAATTCCCCTACAACCTTCATGAGACTGATGGATGACATCCTGAGACCCTTCACCAATGTATTCATGGTGGTGTATTTATATGACATCTTGATCTTTAGCTAGAGTTGGTAAGAGAACCTCCACCATGTTAGGTTCCTATACCAATAGGAGTCATAATTTTTGAATGGTTGAGATTAAGCTTGTAATATGTACATACCTTTGCTTACAGCAAATGTTTTCCATATTCAAAAAATTAGAAAAATGCAAAGAGGGTATGTCCTAAAAGAAAAATCAAAGGACAAAAGGAATAAAAAGGTAAAAAAAGATGAAAAATATGAATCCCAAAGAAAGAAAGACCAGGAAAGTGAGCTAGTCAAAATGCCACTACTATTTATGTTTTGTGCAAAATAAATGATTGTGTGCAATTTGTAACTTATGCTACAATCCATGAGAGTCAAAATTTTTAAACTTTTCTATTTCACATTTCAATTTCATGCTTATAGATAGAGAAATAAAATCTGACCAAACAGTGTAATCTTGGCAGATAGGTAGATTAGGTAGAGAAAATAAAAAGGAGCTCAACTGTTTAATATGAGCCCTTAGATGCAATAAGGTTAGACATAGTTAGATTACTATTGTAAAAGAAAAGAAAAATGTTTTGATAAGGGTTTTCCAGCTTAAGTGCACCAAAATAAAGAGAAGTACAAATGGTAGGATGAGTAGATGGGTAAGTAGTAGAAAGGTTGCAGAATTTTGATGATTGTTAAACAAAAGCATATTTATCACCCTCATCATGAAAATTCCAAGTATTTATGAGAAATTGGACATGCATCAAGTCCACAAAGTCAATTGATTAATTTCACTCACTCATCACACCTTTCACTTAACTAATTTCCAATGAAAAGTCTTAAGTACCCAAAATCTTAAGTCAAAGGGGCTCAGATCATTTCCTTGACTTCTAGAGGGAATGGACCCTCGGTCCGATGACTTATAGGTCATAAGTACTAAAATTCCCCCCCCCCCCTTCCCCACAAACATTACTCCCCTTCACTCTCCATGATTTTCCCAAACAAATCCCTTTTCCTAAGGTAAAACACCATTTTTCCTAAAGAAAAGCCATTACCCCCAAGTAAACCCCTTTTCCGAAAAAACCCACAAAAATAACACTTAAGCCTAAGTTATAATGTATTTATGAAAAGCAAATGAATTATAACTATACATTAAACTTAGTGCAAATCCATTTACCGCTTTCGTTCATATTAACTCCTAACTTTACTTTATTATATTAAATCCTGAAAATAACCCTTTCCCCTATGTATTTATTAAATCCCTTTAATAATAATATCCCATCCCCAAAGTTTGTAATATAAAATTTATAAACCCAAGCCCTGACAAATCAAATTAATTAATCGATCAGTGATTAATTAAAGTTTATCCACCAATCATATCACTTCCGATGCATTTAAACTCACCTTAACTCTGAATTAACCGAAACCACCGTGTTTAATTACTCGTCGGGCCCTCCCACTACCGATAGTGCATTTCCATTAACCGATCGCCGCCCAATCTTCCCCCTTCAAATCCAACGATCCATGCACACGGGCCTGCAACCTAAACCTTACCCACCTAAAATGGGTTGCTTTCCTTTGGGTCCCAGAGGCTACGTGGTGCCTGATGAGTGGAATCGGGCAACCTCCCCCCAAAACCACCCAGCGCTCATAAGTGGTGTGAAAAAACCCGCTTATCCCCACCTGCTACATGCCAAAACTATTACGTCACCCCCAATAAATGCTAAAAGTACCACTATTCCCAAAATACCCGCCAATTGTTGACTTTGCTAATAAATCCAAAACACCTCATAATCCTTTGTTTTATCTAGAAACTAAAGTTTATAGACCTTCATGCACACAACTGCACGATGTCTAACTGCCAACCTACGTCTAGTCTACCAACCTGTAGAGGCCACTGAACTCACAGTCTACCTTCTAGCTCATGCAGACCTTCTGCAACTGTGCACAGTCACCCATCAACTTGTTCAAAGACAATATTCCCATAATTCCAAGTATTTTATCCAAATTCACTAGAAAGCTAGTTTCAGTTTTGAAGCAGTTACTTGAAATTGCTTGAAATTGAATAAAAGAATTATGTAGCAATCCAAGACTACTTTGTAGTAGAACTCTGTTGCCCTAATTGACTGAAAAACCCTTTCTCCATTCTTAAATCCATAAGAACTAAGAATGGCTGCTCTAATTGCCATGAATGTCCGACCAGTTTCAACTCCCCATCTAGATTTAGACCATTTCCCTTTGGTGAACAAAGATTTCCAAATCAAGGACACTATTGTCCTTGAATCCCCTTTGAAACTACACTACAAATACAAAGACTTATTTCTTAATCATGCCGACCAAATTGGGCTTTGGGAATCCAATTTTCCCAAGTACCAGTTCCCAGAGGTGCATATCTTCCCTGAAATTGTCCATTATTGCCATACCAATTACAACCCCAGTCAAAGAGCAGTGATGTCTCCAAACCAAGATGTACTCTTTACCATCACTGTTGAATCCATCAATGAAATGCTTCAATTACAGCCTGGACAAAACCTCACCCCTCTGTCAATTGGTAATCTACTAAACCAGTTCCCCAATCTTACTACTGGAAAAATAGCTGAAATGTTTCAGACTTTCATTAGGAAAGAGGAACATATCCCAAAAGACCCCCCTCCCTATGTGGCCACCATATTTTCCCCATTTGGCCAAGATATTGTAACCATGATTTCTAGAGTGCTAGGATACACTACAAGTGAATATATTGATGAAATCATTTTAGCCTTCATGTCTATCTTCACTCCAGGACAACCCCCTGCCATCATTTATGATTATGCCAAATTCATAGCAGACAAAATGCATGATCAATTCTTGAGAATGAATAATGAACGAGTCTTTAAATATTCCTCTATTTTGTACCACCTTTTCTTATACTATCAAGCTGACAAGTTCCCATTCACTCTCCAAAAGCTTGACACTAAAGGTCATCCTAGGTCAATGATTTTCTGGACCCCTTTGATACATAAGTATGATTCCTCATATGCTTATACATATTTCATAGACCTATTTGTACATCCTATTGTAACCATGCTGTTAGGTAGCCCTCCTCCAAGAATCAGTTCAGACATTAGGAGGTTCCTGCAGCTGTCAAAACAACATAAAGTGGGAGATTGGTACTTGTACCAAAATCACAAAGAAATCAGGATCTATGGCTGTGAGTTGGCCCCATATAAACTACCTAGATACCTCCCAATGAGGTTATTTGCTCTAGAGTACTATAGGCATATGGTCAATTCAGATGAGGTACATTTTATTAAAGCCAAAAAGAAGGCCTAGCTCAGAATCAAAGATCAACTAGGCCCCTTTGTTTGCAATAGCCAAGAAGCTGGGAGAGAATCATAAGAAATCCTTTAGAGACTCAAACTAAAACAAAGCTTCATGTGGATATATGATCCTCGTGACTTCATATGCAATAGAAGACAAGAAAACAAGTTGGATCCCTACATTCACCACTGAATCTCTGGGATAGAGAAATATGCAAATCAATTGGAATGGGTGGAGAATACCTTAGTTGATAGGGATAGCACAGAAGTAGCAGTTGAAAATTATCTAATTGTTTTGTAGAAAAGACTTGATGAAGGTTCTTTCGTGTAGGTGCTAGGAGAATCTTAGGCCCCAACTGAATCACATATAAAAGGAGAGTCTCAGGTGCAAGAAGAATCAGAGCAGCCATACCTATTAGAGGAATTAGGTCAAACAGGTATACAACAGCCCATTATGAGTACTCCCCTAACTTGCAAACTCCTCTAAATGAGGAGAAGAACCTCAAAAGAAATAGGGAAGGGGCCACTCCTTTAGGCAGAGCAACTTCACAAACATATGTCAAAAGGCAAAGGTTAAATCCTTTCTCTGAGCAAGAATTCACAGAAGAAACAGTTGGAGCCACAAGCATAGAAAGAGAAGGGAGCAAGCATGCTACTCCCTCTGGAGGCACACAAGAACCTTCCACATCACACACTTAGATGTTGGAAAGACAACAAAGTGTGGAAGTGTCCTCATTCAGGATGCCAGCTGACAAAGATCAGGATATTAGAGAAAAGTACAAGGAAATAAAGGCCAGGAATGAAAAGCTAAAAGCCCAAAGCTATGCACAATACTTAAAGATGGCTCCCACCAATCAAACAAGGCTTATGTCAGCCTTTGATGTGAAAGAAGGAAAAATGCAGATGACTTTCATGAAGCCCACCACTCAGCAGCCCAGAACAACAACAGATTACCAAAAAGTAGATTTCGAAGTATTGGCAAAGGATATCCATCCTATTGACCAGATTGAGCTGCACAAACAAATAGGAGAAATGGTATATTCCACTTTGACAAGCAAAGCCATTGCAACCCATCAGTTATAGAATTCGTTGAATAATATATCAGCACAGTTTCAATTAGAGAAGGCCTCCTCATAGGCCAAGGATACAAGAATCAAGTCCTTGGAGGACTTAATCATAGAGTTGGGACATGATCCCAAAGATGTTAAGGCTGCAGAAAGGTTAATAAGAAAGAAGAATGATGACATAGCTGCTTTGAAGAAGCAACTCAAGATTCCACCATTGCACCATCCACAAATAGCTGAAGTCATGTAAACAAAAAAAGGACAAGAAGATCTTATGGACTTGGTCCTAAAGCTAAATGACCAATTGAAAGAAACAAAGAAAGAATTGGACACATTGATTTAGTCCAAATAGTGTGAACTGGATACCACTTCCATAGCTACCATTCCCATAGTAACAACTGCAGTCCCTTCAACATTGGCAACCTCTTTAGCACCAACAGTTCCACCTTCTACAACACTGCCAGTCACAACTGAGTCTACAACTGTAGGTACCTCAACAAAAAGACAATAGAGTTAGTGAAAGCCATGGAAGAAATGTCCATCCAGGCAACAGAGCTTAAGAGACTTAAGGAGAAAGTGGCAAGCCTAGAAACTAACTGCAAGCTTGCCTAAATACAATAGAAATAAGAAGCACAGAAAGCCCTAAGGATGGGTGAGAAGATAAAGGTCCTTGAAAAAGATTTAACTTTGGAAAATCCTTTAGGGCAAACTAAGGAGATGTTCTGGGCCAATATCATTGACTCTGTCAATGATATTTGGCCATCAATTCAAGTAATATTCAAGCAAACAGAATTGGTGAAAGTGACCACCGAAGCAATACAAAAGGTAAAGGAAGACCTAGGAGACTAGCCTAAGGATGCTAATCGACTTGTTGTCGCATAGATTGTCTAGGCAGTGCGACAACGCTCAGACCGAAGGCTGTCACCCTGATCCTCGATCTCTCCGTTTAAGTCGTCTCCCTAAAGCAAGCTAAGGGGGGTAGACCCTATGGGATAAAGGAAGACCAATTGGGAACCAGTTGGGTTGGGAGACGCAATAGGGGGAAACAAGCACTTGATTGATTTTAGAATTTGATTAGATCTTTAAATGCTTAAGACCAGTGCCTTATGGAGTTAATCAAAACCAAGTAATTAATTAGTTGCTGCTGCTTATGAAGTAATTTAATGATTGCTTGAAAATATTTACAAAATATCAAACATGTCACGAGCATTATATAATCCAAGCAATGATTAATTTCACCAAATGCAAAATATTCAAAAGATGCACAGAGCTCTAACAATTAAATTTCAAATTCATTACTCAACCATGAAATTCAAATGCTAACCAGTGCATAAAATGATTCATCACTTTCAGATAGCTATTTTTTAGTAAACTTAAGTGCATTTAACTATATAAAATGACAAATATTAATCCCACAATAGAAAAAAGACATTAAAAGGAATTTTCAATTTTTAATTAGTCTTTTTTCAAAAGTTTTTACTTTTAAATATTTTTTATTTTTTTATTTTTTTATTTTTATAAAAAATAAATCTAAATCTAAATAAAACAAATAAAAGTCTAACTTTTAAATTTTTAATTTTGAATTTTTTTTGGATTATTTTTAATTTTTTAATGATTTTTATTTTTATTTTTATTAAAGTTAAAAAAGACAAAAATCTAAATCTAAATGAAATAGAAAATAAGCAAAAGTATAACTAAAAAAATCAAAATCAAAATCTAAAGCTAACATCTTATCATATATATATATAAGAGGGAAAATTTATGAAATCTAAATTCTAAAACTCAAATCTAAAACTTAAAAAGAAACTTTTTTATGCCCTTTTCTATTAATTTTATTTTTGATTTTATGAATATTTTTTATGTTTTATATTTTTTAGATTTTTTTTATTCTAAAGCTTTAGAATCCTTTAAACTAAACTAAGCCCAAAATCCCTTTATGCCTTTTGGAAATTATTTTATTTTATTTTTATAGTTTTTAGATTTTTTATATTTATATATATATATATATATATATATATATATATATATATATATATATATATATATATATATATTAATGATTTTTTATTGATTCTAAGATAAAAAAATAAAACAAAACTAAACTTAAAATTATCTAATTCTAAGACTAAACTAAAACCTAAGCTAACAAAAATACTTACTAAGAAATCCTAACCCATATGTATAAACAAAAGTGAATTAACCTAAACTATCACCATAAGTATTATGATAAAAAAATAAAAATAAAAACGATGAAAAGAATTAACCCTTCCCAAAAAAAAATTCTAAGTGTATTGATATTGTGTGCAGGTGAGGGAAATGGATGCACGTGAAGGAAAGACGGAGTTGCTGGGGAGTATGGTAGCGAAGGGGAGTTTCAATTGAATGGTGGCAGAGACACGAAAGAGCTGTGACAGTGAGGATGAGGGTAGGTTGATGGTGAAGCTGCGTAGTGGTGATGGACGTAGGGTTTCAACACAAATAGAGACAGGCTCGAGGGAGGGATGCTGGAACTGAGGGATATGTAGGAGAGTCGTTTGATGTTAGGAATGGCTGCAGACAGAGAGATGTTGCCGTGGATATTTTTTTTGTTGCAGGCTTGAAGTTTGTTGCAAGAAAGAAGAAGGAGACGCAGGCAGTAACAAGGAAATGGACGTAGCATTGATGAAGGAAAAACAATGAAGGGAAGGGAGAGCTGAGGAAGCTTGCTGCATAGAGATGGACTGGAAGCAATGCAGAGAATGGCGAGTGGATGGGTTTGGAGGGTTGCGTCGAAGAGTGAGAGTGAGATGGCAATGTGTGGACAAAAATGGAAAACTGATAGGATGGAGGGATGCATGGGGAGGTTTGCTGCGTGGCTGAGATGAGTAACAGAAAACGGAGCAGCGATGAAGCAATCTGTATGAAGAATGGCAATAGTTCTGAGGGCTGAAATAGCAGAGGGAGGGCACAGGTTAAGGAGGCTACAGGGATTTTCAGGGGTAGCAGCAAAGCCTGTGGCCCTTTAAAATTTCGAAAATTTTCTGTGGCAATGAAACCCCACTAGGCATCCAATAAATCTAAAAAAAAAAAAATACCAGAACCTAAAAATATTTTCAAGAAAACTTGAAATTTTTTTAATCAGCTTTGCTTCAGATTTCTTGAAACCCTCATTAAAAAATTTCAGATCTGAAAATGAATGATTTTAAAACCCTTGGACTACAAGATGATGGCTAATATTCATGGAAAGCAATTTTTATGAATCCCAGCGATCAAGTGGCTTGGAAAAACTCGAATTTCTCTATAAACCTGTTCTAGAAAACCCCTGCTAGAGTTGACTCTGAGGCCAAATCTTACCCTCCAAGGCCTAGATTTGGCTTCAAACAAATTTTTTTTCTCAGACCTGCAACCTACAATGGAAAAACAAAATACCCAGAAACAAAACTAAAAACCCTAAAACCTGCTAAATAATTACACTATTCATAGTTTAAAGGCTCTAAATAGCCAAATTTGTTGGAATGCCACATAAATATTTTCAGAATTTTAAATTTAATATGAGATGCTTAAGAAAACCCTTCATGCATTCACAAGAAAAATTCAAATGATAAGCCTGGGATCAAAACTGGCTGAGCTTTTTAGAAAATGGTTTCTCGGGAGTTGGCTGGTTCAACCGAGAACTTCCCCAAACACTCGTTGATCTTCAAAATCTAGATTTTCCTACACAGATTACTTCAACCATTAATGAAGAAGGAGAAAATGATACTAAAATCCAAATGTAATGGAGATACCTGCCATCATATTCAGAAATTTAACTACCATTCAAACCCTAGCGACTAAACAAGATACATGTGTTTAAAATCACTCTTCATAAAGCTATCATCAATGGCTGAAATTAAGATCATGCATAGAAATGAAACATCTTACAACATTTCCAAAAGAGTAACACTAGCAATATTTCAACACCAAAGTCTTTCTTTATTGCACATGAAAAATGACTACAAGAGAGCTTTCTTTAGCACATGACTCTAAGATCGAATGATCTCAAATGACCCCTGACACCCTATTTAAAGGAAAATCTCCCAACTGCTAGTTCAAGTGATCCATGTCAAAATGATCTCGACCATTGATGAGGATCAAAATCTCTTTTAATCTCATCCGTCGAAATTTTTAATGAATTTTAATATATTAAAAATTAAAATTTTGCATTTATTTCCTCAAAACTTTGACTTATTATTATTTTATTTTATTTAAAAAAAATTATTTATTTTTTATTTTATTTTATTTTATTTTCTATTTTTTAATTTTATTATATATATATATATAGAGAGAGAGAGAGAGAGAGAGAGATATTTTATTATTTTTATTGGACCCTCAAACTTAGCCTTTGGGAATTTTATCTAGGACCTAGGACCTATGAGGGGATAAAACATTTTAACCCTTAAGACACTTTACATCATGATTTCTATATTTTTACATCTCAAGGGGGAAAACCCATTTGACATAGACCCTCATAGACCACGCAGTTCTACGACACAAATATAATCTAGCAGATCAAGCAATTTGTAATAACCTAACCAAATAGTTAGGATTATTCCAAATCACTTTTACATAGACTCGATTTAGTGCACTAAGACTCCCCTAAGATTGTATTGACAAAATCCATTTCGGCTTTGGGGTTAGGCTAAAGGAAAACTCTGCTGACCATGGGTCGGTGAGATAGAAACCCTTCCAAAATGTAGATTATCACTAGAAAATTAGGTTTTCCTAGGCAATTTACATACATGACACATATATGCTAAGATTATTTACAATTTACACATGCAGACTGGGTTTACAACATAACACAATCAGGTTGATGACGGTAGTCGAATGGCACAGACACGATGATCAAGCGCTACCCTTTTGCGAAAAAAGGGAGTGTACTACTATGGGTAGTTGACACGTAGTGGTCAAGATCTGGCTCTACTTTGGGACACATTGCTGCACTCTAGGAATGTGAGAATCCAGAATTTGTATCCACACAATGCACAACAAAACATAAGTAGCGTCCATCAAAAAATCATCATATAACATTAAGCACAGGAAAGATATAAGCTCTTCATTTATTAACTAGTCTAACAACATGAAAAACCAAATCTAACTAAAGCATTGAAATAAAAGGGTATAAGCTTAGAAATACAATACAAAGATGTCCCATGGCATCAAATGCATTCAATATAGTGCATACTGAGCATTTGCCTGCTTTCAGGCAAGTCTGTCGGCTGCTTCTCAGATGTGCCATGTCCAATTCTGCATGACGTAGGACTTTTTCTTGTCCGAAAATCCACCTGCTCGCGGCCATCTAATGTATCAAATCGCCTTCTTGTTCTCTTTCTTTTGCATTTTTTCTTTGTGGCAGTCTGTATCAATGATGACGTGGAACTTTCTACTTCAAAGCTCTCAGATGAAGTATGTAAGATATGTGTGACATGTCTTTCTTCATTTTATGTTTTCAATTTTATCTGGGTCACCTTCAATTAACCACCTTTCAATTGAGCCAATGACCTCCTCATAATAAGATGGAGCTTGTTACAGTAGATATGGAGGCTTCTGATCTATTGACATTTCCCGGTTTCTTTGATCGTTGTTGAAATTTATGTACTTGTATTGTAATGGCATCCATCTAGCTAAAGTGTTCAACCTTCATAGCACTGATTTCCCTGGCATGGTCTTCTTCCATATCTTTTATTACTTTATCGTTCTTTTCCTTTATGGTCATCAAATAATGCTGCATAGAGTTTATCTCTTTCTTATGATTTGCTTGCATGGTAGCCAACTGATTATTATTATCAAATGTCATGATAGTCATTTCCTCATCCATAGTTAATAACTTGTTTTGCATAGAATTAATTTCCCTATCATGATTAGCCTTCATGGTTTCCATTTCTTTATCTCGCTTTTCTAGGTGGGTGCATAAAGTTCTCATATCATTGGCATAATTAGTTACAAATTTTTCTTGATTGATCTCCATATTTTTTACCAGCCACATTAGTTATTCTATAATTTGCTTCTAATTTTCCCTTTCATTGTCGACACTGATTTTAAAATTTGTCCCTGCTTTTCCACTATCATGGATTTGATCTGCAATGGTACAGGTGGATGACACATTCTGATATGAAGAATTGTCTTGAAATCTTTTATCGACAGCTAGACCCTTCATAAGATTACTTTCATTATGTTGCACAATTTTAGGGGCACAAGGCGATCTATCTTGATAACCATATCTATCTTTAAAGGCATTGATAATGTCTTCTAAAGAAGTGAAAGAGTCTTCAAGACAATTATTAAACCAATTCAAAGCATCACCCTCTAAAGAAAGGACAAATAGATGCATTTTGACATCTTCATGATCATACTGAGGAGATCTACAATATATGAATGTTATATGATAAAAACTCCATAAATTCCTTCTAACAACGACTGAATCACCACTCGAGAACAAAGGTAATTTAGAAATGGCCACTTCTAGAATATCATGGAGAAAATCAATAAAATGACATGGGGTAAACAAATAATCCATGATGAATAATGGGGGACCAAATGGATGATAGAAAGAGATCTCTGCTCAAGAAAATCAAGAGGTGAAAGAAGTGGAGTCGCCACTTGAACATGAATCTAACTCTAGGATCCAAAAAGCAACAAACAAGCAGATATGAGGGAGGCTTCTTGTCTAGGAAAAATAAATGAAAAGAAATGGAGTCACCACCCAAACAAGAAACAAACTGAAGAGTAGGTGTTGAAGGTACGATTAAACGATATGACGAAAGATAAGGTGATGAAAAGATAAAATGACACCAAAGAATGTTGGCCATTTGACAGGCTAATGAATGGCGGAAAAGATGAGATGATGCCAAAAAATGTTGACTTTGTTGGCTCAAATGAGAGATGAGAAAGATGCAAGATGAATTTCGAATAAACCAAGAACAAAAAAAACTCTATCCCTGGAAACGATGCCAAAAAATGTTGTTGTTGCTGGTTCAAATGAAAAGATGAGAAATGAGAAGAAAGATGAGGAAATGTCATTGAAACACCAAGAATAAAATGTCCCCAGCAGCGGCGCCTAAAAATGTTGTCGTTTCCGGTAAAAATGATAAAGATGACAAATAAGAAGATGAATGTCATTGAAACTCTAGGGACAGAAAAACTCTATCCCTGGCAACGGCGCCAAAAAATGTTGTCGCACAGATTGTCTAGGCAGCGCAACAATGCTCAAACTAGGGGCTGTCACCCTGATCCTCAATCTCTCCGTTTAAGCTGTCTCCCTAAAGCAGGCTAAGGAGGGTAGACCCTATGGGATAAAGGAAGACCAACTGGGAACTAGTTGGGTTGGGAGACACAGCAGGGGGAAACAAGTACTTGATCGATTTTAGAATTTGATTAGATCTTTAAATGCTTAAGACCAGTGCCTTATGGAGTTAATGAAAACCAAGTAATTAATTAGTTGTTGCTGCTTATGAAGTAATTTAATGATTTCTTGAAAATATTTACAAAATATCAAACATGTCACAAGAATTATATAATCCAAGCAATGATTAATTTCACCAGATGCAAAATATTCAAAAGATGCATAGAGCTCTAGCAATTAAATTTCAAAGGATCAAAATTCATTACTCAACCATGAAATTCAAATGCTAACCAGTTCATAAAATGATTCATCACTTTCAGATAGCTAATTTTCAGATAAAACTTAAGCGCATTTAACTATATAAAAATGACAAATATTAATCCCACAGCCAAAAAAGAAAAACATCAAAAGGATTTTTCAATTTTTAATTAGTCTTTTTTCAAAAGTTTATAATTTTAAATATTTTCTATTTTCTATGTTTTTTATTTTTTATAAAAAATAAATCTAAATATAAATAAAACAAATAAAAGTCTAACTTTTAAATTTTAAATTTTTATTTTTTTTAAGATTATTTTTAATTTTTTAATGAAAGTTAAAAAAGACAAAAATCTAAATCTAAATGAAATAGAAAATAAGCAAAAGTATAACTAAAAGAAATCTAAATCTAAATCTAAAGCTAACACCTTATCTCTCTCTCTCTCTCTCTTTCACACACACACACATATATATAAATTTATAAAATTATCTGGATTCTAAAACTCAAATCTAAAACCTAAAAAAAAACATTTTTATGCCCTTTTTTTATTTATTTTTATTTTTGATTTTATGAATATTTTTTTATGTTTTATATTTTTTATATTTTTTTATTCTAAAGCTTTAGAATCCTTTAAACTAAACTAAGCCCAAAATCCCTTTATTCCTTTTAAAATTTATTTTATTTTATTTTTTATACCTTTTAGATTTTATCATATAATTTATTTATTTATTTCTGGTTTTTGATTTATTCGAAGATCAAAAATAAAACAAAACTAAACTTAAAATTCTCTAATTCTAAGACTAAACTAAAACCCAAGCTAACGAAAATACTTACTAAGAAATCCTAACCCATATGTATAAACAAAAGTGAATTGACATAAACTATCACCATAAGTATTATGATAAGAAAAAAAAAAAAAAACGATGAAAAGAATTAACGCTTGCCCAAAAAAGAAATTCGAAGTGTATTGATATTGTGTGCAGGTGAGGGAAATGGATGCACGTGAAGGAAAGACGAAGTTGCTGAGGAGTATGGCAGCGAAGCGGAGTTTCGATTGAATGCTGGTAGAGACGTAGAAGAGCTGTGACGGCGGGGATGAGGGTAGGTTGATGGTGAAGCTGCGTAGAGATTAATGCAGATGATGACAATTGCGTAGAGTTGACGGACGTAGGGTTTCAACACAAATAGGGACAGGCTCAAGGGAGGGATGCTGGAACTGAGGGATACGTAGAAGAGTAGTTTGCTATTAAGAATGGCTGCAGATAGGGAGATGTTGTCGTGGATATTTTTGTTTGTTGCAGGCTTGAAGTTTGTTGTGGGAAAGAAGAAGGAGATGCATGTAGTAACTAGGAAATGGACGTTGTTATAGACATTTTTGGGCACTGCAACCCCAAGCATGAAATGTCCATAAACCAAGGGCTCCTAAGTCCCTAAAAGTGTTGTTCTAACCCCTAAAGGAACAAGGTCAGCTGATTACAGCTTCTCCCAGAAGTTCTCCATGAAAAACTGCTCAGAATTGGTCAAAACAGGATCATTTCAGCTTCTCCACAGGCCAAGTGTGTTGCATCTCACCTAAGTACACTGTGTGGGTGCGTTGCATTTCAAAAATCCCTTCTATAGGGTGCGATGGGCGAGAAATGACAAATGGCAGTGTCATTTCGCGAGGTGGAGAGGCAATGGAAGCTTCCAGACTGTGACACTTGCCTCTCTGAATTCGACCAAGGATGAGTAAGAGATCATCAATCTCCAAGTGGAAGCAAGAACTATTAGAGGGGAGACACTAATCAAATCACAAGCTGACTCATCTCCCTTACAGATATCTATATATGGATCCCTCATCCCAGAGATCCAGAGGCTGGAATTTTGCATATTGTAAGGAATTGTTGTTGGTTTCTTGAGACAAACATCAGATTGTTGGGTGATCTAAGATTTGTATGAGGTGAAGAGGGGCTTCCTTACTGAGAGGTTGATGCTGGGTCAGAACAACTGGTTGTAACTCCTCTTGGCTTTTTCTTGTTTATCAATAAAAGCTATTCAAGTTTTCCTCCATACTCTTGTGTCATTTATGTTTGCTGCATTTGTATGGTCAATTTACATCTGATCCTAGATTTTTTATGATTATAGATCCATGTCTTTGTATAGTGCTATGCTACTGTGATCTTACAGGTACTCTGTGAAGTTGGCATGCAAGGGAACAAGTAGCGTAAGACTATCAAGGAAGAGAGGAATCAAACTAGGAGATTAGCGCAAGACAGAGGTTGGTCTTCTTTGTTCCTCTCTATCTATACTTTATAAAGGAAAAACGAAAGTAGCTTTACTCTGTTTGTTTCTAAGGTAGCTATCACACCTTAGTGGGATAAGCAGTTCTGAGTAGACACTTTTCCCTGTAACAAAATGGCGACTCCACTGGGGATGAATTAGTTTGTTTGTTTATCTTCCTTGTTGTCTATTTCATAAACTTACAGATGGAGTCTGAAGTCGTGCCAGGTAGCTTTCGAACTACATTTTCTATGCAAATGAAAAGTAGATAAATGCCGCTTCAGTCCATCTCCGAGATAGGTTTATGATTTAAACCACTGATTCACAAAATCTCTGATTGCCCTTGTGATAGCTCTTAGATCCTCCTTAGATCTACCCGTGATTGTTGAATTACTGATTACTTTTTTCTCGACCAAAACCCATGAACTGAACTGCAAACTGTGACTGGAACCCAATCAAAGTCTCGTTTCTGGCCCAGCGCAGGTACTATTCTGAGAATCTGAAATTCAGCGCACTTCCCAAGTGTAGAAGGTGCGCTGCATTTCAAATTCCCTGTGTTACAGGTGCGCTGATCAGGCCAGGCTTTGTGCAGTTTTGGTTTCTGTGATTCATTCTTTCCAGTTCTATTCATGAATTTTGCTGCCTGTGATCAGTATATCTCTGTTTGAAACCCCTTTTCCTTGCTGTTATTCCGCCTCCTTTGTACAAAAGAACTGTAAATGTTTTTGTGTGTTTGTTGAGTCATTTTCAGTTCTCCTTTGCAAAAGTAGCGTAATCGTATTGTCATCCTTTGATTTGAAAGTGTCGCAAGTGTCAATTTCAATCATAGGAAAGAGTTTGATTACTGTTGATAGTCGATTATCCTGTTACTATTGTTTTTGGTCTGAATTTGTAATTTTTCTAGTGTCAAAAACAAGTATTCATTTCAAAATTGTAAGGTGTTGTGATCGTCTCCATTTTTTATTTCGAAAAGAAACTTGTTGATATTTGTCACTTGAAAAGAAATTTAGATTTGTGCATCAACTTTCTTCTTATCATTCATATACTAAGAAAGTCGAAAACGAATACATGCATGTGCATTTGCATTTAGACAGTCTGATTGGTTTGATTTAGGAAAGTGCATTTAGAGTGTGCTCTTTGCTCTTTGTGAAAGAATTTTGTCTTTCTTTCCTTAGTAGCTAGGATTTTCATTGCACAAAGAAGATAAAAAGATTGTTTATCATCTTAGATTGCATTTTAGGAATTACATCTACATCTCGCGGTGAACCTGAAAGGCAAACTTCATAAACAAGATCAACTATAAAATAAATTCAATGAATCTAACAACGCTTTGGAACCTAATGCACAACATTTAGAAGTCTAGGCTAGAGACGTATTTCGGCATCATAAAGCCTGGTAACTGTTGTTCTCACTGATGGTTGGGTGATTCCTCCACTTTGAGTCGATAAGTGCTAGTACGAACTTGTGCTCCCACGTACCGTCGAGTATATTTTGGGAGACCACAATAGGCTTAATCCTTTATCCATAGGAAGCCGTGTCTGCCACCCTATCGATCGCAATGCACTGAACATAGCATTCGGGAAGATTGACTGCCATACCGTAAAAAGTATTCTACAGTTTTGTGATTGGTTTGGTAATCCCTCTACCTAGATTTCCAGAGTAGTCCCTTTCGTTCCTTTTTAGACTCTTTAACAGAAAAGGTCCATCTGAGCACTTGTCACTTCAGGCTCATTAAAAATCGAAGGAGACTAGAGTCATCTTTTGTTTTTTCTCGACTCTTAAAAATTGAAAAAACAAGTTGTGTCAAAGCGTCTAAAATTCATTTAATCGGAAACAACCCTTTATTTTTAGTTGATCGAGTAATCCGCAATTATGGAAGAAAGTCAATTGAAACCCCGTCGTTCGCGGAGGCTTACGAGTCAACCGCCTTTGTCTCTAGAATCAAAGTTAGTACGGACAAAGCGAACTCGTTTAACCGGTTCCAAATCTCCTGTTAAAGTTAGAACAAGTGTTCCAACAACATCAGAGACTCCGGTTACTCCAAACATTTCTGGTATCCCTGCCTCTACAGAAGAAGTTCAGCAGCCACAGAAGGACAGTGGTACTGATCCTAGTCTGAGGGTAAACACTTGTGTTACCGAACCAGTTCCATTTACAACCGGTTCAGAGAGTCTTGCTCCTCAAACATCTGTCGCTTCCGATCCCATACCTTCTTCGGCACCAAAAATATTCTACGGACCCGACAGTCTACCTCTTCCACCTAGTTTAATTGCAATAGAAGAGATTGTGGAAGATCCTCCATCTAGTACTCCATCGCAATTTGGAGTTGGGATCACTCTGTATCCTTCTTCATCAGAAGTTAGTCTACCGTCAGCGGAAGCTCCTGTAGAATCGCTAGGTAATATTTTGGATAGACTAGAAATGTCTGAACAACCGTCAACATCTAGGACTGTGTCTTCTGACACAGCGATGATAGAACTCCCTGCTATCACTCCAATAATGTTTTCCGGTATACCATCTGTCCCAACTAGCTCTCAATCGCTAGAAGGAGCCCACTTAGGGGCCATTTCGACGGTATGGTCTGTTCCTGTTTGTTCATCCGGAATAATATCCAGAAACTCTTATGTTGAGTCTCAACAAATTGATCCATTTGGAGGTCAATTTGGGCAGTCCAGCCCTCAAGGGAAAACCATTCCCTTGAGTTCTGGATTACCACCGTATGGGGGGCAGTATGCCCTTTCATTATCCCCTCCAGGAGGACAACCATACGGGAGTTCACAACAAAGTTCGGGTTATGCTAGAATTACTTCGAGCGGTTGGGTACCGATACTACCTCAACAACCAAGAGTTATATATTTGATGCAACAATGCTTACCTACATCAAGTATACCAACTACGCCAGCTATTGTGACGGTGTCGCAAGTTCAAGCACTGCCTGTTGTATGCCAACCTCAGGTTTCTCAGGTTGTAATGCAACAGCCCCTTGACCCTGCGACTCAACCACAATCGCCGACTGGTGGAATGACACAGGTTCAGATGGGTACAATTACCCCTCATCTTGGTCAAACAGTTAGTATCGGGCAACAGCACATGGCTTCACAACCATGGCTAGTACAATACCAACAACCGCAATTCCAACAAGTATACCAAGGTTCTGAACAACAAATCTTTGCAAATAGTGGGCAGTCGTATATTCAAAACAGTCAAAATCAACCATTTTACAATGGTCATGCCCACCAACCTTACCAAAGTTACCAGCATCAAATGCATTATGCCGGTATGCAAAGACCAACTGCTCAGGCAATCCCATCTTATCCTGGGTATGCTTCACCTAACCTGAATCAACAGTTACCCTTCGTGGCAACTTTAGAGTTACATGATTTAAATCGATTAACAAACGATCCAATCGCTTACGCCCCTTGGTGGCCAGCGATTCCGCATAAAATTCCATCAGATGTTCCTAAATTTAATGGAAATCCGGATGAAGATCATCAAATCATGTGATGACCTTTCATCTGTGGTGTTCATCAAACACCCTAAATGATGATTTGATTAGGCTTCGCCTTTTTCAGAGGACGTTAACTGGTCTGGCAGCAAAATGGTATATCGAATTGCCTAGAGCTTCATTCGACAACTTCAGTACCCTAGCCAAAACCTTTTTAACCCATTTTCAATTACCGATAAGGTACGAAACGGGAACAGAACTCCTTACCAACTTCAAACAAACGACGACCACTCACATATCTGATCATATACATGAGCGGTGACGTCGTCGTAGAATGGTAAAAACGTATGTTCCCGATCAGCTCTTAGCTGAATGGTTTATCAAGTCATTATTACCTTCCATCACGGAAGATGTGGAAAAAAGGGGGGTCGTCACAGAAGAGCAAGTTATCACTCGTGCGCAATATTTGGACTTGATTTACACTCAGTCTGGCACGCTCTACGATAAAATACCCGACACCCCTAGACCGGAATTCTCAGTTCCTCCTCCTCCTAAATCAAACAATGACTCTCATGTCGGTGATGGCGTGATTGGCACAACAGACACGAAATCGACAAAGGCTACATCCGAAAAGGCCCGTAAGATTTCAAGTCAAAATGCAAAAGATGAACTTCTTGCCTCGGAAGTAAATGCCGTATCAACAGATAAAGGCAAAGAAACCAAGCAACCAGGGGGCAAGAAGAAAGGCAAAGGGAAGAAGAAGAAACAGGAAGAATCATCTCCTAAAAAATCTTCTGCAAACCCTCCTGGAAATAGGAAACAAAAATTTCCATGCATGATATGCGATGAGGATCATCGGACACTAGATTGTCCACACAGAGCTGAGCTTAAAAAATTCTTCAAGAATTCAAAAACCTCCGTAGTGTTAACTGATCCGTTTCCAAATCCAGGAACAAATCTGGTTGACAGTGGAAATGCTTCCCCGTCTCAAGTGCTAATGTTGTCGGTTTCAAAACAACAAAATGATGCTTTGATATCGACAAGGAACAAAGCTTATGGGAATCCACAGCTGTCGAACAACAAGGATAAAGATCAACCTAGTAGTTCGACAACAACTTCGACAGAAGTTGCGCCGCCCATCATTCCTGAACTGACAATAAAACCACCAAAGGGAGTAGTACACAAATCGACATTTAATCCTCGTGCTAGAGCAGCACAACATTATAATATAGTGGAAGATTTGGCCCAATCGCCATCCACTATGTCAACTCTTGAAGTACTAAAAAATTGCCCATCCCAAAAGCAGGCTTTATTATCAGCCATTGGTGGGATAGACCCAAAGGATTCCAATCTTGTATCCTTCGATCATAAAGGATACGATCCTCAATTACCAGCTCAACTAGATTTCCTTGTTCAAGTGAAAGCCCTCAACAAAACTGTTCTTCGAACAATTATTGATGAGGGGGCATCTACATGTATTATGTCGATGAGTTGCTGGAAAACTTTAAGATCTCCAACCTTGTCGCGATCTTCGATGACATTAAAAGCATTTGACGGACTAACATATACCCCATATGGTATTCTAAGTAACTTGAAGGTTGAACTAGGAGGAAAAACAGTAGAAATAGATGTTGAAGTAATCGATGGAAATCTCGATTACAACATCTTACTAGGAAGACCATGGATATATGCTATGGCTGCCGTTGTGTCGACCTATTTTAGGAAGATTACATTTCCATTTCAAGGAGGGATTGCAATCGTCGATCAACAAAACTTCCTCCCCAATAGTTCTCAAGTTACGGGAAGCATTCCTATGATCCATGGAAGCCCCCATTCGCTTCAAAATATCGGAGTAGGCCTACTAAAAGACCTTGTATTAATGGGAACTTTTGCCCTTCCACCTCCAATCAATTTGGCGGAAGTAGCGTCGGTAGGAACCTGCAACATGATATCTTCTAAAAAGATCTCAGAAAACGATATCGGCATGGATCATGCGATGGTTTTGCCTCCAAGCCCAACGGAAATATTGTAGCAATAAATGTTCCTAGCCTTGGTGGCAAACCCAAATCAACGCTCATCAAGTGTTTGGATAGATAGGTCTAAGGAATATGGCACCCCTTCAGATCCTTGGTCGAGAGTGCATGACACCGACAAAGGAATTGTTCAATCAATGGTAATTGAAGGGGCACTATGGGATGATTACCACCATCGTTCCCTTCTTCCGAATTGTGGAGGAGATACTCCTAATGACCATTATCATCCTTCAGTTTTTGATTTTCTATCAAATATTGTAAACACGGTGGATTCCGAGCGAAACTTGTCCAACATTGAAGAGACTATCGCCATAAATATCTCAACCAAAACAGATGTTGTAGAGAATATTTATGTTGGCAAACGTTGTTCTCCTTCAGAACTGGAAATATATAACGCTCTTTTTCGCGAATTCAGAGATGTATTTACTTGGTCATATAGTGAAATGCCAGGCATTGACTCGAGCATCGTTGAACACGAAATTAAGATGTATCCAGATGTCAAACCAGTACGACAACGGCTACGGCAGGTGCACCCCAAGAAAGCCACTGCCATTAAGGCAGAAGTTGAAAAACTTCTCCATGCTGGTTTCATTTACCCGGTTTCTCTAACCGATTGGGTATCGAATATTGTCCCTCTTATGAAAAAACAAGGAACAATTAGAGTGTGCGTCGATTATAGGGATGTAAATCAAGCTTGTCCAAAAGACAACTACCCTACACCCTTCATCGACCAGATAATTGATGAATGCGCCGGATGCGAAATCTTTTCATTTATGGATGGATTCTCCGGGTATAATCAAATAAATATCCGCCCACAGGACCAGTCAAAGATTGCATTTATTTGTCCATGGGGCACATTCGCATATCGAAAATTACCCTTTGGTTTAAAGAACGCAGGGGCAACATTTCAGAGGGCAATGAATTATGCCTTCCATGACATCAAAAACATCGTTCAACCATACCTCGACGACCTTCCGTCTCATTCGCGAAAGCGGACTGATCATCCGCAGCATGTAAGAGCGATATTTCTATGTTTTCGACACTACAAGATACGACTCAAACCACACAAATGTGTATTTTGCGTCAGTTCTGGTCATTTACTTGGCTTTGTAGTCTCAAAGGACGGGATTCGTCTTGACCCATGTAAGGTTCAGGCAATCATAAATTTGCCTCCACCTTCAAATTTGCTTCAGATTCAGAAACTCTAAGGGAAAGAAAACTTTCTAAGGAGGTTCATTCCAAATTACGCCGAACTTGCTAAAGGTTATACGCGTCTTTTGAAAAAGAAGTACCCTTTGTCTGGGATCAGGTTGCGCAAGCTTCCTTTGATGCTTTAAAAGAATCCCTAATGAAAGCATCATTAATGTATGCTCCTGATTATCAAAAAGATTTTAACCTGTATATGGCTGCAACGGATACAACCATCGCAATGGTTTTAGTTCAAGAAGATGAAGGAATCGAACATCCTATATATTATTTAAGTAAGAACTTAAATGATACATAAAGCAAATATTCTTATGTTGAAAAGCTAGCGCTCGCAGCTGTTCAAGCGATACAGAGATTTCGACACTATGTCCTCTTTCGAAAAACTACCATTCTGTCAGATTGCAACCCCATGACTTATATATTGTCGCGACAGTTGCTGGGGGGAAAATATTCAAAATGGATAGCAATCCTATAAGAGTTTGATCTGGAATTTGTAAAATTCAAGTCAAAGAAAGCTCTGGTTTTCGCAGAATTATTATGCGATCTCCCATCGTCGTCCAACGATGAAACATCCGAAGAAAAGATCGTGGACGAAAGCTTGTTTCTGATATCTTCAAGCAATCAGTGGTATGGGGATATAATAATTTATCTCCAAACCCAAAAATATAGGCCAAATACCTCTCGCTCCGAACAAAAATGTATTCGATACCAAGCAAAAGACTACATGATCGTCAGTGATACACTTTACCGTCACGGTATTGATACAGTTCTGAGAAGGTGGCTCACGCATGAGGAGGCCGAAAAAGTCTTGAATGATTGCCATTCAGGCGCGTGTGGGGGGCATCAATCCGGTTATGCTACAGCACAAAAAATCTTACGAGCAGGATACTTCTGGCCAACAATGTTTAAAGATTACATAAACGCAGTTAGAAGTTGCGATGCTTGTCAAATTTTCGATAGCAAAACCAGAAGACCACTCGCACCTCTGCAGCCAATAGTTGCTTTCGGGCCATTCGCCAAATGGGGCATCGATTTCATGACATGTAACCCCACCTCGACCGGGGGGCATGGGTATATCATAGTCGCAGTTGACTATTTTACCAAATGGGCCGAGGCGATGCCTACATTAGATAATACTGGTGAAACAGCCGCCCTCTTCTTTTTCAATCATGTAGTCGCCAGATTCGGCGTCCCACAAGCTATAGTCACAGATCATGGATCGCATTTTCACAATCACATGATGGTCGAATTAGCTGCCAAACTAGGGTTGTCTCACGACAGCTCTACTCCATATTACCCGCAAGCCAACGGACAAGTTGAAGCAATCAACAAGGTCCTGAAGCGCATGCTGCAAAGGATGATTGGAGTTCACAAAAGAAGATGGCACCTAATCCTGTACTTAGCCTTGTGGGCTTACCGAACATCGGTAAGGAATGCAACCGGGTTTACACCTTTCCAACTGGTATATGGCCTGGAAGCAGTCTTACCAATCCAGTGCAAAATCTCGTCCCTCAAACTCGCAATTGATCTCCTCCCCGGAACTTCAGAAGAAGAAGCTCGTTTCTTGGAACTAATCCAATTGGATGAAACCCATCGTGATGCCGCTTTGGCTAACGAAGCCCATAAGAAACGAGTCAAAGCGCAGTTCAACAAAAATGTCAAACCCCGTGTCTTCTCAGAAGGTGACTTGGTCTTGCTTTATGACCAAGAATCCGATAAATTGGGAGCAGGTAAATTTAAGTCTTTATGGATGGGCCCCTATATTGTTAAGCGAGTGTTAGCAAAAGGAGCCTACGAGTTAATGGATTATGACGGAATTCCACTGGCGCAACCTCGTAATGGGTTGTACCTCAAGCGTTACTATGTGTAATTCAGTATGGTAACCTATATGCTTTTGTTATGTTTTTGTTTTCGCTAAAGTGTTTATTTTGGTCAAGTAATCCACTTTTTACATTTATTGTAGATGTCAAACCTATTAGAGTCATGTGTTGGATATGCCGACGGAGCGAGTCATAGTTCACGGAACCTATCTTCCGCGGCCTGGGCCATTTTTGATCCAAGCGGCGAGTTAGTAAGTTTCAGAGGGATATGTATTGGTCTATCAACGAATAACATCGCTGAATATAGCGCGTTGATAGAACTTCTCTCTGATGCCATCGCACATGGTATACGTCGACTTATTGTCAGGCTAGACTCACAACCCGTCATACTACAACTCACTGGTATCTACTCTGTCCGAAATCCAGCTATTTATTGCATGTTCCTAAGGGTTAAGATTTTGGAAAGGAAATTTGATTTTATTCAATATCAGCATATTTCCAGAAACTTAAACACATTAACTAACTCATTGGCAAATTATGTGTTAGATAGACATTTGCAACATTTATAAAAAGAAGCATACCATCAATATTTGCATTTGGATCATGTAACTTAACCAAAATAAAACTCCGAAAATCAAAAATATATATAACTGTTTATGGTTTATGCATAATGTTCTGTAACCAAGACAAAATTGGTCAAATGACCAGAAAACTCAAAACGCTAGGGGGCACCCTAGTCTATTGATGCTCGTGATAGCAAGTCACAGCCTGTGCGATCATGTGTAAGAGTCGAGTCCATCATCTTGGCACACCAGTAGTATGCCGCTGCAACCTCAAGGGCAGCTCGTCAGTCCTCACATTTGGAATACCAAGAGTGAGGCCCTCAACCTGCTCCTGTAATGCTGTAAGAGTCTCGGCCACATCGAGGTCACGAAGGATAGCCCTTCCAACAGCCTCTACTGCTGGGGTGGCGGCTGGCACTCTCAGGCGTACTATTGGCTGAACGGGACCAACATCTGCATGAACACATGAGTTTGATTAAGTCTTGATAGAATAAAGCACAAGGACATTATAAATGAAAAATGATAAACAGGAATATGGTCAAAGAATTTACCAATGGCACCCCACTGTTTGCCATCTGGCAGTACTAAATCTGGATCACCCCGGAAATCCATGCCAGCATATGGATACTTGGAATAAACTATCTCCTGACGATTAAACCACCTGAAGAAGGTATCAGAAAATGAAACCTGAGACTGACCAGCATGCCTAGACATATGGCCGACCCATCTCTGCATACGTGGTTCAGTCGGTGAAGGTAAATCAAGTGCAATATACTGCGGTTGCATCAATGGTATCTTTTCCAAGGCAAAGGCGGTCAAAATAGAACCATACCCAAAGTTCTTCAACCTCCCACTCTTTACCTTGGTCAACTGTTCTTTCATCACAAGAAGTACTGCGTCGCACCAGTTGAACACCTTCGGTTGGAGGCATTCCAAGGCATACTGCAATATAAGATCGGTTGGCTACATGAAGAGCTGCGCCACCAGCCATCCTACCAAAAGTAAGGAGAATAGTCCTGAGGGACCTGTAAGTGACATCACGGATGATGATCTTGCCGTCTTTACTCAGCTGAGATCCCTCTCTGCAATACCGACGAACATAATCTCTCACAGATTCACCTCCTCGGGCCGAACCTGATAAAGAGATGGGGGCACCCCACCTCGACAAGCCAGTCAAGAAATAGATGTCCACTACAGTCAAGGGGATGGATTTGCCCCTGATCTGGAACACCTGGTTGGTAGGATCCCAAGCATCGAGCAAATACTGCAGTAAGTTGATCTGTTGTCTCATGCTAGAAATGCGGAAAAACTTCAACAAGCCACAGTTCCGCAGTGCGTTTACTGTAACCGGATCATGTAGGGCAAGCATGTCCTCTTCTTCACGCTCACGTTCTCGCCATGTAATGGTCATCTTACTCCAAAGATCTCTAAAAAACAAACAAGAGAAGAGTTAGATCCTGATTTTGGTAAGAAACAGGCAAAATTTCCATCAAAAACTGTGCATAAAATTCCTTCTTTACGCCCATCGCACCTACAGTAGTGCTCTGGGTGTGTTGCATGTCAAATGGCCAGTAGACAGGCCAACATCCAACGCACCTTTCGATACATAGAGGGTGCGCTGGAGGCAGAGCGAGTTTTTCAAACACCAGAGGCTCAGAAAAACCAGGAATCAAGCTCAGAATGCAAAATGGAAAGCATGAAATGAAAGAGCTCAAGTTTAGCTCCTACCTAGTCCAGACGGCGCCGAGAATCGTCCACAGAATCTCCCGAAATCAGCTGATGAAAATTAGAGGGGGAAAGCACCTCCAAAGCTCCAACAAACCAAAGTTCAAATGAAATGATAAAATGAGAGGTAAAAGCACTTTTTCATTACTTTTTACGTAGTTCAAAGTAAAATATTAGTGTTCTAACTCATTTTTAAAGCATATATTGCTCATTTCTGACTAGTTTGATGAAGCAATTGAAAATACAGTACAATCTTTGAAAGAACAAAGCTATTTATGGTAAAAGTAAAAAAGATACCATTTAATCAAGCAGTTTTAGCGTGGACTTCATGCTCGTTAAAAAATAAACATAAGCAATGAGCACATGTTCCTCTAGAGTTTAAGCTCATTAAAAAATGAACCAATTTCCGGTAAATAACCATCGTGAATGTAATACTTCAGCCTTTAAAACCTTGATCGTGTTTGCACCGTCACCTCCAATTTTGCATTGGCTGATCATTCACCTCCATTTGATTGTTTACCCATTTTGAGGAACAGCTGCGAAGAGTGATCATGTTAGCCATCCTTGTAACACTGCCGTGATTGGAAAATTCCAAACCTTACCTGGAATCAGTTGCTACCCATTTTATCACTCGTTCCTCGAAAGACGAGTCTCCTTTAAGCTCTTTTCAATTGACTCGTAAAATATGAAAAGATTTCCGAGCCATTGGCCTCTCCAACTCGTTAAAGGGACCGGAAGTGCTATCCCTCCTCTAAATTTTAATCTTTTTGGACCTGAGGGATTATTACACAAAAAGATCGAGTGCTTGTTTTGTTCGGCTCATTAAAAGTATCGAAAATTCATCCCTTCTGTATTGTTTTATACTTTTTCGGACTTAAGGGATTAGATGACGAAAAAGGAATTTTGGAGTTTCCTTTACGTTCCTTTTCAGACTCTCTAAAATTGAAAAGGACCGAGTTATCTTTGTCGTTAAACTCATTAAAATTTTAATAGCGACAAACTTGTCTATAGACGAAAACGAGTTTCACTATCGCTAGGCTCGTTAAAACATAGCGATGGGTTAGCCCGAAGGGAAAATTATAGAACAAGCATATGTTATCCTCCTCAAGCTTGATAAAAATAAAGAGGTACTGGTCAGCAATGACTGGGGAAAAATTGGGAAGAAAACTTGAAGAAACTTTGTTGGTAGCAAGTCACTCTTGAACATGACACTTTCACTCCGCATCCAAGTTGGGTTGGGTTGTTTCATTCACCGGTCACATCACCATGGTCCATCATACCATCCACATTCAGGGTTAATGCTACCAATCCATCACGTCAGTGTCGCCGATATGTTCAAGAGAAGTCATTCAGAGAATTCACCTGTGTCTCACCCACTACAATACATTTATACTCCATTCTTTCATGACCGCCGCCCTGAACTTTATATTACCAGATCGTTTTCACCTCCATTAAAATCATTTGCTCCGTTCCGTGTCATTGATGTGGGATTCATTAAGGCCCTCCTGTGACGGATCACTTCTTGTCGACATCAGCTCATTATCCAAGAAGTCGATCTAGGAACACCCCATTCAGTACTTTGAAGCTTTCATGCCTCAATGGCAAGTTTCTCACTTCCGGTGATAGGTTTACATCAATGACCTTCGACCGAAAGATTTTGCGTGGTGTTTGACGCCAAGTCCTTTATTCACACCACGTGAATTGTACTGCAGTACCTTGAGGGTCATTATCATTATCGGTGATTCCTCTCGCGCTTGTTAACAGCTTATATCATTGGCTGGTAATCAAGCGATGTCTTTCCATGTTCGACTCCAGAACATCTCTCACATGGATAGACTTGTACTTCGAGTGAAGATCGAACGAGATTGAAGACCCCAGATCTAGTTTCATCCATCCGGGCTGTGATATATATTCAGGAAAATAAAGACATCAAATGTACATCATTGCTGCACAGATAATCATCCAATCAAAGGGATGATGGCTCTATCAGAATCATCAGTCTACACTCAAACGATTGTCTGTCTTATGTACATGAAAATGAATTTATAAAGCTAAGCATGGGAATGCCCGCCTCAGCTAGATCATGAAAATATTATGAAGATAATGTATTGTATTGTATCTTATTACAGGTCTCCTCCCAGCTTGAAAGAACTTCGGATCCTCATAATAAAGCATTTCACCTGACATCAAAAGATTAACGACCTCATGCTTTAGGGGGCAACTGTTATAGACATTTTTGGGCACTGCAACCCCAAGCATGAAATTTCCATAAACCAAGGGCTCCTAAGTCCCTAAAAGTGTTGTTCTAACCCCTAAAGGAATAAGGTCAGCTGATTACAGCTTCTCCCAGAAGTTCTCCATGAAAAATTACTCAGAATTGGTCAAAATTGGATCATTTCAGCTGCTCCACAGGCCAAGTGCGTTGCATCTCACCTAAGTACACTGTGTGGGTGCATTGTATTTCAAAAAGCCCTTCTATGGGGTGCGATGGGCAAGAAATGACAAATGGCAGTGTCATTCCGCGAGGTGGAGAGGCAATGGAAGCTTCTAGAAACTTCTCCTGTGACACTTGCCTCTCTGAATTCAATCAAGGATGAGTAAGAGATCATCAATCTCCAAGTGGAAGCAAGAACTAGCAGAGGGGAGACACTAATCAAATCACAAGCTGACTCATCTCCCTTACAGATATCTATATATGGATCCCTCATCCCAAAGATCCAGAGGCTGGAATTTTTCATATTGTAAGGAATTGTTGTTGGTTTCTTGAGACAATCATCAGATTGTTGGGTGATCTAAGCTTTGTATGAGGTGAAGAGGGGCTTCCTTGCTGAGAGGTTGATGCTGGGTCAGAACAACTGGTTGTAACTCCTCTTGGCTTTTTCTTGTTTATCAATAAAAGCTATTCAAGTTTTCCTCCATACTCTTGTGTCATTTATGTTTGCTGCATTTGTATAGTCAATTTACATCTGATCCTAGATTGTTTATGATTATAGATCCATGTCTTTGTATAGTGCTATGCTACTGTGATCTTACAGGTACTCTGTGAAGCTGGGCGTGCAAGGGAACAAGTAGCGAAAGACTATCAAGGAAGAGAGGAATCAAACTAGGAGATTAGCACAAGATAGAGGTTGGTCTTCTTTGTTCCTCTCTATCTATACTTTATAAAGGAAAAACGAAAGTAGCTTTACTCTGTTTGTTTCTAAGGTAGCTATCACACCTTAGTGGGATAAGTAGTTCTGAGTAGACACTTTTCCCTGTAACAGACGTAGCGTGGATGAAGGAACAACGATGAAGGGAAGGGAGAGCTAATGGGCGAGGAAGAAGGCAACTTGAATGGAGCTGATGAGGCTTGCTGTGTAGAGATGGACTGGCAGCAACGCAGAGAATGGCCAGTGGATGGGTTCGGAGGGCAGCATAGAAGAGTGAGGGTGAGATGGTAGCGTGTGGACAGAAATGGAAAACTGATAGGATGGAGGGATGCGTGGGGAGGTTTGCTGCATGGTTGAGATGAGTAACAAAAAATGGAGCAGCGATGAAGCAATCTGCGTGAAGAATGGCAGTAGTTCTGAGGGCTAAAACGGTAGAGGGAGGGCACAGGTTATGGAGGCTGCAAGGATTTTCAAGGGGTAGCAGCAAAGCCTGTGGCCCTTTAAAATTTCCAAAATTTTCTACGGGAATGAAACCCCACTAAGCATCCAATAAATCTAAAAAAAATAAAAAATTACCAGAACCTAAAAATATTTTCTAGAAAACTTGAAATTTTTTTAATCAGTTTTTCTTCAGATTTCTTGAAACCCTCATTAAAAAATTTCAGATCTAAATATGAATGATTTTAAAACCCTTGGACTACAAGATGCTGGCTAATATTCCTGGAAAGCAATTTTCTATGAATCCCAACGATCAAGTGGCTTGGAAAACCTCAAATTTCTTCATAAACCTATTCCAGAAAACCCCTGCTAGAGCTGACTCTGAGGCCAAATCTTACCCTCTAGGGCCTAGATCTGGCTTCAAACAAAAATTTCTTCTCAGACCTACAACCTGCAATGGCAAAAAAAAATACCCAAAAACAACACGTCCAAGAAACAAAACTAAAAGCCCTAAAACCTGCTAAATAATTACACTATACACAGTTCAAAGGATCTAAATAGCCAGATTTGTCGGTGTGCCACAGAAATATTTTCAGAATTTTAAATTTAATATGATATGCTTAAGAAAACCCTTCATGCATTCACAAGAAAAATTCAAATGACAAGCCCAGGATCAAAACTGGCTGGGCTCTTTAGAAAATGGTTTCTCGGGTGTTGGTTGGTTCAACCGAGAACTTCCCCAAATGCCCGTTGATCTTCGAAATCTAGATTTTCTTGGACAAATTACTTCAACCATTAATGAAGAAGGAGAAAATGATACTAAAATCCAAATGTAATGGAGATACCTGCCATCATATTCAGAAATTTAACTACCATTCAAACCCTAGCGACTAAACAAGATACCTGTGTTTAAAATCACTCTTCATAAAGCTATCATCAATGGCTGAAATTAAAATCATGCATAGAAATAAAACATCTTACAACATTTCCAGAAGAGTAACACTAGCAAGATTTCAACCCCAAAGTCTTTCTTTATTGCACATGAAAAATGACTACAAGAGAGCTTTCTTTAGCACACGACTCTAAGATCGAATGATCTCAAATGACCCCTGACACCCTATTTAAAGGAAAATTTCCCAACGGCTAGTTCGAGTGATCCATGTCAAAATGATCTCAACCGTCAATGAGGATCAAAATCTCTTTTAATCTCATCCATCGAAATTTTAAATGCATTTTAATATATTAAAAATTAAAATTTTGCATTTATTTCCTCAAAACTTTGACTTATTATTATTTTATTATTTTATTTTATTAAAAAAAAATATTTACTTTTATTTATTTTATTTTTTAATTATTTTTAATTTTTAATTTTTTAATTTTATTATCATTATTATTATTTTATTATATATATATATCTATATATATATATATATATGTATGTATATATTATTATTTTTATTGGACCTTCGAACTTAGCCTTTGGGAATTTTACCTAGGACCTAGGACCTATGAGGGGATAAAACATTTTTAACCCTCAAGACACTTTACATCACGATTTCTATATTTTTACATCTCAAGGGGGGAAACCCATTTGACATAGACCCTCATAGACCACCCAGTTCTGCAACACAAATATAATCTAGCAGATCAAGCAATTTGTAATAAACTAACCAAATAGTTAGGATTATTCCAAATCACTATTACATAGAATCGATTTAGTGCACTAGGACTCCCCTAAGGTTCTAATGACAAAATTCATTCCGAATTTGGGTTTAGGCTGAAGGAAAACTTTGCCGACCATGGGTCGGTGAGACGAAAAACCTTCCGGAATGTAGATTATCACTAGAAAATTAGGTTTGCTTAGGCAATTTACATACATGACACATATATACTAATATTATTTACAATTTACACATGCAGACTAGGTTTACAACATAACACAATTAGGTTGATGATGGTAGTCGAATGGCACGGACACGACGATCAAGCGCTACCATTTTGCGAAAAAAGGGAGTGTACTGCTATGGGTAGTTGACACGTAGTGGTCAACACGACTCATCAAATTCTTAAACATCAAGAATAGGCATGAACTAAAGAGCTTGGTGTGGAGGACAAAACTAAAGCCATCATTAAGATAAAAAAGGTTCTTTCCAAAAGAAACATTATGCTTAATTTGGAGGAAAAATGCCATGATATGCAGGTTGGAATTGACAGATTCATGAAAAAAGTTCAAATTTTGAGGGAGAAAGGCCTTCCAAGTCCCATGGTCATCCATGACAAACTTATGACCCAATTGGACTATGTTGACAAATTAAAGAAATTATCTAAGGAACAGGCAAGCACTTCAGGAGTCAAAGCATTGCCAACAAGGAAAGTATTATATGATACTTTAGAAAATCTATTTTTCCTAGAGCATGAGGTGAAATGTCTATTTGTCACCAAACCAAAATTTGCCAAATACACTGAGGCAGATGAGACATATAGAAAGACACTCAAGGTAAAGTTACCTGAAGATTAATGGTGGGAAAAAATGATAGATTTACTATAAGTTACCACAATAAATCTAAATGGCAGCTAGATGAAACAAGTAAATAGGGTCAAAGAGTAAAAGGTTAAAGAGTGTCAGTTAAAAACCAAAGAAAAAGATGATTCCAGTGTACACATATCACCGAGCCTAAAAGGGCTCAAGTTCAACAACAACAGCCAGCACTACCACAATAAAAGGGACATCATGATGCAGTTTTCCATATGTCTCTATCTTCATGCTTGAAGATATTTTGATTTCCTAAATTAAATCTCAAAACTGTTATGAGATATTTTGTAATATTTTTTGTATAAATACTTCACATTTTAAAGTATCTAGTGTGGATTCAAAGACATTTCTATAGACATTTTCCTATCAAGTTAAATTGTTGTTGTATCAATACTGGATTGGGTTGCTCGACCATTGAATAAAGTGCAGACGTTGCACAGGATTGTTGTGTAAAGTGGAAATCAAATAAGTATTTTCTCTCATGTTTATTATTGTTTTTCCTAATGTTTCTTAATAATCATATGTATTTCTATGAAATTTGAATGGTAAACTAGGAATGATATTTCAGAACTGGCTTTAATGCTCTTTGTCTTCACTATTTACATTCTAAATTTTTTCTGCTAAACTATCTTAGTTAGGGAATCCTTAAATGCTCCCTTACTTCTATAGTTTCCCCCCTTGGTCTATAGTAGAGGATTCTTAGTTGCTCTTTTCTCATGATCACCTCCTTCTCTTCATCTTAATCTCGGTCTAAGGAAACTTCATTGCCCTTTCACCCTGGTTAGGACTATCTCATCCATTGAACCTGAAGATTTGCCTTTTTCTTTGCTAGCCTACCCTGTGAACACTCCCTTTAATGATCTAGTTCAGTTAAGCCATCCTTTGATTAACTCCATAGCCCAATGGCTTGAAGGCCTTGCTCTATCCATCTATTCCTAGAATTCCACCACCCAACCAAATTCAAAACCTTATGAACACTAAGAACTAGCCTAAAATCCTACCCAAAACAAAGTTAAATTATAAAGAGAGAGCCCTCTCTGGACTTAGGTTGGCTAGAACCCGAGTCTAAAAGATTAGATTTGTGGTTACCTAGGATTATTCCTTCTTCTGATAACTTCTAAGTGATAACATAGTGGCAACCATACTGGGGAATCAAATCCTCAGTCTTAATAAACCTTTGAGAAATTTCAAATATTTATTTCAAGCCTCTTGAAGGATTTATTAGAAGTTGTTTATAAAAATCTCATAAAAAGAAAGTAACTAGAAAAGTTTGAAACTTTGGCTTCAAGGAGATCTCACTATACTAGGGCCAACCCAAATCCAAACCCTCCCCAAGTATTTGATAATCCTAATCTGATTTCAAGAATATCCAGAAGACAAGAAAGTTCAGCCAGTCCTATACCTTCAATCAAAGTAGATTCCTGCCTAGATGAGCGGTTATTTTTAGAAGACCTCCCCTTTGACAAGGCTTTTGACCTTTCCCTATTTAGAACTAGGTTTGAGAGTGCACTTGAAGGCATAGTTCTAGATCCAAAATTTACAGCGGAACTTGAAATACAAAGGGAAAACTTGTCAACTGATCAATAAATTGTAAATTCCCCTCAGTCATCCCTTACAAATGTTAATATCCCTAAGCTTTCTGAAATAGTTTCAACTTCCTTTAGTTCACCACTATTCCCTTCCATCTCTGAAGTTCATTCCTCGCCTCCATTTATACCTTCACTTCTCCACCAACCTACCATTACACATCAGTCACCTATCACTACCCATTTTCCATTACCCATTGTATCACCTTTTGGTACCCAAACTCCACCTCTTAGTACTACCCAACTTAGAGCCACGACAAATAGATATGCCCCTCTTGTGATGACTACTCCATGAGGTGTCATGCCACAAGATTACCGGAGCAAAATTGTCCTATTTGATGGCACAGGATCCTACACAGCACAATAGCATACAACAAAGATGACAGATCATTTTGAATGGCATGAAATTGATATTGGAGATGTCTAAATGAGAATTTTTTCCCAGACTTTAGTTGGGGATGTGAGAACATGGTTTAGATCTTTACCTAACAATAGTATAGATAGTTTAGAAGTATTTTACCAGCAATTTTTAAATAGATGGGAAAAGAAAAAGAATCCTTTGCAGATCCTTTCAAAATATGAAAACATCAAGAGAGGACCAAATGAAATAGTCCAGGACTACTGTACTAGATTTAACAATGTATACAATGCAATACCAGTCGACCTTAGACCCCCACCTGGCTTATCTCTGATAAAGTTTCCAGACAGGTTTGACATTGATATGGCATTCCAACTTAGAGAAAGAAACCCTCCAACTCTAGAAGATATGCAGAGCATGGCAGTTAGTGTAGAAGCTATCTTGATAGCAAAAAGAGCTAGGGTTAGGAATGATAGGAGAGCACCCTTGAAAGATGAAGCCACACCCTTTGACCTTAAAATGGATGCCCTAGCCAAAGGAATGGAAAAACTAATGGATAGGATGGAGAACATTGAAAGGAAGCCTCACTGGGATAATCAACAGGCACCTCCAGTGAGAAATCCAAACTTTAGAAAGAATCAAAATCAAAACACTGGAAAAAATGGACCTGATCAGAATATTAGGCCTCATTTTCAAGAAAACTATGTTGAAACTTCCAATTTAGAAGACCCTGAACAAGACACACAAATTAACTTAATGAGATTAGATGAGGAGGAAATTGTCTTTTTGACTCAAGATGATCAGGAATTACACATGCTTCAGCAGTTGCAGATACAATCTGGAGAATCATTCGATTACAAGCAAGGGTATGATTTTGCTATTTTCGAAGTGCACAAATAGTACAATTTGAGGAGTAAAAAGAACACTGATACTCCTAACTAGAACAAGAAAGCAACACCAAATCAACCTAAGAAAATTAAAGTGGTTCCAGTTACCAAAACTCTCCAAATCCTCTCTAGACCAAATCAAAATCCTTTTGGTCCCACCATTGTAGATATAACCAATGACCAACCCCCTGATAATCAACCATCCAATTCAATCCCCTCCAACGAGACAATGGAAGAAACCCCAAACATTGTATTAGAACATCCACTAAAAAATACTTCAAATACAGAAAAAGAAGAGCAATCTACTCCAAACCTTGCTGTTAAGATTCCAAACACTCAAATAGAGAAATCCCCTTTGCCTTTCAATTTGGGGGCAAAGGTAGCCAAATTGGAAATCTCGTTTCCCTTAACAGAGCTGATTAAACATGAAACTTGCAAATCTCAAAGAAGCAAATATTTAAACTTTGTTGAGAATGAAGAATCTGTTAATTTATTTGATGATCAACCTGAGCTTATTTTCGGTCCTGAAGTTAATGGAAAACTAGTGGAAGGAGGGATACCACCCTTTTACATTAGCCTTAACATTCATGATAAAAGCCTACACAATGCTATGCTATATTATGGGCTTCACACAATCTAATACCTAAATCTATTATGGAGAAATTGAACTTATATATCACTAGGCCATACAAGGACTTGTTTTCATTTGATTCAATTCAAGTAAATTGCCAAGGGCTGATCAAAGACCGGTGTGTTTCCCTAGTACAATACCTCGCTAAGACTATTATTATGGACATAGTTGTTGCTGATATACCACCTAAATATGGCATGCTATTTTCTAGATCATGGGGGGATAAACTCCAAGGATATTTTCAACTTAACATGTCATATGCCACAATTTCAGTCTTTGGACATCCTAAAAAACTGTATAGAGAGACCCTGATGAAGTATGTAGTGAGTAGCCAGGAGAGGCCTCAAAACTTTCCTATATATTCCATGCATTCTGACATCGATTCTTTCATTCTGTACAATGCTAAACCAAACCAAGAAAATACTTCAAACAACATTACTTCAGAACCAAAAGAAATTACAGTTGCAGTAGAAAATCAAATTGTCCAAATTCAAGAGTTTTCAGATAAAAAAGATGATCAAATTACCTTAATCAAAGAAGATTTTGTTCCCCTAGACAGTAAGAATTATGAACATGAAATACTATGGCATATTGAATTTGATGGATCAGTGAACAAATTAGGAGCAGGAGCGAGAGTGTGGATTTAAAATTTAGAAAATGATTACTCAGAGGGCCATGCCTACAGACTAAATTTCAAATGCACCAACAACATGGCTGAGTATGAAGTCCTTCTTTTAGGTCTCAAATTGGTTAAAAGGTTAGGAGCTATAAGAGTTTATATTATGGGAGATTCTGAGTTTATTATTAAACAAATCAATGTTGTATATATGACTAGAGATCCTAGGTTAGGTTTTTATAGAGGAACAATTATAGAAATATTGAATACTTTTTTAGAAACTACGCTTGCAGTCATCCCAAGGAAACATAACATGCAAGCTCATAGTTTAGCAATGTTTGCCAGCACTTGTAAGTTACCATTTCAACCTAACCATCAATTTTTGAGGTTAGGCACAGACCTGCTATCCTAGACAACTTGAAAAACTGGAAAGTATTCACTAATGACCAACAAATAAACAATTTTCTAACTTTATAGGAATAATTTGTAAATAGCAACATAGATACTGACATAACATTAGATCTTGATTTTACAGATAAAATAGAGATTAACAAATTAGAAGATGAAGAGATAGATAAATTCCATCCCACGAAGTTTACAAAATTAGATATTGAAAACCTAAAGCAAGTTGAAATTGGAGAGATAATTAATGAAGATTCTGAGATCATTAATCTCAAAGACAACTTTTTGCCCAAAGGATTAACTCCTTTTGAAGACTTATTTGATTCAAATGATGTCCCTAGAAAACCGAAGATGGAACCCATAGAATCTGATATAGAGGAGTGTAACATAGGCTCTGAGGAAGATCCTAAATTGATAAAACTTTCAAAGTCTTTACCTCCCGCTGAAAAAAGTAAAATACGTAGAACTAGTAAAGGAATTCCTAGATGCCTTTGCTTGGAGCTATGAGGACCTCAAGTCCTATGACACTAGTGTAATACAACACACTATCCCCATAAAAGAAAACTAGAAACATTTTAGATAGAAGCTTAGGAGGATTAATCCTATTCTACTACCTTCTATTGAAAAGGAAATCAAAAGAATGTATGAAGCCAAGATAATAGCACCAATTAGATTCTCTGATCGGGTTTCAAATTTGGTGCCCACAAGGAAAAAGACTGGTGAGATTAGACTGTGTGTTGACCTTAGGAATCTCAATAAAGTTTCATTCAAGGACAACTGCCCTCTCCCCAAAATGGATGACATATTACAAAGGATAGTAGGTTCAACCATAATCTCATTGTTGGATGGGTTTTCTGGTTATATTCAGATCTTAGTCCACCCAGATGACCAGGCTAAAACTGAATTCACTACTCCTTGGGGCACTTTCATGTATGTGAAAATGCCTTTTGGATTAAAGAATGTAGGGGCCACTTTTCAAAGAACTATGGATATAGCTTTTGCTAAGGAAATCCATGACTTCCTAGTAATATACTTAGATGATATCACTGCATTCTCAAAATCTGATAAAGAACACCTAGATCATATAACGCAGGTCTTCATCAAATGTAGAAAGTATGGAATTTTTTTGAATCCTAAAAAATCTCTATTTGGGTTGGAAGAGGGAAACTTGTTAGGCCACATAATCTCTAAAGATGGTATCCGAATAGATCTTGCAAGAATTGAAGCCATATTGTAGATACAACATCCTAGGAGCGTTAGAGAACTGCAAGCCTTTTTAGGTAAAATAAACTTTCTTAGAAGATTTATTTCTAACTTAGCAGAACTAATTAGATTATTAAATAACATGTTGAATAAAGATTCGACTATTAAATGGATAGTTGAGGCTAAAAGGTCTTTTGAAGATATTAAGCTAGCCTTAACACAAACACGAGTTTTGGTCAATCCAAAGTTTGATAGGGATTTCATTATATTCTCTTTTGCCTCAGAACACACAATTGCTACAGTCCTACTGCAGAAGAATGATCAGGGTTTTGAACAACCCATTTCGTTTTTTAGCAAAGCCCTGAGGGATGCCCCTTTAAAGTATAATATAATGGAAAAGCAAGCTTTTGTTTTGTTAAAGCTATCAAAGATTTCAGTATTTACATCTTATATTCTCATGTAATAGCTTATGTTCCCAATGCTATGGTCAAAGACATCCTAACTCAGGATGATCCAGATGGAAAGAGATGGAAGTGGATAGCTACTATATTAGAATATGACCTAGAAATCAAACATACAAAGTTGATCAAAGGCCATGGTTTATCCAAGCTCATGGCTGAATCGAATTGTTAGGTCTTAGACATAAATTTTATTGCAGAAATGGATAATGGAGAGGAGATGGCAACTCCACCGATTAGCCAGGCCTTTATTGAATCACCATGGTATGCTGATATCATATATGTTTTACAAAATCTACAAGCTCCTCCTGAATTATCCAGGACCAAAAGCAGGTTCTTAAAAATGAAATCTTTGAAGTTTTGCATAATTGACAATGCTTTGGTTTGGAGGAATCATGAAGGTATCCTTCTTAACTGTTTATTAAAAGAAGAATCTGACAAGGTGTTACAAGAGTTTCATGTAGGTGATTGTGGAGGACATCTTTACTGGAAAACCAATGCTAACAAGATCCTTAGAGCCGGTTTTTATTGGCCCACTCTATTTTCTGATGTAAAGAAATTTGTAACCTCATGTCATAAATGTCATATTTTTGAAGGAAAGAAAAAAAGTTTACCCTTACCTTTGAAACCAATATCTGTTGAAGCACCATTTCAATAGTGGGGTCTTGACTTCATTGTTGAAATCCACCCACCTTCCTCTGCCCAACACAAATGGATTCTCACTGCTAAAGATTACTTTACCAAATGGATAGAAGCGATACCATCAAGGCAAGCCATTGATACTGTTATTATAACTTTCCTTGAATCCAACATCCTATCTAGATTTGGGTGCCCAACCAAGATCATCACTGATAATGCAACAACCTTCAAATATAAGAGAATGATTGATTTCTGTAATAAGTACCATATAACATTGGGTCATTCCAAAACTTATTACCCCTAAGGAAATGGACTAGCAGAGTCCTCAAATAAAAGTTTGGTGAACATCATCAAAAAACTGTTAGAAGACAACAAGAAAACATGGAACAAGAAGCTAGTAAATGCCTTGTGGGTAGACCGACTAACCATAAAGAAATCCATTGGTACTAGTCCTTATCAATTAGTTTATGGAATGGAAGTTATTTTCCATTCTTCTTTGGGAACACCAATGATGAAATTACTCCAAGAGGTGCAAGTTGAGCCAAATGATATTCAAAGGAGAATGAACCAAACAATTCACTTATAGCAGACTAGGGAAGAAGTGTACATCAGATCCCAAGTTGTGTAGGAAAAGATCAAGAAGGCTTTTGACAAAAGGACTAAGGTAGAATATTTTTACCTAGGAGACAAAGTTTTAAAATGGGACTCAAGAAGAGAGGATAAAGGTAAACATGGGAAATTTGATTTCCTATGGAAAGGCCCATATATCATCTATGCATTCAGAGGTAATAATGCTTTCTTCCATAGAGAAATGGATGGAATAGAAGCAGAAGGAGGATTAGTTAATGGTAGAACGCTTAAACACTACATAGAACCTAGTTACTGATTTCACTAATCACTTGTACATGTTCTATTTTTCAAAGTCTAGAGTTGATTGGATAGTGAATTTTTGGAGTTGAAGCCTAGAGAGAACTGTTATACAAAAAAATGACCTCCTCATCAACTCAGAGGTGAAAGACATGATGACTGAAGAAAAGACCACAATTACAGGCCTTGATTCCACACTAACGCTAGTTGTACACTAACAACCTACTTTATAAAGCTTGTTACCAAGCCTGGGGTGCGTTAGTGACCCTACTAAAGCATGTTTCTAGTTAGGGGATAGCATTAGTGAAAGTAAGGGAAGTTCCAAGGGTCAAACCAACGAATTGACTCACAAACATCTATATATTTGTCCCTAAATTTACTCAAGAAAAGAAAGGAAACATCCAAAAACAACCTATTTGGAGAAATTCTAATCTGAGAAAAGGAGGCAAATGGGAAAGAGCTGAAAAGCAGGGCAAGTTCATTACTTTTTCCCTAGTGAACTCTATGAGGAACTTGGAAACCCTAACTTGATTACTATATAAGCATTGAGAGGGTCATTGTGAAAGAGGTTAGAGAATTTGAAAGGATAACCTTCAAAGCTGTTGTGAACTGTCACATATTTGAAGAAGTGAGCTTGAAGAGAGAGAGAGAGAGAGAGAGAAGCAGAAGGGGCAACGGAAGACTGATACAATATATGGTTGTAATCACTCTTCCGTTATTAATACAGAACTGTAGTTGTGTTCCCTACTCCATGTTGTTAGTAACATTGTCCATTAAGTTGTTCATTTGATACTTGTTTATATGAGTAGTTTAGTTGTATGCAAATATATGTTCATTGTGTATTCATATATTAGTTTTCAAGGTTGTATGCGGTAATTTTGTTTGCCTTTCCTTTGTGTAGGAATTGATTTGGAGCCGGCTTTGAGGGAGTTCTTCTTGGCTACATTGTGATCTCCAAAAAAATCTAGAAGGAGACTTGAGGTAATCCTCTTTCCATACTTTGTTAATTGATATTTGTCTATGAACATGTGTATAACTTGGTAGCATCTACAGATAATCTTACAATCTGTCAAAGGTCCCGGGAAGGCCTTTGAGGGTAGTTTTCATTCTCCATACACCGTGCATTTTACCCCATAGTAGAATTGGCGACTCCGCTAGGAACTATACATCTAGTTCCCAGTTTACCCAAACTCTTCTCGATTCTCTCTTCCTTCTAAGAGCTCCCTATTCTTCTGCAATCCTTTTCTGATCCACCAAATATCTTGTTGCATCTTACTTGTATACATTCATCTCAGAAACTGATCTTGGAAACCCTCTTTTTGATATATTTCCCATACTAACATAGGTTAACAGGCTACACAGAGCTTTATAAAGCACTGTGCCTGTTCACAGGGAGCATTAGTGGGCCTACTAACTCTCTGTAGCCACTGTTATAGAGCGTTAGTCTCCCATTATCTTGATTTTCAGCTGTGTTTGTGGACCAAAAGGGATAGGAAATCCTCTCATGGGCTGAAATAATATCTGTAACTGCATTATGACAACAAAATTGGTGTCCTAGAAATTTATTTTTAGGAAAAAAGTTTTAGTTTTTCTATCTTAAAAACATTTTTTTTCTGAAAGAAAGACTGACAATTTGTATTCATCCTTCTGTTTAACTAGTTGTAAGTTGCTTCGTTTCAAGTAGTTGTTAGGAAATATTGGAAAAGAATCTTTTGGTTTTGCATGTGTTGAAAGACTATAGATGCATGGAAGAAACTATGAATATGTGAAAAATATGAATATGTAGAATACAACTTGTTTGCATTAAATTGAAAAAAAAAAAATAGAGCATTGTTTTGCATGATTTATTGAGTCGAGAGTCTCACCATATTTCATACATCAACTCCCCTACCAAAGACAATAATCAAGTACACATAAAAATTACCTAAAATAAATCAGTAACTCTTTTGAGCAAATAAACACTAGCAAGGTTAGGATCTTGGGATAAGCATGTGAGTGAACAACCCAAGGTTGAAAACCAAACTAGTGTCATTAACGAGAGCAAAATTCCTTCTGCAATCATACTACTTGGACCACTCCAGTAAAAGCGAAGCGAAATAAGAGACAACATCGGACTGTGATTGAAGGTAACCCCCCTTCTCTTACAAATCCTTTGGGTATTCTGTGTATTGGGGGTCCCTTCGGGGATTTCGGAACTGAGTCATGGACTCAAGTATCCTACCCACACAATGTTCTGTCTACGACTATGCCCCCCCAGTGGTGTCTGTGATCTGAGGTATCTTTAGTGGCCAAACTTATAGGGACTTACACAAGGTGACTGGGATGGGCTGTCCTGGTACCTAACACGGACGGATCTACTCTGTCTTCAGTTTTTGGGGGGGTGCTCATCTTCACAAGAGTACTTGGCCCCTCAATCTGAGGTTCAGGCAAAGCTCTAGAGTAACCATAACCATACATCTCGCCATCCTTCTTAGTTATTCATTGAGATACTGGGTTTCATCTTCGGTGATCAATGCTTATTAGACAAGGTAATTTCCCTCTATTTGTTGATTGGTCCATTTAGTGTATTTTATATATTTTTTAGGTACCTAAGTGCTATCATTTGAGACTTTAAAGAATATCACGATAAAATTTATTGATAAAAATTAACGGTCACCGTGGCTACATCCAACCCTCGTTATCACTCCAGAAAATTGTTAGGACTTCCTCCACTCATTGTGGAAGATCCACTGAGTTCCACTGAATCAGGTTCCCCATCTTCGGGGGTTCAGTCTCCTAGATCTCACATGGGATCTGTTTGGACAATCGACGATTCAAGTTTATCAGAGGATTTCTTTACCGAAGGATTTCTTCCTCCCTTTAACCATCCGCTCACGAATCCTTTGGAACCTGTCTTGGCTCCTGTGGTACTTGTACTTCCTACTTCGGTAGTTGGAACATTTCCATCTATCCAATCAGTGACTAATGGGTTGTGGAACTTTAGGGACACTTTTGGTCCTTCACCACTCCCCCAGTCGACAGTCACCACAACATCGGTAATGCCGAATCCCGCTATCCCATTTGTCCCAGGTACAACCACTCACATGAAACCTTCTATGAGTGGAACCCAGTAGATGCCAGGTTCCACTCGTATGGTGCCAAACTGCATACCTTCGACAAGTGCCACATACAGTTCTCCCTATAACACTCAGTGCGGCACTATGGGCATGGTTCCTGTTTACCAGCAATATGGTTGGCCGCCAATGTATAGTTCAAACCCCCATATTCATATACCTATGGGGGTTCCTAATATGCACATGCTGGTAGGGACGTAACAGTTCCCCCTCCATTCTCAGGCATGCATCGTCAGTCGCTAATTGACATGAGTGTTCCCTCTATCAATCAAGGAAAAATGGTTAGTTCTGTGCCGGGTGAGAATCCTCAAGGGATTCCCAACTAGTCCATGGAGGCACCCTACTCACTATTTAAATGAGTCAAGGGGGAACCACTTATATTGGGGGAAATTTCATACCCCAGTATCAAAATCCTCATGGAAACCCACTCTACAACACCATACCTTAAAACAACTGCTACACCATGCAACTCATGTATAATATGGGGAACCAAATGATGGGAGGAGCACAAAGCTCCTCAAGTCATCCGTCATCACCATGGTCCAAGTCTGGGGCACCTAACTCCCTACCTTTCTTGGAAACGTTGGATATACCTGACTTATACAAGCCAACAAATGACCCCATCTATCACAACTTACAATGGTCGCTAATCCTGCATAAGATACCAATAGACATCCCAAAGTTCAATGGAAAACAAGGGGAGGATCCGAGCACCCATATCACCACCTACCATCTCTAGTGTGTTTCAAACTCTATGGTGGATGATAGTGTCCGGTTACGTATTTTTCCCCGCACCCTCACTAGCAACGTAGCGAAATGGTATATTGAGTTACCACGCATGTTAGTAAACACCTTTGACACTTTAGCGATGGAATTCCTAAAGAACTTCTAGCTACCCATCCGCTATGAGACTGGGATAGAGCTCCTCACTTCATTTCATCAGGATACCACCACCCACATCTCCAATCATATTCATGAATGGAGACGTAGGTGGAGGTTAGTCAAAGCTCCCATCGCAGACTTTCTCTTAACAGATTGGTTCTGCAAGTCCTTACTCCCGCAAATCGCTAGAGATGTCACTCGAGGTGGTGTGGTCACAAAAGACCAATCCATACGCCGTGCCCAACACTTATATTTGACATATTCACAGTCTGTCACTCTTTATGACATAATCCCCAATGCCCCTTGTTACACAGTAATTTTTCACTGTTTTCACTCCAGTCTTCCTATTGTGTCATGTGTCCAAGTCATACATGCTCATATTAGACAAATGCTCTCTAATGTTGCAAAATGACCCACTTTTCCAAAGGTTTCTGCCTCATCATCTCTGTTGGCCAAATAAACGCACTGAAGGGCACTCCAAAATAGCCCAAAAGCGCTACCATCGGGGAAGTACACCTGATTCCCGTGATGGTCAGATTTTATGTGCCAGCGCAACTGTCGCTTGTAATCTTAGATTGGGCAAATTTGTTCCAACAGTCGGCCTTCCAGATGACTCCAGACCTGGTTGTTGGCCTAGTTTATGTCGCCCTCCTTTCTCTGGCATGGCTGTTCCATCATTTGTGCTACCTTCCTTGGAGATAAGCTCACTCTTCCACCTTTCATGGAGACTCCTTCTCCTATTTAAACTCTCACCATTGCTATGCACTGCTAGTTTTGGAGTTTTTTGGAATTCTTAGTCTTTGGAATAGTTGCTGATAGTGCTGTTAGTGTTTGTGAGTTTGCTAGATAGCTGGTGTGAGTGTGACAAGTGTGGGATTGTTGATAGCTTGAGGAAGGTTGTGAAGTGCCCTTAATCTTGTGTAAAACTTGTGAGTGAGAGAGACTTGTATGTTGGGAGATCCATCTTCAAGAGTGAATGCTTGAGGAACATGCTGGTTGGATCCCTCTGAGCAGGCTTGTGACGTCAAGACTTTGGTTGTAAGCTTACTCTTATTTCATTATTAATGCAATCAATTATGTTTTCCTATGTCTTGTATGTAATGTACTTGATAGCTCATGACTTCTTGACTTTGTGAGTAAATATATCATTTGTTGTTCCGGTTACGTGCTTTGTTGTATTTCCTTTGCATTGTTTCAGGTTGATCACTTGTTAGGAGAAGGAAGCAGAAGATGGAACAGCACAACGGAACTCCATCGACCACTGGTTGAGGTAGGCCTCCAACTATGACTGTTTAAGGAAAGCTATTGTTGATTTGTCCTTGTTTGTGACTAGACCCACTCTACGGCTAGAGGGGTTGCCTCTGTCCACAGAGGGAACACTTCCCTGCATCACAAATTGGCGACTCCACTGGGGAACACTTTCCTGCATCATCCTTTATCCATAGGAAGTTGTTTCTGCCGCCTTACAAGCTGTAACGCACCGAACATAGCATTCGGGAAGATTGATTGTCGTACATAAAGTCCTTGGTTTTCATATGACTACCAAGGTGTATATGCAGTTTTATGGATTTGTCTGGTAAACCTTTTTCCTAGTTCTCCGGAGTAGTCACTTTTTTTCCTTTTCGGACTCCATAAAAGAAAAGGTCCATCTGAGAACTTGTCCGTTCAGGCTCATTAAACCTCGAAAGAGATAGAGTCACCTTTTCGTCCTTTTCTCGACTCTTGAAACATGAAAAGGTCAAGTTTTGTTCCTGTTTCATAAAATTTATTTGCCCACGAAATATTCTTGGTAATAGTTCAAGTTCTTGGTTGTGAGAAGAGTGTTCTTCAGGTTCGTTCCCGATGGCAACATCCCCTGAGTCTACCAGCCAAGGTCTTCCCCCAGATGGAAATATTAGTCCATTTCCTTCATTTGGAAATGTCGGTGCTCCGCATATGGCAACATTGTCTTTGCCTGGGTTAACCATCGGTTTGCTCGTATGGTTGTTTCCAACCTCGGTGGTCCTGAGCATCATGACTCCTGTTCCACCGTCTCCTTCGTCCGAACCACGACATGTTGATTCCAAGGTTGAGCCTACGCCTTCTTCCCCTGTTTCCTCCTCCTCCTCTCCTCCTTCGCCTGGTGATAGTTTCACATTAAGTAACCAGGAGACTAAGAAGAAGAAGTCTGATAAACATGAGGCCAACTGTGCAACTACTGCTTTGAGTACATCTCAGGTCAGAACACCCTCTGCCCCTTCGCGGAAGGTTAATTTTCCTTGTAAATTGTGCAAGGGTGACCATCTTCTTCGTGGTTGTCCTGGTACTCCTAGGATCTTAGAAGTATGGACGCGTGATCTGGCTCATCCCTCATCATCCTCTGAAGCTCATGGTGATGCTACCCTATCAACTGGAAACGGTAAGAAGAAAGGGAAGATTCGATTCCCCTGTAGGCTATGTGAAGGCAATCGTCCCCTTCACCTTTGTCCACTCATGGATAAAGCTTCTGCCGTTTTGGAAAGTCTTACAGCTTCTTCATCCCAACTCCCCATTGGTTATCAGAGGCTCTCTTCAGACCCTCTCCCTGTCGACAAAGAGATTGACTTAGATTCTTCTCTTGTCCATCCTCCTCTTCCTGAACCTGGTTGTGCTAAGACTGTTCCAGACCAACCATTAGTCGGAGAGAGTGTCAACTTGGGATCACCCCCTGTTGATCTCTCTATTTCGGAAGAGTGTCATGTTCATGTTCTTCTCATCTCCTCAGATTCTCCTGAGTCCGAACACGACTCTCCTATCCCAGCTGATCTAGGGAGTCCTTCTTCGATTCCTGTAGAGCATGGGGGCAACCATACGATTCCCCCACCAAGTAGTTTGGTCGTTACTTTTGATAGAGTCACTTGACCGCTTTCCACCTTCCATCCTATGTGCCTTTCAAGATTACAGTACACACCTATGATAAGGCAGTACCTGGCACTGTCTTGGATGAGGGTGCATCTACCAGTCTTATGCCTTCCACTACTTGGCAAGCTTTGGGCTCCCCACAGTTTATGCTGGTTGCACAGCATCTGTTAGCGTTTGACGGAGGAACCAATCAACCGTTAGGGATCCTTTCGAAGTTCCCTATTACTTTGGGAGGAAAAACCATCTATATAGACGTGATGGTTGTCCAAGGTGTGAATTTCAGTCTTCTCCTTGGTTGTGACTATATTTATGCCACGGGGGCCCTCATCTCTTCACTTTTCCATGTGGCTTGTTTTCCACACGATGGAAGAATGGTGACCATCGATCAATTATCGTTCTTCAGTCCCCCGGTGCCTCCTGTGTAGCTGTCATCCCCTCTCAGTTCTTGCTCGCAAGTAGTGCCTTCTCTGCCATAGGTCAATTATGTGGCTACCTGTTCCGTCTCCACATCTACTATTGATCATGCAGATGGTCTCGTACATCATGTACTGGGGACATTGGAACCCGATCTATCCTTGGTGCATCATGACATGTATTCCTCCCAGAGTGCATTTCTTCCATCCCACGAAGACCTCTTGGGAGCCATGTTCTCGTGTCGCCCATGAACAGGAGTGTCGAGGATAGTTCTGATCTTATGTCGACCTCGTTAAAAAATGAAACAAGGTGCCCGAGGATAGTTCTGATCTTGTGTCGACCTCGTTAAAAACGAAACAAGGTGCACGAGCATAGTTCCCGTTCTTGTGTCAAGCTCGTTAAAAAATGAAACAAGGATTCATGAGGATAGTTTCGATCTTATGTCAACCTCGTTAAAAAATGAAACAAGGATTCTTGAGGAAAGTTCTTGATCTTATGTCAACCTCGTTAAAAAATGAAACAAGGGTTATGAGGATAGTTCTTTTTCACTGTGTCAACCTCATTAAAAAATGAAACAACTCCCTTTCCAAATCGAGTTTTTGATTAAGATCTCATAAAATCCAAGTCGAGTCTTTCCAAGATCTCACAAGTGAACCTTCATTCCATCCACCTCGTTGAATGCAATGAAGCTTGGGGGGCATGTACCTCAATTTGTGTCATTATGTTGGGGGCATTCGAACTTATAACAAGCATAGTTTTTCATTTCAAGCTTGTGTAAACATGAAACCGAATCCAAGCAGAGTTCTCCATGGTTCAAGCTTGTGTAAAAATGAACCCATACCCAATTTACATCTCGTGATTGTCGTTTTTATCCACTAAATTCTACTAGATGAGCCTTGGTTGTTTCATTCCATTGCTACCATCTCTTTGGTCGATCATATGCACTCACTTGGTTGTTTTTACTTTACTAAGGAACCGCAGCTATGAGTGGTTTTATTAGCCAACCTCTTGACCATTACATGTTTTGAGCAGTTCCACCATTGCTGGAACCAGTTGCTACCCTTTATACCACTTGTTCCTCTAGGACGAGTCTCCTTTAAGCTCTTCTCTGACTCGTAAAAGATGAAAAGATTGTCGAATTTTCCCTCTTGACTCGTTAAGAGAAATAAGAGGTGGTTGACTTTAAGCTCTTTTCCAACTTGAAAAATGAAAAGATAGCCGAATTTTCCTCTTGAATCGTTAAAAGAAATGAGAGGCAGTTGCCTTTAAGCTCTTTTCCAACCGTTTAAACACAAAAAGATTATCGGGCCTTTGTCGTTTCAAGCTCGTTATCGGTTACGAAACGACGTGCTTCTGACCGTTTTTCCACTTTTTCAGGTCAAGGTCACTAGCTATGAAAGGTACTCCTCGATTGTAATGGTCGAGCGATTCTTTCAAGTATCATTTTATACTTTTTCGGGCTTGGGAGACACAACTCTATCAAAAAGGACCCCCCTAGAGTTTTCTTTTCCGTGTCTGTTTCAAACTCTCTAAACATGAAAAGGACTCCGAGTTTTACCTATGTCGGACTCGTTAAACCCTTACGACATTGGACTTGTCACCATGACGAGACTAGAGCTTCTCCTTCCTAGGGCTCGTTAAACTGTTACTAGGTTGGATTCAATAGCAGGTTTATCATTGATTGTCTATGGTAGCTAGTCCCTCTTGAACATCGACACTTTTGCTTCTTGTCGGGTTGGGACATCCATACATCGTCATTTGGCCTTCCGCAGGTTTAGGTTATCATTCTAGCCTCATTCCATTCGATTCATGCCATCTCCTTCGAGCCTCTGATTCCTTGGTGCCTGAATGCTGCCACCCTCCGGAGTCATGTCGCCAACATGTTCAAGAGTATAATCCTTCTGTAGTTTACACCCTCACATTCTCCTCTAGTACTCTGTTTCGCCATCTACCACTTGTTCCTTATCTCATGTCATTGATAGGGGAAACATTATGGCCCTCCTGTGATGGGTCATCTCCTGTCGACATCAGCTCATTATCTAGGAGATTGATCTAGAGATCCCCTTTGGTACCTTAGAGCTTGCATGCCTCAATGGCAAGTTCTTTGCACCTGATGGTCAACTTTCATCATTGGTCGTCAATTAGGTGATTCCATGAGTGTTTGACTCCAGCTCCTTTTTCACACTTTGTGGATTGTGCTAGACAGTACCTTGAGAGCCATTGGCATCATTGATGGTTTCTCTCACACTTGTTAACGGTTTTCATCATTGACCGGTAATCAAGAGATTTTCTCTCATGCTCGACCTCAGCACATTTATTCGCATGTTAGAATTTGTACTATGCTCGGATGGGTTCAAGACCCCGAACTCAGATTACACATGTTCGGGCTACATGGATTGGTTTATGATTACATGACTCATTGATGGATGGCTCGACCATACCTTTATCATCATCATGGTCTCAGCTGCGTCCATACCATAGATCTATTTCGTATGTATTTTGGATGGTTGCGCCCATGCCTAGACTACATGTACTTCATTATCAGAGATATCAGTTGTACTTGCGTGCAGGCTCTTCCAGATGGTGTTCCAGTTCAGTCAGTTTCATAAAGCATTTCACCCCTCCCACTCTCTCAGGCTTCATACTTTAGGGGGCATCTATTACACAGTAATTTGTCACTGTTTTCACTCCAGTCTTCCTACTGTGTCATGTGTCCAAGTCATACATGCTCATATTAGACAAATGCTCTCTGATGTTGCCAAATGACCCACTTTTCCAAAGGTTTCTGCCTCATCACATCTGTTGGCCAAATAAACGTGCTGAAGGGCGCTCCAAAATAGCCTAGAAGCACTGCCATCGCGGAAGTACAACTGATTCCTGCGATGGTCAGATTTTATGTGCTAGTGCAACTGTCGCTTGTAATCTTTCGCGATGACCTGACTAGCTATGTTATTCAATAGCGATGTCAGCGAGGAAGGCCAGTTATGTGCCCGTGATGATCCAGATTGGGCGAATTTGTTCCAACAGTTCGCCTTCCAGATGACTCCAGACCCGGCTGTTGGCCTAGTTTATGTCGCCCTCCTTTCTTTGGCATGGCTATTCAGTCATTTGTGCTACCTTCCTTGGAGATAAGCTCACTCTTCCACCTTTCATGGAGACTCCTTCTCCTATTTAAACTCTCACCATTGCTATGCACTACTAGTTTTTGGAGTTTTTTGGAATTCTTAGTCTTTGGAATAGTTGTTGATAGTGCTGTTAGTGTTTGTGAGTCTACTAGATAGTTGGTGTGAGTGTGACAAGTGTGGGATTGTTGATAGCTTGAGGAAGGTTGTGAAGTGCCCTTAATCTTGTGTAAAACTTGTGAGTGAGAGAGACTTGTATGTTGGGAGATCCATCTTAAGAGTGAATGCTTGAGGAACATGCTAGCTGGATCCCTCTGCGCAGGTTTGTAACGTCAAGACTTTGGTTGTAAGCTTACTCTTATTTCATTATTAATGCAATCAATGATGTTTTCCTATGTCTTGTATGTAATGTACTTGATAGCTCATGACTTCTTGACTTTGTGAGTAAATAGATCATTTGTTGTTCCGGTTACGTGCTTTGTTGTATTTCCTTTGCATTGTTTCAGGTTGATCACTCATTAGGAGAATGAAGCGGAAGCTGGAGCAGTGCAACGGAACTCCATCGACCACCGGTTGAGGTAGGCCTCCAACTATGACTGTTTAAGGAAAGCTATCATTGATTTGTCCTTGTTTGTGACTAGACCCACTCTAGAGCTATAGGGGTTTCCTCTGTCCGCAGAGGGAACACTTTCCTACATCACACTCCTGGCAACCCCAATGCTTCCACTACTACCAAATCAACTGCTCTTCCTACCATTGAGATAAACTCTATGCAGTCTACACAAAATCTTGACAGTAAGAAAAAGAAGAATAAGAAAAAGACCACTCCTTCTGAAGAGTAATCAATAAAGCAGCCAAACCCAAAACAGAAGGCCGCTACACCTACTGACGATGGAAAGGATAATCCCACCACATTTCCTTGCAAACTCTGTGCTAAAGACCACATGACCTGGAGTTATTCGCATCTTTAGGAATGCATAGAATACATTGCTAGAAAGGATACTGGTAGGACCACTGCTATCCTAAATAATCCTCTTCCCACTCAGCAACAGCAAAACCTTATTGCACACCAACCTCAACCCCTACAAGGGGGCAATGATGGTTCACAACATCCTTTAGTTGGTGAAGTATCTTCTACCATTTTCACATTTGAAACGGTAGAACTCGCCACAAGAGCCAAATCTTATGGATCTCCTGTCGCTCCTGTAGCAGAACCATCCTCAGGTCAAAACCGAACACCGCCCAACAATTTGCATATTGAAAGGTCAGTTGTGGACCTTGTAATTTGACCCCCAAAAGGGGCACTTCAACACACAATGCATAATACATCTGCACGTGCTACACAACACTACAATATTTTAGAAGATTTGGCGCAAGAGCCATCGGCTATGTCAGCGCTCGAAGTATTACAAACATGCCCAACAAAATGGAAAGCTTTTCTTTCAGCTATTGGTGGTATCAAACCAGAGGATTCCATGCTTTCTATTTTTTACATGGACAAGTGTAAACCTCCCCTTTCTCACCATCTTGCATTCCAGGTGCATATAACTTAAAGGTAAAGGTATACACAGAACTGTCATCAACGAAGGTGCTTCTACCTACATCATGTCGACTTCATGTTGGCTCGCCCTGGGTTCTCCAACGCTATCCCCACTGTCAAACTCCCTTAAAGCTTTCGATGGCCACACCTTTATCCCAAAAGGATACCTATCTAGCTATCCCATCACCTTGAGTGGGAAAATGGTAACGGTAGATATTGAAGTCGTGGATCATAAACTCAACTATAATCTACTTTTGGGTCGCACTTGGACTTATGCCATGAAGGCCATTGTGTCTTCGGTCTTCCATATCATCCTCTTTCCCTTGGATGGAAAGATAGTGACAGTCAACCAACTGTCCTTTTGCACCACAAATTACTCTCCGTTACCTAGCAGCTCCGTACCCCTAGTAGGTGGTGTGCCTGACTCTTACGTCAGTATCAGTACCGATCTACTGAAGGCTTCTTCCCTCATGGGTTATTTCCCTCTTCAGCCACCGAAGGTTTCATAGATGATCAATATGCTTTCATCTATTCCTCATGAGCAAACCGATCCATGGATCCTACCAGCTCCTTCAGACATTGCCACATACAGAGAAAAAATGCTATTGTCACCAGCTGAATTGGCCTACCAATCCATTCAATTTGCATCTGAACCTCCGGTCACTTTGGTTCTAGCCAATGGTACCAGTGCCCCTCCCATAACCGCTCCTTCTTTCGATCCACTCAATCAAGTCCTACCTATGGACGAAGCTATTAGAGAGATCATCAGTTTAGAAGAGTGACCTTGGGAGGACTGGCACCATCATGTTTCGATGTTTGATTCAGACATGATGCCTCTTCAAATCCTGCCCCCTGACATATCAAAAATCATTGCCTCACCCTATACGATCCTCCAAACTTTGGAGGTAGAAGGAAACATGAGAAATCTTTCAAAAACGTTGCTCATCGATATTTCTGTCATGACAGGCATCATGGAAAACATACAAATTGGAGCCAATCACAATCCTGAGGAAATTGTGAGCTTCACCTACCCATTTAGGGACTTCTGCGATGTTTTTCCTTGGTCTTATGAGGAAATGCACGACATAGACCCTTCTATTGTCAAGCATGAGATCAAGGAAGAACGGGCATTCTTTTTATGGTATTTTTCTTGCTCGTTAATTCGAAAAATCCTCGATTCTCCTTCTTCAGACTCGTTAAACTACCATGAAGAAGATCGAGCATTATTTTTATGGTATTTTTCTTACTCATTAATCTAAAATACCTCGAATCTCCTTTGGGCTCGTTAAACTAGTACAAAGATCAATTTTTGAGATATTTTATTGCTCTTTAAAAAATAGAAACATCTCCGAGTTTTCATCTTTGTGCTTGTTAAATCTATACAATGATGCTCTAAGCAACTCTTTTTTATCTTTATCCAGCTCATTAAACTAAAAAAGACCAAGGGAGCATTCTTTTTAGGTGCTTTTTTCTCGCTCTTTAAATCAAAAAAATCCCGAGCTTTGTCTTTAGACTCGTTAAACTTTATAAAGATGATCCGAGCATTCTTTTAGGTACTTTTCTCGCTCGTTAAACTGAAAAATCCCGAGTTTTTATTACCGGGCTCTTTAAAAATATATGACAGCAGCAAGAGAACCTTCTTTTTTGGGACCATTTCTCGCTCTTAAATCAAAAAATCCCTAATTTTTTCTCCTCCTTCGAGCTTGTTAAATCTATGAAGAAGGAATGAGCAGTTCTTTCCCTCTTTTTCTCTCTCACTAAACTGAAAAAGATACCCCGAGTTTTCTTCATTTGACTCATTAAATTTTTTTGATGAAGGCATTGATTTTATTGTCATGTGACTCATTAAAAATTCACGACAAAAAACAAGTTTAGTCTGTCACCTCGTACTCGTAACAAAATGAGGTCGACATCTATTGAAAATAGGTTTCTCTTTATTCGGGTTCAATAGATTAACTAACGGAAAAGTAACCGATCCAGGTATACTATTAACCTTTTGTCGCACCTGGTTAACAACTATGACAAAGGGACCACCATGGAGTTTCTCTTTACGATCTTTTCAGACTCTCTAAATATGAAAAGACCACTGAGTTGTCTAGTCTGAACTCTTTAAATTACGCAGACAAGATATAAAGTCATTCTTCTTACGATACTTTTCAGACTTAAAACATGAAAAAATCGATGAGTTTGCCTATCTGGACTAATTAAACTAATCAGATAGTGCAAAGAGTTTCTCTTTTTGCAGTCCTTTTCAAACTCTTTAAATGTGAAAAGATCGATGAGTTTACCCATTTGGACTCATAATATTAATCAAACAGGGAAAGTGGACAATACAACTGTATTCCGTATTAGAAAGCGTCATTTTGCAGCAGTCGCTCCCTTGAACATGGCACTCCCTCAGATAAACCTTCCTTTTGATGACCTCTCAATATGAACCCTACCATCCTATGAGTTTTAGCCTATATACCCTGATGTAATTGCATCTCTGTATCCTAACACTTTGTAGTGTTCATGAGTCTAGTATTGTCTGGTTAAAACCGTTTTCATGCCTTCTATTGTTCAAGGGTTAACCATTTGTTTCCTCCATCAACCGATCAAACATATCCTTTCAGCATGCCCTTCATTGTTTAGACCCAAATGCTCAAAAGATTCCTCAAAACATAAAATCATTCTTGTGCCGTTTCGTGTTGATTGATGTAGGACACATCATTGCCTACCTTTCGACAAGTTTCTTCCTATCAACTTCAACACTTTATCTAGGAAGATAACCCAGAAACCCATTCAGTGCCTTGGTCTTGCAGACATTAGTGGCAATTGGTCTTGTTCTTGGTCAGGGGTTCTCATTATTGGCTCCTGATTAAGTGATTCTATGGGTGTTCGACGACAAAGACATCTTTCACACTCGCTAGTTTGTACTGTGCATCTTGGAGACCATCACCATTATCAGTGGCCTTCATCACATCTATTAATGGTCTCCATTATTTATTGGTAATCAGATGATTTCGTGCATGTTCGATGTCAATGCATATATTCACATGTATCGATCTATGTTGTTCGGTGAAGCAAAAATCAAGACGTTGGGTAGAGGCTTGCATCATTCAACCTTGTTTCCTCTCCCAAGCTGCGGATATCATTTTTTGGAGACATATATTTCAAGATGATTCTATTATGACACTGAATTTGCATTGTGCTTATCGGCAGCCAGTATCATCATATCTCTTTGGAGAAAATTACTCTGACATAGCTACTGAGAATGGGAATGCCCGACTCAGGACATGATTTTAGCAGTTTTATATATATGTGTTGTATCAGGTTTCCCTTGTCGCCTAAAGCTTCTCTCTCTCTAAATTTTGATAGAAAATTATAGTTTTCGTAAATTATTTCGGCCATCATCTATGCCTATGATCTCATACTTTAGGGGGCATCTGTTATACAAAAAAATGACCTCCTCATCAACTCAGAGGTGAAAGACATGATGACTGAAGCAAAGACCACAATTACAGGCCTTGATTCCACACTGACGCTAGTTGTACACTAACAACCTACTTTATAAAGCTTGTTACCAAGCCTGGAGGTGCGTTAGTGACCCTACTAAAGCATGTTTCTAGTTAGGGGACAACGTTAGTGAAATTAAGGGAAGTTCCAAGGGTCAAACCAATGAATTGACTCACAAATATCTATATATTTGTCCCTAAATTTACTCAAGAAAAGCAAGGAAACATCCAAAAACAACCTATTTGGAGAAATTCTAATCTGAGAAAAGGAGGCAAATTGAAAAGAGCTTAAAATCAGGGCAAGTTCATTTCTTTTGCCCTAGTGAACTCTATGAGGAACTTGGCAACCCTAACTTGATTACTATAAAAGCAATGAGAGGGTCATTGTGAAAGAGGTTAGAGCATTTGAAAGGATAGCCTACTAAGCAGTTGTGAACTGTCACATATTTGAAGAAGTGAGCTAGAAGAGAGAGAGAGAGAGAAGTGGAAGGGGCAAAGGAAGACTAATACAACATATGGTTGTAATCACTCTTCCGTTATTAATACAAAACTATAGTTTTGTTCCCTACTCCATGGTGTCGGTAACATTGTTCATTCGATACTTGTTTATATGAGTAGTTGAGTTGTATGCAAATATATGTTCATTGTGTATTCATATATTAGTTTTCAAGGTCGTATGCGGTGATTGTGTTTTCCTTTCCTTTGTGCAGGAATTGATTTGGAGCTAGCTTTGAGGAAGTTCCTCTTGGCAGCATTGTGATCTCCAAACAAATCTAGAAGGAGACTTGAGGTAATCCTCTTTCCATACTTTTTTAATTGATATTTGTCTATGAACATGTATATAACTTGGTAGCATCTGCAAATAATCTTTCAGTCTATCGAAGGTCCCGAGAAGGCCTTTGAGGGTAGTTTTCATTATCCATACACCGTGCATTTTACCCCATAGCAACAAGGCCCTAAGATTCAAATGTTTTACCATCATAAATAGCAATAAAGAAAAAAAGAGAAAGGGAAAAAGTTACAGAAGAACATCACAACAATTTAGAAGGCCATTGATCTACAAGTTCTTGGCACTTCACCAGGAAATGCCATCCCTAAATGGAGACACTGTTAGGTTCCAATACCAATAGGAGTCATAATTTTTGAATGGCTGAGAATAAACTTGTAATATGTACATACATTTGCTTACTGCAAAAGTTTTACATATTAAAAAAATTTAAAAAATGTAAAGAGGGTATGTCCTAAAAGAAAAATCAAAGGACAAAAAGAATAAAAAGGTCAAAAAAGATGAAAAATATGAACCCCAAAGAAAAAAAGACCAGGAGAGTGAGCTAGTCAAAATGCCACTACTATTTAGTTTTTGTGCAAAATAAATGATTGCGTGCAATTTTCAACCCATGCCACAATCCATGAGAGTCAAAATGTTTAAACTTGGGTATTCCATGTTTCAATTTCATGCTTATAGATAGAGAAATAAAATATGACCAAACAGTGTAATCTTGGCAGATAAGTAGATTAGGTAGAGCAAATAAAAAGGAGCTCAACTGTTTAATCTGAGCCCTTGGATGTAATAACGTTAGACTTAGTTAGATTACTTTTGTAAAAGAAAAGAAAAATGTTTTGATAACGGTTTTCCAGCTTAAGTGCACCCAAATAAAGAGAAGTAAAAATGGTAGGATGAGTAGATGGGTAAGTAGTAGAAAGGTTGCAGAATTGTGATGATCGTTAAACAAAAGCATATTTATCACCCTCATCATGAAAATTCCAAGTATTTATGAGAAATTGGACATGCATCAAGTCCACAAAGTCAATTGATTAATTTCCCTCACTCATTACACCTTTCACTTAACTAATTTCCAATGAAAAAGTACCCAAAATCTTAAGTCAAAGGTGCTCAGAGCATTTCTCTGACTTCTGAAGGGACCGGACACTTGGCCCGATGACTTATAGGTCCTAAGTACTAAAATTCCCCCCACAAACATTACCCCCCTTCACTCTCCATCATTCTCCCACACAAATCCCTTTTCCTAAGGTAAAACACCATTTTTCCTAAGGAAAAGCCATTATCCCCAAGTAAACCGCTTTTCCAAAAAACCCACAAAAATAACACTTAGCCTAAGTTATAATGTGTTTATGAAAAGCAAATGAGTTATAAATATACATTGTACTTAGCGCTAAATCCCTTTACCTCATTCGTTCATATTAAATTTTAACTTTACTTTATTATATTAAATCCTGAAAATAACGCTTTCCCCTATGTATTTATTAAATTTCTTTAATAATAATATCCCGTCCCCAAAGTTTATAATATAAACTTTATAAACCCAAACCTCGACAAATCAAATTAATTAATTGATCAGTGATTAATTAAAGTTTATCCACCAATCATATCACTTCTGATGCATTTAAACTCACCTTAACTTTAAATTAACTGAAACCACCACGTTTAATTACCCACCGAGCCCTCCCACTACCATCCGTGCATTTCCATTAACCGATCACTCCCCGATCTTCCCCCTTCAAATCCAACGATCCACGTTTATTTCACACGGGCCCAAAACCCAAACCTTACCCACCTGAAATGGGTTGTTTTCCTTTGGGTCCCCGAGGATACGTGGCACTTGATGAGTGGAATCTAGTGGCCTCCCCCCAAAACCACCCAACACTCATAAGCGGTGAGAAAAAACCTACTTACCACCTCTTGCTACACACCAAAACTATTAGGTCACCCCCAATAAAAGCTAAAAGTACCACTATTCCCGAAATACCCGCCAATTGTTGACTTTGCTAATAAATCCAAAACATTTCATAATCCTTTGTTTTATTGAGAAACTAAAGTTTACATACCTTCATGCACGCAACTGCACGACATCCAACCACAAACCTACATCCAGTCCGCCAACCTACAGAAGCCACTGAACTCATAGTCTACCTTCCAGCTCATGCAGACCTTCTGCAACTGTGCATAGTCACCCGTCAACCTGTTTAAAGACAATATTCCTAGAATTCCAGGTATTTTATCCAAATTCGCTGGAAACCTTGTTTTAGTTTTGAAGCAGTTACTTGAAATTGCTTGAAACTTTAGCAAAATAATTGTGTAGCAACCCAAGACTACTCTGTAGTAGAACTTTGTTGCCCTAATTGACTGAAAAACCCTTTCCCCATTATTAAATCCATAAGATCTAAGAATGGCCACTCCAATTGCAATGAATGTCTGACCAGTTTCAACTCCCCATCTGGATTTAGACCATTTCCCTTTGGCAGACAAAGATTTCTAAATAAAGGACATCGTTGTCCTTGAATCCCCTTTGAAACTACACTGCAAATACAGAGACTTATTTCTTAATCATGTCGACCAAATGGGGCTTTGAGAATCCAATTTTTCCCAAGTACCAGTTCTCAGAGGTGTATATCTTCCTTAAAATTTTCCATTATTGCCATACCAATCACGGCCCCAGTCAAAGAGCAGTGATGTATCCAAACCAGGATGTACTCTTTACCATCACTGCTGAATCCATCAATGAAATGCTTCAATTATAGCTTGGACAAAACCTCACCCCTCTGTCAATTGATAATCTACTGAACCAGTTCCCCAACCTTGCTACTGGAAAAATAGCTGAAATGTTTCAGACTTTCATTAGGAAAGAGGAACATATCCCAAAAGACCCCCCTCCCTATGTGGCCACCATGTTTTCCCCATTTGGCCAAGATATTGTAACCATGATTTCCAGAGTGCTAGGATACACTACAAGTGAATATAGTGATGAAATTGTTATGGCCTATATCTACCTCAGGCTGAAAAAGGTAGGTCTAGGGTAACATCAAACCACGCTTAACCTGGTAGCTAGCCCTACAAGGTCAGAAGAGGACTCTCTCCTTGTCAATCTCAGAAAATATGGTCAATAAAGCTTGATATGACTGATATTAAGACTAATTTTAGGCTAGGTATATGCACAGAGAAATTTGATTGAATTTAATATGGGTTTGCTGACTCAAATGTGAAAGGCAGATTTGGGTCCGGGGAATGGACACAGTCTTATAGAGATCTCTATGGGGCGAGGTAGGAAAATGGTTTAGCACTTAAAATTGAATGAGATGGAGAGCTTTTAGATTGATGAGGAGTTGGAGAGGGCATGAAAGTCTTAGGGATCCTCTTCAAATAGTTGAAAGCATAAATAACTAAACAAACCCTAGGTAGAGCACTACAATTTCAATGAATTCTACCTTTATCCTTCTTTCGTTTAGTTAAGATGAATAGAGAGAGATGATGGCATACATAAAACATATGTAAACTTGCAATTACAGAAGGAAACACAATACCAAATCAAGTTGCCACAAGAATCCCATAAAGTGCTGCAAACCCTGGTCTATTCCTTAGCCAAACCACTGAAATGAGTGTACAATAATGCTCAAAGCATTCACAAGAGTCCAACCTTTACAAATGACTAAAAAAATACTAGATATAGGCATCAAACAAATCATTCTAGGATTTAGGGGTCGAATTCATGAGTTTAGGAGCTGTTTCAATAAGATCTAAACTAAGAACTGAAAAGTAGGCAGTGGAACAGCATGCCACTAAAACCTAGGAAACTGATTCATTCAGTTGCAAACTACTTTTTCATGATGAATCGACCTCTATGAGAGAAAATTTAGCATAATTACATCAAAATCCATCAAGTCACATTAATTACATCATGAGTTTGACTATTAGAAAGATAAAAGTCAAACTGTGAAGAAACTAGGTGAAAAACAGAGTTTTTTGGTCAAAATGAGAAAATTTCATCTTGTGCGCCGCGCTCCTGTCCTTGTGCATCGCGCTACTTTCGATCTGATGTTGAAGGCCTTCCCATGCACCCAATTTTCTCCAAGTGGGCTTGCTGGAAAGGTATGCTTGTCTACTTTCCAAAACAAGTAGAATTACTGAATTTGGCCACCATTTTCCCCTCCAAAAATGAGTTCTCCCAATATTGCTTCCTGTGTGTCCAAAAAGGGGCAGAAAGGCCATTTTGAGGTGTTTTTGACCTTTTTGGAAGCTCAAAACTGTCAAAATTTCTTGGCCATGTGAGGGAATTCATATTTTTCCATGAGGAATCTAAAAATGCTTATTTTTCCTCAAAATGAGGTCTCTAGCAAAAGCGCACACCAAGTGGCGCAGCGGACCAGGCAGAAAAACCTGTTTTTTAGGCCAAAATTCAAAATTTGCAAAACGTTTCCCAAATTTCTTGAAATTTGGGCTGAGTGTTCCTCATTAAGTGTTTTGTCGGGATAAGGAAGCCTCAACCAAGATCTGGAGTCTATCTTGCTCTTTTCTCTTCCTCATGGCTTTCTTCAACTTGGCCTTCAAAATCCTGATTCTTGCTTTACACACCATGTTTCTCGCCAAGTAGTGGTATGCCATATTCCTCAACATATTTTTCTCTCTATTGTCCTTCTCCAACATATTCTCCAAGTGCAATTTTGTCCTCTCGAGCCAAGATTCACGATTAGCTTGAATTTCCTTTTCAAGTGTTGTCAATTTGGTTTTCCTCCTCTTGGAAACTTGCTATTTTGCCTTCATGTTTTTGAGCTCCATGATGGTTTTCTGATCCTCTTGCTGCTTGTTCCTCTGTTCCAAATAATTAATTATTCACTTGGCTCTTTCCATGTTGAGAGACAAATGCTGAATGTCATCTCGCTGGTCCCGAATGATCTCTTTGAGCTTTGAGCTTTGTGAACCCAAATCAGTGTCATCATCCTGAATGAGGATGAAATTTTCCTGTTGACCTCCTAAAGGTCCCTCATCATGCAAGGGCTTCTTACCCTTGTCCTGTAACTTCTCTGTTGATGGAGGAAACGAGACCCCTTCCACCCCCGGTGGAGATAGTACTCATTTTGCTACTGCAAACAATCTCCTAGTGCCCTTTTGATATGTGACAAACATTGGCACACTAGTGTTTTGTGTCTCATGCACCTCCCGCTAATGTGAAGGCTCTCCTGCCTCATGAAAAACTGATGGGGGTACTTGAGGACCTGTAAAGACCTCATGTGCAATGAAATCCTCCCATGACACATTCAAGAGACTAAGCTGATGCAAAACCACAATTTTGATTAGTGCAAAGTGATAGATGTTGTTATACTGCTGATGAGGAGGCTTAATTTGCACTAAGGTGGTCATCTTCTCAATATTCCGGCAAATAAAATAGGGGAGGTTCATCATTCTCACCCTAGTAAAGTGCATCAACAATCTGATATGATAGGTGTATAGACGAGAAAATCTACCCTCACAGCTGAAATATTTAGTTATGAGTTTCATCAAGGGAGCATATGTGTCCTGTAGATACCTAAATGGGAAGACTCCTCTGATTTGTCTCTAAAAACCAGCCTTGATGTAAGGCTCGTGATGATCTCTGTCAACCAGCTGCCCCTTATTCCACTACTCTCCTACATTTGGAATACCAGTTGCTTGAGCAATAGACTCAAGTGTCAAGGTGAATGTCACACCTACCAAATTGACTTGACCATTGTGAAGATGGATCACAAACAGTATGGCTAGCTCATGGTGGTATTTGACTCTCTCCACCATCTCACAAAATTGATAACAAGATTGTTATTGGAAGCATGTGACAGCAAGAGGACAAGCCAACAGCTCGGCCAGTGAAGTAGGCTCCTCTCGGTTATGTTTTCCACTCTTATGAGGCCTCCTTAGTGCATGAATTTCTCTAGAAGAGTCACTAACTGTTTCCTTATTTCTGTCATAGGAAGAATATGACTCCATGTTTGCCAATGTTTGAGTTTTCTTAGATGAGTATGAAGAGATTTTATGGTGTCAATAGGTTTTTTCTGCCAAAGATATGAATGTATGAGGGACTATGGAGGGAATGTGTATGAGGGGTTTGGGAATGCTGCTGATAGGTTTTTGGGGAATATAAGGGTTTAGGGGATAATATTTAGGGTTTGGGAATAAAAATTAGGGTTTGGGGATATTTGACTAGGTTTTGGGATAATGGGATTAGGGATTTAGGGTTAGTAGTTTAGGGATATGGGGAATATGGAATGGAAAATATGAATGAAAAGGGAGGGAGAAAATGAAGTGAGGGAGTGAAAATGATAGGAGTAGGTTTAGTAGAAAAAAATGCAATATGTAAACCCTATTCAATGTTTTTTTTTTATCAAACTGCAAGGAACTAGGGTTTCAATATTTCCCTATTAAATCACCAAGAAAACTGAGACAAACTCATTCATTGGCCATGAGGGAGCATCAACTTACTTGGACAATGGAGAATTTAGCAATTTTAAGAGTTCGGAGGAAGTTGGGAGCGTTTTCGGGCCTTGTAGACCTGTGTGTCGTGCCACCTCACAGGTGCACCATGCCTGCTCTATGTGCCATGCCCCTTGTAAAATTACATTGTGAACTAGGGCCTAGTGTGCCATGCTGGCTCTGTGCACCATGCTCTAACCCAGGGGTGTCGCGCTTGCAATTTTCCTTGTTTTGGCACAAAAATCACTCTCTTGGCTTTTGAAGCACAAATACACTTGCTCTCCTTCACTTTTGGCATGCAAATGAACCTCTTTGATATGAATATACTTTATATAGCAATGGCTTTTAATTTTTCATTCAAGAAAACCCACTTTCCTAATGTTTGATTTTCACTTGCTTTAAAAACTCTATTTTTAGGCAGTTTGCTTTACTTTTGCCTTTGATGGACTGAATGCTTTGATTTTTTGTTTCTTTTGTAGGTGGTGGAGTTTCAGAGGCTTGGCAAGGTGACCAGGGCTGCCTCTAAAATTATTACATATGGAAAAAATGAAATTACATTAAATTTGTACATGAAACATAAAAAACTCTGTTTTTCCTCAAAACAGGGTTTTGAGGAAAAATTAATCACTAAGCATGTGATTATTGAAATTATTGTTGCTGGGACTTTATTTGACCTCCTCATGCACCTGCTGACCATTATTGAATATTTTGAAGACCTTATTGATGAAACCCTAGACCTAATGAGACCTAAAACCCTAAAAATGACTTTTACATATTTAAAGACAAAAAATGGCTGCAGATGATCTAGATGTATGAAAATGAGCCAGCAGGTAAAGAACATGAGGGAAAATGTATAATATGCCACTGCCATCAGATGATCCATGCCCCTAATGGAATGCAATTGATCGATTGAGAGACCTAACATGCAATGCAACAAGAGAATTTGATCATTGATGGAGGGATGAAGATATTGACACTAACAAAAATGATTTTAGCCTTCATGTTTATCTTCACTCCAAGACAATCCCCTGCCATCATTTATGATTATGCCAAATTCATAGCAAAAAAAATGCATGATCAATTCTTGAGAATGAATAATGAACGAGTCTTTAAATATTCCTCTGTTTTGTGCCACCTTTTCTTATACTATCAAGCTGACAAGTTCCCATTCACTCTCCAAAAGCTTGACACTAAAGGTCATCCTAGGTCAGTGATTTTCTGGACCCCTTTGATACATAAGTATGATTCCTCATATTCTTATATAGATTTCATAGACCTATTTGTACATCATATTGTAACCATGCTATTAGGCAGCCCTCCTCCAAGAATCAGTTCAGACATCAGGAGGATCCTACAGCTGTCAAAACAACACAAAGTGGGAGATTGGTACTTGTACCAAAATCACATAGAACTCAGGATCTATGGCTGTGAGTTGGCCCCATATAAACTTCCCAAATACCTCCCAATGAGGTTATTTGCTCTAGAGTACTACAGGCAAATGATCAATTCAGACGAGGTACATTTTATTAAAGCCAAAATGAAGGCCTAGCTCAGAATCAAAGATCAACTAGGCCCCTTTGTATGAAATAGTTGAGAAGCTAGGAGAGAATCAGAAGAAATCCTTCAGAGACTCAAACTGAAACAAAGATTCACGTGGATATATGATCCTTGTGACTTCATATGCAATAGAAGAGATAAAAACAAGTTGTCTCCCTACATTCACCACCGAATCCCTGAGATAGAGAAATATGCAAATCAATTGGAATGGGTGGAGAATACCTTAGTTGACAGGGATAGCACAGAAGTAGCAGTTGAAAATGCTCTAATTGATTTAGAGAAAAGACTTGATGAAGGTTCTTTCCTGCAAGTGCTAGGAGAATCTCAGGCCCAAGTGAATTACATATAAAAGGAGAGTCTCAGGTGCAAGAAGAATCAAAGCAACTAGACCTATCAGAGGAATTAAGTCAAACAGGTACACATCAACCCACTATGAGTACTCCCCCTAGCTTGCAAACTCCTTTAAATGAGGAGAAGAACCTCAAAAGAAATAGGGAAGAGGCCACTCCTTTAGGCCTAGAAACTTCACAAACATATGTCAAAATGCAAAGGTTAAATCCTTTCTCTTAGCAGGAATTCACAGAAGAAACAGTTGGAGCCACAAGCATATAAAGAGAAGGGAGCATGCATTCTACTCCCTCTATAGGAACACAAGAACCTTCCACATCACACACTCAGATGTTGGAAAGACAACAAAGTGTGGAAGTGTCCTCATTCAGGATGCCAGCTGACAAAGATCAGGATATTAGAGAAAAGTACAAGGAAATAAAGGCCAGGAATGAAAAGCTAAAAGCCCAAAGCTATGCACAATACTTAAAGATGGCTCCCACCAATCAAACAAGGCTTATGTCAGCCTTTGATGAGAAATAAGGAAAAATGCAGATGAATTTCATGAAGCCCACCACTCAGTAGCCCAGAACAGCAACAAATTACCAAAAAGTAGATTTCGAAGTACTGGAAAAGGATATCCATCCTATTGACCAGATTGAACTGCACAAACAGACAGGAGAAATGGTATATTCCACTTTGACAAGAAAAGCCATTGCAGCCCATCAGTTACAAAATTTGCTAATTAATATATCAGCACAATTTCAATTATAGAAGGCTTCCTCACAGGCCAAGGATACAAGAATCAAGTCCTTGGAGGCTTAATCATAGAGTTGGGACATGATCCAAAAGATGTTAAGGCTGCAGAAAGGTTAATAAAAAATAAGAATGATGACATAGCTACTTTGGAGAAGAAACTCAAGATTCCACCATTGCACCATCCACAAACAACAGAAGTCTTGGAAACACTAAAAGGACAAGAAGAGCTTATGGAATTGGCCCTAAAGCTAAATGACCAATTGAAAGAAACAGAGAAAGAATTGGACATATTGATTCAGTCCAAACAGAGTGAACTGCAATCCCTTCAACATTGGCAGCCTCTTTAGCACCAATAGCTCCACCTGCTACAACACTTCCAGTCACAACTGAGTCTACAACTGCAGGTACCTCAATAGAAAAGACAACCGAGTTAGTGAAAGCCATGGAGGAAATGTCCATCCAGGCAATAGAGCTTAAGAGACTTAAGGAGAAAGTGGCAAGCCTAGAAACTGACTACAAGCTTGCCCAGATACAACAGAAAGAAGAAGCATAGAAAGCCCTAAGGATGTGTGAGAAGGTAAAGGTCCTTGAAAAAGATTTAGCTTTGCAAAAGCCACTAGGATAGACTAAGGAGATGCTCTGGGCCAATATTTGGCCATCAATTCAATTAATATTTGAGCAAACAGAATTGGTGAAAGTGGCCACCGAAGCAATACAAAAGGTAAAGGAAGACCTAGGAGACCAGCCTAAGGATGCTAATCGACTCATCAAATTCTTGAACAACAAGAATAGGCATGAACTAAATGAGCTTGGTGTGGAGGATAGAACTGAAGCCATCATTAAGATCAAAAAGGTTCTTTCTAAAAGAAACCTTATGCTTAACCTGGAGGAAAAATTCCATGACATGCAAGTTGGCATTGACAGATTCATGACAAAATTTCGAATTTTGAGGGAGAAAGGCCTTCCAAGTCCCATGATCATCCATGACAAACTTATGACCCAATTGGACTATGCTGATAGATTAAAGAAATTATCTAAGGAACAAGTAAGCACTTTAGGAGTCAAAGCATTGCCAACAGGGAAAGTATTATATGATACTTTAGAAAATATATTTTTCCTAGAGCATGAGGTGAAACATCTATTTGTCACCAAACCAAAATTTGCCAAATACAATGAGGTAGACGAGACATATATAAATATGGTCAAGGTAAAGTTACATGAAGATGAATGGTGGGAAAAAATGAAAGATTTATTTACCACAGTAAATCTAAATGGTAGCCAGAAGAAACAAGTAAAAGGGGTCAAAGAGCAACAGGTTAAATATTATCAGTTAAAAACCAAAGACAAAGATGATTCCAATGTAGACATATCACCCAGCCTAAAAGGGCTCAAGTTGAACAGCAACAACCAACACTACCACAATAAAAGGGACAACATGATGTAGTTTTCCATCTATCTCTATCTTCATGCTTGAAGATATTTTGATTCCCTAAATTAAATCTCAAAACTGTTATGAGATATTTTGTAATATTTTTTGTATAAATGCTTCACATTTCGAAGTATTTAGTGTGGATTCAAAGACATTTCTATAGACATTTTCCTATCAAGTTAAAGTGTTGTTGTATCAAGACTGGATTGGCTTGCTAGATCATGGAATAAATCTCAGACATTTCACAGGATTCTTGTGTAAAGCAGAAATCAAAGAAGTATTTTCTCTCATGTTTATTATTGTTTTTCCTTATGTTTATTATTAATCATATGTGTTTCTATGAAATCTGAGTGGTAAACTAGGAATGATATTTCAGAACTGGCTTTAATGCTCTCTGTCTTGACTGTTTACATTCTCAATGTTTTCTGCTAAACTATCTTAGTTAGGGAATCCTTAAATGCTCCCTTACTTCCGTAGTTTTCCCCCTCGGTCTATAGTAAAGGATTCTTAGTTGCCCTTTTCTCAGGATCACCTCCTGCTCTTCATCTTAAGCCTCGTTTAAGGATTCTTCATTGCCCTTTCACCCTGGTTAGGACTATCTCATCCATTGAACCTGAAGATTTTCCTTTTGCTTTGCTAGCCTGCCCTGTGAACACTCCCTTTAATGATCTGGTCTAGTTAAGCCATCCTTTGATTAACTCCATAGCCCAATGGCTTGAAGGCCTTACTCTATCCATCTATTCCTAGAATTCAACCAAATTCAAAACTCTATGAACACTAAGAACTAGCCTAAAATCCTACCCAAAACAAAGTTAAATTATAAAGAGAAAGCCCTCTCTGGACTTAGGTTGGCTAGAACCCGAGTCTAAAAGATTAGGTTTGTGGTTACCTCAGATTATTCCTTCTTCTGATAACTTCTATGGTAGACTTTTGAGTGATAACACACCATATTTGACAAGTCCTTCAAACCTTACAACAACAAAAGTTGTGTGCTAACATGGAGAGATGCACCTTTGGCCTGACCCAACTTCAATATATGGGATACATCATTGATGAGTAGGGTCTAAATGTGGACCCATCCAAAATACATGTGATTCAAGATTGGCTAGACCCAACCACTCTAACAAAGCTCCACAGCTTTTTGGGTCTTGCCAATTTCTACCATAGATTCATGTTGGGATTGTCTCATATCACTTAGCCTTTAAGTCAAGTCACCAAGGGCGAAGTGAAAGCAAAGTTATTTTTGTCAGAAAGCCAACAAAAAGCATTATATGATTTGAAGAATCACATCTATTCTGCACCAGTTCTCACATTAACAGACCTGCAACAATCATTTGAGATTGAGATAGATGCCTTTGACTATGCTATTGGTGCAGTTCTTACTCAACATGGGGATCTAGTGGCTTACCACAGTGAGGCACTTTCAGACACAGTCTGAAAGTACCCTACTTACAACAAAGAAATGTATTCCATTGTGGAGTCTCATTGTCAATGGAAGCATTATATTCTGGGGAGGAAAATGGTCATCAACACAGACCACCGACCTCTACAGTTCATACAGACATAATGAATTTGTAGAACGATTTCCATCAGAAATGGTCCACCTATCCACAACAGTTCCATGTGAACATTAAGTATAATAAGGGAAGCACCAATAACGTCATTGATTGCCTTAGTCGACCACCATCCATGGCGCTAATCACTGTACTCGACTCCTATGGGCACAAGACATCAGGGTGGCTGCATCTTTACAAGAGCGATCCAGAATTCGGTAGCATATACCAGACACTCCTGGAAGGAACGCAAGTTCCAAATTTTCACCTTAAGGATCTACTATTATGCCACCTGGGACACATCTGTGTTCCTTTGAGTGAGCATGCCAATATATTTGGGAGGCACACTATAGTCGGGTCGTTGGACATTTTGGAGTAGAGAAAATAGTGGCGGTATTGCATAAGTATTTTTATTGGCCGAAACTTCGTCAGGATGTTGGGAAGTAAATTAGATTGTGCACTGCCTGTGCCATTTCCAAACCAACCATCAAGAAGCAAGGCCTATATACTCCTCTACCCACTCCTAGCTGGTGTTTAGAATCTATCTCCATGGATTACATGTCGGGCCTTCCTTCTACTAAGCATGACAACAGTTATGTTTTTGTGTTCATCAACAGATTCTCTAAGATGGCCATCATGGCAGCCTACAAGAAGAGTATCACAATAGAGGCCACTTCTAAGCTCTTCTTTGAGCAAGTGTGGGTACACTTTGGGATCCCACAGTCCATTTTCTTAGATTGGGACAAAAAATTATTGAGTGATTTTTGGTCAAGTCTCTGGTCAATGCTAGATACAAAGCTTACTAAGTCCATGACTTTCCATCCCCAAAATGATGGCCAAACAAAGGTTTTCAACAGGATGATTGCACACATTATGTGCATGTACAGCTCGAATCATCCACGCACGTGGGATGAAATTCTTCCCTATATCCAACACATATACAAAAAAGCTCTCCACAGCTCAACAGGCCACAATCCCTTTCAGGTAGGGCTCAGATTTCAGCCATTATGCCCAATTGATGTGGCCATACTATTTGCATCCACTCAGGTAGATTTGACTCATGTTGATTCTAAAGCTAAAAGGGATAACAACTTCTTTTTTTTTGCTAAAGCAAGAGTCATACATTCATAATAATTAAATCAGAAAATTATTTACATGGCGTACAACCATCAACATGGGAACATGGATCTTAGACAAACACTACTTTCTAGATAAACTAGGGTCACGAGTTAAGTGTAAGAACTCCGATCCTAACCCACAAAACTACACCCCCCAAAAAGGCAACAAGTATCTAGGCCACAAAATTATTCGATGAAACTATTAAATTTTGCCCTCCTTTTTTTTTTTAATCACCTTCAGAGCTCCTAGCTCCCACCAACTGTAGTGGATGATCTCGTAGAGCCGAGGCTCCTGTCAAAAAACCTTTTGGAAACACCAATGAGCGTGCATGATCCTAACCGTTGATCCACCCAAATTGATCCAACGGTAGAGGAAAATATCGCGCCACCTAGACGTCCACCCTTTAACCTTGTGGCCCCACTGACCAGCTCGACAGATCACAACCGTAGATCCACCGGGCCAGATCCTACGATGGAGGAACATATCACTCCGAACATAATAGCTGCTATTTAATGCCCGATAAGGGTGGAAACCAAAACTGCCCCACCGCCACGTGTCGACCGAGGAGTGTGATCGCTCCCAAAAATTGAAAACCAATTCCCGCTCTGGAGGCCCTTGATATACCGAAAACCACTCCACTAGCAGATTAACAACCTTTGACGGTGTAAAAGGAATGTACAGGTCACCATTGGACTTCGGATTCTGACCACTACCACTTTCGTTATTGTCGCCGTAAGTGATCTTGAGGATCGTACCAACTCTTCCCTCCAAACAATTGTTTTGGTAGCAAACACCTCCAAGCAACATGAGAAAAAACAAGAAAAGGTGAAAATAACACCTCATAATTCAACCAAATTATTGGATAGAGCTTCCATAGTTCTGGTCCAGTACACCATCATATCCTCGACTGCTTGGATGTCGCACTGGTCCATGAAACTGTCCTAACGCCGCCTATACCCACCCAACATAACCCTGTACTTGGAACATTGCACCCCTTGATTAGCCAGTAAGTCAGCAAGTTTATTGGCCTGCCTTCATATGTGGTTAAAATTGACCATGTGTAGGCCTCTGAGGTGGAACTGGATCCTTTGGAAGACCTAGATCAACCTCCAATGTTTTGAAACCCTCTCCGGTTTCGAGCCCCAACTAATTTTTTTGACAATTTTGATAATTATTTCAGAGTCATCTTCGATAATTACATTCTGCCAGTTATCCTACACCAACATATCTAAGCACTACTCCAAAGCCGTGGCTTCTACCATGTTGTTTGTATCCCTGCCTAAATGTCCATGGAAGATGGAAAGGATTTTACCATTATCATACCTTAACACCCCTCCAAAGCCTGCACTGCCCGGGTTGCCTTTAGAAGCCCCATCTATGTTAAACTTCAGAAAGCCCAAAGGGAGAGGATGCTAGAATTCCTGTTTAGAGATCCTAACCAAAACTCTTATGTCCGGGCCCTGCAACAAAATCCCCTGCATTCCCAACAATCCCAGAATCCTCAAGTCAGCTTCTGAGGGTGGATTATTAGGGGAATTTCAAACTATGGTACCCACTGTCTCTTTAAGCTGAGTCAAAGTCTGCTTTAAAAGACACTGAAGGGATCTCTTCTCATTTTGAAAATTCTCTGATTCCTTTCTTTCCAGACATTCCAAATAATGAAGCTAGGTGTTAGAGCCCAAGCTGCACCGAGCATTTCATTATCTGAGTAATTACTTCTCCATCTGGTTAGGGTGTTGAAGATGCACCCTCTGTCCCTGTTGCTCCTTTGGAAGATGTTAGCAAAATAATCCCATAAACTAGAGGTAAAGATACAATTATTAAGGAGGTGTTCCATAGTTTCTTCTTAAGCTTCACAGAGCTGGAATCTGCAAGGCCCCAGCACACCCCTTTTCCTTATGTTATCCCAAGTCAGAATTCTCTTATGATAGACAAGCCACATGAAGAGTTTAATCTTCATCCAGCCTTGATGCCTCCATAGATTCTGCCATATTCTATCTGGAGCCAGAGAGTCCATTTCGAGGAGTTTGTGTTTAGCCTCCTTAAGATTAAAAGTACCCTCATTATTGTTTCCCCACCTCAATTGGTCATGCCCCCCTATTACTAAGATCTTCCTTTGTTCCAGTATCCTCATGAGAGCCTCAGCTTTAGTTTTCAAGGGGTTATCTTCCCCGTAAAACATATTCCTCCACTTTCTCCACTTACTTACATTATTATTTTGGTCCCAAAAATCTTTGACCTGTGATAACCCCTTGATATCTGTCTCTCTTTTGAGGTCCAGAAATTTCTCATTTAGCAGTATTGGTTCTTGTTTCCATTTATCTTCCCAAAAAAGTGCCAAGTCCCCCTCTCTGATTTCCCAGAAGCTATTCTTTTGAACTAAGCCTATGTTCTCCCAGGCCTCATTCCAGATGTTTGAGCCCTTCATATTACCAGACATCCTTATAAGATCATTATTGTCCCAAGTGCTGGCATATTTCTTTGTCCAGATACTAGCCCACTGGGCCTTTGGTTCTTTTACCCATCTCCACCATAACTTAGCTCCTAAAGCCCTGCTTAGAACCTCTGGATCATCCAAACCCAAACCTCCTTGATTTTTGGGTTTACAAATCTTTTCCCAAGCCACTAAGGCCCATTTCCTTTTTTTCTCCCCTTTCCCCCAGAGAAAGTCTCTTTGAATGGTTCTGAATTGTTGTAAGACTCCTTTTGGAATAGGGAGTGTTGAAAGCATAAAAACTGGGATTGATTGTAGAACAGCCTTTGTAGGCACCAAGCTGCCAACTAAGTTTAAAGATCTGAAGGTCCAATTCCTGATTTTATCCTGCATCTTATTAATCACTGGTTCCCAGATACTTTTATGAAAAGGTTTAGTAGTAAGGGGGACTCCCAAATATTTTGAAGGAAGAGAATCTCTTTGAAAACCTAGAACTCTGGAGATGTTCCTTTAGATAGCAATATCAATATTAAAGAAAAATATTTTAGATTTGAAAAGATTAACCTCCATACCTGTGGCCAAACCAAATTCATTTAGAATTTGTTTGTATGCCAAAGCTTCCTTGACTATAGGAACCCCCTGCAACATGGTATCATCCACAAATTGTTGATGAGTCAAAGTCTGTCCATTCTCACAAAGTTGAAGATGCTTGATTTTGCCTTCGGCTTTTGCTTGCTTAATCAATCTACCAAGTCCTTCCATCATGAGAATAAAGAGAAAGGGAGAGAGTGGATCTCCCTGCCTAAGGCCTCTTGAGGGAATAAAAATCTTGGAGGGAGAGCCATTTACCAAAATTGAAAAGCTAGAAGAGGTTACCAAAGCCATGACCCATCTAACCCAATTATGATCAAACCCAAAAGCAATAAGAACCCTCCTTATATAGGTCCAATTTAACTTATCATAGGCTTTAGCTAGGTCCAGCTACATGATCATTCCCACCTTCCTGTTGCTAGTTAGTGAGTGCACCACTTCCTGTGCTTGAATGATGTTATTGAGAATTTGTCTACCTTCCACATAACCAGATTGCTCCCCAGAAACAAGGGTGGGGAGAAGAGGTTTGAGTCTGTTAGCTACAACCTTGGATATAATCTTGTAAACCACATTGCACAATGCTATGGGTCGAAACTTATCAGGAGTAAGAGCATTATCTTGTTTAGGGATCAGTGAAATGAAGGAGGTATTGAGTGCCTTCAGAATAGTTCTGTTCCTCCTGGTATCTTCTACCACATTCAGCATGTCTTGTTTTACAATATTCCAGCATGCTTTAAAGAAGTCCACATTAAAACCATCAGGACCCAGTGCTTTACCATTCTGCATTTCCTTGAGGACTTCACTGATTTCCTCTTCAGTAACTGGCTGGTTGAGGTTGAGATTATCCTCTCTGGACACTAGTCTTGGTATATGTCTTATTATATCCTTAATGAAAGGCTCTCTGTTTGGAATATTTTCCTGTGCAATCCCCCTAAAGTGTTGAACTAAAACAACTTCAATTTCTTCATGGGTACTGACAAGTTGCCCTTCCTCATCCTTAATCGAGGAGATTCTATTATGAGCCCGGTTTTCCAAGGTTGATCTGTGGAAAAATCTGGTATTTCTTTCCCCTTCCTTTAACCATTGCACTCTAGATTTTTGTCTCCAAAAAATTTCCTCTTGTTTGCATAAGTTCTCCCACTCATGCTAAAGATTGGTGGCTCTATCATTGTTGATTTTATCAAAGCCTACCTTGATGATGGATTGGTTGAGTATCTGCAATTTGTTTTCAACAACTTTTTTACCTTCAAAAATGTTGCCAAACTCTCTCTTGTTCCACTCTTTAAGCCTGAGCTTTATGTGTTTTAGTCTTTTGTGAAGAATGAACATACTTGTACCCTGAATATGCAGATCCTTAGACCACCAACTTAAAATGTTGTTGATAAAATCTGGATGGGTGAGCCAGATGTTCTCAAATCTGAAAGGTCTATTCTTGGGAGTACCAATGCCCCTGATCTCTAGTTGAATTGGCCAGTGATCAGAACCTCCAAAGGGCAGAATCCTTGCTCCCATACCTATATCATTGAGAATAAGGTCCTCTGATAAGATGAATCTATCTAACTTTGAGGCCACCAAAGACCCTCCTCCTCTCCTATTGTTCCAAGTAAAGAGACCATTACTTGTATCAATGTCGACCAGTTTCGAAGTGTCCAAAAAGGATTGAAAAGCTAAGGCATCTTTGGTGAGAGCTCTAGTTCCCCCTTTTTTCTCTGATAGTGATTTGATCATGTTGAAGTCCCCACCCAAAATCCATGGAATCCCAGCATATCTCTCTCTAAGGTCCATAAGAGAATCAATGAATCTTAATTTGTCACGCATTCTCTAAGGGCCATAAACATTCGTTACTAGGTAGATCTCCCTATCCCCTACAAGATGCATGACCAATAATAGATAATTTCTAGAAGCTTCAGCATCTATTATGCCAATCTTGAGGGGATTCCAAAGAGTTAGAATACAACTTGCTATGTTTTCTGCCTTGACTTCTAGAAACTCAAAACGACTAAGCCATTTCTTATGAATTTCTTTAATTTTTTGTATAGAACATTTAGTTTCCTGGATAAAAATGATATCCGAAGCTTCCTGTTTCATCCTATTACTAAGTAATCTTTGTTTCCTTTTACTACCTAGACCCCTATGTTGGCTGGATAAATCGTTCTTGCGCACAAGACCAATCTCCCTAGTATCAATAGATATCTAGCAACAAGCAGGACAAGCAAATCTACCTTTCTCTAAATATATTGTGATTCATTAATAAAAACTAAGAGGTGTTTTAGACCCTACCTTAAGTCCAACGCTAGTTTGTGGCAGCCACGCTTCGACCGTCCGAAAGAGTTTCCTTTTGAGAACCTGCAATCACAAACAAACACACATCAAATAATACCTGCATAGCTAATATAATAAATCATATTCATCATGGTGATCAAGGAATCCATGAAATAAACCATAAAACACAACGTATTGAGAAAAATAAACTTGATTGTATTAACTTTGAAAATAGAAGAACTTTACAACCTTTGGTGCCTTAATGTTGTACAAGCTCCTCCCAGGGTCCAAAACAGGAACCTCCTCCACTTTGACAAGCCTCACACTCTTCCAAATGAGATCAACAAGGTATGTAATCCTTCCTCACTTAAACTCAATTAGGAAGACTAAGTTCCAGCAACATTTCACCTCAAAAATCTTTAGCTTTCAACCTCTCCAGTAACTAGCCCAATGCTTCTTTTTATACTGCAAAGGAAGGAGGTTACAGGTCCACCTATGAAGGGATAGAGTCCTCCTTCAAAGGGATAAGCTCCTCACATCAAGGGGTTAGCTCCTTAAGGTATGGGATGCATGAACCTTAAAGGAGCAAACTTTCCACCTCAAGATTCCTTCTAGAAGCTTCTAGAAATGACTCAAAGTGAGCTTTTAAAAATGTACTTGCACCTTTTTGACTTTTACAGGGGTCTGCACCCATTACACAGAGATAGAGCGCTCAGATACACAGGAGACATGACCAATAGGTGCGGGACCGTAGGTAATGCTAAGAGAAAGTGCGAAACCAGAGTTTTAGAGACTTTTAAGGGCTTTCTCTTATTTTCAAGGCTTAACATGAAGAACTGAGGTTTAAGACTTGCAAAGGAGGAAAGTATGAGTGGTGATAGACTCACACCGATTGCAGAATGTCATGATGACAATATTTTGTGCAACAGATTGCCCCCTAAAGTGCAAAGTTTGTAATAGATGAGGATAGCATTTGTCATCTATGAAGAGTGAAGTACTTTATCATTTCAAAGATCATCCTGTGGACACCCCAGTCAGAACCTGTAAAAACATTCAATACAGGTTCGAAGCTAGTTTGTGGCAGCCACACTTCAATACAGGTTCGAAGACTAACTAAACTACTTTGATATAGGAATGATTTTGTAATACATCACAAGTATAGACATATGTAGACACAGTATGGGCCCAGCCATCTGTTTATGAATAGTCCATTGTATAATGAATAACAAAATTCCTCACAGCCTGGATGGTGGAAACTAGATCCAGGGTCTTGATTTCTTCTTCCCGAACTAGTACGATTCTATCCATGCAAATAAATGTGTTGAAGTCGAACATGGCAGAAACCACTTGATTACCAGTTAGTCATGTGAACTATTAACAAGTGTGAGAGAAATCACCAGTAATGTCAATGGCTCTCAAATTACTTAGTACAATCCATGAAATGTGAATAGATGAGCTGATGTCGAACATGTCATAGAATCCTTTGATTGAAGGTCAATGATGCAACCTATCGTCGAAGGCAAGAAACCTGCCATTGAGGCATGCAGATTCCAAGGTACTGACGATTTCTAGATCATCCTTCTAGATAATGAGCTGAAGTTGATAGAAAGCGATCCGTCGTAGGCAAGCCCATAACACAAAATCATAGATCAAGTTTGAAGAAATATATTTAGCAAGGACTAACTCAGGGATGGTCAAAATGGATGACATATATTTTGCAGATGAATGGTTTATTTGAACTGACCTCTTGAACACATAACGACACTACAGATGGTTTGGTGACAATTGACCTAAAGCTAATACCCAAAAATTGGCTGAAGACTTTCAATATGGTTTGATTAACTGTTAGGCAAAGGATTTCCCAACCCAGGTGAACAAAAAGTGTCGTGTTCAAGAGTGGTTAAATGCTTTTTCTAAAACAAAAAGTATAACAAACAGGTTCATTTTTCTCTCTTTTCCCCCACCATTTCTGGCAAGTACCTCTTTATTTTTGACAAGCTTGAGGAGGATAACATTTGCTTGGTTATAAGCTCATCCCTCGGATGAGTCCAACTTAATTTAAAATTAGAACCCTAAGAAGGAGTGTTTCATTCCTATTTAAAATTGAACTGGTCCTTTACTGTTAAATTTTAACGAGTCCAGTATAGGAGAAACTGGGTGTTTTTCAATTTTAGGGAGTCAGAAGAAAAACTTAAGAAAACTCCATGGTTTTCCTTTTTCGTAATTTTGTGTCCCCCAAGCCCGAAAAAGTATAAAATAATACTTGAGAGAACCGCTTGACCATTATGATCAAGGAGTACTTTTCATAATTAGTGTCTCTGATCCGAAAAAGTAAAAAAGTGATCAACGACATTTCGTTTTATAACCAATATCGAACTTGAAACGACAAAAGCTCGGCAATATTTTCATGTTTATACGATCAGAAAAGAGCTGTAAGTGGACCCTCCTGTCGCACGGAAAGTGTCAATCTTGCGGCCAAGATAGACCTTCCTAGAATCTAAAGAAGACCTAATGACAAGCAAACCAACCAGACACTATCTTTCTCTAAATATGCTTTAATAAACAATAGCAAACAAGTGTTTTTAGGGCCTACCTTTGGTCCAACGCAAGCTTGTGGATGCCCTCGCTCCTTTGATCCAAATGAGCTCCTTTTCGCGAATCTGCAAACACAAACAAGGCAAACAAATTAAATAGCACCTGAAAAGCCAATTGTATAAAACATATTTAACATTAAAGTCAAGGAGTCCATGAAAAAAATAACATAAGATACTTGTTGAGAAAAATGAGTTTGATTGTATTAATTCAAAAGAAGAAGAACCTTACAACCTTTGCCTTGACGCTGTACAAGCTCCTCCCAGGGTCCAACAAGATGTCTTCTCTACTTTGACAAGTTTCACTCACTCTCCAATGGAACCAAGAGGTATGTGATCTCTCCTCTCAAGCTCAACCAAAGAGTTCAATTTCACCAGCATTTACCCTCAAAATGTTCAGCTTCTAACCTCTCTAGTCCTCACCCCAATGCCTGTATTTATAGTGCAATGGAGGGAAGTTACTAGGTCCTCCTTCAAAGGGATAAAGCCCTCCTTCAAAGGGATAGCTCCTTTAGTCAAGGGATTAGCTCCTTCTCTTTTGGGATGCATGAACCACCTCAGAGCGAACAATCCACATCAAAATTCCTTCTAGAAAACTCTAGAATTAACCCAAAGTGAGTTTTTTAAGATAAAAATTGTGCCTTTTGACTTTCACAGGGGTCCGCACCTACACTGTTAGGAACAGAGCGGGTAGGTACGCAGCTTTTATACACAGAAGGTGCGGGACCGCAGGTGACCATGAGAGAAAGTGCGTTACCAGAGTTACATTGATATTTAATGTCTTCCTCCCACTTCTAAAGATTGATTTGAAGAGCTGAGGTCTTAGACTTGCTTAGGAGGACAGTACAAGTGATGATAGACCCATACTGACTACAAATAATCATGGTGACGATATTTTTGTGTAACAGATTGCCCCCTAAAGTGCGAAGTCTGTAGTAGATGAGGATTTCATTTATCATATAGGAAGAGTGAAGTACTTTATCATTTCGAGGATCATCTTGTGGAGAGCTCGGTCGGAACCTGTAAAAACATTCAATGCAAGATATATATATGAGATCATATCATCGCTAAGGTAGGCATTCCCATACTCAGATCAAAACTAACTAGAAAACTATCTACTGCTCTGATATAGGAATGATCTTGTAACATCATAAGTATAGACTCGTGTGAACACAGTTGGTGGGCTCCAGTATTGTAGCAATAATGATACAATTCCTGGAGCTTCCTATCTCTAATTTTATCAACCTGGTAGTTCGTAACAAACTTGGAAGCGACGGTGCTGTATGCACAAGTACTAGCTCTTGTCGCAGCTGTCACTTGGTCAGTTGGCACAAGTCCGCTAGGGCTCAAGCCAACTTCTATATGTTCTCAGAAGAAGCTTTCTAAATGATGGACGAAGGCTATCTCAAAGGAAATTAATCTACTTTGCAAAAATGAACTGAAAACCAACCAAAACATGGAAACCCTAGTAAACCCTAATCTGATAGCTTAATCTCTATGATGCAATGGTGGGAGTGCAAATGTCTAATAATGATGCCATTACTTCTAATGATGTGAAATGCATGAACTCAAACTACTTCTATTGAAAAGAACATGTTTTTATATTTTTGCTCAAGTGGTTGGAGTGATTATGATTTTGTTTCTTATTAGGGTTTGGCTGTGCAGAGGTGGTGCAAAGGGAGAGAAAGCTTGGGAAAGGTCAAGAGGGCTAGGAGAGGTTCTAGGGGATCCCTAACATCATTCCACAGGAGTCCACAATGTTCAGATGCTCAGCAACCGAGTTTGCAGGCTTCTACAGGATGTCTGCAGGGGATCCTACAGGAAGCTTGGGATTTCTACAGGAAGTCTGCTAACTTCTACAGGATGTGCTATGGTTGGAGTTTTGGGTGATGGAGTAGTGGAGGAGTGGTATGGGTGGATGGGTAAGGTGAAGGTGGAGTTTGTGGTGGCTCAGGGACAGAGATATGAGATGAGGAAAGAGTGGGTACAGTTGGTTCGTGAATAGAAGGGTGGAAGCAAGGAAAATTCGAAAAGATGGAGCTACGTGAGAAGTAGATGAGTTGGAAGGCTAATGAGCTGAAAAGAGGTTGAGCAAGTGGCTTCAGGCGTGGTTGAGAAGAAGAAGAACATGATAAAGTGATGCTAAGCAGTGTAAAAGAAACAAATCCTGTATATCTTGCACAAAACCGAGAATTCCATCAACCTATTCTAACTGTGTTATTAAACCAATGAACAGCAATGTAAAGTGTGGAGAAAAATCGTGCATGGTGTTGGAACGAAGAAGTAATGCTCAAGATCAGAATGCATGGATGGATCTACAAGTGAAATGACTGTGTTGCAGCTTGCATGAAAGTATAAGACTGCGTTTTTTGGTGGTTGGTACAGCCCACACCCCCAATCTCTAAACAGAGATGGCAGCGAGTGCACTATCAACCTTTTTTGAATCTCCAATGAATTACAATCCTCCTATTCTAATCTAAACAACTAAAAGCACTTGAACTGTAAACTAATCCTACTCAATCACATGAAAGAAATCAAATCAGCAGACTGTAAATTCTAAATGCATGTCAAAACAGAGGAAATAAAGTGCTGCAAGGAAACAAGTAACAATACAAGGAAGAGGAGGTCTATTGCTCTCAGGTTGGGCCCTAACCTGAGAGCTATAGCTCCCTTAAAAACTCAGAATTGGATCCAAAGCTGCCTGCCTTTATTAAATAATCAAGAGTCTAACATCATGCCAAAACTGGCTTACAAAGAGCAAAAACCGAGCTGTAGCTCGTGCGTAGAAAGTGCAACAGTAGTTCAAAAGTTCAAAAAGCTCCTATCAAAGGCTACGACCTTCATATTTATACATAATGAAGATCAAGTTGGCTTCCTCCATTCGTGGAGCTTGGCTGTCCAACTGAAAGTTAAACTGCTGATCCTGTAGAATCCATTGGCTGCCCTTAAGCTCGGTGGGGAGAGCTGTTGGAGCTCGGAGTTAAGGTGAAAATCATGAGGAAGGTCATCAAGACTGTGGACAACCTCCCTATGAACCCACAATGTCACCTTTGCTGTCTCCTTGTCTCCATTTGCGTGGTCTTTTGCTCTCTTTAATGCCAAAAACCTGAAATCATCATGTATTAGCCACATAGATATAATGCCTGCCCTTCTTCCTACAAATAACACGAATATACTAAGAAATGAATGCATAAGTGTTAAAAGATGAAGGGTTGAGCAAGGTGAGTAGGGCAAATGAGCCCGAATTGTTACCAAAAATTGGGGCTCATCATCACCCCCCAGCTAAAACATTTGCTCATCCTTGAGCAACTAGTCCAACTCTTCATCCTTCATTGCTTTGACTACTACCCTTACATCCCAAGCCTCTGCAGTAGTGTCCTCCTTGCTGATATGAAACCCAGCTTTCCTGTTCACCTCTTCCCATTGTTCACTGTCATCCTCTTCTGTGCTGCCTTCAGTCAATCCAAGCAGCAGTGGTGGGCTGAGTTTAAGGCCAATCCAGCTGGCCTGGAGGTTTTGCATGGATTTCTTGTAATGGGCTACTCTTACCAGAGCTTCCCTCATCCAAGTTGGGGTATGGTACTCTCGGATTTTCAAGCTGTATGCCAATGTATTCCATCTGCGTGTGCATGCTTGGACAACATTTTCTCCTAGCAGTCTTTCCATGTCTTCAAAATGAGCTATGACTTGGGCTTGTTGGTCCATATATCTCAATGAAGCTGTAGGATCGGTAGACAGATGTTGGTGTGCTGAGATGAGTGCCACTGGATCCTCTGGTTCTGCTCGAATGAGCAATGGCTCGTTTACTTCTCGGCTCATGACCGATTTTTCTTCTGCTGCTCTTTGATCCTCATGGTTCAACCATGAAGCGAATGCCATTAATTGCATATCACCCAAGGCAGGATTGGGATCCCAGGAAACTACATTAGGCAAGGCCAAATTGTGGAGGTAGAACTCTGCTAATTTAGCCTTATCCTCTGACGAAATAGTACTGCACAATTCAGAAAATTGCTGTGGGTCTTGGATCTGAGAAATACCTCTTTGTGCCAGGGTATTTATTTGGAACTGCAGCCATTGGTCTTTCAAGTACAAACCATAGGATTTTGCAGGTTGTCTGCACCTTATTGCCTCCATGGCCCAACTGGCCATGCAGGCCAATTGAGCCTCTTTTTGTTGCAGCTGTTGTTTTAAGACTTGCACTTCAATTTTTGCTTGTTGTCCTGCTTCCTGTAGGTGTGTCATTTGCTCCTCAAGACCAGTGGTCAGTTCCTTTCCATCTTGCTGTTCCTCTGTGGTGTCCTTAGAGGATGTACCTGCCCCTGCCCTTAGCTCCTGTAGCTGCAATCTCAGCTTCTGGTTTTCTTCCTGTAGAAGCACACGTTGGCAATTAGCCATGTGTTTGGCCATGGCCAATTCACTCCTGACCTCCTTGAGCTGCTCTTGTAAAGGTCCTATGTCCGCCACACCTTTTGACTTTGCTATGTGCGTAGGGACTCTTTCTTCCTCTAATGCAAAAAACAGAGGCACAGTAAATTTCTGCAGTATGATTTTGCCCGCCTCTAAAAAGGTGTAGTATGAACTCAGACAAGGCGAAGGGCTAGGTTCTGGTATATGTTCTTTTTCTACCTCTTCAAGTGGCTCTATCTCACCCTCCCTTGGTGGTGATGAGGGTCCTTCTCCTTCCCTCCTTTCTGTTTCCTGTAGCCGGGTCAGAGTTTCCTGTAGAACATTTTCAGCTTCCTGTAGCCGAGCTTTTTCAGTCAACAGGTCTAACCTTTCTTGCCACTTAGTCTTCTTTGGGCTCCCCTTCTCATAGGTGACTGTGATCCTGGAGGGGGACTTTTCCTTGGGTGAAGTAGGGGTATCTTCAATAACAATCGGGCTGCTGGACGGAGGCTGTGGTTTGCCTGTCTTTATTCGGACACTTCTTCGAGCTTTAAAGTATAGAGGGGTCTCCCTCTTTCTTTTCTCTTTGGGCTTAGGTGGCGTGCTGAGGGCGGCCAGCACAGCTGCTGCCTCCCTCTCACGAATATCAGCCTTCTTCTCCTTGGGTTTTACTTTGTCAGGGCTTCCTGTAGAAGACCCTGTTTTAGCAATTTTCGGGCTTCCTGTAGAAGTCCCTTTCTCAATAACTTTCGGGCTTCCTGTAGAAGACCCTTTCTCTGTTTTCGGGCTTCCTGTAGAAGCCTGTTTCTGCTTTCCTGTAGACACAGGTGTTGCCACCTTGGCTTGCTTTGCTGCATGGGTTTTGATTTTTGGTTTGGTTGCGGGTGCTGATGAGGTACTTGGGCTGATGTGGACCATCTCAGCTTTGTCCGTTCTGCTCTGCAACCTCTTTTCTCTTGCTGACAAGATGGGTGTGTCACCTTTTTCTTTGTCATCCTTTTTCTCATGCCTCTTCTTTTGTTCTTTCTTCTGCACTGTGGTTGGGGTCTTCTGGCCTGTTTCTCTCTTTCCCGCGGCCACTGATTCTCTTTCCTCACTGCTGGAGGAACCACTTTCCTCGGTCAACATCTTTATGTCCCCATCTTTTGTCAAATTTCTGAATGATTCCCATGAGAGGGGAACCTTATATGAATGGAGTGCATCTTCCACAAGAATTTTGATCAACCCATGGTGGGCTACCTGATCTGGTATGCCTTCTTTTAACTTTGTGGCACACTCAATTAAAGACTGTAGCAGGAAATAAGGAATGCTCAGTTTATTTTCTACAGGAAGATCAATCTGGTGCCTTAATTCAGTGAGCAACCTAAAGTGATATCTGTACACGATGCTAAAATGGCCTTCACAGGTTATATACTTCATGATCTGCAAGCTAACTTCATTCCATGGTGGCAACAAACTTGTTCTACGCACCCCATTTTTGTCCTCCGAGAATTCCTCCTCAGGTGGAAAGAATTCTTTCTTGGCCTGCTGGCTCAACTTCCTTTCTTCCTTATCCCACAGCAGACCCATTGGAAGTTCAGTAATTCGACTGATATATTGCGGGGTGAGCTTGAGGCTTAGGCCCCTGAAATTTACTGTGGCCACTGTTTTGGATTTCGGCCTCAAGGCTTGTAAAAATTCTTCTGCCACTTCGTCGTCATAACCCTGCAGCTTGTCACAAAAGGATATCCATTGTGCTCGTGTGAAGAGCTCCACCACTTCCTGGTTTTCCCTTAATTTTGATGAATCAGTGGGTTCCCGTCTAATAAACCCACCCGGCATGATAAAAACTGTGGTTTTGACTAGAGGTGGCAAATGCGAAGGAAATTTAGCTTACTGAGACAGAGCGTAGAATTACGCTTCTGTCATGCACATAATCCACGAAATTTTATCCCTGAGGACCTTAACACATTTTAATTATGCTGACATCCTGTAGAACGACAGTCTATGCACAGCAGACAATACTTGCAACAACCTCCTATGACCAGACTGTAGACGACGATTCTGCCACCTTGAAAACCAATTGCATGGAGAGTTCAGGGTTACCTTTTTAATCTGCCACCTTTTTACGTGAGGAACCCGCCTTCCTGTAGAAACAGCGTTCCTGTAGGAGCAGCTTTCCTGTAGGAGCAGCGCGTGATTTCTGGGAAAGACTGCAGTTGGTCTGCGCTCTCGGCGATGCTTCACCGGCGTTCTGATAGCCAAAGGCTCGGGGTTCCGAACTGCAGAGGGATCCGAATGTTTACTTGAGGTTCAAACGGTGGATGATAAATGCATGCGGGCAATCTAGCCGATTAGATTTGAATCGGCGGAACCCGTGGCGCGGGGGTGAGCTGTCCCCGCCGGACCGTTGGCTGACGTTGCTCCATCATTTGTCTGCGAGTTCACTTACTGTCGATCATCCCTCAGCAGATCCACCGCCGCCATTCTCGTTAGACTCGTTTTTCCCGACGGGATTTTTCTCACGTGCGTGCTACTCATTCCTTTTGTCACGGCCGCCACCCAAACTTCCGACTGGACCATTAACCGGTCGACGTGGCCATTCAAGTGACCATACCACCGTTCAACCCGTTCACCTCACACTTTGCAGACAATTTCAAAGTAAAATTCATGCAATCTGAAGGAAGGAAGGGTCGAGACACTTACCTGCGCGGCTGCAACACGACTTTCCAGCTTTTGGACGATGATGAGTGGATCTATCTGCCGCTGATGGCTTTACACAGGTCCGGAGGTTCATGTTTACAGGCTGCCGCCGATGGATGGGACGCTTTGGTTGCATGCGCCCGCGTTTCATTGCATATGGCCAGCGCTGTGAATGGTATCCACTCTAGCAGGCTTAACTGTTACAGGACTCCCGCGGGATGTCTTGTAACAGTTCTTCCTCCTTGGGTGCATGCTGCACGACGAAGGATCTGTCCTCACGATCACGCTCCCGGAGCTTCTGGACGACTGGGATGAAGATGGTATGAGATCTCAGCATTTATTTACTCGAAAAATTGCTTCCTCCCTGATAACTCATCGATCTGCTTTGCTGGTGCAGGTAACTTCGCTGCATGTCGACAAGGATGGTGGAACAAGGTGACAACAGTGTGCAAGGGTGACAACAGTAGCTTGCATGCGTCCAAACCGATCCTTAACCGTTAGATCTCCTCATAAAATGAATTCTGGCCCGTCCTGCACTTCTACAGGAAGTTTCCTGTAGAAATACAGAGCTTCCTGTAGAAAGTGTGCGCTTCTTGTAGAAAATCTGCATCTTCCTGTAGAAGACTCAAGCCATGATGAAATTGTGCACATACCTTGGAGGAACTGAATATTCTCAGAGGAGGTACTGGTGAGGTCTCCTGGCAGTATGATAAGGCTCCTTGGCTCTGAGTTGAGAGGCTCCCTCTCCTCCATTGAACACCTGCAATCTGCATGCAATTTTACATTATAAACTTGTTGTCTTTGTCTTTCTTGCTTATTGTTTTTTCTTCTTTTTTGCTCTTTTTTTTCTCTTTTTTTTGAAATATAACAGGGGCACCTCAATGAGGTTTTCACCCTTGCGATCTGCCCTGAGCGCCTCAGAGAGGTTTTCACTCAAGGATCTTTTCCAAATTTTTTTTTTTTTTTTTTTGAAAGACAATAGGGGCGCCTCAATGAGGTTTTCACCCCTACCACCTGCCTTGGGCGCCTCAGAAAGGTTTTCACCCAAGGATCTTTATTATTATTATTTTTTATTTTTTTTTATTTTTTTTATTCTTCAGGGTATGCCCAAAGCAGAGGCAGAACCCTTCTCTATGACCAACACTGACTTCTCCATAGTTTTGATGAACTCTTGTCTTGAGAGAGGCTTCCTGTAGATCTTCAATCGATGCCCATTGACAAGCATGGGGATGGCTTCCTCATCAATGGTCCGAATAAGAACAGATCCATTTTCATGACATTTTTCCACTGCATATGGCCCTAGCCATCTGGTTCTCAGCTTCCCCTTGAAATATTTGTATCTGGAGTCATACAACAAGGCCCAATCTCCCGGCTGGAATTGCTTGTCATGGAGGTGTCGATCATGCCACACCTTTCTCTGAAGTTGAACCACTTCCGAGTGAAGGAGGGCCTGAATTCGGTGCTCATCCAGCCCATTCAGCTGCAATAACCTCTCTTGTTGTGCATGGCTGAGATCTAGGTCCAGCTAAGCTGCCATCCTCAAAGTGTTGTATTCAAATTCAATGGACAGCAAAGCTTTCTTCCCATAGACCAGCTCATAAGGTGTGAAGCCGGTGGTGGTCTTCCAAGTGGTGTTGTAAGCCCATGTGGCCTCAACCAGGCGATCTACCTAGTCCTTTCTACTGCTGCTCACCACCTTAGTCAAGATCCCTTCTAATGCTCTATTGGTGACTTCCACCTGCCCATTTGCTTGAGGGTGATAGGGGGTGGAAGTCTTATGCTTGATCTTGTGATGAGCTAGTAGATCTTCAACCAGGTTGGAGGTGAACTGGCTCCCTTGATCGGTGACCAGCTCTCTTGGATAGCCAAACTTATAGAAGATGTTTTCTCTTAGGAACTCGGCCACCTTTTCTTCTATTGCTGCTTTGATTGCTTTGGTCTCTGCCCACTTTGTCAGGTAGTCAGTGCACACAATGATGTAAGACCTTTGCCTCAAAGGAGGGCTGATGGGGCCCACAAAGTCCATACCCCACTTCTCAAATGGCTCAAGAGTCACCTGAGGTTGGAGAGGCATCTCATCCCTTTGGGTCGGTTTCCCCATTCTTTGGCATTGGTCACACTGGCTGACATATCTTCTGACATCTTGATGAAGTGTGGGCCAATAGTAGCCTGCCTGCAGTATTTTGAAGGTAGTTCTCTTTGCTGCAAAATGTCCTCCACAAGGCCCATCATGACAGGTGAGGAGGATATCAAAGACTTCCTCCTCCCTTACACAACGCCTTAAGATCTGATCGGGGCCAAGCTTGAACAGATTGCCCCCGATCCAAGTAAATGAGGCACTTTTTCTGATGATTCTGCTCTTCTCTCTTGAAGATAGGTGCGGAGGGAACTGTGCTGAAACAAGGTAGTTTGCTATATCAGCAAACCATGGAGAGAGTACTGAAATAGCAAACAGATGTTCATCGGGCATCTGGTCATCCACTGTTCCATCCTCATCTGCAGACAAATCCAATCTAGATAAAAAGTTAGCAACAACATTTTCTCTACCTGGTTTGTCAACAATGGTCAAATCAAACTGCTGCAATAAAAGTAACCATCTAATAATACGAGCATTCACATCTGGTTTATTCATTAAATATCTAATTGCAGCATGGTCTGTATGTACAAATGTTTGATAGCCAGTGATATAATGTCGGAACTTGTTCAGTGCATAGACCACAGCCAAGAATTCTTTCTCGGTTACAGTGTAATTCAGCTCGGCTTTGGACAAGTTTTTGCTAACAAAGTAAATGGCATATGGAAGTTTTTGCTCAGCTTGTCCTAAAGCTGCACCTATGGCTTTGTTCGAGGCATCAATGTGGATGTGGAAAGGTAGGGCCCAGTTTGGACCTCTCAGGATTGGGGCTGACACCAACTTGTCCTTTAATTCATTCAAAGCCCTCTGACAATCGTCAGTCCATTTAAACTCCACATCTTTTGCCAACAGGCCAAACAATGGCGAGGCTAGCTTGCTGAAGTCTTTAATGAATCTCCGGTAATATCCTGCTAATCCCAAGAAACTCCGAACATCCCTTACCTTTTGAGGAGGTGGAACCTTCTTGATGAGAGCAATTTTGTTAGGATCCACCTGTAACCCTTGGCAAGAGATGGTATGGCCTAGCACGGTCCCTTCAGTCATTAGGAATTCACATTTTTCAGGACTAAGGGACAAGTTCATCTCAATGCATTTGGTTAGGACTTTTCCCAGATTGGACAATGCTTCCTGGAAGTTGGCCCCATAAGGAGTGAAGTCATCCATATAGATTTCCACTGCATCATGGACCAGCTCCGAGAAGATGCTCAAGACAGCTCTCTGGAAGGTAGCAGGAGCATTGCATAGTCCAAAGGGAAGGACACGGTAGGCAAAGGTACCCCAAGGACAAGTGAAGGTGGTCTTATCTTGGTCTTCCGAGCTGATTTGGATCTGGTTGTACCCGCTAAACCCATCCAGGAAAGAGAAGAACTTCTTTCCTGCCAGTCCATCCAACACTTGATCTATGAAAGGTAGAGGGAAATGGTCTTTCTTGGTGGCTTTGTTCAGCTCTCGGTAGTCCACACAGATTCTCCACTTCCCATTTTTCTTGGGAACCAAAACCAGAGGGGACACCCACTCACTATCTGAGATGGGGTAAATGAATCCGGCATCCAACAATTTTTGCAATTCTTCCTTGACAATGTCCTTAAGGGCTGGATTCATTCTCCTCTGAGGTTGCCTAACCGGCTTAAAATCCTCTTTGATGTATATGTGATGGGTACAGACCGAAGGATGAACTCCTTTCATCTCCTTATAGCTCCAAGCAAAAGCATCTAGGTGACTGGCCAACAGGCTACACAGCTCCTTTTCCTGAGAAGGAGATAGGGAGGAGCTGATCTTTAACGTTCTCTCAGGGCCGAACTCCACATTTTTGACTCTGGGAGTGACAGGGTTTGTTGTGCAAAGATCCACTAAGGTGCTGGCTCGGGCATCCTCCACCAATTTTTCTAAGGATAGTGCACTGGAAGGTGGATTCTGGATCAAGGTCTCAATCAAGTCATCCTCGGTTGGGGGTCTCTTCTACTGGTATCTAGGGTGCACAAAGGTGCTGAGTACACCTCATCCTCTTCTCCTTCCTCCAACCACAATGGTAAGTCATGCTCTAAGGAGGGTTGGGCAGGAGGGTAGAGGACTAGCTGCTTGGACATAGGACCATTTTTGATGGTCATGTTTCCTGCACGACAACTTATGTAAGCATCTGCAGTGGCTAACCAAGGCCTTCCCAAAATGAGAGGATATCCAGTAAGCTTTGCCTTGGGTTGCAGAACCAAGAAATCTGCAGGGTATTCCCAAGAGTCGATAGAGACCAAGACATCCTCCACAATCCCTTCGGGAGTCACAGTGGAGCGATCTTCTAGTTGCAGTACTGTCGAGGTCTTCCTCAAGGAACCCTGAAGATTGAGTTTGAGCATAGTATCCCTGGTCATCACATTAATGGCAGCCCCCAGATCAATCAAGGTGTGTGGTATGATGGTGCCATTGATGTGGACATCTACTACAGGACTCCCAGGATCTAGATACTTCGGGCAGATGACTTGTCCTAACATAAGGTCAGACAGTTGTCCCAAGACATTGATGGTTGAAGCATCTCTCTTTCGCCTGCCTGGGTGTTTGAAACAATTTTCCTTAACCAGTTTGTTGTATATTGCCACATCCTTGATGGCTTGGAGAAGTGGTATTTTCACACACAACTGCTTGAGCTCACCCAGAAGCTCATCCTCCTCTGGGTTGGGTTGTGTGGTGGCTGTTAGTCTCTCAGGAAAGGGTGGAATAGCCTTTGGTTCACTTTCCTATTTATCTTCCTCATCCTCTAGGGGAGGAGGTTGGCGATCTGGTAGAGTCTTTCCAGATCGGAGATTGATCTCCTGGATCTCCACAGCATAGGTAGGGCATGAGGTTTCCCCAGTGTATACCTGCTGGGCCTGTCTATTGTTGGGGTTCGCGTTCGGTTGAGCAGGCATTTGAGGTTGCCTTGGAGGAGCAAGAGGTAATGGCTGAGGTTGAACTGGTGGTGGAGGCAAAATGGCAGGAGGAGTGTTGTACTGGGGCCTCCACCCCGACTGAGGTGCATTCCACTGAGGCTGTGGTTGGGCATGTGAATGATATGAATGAGAAGTAGGTTGAGTAGGGTACTAAGGTGGATAAGACCATGGAGGAGGCATGGACCAGGAAGGATGAGCAGGGGGACCCCAGGAAGGCATAGGAGTCGATTGGTTGGGGCTGTAATAAGCTTGAGGTGCCCCTTGCATCCCCTGCTGGTAAGGTCTAGGTCCTTGTGGTCTCCTTTGGTTGAGGTAGTAGAGAGGTTCAGTGGAAGCTTCTGTCCCTTGGTACATGGCTTTGAATCCAGGTAAGGTTGGACATTGGTTTGTGGGATGGTCCTCCTCACAAACGAAACACACTTCAACCGAATGCAATGGACATTCGTTCTTAGGGTGTCTCCTTATACATCTAGGGCAGAAGATAGCCAAGGCTCTCTCAGCCTCTTCCTTCTTCTGCTGGATCCTGAATGTGTCCAGCTGCATGGCGATGGTCTGTCTCACCTCACTCTTAAGATCTTCTAATTGATTTGCAAACTCATGCTTGGAGAAAGGAACACCAGCTGAGAGGAGGTTTCCTCTACCATGTTTCCGAGCTGCCCTGGAGTGGTTTCTAAACACAGTCTTGATGTCCTCATAAGGCAGTTGGTAAATGTCCCCCCCAGCTAACATGTGAAGGGTATCTAAGAGGTCTTCAGGGACTCCTCGGAGAAGGACCAACTTGAGGGATTCAGGGTCAAGTGTGCACCTGGCCCGCTTATAGCTAAGTTGGAACCTCTCCTCATAATCTTCTAAGGACTCATCATTTCCCATGGTCATCCGGAAGATTTCTCCCTTGGTTTCCTTGGACCTACAGTAATCCTGGTACTTGGTATTGAAAGCTTGCTGCATCTGAGCCCAAGTAGTGATACTATTTCCAAGTAAGCCCATGAACCAGCGTAATGCTGCATCCTTAAGAGTTGAAGGGAAGAGTTTCAACTTCTACTCATCTTCAGTATAGTCATAGGTTCTACAAAGGACAGCAAACTCAAACAAGAAGGTATCAGGATCTTCAGTGGTCAGTCCATGGAAGTGAGGTAAAGCGGAGGGGCTAATGTTCTTCATTTTCATCTCTCCATTGGTCTCTCGGATGGGGAAGGCACCTTCTATTCTCTCATCTTCTCTTCCATTGTCAGCCATAGCTTCAGATGGGATGGTCCCTAATTCTTCTTCTGCTATAGGATCTTCGTATATCTCAGGAGGTTCACCTATCGGTTCTTCTGGATCACTGCCACCTAAGAAGAGAGAAGGGTGAATCAGTGATGTGGTGGGGGTATTGGGTAGGAATTTGCCTGTTTTATCTCGGTTCCTACGAGGCATGAAATGGAAAAGACCTTTTTTGATTGCTTTTGCTTTTTTCTTTGGTACCTGCAAAACTGAAACAAATTGATCTACAACTAACTATCTTACTGAAATAAAGATGCAGAATTGACTTGAAAGCAGGAAAGTACTAATCTACTTTGCTTAAATGAAATTGCAGGAATGGAAATGCTAGTCTACGCTTGCAGAATTGAAATGCTAATCTACGCTTGCAGAATTGAAATTGCGGAATTGAAAGGCTAATCTAGGAAAGCAGGAAATGTCTATGCTACTTTTGCAGAATGGAAATGAAATAAACTAATTGGCAGAAGGCAAGAGTAAGAAAATAGAAGAAAAGCAACAATTACTAATACTCTGACGCTTCCCCGCAACGGCGCCAAAAAGATGGTGGGCTCCAGTATTGTAGCAATAATGCTACAATTCCTGGAGCTTCCTATCTCTAATTTTATCAACCCAGTAGTTCGTAACAAACTTGGAAGCGACGGTGCTGTATGCACAAGTACTAGCTCTTGTCGCAGCTGTCACTTGGTCAGCTGGCACAAGTCTGCTAGGGCTCAAGCCAACTTCTATATGTTCTCAGAAGAAGCTTTCTAAATGATGGAAGAAGGCTATCTCAAAGGAAATTAATCTACTTTGCAAAAATGAACTGAAAACCAACCAAAACATGGAAACCCTAGTAAACCCTAATCTGACTAGCTTAATCTCTATGATGCAATGGTGGGAGTGAAAATGTCTAAGAATGATGCCATTACTTCTAATGATGTGAAATGCATGAACTCAAACTACTTCTATTGAAAAGAACATGCTTTTATATTTTTGCTTAAGTGGTTGGAGTGATTATGATTTTGTTTCTTATTAGGGTTTGGCTGTGCAGAGGTGGTGCGAAGGGAGAGAAAACTTGGGAAAGGTCAAGAGGGCTAGGAGAGGTTCCAGGGGATCCCTAACATCATTCCACAAGAGTCCACAACGTTCAGATGCTCAGCAACCGAGTTTGCAGGCTTCTACAGGATGTCTGCAGGGGATCCTACAGGAAGCTTGGGATTTCTACAGGAAGTCTGCTAACTTCTACAGGATGTGCTATGGTTGGAGTTTTGGGTGATGGAGTAGTGGAGGAGTGGTATGGGTGGATGGGTAAGGTGAAGGTGGAGTTTGTGGTGGCTCAGGGACAGAGATATGAGATGAGGAAAGAGTGGGTACAGTTGGTTGGTGAATAGAAGGGTGGAAGCAAGGAAAAGTTGAAAAGATGGAGCTACGTGAGAAGTAGATGAGTTGGAAGGCTAATGAGCTGAACAGAGGTTGAGCAAGTGGCTTCAGGCGTGGTTGAGAAGAAGAAGAACACGATAAATTGATGCTAAGCAGTGTAAAAGAAACAAATCCTCTATATCTTGCACAAAACCGAGAATTCCATCAACCTATTCTAACTGTGTTATTAAACCAATGAACAGCAATGTAAAGTGTGGAGAAAAATCGTGCATGGTGTTGGAACGAAGAAGCAATGCTCTAGATCAGAATGCATGGATGGATCTACAAGTGAAATGACTGTGTTGCAGCTTGCATGAAAGTATAAGACTGCGTTTTTTGGTGGTTGGTACAGCCCACACTCCCAATCTCTAAACAGAGATGGCAGCGAGTGCACTATCAACCTTTTTTGAATCTCCAAGGAATTACAATCCTCCTATTCTAATCTAAACAACTAAAAGCACTTGAACTGTAAACTAATCCTACTCAATCACATGAAAGAAATCAAATCAGCAGACTGTAAATTCTAAATGCATGTCAAAACAGAGGAAATAAAGTGCTGCAAGGAAACAAGTAACAATACAAGGAAGAGGAGGTCTATTGCTCTCAGGTTGGGCCCTAACCTGAGAGCTATAGCTCCCTTAAAAACTCAGAATTGGATCCAAAGCTGCCTGCCTTTATTAAATAATCAAGAGTCTAACATCATGCCAAAACTGGCTTACAAAGAGCAAAAACCAAGCTGTAGCTCGTGCGTAGAAAGTGCAACAGTAGTTCAAAAGTTCAAAAAGCTCCTATCAAAGGCTACGGCCTTCATATTTATACATAATGAAGATCAAGCTGGCTTCCTCCATTCGTGGAGCTTGGCTGTCCAACTGAAAGTTAAACTGCTGATCCTGTAGAATCCATTGGTTGCCCTTAAGCTCGGTGGGGAGAGCTGTTGGATCTCGGAGTTAAGGTGAAAATCACGAGGAAGGTCATCAAGACTGTGGACAACCTCCCTATGAACCCGCAATGTGACCTTTGCTGTCTCCTTGTCTCCATTTGCGTTGTCTTTTGCTCTCTTTAATGCCAAAAACCTGAAATCATCATGTATTAGCCACATAGATATAATGCCTGCCCTTCTTCCTACAAATAACACGAATATACTAAGAAATGAATGCATAAGTGTTAAAAGATGAAGGGTTGAGCAAGGTGAGTAGGCCAAATGAGCCCGAATTGTTACCAAAAATTGGGGCTCATCAACAGTATGGACGCAGCCATCTGTTTATGAATAGTCCACAACATAATGAATACAAAATTCCTCACAGCCTGGATGGTGGAAACTAGATCCAGGGTCTTCATTTCTACTTCTCGAAATAGTACGATTCTATCCATGCGAATAAATGTGTTGATGTCGAACATGGTAGAAACCACTTAATTACCAGTCAATGATGTAAACTGTTAACAAGTGTGAGAGAAACCACCAGTGATGTCAATGGCTCTCAAAGTACCCAGTACAATCCATGAGATGTGAGTAAATGTGTTGATGTCGAACATATCACGGAATCCTTCGATCGAAAGTCAATGATGTAAACTGTCGTCAAAGGCGAGAAACCTGCCATTGAGGCATGCAGATCTCAAGGTACTGATGATTTCTAGATCATATTTCTAGATAATGAGCTAATGTCGATAGAAAGCGATCTGTCATAGGCAAGCCCACAACATGAAATCATAGATCAAGTTGAAGAAATTTAGTTGCAAGGACTGACTCAGGGATGGTCAAGATGGATGACAGATGTTTTGCAGATGAATGGCTTATTGGCAATGACCTCTTGAACACATAACGACACGACAGATGGCTTGGTGACAATTGACCCAAAGTTAATACCCAGAAACTGGCTGAAGACTTTCAATGTGGTTTGATCAACTGTTAGGCAAAGGATTTCCCAACCCAGGTGAATAAAAGTGTCGTGTTCAAGAGTGGTTACAAGGTATGACAAGCTTGAGGAGGATAACATTTGCTTGATTATAAGCTCATCCTTCGGATGAGTCCAACTTAGTTTAGATTCGAACCCTAAGAAGGAGTGGTTCGTTCCTGTTTGTAATTGAACAGGTCCTTTACTGTGAAATTTTAACGAGTCCAGTATAGGAGAAACTCGGCGTTTTTCAATTTTAGAGAGTCTGAAAAAACTTAAGAAGACTCCAGGGTTGACCTTTTTCGTAAATTTGTGTCTCCCAAGCCCGAAAAAGTATAAAATAATACTTGAGAGAACCGCTTGATCTTTTACGACCAAGGAGTACTTTTCATTATTAGTGTCACTGATCCGAAAAAGTAAAAAAAAGATCAACGACACGTCGTTTTATAACTAATATAGAATTTGAAACAACAAAAATCCGGCAATCTTTTCGTATTTTTACGGTCGGAAAAGAGCTGTAAGTAGACCGTCTTTTAATTCCGTTTTAATGAGTGTAAAAGAAACGCTCGGCAATCTTTTCATATTTTAGGAGTCAGAAAAGGGCTTAAAGATGACTCTACTTGTTTTTTCGTTGAAAATGATAGATTTCACCTGAATAATCCTTTATTCTGCACAGAAACACAAACATTACTCATACCTGTTTGAAATGGATAAAAGCATTGCAAAATACCTTTTCAAAGTGAAACATAAACAAATTTGCAATTTATTTACTCAAAAAACTTATAAAAAGGGCCTTTGTCAATTCATTTTTACCGTTCGAGTTTGGGTGAGAAAATAGTGCTTTTGCTTAGAAAACTTCCCGTGAAGATTGTGGAAAATCCAACCGTTGGAATCGAGCGCCGTCTTCTCCAGGTAACCCACATCATCCTACTCTTCATTTTCAATCGTTTAGTTTTTTGATTTAGTCCTTCATTTCATTTTTTGGGAGGGTTTTTAAGCGCAAAACCCGCGCGCACGGGTCCGCAGGTTTACCATTGCGGACCTGCGGACCCCGACTTTTTCTCCATTGGGAAAAATCTTGGGGTCCGCATCGGAGGGTGCGTACCCCGCCGCAAGGGTTTTGAACCTGAAATTTCTCAAAAATGGACCAATCAAAATGTTTTCTAGCAATTTAATTAATCTTTATACTTGATGCAGAGAGTATATCATGCTAGATTGGCGTGAACGAGAGCATGAGGACGTGGATACTGCTGCATGGAATCATCAGCCTTCACTTGATGCTTTGAGGGCATGCGGACTGTACAAATTCTGGACCATTCTCGGCATGAGGGCTCAAGTGGATTTCTTATAGTGGCTGGTTGATAGATGGAGCATACAGGACCAGTGCTTCTTCATTGGCGGGCACCGGCTCGAAATCGAGCCGGAGGACATTTATTTCTTGACTGGTTTGCCTAAGAGAGGTGAAGACTTGACTCTATTCGGGACTAGGCCAGGTGGCCAGTCTGTCGATAGCCTCCGGCTAGAGTACTGCAATAGCCAGGCTAAAGACAAAGGGATAGACATAAAGACCATATCCCATCCTGAGCTCATGGTGATTGCGTTTACCGTCACCAGACTTTGCGGAGCTGCCGCATTACATATTAACACCGAATCCCAGATGCGTATGGCAGTTGATTGCTTTCGAGGCACCATCTTCAACTGGTGCAATGCTGTGCTGGCCAATGTGAAAGGCCAACTGACCAGGGCCAAGAGTGGACGACTAAAGACCTTTGGTTATGGGGCTTTGGTCGTGAGCTTTGGCCTGGAAAGGGTTCCTATGCTGATCCCACAGCATCTTACTCTTGGAGCTGGGCTTCCTCGAGAGCCCAAACTGATGCGATGGGTCGCAGTCATGGCCCATCACCCGGACGAGAGGACAGAAGTTGCTCAGTTCAAACCTGAGTATTTCCAATGGTTGGAAAACCAGGTCTTTTCCATTCAAGATTTCCCTTACGCTGGGATAGATTTCCGTGGTGACCCAGACATGGATCTTCCACCAGGAGAGCAATGGGACAAGTCAGGTAAAATCCTTTTCAACTTTTCCTATTTTAATTTTTTTATATTTTTCATCGTCTCAAAATAGATAGTAAAAATTTCAAATGCAGATGTGGGTCCCCAGCGACCAGCCGCTCTCCGGCCTTTCGAGAGGAGGCAACCAGTTGCACCTGCGCCAGCCCCACAGGATGAATCAGCAGAGGTTTTGGCCGAGTTGGAGGGTCATCTTGAGCACTTGACAGGGGATATTCCTGAGACCACTATAGACGACATTCCTCATCGACTTCAGCGCTATGTGATTGGAGTCCCGGGACCTTTTAGGAGGTTCCTTTGCAAGGTGGCCCGGGCAGTGGTTTCTTATAGAGATCATCACCAATGATAGAATGATCGCCTTTTGTGGGCACATGTGACATTTTTGTTTTTTGTACTTATCATTTTTGCCGATCATAAGGTGTTTTTCAACCTATGATCGAAGACGATGTATTTTTTGACACACTCCTATATATATATATATATATATATATATATATATATATATATATATATCACTATTACCGGCTTATCTTGTAAATCATATTATGGAATGGTTTTAAATTTACATGTATGATTATTGCAAATGTCTATTTAACATTCGAGAAGCAATTGCATCTGCTAATGTATTTAAAGACCTTGGAATATGCTGATATTCAATGTAATCAAACTCACGTTCCAAGAGACGCACTCTCAAAAATAATCTTAATAACACTGGATTTCTAATGGCATACACTCTATTAAGCTGTAATACAACGAGTTCAGAATCCAACCTCACTATCAAACTCCGAATCCCAAATGAAATAGATTCAGATAATAACTCAATCACTGCACTATACTCTGCAATGTTGTTTGTTGTTTGACCGAGGCTTACCCCATGCATAGAAACTAACTCGTCAGAGGGCGAATAGATGACCCAAGCTGCGGAAGAGATGTTCCGTGTATTACGACAAGCACCATCAGCAAATCCAATGTATGTTTGGAGAGGCATCGACATCTGCAATATCAAGAGTAAAACCAAGATAAGCAGGAATAATGACGGAAAAACACTCTCTAAACTAAGCACACTTTGTAAACTAAAACACACCAGCTAGAAAGAAAAACTATCCTAACTAAAAATCTCCATACCCCATTCTTTTAAGCATAGTACCTCTTCAAGTAAAGGCCATTTCTGGGTTTACCCAAAGAGTCCCCATCAAAGTCTACCAATTCATAGGCCCATTTTGCTAGCTTTCGCTTAACAATATAGGGACCATGCCACATAGGAACGAATTTCCCAGCGCCTAATTTATCATTAGCTTGATCATACAATAACACTAGGTCTCCTTCCGAAAAATTTCGAGGGGTCACATTCCAATCATACTGAGCTTTCATACGTTTTGCGTGAGTCTCGATCGCCAATGCAGCATCACGTCGATTCTCATCTAATTGAGCTAAGTATAACAAACACTTTTCCTCTTCGGAAGTAGCTGGAAGTAACTCGATGGCCATTTGCAGTGATGGGATTTCGCACTCAATGGGTAACACAGCTTCCAAACCATCGACTAGTTGGAAAGCAGTGAACCCTGTTGATGTTTTTACTGAAGTTCGGTACGCCCAAAGCGCTGAAAATAGCATGTTGTGCCAATTCGATCGATGAATCCCAATGATTCATCGGATCATGATAACTAAAACTTTGTTGATGGACTCAACCAGACCATTCACTTGTGGATAATAAGGAGTTGAACTATCGTGACGTAAACCAAGCTAGCCTGTAAGCTCGGTCATCATAACGTTTTGAAAATGACGCCCATGATCAGTGATTATTGCTTGTGGGACACCAAACCTAGCAATTATATGATTGAACACGAAAATTGCAGTTGTCTTGCCGTCTGCCTCGAATGTAGGCATCGCCTCAGCCCACTTAGTAAAATAATCTACCGCAAGGATGATATACGCATGCCCCCCGGTCGAGTGAGGGTTACATGTAATAAAATCGATACCCCATTTGGCAAAAGGACCGACGGAAATTATAGGGTGGAGAGGAGCAGGTGGAGCGCGCATCTTACAATCAAAAATCTGGCAGTCATGGCATTTTTGGACCACCGTAATACAATCTTTAAACAAGGACGGCCAGAAATAGCCAGCGCACAATATCTTTTGGGCTGTGGCATACCCAGACATATGACCGCCACATGCTCCAGAGTGACAGTCATTTAGAACCCTTTCAGCTTCTTTGTGAGTTAAGCAACATCGAAAAATAGAGTCCGCCCCACGGCGATAAAGAGTATCTCCAATAATTTTGAATTGTTGGGACTGGAAGCGAATTTTCCGACGTTCCGACCTTGAAATTTCTGGCCGAAAGGATTGGGTCTAGAGATAGACGATGATATCCCCATACCATGGATCTAAAGTGCTGATTAGAAACAAAGATTCGTCCGCAATGGGCTCCTCTGCCATAGTTTCTGTGTCAGCACGCGGTAAGTCACACATTAACTCTGCAAAAACTAAAGATTTCTTAGACTTAGATTTCTCAAACTCCAAGTCGAACTCCTGCAGGATAACGATCCATTTAGAGTACTTGCCCCCTAGCAATTGTTTGGTCAAAATGTAGATCATAGGGTTGCAATCCGAAATTACCGTAGTTCTACGTAGTAAAATGTAGTGACAAAAATGTTGGACAACTTGAACGGCTGCCAATGCCAATTTCTCCACATGTGAGTATTTTAGCTCAGTTGGATTTAACGTGCGACTAAGGTAATATATCACATGTTCCGTTCCGAATTCATCTTCCTGAACTAAGACCATTCCAATAGTGGAATGGGAGGCGGCGAGATACAAAAGGTAATCCTGGTTGTAGTTGGGAGGATGCAACAACGGTGCATGGGTCAACGCGTGTTTGAGTGCATCAAAAGATTTCTGAGCTATCTCATCCTAAGAGAATTGAGTGTTTTGTTTCAACAACCATGTAAAACCCTTTGTAACCTCGCCGTAGTTAGGAATGAATCGTCGTAAAAAGTTTGCTTTCCCCTGCAAACTTTGGAGTTGGCGAAGACTCGAAGGAGGAGGCAAATTGATGATAGCTTCGACCTTCGAGGGATCAACACGAATGCCGGCTTTGGAAACTACAAATCCCAGAAATCGACCCGTTTCTATACAGAAGACACATTTGTGTGGGTTCAACCGAATACGATAATGCCTACACCTCATAAAGATTGCTCGTAAATGGACGAGGTGATCAGCTCGATGTAATGAATGAGCAGGCAAGTCATCGAGATAGGGTTGCACAATGTGCTTGATGTCATGAAACGCATAAGACATCGCCCTCCGGAAAGTTGCGCCGGCATTCTTAAGCCCAAAAGGTAATTTGCAATAAGCAAATGTCCCCCATGGACAAATGAAAGCCATTTTTGGTTGATCGACAGGTAGAATGTTGATTTGATTGTATCCGGAAAAACTGTCCATAAAGGAAAATATTTCGCTGCCGGCACAATCATCAATGATTTGATCGATATAGGGAGTTGGGTAATTGTCCTTTGGATAGGCTCGATTAATGTCCCTATAATCGATGCATATTCTTATTGTCCCCTGTTTTTTGTTAACCGGAACAATATTCGATACCCAATCCGTTAACAGGATCGGATAAATGAAACCTACTTTCAACAGTTTTTCAACTTCTGCTTTAATTGCAGCAGCTTTTCGTGGGTGAATCTGACGCAAATGTTGCCGGACGGGTTTAGCGTCTGGGTAAGTCTTGATCTCATGAACAACAATCGCGGGATCAATTCCTGGCATTTCCTCATAGGACCAGGCAAACACGTCGCGGAATTCTTGAAATAGGGCCTTATATAATTGAATTTCGTCATCTGTACACAAGGCACCTATATGAATGTTCTCAACAATTCCGGGTTTAACCGAAATGTCAATGGGAATAGTTCGAGAGATGTTTCCCAAATTTAACTCTGAATCGGGATGTTTCATTGGATTCTGAGGTTCCTTGACATATTTAGTCGTAAAAATTGATGAGAAATCATTTTCAAAACGATCATCCTTAGGTAAAAATGAAGATCTGTGATGGAGATCTTCCCATGGTAAATCATCTACACAGAGGATTTCACGAATTTGCTCATCAGAGTGAACAAATTCAGAAAACGTAGTTAAATCCAAGGTTGATGTGAAAAGTGATTCCTCACGGACTACATTCATCAAGTCATTTTCGGCTGAACACGGGTCGGCAAAAGACTGCACAGCTTCATAGGCAATTTCATATGGACTCAAAGGCATGGAATTACCAAATGAGTCTATTTCAGATTCAGAAGGAACGATCCAAGGATCGTCATAAAAAATAGTGTTTGATGTAATCATATGAATGGTTGCAAATGAAGATGATGCGTTGATTGGAGGAAAAGGAAAAGTTCCCAGTAAACCGCCATCTTTAACTAATCCTACTCCAACATCCTTATATGGGATAGTCGTTTTACCTACATGCTAAATACTCTCTGAAGAGGCTGGGTCGGATGAAAAGTAAGCCAGCTAGTCTATTGTTACGATCTTTCCATTATGTGGAAACTTTATGATTCTACAGACCGATGAAACGACCGCTGTCATAGCGTAAGACCAACTTCGACCCAAGAGAAGGTTGTAGTCTAGAGGGGCATCAACCACCTCCACATCTAGACTAACGGTTTTTCCTTCAACCCCTATAGGCAAATCCTGTAGAATGCCAAAAGGATGAAACCCACGGCCATCAAAGGCCTTAAGAATTGTCGGGGATTGATTTAGTGAAGGAGAACCAAGCAATCTCCAACACTGTATTGACATAATACACGTTGAGGCTCCCTTATCAATTACAGTCCGATGAATAGGCCTGTTTTTTACTATCACTGGGATCTGGAAAGCCATTTGATGAGGCAAACACGGTGTACTATTTTCTAGATCAAAGATTATTAGGTTCGGGTCCTGAACATCAACAGCTCCTATAGCCGACAAAAGTAATTTACGCTGTGCTGGGCATGATTGCAGCACTTCCAAAGCCGACATTGCTGAGGGTGAAACAGCTAAATCCTCAACAATGTTATAATTCTGAGCCGCTCTCGCATGTGGATTGAAAGCTGACTTTCGAAGTATACCCTTGGCAGGCGGTTTGATTACTAAGTCTGGATTAGTGGATCGGAACCGGGAGCTGAGGTTGATGGATTAGAATGAGAAGATTCTACTTCTTTTCCATCAACAGGACTTTTACTACCATAATCTTGCGATCGAGTCGCAATCCTTACATGGGACATCATCAATATGGGTTCTTCATTGGCACTCGAGGAAGAACCTATCATCTTACTGTCTTGACTTGGAAATGGATCCTTCAAGACAGCAGGAGTTTGGGAACCTTTGACGATCTTCGCAACCTCTGCTCGATGAGGGCAGTCTCTTGTAAAATGTTCTTCGTCACAAATGAGACATGGATAACGAGGTTTGCGCTTTTCATCATTGGATTCCGCCTTTTCAAGTTTCTCCTTTGAACTTTTGTCTGTTTTATTCTTCTTCTTTCCTTTCTTCTTCCCATCGGATTTTGATTTAGCCGTAGATGACTCTACAATGTGAATATCGGCGGAAACCTCTACAGAAGAATCTCTTATCGGGGAATCAGGCAAGGTTATGATAGGAGAAGAATTCTTGGAAGACTTCTTCTTACTTTTAGTGTTAACCGTACCAATCATACCGTCAGCGACATGAGATCCCGAAGGAGCTGCAGTGATTTGATTTGACTTGGGAAGATCGGGGATCTTTTCATGTAACGTACCTGACTGAGTATAGACCAAGTCAAGGTACTGTGCTTGAGCAATCACTTGCTCCTCAGTAACAACTTCGGCTTTAGCAACATCTTCAGTGATCCTTGGCAACAAAAATTTTACAAACCACTCAGCCAAGATCTGATCCGGAATAAATACCTTCACTAAACGTCGTCGACGTCTCCACTCATAAATATGATCTGAAATATACGTGGATGTTGATTGTTTTAGCGAAGTTAACAATTCTGTGCCATTGTCATATCGGATTGGCAACTGGAAATGAGTTAAAAGCGAGGTAGCTAACTGACTAAAATTATAAAAAGTGCCTCGTGGTAACTCAATGTACCACTTGGCCGCGAGACCAATTAGAGTGCGCTGGAAAAGTCTAAGACAGATCGAATCATCTGTGATGGAGTTAGATGCACACCAGAGGTGGTAAGTCATCACATGGTTCGACGGATCCTCTCCAGATTTACCTTCGAACTTGGGAATGTCACTGGGCAACTTATTCGGCATTGGCGGCCAAAACGGAAGATAATTAATCGGATCGTTCGTTAGGCGCGACAAGTCTGGTAAGTCCAAAGTTGCGATAAACGGTAACTGCCGATTAGGATCCCTAAAACTCTGGGTCATGAGACCAGCCCCAGGAGGAGGATATCCAGGATAACTAGGAATAGGAGTCGCGTTCGGGATATTGTATCCTCCCGGAAAACCAGGATTAACCGGACCATACTGGGGTTGTTGAGGTTGTTGATAAGTGTACCCACGATATGGTTGATACTGATAAACTGGCTGCTGGACAGCGAGACCGAATTGGTACTGTCCCTAGTACAGTTGATAAGTGAATTGTGGTTGATTTGTGACAACCGTACTTAAACCAGGTTGTCCTACAGGCATCTGAACCGTAGTTTGAATCGTGGATCCAGACGGTGGTAAAGATGTCTGAGGAGTAGATATAGGAACAATAGAAACCGGAGCTGTCGATACTCCAGAAGTAGGTGGGGTATATTGAACAGATGTTGCGGCAGTCGCAGCAGTTGTTTGAGATGGAGTACGAGGCGCAGTAGGCCCAGACTGAGAAACTACCGAAGGTATAGAAGTTTGAATATTAGACTGGACTGGTTGTTGGAGTGAACCAGAAACTAAGGGTTGTCCAGTTTGAGATGACAACTGTACATTTGGCTGCAACACCTGTTGAGTTTGCGATGGATGCCACACTATGTTCATTCCGGGGTACTGACCCATAACAGGTTGAGAATATTGAGGACCATAACCAGGTTGAGGGTAGGATTGATAATTGAAAGGTACATTTCCCGTTCCTTGAACATAAGATTGACCTTGGGGTGGTTGGAAACCTTGGCTCGAGTACTGACCTTGGGGTAGATACCCCTGAGGCACATACTGATACTGGGGTTGACCTTGCAGTATAAATTGATACTGGGGTTGACCTTGGGGTACATATTGAGTCTGGGGTTGACCTTGAGGAACGTATTGTACCGTAGGTACGTACTGTCCTTGAGGTTGCCCCCTAGATGCAAATTGTGTACCTTGAGGTTGCCCCCCAGGCGTTAATTGAGGCTGCCCCCCAAGTGGTAACTGGCCACCTTGAGGTTGAGAATTGGGAATAGAACCTGACATCATAAGAATGTCTTCTACACTCAATGGCTTTGCACCATTGCTTCCAGTGAATAACCCTTGTTCAATAGGTTGAGGAGATGCTCCCGAAAAAGTACCAGAAAGTGACTGATACCCAGAGGGAATAGAAGGACCGCCGTACAAAAAAGATTCAGGCGATTGAGTAAAAATGGACGACTGACCTGACATATTTACAGGAGTATAAAAACCTCTAGGATGATAAGGAGCACGAGGTGGTGAAAAACTTAACGCTGGGTTTTCCAAATAATTAGTCAAAGAAAGATACCAAGTATTACTTCTAGGTGGACTGTAAAAAATTGATTCACGCTCCCTTAGATCAATAACCGGTTGATTTTTAGGGATAGGGATGCCTACTTCTTCTTCCGGAGCAAGTTCTTCAATAGCTATCAAACCAGAAGGAAGATTTTCGGTGATTACTCTTTCTACCCTAGGTGAATTAGGACCACTAAAAGTTGGAGAGACAAACCCCGATGTTGGAGTAACAGGTTCAGATATCTCAAGTTCTTCACCTATATCACTAGTAGATGAAAAGCTACCAGCAAGTTCGGAAACCGAAATAGATTCAGGATTATAGCCTGTTACTAGAGTTTGGTAATCAGGATGTACAACCAATGAAGACTCTCCTTCCTCAGGTGACCCAACTTTACTGCCACTAGGAGTTACGAGGACTTTCAAGCCTTCAAGATGGCTCGGGACTTCTTCAGGAGGTTGGCCCCGAAGTCTATGGGACTTCTTCAATAAATCAGCCATGTTTACAAACTCAGGAGACTGGCCCCAAAGTCTACGGGACTATCTTGGTAATTCAGCCACAGTTAAAAACTTTTAACTACTTCACACACAAACAAAGTAAAATCTCAATGAAAACCACCTAAAGCCTCTAAGAACCAAACAAATTTGAATCACACGCCTAAAGAATCTAGAGATCAAACACACACAAACAATAACTTTCCGGACCGAAAACACTAGTTGGTGATGAAATCCAACGTCGCAGAATTCAGTACAGAAATGGCAGTTGGAACAGTTACCTCGGCAACCTGCTTAATGAATAGACTGGACCAATTTCCTCCACTTAACCGTCTCGAGTGAAGTGAACCCCCCAGAAAATCCAAGTGAGTCTAGCCGACGTCTGCTCCAGGTACAGTGGGATCTTCCCACCACTGTCACCTTAGGAAGAATCCTAAAGAATATGGTCACTAAGGCTACCAACTGAGACAAATACACCTGGGGGAACAGTCTACGATCCGATACGCACGCAAGGGCAGAGTAGCAAGCTCAATCCCCTTGAAGGCTCCTTGACATAATCCAAGGTTTACCAACAAGTGACCCCAGGCTCCTCGACAATGGTTAATCCGAGGTTTACCATTTTTAATACGTGAATATCTGGCATCGTTCCCAATGAGGAAGGATTGATTCCCACACTGGTTCGGACACGATCTCGTGCTGCTCCTTTAAGAGGAGCTTTCCCAGAGCATAAATGCAACAATTGGATTTCTTCCTACCACACGATACAGCTACTTGTTTGTTTTTACTGTCTTGGAGAGTTAATTACTCTCCTACTCCAAGACACTAGCCTAAGCTAAGTTGGTGTATCAGAGCCCTAGAAATAAAATGTTACTAGGTGAATTTTACTTTAAGCGTTAATTTTAGTGGTTGTTGTTTAAGTCAAGAGGTGGTGGAGATGAAACTCGTGGTGTAAAGACTCGACTCGAAATCACTAAAAAGATGCACCTAAGATGATTTAAACAATATTTTCTCTTAGATGAACTTCTAAACTAAGAAAGAGTTTGAGAATGCAAATACTTTGAAAACCCAAATCTTTCTCAATTAAACAAATTTAAAGAAGAACTTTTCCTTTCCAAAGCACTCAAAACGAGACAACTAGCTATTTCACACAAATTTCCCTTTTCTTTTCAAAGCACTCAATCACTACAAAAAAAACAAACTTTTCCAAAAGAGATTTCTTTTTATATTTTGTAAATAAAACACTCAAAACTAATGAAAATGACTAACTTTGAGAGATACAAACTATATAAAAAGCTACTTGAAGTCAAAGCCTACTAAAAGTCTTTTTGAGGATGTTTTACTTAGCTAAATGTGAGCTAAGGACTAATGTATGCAGAATCACAATTAGTCAAAAAACAACCAATCTTTCGTTTTCTTTTTTAAAATGAAAATTCCAAACTTTCAACTACAAGCTTTTTCGAAATTTTGAAATGAGAAAACTCAAAGCAAATTCCTCAACAAGGGGAGATTTCATCAATGGTCAGACTCATAAGAAGACTGGTAGACACCAAGGTAATCTGAGGTCCCTACGGCTTCTAAGCTCAGAGCCACTACACAACCAAAAATGAAAAACAAACCCAACAAGCAAAATTCCTAGGAATTCCACCTAAAACCCTAATGCTAATGAAATTAAACCAAGGAAAGTTTTTGATAGGGAACAAGCAGGTCTGGGCAATGGCTAAAACCTATAAACAAATTCTAAACTGATAAAAAAGAGAAAAATTTAAAATTTTTGACAGGGTACGTAGGCAACCTGTTTACACAGGTGCGTCCACGCTCTGTGCAGAAAGCAAAAGTGCGTACAGGTACACACTGTGCTTAACTCAGAGGGTGGGTACCTCTCCCAAAACTATGAAAAATGAAAACTAACTCAAAATTAACTAAATTCACCCAATCCCACAATCATCAAGTCAAAAACAGAAACAGAAAATACAGTTTCTCAAGTCAAAGTATAGACAAAGAAAACAATCAAGTCCCCACCGGAGTCGCCATTTTGTCGCACGGAAAGTGTCAATCTTGCGGACAAGATAGACCTTCCTAGAATCTAAAGAAGACCTAACGACAAGCAAACCAACCAGACACTATCTTTCTCTAAATATGCTTTAATAAACAATAGCAAACAAGTGTTTTTAGGGCCTACCTTTGGTCCAACGCAAGCTTGTGGATGCCCTCGCTCCTTTGATCCAAATGAGCTCCTTTTCGCGAATCTGCAAACACAAACAAGGCAAACAAATTAAATAGCACCTGAAAATCCAATTGTATAAAACATATTTAACATGAAAGTCAAGGAGTCCATGAAACAAATAACATAAGATACTTGTTGAGAAAAATGAGTTTGATTGTATTAATTCAAAAGAAGAAGAACCTTACAACCTTTGCCTTGACGCTGTACAAGCTCCTCCCAGGGTCCAACAAGATGTCTTCTCTACTTTGACAAGTTTCACTCACTCTCCAATGGAACTAAGAGGTATGTGATCTCTCCTCTCAAGCTCAACCAAAGAGTCTCAATTTCACCAGCATTTACCCTCAAAATGTTCAGCTTCTAACCTCTCTAGTCCTCACCCCAATGCCTGTATTTATAGTGCAATGGAGGGAAGTTACTAGGTCCTCCTTCAAAGGGATAAAGCCCTCCTTCAAAGGGATAGCTCCTTTAGTCAAGGGATTAGCTCCTTCTCTTTTGGGATGCATGAACCACCTCAGAGCGAACAATCCACGTCAAAATTCCTTCTAGAAAACTCTAGAATTAACCCAAAGTGAGTTTTTTAAGATAAAACTTGCGCCTTTTGACTTTCACAGGGGTCCGCACCTACACCGTTAGGAACAGAGCGGGTAGGTACGCAGCGTTTGTACACAGAAGGTGCGGGACCGCAGGTGACCATGAGAGAAAGTGCGGAACCAGAGTTACATTGATATTTAATGTCTTTCTCCCACTTCTAAAGCTTGATTTGAAGAGCTGAGGTCTTAGACTTGCTTAGGAGGACAGTACAAGTGATGATAGACCCATACTGACTGCAAATAATCATGGTGATGATATTTTTGTGTAACACGTCCTTTTAATTTCATTTTAACAAGCTTAAAAAGAAAAACTTGGCAATCTTTTCATATTTTACGAGTCAGAAAAGAGCTTAAAGAGGACTCCAATGTTTTTTGTTGAAAATGATCAATTTCTCCTGAAAAATCCAATATTTTGCACAAAAACTCAAAAATTACTCATACCTGTTTAAAATAAATAAAAATGCATCAAAAAGTTACCTTTTTAAAGTGAAAAATAAACAAATTGAAAATTCATTTATTCAAAAAAGCTTATTAAAAGGGCTTTTTTAAATTCATTTTTACCGTTTGACTTCAGTGTGAGAAGAGAGAGCTTTTGGGTAAGAAAATTCCTGTGAAGATTGTGGAAAATCCATCTGTTGGAATCAAAAACCATCAGCTCCAGGTAATCCACATCATCTTTATCTTGCATTTCAACCGTTTGTATTTCGTTTTTAGGCTTCCATTTTGATAATTTTAGGGAAAAATTAGTTTAGAAATCTGCTTGCGGGGGTCCGCAGGCGCAACATGTAGAACCTGCAGACCCCAACTTTTTTCGACAAAGGAAAGAGCCAGAGTTCCGCACCTGTTTCTTGGGAAGAGTGTGAACCTATGCACTATCCCTAACTAGCAGGTGCAGACCCTGCGAAATAGGTTTTAAAACTTCAATTTTTTCCATTCCCACCCAAAAATTTTCGAACTAAATTGTTCTAATACATCTTTTGTGCAATGTAGGACATACATAATGCTTATTTGGAGGGAACGCGAGCACGAAGATGTGGACCTTGCCACAATAAATCATCAACCCTCATTGGATGCACTGAGAGCATGCAGAATATTTAAATTCTGGGCCATACCTAGCATGAGGGCCCAAGTAGACTTTTTGCAATGGCTAGTAGACAGGTGGAATATATAGGACCAGTGTTTCATTATTGGTGGCCACCGGCTTGAGATCGAGCTAGAGGACATTTATTTCTTGACTGGTTTGCCCAAGAGAGGTGAACAATTATCTCTTTTCGGGACTAGGCTAGGTGGCTAGTCTGTCGATAGTCTTCGACTAGAGTTTTGTAATGACCAAACAAAGGACAAAGGGATCGACATGAAAACTATCTCCCATCCTAAACTTAAATTGATTGCATTTACTGTCACCAGACTCTGCAGAAGCGCAGCACTGCATGTAGCTACTGGATCCCAAATGTGAATGGCAGTAGACTATTATCGAGGCACCATCTTCAACTGGTGTGAAGTTACATTGGCGAATGTAAAAGGCCAACTAACTAGAGCAAAGAACAGACAACTAAAATACTTTGGATATGGTTTCCTAGTTGTGAGCTTTGGTCTAGAGAGGGTCCCAATGTTGGTCCCACAGTAGCTTTCTGTTAGAGCTGGACTTCCCCGAGAGCCTAAGCTAATGCGTTGGGTTGCAGTTATGGCCCGTCATCCTAAGGAGGGTTTAGAGGTTGTTCAATTTCCGCCTGAGTATTTTCGTTGGTTGGAGAACCAACTTTTCATGATTCAGGATTTTCCATATGCTGGGATGGATTATCGTGGTGACCCAAACATGACTTTTCCACCAGGAGAGTAGTGGGATGATTCAGGTAAAATCATTCTCAATATTTTCTAAGTTTTAACTAATTTTTTTGTTTTTTAAATCGTCCAAAATTGATAATAAAAAGTTTCAAATGCAGATGTGGGTCCACGGTGACCAGCTGCTCTCCGGCCCTATGAGAGGAGACACCCAGCTGCAGCATTACCAGCCCCACAGGATGAATCTATAGAGACCCTGAACAAATTGGAAAATCATCTAGAGCGTTTGACAACAGATATTCCAAAGACTAGCATAGATGATATTCCACTTAGATTATCATGCTATGTGATTGAGGTCCCAAGACCTTTTAGGAGGTTCCTTTGTAGGGTGGCCCAAGCAGTGGTTTCTTATTGTGATCATCACCAGTGATAGGATGATTGTCTTTGTAGACTCATATGACATTTTTTATTTTTGTACTATCATTTTTGCCAATCATAAGGTGTTTTTCAACCTATGATCGAAGACGATGTATATTTGACACACTTCTATGCTATGCTATATCACTATTACTGGCTATCTTGTATAACATGTTATGGAATGTTTTTAAATTTACTGTTTGATTATTGCAAATTTCTATTTAATATTCGAGAAACAATTGCATCTGCTAATGTATTTAAATATCTTGGAATATGCTAATATTCAATGTAGTCAAATTCACGTTCCAAGAGACGAACTCTCAAAAATAATCTTAATAACACTGGATATCTAATGGCATAAACTCTATTAAGCTGCAATACAACGAGTTCAAAATCTAACCTAACAATCAAACTTTGAATCCCAAATGAAATGGATTCAGATAATAACTCAATCACTGCACTATACTCTGCAATGTTGTTCATTGTTTGACCGAGGCTTACCCCATGCATAGATACCAACTCATTAGAGGGTGAATAGATAACCCAAGCTGCAGAAGAAATGTTCCGTGTATTACGACAAGCACCATCAGCGAAACCAATGTATGTTTGAAGAGATGTCGACATCTGCAATATCAAGAGTGAAATCAAGATAAGAAGGAATAATGATAAAAGCACTCTCTAAACTAGGCACACTTTTCTAATCTAAAACACACCAGCTAGAAAGAAACTAATCTAACTAAAATCTCCACACCTAGATTTAAGCATAATATCTCTTCAGATAAAGACCATTTCTGGGTTTACCCAAAGAGACACCGTCAAAATCTACCAATTCATAGGCCCCTTTTGCTAGCTTTCGCTTAACAACATAAGGACCATGCCACATAGGTACAAATTTTCCAGCCCCTAGCTTATTGTTTTCTTGATCATATAGTAATATTAGGTCTCCTTCCGAAAAATTACGAGGTGTAACATTTCGATCGTACCAAGCTTTAATTCATTTGGCATGAGTTTCGATTGCTAATGCAGCATCACATCGATTTTCATCTAGCTGAGCTAAGTATAACAAATGTTTCTCCTCTTCGGAAGTGGCTGGGAGTAACTCTATGGCTATTTGCAATGACGGAATTTCACATTCAATGGGTAACACAGCTTCCAAACCGTAAACCAGTTGAAAAGGAGTGAAACGAGTTGATGTTTTTACTGAGGTTCAATACGCCCAAAGTGTTGAAAATAAAATGTTATGCCAATTCGACCTATGAATGCCAATGATTCGTCAGATCATAATGACTAGAACTTTGTTGAAAGCTTCAACCAGACCATTAGCCTGTGGGTAATATGGAGTAGAACTATTGTGATGCATGCAAAGTTGATCTGTTACTTCAGTCATCATGATGTTTCGGAAATGACTCCCATGATCAGTAATGATTTCTTGAGGAACACCGAATCTATTAATTATATTATTGAAAACGAAAATTGCATCAGTTTTTCCATCTATCGAAAATGTAGGCATTGCCTCGACCCACTTAGTAAAATAATCTACCACAAGGATGATATACGCATGCCCCCCAGCCGAGTGAGGGTTACATGTAATAAAGTCAATACCCCACTTTGCAAAAGGACCGACGGCAATTATAGGGTGGAGAGGAGCAGGTGGAGCATGCATCTTACGATAAAAAATTTGACAATTGTGGCATTTCCGGACCGCATAGATACAATCTTTAAATTAAGATGGCCAGAAATAACCAGCGCGAAATGTCTTTTGGGCTATGGCATACCAAGACATATGACCGCCACATGCTCCAGAGTGGCAGTCATTTAGAACCTTCTCAGCTTCTTCATGAGTTAAACAACGTCAGAAAACAAAATCCGCCCCACGACGATAGAGTGTATCTCTAATGATATTGTATTGTTGGGATTGGAAACGTATTTTTCGTCACTGAGATTGTGAAATTTCAGGATGAAAAGATTGAGTTTGGAGATAAACAATGATATCTCCATACCATGGATCAAGAGTACTGATAAGAAACAAGGATTCGTCTGCAATGGGCTCTTCCACCACAGTTTCAGTATCAACACACGGGAAATCACACATCAGTTCCGCAAATACCAAAGATTTCTTTGCCTTGGATTTTTCAAATTCCAAGTCAAATTCCTGTAGGATAACTATCCATTTGGAATAATTTCTCCCTAGCAATTGTTTGGTCAAAATATAGATCATAGGATTACAGTGAAAAATTACGGTAGTTTTGCGTAGTAAGATGTAATGACGAAATCTTTGGACAGCTTGAACAGCTGCCAAGGCCAATTTCTCCACATGTGAATATTTAAGCTCAATTGGATTCAAAATTTGATTAAGATAGTAAATCACATGTTCACTGTTGTACTCATCTTCCTGAACTAAAACCATCCCAATGGTGGAATGAGAAGCGGCGAGGTACAAGAAGTAATCCTGATTGTAGTTGGGAGGATGAAATAATGGTGCATGGGTCAACGCGTGTTTAAGTGCATCAAAATATTTGTCAGCTATCTCATCCCAAGAGAATGGAGTATTCTGTTTCAACAACCTGGTAAAACCCTTTGTTATCTCGGCGTAGTTAGGAATGAAACGACATAAAAAGTTTGCTTTCCCTTGGAAACTTTGGAGTTGGCGAAGAGTCGAAGGAGGAGGCAATTTGACAATAGCTTCAACCTTCGAGGGATCGACACGAATGTCGACTTTTGAAACAACAAATCCCAGTAAACAACCCGTTTCTATACAAAAAACACATTTGTGTGGATTCAACCGAATTCGATAATGCCTACATCTCATAAAGATTGCTCGTAAATGAGTGAGATGGTCGGCTCTACATAATGAATGGGCAAGTAAATCATTGAGATAAGGCTGCACAATGTGCTTGATGTCATGAAACGCGTAAGACATAGCCCTTTGAAAAGTTGCTCCGGCGTTCTTCAATCCAAAAGGCAATTTGCAGTAAGAAAATGTCCCCCATGGACAAATGAAAGTCGTTTTGGTTGATCAGCAGGGAGTATATTGATTTGATTGTAATCGGAAAAACCATCCATAAAGGAGAAAATTTCACTGTCGGCACAATCATCAATGATTTGATCGATATAGGGGGTTGGATAATTGTCTTTGGGACAAGCTCGATTAATATCCCTATAATCGATACATATTCTTATCGTTCCTTGCTTTTTGTTAACATGAACAATATTCGATACCCAATCCATTAAGGGAATTGGATAAATGAAACCTGCTCGAAGTAATTTCTCAACTTCAGCTTTAATAGCAGCAGCTTTTCGCGGATGTATCTAACACAAACATTGCCAGACGAGTTTAGCATCTGGGTAAGTTTTAATTTCATGGACAACAATTGATGGATCGATTCTTGACCTTTCTTCATATGACCAGGCAAAAACGTCACGAAATTCTTGAAATAGGGCTTTATAAATTTTGATTTCATTGTCCGTACAAGAAGCACCTATATGAATGTTTTCAATAATTCCTGGTTTAACTAAAATGTCAATAGGAACCGTTCGAGAGATATTTCCCAAATTTAACTCAAAATCAGGATGTTGCAATGGATTCTGTGGTTCTTTAACATAATCAGTAGTAAAAATAGATGAAAAATAATTTTCAAAATGATCAAGCTCAGGTAAAAGCGAAGATCGATGATGAAGATCTTCCCATGGCAAATCATCAACAGACAAAAGTTCATGAATCTGCTCATCAGTATGAACAAGCTCGGAAAAATTTGTTGAATCTGAGGTTTATATTGAAAGTGATTCTCCATGGACCACATTCATTAGATCGATTTCGGTTGAACAATGGTCAGAAAACGACTGTACAGCCTGATATGCAATTTCATAGGAACTCAAAGGCATCGTATCACCGAATGAATCCACCTCAGACTCGGAAGGTACGATCCAAGGATCATAAAAAACAATAGTGTTCGATGAAATCATATGAATAGTTGCAGTAGAAGGTGATACGTTAGGAGGATGAAAGGAAAAAGTTCCTAGTAAACCAGAATCTTTAACCAATCCTACCCCAACATCCTTGTAAGGGATAGTTGTTTTACCAACATGTTGGATACTTTCAGAAGAGGCTGGGTCAGATGAAAAATAAGTCAGGTGGTCTAGGGTTATGATCTTTCCATTATGAGGAAACTTGATAAGCTGAAAGACTAATGAAACAACAATAGTCATAGCATAAGACTAGCTGCGACCCAAGAGAAGTTTGTAATCTAGAAGGGAATCAACCACTTCCACATCTAGATTAACAGTTTTACCTTCAACTCCTATAGGTAAATCCTGTAGAATGCCAAAAGTATGGAACCCACGGCCATCAAAAGCCTTTAGAATCGTCGGGGATTGATTGAGTGTAGGAGAACCAAGCGATCTCCAACACTGGATTGACATAATACACGTAGAAGCTCCCTCATCAATTACAGTCCTAAAGCAAGGTCTGTTTTTTACTAACACTGGAATATGGAAAGCCATTTGATGAGGTAGGCGAGGTATACTATTTTCTAAATCAAAGATTATAAGGTTCGAATCCTAAATATCAACAGCTCCTATAGCTGACAAAAGTAATTTACGCTGTGCTGGAAATGATTGTAGCACTTCCAAAGCCGACATTGCTGAAGGGGAAATAGCTAAGTCTTCAACAATGTTATAATTCTGAGCAGCTCTTGCATGTGGATTGAAAGCTGACTTCCGAAGTATACCTTTAGCAGGTGGTTTGATTACTAAGTTTGGGTTAGGTTTCTCGATTTGTAGCGGATCAGAACCAGGAGTTGAAGTTGATGGGTTTGTACTATAAGATTCTGCTTCCTTACCACCAACAGGACTTTTACTACCATAATCTTGTGATTGCATCGCAATCCTGACATGAGACATCATCATTATGGGTTCTTCTAAGTCATTTGAGGAAGAACCTATCATCTTACTATCTTGACCAGGAAAAGGATCCTTCAAGACAGCAGGTGTTTGAGAACCTTTGACAATTTTTGTAACCTCGACACGATGTGGGCAGTCTCTTGTAAAATGCTCTTCGTCACAAATGAGAAAAGGATAGCAAGGTTTACGTTTCTCATCAGTAGATTCAGTTTTATCTGATTTCTCTTTTGAGTTTTGTTTCTTTTTACCATCGGATTTTGATTTGGCCGTAGATGATTCTATGACATGAATATCGGCAGGAACTTCAGCAGAAGAGTCTCCTATCGGGGAATTCGGTAAAGTTATAATAGGAGAAGAATTCTTTGAAGATTTCTTCTTGCTTTTGGTGCTAACTGAACCAATCATACCATCAGCGGCATGAGACCCTGAAGGAGCTGCAGTTATTTGATTTTGTTTCGGAAGGTCGGGGATTTTTTCGTGTAAAGTACCTGACTACATATAGACGAGGTCAAGGTACTGAGATTGAGCAATTACTTGCTCTTCAGTAACAACTCCTGCCTTAGCTACATCCTCAGTGATTTTAGGTAATAATGATTTAACAAACCATTCTGCTAAAATTTGATCCGGAATAAAAACTTTCACTAAACGTCGTCTACGTCGCCATTCATGAATATGATCTAAAATATATGTGGACGTTGACTGTTTTAATGAAGTTAATAATTCCGTGCCATTGTCATATCTGACAGGCAACTCAAAATGAGTTAAGAATGAAGTGGCTAACTAACTAAAATTATAAAAAGAAGCTCACGGTAACTCAATGTACCACTTGGCCACAAGACCAATCAGAGTGCATTGAAAAAGACGTAAGCAAATTGAATCATCTATAATGGAATTAGATGCACACCAGAGGTGATAAGTCATCACATGGTTTGATGGATCCTCTCCTGATTTACCTTCAAACTTTGGGATATCACTGGGAAACTTATTCAGCATTGGCAGCCAAAATGGAAGATAATTAATTGGATTGTTCATAAGGCGTGGCAAATTAGGAAAGTCCAAAGTTGCAATAAACAGTAACTGATGGTTAGGGTCACGAAAACCCTAGGTCATAAGACCAGCCCCAGGAGGAGGATATACCGGATAACTTGGAATTGGAATTGCATTTGGAATATTGTATCCTCCCAGAAAACCAGGATTAGCTGGACCAAAATGGGTTGTTGAGGTTGCTGATAAGTATATCCAGGGTACGGTTGATATTGGTAAACTGGGTTTTGCACAGCAGGACTGAATTGGTACTGTCCCTGGTATGGTTGATAAGTGAATTGCGGTTGACTTGTGACAACCATACTTGGACCAAGTTGTCCTACAGGCATCTGAACCGAAGTCTGAATTGTAGGTCCAGACTGAGGTAAAGAGGCTTGAGGAGTTGATGCAGGAACAGTAGAAACTGGAGCTTACGATACTCCGAAAGTAGATGGGGTAGATTGAACAGAAGCTGCACTAGTTGCAGCAATCGTTTGAGGTGGAGTTCGAGGCGAACTAGGCCCAGACTGATGAGCTACACCAGGTGCAGAAGTTTGAATAGTAGGCTGGACGGGTTGCTGGGTTGAACCAGAAACCAAAGGTTGTCCAGCTTGAGATGACAACTGCACATTCGGTTGCAAAATTTGTTGAGTTTGAGATGGATCCCACACCATGTTCATTCTGGGGTATGGACCCATAGTAGGTTGAACATATTGAGGACCATAACCGGGTTGAGCGTAGGACTGATAATTCAATGGTACATTTCCAGCTCCTTGTACAAATGATTGACCAGAAGGTGGTTGGAAACCTTGGGTTGGGTATTGACCTTGAGGTCGATAACCTTGAGGCACGTACTGAAACTGGGGTTGACCTTGAGGCATATATTGATACTGGGGTTGACCTTGAGGTATGTACTGGGTTTGGGGTTGACCTTGAGGTATGTACTGTCTCCAAGGTATGTACCGTCCTTGAGGTTGCCCCCCAGGCGGTAACTGACTACCTTGAGGTTGCCCCCTAGGCGGTAATTGAGAGGTTGCCCCCAGGCGGTAACTGACTACCTTGAGGTTGCGGATTTGGAATAGTACGAGACATCATAAGAATTTCTTCTATGCCCAATGGTTGAGTTTTGTTATTACCAGTTGATATCCCATGTTCAATGGGTTGAGGAGATGCTCCTGAGAAAGTACCAGTGAGTGACTGATACCCTGAAGGAATAGAAGGACCGCCATATAAAAATGTTTCCGGTGATTGGGAAAACATGGAAGACTGTCTCGACATATTCAATGGAGGATAATAATCTTTGGGTGTTGGATGAAAAGGAATTCGAGGTGGTGAAAAACTAAGACCCAAATTTTCTAAAAAGTTGGTCAATGAGATGTACCAAGCATCACTCCTAGGTGGACGCTCCCTAAGTTCTAAAGTTGGTTGATTTTCAGGGAGAGTTATATTTTCTTCCGGACTAACAAGTTCTTCAATAGCAATGAGTCCAGAAGGAAGATTTTGGGTAATGATCCTTCCTACCCTGGGTGAACCAGGACCACTAGAAGTTGGAGAAGCAAATCTTGAATATGGAGTAGCAGCAAGTTCAGTTTCAGGCTCAGAAATTTCAAGTTCTTCAGCTAATTCACTAGTAGAAGAAATACTACCAGTAACTTCGGAAAATGAAATTGGTTCAGAAATATACTCTGTTTCTTGAACTTGATAATCAGGATGAACAATTAAAGGAGACTCTCCAGCTTCTGGTGACCCAACTCTACTGTCACTAGGTGTTACAAGAGCTCGTAGCCCTTCAAGCTAGCTTGGTATATACTCAGGAGGTTGCCCCCGAAGTCTATAGGATTGTCTCGGTAATTTAGCCACGATTAAATATTTTAATTACTTCACATGCAAATAAAGAAAATCTCAATAAAACCACCTAAAGTCTCTAAAGAACCAAACAATTGAATCACATGCCTAAAAAAATCTAAGAGTTCAAACCACACACAAACAGTAACTTTCCGTAGCAAAAACAATAGTTGGTGATGAAATCCAACGTCACAGAATTCAATATAGAAAGGGCGGTTGGAACAGTTACCCCAACAACCTGCTTAATGAAACAGACTAGCACAAGTTTCTTCACAAAACTGTCTCGAGTGAAGAGAACCCCCAGAGAGTCCAAATGAGTCTAGTCAATGTGTACTCCAGGTATAGTGGGATCTTCCCTCCACTGTCACCTTAGGAAAGAATCCTATAGATTATGGCCACTAAGGTTACCAACAGAAACAAATATACCTGGGGGAACAGTCTACGATCCGATACACACGCAAGGGTAGAGTAACAAAGCTCAATCCCCTTGAAGGCTCCTTGACATAATCCAACATTTACCAACAAGTGACCCTAGGCTCCTCGACGATTCTCAATCCGATGTTTACCGTTTTTAATACGTGTATATCTGCTATTGTTCCCAATGAGGAAGGATTGATTACCTCACTGGTTCAGATATGATCTCTAGCTTGACTCCTTTAAGAGGAGCTTCCCAAAGCATACATGCAACAATTGGAATTTTTCCTACCGCAAGATATAGCTACTTGTTTGTTTTAACTATCTTGGAGAGTTAATTACTCCCTACTCCAAGATACTAGCCGCAGCTATATTGGTGATAAGAGCCCTAGAAATAAAAATATTGCTAATCAATTTTACTTTAAGCGTTATTTTTATGGGTTGTTTCTTAGGTCAATAGGTATGGAGATGAAACTTAATGGTGTGAATACTCGACTCCAAAAACACTAAAAATGCACCTAAGATGATAAACCATTCTTTTTCTTCAATGAATTTCTAGCTAAAAGAAAGAGTTGAGAATGCAATTCTTTGAAAAACAAATCTTTCTTTCAACATGCAAATGAAAAGAAAATCTTTTTTGTCTTTTTCAATAAACTCAAAACGAGACTACTAATTATGCTCACAAAAAATTCCTTTTCTTTTTCAACACTTAAAAACTACAGAAAACAATTTCTTTCAAAAGAGATTCTACAATTTCTAGAAAACACTCAAAACTATAAAAACTAATCTTGAGATCTAAAAAATTCTAAAAGCCTAATTGAAATAAAAGCTTTAAATATTTTTGAGGACGTTTTACTTAGTTATTCAGTAAACTAAGGATTAATTCATTCAGAATAACAAATTAATAAAAAAAACACCCAGCTATGTTTTCTTTTATAAAAATGAAATTCAAAACTTACAAGCAAGTTTGTTCAAAGCTTTGCAAAGAGAAAATGAAATCTATTTCTCAGCAAGGGCAGATTGCACAAATCAATCAGACTCATCAAGAAGACCAAAAATACCATGGTAATCTAAGGTTTCTTAGGCTTCTAATCTCTGAGTTACTACAAATACCAAGCGAAAATCAATCCAAGCACGCAAAACTTCTAGAAAATCACCTAAAACAAAAATTCCAATGGAACTTACTCACAAGAGATTCTTGACAGAACACATGCAGATCTGGGTAGACACTAAAAGCTGAAAATAAAAACTAAAATTAACTAGATGAAAACAATTTGGGTTTTCCAAAAATTTTAACAGGGTCCGTAGGCTTCCAGTAGAACCAAATGCGGTACCGCTCTGTGTACTAAAGGAAATATGCAGAGAGGGCTACACTGTCTGTAAAAGAAAAGTGCGATTCCCTGTAAACTTCAGAAAAAAAAAAGAATCTAGCTCCTAAAAACTACCCAATCCCACACACATTAAGAAAAAACCAGAAACAAGAAAAAGTTTCTCAAGTCAAAGAAAAAGGAAAAGCAAAAACCAAATTCCAGTCCCCAGCGGAGTCGCCAATTTGTCGGCCGATAAATCATTCTTGCGGACAAGACTGATCTCCCTAGTATCAACAGATATCTAGCAGCAAGTAGGACAAGCAAATCTACCTTTCTCTAAATTCATTGCGATTCATTAATAAAAACTAAGAGGTGTTTTAGACCCTACCTTAAGTCCAACGCTAGTTTGTGGCAGCCACGCTTCGACCGTCCGAAAGAGTTTCCTTTTGAGAACCTGCAATCACAAACAAGAACACATCAAATAACACCTGCATAGCTAATATAATAAATCATATTCATCATGGTGATCAAGGAATCCATGAAATAAACCATAAAACACAGCTTATTGAGAAAAATAAAATTGATTGTATTAACTTTGAAAATAGAATAACTTTACAACCTTTGGTGCCTTGATGTTGTACAAGCTCCTCCCAGGGTCTGAAACAGGAATCTCCTCTACTTTGACAAGCCTCACACTCTTCCAAATGAGATCAACAAGGTATGTAATCTTTCCTCACTTAAACTCAATTAGGAAGACTAAGTTCCAGTAGCATTTCACCTCAAAAATCTTTAGCTTTCAACCTCTCCAGTAACTAGCCCAATGCTTCATTTTATAGGGCAAAGGAAGGAGGTTACAGGTCTGCCTATGAAGGGATAGAGTCCTCCTTCAAAGGGATAAGATCCTCACATCAAGGGGTTAGCTCCTTAAGGTATGGGATGCATGAACCTTAAAGGAGCGAATTTGCCACCTCAAGATTCCTTCTAGAAGCTTCCAGAAATGACTCAAAGTGAGTTTTTAAGAATGTACTTGCACCTTTTTTACTTTTACAGGGGTCTACACCCATTACACAGAGACAGAGCACTCAGGTATGCAGGAGACATGACCAATAGGTGCGGGACCGCAGGTAATGCTAAGAGAAAGCATGGAACCAGAGATTTGGAGAATTTTAAAGGCTTTCTCTTATTTTCAAGGCTTGACATGAAGAACTGAGGTTTAAGACTTGCAATGGAGGAAAGTATGAGTGGTGATAGACTCACACCGATTGCAGAATGTCATGGTGACAATATTTTGTGCAACACCCTAATATTCCAAGAAGTAAACTTCATCATTAAAGATTAGTGAAAGAGTAACTGGTTAGGTCTTTCATATTACCCGAATCTATCATTAGCTTTCCACACTCCATCAGCAGCTCATTCTACTTTTTTCTGCCTCTTTTCTTTCCTGGGCCTCGAGGTGCTAATCCTGGTGTGTTTTTTGTAGATTTCACACCTTCGTTTCCATGTTTTGCCTTATTGCCTTGCCTTTCCTCCCCACTAGCCTGGGTTTTCCATAAGTACAACTGCTGTACTCTAGAGAACTCTTCTTGAGGTAATGAATCTAACCCTCCCATGGTTCCTTATTTCAAGAACCCTTCCAAATCTAGGTGTTCTCTATCTAAAATCTCCTGTAGCTCCTGATCCTCCATTTCCATCTCACTTTGGGTAATTTCCTAGTCCATATCTAGTTCTACATCACTCATCATAGCCTCTTTCTATATGTTATTGTACTTTGGTTGGTCTTTGTTCTCCTCTGTCTCCTTATTCTCTGGATTTACCTCTAATCCTTGATCTACTTTTATAGTCTCTTCTTCCTCCTTGAGAACCTGGAACCTATTCAGCATAACTTGAGACCCTTTGGCTTGATGGTGCCTAAGACCCCTTTTGTCGCCTTTTCCTCTGTATCTCACTTTTTGAAAACTCTCCGTATCTTTCATAGTATAATCTTTGCTCCTATTCTCAATTTTACTGAGAGGGCAATCTCTGAATAGGTGTCCATGCTCATGACATCTGCAAAATATAAATGGAATATGTTCATAATCTACTGTTTGCACCCATTCTTCATCCAAAACTTCCAAGATCAACTCATCTGGTAGAGCTCTGGAGAGATCCATTTCCACATAGATTCGTGCAAAGGAAGTATATTTTCCTCTTCTAGTAGCTTCTAATGCCTTGAAAAAACGTCCCAATTTATTCCCTATAGCTGTTAATGATTCTATTTTCCAGTAATCAAGAGGAAGGGAGTAAAGTCTTACCCAAACCGGCACAGATGTGAAAGTCTCCCGGTCTGGGACAAAGTTCATCATCCATGGCCTCATATAGAGGCCAACAGCTGCAAAGAAGTAGGGCCCTCCTTCAAACACTCTATCTTTATCCTCAATGTTAGTGAAGACCACTGTGAAGAATCCTTTTGACCCCAGATGTAGGTCAATGCTCCCTTTAGGTTTCCAATGGTATTTAATCCATGTCTGTAAAGATTTTTCAGTGGGCCATACTCCCATGAATTTACAAATAATAGCATAAGTGCTCATGTGGTCCCTGTGTGCCTACAGCGCAGGATCATTCAGGACCACCCTAGGTGTAACCTCAGATTTAGGCTTACAAGGACCACTCTGAGCCTTGGTTTTTGCTCCCTTTTCCTTGTCATTTTCTTCCTTGTCTCTAGTGCTTTGATTCTCACAATGTTTGTCTCCATCCTTCCCTTCTTCCCTGCTCTCTTTCCCCTCATCATTTCTTCTAACTTCTTCCAATGGCTTCTTACCACGGCTGGTAACCGCTTGCTTGTAGGAGGGAGTAGAGCTCCCTCCTCCTCACCCTACCATGGAGAAGCTTGCACAATTTCAACCCTAGCTGTTCTTCACTCCTCAAATCATGAAAAGGGATAACAACTTCATTAAGTGCATTCAAAACATATGCCTATAGGTCCATGATATATTGGACAGGGCCAATGCTAAGTACAAGCAATGCCATGATCAGCATCGAGTGTTGCACAAGTTCCAGGTGGGAGACAAAGTTTGGCTACATTTGTAGAAGGAGCATCTTGTTGGACCCCACCGCAAGTTTCGCCTTCTTCGATATGGGCCATACACCATCACTAAGGCCATCGGTGACAATGCCTTCAAGCTCAGCATCCCACTATTCCTTGGTCCGCACCTTGTTTTCATTGTAGATGGCCTTCGACCATACTTTCCACCATCTTTGGACACATTTGACATTGCAAAACAACTCACACCAACAGAGATCAACCCGGACTACATGGAATATGCCACAGTTTATTAGATCATGGAAACAAATATCAGGAACACTTGCCAATAGAGGATACAGTTATATCAAGTTGTCAAAGTAAGCTAACTCCTTCACTTGCGCAATTGGTTCACCAAGGACCAGGTTCAACAGAAATTTCCTCACCTAATGGAGGCTCTGCACGCAATGGGGAATATTTCTTCCTAAGGGGGGAGGAATGATCTAGGTGGATATTCGTGGCCACCTACCTATTCCACGTAGAGCCCCGAGTCAGTTTCATGTGTTTCCTTGTTCATTTCATCATTTACTATTTTTAGCAATTTTTCAGGTCCTGAACTTCCAGAGCAATTTTGACTCCCTAAGCAAAGTTTTTTTGGGGTCAACAATAGTCCCATTGCCATTGGTAGGGGCCTATAGTGAAACTTATAGTACTTGAAGAGACCTTTCCAACAAGGTATCATACATGAAAAACAGAGATAATATGACCAAGTTACGACCCGGGGAAGTTGGTTGCCCAACTAACCCCAACGGAGCCCATAAACTCTTGGTGTTACATCTCATGGGGTTAGGGTTTTGGTTGTTTATGTTTTTCTCATGTTTTCCAATAATAAATAGGCCCTTGAGCCTCATTGTAACACAATTCAGAGGCATGCATCCACCAGATCTCTTCTTAGAGATAAGCTACCATCGCCCAAGCTATCTTATTTCTATTATGTTCGTAAGCATAGTTCAATATTTTTCTATTAATGAAATGATTTTTTTTTCTACTGCATCTCTGTGTTTATGATTATATATGTAATTTTTTGTGTTCTTGTTTAAGTTCAAATCATTCTCAAAGAATGAGCTGCAATAGAGTAGGAATGAGTGCAATTTCAAAAAAAATGAAATTAATGCCTCCATATGGTGTGTTTCATGTTATGAGGGTGAAGATTGAATGCATGAAGAGTGAAGTGACATGAATATATCTTCTAATGATGATAAATTATGAGAAATAAATACCACTAACCACGCCTGTAACAATTCTAATTAACTAAAACTAACTAGCATGACTTCGAATAATGATGGATGAACCCCATGAAATGACCCCTTGAACCCTCAATGATTCCTTTTCCCTCTATTAGGGTCCCATAAATATAGTAATCTAGGTATGGTTATCTAGGCATTTATCGCACATAGATATTGTAAATTATTTTTCATTTTAAGATTTTCTAGCCCATAAAAAGAAAAATAGAAAATAAATAAAAAATAAATAAGAAAAAATAAAAATAAAAAAGAAAAGAAAAAATAGAAAGGAGAAAAAATAAATATTAAAGGGGAAAAGAAAAATAAATAAATAATAAATAATTAAACCCCAAAGGGGCACGCTAGTTCAAATGCCGCCAATAATTCAAGTATATTAAAGTTTGTTTTAAAATTCAGAATAAAGGTGATTTGACATTTTTTGTCGCTTTCCATAAAGCATTTTTACTTTTTAGTGGCTGAGATCGTGCCCGCCTGGATAAATGATGAGGGACGATGTGTGGACCGCTCCACCCCCTCCCGACCCCCCCCGTGACCTTTTGGGACTTAATGAGGGGGGGGTCCGAAATGTGGTTTACAATGAAACCATCTGAGGCAACATGGTGGCTCCACAGTTATTTCGGGGGGTTCCTTCCCTTTATTGCCTACCACTCTTAAACCCCCCCCCTCCCCCCGCCCCCCAAAAAACCATGATTCGACACTCCTTTTTCCCATTTCCTCCCACTCCATCCTTGACACACGTCATCCCTGTTCTGTCCACATCACCATCGTCCACGTCATTAACCGTTAGCATTCAAATCTCCTACCAATGTCTAAAAATCCATAAATTCTATGCTCCAAAATGGTAATAATCTCATTGATCGCCCTCAATTCCCATTATAAAATTTTGTATCAACATGTATAATCCCCTTTTTCTTGTTATTTTATCCACGCAGGTTCAGATTGGAAGATTTCCAATCTTGTCAGTGCGCTTTGCAAAGTTTTTGCGTTCTGTAACCAATCATATTGTGACCTGGTAACACTATTCTTTTTCGAATTTCCCATTGAAATTAAAAAAAATTAGAACAAAGGAAAGGGAAATATGCTTGATGAGAATCCTATGATACCTCTTGTCCTGATTTAGATAGGTCCCCTTTGATTGATACCAAGTACAAGATAATAGAAACTCAATGTGAGCTTGATCTGTATGAGCTTCATAATTGGGAAAAACATAAGTATTTAGACCAAAGTGATGATTTAAATATTTGGGAATCATTTCTACCTAAAGTTACCTTTCCTAAGACTCATATTTCCCGAGAATTTGCTACCTGGTGTCATCTTAGGTACCTCCCCAGCCAGAAAACAGTAATTGCTCAAAACAATGAAGTCATGTTTTCAATTACCTTAGAAATCATTTGTCAAGCTCTTAAAATAAATCCTTAGGTTTCTTTGCACCCATTTTATACTGATGCACTCATAGAGATAGACAAAAAACTTACGTTCCCCCAGCGAGCCCATATTTTTTAAAGTTTTTCCCCTGAAAATTCTGAATTGCATAGAACAAATCCAACATAATCTGCTTCTATTTTCCCTGAGATTTCAATACAAGTCATTTCCATGGTTACTTTCCTATTAGGTTATCACACAGACTAGTGGGTAGATGAGGTAGTGTTAGGATTTTTATCAGTTTTTTCAGTTGGTCAAAAAACATCACTCATTTTTAATTACAGTGAATACTTATCAAATGTTATACATGAGTAGTTTCTCAAGTTTAAAGCTAAATATGCATTCAAACACCAATCAATATTAGTATATTTGATGTTATTCTACCAAGTAGACATGTTGAAGTTCCAATTACATAAGATGGATGATCATGGAAGTCCATTATTAGTCATTCATTGGACTTCTTTAGTCAGAAGGAATTCAGAAGATTATTCATTCAGTGATTTTGTGGATCAGTTTTTACATACATCCTTGTGTCTACTTAGTAGTGATGCTATACCAAGTATTTCACCAGAGATCAAGAAAGTTTGCATCTTTCAGAACTGGCTAAATTTGGAGATTGGTATCTCTATCATAATTATACAGAGATTCATATATATGGGTATGAGCTTCCTCCCTATAGTTTACCAGTTTTTGTAGCAGTAAGGATCTTCACTTTGGAATACACTAGATAGATGATAAACATGGATGAATTAAATTTTGTATCTGATCTAGATGGATATTTGTGGCCACCCACCAATCCCACCTAGACCTCCAATCAGGTTCATTTGTTTCCTTGTTTATTTCATCATTTACTATTTTTAGCATTTTTTTGGGTCCTAAACTTCCAGAGTAGTTTTGACCCCCTAAACGATGTTTTTTTTATGTCTGATGTAGGCCTATAAAATATTTTAGTACTTGGAGATACCTTTCCAACAAGGTATCATACACGCCAAATGGAGATAATATAACCAAGTTATGACCCTGGAAAGTTGGCTACCCAACTAACCCCAACGAGGCTTACAAACTCTTATCATTACATCTCCTTGGGTTAGGGTTTTGGTTGTTTAGGGTTTTCTCATGAATTTCAATAACAAATAGGCCCTTGAGCCTCATTGTAACATAATTCAAAGGCATGTAGGAACCACATCTCTTCTTAGAGATAAGCTACCATTGCTCGAGCTAGTCTTATTTCCATTTTGTTTGTAAGCATATTTCAATATTTGATATTAATGAAATGAAGTGTTATTTTTGTTGCATCTTTGTATTTATGGTTATATCTGTAATTTGTTGCATGCTTGTTTAAATTCATATAATTGGTATCAGAGCAGTCTGCTCTTTCTCTATTTTTCTTTTCATGTCCCCAACAAGGTTAAGATATAAGGAGTTAGTACTTGAACTGGTAGAACCTTTACAAGAACAGCCTTGCAAATCCCATTGGCCTCCCATGGGGAAAGAAAAGAAAGATGAGGGGGTAGGAGATCCTTTAAAAATATTTCTTAAATAATCCATTAAGTGATAGAGGAATGTCATGATGGACAACTTTTCCTAGATCCATAAATGGCTACCCAAGGGCAATGCATATACTTCTAGCAGCTACTCTGGAAGCGCCACACCCTTTAAGGTTAAGTTAACTTTGACATTCCCATATTTGAGGGTTAGATAGATGTGAATTCTGTAGACAAATGGTTAAATCTGCTAGAAGGATATTTTTTTGTTCATGATTTTTCCTGTTGGGAAAATATTATTTTTTCTCTTCTTAAAGCCACCCCCCACATTAAGGACTGGTGGGAATCATACTGTGAGAAGAAGGATGAAAGTACACCCACACTATTTTCGAACGCACCCACTTGGGGTTCATTTTAGGATGCCATCAAGGAGCATTACTACCCTATCAGGAGATATGAGGATAAATACATAAAGTGTACCACACTATGACAGGGATGGGACCAAGATGTGCCAGAGTTTACCAATGTTTTTCATACCCTTCTCATGAAGTTGGGTATCAAGGATTCTACGAAACATTTGGTACTCAAGTACCATGGCTACTTACACAGGTACATCCAGGATGAGATGGAGTTCCTAGACATCTCCTCACTTGGCATGATATAGCGATACGCTGTCAAGATCGAGCAGAAGCTTAAACAGAAAAACCGTTACTTTGGATTTGTGAATCTGAATCAAGGGAAAAGTGCCTGCAAACCGCATCGCAAAGGGAAAAGCCAAGGTGGGGCGACCCATGATAACCCATTGAAGCCACAAGAAAATAACAATACCGAGAAGATAAAGAAGGACATGGGAAAGTGGTGTGAGTTCCATAAGATCTCAACTCACAACACAAGTGAGTGTTGGGCCAAGCAGTCACTAGTGGCTGAGCTGAAGGCTTCTAAGTCTGATGCATGTTTTGAATTTGAGTCAGAACATAAAAAGGGGAATGAAAAAGGGAAGCAGGTCATTGACATAGAGCCCAGTGCCACTATGGCCACCACCAAGATCCATAATATTAAGCCTAAAGATTTAGAAGAGGGGGAGCACCTATTCCACTCACAGATGTGGGTGAAGGATTCTCCATTGCAGTTCATTGTTGACAATGGGAGCCAAAGGAACCTCATTTCAATAGAGGTCATGAAATTTCTGGGCCTACTGACTACAACACATCCATAGTCATATACCATCAGGTGGCTTCACCAAGGAGGAGATATTTGCGTCAGCCAAGAGTGTCGCCTTCCCTATAGCATCAAGCCCTTCACGGATGAGGTACTGTGTGATGTTGCTCCTCTTGAAGTTTGTGATGTATTATTAAAACAACCATACATATGGAAGCATCATGTTGTATATGATTCTAGTTCTCGCTCTATTATTATTTCTTTGGGTACTAAATTATACAGGATACCAGAGGTAGCCCACCTACCGCCATCTCTTTGATCTCTACTAAGCAATGAAGTAAGGTCATTTCCCAGACCAGGAAATTTGTTTTCTTTCTAATTTGATCTTAAATTAAGGCAAAGGTCGTAGCCACATCCATGGACACTGGGAAGGTTTCCTCCAAGCAGTAGAAGCAAGTGGATATGGTCATGGAAGAATATAGGGACATTTTCTCCTCACCCACAAGGGTACCCTTGCATTATCAAGTCAACCATTAAATTGATTTGACTCGTGGAGCACCTCTACCCAATGGGCTGATATATCACCTCTCCATTCTAGAAAATGAAGAGATCAGGAAAAATATATAGGAGTTGCTACAGAAAGGGCACATCCGACCAAGTTCCTACCCTGTAGGAGCCTGATTGTACTTGTACAAAAGAAGAATGGGACCTAGAGGATCTCAATTAATTATCGGGCACTAAACAAAATCACTGTCATGAATTGGTATCCAATCCCATTGATTGATGACCTGCTGGACCAACTCAAGGGGGCCAAGTATTTCAGCAAGATCGATTTAAAGTCTAGTTATCATGAGGTTCCAATAGAGCCCACAAATGTATAGAATACTACCTTTAAATCCAAGGAAGGCCTTTTTGAATGGTCGATTATGCCCTTCGGGCTGAAAAATTCCACTGCTACTTTTATGAGGCTAATGGATGACATCTTGCAGCCCTTCACCAACTTGTTCATGGTGGTTTATCTGGACGACATCATCATCTTCAACAAGAGTTGGGAATAACACTTGCAACACATTTGAAAAATCCTTCAAACCCTTCGACAACACAAATTGTGTGCCAACTTAGAGAAATGCACCTTTGGCATAAGCCAGGTCCAATACTTGGATTGCATCATAGATGAGCGTGGTGTGCATATGGAACTAACCAAGATCCAAGTCATTCAGGATTGGCCAACCCCGACCACTCTAACGGAGCTTCGCAACTTTTTGGGCTTTGCAAATTTCTATCAGAGGTTTTGATCCAGGTGGCTCCAGAGACACACACAAGACAGAGAGAGCTTATGAAAGCTCAAAAATCAAAGTGATCAGAATGCTTTTGAACCAACACCAAAGTGTAGATCTTATCATCCTGATCACAGCGGTGCAAACGGATCGTCAATCCGAGCTCATATGAGGGAGAATGAGCCAGTCAAAGTTAGACTGTGGGCCAGGTTTAAGTGTCCTACAAATTGACCGAGTCCCGAGCATGGAATCTGGCTCCTGAAAGAAAGAAAAATTATTTCCTCATTAATTTGTCTAATAACCCTTATGTTAGACAAAATTAAAGAAATGACCTATTTTAATATAAAAAGAATACAAATGAGGTGGCTGGCCACCACCACTGCCACCCCAAACTACATTACAAAAAAATTAATTATTAAAAGGCCGACAAGCCATGACCCCCACTGGCCCAACCACACACCACACTATTTAAATATCAAATGTTGGGTTGGTGGTCATGACCCTGCCAAACCCTCCTCCAACTATGTGTTAACCATAATGTTACATGGGGTGGGCGGGCCACCTCTGGTGGACTTGGCCCACACCCCCAAAATAAACCACATGTACACATATATTAAGGTGGGGTTAGTGGGGATTGAACCTACTTGGCCCACGTGGACCAGCCCCCACCAGGCAGCCCCGTGTACAACCTATTTAATATAAACAACGCGCCATACACAACCAACATTTAACATATGTACCAATGCACCTTAAAAACTCTGCCAAAAAAAATATTAATACCGATTTTGGCATGCGGTTGTTTAAAAAAAAAAACGAAATTTGTTTTAATGGGGAGGGGTCAAAGTTTGACCACCTGACCTCCTCCTTATAACTCAGACATTCATACCAATCCACCCAAACAGGCTTTTTGAAAAAATCCACCCACGAAACTCATTTAAAGACCCTCATTTGCACAGTGCACCGGGGGAGATACATGCACGATTTTCGAGACTGAGTTTGCATTTTCGGGTGGAACCATGAGCCCAGAGAAAAGGCAGGTGGAACCATGATTGGGCAAAATTCTCACGAGGGTGAAATTTTTGCAGTGTCCAAATTCGACAAACTTTATGTCGATCTTACACCTCTCAGCAACATGAACTTGATGGTGCAGTCAGAATTTCGATATGAGTAGTAGATTTGTAGAGGACCTGGAGGAGGGAATATTTGAGGAATCTAGGGGGAATCTAAAAGATTCCTTAAGCCCCAGATTTCCATTTTCTTAGAATTCAGAAATTTGACAGTCAATTTTGCGCTATTCGATGCCACAAATCTGATGGTGCATTCATATTTTCCATTTGCTAATTTCATTTTTCGGCCACTTTTCAAAGTGGAGTGCAGGTGTTAGCATTCAACGTGCAAGAAGTCATTCCATGAGATTGATGGTATGACCAACTTCAGCAATTTGACATCCTTTTCTTCAGATGGCCTCAGGATGTGAGGTATATGCAATGTGTTCATGTACTTATTTTTGCTATGCATTGTGCTGCACAGATCCCTATTTGATGTTTGATGTGGGATCTTGTTTCTTACTTGTCTCATGATTCCTGCTTAATGTGATGTGGAATCATTTGTGGGATGTACTTGTTGTCATGATTCGTCATGTTTTGTTTGAGATCCCTTTGTTGTTATGTTGATGGGATACCCATGTGTCGCCATGTATGTTTGAATTGAGATCCATTTTATGCCATGTTGGTGGGATGCTCATTATCATCATGCATGAGTTTAGGTCATACTGATAGGAGTCCTTTCTGAAATGAGAGTTCCTGCAGCAGAATATCTCTTGGAGCCACTCTTGCGTGAGGGCATTTTCCTTGTATGATAGCGACATCACAACCTATATACATCATCACTATTGACAACACTTAATGCAAAGGCCTACATCATCTTGACACCAGGGCCCAGAGATGTAGTCCCTCCTGGACAAACTCCGTTATCAACGTCTTGTTATTTTTATATTGCTAATGATTGTCATGTTCCTTCTTCTTTAAAACATGAATTTATGTTCCTTTATGCAATTTTAATTTCCATTCTAGTCACATCATGAAAGTAAAAGATCTTGGTTAAATCCGGGAGTTGAATCAACTCGGATCAAGTTAGGTATCAAAGTGGTCTTTGCGTGGACGTGAATTGCAAGCGTGAACAATGGAATGTGCAGTGACAAAGGATGAAAAAGAAATGTACGAGACCATGCTTAGAATTTCCAAAAGGGTGGAAATAATGTATGAAAGTCTACAGAAAGAGATAGAGGAAAAGGAGCGATTGCAGCTTTAGATTCAAGCCACAGAAGAGGCCTTGGAAGAACTGAAGCACAACAACCAAAGTCTTCAAATGTATAACACTAAATTGAAGATGCTTCTACATGAATAGAAAGAGGAGAAACATAGTTTGCTACGACAACTACAAGAAAAGGATGAGGCCTTGGAAAAGTTGTAGCGTGACCCATGTGAGGTAAAATATAATTCTCTGAATTCAAGTATGTGTTCTGATGATGATTTCAATATTTTTGAAAATCATACCATAGGAATTGGCTCCAAACTGTTGAAGAAAATGGGTTATGAAGGAAAAGGCTTGGGCATTAATGGCCTAGGCATTGTCAACCCCATCAAAGTGGAGTAATTACCCTGTTAGGTAGGACTTGGGTATGTCGGGAAATAAGTTGGGGAATCCGTGAAGACAGATAGTGAACCACCAACAATAGATGATGAGAGGCCCTCACCAGTTCTTTCCAAATAGATAGAGGATATAAAAGATATTGATTTCCTTTCAGTTTCATCTTCACATAGTATGATTTCTGTTTGAGATTTTGAGATCCCAATTATAGGGAAAAACATGAGGCTCCTTACTAAGACAAGGCATGAGGAGGAAAAATAACTTGGTGTTAATAACCAAGGAATAACTCAACCATTAGAGGTTAAGCAGAGACCTTGATTTGGGGACTTGGGGTGCGCCAAAGGAGAATGCTCGAAGGTGTCAGATTCTTTCGAGACATCGCTGAAATCGTCGAGGAAAGAGAATGATGGGAACACATCCCCATCATCCCATGGCAGTGCCCATTGCAGGGAGAAAGCTGAGGCAAGCTCTCATCACCATAATGACACCAAAGATAGCAAGGAAAGGTATAACTAGTTTTGCTATTTGAATGTTCATTTCGGTTATAATCATGTTGTTAGATATGAATGTAAATCATGGAATCGAAAAAAATGTACCATTTGTGGATTACATAAACCATACATATTCTAAGTGTTGGAAAGAATAGCAGCACAAACAAAGAAGAGGCATGAAAGACCCTCTCAATGACAGGTAAAGAAACATGTTAAGCAGATCTAGAGGAAGAAGATGTATTGTAGTCATTGCGATAGAGGTGGCCATCAAAGAGCCACTTGTTGGAGGCTCCATCTAGAGAAGCACCTTAAAGACAAAGTGTCGATGCATGAACCAAGTGAAACAATTGTTCGACAAGAAAAACCACCAAAAGGGGATGACACATTCACAGTGATAAGTGAAAAATTATTTCTAGACATGTTAGCTTGTCATGGTCGTGCTTTTGTAAATCATTTGTTGCATTTTAAAATGTAAAAGTGATGACGTGTTTCCATCACTTGTTAAGCAACAATGATGTCTAGTCTTATTTTGTGTTACATTTTACACTTTGAAAGTGATGTTGTGTTCCCATCACTTATCAAAAAAAAAAAAGTGTTTGGCCTTATCTTTGTAAATCATGTGTTGCAGTAATGATGTGTTTTCCATCACTTGTTGGAGCAACAATGATATGTGGCCTTATTTTCATAGCTGGGGTATTGTTTCCATTTTGATGTAAACATGATCACCAAGTATGTGTTATAAACTTGTGGCAAGTGTGGGATGCTTGGGTCATTAGTTGGTCATGAAATTCAAGCATGTAATTTTCAAAAACAATGTACTATAGGTTCCAGAGTTTGTAGGTGTCGACTCAATGCTTAAGGCTCCGAAGAACAAAGGTGAAGGAGATCGAAGTGAGACCTCTCAGGATGATTGTGATGCAGACAAGTTAAAGAAAAGCTACAGATTATTTTCCATGCTTTTGGAGGACCAAAAGCTCCTCAGTGGGGAGGATTGATCCAAGTGGATCCAGAGACACACAAAGGATAAAGAGGTCTTATGAAATATTGAAGATCAAAGTGATCAGAATGCTTTTGAACCAAGACCAGACCATAGATATTTTCATCCTGATTTCAGCGGTGCAGACGGTTTGTCAATTTGAGCTCGTATGAGGGAGAATGAGCTAGTCAAAGTTTTGGTCAAAGTTGGACTATCGTCCAGGTTTAAGTGTCCTATAAATTTACTGAGTCCCAAGCATGGAATCTAGCTCCCAAAAGGGGGTGAAATTATTGCCTTGTTAATTTGTCTAATAACCCTTATGTTAGACAAAATTAAAGAAATGGCCTATTTTAATAGAAATAAATACAAATGAGGTGGCGGGCCACCACCCCTGCCACCCCAAACTACATTACAAAAAAAATTAATTATTAAAAGTTCGACAAGCCATGACCCCCGCCGGCCCAACTACACACCACACTATTTAAATATCAAATGTTGGGTTGGCGGTCATGACCATGCCAAACCCTCCTCCAACTATGTGTTAACCATAATGTTACATGGGGTGGGTGGGCCACCTCCGGTGGACCCGGCCCACACCCCCAAAACAAACCACATGTACACATATATTAAGGTGGGGCCAGCTGGGATTGAACCTGCCTGGCCCACGTGGGCCAGCCCCATGTACAACCTATTTAATACCAAACAACGCGCCATACACAACCAACATTTAACATATTTACCAACTGGCCTTAAAAAATCTGCCAAAAAAAAATATTAATACCGATTTTGTAATGCAGTTGTTTAACAAAAAAACAAAGTGTGTTTTAATGTGGAGGGGTCGGGGTTTGACCACCTGACTTCCTCCTTGTAACTTGGACATTCATACCAATCTGCCCAAACAGGATTTTTGAAAAGCTCTGTCCACAAAACTCATTTAAAGACCCTCATTTGCACAATGCACCAGGGGAGGTGCATGCACAATTTTCAAGACTGATTTTGAATTTGCAGGTGGAACCATGAGCCCAAAGAATAGACAAGTGGAACCATGATTGGGTGAAATTCTCAAGAGGGTGAAGTTTTTGTAGTGTCCAAATTGGACAAACTATATGTTGGTCTTACACCTCTCAACGACACGAACCTGATGGCGCAGTTAGAATTTCGATCTGAGTAGCAGATTTGCAGAGGACCCAGAGGAGGGAATCTTTGAGGAATCTAGGGGGAATCTAAAAGATTCCTTAAGCCCCAGATTTCCATTTTCTCAGAATTCATAAATTTGACAGTTGATTTCATGCTATTCGATGCCACAAATCTGATGGTGCATTTATATTTTCCATTTGCTCATTTCATTTTTCGTCCACTCCTGAAAGTGGAGTGTAGGTGTCAGCATTCAACATGCGAGTAGTCATTCCATGAGATTCGATGCCGCGAGATAGATGGTATGGCCAGGTTCAATAGTTTGACATCCTTTTCTTTATATGGCCTCAGGATGTGAAGTATATGCAGTGTGTTCATGTACTTCTTTTTGCTATTCATTGTGCTGCACAGATCCCTGTTTGATGTTTGATGTGGGATCTTGTTTCTTACTTGTCTCATGATTTTGCTTGATGTGACATGGAATCATTTGTGTGATGTACTTGTTGTCATGATTCGTCATGTTTTGTTTGAGATCCCTTTGTCGTTATGTTTATGGGATACTCATGTTTTTCCATGTATGTTTGCATTGAGATCCATTTTATGCCATGTTGGTTGGATGCTCATTATCATCATGCATGAGTTTAAGTCATACTGATAGGAGTCCTTTTTGGAATGAGAGTTCCTGCAGTGGAACATCTCTTCGAGCCACTCTTGCATGAGGGCATTTTCCTTGTATGATAGCGACGTCACCACCTATGTACATGATCATTATTGATAGCACTTAATGCAATGGCCTACACCATCTTGACACCAGGGCCCAAAGACGTAGTCCCTCCTAGACGAACTCTATTATCAATGTCTTGTTATTTTTATGTTGCTAATGATTGTCATGTTCCTTATTCTTTACAACATGCATTTATGTTCCTTTATGCTATTTTAATTGCAATTATAATCACATCACGAAAGTAAAAGATCTTGGTTAAATCCAGGAGTTGAGTCAACTCAAATTAGGTTTGTGTTGGGATTCTCCCATATCACTTAGCCTTTGAGCTAGATTACTAAAGGTGGGGAAAAAACAAAGTTTTCCTGGCCCAAGTCCCAACATAAGGTGTTCATTGAGTTGAAGAACCGCCTCTAATCTACACTGGTACTCACATTGCTAAACCTACATTAGCCATTTGAAATCAAGATAGATGCCTCAAAATATGCTATTGGTGTAGTCCTCAGCCAACATGAGCATCCAATGGCCTATCATAGTGAGAAACTTTACGATACAATTCGAAAGTGCCCCAACTATGATAAATAGATGTATTCCATTGTGAAGGCTTGCCAACACCGGAAGCACTACATTTTGGGGAAGGAGTCAGTCATCTACACTGATCACTGACCTTTTTAGTTTATATAGACATAAGGGAAGTTGCATAACAATCGCCATTAGAAGTTGTCTACATATATGAAACAATTCCACTTGAACATTAAATACAAAAATGGTAGCACCAATCATGTTGCAAACTGCCTCAGCCAGTCCCCAGTTACAGCACTGACTACTGTTCTCAACTCTTGTGGTCACAAGACCTCTCGATGGCCGCAACTATATGAAAATGATCCATAGTTCACCTCGACATACTAGATGCTAGTAGCTGGCAAGAAAGTTGCTCATTTCCATGTCCATGATGCATTATTATGCTACTTGGGCCACCTTTGTGTTCCTTCAAGTGAGCGTGTCATGCTGATTTGGGAGGCACACTATAGTCAGGTCATAGGAAACTTTGGGGTGGAAAAAACTATGATTGTACTACAAAAGTAATTTTATTGGCCCAAACTTTGACTAGATGTTGAGAAATATATCAGATCCTGCACTACCTACGCCATCACCAAGCCAACCATCAAGAAACCAAGCCTATTTACTCATTTGCTATTCTCTGCCAGCCATGGGAATCCATCTCCATGGACTATATGCCTGGTCTCCCTTCTACCAAGCATGGTAATGACTGTGTATTTGTGGTCATGGATAGATTTTCTAAGATGGATACATGGGCAACCTACAAGAAGAGTATGACAGCAGAGGACACTGCCAAACTCTTCTTTGAACGAGTATGGGTACATTTTGGCATCCCATAGACCATTATATCAGAACAATATAGCAGGTTCCTAAGCACATTCTGGTCAATCATATGGACACTATTGGACACCAAACTCACCAAATCAACTACCTTCCATCCCTAGGCTGATGGCTAGACTAAGGTCATCAATAGGATGATAGTGCATATACTCTGCATGTAAAACTCCAAACATCCTCTAACCTTGGATGAGAATCTTCCATATGTGCAACACAATTATAATAGAACTCTCCATAGCTCAACTAGTCGCAGTACCTTTCAAGTGGGTCTATGATTTCAACCATTGTGTCTGATTGATGTTTCCATGTCGCATGCGACTACACAAACAAAATCCACACATGTACTGTCTGAGGCTGATAAAGAAGCCATATTTATTGAACGCGTCTAACACATCCTCCAATAGTTTCATGAAATCCTATAGAAGTCTAATGCCAAGTACAAGCAATGACATCATCAACATCAAGTTCCACACAACTTTCAAGTAGGTGACAAAGTTTGGTTGCATTTGAAGAAAGAAAGCCTTACCGAAACTCATTGGAACCTTAGACCACTCTGATATGGTCATTACACCATTATCAAGGCTGTGGGAGACAATTATTTTGAGCTCAGCATTCCCCCATTCCTTTCCCTGCACTCAGTGTTCAATGTGGACCACCTTCGACCATACATCCCACCATTGTTGGACACATAAGAAATTGCAAAGCAAATCACACCGACAAATCTAAACTCAGACTACATGGAACAGGCCACAACTGATCAAATTATGGACACATAGGTCAAGAACACTCACCAGGAAAAGATCCAACTATATTAGGTTGTCAAAGCTAGCTAACTCCTGCACCAAGGCAAGTGGCTCACAAGGGACTAGATTCAACATAAATTTCCTCGCCTCATGGAAGCTTTGCACACAATGGGGGCCACTGCTTCCTAAAGGGGGAGGAATGATCCAAATGGATATTGGTGTCCACACACCTATCCGACCTAGAACTCCAATCAATTTCATTTGTTTCCTTGTTTATTTCAGCATTTACTATATTTAGTAGTTTTCCGAATCATGAACTTCCCGAGTAGTTTTGACCCTCTAAACGACATTTTTTTTAGGTCCACTAAAGGCTTGTAGCCAAAGGCTAGGACATATGAAAAATATTGTAATACTCGGAGAGACCTTTCCACCAAGGTATTGTACGCGCCAAACAGAGATAATATAACCAAGTTATGACCCCAGGAAGTTTGCTACCTAACTAACCCCAATGGGGCTTACAGACTCTTAGTGTTACATCTCCTTGGGTTATGGTTTTGGTTGTTTAGGGTTTTCTCATGTTTTTCAATAATAAATAGGCCCTTGAGCCTCATTGTAAAACAATTCAGAGGCATGTAGGTGCCACATCTCTTCTTAGAGATAAGCTACCATCGCCCGAGCTAGTCTTATTTCCATTTTGTTTGTAAGCATATTTTAGTATTTGATATTAATGAAATGAAGTGTTATTTATGCTACATCCTTGTATTTATGGTTATATCTGTAAAAAAAATTGTTCATGTTTAAATTCAATTTAGTATCAAATAAAAAGAAAGCACGGTTTAAATTGAAGGCACATGTTGGGCCTTATATTGTAAATACCAAAGCAAAAGAAAAGGAAGCGGAGGAAATGCTAAAGCAGATGAAATTTAACTAAGCTTCACATGGTCTTATGATCCATTAGGGATAAGTTCAAAGTTGAGAGTGGAGTAGAAGACCACTCCATATGCGCATACACCTAGGCAAGAGATAAAGCAGTATGCTAATCAGGAGCAGTGGAAAGAGAACACACGACAGGAGGTTGGAGAGAAAATTGTTAGTTAATCATTTCTACAAAATCATATTCCAAAAGACAAAGAAATCAAGAGACCAAGGGAAAATATGTCCCCTACAAATTTGGAAGCACAAGTTGAAGACTTCCATGTCTTCAAGAGGAGAAAGAAGGATCCAAAGACCAATACTAAGACTGATACTAAGAGTGATCCTCAGGTAATAAGTATTCAAGAAGAATCCTCAGAAGAAAAGGATTCACAGGAGTGAAGTACAATTGTTTTGATAGTATTCCCACCACTTCATTCCCATATGTTGAGGAGACAACTAAGTCACCTATCTCTTCTACATCATAGATTCTAGCTCAACAGAATATTTTTGCAAGATATAGGGAGATCAAGAGGAAGAAAATCATGTAAAGGGCTTTTGGGAGCGAAGCATTTGGCTAGGCTTACGCCTATTGAATATTATGGAGAATTAGTTCCTAATGATATTATTCCCAAGCACACTTAGAATTCATGGAATGTTAGTTTTTTCATCCAAATGTAGAGAGGGTGAAATTTCTTGTTTTGAATCTTCCCCTCTTTATGATTCGTCAAATCATGAGGATGCCTCTATTTCTAATCTTGAACTTTATGATCATGGTTGTCGTGATCTTTTCACCCATTCATTTGGTCACGAATCTAATTTTTCTATTGTTTATTGTTCTAAGTCATTGATCTTTGGTGATCTATATTATGATGATTTGGAACTTGCAAATGTTGAATATAGCAACAAGAAATGATAAAAATAGAATCTTTTATCACCTGGATTGAACCTAAGGCTGAAGGAAGGCAATGCTAGGGTAACCACAAACCACGCTTAGCCAAGTAGCTAGCCCTACTAGGCCAGGAGAGGGCTCTCTCCATAAGGATCTCAGCCAAGATGACTGGATCAAGAAAATGATAGTAGGCTAGGTATAGTAGCACAAGGTTTGATTTTATTTTGAATGGTTTTGCTAGATCAAGAGGATCCAAATAGTTAAGGCAAGGAAATTAGGTCAAAATTGCAGGGTGTTCAATGGGGAAAGGTAGGCACAAGGCTCAGAACTCTAGGGTTTGATGGGTGAGGTGATTCAAGATAGGTGAGGAGATATAAAGAGCATGTAAGCAACATGGATTCTTCCTAAACTAAAGAAAACATAGACTGTGAATATTTTCCCAGAACAAAGAATAAATATTATGGGTTCTGCCTATCAACTTGAAAACATCCACTTAAAAGAAATGAAATTATTGATGAAGTACAAAAAACATTTTAACATATGATCACAATAGAGAAAACTGAACTAAAAATCATACCAAATGGATCCCAAAGAAATAACCACAACTTTTCATTAATCTCCTGCTAAAAACGGATACAAAATGATGTCTACTCGAAGCATAAGAATCCAACTGAGTCCAACCCTTTACAATGAGAAAGAAAAAGAAGATATAGACCTAAATTCAACCTTCTCCTATCCTCAGGGTTCAAATCCCTAAGATGAGGAACTAATCTATCAAAATTTGAACAAGAAACTGGACTCTAGGCAACCCTAACAACTTGCCTCTAAAAGGGAGGAAACTGATTCATTTGACTTCAAGAGAACTTTTGATCCAATGGATCTACCCTCCAGTAACTAATATTCATCCTATTTACATTCCTAGTCATCATTTACATCCATAAAAACATCATCCATGACAGAAAACCCAAAAATTACAGTGATGGCACAGTAAACTGCAAATTGAGCAGAAAATTGTCCTAGGCACAGTGCCCAAGCTCTATGCACAAAACTTTTTGCAGTGCCATTTGGGAGGCCTTCTTAGTGTCCAAATTGGGCCCAAAATAGCTTGTTGGAAATATCTTCAACTCTACTTTCCTGAACATCTTGAATTTTGGCATTTAGAGTGCATTTGAATGCTCAAAAACGAATTCTCCCGAGACTGCTTCTATGGCTCAAAAAGAGGCAGAAAGGTCATTTTTTGGGTTTTTTGACCTTTTGGTTGACCAATTTTGCTCCAAAAGTTTAGAAAATGCACAGGGTGCATGTAATCATCACAGTGAATCCAAAAATTCTGACCATTTCCTCATTGTATGCCCCTAGGGAAGGCGTAGTGCCAGTGGTGCTGTGCATAGAGCCAAAATTTCTGTGTCAAAAATTGCTAAATTCTTCAAAATGAAAAAATTCTCAAAAATTGCTCAAAATTACTCAGAATTTGTGGAAGACCACCACCATCAAGTGTTTGGGTCAATGAAGGAAGCTTCAGCAAACAACCTAAGCCTATCACCCTCCTTTTTGCCTTTGAGTGCTTGTTTTAGCCTTGTCTTCATTTGCTTGACTCTTATGTTACAAATCTTGTTCCGGGTCTTTTTCTCTGTCCCTGTTCATCATCCGGCTCTCCATAATCTCCATAAGCCTCATCAAGCTAAAACTTGGCCTTCTTAGCCTCCCTCTTTGCCTTGATGTACTTGGTTTGCATCAATTCCTGCTTGACCTCTAGCTGCTTGTTCTCTTGCTCATAAAAGGAGATGATATATTTGGCCCTTTGTAAACTGGTCTCAAGCTTCCTGATTTTGGCATCCTTTGCTTTCAAGGAAACCTAAGTGATTTTATCTTTCTCCTCATAATATTTATCCTCTTTATCCATGTTTTTGAGTTTGAAGCTTTAGAAACCCTAGAGAAGGTAATCAGGAAGTGGGAGTTATGGTGAATAGGGATAGGGGAAGGGGAGAGGAGTTTGTGTGATGTAGGATGAGATATGCATGATGTGAGAGTGAGAAGGATGGTGTATCTTTTAATAGGGAATATTTAGTAAATAGGGGTTTAAGGATTTTGTTTTGGGGGATTAGGGTATATGGGATAGGTGTATGGATTTTGTTTGGGAGATTAGGGTATAGGGGATAGGTGGATGGATTTTGTTTAGGGGATTAGCGTATAGGGGATAGGTGGAGGGATTTGACAACAAAATGTGGGAATAAGGGATATGGTAAGTAGGGAGGGTTTTTAGACAACCTAGAGTTTGAAAATTTTAATAGAAAACCAACTTAAAAATTTTGAAAAGAGTGATGGGAGGATAGTTTAGGGAGTGCTTACTTGCTTGAGGCTCTAGGTAGCAAAAGGAGCGATTTGAATGGTTGTTATGATGGTTTTGGTGTTTTCTGGCCCTATGCATAGTGCCTTGTATAGGTGCACAATGCTCCGTTTGTATGCGCAGCGCCGTGCAAAAATGCACTAGCAAATAGGCTCTATGTGCAGCGCTCTATCTGTATGTGCAATGCTCCCTCCTCTATGCGCAACACCCCAACTCTATGCACAATACTTTTTTCAGGCCACTTTTGGAGGCTTTTCTGGTGTCCAAATTGAGCCTATGATAGCCTGTTGGAGAGGGCTCTCTCTTGGATACACTATGGACCTATCAAGCATTGAAAATGATATATTTTAGCGCCAGAAACATCAATTCTCCCAAGACTACTCAAAAAGTGCATAATGAGGGTGTAAAATGAAGTATTCCCTTGCTAGAAACTTTTGGAGGTCTTCCTCAACTCCAAATTAAGTGCATGATAGCTCATTGGAGAGCTATTTTTGTTGAATTATTATTCGACTCATCAAGAAAGTCATTTGGATAATCCAGCTAGAAGAAAAAATTATTTTCCCAACATCATTGTAGAAGTGCAGCAACTCTCTTGTAGCAATAGTATTTCTGGCATTTATCTAAAACCATGACACTTTTGTAAACAGTGAAAGAGGTTTTGAATCCTTGGCCTATTATGGGCAAAACAATCTCTCACTTTTTTCAAATTCATCCCTGTTTGGTCTAAAACATAGTTTGAAGAAAACCCGGCCCTATGTGTGGAAAATGATTTGTCCCTTGGAATGACTTATTGAAAAATGATGGAGACATGATGGGTATGTGTTGGAATGGCCTCATACTTGTTGAAATAACCTCCCTTATGCCTCATATACTTAGATGTCTTTGATTCCATAGCCTACCCTAGCTCAATGGGTGAGGAAATTAGGGTTTAGTGCTTGTGGAAAATGATGATTTGGACACCCTTGGGAAAAGACAACTCCCTTTGGCTTGCACTTAATCCTTTGAAATTTTACCCTTTCACTTGACTATTTCCTTTGACAAATTCATCTTTTGATGATCTGGCATCTTTGGAACACTGAGTTAACAGCTTGGGATGGTGAAATTATTACATTTGAAAGACATAAAATATCATAATGAAGTAAGCATTTCTCTTTACAAATAATCTCCACATGGTGAAGGGATGTTATTTGATCACCCTTTAATTGTTGGTATAAGGCAATGGAATGGAACCTTGACAACCCTAATGACCTAATGAAACCTTGAAAAACACTAAAAGACCTAATGAGACATTGAAGGACTGAATTTAAAGATGACATAATAACCTCATGACTGATACAAATGGCATGATAAAAATAACTCTATGGATGATGTACAATCAACAAGATATGAAACTATGCCAGCAAATAATAACATTTAGGGAAGAGTGATGTTTTTGGACTAGGACTGCCATTAGTGACTAATTTTTTGGATGACCTAGTGGAATGATAAAAAGGAATTGTGTGGGACACCTAAAATGAATATGAAAAGAGAAATTTTGATCATTGATGGCAGTATGCAAATACTGACTCTTACATTGGCTCCATTGGGGATGGTAGCTCCTTGGAGGTGCCAAGAACACCATAGACCAAGTAGCCTTATCCATTGGGCATGGAGTAAAAAAAAAAACTCAATCTGAAATACATGACTGAATACTGATGACTCAAAGACACAAATTGACTTTTACACAACTGAAAATCGACTCAATACTAAAACACTATTGGAAAACTGAAAAAGATGCTCAAAATGTCTTATTCAATAAAACCCACTCTAACTGTTCCATTCATCACCTGATCAAGTGAAATGAAACAACCAATGCAACCAAGTAAGCATTCTGGTTGTTGTTTGAATTCTCCGCAAGTGCTTGTTTATGAGCAAGAAGAGAGAACTACTGAAAGGAAACTCCCATGAAAATTTGTCAACAGATTGAATCTTGATGAAATTGCAAAGCATGAGCCCACCTGCTGACCTCAAGAATGTTGTGAAAGTATCTTCATAGGAATACATATTGATTTCCAACCCATCTAATACATTACTACTCAGTTCCAGGTAGTCTTCGTACTTTCATTTTAAAATTTTCCTAATATCTATGTTTTCTTTATTTGATGACCACAACAAAATGACAAAAGGATCCTGAAACTCACAAATGACTAATTTTTCTTGATGATAAAAGAAAACAAAAATCTTATTCATTACTCCCCTGATATGACTGATCTTGGTATGAGCTTTGTAATGAAACTCCTGCTAAACAAGACAATGAAGTCGATTGTTGGATCAAGTTGATATCAACATTCTTTTCAGGCTCATAGTTAGCTAATGGAGAAGGATTTTTACTACAGATATCATCCAACACATCACCTAATGGGTCACGAAAAACTTGCAAAGATTGCTGCAACCTATTTTCCATCAGTTTTAATGGGACTACAAATCTATAGACCGCTCATCCTTTGCTTTAGAGATATTATGAAAATTTTTCTTTAAAAATTGAAATGTTTCAAAACATAGTGGTATAGATTCATCTTGCATCATTTGATCATATGTTTCAGCTTCCAAGCATTCATCTACAACTTGAAATTCAATGGAACTCGGTGGCTGCAAATCTAGAGCTAGGGAGGCTTCTATGTCGCAAATGATTTCCTCGACCAATTCATGAGAAGGTTTATCCTTTATAGTGTTGACAACTCACTTATCTGCTTATATTTTTCTCTCATTTTTGCAAATGAGGAGAAACACAAGGGTAAGGAGCTCTAATAAAAAATTTGAATATCCTCTTGATTGTCAAGATCAAAACTCAATGAGTTTTGATTTCTGATCGCCTCAAAGTTACCTCTGATGAACTTAAATGAAGTAAAACAAAGAGGCAAATATCCTTCACTTACTTCCAAATTTTCTGCACTTTCCTCATCACTATCATAGCTGATATGCTTTGGCTTATTACTATGTTCGAGCTACTGAAACTGAATTTTCTCCTCCCACAAACTAGCTATTGATTGCTCTGTAAGATTAGGTTCTGTTTGGAGAAAATAATAATTGTCATACTGATCAAACTTTGGCAAATAATCAATATAAGTAATGTCACCAACCATACACATTATATTATTTGATTGTTTCTCCTTGGATTGATCTACAAATCCATTTTCAAATCTATGGTAGATAGGATTAGCAAGAAAATTTTTAGGGCTAGCAATCTTTTATTTTTCTAGGACAGGTGGGTCATGGTGATCTTGAATATCAAATTCATCTCTCGAGGTGATTCTTTTCATCATTTCTTCCATTTTACTTACCAAAATGTCAAGCTTTACCTTTCAAGATGTTAGGTTCTCTACAATGTTCTCCCTCTCTTCTTCCTTTAGCTTTTCCTTTTTGATTAACAGATTTGCCTCTACATCTACTGCACTGTTCTGCATATCTTCAAGTGTTGCAAGGTTCCTTTCCCTCTGTTGAAACTCCATTTCTGGATCAAAGGCATCCGGGTAGTGCAAGAGAGAGGATCCAGGAGGAGGCCTTATCTTAGCAGGCATCAAAAAATAGACTTGGTTAAAACTAGCAGAAAACTATTGTACTGTCTCCCCTCGCAGTCTTTTCAGTTGGTTATACTCTTCTAGAATCAAGAAAGGGTTTTGTTTGACCACCCACTTGTCGAGAAAAACTTTGACGAACTACTGGAAATCTGAGATGCTCGCATCAAGCATATTTTTAAACAAACTCTTGACTTTTCCTTGCAAGGAAAGAGAAAATAGCCTAATACTGACATCCTATTCCTCGACTTCAAAAAGTTCGAGGAAAGTCTCAAAATTCTGCATATGTCTCTCGGCAGTGATATTGTCATATTCACCATCAAACCTTAGCAAGTATAGGTAATGATTTTCAAGGAAACCATGGAGTATAGGAGGTAAGATGAGTGGTTTGTATCTATCTATAATTTTACAAGGTGTAGGAGTATATATAGAAGCTGTAGAATTAGTCTTGGTCTCTTTAGGATCATTAGTTTGAAGATGGTCATCATAAGATTCAGAATAAGAGTCTTGATCAAGATCAAAGGAGTACGAAGAATTTTTTTTCAAAATATTTAAAGGGAAGGAATCACATGCAAGTCTAGGATATTTTCTCAAATACAGTATACTTTGTAAAACCTTTTTGACATTCTGGGGAAAAGAGAAAAAATAAATGATGACAAAGAACATAATGTCTTGGATGAAATTCCAACTCGAATACCTGATCTTTCCATATTGTCCTTCCATGTTTCTGTTGGTCGGGTTCATCCTCCAGTGGAGTCTTTGGATATAATATCGACATTCATTTGGAGTCACCAGGTGAATGATTTGAGCCTTCCTGTGTCTGATCATTGTCCACCATCAACAATCAGATCTAGATCTGAACTTTGATGATATTTCCTAGGAAATATGAAACCTTTTGCTCATTCCACAGTATGGTCACCATTATGTTATCACCTGGATTGAACCTCAGGCTGAAGGAACACAATGCCAGGGTAACCACAAACCATGCTTAGCCAAGTAGCTAGACCTACTAGGCCAGGAGAGGGCTCTCTCCATAAGGATATCAACCAAGATGACTGGATCAAGAAAATGATATTAGGCTAGGTATAGTAGCACAAGGTTTTATTTGATTTTGAAGGGTTTTTCTGGATCAGGAGGAGCCAAACAGTTAGGGCAAGGAAATTCGGTCAAAAATGTAGGGTGTTCGATGGGACAAGGTAGGCACAAGGCTCAGCACTCTAGGGTTTGATGGGTGAGGCGATTCAAGACAAATGAGGAGCTAGAAAGAGCATGTAAGCAACATGGATTCTTCCTAAACTGAAGAAAACATAGACTATGAATATCTTCCCAAAACAGAGCACAAATATTATGGGTTCTGCCTATCAACTTGAAAACATCCACTTAAAAACAATGAAATGATTGATGAAGTACAATTTTTTTTTAACATATGATCACAATAGATAAAACTGAACTGAACATCATACCACATGGATCCCAAAGAAATATCTGCAACTTTTCATTAATCTCCTGCTGAAAACTGATACAAAATGATGTCTAATCGAAGCATAAGCATCCAACTGAGTCCAACCCTTTACAATGAGAAAGAAAAAGAAGATATAGACCTCAATTAAACCTCCTCCCATCCTCAGGGGTCGAATCCCTAATATGAGGAACTAATCCATCAAAATCTGAACAAGAAACTGAAATCTAGGAAACCCTAAAAACTTGCCTCTAAAAGGGAGTGTTATCTCAAAATCAGGCCCTAGAAGGCTGTAGACCAGGAAGACTTCAAGTAATTGTTTCAAACCAATCTTTTAGCTAAGTCTTAGCCTCCTTAGCCTGAGAGGGCTCTCTCAAAGGATTAAAGGTTTTGTGATTATGATTAAGATGGCTAACTCTTTGTGAAACAAATAGGAATGAGGCTGGTGAAATCAAAATTAACAAGCATCCATTGGGCTTATGGAGTCATATGTCATTTAGCATTAACAGTAGAATTGGCTTTGCAATAAAATCAAGGCATTCAGATTTCAATATAAACAGAGTACACCAAACACAAAAGGACAGTCTATGAGTATATGAAGGAAATTAGAACACTGCAAGTGATTTCTAAGTAATCAAATACTCATAATACTATAGACAACATGAAAAGACAACAAGAGGAATTCATACATTGAAGTCTCTATGATTCTTGAGCAGCAGAAGCCAGTACTGTATTACCAAAAGAAACAGAGTCTTTACATAAGCTTAACAATAGAGCTTTTTTTTTACATAAACTTCCAACCCCTATTACATTTCCCTTTCTCCTATTTATATAGTTCTTCTACCTGACTGAGATTCCTCCTCAAACCTGAGGGGAACTCGAAATCTATTTTTAATGACACCTATTCAACTTTTAACTACCTATTAAATGTAACAAACTGTAACTAGACTTTCTATAGATCTAAATCAAGTAGGAATCTAACTCCTTATTATGCTAATAATAGCCTTGATTACAATCATTCTCGTTCTTTGACATCTGGTCCCTTTTTAGTTTGGTTGTGGTGAATGTTCAAAGCTCCATGCTGGTCTTCAATGTCACATCTTCTCCATTGCCCTGAAACATAGGAAACTACCCCTGTTTATCGGTCTTTGGTTTGCCTCAAAATGTTCAAATCCAAAGAACCATGCCCTTTATCTTTGATTATCCAAAATATAACAAATTGCCACGCCTTTGATGTGTTGTCAACCCCTTTTATGTGTAAAGGAAAAAGCTCTTCCATGCTGTCTGACATATCTTGGACTGTAGTAAATGTGCTCACTTTATGACAAAATTTTAGAGTTTGGATTCGAATACATGTTTCCTCCACCTGTCTTGACCTTGTTGAGAGTTGATAGCTTCAGATGATCTCTTGTAGATATTCCCTTTTCAAAATTCCCACTTGTATTTCAAAACCGGTTGACTGATATTAGATTTTTTAGCTTCAGCAGTTTCATAGTGCGCTACGAAACTACTGAGCTTTAGTCATCACCTTCAGCAGTTTCGTAGCACACTATGAAACTGCTGAGTTGTTCCAAAAAACACAGTTTCAACCCAAAATTTTGCTATTTGAGCCTTTTGCTGTTTAAACATTCTTTCAACTTCTCCAAGGCCTTCCAAAACTGAATGGAACTGTAGGATTCTTCAAGAAAGATTATACCAAGCAAAATCATCAAAATTTGAAGCATAGCCTTACTTGAAGTGGGATTTCTTTAAGGAGATTCCTTCAGCTGGCTTAACTATATTTTTAAATCTTCAATTTTTTTCTTCATGACCTTGATTCTAGATCTGAGGTTTGTATTAACCTTTCTGATAAATTGAGCTTCCTTTATTGCAGGAGTAGTCCAGCTACGGAATTGAACACTAAAATCAACCACCTCGGGAATTTGAAATGTTTGGTCCTCCCACCGAGCTTGCATTTGGTTAAAATAAGCCTCCTTAATTGCAAATTTTCTAGCAGCTTTCTTCAGTCTAGCAATTTCAAAGTTGGCCGATTCCAATCTCTTTTTCAAGTCTTCCACACTACCTTCTTCTTGAGTGGCAACTGTTTTTCCTTTATCCTTTCTTTCATGAGGCCGTGTCACCTCCCCTGTTTCATCTGCTCTTGGCGGTACCTCCTGTACTTGTTTGAACTTCCTCGTTATGGGTCTCCTAGGCTTAAAAACAAATTGATCAACTTGATCATCAAACTTGAGTTTCTTTGAGGCTTTGACCCTCTTAGCCTTCTCTTTTCCTAATTGTATCAAATCAAATTGAACTAGTGGGGACTCTTCAATTTCAATTGTTTGCAATAAATCACTTAAGTCTCCCTTTGAAACAGGGCTTTCTTCAATACTCACTGACTTACCTTTTTCTTTAGCCACCTGGCTCCTAGTCCTTCTTCTTTGAACTCCTTCACCTGTGCTTGATTCATGTGCAGTTTCTTTGACCTGAGTTTTCTCTTTAATGGACTGCTGGGGTGTATCCTGAATAGTCAGTGGCCTGGTAGATTCTCTTACTTGTTTCCTTGCCTTTAACTTTGAAAACTTCTTGGATCTTGTTTCTGCCTGAGGACTGGTTGTTGTTGAAAGATCTTTTGCAGCTTGAGGGCCGAGACCAGTCTTGCTTTTGAAACCAGACATGAATATGAATGTGTCCCAGTCTCTTCCTACCCTCTGGAGTTCATGCAGAACAATCAACTTAATCAAGCCATGGTGGAACAATGAAGTCTCACAGGCTTCTTTTCTTAGTTGCACCTTGTCACACATTTTACTTAAGCTGCGGAATAAGTAAAAAGGTAGATCAATAGATGTCTTCCCTGTGAAATGCAACAGAAGTTTAAAATGGTATGAATACACTTTGTTATATCTCCCTTCATAGGTCAGGTACTTCTGTATATAGGTAAGCAAATGGGCATATGATTCTTTGACATAACTTCTAGGAACATACTTGCTTAAATCTGAGTTAATGAACTCCTGCTTTAGAAATTCTTTGCATGGGTTCATATCAAATTTGAAATTCTTGAACCAACTTTCTTTCCCTCTTGGAATCTCCGTAACTGTGGATATCATGTCTAGTGAGACCTGCAATTCCAGCATACCAACCTTTGAGTTTAGTCTTGTGAAATTCAGGGCAAGTTCCTTAGTAACTTGTGCATGACCTCCCTGGAGCTTCTTGCAAAAATTACAACATCCAGCTTGTTTAAATGCATGCTCAACTTCTCTGTTCTTCAAGGTTATGTCTAAACCTCCAGGCTCATTTCTCAAACATTTGCCTGATCTGTGATCTTTCCTTTCTGTCGATCCCTCCATGAAGATTCAGTGTAATGGAGGCTGGAAATGCTAGGGCTGCTCAAACTCCAATCTCTACCTTGCTTGAATGGCTGCCTCGCTTGATAGCTACCTCGCTTGATAGCTACCTCGCTTGATGACAATGTTTTCAAATTGAAATCTTGCAGACTTGTTTCTCATGCAAGGCATACAATCATCATTAAGACTGTGCATACCTGGCTTTTCTTGGAACTTGTAATCCATGTGTATCAACGTACCTAGTGGTTGTAATAATGGAGATAAGCAGTTGGACATGATATGTGGAGTGCATAAACTGACAATGAATGACGCAACCATATATTAACTTGACAGATTTGACAGTTCGGAAAGATTCGTTGCGGAATGCACGAATCTTCGATTTCGCAGCGCGGTCAGTGTAAATGTTGAATTATGCGCTGTGAAATCACCTAAAACGCATCGCGCTGCGAAATCACCTAAAGGAATTTTGCGTTGAGAAACTGATAAAAGGATTTATGCACTGCGAAAACACTTCAAAATGGTTATGTGTGCTACGAAATCACCTAAAAGGCTTTGTGGCACATAGTAATTTTTAAACCAAGCTGACACATGGCTATGAGACCGGTGATGAATGAGAATGACTAGTGATGAATGAGAATGCATACTTGACTCAAGATCCCCTAAGACGCAGAACTCTAAGGAAAAACAAAATCAAACTTAAACTAGCACCGACCTTTATCATCAAGCTAGTATGATAAATTTTGGCATTAGAATTCTTAAGTGATAACAGGGAGGAAACTAATTCATTTGACTTCAAGAGAGCTTTTGATCCAATTAATCTACCCTCATGTAACTAATATTCATCCTATTTACATGCCTAGTCACCATTTACATAAGTAAAAACATCATCCATGAGAGAAAACCCAAAAATTACAGTCTTGGCACAGTAAAGTGAAAATTGTCCTATGCACAGCACCCAAGCTCTATGCACAACACTTTTTACAGGGCCATTTTGGAGGCCTTCCCAGTGTCCAAATTGGGCCCAAAATAGCTTTTTGGAAATCTCTTCAAGTCTACTTTCCAGAACGCCCACGGGGCTTTGGATTGACGGTGAATGGGTGTAATGTTAAGGCACTCCTTGCGATAGGTCAAAGGTTCAAATCCCCTGTGGGTGCTTAGGTAGTATTATATAGAAAAACAAAAGTCTACTTTCCAAAACATCTTGAATTTTTGCATTGGAAGTTCATTTGACCCATCAAAAATGGATTCTCCTGAGACTGCTTCTGTGGCTCAAAAAGAGGGCAGAAAGGTCATTTTTTGGGTGTTGTTTGACCTTTTGGTTGACTAGTTTTGCTCCAAAAGCTTAGAAAATGCATAGGGTGCATGTAATCATCGTTGTGAATCAAAAAATGTTGACCATTTCCTCATTGTATGCCAATAGGAAAATCTCAGTGCTAGTGGCGTTGCGCATAGAGCCAAAATTTATGTGTCAAAAATTGCTAAATTCTTCAAAAATGCAAAACTTCTCAAAACTTGCTCAAAATTTGTGGGAGACCACCACCATCAAGTGTCTGGGTTAGCCAAGGAAGCTTCAACAAGAAACTTAAGCCTATTGTTAGAAAATTATATATATTACGGAGCAATGGAACACATAAAATATTTCAGAAATATAAACACAGAAAACACACAAAACAAGAGAGACACACATATACGTGGTTCACTCAGTTTGGGCTACGTCCACCCCGAATAGCCAGTCCTTCGTTTCTATTATCCAGCAAAATGAAGATACACAACCTACAGCAAATCCACTGTAATATCCTTTGTTTTCTCTCACAGTCTCACCTCTTTGTTTCTTGCTCACAGAATACACATCTATATCTCAGCGTCCAATACAATACCCTCATACAAAGAGAGGGGTTTCATTCTAGGGAAAAAAAACCCTAAACTAAACATAAGTTCTACCGTCAGATCATCTGCCTAATGAACGGCCCAGATTGACTAGAAATTACTATACTTTTACAAGGCAATTTTACATTTGTTTTTAGCTTCGAGGGCGCTGCCCCCGAGCCCCCGCTGGGGGACCGTTGGCCCCCGGACCCCCCAGCCGGGAGGGATCGGCCCCCCCGGACCCCCATGGGGGGGACAAGTCCCCCCCGCATGGAGGGGTGTACAAACTTCCTGGGGTATACATCCGGCTGAAACAAAGACCTCTGAACAATCATGCTCCACACACAACAATCTCCCACTTGGAGAATGACTGTAGAAACTCCACCGTTGCTTCATTTGCTGGAAAATGACTCCTCTTTGGACCTGGCTATTTCTCATCTTCATTGTCATCCTTGAAGACCAATTGAAACTGAGCATATTCTCAGTTTCTCCCTGGTTACAACTTTTGTTAGCATATCTGTAGGATTCTGGCTAGTGTGTATCTTTTCCAGCTTCAACTCTCCATCTTCCAACACTGATCGTATGAAATGGTACTTGAGCTGTATGTGTTTGGTCCTAGAATGAAATGCTAAGTTCTTTGCAAGATGAATGGCACTTTGACTATCACTGTATAACGTGCCCATATCATGTTCCTTACCAAATTCACCCATAAACCTTTGTAACCAAATCATTTCTTTACTAGCCTTTGTAGCAGCAACATACTCTACTTCTGTTGTTGAAAGTGCAACAACACTTTGGATTTTTGAAACCTAACTGACAGTTGTTCCTCCAACAGTAAATACATATCCTGTAGTGCTCCTCCTATTATCTCTGTCACCTGCCATATCTGCATCAACATATCCTTGTAGGGAGATGTTTGAACCACCAAAGCATAATGCTTGATTTGTGGTACCTTTCAAATATCTGAGAATCCATTTCACTGCCATCCAATGTTCCTTTCCTGGATTGTTCATGTACCTGCTTACAACTCCCACTGCATGTGCAATATCAGGCCTTGTGCAGACCATTACATACATTAAGCTTCCAACTGCTGATGCATATGGAACTTTAGACATATAATCCATGTCTTCTTGGGTCTTTGGGCACATTTCCTTGCTGAGTTCGAAATGGCTAGAAAAAGGTGTACTAACTGGTTTTGCATTGTGCATGTTAAATATTTTCAACACCTTTTGTATGTACTCATTCTGAGACAATGTTAATTTATGATTTTTCCTGTCTCTAGTTATTCTCATACCAAGGATTTGTTTTGCAGCTCCCAAATCCTTCATTGCAAATGAATTTGCCAATTTTCTTTTGAGCACATTTATTTCCTGCATGTTAGATCCCACAACAAGCATGTCATCCACATACAATAACAATATAATATAGCTGCCATCATTTTGCTTTTTCAGATAAACACAATGATCAGAGTGACATCTAGTATAACCTTGTTCAAACATAAACTTGTCAAATTTTAGATACCACTGCCTTGGAGCCTGTTTTAAGCCATACAAGCTCTTCTTCAACCTGCACACTAGTTTCTCCTTCCCTTTCACCTCATATCCTTGTGGCTACTGCATATATATCTCTTCCTCCAAATCCCCATGGAGAAAGGTTGTCTTTACATCTAACTGCTCAAGATGCAAATCTTCAGCTGCTACAAGACTTAAAATAGTTCTTATTGAAGTCATTTTAACAACAGGAGAAAATATTTCATCAAAATGAATACCTTTCTTCTATGCAAACCCCTTCACCACAAGTCTAGCTTTGTACCTCTATTTTCCTCCATCTTCTTCCTTCAGCCTGTAAACCCATTTATTCTTCAATGTAGTTTTTCATGCAGGAAACCTGACTAAATCCAAAGTCTGGTTATGCATTAAGGAGTCCATCTCTTCTTCCATGGCTACCTCCCACTTCTTCCTGCTTTCAACCTGCATTGCTTCTTCATAACATTCGGGTTCACCAGAATCAGTCAACAATAAATAATATAATGAAGGAGAGTATCATTCAGGGGGTTTACTTATCCTGGTAGATCTTCTAACACCACTTTCAGGTGTTTGGGGTGCCTGTTGCTGTTGTGGTGGTTGCTGTTGTTGATTATTATTATTTTCAGGCACCTTTTACCTTTTCAGTGATTTCATCAAGAACTGCGGATTCCTTGTTTTCTTTTTCCTATTTCTTTTCCTGCAACTGATTCTTATACAAGACCTTTTCATTGAATATTACATCTCTGCTCCTAATGATTTTGTGATTTTCGTAATAATATAAGCGATAACCAAAATCATTAACACCATATCCAATAAAGGTACATTTCTTTGACTTTGCCTCAAGCTTTGTTCTATTTTCTTTATCAATATGGACAAAGGCCTCACAACCAAAAGGCTTTAAAAAAGAGTAGTTTACCTTTTTACCTGTCCATGCTTCCTCCGGAACACCACCATCCAAGGAACTTGAAGGCCCTCTATTTATTAGATACACAGCAGTATCTACAGCATCTGCCCAAAACTGTAAAGGCAATCCTGCATGCAATCTCATGCACCTTGCACGCTCCATGATTATTCTGTTCATCCTTTTTGACACACCATTTTCTAGTGGTGTTCTTGGAACTGTCTTCTCTTTGTGAATTCCATGTTCTGAACAATACCTATCAAACTCTTTGCTGCAATATTCACCTCCATTGTCTGATCTAAGACACTTCAATTTCTTTCCTGTCTCAATCTCAACCAAATCTTTCCATTTCTTGAAAGTATCAAAAACATCAGATTTATTCTTAATACAATAAATCCAAGTTTTTCTAGTTGCATCATCAATAAAAGTAACATAATAACGAGAGCCACCGAGAGATGATACCTGAGCAGGTCCCCATAAATCTGTATGCACAAGCTCTAATTTTTCATTCTTCTTTTCTTTCCCAACTCTGAGAAATCTGACTCTCTTCTGTTTTCCATAAATGCAATTCTCACAGAAGTCCAAATCAACATTCTTCAAACCCGGCAAAAAATTCCTTGAGTGAAGAATCTTCATCCCCTTTTCACTCATGTGTCCAAGCCTATGATGCCATAATGCTGCATCTGCTCCTTTGGAAGTTAAAGCATTAACAAAGTTAGAAATACCATTGCATAAATACAATGTACCAACCTTTTCGCCTTTTGCTATTATCAGGGCTCCTTTGGTGACCTTCCAAGCTTTATCTATGAAAGTTGTCACACAACCTTCACCGCCTAACTGCCCTATTGAAATCAGATTTTTCTTTAGATCTAGAACATGCCTTACCTCCTTTAATAGCCATTGGTTTCCATTCTGCTGTTTTACAAGAACCTTACCCATTCCAACGATTTTACAGGGTTTATCATCACCCAGACGAACTTGTCCAAAATCTCCTTGAACATAGTCATGAAAGTATTTCTTATCAGGTGTGGCATGGAATGAAGCCCCTGAATCTACCACCCAGGAATCAGTAATATTTTCGAAAGAAAGAATCAAAGCATCTTGTAACACCTCACCTGTCACATTTGCTTCATGATTGTTTTCTTGTTGTGCATCTCCTTCTTTTCCCTTTCGAGATCTACAGTCTTTCTTTAGGTGTCCTTTCTTTCCACATTTCCAACACACTATCCCCAATCTGGACTTGCATCTGCCTTTCCTTGATTTACTGCGATATCCTGAGCTCTTTCCTCTTTCCATTTTTCTTCCTCTAGACTCTGCACTCAAAGCATTTCCCGATGTCTCACCAGAGCTTTTCCGTCGCATTTCCTCGCTAAGGATAGCACCGACAACATCATCAAACTTTAAAGTACTAGATCCAGAAACGGAGTTGCTAATGGCCATTACCAAACCATTCCAACTTTCTGATAATGAGCACAAGAATAACAGAGCTCTAACTTCATCATCAAAGTTTACCCCTACAGAACTTAACTGACTTGTAACTGTATTAAAATCATTTAAATGGTTTGCAACAAATCCACCTTTCGACATATTCATATTAAATAACCGTTTCATAAGAAATACCTTGTTTGAGGCCGAGGGCTTTTCATATAGTTTCGACAACGTCTGCATCAAACCCTCTATCGTGGTTTCCTTCGAAATGTTGAAGGCGACTGACGCAGCAAGGCATAACCGTATTGTTCCGAGTGCCTTTCTATTGAGAAGGTTCCATTCTTCGTCTTTCATACTCGTCGGCATCTTTGTTTTTCTGCCTAATGGTAGGTATAGATCTTTCTGATACAGATAATCTTCCATCTGCATCTTCCACAGCGAGAAGTTTTGGCCGTTAAATTTCTTGACCCTAAACTTACCATCTTCCGCCATTGCTCCCACTCGAACCAGGAACCCTTCTTTCCTGCGAGTTTATCAGCCAAATAGACCTTCGGCTCTGATACCAGTTGTTAGAAAATTATATATATTACGGAGCAATGGAACACATAAAATATTTCAGAAATATAAACACAGAAAACACACAAAACAATAGAGACACAAATATACGTGGTTCACCCAGTTTGGGCTACGTCCACCCCGAACAGCCAGTCCTTCCTTTCTATTATCTAGCAAAATGAAGAGACACAACCTACAGCAAATCTGCTGTAATATCCTCTGTTTTCTCCCATAGTCTCACCTCTATGTTTCTCGCTCACAGAATACACATCTATATCTCAGCCTCCAATAAATACCCTCATACAAAGAGAGGGGTTGCCTTCTAGGGCAAAAACCCTAAACTAAACATAAGTTCTACCGTCAGATCATCTGCCTAATCAACGGCCTAGATTGACTAGAAATTACTATACTTTTACAAGGCAATTTTACATTTGTTTTTAGCTTCGGGGGCGCTGCCCCCGAGCCCCCGCCGGGGGACCACTGGCCCCCAGACCCCCCAGCCGGGGGGGATCGGCCCCCCCGGAACCCCGCGGGGGGGACAAGTCCCCCCCGCGTGGAGGGGTGTACAAACTTCCTGGGGTATACATCCGGCTGAAACAAAGACCTCTAAATAATCATGCTCCACACACAACACCTATCACCCTCCTTTTTGCCTTTGAGTTCTCGTTTTAGCCTTGTCTTCATTTTCTTGACTCTTATGTTACAAATCTTGTTCCGGTTCTTTTTCTCTGTCCCTGTTCATCATCCAACTCTCTATAATCTCCATAAGCCTGACCAAGCTAAAACATTGCCTTCTCAGCCTCCCTCTTTTCCTTGATGTACTTTGCATCAATTCGTGCTTGACCTGTAGCTTCTTGTTCTCTTGATCATAAAAGGAGATGTTATATTTGGCCCTTTGTAAACTGGTCTCAAGCTTCTTGATTTTGGAATCCTTTGCTTTCAAGGAAGCCTGAGTGATTTTATCTTTCTCCTCATAATCTTTATCCTGTTTATCCATGTTTTTGAGTTTGAAGCTTTAGAACCCCTAGAGAAGGTAATCAGGAAGTGGGAGTTATGGTGAATAGGGATAGGGGGAGGGGAGAGGAGTTTGTGTGATGTAGGATGAGATATGTATGATGTGAGAGTGAGAAGGAGGGTTCAATAGGGGCTGTTTAGTAAATAGGGGTTTAAGGATTTTGTTTTGGGGGATTAGAGTATAGGGGATAGGTGTATGGATTTTGTTTGGGAGATTAGGGTATAAGGGGTAGGTGGAGGGATTTTGTTTGGGGGATTAGGGTATAGGGGATTGTTACATAGTATTTTGCCACCGACCCCGCATCCCCTGATCCCGGGTAGAGTCGGTCCCTAAACAACATCTGCATTGTGTCATACATCAAAATATGTGTCCACATCTTCCTTGTCACTCAAGAAGATTAACCATTCTCATTAATCCTGAAGTTGACCCTTTTTACCTGTGTTTCAAGATCATCACTAGACATCAGTATCCTATCTGTGACGATGGACCAGAGTGAACAAGAACCTCGCGACACCATTGCAAGAGTAAATCTGTTCTCTACGATGGTCAGATTTTAGGGACGTCATAGGTCATCAGTATCTTGCATGCGACGATAGCCCAGAATGCACTAAGGCCTTGTGAAGTCATCTCTGAGTCTTAGTGTTTGACCTGTGATGACCTAGATATGGCGAATTAGTTCAAATAGAATGCTTCTAGGTGGTTCTGGAGCTGGTTGTTGGGTCAAAGAAGTTCGCCTTTCCTCATTTGAGATGGTGGTTCCGCCTTTTGAGTAACCTCCCTTGAAGATAATTTTCCTCTCCCCTCATTTATGGAGGCTCATCCTCTTATAAAAGCATCCCCCATGGCTATGATCAGCTAGTTTGGAGTTCTGAGAGTGCTAGCTGAGTTTTGGCATGTTAGTTCTTAGCTTGTTGGATTGATAACTTACAGTTTGGATTGCCTTTCATGTTGTGAGAGTGTAAAGTGGTTTTTTAAGAAAGAAGCCTTAGTTTCATACTTGTACTTTTGGGTGAGAGGGAGAGTCATTAGTCTTTTTGGGAGACCTTTGAGAGTAAATGCTTATGGAGACATACTGATCGGACCCTTTCAAGGAAGCTTGCGATGACAAGGTGTGGTTGTAAGATTTATTATTGTTCATAATACAATCAATGGTTATTTCCTATATCATGTATGAAATGTATGTTGATAGCTTATGGTTCCTTGACTCTATAAGTAGATAGTTCTTTTTTGTGCTTTATTATGTGTTTTGTTGTTTTCTTATGTTGTTTTCAAGTGCATCATTCATTAAGGAGAAGAAAGTGATAGCTGAAGCGATGTGATGAAGACTTCAACGAACACCAGTTTAAGGTACGCTTCTTCAACGAGAACTATTTAAGGACTTAGCTATTGTCTTTGTTTTGTTGTGACTAAACCCACACTAGGGCTAGAGGAGTTGCCTTTGTGTGCAGAGGGAACTTACCTATATCACAAGTTGGCGACTCTGCTGGGGACTCCTTTGTGTGTTGTCTCTTCTTTTTGCTCTTGATTTGTTTTTGTATGAATTACATAGTGTCTTCTTGTTTGGGACTGAACCATTAGTGTTCTGGATCAGTTGAGTAGCTCTGGTAGTCCACCCCACTGTCCATGTGATAATCCTAGTGTCTTTCAGCTGGAACTACTTTGTTTTCCTTATCTGTTGAAATCGTCGTTTTTTAATTCCTAATAGCTACGACAAATCGCTCCTGTCCTCTTTAACCAAGTTGTACGTCACGGATATCCCTTCATATAGCTGTGACGATTCCTGAAATTGGACTGTCACTGAGAACAAGTGTACCTTGACGACATCGCTCAGTTGCTAGTGTATTGCTTGCGACGATTTGGCAATCATCTCAGGTTGTCAGTCTTACCCCTGTGACGATTCTTGTAGGGTTTCTTTTTACAGCCCTACCTCCTGAATAGGCCAGTGTAGCTTGTCCTTTGTTGTCTCTTACATCTTATTATGCCTATTTTGACTTTGTTTGCTAAGGCATATCCTTCTTAGTTCTGTTTGTATGAGTTTTGGTGTTTGGGCTGTGTGACCTAAGTCTTTTAAGATTTCATCAGGAATTCACTTGTTTTGGGTTGCTTATCCTTCCAAGGTTCTGCACTACATTCACAATAGTCTTGTTGGTTTGTTTGAAGTTGTTTTCTTGCTACTTGTCTGTCTTCTTGGTTGATCCATAGTAATTGGTCATCAAACTAGCTTATTATGTTGATTTGATTTCCATTCACTATTGAAGCATAGATTACATTTGCCTTTTGATCAGTCAAGTGTTGTATTAGCTTGTTTGTTATTTATTCCAAAAATAAAAAACAATTGCACTCATATAGTACATGAAAATGAAAGCATGTTTGCATTAGTAGGTTCTTTATGATTAGGAATTGAAAAGCGAAATTTGAATCTTTCATTTATTCGTTATAGTATTTGTGAGATAAGCGGAAATCCATGCATTGTGTTTCCTATTGATTGGATTACTTTCTTGCGCTATTGTTCTTGCATTTCCTTGTTTGGAAATGAAATCCTTACCCTCGTTTAGGTAGTCATTCATCGAAAGGAATGGTTTTGCTCATCTAGTTGCATTCTAGGAGTGTTAAAGATACATTTGATAAGGCCTTGAAATCGAAACTTAATTCAAGATTAACTGTTAAAATCAATTGAATGGACTTAAAAACACATTGGAACCTAATGCTCACATATCTAGAGGTATAGGCTAGAGACGTGTTATGGCGTCATTAAAACTAGTTGCTATTGTTCTCACTAAGGTTGGGTGATTCCTCCTTTTGTGATTCAATAGGTACTAGTATGGATTTGTGCTCCCCCTACCGTTGCATATATATTGGGAGACTCCACTAGGTTATCATCCTATTATCCATAGGAAGCTAAGTCTGCCACCTTATGAGTTGTAACGCACCGAACACAGCATTCAGGAAGATTGACTGCCGTACAGAAAGTCCTTGGTCATTTCTCTTTCATTTTATTACCAAGGTGTATATACTATTTTACGATTTGTCTAGTAAACCTCTTGCCTAGAATTCTAGAGTAGTCACTTTCATTCCTTTTTTACTCTTTAAAAGTCAAAGGATCATCTGAGCACTTGTCCTTTCAAGCTCATTAAACTTTGAAGGCGACTAGAGTCATCTTTAGCCTCTTTTCTCGACTCTTTAAACTTGAAAAGGCAAAGTTTCGTTCTAGCGTCATAAAATTTATTTGCCACGATAACATTTTACCTATTAATCTTGGCTGCGTTTTGATAGATTTTTTACAACCTTATTATTTTTCTCCTAGACCTTCTGAGCTAAGCCATCTTGGCAGACTCACCGATCCCATCCTCTTTACCGAGTGACAGAGACTCTGCATCTCCTGCCTTTTCTGAGGTATTGACTATTGGCGATACTCTTCCCATTGTCCCAAGTGTTTAGCCTCTTGACTCTTGAGTTCCAGGAGAAGAACCTTTTGATTTCAATTGGGCTCCTCTCTATGAGTATTTAGACGAGGATCTCCCATCTACTCATCCTAGTGTTTCGGTTGCAATGGCCTCTTCCGACATGGATGAGACAAGTCCTATTAGTAGCGAAGAGAACCTTGTGTCAAGCGAAGAACTTCCTCTTCCTTCAGAAGGTTTCCCTTTTGCACTCCTCTTGGCATGTCATTACCATTGCGCTATCATGCCTTGTCTGACATCATGAGTTCCACATCTCTAAATCAAAGTTCTGTGTGGTCTCATACTATAACCCTGACTTCAGGGCCTTTGATGGCTTCAAATTCCATACCTCAGACTCAGGTCATATCAGTCACGTATGTTCCGTCAATGCCCACTATTTGTGTGGCTTCTACAGCTCCTTCCATTAGTGCAGTTACTATATCCTCAGTGGTTACTACTGTTGTCGGACCCTCTTTTGAGCTCGACAACATTGGTCCCTCATCCTTGGCATCCTGAGTTATTCACCCTACAGGTAATATCCCACTTTCTTCTGATTCCATTCCGGCAGGGTGGTCATATGAGAAATACATGTTTGCTCTTCAAAACCTGAATCATTACCCTCTAGGCTCCCAACCACCTTCCTATCCGCATAACCGGTTGCATTATTATGATCCTTGAGGGGCTCATATTTATCATATTGGGTCTCTCCCTCTGGAGCCCACAGTCAAAGTTTCTGTTCCGCTATCGGTTGCCTAGAATCAAACCACTTATCATGGCCCAAAAACCTACCTTTTCAAGGGCAACCTTCAGGCCTACAAGGAAAACCCTTTCAAGGACAACCTTTGGCTGCCATCGATGCCTCTTTTTTTTATTTAGGGCAACCTTTTGGTCAACCAGGTTAGCCTCAATTCTAGCCAGGCCAACCGGTTTCCCAACAAGGTCAGCCTTTTGGATAGCTAGGTCAACCTCTGTTTCAACCAGGCCAACACATTTCCCACCAATGTCAACCTTCAGATCTAGCAAGGCCAGCCTGTTGTTCAGCAAGGCCAACATGCTGTTTAGCAAGGTCAACCCTCTGGTCAAATGGGCTAGCCTCAGATCCAACAAAGCCAGCCTACAGTCCAGCAAGGTCAACCCTCTAGTCAAATGGGCCAGCCTCAGGTCCAGCAAGGCCAGCCTACTATCCAGCAAGGTCAACCTTCTAGTCAAATGGGCCAGCCTCAGTTTTAGCAAGGTTAACCTATTACCCAACAAGTTCAACCTTCTGGGCAAATAGGTCAACCTCAGTACCAACAAGGCCAGCCTTCTAGCCAGTTGGGTCAACCTCAGTACCAACAAGGCCAACCTTCTGGCCAGTTGGGTCAACCCCAGTTTCAACAAGGACATTAGTCTAGGAAATCAATCCATCTCTTGGTCAACCGGGCATTCAAATGCTAGCTATTTCTCAAACCCCACCCGGTTTCCAGACTTAGGCTGGACTCCAGACTCAACCCGGTCTCCAAACTCAAGTTGGATTTCAAGCCCCACCTGTTTATCAAATGCAGCCCTGGCCTCAGGCGCAGTTTGGAGCTCAGCCACAATATGGTCTCCAAGTACTTCAACAACCCCAAGGGCAACCTCAGGGTGATCCGTATCAAAATTATCAGCAACCACAAGTCAATCCTTATCAAAATTTTCAGCAGCCCTATGCTACCCCTGTTGGTCAAGCTAGTAACCAATGGATTACTGGTGGTCAAAATCTGGGACAACAACTAGGTGATGGCATTAACTTGCCTAACTATAACCCTTATGGAAAAAATCCGTGGGGGCAACAAGGCTCTGGGTGGAACCCTAATTTTGACTCTTATTAGAGGCCTATGATGTAGTTTAATCCTCAATTACCTTTTCTGGAAACCTTGGAACTGCCAGATGTGTCCAAGTTGACGAACGATCCAATCCTTCATAATCCATATTGGCCACCAGTTCCGACCAAAATTCCCGGTGATTTTCCTAAATTTGATGGTAAATCTGGAGAAGACCCTCAAGTGCATGTCATGACTTATCACCTCTGGTGCTCATCTAACTCATGGCTTGATGATTCTATCTGCGTCCATCTTTTTCAAAGGACTCTCACTGGTTCAACTGCGAAACGGTATATTAAGCTCGCTCGTGGAACTTTCCAAGACTCAATTCACTTGTAATGGCATTTCTTACCCATTTTCAGTTACCGATTCATTATGAAACGAGAACACATCTCCTTACTTCTCTGAAATTGGACACAGCTACTCACATCTCCGACCATATTCATGAATGGAGAAGGCGGTGCCATTTGATTAATTTCTGGATTCCTGATCAACTTTTGATTGACTGTTTTACTACCTCTTTTTTCAGTCTGATAGCCCAAGATATCACCATGGGGGCATGTGTTACTGAAGAGAAAGATATTGTGCATGCTCATTATATGGATTTGGTTTATTCCCAATTTGGTACGTTGTATGATGTCTTACCTGATGCTCCACAACCTGGAACTTCTAAAGCTCTATTGATGCCTTCCGTCAACAATGTTATTGGTTCCATTGCTTCATCTTTAGGAAAGTCTTCCATGACCTCTATGAATCAAAAGTCTACCGCTCCTAGTGAAAATGCTTCTCAGGCCACAACTAATACTGGTAAAACCTCCGAAGTCAATATCGTCCAGTCCACCATGGTAGATAAAGCTTCGAAAGGTAAGAAGAAGGGGAAAGGAAAAAATAAGGCCAATCCACAGAATCAGGACCCTCCTAATCCTCTGGCCGATAATGGTGCTAAATGTAAACCTAAGTATCCTTGTCTTATCTGTGATGAGGATCACTACGCTAAAGACTATCCTAGATGGTATGAGGTTAGTCGTTTTCTTAAGGGGACTACAGGAACTCTTGCTATGCTTAAAGAGCCTTTTCCCTCTCAACAAACTCAAATGGTTGTCGATCAACCTCAATCCTCTTCCACTTTTGGTTCCCAAGTTTTTATGGTTGGGACTATCCCTATCCATGTGATTACTCGATTGAAAGAATATCCTCCATCTACCAGCAAGGAACCTGAAGTCCCTTCAAATGTTCCTTCATCCAGTTCTGGTCCTCTTCATATTGAACAACCTAGCACTGAGTCTGTCATTTGCCCTCCTACTAAGGGAGTCCTCCGAAAATCGTCTTATAACCCCAATGCTCATGCCACGTAGCACTATAGTATTGTTGAAGACTTAGCCCAAGCTCCTTCAGCTATGTCTGGCTTAGAAGTTCTCCAAAGTTGTCCCCCCCAACGGAAGTCACTACTATCAACCATTGGTGGCATTGACCCAACCGATTCGGAATTAATTACATTCAATCTTGAGAACCATGTGTCGTGATTGCCTCATCAAATTTCTTTTCTCATTCAATCCATCATTAACTCGAAGAATATTCATCGTACTGTTATTGATGAGGGTGACTCCACTTGCATCATGTCTATTGCTTGTTGGAAGGCCATCGGCTCCCCGTCTTTGAGTCAATCTCCTAATACTTTAGAAGCCTTTGATGGAAGAGATTCTTGTCCATTTGGTATTCTCCCATGCTTGCCTATCACCCTAGAAGGGAAGATGGTCGAAATCTAAGTCGAAGTCATTGATGCTAACTTGACTTACAACCTTTTGTTGGGGCGAAGCTAGACGTATGCTATGCGTGCCATGGCTTCATCATTATTTCATTTAATTTGTTTTCCTCATCAAGGGAAAATCATCACGGTCGATCAGTTGTCTTTCTTCGCATCCTCTTCCTCAGATGACAATGTTCCATTTGTGGAGCATACCAGTATTCCATATGAGAGTGTGGGTGCTGGAATTTTTAAAGACCCTACCCTTATGGGTGTTTTTTCACTCCCACCTCCCAATGTCACCTCTATTAATATGATTTTTGTCAATCCTGATCCTTGGGTGATACCCCCCGTCGATCAGGTCGATTCGTGGGGTGAAGTTATCACGTTGAGCCCTACTGAGCTCAACTATGTTGAAATCATTTCAGTCTCGGTTGCATCTTCCGACTCCACTCCTTTGAGTAGATCTCTCGATGCGTATGTGCAATTCCCTTGGCTTGGAGACATTGTTTCTCTAAATCCGTTGCAAGAGACATTTCCTTCCGATGAAGAAATTCTTGAGACTATGTCTTTTGAGGATCCTCCTTGGTTCGATCATCATCATTGTTCCTCGTTTCTCCCGAGCCATGGGGCCATGGTTGCCTGTCTAGAGAAGTTTTATTCCTGTATTCCCTCTGAGCCACTTCAAACGCATATCCTGATTCATAAGGTTTTTTCTGAGGAAAATATGGGGAATACTACGCAAACCATGCCCATTGACATCTTTGTTAAACCAGGGATTGTTGAAAATATTCACATTGGAGTTACTTGTTCTCTAAAGGAGATCCAGCTATACACCGACCTTTTCTGCGAGTTCTATGACATGTTCACATGGTCATATGAAGAAATTCCCGGTATTGATCCAAGTATTGTGGTACAAGAGATACCTACGTACCCTAGTGCCAAGCCAGTTTGACAATGTTTATGCCCCGTGCAACCGAGAAAAGGCATGGCAATCAAAGGAGAGGTTGAGAAAATTCTCAAGGCAGTGTCTCTTTATCCTATCCCACTAACAGATTGGGTATGTAACATTGTCCCTATGACAAAAAAATAGGGCACTATTAGGGATTGTGTTGATTATCATGACATCAATCGCGCATGTCTGAAAGATAACTATACTACTCCCTTAATTGACCAGCTTATCGATGATTATGTTGGGAGTGAAATATTCTCTTTTATGGATGGCTTTTCTGGTTACAACCAAATCAATATTTCACCTGTCGATCAACACAAAACTGCCTTCATCTGCCCATGGGGTACTTTTACTTACAAAAATCTCCCTTTTAGCCTAAAAAATGCCAGTGCCACTTTCCAGCGAGCAATGTCCTATGCTTTTCATGACATCCATCACATTTTTCAGCCATATCTAGATGATCTTCCGGCTCATTCAACTAAATGCTCTGACCATCTAAACCAGCTCCGTGAGATTTTTCTTCACTATAGACATTACCGTATTCGTCTTAATCCACATAAGTGTGTCTTCTGTGACAAATCCGGCATACTCCTTGGGTTTTTCATTTCTAAAGAGGGCATTCATCTTGATCCCCTCAAGGTCGAAGCTATACTGAATCTCCCACCTCCTGCTTCTTTGCATCAGTTGTAGAGTTTGCAGGGAAAAGCCAATTTCCTACGTCATTTTATCCCTAACTACACCGAGATTGCTAAAGGTTACACACGTCTCCTTAAGTGTGACACTCCCTTTATTTGGGATGCAATCACCTAGAGGTCATTCAAGCAACTCAAGACACTTCTTGTTTCTTCTCCTTTGTTGGGTCCATCGGACTATCATCGTGATTATTTCTTTATCTAGCTACTGCTGATAGTACTATTGGTATGGTTTTGGTTCAAGATGATGACGATGGTTCTGAGCACATTATCTATTATCTCAGCCACAACCTTCTCAACACTGGGACTCGTTATGCTTATGTTGAGAAGCTCACCTTAGTAGCTATCCAAGCTATCCAACACTTTCATCATTATATTTTCTTACGTACGTCAACCTTGATTTCAGATTGCAACCCGATGACATACATTTTGTCATGCCAATTGCTGGGGGGAAGTACTCGAAATGGATTGTTATCCTTCAAGAGTTCGATTTGGAGTTTACTGCTGCCAAGTCTAAAAATTCACTAGTCTTCACTGAGTTAATTTACTTGTTATCATCTAATTCTGCTCCCTCTCGGATAGAGGACCACATTCTGGATGACACGCTTTTCTTGATCAATACCCTCGATCCCTGGTACAGTGACATTATTGTCTACCTCCAGACGTCTTCCTTTTGTCCTGATTTGTCTAAGGATGCTCAACAACACATTTGTAACCATTCTTAGTCATATTGTATTGTTGGAGACACTTTATACAGTATCAGCATTGATTCTCTTCTCTATCGTTGTCTGACTTTTGAGGAAGCTGAACGAGTCTTGAATGACTACCACTCTGGTGCATGTGGTGGTCATATGTCTGGTTATGCTGCTGCTGAAAAAATCCTTCTTGCTGGTTACTTTTGGCCCTATGTAGGTAAAAAATCCTTCATGCTGGTTACCATAATGATGCAGGTAAGTTCCCTCTCCAAGTAGAGGCAACCCCTCTAGCCCTAGATTGGGTCTAGTCACAAAAAAACAAATATAATAGCTAAGTCCTTAAATAGTTCTCGTTGAAGAGGCCTACCTTAAACTAGTGTTCGATGAAGTCTTCGTCACGTCGCTTCAACTATCACTTTCTTCTCCTTAATGAATGATGGACCTGAAACAACATAAGAAAATGACAAAACACATAATAAAGCACAACAAAGAACTATCTACTTATAGAGTCAAGGAACCATAAGATATCAACATACATTTCATACATGATATAGGAAATAACCATTGATTGTATTAATATGAACAATAGTAGAGCTTACAACCACGCCTTGATGTCACAAGCTTCCTTGAAAGGGTCCAATCAGTATGTCTCCATAAGCAATCACTCTCAAAGGTCTCCCAAAAAGACTGATGACTCTCCATCTCACCCAAAAGTACAAGTATGAAACTAAGGCTTCTTTCTTACAAAACCACTTTACACTCTCACAACATGAAAGGGAATCCAAACTGTAACCTATCAATCCAACAAACTAAGAACTAGCACACCAAAACTCAGCTAGCACTCTTAGAACTCCAAACTAGTTGATCATAGCCATGGAGGATGCTTTTATAAGAGGAGGAGCCTCCATAAATGAGGGGAGAGGAAGCTTATCTTCAATGAAGGTTACTCAAAAGGTGGAACCACCATCTCAAATGAGAAAAGGCGAACTTCTTTGACCCAAAAACCAGCTCGAGAACCACCCAGAAGCATTTTGTTTGAACTAATTCGCCATATCTGGGTTGTCGTAGGTCAAACACTGAGACTCAGAGATGACGTCGCAAGGCCGTAGTGCATTCTGGGCTATCATTGCAAGTGGGATACTGATGACCTATGACAATCCCTAAAATCCAACCATTGTAGAGCATATGTACTCTTGCAATGGTGTTGCGAGGTTCTTGTTCACTCTAGTCCATCGTCACAGACAAGATACTGATGTCTGACGACGATCTTGAAACACATGTAAAAAGGGTCAACTTCAGGATCAATGAGCATGGTTAATCTTCTTGAGTGACATGGAAGATGTGGACACATATTTTGATGTATGACACAGTGCAGATGCCATTCAAAGACCGAATCTACCCGGGATCAGGGGATGCGGGGTTGGTGACAAAATACTGTGTAACAGATGCCCCCTAAAGCATGAAGGCTGAGAGAGTGGGAGGGGTGAAATGCTTTAAGAAACCATAACTGAAATGGAAAACCATCGCAGAGAACCTACAGATGCAAGTACAACTGATATCTATAATAGTGAAAGAAATACATGTATTCAAGGTATGGGCGTAGCCATCCAAAAGACAGGTAGAATTGGTCAGTGGTATGGACGCAGCCATCCAGTCAAAAAGACCATATGAAAACATAGGTATGGTCACAACCATCCAATCAAAAGATTCATGTATAAATAATCCACGCAACCTGGACTTATGTGATCTAAGCCAAGGGTCTTGAATCCTGACATGTCCATCATACAATTTCTAATATGCGAATAAATGTGTTGAAGTCGAGCATACTAGAAAATCACTTGATTACCGGCCAATGATGTGAACTGTTAACAAGCGCGAGAGAGACCACCAGTAATGTCAATGGTTCTCAAGGTACTACTAGTACAACCCACAAAGTGTGAAGAATGATCTGGAGTTGAACACTTGTGGAATCACCCGATCGAAGACCAATGATGCAAGCCTGTCGTCGAGTGTGAAGAACTTGCCATTGAGGCATGCAAGCTCCAAGGTACCAGAAAGGAGTCTCTAGATCAACTTCCTAGATAATGAGTTGATGTCGACAGGAAGTGATCCATCATAGGAGGGCAATAATGTTTCCCACATCAACGACGCGAGACAAAGGAACAAGATGTAGATAGAGAATCAGAGGAGGATGTAAGGGTGCAAACTACAGAAGGATTAAGCTCTTGAACGTATCGGCAACATGACTCTGGAATGCGGCAACATTTTGGTACCAAGGGATCGAGGGTCATGCAGAGACAACAGGGATCAAATGGAATGAGGCAAAATGAAGAACCCAAATCCCGGAAGGCCAATGATGAAGTGAGGATATCCCAAACCCGGCGAGAAGCAACAAAGGTGTCGATGTTCAAGAGCAACAAGCTGCTGTAGGTAATCAACAGAATATTTCCAAAGTTTTCCCCCCACCATTGTTGGCGAGTACCCCAATTATTTTTGAAATACAAGCTTGAATGGGTTAACATATATTTGCAATATAAGTTTGTCCTTTGGACAAATCCAACCTAGTGAAATTTTAACGAGCCCTAGGGAGGAGAAGCTTGGGTCTCATAATGGTGACGAGTCTAATGTCGTCAGGGTTTAATGAGTCTGACATAGATAAAACTTAGAGTCTTTTTCATGTTTAGAGTGTTTGAAAAATACACGGAAAATAAAACTCCAAAGGGGCCCTTGTCGTATGTTTATGTCTCTCAAGCTTGGAAACGTAGAAAACGATACTCGAGAGAACTGCCTGACCATTCGAGTCAAGGAGTACTTTTTGTAAATAGTGCCTCCAACTTGAAAAAGTATAAAACTTACTCGGGATATGACGTTTCGTAACCATTAATGAGCTCAAAATTACAAGGGCTTACAATCTTTTCATGTTTCAAGAGTCAAAAAAGAGCTTAAAGTTGACTCAGAAAATATTTTTTCAGTACTGCTTGAGTATACAATTCAGCATCGATCATAACCAACTCAGAACACCTGTCACTACACAAGAAAATGCAAGCATAAGATCTGCTTTACAAAAACACGCATATAGGTAAAAACCCTAATTTCAAACCTTAAGAAACCCTAAATTTTTTGAAAAAAAGATTGTAGAACTTACTGTCACACGGAAAGAGTCGATAGTACAGACAGAACCAACCTCCCTAGAAGCCTAAGACTTTCTAGTGACAAACAAAACAAATAGGAGCAATCCTTCTCTAAATATGTATTTATACTATGAGAAATCAAGTGTTTTAGATCTTACCTGTAACCCAACACTGTTGTAGTAGTCCAGCTTCGTTGATCCGGATGAGCTCCTCCTTCTCTTCGAAACCTGCATTCACTAACAATCAAACCATTAAATAGCACCTGAATATCACATAAAATAAAACACATTTAACATATAGACCAAGGAGTATATGAAACAACTCATAAATAACAAATTGTTGAGAAGAATGGACTTATTTGTATTAAAAGGTAACAAAAGAAACCATTACAACCTGAGCCTTGGTGTTGTGCAAGTTCCTCCCAGGGTCCACAAGAGTCCTCCTTTACTCTGATCAGCTCACCCACTTCCAAATACAACAAGTAAAGATGGTAATCTCTCCTCACAAGCTTATACAAGGAAGTCCTAATTCCAGCAGCATCTACCCTTAGGAATGTTCAGCTTTCAACCTCCCCTCCTTCTGGCCCAATGCCTGTATTTATAGTGCTCTAGAGGAAGTTAATCAGGTCCACCATCAATGGGATAAGCCCCTCTTTGGGTGGGTTAGCTCCCCTCTTGATGGGATAAGTTCCTCTTCTATAGGGATACATGAACCATCTGGAGGCGCTTCATACACGTCAAACAAGCTTCTAGAATGCTCTAGAAATGACCACAAGTAACTTTTTAAAGATGAAACTCGCACCTTTTTACCTTTACAGGGGTACGCACCCACCTCTTTACATACAGAGCGTACAAGTATGGAGGTATTGTGAACTTGGGTTGCGTACACGCAGGTAAGGCTGAGAGAAACTGCGTACCCAGAGATAATTGACTTTAAATGACTTTTCTCTCTTTCTTTGAGTTTGACATGGAAAGCAAAGGCATGAGACTTGCCAAGGAGGATAGTATGACAGTGGATGGAGCCATACTAACTGCAAATAGTCATGGTGACATTTTTTAGTGTAACAGATTGCCCCCTAAAGTGCGAAGCCTGTAGTAGATTAGGGTTTTATATGATCTAGGAAGGGTGAAGTACTTTATCATTTCAAGGAGTATCTTGCGGAGAGCCTGGTCAGAACCTACAAATATTCAACACAAAATACATATATAAGATGATATCATCGCTGAGGTAGGCATTCCCATACTCAGATTGAAAACTTTAACTAACAATCTAACTACTGCTCTGATACAGGAATGATTTTGTAGTACATCACAATTATAGACTTTTGTGGACACAGTATGGACGCAGCCATCTGTTTATGATCAGTCTACTATATAATGAATACAAAACTCCTCGCAGCCTGGATGGTGGAAACTAGATCCAGGGTCTTCATTTCTACTTCCCGAATTGGTACGATTCTATCCATGTGAATAAATGAGTCGATGTCGAACATGGCAGAAACCACTTGATTACCAATCGATGATGTAAACTGTTAACAAGTGTGAGAGAGACCACCAGTGATGTCAATGGTTCTCAAAGTACCCAGTACAATCCATGAAATGTGAATGAATGAGTTGATGTCGAACACGTCACGGAATCCTTTGATCGAAAGTCAATGATGTAAACTGTCGTCAAAGGCGAGAAACCTGCCATTGATGCATGCAGACCTCAAGGTACTGACGATCTCTAAGTCATCTTTCTAGATAATGTGCTGATGTCGATAGAAAGCGACCCATTGCAGGCAAGCCCACAACACGAAATCATTGTTCAAGTTGAAGAAATGTTGCTGTAAGGACTGACTCAGGGATGGTCAAAATGGATGACAAGTATTTTGCATATGAATGGTTTATTTGCAGAGACCTCTTGAACACATAACGACACGACAGATGGCTTGGTGACTATTGACCCAAAGTTAAATCCCAGAAACGGTTGAAGTCTTTCAAAGTGGTTTGATCAACTTTAAGGCAAAGGATTTCCCAACCCAGGTGAATGAAAAGTGTCGTGTTCAAGAGCGGTGATAAGGTTCTTCTGTAACAAAGGATACCAAATAGGTTCATTCTTCTCTCTTTTCCCCCACCATTTCTAGCAAGTACCTCTTTATTTTTTACAAGCTTGAGGAGGATAACATATGCTTGATTATAAGCTCATCCTTCGGATGAGTCCAACTTAGTTTAGATTCGGACCCTAAGAAGGAGTGGTCCGCTCCTGTTTGTAATCGAACAAGTCCTTTACTGTGAAATTTTAACGAGTCCAGTATAGGAGAAACTCGGCGTTTTTCAATTTTAGAGAGTCTAAAAAAACTAAAGAAAACTCCAAGGTGAACTTTTTCGTAAATTTGTGTCTCCCAAGCCCGAAAAAGTATAAAATAATACCTGAGAGAACCGCTTGATCTTGCGACCAAGGAGTACTTTCATGTTTAGTGCCGTTGATCTGAAAAGTAAAAAGCAATCAAGGACACGTCGTTTTATTTCCAATATCGAGTTTGAAACGACAAAAACCCGGCAATCTTTTCGTGTTTTTACGGTCAGAAAAGGGCTATAAGAGGACCGTCTTTTAATTCCGTTTTAACGAGTGTAAAAGAAACGCTCGGAAATATTTTCATGTTTTAGGAGTGAGAAAGGAGCTTGAAAGATGACTCTGACGTGAAAAATGATAATTTACCCTAAAGTCCCTTTGTCCTGCACAAAAACAACACATTACTCATACCTGTTTAAGATGGGCAAAAATACATTGAAAAATATCCTTTCATGGTAAAAAATAAACAAACTTGGCATTCATTTATCCAAAAAACCTATAAAAAGACTTTTTACCATGTCATTTTTACCATTTTACTGTTGAAGGTGAGAAAAGGGCTTTTGACAAGAAACTTCCCGTGGACATTGCGGAGAATCCGACCGTCGGAATCGAGTGCCGTCTCTTTCAGGTATTTCACAACATCCTCCTCTTCAATTTCATCCGTTTAGAATTTCATTTTAAGATTTTATTTGATTTTTTAGAGGGTTTGGGGTTTTAGAATACGCTTTTCGAGGTACGCAGGTGCCCCATGGGCAACCTGCGTACCCCGACTTTTTCGTATATGGGAAAAAGGTCGGAATGCGCAGGTCGCCTTCAGAACAGCTGCGTACCGCCGCTCTATTTCTGAAGGCGGGGTGCGTACTCCGCGCAAAACGGATTTCCAAACCCCAAACTCAAAAACCAACCATTCAAATTTAATTTAATGAATTCTAATCAATGTTTTTTGGTGTGCAGGTTGCCCACCATGCTAGATTGGCGTGAAAGAGAACATGAAGACGTCGATTTGGCCGCAATAGGTCATCAACCTTCCATTGATGCTTTAAAGGCATGCGGTCTCTACAAGTACTAGGCTATACCTGGCATGAGGGCCCAGGTGCCATTCTTAGAGTGGCTGGTTGAAAGGTGGAACGTCCAGGATCAATGCTTCTACATCGGAGGGCACCAGCTCGAGATAGAGCCCTCTGACATATATTTTCTCACTGGCTTGCCTAATAGGGGCGAGCAACTGACTCTGTCCGGGACTAGGCCGGGTGGCCAATCCCTTGCTAGCCTCCAGCTAGAGTGGTGCAACAATCAAAACCAGGAGAAGGGGATAGAAATCAAATACATATCCCGACCTGAACTTATGGTAATTGCCTTTACGGTTACCAGACTTTGCGGCGCGGCCGCTTTGCACAATGCCACCGGGTCCCAAATGCGGATGGCTATAGATTGCTTCCGAGGCATCATTTTCAACTGGTGCGATGCTGTGTTGGCGAATATGAAGGGCCAACTGACTAGGGCAAAGAACGGACAATTGAAAACCTTTGGATATGGGCCTTTAGTTGTGAGCTTTGCCCTAGAGAGAGTTCCAATGCTGATCCCCCAGCATCTTACTGTTCCAGTTGGGCCTCCTCGGGAGCCTAAGTTGACGAGATGGGTTGCGGTAATGGCCCGGCATCCTGATGAGGGAGCGGCAGTTGTCCGATTTCCTGACGATTACTTTCACTGGTTGGAGAACCAGGTCTTTGCGATTCAGGATTTTCCTTATGCCGGAATGGATTTTCGGAATGATCCGGACATGGTTCTTCCACAGGGAGAACAATGGGATGACAGAGGTACTTCATTTTTCACAAATTTTTAAATTATCTAAATTTTTTTATTTTTTATATATATCGTCTCAAACTGACAGTAAAAATGTTCAAAATGCAGATGTAGGTCCACGGCGTCCGGCCAATCTCTGGGCTTTTGAGAGGAGACATCCAGTTGCACCGGCACCGGCCCCACAGGACGCGGCTACAGAGACACTAGCTGAGTTGGAGCAGGATCTAGAGCGTCTGACGGCGGGTATACCAGAGACTACTATAGATGATATTCCTATCAGACTTCAGCGCTATGTAGTCGCAGTCCCAGGACCTTTTAGGAGGTTTTTGTGTAGAGTGGCCCATGCAGTGGTGTCGTATAGGGAGCATCACCAGTGATTGGATGGTCACTTTGTAGACACATGTGACATTTTGGTTTTTTGTACTTATCATTTTTGCTGATCATAAGGTGTTTTAAACCTATGATCGAAGACGGTGTATATTTTTTGACACATTTCTATCTATATATATCATTATTACCGGCTTATTTTGTTAAACATGTGTGATGAAATGTTTGTAAATTTACAATTATTGCAAATATCTATTTAACATTCGAGACGCAATTGCATCTGCTAATGTGTTTAAAGACCTTGGAATATGCTGATATTCAATGTAATCAAATTCATGTTCCAAGAGACGCACCCTCAAAAACAATCTTAATAACACTGGATTTCTAATGGCATAGACTCTATTAAGCTGTAATACAACGAGTTCAGAATCTAACCTCACTATCAAACTCCGAATCCCAAATGAAATAGATTCAGATAATAACTCAATCACTGCACTGTATTCTGCAATGTTGTTTGTTGTTTGACCGAGGCTCACCCCATGCATAGAAACTAACTCGTCAGCGGGTGAATAGATAACCCAAGCCGCGGAAGAGATATTCCGTGTACTACGACAAGCACCATCAGCAAATCCAATGTACGTTTGGAGAGGCGTCGACATCTGCAATATCAAGAGTAAAACCAAGATAAGCCAGAATAACGACGAAAAACACACTCTCTAAACTAAGCACACTGTCTAAACTAATCACACAGTCTGAACTAAGCACACATATCAACTAGAAAGAGAAAACTAACCTAACTAAAATCTCCATACCCATCACTTAAGCATAATACCTCTTTAGGTAAAGTCCATTTCTGGGTTTACCCAAAGAGTCCCCGTCAAAGTCTACCAGCTCATAGGCCCCTTTTGTTAGCTTTCGCTTGACGATGTAGGGCCCATGCCACATAGGAACGAATTTTCCAGCACCTAACTTATCATTAGCTTGATCATATAACAACACTAGGTCTCCTTCCGAAAAATTTTGAGGAGTCACATTCCGATCATACTGAGCTTTCATCCATTTCGCGTGAGTCTCAATTGCTAAAGCAGCTTCACGTCGAGTCTCATCTAATTTAGCTAAGTATAACAGACGCTTCTCCTCTTCGGAAGTAGCTGGAAGTAATTCGATGGCCATTTGCAGTGACGGGATTTCGCATTCAATGGGCAGCACGGCTTCCAAAACATAAACTAGTTGGAAAGGAGTGAACCCTGTTGATGTTTTCACTGAGGTTCGGTATGCCCAAAGCGCTAAAAATAACATGTTGTGCCAATTCGAGCGATGAATACCAATGATCTGTCGGATCATGATAACTAGAACTTTGTTGATAGACTCAACCAGACCGTTTGCTTGGGGATAATAAGGAGTAGAACTATCGTGACGTAAACCAAGCTGGCCTGTAAGTTCTGTCATCATAATGTTTCAAAAATGGCGCCCATGGTCAGTGATTATCGCTTGTGGGACACCAAACCTAGCAATAATGTGATTGAATACGAAAATTGCTGCTGTCTTGCCGTCTGCCTCGAATGTAGGCATCACCTCGGCCCACTTAGTAAAATAATCAACCGCAAGGATGATATACGCATGCCCCCCAGCCGAGTGAGGGTTACAAGTAATAAAGTCGATACCCCATTTGGCGAATGGACCGACGGCAATTATAGGGTGGAGAGGAGCTGGTGGTGCGCGCATCTTGTGATCAAACACTTGATAGTTGTGGCATGTTCGGACCGCAATGATACAGTCTTTAAACATGGACGGCCAGAAATAGCCAGCACGCAACACCTTCTGAGTTGTGGCATACCCAGACATATGACCGCCACACGCCCCAGAGTGACAGTCATTCAAAACCCTTTCTGCCTCTTCGTGAGTTAAGCAACGTTGGAAAACCAAGTCTGCCCCACGGCGATAAAGAGTATCTCCAATTATTTTGTACTGTTGGGACTGGAATCGAATTTTCTGACGTTCCGTCTTAGAAGTTTCAGGCCGAAAGGATTGGGTTTGGAGATAGACAATTATATCCCCATACCACGGATCTAAAGTGCTGATAAGAAACAAAGATTCGTCCGCAATGGGCTCCTCTGCCACTGTTTCCGTGTCAGCACGCGGGAAATCACACATTAACTCGGCAAAGACTAAGGATTTCTTAGACTTGGATTTCTCGAACTCCAAATCGAACTCCTGCAGGATAACGATCCATTTGGAGTACTTGCCCCCTAGCAATTGTTTAGTCAGAATATAGATCATAGGGTTGCAATCCGAAATCACTGTAGTTTTACGGAGAAGAATGTAGTGACGAAAACGCTGGACAGCTTGAACGGCTGCCAGTGCCAACTTTTCCACATGCGAGTACTTTAGCTCGGTTGGATTTAACGTCCGACTAAGGTAATATATCACATGTTCCGTTCCGAATTCATCTTCTTGAACTAAGACCATTCCAATGGTGGAGTGGGAGGCGGCGAGATACAAAAAGTAATCCTGGTTGTAGTTGGGAGGATGCAGCAACGGTGCATGGGTCAACGCGTGCTTAAGTGCATCAAAAGATTTCTGAGCTATCTCATCCCAAGAGAATTGAGCATTTTGTTTTAACAACCAGGTGAAACCCTTTGTAACCTCGGCATAGTTAGGAATGAATCGACGTAAAAAGTTTGCTTTCCCCTGCAAACTTTGGAGTTGGCGCAGACTCGAAGGAGGAGGCAATTTGATGATAGCTTCTACCTTCGAGGGATCGACACGGATACCGGCTTTTGAAACGACAAATCCTAGCAATCGTCCCACTTCTATGCAGAAGACACATTTGTGTGGGTTCAACCGAATTCGATAATGCCGACACCTCATAAAAATAGCTCGTAGGTGGACAAGGTGTTCAACTCGATTTAAAGAATGAGCAGGCAAATCGTCGAGGCACGGCTGCACAATGTGCTTGATGTCATGAAACGCATAAGACATTGCCCATTGGAAAGTGGCTCCGGCATTCTTAAGTCCAAAAGGTAATTTGCAATAAGCAAATGTCCCCCAAGGACAAATGAAAGCCGTTTTTGGTTGATCGGCAGGTAGAATATTGATTTGGTTGTAACCGGAAAAACCGTCCATAAAGGAAAATATTTCACTGCCGGCACAATCATCAATTATTTGATCGATATAGGGCGTGGGATAGTTGTCTTTTGGACAAGCACGATTTATATCCCTATAGTCGATGCATATTCTTATTGTTCCTTGTTTCTTGTTAACCGGAACAATATTCGATACCCAATCCGTTAACGGGATCGGATAAATGAAACCTGCTTTCAACAGCTTTTCTACTTCTGCTTTAAATGCAGCCGCTTTTCCTAGGGTGTATCTGATGCAGACGTTGCCGAATGGGTTTAGCGTCCGGGTAAGTCTTGATCTCATGAACAACAATGGAGGGATCAATTCCTGGCATTTCCTCATAGGACCAGGCAAACACGTCACGGAATTCTTGAAATAGGGCCTTGTATGTTTGAATTTCGTCATCTGTACACGAGGCACCTATATGAATGTTCTCAATAGTTACGGTTTTGACTGAAATGTCAATGGCAATAGTTTGGGAAATATTTCCCAAATTCAACTCTGAATCAGGATGTTTCATGGGATTCTGAGCGTCCTTGACATATTCAGCTGTAAAGATTGATGAAAAATCATTTTCAAAGTCATCATTCTTAGGTAAAAACGAAGATCTATGATGGAGATCTTCCCATGGTAGATCGTCTACACTTAGGATTTCGCGAAGTTGTTCGTCAGATGACACAACTTCAGGAAACGCTATCCGTTCTGAGGTTGATGTGAAAAGTGATTCTTCACCGACCACATTCATTTGGTCAATTTGGGTTGAACGCGAGTCGGTAAAAGACTGCACGGCCTCATAAGCAATTTCATATGGACTCAAAAGCATAGCATCACCGAAAGAGTCTATCTCAGATTCAGATGGGACAATCCAAGGATCATCGTAAATAATAGTGTCTGAAGTAATCATATGAATGAAAGCAAATGAAGGGTCTGCGTTGATTGGAGGAAAAGGAAAAGTTCCCAGTAAACCGGAATCTTTAACTAATCCTACACCAACATCCTTATAAGGGATAGTCGTTTTACCGACATGCTGGATACTCTCTGAAGAGGCTGGGTCGGATGAAAAGTAAGCCAGCTGGTCTATCGTCACGATCTTACCATTGTGTGGAAACTTTATAACTCTAAAGACTGATGACACGACCACTGTCATAGCGTAAGACCAACTGCGACCCAAAAGAAGGTTGTAGTCTAGAGGGGCATCAACCACCTCCACATCTAGACTAACGGTTTTTCCTTCAACCCCTATAGGCAAATCCTGTAGAATGCCAAACGGATGGAACCCACAGCCATCAAAGGCCTTAAGAATGGTCGGGGATTGGTTCAGTGAAGAAGAACCAAGCGATCTCCAACACTGAATCGACATAATACACGTAGAAGCTCCTTCATCAATTACAGTCCGATGAATAGGCCTATTTTTTACTGTCACTGGGATCTGGAAAGCCATCTGATGAGGGAGACGCGGTGCACTATTTTCTAGATCAAAGATTATCAGGTTCGGGTCCTGAATATCAACAGCTCCTATAGCCGACAAAAGTAATTTTCGTTGTGCTGGGCATGATTGCAGCACTTCTAAAGCCGACATTGCTGAGGGTGAAACAGCTAAGTCCTCAACAATGTTATAATTCTGAGCTGCTCTCGCATGTGGATTGAAAGCAGACTTTCGAAGTATACCCTTGGCGGGCGGTTTGATTACCAAGTCCGGGTTAGGTTTTTCGATCTGTAGTGGATCGGAACCGGGAGCTGAGGTTGATGGATTAGAATGAGAAGATTCTGCTTCTTTGCCATCAACAGGACTCTTACTACCGTAATCTTGCGATCGAGTCGCAATCCGTACATGAGACATCATCAATATGGGTTCTTCACTGGCACTCGAGGAAGAACCTATCATCTTACTCTCCTGCTTTGGAAATGGATCTTTCAAAACAGCAGGAGTTGGGGAACCTTTAACGATTTTCACAACCTCTGCCCGATGAGGGCAATCTCTTGTGAAATGATCTTCTTCACAAATTAAACAAGGATAGCGAGGTTTGCGCTTCTCGTCATTAGATTCCGACTTCTCTTTTTTCTCCTTTGGAGCCTTGTCTGCTTTATCCTTCTTCTTGCCTTTCTTCTTACCACCGTTTTTTGATTTAGCCGTAGATGACTCTACAGCGTGAACGTCGGCGGTAATTTCAGGAGAAGACTCTCCTGTCGGGGAATCTGGTAAGGTTATAATGGGCGAAGAATTCTTTGAAGATTTCTTCTTGCTTTTAGTATTTACCGTACCAATCATGCCATCGGCAGCATGAGACCCCGAAGGAGCAGCAGCGATTTGATTCGACTTAGGAAGATCTGGGATCTTCTCGTGCAACGTACCCGACTGAGTGTAAACTAAGTCAAGGTACTGGGCTTGAGCAATGACTTGCTCCTCAGTAACTACTCCGGCCTTAGCTACATCTTCAGTAATCTTCGGTAATAATGATTTGACAAACCATTCAGCTAAGATTTGGTCCGGGATAAAAACTTTCACTAAACGTCTTCGACGTCGCCATTCATGGATATGATCAGAAATATAAGTGGACGTCGATTGTTTTAATGAAGTTAATAACTTAGTACCATTATCGTATCTGACCGGCAACTGAAAATGAGTTAGGAACGAGGTAGCTAACTGGCTAAAGTTATAAAAAGAGGCCCGTGGTAACTCAATGTACCACTTGGCCGCGAGACCAATGAGCGTACACTAGAAAAGACGTAAACGGATCGAATCATCCGAGATAGAATTTGAAGCACACCAGAGGTGGTAAGTCATCACGTGATTTGATGGATCCTCTCCAGACTTACCTTCGAACTTGGGTATATCGCTGGGCAACTTATTTGGCATTGGCGGCCAGAACGAAAGATATTGTATTGGATCGTTCGTTAGGCGCGTCAAGTCTGGTAAATCCAAAGTTGCGATAAACGGTAATTGCCGATTAGGATCCCTAAAACTTTGGGTCACAAGACCAGTCCCAGGAGGAGGATATCCAGGATAACTTGGAACAGGAATCGCATTCGGGATATTATATCCTCCTGGAAAACCAGGATTAACCGGACCGTACTAGGGTTGCTGAGGTTGTTGATAAGTGTACCCAGGATACGGTTGATACTAGTGAACCGGTTGTTGGACAGCAGGCCCGTATTGGTACTGTCCCTGGTACGGTTGATAAACGAATTGTGGTTGACTAGTGACAACCGTACTTAAACCAGGTTGTCCTACAGGCATCTGAACCGTAGTTTGAATCGTAGATCCAGACAATGGTAAAGATGTCTGAGGAGTAGTTGCAGAGACAGTAGAAACCAGAGCTGTCGATACTCCAGAAGCAAGTGTGGTGGAAGGAGCAGATGTTGCGGTAGTTGCAGCAGCCGTTGTTTGAGATGGAGTACTAGGTGCAATTGGCGACTGAGTAACTACCGAAGGTACAGAAGTTTGAACATTAGACTGGACTGGTTGCTGGGATGGACCAACAACTAAGGATTGTCCAGCTTGAGATGACAACTGTACGTTTGGCTGCAACACTTGTTGACCTTGCGATGGATTCCACACTATGTTCATTCCAGGGTATTGACCCATGACAGGTTGAGGATACTGAGATCCATAACCGGATTGAGGGTAGGATTGATAACTGAAAGGCACAGTTCCCGTACCTTGAACATACGACTGACCTTGAGGTGGTTGATAACCTTGACTCGAGTATTGACCTTGAGGTTGATAACCTTGAGGTAAATACTGATACTGGGGTTGACCTTGACCCTGAGGTTGATACCCTTGAGGTAAATATTGATACTGAGGTTGACCCTGGGGTACATATTGAGGCTGGGGTTGACCTTGAGGAATGTATTGTACTATGGGTACATACTGTCCTTGAGGTTGCCCCCCAGACACAAGTTGTGTACCTTGAGGTTGCCCCCCAGGCGTTACTTGAGGCTGACCCCCAGGCGGTAATTGGCCACCTTGAGGTTGCCCCCCAGGCGTTACTTGAGGCTGACCCCCAGGCGGTAATTGGCCACCTTGAGGTTGAGAACCGGGAACTGAACCTGACATCATATAAATGTCTCCTACACCCAACAGTCTATTACTATTATTTCCAGCTAATAACCCATGTTCAACGGGTTGAGGAGATGCGCCCGCAAAAGTACCAGACAATGACTGATACCTAGAGGGAATAGAAGGACCGCCGTACAAGAAATATTCAGGAGATTGAGTGAACACGGACGACTGACCAGACATATTTACAAGAGTATAAATACCTCCGGGTGGAAAAGGAGTACGAGGTGGAGAAAAACTTATCCCTAAGTTGTCTAAGTAATTAGTTAACGAAAGGTACCAAGTAGTACTTCTAGGTGGACTGTAAAAGATAGATTCACGCTCTCTTAGATCAATGGTAGGTTGATCTTCAAGAATAGATACACCTAATTCTTCTTCTGGAGCAAGTTCTTCAATAGCTATCAAACCAGAAGGAAGATTTTCGGTTATGACTCTTTCTACCCTAGGTGAATCTGGTGCACTAGAAGTTGGAGTAACAGGTTCAGATATTTTAGGTTCTTCACCTATATCACTAGTAGATGAAAAACTACCAGCAAGCTCAGAAACTGCAACAGCTTCAGGATTATAACCTGTTTCTAGACCTTGGTAATCTGGATGGACTACCAATGAAGACTCTCCTTCTTCAGGTGAACCTACTCTACTTCCACTAGGAGGAGTTACAAGGACTTTCAAACCTTCGTAATGACTCGAGTCGTCTCGAGGAGGTTCACCCCGAAGTCTACGGGATCTCCTCAACAATTCGGCCACAGAAACAACCTCAGGAGACTGGCCCCAAAGTCTACGGGACTGTCTCGGTAATTCCGCCACAGTTAAAAACTTTTAACTACTGCACACACAAACAAAGTAAAATCTCAAAGCAAACCACCTAAAGTCTCTAAAGAACCAAACAAATTTGAATCACACGCCTAAAGAATCTAGGGCGTCAAACCAAGCACAAACAGTAGCCTTCCGGACCGAAAACGCTAGTTGGAGATGAAACCCAACATCGCCAGATTCAATACAGAAGTGGCGGGTGGAACAGTTACCCCGGCAACCTGCTTAATGAATAGACCGGCACAAGTTCCTCCACTTTAACCGTCTCGAGTGAAGTGAACCCCCTGGAAAATCCAAGTGAGTCTAGCCGACGTCTGCTCCAGGTACAGTGGGATCTTCCCTCCACCGTCACCTTGGTAGAATCCTAAAGATAATGGTCACTAAGGTTACCGACAGCAACAAATACACCTGGGGGAACAGTCTACACTCCGACAGCACGCAAGGGCAGAGTATCAAGCTCAATCCCCTTGCCGGCTCCTTGACAATAATCCAAGGTTTACCGACAAGTGACCCCTGGCTCCTCGACAATGGTTAATCCGAGGTTTATCGTTTGTAATACGTGCGTGTCTGGCGTCATTCCCAACGAGGGAGGATTGATCCCCTCACTGGTTCGGACACGATATCGTGCTTCTCCTTTAAGAGGAGCTTTCCCAGAGTATAAATGAAAGAGTTGGATTTAATCTATCACAAGATAAGCTACTTGTTTGGTTTTGTTGTCTTAGAGAGTTAATTACTCTCCTACTCCAAGACACTAGCCTGATCTATATTGGTGTTTCAGAGCCCTAGTAAATAAAAGTTACTAAGTTGATTTTACTTTAAGCGTTAATTTTATGGCTTTTTTAAGACAAAAGGTAGTGGAGATGAAACTGGTGGTGTGTAGACTCGACCGAAATCCACTAAAAAGATGCACTTAGGATGATTTACACTACTTTCCTTTTTCAATGAAACTCCTAGCTAAGAGAGTTGAGAGAATGCAAATTTTATAGAAAACAACTTTCTTGGCAAAGACAATCAAAGAAACAATTCTTTTTATCTTTTCAAAGCACACAACTCATGACCACTAATTATCTCACGGAATTTCCTTTCTCTTCAAAAGACTACAAATGCTACCAAAGCAAACTTTTTCCAAAAGAATTTTTGTATTTTTCCTATATTAATAAAGCATATAAAACTATTTATCAAAAGTCAAATTTAACAAATCTAAGAAAATCAAAGCAAATTCACTCAAAAGCAAATCAAAGGGAAATTTACCTAAAAGTAAAACTAATGAGGACAAAAGCCTACAAAGTTAATTCCCGGATGTTTTACTCAGTCAAAATGTAACTAAGGATCAATCCATGCAGAATCATAAACTGATCAAAAAACAAAATCGAAATCTTTTTGTTCTTTTTTCTCAAGAATGAAATTCAAGGCTTTAACAAACAAACTTTTCGAGATTCGCAAAGAGAAGACACAAAGGTAGGTCTCTCACAAGGATGACTTCTATGACAGGCCCGACTCCTAAGAGGGTTGAACAAAACTAGGGAGATCCAAAGTTTGACAACCTCTAACGCCAAAGTCACTACATGACCAGTTAAAAATCAAACCCTAAGGCAAAATCCCTATGAATTCCACCAAAACTCTCGACACTAATGGAACAAGATCAGGTGAAGATCTTTGACAGCAAACCAATGGATCTGGGCAGTAAAAACAAATTAAAAACAAAATCTAAAGAGCAAAAAGCAAAAAATTGCAATTTTCTCAAATTTGACAGGGGTACGCAGGTGACCTGTTTACACAGGTGCGGGTACGCTCTGTGCACACAGTCGCAGTGCGTACAAGTACGCACTGTGCTGAACTCAAAGCCTGCGTACTGCTGGCAAAGCTAAGAAAAATGAAAATCTAAATTAACCCTAAGCTAACCCACCCAAACACACAGTCAGACAGCCAAAAATCAGAAAACAAGCGCTTTTTCTCAGACCAAAATATCAAATCAAAAAGAACTCAAATACATTCATGGATTCCCCAGCGGAGTCGCCATTTTGTCACACGGAAAGAGCCGATAGTGCGGACAGAACCAACCTCCCTAGAAGCCTAAGACTTTCTAGTGACAAACAAGACAAATAGGAGCAATCCTTCTCTAAATATATATTTATACTATGAGAAATCAAGTGTTTTAGATCTTACCTGTAACCCAACGCTGTTGTAGTAGTCCAGCTTCATTGATCCGGATGAGCTCCTCCTTCTCTTCGAAACCTGCATTCACTAACAATCAAACCATTAAATAGCACCTGAATATCACATAAAATAAAACACATTTAACATATAGACCAAGGAGTATATGAAACAACTCATAAATAACAAAATTGTTGAGAAGAATGGACTTATTTGTATTAAAAGGTAACAAAAGAAACCATTACAACCTGAGCCTTGGTGTTGTGCAAGTTCCTCCCAGGGTCCACAAGAGTCCTCCTTTACTCTGATCAGCTCACCCACTTCCAAATACAACAAGTAAAGATGGTAATCTCTCCTCACAAGCTTATACAAGGAAGTCCTAATTCCAGCAGCATCTACCCTTAGGAATGTTCAGCTTTCAACCTCCCCTCCTTCTGGCCCAATGCCTGTATTTATAGTGCTCTAGAGGAAGTTAATCAGGTCCACCATCAATGGGATAAGCCCCTCTTTGGGTGGGTTAGCTCCCCTCTTGATGGGATAAGTTCCTCTTCTATAGGGATACATGAACCATCTGGAGGCGCTTCATACACGTCAAACAAGCTTCTAGAATGCTCTAGAAATGACCACAAGTAACTTTTTAAAGATGAAACTCACGCCTTTTGACCTTTACAGGGGTACGCACCCACCTCTTTACATACAGAGCGTACAAGTATGCAGGTATTGTGAACTTGGGTTGCGTACACGCAGGTAAGGCTGAGAGAAACTGCGTACCGAGAGATAATTGACTTTAAATGACTTTTCTCTCTTTCTTTGAGTTTGACATGGAAAGCAGAGGCATGAGACTTGCCAAGGAGGATAGTATGACAGTGGATGGAGCCATACTAACTGCAAATAGTCATGGTGACATTTTTTAGTGTAACACTTACTTTTGTGAAAAGATATTTTACTTGTGTTTTTTGACTGTGGTAAAAAAAAAACTTCAAACATCACGTACCTGGGTGATTGATTCTGGAAAACTCAACAGTCCATTGCCTCTTGTGCTTCCTCTAGGTAAATACCCCATCCCTACCATTGTCTTTTTGCCTAATCAAGATAGAATTTCATGTTTTAGACCAGTATTTAAAGGGGTTTTTTGGAAGAAAATTCCACCTCGGTTGTCGCAAGTTCCCCCCTCAGGGTTGCGGTGACTGAGAAATTTTCACGGGGAAAAAAATGGGATCGTCGCAGGAAAGGGATGTACACCTGTGACGACTTGAGAATTTGTGAACTATGCAAATCAGCCCGTCGCAACTGTTTTAGGAACAGCTGCGATGAGCGTTGGAACCCAAAAAACTTCATTTATAAGCAGTGTTAAACAGACAAAAATGTTGGGTGGCTTTTAACAATGGGATGTTTATGCATGCAGGGATAAACAATGGCATTTGTATGGCAAGAACGTACCCATGACCACGATGATGAGATGGGAATCGTGGATCCTCAGTCTCTAAATATCTTGTGGAACTGTGGGTTACTGAAGTTCTTCCTAACACCACTGTTAAGAGCACAATTGGATCTCCTAGAGTACCTAATCCGAGCATGGAATCCAAATGAAGGCAAGTTTATAATTCATGGGCAAGAGATAGAATTTGATGCCACAAACATCTATTTCTTGACTGGGTTGTCAAGGAGAGGAGAGATGCCCTGCATGGTGGGAACTTGGGTCACTGGAGACTCGATGGACACCCTTATCGCATGACTGTGCCCCCCAGGAGCACGGAAATCATCAACAAGTGGCAAGCTACAAATTGTCACTGTTAATGATTTTTCACTTAGGGTATTGCTTTTTAACATAACCAGAGAAGCTGGCTCCCAAGCCTAGCACGAGGAAACCAAAACTCAATTACGGTTAGCCCAAGATTGCTTGATGTCAGGCAGAAAGAGTCGATAGTGCGGACACAACCAACCTCCCTAGGAGCCTAAGACTCTCTAGTGACAAACAAGACAAACAAGAGCAATCCTTCTCTAAACATGCATTTACCATATAAGAAATCAAGTGTTTAGATCCTACCTGTAGTCCAACGCTGTTGTAGCAGTCCAGCTCCGCGGATCCGGATGAGCTCCTCCTTCACTTTGAAACCTGCATCCACTAACAATCAAACGATTAAATAGCACTTGATAATCTCATAGAATAAAACATATTTAACACATAGACCAAGGAGTACATGAAACAACTCATAAATAACAAGTTATTGAGAAGAATGGACTCATTTGTATAAATAGGAAACAAAAGGAACAATTACAACCTGAGCCTTGGTGTTGTGCAAGTCCCTCCCAGGGTCCATCAAGAGTTCTCCTTTACTTTGACAAAGCTCACCCACTTCCAAATGGAACAAGTAAGGATGGGAATCTCTCCTCACAAGCTTCTAAATGGGAGTCCTAATTCCTGCAGCATCTACCCTTAGAAATGTTTAGCTTTCAACCTCACCTCCTTCTGGCCCAATGCCTGTATTTATAGTGCTCAAGAGGAAGTTAATCAGGTCCACCATCAATGGGATAATCCCCTCTTTGGATGGGATAGCTCCCTTATTGATGGGATAAGTTCCTCTTTGGTAGGGGTACATGAACCATCTGGAGGCGCTCAATACACGTCGAACAACCTTCTAGAATGCTCTAGAAATGACCACAAGTAACTTTTTAAAGATGAAACTTGCGCATTTTGACCTTTACAGGGGGACACACCTGCCCCTTTACATACAGAGCGTCCAAGGACGCAGTTTTTGTGAACATTGGGTGCGTACCCACAGGTAAGGTTGAGAGAACCTGCGTACCCAGAGATAAATACATTTATAAAGACTTTCTCTCTTTTTGGAGTTTGACATGGAGAGCAGAGGCTTAAGACTTGCCCAGGAGGATAGCATGACTGTTGATAGAGCCATACTAACTGTACATAGCCATGGTGACATTTTTTAGTGTAACAGATTGCCCCCTAAAGTGCGAAGCCTGTAGTAGATTAGGGTTTTGTAAATCTAGGAAGGGTGAAGCGCTTTATCATTTCAAGGATTATCTCGTGGAGAGCCTGGTCAGAACCTGCAATTTTCAACACAAAATACATGTATAAGATTATATCATCACTGAGGTAGGCATTCCCATACTCAGATCAAAACTTTAACTAACTGACTAACTACTCTGATACAGGAATGATCTTGCAGTACATCATAATCATAGACTTTTGTAGACACAGTATGGGCGTAGCCATCTGTTTATGATTAGTCTACTTAGATAATGAATACAAAACTCCTCGCAGCCTGGATGGTGGAAACTAGATCCAGGGTCTTCATTTCTGCTTCCCGAATTGGTACGATTCTAGCCATGCGAATAAATGAGTTGATGTCGAACATGGTAGAAACCACTCGATTACCAGTCGATGATGTAAACTGTTAACAAGTGTGAGAGAGACCACCAGTAATGTCAATGGTTCTCAAAGCACCCAGTACAATCCATGAGATGTGAATGAATGAGTTGATGTCGAACATTTCACGGAATCCTTCGATCGAAAGTCAATGATGTAAACTGACGTCAAAGGTGAGAAACCTGCCATTGATGCATGCAGACTTCAAGGTACTGATGATTTCTAAGTCATCTCTCTAGATAATGTGCTGATGTCGATAGAAAGCAACCCATTGCAGGCAAGCCTACAACACGAAATCATTGTTCAAGTTGAAGAAATGTTGCTGTAAGGACTGACTCAGGGATGGTCAAAATGGATGACAAGTATTTTGCAGATGAAAGTTTTATTTGCAGACCTCTTGAACACATAACGACACAACAGATGGCTTGGTGATAAACGACTCAAAGTTAATCCCCGGAACCCGGCTGAAGACTTTCAATGTGGTTTGATCAACTGTGAGGTAAAGGATTTCCCAACCCAGGTGAATGAAAAGTGTCGTGTTCAAGAGTGGTAATAAGGTTTCTTCTGAGACAAAGGATAACAAATAGGCTCATTCTTCTCTCTTTTCCCCCACCATTTCTGGCAAGTACCTCTTTATTTTTTACAAGCTTGAGGAGGATAACATATGCTTGATTATAAGCTCATCCTTCGGATGAGTCCAACCTAGTTTTGATTCGAACCCTAGGAAGGAGTGGTTCGTTCCTGTTTGTAATTGAACAGGCCCTTTACTGTGAAATTTTAACGAGCCCAGTATAGGAGAAACTCGGCGTTTTTCAATTTTAGAGAGTCTGAAAAACTTAAGAAGACTCCAGGTTGAACGTTTTCGTAAATTTGTGTCCCCCAAGCCCGAAAAAGTATAAAATAATACCTGGGGGAACCGCTTGATCTTGCGACCAAGGAGTACTTTCATGATTAGTGCCTCTGACCTGAAAAGTAAAAAGCGATCAAGGACACGTCGTTTTATTTCCGTATCGAGTTTGGAACGACAAAAACCCGGCAATCTTTTCCTGTTTTTACGGTCAGAAAAGAGCTATAAGGGGACCGTCTTTTAATTCCGTTTTAACGAGTGTAAAAGAAATGCTCGGCAATCTTTTCATTTTTTAGGAGTCAGAAAAGGGCTTAAAAGATGACTCTGAGGTTTCACTTTTTCGTAAGTTTTAACGAGTTCGAAAAAATGATAAAAATATACTCATATGGCCGACTTTCAATTTAATTTACGAGCAGGAAAAGACGGAAAGAACTCGGCATTTTCATTTGTTTTACGAGAATGAAAGATAGCAAAATAATCTCGAGATTTTCATGAGTTTAACGAGTCTTGAAAATAACTGAAATTGACTCGAGATAGGTTTAATTTTTACAAAAGCTTGAAATAGAGAAAAACTATGCTTCAGAGTAGTTTCATTTTTACATAAGCTTGAAACAGAGAGAAAACTGTGCTTGATGCCCCCTAAGCATAACTGCTAGAGCGCATGCCCCCCCCGCTTCATTTCATTCAACCAGTTTGGATGAAATGAAGGTTGAGTTACGAGATCATTTGAAAGACTGGACCTAAAACAAAAAACTGAAATAACTAACCTAAATATACAACCTAACATCTATGAGATCTAGTCAAACTCTCGACTCAATTAGAGGAGGATTTGTTTCATTTTTTAACGAGCTTGACACAGGAAAAGAACTATGCTCGGATTCGGTTTCATGTTTACGCAAGCTTGAAACGAAAAACTATGCTTGTTATAAGTTCGCATGCCCCCAGCATAATGGCGCAAATCAAGGTACATGCCCCCCAAGCTTCATTACATTCAACCAGGTGGATGGAATGAAGCTTTACTTTCGAGATCTTGGAAAGACTTGTGGGAGTTGTTTCATTTTTTAGTGAGGTTGACACAAGAAAAGAACTATCCTCAAAACCCTTGTTTCATTTTTAAACAAGCTTGACACAAGATAAGGAACTATGCTCATGACTACTCTCTACAATCTACCTAACAAAAATCTTTACTCTAAAAACCTTGATTCATTTTTTAACGAGCTTGACACAAGACAAGGAACTATGCTCTAAAATCCTTGATTCTTTTTTTAATGAGCTTGACACAAGACAAGGAACTATGCTCATAACTACTCTCTACAATCTACCTACTTAACCTACCCTTGTTTCATTTTTTAACGAGCTTGACACAAGACAAGGAACTATGCTCAAAAAGTTCGCATGCCCCCAGCATAATGATGCAAAGCGAGGTACATGCCCCCCAGGCTTCATTCCATTCAATCGGCTAGATGAAATGAAGGTTTACTTTCAATATTTAACTTGAAAAGGGAGTTGTTTCATTTTTTAAGGAGGTTGACACAAGAAAAGAACTCTCCTCATACCTGATTCATTTTTTAACGAGGTTGACTCAGTAACAGGAACTATCCTCATACCTGATTCATTTTTTAACGAGGTTGACTCAGTAACAGGAACTATCCTCAAAACCCTACTTTCTACAATCTACCTATATAACCTAGAATCTACCTGATTCATTTTTTAATGAGGTTGACTCAGTAAAAGAACTATCCTCATACTAGCCTGTTTCATTTTTTAACGAGGTTGGTACAGGAAAAAACTATCCTCGTTCACACTGATTCATTTTTTAACGAGGTTGACACAGTAAAAGGAACTTTCCTCACACAACTGATTCATTTTTTAACGAGGTTGACACAATAAAAGGAACTTTCCTCATACTAGCCTGTTTCATTTTTTAACGAGGTTGATACAGGAAAAAACTATCCTCGTTCACACTGATTCATTTTTTAACGAGGTTGACACAGTAAAAGGAACTTTCCTCACACAACTGATTCATTTTTTAACGAGGTTGACACAGTAAAAGGAACTTTCCTCATACTAGCCTGTTTCATTTTTTAACGAGGTTGATACAGGAAAAAACTATCCTCGTAACAGCCTATTTCATTTTTTAACGAGGTTGATACAGGAAAAAACTTTCCTCGTACACACTGATTCATTTTTTAACGAGGTTGACACAGTAAAAGGAACTTTCCTCACACCTGATTCATTTTTTAACGAGGTTGACTCAGTAAAAGGAACTTTCCTCACTACATCCAGTTTCATTTTTTAACGAGGTTGAGACAGGAACAAACTATCCTCGCACTCACTGATCATGGCTTCCAACCAGACCCCAGTGGAGTCGCCATTTTGTCAGGCGGAAAGAGTCGATAGTGCGGACACAACCAACCTCCCTAGGAGCCTAAGACTCTCTAGTGACAAACAAGACAAACAAGAGCAATCCTTCTCTAAACATGCATTTACCATATAAGAAATCAAGTGTTTAGATCCTACCTGTAGTCCAACGCTGTTGTAGCAGTCCAGCTCCGCGGATCCGAGTGAGCTCCTCCTTCACTTTGAAACCTGCATCCATTAACAATCAAACGATTAAATAGCACTTGATAATCTCATAGAATAAAACATATTTAACACATAGACCAAGGAGTACATGAAACAACTCATAAATAACAAGTTATTGAGAAGAATGGACTCATTTGTATTAATAGGAAACAAAAGGAACAATTACAACCTGAGCCTTCTCTCGTTCTCTCAACCTTACCTGCGGGTACGCACCCAATGTTCACAAAAACTGCGTCCTTGGACGCTCTGTATGTAAAGGGGCAGGTGCGTCCCCCTGTAAAGGTCAGAATGCGCAAGTTTCATCTTTAAAAAGTTACTTGTGGTCATTTCTAGAGCATTCTAGAAGGTTGTTCGACGTGTATTGAGCGCCTCCAGATGGTTCATGTACCCCTACCAAAGAGGAACTTATCCCATCAATAAGGGAGCTATCCCATCCAAAGAGGGGATTATCCCATTGATGGTGGACCTGATTAACTTCCTCTTGAGCACTATAAATACAGGCATTGGGCCAGAAGGAGGTGAGGTTGAAAGCTAAACATTTCTAAGGGTAGATGCTGCAGGAATTAGGACTCCCATTTAGAAGCTTGTGAGGAGAGATTCCCATCCTTACTTGTTCCATTTGGAAGTGGGTGAGTTTGACATGGAGAGCAGAGGCTTAAGACTTGCCCAGGAGGATAGCATGACTGTTGATAGAGCCATACTAACTGTACATAGCCATGGTGACATTTTTTAGTGTAACAGATTGCCCCCTAAAGTGAGAAGCCTGTAGTAGATTAGGGTTTTGTAAATCTAGGAAGGGTGAAGCGCTTTATCATTTCAAGGATTATCTCGTGGAGAGCCTGGTCAGAACCTGCAATTTTCAACACAAAATACATGTATAAGATTATATCATCACTGAGGTAGGCATTCCCATACTCAAATCAAAACTTTAACTAACTGACTAACTACTCTGATACAGGAATGATCTTGCAGTACATCATAATCATAGACTTTTGTAGACACAGTATGGGCGCAGCCATCTGTTTATGATTAGTCTACTTAGATAATGAATACAAAACTCCTCGCAGCCTGGATGGTGGAAACTAGATCCAGGGTCTTCATTTCTGCTTCCCGAATTGGTACGATTCTAGCCATGCGAATAAATGAGTTGATGTCGAACATGGTAGAAACCACTCGATTACCAGTCGATGATGTAAACTGTTAACAAGTGTGAGAGAGACCACCAGTAATGTCAATGGTTCTCAAAGTACCCAGTACAATCCATGAGATGTGAATGAATGAGTTGATGTCGAACATTTCACGGAATCCTTCGATCGAAAGTCAATGATGTAAACTGACGTCAAAGGCGAGAAACCTGCCATTGATGCATGCAGACTTCAAGGCACTGACGATTTCTAAGTCATCTCTCTAGATAATGTGCTAATGTCGATAGAAAGCGTCCCGTTGCAGGCAAGCCCACAACACGAAATCATTGTTCAAGTTGAAGAAATGTTGCTGTAAGGACTGACTCAGGGATGGTCAAATGGGTGACAAGTATTTTGCAGATGAAAGTTTTATTTGCAGACCTCTTGAACACATAACGACACAACAGATGGCTTGGTGAAGAATGACTCAAAGTTAATCCCCGGAACCTGGCTGAAGACTTTCAATGTGGTTTGATCAACTGTGAGGTAAAAGATTTCCCAACCCAGGTGAATGAAAAGTGTCATGTTCAAGAGTGGTAATAAAGTTTCTTCTGAGACAAAGGATAACAAATAGGCTCATTCTTCTCTCTTTTCCCCCACCATTTCTGGCAAGTACCTCTTTATTTTTAACAAGCTTGAGGAGGATAACATATGCTTGATTATAAGCTCATCCTTCGGATGAGTCCAACCTAGTTTTGATTCGAACCCTAGGAAGGAGTGGTTCGTTCCTGTTTGTAATTGAACAGGTCCTTTACTGTGAAATTTTAACGAGCCCAATATAGGAGAAACTTGGCGTTTTTCAATTTTAGAGAGTCTGAAAAACTTAAGAAGACTCCAGGTTGAACTTTTTCGTAAATTTGTGTCCCCCAAGCCCCAAAAAGTATAAAATAATACCTGGGAGAACCGCTTGATCTTGCGACCAAGGAGTACTTTCATAATTAGTGCCACTGACCTGAAAAGTAAAAAGCGATCAAGGACACGTCGTTTTATTTCCAGTATCGAGTTTGAAACGACAAAAACCCGGCAACCTTTTCTTGTTTTTACGGTCAGAAAAGGGCTATAAGGGGACCGTCTTTTAATTCCGTTTTAACGAGTGTAAAAGAAACGCTCGGCAATCTTTTCATATTTTAGGAGTTAGAAAAGGGCTTAAAATATGACTCTGAGGTTTCACTTTTTCGTAAATTTTAACGAGTTCGAAAAAATGATAAAAATATACTCATATGGCCGACTTTCAATTTAATTTACGAGCAGGAAAAGACGGAAAGAACTTGGCATTTTCATTTGTTTTACGAGAATGAAAGATAGCAAAATAATCTCGAGATTTTCATGAGTTTAACGAGTCTTGAAAATAACTGAAATTGACTCGAAATAGGTTTCATTTTTACAAAAGCTTGAAACAGAGAAAAACTATGCTTCAGAGTAGTTTCATTTTTGCACAAGCTTGAATCAGAGAAAAAACTGTGCTTGATACCCCCTAAGCATAACTGCTAGAGCGCATGCCCCCCCAGCTTCATTTCATTCAACCAGTTGGATGAAATGAAGGTTGAGTTACGAGATCATTGAAAGACTCGACCTAAAACTATAAGAAAAGATGCAAAAAATAACTAACCTAAATATACAACTTAACATTTATGAGATCTAGTCAAACTCGCTCAAGACAAGGAACTATGCTCAAGAAGTTCGCATGCCCCAGTATAATGATGAAAAACGAGGTGCATGCCCCCCAGGCTTCATTGCATTCAACCAGATGGATGGAATGAAGGTTTACTTTCAATATTTAACTTGAAAAGGGAGTTGTTTCATTTTTAAGGAGGTTGACACAAGAAAAGAACTATCCTCATACCTGATTCATTTTTTAACGAGGTTGACTCAGTAACAGGAACTATCCTCTAACCTGATTCATTTTTTAACGAGGTTGACTCAGTAACAGGAACTATCCTCAAACCCTACTTGCTACAATCTACCTACATATCCTAAAATCTACCTGATTCATTTTTTAATGAGGTTGACTCAGTAAAAGAACTATCCTCATACTATCCTGTTTCATTTTTTAACGAGGTTGATACAGGAAAAAACTATCCTCGTACTCACTGATTCATTTTTTAACGAGGTCGACACAGTAAAAGGAACTTTCCTCGTGGACACCTGTTTCATTTTTTAACGAGGTTGGCATAGGAAAAGGAACTGTCCTCGCAACTCCTTGTTTCATTTTTTAATGAGCTTGACACAAGACAAGGAACTATGCTCATGACTTCCAGTTTCATTTTTTAATGAGGTTGAGACTAGAAGAAACTATCCTCACACCATTGATCATGGCTTCCAACTGGAAGAAAGACACGTCAATGGACACACCTTGATCATGGCTTCCAAGAGGTCTTCATCAGAAGGAAGAATAGTGCTCTGGAAGGAACACATGTCAAGGGACTCGAAAGGGATAAGAACATCATGTTCAAGTAATCCCCTAGAGTTTTCCATGTCAATTACCGGATCTAAATCAAAGGAAGATGAGCAAACAGTGAGAGGCTCACTTACATCGGTAACTGAAAACATGGGACCAGTTGCCACATAATTGACCCGTGGCAGGGTGGATACCACTTTAGAATCAGGAACATTTAGGGGTGTCATATTATTGGTAGTTGAAACAAGACTAGGGAACGAAAGCTGGTCCACAGTCACAATACTGCCATTGTGAGGGAAAGACATCACGCGAAAGAGTGTCGATACGACAGCTTTCATTGCATAAACATAGTCTCGCCCAAGGAGTAAATTGAAATCCAAGGGACCTCGAACTACTATAAGATCAATACAGACAGTTTTACCTTCCAAGGTAATAGAAAACTTAGGAAGGATCCCTAAAGGTTCACTAATGGTTCTGTTAAAAGCTTTCAGATTCTGCGTAATAGGCGCAAGCTGAGGGGAACCCAAAGCTTTCCAAACAATTGAGGATAAAATACTAACAGAAGCACCTTCATCGACCTGTGTACGATGTATGTCCCTACTACCAGCCTTGACAATGATTTGAAAAGGGATGGAGGAAGGAAGACGAGGTTCTGTCAATCTATTCCAATCAAAGGAAAAGACCTCAATACTTGGAGGGGGTTCTGGAGAAACAGGTGAAATGCCCCCCGGCATAGAAGAATCTGATGTAACAAGAAGAACCTGAGCGGTATGAAGTTCACTTTCTAAAGGGAAAGTGGGATCGACCGAATGTGAAATTGAATCGACCACTTGATCAACTAATGGATCATTAACCTGAGTGACATGAGTTGCACTCTCCAATGGAAGAGTGTGATTGACTGTACTTGAAGTTAGATCAATCACTCCGTTAGTTGACGGTAGGTTGGGAGAAAGTTTACGGTAACCAGTTGGAAATTCTTGCTGTGGAACAGTAAGTTTTTCCAACAATGTTGAGGCTTCATCCATGTGAGGGCAAATGCGAGTTTGATGACTCCCTTTGCATAACTTACAAGGAAACCTAACTTTACCCTTTTTCCCAGGAACCTGACTATCACTGGTTGATAGATCAACGGAAAGTTGATGAGATTTTTCTGACCATACTTCCAAGACCTTTGGAATACCAAGACAATTGACAAGGAAGTGGTCACCCTTACAAAGCCTGCAAGGGTATTTGGGTTTACGATGCATGTCGGAGTTTTCCTCAACACCACTAACACTTACAGCCGTGGTTGGTTGGTTGACTTCTTTCTTATCTTGCTTCTTCTTCTTCTTCTTCTTCTTCTTCTTCTTCCCTTTCTTCTTCTTCTTAGCCTCCTAGTTACTAGCATCAAAGCTTTTACCAGGCGAAGAGGAAGAAATGGAGGAAGAAAAATTAGGCGAAGAAGGTAAAGGGTCAACAGAAGGTTGGTGATGTTGAGATGGTGAACTCTGTTGAGGTGAAGCATCCGGTTGAGGTGGAACAATTGGAGTACTTTGGGCCAACAAAGTTGAAAATAACCATATCGGTAATCCTATTGTGAATCCAGGTAATGACAAAGTAGCCATATAAGGAGGACCAACATTTCTAAAGTAAGGAAAAGTACTAGGATTCTCATTAGGAGGGGTTCCTAGGTTGGTAAATTCCGGAACATTTTCCATTATATTCAACTTCAGTGAATTTTATTAACAATTTTTAAAACTAAAATTAACAATTCAGAATTCACACCTAACAATTAAAATTCACAGTTCACACCTATGGTTTCTAAAAGTAAAAACAAACAAATTAACACGCGCTATCAAATCTAGGAGTCAAACCATACACAAACAGTAGCCTTCCGGACCGAAAACGCTAGTTGGTGATGAAGCCCAACATCGCCGAATTCAGTACAGAAGGGGTGGGTGGAACAGTTACCCCGACAACTTGCTTAATGAATAGACTAGACCAAGTTCCTCCACTTTAACCGTCTCGAGTGAAGTGAACCCCCCAGAAAATCCAAGTGAGTCTAGCCGACGTCTGCTCCAGGTACAGTGGGATCTTCCCTCCACCGTCACCTTGGGTAGAACCCTAAAGATAATGGTCACTAAGGTCACCAACAGCAACAAATACACCTGGGGGAACAGTCTACGACCCGATAGCACGCAAGGGCAGAGTAACAAGCTCAATCCCCTTGCCGGCTCCTTGACAATAATCCAAGGTTTACCGACAAGTGACCCCAGGCTCCTCGACAATAATCTGAGGTTTACCGTTTGTAGTACGTGCGTATCTGGCATCTTTCCCAATGAAGGAGGATTGATCCCCTCACTGGTTCGGACACGGTCTCGTGCTTCTCCTTTAAGAGGAGCTTTCCCAGAGTACAAATGAAACAGTTGGATTTATCCTACCACAAGATGAGCTACTTGTTTGGTTTTGCTGTCTTGGAGAGTTAATTACTCTCCTACTCCAAAACACTAGCCTGATCTATATTGGTGTTTCAGAGCCCTAGAAATGTAAAAATTACTAGATGAATTTTAATTAAGCGCTGTGTTATTAAGGCTGTTATTACTCAAATGGGTAAATGGATACGAAACCAATGGTGTTATGACCCAACTCAACTGAATGCAATCGAATATGATAATGTAATCTTTTCAATTCGATGAATCCTAACTAAAGTAAGGAGAGAGTTTCCATTCACTTCCAACAATGCAAAAAATTGATGCACTAATTTTATCAAGAAAAACTAATGCAAATCCATTCCAAACCATTTTTTTTTTATTTTTATTTTTGTGTAAATTCAAATCAAAGAAAGCTGATCTAAATCTACGATTGATTTTTTAGAATGTAAACTATGCAATGGTAATCTAAGCACAATTCACTTGAAAAGTATGCAAATGTAATCTATGCACATTTTTCATTCATATTCTGAAAAATGAGAATTCTAATTATGCAAATGTGATCTATGCAAGAGAATTCTCAAACACAAGACGATTCTAATGTAATCTAAGAATCAATCAAGTGCAAGTCGAGAAAATTGGGTGAGAGTTCCAAAGATCAAAAAATAAAAACACTCAAAGGCGATTAACACTCATATACAATTTAGCCCCCCCGGCGAATGAGGGGGAATTTTTTTTGCAAAAACAAAAGCAAAAAGATGCAAAATTGTGAAAGGACTGAGAGAAACCTCCAAGCAATGACCAAAGGAAAACAAATCAGGAATTTCTCAAAAAGAGACTCAAAAAACCCAATTGATGAAAGTTTAAAGTAGGAATGCTAATGAAACAAGGCCTAGATGAAGATTTATGGCAGGTAACCAGTGGATCTGGGCAGTAAAAACAAATTAAAAGCAAAATCTAAAAAGGCAAAAAGGAGAAAATTGAAAATTTCTTAATTTTGACAGGGGTACGCAGGCGACCTGTTTGCACAGGTGCGGGTACGCACTGTGCACAAAGACGCAGTGCGTACAAGTACGCACTGTGTTAAACCCAGAGACTGCGTATTGCTGGCAAAGCTAAGAAAAATAAAAAACTAAATTGACTCTAAGCTAACCCACCCAAATACACAGCTAGACAACCAAAAATCAGAAAACAAGCACTTTTTCTCAGACCAAAATATCAAATCAAAAAGAACTCAAACACATTCATGGATTCCCCAGTGGAGTCGCCATTTTGTCAGGCGGAAAGAGTCGATAGTGCGGACACAACCAACCTCCCTAGGAGCCTAAGACTCTCTAGTGACAAACAAGACAAACAAGAGCAATCCTTCTCTAAACATGCATTTACCATATAAGAAATCAAGTGTTTAGATCCTACCTGTAGTCCAACGCTGTTGTAGCAGTCCAGCTCCGCGGATCCGGATGAGCTCCTCCTTCACTTTGAAACCTGCATCCACTAACAATCAAACGATTAAATAGCACTTGATAATCTCATAGAATAAAACATATTTAACACATAGACCAAGGAGTACATGAAACAACTCATAAATAACAAGTTATTGAGAAGAATGGACTCATTTGTATAAATAGGAAACAAAAGGAACAATTACAACCTGAGCCTTGGTGTTGTGCAAGTCCCTCCCAGGGTCCATCAAGAGTTCTCCTTTACTTTGACAAAGCTCACCCACTTCCAAATGGAACAAGTAAGGATGGGAATCTCTCCTCACAAGCTTCTAAATGGGAGTCCTAATTCCTGCAACATCTACCCTTAGAAATGTTTAGCTTTCAACCTCACCTCCTTCTGGCCCAATGCCTGTATTTATAGCGCTCAAGAGGAAGTTAATCAGGTCCACCATCAATGGGATAATCCCCTCTTTGGATGGGATAGCTCCCTTATTGATGGGATAAGTTCCTCTTTGGTAGGGGTACATGAACCATCTGGAGGCGCTCAATACATGTCGAACAACCTTCTAGAATGCTCTAGAAATGACCACAAGTAACTTTTTAAAGATGAAACTTGCGCATTTTGACCTTTACAGGGGGACGCACCTGCCCCTTTACATACAGAGCGTCCAAGGATGCAGTTTTTGTGAACATTGGGTGCGTACCCACAGGTAAGGTTGAGAGAACCTGCGTACCCAGAGATAAATACAGTTATAAAGACTTTCTCTCTTTTTGGAGTTTGACATGGAGAGCAGAGGCTTAAGACTTGCCCAGGAGGATAGCATGACTGTTGATAGAGCCATACTAACTATACATAGCCATGGTGACATTTTTTAGTGTAACACTTGAACCCTACTATGTTTAATTGGGCAGAGGCCGTGTCTCTAAACATAAAGAGACAACTGACCAAATGCCATCAGGGGGAGGCAAAATAGTTCGAATGCGGCTCTATCCTGATACCGCTCATGTTGGAGCGAGTATCGATCCTGCAGAGACAAGACGTGACATTGTGATGGCCAGGGCCATGGCAGACATAGATAACTCGATGGGTGCTCGTGATGCCGCAAGGAGGTAGTGGCCAACCTACATCATGGGGTCCGAAATTTGTTGAGTGGATGAACCGCCAACAAGCTGTAGTCAAGGATTGGCTGTATGCTGGGATGGATTTCAGGGGAGATCCAAACATGCTGCTTCCACCTGGTGAACAGTGGGACGAGAGATGTAAAATACTCAGCTTGACTGATAAACTTTTATAATTTTTGTTGTTTTGGATTTTAAATATACATGCCCTAATTCTTATGTTCAATTCTTTGTAGATGTTGGTCCTGAGAGACTAGTAGTTCTCGCTCCTACTTCCTAGAGGGATGCCGGAGAGATTGACTTACCACCTCCGGGTGGAGATGCTAAGGAGGAAATAGCCTGAAACTTAGAGGGCTTGACTGAGGGGATACCAGACTATAGAGGGTTCGAGGAGATTCTTATGTAGTACCAGTGACACACTGTGGGTGTGTCGAATAGGATACACCAGTTGCTTCGACGTGTGGTCTCAGCAGTAGTCTACTATAGAGAGCATAATGCATAGTAGACGTCTAGGTTTCTTTTTTGCATAGTTTTTAGAGACATGTGCCTCATGATGTAACTGAAAACACATATTTTTTAAACATATATATATATATATATATATATATATATATATATATATATATATATATATATATATATATATATATATATATATATATATATATATATATATATATATATATATATATATATATATATATTTTGAGCGCCATGGAGCTCAATACACAACATACATCTATTTATGTTTTACTGCGTCTACTTATTGTGTCTGAATGCTTTCTTATGTTTTTTTATAAATTGCGCAAATGTCTATCTAATACTTGATTTGTAAATGCATCAGTTAACATATTTAGCCTTCTAGGAATGTGTCGATATGTGATATAATCAAAATTCCTTTCCAGTAAGAGAACCCGTATATACAACCTTAAAATTTGAGGATTTCTGACGGAATAATGCTCGTTAAGTTGAAGAACAACAAGCTGGGAGTATAGATTCATAATCAATGCACGAATATTGAGGTCAACAACCTCAGCCAATAATTCGATGACAGTGCTATATTTAGCGACATTGTTTGTGGTACACCCTAGATAAACACCTTGAAGATCCACTAACTCACCATGAGGATCGTATATAACCCATGCTATGGAGGAAAGATTCTGGGTACTTCGACAAGCACTATCAGCGAAACCAATATAAGGTGCGACAAAAATCTACATAAGAAGTAAAAGGGTGGCAAATGCTTACATGCCAAGCCAAACATGTACAAAATGAAAAACAAACTTATGTACACAACAATGCATGAAAGACTCATGCATAGTATTTCTTAAGATAAAGCACATTCTGGGGTTTATCCAAAGGGTTACCTTCATAATCAACTAGCTCATAAGCCCCTTTTTGCAATACTCATTTGACGATATAGGGCCCGTGCCACATGGGTTCAAACTTTCCTGCCCCCAACTTGTCATTAGCTTGATCATATAGCAGGACTAAATCTCCCTCCATGAAGGAACATGGATTGACTGTCTGATCAAAGTGAGTCTTGAGTCTCTTCTTTTGTGCTTCAATAACTAAAGAAGCAAGCCAACGAGTCTTGTCCAGACGTTCTAGATAAAGAAGGCATTCTTCCACTAGAGTAGTATTCGGGAGAAATTCGACAACTAATTTGAGAGAAGGGATTTCGCATTCAATCGGGAGTGTAGCTTCCAGACCATAAACCAACTGAAATGGTGTGAATCCAGTCGCATCTTTAACCGAGGTATGGTAGGCCCATAGGGTAGAAAACAACATTAAATGCTAGTTTGACTTATGCATTCCAATGGTACACTGAAGCATAGTAACTAACACTTTGTTGACAGCTTTGACTTGGCCATTGGCCTGAGGGTAATAAGGCGTCGAAATATTGTGATGTAAGGCTAACTAGGTTGTCAACTCAGCCATCATATAACCATGGAAATGGGAACCATGATTAGTGACTATAGCTTGAGGGACTCCGAACCGAGTAATCACATGATTGAATAGGAACTTCGCAGCTGTCTTACCAATGTTAGACAATGTAGGCATCGCTTCAGCCCATTTCGTAAAATAATCAATGACAACAATGATATACCCATGCCCCTCGGCCGAGCGATAGTTACATGTCATAAAATCAATGCCCCATTTAGCAAAAGGGCCTACGGTAATGACAAGATGCAAACGAGAAGGTGGCTCACACATCTTCTGCTAGTAAATTTGGCATGTGTGATAGGAACTGACAACCAAAATGCAGTCTTTAAAAATGGAGGGAAAAAAGTAACCAGCACGAAGGATTTTTTGGGTAGTAGCATAACCAAACTTATGACCACCACACACATGAGAGTGGCAGTCATTCAAGACTCGCTTAGCTTCCTCAAAAGTTAGACAGTGACAGAAAATAGAATCAACGCCGAGATGGTATAAAGTGTCTCCAACAATACGATAAGGTTGAGAATGATGATGAATGAGTCATCGAGCATACTTAGAAAAATCAAGATAGAAGGAAGATGTCTGGAGGTAGAAAATAATGTCATCGTACTAGGGATCGAGGGTACTGATCAAGAAAAGCATGACATCTGGAATGCGGTCCTCTATTCGAGAGGGAGTAGAAGCAGATGGTAATGAGCAAATTAACTCAACGAAGACTAGTGACTTTTTAGACATGGCAGCAGTAAACTCCAAATCAAACTCTTGAAGGATAACAATCCATTTCGAGTACTTTCCCCGAGCAATTGGCATGACAAAATGTATGTCATCGGGTTGCAATCTGAAATCACGGTTGCCGTACGCAACAAAATATAATGATGAAAGCGTTGGAGAGCTTCTAAGGCGAGCTTCTCGACATAAGAATAATGAGTCTCAGTTTCGAGAAGGTGGCGGCTGAGATAATAGATAACATGCTGGGAACCATCGTTGTCATCTTGAACCAAAACCATACCAATAGTACTATCAGCAACAACTAGATAAAGTGAATACTCACAATGATAGTCAGGTGGACGCAACAAAGGAGCAGAAAAAAGAAGTGCCTTGAGTTGCTCTAATGACCTCTGGGCGATTGCATCCCAAATAAAGGGAGTGTCATGCTTAAGGAGACATGTGTAACCTTTAGCAATCTCAACGTAGTTAGGGATAAATGACATAGGAAATTTTATTTTCCCTACAAACTCTGCAACTGATGAAAAGAAGCAGGAGGTGGGAGATTCAGTATAGTTTCGACCTTGAGGGGGTCAATATGAATGCCCTCATTAGAAACGAAAAACCCAAGGAGTCTACCAGATTCGACGCAGAAGACACAATTATGCAGATTAAGACGAATACGGTAATGTCTACAGTGAAGAAAAATCACACGGAGGTAGTTCAGAGTTCTGAGAGTGCCAGTTGAGTTTTGGTGTGCTAGTTCTTCGCTTGTTGGATTGATAGCTTACAGTTTGGATTTCATTTCATGTTGTGAGAGTGTAAAGTGGTTTTGTAAGAAAGAAGCCTTAGTTTCATACTTGTACTTTTGGGTGAGAGGGAGAGTCATCAGTCTTTCTGGGAGACCTTTGAGAGTGAATGCTTATGGAGACATACTGATCGGACCCTTTCAAGGAAGCTTGTGACATCAAGGCATGGTTGTAAGCTTTAATATTGTTCATATTAATACAATCAATGGTTATTTCCTATATCATGTATGAAATGTATGTTGATAGCTTATGGTTCCTTGACTCTATAAGTAGATAGTTCTTTGTTGTGCTCTATTATGTGTTTTGTCATTTTCTTATGTTGTTTCATGTGAATCATTCATTAAGGAGAATAAAGTGATAGCTGAAGCAAAGTGACGAAAACTTCATCGAACATTGGTTTAAGGTAGGCCTATTCAACGAGAAATATTTAAGGACTTAGCTATTTTCTTTGTTTTGTTGTGACTAGACCCACTCTAGGGCTAGAGGGGTTGCCTCTGTCTGTAGAGGTAACTTACCTGCATCACAAGGATAGTTGGAGGGATTTGACAATAGAATGTGGGAAGAAGGGATATGGTAAGCAGGGAGGTTTTTTAGACAACCTAGGGTTTAAAAATTTTAATAGCAAACCAACTTTAAAATCTTGAAAAGAGTGCTGGGAGGATAATTTAGGGAGTATGCTTACTTGCTTGAGGCTTTAGGTAGGAAAAGAAGCGATTTGAATGGTTGTTATGATGGTTTTTGTTGTTTATATACCTATGCATAGTGCCTTGTATATATGTGCAGCGCTCCGATTGTATGCACAGCGCCATGCAAAAATGCATTGGCAAACAAGCTCTATGCGTAGCGCTCCCTCCTTTATGCGCAATGCCCCAGCTCTATGCGCAGGGATTTTTGTAGGCCACTTTTGGAGGCTTTCTCGGTGTCCAAATTGAGCTCATGATAGTGCGTTGGAAAGGAATCTCTCTTGGCTACACAATGGACCTATCAAGCACTAAAAATAATCAATTATAACCCATGAAACATCAATTCTCCCAAGACTAGTCAAAATGTGCAAAATGAGGGTGCAAAAATGAAGTGTTCTCTTGCAGGAAACTTTTCGAGGCCTTCCTCAACTCCAAATTGAGTGCATGATAGCTCATTGGAAATCTATTTTTGTCTAGTTATCATTTGACTCATCATGAATGTCATTTGGATAATCTAGCAAGAAGCAAATTTGATTTTTCCAAAGTCGTTGTAGAAGTCCAGCAACTCTCTTGTAGCAACTGTATTTTTGACATTTCTCTAAAACCATGAAACTTTTGTAAATATTGAAGGCGTTTTTCCATCCTTGGCCCATTATGGACAGAAACCACTCTCATGTGTTCCAAATTCATCCCTGTTTAGTCTAAAACATAGTTTGAAGAAAAACTGGCCCTATGTGTGGCAAATGATTTGTCCCTTGGAATGACTTATTGAAAAATGATGGAGACATGATGTGTATGAGTTGAAATGGCCTCATACTTACTGAAATGACATCCCTTATGCCTCATATACTCAGATGTCTCTGATTCCATAGCCAACCCTAGTTCAATGGGTACCCTAGCTCAATGGGTGAGGAAATTAGGGTTTAGTGCTTGTGGAAAATGATGATTTGGACACCCTTGGGAAAAGACAATTCCCTTTGGCATGCACTTAACCCTTTGAAACTTTACCCTTTCACTTGGCTACTTCCTTTGACAAATTGATCTTTTAATGGTTTGGCATCTTTGGAACACTGAGTTAACAACTTGGGAAGGTGAAATTGTTACATTTGAAAGACATAAAATTACATAATGAAATAAGAATTCTCTTTACAAATAATCTTCACATGGTGAAGGGATGTTATTTGATCACCCTTTAATTGTTGGTATTATGCAATGGAATGGAACCTTGGCAACCCTAATGACTTAATGAAATATTGAAAAACCCTAAAAGACCTAATGAGACCTTGAAGGACTGAATTTCAAGATGACATAATAACCTCATCACTGATACAAATGGCATGATAAAAACAAATTTATGAATGATGTATAGTCAAGAAGATATTAAAATATGCCAACAAGTAATGACATTTAGGGAAGAGTGATGTTTTTGGACTAGGACTACCATCACTAACTAATTTTTTTGCATGACCTAGTGGAATGATTAAAAAAAATTGTGTGAGACACCTAAAATGAATATGAAAAGAGAAAATTTGATCAATGATGGCAGTATGCAAATACTGACCCTAACATTGGCTCCATTGGGGATGGTGGCTCCTTGGAAGTGCCAAGAACACCATAGACCAAGTAGCCTTTTCCATTGGGCATGGAGTAAAAAGAAAACTCAATCTAAAATACGTGATTGGATACTGATGACTCAAAGACACAAATTAATTTCTACTCAACTGAAAAATGACTTAATACTAAAACACAACTGACAAATTGAAAAAGATGCTCAAAATGGTTTATTCAATAAAACCTACTCTAACTGTTCCACTCATCACCTGATCAAGTGAAATGAAACAACCAATGCAAAAAATTGAGCATTCTGGCTGCTGTTTGAATTCTCTGCAAGTGCTTGTTTATGAGCAAGAAGATAGAACTCCTGAAAGACAACTCCCATGAAAATTTGTCAACATATTGAATATTAATGAAATTGTAAAGCACGAGCCCACCTGCTGACCTCTAGAATGCTACGAAAGTATCTTCATATGAGTACATATTGATTTCCAGCCCATCTAATACGTTACTGCTCCACTCCAGGTAGTCTTTGTACTTTCGTTTTAAAATTTTCCTAACATCTATGTTTTCTTTGTTTGATGACTGCAGAAAATTGACAAAAGGATCCTGAAACTCATCAATGACTAATTTTTCTTGATGATCAAAACAAAACAAAAATATTTTTCATTACTCTCCTGATATGACTACAAATCTTGGTATGAGCTTTGTAATGAAATTCCTACTGAACAAGACAATGAAGTCGGCTATCTGATCAAGTTGATATCAACATTATTTTCAGGCTCATAGTTAGCTAATGGAGAAGGACTTTTACTACATATATCATCCAACACATCAGCTACTAGGTCATGAAAAACTTGCAAAGATTGCTGCAACCTATTTTGAATCAGTTTTAATGAGACTGCATGACACTCTGCAAGTTGCTCATCCTTTGCTTTAGAGATATTATGAAAATTTTTCTTTAAAAATTGAAATGTTTCAAAACCTAGTGGTACATATTCATCTTGCATCATTTGATCATATGTTTCAGCTTCCAAGCCTTCATCTGCAATTTGAAATTCAATGGAACTCAGTGGTTGCAAATCTAGAGCTAGGGAGGCTTCTATGTCGCAAATGATTTCCTCGACCAATTCATGAGAAGGTTTATCCTTTATAGTGTTGACCACTCGCTTATCTGCTTGCTTATAGTTTTCTATTATTTTTTCAAATGAGGAGAAACACAAGGGTAAGGAGCTTTGATCAAAAATTTGATTATCCTCTTGATTGTCAAGATCAAAACTCAATGAGTGTTGATTTATGATCGCATCAAAGTTACCTCTAATGAACTGAAATGAAGTAAAACAAAGAGGCAAACATCCTTCACTTACTTCCAAATTTTCTTCACTTTCTTCATCACTTTCATATCTGATATGCTTCAGCTGATTATTGTATTTGAGCTGCTGAAACTGACCTTCGTCCTCCCACAAACCAGCTACTGATTGCTCTGCAAGATTAGCTTCTATTGGCATTATGATACAAGTGTTGTCCTTGATGGCGACTCACACAGATGACAGATCATAGTGCAGCAGGTCAGTAGCAAAGAGTTGATGATCAGACTACAAAGAATGAAGAAAGAAGAGTATATATGCAGGTTCACTATATACCAAGTCGCATACATGTGCAGGTTATACGCAGGTTCACTATGTACCAAGTCGCGTATATACACAGGTTCACTATATACCAAGTAGGGTATACACACAGGTTCACTATATACAAAGGTGCGTATACTCGCGGGATTGCTGATCAAAATTTGCATATGCGTATGCACGCACTTTCATGCGCATAAAAGCACATACATGTGGGAAAGCTTATTTTTGGGTCCGTGGTATTTAGACCAATGGTTTTGGTCCTTGGTATTGCGTTCGAAGTGTTGAACCTAGGTATTGGGTCCCTAGTATTGGTTCTCAATGGTTTTGGACCATGGTATTTACTAAGGCTTAAGAATATAAAAGGAGAAGAAGATCACTAGGCAAATGTATTGAGAAAGTCTTGAATATTTGATGAATTATGAGATCCAGTATGCAGGTTATGGGTTCATGATGCATTGCTTGATCTAAGCTAAGGAGGAATATCAATGGTTGATGGAGAACAATATCTAAGGATAAATAGGGATCTAATGGCTTGGAATGAATCATCTCTATATGGTTTGATCTTGTTTAGTCTAGATTTGTACATTGACGCACGTAATGTTCTGTAAATGTTATGATCTGGGTATAACTCAAGTTTGGAATAGCTACAAATCATGAATGAATATTTACATATGTATACACTGGTTGACTATGCTAAAAGAGTGTACATACGTAGGTTAGATACATATAAGTAGCGTATACCATATGAGCTATGATGTTTGAAGTTACAGGTGTTTCTAGTTGTTGATGAGTTCTGATGACTGTATACTGGTGTTAGTATTCTGCATATTCAGATTGGTTGATTATGTTTAGCTTCAGTATTGATGGATGAGATCTATAATGGATCAAGATCAGAATGACTTATCTTTATGTGATCTGATGAACTAGATCTTGTTGCTAACATACATATTATCCTTGTATATGTAATGCACTGGGTATGTCTGAAGTCAGGAAGTGGAGCAAAGTAAAGTAATTAATGACATATACGCTGGTTCGCCTTGGTGAAGTTGCGTATACACACTGGTTCGGCACTTCCAAGTAGCGTATGCACTCTGATGCATGATTTTTGATGATACAGTTGGTTCTGAATATTATTGCAGAGTTTAGTGTTCTGCTCTGTGTTCTGGTGACTACATTTTGTTGACAGGGTTTCAGTGATTTAGTATTGGGTGATTCAGAGATTGATGATGCTAGTGTTGATTGATTGTGTGCTTCAATGATATTGATGGGTCTAGTATGAAAATTAGATGAAAAGTGGACTTCAGATTATGATGTTATGGTCCATGAGTAGCCAGCCTGAAAATTTATGAAACGTGGTACCTGGAGCAAGAAAGAGAAGGTTGTAGCCTTCTGTAGGTCAGCACCTATGTACTAGTACATCAACTAGTACAAGAGCTAAGGGGGTGATAGCTCCCTTCCAGTAGCAGCTGGAAAACGAGTGAAGGTTGGAGCATTTCAGTAGGCTGGCACCTACATACTAGTAAATGGATCAGCTAGTACAAGAGCTAAGGGGGTTGTAGCTCCCTTCCAAGAGAGTTTGGAGAACGAGAGAAGGTTGTAGCCTTTTGCAGGTAGAAGCCTACATACTAGTATAAGATTGCACCAGTACAGAACCATTGTAAAAGAAGTTTCTTATTAAAAAGAAGATTGAGACGACTTGCAGCAGGTGGTTTTCACCCACATTGGGTTTCCACCTTACATCATGGTGTTCATGTGTGCTTCTTGTGTGTGATGATCTATTCTATTTTACTGCTCCTATTTACTGTTCATATGGTTAATAATGTTCTGATGCACTCATTAAGGATCAACTAGCTGATTCATAAGTTTACTAGATATACGCTTGTTGCATTACACACAGTTGCGTATACACGTGGTTTTCCTTAACTGAAGTAGTGTATATGAATCTTAATATGGAAATGAAAAAGTTATATTGATTTAATAATACTAATTCACCCCCCCCCCCTCTCAGTATTATTTCCAACAGCTTTTGTTTGGAGAACATAATAATTGTTGTACTGATCAAACTTTGGAAAATCATCAATATAAGTAATGTCACCAATAATACACATTATATTATCAAATTGTTTCTCCGCAGATTGATCTACAAATCGATTTTCAGATCTATGGTAGCTAGGATTAGTAAGAAATTTTTTAAGGCTAGCAATATTTTCGTTTTCTGGGATAGGTGGGTCATGGTGATCTTGAATAGAAAATTCATCTCTCGAGGTGATTCTTTGCATCATTTCTTCCATTTTACTTACCAAAATGTCAAGCTTCACCTTTGAAGATGTTAAGTGCTCTACAATGTTCTCCCTCTTTTCTTCCTTCAACGTTGCCCTTCTGATCAATAGATTAGTCTCTACATCTACTGCATTGTTCTGCATCTCTTCAAGTGTTGCAAGGTTCCTTTCCCTCAGCTGAAACTCCATTTCCGGATCAAAGGCATCTAGGTAGTGCAACAGAGTGGATCCAAGAGGAGGCCTTATATTAGCAGGCATCGAAAAATAGACTTGGTTAAACCTGGCAGAAAATTGTTGTACTGTCTCCCTGGCAGTCTTTTCAGCTGGTTATACTCTTCTAGAATCAACAAAGGGTTTTGTTTGACCACCCACTTGTCAACGAAAACTTTGACGAACTGCTGGAAATATGAGATGCTCACATCAGGGCGATTTTTGAACCAACTCTTGACTTTTCCTTGCAAAGAAAGAGCGAATAACCTAATACTGACATCCTCTTTGTCGACTTCAAAAAAGGTGAGGAAAGTCTCAAAATTCTGCATATGTCTCTCAGCAGTGGTATTTTCATATTCACCATCAAACCTCAACAAGTATAGGTAATGATTTTTAGGGAAATCATGGAGTATAGGAAGTAACATGAGTGGTTTGTATCGATCTGGAATTTTACAAGGTGTAGGAGTATATACAAAAGTTGTAGAATCAGTCTTGGTCTCTTTACGCTCATGAGTTTGAAGATGGTCATCATAAGATTTAAAATAAGGGTCTTGATCAAGATCAAAGTCGTACAAAGAATTTGTTTTCACAATATTTAAAGGGAAGGAATCACATGCAGGTCTAGGATATTTTCTCAAATACAGTATACTTTGTAAAACCTTTTTGACATTCTCGGGAAAAGAGAAAAAATAATTGATAACAAAGAACATAATGTCTTGGATGAAATTCCAACTTGAATACCTGATCTTTCCATATTGTCCTTTCATGTTTCTATTGGTTGAGTTCATCCTCTAGTGGAGTCTTTGGATATGATCTTGAAACTAATTTGGAGTCACCAGGTGAATGATTTCAACCTTCCTGTGTCTCATCATTGTTCACCATCAACAATCAGATCTAGATCTGAACTTTGATGATATTTCCCAGGGAATATGAAACCTTTCGCTCATTCTCCAGTATGGTCGCCACTATGTTATCGCCTGGATTGAACCTAAGGCTGAAGGAAGGTAATGCCAGGGTAACCACAAACCACGCTTAGGCAAGTAGCTAGCCCTACTAGGCCAAGAGCGGGCTCTCTTCGTAAGGATCTCATCCAAGATGACTGGATCAAGAAAATTATATTATGCTAGGTATATTAGCACAAGGTTTGATTTGATTTTTAAGGGTTTTGATGGATCAGGAGGAGCCATACAGTTCGGGCAAGGAAATTAGGTCAAAATTGCAGGGTGTTCAATGGGGCAAGGTAGGCACAAGGCTCAACACTCTAGGGTTTGATGGGTGAGGTGATTCAAGATAGGTGAGGAGCTAGAAAGAGCATGTAAGAAACATGGATTCTTCCTAAACTGAAGAAGACATAGACAGTGAATATTTTCCCAGAACAGAGCATAAATATTATGGGTTCTACCTATCAACTTAAAAACATCCACTTAAAGGAAATGAAATAGTTGATGAAGTACGAATTTTTTTTTAACATATGATTACAATAGAGAAAACTGAACTAGACATCATACCACATGGATCCCAAAGAAATAGCTGCAACTTTTCATTAATCTCCTCCTGAAAACTGATACAAAATGATGTCTACTCAAAGCATAAGCATCCAACTAATTCCAACCCTTTACAATGAGAAAGAAAAAGAAGATATAGACCTCAATTCAACCTCCTCCCATCCTTAGGGGTCAAATCCTTAAGATGAGGAACTAATCCATCAAAATCTGAACAAGAAACTGGAATCTAGGCAACCCTTGCCTCTAAAAGGGAGGAAACTGATTCATTTGACTTTAAGAGAACTTTTGATCCAATGAAGCTACCCTCCAGTAACTAATATTCATCCTATTTACATGCCTAGTCACCATTTACATCAGTAAAAACATCATTCATGAGAGAAAACCCAAAAATTACAGTCATGGCACCATAAAGTGCAAATTGAGTAGAAAATTGTCCTATGCACAATGCCCAAGCTCTATGTGCAATAGTTTTTGCAGGTCCATTTTGGAGGCCTGCCCGGTGTCAAAATTGGCCTAAAATAGCTTGTTGGAAATATCTTCGAGTATACTTTCCAAAACATATTTAATTGTTTCATTTGGAGTTCATTTGACCCTTCCAACATGGATTCTCCCGAGACTGCTTCTGTGGCTCAAAAAGAGGGCAGAAAGGTCATTTGTTGGGTGTTTTTTGACCTTTTGGTTGACTAGTTTTGTTCCAAAAGCTTAGAATATGCACAGAGTGCATGTACTCATCATTGTGAATTCAAAAATTCTTACCATTTTCTCACTGGATTCCCCTAGGAAAAGTGCAGTGCCAGTGGCGCTGCACATAGAGCCAAAATTTTTGTGTCAAAAACTGCTAAATTCTTCAAAAATGCAAAAATTCTCAAAACTTGCTCAAAATTGCTCAAAATTTGTGGGAGACCACCACCATCAAGTGTTTGGGTCAGCTAAGGAAGATTCAGCAAAAAACCTAAGCCTATCACCCTCCTTTTTTCCTTTGAGTGCTTGTTTTAGCCTTGTCTTCATTTGCTCGACTCTTATGTTACAAATTTTGTTCCGGATCTTTTTCTATGTCCCTGTTCATCATCCGGCTCTCCATATTCTCCATAAGCCTCACTAAGCTAAAAATTTGCCTTCTCAACCTCCCTCTTTGCCTTGATGTGTTTGGTTTGCATCAATTCCTGCTTTACCTCTAGCTACTTGTTCTCTTGATCATAAAAGGAAATGATATATTTGGCCCTTTGTAAACTGGTCTCAAGCTTCCTGATTTTGGAATCCTTTTCTTTCAAGGTAGCCTAAGTTATTTTATCTTTCTCCTCATAATATTTATCCTCTTTATCCATTCTTTTGATTTTGAAGCTTTAGAAACCCTAGAGAAGGTAATCAGGAAGTGGGAGTTATGGTGAATAGGGATAGGGGAAGGGGAGAGGAGTTTGTGTGATGTAGGATGAGATATGTATGATGTGAGAGTGAGAAGAAGGGGGTATTTTTTAATAGGGACTATTTAGTAAATATGGGTTTAAGGATTCTGTTTTGGGGGTTAGGGTATAGGGGATAGGTGTATGGATTTTGTTTGGGATATTAGGGTATAGGGGATAGGTGGAGGGATTTTGTTTGGGGGATTAGGGTACAATGGATAGGTGGAGGGATTTGACAACAGAATGTGGGAATAAGGGATATGGTAAGTAGGGAGGGTTTTTAGACAACCTAGGGTTTAAAAATTTTAATAGCAAACCAACTTAAAAATCTTGAAAAGAGTGCTGGGAGGATAGTTTAGGGAGTATGCTTACTTGCTTGAGGCTCTAGGTAGCAAAAGGAGTGATTTGAATGGTTGTTATGATGGCTTTTATGTTTTCAGGACCTATCATAGTGCCTTGTATAGGTACACAACACTTTGGTTGTATGCACAGCGACATGCAAAAATGCAGTAGAAAATAGGCTCCATGCACAGCGCTCTGTCTGTATGCGCAACGCTCCCTCATGTATGCGCAACGCCCCAGCTCTATGCGCAAAACTTTTTGAAGGCCACATTTGGAGGCTTTCCTAGTGTCCAAATTGAGCCCATGATATCTCGTTGGAAAGGTATCTCTCTTGGATACACAATGGACCTATCAAGCACTGAAAATGATCAATTATAGCCCCTAAAAAGTCAATTCTCCCAAGACTGGTCAAAAAGTGCAGAATGAGGGTGCAAAAATGAAGTGTTCTCTTGCAGGAAACTTTTGGAGGTCTTCCTCAACTCCAAATTGAGTGCATGATAGCTCATTGGAAATATATTTTTGTCTAGTTATCATTTGACTCATCAAGAAAGTCATTTGGACAATCTAGCTAGAAGAAAAATTGATTTTCCCAAAGTCACTATAGAAGTGCAACAACTCTCTTGTAGCAACTATATTTTTGACATTTCTCTAAAACCATGACACTTGTGTAAAAAGTGAAGGATTGTTTTCATCCTTGGCCTATTATGGACAAAAACCTCTCTCACTTTTGCCAAATTCATCCTGTTTGGTCTAAAACATAGTTTGAAGAAAAACCGGCCCTGTGTATGGCAAATGATTTTTCTCTTGGAATGACTTATTGAAAAATGATGGAGACATGATGTGTATGAGTTGGAATAGCCTCATACTTGCTAAAATGACATCCCTTATGCCTCATATACTCATATGTCTCTGATTCCATAGCCAACCCTAGCTCAATGGGTGAGGAAATTAGGGTTTAGTGCTTGTGGAAAATGACGATTTGGACACCCTCAGGCAAAGACAACTCCCTTTGGCATGCACTTAACCCTTTGAAACTTTACCCTTTCACTTGACTATTTCCTTTGACAAATTGATCTTTTGATGGTCTGGCATCTTTGGAACACTGAGTTAACAGCTTGGGATGGTGAAATTATTACATTTGAAAGACATAAAATTACATAATGAAATAAGAATTTCTCTTTACAAACATCTTCACATGGTGAAGGGATGTTATTTGATCACCCTTTACTTCCTAGTCTTATGCAATGGAATTGAACCTTGGCAACCCTAATGACCTAATGAAACCTTGAAAAATGCTAGAGGACCTAATGAGACCTTGAAGGACTGAATTTCAAGATGACATAATAACCTCATGATTGATACAAATGGCATGATAAAAATAACATTATGGATGATGTACAGTCAACAAGATATGAAACTATGCCAACAAGTAATAAAATTTAGGGAAAAGTGATGTTTTTGGACTAGGACTACCATATTTTGCATGACCTAGTGGAACGATAAAAAAATTCTGTGGGACACCTAAAATGAATATGAAAAGAGCAATTTTGATCACTGATGGTAGTTTGCAAACACTGACTCTAACAACATCCAAAATAATCTAATTTTAATTTTTCCTTGAATTAAAATTGTGAATTAAAATTTGAATTTAGTCTCACCAGCTACTTGGAAATAATTAATTAATTAATTATGGATTAATTAGTTGGAGAAATTCAAATTAGAAGTCTTTCTGAATTCATGCAACAGTTATCCCTTAAATCAAGGAGATTATCCCTTAATTAAGGATATAATATTGAGTTATATTTGAGTTGTAATTAGCTAGCTCAGTTTACTGAGTTAAGTCCAGTTAAATTAGTTCCAAACTGTTTGAGGAACTAATTATGAGTTATCAATCAATTGATGCATGCATGCACTCAATTAGTGTACTCCAGATAACTGAAGATTCTTTTTGTAGGTTTTAACCCTGTACGGAAATTACATGCATACGAATTCTGAAACACAGAAAATAAACAATGCCGGATCATAACACATAAAACACATATACATAGAAATTTGCCCCTGGATCCCAAAACCGGGACTACCAGCTTGATTTTTCATTATGTTCCTTTCAATATTACAATACATATTTATACATGCCAAAGCATCCAATACCATGGACCGAAAACCATCGCGTCCAATACCATGGACCAAAAAACCATCGCGTCCAATACCATGGACGGAAAACCATCACGTCCAAAAAACATGTGCGAAAATCATGCACAAAAAAATAGGTGGGTCCGCCCAACCTAACATAGGGTCCAAAATCAAAATTTTCCGTGGCGCTACCCCAGACCCCATAAAGTGGGGTTATGGTTGCCCTTCAAACCCCCTGTTAACTACGTGGAAAGAATATAACACAACCCAACATTCTTTTCTTTTCACAAGGGACCACGAGAGAGCTTAGTCATTTTCCCAGCCCTGAAATGCCCATAGTCTCTCTACACCAAGAGAACTTCTCAGAGCTCATAGATTTTGTCAATGCATCTACAGTATTCTTCTAAGTGTCCACCTTTACCAACAACACCTTTTTGTCTTCTTACATATCCCTCACAAAGTGATACTGAAAATCAATGTGCTACTGACTACACTTGCATATGGAACATGGGACATGTCCTCTTCCTCTTCTTGTGTCTTGGGACACGGTTCAGTAGACAACCTCACACCTACAGGAAAAGGAACCTTCACCGGTTTACTATCCTGCATATTAAACCTCTGCAATATTTTCTCACATACTTCCTCTGTTTTAACCAGAGCTTCCTCTTTTCCTGGTCTCTTTTAATTTCCATGCCCAAAATATAGTTTGAAACACCATGATCTTTCACGTCGAATTTGGAGGACAATTGGGTCTTCAAATCCTGGATAATTTCTTTGCCATTTCCAACCAGCAACGTATCATCCACATACAAGACCAGATAAATAACACAGTCACCAATTAATTTAAAATACACACAGTGATCTGCTTTGCTTCTGGTGAAGCCAAGTCCCCATGTAAATGTATCAAATTTCTGATACCACATCCTTGGTGACTGTTTTAACCCATACAGAGACTTCTTTAACTTGCATACCAGTTCTTTCTTGCCGTTCGCTACAAAGCCTTTAGGTTGCTTCATGTAGATTTCCTCTTCCAGATCCCTGTGAAGAAATGTTGTCTTCACATCCATCTGTTCTACCTCAAAATCAAAAGCAGCAACAACAGATAAAAGTAGTCTAATAGAAGTTACCTTGGCAATAGGAGAAAAAATATCACCAAAATCAATTCCTGGCACTTGGGAATAACCTTTTACTACCAACCAAGTTTTATATTTCTCCACTTTTCCTTCTGCATTTGTCTTCTTTTTGAACACCCATTTGCTGCCAATGGGTTTCCTTCCAGCCAGCAACTCCACCAGATCCCAAGCCTCATTTTTGTGCAAAGATGCCATTTCATCAACCATGGCCTCTTTCCAGAGTTTTCCATCCTCTAAATCCACTGCTTCCTTCACAGTTCTGGGATCATCATCAATAACAGACAAAAAAAAAATTGAACAGAAAGCAGATGGACTATACCTTTCTGGCTACCTTCTTTCTTGAACTGATCTTCTCACAGCTGGAGTTTGTGGCTCTTCATCTTCTGATTCCTCCTCTGCTGTAGAGTTTGATTCTTCCTCCTTTAGCTCAAACTCTATCTTCTCAGGTTCCTTTGGTTGGACTTCATGTTTAATAACATCTTTCACCTCTCTAAACACGACATCTCGACTGTACACGACCTTCCTTGTTACTGGATTCCAAAGCTTATAACCCTTTAAACCATCCTTATACCCAATAAAGATGCACTTTTCAGATTTACTATCCAACTTGGTTCGTTTCTCCTTTGGAACATGTACATATGCATCACATCCAAATACCTTCAGATGTGGAAGAGAGGGTTTCTTACCAATCCATACCTCTTGTGGAGATCCTCCAATGTTGATGAAGGTGACCTGTTAACTAGGTAACATGTAGTATCCACCGCCTTTGCCCAGAATTCCTGTCCTAACCTAGCACCACTGAGCATGCTTCTTATCGTTTCCATCAACGTCTTATTCATTCTTTTTGCAACTCCATTTTTGCTGAGGTGTATATGGAGTAGTCTTCTACCATGCTATACCACACTTCTTACAGAATTCTTCAAATTCATTACTAAAAAACTCTCCACCGTTATCTGTCCTCATCACCTTTATCTTCTTCTCTGTCTGGTTTTCCACCAGAGCCTTAAATTCTTTAAACCTATCAAATACTTCAAATTTCTTCTCAAGGAAATATATCCATGTATTCCTTGAGAAGTCATCTATAAATGATACATAGTACACAGACTTACCCAGTGATGTAACCTTCATAGTTCCAAACACATCACTGTGCACAGGTTTTAATATCTGTTTCGCCCTCTTACTACCAGAGGGGTAACCCACCCGATTCTGCTTCCCATATACACAATTTTCATAGAAATCCAAATCCAGAGAGCTATTACTCATACCTTGTACCATACCTTTACCATGAAGTATTCGAAGGCCCTTTTCTCCAATATGTCCAAGCCTTTGATGCCACAACATGGTCTTCTCTCCAGAGACCACTAGATTTTCTGCTCCACTTTCAGGAACCACAGAACTGTTGCACCCATCAATAACAGTGCTACCTTACATCTTTCACAGAGTTCCAATCCAAACTCCACGCATCAATACCAGTGCTCCCCGAACCATTTTGCAGGTGTCCTTCTCGAACACTATTTTTACACCTGCATCATCTAGCTTGCTTACAGAAATCAGATTTTTGGCTAATGTAGGAATATGTAGAACACCTGGAAGCATTCTAACCCTTCCACCTTGCAACTTCAACTTTACTTTTCCGTGACCAACGATTATAGCCTTCCTGTCATCCCCCAAGAAGACATCACCACCATCATATTTCTCATACTCGCAGAACCACTCTCTATGAGGAGTGAAGTGAAAGGATGCACCTGAGTTAATCAACCATGCCTCATGATCTACATGTGTACTTAAGAAGCCAAGTACACATCCCCACCTTCATCTGAGGTGGTTTTCGCTTCTGCAAAAGGAGCCTCATCAGATCCCTTTCCTTTGTCAGGAGCTTTAGATTTACAGTCCCTTTTGAAGTGGCCTTCCTTTCCGCATTTACCACCTTTACAGGTTTTCTTGGAGATTTAGATCTCCCTCTAGATTTAGATCTCCCACTCGATGACTTATTTTTGTTTCTGTTCTGGGATTGTCCTTGTACAGACAAGGCATCACCATTCTGGCTCTCCATATTTTTCCATCTCATCTCCTCCAGCAGGAAGGCTGAGACTATTTCATCAAACTGCAAGGCAGTTTCATTGCTACCTATTGCAATAACTAGACTATCCCATGAATCTGGTAGAGAACACAACAAGCTAATGCACTTATCTTCATCTGAAATTTTAATTTCAAAAGATGCTAACTGACTTACCACAGTATTAAATGTGTTTATATGCTCTGTCAACGAGTCTCCATCTTTCATCCTTAGTTTATACATCTTTTTCCGCAGGAATAGTTTATTCATGAGAGACTTAGATTAGTACAAAGTCCCTAACTTGTCCCACAAAGCCTTCATCGTAGCTTCCCTTGATACATTCAGCAATACTGAATTTGAGACACACAATCGTATTGTGCTCTTTTCCTTCTGATCCAACTTCTTCCATTCTTCATCGGACACTCCTGTTGGTTTAGTACCTAGATCTACCACGGTCCACTGATCTTTATCCACCAACAGATCCTCCATCTTGAGTTTCCACAACTCAAAACTCTGACCATTAAATTTCTCGATCTCTATCTTTCCATTGCTCACCATCTTCTTTCACCACCAGAATTAATCTCACAGATCTCCCACTGAACAGGGTCTACCACAGGCCCGAGTGCAACCCTCAGCAACAAAGGCGTCCCCTTGAAGCCAAATTTGCTCTGATACCAAATGTAGGTTTTAACCCTGTACAAAAATTACCTGCATACGAATTCTGAAACACAGAAAATAAACAATACGAAATCATAACACATAAAACACATATACATAGAGATTTTCCGCTGGATCCCAAAACCGGGACTACCAGCTTGATTTTTCATTATGTTCCTTTCAATATTACAATACATATTTATACATGCCGAAGCATCCAATACCATGGATCGAAAACCATCGTGTCCAATACCATGGACCAAAAAACCATCGTGTCCAATACCATGGACCAAAAACCATCGCGTCCAAAAAACAAGTGCGAAAATCATGCACAAAACCATAGGTGGGTCCACCCAACCTAACATAGGGTCCAAAATCAAAATTTTATGGGGCACTACCCCAGACCCCGTAAAGTGGGGTTACGGGTGCCCTTCAAACCCCCTGTTAACTATGTGGAAAGAATATAACACAACCCAACACTCTCATCATTAACTCATGCATGTCTGTTCTAAGAAAGACCCAGTTGAGCTAAATGTCAAGGACATGTTACTATCAGTTGCATTTGTTTTCCTATGAATGAAACTCATCCATGCAGTCAAAAAAAGGTTCCTTAAGGATTGAGAAATTTTGACAGGGTGTAGAATCAATGAGAGTGATCATTCTTCCACCTCGTAATAGGCGGATCACGTAGAGAAACTTCGTAAGGAAATAGGAGCTTAGAGGGAAGATGAGAGGGATTGTGATAAGCTTTGATTGCCTGTGAGAATCCAGGAGGATTGTACTAAGAGTTGGCTAGATGTGAGAGCTAAGGCTTTGTATAAATCTGATGTATTTCCACCTTGTATGATAATATAGATAGTGGGGTTTTTAGCTGAGGCTTTCCCCTGAGTATTTTCTGTGTTTCATGTGCATTGATTCTTCAGCTCGATCTTGATCAATCTTTAAGCTTTCGCAAAGAAAATTGATAGTAGAAGTAGATTATAGTATTTTGCTTTGGTATATTGCATTATTAGGTTAATCTATAGTCATCTTTTCTACATAGTTTTAGAGTGAGATATGTAGAGAATTTGCAGAATTTCTACATGGTATCAGAGCTGAGTTTATCGGAGTTGTGAATAGTATACAGAGAAGGGAATTCGAAGTTTGAAGTTCGAGGTTGCAGGTGCCAATCAAATTCTTGTCATACTTTCAAGGTTGGCCAATGGCGTTCTATGGCTTGAGACTCGAGTATGCCTTGGAAGGTAGCTCCAATTACATAGCATGGAAAGATCACATGGAGGTTGTATTAGAAGACAATAGCTTGAAGGATTTCATTCATCAAGAAATCCCAAAGCCAAGTTCAACTAATGCACAAGATTTGGCTGAATGAAGTGTGTGGCGAGGGTGAGACAGATCATCATTGAGGGAGTTCAAGACCATATTGTCTCGAGTTTCCATGGGAAGGATACTCCATATTCAATGTGGAAGACATTGAAGGACCTCTACCAGAATAGTAGTGACTAGAGGAAATTGGCACTCAAGGATAAGCTTCGAAGAATCAAGATGGAGAACGACGATACTATTTCCACATATCTAAACAAGCTCACCACCTATAGAGATGAGCTTGGAAGTGTGGGAATAACTACTGTCGACGATGATATGGTGAGCCTCGCTCTCCTTGGCCTTCCAAAGAGCTGGAATAGCTACCAGGACTCTGTGAATGGAAGGGAGAAACTGTCAGATTGGGAACGACTGTGGTCAAATCTCATGCAAGAGGAGATGAGGAGGAGCACACAAGATGGTTCTTCATCCAAGGATGATGATGAAGAAAATATCGCCTTAGAAATTAAGGCAAGGAAAGGGAAGGGGAAGGCATCCCATTCCGAATTGAATTCTTCTCATGGAGGGAAGAAGGTTGACAAGTTTAAAGTGAGATGCTTTAATTGTCACAAGATGTGTCATTATGTGACTAATTTCCCATCGAAGAAGTCCAAGAAGGGATCGTTGGAAGGATCGGAAGGTGTGGAATTAATCTCTCAGTTCGAGATGGACTTCACTCTCATCGCATGCATGGTGTCATCGATGATGGGTTGTGGTTGGTATCTTGATAGTGGAGCCTCATTACACATGATCGGCGATAAAAGTTTATTCAGTACCTTGGAGGAGAAAGACCTCAAGATGCGCATAGAGATGGGTGACGACGAAAGGTTTAGTATTTCAGGAGTGGGAATGGTTGCTTTTCAGAGGGAGAACGGAGCTTCTATCACCTTGACAGATGTGAAATGTGTGCCTAGATTGAAAAAGAACTTGGTATCAGTTGTGATGTTGGAAGACAAAGGCTACGAAGTTGTCTTCAGTAAGGGAAAGGTTTTCCTTAGACACATCACCACGATACAGGTGAAACAGATTGGTTCATGAGTTAAGAATGTCTATGCTCTGGAGGTTCAAGATGCATGCAAAGCCTTGAGGAGCAAGGAAAATGTTAGAGACTCGGTGATTGAGAGGGAGAGTAAATTACCTCTCAACATGCAGTTCCATAAGAAGTCTTAGACAATTGTGGAGGAGCCATAATTAGAGTCGGCAAAGGGCTCATATGCAACCATACCTCTAGGTGTGAGGTGGGGCGTGAAGTGATTTTCTCAAGAAGACTGAAATTGGGCAGGGTCCATTGAGAGGTTTTATCTCATGGATCGTACCTTGCTACAGGAGCCCAAAGTACATAGTAACAGGAGGAATCAGTGGGATTGATGCTGTCAGAGATCAAAGTGACAGAGGCTAGAGTAGTCAAATACTGAAGACCGTAGAGAAGGATTGACAACAGTGTAGAAAGGCAAAGTCAGCTGAAGCGCAAAGTTTTCAGTTGACAGAGGCAATAGCATTCAAAGACTTTGACAACAGATGCATCATACTAATTTAGGTTGGATGTTTTTTTGGTTTATGAAGTTTCTGAAGCAACAACACTTGAGAGAAGTGTTGCATGTATAACATTCCAAAGGTTCATGATCAGATCGAGTTGAATTCCTTTCTTGTTAAGAGGGAGTGTTGAAAATAGCAACAAGAAATGATAAAAATAGAATCCAGAATATTCCAATTTTAATTTGTCCTTGAATTAAAATTTGAATTTAGTATCACCAGCTGCTTGGAAATAATTAATTAATTCATTATGGATTAATTAGTTGGAGAAATTCAAGTTAGAAGTATTTTTGAAGTCATGCAAGAGTTATCCCTTAAATTAAGGAGATTATCCCTTAATTAAGGAGATAAGATTGAGATATATTTGAGTTGTAATTAGTTAGCTCAGTTTACTGAGTTAAGTCTAGTTAAATTAGTTCCAAACTGTTTGAGGAACTAATTGTGAGTTATTAGTCAATTGATGCATGCATGCACTCAACTAGTGTACTCCAGATAACTTAAGATTCTCTCATCATTAACTCATGCATGTATGTTTTGAGAAGGACCCACTTGAGCTAAATGTCAAGGACAGGTTAGTATCAGTTGCATGTGTTTTCCTATAAAGGAAACTCATCCATGCAGTCAAAAAAGGGTTCCTTAAGGATTGGTTCTGACAGGTTGTAGGATCAGTGTGAGTGATCAGTCTTCCACTTAGTAACAGGAGGATCACCCAGAGAAACTACGCAAGGAAATAGGAGCTTGGAAGGCAGAGGAGAAGGCTTGTGATAAGCTTTGATTTCCTATGAGCATCCAGGAGGATTGTACTGAGAGCTGGCTAGTTGTGAGAGCTAAGGCTTTATATAGTTCTAATGTATTTCCACCTTGTATGATAATACAAATAGTGGGGTTTTTAGCTGAGGCTTTCCCCTGAGTATTTTTTGTGTTTCATGTGCATTTCTTCTTCTTCATTTGGTTATATGTGTTCAGCTCGATCTTGCTCAATATTTAAGCTTTCGCAAAGCAAATTGATAGTAGAAGTAGATTATAGTATTTTTCTTTGGTATATTGCATTATCGGGTTAATCTACAGTCAGATTTTCTACATAGTCTTAAAGTGAGATTTGTAGAGAATTTGCAGAATTTCTACACCAAAATTTGTCGAGGCACTTTAGCCTGTGATGGTGGCTATGTCAGGTTCTCGTAGTCTTCAGACTAGTTCCAATTCTGATCAAAATAGCGATGTATGTTTCAAGTCTCCTCATCACTCCTTCACAAAAATTGAAAATCATTTTGTTTCATAGTTTTCACATCCTCCATCTATTTTTCATGACCCTATCACTCAGTCATTGGAGGAGTCATACCTAGCGAGCTCCATTTCCCAGTTTCGATGTTTGAAACTTTTTTCTTACATGTCATGTTGTTGTAGTGTGTATAAACACCATAATTCATCTGTAGAATGCCTTGCATGTGCTTTTCTATTATATTTTCCTGCATCCATTTTCAAACTTCGAATGTTACGGTATGTATCATTTTATCTTTCTTGTTTGATGTTATGCTTGAATATATTTCTTGATAAGAATTCCCTTTCCCACATAGTTCAACTGATGCATCGATGGTTACACTGGAAGTTTCATTTTACATGAGTCTGGCCTATTCTTCATTAGTGTAGGAGTAGGGGTAGTTTATTGCTTTCTTTCTTTCATTTTTTTTTAATCTTGATTTTCTTTCCACCCCTCTCTTCTCTATTCTTTTTAGTTTTAGGGTAGCTTTTGCATCAGACCATGTTTGGTTCTGAAGCAAGCATGGTGAAGTTTGTGAGGAAGTTGTGCTACTATCAATGCTTAGTTATCTATTTATTCCCTCTATTTGCATGAATATTGCATTTTTAGTCAATGATACTTTGATGGAAAAATACGTTATTTCTCAAAGAAAACCATAGTGGAATCATGATGCTTGAATCTATAACTAATACCGCCTACTCTAATTGGTTTTTTATAATTTTCAGTTATTATTTTTCAGCTAAATAGAGTATATATAAATATCCTTCTCTGGAGGGACAACCTTTTATGCTCTCAATAAGTCAGGATCCCTCTTCTACCTCACTAAATCAATCAGTGCCTATGCATAGTTCTATGAACAAAAAAAAACAAAACAAAAAGGGAAAAGAAGAGAAATCCTTCATGTGCAAAGAGGTGAAGCAATAAACTTTATTGGGGTACTTTTCATGCCTGTTGGCAGCGGAGCAACACCAAAGATGAAAACTAAGACTCTAACAATTATTTTCACTTGTGTATCTATATACTCCCCATCCCCAATCAAGACAATTTAGTTTGACTTATCTTGGTTAAGCGTGTCACCGATGAAGAGAATGGCAGGAGCTATATATTTAACACCAGCTAAATGAAGAAGCTATGGTAATCAATGAAATGGAAAATACTCCCTGAAGAGTTAGACCTATTTTTCATGAGACAAGACCCATACAAAGAGCTGGAGTTCTACCAGTATGTCACAAATTATTGTAGCTGCTACAACCACCCTCCAAAAGTTTGCCCATGCTTTTATTTTGGAGCGTTCCTTCTGTCCACAAGAGCTTATGTCTTACTTTTGTCAAGTATTCATGGGATGTGAAAGACCTATCTTTTTATGTTGTTCTTGTGACTCTTTCCTTTGACCTTGATCTGAACTTTTGTAGCCACAAACAACCATTTGCCTTGACCTTACAACAATGTTGGGCTTGGAAGGCAGGCCCACCTTGCCTCCAGAAAATACACAATCTAGGAAGGTAGGCCAACCTTCCCTTCAAAAATTGTGTAATCCTTCTTGGCAGGACATCCTTGAGCTTGAGAACTACGCACTTCCATATGGAAGCCCAACCTTGATGATGGAAACTACGCAAACCATCTCTTGAGCTCAAAAACTACATAATGAATTTAATCAAGAAGTTTCCATGTCCTCGCGAATTGCATAATCCTTCATGGAAGTGTGCATGAAATTTTTCCTAAAAAATAAAAGAAGCAAGAAAAAGAAAAAAGCATCCCTAAAAAATTAGGATTCATTAATTAGTTTCTTGAAGTTGGCACACTTACTATTTTTGGAACTTTTTGCCATGTGTCACTTTTTCCTTAATTTTAGGAATGTGTGTAATAAACCTCAATCAACCTAGATCTATTTAATTTATGACCCCAAATCTCATTTATATGTTCGATCTTGGAGTGATAGCATTCCCAAGGAGATCAAGGAGCCTTCGGTGGAGTTGCGGTGCTTTTCAGGTTAATTTTTTCTTTTGTTGTCTTTTGTATATTTTTCTGTCGCTTTTTGTTGTTTAGATTTGGTGAGTGTTCATTTTTTATTTTCATGGTTTCTAGAATTTTAATGTATATTAGCTTGTTCAAGTGTTGCTTTGGTTCATCGTTCACTTTTCACAAGTGTCACATTAGTTTTCTTGTTATTTCTTGATAGTGGTTGTTGTCGTAGCTACTCTTCTTGCATGTTTGTGTTGGAAATAGTGTTAATACTGAGAGGGGGGTGAATAAGTATTAAGGATAATTTTTACTTCTTTATGCAAGTTTACTTTCCTTATTTAAACATGGAATTCATCCATATAACTAGTAGCAATAGTAGTAGCAACATTAACTCAACACACAAGCATGCAAACCATAAGCATCATACACATTAGACAAGTTTTTCACGTGGAAACCATTTCGGGAAAAAACCACAAATATTGTTGTTTTTATTGATGTAAATAGAAGCACCTACTCTATTACATCAATCTGTTTGTGAGCATCCACTCACAAGAAGCACCAATGATCAAGGAGTTCACCCCACCTAGACTATGTCTCCTTGGTCTAGCTTCCAATGGCTTGGGCCTCTCTATTATGCTCATATGCTTGAAAGTGTGTTACGTTTTATTAAAGGATGTTCATTATGTGCAGTCAGTAAGCCTAGAAATAGGAAGTTAGGATTGTACACACCACTTCTGGTTCCTTCACAGCCATGGGAGAGTGTTCCTATGGATTTTGTAGGAGGTCTTCCATTGTCAAAAAGAGGTCATGATTATTTGTATGTAGTTGTGGATAGGTTTAGCAAAATATGTATTTTAATGCCATGGAAAAAGAAAGTTACAGCTGAATAGACTTCTCAATTATTCTTTAATAATGCATGGGTTCATTTGGATTGCCCACATCCATTGTTAGTGATTCAGATTCTCTCTTTGTTGGGAATTTTTGTTCAAGCTTGTTGGGATTCATGGACACTATTGGGCATGGAATCCCCCCAAGGCATGTTTTGGGGCTTAAAGCCCAAGTTTTGACCAAATATTGTTGTAAAAGCTCCACGAATTGTAGGCGTGGGTGCGAAAGTATGATAGAATCATAGGGTTGTCCACCCTAGTTTTGTAATGTAATGTGAGCTAGATAGACCTACACATGGTCCATGGAGCATGGTATTGTATAAATAGAGTGAGGCTCTAAGTGTAAAAGATAACTAATAAAGGATGAGTAGAGGAGAAGTCTAAGTGATTGATTAAAAGTGTAAAGTGTGTCTGTGGGTCGTAGAGTAGGAGAAGGCTCTGCAGCTGAGTGAGCAGAGGCCTAGTAGTACGCAGTTGAGTGTGCAGGGTGGGTCGAGACTGTTACCGTTGAAGAATAAATAAAGAGAAGTTTTTCTATAATTCTGTGTATATGTTTTTGGTTTAATGCATGATTGAATATAATTTACAAATATACTGTTTATTTACCGCATGAACCTGTATGAATGTTTTGTATTGTTAAGTATAACTTAAGACATTTAAGTAGGAGAAAGTGCTTTAATAATACTAGAAGATAAATCAGATCTCAGGTAATAGTGTAGAGCATTACACAACTCTTAGTTAGGGCTGCGCAAAGATAGGGTATCAGGTCACAAGGAATGGAAGGTGCACGAAGCCACCTACGCGAAGGAATAGACAGTGGACTAGTTGAACTCATCAGACATCTCTAGGGTGCAAAAACCTAGTTCTATCACCCTCCCATACTACTTCGGGTGAGACCTCAGTCAGCGCTCCATGGACTATTGCCTAAAGGGCCAGTAGTACCTGGATTTGTTTGGCTAATTAACTCTGAACCTAGGTCAAGCCCCAACAAGCCAACAAATAGTTCTATTTCTGGAACTGTGATATGCATATATATGTTTGATGTCGTATCACTGGAATCCGACAAAGAAAGGAATTGAAGAGTGGTTGGACAGAAAGATTCACAAGTTCACAGCACAGGAAAATAAGAATCTGTGATTATCAAAGGAAGAGTGGTCAGATTGCTACTTGTATACAGAGATCCATGAAATTTTCTTTGAATCCTTCCCTACTAAGTTGTTCAAGTGGATTGCGAAGCTAACAGATAGCCAAGGAAGGTGTAAACTTGACAAACCTATTGTGTGGACTCCAGAATTGGTGCACAGACTGGAAGCATTAGAAGATCAGATCGTGTGTGCTATCGATCACTAGCTTGATCGAATCATAGGAGGATTCATCACCGAGTTCGCGATAGATAATTCAGTCAGCTGTAGCGAGGCAGAACGATTCTTCCTCAAGGGACCATGAGGTAAGTACGTCAAATATTTGAACCTTGGATTAAAATGCGACTGTGTGAAAAGTGGGTTATGCGAATAAATTGATGTTTGGGGCTACGCGAAGTGGGAGAATCTATAGAAACAAAGGTAGCACAGAACTGGAAACTAGCCCCTTTATTTCATCTCTGCGAGGGAGTGAGGAAGAGCTCATGAAGGTCTCACCAAGAAGTACAATCAATTTGATAAGACAGAGAATTCTGTGCATACCACCCCCACCCATTCCACCACTAGTTTCACCATCTTCACCCCCGACTTCGCCCACACCACCTCTGCCACCACCATGAAGAAATATGGCCAGTGCGATAAGCTACCAGTGTTCAATGGAGTAGGGAATGAAGATCTGGACCAATTCTAGTTCGTAGTAAAAGCTGTATGGGAAGCATAGGGTGTCACAGATGACAATATAAAGAAGGCGACGTTGCTCAGTGCTTTACAGGATCATTCGCTGACCTGGTACATTAATAATTCCAATGACAATCCAAATGCGGGGATAATAGACATCCAAGATACACTAAAACAAGGAATTTAGCAAGCTAAAATCAAAATCACAGTCGATCATTGGATTCAAGGAAATCACAATGCTACCAGGAAAAACCCCGTGGGAGTTGGATCAAAGAATGAAGTGCATAATTCACGTAATGAACATGACCTTAACAGATGGGCAACACTATGAATGGTTTGTAGCCTCATTAACACCGCATCTATGGAATGTGCTGTCACAACAAAGGCTAACCACTCAGGCTAAGGTGTCAGAGGTCACGATGATATTGCGCGAGACTCCGATACAAGATCCTAACTTGGGAGTCTAGCAGATTCACACGCAGTTGAAAAACTTGTACCTTGAGATGTAGAGTTTGAAACAAGATAGGACGGCTCATCTAGAAGTGCACGATGAGGTATGGTGCGTAAAGTGCAAGGGACAGGGGTACGATAAGGACCACTACTCAGTGTTCACAAACTACCTTGTGGGAGGAGGACCAATGCCATTGAGACCGGAGGCACAAGTAGGACCAAGCACGGCGCCTACATTATGGTTCCTGATTTGTCAAATAGGAGAAAAACATCCTACAGATGAATACCATATACTACAAAAGTATATGCAGAATTCCCAACAGTTGTTTTGTAATTTTTGTAGGTCAGTAGGCCATGATGAGGGCACCTATAGAGGTTATGAATTGATGATGGATTGGACTCCTACCTACAGAGTTCAGGCTGAAACATGAACCCTTGATCAAAACACAAGAATGGTGTGCGCTAGATTTCAAGGGCGCAGATGAGGTTGAGGTGGAATGGGACCAAGAAGAGGTCATGGACAGCTGATATGTTACAATTGCGGAGGGCTAGGACATTATGCCCGCCACTGTACAAATCCAATGAGACCATCATGCTTATATTATATGTAGTTCGATCATGAGATAGAGGATTGTCCAACACTGATAGCGAGGTTTCGCGATAAAGGAGCACTCCAACCTCCCCTGACTCAGAACTTGCAAATAATGAGGTCTGAGCCGCACGAGGAAGACCCTAATGTAAATATCATGCTCTGGAGTAGTATTTTGATAGGGGATGACAAAGGCAAGTAGCCTAAAGAAAATACCTGGGTTTGCAAGGCTCCAATGAAGGAACCGGAATTTGATTTTAAGTGTGCTAAGGAATCCTTCATGGAAGCTCAGAGGAGCTTCGTGGATGCCTCCACTTCAGGAAGTAAAGACATACTGGATCTGGAAATGAACCCATCGATGCTCACTACATTCTTAGATACCTGCATGAAGCTGCTGCATGACAACAAGGTTGTAAAGGGGCTGCAATAACTCATAACTAGATGCACTGGGACCACGCCAGGAGAACTGTGCATAGTCTGGAAGCTCCGGAAGCACACAACGTGAACAGGAATGGAGATGAGATTGACCAAGCATATCGGGGAATATGAGATGGATCAAGTGATTCTGGATCTAGGATCAGATGCGAACATCCTTCCAAAACAGACATGGCAACACATGGGCAAGCCTACGTTGCAATGGTATCCTATCCAATTACAAATGGGAAACCAACAAAATATCCTACCTATGGGGAGACTGCAGGGAATCACAGTAGATATCGAAGGAGCAAGCGCACTAGCAGATTTTGATTGGGCCACTGACATGAATGGAGTGATAAATCTAAATAAGTGCTAGATGATTTTTGAGAAAAATTCACAACGTGTAGTGGTAACTTTAGACCCTACAGAAGGATCATGCTACACAGAGCTAGTGCACGACTACGACAACGATGATGACTTGCACTGTATCTACAAAATAACCACGTGGGAGTAGGACTGGGTAAATCCAACCGAGGATGGCCAAATCTCATGGGAGCACGAAAGCTCTTGTACATCGGATTCTGATGAGGAGATAGAACGATGGCAGAACTGGTTACACAAGGTAACCACGCTCAACTGTAATATGATGAAGAGATCATTACACTGTGTAACAACAGAGAGAAGAGATCTGCCTACATACAACGGGGTAGGTGAGGTGGATGATTTCCTGAACAAATTTGAAGGAGAAGTGATGGAACAATAGCGTTTCAACACTTTCAAATGGGCACTGTGCACTATGGCCGCAAGGTGGTGGGGTATGCACCAGAAGAGTATTGAGGACTGGTGCGACTACCAATGGATGATGTGCCTATGATTTGGGAAGCGTCAGATGTGATTAAAAGATAAGTATGACAGATGAAACATCCCACGTGCCCACCTTTCCAGGAGGATACAAGCATATGGTGCAAAACTTGCTGGGGTACACATAGTACTCATAGTAGGAGACACAATGGGTAAGCAAGTGCGGGAAAGACAATGGCACGAGCGACCCCTCTAGATAAGACCATGAACTATGGAAAGACCAGGTGCACAGAAGGATATCCACATGGAAGCCTTTAACCAATTATGTGAAGTGATGAACAAGGTCCACAATACGAAGTGGATTGATTGGGACCTATGCATACCAATAGTTCTATGGACTTATAGGACCACGTGCAAGCACCTAACCCCAGAGGCACCCCCATGGCTCGAGTATCAAGGAGCCATTGTAAATCCTATAATACAGGGAAATGTTGGACCACGCATACTAGCACCGGTAGATACGTCAGTTCGCGAAACCCTAGAAGAGGAAATCCAACTGGGAAACTCTAGGCTCCGGGAACTTGAAAAATAAAGGGTACAATTAAGAAAGAAAAATGCTCTAATGGACGCGGAAGTTAAGAAGCTGGAGGGCGAAATAAGGGACGGTTTTCTTGATAAGAAGACCAAGGTGATAAAACAGGGTGCGCACAATCATGTTGACAAGTTTGAGGACTATCGTTGTGAATTGATCAGTCTAATACCTTGGCTTGGACCACATATTACTAAGAGAATTAACTAGGGTGATACGTTGTAGATGATAAGGTGTGTGATGCCGCCAGTAATAGAAAAAGGTGGGTATTTCCCAGGAAGAATGATGGATGACTGGAGGAAATTGCACACAGGTGGTGCAGCCACCTCACTAGCCGAGGGAAGAACAATATTAGCGCTCTTGGCAGTTGAAAGGAAGCACAGGACTATAAACTGTTCTACCCAGGAACTGCGCAATGCTGGAGTTGCGCGCAGAAGCGAAGAGTCACAAGGTTTGGGACCATGCACAGAGGGTATCACTGCCATGTGGGTTCACTAGAAAGTGATAGTTGTAGTCACTATTCATGATCAGATGCTCGACTTGAGGCCAAATGGAGTGGGTGACAAGCATTTTAGATGCGATTTATGGGCAAGATTTGGAAAAATCTGCCGCCAAGGGGGCATTAATGAACTAGATTTGGGGGGAACAGTCGAATTCAAATTCAAAAAGCACTATAAAACACAAATGGCTACCCAGTAAACAACACTTGGTCATTTGCAAATTGAGCCATTGAGCAGAGCCTTGATTGTTGTGAGCCGAGCATCGAGTGAGCCCCTGAGTTCGAGAATGCTAGATTCCTGGACAAACACAATGGCAACAACTGCAGACGTTATGGACATAATCGAACTAATCGCCGAAGAGTCCGCGTAGGCCCTAATTGTGGGGGATGCTCCAGAAGGTGCTGGGATTGTGACAAAAAGCAATGGTACCTGTACGTGTGTCATCGCGAAACCTACTGTGCACCAAGCTGACAATGAAGAATAAGGGGAAAGGCATCACCATCATGCCTGATGAAGAAGAAGAAGACCTAGAGGACCTGATTATCGCAGAAGACAAGGATGAAGGCATGGAGGTTGTTGGGTGAAGGAATTACACTTAATTAAACTCCTCAACACTTAAATTGTCAACCTGGGGGATTTATAAACTTAGAGATGAAGCACAGGAAATGCCAGAGATGGTATGAATATTTCTAATATCAATTCCTACTTTCTTTAAAGCAAATATTACAGAATCAAACTATAAAGAGAAAAAGGCAACTTGAACCATCAAAATCATCTGAGACTGGAATAAGGGAAAATGCACTTGCAAAAGAGATTTAGAAATAAAGGGGCAATCACTCTAGCTAGCTATCGATTAACTATTGAGTGTGTGTTTTCTTTAGCAAAGACACTTTAGTAGTCTTCTACAGATGGGCCCTTCAAATCCTTCTTATGTAAATATTTCCTTCTCGCAAGAATCTATCTTACACTAGTGCACTCTCCTTGCACTAGTGCAGGAACAAAGATTTATGCAGAGGGTGTAAAACGATGTCTATACTAAAAGTGTTTTTATTTTTGCAAGGGCTTGAACTTTCTCAAGTCCTAAGCACTCAGATCTAGTAACAAGAAACTGGTTCTTGTACCAGATCAGAGCTTCTTACATTTTAACATTTAATTCTTAAAATCAGTGCTTAATTACTACAAGTGTTATGAAACCAAATTGCATACCAAAAAGATGAATGTTTCTGAATTTAGCAAGGTGCAAAAATAGAGAAACAGTCCTTATAATTTATCCTGTTATGAAGTATTAATGAAAGAAAGAAAGCTATTAGAAGTAAACTAAAAACGCTTGCTGCATCACACAATCTTGCACTGGTGCAAGTTCAGTTCTTCTGCTTAAACCAGGTGGGAATCCAAATCAAACAGACTTGCATAAAGTGAATAGCACACCAACGTGCACTGGTGCAGGTAATTTCTCCTGCTTGGACCAGGCGGGGAAAACCAAACAAAATGTGCGGAAACTGATTAGCACACCAACGTGCACTGGTGCAGATAATTTCTCCTGCTTGGACCAGGTGGGGAAAACCAAACAAAACGTGCTGAAAGTGAATAGCACACCAACGTGCACTGGTGCAAGTAATTTGTCCTAGACCAGGTAGGGAAAACCAATCCAAATCAGATGTAAGGAAAGGAAATTTAACTAATTCACACTGAAAATATGCTTTCACTCAAACAAGAATTCAGATGCTATAAATTAAATCACACTTGGCAGTATAAAATATAAACTACAAGAACAAAAAATAGGGAGAATGTGCTGGGTTGGTTGGGCCCTAGCCAACCAGTGCATTTCCCTTTTAAATGGAAATGGTACTCAGTACTGTATCAATTCATCAACTGTTAAACATTAACAATGAGATTCATGGAACGTAAGGTGGAGCTCCCCTTCTTATTAAATCATAAAGGCAAATACATGTGTGATTACATATCTAGCCCAAATTTGGGCGATAACAAAATGTAGGATTATTACCGCCTTCCTAGTTCTATCTCTGTTCTATACAACTCTATCAACCATTAACCATCTTGTCCTATTCACATTTCTCATTATATAGATCCTTGGCTAAAGGCTAAAAGGATCGTTCAACTCGTTACATAACCAATTGCAGAATTTAGATTGTTCAACCAATTACATGACCGATTGCAGATCGTTCAACTAATTTCATAACTAATTACAGAATTAAGCTTTCGGCCTTCAAAATTAGTCATTTTAATAGTACAGGTCGTAGCAATCTCTAGCTATTTGTCTCTCAAAAATCCGATCTCAGCTACCTCTAGATTTCCTTGCTGTCGTAACTGGAGCTCGACTGCCTTCAGATCCAACCTGCTGTCATGGCTAAAGCGGCACAAAACTGGGCGGCGATCAAGGAGATCTGGATCTGCTACAAGGATTTGCAGTGCTGGCACTAGTGCGAGATCCGCCCCTGCACTAAGATCAATGGTAGCATAAGCATTTAACTACCAAATAACATCGAAGGTATCGATAAGTTACGAAAGTAATTCTAAGCATGAAATCATGTAATAAATAATTAATATATCCTAAGTTAAGTTAAAAAATGTAAAATATAAAGTTAATGCAAAATGTGTCATCGTTCTTGCACTAGTGCAAGATGATGGTGTGTAAGATAGGTAAAACAGGGGTATTTAGGAAGGGGAAAATGGTCAAAAGGGAGCAAATTAGGGGACTAACATCCTCCCATCCCTAAAATGTTGTGTGTCCTCACACAACTTCTTTAACTCTGCAAAAAAACTTCAAAATTTTAAGCATTCCAACTCAATCATGCTCTGGCATGTTTTCCTTAGGCCGCACTATTTCAACCTTCTTCTTCTTGACGCTTCTTAACTTCTTGTCACCTTTTTCAATTGCTTGAAACATCGTGCAGCTCGATATTTCCAAACTCTTACCTCACTTTTGTTTTTCTAGAGCTCTACCTTTAACTCTCCTCTGCTCTATTCTTTCTCCTCCTTCGCTTTGGCTACAAGTTGCTCCAAGTTCTGCACTTGAAGCTCCAACTCAGCTACCCGAGCAACATGTGTCACTAATCATTTTCCTCCTTCTATCTCAACAGGGGCTATAACTTCCTCAGGGACCTACATATCTACCATAGTCACATCAGGGAACTCTTCTCCCTCTGGTCCCTCTTTTTCTAGCTCTTCCTCCTCTAGTTCTTCTTCCTCCGGTTCTTCTTCCTCTGGTTCTTCTTCCTTGGGTTCTTCTTCCTACGGTTCTTCTTCTTCTGTGGGTTCTGTCTCTTCTTTTTCAGGTTCTTCCTTTTCTTCTTCAGGTTCTTCTTGTCATGCGGAAAGAGTCGACAGTGCGGACACAAACCGACCTCCCTAGAAGCAAAAGCTTTCTAGTGACAAACAAGACAAATAAATCCTACCTTTCTCTAAACATGCATTGCAAATACAAGTAATCAAGGGATCTTTAACATACCTTTAGTCCAATGCTTTGTAGTAGTCTAGCCTCGCCGATCCAGATGAGCTCCTCCTTCTCTTCAAAACCTGCATTCACTAACAAGCCAAAAGATTAAATAGCACCTGATAAACTCATAAAACAATACATATCCATCATACAGACCAAGGAGTATATGAAACAAACCATGAATAACAATCTGTTGAGAAAAATAAGTTCATTTGCATTAAAAGGTAACAAAAGGAACCATTACAACCTGAGCCTTGGTGTTGTGCAAGTCCTTCCTAGGGTCCAGCAAGAGTTTTCCTTTACTTTGATCAGCTCACCCACTCTCAAATAAGGCTAGGAAAGGATGGGAATCTCTCCTCTCAAGCTTTACAAGGGAGTCCTAATTCCAGCAGCATCTACCCTTAGGAATGTTCAGCTTTCAACTTTCCTCCCTTTGGCCCAATGCCTGTATTTATAGTGCTCTAGAGGAAGTTATTCAGGTCCACCATCAATGGGATAAGCCCCTCTTTGGATGGGATAGCTCCCCTCTTGATGGGATAAGTTCCTCTTTGGTAGGGATACATGAACCATCTGGAGGTGCTTCATACACGTCAAACAAGCTTCTAGAATGCTCTAGAAATGACCACAAGTAACTTTTTTGGAGTGAAACTTGCGCCTTTTGACCTTTACAGGAGTACGCACCCATTGCTTTACATACAGAGCGTACAAGTACGCAGGTATTGTGAACTTGGGTTGCGTACACGTAGGTAAGGCTAAGAGAAACTGCGTACCCAGAGATATATAGATTTTTAATGACTTTCTCTCTTTCTTGGAGTTTGACATGAAGAGCAGAGGTATGAGGCTTGCCAAGGAGGATAGTATGACAGTTGATGGAGCCATACTAACTGCAAATAGTCATGGTGACAAATTTTAGTGTAACAGATTGCTCCCTAAAGTGCGAAGCCTACAGTAGATTAGGGTTTCATATCATCTAGGAAGGGTGAAGTACTTTATCATTTCAAGGATTATCTTGTGGAGAGCCCAGTCGGAACCTGCAAGTATTCAACACAAAATACATATATATGATCATATCATCACTGAGGTAGGCATTCCCATACTCAGATTGAAAACTTTAACTAATTGACTATCTACTGCTCTGATACAGGAACGATTCTGCAGTACATCATAATCATATACTTTTGTAGACACAGTATGGACGCAGCCATCCATTTATGATTAGTCTATTGTATAATGAATACAAAACTCCTCGCAGCCTGGATGGTGGAAACTAGATCCAGGGTCTTCATTTCTACTTCCCGAACAGGTATGATTCTATCCATGCGAATAAATGAGTTGATGTCGAACACGGTAGAATCCACTTGATTACCAGTCAATGATGTAAACTGTTAACAAGCGTGAGAGAGACCACCAGTGATGTCAATGGTTCTCAAAGTACCCAGTACAATCCATGAGATGTGAATGAATGAGTTGATGTCGAACATTTCACGGAATCCTTCGATCGAAAGTCAATGATGTAAATTGTCGTCAAAGGCGAGAAACCTGCCATTGTTGCATGCAGACTTCAAGGTACTGACGATTCCTAGGTCATCTTTCTAGATAATGTGCTGATGTCGATAGAAAGCGACCCGTTGCAGGCAAGCCCACAACACGAAATCATAGATCAAGTTGAAGAAATGTAGCTGTAAGGACTGACTCAGGGATGGTCAAAATGAATGACGAGTATTTTGCAGATGAATGTTTATTGCAGAGACCTCTTGAACACATAACGACACGACAGATGGCTTGGTGACATTTGACCTAAAGTTAATACCCGGCTAAAGACTTTCAATGTGTTTTGATCAACTGTGAAGCAAAGGATTTCCCAACCCAGGTGAATGAAAAGTGTCGTGTTCAAGAGTGGTAATAAGGCTTCTTCTGAGACAAAGGATAACAAATGGGCTCATTTTTCTCTCTTTTCCCCCACCATTTCTGGCAAGTACCTCTTTATTTTTTACAAGCTTGAGGAGGATAACATATGCTTGATTATAAGCTCATCCTTTGGATGAGTCCAACTTAGTTTTGATTCGAACCCTAAGAAGGAGTGGTCCGTTCCTGTTTGTAATCGAACAGGTCCTTTACTGTGAAATTTTAACGAGTCCAGTATAGGAGAAACTCGGCGTTTTTCATTTTTAGAGAGTCTGAAAAAACTAAAGAAGACTCCAGGTTGAACTTTTTCGTAAAGTTGTGTCTCCCAAGCCCGAAAAAGTATAAAATCATACCTGAGAGAACCGCTTAGTCTTGCGACCAAGGAGTACTTTCATGATTAGTGCCTTTGACCTGAAAAGTAAAAAGCGATCAAGGACACGTCGTTTTATTTCTGTATCGAGTTTGAAACGACAAAAACCCGGCAATCTTTTCCTGTTTTTCGGTCAGAAAAGGGCTATAAGGGGACCGTCTTTTAATTCCATTTTAACGAGTGTAAAAGAAACGCTCGGCAATCTTTTCATGTTTTAGGAGTCAGAAAAGGGCTTAAAAGATGACTCTGATGTTTTGGTTCGTGAAAAATGATAATTTTACCTAGAAGTCCTTTTGTCCTGCACAAAAACAACACATTACTCATACCTGTTTAAGATAAGCAAAAATGCATTGAGAAATATCCTTTCATGGTGAAAAATAAACAAACTTAGCATTCATTTATCCAAAAAACCTATAAAAAGACCTTTTACCATGTCATTTTTACCATTTTACTGTTGAGGGAGAGAAAAGGGCTTTTGGCAAGAAACTTCCCGTGGACTTTGCGGAGAATCCGACCGTCGGAATCGAGTGTCGTCTCTTTCAGGTATTTCACAACATCCTCCTCTTTGTTTTCATCCGTTTAGAATTTCATTTTAAGCCCTAGTTTGATTTTTTGGGGCTTTGGGGTTTCAAGATGCGCTTTTCGGGGTACGCAGGTGCCCCATGGGTGACCTGCGTACCCCAACATTTTCTCCATTGGGAAAATGGTCGGGGTACGCAGCCCACCTTCAGAATAGCTGCGTACCCACGCTCTGTTTTCTGAACGTGGGGTGCGTACCCCGCGCTAAGTGATTTTCAAAACCCCAAACTCAAAACCTAACCATCAATTCTTGATTTAATGAATTCTAATGAATGTTTTTTGGTGTGTAGATTGCCCACCATGCTTGATTGGCGCGAAAGAGAACACGAAGATGTCGATTTGGCCACAATAAATCATCCACCTTCCATTAATGCTTTGAAGGCATGCGGTCTCTACAAATACTGGGCCATACCTGGCATGAGGGCCCAGGTGCGATTCTTAGAATGGCTGGTTGAAAGGTGGAACGTTCAGGATCAATGCTTCTACATCGGAGGGCACCAGCTCGAGATAGAGCCCTCTGACATATATTTTCTCACTGGTTTTCCTAATAGGGGCGAGCAACTGACTCTGTCCGGGACTAGGCCGGGTGGCCAATCCCTTGCTAGCCTCCGGTTAGAGTGGTGCAACAATCAAAACCAGGAGAAAGGGATAGAAATCAAATACATATCCCTGCCTGAACTTATGGTAATTGCCTTTACAGTTACCAGACTCTGCGGCGCAGCTGCCTTGCATATTGCCACCGGGTCCCAAATGCGGATGGCGATAGATTGCTACCGAGGCACCATTTTCAACTGGTGCGACGTTGTGTTGGCCAATATGAAGGGCCAACTGACTAGGGCAAAGAACGGGCAATTAAAGACCTTTGGGTATGGGCCTTTAGTTGTGAGCTTTGCCCTAGAGAGGGTTCCGATGCTGATCCCACAGCATCTCACTGTTCCAGCTGGGCCTCCTCGGGAGCCAAAGTTGATGCGATGGGTTGCGGTGATGGCCCGACATCCTGATGAGAGAGCGGGAGTTGTCCGATTTCCTGCGGGTTATTTTCACTGGTTGGAGGGCCAGGTCTTTGTGATCCAGGACTTTCCTTATGCCGGAGTAGATTTTCACGGTGATCCGGACATGGTTCTTCCACAGGGAGAACAATGGGACGACAAAGGTACTTCATTTTTCACAAGTTTTTAAATTATCTATATATTTTTTTGTTTTTTATATCGTCTCAAAACTGACAGTGACAATTTTCAAAATGCAGATGTAGGTCCACAGCGTCCGGCCAATCTCCGACCATTCGAGAGAAGAGTACCAGTTGCACCAGCACCAGCCCCACAGGATGCGGCTGCAGAGACCTTAGCCGAGCTGGAACAGGATCTAGAGCGTCTCACGGCGGACATACCAGAGACGACTATAGACGATATTCCTATCCGACTTCAGCGCTATGTGGTCGCAGTCCCAGGACCTTTCAGGAGGTTCCTGTGTAGGGTAGGGCGGGCAGTGGTCTCGTATAGAGAGCACCACCAGTGATTGGCTAGTCACTTTTTGTAGACACATGTGACATTTTGGTTTTTTGTACTTATCATTTTTGCCGATCATAAGGTGTTTTTCAACCTATGATCGAAGACGATGTATATTTTTAACATACTCCTATCTATATATATATCATTATTACCGGCTTATCTTGTTAAACATGTGTGATGAAATGCTTTTAAATTTACATTTATGATTATCGCAAATGTCCGTCTAACATTCGAGAAGCAATTGCATCTGCTAATGTATTTAATGACCTTGGAATATGTTGATATTCAATGTAATCAAATTCACGTTCCAAGGGGCGCACTCTCAAAAACAATCTTAAGAACACTGGATTTCTAATGGCATATACTCTATTAAGCTGTAATACAACGAGTTCAGAATCTAACCTCACTATCAAACTCCGAATCCCAAATGAAATAGATTCAGATAATAACTCAATCACTGCACTGTATTCTGCAATGTTGTTTCTTGTTTGACCGAGGCTCACCCCATGCATAGAAACTAACTCGTCAGAGGGCGAATAGATAACCCAAGCTGCGGAAGAGATATTCTGTGTACTACGACAAGCACCATCAGCGAATCCAATGTACGTTTGGAGAGGCGTCGACATCTGCAATATCAAGAGTAAAACCTAAGATAAGCCAGAATAATGACGAAAACACACTTTCTAAGCTAAGCACACTGTCTATACTAACAAACACACCAGCTAGAAAGAAAAACTAACCTAACTAAATCTCCATACCCATCATTTAAACATAATACCTCTTTAGGTAAAGTCCATTTCTGGGCTTACCCAAAGAGTCCCCATCAAAATCTACCAGCTCATAGGCCCCTTTTGCTAGCTTTCGCTTAACAATGTAGGGCCCATGCCACATGGGAACGAATTTTCCAGCACCTAATTTATCGTTAGCTTGATCATATAATAGCACTAGGTCTCCTTCCTAAAAATTACGAGGGGTCACGTTGCGATCATACTGAGCTTTCATTCTTTTTGCGTGAGTCTCGATTGCCAATGCAGCGTCATGTCGAGTCTCATCTAATTTAGCTAAGTATAATAGACGCTTCTCCTCTTCGAAAGTAGCTGGAAGTAATTCGATAGCCATTTGAAGTGATGGGATTTTGCATTCAATGGGCAACACTGCTTCCAAACCATAAACTAGTTGGAAAGGAGTGAACCCTGTTGATGTTTTCACTGAGGTTCGGTACGCCCAAAGCGCTGAAAATAACATGTTGTGCCAATTCGACCGATGAATACCAATGATTCGTCGGATCATGATAACTAGAAATTTGTTGATGGACTCAACCAAACCGTTTGCTTGGGGATAATAAGGAGTAGAACTATCATGACGCAAACCAAGCTGGCTTGTAAGTTCTGTCATCATAATGTTTCGAAAATGGCGCCCATGGTCAGTGATTATCGCTTGTGGGACACCAAACCTAGCAATAATATGATTGAATACGAAAATCACAGCTGTCTTGCCATCTGCCTCGAATGTAGGCATCGCCTCGGCCCACTTAGTAAAATAATCAACCGCGAGGATGATATACGCATGCCCCTCGGCCGAGTGAGGGTTACATGTAATAAAGTCGATACCCCATTTAGCAAAAGGACCAACGACAATTATAGGGTGGAGAGGAGCAGGTGGTGCGCGCATCTTGCGATCAAACACTTGACAGTTGTGGCATTTTCGGACCGCAATGATACAATCTTTAAACATGGACGGCCAGAAGTAGCCAGCACGCAACACCTTCTGAGCTGTGGCATACCCAGACATATGACCGCCACACGCTCCAGAATGGCAGTCATTCATAACCCTTTCTGCCTCTTCGTGAGTTAAGCAACGTCGGAAAACCAAGTCTGCCCCCCAGCGATAAAGAGTATCTCCAATAATTTTGTACTATTGGGACTGAAATCGAATTTTCCGACGTTCCGACTTTGAAGCTTCAGGCCGAAAGGATTGGGTTAGGAGATAGACAATTATATCCCCATACCACGGATCTAAAGTGTTGATGAGAAACAGAGATTCGTCCGCAATGGGTTCCTCTGCCACAGTTTTCGTGTCAGCACACGGGAAGTCACACATCAATTCCACAAAAACTAAATATTTCTTAGACTTAGATTTTTCAAACTCTAAGTCGAACTCTTGCAAGATAACAATCCATTTAGAGTACTTGCCCCCTAGCAATTGTTTAGTCAAAATGTAAATCATAGGGTTGCAATCCGAAATGACTGTAGTTTTACGGAGAAGAATGTAATGACGAAAACGCTGGACAGCTTGAACAGCTGCCAGGGCCAATTTCTCCACATGCGAATATTTTAGCTCAGTGGGATTTAACGTCCTACTAAGATAATATATCACATGTTCTGTTTCGTATTCATCTTCCTGTACTAAGACCATTCCAATGGTGGAACGAGAGGCGGCGAGGTACAAAAAGTAATCCTGGTTGTAGTTGGGAGGATGCAGCAACGGTGCATGGGTCAACACGTGCTTTAGCGCATCAAAAGATTTCTGAGCTATCTCGTCCCAAGAGAATTGAGCATTTTGTTTCAACAACCGGGTAAAACCCTTGGTAATCTCGGCGTAGTTAGGAATGAATCGGCGTAAAAAGTTTCCTTTCCCTTGCAAACTTTGGAGTTGGCGCAGACTCGAAGGAGGAGGCAATTTGATGATAGCTTCTACCTTCGAGGGATCGACGCGAATGCCGGCTTTTGAAACTACAAATCCCAGCAATCGTCCCACTTCTATACAGAAGACACATTTGTGTGGGTTCAAACGTATACGATAATGCCTACACCTCATGAAGATTGCTCGTAAATGGACAAGGTGATCGGCTCAACGTAAGGAGTGAGCGGGCAAATCATCGAGATACGGTTGCACAATGTGTTTGATGTCATGAAATGCATAAGACATTGCCCTTTGGAAAGTGGCTCCGGCATTCTTAAGCCCAAAAGGTAATTTGCAATAAGCAAATGTCCCCCATGGACAAATGAAAGCCGTTTTTGGTTGATCGGCAGGTAGAATATTGATTTGGTTGTAACCGGAAAAACCGTCCATAAAGGAAAATATTTCACTGCCGGCACAATCATCAATTATTTGATCGATATAGGGTGTGGGATAGTTGTCCTTGGGACAAGCACGATTGATATCCCTATAGTCGATACATATTCTTATTGTTCCCTGCTTTTTGTTAACTGGAACAATATTCGATACCCAATCCGTTAACGGGATCGGATAAATGAAACCTGCTTTCAATAGCTTCTCAACTTCTGCTTTAATCGCAGCTGCTTTCCGAGGGTGTATCTGACGCAGACGTTGCCGAACGGGTTTAGCGTCCGGGTAAGTCTTGATCTCATGAACAACAATAGAGGGATCAATTCCTGGCATTTCCTCATAGGACCAGGCAAACACGTCGTGGAATTCTTGAAATATGGCCTTGTATATTTGAATTTCGTCATCTGAACACGAGGCACCTATATGAATGTTCTCAACAATTCCCGTTTTGACTGAAATGTCAATGGCAATAGTTTGGGAAATTTTTCCCAAATTCAACTCTGAATCAGGATGTTTCATGCGATTCTGAGCGTCCTTGACATATTCAGCTGTAAAAATTGATGAGAAATCATTTTCAAAGCCATCATCCTCAGGTAAAAACGAAGATCTATGATGGAGACCTTCCCATGGTAGATCGTCTACGCTTAGGATTTCGCGAAGTTGCTCGTCAGATGAAACGACTTCGGGAAACGTTATCCGTTCTGAGGTTGATGTGAAAAGTGATTCCTCACCGACCACCTTCATTTGGTCGATTTGGGTTGAACTTGGGTCGGAAAAAGACTGCACAGCTTCATAGGCAATTTCATATGGACTCAAAGGCATTGCATCACCGAATGAGTCTATCTCAGATTCAGATGGGACAATCCAAGGATCATCGTAAATTATAGTATCTGACGTAATCATATGAATGAATGCGAATGAAGGGTCTGCGTTGATTGGAGGAGAAGGAAAAGTTCCCAGTAAACCGAAATCTTTAACTAATCCTACGCCAACATCCTTATAAGGGATAGTCGTTTTACCGACATGCTGGATACTCTCTGAAGAGGCTGGGTCGGATGAAAAATAAGCCAGCTGGTCTATTGTCACGATCTTGCCATTATGTGGAAACTTTATGACTCTGAAGACCGATGAAACGACCGCTGTCATAGCGTAAGACCAACTTCGACCCAAAAGAAGGTTGTAGTCTAGAGGGGCATCAACCACCTCCACATCTAGACTAACGGTTTTTCCTTCAACCCCCAAAGGCAAATCCTGTAAAATGCCAAACGGATGGAACCCACGGCCATCAAAAGCCTTAAGAATTGTCGGGGATTGGTTCAGCGAAGGAGAACCAAGCGATCTCCAACACTGAATCGACATAATACACGTGGAAGCGCCCTCATCAATTACAGTCTGATGAATAGGCCTGTTCTTGACTATCACTGGAATCTGGAAAGCCATTTGATGAGGGAGACGCGGTGTACTATTTTCTAAATCAAAGATTATCAGGTTCGGGTCCTGAACATCAACAGCTCCTATAGCCGACAAAAGTAATTTTCGCTGTGCTGGGCATGATTGCAGCACTTCTAAAGCCGAAATTGCTGAGGGTGAAACAGCTAAATCCTCAACAATGTTGTAATTCTGGGCCGCTCTCGCATGTGGATTGAAAGCAGACCTTCAAAGTACACCCTTGGCGGGCGGTTTTATTACTAAGTCAGGGTTAGGTTTCTCGATCTTTAGTGGATCAAAACCGGGAGCTGAGGTTGATGGATTTGATTGAGAAGATTCTGCTTCTTTTGATCCATCAACAGGACTTTTACTACCATAATCGTGAGATCGAGTCGCAATCCTTACATGAGACATCATCAATATGGGTTCTTCAGTGGCACTCGAGGAAGAACCTATCATCTTACTCTCCTGCTTTGGAAATGGATCTTTCAAAACAGCAGGAGTTGAGGAACCTTTGACGATTTTCACAACTTCGGCCCGATGGGGGCAATCTCTTGTAAAATGATCCTCTTCACAAATTAGACAAGGATATCAAGGTTTGCGCTTTTCGTCATTGGTTTCCGACTTTTCTATTTTCTCCTTTGGAGTCTTGTCTGCTTTACCCTTCTTCTTCCCACCTTTTTTTGATTTAGCCGTAGATGACTCTACAGCGTGAATATCGGCGGAAATTTCAGGAGAAGACTCTCCTGTCAGGGAATCTGGTAAGGTTATAATGGGCGAAGAATTCTTTGAAGATTTCTTCTTGCTTTTAGTATTTACCGTACCAATCATGCCATCAGTAGCATGAGATCCCGAAGGAGCAGCAGCGATTTGATTTGACTTTGGAAGATCTGGGATCTTTTCATGTAACGTACCTGACTGAGTGTAAACTAAGTCAAGGTACTGCGCTTGAGCAATTACTTGCTCTTCAGTAACTACTCCGGCCTTAGCTACATCTTCAGTAATCTTCGGTAATAATGATTTAACAAACCATTCAGCTAAGATTTGGTCCGGAATAAAAACTTTCACTAATCGCCGTCGACGTCTCCATTCATGGATATGATCGGAAATATAAGTGGATGTCGACTGTTTTAGTGAAGTTAGTAGCTCCGTGCCATTATCATATCTGACCGGCAACTGAAAATGAGTTAGGAACGAGGTAGCTAACTGACTAAAATTGTAAAAAGAGGCCCGTGGTAACTCAATGTACCACTTGGCCGCGAGACCAATGAGCGTACGCTGGAAAAGACGTAAGCGGATCGAATCATCCGAGATGGAATTTGAAGCACACCAGAGGTGGTAAGTCATCACATGATTGGACAGATCCTCTCCAGACTTACCTTCGAACTTGGGTATATCGCTGGGCAACTTATTTGGCATTGGCGGCCAGAACGGAAGATATTGTATTGGATCGTTCGTTAGGCGCGACAAGTCTGGTAAATCCAAAGTTGCGATAAACGGTAACTGCCGATTAGGATCCCTAAAACTCTGGGTCACAAGACCAGTCCCAGGAGGAGGATATCCAGGATAACTTGGAATAGGAATCGCATTCGGGATATTATATCCTCCTGGAAAACCAGGATTAACCGGACCGTACTGGGGTTGCTGAGGTTGTTGATAAGTGTACCCAGGATACGGTTGATACTGGTAAACCGGCTATTGGACAGCAGGCCCGTATTGGTACTATCCCTGGTACGGTTGATAAGCGAATTGTGGTTGACTAGTGACAACCGTACTTAAACTAGGCTGTCCTACAGGCATCTGAACCATAGTTTGAATTGTAGATCCAGAAAATGGTAAAGATGTCTGAGGAGTAGTTGCAGAGACAGTAGAAACCGGAGCTGTCGATACTCCAGAAGTAAGTGTGGTGGAAGGAGCAGATGTTGCGGTAGTTGCAGCAGTCGTTTGAGATGGAGTACTAGGTGCAATTGGCAACTGAGTAACTACCGAAGGTACAGATGTTTGGACATTAGATTGGACTGGTTGCTGGGATGGACCAGCAACTAAGGGTTGTCCAGCTTGAGATGATGACTGTACGTTTGGCTGCAACACCTGTTGACCTTGCGATGGATCCCACACTATGTTCATTCCAGGGTATTGACCCATAACAGGTTGAGGATATTGAGATCCATAATCGGATTGAGGGTAGGGTTGATAACTAAAAGGCACAGTTCCCGTACCTTGAACATATGATTGACCTGGAGGTGGTTGATAACCTTGACTCGAGTATTGACCTGGAGGTTGATACCCTTGAGGTAAATACTGATACTGGGGTTGACCTTGACCTTGAGGTTGATACCCTTGAGGTAAATATTGATACTGAGGTTGACCCTGGGGTACATATTGAGGCTGGGGTTGACCTTGAGGAATGTATTGTACTATGGGTACATACTGTCCTTGAGGTTGCCCCCCAGACGCAACTTGTGTACCTTGAGGTTGCCCCCCAGGCGTTAATTGAGGCTGCCCCCCAGGCGGTAATTGGCCACCTTGAGGTTGAGAACCGGGAACTGAACCTGACATCATATAAATGTCTCCTACACCCAACGGTCTATTACCATTATTTCCAGCTAATAACCCATGTTCAATGGGTTGAGGAGATGCTCCCGCAAAAGTACCAGACAATGACTGATACCCAGAGGGAACAGAAGGACCACCATACAAGAAAGATTCAGGAGATTGAGTGAACACGGATGACTGACCAAACATATTGACAGGAGTATAAATACCTCCAGGTGGAAAAGGAGTTCGAGGTGGAGAAAAACCTATCCCTGAGTTGTCTAAATAATTGGTTAACGAAAGGTACCAAGTAGTACTTCTAGGAGGACTGTAAAAGATAGATTCACGCTCCCTTAGATCAATAGTAGGATGATCTTCAAGGATAGATACGCCTACTTCTTCCTCTGGAGCAAGTTCTTCAATAGCTATCAAACCAGCGAGAAGATTTTCGGTAATGACTCTTTCTACCCTAGGTGAATCAGGTGCACTAGAAGTTGGAGTAACAGGTTCAGATACTTCAGGTTCTTCGCCTATATCACTAGTAGATGAAAAACTACCAACAAGCTCGGAAACTGCAACTGCTTCAGGATTATAACCTGTTTCTAGACCTTGGTAATCTGGATGGACTACCAATGACGATTCTCCTTCTTCAGGTGAACCTACTTTACTGCCACTAGGAGTTACAAGGACCTTTAAACCTTCGTAATGACTCAGGACGTCTTGAGGAGGTTCACCCCGAAGTCTACGGGACTTCCTCAACAATTCGGCCACGGTAACAATCTCAGGAGACTTGCCCCGAAGTCGACGGGACTGTCTCGGTAATTCCGCCATAGTTAAAAACTTTTAACTACTACACACGCAAACAAAGTAAAATCTCAAAGCAAACCACCTAAAGTCTCTAAAGAACCAAACAAATTTGAATCATACGCCTAAAGAATCTAGGGCGTCAAACCATACACAAACAGTAGCCTTCCGGACCAAAAACACTAGTTGGTGATGAAGCCCAACATCGCCGAATTCAGTACAGAAGTGGAGGGTGGAACAGTTACCCCGGAAACCTGCTTAATGAATAGACCGGCACAAGTTCCTCCACTTTAACCGTCTCGAGTGAAGTGAACCCCCCGGAAAATCCAAGTGAGTCTAGCCGACGTCTGCTCCAGGTACAGTGGGATCTTCCCTCCACCGTCACCTCGGTAGAATCCTAAAGATAATGGTCACTAAGGTTACCAATAGCAACAAATGCACCTGGGGGAACAGTCTACACTCCGACAGCACGCAAGGGCAGAGTATCAAGCTCAATCCCCTTGCCGGCTCCTTGACAATAATCCAAGGTTTACCGACAAGTGACCCCTGGCTCCTCGACAATGGTTAATCCGAGGTTTACCGTTTGTAATACGTGTGTGTCTGGCATCGTTCCCAATGAGGGAGGATTGATCCCCTCACTGGTTCGGACACGAGCTCGTGCTTCTCCTTTAAGAGGAGCTTTCCTAGAGTACAAATGAAACAGTTGGATTTATCCTACCACAAGATGAGCTACTTGTTTGGTTTTGCTGTCTTGGAGAGTTAATTACTCTCCTACTCCAAGACACTAGCCTGATCTATATTGGTGTTTCAGAGCCCTAGTAAATAAAAGTTACTAAGTTGATTTTACTTTAAGCGTTAATTTTATGGCTTTCTTTAAGACAAAAGATAGTGGAGATGAAACTGATGGTGTGTAGACTCGACCGAAATCCACTAAGAAGATGCACTTAGGATGATTTATACTAGTGTTTTCGTTTTCAATGAATTCCCTAGCTAAGAGAGTTGGAGAATGCAAACTTGATAAAAGCAACTTTCTTAACAGACAATCAAAGAAACAATCTCTTTATCTTTTCAAAACATACGAAACATGACCACTAATCACTTCACGAAAATTCCTTTTTCTTTCAAAGACACAAATGCTACCAAAGAAAACCTTCCTTCAAAAGATATTTTTGTATTTTTCCTAATTAATAAAGCATGTAAAACTTACTTTAACAAAAATCAAAGTTTAAAAGCTATGGCAATCAAATCAACTCAATTTCACTCAAAAGCAAATCTAAGAGAAAAGCACCTAAAAGTAAATCTAACGAGTCAAAAGCTTACTAAAGATGATTCCTGGATGTTTTACTCAGTCAAAATGCAACTAAGGACTAATTAATGCAAAACCAAAAACTAGTCAAAAACAAAAATCAAGATCTTTTTGTTCTTTTTCTCAAGAATAAAATTCAAAGTTCAATCAACAAACTTTTTCAAGATTTGCAAAGAGAAGACACAAAGGTAGGTCTCTCACAAGGATGAATTCTACAACAGGCTCGACTCCTAAGAGGACTGAACAAAACCAGGGAGATCCAAAGTTTGACAACCTCTAACGCCAAAGTCACTACAGGACCAGTTAAAACTCAAACCCTAAGGCAAAATCCCTATGAATTTCACTAAAACCCTCGACACTGACAAAACAAGCTTAGGTGAAGATTTATGGCAGAAAACCAGTGGATCTGGGCAGAAAAAACAAATTAAAGACAAAATCTAAAAGGCAAAAAGAAGAAAATTGATATTTTCTTAATTTTGACAGGGTACGCAGGCGACCTGTTTGCACAGGTGCGGGTACGCTCTGTGCACAAAGCGACAGTGCGTACAGGTAAGCACTGTGCTCAACTCAGAGGCTGCGTACTTCTAGCAAAACAAAGAAAAACTAAAATCTAATTTAACCCTAAGCTAGCCCACCCAAAAACACAGTCAGACAGCCAAAAACCAAAAGACAAATAACTTTTCTCAGATCAAAAGTTGATACAAAGGAAAAAAAATTCACATCAATGGAGTCCCCAGCGGAGTCGCCATTTTGTCATGCGGAAAGAGTCGACAGTGCGGACACAAACCAACCTCCCTAGAAGCAAAAGCTTTCTAGTGACAAACAAGACAAATAAATCCTACCTTTCTCTAAACATGCATTGCAAATACAAGTAATCAGGGGATCTTTAACATACCTTTAGTCCAACGCTTTGTAGTAGTCCAGCCTCGCCGATCCGGATGAGCTCCTCCTTCTCTTCAAAACCTGCATTCACTAACAAGCCAAAAGATTAAATAGCACTTGATAAACTCATAAAACAATACATATCCATCATACAGACCAAGGAGTATATGAAACAAACCATGAATAACAATCTGTTGAGAAAAATAAGTTCATTTGCATTAAAAGGTAACAAAAGGAACCATTACAACCTGAGCCTTGGTGTTGTGCAAGTCCCTCCTAGGGTCCAGCAAGAGTTTTCCTTTACTTTGATCAGCTCACCCACTCTCAAATAAGGCTAGGAAAGGATGGGAATCTCTCCTCTCAAGCTTTACAAGGGAGTCCTAATTCCAGCAGCATCTACCCTTAGGAATGTTCAGCTTTCAACTTTCCTCCCTTTGACCCAATGCCTATATTTATAGTGCTCTAGAGGAAGTTATTCAGGTCCACCATCAATGGGATAAGCCCCTCTTTGGATGGGATAGCTCCCCTCTTGATGGGATAAGTTCCTCTTTGGTCGGGATACATGAACCATCTGGAGGTGCTTCATACACGTCAAACAAGCTTCTAGAATGCTCTAAAAATGACCACAAGTAACTTTTTTGGAGTGAAACTTGCACATTTTGACCTTTACAGGAGTACGCACCCATTGCTTTACATACAGAGCGTACAAGTACGCAGGTATTGTGAACTTGGGTTGCGTACACGCAGGTAAGGCTAAGAGAAACTGCGTACCCAGAGATATATAGATTTTTAATGACTTTCTCTCTTTCTTGGAGTTTGACATGAAGAGCAGAGGTATGAGGCTTGCCAAGGAGGATAGTATGATAGTTGATGGAGCCATACTAACTACAAATAGTCATGGTGACAAATTTTAGTGTAACACTTCTTTCTCTTCTTCTTCTTCTTCTTCTATTCCTGGTTCTTCCTCTTGTATTGGTGCTTCTTCCTGTACTGGTGCAGGAGGGGATTCCACACCCTGTGGAGGTTGTGGTTCCTTTCTTGCATCAAAGACTTTACTCTTCTTCCAGGGCCTTCTAATAAAATCGGCCAACAGAGTATCGTCCTCGACTTCTGCAATATTTGCAGCATCTACAAGGACTGATAGGTTGTCATTCTCAGGGGCCTATGCCTATGGTGATGGCGTAGTATGGGTTTCTTTAGTGGGTGCACTAGCTGTCTCCTTAGCTGAAGACGAGCCCTTCTCTTCTGTCGATTTTTCTGACTACTTCCTTTTTGAACTAGTGTGAAAAGGACTTCCCTTTTCGCTTTTTCTCGGGCCCTTGCTCATACTGGCGGGGTCTTTTATTTCTTCTCCAATGATTGTCCCTTCGTGCAGCTATTTTAACAGTGCTTCCCATGTCACTCCTTTCCTCTCCAACTGCTTCAGGACCAAGATTTTGATCAGGCCGTGATGGTATAACCTTGTATCAACCTGGTTTGCCCTCCCATCCTGTACGCTTTTAGCCATTTTATCTAGGCTTTTAAGTAGAAAGTAGGGGAAGTTCATCCTCCATTGGACATGTCGGCTTGCTTTGAAATGTTGGAGCATTCTAAAATGATACAACAAGGTGTGGGTGTATATTCCCTCGCGTGTCACAAACTTATGCAAAATAAAGAGGAGATCCTACCATTGTCCCAGTAGGGCTTTGCGCGAAACTCCTAATTTCCAATTCACCTCTATATTTTTATCAATCACGAAATGCTCCAGTGTTTAATTTCCAGCTTCTGATTCTTGAACCATTGTTCTCCCATGTTGTCCAAGCCTATTGCTGCTGCTATGAATTCCTCTGTAATTTTGAATTTAAGAGGCCCAATTTTCACTCGGCCGTTTTTAAAACTTCTTGAAAACCATAGGGCAACTTCTTTGTCATATCCATGAAACTTCTATAGGAACTACAGAAAACCTGAGTCTCGCAATAGTGCAAGACTATTACGATACTCAGCTGTCTACTCAATTTTGTTGAGAGACAGGGGTTCATTCCGGACAGGTGCCATTGATGCTAGCGGCTATGAACAGTCGAGCTCTGAGACTTTGTATGAAATATCGGAGAAATCAACCTTCATAAATAGAAGCCTAATTTTTCATCCATCCTTTCCATCATATCACCGGTTCATCCGCCGTGGATACACAACATCTTTGAGGTCTAGCCGAATTGGTACTCGCGGCGGAGGTTTAATGGTCAGCTGAAGTCATAATTACATGTGAATGGACGTTTAGGATTATGGTGGAGCGGGGTAATCATGAGTGAAGTACGTTTAAGATTATGAAAGAGTGGGGTAATTATGAGAAAGCAATGGTTAACACATTTCTGCATTTCTTCATAATTAAAAAAAAGAAACTTAGCATTCATTAAACAAATCATGATTTCTACTTAGAAAAACTTTGTACTTTTAATTAATTTCCTCCTAGTTAATATGATAGCATAAATACTTGTCAGTTAAATGGAAAGAATTCATATAACTTTCCATAATGACCACTTTCTTATGCCATATGATATAAAAATAACTTGTACTATGCTGCTGACGAGGTGCATGCTTGTACTGATCTTGCACCGCTTAAAATTATATTGTTCTGCTGGTAATTTTCTGCTTATCTTATCACATAGGACAACATTCTTGCACTAGTGTAAGCATAATATATAAAATAGAGAATTTAAATATAGGCTGGATTTTCACATGATTTCCTTAACTTTTACTTGGCAATTTGCTTCCTTAACTTTTCTCTTTGTATGCAAGCTCTTGCAATAAATTCATGAGGGAATAAAGAAGTGGGAAAGGGGAATTTTTAGAATGGGAAGGAATTCTGTTATAGGGATTCTAGGAAAGTACCAAAATAGGGAATAAATAGAAATGGGATGGGGAAAAATTCAAGGGTAAAGTGGGATTTCTTCGAAGCGGAAAAGGTAAATTTTAGAAGAATGTTGGAAGGTTAACATTCTTGGATCAAAGAAGAAAACTAAGGGAATATTACGAAAGTGGAATATGAAGAAAGGAAGATTTTTTTTTGGAAAGTATGCCTACACTGGTGCAAGAAAAATAATTGCAACCAAAATTAAGCATTACTTGAATAAAAAAATATCCATGCTAATTACCCCATCTGTATAAAGGTTGGTTCTGTTGAACCTGATTTTACTTGGTGGTAGCTAGCATATCTAAAGATCAAGCAACATTTTCTTTTTATTAGAATTTTTTTTGATCTTCCTACCAGCAAGCTAGTTTTCAGGTTGATCCTTCTGCAATCTTGTCAACAAACTGATTTTCGTAATTACAGGAAAATAAATTTTTTCTTTACTTTTTTTTATTTTACTTTATTTTTTTTAATTTTTTTTTAAGAAGAAGAAGAAATCATGTTTTCAAAAGGTTGGTATTATCATTCTCCATTACCATCCCAAATTGTTGTTGGACTTGTTGTGTAAAATCTTTCCTGGTAAGTCGCTGAAAGTACTTCTTTAACCTATGTCCATTTACCAAGAATACTGAATTATGTCCATCAATAGTTTTAACTTCTACTGCTCCATTTTCAAATACTCAGATCGCTTCATAAGATCCCATCCAACGTGTATGGAATTTCCTTTTAAAAATTTTAAATCTAGAAATTTCATAAAGGAGCACCAAATCACCTAGTTGGAACTGCTTTTTTTGAATAAACTTGTCATGCCATTTCTTACGTTGCTGCTGAATTAGTATGTTCTGCTGAACAACATCCATTCAAAATTCATCTAACTCATTTAATTGGAGAAGATGTTGTTGCTATGCCTCAGAGAGATCTAGTCCTAACTGAACTGTAGTCCTGAAAGTTTTGATCTGGAATTCAATTGGTAACAAAACCTGTTTGCCATATACCAACTCATTTGGTGTATGTCCCGTGCTATTTCTCCAAGTGGTTTTGTATGCCCACAAAGCTTCTAGTAATCTTTCAGCCCAGTATTTTCGATGCATATTGATTGTCTTTGTAAGAATGGACTCGATCACTTTGTTTATAGATTCCACCTGGCCATTTGCTTGCGGGTGATACAACGTGGATTTCCTATGTCGAATCTTGTATTTCTCCATCACACCCTATAATAGATTAGAAATAAACTACAAACCATTGTCAAAAACAATCTCTAGGCACACCAAACCTAGTAAATATTTCAGTAAAAAGAAAATCAACAACAACTTTTTCTGTCGCAAAAGAAATAGCTTTAGCTTCTACCCATTTTGTAACAAAATCTGTACAAACCAAAATATGCTTTTTACTTAATGATGTTGGATTTATTGGCCCTATAAAATCAATAACCCATTTTTCAAATGGCTCAATCATAACTTGAGGGCATAAAGTCATTTCATTGGTTTGATTAGGCTGGCCCATTCGCTGACAGCTATCACAACACTTGACATACTGTCTGGCATCCTTAAACAAGGAAGGCCAAAAGTAACCAGCGCGCAATACTTTATATGTAGTCTGCTTATCAGCGAAGTGGCCTCCACAAGGTTCATCATAAGCAGATTTCAATATGTCAAACACTTCCTCCTCTCTTACACATCTATGGATAATTAGATCTAGGCCTGTGTAAAAGAGATCTCCTTGAAACCAAGAGTATGCAACAATTTTTTGAATAATATTCCTCTTTTCATGAGCGAACAAGTGGGGTGGTGTTTTCCCAATAACCAAATAATTAGCAATGTCAGAAAACCACGGAGAATCTATTGACATAGCAAAGAGATGTTCATTCAGAAAATCATCATTAACAAGAGTTGTTTCACCAGGATTATCTAATCTAGAAAGAAAATTTGCTACAACATTAGATTTTTCTGGTCTATCAACAATAGTAATATTAAATTCCTGTAACAATAGTAACCACCTAGTCACTCTCCCACTAGTTAATGGTTTGTTCATCAAATATTTAATCGCGGAATGATCAGTATGTACAAATACTTCATATCCTGTAATATAGTGCCTGAACTTATTAATTGCAAAAATTACAGCTAAAAACTCTTTCGTTGTGAATGTATAATTTAATTCGGCAAAAGACAAATTCTTACTAATATAATAAATTGCATAGGATTGCCTATTTTCCTCTTGTCCTAAAGCTGCAGCAATAGCCAAATCTGAAGCATCAGAGACTAGTTAGGACCTCTCAAAACTGGTGTCTGTACTAACTTTTCCTTCAATGTTTCAAAAGACTACTGACAAGTTGTAGTCCAAGAAAATTCACTATCCTTAGCTAGAAGTCGAAAAAGAGGAGTAGTTGTCTTAGAAAAATTTTCAATGAATCTTATATAGTAACCAACATGTCCTAAAAAACCTCTTACTTCCCTTTGAGTTTTGGGTGCAGGAAGATGCAGAATGATTTCAATATTTGCTGGATCAACCTAGATACCTTTACTAGAAATCAAATGGCCAAGTACCACCCCTACTTTGCACATCAATATGCATTTCTTGTCACTCTAAGTGAGATGGGCTTCCTCACAACGAAGAAGTACTTTTTCCAAGTTTTCAGGAGCTTCCTGAAAAGAATCACCAAACACAGAAAACTCATCCATATAAATTTCCACAAATTATCAGCAAAAATAGCCCTTTGAAAGGTAGTTGGGGTATTACATAAGCTAAAGGGAAGCACTCTATAAGCAAATGCACCCCATGTACATGTAAAAGTAGTTTTGTCCTGATATTTGGGTGCAATTTGTATCTAGTTATAGCCACGAAATCCATCCAAAAAAGAAAAGTATTTCTTTCCTGCAAGGGTATCAAGCACCTGGTCAATGAATGCCAGAGGGAAATAATCTTTAAGAGTGGCTTTTTTTAATTCTTGATAGTCAATACCAATACGCCATCTTCCATATTTCTTAGGTACTAGTACTAATGGAGAGACCCACTAACTATCAGAAATAGGATAGATAAAACGACATCCAAGAGTTTTTGTACTTCTTCCTTCACAATATCTCTTAGAGTTGGTTTCATTCACCTTTGGGGTTGTCGGACAGGTCAGGCTCCTTCCTGAATATAGATATGATGTGTGCAAGTTTCAGGAGGGATACATTCATAGCCCCATGCAAAGGAACTATGATGGTTTTGCAACAAATTCACAAGTTTCTCTCGCTAAGATGAGTCCAAATCTAAACTAATATACGAGGATTTACCAGGGCTAATCTCAACAAGAATAGTATTAGGCTCAGGAGTACTCAAGGGAGTGGTCAAATGCAGTGGTACAAAAGAATGGGAATCATGATTATCTTGAAAATCTAGGCTGAAAATTTGGCTCAATGGCTCAAAATTAGGCATAGTGTCTAGATTATTCAATAAATATTGAATCTCATCTTCTTGTGAAGACCCAGTATAATGATGGACAAGGGAGATGGGCTGAGTCTCGTCATCACCACTTTGATCCAACATAAAGTATCTCGAAGGTCCTGAATGGATCTGGAAGGGAGATATAAGGTAACTTTCTTCCTAGAGTCTCCATGTGAAATATACATATCACCATAATGACATCCAATATATGCATCGGCGATAGCAAGCCATGGTCAACCCAAGATCAAGGGATGTCCTCCTACTGGGTTCTTTGGCTGAAGCACAATGAAATCAGTAGGATATTCCCAAGAATCTAATGAGATGATCACATCATCCAATACTCCTTCTGGCTTAATTTTAGATCTATCTGCTAATTCAAGCACAATGGGAGTAGGGCGAAGATGAGATAACCGAAGTTGATCCATGGTTTGCTTAGTCATGACATTAATGGCAACCCTCAGGTCCATAAGAACATTAGATACAAGGACATTACCAATCTGAACTGAGACAACAAGGTTTCCAGGATCAATATAGTTTTCCATAGATACACATCCTATCATCAACTCTGCTGCCCTACCAACAAATTGAATGGTTTGGGGTTCCAATTTCTTCCTCCCGGGTTTTTGGAGATAGAGTTCCTTAATAATATTGGTACAAATGGGTATCTCTTTGATGGCTTGAAGCAAAGGTATCTTAATAAAAATATTCCAAAGCTTTGATGCCAAGCTAGTCTTAGAAATAGGCTCACTTCTTTCCATCACTAGCCTCTCGAGGAAGGGAGGCTGGTTGGAAGAAGGTGGCAACGATCCAGCAGGTAAGGGATGCTTGCTGACTGCTTTTGGAGAATGGTTAGGAGTTTCCTCTTCTCCTTTCTCTTCAACAATCATTGTGGGTCGATTTTGATTTTTTGATGTTATAGTCCTTCCCGATCTTAAGTGAATATCATGAACCCCAACTGGAATAGACCGGTACTCGAATGGTAAAGGTGGGTTTGTTACATAAATCATTTGCACTGCTTTATTATTTTTAGGATTGGGTATAGTTTGAGCAGGCAATTGAGGAGGTTGAAAGGGTTGAGTTAAAGGCAATGGTGGAGTAGACTGACTCGGAAGTTGAGGCATTGAATTTTGTGTATGAGTATATGACTACATAGGTGGCTAGTAGGAATATGGAGCAGGAATTGGCCCTCTCTAACCTTGCTGCCATGGTTGAGAAGGTTTCCCATGCTGATATTGATTTCCATACTACCACTGCTGATTAGTGTTAGGATAAGAATATGCATGTGAATTATAACCAAAACAGTGTGGAGGAAATTCAGGAGCCATACCTACACCTACCTGAGGCTAATTTCTTCTTGCTCCCATAGCATTCAAGTATTCATCTTCAAGTTGTCCCCCTATAAATACAGCTTTAAGTCCTAGTATAGAGGGACATTTTTCTGTGATATGGTCTTCTGCACAAATATCACACTTATTAGTTTCTTTTAAATTAAGAGGAAACTCTTTAGGAGGATTCTTGTCTCTACATTTAGGACAGAAAATACATAGTGACTCTTGTTCCTTTATAAGTTTTTCTTGAAATTTTAAAGAGTGCAACTGTTTAGAAACAACATTCATTATATCAATTTTCATGTTTTCCATTTTATTTTCTAGACCAATAATCATAGCATCGGTAGATTCAGTTTTTCTATTTCTATTTCGAGTTCCTCTACCAGATCTATACTAATTTCTTGAAAATTCCCTGCATAATTCACAAATTTGATCAAAAGTTTGCTGAGAAATATCACCTTGTCCTAGTAGATTTAGATTATTTCTAGAATTATCAATAAGTCTTCTTAAGGACAAGGTTCTAATAGTGCTGGAATAAAACTTAAGTTTTGACCTTTGTAAAATATAAAGAAATCTTTCTAAGTAATCTTCAAGAGTTTCATCATCATCCTGTATGATTGTAAAAATCTCATCCTGTATGTCCCGAGTTTTGCAATATTACTGATATTTAGATAAAAACACTTTCTTCATCTGATCCCAAGAGGTTATAGATTTTCCTCTTAGCGCCATGAACCAGCATAAAGCTGAGTCCTTGAGAGCAGCAAGAAATAATCTTAACTTTTGAGCATCAGTTGAATAATCATAACTTCTACATAGAATATCAAACTCAAATAGAAAAGAGTCAGGGTTTTCATGAACTTTACCATGGAAATAGGGGACAGCTAATGGTGGAATATTCTTCATTTGTGCCATAGTATTAGGATCCACAATTGGAAACACAAAAGTGGATTGTTCTCCACTTACCTGGTTTTCACCAGAACCTTCCACATAATCTTCATGATCTGCCATTGTTTCTTTCTTACTCTCGACGGGCTGAACCACACCTGAGTTGTTGTCACCAGAATCCAGGTGGATTGTTCCTGAGTAATGGGTTTGAATTGGATTGGCCCTTAATGGGCTTTGAACCCTTACCTTTCCTAGGCATTCATTTCAGAAAAAGAAAGAAAACCAACAAGTAATTTCTAATAAAAATGCTGTTAGATATCAATTAACACCAGCAAAATTCCTTCAAAAGAAAAATATTTTCCAAACAATACTAAAAAAAATAAAGAAAAATTACCTCTATTGTATAATTAGAAAATTCTTACCAAATCAAATCGCCTCCCTGGCAATGGCGCCAAAATGTTGGGTGAAGAAATTACACTTAAGTAAACTCCTCAAAACTTAAATTTTCAACCTGGGGGATTCATAAACTTAGAGACGAATCACAGGCAATGCCAAAGATGGTATGAATATTTCTAATATCAATTCCTACCTTCTTTAAAGGAAATATTATAGAATCAAACTATAAAGAGAAAAAGGCAACTTGAACCATCAAAATAATCTGAGACTGGAACAAGGGAAAATGCACTTGCAAAAGAGATAGAAATAAAGGGGAAATCACTCTAGCTAACTATCAATTAACTAATGAGTGTGTGTTTTCTTTAGCAAAGACACTTTAGCAGTCTTCTACAGATGGGCCCTTCAAATCCTGCTTATGTAAAGATTTCCTTCTTGCAAGAATCCATCTTGCACTAGTGCAGTCTTCTTGCACTACTGCAGGAATAGATATCTATGCAGAGGGTGTAAAATGATGTCCGTACTAAAAGTGTTATTCTTCGTGCAAGGGCTTGAACTTTCTCAAGTCCTAAGCACTCAGATCTAGTAACAAGAAACTGGTTCTTGTACCAAATAAGAGCTTCTTACACTTTAACATTTAATTCTTGAAATCAGTGCTTAATTACTGCAAGTGTTATGAAACCAGATTGCATACCAAAAATATGAATGTTTTTTAATTTAGCAAGGTGCAGATATAGAGAAATAGTCCTTATAATTTATCATGTTATGAAGTATTAATGAAAGCAAGAAAGTTGTTAGAAGTAAACTAAAAAGGCTTGCTGCATCACACAATCTTGCAATAGTGCAGGTTCAGTTCCTCTGCTTAAACCGGGCGGGAATACAAGTAAAACAGAATTGCAGAAGGTAAATAGCACACCAACGTGCACTAGTGCAAGTAATTTATCCTTCTTGGACCAGGGGGACAAAACCAAACAAAACGTGTAGAAAGTGAATAGCACACCAACGTGCATTGGTGCAGGTAATTTCTCCTGCTTGGACCAGGCGGGGAAAACCAAACAAAAACATGCAAAAAGTGAATAGCACACCAATGTTGACTGGTGCAGGTAATTTCTCCTACTTGGACCAGGCAGGGAAAACCAATCCAAATCAAATGAAAGAAAGGAAATTTAACTACTTCACACTACAAATCTGCTTTCACTCAAATAGGAATTCAGATGTTGTAAATTAAATCACACTTGGCAGTATAAAACATAGATTACAAGAACAAAAAATAGGGAGAACGTGCAGGGTTAGCTGGGCCCTAGCTAACAAGTGTGTTTCCCTTTTAAATGGAAACACTACTCAGTACTATATCAATTCATCAACTGTTAAACATAAAAAATAAGATTCATGGAACATAAGCCGGAGCTCCATTTCGTATTAAACATAAAGGAAAATACATGCGTGATTATATATCTAGCCCAGATTTGGGCGATAAAAAAGTGCAGGACTGTTACCGCCTTCCTAGTTCTATCTTTGTTCTATACAACTCTATCAACCATTAACCATATTGTCCTATTTACATTTCTCATTATATATATCCTTGGCTGAAGGCCAAAAGGATCATTCAACTCGTTACATAACCGATTCCAGAATTTAGATTGTTCAACCAAGTACATGACCAATTACAGATTGTTCAACTAATTACATAACCGTTTATAGAATTAAGCTTTCGGCCTTCAAAATTAGGCATTTTAACAAAACAGGTCGTAACAATCTCCAACTATTTGTCTCTCATAAATCCAATCTCAACTACCTCTAGATTGCCTTGCTGTCGTAACTGGAGCTCGGCTACCTTCAGATCCAATCTACTGTTGTGGCTAAAGCGGCACAAAACTGGGTGGCGATCAAGGAGATCTGGATCTGCTGCAAGAATTCGCAGTGCTGGCACTAGTGCGAGATCTACTCTTACACTAAGATCAACAATAACGTAAGCATTTAACTACCAAATAATATCGGAGGTATCGATAAGTTACGAAAGTAATTCTAAGCACGAAATCACATAATAAATAATTAAAAAATGATAAGTTAAGTTAAAAAATGTAAAATATAAAGTTAATGCAAAATGTGTCATTGTTCTTGCACTAGTGCAAGATGAGCGTGTGTAAGATAGGTAAAACAGGGCTATTTAGGAAGGGGAAAATGGTCAAAAAGGGAGCAAATTAGGGGACTAACAGAGGCGGAAGTTGAGCTTGCACACCCCCTCAACAAAGCTACCCGCCTATGTCCCCCCGCAGAAAGGAATGGCTAGAGTGCCCAAGGACATTGATGAGACCAAGAGCTCGCTCCAGACCCCGCTCCTCCGAGACAACATTATTTTTTAGGGCACGTAGCTAGGGCAGGTTCCAAGCTTAAAATTAGAATATTGGGACCTTGCTGACCATGAGAAGTTCCCTCACCTTGCGACCACAAACCTCATGAAGCCTAAGCAGAACACCACGGTGGGGGTTACAAAATTAGAGCCACGGAAGTGGTTGCGCAGAGTGGAAAAGGCCAAGTTACTTAATCTACTTTGGGTGTCGCATTTCCACTGCACCCCAATAACCATTTTTGTCATCAGGAAACTACTCTCCCTAGCGCATTATGGGTGTTTTTGGCTGGAGGAGCCCGTCCCCATCACGGATAACTTGATTAACCAAATTTCCCGGTTGCCATGTAAAGGAGAAGACCCCGCGGTCATATCAGAAGGAAAGAGCAGTGACGTGGCCATCGTGGAGGCCATGAAGAAAAAGTACAAGCTGGAAAAGAAGAAGAGGGGCTACGCCATCTCCAGCATCAAGGATAAAGCAGTACATCTGGCAACCCAAATCCTAGCCAGAAAGGTTATGTGCAAGTGCCGCGTAGACCAGGTACCCGTGTCAGTGATTGCACTGGCTGAGTAGTGCGTGGAGGGGGTCTAGTTTAACTAGTCCGAGTTCCTCTACACGGAATTTTTAGAGAATTGCTACGAAGCCCAGGAACAAGGAAAAATGTTCCACTATGCATGGCTTCTACTGTCCATAGTGCTTGTGGTAGGGGAATTACCAAAGGAGAGTCAATTCCACATAATTGACAGGGACTTACTGGAGGCCGTGAAGTATGCTTCGCTCTAGGCCACAAAGGATGCCACTAGGATCCGCGATAGTAAAATATTCTGGGTGTTCATTCAGATGAACCTCAGAATGGGAATCAACCGCAAGCCGCGATTGTCACACACTGTCTACAACAGTCTTCAGAGTTTTGTAGAATGCAAAGCAAACATGCATAACATTTCCATCAGAGCGTGCAAGGACTTGACTAAACAATGGAGGAAGCTACCCTTTGTAGCCACAGATGATGTCATCTTTAACATCCTGGAGACATGGCTGCTAGAGTGGCACTCCCCAGACATTGTGGAGATAGAAAAGTCTGCAGCACAAAGGAAGAAATATGAGTCCAAGATGCGCATCGCATAATTGGCAGAAAAGAGAACGGAGGAAGCAGCAACAACGCGGGACGCTGCACAAAAAGCAACCGAATAGGAAATGGCCACAGTAGCAGCAGCAACACAAGAGGCAGCCATGAAGGCGAGCGAGAGCCAAAGGATGCCTTCACAGGGAAAAGAAGTAGAGGAAGCAGAGATAAAAGAGGGAGGCACAGACCCACAAACCGTGTCAACGCAGTTGAAGCGCCAGCACCCAACAGAGTGGATAGGGTTGTGTAAGAAGGTCAAGGCATCCAAGTTGTCTATTGACCTGATCACCCTAACCGAGGGTGATCTGCAGGACATTGGTGAGACAGTGCATGATATTACCCCTTAGGCTCTCCAAGATTTCATGCAGGAGAACCAGATTATGTTGGGGACCCTCAGAGCATAGTCCCAGGATTACAGGTGCACCCTCCTCAAGCTGGTACCCTTTTGACCAGCCTCATAGTCAACTCAATAGCAGTAGAGTAGATGTTGTGCGCACGGATGACGAATACCATAGTGCTGCCAGAAGGGGCACTAGTGACATAAAATGAGGTCGACAGGCCTACGGTTAGTGCATTGAAAGGTATCGATCTCAATATGGTTGCACTCCCATGAGAAACCTTATATGTTTTGTAGGATGGGATAACTGTAGAGCTACGCGCTAAGGAGAGCTGTGAACTACAACTCCTTAGTGAGAAGAAAATCAATATGGAAAAACTGAGCTTGCAACGCGACAAAGTGGTGTCGCAGAACAAACAGTTGGTACAGGTAATAGATGAAGCTTGCAAAAGCGTCCCGGAGCTGGCCATCCCAGCAGACATGCCAGTAGAGGTGCGCATCCATAGGTTAGCAGTAGGGGTCCGTGAGGTAAGGGAAGAAATGAAAAAGGTTCAGCTGGAGCTGAACCTTCATATCCTGAGCTGCAGATGAAGGAATAGCCATCCACCCACCCAGGAGTCAGAGAATAGCATGCTAGCGCAATCACAGTGGGACTGGAGGATATTGGCAGAGCAGTGCGAGACTGCACCATTATGTTGGAAGAATCACTTGAGGTCCTCACAAATCAGTAGGAGGACCCCAACATCCAGTGCTTGGAGACAGAGGTGTGAGAACTCCAACAATAGTATGACAACATTTGAGGAACTGTGCAGATGGTGGTCCTCACTCAGAGGTTCACACAGATGCAGTAGGCTAAAGCGCTGAAGGAGCAGGTGGATGCGACATGACACAAGGAAGCAATCCTGAAGGTGCGCGTTCAACCTTGGATTGATGAGGACTTCACCATCACAACAGAAATTGAAGGCAAGCTCGTACACATGTAGGGGATGCACGTACTGATGTAGAGAATCAATCACGACACAGAGGTCTCGGAGCAACGTATGTAGCATATCCATCAAGTAGCAGCTCAGTGTGCTACTGACCTTGCCGCAGTTCAAGAACAATTGGAGGGACTCCGCGCAAAGATCTCCTCTCCGACAGAGTGACTCAAGGGCGAGTCACAATGTTTGTGTTGGGGGCCTATTGGGCATGGAACCCCCCCAAGGCATGTTTTGGGGCTTAAATCCCAAGTTTTTACCAAATATTGTTGTAAAAACTTCACGAATTGCAGGCACAGGGCGTGAAAGTATGATAGAGTCACAGGGTTGTCCGCCCTATTTTTGTAATGTAATGTCGGCTAGATAGACCTACCCATTGTCTGTGGACCATGGGATTGTATAAATAGAGCGAGGCTCTAAGTGTAAAAGATAACTAATAAAGGATGAGTAGAGGAGAACTCTAAGTGATTGAGTAAAACTGAAAAGTGTGTCTGTGGGTCGTAGAGTAGGAGAATGCTTTGCAGCTAAGTGCGCAAAGGCCTAGTAGTCCGTAGTTGAATGCATGGACCCCTGTAGCTAAGTGCGCAGGGCGAGTCAAATCTATAACCATTGAAGAATCAATAAAGAGAAGTTTTGCTATAATTCTATGTATCTGTTTCTGGTTTAATGCATGATTGAATATAATTTAAAAATATATTGTTTATTTACTATGCGAACCTGTATCAATGTTTTGTATTGTTAAGTATAAATTAAGATGTCTAAGTAGGTGAACATGATTTAATAATACTGGAAGATAAATAAGATCTCGAGTAATAGCACAGAGCACAACACAACCCCTGGTTAGGGCTACACGAAGACAGGGTATTAGGTCACGAGGAACAGAAGGTGCGTGAAGCCACCTACATGAAGGAACAGACAGTGGACCAGTCAAACTCATCAAACATCTCCAGGGTGCCGAAACCTGGTTATAGCACCCTCCCATACTACTTCAGTTGAGACCTCAGTCCGCGCTCTACGGACTATTGCCGAAAGGGCCAGTAGTATTGGGATTTGTTTGGCTAATTAACTTTGAACCTAGGTCAGGCCCCAACAAGCCAACAGACACCAAATTGAAAAAGAGTACAGCTTTTCATCCACATACAGATGGTCAAACAGAGGTGGTGAACAAAATACTGATACATCCTTTTTGTGGATATTCCATCAAGCATCCTAAGTTGTGGGATGAACATTTGCACTATATTCAGCATGTTTACAACTGGTCCAAGCATTCATCAACTCAAACATCACCATATGAGGCATGTTTGGGATACTTGCCTAAATCTCCTTTGGATTTCATTTTTGGCAAATTTTTCTATTGATGGTCATAGTGACAAAGACAAAGCAAGAAAGTTCATTGAACGAATACAATTGGTACACCAAAGAGTTCAAGAATAGCTTGAAAAGAGCCCAGGAAAGTACAAAGCAAGGCACAACAAGCATCGTGTAGATCACAAGTTCCAAGTTGGTGATAAATGTTGGCTTCACAATAGTAAAGAGAGGCTCCAAGGAGAAGGTAAAAGGCTAAAACCAATTAGATATGGTCCATTCACAATTTTGGAAAATATTGGTAATAATGCCTTCAAGTTGGATTTGCCTTCATATATGAAAATTTATGTTGTTGTTAATGTTGAGAATTTAAGTTTGTATGAGCCTCCTTTGATTGAATATTAAGGAGAGAATGTTCAAATTCCATCTATTGAAGACTTTTCTCTAGAATTAATTGATGAGCTTCAGCAAGACACTATACTTTACAGAAGAACAAGGACATCGAAAAGAGGAAGTGTCGACTATCTTCGAGTGGGGTTCAAGGGAAAAAATCCTTCAAAATACAAACGGATAGAGATTAGAAAGGTGATGGAATTATACTCCCACCTACCAGACAACTGAAAGTGATCTTTTGGGGTCCAAAAGCTTCCAGTGAGGAGGAGTGATTAGGCCCTAAAATTTTAGCTCAAAAATACAAGTTCTTGGATTGAAATGAAACTAGAGCGCTTCAATAGAGCTTGTTGTTCTGAATCTAGCATAATTCATTTCGCTCAAATATAACTTCTTATGAGAAAGTTATGGTGTACTAATCGTTTACTCAAATAGGTATATTTTTTGCAAGTGCTGACAGAGATGCTGACTAGGCATCTGTACAACCTAGTTAGCAAAAGGAATATTCTTGGTATAGTCTTGTGGTATATTCCTCTAGCATATTCTTTTGGAATATTCTTCAGGCTTGTTGGCATCACTCTATTGGTCCATGTGTTTTGTTTGGGGCCAATGAGGAGGTGCCACACGGATAAGCCTAAGGTCGCCACATGTCCTCATCATGGCATGGTAAAAATTGTTATGGTAGATAGGGTGAGGGCCAAGGTCGACCTTGTGACCTCCCTACAACCATTCAATGGCATTACCAACTCACCTGTGTGATGTTTCTTAACCCTACTATGTCATGGTTACATTTGAAGTTGACTATCCGCAGGATTGGTGGACAAGGCCGCCAGCAGTTAAATGATGGCAATCCATCCATGTGGCCACTCCTAATAGTTGATGTCAGAGTCGATGGTTAGTGGAAACCCCCAAACGTTATCGCCAACAAACCGTCCCATGTGAATAGCGATAAGCTACCAGACTTAACCGTTTTATGCCATTGCCTAGAGCTCGGTTAGCCTAACCGCCACATGTGACTAGGGTCACTTAGCATTTTTTATGATTGCAAGGGGGTTATAGGAATTTTTAACGGTCCTACAATTCCACCCACCGCACGGCAAAATTGTAGGATTGGTGCCGAATTTTGTGGAATTTGTAGAGCGAATAATGGAGAAATTGGGAGAGGTCATAACTTCTCTGGTTTTCGACCAAATTCAGCTCGGCAAGAGGCTAGGTAGGAATTTTTGAGCATTTTGGACTTATTGGACCATGTTTCAGAAGCACTTGAGTACTGTACACACATCTTTTTATACATTTGAGAAAAATACAGAGCCATAAGCCATCAGAATATGGACCAAGGAGACGTAGCCTGGGAGGGGTGAAATCCTTCATCATGTTCCTGTTGTGATGTGTTTTTGGTGATGTTCTGTACATTTTTATGATGCTATTAAGTCTCTTATTTATGTTAAAATTTCTCATAAAATTAAAATAAAAACTCATTTTTCACTTGTTGAAATATGGCAACAAGAATATTCCAATTTAATTTGTCTTTGAATTAAATTGTGAATTAAAATCGAATTTAGTCTTAACAACTACTTGGAAATAATTAATTTAATTTATTTAAATTAATTATTTGAAGAAATTCAAGTTAGAAGTCTTTATGAAGTCATGCAAGAGTTATCCCTTAAATTAATGAGATAAGATTGAGTTATATTTGAGTTGTAATTAGTTAACTTAGTTTACTGAGTTAAGTCCAGTTAAATTAGTTCCAAAATGTTTGAGGAACTAATAGTGAGTTAACAGTCAGTTGATGCATTAATTCACACAACTAGTGCTACTCCAATTAACTAAAGATTCCCTCATCAGAAACTCATGCATTTCTATTCTGAGAAAGATCCAGTTGAGATCAATGTTCAATGACAGTGTACTATCAGCTGCATGTGTTTTCTCATGGAGAAAACTTGTTCATGCAGTCAAGGAGCATCCTTGTGGATTACATAGTTTTGAAGGCTTTTTTTTCCACTTGGTAATAGGCTAATCATCCGCAAGGAACAACGCAAGGAAATAGGAGCTTGGAGGGCAGAGAGGAAGGCTGGAGAGAAGCCAAGATTTCCTGTGAGCATCTGTGAGGATTGTACTGAGAGCTGGCTAGCTATGAGAGCTAAGGCCTTATATAATTCCTATGTATTTTCAACATGTATGATAATACAATAGTGTGGGGTTTTTCTCTGAGACTTTCCCCAAAGTATTTTCATGTGTATTGTGCCATTGATTCTTCTTCTTTTGGTTCAATTTGATAGTAGAAGTAGGTTATAGTATTCTGCTTTGATTTATATTGCATTATCGGGTTAACCTATCACATATTTTCTACATGGTATCATAGATGTGAACAATATACTGAGAAGAGAATTTGAAGTTTGAAGTTCAGGGTTGTAGGTGAAAATTGAATTCATATCATACTTCAAGGTTGGCCAATGGTGTTCTATGGCTTGAGACTCAAGTATGCCTTGGTAGGTAGCTTGAATTACATCATATGGAAAGATAGAATGGAGGTTGTATTAGAAGACAATGGCTTGAAGGAATTCATTGATGAATAAATCCCAAATCCAGCTTCAACTAATGCACAAGAGTTGGATGAGCGGAAGAAGTGTGTGGCGAAGGTGAGACAGATCATCCTTGAGGGAATTCAAGACCATATTGTCTCAAGTCTCCATGGGAAGGATACTCCATTTTCAATGTGGAAGACATTGAAGGACCTCTACCAGAATAGTAGCGACCAGAGAAAATTGGCACTCAAGGATAAGCTTCGAAGAATCAAGATGGAGAAGGGCGATACTATTTCCACATATCTGAACAAGCTCACCACCTATAGAGATGAGCTTGGCAGTGTGGGAATAACTACTTTCGATGATGATATGGTGAGCCTCACTCTCCTTGGCCTTCCAAAGAGTTGGAATAGCTACCAGGACTATGTGAATGGAAGGTAGAAACTTCTGGATTGGTAATGCCTATGGTCAAATATTATGTAGGAGGATATCAAGAGGAGCACACGAGATGGTTCTTCATCCAAGAATGATGAAGAAGAAAATCTGGCCTTAGCGAGTAAGGAAAGGAAAGGGAAGGGGAAGGATTCCCATTTCAAATCGAATTCTTCTCATGGAGGGAAGAAGGGTGACATGTCTAAAGTAAGATACTTTAATTTTCACAAGATGGGACATTATGCAACTAATTTCCCATCAAAGAAGTCCAAGAAGGGATCCTCGAAAGGATCGGACGGTGAGGCATTAATCTCTCAGTTCGAAATAGAATTTACCCTCATCACATGCATGGTGTCATCGATGATGGGTTGTGTCTAGTATCTTGAGAGTGGAGCCTCATTCCGCATGACCGGTAATAAAAATTTATTTAGTGCCTTGGAGGAGAAAGACCTCAAGATGCACATAGATATGGGTGACGATGGAAGGTATAGTGTTTCAGAAGTGGGCATGGTTGCTTTTAGAGGGAGCATGGAGCTCCTCTCACCTTGACAAATGTGATGTACGTGCCTGGACTGAAGAAGAACTTGGTATCGGTTGCGATATTGGAGGAAAAAGGCTACGATGTTGTCTTCAGTAAAGGAAAGGCGTTCCTAAGACACATAGCCATGGGTCAGACCAAGAGGATAGGGATTCGGGTGAAGAATCTCTATAAACAAGAGGTAGATGATTGTGTAGCATTAAGTATGAAAGTAGAATTGGTGCAAAGCAAAGACATTGGAGAGTTGTGGCATAGGTGGTTGGGCCATTTGCATCATGGGGATTTGAAGATAATGCAGCAAATATCTGCAAGACTTTCCAAAGGTAAACTTGAGCAAGTTGACACATGCAAAGGTTGTACCTTGGGAAAGTATACCAAGTCTTCCTTTCATGATCGAGACAGTCGAGCAGAGGCTATCCTAGAGCAAGTTCATATTGATTTGTGTGGACCATTCTCGATGACATCCATAATGAAGCAAATGTATTATGTGATTTTCATTGATGACTATTCTCGTAAATGATGGATTTATTTCATGCAGAAAAAGGACCAAACTTTCACAAAGTTTTGTGAGTTCAAAGCTTTGGTTGAGAAAGAGTCAAGGAAGAAGATCAAGGCCTTGAGAAGAAACAACATTTGAAGAATATGTCTCTCAAGAGTTTAAGGACTTCTGTGCAGCAGAAGGAATTAAATGATAGTTGAAGGCACCTCATAACCCACAGTAGAATGGGATAACTAAGAGAAAGAACAAAACCATTGGAGGGGCAACACGGGAAATGCTACATGACCAAGGCCTACCACTTCACTTGTGGGCTGAGGCATGCAACACAGTGGTCTATTTGTAGAATAGAAGCCCACATCACATACTTGGGATGAATGTTGGCATTATGACTCAGATTTGGCACTATGACATAGGTGTTGTCCTTGATGGCAACTCACTCAGAAGATAGATCATAGTTCAGCAGATTACCAACACAGAGTTACAGATCAGATTTCATAGAATGAGGAAAGTGAGGTATATGTAGATTCACCTTGACAAAGTAGCATATCCACGTGGGTTAACAGACCAAAAGGAACGTATACGTACACACGCATTTTCACAGAATGAAAGGCGCATATGTCTTGGAAAACTAAGTTTTTGGTCCAAGGTATTTGGTCCATGGTATTTTGATCCATGGTATTGATCCAAGATATATGGTCCGAGGTATTGACCCTAGGTATTAGTCCTAAGTGGTTTTGGTCCATGGTATTGAGTAAGGCCTAAGACTATAAAAGGAGGAGAAGATCCTTAGGAAAAGGCACTCAAGTATTGAATATCTGATGAAGAGATAGATATAGTATACATGTTATTGGGTTATGGTGCATAGCTGGTTCTAAACCAAGGATGAACCTTAGCGCTTGATGAAGGATAAGATCTAATGTTGGGTCAAGATCTTAAGGCTTGAAGTGAATTATCTTTATATGGTTTGATCATTTATCTAAATAACTGGTGCATGTTGTAGTCTGTAAATATGATGATCTGGGTATAACTGAAGTCTGGAATTGTTGTAATGTTTAAATCATCATTTACAAATCTGAACGTAGGTTCGATTTAGAAAAGGTGTGCATACATGCTAGTTCTGCATATCAAAACAACGTGTACATCTTAAATTTGATTTTTAGATATGTACACACGTTCTCCTTGAGAAAAAGCGTATGCACGCAGGTTCGACACATGGAAGTAGCATATACCTTATAAAATATGTTTTAGCTGCTTTTGTTTGTTGTTGCAGTGTTCTGGGTTCTGGCTTGGGTTTTGGTTACTATATTCTAGTTATAGCATTCTGATGGATCAGATTGAAGGGTTGTCAAAGTGATTGATTGGTTGATGTAGATATATTTGATGATTAAATGATGTTATTGATGGATCTAGTCTAAAAATTTATGAAACATGGTCCTTGGAAGAAAAGAGAAGGTTGCAGCCTTTTGTAGGCCGGCACCTACATGCTAGTAAACATATCAGCTAGTACAAGAGGTAGGGGGTTGTATCTTCCTTCCAGGAGAAGCTGGATAACGAGAGCAGGTTGCAGTCTTCTACAGGTAGAAGCTTACGTACTGGTATAAGACTGCACCAATACAAAAATTGTAAAAAGAAGTTTCTTATTATTAAAAAGAAGATAGAGATGATTGCAGCAGGTGGTTTTCACTCACATTGGGTTTCCACCTTATATCTTGTGTTCATGTGTGTGTTTGTCTGTTCTATTTTTATTACACTTGGTTACTGTTTATATGGTTCCAATGCACTGATTAAAGATCAACATGTGATGAATTAACTAAATCATAAGTTTGTTGGATATACGCTAGTTTCCTTAAACACAGCTACGTATACGCACGAGTTACATTAACTGAAGTAGCTTATATGAATCTAATTATGGAAATGAAAAATTATTGACTTGCTAATACTGATTCACCCCCCCTCTCAATATTATTTCCAACAATTGGTATCAGATCAGGTCCTTCAAAAGAAGCTTGATCGCTTGAAGGATCCATCAGACCTCTAATCTTTGATGGAACCAAATTTGTTTATTGGAAGGTAAGAACCACAACCTATCTTCAATCTCTTGGAACATATTTCTGGGAAATCATGGAAAGAGGATATATATTTCCATCAGCAATTCCTACAGATGTGGCAGGTAAAAAGCAATATGAAGCCAATGCCAAGGCTATGAATACATTATTGGGAAATCTGTCACAATCAGAGTTTGTCAAAGTTATGCACCTCAAATCTGCCAAAGAAATATGGGACAAAATCATTCTAAGCTATGAAGGATACTCTCAGGGAAAACGTGCAAAACTGCAAACTCTCAAAATTCAATATGAAACTCTCAAGATGCACAATGATGAAAGTATAGCTAGTTACTTCTTTCGTATAGATGATATTTTTAATTGCATGAAGAATTTGGGTGAAGAGATAAAAGAAGTTACTTTAGTTGAAAAGGTTTTAAGATCCTTGTCTGCTAAGTTTGAATCAAAAGTATTTGCCATAGAAGAAAAGCAGGATCTTCAGACTATTACTATGACACAACTGCACAGAATCGTAACGTCTTTCGAGATGAGAAAAGGAGGCCCATCATATATGAGAGAAGCAACATTTAAAGCTTCAGGAAAAGAAGAACTCAATGAATCAAGACATATTTCAAAAGGAGAAGAAGAAGCAAACTTTGTCAAGAACCTTCAATGGGGTTTCAGAAGATTCAGAGGTAAACTACCTTTCAAATGTTTTGCTTGTGGAAGAGTCAGTCATTATGCTACCAAATTTCCTCATAAAGATAATTTTGATAAAGGTAAGGAATCTTCAAAATGGAATATAAAACAAAGTGTAAGTAAGAAGAGCTACTATATACATGAATATAGCAATGGTTTATCAATTAGTAATGAAGATGAAAATAGTAATGACTATAAAATTCTGATGGCTTTTGAAGATGATGATTTCTTGGATGCTTTAGATGAAGATGAACTTTATGAAGAAATCTCTAAACTCAAAATATGTTTAGAATAAAAGAATATGATTATAGATACTTTGACATTCCAAATTGTTGAAAGAGAAAAACACAATGAAAAACTAAAATGTGAAATTGTGCATCTAAGAAAGGATATTGAGAAAACAAAAGCTCTCAATCTTAGATTTGTTAAAGGATCAGAAACCTTAAATGAAATTATCAAAGTGCAGCATTATCCTCTAATAAAGACAAGTCTTGGATATACTGAGGAAGCATCTCAAGCATAGAAGCCGTCAACCTCCACTGAAAGCTATCTTGATGCAGCAAAGAGCAGTGAGCAGTTTGACAATCATCAGCAAAGGCATACACCAGATCACCAAGTAAATCAGGCTCAATTTACTTCAAGGATGAATAGAAGCTACAACCAACCTCAGGTAAATCATACTCAATCTGCTTCAAGAGTGAATATTAATAGAAACTAAAATCATGAGGTCAGTAGATTCGATAATTGCAAGAACTTCTTTAATGTCCAATGTTTTTCATGTCATAACTTTGGACACAAAGCTGCTCAATTTGTTGCTTACAAGACCATCATGACTAGAGAAGCACGAAATCAAAGGAATGTGACAGGGATCATGAAAAGGTCCTACAATAAATTTTCTCTTCTTGAAAATGAAATAGAATTCTCTATCTGCAACAACTTCGGTCATGAAGAATCTGAATGCAAGAGTAAATTTCGGCAAACATCTCAGAAGGAGAAAACTCCATTAATACCCAAAATATGGAGAAAGAAAGAACCACAAATAGAAATATGTGGCATAGCCTTGTATGCATAAGGACAAGAAAATCAGTGGTACATCAATAGTGGATGCTCAAAACACATGACAGGTGACAAAGAAAACCTTCGCCCATATAATGCCTTAGAAAAGGAAAAGAATGTCTCATTTGGAAATGACACTTCTGCTGTCATAAAAGGTAAAGGCTCTATTCTCTTAAAATAAAAAGTCAAAGATAGGAATGTTATGTATGTTGATGGTCTAAAGCATAACCAGTTGAGTGTTAGTCAAATGTGTGATCAATAAAATGAAGTAGTATTTCGATCAAATGGATGTGTTGTGTGTGAGCTTGATACAGGAGAAACCGTGATCAAAGGTATAAGAACTCCAAAAAACTTATACATACTCAAGGGAGGACAATAACGGTGTTATCTAAGCAAAAATGATGAACACTAGCTATGGCACAAAAGATTGGGGCATCTAAGCTTTTCTCAAATAAGAAAAGCATGCAGATTCCAGGCTGTTCGTGATCTTCCTGATATCAGCATTCCAGAAAATACAATATGCAAATCATGTCAATTTGGTAAGCAAACTAGATCGCACTTCATTGAAAAGGAAGGATCAACTAGTAAGACTCTTGAACTTTTTCATACTGATTTATGTGGACCATCAAAGAAAAAGTCACCTCGTGGAGAAGAATACTTTATATTGTTCATTGATGATTTTTTCAAAATGTGTTGGATAGGACTTCTAAAGCATAAAGATGAAGCATTTGAAAAGTTCAAAGCCTTCAAAGCTTTGGTTGAAAATGAATCAGATCGCAAAATCAAATGCCTCAGATCTGATCGAGGAGGGGAATTTACTTCGGATGAATTCTTTGATTTTGTGAAGAACATGGAATAAAAAGGAAATTCTCCACTGCAGGAAATCCTAAGCAAAATGGAGTGGTAGAAAGGATGAACAGAACTTTTCAACAAATGGGTCGTGCTATGCTAGATGAGTCTGGAACTCCTGCAACCTTTTGGGGTGAAGCTGCATTCACTGCCGTCACTATTCTCAACCAAGCAAATGTTCGTGTAAACAACACTCAAACTCCACATGAACTTCGGTATGGTAAGACTCAGATTGAAGGGTTGTCAAAATGATTGATTGATTCAGTTGTGGTTGGTGCAAAAGAGATTTGTTGATGCAGATATATTTGATGATTAAATGATGTTAATGATGGATCTAGTCTAAAAATTTATGAAACGTGGTCCCTAGAAGAAAAGAGAAGGTTGTAGTCTTCTGTAGGTTAGCACCTACGTACTAGTAAACATATCATCTAGTACAAGAGCTAGGGGGTTGTAGCTCCCTTCCAGGATAAGCTGGAGAATGAGAGAAGGTTGTAGCCTTCTGTAGGTAGAAGCTTGTGTACTGGTATAAGACTGCACCAGTACAAAAATTGTAAAACGAAGTTTCTTATTATTAAAAAGAAGATAGAGATTATTGTAGCAGGTGGTTTTCACCCACATTGGGTTTCCACCTTATATCTTGTGTTCATGTTTGTGTTTGTCTATTCTATTTTTACTACACTTGGTTATTGTCTATATGGTTCTGATGCATTAACTAAAGATCAACATATGATGAATTAATTGAATCATATGTTTGCTGGATATACACTAGTTACCTTAAACACAACTGTGTATACATGCGAGTTACATTCACTGAAGTAGCGTATATGAATCTGATTATGGAAACGAAAAATTACTGACTTGCTAATACTGATTCACCCCTCCTCTCAGTATTATTTCCAACAATGAAGACACCAGAGGAAGATTTCTCTGGTAAGAGACCAGATGTGGCTCACTTCAGGATCATTGGCTCATCAGTATATTTCCATGTGACAAAGGATGTACGGAAGAAGCTTGAACCGATAGCAAAGTTGGGGATATTTGTGGGGTACATTGATACACCTCACAACTATCAAGTGTACATGCCTGCCAATCGAAGGACAGTGGTTCACAGAGATATCAAGTTTGATGAGCAAAAGGCCATGCGAGTTTCTCTTGAGAGGGAGTTCCAACTACAGGTTGTGGAGGAACTGTTGGTTACTAAGGAGGAGGTGCCTTATATTGATGCAGAGCAGCTGCATGAAGAGGTTTCAGGAGTGGAGACATCTACTAAAGTAGAGTCTTCTAGAGAAAGATGGAAGCGCATAAGAGAAGATGAAAGATTGTTGGAGGATGTGAGAGAGAATGTGGGAGCACCATCTTCTCATTGTAGACAGATGAGTGTTGGCATTATGATACATGTGTTGTACTTGATGGCAACCCACTTGTAGCAGAACACCTCACTTGTATACGGTAACTAGATGAATCTACAGGAGAGATATCAGATGTGACAGAATGCATGGTAGTTCAAAGGAATCATTTTAGAAGTAATATGGAAAATTACAATGTAACAGGTCTTTTCAGAAGTAACATGACATTGGTATAGAAGAACAGGAAGATGGAACTTAGGTCTATTGATCAGAATAAAGAAAGTAAAGGAAAAGATTGATGTAAAGCAGTTTAACAGGTATATGTAGGTCCACTTAGTCAAAACAACGTATACACATTGTTCCACAGAAAAAAAAGAACGTATACATATACACGCACTCCCACAGAAGGAAAAGAGCGTACATGTTGGAAAACCAAGGTTTTGGTCCAAGGTATTTGGTTTGAGGTATTTGGTCCAAGGTATTGGTCTGAGGTATTTGGTCCAAGGTATTGGTCCGAGGTATTTGGTCCTAAGTGGTTTTGGTCCAAGGTATTGAGAAAGGCCTAAAACTATATAAGGAGGAGAAGATCAAAGGGATAAGTGCACAAGTAATGAATATCTTATGAAGTGTTAGATCAAAACAAATATGCATGTAATGGGTTTCTGATGCTTTGCTTGATCTAGACTAAATATGCACCTGAGCGTTTGATGATGGATGAGATCTAATGATGGATCAGGATCATAATGACTTATCATTATGTGATCTGATAATGGATGGGCTAGATCTAATTGCTAACACATGGTTTATCCTTTATATGTAATGATCTAGGTATGTCTAAAGTCGGGAATTGTAGTGAAGTTATAAGTAAGTATTTGCAGATCTATACGCTGGTTCACTTTGGTGAAGGTGCGTGTACATGCTGGTTTGGCTCTTCGAAGTAGCATATACAAAAGAAAATCTTGATGTTCAAGGATGACTGATCTATCATATCAGTGCTGCTATTTTACTGCTATCTATCAATGAAGTCTTCTTAAATCTGAAAGTAAAACTGAATGCATAAAGAGTTTGTGTCTCATTGATTAATTGATTGGGAAAGAAGGGTGATCCTTGTTTTTATCTGTTTAGAACTCTGTAATATGACAGTAGATCTTTAGAATGTCATTGATTGGTACAGTTTGTGGTTCAGAGGTTTTATGATTCAGTATCTTTAGAGGTATACGCAGGTTGGGAAAAATGAAGTATAGTATACATGCAGGTTTACTTCATTAAAGGATCGTATACATCTTGACATGTCTTTTGAGGTTATAGTTAGTTCTAGTTGTTGACTCAGTGTTCTGGGTTCAGATCTATGTATTGGTTACAATGATCTGTCTGTTCCAGTTGATTGGTTGAATTTGATTAAGTTTGAATAAATGGTTGATTTAGTTGTGTTAGAGGTTCAGTGATTGTTTGATTCAATTGTGTCAGAGGTTCAGAGGTTTCCATGATTGATTGTTTCAGTTATATCAGAGATTGATGATTGGGTTTCAGTTATATGAGAGATTGATTGGGTTTAATGATTGGTTGATGCATATGTATTTGATGGTTGTATTGCAGTGGCTATTGATTTTGAGCTTCAATGTTACTAATGGGTTCAGTATGAAAATTTAATGAAACGAGGCCTTCGTGTGTATTTTTGTGTACCAGGAGCATCTAGTCTGAAAATTTATGAAACATGGTCCCTGAAGGATACTAAGGGTTGGAGCCTTTAGTGAGGAAGTTGAAGCTTCCTGCTAGTAATGGCTGGTGATTTGATCAAGGGGTTGGAGCTCCCTTCCAGTAGCAGATGGAGAACGAGTGAAGGTTGTAGCCTTCTGTATGGAGCCTATGTACTAGTAAATATATCGGCTAGTACAAGAACTAGGGGGTTATAGCTCCCTTCCAGAAGAAGCTGGAGAACGAGTGAAGGTTGTAGCCTTTTGTAGGTCGGAGCCTACGTACTAGTAAATATATCGGCTAGTACAAGAACTAGGGGGTTGTAGCTCCCTTCTAGAAGAAGTTGGAGAATGAGAGAAGGTTGTAGCCTTTTGCAGGTGGGTGCCTGTGTACTGGTATGAGTCTGCACCAGTACAAGATTGTAAACAGATTTTCTTATTATTAAAAGAAGAGAGAGATGACAGCAGCAGGTGGTTTTCACCCACATTGGGTTTCCACCTTAAATATTGGTGTTCATGTGTGTTTCTTATGTGTGATGGTTTATTCTGTTATTACTACACATGGTTATTGTTTAATGCTTAATAAAGTATTGATGCACTGATTAAAGATCAACTTATGATGAATTAACTAAATCATAAGTTCACTGGATATACGCTAGTTGCCTTGAGAACAGTTGTGTGCACAAGCGAGTTCCATTCTTTGAAGTAGCGTATATAAATCTGACTATGGAATTGACTTGCAAATATTGATTCACCGCCCCCTCTCAGTATTATTTTCAACAATTGGTAGAGAAGGTCCTTTGGCAGAAACTTGATCGCTTGAAGGAGATCTGTAGTAACAATGGGAAAGAAGCTAAAGAAGAAAGCACCTCAAAAGAAGAATACATATCAAAGGAACTGTGAAAGTCGGAAAGATGATTGGCCTTTCTGTGGAAGCAACTCTTCAGATTCAGAATCACCTCAGAATGAAGATCAACAAGAAAAAGAACTATCAGGTACAAATTTGTTGTCCTCTGGTGATACATTTATCTTTTCATTTGAAGGCAATGAAAGTGACAGCGAAACATTTGTATTTTCTCTTATGGGTGAAAGAGAAAGAAATAAAATAGAGGAAAAATTTAAAATGCTCACAAACACAATTAGAGATCAAAAAGATTTAATTGATAAAAGGGAATGTGACTAGAAAGAAGAAGTTACCAAGTTAAAAGCCCAGTTGGAGGAAGGAAACAAAATAAAGAAGCAGTACAAAGAAAATGAAAATCAAAGTCAAAGGTTGCAGGATGAAGTGACATCATTGAGAAATGAAGTGAATGAAAAGAACACAACAACCAAGGAACTTATAGAAAGAACTAGCTATTATGAAGGTCTTGAAGCTGTGGTCGTTTCTCTAAAAGAAGATCTCAAAAAATCAAATAAGTAGAATGAAGAACTACTCCAAGCATTTGAGGAACAAGAAATGAAGTTCTCAAATTAAGGCAAAAAGTGGAAGAAGGAAGAAAAGCTAAAGAAATCATGAAGAAGCAGTATCTTGTAAAGGAAGAGAAATAGCAGGTTGAGGTAAATATCCTAAAAGGTAAATTAGAAGAAAAGGATAAACTTTTACAATTTCAAGATAGTACTAAGATTTTGGATGATATTCTTAGTAATTGAAGGTCTCCTGGCATCAAATTTGGTCTTGGTTTTCATGAAGCTGTTAAGGGTGAATCTAGCTCACAAACTAAAGCAAATAAATCTAGTGCAAAATCTGAAATGCTCAACAAGGAGATAAGAGGTCAACCCCATCAACAACCAAGGAAAGAAAGACATCAAAGAAAATCATTTACTCCTAACTATGGAAGCGATAATAAGCTCTTCCCTCTGATGAACAATGTTGAATGTTTTGTGTGTCATAATTTTGGACATGTTGCAGCAAGATGTAGAAGTAGTACCATCACATAGAAAGATCATCAGCTTCCAGGTACTTTAAGGGATATTGTTTTTCTTGCAATATGATTGGTCACAAAGCCACTAACTACTTTAGAAGGAATATGAAACATATAAGATGTTATGCTTGTAACAAGTTTGGGCATATAGCAAAAGAATGCAGGAGAAAATTTCAGCCAACATACCAAAAGGAACAAACATCATCACACTCCAAGGTATGGAAGAAGAAGGAATTACAGACAAAATGATGTGGCATAGCTCAATATACAGATAGAATAGACTCAGAAGGAACTGAAAGTATGAAATTTCAGTGCCCTAATTCCATAAAAAATTATCATGAAGACAAGACATGTATATACGTGAGTTAGAAGCTGCACAATCGCGTATATGTTGGTTTGATGAAGAAGCAGTGGGGCAGACTCAAAAAAATGATTCAGACAATTATCAATTATCTTTTCTATCTTGATGATTGATGACTATAGTATGTGGATGTTATTTAGAAGTGCTTTTGATCCTCATAATTTGTTGATGGCTTGATGTATATCCTATTCATGATGATGCCTTTATATTTCTTACTGAGATATGCAATGATTAGATCTGACAGTGAACAAGTGGCACAGGTTCAGGGGGAGAATATGCTATGCTTCTAGTAATGCATTGTTGGCATTATGTTTAGAAATATTTGGTACCTAATGATTCTTATCAGTGGTGATGATGCTTATGTGGCTAAAGTGTTTAAATGATACATCATGCTAAGTTACGGGTATGAGTTTCCCATGATGAAATCTCAGATGATATTTGTATTACTTGGGGTTACATAGTTGTTATTCAAATCAAATTTATGGGTGATTATGGATGAATTTTGATGATGCATACAATACATATCTATTGGTTACATGGTGATCTTCATAAGGACAAGGAGAAGTACAAAGCTTGAGTACACAACTTCATTATTTGACGATGAGTCACTCATTTCTTTTAAGATGCATAAAGTTCATATGGTGCAGTTATGATGCAGGATTCCTATAGTTCTTGGCTCTCACATGGTTGAGGATTGTTGTTGTTGTTAGTATCAAGAAACCTTGACAAATGACTATGAGCTCATGGTTTTCTAGCTACATATTGCTATCTCTTTAACGGATACACATTATGTTGGATACATGGATGATTACTTAAGTTGCATATCAATAAATATTGTTGGTTGGCTAAGAGAATGGTGTTATTATAGGTCTCATGAAGACATAGCTATTTGAAGACATGGATATTTGGAGACATGGCTTACTTAGTCACATAATGATGATGCCTTGTTACTTTATGATGATAGGTTTGATACTCACATATGTTTATTAGCATGGTTAATTCTAATCAAATGGGGGATGTTCCCTAGTGATGATACATGGTTGATATATTCAGGGTTCTTGTGGAAAGATCATGTAGTTCTTGATGATGATGTTATGATCATAGATGATGACTATGGTGTTTTCACATGCATATTATATTATGTGAATGTTTTTTTGTTACTTCTTGGAGATATGACATATGCTTAGTTGATTCATGGAAGGTTATGATAAGGATCTTTCTACTAAGGAAATGAAGCAAGTTCATCTTGATGAGATCAAGAGGATGAGTTGATATCTATATACAGAATACTTTGTCACAGGTGGATGATATTTACTTTATCATATCTTTGAAACTGATGATGGACATATATAGGTTGCGGGTCTGGATGTTGCTGACAGATGCTTATGGTGCAAATCATATATGGTGTATGATAATTGCTAATGACTATCATGGTCTTGTTTAGAACTTTGGTCTTTGTTATAAAGGTCATGTATATCACTCGATGAAAAGGTCATAAAAATGCCCATGATTTAATAATATGTCTCTGTCTGTCATAGTCTTTTAATGAGTGCTTTTGGTTATATGATGTAATTTATACCCCCACTATGCATGGGAAGGATGATGTAATAATTTCTATAATTCAGTCATGTATAAACATTTGGTATATCCCCTCTTGGTTGGGAGATTGATGTATGTATGAATCATTGATGATATGAAGGTCATACTCACATAGTTGAGTTATAGAGTCATGTTATTATTTTAGAAAATATATTTGTAGAATCTGCATGTGCTCAGGGGGAGCATGGATGGTATAGTGCATCTCAGCATGTACAAATGGGGAGTTTAATTAGAGAATTCATCATGTGAATAGGGGGAGCATGATCAATGTTCATATTCATCTGTTCAGATATGAAAGCCTTCATTTTGGTCAACCCTTTGCACTTGATATCAAAGGGGGAGAATATCTTGGTCCTCCCTTTTCCCTTGATGTCAAAGGGGGAGAGTATTTTGGTGTTTCTTGTTATATCTAAATAGTTTCTACAGGTTACAATAATCAACACCAACATGGTTGCCATCAAGTCCAAAGGGGGATATTGTTGGCATTATGATACATGTGTTGTACTTGATGGCAACACACTTGTAGCAGAACAACTCACTTGTACATAGTAACTAGATGAATCTACATGAGAGATATCAGATGTGACAAAATGCAAGGTAGTTCAAAGGAATCATTTCAGAAGTAATATGGAAAATTACAGTGTAACAGGTCTATTAAGAAGTAACATGACATTGGTATAGAAGAACATGAAGATGGAACTTAGGTCTACTGATTAGAATAAAGAAAGTAAAGGAAAAGGTTGATGTAAAGTAGTTTAATAAGTATACACAGGTCTACTTATTCAAAACAACGTATACACATTGTTTCAGAGAAAAAAAGAAAAAGAAAAAAAAGCATATACATATACATGAACTCCATCAGAAGGAAAAGAGCGTACATGTTGGAAAACCAAGGTTTTGGTCCAAGGTATTTTGTCCAAGGTATTGGTCTGAGGTATTTGGTCCAAGGTATTGGTTCGAGGTATTTGGTCCTAAGTGGTTTTGGTCCAAGGTATTGAGAAATGCCTAAAACTATATAAGGAAGAGAAGATCAAAGGGATAAGTCCACAAGTAATGAATATCTTATGAAGTGTTAGATCAAAACAAATATGCATGTAATGGGTTTCAATGCTTTGCTTGATCTATACTAAATATGCACCTGAGTGTTTGATGATGGATGAGATCTAATGATGGATCAGGATCATAATGACTTATCATTATGTGATATGATAATGGATGGGCTATATCTGATTGCTAACAAATGGTTTATCCTTTATATGTAATGATCTGGGTATGTCTAAAGTCGGGAATTACAGCGAAGTTATAAGTAAGTATTTGCAGATCTATACACTGGTTCACTTTGGTGAAGGTGCGTATACACGCTGGTTCGACTCTTCCATGTAGCGTATGCAAAAGAAAAGCTTGATGTTCAAGGATGACTGATCTATCATATCAGTGTTGTTGTTTTACTGCAATCTATCAATGAAGTCTTCTTAGATCTAAAAGTAAAACTAACTTCATAAAGAATTTGTGTCTAATTTATTAATTGATTGAGCAAGAAGGGTGATCCTTGTTGCTATCTGTTTAGAACTTTGTAATATGACAATAGATCTTTAGAATGTCACTGATTGGTACAGTTTGTGGTTCAGAGGTTTTATGATTCAGTATCTTTAGAGGTATACATAGGTTTGGAAAAAGGAAGTAGTGTATACATGCAGGTTTGCTTCATTAAAGGAGTGTATACATTCTGACACATGTCTTTTAAGGTTACAGTTAGTTCTGGTTGTTGATGCAGTGTTCTGGGTTCAGATATGTGTACTGGTTATAGTGATCTATCTGTTCCAGTTGATTGGTTGAATTTGATTAAGTTTGAATAAATGGTTGATTCAGTTGTGTCAGAGGTTCAGTGATTGTTTGATTTAGTTGTGTTAGAGTTTCAGAGGTTTCCATGATTGATTGTTTTAGTTATATCATAGATTGACATTTGGGTTTCAGTTATATTAGAGATTGATGATTGGGTTTTAGTTATATCAGAGATTGATTGGGTTTTAGTGATTGGTTGACACAGATGTATTTGATCGTTGTATTGCAGTGGTGATTGATTTTGAGCTTCAATGTTACTAATGGGTCCAGTATGAAAATTTGATGAAATGAGGCCTTCATGTGTATTATTGTGTACCAGGAGCATCTAGTCTAAAAGTTTATGAAACATGGTACGTGAAGGATATTGAGGGTTGGAGCCTTCAGTGAGGAAGTCAAACTTCCTGCTAGTAGTGGTTGGTGATTTGATCAGGGGGTTGGAGCTCCCTTCTAGTAGCAGCTGGAGAATGAGTGAAGGTTTTAGCCTTTTGTAGGTCAGAGCCTACGTACTAGTAAATATATCAACTAGCATAAGAACTAGGGGGTTGTAGCTCCCTTCCAGAAGAAGTTGGAGGATGAGTGAAGGTTGTAGCCTTCTGTAGGTCGGAGATTATGTACTAGTAAATATATTGGCTAGTACAAGAACTATGGGGTTGTATCTCACTTCTAGAAGAAGCTGGAGAACGAGAGAAGGTTGTAGCGTTTTGCAGGTGGGTGCCTGCGTACTGGTATGAGTTTGCACCAGTACAAGATTGTAACCATATTTTCTTATTATTAAAAGAAGAGAGAGATGACATCAACAGGTGGTTTTCACCCACATTGGGTTTCCACCTTAAATATTGGTGTTCATGTGTGTTTCTTATTTGTGATGGTTTATTCTGTTATTACTGCACATGGTTTCTATTTAATGTTTAATAAAGTATTGATGCATTGATTAAAGATCAACATATGATGAATTAACTGAATCATAAGTTAACTCGATAGACACTGGTTGCCTTAAGAATAGTTGCATGCACACAAGAGTTCCCTTCTCTGAAGTAGCATATATAAATCTGATTATGGAAATGAAAAAGTTATTGATTTGCAAATACTAATTCACCCCCACTCTCAGTATTATTTCCAACGAGGAGGTCACCTGAGAGGTACACTGGATACATGGCCCTTGCTAGGGAATGTGTTGAGACTGAGCCATATTCCTTTGAGGAAGTAGTGCACCAACCGATTTGGGTTGATGCTATGGTGGAGGAGTATGACTCCATAGTTCGTAATAGTGTTTGGGACGTGGTTCCAAGACCAAAGAAAAAGTTAGTTGTGAGTTCCAATTGGCTTTACAAGGTAAAGCAAGCTGCAGATGGTAGTGTGGAGAAGCATAAGGCAAGATTTGTTGCACGTGGATTTTCACAGGTCGAGGGGATTAACTATGATGAGACTTTTACTCCTATTGTAAGGTACTCATCTATCATATCTATGTTGGCACTATCAGCACATATGGGTTGGAAGATCCATCAGATGGATGTGAAGACTGCATTCCTCAATGGCCAGATTACGGAAGAGGTGTACATAGAGCAACCGGAAGGTTTTAAGACCTTCGATCGTGAGTTGCATGTGTGCTAACTCAAGAGAGCATTGTACGGGATGCAGCAAGCACCTCGTGCTTCGTACACCAGGATAGAAAACTACTTCACCGGGTTGGGCTTCACAAAGAGTGAAGCATATGCAAACTTGTACCACATCATGGTGAAAGGTAAGTTGTTGATCATCGTCCTTTATGTTGATGATATCATATTGACTGGAGATGATCAGTTGATCGTGTCTTGCAAGGAAGACCTTGCAAGAGAATATGAGATGAAAGACATGGGTCTCATGCATTAATTCCTTGGCATGGAAGTGTGGCAGAAGGATGGGGAGTTCTTTGTGTCTCAAGGAAAGTATGCCAACGAGATACTCAGGAGATTCCACATGGAGAAGTGCAAGCCCATGCAGACTCCTCTAGTAGGTAACTGGAGGAAGGAAGTTGCTACTTCAAGAGAAGCGGTAGAGGCTATTGTGTATAGGCAGCTTGTGGGTTCGCTGATGTACTTAATGAACACATGACCAGATTTGTGCTATGCCGTGAACCAACTAAGTCAAGCAATGGTTCAGCTTACCAAGATGTTTTGGAAGGCATCAAATCATGTATTGAGATACCTCAAAGGCACATCTTAGTATGGATTATGGTACAAATGGACAAAGGGAGTGAAGCTACAGGGCTTCAATAATGTAGATTGGGCAGGGAGTGCATCAGATCGGAAGAGTACATCAAGAGGGACTTTTAACCTTGGGTCAGTAGCAATTTCTGGGTACAACAGGAAATAGAGGTCGGTTGCACTAAGCTCGGTAGAGGCAGAATACATGGTTGCAAGTCAGGTAGCATGTGAGGTCATCTAGATGCGAAAGATCCTAGTTGGTTTGTTTGATCAGAGGATGGATCCAACTATGATCTATTGTGATAATTAGAGTTGTATCAAACTCTCTGGGAATCCAGTATTTCATGATAGGTACAAGCACATCGACATTCGGTATCATCATCTCAGAGACTATGTACCGAGGAGGATCATGTTGTTGTAGTATATTTCAACAGACAAGCAAGATGTTGACATTTTGACAAAGGCATTGTCAAAGTGTAAATTCGAGTTCCATAGAGATAGGATCGAGGTGGTAGATATCCCTTTCTTGTTGAGAGGGAGTGTTGAAATATGGCAACAAGAATATTCCAATTTAATTTTTCTTTGAATTAAATTGTGAATTAAAATAGAATTTAGTCTTAACAACTACTTGGAAATAATTAATTAATTTATTTTAAATTAATTAGTTGGAGAAATTCAAGTTAGAAATCTTTCTGAAGTCATGCAAGAGTTATCCCTTAAAGTAAGGAGAAAAGATTGAGTTATATTTGAATTGTAATTAGTTAACTCAGTTTATTGAGTTAAGTCCAGTTAAATTAGTTCCAAACTGTTTTAGTAACTAATAGTGAGTTAACAGTCAGTTGATGTAATGCACTCAACTAGTGCTACTCAGTTAACTAGAGATTCCCTCATCAGAAACTCATGCATGTCTATTCTGAGAAAGACCCAGTTGAGATTAATGTTCAAGGACAATGTACTATCAGTTGCATGTGTTTTCTCATGGAGAAAACTCATGCATGAAGTCAAGGAGCATCCCCAAGGATTGCGCAATTTTGAAGGCTTGTTTTTCCACTTGGTAACAGGCTAATCATCCACAAGGAACAATGTAAGGAAATAGGAGCTTGGAGGGAAGAGAGGAAGGCTGGAGAGAAGCCAAGATTTCCTGTGAGCATTTGTGAGGATTGTATTGAGAGCTGGCTAGTTGTGAGAGCTAAGGCTTTGTATAGTTACTATGTATTTCCACCATGTATGATAATATAGTAGTGTGGGGTTTTTATCTGATACTTTCCCCAAAGTATTTTCATGTGTATTGTGCCATTGATTCTTGTTCTTCTGGTTATATTGTTCATTTCGATATTTAAGCTTCCACAAATTGATAGTAGAAGTAGGTTATAGTATTATGCTTTGATTTATATTACATTATCAGGTTAACCTATCACAGATTTTCTACGTCACTTGCAAAACTCATGAATCTTTAAGCACATGAATAATATTTTGTTTCTAATTTGAGGAGGATCTTAGCACAACAAACTAATATTCTTAAGCAGATTAGCCAACTCCCTTTGATTTTCTTGCTAGCACCGACTCCCTTTGTTTGTAGACACCTATCTAGCTTACCACAAGCACCATATGAGGCACTGACCTCATGGATTTTTTACAAGCACCAACTTACAGCTCCTTGGATTTATGCAAGCACCAACTTGTAGGAGGCACTAATCCCCAAGCCTTCCCAAGCTCCACTAGAGATGGAAGCACCAACTTCTTGTATTGCAGGCACCAACCAACAATCAAACGAGAATTGGATGTTCTCGATATTTCGGCAGCAACTCCACTAGATAACAACTTTTGTTCTCAACTCACTTTGCTGAACTTTGTTGCTCTCTGCAACAATCTTCTACAGCCCTTTAATCTGATCAACAACGGTCGCTCATCACCATCTATGCAGCTCTGTCGTTGCCCATTTAGCAACAAGAACTCAACTATTGGCCACTCTGTTGCACAAAATATTGTCACCATGACATTCTGCAATCGGTATGAGTCTATCACCACTCATACTCTCCTCCTTTGCAAGTCTTAAACCTCAGTTCTTCATGTCAAGCCTTTAAAAATAAGAGAAAGCCCTTAAACGTCTCTAAAACTCTGGTTCCGCACTTTCTCTTAGCATTACCTGCGGTCCCGCACCTACTGGTCATGTCCCTTGCGTACCTGACCGCTCTGTCTCTATGTAATGGGTGCGGACCCCTGTAAAAGTTAAAAAGGCGCAAGAATATTCTTAAAAACTCACTTTGAGTCATTTCTGGAAGCTTCTAGAAGGAATCTTGAGGTGGCAAGTTCGCTCCTTTAAGGTTCATGCATCCCATACCTTAAGGAGCTAACCCCTTGATGTGAGGAGCTTATCCCTTTGAAGGAGGACTCTATCCCTTCATAGGTGGACTTGTAACTTCCTTCCTCTACACTATAAAATGAGGCATTAGGCTGGTTACTGAAGAGGTTGAAAGCTAAATATTTTTGAGGTGAAATGCTGTTGGAATTTAGTCTTCCTAATTGAGCTTGAGAGGAGAGATTACATACCTTTTTTGATCTCATTAGGAAGAGTGTGAGGCTTGTCAAAGTAGAGGAGATTCCTACTTGGACCCTGGGAGGAGCTTGTACAACATCAAGGCACCAAAGGTTGTAAAGTTCTTCTTTTTTCAAAGTTAATACAATCAAATTTATTTTTCTCAATAAGCTGTGTTTTATGGTTTATTTCATGGATTCCTTGATCACCATGATGAATATGATTTATTATATTAGCTATGCAAGTTTTATTTGATGTGTGCTGGTTTGTGATTGCAGGTTCTCAAAAGGAAACTTCTTCAGACGGTCGAAACGTGGCTGCCACAAACTAGCGTTGGACTTAAGGTAGGGTCTAAAACACCTCTTAGTTTTTATTAATAAATCGCAATATATTTAGAGAAAGGTAGATTTGCTTGTCCTTCTTGTCGCTAGATATCTGTTGATACTAGGGAGATCGTTCTTGTCCGTAAGAACGATTTATCGGCCGACAAATTGGCGACTCCACTGGGGCCTGGAATTTGGTTTTTTGCTTTTCCTTTCTCTTTGACTTGAGAAACTTTTTCTTGTTTCTGATTTTTTCCTGATGTGTGTGGGATTGGGTAGGTTTTAGATTCTGAATTGTTTTTTGTTTTTTCACATTTTTTGAAAGAGGACCGCACGTTCTGTTTGTAACACAGTGCGGACATCCCCGCACTGTTACTTTACTACACAGAGCGGTACCGCATCTGGTTATACTGGAAGCCTGCGGACCCTGTCAAATTTTTGAAAAACCTAAAATCTTTTCGTCCAGTTAGGTTTAGGTTTTGTTTACAACTGTTAGTCTCTGCCCAGATCTGCATGTGTCTTGTCAAAAGTTCCTTGTGAGTGAGTTCCATTGGCATTTTTGTTTTAAGTGATTTTCTAGAAGTTTTGCATGCCTGAATTGATTTTCGCTTGGTCTTTGTAGTGACTCAGAGATTAGAAGCCTAAGAAACCTTAGATTACCCTGGTATTTTTGGTCTTCTTGATGAGTCTGACTGATTTGTGAAATCTGTCCTTGCTGAGAAATAGATCTTGTTTTCTCTTTGCAAAGCTTTGAACGAACTTGTTTGAAAGTTTTGAATTTCAGTTTTATAAAAGAAAACATAGCTAGGTGTTTTTTGATTAATTTGTTATTCTGAATAAATTAATCCTTAGTTTGTTGAATAACTAAGTAAAACGTCCTCAAAGATTTGAAGCTTTTATTTCCATTAGGTTTTTAGAAGTTTTTAGATCTCAAGATTGATTTTTACAATTTTGATTGTTTTCTAGAAAATGTAGAATCTATTTTGAAAGAATTTGTTTGTTTTGTAGTTTTTGAGTGTTGAAAAAGAAAAGGATCTTTTTCGTGAACATAATTAGCAGTCTCGTTTTGAGTTTATTGAAAAAGACAAAAATATTTTCTTTTCATTTACATGTTGAAAGAAAGATTTGATTTTCAAGCAATTGCATTCTCAACTCTTTCTTTAGCTAAAAATTCATTGAAGAAAAAGAATTGTTTATCATCTTAGGTGCATTTTTAGTGTTTTTGGAGTCGATTCTTCACACCATAAAGTTTCATATCCATTCCTATTGACTTAAGAAACAACCCATAAAAATAATGCTTAAATTAAAATTGATCTAGAAATCTTTTTATTTCTAGGGCTCTTATCACCAATATAGCTTAGGCTAGTATCTTGGAGTAGGGAGTAATTAACTCTCCAAGATAGTTAAAACAAACAAGTGGCTATATCTTGCGGTAGGAAAAAATTCCAATTGTTACATGTATGCTCTAGGAAGCTCCTCTTAAAGGAGTCAAGCACGAGATCATATCTGAACCAGTGAGGTAATCAATCCTTCCTCATTGGGAACGATAGAAGATATACACGTATTAAAAACAGTAAACCTTGGATTGACCATCGTCGAGGAGCCTGGGGTCACTTGTTGGTAAACCTTAGATTATGTCAAGGAGCCTTCAAGGGGATTGAGCTTTGTTACTCTACCCTTGCGTGTGTATTGGATCGTAGACTGTTCTCCCAAGTATATTTGTTTCTGTTGGTAACCTTAGTGGCTATAATCTATAGGATTATTTCCTAAGGTGACAGTGGAGGGAAGATCCCACTGTACCTGGAGCAGACGTCGACTAGACTCACTTGGACTCTCTAGGGGGTTCTTTTCACTCGAGATGGTTTTGTGAAGAAACTTGTGCCAGTCTGTTTCATTAAGCAAGTTGTCGGGGTAATTGTTCCAATTGCCCTTTCTGTATTGAATTCTGTGACATTGGATTTCATCACCAACTAGTGTTTTTGGTACGGAAAGTTACTGTTTGTGTGTGGTTTGAACTCTTAGATTTTTTAGGTGTGTGATTCAATTGTTTGTTTCTTTAGAGACTTTAGGTGGTTTTATTGAGATTTTCTTTGTTTGCGTGTGAAGTAATTAAAATATTTAATCGTGGCTGAATTACTGAGACAATCTCGTAGACTTCGGGGGCAACCTCCCGAGTATACACCAAGCCAGCTTGAAGGGCTATGAGCTCTTGTAACACCTAGTGACAATAGAGTTGGGTCACCGGAAGATAGAGAATCTTCTTTAATTGTTCATCCTGATTATCAAGTTCAAGCAACAGAGTATATTTCTGAACCAATTTCATTTTCCAAAGTTACTGGTAGTATTTCTTCTACTAGTGAATTAGCTGAAGAACCTGAAATTTCTGAGCCTGAAACTGAACCTGCTGCTACTCCATCTTCAGGATTTGCTTCTCCAACTTCTAGTGGTCCTAGTTCACCCAAGGTAGGAAGGATCATTACCCAAAATCTTCCTTCTAGACTCATTGCTATTGAAGAACTTGTTAGTTCGGAAGAAAATATAACTCTCCCTGAAAGTCAACCAACTTTAGAACTTAGGGAGCGTGAATCAATTTTCTACAATCCACCTAGGAGTGACGCTTGGTACATCTCATTGACCAACTTTTTAGAAAATCCGAGTCTTAGTTTTTCACCACCTCGAACTCCTTTTCATCCAACACCCAAAGGTTATTATCCTCCATTGAATATGTCGAGACAGTCATCCATGTTTTCCCAATCATTGGAAACATTTTTATATGGCGGTCCTTCTATTCCTTCGGGGTATCAGTCACTAACTGGTACTTCTTCAGGAGCATCTCCTCAACCCATTGAACATGGGATATCAACTGGTAATAACGAAACTCAACCGTTGAGCATAGAAGAAATTCTTATGATGTCTAGTACTATTCCAAATCCGCAACCTCAAGGTAGTTAGTTACCGCTTGGGGGGAAACCTCAAGGTACTCAATTACCGCCTAGGGGGCAACCTCAATGTACTCAATTACTGCCTGGGGGGCAACCTCAAGGACAGTACATACCTTTGAGACAGTACATACCTCAAAGTCAACCCAGATGGAATACATACCTCAAGGTCAACCCTAGTATCAATATATACCTCAAGGTCAACCCCAGTTTCAGTACGTGCCTCAAGGTTATCAACCTCAAGGTCAGTACCCAACCCAAGGTTTCCAACCACCTTCTGGTCAATCATTTGTACAAGGAACTGGAAATGTACCTTTTAATTTTCAACCCTGTGGTCCTCAATATGCTCAACCTTCTATGGGTCCATACCCTGGAATGACTATGGTGTGGGATCCATCTCAATCTCAACAGATCTTGCAACCTAATGTGTAGTTGTCATCTCAATCTGGACAACCTTTGGTTTCTGGTTCAACCCAGCAACCTGTCCAGCCTACTATTCAAACTTCTGCACCTAGCGTAGCTCATCAGTCTTGGCCTAGTTCACCTCAAACTCCACCTCAAACGACTGTTGCAACTACTGCAGCTTCTGTTCAATTTACCCCACCTACTTCTAGAGTATCGGCAGCTCCAATTTCTAATGTTCCTGCATCAACTCCTCAAGCCTCTTTACCTCAGTTCGGACCTACAATTCAGACTTTGGTTCAGATGCCTGTAGGACAACCTGGTCCAAGTATGATTGTCACAAGTCAACCACAATTCACTTATCAACCATACCAGGGACAGTACCAATTTGGTCCTGCTATTCAAGGCCCAGTTTACCAGTATCAACCATACCTTGGATGTACTTATCAGCAACCTCAACAACCCCAGTTTGGTCTGGTTAATCCTGGTTTTCCGCGAGGATATAATATTCCAAATGCAATTCCAATTCCAAGTTATCCTGGATATCCTCCTCTTGGGGCTGGTCTTATGACCCAGGGTTTTCGTGACCCTAACCATCAGTTACCGTTTATTGCAACTTTGGACTTGCTTGATTTTTCACGCCTTACGAATGATCCAATTAATTATCTTCCATTTTGGGCGCCAATGCCGAATAAGTTGCCCAGTGATATCCCAAAGTTTGAAGGTAAATCAGGAGAGGATCCGTCAAACTATGTGATAATTTATCACCTCTGGTGTGCATCTAACTCCATTATAGATGATTCAATTTGCTTACGTCTTTTTTCAACGCACTCTGATTGGTCTTGTGGCCAAGTGGTACATTGAGTTACTATGAGCTTCTTTTTATAATTTTAGTCAGTTAGCCACTTCTTTCTTAACTCATTTTCAGTTGCCTGTCATATATGAAAATGGCACAGAATTATTAACTTCATCAAAACAGTCAACGTCCACATATATTTCAGATCATATTCATGAATGGCGGCGTAGATGACATTTAGTGAAAGTTTTTATTCCGGATCAAATTTTAGCAGAATGGTTTGTTAAATCATTATTACCTAAAATCACTGAGGATGTAGCTAAGGCAAGAGTTGTTACTGAAGAGCAAGTAATTGCTCAGGCTTAGTACCTTGACCTAGTTTATACGCAGTCGGGTACTTTACATGAAGAAATCCCCGACCTTCCGAAACAAAATCAAATAACTGCAACTCCTTCAGGGTCTCATGCCGCTGATGGTATGATTGGTTCAGTTAGCACCAAAAGCAAGAAGAAATCTTCAAAGAATTCTTCTCCTAATATAACTTTACCAGATTCCTCGACAAGAGACTCTTTCACTGAAGTTCCTACCAATATTCATGTCGTAGAATCATCTACGGCCAAATCAAAATCCGGTGGTAAAAAGAAGGGGAAGAAGAAAAATAAACAAAACTCAAAAGAGAAATCAGATAAAACTGAATCTACTAATGAGAAACATAAACCTTGCTATCCTTGTCTCATTTGTGATGAAGAGCATTTTACAAGAGACTGCCCACATCGCGCTGAGGTTGCAAAAATCATCAAAGGTTCTCAAACGCCTGTTGTCTTGAAGGATCGTTTTCCCAGTCAAGATAGTAAGATGATTGGTTCTTCCTCAAATGCATCAGAAGAACCCATAATGATCATGTCTCATGTCAGGATTGCGACGCGATCGCAAGATTATGGTAGTAAAAGTCCTGTTGGTAGTAAGGAAGCAGAATCTTCTAATTCAAACCCATCAACTTCAACTCCTTCCAGTTCTGATCCACTACAGATCGAGAAACCTAACCCAGACTTAGTAATAAAACCGCCTGCTAAAGGTATACTTTGGAAGTCAGCTTTCAATCCGCATGCGAGAGCTGCTTAGAATTATAACATTGTTGAAGACTTAGCTATTTCCCCTTCAACAATGTCGGCTTTGGAAGTGCTACAATCATGTCCAGCACAGCGTAAATTACTTTTGTCGACTATAGGAGATATTGATATTCAGGATTCGAACCTTATAATCTTCCATTTAGAAAATAGTACACCTCGCCTACCTCATCAAATGGCTTTCCAGATTCCAGTGTTAGTCAAAATCAGACCTTGCTTTAGGACTGTAATTGATGAGGGAGCTTCTACGTGTATTATGTCGATCTAGTGTTGGAGATCGCTTGGTTCTCCTACACTCAATCAATTCCCAACGATTCTAAAGGCTTTTGATAGCTGTGGGTTCCATCCTTTTGGCATTCTATAGGATTTACCTATAGGGGTTGAAGGCAAAACTGTTAATCTAGATGTGGAAGTGGTTGATGCCCCTTTAGATTACAACCTTCTCTTGGGTCGCATCTAGTCTTATGCTATGACAGCTATTGTTTCATTGGTCTTTCGGCTTATCAAGTTTCCTCATAATGGAAAGATTGTAACTATAGACCAACTGACTTACTTTTCATCCAACCCAGCCTCTTTTGAAAGTATTCGACATGTCGGAAAAACAACTGTCCCTCATAAGGATGTTGGGGTAGGATTGGTTAAATATTCTAGTTTACTAGGAACCTTTTCCTTTCCTCCTCCTAACGTATCGCCTTCTACTGCAACTATGCATATGATTTCATCGAACACTATTGTTTTTGATGATCCTTGGATCGTAACCTCCAAGTCTGAGGTGGATTCATTTGATGATGTGATGTCTTTGAATCCCTATTAAATTGCAGATCAGGCTGTACAGTCATTTTCTGACCCTTGTTCAACTGAAATTCATCCAATGAATGTGGTCCATGTAGAATCACTTTCAATATCAACCTCAGCTTCAACAACGTTTTTGAGCCTGTTCATACAGATGAGCAGATTCGTGAACTTTTGTCTATTGATGATTTACCATGGGAAGATCTTCATCATCGATCTATGTTCTTACCTGAGCTTGATCATTTTGAAAATGATTTTTCATCTATTTTTACTACTGATTATGTCAAAGAACCACAAAATCCATTGCAACATCCTGATTCTAAGTTAAATTTGGGAAATATTTCTCGAACGGTTCCTATTGACATTTCAGTTAAACCTGGAATTATTGAAAACATTCATATAGGTGCTTCCTGTACGGATGATGAACTCCAAACTTATAAAGCCCTATATCAAGAATTCCACGACGTGTTTGCTTGGTCATATGAAGAAATGTCAGGAATCGATCCATCAATTGTTGTTCATGAAATTAAAACTTACCGGGATGCTAAACATGTTTGGCAACGTTTGCGTCAGATACATCTGTGAAAAGCTGCTGCTATTAAAGTAGAAGTTGAGAAATTACTTCGAGCAGGTTTCATTTATCCAATTCCCTTAACCGATTGGGTATCAAATATTGTTCCTGTTAAAAAAATCAAGGAACGATAAGAATATGTATCGATTATAGGGATATTAATCGAGCTTGTCCTAAAGATAATTATCCACCCCCCTATATTGATCAAATCATTGATGATTGTGCCGGCAATGAAATTTTCTTCCTTATGGATGGTTTTTCCGGTTATAATCAAATCAACATACTCCCTGGACCCTACTGATCAACCAAAAATGGCTTTCATTTGTCCGTGGGGGACGTTTTCTTACTGAAAGTTGCCTTTTGGATTGAAGAATGTTGGAGCCACTTTTCAAAGAGCTATGTCTTACACGTTTCATGACATCGAGCACATTGTGCAGCCTTATCTCGATGATTTACCTGCCCATTCATTACGTAGAGCCAATCATCTCACTCATTTACGAGCAATCTTTATGAGATGTAGGCATTATCGAATTAGGTTGAATCCACACAAATGTGTTTTCTATATAGAAATGGGTCGTTTACTGGGATTTGTTGTTTCAAAATCCAACATTCGTGTCGATCCCTCGAAGGTTGAAGCTATTGTAAAATTGCCTCCTCCTTCTACTCTTCTCCAACTCCAAAGTTTGCAAGGGAAAGCAAACTTTTTACGTCATTTCATTCCTAACTACGTCGAGATAACAAAGGGTTTTACCAAGTTGTTGAAACAGAATACTCCATTCTCTTGGGATGAGATAGCTAACAAATCTTTTGATGCACTTAAACATGCATTGACCCATGCACCATTATTGCTTCCTCCCAACTACAACCAGGATTACTTCTTATACCTCACCGCTTCTCATTCCACCATTGGGATGGTTTTAGTTCAGGAAGATGAATTCAATAGTGAACATGTGATTTACTATCTTAGTCGAACTTTGAATCTGACTGAGCTAAAATATTCGCATGTGGAGAAATTGGCCTTGGAAACTATTCAAGCTGTCTAAAGATTTTGTCATTTCATCTTACTATGAAAAACTACAGTAATTTCTAACTGTAACCCTATGATCTATATTTTGACCAAACAATTTCTAGGGGGCAAGTATTCGAAATGGATTGTTATCCTGTAGGAATTTGACTTGGAATTTGAAAAATACAAGGCAAAGAAATCTTGGTTTTTGTAGAATTGATGTGTGATTTCCCGCATGCTAATATTGAAACTGTGGCGGAAGAGCCCATTGTGGACGAATCCTTGTTTCTTATCAGTACTCTTGACCCATGGTATGGAGATATCATATTTTATCTCCAAACCTAATCTTTCCAGCTTGAAATTTTGTGATCTCAGCGACGGAAAATATGTTTCCAATCCCAACAATACAAAATTATTGGAGATACACTCTATCATCGTGGGGTGGATTCTATTTTTTGACATTGTTTAACTCATGAAGAAGCTGAAAAGGTTCTAAATGACTGTCACTCTGGAGAATGTGGCGGTCATATGTCTAGGTATGCCACAACCCAAATGATATTGCGCATTGGTTATTTCTGGCCGTCTTTATTTAAAGATTGTATCTATGCGGTCCGAAAATGCCACAATTATCAATTTTTTTATCGAAAGATACGTGCTCCACCTGCTCCTCTCCACCTTATAATTGTCGTCGGTCCTTTTGCAAAGTGGGGTATCGATTTTATTACATGTAACCCTCACTCGGCCGGGGGGCATGCGTATATCATCCTTGCGGTAGATTATTTTACTAAGTGGGCCAAGGCGATGCCTACATTTTCGGCAGACGACAAAACTACTGCAATTTTCATTTTCAATCATATAATTACTAGATTATGTGTTCCTCAAGCGATTATTACCGATCATGGGAGTCATTTTTGAAACATCATGATGGCTGAACTAACAGATCAACTTGGCCTACGTCACAATAGTTCTACTCCATATTACCCATAGGCTAATGGTCCGGTTGAAGCTATCAACAAAGTTTTAGTCATTATGATCCGACGAATCATTGGTATTCATAGGTCGAATTGGCATAACATGTTATTTTCAGCACTTTGGGCGTATCAAACCTCAGTAAAAACATCAACTGGTTTCACTCCTTTTCAACTGGTTTACAGTTTGGAAGCTGTGTTACCCATTGAATGCAAAATTCCGTCATTTCAAATAGCCATAGAATTACTCGCAGCCACTTCCGAAGAGGAGAAACGTTTGTTGTACTTAGCTTAGCTAGATGAGAATCGATGTGATGTTGAATTAGCAATCGAAACTCATGCCAAATGAATTAAAGCTCAATATGATCGAAATGTTACACCTCATAATTTTTTGGAAGGAGACCTAGTCCTACTATATGATCAAGCAAACGATAAGCTAGGGGCTGGAAAATTTGTACCTATGTGGCATGGTCCTTACGTTGTTAAGCAAAAGCTGGCAAAAGGGGCCTATGAATTGGTAGATTTTGACGGTCTCTCTTTAGGTAAACCCAGAAATGGTCTTTATCTGAAGAGATATTATGCTTAAATCTAGGTGTGGAGATTTTAGTTAGATTAGTTTCTTTCTAGCTGGTGTGTTTTAGATTAGAAAAGTGTGCCTACTTTAGAGAGTGTTTTTATCATTATTCCTGCTTATCTTCATTTTACTCTCGATATTGCAGATGTTGACATCTCTTCAAACATACATTCATTTCACTGATGGTGCTTGTCGTAATACATGGAATATTTCTTCCGCATCTTGGGTTATCTATTCACCTCTGATGAGTTGGTATCTATGCATGGGGTAAGCCTCAGTCAAACAATGAACAACATTGCAAAGTATAGTGCAGTGATAGAGTTATTATCTGAATCCATCTCATTTACGATTTAGCATTTTATTGTTAGGTTAGATTTTGAACTTGTTGTATTGTAGCTTAATAGAGTTTATGCCATTAGAAATCTAGTGTTATTAAGATTATTTTTGAGAGTTCGTCTCTTGGAACGTGAATTTGACTATATTGAATATCAGCATATTCCAAGATATTTAAATACATTAGCAGATGCAATTGCTTCTCGAATGTTAAATAGACATTTGCAATAATCAAATAGTAAATTTAAAAACATTCCATGACATGTTATACAAGATAGCCAGTAATAGTGATGTAGCATAGCATAGAAGTGTGTCCAATATACATCGTCTTTGATCATAGGTTGAAAAACACCTTATGATCGGAAAAAATGATAGTACAAAAAGCAAAAATGTTGTATGAGTCTACAAAGGCGATCATCCTATCACTGGTGATGGTCATGATAAGAAACCACTGCTCGGGCCACCCTACAAAGGAACCTCCTGAAAGGTCTTGGGACCCCAATCACATAGCATTGTAACCTAAGTGAAATATCATCTATGCTAGTCTTTGGAATATCTGCTGTCAAACGCTCTAGATGATTTTCCAATTCGGTCAGGGTCTCTGTAGATTCGTCCCATGGGGCCGGTACTGCTGCAGCTGGGTGTCTCCTCTCATAGGGTCGGAGAGTGGCTGGTCGCCGTGGACCCACATTTGCATTTGAAACTTTTATTATCAGTTTTGGATGATTTAAAAACAAACAAAAAAAATAGTTAAAACTTAGAAAATGTTGAGAATGATTTTACTTAAATCATCCCACTGCTCTCTTGGTGGAAGAGTCATGTGTGGGTCACCACGATAATCCATCCCAACATATGGAAAATCCTGAATCATGAAAAGTTGGTTCTCCAACCAACGAAAATACTCAGGTGGAAATTGAACAACCTCTGAACCCTCCTCAGGATGACGGGCCATAATTGTAACCCAGCGCATTAGCTTAGGTTCTCGGGGAAGTCCAACTCCAACGGAAATCTATTGTGGGACCAACATTAGGACCCTCTCTAGACCAAAGCTCACAACTATGAAACCATATCCAAATTTTTATAGTTGTTTGTTCTTTTATCTAGTTAGTTGGCCTTTTACATTCGCCAACACAGCTCTGCACCAGTTGAAGATGGTGCCTCGATAACAGTCTACTGCCATTCGCATTTGGGATCTGGTAGCTACATGCAGTGTTGCAATTCCGTAGAGTCTAGTGACAGTAAATGCAATCATTTTAAGTTCAGGACAGGAGATAGTTTTGATATCAATCCCTTTGTCCTTTGTTTGGTCATTACAAAACTCTAGTCGAAGACTATAGACAGACTGGCCACCTGGCCTAGTCCCGAATAGAGATAATCGTTCACCTCTCTTGGGCAAACTAGTTAAGAAGTAAATATCCTCTAGCTTGATTTTGAGCCGGTGACCACCCATAATGAAACATTGGTCCTGTATATTCCACCTGTCTACTAGCCATTGCAAAAAGTCTACTTGGGCCCTCATGCTAGGTATGCCCCAAAATTTAAATAGTTCGCATGCTCTTAATGCATCCAATGAGGGTTGATGATTTATTGTGGCAAGGTCCAAATCTTCATGCTCCCGTTCCCGCCAAATGAGCATTTTATATATCCTACATTGCAAAAACTACAGATTAGAACATTTTAGTTAAAAAATATTTGGGCGGAAATGAAAAAATTGAAGTTTTAAAACCTATTTCGCGGGGTCCGCACCCACCAGTTAGGGACAGTGCATAGGTCCGCACTCTTCCTGAGCAACAGGTGTAGGAATCTGGCTCTTTCCTTGGTAGGAAAAAGTCAGGGTCCGCAAGTTTCACATGTTGCACCTGTGGACCCCCGCGAGCGGTTTTTTAAACTAATTTTTCCCTAAAAGTCAAAATGGAAGCCTAAAAATGAAATGGAAACGGTTAAAATGCAAGATTAAGGTGATGTGGATTACCTGGAGCTGATGGTTTTCGATTCCAATGGACGAATTTTCCGCAATCTTCACAGGAAGTTGCTTACCCAAAAGCTCTCTTTTCTCACTCTGAAGTCAAACGGTAAAAATGAATTTACAAAAGCCCTTTTTATAGCTTTTTTGAATAAATGAATTTTTAATTTTTTAATTTTTCACTTTAAAAAGGTAACTTTTTGATGCATTTTTATTTATTTTAAACAGATATGAGTAATGTTTGAGATTTTGTGCAGAATATTGGATTTTTCAGGAGAAATTGATCATTTTCAACAAAAGACATTGGAGTCCTCTTTAAGCTCTTTTCTGACATGTAAAATATGAAAAGATTGCCGATTTTTTCTTTTTAAGATCGTTAAAATGGAATTAAAAGGACAGTCCACTTACAGCTCTTTTCTGACTGTATAAAGATGAAAATACTGCCGGACTTTTGTCGTTTCAAGTTCGATATTGGTTATAAAACGATGTGTCATTGATCGCTTTTTTACCTTTTCGGATCAGAGACACTAATTATGAAAAGTACTCCTTGATCGTAATGGTCAAGTGGTTCTCTCAAGTATTATTTTATACTTTTTTGGGCCTGGGGGACACAAATTTACAAAAAAGGACAACCATGGAGTTTTCTTGAGTTTTTCTTCTGACTCCCTAAAATTGAAAAACACCGAGTTTCTCCTATACTGGACTCGTTAAAATTTAACAGTAAAGGACCTGTTCAATTTTAAATAGGAATGAACCACTCCTTCTTAGGGTTCGAATTTTAAACTAAGTTGGGCTCATCCGAAGGATGAGCTTATACCCAAGCAAATGTTATCCTCCTCAAGCTTATAAAAAATAAAGAGGTACTTGCCAGTAATGGTGCGGGAAAAGAGAGAAAAATGAACCTGTTTGTTATACTTTGTGTTTTAGAAAAGCATTTAACCACTCTTGAACACGACACTTTTTGTTCACTTGGGTTGGGAAATCCTTTGCCTAATAGTTAATCAAACCATATTGAAAGTCTTCAACTGGTTTCTAGGTATTAGCTTTGTGCCAATTGTCACCAAACCATCTGCAGTGTCATTATGTGTTCAAGAGGTCAGTTCAAATAAACCACTCATTTGCAAAATATCTGTCATCCATCTTGACCATCCCTGAGTTAGTCCTTGCCAAATATATTTCTTCAAACTTGATCTATGATTTCGTGTTGTGGGCTTGCCTACAATGGATTGTTTTCTATCGACTTCAACTCATTATCTAGAAAGATGATCTAGAAATCGTCTGTACCTTGGAATCTGCATGCCTCAATGGCAGGTTTCTCGCCTTTGATGACAGGTTGCATCATTGACCTTCGATCAAAGGATTCTATGACATGTTCAACATCAGCTCATCTATTCACATTTCATGGATTGTACTGAGTACTTTGAGAGCCATTGACATTACTGGTGGTTTCTCTCACACTTGTTAACAGTTCACATCATTGACTGGTAATCAAGTGGTTTCTACCACGTTCGACTTCGACACATTCATTCACATGGATAGAATCATACTAGTTTGGAAAGTAGAAATCAAGACCCTGGATCTAGTTTCCACCATCCAGGCTGTGAGGAATTTTGTTATTCATTATACAGTGGACTATTCATAAACAGATGGTTGCGCCCATACTGTGTCTACATATGTCTATACTTGTGATGTATTACAATATCATTCCTATATCAAAGCAGTTTAGTTAGTTTTCTAGTCAGTTTTGATCTGAGTATGGGAATGCCTACCTCAGTGATGATATGTTTACATATATATATTTTGTATTGAATGTTTTTACAGGTTCCAACCAGGATGTCCATAGGATGATCTTTGAAATGATAAAGTAGTTGACTCTTCTTAGGTGACAAATGCTATCCTCATCTATTACAGACTTCGCACTTTAGGGGGAAATCTGTTGTACAAAATATCGTCACCATGAAATTCCACAATTGGTATGAGTCTATCACGACTCATACTCTCCTCCTTTGCAAGCCTTAAACCTTAGTTCTTCATGTCAAGCCTTGAAAAATAAGAGAAAGCCCTTAAAAGTATCTAAAACTCTAGTTACGCACTTTCTCTTAGCATTACCTGCGGTCCCGCACCTACTGGTCATGTCCCTTGCATACCTGACCGCTCTGTCTCTATGTAATGGGTGCACACCCCTGTAAAAGTCAAAAAGGTGCAAGTATATTCCTAAAAACTCACTTTGAGTCATTTCTGGAAGCTTCTAGAAGGAATCTTGAGGTGGCAAGTTCGCTCCTTTAAGGTTCATGCATCCCATACCTTAAGGAGCTAACCCCTTGATGTGAGGAGCTTATCCCTTTGAAGGAGGAATCTATCCCTTCATAGGTGGACCTGTAACTTCCTTCCTCTGCACTATAAAATGAGGCATTAGGCTGGTTACTGAAGAGGTTGAAAGCTAAATATTTTTGAGGTGAAATGCTGTTGGAATTTAGTCTTCCTAATTGAGCTTGAGAGGAGAGATTACATACCTTTTTTGATCTCATTGGGAAGAGTGTGAGGCTTGTCAAAGTAGAGGAGATTCTTACTTGGACCCTAGGAGGAGCTTGTACAACATCAAGGCACCAAAGGTTGTAAAGTTCTTCTTTTTTCAAAGTTAATAAAATCAAGTTTATTTTTCTCAATAAGCTGTGTTTTATGGTTTATTTCATGGATTCCTTGATCACCATGATGAATATGATTTATTATATTAGCTATGTAGGTGTTATTTGATGTGTGCTTGTTTGTGATTGCAGGTTCTCAAAAGGAAACTTGTTTGGACGGTCGAAGCGTGGCTACCACAAACTAGCGTTGCACTTAAGGTAGGGTCTAAAACACCTCTTAGTTTTTATTAATAAATCGCAATATATTTAGAGAAAGGTAGATTTGCTTGTCCTGCTTGTCACTAGATATCTGTTGATACTATGGAGATCGTTCTTGTCCGCAAGAACGATTTATCCGACCAACACACTCTACTCTCCACAACACACACTTTTCTCTCAGCCTTGCTTCTTACACCACAGGCACAACTCTCTGCTTTCTTCTCTCTAAGGCAAACAAACAATCTTATTCACACAGTGCAAGCACACATTTAATGCCTTTTTTCACAGCAGCTCACAAGAAATTCAAGCCTTACATATATAACACAGGAAACTCTTGCCTTTAACACAAAGTGCAAGCACTTTCGGCCTTATACATACAGCATAGGAAACTATCGGCATTTACACATAGATCATAGGCACCTTCGGCCTAACACACATAGTTTTCCTCTCGGGGTCTCTTTTCTTTTTCTAAGACACTTTCAACCTTTACACACAAAACTAGATCTCCCTTAGCCTCTCACAGTCGTGCACTTACTCAGAGCTATTTTCTCTTGGCTCTATGGAAACAGTACTATTTTCCCCTCACATGCTTAATCTAGCTCTTGGGTTATGTTTCTCTACAGTTCACCCCAATCAATTATACCTCTATCGATGTTGCTACATTATCGATGCTGCCACATAGTCCTTAAGCATCTCTGTGCACTATCCTTAAGCATGGCCTCTTCATGCTGTTGTTGCATATGCCACTGACTAGATCACTAGCATACTCATTCCTAGGCACAATCCACTTTGTCTACAGCTCTCCCATCACTAAGACTTAATTGTCAGTCCACTGCACACTCAAGCTAGGCAAAATCCTCTTTGTCTGCCTTTCTTACATCACTGTGACTCTCCATACATGTTCAAGGCTCTTAGAGCTTAACAACACTCCATCATGGCTTCTCTGTACTTCAGACATGGCATTGTTGTACTCATGCATGGTTATTCTATGGGAAATTTTCCTTATTGCCTTGTTCATAGAGATCTTCGATTGTTCCATGATAGTCACCATTCATCTTGTGATTGAACCTCCGTTCTGCATTCACACCAGGAGCTACTGACCCATACACCATCAATACATCCTTGTATTGCTACTCTATAAGAGGATTTTCACTATAGAGCACTATCAGAGAATTTTCAATATTGACACTTTACACTTAAATGCCATATAAAAACAATGAACTTTGATTGTCCTTAGCCCCTTTTGTATAAGCCCCTTTTTTTCATTTCTATCGATAGGACCAAGGGCACTGACCAGATGTTATGACCTGAGGTGCTAAGCCTTTTAACGTCATGCCAGAAGCCTTTTTCCTTTGTTAAAGCTATGCACCTTTGATTTTGTGTTTACCTCATAACCAAGTCCTAACACATATCAGAGACCTCTTGCATTTTTCATTTGCACCATTGTCCCAACAACAAAAAATCGTTGATCGTCGATCTCCGATTTCCTAGCTCCCTATTGCTTAGCCCTTGCCATGCATTTCTCACCATAAGACTAAAGGATGTGACCTAATGCTTAGCCTTAAGATACCAAGGCCTATAGACTGCTATCCCAAAGCCTTTTTCCCTTTATAAAGTGTCATGCCCTTGGTTTCTTTTCTTTCCTCTAAACCATGTGCTTACCACATCAAAGCCCCTTATCGGCGATTTTCACTTTGTGACAATGTGTTGTCCATCACAAATCATCGGTCATTGATTATCGACATGACATCATCACCTTCCACATGGTACTCCCTGAGTGGTGACATGTGTCACCCGAATATGGCCCATTACGCCATCCAAAACACAGAAATTTCCTGCCACAAGTCCCTCTGTACCGTCACGTCATGCTGACATCTACAACCACTTGGAATTATCAGAACCAATCTGATCCTACCATGTGTCCTCATTGGAGCTCATCACTAGCTTCCATGTGTCCTTATCGGACCCAATAAAATGCCTCCACATGTCCTAGATGAGAGAGAAAGAGGCCCACCAACCTTTGTTTTGCAATGAATTCCTTTGTATCTTCCTTTTTGGCTCTCCCGAAAATTTAACACAAGAGGCTCAAATATGAGTGATTTAACTCAATCGGTGATTAGCGATCACAACATCCCATTGTTGTATCATATGAATGCTGAATGTGGATCACCAATATGTAATGTGGCCTGGACCTGCAGACTACAGATCAATGATATGCTAATGTGTGCTGCCCTCCGATCCTCTGATCTCTGATATGTTGAGACCTCTAATTGTTGATATTGCAACTCACTAATCAGAAAAATGTAGATGCTATTACACTGCTACTTGGAACCTTCGATTGTTGGTTTCTAATTGGACACATGTCAAAAGGATGACAACTCATTGTCCTTTGCCTTCTCTTTCAGAGAGGTAGAACTTCAACTAGCTCTAACGTTTGATCTAGAAGTCCATTCTAGGACTTCCACATGCCATTGGAAAGCTTATTCTGAGAGCAATCTAATGGAGGATGTCCTATTAGCCTTTGATACCATATTCTACCTCAAAATATGGCTCCAAGATCACTGCCATCCTTCTTCTCCTTGGCTCTCGATATAGTTGGGAAACACACCCAATATGTGTCCTTAGCTTGAGGCCTGTAGCTTCCATAAACTTCCATCAATATGTCCATCACTGTAATCATCATTTGACAACTTCTCCATTAAGTCTTCTATTGTGATGATTCACTACATGAAGCCTGAAACTAACAAGAGATTCCTCTTGAGCCATCACTACTAGCATTTGCTGCAACAAGCAACAAAGCTTGTCTAGTTGACATTAATGCCAAGACTCTTGCCCATTGTTAGGCAATTCCAACTACCCAACAATATCCCCCACATGACTTTTGACATCAAATGCCAACACACTTACAGATTCCCTCACTAGGCCACTAGCCATCCACACAATGCCAAATGTCCAACAATCTCCCCCTTTGGCACTGAAGGCAGCATACCATCCTTCTTTCCAAGTGATAGCCAACCTCAAGTTGTGCCATCCTTCTTTCTAAGTGATGGCCAACCTCAAGTTGCTTTGACACATCTCATTTTATGAGACATCTTTGTCCTGATTTCCATCATAGCTTCTCCAAAAAATTTCTCCCCCTTTGACATCAATGGAAAGGGGCTACAAGCTGCCTTACTCCCCTCATGCAATCACCCACTATGAGGACCATAGTCTAGTTTTCTTCACATACATCTCTACTAGGATTGTCGCTTCTATTGTTCCATAAACTAGGAAAATGTGATATGCTCCCCCTCAACATATACCTCATCTTACTTGTCCTTCCAGTTTTGGACACTAATGGCTGTTGGTTCCATTATAATGCGCATGGTATTGTTGTTGCTGCAAATACCAATTTATAATGATGCAATTAGGCTTGGCCTTCTTTGATGTTTCTACTGCTTCCGACATTGTGCTCACTTATTTGAGCATCTCCACTTCTCCCCTTGAGATCTTTCTTATATTATAGGGACTGCTTCATATCTCATCCCAATTACATCAAAAGAGATTATACAAATGGAACATTGTAGTAGGAAAACTATGATATTTCTTTTCTCAAAAAGAAATGTCGATTTGCACACATGGTTACTCAACATGATCCCATCACAACCAATTGGCATAGCTATACCAATTGAGGGTTAACGGACATGAAAAAGCACATACCAATTGTGTTTTATGAACACAAGACTGTTATACATTATCATCTTACAACTTAAATGAAAAAAGAAAATTTCATCAAAGATGAAAACCTTTCCTTACTAAGAAATATTCCTTGCTGAGGCTGATCATTTGTTGCCTACTATTGCTTATCGAAGAAACTCCCCATGAGCCAATGCTCCCTGATGTCCTATAAATCTATCTTGCCTTTGCTTCGGGACTAATCCTATGGACCTAAATAGACTGTGAGCTTCCAATCATTCCGCACTACCACTGCAACTCATCTTCTTCCCAAAACAAAAAAATATTGTTGGTTGCACTCCTCATTCATCCATCAGATGAACCATTCTGATTATACTTCTTGTCCTACTGCATCTGAATTAATTGGCCTCCCTTGAGGCCCTTCTCTTCCTTCATTGAAGAGAAACAAAGGGTCTACTCCCCCTGAGAAGATCGCCCCCTTCTTTCTCCATACCTTTAAAGGTCGATACTTGACATAAGAATTCCCATATTGCTTCTTTTCTCCTATATGGGCTTCTTCTCTGATGCACATGGATCAAGGAAATATTTCTTTCACCTCCTCTTTCTTCACCCAAAGCCACTTGGAACCTCTCTTCCTTTCAGAAGGGACTGCTAGAAGAGTAGGAGGATCACTCTTTTGACTTATTCCTCCTCTATTCACCTTTCTCTATTGATGCAGAGTATTGAAGACATTCTTTCTCCTTATCTTCAAATCCCAAGTTGTTGCATTCACATGAATATGCTAGGAAGCATTATGTTCCTTCTCATTTCTGCAGTCAACTCTCTTGTGCTCGAGATTGCCACATTTGAAGCATTCAACATGGCTTAAGATCGGGGTAGAGGAGTTACTCTTTTTGACAACACTTTTATAAAAAAATCTCTCATGTCTAGCTTGCCTACTTTCAGCCTTATTGTACAATCTTGGGTTGCTGCCATGTTGTTTTCCTGGATTCCATATACAATCTATTTCTTTATGTCCAAACTCATTGCAAGAAAAATAATATCCATGAAAAGGCTTCTGTTGATAGATATTACCTTTTCTTTGTAGGATTTATTCTTGAGGATGAGGGGTCCTTTGCTAGCCCTTCTTGTTCCTTCTATGATAGAAATAATTTCTATCATTCACTCTCCCTTGCAGATGCTTTTCCATCTTCTATTTCACTTTTTGCTACTGCTTCTTTCCTTGTTGCTTCTATTGTTTTCCTTTTTGCTTCTGTTGTCCAAAAACCTATCTTTCTTTGTTGTTGGATCCTTGGACTCCCTTCAAGTTTTGATATTGATACAACTCTTTATATGAATTTTCTAATTCATGTCTCAATGAGACTACCTCAGTTTGTAGTCTCTCGCAACAAGCTTCCTTTATACTCAGATGATGGGTTAACCTCCCATTCAGTGTGCTAGACTCTTCTTATTGAGAAATTAGTTCAACTATTGTTTTTCTCAATTTTTCATTCTCAACCACATAAACTTCTAGTTTCTCCTCTTGCTTGAGATTTTCCTTTCATAGGTCCTTGATATCCTTTAGAGTAGAGATCAAATTCTTCATAGAAAATGTGTTTAAATTTAGATCTATTTCTTCTCTATCAGAGGTGCAAGCTGAGTTATCACATAGATCTAAACCCATCCCTGTGTCCATGGAGTATTCAACGGGTCTAAGGGTTATCCCTTATTCAACACTTTTAGTGATACCCCTATTCTCTCCAAGGGATATACTCTCTCCTCCTTCAAAGGATCCCTTATTTGTTATTTCTACTAGAACGGATATATCTTCATTACAACTACTAGATGCATGACTATCTCTATCTTCAAGTGATTCAAATGAACATATAGAAAATGAATGACCTATTTCTTTACATTCATTACAAAGAAATATCTTACCTTCTGGGTAGCATGATCTCTCTCCTAAGACTTATTCATCACCACCAAGAGTGTGATGAGTAGCAACTTCTCCAAGTTCTAATTCATTGCTTGAGCAACACAGCTCCTCAGCCTCTACTTGAGCCACATGGCTATCTCCACCATACAGACATTGAATTTTGTTCATCACTTCCATTGTTGATCCAAAATGACTCTCTATCAACATCTATCTTAGATAGCCCTCTTATGATGACCTCCTTGGCCTTTACGTTCTAATAAGTTTTTCTCTAAAATGGACAGAGTGCCACATGTCAACATTCAAGGCCAGTAAACATTCCATTGTGTTTCTATACTTAAATGATCTATGATTCATTTAAAGATGGAACTCTTGCTATTGTTAACCAAGCTTCATTAGCCATTGTTTCCCTTTGATCTACCTTCTAGTGATTAAGCTATTTCTGATGGAACGTGTCTCTGATACCAATTGTTGGAAACAATGTTAATACTGAGGGGGGGTGAATCAGTATTAAGGATATTTTTTACTTATTTATGCTAGTTTACTTTCCTTATTAAACATGGCATTCATCCATATAACCCACAAAAATCTATAATGTATCAACAACATTAACTCAACACATAGGCATGCAAACCATAACCATCATACACATTAGACATAGGTTTTTCATGTGGAAACCCTTTCGAGAAAAAACCACAAATCATTTTATTGTTATTGATGTAAATAAAAACACCTACTCTATTACATCAATATGTTTGTGAGCACCCACTCACAGGAAGCACAACTCCCTTTGAATTGTTTGCTAGCGCCAACTAGCAGGAAGAACTAACTCCCTCTATTTGTAGACACCTATCCAGCTTACCAGAAGCACCATATCAGGCACCAACCTCATGGATTTGTTGCAAGTACCAACTTGCAGCTCGTTGGATTTATGTAAGCACCAACTTGCAGGAGGCACTGACCCCCAAGCCTTCCCAAGCTCCACTCGAGATGTATTTTTGGCCACAACCCCCTATCATTTTGTCACACAAAATATAGGGACCCTCTATTAAAATTTTAAAAAACACAAAAAAATTGTTAATAAAATCCCATAACCAAAGTTTAATACTTAGGCATTTTAATTAAAACCCAAGTATTAAACCTTGATTATCAAAATAAAATAAATTAAATAGCCCCCGAGACGAAGATCACACTTAAGATTTAAAAGCCTTAAGTATTAAAACATGGGTTATTTAATTATAAAACATAATAATCAAAGTTTTTTTAATTCCCAAAGGTTAAATTCTTTATAACTCGTCATAACCCCACATCGCAAATCAATATAAGAAAAAATTCCATGGTAATACCTGCAGCCCCTTCTCGATTGCGATAGGTGATTTTAAACCAGACCCGGCGGTGGAATTAATATAATTCTAGAAATCCCCTCATCTACAGATCGCAATAACCATAGAATCAAGTCTCAACCTTAACCTAATAGCAAATGCAATAGTGAGGACCCGACGAGGTCATACACTCCATTTAATAAGCCCCACGTCCACGCAAATCGCAAAATTTCCAAAGACATGACCCTGATTCACCCCACCAATTGTGATATGCCAAATATGCCCTTGACCCACTGGGATTATACACTCCAATCCATAAATCCCCCACATCTGCAGCTATCGCAAATACCAAAGGGTTATGTCTCCTTCCTAATGCTGATTGTGATTGGGATATACTACCTTATGCCAATTGTGATTGCGATATGATGTTATTAGTGACGTCAGATCCACATCAGATGCCATGTCACCCATTACATCATTCTCCACTTCAACTCCCACATCATCCTCCATGTCATATTCAACGTCATTATCCACGTCAGATACCATGTCATAGTGATGTCACCATGACATCATCCTGCAGATCACAAATTGCAAATCTTTCGGGATTGTTAGTGTTGTGTTTCTACACTGATTGTGGTTTGTGATCAGTCAGACCCAATAGGATTATAAATTCCAGTTAATACATCCCTTGCATCCACGCAATCATAAGTTCCAAGGGTCATATCTCTTGCCTCTGATCGATTGCGATTGCGATTTGCGATATGGCCCAGACCCGAAGGGGTTATCAACCATAATTCATAAAACCCTGCATCTGCGGGCTATCATAAATTCCAAAGGACAAGCACTCTGCCCTTTCCTAATTGTGATATGAAATTCGGACCCAACACGATATTTAATGGATATGAATGAATTTTCATCTGGGCATATCACAACTTTCATAGTCTTACCTGTTCCTTTGGCTCCACTCCTAACGCTGATTGCGATAATACGAGAACCCTGACTTTTCTTGTAAAAATAAACGACTCAGATCTAATCTACCTAGATCAACATCAAAGAAGATTTCAGACCCCCCTGTGATCAATTTTAAGTTTCTCAAGGGGGGGGGTCCCAAAAGTGATTTTTTTGTCTAGCCCTATATCTACTTGTCACTCGTTTGTTCTTTCGAACTCCCCTATTCACAAACTACTTACCACTTCGAACCCCTCCAAAAAAAAACGCTAAGCCTCCCTTTCTCATCAACATCTCTTTTTCGATTTGTGATAAGACCATAAAGTTCTCCTCTCTTATCATAGACCTCACTCTGCATTCCTCTCCATGATGTTTGTGTTCAGGATTTATTATGCTCTACATTTTTATCCTGATTTCCTACAAAATGTGATTTTATTCAACTAAGACTCTCTTATCAGTGTCATTTATTTTTAGCTTATCGATTCTTGTTTTATGTGTTCAGGTTCATGACAAAATAGGACAGTTGTGCTAATAAGTGGTAGTTCAGTTCAAACAGATGGAAAAACATCCAGATAATCCGATGGAACAAACAAATCCGATGAAGATAGAAAATCACATCCATAAATTCCTACCAAAAAATTGTTTTCCTTTAAGCATTATTGAAGGGATCTGTTTAAATTCCCTCGACGCTCTTCACAATACATTCAATTGTTTTTCTGTTATTTAATCTTGCTTGTTGTATGAAACCAGGGTATAGAATTTGAAAGAGAAAGCCTTGGAGGCTTGCATTATTGTACCTCTTAGTCTTTTTAATAGAATGATAGGTCCTGAACCTTAGGAGAGAAGCTTGTAATACTGTAACTGTGGATTATATCCGTTGGTGGATAAGCTCTTGTTTATCATGCACTACTGATAAAAGGAGGAGACGTTTTTTGCAAGCAAAGATTGATTACAGACTCCAAAGGATTGTACACTACTATCATTCTATGAGGATCTGTAATTTGATTTCATTTATTAATAAAGGATCATTTCAGTTAATGATGTTTAACACTATTGTTTACAGGATTTAACTGAAATAAATTCTTATTTCAGTCTTTCAATTTATATTTTGAATGTATGAGTTAATAATTGGATTCATGTACTATTGTTGAATCTTGAGTGTTAATTCATTTAAAAGTCTTCTTAGACTACTCTACAGGATTAATTTTAGATATAATATGAGAGTTGAAGTTTCCATAGGAATAGATAGTTATAATCTTAGATCAGTAAGCTATCTTCCGATTTAAGATGATAATTGTTTGTTTGCATACATGATGTCTTATTTGAACTAATTCAGTAATTCATCATGAATCTTTGTAGTTATTATGCATATGATAAATAAGGAATTGGATATATTTTCAATAGGATCTTTTGTAACTATTTGTTAAGAGTTAAATTGTTAGTAATTATGTTAATAAGGAATTAGATCTTGTGAGCTATCTCCTTGATATAATTCCTCCATCTTAATTCCAATTCTTTAAAGCTTCTTTTCCCATTAAGTTATGTTGGCTCTCGATTGAGAGAAGGGTTACCCTTTCCTTTAATCAAGATAGGTTATATTAATTGCATTGTAGACTGAGTCTTGCATGGGTTATCATAGATCTTACATTTTAGAAGCCCTATTTTTAAAGAGGCAAAACTTTAGATTGGTTTTGTTGTTCCACAAAAATGACTTAAGGGTCATTCTTCTTGCCTGATGAGCTAAAAGAATTAATCTGATGTCCCTATCTATTGGTAGTTAAAGATATATGTAAAGCCGATAGTAATTGGAAAAAGGTAACTAGACCTAGTTAAACCAGTCGAAGCCACTATTCCAAATGGAAAAGGAAAACAATGTAAACTTTGAAATGGGAACTATAAACTCAAAACAAGAACTCTGGCCAAAAAACTCCAAAAAAACATCAAAGACAGTGCTAAAAACGAAAAGTGTGTATACTGGAACAATGTTTTTATTTTTTAGGCGTAAATTTTGAACATGTTTTAAAAATGGCAGTGAATATGAAATTTACTATGAAATTTTTGTGCAAATAATAGCTTCAAAATGAAAGTAATGACACTGAAACAATGATTTTTTTTTTTAGGGTCAATTTTCAAAATTTTAAAAAAATGCTAATAAAACCAAATTTTTATGTCTCAAACAAATTTATTTATGAGGAAAAAACACATTAATGTTTTTGGTAGAATATCATTTTTCTTTCCTAAGTATAAATTTAACATGTTTTCAACCATAACATGCTAGATACAAAAGAAATTGAAAATTTTTCAACTATAAAAATAAGAAACCATGACATTATGAAAAAATTACATCACTAAATGAATTCAAAAGTCTTTATTTGTATACTAAATAAAACATACATTATATCTCTAATTTGATATTGCATTGTAGATATTTAAACAATAAAATGTATCATACTTAAGACATATAATCCAACAACATAAAAATGATTCATAACTTCTCATTTAACACCATATGGAAAAAATTAATTTTATTTGAAGATACGATGCATACATCAGTTATATAAACTGTCATAAACAATTATTCAAAATCACTCATATTTTCTTACAAACCATCAGAATTCACATCTTCATATGAGTGACTGGATGCTGACGAAGATGTTCCATATTCTTCTCTTTCATCAACTAGTGCCCCATATGAGTCCACATGCATGCCGAACATTCCAGGTTTCAAAATTCTTCTAGATCTACGACTGGTTTCAGCAGACTCCCATGTCAACACTGTTCCTTCTGGTAACAAGCTTTTCAGAATCTCTATCATCTTGAAGCAAAGAGTTCCTCTCTTTGTTAAATTGAAGTCATAAACAAGTATGTCAACATCCTCCAATTGTAATATGTCTGTGCGGCGACGATTTATATTTGTACCCTTTCTTTTTCTTTTTCCGCCATTTTTTTTGTCAACTACCATCTTTGGCTTATACACACCATTTATTGGGTGTGTATTTGTGGCATACCAATGTACTTCAACACCTATAACATCCTCATTTTCTATAAAGACCTTTATAACTTTAGCAACCCAAAATGGATAGACATTGGGATCTCCATCTGCTAGCACTGTAATCATGCAACCCTCCTTAATATCCTGTACTGAACCCCTGTAAAGGTCTTCCATGGCTTCACGTTGTGCACGAGATCTTCTAGAACCAATATACGTCTCTCTTTCCATTGCCTGTGAAGAATTAATAATACCTTGACTTTGTTGCTGTTCAACAATGTTTACTTCCTCATGTTCATTTGACACATTTTGTGGCCAGCTAAATGGATTTTTCAAAGGTATATCTTCATTTGTTGTTGTTGAAATGATATCACTTTGATTATTGAAAAATGACTCCCACCAAACTGAATTAGCAATGTCAAAGTACTCATATGTATATCTAATACATCTTTTAATTTCTTCCAGGCAATCAGAATAATTTATATGTCTATTCTATCTGCGTGCATTATGAACTTCACCAACTGATTGTAATAACAATATTTTTGATGCAAATATTGGACGATCTAGAATGAACTTCAAAAATTGCAAAGCTGGTGACGGTGCCCATTCTGTAGTAGTTGAAAACTTCTTGCCCCATATTAGTGTTTTCCCATCAATTTTTTTGATACGAAATTGATGTTGGAAGCTAATGTCATTAAGTTGTTCAATGCATTTCCCCTCACCATATGATCCCAGAATAAACCTTCGCATGTCAACAGTTTCTTCCAACACATCAAACGTAGGCTCTGGCATGTATGATTTCTTAATACATTCAATTAGTGATGGCAAGCTCCCAACTTCTGTCCTCCTCAATGTGACTGAAAAACAACTGAACATTTGATCAATATGGTGATGAGTGTGCCCAACAAGAAGGAAACCAACCTTTACCTTTTGAAAAATTCTCAATTCAACAAGCATGTTTAGATATCCAAAAAGAACCTGATTTTTGTTTTCACGGCAAGTGTTGTCCAATTGTAGATACAAAACTTCAGGAAGATTACCAGACCAATGAGAAACCACATCATGAATTATGGTTATGGTCATATTTTCATCATTATGAATATTTGGAGCTGTGAAGTACACCCTTGGCAACATTTTCCCATTGAAGACCATACAACCGACCAAGTGAAACTGAATAAAATTTTCCTCTTGTAAATTTTTGGGTGTGCGAACAAAATGTGGTAAAAGTGTTTTCTTCTGGTCCATACCATCAATTATCAAACCCAAATATTTATTCAGATTATCATAACACTTCTTTCGATTCTTATACAACTTCTTCCTTTCATTTGTTTGTTGTTCGCGATGCTCTTGAAGTTCTTTGACAATTAAATCTACACAACATAAAAGAAATTCATTAAGAAATATGTTTTCATAGTTGATGACTATACAATTTTAAAAGTTAAAGTTATGAACGCTTACCTCTTTCTGAGCCTTCACATCTGTCCCTTTTTGATTTAAGAGAAGCACATGTACTGCAAATCCCCATCCTTGTCTTCTTAGGAATACAGACATTATTGAATTCTTTCTTCCATATCTTCACAAAATATTGATATGTAATAAATTGGCCATGTCCCTCAGCACCTTCTGCATATTCTTTGTATAAGTTGTAGATTTCTCATCTTGAAAAATTATCTGGAATATGTATTGTCTCTCTATTTGGCATACACTCTCCATGCTTTGAAAAGAAATCTTTCATCCATGACATTGCAGTGTTTGATAATGGCCCAAACTATCTTTTATGATGTACTTCTGAATAAAATGTGGGATCCTTTTCCAAATTTTCTTGAATTCTCGAGAGATGAAAATTCCCAATCGAATGAAACATTTTGAAAGCTTTTCTACACAATATTAAATTCCTAATATGATAATCATAACTTGACAATGTAGATTGCATGCATCCAACTAAATATGAATTTTGCATGCTTTTATTCATTGACAAATATCTCTTCCTGCTTTCTAATGCAAATGTGAAATCCATATGTTTCAAGCAATTTTTTTGGCAACATTCACTTGAAATGAGAGCACTGATAGAACTTCTTCTCGTCAGATATTCTGCTCTACCCCTTGTATAACTAGAACAGCTTGCATTTATACGAAAAGATCTGCTCCTACTCCTCGATACAATATTTCTTGGCAACATCTCCATCATTGGATCATGATTTTTATAAGGATTTTCATCATCATTAAGAGGAATGTTATCCACACTATGATCAGCTCTGCTTTTCAGATATTGACTTAGAGGATACTCTTCATCTTCCACTTCTTCAGTGCCACTGTCATAGTCTTTAGAATTCGGACTGAATGGAAAATTTGACTCAATGTTTAATGGATATTCTTCCTCATGTGCATTGTCAGTGCTACTCTCATAGTCCATAGAATTAGGACTATGTTGAAAATGAGACTGTTTACTTATTGAAGATGCTACATCTTGTCCTTTGTCACTGCTACCTTTATAATCATTAGAATTAGGACTAACTGCATGATCCTGTCCTTCATCATTGATGCTCTCATAGTCCTTAGAATTAGGACTAAGAGGACACTGTGACACTCCAATCTTTTGAAATTTATCATCCCGCGCTTCATCACTGCTGCTCTCATAGTACTTAGAATTAGGAGTAAGTGGACACTTTAATACTCCATACTTTTGAAATTCATCACCATGCTCTTCATCACTGCTGCTCTCATAGTCCTTAGAGTTAGGACTAAGTGGACACTTTGACACTCCATTCTTTTGAAATTCATCGCCACGCTCTTCATCACTGCTGCTCTCATAGTCCTTAGAGTTAGGACTAAGTGGACACTTTGACACTCCATTCTTTTGAAATTCATCACCACACTCTTCATCACTACTACTCTCATAGTCCTTAGAATTAGGACTAAGTGGACACTTTGACACTCCATTCTTTTGAAATTCATCACCACGCTCTTCATCATTATTGCTCTCATAGTCCTTAGAATTAGGACTAAGTGGACACTTTGACACTCCATTCTTTTGAAATTCATCCCCACGCTCTTCATCACTGCTGCTCTCATAGTCCGTAGAATTAGGACTAAGTGGACACTTTGACACTCCATTCTTTTGAAATTCATCACCACGCTCTTCATCACTGCTACTCTCATAGTCCTTAGAATTAGGACTAAGTGGACATCGTGACACTCCATTCTTTTGAAATTCGCCATCATGCACTTCAAAACTGTTGCTCTCATAGTCCTCAGAATTAGGACTAAGTGGACACCGTGACACTCCATTCTTTTGAACTTCACCATCATGCACTTCAAAATTGGTGCTCTCATAGTCCTTAGAATTAGGACTAAGTGGACACTGTGACACTCCATTCTTTTGAACTTCACCATCATGCTCTTCAAAACTGCTACTCTCATAGTCCTCAAAATTAGGACTAAGTGGACATCGTGACACTCCATTCATTTGAACCTCACCATCATGCCCTTCATCACCACTGCTTTCATAGTCCTTAGAATTAGGACTAAGTGGAATCTGTGACTCTTTATTAATTTGAAATTCTCCATCCCCTCTTTCATCAGTGCTGCTCTCATAGTCTTTAGAATGGGGACTAAGTGGAAGAATTGACTTTCTATTCATAGTGGAAGAATTCCCGCTATATTCATCAATATGAATAGAGTTGTTATGCGATGAAGATGTTGATGGTGTATAAATCGAAACTACACTATCAGAACAATCCATCCCTTTCAAATAGGAGATGTTGAATGATACAAATGGAGTCTCCTGAGGATATTATATAGCTTAAAGAATGAATTATTCCCTCCAAAATTATTCCCTCCAAAACGTTTCGCGAAAATATTTCCCTCCAAAAATTTTCGCGAAATAATTTCCCTCCAAAAGTTCGTTAGATTTATTTACCTTCATTAATTTATTCTACAATTTATTGAAAAACGCAAACTAAATTTTTTTATGAAATAAATCACTAAAATTAAAATTGTAAACTACAACTTGTACATTAATTATTGTAATAGTTAAAGTATATAATATTTACTAACCACTGATTTTTTTTAAATTTTTATAATATATTCTAAAACAAATTAATCCCACATTCAATCCATTGTAAAACAATTCTACAATATTCGCTCTATAATATTTTAAAACAAATTATCCCACATTAATCGTATGGAAAAACATCTTCGTAATTTCACTTATATATTAAATTTCATTATCACTATTACTCACGTCACATCCAGGTTTTTTTAGGTTCGTTGAAAGACTCGTGAATTTGTGGAGTAGCTGTATTGTTATCAACAACATATTGAACAAAGAATTCTCGCAATTGAAAGGTAAGTTCAATTTTTTTCCTTCAAAATTTTCATATTAAATTAATTTAATGAAGAAGATTTTTTTTTTAAATTAGTAATTTTTTTAAGCATGGTGGGCCTGATCAAACTCAATCGCCCAATAATCGTGGGTAGGCTATCATCATGCCCCCCATGTCCCACGCCACCCTCCCTCAACCCATGCGCCCTCCCCCCTCACCTCTCAGCCTCCCCCCAACCCATTACCGACCTCTCCCCCTCACCCATGCCCTCTTCACCTTCCTACCCAACCCATGCGCCCCCCCCTCCTCAACTCCCCTCCCTCACCTCCCCCACCCCCTAACTCCCACGCCCCCCGCCCAACCCAATCCCCGGCCCATGCCCCCCCTAACACCCTTACCCCCCCGTGGGTCCCCCCACCCGCCCCCTCCCCCATCCCCCCTACCCCCCCCCCCCCCCCCCCCGGCCCACGCCCCCCCCATCCTCCCTAACCCCCCTACCCCCCCCCCCCTTGGGCCCACGGCCCCCCCATCCCCCCTTGTAGGAATTTACAGGGTAAGTTCCACAGAAGAATACCAAAAGGACACCGCTCACAACCAGATCTCAAATCAATACACCAGTATTTTTGACGTGGTTAAAACCCTCAGAGTGCAAGGAGGGAAACAGTCCACGGCCTGTCCCAACGTGGGTACAGACAATTTATTAATCAAAGAATGAAAATTTACATAAGCTTCTCTCATGCACGGATTACCCGAACAATGACCCTCCATGCGCTTTAAATAGAACTCATGGACCAATCGGGTGTCAAGCCACGGATCAAGTGTCGGTAATACCGAGGTGAGAGTGAACCGTCGGATCACTACATATCGTGACCGTCGGATTGTAAGTTACAAAATGTACAACGGTAAAGAAACACACTTTACCTAACTCTAACCTAACTCTATACTAGACCAAGTTGAACTTAACTATATCCTATGTGTCGGAATATCCTAACATCCCCCCTTAAGAACAACTTGGGATAGGATTGAAGGATTTACAAATATGACACAATAGGAGAAGGAAGGAGGCACTAGAGCCTATCCCCCCTTAGTGACAACTTCCTGAACTCCAAGCATATATCGAAGTTTAGTGAACTTCGCCTCTGTGAGAGCCTTTGTGAAGATGTCTGCAACCTGATCATCCGTTGGACAATATTGCACTTCAAGAACATGGTCAAGAATGAGCTTTCTGATGAAGTGCATGTGTAGTTCAATGTGTTTGCTGCGCTGATGCTGGACTGGATCTTTGCATAGCTGAATGGCACTTTGATTATCACACCAAAGTGTGGTTGGATGCTGCTGCTCAAAGCCAAACTCTGATAGGATCTGACGAAGCCACAAGGCTTCCTTACTAGCTTCCACGGCACCACGATACTCTGCTTCTGCTGACGAAAGAGAAATGGCAGCCTGTTTCTTACAAGCCCATGTAATAGGTCCTGAACCAAGAGTGAAGACATAACCGGCAGTAGACTTCCGATCATCAAGGTCACCAGCCCAATCAGAATCAGTGAAACCAACTAACAGAGGAGCTGCTTTGGCACTGTAATGAATCCCAAACTGTATTGTACCTCGAACATAACGAAGTATTCTTTTAGCTGCTTTCCAATGACTTTCACGGGGGTTTTGCATAAAACGAGCAACAAGGCCAACAACAAAGGAAAGATCAGGACGAGTATGGGTTAAATACAAGAGTTTTCCGACAAGTTGACGGTATAAGGTAGCATCAACTTCAGGAGAAGTACAAGAGACTGAAAGTTTGACTCCAGACTGAAAGGGAGAAGGGGCTGGCTTACAGTCTTCCATGTGAAAATGACGAAGAATATCACAAGCATACTTGGACTGGGAAAGGAAAATACCCTCTTGGGATTGCAAGACTTGAAGACCGAGAAAATAGTGTAAGTGTCCTAAGTCTGTCATTTCAAATTTCTTTTTAAGGCTGGACTTCACATGGTTTATAAGGTTGGGATCACTACCAGTAAGAATAAGATCATCAACATAAAGAACAAGGATGATGAGAGAGTTGCCCACTTTCTTGGTGTAGACAGTATTGTCAGAATGACACCTAGAAAAGCCAGATTCTAAAAGAAAGCTATCCATTTTGGCATACCAAGCTCGAGGAGCTTGCTTGAGGCCATAAAGGGATTTCTTAAGGCGACAAACGAGGCTGGAGTCTGTTTGTATGAAGCCAATGGGTTGTTCCATATAGATTTCTTCCTGCAAGTCCCCATGCAAGAAGGCAGATTTAACATCCATTTGATGTACTTCCCATTTTAAAGAGGCAGCAAGGGAAAGAACAAGGCGGATAGAGTTCATTTTGGCAACTGGAGAGAAGGTTTCAGTGTAGTCAATGCCTTCAACCTGTGAAAAGCCCTTAGCAACTAGACGAGCTTTATGTTTGTTAACTTTCCCATCTGGTCCATACTTGGTTCTGTAAACCCATTTGCATCTAACAAGTTTGCGTCCCTTTGGTAGAGGAACAAGATCCCATGTATCATTTGTCATCAATGAATGATATTCTTCATTCATAGCTGTTTCCCAATGTGGATGGCCTGAAGCTTCTGCAAAAGTGTCAGGATCATGATTCACTGGAGCTTGAGCCAGTAAAGAAGAGGCTCTTTCAAACTGAGAACGTGTACGTCGCTGATCTGTAGGATCACCGGCAAGATCACCTGCTGCATCCCGAGTAGCACGGACCCATCTTGGAAGTTGAGGATCCTGAGAAGGTGGGGAAGGATTATCATCCTCGCTTTCATCATCAGAAGAAGAAATGTTCTCAAAGATAGAAGAGATAGGAAGAGGTGGCACATCCGCCGGACTAGGCTCGCAGGCCGATTTATTTTCATCAAATTTTACATCTCTTCTAATGATAACATTTTTGGACTTAAATGGAATAAGTCTATAGCCTTTTACATCTTCAGAATATCCAACAAAAGTACATTTCTCACTCTTAGGTTCTAAGGCTTTATGCTTTTCATCTGGAATATGGGCCCATGCTTCACTTCCAAACACACGAAAGTGACTTACATCTGGTTTAATGGAACTCCAAGCTTCTTCTGGAGTGATATTCTCTAGAACCTTAGTAGGAGTGCGATTGATTATATAATTTGCACAATTAATTGCTTCGGCCCAAAAACTAAGACTGAGTCCTTTAGATTGCAGCATACAATTAGCCATTTCCTTTAAAGTGCGATTTTTCCTTTCAGCTACACCATTTTTTGTGGAGTGTATGGAACAGTATGTTGCATTTGAATTCCATTTTCGGTGCAAAAGGTGATGAATGCATTTTTAACATATTCTCCACCATTATCAGTTCTTAGCTTAAGAATTTGATGTCCAGATTGTTTTTCAACGAATGCTTTGAAGGCCAAAAAGGTGGTAAATACTTCGCTCTTGAGTTTTAAGAAGTATACCCAAGTGCGTCTAGAGAAATCATCAATGAAAGTTAAGAAGTACTTGCAGCCAGAGAATGAAGCAACAGGAAGAGGACCACATAAATCACTGTGCACAAGCTGTAAAGGGGCTGAGGCGTGCCAAGAGGCACGTTTGTCAAAACTGTCCCGATGATGTTTTCCGAGTACACATCCGGAACAAACACCATCTTTGCAAGATACCATAGGAAGACCTGTCACCATGTTTTCTTTACATAGATGCTGAAGGGAGCGATAGTTTAAGTGACCATACCGCTCATGCCAAAGTTTGCTCACTTCATCATTATGAGCAACAAATACTGAGGGAAGATGGGATGACCCAAAGTTGTGAAACTTATACAACCTTTTGGAATCATCAGCAAGACCAGTAGCTAGAATCTGTTTAGGATCTTTTAGATCCTTGATTACAACATCATGAGGTGAAAATTCAACGATTTTACCTTCACCTGAATGAGTTATCTGATAGACAGATAGAAGGTTGCAGGATAAGTTTGGAACACATAATACATCATTGAACTGACCATTGTCTAGATGAACAGTTCCAGTCCCTACAACATTAAGAGATCTATCATCACCAACATATATATTTTTGGTGTTACAATCATTTAAAGAAGAAAACATGGCTTGGTTTTTGGCCATGTGACAAGAGGCTCCAGAATCAATGAGCCACTCATGAGAATGAGAAGAAGAAGAAGATACATTTAATGCATAACCAGACTGAGATGATTGACGATGACATGCAGAAAATGCCGTTCCGGAAGTTGAAGTTGAAGTAGGCTCCAGATGGATGTTATGTTTCTTCATTGCGGCTTCCAAGGCTTCCATCTTCTTAAAGCATTTAGATTCTAAGTGGCCATCTCGATTACAAAAGTTACAATGTCTTTCAGTCTTCTTCCATTTGTTTTTATTGGGCTTATCATATTGCTGAAATGATCTTTCATCTTGAGGCTGAGTTGGTTTAGGACCATTCCTTTGAGGATAAGACTTCTTAGGATTCTTTGAATTTGGATTCTGCTGGGCGGCTAACGCTTTTGTGGAAGAGTTTCCAAGATTAAGAAGACCAAGGTGTAAGAGTTTTTCTTGTTCTCTTATTAAGGAATCACAAAAGGAGTCAAAGGAAGGGGCTTGTAGTCTTTGCCTTGACAAATGAAAGCTTCCCTGGTAGAATGGAAAGTGGAAACAAATACAGAGTAGGCTGGCCCTAACTTAGTGAGGATGGAATAAATAAGGTTACCATCATCTTTCTTAACTTTAACACCTTCCAAGAGATATCTAAGGTTCTTGAATTTTGACAAGAAATCTTCAATGCAAGAAAAATTATTAGGATCCAAAGTAAGCAGCTCATTTTCAAGTTGATGGGATCTAATTTCATTTTTAATCCCAAAAACTTTAGCAAGTTTTTCTAATGCTTCATGAGGAGTTTCAATTTCTGCAATGTGGAATCTAAGATCAGGAGAGACAGACATTCCTATCAAGCCACGTGCTTGATCTTGTCGATTTTCCCATTTTTCGGCCTTGTCTTCATCTTTGGGTTTCTTCTCTTGGTCTGTGGCTATTCTGAAGAGACCTTTACTTCTAAGTAAATCTCCCATGTAGGCGACCCATTGGAAGTAGTTAGTGCTGTCAAGAATGACTTGGCATGGACTTTCCATTTTTGAAAAACAACTGAAGCTGAAGATGCTAAAAGTGAGTGGTCCAATGGATAGATCTCGAAAAAATAGGCGGTTTTAAAAAAAACGGCTCTGAAAAAGGCTTCCGGATGAAGAAGTTATGGCTTTTTGAAAAAAAAAATTGTTGACGTTGCCGGCAAAGTGCGCGAATGTGCGGGAATGAAAAAATCCGCCCCCACAAAATGGAGACTTGAACCCAAGACCTCTACTCTCTTAAAAGGTCTTTGAACCAATTGATCTATACAAAAGATTTGAGAGAGAGAGAGAGAGAGAGAGAGAGAGAGAGAGAGGGGGGGGGGGCCTCGATTTGCGTGCTTGCCTTGGGAAGACTCTTTTCCCCTACAAAACACAAAACACAAAACCCAACACGAATATCCAAAGAAAAACGAACCTTACGGCTCGAAGTTAGCTTTAGCCAAAAAACTAGAAATTTTAAAAAAAATCTCAAAGTTAGCTTTTAGCCGAAAAACTATATTTTTCTCAATGTTTCTGATTTTCCGAGATCACACTAAGGTGCAGGGAAAAGAGCATACGCATGAGAAAAATCCTTTCTTTCTGTTTCTGATTTGCCCAGATCGCACAGAGTCGCAGGGCAAAGAGCATACGCAGAAATGAAAGGTATAGATCCGGGAAAAAAAAAAGGCTAAATAAACCGAAACCGAAATAAGCAGAGAGAAAATGACAGTAAACTGCAAAAAAAAACACTGTATACCTCCCGATCTGAAAAATGACGCAGCTAGGGCTACCGGAAACCTTTTCGCGTGAAACGAAAGGGGTTCCTCACTGAAACAGATGCTCCGAATGCAACAGAGCAGTCCTCTCGGCCCGAAAGCAGTCAGAAACAGCAGATCTAGGAAACGACAGCCGCATGCAGTTCTACCGGCTTCAGATTTGGATCACCAACGGACGCGGCCCTCAAATAGCTCCGATACCATGTAGGAATTTACAGGGTAAGTTCCACAGAAGAATACCAAAAGGACACCGCTCACAACCAGATCTCAAATCAATACACCAGTATTTTTGACGTGGTTAAAACCCTCAGAGTGCAAGGAGGGAAACAGTCCACGGCCTGTCCCAACGTGGGTACAGACAATTTATTAATCAAAGAATGAAAATTTACATAAGCTTCTCTCATGCACGGATTACCCGAACAATGACCCTCCATGCGCTTTAAATAGAACTCATGGACCAATCGGGTGTCAAGCCACGGATCAAGTGTCGGTAATACCGAGGTGAGAGTGAACCGTCGGATCACTACATATCGTGACCGTCGGATTGTAAGTTACAAAATGTACAACGGTAAAGAAACACACTTTACCTAACTCTAACCTAACTCTATACTAGACCAAGTTGAACTTAACTATATCCTATGTGTCGGAATATCCTAACACCCCTAACCCCCCTACCCCCCCCCCCCCCCAAGGCCTGCCCCCCCTAACCCCCCCTGGCCCACGGCCCGCCCATCCCCCCTTACCCCCCTACCCCTCCCCCCTAACTCCGCTAACCCCCCCGCCCCCGGGCCCACGGCCCCCCCACCCCCCGGCCCACAGCCCGCCCACCCCCTCCCCGTCGCTCTCCTCCCCATCTCCCACTGCCCACGGGGGGGAGTTAAGGGGGGGGGGGGGGTAGGTGGGTTAGGGGAGGGGGGCCGTGGGCTGGGGGGGTGTAGGGGAGTTAGGGTGGGGGGGGGGGGCATGGGCCGGGGGAGGTGGGTGGGGTTAGGGGAGTTAGGGGGGGGTGTGTGTAGGGGAGTTGGGCGGGGGGCCCGGGGGGGTTAGGGGAGTTAGTGGGGGGTCGGGGGGTGGGGGTAGGGGAGTTAGGGGGGGCCGTGGGGGGGAGTTTGGGTAGGGGTGTTGGGGGGGGGGGGGGGGGGGCGCCAGGGTAGGGGAGTTAGGGGGGGGTGTGTAGGGGAGTTAGGTGGGGGGGGGCAGGGGGGGTAGGGGAGTTAGGGGGGGGGCATGGGGGGGAGGCTGGGTAGGGGTGTTAGGGGGGGGGGGTCGTGGGCTGGGGGGGTAGGGGTGTTACGGGGGGTGGGGTAGGGGAGTTGTGGGGGGGGGAAGGGGAGGAGGGGTGGGGGAGGGAAGAGAGGGGAGTTGGGGAGGGGGGGCGCATGGGTTGGGTAGGAAGGTGAAGAGGGCATGGATGAGGGGGAGAGGTCGGTAATGGGTTGGGGGGAGGCTGAGAGGTGAAGGTGGGGGAGGGCGCATGGGTTGAGGGAGGGTGGCGTGGGACATGGGGGTAGAGGGGGGTGGCATGGGTAGGGGGACAGGTCGGTTGGGTAGGGGGTTGTGGGGGGCGCATGGGTAGGGGGGTAGGGGGCTCGCCCTCACTTGCCCAGCAGTCCACTTAGCTTCATCGTCCCTCACCCGAGCTCCCGCCCGCCCACCCATTAGAGGTGGCTGGGCCATTTTGATTATACAAATAACAAATTTATGGTATATTTTCGTTGTTAATTTAAGTTAATATGCTTTTTTTTATTTACTAATTTATGTGTTTTTATTTTTTAGGAAAATGGCATCAAGGAAAATTTCTGTGAATCTTTCTGGACCAAAGACTCTTAAAGGTGCATCTTCGAAAAACATTGGTGAACGAACTCCACCTGAGCTCATGGCTACAAATCATTCAAGTGCCTTAAGTGATAAGAAGATAATTTCAGACTGGAAAACTTCAAAAGAGCTGAAATTTCCATCAAGAGCCTGGTATGTGAAAGAAAGAGAGAGCACAAATGTGAATATATATCTATATATTGATATACCCCATAATAATGAAAATTTGGAGGTGATGGGAAGAGTCATAGATATGTGTTCGGTACTGAACACTGAAGTTGTTTACGTACTTACAAAAGCTCCCAAGTCACATGAAAGGATTAAATACTGACTATCATATTCATTATATGACACGAGAGAGGTATCTACAAAGTTGTGTAAACAAATCGTAAATGAGATGACACAAAACATCGTAAGTATTGTTTTTTGTATTTTTATTTTCCGTTCTTGAAAGTGTCTCGCTATATTTTTTTAATTTTGTTTTTATTGACATATGATATTTTGTTTGGCAGAATTTTGTTGAAAGTTGTTCAATTAGGTTGGGAGGCATTCATTTCATAGAGCATGATATCATGAAAGTTGTCAGCCATTTTTACTCAGTGTCAAAAGAAGATATGGAAAACATGGAAAATGTAGTAATTGATGATGCTACAAAACTACATCCAAAGAATCAGAAAAAAAGGTCTCTGGTGGATAAATCTAGCAAGGGTAAACAAGTTACTTTTGAGGACGATGAAGTTGAAATTGATAGTGAAGCATATGTTGCCATTACTGAAGATGACATTGGAACTGAGAAAAGTTGTAAAAGACCAAAAGTAACAATGCGCAAGAATAAATCTGTTGAGAATGTTATGACGAAGAAAAGTAGAGTTGAAGATCTTGAAGTAGTCATTACCAACAGTCAAGAACCTAGTGAAACTTCAAAAGAAATCAGAGAAATCATTACACCAGGAGCTGATTTAGATGATGGCATTATCAAAACAAAACAAAATGCCATTCGACAGAACTTGACAAAAAGAAACTTAATTGATGGTGGTCGTACATTTCAGCTAAATGTCAGACAAACCTATAAGGCAAGTGAAGGACAATGCCAATATCAAGTCAGAAAGCCACATCATCTGCATGTTCACAACTTGAAGACATTGATGAGGTACAATCCATATGCTCATGTGGTTAGTTATGTGCTTCTTGTTGATCCACTTCAAGTTCCCAACAAAGAAGCATTTGATAAGTCAAAATGTTTTGAATACAATTATTATGTGCTTGGGGGGAACCATTCTGTAGAAGCTCAAAGACAATTGATGGAGGAATATCCTAATAACCCACGTTTTGAAACAATGAAATGTATCATTTATGCTGGTTTAAATGAAACAGAAGCAAAGTTATTGGCATGGGACCATAATTCAGATAATGAATATGGGATGTCTATGACTTTCATCCAAAGGGTTAGATTTATTCATAGTGAATTTCAAGAAAAATGTGGTGGGGATAGGATACATGTTACTGTAGATTTCCGAAAGGAATGTTGTATGGAAATAGGCTATAAAATTGAAGAGAAAACCAATTCAAAAGGTGGAAAAGACAACAGACATAGTGATTTATTCAGAGGTGTTGATAACATTTTCCAATTGGCATTTAGAACTGGAGATGTTTGGAAGTTGATTGATGAGATTTTTAGCATGTGGGAAGACATTGGCATTAAGAACTAGCGGGTCAAAAAATCTAAGCCATTGATATGTAGCAACAGTAAATCAGCTCCTGAACTGAAGCAACTTCCAGACGATATGACCATCACGCCTTGGAGGGCAATGCAAGGAGTGAAAGATGAAAAAATTGTCAAAACAATATTATCTCGTGTGAGGTCAGGCGAATTATCATTGGAAGAAATGTCTGAAGAATTTCAAAAGTAAGTTTGTTGAATTATTTTTATTTATTTCTAGGATTATAGTTATCTTTTAAATAAAACATGTTGTTCTTGGTAGTATTTGTTATACATATCATTATATTAACTTTTTGTTACTTTATCTATGCAGTCACAAAGTTTACATGAAAATTCAGGAACAAATGGTTAGATTGTTGAATGAAGATAGTTGGGATGATGTTGTATGCAACTATCCAGATTCAAGTTCTACATCAACATTAAAAGCTTTTTATCTTGCATTTAAAAAGGTATCTTGATTTATACATTCAGTTTTATTCATCTGTGTACTATTTTTAATTTAAAACTTACACATATATTTGTTTATTTGATAAAATATGAGGAAGGAAGATAATGGAGCACCAGACAGTTTCAAGAATTTTATTGAAAAAATAAAGATTGAAAGACTGAGGAAGCAACGTATTAAGAATGTTGAACTTGATCCAACTCTTAATCATTTCATTTGGAATGGGCTAGACACTATTCAATATCAAGTAATACAAGGCGACTGTGAAGATATTGCTAAACTCATACCAAAAAGGGATTATGCCCTAGTTATTGCAGATATTCCCCATGGTTTCAATATTCCAAACATTTACTATGATAGTGACCCTTATACTTATCAAGCTTTTAATAAAGTGGTTGCGGGATTTGTAGAAGTGACGTCATCACCATTATGGAGATTTGTGACATTTAATTCAGACACACAATTGGCAATGATATTGTCAAGCTTCAAGGGGAAAACAAATTCAAGGATGCAGCTTACATGGTAAGACGTTTAAAAGGTATATTTGATTAATGTTGAAAAATTCATTTATGTACAAGTTAACTGAACTTTTACTATTTCATGTTACAGGAAAAAGTCAAATCTTCTTAACAATGAAGATCAACAATTTATAAATGACTGTGAGTTCATTCATATTGATAGCTGGGCAAAAGATGATAGCCATATGTCTATGATTTTTAATCGGGTGGACGGAAAGAGTCATAGCCAAATACTAACTTATGATGCTGTTGTGAGAAAACTAACATATGAAGACAAATAAACGAAAGGAGAGATAGTTAACATTTATCAAAAACCACAATTATTGATTAACTATCTTATAGACATATGTTCAAATGAAGGAGATTGGGTTCTGGATTTATTTTCTGGCTCAGGTAGGTTTTTCTATATGGAATTGAATTTCAATATGTTATTTTTTTAATTAATATGTCACTGTACTAATTTACTTCATTATTTTTTTTGTGCTTGATAATTAAGTACAACACTAGCATGCTACCTTCAAAAAGGAAGAAATTGCATTGCAATTGAGAAAATCCATTACAATGAAATTTCATTCAGCAAAGAATTAATGCTCTTCAATTTCTTCCAGATGCAATGCAAGAAATTGGTTTGAAGAAAGGGGACTTTAGTGAATCATGTGTGGCAAAAAAGGAAAAGGAACCCCAACCACCATTACATGGTATGTTTGGAAAGACATACATTGGGCGATTCGCAGACATCAAAGACCCATTAGAAGAGGAAAATGCGCAAAATGAAACAGAAAATATTGTGGAAGAAGATAATGATGAAACTCTAGAGGACGAAGAGTTTGGATTACGTGACATTGTTGATTAAATTTAAGTTATTCTTGGAAATCAAGTTTCGCAATGTTTTGACTCTGACATTTTATGAAAAGAATAATCAATCAATTAAAGTTGTTATGTGTTCAATATTTGTAATTTGTGATTTTCGCATTGATTTTTAAGTTAATTATTATTTTTTGAAAAAAAGGTGATTATTATTATTTTTTTGACATGAAATTCATTAAAAAAACTATTATTTGACCATTTTTGAGTTAAAATTTTTGTATAAAAATTGTGATTTTGACATGTTAATTCTAGCAAAAAATTATCAAAACGTGTAGTTTTTTTGTTATTTTTATGTTAAAAATGGTTATTTTTATGTCCATTGTTAAAAAATATTGTTTTTTAGAAACAATTATTTCATGTGGATTGAAAAATTAATTAAGGATGTATAAATATGTAGATTATCTAAAATTCAAACTATCGACTTTCTAATTTAAAAATGCAAAACAATAAAAACCCCACTACAAAAAAATTAAATTAAAATAGAAAACAAGAAAATATGAAGAAAACGACCACTTCAAAAACTATCAAATTTAGAAAATAATTATTTACATTTCATACACTAGAAATTTTAAAGTCAAAAATTAGGTCTTTTAAAAAATTGGTGTGATGCAGAATACTCACTTTTTTAAATCAGCATGAAAATCACTACCATTATAAAATGTAATGCACATGAAAAAAATTAAAGTTCCAAAAACTATGCTCTAAAAAAAACATGTGTGTTCTGCATCACCCCTTTTCAAAATCAGGTCATTTTTTTGCTATCTCTATGAAACGGGTAATAGTATCAGTTATCGTTTCAAAGTTTACATTGTTGGAACTGATTTATGGTCTGAACCGAGTAGTTTTCCTGCATGTTGGTCAAGGCATCAACAAGATGGAAGCACCAACTTCCTGTATTGGAAGCACCGACCCACACTCAAACAAGAACTAGATGTTATCTGTAGTTTGACATCAACTCTTCCTTATAACAACTTTTGTTCTCAGCTCACTTTGCTGCACTTTGTAGCTCTCTGCAACAATCTTCAACAACCCTCTGATCTACTCAACAACAGTCACTGATCACCATCTATGCAACTCTGCCTTTTCCCCTTCAACAACAAGCACTCAGCTCTCAGCCACTCTTCTCTCCACAACGCATAGTCTGCTCTCAGCCTTGCTTCTTACACCATAGGCACAACTCTCTACTTTCTTCTCTCAAAGGCGCAAACACAACCTTATTCACACAGTGAAATCACAACTCTTCTGCCTTTTGTTCATAGTAGCTCAAAGGCACTTCAAGACTTACATACACATCATAGGAAACTCTTGTGTTCAACAAAAATCGTAGGCACATTCAGCCTTACACATACAACAAAGAAACTATCAGCCTTTACACACAGAGCACAGGCACCTTCAGCCTAACACACTAAGTGCTTCTCTTAGGGTCTCTTTTCTTCTACTAAGACATTTTTAGCTTTTACATAGAGAATTGGCTTGTCCTTCCTCTCACAGTCATGCACTTACTCGAAGCTCTCTTCTCTTAGCTCTATGGAAATAATATTTTTTCCCCCACATGCTCAACCAAGCTCCTAGGTTTTGTATCTATGAAATTCACCCCAATCAATGTTCCCTATGTCAATGTTATGACAATGTCGATGTTGCCACACAGTCCTTAGGCGTCACTACACACTCTTAGGCATGGCCTCTCCATGATAATGTTGCATCTACCACCAGATAGACCACCTGCATACTCAATCCCAGGCATAGTCCACTCTGTCTGCATCTCTCCCATCACTGAGACTTAATTCTCAATCCACTGCACACTCAAGCCAGGTACAGTTCTCTCTATTCACCAATATCTCATTAGTGTGACTCTCCATACATGTTCAAGGCATTCAAAGCTTGACAACATTCCATCATGGCTTCTTTGTACTTCATGCATGGCATCTTTCTACTCATACATGGTCTTTCTATGGACCATTGTTCTTATTTCCTTATTCACAAAGATCTTCTATTGTTCCATGAAAGTCACCATTCATCCTGTGACTGAACCTCTATTCCACATTGACTCCAGTAGCTACTGACCCATACACCATCAATACATCCTTGTACTACTTCTCTATCAGAGGATTTTCACTACAAAGCACTATCAGAGCTTTTTCAATATTGGTCCTTTTACACTTAAACACCATATAAAAACAATGAACTCTAATTGTCCTTGGCCCATTTTGAATAATCCCCTTTTTTTCATTTAATTCCATAGGACTAAGGGCATTGACCAGGTGTCCTGACCTGAGGCGCTAAGTCTTTTAGCGTTGTTCTGAGACCCTTTTTCCTTCATTAAATCTATGCACCTTTGATTTTGTGTTTACCTCATAACCAAGTGCTAACACATATTGGAGCCATATTTAACAGGGTTTTTCATTTTTGTCACTGTGCAAGAAACAACAAGCCACTAATCATAGATTTTCGATTTCCTAGCTCTCTACTGCGTATACCTTGCCACACATTTCTCACCACAGGACCGAAGGTTGTGAACTAAGGATTATCCTTAAGGTGCTAAGGCCTATAGACTCCTATCTAGGAGCCTTTCTCCCTTTATAAAGTGTCACGCCCTTGATTTCTTGTCTTTCCTATATACCATGCGCTTACCACATCGGAGCCCCTTATTGGTGATTTTCACTTTGTGACAATGTGTTGTCCATCAAAATCATCGATCTCTGATTTCCAACATGATGTCATCACCTGCCATGTGGTACTCCCTGAGTGGTGACATGTGTAACCCAGATATGGCCCATTAGGCCATCCAAAACACTAAAACTGCCTGCTACGTGTCCCTCTGTACCGTCACGTCATGCTGACGTTGATAGTCACTTAGAATTATCAGAACCAATAAGATCTTACCACCTGTCCTCATCAAATCTCATCACTAACTGCCATGTGTCCTTATCAGACCTAATTGGATGCCTCCATGTGTCCTCCTAGAGGAGAGAGAAAGAGGCTTGCCAACCTTTGTTTTGCAATTAATTCCTTTGTATTTTCCTTTTTGGCTCTCCTAGCAATTTAACACTAGAGGATAAAATCCAAGGGATTTAACTCAATTAATGTTCGATGATTGCAACATCCCATTGTTATCGAATATGAAATGCCAAATGTCGATCACCAATATGCGATGTGGCCTGGACCCGTTGACTGTCAATCGCCGATATGCCACTGTGTGTTGACCTCTGATCCTCCGATATTTGATATTCTGGGACCTCCAACTGTCGATATCGAAAGTCACTATTCGACGAAATTCATACTCTGTTGCGATGCAACTAGAAACATCCAATCACTTATTTCCGATTGGAAACATGTCAAAAGGACAACAACTCATTGTCCTTTTCCTTCTCTTTGATGTGGATGGTTACCAAAAATTGATGTGGTAGTCTAGAATTAGACTAATGGTTCACTTAAAAACCAATCAGCTACACAATAATAAGATTATGTACGTGTATTTCCTCCTAAGGGTCCCACCTGTCTGACCAATCACCGTCGGTCTTACTTTGACTTCTTACTCCCCACATGCTTCAATCTCCACCGTTGATCTGGCTTCTTCATATCCAATGAATATCGTGCCGTATCATGCACCAACTAGCCAAGACGATCTCCATTGTCAATCTTTCCCATTCAATCCAATGGTTATCGCAAAATCTCACGTGATTTCTTGCACAACTAATATCAGGTTGAGAACACGCGAGAAAAGTGGTTTTCCCATGCTACGTGTAGACTGCTAAGGTTAATCAAGTGACTTGGGACAATACCATTTACCATTTCTCAAGCATGCGAGATACCGCTTACCACTTGGGAATACTGCCCATGTGTTATAGACATATTTGGGCACTGCAACCGGGAAAATCACATATGTCCATAAACCAAGGGCTTATAAACCCCTAAAAGTGTTGTTTCATACCCTAAAGGAACAAGGTCATCTGATTACATCATTTCCCAAAAGTTCTCCCTAAAAAACTGCTCAGAACTGGTCAAAACTAGACCATATAGACTGCTCCATGCTGAGGGTGCGATGCATACTGAAAAGCCCTTCTGTAGGGTGTGATGAGCAAGAGCAGACAAATGGCAGAGGCAGTTTGCTAGGTGGAAACTCAAAGAATCTTCTAGAAGTTGTTCATATGACACTTGCCTCTCTGAATTCACCCAGGGATGAGTAAGAGATCAATGAAATCTCCAAGTGGAACCAAGAAGTATCAGTGAAATGACACTAATCAAAATCCCAGAAGCTAAGTCACTCTCCTGCAAACATCTATATATGGATCCTCATCCTAGAGATCCATAGGCTGGAATTTTGTAATTTGTAAGGAAGTGTTGTTGGTTTCTCTTTAAGACATTGCATTGTTGGGTGATCTTGCTTTTTATGAGGTGAAGAGGGCTTTCATGCTGGGAGGATGATGCTGGATCAGATGACTTGGTTGTAATCCTCTCTTCTACTACTTCTATCAATAAAGATATTTGAGTTTTCCTCCATATACTTGTGTATCTTTGAATCTTGTATTTGTATATGCATTTTTATGGTTAATGTACATCTTATCCTACATTGTTTATGGTTATAGATCTCTATGCTTTGATGGTATTTTGCTGCTTTGACTCTATAGGTGTTCTTTGAAGCAGGACAAGTGAGAAAGGAGTGGTGAAATCTATATCAAAGGAGAGAGGAAACAAGAAAGGAGACTAGCGAAAGACTGAGGTTGGTACTCTTTGCTTCTCTCTTATCTATCTCTCATAAAGGAAGACACAAGTAAATTTAGTTTGTTTGTTTCTAAGATAGCTACCTGTCTTAGTGGGACTAGCAGCTCTGAATGGACACTAGTTTTCCCGATAACAAAATGGCGACTCCGCTGGGGAGAAAATAGTTTGTTTGTTTTGTTACTGTTGTTTTCTTTATAAACTACAAAAGGAGCCTGAAGTTAAGCCAGATAGCCTTCGAACTGCTTTTGCTATGCAACTGTGAAGTAGATCAACGCTGCTTCAGCCAATCTCTAGGTTGGTTTATGAACTGAACATCTGACTTGTGAACATCCTAAGTGCCCTAGTGGTAGCTCAAATAACCTCATTAGATCAGCCCCAATACTTTGTGTTTATTGTCTATCATTAGCTCAACTTAACTCCCCGAACTTAGCTGCAAACTGTGAGTGAAAACCAAGCTTAGTCTCGTCCTTGGACCATCGCACTGTCTTTCATTGGCAACCTAGATGCATCGCATCTCCCATGTGTTGCAGGTGAGATGCATCCTTGCTTCCCTGTGTTACAGGTGTGATGATTGACTAAGACTGTTTCTGCCTCCAGATTTTGTTTTTTTCTTCCTTGTCTTTACCTTTATTCAATAGTTTTGCTATCTATGATCAGTATATCACTGTTGAAACCATTTTCCTTTCCATTATTCAGCCTCCATTGATAAATAATTGTGAATTTTTTTTTATTTATTTCTCATCATTTACAGTTCTCCTTTGCAAAAAGTAGCTTAATCGAACTGTTGTCTTTCGATTTGAAAGTGTCGCAACTGTCGTTTTCAGTCAAGAAAAAGAGTGTCGTAAAGTCTTCCTCTTTTAGATAGTCAATTACATTTTTTCCATTATATTTGATTTGAAATTATTATTATTTCAAGTGTTGAAAGCAATTTTAAATTCGAAATCACAAAGTGTCGCCTTAGTCTTCCTTTCGTTTTTTGAAGAGAAAATTGTTAGTACTGTCGCTTTGAAAGAAGATAGTTCAGATCTGTACTTAGTTTTCTTTTTGTCATTCTCACATTAAGGAAACTGAAAAACAAATACATGCATGTGCATTTGCATTTAGACTGCATGCGGTAATTGATTTAGGAAAAGTGCATCTAGTGTGTGCTCTCTGCTCTATGTTGAAAGAATTTCATTTCTCTTTCCTTAGTAGCTAGGATTTTCATTGCTAAAAGAAAGTAAACGATTGTTTATCATCTTAGATTGCACATTTAGGAATTGTATATCTACATCATGCGGTGAACCTTAAAGGCAAACTTCTTAAGAAATATCAACTGTAAAATAAACCTCAATGAACATAAAAACGCTTTGGAACCTAACACACAACATCTAGAAGTCTAGGCTAGAGACGTATTCTGGCGTCGTAAAGCCTGGTAACTATCGTTTTCATCGTAGGTTGGGTGATTCCTCCTCTTTGATATGACAAGTGCCAGTATGGACTTGTGCTCCCATGTACCGTCAAGTATATATTGGGAGACCGCAATAGGCTATATCCTTTATTCTTAGGAAGCTGTGTCTGCCACCCTATCGATCACAATGCACTGAACATAGCATTCGGGAAGATTGACTACTATACCGTAAAAAGTATTCTATAGTTTTGTGATTGGTTTGGTAATCCCCCTATCTAGATTTCTAGAGAAGTCACTTTCATTCCTTTTCCGACTCCTTAAAAGAAAAGGTCCATCTGAGCACTTGTCACTTCAAGCTCATTAAAAATCAAAGGCGACTAGAGTCATCTTTAGCTTTTTCTCGACTCTTAAAAATTGAAAAGAAAGTTGTGTCAAAGTATCATAAAATTTATTTTAATAGGAATAACGTCATTATTCCCTCGTTGGTCTTAGGTTGAGAAAATGGAGTCTACCAATCAAGGGTTTCCCCTTGGGGGAAATCCTAGTCCCTTCTCCTCTTAGGGAGAGGTTGGTGCTCCACACATGGCTACATTGTCCCTTCCAGGACTCACAATTGGCCTTCTAGTATCGCTTTTCTTGACCTCTGTCGTTCAAAACACCATAAATCCTTAGCAATCAAATCAGTAACCAGATGATGCTGAAGTTTCTCCCCCACCTTCTACTTCGTCTGTTTCTCCCTCTCCTTCTTCCTCTTCGCTTGGTGAAGCTAGTAACGCTAAAACCAAGTAACTAAGAAGGAGAAGAAAGGGAAGGAGAAGGAGAAGAAGAAGCCAACAATGAAACGGGGAAACCATGCATCGTCTAGCGAAAATCCACACACTACACCATCCAAACCTAAATCTCCATCTGCCATTTGCAAGGGAGACCACTATCATCGAGATTGTCCTTGCATCCCCTGGATCTTGAGGGACTGGTCTCCCCGCTTGCACCATCCGGTGTCTTCAACCTCTGACGATCATGTTGAGAGCACACCATCAACTAGTGGAAACGAAACCAATGGAAAGAAAGGAAGATCTAAATTTCCTTGTAGACTGTGTGAAGGCGATCATGCCCTCCACTGTTGTCCTTTCCTAGATGAACCTAAAAGAGTCTTGGATAACCGTCCTGCTTCGCCGCAATGACTTCCTCTTGGATACAAGAAACTCTTGCCAAGTCCATCGCTAGTTGAAAATATGATTGACACACCTCTGTTTTCAGTCGAAGCACCTATCATTGAAGATAAACCATTTGAGTCCACACTGGACCAAAGTCAACAGGTCGAGACAATAGTCGACCCAGTCTTGTCTTCAGAAGGTCCACCTTCAGATGATACAGTCACCAAAGAGAATGAGAATGACACCGTTCAAATTCTTTTCGTCAACATAGAATATGATGAACATGGGGGCAATCTACCCGTTCCTTTACCAGAAGAAGGAAGTTTGTCAGAGATTTACTTGGTCATTTATTCGGTCCCTCCTCCAAGCAATCTAGTCGTTTCCTTCGATTGGAATCTACTAGGGAGACCTCGCCTACCATCTAATGTACCATTTTGAATCATAGTACAAGCTTACAGAATGATCATGGTTGCTACTATCATAGATGAAGGGGCTTCGGTGAGTATCCTTTCCTCAACTGCTTGGAAAGCGCTGGGTTCACCATCACTTCTGCCTAAGATTCGAAATTTGTCAGGCTTTAACAAAGGAACTAGTCAACCGCTAGGGATCCTTCCAAATTTTCCTACAACTTTGAGAAGGAAAACCATTCATCTAAACATAATGGTAGTCCAAGGGCCTCTAGATTACAATCTACTCCTTGGGTGTGACTACATTTACAACATGGGAGCTATTGTTTCCTCACTCTTTCAAGTGATGTGTTTTCCGTATGAAGGCAAAGTGGTCCACCTAGTTGACCAACTTTCATTCCCTGGTTGAAACACAACTACTAGTCAAATGCCATCCCTAACTGGTATTTTTGCACAAGGAATGTCTCATCAATCTCTAGTCCGTCCACCTGATGATCATGAGTGATTCAGTGATTGTGACTAAACCAAGGGGGTATGCACCTTGGTCTGCTTCGGTAGGAAAACCCCAGATATAAGGTAGGTTTCTGCGTAGGATATATGACTAGTCTAATCCCCTGTCCATTTAGGAAATGGGATTAGACTGGAAAAGGATTCCCCTGTTAGAGGTTATGTGAATGGCACTGAAAACAATCACCTTCATCCATTTCAATGGACAAAGCCAAGGAAGTGTTTTGTCTGCTACACGGATGGAACAATCTTGCTAATGCAAGAACTTCCGTATGGTAACCTGGAAATTCTACTATTTGTTATACCTAGGGGCACGCAAACCTTTTTGCATGCAAGTGAAAAATGACCTTTTGTTTTCTTAGTTTGTAGGCTTATTTTCTTAGTTTGTAGGCTCTCAACCCTTTAAACTCATAGTTGGTCGTTCCTAGCTTGCATAAAAAAGGCTCCAGAGCAAAGTTGTGCATGGGGAAAGCTCCCTAAAAAATGATCCTCCTAATGAGAGACATCCTTATTATACGATTGGCACAAGCAGTTTTACACGAATTTCAAGCCCGTTAAAAAATAAACCTAGCAATGAGAAAATGTTCCCCCAGATTTCAAGCTCATTAAAAAATGAACCCACTTTCAGTAAAAAACCATTGTGATAACATAATTATCAGCTTTTGAACCTTGGTCATGTTCTTACCATCACCTCCACTTTTTTTTAGCCGATCATACACCTCCATTTGATTGTTTACCCCTTTTTGAGGAACAACTGTGACGAGTGATTCTATTAGCCACATTCTTTACGCTGTTGTGATTGAAAAGGTTCCAAACCTTACCTGGAACCAGTTGCTATCCAAAAACATCACTCGTTCCTCAAAAAAAGAGTCTCCTTTAAGCTATTTTCATCCTACTCGTAAAATATGAAAAGATTGCCGAGAAATTGGCCTCTCCAACTCATTAAAGTGATCGGAAGTGCCATCCCTCCTCTAGATTTTAATCTTTTTGGACATGAGGGATCATTACACAAAAATATCGAGAGCTTGTCTTGTTCGGCTCGTTAAAACTATCGAAAAGTCATCCCTTTCATATTATTTTATACTTTTTTAGACTTAAGGGGTTACATTATGAAAAAGGACTACTGGAGTTGCCTTTCCATATCTTTTTAGACTCTCTAAAATTGAAAAGGACCGAGTTATCTTTGTCATTAAACTTGTTAAAACAAAAACGAAAAACTTGTCCATGCAGACAAAAATGAGTTTCACTGTCGCTAGGCTCGTTAAAACATAGCGACAGGTTTGCTCAAAGGGCAAATTATAGAACAAGCATATGTTATCCTCCTCAATTTTGACAAAAACAAAGAGGTATTGGTCAGCAATGACTGGGGAAAAAGGGAATAAAACTTGAATAACTTCATTGGTAGTAGGTCGCTCTTGAACATGACACTTTCACTCCATCACCATGATTGAGTCGGGTTGGGTTATTCTGTTCGCCGGTCATATCACCATTGGTCCTCTGTACCATCCATCTTGGGGTTAATGCTACCAATCCATTTCAGTGTCGCCGATATGTTCAAGAGAAGTCACTCAGAGAATTCACCAACCTAGCTAACGCCTCATCTACTACAATACCTTAACGCTCCATTCTTTCATGACCACCACCCTGAACCTTATATCATTATATCATTTTCACCTCCACAAAATCATTTGCTTTGTTCCGTGTTGTAGATGTGGGATTCATTAAGGCCCTCCTACGATGGGTCACTTCTTGTCGACATCAACGCATTACCCAAGAAGTTGACTTAGGAACAACCCTTTTAGCACTTTGAAGCTTGCATCCCTCAATGGCAAGTTTCTCACTTCCGGCGATAGGTTTACGTCAATGACCTTTGACCGAAAGATTTTGCGTGGTGTTCAACATCAGCTCATGTATTCACACCATGTGAATTGTACTGTAGTACCTTGAGGATCATCAACATTATCGATGATTCCTCTAGCGTCTGTTAATAGCTTAGGTCATTAGCTGGTAATCAGGCGATGTCTTTCCATGTTAGACATTAGAACATCTTTTCACATGGATCGAATTGTACTTCGGGTGAAGATTGAACAAGTTTGAAGACCCCGGATCTAGTTTCATATATCCGGGCTATGATATATTCAGGAAAATAAAGACATCAAATGTACATCATTGCTGCACAGATAATCATCCAAACTAAGGGATGATGGCTCTACCAGAATCATCAGTCTGCCAAATAGACGATTGTCTGTCCTATGTACATGAAAATGAATTTATAAAGCTGAGCATGGGAATGCCCACCTTAGCTAGATCATGAAAATATTATGAAGATAATGTATTGTATTGTATCTTATTACAGGTCACCTTCCAGTTCGAAAAACCTCGAATCCTCATTATAAATCATTTCACCTGACATCAAAATATTTACGACCTCATGCTTTAGGGGGAAACTATTATAGACATATTTGGGCACTACAACCCCAATCACATATGTCCATAAACCAAGGGCTTCTAAACCCATAAAAGTGTTGTTTCATACCCTAAAGGAATAAGGTCAGCTGATTACATCATTTCCGAGAAGTTCTCCCTGAAAAACTACTCAGAACTAGTCAAAACTGGACCATACAGACTGCTCCATGCTGAGGGTGCGATGCATCTCACCTGTTACACACGGGGAGTGTGATGCATACTGAAAAGCCCTTCTGTAGGGTGCGATGAGCAAGCGGAGACAAATGGAAGAGGCAGTTTGCTAGGTGGAAACTCAAAGAATCTTCTAGAAGCTGCTCATATGACACTTGCCTCCCTAAATTCGTCCAGGGATGAGTAAGAGATCAATGAAATCTCCAAGTGGAACCAATAACTATCAATGAAATGACACTAATAAAAATCCCAAAAGCTGACTTACTCTCCTGCAAACATCTATATATGGATCCCTCATCCTAGAGATCCAGAGGCTGGAATTTTGTAATTTGTAAGGAAGTGTTGTTGGTTTCTCTTTGAGACATTGCATTGTTGGGTGATCTTGATTTTTATGAGGTGAAGAGGGATTTCATGTTGGGAGGATGATGTTGGATTAAAAATCTTGGTTGTAATCCTCTCTTCTACTACTTATATCAATAAAGGTATTTGAGTTTGCCTCCATATACTTGTGTATCTCTGAATATTGTATTTGTATATGCATTTGTATGGTTAATGTACATCTTATCCTACATTGTTTATGGTTATAGATCTCTATGCTTTGATAGTATTTTGTTGCTTTGACTGTACAGGTGTTCTTTGAAGCAAGACAAGTGAGAAAGGAGTGGTGAAAGCTCTATCAAAGGAGAGAGGAAACAAGTGAGGAGACTAGTGAAAGACTGAGGTTGGTACTCTTTGCTTCTCTCTCATCTCTCTCTCATAAAGGAAAACACAAGTAACTTTATTTTGTTTGTTTCTAAGATAGCTACCTGCCTTAGTGGGACTAGCAGCTCTGAATGGACACTAGTTTTCTTGATAACACAATGTTCTAAATACATAACTTTAAGAAACATGGTTTAATAGAGGTTTAGCTTAATCTCAGAATAAATCCTTAATACTAATTGACTGTAATTAACAATAAACACATAAATGGAAATAATACCCAATTAGGGTCCAGAATGTCGATCCGCAGATTCAAGATAATTTCACATCAGGAATAATAAGCAATGCCACACTTGATCAATTATTTCAATAAAATATAAATTACAGATTCTTGGCCCTCTCGGCTTGATTAGAACAATTTGTCTAACCTTTGTTTCTCTCGCAAACCCTATCTTTCTTCCTCAATCTCTCACTTACTCTCTCCTATTCCATCCAAATCTCTATCATTACATTTTTTTCCTTTCTTTTATGGATCAAATCCTATCCTAATAACATTGACAACTCAATCTCTATTTTTATCATTGTTGGGCATGGAATCACCTCCACGGCATGTTTTGGGGCTCAAAGCCCATGTTTTGACAAAATGATGTTGTAAAGCCCGGCGAATTGCAGGCGCAGAAAGTATGTTAGAGTCATAGGGTTGTCTGCCCTAGTTTTGGATGTAATGTCGGCCTACCCATGGTCCATGGACCATGGGATTGTATAAATAGAGTGAGGCTCTAAGTGAAAAGAAAGACAAGTATAAGTGATTGAGTCGCAATTGTAAAGTGTGTCTTGGGTCGTAGAGTAGGAGAAGGCTCTGCAGCTGAGTGCGTAGAGGCCTAGAATTCCACAACTGAGTGCGCAAACCCCTGCTGCTGAGTGCGCAAGGTGGAGTCAAGTCTGTAATTGAAGAAGAGAATAATAAAGAGAATTTTTATCCAAATTCTGTGTATCTGTTCTTGAGTTATTACATGTTTGATATTAATTGAAAATATATTGTTTATTTACTATGCACCTGTATGAATGACTTATATTGCTAAGTATAACAAGTAGGCTAATATAAATCAACTAACAGTGGAATACTAGTAAGGGCTTGGGTAATAATAGCATTCGGCCTCTGAGTAGGGATACGCGAAGGCATCATCTCAGGCTGCGAGGTATGGGTAAGTGCGCGTAGTGACATCTGCGCAGCGTCGAACCGCAGACCACTTGAACTCATCAGACATCTCCAGGGTGTGGAAACCTAGTTCTAGCACCCCCCAATACTACTTCAGGTGAGACCTCAGTCTGTGTTCCGCAGACTGTTTCCAAAAGGGCCAGTAGTACTAGTATTTATTTAGCTAAATCACCTTTGAACCTGGGCCAGGCCCCAACAAGCCAACAAATGGTTCTGTTGCTAGGACTGGGATCTACATAAGGGATGTCTGATGTCATGTCACTGGAATCTGACAAAGAAAGAAATTGAAGGGTGGTTGGACAGAAAGGTTCACGAGTTCATGGTGTAGGAAAATAGGAATCCACGAGTATCAAAGGAATAGTGGTTAGACCACTACTTATATATGAAAATTCATGAAATTTTCTTTGCATCCTTCCCCTATGATTTGTATGAGTGGATCGCGAAGCTAGAAGACATTTATGGAAGGTGTAGGCTTGAAAATCCTATTGTGTGGACTCCAGAGTTGGTGCGCAAACTAGAAGCATTAGAAGATAAGATCACACACATTGTGGACCATTGGCTTAATTGAATTATAGGAGGATTTATCACTGAATTCGTGGTAGACACATTAGTCAGCTACAGCGAGGTGGAACGACGCTTCCTCAAAGGACTGCAAGGTAAGTACATTAAATCTTTGAACACTTGGATTAAAATGCTACTGTGTGAAAAGCGGGTTATGCAAATAAATTGATGTTTGGGGCTACAAAAAGTGGAAGGATCTATAAAAATGAAGGTAGTGCATAAATAGAAACTAGCCCCTTGATTTTTCCTTGGCAAGAAAGCGAGGAAGAGCTCGTGAAAGTTTCACCAAGAAGTGTGATCAATCTGATAAGGCGGCGAATTCTGTGCATACCACCCCCACCCACACCACCACCAGCTTCACCATATTCACCCCCATCTTCACCCACACCACCTTCGCCACCACCATAGTTCAATATGGAGAGCACAATAAAATTACTAGTTTTCAAAGGAGTAGGGAATGAAGATCCAGACCAATTTTGGTTCGTGGTAAAGGTTGTATGGGAAGCAAAAGGAGTCACAAATGACAACATAAATAAGGTAATGCTGGTAAGAGCATTGCAGGATCATGCACTAACATGGTGCATTAAGAATTCTAATGACCATCCAAATGCAGGGATCATAGATATCCAGGCTGCGCTGAACAGGGAATTTAGCAGGCCAAAATCGGAGACACAGTCGATTATTGGGTTTAAGGAAATCGCGATGCTTCCAGGTGAGACCCCTCGAGAGCTAGATCAGAGATAGAATGGTATGATTCGTGAAGCCAACATGACCTTGATGGATGGGCAGCACTGCACATGGTTTGTAGCATCACTAACACCACATCTAAGGACCGCAGTGTCACAGTAGAAGCTATCTACTCAGGCCGAAGCCTTGGAGATTGCAATGAGACTACATGAGACCCCAATACAAGATCCTAGCCTGGGAGTGCAAAAAATCCACGCACAGTTGAAAAACTTGTGTCTCGAGATGTAGAGCTTGAAACAAGACAGGACAGCTTGCCTAGAAGTGCACGAGGAGGTATGCTGCATAAATTTCAAAGGCCAGGGACATAACAAGGAACATTTTTCAGTCTTCGCAAACTACCTGGCGGGAGGAGGACCAATGCCATTGATACCAAAGGCACAAGTGGGACAAAGTGCGGTGCCTGAATTATGGTGTTTGATTTTTCAGATAGGAGGGAAGCATGCTACAGATAATTGCCACCTATTACAAAAGTATACGCAGACATCCCAGTAATTGTTCTGTAATTTCTGTAGGTTGGTCGGCCAGGATGAGCGCACCTGTAGAAGTTATGAACTGATGATGGATCAGACTCCTACCTATAGATTTGAGGCTAAAACACAAGCCCTCGATCAAAATGCAAGGATGGCATGCACTAGATTTCAAGGGTGCGGATGAGGTCAAGGTGGAATGGGACCAGGAAGGGGTCGCAGACAGCTAATTTTTTACAATTGCAGAGGACCAGGGAATTATGCCCACGATTGTACAAATCTGATGAGAGAATCATGTTTATATTGTACCCAGTTTGATCATGAGACAGAGAACTGCCCCACACTGATAGCAAGGTTGCGCGATAAAGGAATACTCCATCCTCCCCCGACTCAGAACCTGCAAATGATGAGGTCTGAGCCACGTGAGGAGGACCTGAATGTAAAAATTGTGCTCCTAAGTGGTATCATGATGGGAGATGAAAAAGGTAAGAAGCCAAAAGAAAGTGCCTGGGTTCACAAGGCTCCAACAAAGGAACCAGAGTTTTGTTTGGAGCGCACGAAGGAGACATTCATGGAAGCTAAGAAGAGCTTCACGGAGGCCTCCACTTTAGGTAGTAAAGACAAACTAGAACCATAGATGGACCCATCAATGCTTACTACCTTTCTGGAGACATGCATGAAGCTCCTACACAACAAAAAAGTTGTAAAGGGACTGCAAGAACCCAACACTAGATGTGCTAGATCAAGGGAACCACACATAGTCCAGAAGCTCGGGAAGCACACGATGCGAATAGGAAGGGAGATGAGATTGACTGCGCAAATTGGGGAATATGAAATGGATCAAGTGATTTTAGATTTAGGATCGGACACGAACATACTGCCAAAGCAAACATGGGAATGCATAGGCAGGCCCACGTTGCAATGGTCTCCTATTCAATTGAGAATGGCGAACCAGCAAAAGATCCTACCAATGGGGAGATTGCAGGGAATAATGATAGACATCAAAGGTGCAAGTGCGCTTGCATATTTCAAAGTGATAGAGATTGTTGATGACAAAAATCCCTATCCTACGCTACTAAGAATAGATTGGGCCACTGATATGAACGGAGTGATAAATCTAAATAAGTGCAAGATGATTTTTGAGAAAAAGTCATTGCGCGTAGTGGTACCTTTAGACCCTGTGGAAGGATTGCGCTACACAGAGCGAGTGCACAATGATGATCTAGACTGTATCTACAAGATAACCACTCGAGAACAGTATTGGGTGAATCCTATAGCAGATGGTAGGATTTCGTGGGAGCGCGAAAGCTCCTGCACATTAGATTCGGACAAGGAAATAGAACAATGGCAGAATCAGTTGCACGAGGTAACCAGACTCAATTGCAACATGATGATAAAGTCGCTATGCTGTGTAGCAACAGAAGCAAGAGATCTACCCATGTATGATGGGTTGACAGCGGTTGTTGATTTCCTGAATAAATTTGAAAGAGATGTACCAGAATAGCAGCGTTTCGATGCTCTAAAATGGGCACTGCGCGCTACGCCCGCAAGGTAGTGGGGATGCACCAGCAAAATTTTAAGGACTGGAGGGGATGCAGAAGGATTATGTGCCTACGATTTGGCAAACCACAGATGCAGCTAACAGACAAATATGACGGACGGCATGATCCATGTGCACACCTCGCGAAATGGACCAAGGTCTATGGGGAAAAGCCACAACCTGAATGGGTGCATTCATTCTGTCATACCCGGGATGTCATACCCATGAATTGGTACACAGAGATAGAGCTTCACCATGGAACGAGTGAATGTGATATCTTGTGCAAAGGATTCCTGTTAACCTTCACATTTGAAGATCATTGGTGGGATACTGTTGATGATGCGCTACAAGCAGTAAAAGCAACTATCTTCAAAATACCCCAAGAACCAATGGAAGTGCTTCAGTCAGAATGGGTGACCCAGCTAAGCTACGCGCTGGAGTGTTACAATGTAAATATTGAGGAATATGATGAGGATCCATGGAATATTAAAATTCCAGAAACTGAAGGCTGTTGCGAGGTTCGAGGACCATTGATTGAGGATCCTAACATCACCGTGCCACTAAAAACGAAGTAGATAAACATTGGGATGGAGGTGGAACCAAAGTATGCAACACTTGGTGACTATTGGGATGATGCCATGCTGGATAAAGTCACTGAGTTACTTTGTGAGTACCAAGACTTATTCCCAACCAAGATTACGGACTTAAAAGGGATCGTTGGCGACTTACGGATGATGAAGATCACCCTAAAACCCGATGCGAAGCCGGTCAAGCAGAGGTCTTACCGCTTGAATCCGAAGTATAAGGAAAAGGTCCGTGTAGAATTAGACAAAATGCTCGCAGCCACAATTATTGAGCCGGTGGAAGAATATGACTAGGTGAGCCCTGTGGTAGTACAGGAGAAAAAGAAAAAGGGTGAAATAAGAATATGCGTGGACCTCAGGAAGGTGAATGACGCCTATGTACATGACCCATTCCCAACATTGTTCACAGATGAAGTATTGGAAAATATTGGCAGACAAGAAGCATACTTGTTCACGGATGGGTTCTTAGGGTACCACCAGATCAAAATCACGTAGAAAGACAGAAGCAAGATAACCTTCGCAATGGAGTGGGGCTGATTTCAATACACTGTTATGTCATTTGGGTTGAAGAACGCGCTAGCCATCTTTTCGCGCATCGTTGTTGCCGCATTCAAAGAATACATCCACAAGTTCCTCGAGGTCTACCTGGATGATTGGACTATCTTCATATTGGTTAAGCACCACGTAGCAAGATTATGCTTGATGCTGGATACTTTTCGACGACACTAGATTGTGTTGAACCTTAAGAAATGCACATTCCTCATTCCCTTTGGGAACCTATTGGGACATGTGGTCTGCAAACAGGGATTGATGGTGTACCCTACGAAGATTGCAGTAATTCTAAATTTGCAAGCACTGTGAAGTGTTAAACAGTTGCGCGCTACCTTGGGACACACAGGGTACTACAGGAGGTTCATCAAAAGCTATGCCCAAATCATCGTGCCGATGGATAAATTACTGAAAAAGGATGTCACATTTTGTTGGAATGATGATTGCATGAAAAGATTGGATGTTCTAAAGGGGAAATTGGTCTCCACTCTAATCCTAGTCTTCCCAAAATGGGATGTGGAGTTTCATGTCCATGTTGATGCGTCGTGTATCGCGTTGGGAGCAGTGTTCACACAAGAGGGCAGAGAGGGCTTGGATCATCCTATCATGTTTGCGAGTTGTAGATTGCCCAAAGCCGAGAAAAACTATTCCACAACCAAGCACGAGGGGTTGGCGATGGTGTACGTACTCCAAAAATACCAGCACTATTTGCTAGGAGGAAATTTCAAGATGTATATAGACCATTCCACGCTCAAGTACTTGGTAAATAAGCTTGTGTTGGGGGGGTGCATATGTAGGTGGCTCTTATTGTTCCAAGAATATGACTTTGAGGTCGTGGTCAAACCTGGACGCTTGAATGCAGGACCGGATCACTTGTCACGTATTGAGATGAGCGAGGAACCTACTAGTTTAGAGGAAGGATTACCTGACGCATAGCTCTTTGCGGTGCACGTCGTGGACAAGCACTTCGAAGATATAATCCACTTTTTGACAACAAGGACTGCACCAAAGGAATACTCCATCCAACAGAAGAAAGAATTGGTGGTGCACGCAGTGGATTTTTCTGTCATCGCAGGGCACCTATACAAAATGGGAAATGATCAGATATTGTGAAGATACATACCTGAATTTGAATGAAGTCAGATCCTTGTGGAAGCACATGGGGGAGCTACAGGAGGACACTATGCAAGACGCACGACTATACAAAACATTCTTCGTGCAAGGTTGTGGTGGCCAACCCTTCACCAGGATTCAAAAGCTTAATGTAAGGCCTGTAATATATGTCAAAGGACTGGAAAACCATCGTGAAGGGGCGAGATGTCATTGAATCCACAAATGACACTGCAACCGTTCGAGAAATGGGAAATTGACTTTGTGGGACCTATCAAACCACAGGGAAAGACAGGCATGCGCTACATCATCACTGTAATAGAGTACCTGACATGATGGGTGGAAGCACAGCTAGTCAAAGACTGCATGGCCACTACAATGGCTAATTTTTTGTTTGAAAATGTGTTGACTTGATTTGGCTGTCTAAAAATCTTAATGAGTGATCACGGAACACATTTCTTGAATGAAACCATCAACATGCTCACAGAAGAGTTCCAGGTGTATCATCAGAAAAGTACACTCTATCACCCACAAGCCAATGGGATTGTAGAAGCATCCAACAAAATACTAGAGTCTGCGCTAACTAAAGTTTGAAAAGCATAGTGAAGCGATTGGGACCTGTGCATACCTGCAGTGCTATGGGCTTATAGGACAATGTGCAAGAAACTGATGGGACAAACACCTTTCCGGTTAGTTTATGGTGTGGAAGCGGTCATGCCAATGGAATATATCATACCTAGTCTGCCCATAGCAGTGCTCACAGGGATGATGGACCACGAAACTCTAGAGGAAAGGCTTGTGCAATTGGAAGAACTTGAGGAGGAATGGTTCTTGGCTGGTTTTCATCAGTAGGTACAAAAGTAATGTGAAAAGGCCTGGCACGATTGCCATATTAAGTTTCTCACCTTCAAGGTAAATGACTTAGTTCTACTGTGTGACAGTAAGTTTGAAAAAATTTCAGGAAAATTTAGAATGCATTGGATGGGACCATACGTGGTTAATGAGGTCACAGACAGAGACGCGGTCCAGCTAGTAAAACTAAATGGAGAACCCTTCCCAGGCAAAGTGAATGGCAGCCACCTGAAGCCCTACATGGGTGGTCCGACTATCTAACTAGCTAGCCAAAACATAGTCTTCGCACTCTGAAAAGCCAGACAAAGGTGCGAGACTATAAACATATGCAGTAGATACTGCTACAGATGTATGGAAACAACCAAAACATGGAGTTCTCAGAACAGAGGATATAACAGATTCAGTAAGCAGTGGCTCAGTGCGTTGCCAACATCAACACAGTTCGAGGACAGCTGGAGGAACTCTGTCCCAAGATCACGGCACTGATAGAGTGACTCGAGGGCAAGTCATGATGTTTGTGTTGGGGGCCTGTTGGGCATGGAATCCCCCCCACGACATGTTTTGGGGTTCAAAGCCCATCTTTTGACCAAATGATGTTGTAAAGCCCTGTGAATTGTGCGCATTGAAAGTATGTTAGAGTTATAAGGTTTTCCTCCCTAGTTTTGGATGTAATGTCGTACTACCCATGGTCCGTGGACCATGGGATTGTACAAATAGAGTGAAGCTCTAAGTGAAAAGAAAGACAATTCTAAGTGATTGAGTCGCAAGTCTAAAGTGTGTCTTAGGTTGTAGAGTAGGAGAAGGCTCTATAGTTGAGTGCGCAGAGGCCTAGAAGCCCACAGGTGAGTGTGCAAGGAGGAGTCAAGTCTGTAACCGAAGAAGAGAATAATAAAGAGAAGTTTTATCCAAATTTTGTGTATCTGTTCTTGAGTTATTACATGTTTGATATCAATTGCAAATATACTGTTTATTTACTGCGCACCTATATGAATGATTTATATTGCTAAGTATAACAAGTAGGCTAAGTTAAATCAACTAATAGCGGAATACTAGTAAGGTATTGGGTAATAAAAGCCTTCAGCCCCTAAGTAGGGATGCACGAAGGCAACATCTCAGGCTGCGAGGTATGGGTAAGTGCGCATAGTGACGTGCACATAGGGTCGAACCATGGACTGCTTGAACTCATCAGACATCTCCAACGTGTGGAAAGCTGGTTCTAGCACCCTCCCATACTACTTCGAGTGAGACTTAGTCTGCGTTTCGTGGATTGGTGCCGAAAGGGCTAGTAGTACCGGGATTTGTTTTGCTAAATCACCTATGAACCTAGGTCAGGCCCCAACAAGCCAATAATCAACTCAACTATTAAATCCCTATTCTCAAGCTTTGATACACACTTATCATAACACTTATCTCTGGTTCTAAAAATAATACGATGATTTAATTGTTACAATAATTTAAGTAAACATCAATTTGAGAGATCCAACCTTCTCTCCTAAGAATTGATTTTGACCACTCAGGTCAATAAAATCCATCTCTTGGTAGCCACAACATGTGAACATACAATCACATTGTTGGCTAAGTCCGGATGCTCCTACATTAGACTCCTTGGGAAGAAAAGAATCATTCATCAAACTGTTAGGATTGACTCAGTACTTCTATAATTATGTTGTTGTTAACCAACTGGCATCCTCCATTGAGTGTCCCTTCCATTTGACTAGATATTGAAAAGAAACATGTCCTCTAGTTCTTTTGGATACTCTTTTCTCCAAAATAGCTTCCACCTCTTAATTAACTGTCTTTGGCATTTGTTATTCTCAATTTAACGTCTGAACTACATCTTCTATATGTTCCTTCTATAACTCTACCTCTATATTTTTGTATGGATATAAATCTACAACATTGAAGATAGGTGATATTCCAATCCCTTCTAGAAACTCAATTTCATAAGCATTGGTTGAAATCTTCTGAAATTCTACATGGCCCTATCTTTTTCATCTTTATTTTATTATAAGTCCTAATAGGAAACCTTTCTTTCCTCAAGTGTACCATCACTAGATCTCCCACTTGGATTTATTTTTCTTTCCTCCTCATATCAGCTCTTTATTTATATTTTCCACTGCTTTCCTACAATTTGTCTTTGACATCTTCTTGTAGTCTCTACATCTGTGGTGAAGTAAAATTATAAGTGTGGGCACAAACTAATTCCTCTAGCCCGATAATGGGTCTAGCCACAATAGATACATTCTATGGAAGATTTACTTAGATTAAAATCAATCAAGAGGACCTACCTCTTTGTCGCTTATGCTGCTTGATGATGTCCTCACTTGCTCGCTCCAACAATCTCTCACTTCCTTCTTCAATCTCCTAAAACAAGTAAAAAACAACAACACACAAACATAATAATAGCCAAATTGCAATTCAACCTACTTAATGAGTAAAGAATCATTAAGACACGAATATGTAATCTTACAAAACATGTAGGAAATCAATTGGCAGTTGCATATATTAATATCAAAGAGAGATCACAACCATTCGTCTTAACATCGCAGTCTTCCTCTGACAAGACCAGGTTTCCACACACTTCTGCTAGCACTTCATGGTGGCTTCAAACAATAATAGTTTAAAGACTCTTCCCTTTAGGCTTCACTCCAAACCAAATAGACTTCTCCCTCACACAACTAGATGGCTACAACTAGTAATAGATTGCTTGTATAGTATATTTACACTTAGCCAAAACTCTAACTCTGATTTTCACTCTAGTCACTAGTTGGTGCTTGGGAAGAAGGGAGGTTTATATAGGAAAGATGGATGGGAGATGGATCCTCTTCTCATGGGAGAAGGACTTATCCCTTGAGGTAGTTCCATAATTATAGGGGAAAGGAGCCAAAACTATCATCCTCAACCCCATCTTGCCAAACCATTTACCAGACTTCCGTTACAGAGCTTCTAGAGATGGAAGCTTCAGCTCTAATTTAAAAAAAATTCCATAACAGGACCAACACGACTGGAACATAGCTCAATCGCACCGATCGGCGTAGGGAATAGTGCTAATCTCTGCACATCAGCATAGGGGAGACAAATTTCATTAGCGTTGGTCTTGTGAATTGGGAAAAACAGAAGTTTCAGGGGAAATGGTGCAAAAGGGAAATGATCTGCTCATGAAGAGGGACATAATGGGAGTTTCTCCATGAAGGCAAAGCATCCGGGGTTCAATGTAGAGGTCCTCCAGGATCAAGGAATGGGGAGTACATGGATAGCGACAAAATGTTGTGTAAAAGATGCCCCCTAAAGCGTGAAGGCCAAATAGGAGCGAGGGATGAAATTATTTATAAATCAGTGTGAGGAACCGGTCTGTCATTGGAAAACCTGCAAGAAAGTACAAATACATATACATAAACTGAGATCTATGTCAAATGATACATGACTTGTGGCATGGACATAGCCATCTAGAAAATGATCATGTAAATGGATCGAGGTATGGGCGCAACCATCCATCAAAGAGAATCATAATGAAACCAAGCTATGGTCGCAACCATCCAATAATGAGAAGGATCACATATGATAACTCATGGTCTGGTCATAGCCAACCATCTGATAGAGACATACATATCATCTTAACCATGTCACAGCACTTCACAACCTGTACTTTTGTGATTTGAGTCTAGGGTCTTGCGCTCCAACATGACCTGATCAAAGTATAGATCCTAGCATGTGAATAGATGTGTTGGCATTTAACATGCTAGAAATTTTCTTGATTACCAGTCAATGATGTAAACTATTAACAAGCACGAGAGAAACCACCAATAATCACAATGGCCCTCAATGTACTATCAACACAATTCACGGAATGTGAATACAAGAACTGGAGTCGAACACCCATGAAATCACTTGATCGAAAGCCAATGACTTGAACTTGTCATCAAGTGTGAAGAACTTGCCATTGATGCATGCAAGGTCTAAGGTACTGGAAGGTAGTCTCTCAATAAACTTCCCAGATAATGAGCTGATGTCGATGGAAAGTGACCATCTCGAAGGAGGGCCATAATGAATCCCACATCATTGACATGAGACAAGAGTATGCAAAATGATTTTGGATGATACAGAGAATCATAGGTAAGTGTAACACCAAAAGGACAACTCTTGAACATATCAGCGACACAACTAGAAGTTTGGTAGCTTTTGGATCCATAGGATCGGTGGTCATGGTGACATAGCATAGATTAGATGGAAGGAAAAAATGAACAGCCCAAACCCAGGAAGGTCAATGATGCAAAGGAGGATGCCCAACCCGACACAATGCAAAGAGTGTCATGTTCAAGAGTAAGCTGCCGACACGACTCGATAGATTTCCAAATTTTCCCCCACCATTTCTGGCGAGTACCCCAATTAGTTTTTAATTGCAAGCTTGAAGGGGATAACATATGCTTGCACTGTAAGTTCATCTTTCGGATGAATCCGACCTAGTAAGTTTAACGAGACCTAGGAAAGAGAAGCTCGTGTTCATCATGGTAATGAATCCGATGTCATTTAATAGTTTAACGAGTCTGACAAAGGTGTAAGTTGGTACCTTTTTCATGTTTAGAGAGTTTGAAAAAGACACGTAAAATAAAACTCCACATGGTCCCTTTTCATACATTTGTGTATCTCGAGCCCGAAAAGGTGGAAAACAATACTTGAGAGAACCGCTCGACCATTTCAGTCAAGGAGTACCTTTTTCGTAAATAGTTCCTTCTAGCCCAAAAAAAGGGTAAACTTATACTGGGCGCGTGACGTTTTGGATCTGTTAACGAGTTCAAAATGACAAGGGCTCAACCATCTTCTCATTTTTAAGGGGTCGAAAAAGATCTAAAAGCGGACCCCCCATTTTTATTCTCTTTAACGATTCAAAAAAGGAAAAATACTCGACGGTCTTTTCATATGGGTTTAACGAGTCACGAAAAGAGCTGAAATATGACTCATTTCCATCGTCAAACATTTATCACCTGTCACTGCACAAGCAAGGCAATGTGTATTATCGAGTCCCTGAGGCAAAATAGGTCAAAAATATTTACAAAACCTAATATTTTCATGAAAAAATGAATAAAAAGGGGAAAAGTAAATATATTTTTACCATTTACCATTTTACCTTTGTAGTGAAGACTTTTACCCACTTTTTCCCTAGTTTTTTCTGGAGTGAATTACAGGAGATCTGGGGGGTCAATCAATGAGCCATCAGTTCCAGGTAATATCCAAAGCCCTGAGTTCTATTTTCATGCTATTTATTTATGCTTTTAACCATTTTTTTGGATTTTTATGGAGTTTTTTTGAAAAAAATTCGCCCTCGGTCAGCACGATTTCCAGGCACAGGAATGCCTCGGCCGAGGGTTATTTGCACGACCATCTGCACTGACCAGTGTGACTATTTCTAAAATAGGCATGCTGACGTCGTGGATAGGGAAAAAACAAGCTTTCTCAAGAACTGACAGTTAAAATTTGATTTTTATGTGCCAAAATTGATGATTGACTCAAATAGATGGCTTTTATAGGAGAGAAATCACCGAAAATGGTGGATTGGAAGGAAAGAGAACATGAATATGTGGACACCTAGGCAATGAATGATCCAAATTTCCTGGAGGCTTTAAGGGTTTGCGGGCTCCTCAATTTTTTCCTTACACAGGGGATGCAGGTCTAGCCCAAATTGCTTCGGTATTTGATAAGCCTTTGGGACATCAATCATGAGATTTTTGTCATTGGGTACCAAGATCTAGAGTTGACAACTTTAAACATCTACTTCATCACTAGGCTATCTCGCAGAGGTGAGCCAATGAATTTGTATGGCTCATGTCCGGTCGGGGCAAGTATATCTTCCCTGCTTGCCGCGCATTGTCCTTAGGCCGTAAAATCCAAAAGTGGGAAGATCGAGATTTCTAGTGTGTGGGATTTGACACTGAGGGTGCTTCTGTTGACCATCAACAGAGTGGCGGGGTCCTAGGTAGAACATGAGACTAATAATTCGAAGTTCCTTTACGCTATTGATTGCATAGCTCCTACGATCTTCAACTGGGCAGAGGCCATGAAGATGAATATCAAGCGCCAGTTGCCCAAGGTGAAGGTGGGAAATATGAAGAAATTTGGCTTCAAATCAGTACTTGTGACCTTTTTCCTGGAACAAGTGCCATTGTTGCAATATCAGTTGACTGAGATTGATCTTCCTATGCCACATGATCCACGGATGGCCCACTGGAGTCATTTGATGCCCAGGATCACTAGGGGTCAGCAAATGTCCTACCGAACAACATTCTTTTCGTGGCTACGATGACAAAAAATCATCATGGAGGACTGGCCGTATAGTAGCACTAATTTCCATGGAGACCTAGATATGCTCTTGCTAGATGGGGAGGACTTTGATGACGAAGGTAAAAACCAAACCAAATTTTTGATTTTGATGTTTTTTAATTTTTTTTAGTATATGCATGCTTATAAAATTTCTCTTATGTATGTAGATGTTGGACCAGAGCGGCCAGCCGAGATGTCCCTGATAGCCAGCATTATCCCCATCCTATTAATGCTATCACCCCTTATCAAGAAGGGAGCGATAACAAGGAGAAGATTATGAAGAACCTCTAGGGGTTGACTCATGGTATCCCTGAGTATGCTCGGATAGGAGACATGCCTCAGCGGTACCAGAGGCACACAGTGGGAGTCTTAGATCGGATCCATTGATTACTGAGTCGTGTAGTATGAGTTGTCTCGTGCTATCATGACCATCATGCTAAGTAGTTCCTAGGTCCAGTACTTACATATTTTTTGAGGCCTGCATGCCACGGATGTACGAGGCCTGTGAGTCGCTGATGTTAATGTGGACATACATATTATTTTTTTGGGGGGTTTTGATGTATCAAACATTCTCACATATGTATATATGTTATATTTTCCTATATATTATGGTACAAATGGTTTGTCTGTTAGGGTCCCACCCTAACCCCCTTATTTATGTAATGGGATCGAGTCATAGTCAAGAGTCAATAAATCCCACATTAATAATTGTAAGTGGTTAACCCACAATTAATGACGAGACAACAGTTAGTTGCAAATGGGCCGTAGTATTAGATAGATGGTAATAATAAAACCCATGGTATTGATCCTTGGTATTGCATGTATGAGTCATATATAAAGGATAGAGACTCCATGCGAGGAGCATCATGTCTTATTTTTGTATCGAGCTCTGCTCTATTGGAGGTTGCCCCCTCGAAGAGGCTAGTGAACATTGCTTTCTCAATAATAAAGTATTTGTTGTTGTCTCTCACTATTCTATGTTCCAGGTATCTTTCTTCGCATATTCTGTATTTGGGTATCTTTTGCAGGTTAAGATCATAACAAGTGGTATCAGAGCACTTTCTAGGGACGGTGGGATCTCCATTTCGTATAATTTTTTTTTTGGCTAGAGACGTGTTCTGGCGTCTTTAAACCATGGGATTTGTCGTTGAGCGCATAAACCTAGGGATTTGGGGAGGCATGCATGCAGGAAATACAAGAGGTGGTCACACTTGTTGGACTCCCTTGTAACCCCTGTGGGTACCCCTTCGAGTAGTAGCGCATTAGACAGAACCGCGTATGGACTGTCTTCCAATTACCTTCTAGGTATATCAGAAGCCCCTTAGCTCCTCTGCAACCTCGCCATAGATAAACCTTTGGCCGTCTTGCTACTACAGTACACCGAGAACAGCACTTGGAGAGATTACTCGCCCGTACGATAGGGTAGTCGGGTTGTACGGCTAAGGGTACAGTTGATCCTCCTTAGTTAGAGCCCTGAAACATTGGGTTGAGTACTACTGTCAGACCCTTATGTATATTGCGATCTGTAGCACCTGACACTCCTTGAGACCATACTTCCCTTTTCTATCTAGGGATCACGCATCATATCTACCAGATCAGCGCGCAAAGAGGTGCAGCAGCAGTCTGTTCCATCAAATCCACAAGCAGCAGTCTATTCCGCCGCCCAGAACTATCCGATCCGCCATTCAGATCTCTCAGATCCACCAGATCTGAGTCGTTGTGAAGGGTTCCTATACCAGGGTATAATTTTCGCAGGACTTTTGGCCACATTGACATTTTGTGGATTTGGCGACTGCAATATTGATAAGGAAGGAGTATTGACTGCAAAATCAAGACGACGAGCTGAGCACGGTGGTACCATTCAATTCTTAGTGAAAAAAATTTTAGGCGGTCCCAATTTTCAAAAAACATCAGGTCGGTGCATGGTAGAAACTAGAGCTCAAGCGATGGCCAATGAAAGGATGGACAAACTCGAAGACTCCGTGCAATCCCTCCACATTCAGCTTAACTGACTAACTAGCCTGGTCGAGAGCATAATCCTGAAGGGCAAGGAGGCATCCCACGAGGAGGCATATAATGGCAATGGACATAGTGAGGGTGAGTCTAGCCACTCTCCTCATGTCTGGCACACCCACCAACAACCCCGTCAGCGACCTCCCAAGTTGGATATGCATAAATTTGACGGTTCTCATCCATCAGCATGGATAGCACAAATGGAGCAGTATTTCAATCTGAATAACATCTTAGATGATGCGACTCAGCTTATGGTGGGGAGCATGTACTTGGACAATGAAAGGTGGCAATGGTGGGAATGGCATCAACGTTGCAATGGACCTTTTCTGACTTGGACCAAATTCAAAAAAGCTCTTCAAGACCGCTTTGACCAGGAATCTTCTTTTTTGGGTCATCTTACTAAGCTCCGACAAACTGGTACAGTGGATGAATATATTACAGCTTTTGAAGCCTTAGCCTTCCGCACTTGGGGTCTCTCAGATGTGTTCTACACAGAATGTTTTATCAACGGTCTTAAAGAAGCCATCAAAGCCCAAGTCCTACTGCACCACCCTCCCACATGGATGGAGGCTTGCAAGGTAGCTCGTAACGTGGAATGTGCATTAGCAGCCCAATACAGTCACCCAAATTTCTTAGCTAAAGGTCGCCCCCCACAAGCTCACAACACGACTCAAACACTTAAGGTCCAAAAGGTGTCACCTGTAGAAATGGCCGAAAGAAGAAAGCAATGACTATGTTACTACTGTGATGAAAAATACTCCCTAGGTCATAAATGCAAGGAGCCCAAATTTTTTCAAATTGATGCCACTGACTACAGCTCAACGGAGGAAGATCCACCACTTGAGGAACATGAGGTGCTAGAAGAAGACAACCAAAAAGACAATGTCTCTGACGAACCACTTATTTCGCTGCATGGTTTGGAAGGGATTTCTTCACCTCAAACTCTCAAAATCAGAGGGTTTATTAAACATCGCCCGGTAGTAGTCTTGATTGATAGTGGAAGTACACATAATTTCATCCATCAAAAGTTGCAGCAGCAGTGCATTGTTTTGTACAAGCAGTTTCTAACTTCCAAGTCCAAATTGCGGATGGGGGCAAAATGAAATGTGAAGGCTGCTGTGAAAATGTCAAACTTCAAATGGGGGATTATCAGTTGAAAACCCACATGTTTGCCATATACATGGGAGGTTGCGACATTGTCCTCGCCGCTAAATGGCTCCGCACTCTTGGGCCAATCACAATGGATTTCCAGGAGTTATATATGAGTTTTAAGCAGAACAACTACACACATACCCTCCGTGGACTCCAGGCGGGAGCCCCCTCTATCAGCAGCTTGCATAGGATGTAAAAATTGTTAAAAAAGGGCAATCATGGAGTTATAGCTCAATTTAATGCCATCCAGGCAGTCGAAACCAAGTCTCTGCCAATTCAGCCTGAGATGCAACAAATTTTAAATAACCATCTGCCAGTCTTTGACAAGCCTCATGAGCTTCCACCCTCACGAGGGGAACATGATCATAGCATCACCTTAGTTCCAGGGGCCCAACCCCCAAATGTGCGCCCATACAGATATCCATTCTCCCAAAAGAATGAAATAGAAAAAATAATCAAGGAACTTTTGGAAGCAGGTGTCATTCGTCCCAGCATTAGTCCTTATTCATCCCCAGTGGTCATGGTGCTCAAGAAAGATGGGGAGTGGTGGATGTGTCCCGACTTCAGGGCCCTCAATAAGTTGACAGTCAAAGATAAATTTCCCATTCCGGTGGTTGACGATTTGCTGGATGAACTCAATGGGGCTCAATTCTTCACTAAGCTAGATCTTCGCTCAGGCTACCACCAAATTCGCATGAAGGAAGTCGACATTCCAAAGACTAATTTCAGAACTCATGAAGGCCATTATGAGTTCCTGGTCATGCCATTTTGTCTTTGTAATGCCCCCTCTACTTTTCAGAGCCTTATGAACCACATTCTCAAACCATATCTCAGGAAATTTGTCCTTGTCTTCTTCGATGACATCCTCATCTATAGTTGCACTTGGGCCGCACATCTTCAGCATGTAGATCTACTCTTGCAATTGCTCTGCAAGCATAAATTATTTGTCAAGATGTCCAAGTGTTCATTTGGCATGGAAGAAGTTGAGTATTTGGGCCACATTGTGGGGCATGATGGTGTCAAGGTGGACCCCAAAAAGATCCAGGCAATGCAGGATTGGCCTCAACCTAAGACCTTGAAGAGCTTGAGAGGATTTTTGGGTCTCACAGGCTATTATCGTAAATTTGTCCGCAACTATGGTCACATAGCGAAGCCCCTCACTCAACTCCTAAAGAAAAATTCATTCTTCTGGAATGAGGAAGCACAACAGGCATTTACCGCTCTAAAAAATGCCATGTGTTCCACTCCAGTCTTAGCTCTACCTGACTTCACCAAATATTTTGTCATTGAATGTGATGCTTCGGGTACAGGTATTGGGGCGGTCTTAATGCAGGAAGGGCGACCTTTGGCCTTCACAAGCCAACAACTAAGTGGGAGGAATCTGGGCCAATCTACCTACGAGAAGGAAATGATGGCCGTCTTACATGCAGTAGAGACCTGGCGACCTTACTTATTGGGGCGATGTTTCCAAATCCGCACAGATCATCACAGTCTTAAATATTTTTTGGAGCAACGCCTATCCTCCCCACAACAAAATAAATGGCTCACCAAAATGATGGGATATGATTATGAGATCATTTACAAGAAAGGGAAAGACAATAGTGTAGCAGATGCATTATCTCTCCAATTTGAGGAGGAAAGTACTCTGCTAGCAATTTCCCTCCCCATTCCAGAATGGATTGAAGAGGCTCGCAGGGAATGGTTTTCACATCCCGGGCTCTCCCAACTCATTTCTCAATTGCAGGTAGATCCAAATTCCACCAAGGGCTACTCGTGGCAGGATGATATTCTTTGCTATAGGGACAGAGTCGTAATATCACCAACATCCACCCTCAAAAGTCGCATTTTGGCAGCATTGCACTCATCTCCCATTGTAGGACATTCGGGCTTTTAGAAGACGTATGCTCGCACCAGAAGATCATTTTTTTGGATAGGCATGAAAAAGGACATCCTTACTTTCGTAGCAGAATACGATGTCTGAAAACGCCACAAAGGGGAAACCGTCAACACACCAGGCACATTACAACCATTGCCCATCCCGGCATCAATTTGGACAGAGGTTTCTATGGATTTCATTACAGGCCTTCCAAAGTCAGGAAACAAGTCAGTCATCATGGTGGTTGTGGACAAACTTTCGAAGTATGCTCATTTCTGCGCCCTACCCCACTCGTTTACACCAACTTTGGTCTCTCAATCTTTCATGGATCAGATCTTCAAATTGCATGGCATGCCCACTTCTATTGTGTCCGATCGCGACCCGATCTTCACCAGTAATTTTTCGCAGGAACTCTTCAGGATACAAGGCACTCAACTAAAACTCAGTACTTCCTATCACCTGCAAACGGATGGTCAAATTGAAGCCATCAACAAATGTCTGGAAACCTACCTTAGGTGTTTCACTTCAGAAAAGAAACACTTTGGGTACAGTGGTTACCTCTGGCTGAATGGTGGTATAACACCAACTATCATGCCACCACCAAAATGACTCCCTATGAAGCAGTATATGGTCAACTCCCTCCTTCCCCTACTTCTTATCTCAAGGGGTGCTCAAAAGTACAAGCAGTGGATCAACTCCTACAACACCGTGTAACCATGCTCACCCATCTTAGAGAGAATCTTCATCAAGCTTAGAACCGCATGAAGCAACAGGTAGACCAGCATCGCTTAGAGCGACAATTTCAAGAAGGGGATCAGGTCTTTTTGAGGCTACAACCATATAAGCAAACATCACTCAAAGACAAGGGTTGTCAGAAACTATCTCCAAAATTCTACGGACCATACCAAGTACTTCACCGCATTGGAGAAGTGGCTTACAAGTTGGCTTTGCCACCTACTGCAAAAATCCATCCAGTTTTCCATGTCTCGTGCCTCAAGAAAGTGATTGGGAACAATTGCAGAATTCAAACTAGTCTACCTGAATTGGACGAAGAAGGTTCAATCTGGCTCCAACCTGAACAAGTCCTAGACACACGAGACAGGCATTTGCGGGGCCGCATCATTAGGGAAGTCCTTGTCAAGTGGAAAGACACCTCTCCGGAAGATGCAACTTGGGAACCAGCCACTATTCTTCAGCAGTTTCTGCAGCTTCAGCCTTGAGGACAAGGCTAGTCTTAAGGGGGAGGGCATGTTAGGGTCCCACCCTAACCCCTTATTTATGTAATGGGATTGAGTCATAGTCAAGAGTCAATAAAGCCCACATTAATAATTGTAAGTGGTTAACCCGCAATTAATGACGGGACCACAGTTAGTTGCAAATGGGCCGTAGTATTAGATAGATGGTAATAATAAAACCCATGGTATTGATCCTTGGTATTGCATGTATGAGTCATATATAAAGGATAGAGACTCCCTGCGAGGAGCATCATGTCTTATTTTTGTATCGAGCTCTGCTCTATTGGAGGTTGCCCCCTCGAAGAGGCCAGTGAACATTGCTTTCTCAATAATAAAGTATTTGTTGTTGTCTCTCACTGTTCTATGTTCCGGGTATCTTTCTTCGCATATTCTGTATTCGGGTATCTTTTGCAGGTTAAGAGCATAACATTGTCTTATCTTTTACATGTTTCGCAAATGTCTATCCAACACGTAATTAGCTAATGCATCTATTAATGTATTCATGCATCTAGGAATATGATGATATGTAATATAATAAAAATGTATTTCCAACAAATGGATACGGAGATACATTCATAATATTTGAGGGTTCCGGACGGAATATTTCCTATTGAGCTGAAGGATGACAAGTTGTGAATTCAAGTTGACAACCAATTATTTGATGCCCAGAGCAATGGCTTCTGATAATAGTTCAATGACTACACTCTATTCAGCAATGTTGTTGGTTGTACGACCTAGGAATATACCTTGAAGGTCAATAAACTCACCGTTAGGGTTGTAGATAGCCCATGCCATAGATGATAGGTTCCAAGTACATTGGCAAGCACCATCAGCAAAACCGACGTGAGGAGCTATAGACATCTGAAAAGCACGAAAAGCATAGTAAACAGGAGGGTTGTTTGAAAACTTTCAGACCAAACCATGCTGTACAGAAATGAAACACACACTAATGTACATAAGTAATCATGCAAGATGACCTAAGAATAGTACTTTTTGAGTTAAATCCCATTTCGAGGCCTATCGAGAGGATTTCCTTCATAATCAATAAGTTCATAGGCTCTTTCTACAAAACACATTTTACAATATAGGGCCCATGCCACATAGGTTCGAACTTGCCTGCCCCCAGCTTATCATTAGCTTTGTTGTATAGCAAGACCAAATCACCCCCAGAGAAAGCGCGAGGGGAGATCGACTGGTTGAAATGGGATTTGACTCATTTCTTTTGTGCTTCGATGACCAAGGTAGCGAGATGACGAGTCTTGTCCAGTCGTTCTAAATATAAGAGGCATTCCTCTTGAGGTGATGTTTAAAGGAGAAGTTCAATAGCTAACTTAAGTGAAGGAATCTCAATGTTGCTTCCAGACCATAGACCAGCTAAAATGGTGTGAAACTAGTGGCGTCTTTGGTTAAAGTTCAGTAGGCCCACAGAGCTAAAAAAAGCATGAGATGCCAATTTGACTTGTGCATCCTAATAGTACGCTGAAGAATGGTGACCAAAACTTTGTTCATGGCTTCAACTTGGCCGTTGGCCTGAGGGTAATATGGGGTCGAGCCATTGTGGCACAAGCCCAATGTAGATGTTAGTTCTGCTATCATGTAATCTCTAAAATGGGAGCCATGATTTGTGACAATGGCTTGGGATATGCCAAACCTAGAAATAACATGCTTAAAAAGGAATTGAGTTGTCGTCTTACCCTCTACCGAATATGTAGGCATCGCTTCGGCCAATTTGGTGAAGTAATCCACAGCAACGATAATGTAGCCATGCCCTTGGGTTGAACGAGGGTTACATGTCATATAATCGATGCCTCATTTGGCAAAGGGACCAATGGTAATGACGAGGTGTAGGTGAGTAGGTGGGGTGCGCATCTTGCATTGGTAGATTTGGCATTCGTGACACTTTCGGACAGCAAGAATGAAATCTTTGAAGATGGATGTCCAGAAATAACCAGCGCGAAGGATTTTTTGAGTTGTAGCATAACCAGACATATGACCACCACATGCCTTGGAGTGGCAATCATTGAGAACTCTTTTAGCTTCCTCAATCGTGAGGCATCGGCAAAGAATAGAATCAACACCGAAACGGTATAAAGTATCACCAATAATGTGGTAGGGTTGAGAATGATGCTAAATCCTTCAACGATCATCTTTGGTCAACGCGGACCGAAACATGGAGGTTTGGAGATACACGATGACATCACCATACCATGGATCAATGGTTCTAATCAGGAAAAGGGTCTCATTTGGGAGTTGTTCATCTGCACCAGTAGGGAGAGCTTTGGAGGGAAGGGAACAAATCAATTCTGTGAAAACAAGTGACTTCTTAGATTTGGCCATAGTGAAGACGAAATTGAATTCCTGTAGGAAAATGATCCATTTAGAATACTTGCCCCCCAGCAACTAACAAGTCAGGACATAGGTCATAGGGTTGCATTTAGAAATTGCTCTATTCATTCGTAAGAGAATATAATGTCGAAAATGGTGAACAACCTGGAGGGTGGCCAAAGCCAATTTATCGACCTGTGCATAACATGTTTCAGTGTCGAGGAGATTCCGACGCAAGTAGTGGATCATGTGCTGAATGCCTTTCTCGTCATCTTGAACCAACACCATAGCTATGGTGCCAGGGGTTGGGGCTAGGTAAAGGCAATAATCTTGATAATAGTCCAGTGGATGCAACAGACGAGCATTTATGAGGACAGCCTTAAGATCATCAAAATATTTTTGGGCTATCTCGTCCCATGCAAAGGCTGTTCCTTTTTTGAGCAACCGGGTAAATCCTGTAGCTAGCCCAGTGTAGTTGGGTATAAAATGACGAAGAAAATTGGCCTTTCCCTGGAGGCTCTGGAGTTGGTGTAGTGAAGATGGAGGGGGTAAGCTTAAAATGGCCTCAACTTTTAGCAGATCCAAGTGAATCTTGTCCTTAGAAACAATGAAGCTAAGGAGTCATCCTGATTCCACGCAGAAAACACATTTGTGTGATTTAACCAAATGTTATAGTGCTTGTAGCGTAGAAAAATCTGGCGAAGGTGGTTGGGGTGATCTTGTTGCTTATGAGAATGGGAAGGAAGGTCATCCAAGTAAGGTTGGACAATGTTGCGAATATCATGAAATGCATAAGACATTGCCCACAGAAATGTGGCCCAAGCATTTTTTAGGCCAAAAGGGAGCTTCTTGTATGCAATCGTACCCCATGGGCATATGAAGGTTGTCTTTTCTTAGTCGACTAGTGCAATATTGATCTAGTTGTAACCAGAAAAACCATCCATAAAGGAAAATATCTCACTCCCGACACATTCATCAATGATTTGATCAATGAAGGGAGTAGGATAGTTGTCTCTAGGACAGGCACAATTAAGATCTCGATAATCCACACAAATGTGTATCGTGCCTTGTTTTTTATTCACAGGGATGATATTGGACACCTAGTCTGTAAGGGGAATGGGATAAATGAACCCAAATTTGAGAAGCTTTTCGAATTTACCCTTAATAGTAGTAGCCTTTATAGGGTGCACTGGATGAAGCCATTGGTGAATGGGTTTCACATCCGGATGCGTTGGTATTTCATGCACCACAATGCTGGGATCAATGCCAGGCATTTCTTCATCAGACCACACAAAAAAATCACAAAATTTCTAAAAAAGACAAGTATATGTCTTGATCTCATTTGGAGAAAAAGATACCCTGATATGAACGTGGTCAACGACACCGGGTTTGATAGAAATGTCAATCGGCATCGTTTGGGTAATATTACCCAAATTTCCTTCTGACCATACTTCATGAGTAACAGTCGGTGGTGGAAATGGAGAAGAGGACTCTTCGAATGTGGTAGGGATGACCGTTGGGCAAGGAAGGAAAGAGGAGTGATGATGAGTATCGATCCATGGTGGTTCCTTGAGAGACATAATTTCCATGAAACCTTCATCAGTGAGGAAGGTCTTGGCTAAGGGATTAGATGATTCCAAAGTTCCAAACTAGGGGGATTGAGAATACATATCGAGAGAGATCTTTGAGATATGAGAATCAAAGGATGCAGAGTTTGCAGCCGAAACAATTTCCACATAATTGACTTCAGCGGGACTAAGCGGCATGACTTCACCTCAAGCATCAACCAAATCTGGCACAGGTATGACCCATGGATCATATTTGACCAAGATCATGTTGATGGAGGAAACGTGAGGAGGCGGGAGTGGAAAAATCCCCATTAAGGCGAAATCTTTGAAGAGACCTGCCCCCACACTCTCAAAGGGAGCATCAGAGTGCTTGACATATGGAATGTTGCCATCAGATGAGGAAGAGGCAAAGAAAGGCATCTGATCAATGGTGAAAATCCTCCCTTGATGGGGAAAACGAATCACACTAAACAAAGAGGAGGCCATGGATGCATGGCATGGGTCCAACTTCGGCCGAGTAGAAGATTATAATTGAGATTGGCGTCAACAATATCTACCTCGACTTGCACTGACTTGCCTTCCAGGGTGATGGCAAGGTTGTGTAAAACACCGAAGGGTTGCAAATCGTGCCCATCGAAAGCTTCCAATGTGTTTGGAGACTCGTTCAGTGTAGGGGAACCAATAACCTTCCAGCACGCAGTTGACATGATGTAGGTAGAAGCACCTACATCGATGAAAGTGTGATGGATGGTATTTTCATTAATGATTACCTGAATACAAAAGGGAATCTGATGAGGGAGTCTCAAAACATGGTTCTCTAGATCGAAACAATCAAATTAGAATTGGTGGGATCAATGCTCCCGATAGCTGACAACAAATATTTCCACTGTGATGGGCAGCTTTGGAGTACCTCAATAGATGACATAGGTGATAGCGCCTAAGCCAAATCTTCAACAATATTGTAGTGCTGAACAGCTCGAGCATTGGCATTGTACAAGGACTTCTATAGCACACCTCGAGAGGGTGGTTGTGGAGCAGAATTAGGGTTAGGGCGCCCGATTTGCAGAGGGCCAGAATTCGGGGTAGAAGAAGAAGGTGGAGATTCTTTTTCTTTCCCTGTTGTGGGAGCTGGAGTTTGATAATATTTCAATAGGGTAGCCACATTAATGGGCTTGCTCATCATGAACACTTGAGATCCAAAGGAAGTAGATTGGGGTTGGTCTACCATCTGAGTCTGCTAAGACGGAAAACGCTCTTTGAGGACAGCAGGGGTCCCTTTGAGCAAACGACTAACTTCAGATCGTCGTGGAAAATTCTTAAAATAATGATCCTCCCCAAAAATTAGGCAGGGATACCTAGGTTTCCATTGCAATGATTCACCGGCAGACAAGTTGGGAGGACCCTGTTTCGGGGCATCGGATTTAGCTTTGCCTTTGCCTTTCTTTTTTCCTTTCAAGGATTTGTCACTACGGTAGATTGGACAACGTGGAACTCTAAGGTTTTACCAGGGCCTGGAGGGTTTTGAGATGAACTATTGGGAGACGTATTCAAGACCGACTTATGTTTGGAAGAAGTTTTGACAGGGGTTTGGGATACTGAACCAATAACTTCATCAATGGGAGGGATAGAAGGTGATTTGGATGTCGCGGGATTGGATGATGCCTGTGGAGCATTGGGTAATAATTCATATAAGGTGCTAGACTTAGAGTAGACCATGTCCAAGTACTGGGCACGAGCAATGGATTACTCTTCAATGACGCATCCACCCATGGCTATATCACAAGAAATTGGGGCTACGAATGATTTGGTAAACCATTTGGTGAGCAACTAATCAACTATCTCGAACTTGACCAGTCGACGTCTACATCTCTATTCATGTATATGATCAGAGATGTGCATCACAATGTCTTGCTTAAGCGATGTGAGTAGATAGGTACCCGTTTCGTAATGAACCGGCAGTTGAAAATGCGTGAGAAAGGCCATGGCTAACGAATTGAAGTCATGAAAAGTACTTCAAGGTAGCTCGATGTACCATTTTGCTGGAACATCTATGAGGGTTTGTTGGAAAATACAAAGACAAATAGAATCATCTGCGTATGAGTTCGATGAGCACCAGAGGTGATATGTCATCACACGGGCCTGGGGATCTTCTTTAGCTTTTCCATCAAACTTTGGGCAATCACTTGGTATCTTGGATGACATCGAATGCCAGTACGGCGAATGAAGAATCAGATCATTCGTAAGGCACAATACATCTGGACACTCAAGTGTAGCCAAGAAAGGTAGTTGAGTGTTAAAAGGCATGGGAGGTTGATAGGTGGGCCCATAAGGAGGAGCCCATCCCTATTGGTAAGGATTTTGACCCCATAGTGGGTGATTTCGGCCATATGGCATCTAAGGCTACCCCGCATCGCAGATTACCTTGACCAAAGGGAGGATTCAGACCTTGAATACTTTGAAATTGTCCATGCATAGGTTGTTGATAGGAAATGTATGGGTTAAAAGGCTACTGAGCCTGTTGACCTTGGACATATGGGTATGGGACCTGTTGTCCTGGAACATAGGGTTGTTGGACCTCATGTCCCTGAAGAAGAGCGTTTTGGACCTACAGTCCTTGGGCATAAGGTTGATATGCTTATAGCCTTTGGATGAAGGGGTTTTGTACCTGGTGCCCTTGGCTGGCAGGATTATGAACCTATTGTCCTTCAACAAGAGGATTCAGCACCTAATGTTGCAGGACTTGACCTTGAACCTGTCCCTACAAGGGTTGCCCTTGTTGATAGGTATACAAGGGTTTCTTGTTGGGCATGGAATCCCCCCAAGGCATTTTTTGGGGCTTAAAGCCCAAGTTTTGACCAAATATTGTTTTAAAAACTCCTCGAATGGAGGGCGCAGGGCGCGAAAGTATGATAGAGTGATAGGGTTGCCCACCCTAGTTTTGTAATGTAATTTCAGCTGGATAAACCTACCACATGGTCCATGGACCATGGGATTTTATAAATAGAGCGAGGCTCTAAGTGTACAAAATAATGAATAATGAAGAGAGATGAGAAGAATGAGAAGTCTAAGTGATTGATTCAAAGTGTAAAGTGTGTCTATGGGTGGTAGAGTAGGAGAAGGCTTTGCAACTGAGTGTGCAGAGGCCTAGTAGTCCGCAGCTTAGTGTGCAGACCCCTGCAGCTAAGTGTGTAGGGTAGGTCAAGTCTGTAACCATTGGAGAATCAATAAAGAGAAGTTTTGCTACAATTTTGTGTATCTTTTTTTGCTTTAATGCATGATTGGATATAGTTTGCAAATATATTGTTTATTTACTACATGAACCTGTATGAATGTTTTGTATTGTTAACTATAACATAAGACATTTAAGTAAGCGAAGGTGCTTAAATAATACTAGAACATAAATAAGATCTCGGGAAATAGCACAAAGTGCGGCACAACCCCTGGTTAGGACTGCGTGAAGGCAGGGTATCAAGCCATGAGGAATAGAAGGTACGTGAAGCCACCTACACGAAACAATAAACAAAGGACCAGTCAAACTCATCAGACATATCCAGGGTGTGGAAACCTAGTTCTAACACCCTCCCATACTACTTCAGGGGAGACCTCAGTCCACGCCCTACAGACTGTTGTCGAAAGGGCCAGTAGTACAGGGATTTGTTTGGCTAATTAACTTTGAACCTAGGCCAAGCCCCAAAAAGCCAACAAATGGTTATGTTGCTGGGACTGGGATCTGCAAAGAGATGTCTAATGTCGTATGACTAGAATCTAACAAAGAAAAGAATTGAAGATTGGTTGGACAAGAAGATTCACGAGTTTGCGGTGCCGGAAAACAGGAATCCGCGACTATCAAAGGAAGAGTAGTTAGGCTGCTACTTATACATAGAGATCCATGAAATTTTATTTGCATCCTTCCCAAATGAGTTGTACGAGTGGATCGTGAAACTAGTAGATAGCCAAGGGAGGTGTAAACTCGACAAACCTATTGTGTGGACTCCAGATCGTGTGAGCCAAGGGAGGTGTAAAATCTATCATTGGATTCAAGGAAATCATAATGCTACCAGGCGAAACCCTGTGGGAGTTGGATCAAAGACTGAAGTGCACAATTCGCAAAGAGAACATGAAATTAATAGATGGGCAACACAGTGAATGGTTTGTAGCATCATTAACGTCGCATCTACAGAATGCGCTATCAAAACAAAGGCTAACCACTCAGGCTAAGGCTTTGGAGGTCATGATGAGATTGCATGAGACTCTGATACAAGATCCTAACCTGGGAGTCCAGCAGATTCACGCGCAGTTGAAAAACTTATGCCTTGAGATCCAGAGTTTGAAATAAGATAGGATGGCTTGTCCAGAAGCACGTGACGAGGTATGGTGCGTAAAGTGCAAGGGCCAAGGGCACGACAAGGACCACTTCCCGTTGTTCGCAAATTACCTCGTGGGAGGAGGACTAATGCCATTAAGACCAAAGGCACAAGTAGGACCAAGCGTGGTGCCTGCATTATGGTGTGCGATTTGTCAGATAGGAGGAAAGAATGCTACAGATAATTGCCATCTATTACAGAAGTATACGCAGAATTCCCAGCAGTTGTTCTGTAATTTCTATAGGTTAGTAGGCCATGATGAGTGCACCTATAGAAGCTATGAACTGATAATGGATCGGAATCCTACCTACAGAATTTAGGCTGAAACACAGCCCCTCGATCAAAACACAGGAATGGCATGCACTAGATTTCAGGGGCGCAGACGAGGCTGAGGTGGAATGGGACTAGGAAGAGGTTGCAGATAGCTGATATGTTAAAATTGTGGAGGGCTAGGAGATTATGCCCATGATTATATGAATCCAACGTGGCCATCATGCTTGCATTTTACATTGTTCTATCATGAGACAGAGGATTGTCCAACAGTGCTAGTGAGATTGCATGATAAAGGAGCATTCCAACCTCCCCTGACTCAGAACCTGCAAATGATGAGGTCTGAGCCACGCGAGGAAGACCCTAATGTAAATATCATGCTCCAGAGTGGTATTATGATAGGGGATGACAAAGGCGAGAAGCCTGAAGAAAGTACCTAGGTTCGTAAGGCTCCAACGAAGGTGTTATCACTCAGGTTGTTCCCTGCCTCCAGAAGGGAATACGGCCAAGGTAACCACTAACCAGTCTTTTAGCTGCAGATTCTAGCCAATATGCAACCAAAGAGGGCTCTCTCTTTGTAATTTAGCTTTGTTTTGAAGTATTTTTAGGCTAGTTATGATGCACAAAGTTTGGTTTTAAGTTTGTTGGATGGTGATCTCAAATAGAGCTGGGATGCAAGTCCAAAATAGCTTATACCATTGGGCAAATGGGGTCAATGATGATGACTTGCTGAAAGTGTTTTCTTTGGTAAAGGGCAATGCTATAGAGCAAGATAATCGGTCTTGGAACAATTTTGAGATTTGGAAGTTAATGGAATGTAAGCCAGTGGATGAAGGGCAGTCAAGAATCCTTCATCATGCTGGCAGAGGGAAGATGCATGAATATTATCAAGGAGCAGCAAAAATTCCTAGGCAATATTCAAAGTGAAAGAATCAATGGAAACAGGAGCAGCTAAGAATTCCTGTTTATGACTAACTCTAAAGAAAACATAATTAATACCAGAGATTGAACATAGAGTGTATTTAAACAAATTCTGGGCTATTATTTTTCTCTGTTACTAAGACTATGAAACATATATGAAATTTGCAAACACAGAAAACATAAACGCAGGTTAGAGCAACTTATTGATCCATAGAAAGACACAGGAATTCTATAGCAGTTCCCAGAATATCAAATCCACATTCAGACGGTCTAGCAATAGTGAACTTCAACAGCCTTTGTATTAGCGAGTCTCAGAATTACAGCACAGTCCAGAGAGAAAATCACCAACCCCAAATACATATTATGGGGATGTATTTATACAAAAAAGGAGATACAAAATATCATGTGGATAAGTTCACAAACAATAACTTCCTTCACCAACCCTTCAGAAGAAGTAAATGAGAGAAATGAATGCTACAGTAAATGTTGGTGTGCTGGCTGTTTAATTTGTCAGAGATATTTGACTTTTGGACTGAGTGAGTCGGCTGGTAGCTGCGTCTTTACTCTGTGTTCCTTCGTTTGTTGTCTCATTGTTTTGCTATGTTGCTGTCCCGGCCTTGTCATCAGTGCTTGGTATTTCATTAACGAGCTGCAGTCACAATCTAACTTCTTCTTTCTGCTATTTTTAGTCTTTGACAGGTGGCCTGTGCCTTTGAATTTGCTGACCTATAGCTGACCAAAAAAGGAAACAGAAACAAAATCACCTTGGTAAAATCTCCAGCATTCCCTGCCACCATTCTTCTATTGGCAACTGATGTCTTTGTATTTTTATTAGTGTTTCATCAGCTTCAGTGTATCTATAGAAGTTGGGCTAGACCTCAAAAAGGTGCTTTATATCATGTTCAATGTAGAATAGATTTTCTAATTTGTCATATAGACTCTGTCTAGAGGGAGGCCATGTTTCTTCTTAGGTGCTTGAGGATGCTATAATTTGATTGGAAACATAATTATTTACCCTGTTGGCATACTGTTCATGTGTTAGTAGTATTCCACTGCTGGTTAATAAGCTGGGTAATCCTTTGCTCTGCAATGTTGCAAACTTTAGTTTGAAAGCATTTATTTCTGTTTTCATTTCTTGGCACTTTCTTTCTAAAGTATGTACAAAATTCCTCAGGGTCAGCACCTTTTTTACTATCAAAATGGTGTCTGTCCTGTTCCTGGTATCTAGAGCTGCCAGCTGCTCTTTGGTATGAGTATTCAAAAATTGAATCATTCTGTTGGCCTGTTCAAGCATATTTCCCAATGATGCTCTGGCCTTTTGAGTCTCAAATTGAGCAATCCCTATCAACTCTATTTGCTCATGTATAGTCTGAATTGATTGCCATTGGTCAGTAATAGATTGGCCAATTTTGGCCCACAAAATTTTCTTGATTTCAGCTAGAGTTTTATCTAGAGTAAGCTCTTTTTCTAAGGACTTTATTTTATTGTCCAAGGCCTTTATTTCCCTTGTTTTTTCAGCCATTGTTATCTTGGACTTGTTGTTACACAGCAATTTGTCACCATTTGTCACCGTCCCTGTTACCCCTCTCCCACACACAGGAGGACTCATTCCGGGACCTGTGAGAAGTGACATGACCTGAAACCACTTGCATCATATTCCTCTAAGTATGAGCTTCATATGCCCTGAAGACATCTCCTGCAGAATACCCATGAAAACAGCTCTTTTTGCATTAGCGCGGTTCCACAGTGTACTGCTCGCGCCAATGGGGGAAATCCTCTAAAGAGGGCGCGCCATTAGTGCTCTGTCTCAGAGTCGCACTCGCGCCAACCGAATTGGGTAAAGTTTTTAACAAACAAGCTTCCGAAGGTTCTTCTTAACCCATTCACCAACTGAATCTATGTTGAGCTAGGATGGTTTGGATTCGAATCTACATAAAAGGGAAGTGGTTTTCTACCTTTCATGGAAGTTTCTAAGTGATAAAGCCAATCCCATGAATAATGTGGTTGATCCTATCTCTTTCCTCTCTATCTATAAAAGCTTGTCTCTATGCTTTGAGCAAGCTGGTTCCAGCATAGTGATAGAGAATTCCAGGAGTTCAAGAGTTTGAAGCTGCAAGAGCCTTCTTTGCACCCATAAGGCCAAATCTAAGTGAGGAGATTCTTGTCACCCAAGAGAGAGAGGCTTGTTTCCCATCCCAACAAGCTTTGCAAGACTTGTGTAGCTGACTACCCAGCCAAAGGAGGATTTGATGTCAGAACTATGGTTGTATTCTTCTTTGTTATTTATCAATAATAGATGACTATCATTATGGTTCCACTCTCATTGTCCTATGATTGATGTTGAGTTATATCTTTTCTGATTGATATATAGTTGCATCTATTGGATTTTATGCTTGTATTTGTGTTGTTCTTTGCATGTGGAGGTGTCCAATTACAGAGATCATGGGGATCGTGACCGGCCGAAGAAAATGAACGAGAGCGACGTCTCTTCTACGAACATTAGCGTTGGAATCCAAGTAGGTTCTCATCATCCACCTTTAATTTGCAATTAGGAACTTGCGTGATAGCATTGTTCGATTGTTGCTAGACCCAATCTGGGCTAGTAGGGATCGTCTCTGTCCGCAGAGAGGATTTACCTCCACAACAATTTGGCGACTCCACTGGGGAGTCTTGTCTCTTTGGTTCTCTCGTTTGATTGCTTAGATAGCTTTCTGGGTTGGATTTCTTGCTGTCTCTTGCTTCCTGGCCTGCCTGGATACTGTTAACCAAGCCTTGGACCGCCTGTTTTTATTTTTAAGCTAGAAAACTTGATTGGCACTCGTTTTTGCATGATAGTCGCGCCAATTGGTGCCACTTTCCAGTGTATAGCCCGCGCCAATCCTCAATTGGCGCTAGTTTTCCACCTGACAGTCGCGCCAGGCCTATAAACTTTTCCAGTTTGCCTGTTTGCAGCCTTCCAAGCTTGGGTTTTCTATCTAACTACACCTTTTTCAATCACTTGAGTGTGTCAGAGTCTTGTTTGACTGGTTTTGAGTTTTTTTTGGAAAATTATTAATTTGATTTCCTTTGATCATTACTTGGAGGTTTGTCTCAATCTTTTCACAATTTTGCATCTTTTTGCTTTTGTTTTTGCAAAAAAAATTCCCCCTCATTCGCCAGGGGGGGGGGGGGGCTAAATTGTGTATGAGTGTTAATCGCCTTTGAGTGTTTTTAGTTTATGATCTTTGGAACTCACACCCATTTTTCTTGATTTGCACTTGATTGGTTCTTAGATTACATTAGAATCGTCGTGTGTTTGAGAATTCTCTTGCATAGATCACACTTGCATAATTAGAATTCTCATTTTCAGGATATGAATGAAAAGTGTGCATAGATTACATTTGCATACTTTGGGTGTTTGCCATTTTCCACTGATTTCACATTTTAGCCCTAGGGCATCTAGTGGCTTTGTGCATCGAGCCTTCCTTAGGAGTTTTGGTCTTCTGTTGGTTCAGTCAACTTTTTGGTTACTCTCTTGCACTTGTTCAGTGATTGTTAAACTTTTTATTGCATTATTCAAGTGATTCTCTTCTTTTCACTTGGATTTCGCTTGGCTTCGTTTTGGGCTTAGATTACATGGCCCATTGAGGTCTTTGAGATCTTCTCTTAGCTCTGAAGGACTGCCTTGGTATTCACGGACTTGATTGTATTTTCATTGAGTGAAATTTGTCTTTTTACTCTTTGTTATTGTTTCTCAAAATTTGTTTAGTGCATTTTGCCATCAAAAAAGAAACAAACAATCTCTTTTTCTTTGCATTAGTTAATGGAAAATAAAGCTTTTCGTTGTTATTAGCGATTAGTAACTTTAGAGAAAAGTTTTGTTAATTTCCATTAGCTGCATTAGAGTTATTGTTGATTGTTTTATGGTCATTTTTGTTTGTGTGAAAGCTCTCAACCCTCTCGTAGTTAGCATTCATCGAACGAAATGATATATTTTGGCATATAGTTTGCATTTAGGAAATTGTGAGAGATTACATACGGTAGGACCTGGAAATCGAAACCTAATTCAAGATCAACCGTAAAATGAACTGAATGAACTTAAAAACGCATTGGAACATAACGCTCACTGTTTAGAGGTCTAGGCTAGAGACGTGCTCCGGCGTCGTTAAACCTAGTCACTTTTGTTTCACTTAAGGTTGGGTGATTCCTCCTTCCGTGACGCAACAAGTGGTCTAGCACAGACTTGAGCTCCCACGTACCGTCGAGTATATGGGGAGACCCCACTAGTTTATCATCCTTGATCCACAGGAGGCCGTGTCTGTCGCCTTACAAGCCATAACGCACCGAACACAGCATTCGGGAAGATTGACTGCCGTACGGAAAGTCCTTGGTTTTCATGTGATTGCCAAGGTGTATATGCAGTTTTACGGGTTGTCTGGTAAACCGTTGCCTAGTTTCTCTAGAGTAGTCACTTTTGATCCTTTTCATACTCCTTAAAAGAAAAGGCTCGCTTGAGAAGTTTGTCACTTCGGCCTCACAAAACATTCGAAGGCGACTAGAGTCACCTTTTTGTCCTCTTCTCGACTCTTAAAACATGAAAAGGTCAAGTTCAGTTCTTTTGTCTTAAAATTTATTCGGCCGCATTCACATTTACCCGGTTAGATCTTGTTTGCGTTAGCTTGAGTAGGCTTCTTTTCGTTCTCGATGGCAACTTTTCCGGGGTTCACCAACCCAGGGATCCCCTCTGATGGGAACCCTGGTCATTTTGCTCCTTTCGGAAATGTTGGTGCCCCTTATATGGCGACGTTGTCCCTCCCAGGGTTAACTGTTGGGTTGCCGGTTTGGTTGTTCTCAACCTCTTTGGTCCCTGCCGTCTCACCATCTGATCAATCAGTCCCTCCACCTGAACAACATCATGTTGATTCTAAGGTGGACCTCTCCCCTTCTACGCCTACTTCTACGTCCTCATCTTCTACTTCGCCTGGTGAAAGTCTCGATTTGAGTAACCCGGTGGCTAAGAAGAAGAAGAAGAAGACGAAGAAGAAGAAGGCTCCCAAGGGAGACGCTAGAAGTACAGCTCTTACTCCGAGTACACCTGAAGTCAGGCCACCTTCCGCTGCTCCGCGGAAGGTCAAGTTTCCTTATCGATTATGCAAGGAGGACCATCTTCTTCGCGATTGTCCTGGCATTCCCAGGGTACTAGAAGTATGGTCTCATGATCCGGCCCGCCCCTCGTCATCCTCTGAAGCTCACGACGATGCTACCTTATCAGTCGGGAATGGTAAGGGAAAAGGGAAGATTCGAATCCCCTGTAGACTTTGTGAAGGCAATCATCCCCTTCACCTTTGTCCGCTCATGGATAAAGCCTCCGTTGTCTTGGAAAGTATTACAGCTCCTTCACCCCAACTTCCCATTGGTTATCAACGTCTCTCTATAGCCGCAGATCGTTCCCCTGCTGACAAAGAGATTGATTCATATTCTTCTCTTATCCAGCCTCCTCTTCCCAAACCTAGCAGTACCCCACCTGTTCCAGACCAACCATTGGTTGGAAAGAGTGTCGACTCAAGTTCACCACCTGTCAATCACTCTGTTTCGAAAGAGCACCACTCCCATGTTCTTCTCGTCTCCTCAGATTCTCCTAAGTCCGGAAATGACTCTCCTATCCCAGCTACTCCCGAGAGTCCTGATTCAGTTCCTTTAGAGCAGGGGGTCAATCATATGATTGCCCCACCAAGTAGTTCAGTCGTTTCCTTCGACTGGAGTCATTTGACTACCTCCCCCCTTCCATCCCATGTGCCTTTCTGGGTCACGGTACATGCCTATAATAAGGTGCTACCTGGCACTATGTTGGATGAGGGAGCATCGGTTAGTCTTATGCCTGCCACTACTTTGCAAGCCTTGGGCTCCCCACAGCTTGTGCCAGCCGCACCGAATCTGACGGCTTTTGACGGAGGAACTAGTCAACCATTAGGGATCCTTCCACAGTTCCCTGTTACTTTGGGAGGCAAGACCGTCTATATAGACGTATCGGTTACCCAAGGTGCTTTAGACTTCAGTCTTCTCCTTGGCCGTGACTATGTTTATGCCATGGGGGCCCTGGTCTCTTCACTTTTCCAGGTGGTTTGCTTTCCACACGATGGAAGAATAGTGACGATAGATCAATTATCGTTCGTCCATCCCCGAGTGCCTCCTGCGTAGTTGTCATCCCCTCCTGGTTTTCATCCACCAGTTGCATCTGCCCCATCACAGATCAACTACGTGGCCACCTATCCCGTGCCTGGATCCAGTGATGCCGCCATCATGCATAGTGTCCTGGAGGCATTGGGCCCTGACTTCCAAGATGTTGGCCTTCCATCAGGAGTGGCACTCTTGGGAGCCTCAACTTCCTATTCATTATGGTGAAGTTCCAGTGGAGCATAGTTCCTTTCCTATGTCAAGCTCCTTAAAAACTGAAACTAGGCTTGGTCAGAGCATAGTTCCTGATCTTGTGTCAAGCTCGTTAAAAAATGAAACAAGGGTTATGAGGATAGTTCTTTTACTGTGTCAACCTCATTAAAAAATGAAACAACTCCCTTTCTGAATCGAGTCTTTTTATTAAGATCTCGTAAAATACAAGTCAAGTCTTTCATCGATCTCGAGAGTGAACCTTCATTCCATCCACTTTGTTGAATGCAATGAAGCTTGGGGGGCATGCGAGCTTATAACAAGCATAGTTTTTCGTTTCAAGCTTATGTAAACATGAAACCGAACCCAAGCATAGTTCTCCATGGTTCAAGCTTGTGTAAAAATGAACCCATACTCGATTTACATCTCGTGATTGTCATTTATCCATGATGAGCCTTGGTTGTTTCTTTCCATCGCCACCATCTCTTTTGCCGATCATATGCTTTCACTTGGTTGTTTATCCTTTCCTGAGGAACCGCAGCAATGAGTGGTTTTGTTAGCCAACCTCTTAACCATTACATGTTTTGAGTAGTTCCACCATTACTGGAACCAATTTCTACCCTTTATATCACTCGTTCCTCTAGGACGAGTCACCTTTAATCTCTTTTCTGACTTGTAAAATATGAAAAGATTGCTGAGTATTTTTCCCTTTTTGACTTGTTAAAGAGAATAAAAAATGGAGGTCTGCTTTCAGCTCTTTTCCGACCGTTTAAAGACGAAAAGATCGTCGAGTTATCCCTCTTGACTTGCTAAACGTAAATAAGAGGCGATCGTCTTTAAACTCTTTTCCGACCGTGTAAAAAATGAAAAGATCATCGGACCCTTGTCGTTTCAGGTTCGTTAATGGTTATGAAACGACGTGATATCGATCGCTTTTTTACTTTTTCAGGTTGATGTCACTACATATGAAAAGTACTCCTCGATCGTAATGATCGGGCGGTTCTTTCGAGCATTGTTTTATACTTTTTCAGGCTTGCGAGACACAACTTTACGAAAAAGGACCCCCCTGGAGTTCACTTTTCTGCTGTCTTTTTAGACTCTCTAAACAGGAAAAGACACCGAGTTCTTCCTTTGTCAGGCTCGTTAAAACTTGATGACATCGGATTCCGTCGTAATGACGCCTTACAAGCATATGCTATCCCCATCAAGCTTGTTAAAAATAACTGGGGTACTCACCAGAAATGATGGGGAAAATGGACCCATAATTATTGTCGTGTCGGCAGTATGTCGCTCTTGAACATGGCACTAGTCTGCATTCGTGTCTGGGTGGGAACATCTCATCTTGTTTTACACTAGCCTCCGTGGGTTTGGGTTATCCTATTTGACCTCTCATCTGCTCATTGCCTTGTCACCATGACCCTTGATCATTTAATGTCAAATACTGCCAAGTCCACTGTCGTGCCGCCGATATGTTCAAGAGAAGTTGACCTCTGCAGAATTACAACCTCCCTCTGATACCTCACATAATTCCGATTCACCACAACATTCTTCCTCTATCTCGTGTCATTGATGTGGGAAACACTATGGCCCACCTTTTATCAAGGTCACTTCCTGTCGACTTCAGCTCATTATCCAGGAAGCTGATCTAGGGACTCCCTTTCGGTGCCTTGGAGCCTGCATGCCTCAATGGCAGGTTCTTCGTGTTCGACGCGAGGTTTTCATCATTGGCCTCCGATCGAATGATTCTACGGGTGTTCGATACCAACACACTCATTCGCACGCCGTAGATTGTACCTATAGTACCTGGAGGGCCATTGTCATTATTGGTGGTACCTCTCACGTCTGTTAATAGTTTTCACTATTGGCTAGTAATCAGACGATGTTCATGCATGTTCGACTTCAACTCATGTATTTGCATGCCTGAACTTGTACTCTGTTCGGGTCGAGATGGAGTGCAAGACCCTGGATTTTGTTTGTTGGAATCCAGGCTGTGATTTGTGGCTTATTATGATCATTACATGACTCATTCCCTGGATGGCTGCAACCATGCCTGAGTCTATTTATCGATCCTCACTGGATGGCTGTGCCCATACCTTGGATCTAGATTATTGTGTACTCTGTTATGGATGGCTGCGCCCATACCACATATATGATGTACTTGAGATATCAGTTGTACTTCTTTACGCAGGTTCTCCGGCGGCAATGTTTTCAGTTACGCATGTTCTTGTAAAGCATTTCACCCCTCTCTCTTCCTCGGGCCTCATGCTTTAGGGGGCATCTGTTACATAACAATTTGTCACCGTTTGTCACCATCCCTGTTACCCCTCTCCCGCACACTGGAGGACTCATTCCGGGACCTGTGAGAAGTGACATGACCTAATACCACTTGCATCATATTCCTCTAAGTATGAGCTTCATATGCCCTGGAGACATCTCCTGTAGAATACCCATGAAAACAGCTCTTTTTGCATTAGTGCGGGTCCACAGTGTACTGCTCGCGCCAATGGGGGAAATCCTCTAAAGAGGGCGCGCCATTAGCGCTCTGTCTCAGAGTCGCACTCGCGCCAACCGAATTGGGTAAAGTTTTTAACAAACAAGCATCCGAAGGTTCTCCTTAACCCATTCACCAACTGAATCTATGTTGAGCTAGGATGGTTTGACTTCGAATCTCCATAGAAGGGAAGTGGTTTTCCACCTTTCATGGAAGTTTCTAAGTGATAAATCCAATCCCATGAATAATGTGGTTGATCCTATCTCTTTCCTCTCTATCTATAAAAGCTTGTCTCTATGCTTTGAGCAAGCTGGTTCCAGCATAGTGATAGAGAATTCCAGGAGTTCAAGAGTTTGAAGCTACAAGAGCCTTCTTTGCACCCATAAGGCCAAATCTAAGTGAGGAGATTCTTGTCACCCAAGAGAGAGAGGCTTGTTTCCCATCCCAACAAGCTTTGCAAGACTTGTGTAGCTGACTACCCAGCCAAAGGAGGATTTGACGTCAAAACTATGGTTGTATTCTTCTTTGTTATTTATCAATAATAGATGACTATCATTATGGTTCCACTCCCATTGTCCTATGATTGATGTTGAGTTATATCTTTTCTGACTGATATATAGTTGCATCTATTGGATTTTATGCTTGTATTTGTGTTATTCTTTGCATGTGCAGGTTTCCAATTACGGAGATCATGGGGATCGTGACCGGCCGAAGCAAAGGAACGAGAGCGACGTCTCTTCTACGAACATTAGCGTTGGAATCCAAGTAGGTTCTCATCATCCACCTTTAATTTGCAATTAGGAACTTGCGTGATAGCATTGTTCGATTGTTGCTATACCCGATCTGGGCTAGTAGGGATCGTCTCTGTCCGCATAGAGGATATACCTCCACAACACTTGTCATAGCTTACTTCTAGCTTGGACAGCTTTTCTTTGGCCTCTTTCAGCTCTGACATTTGGACTTCTAGCTCTTTCACGACTCTCATCATTTCTTCCATACTCATGCTAGATTCTGATGTTGTTGTTGCTGCTGCTGATGAAGCATCCGTGGTTTATGTACCTGTTGTTGATGCTGGAATGATAGGAGGAATTGTTGCTGCTACTGTGGGAAGGGCAATGGGGAGTGTTGGAGCTGTTACAGGTGGCTGGGAGGTTGACTCTCCCTGCTTGCCTTGCAATGCTTTCTCCAGTTCTTGCTCCATTTGAATTATTCTTTGATTCATCCTCGTCAGTAAATCCATTGTATCCCCTTCTGCCTTCTCTTCTGCAAGTTCTATAGTTTGTGGGTGCATGGTTCTAGGTAGCCTCAATTGCTTTCTAAGTGCAGCAATATCTTCTTCCTTTTTTCTTATGAGGGCTTTGATGCCCTTGGCATCCTTAGGATCATGCCCTAGTTCCATAATAATTTCCTCCAATGTCTTTATTCTGTTGTCTTTGGCCGAGGAAGACATTCTCTCCAAATCCAATTGAGTAGATATATTTCTCAATGATTCCTTTAATTGGTGGGCTAGCATTGTCTTGTCTGCTAGTGTAGCATAGACCATTTCACTTGTCTGCTTGTGTAGCTCAATTTGGTCCATCGGGTGTATGTCCTCGGCAAGGACCTCTAAGTTTGTCTTTATGTAGTCTGCAGCTATCTGTGGCTGTGGTACCTTAGGCTTGAAATGACTTAAGATCATTTTCTCCTCCTTAATGTCATAAGCTGCCATTAATCTCTGCTATTTGGAGGGTGTTGTCTTGAGAAATTGATCATACAGCTATATTCTCAATAACTCATTTTGGGCCTTGATTTCCATGAAAGTTCCTTTAATACCAGATGGTTGTGCACCTTGCTGCCTTGAGGAGGACACTTCTATACCATGTTGCCTCTCCCTTTCTTGACTGTGAGAGCTGGTGGATGCTTGCTGGCTGGTTTCTCTCTCCCTCCTTGGGCTCTCTATGATTTCTTCACTAATTTCCTTTTCAATTTGAGGATCTACTCTCTGCCTTTTGGCCTATGGCTGCTGTGTTGACCCACTTGCAGGTGTGGTTTCTTCCCTGTCCCGTTTCTTGCCTCTTTCCTCATTGAGAGGAGTCTGTAAAGCTAGTACCTGTGGTGCCTCTGTCTGCAGTGGAGGGGCTTGCCCTTGACTCTATTCCTTTGAGGTAGTTGGCTGCTCTGTCATTGTTTCTGGCTTTGTATTTATTACCTCCTTGCCTTTTGTTGTACCTGCTACTGGTGTAGTCCTTTCTTGGGCAGCTTGTGAAGCTGCAGCAGTTGATGTGCCTTCTCCAAATTGCTGTGGCAGTTTGAATGACACCTGCTCAAAAGAATCCAAGTCAAGAGTTTTCTCCAAATCTTTCACATTTTGATCCATTATTTCTTCTTGGGTGAACTCTTCAAGTAGAGTTCCCTCCACCCACTCATCTTGGTTGGAAATTGTTCTATCTGTGGGATTTTGCAATGTTCATAGGCTGACAGCCTATATTTTATTTTTCTGGCATTGATAAAGCCATTTGGGTCATAAGGTCCCCACCAAAAACTCCTTTTTAACCTGAGTTTCTCCCCCAATATTTGATTAGCATCTTGCCATCCCTCTTTCTTGTTCATGACAAAGGGACCTAGTTGGTCTTTGAATTTCCACTAAGCCTTTTTCTTGGTGCTATGAAAATGAGTTAAATCTGAGTTAATAAATTGCCAATAATATTCCAAGGCAAATAGTATCATTGGCACATATCTTGGCAGCCTGTAGGGACAAAGCTCACAGCCATATATCCTGATGATAGTGTGATTCTGGTAAAAGTACCAGTCACCTATTTTGTAGTTTTTCGAGAGCTGCAATATTTTCTGCATCTCATAGGATAGTCTAGCAGGAGGAGTTCTCATTAGGAGAGAAGAGACTGGATAGAAAAACATGTCAATGAACTCACAGTAAGAGTAGGGAGAGCTGTGAACTTCATGAAAGACTGAGGTCCAAAAAATCACAGGCCTCTTTTCTCCTTTAGAGTCCAATATTTTGATGGGGCATTGGAAACAGTCTGGCTGATAATACAGGAATAGATGATAGATGTAGGATGAATACTTGAAGACTCCCTCCCTATCCAGTTTCAGTAGTTGGTCATGTATCTTATTGGCAATGAATTTGGCATAATTGTATTTGACAGCAAGGGGCTGTCCTGGGCTAAATGCAGACAGCAGGACCAATATAGTTTCATCAATATGTTCGCTTGTCTTGAAGCCCAGAACATAAGATATCATTTCAACAAGGAATTTACCCACTTCATTGAAATGTACATAGAGAAAAGGAGGTGGCCCTATAGGCTGGCGGTCTGCTCTCATGAATACTTGGGCAATTCGGGCTATCTCTGAGCTGGAGAGTTTGGGACCTTCATCAAGTAGGAATTTCATAGAAAGAGGGACTAGAAGCTAATTTTTCTTGAATTTTAGCATTTGATTGATGGAGTCAGGAGTTATATGAAAGAGGATGCTCCCAGATGGAGACTTGACTGCCCTTTGAGCTGGCTCATAGTTTTCACAGCAGATGCGAGTTATTTCAGGGAAGATATTGATAGAAGGGAGGAAGTACATGGGAAAATTTGATTCCCATATGCCATAAATGTCACTGTTGTTCAAATAACTGTTCCTCAGCTCACAGAATGTTTGCAGGTGGTTTTTGTCACCAACAAAGTCTTGGATTAAGTATTCCCTATCAGCCAAAGGTAGTGCTTCTAATTCCTTGTGGGGTGCATTGAGAGGAGTGATATTCAAGGCTGCTGGAGTGGCCATCTTTAAATTCTCTGTGTTTGTAATTTGGAATTCGGCTTCGTGCAACAACAGAAGATAGTACACTGGCTCTGAAGCCTTTCCCCGGGAATTTTTAGACTGAGCTTTGATATAGAAATGGCCTCACTAGGCAGAATTCAGAGGAGAAAGACAAAGTCTGCAGGGTTAAATTGGGCAGCTGGATAGAACCAAGGAAAGGGTGCTCTTTTGCAGGGATTTTATTAACTCAATGCATGGGCAGTTTTGGAGCCTCTGCCGGCGGAAATGGGCTCGAAGTGTGGTTTAATGACCAATTTGCAGAGGAGAGTAGAGTTTGCAGGTTTTCTTAGGAGAGAGGGGTCACCCAGTGAATTAAAATGCAGTGGTTCATAGGTAGAAGCACATTTAAATTCGAATTATAGATCCTTAGGCGATTTTAACGAAGAATTTTGGAAAAAATAGGATTTCGGGCGAAAAGTGGGTAAATACCTGTTTTACAGGCGACTGGTGCGAATTGCAGGTACAACTCGAGTTGTGGGGTCGAGCTACGGAGCAAATTTGCAGGGTGATGGACTGTGCACCTTTGGTGGTTGATTAGTCGTAAAATCGCATGCAGATGTCTCCACTAGCGCAAAAATATAAATAAACAAAAAATCGTCGTTTTCGTGACTTTTAACAAAATTTGGGTCTTTTTGGGCTTTTAGCGCTTTTTTATGATGACATCATCATGATGCATTTTTGTCGTGTAGTGGGTACGGAGGATGACGTGTTAGCTGACGTGTTGGATGACGTGGCGAACGACACAGTGGCAAGGTGATGATGTCAGCAGATGATGTGGTGCTGATATGGAGCGGTGGTGGGTGACGTGGATGGCGACATCATCGGGTGACGTGGGCTTGATGTCAGGGGGTAGGTGGCGGGGTGGTAAGCGGTATTCCCTGCACCTCCTTTGAGAAATGGTGGTTTCAGGGGAGGGGGCTCCGATCATACTGGGAAGCCGACATGTGGTAGGGGTACGGCAAAAATACTGCCCATCCCCCAGACGCTAACTCTCGGCAGATGAGGGGCTCCGATATTGCCGCCAGCCGTTGGATCTACAGCGCTGGATCGGATGGTCGACGAGTGGTGTAGATGACGGAGCGTTTATGATACGGGACCCGCCATAATACTTTAATGTTTTTAATATTTGCGGGGTAAAAAACTTTGGATTATGGGTTTTATGTGGTTGATGCGTGTGGCCATGGTTATTTGTTTAACCATATGTGAAACAAAACCCAGTATTTACATGCGTGCCAGGTTTAATATATGGTTCATGTTGGGGGGGGGTTAGCGCGGTTGTTAATTTAACCAGATGTCAAATCAACCCCTGATGTGTTTTGAACGCGGAAGGGTTATTATTAAGGTCCCAAATGGACCAATAATCCCAGAACTTTTGATATAAGGCTATAGTTCCCAGGGGTGGGGATACTATCTATTTTTGGGTTTTTTATATAGTTTTTTGTAGAATACGGGTAGGGAAAATGATAAAGGAGCTAAATAATAAAGTTAATGTTAATATGATTCCATGGATGGGTAACGCTAAGTTTATAAGGTAATAACTTAGGTTTTTAGGGAAATGAAGTAAAATGGTAAGATCTTTTACACAAGAAATGTGGCTTCTTTTAACTAAGTAAACTCAGAGTTCAACTTAGCATTTCTCATAAAATGAAGTGAAATAGGACTATTGGGTAGATCCCAAGGTCCTTGAGGGGATATCAGTAAATGATTTCTGGGGAATGAAAGGGGAAGTTAGTCATGCTTCCACTGTTCTACAACCAAACAACTGCCATGGTACTTGTGTCATTGATGAGATGAGTCTTTCTTGACAAGACAAACCAGTGATCACAAACTTGCTTCTGCAACCTCAAACTGCCTACCCAGCCTAATACACCTAGCATTTTTTCTTCCTTTTGATTGGGTGCATTCGGACTAGCAAACCTTGATCTTCTTCTTTTTCTTTTGAATGCCTTTCTATCTAAGTCTACCCTTATCTCTTCCAAGGGCCCAGATTAAGCAGTTGGGCTCCTTTGTTTCTCTACCTATTTACTCATCTGCCAAGCTTACACTGTTTGGACAGATCTTTATTCTCTATTCTAAAGACAAGTAAATTCAAACATGATCTAACCAAGATTGAACTATTTGGCTATTCATCAACTGTATGTAGAATCAACCACCTGTACACAATGAAATTCTGCAACAATGGAACAGTAGTGGCATTTAAACTAGCACACTTTCTTGGTCTTTTGGTTTGGGGTGCATTTTTATCATTTTTTCTGACCAATCCATTCTTTTTGCCCTTTGATTTTTCTTTTAGGGCATACCCTCTTTTCATTTTTAAACTTTCTTCCTTTTTTTACAGAATATGGGACCTTTGCAGCATGCAAGGATGAACATATTTGGCCCTTCTATAGTCAATCATGAAAAATGAAACCTATTGGTATAGGAACCTAACAGAAGGAACCAAAATTTGATTTGTAGCACGCAAAGGAGTCTTTCATGGAAGCTAAGAAGAGTTTCATGGATGCCTCCACTTCAGGAAGTAAAGACAGACTAGAGCCAGAAATGGACCCATCAATGCTCACTATGTTCTTAGAGACATGCATGAAGCTACTATGCAATAGCAAGGTTGTAAAGGGGCTGCAAGAACTCATAACTAGATGCGTTGGGACTGCGCCAGGAGAACCGCAAGTAATCTAAAAGCTCGGGAAGCACACCACGTGAACAAGAAGGGAGATGAGATTGACCACGCATATCGGGGAATATGAGATGGATCAAGTGATTCTGGATCTAGGATCGGACATGAACGTCCTGCAAAAAAATACCTGGGAGCGCATGGGCAAGCCTGCATTGCAATGGTCTCTTATCCAACTGAGAATGGTGAGCCAGCAAAAGATCCTACCTATGGGGAGATTGCAGGGAATCATAGTAGACATTGAAGAATTAAGTGCGCTAGCAGATTTCGAAGTGATAGATATTGTTGATGACAACAATCCCTACCCCGCGCTACTGGGAATAGATTGGGCCACTAACATGAATGGAGTGATAAATCTAAAGAAGTGCAATATGATTTTCGAGAAAAATTCACTGTGTGTACTGGTACCTTTAGACCCTACAGAAGGATCACACTACACAGAACTAGTCTGCAACTACGATAGCGGTAATGATCTAGACTACATCTACAAGATCACTACGCACGAGAAATACTGGGTAAATCCAACCATGAATGGCCGAATCTCATGGGAGCGCGAAAGATCCTGTACATGAGATTCTGACGAAGAGATAGAAAGATGGCAGAACTAGTTACATGAGGTAACCACGCTTAATTGTAACATGATGAAGAGATCTCTACATTGCGTAGCAACAGAGGTAAGAGATCTGCCTACGTATGTCGGGTTGAACGAGGTGGATAACTTCCTAAAAAAATTTGAAAGAGAAGTGCCGAAACAACAGCATCTCGATGCTTTGAAATGGGTACTACGTGCTACGCCTGCAAGGTGATGGGGTACGCACTAGAAGAATTTTGAGGAATAGCACGACTACTGAAGGATGATGCACCTATGATTTGGGAAGCCTCAGATGTGGTTAAAAAACAAGTATGACGAACAAAATGGCCTGTGCGCCCACCTTTCTAGGTGGATACAAGAATATCGTGTGAAACTTGTAGGAATGCACATAGTACTCACGATAGAAGACACGATTAGTAAGCATGTGCGGGCAAGAAAGTGGCATGAATGACCCCTCCAACTGGGATCGCGAAGTATGGAAAGACCAGGTGCACAAAAGGATATCCACACGGAAGCCTTTAACCAAGTATGTGAACCAATGGACAAGGCCCACCATACAAAGTGGACTGACTAGGACTTGCGCGTACTGGCAGTTCTAAGGGATTATAGGACCGTGTGCAAGCACTTGACCTCGCAAGGCCTCCCAAGGCTCAAATATCAAGGAACCACAGTAAATCATATAATACATGGAAATGTTGGAGTGTGCATACTAGCATTGGTAGATATGGCAGTTCACAAAACCCTGTAAGAAGAAATCCAACTGGGAAACTCTAGGCTCCAAGAACTTGAAAAAAAAAGGGTACAATTAAGAACGAAAAGCGCTCTAGCAGACGTGGAATTCAAGAAGTTGGAGGAAAAAATAAGGGAATATTTCCTCGATAAAAAGACTAGGATGATAGGACAGGGTGTGCATGATCATGCTGACAAGTTTGAGGACTATTGTCACAGGTTGATCAATCTGATGCCTTGGTGTGGACCACATATTACTAAGAAAAGTAACCAGGGTGGTGCACTGCAAATGATAAGGTACACAATGCCACCAATAATGGAGAAAGTTGGCTATTTCCCAGGGAAAATGATGGATGACCAAAGGAAAACATACTTAGGTGGCGTGGACACCTGACTAGATGAGAGAAGTACAGTCTTAGTACTCCAAGTAGTTGAAAGGAAGCACAGGACTATAAACTACTCTGCCCAAGAGCTACGCAATGTTGGAGTTGCGCGCAAACACAAAAGGTCACAAGGTCCATGACCATGCACAGGGGGAAAAGCTACCATGTGGATTGGCCAGAAAGTGACCATTGAAGTCACTATTTATGATGGGATGCTCGACTTGAGACAAAATGGAGCAGGCGACAGGCATTTAAGACGCAATTTATGGGCAAGATTTGGGAAAATATGTCGCCAAGGGAGCATTAATGTTATAGACATTTTTGGGCACTGCAACCCCAATCAAAAATGTCCATAAACCAAGGGTTCATCAGTCCCTAAAAGTGTTGTTCCAACCCCTAAATGAACAAGGTCAACTGATTACAACATCTCCCATAAGTTCTCCATGAAAAACTACTCAGAACTGGTCAAAACTGGACCATTTCAACTGCTCCATGGTCAAAGTGCGTTGCATCCCACCTGCCTACACATAGTAGGTGCGATGCATGTTGAAAAGCCCTTCTATGGGATGCGATGGGCGAGAGTGGACAAATGGCAGGGTCAATCCGCAAGGTGGAGGATCATGGAATCTTCCAGAAACTTCTCCTGTGACACTTGCCTCTCTGCATTCGCCCAGGGATGATTAAGAGATCATCAATCTCCAAGTGGAATCAAGAACTATCAGAGAGAGGACACTAATCAAATCTCAAAAGCTGACTCACCCCCCTTGCAAACATCTATATATGGATCCCTCATCCCAGAGATCCAAAGGCTGGAATTTTGTATCTTGTAAGGAAGTGTTGTTGGTTTCTTGGTGCAATATCATAGTGTTGGGTGATCTAAGCTTTTCATGAGGTGAAGAAGGGCTTTCTTGCTGAGAGGATGATGCTGGGTCAGAACAATTGGTTGTAACCCTCTTTGCTCTTTCTTGATTATCAATAAAGCTATTCAAGTTTTCCTCCACATTCTTGAATGATTGATGTTATATGCATTTGTGTGGTCAATATATATTTGGTCCTATATTTTTTATCATAATAGATCTATGTTCTTGGATAGTGTTATGCTGCTTTGATTCTACAAGTGCTCTTTGAAGCTAGGTAGATGAGGAAGCGATTGGCAAAGACCTATCAGAAGGGAGAGGAATCGAGCAAGGAACCAAGCGCAAGATAGAGGTTGGTCTCCTTATTCCCCTCTTATCTATTTCTCATAAAGGAAAACGAAAGTAGTTTTAGTTTGTTTGTTTCTAAGGTAGCTACCAGCCTTAGTGGGACTAGCAGCTCTGCATAGACACTAGTTTTCCCAATAACAAAATGGTGACTCCACTGGGGAGCGAATAGGTTGTTTGTTTATCTACATTTATTTACTTTATAAACTTACAGACGGAGCCTGAAGTCAAGCCAGCTAACCTTCGAACTGCATTTTCTATGCAAGTGCAAAGTAGATCAATGCTGCTTTAGTCTATCTCCGGGTTTTGTTTATGAATTAAAAAATTGATTTACAAGCTCTCTAATTGCCCTTGTGGTGGCTTTAGTAACCTCCTTAGATCTACCCCTGTGATTCATTTACTGATTACCACTTACTCAGCCTAAATCCCTGAACTGAGCTGCAAATTGTGACCCGGAACCCAGTTAAAGTCTCGTCCCTAGTCCATCGCACTGTCTCTTCTTGGAAACCTGAATGCATTGCACTTCCTGAGTGTAGTAGGTGTGTTGCATTTCAGTTTCCCTGTGCTACAGGTGCCCTGATCAGACCTCTTCTGCTCTTAGATTTTGGTTTCTGTGTCCACTCTTTTAAGCTCTATTCAAGAATTTTGTTGCCTGTAATCGGTACACCTCTGTTGAAACCCCCTTCCTTGCCATTATTCCACCTCCATTGTGCAAAGAACTACAATTTTTTTTTATGTATTTTGAGCCATTTCCAGTTCTCTTTTAGAAAGAAGTAGGGTAATTGAACTGTCGTTTCTTGATTTGAAAGTGTCGCAAGTGTCGTTTTCAGTCATAGAAGAGAATCCGATTGTTCTTGATAGTCAATTACACTGTTACTCTTGTATTGGATTTGAATTAGTAGTTTTTCAAGTGTCGAAAGCAAGTTTTCAATTCCAAATAACAAAGTGTCGTCATTGTCTTCATTTTGTTTTAAAAAGAAGCTTGTTAGTAATTATCACTTTGAAAAAATAATTCAGATTTGCGCTTAGCTTTCTTTTTATCATTCACACATTAAGAAGGCTGAAAACAAATACATGCATGTGCATTTTGATTTAGACTGTTTTTTGGTTTGATTTACGACAATGCATATAGTGTGTGCTCTTTTCTCTATGTTGAAAGAACGCCATCTCTCTTTCCTTAGTAGCTAGGATTTTCATTGCAAAAAGAAGATTAAACGACTGTTTATCATCTTAGATTGCATTTTAGGAATTGTACATCTACATCACGCGGTGAACCTGAAAGGCAAATTTCTTAAGCAAGATCAACTATAAAATAAATTTAATGAATCTAAAAATGCTTTGGAACCTAACGTACAACATCTAGAAATCTAGGCTAGAGACGTATTCCGGCGTCGTAAAGCGTGGTAACTGTTGTTTTCACTATTGGTTGGGTGATTCCTCCACTTTGAGACGACAAGTACCAGTACGGACTTGTGCTCCCACGTACCGTCGAGTATATTTTGGGAGACCACAATAGGCTATATCCTTTATCCATAGGAAGCCGTCTCTGCCTCCCTATCGATCGCAATGCACTGAACACAACATTCGGGAATATTGACTGCCGTACCGTAAAAAGTATTCTGCAGTTTTGCGATTGGTTTGGTAATCCCTCTGTCTAGATTTCTAGAGTAGTCTCTTTCATTCCTTTTCAGACTCCTTAAAGGAAAAGGTCCATCTGAGCACTTGTCACTTCAAGCTCATTAAAAATTGAAGGCGACTAGAGTCATCTTTTGTTTTTTCTCGACTCTTAAAAATTGAAAAAACAAGTTGTGTCAAAGCGTCTAAAATTTATTTTAATCGGAATAAACATCACCTTTCCTATGTTGGTCTTAGGTTGAGAAAAATGGATTCCACCTACCAAGGGGTTCCCCTTGGAGGAAATCCTAGTCCCTTCTCCTCTTGGGGAGATGTTGGTGCACCCCATATGGCCACATTGTCTCTTCCAGGATTGACAATTGGCTTGCCCGTATGGCTCTTCTCAACTTCTATCGTTCAGAACACCGTGATTCCTGAACAATAAAGTCAGCAACTAAATGATACCAGAGTTACCCCCCAACCCTCTACTTCATCCAATTCTTCCTCTCCTCCTTCCTCTTCGCTTGATGAAGCTGGTAAATCCAAAAATCAAGTAACTGAGAAGAAGAAGGAGAAGAAGAAGAAGGAGCCAAAGGCGAAAAGGGGCGACCAGGCATCATCTAGCGAAAATCCACACACTGCACCATCCAGGCCTAAATTGCCATGTGTCATTTGCAAAGGAGACCACTATCATCAAGATTGTCCTTGCATCCCCCGGATCTTAAGGGACTAGTCTCCTTGTTTGCACAATCTGGTGTCATCAACCTCTGACGATCATGTTGAGCGTACACCATCAACTAGTGAAAGTGAAGCCCTTGGACAAAAAGGAAAATATAAATTTCTTTGTAAATTGTGTGAAGGCGATCATGTCATCCACCATTGTCCCTTCTTAGATGAAGCTAAAAGAGTTTTGGATGACCGTCCAGTTTCACCGTTACGGCTTCCTCCTGGATATAAGAAACTCTTGCCGAGTCTGTCACTAGTCGAAAATCCGGCTGACACACCATTGTGGTCGGCCGAAGCGTCTACCATTGAAGATAGACCATCTGAATCCATACCAGACGAAAGTCAAAAGGTCGAGGCGGCAGTTGACCCGGTCGTGACTTCAGAGGATCCATATTCAGATGATACAGTCACCGGAGAGAACAAGGATGACACCATCCAAATTCTCTTTGTAAGCACAGACTCCGATGAACATGGGGGTAGTCTACCCATTCCTTTACTGCAAGAAGGAAGTTCATCAGATTCATATCCGGCCGTCTATTCGGTCCCACCTCCAAGAAACCTGGTTGTTTCCTCTGATTGGAATCTACTAGGCAGACCCCATTTACCGGCTAGTGTACCATTTTGAATCATTACTCAAATATATAGAATGGTCATGGCCAGTACCATCATAGATGAAGGGGCTTCTGTGAGTATCCTTTCCTCAACTACTTGGAGAGCGCTTGGTTCACCATCACTTTTGCTTGAGATGAGAAATCTAACAGGCTTTGACAAAGGAACCAGTCGACCGTTAGGGATCCTTCCCAATGTTCCGATAACATTCAGAAGGAAAACTGTTCACATGAACGTAATGGTAGTCCAAGGACCCCTGGATTATAATATACTCCTTGGACGAGACTATATTTATTGCATGGGAGCCATTGTCTCCTCACTCTTTAGAGTAATGTGTTTTCCGCATGAAGGACGAGTGGTCAAGCTCGTAGACCAGCTTTCATTTCCCAGTTCACACATAGAAAATAGTCATATACCAGCCCTGAATGGTCTTTTCACACAAGGAATGTCTCATCAATCCCCAGTCTGTCCTCCTGATGAACGCGAGTGATTTGGAGGATATGACTGAAACCCAGGGAGCATGCACCTTGGCCTGTTTCGACAGGAAAACCTTGGGTATAGGGTGGGTTTCCACGGAGAGTATATGACTGGCCTGACACACCCGTCCATTTTGGAAAATGGGATTAGACCGGAGTAAGATACCTCTGTTAAGGTAGGCCTTTCCCGTTAAAACAAATGTTTTGTCTACAAATTGAGGGGTAACCTGAAAAGGTAGGCCTTTCCCGATAAAACAAATATTTTGTCTGCAAATTGAGAGGTAACCTGGAAACTCTACTTCGCTATACCTGGGGGCATGCAAACCTTTTGCCGTGGAAGAGAAGAGAGACCATTTATTTTTTAAATTTATAGGTCCTCTAACCCTTTAAACTCATAGGATTGGTTGTTTCCTAACTTGCATAAAGAAAGGATGCGGGGCAAAGCTATGAAAAGATGTCGTTTATATATGAGACATCCTTATTATACGACTGGATTATCGAGCAGTTTTAACACGGAATTCAAGCTCGTTAAAAAAATAAACATAAGCAATGAGCAAATGTTCCTCTAGAGTTTAAGCTCATTAAAAAATGAACCAATTTCCGGTAAATAATCATTGTGAATGTATTACCATCAGCCTTTGAAGCCTTGGTCATGTTTTCATCATCACCTCCACTCTATATTGGTTGATCATTCACCCCCATTTGATTGTTTACCCTTTTGAGGAACAGCTGCGAAGAGTGATCCTGTTAAGCCATCCTTGTGACACTGCCATGATTGGAAAATTCCAAACCTTACCTGGAATCAGCTGCTACCCAAATCTATCACTCGTTCCTCAAAAAACGAGTCTCCTTTAAGCTCTTTTCAACTGACTCGTAAAATATGAAAAGATTGACGAGCCATTGGCCTCTCCAGCTCGTTAAAGTGACCGGAAGTGCTATCCCTCCTTTAGATTTTAATCTTTTTTGGACTTGAGGGATTATTATACAAAAAGATCGAGCGCTTGTTTTGTTCAACTCGTTAAAAGTACCGAAAATTCATCCCTTTTGTATTGTTTTATACTTTTTCGGACTCAAGGGATCATGTGATGAAAAAGGATTTTTTGAGTTTTCTTTACGTCCCTTTTCAGAGTCTCTAAAATTGAAAAGGACCGAGTTATCTTTGTCATTAAACTTGTTAAAACCGAATAGCGACAAACTTGTCCATAACAGACAAGAACGAGTTTCACTATCACTAGGCTCGTTAAAACATAGCAATGGGTTTGACCGAAGGGAAAATTATAGAACAAGCATATGTTATCCTCCTCAATCTTGACAAAAATAAAGAGGTACTGGTCAGCAATGACTGGGGAAAAATTGGGAAGAAAACTTGAAGAAACTTTGTTGGTAGCAAGTCGCTCTTGAACATGACACTTTCGCTCTGCACCCGAGTCGGGTTGGGTTGTTCCATTCACTGGTCACATCGCCATGGTTCCGTCACACCATCCATATTTGGGGTTAATGCTACCAATCAATCATGTCAGTGTCGCCGATAGGTTCAAGAGAAGTCGCTCTGAGAATTCACCTGTGTTTCATCCGCTGCAATACATTCATGCTCCATTCTTTCATGACCGCCACCCTGAACCTTATATCACCAAATCGTTTTCACCTCCATGAAAATCATTTGCTCTGTTCCGTGTCATTGATGTGGGATTCACTAAGGCCCTCCTATGACAGATCGCTTCTTGTCGACATCAGCTCATTATCCAAGAAGTCGATCTAGGAACAACCCTTTCAGTACTTTGAAGCTTGCATGCCTCAATGGCAAGTTTCTCACTTCCGGTGACAGGTTTACATCAATGGCCTTCGACCGAAATATTTTGCGTGGTGTTCGATGCCAAGTCCCTTATTTACACCACGTGAATTGTACTGTAGTACCTTGAGGGTCATCATCATTATCGGTGATTCCTCTCGCACCTGTTAACAACTTACATCACTAGCTGGTAATCAGGCGATGTCTTTCCATGTTCGACTCCAAAACATCTCTCACATGGATCGACTTGTACTTTGAGTGAAGATCGAACGAGATTGAAGACCCCAAATCTAGTTTCGTCCATTCGGGCTGCGATATATATTCAGGAAAATAAAGACATCAAATGTACATCATTACTGCATAGATCATCATCCAATCTAAGGGATGATGGCTCTACCAGAATCATCAGTCTACACTCAGACGATTGTCTGTCTTATGTACATGAAAATGAATTTATAAAGTTGAGCATGGGAATGCCCGCCTCAGCTAGATCATGAAAATATTATGAAGATAATGTATTGTATTGTATCTTATTACAGATCACCTTCCAGCTCGAAAAAACTTCGGATCCTCATGATAAAGCATTTCACCTGACATCAAAAGATTAACGACCTCATGCTTTAGGGGGCAACTGTTATAGACATTTTTGGACACTGCAACCCCAATCACAAATGTCCATAAACCAAGGGTTCCTAAGTCCCTAAAAGTGTTGTTCCAACCCCTAAATGAACAAGGTCAACTGATTACAGCATCTCCCAGAAGTTCTCCATGAAAAACTACTCAGAACTGGTCAAAACTAGACCATTTCAACTGCTCCATGGTCAAAGTGCATTGCATCCCACCTGCCTACACACAGTAGGTGCGATGCATGTTGAAAAGCCCTTCTATGGGGTGCAATGGGCGAGAGTGGACAAATGGTAGGGTCAATCCACAAGGTGTAGGATCATGGAATCTTCCAGAAACTTCTCCTGTGACACTTGCCTCTCTGCATTCGCCCAGGGATGAGTAAGAGATCGTCAATCTCCAAGTGGAATCAAGAACTATCAGAGAGAGGACACTAATCAAATCTCAAAAGCTGACTCACCCCCCTTGCAAACATCTATATATGGATCCCTCATCCCAGAGATCCAGAGTCTGGAATTTTGTATCTTGTAAGGAAGTGTTGTTGGTTTCTTGGTGCAATATCATAGTGTTGGGTGATCTAAGCTTTTCATGAGGTGAAGAAGGGCTTTCTTGCCAAGAGGATGATGCTAGGTCAGAACAATTGGTTGTAATCCTCTTTTCTCTTTCTTGATTATCAATAAAGCTATTCAAGCTTTCCTCCACATTCTTGTATGATTGATGTTATATGCATTTGTGTGGTCAATATATATCTGGTCCTATATTGTTTATGATAATAGATCTATGTTCTTGGATAGTTTTATGCTGCTTTGATTCTACAGGTGCTCTTTGAAGCTAGGTAGATGAGGAAGCGAGTGGCGAAGACCTATCAGAAGGGAGAGGAATCGAGCAAGGAACCAAGCATAAGACAGAGGTTGGTCTCCTTATTCCCCTCTTATCTATTCCTCATAAAGGAAAACGAAAGTAGTTTTTGTTTGTTTGTTTCTAAGGTAGCTACCAGCCTTAGTGGGACCAGTAGCTCTGCATAGACACTAGTTTTCCCGATAAAAATTAATGAATTGGAATGGGGGGAATGGTCGAATTCAAATTCAGAAAGCACAATAAAATACAAAGGGTTGCCCAGCAAACAACACTTGGTCATTTGTGAATTGAACCATTGAGCATAACCTTGATTGTTGTGAGCTGAGCATCGATTGAGCTCCTGAGTTCAAGAGTGCTAGATTCCTGGAAAAACATGATGGCAACAACTACAGACGTTATGGACATAACAAAAATGACCGTCGAACAGGCCGCGCAGGCCCTAACTGTGGGCGATACTTCGAAAGGCACCGGGATTGTGGTAGAAATCCGAAAATCATCATGCACGCTAAGAACCAAGAAGGTTAAAAAAGAAATGGTCCCTATACATGTGTCCCTGCGGAACCCGCTGCACACCAAGCTGACAATGGAGAACAAGGGGAAAGTCGTCACCATCAAAACTAATGATGAAGAAGAAAACTTGGAAGACTTGCTCATCGCAGAAGATGAGGACGAAGGCATGGAGGTAGAAGCTGAGCTTGAGCACCCCCCCCCCCGACAAAACTTCCCACCTATGTCCCCCCTCAGAAAGGAAAAGCTAGAGTGCCCAAGGACTTTGACGAGACCAAGATCTCACTCCAGACGCCGCTCCTCCCAAATAACATTATATTTGAGGGCACACACCTAGGACGAGTGCCGAACTTAAAATTCAGAGATTGGGATCTCACTAACCACGTGAAGTTCCCTCACCTTGAGACCCCACACCTCATGAAGCCTAAGCAGAACACTTTGGCGAGGGTGACAGAATTAGAGCTGTGGAAGTGGTTGCGCTGAGTGGAAATGGCTAGGCTACTGAATCTGCTCTAGGTGCCACACTTTGATCGTGCACCAATAACCATTTTCATCATCAGGAAGCTGCTCTACTTGATGCATGATGGGTGTTTATGGCTATAGGAGCCCATCCCCATCACAACAAACTTGATTCACCGTATTTCCCAGCTTCCATGCAAAGGAGAATACCCTGCGGTCATATCGGATGGGAAGAGCAGTGACTTGGCCATTGTGGAGGCCATGAAGAAAAAGTACAAGCTGGAAAATAAGAAGAGGGGCTACATTATCTCCAGCACCAAGAAAAAACCAATACGCGTGGCAACCCAAATCATGGCAGGAAAGGTTATGCACAAGTACCGCATGGACGAAGTACCCGCGCCGGTGGTAGCACTGGCTGAGAAGTGCGCGAAGGGAGTCTAGTTTAACTGGTCCATGTTCCTCTACATGGAATTCTTAGAGAATTTCCGTGAAGCCTAGGAAAAAGGAAAAATGATCCACTATGCATGGCTTCTGTTGTCCATAGTGCTCGTGGCTAGGGAATTGCTAAAGGATAGTCAATTCCACATAATTGACAGGGATTTATCAGAGGCCACGAAGTACGCTTCATTCTGGGCCATAAAGGATGCCACTAGGATCTGTGACAACAAAATATTTTGGGTGTTCATGGAGATGAACCTTAGAATGGGGATCAACCATAAGCCGCAATTATCACCCACTGTCTACAATAGTCTGCAGAGTTTTGCGGAATTCAAAGCGGACATGCATAACATTTATATGAGAGTGCGCAAGGACTTGACTAAACAATGGAGGAAGCTACCCTTTGTAGCCATAGACGATGTCATCTTTAATGTCCTGGAGACATGGCCACTGGAGTGGCATGCCCCAGACATTGCGGAGATCAAGAAGTTGCTGGAATAGAGGAAGAAAGAAGAGGCCAAGCTACACATCACACAATTGGTAGAAAAGAGAAGGGAGGCAGTAGAATTGCGGGTGGCATGGGACGCTGCATAGAAAGCAGCTGAGCAGGAAAAGGACGTAGTAGCAGTAGCAGCACAGGAGGCAACCATGAAGGTGGACGAGGGCCAAACGATGCCTTCGTAGGGGCAGGAAGAAAAGGAAGAAAAGACAAAAGAGGGAGGCACGGACCCACAAATCGTGTTGGCACAGTTGAAGCACCAACACGCAACAGAGCGGGCAGGGTCGCATAAAAAGGTCAAGGAATCGAAGTTGTCTATTGACCCAATCACCCTAACCTAGGGTGATCTGCACAACATCGGCGAGACAGTGCGCGATGTCACCTCTAAGGCTCTCCAAGATTTCATGCAGGAGAACCAGTTTGTGTTGGGGGCCCTCAGAGCATAGTTGTAGGAATTACAAATGTGCCCTCCTCAGGTTGGTACCCTTTCGACCAACCTTGCAGTCGGCTCAATAGCAGCAGAGCAGATGTTGCACGCGTGGATGATGAATACAATAATGTTGCCGGAATGGGCACTAGTGACATCAAATGAGGCTGACATGCCTACGGTTAGCATGTTGAAAGGTCTCAATCTCAATATGCCTGCACTCCCATGAGAGACCTTATATGTTCTGCAGGATGGGATAATTGTAGAGCTGAGCACTAGGGCTGCAAGTCCTAAGTGAACAGAAAATCAATATGGAACAACTGAGCTTGCAGCACAACAAAGTGGTGTCATAGAATCAATAGTTGGTACAGGTAATAGACAATGCTTGCCAAAGCGTCTCAAAGCTAGCCATCTCAACAGACATGCCAGAAGAGGCACGGATCCACAAGTTAGCAGTAGGTGTACACAAGGCACAAGAGGAAATGACAAAGGTTCAACTGGAGCTGAACCTTCAAATCGTTGAGCTATGGTTAAAGGTGCAGCCGTCCACCCCTCCAGAAGTCAGAGAACAGTCCGCTAGCATTATCACAGCGAGATTAGATGAGATTGGTAGTGCAATACGAGATTGCACCAGCATGTTGGAAGAATCATTTGATGTCCTCATAAATCTGCAGGAGGACCCCAACATCCAGCACTTAGTGATAGAGACGTGAGAAATCCAACAACAGTATGAAAATGTCCATGGAACTACATGGACAGTGGCCCTCACTCAGACGCTCATGCGGATGTAATAGGCTAAAGCGCTAAAAGAACAGGTGCACATGGCACGACACAAGGAAGTAGTCCTGAAGGCGCGCGTTTAGCCTTGGATCGACGGGGCCTTCACCATCACAGCAAAAATTGAAAGCAAGCTCGCACACATGCAGGGGATGCATGCACTGATGCAGAGAAGTGCTTCCGACATAGAGGTCTTAGAATAACATATGCAACATATCCAACAAGTAGCAGCTCAGTGTGCTACTGACCATGTTGCAATTCGAGAACAGTTGGAGGGACTCCGCGCAAAGATCTTTGTGCTAACAAAGTGACTTGACGGCGAGTCACAATGTTTGTGTTGGGGGGCTGTTGGGCATGGAATATTCCCAGGGCATGTTTTGAGGCTTAAAGCCCAAGTTTTGACCAAATCTTGTTGTAAAAACTCTGCGAATTGCGGGTGCGGGGCCCGACAGTATGATAGAGTCATAGGGTTGTCCACCCTAGTTTTGTAATGTAATATCAACTGGATAGACCTACCCATGGTCCATGGACCATGGGATTGTATAAATAGAGTGACGCTCTAAGTGTAGAAAATAATGAATAACGAAGAGAGATGAGAAGAATGATAAGTCTAAGTGATTGAGTCAAAATGTAAAGTGAATCTATGGGTTGTAGAGTAGGAGAAGGCTCTGTAGCTGAGTGTGCAGAGGCCTAGTAGTCCTCAGCTGAGTGCGCAGACCCCTGTAGCTGAGTGTGCAGGGTGGATCAAGTTTGTAATCGTTGGATAATCAATAAAGAGAAGTTTTGCTACAATTCTGTGTATCTTTTTTTGGTTTAATGCATAATTGGATATAATTTGCAAATATATTGTTTATTTACTGTGTGAACCTATATGAATGTTTTGTATTGTTAAGTATAAATTAAGACATTTAAGTAGGCGAAGGTGCTTAAATAATACTGGAAGATAAATAAGATCTCGGGAAATAGCACAAAGTGTGGCACGACCCCTAGTTAGGGATGCACGAAGGCAAGGTATCAGGCCACGAGGAATAGAAAGGTGCGTGAAGCCACCTACGCGAAGAAACAAACCAAGGTCCATTCGAACTCATCAAACATCTCTAGGGTGCAAAAACCTGGTCCTAGCACCCTCCCATACTACTACGGGTGAGACCTAAGTCTACGCCCCACAAACTGTTGCCGAAAGGGCCAGTAGTACGAGGATTTGTTTGGCTAATTAACTGAACTTGGGTTAGGCCCCAACAAGCCAACATTGTTGCTTCCCAGGTTGGTTTTGCTAACCTTGGGGTTGCAAAATTTGTCTCTGTGTTTGTATAGGTTGGCCCTATGAGGGTATGGGTAGAGAGATATGCAAAGCATATTGCATCTGCTGCTGCATGGCCTACTGCAATTGTTGGAAGGGGTGACCTTGCATTTGTTGTAGGTGACCTTGTTGTGGGATAATTTGACCTTGTTGTTTTGTGGAAATCCCTTGCTGCAACAAAGGTTTCCCTTTCGGTAACAAATGTTGCCCTGGTTGTTGCAAAAGTTGTCCTTGTTGTTGTAACGGTACTTGAATAGTGCCTGGGAAATTACCGAACTGAATCTGGCTGTAGCCAAGCTATATGTACTACCTAGATGACATGGTGTAAGATTGATTAACCAATCCTTGAGAACCATATGGAAAGTAAGGATTTTGGTATTGGACCTAAGCCCCATAGGGCTGTTGATACTGAACATTGTTCGATCCAAATGAACCACTAGGATTCTGAACCTATTAGTACTGGACATTGCTTGATCTAGTAGGTTCAGCAGGGTTGTAAATAATACCAGAAGAGGGTTGGTTTATACCAAGCATGTGAGCTTGTGAACTGCTCACATTAGTGGCACCTGACACCATAGAGACATTCAAACTTTGTCCCCTAGGCAATTGCACAATTTGGCCATTGACTAACGAGATAGAAGAACTAGTAGAGATAATCTTTGAAACCATCAGTTGCGACTCACGCGTGACTAGGATTTATGGTACAAGAGTGTTCGGGATGGTGGGTTGCACTAGGATTGAAGTAACAACTAGTTGGGAGGTCGTGTTCATGATGAACAGACCTGACGTAGGCCTAACGTCTGATGCCAAAACAGAGTTATGGTAGAGTGATGAGGCACTAGGTGTGCCTAAAACTAAGTGCCCTAAAGACACATAGCTATGTGGAAAGCTGGCGGGAATACCTTCTAAATAATGGAAACCCTCGATAGGGAATTGCAATTGAAAGTCTTCCCCCTCAACAGTGTGTGGAGTTGAGACTTCGGACTCATCCGAAGAAGTGCCGTAGCATCACCTTCAGGTTCCATGTCTGGAAACAAATGAAGGTGAACAGTTGAACATGTACTGGGTGATAGTTCCAAAGGAACACCCGGTTGATCATATGGGATGTAAGGGCACTGTGGTGATACATCAATAGCATCAAATAGATGGTTTGAATGATAAATAACCAGTCCAAGCTGACTCTCAGTGGTTGGTGAGTTCTCTGAAGTTCGAATGGGATTATTCGAAGATTCTGAGTCAAGACCAGCAGATGACCTTGAATCGAAAGTAGGCGGAGGATGAGACGATAATGGTTGAATACTCAAAACAATTGCTAGTTCAACATTTTGGTCCTCAAATGGCTCTAATAACTCAGGAAGTGGCTCCTCAGACAATCTTTCAAAGGGAGAAGAGGAAGAGTAAGTGGGTGAACCAGAGGGTTCAACCACGATGACCTTGTCTTGGCCAACAGAACAAATAAATTCAAGGCTTTAAAATGTCCTTTTAAGGGAACTCAAGATTTGGTAAAAAATCTAATAGGATGTTTTGGATTGTGGGCAATCAGCTATTTAAGATGCATAAAATACTGATGTTCTTTCATTTTTTGAGAGTCGAGAAAGAAACAAAGATGACTCTATCACTTTCGATTGGAAACGAGCTCGAAAGGAAAAGTGCTCGGATGATATTTTTAGTTTAAAGAGTTACAAATATCAAATGACTACTATGGATGATCTAGGTAAACAGGATTACCAGGCAACCGTGAACTTGGAATAACTCTTGGCGAACCAAGAAGTATGAACATGCAATCTTCCTGAATGTTTTGTTCAGTGTATCACGTTTGCAACGCAGCCGACTCAACTTCCTAAGGATGAAAGGATTGCAGCCTAGTGGGGTCTCCCATTATATACATGACGGTACGGGGAGCACAAATCCATGCTAACGTTATCTAATGCTGAAGCTAACGACAACTGCTAGGTTTACAGCGCCGAAACACGTCTCTAGCCTAGACCTTCTAGATGTGATCGTTAATGTCAAATGCACCTTAGGTAAATTGATTTCATTTTAGAGTTAATCTTGAGTTAAGTTTCAGTTTTCAGGTCTTAGCGATGCTACTCGAAAAACCTAAAATGCAACTAAATGGGACAAGACCCTTTCAATTCGATGAAATGCCTACACTAGAGAGGGTAGAAACTACTCAATCAAATGCAAACAATCAAGCAACTGAAAATGAAATGATTTTTCACTACTTCACTTTTTTGAAAAATAAACTAATGAAAAATGCATTCCAATTCCTAATTTCCTGACAAGAATATATCTATTAGTCCTTTCGAAATGAACAAATTTATTTTCCTTTTCAAATGCTAATGCAATTCTAGTTTTTAAATGATGCGAATCATAATGATGCAACAAGCTAGAATTTCACACTTTCTCATGAAACAACGAAAAAAACTTTCACATACAATCTTTCAATGAAAAAAAAATTCAAGACTATGAGCTCTTCAAGCAGATGAAAACATGAAAAGAGAAGTTCATTCAAATCGACGAAACACCAACTTTGCTAAACACAATATTGACAATGTAATCTATGCCGGAAAAAGATGTTCAAACTAGTAAACAAAATTGTTTCAAACTTGTGCAAAATGAGGTCAAATTCGTAAGAGGGACCAAAAACAAATGCAAGGAGCAAACACACCCACATCTGAGCTTGATGAGTCCACAAGTTGCTAAATGAATGACTAGCTAGATTTCCTAGTGTTGCTAGCCACTCAATGACTCAATCAATCAAATAGCAAGATGACAAGCCTACAAGCAAGCAAAACCAAACGAAAAGTAGCTTTCTAATTAGGGAGAAAAATAGTAAAAAGGCTCACATGGTCAAAAACACAAGAGCAGAACACACTGGCTAGTATTGGGTCCTAGCCCTAATCTTCACTTACAGGAATAGACACGACTTCCTAACTGAAAACAAGTGCCAGGCGTGGGTCAATGCGACTGTTCCTCTACAATTCATGCTGATCAATGTGACTGTCAACCGATTAAACACGTTGTCCAAGGAAACTAAGGAAAAAATAAAAAAATAAAATTCAAAACAAGGACTAGATCTGCTACTATGGATTTTAGACTTAGGCCAGTATGCAGGATAGAAACAATAGAACAAAAGGGAAAACATGAAACTAGCAAAGTTCTCATGAAATCGTGAAATCCAAAACAAACAAAAGGATGGGATCTCCCCAGCGGAGTCGTCAATTTGTGGTGAAGTAAAATTATAAGTTCGGACACGAACAAATTCTTCTAGCCTGATAATGGGTCTAGAAACAACAGATACATTCTATGGAATATTTCCTTAGATTAGAATCAATCAATAGGGCCTACCTCTTGGCCACTTATCCTTCTTTATGATGTCCTCGATTGCTCGCTCCAGCAATCTCTCACTTCCTTCTTCAAGCTCCTGAAACAAGTAAACAATAACAACACACAAACATAATAATAGACAAACTACAATTCAACCTACTTAATGAGTCAAGAAGGATTAAGACACGAATATGTAATATTACAAAACATGTAAGAAATCAATCGATAGTTGCATATATTAATATCAAAGAGATATTACAACCATTTGTCTTGATGTCACAATCTTCCTCTGACAAGACCAGGTTCCAACACACTTCTCCCTCACACAACTAGATGGCTACAACTATTAATAGCTTGCTTGTCTAGTATATTTACACTTAGCCAAAACTCTAACTTTGATTTTCACACTAGTCACTAGTTGGTGCTTGGGAAGAAGGGAGGTTTATATAAGAAAGATGGATGGGAGATGGATCCTCTTCTCATGGGAGAAGGACTTATCCCTTGAGGTAGTTCCATGATTATAGTGGAAAGAAGCCCAAATTGTCATCCTCGACCCCATCCGGCCAAACCGTTTACCAGACTTCCGTTACGGAGCTTCTAGAGATGGAAACTTCAGTGCTAATTTAAAAAAATTTCCATAACAGGACCGGCACGACTGGAACACAGCTCAGTCGCACCGATCGGCCTAGGGAATAGTTCTAATCTCTGCACATCGGTGCGGGGGAGACAAAGGTCATTAGCACCGGTCTTCTAAATTGGGAAAAACAAAAGTTTCAGGGGAAATGGTGAAAAAGGTAAATGATCTGCTCATGAAGAAGGACATAATGGGAGTTTCTCCATGAAGGAAAATAATTTGGGGTTCACTGTAGAGGTCCTCCAGGATCAAAGAATGGAGAGTATAGGGACAGTGACAAAATGTTGTGTAACATCATCTACTCTGCAAACTCTTCGGCCTTTGCACTTCTTGTCTCCTGTTTGCCCAAATTTCTGAGCTCATACACACCTCTTGGATTCATTCCAAAAACAATATGAAATGGACTCATCCCAGTTCTTCAGTTTGGAGTTTCATTATAGGAAAACTTAGCTTGAGCAAGTGTTAAATCCCACTGCTTAGGATTTTGATACACTAAACTTCTCAATTAGTTCCCCAAGTTTCTGTTTACCACTTTGATCTATCCATTTATTTGCAGGTGATATGTTGAAATGAAACCAAGCTTGGCACCTAGTTTCTTCCAAAGAGTTCTCCATAAATTCCCAACAAAATTTGTATCCATATCAGACACAATACTTATAGGAAATCCATGTAACCTTGCAACTTCTGAAAAAAATAGATTAGCAATATGTGTTGCATCACTAGTCTTTTTACATGCAATGAAATGTGTCATTTTAGAAAATATATCTGCCACAACATAAATGGAATAATTTCCTCTTTGATTTTTAGGTAATCCCAAAACAAAATCCATATTAACTACATCCCATGGTCAATCTGGTATTGGTAATGGCTGGCATAATCTTGTATTTTGGCTTCTCTCCTTAGCATGTTGACAGATCCTACATTTCTCAACAAATTTCTTAACATCAGTTTCCATATTTGGCCAGCAGTAAAAAGCATTTACCTAAGCAAAGGTTTTGTCTTGTCCAAAGTGTCTAGATAACCCTCCACTTTGTTTCTCCTTAATTATGTTTTCCCCCATAGAACATTTGGGAATGCACAATTTGTTACCTTTAAATAGTAAACCTACTTGGATAAGATAATCTGACCAATGGCTTCTATTATGAACTACTGGATTTTGTACAACTGCATAAATATCTTTAAATTCTGCATCATATTTATACATATCAACCATTTCTTCAAATCCAACTACACCTACTCTTAATTCTTGCACAATGAAATTTACCCTGCTTAAATCATCAACAACTTTGTTCAACTTACCACTTGTATGTTTGATCACAAAAGTAAAACTCTATAAAAACTCTACCCACTTGGCATGCTTTTGATTCAATTTTGGTTTATTGTTTATAAACTGCAATGTATGATTGTCAGAGTACAATATAAACTCATTTGGTAGAAAATAATGTCTCCATTTTTTTAAAGCTTGCACAATAGCATAAAATTCTTTATCATAATAAGTGTTGGAAATAATACTGAGAGGGGGGGTGAATCAGTATTATCAAATTATTTTTCAATATATTTATACTTTGAATTATTGTATGTCAGTACCATAAAATAATGAGCATGAACAAGAAAAACAGATAGTCACACCAAAGAACACCAGATATAAGGTGGAAACCCAATGTGGGTGAAAACCACCTGCTGCAATATGTCTCTATCTTCTTTCAATTAGAAACTCCTTTTACAATGATTTTGTACTGGTGCAGTCCTTTACCAGTACGCAGGCTACAACCTGCAGAGAGCTACAACTCTCTCTCGTTTTCCAGTCTCTCCTAGAAGGGAGTTACAACCCCCTACTTCTTTTCTTTCAAGGACCACTTTTCATTAATTTTCAGACTGGATCGAAGAACATCAAATAAACATCAAGTACATGTGAATCAACCAATCTCCTTATACACTCAATCCAATGAGCCACCCAAACTTCTCAGAATGCTGTAAACAGAAAAGCAACACCAGTAACCTAAACCCAGAACACAGCAGCAAATAGAAAACAGGCAGCCAACAAATATTTCAAAACAGGTCCGCAACTTCACCAATATACACCTGCGGATACCCGCACTTCACCTTTAGCTGCGCTGCATATACCCGCACTGCGCCTTCTTCTGTACTGCGTACCCCGCACTGCGCCTTCAGCTGCACTGCGTATACCCGCACTGTGCCTTCCTCTGTACTGCGTACCCTGCACTGCGCCTTCAGCTGCGCTGCGTATACCCGCACTGTTCCTTCCTATGTACTGCGTACCCTCGCACTGCGCCTTCAGATCGCCTGCGAACCTCTGATTAGGGCCAAATTAATAATCCTCCAATGTACCACAGACAGTCAAATCCACAGATCTGATCATGCGCCCCAGAGATCACGACTTAGCAATAGATTCGCCTTTAAATTTTACCTTGATTTAGATCTGGCTTTTAAAACTGATAACCCAAAATTCAGTTCTTATGATATTCCAATTTCAAAGATGTCTAAGCCAAGTGTTCTCCTTCCCTACTTATAGTCAAGCCCTTATTCACACCATGGGACAAAACCATCAATAACCAATACAAGGGATCCAAACCGGGGCTAAATTAGATCCTCTACCACAGGCCAAAACCATAGGATCATGAACGACAGGCTAAATACCACGGGCCAAACATAAGAAACCTCACGTGAGTGCACTTCTCTGCCTTGAAGTGAGTGAACTAGGGGACCGCACTTTCTGAACGGATAAACTGCAGGTATGACCGCACTTCCTGGAAGGAGAACCTGCGGGTCCGCACCTTTTGAACCATTCACCTGCGAGCCTCTTAATTTCCATCATTTTGAGAGCCTGAACAGAGTTTTTCCACTTGAGTGAGTTGCCATCAAGTACAACACCTGTATCATAGAGCCATACCAGAATCATAATGCCAACAATCTCCCCCTTTGGACTTGATGGCAACCTCAAGATCCTCAACGTCATTCTCCCCCTTTGACATCAAGGGCAAAGGGTTATGCTCCCCCTAATACCATTCTCCCCCTAACTATAAACCAGATCTGCAAAGAAGAACCATAATCCACCAAACACCATAAATGACCATGAAAGAGATAGAGACATATCGCAACAATATTTCTTCTGTACTTCCTCCATAATTCCAACAATCCATTATATGCTCCCCCTGAACCTGTGCCATTTGATCTTCGACCAATCCGCAACTCAGCAAATGTACGCATATACCCCAAATGAACCTTGCATACAACCAACAATCAGAAGAGAGTCAACAACAAGATGATGCATCAACAACCCCCAGCTTTTGCCTGAGGTATTCAAAGGTCTCCCTGGGCAATGGTTTGGTGAGTATATCAGCAACTTGTTCCTTATAAGGAACATACTCCAACTTGACCTTTTGTTCAAGCACTTGTTCTCGGAGAAAGTGATACTTGATTGGTATGTGCTTGGTCTTTGAATGCATGACTGGGTTCTTTGAAATGCTGATTGCACTTGTATTATCACATAAGATGGCGATAGGTGGCGTACAAGTGATTTGAAAATCCTGCAAGGTCTGCATCATCCAAAGGAGTTGAGTGCAGCAAGATGCAGCAGCCACATATTCTGCTTCAGCTATAGACAAAGCAATTGAACTCTGTTTCTTGTTGAACCAAGATACTAATCGGGAACCCATAAAGAATGCACCACCACTTGTGCTCTTCCTGTCATCCACGCTTCCGGCCCAATCTGCATCTGTATAAGCATGAAGTGTGAGATCTGTATCTCTAGGATACCATAAGCCATAGTTTTGAGTCCCTTGAAGATATTTGAAAATTCTCTTCACTACCTGAAGATGAGTTTCCTTTGGATTTGCCTGAAATCTTCCAAATATTCCCACTGCATGCATGATGTCTGGTCGGGTACCTGTCAAATAAAGTAGACTTCCAATCATAGATCTGTAGGTTGGTTGATGCACTGCTGCTGATTCATCATTTGCACTGAGGTTAATCCTGTGACCATGGGTGTACATACTGGTTTTGCTTCTTCCATACCATATTTCTTCAAAATCTGCTTGAGATACTTGGTTTGAGATAAGAAGATCCCTCCTTCATTTTGTTGGATTTGCAATCCAAGAAAATATGTCAGTTCTCCAAGCAAAGACATTTCGAATTCTTTCTGCATCACCAAGGCAAAGCTTTGACTCATATCTTCTTCATTGTTGCCAAAGATAATATCATCTACATACACAACAAGTATTAGCAATTTGTCATTTTCAATTTTTATATAAAGATTGCTATCTGCTAATCCTTTTGAAAAACCTTTTTGATGAAGATATTTGTCCAAACGATAGTACCAAGCCCGTGGAGCTTGTTTAAGACCATAGAGAGCCTTTTTCAGTCTACATACAAGATTTGGATCATTTCCAAGAATGAAACCATCTGGCTGCTCAATGTATACTTCTTCTTCTAAGTCTCCATTCAGAAAGGCTGATTTCACGTCCATTTGAAATACTTTGAACTTTTGAAAGCTTGAGAGAGCAAGGAACATTCGGATGGCCTCAAGTCTTGCAACAGGAGAAAAAGTTTCTTCAAAATCTATTCCTTATTGCTGGGCATATCCTTTACAAACAAGTCTGGCCTTGTTTCTAATTACTTCCCCATTTTCATTCAACTTATTCTTGAAGATCCATTTTGTCCCTATAACATTCTTATCCTTTGGTCTAGGAACCAACTCCCAAGTGTTATTCTTTTCGATCTGCTCAAGGTCTTCATCCATTGCTTTGACCCAACATTCATCTTTGCATGCCTCTCTTACATTTTGTGGTTCAGTGGAGGAGAGTAATGCCAAATAGCTTGAAGCTTCTGCAATCATTCTTCTTGTTTGTACACCTGCTTCTTTCTGCCCCAAAATCTGAGATTCTGGATGATTCTTCTGAACATACCTTGATGGAGTCTTCTCTTCTATCCTTATCTGTTCCTCTGGTGCTCCTTGAGGTTATTCTTCTTCATCATTCTGTCTTTGAGGGTAGTCTTCATTTTCTTCTATATTTTCATGATTTACTTGCCTAGGAATGTATCATTTTTCATCAACCACTACATCAATGCTGTCAACAATTTTTCCAAGTATTTTATTGTAGCACTTATATGCTTTGCTGTGTGGAGAATAACCAAGAAGAATGCCTTCATCTGCTCTAGGTTCAAGTTTGCCAAGTTGTCCATCAGTATTCTTAATATAGCATTTGCTCCCAAAAATTTTGAAATGCTTTACCGAAGGAGTCTCACCATACCAGAGCTCATGAGGAGTTTGAGTGCTGTTCACTCGGACATTTGTTTTGTTGAGAATAACAACCGCAGCATATGCAGCTTCACCCCAGAAAGTTGTGGGAGTTCCAGACTCATCAAGCATAGCACGAGCCATTTGTTGGCTGTTCTGTTCATCCTTTCCACCACTCCATTTTGCTGAGGAGTTCTAGATGTAGAGAATTCCCTTCTTATCCCATGTTCTTCACATAAATCGAAAAATTCATTTGAGGTAACTCCCCACCTCTGTCAGACCTGAGGCACTTAATTTTGTAACCTGATTCATTTTCAACCAAGGCTTTGAAGGATTTGAATTTTTCGAATGCTTCATCTTTGTGCTTCAAAAGTCCTAACCAAACAAACCTAGAGAAATCGTCAATGAATAATATCAAGTATTCTTCTCCTCGAGGTGACCTTGTCCTGAAAGGGCCACATACATCTGTATGGACTACTTCAAGAGGTCTGCTAGCTGATCCTTCCTTCTCCAGGAAGTTGGTTCTGGTTTGCTTACCAAACTGACATGATTTGCATATAGTGTTGTCTGGAATTTTGATATCTGGAAGACCACGAACTGCCTGATATTTGCATGCCTTCCTTATTTGTGAAAATCTTAGATGCCCCAACCTCTGGTGCCATAACCAATGTTCATCATCCTTGCTCAAATAGCATTGTTGTTGTCCTTCTTCAAATATGTATAGATTATTTGGAGTTCTTCTACCTTTGATCATTGTTTTCCCTGTATCAAGATCACGAACACTACATCCATTTGATCGAAATATTACCTCGGTTCCTTGATCGCACATTTGACTGACACTTAGAAGATTATGCTTCAAGCCATCAACATACAAAACATTTCCAGCTTTGACCTTTTCTTTCAACTGAGCTGTGCCTTTTCCTTTTATAGCTGTAGGAGTATCATTTCCAAAAGAAACTTTCTTTCCCTTTTCTAAAGCAGAATATGATTCAAGTTTTTCTTTATCACCTGTCATATGCTTCGAACATCCACTGTCGATGTACCATAGATTTTCCTGTCCCTCTGCATAAAAGGCTATCCCACATCTTTCTGATTGTGGTTCTCTTATTCTCCATGTTCTGGTGCTTGAGGCTTGTTCCTTTGTTTGCTGAAACCTGCTCCTGCATTCAGAATCTTCATGACCGAAGTTATTACAAATAGAACATTCAATTTCATTTTCAAGAGCTGAAAAGTTGTTATAGGTCATGTTTGTAATTCCAGTCATACTTCTTTGTTTTTGAGCTTCTCTAGTCATGATTGTTTTATATGCAACACATTGAGTTGCTTTGTGACCAAAGTTATGGCAAGAGAAACATTGGCCATTGAAGAAACTTCTGCGGTTATCAAATCTACCAGCCAAATGATTGTAATTTCTTGTCATCCATTCTTGAAGCAAATTGAGAAAATTTTACCTGTGGCTGGTAGTAGCTTTTGTTCACCCTTAAGACAGATTGCCCTTGGTTTACCTGGTAGTCTTTGTTTGTTCTTGATGTAATTCGTCCCTGCTTTACCTGGTGATCTCCATTGTGCTTTTGCTCATTCCTTCTTGCTGCATCAAGATAACTCTTTGAGGTGGATGCTTGAGATGTTTCTCCATAATACCCCAGACCTGTCATGTTTAGCGGAGAACGTTGTACATTGATGATCTTATCCAGAGTTTCAGATCCTTTGACAAACTTAAGATTAATAGCCTTTGTTTTCTCAATTTCTTTTCTAAGGCCAACAATTTCACATTCTAACTTTTCAAGAAATTTTTCTTTTTCATCAATTTGAAATTGTAGAGTATCAATGATCACATTCTTTTCTTCTATACATGTCTTGAGTCTAGAAATCTCTTCATAAAAACTATCCACGTCTATAGCATCCATGTAATCATCATCTTCAAAGGCCATTAAAAGTTTATAGTCATTACCTCGTTCATCTTCATCACTATTTGATAGACCATCACTGTCTTCATGAGTGTAGTAGCTTTTCTTATTTGCATTCTGTTTCTTGTTCCATCTAATAGGTTCCTTTCCCTTGTCGATCTTATCCTTATGAGGACATTTGGCAGCATAGTGACCTACTCTTCCACAAGCAAAGCATTTGAAGGGTAACTTACCTCTGAACCGTCCAGCACCCCGTTGAAGATTTCTGATAAAATTTGATTCTTCTTCTTCTTCTGACCCACGTCCTGATTCATAGTACTCTCCTTTGCCTGAAGCCTTGAAGGCAGCTTCTCTCCTGTCAGATGGACCTCCTTTCCTCATTTCATAAGCAGTTAGAATTCCATGCAGTTGTGACATTTTAAGATGTTGTAGATTCTCCTTTTCTTCTATAGCAGAAACTTTAGATTCAAACCTAGGTGACAAGGATCTTAGAACTTTTTCAACCACAACAGCCTCTTTTATTTCTTCACCCGAATTTTTCATACAATTAACAATCTCATCCACACGAAGAAAATAGTTAGCCACACTTTCATCATTATACATCTTGAGATTTTCATATTGAATCCCGAGGGTTTGAAATTTTTCACGTTTTACCTGATCATCTCCTTCATAGCTCAGAACAATCTTGTCCCATATTTCTTTTGCAGATTTATACTGCATAACTTTCACAAATTCTGATTGAGATAGACATCCTAGAAGAGTATTGACTGCCTTTGCATTTGTTTCATATTTCTTCTTCTCAGCTGGATCTGTAGGAGTAGCTGATGGAAAAGTATACGCTGTTTCTATGATATCCCAGACTTCTGTACCCAAAGATTGAAGATAGGCAGTAACTCTTACCTTCCAATACATGAAGTTGTCCCATCAAAAATCAGTGGCCTGATTGATGCTTCCCTCTCGTAGTTACTCATGATGGATCTTCCTTCAAGCAATCAAGCTCCTTCAGAAGGACCTGCTCTGATACCAATTGTTGGAAATAATACTGAGAGGGGGGGTGAATCAGTATTATCAAATTCTTTTTCAATATATTTATACTTTGAATTATTGTATGTCAGTACCATAAAATAATGAGCATGAACAAGAAAAACAAATAGTCACACCAAAGAACACCAGATATAAGGTGGAAACCCAATGTGGGTGAAAACCACCTGCTGCAATATGTCTCTATCTTCTTTCAATTAGAAACTCCTTTTACAATGATTTTGTACTAGTGCAGTCCTTTACCTGTACGTAGGTTGCAACTTGCAGAGAGCTACAACTCTCTCTCGTTTTCCAGTCTCTCCTAGAAGGGAGTTACAACCCCCTACTTCTTTTCTTTCAAGGACCACTTTTCATTAATTTTCAAACTGGATCCAAGAACATCAAATAAACATCAAGTACATGTGAATCAACCAATATCCTTATACACTCAATCCAATGAGCCACCCAAACTTCTCAGAATGTTGTAAACAAAAAAACAACACCAGTAACCTAAACCCAGAACACAGCAGCAAATAGAAAACAGGCAGCCAACAAATATTTCAAAACAGGTCCGCAACTTCACCAATATACACCTGCGGATACCCGCACTTCACCTTCAGCTGCGCTGCGTATACCCGCACTGCGCCTTCTTCTGTACTGCGTACCCCGCACTGCGCCTTCAGCTGCGCTGCGTATACCCGCACTGTGCCTTCCTCTGTACTGCGTACCCCGCACTGCGCCTTCAGCTACGCTGCGTATACCCGCACTGTGCCTTCCTCTGTACTGCGTACCCCCGCACTACGCCTTCATATCGCCTACGAACCTTTGATTAGGGCCAAATTAACAGTCCTCCAATGTACCACAAACAGTCAGATCCACAGATCTGATCATGCGCCCCAGAGATCACGACTTAGCAATAGATTCGCCTTTAAATTTTACCTTGATTTAGATCTGGCTTTTAAAACTGATAACCCAAAATTCAGTTCTTATGATATTCCAATTTCAAAGATGTCTAAGCCAAGTGATCTCCTTCCCTATTTATAGTCAAGCACTTATTCACACCATGGGACAAAACCATCAATAGCCAATACAAGGGATCCAAACCGGGGCTAAATTAGATCCTATACCACGGGCCAAAACCATAGGATCATGAACGACGGGCTAAATACCACGGGCCAAACATAAGAAACCTCATGTGAGCGCACTTCTCTGCCTTGAAGTGAGTGAACTAGGGGACCGCACTTTCTGAACGAATAAACTGTGGGTATGACCGCACTTCCTGGAAGGAGAACCTGCGGGTCCGCATCTTTTGAACCATTCACCTGCGAGCCTCTTAATTTCCATCATTTTGAGAGCCTGAACAGAGTTTTTCCACTTGAGTGAGTTGCCATCAAGTACAACACCTGTATCATAGAGCCATACCAGAATCATAATGCCAACAATAAGAATATTTCTTCTTAGCTTCATTTAATTTCTCACTAAAGTATGCTATTGGTCTTTTCTCCTGTCTTAAAACTACTCCAATTGCAACTCCACTAGCATCAGTTTCAACTTGAAAAACTTTTCCAAAATCAGGCAAAGCTAAAACTAGTTTTTTTGTAATTTTCTTCTTCAGCAACTTAAAATTTCGGTCTATTGATTCTGTCCACTTGAATGGCTAATTAGTCTCTTTGATTGTTTCAATAATTGGTGCACAAATCTAACTAAAACTTCTGATAAATTTTCTATAAAAACTTGCAAAACCATGAAATCTTCTTTCCTCAAAATATTTCTTGGAATATACCAGTTCCAAATTGCTTGGACTTTCTCTGGATCCATTTTCAGACCTTCTTTAGAAACTGCAAACCCAAAATAGATTAATTATTCTTTCATGAAACTACATTTCTTCAAATTTATCAGCAGTTTCTCTTTCTGCAGAGTCCTTAGAACCAACTTAAGATGCTCTAGATGTTCTTCTTTGTTTCTACTGAAAACTAGAATATCATCAAGATAAAAAATGACAAACTTGCCTTCATATTCTTTTAAGACTTTATTCATCATCCTCATGAATGTGCTGGGTGTATTATTCAGTCCAAAAGGCATCACTAACCACTCATACAGCCCACTGTTTGTTTTAAATGAAGTCTTACATTCATCTCCTCCTCTAATCCTCATTTGATGATATCCACTTTTTAGATCTATTTTAGTAAAATACTTTGACCCACTTAAACAATCCATCAAATCATCCATCCATGGTAAAGGAAAATGATACCTAATTTTGATTTTATTGATGGTTCTGGAGTCTCTGCACATGTGCCACTCACCTTCTTTCTTTGGACTTAGTACCATTGGTACAGCACATGGAAAAAGACTCTGTTTGATTAATCCTTTATCCATCATTTCCTGCACTCATCTCCCAACTTTTGCATTCTCCTAAGGAGTCAATCTGTATGTTGTTTTGTTTGGAAAACTTTCTCCAGGTATCAGGTCAATATCATGACTAATACTCCTGATTGGTGGCAATGCATTTGGCAACTCATCCACAATAATATCAGCAAAATCATTCAACAAAGTTTTGATTTATTCAGGTAAATCATCCAAGTTTCTAGAAGTCAAAATTACCTTAGGTCTCCCTATGACAGCAAAATGAATTTCTTCACTTTTTCCAACTTCTTGCAATAGCTCCTTTCCACTCATCAATATAACACTATTTGCAGTTGTTCCTTTGTCTACTTCATCCTTTAATGGAAGCAATGTATGCTTCACTCCATCCTTCTCCAAGGTATAGGTGTTTCTTCTACCATCATGAATGGATTTTCTATCAAACTACCAAGGTCTTCCCAACAATACATGGCATACATCCATTGGCATTACATCGCATAATACCACATCCTTATAGGTACCACTATGGATTTCTACTTTGCATTGTTTTGTCACAATAATATGATGTCCTTTTTGCAACCATGATACTTTGTAAGGAGTAGGGTGTATTTTTTTTACTAATCCTAACTTGCCCACCATTTATGTAGAAACAATGTTGCTAGTGCTTCCATTGTCAACTATCACTTTATAGAATTTTCATTTGGACTTGCATTAGTTCTGAATAAACTCTTCCTCTGAGCTGGTTCTCCTATCTCTTTCTTTGCTTTGAGCAATACCCTTTTCAATAACAAAGATTCTCATACTTTGGGTGATTCTTCCTTATTTACAATTTGAGGTTTTTCTTCCTTTGCCTCAATCACATTCACATTCCATTGATTTGTTGGTTTATTTTGAGGACAATCCCATGATCCATGTCCCCATTCTCCACATGTATAACACCGAATTTTTCTTCCTTGGACTCTTCCTCAGGGTGTGAATCTTCCTCTACTAAAGTCTCCTCTCTATGGTGGTCTACTACTTGAACCTCCTGCTTCACCCTGAGGGTGCTAAAATCTTGATCAGGTAGTTCCTCTACCTCTTGCTAAACTTTTCCCTTTGTTCCTCTGATTTTGTTTTCTCAACATCTTCTCCTCTACTTTCAAAGCTGCTTGATAGGCATCTTCAATTGTATTTAGACTCAACAAGCTGATTCCATTATGTATGTCATATCTCAAACCATTGATGTATCTGGCTACCTTTTCTACATCATCCTCTGCATGTCCTACTCTAATGCTCAGCTTATAAAATTCTTTTGTATATTCTTTGATAGTCAGTCCTTTTTGTCTCAAATTTTGCAATTGTATGAAAATATTTAATTGATAATATTTTGGCATAAATTTAGCTTTCAATATACTCACCATTTTATCCCATTTTTTGATCTTGTACATTCCCTTTCTTGCTCTATATGTTTGTAGTTCATCCCACTAGATAGCTGCATGACCCTTCAATCTCGTAACTGCAAATTTCACCTTCTTTTTTCATCAACCTCCTCATAGTCAAAATACTTGTCCAATGAACTGATCTAGTCCATCAACTCTTCTACATTGAGATTCTTTTCATGCAAAGGTATTTCCACCTTTGGTCTTCCACTTTCTTTAGCCAATATCTTGAGAACTTTGGCAACTTCACTTTCATCCTCTTCTTCTTCCTCAGAAGATTCCTATGCAGCACTGGCATCTCCTTCATCAAGTGCTCTCCTTTGAGTATTTTCCATTGTCTCCATCCTTATGCGCAAGTTTCGAATCTCTTCCAGCAAAACTGCATTCACTACAAGTCTCCCCTGACCTATGCTAGCTCCTCTCCTAGGTGGCATGTTTACTGTAGCAGACTTAATCTTGGGGCTCTAATACCAAATGATGTGGATGGCTACCAAATTTGAAGTGATAGTCTAATATTAGACTAATGTTTCACTTAAAAACCAATCAGCTGCGCATTAATAATATTATGTACGTGTATTTCCTCTCGAGGGTCCCGCTTGTCTGACCAATCACCGTCAGTCTTACTTTGACTTCTTACTCCCCGAGTGCTTCAATCTCCACCATTGATCTGGCTTCTTCAGATGCAACGAATATCACATTGTATCACGCACCAACTAGCCTAAACGATATCCACCATCGATCTGTCCCCTTCGATACAATGGTTATCGCACAATCTCGCGTGATTTCTTGCACGACTAATATCAGGTCGAGAACACGCGAGAAAAGTGGTTTTCCCTTGCTACGTGTCAAACACTAAGGTTAATTGCATGACTTGGGACAATACCATTTGCCATTTCTTAAGTGCGCGAGATACCGCTTACCACTTGGGAATATTGCCCACGTGCTAAATACATAACTTTAAGAAACACGTTTTAATAGAGGTTTAGCTTAATCTTAGAATAAAGCCTTAACGCTAATTGATTGTAATTAACAATAAACACATAAATGGAAATAATACCCAATTAGGGTCTAGAATGTTGATCCGTAGATTCAAGAGAATTTCACACCATGAATAATACGCAATGCCACACTTGATCAATTATTTCAGTAAAATAGAAATTATAGAGTCTTGGCCCTCTCAGCTCGATTATAACAATTTGTCTAACCTCTGCTTCTCTCGCAAACCCTATCTTTCTTCCTCAATCTCTCGCTTACTCACTCTCCTATTCCATCCAAATCTCTATCATTACAATTTTTTCCTTTATTTTATGGATCAAATCATATCCTAACAACATTGACAACTCAATCTCTTTTTTTATCAATTCAACTATTAAATCCCTATTTTAAAGCTCCGATACACACCTATCCTAACATGTATCTCCTATTCTAAAAATAATACAATGATTTAATTGTTATAATAATTGAAGTAAAGATCAATTCAATAGATCAAACACTCTCTTCTAAGAATTGATTTTGGCCACTCAGGTCAATAAAATCCATCTTGTGTTAGCCACAACATGTGAACATACCATCACATTGATGGCTAAGTCTAGATGCTCCTGCATCACTCTTTTGGAGAGGTATAACTTCAACAGGCTCTAATGTTTGATCCAGAAGTCCATTCTAGGACTTCCACATGCCATTGGAAATATTATTCGAAGTGTTATCTAATGGATGGGGTTCGATTAGCCTTTGAGCCCATACGTTATCTCAAAATATCAATCTCACTTCCATCATTCTCCTGCTTGGCTCTCCATACAACTGGTAAACACACCCACTATGTGTCCTTAGGTTGAGGTCTGCAGCTTCCATAGACTTCCATCGATGTTTCCATCACTATAATCATGATTTGAAAACTTCTCCACTAATCCTTCTACTGTGATGATTCACTACATGAAGCCGACAGCTATAAAGAGATTCCTCCTAAGCCATCACTGCCAGCATCTGTTGCAACAAGCAACAAGGCTTTATTGGTTGACAATAATTCCAACACTCTTCCCAGCTGTTAGGCAATGCCAACTACCCAAAAATCTCCCCCGCATGAATTTTGACACCAAATTCCAATAGACTTGCAAATGCCCTCACTATGTCACTGGCCATCCACACAATGCCAATTTTCCAACAATTTTTTTGTCCTTTTTCATTTTTATCTTCAACACTTATTTTTCACTGATATATCCATACTTAGTTAGATCTTCACTTTAGCATGCACCATCATTCATATCTACTTGTTTCCCACACTCTCACCAAGCATATTTTCCCTTCCCTTGGCTAGTTTTCGCCTTGTCTATCTTGCCATTGTGCAAGTTTGGAGCTCAAGCTACAAGCTTGGCCTCTGAGACTATGCAATGCGTAGTACAGTTTGACCCAACTACACATTGCATAGTTCCAGGGCTCATGTCTACCACCTTGGCCACTGAGACTACACAATGTGCAGCCTCTTCCACAGTCTTCCCAGGCTAGACTGCACATTACGTAGTCCCTAGCCTCAAGCTACATCATTGTCTGCTAAGACTACATAGTGCGTAGTACAGCCAGTCTCCCTCCCTTCACTTCCATAATTACACAATTTTCCTAGTCATTACATGTGATTGTGCCTAATCTTTCCTTGAAAGTTGAATTGTTGAAGCTAATTTATTTTCTGCCATGAGTGCTTTTTCCTGCCATTGATATTAAATGTGTTGAGCAGCTCCCTTCATTAGTCACTATTATCATGGCACCCAAGAGAACTGCTTGAAATCATACCACAAAGAGAAGCACCAGGGAGGAACTTAAGAGTACACTAGTTTACTTGCTAGGGTACTCGGATACTCAATTGTGTGTAGAAAAGGAATCAGATCTCACATGGCAGAAGGTGAATGAAATTTTCTCATCAAGGACCTTCAAAGAAAATTTGGAAGACTAGCAGGTGTACATTAATGTCTAGAAGTCGGGGTTACATAGGGATGCATGCAAGTACCTAACATTTCCATGTGTATACGTTATTAGCTCTATATTGTCTCACATGGATCCAAAGACTATGACTCTTGATAGTACCAACAGATGAAGGCTTGCTTCTTTTCTGGTAGCAGATTATCATCCCATGTAGCATTTTCCTAAGCCATAATCATTCATGGATTCATATTTTTATGTGAAGGTTAGCCACTTGAGTACCAAGGAGATTGCTTAAGGATGGGTGAAAGAGCCAATGAAGTTCCATCAGACACCCACCAACACGTATAATTCGAAATCGACCAGAAGGACCTATCAGTTGGTGATCATCTTATGTTGCAAAATCTACAGTCAGCAGAGCACCGAGACCTTTCCCGAAGGGTGGGCCTTCTTATTGGACCCTGTTGTGAACAAATGTAAACCATTGAACTGGTCAGATTTGTTGTCTCAACAGTTACAGATCCATGTGTCTAACACCCTATTTTAGTGTAGTCACAACACCCCCATTTTATTCTATCATAATAGACATGGGGACCCTTTTGTGCACTGTAGTAGGCTTTGAGTGTGATTACTTCATTTCATGTCTAATTTTCTTTTTATTTACACTTGTTTTGTTTTTATAGTATGCCTAAGTTTGATTAATTTTGTTTTTTCAAAAAATTTGTAAATAAGTTTTGTTTCAAACATCTTAATTAATTAAATTAATGAATAAAATAGTCCCCAAGACCAAGATCTGTGCATAGGCTTGAAGCCTTAATAACTGAAAAATTGGTTATAATATATCAAAGATATCAAAGCTTTGACATCGGAGGAACCCTTTTAGAATTCCTTGATGTCAAAACCCCGATTCATAATATAGTGGCTTAGCCTTTTTTAATAAACATACAAACATAAACTATGAACCATATGACAAATGTATTTAATACAAACAAACGAATATAGGTTTTGGTGATATGTATTATAAAGTGGTTGAATTATTATGGAGGACCCACATACCACATAACCCTCCTCCACCACCTTAGATCAAAGAATCCCTCATATTAGAGTTTTTTTCTGTGTCACCTCTTAAAAGTTTTGATATGCCAATGCATTAATACCCATGTCACTCTGATTTCTGATATGCCAATCCCTCTGATCTCCTATCTTTGATATTCATATTCCTAAAATTTCTGATATGTGATATAACCTCTAACTTCTGATATCTTCTAGGCTCTGATATCCAGATTTGATATACATATTAATGATGGTCTAATCGGAATATCGCGTCCGCCTATATATCAGAACTTTTAAATGGTTACAATTGTAAAACCTCTAAAATCAAATCTCTGATATGATGGACACAATAAATCTCTTAAAGGGAGTTGAATACGAGATCTTGCGCACTCCATATTGGAGCTACCCAATATCACAAATATTTGTGTTGTCTCATGTTCAAAATTTTCGATGAGCTTACCTTTGATACCACTCGGCTCTTTGTCAATTTTAACCCCGTTCAGAAGTTGTCTGCATACGAATTCTAAAAACAAAAATAAACAATAGCGAGAACATAACACATAAAACAAATATACATAGAGATTTCCCCTGGATCCCAAAACCGGGACTACCAAATTGATTTTTCATTATGTTCCTTTCAATGTTACAATACATATATATACATGCTAAAGCATCCATAAACCCCAAACCATTAACCCTAGATTAGAAAATAGTCGTAGTTACCTTGACCTAATCTACAAAATACCATGGACCAAAAACCATTGTGCCCAAAACCATGTGCGAAAACCATGCATAAAACCATAGGTAGGTTCGCCCACCTAATACAGGGTCCAAAAGAAAAATTCCCAAGGTGTTGCCCTGGACCCCATAGAGGGAGGCTATTGCCCCCCTCAAACCCCCCTGTTGCGCATCGGTGCAATGAAGGGGGGCTCAGCCCCCCCAATTAATACTAGTGGGGCTAGTCGTGGAAATGATATAACACAAACCAACACTCTTGCCATTTGTCACTTCCATATGGGGTCGCTATTATAATAATTGAAAAGTCTATCAATTGTTTTGCGGGAAGTTTGTTGTGTTTAGATTTCAATTTGTTTTTCAGCTAAGTTTAATAATAGAACTAATAAGATCTAATTATTTGAAATGGCGTTGAATCTAAGGTCGATAAGGAGGAAGTGTCAACTTGATCCGTGATTTCCAAAGACTCTCTGCCATGTGACACAATGCAGTTATAAACTGGGAATATTTTTGTAACAGAGACTAAAAAGGGCCATCACCGTGAGAAGAAAATCAACCCTTAGGCTGAAGAACAACACTTCATTGTAACGATTTCCAAAATTTGGATTCCATTCACCTAAAACAATATGTGTTCGACCTGCTGAAGAAATCTTGTAGATTCGGTTGTTGAGAGATATAAGGGGTGATGTTAGTTCTATAAGGGGGATTCTCTGTAGTCATTTTATTTGTGTAATAACACTACTTTTGTGTACCAAAAGGCTAATTATAGAGAAAACATAGGATTTCTGGCTCTGTTATAATTGCTTTGCACTATTGCAGGCAATTTTTTTATGGGTCTGAGCTACTCCAGGACTGCATATTTTGTAATAAGATTTGGCACTATTTAATTAATTACTTTTCTTGTCTATTATCATCAGAACTCAGGATTATTGTCTCACTATTAAAGTTTCATTTTTGGTTCTGATCCTTATTCTAAACTTTATTATGTTTCTTTGATATTATGCACTATTGTTGTGGCGTTGACATTTTGTTGTTGAAGCTTTGTTAAAAATATCTTTACAAGGAAGAATGACATCCAAATCAATTTTAATTCATTGAAGTATTCCTGTGGTGACTAATAAATATTTATTATTCATTTGCAGGCTTCTTTTGTTTTCACTTGTATTATTTAATGTGAACTACTTCCTTTAATTAATACAAAATCACATGATGAATTATATCAGTTATTTCCCCCTGTTTCAGATAACTTGCTTTCCGATTAGGAGAGGGATATCCCATTTTAGTTCAAGATAGGATTTCAGGTTTTAGATTAGTTTTGCAACTACATCTTAGTCTGCATCAAATCCTCTCTTAAAAGGAAAATAAAATATTTAATTCTGGTGTGATCAATCTTTAATTCAATCAAACCTTTGTGTTGATTTATTCCTTTAACTTACATCTTTAAAGATCAATATAATGAAATGTAACATGATGTAATATAGGTGTAAATATATTAACTCTTAGTTTAGGCTTCATTAGTATTGATTAGTTTTAGGTTAGTGTTAGATGATAGGGTAACTGGACCTTACCAGTCAGAACCACCATCTTCAAAGGAAAAGGAGTTACTTTAAGTTCTCGACTGGGTGGTCTCCCTTAATGTTGAAGGAGGAAATTTTTGTTGATCAACATGCCCTTAGGCCTACCAAGGGCAAGAAATCTAGATTTTATGTCTTCATATCTACTAGATGAAATATGCACACAGAAGGCATTCCCTAACATGAATTGGACTTGCACACCACATGATCTTGCCATGTATGTTTATTGCAAGCTGCTTTCAAAGTGTAGCCATAACAGAGTAATGTAGAAGCCAACTGGTCACTTCCACATTCCATTGTACCAGATAATCCTTGAGGAAGATCCACCTTGCATGTTTCATGGGGAAATGGAAGTAGTATCACAAATAGAATATTGGTTTGCCTCACTAGATGGCACATTCCTCTAGGTATTCAACAGACAAAAGTCACCACATCTTTTACTGAGGTGTTCCACCAATAATATATTCATGCAAGAAGTTGCATATCATCTCTCCCCAGGGTCGTCAACAACTCTACATAAAAACAAGAAAGCACCTTGGCCTATCCTTCGTTCACAGATCATATTGTATGAAATCAAAAAATTGACAATTGCAGATACCGAATGAAAGGCGATAGAGATATTTTCATTCGGTACTCAGGAATTCAATCTTTATGATCCAAGGAATATTTGCAAAGAGAATTGTGTGAGAATCCATTTCCAAGTCCCACGAGGCAATCACTTTGGAAAGAACTTCACAGGTTGCTCCATAGCAGGAAGCTACTCCAGAGGAAACACCAGCAGAAGTGCGCAACCTAGTATGCGATAATGGAAAGATGAAGGTTGTATAAAGTCCAAGGGGAGAACGAAGCAGCAAGACGAAAGCAGATCCAACCATTATGAAAGTGGCTTTAGCAACATAGGAAAGGAGGAAACAGGGGATGCAAGAAGAAAAGTGAAAGAAGAGGGAAGATAAGGTGCAAAAGAGGAAAGAATAAGAAGAGAAGCATAAGTAAGAACAAGAAAAATGAAAAGAGAAAAGGAAATAGAAGAAGAAATGGCACAGAGGCAAGATAAAGAGCTAGAACAAAATTGGCAATCAGAGTAGGAGAGCAAACAAATACAAGGCAAAGAGCTCGCTCAAGAGATAGAAGAGTTGTTCCAATTTCAAGAAATGGAGGAACTCAAGCTACAGAACCAAGATGCCAACCTGATTACAAATACACATCAGGTCACCATTCAGTCTCCCCTTCCTCCCCTAGAGCAAGCTCCAAGTGAGGAAGATGAAATTGTTCGTCTCGATGATGGTCTAGTTATGGATACATACAATATATCATACGACAAGCTACACAAAAATATTGTACAAGTGTGGAAGAGACATTTTTCGGATGACCTTGCATCTCCTACATTTAGTAGGGAAAGGGTGATTGTGATGGATACTAGGAGGAATCACAATGTCATTGCCACAACCAAATTGGCCTTCGCAGGTGAAACAAAGTCAAACACTAAGTATTTGATGGCTGAGTACAAAAATTTGGAAAATAACTTGTAGGTTGTTAGGAAAGAAGTTGAATAGATTTGAGCATTAGCTTAGAACACAACTTCTGCATGGGTCCATCTAGAAGAGTTGAAGGCAACAATACTTGGTGAAGTATTGACACTTTGAGAGGCCATGCAAATCTTTATGAGGAATTTGTTACCATGCATAAGAAAGCTATCCACTTGCATGGATTGTAGCAGTACTGTAAATATTTTATCAAAACTCTCAGTAATGTACAACCTTCCATCATTGTCATGGATGAATGGTTAATGCAATACAAAGGGGCACCGCTTGAATTGGGAAAGAAAAAAAACAACAAGCAGAGCTGGAGAAAGCAAGAGTTTGGATATTGATCCAGAATAACAAAAAGCTCACCTCGTTCATTGGTAGCATTCATGCCTCATATGAACAATTATACAACAACATGGATGTGTTGGTGAAGTCCCATAGGATCCCATCAATCAGTTCACTCACAAAGATTAATCACAAGAGCTAGGTAAAGCAGGAGATAGATGAATATTTGGAGAAGTGCAGACATATTTCCATTAGAGAATATCATGAGGTGAATAGGAAACATATGCAAAAGTGCATCGGTGGCCCTGTCGAAATCAACACAATGTTTCTCCAGCGCAAGAAGGAAACAAAAACAGGTTTCAATTCAATTTACTAAAATTCCATGGAGGCTAGAGTCTGCTTCTAGCCTGACACCATTGTACGGTTTGGGGATATCATTGCGCAGTACAAAGCTTGGGACCATTATGTGGTTGAGAAACATCAAGTGGAAGTTGTTGAACTGAAGTTTCCCCAACCTCAAGCATGATATATTTTGTCTTATTAGGTTTTTTACTTGGCTCTACCCAATTTTGTCTAATGTGGGTACAAGTGTAATATTTGTAGTTAATTTTCAAATGGAATTCCAAGTGTCAATATTGGAATGTGAAGAGCCACAATGTAATGTAATGAGTTATTTTGTAAATAAGTTGAAGAGTCGTGAGGGAAGTCCAAGAGTCACAAACGGGAGTTAAAGAGTCACCCCCTCTTGTTATAAATAGACCCTCATAACTCATCTAAAGGGATTTTGGGAGCCAAGATTTTGGCTAGCCTTAAGTTTAGAATTAGGAGCTTGGGAGGAGCATGCATTTTTTACATCACGTTCCACTATCGGGGCTAGTGGTCAGTTAATAGTGTATGTATGATTGGAAATTTCACTTAATAAAATCTCAAAGCTAACACGTTTTCATGCATATGTTGTGAATATAGTAGGACTATTCTTGCTATGTTTGCAATGTATTTTCTTTAACTTATTATTATTCTTATGAACTATTTCATTTTCATTTGTACAAATCTTGTTGAATGTGTGTTGTTGTTTAATTCCATCAATGTTAACTTGTGAACTATTTCGCATATTAGCTTGTGATGTCATTTATGCTCATGTGTTCCTTTCGAGATGCGTACTATTATAGGCTTATAAGGGTCTCACTCATTTTCCCTTCTGTGTGTTAGAACCTTCATGCATCACACTTGACTTTCCACAGGGTCACACATTTGTTCTAACCAAAGTCACTATAAATCACTCTATGTGTTATTACAGTCAAGGCACATCATTAAAACCCGTTGCATCAGCAAGAGGGTTGTATTCCAGATGGGACTCCTACACCAAATGGTGTGAGATCTAATTGGGACTTCTATCAGAGAGATCCCCTAAATATTGGCGGGTCTAGCACCGTCAACATTTCTTGCACTAGAAGGAGGGCCAAATGACAGGTTGATCCTGTCAAGGTTGTTTTGAACTTTCCATATCATCTAATGGCTTCTCCCTAAATCATAACCTCGATATGTTTTTCTAGAACCACAAATCTGAAAGTGTCGATGAGAATTATTAATGACTTGTCAAATATGAAATTCGATAGTGAGGGTGGAACTGTTGGCCACAACACAACTTGGTCCAGTTTTGATCAAAGACTCTGCATTTTGAGGAGCGGAGTGCGTGAAGTCCACAAAGTCATATTCACCACGTATTGTCTAGGGGCTTCAGGGTGGGTCAAAGCCCCTCATTTTGTAACGGGTATTGAGGTTTTAGTTCCTTGCTTTGTTGAGTCCATGGTATGTGGACCATGGTTTTTGTAGAAATGTAATGTATTTAAGGACATGTAATTCTTTGTCAAAAAGGAGAATTATAACTAATCATAGAGAGAGCACAAGTGATCAAGTCTTTTATTCTTTGTTTGGGTCTTAAGGAAAGGCTCCGCAGTTGAGTGCCCAGAGGCCTTGGAAGAGTCTGCAGCTAAGTGCGTAGACCACCTGCAGATGGATGCGCATGTCGAGAAGTTGTATGTACTAAAAGATCTACCATAATAAAGAATAAGAAGTTTTGGTGAAGTCTTTTGTATCTGTATTCATAATCTATGTTCATATGTATTAATATGCATGCTTTTTACTTATTTATGCAAAAGAATACATGTTATATTGTTCTTTGATATGTTTATGTAATAAGTGGAAATAAGTGAATTAAATCATTAGCACGAATTCTTTTATGTATGTGAAGTTGTAGATGAGTATAAAAAATAATAAAAAACACAGGTGCCACAGCACAGTATCCCTCTGACTGCAGAAACCTAGTTCTGCAACCTCCCATAACCACTTCAGGTAAGACTGGAATCTACTTGTAGGTCGTTGCCGAGAGGATGAGTGGTTGAGGGTTCTGTTAGTGCGCAATACACTTTGAACCTAGGTCCAAGCCCTTTAAGCCAATAAATGGTTTTTTTTCTGAGACCAAGATCTGTGTGAGGGATTTGGATGTTGCATCTATCAAAGAAGGAAGTACAAGATTGGGTAGATCAGAAAGAATGAGAATTCGCAGTTCAGGAAAATAGAAATTTTTTATTATTGACTAAAGGTTGGTTGCAAAAGTATATATTTACAAAACAACATGATATCTTCTTCATGACATTTGATAATGAACAATATGAATGGGTATCAAAGTTGACCAAATATAAGACTTGTTTCAAAAACAATGAGCCTAACACCTGTAACCCTAAATTGATACAACAACTCAAGAATACTAACAACAGTATCTCAAGAGTGCTTGATTTTTGGATTGACAGTATCTTGGGAGGATTTATTTGTTGAGTTCACAATAGACACGATTGTATCTTGTAGTGAACGAAGTGAATATTTTTCAAGGTTCCACGAGGTAAGTACCTAAATTATTTAAATTTGTGGATTAAAATGCTTTTGTGTGAAAAGGGCATACTACGAATGTAGTCAGATTAATGTTTGGATGAAGAGGGAATAAATCTGAAATAGGATCAGGGTCTAAGTGAAGTGGAATGTTATATAGAATATATCACAAACCAAAGAAATTTATTGAGACTGACTATAGTCTCTTATTAGGTGGGCTTGAGAGTGGAGAAGAAGGAAGTAACCCCATGGTATTCCCCCTCCCATCCTGAAGGTGCGTCGAAGTTAGGAGTTCAGAAAAATAAGGGAATCATTGGGATTCCCCATCCATCTACTCCCCTTACACCTCATCCCCCTCACCATAATTTCCCTACACCCCCTCCGCGTTCCCCTAATCCCCCAAGAAGAAAAATGGTTGATGAAATTAAGTTTCCTATCTGTAGAGGACTTGGATTAGAGGATCCTGAGTAGTTCTGGTTTGTAATTGATGTAGTATGGAAAGCAAGACATATCACTGATGAAGATGTAAATAAGGTGAAAATCACCACAAAGCTATGAGTAAGAGAGCTGACATGGTACATGAAGTATTCTGTGACTAATCAGGTTGCTTCATTAGATGATATTAAGAAATCACAAGTATCAAAATTCAAAAAGCTGAAATGAGAATTGTAGTGCATTATGAAGCTGAAGGAAATCAAACAGACGGCTACTGAGTCTTTGTGGGAGTTGGATCAATGATTCAAGGTTTTAATGGGACAAGTAAGCTTTAACATACCCCAGAAGAACATAAAGAATGATTTGTAGCTACGATATTGCCACATATCAGGTTATCCTTGACGCAACAAAAGATTGTGACTCAAGCCGAATCAGTGGAGATTGCAATGAAGCTAGAAGCCTCGCCGATCAGAGATACTCATGCATGAGTACAAAAAATTCAGAGTCAACTAGAAAATTTTACCTTGGAATTGAAAGATCTCAAGAAAGGTAAAGAAACCATATTAGAATTGTGGTGTACAAAATGCAAAGTGGAAGGCCATTATAAGGATCAATGCCCTAAGTTTAGATATTGCTTAGAAAGTGGAGCACCTAATCCAGTAAACCCAAGATCAAGTTTGTGGTGCGAGATTTGTAGAACGAGATGCCAACATCACTCTGAAGATTTCTATTTACTACAAAAATGTGTGTAGACACCAAAGAAGTTGTTTTTCAACTTTGTAAATCAGTAGGCCATGACGAGAGAAATTGTTGAAGTTATGACTTGATAATGGAGCACACTGGTGATGCTTATAGGCTACAAGCTAAAGGACATACACATGAGGATCCAAGCTAGCATGTTGGTCGAGGAGGCTTCCAAGAATGATGATGAGGATGAGGAGGAGGATTTGGTCGAGGACACGAATAAATTATTTGTTATAACTGTGGATAGGCAGGACACTTCCAAAGAGACTGTCAGAACCCTACTACAACCTACAATTACTGCAAATCTTTTGGTTACGTGACAGAAGAATGTCTCATCCTTATGGGGAGGATGCAGGAGAAAAGGAACCAACAACTTGTATTTAATATTCAAATGATGACTATTGAGCCAAGGGAATATGAACCATGCATCAACATTGTAACAAGGAGTGGAGCTACGATGGGAGATGATAAAGGTAAGAAGAAAGTATAAGAGAAAAAAGTAAGAAAAACCACAGAAAATGCCCCTGGGTTTAGTATCCAAAATAAAAAAGAAACGTTCATGGGCACAAAGAAAATCTTGATGGATGATGGGGCTTCAACATCTAGTGTGCAATCGAATTTAATGCCAAAGAAGGACTGCGACAAAGTGTCTACTCCGGTGCAAGAATTAGATCCAAATATTTTGAATTCATTTTTACAGACTTGCATGAAGTTGTTGAGGAATCAAAAGGTTATCAAAGGACTTCAAAATTTTATAGACTCGTACACTAATAAAGAGATACCGCAAAGTGATCTACATAGAGTGAACAATTTACATTGACACGAGAACAAGGAAGGAAATGAGATTAACTGCACAAACCAAGTAATCCTAGATTTAGCATCCGATGCCAACATGTTACCTAAGCAAACTTAGGAGTTAATGGGAAGACCAAAGTTGCAATGGTCGACAATACAGTTGAGGATGGCCAAACAACAGAAAATTGTCCCTATGGGAAGGTTACCTGGCATCATAGTAGACATCAAAGGAATCTAAACCATTACAGACTTTGAAGTGATTGAAATTGTAGATGATGGAAACCCCTATCTAGCGCTGCTTAGATTGGATTGGGCTTTCAATAATTTGGTGATAATCAATTTGAAGAAGAGATAAATGTTGTTCGAAAAAAGATTATATGAGGGTCATTTTCCCTTTATACCACTCAAAAGGAGTGCAATATACAGATTCTATCCACAATGAATATTACGACGCAGATGTCAACAAAATTTACTAGATAACAGATAAGGAGGAAGATTGAATTAATCCCACTACAGATGGAAAATTAGGTTTGGAGTAGGTTAGTTCTTGTACTTCAGATTCCGAAGAAGAACTGGAAAATTGATTGAACATGTTATATGAAGTCTCTACTGCAAAATCACTTCACTACATAACTTCTGAGGCACGTGATATGCCTTATTATGATGGGATCAGATATGTAAACTTGTTTCTTGATGAATATGAAAGAGAAATACCATAAGAACAGAGGTTGTAAGCTTTGGATGTAGCACAGAGGTCTACAACTGTGTTGATGGTGTTGGACCCGCCAACATGTCAGGGGATCTCCTCAGTAAGAAGTACCAACTAGACCTCTGACCATTTGGTGTAGGAGTCCTAGTAGTGGGTTGTACGTATCACCTTGACCGCGGTTGCACGGAAAGGTAAGTAGGATGTCCTTGTTGGTAGCAACGTTGTGACAAACACACCAAGCCAGGGAAGATGTATGAATGGTTCTAACACACAGAATGGGGAATGAGTGTGCCCCTTGAAAACCTGTGAAAACACACAACTTGAAAGGGAACACACGAGCAAAGATACATCACAGGCTGGAAGGTAGGTTAGCCAATGATCCAAAGTGATGGTTAAACCAACAACACATCTCAATAATATTCATACATACATATATAGCAAGAGTCCATACATATGCATGAAATGTGTTGACTCTACTATATTAATAAAGTGAAAGTTCCAATCATACATATGTAGGTTTTAACCCCGTACAGAAATTACCTGCATACGAATTCTAAAACACATAAAATAAACAGTGCAAGAGCATAACACATAAAACACATATACACAGAGATTTTCCCTTGGATCCCAAAACTGGGACTACTAGCTTGATTTTTCATTATGTTCCTTTCAATGTTACAATACATATTTATACATGCCGAATCATCCAATACCATGGACCGAGAACTATCGCATCTAATACCATGGACTGAAAACCATCGTGTCCAAAAAACATGTGCGAAAATCATTAACAAAACCATAGGTGGGTCTGCCCAACCTAACCTAGGTTCCAAAACCAAAATTTTCTGGGGCGCTGCCTCGGACCCCATAAAGTGGGGTTACGGGTATGCCTCAAACCCCATTTGACCCCCCTTCTAACCTCCTGGTTAACTACATGGGCTAGTCGTGGAAATAATATAACACAACCCAACATTCTCCCACTTGTTGTTTTCTTTCCATAGGGGGCCACAAGAGAGCTTAGTCATTTTTCCAGCCCTGAAATGCCCATCTACACCAAGAGAGCTTCTCAAAGCTGACAGATTTTGTCAATGCATCTGCAATATTATTCAAAGTGTCCACCTTTACCAGCAACACCTTTTTGTCTTCTATCATATCCCTCACAAAGTGATACTGAAAATCAATGTGCTTTGTCTTTGAATGATATGCGGGGTTCTTTGCCAAGAAAATTGCACTTTGGCTGTCACGGTCTATCCTTATAGCTTCCTGTACTAACCCCATACTTGAACACAATCTCTGCAACCAAACTGATTCCTTGCTTGCATGAGTGGCTGCCACGTATACTGCCTCTGTAGTTGATAGTGCCACTACAGATTGTTTCTTACTCATCCAACTGACTACACCTCCAAATAATTTAAACACATACCCACTTGTAGATCTTCTCTGATCCAGATCTCCATCCCATTCTGCATCAACAAAGCCACGAATATCCAACACTTTTTCCAATCCTGGTCTTCCTTGGTAGCACAAACCATAATCACTAGTGCCACGCAAATACCTGAAAAACCGCTTCACTGCTGTCTAATGCTCCTTCCCTGGTTTTGACATAACCCTGCTCAATACTCCCACTACATGTGCAATGTTTGGTCTAGTATAGACCATTGCATACATTAGGCTACCGACTGCACTTGCATATGGAACACGGGACATGTCCTCTTCCTCTTCTTGTGTCTTGGGACATTGTTCAACAGATAACCTCACACCTATAGGAATAGGAACCTTCACCGATTTAATATCTTGCATATTAAACCTCTGCAGTATTGTCTCAACATACTTCCTCTGGTTTAACCAGAGCTTCCTCTTTTCCTGATCTCTTTTAATTTCCATGCCCAAAATATAGTTTGCAGCACCAAGATCTTTCATGTCGAATTTGGAGGACAATTGGGTCTTCAAATCCTGGATAATTTCTTTGTCATTTCCAACCAACAACATATCATCCACATACAAGACCAGATAAATAACACAATCACCAATTAATTTAAAATACACACAGTGATCTGCTTTACTTCTGGTGAAGCCAAGTCCCCGTATAAATGTATCAAATTTATGTATAAAATTTTGAATTCATTTTTACAGACTTGCATGAAGTTGTTGAGGAATCAAAAGGTTATCAAAGGACTTCAAAATTTTATAGACTCGTACACTAATAAAGAGATACCGCAAAGTGATCTACATAGAGTGAACAATTTACATTGACACGAGAACAAGGAAGGAAATGAGATTAACTGCACAAACCAAGTAATCCTAGATTTAGCATCCGATGCCAACATGTTACCTAAGCAAACTTAGGAGTTAATGGGAAGACCAAAGTTGCAATGGTCGAAAATACAGTTGAGGATGGCCAAACAACAGAAAATTGTCCCTATGGGAAGGTTACCTGGCATCATAGTAGACATCAAAGGAATCTAAACCATTACAGACTTTGAAGTGATTGAAATTGTAGATGATGGAAACCCCTATCTAGCGCTGCTTAGATTGGATTGGGCTTTCAATAATTTGGTGATAATCAATTTGAAGAAGAGATAAATGTTGTTCGAAAAAAGATTATATGAGGGTCATTTTCCCTTTATACCACTCAAAAGGAGTGCAATATACAGATTCTATCCACAATGAATATTACGACGCAGATGTCAACAAAATTTACTAGATAACAGATAAGGAGGAAGATTGAATTAATCCCACTACAGATGGAAAATTAGGTTTGGAGTAGGTTAGTTCTTGTACTTCAGATTCCGAAGAAGAACTGGAAAATTGATTGAACATGTTATATGAAGTCTCTACTGCAAAATCACTTCACTACATAACTTCTGAGGCACGTGATATGCCTTATTATGATGGGATCAGATATGTAAACTTGTTTCTTGATGAATATGAAAGAGAAATACCATAAGAACAGAGGTTGTAAGCTTTGGATGTAGCACAGAGGTCTACAACTATGTTGATGGTGTTGGACCCGCCAACATGTCAGGGGATCTCCTCAGTAAGAAGTCCCAACTAGACCTCTGACCGTTTGGTGTAGGAGTCCTAGTAGTGGGTTGTACGTATCACCTTGACCGCGGTTGCACGGAAAGGTAAGTAGGATGTCCTTGTTGGTAGCAACGTTGTGACAAACACACCAAGCCAGGGAAGATGTATGAATGGTTCTAACACACAGAATGGGGAATGAGTGTGCCCCTTGAAAACCTGTGAAAACACACAACTTGAAAGGGAACACATGAGCAAAGATACATCACAGGCTGGAAGGTAGGTTAGCCAATGATCCAAAGTGATGGTTAAACCAACAACACATCTCAATAATATTCATACATACATATATAGCAAGAGTCCATACATATGCATGAAATGTGTTGACTCTACTATATTAATAAAGTGAAAGTTCCAATCATACATATGTAGGTTTTAACCCCGTACAGAAATTACCTGCATACGAATTCTAAAACACATAAAATAAACAGTGCAAGAGCATAACACATAAAACACATATACACAGAGATTTTCCCTTGGATCCCAAAACTGGGACTACTAGCTTGATTTTTCATTATGTTCCTTTCAATGTTACAATACATATTTATACATGCCGAATCATCCAATACCATGGACCAAGAACTATCGCATCTAATACCATGGACTGAAAACCATCGTGTCCAAAAAACATGTGCGAAAATCATTAACAAAACCATAGGTGGGTCTGCCCAACCTAACCTAGGTTCCAAAACCAAAATTTTCTGGGGCGCTGCCTCGGACCCCATAAAGTGGGGTTACGGGTATGCCTCAAACCCCATTTGACCCCCCTTCTAACCTCCTGGTTAACTACATGGGCTAGTCGTGGAAATAATATAACACAACCCAACATTCTCCCACTTGTTGTTTTCTTTCCATAGGGGGCCACAAGAGAGCTTAGTCATTTTTCCAGCCCTGAAATGCCCATCTACACCAAGAGAGCTTCTCAGAGCTGACAGATTTTGTCAATGCATCTGCAATATTATTCAAAGTGTCCACCTTTACCAGCAACACCTTTTTGTCTTCTATCATATCCCTCACAAAGTGATACTGAAAATCAATGTGCTTTGTCTTTGAATGATATGCGGGGTTCTTTGCCAAGAAAATTGCACTTTGGCTGTCACGGTCTATCCTTATAGCTTCCTGTACTAACCCCATACTTGAACACAATCTCTGCAACCAAACTGATTCCTTGCTTGCATGAGTGGCTGCCACGTATACTGCCTCTGTAGTTGATAGTGCCACTACAGATTGTTTCTTACTCATCCAACTGACTACACCTCCAAATAATTTAAACACATACCCACTTGTAGATCTTCTCTAATCCAGATCTCCATCCCATTCTGCATCAACAAAGCCACGAATATCCAACACTTTTTCCAATCCTGGTCTTCCTTGGTAGCACAAACCATAATCACTAGTGCCACGCAAATACCTGAAAAACCGCTTCACTGCTGTCTAATGCTCCTTCCCTGGTTTTGACATAACCCTGCTCAATACTCCCACTACATGTGCAATGTTTGGTCTAGTATAGACCATTGCATACATTAGGCTACCGACTGCACTTGCATATGGAACACGGGACATGTCCTCTTCCTCTTCTTGTGTCTTGGGACATTGTTCAACAGATAACCTCACACCTATAGGAATAGGAACCTTCACCGATTTAATATCTTGCATATTAAACCTCTGCAGTATTGTCTCAACATACTTCCTCTGGTTTAACCAGAGCTTCCTCTTTTCCTGATCTCTTTTAATTTCCATGCCCAAAATATAGTTTGCAGCACCAAGATCTTTCATGTCGAATTTGGAGGACAATTGGGTCTTCAAATCCTGGATAATTTCTTTGTCATTTCCAACCAACAACATATCATCCACATACAAGACCAGATAAATAACACAATCACCAATTAATTTAAAATACACACAGTGATCTGCTTTACTTCTGGTGAAGCCAAGTCCCCGTATAAATGTATCAAATTTATGATACCACGTCCTTGGTGATTGTTTTAACCCATACAGAGACTTCTTTAACTTGCATACTAGTTCTTTCTTACCCTTCACCGCAAAGCCTTCAGGTTGCTTCATGTAGATCTCCTCTTCCAGATCCCCGTGAAGAAACGTTGTCTTCACATCCATCTGTTCTACCTCAAAATCAAAAGCAGCAGCAACAGACAAAAGTAATCTAATAGAAGTTACCTTGGCAACAGGAGAAAAAATATCACCAAAATTAATTCTCGGCACCTGGGAATAACCTTTTGCTACCAACCGAGCTTTGTATTTCTCCACTTTTCCTTTTGCATTTTTCTTCTTCTTGAATACCCATTTGTTGCCAACGGGTTTCCTTCTAGCCAGCAAATCCACTAGATCCAAAGCCTCATTTTTGTGCAAAGATGCCATTTCATCAGCCATGGCCTCTTTCCAGAGTTTTCCATCCTCTGAATCTACTACTTCCTTCAAAGTTCTGGGATCATCATCCATAATAGATAAAGAAAAATTTGAACAAAAATCAGATGGACTATCTTCTCACAGTTGGAGTTTGTGGCTCTTCATCTTTTCATTCCTCCTCTGTTGTAGAGTCTGATTCTTCCCCCTTTAGCTCAAAATCTATCTTCTCATGTTCCTTTAGTTGCACTTCATGTTTAATAACATCTTTCACCTCTCTGAACACCACATCTCGGTTGTACACAACCTTCCTTGTTACTAGGTTCTATTGTGGCCACCAATAACCCCCCTCTTTGTTTGGTATTAGCAATAACACCAAGCAAATGGGGACCCTTAATAAAAAATCCAAAAAACATTTTATGAAAATTTTTGTATTCAACTCCTTAAAACTGTATCACATCGCGAGAAGAGAATAAAACGTTTTCTTATGAGCATAATAAACTGCGAAGAAGCGACACGAAATTCATCGCATCGCATACATCATGAAGCGCTCTTAAATGAAAAATCTTAAGAAATCTCCGACAGCCGATATGCGACGTCGCATATCGCAACATCGCGTAAGCAGCACACAATGATTGAATGACTAAGTGCGATCTGCGATCAGTGATCTGCGATGCTGCGATCTGCGATGAATATGATCTGCGATGAATGTGATCATGAATTTCTGCGATGACACATCTTGACGACGCGATCCGCGATGCTGTGATGCGAGTCGCAGAAATCACCCATCGCAAATTTTCCTCGGCACAGTATTCAACGAAAGCTGTCCGTAAACCAAAATTGGGCGCGCGCCTTAAAAGAAATTAATGAATGTACGCCAAAGTATTCAAGAAGGACAGTTTTGTGTTTTTCGAAGAGTCAGTTCGCTATGGGTGTCATGATTATGCATTCATAAGAGCTTAAAGCTTTCATGTCAATCTTTATTATCATTACTCTTTTCCTTTGCGTAAACTGTAAGACAGGAAATAACATGAAGCAATGTGCAAGAAACATCTAAGGAAAAGGGGAAAGTGTTAATGATCAGAGAACATAGAAGAGATGCCTTCATAAACGGATGCCGCATGCAACAGGACCACAGATTCCAGAGTATCACTCAACATATGCTGATGTCAATAGGCCATCCAATGCTCAGAGTCAAAAGCGCACAAAATCAGCATGTTTACAAAAGATCCTGAAGCTTATGCCCGGTAAAGCAAAAAGAAAAAAAAGGCACTAAAGAAGGAAAACGCACCAGAAAAGCCCGGAACAAAGAATGGAGGCAGTTTTCAATGCGCGATTAGCGCCTAGCGCTAATCGTGCATCGCTAAGAAAATTGTTCAGAGAGCAAAGTCCCTAACTTGTTCAGTCATTCGCAAGGCCGGAAACCAAAATAGCAAAAGCAGAATCAATTTGAGAGAAATTTGGGTTGTTACCAAGTATACACGCAGTGAATACACCCAGCCAGAGGAAGATTCTCGAAAATATCTTCTAGTTTACCAGAAAGTGGTGCCAGCGCGTGTTATTTCTATTTTTGTAGCTCAAACGAAAGCAGAAGGCGACCAGCCGACTCTTCCCAGGCGAATGTTGCATGCTTGCAGCACTAAGGAGCAAATACAGAAATGGTTAGGAATTAGATTCAATTTTTAGAAATAGTTTTGCTTTAGCAGAAGGGCAGTCATTTAAAACCGTATCCTAAATTTATGTAATTAAGTTAATTAGTTAGCAGTATTTAAACCCTTCTCAGGCATTAGGAGAAGGGTCCAGAAATTTGTCAAAAAACTTGTCCTCAGAACATGCACTTTTGCACCCTCGGAGGGGGTTTTTATGAATGGATGGATCAAGGTTTATTAATGTTTGCATTTGATATCTGCTACTGATGTTGCACTTCTGTACTCTTAGTAGATGTTAGAGCAAGGAGAGATAAATCATTGTTGCTTGAAGCTTATGAGTGGAACCAGTCATAAATTGTACTTTTATCTCTTGACCATTTCTGCTTATATTCTTAAAGTGATATACAGTTTTTAGTTGTTTATATCTTACTGCATGAATGTGTGAGTTACCATTTGGCACTTTTGTATGGTGGAGCCATTTATTTATGTCTGATATATGAATAACTTGTTATGCGATATGCTATTCACAACTGTTTTGCCTAACTTTTTATGCAAAGTGGTTTATCTTAATTGATTTCTATTCTTATGATAGCTGAATGATCTTTATTACCAGTTATTGTTTGAAATCTCTTTAGATCGCATAATAGAAGAAATTCACCCTGGGTTAGCGTAGATTAGATCTGTTGTTTCTCATTAGATTACAATAGCATAGAGTTAGTTTAAAAGTCTGAATTAAATTAGCTTTAAGTACTCTTACATCAGCATCATCCAACTCTACACACACACACACCCTTAAATTGGGAAACTGGTCCCATTATCCCCAGTCGGACCCGCTATACCAAACGGATAAGGAGCTACCAACCAAGGTCCGAACCGGGTGGGTATCCCCCTTGTTGTCGACCCGATTTTCGGGGCTTCAACATATTTGGCGCTAGAAGGAGGGCCCGAACTATGAATGGCACCTAAATCAAAATCTAAATACCATTCTGAGAGTAAATCGCCCTCATCAACTCCCCCGACTTCCCCAGTACGTTTAAATCAAGAGTCAGAAGTCGCTCGAGTATTAACCGCTGCTACATACCCTAATATTTCAGACCAATCTACCATTGAACCCCCTGAAGTTCAAACTCTGATTCGCAAACTCCAGGGATTTTCCATTTCTACACAAAGGTCTGATAAATCTTAAAGTAGCATGACTTCGCAGTACAATCCTGCTCATCCCTTGACCAGATTAAAGAGTGAAAAATTTGGCATCTAGCCAACTGAATTCCCTCTCCCCACCAGGAAAAGAGCAAGGAAAACACCACAAGAGTCTGACAGTGAGACTCTTTCATCTACATCATCCATTTCAACTCCCTCACCGCGAAGTCAGCCACCCACATCTTCATTCCAAACCACTCATCCATCTTCCACAACCCCTCTTCTTCAATCATCTAAGATCATAATATCTTCATCTTCCCAGCCTCAGGGATCATCCTCTGCACTTTCATTAACTAGCAGCTCAACAATGGCCCAGTCTCCATGGAACAATCCTGGGGCAGTTTTAATGCCTCCACCCCTGAGCCAAATACCGGCCCATCCTGAGAAATGGCTACCCAAATTCAATCCAGAATCAGGCATGCTAACTGAAGACCACATTAACAATTTCATGCTTTCTGTCAATCTCAACGGAGTTACCAACGAGGATGCTGTTGTCCGGCTTTTTCCCTATACAATGCAAGGAACAGCCAGGTCATGGTACTTTTCATTACCCTTCGGGTCTATCACAAGTTGGGACATTTTTCAAAGTCAATTCCTTACCAAGTTTGGTGATGACAGACCAACGGCAACGTTAATCAATGACCTATCCAATCTTAAAGCCGAGGCTAGAGAACCCATCAAAGATTTCAATTTACGGTTCAATAAGATCCTCAACAAAATTCCCACTGCTTCCCAACCCAGCGAAGAAGTACGATGTGAATGGTATATTACGGCCTTACCATCAAACTTAGCAATCTTCGTGGATAGGGAAACTAAAACAACCTTAGTTGAAAACCTGACAGAGGCGATAGTAGTAGAGAAAGGCGTAGTAGCCCTGGAAAAGAGATCTGCAATAGAGGAACGCAAATCTAAAAAAGTCACCTTCAAGGAAGACTCCAAGAAGAAAAAAACAAAAGATCCTTTCGATTTGGAAGGATTGTAAAAAGTATTAAATACCATGTCCAATGAGATGATTGACATAAAAAAACAAGTAGCAGAAACTTCTTCAAAAAAGCCCTACAGAGCTTTTAAAAGAGGCCCTTCAATGGATGTAAAACCACCCAACGCTATCTCAAATGTCAAATCCGAAGAAGAGGAAGAAGAAGAGAGTACCACTGAAGGGCAGACCGATGACGAAGAAGTTGTGGAACTACAAGGAATGTGGGATTTCATCCTCCCACAAGAAGAAGATCAAGAAGCATTTCCGGTTAGCACACAAAGCAAAAATCAACTTGATCCTCCCCAAACTACCCCTAAGCAGAAGGGCGCAAGCCCTGCAGCAAAAGATAAAGTCGCAACAAAGAAAACGATCGCTAAAGCGACTCAATCTAGCCCAGTCCAACCAGATCAAACACCTCCATCAAGAACACTCATAGTGTCGGATGAAATGGAATACAATATTATTGATGACATGAAAAAGACTAGGGCTAATATCACTCTTTATGAATTGAGCAAATTGAAACATCAACAGAAGATAATGATGAAAGAATTACATGTCGTGCCTACTACATCTTTGCCTACAGCTGTAGCTTCCCACAACATGGGAAGACCTCCAACCAACACGATCAATAAGATTGATCCAAATGACATCGCCTTGATTGGAGGAAGATCAAGGTCTCACACTCCCCCTTTTCTTCTCACTTATGAAATCTTCAATAAAAATGTGCACAATTGTTTGGTAGATTCTGGTGCTTCAATGAATATTTTACCCAGATCAATATGTGCCAAGTTGAATGTTCAACCACAAAAATCCGCAGTGCGCATAGTTCAGCTTGATCGATCTCAAGTCGAAGTGATTGGTGAACTTAATCAAGTAACCATAAGATTGTCGTCCAACCCAAAGGTATGTCAGGTTATTGACATTCTAGTAGCTGATATCCCAGAATTCTATGGCTTGATTCTTAGCAGAGATTGGTCCGAAAAACTCCATGGATACTTCTCAACCGACTGGTCGCACATGTGGTTACCCTACAATGGTAAACCGAATCAAATAAAGGTTGAACGAGAGTTACACCCGAAGTACATAGTAACGGAATTGGAGGGAGAAAATGAAGCAATAGCATATAACAGTAGTATCATAGCAACTACTCGGTAGATTCTTTCCTCGGCAATTTCAATGCTCATACATCACCTTACTTAGAAAATTCAGTTTTGTCCCAAGTCGAAAATTTTTCCCAAACTGATAATTCAAAGTGTGTTAATTTTGTAGATAAACCTGTAAATACATCTTTGTTTTGGAAATTATATTTTGATGGCTCTAAATCTAACGAAGGAGCAGGAGCAGGATGCGTTCTGATTAGTCTAGAAGGAAATAAGACCATGCTTACGTGTAGACTTGAATTCGATTGCACAAACAATACAGCGGAATATGAGGCCTTGGTGCAAGGCCTATACAAAGCAATCGGGTTGAACGTCAAGTATCTTCAAGTCTTCGGAGACTCTGAGATTGTCGTCAAACAGGTACGTAACACCATACATTGCCTATCAGGTCATTTGAAACACTATCAATCTTTAGTACAAGACCTGACTGAGCATTTCATAGCATTCAATATTTCGTCAATCCCAAGACTCCAAAACGCGAGTGCAGACCTTTTAGCTAACGTAGCCTCTAGACTTATTCCCTTCGAAGATTTTAGTCCAGATAGATTCTCAATAGAATTAATCTTTAGACCGTCCATCCCTAACAACATTACAAATTGGAGAGTATTCAATGATGATCCTGATATTTTAAATTTCCTCACTTCTGAAGGATCCTACTCCAATCAAATAATTGACGAAGACCATCACGATCGACAAATACAACAAGATAGCACTGATAATGCTATACCTAAATTGGTGGTTAAGTTGGAAGACTTATACGATTTGAAAAGTCGGTTTAAAAGGTCTACCAATTCTAAGCTCTACAGTTAAACTCTGAACTACGAATTAGTAAACCTAGGAACCGATGATAAACCACAAAACGTTAATCTAGGCCACGGCCTAGCCCCTAAAAAAAAACTAGCGTATATTCGTCTTTTGAGACAATACAAAAATGTTTTTGCCTGGAATTACGATGAGCTGAAGACATACAACACTTCTATCATTCAACATACTATCCCTATGATTGACAACGAAAAACCTGTCCAACAGAAACTCAGAAAAATCCACCCCAATTTAGAAAATTAGATAAAAACTGAGCTAAATAAGTTATTAAAAGCCAGAATAATTTTCCCCGTCAGGCATTCCAAATGGGTCTCCAATATGGTACCCGTTAGAAAGAAAAACAGAGATATTAGAATCTGCATCGATTTTCGGAATCTCAACAAAGCCTGTCAAAAAGACAATTTTCCCCTCCCACCTATGGAGCAGATATTACAAGCAGTAGCAGGCTCAGAACTAATGTCTTTTTTGGATGGATTTTCAGGATACAATCAAGTGCTGGTACATCCCGATGATCAGTTAAAAACCACATTCCGAACTAAATGGGGCACATACGCATATCGGAAGATGCCATTTGGTTTGATCAATGTCGGCGCTACATTTTAGAGAGCCATGGACATCGCATTCAAGGGTTTAGTCAATAAATCTGTAGTAATTTATTTGGATGATATAACAATGTACTCCAAGAAGCGAAGCGACCATCTCAAAGACTTGAAACAAATCTTTCAACGATGTTTAAGGTATGGAATTTCACTTAACCCAAAGAAATCTTTTTTCACATTAAGTGAAGGAAAACTTCTAGGATTCATAGTGTCAAAATCTGGTATTCACATTGAGCCTGACAGAATCAAAGAAATTTCTGAAATATCCCTACCTCATAATAAAAAAGCCATGCAATCTTTCCTTGGTCAAATCAATTTTGTGAAGAGATTTGTCCCAGATTTTTCACGAATTGTTTCTCCTTTGCAAACCATGATTAAAAAGAATTCAAATTTTAAATGGGGTCAAGATGAGCATGAAGCATTCAACCTGATCAAACAAGCTATCATTAACGCTCCATCTTTAACAACCCCGAGTTTTTCAGAATCTTTTATCTTATACACATTTGCCTCAGAGAAATCATATGCTGTGATTCTAACTCAAGCAAATCAAGAGAAAGCGGAAGCTCCAATCGCATTTTTTAGCTCGAATTTACAAGGTGCTGAACTCAACTATTCAAACATGGAGAAACAGGCATATGTTGTTTTCAAAGCGGTCAAATATTTCAGACCTTTCTTACTTAAAACCCATACTAAGGTCATAGTACCGTTTCCAGCGGTAAGAAATCTTCTAGTACAAAAGGATGTGGGTGAAAAAAGAGAAAATTGGATCACTGCTTTACAAGAATACAACCTTGAGATCAAACCAGCAAGCATTGTAAGAGGTCAAGGCTTCTGCAAAATATTGGCTGGAGCATCGCAAATTCCTGAAAATTCATCTGAAGAGGTACAAATGTATGAGGTAAGCCTAAACGCTGCAGAATCATTATATGCTGACACCATTTATTATCTTAAGAACGGGTATGCTCCAGCACACCTGGATCACACCAAGAAAAGAGCTCTGAGATTGAAAGATAAACAATATCAGCTCATAAATGATGTTCTGTTTAAAAGGAATTACGATTCTGTTCTTCTTAGGTGTCTTGAGAAAACTGAAGCCGAAAAGGTTTTGCAGGAACTCCACAGTGGGCCAGCAGGCGGACACTATGCTAGAGATGCTACTGCACATAAAATCTTACGTGCAGGATATTATTGGCCCACGCTGTTCAAAGACTCACACAGTTACATGAGGAAATGCCAAGTCTGCCAAACCACTGCAGGGAGACAAAAGAAACCATCCATGCCACTACAGCCGGTAAACATCGAGCAACCATTCAGTCAGTGGGGCTTGGACATAATAGGTGAGATCGTTCCTCACTCTTCTAAGCAGCATAGATACACCCTCACGGCAACAGATTATTTTACTAAATGGGTAGAAGCAGTTCCTCTCAAGACAGCTAATTCTGAAAACATCATTGAATTCATAGATAAATTTATAATCACTAGGTTTGGATTTACAACGACTTTAATGTTTGATAATGCCTCATACTTTTCTGGGAATGCAATGACTGAGTTTGCACTTAAAAGAGGGTTCAAACTGAAATATTCGGCCAACTACTATCCGCAAGGTAATGGATTAGCTGAGTCAACAAATAAAAACCTAATCAGGATTATTAAAAGAACAGTTGACCAGAACCAAAATAATTGGCACAAAGCTTTGGTAAATGCTGTATGGGCAGATAGAATAATGAAGAAAGCTTCAATCGGCACTTCTCCCTTTAATTTAGTTTACGGGAAAGAAGTGGTTCTTCCAACTCACTTAGTCATCCCCTCTTTGTCTTTAGTCCAATACATCGATGAAGTATCTACTTCCTCCATACAACTAAGACAAATGGAAATAATTAAATTAGAAGAACAACAAGAACAAGCTAAGAAAACCCATGCTCATCACCAAGCGCTAATAAAATCCTCTTTTGATTCAAGCATAATGACCAGAAAAAATTTTCAGATGGGAGATCTAGTTTTGAAATGGGATAAGGCTCATGAAGAAAAGGGCAAACATACAAAATTTCAGAAGATGTGGCTTGGTCCTTTTAAGATTGTAGAAGTCATAGGTCCATCAACTTTTGTGTTGCAAGATTTAGCAGGTAGAAGGGATTCTTTGCCTGTTAATGGACAAATCCTTAAAATATATTTTCCATAGAAGATTACTCTTCTATTCTGTAGGATAGTTTTGGTTTTTCTTTTTCTTCTTTCATAATAAAACCAGTTGTAGATGGTTACTACAGGTATTCACGAAAAAACACCAATTCTCTTTCAGATTTTGAGCTTTTTCGCTTGTACAAGTAGCAATTTTTTTTTTTGAAAATCTGATCTTTATTATTGACAGATAGAGTTAAAAACTTTAGCCTAGATATGATACTAGTTTCAACCTTAAAAGTTTGATGAAAGAAACCTTTAGCGAAGAAATTGTTTTATATCAGCACAATGAAAGGTATCAATAACAAAATAAATATTCTCTGTAAAACTGTTGTTTTCAAACTCTATGATTGTCGTCCAGAGCTTTCTTAAGGAAAAACAATGACTTCCTCCCTGCTAAAGGAAATCGCAGCATTCAGAGGAACAATCAGAGAAAACACTATATCTCAAAGAATAAGAGGTCTCATCACGAGCCGGCTTATCATGATCACAGATATTATAACTTGCTGACTTTGCCAATACTGTCCACCAAAACAGGGCAATGACTCAAGATTGTTGCAATCAAAAGACAAGGGGTCTCATCACAAGCCAGCTTGTTCAGTAAAAGTGTAAATCAAGTGAATGATTGTGTCATAATTTGGACACCAAACCAAGACATTGTTCTTTAGAGAATAAAAAAAGAAAAAGTGTCAAAAAGGGTTTTTCTCTGAAAAGTTGTAAATAGCCTTAAGCAGGATAAAGGATCATTGCTGGGTAACAGGTAACCCTGTCGAGGCTATGGACACCTGCTGGCAGCAGAGGCTCTACCTATGATAAATGAGCATATTTTAAAAGCCAGCACACAAAGAAGACCTTATTTTATCTTTAAAAGACCAAGTAGTGGCTGATGTAAATACAAGGACAAAGCCTGAGGAAGCAAGCAATTGGAATAGAAAAAGGTTGAAACAAAATATCATTGATAGGATAAGGCATAATGTACTCTATCTATCCATAACAAAAATTTAGACTTATGAAAATTTTTCTGCTTTGGAAGTTAAAATTCAATAGAAAAACAGAGATAAGTGGTTCTTCCCAGTGAATCACCATTGTTGTGGCCACCAACAACCCCCCTCTTTCTTTGGTATTAGCAATAACACCAAGCAAATGGGGACCCTTAATAAAAAATCCAAAAAACATTTTATGAAAATTTTTGTATTCAACTCCTTAAAACTGTATCACATCGCGAGAAGAGAATAAAACGTTTTCTTATGAGCATAATAAACTGCGAAGAAGCGACGCGAAATTCATCGCATCACATACATTATGAAGCGCTCTTAAATGAAAAATCTTAAGAAATCTTCGACGGCCGATATGCGACGTCGCATATCGCAACATCGTGTAAGCAGCACACAATGATTGAATGACTAAGCGCGATCTGCGATCTGCGATGCTGCGATCTGCGATGAATGCGATCATGAATTTCTGCGATGACACATCTTGATGATGCGATCCGCGATGCTGCGATGTGAGTCATAGAAATCACCCATCGCAAATTTTCCTCGACGTAGTATTCAACGAAAGCTGTCCATAAACCAAAATTGGGCGTGCGCCTTAAAAGAAATTAATGAATGTACGCCAAAGTATTCAAGAAGGACAGTTTTGTGTTTTTCGAAGAGTCAGTTCGCTATGGGTGTCATGATTATGCATTCATAAGAGCTTAAAGCTTTCATGTCAATCTTTATTATCATTACTCTTTTCCTTTACGTAAACTGTAAGACAGGAAATAACATGAAGCAATGTGCAGGAAACATCTAAGGAAAAGGGGAAAGCGTCAATGATCGGAGAATAGAGAAGAGATGCCTTCATAAACGGATGCCGCATGCAACAGGACCATAGATTCCAGAGTATCACTCAACAGATGCTGATGTCAATAGGCCATCCAACGCTCAGAGTCAAAAGCGCACAAAAGAAACATGTTTACAAAAGATCCTGAAGCTTATGACCGGTAAAGAAAAAAGAAAAAAAAAGGCGCTAAAGAAGGAAAACGCACCAGAAAAGCCCGGAACAAAGAACGGAGGCAGTTTTCGATGCGCGATTAGCGCCTAGCGCTAATCGTGCATTGCTAAGAAAACCGAAATAGCAAAAGCAGAATCAGTTTGAGAGAAATTTGGGTTGTTACCAAGGATACACACAGTGAATACACCCAGCGAGAGGAAGATTCTCGAAAATATCTTCTAGTTTACCAAAAAGTGGTGCCAGCGCGTGTTATTTCTATTTTTGTAGTTCAAACGAAAGCAAAAGGCAACCAGCCGACTCTTCCCAGGTCAATGTTGCATGCTTGCAGCACTAAGGAGCAAATACAGAAATGGTTAGGAATTAGATTCAATTTTTAGAAATAGTTTTGCTTTAGCAGAAGGGCGGTCATTTAAAACCATATCCTAAATTTATGTAATTAAGTTAATTAGTTAGCAGTATTTAAACCCTTCTCAGGCATTAGGAGAAGGGTCCAAAAATTTGTCAAAAAACTTGTCCTCAGAACATGCACTTTTGCACCCTCGGAGGGGGTTTTGATGAATGGATGGATCAAGGTTTATTAATGTTTACATTTGATATCTTCTACTGATGTTGCACTTCTGTACTCTTAGTAGATGTTAGAGAAAGGAGAGATAAATCATTGTTGCTTGAAGCTTATGAGTGGAACCAGTCATAAATGGTACTTTTATCTCTTGACCATTTCTGCTTATATTCTTAAAGTGATATACAGTTTTTAGTTGTTTATATGTTACTGTATGAATGTGTGAGTTACCATTTGGCACTTTTGTATGGTGGAGCCATTTATTTATGTCTGATATATGAATAACTTGTTATGCGATATGCTGTTCACAACTGTTTTGCCTAACTTTTTATGCAAAGTGGTTTATCTTAATTGATTTCTATTCTTATGATAGCTGAATGATCTTTATTACCAGTTATTGTTTGAAATCTATTTAGATCGCATAATAGAAGAAATTCACCCCGGGTTAGCGTAGATTAGATCTGTTGTTTCTCATTAGATTACAATAGCATAGAGTTAGTTTAAAAGTCTGAATTAAATTAGCTTTAAGTACTCTTAGATCAGCATCATCCAACTCTACACACACACACACCCTTAAATTGGGAAACTGGTCCCATTATCCCCAGTCGGACCCGCTATACCAAACGGATAAGGAGCTGCCAACCAAGGTCTGGACCGGGTGGGTATCCCCCTTGTTGTCGACCCGATTTTCGGGGCTTCAACAGGTTCCAAAGATTATAACCCTTTAAACCATCCTTATACCCAATAAATATGCACTTTTCAGATTTACTATCCAACCTAGTTCTTTTCTCCTTTGGAACATGTACATATGCATCACATCCAAATACCCTCAGATGTGAAAGAGAGGGTTTCTTACCAATCCATACCTCTTGTGGATTCTTATCCTCCAATTCCGATGAAGGTGACCTATTGATCAGGTAACATGCAGTATCCACCACCTCTGCCCAGAATTCCTATCCTAATCCAGCACCACTGAGCATGCTTCTTGCCCTTTCCATCAACGTCTTGTTCATTCTTTCTGCAACTCCATTTTTTTGAGGTGTATATGGAGTAGTCTTCTGCCGTGATATACCACACTTCTTACAAAATTCTTCAAATTCCTTGCTGCAAAACTCTCCACCATTATCTGTCCTCGGTGTTGGAAATAATACTGAGAGGGGGGGGTGAATCAGTATTATCATATTAATAAAACTTTTTCATTTCCATAATCAGATTCATATATGCTACTTCCACAACTTCTTATGATTAAGTTAATCGATCTTCAATGAGTGCATTAGAACATTATCAACCATATTATCAGTTAACAGATGCAGTAACATAAAGTAGATCATCACACATAAGGCACACACATGAACACAATGATGTAAGGTGGAAACCCAATGCGGGAGAAAACCACCTGCTGCAAGTCATCTCAATCTTCTTCTTAATAAGAAAATTCTTTTACAATATTTGTACTGGTGCAGCCTTATACCAGTACGGGAGCTACAACCCCCTTTGCTCTTGTACTAGCCGATCCATTTACTAGTACGCAGGCTACTACCTGCTACAATGCTCCAAAGATTTCCTTTAGCTCTTGTACTAGCTTAGATACTAGTACGTAGGCGCCGGCCTACAATCTTCTCTCCTTCAAGTACCACGTTTCATCAATTTTCATACTGGATACACTGAAGCACAACCCATAAACTGAAAGGCCACATTTCATCTAATTTTCATACTGGACCCAACAACAACATTGAAGCTCAAACAACCTTCTGAAACACCCAATCAACTGTAGTAACTAGATCAACAATAATAGGACCAAACCCAGGATGCAACAATGATAAACAAAGATTTTAAGAGAAGGAAGCACCCTGCTCAACTGCTAGCCTGAGTCTGGACTCACCCTGCTCAACTGCTAGCCTGAGTCCCGGACTCACCCTGCTCAACTGCTGGCCTGAGTCCCTGGACGCACCCTGTTCAACTGCTAGCCCGCGTCCCGGACGCACTCTGCTCAACTGCTAGCCTGCGTCCCTCGCACTGAGTCTACTGAACTGCCTGCGTCCCGGCGCACCTGAACCCTTCTGCGCCTGCGTCCGGCGCACCTGAACCGGTTCGCTCCTGCGTCCCGGACGCACCTGAACCCTTACTGCACCTGCGTCTCTTTAGATATGAAAGATATAAAGACTTCAAGACTAACCCAAACAGTCAGATCTACAGATCTGATCGTGCGCCATAGCGATCATAGTCCATTAGAAGATTCGCCTTCATAGATCTGGACTAGATCTCACCAAAAGATATTCAACAAAGATGGTGCTTAATCCAAATGAACTCCTTTGCTTTATATAGGCAAGCTTCTCCCCAAAACATGGAACAATACCACGAGCCGACACCATAGAAACACAAAACCGTCGGCTAGATACCACACAAGAAACCCCCACGTGCTTTTCTCTGCCTTGAAATGTGTGCACTGGGTGGACGCACCCCCTGAACGGCTGGCCTGCGTCTCTGGACGCGGGTTCTGCATGGATTACTTGCGGGGACGCACTTTCTGTAAGGTGTACCTGCATCCTTCATAATTTCAACAATATTTGAACCTCTGCTTACAAAGAGCTTGCCATTTGATTCCTTTGAGCTATCCTGTAATATGTCACATCTGATATCTCTTCTGTAGATTCATCTGAATGTATATAAGTGAGATGATCTTCTATGAGAGTGTTGCCATCAAGTACAACATATGCATCATAATGCCAACAATCTCCCCCTTTGGACTTGATGGCAACAACACCGAATCACTCTCCCCCTTTGACATCAAGGGCAAAGGGGTATGCTCGCCCTAAGAACATGCTCCCTTTGACTATGAGCCAGATCTGCTGAAGTCTCTGAATGAGCTCCCCCTTTGTATATGTCATGGTGCTCCAATCTGATAATGGTCTTTCTGAGAACAAGCTGAGATGTCTGCTCTGCTGTATAGTGCTTGTTCATGCTCAAACTCCCCCTGACTATAAGCAAGGTCTGCAAAAAGATGTTCTACAAGAAGAACATGACTCTATATATCATAAATGACCTTCCTATCACCAAAAGACTCAATACATACATCCATCACCCATCACAATAAGGATCATCCATCTAACCAAGTGGGAATACATCAGAAATATGAGAACCAAATATACTACATCTTCATCCCATGCATAGTGGGGAGACATAGGCCGTTACATGACCTGAAGAGATGACTATAATAGATAGACTATTACAACATGAGTCTTGCTACGTCCTTCCAAACATCTAAAGATCATGACAAACAACAGCACTGTATAATCTGCTCCATAGTATCTGTCAACATCAACTCATAACCATCCAGATCTACATGAATCAAGAGCCATCAAATGAAAGCATCAGCATCAATCAACATATGTATGAATAATCATCCCTGTATCCAGCCAACAATCCTCATCCATTTGTGCCAAGAAAGAAATCATGCATCATGCTCATGTCAACATCATCATGAAATGCATATGAGTAACTCATCATCATCATGTCTCCAACAATGCGACTTTGAATAATCATCCACGAAATCAGCCAACCTCATCCATATATGTGCCAAGGATAATAAAGACTTCATGCAAGCATCATTAGAGAATCAACCATACATCTGATCATGTGACCAACTCATAATAGCAAGATGAATCATAAGCATTGTCATCAAGGACCATAATGCCAACAATGAATTTAGGACATATGCTCCCCCTAAACCAGTGCCATCTGTTAAATTTGATCATGCATATCAAGAAGAATCAACCAATAAATGCTTTGAGACAGGTACGCACTTCATCTTCTGCTGCACTGCGTCCTGTTGCTGCAGGGACGCACCTGATCCTCAGTCGCTCTGCGTCCCCACGCAGATCTTCAGTTACTGAACTGCGTCCTGGATGCACCTGGACTTGGTCTGGCCTGCGTCCACACGCAGGTCTCCTGTTACTGTACTGCATCCTGTACTTTCAGCTTCCTCTGATTCTGGTATGTCTGTACATTGTACCGTGCCATCCTTTTCTGACTGTACTTCCTTTTTCCTCCATATCTTCAAGCGTGATGATGACATTTTCTCCTTTTGATATGGTGCCCAAACTTTGTTCCTGCATTCCTTGGCTATATGTCCAAGCTTGTTACATGCATAACATCTTACATGTTTTATATTCCTCTTGTAACAATCAGTAGCTTTGTGACCAAACATATTGCAAGCAAAGCAATATCCATAAAAGTACCTTGATTGAGATGACCTTTCTGCATAATGGTCTTGAACTCTTCTTCTTCTACATCTAGCTGCAACATGTCCAAGATTATGACATACATAACATTCAACATTATTCATAGGAGGAGTAAAGGATTTTCTTTGAGGAATCTCTTTCCTTGGTTGATGATGAGATTGATCTTTTACTTCTTCGTTGATCACTTTAGATTTCCTTTTAGAGTTTCTTGTCTCACCTTGTGAACTAGATTCACCTTTAACAGATTCATGGAAACCAAGACCAGTCTTTATAGCAGGGGACCTTTGACTACTAAGGATATCATCCAATACTTTAGAGCTATCTTGAAATCGTAAAAGCTTATCCTTTTCTTCTAGTTTACTTTTCAAGATATTTACCTCAACCTGAAGCTGTTCTTCCTTTTCAAGAGATTTCTCTTTCAAAACTTCTTCAGCGTTCCTTCCTTCTTCCATTTGTTCCCTTAGTATGAGAATTTGTTTTTCTTGTTCTTCATACAGATCCTGCTGCATTTGACGAACTCGGAAGGCACATTCCAGTTGAGAATTTAAGCTGGTGACTTCGTTTTCTTGTTTTGCAATAGCTTGGAGTAGATCTGTATTCTGCTTCTTTGATTCTTCAAGATCTCCTTTTAGTGAGAGGATTGTAGCTTCAATATTTTCATAGTAGTTGGATCTATCTTTGAGTTTCTTGATGGTTGTGCTTCTTTCGTTGACTTCTTTTCTTAATGATGTCACTTCATGCTGCAATTTTTGACATTGGTCTTCCTTGTCCTTGAGTAGCTTTCTTACCTTGTTTCCTTCTTCTAGTTGTGCCCTTAGTTTGGTAGCTTCTTCTTTGAAATCACATTCCTTTTTGTTCAATAGATCTTGTTGATCTCTAATTTTGTCTGTCAGCCTTTTAAATTCTGCCTCTATTTGATATCTTTCTTGTTCACCCATAAGAGCAAATTCAGTAGTTTCGCTATCACTTTCATCTCTTTCACAAGGAAATATAGCTAGAACATCAGAGGATAACACGTTCATACCTGATAATGACTCTGAATCTGATTCTGAATCTGAAGAGCTTCTTATGCCTAATCCCCAATCGATTCTTCCACTGTCATAGTTCTTCTGAGATGACTTCTTTTTCTTATTAGCTTTCTTCTTAAGCTTCTTTCCCATTCTTCCACGGATCTCCTTCAAGCGATCAAGCTTCTATCAAAGGACCTGCACTGATACCAATTGTTGGAAATAATACTGAGAGGGGGGGGTGAATCAGTATTATCATATTAATAAAACTTTTTCATTTCCATAATCAGATTCATATATGCTACTTCCACAACTTCTTATGATTAAGTTAATCGATCTTCAATGAGTGCATTAGAACATTATCAACCATATTATCAGTTAACAGATGCAGTAACATAAAGTAGATCATCACACATAAGGCACACACATGAACACAATGATGTAAGGTGGAAACCCAATGCGGGAGAAAACCACCTGCTGCAAGTCATCTCAATCTTCTTCTTAATAAGAAAATTCTTTTACAATATTTGTACTGGTGCAGCCTTATACCAGTACGGGAGCTACAACCCCCTTTGCTCTTGTACTAGCCGATCCATTTACTAGTACGCAGGCTACTACCTGCTACAATGCTCCAAAGATTTCCTTTAGCTCTTGTACTAGCTTAAATACTAGTACGTAGGCGTCGGCCTACAATCTTCTCTCCTTCAAGTACCACGTTTCATCAATTTTCATACTGGATACACTGAAGCACAACCCATAAACTGAAAGGCCACATTTCATCTAATTTTCATACTGGACCCAACAACAACATTGAAGCTCAAACAACCTTCTGAAACACCCAATCAACTGTAGTAACTAGATCAACAATAATAGGACCAAACCCAGGATGCAACAATGATAAACAAAGATTTTAAGAGAAGGAAGCACCCTGCTCAACTGCTAGCCTGAGTCCGGACTCACCCTGCTCAACTGCTAGCCTGAGTCCCGGACTCACCCTGCTCAACTGCTGGCCTGAGTCCCTGGACGCACCCTGTTCAACTGCTAGCCCGCGTCCCGGACGCACTCTGCTCAACTGCTAGCCTGCGTCCCTCGCACTGAGTCTACTGAACTGCCTGCGTCCCGGCGCACCTGAACCCTTCTGCGCCTGTGTCCGGCGCACCTGAACCGGTTCGCTCCTGCGTCCCGGACGCACCTGAACCCTTACTGCACCTGCGTCTCTTTAGATATGAAAGATATAAAGACTTCAAGACTAACCCAAACAGTCAGATCTACAGATCTGATCGTGCGCCATAGCGATCATAGTCCATTAGAAGATTCGCCTTCATAGATCTGGACTAGATCTCACCAAAAGATATTCAACAAAGATGGTGCTTAATCCAAATGAACTCCTTTGCTTTATATAGGCAAGCTTCTCCCCAAAACATGGAACAATACCACGAGCCGACACCATAGAAACACAAAACCGTCGGCTAGATACCACACAAGAAACCCCCACGTGCTTTTCTCTGCCTTGAAATGTGTGCACTGGGTGGACGCACCCCCTGAACGGCTGGCCTGCGTCTCTGGACGCGGGTTCTGCATGGATTACTTGCGGGGACGCACTTTCTGTAAGGTGTACCTGCGTCCTTCATAATTTCAACAATATTTGAACCTCTGCTTACAAAGAGCTTGCCATTTGATTCCTTTGAGCTATCCTGTAATATGTCACATCTGATATCTCTTCTGTAGATTCATCTGAATGTATATAAGTGAGATGATCTTCTATGAGAGTGTTGCCATCAAGTACAACATATGCATCATAATGCCAACACTCGGCACCTTTATCTTCTTCTCTGTCTGATTTTCCACGAGAGCCTTAAATTCTCTAAACCTGTCAAAGACTTCAGATTTCTTCTTAAGGAAATATATGCATGTATTCCTTGAGAAGTCATCTATAAATGATACATATTACACAGACTTACCCAATGATGGAACCTTCATAGGTCCAAACACATCATTGTGCACAAGCTCTAGTATCTATTTCGCCCTCTTACCACCAGAGGGGAAACTCGCCCGATTCTGCTTCCCATATACACAATTTTCACAGAAATCAAAATCCAGAGAGTTATTATTCATACCTTCTACCATACCTTTACCATGAAGTATTCGAAGGCCTTTCTCTCCAATATGTCCAAGCCTTTTATGCCACAACATGGTCTTCTCTCCAGTGACCACTAGATTTTCTACTCCACTTTCAGGAACTGTAGAACTGTTTCACCCATCAACAACCATGCTACCTTGAAGCTTGTATAAAGTTCCAATCTGAACTCCCCGCATCAATACCAGTGCTCTCCAAACCATCTTGCAGGTATCCTTCTCGAACACTATTTTTACAACTGCATCATTCAGCTTGCTTACAGAAATTATATTTCTGGCCAATGCAGGAACATGTAGAACACTCGGAAGTGTTCTAACTCTTCCACCTTGCAACTTCAACTTTACCTTTCCATGACCAACAATTTTAGCCTTCTTGTCATCCCCCAAGAAGACATCAGCACCATCATATTTCTCATACTCACATAACCACTCTCTATGGGGAGTGAAGTGAAAGGATGCACCTGAGTCAATCAACCTGCCTCATGATCTACATGTGTACTTGAATAAGCCAAGTACACATCCCCACCTTCATCTGAGGTGGTTTTCACCTCTGCAGAAGAAGCCTCATCAGATCCCTTTCCTTTGTTAGGAGCTTTAGATTTATAGTCCCTTTTGAAGTGGCCTTCCTTTCCACATTTCCAGCACACCACCTTTACAGGTTTTCCTAGAGATTTAGATCTCCCACTCGATGACTTATTTTTGTTTATGTTCTAGGACCGTCCTCGTATAGACAAGGCATCACCATTTTGGATCTCCATATTTTTCTGTCTCATCTCCTCCGTCAGCAAGGCTGAGACTATTTCATCAAACTGCAAGGCAGTTGCATTGCTACCTATTACAATAACCAGACTATCCCATGAATCTGGTAGAGAACACAACAAACTAACGCACTTATCTTCATCTGAAAGTTTAATATCAATAGATGCTAACTAAATTACCACAGTATTAAATGCATTCAGATGCTCTGTCACCGAGTCTCCATCTTTCATCCTCAGGTTATACAGTTTTTTCCGCAGGAACAGTTTATTCACCAGAGACTTAGATTGGTACAAAGTCCCTAACTTGTCCCACAAAGCCTTCGTCATAGCTTCCCTTGATACATTCATCAATACTGAATCTGAGACACACAATCATGTTGTGCTCTTTGCCTTCCGATCCAACTTCTTCCATTCTTCATCGAACACTCCCGTTGGTTTAGTACCTGGATCTACTGTGATCCACTAATCTTTATCCACCAACACTCCATCTTGAGTTTCCACAACTCAAAACTTTGACCATTAAATTTCTTGATCTCTATCTTTCCACTGCTCGCCATCTTCTTTCACCACCAGAATCGATCTCACAGATCTCCCACTGAACAGGGTCTACCATAGGCCCAAGCGAAACCCCTCAACAACAAAGGCTTCCCCTTGAAGCCAAAACTATTTCGATACCAAATGTAGGTTTTAACCCCATACAGAAATTACCTGCATACGAACTCTTAAACACATAAAATAAACAATGTGAGAGCATAACACATAAAACACATATACACATAGATTTTCCCCTGGATCCCAAAACTAGGACTAATAGCTTGATTTTTCATTATGTTCCTTTCAATGTTATAACACATATTTATACATGCCAAAGCATCCAATAACATGGACCGAAAACCATCGCGTCCAAAAAACATGTGCGAAATCATGCACAAAACCATAGGTGGGTCTACCCAACCTAACATAGGTTCCAAAACCAAAATTTTCTGGGGCACTGCTTTGGACCCCATAAAGTGGGGTTACGGGTACGCCTCAAACCCCATGTGACCTCCCCTTTAACCCCCCAGTTAACTACATGGGCTAGTCGTGGAAAGAATATAACACAACCCAACAACATACAACCATGACCAACTAGTAGTCCCGAAAATGGAACTTTAAAGTCACTACTACCTGCTCCTCTAAAGATATATACTATCTCTGCACTATGGAGAAGCCAAGGCTCGTTATAATACACTGCAAGGTTTCTCTAAGATACACCTATAGGAAGTTTGGCTAGCAAAAATCCCATATAATGAGTTATGAGGTTCTATAAATAGAAAAGGGTGGAATGACCCTTGACATTCCCCTTTGTGACTCTTCACCTACCCTCATGACTCTTCAACTACTACATGACTGTTACATTCGACTATCGACACTTGGTCTTTCACTTTTACAACATGTTACATTAGAATCTGCACATGTACCCATGTGAGACAAAATAGGCTTGGGTAAGCCATACAAGACATCACTAAGGCTCAAATAGTTGTGGGAAGACTAACTCTTTGACATCCTTGTGATGAAATATGGTGGAAAACTGATGCCAAGCTTGGTAGTCTGTGATGGTGTCCATGTACTCTATGGTGACATCCTTTTGGAATCAAATTCTTGCCTCCATTGCATCCAGGTACACTGATTTGGCTCCTCTATCCAACTCATCTGATAACATGTGCATCATAGTCTTGAGTGCAGTAAAACTAGCAACATATTGATGCATAGTGTCTGTAATGATCTCCAAGTTTGTGCTGGTGGCTATGCATATCAACTCGACAAAGTAAATTTCCAGCTCCAGTCGGACTTGGCTCTTTGTCTTTGCCTCGGTGAGTCTACCAATGGGTGTAATCGTATGCATGCACACAATAACATCCATGCTCTTGAACACTATGTATATGATCGATAGCACTACTCACCATATCTCCTCTGAGCCAGTTGCTAGGATGAGTCTATAACTTGTATGGGTGCAGTTTCATCAATCTTTACATGTTTCACCTGTTGTTGTATTTGTTCTTGCTATGCTTCCTTCTCTCCTCTACGCACCTCATGTTCTTCCCTGAGCTGCCACTTCAACCCCTGCAACTCTTTCTTTGTTTCCTCCATCCTCTATTTCTCTCTTTGCCTTTGCATGATCCTCTTGTTGCGTTGTCACATCTTAGCCTCAATCTCCAAAGCTACTTTCATCACAAGTGGATCTACTTTTAACTTGCAACTTTGCTTTACCTCTCCATTTTCAGCAACCTTCCTCCTGCCTTGGTCATGTGCAGGTCTACTACCCTCTATTATTGCTGATGGTGCTTCTCTCTGCGATGTCGCTACCATTTCATCTTGATATCATTATCTATTAACCACTTGGTGTCTTCATATATAGGCAAGCTCATAGACACTCTCTCAACTGCATCTCCAATTGTGCTCTCAACGGTATCCTTTGACCCTTCTCTCTAGGAATCCATTGTACCTATACTACTAAGAGGAAAATGAACACCTATGATACCTGGAGACATAGCAACACTCATGGAAATAAACCTGTCAGTTGAAAACCAAAAAAAAATTGAGGATTGACATGCAACATACCTGTGTGACTCATTGTGAAGATTCCGCAATTTTCACTGCGAGGTTGGGAGACTGACTACCAAAACTGCGCAAAGCATAGTCTAGGCTCTCAGGAGGCTGACTGAATATTGGAATTGCACAATGCACAGTCCAGACTAGCTTGTTGAGGACTGAAACTGCACAATGCACAATTTCAATTAGCAGTGACATGCAAACCAGCAAATTGCATTCCGCTATTTTTGGGGCCAGCAAGGCACTACCTCCCAGAATTGGGCAATGCAATCCTGGAGGCCCGTAATGCAATCTTGGAGGCCCGTTCTGGGCCAGATTTCTGTAGTTTTTTTAGGGAAGGCAGATCCTTCACTTCCATAAATGTGCATTTCTAGCTGGGCAAGGCAAGGTCTAGGTCAAGGTAGCCTAGACCCGCCAACAGGCAATTGAAAACATGAGAAGTTTGAATGCATGTTGAAGTTGAGTGCACATAAGAGTGAATGATCATGCATGCAAACAGTGAGTGAAAGATTCAAAAAACAAGAAAGCGAACATGTGTGTGAAGCGAGTCACCACAATGATGACCGTCAATGCAGAAACAGTGTCATGCATGCGACAATAGTTAGATGTAAAGAAAAATTGAAACAGTGCTTCTACAAGCTAATGTGCATCAAAATGACAAGAAGCGTTCATTGAAACCAAGAATACAACACTTACACAAAGTGCAATATAAAAAGTGACATAAAAGCAGTAAAAGACATGAAAATCAGACTTACCCCGAAAAATCTGAGTTGAATGTGCCAAAGACTCTTAGATGTGATGTAGGATGTCAGAGCTCTAAGATCGATGTGAGGAATGAGCTCTGCAGTGTTAGGTAGATAAGTTTTGATAATATTAAGGCTTATAACCTGCATGCCATAAATCTAGGAGAAAGCCTCAGAGGGAAGTTTCTAAAATGATCTTTTCATGTAACCTCTCGCTACTAAAAATAGATCCCTAAAATCTAGGGATGATTTTCTTTTTGCCTTTTCAGGAAAAGAAGGCCATACATACAAGTTTGGATTGCTCAGTCCTAGAGGGAACTGGTCAACCTGATAGAACATGCAGTAGTCTACAAGCCTGGGGATGAAATTTGCTCAATTTCTGGGCTGAGCAAGATTGGTTGTCCCTCATGCATTGTGAAATTTGTGGACTGAAGCCCTGGCTATCAGTCAAAATTGGGAATTTTCTGAGTTGAAGTTCGGTGTCAGGCTCAATTGCGCATTTCCCAGAGGGAAGGTTGCCTAAGTAGATTCTGCATTATTGGAGTCCAGCAATATTGCACAATTTTAGGAGGGAAGGATGGTTCCCCTCCATGATTGTGAAATTTTTAAGGGGAGCATCTCATCCAGAAAAAAGGCTAAGTTTGGAATGATAGCCTACAGGTGGGAAACAAACAAGTTGACATGCACAGGCTGGCAGGTCACTGAAACTTAGCTGAAGCCTATGTACTAGACAATGTAAGACATGATGCTAAGGATGGTTGGTAGGGAGGCTCCAAATGAAGCTAAGGAAACATTTTGGAGGGTGGTTGTAGCTTCTACAACAACCTACTAGATGGTGGGGTACTCATAAAAGAAATATAGCAGATTTCCAACAATGTCGAAGATTAATATGGATAAGGTTTGGCACAATCGACATGGAAATAGAAGTAAAGTATGATGGTAAGTTTGATCCCCAGGAGCATGTTCATCATTTCACTTTGGTTTGGAAAGAAATTCCATAATAAGAGTGGATATATGGGTTTATCCACAAACTACAAATGATTCCTATGAATTGGTATCTTGAAACAAAACTATGACATGGGACTATGAACTAGACAAATTTGGTTGAAGGGTTCATACTAACATTCAGTTTTGAAGATGATTGCTAATGTATAGACTCAACTCTTCAGATAATCAAAGAAAATATTTTTTAGAATGAAGCTCCATTAACTTGGCAACATGATTAGGCTGTGCAGTTACAAAATGCATTGGAATGTTATAATATCACTACCGAAGAAGATGAAGATCCATGAAAAATTGATATACCATAATCAGAAGGACATTGCGAAGTTGTTGGACTAGAACAAGAAAACCAAATATAACACGCCAATAAAAACACATAAACTGAATATTGGGATAGAGGAATACTTGAAGTTAGCAATGATTGGAGACTATTGGGACATAGATATAGTTAATAAAATCACAGAGCTGCTACATGAATACCAAGAGTTATTCCCTACAAAGTTTTCAGAAATAAATGGAATATTAGGGGTCCTAGGAGTTATGAGGATCCCTCTGAAACCTGATGTGAAGCATATGAAGAAAACACCCTATAGGTTGAATCTGAAATACAAGGAAAATGTGAAGGAAGAATTAGATAAAATTCTAGCAGCAGGGACCATCGAGCCTAACAAAGACTTTGAATGGGTAAGTCCATGATAGTGCAAGAAAAGAAGACTAAGGGAGAGATCAGAATTTGTGTTGACTTGAGAAAACTAAATTATGCATGTGTGCATGACCCCTTCCTGACACCATTTATAGACGAAGTATTGGACAATGCAAAAGGTCACGAGGCCTATTCTTTCACAGATGGATTCTTAGGTTACCATTAGATCAGAATTGTGCTATATGATAGACATAAGACAACTTTTGCAATAGAGTGGGGCTCATTTCAGTACATAGTGATGCCTTTTGGCTTGAAGAATGTGCTTGCCATATTTTCTAGATTTGTAGTCACAGCATTTAAGGAGTACATACACAAATTCTTGGAAGTTTACTTTGATGATTGGATAGTGTTTGGACTATTAAAGAAGCATATTTCAAGCTTAAGGCTTATGCTGGATACATGTAGGCAGCATCAGATTTCACCTAAATTAAAGAAGTGTATATTTTGTGTGCCTTGTGGCATACTCTTCAAGAATATTGTGTGCAAAAAGGGTTTGTTGGTGGATCTCGTGAAGGTAGCAGTCATTGTAAACTTGCCAGCACCAAAAACAGTGAGGAAACTATGCATGATGTTTGGACATATTGGCTATTACATAACATTTTTAAAGGGGTATGCATAGATAACTATGCTAATGGAGAATTTATTGAGGAAAGATGTTAGTTTTAAATGGGATGAAGAGTGTCAAAAGAGTCTGGATGTACTGAAAGAAAAGATGGTAACTACACCAATATTAGTTTTTCTTGACTGGAATAAGGAATTTCATGTACATGTCGATCCATATTCCATAGCATTGGTTATAGTTCTTGCACAGTTGAGAGCAGGCGAAGTTGATCACCCCATAAATTTTACAAGCAGAAAAATATCCAAGGCAGAAAATAACTATACCACAATAGAAAGAGAAGGGTTAGTTATGGTTTATGCATCACAGAAGTTCAGGAACTACTTGTTGGGAGCACATTTCAAGATGTTCATTGATCACTCTGCATTGAAATATTTGGTGAATAAGCCTGTTTTAGGAGGAAAAACCTATCGATGGTTGTTATTCCAGGAGTATGATTTTGAACTTGTAGTCAAGCCAGGAAGACTAAATTTTGGGCTCTATCATTTGTTGAGATTGGAGATAGGAGAAGAACCCACCAGTATTGAAGATAACTTGCCCAACGTGCAATTGTTTTCAATAAGGGTCGCGGATATAATTCAGTTTCTAGCCACAGGAATGGCTCGTGGAATACACTACACAACAAAAGAAGGAGCTGGGGGTAAGAGCGATTAATTACACGTTGATTACAGGGAACTTGTACAAAATGGGGCCGGATGAAATACTGTGAAGATACATCCTAGAACATGAAAGGCAGAGTATTCTAGCAGAAGCTCATGGAGGAGTCATAAGAGGACATTATGTAGGAAAGGCCACTCCACAAAAATCTTGAGAGCGAGGTTATGGTGGCCCATAGTACATAAGGATGCAAAAGAGGTTTTTGAAGCATGTGATATATGTCAAAGGATAAGGAGGCCATCTAGAAGAGATGAAATGCCATTAATTTTGTAGGTGATGTTGCAAGCATTTGACAAATGGGCTATTGACTTTGTCGGACCTATTAACCCTCCAGCAAAGAAGACTAGCACAAGATACATAATCATTGCAACTGATTATTTGACAAGGTGAGCCTAGGCACAGCCAGTGAAGGATTGTAGTGCAGATCTTGCCGTGAAGTTCATTTTTTAATACATTCTATCTAGATTTGGGTGCCCAAGGATATTGATGAGTGACTAAGGGTCACATTCCTTGAATAAGACCATTGAAGCATTAACTAAGTAACTTCAAGTACATCTTCAGAAAAGTACCCCATATCACCCTCAAGCGAATGGGACACACAAATATTTTGATAAAATTCTGGAGAATGCACTCACAAAAGTATGCAATGTGAACAAAAATGACTAGGACTTAAGGATTTCAGCGGTGTTGATGGCATATAGGGAAACATGCAAGAAATTGATAGGCCAGAAACCTTTTAGGTTGGTATATGGACAAGAATAAATCACGCCTATAGAGTACATTGTGCCAAGTTTGAGAATTTCATCTCTCATGTATATGGTAGACTGACATTATGGAAGAAAGGATCTCACAGTTACTGGCTCTAGAGGAAGACAAGTTTATATTATGTTTTCATCAGCAAGTAAAAAAAGCAAGGGAGAAAGCCTGGCATGATAGGTACATCAAGAAAAATATATTCCGAGAAGGAGATCTTGTACTCTTATATGATAAAAAAAATTTGAAGCTCCCAAAAAAATTTAAGAGATGTTGGTAGGATCATATCTCATCAAACATGTCTCTAATGGTGGCATCAGTTCGCGAATTTAAATGATCAGATGATTCCAGGATGAGTGAATGGTAGAATATTGAATAGGAATGACTCTATTCCTCAAGATTCACGCTGAAAGATGAAAGGAGAAGAGTCTTAGTGCCACCTGTAGTTGAAAGTGGTCATTGGACTATAAATTGGTCTACATAAGGGAGCTTCACCTAAGAGGATTGATGCATTGTTAAGGGATAAATTCCCCTAGGGTCTTGGGTTGGTACCCTAGCAGATCAGAGGTTGTCTATACATAGAAACACACACTCCATACAGCCATAATGCTAATATAAGAAAACTATACGATAAGGGGCGTACCTAGGGGTCCTTCATTTGAGAAGATCCTGCCAGGGTCTAAACCCTCTTGGAGTTCCTTTTGCTCCTTCAACCTGCAAAACAATCAATTCAAGAAAGTACAGTAGTATATGGACTAAACATCATAAAGAAATCATCTTCATAATATATTGAGAGGTAGTTAGTTATGCAATTAAACAACCATTCATATAAGAATCATAACACGGATATCATGAACATGAAGAAGATTTATATCAGGAAAAAAGACAAGTGTTTCTTTTATTATAGACAAATAAAGTACAAAAAGGAATAATTTCACTTGATTCGTCCTTTCGTAGGCTCCAAGCAGAACCTTCCTCTGGATTCGTCCAGTCTCAAGCCTTTAACAAACTCCTTCCATGACTTACTCCATAATATCTCAAGTAGTAGATATACATCATCACACAAGGAAACAAGGGTTTCCTGTAAATGGGGGAAGTGCAGGAGGCACTAGGATCTTCAGACCTGGTCAGGGAAATCTCAGCATAGTAACCTTTCTCTCTCTTCTCTCCTCCCTTAGGCCTTCCCATTGAAGCCTTTTTATACTTCTCCCAAAGTATTTTTTTAGTTGGGAATTCGTTGTGAACAGTTGGGCCATGGGCACTAATAGGTAATCAGTAGGTAAAACCCGCGATCTCCACCCGAAATTAAGGAGATTTATTTTTTTTAAAGTGTTTTAAGACATGTACATGGGTTGGGTATACACAGACCCATGTACACATGCGTTTAGCTCAGGGAAATGTCGTGTATAGGGAATAAAACATTGTTTTTTAAATTTTGGACCAGGTCTGGAAGGAGGGGTTTCCCTAGGCCATGAGTGCAGCATCACAAACATCAAGAGTGAGGTTTTGAGCTATAATAGATGCCCCCTAATATATGAGGTTAGAAGGGGTACATGATGGCTGAAATGTATTAAGCAAGTTCACGTAAAGGAAATCTGCCAAAAATTGAGAAGGACTTCACCAAAGTTCAGCCCGCCAAGCCACAAAAGGAGATCAGAAAGAAACATTGTCTGAGGCGGGCATACCCATGCTCAGAGAAAGTAAAGCATGTCTGCATATCAAGCACAAGCGGATCCACTAAGTATACAAGTATACAGAACTAGAAAATACATAATGGATCATCTAATCACGATCGAACAAGTACATGTCTAAATGTCACATATAAGAATGTCAATGATGCTGAAGGATGAAACGGATCACTGATATCAAAGACTGATCCCCAAAAGGTACCAAATGAACATGATGGAATAAAATGGTACTACACTACAAACTTAGGTGCCAGTATATAGAATGTCGCCATGAATGACTGCAACATATAAGGTAGAGTGGTATCAACTGGCAGCAACAGGAACAACTGTCAAGTGACCTAATAAATGTTGATGCAACCTGAGGTCTTCACCGACGGCCGTGGTACATTTCTACACTATGGGAATAAATGATCTAGAGTCAACCATGTGAGAAATCATTTGATTACCAGTCATTGATGTATACCGTTAACAAATGTGAGACTACTCACCGATAATGATAATGAGCATCAAGGTACCCAGTACAATCTAACAAGTGTGAATAGATGAGCTGGAGTCGAACACCTGTAAGAATCTATCAATCAGGAGACAATGATGGTTTCCCACTGTCAATAGTGAAGGATCTGCCACTAATGACTGCAAACCCCAAGGTACTACCAAATGGACTCTAGATCTTTTCCCCAGAGCAATGAGTCGTAGTCGATGGGGAAAGATCCGCTAGAAGGAAGGCATTAAGGCATCCTTCATCAATCTAGCGTGAGTGTAACCCATAGGCCAATAATGTGGAATGAATAGGATGAAAAAGATGTAGTAACCTGACCGAAGTACGTTTCTCGCGTACACAAGATGTGGATAGCGCACAACAGAAACCCTCTGAACCAACCAATAATGAAAGCTGACACAGAGGCGAGATATCCACCAATAGGGTCAAATGGAAACCAAGGTATTGCAAGAATCCCAATATGTGATAATGTAAGCTGATGTCGAACACAAGGGAAACCACTCAGTCAAAGACCCATGATACTAATCGATGCTGAGCATAAGGTGACCTATCAATAATGAAAATAGGGCCAAGCTGTAGCTCTAGGCTTGTCCTCAGAGCAAGATGTCGTCGTCGATAAGGACAAGACCCGCCAGCAAGAAGTCAATGGGGACCTTCTCAAACCGGCACGAGTAAAGGACCAATATAGCTTATGTGATGACAGACATGATACTGACAATCAGGGATGGCTGACTAAAAAATGATTCAAGACACACTGTAGAGAGGCCAACTTAGGCTAACTTTCCTTGAACAAAAGCACAACTCAATGTGACTATGTGGCAACATATGATGACTCTGTATAAGTTCGTCATGCAGGAGGCATGAACAAACCCTCCATATGATTGGAAGAGATAACCAATCAGGGGAGAACTGACTCAATAACAAGGTTAAGGCATACCTAAGTCAAACTAAATCCCGCCCAAACAGAGGAGACTTTATTTTGAGTGCTTCGTTCAAAGACGACACGATTGACTCTAGCTGCCAACAATAAATAGAAATATTGTCCCGTTCCCGCTCTTTTTTGGAATATATAATTTTTTTTGTCTTTTTCTTTTAAGCTGGAAAAAGAATAGAAGAATTCTATAGTACAGTGGAAAGAATGAGTGTCGGTGAAACAGATGATCTAGTTCCTGGGATTGGAACATTCCTATGCTCAATGCAGGGAGGTGAAAACTGGTCAATGACACTCAAAGGTGTGTTCCTTCCAAGGGTCAAAGTGTGTCAAGTTGCAGAAGTCAAAGGTATGCAAGTTTGATTTTGCAGTCGTCATGGTCAAAATTTGGCTTAAACACGAGTCTAAGTGAAGCCGGCTCAAGGCCAAAAGGTGCAAATGGTCAAAATGCAATGCAGTAGTACAACTCAACACAAAGAAGCCTCTAGGGTATAAGGCCAGAATGAAGCGAAGAAGCAAAGAGGAATGAGTCTTCATCGCATAAGTCATGGCGGGACTATAGAGGACTCCCGAGCCTACTTAGATCGGAGCAGCATGGGCAAAAAATGTCAGTGAGGTGCTAACTACGATGCCCATGAAAAGGATGGCTCTACCATCATGTCATGATTAAAAAATTGGCAAGTGAAGGTGGTTTACGAACCATAACACGATGGGATTGACCCTATGGCAAATGTATCGACAAATGGAGGCTAGTATGCATAATGCGACAGAAAAATGGCTTCCCTAACCTATATGCCAGTGAGAAAACGATACCTGCCATGACGGGTCAGCATTCATGGAACCATCTCGAAATTGTCGAAAAAACGTCCAAAATGTCCTGAAAATCAAACCATTCTTGACATTCCAACTCCCAAGTTAAAAGTTACGTGAGGCCAAAAAAAAAAAAATTTGAAAAAATTTTGCATTTTCAAAGCCTATAAAAGAGTTTTTGGACTCACCATTTTCACCATTTGAGTTTGAGAGTAGAGAAGTGGAACAAAAGGAGCAAACTTTTCATACGCCAAATTCAACCATTCAAATTCTTCCAAAATCCCCAGGTAACTCTTATACTTGTCTTGCAATCAATTGTGATTAGTTTTAGAATTTTTAATTTATGTTTTACCATTGAATTTTTTGTCAAAAATTTCACCGCGGCGTATACGCGGGTTGGAAATATGAAACCCACATATACGCAGGCCCTACACGCGACTGTGTGTAAATGGGCCCGCATATACGCCGCGAACATTTCAAACAAAAAAACTAACAGTCTAAAATCATTTTTTCTTCAGGATGCCAGTCACTTGGGGATAAAGAGAGCATACCTCAGTGGATGATGAGGTCATGAATGATCCTAATGCTTTGGATGCCTTATGGGGATGTGGTTTGCTAAAATTCTTCAAATTTCCAAATATGGAAGAAAACACACGTCTGCTTGAGATGCTCATTGATTACTGGAGTATCGAGGATGATGCATTTATGATTGACCAGATGCCACTCAGGATAGAAGTGGAAGATATTTATTTCATCACAAGCCTTTCCCGAAGGGGAGAGGTAGTACATTCCAGGGGTAGGACATGAGGCAGTCTCTTAATTGAGGACTACGTACATATATATTTCCCGAGACATCCAAAAAAGGTTGGAAGTCAAATTTCAATCACACATGTGGAGAGTTTATCGCTGAGGATAATCCTGTTCACCATAGCTAGAGTGAACGGATCAGCTTCTCTGCACCAGGCATCACGGCTAGCCATGAGCTTGGCGGTAGACTGTCTCACCACCGTATTTGATTGGTGTACTCCCACTGGGTTGGAGATCCCGATCTAGTATTACCACTGACCGCAGCATGGGGCGACATTGGTAAGTGTTTTTTGATTTTATGATTTTTTGTGATTTTTCAAATATAATAATGAATTTTGAAAAATGTTTTTGATAGGATTCAAATAACTAATATGATGATCATGTTTCAGATATTGGGCTGGTACGACCAGATAAGTTCCCATGGCACAGACGTCATGGCTGAGGAGCCGAAGAGGCAGCTGCAAACACAGAGCGACTACTTCACACAGTTCAGTGGCACTTGGTGAGACTGACTCACGGAGTACCGATGGCAGCCGTAGAGGATCTTCCAGTAGATATGCAGCATCATGTGGTTGGCATGCCACGAGACTGGGTCTACACTCTTAGGCGTGTGGGCAATGCGGTAGTTGCCTACTTAGCCGCTCATCCTGAGCCAGGGCATTAGATGTACTAGACATGATTATGGGCATTTGAGTCCCAATTTTGTATATTATTTTTAGATAGACTTATGTACACTCAAGATGTTTTATGATATATATATATACAGTTCGACTTTTTGATGCTTTATTTTATTGTGATGAATGATTGATGTGCCAGTCTAATGCTTGATTAGCGATAGAATCAGCTAACCAATTATGAGATCTTGGAATGTGAAAATAATTAATATAAGTAAACGATATTTGCAACAACCTCACCCTTAAATACTGGTGATATAAACATGGATCCCTTACCTGATAAATGTTATTCAATTGTGACACTATCAATTGTGAATTAAGATAAACTACCAATGAGTCGATTTCGTGAGAAATTGCCTCGGATAGTAAATTAATGATGGCAGTATACTCAGCCATATTATTTGAAGCAGGGCCAATGCATACTCCCCTTGATACCATCAACTGACCAGTTGGATAGTAGACTACCCAAGCTATGGAAGCGAGGTTCCAAATGTGCCAACTAGCACCATCAGTGAATCCAAAATAGACCAAGTCCTCCATCAACACCTGCCACAGCAGACCAAAAAGTGTTGATATCAAAAACTCTCGATGAGATATGTACAAATATACACAATGTACAAAGAATCCATTGCCTAGCTGCTACTTAAGCAAAGTACTTCTTGAGGTAGAGCCCGTTTCGGGGCTCCGCCAACTTGTTTCCTTCAAAATCGATTAACTCATACGACCCTTTTTCTAAAACTCGTTTAATTATGAAGGGACCATACCACATAGGCTTGAACTTGCCTACCCCCAAGGTGTCCTTGTCTTGGTCATAGACCAAGATGAGGTCGCCTTCAGAAAAGACTCGAGGACGGATAGCTTTATCATACTACGTTTTAACCCTTTTCTTATGAGCCTCATTGATTGTGGCAGCATCTCGACGCTACTCATCGAGATGTTCCAAATGAAGGAGGCGCTCTTCGAGACTAGAAGTCTCTGGAAGGAGCTCAACAGTTAACTTAAGGGATGCAATTTCACATTCGATAGGAAAGATAGATTCCATCCCATAAACTAACTGAAAAGGTGTAAAACCAGTAGTAGTCGTCACGAAGGTTCGGTATGCCCAAAGAGCCGAATACAACATAAGATGCCAATTGGACCGATTTGTGTCGATTATCTATTGCAGGATCATCTTAAGAGTTTTGTTGACTACCTCGACCTGTCCATTTTCTTGGGGATAATAAGGAGACAAATGCTCCTACTGGAAACCCAATTTAAGAGCCAATTCGGACATTAGTTGATTTTGGAAATGACTGCCATGGTCAGTGACAATCTCTCTCGGGATACCAAATCTTGAGATAATCTGATTAAAAAGGAACAATGCTATCGTTTCACTATCGTTTTTATAAGTGGGCATGGCCTCAGCCCACTTCGTAAAGTAGTCTACAACCATGATAATGTACTTGTGATTCGCCGCTGAAGGCAGATTACAAGTTGTAAAATCAATACCCCACTTAGTAAAAGGACCGACAGTGACAACAGGAAAAAGAGGAGCTGGATGTGCACACATCTTCCAAGTATAAATTTGACAGGGGTGACAATGTTTGACCGCTTAAACACAATCTTTGAAGAGCAAAGGCCAAAAATAGCTGGCACGCAAGATACGCTGGGTTGTAGCAAGCCCTGATAGATGACCACCACAAGCTCCACTGTGGCAGTCAATGAGCACTGACTCTGCTTCCTCTAAGGTTAAACAACACCAAAGGATTGAATCAACCCCTCAACGATATAATGTATCACCAATGATAACATAATTTTTAGACAGGGGACGTAACTTTCGGCGTTCATCCTTAGAGAAAGTAGAGGGAAACTTCTAATTCTGGAGATAGACAATGATATCTCCATACCAAGGGTTGAGTGAAGAGATGAGGAATAAATGTTCATTGGGAAAACTTTCCTCATAAATAGTATCTTCTCCACAAGGCATCTCGGAAATTAGCTCGGCAAAAACCATGGATTTCTTAGACTTGGCGGACAAGAACTCGAGATCAAATTCTTGTAAAATGACTATCCATTGATTGTATTTGCCCCCAATCACTCGCCTAATGAGGACAAAATGAAATGGATTGATCGCCGCTAAGACAAAAGTTTTGCGTAGCAAGATATAATGATGGAGCCGCTGGACAGCATGGACAGCTGCCAAAGCCAACTTCTCAACCGAATAATAGCGAAGTTCAGGACCTATCAAGCCTCGAATCAAATAATAAATCACATGCTTCGTGAGAACATTGTCTTCCTAAACGAGAACCATACCAATGGTTGATTCTGCTGCAACGAGATATAAAATGAAGTCCCTACCATAATCCAGTGGACTCAAAAGCGGGGCAAAGACTAATGCCTTTTTCAAAGCATCGAACGACCACCGCGCAAAGTCATCCCATGCGAATGGAACTCCTTTGCGTAGCAAACGCATAAAACCTTTAGTGATCTTGGCATAATTCGCTATAAACCATCTTAGGAAATTAGCCTTCCCTTGAAGACTTTGAAGTTGCCAAATTGAGGACGCTGGAGGCAACTAAATTATTGCCTCAACCTTGAAGGGATCAACCCGAATCCCTTCATTTGACACGATGAACCCTAATAACTAACCGGATGTAGCCACAAAAACGCACTTATTGGGATTCAACTGGATTTTATAAAAATGGCATCGCTCAAAAACCAATCGAGGATGACTAGGGTGATCAGTTCTCTTTCGAGAATGAGCAACGAGATCATCCAAGTATGCTTTGATGATATGTTTAATGTTGTGGAAAGCATATGACATGGCCCGTTGGAAAGTAGCTCCAGCATTTTTAAGACCAAAAGGCATCTTTCTGTATGTAAAGGTACCCAGGGACATATAAAAGTTGTCTTATATTGATCTTCAGGACGGATAGAGATTTGATTATAACCGGAAAAACCATCCATGAAGGAAAAAATCTCATTACCCACACACTTGTCAATAATCTGATTGATGAATGGTGTGGGGTAGTTATCTTTTGGACAGGCCTTATTTAGGTCTCTAAATTTGATGCATACTCGGATTGTTCCTTGCTTTTTATCCATAGGGACTAGATTAGAGACCCAATCAGTAAGAGGACCAAGGTATATGAAACCTGTCTTGAGCAGCTTCTCTACATTAGCTTTAATGGCTGCTGCTTTCCTAGGATTAACCGGCTGAAGCCTTTGATGAACTAGTTTGGCGTTTTCATACGTCTTGATCTCATGTTGAACTATAGATGGATCAATGCCAGGCATTTCTTCATAAGACCAAGTGAATACATCTCGAAATTCCTTGAAAAGGTCAGTGTAAACTTGAATTTCTTCAGGGGAATATTCAATTCCGATGAAGAGATTCTCAATCACGTTAGGGTTCATAGAGATGTTTATAGATATCATTTTTGAAATCACCGACATATTACCTTCGGCACGAAAGTGTGCTGGAGCCAAAGGATTTGATACCGTACAAACATCACTAATAAAGAGCTCGGAGAACCTAGATTCTACTTCCTACAATGGAGGAAGAAAATATGAATGATGGTGTAAGTCTTCCCAAGGTCGATCTACACCCATCATTACTTCTAGGATTGCTTCTTCAGAAGGTAAAACCGTATCTAAGTAGTCCAGGGCGGAGGTAGAATCAAGGGTCCAGGCCAGGGCCACATCACCATCTAGCTCCTCCTTAGAAAAAGGAGTAGAGTGGTCATCTACAAAGTTAATGATAGATTGGTATATGAGCTCAGCTGCAGACATAGGGAATGCCATTCCATTAACTTGTCCTTTAGCTAATGTGGTCATAGGTGAAGGCAAGGTCCAAGGGTCCAAAAAATAATGAGTTTGGAAGAACTCTTTTCAAGGAGACTCCTTAGATGATGAAATGACATTGATTCTAAGGATAGGAGAGGGAAAATCAAAGGTGCCCATCAATGGGGAATACATCCCAACTCCTAGATTCTCAGTAGGTGGACAAGGGTTATCCACTAAAGGCACAGTAGAGTCAGAAGTCGCTTGAGGATCGACTGGACAATAATCCAATTGTTCAACCTTAACGATTTTCCCTTCATGAGGAAAGAAAATGACACGAAACAGAGTCAAAACAACGGCGTTCATTTCGTATACCCAGTTCCTTCCTAAGAGGAGATTATAGTCCTGGTTAGCATCAATGACTTCTACTTCAATATTGACAACCTTCCCCCCAACACATATGGGAAAGGCTGGGATAATCCCATGAGGCTTATGAGAACGCCCATCAAATGCAGTTAGGAGGGTAGGTGAAGGAACAGCCGAAGGTGATCCAATAGCCTTCCAACATGACATCGACATGACACACGTGGAAGCTCCTTCATCAATAACAGTACGAAAAATGTTAATTTTCTGGTATGTAGACTTTATTTGGAAAGCCATATGATGAGGGAGTCACTTTTTGACATTTAACATGTTGAAAGTGAGCACTAAAGAGTTAGTTGGATCAACTACCCCAATCGCCGAAAGTAAAGAACTTCTCTGAATTGGACACGACTGGAGAACCCCTAAAGTGGACATGGCACATGGACTTTGAGCCAGATCCTCAACAATGGAGTAATTCTGGGCAGCCCTATCATTAGGATTAATAGTCGCACATTTAGCGGAACCGTTCGGTATCCATGATATAGTCTCAATAGGGGGTTGCTCAATATGAAGGTCAGTATTTCTGGGAGCAGTTTTGTCCTTGGAAGTTTCTGCTTCACCATAATCATGTGACTGAGTGGCCACATGGACATTAGAACCCATCTTGAAAACATTTGATGATTTTTCCCCTTCCTGGTTGCCCCCTACGGAGGTACCAGGGTTTGAACTTGCACCAACAAGAAGTTTTTGCCCTTGGGGAAAAGGGTTTGTTAACACAGCTTGAGAGCTAGAAGTCCCTTGCTACCCTAACAAGCACTGAGCATCTTGAATCTTGGGGCAGAGATGAGTTAAATGGTCTCCATTTCATAACTTGCATGGAAACTTAACTTTCTTTTTAGACTCATTTCTACCACCACCAGCATTATTGTCAGATTTATTTGCGTCAGCCTTCCCATCCTGACTCTTTTTCTTACCTCATCCTTTCTTTCTACCATTGGAATTTTGATTTCCTTTGGGGTTATCAGATTGGACGGCATTAATTGAAGAGGGTTGGGAAGACGAAGGGTTAGACGATGTGACTTGGTTGTTAGGAGCAGTTTGCAAAGACAACTGTTGCAATTGGCTCAACAAGTTCACCGCATTTGTGTCTACCGATCCAACGATACCATCTGCATGGGGACCTGGCTTCAACTTGGCTATATCAACCTTAGACCCAGGAGCATCTGGCAAGATTTTTTGTAGGATCCCAGACTGAGAGTAAATCAATTCTAATTGTTGGGCCCTAAAAATAGCTTGCTCCTTAGAATAGACTCCGGACATGGAGACATCCTTAGAGATTTCAGGTTGTAAAGATTTCAAAAACCATTCAAGACAGTATTCCGGAGGGATTTCGGCTTTAATGAGCCTCTCTCTCCGTCTCCATTCTTGAATGTGGTCAGAAATGTGAGTTGTCGTGTCCTGACAAAAAGTGGCCAGAAGTTCAGTTTCGACATCATAACGGACAAGAAAATGGAAATGATTTAGGAAAATATTAGCTAAGTTAGCGAAAGATGTAAAGCTACCCCCTGACAACTTTATATACCACTTGGTTGCATTACCAGTCAAGGTGCGTTGAAAAAGTCTCAACCTAATCGAGTCATCAATAAGGGAGTTTGATGAGCACCACAAATGGAATGTAGTTACATGGTCGCCTGGGTCTTCACTGCCCTTCCCTTTGAATTTTGGAATGTCCGAAGGGAGTTTGGTTGGGACCGGAGGCTAGGCTGGGTTGTATTTGATTAGATCGTTTGTTAATTTTGTGAGATCTGGAAAGTTCAAAGTTGCTAGAAAAGGAAGCCTAGGAGGACCTTTGGGTTTCCACCCTGACTAGGCAGAGCTCCCAAAGTTCTGAAAAGATTGGCCTGGATTTTGAAAGGCACCAGGCTACCCGAAGTATCCAGCAGAACTAGCTGAAACAAAAGGCAAGCCTTGTGATCCAATGAAACTCGGAGTTTGACCAACTCCGGCCGCAAAACCTCCATAACCGGCGAAGCTTCCTCCTAAAGGATTATAAGGAGTCGATAACCCCTGATATGGATTCCAAGCAGAAGCTAAGGGAGGAATACTTCGAAATGAACTAACTGTGGAGTACGGCCCATTCGCCCTTTCGCTGAAAACCCGATTCCCAGTTCCCATGCCACTAACCGCATGGTTAGTCCAACCTTGGAAAGGATTGCTACTTTGTCTTATAGAAGAAAAAGGCATAGATCCTACTGTCAGGATGGAATGTGGTATATGACCACTTCCGAAAGGAAAACCCTGGAATGAAGTCGATCCACCCATCATGGATGTGGAGGCACTAAACAGAACTAATGGAATACCCTATGAATGGGTTCCAAACGGAAAAAATATAGAACTAAAAGCATTGGTTTGGGAATTTCCACTCGTAGAAGGAATGGAGGTAGACCCAACTAAGGATGTGCTAGCAAAAGATCCAAGTAAAGAAGCAAAGGGGATGGAAATCATTCCTCCCCCTTGTACTGATGTTGGAGTCTGCATAGTTGTAGCACTTGTAGTGGAAGCCATGCTTCCAGTAGTGGTCATTGATGGTAAGTGCGTAATGTGACCTAGACTTGATGGTCTATGCGTCAGAGTCCCAACGTATCGTAATACTTCTGGATAACTAGAAGGTAGGGGAGAATTCGGATCTGCTAACGACTCTTGGAGTTCTTCTACCTCTATGTTATCTTCCGTCTGAAAGAGAACTCGAGAAAGACTTGGAGTGTTCCTCTCTTGTTCTGTGGAAGTACCAGGCCTATTCTAAACACTAATGCCCTCGAGAGGAGGATCAATCCCAGATGCGTCAGCTGCCACGGGATGAAACCCACCGACAGTATTACCTTTGTGCCTTCTAGGAGAAGGCTCTAAACTTGGTGGTGAAAGACTACGAAGCCTTTGAGACCGTCTAGGTGATCAGTTAGCCACTTTGAGTTTTTTATTAAGATCTAGCTAAAGACTCAAAAAATTAAAAGCTAGGCTAACTAGGAGCATAGAGCACACACTAGAAAGTCCCTAAAAGATATAAGCCAGTCAAACAACTTTTGAGTATTTCCGCTCCGGGTGATGAGGACCGGACACCAAAATATAAGAAAGTGAAGTAAGGGGCCTTCCGAAGATAATCTAGGATAATGACGGCCGAATCCTATCAGCGAAGGTAACAGAGGAAGTTACGCTAACCTCCTAACAACAGCTTGCGCCAGTGCAAGCCCCCAAGCTTCGCAAGGGTGCCCTCCAGTAGTACCGTTGAGAGTGATACAACATTGACCTCAGCTGCCACAGGATTCCCCTCCGCAGCCACCTGTGTAGATCCCTAGGAGTAGTAACTAAGGTTACCAACTCATGTTAGAAGCCAGGCGGAACAGTCTTGAGGTAAGATCCGACAAGTAGGAGAGGGGGTATCTCTCTTCCCTGTCTTCAAAAACCCTTGTGCTTAACTCCCATATCCGCAGCTTTCCTGGTCTCCCTAACACTATTGGATTTTCACTCACTATTCAGACTCCTATGTTTGACAGTTTAAATGGCCTTTGAGAGTTATCTCTCCACTCGCCTAATCCAAGGCCCTAAAATATCCTAAAACTTGTTGTTGTGTCTAACTTGACAATTATAAAAAGTTCTAGTACATTTAATTAGCGCTTGTTTTTAAATGGGTTGTTCTTTAAGTCAAGGGATAAGAGAAAGTGAAACTAGTGGTGTTTTGACGCAAACGAAATTAATAAAAACCAAACTATATGCAAATGCACTTGTTTTCATTTTTCGATGAAAGAAATTTCTACTAGGTTCAGAGGAACTTCAAAGAAGGCAACAAATTTTTCTTTTCTTTCCTTTTACTCACGCTTCACACTCACAAAAATTAAAAAAACTATGGATGCCTAAAAAGATGCACAAATTTATCCTAATGCAACAAGTACATGTTGATGCAAAACTCAAAACTATTCTTAAATGAAGAAATGAAAGTTACTTGTTTATCAATTTTTAATTTGCCACTTAAAATGTTTAGATGGAATATGAGTTGCTAATGCTCATTTTCGTCTCTACACTAAAAGCAAGTTTCAAGACAAACAAAAATGCACTTTCATTCACTAAAGGAAACTAAATCAAAACAAAGTTCAAGAAAGCAAAACAAAGTTTTTCAAGAAGTTTTCTTCAAAAGTAAAAGCAAAACGTCTTTTCAAAAGTGCTCTCAACAAGACTGAAACTTTATGATTGAAAAATCAGCAACAAAACACTTTGCAAGATGACAACACACAATGGATGAAAACTCAACAAAAAAATGTGTTTCGAGATGCTCTTAACAACCAAAAGTAGCAATAAGAGCTTGGCAACAAAGACCAATAGATCAAAAAGACAAATTTCAAGAAAATGTAAATAAACAACTTTCGGAAAACAAGAAAAGTAGATGGTCACAAAAATACAGTTTTGGCATGCAAACCAAAAATTCACCAAAACAAAACTTGACACAAAGATTGAAATCAATTTTTCTACCCTGAAAACATAGAGCAACCAAGATTCCTATCAAGAAATCTTGTGTGCTTAAGAAAAAACGATGACATTTGCAAGAGAAACAAATAATACCAACACTTTCCATAATCAGAGAGAACTTGAAATCAGATACTTGCTGTAAAACTAAAGACTGACACAGAAAAGTAACTGTTCAGGACTGAACCAGACCAGCAGACATACCTTCAGAAACAAAAAGATTTGAAAAATCTTGAAAATTATAAGATATACGCGACTGTATTGATGTACAGCTGCGTGTATACGCGACTGAGCCTAAGGAAACCTGCATATACGTGGATTAAATTAAGGAAACATGCATATATATGCCTCTATAAACAGGAAAAACAACGTATATAAAAGATTTCAAGAAAAACAAGAAACAATCTAAAGAAACTGATCAAACTTACAATTCAAGTTCCTACAGGAACAAACTACACAGTAACAGCAAGCAAACAAATAGCTGAGCCCTGATTGACTTGAATAAACCCAAACTAGGAACAACAATACTGTTGTCCCCAGTGGAGTCGCCAATTCTGTTAAGGGATAAATTCCCCTAGGGTCTTGGGTTGGTACCCTAGCAGATCAGAGGTTGTCTATACATAGAAACACACACTCTATACAGCCATAATGCTAATATAAGCAAACTATACAATTGTAGAAATTTTGAATAATTTAACACATATTCAACAGAGATTATCCTGATCATGTACTATTGCAGAATACATACACAATACATAAGCTCCTCTACGTTGATCATCAATATAGCAGCATCAATAACAATAAAACATCAAGAGCATTCACACATTAACACAGTATGTAACCCGGGGAAAGCATCTCGCTAAAAACCCCACATTATCTGTATATTAATGACTGAGACCATGTAACATTACAAAGTACAATGCTTATCACAAGCAATCCGGTACCAGCTCCACCTGTTACACACAATATAGCTAAGATCTGATCTCCAAATCTATTCCACTGCTTGCCTGCCTCCACTGCTCAATACCTGCTCAAGAATGAATGAGAATGGTCTACCAAACTTGTATTTCACCTCCAAATAATCACTCACAATGTGTAAGACGTGAGCAGAAGCTACAAACTGGGCAAATACATGAGCAAACTCATTGGCATACTCAATCCCTTGATTGTGAAAGATCTGATGCACAACTATAGTCACAACTGATAGCAATCTGATTCTCTAACACCTGTCCCTGCTGAACTGAACATGAACTGACATGCAACTGAGTTAACTGATGTATTCTATAGTTGTATTATGAGTTAATAATTAGTTTAACAACTCATCATTAGTCTATCTACAGTTAGACTAACTACAACTAGTTTAACCAAGTCAAACTGAACACAACTCCATCAACTCCACAATCAACTCCACCAAACTCAACTGATTGAGTTCTAACTGAAGTCATGCATGCAACAACTCAACTGACTCATAAGAAAAGCGTACTTCCTTCTGATAGCTGCATGGGCCACATCTGTAGCTCAAACTGAAGTGCTCCAAGAGAATAAGATCAAGTTTATATTCCAAATATTATTATGAGACAATAATATTTGACTTTTCTATTTTTGACAGCCAGTCTAAAAATAGACTTTGATCACCCACACTGTGATCACTCACACTTTGGTCACCCACATTGTGATCACTCACACTGTGATCACTCACACTGTGGTCACCCACATTGTGATCATCCACATTGTGATCAAAAATAGAACTTGTGCCATAATTTACCTGTGGGCCCACTTAGTGAAGGCGACTCTTTTCACTAAGCTCCATCATCTTGTTGCAATCTCAACACTCCCTCTCGACAAGATATGGATTATCAGCAACCCCTATCCTGCCTCGATGGTACTTGAATTTTCTCCTGGTGAGAGCCTTCGTCAGAATATCAACATCCTGATCCTCCGTTGGAATGTATGAAAACAACATGATCCTCCGCTGCACACAATATCTGATATGATGGTACCTGATGTCAATATGCTTAGATCTATCATGAAATACAGGATTAGCCAAGAGTTTAATGCAACTCTGGTTATCACAGTAAATCACAGTAGGATCCAAATGAGAACCGAACAAGCCAACCAGGATCTTCCTCATCCATATAGCCTCGCATGCAGCCAAACTTGCTGCCATATACTCGGCCTCCGCTGAACTGAGTGCCACGGATCTCTGCTTCCTGCTGTACCAAGAAACTGTTGTTGATCCAATACTGAAGACCCCTCCTAATGTGCTCTTTCTGTCCGTTGGGCTCCCTTCCCAATCTGCATCCATGAAACCACATAGCTTCACCTCATCCTCCTGTCTGTACCACAAACCATATTCCGATGTGCCTCTCAAGTAGTGCAATACATGCTTGCCCGCCTTCCAGAAGAGCTTGGTAGGCTTAACCATAGCTTGTGAAAGCTGGTTAACTGCATAGCATATATCAGGTCGTGTATTGACCAAATACATCAGCGACCCCACCAACTGTCGATAAACAGTGGCATCCACTTCTTCTCCCGAAGTGGCATCCTCCTTCCTCCAACCTCCAGGAAGAGGAGTATCAACAGGTTTGCAGCCATGCATGTTGAACTTCTCCAGTATCTCCCGAGCATACTTGCCCTGAGAAACAAATAGTCCACCACTGCGCTGCCATATTTCCAATCCTAGGAAATAGTGAAGGAGGCCCAAGTCCTTCATCTCAAACTCTGTAGCAAGATCCTTCTTGCATGACAGTATCAACAGCTCATCACCCGTTAGAATCAAATCATCAACATACAGTACAATGATAAGCAACTTACCCTCCACCACAATCTGGTATAGGTTAGGATCCGCCTCACTCTTGGAGAATCCAAGTCCTATGAAATAGCTGTCTATCCGTGTGTACCAAGCACGTGGTGCTTGCTTCAACCCATACATCGCTCTCTTGAGCCTGCAGACATGCGACTCGCTGCTGAAGACCTCAAAGCCTTCGGGCTGCTCAATGTACACCTCCTCCTCGATGACTCCATTGAGGAACGCAGTCTTCACATCCATCTGATGAATGTGCCATCCCATCTGCGCTGAGAGAGCAAGAATCGTCCGTATGGAAGAATACCTTGCGACAGGTGCAAAGGTCTCCTCATAATCGATCCCCTCTATCTGTGAAAAGCCTCGGGCAAAAAATCTTGCCTTGTACTTCTCCACACTCCCGTCAGCTGCCTACTTGACCTTGTAGATCCATCTTGAACCCACCACTGATTTCCCTTATGGTCTAGGAACAATCTCCCATGCACTGTTTCTGACAATAGAATCATACTCTTCCACCATGGCGTCTACCCATGCGGGATCCTCCACAGCTTCCTCGAAAGAGGATGGCTCAGTCACAACACACTTGCTCATCAGAGCCATGTATCCAGTGTACCGATCAGGTGACTGTCTCTGCCTGCGTTGGGCTGTAGGTGGTCCTACAACTTTCTTTGCATCTTGAGCCAATCGCTCAACTTCTGTCAAGCGCTTTCGCCCTCTGATGGTTGGCACTGCATGAGTGGTCTCTTCCACTCCATGAACCTCGTCCTGTGGCTGATCCACATCCTAAAGCTCATCCTTAGGAACTAATAGCTCCTCATCTGCATGCAAGTGTAGCTCCCTCTCAAGCGAACACTTCATGGCTTTCTCCTCCTGAAATTTTATATCCCGTTGCACAACAGTTTTACCACTGTCTGGCAAATACACACGATAGTTGTGGGGCGTATCAGTGTACCCCACAAATATCCCAACCTCTGCGGTTGGCTCCAACTTCTTCCTGGCATCCTTCGTCACATGCATGTAAATGTTAGCACCAAAAATCCTCAAATGAGAAAGATCAGGCTTCTTACCAAAATAAGTCTCCTCAAGTGTACTCATGCCAAGTATCCTATGAGGACAACGGTTCTGCACATAAACTGTTGTATTGCATGCTTCCACCCACAAGTGAAGGGGTAGGCCCTGATCATGCAACATTGCCCGTGCAGCACCCACAATCGTTCTGTTCTTCCGCTCAGCTACCCCGTTCTGTTGTGGGTTATGGGGAGCTATGAGCTCTCTACGAATCCCTTCTGCCTTGCAGAAATCCTTGAACTCATCCGAGATGTATTCACCACCATTATCGCTCCTAAGAGCCTTCACCTTCTTCCCCAACTCCTTCTCGACCAGTGCTTTGAATTCACAGAACTTTGAATATGTCTCGCTCTTCTTCTGCATGAAGAAGATCCAGCACTTACGAGAGAAATCATCAACAAAAATCACATAATACCTGTGTTTTGCTGTCGAGGCAACTAAGAAAGGTCCACACACGTCTGTGTGAATTCTCTTAAGGATCGTCGTGGTGCGACTATCCTTCTCGTGAAAGGTGGCTTTCACAAACTTCCCCAAAGTACACCCCTTGCACTGATCTAACCGCGCAAGTGTGCCTTTAGGAAGCCCTGTAGTGATCTACTGCAGTATCTTCAAGGCTCCATGGTGAAGGTGACCCAATCTCCTGTGCCACAACGCACCATCATCCCGACTCACCAATCCTTCTGCCTTGCCTGCCATTGCTGCGCATCCATCTACATGCAACTGATAAAGGTTCCTCACTCGAACCCCTATCTTCCGGGTCTCACCAGTTGTCTTGCTGCACAGGAAAGCCTTTCCCTCGCTGAAAACAACATCATACCCCTTGTCTTCTAACATCGCCACTAAGATGAGATTCTTTGTCAATCCTGGAACATGCATGACTTCCTTCAATACAAAGGGTTTAACAGACTCCCTCTCAAAGGAAATGGTACTGATACTGGTCGCACTGTATCTACCATCATTGCCCATCTCGATGTGCACTCCAAGATCTTTGTCCTCCAGATCAGAGAACGAATATCTATCTCTCGTCATGTGAAAAGACGCACCACTGTCCAAGAACCACACTAATCCCATCACACTTGAAACCAAGCATGTGATCAATGAAAAATTAAGCTCAAACTGTGAGGCTAGAGCCTCTCCTGCTGAAGATCCAGCAGCCTGCTTATTCTTCTTCTTCTGCGGGCAATTGGTGGCATAGTGTCCGTGCTGGTGACAGTGAAAACACTTCACCTTCGACATATCCTGCTTCTTGCCTTTCGTACCAGAATGAGAAGCTTTCTTGCTCTTCCCTTTCTTTGCTTTGGCAGCCAAAGCACAATTCTCTTCATCAGATACCTTTGATGAAGATCCATTCTCATACTTATTGTTACTGAGTTTATCCTTGAGCGCCAGGTCGCTCTTGCTTTGGAATAACATTCGCAATCCATTGAAATACATTTCAACAACACTGCTGCAAATTCGAATTCCACCAGCTCCAACTCAACTGCCTCGGATCTAAGATTCGTGAGAACACAATATTTCTCGTACAAAGATTGACTGTATGGGCATTCACCGGATATCTCACCTTCCAAAGGAAGGATGAATCCAGAGGCTACCTGGCCCGATTACAGACTCTGCCTGAAGAAATAGAATGTAAACACTTCCTGAATAGTAGATCTGATGATCAACAGCTCCGATACCATGTAGAAACGTTTTTTCTACAATTATCTAGCTTGCTCTGATACCATGTAGAAATTTTGAATAATTTAACACATATTCAACAGAGATTATCATGATCATGTACTATTGCGGAATACATACACAATACATAAGCTCCGCTACGTTGATCATCAATATAGCAGCATCAATAACAATAAAACATCAAGAGCATTCACACATTAACACAGTATGTAACTCAGGGAAAGAATCTCGCTAAAAACCCCACACTATCTGTATATTAATGATTGAGACCATGTAACATTACAAAGTACAATGCTTATCACAAGCAATCCAGTACTAGCTCCACCTATTACACACAATACAGTTAAGATCTGATCTCCAAATCTATTCCACTGCTTGCCTGCCTCCACTGCTCAATACCTGCTCAAGAATGAATGAGAATGGTCTACCAAACTCGTATTTCACCTCCAAAGAATCACTCACAATGTATAAGACATGAGCAGAAGCTAAAAACTGGGCAAATACATGAGCAAACTCATTGGCATACTCAATCCCTTGATTGTGCAAGATCTGATGCACAACTATAGTCACAACTGATAGCAATCTGATTCTCTAACACATGTCCCTGCTAAACTGAACATGCACTGACATGCAATTGAGTTAACTGATGTATTCTATAGTTGTATTATGAGTTAATAGTTAGTTTAACAACTCATTGTTAGTCTATCTGCAGTTAGACTAACTACAACTAGTTTAACCAAGTCAAACTGAACACAACTCCATCAACTCCACCAAACTCAACTGATTGAGTTCTAACTGAAGTCATGCATGCAACAACTCAACTGGCTCATAAGAAAAGCATACTTCCTTCTGACAGCTGCATGGGCCACATCTGTAGCTCAAACTGAAGTGCTCCAAGAGAATAAGATCAAGTTTATAGTCCAAATATTATTATGAGACAATAATATTTGACTTTTCTATTTTTGACAGCCAGTCTAAAAATAGACTTTGATCACCCACACTGTGATCACTCACACTTTGGTCACCCACATTGTGATCACTCACACTGTGATCACTCACATTGTGGTCACCCACATTGTGATCATCCACACTGTGATCAAAAATAGAACTTGCGCCATAATTTGCCTGCGGGCCCACTTAGTGAAGGCGACTCTTTTCACTAAGCTCCATCATCTTGTTGCAATCTCAACAACAATAAGGGGCATACCTAGGGGTCCTTCGTTTGAGAAGATCCTGCCAGGGTCCAAACCCTCTTGGAGTTCTTTTTTCTCCTTCAATCTACAAAACAATCAATTCAAGAAAGTACAGTAGTATATGGACTAAACATCATAAAGAAATCATCTTCATAATATATTGAAAGGTAGTTAGTTATGCAATTAAACAACCATTCATATATGAATCATAACATGGATATCATAAACATGAAGAATATTTATATCAGGAACAAAGACAAGTGTTTCTTTTATTATAGACAAATAAAGTACAAAAAGGAATAATTTCACCTGATTCGTCCTTTCGCAGGCTCCAAGCGGAACCGTCCTCCGGATTTGTCCAGTCTCAAGCCTTTAACAAACTCTTTCCATGACTTACTCCATGATATCTCAAGTAGTAGATAGACATCATCACACAGGGAAACAAGGGTTTCCTATAAATGGGGGAAGTGCAGGAGGCACCAGGATCTTTAGACCTGGTAAGGGAAATCTCCGCATAGTAACCTTTCTCTCTCTTCTCTCCTCCCTTGGGCCTTCCCATTGAAGCCTTTTTATACTTATCCCAAAGTAGTTTTTTAGTTGGGAATTCGTTGGGAACAGTCAGGCCACAAGCACTAATAGGTAATCAGCAGGTAAAACTCACGATCTCTGCCGAAATTAAGGAGATTTATTTTTTTTAAAGTGTTTTAAGACATATACACGGGTTGGGTATACACAGACCCGTGTACACACGTGTTTAGCTTAGGGCAATGTCGCGTATAGGGAATAAAACACTATTTTTTAAATTTTGGACCAGGTCTGGAAGGAGGGGTTGCCCTAGGCCATGAGTGCAGCATCACAAACATCAAGAGTGAGGTTTGGAGCTATAACATGCGCAATATTCAGAAGTATGTTGAAGTCAGAAAGAACTGCACCAGAGGATTATTGCGCAATATTCAGAAGTATGTTGAATTTTGTAAGAACCACGACATAGGGTAGATTACTGTGTGATTATCAAAGATAACTAGAAAAATATGGCCGTTGGAAGGAAAAAATTTCCGTGAAAAGGAAGTTGTCATTAAAAGGCGAAAGAGAAATGCATTTATGAAGCACAGCTGGTCGAATCTAATGCCATACCTGCATTAAATGAATAAGATCTAAACTAATAATGAGGTTTGAATTCAAATTCACTATAAAAGCTATATCCCATTGTTGGGCATGGAATCTCCCCAAGGCATGGTTTGGGGCTCAAGCCCAAGTTTTGACCCCATATTGTTGTAAATACTCCACAAATTGCAAGCGCGGAGTGCGAAATGTATGATAGAGTCACAAGGTTGTCTGCCCTAGTATTGTAATGTAATGTCGATCTATCCATGGTCCGCGGACCATGGGATTGTATAAATAGAGTGAGCCTCTAAGTGTAAAAGATAGCAATAAGGAAGCAAGAAGAGAAGATAGAGTCTAAGTGACTAAGTGGGTCTCATGTTGTAGAGTAGGAGAACACTCTGCAGCTGAGTGCACAAAGGCCTAGTAGTCCGCAGTTGAGTGCACGGACCCTTGTAGCTGAGTGCACAGGGCAGAGTTGAGTCTGTAACCGAATAAGGGATTAATAAAGAGAAGTTTTGTTACCAATTTGTGTATCTGTTCTTGGGTCAATGCATGTTTGATATAAATTTCAAATATATTGTTTTTTTACCCCGCGCGCATGTATGAATGATTTATATTGCTAAGTATAACTTAACGCACACAAGTCAGCTAAAATAATCAAATAACATTGCAATACTAGTAAGGACTTGGGTAATAACAACGTTCGAGTATGGCTACGCAAAGGTTGCATGTCAGGCTGTGAGGTATGGGAAAGTGCGCGTAGCGACGTGCGTGCAGGATCGAACCGTGGACCACTTGAACAAGTCATACATATCCAGGGTGTGGAAACCTGGTTCTAACACCCTCCCATACTACTTCGGGTGAGACCTCAGTCCACGCTCCATGGACTGTTCCCCGAAAGGGCTAGTATTGTCGGGATTTGTTTGGCTAAATCACCTCCGAACCTAGGTCAGGCCCCAACACGCCAAAAAATGGTTTTGTTGTCATGATAGGGATCTGCATAATAGATGTTTGATGTCGTGTCACTGGAATCTGACAAAGAAATAAATTGAAGAGTGGCTAGATAGAAAGATTCACAAGTTCACGGCGCAAGAAAACAGGAATCTATGAGTACCGAAGGAACAGTGGTTAGAGCACTACTTATATATGAAAATTCATGAAATTTTCTTTGGATCCTTCCCCTATGAGTTGTACGAGTGGATCACGAAGCTAGCAGACAGTCAGAGAAGGTGTAGGCTCAATGAATCTATTGTGTGGACTCCGGAGTTGGTGTGTAGACTAGAAGCATCAGGAGATTAGACCGCGCATGTTGTGTACCATTGGCTTGATCGAATTATAGGAGGGTTTATCACCGAGTTAGTGGTAGATACTTCTATCAGTGATATCGAGGCAAAACGACACTTCCTCAAAGGACCGCAAGGTAAGTACATTAAATATTTGAACACTTGAATTAAAATGCTACTGTGTGAAAAGCAAGTTATGCAAATAAATTGATGTTTGGGGCTACGCGAAGTGGGAGGATCTACATAAACGGAGGTGGTGAAGAATTAGAGACTAGTCCCTTGATTTCACCTCCGCAGGAGGGCGAGGAGGAGCTCACGAAAGTTTCACCAAGAAGTGCAATCAGTCTGATAAGACAGCGAATTCTGCACATACCACCCCCACCTACACCACCACCAGTTTCACCATATTCACCCCCATCTTTACCCACACCACCTCCGCCACCACCACAATTCAATATGGTGAGGGCAATAAAGTTTTCGTTGTTCAAAGGAGTAGGGAATGAAGGTCCAGACCAATTTTGGTTCATAGTAAAGGCAGTATGGGAAGCGTAAGGAGTCATGAATGACAATATAAAGAAGGCAACACTGGTCAGTGCCTTGCAGGATCGTGCACTGACATGGTACATTAAGAATTCCAATGACAATCCAAATGCAGGGATCGCGATATCTAAGTTGTGCTAAACAGGGAATTTAGCAGGCCAAAATCAGAGACATAGTTGATTATTGGATTTAAGGAAATCACCATGCTTCCAGGCAAGACCCCCTAGGAGTTAGACCAAAGACTGAAATGTATGATTCATGAAGCCAATATGACCTTGACGAAAGGGAAACACCATGCATGGTTTGTAGTGTTGCTAATGTTGTATCTAAGAAACGTGTTGTCACAACAGAAGCTCTTAACTTAGGCCGAGGCCTTGGAGATCACAATGAGACTACACAAGACCCTAATAAAATATCCTAAATTGGGAGTCCAACAGATCCACGCGCAATTGAAAAACTTGTGTCTTGAGATGCAAAGATTGAAATAAGATAGGACAGCTCACCTAGAAGCACATGAGGAGATATGGTGCATAAAGTGAAAAGGCCAGGGACATGATAAGGACCATTGTCCAGTCTTCACAAACTACCTGGTGGGAGGAGGTCCAATGCCGTTGAGACCAGAGGCACAAGCAGGACCGAGCATGGTGCCTGCATTATGGGGCATGATTTTTCAGATAGGAGGGAAGTATGCCACAGATAACTGCCATCTATTACAAAAGTATACGCAGATGTCCCACCAGTTGTTCTATAATTTCTACAGGTCAGTACGCCATGATGAGCGTACCTGTAGAAGTTATGAACTGATGATGGATCGGACTCCTACCTACAGAGTTCAGACTAAAATGCAAACCCTCAATCAAAATGCAGGGATGGCACGCACGGGGTTCTAGGGGTGTGGATGAGGTCGAGGTGGAATGGGTCAGGAAGGGGTCGCAGACAAATGATCTGTTACAATTGCAGAGGAACAGGGCATTATGCCCGTGATTGTACAAATTTGACGAGAGCATCATGTTTATATTGTACCCAGTTTGATCATGAGATAGAGGACTGCCCCACACTGATAGTGAGGTTGCATGATAAAGGAACACTCCAACCTCCCCTGACTCAGAACCTACAAATGATGAGGTCTGAGCCATGCGAGGAGGACCCGAATGTAAACATCATGCTCCGAAGCGGTATCATGACAGGAGATGACAAGGGCAAGCAGCCCAAAGAAAGTGCCTGGGTTCACAAGGCTCCAACAAAGGAACCAGAGTTTGATTTGGAGCATGCGAAGGAGACATTCATGGAAGCTAAGAAGAGCTTCACGGAGGCCTCCACTTCAGGTAGTAAAGACAAACTAAAACTAGAGATGGACCCATCAATGCTCACTGCCTCTTTGGAGACATGCATGAAGCTGCTGTGTGACAACAAAGTGGTGAGGGGCTACAAGAACTCATCACTAGATGTGCTGGACCCAAAAAACCGCGCGTAGTCTAGAAGCTCGGGAAGCACATAATGCGAACATGAAGGGAGATGAGATTGATAGCACAAATCATGGAATATGAAATGAATCAAGTGATTTTGGATCTAGGATCAGACGGGAATGTCCTGCCAAAGCAGACATGGGATCATATGGACAGGCCCGTGTTGCAATGGTCTCCTATTCAATTGCGAATGGCAAACCAGCAAAAGATCCTACCGATGGGAAGATTGTAGGGAATAACGGTAGATATTGAAGGAGTGAGCGTGCTTGCAGATTTCGAAGTGTTAGAGAATGTTGATGACAACGATCCCCATCCTGCGCTATTGGGAATAGATTGGGTCAGTAATATGAATGGAGTGATAATCTAAAGAAGTGTAAGATGATTTTTGAGAAAAAGTCACTGCGCGTAGTGGTATCTTTAGACCCTACAGAAGGATCGCACTACACAGAGCCGATGCGTGATTGCGACAGTGATGACAATCTAGACTATATCTACAACATAATCACATGAGAGCATAATTGGGTGAATCCAACAGTGGATGGAAGGATTTTGTGGGAGCGCAAAATCTCCTGCACCTCAGATTCGGACAAGGAGATAGAAAGATGGAAAAACCAGTTACATAAGGTAACAATGCTCAACTGTAACATGATGACAAGGTCACTACGATGTGTAGCAATGGAAGCAAGAGATCTACCTATGTATGACATGTTGAACGAGGTGGATGATTTCCTGAAAAAAATTGAAAAATAAGTATCGGAACTGCAGTGTATCGATGCTCTGAAATGGGCACTGCGCACTACGCTCGCAAGGTCGTGGGGTACGCACCAGTAGAATTTTGAGGAGTGGTGGGAATTTAGAAGGACGATGCACCTACGGCTTGAGAAATCTTAGATGTGCATAACAGACAAGTATGACGGATGGGACGATCCACGTGCACACCTCGCAAAATGGACCAAGGTCTACGGGGAAGAGCCACAACCTGAGTGGGTGCATTTGTTATGTCATACCCTAGATATCATACCCATGAATTAGTTTACTGAGACAAAGCTCAACCATGGCATGAGCGAACGGGATATCTTGCGTGAAGGATTCTTGTTAAACTTCACGTTTGAGGATCGTTTGTGGGATACTGTTGATGATGCGCTACAAGAAATAAAAGCAATTGTCTTCAAAATACCCCAGGAGCCAATGGAAATGCTTCAGCCGGAATGGGCGACCTGGCTGAGCTGCACGCTGGAGTGTTACAATGTAAATATTCGGGAGGATGATGAGGATTCACGGAAAATTAACATTCTAGAAACTGAAGGTTGTCGCGAGGTTCGAGGAACATTGATCGAATATCCTGACATCACTGTGCTGCTAAAAAAAAAGTAGGTAAACATTGGGATGAAGGCTGAACCAAAATATGCAACAATTGGTGATTATTCAGATGATGCAACTGTGGATAAGGTCGCTCAGTTACTCCGTGAGTACCAAGACTTATTCCCAACCAAGATTACAAACTTAAAAGGGATCGTTGGCGAATTAGGGATGATGAAGATCACCATGAAACCTAACGCGAAGCCAGTTAATTAGAGGCCTTACCGCTTCAATCCAAAGTATAAGGAAAAGGTCTACGTAGAACTAGACAAAATGCTCGCAGCTGGAATTATTGAGCTGGTGGAAGAATCCGACTAGGTGAGCCCTATGGTAGTGCAGGACAAAAAGCAGAAGGGCGAGATAAGAATATGCGTGGACCTCAGGAAGTTGAATGACACCTATGTACATGACCCATTCCCAACACCGTTCACAAATGAAGTATTGGAAAATGTTGGCGGACAAGAAGCATACTCTTTCACGAACGGGTTCTCAGGGTACCACCAGATAAAAATCGTGCCGAAAGATAGGAGCAAGATGACCTTCGCAATGGAATGGGGCTGCTTTCAATACACCATTATGCCGTTTGGGTTGAAGAACGTGCCAGCCATCTTTTCGTGCATCGTTGTTGCCACATTCAAAGAATACATCCACAAGTTCCTGGAGGTCTATCTGGATGATTGGACTATCTTTGGATTGGTTAAGCACCATGTAGCAAGCTTACACTTGATGCTAGATACTTACCGATGATATCAGATTGCGCTAAACCTTAAGAAGTGCACATTCCTCGTTCCCTTTGGGAACCTGTTGGGACATGTGGTTTGCAAACAAGGACTGATGGTGGACCCTGTGAAGATTGCAGTGATTCTAAATTTGGAAGCACCACGAAGTGTTAAACAGCTGCGTGTTACCTTGGGACACACAGGGTACTACATGAAGTTCATAAAAAGCTATGCCCAAATCACCATGTCGATGGAGAAACTATTGAAAAAGGATGTCACATTTTGCTGGAATGATTATTACATGAAGAGCCTAGATGTCCTAAAGGGGAAACTAGCCTCCGCTCCAATCCTGGTCTTCCCAAAATGGGATGTGGAGTTTCATGTCCATATTGATGCATCATGTATCGTGCTAGGAGCAGTGCTCACACAAGAAGGTGAAGAAGGCTTGGATCACCCTATCGTGTTTGCAAGTCATATATTGTCTAAAGCCCAGAAGAAATATTCCACAACCGAGCACGAGGGGTTGGCGATGGTGTACGTGCTCCAAAAATAATAGCACTATTTTCTAGGAGGACATTTCAGAATGTATATAGACCATTCCATGCTAAAGTATTTGGTCAATAAGCCTATGTTGGGGGGTGCATATGTAGGTGGCTCTTATTGTTCCAAGAATATGACTTTGAGGTCATGGTAAAACCTGGACTCCTGAATGCAAGATCGGATCACTTGTCGCATATTGAGACAGGTGAGGAACCTACTAGTTTGGAGGAATGATTACCTGACACACAACTCTTTGGTGTATGCAATGCGGATAGGCACTTCGAATATATAATCGGCTTTCTGACAACAGGGACCGCGCTGAAGGAATACTCCATCCAACAAAAGAAGGAATTGGTGGTGCGCACGACAGACTTTTCTGTCATTACGGGGCACCGCTATAAAAAGGGAAATGATGAGATATTGCAAAGGTACGTAGCTAAATTTGAATGAGGTCAGATCCTCGCGGAAGAACATGGGTGTGCTACAGGAGGACACTATGTAGGATGAGCGGTGTTATCGGGAAATCTAGTGTCCACTCGAATCTGCTAGTCCCACTAAGACTGGTAGCTATCTTAGAAACAAACAAACTAAAACCACTTTTGTTTTCCTTTACGAGAAGTAGATAAGAGTGGAATGAAGGACACCAACCTCAGTCTTGCGCTTAGTTCCTTATTTGATTCCTCTCCTTTCTGACAGATCCTTGCTGCTTCTCCTTCATCTACCCAGCTTCAAAGAGCACCTGTGGGATCAAAGCAGCATAATACTATCAAAGAATAGAGCTCTATAATCATAAACAATATAGGACCAGATGTATATTGACCACACAAATGCATATATCATCAAACATACAAGAATGTGGAGGAAAACTTGAATAGCTTTATTAATATCAAGAATAAGCAAAGAGGATTGCAACCAATTGTTCTGACCCAGCATCACCCTCCAGCATGAAAGCCCTTATTTCACCTCATGAAAAGCTTAGATCACCCAACACTATGATATTCCAACAAGAAACCAACAGCACTTCCTTACAAGATACAAAATTCCAACCCTTGGATCTCTGGGATGAGGGATCCATATATAGATGATTACAGGGGGTGAGTCAACTTCTGGGATTCTGATTAGTGTCCTCTCTCTGATATTTCTTGATTCCACTTGGAGATTGATGATCTCTTACTCATCCCTAAGCGAATTCAGAGAGGCAAGTGTCACATGAGAATTTTCTGGAAGATTCCATGATCCTCCACCTTGCAAACTGTCTCTACCATTTGTCCGTTCTCACCCATCGCACCCCATAAAAGGGCTTTTCAGTATGCATCACACCTCCCGTGTGCATTAGGTGGGATGCATCACACTTTGACCATGGAGCAGGTGAGATGGTCCAGTTCTGAGCATTTTTTCATGGAGAACTTCTGGGAGATGATGTAATCAGCTGACCTTGTTCTTTTAGGGGATGGAACAACACTTTTAGGGACTTAGGAGCCATTGGTTTATGGACATGTTTGATTGGGGTTGCAGTGCCCAAAAATGTCTATAACAGTTGCCCCCTAAATCATGAGGTCGTTAATCTTTTGATGTCAAGTGAAATGCTTTATCATGAGGATCCGAAGTTTTTTTCAAGCTGGAAGGCGACCTATAATAAGATACAATACAATACATTATCTTCATAATATTTTTCATGATCTAGCTGAGGCGGGCATTCCCATGCTCAGCTTTATAAATTCATTTCCATGTACATAAGATAGACAACCGTCTGTGTGGGAGACTGATGATTCTCATAGAATCATCATCCTTTGATTCGGATGATCATCTGTGCAGCAACAATGTACATTTGATGTCTTTATTTTCCTAAATATATCGCAGCCCGGATGGATGAAACTAGATTCGGGGTCTTCAAAATCATTCAATCTTCACTAGGAGTACAAGTCAATCCATGTGAAAGATGTTCTGGAGTCGAACATGGAAAGACATCGCCTAATTACCAGCAAATGATGTACGTTGTTAACAGGTGCGAGAGGAATCACCGATAATGATGATGACCCTCAAGGTACTACAGTACAATTTTCAGGGTGTGAATAAGGGGCTTGGTGTCAAACACCACACAAAATCTTTTGGTCGAAGGCCATTGATGTAAACCTATCACCGGAAGTAAGAAACTTGCCATTGAGGCATGCAAGTTTCAAAGTACTGAAGGGGTTGTTCCTAAGTCGACTTCTTGGATAATGAGCTGATGTCGACAAGAAGTGACCCACCGTAGGAGGGCCTTAATGAATCCCACATTTACGACACGGAACAGATTAAATGATTTTGGAGGTGAAAACGGTCTGATGATACAGGGTTCAGGGTGGCGTTCATGAAAGAATGGAGTGTGAATGTATTGCAGCGGATGAGACACAGGTGAATTCTCTGAGCGACTTCTCTTGAACATACCGTGACACTGACATGATGGATTGGTAGCATTAACCCCAAATGTGGATGGTGTGATGGACCAATGGTGATATTACCAGTGAACGGAACAACCCAACCCGACTCGGATGCGGAGTGAAAGTGTCATGTTCAATAGCGACTTGCTACCAATAAAGTTTCTTCAAGTTTTCTTCCCAATTTTTCCCCAGTCACTGCTGACCAGTACCTCTTTATTTTTGTCAAGCTTGAGGAGGATAACATATGCTTGTTCTATAATTTCCCCTTCGAGCAAACCCATCGCTATATTTTAACGAACCTAGCGACAATGAAACTCGTTCTTGTCTGTATGGACAAGTTTGTCGCTATTCGGTTTTAACGAGTTTAATGACAAAGATAACTCGGTCCTTTTCAATTTTAGAGAGTCTGAAAATGGATGTAAAGGGAACTCCAATTATCCTTTTTCGTCATATAATCCCTTAAGTCCGAAAAAGTATAAAATAATACAAAAGGGATGAATTTTTGGTAATTTTAATGAGCCGAACAAGACAAGCGCTCGATATTTTTGTGTAATAATCCCTCAGGTCCAAAAAGATTAAAATCTAGAGGAGGGATAGCACTTCCGGTCACTTTAACGAGCTGTAGAGGCCAATCGCTCGGAAATCTTTTCATATTTTACGAGTCAGTTGAAAAGAGCTTAAAGGAGACTCATTTTTCGAGGAACGAGTGATAACTTCGGGTAGCAGCTGATTCCAGGTAAGGTTTGGAATTTTCCAGTCAAGGCAGTGTCACAAGGATGGCTAACAGGATCACTCTTCGCAATTGTTCCTCAAAAGGGGTAAAAAATCAAATGGAGGTGAATGATCGGCTAAAACAGAGTGGAGGTGATGATGAGAACATGACCAAGGCTCAAAAGCTGATGATAATGCATTCACAATGGTTATTTACTGGAAATTGGTTCATTTTTTAATGAGATTAAACTCTGGGGGAATGTTTGCTCATTGCTTATCTTTAATTTTTAACGAGATTGAACTCCACATAAAAACTGCTCATGACAGTCGTATAATAAGGATGTCTCATCTAAGATGCCATTTTTTATGGAGCTTGCACCTTTCAAAGCTTTCCCCGGTGCCTCTCGCATGCAAGCTAAGAACGACCAACTACGCCCCTCTACTTAACTACCAAGATCACTACCAAGGTTAGGTAGGAAACTTCTCCTTTACTTTGCCAGTGCCATGGTGGCCCCTGCGAAGATGAATGTTCGATTTGACCACTCACCCGACCTAGGCGGTTGAAGTCAGCGGAATCATAGAGTTAACATTAGTTGGTCGTTTCTCGCTTGCTCACGAGAGGTTTGCATGCCCCAGGTATAGCGAAAAATTCCCAGGTTCCCATATGAAAGCTCTCCATTTGCATTGCAAACAAAATGCTTCCTTGGCGATGTCTACCGAAATAGACAAAGGCGAGTGGCGTGGTCACCTCCACTCACATAAATTTGACGAGGGAATCTTATTCCAGTCTAATCCCATTTTCCTAAACGGACGGGTATGTCAGACTATTCATATATCCTCCGCGGAAACCTACCCTATACCCAAGGTTTTCCTGTCGAAACAGACCAGGGTGCATGCTCCGTGGGTTTCAGTCACGTCCTCCCGAATCACTCGTGCTCATCAAGTGGATAGACTAGAGATTGATTAGACATTCCTTGCGGGAAAATACCATTTAGGGATGGTATTTGACTATTTGCTATGTGTGAGCCGGGAAACGACAGTTGGTCTACGAGCTTGACCACTCTGCCTTCATGCGGAAAACACATTACTCTAAAGAGTGAGGAGACAATGGCTCCCATGCAATAAATATAGTCACGCCCCAGGAGTAGATTATAATCCAGAGGTCCTTGGACTACCATTACGTTCATGTGAACGATTTTCTTTCTCAATGTTATCGACACATTGGGAAGGATCCCTAATGGTCGACTAGTTCCTTTGTCAAAGCCAGTCAGATTTCTCATCTCAGGCAGAAGCGATGGTGAACCAAGCGCTTTCCAAGCAGTTGAGGAAAGGATACTCACAAAAGCCCCTTCATCTATGATGGTACCGGCCATGACCATTTTGTATATTTGTGCAATGATTCAGAATGGTACACTAGCTAGTGAACGGGGTCTGCCTAGTAGGTTCCAATCGAAGGAAACAACTAGGTTGCTTGGAGGTGGGACCGAATAGAGGGCTGGATATGACTCTGATGAACTTCCTTCGTGCGATAAAGGAACGGGTAGACTGCCCCCATGTTCATCAGAGTCTGTGTTTACGAAAATAATTTGGACGGTGTCGTTCTCATTCTCTTCGGTGATTGTGTCATTTGAAGATGGACCTTCCGAAGACAAGACCGAGTTGACTGCTGCCTCAAACTTTTGACTTTCGTCTGATATGGTTTCGACGGGTTTATCTTCAATGGAAGATGCTTCGACCGACCACAATGGCGTGTCAGTCAAATTTTCAACTAGTGATGGACTTGGAAAGAGTTTCTTATATCCGGGAGGAAGCTATAATAGTGAAACCGGACGGTCATCCAGAACTCTTTTAGCTTCGTCCAGGAAGGGACAACGGTGGAGGGCATGATTGGCTTCACACAGTCTACAAGGAAATTTACATTTTCCTTTTTGTCCAGGTGCTTCGCTTTCACTAGTTGATGGTGTACTTTCAACATGGTCCTCAGAGGTTGATGACACTAGGTTGTGCAAACGAGGACACCAGTCCCTTAAGATCCAAGGGATGCAGGGACAATCTCGGTGGTAGTGGTCTCCTTTGAAAATGACACATGGAGATTTAGGCTTGGACGGTGCAGTGTGTGGATTTTCGCTAGACGATGCATGGTTGCCCCCTTTCGTCTTTGGCTCCTTCTTCTTCTTCTCTTTCTTCTACTTCTCCTTCTTCTTCTTAGTTACTTGATTTTGGGCCTTACCGGCTTTATCAAGCGAAGAGGAAGGAGGAGAGGGAGAATCAGATAAAGTAGAAGGTTGGGGGGTAACTTTAGTATCATCTAGTTGCTGACTTGATTGCTCAGGAGTTACGGTGTTCTGAATGACGGAGGTCGAGAAGAGCCATATCGGCAAACCAATCGTCAATCCTGGAAGTGACAATGTGGCCATATGGGGTGCACCAACATCTCCCCAAGAGGAGAAGGGACTAGGATTTCCTCCAAGGGGAAATCCTTGGTTGGTGGACTCCATTTTTCTCAACCTAAGACCAATGCGGGAAAGGTGGTGTTATTCTGATTAAAATAAATTTTAGAAACTTTGACACAACTTGTTTTTTCAATTTTTAAGAGTCAAGAAAAAACAAAAGATGACTCTAGTCACCTTCGATTTTTAATGAGCCTGAAGTGACAAGTGCTCAGATGGACCTTTTCCTTTAAGGAGTCTGAAAAGGAACGAAAGAGACTACTCTGAAAATATAGACAGAGGGATTACCAAACCAATCGCAAAACTGCAGAATACTTTTTACGGTATGGCAGTCAATCTTCCCGAATATTGTGTTTAGTGCATTGCGGTCGATGGGGCGGCAGACATGGCTTCCTATGGATAAAGGATATAGCCTATTGTGGTATCCCAATATATACTCGATGGTACGTGGGAGCATAAGTCTGTACTGGCACTTGTCATCTCAAAGAGGAGGAATCACCCAACCAATAGTGAAAGCGACAGTTACCAGGCTTTACGACGCCCGAATATGTCTCTAGCCTAGACTTCTAGATGTTGTGCGTTAGGTTCCAAAGAATTTTTAGGTTCATTAAATTTATTTTACAGTTGATCTTTATTAAGAAATTTTCCTTTCAGGTTCACTGCGTGATGTAGATATACAATTCCTAAAATGAAATCTAAGATGATAAACAATCGTTTAATCTTCTTTTTGCAATGAAAATCCTAGCTACTAAAGAAAGAGAGATGATATTCTTTCAACATAGAGCAGAGAGCACACACTAGATGCACTGTCATAAATCAAACCAACAAGCAGTCTAAATGCAAATGCACATGCATGTATTTGTTTTCAGCTTTCTTAATGTGTGAATGACAAGAAGAATGCTAAGTAAAAATCTGAATTATCTTTTCAAAGCGACAATACTAACAGATTTCTCTTCAAAAATGAAAGGAAGATAATGACGACACTTTACTATTTCAAATTGAAAACTTCTTTCGACACTTGAAAAACTACTAATTCAAATCAAATACAAGAGTAATTGTATAATCGACCATCAAGAACAATAGAATTCCTTTCTTTGACTGAAAACGACACTTGCGACACTTTCAAATCAAAAGACGACAGTTTGACTATGCTACTACTTTGTAAAAGAGAACCGAAAATGGCGGAAAATACATAAAACATTCACAATTTTTTGCACAATGGAGACAGAATGATGGAAAGAAAGGGGGTTTCCACAATGGTATACTGGTCACAGACAACAAAACTCCAGAATAGAGCTGAAAAAAGTGAAGAAAAACCAAGACCTGGAGGCAAAATTAGCCTTTTCTGATCATTGCACCTGTAACACAGGGAAATAGGGATGCATCCCACCTACTGCACATGGGAAGTGCGATGCATCCAGATTTCCTTGAAGAAAGGGTGCGATGGTACCAGGACGAGATTTTACTTGGCTCTTGTTCACAGTTTGCAACTCAGTTCAGGGATTTAGGCCGAGCAAATGATGTACAGTAAATAGAAATCACAGGGGCTGATCTAATGAGGTTACTAGAGCCACCACTAGGGCAATTAGAAGATTTGCAAATCAATTGTTCAGTTTATAAACAAAACCCAGAGATAGACTGAAGCAGCATTGATCTACTTTTCACTTGCCTGGAAAATGCAGTTCGAAGGCTAGCTAGCTTGACTTCAGGCTCCATCTGTAAGTTTATAAAACAAAAAAATATAGACAAACAAACAATCTATTCGCTCCCCAGTGGAGTCGCCATTTTGTTATTAGGAAATCTAGTGTGCACTCGGATCTGCTAGTCCCACTAAGACTGGTATCTATCTTAGAAACAAAAAAACTAAAACCAATTTTGTTTTCCTTTATGAGAAGTAGATAAGAGTGGAATGAAGGACACCAACCTCAGCCTTGCACTTAGTTCCTTGTTTGATTCCTCTCCTTTCTGATAGATCCTTGCCGCTTCTCCTTCGTCTACCTAGCTTCAAAGAGCACCTGTGGGATCAAAGCAGCATAATACTATCGAAGAACAGAGATCTATAATCATAAACAATATAGGACAAGATGTATATTGACCACACAAATGCATATATCATCAAACATACAAGAATGTGGAGGAAAAATTGAATAGCTTTATTAATATGAAGAATAAGCAAAGAGGATTACAACCAATTGTTCTGACCCAGCGTCACCCTCCAGCATGAAAGCCCTTCTTTCACCTCATGAAAATCTTAGATCACCCAACACTATGATATTCCAACAAGAAACCAACAGCACTTCCTTACAAGATACAAAATTCCAGCCCCTGGATCTCTGGGATGAGGGATCCATATATAGATGATTGCAGGGGGGTGAGTTAGCTTCTGTGATTCTGATTAGTTTCCTCTCTCTGATAGTTCTTGATTCCACTTGGAGATTGATGATCTCTTACTCATCCCTGGGTGAATTCAAAGAGGCAAGTGTCACAGGAGAAGTTTCTGGAAGATTCCATGATCCTCCACCTCGCAAACTGTCTCTGCCATTTGTCCGCTCTCGCCCATTGCACCCCATAGAAGGGATTTTCAGTATGCATCGCACCTCCTGTGTGCATTAGGTGGGATGCATCGCACTTTGACCATGGAGCAGGTGAGATGGTCCAGTTTTGACCAGTTCTGAGCAATGTTTCATGGAGAACTTCTGGGAGATGATGTAATCAGCTGACCTTGTTCTTTTAGGGGATGGAACAACACTTTTAGGGACTTAGGAGCCCTTGGTTTATGGACATGTTTGATTGGGGTTGCAGTGCCCAAAAATTTCTATAACAAGCGCTACACAGAATATTCTTTGCATAGGGTTGTGGTGGCCAACCCTTCACCAGGATTCAAAAGCACACTGTAAGGCCTGTGATATATATCAAAAAACCAAAAAACCATCGTGGAGGGACGAGATGCCATTGAATCCACAAATGACACTGCAATTGTTCGAGAAAGGCGTGATCGACTTTGTGGACCCATCAAACCTCAGGGAAAAATGGGCGCATTCTACATCATCACTGCGATGGACTACATGACACACTGGATGGAAGCGCAGCTGGTCAAACACTGCACAGCTGCTACGGCTATGAAGTTTTTTTTTTAAACGTGTTGACCTGATTTGGCTGTCCGAAAATCTTAATGAATGATCGTGGAACACATTTCTTGAATGAAACCATCAGTGGCTCATAGAAGAGTTCCAAATTTATCATCAGAAAATCACACCGTATCACCCACAAGCCAATGGGATAGTAGAAGCATTCAACAAAATATTGGAGACTGTGCTAACCAAAGTGTGCAATGTGCAGCGAAATGATTGGGACCTACTCGTACCTACAGTACTATGGGCTTATAGGACAACGTGCAAGAAATTGACGGGACAAACACCTTTCCAGTTAGTTTACAACATGAAAGCTCTCATGCCAATGGAGTATATTGTATCTAGTCTACGAATAGTCACACTCACAGGTATGATGAACTGCAAAGCTCTGTAAGAAAGGCTCGCGCAATTGGAAGAACTTAAGGAAGACTAGTTCTTGGCTAGTTTTCATTAGCAGGTACAAAAGTAGCGTGAAATGGCCTTGCACAATCACCATATTAAGTTGCACACTTTCAAGGTAAATGATTTAGTGCTTCTGTATGACAGTAAATTTGAAAAATTCCCGAGAAAGTTCAAAATGAATTGGCTGGGACCATTTGTGGTTAAGGAGGTCACGGATGGAGGCACAGTACAGCTAGTCAAACTAAATGGAGAACCTTTCCCAAGCAAGGTGAATGGCATCCTCTTGAAGCCCTGCACAGGTGGGCTGGATATCTGACAAGCTGGCAGAAGCACAGTCTTTGCACTCCAAGGAACTGGACAAACATGCAGGACTATAAATATATGCAACAGATACCAGTACAGATGTATGGAAATAGTTAGACACAGAGGTCTCAAAACAGCAGATGCAGCAAATCCAGAAAGCAGCAGCTTAGTGCATTTCTGACCTCATCAGAGTTCGAGAACAGTTGGAGGGACTCCATTCAAAGATCGCCGCACTGACAAAGTGACTCAAGGGTGAGTCACAATGTTTGTGTTTAGAGCCTATTGGGCATGGAATCCCCCCAAGGCATGGTTTGGGGATCAAGCCCAAGTTTTGACCCAATATTATTGTAAAGACTCCACGAATTGTGGACAGAGAGCACGAAATGTATGGTAGAGTCATAGGGTTGTCTGCCCTAGTCTTGTAACGTAATATAGGCCTACCCATGGTCCGCAAACCATGGGATTTTATAAATAGAGCGAGGCTCTAAGTGTAAAATATAGCAATAAGGAAGCAAGAAGAGAAGATAGAGCCTAAGTGACTAAGTGGGTCTCGGGTTGTAGAGTAGGAGACGGCTCTGTAGCTGAGTGTGCAGAGGCCTAGTAGTCCGCAGCTTAGTGTACGAACCCCTGAAACTGAGTGTGCAGGGTAGAGTTGAGTTTGTAACCGAAGAAGGGATTAATAAAGAGAAGTTTTGTTACCAATTTGTGTATATGTTCTTGGGTTAATGCATGTTTGATATAAATTGCAAATATATTGTTTATTTACTCCGCGCACCTGTATGAATGATTTATATTGCTAAGTATACCTTAACATAAGCAAGTAGGCTAAAATAATCAACTAACATTGGAATACTAGTAAGGACTTGGGTAATAATAGCGTTCGGCCCCTGAGTAGGGCTATGCAAAGGCAGCATATTAGGCTGCGAGGTATTGGAAAGTGTGCATAGAAACATGTGCAAGGTCTAACCGCGGGCCACTTGAACCCATCAGACATCTCCAGGGTACAGAAACCTAGTTCTAGCACCCTCCCATACTACTTCAGGTGAGACCTTAGTCCGCGCTGCACGAACTATTGCCGAAAGGGCCAGAAGTACCAAGATTTGTTTGGCTAAATCACCTTTGAACCTGGGTCAGGCCCCAACAAGCCAATACCCACTCCACATGTTGCACTTTTCTATCTAAATAATTTAGTCTAAGAATTCGCAATCACAAGTATTATTGTATGTCTAAGAGGAGGCTTAAACAAATTTCTCAAGCATTTGCAAGGAAAGGGCTAGCAAGAGTCATGGAAGCCCAAGCTAGTCAATCCAGAGCACTGAATGTACCCATGTCCCCAAGGCACATTAGGTCACCATGAAAACAAGTAGTTACAGAAGAACAACCCAAGAAAATACTCGAAAAGAGGCCAGCTGAAGCCTCTGGGGTAGAGCTACCAACATCCCCCATGAAGAAGATAACAAAAGAGCATCAAACAAAGCCTAAGAAAGATAAGAAACATAAGGAGAAGGAGAAGAAGTTAGTATAGAAGGAAGAACCAAAGGAAATCCATGATAGCGAGGAGGCCAAGATGCCCTAGATGGAGACAGAGGGCGCAACAATTCCCTCTATGCTGCCACCATTTTTTACACCGAGCACACTAGGTGCCAAGATGGTTAAGGATCTAAAAGACACAAGTTTGGCACTTTCACACCACTCCTACTAGAAAAAAGTGCCATTTGAAGGCAAAGTGTTGAGGAAAATACTGCAATTAAAAATGGGGGATTGGAACTTTAATGACATAATTAAATATCTATAGTTTGAGCTAAGAAAGTACCTATACGAGGTATATTATCTAGAGAGAAGATTTATGAGGTTGGATTCGCACCAGTGGGCTACAGCATTGCGAAGATCAGGCATGTTAAATCTATTAAATGTGCCACACTTCGGTAGAAGCACATATAACACAACCTGTGTTCGATAGTTATTAGTATTGGTGCATGACGGATGCCTCTAGATGGGGACAAGGATCCCCATCCATGATATGTTAATATGGAGGATTACAGCACTACCTCACTAAGGAAAGGACCTTGCAGAAGAGTTCGTCTGCAAAAACCAAGACAAAGCAATGACACATACCATGAAGAATAAGTTTTGAGTTATCTAGAAGTTGCAGGTTATGATATCAACTCTATCAGTGACCAAGGGTGCACTTCGATGCACACATTTTAGCGGGAAAAATAATGAGGAAATGTAGAGCAAACAAAGTTCCTACAGCCATTGTTTCTTTGGCTACACAATGCAGTGATGGGGTCAAGTTCAACTGGGTTGGGTACTTATGCAAGGAATTTTTGGAGGATTACTATGAGGCACAGGAGGAGGGAAAAAATTCATTATGTGTGGTTGATTTTGATCATCACGTTGTTAGAATGGAAGGAGCCAAAGGACTCACAATTTCTACCAGTCGAAACCGATGTATGTGAAGCTGCGCTATATGCCTCATTGTGGCATACCAAAGAGCCATTATGCATGCAGGAGAAAATAATTTTCTTTGTGCTATTGAGCATGGATTTGCACATGGTGGTGACCAATATCCCAGGTTTTCACCTAGCTTGTATGAGTAGTACTACAACATCGCAGTATTCAAGGTTGATTTTCACACGGTATACATCAAGGCTTGAAAGGATCTAATGGATACATGGAACCCTTTGCCATATTTGGTCACTGAAGATGTCCTGCTTGCAATAATACAACAATGGTCAGCTGAATGGATGACCCCAATCATAGACAACACTAAATTAGCATGGGGCACCGCACATCATATGAGTCCAAGTGAGAAAGACAAAGGAAAATTAGCAAAGCAACCAGAGCCAGAGACAGAAAAGGATACCCAGGACCCTCTCAGCAATGTAGATCCAACATAGGAATCACCATTCATCATCAAAAATAGGGTACCTATAGTAACTACATTGGTCATATAGAAGAAACATAAGGTGAGAAAATATAAGGGCATGATACCACTTGTCCTCACTGATGGGGACATCGATGAGATTGGAGAATCTAGAAAGTAACCGCAGAGACTTGGAGCAAGGTCATTGATCTCTACAAAATGATATTGAAAGATGTGCAGCAAGGCATCACTGAGCTAAAAGTACTGGCGCAAACAGCCAGATAATTCACACAAATAGGTCAACTACTGCAGTTAGAGCTACATATAGAGCCAACAATTGGATTGAGAAGTTTTCAAATACCAAGTGGAGCATTACAGTTTGAATCTATCGAGGATAGAGAGTGAGAAAGAGGGTGGGACCATGTTAACATGAACATCATCACACTTCCAACTTAGGTATTAAACAAGTTCCATCAAGGTATTATAGATGAACTAAAGGAGCGATAACAATGCACTTTGTTGTTAAGAATTCAGGGGAAAAGGACAAAGCTTCGCTGAATGTAGGAATTTATAGGGTATGTTCCTTAGATTGAACACCAAAGGACACCACTCACAAATAGATCATAGATCAATACACCAGTATTCTTGATGTGGTTAAAACCCTCAAACAGGGAAACAGTCCATGGCCTGAGCCAATGCGACCACTTTAGGAAATTTATTAATGTAAAAGAAAGGAAATTTACAGAAGCTTCTCTCATTAAAGGTCACCTAAAAAATGACCCTCCATGATATTTAAATAGAGATCATGGACCAATTATGCGTTAAGCTACAGATCAAGTGCCACTAATACTGAGGAGAGAATGAATCATCATATCACTTCATCTCTAGAACATATCATGGTTGTCAGATTGTAAATTACAAAAAGTACATACTAAAGAAACACACTTTACCTAACTATACACTAGGCCAAGTTATACTTAATTATTTCCTATGTGTCAAATATCCTAACATCCCCCCTTAAGAAAAACTTGGGATAGGATTGAAGGATATACAAAGATGACACAATAGGAGAAGGAAGGAAGCATTAGAGCCTATCCCCCTATAGTGACAACTTATTTAACTCCAACCATAAATCGAAGTTTAGTAAACTTCACCTCTGTGAGAGCATTTGTAAAGATGTTTGCAACTGGATCATCGATTGAACAATATTTCACTTCAAGAACATGGTCATAATTGAGCTTTATGATGAAGTGCATATGTAGTTAAATGTGTTTGGTGCGCTAATGTTGCATTGGATATTTTCATAGCTGAATGGCACTTTTATTATCACACCGAAGTGTAGTTGGATGTTGTTGCTGAAAACCAAACACTGACAGGATCTAACAAATGCAAAGGGCTTCCTTACTATCTTTAATGATGCCATGATACTATGCTTCTGCTGAAGAAAGAGAAATGGAACTTTGTTTCTTGAAATCCCGTGTAATAGGTCCAGAACCAAGAGTGAAGACATAACCTACAGTAGACTTCCGATTATCAGGGTCACCAGCCCAATCAAAATCAATGAAACCAACCAATAGAGGAGATGCTTCTACACAGTAATGAATCCCAAACTGAAATGTACCTCAAACATAATAAAGTATTCTTTTATGTGGGTTTTTCATAAACCGAGAAACAAGGCAAACAACAAAGGAAAGGTCAGGATGGGTATGGGTTAGATACAAAATTTTTCCAACAAGTTGATGATATAAGGTAGCACCAACTTTAGGGGAAGTACAAGTGACTGAAAGTTGGGCTCCAGACTAAAAGGGAGAAGGGGTTGTCTTATAGTATTCCATGTGAAAGTGGCATAGAAGATCACATACATACCTGGACTGGGAAATGGAAATACCTTCTTTGGATTGCAAGACTTGAATACCAAGAAAATAATGCAAGTGTCCTAATTTTTTCATTTCTTTTTAAGTTACGATTCTTCCTTTCAACTACAGCATTTTTCTGTGGAGTATATGGAACAATATGTTGCAATTGAATTCCATGTTGAGTGCAAAAGTTGATGAATTTTTTGTTAACATATTCTCCGCCATTATCAGATCTTAGCTTAAGAATTTGACGTCCAGATTATTTCTCTACAAAGGCCTTAAAGGCCAAGAAAATGTTAAAGATTTCACTCTTGATTTTTAAGAAGTATACCCAAGTTCCTATGGAGAAATCATCAATGAAAGTTAAGAAATACTTTTAGCCATAGAATGAAACAACCAAAAGTGTACCACATAAATCATTATGCACAAGTTGTAAAGGGGCTGAGGCATGCCAAGATCCATGTTTTTCAAAACTATCCCGATGATGTTTTCTAAGTACACATCCGTAACAAACACCATCTCTACAAGATACCATAGGAAGACCTGTCACAATATTTTCTTTACATAGATTTTGAAGCGAGCAATAGTTTAAGGGACAAAATATCTCATGCCAAAGTTTGCTCACCCCATCATCATGAGCAAAAAATACCAAGGGAAGACTTGATGACCCAAAGTTGTTAAACTTGTATAACTATGTAGAATCATTAGTAATTCAAGTAGTTAAAATCTATCTAGGATCTCTTAGGTCCTCAATTACAACATCATGAGGTGAAAATTCAATGGTTTTACCTTCACCTAAATGAGTTATTTGATATATAGATAGAAGGTTGCAGGATAAGGTAGGAACACATAATATATCATTAAATTGACCATTGTTTAGATGAATAGTTCCAGTCCCTACAACACTAAGATATCTATCATCACCAACATATATATTTTTCGTGTTACAATCATTTAAAGAAGAAAACATGTCTTTGTTTTTCGCCATGTGATAAGAATCTCCAAAATCAATGAGCCACTCATGAGAATGAGAAGAAGTAGATACATTTAGAGCATAACTAAACCAAGATGATTGACAACCGCATGAAAAATGTGCTACTCCTAAAGATGAAGTTGAAGTTGAAGAGTGCTCCAAATGGATGTTATGCTTCTTCATATTGCTTCCAAGGCTTCCATCTTCTTAAAGCATTTGTATTCTAAGTGGCCATCATGATTACAAAAGTTTCAATGTCTATTAGTATTCTTCCCTTTGTTTTTAGTTGCCTTATCATTTTTTTGAGTTGATTTTTCATTATGAGACTGAAATTACTTAGGACCCTTGTTTGGTTTAGGACCATTCTTCTTAGGATGTTGCTTCTTAATATTATTTGAACTTGGTTGTTGTTGGGCTGCTAAGGCTTTCTTAGAAGAGTTTCCAGTATTAAGAAGACCAATATGTAATATTTTTTCTTGCTCTCTTATTAAAGAATCACAAAAGGCATGAAAATAGACAAGACTTGTAGTCTTGTCCTTGATAAATAAAGGCTTCTCTAGTAGAATGGAAGATGGAAACAAACACAGAGTAGGCTAGTCCTAACTTAGTAAGAATGGAATAGATAAGGCTAGCATCTTCTTTATTAACCTTAACACCTTCCAAGAGAAGTCTAAGGGTCTTGAACTTGGAAAAAAAATATTCAATGGAAGAAAAATTATTGGGGTCCAATGTAAGCAACTCATTTTCGAGTTGATGGGCTTTAATTTCAATTTTAATTCCAAAAATTTTATTGAGCTTTTTCATTGCTTCATCATTTTGTGATATGGAATCTAAGGTCTACAGAAATAGACATCCCTATCAACCCATGTTGGCTTATATGGGCCTGACCTAGGTTCAGAAGAATTATTTAGCCAAGCAAATCCTACAGCAACCGGCCCTTTCGGCAACAGCCTATGAAGCGTGGACTGAGGTCTCACCCGAGGTAGCAGAGGAGGGTGCTGAAACCAGGTTTCCACACCCTTGGGATGTCTAGATGTGGTCTGGGAGGTTCGCACACCATCCTGTAGCCTCACGTTGTGCTAGATCCACACAGATCCAGATACCCTTAGCTTTCCTTTATCGTGCTGATTACAGATCTTATTTATTTGATTAAGTATTATTACTCAAATCTAATTAGAGAGGCCTTTAAGAAAACATTTATTACTTCCATTCAATTCACGCATTAAGATTAAACCAAATTCACAAGTATTTAATAAGCATATGTGTGCAGAAAAAAATAGTTTCATTCACCATAACAGAACAAAGTTGCAATAGAATTAACATAAAATTCAAAAGAACTTATCTTTACTTAAACTTATCACCCTTACATCCAAATCTGCCCTGCGCACTCAGTTGTAAGGGTCTGTGCAGACATCTATGGACTCTTCTAGGCCTTTGCAAACACAACTGCAGAGCCTCTAACCTCTACCCAAACCCTCGACTTGGACTTACAAACGCTCTCAGAATACTCTTTTCAGACACCCATTACATTTCAGTTCTCCAAAATCATACCCAAAACTTAGCTACTCTACCCCAATAGCCTTACTCTATTTATACTCAACTTACATTTCTTTACATTATTTTTGGGCGGATTACCCTTTTGACTTTGACTTACTATGCATCACGCATCTTGCAGAGTCTTTACCATGCTTTTACCCAAAATTGTAGACTTCGCGCCCCATATCCATTGTGTGGGGCTTCTGCTACCCAACAGTCCCCCAACACAATCATCGTGACTTGTCCCGAGTCACTCAGCTGGTGCATCTATCTTTGCGCGGAGATCGGTCAGCAGCTTTTGCGTGTCACTTGTGCTAGCAGCAAAATCTTTTGTCATGCATTGCATCCATTCCACATGTGTTGTCGACACCTCAGTTCCTGCCTCGGTTGTCTCCATAGCGGCATACTCTACCTACATGTGGGCTACCTTGTGTTCTATGGTGGTGGAAACCGCAAATGTCTCATCCAGCCATGGCTGGAGATGGACTTTAACCACTGCTTCCTTTTGTCTAGTGGCATTGGCTTGGATTTTCATATCCTGCACCTCCCTCATCTTGGCCAAGCACTACGTGATAGCAACGGTCTGCACGGTTCCTTTGAGCTAATCGTAAGCTTGTTGGAGCTCCCGGGCCTCAGATTCCAATCGACGAAGTGTTGGGTCCTCCTGAAGAGCGGTGATCATAACAATCAACTGAGTTAGCAGCTCGGTACATTCCTCCATTGACCATGTGAGCATCACGTGCCCCATAGTAATAATGTTCCTGCGTTGCTCTAGGATCTCTGGTGGCATCGATTGTGGAACCTGTAGTCTTAAGTCCGTGATCTGCACGCTGAGCTCTAGCTAGATCTGTGCGACCTCCTCCTTTGTCTTTCAGAACCTAGTAGCCAGTGTATGGATCTGTGTCTCAATGGGAAATTCCTCCACAATTTATAACTCTGGGGCACTCGAACAGGCTTCCACTACTACCTTCTCCATCTGCTGCTTTTGTGTGACTGCTTCATCACGTTGGAGCCGCAGTTGTTCGATATTAATTTTCTACTCTTGGAGTACTTGGTCGGTGCGATCAGCCCTGGCATAGAGTTCAATTGTGGTGCTATCATGTAGTTGTTGCAAACTTTCACATGGTAGAGCAACCACGTTCAGTCCCAGTCCTGTAAGTCATTCTATCACAGCTCAGTCCTTCGTTTGGGTAGTAATCAACACTCCTGCCGGAATCAGGATAGAATGAGCCATTTGGGCTCTTAACAATGGTTCAGTAGCTGTGATACTAGAATCCCCTTGAGTAGTTTTGGTGCCTACTCGTGCGATTCTTGATCCCAGTTCATGTAGCTATGTACGGAGTTCCCCCAACATAAGTTGTTGCTCTAACATGGCCTCATCAAATGCCTCCCAAGCGGCATCTCAAACAGTGTTCTCAATGTCAGTTAAGTCTCCTTTAGTTAGCATGGTCACTCCACTGTCCATTTTAGATGCCTTTGCCTTCTTCTGTGGCTACGACCACTCTGATGGCGCTGACCGCTTTAGAGGTGAATTCGCGTCTGTTGCTGGTGGTTCGTCTATGACCATCGTAGGGTTTTCCTTATGGATGTCCTTGTCTGTTGTTGATGCTACGCCTCTTGGTGGTGTCTTTTCTCCTGCTACCCGAGCCACCTCCTGTGCTGCCTTAACTTCCGCAGCAAGTTGTTCCTTACACTTTTGCTGCACGGCTCGCTTAGCTTCCTCCTTTTGCCACCTGATAGAGGCCTCATTACATTCTACCACAATCCCATCGATAAAATCGTCAATAGCAATAAATCAGAGTGAGTTCCATGCTTAGGTCGGGTCCTTATGCGACATGATGTAGAGACAATGCATTTCTACCTTAAATTCAGCAATATGCTTCATGCTTTCATAGATCCCCTTGGACAGGTGGGGTAGGGCAATAATCCACTGATGCACATTCGCGTCCATCAGTATCCAAAAGATTTTTATATTTCAAATTCATCCTGCATCTCTTGTCGCCCAAAGGGAAGCATATCAAGTAGCTTTCGGCCATTCCGAGTCCAAGACTGGAAACTGGCTTTCTTCAGGTAGGTCGGTGACAATCAGCATGATAGACAGGAGTAGCCATGCATAATGGAAAGTTTTTCCCTCCTCCTATACTTCACGACAGTTGGTCAAAAACTCTTCACAGAGAAACTGGGACCAATTGAATCGTACACCAGCGACGCATTCTTCAGCGAGTGCAATCATGACTGCTAGAACTTGAGTGCCACGGAAATTTCCTCATTACTTTCCCTGCCAGCAATTGAGTGGTGATGTGAACTGCTTTATCTGAGATACTATCAATGACGTACCCTTGCTACCCTTTTGTAATCTTTAATCATTTCAACATCGTTACTTCTGTCAGTAATATCTCGAGGATCTATCCCATCGTAGGGAAGGTGCGAAACTCGATGAACAAGTTCAGGTGTGATATTGACGGGTTTACCGACCCATGATATTTCCTCATGAATTAGACATAGAAACTACTTTATAACCAATATGGTTATCAAGGGCCGAAGGAAGTGGGGAATCGACAAGAGACAGAGTAGCCCAGCTTGGCCCACTTTTTGCAACCACTCCTTAGGTTGGAGCATTGTCACTGCCCCTTCGACAGTCTACTCCATCAGTGTGTCCGTCACCAAGTGGGGAAATTTTACTACATCCCTGAGATCCCAATCTTTGAATTTCATTGCCACCACATGGCCAACCACTGAGTTTTCTACTGGGACTTCTTTTGGTAGAGTCGGGGTAGTGTTGATAGCGTCAACCTCATCTAGGTTCATAGGTACTTTCGCCTTCCCCTTGCTTGGAGCCACATACTTGGGTCGTCGTACCGGCTATATGGGATCCTCCTCCAGGTTGACTTCTTCAACATATGTGGGAGAGTCTTCGGCTTCCGTATCACTGTCAATGGTAATAGTTTTACCTTTCTCCTCCATTTTAAACTTGCCAAAGTGTAGGTGTCACGGTGACCTTCTTACTGACTTGGGGATCTGAGGGTCCTTCATGGTCCTCAGTGTCTGAGGGGATTTTGGGAGCTCGACCGTTTACGGTGATGCTTGATGCTGGTTATCGGTGGTAGGATGGTGTGCTTTGTGGATTGATTCCTGGTAGTGTTTCGGAAATGCCTTAAACCAAAAACTTCCTTCAAATTGCTCGTCGCTCATCATGCATTTGCTCCTAACCCACAGTAGCTGTCTGGCTGGACGGTAAGACGTGGTGGTGTGATCCTTTCTATGATTATATAAGATTCAGAATTTAAGAGTGGTTGCTTGCCCTTGTGGCAGCTCATCAATGCGATTTTGGTGGTTATTCCTTTGCCTTAATTGCCTGCCGCCTGCTCCATGGTGCTTTAAATGGGTCATCATGTCATGAACAATACCTGCAACGGTCGCTTTCTACCTTTCCTTCACAGCCGCAAAACCCCAGGATCATAATTGCGGTTTTTATGTGTATGCTGAGGTCATATCGCACAACATCGCAGCAACCTAGTTTATAGTCTCATGCCCTCTTTCAACTGAATGGAGCGCTGGGACTAGACCTCCTATGGATAGTTAGGTGGGTGAACCCCCCATGTGGATTTTCCATTTCCTGACTAGCTTAGGCTGCGAGCACCTTCTTCGTTCCCTTGATTCTTCTAATGGATTGCGGTGTGTGTGGTCTTGTCCTTTCAGGTGCCAGCGCAACCATGCTAGCGGGGTCGCGGCTCGTGGCAAGGCAGGAGAGCCAGCCCTGCCTGGTTCCTTTGTTCACTCCTTTGGGTGACCCATCTAAGCAGCTTCTATCTGCAACTTGGTAATAGCTTCATCCAGCTTTGCACTTCATGTGCGGAGTCTGGCCCTTGTTTCTTCTAACTTACCCAGCTTCACGCTACCGCGCCAAATGGCTACCCGGAGCTGCTAAATTCTATTGTGGATAGTGTCACTGCTAGGGTGAGTTGTATACGAGAGACTTACCTGTCCGGCCGTGCGAACCTTAGTCCTGTGCATTCGGACCCTTCGTCGTTGATGACTGACTATTCTTCTAATGCTTACCTAGAACCGCTTCCTAGATCTTGGCTTCCACGGCCCCCCTGGTATGCGCAACTCATTTTCTGACCCATCATTCTATTCCTGTGTTGTGTCCACCATGCCACTCTAGACGAGCTGCCCTTTGTCGGTGGCGGCACTCTCTACTGGCTGTTGTCTCTCCTCAATAGTTACGTGTCGCAGTGACCAAATCATATTACAGTTAAGCGTTGTAATTCTCTGCAAGCGATTCTGCCATCGTTCAGTCTCCTCCTAAAAATTTATTGTGCAAGTGCTATCGCATTCCCACGAGGTTCTTCCACCATCCCCGGGACATACGTGATCCTGGTCCTGCGATGTTATCTGATAGATGCAATCTAGCTCGTCGTCACTGTCCTCATCGTGCATGGATTCGGTGTAGTGTTCTCCTTCCGCTAGGTCCAATGGAAATACTACTCACAGTGACTTCTTTTCAAACATCATTTTCCACCTCTTTAAGTTAATAATCCCCTTCATGTTCGTTTCCCAATCAATTTCGAGCAATGCAGGGTAAGGATTATTGTCATCAACAATCTCTATAACTTCAAAATCGGTTGGCGTACTTACATCGTCGATATCCACAGTCACTCCTTGTAGTCAACCCATTGGTAGGATCTTTTATTGGTTAGCCATTCATAACTGAATCGGGGACCATTGCAATGCAAGCTTGCCCATGTGCTCCCATGTTTTTTTAAGTAATACAGTCATATCCGAGCCTAAGTCCAATATGACCTGATCCATTTCATATTCACCGATTTGCACCGTCAATCTCCTTTCTCATTTAGTGTGCAAAGCATACCTTCCTATCTTTCGGACTACCTGTGGTTCGCTGGATCCAATGCACCTGGTGATCAGTTATTGCAATCCTTGAACGGCCTTACTATCACGTAGTAGTTTCATGCAAGTTCCGAGAAAGGTCATAATCATGGAGGGCTCCAACCCTGACTCCGCTTGATCCCTTCTACCCGATGTAGGAGCTTCCGCGTCGCCCTACTGGGCTTCCCTTAGGATCGTCCTTCCTTGTTCCATCTCAGAGTCATGTGCCTTGTAGTTGTATCGTACCCCTTACATTCTTCTTGCGAATGACCTCCTATAGTTGCACCACTCCTTAGTACCATATTTATATGGGGATCCTCTTTGCAAGGCTCTGCTCGCATCATCTGAATATTCTAGGTTGGTGGATGTTGGAGTGCTCCCTTTTCACGCAATTGGGAAATTAAGGTAGGATAGTCTATCATTTCATGATCAAATTGTTCACAGTAGGGGCACAAACTTTTGGTCAGGTTAGTGCAGTCGCAAGCATAGTGTCCCGGTCCGCCACAATTATAACAGATTAATGGTCCACAGCCCTACTCGGGCCCCATTCCTCTTCCTTAGTCGTGTCCTTGAAACACTCCCCACACTTCAGTCTGCATTTGGTAAGCTTGGGTTCTTTCTATCATTAAGTCATAACTTTGACACGTCTGCTCATTGTGTCCCACTAATCGATAGAAGTTACAATACAACTGTTGCGGGATCTGGGTATACTTTTGTAGGAGGTGGCAGTTATATGTTGCGTGTTTCCCACCCACCTGGCAAATCGCGCACTAGAGCACAGGCGCGGCACTTGGTCTTGCTTGTACTTCTACTTTTAATGGAATCAGGCCTCCCCGCGCTAGATAGTTCGCAAAGACAGGGCAATGGTACTTGTCATGCACTTGGCCCTTGCAGTTAACACATCCCACCTCCATACATACCCCTGGTCGAGATACCCTTTCTTGCTTCAAGCTCTGTAGTTCTAAATTCAAGTTTTGAAGTTGCACATGTATTTGCTGAACTCCCAACCCTGGGTCTGGTATTAGGGTCTCGTGTATCCTCATTACTGTATCTAGTGCCTTGGCTTGGGTTGAGATATTTTGTTGTGACAAGATCATCCTCAGGTGTGGTGTCAGTGACACCACAAACCACACGCAGTGCTGCTCATCTGTCAGTGTCATGTTGGCCTCGCAGATAGCACTTTTCAACCTCTGATCTAAATCCCACAGAGTTTCTCCAGGCATCAATACAATCTCTTTGAACCCAATAACTGACTGGACTCCTGACTTTGGGCACCCAAATTCCTTATTTAGCGCCTCCTGGATTGTGGTAATGCTTTCAGTTGGATGATCACTTGAATACTTCATGTACCAAGTCAGTGTGCGATCTTGAAACGCACTAACTAGGGTAGCCTTCTTGATGTTATCATTTGTGATACCCTAAGCGTCCCATACAGATTTTACCACAAACCAGAATCATCCTAGTTCCTCATTCCCTGCAACTTTAAATATCAACAACTTAACTGAACTTGCCATCCCAATCTTCGAGGTTGTTGGAGTTGGGGGTGGGGTTGGTGTTGGAGTGGATGGATTTGATGTAGGTGAAGCATGTGGTGGTGTGGACAGAGGTGGTATTAGGGGGAAGCACTCTCTGATCAACCGAACTGCACTTCCTGGTGAGAACCTCACAAATTCATCCTCGCTTTCCCGGGAAATGGAAGCTAACAAACTGTTCTCTACTCCTCCCATTCCACAGTAACCCCTTCCGCTTTGCGTTACTCCAGACATTAATCAACGTGAATAATCTTTTTTTCACATAACAACATCTTAATCCACGTATTCAATGATTTGATATACCTACCTCACGATCCTTGAAGAAATAATCTTTCTACCTCGCTATAGCTCACGGTGGTATCTATCGTAAACTTAGTGTTAAATCCTCTTATTACCCAATCTAGCCAATGATCTATTGCGCGTGCACAATATGCTGGTCCAATCTACACCTTCCCACGCTGTTAGCTAGCCTTGTGATCCACTCATATAGCTCTACCGGGAATGACACAAAGAAGATCTCGTGAATGTCTATAAATATATACCGGTCCAGCCAATCTTCTTCTGATATTTGCAGATTTCTATTTTCTTGAACTGCGAACTCGTGGAATTTCATATCCCACCACTCTTCAATCTCTTTCTTTGTAGGGTTCCAGTGTTCCCACATCAGACACCCCTTAGGCAGATCCTAGTCCCAACAATGGAACCATTTGTTGGCTTATATGGGCCTGACCCAGGTTCGGAAGAATTATTTAGCCAAGCAAATCCCGTAGCTACTAGCCCTTTCGGCAACAGCCTACGAAGCGCGGACTGAGGTCTCACCTGAGGTAGCAGGGGAGGGTGCTGGAACCAGGTTTCCGCACCCTTGGGATGTCTAGATGTGGTCTGGAAGGTTCGCGCGCCATCCTGTAGCCTCGCACTGTGCTAGATCCGCGCAGATCCAGATACACTTAGCTTTCCTTTACCGTGCTGATTACAGATCTTATTTATTTGATTAAGTATTATTACTTAGATCTAATTAGAGAGGCCTTTAAGAAAACATTTATTACTTCCATTCAGTTCGCGCATTAAGATTAAACCCAATTCACAAGTATTTAATAAGCATACGTGCGCAGAACAAAATAGTTTCATTCACCATAATAGAACAAAGTTGCAATAGAATTAACACAGAATTAAGAAGAACTTATCTTTACTTCCACTTATCACCCTTACATCCAGATCTGCCTTGTGCACTCAGCTACAGGGTCTGCGCACACAGCTGCGGACTCTTCCAAGCCTCTGTGCACACAGCTGCAAAGCCTCTAACCTTTACCCAAACCCTTGACTCGGACTTACAAATGCTCTCAGAATACTCTTTTCAGACACCCATTACATTTCAGTTCTCCAAAATCATACCCAAAACTTAGCTACTCTACCCCTATTTCCTTACTCTATTTATACCTTTCATGGACCGCAATCCATGGGAAAAACGACTCAACTTACATTTCTTTACATTATTTTTGTGCAGACTACCCTTTTGACTTTGACTTACTATGCATCGCGTTCCATGCATCTCGCGGAGTCTTTACCCTGCTCTTACCCAAAATTGTGGGCTTCGCGCCCCATACCCATTGCATGGGGCTTCCGCTACCCAAAAACCCACATTCTTGATCTTGCTTATTTTCCCATGGCTTTTTTATCTTCATCTTGAGGTTTAGACTCTTCGCCTGAGGCTATTCTATAAAGGCCTTTCCTTCTAAGTAAATCCACAATGTAGGATAGTCATTGGAAGTAGTTGGTGTTGTCAAGAATAACTAGGCATGGACTTTCCATTTTAAAAGAAAATGAGGCTATATATGCTAAAACTAAGTGTTCAAATGGAAAGACCTCAAAAAATTAGGCTGATTAAAAAAAAACAACTCTATAAACGGCTTCCGAATGAAGAAGTCATGACTTTTTGAATAAATGTTGTTGAAGATGCCAACGAACCACGTGAATGTTGCAAAGTTGATGATAATGTTATATTTAAAAAAAAAAAATCTCTCATTTCTAAACTTAATCTAATTAGTTCACTTTAAAAAAATTATTACTTTATGTGACCCCATTTTATAAATAAGTGAAAATCACTTTTACAATGGTACTTTATGAACTATCCACTAAATTCTAACTTAAATAAAAAATAAAGTGACTTTTTTTTTTTTTTCTGAGTAAAGACTATTCTATTATGTATAAAAAAGATAGAAAATATTTACAAAGAGGTTTGAACCTCTGAGGGGGCTGTAGCCTGCCCTCTATCAAAAAAGCTGTTGCAGTTAGCACTTAGCCCTCTGTTTACATAGATGAAAACCAAAAGCCCAAAACTCAATAGAGCTAGATAGGATCTACACTTTGTTTCTAGTTGCCCTAATACAAAATGCAGTTCTATGCAGCTATTACAAAAAGCTGTAAGATGAGAAAAAACCATACTGAAAATACCAGAAATCATACCCACTGAGAAATACATCCAAAAAAACCGCAGTCCTGAGATGACTTGCTGAGATAGAGGAAGTTATGCCTGAGGTGGCAAGTCTGTATCTTCTTCATTAGCTTTGCAAGGAGAGCTAACCCATTCAACCATCACATTGTCTTCTACTTCCATATTGTTGCAGCCTGGAGGAGTCACAAGATGCAGTACACTGCCAGAGAATTGCGCCAGCGCACAAGCAATGATATCCTCATGAGAAGAGGCTTGCTGATGGCGCGAATCCTCTTGATGACCTTCAGCCTGCAGCGCCACTGGATTATTGAGGACATCACCCGCCATGCTTCCCTGAGAATCACTAGAATTATGAGAAAGAGACTTGTCCTTGCAGTTCTCATCAGAGCCTGTGAGCTCATCTTCTTCCTCTGAGAAGATGACTGTAATGATAGCGGAGATAATTGGCTTGTTTAGCCTACTTTTAAATTTGAAGCGTGAAGAGTGAAAAGAATTGTTTAGGGACAGACCGGAGCAGTCTGATGACGGTGAGGCCGACGAGACAGAAGCTAACGGGGAAATGTACCGAGGACCAGATCCACCCCGACCCCTAACACCTCCACGAGCTCCTGAACTACTACCCCGCCGGGAAATTCCACGACACCGGGCCATTGCAGAAAGGATTGATAAACTGAAAGGGCTAAAGGATTGAGGGAGAAAGAAAGACAACCTGTCCCAATCTAAAAGAAACAGAAGTAAACAGACCTCTGAATTGAAGACCCCCAGGGATAACTCCGCACAAAGAGTATACAGAACCACGAGAAATATCCCAGCACTGGCGGACTGAACCCCACACCCTACCTAGACAACTTCAACAAAGACCGAAACGAGACCTCTTACAGAGATGGGCCAGAGGAGAAATGACTGACCATACCAGATGCCTACCGGAAGAAACAAGACCAAATACCTGAAGCTGGCTAGATGCGAGCGCCTATGGAGCCATGGTGGCTTCCAAATGCTCTGCCCTGCGCCGAAATTCTGAGAACATATCCGTCCGAGAATGTCACTACCTGAATAAACCAAAGAGAATGTCGAGGCCAGCACAACTGAACCGCAACTTGTGCTCACCATCCTGAAATCCTTACCCCGCTTGCCTTGAACCCACTGCATCATAAATGCGAGTAAATGATCTGCCAGAAATTGCCAACCTAATCTGCAGTAATGCCAGATGCCGGCGTCGCTTGCTTGAGCATTAACAGCTCATTAAGGCACCCGCATCCGGGTGTGAGTCTTCCTTCGATTGCATATCACTGGTTACTATGGTTTTGAAGGTGGAGAGTTGATTCTCTGATGCTATACTGGAAATTGAGCCTTCAAAGAATTCCCTTCCACTCTCCACTCCTAAATTTGCAAGAAAGTCAGCCAGTTTATTCCCTTCCCTTCTAATATGTTTAAAGGAAATTGCTTGGTGATTAGTAAGCCATTGTTTGAGAAGCTCTAGTCGAGTGGCCATTCTCCAACTGCTACTAACCTTATATACCGGAGATCCCTGCATAAGCTTTGAGGCCATGTTGATAATAATCTGAGAGTCCCCTTCCACTATAAGAGGAAAGAATCTTCGTTCCTGCGCCAGATTTAGTCCTCTCCATAGACCTTCCAGTTCCGCCGCATTATTGGTATTCCAACCAATTGAGCCAACAAAAGTTATTAGGGGAGTTCCCTGGTAGTTTCTGATGCTTCCACCAAATCCTATTTTTCCAGGATTCCCTTTCGAGGCTCCATCAAAGTTAAGTTGAAACACATTGATTGGTGGTGGTGTCCAGCTTGATGGAGACTCTAGATGCTTTGATGAATTATCATTTGAAGAGACCGGATGTTTTAATTGAATCTGCCAGTTGTCCCATATGGCTTGTTCCTGCGGAAGAGATGGGAAATCCTCTTTAGACCATCCTTTAATAGACAAAGTTTCTTTAATGTTCTGGTGCAATCCATTCCATATCTGCTCTATCGATTGTGCTTGATCTTTAAATATCCTTCTGTTTCTCTCCTTCCAAATATTCCACATTAGTAATCCCGGTATGAGTTGCCATAGTGTATTTAAGAGTTTGCTTTTATATGGCTCTTGGGGCCAGGTGCGAAGAGTCCCTTTGATGTCCCTGGTCACTCTTCCTTCCTTCTGACAGCGGAATGTAACTTTTTCCCACAATTTCCTCCCCAGCGGACAGGTTTGCATAAGATGTAATGCTGATTCCTCTTCCTGTTTGCAGTTGGGACAAATAGATGGTCCATAGAAATTCCTTTTCCTGAGATTGTCCCATGTGAGAATCCTATTGTGAGAGAGAAGCCATAGAAAAGTTGAGACCTTCGACCATATGGATGGATTCCATATCTTATCCCATAATTTGTCTTTGATTATCTTTTCTTTGATAATTATTTTATAAGCTTCCCTGGTTGTGAAAGTGCCCTTTTCCTCATATCCCCATCTGAGTGTATCCAAGCCTGCCGAAGTGAGTATTTTCCTGTTTTGAAGTTCTAAGGAGAGGGAGAGTTGAGTTTGCTCCAGGCTGTGAGGTATTATATGCCTAGCCTCTTTCCATTTTCTGTGTTCTTGGCCATTGTGTGAGTTCCAAAACTGGCTCACCTTCTCATGTTGATTTATGTCTTGATCAGCAATTCTCGGAATTGTATCTCTGAGGTTTGGGAGCTGCTGCCATGAGTCTTCCCAGAACCTAGCTGTGTGGCCATCCTTCACCTCCCAAAAACTGTGCTTTTGAATTATATCTCTATGTTGAATGGCTGAGTTCCAAATAACCGATCCTTTACTGACTTCTGACATTCTAACTCTCTCCTCCATGGACTTGTTGCTTGCATATTTCGCTGTCCAAAGGGAGGCCCAAGGTGTACTGGGATTAGAGAGCCATTTCCACCAGATTTTGGCCCCCATTACCATATTACTATGTTCTGGGTCTCTTAGTCCAATGCCTCCTGCTTTTTTGGGAAGACATGCTTTCTCCCACTTGACTAGTGCCCATTTTTGGTTTGGCCCCGATTTCCCCCATAGGAAATTCCGCTGAAGCTGTTTGATAGCGTTGAGGACCCATTTAGGCGCTGCTAATATGGAAAAAAGGTAAAGAGGCATGGTTTGTAGAACTGCTTTGATTAGTACCAACCTACTTGCCATATTAAGCACTCTATGAGTCCAAAGGGACAATCTGGCTTCCAGATTTTCTAAAAGACTGTTCCACGAGGAATGCTTGAGAGCCGTGGCAAATAATGGAGCACCCAAATATTTAGACGGAAGGGTAGCGATGGAGAAGCCAAGGATACAGGCAATTGATCTTTGGGTGGTGGGTGAGGTGTTGAAAAAGAAGATCTGGGATTTAACTTTATTGATGAGAGCTCCAGAAGCTTCCGAGAAGTCTGCAAGAATAGATTTAAGAACTCGAGCTTCTTGAACAGACGGATGACCAAATAGCATGTTATCATCGACGAATTGCTGGTGTGAAAAAGCAGGGGCTTGGTGGAAAGCTAGACCTTTGAGATGGTGAGAAAGGAGAGCTTCTTTAATGCTACGTCCTAATCCTTCAGCTAAGATGACAAACAGGAAGGGCGAGATAGGGTCCCCTTGGCGAATTCCCCGAGAAGGATGGAAAGTGGGCGACGAGATTCCATTAATGAGAATAGAAAAGAATGAGGAGGAAATAAGACTACTGATCCATCTAATCCAAGAGGGGGCAAAACCAAAGGCTTGGAGGATTTTTTGCATATATTCCCAACTAATACTATCAAAAGCCTTAGATAAATCAATTTTGAGCAACATACCTGGTTTTTTTGTGTGCTTGAGAGAGTGGATTATTTCGTGGGTTAGAATTATCCCGTCCGTAATCTGCCTTCCTTCTACATAACCAGTTTGTTCTGGAGAGATGATAAGGGGTAGCAGGGGCTTCAATCTAGAAGCTATCACCTTGGAAACAATCTTGTATATAATGTTGCACAAAGCAATCGGTCTATATTTATCCGGAGTGTAGGATTCCTCTTCTTTAGGGATTAAAGCTATGAATGTTGCGTTCAGACCTGGATACATCCACCTTAGAGTACGCGATTCTTCCACCACCTGCCACACTTCCCATTTGACCAGATCCCAAAAATGATGAAAAAAATTTGAGGTAAAGCCATCGGGTCCTGGAGCTTTCCCTGCTTTGAGCTGATGCACAGCATCGTCAACCTCCTGAAGGCTTATAGGTTTGAGAAGGAGAGTGTTATGGTCTTCAGTAATTAATTTGGGTATATGTCTGATGATTTTTTCAATAGCTTCTATTCTGTTTATGTCCGGCTCTTGATTCATCTTCTTGAAATAATTGAGGAACACCTGTTCTATTCCTTCATGTGTTTCAATTTTGCCTCCTTGTTCATTAGTGACCCGAGAAATTTGATTAATCATTCTTCTTTGCACTGTAGATTTGTGAAAGAATTTCGTATTCTTTTCACCCTCCTTCAGCCATCTAACTCTCGATTTTTGCCTCCAGAGAGTTTCCTCCTGTGACTCTCGTTCGAGAAATTGAGTTTCTAGGGACTGCTCTTTCTTGCTAAGTTCTTCCGAGCGTCCTTCAGATATCATTCTTTGCTGAACAACTTTCATTTCGTGATTGAGGATTTCCTTAGCTTTAAAAATGTTGCCAAAGACAGAGTGATTCTAGCGTTTAATTTCCCCTTTGAGATATTTCAGCTTCCTTTGGAATATGGACATTTTTGTACCATCCGTCAGATTGCATTTTAGCCAAGATGCTCTGACAAATTCATTGAAGTCCGGATGAGTTAGCCAAAAAGCCTCAAATCGAAAGGGACGCCTTGTATTACGACTAGGGCAATTCCAATGGAGGGCTATTGGCCAGTGATCAGAACCGGAGAAGGGAAGAATAGAAGCTGTGAATTCTCCTCCTACATGTACTGCATTATCAGTGATTAGAAATCGATCAATACGTGATGCTATCTGCATTGGAGCTGCCCTTTTGTTGTTCCAAGTGTAGAGGCCATTATTTGTAGGAATATCTATAAGCCAGTTATTCTGTATGAAGTCTTTTAATAGAGATCCTTCCCTGTTTATTCTGCAACGCCCTCCCTTTTTTTCCTCCATTGAAGCGATGATGTTGTAATCTCCTCCAGAGATCCATAACGGGTATTTCCTCTCTGTATTAAGTTGCGTTAAATCATCCAAAATTTCAACCTTGTGCTGAGTTTCTTGAGGAAAATACACATTAGTTATGTGCCCATAGATGTTGGTTCCAATTATATGAAAGATGGCTTGGATGAAATTTTTATTTGCATGTATGTTGGCTAGTTGAATCATTCTTGCATCCCAGAGCACTGCAAGTTCTCCGGAAGCTCCCTGAGCATCAACAACTGTTACTGTCCCCCCTGGCCAGGCTTTTGCTACTATTTTTTCCAGAACTGTCGAATTGCACTTTGTTTCCTGCAGAAAGAGAATTGCTGGTTTTTCTTCCATTAACATGTTTTTTAATAGTTTTCCTTTCCTTGGGCAATTAAGCCCTCTAATATTCCATGAGATCAACTTCATTGAGAAGGCTTGGGGTTGATATTGAAATACTTGGTTAGCTTAGCATATCTACCTGATTCTACCAATACTTCTCCAATCTTGATGGTTCTCTCTAAAGTAGTTTTTCGTCCCCGTCTTTTACTATCTTTGGTGATGAATTTCCCATCCCATTGACTGCCGATTTGAACCCCTAGTGAATATTTTTTCTAGGCTTTATTGAGGACTGCCACTAGGTTGTCCACTTGTCTATCAGGTATTTTGTCGAAGTTCCCTGTTTTACATGCGTGTTCTAATCCCAAGATATCTAGCTCACCAATGTCTATTGATTCCGTATCCTCCTCCATGATTTGAGGTTCTTGAGAGTTACCATCGCCTTCCTTCTCATTTTCTGTACTGGGGTTTGTACCATCTATATCCATATCAGGGAGGCTCCAGGCTTGTGAAGCTGTCTTGAGTTGATTGCCTTCTAGTTCTACCTCCTTTTCCCCTTCTTTCGATTGGGATCCTTCAATTTTTTTTTTCCCTGTGTAGGTTCTCTTTTATTGTAGGTTAAATTGTCTGGGTCTTGCAAATCTTCATTGTCTAGAGCTGCAAAGCTGTTACTAGTAGAAGGCTTTGATTGGTCCCCTCGAGTTATCTTTGTAGTAACTACTGATTTTTTATTTCCTCTTCTACGATTTGTCACCTTGGTGAAACCATCTGACGATGGATTTTCCTGTTCAGTTTGAACCGAGGGTTTGCTATTTAATGGACAATCTCTGAAGAGGTGTCCTAGGTCATGACATTTCCTACACCTAAAGGGAACATGCTCGTAATCAATTAACTGGATACATTCCACATCTTCATGAAAGAGACTTACCGTATCAGGAAGAGGTTGTTTCAGATCCATGTAGACACAGATCCGTGCATATGAGGTATATCTCTGTGTCTTTGTATCTTCTGCCACTTTGACGAAGTCGCCCAGTACCTTACCGATCGCTTTGAGAGACTCCTCTTCCCAGTATTCCAATGGTAGAGAATACAGCCTGATCCACACCGGCGCCCAGCTCAGGTCCTCCTTATCAGGGTTGAAATGTTCAATCCATTCTCTGAGAAATAGCCCGGCAGAGTTAAAGAAATAAGGCCCTCCTTCGAAAACTCTGTTTCTATCCTCCAAGCAGTTGAAGACTGCAGTGAAAAATCCCTTCGGCCCTAGATGCAAGGTTATGTGTCCTTTTGGATGCCATTTGACATTTATCCAGGCTCTCAATGCTTTCTCGTTTGGCCATATTCCGATAAATTTGCCTATGAGAGCATGATCTCTCATATATTGGATTCTGGCATTGATACGATGACTAGGTAGCTCCACTTTTGGTCTATGTGTAGCTACTGGCTTACATGTGGACGAGCTTACTTTCGGCTTGTCTTGCTGTGCTTGTTCAGTCTGTTTCTGCTGACTTTTTTCTGTGCTTCCATCATTATGCTCCTGTTCTTTATCTGAACCCTCGAGATTCCCTTGCTGGTTGTCGTTTATTGAAGGAGGCGCCCCTCCTTCCCCCAGATGGGGGTTCATTGAACCCGCCTGTCAAAACCTTCGGGCTGTGGTAATCTGCTCTGCCGCGTTCTGAACCTGGTGGTCTCTGTCCTGAGGACCTGTCATTGCAGGTGAGTACAGAAACCCTAATGCCGCTTCTCAGAACCTCGCTTCCCCGTATTCCTTCGGAAATGAAATAATATTACTTGATATGAGGTTTGATGATTTTTAAAAATAAAGTGACTTTAGAATTATAAGGGACTCACTTTTTATAATGGGTGAGAAAACTTTTACCTAAAGTAACTTTAAAACATAAGTTACATGTTCTTTTTGAAAACGTAACTCAAAAGAAAGAAAGACTTGAACCCAAGACCTCTATTCTCATAAAGTAACTTTAGACCAAGTGAGCTAGTTTAAAAGTTTGGTAATTTTTGGAAAGGAGGAAGGTATTTTTTTTTTCACTAAAGCTTTGGGGTGCATGCTTACTTGAAGAACACATTTTTTCCTATAAAACAAAAAAAAAAACACATAAACCAAACAAACAAGTAAAAGTATCCAAGCCTTAAAGTTAGATTTTGCCAAAAACTATATAGTTTCCTCAATGTTTCTGATTTTCCAAGATCACACTAAGGCGCAATGGAAAAGAGCATATGCATGAGAAAAAATCATTTCTTTTTGTTTCTGTTTTACCCAGATCACACAGAGTCGAGGGGTAAAGAGCATACATAGAAATGAAAGGTATATATCCGGTAATAAAAAAAGTAGATGATTATAAACAAAAATAAACAGAGATAAATAACTATAACGACAAATAAAGATTGTATACCTCTAGATCTTAAAGATGACGTATCTAGGGCTACCGGAAACCTTTTCATGCAAAATGAAAAGGGTTCCTCACTGGAAAAGTTTCTCCTAACATAATAGATCAGTCCTCTCAGCCCGAAAGTAGTCAGAAATAGTAGATCTAGGAAACGACAGCCGAATGTAGTTTTACTGGCTTAGGATTTGGATCACCAATGGATGTAGCCCTCAAATAGCTCTAATACCATGTAGGAATTTACAAGTTAATTTCCTTAGATTGAACACCAAAGGACACCACTCACAAAAAATCATAGATTAGTACACCGATATTCTTGACGTGGTTAAAACCCTTAAAGAGGGGACTGTCCACGGCTTGAGCAAACACGACCACTTCAGGCAATCTATTAATGTAAAAGAAAGAAAAATTACATAAGCTTTTGTCATGAACAATCACCTAACAAATGACTCTCCATTCTCTGTAAATAGAGATCATGGACTGTTATGAAACCAGCTCAAGAAAAGATAGAAAAGATAGATCAATGCCTTAGAATTTAGCTTCTTCGAGGGGGCAACCTCCTTTACATTACATAAATGAACAATTCTTGGATGATACAAATGAAAAGGCTTCCTTTCTATATATAGGAGTCTAAGGGGCCATAACATAATCAGAGCCGACATAACAATAATAATGTAAGGGCACAATAATAACAATAGTGGGCTTCTATGGGGCACATTAGTAACAATATGGGCACTACATGGGTACATCAATATAATAAGTGGGTTGTACTAATAATAATAAGGGGTTACACTAGTAGTATAGGGGCCTAACATGCCCCTCTCCTTCAAAAAGTGTTGTCCTCAACGCTTGAGTAGTTATTGATGCTTATGTATAAAATTCTTGTCCTCCCATGTGGAATCTTCAGCGGGTAAGTTCTTCCACTTGATGAGATACTCTGAAATTGGTTGATTTCGTAGCTGTCGGGTTCTTGTTTCTGTGACTACTCCAGGTTCCAATATGATTTTTCCTTCCTTTTCAATATCTGGCAATATTGTTTGAATTTGGATCTTTTGCAACTTTTGAATAAGTGGCCATACTTCTTTGTCCTTATTCCATTCATCCCTTGCTTCGTTTATCCAATCTGGTTGGATAATAGAAATGGCACAAAACAATGCTTCCACATCCTCATCCTTGAAGAGTCTTCCCATTCGGTAAGGTCGCCATTTTTTAAGTGCATGTAGTATTGCCAACATTTCCTTCTCATAAATAGCTTGCTTTAGATGCAGCAGTAAAAATACCCAATCGCCAACATCAAAACATTTTTCACTATGATGTTGATCTACCTGTTGTTTCATTTGATTTTGCACCGAAGTGGCGCTATCCTTTAAAAGTTGGAGAACTTGTTGTTGATGCTCGATGTGATCTTTCACTGCTTGAACCTTTTTCTTCTTGATATGTCCTTCTATCTTTAGAGTTTGAGGAGTGGTAATTTCTTCCAATCCTTTACAAGATATGGTCGGATTCATTTCTTGACGCTCGATGTGATCTTTCACTTTTTGAACATTTTTCTTCTTGATATGTCCTTCTGTCTTGCTAGTTTGAGGAGTGGTAATTCCGACCAATGAATTACAAGATATGGTTGGATTCATTTCATCTTTCTTTGGGGTCGGGTCCTGGCATATATGGTCTTCTTTTGATGTTTCTTGATCCTTTTCTTCCTCCTCTTCATACTCTATGTAAAATAATTTCTTCTCAGCACACTTATGACCTTTAGTGCATTTGCTATCACAATTGTAACAAAGCCCTTTTTCTCTTTTTTCTTCCAATTGTTGTGGTGTAACCCTTGTAGGTTGTGGAAAGCTAGGAGGAACAACACGTCCATCTTTATAGTTGTGAGGGGTAGAATTCCTTGTTGCCGTAATTTTACTTTCAAATATGTCACAAAGCCCTTTTACTCTTTCCAATTTTTGTGGTGTTGCTCTAAAGAAGGTGTTGCTCTTTGTATCCTCATAATGTGCTATCATTTCCTCTGTGTTGATTTGACCACGTAACAAGTCTTTTACGAGAACAAAGCCCTTTATACCATAAAAATTGATCCGGTTCTAAATATGAAGATGCAATACATACCTTTTGTAACAGTGGTACACCATGTAGATCAAAATATTGCTCCATCTGAAGTATCCAATTTACCGGATCCTTGCCATCATACTTCCTCATCTTGCTTTTTCTTGATTTTAGGACCTCGAACTTGAAACGACTGTCAGTCTGTACTTGCGGATATTTAAGTTCTAAAATTGCTACCTGTAGTAGCCCTCTGTGTCCTCTTTCCAATGCCACCAGTCTGATCCAAATTGGATTCTCCAAAAAAGCGTTATGCACAATCTCCCAAGATGACCTGATTATAGACCTTTCCAGAAGAGCGAACTTGTATGAAGTGCCACGTGTCAATTTTTCGACCTTTGGCTCTGAAATAGATCTACAAGAAACTACAGTCCATCCTCTTTCTATACCTTTTTACGAAATTTCAATCCAATGCTCAGAGAGAAAGTTATGACTATTTTCCCCAAGTCACCTGTTTTGAATGTAATTCAGGAGTCTACAAAAAGACCAACTTCATCAGATCATATATCCATAAATATCACGCAAAAAGCTCTAAACTTTGGACCCAAGGTTCAGCGTGATTTCTTCTCAAATGGGTTTTTTTTGCGACTTCTGAAACGTCACAGAAAAATAGTTATAGCGAAAATGCCACGATGACCTGTTTGGAGCAGCAAAACCCTAGAATCCAAAGCTCTGATACCAAATGTTATGAAACCAGCTCAAGAAAAGATAGAAAAGATAGATCAACACCTTAGAATTCAGCCTCTTCGAGGGGGAAACCTCCTTTACATTACATAAATGAACAATTCTTGGATGATACAAATGAAAAGGCTTCCTTTCTATATATAGGAGTCTAAGGGGCCATAACATAATCAAAGCTGACATAATAATAATAATGTAAGGGCACAATAATAACAATAGTGGGCTTCTATGGGGCACATTAGTAACAATATGGGCACTGCATGGGTACATAAATATAATAAGTGGGTTGTACTAATAATAATAAGGGGTTACACTAGTAGTATAGGGGCCTAACATGGACCAAGCAGGTTTTTAAGCCATGGATCAAGTGTCGGTAATATCGAGGAGAGAATGAACCGTCAGATCACTTCATGTGTAGAATATATCATGACCATCGGATTATAAGTTACAAAAAGTAAATACTAAAGAAACACACTTTACCTAACTATACACTAGACCAAGTTATACTTAATTGTTTCCTATGTGTCGAAATATTCTAACACTAAATAAGGAGCTCGACCAACTGATTAAAGAAAGGAATGAATAACGCCAACAATAGCAGTAGTTAGAGAAATCCATTTTAAAAACTTGTAGTGAATTTCTGGATGCAAAGGTCAGCGGAAGAAGAATCGCTAGTAGAGAAGGTCATGAAGCTCACCCTCGCGATAAAGGATTCAAATAATAACCATGCAAAAATAAATTTTGAATATGAAGTGAAGATTTCTGAGCTGAAAGTAAGGCTGCATCCTGTCATGCCACTAGAAGTGCATGAGAAGAGGGAAAAGGATCTAAAAGCTGCAATGAAAGGCGTCTCTGACATAGTGGCGGATTATGGAAAGTTACTAGATGACACTATGCAGATTTGGACCTCACTACAGGAGGATACAAACATTCAGAGCATTGAAAAGGAGGTACAGGCAAAGAAAAAGCAACGAGAAGAGGCCCTGGCAACTACGAAGACCCTACCAGTCTCGGAGAGGCTCACTAGGCAAGAATCTCCAGAAACAGATTGAAGATGTTCGGAGGAAAGAGCATATTTTGGTAGAGAGGACTCAGCTGTGGTAGGATGAGGTCTTCCAACTTTCACAAGAAGTAGATGAAAGGCTTAGGGAGCTATGACAAAGGGAGAAAGAAGTGTTGCAGAATACTGTTAGACCAACCACCGAGACATTGTTGGAAGAAGTGCATCGAGAGGAAAAGCTGGTAGTAGAAATAGTCCAGCAGTACAATGTTGTCTATAATGGCATCGCAACAGAGATCAAGGGCATCGTAACTGAGTGACTTAGGAGGAGTCACATGTGAGTGTTGGGGGCTTATTGTGTGTGTCCCAACTTGGTCTAGTTTTGGTCAAAGCCTCCACATTTTTAGGAGTGGAGTGCGCGAAGTTTGACAAGTTCTATTCATCGTGCAGTGTCTAGGGGCTTCAGGGTGGGTCAAAGCCCCTCATTTTGTAATGGGTATTGAGGTTTTAGTTCCTTGTTTTGTTGAGTCCATGGTATGTGGACCATGGTTTTTGTAACAATGTAATGTATTTAAGGACATGTAATGCTTTGTCGAAAAGGAGAATTAGAGCTCACCATAGAGAGAGCACAAGTGATTGAGCCTTTTATTCTCTATATGGATCTTAAGGAAAGGCTCTATAGTTGAGTGTGCAGAGGCCTTGGAAGAGTCTTTAGCTAAGTGCGCAGACCATTTGGAGCTAGGTGCACAGGTCGAGAATTTGTATGTATTGAAAGACATACCTTAATAAAGAAGAAGAAGTTTTGGCGAAGTATTTTGTATTTATATTCATAATCTATGTTCATATGTACTGATATGCATGCTTTTTACTTATTTATACGAATTAATACATGTTATATCGTTCTATGATATGTTTATGTTGTAGTATTCCTGCAAAAACTCTGATAGATCTAGAATTCTAGTTAAATTAAACACAAGTAATTTGTTGATATTCAAGAGAGGAGAGAAAGAACTTGCTCCATAAAATCAATATATTAAATTAATGAACAATAGTAATACATGAGCAACGAAACCTCTAATCCTAAAGGGAGGTGGTTATATAGAAATTGTTGAATCTAGAAAAGCTAGGAATAAACAAGTAAAAAACTAGAAAAGGCTAAGAAAAGCTAAAGGGAGGCCTAAAATAGCAACAATGACTCAAGACAACCTATGCCAACTCTCAGCCACGAGGAAATCATGAGGGGTGCATTTCCCAAGGAAGGCAACTTTAAAACGTGCTAAAATGGTTCAGGGGACCAAATCCCTTTATTTAAGGGGGAATCTTCATGTGGGGCACCAATCCTCAAATAACTCAAGTGGATAAGGTGTGGTTAGGTGTGAACATGCACTTAGATGTCTAAATGGTTTAGGAAAGTGGTTGGACCAATATTTCCATAATATTAAGCCTTTAAAGGCAAAAAACAAGGGAAAGTTGGTCCACTGAGCTAGTTTACCAAAAACCAAGTGTGAACATGATTTTTAGTGCATGTGGCTAAGTCAAGGATACTTAGGCTAAAAAATAAATGTAGATGTTAGGATTATATTCCAACACCCCCCCTCATCCTAACTCACTTATCTAAACTGAGTCCCGACCAAGATGCCATGTTAGGTACTCAGGTATAATAAATAAAAGATCCTCATAAAATGAAGAAAGAGGGAAAACCTCGTGGGAACCCCCCCTCCCCCCCCCCTCCCCCCCAAGAGAGGAAAAAGGGCTAAGTGGCCAGAAGGTCCTACTCAACTGTCTCCACCACTCTGAGCATAGCTCTCAATTCTGAAAAAATATTTTCAGTGAAAAACTTGGTGAATATGTCTGCAACCTGTTGCTCAGTGGGGCAGTACTGTAGTGATATGACTAGGTCACGGATCAGCTCGCTGATGTAATGCATGTGAATCTTGATGTGCTTGGTCCTCTGCATCTGAACTGGATCAATTGATATCTGACTGTGTTAGGGCCTAAATCTACCTCAAGTTGAGAAAGGTAGGATCTAGGGTAACATCAAACGACGCTTAACCTGGTAGCTAGCCCTACCAGGTCGGGAGAGGGCTCTCTCCTCATCAATCTCAATGAAAATTTATCAAGGAAGGCTTGAGATGACTGATGTAGAGGCTAATTTTAGGTTAGGTATATGTTCAAAAGAGTTTTGATTGAATTTGATGATGTTTTGTTGGCTCAAATGTGAAAGGCAGATTTGGGTCCGAGAATGAGGCTTAGTTTTGCAGAGATCTTTATGGGGCGAGGTAGGAAAATGGTTTGGTACTTCAAATTAAGTGAGATGGGGAGATTTTAGATTGGTGAGGATTTGAAGAGGGCATGAAAGTCTCAAGGATCCTCTTCAAACAGTTGAAAGCATAAATAACTAAATAAACCCTAGGTAGAGCACTGCAAATCAATGAATTCTACCTTTATCCTTGTTTGATTTAGTTAAGATGAAGCAAAGAGAGATGATGGCATACATAAAACACATGTAAACTTACAATTACAGAAGGAAACACAATGTCAAAGCAAGAAGCCACAAGAATCCCATAAAGTGCTGCAAACCCTGGTCTATTCCTTTGCCAAACTGCTGAAATGAGTATACAATGAAGCTCCAAGCTTTCCCAAAAGTCCAACCCATGCCAATGACTGAAAAATTACAAGATATAGGCAACCAACAACTCATCCTAGCCTCTAGGGGTCGAGCTCATAATTTTAGGAGCTGTTCCAACAAAGTCAAACTGAGAACTAAAAAGTAGGCAGTGGAACAGCTTGCCTCTAAAAACCAGGGAACTGATTCATTCAGTTGCAAACTTCCTTTTGATGGATGAATCTACCTCTATGAGTGAAAATTTAGCATAATTACATCAAAATCCATCAATTCAAATTAAATTGCATCATGAGTTTGACTATTAGAAAGAGAAAAGTCAAACTGTGAAGAAACTAGGCAAAAAATAGAGTTTTTTGGCCAAAATGAGCAAATTTCCTCTTATGCACTGTACTGATTTCCCTATGCATAGCGCCTTTTGCAGCTGATTTTGGAGGCCTTCCCGATGTACAAATTTTCTCCAAGTGGGCTTGTTGGAAAGGTCGGCCTGTCTACTTTCTAGAACAAGTGGAAGTTCTAAATTTGGCCTCCATTTTTCCCTCCAAAACTAAGTTCTCCCAACATGCTTCCTGTGTGTCCAAAAAGGGGCAGAAAGGTCATTTTTGAGGTGTTTTTGACCTTTTTGGAAGCTCAAAGCCTGTCAAAATTTCTTGGCCATTTGTGGGAATTCATATTTTTCCATGAAAAATCTAGAAATGATGAGTTTTCCTCAAAAGTTGGGCCCTAGAAAAAGCGCGTGCCAGGTGGCGCAGCACATCATGTAGAAAAACCTGTGTTTTAGGCCAAAAATTTCAAAAATTGCAAAAAGTGTCCCAAATTTCTTGAAATTAGGGCTGAGTGTCCTTCATCAAGTGCTGTGTTGGACCAAGGAAGCCTCAACCAAGATCTGAAGTCTATCTTTCTCTTTTCACTTCCTCGATGCCTTCTTCAACTTGGCCTTCAAAATCCTGATTCTTGCTTTGCACACCTTGTTTCTCACCAAGTAATGATGGGCCATGTGCCTCAACATAGTTTTCTCTCTGTTGGCCTTCTCTAGCATCTTTTCCAAGTGGATATTTTCCCTCTCAAGCCAAGATTCACGATCAGCATTGATTTCTTGTTCAAGTGATGTGAGCTTGACTTTCCTCCTTTTGGCAGCTTGCCGGTTTTCTCGTATGTTTTGTAGCTCCATAATAGTTTGCTGGTCTTCTAACTACTTGTTCCTCTGCTCCAAATAATTAATGATCCACTTGTCTCTATCCAAGTTGAGAGATTGCTCCTAAATGATCTCCTTGAGCTTTTAGCTTTGTGAGCCCAAATCAGTTTCATCATCCTGAATAAGAATGAAATCTATCTCCTACCCTCCTGAAGGCCCCTCATCATGTAATGGATGCTTGCCCTTGTCCTGTACCTATTCTGCTAATGGAGAAAAGGAGACCCCTTCCACCCCGAGTGGATATAATACTCGTTTTGCCACTACAAACAACCTTCTAGTGCCCTTTTGATAGGTGACAAACACTGGCACACTAGTGGTTTGTGTCTCATGAATCTCCTGCTGATGTGAAGGTCCTCCTGTCTCATGAAAAACTACTGGGGGTACTTAAGGACCTGTAAAGACATCATGTGAAATTAAATCCTCCCATGAGATGTTATGAAAACCAAGCTGATGCAAGACCACAATTTTGATTAGTGCAAAATGATATATACTGTTATACTGCTGCTGAGGAGGCTTCCTATGCACTAAGGTGGTCATCTTCTCAATGTTTCGGAAAATAAAATAGGGGAGATTCATCATTCTCACCCTAGTGAAGTGCATCAACAATCTGATGTGATAGGCATATAGGCGAGAAAATAGGCCCTCGCAGCTGAAATATTTAATTATGAGTTTCATCAAGGGAGCATATGTGTCCTTCAGATATATGAAGGGAAAAACTCTACTAAGATGCCTCTGATAACCATCCTTGATGTAAGGCTCATAATTCTCTCTATCAATCTGCTTCCTTTTATTCCACTGCTCACCAACATTTGGAATGTCAGTTGCTTGATAAATAGTCTCAAGTGTCAAGGTGAATGTCACACCTGCCAAAGTGACTTGACCATTATGAAGATGGAGCATAAACAATCTAGCGAACTCATGATGGTACTGGACTCTCTCTCCCACCTCACAGAACTGATAACAAGATTGGTGTTGAAAGCATGTGACAGCAAGAGGACAGGCCAGCAGCTCAACAAGTGAAGTAGGCTCTTCTCGTACATGTTTACCACCCTTGTGAGGTCTCCTTGGTGCATGCATTTCTCTAGAAGAATCACTGAGTGTCTCCTCATCTCGATCATAGGAAGGATCTGACTCCATGTTTGCCAATGTTTGAGTTTTCTTTGATGAGTATGAAGAGATTTATGGTGTCTTTAGTTTTTTTCTGTCAAGGATGAGAATGTATGAGGGACTGTGGAGGGAAAGTGTATGAGGGGTTTTGGGAATGTTTTTGATAGGATTTTTGGGAATAGAAGGGTTTAGGGAACAGTATTTAAGCTTTGGGGCAACAGTTAGGGTTTGGGAATTTTTAACTAGGGTTTGGGATAGTGGGATTAGGGATTTAGAATTAATAAACTTAGGGATATGGGGATTGGGGGAATGGGTTGATGAAAATGTAATGAGAGGGAGAAAATGAATGAGGGAATGAAAGAGTGAGGGAGTGAGAAATGGCTAAGAGTGGAGTTAGCAGCAAAAAACACAAGTGGTAAACCCTATGCAATTGTTTTTGACAAAAATTACAAAGAGGTCGGATTTCAAGTTTTTCTCATTAAATCACCATAAACACCAAGAGAAACCCATGGAGGAATGTTTGACTTACTTGAAAAACTGAAGATTGAGCAAATTTGGCAGTTTAGGAGGTGGTTATGGATGAAATCAGCTTCCAAACCTTGTGCGCCATGCCACAAACCCAGTGCGCCTCGCCACTTCAATGCACCGCACCTGTGTAATTTTTACACTGAAGAGTGCGGCCCAATGCCCACGCCAGATGGATGCGCCGTGCCCACGACCTAATGCGTCGCGCCCCTGAAATTTGCCAAAGTTGCTGCGATTTTTCTCTTTGGCTTCAACACGACCTTTCTCTTGTTCATTCTTTCTCCTTTAGATACAAATGAACTCTTTAAACATAATAAATGGTTTATATACAAAGGATTTTAATTTTTCACTTATAAAAACCCACTTTGTAATGTTTGCCTTTGACTTGTTTTTAAAACTCTATTTTTGGGCAGTTTGCTTTATTTTTGCCTTTGATGAACTGAATGCTTTGACTTTTTTTTTGCCTTGAAGGTGATGGAGTTGCAGAGGATTGGAAAGGTGACCAGGGTTGCCACTGAGGTTATTACATATGAAAAAAAAATGAAATTACATCAAATTTATACATGAAAACATAAAAAACTCAGTTTTTCCTCAAAACAAGGTTTTGAGGAAAAATCAATCACTGAGCATGTGATTATGGAAAGAAAAATCAATCACTGAGCATGTGATTATGGAAATTATCATTGCTGAAACTTTATTTGACCTCCTCATGCACCTGCTAACCATTATTGAGCATTTTGAATACCTTATTGACGAAATCCTAGACCTAATGAGACCTAAAACCCTAAAAATGACTTTTGCAGATTTAAAGACAAAAATTGACTGTAGATGATCTAGATGAATGAAAATGGGCCAGCACGTGAGGGAAAATGTATAATAAGCCACTGCCATCAAATGATCCATGACCCTAATGGAATGCAGTTGATCAGGTGAGACACCTAACATGCAATGCAACAAGAGAATTTGATCACTAACGGAGGGATGAAGATACCAACACTAACATTGGCTCCAATGGGGATGGTAGCTCCTTGGAGGTGCCAAGAACTACAGATCTCTGGGAAAGCAGGTAGTGCCTTTGTCCATTGGGCTATGGAGTCAATAACTTCGACAAACCAAAACCAAACTCTTGACTCAATTTTAGGACTGAAATCTGACTCAAAACTGCCACAATTTCAAGACTGAAATTGATTGAAAGACCTGACTAAAACAATCCAAACCAAAACTAAAATCAAACTTTAGTTTTATAGCCTTCACCTCGGGCCCCAAACTGAATGAATGATGACAATACACACTTGCAATGAAATAAAATAAACCGGTATGTACAATGATACATATGACAGCAGAAAACATTTCAGAAATAGTACCGTTTGAGCAGCCGACCGTTGACCGGCCCACCTGGACAATCTTCTCCATTCATTTCTTTCAGAAGGAAATCATTTTGGCCCCGATATGCAGCAATTCTGAAAGGTCCTTTCCAAATATTCTCAAACTTTCCCTGGTTACCTTTATCTTCGTTTCTCGCGTCCCATTTCAACACTATGTCTTCTATTTGAAACTTGTCCGCCTTTGCCTTTGGATCATATATTTTCTTAATTCTCTCTTGCAGCCTGAAAGTGTTATGAAAAACCTCCTCTCTAGTATGCTATAAATGGATCATTTGATTGATTCTTCACTGCAAATGATCATCCTCGCTGCCAGCTTCTCTGTCTGCCCAAAGTACATTAACCAACTTTTTGTGCCAACTCTTCTTGTTCGTTTCCAGCAACTTTTTGATAATATTGACCAAGGATTTATTTGAGGATTCCACTAATCCATTGCCTTGTGGATAATATGCAATTGAGTGCCCCAAGGTAATTTTATATTTATTAAAAAAGTCAATCATTCTTTTAGATTTAAAAGCTGCTGCATTATCAAGGATCAGCTTGTTTGGACAACCAAAATGAGACAAAATATCGTTTTCAAGAAATGAAATGATTACCGAATTAGTGGCCTGCTTAGTGGGAATCGCCTCAATCCATTTGGTAAAATAGTCTGTCGCTGTGAGGATCCACTTGTTTTGCGCTAAAGAAGTAGGATAAATCTCGCCAATGAAGTCTAAACCCCACTGCTGAAATGGAGCACTTACTTCAATCGGCTTGAGCAGTAAAGGCTGAAATTTTCTCCTACCTTGAAAAATATGACATTCGTGGTAGCTTGTAATAGTTTTGTACACATCAACAAAGAGAGTTTGCCAATAATATCCCGCTCTCAATATTTTGTTGGCTGTTGTCTTCCAAAATATATGACCTCCACAATCTCCCTTGTGAAAGTGTTCCATAACCTGTTTTGCCTCTTCTTGAACTAAACAATTTAGAAATACACCACCGGGATCTTTCCAATAGAGTGCATTATTCATGATACAAAACTTGGCAACCTTTAATTTCAGGGTCCTACTTTTGTTCTTAGCCATTCCGGGTGGTGGTGACAGATTTTGGAGCACATAAACAATATCCAAATACCAAGGAGAAAGAAGAAAAATTTCTAATACCTGAGCGGGCTAACTTTCTTCATCTTCCTCGGACATAGAAGCAATGAGATTAATGTCCAAGGCATGCAAATTTGACTCAGCCATTAGTTTGGCCAGCCCCTATCCTTTGATGAGCTTTGTTGGTTTGATTTCCACGTCATATTCCAACAAAGCAGTGATCCATTTGCCTCGTCTCCCTTCTAGATCTGTTTGCACTAAGACATCTTTAACAGTAGTGTTAGGGACATAAGCAAGGATGTGAGAATGCAGAATATAGACTCGAAAATATTTTAATGCCTTTACCAAAGCAAGAGCTTTCTTTTCAATAATATTATACTTTAAAGCTGCATCTCTTATGATTCTGCTGAAAAATGCAATTGGTTTCTCGAGCTGGTCTCTTTTCTGCATTAAGACCGCTGCCATTGTATGATCCGAGGCAAATGAAAACAAAATGAAATCTTGAGTATAATCCAGGCTGATCAAAACTAGAGCTGAAGAAAGGGCCAATTTCACCAAATTGAAAGACTTAATTGCTTCCTCGGTCCACTTCACTACACTATCTTTCTTTAACATGTTTGTGATTTCCCTTAAATGTTCTGCAAGATTGGGCACAAAGCGATGTAAGAAATTCATCTTACCATTGAATGATTGGATCTCCTTTTTACTTCATGGAAAATCAATCTTTTGAATGGCTTCCACTCGAGCTAGATCAATGCGTATGCCCTCCTTTGATATAATATGACCGAGAAGCTTGCCTTCATCCATGAAAAACATACTCTTCCTTGGATTGAGATATATACCATACTTTCTACACCGCTGAAATACAATCTTCAAATGATAAAGGTGCTCTTCATCTGAATTAGAAAAAATTGTCAAATCATCAAGATAAATAACTAAAAAGACATCTTTTTCATTAGCAAAGGCAATATCCATGGCCCGCTGAAAGTTCGCACCAGCATTCTTCAATCCAAAAGGCATCTTGGCATAATGGAATGTTCCCCACGGAGTAGTGAACATTATTTTATCTCTGTCATCTTCATGGATCAAAATTTGGTTATAACTGGAATAACCATCGAGTAGCGACATGCTGAACGCTCCAACTACTCATTGAAGTATGTGATCCATATTGGGAAATGGATAGTTATCTTTCAAAGATGCTTTATTCAGATTTCTAAAATCAATACATAATTGAATATCACCTGTTTTCTTGCGCACGGGCACCAAATTTGAAATCCAATCTGAAAATATTATGGGGACGATTATACCAGCTTTGTACAATCGATTCACTTCCTTCTCTATTGATGGTAGTAACTTTGGATTTATTCTTCTTAACTTCTGTCGAAATGGCTTTTGATTTGGCTTGATCTGAATTATATGTTGAATTATGCTCGTATCATATGCCTTCAAATCTGAATAATCCCATGCAAATACATTAGTAAATGAAAATGATAAACTGATATACTTTGCTTTTACCTGTGGGGGCAACACCTTTGATAACTTAACCATTCTAGGATTTTCTACTGATCCAACGTTCACATCCTCAACTCCTTTCTCGGTTGGAAGGAAGCTCGGTTTTCTGGCTACATCATCTTGATCGAACAACTCCTCTAAAGGTATTAGACCTTTAGGAATGACATTGTCTTTGAGCTACAAAACTTCCATCTGATTGACTTCTATATCTGCTTCACCATCATCATGCTCCCTATCGATAGAAGTGTCTTTTAATTTACCTTCATTTTGCAGAAATTCTTCGATTTCTTTATCATCTTGAAACACCTGCCAATACCTTTGATTATCAGGGACAGTCAAGCGATGTTTCACATGAATCTCAGACTTATTGTTTGAATTCATCGGAATTTTCAAATTACTTGTTGTTGTTGCAATAACATTCTGAACACGAGGGACACATGTCAAAGTGTAATCTGGAAAAAATCTCAACATATCTAATACCGCATTGTGGTAGGCCCGCATTCGAGGATGCTTAGCTTGGTATTCCCCTTTCACTTGCTCGATAACTAACTCGAAGTTTCCATAGACTGAAATTCTTTTAGCATTTAACTTTCTAAGGATTTTCAAACCAGCAATTAAAGCCTCATATTCAGCCTCATTATTTGAATAGTCAAAAGCCAATTTATATGAACAGACCCTTACATTACTTGGAACTTTTTTTGGGGAGAAAACAGGGCTGCGTATCCAAATGCCAATTCTAGCACCTTCCCTTCCTATTGTGCCATCAAAATCCATGCTCCACAAGCCGGTTTCATCCTCTTCCAAATGCTGAAATTTTGTTTGCTCTTTTACTTTTCCCTATTGTCCATCACTATTTGGGTGTTGTTGGAAGGTTGATTGCTCAGCGTACTATCAAGTCATTGTCTTTCTTGCTTTAAGACTTCTCTCAAATTTTCAGTGATCTCTGGAATGTCTTCTACTTCAACTACTTGGCTATTTACATCATTAAAACTATCAGAATATAAAACAAATGATTCTAAATCAGTATGTACATAGTTGATTGGATGATTTACTGGTTTCTCCTTGCTAGTGATCATGTACTTCATCTTTTGCTCCCAGTATACTTTCCTCATCTGACCAAACACAGGAATAGTAGCATAGGAGAAATCAAGTTGCAATGTCCCTTTAAGTTTTGCTCCCCAAGATCTAGAAAGAAGCATGCCAAATCTAGGAGGAATATCTACCACAACCACATCCATCAAAACATTTTTCGCTGGAATCTGATCCAAACTGACCACCAAATCTTTAATAAGACCAATGCATCTTACTCTACTCGAATTGAAAGAGTAGAGGTCATGATAATTTCTGGTGATATCCAAATCCAATTTCTCCATGATTGCCTTAGGCATGAGATTATGAAAGGCTCTGAAATCAAACATAGCATTGTGTAATACATAGTCATGCACCCTAAGGCTGATGTAAAAAGGAGCTACATCACTATCTTGAGACTGGCCTTCCAATGCTAGACCAAAGATCAACTCAGGTTGATCATCCTCCACATTTACCATATCAGATAATGGATCTAAAATCAAAATCTTAGACACCTGATCTTTATAGCTGCTATTCTTCATCAACTCAGTTAAAGGAATAGATGCTTTTAACTTAGCAATTTCATTTTCTAAGTTAAAAACTGACATTTTCTCTACCTCTTTAGCTGAAGCATCCTTCTTTTCAGTTTTCTCCTTTGATATACTTGGCTGATTTGATCTTTCATTTGCTGATGGTGTTTCGCTGGTGGTAGGATCAGTTGTCTATTTTCCCTTTTTCTGCACAATGGGAGGATCATTCTTTGGCAGTGTCGCCTCCTTCCTTTTCTGAATTGGATTTATGGGTACATCTCTACTCCTGAGTGAATATTGTCACTATTGGGCTGTCAAAGCATTCATGTAACCCCTCTGATATTCATCAGACTCTTCTTCAAGAACTGTTTAATTTGCCAAGATGAAATTTTCATCCCTTTGTACAACTGGGCTCTCTGAATACTCCTCATCTTCAATGATAAAAATTGGCATATCATCAGGCGTAAATAAATGATTCTCTCTCCAATTACGTTCTCCTCATCATTTGATTCTGGACCATTTACAAAATTCTACTGTAAGGGTGTCTCCACCTGCTGCTATGCCGCTTGGTCTTGTGCTCGTTTCTCTCGTTGCTGATTCTAAATTGTGGTTGCTGCTAACCACGAAAGTTGGGATTTCTAACTTGTGCTTTGGGCTTATCAATTGTTAACCTATCAAACATCTTCTCAATCTTAAGGAGCACTTGATCTGAAGTGGAAGCCTCTTCCTTTATCTTTACCTTCTTTTCAGCCTTTGTTCTAGCTCTCTTGACAAGCAGATTTGCTTCAACGTTGACTGCAATTTTCTGCATGTCTTCCAAAGTAGCTAGATCTCTTTCTCTTAATTGATAGGCTATATTAGGATCAAAACCATTAGGAAAATTAATCAAAGCTAGCCCCATAAGTGGCTTTATATCAGCAGGAATTGCATTGTAAACAGTATTGAATCTAACACAATAATCTTGGACACTCTCACCAACATTCCTCTTGATGTTTTCATATTCGGAAATAATTTGAAGAGGGTTCTTCTTTACCTCCCAGAGATCCAAAAAGTGTCTTTGAAGTGCTGCCAATGAATTAATTGTTCTAGCCAGCAATGCTCTAAACCACTTTCTGACCTCACCTCCAAATGTTTTCACAGACAATCTTATTGTTACATTTTCTACATCGATCTCGTGGAGATCAAAGAAATCTGCCATCCTATCTGCATGTTGCTGAGCTGTGATACCTTGAGGGGTATTGTCAAACAATGGAATTTTGCTTTGATAATCAGCAGGAATGTCATCCAAGTTTTGAGGCAACACAACAGGCCCATATCGGGTAGCCATTGCTCTAGGCAGATTTACGACTGGTCTTGGTGATGTAGGAGGGGTTAGAGCAGCTAATGTATGAGGTGTATGAGGTGTGGATGGATGTGAAAATTTTTTTGATATTTGACGGGTAGAAGGAGTGCATGGAGGTGACAACACTGCAGATTTCTGATCAGAGATGGAAGGCTGCACGGGAATGGTGGGAATGAAAGGAGGTTCGGTAGGAATTTCTGAACTAGATGCAAAAGTAGATGACCAAAGAGTTGCAGATGCAAACTCTAAGAATTCAGGAATTTTTGTAGCCACAATGGAAGTTTGAAGTTTCAAAAATATAATTTCAATTGATTTATTGGCCATTTTAGTTTCAAGATCTTTGACAAACTCTAGATTTATGACAATAGAACCAACAGCACTTTCAAATTTGGTCTCAAACAACGACAGATCAAAATGTTCGTCAAACTCAAGATACTCAAAAACAAGAAGACATGAACGAGATTTGAACATAGGAATCACAAAATGTTTTTGACAAAGGATACTTGGAATAAGATTGGGATATTCATACACGGGAGGTGGATTAGGATAAGGATTTGCTCTGGTGTGTCGTCTGGAAGCCACTGTGTTGAATTATTCCCAAAAGTCAAACGGACAAAATCAACTTATTCAGCCTATCAAATTCTAAACTCATCATCCAAAAGTCTAGAATTATCTCATGTACTGGGGCAATTTTCAAGTTAGATGTTTCGTTTATAAGACTAGACCGGAGATTGACTAAAGCAACTTTTATCTACTTATGCACTCGCAAAGCAATGTGCAGTTCGAAGGCTACCTGGCATAACTTCAAGCTTCATCTGTAGTTTATAAAATGAAGAACACTAACAAACAAACAATCTCTTCCCCATATGGTCACCACTATGTTAGGGCCTAAATCTACCTCAGGCTGAGAAAGGTAGGATCTAGGGTAACATCAAACCACGCTTAACCTGGTAGCTAGCCCTACCAGGTCGGGAGAGGGCTCTCTCCTCGTCAATCTCAATGAAAATTTATCAAGGAAGGCTTGTGATGATTGATGTAAAGGCTAATTTTAGGCTAGGTATATGTTCAGAAGAGTTTTGATTGAATTTGATGATGTTTTGTTGGCTCAAATGTGAAAGGCAGATTTGGGTCCGGGGAATGAGGCTCAGTTTTGCAGAGATCTCTATGGGGCGAGGTAGGAAAATGGTTTGGTACTTCAAATTAAGTGAGATGGAGAGCTTTTAGACTGGTGAGGAGTTGAAGAGGGCATGAAAGTCTCAGGGATCCTCTTTAAACAACTAAAAAGATAAATAACTAAATAAACCCTAGGTAGAGCACTGCAAATCAATGAATTCTACCTTTATCCTTGTTTGATTTAGTTAAGATGAAGCAAAGAGAGATGATTGCATACATAAAACACATGTAAACTTACAATTACAGAAGGGAACACAATGCCAAAGCAAGATGCCACAAGAATCCCATAAAGTGCTGCAAACCCTGGTCTATTCCTTTGCCAAACTGTTGAAATGAGTATACAATGAAGCTCCAAGCTTTCCCAAAAGTCTAACCCTTTCCAATGACTGAAAAATTACAAGATATAGGAAACCAACAAATCATCCTAGCCTCTAGCATTTGAGCTCATAATTTTAGGAGCTATTCCAACAAAATCTAAACTAATAACTAAAAAGTAGGCAGTGGAACAACTTACCTCTAAAAACTAGGGAACTGATTCATTCAGTTGCAAACTACCTTTTGATGGATGAATCTACCTCTATGAGTGAAAATTTAGCATAATTACATCAAAATCCATAAAGTCACATTAAATTAAATCATGAGTTTGACTATTAGAAAGAGAAAAGTCAAACTGTGAAGAAACTAGGTGAAAAACAGAGTTTTTTGGCCAAAATGAGCAAATTTCCTCCTATGTGCCGCGTTGATTTCCCTATGCGTAGCACCTTTTTATAGCTGATTTTGGAGGCCTTCCCAGTGTCAAAATTTGCTCCAAGTGGACTTGTTGGAAAATTTTTCTGTCTACTTTCTAGAACAGGTGGAAGTTCTGAATTTGGCCTCAATTTTCCCCTCCAAAACTGAGTTCTCCCAACACTTCTTCCTGTGTGTCCAAAAAGGGACAGAAAGGTCATTTTTGAGGTGTTTTTGACCTTTTTGGAAGATCAAAACCTGTCAAAATTTCTTGGCCATTTGTAGGCATTCACATTTTTCCATGAAAAATCTAGAAATGTTGAGTTTTCCTCAAAAGGAGGTCCCTAGCAAAAGCGTGCGCCAGGTGGCGCAGCACATCAGGCAGAAAAACCTGTTTTTTAGGCCAAAATTTTCAAAATTGCAAAAAGTGTCCCAAATTTCTTGAAATTTGGGCTGAGTATCCGTCATCAAGTGTTGTGTTGGGCCAAGGAAGCCTCAGCCAAGATCTGAAGTCTACCTTTCTCTTTTCGCTTCCTTGACGCCTTCTTTAACTTGGCCTTCAAAATCCTGATTCTTGCTTTGCACACCTTGTTTCTCGCCAAGTAATGATGGGCCATATGCCTCAACATAGTTTTCTCTTTGTTGGCCTTCTCTAGCATCTTTTCCAAGTGAATATTTCCCTCTCAAGCCAAGATTCACGATCAACATTAATTTCTTGTTCAAGTGATGTGAGCTTGACTTTCCTCCTTTTGGCAGCTTGCCGGTTTTCTCGTATGTTTTGTAGCTCCATAATATTTTGCTCTATCTAGGTTGAGAGACAAATGTTGAATGTCATTTTGTTGCTTCTGAATGATCTCCTTGAGTTTTGAGCTTTGTGAGCCCAAATCGGTGTCATCATCCTGAATAAGAATGAAATCTGTCTCCTGCCCTCCTGAAGGCCCCTCATCATGTAATGGCTGCTTTCCCTTGTCTTGTACCTATTCTGTTGATGGAGGAAAAAAGACCCCTTCCACCTCGGGTGGAGATAATACATGTTTTGTCATTGCAAGCAACCTTCTAGTTCCCTTTTATAGGTGGCAAACACTAGCACACTAGTGGTTTGTGTCTCATGAATTCCTGCTGATGTGAAGGTCCTCCTGTCACATGAAAAATGATGGGGGTACTTGAGGACCTGTAAAGACCTCATGTGAAATGAAATCATCCCATGAGATGTTCTGTAAACCAAGTTGATGCAAGACCACAATTTTGATTAGTGCAAAATGATATATACTGTTATACTGCTGTTGGGATGCTTCCTATGCACTAAAGTGGTCATCTTCTTAATGTTTCGGAAAATAAAATAGGGGAGATTCATCATTCTCAACCTAGTGAAGTGCATCAACAATCTAATGTGATAGGCATATAGGCGTGAAAACCGGCTCTCATAGCTAAAATATTTAATTATGAGTTTCATCAAGGGAGCATATGTGTCCTTTGGATATCTGAACGGAAAAACTCTACTGAGATGCCTCTGATAACTAGCCTTGATGTAAGGCTCATAATGCTCTCTATCAATCTGCTACCTTTTATTCCACTGCTCACCAACATTTGGAATGTCAGTTGCTTGAGAAATAGTCTCAGGTGTCAAGCTGAATGTCACACCTACCAAAGTGACTTGACCATTATGAAGATGGAGCACAAACAATCTGGCCAACTCATGATGGTACTGGACTCTCTCTCCCACCTCACAGAACTGATAACAAGATTGGTGTTGAAAGCATGTGACAGCAAGAGGGCAGGCCAGCAGCTCAGCAAGTGAATTAGTCTCTTCTCGTACATGTTTACCACCCTTGTGAGGTCTCCTTGGTGCATGCATTTCTCTAGAAGAATCACTAAGTGTCTCCTCATCTCGATCATAGGAAGGATCTGACTCCATGTTTGCCAATGTTTGAGTTTTCTTTGATGAGTATGAAGAGATTTATGGTGCCTTTAGGTTTTTGTTGTCAAGGATGAGAATGTATGAGGGATTGTGGAGGGAAAGTGTATGAGGGGTTTTGGGAATGTTTTTGATAGTATTTTGGGGAATAGAAGGGTTTAGGGAACAATATTTAAGCTTTGGGGCAGCAGTTAGGGTTTGGGAATTTTTAACTAGGGTTTGGGATAGTAGAATTAGTAAACTTAGGGATATGGGGATTGGGGGAATGGGTTGATGAAAATGTAATGAGAGGGAGAAAATGAATGAGGGAATGAAAGAGTGAGGGAGTGAGAAATGGCTAGGAGTGGAGTTAGCAGCAAAAGGCACAAGTGGTAAACCCTATGCAATTGTTTTTGACAAAAATTACAAAGAGGTAGGGTTTCAAGGTTTTCTCATTAAATCACCATAAACACCAAGAGAAACACATGGAAGAATGTTTGACTTACTTGAACAACTGAAGATTGAGCAAATTTGGCAGTTTGGGAGGTGGTTATGGATGAAATCGGCTTCCAAACCCTGTGTGCCATGCCACAAACCCAGTGCGCCTCGCCACTTCAATGCACCACACCTGTGTAATTTTTACACTGAAGAGTGCAGCCCAATGCACCATGCCAGATGGATGCACCGTGCCCACGACCCAATGCGCCGCACCCCTGAAATTTTCCAAAGTTGTTATGATTTTGCTCTTTGGCTTCAACACGACCTTTCTCTTGTTCACTCTTTCTCCTTTAGATGCAAATGAACTCTTTAAACATAACAAATGGTTTATATACAAAGGATTTTAATTTTTCACTTATAGAAACCCACTTGGTAATGTTTGCCTTTGACTTGCTTTTAAAACTCTGTTTTTGGGCAGTTTTCTTTATTTTTTCCTTTGATGAACTGAATGCTTTGACTTTTTGTTTGCCTTGCAGGTGATGGAGTTACAGAGGTTTGGCAAGGTGACCAGGGTTGCCACTGAGGTTATTACATATGCAAAAAAATGAACTACATCAAATTTATACATGAAAACATAAAAAAACTCAGTTTTTCCTCAAAACAGGGTTATGAGGAAAAATCAATCACTGAGCATGTGATTATGGAAATTATCGTTGCTGAAACTTTATTTGACCTCCTCATGCACCTGCTGACCATTATTGAGCATTTTGAAGACCTTATTGATGAAACCCTAGACCTAATGAGACCTAAAACCCTAAAAATGACTTTTGCAGATTTAAAGACAAAAATTGACTGCAAATGATCTAGATGAATGAAAATGGGCCAGCACATGAGGGAAAATGTATAATAAGCCACTATCATCAGATGATCCATGACCCTAATGGAATGCAGCTGATCGAGTGAGACACCTAACATGCAATGCAACAAGAGAATTGGATCACTGACGGAGGGATGAAGATACTGACACTAAAAGACTATACCCTTTATTGTCACAAAATATGTCAGTCGAAAGTGGATTCTAAATACCAAACTCGGAGAGAAGCCCCAACAACCAAATAGCCTGTGTACCTGCATTCGCTGCACCTCTATACTCTGCCTCGGCTATAGATAAATAAATCATGGATTGCTTCTTGCTAGACCAGCAAAAAGGACCTGAACCAAAGCTGAAAACATAACCAGAGGTGGACTTGCAGTCTGTACCATCACTAGCCCAATCAAAATCTGTGTACCAAATCAGTGAAAGTGGGCAATCTGCAACATAAAAGATACCAAAACTGGAAGTACCTTTCACATATCTAAGGATTCTCTTTTCAACTTTCTAGTGAAGATCATGGGGCTCCTACATATATCTAGAACAATCTCCTACTGCAAAATATATATCAGGTCAAGTGTGAGTAAGATACAACAAACTCCCAACCAACTATCGATACAATGTATTGTCCACCAAAGGTGTAGTACTCGCATCCTCAAATTTGATCCCCGAAAGAAAGGGAGATGTCTCTGGATTGGATTATGTCATCTGAAAGCAGACAAGTAAATATGATGCATACTTATACTGTGCCATATTGATCCCTAAAGTAGACTGAGAAAATTCAAGACCAAGAAAGTAGTGCAATAGTCCCAAATCTGTCATGGAAAATCAATCGTGCAATGCTGATTTTGTCGAATCAATACCTGAGGTAAGGTTCCTTGTCATTATTAAATCATCTACATAAAGTACTATCAACAAAAGGGAATCATCATGTTGCAACAAATAAACATTCAGATCATATTTTCATCGAATGAATCCAATGGAAAGTAGGAAAGAATCCCTCTTTGCATACCAAGCTCTGGGAGCCTGTTTTAGGCCATACAAAGATTTCTTTAATCTGTAAATGAGGGAAGAGTTCTAAATGTATCCCTGTGGCTTCTCCATATATATCTCCTCCTTGATATCTCCATGAATAAATTCACTCTTCACATCCATGTGATGAACTTCCCATCTGCGAGAAGCAGCAATGGCTAAAACTAGTTGAATGGAGTCCATTTCTGCAACAGGTGCAAATGTCTCTGTGTAGTCTATGCCATGTACCTATGAGTATCCTTTTGTAACAAGTTAAGCTTTGTACTTTCTAATCTCACCATCTATATCAATCTTTGTTCAATAGATCCATCGGCATCGAACAAGCTTTCTTCCTTTCAGAAGTGGAACCAAGTCCCATGTGTTGTTTTCCATGAGATAAAAGTACTCTTCATCCATGGCAACCTCCCAAAGTGGGTTTCCGGTAGCCTCAGAGTGTGACTGTGGATCTGAGCCAAGTGTCATATAGCAATGTATGGGAAGCAATGGTTCAGTGGCAGCCAGGGCTTGAGGAGCATGGAAAATTTTAGGGGCTAATGTTCCCCTAGTGGGATAATTCTCCATGATTTTTCCACAAAAGAGATTCACCAATTTCCAATTTTTATAAAATATGATTCACCCAAATTTTAGAATATAAATTATTTTACCTTAAAAATCGCCAACATTATATAGATGCTATATATAAAATCTTCATAAATTTGAATAATTTTACAAATATATCAATAAACATTTTATAGTTTGCATATTAGGGATTAGTGAGATTCGCCAATGTTTTTAAACTTCAAGAAAATTTTCCATCCTTCAAATTTTCCTTGTTGAGGAGCCCCAAACAATTGTGATCTAGTCCTTCTCGAATCCGCAGAATCACCAACTAGTTCACCCGCATCTTGCAGGATTTTCTCTACCCAAGTTGGAAGCTGAGTTGGAGCAACCATGACCTACTCCTCATCCTTTGAATCAAACCCAAGAGGCTTCTTTGATGGCTTCTCTTAAGTGCTCGAGGAAGTTTTGGACTCCTCCTCCTCAGTGGCAACAAGCGGTTCCTCGGCAGGGTCTGCTGAAAAATCATGCAGTGATTCTTCTTCAAACTTCACACTTCGAGCTACAAGGAAATTTTCAATGTGAGAGTCCAGCAATCTATATCCTTTGACACTGTCAGGATATCCAACAAACATACATTCAATACTTTTAGGCTCCAAAGCCTTCCTCTTATCTGTCGGAATGTGAGCCCATGCTCGTGAACCAAAAATGCGAAAGTGCAACACTTTCGGTTTCTTACCGGTCCAACATTCAAATGGAGTGGTGCCTTTGAGTGCTTTGTGAGGAATGTGGTTTTAAATGTATGCTTCACAATTAATAGCTTCATCCCATAGCTTAGGAGCTAATTATTTGGACTGTAGCATACAATTGGCCATCTCTTTTAACAACCAGTTTTTCCTCTCCGCGACACCATTCTGTTGTGGTGTATATGGCACTGTGTGTTGTAGCTGTATACTTGCATCAATACAAATTTGCTACACATATTTGTTGACATACTCCCCCCCATATTAGTATGGAGTATCTTAATCTTACACCCAAACTCATTCTCAGCAAGTGCTTTAAATTCTATAAGGCATTCAAATGCTTCTGATTTTAATTTCAAAACAAATACCCAAGTCAAGCGAGAGAAATAATCTATGAAGGTGATTACATATCGAGCCTTACTGATTGAAGGCTGTGGGAATGGGCCCGTGATGTCACTATGAATCATCCCAAGAGGTGAAGAAGCTCTCTATGCCTTCCATTTGTCAAACGTTTTCTCTGCATTCTTTCCAAGAATGCATCCTTGACATACACCACTTGTGAATTTAATAGCGGCCAATCCTTCTACCATGTTTTCCTTGCTAAGTTGATGCAAGTGCTTATAGTTTAGATGGAAAAATATTTCATGCCATAACCTACTGATATCATTATATTGTGACAAAAATATAGTGCTAATAGATTTATGAACAAAGTGGGAGAAGAAATACAAACGAGAATCGTGATCTGCAATTCCATGTGCAAGCTGTGAGCCCGTGGAAATGTCAGTAATCACTGTAGAGTCCGGAGTGAACTCCACCTTCCTTCTAGAGACGGAATGAGTGATCTGATATATCAAGAGAGGATTTGCGGACAGCAAGGGAACATGAAGCACATTTGTGAAGCAGCCCCCTTCAAGGTCTACAATTCCTTCTCCGCACACCTTTGTAGGTGTGGCATCTCCCAAGTAAATTGGGGATCTAGTGCTTTCTTCGATGGAGGAAAATTCATCTTTTGACGCAGCCATATGGTTCAATGCACCTGAATCAAGGATCCAAGCTGATGGATTTGATGTGATAGCCATTAAACCATGACCATCTCGTGCTCTCCCTCTCCCATCTCCCGTTATGTTATCATCCTTCTTCTTTGCATTCTCGGGCACGGTGAGATTGCACTGCTACAATTGCTTAGCCATCTCATCGATTGTTTTCCTCATGCAATTTTCTTTGGGATGAAAACACTTGGAACAGTAGCTGAAAAGTTTTCTTTCCTTCTTCTTCTTACCCTTAGGCAAATAAGAGCTCTCTGAATATTGTACGGGTCTCTCCTTCGTTGATTCATTAAATCTACCCTTCCCTTTTTGCTTGTTTCTTCCATTTCTCTTTGGAGCATTAGTAGCCGCAAGTGCTTGGTTCTTTGAACGCTTAATGGCACCCATTTGGACTAACTTAGCTTTCTCTTGAGTCAATGATGCAATGAAGTCATTCAATGGAGGAATTTTCCATTTTTCCTGTGTCAACTTAGATGCTTGAAAAGATGATACAAATATGGAATATTCAGGGCCTAATTTCAAGAGAATCGAAAGGATGAGTTGATCTTCCTCTTTCTTGACTCCACATACATCAAATTCAATGAGGATGGATTTAAACATGGTGAAGTATTCTTGCAGGTTTCTGAAATGAGTTTAACTAAGGGATATGAGTTCATTCTCCAGTTGATGCACTCTCATTTCATCCTGCTCGCCGAATAGTCCTTCTAATGAGGTCCAGACCACATCCGGATTAGTGGCTCCGCTAACATGAAAGAGGAGTTCTCTGGAAATTGATAGGCATATCAGCCCAATTGATTCATTTAATTTATTTAAATACTCGATCTTCTCCACTGCAGAAGTCAGTTTAGTCTGCGTTCCCATTGTTACCCTGTAAAGCCCTTTGCTTCGGAGGAGCAGAGTGATCTCTGTCATCCATTCAAAGTAATTGAAAGGATTTAGAAAGAGTTTTATGGGCTGAGAGAGATGATCCATTACTACTTGATGTGACTCCTAATGATCTATACCTACAAATAAAACCGTGTACAATCCACTAGATTCGAACTAGCTCTGATACCATGTAGAATTCCTGCAGAAACTCTGATAGATCTAGAATTCTAGTTAAATTAAACACAAGTAATTTGCTGATATTCAAGAGAGGAGTGAAATAATTTTCTCCATAAATTCAATGTATTAAATTAATGAACAATATTAATACATGAGCAACCAAACCTCTAATCCCAAAGGGAGGTGGTTATATAGAAATTGCCGAATCTAGAAAACTAGGACAAAACTAGTAAAAAACTAGAAAAGGCTAAGAAAAGCTAAAGGGAGGCCTAAAATAGCAACAATGACTCAAGAAAACCTATACCAACTATCGTCCATGAGGAAAGCATGAGGATGGGCACATTTCCCAAAGAAGCCAACTTTAAAACATGCTAAAATGGTCCAGGCAACCAAATCCCTTGATTTAAGGGGGAATCTTCATGTGGGGTGCCATTCCTCAAATAACTCAAGTGGATGAGGTGTGGTTAGGTGTGAACATGCACTTAGATGTCTAAATGGTTTAGGAAAGTGGTTGGACCAATATTTGCATAATATTAAGCCTTTAAAGGCATAAAAAAAGGGAAATTTTGTCCACGAAGCTAGTTTACCAAAAACCAAGTGTGAACATGATTTTTAGTGCATGTGGCTAAGTCAAGGATACTTAGGCTAAAAAATAAATGTAGATGTTAGGATTATATTCCAACATATGTAATAAGTGAAAATCAGTGAAGTAAGGCATCAACACGAAGTCATTTATGTATGTGAAGTTGTAGATGAGTATAAAACATAAGAAAACACATGGATGCCACAATGCAATATCCCTCTGGCTACAGAAGCCTGGTTCTACAACCTCCCATAACCACTTAAGTGAGACTGTGATCTGCTTGAAATTCGTTGTCAAGAGGGCCAATGGTTGAGGGTTTTTTTGGTGCGCAATACACTTTGAACCTGGGTCTAAGCCCTTTAAGCAATAGGAACAACCGCTCTTGAGCACACCTCTTTCTTTCTTGATTTTTGCATGAAACACAATATCCACTACGAGGTTGTTGCTTGTAGATAGCTCATTCTCACATTCAATGCACACATTAAGGAATGGTGTTACACATTGTTGACCACGTCCATACACTCTTTAGACCATCTTGTCAAGAATATTTACCGTGCATTTGGTAGGTATGATTACAAATCTATTTTTAAGAAAATCATGTGATTGCAAAAAGAACTTGATGAATCTCTTGATGATTTTCACAATAATTTCATTCATCTTTGTTTTGAATTTTAGGAATATGATATTTAATGGCCTTTCATGAAAGAGAAGTTTGAATTTATTATTCACCTTTCGATGAATCCACACAAATATGAATCTTTCAAAAGTCTCCCAATGTACACTGGTATTAGAGATTTTAAATCTGTGATGAACGAAGATGTTGTTCAGAGTGACTGTTCATCTTCCCCTCATCTAACAAATCTATTTCTAGAGGTTGAGGTGGGAGGACTTGAGAATTCATCCCCTGATTTACCACCATCTCCTCCCACCCAACATACTCATATTTTTATCATAGGTTTGGACTATGAATTTGATGTTTGCGATGATGTTCTATCTCCTCATTCTCCATCTATTGATTCCTTTGGTCCTCCTGATTGTGAGTTGTTTGGTTCACCTGTTTCAACTATTTTTGTTGATGTTCATGAAGATCAATTTTAGGATGGAGTTAGTGTTGAGAAGCCAAACTGCAATATCATTTACGATGAATATTTGTGGGATTTTATTTTTGAACAAGAATTTGCGATGAATATTGATCTTTGTCCTTCCGCCCTCTCCCTCATTACCTTGACATTTTTCATGATTCTTTCATTCCCGTTGAATCTTGCAGAGAATTAGTTTCTAATGATTTTATTCTCAATCACACTCAGAATTCATGGAATGTCATTTTTTTATCCAAATGAGGAGAGGGAAATTATTCTCTTCTTTATCTCTCCAATCCATCATCTCATCATTCTCAAGAAATAGAGGATGAAATTTCTTGTTTTCAATATTCCCCTCTTTATGATTCATCAGATCGCTAGGATGCCTCTATTTATGATCTTGAACTTTCTAATTGTGGCTGTTGTCATATTTTCATCCATTGATCTAGTCTCGACTCTAATTTTTCCATTGATGAATTTTATAAGCCACTAGTATTTGACGATTTTGAGCTTCCAAAAGTTGTCGAGGCAATTTAGCCTGAGTTGATGGTTATGTCAAGCTCTCATAGGCTTGAGACTAGTTCCAATTTTGATTGGAATAGCAATGTATCTTTCAAGGCTCCTCATTACTCATGTGCCCAAATTAAAAATCATTTTGTTTCATAGTTTTTGCATCCTCCATCTATTGTGCATGACCATATAGCTTAGTCATTGGAGGAGTCATACCTAGCAAGCTCTGTTGTGAAATGAAAGTTTTCTTCTTTCTTTATTTTCACCCTATTTCGAAGTTCGAAAGTTTGTTCTTACATGTCATGTTGTTGCAGTGTGTTTGAACACCATAATGCATCTGCAGAATGCCTTGTGCGTGCTTTTCTCTTATATTTTTCTACGTGCATTTTCAAACTTAGAATGTTAAGGAATGTATTGTTTTATATTTCATGTTTGATTTCATGCTTGAATATATTTCTTGATAAGAATTCACTTTCCCACATAGGCCAACCGATGCATCAGTGGTTACAATAGAAGTTTAATTTTACATGAGTTTTTCTTATTCTTGGTTAGTGTAGTAATAGGGCTAGTTTATTGTTTTATTTTTATTTCGTTTTTTTTTGTATTGATTTACTTTCCACCCCACTCTTTTATGTTATTTTCAGTTGTAGTGTAGCTTCTACATGAGACCATGTTTGGTTCTCGAAGCAATCATGGTGAATTTTTAAGGAATTTGTTCTACTATCATTGCTTGGTTATTTATTTATTCCCTCTCTTTGCATAGATATTTCATTTTTATTCAAAAATACTTTGATGAAAATATGTTCTTTCTCATAGAAAACCATAGTGGAACCATGATTCTTGAACCTATAACTAGTACTACCTACTCTAATCGGTCTTTTATAATTTTTAGTTATTCTTTGTCAGCTAAATCGAGTAGAGTAAGGAGGGGAGGAAAACCTTAACAAGTGTGTCATAGGTATATATAAATATTCTTCTCTGAAGGGAAAACCTATTCTACTCTCAATAAGTCAAGATCCTCTTCCGCCTCACTAAATCTATAAGTGCCTATGCACAGTTCTACGAACAAAATGAAAAAAATAAAAATAAAGGTGAAAGAAGATAAAATATTCTTACATAGAGAGGTGAGGCAAACAACTCCACTGGGGTACTGTCCAAGTTCGTTTGTAGTAGAGAAATGTTTGTGTTCATGAGTTCACTCCATCGAGGTACTGTAAAGGCCTGCTGACATCGAAGCAACACCAAAGATGAAAACTAATACTCTAACAATTATTTTCACTTTTGTATCTATATACTCCCCATCCCCAATCGAAATAATTTAGTTTGACTTGGCTTGGTTAAGTGTGTCGTCGATGAAGAGAATGGTAGCAACTATATCTTTAACACAAGTTAAGTGATGCAACTATGGTAATCAATGAACTGAACAATACTCCCTAGAGAGTTATACATGTTTTGCATGAGACAAGACTCATACAGAGGGGTTATGTTTTACCAATGGGTCACCAGGTGTTGTAGCTGCTACAACCACCCTCCAAAAATTTTCCCATGCTTTGATTTTACAGCCTTCCTTCTATCCATAGGAGGTTATCTCTTATTGTCGTCAAGTATTCATGGTATTTCAAAGACTTGTATTTTTATGTTGTTCTTGTGACTTTTTGTTTTGACCTTGATCTGAACTTTTGCAGCCACACGCAACCTTATGCATTGACCTTGCAGCATTGTTGGGCTTACCTCCACAAAATGTGCAATCTTGGAAGGCGGGCTAGCTTTTCCTCTAGAAATTGTGCAATCCGTCTTGGTAGGCCAGCCTTGAGCTTGAGAATTTTGTAATTCTGGAGGGTAGCCCAGCCTTGATGATGGAAACTGTACAAACCATCCCCTGAGCTTAGAAACTACACAATGCATTGAGTCAAGAAGTTGCCCAGTCCTCAAGAATTGAAAAATCCTTCTTGGCAGTGTGCATGCGAAATTTATCGAAAAATCAAAAAAGGAATAAAATAAAAAAAACAAAACAAAAAACATCGCTAGAAAATAGGGATTCAATAATTAGTTTCCAGGAGGTGGCACACATACTATTTTTTAAACATTTCGCCAAGTGTCACTTTTTCCTTGATTTTACGCATGTGCATCATAAACCTCAATTAGTCTATATATATTTAATTGACACCCATAAAGCTCATTTTTACATTTGATCTTGGAGCTCTAGCATTCCTAAGGAGATCAAGGAGCCTTTGGTGGAGTTGTGGTTCTTTTCCGTGTGAGTATTTATTTTGTCATCTTTTTTCGCTTCTCCTGTCGCTTTTGTTGTTTGTCTTGTGTGAGTGTTGTTTTGATTTCTTATTTTCAAAGTTTCTGGCATTTTAATCTATATTATCTTCTTCAAGTGTTACTTCATTCCGTCGTCCTCCTTTCACAAGTGTCACATTAGTTTTCTTATTTTTTCCTGATAGTGGTTGTTGTTGTGGCAAATCTTCTTTCATGTTTGTTTTTCCTTTTGCATGTTCATCTTCCGCACTTCTTTTGCATTGATCTGTCCATACTTAGTCAAATCTACACTTTAACATCCACCATGAGTCAAATCTTCTTGTTTCCATACTCTCACCAGGTATATATCCCCTTCCCTTGGCCAGTTTTTACCTTGTCTTGTTGGGCATTGCACAAGTCTAGAGCTGAAGCTGCAAGCTTGGCCTCTAAGATTGTCCAATGCACAATACATGCATACTTAACTGGGCATTCCACAGTTCTAGGGCTGAGGCCTACAACCTTGGCCACTGAGACTGAGAAATGTGAAATCTCTAGCCTCAAGTTGCATCATTGGTTGTTGATACTATGAAATCACAACCAGTCTCCCTACCTTCACTTCCATTATTATACAATTTTCCTAGTCATTGCATTTGATTGTGCCTGATATTGCCTTGAAAGTTGAATTCTTGAATCTAATTTATTATCTTCCATGTGTTTTTTCCTCTCATAGATATTGAATGTGTTGATAACTTCTCTTCATCAGTCACTCTTATCATGGCACCCAAGAGAATTGATTCAAAGGATACCACATAGAGCATCACTGGGGAGGAAATTGAGATTACACCTGTTTACTTGCCAGAACACTCTGACACTCAATCGTTTGTAGAAAAGGAATCAGATCTCACATGGTATAAGGTGAACGAAATTTTCTCAGTAAGGACCTTCAAAGTAGATTTGGAAGACCGACAGGTGTACATTAATGTTCAAAAGTCAGGGTTACATAGGGTTGCATGCAGGTACCCAACATTTCCATGTGCAGATTTTATTAGTTGGATACTGTCTCACACTGATCCAAAGACTGTGACTCTTGGCAATACCATCAGCTTGAGGCTTGCCCTTTTCTGGAAGAAGATTATCATCTCATGTACCATTTTACTGAGCTAGAATCACTCATGGATTCATATTTTTATGTGAATACCAACCAATTGAGAACTAAGGAGATTGTTAAAGGTTGGGTGAAAGAGCCAACTAAGTTCCATCAAATACCCACCAACACGTATAAGACAAAATCTCTCTAGATGACCTATTAACTGTTGATCATCTTATGTTGCAGAATCTACAGTCATCATAGCACTGAGACATTTCCTTAAGTGCGGGATTTATTATTGGACCAGGTTGTGAATGAAGGTAAACCATTCAACTGGTAAGATTTATTGGCTCAGCAGCTGTGGATCCATGTGTCTAATGCCCTTAGTCCTCCCAAGGGTGGGAAAGATAGTTTTTGTTAGTTTTTAAGATTTTGTTGCCTTCTTTTGGAAAAATATAGTTTGGATTATCCACAGTATTATATACATCTTTTCGATGTTTTGAATCCCAATGGGGATCCATCCTCACTTTCTATCCAGAGGATTGATCCCATTTGGGATTCGAAACATCGACAATATGTATATAATATTGTGTATAATCCGAACTATCTTTTTCCAAAAGCTAGTTTTTATATGTTTTCATATCCACTAGATTCAATCTACTCACACAATGCATTCCCTAGAATAAAATTGACTTGGACACCATGGGAGCCTATTGTGTATATTTATTGCAAGCTTCTTTCAAAGTGCATCCATAGAGGAGTAATGGAGAAGCTAAATGATCGCTTCCTCATTTCGTTGTACAAGATAATATTTTAGGAAGATCTACCTTACATGTCACATGGGGAAATGGAATCATTATCGCAGATAGTAGATTGGTTTGCCTCATCGAATGGAACTTTCCTCAGGATATTCAACGGACAGAAGTCGTTGCATCTTTTACTGAGGTATGCCACCAATAAGCTAGACAAGCAAAAAATTGCATATCATCTCTCCACATGGTTGTCAACAAATTTGCATAGGAAGAAGAAAGCACCTTAACCTATCCTTCCTTTGCAAATAGGACTATACAAGATCAAGAACTTCAAAGTTACAGATATCAAAGAATAAGAAAAAAGGCAAAGAGCGAAGGCAATAGCAGAAGAAACAGCACAGAGGCAAGCTAAAGAGCTATAACAAAACCGACAGTTAGAGGTAGAGAGAAAACATATGTAGGGAAAAGAGCTCGTTCAAGAGTTAGAAGAGTTTATCCAAATTCAATATATGGAGGAACCAAAGCTACAAAACCAAGATGTCCACCTAATTCCAAAGACAAAATAACTCACCATTTAGTCTCCCCATCCTCCAACAGAGCAACCTCCAAGCGATTAAGAGGAAATTGTTCCTCTCGATGATGGTCTGGTTGGATACGTACAATCTATCGTACGACGAGCTACAGAAAAAGATTGCACAAGTGCAAAAGAGACATGTTCTAGATGACCTCACATCTCTTACATTTATTAGAGAAAGTTTGATTGTGGGAGACACTAGGAGGAATCCCAATGTTGTTTCCCCAACCAACTTGGCCTTCGTAGGTGTAGTGAATTCAAACATTGAGTATTTGATGGCCAAGAACAAACAATTGGAAAAGAACTTGTAGGCTATTAGGAAAGTGGTTGAACAACTCTAAGCAGTAGCTCAAAACGTCACTTCCGCATAGGTCCATATGGAAGAGCTAAAGGCAACGATACTTGGTGAAATATCGACACTTGGAGAGACCATGCAAAATATTTATGAGGAGCTTGTTATCGTTCATAAGGAAGTTGTTCATTTGCCTGGCTTGCAACATTAGTGAAAATATTTTGTCAAAACCCTCAGGAATGTACAATCTTCCATCACTGTCATGCATGAATGGTCAATGAAATACAAAGGGGAGTTGCTTGAATTGGGAAATAAAACAAAGCAATGGGTAGAGCTCGAGAAAGCAAGAGTTCAAATATTGATCCAGAATAACAAAGAGATTGCCTCATTCATTGGTAGTATTCAGGCCTCGTATGCATGGTTATACAACAACATGGTTATCTTGTTTAAGTCCCATAGGATCCCATTAGCTGGTTCCATTGCAAATATCAGGCGCAACAACCAAGTCGGGCAGAAGATAGATGAATACTTGGAGCAGTGCAAACAGATCGCCACTAGAGAAAATATTGAGGTGAACAAGAAAAATATGCAGAAGCATATTGGTGGCCCCTTCCAAATCAACACAATGTTACTCCTTCTCAAGAAGGAAATAGAAAATGGTTCCAAGTCAGTCTACCTAGATTCCATGAAGGCTAGAGTCTTCTTCCATCCTGACACCATTGCACAGTTTGGAGATGTCATTGCATAGTACAAAGCTTGGCACTGTTATGTGGACGAGAAATATCAAGTGGAAGTTGTTGAGTTGGAGTTTCCCCAAACTCAAGCATGATATTATTTGTCTTATTATTTTGTCTAGTTGGTTCTACCCAATTTTTTCTTATGTGGGTACGAGTATAAACTTTAATATTATTTGTAATTAATTTATAAGTGGAATTCCAAGTGTCAATATTGGAATGTGAAGACTCACAATGTAATGTAATGAGTTATTTTGTAAAGAAGTTGAAGAGTCATGAGGGAAGTTCAAGAGTCACAAAGGGGATTTGAATAGTCACCCCTTCTTGTTATAAATATACCCTCATAACTCATGTAAAGGGATTTTGGGAGCGAAGCTTTTGGATAGACTTAGGCTTAGAATCAAGAGCTTGGGAGTTTATGAGAGCCTTGGCTTCTCCATGGAATAGAGGGAGTATCTTTCTTTGGAGAAGTAGTTGATGCTGACTTCACATTCCACTATTAGGGCTAGTGGCCAGTCAATTGTGTATGTATGATTGGAACTTTCACTTAATAAAATCTCAGAGCCTACACTTTTTCATGCATATGTTGTGAATATAGTAGGACTATTATTTTTATGTTGTTATTTAACTTACACTTATGTTTATGAACTATTTCATTTGCATTAGTATGAATCTTGTTCAATGCAAGTTATTGTTTAATTTCATCATTGTTAGCTTGTGAACTATTTCACATATTACCTTGTGATGTCATTTATTCTTGTGTGTTCCTTTCAAGCTACATATTATTACAGCCTTCTAGGGGTGATCAGGAGCTCAGGACCAAGTGTCGTAAAATGGTCAAAAATGAAAGTAATCAGAATTGGTTCGAACCTGAACGACTGGATAGATCTCGTCCTCCTAATTCTGGCACCGCAAACGGTTTGAAAAACGGTTGCCGTATGAGAAAGTTATGCCAAAAACAAATCGCCCAATAACCCTTAATTTTTGAATTTTTTCAAAAAAATTAAAAAAAGAATATTCCACAAAATATTCCTTGGAATATTCCAATGAATATTCCTTTTGGACAGCAAATCAAAAACTGCCGCGTGGCAGGCCCGAAGGGCGCCACGTGGCCCAAGGATGACGTCAGCAAATATATGTGCATATGTTAAAACGTTTTGGAGGTCCAGCGGTTTGAACCCACGACCTGCCCCGAGTTAACCCAACGTATTACCAATGAGCCATGCAATTGGGACTTGTTAGGATGGCAGCAGAAAGTTTATATGAATTTTAAACAGACTTTTTGTGGGGCCCGAAGGGGGCCAACCCCCATATACATGACCGTCGCCCAAAAACCATGGGCTCTAAACCCTTAACCGCCGGCACGGAATCCAAGCATAACTGCCCATTCCAAAATTCTGGTCACATGGAATTAAATAAAAACAGTTAACTGCCAGTCTTTATAGCGGCGGCATTGGCGGAGGTGCCAAATTTGGGCTGGCCCGCCATATTTGGCGGGCCTATCTGGTCGTAACTAAAGTTATCTGGAGTTTTTTTTGGACTAGCTGGCAGTTGGGAGTAAATGGCCATAACTTTGGCTAGGAAAGTCCGTTTTGAACGATTTTTTTTTTTATTTTGGGTATATTCGACCTTCTGAAGCCATTGGCATAGGTTTCACAGTCATCTGAGGTCATTTTTAGGTGTTTTAGCTTCGTGGAAGTTCCAAGAGCCACTAGGGCCAAATCAGTTTGGGAGCTGCATTGGGAATTGTGCAGCTAGTGAATGTGGAACAAAGGTCATTCCTGAAGGTTTTCAGCAGTTTAAATAAATTTATACAGCTCATTCTGCCTTTTGAGGCATTCTTTTCACTGTTTAGCTTCAGGGAAGCTTTCAGGGCCACGAGGGCCATTTCAGTGCTTGAGCTGTTTGGAGCTATGTTCATCCATTTTTGGTGATTCAAAAGCCTATGTCTGCTATTTTCGACCTTTTGAGTCTAATGGCAGAGGTTTCAGAACCAATTGAGGTCATATTCACCTCGAAATTCTCCATGCAAGTTTAAAGGGCCACTAGGGCCAATTGGAGAAAGTACTGTATGAAGGTACAATTTCACTGTTTAATGTTTGGGAAAGAGAATGTTTAGCTAATTCCTATGTTCTGATTCTGTATTTACAGTCAGATCTGTCTTTTGAGACACTCATATTCTTGTATTAGCCTTTGTATCATTTTTAATACAAGAGGACAAGCCTAGTTTGAGAGGTTTGGTCCAGCAGATGTAGCCCGGGGGGGTGAACTGCTTTATCATTTTGATGTCTTTATTTGTTGAAGATGATATGCTAAACAAAATTGATATAAAGTGTTAAACAACAAATATACATAACTTGCATACACACATAATCACCTATTCAGTTGCAGAAAGTTATTTGTCTTATTCCACAAGACATCAAACTTCCAGTATGTGTATGTCAAAGACTTCTAAGTGTTTACTTCATTATTTCTTTAGGCAGAGCCTGTAGAGGGTCGGGTAGCCTCTGGAGCTCATCCTCTCTTTAGAGGTGACATGTCCAGTGAATGCCCCTACAGTCTATCTCTGTATAAGAAATAAGAATTTTTCACATTTTTAGAGGTCATTTGGAGTGTATAGCTCACATTTGAAATTATGGGAAATGGATACCTTGCACCCTTAAACAAGTACATTCCATTTTCAGATCAAGGGGACTCACTCATTTTCCCTTCCATGTGTTCGAACCTTCATGCATCACACTTGAATTTCCATAGGGTCACACACGTGTTCTCATCAAAGTCACCATACATCACTCTATGCATTATTGCAGCCAAGGCACATCATAAAAATCCATTGCATCGGTGATTGGGTTGTATTCTAGATGGGTCTCCTACACCAAGTGGTGTGAGGTATAAATGGGACTTCATATCGTGGATATCCCCTTAATGTTGGTGGGTCTAGCACTATCAATAGGTTATTACTTGCTGGAAATAATATTAATGTACAAAAAAATCAAATGAGGAATTTGAAAGGTAAAGGGAATTTTAACAGTCAAGAAGAGGAAAATCAAATTTCTAGAAAAGATTTTGAAAAGAGATAAAAAGAAGAAAAAAGGCAAGAAGAGAAGAGAGATTTAGTTGGAACAAGAGAAGACAGTAGGGAATCAATAAAAAAAGGAAAAAAAATTGAACTACCAAGAGAGATTGACCAACAAATAAAGATGAAGTTTTTGATTAGAAATGGAGTAGGAAGAAATCACCAAGTGCAGAATTGATTGTTTCCCAAGTCATCATTGGCTTGGAGGGTGGAGACGATGTTTCTCAAGAAATACCTAAGGGTTGGGATGGAGGAATTGGTCTTAGAAAATTCCTAGAGGATCTCTGGATGTTCCCTTGATGTGTTTTGATGGTACAATGAGTTATGGAATTCCTTCATGGGGTGGAACTATAATGTTGAGTTTTGAAGGGTGGAGGCAATTGGTCTCTAGAATCCCTGTGTTTTTTTGGTTTTAATTCAACTAGTGGGTGGAGGCAAATAAATATTTGGAGTCCATGTTTCAACTGATGGATGTGGTTAATCCTTGAATCAAAATATCCCTCAACCTTTTGAATTTGGCTCGAAGGTGAAAACTATAAGTGAGACTTGGCTGCAATTATCTATGGTTGGGTGGAGAGTCATAGTCCTAGACTCATTTTCCCATTAACTAAGATAAATATCTCTTATGTTCTCAAGAAATTGAGAATATATATGTGTGTGTGTGTGTATTTACATTAATGATCTGAATTGATGTTCATTGATGGAATGGTTCATGATTTATTTAGCTTTATGAATTGACCAAAGTGTTTTTGTCACTGTATAAAAGGTGTTGGAACAATATGTGGAAGAATTGATTTAGTTCTTGCATTAACTAGTGTGTGATATCCCATATTGCAGTGATATGATTTTAATTAAATTACAGTAGTGTGCATGTTTATTGTGTGTAAATTACAAGCTACATGAAGATGTTAAATGCATGGTCTTATAATGACATATTGGATGTAGGGTTTACTTCACTATGATGGTGATGGGTTACACTGGTAAAAGGAGTGCCTAAGAGTGTTAAAAAATAGTGTGGAAAGATTTGAAATCTGATGTTCATTGCATGTTTAAATTGTTGTATATGTAAGGCAATTTGGTTGCATGCTAATTGGTTCATTCTTGATTGAAGGAAAGGAGGCTTTGATGCCTTCCCTTATAGCCCCATTCATGCTTTGGCATGCATGAGAAATTGATCCTTTCTCACTTATCGACACTATTGATAGGGCTATTGAACCAAGAAAATAAGTTTTTTTCTCTGTTGATGAGCTACTACAAATCTTTGTAATTTTGTAAAAAATGCACTTAAAAATGTTGTTCAATTATTATCATGCATATGATTAAGTGTTTCTCAAGTTTTTTCATTATTTTTTTATGTTTTTGTTTACCATTTAGTGTTGGATGTATTGTTAGAAAGGCTCAAAAGGTTAGATCAATAGAAGAATTTTCAAAGTGTTGGAAAACTAGAAAACTCTAAGTTAAAATTAATTTTTTTTTTATTTTGCAGGTCACCTAGGTTGGCGGTTGGGAGGTCAGGGGATCAGAAGGTCAAGCTATTAGGGGTCAGAATCACTCTAACCCAATGAAATGCAGCCTCAACTATACTAGGGCTAACCCTGACCTAGTTCGGAGGTCGGGGGGTCAAGCCCGATCATTAAAATTTAATTGTGTGCCAAGGAGGTAGGGTCGACCCTGACCTTCATCGAGGTTCATGCCTACCACGTGGATCTGCCACATTAGTGTCTTAGGTTTCATGTGGGTTCGTTGTGTAGGTGTGTCAGGTGCCACTTGGGTGTCATGATGACGTGGTGAGGTGTAATTGGCCAATCTTTAGAGGGCCATAACTTTTGATTCGTAAGAAAGATTGAGGAAAACTTTATATCGTTTGAATCATTCCGAAGAGAAAAATGCAACGATTTTATTTATTTGAAGTTACAGAAATAAAATAAAAAATAAAAAAATAAAAAAAATCTTTTATTCTCATAATTATATCTTAGGAGCTGCGTCAACAGAGTAATCACGTCCTTCTAACTCTAGTTGGGTTTGAGGTTAGTAAGGGTGTGTGTTGGTGTCCCAAATTTCCTTACTTTTACCCCATTTCTATAAACATTAACCTTTGTTTTATGTCAACTTAAACCTCTCTTTCCTGCACTAGTCCAAGATAACTACCTATTCCTGCATATGCTTCATATTTTACATAAAATTTATTAAAGTGCCTTATTAATCATTTTTACATAGATTTCATGCCTATTAAGTACCTCTTGTAACTTAGATTTCATGCCTATTAAGTACCTCTTGTAACTTATGATAATTTCCTAGAAGTAGTTGAGGAACTTAGTGTTAATTATGAGTTAGTATGATTAGTGCAAGTAGATTCCTGCACCACCACGATGATTGGTCCGAGATTTCCATGAGTTGAATCTTTCCACGTGGACGTTTGATCCATGACTCCGAGTTCGATTGCTGATTAACTAAGGATGGATATCGGTGGCGCACAATCAGGGATGTTTGCCAAGGATGGTCTATGGCCAGAGAAGTACTCATTCCTTTATAACTGTTAGCCAATTTTTGTAATGTTCGGTTGTTAGTCTATTCGATCGAAAGGCCTGAATAAGAAAATGACTGTAATTAGTGGAATACGGCTAAGGTTGAAAGGATATATAAAATATAGATTGTAGGTATAACTAGTTGGTGATCCTTAGACTTTAATTTCATTTTCTATGTAATCTGGTATCGCCTTTGGCTCTGGGCTGGACTCGCACTACTATGTACATTTGTTGATCAAGCAATACAAGGAATCTGCCATGTTATTCATGCACTGTGTTTAATTTATCATTCATGCGTACTTGAGCGTTGAATCTTTTCGTTTCTTAAACGGGAAACAAGCTAGTTGGATAGGGCCCAGCCAAACCAGCACATTTACCCTTATGTTTTCGTTATTCGGAAAAACTGTGTGGATATTTCCCTTTGTAGTTGTGTGGTGTGAACAGTTTTATATTTATTTCTGAAGTTCTGATTTAAATCTATTTTGGAGTATTCTTGCAAGCATTAAAAGTATATTTATGAAGGATCTGAGAACAATTGCATGAATTTATCATAGACATGTTATACTTGCATTTTATGCTTTACGAACAAGGAACATAAACAATTTAAGTGGATTGCCAAAGTTAGATGATACATGCAGATCACTTAGACTACTACTTTGATTACTTCAAGTTGCTTTCATTTCATGAAGTTTACTTCCTTTACAAAATTTAATTAATTAAAGCATTTCTTTTGCATAGATAATTTATCTCAAAATTTCATTTGCAATTGCAATTCTTTTTCAACATGTCTTTCAATCTTTCCTAAAGTAAATTATAAACTTGGTGAAGGAAAATCTGCCTCGGTGCAAGAGATGGTCTCTTGTCACAGAAACTAAGTGCTCTAAGCCCTGAGGCTTAAAGCACCTCCACAGAGACATAAATATTCAGTAAGGGAGGTAAAATATACTTTTACACATAGACACTATACCTGCACTAGTGCAAGCACATTGCAATAGTATAGGAATAGGTTGTTTATGTAGAAGGAAGATCAAGAGGAAAATAGATCTCTGCAAGGGCCCACTTCTTAGATTGTTAGCCATCTATTTGAAGATAAACATAGCATTTCCTTCCAGCATTTAAGATTGCTTCAATTGTGTGAAATCTCCTTTACTTGATTTACTTGCAAATTGTTCTTTTATATTCCAGCACTAGAGTTTCTTTGGTGTCAATTTCCTTTAAGATTGTTTTCTATCTGATGCTGCAAACATTTCCTTTAAGAAGTATGATTAAGAATAGGAAAATTTCATATCACTTCTGGCATTCCCTGTGCTTCGTCTCTAAGTTTATGAAACCCCCAAGTTGACAATTAAGTGTTGAGGAGTTTGCTTAAGTGCAATTCCTACACCCAACATTTTGGCGTTGTTGCCGGAGAGGAAATTTGAATTGGTAAGAATTTTTCATTTTTGCAATAGGGGTAAGTCTGCTATTATTTTTTCTTGCAGTTTGCTTCTATTGTTTGAAGGAATTTATAGGTGTTCAATTATTTTTTTGAAGATTGCAGCTTTTTATTTGAATTTTGTTTTGTCATTTTTTGAAATGAACACCTAAAAGAGGTAGGGGTCTGAAGCCCACTAGGGGCCAATGAAATACTGAAAAATATTCAACCAAATCTCATATTGGGCCTATTGTATCTCTGAGATGATAATGGTCAGCTATCATTCTAGGGCATCTAAGATAATTGTTTTGGGGGTTTTGTTTTAATTTAGAATACCAATGTAGGAAATAGATTTAAAATAGTGAGGCCTAACCCTTTGAATAATATTAATATCAAAACAATGGGCTGCTATTAAAATTCACACAGTGGTATAGCTTGCATAGTGGTGAGCAAAATAGGATGATGATATGATTATCACAGTCTTCAAATTGAAGATTAAATAATCATAAGTAAGAAAACCTTTAAACTATGTTCAGAAGGTTTAATAGAATATGCTTAAGCTTACAAAAGATGTTGATGATTTATTGATTTAGAGGGAATTAATTAAACAGATAGTTTATATAATTCATTCTCTTTATATATTATCATTTTAGAAGCTTATAGGAATAAATTGAAACTCAATTACTCCTACCTAGTTATCTCCGTAAATCATAAGAATATGAAGAAAAACACTATGAATATAACTGGAAAAATTTACAGGAAAAACGAAACTGTATGAATCAGAATTCAGAATCCTTTGCTTTGTATTAATGATAAGGAAAATTCAAGTACATTCAATGCTTATACATGCTTCTTCAAGGGTGAAACCCTTAATAACTTGTGAAAGAGAGTTATTTATACAATTTGAGAACTGAGAAAATATATTAAACTATTTTACAAAAATAGATAATTACAAAATCAGGAATATAAACCGCTAGTCGATCTGACACTATTTTGGTGCTGAGCTTTTTGATGATTGTTGCTGAAAAAATTGAAAATTTTTGAACTTGTGATGACTGTTCCTATAAAGGTTGAATGTTGTTTGATCACCCTCTAGTCTAGTAAATCAGTTAATACTTCCCAGCGCTTCTTATCTGGGATAGATATTTTGGTTACCCTTCAGTAAATTTCATCCATCTCTGTATATTTTGTGAAAGTGGGTTTTATTAGAAATATATGCCTAATATCATCTAAAATGAAAAAGGTGTCCCTGAGTGCATTTAGCACCACTCTTGGTGTTGTTGCACCTTTTATGTTTGACACTGAAGCTACATTGGTGCCCACCTCTGTAAGCTTTCAAACATAATCCTCAATAGGCATTAATTTGTCATTAATTACAAGCATGGAGGGAAAACCCTTGTTGGTCAAGGGTTCAATCCTACTGAAAAAATGTTGAACTATTGTATTCACACTGCTGCACTTTTCTTCTAACTGAAGGATGAGGTTCTTCTTGGTGATGATCTTCTTTACTTCTAGAATAGTTGTTGTCCTGTCATTTATCCCTAACTCTTCAAGCTCATAGCTGTCTTTAGAGTTGAGGAACTTGATTATATCAGAAGAAATTTCTGGCATTTCCTCGATTTATTTAGAAATAGTTTCCACAAATTCCTGAGCTTTCTCTAAGAGGTCCTTTTAATCAAACACTATCCTGATATAGGGCCAAATATCCTTAATTGCTTCAGTAATTTCTTCCCACAAAATTTCTCTTTCCAAACCCAATTTGTTTTCAATGTAAGATTCTTTAAGTTCCCTCTACAATGTTTCAATCTAAGCTTTTTATCTCTGCAACTCAGCTACATGTGAAGTGTCTGCAACTGTTTTCATATGTTGTAACTCCCTGAGTTCATTCTGCAACTTCTTGATTTCTCCTATCTGAATAGACAAGTTATGAATAGCTTCAGCAAGTTGTTTAGCTCCTTCTATTATACCTGTAGTTGATGTTGTGGCTGAAGTAGAAACCCTGGTTATAGGGATTGTTACAAGGGGTACTATATCCATTGGAGTTTGAGCTCCTTTGACAACTCCCTCTTTCTTCTTGACTAGTTTCTCCATCTGATTCTCCATTTATTTTATTTGCAGGTTTTTTCAATGATGATCCTCATCATGTCAAACTTATGAGTTTCTATTTCTTCAATTTCTTTAGCCATTGGTTCCTCAGAAGCTGGAAATTTGAGTTGTTTCCTTAATGCTGCAACTTTAGCATTTTTCTTTTTAATGATTTCTTCTGTAGCATTTATGTTGGAGGGATCATATCCCATCTTTAGCACCAGATTTTCCAAAGATTGGATCTCTGTGTCCTTTTCCAATGAGGAGAATTTCTCCAACTTAAGTTGTGACTGTGTGTTGGCCAAGGTAACCTACATTTTTGATAAACTCATGGCAGTGTTAGTCAAGGTGGAAGAAATCATCTGCCCAGTTTGTTTTTGTATCTCTATTTGATCAATTGGATCCACATCCTTCACATTGAACTCAAAAAAAATTTGCTTCTAATAGTGTGCATCAGTATTAGGTTGGCGAATTTGGTCTTGCAAGAAAGCCATTTGTATTTTACCCTCCTCAAATTCAAAGACTAAAAGAAGTCTGGCCTGAGAGCTAGAGGAATGTTTCCAGAACTATGTGTAGGTGTTCAACTTCAACTCTTCATTCCTCCTTTTAATCTCACTGAAGACATGAAAAATGTCTTCCTCCTTATCCTTCTGAATGCTTCCACTAGTCTGAATTACCTGTTGTTCCTAAGAAGTAGTGGAATGAGTTGGTGACTGTGTAGACTATCCACCAGACTGTGTATAAATCATAGTCTCTCCAAGTCCATCCAATGTTGTCTTCTGAGGTTCATTTGTTGCACCAACAATCATAGAGATCCTAGGTCTCTTTTTCCTATGCACAATCCTAAAGCCCTGGCTGGATGCTTCAGTTGTAGGGGATGACTATTCTTCCCTTCCTCTTTTAGCTATCTTTCCTTGGGCAAGTGGAGTTTGTACATTTGATGTAGAAATTGCCTGCTCTTCAACCTCTTGGAGGGTGTTCTTTGTCCATTCCAACTAATTTTTATATTTCTCTATTTCAGGCCTGGCTGTGTGATGATATGCATTAAACTTGTTCTCCACCTTGAGTTTAGAAATCACTCCCATTGGATCATAAGACCAAGTGAAACTGAGACCAAACTTCATCTCCTTTAATAACTTGTCTGCTTCCTCTCTTGCTGCCCTAATGTTACAGATGAATGAACCAACTTGGGCTTTCATCTTGAATTGTGATTTCTTTTTTGTAGCCACAAATTGCACTTCATCTTCATTTAACATCTACCTAATGTATTCTAGTGCAAAGATTCTGACAGGGCGGTATTTGGGAAGTTTATAGGGTGGAAGCTCACAACCATAAACTCTGATTTCTGTATAGTTTTGGTAACAATACCAATCCCCTATTGTAGCTTGATCAACCAACTATAATACTTTGACAATATCCTCACTGATTCTTGGTACTGGAGTGATGCTCATATGACTGATCGCTGGATGAATAAACAGCTCTATGAACGGTTTATGTGTAAACTCTTCCTTCTCCTTCATTCCTATTGAAGTCCAAAATATCATTGATTGTTGGTTTCCTTCCTCATCTAGATTTTGTAAGGTAAATGGAAATTTGTCTCCCTAAAAATATATGAAAAGGTATACAAGTACTGAAGCATACTTGAATACTTCTTCAGTATTAAACTTGACAAATTGCTCATGTATGGCTTCAGCTAGGAAATGGTTGAAATCATAAATAACAGTGGGTTTAGAATCAGCAAAAAAGATTGTCAAGAAACCAAGGATGGCTTCATTTACATATTGATCAAAGTTATAACCAAGAACATAGGACAAAATAGTTTCTTGGTTCTATCAGGGAACATTGATGAGTCATAAGGAGGGTTTCATTTAGGTAGAGAGTTCAGAGCCTGGGATCTTTTAGTAAAGTCTAGTTTTTGATATGCTTCTATCAAGTTTTCATGGGAAAAAGGATGGGTTGGTGTAGTAGTAGGGGTCTGCAACATTTTTCAATGGAGTTAGAATTGATTAAACAGAGGATTTCTCCTATGGATGAAATGATTGCTCTCTGGCTGGGATCATAAGATTCATGCCATTTCCTCACAAATTCAGGTGCTTTGTGTATCTGAGGGAAAATGTAGTGAGGAAGTTGGGAGTCCAAGAGTCCTATTTCATCTGTCTGATCAATTTGTTGATCTTCCATCCAACAATAAATTTCATATAAATCAAATTGAGAAGAAGTCTCAATGATTTTACAATATCTGTTGACCAGGGGGTGTGATGGAAGTCAACCTATGGATGAATAAGAGGATTTGGGACTTCTGCAATTTCTTTTCCCTTAGGAGGCATTTTGTCAAATAAAATGCAAACTAAAAGTGATGGAAATGGGTCTGAAACAAAGTGATCAATGTAAAAGCAGTATAACTAAAAAAGAGGCTAGTGGACCTGGATGTCGACTTTCTTCTGGTTAGAACAATTAACTGCTTAATTGTCAGACCATGGTCGAGCTGTAAGCAGGCAAACTATTAGTGATCAATTTGGTTACATAAACATACTGTGTAACCATTTTCATGGATAAACGGGGTTTATAATGAGAAACAACGGAGCAATGTTGTTCAATGAACAGTAAAATTTTCATTAATTATCCAACGGATTAATTAACGAGTGTTTGGGCCATAAATATCGTGGGAGTGAAATTGAATGGATAATAGATAGGCGACAATTGATTGGATGGTAGAAGTGACATGGAGTGGATGTGGAGAGGGACATGGAGTAGCGGTAAATGGTCACTTATAAACCACATTCGGGAGTAACTTGAGGTAGTAAGTGGTGTCGGGATTTTAAGTCCTGAAACACTAAAAGGAAGGAAAGGTGGTTTAGGACGGCGGTTTCTGAAACTGCCCATTTTGGACCCCCCCCCCCCGATAAAGTCCAGACAGGAGATAAGGGCCAAGAATGGATGTGGGCCATCGGATGTCGGGAGAGCATGCGAGATGAAAGATAAGGTGAGAGGGATTTAACATGTAAGGCGGAAGTGATGGTGGGGTCACAACTTTAAGGCGGATGTGACAATTATGAGTTATGGTGAATGAATGGGCAGATGAATGTGGGATATTTACAAAGTAACATTGGTGTTTTAAAATTCGTGGTTAATTAAAACACATCTTTGAATGCATAGCTTATCCAATGTTACAACTTAGGATAAAATCCTTTCATGCTCCAATTATTTCTCATATGTCTACCTACCCTTTACATTTCTAATATTTTCTTTTATTCATCTAAGTGCATTTAGGCTAGCAACTCAATATTTCCTTTTAATGACTAATCTACCTCTATCCCTTATTTCCTCCATTGGCTCAGATTAAACTGTTGAGCCAATTTTATTTGCTACCTATTGACAAAAATTTAAATCAAATCCAATCATGATTAAACTGTACAATTGGATAAGATGAACTAGGTGTGGCATTTAAACAATCTACACACAACCTTTATTTGCAAAAATAAAATTGACTAAGAGTAGTGGCATTTGGGTTTGCAACACTTCCAGAGTTTATTATTTTTGCTTTTCTTTCTAACCTAACATTTTATTTTTTCCTCTGTTCTTTTAGGGCATCTATCTAACATTTTATTTGATATGGACTTATTCATAAATATCCCTAACATTTTTTATTCAATATTCTTTTTGTCCATATCCTAACTTAACATTTTTTGAAATATATTTTCATTTTTTGACTTATTGATACTAACTTACCAAAACCAAAAAATGCTACAACAGGGCCTTCTTTTGCAGGCAGAAAGTCCAAACAAACTCAGAATCATCACGCAGGAATGGTCCACTTGGGCTCTGGTAGCAGTGGTTCAAGTGTGACACAGCCCATAAAGGGGAAGAAGGGGACTGTTGGAATCCATACTCATCCTTCTCAGCCTATTGAGAGCGGTTCATGTGGAAGAACAACAATGGAAGATGAGGAAGACCATGTAGAAGGAACTGGTGAAAATCAAGTAAATGAGGAGCAGTCTACTTTTGTATTCCTGATTGTGAATCCTAATACACAAGTACAAATGAAAAATATTCCACCATCAACTCTTCCTCATTTCTATGGTAAAGTACATGAAGATCCAAACTCTTTCTTATTTGAGTTTGATACTTTGTGTAGAAGTTATGATTATTCATCTGATGCCCATAAGTTAAAATTGTTTCCTGCAACTCTCAAGGATGCAACACTCTGCTGGTTCATGGGAATAGGAGGAAACACTATAACTTATTAGGAGCAAATGAAGAGAGCTTTTTTTATCGAAATATCAAGAATATTGTAAAACTAGAGATATTCAAGATGAAATCTTTACTATTGGTAAAATGATGATGAGATGCTAGAGGACTACTTGGAGAGATTGTTGTACATCCTCCAAAGGTCAAAGCACAAATTTGATCTAAGTACCATTAGAACCTTGTTCTTACGTGGGCTTATTGATGATGCTAGGAATAATCTAAATATATTAGGACAAGGGGATATTGCTCAAAAACCTTTTGGTCAGATCTGTGACTTGTGTAGGAAATTATCGAGGAACCAATATAGATCAGGTAAAGGAATTCGGAATAGAAACAGGAAAACCAAATCTACTAATGCTATGATTATTGGATTGGAAAAAAAAATGGACAATATGAAAATTGAAATAATGAATATTGTTAGTAAACAAATAGACTCTTTGAAGTTTCAGCAAAAACTTGTAGAATAGCAGGAGTCATTGTCTATTTTCTGTCCAAGATGTCGAAGAAAGCATCATTTAAGAGAATCTCCTCTAGATATTAAAGAAACTAATAAATGTGTAATTTGTGCAGAGAACCATGCCATAGAAAAATGTCCCTCCATACTTGGGCTGAAAGTTGTACTTGAAGGAGGACAACCTGAAGCTGAATCACTGCATGCTATGGGAGCATAAAGAAATTGGCCTCAGGTAAGTGCAGGTATGGTTCTTGAACCTCCACCACATTTTTTTGGTTATAATGCACACTCATATTCCTATCCTAACACTGGTCACTCTCAACATTGGCAGCATGGGAACCAATATCAATATGGAAAACCCTCCCAATCTTGGCAACAAGGATGGAGAGGGCCAAACCATTCACATCATTCCTATCTTGCACCTATGCAATCATACCCTCCTACATATGCACCTTACCCAATGCCACAACCATCATTACCTCAATTGAGTCAACCTATGCCACCATTACCTTTACCTCCACCATTTCGACCTTCTCAGCTGCCTGCTCAACCTTTACCCAACCCCAATAATAAAGTGGTACAAATGATCCATTTTATGAACCCGATTTCTTCATCCAGATATCAGAATATGCCAGTTGGAGTCAATGATCTCCAATTGAGATCAGGGAAGGTAGTAACCTCAGAAAATCAAAACCAACCTATGGTGATTATCAATGAGAAAGGAGAGGAGGAAACTCCTGACCATTCTGAAAAAGATGACACCATTCAGCCTATCCCTGTACATTTTGAGCCCTTGTCATCTTCTTCCAACTGACCTCCCTATCTAGAGAGGTTAGTTGTGGAGAAGAAATACCCCATTGTTGAGTCTATCCTATATTCTGAGCTTAGGAACCTTTTCATAAGGGTACCTTTGCTCCAAGCTATTAAAGAGATCCCAATTTGTACAAAAATCATTAGGGAACTCTATCATAAGAATCTAGGAAGGAGAAGAATGGAACCTCAAACTATTCAATTTGTTGCTAGAGCAACGGAGTTAATGACGGGGTGTATGCACATGGAAAAATATACCGACCCTGAAAACCCTATTGTCTCTATTAAGATAGTTGATGTCCTTATCTCGAATGTACTTATAGACCTAGGGGCAGCCATTAACGTTATGACCAAGAAAACCATGGATCAACTTGGATTGGTCCATATCCGTCCTACTCCCATTGTGCTTGAACTAGCGGATAGATCTAAAATCAAACCGGAAGGGGTGTTGGATGATGTGGTCGTTTCCCTAGACTCTTGGGAATATCCCAAAGATTTCATTGTGCTTCAGCCATAGAATTCTGTGGGAGGGAATCCCTTCATCTTGGGACGACCATGGCTTTCTACGGTCGATGCTTATATCAGATGTCATTCTGGTGATATGTATATTTCCCATGGAGATTCCAGGAAGAATGTCACCTTATATCCACCCGTTAGATCCATTCAGGAGCTCTAAGATACTTTATGGTTAGACTATAGTAGTGATGAGGAGACTCGGCCTATTTCCTTGATACATCAGAATATTGAGTCTTCGCAGGAAGGTGAGATTCAAGACTTCTTGAACAATCTAGACACCATGCCTAATTTTGAGTCATTGAGTCAGATTTTTAGTCTAGATTTTCAGGAAAGACGTGACTCTCTACCTCCATCACCACCATCACTAGTGACACCTCTATGTACTCTTGAGCTTGATACTACTCTTGTTGAGATTAGTCCAAGTAAATCCTTGTATATTAGTTCAGACTTGGATCCTTCTAAGCAAGAGCATCTTGTGAATTTGTTGCGAAACCATCTCGATGCCTTTGCACGGGATTATGAAGATATGAAAGGCATCCCTCCTGAAGCTTGTACACACCATATCTATATTCAGGATGGATCCTGACTTGCCTGACAACCCCAAAGGTGAATGAACGTAGCTCTAAGAGACATTGTAAAGGAAGAATTGCAAAAACTCTTAGATGTTTATTTTATCTATCCCATTTCTAACAACTAGTGGGTCTCTCCATTAGTGTTAGCTCCAAAGAAAGATGGAAGATGGCACATTTTTATTGACTACAAAGAATTGAATAAATCCACTCTCAAAGAGTATTTCCCCCTTCCTTTCATCAATCAGGTACTCGATACCCTTGCTGGTAAGAAGTACTTTTCTTTTCTAGATGACTTTAGCGGATATAACCAAATACAGATAACACCCGAGGATCAAGACAAAACCACTTTTACATGTACATGAGGTACATTTTCTTACTGAGTGCTTCCCTTTGGGCTATGTAATTCCCTGACTACCTTTCAGAGGGCAGTCTTGGCTATTTTTGTTGACCTTGAGTGTGTAGAAATCTATATGGATGACTTATTTGTGTTTGGTGATTCGTTTCAGGAAGTGCTCAATAATCTAGAAAAAGTGCTTCTTCATTGCCAAGAATCTCATCTCATCTTGAGTGACCAAAAATTCAAATTAATGTGCAAGACGGGAGTGGTTCTTGGCCATCTTATTTCCGACAAAGGTATCTAGGTTAACCCTACAAAAACAAAAGTCATTTTGAGTCTCCCTATACCAAAAACTCAAAGGGAAGTGAGAGGTTTTCTAGGACATGCGGGCTACTATAGGAGATTCATTGAGAATTTCTCAAGGATAGTTACCCCCCTTCTCCAACTTTTGGCTAAGGATAGTGAGTTTCCTTGGTCCACAGCTTGCCAAAAATCCTTTGAGACATTGAAGTAAAAATTAGTCCAAGCACTAGTTTTGAGAGGACCAAACTAGTCCCTACCATTTCATATTTCCTCTGATTCCTCAGATACTGCTATTGGCACAACTTTAGGACAAGGAGAAGACAAACAACATTATGCTATTTATTTCATTAGTAAAAGCTTGTCACCCGCTGAACTCAATTATGCGGTTACTGAGAAAGAGTTTTTAGTTGTAATGTTTTCTATTAATAAATTCAAACATTATATTACAGGATATGAAGTCTTTGTACATACTGACCATTTCGCAATAAGATATTTGATGAATAGACCATTAACTAGTGGTAGAGTGACTAGGTGGTTACTATTGTTACAGGAATTTAATATTACTAATGTTGATAGACCGGGAAAATAAAATGTAGTAGTAGATTATCTTTCAAGGATAAATAATCCTGGTGAAGCAATTCCTGTTGATGATGATTTTCCTAATGAACATCTTTTTGTCATGTCAACAAAATTCCCATGGTTTGCTGAGATAGCTAACTATTTAGTCAGTGTAAAATTACCACCTCACTTATCCGCTCGTGAAAAGTGGAATATCATTTAGAAAAGTGTTGCATATTCCTAGATCCAAGGAGACCTCTTTTACAATGGAGCAGATCTCATTATCCGTAAACGTATAAGAGAGGAAGAAGTGTTTGATATTTCAAAATCTACCCATGATGAACCTTGTGGGGTCACCTTGCTGATAAGTGGACTACATACAAAGTGTTACGAGATGGCTATTTTGGACTTCCATGTTTAAGGATGCCAAACAATATGTCAAGAGATGTGATAGCTGTCAGCGAGTTGGCCAGCCTAATCAAACCAATGAAATTCCTTTATGTCCTTAGGTTATGATTGAGCCTTTTGAAAAATGGGCCATTGATTTCGTAGGACCAATAAATCTAGTATCATCAAATAAAATCATATTTTGGTTTGTACAGATTTTGTTACGAAATGAGTAGAAGTTAAAGCTATTTCTTTTGCTACTGAAAGAGTTGTTTTTTATTTTCTTTTTACTAAAATCTTTACTAATTTGGTGTGCCTAGAGAAATTTTTTCTGACAATGGACCACAGTTTATTTCTAATCTGGTACAGGGTGTGATGGAGTAGTATAAAATACAACACAGGAATTCTACACCATATCATCCGCAAGCAAATGGTCAGGTGGAGTCCACGAATGAGGTGATTGATTCCATCCTCACAAAGATGGTAAATATGCATAAAAAGAATTGGGATGACAAATTACCGAAAGCATTGTGGGCCTATCTAACCACTTTGAGAAACAGCACAAGACACACACCATATGAGCTAATGTACGGAAAACAAGTCCTATTGCCAATATAATTCTAGATCAAGACTTTTAGAACTACAGTTCAATTGGGGCTAGATTTCTCTAAAGCATAGTAGCAGCGTCTTCTACAATTAAATGAGTTAGATGAATTTTGAAGGGATGTTGCTCAGCAAAACATCTTGGTTCAACAACAGTGCAAGAAGTGGCATGACAAGTCCATTCAGAAGAAGTCTTTCCAACCGGGTGATTGGGTACTCCTTTACGATTCTAGATTCAAATATTTTAAAGGAAAAATCCCTGCAAGCTGGATGGGACCCTATGAGGTGGTCAAAGTGTTCGAAAATGGAGTGGTAGAAATCAAAACTATTGATGGACAGAAATTTGTGTTCCTAGTAAACGGGCACAAATTGAAGGTATATTTTCAGCCCCTTACTAAAGCAATTTTATGCAGCAAGTCCAACAACCATTTGAAAAGGAGTTGGTAGGTGGTAACACCAACATGTTGAAGATTTGATTCCTTCTTTTCCTTACTGAAAAAATAATAAAATAAAAGAAAATGAAAAAAGAAAAATTATAAATAGAAAAAGAAAAAATCCTGTAATTATGAAAATCAGTTGACTAACATGATTGCAGAAGGATCAACCTAAAAACCAGCATGCTGGCAGGAAGATCGAAATTTTAATAAAAAGGGAATGTTACTTGATTTTTAGATATGCTAGCTGCTACCAAGAAGAAGCAGGCTCACGAAACTGAGCACTTACCCAAGTTTGGGGTAACTAGCATGGACATTTTTATGCAAGCAAATGCTTACTTCCCACTGCAATTATTTTTTTTGCACCAGTGTAGGCAGATTTCTAGGTAAAAACTTTGCCTCTCTTCTATTTCCCATTTTGAAAATTTCCACTAGTTTCTTTTCTAAAATCCCCAATGAATCACCTTCCTCTTTCTTCTAAGAAACTACCCTTGCCCGATTTCGTAAAATACCTCTTTTCCCTTGAATTTTTTCCCACATCCCATTTTGTTTATCTCTCTTGGTGATATTGTTTTAGGAATCCCGGCTGTAATGTTCTATCCCATTCTAAAAAAATTATCCCCCTTCCCACTTCTTTATTCCCTCATAAATTAATTGCATAATTTGATGCAATCAATCCAGAAGGCATGCTTGTGAAACACCAAAGGATGGCGAATAAATGTTTCTTGTATAATGAGGCAAAATTTGTTAAGTCAAGCTACAGAATTATGTTCTATCAGATTTTCTATTTTTGTAAAATTCCCCGGTGCAAGATGCGCAATGCAAGCATGTTTAGTGCAGGAACACAAATGACTGTGAAAGCAAGTAAAATTCACACAGTCCAATAGTGTTTTATCAAGGATATTTATGGATCTTTACTTTCCTGCACATGAGTACTGGTATATCATAACATTGCATGTTTCAATTAATACTTTGTTTCATCATTTACTAACTTAGGAAAAATATTTAAAGTGCAAGGTGTATAGGGTTTTGAAATATAATTTTTTTAATAAGTTTTGAAGTATGTCTTGATTAAATTACAATGCAGGCTGTGGGATAATACTGTTGTCCGATAGCCTATATTCACCTTCCTTAAAATAATTTCACATTTCTTGTCCATTATTACCTTACCCCGTAACCCGATCATTGTAATTGTTGCATCATCGCTGCATAAACCTCCACTCCAACCAATCATTATGACTCACTTGTAGCAGATTCATAGGAATCTGTGCCTAATACGAAGAGTTTTTTTCATCATGACCGGGTGAGTGGGACTAAAAACTTGGAGGGTGACGAACGTCTGGCATAAAGCTCTCGGCAAAGCATTGGTGTCACTCATTGGAATTAGTTCGAGGGTGTCATTGGAAAGGGTGAAGTGCAGTTCGAAATGGCACCTGTAAGGAGTGAGTTGTTGTCTTTGTAGGAGATTGAGTATACCACAGAGTACTGAAATAGTCTTTCACTTTTGCAAGAATCCGGGTTCCTACCATTCTTACAGAAGTTTGAGGGGTTCGACATAGCTATGGTACTGGAGTTCGCAAGGACATTTGAAGGAGGCTGAGTTAGGGTTGGATCGTTGAAGTTCAAATTTACAGAAGAGTATATTGCACAAGCTACAAGCTTGCCACTTACAGGAGAGCATTGGTTTAAAAAGGAGTGGCTCGGGAAGAAACGATGGCACCGGTTCCTAGTTGACAAAAAGCTTAAGGTTGACTGTAGGAAGGGACTTCCGTAAAGCACCATGATTGGGAAGTGGTGAGACCTCCTATTCATACTACAGAAACAATTAATTTCCCTTACTACCTACTCAGGATTCTTGAGAAAATGGCGAAGCGCATGCAGAGTGGAAACACAAGCCAAGTTGCAAACAAGCTCTACCATCATGGGCTTATCATGATTCTGGTCAAGAAGTTGGAAGAAAAAGGAGTAACTTGGGGAGCATTCTTCAAGGAGTTTCAAGGAAGGAGTTCAGAGAAGTTTGCTAGCACGAGTACAAGTAACAAAAATAAATTAGAGACATCATCTCCTGCCAAGAAGAAAGATGAAAGCACACCAATGTAAGGAGGGAAGAAAACTGTTGAAAATAATCCACCCTTGGCTAAGAAGAAAAGGACCAGAACCTCGGTGAGAAGGAAGACTGTCTCCTAAGGGATGAACCAGTTGATCTCTCTAATTATAATCGATGAATCACCCCAAGTTTCCCCTAAATTTCATAATCTCTCAGTGATTGCAGATGCAGCAGCACACACTGTGGAAGTTGAAGAGAATGCGGAAGATGACGTATTGTTGTCAACTTTTATCAGCAGATTAAGGAAGAGGAAGATGACACCAAAGTATCAGTGAAGTCCAAACATAGGATCATGAGGATGAAGAAGAGCAGCATATAGATACCCTCGATAATTTCAGTGAACCGGACATTGAAACCCTCGGTGCTTTCGAGAAACGGGGTACTAAAACCCTCGTTGTTTTAGAAGAATGGGGTACTTGTTATAGAAATTTTTGTGCCCTACAACCCCAAGCATGAAATGTCCATAAACCAAGGGCTCCTAAGTCCCTAAAAGTGTTGTTCTAACCCCTAAAGGAACAAGGTCGACAGATTACAGCTTCTCCCAGAAGTTCTCCATGAGAAACTACTCAAAATTGGTCAAAACAAGATCATTGCAACTGCTCCACTGGCTAGGTGCGTTGCATCTCACCCAAATACACTGTGAGGGTGCGTTGCATTTCAAAATTCCCTTCTGTGGGGTGCGATGGGTGAGAAATGACAAACGACAGTGTCATTCTGCGAGGTGGAGAGGCAATGGAAGCTTCCAGAATCTTCTCCTGTGACACTTGCCTCACTGAATTCGACCAAGGATGAGTAAGAGGCCCTCAGTCTCCAAGTGGAAGCAAGAACTGTCAGAGAGAAGACACTAATCAAATCACAAGCTGATTCATCCCCCTTAGGATTCAAAGGATTAGCGCAAGACAAAGGTTGGTCTTTCTGTTCCTCTCTATCTATAATTCATAAAGGAAATACAAAAGTAGTTTTTCTCTGTTTGTTTCTAAGGAAGTTGTCACACCTTAGTGGGATAGAGCAGTTCTATATAGACACTTTTCCCTGTAACAATATTGAAGCCCCTACTGTTTTAGAAAGCCAAGGTATTAAGACCCCTGCTAGTCTAAATGGATAGGGTACTGAGTTCCTCGAGGAACTCGAAGAACAGGGTGTTAAAAACCCTGAGGATTTGAGTGCACAAGGTACTGAAACCCTTGGCATGAAGATTGTGGAGGGCATCAAAACCCTCGGTGACAAGGAAACCCCAAGTGTAGAAACCCTCGGGGATGTCATAACGTAGAAATTTGATGGACTTGACCTTGACAATGATGGGACCTATTTTGAGTCTGTTGCAGAGAAGACATTTACACCTAAAGATCTTAGCACGACACCCTCTACTCTCTACCTCAACAGCTGAATAGTAGAATTGGAGCAGCAAGTTCATGACCTAGAGGCTTTGAACCAGGACATGAAGGAACAAAGTTGGCAAAAGTAGAGCAAGGTGGAGCTACTTACAGAGGTAAAAAGGCATAATCAAGTAAAAATGTGGAAGTATCAGGCTTCCAAATGCTACAAATGCCTCAAGAAGGTGACGAATCAATAGAGAAGAGACCGAGGGAAAAAGCCAAAGATAGGGAAAGTAGGAATAAGCATTGAAGTTCAGGATTGAGAGCTGGCCACTCATTTTTTGAGGATTTTTTTGCAGAAGGTAAAATGTTGTGTGACGGCACACAAAATATTAGGGATGGGAGGATGTTGGTGTCCTAAATTACCCTATTTTTACCCTATTTCTATAAACATTAACCTCTGTTTTATCTCAACTTAAACCTCTCTTTCTTGCACTATTCCAAGATAACTACCTATTCTTGAATATGCTTCATATTTTACATTAAGATTTATTAAAGTGATTTATTAATAATTTTTACATAGATTTCATGCCTATTAAGTACCTCTTGTAACTTATGATAATGTCCTAGAAGTAATTGAGGATATTAGTTTTAATTATGAGTTAGTATGATCAGTGCAGGCAGATTCCTACACCGCCGCAATGATTGGTCTTAGATTTCCGTGAGATGAATCTTCCCACACGGATGTTTTGATCCATGACTTCAAGTTTGGTTGCTGATTAATTGAGCATGGATATTAGTGGCACACAATCAGGGATGTTTGCCAAGGATGGTCTACGGACAGCGAAGTACACGTTCCATTATAATTGTTAGCCGATTTTGTAATGTTTGGTTGTTAGTCTGTTCGGCTGAAAGGCCTGAATAAGAAAATGACTGTAATTAGTGGAATACAGCTAAGGCCAAAAGGATGTATAAAATATAGATTGTAGGTAGAACTAGTTAGCGATCCTTAGACTATAATTTCATTTTCTATGTAATCTAGTATCACCCTCGGTTTTGGGTTGGACTCGCACTACTATGTACATTCGTTGATCAAGTAATACAAGGAATCTACCATGTTATATATGCACTGTGTTTAATTTATCTTTCATGCGTACTTGAGTGTTGAATCTTTTCATTTCTTAAACAGGAAACGAGTTGGTTGGCTAGGGCCCAGCCAACCCAGCTCGTTTATTGTTTTTCTTTCATTATTCAGAAATACTATGTGGATATTTCACTTTGCAATTGTGTGGTGTGAACAATTTTATATTTATTTCTGAAGTTCTGATTTAAATCTATTTCGGAGTTAAGTGTGAAATAGATCTATGGCTTGGGAGTTAATTGAATTATTTCTTTTCTATAATTCCTTCCTCACATTTCTTTATTCATAGTTCTTGTCTCGATTTTCTTCCTCTTGAATTGTGCAAGAAGCCCTTTTCCTGTACCAGTGCATGTGATTTCCTGCACTCTGGTTCAGTCATTTATTTTACATCGAACATAGAATTTCTTTCCCTGATTATCATTTTAGTTATTCTTGCAAGCAAATGGACTGCTAATTAGTAATTGTCTTCAACATTAAAAGTATATTTCTGAAGGATCTTAGAACAATTTCATGAATTTATCATAGACACGTTATACTTGCATTTTATGCTTTACGACCAAGGAACAGAAACACTTCAAGTGGAATGCCAAAGTTAGATGATACATGCAAATCACTTAGACTACTACTTTGATTACTTCGAGTTGCTTTCATTTCATGAAGTTTACTTCCTTTGCAAGATTTAAATTAATTAAAGAATTTATTTTGCATAGATAATTTATCTCGGAGTTTCGTTTGCAATTCCAATTATTTTTCAGCATATCTTTCAATATTTTCGAATGTAAATTAGAAACATGGTGAAGGAAACTCTGCCTCTATGTAAGGGCTAGTCTCTTGTCACAAAAACATAGTGCTCTAAGCCCTGAGGCTTAAAGAACCTCCACAAATACATAAATATTCAGTAAGGGAGGTAAAATATACTTTTACACAGAGGCACTGTACCTTCACTAGTGCAAGCATATTGCAATAATACAAGAACAAGTTGTTTGTGTAGAAGGAAAATAAAGACGAAAACAGATCTCTCCAAGGGCCCACTTGTCATACTGTTAGCCATCTATCTGAAGATAAAAATAGCATTTCCTTTGAGCATTTAAGATTTCTTCAGTTGTGTGAAAGCTCCTTTACTTGATTTACTTGGAAATTGTTCTTTTATATTCCAGCACTAGAGTTGCTTTGGTGTCAATTGCCTTTAAGATTGTTTTATGTCTGATTCTGCAAACATTTCCTTTAAGAAGTAGGATTAAGAATAGAAAAATTCATACCACTTCTGGCATTGCGTGTGCTTCACCTCTAAGTTTACGAAACCCCCGGGTTGACAATTAAGTGTTGCGGAGTTTGCTTAAGTGCAATTCTTGCACCCAACAGTGTGTTTACAATAAGAGTCTCAAAGAGAAATAGATTTTTACTCCATACCAAACTTGATCTGTCAACTAATAATTATTTTCAATCCCATAATAAACTTTTCAGCTTCCTATTATCATTTTCTCAATGTTATAATTCTAGTTGAGTTAATGACGAATTTCAATACCTAGATATGTGTATGAAGAAAATTTCTCCAAGTAGTTATTATCACAAATAAAATTAACATAGTTAATCTTTTTGGATTTAATTATCATGGATTTAGTCTTGTCAATACTATTAGTCATACCCATCTTGGAGAAGTAAACTCAGGGGATTCTAAGTTGCTTGTCAATATCATCATGACTCCTGGCTAGAAGAACAATATTTCCAACATAAAGGAGAAGTGCAATGACCATACTAGTGAGCTTGGGTACATCACATCCTACAAATTCTAAACACTCTTCTAGCTTATCAATGTAAATTCTTAACTCCAATATTGCATTTAATTACTTTTGACCAACTGTCAGTGGTCCTAAGCTCGACAATAATATTCTCATATATCCTAGTCATTACAACCCTAAACGTGAGAGGAACCATTATCTCTTCTAGTCTCTTCCACATCATATCCCGAGGAACTGTGTTGAAAGCTTTTCTGAAGTCAACAAAACTATAGAAGAGATTAGTTTTATTATTGTGGCATTCCTCTGCAATGATCTTAAGAGTAACTTGATGGTCTATAGTTGAGTGATGTCTCCTAAATCTAGCTTTCCCTTTAGCTCTTTTGCCATGTATTTCAAGTGAAAGGTTAATATTCTTTTGTGAAATGAACTCATATAGTTTGGCTAAAATGTGACTAATCATAATCGTCCTGTAGTTAGAGGGAATGTTTTTATCCCTACTTTTAAAGATAGGAACAATAAGGATTTTCATCGAAGACTTAGGGAATCCTTGTTTCACTACAAAATTGAGGATTTTTTGTATATAAGGGATGAGGATAGACCTTCTGATTTTGAAAATTTCATCTTGGTAGCCTTCAATATCCCTAGATTTCCCATTAGCAAGTTTCCTCGTCCCAAACTCCACATCTTCCAAAGAAAATATATCCTCCTCTATAGGAGTGTTCAAGATGGTACCCCTGGTGTCAAGGGAATCATATAGATTCTTAAGATAGATATCCCAGCATGAGAGCTTCACTAGGGAAGCAATACCATACCACTTGCATTCATATTGGGGGATATATATTGAGGAAAAACTGAAATAATATATTGGGGGGTATATATGGGGTAGAGGGTTTTTATATTGTCAGGTATAAAAAATGGAGCTCAAAGTTAATGAAAACATATAAAGGAGTTGTTGGAGGAGAAATCTGACTCGTCCAACTAGTCTAATAGAAAAAGGGGTAGTCGGCGCTACCGACTAGCCCCAGTAAATTCAGCAGATTGCATTGTAATGTAAGATTAACTAATGGTAGTTAAGCAACATAATCAGTCGAACAATTATATCTATGTAACTATTATGCTAGTCTATATATATGCATCTATATAGAAATGTAATGGTTGTCTTCTAATAAATAATAAGAATATATCTATGTTTAGCTTATCTATCACTCCATTTGGTGAGCACCAGTATTACAGCAATAATTATGCAACTCTTGGGCTGCCTACTTTACTCTTATCAACTCGGTAGTTCGTAACAAACTTGGAAGCGACGGTGTTGTATGCACAATTACTAGTTCTTATTGTAGGTTGTCACTTGGTCAGTCGATGCAAGATCACTAGGAGCTCAAGCCAACTTCTATGGATTCTAGAATAAACTTTATATGTGATGAAAGAAGAGATTACTCTAGAGAGGCTACTCTAATTGCAGAAAGGAGAAAGACTGAAATGCAAAGCAAACCTAGTAAACCCTAATTAACCAAATAATCCTACTTTTGTAGAAAGCACTATGAAACCATGAAATGAATTCCATTATCTACTCAAGGAATTAAACAACATCTACTCAAGTTATTTCTAGAATTAAATGAGAAAAAAAACATCTTTTTGGATTTCTATGTATTTTTATGTGAATTTTACATGCATGTATTTTATTGTGTGTGACGGTGGAAGCGAATAAGTGGGGTTGAAGGGTGACTTTGGAACATGAGAGGCTTTAGGATGGTGTGGATGGGTCCTAGGAGGTCTCAGGTGGCCTTCTGGAGGCTTTCCCCACACTCGGCCTTCAAAAGAAAGCCTACAGGAAAATCTACAGGAGGACACAGGGGATCTACAGGAGGTCTACAAGAGGTCTACAGGAGGAGGCCGAGAGCAGTTTTCATGGTTTTGAGGGTATGAGACTGGGTGGAAAAGGTGGATGAAGGTTGGAATGAGGTGTTAATGTGCCTAGGGTTTATCAAGAATCACCATGAGAGAGAAAGATGATTGGGTTTGCTCAAGGAGAGAGGAAGAAGTTCTATGGAAAAATGCAGAAAACTAAGGCAGATTTGAGGTGAGATTTGGGCAACCTGTAGGGCATGGATCAGAGAGAGGATGTGATGGCTGATAGGTTGTCCTATTGTTAGAAGAGATCTGCTGCAAAAGAATTGACAGTCAACCAATAAGATCAAACAAGCAATGAAATGATTGCATCTAGAAAAACAGAATTTTGCATCAAGCTAGTCTAAACTATGATCTATGAAAGCAAATGCTGAGAAATGCTACATGAAATAAAGCATGGAAGAAGACTTATTTCAAATAAATAAGTGAGCTTGGTGGAAAATATCTAAAGCAAAGAATTAACCTTCTAACAAACTGCAAACAGTAGAAGTCCTATGAATGAGGAAAATTTGTGTTTTTTGGGTAGCAAGAGGGTCTTTGCCTCAATTCATGGTCTGAAAGGGAGGAAGAGAGGCCAAGGCACTATTGCTAGCATTTTGAATCTTCTTTTTATCACTGCTTAACCTTCTATAGAAATCACAAATGGAAGCAAACTCCTAAATCATCAAATGCAACCTATTCTTAACCATGAAAGAGATACATCAAACAACAACTAATCTACAAACTGAAACAAAGCATATAAATACAAATAAAGAGGAGCTTGGTTGCTTGGATTGGGACCTAACCCAATAGCTTCAACCCTCTGAGGTAACTCAGTACTAGCTCAAAATGTATTCCATCTTTATTATCAAAACAATAACAAGATTACTTGAAACTGTCACAAAAATAAGCTTGAAGTTGAGCAGAGTTTACATAAGCAAAAAGCCAACAAAAATCCAACAAAAATATGACCCTAGTGAGGCCCTAAGCCTCTCTACTTATACAACTAAAGCTACCAACAACTTCCTTAAAATCAGGGAGGCTTGGCTCCCAAAACTCGAGATAATCAGTAGTTATCCTCCACTTGCTCGATTGCCTCCTAGTGCATTGATTTGGATGTTTGTACTCCGAGCTAAATGAAGGGGAATTCAAAATGGGGAGTAACAAATGAGGGGAATTCCCTCCTATAATTCCTCTTCTTTGTCCATTTCAAGTTATTGCTGCCATTTGTCCACTGAATCTTTGACTTTGTCTTCAAAATTCAACAATAAGCTGCACTAAACACATATTAGACCACATGGCATCATAACTAACTCAACTCACTCCATAAGCATAAATATAATAAAAAAATATACAATAAGCTAAGAGAATGTTTGATTTTACTATGTTAGGAGGTAAAATGAGCCCATATAATTACCCATTTATGGGGCTCATCATCACCCCCCCACTGAAGGTGTTTCTCATCCTCTGAGCAACTTAGTCCATCCCCTGATCTTTTATGGCCCTGTGGCCTCTCTAGCATCCCAAGCTTCTAATGTTGTTTCCTCTTGCTTGTCATAGAAGCCTGCCTTTCTGTCTATCTTTTCCCACTACTTCTGCTCTTCTTCTTCTGTTCTTCCTTTTAGCATGCCTAATAGCAGTGGGGGACTCAGTTTGAGGCCAATCCAGTTGACCTGCAGCCTTTGCATGGAGTGCTTGTACATTGGCACTCTCCTTAGTGCCTCCTTCATCCTCATGGGGGAATGTTATTCCCTGATCTTCATACTGTGTGGTAAGGTATTCCATCTCCTCATACATGTATGCACACAATCATCCCCAAGTAGCCTTTCCATGTCCTCAAAATGTGCAATGGATTGTGCTTGATCACTTATATATCTAGGGGAAATCTAAGGATTATTGGAAAGCAGCTGGTGTGTGTTGATGAATTCCATGAGATCTGATGGCTTAGCTCTAATAATTAATGGCTCATTCTACTCTCTTATCATTAACCTTTTTACTTCTGTTGCCCTCAACTCTTCATGGTTCATCCATGAGGCCATGGCCATTAGTTGTAGGTCCCCTAGCCTAGCATTGGGATCCCACACATTCATGTCTATGAGGGCCATATTATGTAGGTAAAATTCTACCATCTTTGCCTTATCTTCTATTGTGCTTTGGTCACACAGGTCCATAAACTGCCTGTAATCTTGAAAAGGCATTGTGCCTCTTTGTGCCAAAGTCTTGATCTGAAATTGTAGCCGTTGGTCCTTGAGATATAAGCCATAGTATTTTTCTGGTGTTCTACACTACAATGCCTCCATGGATAAGCTGGTCATGCATGCCATCTGCGTTTCTTTCTCCTTTAGCTACCTCCTTAGCAATTCATTTTCAGTTTCCAGTTGGCTTCTTGCAATTACTTCTCTATGTCTGACAGCACTTAACTCTCTGCCCATTTCTCTAAGTTTATTTTCCATATGGCCAACATCCTCAACTCCCTTGGATTTGGCTATTTGCATCCACTGATGTGTTCTTATTCTTTCCTTTTCTAATTCAAAGAATAGTGGAATTGCAAATGTTTGTGGAATTATCCTACCTCCTTCAAGAAGATGGTAATAGGAGGCAAGGTTGGGCTGGGGATCAGGTTCTTGTAGCTCTGTAGCTTCCTCCTTCCCCTTTGGCTATTCTTCTATTCTTTTCTCAAGCTGTTGGGTCTCCTGTAATTTTGATAGTGTCTCCTATAGAACTATCTGAGCCTCTTGTAGGACTGTTTTTGGGTCTTGTAGTTTCACTTTCTCCTTCCAGGTGGAAGATATAGGAGTCCCTCTTTCATATGTAATAGGTGTTTTGGAAGGAGATTCTTCCCCTTTGACAGAGGGTGAATATTCAATTGTAATTGGCACTATTGAAGATGGCTAGGGTTTCCCTGTTTTGATCCTTGTGCTTTTCCTAGCCTTGAAATACATGGAGGCCTGCCTTTTCCTCTTTTCTTTTGGCTTAATTGGTGTGCTCAGGGTAGCGAGGGTAGCTGATCCCTCCCTTTCCAGAGTCTCAAGGGACCCTTCTCTTTGTTTTGCCTTTGCTGCCTCTTTTTCTCCTCCCTTTGTCTTTTTCTGTTTCTCTATTTGCTTTGTTTCTTCCTGTTCTATTTCTTCACCCTTCTCCTCTTCTATCTTAATTTCTTCCTCCTCCCTTTCTTGTCTTGCTAAGTCATCATTTGCTTCACCTTCTCCCCCTTTCTGCTCTTTCTCCTCACTGTCAGAAGGACTGATATCATAGGTGAGGGCCTTTATGTCATCTTCTGCTGTCATGTTTCAGAAGACTTCCCATGCTATAGGGAGTGAATGTATAGAGGGCTTCTTCCACTAAGATTTTGATTAACCCATGGTGAGCTAGCTGATCTAAATTCCATACCTTAATCTTAATTTTGGAGTCTATGAGGGACTGCAGGAGGAAATAGGGGATGCTAAGTTTCTGGGGTGTCGGAGTGTCCATGCCATAACTTAGTTCATGAAGGATTCTAAAATGGTAACCATAGACTATGCTATACCTACCTTCACTAGAAATGTATTTGATGATTTGTTAACCAACCTCATCCCAAGGGTATGGTATTCTAGCCCTTCTAATGCCATTTTTATCCTCTACATGGGTTTCATTGTTTTGGAAGAAGTTTTTCTTGGCAGCCTGTCCAATTGTTTTTTCATCTTTGCTCCATGGTAATCCAAGAGGAAGGGTAGTAACCCTACTGATAAATTCAAGGATTATCTCCATGGAAAGACCTCTAAAAGTGACAGTGGTATGTGTTCTTGAGTGAGGTACTAAAGAGAGGGAAAATTATTGGGAAATTTCCTCATCAAACCCTCGGAATTTCTCAAAAATGTTCATCCAATTTGCCCTTGTGAATATGGACACTACTTGGGGTTGTTCATGGAGCCTAGTGGAATTAGTGGGCTCCTTCCTCATGAACCCTCCTTTCATTGTGTTTATACCCCTTTGGAACACCAAATGTGGAGATGGAGACAATATTTTTGAAGAAAATAGGAAAACAGAGGAAAACTGTGTTTTTTTTAAGAAAACAGGCAGAAATTTTTATGTATTTCTCCTTCTTCTATGGACTTAATTCCTCCTTAAATTGATATAATTTATTGCATATACTGATAATCAAGGTGGGTATGAATGGAACCTACCTCCTCAGGCTAGAAATCATGCTAAAAACCCGTGTTTTCTTCTTCAAAACAACTCACTGCCCCTCCTGTAGAATTGCCTATAGGTGCTCTTGTAGAACCTGTAAGTGCTCCTATAGAGAATGCCAAGAGCAGGAGGATGGGAGAGATTGATGGAGAATGATGGTTTCGAGGCTGTGGGGGCACAAGGAGTCTGCTGCAGCTTAGTTTACGAGGAGAGAATGAAGGAAAAGGTGGTGAGAGTGCTCGAGGAGGAGTACTTATTACTCTTTTTGGATATTTTCAGTGATGGGGGTGAGCTGGCAAAAGTGTACGTTGGCCATATTTGGACCATTGGTCCCCACCTGCCTTGTCATCATGGTTTCTCCCCACAATCACCTCTCATCATTGCATCGGAGTTTACACACCCTCCACTACCTGTCCTTGACATCTCTCTTGAGTTGACTGTGCACACGTGTGGGTGACATCTTTGGATGAGTGCAGTCAACTAGATGAAGGTGGCCAAGTTAACTGGCCACCTTTTCCTCATTCAACCTCAACCATCTCATTGCTCATGCATATCTTTCAATTACACAAATGCAAACAGAGGAGCGGGTTAGTCACTTACCTGTGATTCGAATGCATGTGTTGTGAGGTATTTTGGCTCTTTCTACTGCTGCATGCCTGTATTTCCTTTGATGCATGTTGTCTGCTTGCTGATGTGTGGTTGTTTGTCTTATGCAAGTATCCTCTAGCTAGATCTAAGCTTCATATGTCTCCTTCAATCCCCATGGTTGCACTTCTTTCGCTGTTGTGGCTGGATTTTAACGGGATCAGCTGCTACAGGAATTCCTACATGAGCTCTTGTAGCTGCTTCTTCCCTTGAATCTTCAGCTTCTTTTTGTGCTGGGAGTTGTGAGGATGATGCCAGAGATGAAAATGGAGATGGAGAGGTAATAGGTAAGTTGCAGGTGAGATTTAAGGTGCTACTTCCTCTCTTATTTTTGTTTTTTTTTTCTCTTTACTAAAAACTGTTTTTTTCTGTGTTTTTCTAGGACAGGAATAAAAATGATGATTGGGGTGTGATGTAGGTGTGGAATGGATGGCAAGGAGGATTTAAGACTGTAGGAGGGTTTATATGTTCTTCCTAAAGCTTCCCTGCCACTCAAACTTCTTCTTATATTCATTTCTGGCTCTCTATAATTCCTACAGGAGCCTCCTGTAGAAAACACAAAGCCTCTTGTAGAACACACAATTTCTGAAAAAGAAGCACAGTGGGGTGAAAGAAATGTTAGAAATGATGGAGAAGAGTGTGGAGGAGATAAGATAGGTTCTGGTGTGAATTTCAGGGCTCTGTGGCATCTTCTCTTGCTCTCTGTAGTCCTCCTGCAAACCTGCAATGCACATTAAAATTCAATTTTATTTTTTCTTTTCTTTCTTTTTCTTCTTCTTTTTTTTTTTTGAAAACAACTAGGGTGCCTCAAGGAGGTTTTCACCCTAATTTCCTACCCTAGGCACCTCCAAGGGAGGTTTTCACCCAGGGATCTTATTCTCTTTTTCTTTTATTTTTTTCTTTTGACATCACTGGGCCGCCTTAGGAGAGGTTTTCAACCCAATGATGGGACTCAAGTGCCTCATGGAGGTTTTCACTTGAGTCCTTATTTTTTCTTTCTTTCTTTTCCTTCAGTGAGTGGGTGAAGTGGAGGCTAAGACATGCTCCACTACCATCACTGTATTATTCAAATATTCAATGAACTCTCGCTTGGAGAGGGGCTTCTTGTAAACTTTCAACCGTTGTCCATTGAAAAGCATGGGGATGGCTTCATCATCAATGGTTCTAATCAGAAATGAACCATTGTCATTGCATTTTTCCATAGTGTAGGGTCCTAGCCATATTTTCCTCAGCTTGCCTTTGAAGTCTTTATATCTTGAATCATAAAGTAGTTCCCAATCTCCCTCTTGAAATTGCTTCTCCTTGATATTTTTGTCATGTCATATCTTCCTCTGAAGCTGACCTACCTCTCTGTGGAGAAGCACCTACAAAACTTGTTCATCCAATCCATTGAGCTAGAGTAATCTTTCCTTCTATGCATGTTTGAGGTCTAGGTCCAGCTGAGCTTCCATCCTTAGTTTATTGAATTCAAATTCTATTGACAGAAAAGCCTTCTTCCCATAGACCAATTCATAGGGTGTGAACCCTGTAGTGGTCTTCCATGTTGTGTTGTAGGCCCAGGTGGCCTCAACAAATCTGTCTGCCCAGTATTTTTTGCTGCTGCTCACTACCTTGGTCAGGATCCCTACCAAAGCTCTGTTAGTGACTTCCACCTACCCATTGTCTTGTGGATGGTAAGGGGTGGAAGTCTTGTACTTGATTTTATGATGTGTGAGTAGATTTTCAATCAAATTGAAGTGAAATAACTGCCTTGATCTATGACCAATTCTGTTGGATACCCGAACTTGTAGAATATGTTTTCTCTCAAAAACTCAGATACTTTTTCCTCTGTTGCTGCTTTGATTTCTTTTGTTTCCACCCATTTTGTCAAGTAATCAGTGCACACAATGATGTATTGTTTCTGTTTTGAAGGAGGGTTGATAGGACCCACAAAGTCCATGCCCCACTTCTCAAATGGCTCAAAGGTCACTTGAGGTTGCATGGGCATCTCATCCTTTGGAGTAGGTTTCCCCATCCTTTGACACCGATCACATTGGTTGGTGTATCTCCTCACATCTTGATGAAGACTGGAATAGTAGTAGCCTTCTTGCAATATCTTGAAGGCAGTTCTCTTTGCTGCAAAATGACCTCCACAAGGCCCATCATGATAGGTTAGGAGAATGTCAAAGACTTCCTCCTCCCTGACACAACTTCTCAAGATCTGATCTGGGCCAAGTTTGAATAGATTACCCCCAACCCAGGTGAAAGGGGTGTTTTTCCTTACTATCTTGCTCTTCTCTTTTGAGGACAGGTGTGACGGAAACTGTGTTGAAACCAAGTAGTTTTCTATATCAGCAAACCATGGAGAGAGTACTAAAATAGCAAACAGATGTTCATCTAACATTTGGTCATTCACCATTCCTTCTTCACCTGCAGGCAAATTTACTCTAGACAAAAAGTCAGCAACCACATTTTCTTTACCAAGCTTATCCATAATGGTCAGATCAAACTGCTGCAGTAAAAGCAACCATCTAATAATGCGAGCATTTACATTTGGTTTGTTCATCAAATATCTAATTGCAGCATGATCAGTGTGCATGAAGGTTTGATAGCCTGTGATATAATGTATGAATTTGTTTAAGGAATGCACAACAGCTAGGAGTTCCTTCTCGGTCACTATGTAGTTTAACTCTGCCTTTGACAAATTTTTGCCTATAAAATATATGGCATAAGGCAAATTTTCATCAATTTGTCCTAAGGATTCTCCTATTGCTTTGTTCGAGGCATCTATGTGAATGAGAAAGCGTAGGGCCCAGTTTGGGCCTCTGAGAATTGGGGCAATTACTAACTTGCTCTTCAAGGTATCTAGGGCTTCTTGACAGTTTTCAGACCATATGAACTCAACATCTTTGCCTAAGAGGCCAAACAAAGGAGAGGCTAGCTTACTGAAATCTTTAATGAATCTTCTGTAATACCTAGCTAAGCCTAGGAAACTTCTGACATCTCTCACCTTTTGAGGAGGTGGGACCCTTTGGATGATGGCAATCTTGTTGGGGTCCACCTGTAGTCCTTGTTGAGATATTGCATGACCTAACACGGTCCCTTTAGTCATAAAAAATTTACCTTTTTTCGGACTGAGGGATAGGTTCATCTTAATACACTTGTCTAGAACTTTACCTAAGTTAGCTAAAGCTACCTGAAATTCAGAACCATAAGTAGTAAAATCATCCATGTATATTTCCACTGTATCATGAACCAGTTTAGAAAATATACTCAATACCATTCTTTGGAAAGTGGCTAGAGCATTGCACAAACCAAAAGGAAGGACCCGGTATGCAAAGGTACCCCAAGGACAAGTGAAAGTGGTCTTATCTTGGTCTTCTGAGCTGATTTGAATTTGATTGTATTCACTAAACCCATCTAGGAAGGAACAAAAAAAAAAATCCTTGCTAGACCATCTAACACTTGATCTATGAAAGGTAAAGGAAAATGGTCCTTTTTAGTGGCTTTGTTCAATTCCTGATAGTTGACACAAATTCTTCACTTGCCATTTTTATTTGGCACTAGCACCAAAGGAAAGACCCATTCACTGTCAGAGATGGGATAAATGAATCCTGCATCAAGCAATTTCTGTAGTTCTTCCTTAACAATATCTTTTAAGTGCTGGATTCATCCTCCTTTGAGGCTACCTGACTGGTTTGTAATCTTCCTTAATGTATATATGATGAGTACATACTGAAGGGTTCACTCCCTTCATCTGCTTATAACTCTAGGTGAAGGCATCTAAATGTTTTCTCAGTAAGCTGCACAACTCCTTCTCCTAGGAAGTGGATAGGGATGGATTGATTTTCAAGGTTCTTTCTAGGCCGAACTCTATATTCTTAACACGGAGAGAGGTCGGGTTGGCCACACAAAGATCAGTTGAGGGGTTGTTTTGGGTTTCTCTCACTATGTCCTCTAAGGGTAATACACTGGGAGGTGGATTCTGAATCAAATTTTCAATCATATCATCCTCATCTTGCGTTTTTCCCCCAATGACAGCTTCGAATGCACAAAGTGGTGCAGAATAGACTTCATCCTCATCCTCCTCCTCCAACCAGAGAGGTAGATCATGTTCTAGCAAGGGTTGGGCAGGAGGGTATAGGATTAACTGCTTGGACATATGCCCGTTCTTTATGGTCATGTTCCCAGCTCGATAGCTGATGTAGGCATCGGCGGTAGCCAACTAGGGCCTTCCTAGGATGAGAGGATACCCAGTGAGCTTTGCCTTCGGCTAGAGAACTAATAAATCAGCAGGGTACTCCCAAGAATCAATGGAGGCCATCACATCTTCCACAATCCCTTCAGGGGTCATGGTGGAGCGGTCTGCTAGCTACAGTACTGTCGTGGTCTTCCTCAAGGAGCCCTAGAGGTTAAGTTTGAGCATTGTTTCCTTTGTCATCACATTAATGGCAGCTCCTAAATCAGTCAAGGTATGTGGGATCATGGTGCCATTGATGTGGACATCAACTACTGGGCTTACAGGGTCCAGATATTTTGGATAGATTACCTGCCCCAACATCAAGTCAGACAGTTGTCCTATGACATTGATGGTTGGGGCATCTCTCTTACGCCTTCCTATATGCCTAAAGCACTTCTCTTTTATCAACCTATTGTAGATAGGCACATCTTTTATGGCTTGGAGAAGTGGTATCTTCACACATAGCTGTTTCAATTCTCAAGAAGTTCAGTTTCTTCTGGGGTAGGCTGTGTTGTCCCAGATAGTCTCTCAGGAAAGGGTGGAATTGCTTTAGGTTCACTTCCCTCTTTATCTTCCTCAACTTCCCTGGGTGGAGGTTGGCTATCTGGGAGAACCTTCCCAGATTGTAGGTTAATCTCCTGAATCTTCATAGCATAAGTTGGGCATGATGGTTCCCCACTATACACTTGTTGAGCCTGTCTATTGTTCGAGTTCGGGTTCAGCTAGGCAAGCATTTGGTGTTTCCTTGGTGGAGCAGAAGGTAATGCTTATGGTTGAGCAGGTGGTGGAAGCAAAAGACTGAGAGGAGAGTTATACTGGGGCCTCCACCCCTGATGAGATGCATTCCACTAAGGTTGTGGCTGAGCATAGGATTGAAATGAATGAGAGGCTGGTTGGGCGTGATATTGAGATGGGAAGGACCAATGAGGAGGTGTGGACTAGGAAGGATGAGCAGGAGGGCCCCAAGAAGGTATGGAAGTGACTTGGTTGGGGTGGTAGTATGCCTGAGATGTCCCTTGAATCCCCTACTAGTATGGTCTAGGTCCATGTGGTCTCCTTTGGTTCATGAAATAGAGTGGTTCAATGGCTCCTTCGGCCCCTTGGTATACCACTTTAAGTCCAGGCAAGGAAGGGCGCTTATCTATAGAGTGATATTCTTCACATACTGAACAAAACTCTATAGAGTTCAATGGACATTCGTTCCTAGGATGCCTCCTGGTGCATCTAGGACAAAAATGGCCAAAGCCCTCTCTGCCTCCTCTTGTTTTCTTTTGATATGTAAGGTATCCATTTCCATTGCAAGAGTCTGCAGCATCTCACTCTTGAAGTCTTCCAACATGTTTCCAACTTCTCCTTTAATGGATGAATTGGAAGAAGAGGTACTGGCTATGGGTTGACTCCCCCTACCTTTCTTTTTGGCTGCTCTAGAATGGTTTCTAAAAATAGTCTTTATGATCTAGGTGGATGTTGGTGGCCACCCACATATCCCACTTGGATCCCCACAACTGTCCCTTTCAGTTTTTCAGTTTCTGTAATTGTAGCACAATTTACTATTTTTAGCAGTTTTTCAGATCCTGAACTTATGGAGCTGTTTTGAGGCCCTAAATGACGTTTTTTGGGAAATATGGGAGCAACATGGGTCCACAAACTAATGTTTCTCTTCCCAAAGTCATATTTCTCGGATAGATCTTTCTAACGAGCTATTGTACGTGTCAAATGGAGATCGAGTGCCAAAGTTACGACCCCGGGAAATTGATGTACCAATTTACCCAAACGGGGCCCACAATTTTGCGTTTCATCTTCTAGGGTTAGGATTTGGGATGTTAAGGGTTTTCCATTGTTTCTAAACAATAAATAGGCCTTTGAGCCTCATTGTAACACAGTTCAAAGGCATGTAGCCACCACATCTCTTCTCAGAGATAAGCTACCATCGCCCTAACTGGTTTATTTGCAATTCTGTTTGTAAGCATATTTTAGTATTTTACATTAATGAAATGAAGTATTATTTCCACTGCATCACTGTGTTTATTGTTATCTTTGTAATTTGTTGCATTCCTATTTAAATTCGAATCATTGGTATCAGAGCAGTCTGCTTTTTCTCTGTTTTTCTTTGCATGTCCCCAACGAGGTCAAGATATAAGGAGTTAGGGCTTGAACTAGTCGAACCTTTGCAAGACCTGCCTCACAAATCCCGACGACCTCCCATGGCAGATGAAAAGAAAGATGAGGGGGCAAGAGATTCTATCAAAATCTTGCTCGAAGAAGCCCTCGAGCCACAAATGAATGTGATGATGGATAGATTTGCACAGATCCTTCAATGGCTACCTGGAGGCGACACATTGGCTTCCAACAGCTACTCTGGAAATGCCACACCATTTAAGGTACAAGTTAATTTTGAAATCCCCATCTTTGAGGGTCAAATAGACGTAGATGCCATAAATAAATGGTTAAATCTGCTAGATGGGTATTTTTCTGTTCATGAATTTTCGAGTCAGGAAAATGTTGTTTTCACCCTTTTCAAAGCAACCCCCCATGTCAAGGAGTGGTGGGAAACCTACTTCGAGCAAAGGAATGAAAGTACGGGCTCACTATTTTTAGTTGCACCCACTTGAGATTCATTCCGGGATGTCGTCAAGGAGCAGTACTACCCTATTAAAATCTATGAGGATAAATACATCAAATGGACCACGCTGCGGCAGGGACAAAACCAAGATGTGCCGGAGTTCACAAACACTTTTCATACCCTTTGCACACAGTTGGGTATCAAAGATTCTGAGCTACATCTGGTACTCAAATACAGTGGCTGTTGTTGAGCCTCAAACCTGCACCTTCAAACCTGCACCTTCATATACACCCTCTCAGCCTTCCTTTTCCACTTATTGCATCCACCCAGCTGCTAAATCATTGCATTATAGTTTAAAAAGAGTTCTTTACATGGTTTTCTAACTATACTTATGACTGTTGTTTGGTTTAGTTTTTTGTTCATGCAGCTGCGAAAACTTGTCAATTTCCGCAGCCAGCACAGGTTTCCGCAGCCAGCACAGGATTCCGCAGCCATTTTGTTAAAAGCTATGCTACAGGTGTCCTATGAAGAAACGAGCCACATGGGCAAGCTCCAGGCGACGAATACATGGAACGTGTCCCTTCGAAGCAGCCAAATCATCCATGGAAGGTCACGGTCAACGAAGGTCAAAGGTAGAGCCAACCAAAGAATCCAGCGGTGGCACGGCTTTGTTTTGAGCACGTGAATGTTACGTGGCACAGTCCTCAGCTCACGAAGACACTAGCACACCTGGATATCACTTCTGCAACCGGAATCTAACAGCAACCACTCCAGATATTTAATAAACATGATGACAGTTACGCTAGATCTTGGCTAAAGGGATCTACGTGTCTTTGTCAATACAGTGATTAGCGTAGGAGTTAGTTAGCTAGTCTCAGCATTTTGGCATTATAAATAACGCGTCGATGAACGTTGTAAAGGAGTTTTTTTCTTGATATGTAATTTCTGAACTATCGTGTTGTTACCCCACTGTTTATACATATTGTTGTTTTAATATATGAGGAGACTTTTCTGAGCTTATTCGTGTGATTCCTTATGACCGGCCAAAGTGGCAGAGGGCCCCTGCGCGCTAAAGCCTTGTAAAGTTATCATTTGGTTTTATTATTTTTTTTTTCATTAGCTTGTACATAACATACTTTTGATGTTTCTTAGTTCACTGCTGTTTAGATTTTCATCTCTGTTTTCTTGTAATTGTCAACTGATCAGTGCTTTTCTGCAGGTTTTCTTAGGCAGCCCGGGCAACTTTTCATCTTTTTGATAACTATTGGCATATGAGATCATCTTGTCCTTCCTGCTAACTTTCATTTTCTGAAGTTCTTTCATTTTTTGAAGTTTAATTTCAGCACTGTCTTTTCCAAGTTGTGATTTGCTTACTTACTTTCTTTGTTATTTGGATATCATACTGCTCATCAATTTATGGTTTCTTTCTATAGTGAAGTGTCTCTATTAGCAAGAAATCAGAATATCACTAACTGTAGTGTGGTTTAGTTATCATATTGCTTAAACTTATTCATGATTGCTTCCCACAAGGTAGATTGAGCTGAAGGGTAAAGGATCAGAAGAGTTGAAGTAGTGTGATTAGTTTCTTTTCTGCAATTTAATTTCTTGCAATTTAGTTCTCATATTGCTTAAACTTATTCTTGGTTGCTTCCCACAAGGTAGATTGAGATGAAGGGTAAAGGAACAAAAGAGTTAAAGTAGTGTGACTAGTTTCTTTCATGCAATTTAATTTCTTGTCATTTAGATAGCATATTGCTTGACTTATTCATGATTACTTCCCACAAGGTAGATTGAGCTGAAGGGTAAAGGATCTGAAGAGTTTGAGTAGTGTGAATTAGTTGCTTTGCTTTTGGTTTGGGTTGCTTTCAGTTCAGTTTTTACTTTCTTTTCATTCAGCAGCAAGGATACTGGGCCATTGTCATTAGTTCACTTTTTGATGCATTTACTTTCTCTTAAGAATTGATTTCAATTTAGATTTCTTCTTGAGCACTTTCAAGTTTGAGGAAATCATTGTAGAAACCACCATCACTGTCCATACTTCATACTTCACTTTCACTCTCACCATCACACATTAGGGAAAGATAAATCCAAAAATAAACTAAAAAAAAACTCAAAAACGACAAAAGATTAAAGAAATGGTTATCTAGTACATATAGTACACTTCACTTCGTCAGTTTACGAACCCCGGGTTGACATTATAAATAGCAATTTAGATCACACTAAATTGACCAAACAGCTATCTACACAGATACATCCAGGAAGAGATGGAGTTCCTGAACATCTCCTCGCTCAGCATGGCGTACCGATACATTGTCAAAATCAAGCAAAAGTTCAAACAGAAGAAGTGAGACATTGGATCTGCAAATCCGAAGACCAAAGGACAAAGCCAAGGCGGGGTAACCCAAGACAACTTGTCAAAGCCACAAGAAAAGAACAACACCACAAAGTCAAAGAAGGACACAGGAAAGTGGTGTGAGTTCCACAAGAGTCCCACTCATAACACAAGTGAGTGTTGGACCAAGCAGTCGCTGGTGGCCGAGTTGAAGGCTTCAGAATCATATGCATGTTTCGACCCTAAATTAGAACCCGACAATGAGAATGGCAAAGGGAAGCAGATAATTGATGCAGAGCCCAGCGTCACTGTTGCCACCGCCAAGATCCAAGAAGAATGAGCCCGAAGATCCAGAGGAGGGGGAATGTCTTTTCCACTCATAGATGTGGATGAAGGGTTCACCGCTGCAATTCATTGTCGATAGTGGTAGCCAAAAGAACCTCATTTCAGCAGAGGTCATGAAGCGGTTGGGCCTACCGACTACACCACACCTGCAGCCGTACAGTATCAGGTGGCTTCATGAAGGACGAGATCTCAAAGTTCGCCAGCAGTGCTGCCTTCCCTACAGCATCAAGCCCTTCACAGACGAGGTATTGTGTGACGTTACAACTCTAGATGTTTGTGATGTACTATTAGGCCAGCCATACTTGTGAAGGCGACATGCTGTGTATGAGTCAAGGCCTCGTGCTATCATTATTTCTTTGAATAATTCATTATACAGGATACCAAAGGTAGCTCCACCTACTGCCACCTCTTTGATCGATGCCAAGAAAGGAAGCAAGCTCATCTCACAGACTAGGAAAATTATTTTTTGTCTGGTTTGCTCCCAAAGTAAGGGGAAGATCATCACCACATCCATCACCCCCGCAAAGAGTTCCTCCACGCAACAGTAGCAACAAAGGGATACGGTCATGAAAGAACACATGAACAACTTCTCCTCACCTACAGGGGTACCACACAAGCTTTAGGTGGGGAACAAAGTCTGGTTGCATCTACAGAAAGAACGCCTTGCAAGAGCCCATCAGAAGCTCTGGCCACTCTAACATGGTCCTTACAACATTACCAAGGCTATGGAAAATAATGCTTTGGAGCACAACATTCCTCCATTCCTTCGCTTACACCGAGTGTTCAATGTGGACCGTCGTTGACCATGCTTCCCACCATTTCTGGACACATCAGAGATTGCAGAATAGCTCACCAGAGACCCAGCTCAACAGAAGCTTCCTCATCTCAGGGAGGAACTCAACACAATGGGTACCATTGCCTCCTAAGGGGGGAGGAATGATCCAGGTGGATGTTGGTGGCCACCCATATATCCCACTTGGAGCCCCACAACTTTCCCTTTCATTTTTTCAGTTTCCGTAATTGTAGCACAATTTACTATTTTTAGCAGTTTTTTGGGTCCTGAACTTCCGGAGCCATTTTGAGGCCCTAAACGACATTTTTTGGGAAATCTGGGAGAAACATGGGTCAATGGGCCGATGTTGCTCTTCCCAAAGTTATAATTCTCAGATAGATGTTTCTAACGAGCTATTGTATGCGTCAAACGGAGATCGAGTGCCAAAGTTACGACCCCAGGAAATTGATGTACCAATTTACCCAAACGAGGCCCACAATTTGGCATTTCATCTTCTAGGGTTAGTGTTATGAAACCAGCTCACAAAAAGATAGAAAATATAGATCAACGCTGTAGAAATAAGCCTCTTCAAGGGAGCAACCTCTACATTACACAAAATGAACAATTCTTGGATGATACAAATGACAAGACCTTCTTTCTATATATAGGAGTCTAAGGGGTCATAATATAATCAGAGCCGACATAAAAATAATAATGTAAGGGCACAATAAGAACAATAGTGATCTTCTATGGGGCACAATAATAACAATATGGGGACTACATGGTCACAACAATATAATAAGGGGGTGGTACTAATAACAATAAGGGGTTACACTAGTAGTATAGGGACCTAACATGCCCCTCTCCTTCAAAAAGTGTTGTCCTCAACGCTTGAGTAGTTCTTGATGCTTCTATATAAATTCTTGTCCTCCCATGTGGAATCTTTAGCGGGTAAGTTCTTCTACTTGATGAGATACTATGAAATTGATCTATTTCGTAGCTTTCGATTTCTCGGTTTTGTGCCTACTTCAGGTTCCAATATGATTTTTCCGTCCTTGTCAAGTTCTTGCAATACTGTTTGAACTGGGATCTTCTACAACTTTTGAATGAGTTCCCACTCCTTTGCACATATGGATCTATGTAAGGCCTGATGTTTGGAGGAACACTTCGTGGAATCAAATGAATAGCATGATCATGATCACGAATAGGTGGGAGGCTTTTGGGATTCTCAAATACCTTGGAATGATTGTCCAAAACGTTTTTGAGATCTAGAGAAATACATGATTTCGATGTGGGATCCTCTAGTGAACATAATTGTGCTATTACACCTTGTTGTTCTTTATTTCGAAGCTTTGTCATGCTGTTAGAGTTGATTATCTTTCCAGGTTTTCCTTCGATACCCCTCGATTAAACTTCCTTTTCTTCCAAAAAAAGTTCTTGAAAATTAAAAGCTATCGTACCCAAAGATTGTAGCCATTGGACTCCTAGTAAAACATCAACACCACCCATTGGAATGGAAAGCATTGGGCTATTCAATACATATTCTCCCATGGATAGCTTGATATTATGGCACTTTCCAGAGCAATTTATGGTTCCTCCACTTGCAACCATCATGTTATCTCAGAACCAAACCCTGGCAGGTTGCTGCTCAGGTAGACTTTAAGTAACTCTCTCAAACCTACTTTAGGCTGAGGCTTAGCCTCCTCAACCTGAGAGGGCTCTCTCACAAGATTAAAGATTTGGATAATGAATAAGATGGCTAACTCTATAAAGCAAAATGAACAAGTATAAGAGGTTGAAATACAATTAGAAAGTATCCATTGGGCTTATGGAGTCAGATATGCTTCAGTAGTGACAGTAAGGTTAGCTTTGCATAGAAGTCAGGGCATTCAGAATCCAACATATGTAGAACACACCAAACACATAGAAGGCCAGTACAGTTTACAAATATATGAAGGAAATTAGAGCACTGTTAGTGATTTCTAAGTAATCACACATTCATAACACTATAGATAATAGGAAAAGACAACACAAGACATTCATCACATCAAATTCCTTTTGATTCCTGAGAAGCAAAGCCAATACTGTATTACTAAGAAACAGAGTCCTTTACATAAATCCAAATATCAGAGCTTTTCTCAGTAAATTTCCAACAGCCAACCTGCTTCAATGCACGTTCAACTTCTCTGTTCTTTAAGATAATGTCTAAACCTTCAGGTTCACTCCTCAAGCACCTGCCTGACCTGTGCTCCTTTCTTTCTGTATCCCTCTCCATGGGATTCCAATAGGGTGACAATTTGAAAGACTGGCACTGTTTCAATTTTCGATCGTTGCCTCTCTTGAGAGCTGCCTCGCTTGAAAGCTAGCTCGCCTGAAAGCTAGCTCATTTGATTTCCAAGAAATTCAAATTGAATGCTTGACAATTTATTCCTTACGCATGAATCCAACCACAAATTATGACTGTGAGTGCTTGGCTTTTCTTGAAACTTGAAATCTGAGCGTACCAAGGTACCTAACGACTCTAATGATGAAGATAAGCAGTTGGACATGATAGGCGAAGTGAATAAACTGAAAATTGATGATGTAAACATAACGAATCTTGATAGATATGACAGCTGAGAAAGATTTGCTACGTATCCCCACGAATCCCTGATTTCGTAGCGCAGCCAGTGCAAAACCTAGGTTTTGCGCTACGAAAACACCTAGACTTGTTTCCGCACTACGAAAACACCTAAACTGCTTTGTAACACATTATAACCTTAAAACAAACTTGATACAAGGAATCTATGCAGGTTATGGGACCAATGATGAATGAGAATGGATTATTGACCTTTATTTAACCATACCACCAAGATTCTAAAGACCTAGACACCACATTGAACATGGAAAAACTAAACTTGGACTAACACCTAACCTTCACAATCAAACTGATGTGAATAATTTAGTAATCGCTTCTTAAATGATAACACATCACTTGACACTTTGGTGCTGGATATAGGAAGCAGTTCAATTCCTTGGCTATCTTACAATCAATAAAATTATGGGTACTGCCCGAATCAATCAACACTCTTACCTTTTTCTTCTTGATATGTCCTTCTACCTTGATAGTTTGAGGAGTGGTAATTTCTTCCAATGCATTACAAGATATGGTCAGATTGATTTCTTGAGACTCAATGTGATCTTTCAATTCTTGAACATTTTTCTTCTTGATATATCCTTCTATATTGATAGTTTGAGGAGTGGTAATTCCATCCAATGCATTACAAGATATGGTCGGATTCATTTCTTCTTTCTCAATGTGATCTTTCACTTCTTGAACCTTTTTCTTTTTGATATGTCCTTCTATCTTGAGAGTTTTAGGAGTGGTAATTCTTTCCAATGCTTTACAAGATATGGTCGGATTCATTTCTTCTTTCTCTGGGGTTGGTTCCTGGTGTATATAATCTTCTTTTGACATTTGTTTATCCTTTTCTTCCTCCTCTCCACAATCAATGTAAAATAATTTCTTCTTAGCACACTTATGACCTTTAATGTATTTGTTATCTCAATTGTAACAAAGCCCTTTTTCTCTTTTTCTTCCAATTGTTGTGGTGTAATCCTTGTAGGTTGTGGAAGGCTAGGAGAAACAATACTTCCATGTTTATAGTTGTGAGGGGTATAATTCATTGTTTCCATAATTTTTCTTTCCACTTTTCTTGCCAACCTAAATGCCTTCTCCAATGAATCAGATTCCCAAAGATGAACCTCATGTTGAATGTTATCCTTTAAAGTCCCTATGGAGACATCAATCCTCTGCTTCTCTGGAATATCATTTTCCCTTATATTCAATTTTTGAAAGTCCTCAATGTGCTCTTCCATTGAACACTTTTGTTTGAGATTTATCAATTGGCTAAAGAAGGCATTTCTCTTTGTATCCTCATAATGTGCTATCATTTCCTCCGTGAAAATTGACCACGTGACAAGTGGTTTACGAGAACAAAGCCCTTTATACCATAAAAATTGATTTGGTTCTAAATAATTAGATGCAATACATACCTTTTGTAACAGTGGTACACCATGTAGATCAAAATATTTCTCCACCTGTAGTATCCAATTTACTGGATCCTTGCCATCAAACTTCCTCGTCTCGCTTTTTCTTGATTTTAGGAGCTCGATCTTGAAATGACTGTAACTCTATAATTTCAAATCTTCCAGTTCTAAACTAGTGGCTTTCAGTAGCCCTTTGTGTCCTCTTTCCAATGCCACCATTCTGATCCAAATTGGATTCTCTCCTGCGGTGACCTGATTATAGACTAGTTCAGTAGAGCGAACTTGTACGACGTGCCACGTGTCACTGTTTCAACCTTTGGATTTGAAAAATGTACAAAAGAAACTATTGTCCATCCTCGTTCTGTAATTTCTTACAAAATTTCAATCTGATGCTCAAAACAAAATTTATGACTATTTTCCCCAAGTCACCTATTTGGAATGTAATTCGAGAGTCTGCAAAAAGGCCAACTTCCTCAAAGCGTATCTCTGCAAATATAGTGCAAAAATTACTGAAATTCGGACCCGAGGTTTAGAAAGATGTCAACCAAAATGGGTTTTTTTTTAGCGTCTGAAACGTCATAGAAAACAAGTGATAGCGAAAATTCCACGATGACCTGTTTGGAGCAGCGAAATCCTAGAATCCAAAGCTTTGATACCAAATGTTATGAAACCACCTCACAAAAGGATAGAAAAGATAGATCAACACCTTAGAAATAAGCCTATTCGAGGGAGAAACCTCCTTTACATTAAACAAATGAACAATTCTTCGATGATACAAATGACAAGACCTCCTTTCTATATATAGGAGTCTAAGGGGTCATAATATAATCAGAGCTGACATAACAATAATAATGTAAGGGCATAATAATAACAATAGTGGGCTTCTATGGGGCACAATAATAACAATACGGGGACTACATGGGCATAACAATATAATAAGGGAGTTGTACTAATAACAATAAGGGGTTACACTAGTAGTATAGGGACCTAACAGTTAGGTTTTGGGATGTTAAGGGTTTTCCATTGCTTCTCAACAATAAATAGGCTTTCGAGCCTCATTGTAACACAATTCAGAGGCATGTAGCCGCCACATCTCTTCTCAGAGATAAGCTACCATCGCCCTAGCTAGTTTATTTCCAACTCTGTTTGTAAGCATATTTCAGTATTTTACATTAATGAAATGAAGTATTATTTCCGTTGCATCTCTGTGTTTATGGTTATCTTTGTAATTTGTTGTGTTCCTATTTAAATCCAAATCACTTTATGTCGTCATAAGATAGTTGGTAGATGTCTCCCCCAGCCAGCAGATGGAGGGTTTCTATAAGGTTTTCCAGAATTCCCCTGAGCAAGACCAACTTCAAAGATTCAGGGTCAATGTACACCTGGCCCTTTTGTAACTGAGCTGGAACCTCTCTTCATAATCTTCCAAGGATTCATCACTTCCCATGGTCATTCGGAAGATTTATTCTTTGGTATATTTTGACCTACAGTAGTCTCGATACTTATCATTAAAGGCCTACTGCATCTAAGCCCAAGTTGTGATGCTATTGCCAAGTAACCCCATGAACCAGCGCAATGCTACATCCTTGAGAGTAGAAGCGAATATTTTCAACTTTTGCTCGTCTTCTGCATAGTCATAGGTTCAACAGATGACAAAGAACTTAAACAACAAGGTGTCAGGATCTTTTGTAGTCAAACCATGGAAGTGAGGTAGGGCTAAAGGACTTATATTCTTCATTTTAGTGTACCCATTGGTCTCCCAAATGGGAAAGGTACCCCCTATTCTCTCTCCATTTCTCCTATCATTTTTGTTTCAGCCATCGGCTCAAGAGGGATGTTTTATTCTTCTTCTTCCCCTATAGGTTCTTCAAATATCTCAGGTTGCTCACCTAAAGGTTCTTCTTGATCACTGCCATCGAAGAAGAGAGAAGGTTGGCTGTGTGAGGTAGTGGGGGTGTTGGGCAAAAATTTTCCTGAATTATCTCTATTCCTACGAGGCATGAAAGGAAATATTCTTGGTTGGTTTTTGTTTCTTTTCCCCACATTGATTGTACCTGCAAAACTGAAATTGATTGAACAAAACAAATTGCAACTAACTAAAATGAACTTGCTGAAATGAAATTTGCAGAGTTGAAAAGGAAAGCAAGGAAATGCAGAATTTGAAGGAAAAGAAATGACTAGTCTACTCTTGCTGAAATGAAATTTGCAGAATTGAAAAGGAAAGCAAGGAAATTCAGAACTGAAAGAAATGACTAGTCTAATTTTTCTTAAATAAACTATTAGCGGAATATTGCAATAGAAAATAGAAGAAAGTAGTAATTACAAAATAATCTGACGCTTCCCCGAAAACGGCGCCAAAAAGTGGTGAGCACCAGTATTGTAGCAATAATGATGAAACTCTTGGGCTGCCTACTTTACTCTTATCAACCCAGTAGTTTGTAACAAACTTGGAAGCAACAGTGTTGTATGCGCAAGTACTAGTTCTTACTGCAGGTTATCACTTGGTCAGCCGATGCAAGATCACTAAGAGCTCAAGCCAACTTCTATGGATTCGAGAAGAAGCTCTATATGTGATGAAAGAAGAGATTACTCTACAAAGGCTACTCTAATTGCAGAAAGGAGAAATCCTGAAAGCAAAGCAAACCTAGTAAACCCTAATTAACCAACTAATCCTACTTTTACAAAAAGCACTATGAAAACCATGAAATGAATGCCATTACCTACTCAAGGAAGTAAACTGTTGGAAATAATACTGAGAGGGGGGCTGAATCAGTATTATCAAATTCTTTTCACTATACCTTCCAGATTTATAATTTAATTTATTCTTCAGATGTTGACCATTAATTTGTATGTCAGTACCATATAATAATGAACAAGAACAAGAAAAACAGATAGTCACACCAAAGAACACCAGATATAAGGTGGAAACCCAATGTGGGTGAAAACCACCTGCTGCAATATGTCTCTATCTTCTTTCAATTAGAAACTTCTTTTTACAATGATTCTGTACTAGTGCAGTCTTTTACCAGTACACAGGTTGCAACCTGCAGAGAGCTACAACCCTCTCTCATTTTCCAGACTCTCCTGGAAGGGAGCTACAACCCCCCTTGCTCTTGTACTAGCTGAGCTACTAGTACGTAGGTGTTTACCTACTGAAGGCTTCAACCTTCTCTTTTCTTCCAGGGACCATGTTTCATAAATTTTCAAACTGGATCCAAGAATCTCAATCAAACATCAAATAGATCTACAATCAAGCAACTTCCTTGTGCAAATATTGAATCAATAACTTCTCAGAACACAGTACCAGTAATCAGACATCAATCAGAACCCTGAACATAGTAGTGATAGACAGAAGCAGCTAAAACAAATTTCAAGAGAAAAGTCTGCAACTTCCCCAATATAAATCTGTGGATATCCGCACTTAGTCTGTGTCTAGCCTGCGGACCTTCACACTAGCACCTATTACTAAACGGCGCACCTCCACAACTACACTTGTCGCTGGACTACGCACCTCTGCACCTGCAACTATTGTTGAGCTGCGTACCTCCGCAAATGCAACCATGTCTGAACTGCGGTCCTCCGCACCTGCACCTGTATCTGAACTGCATACCTCCGCACCTGCGCTGTGGATCACCTGTGGACCTCCGAATAGAGCCAAATTATCAGTCCTCCAATAGGCCACAGACTGTCAGATCCACAGATCTGATCATGCGCCAGAGAGATCACGACCCCTCAATTGATCTGTCTTCTCATGCACAGGTTCCACTATAACTCACCAACCGATTACAATTATTTCAGATCTTGTTCATCTTAAGATATTCAACACATAAGTGCCTAGCCAATTGAACTCCTTTCCTTTTTATAGGCAAGCCCGTACTCAAACCATGGATCAAAACCATAGAAAGCCAATACAAGGGACCCAAAATTGGGGTTCAATATTTTAGATGCAATACCATGGACCAAAACCATAGGATCAAAAACGTCGGACTAAATACCATGGATCAACCGTAAAATTTCCCATGTGCGCGCGCTTCTCTACATGAAAGAGAGTGAATTTGACGTCCACACCTTTTGTTCGGAGGACCTGCAGGTATGTCCGCACTTCTTGTTCGGGGCACCTGCGGGTACGAAACTTTTGTTAAGCGCACCTGTGGGTATTTCATTTTCTATCATTTTGAGAGCCTAAACAGTGATTTTCCACTTGAGTGAGTTTCCATCAAGGACAACACTTATGCCATAGCGCCACAATTGTGTCATAATGCCAACAATCTCCCCCTTTGGACTTGATGGCAACCCCAAGATCCTCAAAGTCATTCTCCCCCTTTGTCATCAAGGGCAAAGGGTTATGCTCCCCCTAAGAACATGCTAAAAACTCTGCTCTGCTGTGCTGATCGTGCTCCCCCTGAATGTAAACCAAATCTGCAAAAGAAATTTTCTTCAAGACGAACCATAATCCACCATACACCATAAATGACCTTCCTATCACCAAAAGACTCTATACTTACATTCATCACCCAACCAAGTGGGGATCATCCACCCAACCAAGAGGGGTTACATCAGAAATTTACATATGACAACCAAGTACATTATATCATTCAACCCAGGCATAGTTCGTTACATGACCTTGACAAAAGAAATATAAGACATAGAGACAAAACATTAGCAGCAATATTCAGATCAGCATCCATGTTCTCCTTCTGTACTTGCTCCTCCAAGATCTTCTACAATAATGCCAACAATGCATTATTAGAAGAATATATGCTCCCCCTGAACCTGTGCCAGTTGGTCTTTGACCAATCCATAAACCAACGAATGTACGCGTATACCCCATATGAAACTCGCGTACAACCAACAATCTTGGAAACAGACAAGGTTCAACAGCAAGATGATGCATCAACTACCCCCAGCTTTTGCCTGAGGTATTCAAAGGTCTCCCTAGGCAGTGGTTTGGTGAGTATATCAGCAACTTGTTCCTTAGAGAGAACATACTCCAAGTTGACCTTTTGTTCAAGCACTTGTTCCCGAAGAAAATGATATTTGATAGGTATATGCTTGGTCTTTGAATGCATGACTAGGTTCTTCGAAACGCTGATAGCACTTGTATTATCACATAGGATGGAGATAGGTGGAGTACAAGTGATTTGAAAGTCCTGCAAAGTTTGTATCATCCAAAGAAGTTGTGTGCAACAAGATGCAGCAGCCACATACTCTGCTTCCGCTGTAGATAATGCTATTGAACTCTATTTCTTGCTGAACCAAGATACTAATCTGGAACCCATAAAGAATGCACCACCACTAGTGCTTTTTCTGTCATCCACACTTTCGGCCCAATCTGCATCTGTATAAGCATGAAGTGTGAGATCTGTATCTCTAGGATACCATAAGCCATAGTTTTGAGTTCCTTGAAGATATTTGAAGATTCTCTTAACTGCCTGAATATGAGTTTCCTTTGGATTTGCCTGAAATCTTCCAACTATTCCCACTCCATGCATGATGTCTGGTTGGGTACCTGTCAAATAAAGCAGACTTCCAATCATGGATCTATAGGTTGGTTGATGCACTGCTGCTGATTCATCATTTGTACTGAGGCTGCATCCTGTAACCATAGGGGTACATACTGGTTTCGAATCTTCCATGCCATATTTCTTCAAGATCTGCTTGAGGTACTTGGTTTGAGATAAAAAGATACCGCCTTCATTTTGTTGGATTTGTAGACCAAGAAAATATGTCAGTTCTCCAAGCAATGACATTTCGAATTCTTTCTACATTACCAAGGAAAAGTTTTGACTCATAGCTTCTTCATTGCTGCCAAAGATAATATCATCTACATACACAACAATTATTAACAATTTGTCATTTTCAATTTTTATATAAAGATTACTATCTGCTGATCCTTTTGAAAAACCTTGTTGATGTAGGTATTTTTCCAAACGATAGTACCAAGCCCTTGGAGCTTGTTTAAGACCATAGAGAGCCTTTTTTAGTCTGCATACAAGATTTGGATCATTCCCAAGGATGAAACCATCTGGTTGCTCAATGTACACTTCTTCTTCTAAGTCTCCATTCAGAAAGGCTGATTTCACATCCATTTGAAATACTTTGAACTTCTGGAAGCTAGAGAGAGAAAGGAACATTCTGATGGCCTCAAGTCTAGCAATGGGAGCAAAAGTTTCTTCAAAGTCTATTCCTTCTTGTTGAGCATACCCTTTACAAACAAGTATGGCCTTGTTTCTAATTACTTCCCCATTTTCATTCAACTTGTTTTTTAAGGAACATTCTTATCCTTTGGTCTAGGAACCAACTCCCAAGTGTTATTCTTTTCGATATGCTCAAGTTCTTCATCCATTGCCTTGACCCAGCATTCATCTTGGCATGCCTCTTTTACATTTTGTGGTTCAGTGGAGGAGAGTAATGCCAAATAGCTTGAAGCTTCTGCAATTGTTCTTATTGTTTGTATACCTGCCTCCTTTTGCCCCAAAATTTGAGATTCTGGATGATTCTTTTGAACATACCTGGATGGAGTCTTTTCTTCTATCCTTATCTTTTCCTCTGGTGCCTCATGGGTTTCTTCTTCATTATGAATCTGATTTAATCTTGATGGATAGTATTCATCATCTTCGAAGTCTTCAGATCTTACCTGTTTGGGAGTGATTTCTTCTTCATCCACCACTACATCAATGTTGTCGACAATTCTTCCAAGCCTTTTATTGTAGCATTTGTATGCTTTGCTATGAGGAGAATAACCAAGGAGAATGCCTTCATCTGCTCTAGGTTCAAACTTGCCAAGATTTTCATCATTATTTTTAATATAACATTTGCTTCAAAAAATTTTGAAGTGTTTTACCGAAGGAGTCTCACCATACCAAAGCTCGTGAGGAGTTTGAGTGTTGTTCACCCGGATATTTGTCTTGTTGAGAATGAGAACTGCAGCAAATGCGGCTTCACCCCAGAAGGTTGCGGGAGTTCCAGACTCATCAAGCATAGCACGAGCCATTTTTTGAATCGTTCTGTTCATCCTTTCCACTACTCCATTTTGCTAAGGAGTCCTAGCTGTAGAGAATTCCCTTCTTATTCCATGTTCTTCGCAAAAATCAAAAAATTCATTCGAGGTAAACTCCCCACCTCTATCAGACCTGAGGCATTTGATTTTTTGATCTGATTCGTTCTCCACCAAGGCTTTGAATGATTTGAACTTTTCAAAGGCTTCGTCTTTATGCTTCATAAGTCCTATCCAACATATCCTGGAAAAGTCGTCAATGAATAATATAAAATATTCTTCTCCTCTAGGTGACCTTTTCCTAGATGGACCACATACATCAGTATGGACAAGTTCAAGTGGCCTGCTAGCTGATCCTTCCTTCTTAGGGAAGTTAGTTCTGGTTTTCTTACCAAACTGACATGATTTGCATATTGTATTGTCTAGAATTTTGATGTCCGGTAGACCACGAACTTCCTGGTATTTGCATGCTTTCCTTATTTGTGAGAAGCTTAGATGCCCCAGTCTTCTGTGCCATAGCCAGTGTTCATCATTCTTACTTAGATAGCATTGATGTTGTCCTTCTTTGAATATGTATAAATTATTTGGAGTTCTTATGCCTTTGATCACTGTTTTTCTTGTATCAATATCACGAACACTACATCCATTTGATCGAAATATTACCTCAGTTCCTTGATCGCACATCTGACTGACGCTCAATAGATTATGCTTTAAGCCATCAACATACATGACATTTCCAGCTTTGACCTTTTCTTTTAACTGAACAGAACCTTTACCTTTTATGAGAGCAAGGGTGTCATTTCCAAAAGAGACCTTCTTCTCCTTCTCTAAGGCACTATATGACTGAAGTTTTTCTTTATCACCCGTCATGTGTTTCGAACAGCCACTGTCGATGTACCATTGATTTTCTTTCCCTTCCACATATAAAGCTATACCACATCTCTCTGGTTGTGGTTCCTTCATTCTCCATGTTTTGACACTTGAGGCTTGCTCCTTCTGAGTTGTCTGCCGAAACCTGCTCCTGCATTCAGAATCTTCATGACTGAAGTTGTTACAAATAGAGAATTCTATTTCATTTTCAAGAGCAAAAAAGTTATTGTAGGTTCTTTTCACAATCCCAGTCATACTCCTTTGTTTTTGAGCTTCTCTAGTCATGATTGTCTTATAGGCAACACATTGAGCTTCTTTGTGGCCAAAGTTATGACAAGAGAAGCATTGGCCATTGAAGAAACTCCTGTGATTATCAAATCTACCAGCCAAATGATTGTAGTTTCTATGGACATCCATTCTTGAGGCAAATTGAGAAGGTTTTATCTGAGGCTAGTTGTAGCTTCTGTTTGTCCTTAAAGTAGATTGCCCCCAATTTACCTGCTGATTTCTATTAGGCCTTTGCTCGCTCCTCCTTGTTGCATCAAGATAACTTTTGGAGGTGGATGCTTGAGATGCTTCTTCATTATATCCCAGACCTGTCTTGATTAGTGGAGAATGCTGCACATTGACAATCTCATCTAGAGTTTCAGATCCTTTAACAAATCTAAGATTAAGAGCTTTTGTTTTCTCAATCTCTTTTCTAAGACCAACAATTTCACATTCTAACTTTTCATGAAGTTTTTCCTTTTCATCCAGTTGGAATTGCAGAGTATCAATAATCATATTTTTCTCTTCTAAACAAATTTTGAGTTTAGAAATCTCTTCATACAGACCTTCTTCATCTATAGCATCCATGAAATCATCATCTTCAAAAGCCATTAAAAGTCTATAATTATTACCTTGTTCATCTTCATCACTGTTTGAAAGTCCATCATTGTCTTCATGAGTGTAATAGCTTTTCTTATTTACATTCTGTTTCTTGTTCCATCTGACAGGTTCCTTACCTTTATCAAGCTTATCTTTATGAGGACACTTTGCAGCATAGTGACCGACTCTTCCACAAGAAAAGAATTTGAAAGGTAACTTACCTCTGAATCTTCCAGCACCTCGTTGAAGGTTCTTGACAAAATTTGATTCTTCCTCTTCTTCTGATAGATGTCCTAACTCATAGTAATCTCCTTTGTCTGAAGCCTTGAATGCGGCTTCTCTTCTGTCTAATGGTCCTCCTTTCCTCATTTCGTAAGCAGTTAGAATTCCGTGCAGTTGTGACATGGTAAGTTGTTATTCTGTTTTTCATCTATTGCAGAAACTTTTGATTCAAACTTAGAGGACAAAGATCTTAGTACCTTTTCAACCACAACAGCCTCTTTTATTTCTTCACCCAATTTTTTCATGCAATTAAAAATCTCATCTATACGTAGAAAATAGTTAGCCACACTTTCATCATTGTACATTTTGAGATTTTCATACTGAATTCTGAGGGTTTGAAGTTTTGCTCGTTTTACCTGTTCATCTCCTTCATAGCTCAGAACAATTTTATCCCATATTTATTTTGCGGATTTGTACTGCATAACCTTGACGAACTCTGATTGAGATAGACATCCTAATAGAGTATTGACAGCCTTTGCATTTGTTTCATATTGCTTCTTACCAGCCGGATCTGTAGGTGTTGCTGACGGAAAAGTGTACCCTATATCTATGATATCCCAGACTTCTGTACCAAGAGATTGAAGATAGGCAGTGACTCTTACCTTCCAATATACGAAGTTTGTCCCATCAAAAATTGGTGGCCTGATCGATGCTTCTCTCTCGTAGTTGCTCATGATGATAGATCTTCCTTCAAGCGATCAAGCTTCTTCTGAAGGACCCACTCTGATACCAATTGTTGGAAATAATATTGAGAGGGGGGGTGAATTAGTATTATCAAATTCTTTTCACTATACCTTCCAGATTTATAATTTAATTTATTCTTCAGATGTTGACCATTAATTTGTATGTCAGTACCATATAATAATGAACAAGAACAAGAAAAACAGATAGTCACACAAAAGAACACCAGATATAAGGTGGAAACCCAATGTGGGTGAAAACCACCTGCTGCAATATGTCTCTATCTTCTTTCAATTAGAAACTTCTTTTTACAATGATTCTGTACTAGTGCAGTCCTTTACTAGTATGCAGGCTACAACCTGCAGAGAGCTACAACCCTCTCTCATTTTCCAGACTCTCCTGGAAGGGAGCTACAACCCCCTTTGCTCTTGTACTAGCTGAGCTACTAGTACGTAGGTGTTTACCTATTGAAGGCTTCAACCTTCTCTTTTCTTCCAAGGACCACGTTTCATAAATTTTCAAACTGGATCTAAGAATCTTAATCAAACATCAAATAGATCTGCAATCAACCAACTTCCTTGTGAAAATATTGAATCAATAACTTCTCAGAACACGGTACCAGTAATCAAACATCAATCAAAACCCTAAACACAGCAGTGATAGACAGAAGCAGCTAAAACAAATTTCAAGAGAAAAGTCTGCAACTTCCCCAATATAAACCTGTGGATATATGCACTTAGTCTGTGTCTAGCCTGCGGACCTTTGCACTAGCACATGTTGCTAAACAGCGCACCTCCGCCCCTGCACTTGTCGCTGGACTGCGCACCTCCGCACCTGCAACTATCGTTGAGCTGCGTACCTCCGCAAATGCACCCGTGTCTGAACTGCGGTCCTCTGCACCTGCACCCGTATCTGAACTGCGTACCTCCGCACTTGCGCTGTGGATCACCTGTGGACCTCCGAATAGAGCCAAATTATCGGTCCTCCAATATGCCACAGACTGTCAAATCCACAGATCTGATCATGTGCCAAAGAGATCACGACCCCTCAATTGATTTGTCTTCTCATGCACAAGTTCCACTATAACTCACCAACCGATTACAATTATTTCAGATCTTGTTCATCTTAAGATATTCAACACATAAGTGCCTAGCCAATTGAACTCCTTTCCTTTTTATAGGCAAGCCCTTACTCAAACCATGGATCAAAACCATAGAAATCCAATACAAGGGACCCAAAATCGGGGTTCAATATTTAGATGCAATACCACGGACCAAAACCATAGGATCAAAAACGTCAGACTAAATACCGTGGATCAATCATAAAATTTCCCACGTGCGTGCGCTTCTCTGCATGAAAAAGAGTGAATTTTATGTCCACACCTTTTGTTCAGAGGACTAAGGGTATGTCTGCACTTCTTGTTTTGGGCACCTGTGGGTCTGCAGCTTTTGTTAAGCGCACCTGCGGGTATCTCATTCTCTATAATTTTGAGAGCCTGAACAGTGATTTGCCACTTGAGTGAGTTGCCATCAAGGACAACACTTATGCCATAGCACCACAACTGTGTCATAATGCCAACATAAACAACATCTACTCAAGCTATTTCTAGAAGTAAATGAGATAAAAACATCTTTTTGGATTTCTATGTATTTTTATGTGAATTTTACATGCATGTATTTTATTGTGTGTGAAGGTGGAAGTGAATAAGTGGGGTTGAAGGGAAACTTTTGGACATAAGAGGATGTAGGATAGTGTGGATGGGTCCTAGGAGGTCTTAGGTGGTCTTCTGGAGGCTTTTCCCACACTTTTCCTTCAAAAGAAAGTCTACAGGAAAATCTACTGGAGGACACAGGGGATCTACAGAAGGTCTACAGGAGGATGCCAAGAGCAGTTTTCATGGTTTTGAGGGTATGAGAGTGGGTGGAAAAGGTGGATGAAGATTGGAATGAGGTGTTACGGTGCCTAGGGTCTATCAAGAATCACTAGGAGAGAGAAAGATGATTGGGTTTGCTCAAGGAGAGAGGAAGAAGTTCTATGGAAAAATGCAGAAAACTAAGGCAGATTTGAGGTGAGCTTTGGGCGACTTGTAGGGCATGGATCAGAGAGAGGATGTGATGGCTGATAGGCTTTACTGTTGTTAGAAGATATATACTGCAAAAGAATTGACAGTCAACCAATAAGATCAAACAAGCAATGAAATGAGTGGATCTAGAAAAATAGAATTTTGCATCAAGATAGTCTAAACTATGATCTATGAAAGCAAATGCTGAGAAACGCTACAAGAAATAAAGCATGGAAGAAGACTTATTACAAATAAAGAAGTGATCCTGGTGGAAAATATCTAAATCAAAGCATTAACCTTCTAACAAACTGCAAACACTAGAAGTCCTATGAGTGACGAAAATCTGTGTTTTTGGGGCAGCAAGAGGGTCTTTGCCTAAATTCATGGTCCCAAAGGGAGGAAGAGAGGCGAAGGCACTGTTGCTAGCCTTTTAAATCTTATTTTTATCACTGCTTAACCTGCTATAGAAAGCACGAATGGAAGCAAACTCCTAAATCATCAAAAGCAACCTATTCTTAACCATGAAAGAGATACATCAAATAGCAACTAATCTACAAACTGAAACAAAGCATATAAATACAAATAAAGAGGATCTTTTCTGCTTGTATTGGGCCCTAACCCAATAGCTTCAGCCCTCTGAGGTAACTCAATGCTAGCTCAAAAAGTATTCCATCTTTATTATCAAAACAATAACAAGATTACATGAAATTGTCACAAAAATAAGCTCAAAGTTGAGCAGAGTTTACATAAGAAAAAAGTCAAAAAAAATCCAACAAAAGTCCGACCCTAGTGAGGCCCTAAGCCTCTCTACTTATACAATTGAATTTACCAACAACTTCCTTAAAATCAGGGAGGCTTGGCTCCCAAAACTCGAGATAATCATCAGTTATCCTCCACTTGCTTGGTTTCCTCCTAGTACATTGATTTGGTTGTTTGTACTCCAAGCTGAATGAAGGGGAATTTGAAGTGGGGATTAATAAATGAGGGGATTCCCTCCTATAAGTCCTCTCCTTTGTCCACTTCGAGTTATTGCTTCCATTTGTCCACTAAATCTTTGACTTTGTCTTCAAACTTCAAAAATAAGCTGCATTAAACACATATTAGACCACATGGCATCATAACTAACTCAACTCATTCCATAAGCCTAAATATAATCAAAAAAACATACAATAAGCTAAGAGAATAGTTGATTTGACTATGTTAGGAGGTAAAATGATCCCATATAATTACCATTTATGGGGCTCATCACCATGACTATTTTCTCATACCTTTATATTCTTACTGTATAATTTCTCGAAGTCTGTGTATTGGTAACCATGTTCGCTATTCGCTAGATTACAACATTCATTCTGTTGTGGGTAGTTAGAACTCGAGTCATGTATAGTGCAAGCATAAATTTTAACCTTAAACGATATACAGTTATGGTGGGAAGCAAAGATTAATAATTATTTGAAAAAATATGCACAATGGGATCGCTTTTCGCTTACAAAATCTAGAAGTGATTTCTTTATAGAAGCACATGATCGCTTTATAGAAGGTGCTCTCGTAGAAAAAAAAAATAAATATATATATATATATATATATATATATATATATATATATATATATTGACAGCATCACACATGAAAAAATACCAAAATGAAATGGAAGCATGGCTACTACTGAAATTATAAAACGACAGCCAAATGAACCTACAAGAGTGGCTTGACTCAATTTTAGAAGACTACTGTGAAGAACAAGCCATAAAATATTGAACATTTGTCGAACATATAAAAACTAGATTCTATGATGATTTGCACGATGGTTTCTTTTGCACAAGTCCAACCCTATTAAACAAATTTCTTCTTGAAAAATGTGCATGCCATATTGTTGATTACCAACCACCATTAGGGCTACTAGCAAACACCGACTAGAGGAAAGAACAATAGAATTGGCAGAAATTTCTTGATAATTATTGTGAATATACGAAAGAAGCGTGGGATTACTTTTTAAGGAAATAAGTATGGTCGATGGGTACCCTATTTTGAACCTACACTAGTTGCTTCAGCGTGGCAGGGGGTAGTGTGTCATGAGAAATAAAGAAAACACAATGAAAAAAGAAAGATAAATGGGAGAAGTACGCATAATTGACGAATATGGAAGGAAAAAATTTGTATGTTAGGAAACAACAATAAGAAAACAATAGACCAAGTAGTCACCAACAATACAAACAATCGATTGATGTATAAAAATAGCAAGGGATAAAAGACAACAAAGACAATATAAAATTAGAGAGAAATAACACCAAAGAAAAAGAATGAAGAATTGGGAGTATGAGAGCATAGATGCACGGGACTCCTCATATGAGTTGAGAGGCATAGCACCGCCTACACTGATGGAGAATGAAGGTCTACTGATAACCCCGAGAGAACAAGTAGACATTATGGAAGTTGGAAAATCTGGTCTAGCAATAAGAAACACTCTGATTAGATCTATGTCAAGGCGTTAGAGAATTTATTGAGCCACAAAATTATTCTCAAATACCTGCAGTCTAGAAAACCGTAGAACAAGAAAGAAATCTTTAAGGAAATGAAAATGTTAACCAATATTAATCAAATAATAATGATGTATTAGAACAAGTACTTCTCCAAATGACTAATCTCATGATCATACTCCCCCTAGCATAGCTTGTATATGTTGAATAAACCAAAATTTTGGAATCAAACGATGAAGAGTCATGACCAAAAGTAAGTCGATTCACATAATATATAGAGAGGGCTTGTCAAACCATCTTTATATTATACCAAAACATCATCGATATCAAATAAGAATACATAAGTGACGACGAGGGAACTAATCAAGCTGATCAAATCCATCTGACGTACAACATGGGCCTGAATCATATACCCATCTATGAGGGGGATGAAGACTCGAAAAGACATTGGTTTGTCTATGAAAAATTTTGGACCATGAAGGACATTAATGATGAAGATAAGAAGATTTCCCAGTTTGTTTAAGCTCTAATGAAACATGCTCTGACATGGTTCATGAACCTAACCGAAAAGAAAAATAAAACAAAAGATGAGATCAAGTCTAGCTTACTCACATTCTTCAAGAACAAGATGTTCAACATTTGGCAGCACAAAAACTAAATGAAATCAATTAGAGGCCAAATGAATCTATTCAATAATACAACGAATGTTTCAAAGACTTATTAAGCCAGATCCCTTATCCTATTGACGAGAATCTTCTAGTAAAATGGTATGTGGTGGGCCTACTGCAGAAAATTCATGGACCGCTATGAATGCATGAAGTTAAAGCATGTGAGGAAGCCCTTGAATTGGCACAAAAAATCAAAAATTATGAATAAATTCAATCCATTATTGGCCCAACCAATAGTAAGATCGAAGATAAACTAGAACAATTATAAAATTCCTTGATGCAGCTATCACTTCAAAAGAATCACCTATGGTGTACTAATTTCCATATGGAAGGCCACACAAAAGATACCTGTAAGTTCTTAGACTATTTTGATCAATATGTTAGAAGAATGCAAACTGAAATATATTTTGATATTTTTCAAACTACTTCTTCTCATTCTATTGAAGAATTTCATTGTAACTTACGGAATTCCAAACCAAAGTGGTGTGAAATCTGTGAAGACAATGTACATTCCACTTAGGAATTCCCTCTGAATGGGAATGCTACACCTAACCACCACAATGTTTTCCATACTCAAGCTACTGATGAAATTGCAAAATCATCTCCATACAATGGAAGAGAACAAGGTTGTGGAGGCTATGGAGGACGTCGAGGTGGTTACAATGGTATAGGTTGTGGTCATGGCCGAGGATGAGGAAGATTTTATTTTTATATATATTGGAAAGAATGCCATATTTCAACCGAATGTCCCCTAAAGGATAATACCGAATCAAGTTTTTGTAATATATGTGGTCCATGCGACCACTCATTAGAATATTTTCCTAAAATCATATAAAAATTCCTAAAAAAAAGTTCTATCAATTTACTACAAAATATTCCAAAGCATGAAATTCTAAATACTAAAAACCTTCATGTAGTCACCAGATCTGGCGCAGGGAAAAATATGACCAACCAAGACCATCTAGTAATTCGTCCAATAAAAAATATGACGAAATATCCTGACATGTAGGATCACAATGATTCAATGAAACAAGTTGTCAATTTCTTTATGAAAGAAAATGAAGGATAATGAATGGCTAGGGATCTACTCTTAGGATAATTTCTTGAACTTATAAAAGAGGAACACTCTGTTGCTCATATTGTCGAATTCTTAAACATGTTAAAATACTATAATGAAAACAAAGAAAGAGGGAGGAATGTCAGAAAGCTATCGCAAGGGAATCAGATAGAAGATCACGACCCATCGATGAACTTGGAAATAAACAGGTTTATAGTCAAGCAAGTTGTTATTTATTCCAGATCGTAACTAAATATTCCACCCGAGGGAAACTTGGATTAATATGGGATGACCAAAACTGCACAAAACATATAACTATCTTAAGTTGGCTGACCAAATATTTATCTAACCAATTAGCACACTATGACAAGTTCATACATTTATAATGGGTATTCTGACGATAGTCGATTTTGAAGTCATCAACCTAGTTGATGGAGTTCCTCCCTATCCAGCATTAGTCAGTCAAACATGGGGATGAAGAATGAAAGTGATGATATCATTAGAAAAAGACATAATCAAATTAAAAGGTAACAATAAAAAGAACATTATTCCCTTAGACCCCTAATAATGTAAGCCATGGGTAGAAGACTCAAATGAATATGCTAAAATAAGAAACATATATCAAGTCTTACATGATGAATGTGATAATGTCGAACCAAATTCTTCTAGTGAAATTCTAACTCAGTCACCTCTATCGATCGGACAAAATTCAGACACCAAACTATATGAATGGAAGAATGAAAACTATGAATCAAATGCAAAAGAGTGTTGGTGAATCTAGGCCATTTTGACATCAAAGATTCGACCTTGATATTCTATTAAAGCAATGCCAATTATACGAGAAAAGAATTTTCGAGAAATGCTATCCTTACCCCTGATAGATCTAACGTATGAATCTAGTAAAAATATATGTTTTAAATAAATAGCATCCTCTGTCAATCCCATAGAGTAAGTGATAAAAAATATTGGTGAACAAGGGTGAATGCAAAGCTTAGTTCAAACTTTTACCAGTCATGCAATGAGATGGTGGGATACCCATTCATCCTATCTTTACACATGTAAAACCATGACAACTTATTTTATGAAACAGTTTGGTGGGAAAATTTTATATGTGTAAACAAATATACCCACTTTTACTTCTAGTCAAGATCCTATCGAACATATCAAAAATTGTGAATCAGAATGGTGAAAAATTGGTTATAAAGAGGAACATGTTTGGTCACATGTGTTCCCAAATACTTTAGATGATTTACCAAATAAATGGCATAAGTTAGAGGAAGCAAGGGGCCATTCACTACAATGGAAATAACTAAAATAAAATTTCATTAAATACTTTGAATTCAAATTGAAGGGAATAGATTTAAAAGACACAGTTCAAAAAATTAAAGAATTTATTAAAGAGAAACAAACTAACCATTAGAATTTGCATAATAATTCAATAACTTGCAACTATGTAGTCCACTCCATAGATCAAAACTTGGTTAGTCACTTAGAAATGGAAGAAACACCCAATGAGGGTCAGAGATTTTTCTTAAATAAGCACCATCCTGAAAATCATAAGAAAATCCAATCAGTATACAAAGTCGTTAAGCAAAATATAGAAAAATCATATAAGTTAGAATTTCCACCAGCCTACCAAGAAGTAAAATTCAGGGAACAACCACTTGATGAATCAAAAGCACCCGACTGGATGGATGCAGGAATCAAAATACGCAAAGTAGACATATCAAATGATGACCGAACATAAATTTCTCAACGTGGTGATTATTGGTCAGAGAAACAAATTACAGAATTTGTAGAACTACTTAAAGAGTATCAAGATGCATTTTCTCAAGACTATAACTATTTAAAATGGTTAGTCAAGGAAATGGGAGAAATTAAGATCAACCTTATTCCCAACATTAAGCCAATAAAGAAAAGACGATACAAATTAGCACATCAATACAAACCCATGGTACATAAAGAAATAGAAGCGGTGTTTTATGATGTTATTATATACCCCATTGAAACATTAAAAGAGGATATTCCTATGGTATTTCAATTGAAGAAGCATGATCTGACAAGACTACGCATTTGTGTCAACTATCGAAGATTGAATACATTAACAGTTACGGATCCATTCTTGACTCCTTTCACCGACGAGATCATCAATGAAACTACAAGACATGAATATTATTCCTTTATAGATGGATTCTCAAGATATAATTAAACAAGATCAAGAAAAAACAAATTTTGTTAATAATTTTGGTGCTTTAGCATACAGAGTGATTCCATTCGGATTAAAAAAACACACCTGTGGTATTTTCAAGAATTGTTGTTAAAGGATTTCAGGAGTACATCTATAGAACCATGGTTGTATACTTTGATGACTAGAAAATATGCACGTTATTAAAAGATCATATTCAATGGCTAATATTAATGATGGAAAAATGAAGACAAATACGACTTTTTCTTAATATTATAAAATGTATCTTTGTAATGCCAATCAAAATATTGTTGGGTCGCATTGTTTCTAAGGAAATAATTAAATTCGATATGGAAAAAGTCAAGGTGATTTTAGATCTTCAAAATAAAAGCAAAATATTCTTAGTAGACACAGGATACTATAGAATATTTATCAGGCATTATTCTAACATAACATTACCAATCGACAAAATTTTAAATACGGGCATTACTTTTATATGGTCTGATGAATGCGATGAATCATTCCAACTTTAGAAAATAAATTGATCAAGGCACCAATCCTTAAATTTTCAAACTATTCAAAACAGTTTCATGTTCATTTCAATGCTTATAATGTTACAGTCGAAGTAGTCTTAGCTCAACCTGGTGATGAATTAATAGACCATCCAAATGGTTATTCCATTTGGAAGCTAAATAAAGTAGAACTAAATTATTCAACAATAGAACGTGAAGCTTTAGCAATTATATTCGCCCTACAAAAAATTTGGCACGCACTTTGATCAAAACCCTTTATTTCAGGAGTTTGATTTTGAAGTTTTCTTCCAACCCATAAAATCAATGTCAACCCTAATCATCTATCTCAACTAGAATCATAAGACGAGATGACAGACATTGATGATGATCTACATGATGCACACCTATTTAGGATTGAATCGGTTCCAGTCGAACTTGCTGAAATAACGGAATTTTTACATATAGGAAAAGCACCAGAAGGACTATCAAAGAAAAAAATATATATATTAGAAATCAAAGCAACACCATACACATTGATAAATGGCTAATTGTAAAAACTAGGAATCAATGAACTACTGCCAAGATGTGTCTAGAACATGAAAGAGGAGAAATTATAGATGAAGCCCACAAGGGAGATATAAAGGCCACTATCAAGGAGACATGACTGCTTCGAAAATAATTCAAGTTGGTCTCTGGTGGCCGACAATATTCTATGATTGTCGAAAATGGGTGCAAAGATGTGATATATGTCAAAGAACAGGTCGACCTATACCAAAGAATTAAATGTCACTACATTCTACAATCCCATCATTACCACTTGAAATATGGGCTATCAACTTCGTCGATCTGTTTCCTAAAAGAGCTAAAAGGACAAGTGAAAAATACACCATACCCATAGTCGAGTATGTAATAAAATGGGCAGAAGAAAAACTTGTAGCATCATGTGCCAAAGAGGTAGCAGTTAAATTCACATACGAAAACATAGTAACACATTTTTACTACCCACTAGTTCTCATCAATCATAGGGGCACACACTTCATTAATGGCACAATTGAATCATTAACAAAGAACATTATGATATAGCATAGAAAGACTACAACTTATCACCCTCAAGAAAATGGTGCAATTGAAGCATTCAACAAAACTGTGCATAAAGGATTACTGAAAATTTGTAATATAGAAAAAAATGATTGGGATGATAAAATTATGGAAATCTTAAGGGCATATCGTAAAAAATGCAATTAGTCGATGAGATCGACACCATTTAAGCTTGTTTATGGATAGGAAGTAGTCGTGCCATTTGATTGCTTAGCAAATGCACAAGCTGTGTCAACTATACTAAAGTATAACAAAAAGTTACAATCACAACGCATCACACAGCTAGATCATTTAGAGGAATATCAAATGTTCAAATTGTGTTATAGTCCATTTGTCACATCTGGTCAATAAGTCTATTAACTAAATCAATCAACATCCTTTTACCCCTTGTCATCACCTTTTCAAAAATCCCTAAGCATGACTCTCCTTAATCCTTGAATTTTAGCCTTTAACTGCTTCATTTCAATTCTTTTAAGGCCCAACTCACCATGCTTCCTTAGGAGACTGTGTTCACCAACAGATTGACCCTCTCTGGTCCTGCATTGATTACCAATAAGTTACCCCTTGTTGGGGGTGCATTGATTCTAGAAATTATAGAAAAATAAAGAGAATCCCAAAGCTTCCTCTTAGAGAAGCTTATAGAGATTGTTCTAACCATTTGCCTTGGATGAAGTATTGAATCCTATCTCCCCTACCTTGGATTCTTCACCTCTTATCCAATGAGCTCATCCTCTGATCAAGAGTGGATCTCAACCCTAGATTGGTAAATGGATAAGAATTCTCAAACTACCATCCTCTCCTATATATCTATTGTCATCCATAAGCTAGGGGTTGGCTTTTGGAGAATAATTATACCCTTATATTGTTGCTTTGATCATAAGAGAGTTATCATTCCCATCCATTAGGGTGGATTTGAGGTGTACAAGTCAACTTGGGAGGATCTCTACAAGATCAACTTCCACTTTTGGTTGTAAACTCTCTCCCTTTCATTTTAATAAAAAGAGTATATTGTTTTCTTACATGTGATATGTTATGTTTATATGCATATGTTTCATTGCTATGTTGATCCATTGAATAGAATTATTGGATAATGCTACATAGATGTCATAGATGTTTGTCTTCTGTTGTTTATTTGTGAAGGTTCTAACTATAGCATTTGGATCTACACTTGGAGCTGACAAGCCAAGATGATAGAAGATATTGCAATGAATCATGATTATGCATCTTTCCATTCTCCAATTCTTCTAAAGAAACTTTACAGTCTTTGATTTATGTTGTTCTAGACCAAACCACTAGGTCTAGGGAAGATACTTTTGTTTGCAGTCATAGATTCCATACGTCCTCACCATGGAATAGTTCCTTAGTGGATCTTAGGTTGAGACTGATGGCAACAATTCCTGAGTATACCAATCAAGGAAACCCCTCTGATGAGAATCCTGGTCCTTTTCCTTCTTTTTGAAATATTAGTTCTCCTTATATGGCAACAATGTCTCTTCCTAGATTTACCATTGGTTTACCAGTTTGGTTGTTTTCAACCAATTTGGTTCTGTATGTCCAAAATACTCCTCAACAAAGTTCTCCTCCATATGAACAATATCAACCTCAAGTTGACCCTTTTCCCTCTTCATCCCTTTCTTCCTCCTTGTCTAGTGAAAGTCTTGATTCTAGTAACCAGGAAGCTAAGAAGAAGAAGAAGAAGAGGATGATGAAGAAGAAGAAACATAAGCAGGGGGCAAACCAAGCAACCATTGCTACCATTACAACTACTATGGATAAACCTTCCAATTAGGCCCCCAAAGTTAAATTCCCTTACAAGTTATGTAAGGGTGATCGCCTTCTTAAATATTGTCTTGGTCTTCCCAAGGTATTAGAAGTGTGGTCCACAAGCTCACATCAGCCTTTGTCATCAGATTATAGATATCATGTTGATGACAAACCTTCAACTAGTGATAGTAAGGTCCATGTGAAAAATGGTAAAGTCAAGTTTCCCTGTAGGTTATTTGAAGGAAATCATCCTATTCACCTTTGTCCTTATATGGATGAATCCTCAAAAGTGTTGGAAAACCTTACAACTTCTCAACCTCGTCTTCTGGCTAGTTATCAAAATATTTCCCCTAATCCTCCACTAGTTGATGGAGTGATTGATCAGAATCCATCTCCATTCAATCCCACTCCCTCTAAACGTGAATACCATGATTCCATTCCTGACCAACCATCAGTTGAGAAAAAAATTGACTCGATTCCACCTTCATTTGATCATATCTTTCTCGTAGAGAGTGAACCTCATACTTCTCATATTGTTCTCGTTTCTTCATTTTCCAATGAACCAAGGGGGAATCCTCCTGTTCAAATGGAGTAAGGGGACAATCTTCCAATGGCACAGGGGGGCCATCTTCTCATTCCTATGACACAAGAGGGAAATCCTCATGTTCCCATGGCACAGGGGGGGGGGGGGCATCCTCCTGTTCCCATAGCACAAGGGGGAAATCCTCCCATTCCCACAAAATAAGGGAGAATTTATCCTATTCCCATAGTGCAAGGGATAATTTCTTCAATTTCCATGACATAGCCTCCAAGTAGTATGGTCACTTCATTTGATTGGAGTCGACTGGCAGGATATCATCTTCCTCCTTATGTTCCTTTCCAAACCATAGTACAGTCTTATAATGTGCCCGTAGCTAGCACAATGATAGATGAAAGCATGTCTATTAGATGTTTTACTCAACTTCTTGGCAAGCTTTATGTTCCCTACATCTTGTGCCCATTACCCACAATCTGTTGGATTTTAACATAGCAACGAGTCAAATGTTAGGGATCCTTCCTTAGTTTCCTATTACTTTAGGAGGAAATACTATATGTATCATTGTGATGGTATTCCAAGGCCCTTTAGATTTTAATTTACTCCTTTGACGTGACTATGTTTATGTCATGGGAGTTGTTGTGTCCACACTCTTTTCTCTAATGTCTTTCCCACATGAAGGAAGAATCATGACCATTGACCAGCTTTCATTCTTTGGTCCTAATTTTATTCTGAATCAACCAACACCCTTAAATGGTCCTTATATTCAAGTGGTGTCTCCCCCACCACAGATTAATTATGTGGCAACTTGTTCCATGTCGATGTCTACTGATGATCTGGTAGGTGATGTAGTGCATCATTTCTTGGGGGCATTAAAGTCTAATATTTCCATTGCATCCTTTGAAACCTTCCATATCTTTCTTCCATATGATGAGAACCTCTTGGAATCCCTAGCCTCCTGGAAGTCATGATCAAGGTACCTATATTATATTTCCTTGTCTTGTGTCAAGCTCGTTAAAAAATGAAACAAGGTGCCTAAGAAAAGTTCATTTTCTTGTATCAAGCTCATTAAAAAATGAAACATGATCCTTGGAGAAGAGTTCCTTTCTTATGTTAATCTCGTTAAAAAATGAAACAAGGTGTCATGAGCATAGTTACTTTCCTCTGTCAAGCTCATTAAATAATGAAACAAATCCCCTTCCAAATCGAGTCTTTAATTAGATCATGTAGATTCCCAATCGAGTATTTCACTTGATCTCGTAAATGAACCTTCATTACATCCACCTGTTAGTAACCAGTAGTCTACTTAGGTGAATGAAATGAAGGTTGGGGGTCATGTACCTCGATTTGAGTCATTATGTTGGGGGAATGAAAACTGATTTCAATCATAGTTTTCTCTATTGCAAGCTTTTGTAAAAATGAAACCACTTTGAAGCATATTTTTTCTCATGTTTCAAGATTGTGAAAAAATGGAACCATCTTCATTTATTTTCAAGCATAGTTTCCCGTGTTTCAAGCTCATGTAAAAATGAAACCATTCTAATCCTATCCTGCATGATTGCCATTTTTATCAGCCTATTTCTACCATATGAGCCTTGGTTTTCTAATTCCATTATCACCATTTGCTTGGCTTATCATATGCTTTCACTTGGTTGTTTTACCCTTTCTTCAGGAACCACTGTGATGAGTGGTCTTATTAGCCTTCCTCTCCTCTATATGTTTTTAGCAATACCATCATGATCAGAACTAGTTGCTACCCTTTATACCACTCTTTCCTCTAGGAGGAGTCCCCTTTTAGCGCTTTTCAGACTCCCTAAACATGAAAAGCTTGTCGAGCACTTGTATTTTCAAACTCATTAAAGTAAATGAAAATATTTCTACTCAGTATTGTTAGAGTCAGTATTTGCATACTGCCATCAGTGATCAAAATTTCTCTTTTCATATTCATTTGAGGTGTCTCACACAATTTTTTTTATCATTCCACTAGGTCATGCAAAAAAATTAGTCACTGATGGTAGTCCTAGTCCAGAAACATCACTCTTCCCTAAATGTGATTACTTGATCACATAGTTTCATATCTTGTTGATTGTGCATCATCCATAAAGTTATTTTTATCATGCCATTTGTATCAATCATGAGGTTATTATGTCATCTTGAAATTCAGTCCTTCAAGGTCTCATCAGGTCTTTTAGGGTTTTTCAAGGTTTCATTAGGTCATTAGGGTTGCCAAGGTTCCATTCCATTGCATAAGACCAGGAAGTAAAGGGTGATCAAATAACATCCCTTCACCATGTGAAGATGATTTGTAAAGACAAATGCTTATTTCATTATGTAATTTTATGTCTTTCAAATGTAATAATTTCACCATCCCAAGCTGTTAACTCAGTGTTCCAAAGATGCCAGACCATCAAAAGATCAATTTTTCAAAGGAACTAGTCAATTAAAAGGGTAAAGTTTCAAAGGGTTAAGTGCATGCCAAAGGGAGTTGTCTTTTCTCAAGGGTGTCCAAATCATCATTTTCCACAAGCACTAAACCCTAATTTCCTCACCCATTGAGCTAGGGTTGGTTATGGAATCAGAGACATCTGAGTATATGAGTCATAAGGGAGGTCATTTCAGAAAGTATGAGGCCGTTCCAACTCATACACATCATGTCTCCATCTTTTTTCAATAAGTCATTCCAAGGGACAAATCATTTGCCACACATAGGGAAAATTTTTCTTCAAACTATGTTTTAGACCAAACAAGTATGAATTTGGCAAACATGAGAGAGGTTTTTGTCCATAATAGGCCAAGGATGAAAAACCTCCTTCACATTTTACACCGGTGTCATGGTTTTAGAGAAATGTAAAAAATAAGTTTCTACGAGAGAGTTGTTGCACTTCTAGATTGACTTTGGAAAAATCAATTTTTCTTCTATCTGGAGTCTCCAAATGACTTTATTTATGATTCCAATGATAATGAGACAAAAATATATTTCCAAATATCTATCATGCACTAAATTTGGAGTTGAGGAAGACCTCCAAAAGTTTCCTGCAAGAGAACATTTCATTTGTGCACCCTCATTCTGCACTTTTTGACAAGTATTGGGAGAATTGACTTTTTAGGGGCTATAGTTGATCATTTTTAGTGCTTGGTAGGTGCATTGTGTAGCCACGAGATAGACCTTTCCAACCAAATATCATGGGATCAATTTGGACACTGGTAAAGCCTCCAAACATGGCCTACAAAAAGGCATTTTGCATAGACCAGGAGGCGCATCACATAGAGGAGAGAGTGTTGCGCATAGGGACGGAGCGATGCGCATAGGGCCTGTTTGCCAATGCAATTTCACATGGTGCTGCACATAGAGATGAAGCCCTATGCACCTATACAAGGCACTACGCATAGGGCCAACAAGCACCAAAACCACCCTATCAATCATCCAAATTGCTCTTTTGCCACCTAGAACTTCTAAACAAGTAAGTGCACTCCTTGAACTATCCTCCCGGCATTCAGTTCATGATTTTGAAGTTGGTTTGCTATTTAAAATTTCAAACCCTAGGTTTCCTACAAATCCCTCCACCTATCCCTTATACCCTAATTCCCTCAAACAAATCCCTCCACCTATCCCTTATACCCTAATCCCCAAAACAAAATCCTTAAAACCCTATTTACTAAACAATCCCTACCAAAAGAAAATACCCTCCTTCTCACTCTCACATCATATATATATCATCCTACATTGCACAAGCTCCTTTCCCCTTCCCCTATCCCTATTCAGCATAACTCACCCCTTGATTACCTTCTCTAGGGTTTCAAAGCTTCAAAATTCAACAGACATGGATAAAGAGGATAGAGATTTTGAGGAGGAGGAAAATAGTGGTAGTGAAAGCTTGGGAGATGAACCTCAGCATCAGAGAAAACCACATAAGGGAGGCAGAATTATCATAGAGGAATCATTAAACATCAGAGAGTTACATGCTTCTCATATGACTGTCTCTTGTTTCAAGCATCTAGGGTGTTGTGAGTTTTGTGAGCAGGTAGAAAGAATTCAACATCATCCTGAGATGACCAGGATTTTTGTGGCAAATCTCTGTGATAACAAGGTAACTTTTGTCGGGGTGACATTCACAGTTTCATCCTCCATCATTACTGATGCCACAAGGATTCTAAATGTGGGGGGAAATGGTATAAGACACAAAATTTGGATGATCACTACTATGAGCCATACATTAAATCCAGGTACAGAAATGAAAAGAAGAGGACCTTTCCTATCAGGTTCCTTGAAGACAAGTATGCCCCTATGATGAGGACCATTATGAAGTATTTTATATGTGAGGGAAGCTTTTCTAGATTGTATACCTATCATATTAGGCTTTTTATGCACTTCACAAGAGTGAAAATGTTGAACATCCTATATTTCTTATTCAGGAACATTGAGAAGATGGCCTACATTGTACAGAAAAAGCCATACCCCCAGCAAATGAGTAGTATCTATCACTATTCCTTGATTAAGATGATTGTGCTACATCATCTCAACCTCCTCAACATCTCTTGGGATACATTTATTGCCAATGACATCTTTAATGGTCCTCAGATTCCTCCACTGGTGCCCCAAGAAGTATAAAGGCCTTCCAACAGTGCCAAAGTAAAGAAAAGTGAGAAGGTTAAAGAGACTAAACCTGTTAAGAAGCCAGAAGCCTACAAAACATATCAGAGAGGGGCTAGAAAGTTGTTTGTAGTGGATATGCAAGTGTTTACTCCACTTTATGTGGAAGGGGCCTTGCCTTCCTCATCAGCTCATAGGAAAATGCTTGCTTCACAAACTGTGGAAGGGGATTTACCTTCTTCATCAACACAACAGGTACAACAAGTGCAATGGGTGCATAAAGGGAAGGAAAAGATGCTAGAGGAAAGCCTCAGTGATGAAAAGGAAAGGGAATTTGATTTGATGGAACATGATGGACAAGAACAACCACACAATCATCATTGCATTGAGATAGTCGACTTGGAGGCTCAAGATGAGGAAACAAAATGAAAATATAACCATAAGGGAGAAAGATGCACAGATCCAAGCACTGATGGACAATTTGGCGAGAGCTAAGTATGTCATTTCATACCTTGGGCAAGAGAACAAGAAGATAAGTGAAAAATAAGTCCTTATGGAGCTGGAACTTCTCAAAGCAAAGAGGCAAGGTGACAAAGGCAAGTCAGTAATGCAAGAGGAAGAAATCCCAGCCACCTTGACTACAAAACAAAGAATTGAGAAGGAGATTGAGGAGGATATAGAAACTTGGCTTGACAGGTTCAATTTTCATTTGGAGAAGCTGCTACAAAAGGTCAACAGGGACAATCAAATAATTAGGCATATGGCTCACCATTACAGGACCCGGAACAAGATTTGCAACATAAGGGTCAAGCAAATGAAGACAAGGCTAAAATAAGCACTCAAAGGAAAAAAGGAGGGTGATAGGCTTAGGTTGTTTACTGAAGCTTCCTTGGATAACCAAGACACTTGATGGTGGTGTTCTCCACAAATTTTGAGTAAGTTTTGAAGAATTTTTTCCTTTTGGAGAATTTAGCAATTTTTGACACAGAAATTTTGGCTCTATGCATAGTGCCACTGGCTAGTTTTTGACCGTAATGATAGTTTTTTCCTATATCAACCTCGTTAAAAAATGAAACAGGCTAGTATGAGGACAGTTCATTTCCTGTGTCAACCTCGTTAAAAAATGAATCAGTAAGTGTGAGGATAGTTCCTGTTACTGAGTCAACCTCGTTAAAAAACGAATCAGGTTCGAGGATAGTTCCTTGTCTTGTGTCAACCTCGTTAAAAAATGAAATAAGGATAGGTTATATAGGTAGATTGTAGAAAGTAGTTATGAGCATAGTTCCTTGTCTTGTGTCAAGCTCGTTAAAAAATGAATCAAGGATTTTAGAGCATAGTTCCTTGTCTTGTGTCAAGCTCGTTAAAAAATGAATCAAGGTTTCTAGAGTAGAGTTGTTTGTTAGGTAGATTGTAGAGAGTAGACATGAGCATAGTTCCTTATCTTGTGTCAAGCTCGTTTAAAAAATGAAACAAGGGTTTTCAGGATAGTTCGTTTCCTATGTCAACCTCACTAAAAAATGAAACAACTCCCACAAGTCTTTCCAAGATCTTGAAAGTAAAGCTTCATTCCATCCACCTCATTGAATGCAATGAAGCTTGGGGGGCATGTACCTCGTTTTGTGTCATTATGCTGGGGGCATGTGAACTTATAACAAGCATAGTTTTTCGTTTCAAGCTTGCATAAACATGAAACCGAATCCGAGCATAGTTCTTTTCCTGTGTCAAGCTCGTTAAAAAATGAAACAAATCCTCCTCTAATTGAGTCGAGAGTTTGACTAGATCTCATAAATGTTAAGTTGTATATTTAGGTTAGTTATTTCAGTTTTTTGCATAATTTTCTTACCGTTTTAGGTCGAGTCTTTCAAATGATCTCGTAACTCAACCTTCATTTCATCCAACTGGTTGAATGAAATGAAGCTGGGGGGGCATGCGCTCTAGCAGTTATGCTTAGGGGGCATCAAGCACAGTTTTCTCTCTGTTTCAAGCTTGTGTAAAAATGAAACTACTCTGAAGCATAGTTTTTCTCTGTTTCAAGCTTTTGTAAAAATGAAACCTATTTCGAGTCAATTTCAGTTATTTTCAAGACTCGTTAAACTCATGAAAATACCGAGATTATTTTTCTATCTTTCATTCTCGTAAAACAAATGAAAATGCCGAGTTCTTTCCGTCTTTTCTTGCTCGTAAATTAAATTGAAAGTCGGCCATATGAGTACATTTTTATCCCTTTTTCGAACTCATTAAAATTTACGAAAAAGTGAAAACCATGAGTACATTTTATCATTTTTTCGAACTCGTTAAAACTTACGAAAAAATGAAACCTTGGAGTTCTCTTTTAAGCCCTTTTCAGACTCCTAAAACATGAAAAGATTGCCGAGTTTTTCTTTTTAAACTCGTTAAAACGGAACTAAAAAGACGGTCCCCTTATAGCCCTTTTCTGACCGTAAAAATAGGAAAAGATTGCCGGATTTTTGTCGTTTCAAATTCGATACTGGAAATAAAATGACGTGTCCTTGATCGCTTTTTACTTTTCAGGTCAAAGACACTAATTATGAAAGTACTCCTTGGTCGCAAGATCAAGCGGTTCTCTCAGGTATTATTTTATACTTTTTCGGGCTTGGGAGACACAAATTTACGAAAAAGTTCAACCTTGGAGTCTTCTTAAGTTTTTCAGACTCTCTAAAATTGAAAACCGCCGAGTTTCTGCTATACTGAACTCGTTAAAATTTCACAGTAAAGGACCTGTTCGATTAAAAACAGGAACGAACCACTCCTTCTTAGGGTTCGAATCTAAACTAAGTTGGACTCATCCGAAGGATGAGCTTATACTCAAGCATATGTTACCCTCCTCAAGCTTGTAAAAAATAAAGAGGTACTTGCCAGAAATGGTGGGGGAAAAGAGAGAAAAATGAGCCTACTTGTTATCCTTTATCTCAAAAGAAACTGTGTCACCACTCTTGAACACGACACTTTTCATTCACCTGGGTTGGGAAATCCTTTGCCTCACAAGTTGATCAAACCACATTGAAAGTCTTCAGCCGGGTATTAACTTTGGGTCAATCGTCACCAAGCCATCTGTCGTGTCGTTATGTGTTCAAGAGGTCACTGCAAATAAACCATTCATCTGCAAAATACCCATCATCCATCTCGACCATCCCTGAGTCAGTCCTTACAGCTACATTTCTTCAACTTGATCTATGATTTCGTGTTGTGGGCTTGCCTGCAACGGGTCGCTTTCTATCGACATCGACACATTATCTAGAAAGATGATCTAGAAATCGTCAGTACCTTGAAATCCGCATGCATCAATGGCAGATTTCTCACCTTCGACGACAGTTTACATCATTGACTTTCGATTGAAGGATTCCGTGACATGTTCGACATCAGCGCATTCATTCACATCTCATGGATTGTACTGGGTACTTTGAGAACCATTGACATCACTGGTGGTCTCTCTCACACTTGTTAACAGTTTACATCATTGACTGGTAATCAAGTGGTTTCTACCATGCTCGATATCAACCCATTTATTCGCATGGATAGAATCGTACTATTTCGGGAAGTAGAAATGAAGACCCTGGATCTAGTTTCCACCATCCAGGCTGCGAGGAGTTTTGTATTCATTGTATAGTAGACTAACTATAAACAGATGGCTGCGTCCATACTGTGTCTACATGAGTCTATGATTATGATGTACTGCGAAATCATTCCTGTATCAGAGCAGTAGTTAGTTTGTTAGTTAAAGTTTTTGATCTGAGTATGGGAATGCCTACCTCAGCGATGATATGATCTCATACATGTATTTTGTGTTGAATACTTGCAGGTCCCAACCAGGCTCTCCACAAGATAATCCTTGAAATGATAAAGCACTTCACCCTTCCTAGATGATATGAAACCCTAATCTACTATAGGCTTCGCACTTTAGGGGGCAATCTGTTACACTAAAATTTGTCACCATGACTATTTGCAGTTAGTATGGCTCCATCAACTGTCATACTATCCTCCTTGCCAAGTCTCATACCTCTGCTCCTCATGTCAAACTCCAAGAAAAAGAGAAAGTCTTTAAAAATCTATATAACTCTGGGTACGCAGTTTCTCTTAGCCTTACCTGCGTGTACGCACCCCAAGTTCACAATACCTGCGTACTTGTACGCTCTGTCTGTAAAGGGGTGGGTGCGTACTCCTGTAAAGGTCAAAAGGTGCAAGTTCACTTCAAAAAAGTTACTTGTGGTCATTTCTAGAGCATTCTAGAAGATGGTTTGACATGGATTGAGCGCCTCCAGATGGTTCATGCATCCCAATGAAAGAGGAACTTATCCCATGAAGAGGGGAGCTATCCCATTCAAAGAGGGGCTTATCCCATTGATGGTGGACCTGATTAACTTCCTCTAGAGCACTATAAATATAGGCATTGGGCCAGAAGGAGGGGAGGTTGAAAGCTAAAGATTCCTAAGGGTAGATGCTGCTGAAATTAGGACTCCCTTATAGAGCTTGAGAGGAGAGATTCCCATCCTTTCTTAGCTTCATTTGGAAGTGGGTGAGCTGATCAAAGTAAAGGAGAACTCTTGCTGGACCCTAGGAGGGACCTGCACAACACCAAGGCACAGGTTGTAATGGTTTCTTTTGTTTCCACTTAATACAATTAAGCTCATTTTTCTCAACAAGTTGTTATACATGATTTGTTTCATATACTCCTTGGTCTGTATGATGAATATGTTTCATTTTATAAGTTATTCAGGTGCTATGTAATCTTTTGGCTCGTTAGTGAATGCAGGTTTCGAAGAGAAGGAGGAGCTCATCCGGATCGGCGAGGCTGGACTACTACAAAGCGTTGGACTAAAGGTATGTTATAACACCTGATTACTTGTATTCTAAATGCATATTTAGAGAAAGGTAGTGTTTACTTGTCTTGTTTGTCACTAGAAAGCCTTAGCTTCTAGGGAGGTCGGTTTTGTCCGCAAAATTGACTCTTTCCGCATGACAAAATATGTACCTCGTTTTGCGTCATTATGCTAGGGGCATGTGAACTTATAACAAGCATAGTTTTTCGTTTCAAGCTTGCGTAAACATGAAACCGAATCCGAGCATAGTTCTTTTCCTGTGTCAAGCTCGTTAAAAAATGAAACAAATCCTCCTCTACTTGAGTCGAGAGATTGACTAGATCTCATAAATGTTAAGTATTTAGGTTAGTTATTTCAGTTTTTTGCATAATTTTCTTACAGTTTTAGGTCGAGTCTTTCAAATGATCTCGTAACTCAACCTTCATTTCATCCAACTGGTTGAATGAAATGAAGCTGGGGGCATGCGCTCTAGCAGTTATGCTTAGGGGGCATCAAGCATAGTTTTCTCTCTGTTTCAAGCTTGTGTAAAAATGAAACTACTTTGAAGCATAGTTTTTCTCTGTTTCAAGCTTTTGTAAAAATGAAACTTATCTTGAGTCAATTTTAGTTATTTTCAAGACTCGTTAAACTCATGAAAATCCCGAGATTATTTTTCTATCTTTCATTCTCGTAAAACAAATGAAAATGCCGATTTCTTTCCGTCTTTTCCTGCTCGTAAATTAAATTGAAAGTCGGCCATATGAGTACATTTTTATCATTTTTTCGAACTCATTAAAACTTACAAAAAAATGAAAACCATGAGTACATTTTTATCATTTTTTCGAACTTGTTAAAACTTACAAAAAAGTGAAACCTTAGAGTCATCTTTAAGCCCTTTTCTGACTCCTAAAACATGAAAAGATTGTCGAGTGTTTCTTTTACACTCGTTGAAACGACAAAAATCCGGCAATCTTTTCATGTTTTTACGGTCGAAAAAGAGCTGTAAGTGGACCGTCTTAAATTTTGGCTCTATGCATAGGAGCTGTCATGCGGAAAAAGTCAATTTTGCGGACAAAACCGACCTCCCTAGAAGCTAAGGCTTTCTAGTGACAAACAAGACAAGTAAACACTACCTTTCTCTAAATATGCATTTAGAATACAAGTAATCAGGTGTTTATAACATACCTTTAGTCCAACGCTTTGTAGTAGTCCAGCCTCGCCAATCCGGATGAGCTCCTCCTTCTCTTCAAAACCTGCATTCACTAACAAGCCAAAAGATTACATAGCACCTAAATAACTTATAAAATGACACATATTCATCATACAGACCAAGGAGTATATGAAACAAATCATGTATAACAATCTGTTGAGAAAAGTGAGCTTAATTGTATTAAGTGGAAACAAAAGAAACCATTACAACCTGAGCCTTGGTGTTGTGCAGGTCCCTCCCAGGGTCCAGCAAGAGATCTCCTTTACTTTGATCAGCTCACCCACTTCCAAATAAGGCTAGGAAAGGATGGGAATCTCTCCTCTCAAGCTCTATAAGGGAGTCCTAATTCCAGCAGCATCTACCCTTAGGAATATTCAGCTTTCAACCTCCCCTCCTTCTGGCCCAATGCCTGTATTTATAGTGCTCTAGAGGAAGTTAATCAGGTCCACCATCAATGGGATAAGCCCCTCTTTGAATGGGATAGCTCCCCTCTTCATGGGATAAGTTCCTCTTTCATTGGGATGCATGAACCATCTGGAGGCGCTCAATCCACGTCAAACCATCTTCTAGAATGCTCTAGAAATGACCACAAGTAACTTTTTTGAAGTGAAACTTGCGCCTTTTGACCTTTACAGGAGTACGCACCCACCCCTTTACAGACAGAGCGTACAAGTACGCAGGTATTGTGAACTTGGGGTGCGTACACGCAAGTAAGGCTAAGAGAAACTGCGTACCCAGAGTTATATAGATTTTTAAAGACTTTCTCTTTTTCTTGGAGTTTGACATGAGGAGCAGAGGTATGAGACTTGGCAAGGAGGATAGTATGACAGTTTATGGAGCCATACTAACTGCAAATAGTCATGGTGACAAATTTTAGTGTAACAGATTGCCCCCTAAAGTGCGAAGCCTGTAGTAGATTAGGGTTTCATATCATCTAGGAAGGGTGAAGTGCTTTATCATTTCAAGGATTATCTTGTGGAGAGCCTGGTTGGGACCTGCAAGTATTCAACACAAAATACATGTATGAGATCATATCATCGCTGAGGTAGGCATTCCCATACTCAGATCAAAAACTTTAACTAACAAACTAACTACTGCTCTGATACAGGAATGATTTCGCAGTACATCATAATCATAGACTCATGTAGACATAGTATGGACGCAGCCATCTGTTTATGATTAGTCTACTGTATAATGAATACAAAACTCCTCGCAGCCTGGATGGTGGAAACTAGATCCAGGGTCTTCATTTTTGTTTCCTGAAATAGTACGATTCTATCCATGCGAATAAATGAGTTGATGTTGAACATGGTAGAAACAACTTGATTACCAGTCGATGATGTAAACTGTTAACAAGTGTGAGAGAGACCACCAGTGATGTCAACGGTTCTCAAAGTACCCAGTACAATCCATGAGATGTGAATGAATGTGCTGATGTCGAACATGTCACGGAATCCTTCGATCGAAAGTCAATGATGTAAACTGTCGTCGAAGGCGAGAAATCTGCCATTGATGCATGCGGATTTCAAGGTACTGACGATTTCTAGATCATCTTTCTAGATAATGTGTCGATGTCGATAGAAAGCGACCCGTTGCAGGCAAGCCCACAACACGAAATCATAGATCAAGTTGAAGAAATGTAGCTGCAAGGACTGACTAAGGGATGGTCGAGATGGATGACGGGTATTTTGCAGATGAACGGTTTATTTGCAGTAACCTCTTGAACACATAACGACACGACAGATGGCTTGGTGCCAATTGACCCAAAGTTAATACCTGGCTGAAGACTTTCACTGTGGTTCAATCAACTGTGAGGCAAAGGATTTCCCAACCCAGGTGAATGAAAAGTGTCGTGTTCAAGAGTGGTGATAAGGTTTCTTCTGAGACAAAGGATAACAAATAGGCTCATTTTTCTCTCTTTTCCCCCACCATTTCTGGCAAGTACCTCTTTATTTTTTACAAGCTTGAGGAGGATAACATATGCTTGATTATAAGCTCATCCTTCGGATGAGTCCAACTTAGTTTAGATTCGAACCCTAAGAAGGAGTGGTTCGTTCCTGTTTGTAATCGAACAGGTCCTTTACTGTGAAATTTTAACGAGTCCAGTATAGGAGAAACTCGGCGTTTTTCAATTTTAGAGAGTCTGAAAAACTTAAGAAGACTCCAAGGTTGAACTTTTTCGTAAATTTGTGTCTCCCAAGCCCGAAAAAGTATAAAATAATACCTGAGAGAACCGCTTGATCTTGCGACCAAGGAGTACTTTCATAATTAGTGTCTTTGACCTGAAAAGTAAAAAGCGATCAAGGACACGTCGTTTTACTTCCAATATCGAATTTGAAATGACAAAAATCCGGCAATCTTTTCCTGTTTTTACGGTCAGAAAAGGGCTATAAGGGGACCGTCTTTTTAGTTCCGTTTTAACGAGTTTAAAAAGAAAAACTCGGCAATCTTTTCATGTTTTAGGAGTCTGAAAAGGGCTTAAAAGAGAACTCCAAGGTTTCATTTTTTCGTAAGTTTTAACGAGTTCGAAAAAATGATAAAATGTACTCATGGTTTTCACTTTTTCGTAAATTTTAATGAGTTCGAAAAAGGGATAAAAATGTACTCATATGGCCGACTTTCAATTTAATTTACGAGCAGGAAAAGACGGAAAGAACTCGGCATTTTCATTTGTTTTACGAGAATGAAAGATAGCAAAATAATCTCGGGATTTTCATGAGTTTAACGAGTCTTGAAAATAACTAAAATTGACTCAAGATAAGTTTCATTTTTACAAAAGCTTACAGAGAAAAACTATGCTTCAAAGTAGTTTCATTTTTACACAAGCTTGAAACAGAGAGAAAACTGTGCTTGATGCCCCCTAAGCATAATTGCTAGAGTGCATGCCCCCCTAGCTTCATTGCATTCAACTAAGTACAAGCTGGATGGAATGAAGGTTCATGTACGAGATCATTTGAAAGACTCAACCTAAAACTGTAAGAAAATTATGCAAAAACTAAAATAACTAACCTAAATATACAATTTAACATTTATGAGATCTAGTCTAACTCTCGACTCAATTAGAGGAGGATTTGTTTCATTTTTTAACGAGCTTGACACAGGAAAAGAACTATGCTCGGATTCGGTTTCATTTTTACGCAAGCTTGAAACGAAAAACTATGCTTGTTATAAGTTCACATGCCCCCAACATAATGACGCAAAACGAGGTACATGCCCCCCAAGCTTCATTGCATTCAATGAGGTGGATGGAATGAAGCTTTACTTTCAAGATCTTAGAAAGACTTGTGGGAGTTGTTTCATTTTTTAAACGAGCTTGACACAAGATAAGGAACTATGCTCATAACTACTCTCTACAATCTACCTAACAAAAAACTCTAAAATCTACCTGATTCATTTTTTAATGAGGTTGACTCGGTAAAAGAACTATCCTCATGCTAGCCTATTTCATTTTTTAACGAGGTTGATACAGGAAAAAACTATCCTCGTGGACACCTGTTTCATTTTTTAACGAGGTTGGCACAGGAAAAGGAACTGTCCTCGCACTCACTGATCATGGCTTCCAACTGGAAGAAAGACATGTCAATGGACACCTTGATCATGGCTTCCAAGAGGTCTTCATCAGAAGGAAGAATACTTCTCTGGAAGGAACACATGTCAGGGGACTCAAAAGGGATAAGAACATCGTGTTCAAGTAATCCCATAGAGTTTTCCATGTCAATTACCGGATCTAAATCAATGGAAGATGAGCAAACAGTGAGAGGCTCACTTACATCGGTAACTGAAAACATGGGACCAGTTGCCACATAATTAACCTGTGGCAGGGTAGATACCACTTTAGAATCAGGAACATTTAGGGGTGTCATATTATTGGTAGTTGAAACAAGACTAGGGAATGAAAGCTGGTCTACAGTCACAATACTGCCATTGTGAGGGAAAGACATCACGCGAAAGAGTGTCGATACGACAGCTTTCATTGCATAAACATAGTCTCGCCCAAGGAGTAAATTGAAATCCAAGGGACCTCGAACTACCATAAGATCAATACAGACAGTTTTACCTTCCAAGGTAATAGAAAACTTAGGAAGGATCCCTAAAGGTTCTTTAATGGTTCTGTTAAAAGCTTTCAGATTCTGCGTAATAGGCGCAAGCTGAGGGGAACCCAAAGCTTTCCAAACAGTTGAGGATAAAATACTAATAGAAGCACCTTCATCTACCTGAGTACGATGTATGTCCCTACCACCAGCCTTGACAATGATTTGGAAAGGGATGGAGGAAGGAAGACGAGGTTCTGTCAGTCTATTCCAGTCAAAGGAAAAGACCTCAGTACTTGGAGGGGGTTCCATAGAAACAGGTGAAATGCCCCCCGGCATAGAAGAATCTGATGTAACAAGAAGAACCTGAGCAGTATGAAGTTCACTCTCTAAAGGGAAAGTGGGATCGACTGAATGTGAAATTGAATCGATCACTTGATCAACTAATGGATCATCAACCTGAGTGACATGAGTTTCACTCTCCAATGGAAGAGTGTGATCGACTGTACTTGAATTTAGATCAATCACTCCATCAGTTGATGGTAGGTTGGGAGAAAGTTTACGGTAACCAGTTGGAAATTCTTGCTGTGGAACAGTAAGTTTTTCCAACAATTTTGAGGCTTCATCCATGTGAGGGCAAATGTGAGTTTGATGACTCCCTTTGCATAACTTACAAGGAAACCTAACTTTACCCTTTTTCCCAGGAACCTGACTATCATTGGTTGATGGATCAATGGAAAGTTGATGAGATTTTTCTGACCATACTTCCAAGACCTTTGGAATACCAGGACAATTGACAAGGAAGTGGTCACCCTTACAAAGCCTGCAAGGGTATTTGGGTTTACGATGCATGTTGGAGTTTTCCTCAACACAACTAACACTTACAGCCATGGTTGGTTGGTTGACTTCTTTCTTATCTTGCTTCTTCTTCTTCTTCTTCTTCTTCTTCTTCTTCTTCTTCTTTTCTTCTTCTTCTTAGCCACCTGGTTACTAGCATCAAGGCTTTTACCAAGCGAAGAGGAACAAATGGAGGAAGGAAAATTAGGCGAAGAAGGTAAAGGGTCAACAGAAGGTTGGTGATGTTGAGATGGTGAACTCTGTTGAGGTGAAGCATTCGATTGAGGTGGAACAATTGGAGTATTTGGGGCCAACGAAGTTGAAAATAACCATATCGGTAAACCTATTGTAAATCCAGGTAATGACAAAGTAGCCATATAAGGAGGACCAACATTTCCAAAGAAAGGAAAAGTACTAGGATCCTCGTTAGGAGGGGTTCCTAGGTTGGTAAATTCCGGAACATTTGCCATTATATTCAACTTCAGTGAATTTTATTAACAATTTATAACTAAAATTAACAATTCACAATTCACACCTAACAATTAAAATTCACAATTCACACCTATGGTCTCTAAAAGTAAAAACAAACAAATTAACACGCGCTATCAAATCTAGGAGTCAAACCACACACAAACAGTAACTTTCCGGACCGAAAACACTAGTTGGTGATGAAATCCAACATCACCGAATTCAGTACAGAAGTGGCGGGTGGAACAGTTACCCCGACAACCTGCTTAATGAATAGATTGGACCAAGTTCCTCCACTTTAACTGTCTCGAGTGAAGTAAACCCCCCAGAAAATCCAAGTGAGTCTAGCCGATGTCTGCTCCAGGTACAGTGGGATCTTCCCTCCACCGTCACCTTGGGTAGAACCCTAAAGATAATAGTCACTAAGGTCACCAACAGCAACAAATATACCTGGGGGAACAGTCTACGATCCGATAGCATGCAAGGGCAGAGTAACAAGCTCAATCCCCTTGCCGGCTCCTTGACAATAATCCAAGGTTTACCGACAAGTGACCCCAGGCTCCTCGACAATGGTTAATCCAAGGTTTACCGTTTGTAGTACGTGCATATCTGGCGTCGTTCCCAATGAAGGAGGATTGATCCCCTCACTGGTTCGGACACGATCTCGTGCTTCTCCTTTAAGAGGAGCTTTCCCAGAGCATAAATGTAACTATTGGATTTATCCTACCACAAGATGAGCTACTTGTTTGGTTTTGCTGTCTTGGAGAGTTAATTACTCCCTACTCCAAGACACTAGCGTAAGCTATGTTGGTGTATCAGAGCCCTAGAAAATAAAAATATTACTAGATGAATTTTAATTAAGAGCTATGTTATTAAGGCTGTTATTACTCAAATGGGTAAATGGATACGAAACCAATGGTGTTATGACCCGACTCAAAACTGAATGCAATCGAATATGATAATGTAATCCTTTCAATTCGATGAATCCTAACTAAGGTAAGGAGAGAGTTTCCATTCACTTCCAACAATGCAAAAAATTGATCACTAAGAGAAAATATAACAAATTCTCTAATGCACTAATTTCATCAAGAAAAACTAATGCAAATCAATTCCAAAATAGTTTTTTTTTTATTTTTATTTTTGTGTAAATTCAAATCAAAGAAAACTGATCTAAACCTACAATTGATTTTTCAGAATGTAAACTATGCAATTGTAATCTATGCACAATTCACTTGAAAAGTATGCAAATGTAATCTATGCACATTTTTCATTAATATTCTGAAAATGAGAATTCTAATTATGCAAATGTGATCTATGCAAGAGAATTCTCAGACACAAGATGATTCTAATGTAATCTAAGAACCAATCAAGTGCAAGTCGAGAAAATTGGGTGAGAGTTCCAAAGATCCAAAAATAAAAACACTCAAAGGCGATTAACACTCATACACAATTTAGCCCCCCCCCCCCGGCGAGTGAGGGGGAAATTTTTTTGCAAAAACAAGAGCAAAAAGATGCAAAATTGTGAAAAGACTGAGACAAACCTCCAAGTAATGACCAAAGGAAATCAAATTTAGAATTTCTCAAAAAAGAGACTCAAAACACCCAATTGATAAAAGCTTAAAGCAGGAATGCCAATGAAATTAGCCAAGATGAAAGCTTCTGACAGGTGAACAGTGGATCTGGGCAACAAAAACAAATTATAAACAAAATCTAAGAGGCAAAAAAGGAAAAAATTGAAATTTTCTCAACTTTGATAGGGTACGCAGGCAGCCTGTTAGCACAGGTGCGTGTACGCTCTGTGTACAAAGCTGCAGTGCGTACAGGTACGCACTATGCCTAACTCAGAGGCTGCGTACTTCTAGCAAAACCAAGAAAAGTAAAATCTAACTTAACCCTAAGCTATTCCACCCAAATGCACAGTCAAACAGCCAAAAACCAGAAAGAAAACGACTTTTCTCAAATCAAAGTTTCACACAAAGGAGAAATCATTCAAATCATGGAGTTCCCCAGTGGAGTCGCCATTTTGTCATGCAGAAAGAGTCAATTTTGCGGACAAAACCGACCTCCCTAGAAGCTAAGGCTTTCTAGTGACAAACAAGACAAGTAAACACTACCTTTCTCTAAATATGCATTTAGAATACAAGTAATCAGGTGTTTATAACATACCTTTAGTCCAACGCTTTGTAGTAGTCCAGCCTCGCCGATCCGGATGAGCTCCTCCTTCTCTTTGAAACCTGCATTCACTAACAAGCCAAAAGATTACATAGCACCTGAATAAATTATAAAATGACACATATTCATCATACAGACCAAGGAATATATGAAACAAATCATGTATAACAATCTGTTGAGAAAAGTGAGCTTAATTGTATTAAGTGGAAACAAAAGAAACCATTACAACCTGAGCCTTGGTGTTGTGCAGGTCCCTCCTAGGGTCCAGCAAGAGATCTCCTTTACTTTGATCAGCTCACCCACTTCCAAATAAGGCTAGGAAAGGATGGGAATCTCTCCTTTCAAGCTCTATAAGGGAGTCTTAATTCCAGCAGCATCTACCCTTAGGAATATTCAGCTTTCAACCTCCCCTCCTTCTGGCCCAATGCCTGTATTTATAGTGCTCTAGAGGAAGTTAATCAGGTCCACCATCAATGGGATAAGCCCCTCTTTGAATGGGATAGCTCCCCTCTTCATGGGATAAGTTCCTCTTTCATTGGGATGCATGAACCATCTGGAGGCGTTCAATCCACGTCAAACCATCTTCTAGAATGCTCTAGAAATGACCACAAGTAACTTTTTTGAAGTGAAACTTGCGCCTTTTGACCTTTACAGGAGTACGCACCCACCCCTTTACAGACAGAGCGTACAAGTACGCAGGTATTGTGAACTTGGGGTGCGTACACGCAGGTAAGGCTAAGAGAAACTGCGTACCCAGAGTTATATAGATTTTTAAAGACTTTCTCTTTTTCTTGGAGTTTGACATGAGGAGCAGAGGTATGAGACTTGGCAAGGAGGATAGTATGACAGTTGATGGAGCCATACTAACTGCAAATAGTCATGGTGACAAATTTTAGTGTAACAGGAGAAGCTGCTACAAAAGGTCAACAGGGACAATCAAATAATTAGGCATATGGCTCACCATTACAGGACCCGAAACAAGATTTGCAACATAAGGGTCAAGCAAATGAAGACAAGGCTAAAATAAGCACTCAAAGGAAAAAAGGAGGGTGATAGGCTTAGGTTGTTTACTGAAGCTTCCTTGGATAACCAAGACACTTGATGGTGGTGTTCTCCACAAATTTTGAGTAAGTTTTGAAGAATTTTTGCCTTTTGGAGAATTTAGCAATTTTTGACACAGAAATTTTGGCTCTATGCATAGTGCCACTGGCGTTGCGCTTTTCCTAGGGGCATCCAATGAGGAAATGGTTAGAATTTTTGGATTCACAATGATGATTACATGCATCCTGTGGATTTTCTAAGCTTTTGGAGAAAAACTGGTCAACCAGAAGGTCAAAAAACACCCAAAAAATTACCTTTCTACCCTCTTTTTGAGCCACAGAAGCAATCTTGGGAGAATCTGTTTTTGAGGGGTCAAATGAACTACAAATGAAAAAATTCAAGATGTTCTGGAAAGTAGACTTGAATATATTTCCAACAATATATTTTAGGCCCAATTTGGAAACCGAGAAGGCTTCCAAAATGGCCTTGCAAAAAGCATTGTGCATAGGGCAATTTTATGCTGAATTTTCACTTCACTATGCCAACGACTGTAATTTTGCACTCTCTCTCATGGATGATGCTTTTACTGATGTAAATGGTGACTAGGCATGTAAATAGGATGGATAATAGTTACTAGAAGGTAGATTCATTAGATCAAAATCTATCTTGAGGACAAATGAATCAGTTTCCTCCTGTTTAGAGGCAAGTTGTTAGGTTGCCTAGATTCCAGTTTCTTGTTCAGTTTTTGATGGATTAGTTCCTCATCTTAGGGATTCGACCCCTAAGGATGGGAGGAGGTTGAATCAATGTCTATATTTTCTTCTTCTTTCTCATTGTAAAGGGTTGGACTCAGCTGGATGCTTATGCTTTGAGTAGACATCATTTTGTATCAATTTTAGCAGGAGATTAATGAAAAGTTGCAGCTATTTCTTTAGGATCCATGTGGTATGATGTTAAGATCAGTTTTTCTTATGTTTTCATGTGTTAATATGTATTTTTGAATCCATTTCATCATTTCATACTCTTTAAGTGGATGTTTTTAAGTTGATAGGCAGAACCCATAATCTTTATGCCCTATTTTGGGAAAATATTTACAGTGTATGTTTTCTTCAGTTTAGGAAGAATCCATGTTTCTTACATGCTCTTTATAGCTCCTCACCTATCTTCGAATCACCTCACCCATAAAACCCTAGAGTGTTGAGGCTTGTGCCTACCTTGCCCCATCGAAACCCTGCAATTTTGACCTAATTTCCTTGCCCTAACTGTTTGGCTCCTCCTGATCCAGCAAAACTCTTCAAAATCAAATGAAACCTTGTGCTACTATACCTAGCCTAATATCATTTTCTTGATCCAGTCATCTTGTCCTAGATCCTTACTGAGAGAACCCTCTCCTGGCCTAGTAGGGATAGCTACTTGGCTAAGCGTGGTTTGAGGTTACCCTAGCATTGCCTTCTTTCAACCTGAGGTTCAATCCAGGTGATAACAAGTGTAAGTTTAACCCTTTTCCATACTAAGATAGACTAACTACGAAAAATGAATACCTTAGTCGAACATGGCTAAGAGGTTCTCCTGAGTATTGTTTTATGCCTTTTCAAATTCAAGAGACTCTCTATGAAAAGGAGCCTTTGGAAATTTCTAGTTCGCCTCTTTTTCAAAATCTCTAAACATGAAAAATATGTCGAGGTAAACCTTCCCTGGACTCGTAAAAAAATCAAACAACGATGGACTCATCAAACATGACGATAGCGAACCACTCCTTCTCAGGGTTCATTAAACTTACTCGGAGGTATTCATCCAAAGGATGAACTTAGAGTTCAATAATTTGTTATTTTCCTTAAGATTGTCAAAAATAAATAGGTACTGACCAACAATGGTTGGGGAAATTGGAAAAATAGGGTACTCCACTTGTTAATGGCAGTGCGTCGCTCTTGAATTTGACACTCTTCCACTTCATCTTTGTGGTTGTTAGGTTGGGAAATATGCTTGTCTTTTGGTTCATCATACCTTTTCAAAGCCTCCATTTTCGGTTTTGGGTCAATGCTGCCAACTCATTCAATTTCTATAGTATGTTCAAGAGAATCTATTCGATTGATATATGATACAATACTCTTATGATTTCATTACATGTATGTCATTCCTGATCCAGTTCTGTATCATAATCATTTTGTCTCAAATCATGATACATGTTTCGTGTCATTTATGGGGGATACATCAAGGCCCTCATGTGACGAGTCACTTCCCGTCGACATCAACTCATTATTCAAGAAGTTCAATTAGGAACAAACCTTCGGTACCTTGGTGCTTTCATAAATCAATGGAAATTTTCCTCACTATCGGTGACATGTTTACATCATTGGACTTTGATCGAAAGATTATGTTTGGTGTTCAACTTCAACTCATTCATTCACACCGTACGGCTTGTACTGCAGTACCTTAGGGGTCATTAACATCATCATTGGTTTCTCTTGCATTTGTTAATGGCTTACATCATTGGTCAGTAATTATATGGTTTCTACCATGATCGACTCCATCTCACTGATTCACACGGTTAGACGCGTACATTAGACAATCATGTGAATGAGATAGAAGACCCCGGATTTAGTTCCATCCGTCTAGGCTATGGTTTCAGGATTCATACAATATCACCATGTATGATGGCTATGATCATATAGATAGTCATTCGGTCATGGGTCCACCCATTTTCATCATTGGACATGTATTTTGATCATTGTACTTGTAATGTTAGGTTATATGCTAAGCATGGGTATGCCTCCCTTAGAAAAGACATCATGAAGTAAATGTATTGTAACAGATAATGATCTCGTCGATTGTTCTTGATCCCGACTTGTTACAAGGTAAAGAATTCCATTTATAAATTGATATTTCTAACTTTTCACTTTAGGGGGCAATCTTTTATAGGCCATTTTGTCACATCTATCCAATAGGCCCATTAATTGGATCAATCAACATCCTTTTACCCCTTGTCATCACCTTTTCACAAATCCCTAAGAATGACTCTCCTTAATCCCTGAATTTATTCATTAACTGCCTCATTTTAGTGCTTTTAAGGCCCAACACACCCCGTTGCCTTAGGATACTACATTCACTAGTAGGTTTACCCTCTCTAGACCTATGTTGATGACCAGCAAGTTGTCCCTTGCTGGGGGTGTGTTGATTCTTGAAATTCAGGAAAAATAAAGAGAATTGTTAGGTCCCTAAAATACTAGTTATTCCCCCATTACTATTGTCATTGTGGCCCTTATTGTTATTTTTGTGCCCCTATTGTCCCCATATTGTTATTATTGTGACCCATAGAAGCCCACTATTGTTATTTTTGTGTCCTTATCTTATTATTGTTATGTCAACTTTGATTATATTGTGACCCCTTAGACTCCTATATATAGAAAGGAGGTTTCTTCATTTGTGTCATCCAATAATTATTCATTTATTTAATGTAAAGGATTTTTCCCCCTCGAAGAGGCTGATTTTGAAGTCATTGATCTATATTTTCTTCTATTTTGTGAGATGGTTACCTAACATTTGGTATCAGAGGTTTGGATTCTAGAGTTTCGTTGCTCCAAAGAGGTCATCGTGGAATTTTTGCTATAAATTTTCTATATGAAGTCTCAAAAGCTAAAGAAAAACCCATTCGAGTTGAAATTGTTCTGAACCTAGGGTCTGAATTTCAGATCTTGTCTTGCTATATTTTCGGAGATATGATCTGAGGAAGTTAGGGTTTTGTAGGCTCCCAAATTACATCCCAAATAGGCAACCTGGGGAAAATTGTCATAACTTTTTCTCTAAGTATCAGATTTAAATTTCATAAAAAGTTACAGAAAAAGGATGGCCTGTAGTGTTTATGTATCAGTTTTAGGTTCTAATGTCGAAACAGTGACATGTGGAACTTAGTACAAGTTCGCTCTATTGAACTAGTCTATAATCAGGCCATCATGGGAGATTTGACATAACTCTTCCTTGGAGAATCCAATTTTTATTAGGCTTGAGGGGTTCAAAAGAGGGCTACCTTAGGACGCAATTTTATACCTTGGAGATTCAAAATTACATAGATACAATAGATTCAATATCGAGCTCTTACAAATTGAAGAAAGGTGTGTAGTTTTTTTTTTTAATTTGCATAAGTTTCGTTTGAAAAATTAGTTTGAAGGAATTCAAAGGGCATAGTGAAGCATTATTATCATTAATTAATTCCCCGAAGAAAGAAAATGGAAACACCTAGTAAGCAACCTGAAAGTTCTAGCATGACTCATCAAGAAGAGGATGAAATGCAACATGATATATCAAAATTACGAGACCAAGTGCAACAAAATTCACTCTCACAAAAAGTAACAGGATAAGATGGATAGTTTAAAGAAGGGCATGGAAACTAAGATGGATGGTGTGGAAGCTAAGATGGATGATTTAAATAAATGCATGGAAGTTAAGATGGATGGTATAGAAGAAAAACTTAAAGGCAACATGGAATATTTGAAGACAGATTTGACAAATTTGCTACAAGAAATGCTTACTAATGGCGAAAGGGTAGTAAAGGAAACTCATGAGGAGAAGAAAAGAAATGTTAATCATGATTTCATAGACTCTAACAGTGGATTGAAGACCCACCATGTTCCAAATATGGACATGAGGAAGTTTAATGGCAAGGATGGCGTAACATGGATACTACAGATGGAACAATATTTTGATCTCCATAATGTGCAAAACACACAAAAGGTACACATTGCAACTTTATATTTGGAACCAAATTAGTTTGTATGGTATCAATGGCTTTTCTCTCGTAAACAAATTGTCACTTGGGAAATTTTTATGGAAGAAATGATAACACATTATGAGGATACGAAAAGCAACACTTTTTTTAGCCAATTGGTAAATCTCAAAAAAAAGGGTTCAATGATGGAGCACATTGAGGAATTCCAAAAATTGAATATAAGGGTAAAAGATATTCCAGAGGAGCATAGGATTGATGTGCTCATAGGGAATTTAAAGGATAACATCCAACATGAGGTTCACCTTTGGGAACCTGATTCATTGGAGAAGGCATTCAAGTTGGCAAGAAAAATGGAAAGAAAAATTATGGGAACAAGGAATCCTACCACTCACAACTATAAAGATGGAAGTGTTATTTCCCCTAGCCTTCCACAACCTACAAAGTTGACACCACAAAAATTGGAAGAAAAAAGAGCAAAAGGGCTTTGTTACAGCTGTGATAGAAAATACACTAAAGGTCATAAGTGTGTTGAGAAGAAATTATTTTACAAAAATTGGGAAGAGGAGGAAGAAAAGGAACAAGAAACGTCAAAAGAATATGATATACACCAGGAACAAACCCTAGAGAAAGAAGAAATGAATCCAACCATATCTTGTAATGCATTGGCCAGAATTACCACTCCTCAAACTATCAAGATAGAAGGACATATCAAGAAGAAAAAGGTAATAGTGTTGATTGATTCAGGAAGTACCCATAATTTTATTCATTGTAAGATAGCCAAGGAATTGAATTGCTTCCTATATCCAGCACGAGAGTGTCAAGTGATGGTTGTAAGTGGAGGAACCATAAATTTCTCTGGAAAGTTCCATAATATCAAGCTATCCATGGGATAATATGTATTGAATAGCCCAATGATTTCCATTCCAAAGGGTGGTGTTGATGTTGTACTAGGAGTCCAATGGCTACAATCCTTGGGTACAATATCTTTTAATTTTCAAGGACTTTTCATCAAATTTTCTTCGAAAGGAAAGGAAGTTGAATTAAAGGGTATCACAGAGAAACCAAGAAAGATAATCATCTCTAACAAAATAAAAAGCTTCTAAAGAATTAACAACGAGGTGTAATTGCACAATTATGTTCGCTAGAGGTTCCCACATTGAAATCATCTATTTCTCCATATCTCCAAAATTTCTTGGACAATCATTCCAAGGTATTTGAGACTCCCAAAGGCCTCCCACCTATTCGTGATCATGATCGTGCTATTCATTTGATTCCAGGAATTGTTCCTCTGAACATCGGGCCTTACAGATATCCCTATGCCCAAATGAGTGAAATTGAATGTATGGTTGCAGAAATGCTAGAGGTTGTTATAATTCAACCTAGTCAAAGTTCTTTCTCTACTCCAATAGTATTGGTGCACAAGAAGGATGGGTCATGGCGCATGTGTTCGGATTATAGGGAGATCAACAAGCTCACTATTAAAGATAAATTTCCCATTCCTATCACTAATCAATTATTGGATGAATTACATGCATCAATTTACTTCACCAAGTTGGATCTGTGTTCAAGATATCATCCAATCAGAATGAAGACTGAAGACATTTTGAAAACAACATTTAGAACTCATGAGGGTCATTATGAATTTTTGGTCATGCCTTCTGGCCTTACCAACGCACCTTCTACATTTCAAGGTTTGATGGATCCCATTTTCAAACCCTTAGAAAATTTGTGTTTGTATTTTTTCATGATATACTAATCTATATCACATCTTGGAAGGATCATGTCCAACATGTTGACAGGGTGCTCAAACTATTGGAGAAGAAACAATTATATGCAAAAATCTCCAAATGTTTCTTTGGAGTACAAGAGGTGGAATATCTGGGTTATATTGTATCTCATGAAGGTGTGAAGGTAGACCCTAGCAAAATTAAAGCCATTAAGGAATGGAAAATCCCCACTCCCATAAATCATCTGCGAGGATTTCTCAGGTTGACAAGGTATTATCGCAAGGTTTTTAAGAATTATGGGTCAATATCAGCACCTCTAACAACATTATTGAAGAAAGATGCATTTATATGGACTCCAGAAGCAACGAAGGCCTTTGAACATCTTAAAGAGGAAATGTGCCAAGCACCAGTATTATCTATGTCAGACTTCATAAAAAAGTTTATTGTGGAATGTGATGCCTTAGGAAATTGAATTGGTGTTGTTTTAATGCAAGAAGAAAGACCCATTGCTTTCGAAAGTCGTCCAATCAAAGGAAAGTATTTACAAAACTATTTATGAGAAGGAAATGTTGGCAATATTACATGCACTTAAGAAATGGCGACCCTACCTAATGAGAAGACACTGCAAGGTAAAAATGGATCATGATAATCTTAAATACTTTTTGGAAGAAAGATTATCTTCAGAAGAGCAGCAAACATGGGTTACAAATATGTTGGGTTATGACTTTGAAATCATCTACAAAAAAGGAAAGAAAAATGTTGTGGTAGATGCACTCTCAAGAAAGGATGAGGATGTGGAAGGATTGCTTTACATCATTTTTATTATCCAACCATATTGGATAAACGAAGCAAGGGATGAATGGAAGAATGACGAAGAAGTGTGGAACTCATTCAGATGTTACAAAAAGATCCGAGTACATCTGATAGTTTTATCTAGAAAAACGATTCGTTATGGTACAAATATCGCTTATACCTATGTAAGAATTCCCAACTAAAACAAAAGATTCTTATGGAATTTAACACCTCTCCCTTAGGAGGGCACTCGAGATTTTTAAAAACCCACCACAGGGTTAAGAAGGATTTTTTTTGGGATGGCGTTAAATCGGATATTCACAATTTTGTGGTGGAATGTTTGGTTTTCCAACAAAATAAAGTTGAAACAATTAAGACCTCACATCTATTATAACCTTTATCCATTCCAAGCCAACGTTGGGAGGAGATTTCAATGGATTTTATCACAAGCTTACCCAAGTCCGAAGGAAAGAATGTCATCATGGTGGTAGTTGATAGACTTACCAAGTATGCACACTTTTGTGCATTATCGCATCCATTTAAAGCCAATACAATTTCTACTGCATTTATGGAAACAAATTAAAAGCTACATGGAAACCCAAAGATTATTGTAAGCGACATAAATCCCATTTTCACTAGAAATTTTTGATAGTATTATTTTCTTGTCTTGGTACCCAGTTAGCTCATAGCTCATCTTATCATCCTCAATCTCATGGACAAACTGAGATAGTAAAAAAAAAATTGGAAGGATATCTTCGTTACTTTATATCTGATGAACAGACACAATGGCTCAAATGATTACCTCTGGCTTAATGGTGGTATAACACCTCCTTCCATATTGCAGCAAAAATGACCCCATTTATGGCACTTTATGGATATAATCCACGGTCCATCACATCATATTTAAGAGAAAATTCTAAGGTTCAAGAACTAGAAGATCACATTGAGCATCAACAACAAGTTCTCCAACTCTTAAAGGATAACCTCACTTTGGTGCAGAATAGAACAAAACAACAGGCATATCAACATCGCAATGAAAGAAGTTTTGATGTAGGTGACTGGGTATTCCTATGGCTACAACCATATAAAAAAATGTCCCTCAAGCAAGCTAAGAAGGATAATAAATTATCACCAAAGTATTATGGGTCGTACAAGGTGTTGCAAAAGATTGGTACTATGGCATATAAATTGGAGCTTCCTGCAACTTCCTGAGTGCACCCAATTTTCCATGTTTCATGCTTAAAGAAGGTTATAGGTGACAAACTTCGGTTCAAAAAATATTGCCAGAACTTGACGAGGAAGGAAAAATCATATTGGAACCTGAAGCATTCACAAAAACAAGAACTCGACATCTATGAAATCGATCAATTTCGGAGTATCTCATCAAGTGTAAGAACTTACCCGCTGAAGATTCCACATGGGAGGGTGAGCATTTTATACAAAAGCATCCATAACCACTCAAGCATTGAGGACAAAAAATTTTTGAAGGAGAGGAGTGTGTTAGGTCCCCATAATACTAGTGATTCCCCCATTACTATTGTGAGTGTAGCCCTTATTGTTATTGTTGTGCCCCTATTGTCCCCATATTGTTATTATTGTGCCCCATAGAATCCCACAATTGTTATTGTTGTGCCCTTATATTATTATTGTTATGTTGGATTTGATATATTGTGACCCCTTAGACTCCTATATATAGAAAGGAGGTTTCGTCATTTTATCATCCAAGAATTATTCATTTGTGTAATGTGAAGGAGGTTTCCCCCTCGAAGAGGTTGATTTTGAAGTCATTGATCTATATTTTCTTCTATTTTGTGAGCTAGTTACATAATAATAATCCTGAAGCTTCCTCTTCCAGAAGCTTCCAATTTTTTTTATGACCATTTACCTTAGATGAAAGTCTTGAATCCTATCTCCCCTACCTTGGAGTTTTCACCTCTTATCCCTTGACCTCATCCTCCCATCAAGAGTGGATCTCAAGCCTAGATTGGTAAATGGATAAGAATTCCCAAACTACCATCCTCTCCTATATATCTACTACCATCACCAAGCTAGGGGTTGGCTTTTGGAGACTAATCATACCCTTATGATGTTTCTTTGATCATAAGAGAGTTATCATTCCCATGCATTAGGGTGGCTTTAAGGTGTACATTGTGGCAAGGAAGGACAAGTCAACTTGAGAGGATATCTACAAGATCAATTTCCACTTTTGGTTGTAAACTCTCTCCCTTTCATTTAAATACAAGAAGTATATCGATTTCCTACATGTGTTATGTTATTTTTATATGAATTTGGTTCATTGCTATGTTTCTCCATTGAATATAATGATTGGATAATGCTACATAGATGTCATACATATTTGGTTTGTGTTGTTTGTTTGTGAAGGTTCTAATTATAGCATTTGGAGCTATGGTTGGAGATGAAAATCCAAGAGGAGAGAAGAGCTTGCGACAGATCATAAGTAAGCATCTTTCCATTCTCCAATTCTTCTAAAGAAAAATTTATAGTCTTTGATTTCTGTTGTTCTAGACAAGGCCACTAGGTCTAGGGAAGATACTTTTGTCTACAGTCGTAGATTTTTTATAGCTCATTGTATCACCAAAAAATTAACAAAGAGTAGCAAAAAGCGTGGCACAACTAGAATCTTCAAGCTAAACACCTTCAAGTTAGAAACTTAGTCTTACTATATGATAGTCGGGTCAAAGGAAAATCAAAGAAACATGAAGTCACATGGCTTGGTCCATATTTTATTGAAGACATATGACCATCAGGAGCAGTCCAACTAAAGACACTACAGGTTCACCTTTCTAAGTCTCTTGTTAATGGTGCCCATTTAAAAAAGTAAATTTCATTAAAATAATTATTATAAGTTAGTTGTAAGTTTTTTTAATAGAAAAGATAACCGATTAACATGTAAAAAATTAATCTTTTAATAATAATAAATAGAAAGAAAATTTATTAATATATTATGAATTTTTTTCTTTTTATAATAAAACTAATAAAATAAGCAAAAAATAGTTATAAAAATAATCGACATAACAGTCAGCATATCAATAAAAACCAATTGCAGGAACACATTTAGTGACCAAGCCGAGTATCGTTATGGAGTGGGGAGTTGACTTACTCAACCTTCTTAGATAAAAACAAGACTTCAAGCATCGAAAATACAAAGATGATCAAAGTGAAAAATACCGAGGGAGAATTCGACATAGAAAACAACATTCGACAAAACCTTCATGTAGAGTACAATTCCATAGAGCAATAGAGCTAGAAGAAAATGACATCTATTTATCGGCAATCAGTTCGGAAAATCTAGTCACATAGAAATATATCACATTTGAACCTAATAGAGTTTGGTGTAAAAGACAAAAAGAGGGTCCTACAATCCAGAGTAATCAAGTATTGCCACCTACTCCTGACACATCACACGCTTCACACATTCCACCATCATCAAATAATTATCAAAAGTCATTTCAAGTTAATCCACATTTACTACCCACTCTGTGCAAAAGCTGGCAAATCAATGACATGCACATATGAGATGACGATCAAAAAATCCATTGAAAGCTGAAGAGACATTATGAACAAAAAAATCAATCGAAAATGATGGAACATTTAATGCCACATCTATAAAAATCAAGGAGCAACTGGATTTGTTAAAATTGTTTCCTAAAATTCCCAGTGACATCCCCTACGACCTTCAGGACATCCAGATATACCTAGTCCCATAATTTCAGACTCAAAGATCTTAGATTTCCTCCGCATAGAAGAATTTCTAGACGAATTCTCCATCGTGAAGATAAAAACCAGAATAGATGAAGAATAAATTACAGTAAAGCCACGGACCAAAGGTTGTTTTGATATTTCTGGTAAAACAGAGCTTGAAATATGCATGCACAATATCATACAGGTGAAATTTGATGAGCCTGCGTGGGAGAAGCTGATGCAAGAGCATCCAAGCACCCTTCATTAAAATTGGAATCCAAAGCTGTGAAAGAGAAAATGTGGACAACCAATGTAAATCGGGGCAAATTATGTTAAAACAGAGCTAAAATGATGGAATTGATAAGTCTTTAGAAGGCTTGATTAAATGTAATTATCTACCATGTATGCATATAGAGAGATTTAGGGGTTTGATTGAGTGATTCTAGGCGATTTGTAGGAGAAAATCGTGGACCTTAGATGATCCACACCTTTGTAATTTCCTATATAAAGAGAGTTTGTGTTGTGTGGAAGAGATAGGAGGAGGACACAATGTAGTCATAGGGGTAATTTATGACTAAGGCCGAGAGGCCTTAGCCTGAAATCGAGATCTGTATATAATGGAAATATGTTTGTTATGTGGATTTTGTGTGTCTGTGTCTTTATATATATGTTCTTACTGTAAATTAATAAATATGTGTATCTGAGTGTAAAGGACAAAGTTCTATGAACTTCGCCTTCGACAAAGTACGACGGAGATAAATGTGTATGTAATGTGAGTTCCATCAATAAGCAGCGAGACAGCCATTGGATTTCAGAATAGATCAACAAATGAGAGGTGTTCAATCGAAGCTGGAGTCAATTAAAAAGCCCAGCAAAAACTGTCCGATAGTCTAGATCGACAGATAATATTGGTGGAGCAAGAGAACCCTGACAAAAATCGTGAGAACCTGGAGGAACCATCATAGCCATCCAATCGGATAGACCCAACAGGTCCAACAGATCTACGGTCATCGTGTGGCAACAAGAACTAAAGTTTGATTCTAAAAATGGACCCGAGAAACTCATTAAAAAGAGTTTAGTGTTCCGAAGGATTGGACCGTCCATTCAATGGAGATCGGATGCATATCACATCGGAAAATGAACAGGAATTAATTCGGAAAATGGATGCGATAAGGTTTTATACAATGGGATTAAAACCTCATTGGGTTTTGGTAATCCAAACCGTTCGTTGGTTGATTGATTGGACGGTAATCTCGCTTGAATGTGTGCATGGGTTAAAATTTCTAGCGGACCCGATAAGTTATGAACTGGGGTTAATTTCCATTGAGTTCCAGCCATCAACCATTGTTGGTTGATTGGTCGGGATTTTTTGTAATTCCATTGATTTGAAGGCTTCCGATATATACATGGACCCATAACCCACAGTTCCACACACGCAAATTGTAAAGATGCAGCTTTGTTGTATCAAAGCGGCTTAACTGTCATTAGAAGCACTTTGAATCCTACCTCAAGTGGGCCAAAATGGGAAACTAGTAGAATGCTTGCACATACCACTTAGAAAAATTAAGAATTCGTGATATTCTTGGTGCCCCTTTAGTTGTATATCTTCAGGGGATGAAAGAGGAAGCAGCTAAGTACCTCATCAATAGGTACCACAATGGAAAATTTTGGCTAGACCGGCCACATTCTATTTTCGACACCACCATCCATTTGATAACCGGGCTTCCTTACAAATGAAATAAGGTACCGACCACTACAGATGTAAATGGTTGGCTTATGAATCTCATTGGAGGTGCTTCAGGAAAGAATTTTCGTGGTTTGGTCATTGGCTAAGTCCAAGACCCGTTGGCTAGATGGGTATGCACAATTGTTTCTCTATGTATTACTTTGGCAGAGCGAGCCTTGGGTGTCATGCTTACCATGCTTGAAGCTATCAGTGAAATTGAAAATAATGGATTTCAATACAATTGGGATGATCATGTAGCTGATCTCATCAAAGGAAACTTCCATGATTGCTAGAATTCCAGTAAGGTTATTCATTTTCACTCTCTCTCTTAATATGGATTTCCATGAAAACGAACCCACCAGTTCAGGAAGCTGACTTCACTAGGAAAGACACATCACTGATGAAAAATTTTAGAATCTTTTCCAGTAACTGGTCAGGGAAACCCTAGTCCTTAGAACCCTATGAAATTTTTAGGAACTAGCTATTGAACATTAAAAATATTTCTAATAAGTGGAGAGTGCCCGAACACTTCTGACGATATATTCCTCCCTGTTCTCATTTTCAACTATTTCTCGATTATACCAAAGTATGGTAGAACAATTCACCTTAGGTCGATTGCCGGGAACTCCCCTGTCAACCCACTATTGACCAAATATTTGATGAATTACGTCATCAATCGAACACCAACTACCCAATCATAGTCTTTGAACCCTCTCATGACATTATCACTCCTTTATACGATGGTGAAGTCCAAGAAGAAGTCCAAGCTACCTTATTCCTGCAACCCTTCAAAGTTGATTTGTCTACACCCCTATCTGAGTCTTCCCACATGTCTTCCCACAAAGAATCCACCAACCTAAAACCCAAGTCATCTTAGTGGAAAAAAGTGCTTAAATCCATCAAATTTAATAACCTGGAGCAGGAGCAACAGTTAGATGAGGTAATTAAGCAATTGTAGCCTAAACAAAAGTCAGAAAAAAAGCCTTGCAAGTTGAGGACCCCATCCAAAACACAAATTCATGATTCTTTAGAGAATGCCAATAGTGTTCTCTCTGAAGGCATCCAACACAAAATGGATGAGGCACATCAAAACCATAAGCATAATAATGGTTCTTCTTCACAAACACAACAACTTAATGGTACAATAGACTAGCTGGAGAATCAAACAAAATGATCTGCTACAATCACGGAGATAGACCTAACAGTTGATTCTCTCATCCATTCTCCAACCCACGTCACATAAAAACACAATCAGTTAGAACATCAACAATATGGGAAGGAGAACCCTTAAGAAGAATGGTCTGATGAAGAAAAATTGGACAAATAACAGTTGGAAAAGGAGAATTTAGATGACGAGTAGTCGGAACAGGTCAAAGGAAACCAGTCAAAGCACACCCAGTCATAAGATAACTAATCGGTATTGAATCAATTAGATATTTAGAATAATTCATAGGTTAACTCTAAAGATAATTCGTCTGAAAGGACACAATCCAAAGACATCATCAGAAATTAAAATCAACAGTCTTCTTGAACATCGAGTAAGCACCAAAAATATGAAACAAATGAAGTGTATGTTGTTAACACAACGAATGCAAACAACCCAGGTACTAAAGATGTCTCGACTATTCAAACAACGAAAAAACTAGCTTCAACATCCACTCTTGCAACCAAAGATAAAAGAAGTCCATTGATATTACTACAAAATATTCTGACATTAAACTCTCAAGTGAAAAGAAGCTTTTCCAAGTCATTGATCAATCTATTAAAGCTACAAAAAAATGGTTGCTTAAGAGGAAGAAGGATACCAACAAAGTCCAACACCTACAGGAATGAGAAATGGATACTTAGCTAGCATGTAAGAGCCAGGCAGTAGAAAAACTGAATATACCACCTTGACCCAAGATTGAAGATCATCTCATTGTTGTTAAACAAATGGTAGACCAACTCATCGAATGGAATTTCAGGCTTCAGGTACAAGTGTTCGAGTTGCAGAACCGACCCATAGTGGTTGCAAATTCTAGTATCACACAAGCTCTACGAAAAGTTCATGATGCGTTTTTAGCAGCAAAACAAACTCTAGAATCTATGTTAAATAGAGGGGTCGCCATTACCACAACACTGAATAATTGGCCCACCTATATAGCCCTTGTTAATTCAAAGATAAGATCTCAATAGATGATCATCAGAGAGTTATTAGGCAAACAGTTGTCGAATCTTAGAGCCTAACAGACCATTTAGACTGAACTAGAACAAGAAAGGGAAACCCACTCACAGCTCCTACACCAATATCAACAATGGTTCTATGAAGGAAATTAGTCTCAACAAGAAGCATCAACTGTGTATGAATTCTTGAAATAGGTTCTTCAACAAGTTTTGAGCATTGAGGCAACCAAGCCTTTAATTTAGCGAATAGCAGACATCTCATCTATAGAATAAAATGGGTAGTATCTAACTGATCCTCTAGATTCCAGTGTGAAGACCAGAGTCACATTCAGAGAATGATCAATCTTTGATGCACACTTGAAAATTATTGTTCCAGTTATTTATCAGAATGCTTTCCCATTTTTAGTTCCATTGTCGCAAGCTTGTTCTGGTTCACCACATCCCCAATGGCCTACCCATTAGTTTTATGCACCTAGTATTTCAACGGTTGTTGCTACTTTGGAACAACATTCTCGAGAAGATGAATTCAACCAAGAAATCAACCAATCGTCTCAACCAGATTTAGAGAACACGACAGCAGTAACAGAGGCACACGGCACAAATTTAGCAGTTGTCTTACCTTGAATTTTCTTTATTGTATTGTTTCTTTTCATAAATTGTCTACTGAATAAGTAAAAAGTTATTTTGTCTTTCGTAATTTTGTTTCACACCAACTCTCCCCTTCTTCGGGATGAAGAAGGCTTTGAGGGTGGGAGAGATGCTGGAGGAGCTATCTGACTCGACCAACTAGTCAGATAGAAAAAGGGTTAGTTGACCCTGCCAACTAGCCCTAGTCAAGTTGGTTGACCACATTGTAATGTGAGATTAACTAATGGTAATTAAGCAGTATAATCAGTCAGACAGTTAGACCTGTGAAATTGCTTCACTAGTCTATATATGTGCATTTATTTAGCAATGTAATGGTTGTCTTCTGATACAAAATAAGAATATATATGTGTTTAGCTTGGCTATCTCTCCATTAATATTTTCTTGTACCTTTATATGCTTACTATATAATTGCTTAAAGTCTCTCTATTGGTAACCATGTTCACTATTTGCTAAATTACAACAGAGGTATAAAAATCTTAATGAAAAAATGGATACCTACAATATCTACTGAAAGTAGGGGTTTTTAAATTGGGAAGTTGTATTAAGTTCGTATTGGTAGGGGGTTAAATAATGCAATTTTTAGAGGTATTTTCCAATATGTAGTCAAATTAAAGGTATTGTTTAGTATGCCAAGAATGCACATGATATGTTAGAGGTTCATTGAGTGAAGCCCCCATGTATCCCAATTTGTTAAGGGGATTGAATTACATTCTTTCATTTTACGAACAAGAATTTCCTCCAAAACTTTATAAGTGCAACTTTAGAGAGGTGAAAAAGATGCCCTTGCCTCCTATTTATATAGGACCTTTTCTTCCTTCTGAGAAGAGATTTGTATATATTTATTTTTTCAAGCTTAATGGTTTTATTAGAAGCATCTCTAATCACTTTCCTAGCAATCTTACAATCATTATCATACCAAAGGTTGGAAGTTCTATTGTTCTATTTATAAGACACCTTGGTAGAAAACTTGTTAATGGTAGTGGAAAGGATTGTAGTAAAACTATGGTAGATATGATCAATGTTATCATTGTATATTAAGAAATATAAATCCATTTTTAAATCTTTTTAGCAGAGATCCATTTTTAAATCTTTTTAGAAGAGATCCATTTTACTTTTGTCAAAATGAATGTGCCTTTGACTTTCACAATTCTTTTGCATGTGGTGGGTGTGCATGTCAAGGTTTAGAGTTAAGGTTAGAGGTCTATGGTCAGAATCAAGCTCGTGGTCATTTAAGAGGTCAAAATTTACAATATGGTTGAGGACATGGGTATCATATATCATATAATCCACAACACTTTTTCCAAGCCCATGAATACAAGTCATCTAGCCACAGGTTGGCCACTTATTAATTCCATTACAAATTATTAGGCCTTGGGAACTACAAAACTTGATTAGCTCAATACCAAATAAGTTATCGGTTATGTCTTCGTAATTTCTTTTGAATCTACTAGCTAAGTCAAAGTCATCATCTAACCAGAGGCAATTAGGGTGATTACTTAGGAGAGTAGCTTGGTTAGTAGTTGTTCTAGCATTGAAGTTACCAAGCAAAATGATATTACCTTCATTCCTTAGACTGCGAATATCCTATTCGAAGGTATTGAAGGGGAAATTCTTATCCAAGTTGTTTTTCTTATAGGAGGTAGAGTCAGTAGGAGAAAAATAACAAATTGCAAGACTAATCCTATTGGTGTTATAGTCATAATTTCGATCCAAATGTACGGATTGAGGGGATTGATCTTATGAAGCCGAACATGAGAAGAAATGTTATTTTTTATATAACAAGCTATTCCACCAAAACTTCAACAAGAAGATTTCTTGTTCCAAGTCAACTAGAAAATGAATCTATAGAAATTCTGATTGTAGATTAACTTGATAATGCAATATAACTGAAGCAAAATACTTTAATCTACTTCTACAATCAATTTTACAGAAGCTTAAAAGATTTGAGCAAGATCAAGTTGAACACATATAACCAGAAGAAGAATCAATGCACATGAAACACAGAAGAATACTCAGGGGAAAGCCTCAGCTAAAAACCCCACTAACTGTATTATCATACAAGTTGGAAATATATCAGGATTACACAAAGCCTTAGCTCTCACAGCTAGCCAGCTCTTAGTACAATCCCTCACAGATATTCACAGACAAAATAGACTGCTCATAAGTCTTCTCCTCTGCCCTCCAAGCTCCTATTTCCTTGTGTTGTTTCTCTTGGGTGATCCTACTGTTACCAAATGTAACACTGATCTCACATCCTATAAAACTATGCAATAATCAAGGAATGAATTCCTTCTGCATGCATGAGTTTTGTTTATAAGAAAACACATGCAACTGATAGTACAATGTCCTTGTCTTTAATCTCAACTTGGTCTTTCTCATAATAGACACGCATGAGTTACTGAGGAGAGAATGTTCAGTTATGTGGAGTACACTAGTTAGATGCATGCATGCATTAACTGACTGAACTCAGAATTAGTTCTTCAAATAATTTGGAACTAATTTAACTAGACTTAACTCAATAAACTGAGCTAACTAATTACAACTCAATCTTATCTCCTTAATTAAGGGATAATCTCCTTAATTTAAGGGATAACTGTTACATGATTTCACAAAGGTTTCTAATTTGAATTTCTCCAACTAATTAACTCAAGATAAATTAATTAATTATTTTTCAAACAGATCATGAAATTAAATTCGAATTTTAATTCAAAAACAAATTAAAATTAAAATATTCTTATTGCCACCTTTCAACAAAATCCATATATAAAATACTTTAAATTCATCATACTCTCAAATTTCAACTAATAAAATAAAATCAATATCACTCATAACCTAACTAAACAAACCACAACAATTACTTAAAAAATATGCGTATACCATTTCACCCTAAAAGACCAAAAAAAGAGAGCCTATCAAAATCTCATTACTACCTGTACAATAAAAACACATCTCAATTTCCCATCAATGCCCACATTCTCACAATCTCACATATAAAATTTGTCGTGTATAGTTGACATACGAGTGATGAGAACTTTCAATAATGTACCTGCAAATCAATGAAAATCAAAATTTCAATTGAAAAAACTTCCAAACAAAAGTGCATATAATGTACTTTAAAATTCTTCCACCAATATTCTCAAATATAAAGTTTGTTAGTGAGTAGACATTTGAGATATCCCATAATTGTGGACGTCAACTTCAAAGACAGAAGGTCAACTTAGAATGCTTGTATTTCTTATTTGCCATGTTTCAAAATTTTCTATTTAAAAATAATAATTTAAAATAATACAATTAAATATTAAAAATATATATAATTATTTATAAATTAGTGATTTATTTTATATAAAATATATAAAAAAAATCATCAATAATAATATTTTAAATATATATGGTATATTAATATAATCTAGTTATAATAATTAATTAATTATTTTATATGTAATATTTAGTATATTTTTTTTATTTTTAATATATGATGATGATGGTGGTGGTGGTTAACGTCCGCTGAGACCAAACATTGGTCTATCGGACCTAAAGAAACAAATTATTTATTTTAATTTAAGATTTTGTTCCTATGCTCAAAAAGCTTGGAAAGAAGCCTCCCATCTCACTATAATTTTGACGTTGTAAAAGGCTAGAAAGGTCAGAGATAAAAATAAAAATAAAATATAATTTTTTTAAAAATTAATTTTATTTTTTTTTATGTTTTATAAGAAATATTTTTAATTTATATTCAAATATAAATGTGATAAATTTCTACAAATATATATATAAATATATTTTATTTTAAAATGGAGGGTGTTGAGGAGTAAAGGTTTGTATCTGTTTGTATATGTGTACATTTTCATTTTATTATTTGCAAATATATATTTTCATTTTTCCCATTCTCTTTCTTTTAGAGATGAAATTATATATGTGTGAGATTCCAATTTAATGATATTACCATTTGATTTGTATAAATGTATACCTGTGTAGTGACAATTTTTTGGAGGTGAAAATGTACATTTTCACAATGCTCATTGGACACCATATCACAACTCAAGTTTGTGTGTACAAATGCATTTCTCCACTCCACATTCAGCAATGTAGACATTCACTCACCATCTACCATTGAAAGTAAAGATGTAATTGTACACTACCCACTCGAGCAACACAATGAATGGATAAGTTAAAAGGATGATGATTGGTTCTTTGTGACATATTTTCCCAAAAAAAAAAACATATTGGTGTTATGCCCAATCTAATCAAGTATTACGAAAGTTGATTTTTGTATCAAGAGTAGTGAGGTGATTTATAACTCAATTTGGCATCAATGTTATCACTCACATACATATTGAACAAAATATACATCTATATATATATATATATATATATATATATATATTAAAAGCATTATCAAAAAATGTCATTCATACCATGTCTAATCTAATAAAATATTAATAATAATTTTGTACCCAATATTTATTTCTTGTTTTTACAAGAAAAACATCATTGAAAAACTAATTGGTGTTATGTCTAATCTGATAAATACTTAATAACTCAATGTGACATAGATGGTGTCCTGTACATGTATATCAATATCTATAAATATATAGATATTGTTTAAAAAAAACATCTTTAAAAAAATCATTGTTCTTGTTTTTCTAAGAAAAACATCATTGAAAAATCAATTGGTGTTATGCCTAATCTCATAAATACTTTACAACTCAATGTGGCATAGATGTTGTCATGTACATGTATATCAATATTTATAAATATATATTTATTGTTTCCAAAAAACCATTGTTAAAAAACTCATTGATACTATTCCTAATGTGAGAAAATATTATAGTGATTTTACATCGAACAACTAAGTGCCTTACAACCATGATCTAAATATTTTTTTTTGTAAACAAGGTAGTACTTTCTATATTTACTTTTTTCAAAATTTACATTCCCAACACATCGATTAACCAGCCACCTGCCCGAAGGAAACCAAGTGGCCATCAATCAGCATTGTATCCATTCCAAAACTTAAATAAGTTCATCATCAACATCTATATCTCCCAAGTACCTCTCTCTAGTCTTTTAGACAAAAACATTCAAAAATTGTAAACAAAATACTAAAAACCAACTACTCCTCATCTGAGGAGGCTATCTGGAAGGTTGCCTGCTCTTCCGGGGTCATCATCTGCTTGCCTTTGTTCTGCGGCTTTACCCCTGGGCCTGGGAGTTCTCGTCCCTACTGAAACAGTTTCCACTTTAGCTCAAACAGAGTTTGCTGAATGCGACCCAAAGCAAGGTTGTTCCTGTAAGTTGGGATCTGGATGGTTGCCAAATCCTTCATTATCTCCCGGCTGACATGTTCTGGTTCTTTGTTTCACTCCTGTCGGTTCTCCACTTCTCCTTCCATGTGTTCCTGATGGAGGGTCATTGCGCGAGCAACTATGTGTTTCATGATCCAGTATAGTTGCAGAGTTCTGGTATAGAGAGATTGTCTGCCATTTGTAGTGCCTGGATCATGTATCATTTCTTCCCACTCATGCAGGGGAAGGTTTCTGCCTTGAAGATTTTGTCTTAATTCGCGTTCCCAATTCCAAATCTGTTCCTGAATTTCTTGCACATTTGCTTTCATGTAGGCGTCTACAAGTTCCTTTACCTGTTCACCTGTTGATTTTCTGCCTTTTTTCTGGCCCATGCTGCTTGTTTCGGCTTCCTGCTTGACATTCCTTTTGCTTCTCCTGGGTGCCATGTTTTTGTTGGGCAGCTTCCTGGTGCTTTGGTCCTTTAGGTTTGCTTTTTGGGTTACAATTGACCCTTCACTATGGGTTAGACCTATCACAGTATAAACACAATGGTCAGTTTTATCCATTGGGGACAAGTACTTTAAGGGGATAGCGCTACCACCCCTCTTCCTAGGTCCTTTTGAGTTGTGTCTAACTCGTGAATACATATCCAATGCCTCTCTAGAGCTCTCCTGACCCAAGTTTTCTTTGATGAGGGTTACTCTATGATAATTGGTGTAGTTTATCTGGGCCACGCGGACCATCTTGTGTTCCATACCCCTCCCATCTCTCCGAGGTTTTCCTAACCCCCTTCCTGTTTTGATTTCCTCTGCTTCAGGGTCCCCCTCCCATTTTTTTCCTCAATTCTCTAGATCCTATGGAAGGTATCTGCTTCCTCACATGGGTGTTTCAGGTTCGCCTTACTGAGGGCATAATCTCAGGGTTTGGCATTCCAGGGCCTTCCCATCTGTTGCAGGGGTCAAGGAATATTGGGGCCTTCTTTTCCTGTGAACCCTTCGCATTACTACTATAATCTTCCTTCCCAGCCATGGAGTCACAGGGCTTTCTCCCGACCCAAGCTATCTTAACTTGATAACTGAGTTTGGGGAGATGCAGACTATTCCTATCTATTTGCATGCCTACGTTTTGCTTCATGCAAGAACTTTTATCCAAGTGAAGGGGAGAAGTTTTCACATACCCATTAGTCTGGAGCCGTTGTTCTCTCTTCTGCAGTTGTCTTTGGCCGTTGATGCGTTCTCTCTCGCCACCTTCCTTCTCCCGCGTCCACATGCAACATGCATGGACTCCCTCATACTTTATTCTTTTAACATTCCTCTGTCTTAACCTTACCTCCAGCTGTCTCCATTTCCGATGATCCGTGGCGCGCTTTCCGTCCCACTTTCCTTGGGATGCTGCCCAAATGTCTTGTCCTCCATGCTTCATTTATGACTATCTTCTCCCGGTTGCTCTTGCCGTCCCTTTGCTGACTCTGCATTGCCATCTGGCTCTCCTCTGCGATCTCTTCTCAATCCTATTGTCCCGTTCTCCCTGTGCCCACCTCCTTCCATTTCTGCTCCCACACTTCTCAAGATTATCCTTTCTCTTTCCTCCTCCATCATCCCTATCCTTTCAGTCCTTTCCTATGTTCTATTCTATTCCATGGATGATCTTTGCTGATCTTCCTGCGCATGCCTTCGTCTTTCTTCCCTCCTCTCGACGTCATTCGGATTCTCTTGCTGCCTCGACTGCCTATTTTATCTGATTCATTTCCTCATTCTTGTTGAGCTCTGCTTCTCCCACATCTAACTGGTGCTCTCTGTTTCGGCATCCCCAGTTTGCGAGGAGATCCGCCGGGGCGTTTCCTTTCCTCTTCACATGGGACGCGATAATGTATGCCAGTCGTTGAAGTTGCTTTTCAACTTCTATAATTACCCACGTCGTCCGCCAACTTTTGCTTAGTTTTTCTACGTTTTCTCCTTGTTGTAGTTGTTTTATAGTGTCTATGACCAGCTTAGAATCCCCTTCTATCTGCAATCTTTGGTATCCTTCTCGTATCGCTATCTCTAGTCCTCTGTTTAATGCATGGTATTCTGCTTCATTGTTGGTAGCAATGTTGCAGTCCATTGCATATACCCTTATGATCCTTCCTTCTTCGTCTCTGAATATCCCTCCTATCCCTGCCTCCCCTGGGTTACCTTTGGCTGCCCCGTCAAAGTTTAGTTTTGTGAATCCTTGGGGGGGGTGGTGGTTCTTGTAACTTTCTTCCGCTCTTACCTATTCTGCATCTTGTATCTTCCTTGTGCTACTTATATTTCTTACTTTAATTTCCAGTCGGTTCATGATGCTAGTTTCCATACCTTCCGTCTTCCAATCTTCCTCTATCCAATTTCCCAGAATTATTGTTTCCCTTATATTCCCCATAATTTGGTTCCAGATTTCCCCTATGTCATTTTTATCTGTTCTGAATATTACCTTGTTTTGAGCTTTCCAGAGATTCCACAGGAAGAATCCAATTGACAGGTTCCAAGCATGGTTAAGGATGATGTTTCGGTACGGTTTGCTACTCTATGTTTCAATTGTTGTTTTAATGCTTTCTAACTTTCTTTCTGTAATCCCAAAGATTTGTTGGTGCTTTTGCCACAGGATGTTACTTACATTACAGGAGTTGGCAACATGCTCCATGGTTTCCTCTTGTCGTTGGCACAATGCGCAGTGTGAGGGTCCATGCATCCCCTTCCGTCTTAGCTGATCCCAAGTCAGAGCTCTCCCATGTAGCATTGTCCAGGTAAAAAACATCACTTTTGGTCAGGTTTTTAATTGCCAGATTCTTTTCCATTTTTCCATGTCTACAGTGCCTGCTTCTTTTGTTTTCAGGTGGTAGCCTTCTGATATTGTAAACATGCCTTTAATTCGTTTGCCCCATCGTATTATGTATGTTCCTTCTTTGATAGCTATTTTCCTAGTTTCCAGTTCTCTGTGATATGTATTCCATTGATCGGTTTATGGGGCTTCAAGCCAATCACTTTTCCTCTTCCATTGTCTCCAATAGTTATTTTGGTCCTCTAACCAATAGTTCCTTACTGCATCCTCCACTATTTGGGTTGTATACTGTTGTACTTCCTGTAGCTGGTGTTTTTGACTCAAGGTACCTCTCTATTGCCACCCTTCCTGCCAGAATTCTGCTTTATTTCCCTCCCAAATTTCCCAAAAACTGTTGTCTCTTATCAGGGCTTTGTTCATGTTAGCTAGGTTCCAAATCGCTAAGCCTTTTTTTTCTATCAATGTTCAGAGTTTACCCTCCGGAGTCCGTGCTATTTCATATTTTTGTTCCCACAGTTGTTTCCAGAGGTCATTCCCTCCTTGAATCCATCTCCACCATAATTTCGCCCCCATGACTTGGTTCAAAATGTTTGGGTCTCTAAGTCCCAGACCTCCTTCTGGAACCGACTTGCTTAACCATGTCCATGAAAGCAACGCCCATTTTTTTGTTTTGTTTGCCCCTTGCCATAGAAAATTTTTAAAGATTTGCACCATTTTCTGACATATGGTCTTCAAGATTGCTTGACTTGCCATCTGGTAGATTGGCATAGCTTGAAGGACTGATTTTAGGAATATGAGGCGGCTCGGTGTGTTAAGCGTTCTAAACGTCCAATTTTCCATTCTTTTTTGAATTTTTCTTATCAGGCCGTGCCAGTTCGCTACTCTATTCTATTGATCACTCAGTTGAATTCCTAAGTATTTTGTAGGGAATTTCCCAATTTGGAACCCCAAAGTTCTTGCGGGAAAGACTTGGATCACTCTTGGTGTGTTGAAGAAGAAGATTTTAGTTTTTTCTTTATTCACCTCCATTCCTGAAGCTTTATTGAATTCTGTTAGGATCTCCCCGAGTTTTTTAGCTTCCTTAAGGGTTGCTTGGCTGTACATCATCACATCATCCACAAATTGTTGGTGTGTGATAGTTAAGTCCTCTCCCCATAGGCTGAGCCCTTTGAATTCTCCTCTACTTACTTTGGCGTTGATTAAGTGACCTAGGCCATCCACTGCTAGGATGAACAGGAACGAAGAGAGAGGATCTCCCTATCTTAGGCCATGGGTAGACTTGAATGTTTCCGTTGGGGTTCCATTTAGAAGGATTGACATACTAGGAGTGGATATCATGGACAAAATCCATGCAATCCATCTTTTATCAAATCCATAGGCTTGTAGAACTTCTTGTAGATATTGCCAGCTGAGTTTATCATATTCCTTTGCTAAGCCAATTTTGATCATCATTCCTTTGTTTCCAGTTTTCTTTAGGGAATGGATCACCTCTTGCGCAACTACAATCCCATCCACTATCTGAAAACATTTCACAAAGCTTGTTTGTTCTTTTGCTATCAATTCTGGGAGCAGAGGTTGTAATCTTTTTACCATTATGGTAGACATGCTTTTATAGAGTACATTGCATAGAGCGATAGGTATGAAGTTATGGGGTTCTTCTGCTTGGTCTACTTTTGGTATTAATGCCAAGAAGGTAGCATTCCATGCTGGGTGCATTCGTTTGTGGCTTCTTGATTCTTCTACTGCATTAACAATATATTTTTTCATGAACCGCCATGTTGCTTGAAAAAACTCCACTGTGAAACCATCTGGCCCAAGGGCTTTATTTTTTGCCATTGTCTTGATTACTTCCTCAACTTCCTTTTCCGTAATCACTCGAAGCAGCGCAAGGTTCTGGTCCCTACTTACTTTTTTTGGAATGACTTGTTTTATCTTAGCTATCTCTTCATGTCGGTTGCTTTGCGGCTCTGTCAATATGCCCTTGAAATGTTGGATTAGGAGATTTTCCATTTCCTCTTTTTGGATAACTCTGTTACCTTGTTTGTTTTTTAGGGAGAAGATTCAGCTTTGCTGCCTGTGTTGCAGCATTGCTCAATGGAAAAATTTTGTGTTCCTTTCCCCCTCTTTTAGCCACTAAACTCTTGACTTTTGGCGCCACAAGATTTCCTCCTGTTTTCTCCTTTCCTCTAGTTTGATTAGCACTTCCCCTTCTTCCTTTGCTCTCTCCTCAGTTCTCCCTTCTTCTATGATTTTTTGTTGTATCCTTTGCATTGCTATTTGGAGTTGTTCCTTGTCTTTATGGATGTTACCAAATTCCTCTTTATTCCATGTCTTAATCTCACTTTTCAACTCCTTGAGTCTCAATTGGAGTGTGTGCATCTTGTTCTTGCCTTGTATTACTCCTTCGCTTTTTTGCCACCAAGTTTCCAGCTTCTCAACAAGAGTTGGGTCTCTTAGCCAGAAAGCTTCAAACCTGAAAGGTTTGTGTTGATTTTGTTTGTTCATAGAAATTTCTAGTTTTATTGGCTAGTGATCCAATCCTTGGCAAGGTAGGATCGTTGCTTCATAAAATATATCTTTCCCTAGGAAATGTTCTGTGACTAAGAATCTGTCCAGTTTGGAGGCTATCTGCCTACTACCTCCTCGTCTGTTATTCCAGGTATATTTTCCATTAATAGTATTGATATCAATCAATTGGAGGGCTGTCTGGGTTTCCCTGAATCTTTCCATATCTGCATCTTCCCGTTGCAGTCCTCCTTTCTTTTTCGCTATGGTTGTTATCATATTAAAATCTCCTGCTATCACCCAGAGTTTTTCTGTGTGTAGGTCACCCATTCAACACAGCTGTGTTAGAAAGGCCTCTCTCTCAAGCGGTATGTGGGGTCCATAAACTACTAATACCAAGAACCACTCTTTATGTCCTACCATTCTAAACCTCCTTGATAGAATCCTTCGCATTCCTATCCAAAGGTCTGCCATTACTTCTGCTGGGTTCCATAAAATTGCTATTCCCCTTGCACTCCTTTTTGCATCTATTGTCATACTTTCATAATAAGGCTTAATTTTATGTAGGATTTCCTCCATCTTTTCTCCCGTTATTTTTGTTTCTTGCAGCAACATTATCTGAGGTTTTTCTTTCTTAATCCTCTCAGCCAGGTATCTTTGCTTGCCCTTGCTATTAAGCCCTCTTATATTCTAGGATGTAATAATCATTGAGACTGTTGGGTTGTTTGGTGGAAGGCCGCTGAAAGCGATACAACTTTTATTGTGTTAACTAGCATTTCACCCATTATTTGAATGGATTCTTGTAGGTTCTTCCTTCCTCTTTTCTTTCCCCCTTTCCCTTTTTGTGGATACTCCTGGTTATTATCCTGTATTCCTAGTTGTTCATTTATCCCTGTTTTCCCACTTTCTTGCTTTTCTTTGTATTTTTGGAATATATCTTTGTATAGTTTTTTATCTTCCTCTGGGATAAACCTTTCATCCAAATTCTTCCACTTGTCCAGTAAATTTTTTAGGATTTCCTCTTCTGTTGTTGCATCATCCCCTTTATTTGTATCTACTTCCATCACTTCATACTCCTGGTGTGGTTCCTTTTCTTGGGTCCCCTGTTCTTCTGGTTCTTTTTTATTTTTCTGCTTATTTTCCTTTGTTTCCGTTTTTTCCCTTCCTCCTTCCTGATCTGTCCCTTCTTGGTAATCCATCTTTCTGGTCTCTTCCTCCCCTTCTTCTGTTTGTAATGCTTCATACCTATTCGTCTTTTGACTTGTAGTTGGCTGATCTTTCCTACCTTTCTGCTGGGTTTCTTTGGTAGGTCGCTTCTTGTGTTTTACTTCTTGAAACCCCTCATCATCTTCATTAGTTTTCCTCTATTGTTTAGTCTTTCTTTCTTCTTCCTCTGCATTTAGAGGGCATTCCTTGAAGAGGTGCCCATATTCATGGCATTTTCTGCATCTAAATGGTATGTGTTCATAGTCCAGAGCCTACTGCCAGATCTCCTCATGATACTCGAGTTCGACAGCACCTAGTATAGGGTTTGCTATATTCATGTATACACATATTCTTGCATACGAGGTGTATCTCCCTCTTTTTGTTGATTCCGCTATCTTTACGAAACTACCTATGGTGTTCCCTATTCCTTTAAGAATCTCTGGATCCCAAAAATCCATAGGCAGTCCAAACAGTCTGACCCATACTGGTGCTACTAGGAATTTTTCCTGGTCTGGGTTATAGCATTCCTCCCAATACCTCATAAATAACCCTGCATTATTATGGAAATATGGGCTGTTTTCAAACACTTTCTCTTTATCTTGTAGGTTTGAGAAGATTACCGTGAAAAAGCTGCAAGCTCCCAGCTTTAGTTCGATGTGGCCGCGTGGCTGCCATTTCTGCTGAATCCATCTTGTCAGTTCTTTTTCTGAGGGCCAGACTCCGATGAACTTGCAAATCAGTGCATGATCTTTCATGTAGCTTCTATACCTCTCCAGTTTGTTCATCGGAATGACAAACCTCGGTTTCTCCGCTGCACAGGGCAGACATCTTCCTTTGCTTCCTACTTGCCAGCGTGCACCCAGAACAGGTCCTGGTGGCCTTTGAGTAGCTTTCTCGTTGCTGTTACTAGTTCCTTCTCTCATTGTCACATCCCTATAAGAGGGGATCTCACCCCTCCCAGTCTCCTCTGCCATTTCTGTAACGTCTGTCCACTTTTGATCATCTGTTCGCTAGTTTTTCAAGGTGTTCCACGCCGCCTACCTCATGGCCGCATGGTCATTAGGGTTGCAGAGCTCCAAGAATCCCTCATCGTTTCATCATTTGTTCGTAATTTTTCCATGATCTAAATATTGTTAAGAAGACCTCATCCAATTTGTCAAGTGAACTTAATCCAATAAAATTATTAATATTTTTTTGAAGTAAAATGTTTTACAGCTCAACATGACAACATAGATTTGCCAGGTAAATAAACAATAACAATATGTACATACACAAACTAAAAAACAAACAAACAAATATATCATTGGATAATTCGTGGGCATTATAAGTAATCATGTAAAATATTAATAATATTTTTTATAAAGAAAATAATAAAATTTTTACCTACAATGTTATTATATATCTATATAATAACATTGTAGGTAAAACATTTTATTATTTTCAACCACACCTCCAATATTCTTGACTTATTAAGGCAGCCCAACTACAGCGATCTTGGAGCGCTTCTTTCCCTTCTCCTTGATCACAGAAACAAGATTTTGAAGATTGACAGTTAGACTCTCTTTTCTTGAGGTACGATAGACCACATTGGTCTTAGTGGACGTTAATCATCATCATCATCATATTAATTCAAAGAATTTATAATATTAATCTAATAGGTAATGCCTTTTGCTCATATTTAATATTTAATATTTAATATTTAATATTTATAATTAAATATTAAATATAAAATTAGTACAGTCTATATTATTAATACTAATGTTACAATTTAAATAATATTAATAATTTATTGTTATTATGTTAATACATTAAATGCTCATAATTTCAAAAAATTATATGATTAATAATATTAATAATATTTTAAATAAAACTCATTTTTTTTTTAAACATAATTAATATTCTATTAACAATATTATTAATAATCACATCTAATTATTAAATATTACTAATTAATTATATTTAATAATAGATTTAATAATTACTATATTATTATTAATTATTAATAAATCTATACTTAAATAAATGTTTATATTAATGTTTATTAAACCAATTTGGTGAACCATAGCACTTGATATAGTATATGCAAACCACAACCGCATTTACTATTGATTTAATCATATTAGGTTCATCATTATTAATAGCACAATATATATTGATAACATAGTATTTGTTGATAACTACATTATATTGAATTAATGTCATCACAAACATTATTTTTTAAACATCATTAATATTAATTGAATTTTTTTCAATATTAATTTAAATGTTATTATTATTATTTATTATATTTATTAATATTACAATTTTTAATAATTAATATTAATGTTAAAAAATAAACATTTATAATATTTAATATTAACATCAATAATATATAATAATAATGATGTTAATAATTGGTATTGATGATGATGGTGGTTAAGTTCGCTGAGACCAAACAATGATCTATCGGACCTAAATAAACAAATTATTTATTTTGATTTAAGATTTTATTCCTATGCTCAAAAAGCTTGGAGAGAAGCCTCCCGAGCTCACTATAATTTTGACATTGTAAAAGGCTAGGAAGGTCAGTATTGTAACAAAGATTGTGAAATTGAGATCTAATGTGGTTGTATGCAGGGCACTCTAAGAGGAAGTGGTTTTCATCCTCGATGCTCCTATTCTCACAAATATGGCAAATCCTTTCCATCCATGGCGTTTTAGGAACTGCCCAACTACCTGTTTCACTATGGAGCTCATGAGAATTCATTCTAATCTTTGCTATATTAATTTTCTTCTTTGAGCTAGTTAAAATAGAGAGATACTTTTGATCTTCAAGGGTGGGGTTGATGACCTTCTTATAATAACTTAATTTTCTTTTAGACGCTAAATCTTTATAGGAGCGTCGAGGATGGATGAAAACCATTTCCTCTTAGAGTGCCCTGCATACAACCACATTAGATCTCAATTTCACAATCTTTGTTACAATACTGACCTTCCTAGCCTTTTACAATGTCAAAATTATAGTGAGCTCGGGAGGCTTCTCTCCAAGCTTTTTGAGCATAGAAATAAAATCTTAAATCAAAATAAATAATTTGTTTATTTAGGTCTGATAGATCATTGTTTGGTCTCAACGAACGTAAACCATCATCATCATCATCAATATTTAAAATATAAATAAAAAATATATTGATAATATATTTAATCCAATAAAATATTAATATATTATTAATGATTATATATATATATATATATATAATTGATAAGATAAAATAAAATAATTTTTTTGAAAAAATTTAATATATTTATATTGATTATGCACAGAATCATTTTACCATTTGTCATTTTAAAAATAACGATATTAACACAATAAATGAATCAGTTAAAGTAAATAAATAAAGATAAAAAAAGATAAATTTTATATAAATTATTTTTATTTTACCTAAGAGATGTAGAATAATTGGGAAGAGATGTTCTAGCTAGACCTACCATTTGTCATTTTAAAAATAACTATATTAACACAATAAATGAATCAGTTAAAGTTAAATAAATAAAGATAAAAAAGATAAATTTTATATAAATGATTTTTATTTTACCTGAAAGATGTAAATAATTGGGAAATTTTTTTCGATTTAGACCACTCTTGTATGAAGCTCACCAATCTCGTGGGTTCATAAGCAAATCCAAGGTATGATCCTGGGTAATTTTGATAATATTATAATTTGGATCATACTTTCACAACTAGAATTAATTTTATATTTACTTAATTAAAAGTTAATTTCATAAATATAAATAAAGTGATGAATTTATTAAAAAAAATACACAAAACCAAATTTTTTTAATAATTACATAAACTAATTTAACAAAATGTTAAGAGTAATTTTTATTTTTATATTATTACAAATCATATTAGAATTTAACAAGACCGAAAAAATCAAAACGCAACGGAGAATTAAACAAGCTGACTCAGCTCTTGGGCATACTTTTATTATAGAGCGTTTTGCTTGGTTCATATTGCTGGATTTGGAAAGCCTGTTTTGATAAAACAGAACAACTGAGAGTAATTTAATTGCAGAGTTGTGTTGAAGACTGATGCCTCCTCTTTTACTAATAGTAGAGATCATGCAAATGGCTGTGGTGATATCAGTTGTATTGCTTTTCCTTGGTATTGGAATTCTGATTTCAATTCATCTGTGTGTTGTGGGTAGAACTCTCAGTAGAAACCTGAGCAGCAGGAGGCTTGCAGAGAGAGGAATTTCTTCTTCTTCTGTTAGAGACAATGGTGGGGGGATGTCTCAGGAGGAGGTGCAAAAACTGCCTTCCTTTGAATATAAACATGGTGGTATGTATATTATGTTACATAGAATGCTTTGCAATGATGATGATAATAGTAATAATGATGATTATAGTACTAGAAATATGAATGGTAGGATTGAGAATGGATTGAGGGTGGATGAATTTGATTGTTCAGTGTGTGCTATTTGCTTGGATGGATTTCAGAAAGGTGAGATATGCAGGCTGCTCCCTGTTTGTAGGCATACTTTTCATGCAAACTGTGTGGATTCATGGCTGTATAAGAATCCCCTGTGTCCCATTTGTAGGACTACAGCTCGGCAGCATGGTGGGGAAAGAGGGACAGTGGTGTTGGAGAATGTGTTAGAGTTGGCCCAAGTTGAGGGCTGTGAGATTGGTAGTGGGACTAGAGACATTGCTACCAGGGTTGCTGTGCAAGGAGGGGTAAGGGAAGGGTGGGGCTCTTGCTCTCATCAGCCTGAGATGTCTAATTTGGTGTACAATCCACTTCCTTCACCTAGTTCTCTTCCTACTGATGAATTTGTGTGCAATTTGATGTCAACTGGATTATTGCCCTTGCAGTACAGACCTAATGATGACGATGGTGGTGGTGGGAGGGCTATTGATGTTTTAAGCCTTTGTCAGAACCAGAGCCATGATAGCCAGAATCATAATCACAATTCATGCAAATTGATATCAACTACGAGGGGTATTGGTGTTTTAAGCCCTAGCCACAGCCAGATTCAAAATCAGAATTCCAACGATTCGATATCGATAGCAATGCCATCTTGCAGACCTCCTGACGAGGATGGTGTTAGGGTTAATGGCACTTCGATTGCTAGCCAGAGACAAGATCAAAATCAGATTGTGTGTGATTCAACATTGTCTCTGATACCGCATTGGAGACCCCCTGATGATGAGGGTGTGAGAATCATAGCCGTTACATGCCCTGATGAGAGTCAGATCCAGAGCCAGACTCGGGATTGGGATGCTATGGCATGATCCATAAATTAAGTTCTGCTACAGTTGCAACTTGTTATGGTGGATTAAAAACAGAGGCAAATTATAGCTTCTCCTTTTTAGCTGGGTTGAATTTGAATATGTATATTTTTGTATATATACATCGTATATATATGTATATGACTAGTGGACGACCTGGGATTTTAGAATTGAGACTTGATCATCAATGACTTGAGGGTTTTGTTTTGAAGTTCATGGATTTCAGCTCAGAGCTGCTAATTTTCTAGATTTTTCTTCGTACTTCAAAGAATGTCAATAATTGTTGACTCTCTCTATATTTCCAATCTGAAAGCAGTTTTTTTTAGTTGGGTTCTAATGGTTAAGGTAGTAGTATTACAAACGAAACGAAAAAAAAAAAAAACAACAACAACCACCTGCAACTTTTGTGCTTACAAAATTTGCAGGCTATTGATGACCTATGAACTCTATGTTAAGTTGTTAACAAATAATTAGAATCTATCTCTCAGGCTTTTCAAACGAAGTTAGAAACTTCTGTCCGACTAATTATATTAGGAACATTTTTCTTCTATTTTTTTTCGGAGCTAGACTGAGCTTAGTCCAGGCCCGCTTTAATGTTGGATGGAAGAACTATTTGCTCACCAATGGGATACTATCACCAGTGTGGAAAGCTCGATAGAGCTTGAATGACACTTTGAATAGTTTAATTTCCCAATAAGTAATCAAGAAAACAATTTGATTCAGTAATAGCCTTAAATGCCCCTTGGGATAGTTTATTTAATTCCCCAATAAGTAATCAAGGAAACCATTTGATTCAGTAATGGTTTGCTACTATCATCTCGATTTCTGTGTTTTGATAGAAAAGAAGCATGTGAGCTATTAGAGTATTTCTTCCTTTTAATAGAAAGGAGGATGAAGCTATTAGAGTATGACAACAGATAAAACACCTAAGTAAATTTTGTTACGGTTACTCTAACAGTCTTGGATTATGAAATGAAAATGATAATTATAATAACCAATATAACCATGTGTATTTCATTTATGAATCCCAATAGACCGAAGAAAGCTGTAAACTTAATTGTAAATTTTCTCTAATAATAAAATCCTTTCCTTTAATGTTTCATTGACAAACTGTCAGACTTTTACCACTTAAAATCTTGTGTGCATTATTTATTCTTGTCATTATTTCTGTGTTGAATACTTGTACAGACTCTGAATACCACATAAGCAAGGTGCCCCCAAGATTTTCTTTGCAACTGGGGGCCACACATTGATGCCCTTGCAAGTGCAGTAAATTATCTTAGCCACATGTTAGGATGGATTCACCATTCCGAAAAAAGTATCTCATGGGTATTCAAGTGATGGTCCAACTTAGCTTAATTTGTCAGACCCTTTCTCTCGTTTTTGCATGCACTAGACAGTCAGTTTCCACTGAAATTGTTAGGATACAGTGTTGCTTTATAACCTTCTGAGAATAGGTTAAGAGGGAAGATTTGGTTAATACATTTAAAAATGAAATGTTGAACCAGTAAGCAAAGAGTTATTTTCGGCGGGAGCCTAATAGAAATTTTGGCATTTCAGTTTTTCGAAATGCAGTTTCAGAAAATGGAAATGGCCATGAAATGTTCTCTCTTCTTCATGCTCTTTATTGCTTAAGTGTTAAAAAACCCTTACTGTGGCCTTTTCAGAAAACAGAATGGCTAAATTTCCACAAATGGATGATCACATGCTCGATTCAATGATGGATCTATGTAAATTGTAAACTATAATCTCAGCAGGCTGTTAATGGTGCCAACCAATCTAATGTTTATACTTGGATGAATAATATTTTTGTTAACTATGAAGCATCAAGAATATCGAACAAGCCTTTGATAAACAGTACATATTTGGTTCTCAACCATGACTGTCTGTCACATTCTTTCCCTTTCCCTTTCCCTATCAATGCAATTGATTTAGACTAAATTTTTAAAAGAATAGCTATATATCAATGCATTTGTTGCAGTTCTGTGCGCTTAGGAGGACAATTTGCATAATTCTATTGTTGTTTTCTTCTGTCTCCAAGAATAGGAAGCTATGGACCTTGTTAACACTGGATTTGACTTTATAATACTGACTACTCATCCGCAATATATATCCATGATATCATTCAGGGTGAGCTCATCGTTACATGATTCACCATTAAGCATTTGTAAATTAGTGCATTACAGGGTGAATTGATTAGATGGTCTATTAATGGGGCACTGGCAGTTGGTTGAGTTCCTTTTATACTTTGTAAATGGACTCGTGTCTCTATTATTATAGATGGTTGGATGGAATTCAAACAATTTACTTTCACATAGTTATATGTATATGTGGATAGGTGATTCAGTAGAGTGAGTGCTTTATATTTACAAATTCAGGGCAATGGTTAAAGTAACGTAAGTACGGTATGTTGAAACTTCTCGTGGCATGTGATCAGAGTTTGTAATGCTATATTTGGTATCATTTGACATATGTGATCAGAGTTTGTAATGCTATATTTGGTATCATCCTAACCATAGGTTAGGATACTTTGGCGGAATATATATATATATATATGTGCGCGCGTGTGAGAGAGAAGTTATTCTTTTGAAGCACCATTGTTTTTAGCATTTTTTTGGATAGTGATTTAATTGTATATCTATTTTCACATTTGAGGACTTATGTGGAGGATTTGTCTATGGTGTGACTTTCATCAAATTTTGAGCCACTTTGAAAATTGGGTTTTGGCTTAGTCTATATTTAGCTCAGTGGACTCACATGAAAATATTGATAATTTTTAGATAATGTTATACTCTAAATGGATTGTATATGACCTATATGACCTTAATAAGTACAACCTCCACAATGGTCCCTTGTTTGATTAACCTCATGTTGACCATTAACTTGAAAGTAGAATAACCTAATCCACGAGCCCTGTTGTAAAGAAAATACGATAAGGTGAGATAAGGAGCTTAGCTTAGACATAAAGTTGTTAATTTTAGTGCCTTATCCTCTTCTAAAATTAATCTTATCGATTCTACTATTTGTATGCCTTATCATATTTTAAAATAAAAATATCTACTTTGTTATTTTGATATCTTAACTCATGGTCTATCTTTGGAATTCTCCTTATCCCTGAGACTCATTGCTTTTCCTTTAGCTTAGCATAGCTATATAATCTTGTAGATGGGGAAGGTATTTGTGAAATATTTTCCTTGGTAGCTCAAAATAATGCCAAAACAAAGTTTTCTACCTAAATTTACTAAAATTTCTTTTTGAGTAAGGGATGAGGTTGAGGTTCATTCTAGTGATGAAGTATAGGTTTTAGTATAGTCAAAGCAATATGGAGCACTTATTCTTTTCTCCCAATATTACATGATAACTTTAAGGAAGGGTATGGTTAAAAAAATGAATTCTTTACTAATTCTTGATCAAGATGGTTTGTCAGTTAATGAACAAAGGAAAATAGATGGAAATTTTAGGAACATAGTACAAAGTATGTGGTCAACTACAAATATTGTTCAATATTCTTACACCTACTTTCCTTCTAGATCGACTAGTAAGTTTTGACATTACCCAAAACCTATTGAATGTTAGGATCCATATTCCTTTGGTTGACTTGGTTAAGATTCTTGGGCAACAATCTACTATTATACAATTATTGGATGTGTCATTAAATTCCCCTACTATTATGCACATTATTGATACTTTACTTGAAGCTAATGCTAGTGGCATAGTTGATGTGATAAAGGATTACCCATGAGACTGTGTTGGAGATAATGCTAAAGATGCGCCTTTCTCTATATCATTGCTTGTTAGTGATTTGGTATTGCATACTTGTATGGTGGACTTGGAAACCTCTAACAACATCATGCCATATGGTGTGATAAGGCAATTGAGATTAAAAACCAAAAGGTTGTGTCAAAATATTTAAGCAATGGATAAAAAGAAGGCGGAGTGTTCAGATTGATCAAGGATTTGGCAGATAGATTGGGTGCCCTACCTAAGAGAATCATATGCATGGATGTGGTGTAGGATTTAACCCTATATAGTTTATTGTTGTAAGTATATTCTTAATAAAACGAAAAAAAATGCAATGGAAAATACACATACTAACACATTTATTTTAACATGGAAACCCAAATCAGGAAAACCATAAATATTTTTCAGTATATTCATCTTTATAGTATTCCAATACAATATATATATCATATGGAATCCATAAACTACCAATCCATTTACCCTATATTAGAATACAACCCTAGTTCCTTAATTGAAACTAGAAAAACATGGGCTAAACCACCATTCACCACAAAGCTGTAAAAAGTGAAAATTATGTGTTCAAAGCTACCACAAATGGATGTCAAAAAGTGCCCCAGTTTTTTTTAGAGCACTACCTCTGAACCCCCATGTAGGAGGGCTTCCTTGCCCCTATTAACCCCTTGAGTAGGGGGGATTTTCCTTCCGTGCAACTCCCCCAGATGTGTTGGAAAGGGGGGAGGCAGGGTGAGGGTGGAGAGGTGGGGAGGGAGGTGTTGTTGGTCCCCATGTTATCCTCGTGTTACACCTAATGCAATGTACAACACATGGGGTAAGTCATGCAAATAATATAACACATACAAAACATTCTCCCACTTGTTTATTTCTTTACACATAGGGGTTCTTAGGAGTACATGATCAACAATCTAGGGAAAGTATTTCTCTACACCAAGAGAACTTCTTAATGCTCATAGATTTTACACTGGAAACACAAACTGGGAAAACCAATTTTTTTTTTTAGAATATTCATCTTTATAGTATTGAAATACAATATATATATCCTATGGAATCCGTAAACTACCAATCTATTTATCCTAGATTAGAATGCAACCCTAGTTCCTTAATTGAAACTACAAAACCATGGGCTGAACCACTATGCACCACAAAACTACAAAAAATGAAAATTGTGTGTTGAAAACTAACAAAAATGGATGCAAAAAAATGGCCAATTTTTTTTTGAGGGAACTACCTTTGAACTCTCATGGGGGCTTCCTCACTCCTACGTGTTATACTCTTAACCTGCAAGACAATACCAGAATACAGAATATGTGAAGAAATATACCCAGAACATAGAATAGTGAGAAACAACAGCAAGTATTTTATTATTCAGAAAGAAATGTTCACTTGCCTCTTCGAGGGGGCAACCTCCAATAGAGCAGAGCTCGATTACAAAATAAGACACGATGCTCCTCGCAGGGAGTCTCTATCCTTTATATATGACTCATACATGCAATCCCATGGTTCTTATTAATACCATCTATCTAATACCATGGCCCATTTGCAACTAACTGTGGTCCCGTCATTAATTGTGGGTTAACCACTTACAATTATTAATATGGGCTTTATTGACTCCTTACTTAACTATAACTATGACTCAATCCAACTACATAAATAAGGGGGTTAGGGTGGGACCCTAACATGCCCTCCCCCTTAAGAATAGCCTTGTCCTCAAGGTTGAAGCTGCGGAAACTGCTGAAGAATAGTGGCTGGTTCCTAGGTTGCATCTTCCGGAGAGGTGTCTTTCCATTTGAATAGACTTCCCTGATCATGCAGCCACGCATGTGTCGTTCTCTTGTGTCTAGGACTTGTTCAGGTTGGAGCCAGATTAACCCTTCTTCATCCAATTCAGGTAGACTGGTTTGAATTCTGCAATTGTTCCCAATCACTTTCTTGAGGCATGAGACATGGAAAACTGGATGGATTTTTGCAGTGGGTGGCAAAGCTAGCTTGTAGGCCACTTCTCCAATGCGCTAAAGTACTTGATATGGTCCGTAGAATTTTGGAGATAGTTTATGACAACCCTTGTCTTTGAGTGAAGTTTGCTTATATGGTTGCAGCCTCAAAAATACATGATCCCCTTCTTGAAATTGGCGCTCTGAGCGATGCTGATATACCTGTTGCTTCATGCGGTTTTGAGCTTGATGAAGATTCTCTGTAAGATGGGCGAGCATGGTTGTGCGGTTTTGTAGGAGTTGATCCACTGCTTGTACCTTTGAGCACCCCTTGATATAAGAAGTAGGGGAAGGAGGGAGTTGACCATAAACTGCTTCATAGGGAGTCACTTTGGTGGTGGCATGATAGTTGGTGTTATACCACCATTCAGCTAGAGGCAACCACTGTACCCATAGATGTTGCTTTTCTGAAGTGAAACACCTAAGGTAGGTTTCCAGACATTTGTTGACGGCTTCAGTTTGACCATCCGTTTGTGGATGATAGGAAGTACTGAGTTTTAGTTGGGTGCCTTGTAGCCTGAAGAGTTCTTGCCAAAAATTACTGGTGAAGATCGGGTCACGATCAGACACAATAGAAGTGGGCATGCCATGCAATTTGAAGATCTGATCCATGAAAGATTGAGCGACCAAAGTCGGTGTAAACGGGTGGGGTAGGGCGCAGAAATGAGCATACTTAGAAAGTCGGTCCACAACCACCATGATGACTGACTTGTTTCCTGACTTTGGAAGACCTGTAATGAAATCCATAGAAACCTCCGTCCATATAGATGTCGGGATGGGCAACGGTTGTAATGTGCCTGGTGCTTTGACTGTCTCCCCTTTGTGGCATTGACAGACATCACATTCCGCTACAAAAGTAAGGATGTCCTTTTTCATGCCTGTCCAAAAAAATGATCTTCTAGTGCGAGCATATGTCTTCTGAAAGCCTAAATGTCCTGCAATGGGGGATGAGTGCAATTCTGCCAAAATGCGGCTTTTGAGGGTGGATGTTGGTGATATTACGACTCTGTCCTTGTAGCGAAGAATCTCATCCTGCCACGAGTATCCCTTGGTCGAATTTGGATCTGCCTACAATTGAGTAATGAGTTGGGAGAGCTAGGGATGTGAAAACCATTCCCTGCGAGCCTCTTCAATCCATTCTGGAATGGGAAGGGAAATTGCGACCAGGGTACTTTCCTCCTCAAATTGGCGAGATAATGCATCTGCTACACTATTTTCGCGCCCTTTCTTGTAAATGATCTCATAATCATATCCCAGCATTTTGGCGAGCCATTTATTTTGTTGTGTGGAGGATAGGCGTTGCTCCAAAAAATATTTAAGATTGTGATGGTCTGTGCAGATTTGGAAACGTCGCCCCAGTAAATAAGGTCATCAAGTATCTACTGCATGTAAGATGGCCATCATTTCCTTCTCATAGGTAGATTGTCCTAGATTCCTCCCACTTAGTTGTTGGCCTATGAAGGCCAAGCTTCGACCTTCCTGCATTAAGACTGCCCCAATACCCGTACCCGAAGCATCACATTCAATGACAAAAGATTTGGTGATATCGGGTAGTGCTAAGACTGGAGTGGAACACATCGCATTTTTTAGAGCTGTAAATGCCTGTTGTGCATCATCATTCCAGAAGAATGAATTTTTCTTGAGGAGTTGAGTGAGGGGCTTCGCAATGAGACCATAATTGCGGACAAATTTGCGATAATAGCCTGTGAGACCCAAAAATCCTCTCAGGCTCTTCAAGGTCTTAGGTTGAGGCCAATCCTGCATTGCCTGGATCTTTTTGGGGTCCACATTGACACCTTCACGCCCCACAATGTGGCCCAAATACTCGACTTCTTCCATGCCAAAAGAACATTTGGTCATCTTAACAAATAATTTATGCTTGCGGAGTAGTTGTAAGAGCAGATCTACATGCTGAAGATGTGTGGCCCAAGTGCAACTATAGATGAGGATGTCATCGAAGAAGACAAGGACAAATTTCCTGAGATATGGTTTGAGAAGGTGGTTCATAAGGCTCTGAAAAGTAGATGGGGCATTACAAAGACCGAATGACATGAATAGGAACTCATAATGGCCTTCATGAGTTCTGAAAGCAGTCTTTGGAATGTCAACTTCCTTCATGTGAATTTGGTGGTAGCTTGAGCGAAGATCCAACTTAGTGAAGAATTGAGCCCCATTGAGTTCATCCAACAAATCATCAACAACCGGGATGGGAAATTTATCTTTGACTATCAACTTATTGAGGGCCCTAAAGTCTGGACACATCTGCCATTCCCCATCTTTCTTGAGCACCATGACCACCGGTGATGAATAAGGACTAATGTTGGGACGAATGACACCTGCTTCCAAAAGTTCCTTGATTATTTTTTCTATTTCATTCTTTTGGGTGAACGGATATCTGTATGGGCGCAAATTTGGTGGTTGGGCCCCTGGAACCAAGATGATGCTATGATCATGTTCCCCTCACGAGGGTGGAAGCTCATGAGACTTGTCAAAGACTAGCAGATGGTTATTTAAAATCTGTTTCATCTCAGGATGAATCAGCAGAGAATTGGGTTCGATGGCCTGGATGGCATTAAATTGAGCTATAACTCCATGATGGCCCTTTTTTAGCAATTTTTCCATCCTATGTGAGCTGATGATAGAGGGAGCTCCCGCCTGGAGTCCACGGAGGGTATGTGTGGAGTTGTTCTGCTTAAAGCTCATATATAACTCCTGGAAATCCATTGTGATTGGCACAAGAGTGCGAAGCCATTCAACACCGAGGACAGTGTCGCACCCTCCCATGTGTATGGAAAACATGTGTGTTTTCAACTGATAATCCCCCATTTGAAGTTTGACATTTTCACAACGACCTTCACATTTCATTGTTCCCCCATCCGCATTTTGGACTTGGAAGTTAGAAACTGCTCGTACAAAACAATGCACTGCTTCTGCGACTTTTTAATGGATGAAATTATGTGTACTTCCACTATCAATCAAGACTACCAGTGGGCGATGTTTAATAAAACCTCTGATTTTGAGAGTTTGAGGTGAAGAAATCCTTGCCAAAGCATGCAGCGAAATAACTGGTTCGTCAGGGACATTGTCCTTCTGGTTGTCCTCTTCTACCTCCTCTGGTTCCTCAAGTGGTGGGGCTTCCTCCAATGAGCTATAATCAGTGGCATCAATTTGAAAAAATGTAGGCTCCTTGCATTTATGACCTAGGGAGTATTTTTCATCACAATAGTAACATAATCCCTGCTTTCTACTTTCAGCCATTTCTGCAGGTGACACCTTTTGAACCTGAAGTGTTTGAGTCGTGCTGTGAGCCTGTCGGGGGCGACCCTTGGCGGTGAAATTTGGGTGAATGGATTGGGTTGCTAATGCACGTTCCATGTTACGAGCTACCTTGCAAGCCTCCAACCATGTGGGAGGGTGGTGTAGTCGGACGTGGGCTTGTATGGCCTCTTTAAGACCGTTGATAAAACATTCCATGTAGAACGCATCTGGGAGATCCCTAGTGCGGAAATCTAAGGCTTCAAAGGCTGTAACATATTCATCCATTGTGCCAGTCTGTCGGAGCTTAGTGAGACGACCCAAAAAAGAAGATTCCTGGTCAAAGCACTCTGTAAGAGCTTTTTTGAAGGTGGCCTAAGTCATAAAACTTCCATTGCAACATTGATGCCATTCCCACCATTGCCATCTTTCATTGTCCAAGTACATGCTCCCCACCATAAGCTTAGTCTCATTATCTAAGATGTTATTCAGATTGAAATACTACTCCATTTGTGCTACCCATGTGGCTGGGTGAGAACCATCAAATTTATGCATATCCAGCTTGGGAGGTCGCGGACGGGATTGTTGGTGGGTGCCCCAGAGGTGAAGAGAGTGGCTAGAATCACCCTCACTGTGTCCATTGCATATATATGCCTCCTCGTGGGCTTCCTCCTTGCCCTTAGAGGGTGCATCAGATAGTTTGTCAAGCTGAGCTTGGCTGGCTTGCAAGGATTGTTCAAGTTTGTCGATCTTCTCATTGTCCATAGCTTGAGCTCTAGTTTCTACCATGCACCGATCCGATGTACTTGAAATTTGGGACCGCCCAAATTTTTTCGCTAACAATTGAATGGTACCGCCTTGATTAGCTCGTCATCCTGATTCTTATGGGCTAGATCACCTATAAGCACCACGGAGGGTCCCAGACTTTTTTTTTTTTTTTTTTTTCCTGAAAACTACTAACGGAGTTTACTCCTTGCTTAGGAATATTGCAGTAGCCGAATCCTCAAAATGTCAAGGCTGCCAAAAGTCCTACGGAAATCACGCCTTGGTATAGGAACCCCACACAACTACTCAGATCTGGTGGATCTGAGAGATCTGAATGGCTGATCGGGTAGCTCTGATCGGCAGAACAGATTGTTGCTGCGGATCTGATGGATCTAATAGATCGGAATGGCTGGTCTGCTAACTCGGAACTGCGGGACTGATGTCTGCTGCTACTGCAAACCCCCTTGTGAGATCTGATCTGGCAGAGATTATGCGTGATCCCAAGTTAGAAAAGGGAACTATGGTCTCGAGGAGTGTCAGGTGCTACAGATCGCAATATACATAAGGGTCTGACAGTAGTACTCAGCCCAATGTTTCAGGGCTCTAACTAAGGAGGATCAACCGTACGCTTAGCCGTACAACCTGACTACCCTATCGTACAGGCGAGTAATCTCTTCGAGCGCTCTTCTCGGTGTACTGTAGCAGCAAGACGGCCGACGGTTTATCTATGGCGAGGTTTAAAAGGAGCTAGGGGGCTTCCGATATACCCAAAGGGTACTTGGAAGACACTCCGTGCGCGGTTCTGTCTAATGCGCTACTACTCGAAGGGGTACCCATAGGGGTTATAAGGGAGTCCAACAAGCATGATCACCTCTTGTATTTCCTACATGCATGCCTCCCCAAATCTGCAGGTTTATGTTCTCAACGACAGATCCCGTGGTTTAAAGACGCTGGAACGCATCTCTAGCCAAAATTTTTTTTTGCTAAGAAATGGAGATCCCACCGACCCTGGAAAGAGCTCTGATACCACTTATGCTCTTAACCTGCAAGATGATACCAGAATACAGAATATGCGAAGAAATATACCCAAAACATAGAATAGTGAGAAACAACAGCAAGTGTTTTATTATTCAGAAAGAAATGTTCACTTGCCTCTTCGAGGGGGAAACCTCCAATAGAGCAGAGCTCGATTACAAAATAAGACACGATGCTCCTCGCAGGGAGTCTCTATCCTTTATATATGACTCATACATGCAATACCATGGATCAATACCATGGTTCTTATTAATACCATCTATCTAATACCATGGCCCATTTGCAACTAACTGTGGTCCCATCATTAATTGTGAGTTAGCCACTTACAATTATTAATATGGGCTTTATTGACTCCTTACTTAACTATAACTATGACTCGATCCAACTACATAAATAAGGGGGTTAGGGTGGGACCCTAACACTACGAACCCCCTGAGCAGGGGGGGATTTTCCCTCCCTGAAAATCCCACAAATGCATTTGGGGGGGGTAGAGGCAGGGAGTTGTTGGTCCCCCTGTTATCCTCCTACTATACCCGGTGCAATGTACAACATGTGCGGGTAGTCATGCAAAGAATATAACACATATAATTACCCAACATTATCCCATTTGTATTATTCTTTGCACATAGGGGTTCGTAGGAGTACATAATCAACAATTTAGGGAAATTATTTCTCTACACTAAGAGAACTTATCAGTGCTCACAGATTTTGTTAATGAATATACAACATTCTTCAAAGTGCCCATGTTTACTAGTAGTGCCTTCTTTTCTCTAATCATATTTTTAACAAAGTGATAATGGGGATCAATATGTTTTTCCTTAGAATGATACTTTGAGTTTTTGGTAGGAAGATTGCACTATGGTTGTTGCAATCTATCTACATAGCTCATTGTACCAACCAAATACCTAAAAATAATCTATGTAAACATACTACTTCCTTACTTGCATGAGTGATTTCCATGTATTCAACTTGTGCAATTGAGAGTGCCACTATAAACTGTCTCTTACTCATCCTACTGATTGCTTGTCCAAATTGGTTAAACACATCCCCACATACAACCAATTTCTAACATGTATTTGTAAAGCCATGTATTTGTAACATTTTCTAACCCTTTTCTTCCTTTGTAGTACAATCCATAACTAGTAGTTCCACAAAAATACATGAAATCCCTATTTACTATTGTCCAATGTTCCTTCCCAAGTTTTGACATATACCAACTCAATACTCCCATTGTATGTGCAATATATGGTCTAGTACAAACTATTACATACATCAAAATACCAACTTCATTGGCATATGGAACATGGAACATGCTCTCTTACTCTTCTTGTGACTCAGGACACTATTCAATTGATAACTTTACACCTACAAGAATAGGGACTATTATTAGTTTACATTCTTGCATATTAAACCTTTGTGATGTTTTCTCAATATTTTGAGTAAGAGATGAGGTTGAGCTTGATTATAGAAATGATTTATAGGTTTTAGCAGAGTCAAAGAAATGTGGAGCATTAATTCCTTCATCCCAATAGTACATGACAGCATTAAGGAAGGGTTAATATGATTAAAAAATTGAATTCTTTACTAATTCTTGATCAAGATTTTTTTGTTAGATAATGAACAAAGGAAAATAGGTGGAAATTTTAGGAACATAGTATAAAGTATGTAGTCAGCTATAGAGATTGTTCCATATGTTCTTACACTTAATTTCTTTCTAGATCCACTAGTTGTAGGTTTTAACCCTATATAGGTAATACCTACAAATGAATTCTTTAAAAAACAGAAAATATACAATGACAATCACATAAAATATACATAAAGATTTTTCTCGTGGAACCAAAAGCTTAGACAACTAAAATGAATTTTCATTATATTTATTTCAATGTTACAATGCATTATATACATGTTGAAGCATTCATAAACCCCCAACCCTGGATTACAATATAACCATAGTTCCTTTGACTCGACCTACAAAGCCATGAGAAAAACCACCACGCACAAAACCATGTGCAAAAACATGGGAAAAGTCACCCAAAAAAATAATTCAGGGCACTTCCCTAACCTTGTGCAAGGGGCTACCATCCCCTTGCAAGCCCCCTAAACAAGGGGGGCTTCCACCCCCTTTGACCCCCATAGCACCCCACAAACTATATTTCACATGGAGGTAATCATGCAAATAATATAGCACATACCCAATATTCTCCCACTCTTTGTTTTCTTTACACACAGGGGGGCGCAAGAGTACACAGTCACCAATCCATGGTGGTAACATCCATTGTTCCTCTATGCCAAAGAAAATTCTCAATGATCATAGACTTTGTCAATGCATTTGCATCATTCTTCAAAGTATCCACATTTACTAGCAACACGTTTATATCTTCAACCATATCCATCACAAAGTGATATTGAACATCAATATGCATTGCCTTCGAATAGGTAGGTTTCTTAGCCAAGAAAAGTGCACTTTGACTCATAATATATCCTTATAGCTTGCTTTACCAATCCCATACATGAACACAATCTTTGTAACCAAAATTCTTCCTTCCTTGCATGACAGGCTTCCATGTATCCACTTTTCGTAGTTGAAAGTGCCACTATAGACTGTCTCTTGCTCATGCAATTGATTGCTCCTCCAAAATAGGTTAAACACATACCCAATTGTATATCTTCTTTCTTTCGTATCTCCAACCCAGTTAGCATCAACAAAGCCACATATTTCCAATACTTTGTCCAATCCTGGTCTTCCTTGGTAGCACAAACCATAATCACTAGTGTCACACATATACTTGAAAACCTGCTTTATTATTGTCCAACGCTCCTTCCCTAGTTTTGACATAAACATTCGTAATACTCCCACTGCGTGTGCAATTTTTGGTATGGTACATACCATTGCATACATCAAACTTTCAATTGCATTTGCATATGGAACATGATACATGATGTCTTCCCCTTCCTATTTATTAAGACATTATTTTGTAGATAATTTACACCTACATGAAAAGGAACCTTCCTCAGTTTACTATCTTCCATGTTAAACCTATACAATATTGTCTCAACATATTTCCTTTGATTTAAATAGAGTTTCCTCTTTGTTCCATCTCTTTCAATTTACCTTCCCAAAATAAAATTTGCAGCACCAAGATCCTTCATGTTGAATTTAGAGGACAAATGGGTTTTCACATCCTAGATAATTTCTTTGTCATTTCCAATCAGGAGCTTATCATCCATGTACAATACCAAATAAATAGCATGATCACCAACTAATTTAAAATACATAGTGATCTGATTTTCTCCTTGTGAAGCCAAGTCCTTGTATATATGTATCAAATTTTTGATACCACATCCTTAGAGATTGCTTTAACCCATACAGAAATTTGTTTAACCTGCATACCAATTATTTCTTTCCCTTCACTGCAAATCCTTCTAGCTTCTTCATTATATCTCTTTTTCCATATCCCCATGTACGTATGTGGTCTTCACATTCATCTATTCTACCTCAATATAAAAAACAACAACAATAGATAAAAGTAATCTAGTAGAAGCTAACTTGGAAAGAGTAGAAAAAATATCACCAAAATCGATTCTGAACACCTTTGAATAACCTTTTGCTACTAACTGAGCTTCGTATTTCTCCATTTTTCCTTCTAGATTCATGTTCTTCTTAAAATCCCATTTGTTTCCAATGGGTTTTCTTCCAACTGGTAACTCCACCAGATCTCAAGCCTCATTCTTATATAAGGTTGCCATTTCTTTAACCATGGCCTTTTTCTAGAGCTTTCCATCCTCTAAATCCACTACCTCCCTAATAGTTCTAGGATCATCATCAGTAGTAGATAAATCAAAATTTTAAAATAAATCAGATGGAGTATATGTCTATGGCTCCCTTCTTTGCAGAACTAATCTCCTCAAAACCGAAGTCTGTGGTTCTTCTTATTTTGCTTCATGTTCTTCTATGGAGTTTGATTCTTCATCCTTTAATTCAAACTCTATCTTCATTGGTTCCTTTTCCCTTGGTAGGACTTCCTATTTCATGACATCCTTCACTTCTCCAAATACCACATCTCGATTGTACACAAACTTCTTTCTTTCTAGGTTCCAAAGCTTGTAACCTTTAAACCATATTTATACCCAATAAATATGCACCTTTTAGATTTACTATCCAACTTGGTTCTTTCCTCTAGAACATGTACATATGCATTGCAACCAAATACCCTAAGATGTGAGAGAGAGTGTTATTTACTAGTCCATACTTCATTTGGAGTCTTATCCTACAACGTTGAGGAAGGTGATCTATTAACTAGGTAACATGCAATACCCACTTCCTTTGCCCAAAATTCCTATCCTAACCCAACACCACTGAGCATGCACCTTGAATTTTCATTAGTGTCCTATTCATCCTTTCTACAACTCCTTTTTGCTAAGGTCTGTATGGAGTATTATTTTTTAATGCTATACCGCACTTCTTATAGATCTCTTTGAATTCCTTATTACACAACTCTCTACAATTATCTCTCCTCAACAACTTAATATTCTTCTCTATCTTATTTTTCACTAGAGCCTTAAATTCTTTAAACTTGACAAAAAATCATATTTTTTCCTCATGAAATATATCCATGTATTCCTTGAGAATTCATATGTAAAGGAGAAGTAGTACATAGATTTACCCATTGGTGGATTTGACACAACTCCAAACACATCACTGTGCACAAGCTTTAATATTCCTTCTACTCCCTTAGCACTAGAGGAAAACCTCACCCGATTCTACTTCTCATATATAAAACATTCACAAAAATCAAAATCTAGAGATAAATTAGACATACCTGCTATCATACCATTATCATGTAGTATTTGAAATCCCTTCTCTACAATATGTCACAGTCTTTGATGTCACAACATAGTCTTTTCTCCAAAGACTACAAGATTTTCTACTCCACTTTTAGGAACAACATAACTATTGCACCCATCAATAAATACTGCCTAATAACTTGTCCAAAGTTTCAATCCAAACTCCCCTCATCAATGCCAATGCTCCTCAAACCATCTTGTAGGTATATTTTTCAAACACTATTTTTACACCTGCATCATCCATCTTTCTTACAAAAATTAAATTTTTGGTCAATCCTAGAATGTTCAAATTATTGGAAACAATAATTAATACTGAGAGGTAGGGGTGAATCATTATTAAGGCTATGTTTAAATTTTATGCCAATTTATATTTTCATTGTATCTTAGCATTCATTCTTGTGAACCATAAACAACATATCATGTAGTAGCACTATGAATAAGCTCATGAACACACAACAACAGCATGAGAAACCACACATATGAATATAGAGACTTAATGTGGAAACCCAAAAGGGGAAAACCACCATTTTTTGTTTATTATGATGTAAATCTTAAGCCACCACTCAGATTACATCATATGTTTTCATGAGCACCCACTCACAGGAAGCACCAACTCCCTTAGATTGTTTGCTAGCACCCATTATTAGGATGCACCAATTCCCTCTATGATAGACACTTGATCTACTTATTAGAAGCACCAACTTCATTGATTTATGCAAGCACCCAATGGGAATAGGAACCAACCCCCGGGCTATCCTTCATACATCCACTCAGATGGAATCCCCAACTCCCTATTATGTAAGCACCAACCCGTAGTCCATAAGGAACCCAATGCTCTCTTTTTTCGCACTCACTCTGCCTTATTTCATCTCTACATTAAACTATTATTGACTCTCCATTCTCCTCAATAGAAACACTCAACAACCTCTTAACATCACTCATAGATTTTGACCCTCATATAGTCTACATAAAAGTTGGAATCAACCCTCTACATTAGAGACAAAGTTAACATATCTCACCTCTTGTCCTTTGAATTCAACAACCCACAACCAACATTCTACCTACTCATATAGTCAACATTACTACTCTTAGTCCTTGATATTCCATGGGCTATCTCAACATTTCTTTGTAGGTCACTCTTACACTAACTCATTCAACACAATTTTGCATTCCCCTAATTTGCATTACTACCATATTTTGTTTTATTCATCTACTACACCTACATCAAAACAAGCTCTTCTATCATTCACACAATACCCGAGAGCATACTCTAGTATGCCTCACCATTCTACTATTATGTCTTATTTCTCAATCACTACAGCTGAATTAATCAAAGAGTGGGCCTCATTTACTCAAATAAAGGAGACATGTATGGTCTTTGTTACCATTCTGTATGGCACTATAAGGTCTAAGGAGAAAATCTATAGCACGCAACTTCTAGTATGGCTCACCATGTTGTGGACTGTTCTGTTTTACAAACATTGTGTTCAAGTTGGCTCACTCATGTTGTGGACAAGGCTCCATTAATTCAATATGAAAATCATGGTCCTTGCTGCCTTGATTTACTGTTCTATTCAATCGTTAATGACTGCAACTCTGCCAGATTCAAACTATTCCAAGTTCTTAAACCTTCAGCCCTTGTTTGCATGTGAAATAATGTCATGAGCATAGGCACACAGCTGGAGGCGCTTAACTCCATGCCATCAACTGGTTCCCATGCATTTAAATTTTTGGCACCTCTCCTCCAAGAAGTTAGGGCCCATGACCAAGTGCCAAAACAACTTCCAACCCATTCACGTTTCCTTCTCCAATTGTATTTAAGTCCCATGTATTGCATAAAATGTTAAATATATTGGAACATTGCCAAATCATGACTATATAATGAATTTCATATAGCACAAAGGCATAAACACATGCCTTAAGCTCCTTTTACAACCATTCCATTTAAACTCACGTGCTTGAACTCTTTGTAATAGGTCCACAACTCCTTTTTAATTAAGCCCGTAGGCCTAAACATAAGCCCACAACAATTTAAGTCATGTTAATTGGCCCTATTCATTGTCGATCATATGACACATAGAACATTTGCAAAACACATCGCTAGATGCTCCATCCAACAATTGATTGAACATCAATGGATGGTAAACTCTTTATCCTATTCCCATCTCCTCAATGATTTCTTATTGTGCTCCTTCGAAAACCTTTAGGGTCCTCCTTTCAAAAACATCAGGGTGGGGCAGTTATGCATGCCAAATTTCTGCCATATGTCTACCAGTTGTGCCAATTTTCACATGTCCTTCTCTAAGTGGTGCCACATGTCACCTATTTTTGAACCACTTGGGCACCTGAAAGTGCCAAATATGCATGCCAGTTTCATCATGTTAGAGTGACACATGTTCCCGTGATTTTAGGCTATTGATTTTATGCTAACGTCATCCCATGACTTTAAACTACTTACGTCATTTGCCAAAGTGGATCCACCTATGGGCCACATCATCTCTAACCACCAATGGGAATGTGTCATCTATCATATTTCCATGTCACCAGTATCGAGGAAGGAGGTCCTAGACTTGCGCTATCAATGAATTCTTGTTATAAATTTTAAAGGATGGGATGGCTTCTTCAAGTAGATTCAATAAAATGAGGACCAAGGCGAAGTAAGGATATCATCTTTAGTTAGGAAATATGCATTCATGGTTTGTGATTTGTAGTGCATGTCATGGTAGTGAGTAGTGAATGAGAAGGTGAATGAAGAAACACCTTGACAACACATAATGCATTGAAAATAGAATAAACTAAGTCAAAGAAATTATGGGCACAAACAATGTGCCTAGGGAAAACATCAACAACCATAGGGTTTGATGGAAACTAGGTCATTAAAATATATGATCAATGTGAGACATAAAAATAACCATTGAAAATTTGATAATCAGAGGGGGACCCAAAATTTGAGGGTTAGGCTAAAATTTTTGGGTGTTTTTGTAATAGCTACAACACTTTCCAACTTGGTTATTTTATCCTTTGGAATATGTACATATGCATTGCAGCCAAATACCTTGATATGTGAGAGAGGGTTTCTTACCAGTACATAACTCATGTGAAGTATTATCCTCCAATGTTGATGAAGGTGATATATCAAATATGTAATATGCAATATCCACTACCTCTACCTATAATTCATACCCTAATCCAACACCATTGAGCATGCTCCTTTCCTTTTCCATCAACATCTGTTCATTCTTTCTACAACTCAATTCTATTGAGGTGTGTATGGAGAAGTATTTTTCCATGTTATACCACACTTCTTATAGAACTCTTTAAATTCCTTCTTGAAGAACTCTCCACCATTATTTTTCCTCAACACATTGATATTCTTCTCTATATGATTTTCCACTAGAGCCTTAAATTCTTTAAACCTGTCAAAGACTTCAAATCTCTTCTTAAGGAAACATATTTTTGTATTACTCGAGAATTCATATATAAATGAGACATAGTACACATATTTACCCAATGATGGAACCGACATAGGTCTAAACACACTATTGTGCACAAGCTCTAATATTCCTTCTTCCCTCTTAGCACCAGATGAAAAACTTAGCTGATTTTGCTTCCTATTTCCACAATTTTCACATAAATAAAAATCCAGAGACCAATTAGATATACCTTCTACCATACCATTACCATGTAGTATCTAAGAGCCCTTCTCTCCAATATGTCCTAGTCTTTGATGCCACAACATAGTATTTTCACCAAAGACTACAAGGTTTTCTGCTCCACTTTCAAGAACAACATAATTGTTGCACTCATCAATAACAATAATGTCTAGAAGCTTGTACATAGTTTTGATCTAAATTCACCTCATTATTACCAATGCTACTTGAACCATCTTGTAGGCGTCTTTCTCAAAAACTGTCTTTACACCTGCATCATCCATCTTGCTTACAAAAATCAGATTCTTGACTAATCCAGGAAGGTGCATAACACCAGGAAGTGTTTAAACCCTTCCACCTATCGGCTTCAACTTTAATTTTCCTTGTGCTATGATTCTGGTCTTCATGTCATCAACTAAGAATACATTACCACCATCATACTTCTCATATTAAAAAAAACACTCCCTATGAGGAGTCATATGAAAGGATGCACCTGATTCAATCAACCATACCTCATGATCTGCGTGTGTACTCGAAGAAGCCAAGTACACATCTCCACCTTCATCTGGGGTGGTTTTTGCTTTTAAAGAAGGGGAATAATTAGATCCCTTTACTTTCTCAATATTGTTAGATCTACAGTCATTTTTATATTTCCCTTCTTTTCCACATTTCCAACATACCTTTATAGATTTTCCTATATATTTATATCTCCCTCTAGATTTAGATCTCCCACTTGAGGACTTATTTGTATTCCTATTATAGGACCACCCTCTTCCAAACAAGGAATTTTCATTTTGGCTCTCCATGTTTTTCCGTCTCATCTCATCCAACAACAAGAATGAGACTATTTCATTAAATTTTAAAGTAGTTGTATTGCTACCTGTTATTACAATAAAATTTGTTTTTTTTTTCCCAGAAAATGATGATAGGTTCGGTGTCATCATTTTATTTGTAATAAAATAGGGAAATTATGGATAGTGGGGCTATCAACATTTTAGTGATATAATATGGTCTTGCGAAGAAATTCGCTGACAATAGACTTATCAACAATTTCAATTTTAATTGACAGGCCAAATGTCACTGCCAAAACTAGATTTTAAATTTAAAAAGTGATGACTATACTGACCACGTCAGCGTCAGTGATTTCATTGAAGCATGTCTCTATCTGTTTTGAAGGGGTAAAAAGTACCGATTAATTATTTTTTCTCTGCTACTATGAGTGAATGTCATTTATATGATGATAATGTATGATATGAATTCCATTCGTAATCATAACATAAAACTCCATGGTTTTTCACTCGCCAACTATAATATATATCCACTTATCAAGTTGTTTTACCGTGTCTCGTCAATAGTTTGTTTTTGTTAAGTTCGGAGTTAGTCACACTTGGCATTGAAAACCGTTTCTCTCACAGGGATTCAGGACTGAATACTGGGAAGACCACACAATGTGATGGGGAAAGGAGGCAAAGCAAATAGGTACGAGCCCAAAGCATTGGATTTTTTGGACATATACCCTACAATTCATCAATTTTTTCAATAAGACGGTTGGAGTGAATTCTTTCACCGCTGTATTGACTACCACGATGCAGTGGCTCAGTATTTTTCTTAGGGGTTTGATGGAAATCGAGTGGAGGTTAGAGACCTATCATTTTTAGTTGCAGAAGGGTTCATCTCTGAGACCATGGCCTTACCAAACGATGGAGATAAGATTTTCCACTGTTATGTATTGGCAGGGATCAAAGTCCCTTTCTTTTTCAAAGAAGAATTCAAGGTGCAAATTGGAGGGCTCGAGTTCAAAAGGAGTGGATGCAAGACAAATTGCATGTCCCTTTACACCTTTGTCAATAATATTTTACTTGTGAAGGACAGTTTAATCAGGTAAACCTCTACCACTTTCATTTCTTCGCACATCTTGTTGGTCAAATCAGAAATAATTCATGTTTTTATTTGCTATAAATCCTTAAACATATGGCAGTTAGGTTCAGGGCCTGCACAAATCCCTCATCCCATTTTTTATACCACAAATCCTTGATAAAACTATTGATTGAAAACCAGTTAGCTAGGGCAGAAAGGACTTGGAGTCATTTCCTTTTTTGGGGAAATTTTCAACCTCAACCCCTTAAAAGACGAAGAGGTAGACCAAAGACTACCAAAAAAGAGAAGAAAGCTAAAGGTGAAGCTCCTATTGAGCCACCTCCTAGCCAAGAAAACCTAGAAATTCCATCTACATCATTTGGCCCTAATATTTCCAATGTCTATTAGAGGAAAAATGCTAGGCTCCATAAACCAAACCCTATATCCCACGTAAAGCTACCTACTGATATCATCTCTTCCCAAGTTTGAATCCACCTTTCGAACCCTCCCTTGTAGACATAGCTAAAATAGAGGTTTCTAAAGGCAAAGAAGCAGAATTTGAAACGTAAGAGGAGGACACACTGTTTGAAGTTTTCAAGGGTGAAAAGAGACCCCATACAAGGCCAACTAAAAAGTTAAGATACAAAATAAAACTAAAAAATAACCCAGAGTTGGCCAAAGAAGTAATTAATGTCGACAATATGCCACTGAAGGACCTCATCATTAACAGAAAGAAGGATACAAGCTAAGAAGAACAAAGACAAAGGAACTATGAAGAGGGGTCCTATGGAGATAAGGCAAAGAAAAAAACAAAGACTAGAGAAGGTGGATGTACTTCTCATGGTAGCTAGTACCCTCAACTAAGATGCTTGGGGGATTGAACATGGTATTTTGCCTATCTATTTCATGAAATAAGGTTTTCATTTTTATCGCTGACAGTTGGCCTTATAGCTTTTACATGTAGTAGAACAGTCGAGAAAGTTAACATTCTCATCGTCAGCATTTTTTATAAAGCTGTCAGATCCATTGTCAGTTATTTTCGGATGAAACCGTGTGCTTATTAATAGAGAACGATACAGGGATGAAAGTCGACAACCATTCTGTCAGCGATTTTGGAGAAAACAGGGAGCGTTGACATCTCAGTCGTCAACGATATTCACACAGGCAAAAATGTTGACCTTCCTATTGTCAACTATTTTGAAACAGACAAAAGATAAAATGTTGAGAGTTAGCCTGTCAGCGAAAGCTACAAAACAAAAAACCAGTGAAGTTGACAACAACAATATCAATGTTTTTTCACTAGGAGGTCTGAATGAAAGAAAGGATGAACAAAAAGGTAGTTTTGGAGGAAGCTTGGACTTGTTTTGCAAAGGGACATGTTTTTCTAGCTAGGATGTTGTGCTATCAGTTAGGGACATGTTTCTATTTCCAAGGGAGATAGTTTGACAAGATATTTCACTTGATCTATATATCAACATATTTTCCTGTAGCTATTTTAGGAAAAATTGAATGTATCTAAGTTTTATATTTACATGCATGAACTTGAAGATATTTAGATATCTGAGATTATTGTAATTAATATGGAGATTATTATTTTGAAAAAAAAATTGTAATTTCTATCAAACGATTTAGGAAGAATGAAGAAGGGTTGGCTTTTATTGAAAAACATTTGCATTCTGATATATTCGAGCAGTATTGAATATATTACATTTTTTAATGAGCATTTTATAGGAAACTCATGTGTTGTAGTTCCCTATCAGTTTACCTTTGTTATAAAAACTTTCTTTCATGTCTGAAAATGTTAGTATCTAAGATAGGGATTCATTAATGCTCCTTTCTTGTATTTATAATCCATTAGTATTTGTTGCCTCAATCAATATAAACTTTTTTCATTTCAGTTATTTTCTTCCAACTTCTTAAACAATCAAAGGATGTGTTGCTATCATGCTTTTTATAGCTTTCTCATTAGATTTGTAGATTTACATGTTTAAAACTAGACTCCATGCCCAATGGTTTGTTTTGTAAACAACCCAACCAATTTTATCTTATAAACTAAATCTGGCCACCGAACTCAATTGTGAAACCTACTAATACAGTGACCATAGAGTATTTGAGTTTTACGGAGAGATCCCTCATTGGGTTGAAGGGTGAGATTTCAACCTAAAAGAGGTTCGAGGTTACCTTGGAGGTTTTCCAGCAACCGGGTTTCCTTTAACTAATAACACTACCTGTGGAAACAACTATACTATCCCATGAGCCTAGTAGAGAACACAACAAATTGATGCACTTATCTTCATCTAAAAATTTAGTATCAATAGATAATAACTGAATTTTCATAGTATTGAAGGTGTTGATATGCTTTGTCACCAAGTCTCCATCCCTCATCCTTAGGTTATACAACTTCTTCTGTAGGAATAATTTATTTACCAGGTACTTAGATTGATTCAAAGTCCCTAACTTGTCCCACAAATCCTTCCTTGTAGATTCTCCTGAAACATTCATTAATACTGAATCTAAGACACACAACCATATTGTGCTCTTTTCCTTCTGATCCAACGTGGTCTAGTCCTTTCTTGATATTGTCATTGGTTTAATACATAGATCCGCCGCAATCCACTGATTATAAATATTTATGAGGTAGATTGGATAACGTATCTGCATGGCCTAATCAATAGTTCAAACCAACATGTCCTCGATCTTGAGCTTCCATAGCTTAAAACTCTATTCGTTGAATTTCTTGATCTCTATCTTTCCATTGTTTTTCATCTCCTTTCACCACGAGATTTGTTCCCACATATCTCCCACTATAACAGGGTCTACCACAGGCCTGAGAAAAAACCCTTAGTTCCAAAGGCATCCCCTTGAAGCCAAAAGAGCTCTAATACCACTTGTTGGGAATCACGATTATTGTTAGACCAAAACTCATACGTGTTAGTCAACAATCACATTGCCAAAGATAAGGATCCACAAGAGGTGGTTATTCTATGTCACAAAAAACACGGGGAGCACTACTTTATCAATGTCCAACAATATCCCCCTAATTCGAGTCGGGTGTGTATCAAACTTGTGACCTACGCTCTGATACCAAATGTAGGTTTTAACCCTATACAAAATTTACCTGCAAATGAACTCTTAAAAAACATTAAAATATACAATGGAGAGAACAAAAAATATACGCAAATATTTTTCTCTTGGAACCTAAAACTAAGAAAACCTTATTGATTTTTCATTATATTCCTTTCAATGTTTCAATACGATACGTACATGCTGAAGAATTCATAAACCCCCAATCCATTAACCCTGGATTAGAACATAAGCATAGTTCCCTTGACCAGATCTACAAAATACCATGGGTGAAACCATCATTCCCAAAACCATGCACAAAAACCATGGGTGGGTCTTCCCTACAATCCTTGGGTTTGCCAAAATAAAATAAAAAAATTGGGGAATTGCTGAAAATTCCATGCAAGGGCCCTCACAATGCACGATGCTAGTCATGCAAATAAAATAACATATACCCAACAAGATCCACTATTACATGATTTCTGTATGTTTTATCAAATGCCCCTACTATTATGCACATTATTGATATTTTACAGGAAGCAAATACTAGTCACATAGTTGATGTGACAAAGGATTACCCACGAGTCTATGTTGAAGACAATGTTAAAGATACACATTTATCTATATAATTTATTATTAGTGATTTGGTATCACATACTTGTATGGTGGACTCAAGAACCTCTAATGACATCATGCCATATGGTGTGATGATGAATTTGAGAATAAAAATCATAAGGTTGTATCAAAATATTTAAGTAATGGACAGTAGGAAGGTAAAGTGTTGGGATTGATTAAGGATTTGGAAGATAGATTGGTTGCAATCCCTGAGAGAATCATATGCATGGATGTAGTGTAGTATTTAACCCTATATAGTTGATTTTTGTAAATAGATTCCTAATAAAACAAAAATGATGCATTGTAAAACACACACATTAACACATATATTTTACCCTAGAAAACCAAAAATATTTTTCAGTGTATTCATCTTTACAATATTACAATATAATATGTATACCCCACGAAATCCATAAACTACCAACCCATTTACCCTAGATTAGAATACAACCCTAGTTCCCTAAATTGAAACTAAAAAACTATGGGCTAAATGACCATTATTGGCTTAGTGGGCCCTAACCCAGGTTCAACATTAATTAGCCAAACAAATCCCTACACTATTAGCTCTTTCATGTTGAAATGTGGCAACAAGAATATTCCAATTTATTTTTTCCTTGAATTAAATTGTGAATTAAAATCGAATTTAGTCTTAACAACTACTTGGAAATAATTAATTAAGTTATTTTGACTTAATTAGTTGGATAAATTCAAGTTAGAAGTCTTTCTGAAGTCATGCAAGAGTTATCTCTTAAATTAAGGAGATAATATTGAGTTATATTTGAGTTGTAATTAGTTAACTTAGTTTACTAAGTTAAGTCCAGTTAAATTAGTTCCAAACTATTTGAGGAACTAATAGAGAGTTAACAGTGAGTTGATGCATGCATGCACTCAACTAGTGTACTCTAGTTAACTGAAGATTCCCTCATCAGAAACTCATGCATGTCTATTCTGAGAAAGACCCAATTAAGTTAAATGTCAAGGACAATGTACTATCAGTTGCATGTGTTTTCTTATAAAGAAAACTCTTTCATGCAGAAGGAATCATTCCTTGAGGATTATGCAGTTCTGATAGTGTGTGAGATCAGTATTCCACTTGGTTGAAGGTGAATCATCCTAGAGGAACAACGCAAGGAAATAGGAGCTTGGAGGGTAGAGAGGAAGGCTGGAGAGAAGCCAAGTTTTCCTGTGAGAATCTGTGAGGATTGTACTGAGATCTGGATAGCTGTGAGAGCTAAGGCTTTGTATAATTCCTATGTATTTCCACCTTGTATGATAATACAGATAGTGGGGTTTTTAGCTGAGGCTTTCCTCGAAGTATTTTCATGTTTATTGTGCATTGATTCTTCTTCTTCTAGTTATATTGTTCAGCTCAATCTTTAAGCTTCCGCAAATTGATAGTAGAAGTAGGTTATATTATTTTGCTTTGATTTAAATTGCATTATTGGGTTAACCTACATAGCATATTTTCTACATGGTATCAGAGCCAAGTTGATCGGAGCTGTGAAAAATATACTGAGAAAAGAATTTGAAGTTTGAAGTTCAGGGTTGCAGGTGAAAATCAAATTCATATCATACTTCAAGGTTGGCCAATGGCGTTCTATGGCTTGAGACTCGAGTATGCCTTGGAAGGTAGCTCGAATTACATAGCATGGAAAGATAGAATGGAGGCTGTATTAGAAGACAATGGCTTGAAGGAATTCATTGATCAAGAAATCCAAAAGCCAGCTTCAACTAATGTACAAGAGTTGGCTGAGTGGAAGAAGTGTGTAGTGAAGGCGAGATGGATCATCCTTGAGGGAGTTTGAGACCATATTGTCTTGAGTCTCCATGGGAAGGATACTCCATTTTCAATGTGGAAGACATTGAAGGACATCTACCAAAATAGTAGTGACTAGAGGAAATTGGCGCTCAAGGATAAGCTTCGAAGAATCAAGATGGAGAAGGGCGATACTATTTCCACATATCTGAACAAGGTCACCACTTGCAGAGATGAGCTTAGTAGTGTGGGAATAACTACTTTCGATGATGATATGGTGAGCCTCGCTCTCCTTGGCCTTCCAAAGAGTTGGAATAGCTACCAGGACTCTAAGAATGGAAGGGAGAAACTGTCGGATTCAGAACGACTATGGTCCGATCTGATGCAAGAGGAGTTCAGGAGGAGATCAGGAGGAGCACACGAGATAGTTCTTCATCCAAGGATGATGATGAAGAAAATATGGCCTTAGCAAGTAAGGCAAGGAAAGGGAAGGGGAAGGCTTCCCATTCCAAATCAAATTATTATCATGGAGGGAAGAAGTGTGACAAGTCTAAAGTGAGATGCTCTAATTGTCACGAGATGGGACATTATGCGACTAATTTCCCATCGAAGAAGTCCAAGAAGGGATCCTTGGAAGGATCGGAAGGTGAGGCATTAACCTATCAGTTCGAAATGGACTTTACCCTCATCACATGCATGGTGTCATCGATGATGGGTTGTGTCTGATATATTGACAGTGGAGTCTCATTCCACATGACTGGTGATAAAAGTTTATTCAGTGCTTTGGAGGAGAAAGACCTCAAGATGTGCATAGATATGGGTGTTAAACAGTAATTTGTCACTTCCTTCACCCCAGTCCTTCTATTATGTCATGTGTCTAGTAAAACATGCTCATATTAAACAAATGATCTCTTATGTTGCCAATTGACCCTCTTTTCCTAATTTTTTTGCCTCGTCACATGAATACACTTAATATACGCGATGGACCCCTGTCATAAACAGTCCTGTCGCGACCCAGTCGCAGGAGTGCATGTGTTGATATTAACTAGTGATTGTGTGGTATGCATGTGTTGATATTAACTTTGTTGTAGAATTTAACTAGTGATTGTGTGGTATGCATGTGTTGATATTAGGATCGTGAAATAAGAGGACTGGAAAATTTTGATATACTAGTTTTTTTCTAACTAGCATGCTAACTTGAGATGCGGTGTTTCAATTAGTTTCACATCAACATGCATATTTTAAACATGCCCAGGTGATGGATAAAAATGTCTATTTGTATTTTGATTGGAGTAGTAGAGCATGATTCAACACTCAGATTGGAGGAAGCATGAGAGAGAAAGTTAGAGTCAAAGCTTAAGTTTAACACTGGGCCTGAAGAGGCTTGCACATAAATGATTAAAATTTATTATGAGAAGTTGTTTGCTAGGTGTGTGTGTGTGTGTGTGTGCTGACATTTAGCCTTGTAGATGTCTTGGCTACTAGTCTTGGTTAAAGGTTGATTTCAAACTTAGTGATGATATGAATATAAACATGTTGATATGCACTTTTGATTCCTAGAATATGTGGTTGGCATGATTCCTAGATGTGTGAATAGCAGCAAATCAACATATATCATGTTAGCATGTATAATGTTGGCATGGCAAGGTAATAAATCAATTTGTTTATGCTGATATAACTAACAATTGGGTGTTTGTAACAACATATAAGAAGACCCAATTGTGACAAGAAATAAAGGGATGGAAATAGTATGGTACAACATAGCATGGACAAAGTCTATCATGAGAAAGAAAGGGAAATTTCCCATGGTAGAGCAAAGATCTTCAAGAGCTTGAAAGCAGATTTGAAGAGTTGCAAGTCAAAGAATAAAACGCTCATTAGAAAGCAGAGTTGAAGAGTTGCAAGGCAAAGAATAAAATGCTCATTAGAAAGCAAAAAGAACAATCAAGGCTTAACACAATGTTGTTAAAACATCTATCATACATGCAAGAGTTGTTGCAACAAGCATCAACCTCTGGAGATATATAGGAATTTCATGATGGGAAGGAAAGAAAGGAACATTATAAGGCTAGAGAGAAAAGAAATCATGTTGGGACTGTGGAGAGGCACATTTGAAGAAACACTGCCCTAATAGATAACGAAAGAGGAAGAATAGTCCATGTGAATTCTAGGCACATGAAGCAATGATCTGAGATAGAGAAAGAGATGAGGGATCATCCCCTCAAGCTCTCTAAAATACTTAAATGTTCCTTCTTGAACTATTTATAAGGATGTTGTAATTTTGAGGTTGCCATAAACCTTGTAAAGGACACAAACTAATCTTTTTGCATGTATTTTTGATGAACACATTTAACACCATAACTCAAAATATTGAGTTGTTCTAGACTAATGGATGAGGTGTAGATGGAGTGTTTTTCATGTTTATGTTGTTATTATTGGCTACAAGTTTCTTGTTTTTGTTTGTTTGTTGACTTTGAGCATGGCCATGCTACCTTGTGTTGTTGTCATGTATTGCTATTATGGTCTTTTCACTATTTTCATTCTTTCTTCTTGCCTCTTGTGGTTTGGTATTGGTTGGTTTGTTGGGTGTGGGAAATGAAAGAAAAGGACATCATGGAGAAAATATAAATAAAACCCACCTAGAAGTCAAGACCTTGAGTAAACCTCGTGCATAAGATAATTGGCAATAGAGGGCAAAAGAAGATAATGGACTAGTTATGTGGACTTGGTTGGGTGCACATGAAAAAATGGATTGTGACATGACAATTATGAATATAGCATAAGAAGGAAATTTCCTAAGCTAAAACTATGTGTGGTTGATATGTGTGTGTGTGTGTGTGTGTGTATTATATCGTCTATGAATATGAGGAAGTTGAGAAATTGAAATAAATGTATGAGGATGCTAATTGGTCTGAAAGGTTATTAGTTGAAAACCATAATAGTAGTAAGATAAGTGATTAATCTTTAAAAATATGATGACTGCGTGAATGGTATGAAAATAGAATTTGTACTTATCATGTTTTAGGTAACAGAGTGAGGTTCCTTCATGGATTCCATGATATATGGAACATAATTGGCCCAATGGGTAGTAATGACCTTTATATAGCTTACATTGGTTCTCAGCCGTGTCGAGCAAATAACAAAACCAATGCAGTTGTTGGTACCCAATCCCTATCTTTAGGAACCCTTGGACGCTCCAAACCCTATATAGGAAAATGAGAACAAGTATTCTGAAGTATGTGCGTACTATTTCCTCTAACAGCTACGATGGAATCTAAGTTAATCTTCTCGAATCAATCGGCCATCCATATCTGGTGTAGGAACCGAAGTAAGTGCAGGAATATCAGGATCCTGTACCACAACCACTTTTGACTTCAAATTAGTGATCATACATTGCCAAGCCATAAGGTAATGTAAATGATAAGTTACATGGAAAAAACATAAACCTATTTAACCTTTTAATTAAGATAAGCATACATATCCATTTTCCCAAAAAGTCATTAAGAGAAACCAAAAATGCATGTAGAGAGGCCTTATCCAAGTTGTAAATAGTGGCTAGGGTAAGGTAATTTGGGGTAAAAATAGGACAATTTCAACAACCAACGCCATCCTCATTTATATATAAAAATTTATACATTTATTATTTATTTAAATTTTAATTTTAATATGTGTTTTCGAAGTGATATGTATTTTTTTTAAAAGTCAGAACATTCTATTAACTACAAATGTAAATATTTACATGGCTATTCCTTAGGATCCTATTGGTCTCACCCCGACTAGGTTTGTTGACCATTGCTACTAGACCATGACAAATAGTCCAAAAAAGACACAAGCTAGCCAACCATAACCGAAGAGGCAAAAAATGCCAAAAGACTGACAGAATAAACAAAACACCAAAAGACATACTCAACCGTTAGAGTTGGCAGAAGTTGGGTTTTTTGGCCCCATCCCTCGTGAAGGGGGAGGGTGAAAAGGGCAGTTGTCGTGTTGCTCTAGGTGAGCCAGCCATGCCTCAAGTTGCTCCAATTTGTCTAGAATGTGCATATGCCTGCGCCATAACACCACCACTTACTTCCGTTAGTGACAATGGAAATAATGAATTTGGGACAAGGATGCCATAACTACGTCATGTTCCTCATGACGATTTTTCCCATAGGTCTCCATCTGCATTTTCATTGACTACCTAAGTGGTGTTGGGGTTGCACGAGAATAGTTTCCTCCATTCCTTTGGGCTAACCGGCAACATCGACAAGGGCTTGGAGTCCGTCCCCTTGCAAACATTATCAGCCCATCAGACTCCTTTTTCTGATAAAAATGTTGAGGTCTAGGTTCCAAGTGGTTCCATTGTTGTTGGTACCCAGAATGGATTTGTGACGCGAAGCCATATCCAGAAAATTCAAAGGTAGGTGCTCCAGTTGTTGCACCCATGTTTCCTCCCAATTCACTCCTTGGCGTGATGCACATCCTCTTCTTGCCTCAAACTCATACCTCCCCTAGACTGCCTGAGCTTCCTTGGCATCCGCTCAGTTATGCCCACCCTTCACATAATCCGCTAATGGGTCCAACACCCACCCTAGACTCGGCCACAAGTGTATCAAATTCACCATTGAGCACAATGCTCTCCATATCCAAACCCCTTGCAGCTCAAATTATGGCCACCCACAATTGGTTCAGCTCCTAAGGAGCCCAACACCACAAGATGAGACTCTAATGCACGCAAGCATATACCATCTAAAGACAACACACCACTACACAAGTGGGTCATAGAGTCATAGGTTAACACAGAGCCAAGGAAACGAGAGTCAATTGGGAGAGAATCCTACCCAATTCCCCATTCACACTCCGCCCAATTTCAGCGACACCCCAGAGAATAAGCATTGTGATAAACCAAAACTCATAAAAATTACCAAGAGAAAGCCAACAACAAGTTGGGCTTAAGATGCTCAACTAGTCTGGAGGGCGCCACATGGAGTACAAAAATAAATAGAAGACCGAATTGCATTGGGCTCGCTTCTGCAAGCTCGTGCCACCCCTGTCACATTCCAAATTAGAGCATGTCACCCCTTCAAATCCCCAATAACCATCAGCAAGATGGGAGGTCGGCTTAAGGCATTAGTCTGGATCACTTACCTAGAACTTCCATAGCTATAATAGCGTTATGAAACCCATCGTTTGTCGTATGAAACCCCACTCCCACCTTTCTTTGCATAAATTCTCCCGAGCGCTAGTGGGTGATTTCACACGAGCTTGCTGCTACATGTCCTGCCACGCAACCAACCTTCTTTTCACATGCATGGAGGAAGCCAGACACAACTCTCTAGAACCTTGGATTATCCACCCCATTAAGGTATTTTGAAGTGATGATATATATATATATATATATATATATATATATATATATATATATATATATAAATGTTGGAGCAATCAGTGCGCAGCTAAATAAAAGACAAGCAACAACATATAAACACATCACAAAAAACACAAGAGTTTAACGTGGTTCACCCAACCATTCTGGGCTACGTCCACCAAACATAGGCATCGACAATCTTTATTATCAAAACAGGAGATTACAAGAGAATCAATTTCCTCTCAAACGCTCACACACCATCCCAATCCGTATGGACACCTGTTTTATAGCTAAGAGAATCTAACTGCCTCATAAATCCTCTTACAACAAATATAGGCTGCATTAACTCTCTCCCAACAAAATAGAGCTAATATAGCAACTCAATCTTATTGTTGTCACCTACTGAGATTTTTGCCTATTTTATTAAAACCGAAAATCTCAACAATCTCCACCTTGACAACAATTAGCCTGATGCCCTGTTTCTTTATTACTTATTTTTTCTGCAAGCCAAGAGAAGCCAAACACCAACACAGCTTCTCTAACAAAACTGGTTTCGTGAACATGTCTGCACAATTTTCCTTTGTATGCACCTTTTCAAGAGAGACTCCCCTTTTAGTGATAACCTGTCTTACAAAATGGTACTTTATTGGAATATGCTTTGATTTACTATGATAGGCTGGATTCTTAGCCAAATGTATTGCACTTTGACTATCACAAAGTAACTTGATGTTGTCCTGTAACCTACCAAACTCACCAAGCAAACCTTTCAGCCAAACCGCTTCTTTGCAAGCATGCGAAGCAACGATGTATTCTGCTTCAGTAGTGGATAAAGCAACAATGTTTTGTAGATTTGACATCCAACTAATAGCTCCACCTGCAAGAGTAAAGACATACCCTGAAGTTGACCTTCTCTTATCCAAATCATCTGCAAAATCGGAATCAACATAGCCACAAACAAATTCACTACTCTTATTGTAAGTGATACAATAACTACTTGTGCCTCTCAAATACCGAAGCACCCATTTCACTGCTGACCAGTGTTCTTTACCTGGATTTTCCATATACCTGCTGACAACCCCAACTGCATGTGAAATATCTGGTCGATTACAAACCATCGCATACATCAAACATCCTACTACATTGGCATATGGAATACGAGACATATAATCCTTTTCTTCATCTGTATTAGGACATAAACTGGAAGAAAGCTTAAAATGGGAAGGTAAAGGGACCGACACAGGCTTCACATTGTTCATACCAAACCTCACAAGTATTTTCTCAACATACTTCTGTTGTGATAGCCACAGCTTACCATTGCTCCTGTCTCTGAAAATCTCCATGCCCAAAATCTGTCTTGCTGCTCCTAGATCTTTCATATCAAATGTCCTTGCCATCTGAGTCTTTAACCTGTTGATTTCTTCAATGCTTTTGCTTGCTAAAAGCATATCGTCAACATACAACACTAAGATAATGAACATGCCATTACTTAACTGCTTAAAGTAAACACAATGATCATATTCACTTCTTATATATTTTTGACTCAACATGAAAGAATCAAATTTCTTGTACCACTGTCGAGGCGACTGCTTCAGACCATACAATGATTTCTTGAGCCTGCAGACAAATTTCTTATTGTGATGCTGAACAAACCCTTCCGGTTGTTCCATATAAATTTCCTCATCTAAATCTCCATGTAAAAATGCAGTCTTAACATCTAGTTGCTGTAATTCTAAATCAAGCAAAGCAACTAACGCTAACACAATTCTAATTGAAACTATTTTAACAACTGGTGAAAATATCTCATGAAAGTCAATGCCTGCTTTCTGAGAAAACCCTTTTGCAACCAGCCTCGCTTTGTATCTGTCCTCCGTATCATTCACACCCCGTTTCACCTTGAAAACCCATTTACATCCCACAGTTTTCCTGCCTTTGGGAAGTTCAACCAGATCCCATGTGCCATTCTTACCTAAGGCCATCATTTCTTCCTTCATGGCTGCTTTCCATTTGTCACTCTTTGAACCTTCTACAGCTTCCTGATAACACAAAGGTTCATCGTCATTAGCTGTAAATGCAACTGAAGTAACATAATCATCATACCTTTTTGGAGGGCATTTGATTCTTGTAGATCTCCTTAAGGATGTTTCTGGTGCGTCCACAATTGGCTGACTACCATCTGTAGGAACTTCTTCATGATCACCATCTGAGACCTGTTCATGACCTACATCTGAACCCTGTTCATAATCTGATTCTGAAACCTGTTCATGACTAGAATCTGAACTATGGTCATCATGACTGTCATTATAAGTGCTGTCAAATTGAATGTGCTGAAAATCAGATACATCATCTTGTTTCAATTTATTATCTACATCTAACTGTACAAGAGAGGATTCATCAAACTTTACATCTCTGTTGATGATGATTTTGCGGGTAGTAGGATCCCACAATCTAAATCCCTTTGTTCCATCACCATACCCAAGAAAGATATACCTTTTTGATTTCGGATAATTTAGTTCACTGATGTTTAGGTACTAGAGCATATGCATCACAACCAAACACTCTGAGTTTAGAATAATCACAAGGGTGACCTTTCCATACCTCTTGAGGAATCTTGCAACCTATCACTGTCGATGGTGACTAATTTATCACATAACAAGCTGTAGCCACCGCTTCTGTCCACAACTCCTTCTGCAAACCAGCGTTACTCAACATACTCCGTGCTTTCTCCAAAAGAGTCTTATTCATGCGTTCAGCAACTCCATTTTGCTGAGGAGTATAAACAGTAGTCTTATGTCTCTCGATCCCTGCATCCTTGCAATAGTTGTCAAACTCCTTGGAGGTAAACTCACCACCATTGTCAGTTCTTAAACATTTTATAGTTCTACCAGTGAGGTTTTCTACCAATGCTCTAAACTGCTTGAAAACTGTAAAAACATCATACTTCCTTTTCAACATGTAGATCCACACTTTCCTAGAAAAGTCATCAATAAACGATACAAAATATGCCGAGCCACCATACGAGGTTATAGGTGCTGGACCCCAAACATCTGAATGGATATAATCAAGTATTCCTTTACTAGTATGTTTGCCTGTTTTAAACTTTTGTTTACTTTGTTTGCCAAACAGACAATGTTTACAGAAATCTAACTTTCCAGACCTTAGATTAGGAAGTAACTTGCGATCAACCAAAATCTTTAACCCTCTTTCGCTCATATGGCCCAACCTTTGATGCCATAGGCGAATGGAACTACTGTCATGTTCAGACACCATAGACACATGAACTGACCCTATTCTTCCTTCTAACTGAAACAGATTTCCTACCTTCTTAGCTTTCATTACTAGTAAAATACCTTTGTAAATTTTCATTACTCCACCTTGAATTACAGTTTTATATCCATTTGTGTCAAGTGCTCCCAGTGAAATGAGAATTTTTCTTAAATCTGGTACATGTCTTACATCAGTTAACATTTTTGTTGTCCCATCAAACATTTGCAGCTGTATACTCCCTATTCCCACAATATTAGATGTGACATCATTACCCATGTACACGACTCCATCATTAACTGATCTATACGTCTTAAACCATTCTCTATGAATACACATGTGGTTTGATGCACCGGAATCTAACAACCAATGTTGATCATGATTTGAAAAATTAACTGATAAGACTTCGTCACTCATACCTGAACCAGATGTCGAACCTGTATCGGTCGTATTTGCTTCCTTCTTCTCTGTCGATGAAGCTTCTTTAGAAGTTTGTTGTCGCTTCCAGCAATCCTTCTTCAAATGCCCCGATTTGCCGCAGAACCAGCACTTTACTTTACTCTTCTTTCCTTTTGACTTTGAACGCGAATCGTTGTGCTTACCAGAGCGTCTTTCTCTAGAACGACCTCTAGCCATCATTGCCTCTGATGTAGAGGTGTCAGCATTCGACCGCTTCCTGGTCTCCTCGGACAACAAAGCTCCGACGACATCATCAAATTCAATGGTTTCGGATGAACTAAGACTTATAGAAGTAACAAAATGATCCCACGACTCGAGCAACGAGCACAATAAAGTTATGGCTTTATCCTTGGATTCAAATTTTACTTCTATGCTTTCTAATTGCACCATTAGAGTATTAAAAACATTAAAATGATCAGTAATGGAAGTACCTTCCTTCATTCGCAAACTATATAGCTGCCGCTTCAAGAGAATTCGATTTGTCATGCGCAGGTCCACGTAAACACTCGTTCTTTTACATAATCGATTATTCTTTATAGATAATATGCCATTACTGAACCAAACACTCCGCGCCCATCATCAATTTTCCTGTGTGTTCTGGCAATCAACACGCACCAGCAATCGACACAACACGCCAATTATCAATGCAGCAAAGTTTAATCCACCGCAACAATGTTTAATCCACCGCAGCAAAGGTTAATCCACCGCAACAATGTTTAATCCACCGTATTAATGTGTTCAACATTCAAAACGACGTGATACTAGACCACCACCACACAGGTCCACCGCATACACAGGTACATTCAGTGCTTCAACCTCGGCATAGGAAACAGGCAACAGTTCCAACGCACAGGCAGATTTGGGCCCGTCAGTCCTCCGCTACGCGTTCCTCCACCTTGCTCTGATACCACTTGTTGGAGTAATCAGTGCGCAGCTAAATAAAAGACAAGCAACAGCATATAAACACATCACAAAAAACATAGGAGTTTAACGTGGTTCACCCAACCATTCTGGGCTACGTCGACCAAACATAGGCATCAGCAATCTTTATTATCAAAACATGAAATTACAAGAGAATCAATATCCTCTCAAACGCTCACACACCCTCCCAATCCGTATGGACACCTGTTTTATAGCTAAGAGAATCTAACTGCCTCATAAATCCTCTTACAACAGATATCAGCTGCATTAACTCTCTCCCAACAAAATAGAGCTAATATAGCAACTCAATCTTATTGTTGTCACCTACTGAGATTTTTGCCTATTTTATCAAAACCGAAAATCTCAACAATAAACTTTATAATTGTTGGACACCTAATCCTAAATGGGTTAGTGTGGAAGCTGAATAGACTAAGTAGTCCAAGAGACCTTGGGATGTGAAACCCAACGGTCACAACAATGTACTATAAATGTATATCAGTTGTTAATAAAAATTGTATTGCATGTTTTATCTTTCATATTTTCTCTTGCTGCCCATGTGTGTTTAACATGGTATCAGAGCTGGGTTCATTCATAACCTTCTCAATATTGTGTAAGGCACTTGTTTTTGTGGCCTGTGTAAACCAACGCTTCTATGTTTTAATGAGTTTTATGATGTGTGGCCTGTGTAGTTTTCTTCCTCACAGTTTATGCCTTAGGTAGAAAAAAAAATAAAAATGCCATGTTATTATTTCCTGCGCAGCTGGTCTGAGTCGCCCTGAATAGCGCTGGCCTGGTCTTCATTACCTGTAACGTTCTATGCATACCTGACGCTCCTGAGCACTTTGCCTTCCTGCGGCTTCCTGCTTGTCAGAACTATCATTCCTTAGCCTCGTATGCAACGATTTTTCCCTGAGATATTATGCCCTGACATGACATTCTACTGCGCCAATTGTGTTAGGTAGAAAGGAATCGAATGCTTATCTTTTGATATCTATTGTTAATATTTGCTAGTTATGCGTTAGGTTTTCTACCCTGCAATTCCCTACCAACTCTGTCAATCCTGACATTTCCTCAGCATTGTCGATTCTCTTTCTCCATGAATAAGCGCTGGTCTCTGTCCCATGCAATTTGTAAATAAATTCAAACAAAGAAAAAGGAAACAGTCCCTACTCGGATTAGAGGTCAGTTTGTGAGGCAAACTAATGATATCGAAGCAGCTAGTGCTAATGGGGTTGTTTATGGTGTCGATTCCTCGGAAAGAATCAAGAAGTTCCTCATTGTACAACAAAGCATATGGAACGTCCTGGTCGTTATCTTCGCGTTGGTCATTGTTGAGAACATGTTGAAAGAATGAGTTGAAACTCCTGCATGGTGATGTATGAGGTTTTTGTTTGAAGTTTGTGGCTAATACGTTCATAAAGCCTGCATGTATTGGCAAGTTTGTGGCTAATATGTTCATATATATGCGTTTTGAACGCTGTGGCATATAATACATTACAATAATAAAGGCCTTGACAAGTCTTGGGTAACTCAACAAAGTCTACAAGAGGATTATCCTCAAGGATAAGACTGCATTCAGTTCCATCTGCATCCCAGTTAGCTACGCTTGCTGTCACCCCCAGGAACATTTTGAAGCCTACCTTTGCAATAGCTTCTGCTGTCTCTTTAAAATCAACACATCTCGTAATATTTGATTTCGCTAGAAATTCATCTATAAGCCGAATGCCAATGTTATAACCCATTTGATCAAGCTGCTTATTAACTTCTTCAACCTCTTCAAAATCAGTTAGTAGCTGGCGCACAATGGCTCCATAGGTGAGAGTGAAGAGCTCCGCATTCACGCGTCCGACATTTGCAAAGACTGCATCGCCTGATCTCGGTACGAGGGGAGCCATGATAACCTAGATTATACTTCCTTTCTTCTTCCTTCTGTTGTTGTTGGTGTTGTATTAAACTGATGCTGCCTATGTGTGCTGATGATCGGAGTCCTGAAGCTGAATATACACAGATTCTCCAAGTGATAAATTGATATGTTGTAGGCCGAGGTAACTCTGAGGCTGGCATCATTTCCTGAGGCTTTTTGGAAGTCCGGCCACAACCTGTATCACACCCGCAGTCACCCAGTACACACTGAGATAAGTGCGGAAGGGTTCCTAAGTCTCGAAATCTGTGAGAAGCTCCTGTAGTGAAATTTGGAAGATTGGTTTAGGCCTGTACAGATTGGGATTTTCACTGGACTGAGGTAAAAAAAAATTGGGATGAGTATCTGAAGCAAATCGCAGGCAGAAGCATTCTCTCGGGACAGATTTCGGAAAGGTTCTTGCAAGTCTTTGAAGCAGTTATAGGATAAACTCGGATTGTTGATTAGGGTATTATTGTTCGTTTTTGAGAACTGTTGGATTCGGAACTTTGTGGAATTATACTGGACTTTGAGAATTTTCCAAACTCCTTCGCACAAGCTGTCAAGGGGGCGAAGATTTCTCCTCAAACGAAGCCCAGCTGACTTATTTCCTGTATATGTTTGAAATGATTCTTGCTCATTTTCATTAATCACCTTACACATCTCGTTGTAAAGTCTAGCTAATTCCAGGCGATTTGAATCATTATCAAAAGCATGTGTTGACACCTCTTCTGGATCTGGAATCAAAACTTTGGGTCAACTTTCAGCAGAAACGCATAAATATCAACCTAGAGCTGATAGAGCAGAAAAAGCAGTGCTACCAATTTCTGCCAGTGGTTGATTTACAGGGCTTGGTACATGTGCATCTCTAGCCTCTTGCTCAGGTTCTTCATTGATAGACTCAAATTCCTTCTGCTCTGCAATTATTGACTCCTTATGGTATTCAGCATTCAGTGCTTTTTCTAGAAGTGATACCCTCTTTCTAATAAACTCAAGGAGCCTCTTTTGTACATCTCTTAATTGGGCAAGAAGACTCTCTGAAGATCCAGCTTGAGGCAGCTGGCTTCTCTTCTCAGTTGCCAATGTTGCTACCACTTCACCAACACCTGCAACATCACAAGCACGTTCTACAGAAGGTAACCTCACTTGACCTTCTACCATGCTGCTACAGCCATCTTCCTGTATATGGGAACCCTTGTTTTCTATAGCAGAAGAGACTCCAGCATTTTTATATAATGGATCTCCCACGGTAGATATATTTAAGGGTGGAATATAGTTAGTGCAGCTTTATGACTTGTGATGGGTATGCGTTGATATTAAATGCCCATGACATGGTGTTCTGATAGCCATCATTTCTGAAGGAGTATTTGAAGGATCCAAGCAAGTTTGCAGTTGCTGCTGCCCCAGTTGTGGAACTGTATTTAAAACTCATTATAGTTTCTGTTCCTTGATTCATTTGCTGCACATTTACAAAGGATTTTTCTGTGTCTTTGTACTGTTAGTGGGTGTTACTTTTACACATTGGGTCATAGTTGTAATCAGTGTTTAAAGGGGTGTAATTTTGACAATGAAGAATATGCCTCGAATTACTGAAATATTAGAGTTCTTAAAAACTCTGATATATTCCTCTAATCATGAAACATTCCAATTCAGCAAAGGCTCTCTCTCAGAAATTCAGACATGTCTACAATATGCACAAGAGAAAATTGATTTTTTGCAGCTTGAAACACAGCTACAACAAGAAGAATTAAAACGAAGGAGTCATTCTGAACCTGTTTCTGTTCAGAACAATGAAGCAGACTCCCATAAATAGCAAGTCAATATTGTTCAAGTTCATTCAGATCCAGTACCCAATAAAGCAGCAATTGTACATGCAGATGCAGAAACTCAGTCTGCACTTCCTAAGCCCATCATCAAACCTTGGGAACAACTTTTCCACAACAAGCACCGAACTGGTCTTAGATATGACAAGGACTTGTCCTTTCATATTCCAGACTATGCCAAGCCCATTCAGTTTCAGAGCGCTGGATTCATTCATGACAGTTCACCTGCTCCTCATGACAGTTCACCTCCAGCTGTTGCAAATTCTGCCCCTCTTCCACAGCAACAACAACAACAACAGATCGTGAAATGCCAACACTGTGACCAAGTTGGCCATTTGAAAGATCACTGTTTTGATCTTCATCCATGTAAGCACTGTCATAAAACCAGTCATTCTTCACACAGATGCTTCAAAAACAAACGTCCTGCAAGAACAAAGATTCATCTTGGATGGATCGCTTCTTGGCAATGGGCATCAACAACCAAGAAGATATTCCAAACACATGTTAGAACTTGTTCCAGAATATTGAACAGTCTTTTAGTTGAGTTTCCTCCATCATCTCACCTTGTATCTGACAGGGGGGGAAATGATGGTCATCTACAAGCTTCAAAGTCACATCAAGCGAGCCTGAGCCACAACCTGCCACACCAGTTTCAGAATTGTAGCCAGAGACAAAGATGCCTGAACATGCCTTCAGTTGGCAATCTAGGACACTTCCTCTAGCAAAAGACTTCAGCTTCTTGCCAGTTTCGGAAGCATTCCAGGAACACAATTGAGAACACTTCCTCTAGCAGAAGACTCTAGCTTCTTGCCAGTTTTGGAAGAGTTCCAGGAATTGCATTAAGCATTCCAGAGCTGTTGGTCATCCTTAAACCATCACAGGTTGAGACTTCCCTTTTTAGGTTGAAGTTTTACCTTTTATGCGGGGTGAGACCTCCCTTTCATGGTTGAAGGTTTCCCTCTTTAAAACAATAAGATCACTTCCTCTAGCAGAAGACTTCATCTTCTTGCCAGTTTTGGAAGAGTTCCGAGAACTGCACTAAGCGTTAGTGTTGGTGGTCATCCTTAAACCACCACCCTTTATACCAACATTTCATAGAGCACATTCAGCCTAGTGCTGCCATGCATATTTGCACATTTTGTATTTCAGCTCTCTTCTTGGACTCATACATAACCCTTCGGATTAAGGGGGGGAATGTTGGACACCTAATCCTAAATGGGTTAGTGTGGAAGCTGAATAGACTAAGTAGTCCAAGAGACCTTGGGATGTGAAACCCAATGGTCACAACAATGTACTATAAATGTATATCAGTTGTTAATAAAAATTGTATTGCATGTTTTATCTTTCATATTTTCTCTTGCTGCCCGTGTGTGTTTAACAATATTATTAAAATAAAAAATTTATATTAACATAAAATGTTGTAAATATGGGTAAGAGAGGAGCATGATTTTATGGGAAAAAAATGTATCACTTCTCTTGCATATACATGTTTATTTTAAGTCTTTTGGCTTATTTGATTTGAATGATGTTGCATTTTTATGTGAATAATCTTTGTATTGGTAATATAAAATTTGGAAAATGGGAAATATAGAAAAGATGACATTTTGAGGGTATAATTTTTAGAAAAGTTATTAAATAGTCACAAATAGTTTTATTCAAAATTAATTAATTATATATATATATATATATATATATATATATATATATATATAGAAGTGTAGTTTATCGATGCTACAAATTCGTTCGGACGACAATTATCTTACTGGAATCTGGTAAAAAAATTCAAAAAATTAGAATGCTAGAGTGTTTGAATCATTTTTTTGATGGTGGAAATGGATTCAATGCCATAAGAACCCCTAGGTCACCCAAAATCTTGAAGTTTAACAATTGTAACCCAAACATTAAAAAATTTATGCCAAATTTTGTCATAATCTTATCTAAATTTCCATTATTTTACAAACTAAATTATAGATTTTTATAGACTACACTTACTCTTTTTATATATATATATATAATTATTATAAATTTATATTAATATAAATTTAAAATTTAAAATCTAAATATTCTATTGAAAATTAAATTATTAATAAATATAAATCATTTTCCATCCATAATAAAATTAAAAAGAAGATAGATATACCTTATAATTGCTTTAATAACATCGATTTTAAAGTTCGAGTTCAACAATATCCATCAGATCTCAAATCTTTACGAAGTGACAATTTTTATGTTCGGGAAATGACATTGTTCTTCATCATCATTGACATTTCAGAACGGCCACGTAACCTTGGTTGAGGTTAAGATTCCAGAAATTTCATATTTTTGAATGTGAGCGGAGCAACTTTGAAATATCATGAAATATCTTGTATGTATCTTTCAATAGGAAATCTGTCAATTTGTGTGGGGGGCAATTTTGAAATATGTGTATTACACTAATACACGTAGTGTGTAGTTGTGAGTTTTTATTTATTTATTTGATGAATTATTAATCAGAAATTATAAGTGAGAAGTTTGTTAGTTGATAAATGGTTAGTATATTTGAAAGGGTAAAAATTGAAATGTTTTTAATATGGAAGTGTAAAATTTTTAAATATTATTTTAGTTTTGTTTATTTATTAGTATAGTTTATTTTAAATTTATTATATTTTAGAAAATAATTTAAGGGTTTTGATTTGTTTGTTTTTAGTAAATTCGAAGTTAAAATAGATATATACAAGTTTTTAATAATATTATTTATATTATATATAAATTTTACATCTCATAAAACCTGAAGAGATATATAGTAATATACATATTTATTTTGCATTTTTCTTTCACATATTTTATAATTTTTATAATTTAATGTTTAATTTGCCATATATACATAAAAGTATTAAGTTTTTATATTTTTATTAATTAAATTTAAGTATGAAATTTTGAAATATCATAGTAATGAATAAATATTATCATTATTTTAATTTATATGATACAATGGATTATTTATATAGTTATTATTTGTATTTTATATAGATTTCACAAACATTCTTATTTCACAAATATTCTTATTTCAATTATATAATTATTAATTAAATTTAAATATAAAGTTTTGAAATATCATTTTTTCCAAGGAAAAAATAATAACTTATATTAAAAGTATGAAAATTACATTTTGTATGTGCTTTAAGCACTCTAAAAATAAGCCTTTACCAAGCTGCATAAACATAGACATCTCAGCGTATTGTGATCAAAATATAAAAAATAAACGACAAAAAACAAGAGGGAATTATGATTTACAATAATCATGGAAATTCCCTTTTTCCTTTCTTTTTTTGTACTTTTCCACCCAAAGATTTTGCTGGAATAATTATCAGTTCCAACACTGACTCCATTTGGGGCTGATCTTTATCCAAATTTGAACTTCCAGATTCATGAGCTCTCTAATTGTTCCTTGTTGACGCAAGCATTGACACGCCTATGTCAACAAAGGAGAAACGACTTGGGGCTGATCTTTATCCAAATTTGAACTTCCAGATTCATGAGCTCTCTAATTGTTCCTTGTTGACGCAAGCATTGACACGCCTATGTCAACAAAGGAGAAACGACCCAGACCAAGGCCTTCACACAACCCCAACTATTTGGGATGGTCGTTCTCAATGAGTTTCAAGGTTTCGTTAGTTTCAAGGCTTCGTTAGCCTTATGCCTCTTCCTCTCACAAAAGGAAAAGATAAGGGAATCCTACAATTATCCTAAATGCACACAATGACATATATACAATGAGAATGCAACTACTATTTGATCTATACAATTGTACATATATACCAAAGGATAATGATGAACATAAATCAATGTAACTAGCATTAATGAAAATTAATAATTTCACCCCTAAAAAAGAGGCTTTATTTGTTGTTCACGTGAATCTCTAAGAAGATTAAACTCTAAATACAAAAGAAGCTAAACTAAAACTAATCTAAGCATAATCAAATAACCATAAACGAACAACTATTGAATCACAAGCAAACAAAAATGAAACACTTATCCTGCAGGAGTAAAATGATCTAAATTGGTTTAGCTCATATGCATGTAAGTGAATGATAAAAATATATGAATAATCTTATTTTAAAACCATTCAAGCTTCTACATAAGAATCAGATTCAAATCATGACCAGTGCAGAACACTTTTAAACCCGCATAAGTTAAATCAATTCACAACGGAACACTTTTAAACCCGCATAAGTTATATCAATTCACAACAAATAGATCAGACAATAAAGTAATGACAGATCAAATCGTTTCCTTTTTGGACAGACATCTCATCTAGTTGTGATTTATGTTTTGAGAGATCCAGCTTTAAAAAGTTTTATGATGTACTATCTGTTTTTTATATTGTCTCGCTTCCTTTTTGGACAAACATCTCATCTAGTTGTGATTTATGTTTTGAGAGATCCAGCTTTGAAAAGTTTTATGATGTACTATCTGTTTTTTTATATTGTCTCAATATAATACAATTGTGCTTTTTTCGTTCTGAAGGGAAAAAAAAAAGAAGAAGAAAAGATTTTCTTTATAAAGTTTTAAAGAAAGAATAAAGCAAAGTTACAAACTCCCATAAAACTTAGAAACCATGGTGAGCAAATCTGAAAATGACTTTTATCCTCTATAGGTAAAATTCATACAAAGTTGAATTCAAACTCATCCCAACTTCCTTACAAATATTGAACTAACAAATAGATCCTCTTTTCCTATTTCTCTAGAAAAACTAAGTTTATAAAGGAAAATTAGAAAGTAAAGAGGAGTCAAATCACTCTGCACTTTTTTCAAGGCTCTCCCCTTTAATTTACATCTTGTGGTCCTTTTACAAACATGGAAAAAAAATTCTTCCTCCTTTGGATTTGATTTGCCTCTATCTTCTTAAGATACAAATCTTCCATTTTTTACCTACCATCTGGATCATAAAATATTTATTAACTAAAAACTATTTAGAAAATAGTTTTAAAACTAAAAATCAAATTTTAAGCTTAATTTAATATTTAAAATAAAATAAAAAGGCATAAATTTGAAACAATTATTAACTAAAAATTATTTAGAAAATAGTTTTAAAACTGAAAAAATCAAATTTTAAGCTTAATTTAATATTTAAAATAAAATAAAAAACCATAAATTTAAAACAAAAAATAGAACTTCAAACAAATCTAAATCTTAAAAAAAAATTAAAATAAAATAATAAAAAACAAAATCAAACTATATTAAAAATAAACTAAATATGTAATATATATTACATTATATTGTATTAAAACCAAAATAAAAACGATATTGAAACAAAACAAATTTAAATCTAAAATGTAAAATAGTTTTAAAACTATATTAATTGAATTTATAGATAAAAATGGTTTTTATTTAACTAAAAAATAAAAATAAAAACAAAAAACTAATTGATTTCCCACCTTTGTATGGCTAGACGAACTACAAAAATTGGCTCTGGAAGAATCAAGGGATCTCCCAAACGGTGCACTCGATCACGAAAATTTCAACCGGGAAACTACCATTCTATTTATTTATTATTTGTTTTTAAATTTACATATTTGGGAAAATCGCACATGTCTTGGGCAGAATGGTTTGAAGGTTTTCATATATGCAAACATTTTTAATTCGATTCGACGTGTGGTGCACCGTATGTCTCCCTTGCGGCACAACAATTGATTGGTTGAACGTTAAGTTTGGTATAATGGTTTGGCAGGTTTGATACATATGGCTTTGGGGTCGTCTTAGGATTTGGAAATAAATATAACCAAAAAGAATTGAAATACAATATTTAAATTACACATATTATTTATTTTATTTTATTTTATGTTATGTTTTTAATAAATAATATATACATCTTTTTAATATAAATATATTATATTTTATATATATAGATTTTTTAATGATTTTAATTTATATCATATATGTGTATAACATATATATAATAATCTAAGTTATTATATATATATGGATTTACAATAAAATAAAAATTATTAAGACAAGTCAAACCCATTGAATAAATTGAAAAAGGAAATAATCAAGCAAGACATCAAAAAGCAATGAAATTTGGAGAATACCAAAGAAAATATCAAAGTTTCATTCATTAAGAAAAACCATTAAACCAAAATGTAGAAAGCACCCAAGGCCTAACGTTCAAGCAACAACGTATAGAGATCTCATGATAACCACAAGACATGACCAGAGTTAAGAAAGGGCAAAGTATGATAACGAGGATGAGGGGGAAACCATCAACCACATTAGGGCTCATAAAACCTAATCAAAACATATGAAAGATAGTGTTTATAAAGACATTACAGTATGCAATAGGCATGTTGGAGGACTGCTACAGAATTAAAGATTCAATAGTGGCCCTTAACAATTTCATATTCACATATTATAAAGTCATAGCCCATTCATGATGTTATAAGTGAATGAAAAGGTGATCGTTGAAATCAAGCAACCACTAAAAGAAAATTCTTCAGATACCTTGAAGACCATAATCCCGCCAATAAAAACTTTTCCATTAAGCTCATTCTAATGAAATCCAAACAACTAGAAGGAATAGTAAACATTTGGAGGGGCCCTTTATTTTTTTTAATAAAGATGAAGGTAGTAGGTTGACATGCCAACATTGGCGACTGATTAGATGAACCCATTATCTCTGGTTTAATATTTTGAAACCTATAGAAATTAAGGAATCGTGATAAGATGTTATGTTATGTTAGCACTCAAATAACCCAAAAAGTCTCATCTCTTATTTGTAGGAACAACAATTAGAAATTTGCAACATGTCAAAATCATTTCCACCATAATTCAAAAACCAGATAAAATATGAACCAATAAGTAAACTTTATTAATAATGAGTTTAGGGAAATTCAAAGACGAACAAGTAAATCATATTGTAAGATTAACTTTCATACCATATGCATGGTCAGTGCTGCCTGCAGACATCTATAGCTTCGACATTGATGCCTTTTAACCCAATGAAATGCATGTTTCCAATCTATTAGATATAGATTCAGAGTCATTGAAAGTATTTACTTAAGTTTAGAAATTAATTGAAGGCCATTGTCCTAGCTTGGTAACTAGCTAGTGACAATGTCATTCACAAGCATTAACAAAAGACGAGCAAGTTGGCTCATGATGAGACCCCTTGTCTTTCAATCGTACAACTAAAAGCCATTACCCTAGCTTGGTGACCAGATAATGGTAATGTCGCTTGTTAATACCCATGATCATGGTATGTCAGCTTGTAATGAGACCTCTTATCCCTCAATTAATCCTTATATGTTAAAATAAACTTTGATTATGATTAACCTTTAATACGTTACTTTATAGGCGGGGAAAGCAAGAGATGGCATGAAAAAAATTTAATGACTAATGTTCATTGGTCGGTCTTGCTACCCTAAAGTATCATCTAAAGAAACTTTTTTGTCATGACCTTTAAATGATGGTGGAAAGATTAAGACAAGCATTAAGAATAGTCAAATGATAAATTTACAAAATTAGAAATTTAACTTATCAAGGGTTTGAGTGTCAATATAAGGAACACATCTTTGTAGGAAGTATTCCTAAAAAGTAAGTTTTTGTTTATGGATAAACGAGGATAAATGGTTTACCAAATGGTCATGCCAAAGAAAATTGAGAAATATCAAACTCTAACCCCCATTAAACAAAGGAGAGAAGGACCAGAAAAACCTACAAATGGGAAGACAAAGAAAAACAAAATGAAAAATAGGCCAAAAAAAAATCACCTACCAATGTACTAGTGAAAATGCAGGCCAAGAATGATAAAAGGATCAACATATAGGGATAATATAAAATCTTGAAAATATATATATATATATATATATATATATCCCTTTTATGAATATACCCTTGGCTTTAAAAATTTTCATTTTAACATTATGTGATGTGTTTGATGAATTAGGCCTTTTATTACACACCGCTACCATCAAAAGCAAAACAAACCTAATGTGTAGTTGTCATGTTTATTTCAAAGTAGAGGAGAACCAAAAATTAAACTTCTCATGAGAGAATTTTTTTTGAATGAATGACTCACCTAGAGCACTCTTGTTTAGTGATTTTAAACTACTCATAATAAACAAGAATAAAAGCGAAAAAATCACAATTAAGCACACTTCCCTGACAATGTTATGATGGTGGCTCATCCTTAGCTTTGTCACTAGCAAGCTCCCACAATTGCATTATTGAAGCTATAAAGAGAAAAAGTCAAAACACAACTAATCTACTCCTAAACTCTAAACTAATCAATGGTTAAAATATCAAGTGTAATCATATATCTAGTGTAACCACCAAAGCATCTCCAATCTTGTAAAAACAAAGCAGTTCCAAATCAACAATGTGAATTGGAGCATGTTATGATAAAAATTAAATAAAGCATACTTACTTTTATGGTTTTCATTTAGAAACACAACAAGTATGATCTTACCATTGTCACAAAATTTGCAAAATATGAATCCTCAGGCCATTGTGCTAACCTGTCATGAAATTGAAATTGTAATTCATTGCTTAAATTAATAAAGTCTACATATGACAAGTGTATTTTTTGAGGATTCACTAGGGAAATGAAAATATTGGCTTGATCCTTCCCATCGATTAAATCAAATGATTCAAAACTAAATGATGAAGGATGAAAATTAGAATGAACCAAAGGGTTATTAGGGAGTGTAAGACCTTCACATTCAACCAGAGCAACTGTAAAATCAGAGATGATTGAAATCAAATAATTATATAACATATATCTCTTCCTTATCAGTGGTTGAAAAGGTGGATCATCTTTTATTTTATAAGCATCATGTTCAATGGTCACATCACCTAAAATTATCATATCAAAAGGATAAGAATGTAGTGGCACCATGTAAGATGGATTAGAATAATGTGCACCGACATATGCAAATAGATTGATATATAAAGAATAAAAAGAATTGGAGATGAGGAAATGAAAAGGTTATCTTGAACCATGATAGTTGAAATTAGGAAAAAAATTCAAGGGGAACCTCTTCACTTACCTTATCATGTTGATTATGATTAAATGATGGATCATGGTACATTAAATGATAATTAGGATTTTCCTCTCATATATTCAACAAGTCATAAGATTGAAGAACAACCTCACGACAAGCATCTAGTCTTTCCTTATAATAAAATGTGATTTATTGATCTAGATTTATAGCCATATTTTCAAAAGGAAATTCAACATTTCTATCCTATTCTATTTGAATATTATAAAAAATAATTATCTATATGTTCATCAAAAGTTGAATCTAAGAATGGATTAGATTGAAAATCAAATGCATCTTGAACAAAAATGAGGTTTTATTCCACTATATTACTAGTAGAAGATTGTTAAAGGGAAAGATTAATTTGGATAATGTTGTGCTTAATTGATTTTACCTCTTCTATTTGTTCAGAGGAACTTTGAGATTGAAAATTTTTCAGATAAATCCATCTGAATTTGTAAGGAAGACTCAACTTGTAATACAATATTTATATAATGTTCCAACTGAAATCAAATCTATATCAAGGAAAGGGGCACAAACATCAGAAAAATCATCTAATATGAGGGAAAAATCACAAAGATGAAATTTTAAAAGAACATGACTAACTTATCTGCAAATCTCTCTCAAGATAAATCATCCACAATTAGTAACACCCTTAATTCATCATATATATTATTTTAATCATAGGTTTCAAAAGCATCTAAAAATTCTTCAAAGAACAAAAACCAATTAAAGATAAAATGTGGCAGAAATTTTTTGAACTAGTCATTGATTCTTCCCATAAATGTGAAAGAGAATAACCTACACAAAACATTTATATCAATAATCTTATATTTGATACATTTACACCAAAATTTATCTAAATGTTTAATGTGTGTATACTTCCCTCACCATCGAACTGGAGTTTGGACAATTGATAAGTTGTTTTGTGAGGAATGTCCGGTAATATGAAGCTAAATGCATCCTCACACACAGAAGTTTGGGTAAGAGCCTATTGCAAGTCATTTTGTCACATCCAATCAAATGGCCTTGAAACCGGATCAATCAACATCCATTGACACGTTGCATTCATCCCCTGCAAAGCGAATAACATCCTCTCTCTAAAAGTTCCAAGAATTCTGGGTTAAACAACTCAAAACCCTAATTTTTGGCCCCATCGCACTTAACCTTCATGTAAATTGCACTGTTGCAAGTTGTACATAGAGGAATTGCATTGAACAATGCATGTTTCTTTCACTACAAGTGCGATGGCCCCTGGAATTTGGTAAACATAAAAAATAATTTTGAATCTTCTGTTTATAGAAGCTTCCCAAGTGGTTTTAACCATTTACTGTTGCATTATATCTCGAACTCCTACTCTTGAGGTCTTATCTTTCATCCCTAGAACTTATCCTCCCTTTAATGTGGATTTAAGTCCTAGAATGGTAAATCCTAAACCACCTATTTTACCTTATAAATTCACTAACTCCCATAGAGTATGGGTTGACTTTTGGAGACTCTTAATTATGCTGTCATGCTGCTGATTTGTGCCTAGGGATCCATTATCTATTTATGCACTTGAGTGGTGATTGAAGGCTTTCCTTGTGCCAAAGAAAAGGACAAGATAGTTGGGAAACATCTACAAGGTCAAGAGCTGCAAGGGTTGTATCTTGTCCTACATCATTAATACAAAAAGTTATTTTTTTCCCTATACTTATGTCTCATTTATGCATATGTAGAGGAAAATATTCTTGACTCATTGTTTAGAGATGTTAGTAAATGATATTTGTATATTTTGGTTCTCTTGCTTGTTTTAGTTGTTTTGCAGGTTCCACTTTTAGCATTTGGAGTTGGAGTTAGAGTTAGAGCTTACAAGCAAGGAGAAGAGGAGAGCTCATGTTGGATTCCAGGTAAGTCTTTCTTCCATATTCTAAAATTTTCTAAGGAAAGCATAGTCTTTTTGTCTCTATTGTTTCTAGATCAAGCCACTAGATCTAGGAAGTTTTCTTTATTCCGCAGAAGGAAATTATCTACCAAACAACTTGGTGAATCCACTAGGGATCAAACCCATAATATTTGGTTTCGCGTACAATCCTTGTACATCTGAGGCCTTACCGTGAAAATTACGAGAAATGATAGACCTCCTACCTAGAACTGACGATATCGGAAATGGTCCACCAGATTGGACACAATCAATTGCTTATTCAAGGTAAAAAAAACACTTAGATCTCTCTCGAATTGGTAAAATGACAATGGTAAGAAATAAAATTAGTTTTTTCACTTTTATGATCAAGATAAGTCATTATTTTAATGTTTTTGACATAATTTTACCATATATCATATAAAAAAATTTTGATGTTTTTTATGGCGCTCTAAGCAGATTAAATGATAACTAAATGACATAATGTAGGTTACATTTAAAATGCAAGTCATTTTGTTGAATGAATATACTTTTATCATTTTCCTGGGCTCGTTAAACTTACGAAAAAGGAACCCCTTGGAGTCCTCTTTAAGCTCTTTTTAGACTCCCAAAACATGAAAGGATTGTCGAGCACTTGTCTTTTCAAACTCGTTAAAATAAATGAAAAGACGTCTACCCAAGTATAAATTTAACCCTTTTACGGACTAGGTAGACTATTTACAAAAAGGGAATACTTTATTTGAACATGGCTAAAAGGTTCTCCTGGGTATTGTTTTACGCCTTTTCGGGTCCAAGGGACAAATTTACGAAAATGAACATCTTAGAGTTGTATTTTTTGCCTATTTTTAAACTCTCTAAGCATGAAAAATAAGTCGAGTTATGCCTTCTTTAGACTCGTAAAAATATTAAACAACATTAGACTCGTCAAGCATGATGAGAATGAACCACTCCTTCTCAGGGTTCGGTAAAAATACTCATTAAGATTCATCTAAAGGATGAACTTATATATCAAGCATATGTTATCCTCCTCATGTTTATAAAAAATAAATAGGTATTGGCCAAAAATGGTTAGGGAATTGGGAAAACAAGGGCATCCAAACCTACTAATGGCAGTGAGTCACTCTTGAACATGACACTCTTTCACCTAATTTCTGTGACTGCTTTGGGTTGGGGAATTCACTTGCCTCTTTTTTTATCACACCTCATTGAAAGCCTTCATAATGGGTCTTTGAGTCAATGTTGTCAACTCCATAAAGTGTCACCGATATGGTCAAGAGAAAGTCCACCCTCAATTGATATTTGCTACAATACCCTTAAGCCTTACTTCATGTATGTCACCCTTGAAGTAGCTTTGAATCATCGGTATTTTGTCTCAAATCTTGATACCCGTTTGGTGTTGTTGATGGGGGATACATTAAGGCCCTCCTACGAAGGGTCGCTTCTTGTCGAAATCAACACAGTATCCAAGAAAATGACTTAGAATATCTCTTCGGTGCCATAGAGCTTGCATACCTCAATGGAAAGTTTCATCATATTCAGTGACAATTTCTCATCATTGGCCCTCGACCGGAAGATTATGCGTGGTGTTCGACTTCAACTGATTTATTCACACTACATAGATTGTACTATAGTACCTTGAGATCCATTATCATTATCGGTGGTTCCTCTCACATCTATTAACGACTTACATCATTGGACATTAATCAGATGGTGTCTACCATGTTCAAATCCAATGCATTTATTCACATGATTAGACTCGTACTATTGAGTGCCGAGGTAGAAGACCCCAGATCTAGTTTCATCCATCTAGGATGCAATTTCAGGATTCCAAGATTACAAACTATAATGGCTATGATCATTTAGAAATTTATCCAAGCATGGGTCCACAATCTGTCATCACTGTAGATGATTATGATTATTGTACATGTACATGTAAATTGGCTTATATGTTGAGGATGGTATGCCTACCTCAGCCTTGATATCATGATGATTATCTATTGTAACATACAATTGATGATCTTGACCAATCTATTCTTGATCCAGACTTATCACATGGTAAAGCACTTCAATGCTCAGCCACTACTTCTGAATTTTTACTTTAGGGGGAACTCTATTACAAGTCATTTTTTCACATCCAATCAAATGGATTTGAAACTAAATCAATCAACATCCATTGACACTTTGCATTCAATCCCTGCAAAGCCAAGAACATCCACTGATCTGAAATTAAAAACTTGAAGGTTTCATAAAAATTTTACAAGCAAGTTTTCCTTGTGGGCAATGGATCAATTTTAAAAAGCATATAAACTTAGTGTTTTTAGTTAAGTTTTGCAGAAATAAAACACAAAAATATACCATGAACAACATCACACAAACAACAATTTGATGACGAAGTTCACTCCTCCTGGGCTACGTCCTTGGGTCTAGCTTCCAATGTTCAGCCTTTAAATTATATGCTCAAATATGAAATTACATCAGGTTACATAACTCAAATTGTAAAAGTGACACTGCCATTATATTTAGAACACCCCTGTATAGGCTCTTCTTGGACTCAAAAAGGTTGAAGACTGACCAAGTTAGGCCTCTTTCTCCAATTCCTTGTTATGTGTTCTCCAAATTCACAAAACTGGCTAACTCTTCTACGAAATCCAATTTTTGGCTGACCGTCGAGCGACGATTTCGCCTAGGACCAGCGAGATTCCCGTCACAATTGGTGCAATTTGTCACCTTTTTAAGCATGCCAAATAGGCCTTAGTGTTGATTTTATAGCCCTTAAGGGCGGTCACATGACACATTAGGCTGGGGGTTGGGCTGACTGCCCACCTCTGTCGTCTAAGCCCCTTCTCTGCTTGGTCATGGTCATGTGGCTTTAATATGGTTGGGACTAGGCTAACTGCCCGCCTCCATTGGCTCCACTTCTCTGCCTTTGGTGTTGGTCACATGGTGATCGACGAGACCGGGGGTCGGGCTAACCGATCACCCCCTCTAACTATGCATTGGTCGTATGGTGATAAACGTAACCAAGGGCTAGGGATAACTACCCCTCCCCCCAAATGCACCTGGACATGTGGTTAAATATAATCGATGACCCCTTTATACGAAGCAACATTGTGGCATAGCAATAATTTGTTTATCCATTGGGCAGTAAGTTGAGGGGTCAAAACTTGTTGAGGCCATTCAACCCTGTTATGATTTTTTTTCCAATAAAATAGGGCCATGTGGCACCCTCTCATTGGGCCACGTGGCACCTCATAATTGGGCCACTTCAACAACCAATAACCAATTGAAAACTACCAACCCAGTTGTACAACCCTGCCACATGTAACTCTTGGATTGGTCCATATTGTCACATGTTCCTACCTAGTCAGCTGCTGACATCAACTGTACGGCATGCCCAGTCAGTATCCTAGTCAACCCTACAAGTTTACCTTTCAACTATTGGGCAAAAATTTCAAAACATCATAACTTCTTCATACGACATCGGATTGAGGTGATTCAAGCGGCATTGGAATAAGGATGACAAACACTACCATTTGACATTGGTTTCGAGAAATTTTGAACACTTTGATTTTTGAGCATATTTTTTATCCCCTAGATCATTCCTCCCCACTGGAAGCTTTTGGACCACCAAAAGTTTGTTTTTACTCAACAAGTAAGTGAGGGTACAACTCCCTCACTTTCCCAATCTTAATCCACCTTGATTTACTTGGATTAGTACCTTTAATCCCCACACGAAGAGACTCCACATTGCCTCTGGGTGAAGTCCTTATAATACTCCTATCAATAATAGTATTTTGCTACAATTCTTCTAAATATTCAGGAGAAGAACTTCTATGGATGGAAATTGAACATTCTCCCCTTGATCATCAATCATAGGAGGTTCATACAATCTCAAGTTTTCCACATTCACAACAAAATAAATTTGCATATAAGGTGGAAAATCTAATTAGAAAGCACTGTTACCAGTATTCTCAAAATTTTGAAAGGACCATATCTGATTGCCTTGAGCAGTTTACCTTCACCTTAAAGTCTTTCCTTGTTGATGTACAACCAAAATTGATCTCCCACTTGGAAGTCATGATCAACCTGATGTTTGTCATGTCTTTCCTTGTATTTGGTTCTGCTCTTCTCAAGTTGCTCTTGTACACTTTTATGCACTAGCTAGATTTGTTAAATAAAATGCTTGGCCTTTTCCACGTCACTATGTCCATCTACAATAATATCTTTTCCAAGGATGAAATCGAAAGGAGACTTTGAAAAATAACCCAAACAAGCTTCAAATGGAGATACTTGTGTAGACGAATTTTTGGCATGATTGTAGGCATGCCTAATGTAATGCAAATGTTCATCCAAAAGTTTAGGATGCTTACCACAATATCCATGAATGGTATGCACTACAATTCAATTTACCACTTTTGTCTGATCATCAGTTTTTGGATGAAATTTTGTGCTCTTCTTCAACTTGGTGTCCATGAGTTCCCATAAACTTGACTAAAGCTTCTTGACAAATTGATAATCTCGATAAAAAATAATGGAAAAGGGAAACCCAAAGTGTACCCATACATTTTGGAAGAACATCTTTGTTGTATGTTCAATTGTAACCCGTTTCTTACATGGCATCAAACTTTACACTTTGCTAAAATGATCCACACCAACATAAAGATAATCATGACCTTTCTTTGACAATGGTAGTCCTCCTACAAAATCCATAGAAATACTTTCCCAAGGAAGAGAAGGAATAGGAAGTGGAGTGTACAAACCCAATTTTCTATTGCTAGGCTTGCTAGTAGCACACATGAAACATCCTCTTACATATCTTGAAACACTTTCATTCATGCGAGACCAATAACAATACCTCTGAATTTGTGCAAATGTTTTGCCTACACCAAAGTGACCAACAATAAGAGAAGTATGGGCTTCCCTTATGACATTGACTCCTTCACCCTGTGGAACAAATAACTTGCCAAGATGATACAAAAACTTGTTATGAACATGATAATCCAACTCTTAAACATGATTTCCTTGAACCAAAGTTGCATAAACATCTTTAAATTTTTCATCTTGAGCATATTGTTCAATATTACTGTCATGCATGATTGAGTTATGCTTAAGAATGACATATGCATTAACAATAGGCCTTGATAACATATTGGCAACTTTCGTGTATATAACTTTCTTGTACCTGATTACCAAATGAGATGGTTGTAGGAATCCCATCCACTTGAAATGTCTAGCTTGTTGTAGCTTGGTTTGCGATTGTAAATATTGTAAAGGTTGATGGTCAGTATGAATAATAATTTCCTTACCCATCAAATAGTGCTTCCATTTATTCACCCTTTATACCAAAGCATACAACTCTTTATCATAAGTTGGATAGTTAATTACTGCATTGGTAAAGGTTTTATAATGATAAAAAATAGACTTAATATGATGCATCAAAATTTCTCCCATGGCATAATCACTTGCATAAGTTTGAATCTAAAATGGCTACTTAAAATATGGAAGTGCAAGAATTGGTGTTGTACTGATTTTCTCTTTCAATATATCGAAGGCTTTCTGCTACTTGCATCCCCAATGAAAGTCCTATTTCACACTTGCCAATGCATGTAATGGTGTTGCAATGAGTGAGAAGTTAACTATAAATTTTCTCCAATATTAGGTTGCTCCCAAAAATCTCCTAACTTTTGGTACATTGTTTGGTTTAGGCCAATTGACAATAACTTCAACTTTTGAGGCATCAATCTTCAATTCACCCCCTCCTACAATATGACCCAAATAAACCAAAGAGGTTTTCCCAAATTCACACTTAGACATCTTCAAATACAATTTATATTTCTTTAAGACATCTAAAACTTGTTTCACATGCTTGACATGCTCTTCTCGAGTCTTACTAAAAATAAGAATATATATTGTATTCCCTTTAATACTTTATCCCTTTTATGAATATACCCTTGGATTTAAAAGTTTTCATTTTAACATTATGTGATGTGTTTGATGAATTAGGCATTTCATTACACACTGATACCATCAAAGGTGAAACAAACCTAATGTGTAGTTGTGATATTTATTTCAAAGCAGAGGAGAACCAAAACATTAAACTTCTCATGACAGAAAATTTTGTGAATGAATGATTCACCTAGATCAATCTTGTTTAGTGATTTTAAACTAATCATAATAAACAAGAATAAAAGTGAAACAATCAAAATTAAGCACACTTCCCTTACAATGTTATGATGGTGGCTCATCCTTAGCTTTGTCACTAGCAAGCTCCCACAACTGCTTTATTCAAACTAGAAAGAGAAAAATTCAAAACACAACTAATCTACTCCTAAACTCTAAACTAATCAATGGTTAAAATATCAAGTGTAATCATATATCCCGTGTAACCATCGAAGCAACTCCAATCCTGTAAAAACAAAGCAGTTCCAAATCAGCAATGTGAATTAGAGCATGTTATGATAAAAATGAAATAAAACATACTTACTTTTATGATTTTCATTTAGAAACACAACAAGTATGCTCTTACCATTGTTACAAAATTTTTCGAAATATGAATCCTCAAGCCATTTTTCTAACCTATCATGAAACTGAAAATGCAAGTCATTTCTTAAATAAATGAAGTCTACAGATGACAAGTGTATTTTTTGAGGATTCACTAGGGAAATGAAAATATTTTCTTGATCCTTCCCATCGATTAAATCAAATGATTCAAAGCTAGATGATGAAGTATAAAAACTATATTGAACCATAGGGTGATTAGGAAGTGTAAGACCTTCACATTCAACCAAAGGAGGTGTACAATTAGAGATTATTGAAATTAAATCATTATATAATTTAAGTATATGAATGGTTGATGAATGCATGGGCTAGCAAGTGTTCTTGCAGCTAATTGAGAGGGAATTAGACCTTCTTGTTGATTCTCAAATGAATTTAAGAGATTTATAATAAGATATACATTCATAACCTATAACTCATATGTTTACCATATGTTTAACGAAATGTTTAATGTGTACTAGGAAATCTAGGTTAAGTTTTGGATTAAGTTTGAATGTTTGACATTTTCGTCATGTTAATTATGTTTCTAGAAAGTTACAAGTAGTTCTTAGTAATGGTCTGGAAGCTAGCCTAGAAGAGTGGCTCAGATCTCGGCACTGCTGGCACTAAACTAGAGGATTTAGGTCATAACCGCATGGAAGCAAGCTTGTCCATGCAGTTGGGGCCTCATAACTACACTTTTGCATTGTTGTGTGTGTGGTTAGGGTATTAGGTCGGTGAAAAAGGGTTCAAACTCAAGGATTGACCACCTGGGGTGGTTTGCAGCCTCTTGAGTGGTCTGTGGTCTTTAAGGGATGTCAATTTATGGTCAGATTGTAGGCACCACTTCCATAACTGGAACATAGAGGTCGAGTCATGTCATAGTAGCACTCAGCCTCACATTTACCCCGAGAGCTTGTAAAAGCGGGTAAAAGTTGGGAGGGGTGGTTATATGTTGATAGGACAATAACCATGCATCCTACCACCTGTCTCTTCTTGGTCACCCTATGTGGGGGCATTTAAATAGAAGTTAAATGTTATCAATATTTCTACATTTTTATTTTAATAAAGATTAGCATGTTAGATGATTATTTTTCAAGATTAGAGTTTATTTTGTCTATATACATGTTTATGTTTTAATTTTTAATTTTTTAAAAGGTTAATAAGTAATTTTTTGTTAATAATAGTATTGACAACGCGGGTGGTCTTGTACTTTCATGATACAGACTAATTTGGAATTAACTGAGAAATTGAACTAAAAACCTTATAATATTTTATGTGATATGTTTACAAACTTTACCAAATAAACTACCACAAAATAATAATAAAATACTTTTTAATTTTAATGAGTTTGCACACATTTTTATATTAATTTTTTTTTTTTAATTAAAAAAGTAATGGGGTGCTATTTAATTTTAATGACTCTGCATATTTTTTACTATAAGATGACATATTAACAATTTTCAAATTTTTTATTATATATATTTTAAAAAATGAATAGGAAACTATCTAGCCATTTCTTAGTCCAACTAGCTAACAAGGAATCTTGTCATTATGTGAGTAAGTACATTAGGAAATAACAAAAACATGTATGTAACTACCATGTATCACATTAAAAAGTTATAAGTAATTTTTAATTTTAACTTGGACGAATCTAAGATCATCTAAATTATAGATAAATTATAGATTTTTATAGACTACACTTACTTTTATATATATATCTATATCTATATATATATATTATTAATTATTATAAATTTAAAATTTAAAATTTAAATATTTTATTGAAAATTAAGTTATCAATAAATATAAATCATTTTCCATCAATAATAAAATTAAAAAGAAGATATATATACCTTATAATGGCTTTAATAACATCGATTTTAAAGTTCGAGTTCAACAATATCCATCAGATCTCAAATCTTTACGAAGTGACAATTTTTATGTTCGAGAAATGACAGTGTTCTTCATCATCATTGACATTTCAGAACGGCCACGTAACCTTGGTTAAGGTTAAGATTCCAGAAATTTCATATTCTTGAATGTGAGCGGAGCAACTTTGAAATATCATGAAATATCTTGTATGTATCTTTCAATAGGAAATCTGTCAATTTGTGTGGGGGCAATTTTGAAATATGTGTATTACACTAATACACGTAGTGTGTAGTTGTGAGTTTTTATTTATTTATTTGATGAATTATTAATCAGAAATTATAAGTGAGAAGTTTGTTAGTTGATAAATGGTTAGTATATGTGAAAGGGTAAAAATTGAAATGTTTTTAATATGGAAGTGTAAAAATTTTAAATATTATTTTAGTTTTGTTTATTTATTAGTATAGTTTATTTTAAATTTATTATATTTTAGAAAATATTTTAAGAGTTTTGATTTGTTTGTTTTTGGTAAATTTGAAGTTAAAATAGATATATATACGTTTTTAATAATATTATTTATATTATATATAAATTTTACATCTCATAAAACCTGAAGAGATATATAGTGACATACATATTTATTTTGCATTTTCTTTCACATGTTTTATAATTTTTATAATTTAATGTTTAATGGTGCTATATATACATAAAAGTATTAAGTTTTTATATTTTTATTAATTAAATTTAAGTATCAAATTTTGAAATATCATAGTAATGAATAAATATTATCATTATTTTAATTTATATGATACAATGGATTATTTATATAGTTATTATTTGTATTTTATATAGATTTCACAAACATTCTTATTTCACAAATATTCTTATTTCAATTATATAATTATTAATTAAATTTAAATATAAAGTTTTGAAATATCATTTTTTCCAAGGAAAAAATAATAACTTATATTAAAAGTATGAAAATTACATTTTGTATGTGCTTTAAGCACTCTAAAAATAAGCCTTTACCAAGCTACATAAACATAGACATCTCAGCGTATTGTGATCAAAATATAAAAAATAAACGACAAAAAACAAGAGGGAATTATGATTTACAATAATCATGGAAATTCCCTTTTTCCTTTCTTTTTTTGTACTTTTCCACCCAAAGATTTTGCTGGAATAATTATCAGTTCCAACACTGACTCCATTTGGGGCTGATCTTTATCCAAATTTGAACTTCCAGATTCATGAGCTCTCTAATTGTTCCTTGTTGACGCAAGCATTGACACGCCTATGTCAACAAAGGAGAAACGACTTGGGGCTGATCTTTATCCAAATTTGAACTTCCAGATTCATGAGCTCTCTAATTGTTCCTTGTTGACGCAAGCATTGACACGCCTATGTCAACAAAGGAGAAACGACCCAGACCAAGGCCTTCACACAACCCCAACTATTTGGGATGGTCGTTCTCAATGAGTTTCAAGGCTTCGTTAGTTTCAAGGCTTCGTTAGCCTTATGCCTCTTCCTCTCACAAAAGGAAAAGATAAGGGAATCCTACAACTATCCTAAATGCATACAATGACATAGATACAATGAGAATGCAACTACTATTTGATCTATACAATTGTACATATATACCAAAGGATAATGATGAACATAAATCAATGTAACTAGCATTAATGAAAATTAATAATTTCACCCCTAAAAAAGAGGCTTTATTTGTTGTTCACATGAATCTCTAAGAAGATTAAACTCTAAATACAAAAGAAGCTAAACTAAAACTAATCTAAGCATAATCCAATAACCATAAACAAACAACTATTGAATCACAAGCAAACAAAAATGAAACACCTATCCTGCAGGAGTAAAATGATCTAAATTGGTTAAGCTCATATGCATGTAAGTGAATGATAAAAATATATGAATAATCTTATTTTAAAACCATTCAAGCTTCTACATAAGAATCAGATTCAAATCATGACCAGTGCAGAACACTTTTAAACCTGCATAAGTTAAATCAATTCACAACAAAACACTTTTAAACCTGCATAAGTTAAATCAATTCACAACAAATAGATCAGATAATAAAGTAATGGCAGATCAAATCGCTTCCTTTTTGGACAGACATCTCATCTAGCTGTGATTTATGTTTTGAGAGATCCAACTTTAAAAAGCTTTATGATGTACTATCTGTTTTTTTATATTGTCTCAATATAATACAATTGTGCTTTTTTCGTTCTAAAAAAAAGAAGAAAAGATTTTCATTATAAAGTTTTAAAGAAAGAATAAAGTAAAGTTACAAACTCCCATAAAACTTAAAAACCATGGTGAGCAAATCTGAAAATGACTTTTATCCTCTATAGGTAAAATTCATACAAAGCTGAATTCAAACTCATCACAACTTCCTTACAAATATTGATCTAACAAATAGATCCTCTATTCCTATTTCTCTAGAAAAACTAAGTTTATAAAGAAAAATTAGAAAGTAAAGAGGAGTCAAATCACTCTCCACTTTTTTCAACACTCTCCCCTTTAATTTACATCTTGTGGTCCTTTTACAAACATGGAAAAAAAATTCTTCCTCCTTTGGATTTGATTTGCCTCTATCTTCTTAAGATACAAATCTTCCAATTTTTCCTACCATCATAAAATATTTATTAACTAAAAATTATTTAGAAAATAGTTTTAAAACTGAAAATAAAATTTTAAGCTTAATTTAATATTTAAAATAAAATAAAAAGCCATAAATTTAAAACAAAAAATCGAACTTTAAAACAAATCTAAATCTAAAATAAAATTAAAATAAAATAATAAAAAACAAAATCAAACTATATTAAAAATAAACTAAATATGTAATATATATTACATTATATTGTATTAAAACTAAAATAAAAACGATATTGAAATAAAACAAATTTAAATCTAAAATGTAAAATAGTTTTAAAACTATATTAATTGAATTTATAGATAAAAATGGTTTTAATTTAACTAAAAAATAAAAATAAAAACAAAAAACTAATTGATTTCCCACCTATGTATGGCTAGACGAACTACAAAAATTGGCTCTGGAAGAATCAAGGGATCTCCCAAACGGTGCACTCGATCACGAAAATTTCAACCGGGAAACTACCATTCTATTTATTTATTATTTGTTTTTAAATTTACATATTTGGGAAAATCGCACATGCCTTGGGCAGAATGGTTTGAAGGTTTTCATATATGCAAACATTTTTAATTCGATTCGACGTGTGGTGCACCGTATGTCTCCCTTGTGGCTCAACAATTGATTGGTTGAATGTTAAGTTTGGTATAATGGTTTGGCAGGTTTGATACATATGGCTTTGGGGTCGTCTTAGGATTTGGAAATAAATATAACCAAAAAGAATTGAAATACAATATTTAAATTATATATATTATTTATTTTATTTTATTTTATGTTAGGTTTTTAATAAATAATATATACATCTTTTTAATATAAATATCTTATATATATATATATATATATATATTTTAATGATTTTAATTTATACCATATATGTGTATAACATATATTTAATAATCTAAGTTATTATATACATATGGATTTACAATAAAATAAAAATTATTAAGACAAGTCAAACCCATTGAATAAATTGAAAAATGGAATAATCAAGCAAGGCATCAAAAAGCAATGAAACTTGGAGAATACCAAAGAAAATATCAAAGTTTCATTCATTAAGAAAAACCATCAAACCAAAACGTAGATCAAGGCCTAACGTTCAAGGAACAACATATAGAGATCTAATGATAACCACAAGACATGACCAGAGTTAGGAAAGGGCAAAGTGTGATAACGAGGATGAGGGGGAAACCATCAACCACATTAGGCTCATAAAACCTAATCAAAACATATGAAAGATAGTGTTTATAAAGACATTACAGTATGCAATAGGCATGTTGGAGGACTGCTACAGAATTAAAGATTCAATAGTGGCCCTTAACAATTTCAGATTCACATATTATAAAGTCATATCCCATTCATGATGTTGTAAGTGAATGAAAAGGTGATTGATGAAATCAAGCAGCCACTAAAAGAAAATCCTTCAGATACCTTGAAGACCATAATCCCACCAATAAAAACTTTTCCATTAAGCTCATTCTAATGAAATCCAAACAACTAGAAGGAATAGTAAACATTTGGAGGGGCCCTTTATTTTTTTTAATAAAGATGAAGGTAGTAGGTTGACATGCCAACATTGGCAACTGATTAGGTGAACCCATTATCTCTGGTTTAATAATTTGAAACCTATAGAAATTAAGGAATCGTGATAAGATGTTATGTTATGTTAGCACTCAAATAACCCAAAAAGTCTCATCTCTTATTTGTAGGAACAACAGTTAGAAATTTGCAACATGTCAAAATGTTGGGTCCCTATAATACTAGTGATTACCCCATTACTATTGTAGTTATACCCCTTATTAATATTGTTGTGCCCCTATTGCCCCCATATTGTTATTACTGTGCCCCAGAATCCCTCTATTGTTATTTTTGTGGCTTTATATTATTATTGTTAGGTCGGCTGGATTATATTGTGACTCCTTAGACTCCTATATATAGAAAGGAGGTTTTGTCATTTGAATCATCTGAGAATTGTTCATTTATGTAATGTAAAGGAGGTTTCCCCCTCAAAGAGGCTGAATTCTAAGGCGTTGATCTATCTTTTCTATCTTTTCTTGAGCTGGTTTCATAACATTTGGTATCAGAGCTTTGAATTCTAGGGTTTCGCTGCTCCAAACAGGTCATTGTGGCATTTTCGCTATAACTTTTTTTCTGCGACATTTCTGAAGTTGAAAAAAAAACCCATTTGAGAAAAAATCGCGCTGAATCTCGAGTCCGAATTTCAGAGCTTTTCGCGCTATATTTGCAGAGATATGATCTGAGGAAGTTGGTCTTTTGCAGACTCCTAAATTACATTCCAAACAGGTGACCTGGGGAAAATCGTCATAACTTTCTCTCTGGGGATCGAATTGAAATTTCGTAAGAAGGTACAGAAAGAGGATGGATTGTAGTTTCTTGTATGCATTTTTCAGATCAAAGGTCTAAACAGTGACTCGTGGCACGTCGTACAAGTTCGCTCTACTGAACTAGTCTATAATCAAGTCACTGTGGGAGATTTCGCATAACTCTTCCTTGGACAATCTAACTTGGGTCAGACTTGTGGCATTGGAAAGAGGACACAAAGGGCTACTACAGGTCACGATTTCAGAACTAGATGATCGGAAAGTACAGAGATACATCAGAGGCAATATCGAGCTCCTACAAAGTGAAAAAAGGTGTGTAGATTTTCTTAAATTTTTGCTTAAGCTTGGTTTGAAAATTTATTTTGAAGGAATTCAAAGGGCATAATAGAGCATTATTATCGGTAAATGATGCCCCGAGGAAAGAAAATTCAAACACCTAGTAAGGAACCTGAAAGCTCTAGCATGACTCATGAAGAAGAAGAAGAAATGCTATATGATATATCAAAATTACAAGAACAAGTGCAACAAGTGTCACTTGCACAAAAAGCAACAGAATCTAAGATGGATGGTTTAAGGAAAGATGTAGAAGCTAAGATGGATGGTTTAAAGAAAGGTGTAGAAGCTAAGATGGATTGTTTAAAGAAAGGTGTAGAAGCTAAAATTGATGGCATGGATGATAAGATGGAAGAATTGAAGATAAATATGAATAAGTTGCTACAAGAAATGGTCACTAAGGGTGAAAGGGTACTAAAGGAAACTCATGATGAGAACAAAAGAAATGTTAATCATGATTCCATAGACTCTAATGTTGGATCGAAGACTCACCATATTCCAAAAATCGATATGAGGAAGTTTGATGGCAAGGATCCCGCCACATGGATATTACAGATGGAGCAATTCTTCGATCTCAATAATGTGCAAAACACACAAAAGGTATGTATGGCAACTTTATATTTGGAACCAAATCAGTTTGTATGGTATCAATGGCTTTGCTCTCGTAAAAAATTTATCACTTGGGCAATTTTTACGGAAGAATTGATAGCACATTATGAGGATACAAAAAGCAACACTTTTTTTAGCCAATTGATAAGTCTCAAACAAAAGGGTTCAATAATGGAGCACATTGAGGAGTTCCAAAAATTGAACATAAGGGTAAAATATATTCCAGAGGAGCATAGGATTGATGTGTTCATAGGGTCTTTAAAGGATAATATCCAACATGATGTTCGCCTTTGGGAACCTGATTCATTAGAGAAGGCATTCAGGTTAGCAAGAAAAATGGAAAGCAAAATTATGGCAACCAGGAAGCATACCACTCACAACTATAAAGACGGAAGTGTTGTTGCCCCTAGTCTTCCACAACCTATAAGGTTGACACCACAACAATTGGAAGAAAAAAGAGCAAAAGGGCTTTGTTACAGTTGTGATAGCAAATACACTAAAGGTCATAAGTGTGCTGAGAAGAAATTATTCTACATAGATTGTGAAGAGGAAGAAGAAAAGGAGCAAGAAAGGTCAAAAGAAGAGGATATACTCCAGGAACAAAGCCTAGATGAAGAACAAATAAATCCGACCATATCTTGTAATGCATTGGCGGGAATTACCACTCCTCAAACCATCAAGATAGAAGGACAAATCAAGAAGAAAAGGTAATAGTGTTGATTGATTCAGGAAGCACCCACAATTTTATTCATTGTAAGGTAGCAAAAGAATTGAATTGCTTCCTATATCCAGCACCAGAGTGTCAAGTGATGATTGCAAATGGAGGAACAATAAATTGCTCTGGAAAGTGCCATAATATCAAGCTATCCATGGGAGAATATGTATTGACTAGCCCAATGCTTTCCATTCCAATGGGAGGTGCTGATGTTGTACTAGGAGTCCAATGGCTACAATCCTTGGGTACAATAGCTTTTAATTTTCAAGAACTTTTCATCAAATTTTCTACGGAAGGAAAGGAAGTTGAATTAAGGGGTATTGCAGGGAAACCAGGAAAGATAATCAGCTCTAATGGTATGACAAAGCTTCTAAAAAAGGAGCAAAGAGGTGTAATTGCACAATTATGTTCGCTAGATGTTTCCACATCGGAATCATCTATTTCTCCAGATCTCCAAAAAGTCCTGGACAATCATTCCAAGGTATTTGAGACTCCCAAAGGTCTCCCACCTATGCGTGATCATGATCATGCTATTCATCTGATTCCAGGAAGTGTTCCTCCAAACATCAGGCCGTACAGATATCCCTATGTCCAAAAGAGTGAAATTGAACGTATGGTTGCAGAAATGCTAGAGGCTGGTATAATTCAACCGAGTCAAAGTTCTTTCTCTGCTCCAGTAGTATTGGTGCACAAGAAGGATGGATCATGGCGCATGTGTCCAGATTATAGGGAGCTCAACAAGCTCACTATTAAAGATAAGTTCCCCATTCCTGTCATTGATGAATTACTGGATGAATTGCATGGATCAATTTACTTCACCAAGTTGGATCTTCGTTCAGGATATCATCAAATCAGAATGAAGATTGAAGACATTCCAAAAACAACATTTAGAACTCATGAGGGTCATTATGAATTTTTGGTCATGCCTTTTGGCCTTACCAATGCACCTTCAACATTTCAAGGTTTGATGAATTCAATTTTCAAACCATTCCTTAGAAAATTTGTGTTAGTATTTTTTGATGATATACTAATCTACAGCAAGTCTTGGAAGGATCATGTTGAACATGTTGACAGGGTGCTACAACTATTGGAGGAGAAACAATTATATGCAAAAAGATCCAAATGTTTCTTTGGAGTCCAGGAGGTGGAATATCTGGGTCATATTGTATCTCATGAAGGAGTTAAGGTAGACCCTAGCAAAATTAAAGCCATTAAGGAATGGAAAATCCCCACATCCATAAAGCATTTGCGAGGATTTCTCAGGTGTATAGGGTATTATAGCAAGTTTGTTAAGAATTATGGAAGAATAGCAGCACCTCTAACAACATTATTGAAGAAAGATGCATTTTCATGGACTCCGGAAGCAACAAAGGCCTTTGAACATCTTAAAGAGGCAATGTGCCAAGCACCGGTCTTAGCTACACCGGACTTCACAAAAACCTTTATTGTGGAATGTGATGCTTCAGGAAATGGAATTGGTGCTGTTCTAATGCAAGATGAAAGACCCATTGCTTTTGAAAGTCGTCCAATCAAGGGAAAGTTTTTAAGCAAAGCTATTTATGAGAAGGAAATGTTGGCAATACTCCATGCACTTAAGAAATGGCGACCCTACCTAATGGGAAGACACTTCAAGGTAAAAATGGATCATGATAGCCTTAAATACTTTTTAGAACAAAGATTATCCTCTGAAGAGCAACAAAAGTGGGTCACAAAGATGTTGGGTTATGACTTTGAAATCATCTACAAAAAAGGGAAGCAAAATGTGGTGGCAGATGCACTCTCAAGAAAGGATGAGGATGTGGAAGCATTGTTGTGCGCCATTTCTATTATCCAACCAGATTGGATAAACGAAGCAAAGGAGGAATGGAAGAATGACGAAGAAGTGTGGGCACTTATTCGAAAGTTACAACAAGATTCCAGTACGTCTGATACATTTAGCTGGAAAAATGATTCGTTATGGTACAAAGATCGCTTATACCTCTGTAAGAATTCCCAGCTAAAACAAAAGATTCTTATGGAATTGCACACTTCTCCCTTAGGAGGGCACTCAGGATTTTTAAAAACTTACCACAGGGTTAAGAAGGAATTTTTTTGGGATGGCCTTAAATCAGATATTCAAAAGTTTGTGGCGGAATGTTTGGTTTGCCAACAAAATAAAGTTGAAACAATTAAGACACCGGGTCTATTACAACCTTTATCCATTCCAAGCCAACGTTGGGAGGAGGTTTCAATGGATTTTATCACAGGTTTACCCAAGTCTGAGGGAAAGAGTGTCATCATGGTGGTAGTTGACAGACTTACCAAGTATGCACACTTTTGTGCATTATCACATCCATTTAAAGCCAGTACAGTTTCTACTGCATTTATGGAAACAATTCAAAAGCTACATGGAAACCCAAAGATTATTGTAAGTGACAGAGATCCCATTTTCACTGGAAATTTTTGGACAGAATTATTTTCTTGTCTTGGTACTCAGTTAGCTCATAGCTCATCTTATCATCCTCAATCTGATGGGCAAACTGAGATAGTAAACAAATGTTTGGAAGGATATCTTCGTTGCTTTGTATCTGATAAACAGACACAATGGGTCAAATGGTTGCCTCTGGCTGAATGGTGGTATAACACTTCCTTCCATACAGCAACAAAAATGACCCCATTTATGGCACTTTATGGGTATCAACCACCATCCATCACATCATATTTAAGAGAAAATTCTAAGGTTCAGGCAGTGGAACATCACATCGAACATCAACAACAAGTCCTCCAACTCTTAAAGGATAACCTCGTGTTGGCACAGAATAGAATGAAACAACAGGCAGATCAACATCGCAGTGAAAGAAGTTTTGATGTAGGTGATTGGGTATTCCTACGGCTACAACCATATAAGAAAATGTCCCTCAAGCAAGCTAAGAAGGATAATAAATTATCACCAAAGTATTATGGTCCGTACAAGGTGTTGCAAAAGATTGGTACTATGGCATACAAATTGGAGCTTCTTGCAGCTTCTCGATTGCACCTAGTTTTCCATGTTTCATGTTTAAAGAAGGTTATAGGCGACAAGCTCCCAATTCAAACAATATTTCCAGAACTTGACGAGGAAGGAAAAATTATATTGGAACCAGAAGCAGTCACAGAAACAAGAACTCGACAGCTACGAAATCGATCAATTTCAGAGTATCTTATCAAGTGGAAGAACTTATCCGCTGAAGATTCCACATGGGAGGATGAGAATTTGATGCAGAAGTATCCAGAACTACTCAAGCGTTGAGGACAACACTTTTTTGAAGGAGAGGGGCATGTTGGGTCCATATAATACTAGTGATTACCCCATTACTATTGTAGTTATACCCCTTATTAATATTGTTGTGCCCCTATTGCCCCCATATTGTTATTACTGTGCCCCATAGAATCCCTCTATTGTTATTTTTGTGGCTTTATATTATTATTGTTAGGTCGGCTGGATTATATTGTGACTCCTTAGACTCCTATATATAGAAAGGAGGTTTTGTCATTTGAATCATCTGAGAATTGTTCATTTATGTAATGTAAAGGAGGTTGCCCCCTCGAAGAGGCTGAATTCTAAGGCGTCGATCTATCTTTTCTATCTTTTCTTGAGCTGGTTTCATAACACAAAATCATTTCCACCATAATTCAAAAACCAGATAAAATATGAACCAATAGGTAAACTTTATTGATAATGAGTTCAGGGAAATTCAAAGACGAACAAGTAAATCATAGTGTAAGATTAACTTTCATACCATATGCATGGTCAGTGCTGCCCGCATACATCTATAGCTTTGACATTGATGCCTTTTAACCCAATGAAATGCATGTTTCCAATCTATTAGATATAGATTCAGAGTCATTGAAAGTATTACTTAAGTTTAGAAATTAACTGAAGGCCATTGTCCTAGCTTGGTAACCAGCTAGTGACAATGTCATTCACAAGCATTAACAAAAGACGAGCAAGTTGGCTCGTGATGAGACCCTTTGTCTTTCAATCGTACAACTGAAAGCCATTGCCCTAGCTTGGTGACCATATAATGGTAATGTCGCTTGTTAATACCCATGATCATGGTAGGTCAGCTTGTAATGAGACCTCTTATCCCTCAATTAATCCTTATATGTTAAAATAAACTTTGATTATGATTAACCTTTAATACGTTACTTTATAGGTGAGGAAAGCAAGAGATGGCGTGAAAAGTTTTTAATGACTAATATTCATTGATTGGTCTTGCTACCCTAAAGTATCATCTAAAGAAACTTTTTTTTCATGACCTTTAAATGATGGTGGAAAGATTAAGACAAGCATTAAGAATACTCAAATGATAAATTTAAAAAATTAGAAATTTAACTTATCAAGGGTTTGAGTGTCAATATAAGGAACACATCTTTGTAGGAAGTATTCCTAAAAAGTAAGTTTCTGTTTATGGATAAACGAGGATAAATGGTTTACCAAATGGTCATGCCAAAGAAAGTTGAGAAATATCAAAATATAACCCCCATTAAACAAAGGAGAGAAGGACCAGAAAAACCTACAAATGGGAAGGCAAAGAAAAACAAAATGAAAAATAGGCCAAAAAAAATAATCACCTACCAATGTATTAGTGAAAATGCAGGCCAAGAATGATAAAAGGATCAACATATAGGGATAATATAAAATCTTGAAAATATATATATACCCCTTTTATGAATATACCCTTGGCTTTAAAAATTTTCATTTTAACATTGTGTGATGTGTTTGATGAATTAGGCCTTTTATTACACACCGATACCATCAAAAGCAAAACAAACCTAATGTGTAGTTGTCATGTTTATTTCAAAGCAGAGGAGAACCAAAAATTAAACTTCTCATGAGAGAATTTTTTTTGAATGAATGACTCACCTAGAGCACTCTTGTTTAGTGATTTTAAACTACTCATAATAAACAAGAATAAAAGCGAAAAAGTCACAATTAAGCACACTTCCCTGACAATGTTATGATGGTGGCTCATCCTTAGCTTTGTCACTAGCAAGCTCCCACAATTGCATTATTGAAGCTAGAAAGAGAAAAAGTCAAAACACAGCTAATCTACTCCTAAACTCTAAACTAATCAATGGTTAAAATATCAAGTGTAATCATATATCTAGTGTAACCACCAAAGCATCTCCAATATTGTAAAAACAAAGTAGTTCCAAATCAACAATGTGAATTGGAGCATGTTATAATAAAAATTAAATAAAACATACTTACTTTTATGGTTTTCCTTTAGAAACACAACAAGTATGATCTTACCATTGTCACAAAATTTGCAAAATATGAATCCTCAAGCCATTGTGCTAACCTGTCATGAAATTGAAATTGTAATTCATTGCTTCAATAAATAAAGTCTACATATGAAAAGTGTATTTTTTGAGGATTCACTAGGGAAATGAAAATATTGGCTTGATCCTTCCCATCGATTAAATCAATTGATTCAAAACTAGATGATGAAGGATGAAAATTAGAATGAACCAAAGGGTTATTAGGGAGTGTAAGACCTTCACATTCAACCAGAGTAGCTGTAAAATCAGAGATGATTGAAATCAAATAATTATATAACATATATCTCTTCCTTATTAGTGGTTGAAAAGGTGGATCATCTTTTATTTTATAAGCATCATGTTCAATGGTCACATCACCTAAAATTATCATATCAAAAGGATAAGAATGTAGTGGCACCATGTAAGATGGATTAGAATAATGTGCACCGACATATGCAAATAGATTGATATATAAAGAATAAAAATAATTGGAGATGAGGAAATGAAAAGGTTCTCTTGAACCATGATAGTTGAAATTAGGAAAAAAATTCAAGGGGAACCTCTTCACTTACCTTATCAGGTTGATTATGATTAAATGATGGATCATGGTACATTAAATGATAATTAGGATTTTCCTCTCATATGTTCAACAAGTCATAAGATTGAAGAACAACCTCACGACAAGCATCTAGTCTTTCCTTATAATAAAATGTGATTTATTGATCTAGATTTATAGCCATATTTTCAAAAGGAAATTCAACATTTCTATCCTATTCTATTTGAATATTATAAAAATAATTATCTATATGTTCATCAAAAGTTGAATCTAAGAACAGATTAGATTGAAAATCAAATGCATCTTGAACAACAATGAGGTTTTATTCCACTATATTACTAGTAGAAGATTGTTAAAGGGAAAGCTTAATTTGGATAATGTTGTGCTTAATTGATTTTACCTCTTCTATTTGTTCAGAGGAACTTTGAGATTGAAAATTTTTCAGATAAATCCATCTGAATTTGTAAGGAAGACTCAACTTGTAATACGATATTTATATAGTGTTCCAAATGAAATCTAATCTATATCAAGGAAAGGGGCACAAACATCAGAAAAATCATCTAATATGAGGGAAAAATCACAAAGATGAAATTTTAAAAGAACATGACTAACTTTATCTGCAAATCTCTCTGAAGATAAATCATCCACAATTAGTAACACCCTTAATTCATCATATATATTATTTTAATCATAGGTTTCAAAAGCATCTAAAAATTCTTCAAAGAACAAAAACCAATTAAAGATAAAATGTGGCAAAATTTTTTTGAACTAGTCATTGATTCTTCCCATAAATGTGAAAGAGAATAACCTACACAAAACATTTATATCAATAATCTTATATTTGATACATTTACACCAAAATTTATCTAAATGTTTTAATGTGTGTATACTTCCCTCACCATCAAACTGGAGTTTGGACAATTGATAAGTTGTTTTGTAGAGGAATGTCTGGTAATATAAAGCTAAATGCATCCTCACACACAAAAGTTTGGGTAAGAGCCTATTGCAAGTCATTTTGTCACATCCAATCAAATGGCCTTGAAACCGGATCAATCAACATCCATTGACACATTGCATTCATCCCCTGCAAAGTGAATAACATCCTCTCTCCAAAAGTTCCAAGAATTCTAGGTTAAATAACTCAAAACCCCATCGCACTTAACCTTCATGTAAACTGCACTGTTGCAAGTTGTACATAGAGGAATTGCATTGAACAATGCATGTTTCTTTCACTACAAGTGCGATGGCACCTGAAATTTGGTAAACATAAAAATTAATTTTGAATCTTTTGTTTATAGAAGCTTCCCAAGTGGTTTTAACCATTTAATTTTGCATTATATCTCGAACTCCTACTCTTGAGGTCTTATCTTTTATCCCTAGAACGTATCCTCCCTTTAATGTGGATTAAGTCCTAGAATGGTAAATTCTAAACCACCTATTTTACCTTATAAATTCACTAACTCCCATAGAGTATGGGTTGACTTTTGGAGACTCTTAATTATGCTGTCATGTTGCTGATTTATGCCTAGGGATCCATTATCTATTTATGCACTTGAGTTGTGATTGAAGGCTTTCCTTGTGCCAAAGAAAGGACAAGATAGTTGGGAAACATCTACAAGGTCAAGAGCTGCAAGGGTTGTATCTTGTCCTACATCATTAATACAAAAAGTAATTTTTTTCCCTATACTTATGTCTCATTTATGCATATGTAGAAGAAAATCTTCTTGACTCATTGTTTAGAGATGTTAGTAAATGCTATTTGTATATTTTGGTTCTCTTGCTTGTTTTAGTTGTTTTGCAGGTTCCACTTTTAGCATTTGGAGTTGGAGTTAGAGTTAGAGATTACAAGCAAGGAGAAGAGGAGAGCTCGTGTTGGATTCCAGGTAAGTCTTTCTTCCATATTCTAAAAATTTCTAAGGAAAGCATAGTCTTTTTGTCTCTATTGTTTATAGATCAAGCCACTAGATCTTGGAAGTTTTCTTCGGTCCCCAGAAGGAAATTATCTACCAAACAACTTGGTGAATCCACTAGGTATCAAACCCATAATATTTGGTTTTGCGTACAATCCTTGTACATATGAGGCCTTACCGTGAAAATTACGAGAAATGATAGACCTCCTACCTAGAACTAACGATATCGGAAATGGTCCACCAGATTGGACACAATCAATTGCTTATTCAAGGTAAAAAAACACTTAGAGCTCTCTCGAATTGGTAAAATGACAATGGTAAGAAATAAAATTAGTTTTTTCACTTTTATGATCAAAATAAGTCATTATTTTAATGTTTTTGACATAATTTCACCATATATCATATAATTTTGATGTTTTTTTATGGCACTCTAAGCAGATTAAATGATAACTAAAGGACATAATGTAGGTTACACTTAAAATGCAGGTCATTTTGTTGAATGAGTATACTTTTATCATTTTCCCAGGCTTGTTAAACTTATGAAAAAGGAACCCCTTGCAGTTCTCTTTAAGCTCTTTTTAGACTCCCAAAACATGAAAAGATTGTCGAGCACTTGTCTTTTCAAACTCGTTAAAATAAATGAAAAGACATCTACCCAAGTATAAACTTAACCCTTTTCCAGACTAGGTAGACTATTTACAAAAAGGGAATACTTTATTTAAACATGGCTAAAAGGTTCTCCTGGGTATTGTTTTACGCCTTTTCAGGTCCAAGGGACAAATTTACGAAAATGAACATCTTAGAGTTTTACTTTTTGCCTATTTTTAAACTATCTAAGCATGAAAAATAAGTCGAGATATGCCTTCTTTAGACTCGTAAAAATATTAAACAACATCAGACTCATTAAGCATGATGAGAATGAACCACTCCTTCGCAGGGTTCGGTAAAAATACTCATTAAGATTCATCTAAAGGATGAATTTATAGATCAAGCATATGTTATCCTCCTCACGTTTATAAAAAATAAAGAGGTATTGGCCAGAAATGGTTAGGGAATTGGGAAAACAAGGGCATCCAAACCTACTAATGGCAGTGAGTCACTCTTGAACATGACACTCTTTCACCTAATTTCTGTGACTGCTTTGGGTTGGGGAATTCACTTGCCTCTTTGTTCATCACACATCATTAAAAGCCTTCATAATGGGTCTTTGAGTCAATGTTGTCAACTCCATAAAGTGTCACCGATATGGTCAAGAGAAAGTCCACCCTCAATTGATATCTGCTACAATACCCTTAAGCCTTACTTCATGTATGTCACCCTTGAAGTAGCTTTGAATCATCGGTATTTTGTCTCAAATCTTGATACCCGTTTCGTGTTGTTGATGGGGGATGCATTAAGGCCCTCCTACGAAGGGTCTGTTACACAAAAATATCGTCATCATGATTATTTGCAGTCAGTATGGGTCTATCATCACTTGTACTGTCCTCCTAAGCAAGTCTCAGACCTCAGCTCTTCAAGTCAAGCTTTGAAAATAAGAGAAAGACATTAAAAATCAATGAAACTCTGGTTCCACACTTTCTCTCACTGTTACCTGCGGTCCCGCACCTTTTGTTTACAAAAACTGTGGACCTGCCCGCTCTGTCCCTAAAGGTGTGGGTGTGGACCCCTGTGAAAGTCAAAAAGGCGCAAGTTTATTCTAAAAAACTCACTTTGGGTTAATTCTAGATGATTCTGGAAGGAATTTTGACGTGGATTTGCCGCTCTTAGGTGGTTCATGCATCCCAAAAGAGAAGGAGCTAATCCCTTGATGAGAGGAGCTATCCCTTTGAAGGAGGGCTTTATCCCTTTGAAGGAGGACCTAGTAACTTCCCTCCATTGCACTATAAATTCAGGCATTGGGCTGGTTGCTAGAGAGGTTAGAAGCTGAAGATTTTTGAGGGTAAATGCTAGTGAAATTAATACTTCCTAGTTGAGCTTGAGAGGAGAGATCACATACCTTTTTTGGCTCCATTGGGAAGAGAGTGAAACTTGTCAAAGTAGAGGAGACTTCTTGCTGGACCCTGGGAGGAGCTTGTACAACGTCAAGGCTCAAGTTGTAAAGTTCTTCTTCTTTTGAATTAATACAATCAAGCTCATTTTTCTCAACAAGTATCTCATGTTATTTGTTTCATGAACTCCTTGACTTTCATGTTAAATATGTTTTATGATATTGGCTTTTCAGGTGCTATTTAATTTGTTTGCTTGTTTGTGTTTGCAGATTCGCGACAAAGGAACTCATTTGGATCAAAGGAGCGAGGGCATCCACGAACTTGCGTTGGACCCAAGGTAGGCCCTAAAACACTTGTTTGCCTTTGTTTATAAAAGCATATTTAGAGAAAGATAGTGTCTGGTTGGTTTTATTGTCATTAGGTCTTATTTAGATTCTAGGAAGGTCTATCTTGTCCACAACATCGACTTATTCCATGTGACAAAATGGCGACTCTGCTGGGGACTTAATTTTTCATTGTTTTTACTTTGACCTGAGAAACTGTGTTTTTGTTTCTGTTTTTGGCTTGTTATGTGTAAAATTGGGTAGAGTTTGTAGATCCAGGGTTATTTTTCGTTTTTCATAGCTTTGGGAGAGGACCGCACCCTAGCCTTTTGACACAGTGCATACCTATCCGCACCTTTGCTTTTAGCACAGAGCGGGACCGCACCTGTGTTAACTGTGGGCCTGCGGACCCTGTCAAATTTTTGAAAAACCTAAGATTTCCTCTGTTAGTCAGCTTAGTTTTTGTTTAGAAGTTATTATCTACTGCCCAGACCTGCATATAACCTGTCAGAAGCTTTCCTTAGGTTAATTTCATTAGTGTTAGGGTTTTAGGTGAAATTCCTAAGAGTTTTGCTTGTTGGGCTTGTTTTTCATTTTGGTCTTGTAGTGGCTCTGAGCTTAGAAGCTGTAGGGACATCAGATCACCTTGGTGTCTACCAGCCTTCTTATGAGTCTAACCATTTATGAAATCTCCCCTTGTTGAGGAATCCACTTTGAGTTTTCTCTTTACAAAACTTCGAAAAGCTTGTGTTTAAAAGTTTGGATTTTCATTTTTAATAAGAAAACAAAATTGGTTGTTCTTGACTGATTTGTGATTCTGCATAAATTGGTCCTTAGCTTACATCTAGCTAAGTAAAACATCCTTAAAAAATACATCTTGTAGGCTTTGACTTCAAATAGGTTTTTATAATTTATAGATCTCAAAGTTAGTCATTTTCGTAGTTTTGAGTGTTTTATAAAAATATAAAATATCTCTTTTGGAAAAAGTTTGCTTTTTGTAGTGGTTGAGTGCTTTGAAACGAAAAAGGGAAATTTTTGTGAAATAACTAGTTGTCTCGTTTTGAGTGCATTGGAAAGGACAAAAGCTCTTCTTTTAATTTGTTTGGTTAAGAAGGATTTGTATTTATAAAGTATTTGCATTCTCAAACTCTTTCTTAGCTAGAAGTTCATCGAAGAGAAAAGATTGTTTAAATCATCTTAGGTGCATTTTTAGTGATTTTGAGTCGAGTCTTCATACCACGAGTTTCATCTCCGCACCTTTTGACTTAAACAAAAACCAATAAAAAATAACGCTTAAAGTAAAATTCATCTAGCAACATTTTTATTTCTAGGTCTTTGATACACCAACTTAGCTTAGGTTAGTGTCTTGGAGTAGGAGAGTAATTAACTCTCCAAGACAGTAAAAACAAACAAGTAGATGTATCTTGTGGTAGGGAAGAAATCCAATTGTTGTATTTATGCTCTGGGAAAGCTCCTCTTAAACGAGAAGCACGAGATCGTGTCCGAACCAGTGTGGGAATCAATCCTTCCTCATTGGGAACGACGCCAGATATTCACATATCAAAAACGGTAAACCTCAGATTAACCATTGTCGAGGAGCCTGGGGTCACTTGTTGGTAAACCTTGGATTATTTCAAGGAGCCTTCAAGGGGATTGAGGTTGCTACTTTGCCCTTGCGTGCGTATCGGATCATAGACTATTCCCCCAGGTATATTTGTTTTAGTTGGTAACCTTAGTGGCCATATTCTTTAGGATTCTTCCTGAGGTGACAGTGGCGGGAAGATCCCACTGTACCTGGAGCAGACGTCAGCTAGACTCACTTGGATTTTCTGGGGGGTTCTCTTCACTCGAGACGGTTAAGTGGAGGAACTTGTGCTAGTCTATTCATTAAGCAGGTTGTTGGGGTAATTGTTCCAACCGCCATTTCTGTATTGAACTCTGCGACGTTGGATTTCATCACCAACTAGTGTTTTTAGTACGGAAAGTTACTGTTTGTGTGTGTTTGATCTCCTAGATTCTTTAGGCGTGTGATTCAAATTTTTTTGGTTCTTTAGAGGCTTTAGGTGGTTTTCATTGAGATTTTACTTTGTTTGCGTGTGAAGTAGTTAAAAGTTTTTAACCGTGGCTGAATTACCGAGGAAGTCCCGTAAACTTCGCGGCCAGCCTCCTGAGTTTTCACCAAGCAAACTTGAAGGCTTGAAAGTCCTCGTAACTCCTAGAGACAGTAGATTTGGGTCACCTGAAGAAGGAGAGTCTTCTTTGGTAGTACATCCTGATTTTCAAGCGTTGGTAGCAGATTATTATCCGCAGTCAGTGTCTGTTTCCGAAGTTACTGGTAGCTTTTCATCTACTAGTGATATAGGTGAGGAACCTGAGATATCTGAGCCTGAAAGTGAATTTGCTGCTACTCCGACATCGGGGTTTGCTTCTCCAGCTTCTAGTGGTCCTGGTTCACCTAGGGTAGAAAGAGTAATCACCCAAGATATTCCTTCTGGACTTATAGCTATTGAAGAACTTGCTACTCCGGAAGAAGAAGTAGGCATCCCTATCCCTGAAAATCAACCTATTATTGAACTAAGGCAACGTGAATCAATTTTTTACAGTCCACCTAGGAGCAGTACTTGGTATCTTTCTTTGACTAATTTCTTAGAAAACCCAGGGTTAAGTTTTTCACCACCTCGTGTTCCTTATCACCCAACACCTAGAGGTTATTATCCTCCATTAAATATGTCAAGACAGTCGTCCGTGTTTACTCAATCGCCTGAATCCTTTTTGTACGGCGGTCCTTCTGTTCCCTCTGGGTATCAGTCACTTTCTGGTACTTTTTTGGGAGCATCTCCTCAACCCATTGAGCAAGGGTTATTAACTAGAAGCAATGGTACTAAGCTGTTGAGCGTAGAAGATATTCTCATGATGTCAGGTTCTATTCCCAATCCTCAACCTCAAGGTGGCCAGTTACCGCCTGGGGGGCAGCCTCAATTATCGCCTGGGGGGCAACCTCAAGGTACCCAATTTGCGTCCAGGGGAAACCTCAAGGACAGTACATACCTAAGGGATAGTACGTTCCTCAAGGTAAACCCCAGACTGAATATGTACACCAAGGTCAACCCCAGTATCAATTTATACCTCAAGGTCAACCCCAGTATTAGTACGTGCCTCAAAGGTATCAACCCCAAGGTCAGTACTCGAACCAAGGTTTCCAACCACCCTCCGGTCAATCATTTGTTCAAGGAACGAGAAATGTACCTTTGAATTATCAATCCTACCCTCAACCCGGTTATGGTCCTCAATATTCTCAACCTGTTATGGGTCCGTACCCCGGAATGAATATAGTGTGGGATCCATCGCAAACTCAACAGGTGTTGCAGCCAAATGTATAGTTGTCATCTCAAACTGGACAACCCTTAGTTTCTGGTACACCCCAGCAACCAGTCCAGTCTAATATTCAAACTTCTATACCTTCGGTAGTTTCTCAGCTTGGGCCTAGTACGCCTCGTATTCTGCCTCAAACGACTGCTGCAACTGCCGCAACATCTGTTCAATCTACCCCACCTACTTCTGGAGTATCGACATCTCCGGTTTCTACTGTTCCTGTATCTACTCCTCAGACATCTTTACCATCGTCTGGATCTATGATTCAAACTTCGGTTCAGATGCTTGTAGGACAACCTGGTTCAATTACGGTTGTCACAAGCCAACCAAAATTTACTTATCAACCATACCAGGGACAGTACCAATTCGGTCTTGTTGTGCAGCAGCCAGTCTATCAGTATCAACCGTACCCTGGGTACACATATCAACAACCTCAGCAACCCCAGTACGGTCCGGTTAATCCTAGTTTTCCGGGAGGATACAATATCCAAAATGCAATTCCTATTCCTAGTTATCCCGGATATCCTCCTCCTGGGGTTGGTCTCATGACCCAGAGTTTTAAGGACCCTAATCGTCAGTTACCGTTTATCACAACTTTGGACTTGCCTGACTTGTCGCGCCTAACGAACGATTCCATTAATTATCTTCTGTTTTGGCCGCCAATGCTGAATAAGTTGCCTAGTGACATTCCTAAGTTCGAAGGTAAATCAGGAGAGGACCCGTCGAACCATGTGATGACTTACCACCTCTGGTGTGCGTCTAACTCCATTTCAGATGATTCAATCCGTCTTAGACTTTTCTAGCGCACTCTAATTGGTCTCGCGGCCAAGTGGTACATTGAGTTACCGCGAGGCACTTTTTATAATTTTAGTCAGTTAGCTACCTCGTTTTTAACTCATTTTCAGTTGCCAGTCCGATATGACAATGACACGGAATTAATAAATTCATTAAAGAAATCGACGTCCACTTACATTTCACATCATATTCATGAGTGGAGACGTCGACGACGTTTAGTGAAGGTTTTTATTCCGGATCAGATCTTGGCTGAGTGGTTTGTAAAATCTTTGTTGCCAAAGATCACTGAAGATGTAGCTAAAGCCAGAGTTGTTACTGAGGAGCAAGTAATTGCTCAAGCACAGTACCTTGACTTGGTCTATACTCAGTCAGGTACGTTACACGAGAAAATCCCCAATCTTCCCAAGCGAAATCAAATCACTACAGCTCCTTCAGGATCTCATGCCGCCGATGGTAGGATTGGTACGAGTACACGAAAAGTAAGAAGAAGTCTTCCAAGAACTCTTCTCCTATCATAACCTTGCTTGATTCCCCGACAGGAGATTCTTCTGCAGAGATTTCCGCCGATATTCACGTTGTAGAGTCATCTGCAGCCAAATCAAAATCCGGTGGAAAGAAGAAAGGAAAGAAGAAGAATAAAACTGACAAAAATTCAAAGGAGAAACTTGAAAAATCGGAATCCAATGATGAAAAACGCAAACCTCGTTATCCTTGTCTCATTTGTGACGATGAACATTTTACAAGAGACTGCCCTCATCGTGCAGAGGTTGCGAAGATTGTCAAAGGTTCCCAAACGCCTGCCGTTTTGAAGGATCCTTTTCTAGCTCAAGACAGTAAGATGATAGGTTCTTCCTCGAGTGCCAATGAAGAACCCATACTGATGATGTCCCATGTTAGGATTGCGACTCGATTGCAAGATTATGGTAGTAAAAGTCCTGTTGATGGTAAAGAAGTAGAATCTTCTCATTCTAATCCATCAACCTCAGCTCCCGGTTCCGATCCACTACAGATCGAGAAACCTAATCCAGACTTGGTAATCAAACCGCCCGCCAAGGGTATACTTCAAAAGTCAGCTTTCAATCCACATGCGAGAGCGGATCAGAGCTATAACATTGTTGAGGATTTAACTATTTCACCCTCATCAATGTCGGCTTTGGAGGTGCTGCAATCATGCCCAGCACAACGTAAATTAATTTTGTCGGCTATAGGAGCTGTTGACGTTCAGGACTCGAACCTAATAATTTTCGATCTAGAAAATAGTACACCATGTTTGCCTCATCAAATTGCTTTCCAGATTCCAGTGATAGTCAAAAACAAGCCTATACATCGGACTGTGATTGATGAGGGAGCCTCAACGTGTATTATGTCGATACAGTGTTGGAGATCGCTTGGTTCTCCTTCACTAAATCAATCCCCGACGATTCTAAAGGCCTTTGATGGCCGTGGGTTTCATCCTTTTGGCATTCTACAGGATTTGCCTATGGGGGTTGAAGGAAAAACCGTTAATCTAGATGTGGAGGTGGTTGATGCCCCTCTAGATTACAACCTTCTCTTGGGTCGAACTTGGTCTTACGCTATGACAGTGGTCGTTTCATCGGTCTTTCAGGTTATGAAGTTTTCTTATAATGGAAAGATCGTAACAATAGACCAGCTGGCTTACTTTTCATCTGACCCAGCCTCTTCTGAAAGTATTCAGCATGTCGGTAAAACGACTATCCCGTATAAGGATGTTGGAGTAGGACTAGTTAAAGATGCTGGTTTACTGGGAACTTTTCCTTTTCCTCCGATCAACGCATCGTTTTCATTTGCAACCATTCATATGATTACGTCAGACACCGTTGTTTATGATGATCCTTGGATCATTCCTTCTGAATCTGAGATAGACTCGTTTGGTGATGTCATGCCTTTGAGTCCATATGAAATTGCGTATGAGGCCGTGCAATCGTTTACCGACCCATTTTCAACCGAAATTGACCTAATGAATATGGTCCGTGAAGAATCACTTTTCACATCAAGCTCGGATTCGATCACGTTTTCTGAACTTGTTCACTCTAATGAGAAAATTCGTGAAATCCTATGTGTATATGATTTACCATGGGAAGATCTCCATCATAGATCTTCGTTTTTACCCGAGAATGATCGTTTTGAAAATGATTTTTCATCAATTTTTACGACTGAATATGTCAAGGAACCTCAGAATCCAATGAAACATCCCAATTCAAAGTTAAATTTGGGAAACATCTCTCGAACCATTCCTATTGACATTTTGGTTAAGCCTGGAATTGTTGAGAACATTCATATAGGTGCCTCGTGTACAGCTGACGAAATTCAAATATATAAGGTCCTATTCCAAGAATTCCGCGACTTGTTTGCCTGGTCCTATGAGGAAATGCCAGGAATTGATCCCGCGATTGTTGTTCATGAGATCAAGACTTACCCAGACGCTAAACCCGTCCGACAACGTTTGCGTCAAATTCACCCAAGAAAAGTTGCTGCAATTAAAGCAGAAGTTGAAAAATTACTCAAAGCGGTTTCATTTATCCGATCCCGTTAACGGATTGGGTATCGAATATTGTTCCGGTTAACAAAAAGCAGGGAACAATAAGAATATGTATCGATTATAGGGACATCAATCGAGCCTGTCCAAAGGACAATTACCCAACTCCCTATATCGATCAAATTATTGATGATTGTGTCGGCAACGAAATATTCTCCTTCATGGATGGTTTTTCCGGATACAATCAAATCAATATTCTACCTGCCGATCAACCAAAAATGGCTTTCATTTGTCCATGGGGGACATTTTCTTATTGCAAGTTACCTTTTGGGCTCAATAATGCCGGAGCAACTTTTCAAAGGGCCATGTCTTATGCGTTTCATGACATCAAGCACATTGTGAAACCCTATCTCGATGACTTGCCTGCTCATTCATTACATCGAGCTGATCACCTCGTCCATTTACGATAAATCTTTATGAGGTGTAGGCATTATCGGATTCGGTTGAACCCACACAAATGTGTCATCTGTATAGAAACGGGTTGATTGCTGGGTTTGTAGTTTCAAAAGCCGGCATTCGCGTCGATCCGTCAAAGGTCGAAGCTATTGTCAAATTGCCTCCTCCTTTGAGTCTTCGCCAACTCCAAAGTTTGCAAGGGAAAGCAAACTTTTTACGACAATTCATTCCTAACTACGTCGAGGTTAGAAAGGGTTTTACCCGGTAATTGAAACAAAATACTCCATTCTATTGGGATGAGATAGCTTAGAAATCTTTTGATGCACTCAAACACGCGTTGACCCATGCACCGTTATTGCATCCTCCCAACTACAACCAGGATTACTTCTTGTATATCGCCACCTCTCATTCCACCATTGGAATGGTCTTAGTTCAGGAAGATGAATTCAGTACTGAACATGTGATATATTACCTTAGTCGAACTTTAAATCCAACTGAGTTAAAATACTCACATGTGGAGAAATTGGCATTGGTAGCTGTTCAAGCTGTCCAACATTTTCGTCACTACATTTTACTACGTAAAGCTACAGTAATTTTGGATTGCAACCCTATGATCTACATTTTGACCAAGAAATTGCTAGGGGGCAAGTAATCTAAATGGATTGTTATCCTGCAGGAGTTCAACTTGGAATTTGAGAAATCCAAGTCTAAGAAATCTTTGGTTTTTACGGAGTTAATGTGTGACTTCCCGCGTGCTGACACGGAAACTGTGGCGGAGGAGCCCATTGCAGACGAATCCTTGTTTCTAATCAGCACTTTAGATCCGTGGTATGGGGATATCATCATTTATCTCCAGACCCAATCCTTTCGGCCAAAAATTTCAAGGTCAGAACGTCGGAAAATACGATTCCAGTCCCAACAATATAGGATTATTGGAGATACTCTTTATCGCCGTGGGGCAGACTCTGTTTTTCGACGTTGCTTAACTCATGAGGAAGCTGAAAGGGTTCTAAATGACTGTCACTCTGGAGCGTGTGGTATTCATATGTTTGGGTATGCCACAACCCAAAAGATATTGCGCGCTGGCTACTTCTGGTCGTCTTTGTTTAAAGATTGTATTACTGCGGTCCGAAAATGCCACAACTGCCAAATTTTTGATCGAAAGATGCGCGCTCGACCTGCTCCTCTCCACCCTATAATTGCCGTTGGTCCTTTTGCCAAGCGGGGTATCGATTTTATTACATGTAACCCTCACTCGGTTGGGGGCATGCGTATATCATCCTTGCAGTAGATTATTTTACCAAGTGGGCCGAGGTGATGCCTACATTTGAGGCATACGGCAAGAGAGCTGCAATTTTCGTGTTCAATCATATAATTGATAGGTTTGGTGTCCCACAAGTGATACTCACTGATCATGGGCGTCATTTTCGAAATGTTGTGATGACCGAACTTACAGGCCAGCTTGGTTTGCGTCACGATAGTTCAACTCCTTATTATCCACAAGCTAATGGTCTGGTTGAATCCATCAACAAAGTTTTAGTCATCATGATCCAAAGAATCATTGGGATTCATCGGTCAAATTGGCATAACATGCTGTTTTTAGCGCTTTGGGCGTGCCGAACTTCATTAAAAACATCAACAGGGTTCACTCCTTTCCAACTAGTTTATGGTCTGGAAGCTATGTTACCCATTGAATGCGAAATCCCGTCACTGCAAATGGCCATCGAGTTACTTCCAACCACTTCCGAAGAGGAAAAGCGTTTGTTATACTTGGCTCAATTAGATGAGAATCGACGTGATGCTGCATTGGCGATCGAGACTCATGCAAAACGTATGAAAGCTCAGTATGATCAAAATGTGACCCCTCGAAATTTTTTAGAAGGTGATCTAGTCTTAGTTTACGATCAAGCTAATGATAAATTAGGCGCTGGAAAATTCATTCCTATGTGGCATGGTCCCTATGTTGTCAAGCGAATGCTAGCAAAAGGGGCCTATGAATTGGTAGAGTTTGACGGGGACTCTTTAGGTAAACCCAGAAATGGTCTTTACTTGAAGAGGTATTATGCTTAAAGAATGGGTATGGAGATTTTTTAGTTAGGATAGTTTTTCTTTCTAGCTGGTGTGTTTTAGTTTAAAAAGTGTGCTTAGCTTAGAGAGTGTTTTTTCGTCATTATTCTTGCTTATCTTGGTTTTACTCTTGATATTGCAGATGTCGATGCCTCTCCAAACATACATTGGTTTCGCTGATGGTGCTTGTCGTAATACACAGAACATTTCTTCCGCATCTTGGGTTATCTATTCGCCCTCTGACGAGTTAGTATCTATGCATGGGGTAAGCCTCGGTCAAACAACGAACAACATTGCCGAGTATAGCGCAGTGATTGAGTTATTATCTGAATCTATTTCATTTGGGATTCGAAGTTTGATAGTGAGGTTAGATTTTGAACTCATTGTATTATAGCTTAATAGAGTGTATGCCATTAGAAATCCAGTGTTATTAAGATTATTTTTGAGAGTGCGTCTCTTGGAACGTGAATTTGATTATATTGAATATCAGCATATTCCAAGATCTTTAAATACATTAGCAGATGCAATTGCTTCTCGAATGTTAAGTAGACATTTGCAATAATCATACATGTAAATTTAAAACCATTCCATAACATGATTTACAAGATAAGCCGGTAATAGTGATATATATAGGAGTGTGTCAAAAAATACATCGTCCTCGATCATAGGTTGAAAAACACCTTACGATCGGCAAAAATGATAAGTACAAAAAACAAAAATTTCATATGTGCCCACAATAGGCAATCATCCTATCACTGGTGATGATCTCGATAAGAAACCACTGCACGGGCCACCTTACAAAGGAACCTCCTAAAAGGTCCTGGGACCCCAATCACATAGCGCTAAAGTCAACGAGGAATTTCATCTATAGTGGTCTCCGGAATGTCTCCTGTCAAGCGCTTGAGATGACCCTCCAACTCGGCCAAAACCTCTGTTGATTCGTCCTATGGGGCTGGCGCAGCTGCAACTGGTTGTTTCCTCTCGTAAGGCTAGAGAGCAGCTGGTCGCTATGGACGCACATATGCATTTGAAACTTTTGCTATCAGTTTTGAGACTGTGGAAAAATAATAAAAAAATTAAAATAAGAAAAATGTTGAAAATGATTTTACCTGAGTCATCCCACTATTCTCCTGGTGGAAGAGCCATGTCTGGGTCACCATGAAAATCTACCCTAGCATAAGGGAAGTCCTGAATAGAAAAAACCTGGTTTTCCAGCCATTGGAAATACTCAGGTTTGAATCGAGCAACCTCTATCCTCTCGTCCGAAGGGCCATAACTGTGACCCATCGCATTAGTTTGGGCTCTCGAGGAAGCCCAGCTCCAACAGTAAGGTGCTGCGGGATCAACATGGGAACCCTCTCCAAACCAAAACTCACAACCAAAGCCCCATAACCAAAAGTCTTTAGCTGTCCGTTCTTGGCCCTGGTCAGTTGGCCTTACACATTGGCCAACACAACATCGCACCAGTTGAAGATGGTGCCTCGAAAGCAATCAACTGCCATACGCATCTGGGATCCGGTGGAAATATGTAATGCGGCACTCCCGCAAAGTCTGGTGACAGTAAACGCGATCACCATGAGTTCAGGATGGGATATGGTTTTTATGTCTATCCCTTTGTCTCTAGCCTGGTTGTTGCAGAACTCTAGCCAGAGGCTATCGACAGACTGACCACCTAGCCTAGCCCCAAACAGAGTCAAGTCTTCACCTCTCTTAGGAAAACCAGTCAAGAAATATATGTCCGCCGGCTCGATTTCGAGCTGGTGGCCACCAATGAAGAAGCACTGGTCCTGTATGCTCCATCTGTCAACCAGCCACTATAAGAAATCCACCTGAGCCCTCATGCCAGGAATGGCCCAGAATTTGTACAGGCCGCACGCCTTCAAAGCAACAAGCGAAGGTTGATGATTCCATGCGGCAGCATCCACGTCCTCATGCTCTCGTTCACGCCAATCTAGCATGATGTACTCTCTGCATCAAGTAAAAAGATAAATTAGAATGCTAGAATTTATTTTGTTTGGTCCAATTTTGAGAAATTTTGGGTTAAAAACCCTTGCGGCGGGGACCGCACCCTCTGGGTTAGACACAATGTGTGGGACCGCACCTTGTCTACATGGAAGGTGCGGACCCCTAACTTTTTCCCAATGGAGAAAAAGTCAGGGTCTGCAAGCCAGTAGTGGTACACCTGCGGGCCCCCGTGTGCGGGTTTTAAGCCTAAAAAACCTCCAAAAAAATGAAATGAAAGCCTAAAACAAAAAATGAAATGGTTAAAAATGAAGAGTAGGATGATGTGGATTACCTAGAGAAGACGGAGTTCAATTCCGACGGTTGGATTTTCCACAATCTTCACGGGAAGTTTTCTGAACAAAAGCACTATTTTCTCACCCAAAACTCAAACGGTAAAAATGAATTGACGAAGGCCCTTTTTATAAGTTTTTTGAGTAAATAAATTGCAAATTTGTTTATGTTTTACTTTGGAAAGGTATTTTTGCAACATTTTTATCCATTTCAAATAGGTATGAGTAATGTTTTCATTTTTGTTCAGGATAACGGATTATTCAGGCGAAATCTATCATTTTAAACGAAAAACATTTAGAGTCACCTTTAAGCTCTTTTCTGACTCCTAAAACATGAAAAGATCGCCGAGTTTTTCTTTTAAACTCGTTAAAATGGAATTAAAAGATGGTCCACTTACAGCTCTTTTTTTACTGTAAAAACTTGAAAAGATTGCCGGATTTTTGTCGTTTCAAATTCGATATTGGTTATAAAAAAATGTGTCGTTGATCGCTTTTTTTACTTTTTCGGATCATGGACACTAATTACGAAAAGTACTCCTTGGTCGTAAAGATCAAGCGGTTCTCTCAAGTATTATTTTATACTTTTTTGTGCTTGGGAGACACAAATTTACGAAAAAGGTCAACCCTGGAGTTTTCTTAAGTTTTTTCAGACTCTCTAAAATTGAAAAACTCCGAGTTTCTCCTATACTGGACTCGTTAAAATTTCACAGTAAAGGACCTGTTGAATTACAAACAGGAACGAACCACTCCTTCTTAGGGTTTGAATTTAAACTAAGTTGGACTCATCCGAAGGGTGAGCTTATAATCAAGCAAATGTTATCCTCCTCAAGCTTGTCAAAAATAAAGAGGTACTTGCCAGAAATGGTGGGGGAAAAGAGAGAAAAATAATTCTGTTTGTCATACTTTGTAACCACTCTTGAACACGACACTTTTATTCACCTGGGTTGGGAAATCCTTTGCCTAATAGTTGATCAAATCACATTGAAAGTCTTCAGCCGGTTTCTGGGTATTAACTTTGGTTCAATTGTCACCAAGCCATATGTCGTGTCGTTATGTGTTCAAGAGGTCACTGCCAATAAGCCATTCACCTGCAAAATATCTGTCATCCATCTTGACCATCCCTGAGTCAATCCTTGCAACTAAATTTCTTCAACTTGATCTATGATTTCGTGTTGTGGGCTTGCCCGTGACGGATCGCTTTCTATCGACTTCAGCTCATTATCTAGAAAGATGATCTAGAAATCGTCAGTACCTTGGGATCTGCATGTCTCAATGGCAGGTTTCTCGCCTTTGACGACAGGTAGCAATCATTGACCTTCGATCAAAGGATTCCGTGACATGCTCGACATCAACACATTTATTCACATCTCATGGATTGTACTGGATACTTTGAGAACAATTGACATCACTGGTGGTTTTTCTCACACTTGTTAACAGTTTACATCATTGACTGGTAATCAACTGGTTTCTACCATGTTCGACATCAACGCATTCATTCGCATGGATAGAATCGTACTGTTTCGGGAAGTAGAAATGAAGACCCTGGATCTAGTTTCCACAATCCAGGCTGTAAGGAATTTCGTATTCATTATATAATGGACTATTCATAAACAGATGGTTGCGTCCATATTGTGTCCACATGAGTCTATACTTGTGATGTATTACAAGATCATTCCTGTATCAGAGCAGTAGTTAGTTTTCTAAGTCAGTTTTGATCTGAGTATGGGAATGCCTACCTCAACGATGATATGATCTCATATATATCTCTTGCATTGAATGTTTTTACAGGTTCCAACCGGGCTCTCCACAAGATGATCCTCGAAATGATAAAGTACTTCACTCTTCCTAAATGATAAATTAAATCCTCATCTACTACAGACTTCGCACTTTAGGGGGTAATCTGTTACACAAAAATATCGTCATCATGATTATTTGTAGTCAGTATGGGTCTATCATCACTTGTACTGTCCTCCTAAGCAAGTCTCAGACCTCAGCTCTTCAAGTCAAGCTTTGAAAATAAGAGAAAGACATTAAAAATCAATGAAACTCTGGTTCCGCACTTTCTCTCACTGTTACCTGCGGTCTCGCACCTTCTGTTTACAAAAACTGCGGACCTGCCCGCTCTGTCCCTAAAGGTGTGGGTGTGGACCCCTGTGAAAGTAAAAAAGGCACAAGTTTATTCTAAAAAACTCACTTTGGGTTAATTCTAGATGATTATGGAAGGAATTTTGATGTGGATTTGCTGCTCTTAGGTGGTTCATGCATCCCAAAAGAGAAGGATCTAATCCCTTGATGAGAGGAGCTATCCCTTTGAAGGAGGACCTAGTAACTTCCCTCCATTGCACTATAAATTCAGGCACTGGGCTGGTTGCTAGAGAGGTTAGAAGCTGAAGATTTTTGAGGGTAAATGCTGGTGAAATTAATACTTCCTAGTTGAGCTTGAGAGGAGAGATCACATACCTTTTTTGGCTCCATTGGGAAGAGAGTGAAACTTGTCAAAGTAGAGGAGACTTCTTGCTGGACCCTGGGAGGAGCTTGTACAGTGTCAAGGCTCAGGTTGTAAAGTTCTTCTTCTTTTGAATTAATACAATCAAACTCATTTTTCTCAACAAGTATCTCATGTTATTTGTTTCATGAACTCCTTGAATTTCATGTTAAATATGTTTTATGATATTGGCTTTTCAGGTGCTATTTAATTTGTTTGCTTGTTTGTGTTTGCAGATTCGCGACAAAGGAACTCATTTGGATCAAAGTAGCGAGGGAATCCACGAACTTGCGTTGGACCCAAGGTAGGCCCTAAAACACTTGTTTGCCTTTGTTTATAAAAGCATATTTAGAGAAAGATAGTGTCTGGTTGGTTTGCTTGTCATTAGGTCTTCTTTAGATTCTAGGAAGGTCTATCTTGTCCGCAAGATTGAATTATTCCGTGTGACAGGGTCGCTTCTTGTCGAAATAAACACAATATCCAAGAAAATGACTTAGAATCTCTCTTCGGTGCCATAGAGCTTGCATACCTCAATGGAAAGTTTCATCATATTCAGTGACAAGTTCTCATAATTGGCCTTCGACCGGAAGATTATGTGTGGTGTTTGACTTCAACTGTATTATTCACACTGCACAGATTGTACTATAGTACCTTGAGATCCATTACCATTATCAGTGGTTCCTCTCACATCTATCAACGACTTACATCATTGGAAATGAATCAGATGGTGTCTACCATGTTCAAATCCAATGCATTTATTCACATGATTAGACTCGTACTATTGAGTGCCGAGGTAGAAGACCCCAGATCTAGTTTCATCCATCTAGGATGCAATTTCAGGATTCCAAAATTACAAACTATAATGGTTATGATCATTTAGAAATTTATTCAAACATGGGTCCACAATCTGTCATCATTGTAGATGATTATGATTATTGTACATGTACATGTAAATTGGCTTATATGTTGAGTATTGTATGCCTACCTCAACCTTGATATCATGATGATTATCTATTGTAACATACAATTGATGATCTTGACCAATCTATTCTTGATCCAGACTTGTCACATGGTAAAGCACTATTGGCATTATGGCTAAAGTGTTGTCCTTGATGGCAACCCATTCAGGTGATAGATCACAGTACTTCAAGTCAGCAGCAGAGATTGATGATCAGCTATCAAATATTGAAGAAAATAAGGGGTACGCAGGTACACCTTACATAAGGTGCGTACACGCAGGTCAGTGTTACATAAAGTGCGTACATACCCGCAGTTATCCCATTCAGGAGGTGCGTACCCCCAGTGCACACATTTCAAGGCAAAGAAATTCACATGTGGGGTTTTCTTATGCTTTACTCTTGGTATTTAGCCGACGGTATTGGGTTATTATGGTGTCGGCTCGTGGTATTGATCCATGTTTTAAGGAAGAGCTTTCCTATATAAAGAAAAGGAGATCATTTGGCTTGAGTATGTTTTGGGTTGAATATCTTATGAGGGCTAGATCTGGTCTAGATCTAAATAAGGCGAATCTATTGATGGACTGAGATCTCTTCGGCGCATGTTCAGATCTGTAGATCTGACTGTCTGGGTTATTTCTGAAGTCTTGAAATCATCTATGCCCGAAGGTACGCAGGTACAGTGAAAGAAAAGTGCGTTCATACGCAGGAACGAAGCGTTTCAGGTGCGTCGATATGCAGGCACAGAAGGGTTTCAGGTGCGCCGGTACGCAGGCTCAGAAGGGTTTCAGGTGCGCCGGTACGCAAGCACAGAAGGGTTTCAGGTGCGCCAGTACGCAGGCACAGAAGGGTTTCAGGTGCGCCGGTACGCAGGCACAGAAGGGTTGCAGGTGCGGAGGTCCGCAGGCAGTTCAATGGACTCAGAGCGAGGTACGCAGGCGAACAGTTGAGCAGGATGCGTACTGTAAGCAGGCAAGCAGTTGAGCAGGGTGCATACTGTAAGTAGGCAAGCAGTTGAGCAGGGTGCTTACTATAAGCAGGCAAGCAGTTGAGCAGGGTGCTTACGTAAGCAGGCGAGCAGTTGAACAGGGTGCTTACTTCTCTTAAAATCTTTGTTTATCATTGCTGTGTTCTGGGTTTGGTCCTATTATTGTTGATCTGGTTACTACAGTTGATTGGGTGATTCTCTTATACTTGATGATCATTTGATGCTTATGGATCCAGTTTGAAAATTTATGAAAAGTGGTCCTTGTAAGAAAAGAAGTAGGGGGTTGTAGCTCCCTTCCAGAAGAGACTGGAAAACGAGAGAGAGTTGTAGCTCTCTGCAGGTTGCAGCCTGCGTACTGGTAAAGGACTGCACCAGTACAAAACCATTGTAAAAGGAGTTTCTAATTTGAAAGAAGATAGAGACATATTGCAGCAGGTGGTTTTCACCCACATTGGGTTTCCACCTTACATCTTGTGTTCTTTGGTGTGACTATCTGTTTTCTTTGTTCATGCTCATTATTTTATGGTACTGACATGCAAAACTAATTCAAAGAACAAATAAGGAAGATTTATTAAAAGAATTAGATAATACTGATTCACCCCCCCTCTCAGTATTATTTCCAACAATTGGTATCAGAGCAGGTCCTTCAGAGAAGCTTGATCGCTTGAAGGTAGATCGTTCATCATGAGCAACTACAAGAGAGAAGCATTAATCAGGCCACCATTTTTTGATGGGACAAACTTCAATTATTGGAAGGTAAGAGTTACTGCCTATCTTCAATCTCTTGGTACAGAAGTTTGGGACATCGTAGAGACAGGCTACGCTTTTCCTTCAGCTACTCCTACAGATGCAGTCGAGAAAAAGAAGTATGAAACAAATGCGAAAGCAGTCAGTACTCTATTAGGATGTATATATCAATCAGAATTCATGAAGGTAATGCACTATAAATCCGCAAAGGAGATATGGGACAAAATTGTCACGAGCTATGAAGGAGATGAATAGGTAAAGCGTGCTAAACTTCAAACTCTCAGAATTCAGTATGAGACTCTCAAAATGTATAATGATGAAAGTGTGGCTAACTATTTTCTTCGGGTAGATGAGGTTGTTAATTGTATGAAAAATTTGGGTGAAGAAATAAAAGAGGCTATTGTGGTTGAAAAGGTTCTAAGATCATTGTCCCCCAAGTTTGAATCTAAGGTATCTGCAATAGAAGAAAAGGAAAATCTACGAATTCTTACTATGTCTCAGCTACATGGAATTCTAACTGCTTATGAAATGATAAAGGGAGGTCCATCAGACAGAAGAGAAGCTGCTTTCAAGGCATCTGGCAAAGGAGATTATTATGAAGCAAGCCACGTCCCAGAAGAAGAGGAAGAAGAATCAAATTTTGTCAGAAATCTTCAAAGGGGTTCTGGAAGGTTCAGAGGTAATTTACCTTTTAAATGCTTTGCTTGTGGAAGAGTAGGTCATTATGCTGCAAAATGTCCTTATAAGGATAAAGGAAAGGAACCTGCTAGATGGAACAAGAAACAGAACGCAAATAAGAAAAGCTACTACACTCATGAAGATAGTGATGGTCTATCAAACAGTGATGAAGATGAACAAGGTAATGAATATAAGTTGTTAATGGCATTTGAAGATGATGATTATATGGATGCTATAGATGTGGATAACCTTTATGATGAAATTACTAGACTCAAGAGATGTATAGAAGAAAAGAACATGATCATTGATACTCTACAATTTCAAATTGATGAAAAGGAAAAACATCTTGAAAAATTAGAAGGTGAAATTGTTGGTCTTAGAAAAGAGATTGAGAAAACAAAAGCTATTAATCTCAAGTTTGTCAAAGGATCTGAAACTTTGGATGAGATTATCAATGTGCAGCGGTCTCCACTAAACAAGACAGGTCTGGGGTATAATGGAGAAACTTCTCAAGCATCCACCTCAAAAATTTATCTTGATGCAGCAAGAAGAAATGAGCAAAAGCACAATGAAGATCATCAGGTAAAGCAGGGACGAATTACAAACAGAAACTATCAGGGGCAATCCATCTTAAGGGTGAACAAAAGCTACAACCAGCCACAGGTAAAATCTTCTCAATTTGGTTCAAGAATAGATGACAATAGAAATTACAATCAATTGGCTGGTAGATTCGATAACCGTAGAAGTTTCTTCAATGGACAATGCTTTTCTTGCCATAACTTTGGTCACAAAGCAGCTCAATGTGTTGCATATAAAACAATCATGACTAGGGAAGCTCAAAAACAAAGAAGTATGACCGGGATTACAAAAAGGACCTATAACAACTTTTCGGTTCTTGAAAATGAAGTTGAATGTTCTATTTGCAATAACTTTGGTCATGAAGACTCTGAATGCAGGAGCAGGTTTCAGCAGAAAAAGGAACAAGCCTCAAGCACCAAAACATGGAGAATAAAGGAACCACAAACAGAAAGATGTGGGATAGCATTTTATGCAGAGGGACAGGAAAATCTATGGTACATTGACAGTGGATGTTCGAAGCATATGACAGGTGATAAAGAAAAACTTGAGTCATATTCTGCTCTAGAAAAAGGAAAGAAAGTATCTTTTGGAAATGATACTCCTGCAACTATAAAAGGAAAAGGCATTGCTCAGTTAAAAGAAAAGGTCAAGGCTGGAAATGTTTTGTATGTTGATGGATTGAAGCATAATCTTCTAAGTGTCAGCCAGATGTGTGATCAAAGAACCGAGGTTATATTCAGATCAAATGGATGTCTTGTTCGTGATCTTGATACAGGTAAAACAGTGATCAAAGGCAAAAGAACTCCAAATAATCTGTACATATTTGAAGAAGGACAACAACAATGCTATCTGAGCAAGGATGAAGAGCACTGGTTATGGCATCGGAGGTTGGGACATCTAAGCTTTTCACAGATAAGGAAAGCATGCAAATATCAGGCAGTTCGCGATCTTCCAGATATCAAAATTCCTGACAACACCATATGCAAATCATGTCAGTTTGGAAAACAAACCAGAACTAACTTTCCAGAGAAAGAAGGATCAGCTAGCATGCCTCTTGAGCTAGTACATACAGATACATGCGGTCCTTTCAGGAAAAGAACACCTCGAGGAGAAGAATACTTGATATTATTCATTGACGATTTCTCCAGGTTTGTCTGGTTAGGACTTATGAAGCACAAAGATGAAGCATTCGAAAAATTCAAATCCTTCAAAGCCTTGGTTGAAAATGAATCAGGTCACAAAATTAAGTGCCTCAGATCCGACAGAGGTGGGGAATTTACTTCAAATGAATTTTTCGATTTCTGTGAAGAACATGGGATAAGAAGAGAATTCTCTACAGCAAGAACCCCTCAGCAAAATGGAGTTGTGGAAAGAATGAACAGAACAGTCCAACAAATGGCTCGTGCTATGCTTGATGAGTCAGGAACTCCCGCAACTTTCTGGGGTGAAGCTGCACATGCTGCGGTTGTTATTCTCAACAAAACAAATGTCCGGGTGAACAACACTCAAACTCCTCATGAGCTCTGGAGTGGTAGGACTCCTTCGGTAAAGCACTTCAAAATCTTTGGGAGCAAATGCTATATCAAGAATACTGATGAGCAGCTTGGAAAACTTGAACCTAGAGCAGATGAAGGCATTCTTCTTGGTTACTCTCCACATAGCAAAGCATACAAATGCTACAATAAAAGACTTGGCAGAATTGTTGACAGCATTGATGTAGTGGTTGATGAGAAGGGATACATTCCTAGGCAAGTACATCATGAAGACATCGAAGAAGATGAAGGCTACCCCCAACGACAGAATGATGAAGAAGAAGAACCTCAAGAAGAACCAGAGGAGCGAACAAGAATAGAAGAAAAGACTCCTTCCAGGTATGTTCAGAAGAATCATCCAGAATCTCAGATTATGGGGCAGAAAGAAGCAGGTGTACACACAAGAAGAACAGTTGCAGAAGCTTCAAGCTATTTGGCATTACTCTCCTCTACTGAACCACAAAATGTGAAAGAGGCATGCGAAGATGAATGTTGGGTGAAAGCAATGGATGAAGAACTTGAGCAGATCGAAAAGAACAACACTTGGGAGCTGGTTCCTAGACCAAAAGATAAGAATGTTATCGGAACAAAATGGGTCTTCAAAAATAAATTGAATGAAAATGGAGAAGTAATTAGAAACAAAGCCAGACTTGTTTGTAAAGGGTATGCGCAGCAAGAAGGAATAGAATTTGAAGAAACCTTTGCTCCTGTTGCAAGACTTGAGGCCATCCGAATGTTCCTTGCTCTCTCAAGTTTTCAAAACTTCAAAGTATTTCAAATGGACGTGAAATCAGCCTTTCTGAATGGAGACTTGGAAGAAGAAGTGTACATTGAACAGCCAGATGGGTTCATTCTTGGAAATGATCCAAATCTTGTATGCAGATTGAAGAAGGCTCTCTATGGTCTCAAACAAGCTCTAAGGGCTTGGTACTACCGTTTGGACAAATATCTTCATCAACAAGGCTTTTCAAAAGGATCAGTAGATAGCAATATTTATATAAAAGTTGAAAATGACAAATTGCTAATACTTGTTGTGTATGTAGATGACATTATTTTTGGGAGCAATGAAGAAGCTATGAGTCAAAGCTTTGCCTTGGTCATGCAGAAAGAATTTGAAATGTCCTTGCTAGGAGAACTAACATATTTCCTTGGTTTGCAAATCCAACAAAAAGAAGGAGGAATCTTTTTATCTCAAACCAAGTATCTCAAACAGATTTTGAAGAAATATGGTATGGAAGATGCAAAACCAGTATGTACACCCATGGTCACAGGATGTAGCCTCAGTGCAAATGATGAATCTGCAGCAATACATCAACCAACCTACAAATCTATGATTGGAAGTTTACTTTATTTGACAGGTACCCGACCGAACATCATGCATGCAGTTGGAATAGTTGGAAGATTTCAGGAAAATCCGAAGGAGACTCATCTTCAGGCAGTGAAGAGAATTTTCAAATATCTTCAAGGGACTCAAAATTATGGCTTATGGTATCCTATAGATACAGATCTTACACTTCATGCTTATACAGATGCAGATTGGGCCGGAAGCGTGGATGACAGGAAAAGCACAAGTGGTGGTGCGTTCTTTATGGGTTCCAGACTGGTATCTTGGTTCAGCAAGAAACAAAGTTCAATTGCCTTGTCTACAGCTGAAGCGGAATATGTTGCTGCTGCATCTTGTTGCATCCAACTCCTTTGGATGATGCAGATTTTGCAGGATTTTCAAATCACTTGTACACCACCAATCCCCATCTTATGTGATAACACAAGTGCAATCAGCATCTCAAAGAATCCTGTTATGCATTCAAAAACCAAGCACATACCAATCAAGTACCATTTTCTCCGGGAACAAGTGCTTGAACAGAAGGTCAAGTTGGAGTATGTTCCTTCTAAGGAACAAGTTGCTGATATTCTCACCAAACCATTGCCCAGGGACACTTTTGAATACCTCAGGCAAAAGCTGGGGGTTGTTGATGCATCATCTTATTGCTGAACCTCTTCTGATTGATGGTACAGGTTCAGGGGGAGCATATAATGCATTGTTGGCATTATGGAGGATGTGCAAAAAGAGATCTTGGAAGTAGCTGCAATATGTCTCTATCTCTTTCATGGTGGATTATGGTTCTTCGTTGCAGATCTGGTTCATATTCAGGGGGAGCATGTTCTTAGGGGGAGCATAACCCTTTGCCCTTGATGTCAAAGGGGGAGAATGAAGCTGAAGTTTTGAGGTTGCCATCAAGTCCAAAGGGGGAGATTGTTGGCATTATGGCTAAAGTGTTGTCCTTGATGGCAACCCATTCAGGTGATAGATCACAGTACTTCAAGTCAGCAACAGAGATTGATGATCAGCTATCAAATATTGAAGAAAATAAGGGGTACGCAGGTACACCTTACATAAGGTGCGTACACGCAGGTCAGTGTTACATAAAGTGCGTACATACCCGCAGTTATCCCGTTCAGGAGGTGTGTACCCCCAGTGCACACATTTCAAGGCAAAGAAATTCACATGTGGGGTTTTCTTATGTTTTACTCTTGGTATTTAGCCGACGGTATTGGGTTATTATGGTGTCGGCTCGTGGTATTGATCCATGTTTTAAGGAAGAGCTTTCCTATATAAAGCAAAGGAGATCATTTAGATTGAGTATGTTTTGGGTTGAATATCTTATGAGGGCTAGATCTGGTCTAGATCTAAATAAGGCGAATCTATTGATGGACTGAGATCTCTTCGGCGCATGTTCAGATCTGTAGATCTGACTGTCTGGGTTATTTCTGAAGTCTTGAAATCATCTATGCCTGAAGGTACGCAGGTACAGTGAAAGAAAAGTGCGTTCATACGCAGGAACGAAGCGTTTCAGGTGCGTCGATACGCAGGCACAAAAGGGTTTCAGGTGCGCCGGTACGCAGGCTCAGAAGGGTTTCAGGTGCGCCGGTACGCAAGCACAGAAGGGTTTTAGGTGCGCCGGTACGCAGGCACAGAAGGGTTTCAGGTGCGCCGGTACGCAGGCACAAAAGGGTTTCAGGTGCGGAGGTCCGCAGGCAGTTCAATGGACTCAGAGCGAGGTACGCAGGCGAACAGTTGAGCAGGATGCGTACTGTAAGCAGGCAAGCAGTTGAGCAGGGTGCGTACTGTAAGCAGGCAAGCAGTTGAGCAGGGTGCTTACTGTAAGCAGGCAAGCAGTTGAGTAGGGTGCGTACTGTAAGCAGGCAAGCAGTTGAGCAGGGTGCTTACTGTAAGCAGGCAAGCAGTTGAGCAGGGTGCTTACGTAAGCAGGCCAGCAGTTGAACAGGGTGCTTACTTCTCTTAAAATCTTTGTTTATCATTGTTGTGTTCTGGGTTTGGTCCTATTATTGTTGATCTGGTTACTACAGTTGATTGGGTGATTCTCTTATACTTGATGATCATTTGATGCTTATGGATCCAGTTTGAAAATTTATGAAAAGTGGTCCTTGTAAGAAAAGAAGTAGGGGGTTGTAGCTCCCTTCCAGAAGAGACTGGAAAACGAGAAAGAGTTGTAGCTCTCTGCAGGTTGCAGCCTGCGTACTGGTAAAGGACTGCACCAGTACAAAACCATTGTAAAAGGAGTTTCTAATTTGAAAGAAGATAGAGACATATTGCAGCAGGTGGTTTTCACCCACATTGGGTTTCCACCTTACATCTTGTGTTCTTTGGTGTGACTATCTGTTTTCTTTGTTCATGCTCATTATTTTATGGTACTGACATGCAAAACTAATTCAAAGAACAAATAAGGAAGATTTATTAAAAGAATTAGATAATACTGATTCACCCCCCCTCTCAGTGTTATTTCCAACAAGCACTTCAATGCTCAGCCACTACTTTTGAATTTGTACTTTAGGGGGAACTCTATTACAAGTCATTTTTTCACATCCAATCAAATGGATTTGAAACTAAATCAATCAACATCCATTGACACTTTGCATTAAACCCCTGCAAAGCCAAGAACATCCACTGATCTGAAATTAAAAACTTGAAGGTTTCATAAAAATTTTACAAGCAAGTTTGCCTTGTGGGCAATGGATCAATTTTAAAAAGCATATAAACTTAGTGTTCTTAGTTAAGTTTTGCAGAAATAAAACACAAAAATATACCATGAACAACATCACACAAACAACAATTTGATGACGAAGTTCACTCCTCCTGGGCTACATCCTTGGGTCTAGCTTCCAATGTTTAACCTTTAAAGTATATGCTCAAATATGAAATTACATCAGGTTACATAGCTCAAATTGTAAAAATGACACTGCCATTATATTTAGAACACCCCTGTATAGGCTCTTATTGGACTCAAAAAGGTTGAAGACTAACCAAGTTAGGCCTCTTTCTCCGATTCCTTGTTATATGTTCTCCAAATTCACAAAACTGGATAAATCTTCTACGAAATCCAATTTTTGGCTGACCATCAGGCGGCGATTTCGCCTAGGACTAGCGAGATTCCCATCGCAATTGGTGCAATTTGTCACCTTTTTAAGCATGCCAAATAGGCCTTAGTGCTGATTTTATAGCCCTTAAGGGCAGTTACATGACTGGGGGTTGGGCTGACTACCCACCCCTGCCGTCTAAGCCCCTTCTCTGCTTGGTAATGGTCATGTGGCTTTAATATGGTTGGGACTAGGCTAACTGCCCGCCTCCATCGGCTCCACTTCTCTGCCTTTGGTGTTGGTCACATGGTGATCGACGAGACTGGGGGTCGGGCTAACCGATCACCCCCTCTAACTATGCATTGGTCATATGGTGATAAACATAACCAAAGGCTAGGGATAACTACCCCTCCCCCCAAATGCACCCGGACATGTGGTTAAATATAATCGGTGACCCCTTTATACCAAGAAACAATGTGGCATAGCAATAATTTGTTTATCCATTGGGCAGTAAGTTGAGGGGTAAAAACTTGTCGAGGCCATTCAACCCTGTTATGATTTTGTTTCCAATAAAAGAGGGCCACGCGGCACCCTCTCTTTGGGCCACGTGGCACCTCATAATTGGGCCACTTCAACAACCAATAACCAATTGAAAACTACCAACCCAGTTGTACAACCCTGCCACATGTAACTCTTGGATTGGTCCATATTGTCACATGTTCCTACCCAGTCAGCTGCTGACATCAACTGTACGGCATGCCCAGTTAGTATCCTAGTCAACCCTACAAGTTTACCTTTCAACTATTGGGCAAAAATTTCAGAACATCATAACTTCTTCATACGAGTTCGGATTGAGGCAATTCAAGCGGCATTGGAATAAGGATGACAAACACTACCATTTGACATTGGTTTCGAGAAATTTTGAACACTTTGATTTTTGAGCATATTTTTTATCCCCTAGATCATTCCTCCCCACTGGAAGCTTTTGGACCACCAAAAGTTTGTTTTTACTCAACAAGTAAGTGAGGGTACAACTCCCTCACTTTCCCAATCTTAATCCACCTTGATTTACTTGGATTAGTACCTTTAATCCCCACGCGAAGAGACTCCACATTGCCTCTGGGTGAAGTCCTTATAATACTCCTATCAATAATAGTATTTTGCTACAATTCTTCTAAATATTCAGGAGAAAAAATTCTATGGATGGAAATTGAACATTCTCCCCTTGATCATCAATCATAGGAGGTTCATACAATCTCAAGTTTTCCACATTCACAACAGAATAAATTTGCATATAAGGTGGAAATTCTAATTAGAAAGCATTGTTACCAGTATTCTCAAAATTTTGAAAGGACCATATCTGATTGGCTTGAGCATTTTACCTTCACCTTAAAGTCTTTCCTTGTTGACGTACAACCAAAATTGATCTCCCACTTGGAAGTCATGATCAACCTGATGTTTGTCATGTCTTTCCTTGTACTTGGCTCTGCTCTTCTCAAGTTGCTCTTGTACACTTTTATGCACTAGCTAGATTTGTTAAATAAAATGCTTGGCCTTTTCCACGTCACTATGTCCATCTATAATAATATCTTTTCCAAGGGTGAAATTGAAAGGAGACTTTGACAAATAACCCAAACAATCTTCAAATGGAGATACTTGTGTAGACGAATTTTTGGCATGATTGTAGGCATGCCTAATGTAATGCAAATGTTCATCCAAAAGTTTAGGATGCTTACCACAATATCCATGAATGGTATGCACTACAATTCAATTTACCACTTTTGTCTGATCATCATTTTTTGGATGAAATGTTGTGCTCTTCTTCAACTTGGTGTCCATGAGTTCCCATAAACATGACTAAAGCTTCTTGACAAATCGATAATCTCAATAAAAAATAATAGAAAAGGGAAACCCAAAGTGTACCCATACATTTTGGAAGAACATATTTGTTGTATGTTCAGTTGTAACCTGTTTCTTACATGGCATCAAAACATACACTTTGCTAAAATGATCCACACCAACATAAAGATAATCATGACCTTTCTTTGACATTGGTAGTCCTCCTACAAAATCCATAGAAATACTTTCCCAAGGACGAGAAGGAATAGGAAGTGGAGTGTACAAACCCAATTTTCTATTGCTAGGCTTGCTAGTAGCACACATGAAACATCCTCTTACATATCTTGAAACACTTTCATTCATGCGAGGCCAATAACAATACCTCTGAATTTGTGAAAATGTTTTGCCTACACCAAAGTGACAAACAATAAGAGAAGTATGGGCTTCCCTTATGACATTGACTCCTTCACCCTGTGGAACAAATAACTTGCCAAGATGATACAAAAACTTGTTATGAACATGATAATCCAACTCTTAAACATGATTTCCTTGAACCAAAGTTGCATAAACATCTTTAAATTTTTAATCTTGAGCATATTGTTCAATATTACTTTCATGCATGATTGAGTTATGCTTAAGAATGACATATGCATTAACAATATGCCTTGATAACATATTGGCAACTTTCGTGTATATAACTTTCTTGTACCTGATTACCAAATGGGATGGTTGTAGGAATCCCATCCACCTAAAATGTCTAGCTTGTTGTAGCTTGGTTTACGATTGTAAATATTGTAAATGTTGATGGTCAGTATGAATAATAATTTCCTTACCCATCAAATAGTGCTTCCATTTATTCACGCTTTATACCAAAGCATACAACTCTTTATCATAAGTTGGATAGTTAATTATGGCATTGGTAAAGGTTTTATAATGATAACAAAGAGACTTACTATGCTGCATCAAAATTTCTCCTATGGCATAATCACTTGCATAAGTTTGAATCTAAAATGGCTACTTAAAATATGGAAGTGCAAGAATTGGTGTTGTACTGATTTTCTCTTTCAATGTATCGAAGGCTTTCTGCTACTTGCATCGCCAATGAAAGTCCTATTTCACACTTGCCAATGAATGTAATGGTGTTGCAATGAGTGAGAAGTTAACTATAAATTTTCTCCAATATTGGGTTGCTCCCAAAAATCTCCTAACTTTTGTTACATTGTTTGGTTTAGGCCAATTGACAATAACTTCAAATTTTGAGGCATCAATTTTCAATTCACCCCCTCCTACAATATGACCCAAATAAACCAAAGAGGTTTTCCCAAATTCACACTTAGACATATTCAAATACAATTTATATTTCTTTAAGACATCTAAAACTTGTTTCACATGCTTGACATGCTCTTCTCGAGTCTTACTAAAAATAAGAATATATATTGTATTCCCTTTAATACTTTATCCCTTTTATGAATATACCCTTGGATTTAAAAGTTTTCATTTTAAAATTATGTGATTTGTTTGATGAATTAGGCATTTCATTACACACTGATACCATCAAAGGCGAAACAAACCTAATGTGTAGTTGTGATATTTATTTCAAAGCAGAGGAGAACCAAAACATTAAACTTCTCATGACAGAAAATTTTGTGAATGAATGATTCACCTAGATCAATCTTGTTTAGTGATTTTAAACTAATCATAATAAACAAGAATAAAAGTGAAACAATCAAAATTAAGCACACTTCCCTTACAATGTTATGATGGTGGCTCACCCTTAGCTTTGTCACTAGCAAGCTCCCACAACTGCTTTATTCAAACTAGAAAGAGAAAAATTCAAAACACAACTAATCTACTCCTAAACTCTAAACTAATCAATGGTTAAAATATCAAGTGTAATCATATATCCAGTGTAACCATCGAAGCAACTCCAATCCTGTAAAAACAAAGCAGTTCCAAATCAGTAATGTGAATTAGAGCATGTTATGATAAAAATGAAATAAAACATACTTACTTTTATGATTTTCATTTAGAAACACAACAAGTATGCTCTTACCATTGTTACAAAATTTTGCAAAATATGAATCCTCAAGCCATTTTTCTAACCTATCATGAAACTGAAAAATGCAAGTCATTGCTTAAATAAATGAAGTCTACAGATGACAAGTGTATTTTTTGAGGATTCACTAGGGAAATGAAAATATTTTCTTGATCCTTCCCATCAATTAAATCAAATGATTCAAAGCTAGATGATGAAGTATACAAACTATATTGAACCATAGGGTGATTAGGAAGTGTAAGACCTTCACATTCAACCAAAGGAGGTGTACAATTAGAGATTATTGAAATTAAATCATTATATAATTTAAGTATCTGAATGGTTGATGAATGCATGGGCTAGCAAGTGTTCTTGCAGCTAATTGAGAGGGAATTACACCTTCTTGTTGATTCTCAAATGAATTTAAGAGATTTATAATAAGATATACATTCATAACCTATAACTCATATGTTTACCATATGTTTAACGAAATGTTTAATGTGTACTAGGAAATCTAGGTTAAGTTTTGGATTACGTTTGAATGTTTGACATTTTCGTCATGTTAATTATGTTTCTGGAAAGTTACAAGTAGTTCTTAGTAATGGTCTGGAAGCTAGCCTAGAAGAGTGGCTCAGATATCAGCATTGCTGGCACTAAACTAGAGGATTTAGGTCATAACCGCATGGAAGCAAGCTTGTCCATATAGTTGGGGCCTCATAACTACACTTTTGCATTGTTGTGTGTGTGGTTAGGGTGTTAGGTCGGTGAAAAAGGGTTCGAACTCAAGGATTGACCACCTGGGGTGGTTTGCACCCTCTTGAGTGGTCTGTGGTCTTTAAGGGATGTCAATTTGTGGTCAGATTGTAGGCACCACTTCCATAACTAGAACATAGAGGTCGAGTCATGTCATAGTAGCACTCGGCCTCACATTTACCTTGAGAGCTTGTAAAAGCGGGTAAAAGTTGGGAGGGGTGGTTATACGTTGATAGGACAATAACCATGCATCCTACCACCTGTCTCTTCTTGGTCGCCCTATGTGGGGGCATTTAAATAGAAGTTAAATGTTATCAATATTTCTACATTTTTATTTCAATAAAGATTAGCATGTTTATTTCAATAAATATTAGCATGTTAGATGATTATTTTTCAAGATTAGAGTTTATTTTGTCTATATACATGTTTATGTTTTAATTTTTAATTTTTTAAAAGGTTAATAAGTAATTTTTTTTTTAATAGTAGTATTGACAACTCGGGTGGTCTTGTACTTACATGATATAGACTAATTTGGAATTAACTGAGAAATTGAACTAAAAACCTTATAATATTTTATGTGATACGTTTACAAACTTTACCAAATAAACTACCACAAAATAGTAATAAAATACTTTTTAATTTTAATAAATTTCCACACATTTTTATATTAATTGTTTTTTTTTTAATTAAAAAAGTAATGGGGTGCTATTTAATTTTAATGACTCTTCTGCATATTTTTTTTACGATAGGATGACATATTAACAATTTTCAAGTTTTTATTATATATATGTTTTAAAAAATGAATAGGAAACTATCTAGCCATTTCTTAGTCTAACTAGCTAACAATGAATCTTGTCATTATGTGAGTAAGTACAATTGGAAATAACAAAAACATGTACATAACTACCATGTATCACATTAAAAAGTTATAAGTAATTTTTAATTTTAACTTGGACGAATCTAAGATCATTTAAAAGTTTTAAAAAATAATAAGAAACTATCTAGCCATTTATTACTCCAACTAGCCTACAATGAATCGTGAGTAAGCACATGTGGAAATAACAAAAACATGTACATAACTACCCTCTATCACACTAAAAAGTTATAAGTAATTTCTAATTTTAACATGGACAAATCTAAGATCACATAAACATGTTATAATCTAATTCAAATATGGATATTTCAAATATAATTCTTAAATTTTTATTTTTTTATTGGTTTCATTTATGAGGGATTTGAACTTTGAATCACATCATTTACATAATACTTCATAACACGACAATCACTAATTAAACTTTTCATGTGGCTCTAATTCTTAGATTATTATAGTATATAATATGGTCTATAGTCTTTCCAAAGCAACTAGTGACACCCAATTTGGGCTTTCTTAGCTTCAAATATGATAGATCAACCAAAAACCCTAAATTCCACAACCAATATTTTGAAGCTAGTCTTTTAACGAGCCAAAAACCCTAAATTCCACAACCAATATTTTGAAAAATATAGCATCTCAAAACCCAATTTTTTTCTCATGTGTACCTCAATATGTATTCTCAAAATATTAAAAGTTTCATTGTACGAAACTCTGGTGAAAATTTATAATGAAAATTCTCAGATGACTTGTTTGAGACTAATTTCAAGGCTAGTCAAAATCCCTAGCTTCCATAAGCTATATCTTAGAAATTATAATGATCAAAAAACATGAAAATTTTACCATTATCTATGTCTCCACTCCGGATCTTGAAAAAGTCACAATCTAAAACTTCTCTAAAAAAATTCTAGCAAATATTATTTCAAGACAACTCATTTGAAATTGATTTAAGGACTAATCACAAACCCTAACTTCCACATGTTATATCTCAGATACTGTTATGAGAAAGAACCTAAAATTTTGATCACATATATCTCAATCTTATTCCCACTCTTAGCAACTTTTTTTGAAACTTCCCAATAAATTTTTTGAAGTGAAAATGCCAAATTTTTTTGATTGAAGGAAAAAGATCCTAGTATTGTAGTCTTTGATATCATCCCCTTTCTTATGGATACTTGAATTGACAACACTATAATAGACAATTATAGGAATTATCAAATATTTTGTGAGAAATGGAGAGAAAAGTAACATCTCTTCATAAATAGATATACAATGAAAAATAAGTCTTTTTGAGGTGGAAACCTCTTTTTATTTTTTTGCTAATGCAAGAGTCAGACCTTCCAATTCATTAATCATAAAATAAAGTACATAGAATACATCAAAACTCTCATGGTCGTTGACTATGGAGAAACCCCATCAAAACTATTCCCTACTCCCTACCTCCAAACTTTACGTTTCTCAAAAGAAAAATACATGAGTTTGGACTCGGACCCGAAAAGAACACATGGTTGTTTGCATATAAAGGCAACACATCCGCCCGATTTCTTAAACTTTGGTTCAGTTTCCTGCGCGGTGAGCCTCTTGTCCCTTGGGATACACTTTTCTCGCCAAACCTAGCCTTCCTCTTTAATCTTGATCGATGAACCTTTCCGTTTGATCCAATGGTTGTAGACCATATCACAATGATAAGATGCAAACCTGCACGAGCGATCTAATCCGTTGATTTGCAATGTGAGATCCGATGGTGGAGATTGCTATCGTACCCATCTACATTCATGGATGTTAGCGTGCGATGAGGGCGGTATTCCTGCCATCCCCATCGCCACGTGGAGCACAATGAGTGGGATCGCTCCCAAAAGGGAAATACCGCTTCCCGCTTGTGAGGGCTGTGATCACCTGAAAACCACTTAGGCCGCAGTAAAAAGACCAAAATTGATAGATCTTTGGTTTCACGATCTCCGGATGTCCTCTGCTCCCGACTATTCGCATCGTCAACCTTTCTTGACCCGATGTGTAAAGCATTTGCCGCCATCCTTCCTGCAATCCCTGAGGCCCTTTCGTCCTCGTCAATACAACTGGATACTTCAATGAACCAATTAATCTAGGAATTGCCGGTTGACCTCTCCAAACCACTTTCAAAAGAACCCATTTTGAGCATACCACTGAACAAACAACTGCTAGTTAACTGTACCTGCCTCCATGGCTCTCTTAAGGAACACTGTATTGTCTTCATCTGCTTGGTTTTGACACTCCGTTTTTAATCTGTTTCGAGGGAACTCTCACCAGTTCATCGCTACCCTATTATCTGTGCAGATCACTCCTTGATTGGCTAGCAAATCTGCTAGTTTATTGGCCTTTCTTCGCACATGTGCAAAACTGACTGTTCTCAAGCTCTGTAGATGACTGTGAATCCTTTGGAAGACTTGAATGAGCCTCCAATTTTTAGAGGCTTTTTCCGGTTTTGTTCCCTAGCTTATTCTCTTCACTGATTTAATGACCAACTCGAAGTCAGCTTCAATGATCGTATTTTGGTGATTTTCCTGAACCAGGAACTCAAGACATCGTTCCATGACCATTAACTCTGCCATGTTGTTGGTGGCCTTTCCTAAGTGGCCATGGAAGATAAACAAAATATCTCCCCTGTCATCCCTTAACACTCCTCCATGGCCTGTCGTGCCCGGATTACCTTTAGAAGCCCCATCAATGTTGAATTTTAGAAAGCCCTTAGGGGGAGGATGCCAGAAGTCTAGCTCAGGATCCACAATTGAAACTTTCCTGACTAAGCCCTGAGGAACGAGTCCCTGCAACTCTAGCCTACAGAGAATCCTCCAGTCTGTAGCAGAAGGGGGATTCGAGGGGAGATTTTGAATTGTAGTACTAACCGTTTCCTTAATCTGTCTTAGGATCAGATCATAAATACCTTGGGAAGATTTCTTAACATTCTTGAAGATTCTATTGTTCCTTTCTTTCCAAACATTCCATATAATGAAGCTTGGTGTAAGTGCCTACGCTGAACCAAGAACTTCATTATCCGAAAAGTTCCTTCTCCATTTGGTGAGGGTATTGAAAAGACTTCTAGTAACTCTATCAGAATGTTGGAAGATTGAGGAAAAAGAATCCCATAATATGGAGGTGAAGATGCAGTTGTTGAGAAGGTGTTCCATTGTCTCCTCTTGAGCCTCACAGAGTTGGCATCTAGAAGGTCCTAGGAAACCCCTCTTCCTAATATTATCCCAGGTCAATATTTTCTTGTGTAGCACCAACCACAGAAAATTTTTAATTTTCATCCAACCCTGATGCTTCCATAGGTTTTTCCAAATCCTGTCAGGAGCATGGGAATCAAGTTCAAGGAGTATGAGTTTAGCTTCTTTGAGATTAAAGTTCCCCTCATTGTTGTTACCCCATCTCAGCTGGGCATGCCCCCTTGAAACTAGATTTTCCTTTGCTCTAACATTTTCATCAATCTTTCGGCCTTAGTTTTTAGAGGACTGTCATTTCGGAGATCAAGTTTCCTCCAGTTTCTCCATTTCCCTGAACTATTGGTTTGATCGCAAAAATCCTTAACCTGGGTAAGCTCCTTAATGTTTGTCTCTGCTTTGAGGTCCTCCAAATACTCCTATAACAGAATAGGTTCTTGTTTCCATCTATCCTCCCAAAATAAGGCTAAGTTTCCCTCTCTAAATTCCCAGAAGCTGTTATCTTTAATTAAGCCACTATTATCCCAGGCTTTGTTCTAGATATGATGTCCTCTTATTTTCCCATCCATCCTTATGCAGTCATTATCTAGCCAAGAGCTTGCGTATTTTTCTTTCCAAGTGATGGTTCATTGTGCTTCTGGTTCCTTTATCCATCGCCACCATAATTTTTCCCCTAGAACCTTACCAAGAATCTTGGGATCGTCCAATCCAAGACCCCCGTGGTTTTTGGGTTTGCAATTTTTTTCCTAGGCAACTAAGGCCCATTTCTTCTTTTCTTCGCCCTTGCCCCAAAGAAAGTCTCTTTGTATGTTTCTCCTTTGATGCAGGATTCATTTATGAGCAGGGATAGCTGATAGCATAAAGATTGGGATTGATTGAAGAATAGCCTTTGTGAGGACCAACCTACCAGCCAAGTTTAATGATCTCATTGTCCATTTCCTGGTCTTGTCATGCATCTTACTGATCATCGGCTCCTAGATACTCTTGTGTAATAGTTTGGTCGTTAATGGAACCCTCAAGTATTTCGAGGGGAGAGAGTCTCTTTGAAAGCTCAGAATTATAGATATGTTCCTCTGAATAGAAATGTTAGTATTGAAGAAAAAAATCTTATATTTGGAAAGATTAACTTCCAAACTAGAGGCCATGGCAAAGGCATTGAGGATTTGTTTATAAGCAAGAGCTTATTTGACTGTGGGTATTCCTTGCAGCATGGTGTCATCCACAAATTGTTGATGAGTCAAGGCCTGTCCATTATCAGAGAGTTGTATACCCCTGATGTTACCAACTAATTTTGCATGCTTGATAGCCCTACCCAGTCCTTCCATCATGAGGATGAAGAGAAAGGGAGAGAGAGGGTCACCTTGCCTAATGCCTCTGGAAGGGGTAAAAGTCTCTGAAGGAGAGCCATTGACTAGAATTGAAAAACTAGAAGAAGTAATCAAAGGCAGGATCCATCTTACCTAGTTGTGGTCAAACCCGAAATCAATAAGAAATTTCTTGATATAGTTCTAATTTAGCTTATCATAAGATTTGGCTATGTCCAGTTGCATGATCATTCCAGCTTTTCTCTTGCTAGTAAGAGAGTGCACCACCTCATGAGCTTGGATAATGTTATTCAGAATTTGCCTTCCTTCCACATATCCAGATTGTTCCCCCGAAACAAGAGAAGGAAAGAGGGGTTTGAGTCTGTTTGCAACCACTTTTGATATTATCTTGTAAACCACATTGCACAAAGCTATAGGTCTGAATCTATTAGGAGTTTGAGCCAACTCTTGTTTAGGGATCAGGGCTATAAAAGAGGAATTCAGAGCTTTCAAAATGGTTCTATGCCTTCTGGAATCTTCCACTACCTGCATAATTTCTTGTTTGACAATATTCCAGCTGTTATACTCCTATACCAATAGGTGTCATATTTCATGATTGACTTGTTGAGCTCTGTAATATGTTCATCCCTTTCCTTGTTGCAAAGGTTTTCCATATTATCAAAAAATAAAAAAATGTAAAAAATGTAAAGAGGGTATGCCCTAAAAGAAAAATCAAAGGGTAAAAAGAATAAAATGGTCAAAAAAGTGAAAGAAATGAACCCCAAACAAAGAAATACCAGGAAGGTGTGCAAGTCCAACATGCCACTACTTTTTCATTTTCTGTAAATAAGCATTGTGTGCAGCTTGTTAACTTTTTCCACAATTGATGAATGGCCAAACAACTAAATCCTGGCTAGTTCGTATTTGAATTTCCTGTTTTAGAGATAGAGAATAAAATCTGACCAGACTGTTTAATCTTAGTAGATAAGTAGATAGGTAGAGAAGCAAAGGAGCTCAACAGTTAAATCTGAGCCCTTGGATGTCATAAGTGCAGACTTAGGTAGGCTTTTCATGCAAAGAAAAGAAAAGTGGATGAGGGTTGGCTAGTCTAAGTGCACCCGAGTAAAGAAGAAAAAATGCTAGGCAAGGTAGGCGGGGTAGGTAGATTGGTTTTGCAGAATGATACCTGTGATGGATAATGTTTCTAAAAATGTGTTAACTTTCACTTCTATCACCAATGAAATGGTGGACATTAGACTTGATGCAGCTCAAGCAAGACAAGGTTGAATAACTAACTCCCCTTCATTCTTTTCCCTAAATCATTTACTAATTCCCCCCCTAAAATGTTAAGATCTGTTCTTAATATCACTCATAAGCCACTCATCTCATTTCATAAACATTGCCTAAGTAAAACCCTATTTTACTTAGGAAAATGGCTACATTTCTCATATAAACCCCTTTTTCCCTTTAGCCTAAGTTTTAATGTAAAATTCCTAACATTATAACTTAGCACTTTTTTATTTTCAAATTCATATTAACCCTAACTTTTATTATATAACTCCCTTATAAAAATTATTGCCCAATCCCGTATTATGTGAATACATTAAAAAACCCCAAATACTATGTATCCCTGCCCCGGTCGAAACACGACCATATCACTGTTTAAACAGGGATTAACGAGTTTAATTGAAACTTGTTAATAACCTTCCTGTCGTTCCATCATGGAATTAATTAACCATCTAGGTTAATTAACAACCAAACCCCGACCAATAAAACAAACCTTGAAATGATAAAAACATTATTTATTTGTTTTCAGGCCCACACATTAACTCCCCAACATCTTCAGCGATCGTCCATCGTCTGATCCCTGATTCACCATCCAATGGTCAATGATCAATATCGCGACCCCCTAACCGCCGAGCGTTAACGCGCGATCGGTTGGTGGTTTTGCACCCATACTCTGCCACGCATCACTCATCCGGGGTGCTCACTCCCTCCTAGTCCAAAACCACTTGACCCCAAAAGCGGTGCGGGGAAAAACCGTTTACCACCCCCCCACTGATGTCATCTGCGACATCCTCCGTCCTGTGCTGACATCACCCTCCACGTCCTCCGCCACGTCATTTGCCCCCGTACTTTCGCTGACATCATCCGTATTGCTTACGTCATCCATCCTTCAAATCATAAAATCCCGCCAAAACTTCATTTTGTCGAATAAAAAGGTAAAATGTCATTTTTTGCAATATATTACACCTCGCGCTCTCCTGCAAAATAAAATTGACTGAGTTCACAGTTCCAATCTCTCGACCACCTCCTGACCAGAAAAGCTACAACGCGAGCTCCGCAGCCTGCCATTCAACCTGCATAGTGCAGTCCTCCTCTTTAATACGGTTTGAACCAACACCGAGGGACTTCCAGGCTCGCAGAAAAAAGAAATAAAAGGATATACAGGGACACTTTCTACCCTAGCCAGTGGACCTTCAGAGACATGAATTTCCAAAGAAAAGCGGTGAGAAGACATGTTCGTAGATTTTTTTTACCAGAACACGATGGACAACGATGAGCAGGAGTCAAAACATAGTTAAAGAGTATCAGTTTAGCATTAAAGTGTATCAGATCAGCGATAAAGATGTCAGAGCAGAATTAAAGAAAGCAGATCATAATTAAAGAGCACTCTACGCCGGTTGCCTGTCTTATGAGATATTTGTTGTACATATTTTGTTGTATAAATACCCCATCCATTAGAGTATTAAAGGGGTGGTGTGTGGATTCTTAGACTCTGCTGTAATACTGAATTTTTGGAATAAAGAGCTGTTGGAATCAACTGTTGTATGGCCTACTGGATGAAGAATTGAAACAGAGGACTTGTCATAGACTTCTTGAATCAACCTCCATACCAATAAGTCCTCTATATCTTGTGTTTTACAGTTTTCTTGTTTATTATATCATCTGTGTTTCATAATCTGAATGATAAAGAAAATGTTAATTTCAGAATATGCTTGATTGCACTCCGTTTTCAGTCTTTATTGATTCTCCGTGTCTTCTTCAGAATTAGAATAAGCAATGAAATCTTAATTGCTCCTGTTTCCTAATTCTTTCATGTTGATTATTTGCCAAGGAATACTTAACTGCTCCACATCAGTAATCATCCAATTTCCCTCTTTAAATAGGTTGAAGGATTCTTAACTGCCCTTCACCCCATTTGAGCCCATTCCATCTATTTCAAGTCTCTATTTGTTCCCTGTTTGACTACCTTGCTTTGTGAAGCCATCCTCTGTTAAGAAACCAAATCCAGAAAGCCTTTTTCTTTGACTCCATCATGCCCAATGGACTGAACTATTCTGTCTTACCTCTCTGTTCTATTGAATCTCACCACCCAAACTCAAACAAAACCCTTGAACTTCATAACTAGCCTAATACCTTTAAAAAAAAAAGCTAAATCATAAAGAGAGAGCCCTCTCTGGATATAGATTGGCTAGATTCTGTATCTAAAAGATTGGTCTATGGTTACCTCGACATCCTTCCGTTTCTTACAACTTTGGGGAAAACTTGAGTCTTTCATTTTACCTGAATCTATCATTAGCTTTCCACATTCCATCAACAGCTCATTCTGCTTTTTTTTGCCCCTCTTCTTTCCTAGGATTCTAGGTGCTAGTCCTGCTGCATTTTTCATCGTTTTCACTCCTTCTTTGCCTTGTCTGTCTTTGTGTTTTAGTCTGTCCACCCCTTTAGTCTGGGTTTTCCATAAAAACAGTTGTTGAACCCTATTGAACTCCTTTGTAGGTAACGAGTCTAACCCTTCTTTGGTTCCTTGATTCAATAAACCTTCTATTGGACCTTCGTCTGCTTCGAGGAATTGGAAAATGTTTTGGTTAGATTTTTGCTCTGCAACTTTACATGTTCTTGGTCCTCTTTTGCCTCCTTTTATTTGTGTTCCACCTTGAAGAAGCTTTCTGAATCCTTCATTGTATCAATTTTGTTTTTTCTCTCTATCTTATTGAGAGGTCAGTCTCTGAACAGATGTTAATGCTCGTGACATTTGCAACATCTGAATGGGATATGTTCATAATCTATCGTTTGCATCCATTCTTCATCAAAAACTTCCAGAATAACCTCGTCCGACAAAGCTCTAGAGAGATCCATCTCCACACATATTCTAGCGAAGGAAGTATACTTTCCCCTTCTAGTGGCCTCATAAACTTTGACAAAACACCCTAACTTATTTCCTATGGCTGATAGAGATTTTGTTTGCCAGTAATCAAGAGGTAGAGAATAGAGTCTTACCCAGACTGGGACCGAAGTTGATCAGGTGCTCATGTCCTAAGTGTCGTAAAATGCTCAAAATTTAAAGTGCTTAGAACTGGTTCAAAGTTCAATGACTGGAAAGTGCTCGTCTTCCCAATTCCGGTGCCACAAACGGTTCGAAAAATGGTCGCCGTATGAGGAAGTTATGGCAAAAAGAAGAATTTGTCCATAACATTAGAAATTTTAATTTTTCAAAAAAAAATTAAAAAAGGAATATTCCGTCGGCACGAAATCCGAGGCAACCACCCAAACCTTAAATGTAACTGCATTTAAGTTGGCGGAATTTTGGCAGGAGCGCCAAATTTGGCGGACCCACCATAATTGGCAGAGCTATCTGGAGTTAACTAAAGTTAGCTGGAGTTTTTCTAGGGGCAAACTGGAGAAACTTTAAATGGCCATAACTTTGGCTAGGAAAGTCGGTTTTGGACGAATTTTTTTTTGATTTTGGGTATTTTCGACCTTCTGAAGCCATTGGCGTAGGTATTACAGCCATATGAGGTCATTTGCAGAGGTTTTGGAGCCATGAAAGTTCTAGGAGCCACCAGGGCCCAGTTTTGTGAAGATTGTATAGGGTTGCAGGTATCCATTGGAGGTGATCCAATAGTCAATCCTGAAGGATTCAAGTGTTTTGAATCCATTTTTACCATCTATTTCTCCTGTAGATGCTTCTATTCAGCTATATTTTCAATTTGAGCATTTAATAAAAACAAGGACAAACCCGGTTGGGAGCTTTGGACCCAATAGACGTAGCCCTGGAGGGGGTGAACTGCTTTATCAACTTCTTTTTCATTTGTGGTTGATTTATTTTTCAGATCAAATTCATTTTAATGTGTTAAACAGTAAAAGGAAATAACTCTGCTATGCTTAAATGGATCATGAACAGCTGAAAATTTCATGTGTTTTCTTTCTGCAAGACATGGAAATCTTTTAAACATGTTTAATTCTGAATTGAATACCTTGCAAACAAATTTCAAGTAGTTTCAAATTCAGATCAAGTTGGTATCAGAGCTCAGGGTTTTTGTGCAAAGATCTTCTAACTGTCTTGCAAAGTATTGATGCTTACCAGGTTGAAACTTAAAAGAGGGGAAGGACAGTTGACTAGAGAACGAGAGAATCCTTAGTCAAGGAAGGCCAGAGAGCCATAACCTCCACCTTCGATTTCACCCTCAAGAGTCTTAGCAGAAGCTTCAAGGATGTCTGAACATGAAGGAGAAATTCCTATAGAGACAGATCCAAGAGAAGAAGAAAGAGTCTTCAGAAAGGCTTTCTTGGACCTCACTTAAATGGTGAGGATATTGTACCAAGAAAGAAATGAGAAATTGGCTGGAGAAGGGTCCAAACATCCACATGAAGGAGAGGGCTCTTCAGGAGGTAAGAAGGATGATGATCATTCCAAGAAAGGACATGGAGGAAATGGTGATCCACCACCCCCATCTTTACCTTCTTCCTCTTCATCCTCGTCTTCTTCTGTTCATAAGCATAGATCCTCTGGAAAAAGTCCTTTTTTGAAGCTTGATGTAAAATTCGAATTACCTATGTTTAATGGTGAAGTGAATGCAGAAAAGCTTGACAACTGGATTAGGTAGTTGGAAGTTTACTTGAGGATCCAAAATATGCATGATGATGCCACAAAGATTCAGTTGGCTTCTTTGAGAATGGATGGAGCAGCACTGGTCTGGTGGGAGGCCAAGACTAAAGAGGAGATCAAGAAATTTGGTAAGGTTACCTTAACATGGCCTGAATTTCATTTAGCCATTAAAAAACAGTTTTATCCTCTTGCTCACATGCAGAAGGCCATTATGAATTGGCAAAATTTCAGACAACTTAAGGGTCAGAGTGTCCAAGACTACACCCAAGAATTCAGGAGAAGAGCTCTCTTGTTAGGGGTAGAATTACAGACCCAAGAAACCTTGCTGAAATACATCGGTGGCTTGCATAGCTACCTTAGACACCCCATCTTGATGTTTAACCCTACTAGTCTGGACGAGGTTTGTGTCCAAGCTACCCATTTAGAGGCAAGGGGAAAAAACACATTTGAAGAGGGTAGAAACAAGCCCCCCAAGGGGAAAAACAAAGAGTAAACCTCCAAGGGAAAGAGCAAAAAGAATGCATCTGTCAAACAGGAGAGTGAGAAAGTGATCTGTAAACACTGTTCTAAACTAGGCCATGAGGAGAAAAACTGTTGGAAATTATATCCTGAAAAGAGACCTCAATTTAACAAATCCAAAGGGAAACAGAAAACTGCTGCTACTACATCTACACCACAAGATTTAGGGGAAGATTCAGGTGATGAAACCAAAATTGCAGCCATGGGTTTGAAAAACTTGAAGGGAAAAGAAATTGAAACTCAAGCCAGCACTAGTACCTCAAACTGCCATGTACAAGCTCCTAATGAGGAAGAAAGAATTGAACTGTTTCATGTGAGGGTGATTTCAAAACATACTAAAATTGACACACTTTTTGATAGTGGGTCACAAGCAAACCTTATATCAGAGGACTTGGTCAAGCAGCTTAAACTTGAGACTGTTCCACATCCGAAGCCATATCCACTTGGATGGATTTGCAAGGATGCAAATTTACAAGTTTCAAGAAAGTGCACATTTCGCTTTGCAATTACTGCACATTTTATTGACACAGTTGAACTTGATGTGGTACCTTTTGATATAGCAGGAATTGTTTTGGGAAGTCCTTACTTGTTTGACAGGAAATCTATCTTTCATCACCATGAAAACAAATATCATCTGTTCAAAGATGGCAAGGAGTTCATTGTTAGAGCTCATCGCAAGAAGACAAATATAGCGATGGTGAATGCAGGACAGGTAAAAAGGCTGGTCAATTCAAGTAAGAATTTTGTTCTTCTTATGATTAAGCCCAAGGTTGATGTGAATCATGAGTCATTTGACAATTGTGATCCAAAACTTAAATCAGATCTGTATGATGTAGTTGATGCATATCATGAGATGTTTCAGGAGCCAACAGGTTTGCCTCCTAAGAGGGAGATTAAGCATGAAATCCATTTGCATCCAGATTGTCCTCTTCCAAACATAGGCATGTACCGCATGTCTATTATGGAGAATGCTGAAATAAAGAAGCAAATCAAGGACTTGTTGGACAAGGGTTTCATAAGGCCAAGTACTTCGCCATGTGGGTCACCGATTGTATTGATTCCAAAGAAAGATGGCACTTGGCGTATGTGCGTTGATTTCAGGGCCTTGAACAAGATAACGGTAAAGAATCGTTACCCACTCCTAAGGATAGATGATTTGCTAGACTATTGGGTCCCTATAATACTAGTGATTACCCCATTACTATTGTAGTTATACCCCTTATTTATATTGATGTACCCATGTAGTGCCCATATTGTTACTATTGTGCCACATAGAAGCCCACTATTGTTATTGTTGTGCCCTACAATATTATTGTTATGTAGGCTTTGATTGTATTGGGACCACTTAGACTCCTATATATAGAAAGGAGGTATTTTCATTTGTATCATCCAAGAATTGTTCATTTATGTAATGTAAAGGAGGTTGCCCCCTCGAAGAGGCTGAATTCTAAGGCGTGGATCTCTCTTTTCTATCTTTTTGTGAGCTGGTTTCATAACATAGACCAGCTGAAAGATGCTCGATATTTCACTAAGCTAGACTTGCGCAGTGAATATCATCAAGTAAGAATTGAAGAAAGTGACATTTGGAAGACAACCTTTAAAACCAAACAAGGACTCTTTGAGTGGCTTGTGATGCCGTTTGGTTTGTGCAATGCACCTGCAACTTTCATGCGGGTAATGGATGATGTCTTGCGTCCTTTTCTTGATGATTTCGTTATTGTCTACTTAGATGACATCTTAATTTTCAGCAAGTCTAGAGAAGATCATGTCATGCATGTTAGAAAAGTACTTGATGTTTTGAAGAAGAATCAGTTATTTCTTAAAATGTCAAAGTGTGAATTTGGAAAGACTTCTTTGGTTTATTTGGGACACATAGTAGGAGGAGGTGCTTTGAGAATTGATCTTGCTAAGATTGAGGCTATTTTGAAGTGGCCTACTCCCAAATCCATAACAGAGGTAAGAAGTTTTTTGGGTGCAGCTCAATATTGAAGGAAGTTTATCTCTAACTTCTCTTCTATAGCAGCTCCTATGCATGCAGTGACAAGTGTGAAGCATGCTTTCCAATGGGGAGGCAAGCAGCAAAAAGCTTTCGAATCTTTGAAAGAGAAGATTAGTTCAGCTCCAGTCCTTGCATTACCAGATTTGAGACATCCATTTGAGATACAAACTGATGCTAGTGATTATGCTATGGGTGCATTTCTTCTACAACATGGTAAGCCTATTGCTTTTCATTCTGAAACTTTTAATGGTGTTGTTGTAAATTATCCTACATATGATAAGGAGTTGTATGCGTTGGTACAAAGCGTCAAAAAGTGGAAACACTACTTGATGGGCAAAGAAACTGTTATACATACCGACCATCATCCCTTACAGTACTTGCAATCACAAAGCAAGTTACAACAGTCACGACACTTCAGATGGATGGGCTTCTTGCAACAGTTCCATTTGGTAATAAGGTATAAGAAAGGTGCTTTGAATAAGGTTGTTGATATGCTTTCAAGGCCTATTATTGGTGCTGTTACTTTACTTAAGAATGATTCCATTGTACATGATAGTTACATAGAACAATATGCATCTGATGATGATTTTAAATATGTGTATGCTAACTTGAGTAAAGGGAATCATGTAGAGGAAAATGACTATCACATGCATAACAATTTGCTGTTTCATTTGGGCAAGTTGTGTATACCACAGGGGGAGAGGATAAATGTCATAAGAGAAGCTCATTCTTCTCTTATTGCTGGCCATTTTGGTGTGAGCAAAATAGTTGCACATCTACAGAGGTATTGCTATTGGCCTCGCATGGTAGATTCTGTTTCAAGGTTCATAAGAGGTTGTTCATTATGTGCTACAAGCAAGCCTAGCAATAGGAAGCTTGGTTTGTATACTCCTTTGCCGGTACTTTCTAGACCATGGGAGAGAATCTCTATGGATTTTGTAGGAGGTTTGCCAAAATATAGAAAGCATCATGATTATTTATATGTAGTAGTTGATCGTTTTAGCAAAATGTGTATACTTATGCCTTGTAAGAAAACTATAACTGCTTAACAAACTGCTGAATTATTTTTTCATCATGTATGGATTCACTTTGGTTTGCCTACTTCCATTATTAGTGATAGGGATTCCAGATTTGTGGGGAATTTTTGGTCCAACCTATGGGAGATGACAGACACAAAGTTGAAGAAAAGTACTGCTTTCCATCCGCAAACAGATGGACAAACCGAAGTTGTGAACAGAACCATTGTGCACCTCTTGAGAGGTTATTGTAGCAAGCATCCCAAGCTTTGGGATGAACATTTACACTACATACAACATGCTTACAATCGTGCCAAGCACTCTTCCACAAACACCTCACCGTTTGAAGCTTGTTTTGGTTACTTGCCAAAATCACCTCTTGATTTAATTCTTGAGAAAGATGTCGCCATTGAGGGACATAGTGACATTGACAAAGCTCGTTCATTCATTGAAAGAATTCAGCAAATACATCAACAAATTCAAGAACAGCTTGAGAAGAGTCAAGGCAAGTACAAGGAAAGACATGACAAGCATAGAGTCGATCACAAGTTTCAAGAAGGAGATGAGGTATGGCTGTACATTAGTAAGGAAAGGATGCAAGGAGAAGGTAAAAAGATGAAGCCTATTCGTTATGGTCCATTCAAAATCCTCAAGAAGGTTGGAAATAATGCTTTTCAATTAGATTTGCCTTCCTACATGCAAATGTATTCTGTTGTCAATGTGGAGAACTTACGTTTGTATGAACCTCCTTTGATTGCTGATCATGAAAATGCTGTTCAGCTGCCATCTATAGAAGATTTCTCGCCAAATTCTTAGATGAGCTGAAAGAAGATACAATCCTTGACAGAAGGACACACACTTCAAGGAGGGGCAGTGTAGATTATGTTCGGGTTGGTTTCAAAGGCAGCAAACTGAACAAGTCAAAGTGGATGGAGGTGAACAGAGTGAGGGAGCTGTACCCTCACCTCTTTAACAGGTAGTTGAAGGCTTTTGGGGTCCAAAAGCTTCCCAATGGGGAGGCGTGATCAGGTGCTCATGTCCTAAGTGTCGTAAACTGCTCAAAATTTAAAGTGCTTAGAACTGGTTCAAAGTTGAATGACTGGAAAGTTCTCATCTTCCCGATTCCGGCGCTGCAAACGGTTCAAAAAACGGTCGCCGTATGAGGAAGTTATGGCAAAAGGAAGAATTTGTCCATCACATTAGAAATTTTAATTTTTCAAAAAAAAATTAAAAAAGGAATATTCCACCGGCATGAAATCCGAGGCAACCACCCAAACATTAAATGTAACTGCAGTTAAGTTGGCGGAATTTTGGCAGGAGTGCCAAATTTGGCGGACCAGCCATAATTGGCGGAGCTATCTGGAGTTAACTAAAGTTAGCTGGAGTTTTTCTAGGGGCAAACTGGAGAAACTTTAAATGGCCATAACTTTGGCTAGGAAAGTCGGTTTTGGACGAATTTGTTTTTGATTTTGGGTATTTCCGACCTTCTGAAGCCATTGGTGCAGGTCTTACAGCCATCTGAGGTCATTTGCAGAGGTTTTGGAGCCGTGAAAGTTCTAGGAGCCACCAGGGCCCAGTTTTGTGAAGACTGTATAGGGTTGCAGGTATCCATTGGAGGTGATCCAATAGTCAATCCTGAAGGATTCAAGTGTTCTAAATCCATTTTTACCATCTATTTCTCTTGTAGATGCTTCTATTCAGCTGTATTTTCAATTTGAGCATTTAATAAAAACAAGGACAAGCCCGGTTGGGAGCTTTGGACCTAGCAGACGTAGCCCTGGAGGGGGTGAACTGCTTTATCAACTTCTTTTGCATTTGTGGTTGATTTATTTTGTAGATCAAATTCATTTTAATTTTTTAAACAGTAAAAGGAAATAACTCTATGCTTAAATGGGTCATGAACAGCTGAAAATTTCATGTGTTTTCTTTCTGCAAGACATGGAAATCTTTTAAACATGTTTAATTCTGAATTGAATACCTTGCAAACAAATTTCAAGTAGTTTCAAATTCAGATCAGAAGTGAAATTTTTGCATTCCAGAACAAAATTCATAATCCAAGGTCGCATATAGAGGCTTGCTGCAGCAAAAAAGTATGGCCCTCCTTCAAACACTCTGTCCTTATCTTCAATATTTGCAAATACTACAGTGAAAAATCCCTTGGACCCAAGATGTAGGTCAATGCTGCCTTTTGGTTTCCAGTGGTATTTAATCCACGTTTGTAAGGCTTTTTTAGTGGGCCACAACCCCATGAATTTACAAATGATTGCATATGTTTGCATGTGATCCCTGTGCACCTGCAACGCTGGATCATTTAAAATGACTTTGGGAGTTACCGCCGCTTTGGGTTTGCATGGTCCCATGTGTGCTTTGTCTTTAGTGCCTTGTTCCTTGATTTCGTCCACATTTTCTGTTGCATCATTGTGCTTCCTTGACTTAGTTCCCTCCTACTTTTCTTCACTACTTCTATCCCTTTCTTCTGAAGGCTCTCTGTCATTTTCCATTGGTTTTTTTCCCCTGCTAGCCACATCCTACTTGTAGGAGGGAGTGGAGCTCCCTCCTATTTTCCCTTTCATGGAGGATTGCCTCTGAAATAGTTTGCAACCTTGGTTTGTCTTCCTGCTTCGTTCCCGCCTCCTCCTCACTTTCCCTACATCTAATGACCCTTGGTGGAAACCTCTTATTAGAATAACATGAGATGATTCTAAATATAGGTCTACTATATATATATATATATATATATAGGAAATAAAAGGTATAATTATAATTAAATGATTTAGTTAACAAGAGTTTTATAATAGTCGAAATATAATAACTCAATATATAAATCTCTAGATGAAGCTTTATGCTTTATTGACATATGAAGTTTTTACACTTCATAGACAAACCCTCAAATATCACTGGTTGTGTGAGATAGTGGGACTAGACCTGAAGCTTAATGCCCTTTGTTTTGTGATCTTTGTTTATTTACAATGATTATTTACAACAAGGAAAATAGGAAGAGTACAATACAGATTTAAAAAAAAGAAAACATAAGAATGTACACTATGAATAGTTTATAACAACAAATAAAAGAAAGATATGAGAAATAATAAGCTTTAATGAAATATAATTTTATGAGTTGATTTAAATGAATGCTCCATGAACAACAAGGCTACGCAAGCATTTAACAAACTACTATAGGACGCATAAACATTGAAATTTCAACATAAATTATTCATCAATATAATGTAGAAAGGTATGCACAATAAATATGGTTGAAAAATGATTGATTTTGTTGATCAAAACTAAGTATAGCTTGTTGTTCGACTAGTCCCTATGAGAACTATTTACTAGAAATTAACTCACAGGTATCTATGACGTAAAAAGACTCGTATAAAGGCACTCAGATGAAAAAAATAAATAGGACAACCTTGAGAATCCTTATGGGGCCATTTTGATATGATAAAAATTAGCAAAGCTCTTCAAAAAGATCACATAAGAAAGAGATGAATATGCTCTCCTCATTGTCACTACTTAGAAAAAGTCTCCCCTCATAGATTTTCCATCCATTCCTTCATAGTCTTCTTTCCTTTTTGTAATCCCTTGGAACAATTAGAGAGACAAACTATTTGGAGATTAGTTTCTCATTAATTTAATTCATTTGACTTATGTTTTATCATTATTTGGGAAGAAGAGTTCTAAAGGAATTTTTAAATTAATTGACTTTTCAAAATGAGTTTTGGTAGATGGGGATTGTTGGTTGTGGAGCTTGATTGTTCAGAGTTTTTCATTCCAGTCATGCTGGATCCTTGTTCTTATCGGGGCGGCAACGCCATCGGTTTAATCGCCATCAGGGGGGTCTAGGGGGGGGGGGGCGATGAATTTTATGAGCCCCCCCCATGGCGGGGGTTTGGGCTTAGTGCCCCCAAAAATAAAAATAGATGAAATTTTGCCTTGTAAAACATTGTAATTTCGTAGTCAATTTGGGTTGTTCATTAGGTTGATGATCTAACAGTAGAAGTTATATTAATTTAGGGTTTTTTTTCCCTAGAAGATAACCCTTAGTTTATATGAGGGAAATTTGTTGTGATTGTATATTATTATTCTGGGCGAGAGAGAGAGAGGAGGTTGTATCTCATCATTTTGCTGGATAATAGAAAAGGAAGGACTAGTTGTTTCTCTGTGGACGTAGCCCAAATTGCGTGAACCATGTATATTTTTGTCTCTCTAGTTTAATGTGTTTCTGTATTTGTGTTTCCGAAATATTGTATATGTTTCATTGCTCCATTAATTAATTTCTAACAACTGATATCAAAGTCGAAGGTCTATTTGGTTGATAAAATAGAAAGAGATAAAGGTTCCTGGTTCAACTGAGAGAAATGGAAAAATATGGTAGGTTTAGGGTCGAGAAATTAATGGCCAAAACAACCAGCTTTGGAAGATGCAGATGGAAGATTATATGTATTAGAAAGATTTGTACCTACCATCGAGCGGAAAAACAAAGAAGTCGAAGAGTATGATAGACATAGAATGGGATATTCTTGACATTAAGGCACTAGGAACAATACAATTGTGTCTGGTAGCATCGATGATATTCAAAATTTCAAAGAAAATGACAATAGAAGATTTAATGACGACATTGGCGAAACTCTATGAAAAACCCTCAACCTCAAATAAGGTATTTATTATGAAGCATATATTTAATATGAATATGTTCGAAGGTGGATCTATTGATGGTCATTTAAATGAATTTAACAAGGTTACCAGTCAGTTAAGTGGTAAATTTTGACAATCAAAATAGTGCTCTGTTATTTATGTGCTCATTTCCAAAAAGTTGGAATGGCTTGGTTATGTCTATTTGTAACTTTGTCTTTAGATCTAGTACTTTAAAGTTTGATGATGTTGTTGGTGCCATCCTTAGCGAGGAAATGCGATGGAAAATATTTGATGAGACATCAGGTAATGCTTTGACTGTAGAGACTAGGGGAAGAAAAATGGAAAGAGGAAGGAGCCCAAGAAATCATAGTAAGTCAAGAAAAGGTCGATCCAATTCTAGATTAGGGATAGTGTTTTGGAAATGTGGGAAGAAAGGACACTTGGAGAAAGACTGCAAATCTCAGAAAGGAAAAGAAGGAGATGGGAAGCAAGATGTGCGCAATGCATGCTTTCCAAGTTTCTGGACCATGTGCGGTTCTCCTGACCCCATGTACCTGGTGATAAGTTCCTGTACTCCTTTTATTGCCTTGCTATCGCACAACAGTTTCATCCATGTCTCCATAAAGGTAGTGAGCGTTGAAGGATCCATCCCTGGTTCTAGTTGATCCTTACTACCTGAAGTGGAGGCCTTCATTAAGCTCTTCTTAGCTTCCATGAATGTCTCCTTTGGGCATTCGAAGTCATATTCAGGTTCCTTTGTAGGAGCCTTGCGAACCCACACACTTTCTTCTAACTGCTTCCCTTTATCATCACCATTGGCCATACCACTCCTGAGCATCATGTTTACATTCGGGTCTTCTTTGTGCAACTGAGACCTCATCATCTGCAAATTCTAAGTCGGAGGGGGCTGAAGTACCCCTTTTTCATGCAGTCTCACTATCAATGTAGGGTAATCTTCTGCCTCATGATCAAACTGAGTATAGTACAAACATGACGTCCTTGTCGGGTTTTTACAATCACAGGCATAGTGCCCTGGCCCTCCGCAATTGTAACAAATTAATTGTCTGCGACCCATTCTTGGTCCCATTCCACCTTGACCTCAACCGTGCCACTAAAATCTAGTGCGTGCATTCCTGCATTTGGGTCGAGGTTTTGCGTTTCGGTCTACACCCTGTAGGTAGGAACCTGATCCATCATTATTTCATAGCTTCTGCAGGTGTGTTCATAATGGCCTACCGACCTACAGAAATTACAAAACAATTGTTAGGACATCTGCGTATACTTTTGCAATAGATGACAATTATCTGTAGTGTGTTTTCCTCCTATCTGATAGATCTTGCACCATAATGCATGCACCACACTTGGTCCTACCTGTGCCTCAGGTCTTAACGGCATCGGCCCTCCTCCTGCCAAGTAAATTGGGAATACTAGACAATGGTTCTTGTCATGCCCCTGGCCTTTTCATTTTCTACACCATACCTCCTCATGCACCTTTGGCCGAGGTGTCCTGTCCTATTTCAAACTCTGCGTCTCCAAACACAGATTTTTCAATTGTGTGTGGATTCGTTGGACTCCTATACCAGGGTCTTGTATATGGGTCTCATGCAATCTCATTGCCATCTCCAAAGCTTCAACCTGGGTGGAAAGTTTTTTCTGTGATAGCATCATCCTTAAGTGCGGTGTTAGTGATGCTACAAACCATGTGCGGTGTTGCCCATCCGTCAATGTCATGTTGGCTTCGCGAATCATGCCCTTCAGTCTTTGGTCCAAATCCCAGGGGGTATCTCCCGGGAGCATCACAATCTCCTTAAACTAGATGATTGATTATGTTTCTGACTTTGGCCTGCTAAATTCCTTATTCCGTGCAGTCTAGATTTCTGCGATTAATGCGTTTGGATGGTCATTCAAATGCTTGATGTAAAATGTTAATTCGCGATCCTGCAATGCGCTCACTAGCATAGCCTTCTTGATATTGTCATCCACGATGCATTGTGCTTCCCATACCACCCTTACCATGAACCAGAATTGGTCCGGATCTTCATTCCCCACTCCTATAAATATCGGTAGTTTTATCACACTCGCCATACTGAACTGTGGTGGTGGCAGAGGTGGGGTGGGTGGAGAGGTGAGGAGGGTGAGATGGGTGGCAGTGTAGGTGGAGGTGGTAAGCACGGAATTCGTTGCCTTATCAGTCTGACTGCGCTTCTCGGAGAAACTTTCGTGAGATCCTCCTCACTTTCTCGCAAGGGGGAAATTAAGGGACTGGTTTCTAATTCTTCACTACTTCCACTTCACGTAGTCCCAAACATTAATTTATTCGCATAACCCGCTTTTCACACAATAGCATCTTGATCCAAGTATTCAAAGATTTAATATACTTACCTCGTGATCCCTTGAGGAAACTTTGCTCTGCCTCACTATAGTTGACAGTGGTATCTACCACGAACTCAGTGATAAATCCAACTATAATTCGATCAAGCCAATGGTCCACAGCTCGCGCAATCTTATCTCTTGACTCTTCTAGTCTGTGCACTAATTCCGAAGTCCACACGATTGGTTTGTCGAGCCTACATCTTCCCTGACTGTCTGCTAGCTTCACGATCCACTCATACAGTTCAGAAGGAAAGGATGCAAAGAAAATTTCATGGATTTCCATATACAAGTAGCGCTACAACCACTGTTCCTTGGATACTCGTGGATTTCTATTTTCCTACGCCATGAACTCGTGAATCTTCTTGTCCAACCACCCTTCAATTTCTTTCTTTGTTGGATTCTAGTGGCACGAAATCATACATCCCTTGTGCATATCCCGGTCCTGGAAATGGAACCATTTTTGGCATGGAGCGCGGACTAAGGTCTCACCCGAAGTATTATGGGAGGGTGCTAGAACCAGGTTTCTGCACCTTGGGGATGTCTGACGAGCTTCTAGCGATCCGCGGTTTGACCCTGCGCACACGTCGCTACGCGCATATATTAGTCCCTCGCAACCTGTGATGCTACCTTTGTGTAGCCTACTCAGGGTGAGATCTGTATTATACCCAAATTCCATCCTTTCCATCATTCTGCCTCCATTGTGCAAAGAACTGTGAATGTTTTTATGCATTTTCCACCATTTTCAGTTCTCTTTTGCAAAGTAGTAGCATAGTCATACTGTTGTCTTTTGATTTGAAAGTGTCGCAAGTGCCGTTTTTAGTCAAAGAAAAGGATTCTATTGTTCTTGATGGTTGATTATACAATTACTCTTGTATTTGATTTGAATTAGTAGTTTTTCAAGTGTCGAAAGAAGTTTTCAATTCAAAATAGTAAAGTGTCGTTATTATCTTCCTTTCGTTTTGAAGAGAAATCTGTTAGTACTGTCACTTTGAAAAGATAATTCGGATTTGTACTTAGCATTCTTCTTGTCATTCACACATTAAGAAAGCTAAAAACAAATACTCATGTGCATTTGCATTTAAACTTCTTGTTGGTTTGATTTAGGACAATGCATCTAGTGTGTGCTCTCTGCTCTATGTTGAAAGAATATCATCTCTCTTTCTTTAGTAGCTAGAATTTTCATTGCAAAAAGAAGATTAAACGATTGTTTATCATCTTAGATTTCATTTTAGGAATTGTACATCTACATCACGCGGTGAACCTGAAAGGAAAATTTCTTAAGAAAGATAAACTGTAAAATAAATTTAATGAACCTAAAAATGCTTTGGAACCTAATGCACAACATCTAGAAGTCTAGGCTAGAGACGTATTCCGACGTCGTAAAGCCTGGTAACTATCGCTTTCACTGTTGGTTGGGTGATTCCTCCTCTTTGAGATGACAAGTGCCAGTACGGACTTGTGCTCCCACGTACCGTTGAGTACATATTGGGAGACCACAATAGGCTATATCCTTTATCCATAGGAAGTCATGTCTGCCACCCTATCGATCGCAATGCACTAAACACATCATTCAGGAAGATTGACTGCCATACCGTAAAAAGTATTCTGCAGTTTTGCGATTGGTTTGGTAATCCCTTTGTCTAGATTTCCAGAATAGTCTTTGTTACACAGTAATTTGTCACTGCCTTCATCCTAGTCTTCCTACTGTGTCATGAGTCCAAATCATTCATGCTCATGCTCTCTGATGTTGCCAAATGACCCACTTTGCCAAATTTTCTGCATCATCACGACTGTTGTCAAAATAAACGCGCTGATGAGCGCTCCAAAACAAACCATACATGTTGTCATCGCGGAAGTACACATGATTCCTGCGATGGTTGAATTTCATGAGACAGCACGACTGTTACTTTTATTTTATTGCGATGACATGACCTTCTCCGTTATGCAGTAGCGATGTCAGCGCGCCAGTACAATTATGTACTCGCGATGATCCAGTTTGGGCGAGTTTGTTCTAACATTCGGCCTTCCAAATGACTCCAGACCTGGTTGTTGGCCTTGTTTATGTCGCCCTCCCTTCTCTGGCATGATTGTTCCATCATTTGTGCTACCTTCCTTGGAGATAAGCTCATCTTCCCACCATTCATGGAGACTCCTTCTCCTATTTAAGCTTTCACCATTGCTATGAGCTACTAGTTTTGGAATTCTTAGTCTTTGGAGTGTTGCTGATAGTGTTGTGAGCTTGATAGGTAGCTGGTGTGACAAGTGTGGGATTGTTTGAGGGCTTGAGGAAGGTTTTGAAGTGCTTTTGATCTTGTGTGAAACTTCTGAGTGAGAGAGACTTGTATTGGGAGATCCATCTTCAAGGGTGAATGCTTGAGGAACATGCTGGCTAGACCCTCCTGAGAAGGCTTGTGACGTCAAGACCTTGGTTGTAAGCTTACTCTATTTCATATTTAATACAATCGATGATGTTTTCCTATGTCTCATATGCAATGTACTAGATAGCTCATGATTTCTTGACTTTATGGGTAAATAGTTCTTTGTTATATCAGGTTATGTGCTTTGTTGTTTTTCCTTGCTTTGTTTCAAGTTGATTACTCTCTAGGAGAAAGAAGTGGAAGCTGGAGCAGCACAATGGAACTTCATCGACCACCAGTTGAGGTAGGCCTCTAATTTGAACTATTTAAGGAGAATTGTTGTTGATTTGTCCTTGTTTGTGACTAGACCCACTCTAGGGCTAGAGGGGTTGCCTCTGTCCGCAGAGGGAACACTTTCCTGCTTCACAAATTGGCGACTCCACTGGGGAGCTGGCCTTTGTCCCCTTTTGTTCATTCTTGCCTTGAGTTTTTGTTTCGGTCTCTTTTCAAAAATTTGGGGATTAGTTGTCTGTTTTTGGGTTTCCTGGTTTGGTCTGGGAGATGCTTTGTTTGTTTAAATATTGACTGTCTTGGTTTGGGAGTTTTTGGCTCGACTGTGGCTGTCTTTGAACATCATCGCGTTTTTTAATTAAACAGTCGTGCTGTCATCGCGCCACCCTTTTTGTAATTTCCTGTCCATCGCGTTATTACACCTAACAGACGTGACGGTTCTATAAATCGGACCATCACGGAAAAGGCGTGTACTTCCGCGCTGACATCGCATTGTTGCTACGCGTCGTTCTTTATCAGCGCTTTGTTGTTGTGTATCACCCGTGCTGATTGCTGTAGAATTGAATTTCTTCAATTCTGCCTCTTGAATCTGTTAGTCTTGCTATCCCCTGCTGTTCTCACTTGGTTTATGACTTGTTTTTCACTGTCTGGAGGTTGAAGCACTCTCTTGTGAGTTTTGTTGAGCGAATCTTGCCTTTTTGCTTTGTGACCTAGTTTTTCCAAGTTTGCTGGATCAGCTTTGCTTGGTTGCTTGTTCGCAAAGATTCGTTTGCTGCTTGCTGTTGGTTTAATTGAGCCTTCCCCTTAGCTTGCTTTTGGTTGATTATCTAAGTGATCGTTGTTGAACCAATCTTGGCATTGTTTCGATTTCTCTTCACTACCCGAACATAGATTACAATTGTTTGGGGTCAACCGGTTTTCCACATTGGTTTGTTGCTTACTGATTTCTTTAGATTAAAGACATCAAAATCTAAAAATTGCATCTCATTTAGCATGCGAAAGTGAAAGAAAATTTGCATTTCAAGTTGCATATTGAAAAGTGAAGGTTTAGATCTCTCATTAGTAGTATTCATGCATTTTAGGAATTGATGTCTGCTTGCATTGAGTGACTCTGTGTTTCCTTGGTTTTCTTGGTTTGGGAATGATCTCTTTACCCTCCCGTAGGTAGGTGTTCATCGAAGAAAAAGGATACTTCATTCATTTTAGCTGCATCCTAGGCTTTGAGACATTACATACAGTAAGGCCTAAAAACTGAAACATAATCCAAGATCAACTTTAAAATGAACTGAATGAATCTAACAACACATTGGAACATAACGCACACATTTAGAGGTCTAGGCTAGAGACGTGCTCCGGCGTCGTTAAACCTAGTCACTTTTGTTTCACTCAAGGTTGGGTGATTCCTCCTTCTGTGACGCAATAGTGGTCTAGTATGGATTTGAGCTCCCACGTACCGTCGAGTATATGGGGAGACCCCACTAGGTTATCATCCTTTATCCATAGGAAGCCGTGTCTACTACCTTACAAGCCGTAACGCACCAAACACAACATTCGGGAAGATTGACTGCCGTACAGAAATTCCTTGGTTTTCATATGACTGCCAAGGTGTATATGCAATTTTACGGATTTGTTTGGTAAACCTTCTTGCCTAGCTCTCCAGAGTAGTTACTTTCGTTCCTTTTTGGACTCCCTAAAAGAAAAGGTCCATCTGAGAATTTGTCACTTCAGGCTCATTAAGCATTTGAAGGCGACTAGAGTCATCTTTTGTCCTTTTCTCGACTCTTTAAAAATGAAAAGGTCAAATTTTGTTCCTGTGTCTTAAGATTTATTCGGCCACGATTCACATTTACCCGGTTAGATCTTGTTTGCGTTAGCTTGAGTAGGGTCCTTTCTCGTTAGTTTGCCTAGGATCTTTTGAAGTTGTCATCCTGGCGGAATCACCGATCCCGTCTCCCGTTCCAAGTGACCAAGGGTCTCCTTCTTCTGTTGCTCCTGAGGTACCGGTTGTGAGTGATACTCTCCCTATTATTCTGAGTATCCAACCGATTAACTCTCACGCTCCAGATGACGAGGCTTACGAAATTCACTGGAACCCCATTTGGGAGCCTTACAAAGAGGATATTCCTTTTACTCCTACTGGTGTTTCGGTCCCAATGTCTTCCTCTGACAGGGATGACACATCTCCTATAGTGAGTGAGACACTTGTTTTGTCAAGTATCGAAACTCCTATCCCAGCCACATCCCCGATACCCTTACGCTATAAGGCTTTGAGGGATGGTATGGGTTCTAGGAACTCCTCTTCAGGTACCATGTGGGATCACCACATCACTTCCACTACGGGATCTTTTATTCCACAAGTTCACAATACAGTCGTCACATCAGTCCCGACTATTCCGACTGTTTGTGTAGCGTATTCAACACTAGTTGTTAGTTCCGTTACAGCATCTTCGACTGTAACTACTTTTGCTAGTCCATCTCACGGCCCAGTAAATAGTGGCCAGCCGGCACATACACCCAGAGTTGTTCATCCTGCACTTAGTGCCCCACCTTCTTCTAGTTCCACTCTGGCAGGGGGGGCATACGATCAGTATTTGCAAGTTGTCCAGGATCCGAGCTCGCAAGGTCTGTTTTATTACTACGATCCCACAGGACATTACCTTTATCTTTCCAGACCCTTGCCATCTCAGCCTGCTATTGAGGTCTCGGTTCCATTATCCGTTGCTTGGGGCAACACCAATTATCATGGTGGCCAAGTATCGCCTGCATAGCTTCAAGGACCGCCTAATCAAGGCAACCGTCTTACGTGCAAACCTATCAAGGGCAGCAGTATCATGGGCAGTCTTATCCAGGGCAACCTGGGGGCCTACAAGGACAACCCTTTCAGGGACAACCTTCGGCCTCTGGTGGTCCGTCTTTTACCTATTTTGCTCAACCTTTTGGTAATCTGGGACAACCTTACATGCAACAAGGTCAACCTGGTGTCCAGCAAGGTTATCCATTTGGGCAACATGGTCAACCTGGTGTCCAGCAAGGTTATCCATCTAGGCAAGCTGGTCAACCTTACATTTAGTAAGGCCAACCCACTGCCCAGTATGGTCAAGCATCTGGGCAAGCTGGTCAGCCTTACGTGCAGCAAGGCCAACCCACTGCCCAGCCTAGTCAACCATCTGGACAAGTTGGTCAACCTCAGGGTCAACCAACTGTCCAGTCCGCTCAACCATCTATTCCGCAAGGACAACCCTTGGTTGTACAAGGACAACCTAACACCCAGCAAGCTCAACCTTCTGGGCAAGTGGGTCCATCCCAAACTCAACCAGGGCAACCTTCCAGCCAGGTGGCCCAATCTCCATCCTTTCAAGGACATCTTTCTGGGCCTGCTCAACCGGGCATGCAAATGGTGGTTGCTTCTCAAGCTCAACCTGGTTTTCAGCCCCAGGCTGGGCCCCAGACCCAAACTGGTCTTCAGATGCAAGGTGGGTTTCAATCCCAACCTTCTTACCAAGCGCAGCCTGGTCCCCAGGCTCAGTATGGAGCTCAGCAACCATATGGTTACCAGCAACCCCAAGGGCAAGCTCAGTTGGCCCCGTACCAAAATTATCAACAAATGCAGGTCGCTCCTTATCAGAATTACCAGCAACAGTATGTTGCTCCTGCGGGCCAAGTTGGTAATCAATGGGGTGTTGGGGGGCAAATCCAGAGTCAACCGTCTGATTATGGCTACAACCCTATGGACAGAATCCCTATGGACAAAACCCTTATGGGCCAGGCCCGTCTGGAAAAAGTCAATGGGGGCAACCACCAACTGGTTGGAACTCTAGTATTACCTCTTACCCACGGCCACAAATGTCCTTCAATCCTCAGTTACCTTTCTTAGCAACATTGGAACTGCCGGATGTGTCCAAATTGACTAATGATCCTATTCTTCATAATCCATTCTGGCCACCAGTTCCAACCAAGATACCTGGTGATTGTCCCAAATTCGATGGAAAAGCTGGAGAAGACCCTCAAGCCCACGTTATGACTTATCACCTTTGGTGTTCGTCAAATTCGTGGCTTGACGATTCCATCCGGCTCCGCCTCTTCCAACAGACTCTCATCGGCTCGGTTGCTAAGTGGTACATTGAGTTGACTCGCGGATCCTTTCAAGATTTCAACTCGTTGGAAATGGCATTTCTAACTTACTTTCAGTTGCCCATTCGGTATGAGATGGGAACGCATCTCCTCACGTCTCTTAAACAGGACACGGCCACGCACATATTCGATCATATACATGAATGGAGACGACGTCATCATTTGATCAAGTTCTGGATCCCTGATCAGCTCCTGACCGATTGGTTTATGACCTCCTTTGTCCCTGCAATCGCGCGAGACATTGCTATGGGAGCTTGTGTAACTGAAGAGCAAGCTATCGCACGTGCTCAGTACCTCGACTTAGTTTATTCTCAGTCGGGTACCTTATATGATTATTTGCCTGATGCCCCGAGGCCCGAAACTTCCAAAGCTCCGCCGAAGCCATCTGTTGACGGTATTATTGGCTCTGTAAAACTGTCTTCGAAGAAATCATCCGTGAACCCTGGGAAGCAAAAATCGAATGCTTCAAACGAAAACACTTCTCAGGGTGTATCTAATTCTAGAAATACTTTTGAGTCAACGCCGTCCAGTCCACCACGGCAGATAAAGCCTCGAAAGGAAAGAAGAAGGGGAAAGCGAAGAATAAATCTGAGCAACCCAGACAGGACTCCCCTAAACCTCCACCCGAGGAAGGAGCCAAACGTAAGCCCAAGTACCCTTGTCTTATCTGTGATGAGGATCACTATACCAAAGACTGCCCGAGGCGGTCTGAAGTTAGTCGATTGTTGAAAGGTGCTCCCGGGACTCCTACTGTGCTCAAATAGCCTTTTCCCTCACAGAAAACACAAATGGTGGTTGATCCATCTCAACCCTCTTCTTCCTTTGGCTCTCAAGTATTTATGGCTGGGACGATCCAAGTCCACATCAGTACTCAGGCAAAAGAGTATCCGTCGCATGCCGGGAAAGAGCCTGAGGTCCCCTCTAGTGCTCCTTTGTCCAATTTTGGTCCGCTCCATATCGAGAGACCTAGCACTGAGACGCCCATCCGACCCCCTCCAAAAGGTGTACTCCGGAAATCTTCTTACAACCCTAATGCTCGTGCTGCCTAGCACTACAACATCGTTGAGGACTTAGCTCAGGCTCCATCTGCTATGTCCACCTTAGAAGTACTCCAGAGTTGCCCCTCTCAGAGGAAGTCCTTGCTATCGGCCATCGGTGGCATAGACCCGGCCGACTCGGATCTGATTGCTTTTGACCTAGCAAGCCATACACCGAGACTGCCTCACCAAATTGCCTTCCTCATACAGGTCATTATCAACACTAAAACAATTCATCGTATAGTCATTGATGAAGGCGCTTCAACTTGCATCATGTCTGTTGCCTGTTGGAAGGCTATTGGGTCTCCGACGCTGAGCCAGTCTCCTACAACCTTGGAAGCCTTTGATGGGAAATAGTCTCGCCCTTATGGTATACTCCAACATTTGCCCATTTCTTTGGAAGGGAAGACGATCAAAGTGGAAGTTGAAGTTGTTGATGCTAACCTTACCTACAACCTCCTCCTCGGACGTAGTTGTACATATGCCATGCAAGCCGTGGCTTCGTCTCTTTTTCATGTCATTCATTTCCCTCATCAGGGGAAGATTGTCACCGTAGACCAGCTCTCCTTCTTCGCCTCCTCTTCTGAAGGCAACGTGCCTTTTGTGGAGCATACCTCCAAACCATATGAGAGTGCGGGAGCTAGACCTTTTAAAGATCCTACCCTGATGGGTGTTTTTTCACTCCCACCTCCTAACCTCGCTCCTATTAATATGATTTCCATTCGCTCTGATCCGTGGGTTCTTCCCCCCACTGATCAAATAGAATTTTGGGGCGATAAGATGCCATTGAGTCCTGCCGAGCTCAACTACGTCGAAATCGTTGCTGCATCTTCTCCCCCTCTCGAACCTACTCCTTCGAGCAGGGCTCCCGACTCGTATGTTCATTCCCCTTGGCTTGGAGATGACGCTTCTTCAGATCCTTTAAAGGAAACATTTCCTTCTGATGAAGCCATTATTGAGACCATGTCTCTCGAGGAACCTCCTTGGTCTGATCATCACCATCGTTCCTCGTTTCTCCCTGCCCATCGGGAAATGCTTACCTGTCTCGAGCGGTTTGCTCCTTGTCTCCCATCTCAACCCCTTCAAACACCTATTCAATTTTATCAAGTGTCCTCTGAAGGAAATATGGGAAACATCACGCAGACCCAACCCATCGACATCTCTATGAAACCAGGGATTGTCGAGCACATTCATATTGGGGTCACTTGCACTCTGGAGGAAATTTAGCTCTATACCGATCTTTTTCGCGAATTTTGTGATGTCTTTGCTTGGTCCTACGAAGAAATGCCTGGCATTGACCCTAGCATAGTGGTGCATGAGATACCTACGTATCCGGGTGCTAAGCCTGTTCGCCAACGTCTACGCCCCGTGCACCCCCAAAAGGCTGCAGCCATTAAAGCGGAAGTTGAAAAGCTTCTTAAGGCTGGTTTTATTTACCCCATCCCGCTCATAGATTGGGTCTCTAATATCATCCCTGTGAATAAAAAATAGGGTACCATTCGATCTGTGTTGATTACAGTGACATTAACCGGGCCTGTCCTAAAGATAACTTCCCCACACCCTTCATTGATCAGCTCATTGATGAGTGTGCCGGGAGCGAAATGTATTCATTCATGGACAGTTTTTCTGGGTATAACCAGATCAATATCACGCCCGCAATCAGCACAATACTGCCTTTATCTGTCCTTGGGTCACTTTCGCCCACAAAAAGCTCCCTTTCGGTTTGAAGAATGCCGGTGCTACCTTCCAACGTGCAATGTCCTATGCTTTCCATGAAATCCGTCACATTGTAAAACCATACCTGGATGATCTACCGACTCATTCAGTCAAACGCCAGGACCACCCCACTCATCTTCGTGAAAACTTTCTCCGTTGTTGACACTACCGCATCAGGCTTAATCCTCACAAGTGTGTCTTCTGCGTTGAGTTAGGCAGACTGCTCGGGTTTATCGTCTAACGAGAGGGCATCCGGTTGGATCCCCTTAAAGTCGAGCCTATTCTGAATCTCACTCTCCCTGCTTCTTTGCAGCGATTGTAGAGTTTGCAGGGCAAAGCAAATTTCTTAAGATGATTCGTTTCGAACTATGCCGAAGTGGCTAAAGGCTTTACACGGTTATTGAAGCGAGATACCCCTTTTCGTTGGGATGCCATTGCTCAAGAGTCCTTCGAGCGTCTCAAGGGTCTCTTGTTTCTATTCCATTATTGTGTCCTCCAAATTATCATCGCGATTATACTCTGTATTTGGCCGCTGCTAATACCACTATCGGCATGGTTCTCGCTCAAGATGACAATGATGACACTAAGCATGTCATATATTACCTCAGCCGCAATATTTTAGATACGGAAACTCGATATGCTTACGTCGAGAAGTTGGCATTGGCTGCCGTTTGTGTCGTCCAACGTTTCTGCCATTATATCTTGTTGTGTACTACGACCGTGGTTTTTGATTGCAACCCGATGACGTACATTTTGTCACATCAGTTGTTGGGGGCAAGTACTCGAAGTGGATCATTATCCTCCAAGAGTTTGACTTGGAATTCACCACTGCCAAGTCTAAGAAATCCCTGGTCTTTGCTGAGTTACTTTGCTCTTTTCCATCTCCTACCGCGCCCTCTTGGTCAGAGGACCATATCCCGGACGAAACTCTATTCCTAATTAGCACCCTCGATCCCTGGTACAGGGATATCATTGTATATCTGCAGACGTCCTCTTTCCGTCCCACTATGTCCAAGGATGCTCGGTGACGGATCCGTCATCAGTCTCAGCCCTATCGTATTATTGGGGACACCCTGTACCGTCTCGGCGCTGACTCCATTCTCCGCCGATGTCTAACTTTCGAGGAAGCTGAGCGAGTTTTGAATGACTGCCATTCTAGCGCCTGTGGTGGTAACATTGCCGGATATGCCACTACTCAAAAATCCTCTGCGCCGATTATTTCTGGCCCTCCATCTTTAAGGATTGCATTCTTACCGTTCGCTCCTGTAACGAGTGCCAGATATACCAGTGGAAGATGCGTGCGCCTCCCACTCCGTTGCACCCTGTTGTCACCGTCGGCCCTTTTGCAAAATGGGGCATTGATTATACGACCTGTAACCCTCGCTCGTCCGGGGGGCGTGGGTATATTATCGTTGCTGTCGATTACTTTACAAAATGGGCCGAGGCAATGCCCACATTAACTGAAGACGGTCACACAGCAGTGCAATTTTTGTTCAACCATGTTATTTCACGGTTCGGAGTTCCTCAGGCCATCGTCACGGATCACGGGAAGCATTTCCATAATCACATGATGACCGAACTAACAACCCAGCTAGGCTTACGGCATGATAGTTCGACTCCATACTATCCTCAGTCCAATGGCTAGGTTGAAGCCGTCAACAAGGTTTTGGTTACGATGCTTCAACGTATTGTTGGCATGCATAAGTCTAATTGGCACTTGATGTTGTTCCCCGCCTTGTGGGCCTACCGAACCTCTATGAAGGATGCCACCGGTTTCACTCCATTTCAATTAGTTTACGGACTGGAGGCTACCATTCCTATCGAGTGCGAGATCCCTTCGTTAAAATTGGCTGTCGAGTTACTTCCCAACACTACTCCGGTAGAAGAACGCCTTCTTTACCTAGAACGGCTGGACGAGACCCGTCGGCTAGCCTCTCTAGCTATCGAAGCACAGAAGAAGAGAGTGAAAACTCACTTCGACCATACTTTCCACCCTCGTTCCTTTGTTGAGGGAGATTTAGTCTTGCTATATGATCAAGCAAATGATAAGTTGGGGGCAGGCAAACTCGAGCCCATGTGGCTAGGCCCTTATATTGTAAATGGAGTTTTGCAGAAAGGGGCATATGAGCTAATTGACTATGAAGGGAGTCCTCTCGATAAGCCCCAAAACGGGTTGTACTTGAAAAAGTACTATGCGTGAATTCCATGCACTTCGGTTTGTACATACGTGTGTTTTAGCAGGTGTGTTGTGTGTGTGTGTTTTCATGTTTTTGGCTTGGTGTGAAGGCGTGATTGCCACTTATTGTGTCTTTTGCTTCTTGTGCAGATGTCTGGTGCACCTTACGTTGGTTTCGCTGATGGTGCCTGCCACAGCACCCGCAACTTGTCTTCTGCGGCATGGGTGATCTACGATCCTCACGGTGAGTTGATAGATCTTCAAGGTGTGTGTTTAGGTTGCACCACAAACAATGTCGCTGAATATAGTGTTGTGATTGAATTACTGGCCGAGGCAATTAATCTCAATATTCGTACATTGGTTGTGAACCTAGACTCTCAACTTGTCGTTCACCAGCTCAATGGGCGATATTCCGTCACAGACCATCGCATTTTAAGGTTGTAATTACGTGTTAAATTGTTAGAGAGGAATTTTGATTTCATTACATATTAGCATATTCCACGACGATTGAACACGTTATCTGATGCATTGGCTAATCATGTATTAGACAAACATTTGCGTAACATATAATCAAAACATCATACAAGCAAGCACATAAAGCACAATAATAGACCATAGGAATATGTATATATATATATATATATATATATATCGTGTGGCGCACCGAGGTGCTCAAAAATAAGTGTACATGTCTAAATAGAGCCTGTGTTCTCTGTACATCTGAGACACATGTCTCTAAAAAAAATCACCAGTAGGAAATAAAAACCTAGGTATCTACTGCGGCAGGTTTTGCTCCCTATACTTCACAGCCGCTCGTGCCACCCACCTCAACAGGCGGTGCATCCTAGGTTCCACTCCTACTGTGTGGATCTGGGACGCTATGGGGACCTCCTCTATCCCCATGTAGTCTGGAATCCCTGCTAACAGGCCCTCAAGGTTTCGGATCACTATCTCCATCTTGTCATCTCCCGGAGGAGCTAGGGCTAGAGCTCCAACGCCCTGTGCGTCCCTCCGCGCCTCTGGAGTTAGTCCAAGGGGTCTCACCGGTCCTACATCTGCATACCATAGCGTTCGTCATTAGGACATGTACATGAAAAAATCAAAAACATCATAAAAAATAAATGAGATCAAGTGTCTTACCACCGTCATCCCATTGCTCTCCAGCGGGTAGCTGCATGTCAGGATCTCCACGGAAGTCCATGCCGGCATACGACCAATCCTCCACGAAGATCGTCTGTCGCTACAACCACTCTCGGAAAAATTTCCCCCATGCCACTGGCCGGCCGCCACCTCCTTGTGGCATGACGTGAGCCCATCGTGTGGCCCTCGTCTCGCATGGCCTGGGTGCATCCAAAGCCATGTCCTGCAACTGCAGTGTCGGCACCCGCTCCAGCATGAGCGAGAGTAATATTGATCCATAACCAAACTATTTTGTCTCACCGCGACGATAGTTGGTCAGTTGCCTCTTCATGCTTGCCGTTACTGCCCCTGCCCAGTTAAACATGGTGGGATTTAGGCATTCGAGGGCCAGTCAGAGATGAGTCTTCGAGGCCTCATGTTGGGCCTGAGAGCCCGCTCCTTGAATTGCGTGCCTGTGGGCACACCTGAGCCATCAACATATCTAAAGTATCACCCCCGGGTCGCTGCCCCTCCAGAATGGGCATCTCACCTCAACGAGACAGCCCGGTCAAAAAATAGATGTTTGTAGAATCGAACTCAATATCCCATCCTCGGATGACAAATTTCCCATCTGTGGGATTCCAGGCCCTGATCAGTAGCTCCAGCAAGTCAGGTTGTGCTCGTAAGCGTGGAGTTAAGAAAAATTTGAGTAATCTGCACCCCCGCAATGCGTTCCGGCATCAGCAAAAGCTGCTATATCATCGTTATCATGCATGCATTCTTGCCAGACGAACACCATTATAACCCTGCATGACAAAAAATTCCATTAGTGCCCTGCTTGCAAAGTTTGAAATGTGAATTTTATTAAAAATTTGTCGCGTAGCATCATCGCGACTGTTTCAAAAACAGACGCGCTAATAATGGGCGCCTGTGTTATTTTTCCCGGGTCAGCGCGGAAGTACATCACTTTTCCGCATTGATCCGGGCACGGCCTGTGTAAATTTTTATCGGTCATCGCGGACCCGATAGCGAAACCCGCGATGACCGAGAGCGGAATGTAAATTGAAAAACCGCCCAAATAAACACATCCCACCATCAAATGCAGTAAAAAATACATTAAATCAGAGCGTAGGGCAATGTGTGTCTACCTGGAACTGGTTTCGGGACGAATGATGCACGTACGGGGCCGAATTTCGTTCGCCAAACTCAATCATCCAAGTCGCTCCATAATGGTTGAATGGTAACAATGATAAAAAAATATGGTTTAACCTCCCTATTTATGGTAATTTTGTGAAATTAAATATTATATTTCATAAATGTTGGTTTTTCTCATGGTTTTTGCTATATGCATGGTCAAAATATGGTTTTTAACTATGTTTTTATGTGCATTGTTCATACTATCTTGAACGGGTTTACATGTGCAGTGTTCTTTGTGCAGGACCTCAGGTGGTGGAATTACAACAGTTTTATATGCACTTGATCCCGAAAAGTCGTCTTTAAGCTCTTTCCGACTTAAAACATGAAAAGATGGCCGAGTTTCCCTCTTGACTCGTTAAAAGAAACGAGAGGCGGTCACCTTTAAGCTCTTTTTTCGACCATTTAAACTTAAAAAGATCGCTGGGTTTTTGTCATTTCAAACTCGTTATTGGCTACGAAACGACGTGCTTTTGACTGATTTTTTACTTTTTCGGGTCGAAGTTACTACTTACGAAAAGTACTCCTCGATCATATTGGTCGGGCGGTTCGTTCGAGTATTGTTTTATACTTTTTCGGGCTCGAGAGACACAACTCTACGAAAAAGGGCCCCCCTGGAGTTTTCTTTTCCGTGTCTTTTTCAAACTCTCTAAACATGAAAAAGACTCCGAGTTTCACCTATGTTGGACTCATTAAACCCTGACGACATTGGACTCGTCACCATGACGAGACTCGAACTTCTCCTTCCTAGGGCTCGTTAAAATATTACTAGGTTGGATTCAAAAACAAGTTTATCATTGATTGTCTATGGCAGCTCGTCACTCTTGAAAATCGATACTTTTTGTCAGGTTGGGTCATCCATACATCATTTGGCCTTCCACGGGTTTGGGTCATCATTCTAGCCTTATTTCATGTGATTCATGCCGCCTCCTTCGTGCCTCTGTTCCATCATTTCCTGAATGCTGCCGCCCCCCTTCCGGAGTCGTGTCGCCGATATGTTCAAGAGTATAATCCCTCTGCAGTTTACACCCTCGCCTCCTCCTCTGGTACTCTGCTCCGCCATCTACCACTTGTTCCTTATCTTGTGTCATTGATGAGGGAAACATTATGGCCCTCCTACGACGGGTCGTCTCCTGTCGACATCAGCTCATTATCCAGGAGATTGACCTAGAGATCCCCTTTGGTACCTTAGAGCTTGCATGCCTCAATGGCAAGTTCTTCGCACCTGATGGTCGGCTTTCATCATTGGTCATCGATTGGGTGATTCCACGAGTGTTCGACTTCAGCTCCCTTTTTCACACTTCGTGGATTATACTGGACAATACCTTGAGAGCCATTGACATTATTGGTGGTTTCTCTCACGCTTGTTAATGGTTTTCATCATTGACCGGTAATCAAACGATATTCTATCATGCTCGACCTCATCACCTCTATTCGCATGGTAGGATTTCTACTATGATCAAATGGGTTCAAGACCCTGAACTCAGCTTACACGTGTTCAGGCTGCGTGGATTGGTTTTATGATTACATGACTCATTGATGGATGGCTGCGACCATACCTGAGTCTTCATGGATGGCTGTGACCATACCTTTATTATCATCATGGTCTCATTAGCTGGGTGGCTGCGTCCATACCACAGACCTATTTTGTATTTCTTTTGGATGGCTGCGCCCATGCCTAGACTACATGTAATTCATTATCAGAGATATCAGTTGTACTTGCATGCAGGTTCTTCCCAATGGTGTTCCAAGTCAGTCAATTTCGTAAAGAATTTCACCCCTCCCACTCTCTCGGGCTTCACCCTTTAGGGGGCATCTGTTACACAGTAATTTGTCATTGCTTTCATCCCAGTCTTCCTACTGTGTCATGAGTCCAAATCATTCATGCTCATGCTCTCTGATGTTGCCAAATGACCCACTTTGCCAAAGTTTCTGCATCATCGCGACTGTTGTCAAAATAAATGCGCTGATGAGTGCTCCAAAACAGACCATATGCGCTGTCATCGCGGAAGTACACGTGATTCCCGTGATGGTCGAATTTCATGAGACAACGCAACTGTTAATTTTATTTTATCACGATGACATGACCTTCTCCGTTATGCAGTAGCGATGTCAGCGCACCAGTACAGTTATGTACCCGTGATGATCCAGTTTGGGCGAGTTTGTTCTAACAGCCGGCCTTCCAGATGACTCCAGACCTAGTTGTTGGCCTTGTTTATGTCGCCCTCCCTTCTCTGGCATGACTGTTCCATCATTTGTGCTACCTTCCTTGGAGATAAGCTCATCTTCCCACCATTCATGGAGACTCCTTCTCCTATTTAACCTTTCACCATTGCTATGAGCTGCTAGTTTTGGAATTCTTAGTATTTGGAGTGTTGCTGATAGTGTTGTGAGCTTGATAGGTAGCTGGTGTGACAAGTGTGGGATTTTTTGAGGGCTTGAGGAAGGTTGTGAAGTGCTTTTAATCTTGTGTGAAACTTGTGAGTGAGAGAGACTTGTATTGGGAGATCCATCTTCAAGGGTGAATGCTTGAGGAACATGCTGGCTGGACCCTCCTGAGGAGGCTTGTGATGTCAAGACCTGGGTTGTAAGCTTACTCTATTTCATATTTAATACAATCAATGATGTTTTCCTATGTCTTGTATGCAATGTACTAGATAGCTCATGATTTCTTGACTTTATGGGTAAATAGTTCTTTGTTGTATCTGGTTATGTGCTTTGTTGTTTTTCCTTGCTTTGTTTCAGGTTGATTACTCTCTAGGAGAAAGAAGCGGAAGCTGGAGCAGCGCAACGGAACTTCATCGACCACCGGTTGAGGTAGGCCTCTAACTTGAACTATTTAAGGATAATTGTTGTTGATTTGTCCTTGTTTGTGACTAGACCCACTCTAGGGTTAGAGGGGTTGCCTCTGTCCGCAGACGGAACACTTTCCTGCTTCACAGTCTCTTTCATTCCTTTTCAGACTCCTTAAAGGAAAAGGTCCATCTGAGCACTTGTCACTTCAGGCTCATTAAAAATCGAAGGCGACTAGAGTCATATTTTGTTTTTTCTCGACTCTTAAAAATTGAAAAAATAAGTTGTGTCAAAGCGTCTAAAATTTATTTTAATCAGAATAATATCACCATTCCCGTGTTGGTCTTAGGTTGAGGAAAATTGAGTCCACCAACCAAGGAGTTCCCCTTGGAGGAAATCCTAGTCCTTTCTCCTCTTGGGGAGATGTTGGTGCACCTCATATGGCCACATTGTCACTTCCAGGATTGACGATTGGCTTACCAATATGGCTCTTCTCGACCTCCATCATTCAGAACACCGTGATTCCTGAACAATCAAGTCATCAATTAGATGATACGAAAGTTACCCCCAAACCTTCTACTTCATCTGATTCTCCCTCTCCTCCTTCCTCTTCACTTGATAAAGCCAGTAAGGCCCAAAACCAAGTAACTAAGAAGAAGAAGGAGAAGAAGAAGAAAGAGAAGAAGAAGAAGGAGCCAAAGACGAAAGGGGGCAACCATGAATCGTCTAGCAAAAATCCACACACTGCACTCTCCAGACCTAAATCGCCATGTGTCATTTGCAAAGGAGACCACTACCATCGAGATTGTCCCTGCATCCCTCGAATCTTAAGGGACTGGTCTCCCCGTTTGCACAATCCGGTTTCATCGACCTCTGATGATCATGTTGAGAGCACACCATCAACTAGTGAAAATGAAGTCCCTGGACAAAAAGGAAAATGTAAATTTCCTTATAGACTATGTGAAGGCAATCATGCCCTCCACCGTTGTCCCTTCCTGGATGAAACTAAAAGAGTTTTGGATGACCGTCCAGCTTCACCATTACGGCTTACTCCTGGATATAAGAAACTCTTGCCAAGTCCATCACTAGTGGAAAATCCGACTAACACGCCATTGTGCTCAGTCGAAGCATCTGCCATTGAAGATAAACCCATTAAACCCATACCGGACGAAATTCAAAAAGTTGAGGCGGCAGTCGACTTGGTCTTGTCTTCGGAAGGTCCATCTTCAGATGACACAATCACCGAAGAGAATGAGAATGACACCGTCCAAATTCTTTTCATAAACACAGACTCCGATGAACATGGGGGAAATCTACCTGTTCCTTTACTGTAGGAAGGAATTTCATCAGAGTCATATCCGGCCATTTATTCAGTCCCACCTCCAAGCAACCTAGTTGTTTCCTTCGATTGGAACCTACTAGGCAGACCCCGTCTACCGGCTAGTATACCATTCCGCATCATTGCACAAGTATACAAAATGATCATGGTTGGTACCATCATAGATGAAGGGGCTTCTGTGAGTATCCTTTCCTCAATTGCTTGGAAAGCGCTTGGTTCACCATCGCTTCTACCTGAGATGAGAAATCTGACAGGCTTCGACAAAGGAACCAGTCAACCGTTAGGGATACTTCCCAATGTGCCCATAACATTGAGAAGGAAAACCGTTTACATGAATGTAATGGTAGTCCAAGGACCTCTAGATTATAATCTACTCCTTGGACACGACTATATTTATAGCATGGGAGCCATTGTCTCCTCACTCTTTCGAGTAATGTGTTTTCCGCATGAAGGCAGAGTGGTCAAGCTCGTAGACCAGCTGTCATTTCCTAGCTCACACATAGCTAATAGTCAAATACCATACCTAAATGGTATTTTCACACAAGGAATGTCTCATCAATCTCCAGTTCGTCCACTTGATGAGCGAGAGTGATTCGGGAGGACATGACTGAATCCCAGGGGGCATGCACCCTGGTCTGTTTCGGCAGGAAAACCTTGGGTATAGGGTAGGTTTCCGTGGAGGATATATGACTAGTCTGACACACCCGTCCATTTAGGAAAATGGGATTAGACTGGAATAAGATTCCTTCATCAAGGTTAGGAGGTTGGGATTTAGAACCACCCTGGTCCAGATGGACTAAGCCAGGAAGTGTTTCTGTCTGCGATGTGGATGGAAACTATCTTGCGAAAGCAGGAACTTCTATATGGTAACTTGGAAATTTTTCACTATACCTGGGGGCATGCAAACCTTTTTGCATGCAAGTGAAGAGCGACCATTTATTTTCTTAGTTTGTAGATTCTCAAACCCTTTAAACTCGTAGGATTGGTCATTCCTAACTTGCATAAAGAAAGGATCCAGGGCAAAGCTTTGAAAGGTGCAAGCTCCATAAAAAATGGCATCTTAGATGAGATATCCTTATTATACGACTGGCACGAGTAGTTTTTATGTGGAGTTCAAGCTCGTTAAAAATTAAACATAAGCAATGAGCAAACATTCCCCCAGAGTTTAAGCTCATTAAAAAATGAACCAATTTCCAGTAAATAACCATTGTGAATGCATTATCATCAGCTTTTGAGCCCTGGTCGTGTTCTCATCATCACCTCCACTCTGTTTTAGCCGATCATTCACCTCCATTTGATTGTTTACCCCTTTTGAGGAACAACTGCGAAGACTGATCCTATTAGCCATCCTTGTGTCACTGCCATGATTGGAAAATTCCAAACCTTACCTGGAATCAGTTGCTACCCGAAATTATCACTCGTTCCTCAAAAACGTGTCTCCTTTAAGCTCTTTTCACCTGACTCATAAAACATGAAAAGATTGCCAAGCGATTGGCCTCTCCAGCTCGTTAAAGCGACCGGAAGTGCTATCCCTCTTCTAGATTTTAATCTTTTTGGACCTAAGGATTATTACACAAAACGATCGAGCACTTGTTTTGTTCGGCTCGTTAAAATTACCGAAAATTCATCCCTTTTGTATCATTTTATACTTTTTCGGACTTAAGAGATTACATGATGAAAAAGGATTATTGGATTTTTCTTTACGTCCCTTTCAGACTCTCTAAAATTGAAAAGGACCGAGTTATCTTTGTCGTTAAACTCGTTAAAACCGAATAGCGACAAACTTGTCCATACAGACAAGAACGAGTTTCACTGTCGCTAGGCTCCTTAAAATATAGCGATGGTTTTGCCCGAAGGGAAAATTACAGAACAAGCATATGTTATCCTCCTCAAGCTTGAAAAAAATAAAGAGGTACTGGTCAGCAATGAATGGGGAAAATTCGGGAAGAAAACTTGAAGAAACTTTGTTGGTAGCAAGTTGTTCTTGAACATGACACTTTCACTCCGCATCTGAGTCCGGTTGGGTTGTTCCGTTCACTGGTCATATCACCATTGGTCCATCACACCATCCACATTTGGGGTTAACGCTACCAATCCATCATGTCAGTGTCGCCGGTATGTTCAAGGGAAGTCGCTCAAAGAATTCACCTGTGTCTCATCCGCTGCAATACATTCATGCTCCATTCTTTCATGACCACCACCCTGAACCCTATATCATCAGATCGTTTTCACCTCCAAAATCATTTACTCCATTCTGTGTCGTAGATGTGGGATTCATTAAGGCCCTCCTACGGCGGGTCGCTTCTTGTCGACATCAGCTCATTATCCAAGAAGTCGACTTAGGAACAACCCTTTCAGTACTTTGAAGCTTGCATGCCTCAATGGCAAGTTTCTCACTTCCGGCGACAGGTTTACATCATTGGCCTTCGACCAAAATATTTTGCGTGGTGTTCAACGCCAAGTCCCTTTTCACACCACAGGAATTGTACTGTAGTACCTTGAGGGTCATCATGATTATCTGTGATTCCTCTCACGCCTGTTAACAGCTTACATCATTGGCTGGTAATCAGGCGATGTCTTTCCATGTTTGAATCCAGAACATCTTTCACATGGATTGAATTGTACACTGAGTGAAGATTGAAAGAGTTTGAAGACCCCGGATCTAGTTTCATCCATCCGGGCTGCGAAATATTCAAGAAAATAAAGACATCAAATATACATTGTTGCTGCACAGATGATCATCCGAATCAAAGGAGGATGACTCTATCAGAATCATCAGCCTCCCACACAGACGGTTGTCTGTCTTATGTACATGAAAATGAGTTTATAAAGATAAACATGGGAATGCCTACCTCAGCTAGATCATGAAAAATATTATGAAGACAATGTGTTGTATTGTATCTTATTACAGTTCGCCTTCCAGCTTGAAAAAACTTCGGATCCTCATGATAAAGCATTTCACCCGACATCAAAGATTAACGACCTCATGCTTTAGGGGGCAAATGTTATAGACATTTTTGGCACTAAAACCCCAATCAAACATGTCCATAAACCAAGGGCTCCTAAGTCCCTAAAAGTGTTTTTCCATACCCTAAAAGAACAAGGTCAGCTGATTACATCATCTCCCAGAAGTTCTCCATGAAAAACTACTCAGAACTGGTCAAAACTGGACCATCTCACCTGCTCCATGGTCAAAGTGCGATGCATCCCACCTAATGCACAGGGGAGGTGCAATGCATACTGAAAATCCCTTCTATGGGGTGCGATGGGCGAGAGTGGACAAATGGCAAAGACAGTTTGCGAGGTGGGTGATCATGGAATCTTCCAGAAACTTCTCCCGTGACACTTGCCTCTCTGAATTATCCCAAGGGTGAGTAAGAGATAATCAATCTCCAAGTGGAATCAAGAACTATCAGAGAGAGGACACTAATAAAAATCCTAGAAGCTGACTCACCCCCCTGCAATCATCTATATATGGATCCCTCATCCCAGAGATTTAGAGGCTGGAATTTTGTATCTTGTAAGGAAGTGTTGTTGGTTTCTTGTTGGAATATCATAGTATTGGGTGATCTAAGCTTTTCATGAGGTGAAAGAAGGGATTTCATGCTGGAGGGTGATGTTGGGTCAGAAAAATTGGTTGTAATCCTCTTTGCTTATTCTTGATATTAATAAAGCTATTCAATTTTTCCTCCACATTCTTGTATGTTTGATGATATATGCATTTGTGTGGTCAATATATATCTGGTCCTATATTGTTTATGATTGTAGATCTTTGTTCTTCGATAGTATTATGCTGCTTTGATTCCACAGGTGCTCTTTGAAGCTGGGTAGATGAAGGAGAAGCGGCCAAAGATCTGTCAGAAGGGAGAGGAACCGAGCAAGGAACCAAGCGCAAGATTGAGGTTGGTTTCCTTCATTCCCCTCTTATCTATTTCTCATAAAGGAAAATGAAAGTGGTTTTAGTTAGTTTGTTTCTAAGATAGCTACCAGTCTTAGTGGGACTAGCAGCTCCGAGTGGACAGTAAATTTCTCGCTAACAAAGGAATTATGTACATGAAAATGAATTTATAAAGTTGAGCATGGGAATGCTCGCCTCAGCTATATCATGAAAAATATTATGAAGATAATGTATTGTAATGTATCTTATTACAGGTCGCCTTCCAGCTTGAAAAAACTTCAGATCCTCATGATAAATCATTTCACCCGAAATCAAAGATTAATGACCTCATGCTTTAGGGGGCAACTGTTATAGACAGTTTTGGGCACTACAACCCCAATCAAACATGTCCATAAACCAAGGGCTCATAAGTCCCTAAAATTGTTGTTCCATACCCTAAAAGAACAAGGTCAACTGATTACATCATCTCCCAGAAGTTCTCCATAGGAAACTACTCAGAACTGGTCAAAACTGGACCATCTCACCTGCTCCATGGTCAAAGTGCGATGCATCCAACCTAATGCACACGGGAGGTGTGATGCATACTGAAAATCCCTTCTATGGGGTGCGATGGGTAAGAGTGGACAAATGGCAGAGATAGTTTGCGAGGTGGATGATCATGGAATCTTGCAGAAACTTCTCATGTGACACTTGCCTCTCTGAATTCACCTAGGGATGAGTAAGAGAACATCAATATCCAAGTGGAATCAAGAACTATCAGAGAGAGAACACTAATAAAATCCCAGAAGCTAACTCACCTCCCCGCAATCATCTATATATGGATCCCTCATCCCAGAGATCCAGAGGCTGGAATTTTGTATCTTGTAAGGAAGTGTTGTTGATTTCTTGTTGGAATATCATAGTGTTGGGTGATCTAAGCTTTTCATGAGGTGAAAGAAGGGATTTCACGATGGAGGGTGAAATTGGGTCAGAACAATTGGTTGTAATCCTCTTTTCTTATTCTTGATATTAATAAAGCTATTCAAGTTTTCCTCCACATTCTTGTATGTTTGATGATATATGCATTTGTGTGGTCAATATACATCTGGTCCTATATTGTTTATGATTGTAGATCTCTGTTCTTCGATAGTATTATGCTGCTTTGATTCCACAGGTGCTCTTTGAAGCTGGGTAGATGAAGGAGAAGCGGCAAGGATCTGTCAGAAGGGAGAGGAACCGAGCAAGGAACCAAGCGCAAGACTGAGGTTGGTGTCCTTCATTCCACTCTCATCTACTTCTCATAAAGGAAAACGAAAGTAGTTTTAGTTTGTTTGTTTCTAAGATAGCTACTAGTCTTAGTGGGACTAGCAGCTCCAAGTGGACACTAGATTTCCTGATAACATACCCAGTCTTTTTCAAGTTTGTGAATTCTAAGGTTCCCTCACCGAATGGCTTCCTGAATCCTTATGTGTTCGACCTCGCCTAGATGTGTGATTTCTCCGTCCTAGTTTTTGTGCACTATCACATCTGTGGGAGCTATTGCATGTGGATTCCTCTTTGCATTCTCTTTAGAAATTATGGTCTCTACTCTGTTCCACACCTTTGGAATCGTTTCCGCGGTCAGGGTTTTGTACATGGTCCTATAGGTCCATCGAATCGATGGTACAAACAGGTCCCAATCAATGTGTCTCGCCTGGTGAACCCTGTTCAGTACTTTGCAAACCCTATTGAATGCTTCTCTATGGATAATTGGTAGAGCACATCACCTTTCCTGCTGCTACAATTTGTTTCTATTCTCTATTTTGGGAGTGGTGTGCTCTTGTTTGGGCTATACAACATATTTCTATACCCATCAGGAAAGGTGGGCACGCAAGTTGTTCTACCCCTACTGACTGGCTCTCGTTCTCTGCTAGGCTTTTTCAAAGCGTAGGCGCATCATCCTTCTGCATCCATGCAAGTCCTCAAAACTTCCTTGATGTGTATCCCACCATCGTGCAAGCATTGCGCATAGTGCCCACTTCAAAGCATCAAACCGCTATTTGTTCAAAAATTCATCAACCGCTGTCAACCCATCATATGTAGGCAGATCCCTTGCCTCTGTTTTCACGCAGCGTAGTGATCTAACCATCATGTTACAATTAAGTGTTGTTACTTCATGTAGCCAATTCTGCCATTGCTCTATCTCTTCGTCTAAATCCGAAGTGTAGGAGCTTTCACACTCCCACGAAATCCTTCCATCTATAGTCAGATTGACCCAATCCTCTTCTCATGCAGTTATCTTGTAAATACAATCGAGATCGTCATCATTATCGTCATCGCACACCGGTTTAGTGTATCGCAGTCCTTTCGCTGGATCTAGCGGTACTACTATGTGTTTTCAAATATCATTTTGCGCTTCTTCAGATTTATGACTCCGTTCATATCAATGGCCCAGTCTATTCCTAATAGCGTGGGATAGGGATTACTGTCATCTACAATCTCTATTACTTCAAAATCTACCTGTGCGCTCGCACCTTCAATATCTATTGTTACCCCTTGTAATCTTCCCATGGGCAATATCTTCTATTGGTTCACCTTTCGTAACTGAATAGGAGACCACTGTAGTGCAAATCTGCCCATGCATTCCCATGTTTGTTTTGGTAGTACTTTCACATCCGATCGAGATCTAGGATTCCCTTATCCATTTCATATTCACCAATTTGCGTAGTCAACCTCATTTCCCTTCCTGTGCGCAATGCATGCTTTCCAAGTTTCCGGACCATGTGCGATTCTCCTGACCCCACGTACCCGGTGATAAGTTCTTGTACTCCTTTTACTGCCTTGATGTCGCACAACAATTTCATCCATGTCTCCAGAAAGGTAGTGAGCATTGAAGGATCCATCACTGGTTCTAGTTGATCCTTACTACCTGAAGTGGAGGCCTTCGTGAAGCTCTTCTTAGCTTCCATGAATGTCTCCTTTGGGTGTTCTAAGTCAAATTCGGGTTCCTTTGTAGGAGCCTTGTGAACCCACACACTTTCTTCTGACTGCTTCCCTTTATCATCACCAGTGGTCATACCGCTCCTGAGCATCATGTTTACATTCGGGTCTTCTTTGCGCAACTCAAACCTCATTATCTGCAAATTCTGAGGCGGAGGGGGCTGAAGTACCCCTTTTTCACACAGTCTCACTATCAATGTAGGGTAATCTTCTGCCTCATGATCAAACTAAGTACAGTACAAATATGATGTCCTTGTTGGGTTTTTACAATCACAGGCATAGTGCCCTGGCCCTCCGCAATTGTAAAAAATTAATTGTCTACGACCCCTTCTTGGTCCCATTCCACCTCGACCTCAACTGTGCCCCTGAAATCTAGTGTGTGCATTCCTACATTTGGGTCGAGGTTTCGCGTTTTGGTCTACACCCTGTACGTAGGAACCTGATCCATCATTAGTTTGTAGCTTCTTCAGGTGTGTTCATCATGGCTTACCGACCTACAGAAATTACAAAACAATTGTTGGGACATCTGCATATACTTTTGCAATAGATGACAATTATCTGTAGTGTGTTTTCCTCCTATCTGACAGATCTTGCACCATAATGCAGGCGCCACACTTGGTCCTGCCTGTGCCTCAGGTCTTAACGGCATCGGCCCTCCTCCTGCCAAGTAAATTGGGAATACTGGACAATGGTCCTTGTCATACCCCTGGCCTTTTCATTTTATGCACCATACCTCCTCATGCGCCTCTGGCCGAGGTGTCCTATCCTATTTCAAACTCTGCGTCTCCAAACACAGATTTTTCAATTGCGCATGGATTTGTTGGAATCCCATACCAGGGTATTGTATAGGGGTCTCATGCAATCTCATTGCCATCTCCAAAGCTTCAGCTTGGGTGGAAAGTTTTTGCTGTGACAGCATCATCCTTAAGTGCGGTGTTAGTGATGCTACAAACCATGTGCGGTGTTGCCCATTTGTCAATATCATGTTGGCTTCGTGAATCATGCCCTTCAGTCTTTGGTCCAAATCCCAGGGGGTCTCGCCCGGGAGCATCGCGATCTCCTTAAACTCGATGATTGATTATGTTTCTGAATTTGGCCTGCTAAATTCCTTATTCAGTGCGGTCTAGATTTCTACGATTAATGCATTTGGATGGTCATTCGAATGCTTGTTGTACCATGTTAATTCGTGATCCTGCAATGCGATCACTAGCGTAACCTGTTGAGGGCCCTGAAATCGGGTCAACAACAAGGGGGATACCCACCCGGTCGGGAACCTGGTTGGCAGCTCCGTGCCCGTTTGGTGTAGCGGGTCCGACTGGGGATAACGAGACCAGCTTCCCGTTCTAAGGGGGTGTGTGTGTGTAGATTTTAGTGATGTGTGTGTGTGTAGGATATGATAATGAAAATATAGAATTATTTCTAAGCTAATCTAGTTCTGAACTCTGAGAGTGAATTTTATACTACTTTAATCTATAAAGAATAACACATCTAATCTACGCTAACCCGGGATAGAACTTTTTCCATTATGCGATCTAGAAAGGTTTCACACAATAACTGGTAATGAAGATTATTCAGCTATTATGAGAATATAAATCAATTAAGATGAACCATCCTGCATAAAAAGTTAAGCAGAACGATTGTGAACAGCATATCGCATAATCAGTTATTCATGTATTAAGCACAAATCAATGAGTCCAGCATACAAAAGTGCCAAATGGTAGTCCACTCATTCATACGTTAACATATAAACAACATCAGCTGTATATTACTCTAAGAATGCAAGTAGAAACTCGTCAAGAGATAAAAGTACCATTTATGACTGACTTTATACTCACAGACCTGGAGCAATAATGATCTATTTCTACTTACTTCTAATGCCTACTAAGAGTACAGAAGTGCAACATCAGTAGCAGGTATTAAAATGCAAACATAAATAAATCTTGATCCGTCCATTCATCAAAAACCCCCTCCGAGGGTGCAAAAGTGCATGTTCCGAGGACAAGTTTTTTGACAAATTTCCGGACCCTTCTCCAATGCAACGAGAAGGGTTAAATACTACTAACCGGCTAATTTTAATTACACAAATTGAGGGAACGGCTTCAAATGACCACCCTTTTACTAAAAGCAAATTTATTTCTAAAAATCAAATCTAATTTCTAACCGTTTCTGTATCTGTTCTTTAGTGCTATAAGCAATGCGCTGTTCGCCCTGAAAGAGTCGGCTGGTTGTTCTTTCCTTTTGTTCAAGCTTGAAAATTAGAAATAACAAGAGCTGGCACCTCTTTCTGACAGGCTAGAAGATATTTTCGAAAACCTTTCTCTGGCTGGGTGTATTCGCTGTGCGCACACTTAGCACAACCCAGTTTCTTCTCGAACTGATTTTTCTGTTGCTATTTCGGTTTCCGGTCGTGCGAATGACTCAATGAGTTAGAAGTCGCGCTGTATGGACAATCCCCTATTTCGAGAATTGTTTCCGTTCTTTGTTCCAGGCTTTTCTGGAGCGTCTTCCTTCTCTTGCGCTTCTTTCTCTGCTTTACCAAGTCTGAGCTTCAGGATCTTTTGTAAACACGCTGCTTTTGTGCGCCTTTGACTCTGAGTCTTGGACAGTCTATTTTCATCAGTGCCTTTTGGGCGATATTCTGGAATCCGCGGTTCTGCTGCATGCGGCATCCAATTGCGGAGGCATTTTCTCTCCGTTGTCTTATTGGCGCTCTTCCCTTAGATGTTTCCTGCATATAGATTTATATGAGTAGCATGTCTTGCAGTTTACGCAAAGAAGAAGGGAAATGACGAAAAGATTGACATGAAAGCATTAAATTCTAATGAATGCGTAATTCTGACATTCATCATGACTTGACTCTTCGATAAATGCGATGAAATCATTTCTGGATACTCAAGCATGCGGTCATTAATTTCCCGTAAGGTGCGCGCCTAATTTTGGGCTCACAGATCATGCTGAGGAATGCCTACGATGAATGATTTCTGCGATTTGCATCGCAGTCTTGAAAATTGCGATGTAAATAGGTGGCGTTGCAGCCATTGACAGTCTCATTCGTCGCAAACCATAGGTCGCAGATCGCAGCTTTGCATGGTCGCAGATCACATATCGCACGATCGCAAGGTTTTCGCTTTGTCACTTCGTGCTGCTCATGCGACATTGCGACGTGCGACGTCGCATATCGGCCGTCGGCGTTTCTTCAGGTTTTCCCTTTTTAAGCGCTTTTGATGCTCGTGATGCGATGGGTTCTCGCGTCGCTCGTTCTTGGTGTGTTTGTGTGCTTTGGGAAAGCGCTCTTTTTTCCTTTGCGATGCGATATAGCTCTTAGGGAGTTGATACAAAAGATTTTTTTCAAACAAAAATATTTTTTGGATTTTTTGGTTAAGGGTCCCCTTTTGCTTGATGTCATTACTAATATCAAACAAAGAGGGGGGTTGTTGGTTACCACAACATAACCTTCTTGATATTGTCATCCATGATGCCTTGTGCTTCCCATACCACCCTTACCACGAACCAGAATTGGTCTGGATCTTCATTCCCCACTCCTCTAAATACTGGTAGTTTTATCGCACTCGCCATACTGAATTGTGGTGGTGGCAGAGGTGGAGTGGGTGGAGATGGAGGTGAGGAGGGTGAGACGGGTGGCAGTGTAAGTGGAGGTGGTAAGCACAGAATTTGTTGCCTTATCAGACTGAATGCGCTTCTCGAAGAAACTTTCGTGAGCTCCTCCTCACTTTCTCGTGAGGGGGAAATTAAGGGACTGGTTTCTAACTCTTCACTACTTCCACTTCACGTAGTCCCAAACATTAATTTATTTGCATAACCCTCTTTTCACACAATAGCATCTTGATCCAAGTATTCAAAGATTTAATATACTTACCTCGTGGTCCCTTGAGGAAACGTTGCTCCGCCTCACTATAGTTGACGGTCGTATCTACCATGAACTCGATGATAAATCCACCTATAAGTCGGTCAAGCCAATGGTCCACAGCTTGTGCAATCTTATCTCCTGACTCTTCTAGTCTGCGCACTAATTCCGGAGTCCACACGATTGGTTTATTGAGCCTACACCTTCCCTGACTATCTGCTAGCTTCACGATCCACTCATATAGTTCAGAAGGAAAGGATGCAAAGAAAATTTCATGGATTTCCATATACAAGTAGCGCTCCAACCACTGTTCCTTGGATACTCGTGTATTTCTGTTTTCTTGCGCCATGAACTCGTGAATCTTCTTGTCCAACCACCCTTCAATTTCTTTCTTTGTTGGATTCTAGTGGCACAAAATCATACATCCCTTATGCATATCCCAGTCCTGGCAATGGAACCATTTTTGGCTTGGAGCACGAACTGAGGTCTCACCTGAAGTATTATGGGAGGGTGGTAGAACCAAGTTTCTGCACCTTGGGGATGTCTGACGAGCTTCTAGCGATCTGCAGTTTGACCCTGCGCACATGTCGCTACGCGCATATATTAGTCCCTCGCAACCTGTGATTCTACCTACTTGTAGCCTACTTCGGGTGCGATGTGTATTATACCCAAGTTCCTTACTATTTATCCCATTATTACTCGATTAATTAACTTATCTGTGTAAGACTAGTGATAATTAACAGTATATCCAGCACTCATATAAGTGTGTGCAATAAACAAAACAATATAAATGTATAGAATGCAATCCACAAGAAGATGCACAGAAATCGGAATCAACTTCTCTTTTTTACTCTTTGTTCAAGGTTACAGACTCGACATCGCCCTGTGCACTCAGCTGCAAGGGTCCGTGCACTCAACTACGGACTCTACTAGGCCTCTGCGCACTCAACTGCAGAGCCTCTTCCTACTACTATGACCTAATACACTTAGACTCTTACTCTATGCTCGAACCATTCATATTCATCTATATCCTTTTCCTTCGCTATCTTTACAACTTAGAGCCTTGCTCTATTTATACAATCCCATGGTCTGCGGACCATGGGTAGGTCGACATGACATTACATTACATTACAAAACTTAGGGCAGACCTACCTATGACTCAACCTATACTTCGCGCTCCGCGCCCGCAATTCGCAGAGTCTTACAATACATTTGACTAGAACCTAGGATTTGAGCCCCCAAAACATGTTGTGGGGGGATCCAATGCCCAACAACAGGCATCTTGGGTTGCCTAGGTGGAGCAAAGTGCAGGACTTGTGGTTGGGTAGGTGGTGGAGGAAATAGGGCTGGAACATTGTTGACTTGTGGCCTCCACCCCTGGGGTGGGGTATTACACTGGTGTTGTGGTTGAATGTAAGGTTGAAATGACTAGCTGGCTGGCTAGGAATGATACTGAGGTGCACAGGACCAAGGAGGGGTGTAGACTAGTAAGGTTGAGTAGGGGGTCCGCAAGAAGGTATAGTTGTGGTTTGGTTGGGTCTGTAATATGCATGGGATGATCCTTGCATACCCTGCTAGTATGGTCTAGGCCTAGGAGGTCTCCTTTGGTTGATGTAGCAAAGCTACTCAGCGACCCCTTCAGCTCCTTGACACCTTTGAGTCTAGGTAAATAAGGGCACTTATCTGCGGAGTGATTTTCTTCACAGACTGAGAAAATCTCAATATAGTGCAATGGGCATTCATTCCTAGGATGCCTCCTGGTGCATCTAGGACAAAATATGGCCAAGGCTCTCTTTTCTTCCTCTTGCTTCCTTTTTATATTCATGGTATCCAATTGCAGGGCAAGGGTTTGTAGCATCTCACTTTTGAAGTCCTCCAGCATATTTCCAATTTCACCCTTGATGGATGAGTTGGAAGATGATTTATTGGCCATAGGTTGACTACTCCTACCCTTTTTCCTAGTTGCCCTAGAATGGTTTCTAAAGATAGTCTTGATATCCTCATAGGGTAGATGGTAGATATCTCCTCCTGCTAACAAATGCAAGGTATCTAGGATATCCTCCCTTACTCCTCTAAGTAGGACTAGCTTCAGTGACTCAGGGTCAAGTGTGACCCTGGCCCTTTTGTAACTGAGCTAGAATCTTTCTTCATAGTCTTCTAAGGATTCATCCTGGCGTATGGTCATCCTAAAAATCACTTCTTTAGTTTCCTTTTACCTACATTAGTCCCTATATTTTTTGTTATAGGCCCACTGCATCTAAGCCCAAGTTATGATGCTATCTCCAGGTAAACCCATGAACCAGTGCAATCCTGCATCCTTGAGGGTAGATGGAAACAATTTTAACTTTTGCTCATCCTCTATATAGTCGTAGTTTCGACATATAACAACAAACTCAAATAGGAAAGTGTCAGGGTTCTCTGTAGTCAAACCATGGAAATGAGGTAGAGCAGAGGGGTTTATATTCTTCATTTTAGTGTCCCCATTGGTTTCCCTAATGGGGAAGGCACCCTCAATTATCTCTCTATCTCTTCTGCCATCTTGGTTTTCAGCCATTGGTTTAGTAGGAATGGGTTCTTCCTCTTCTTCTTCCCCTATAGGTTCATCAAATATGTCAGGTTTCTCACCTAAAGGTTCTTCCAATTCACAGTCACCGAAGAAGAGAGAAGGTTGACTATTGGATGTAGTGGGGGTATTTGGCAAGAATTTTCCTGAATTATCCCTATTCCTGTGAGGCATGAAAGGAAATGTTTTTGGGTTCGTTTTTGTAAGATTTTTCTTTAAAGCTGGAAAGTATTCTACAGGAAATTGCTGATTGAATGAAAACCACTAACAAAAAGGAAACTACTTGCTGAATTGAAATTGTTGAATGAAAGACTACTAATAGAAAGAAAACTACTTGCAAAATGAAATTGCTTAATTGAATGAAAAACTACTAATAAGAAGGAAACTACTTGCTGAATTGAAATTCTACTTGCGGAATGGAAAGGAAAGCAGATAAATGACAAATGAAAGAAAGAAACTAGATTACTTTTGTAGAAATAAACTAATGGAAGAAAATTGAAGACTAGAAGTAGAAGAAAAGAAAGTTAGAGACTTGTTGTGCTTGTCAACAACCCCCCATTTATTAATGTTAGTAGTAGTATATTACTTTAATAAATGGGGACCCTTTCAAAAAATATATATACCCAAAAAATCAATACTAGCATATAGGTATTTCTTTTATTTTTAGAATAAATCAAGATATCAAACAAAACCTATAAAACCATTCAAATGCTACTTTTTCATATTTAGCATGAAATGCATCACAAACGATACCTTTCTAACCCACCATGATCTATGATGAAACAATCGAAAAAGAAAATCTATATTCAATAAATGGTCATAATGTTAGAAAATCCTTAAATCTTCTTTAAAAAGCTAAATCTCACATCGCAACATCGTTGTTTATAAAAAACTTCTCTTACGAGGCTACCCCAAAAGATTGCGATCTACAAAATTGTGATGGTATAATAGCCTTCTCACATTGCATTTCAGTCATACAACACAAGCCTCAACCTATTATATGTCGATATTGTGAAATGCAATCTCAACCTGGACCCACCTCTTAATATTTCCACCAACACATGCGAAGGTCCATTATTTGTTAAAAAGAAGCCCAACAAGTCATGACACTTGTTTCTTGCATCTTGCATTTCACACAAACTCAAAAAGTGGTAAGTTAAATAAAAACAAATTATACGATATAGTGATCTGCAATATTACTTTGCAAATCACAAAATCGCTATTATCGCAATTTAAAGGTTGACCACCCTATGAGGTTGCTTCTCGATTTACAATGTGAATATTTATGGACATTCAAGTTAAAAGATAACAGATCATTAGTGGGCATTTATGAAGAATTAATTACATTTGTGTGTGAAAGGTCATTTAGCATGATTTGATATCTTCTTACGTGATTTCACATAAAACACCTTTATCACCTTTACTGGTTTTCATCATAAATTCATTCCTACGTTCAGTATCATTTTTATCGGATAAACTATTCCTCTTGAAACTTTCAGGAAAAAGCTGTAGAACAGCACGCCAAAAGCAATGGTGAAGAAAGGGAAAGCAGTCACCTCTGAGAAGTCAGAAATGACTCCTCTGTTCATGGGTACTACATGTAATAAGGAAGCAGGGACATCTACATGGCAGGATATGTATCAGTTACTGAAGGAAGAGAAACCAAGGATTCTTGAGACAACGATTACAATTTATAGGCGTGATTCCTCTAATGCTTCCATAACTGAGATTGCCTACTCATTTCTGCACTGAATAGCCACACGAACAAAAATAATCCCCTATATCGACATGGTTAAGTGGATCATTGACAACGTTGACATATCTGCCAGAGAATTCAAAACAGGAGGGCAGGAAGTTATAGGATCTTTCACTCCAGATAACCTAAGGCTTATGTACCACCTACCGGAGCCATAGGTTACCTACAACAGGCAATTTGTTGAGAAATTCATCAAAGAAAATGAGAACTCTATGGAATGCACAAAGAATTGGTCAAATAATGATGAAAGAATCAAGAAAGACAAAAACGGTATGTACGTCACCGCGTCTATTTGTTCCCCTTTCTGTTTTGCTACGGCTATGCTATGTAGACTATTTGGAAAAGCTGAGAGTAACAAATTCTCCTCAAAATGTTTGCCCTTAATAGATGTAGCCGTTAATTTAACAATAATAGATTAGGCACAAATCCTGTATGATAATTTAGCTAAAGAAATTATAGAGTATAGAAGGAAAAGAAGTATTGCTTCGAGGGTTTACCCTCCGTTTTTCATGAGTGCTTATGTAATGGACGTTATTTGTTTTGGTTCTAAATTCCCTCTTATGGGATGGAAGTGGACTATTCAAGATCCACTTCCTATTCACATCCACCACAAAGACATGTGGGAATACAATTTTGAACCACATTTTTTCAAGATTTGTCACGGGGTTATCCTTCTTATCCATAAATGAATTTATAACCGAGATGCCCCCAGATTCTCCCAAGAAGCCGAGGTAGACATCCTCCCAATAGCCTGATGCTTCGGGGAAGAGACATTTACATATATCAGAGTATTTGGCAGCATCGCCTCTCCCCATGTTCTCCCTTTCTATGTCCCAGATAAATTAATGGCTAGAGAGATAGCCTATCAGACATACAATGAAGGAGGGATGACCAAAGCATTGAAGGAGTCAAAGAAGGCCATTTGGCCTCAATTTCCTATATCATGTGGAGTGTTTGCATTACATGACCTTGGACATGCATTCAAGGAAGTAGATAATATGTTGTATCTACAATTACCTAAGCTCCCCAGAAGACAATACGACCCATTCAGTATTGTCAAGGATTTTACCATTGTGGTCAAAATAAAGATATTCAGCAATGAGAAGGACCCATTTGATGATGTTTTCTTACAAAAGAATACCTTCAAATAAGTGAAGCATATGGCACAGATACTTTTTGATCAAGAGGGCCTTGAAGCATATTATAGCTACAGAGAAAAGAGATTATCAAAGGTCCAATTGGACCAATTGTTAATCGAACCAATAAGGGAGCCCACTCCAAGTGTAAGCATATATGGTGATGCTAAGGAAAAATATAAAACTAATTCTGGAGAGGAATCCCGATAGAAATCTTCCAAGGGATCCGAGAAGTCATCAGAAAATATGAAAATCAGGAGCAGGGAATCAATCAAGGATACAACCCAGTCTGCAGCAAAGATAGATGAACAAACTTCGAGCATCAAGCAGACTGAAACCCATACTCCCTTTATACAGCTAATAAACCCTCGGGTAATTAATTTTGAAGAGGAGTGGGATAATTTCAACAAGAAACTCAACACAGAGGAACAATCACCGGAGACACAAATGACACATCAGGAAACAACTCCAGAAATTATAACAGGGGGAACTGTGAATACTCAAGAAATAGAACACATTCCTTTTACCCCGATCTCTGAGATTGTTTTGAGAATAGAAGAAATTCCCCCTCTTGATGTATTTTATAGCCCACAACACAAGGCCATTGTTAAGAGACAGAGAAAGAAAAGAAAATTGGAATCCACAACTGCTACCACTCCAAACAATGAGTCGATGGATGTCCTCTTGAAAGACTCATCCACTGACCCATTTACCAACCTCACTAGGCTCTCGCAGTTCATAGGTGCATATGCTATGACAACCATTGACAAAGCAACAGAGGTACAACTATTGCTTAAAGAAAAAGAAGACAAAGTTTTGTCACTCAAACAACAGTTACAGCAAGCCAAAACCAACCAATAAGCAGAAATACAATTGGCTAAGTTACAGCAGGAGTTCCAACAAATGCAAATAGAACATCAAAGCAGCTTGGTAGGTATGGAGGCACAGATACAGAGCATAACATATCTACATAAGGATGACCCAAATATTGATCAGTTTGTCACCGAAGCACCCGGCCTCAACTCCCAGCTCACACACATATCTACATAAGGATGACCCAAATATTGATCCGTTTGTCACCGAAGCACCCGGCCTCAACTCCCAGCTCACACACCAAAAAGAATTACTATTCCAAAGAATCTCGCAGTGGAACTCTCACTGTGAAACAAGTGACAAATTAACAAGCCAAGTTGTGGAAATGCGACTTGAATATGTTGAAATTCTTAAAAAGGTTTCAGATTTCTTAACTTGGCAAAACTCTGAAAATGGGAGAAGAGCCGACATGCCCAAACTGGATGAATCACATAAGGAGATCTTATTTGCAAGTTTGGATTCTTTTCTCAAAGAGGAAAAATAGGCAACAGAAGATGCGGCAGCAGTGGCAAATAACGTCATTGAAAGTGTAAATGAAAATTTGCGTAGTGATAATCTTGTGGCAGAGACCACCCCTGGTTTCCTTCCAAATGAAAAACAACTTGAATTACAGTGGAAATAGGTAGCAGAAGAAAGAGCAGAAGCAATTAGGCAAGTAACCAGGTTAAACTGGGAGGCCTATTAGCAATATCTGGTAAAACCGCATAGCCAGTGGATGACCCTAAAATGCCTAGTTTTTTCTACTAAGAAAATGGTGCCAGTGCTCATCAATGTCATGTTCACAAGACAACTAAAAACTGAAGTTGACCAACCTACACTCCTCAAGACCACGCTAGATATTTGCGATTCGAAAGATCGAATGCAGGATTAGTTATTATGCACATCTCTATTTTTGTTTTATTTTTCTTAAATTGAGGCAGGTTGTTTAAACCTCCTCAATTTTTTTTGTAATAATCTATTTTTAGTTTCATAAGTTAGTATTTAAACCCTTCTCATGCATTTAGAGAGGGGTCCAGAAATTTTTTCAGAAACATTCTTCAGAACATGCACTTTTGTCCCTTTGAGGAAGTTCTGGTGAAATTAATGGAACATGATTTATTTTCTACTTGGATTTGACATCTTCTACTAAAATTGCACTTCTTTAGTCTTAGATGATGTTGGATGATTTGAAAGTAGATCAATATTGCTGGAGCACATGAGTAGAACGTATTATAAATGGTACTTTTATCTCTTAATTCTTTTTACTTATGCGTCAAGCAATACATTATCTTCAAGTTATTTATGTATGAAAGTTTGAATTTTTGGTTGCCATTATTACACTATTGTATGATGATGATTTATAGTTTATGCTAAATACATGAGTGATTTTTATGCGATATATCTCTCATATCATTTCGGCTAACATTTTATACGAAACGATCATTGTTAAATGGATTCACTTCTTATCGTAATTGAATGATCTTTATTATCAATTGCTTTTAGACATCATTTTAGATTGCATATATCATGTTACTCCCGAGATAGTTACAGTTAGATAAATATTTTTGATTAGGACAAATTGGACATGATTATTAGTTAAATTAGATTAGTTTGAGGCTAATTATTACTCCAAAAATCTCAAAACATCATCCCGTTAGCACAAGCGTAAAAAAAAATTGGCAAACTGGTCCCATCATCCCCAGTCGGAGCCACTATTCCAAACAAAAAAGGAGTTGACCCAAGGTCCGGACTGGGTGGTTATCCCCCTTGTTGAGGCAACGATTTTCGAGCCTTCAACATATTTGGCACTAAAAGGAGGGCCATGACTATGAATGGTAAGTAAATCTAAATATATAGGCCATTCTAAGAATAAAACTCCCTCACCATCACCTCCAACTTCTCGTTCGCATTCAAAATCTCCTATTCCCAAGTGAGAAGTTGAAAAGAAAAATATAAAGCCCACTGCTGAAATCCTAAACAAGCCAGGAAGTTCTTCTTCTGAACCCCCTGAAGTACAATCTTTGATCCATAAATTGCAAGGGATTTCAATATCTCAAGAAGAATCTGAGTTATCCCAAGGCAATATCACTTCTCAATATATCCCATCACAACCACTAACTAGAGCACAAAGTGAAAAACTTGGAATCCCACCATTTGAATTCCCTCTACCAAATTGTAAAAGGTATAAGAAGACACCATCAGAATCTCACAGTGAGGTTCTCTCATCATCATCATCCATTCCATCCATATCATTGCAAGGACACACACTCGCTTCCCAACTCCAAATCGTGATTCACCCAGGTACAGGAGCTGCACCATCCTCTATCCAATCACCTTCAACCACTGCTTCACCCACTTCTACTAATATCCCAACAATGGCACAGAATCAACCTCAACCAAGTCCATGGACCAACCTAGGAGTTGTTAGAATGGCCAGACCTTTATCCCAATTTCCAACACATCCAGAAAAATGGTTACCTAAATTTAACCATGATAATGGCCTGTTAGCTGAAGAACATATAAATAATTTCATGTTTTCCATTAATTTGAATGGAGTAGAAGAAGAAGACACAGTTGTAAGATTATTCCCATATATTCTACAAGGAGCAGCAGGATCATGGTACTTTTCATTACCATCGGGCTCTATTAATAGCTGGGATGCTTTTCAAGAGAAATTTTTAACTAAATTTGGAGATGATAGGTCTACAACAACTTTGATAAATGACCTCTCCAATTTGAAAGCTGAACCAAAAGAACCCATTAAGGACTTCAACTCATGTTTCAATAAGTTATTGAATAAAATACCTACGATATCCAAGCATAGCGATGAGGTTTGAAATGAATGGTACATTTCTACTCTACCTTCAAACACAACCATCTTCGTTGATAGAGCTGCCAAACCAATGTTAGCAGAAAATATGAAAGAAGAAATAGCTATTGAAAAATGTATCTTGGCCGTAGAAAAGAAAAATGCATTAGAGGAAAGAAAATCCAAGAAAGTAGCCTTTAGAGAAGATTCTATGAAAAAACCACCAAAGGATCCTTTTGATCTGGAAGGGCTAGAAAAGGTCCTCAAGACCATGTCTAACAAAATGGTTGACATAGAAAAACAAGTAGCAGATACTTCTTCCAAGAAACCTTTTAGACCATATAAAAGGAATTCCCCAACCGATCCTAAACCTCCAAATGTTATATCAAACGCTGAATTAGATGGAGATGAGGAAGAAGCCTCAAGTGAAGAACAAACCGATGATGAAGAAATAGTGGAATTACAAGGAATGTGAGATTTTATCCTTCCAAATGAAGAGGATCAGGAAGCACTACCTGTTGCCACTTGAAGCAGAAATCAACTTGAACCACCTCAATGAAGTTCAAAACAGAAAACTTCAATGCCACCTCCTAGAGATAAAGTCGTAGGTAAGAAATCTTCACCGAAATCTACTCAAACAAACCCTACCCAATCAGATTCTTCACCTTCATCCAAAACTCTAATAATTCCCGACGAAATGGAATACAATATTATTGAGGATATGAAGAAAACTAGGGAAAACATCACATTTCATGAGCTTAGTAAATTAAAACATTAGCATAAGCTACTTTTGAAAGAACTCAATGCAGTTCCCACTACCCCACTTCCTGTCACACTAATATCACAGGCCACTCAAGAAATGGGAAGACCCCCCTAGAATTTCTACAAACAAAATTGATCCAACAGACATTGCTCTAATTGGCGGAAGATCTAAATCTCATACTCCACCATTTCTCCTTACTTTTGAAGTCTTTAATAAAAACTTGCACAACTGTTTAGTTGATTATGGTGCTTCATCTAACATTTTTCCTAGAACAGTCTGTGCTAAGTTAAACGTCCAGCCTTAGAAATCTACAGTACGAATAGTACAATTAGATTGGTCTCAAGTCGAAGTTGTTGGATAATTTAATCAAGTAACCATTAGAATTTCATCAAACCCAAAAGTTTGTCAAGTCATTGATATACTTGTAACTGATATTCCTGAATGTTATGGCTTAATTTTTAATAGGGACTGGTCAGTAAAGCTCCATGGTTACTTCGCAACCAACTAGTCTCACATGTGGCTTCCCTATAACAGCAAGCCAAGTTAGATAAGGGTTGATCGAGAGAAACATAAAAAATATATAGTGACAGAACTGGAAGGAGAAAATGAGTCGGTAGCATATAGCAATAATATAATCAGAAACTATTCTATTGAGTCATTCCTAGGGAATTTCAAGGCTCATACTTCACCTTTCTTAGAAAAATCTGTTGTATCTCAAATCAAAAATTATTCCCAAACAGACACCTCTAAATGTGTGCATTTTGTAGATAAACCTGTACATAAATATTTATTTTGGAAATTATTTTTTTATGGATCTAGATCCAATGATGGAGCAAGGGCAGGATGCATATTAGTTAGCCCAGAAGGGGAAAATACTATGCTAGCATGTAGACTTAAATTTGATTGCACAAACAATATTGCTGAATATGAAGCATTGGTTCAAGGTTTGTACACAGCAATTGGTCTTAATATCAAATACCTCCAAGTGTTTGGAGATTCCGAAATTGTCTTTAGATAAGTAAGAAATACTATACACTATCTATTAGGACATTTGAAACACTACCAATCATTAGTCCAAGACCTGACCTCACATTTTACGACGATTAATATTTCCTCTATTCCAAGACTCCAAAATGCTAGTGCCAATCTCCTAGCTAATGTAGCTTCCAAGCTTATTCCACCAGAATATTATAGCCTAGATCAATTCTCCATTGAATTAATTTTTAGGCTGTCTATTCCTGATAATATCACCAACTAGAGAGTCTTTAACAACGATCCCGATATTGTAAGCTTCCTCACTTCAGAAGGCTCTTATGATGACCAGATAGTTGATGAAGACCAGCATGACAACCAACTGAAGCAAGAAACCAACAACAATGCTATACCAAAATCTGTAGTTAAATTGGAAGATTTATACGACCTCAAAGATAGATTCAAACGATCTACTAATTCAAAACTTTAGAGTTCAACTCTGAGGTATGAATTAATCAATCTTGGAACTGACATGAAACCACAAAACATCAATCTAGGTCTCGGACTCACATCGGAAGAAAAATAAGCTTTTATATGTCTGTTGAAACAATATAAGAATGTCTTTGCTTGGAATTACGATGATCTTAAAACCTATGACACTTCTATTATTCAACATACTATTCCTATGACCTCTGATGAAAAACCTGTTCAGCAGAAATTGAGGAAAATTCATCCCAATTTAGAAATCCAGATTAAATCTGAGTTAAATAAACTACTAAAAGCCAAAATTATTTTTCCTGTCAGGCATTCCAGGTGGGTCTCCAATCTCATCCCAGTCAGAAAGAAAAACGGTGATATTCGGATTTGTATAGACTTTCGCAATCTCAATAAAGCTTGCCAAAAGGACAATTTTTTGTTGCCTCCTATGGAACATATATTGCAATCAATTGCAGGCTCAGAACTAATGTCCTTTCTAGATGGTTTCTCAGGTTACAATCAAATCTTAGTCCATCCAAATGATCAACTACAAACTACATTTCAGAACAAAATGGGGCACTTACGCCTATCAAAAGATGTCATTCGGACTAATTAATGCTAGTGCCACTTTCCAAAGAGCCATGGACATTGCCTTCAAGGGTTTAGTAAATAGGTCAGTGGTAATCTACTTAGATGATATAACTGTATATTCCAAAAAACGTAGTAATCATCTGAGAGATCTAAAACAAATCTTTGAACGTTGTCAAAAGTATGGGATTTCCCTTAACCCCAAGAAGTCTTTTTCGCATTAAGTGAAGGAAAACTCCTTCGATTTATTATGTCCAAAATAGGGATTCATATTGACCCAGACAAGATTAAAGAAATTTCTGAAATACCTTTACCCCATAACAAAAAATCAATGCAATCTTTCCTTGGTCAAATAAATTTTGTCAAACAATTTGTCCCTGACTTCTCAAGAATTGTATTACCCCTTCAAGCCATGATAAAGAAAAATTCTCTATTTAAATGGGGTCAGTTGGAACATGAAGCTTTTAACTTGATAAAACAAGCAATCATAAATGCCCCATCTTTAGCAACGCCAAATTTTTCCAATCATTTCACTTTGTACACTTTCACTTCTGAGAAATCATACACATGCATATTCACACAAGCAAATCAAGACAAACCCGAAGCTCCGATTTCTTTCTTTAGCTATAATTTACAGGGAGTTGAATTGAATTACTCAGATGTTGAAAAACAAGCTTACGTTGTTTTCAAATCAATAAAACACTTCAAACCTTTTCTTCTCAAAACCCACACCAAGATGATAGTACCATTCCCAATAGTAAGAAATCTTCCAGTACAAAAGGATGTGGGTGAAAAAAGATCAAATTGGGTTATGGCTCTACAAGAATATGACATTGAAATCAAACCAGAAAACATTATGAAAGGTCAAGGTTTTTGCAGGATGTTAGCAAGAGCATCGAATATGTTAGAATCACAGCATTTAGGTGACGAGGTACAAATATATGAGGTAAGCCTTAACGACACTGAATCAACATATGTTGGTATAATATTCTATTTAAAAAATGGATATGCACCTCCACATTTGAATTACACAAAGAAAAGAGCCTTGAGGTTGAAATCTAAACAGTATCAAATTGTTAACAATGTGTTGTTTAGAATGAATTATGATTTTATTTTGCTTAGATGTCTCGAGAAATCTGAAGCAGATAAAGTATTGTAGGAACTTCACGATGGACAATTAGTGGACACTTTGCAGGAGATGCTACAACACATAAAATCCTACGTGTAGGCTATTACTAGCCAACCCTATTCAAATATACACACAGTTATGTAAGGAAATGTAAGATATGTCAGACAGCTGCCGGAAGACAGAAGAAACCAACATTACCATTACAACAAGTCAACATTGATTAGCCATTTGAATAGTGGGGGTTGGACATAATAGGTGAGGTCGTTCCTCATTCTTCTAAGCAGCATAAATATATTCTTATAGCCATTGATTACTTCACCAAATGGGTTGAAGCCATTCCACTCAAGGTAGCCAACTCTGTGAACACTATTGAATTTATAGATCAATTTAACATCACCAGGTTTGGTTTATCTTCTGTCTTAATGTTCGATAATGCATCTTAATTTTCAGGCAATGCTATGACAGAGTTTTCTCTTAAAAGAGGCTTTAAACTTAAATATTCTGCTAATTATTATCCACAAGGAAATGGGTTAGCCGAATCCACAAATAAGAACCTTATAAGGATTATTGAACGAACTTTTGATCAAAATCAAAAGAACTGGCATAAATCTTTAGTGTTTGCTCTATGGGAAGATCAAGTAACTCAAAAGACCTCCGTCGGCACTTCTCCTTTTAATCTGTTTTATGGGTAAGAAGTTGTCTTACCAACAAACATAGTTATTCCCTCGTTTGCCTTAGTTCAATTCATCGAAGAAACTCCTTCCTCGTCTATGCAACTTAGACAATTACAAATCCTTAAACTTGAAGAGGAATGAGAAAAGGCTAGAAATACCCATGCACATCATCAGCACTTAGTCAAAGCATCCTTCGATTCAAATTTTATATCTTCAAAAAATTTCCAACTTGGAGACTTAGTGTTAAAATGGGATAAATCCCATGAAGAGAAAGGAAAGCATACTAAGTTCCAACGAATGTGGCTTGGCCCATTCCAGATTGTCGAGCTAATAGGCCCATCAACTTTTCTGTTACAAGATTTAGCAGGTAAGAGAGAACCTCTACCTGTTAATGGGAAAGTCCTAAAGAAATATTTTCTATAGAAGATGATCTCTTCTGATCACTGTATAGTGTAATCTTTAGTTAATTTTATTTTGAAGTAATAATACAAGTTGAAAACATTTACGTTTGGTTTTACTGAAGGATAGTTTCTCTTTTTAATTTTGTTTTTCGCTTGTATAAGTAGAAATGGTTATGAAAATTAATCTTCATTCATGAAATAAATAGTTGAGTGCTACAGCTCCAAAATTGTTTATTTTTCTGCTAAATTATCTGATATTTGATAAAGGTTAGCTTCAGAAAGATTTTTTTTTTTACATCAGTCAAGAAAATTATCACTAACAAAGCAAAGTTTCTCTGCAGAAAAGCATCTTTAAACTCTACGATTGTCGTCCAGAAACTCTTAAGGATTCAATGATTCCCCCCACTTGAGTAGCTTTCAATTTTAGGGTGTAATTAAAAGATATACTTTAAACTTAAAGGATAAGAGGTCTCATCAAGAACCGGCTTACCATGATCATAAGATTATAACTAACTGACATTACCGATACTAAATATCAAAACAGGGTAATGGCTTGAGATTGATCAATCAAAAGACAAGGGGTCTCATTAAGAGCTAGCTTGTTCAATTTAGTTACAAATCAAGTGAATAGAATTGTCAATTTTGGCCACCAAACCAAGACATTGTCCTTTAAGAAATAAAAGAAGAATGAATTACTTTAATAAAATAAAGAAAGCATCAAGTATACAGAAGAATTTATCTTTAAAATTGCATTCTTACTTAAGTGGGATACTGAATCATTGTTGGGTAATAGGTAACGTTGTCGAGGCTATGAACGCCTACTGGCAGCAAAGGCTCTACCTATGACAACTGAGTATACCAAAACTAATCTAACGGGATGCTTTTGCTTTTATCTTTATAACCAAGTAATGACTGATGTAGATAAAATAACTACCTATGAGAAAATGGAAATCAAAAGAAAGATAGTTAGAGCAAATATTGTTTATTGATAAACGAGCAGTACTACTTACCTTGTATTCCATGCAATTTAGTTTTATTTTCAAAACTATCTTTATTTTAGAAGTTTTAGAAATTTCAAAAAACTCTCAGAGATAACTGGTTCTTCCAAGTGAATTGCCAATTGTTGTGCTTGTCAACAACCCCCCATTTATTAACGTTAGTAGTAAAATATTACTTTAATAAATGGGGACCCTTTCAAAAAATATATATACCCAAAAAATCAATCCTAGCATGTAGGTATTTCTTTTATTTTTAGAATAAATCAAGATATCAAACAAAACCTATAAAACCATTAAAATGCTACTTTTTCATATTTAGCATGAAATGCATCACAAACGATACCTTTCTAACCCACCACGATCTACGATGAAACAATCAAAAAAGAAAATCTATATTCGAAAAACAGTCATAATGTTATAAAGTCCTTAAAGCTTCTTTAAAAAGCTAAAGTCTCGCATCGCAACATCGTTGTTTATAAAAAAAATCTCTTAAGAGGCTAACCCAAAAGATTGTGATCTGCGAAATTGCGATGGTATAATAGCCTCCTCGCATCACATTTCAGTCATACAATACAAGCCTCAACCTATTATTTGCCAATATTGTGAAATGTGATCTCATCCTCGACCCACCTCTTTATCTTTCCACCAACACATGCGGAGGTCCATTATTCGTTAAAAAGAAGCCCGAAAAGTGATGACGATTGTTTCTTGCATCTCGCATTTCACAAAAATTCAAAGAGTGGTAAGTTAAGCAAAAACGAATTATGTGATATAGCGATCTGTGATATTGCTTTGCAAATCACAAAATTGCTATTATCGTAGTTTAAAGGCTCACCACCCTAGGAGATTGTTTCCTGATTTACAATGTGAATATTTATGGACATTCAAGTTAAAAGATAATGGATCATTAGTGGACATTTATGAAGAATTAATTTCATTTGTGTGTGAAAAGTCATTTAACATGATTTGATATCTTCTTACATGATTTCAAATAAAACATCTTAGGTTTTCTTCATCGATTCATTCCTACGTTCAGTATCATCTTTATCCGATAAACTATTCCTCTTGAAAATTTTAGGAAAAAGTCGCAGAACAAGATTCCAAAAGCAATGGTGAAGAAAGGGAAAGCAGTCGCCTCTGAGAAGTCAAAAATGACTCCTCTGTTCACGGATACTACATGTAATAAGGAAGCAGGGACGTCTACATGGGAGGATATGTATTAGTTACTGGAGGAAGAACAACCAAGGATTCTTGAGACAACGATTACAGTTGATGGGCGTGATTCCTCTTATGCTTCCATAACTGAGCTTGCCTACTCATTTCTACACCGAATAGCCGCACAAAAAAAAATCCCTTATATCGACATGGTTAAGTGGATCATTGACAATGTTGATATATCTGACAGAGAATTCAAAATAGGAGGCTAGGAAGTTATAGGATCTTTCACTCCAGATAACCTAAGGCTTATGTACCACCTACCAGAGCCACAGGTTACCTACAATAGGCAATTTGTTGAGAAATTCGTCAAAGAAAATGAGGACCTGGCAGACTGCACAAATAATTGGTCAAATAATGATGAAAGAATCAAGAAAGACAAAAACGGTATGTACGTCATTGTATTTGTTTGTTCCCATTTCTGTTTTGCTGCAGCTATGCTATGTATACTATTTGGCAAACCCGACAGTAACAAATTCTCCTCAGAATGGTTGCCCTTAATAGATGCAGTTGTTAATGCAACAATAATAGATTGGGCACAAATCTTGTTTGATAATTTAGCTAAAGCAATTATAGAGTATAGAAGGAAAATAAGTATTTCTTCGAGGGTTTACCCTCCGTTTTTCATGAGTGCTTATGTAATGGAGGTTCTTTGTTCTGGTTCTAAATTCCCTCTTATGGGATGGAAGTGGACTATTCAATATCCACTTCCTATTCACATCCACCACAAAGACATGTGGGAATCCAATTTTGATTCACATTTTTTTCAAGATTTGTCACAGGGTTATGCTTCCTATCCATAAACGAATTTATAACCGAGATGCCCCCAGATTCTCCCAAGAAGCTGAGGTAGACATCCTCCCAGTAGCCTGATGGTTCGGGGAAGAGACATTTACACATATCAAAGTATTTGGCAGCATCGCCTCTCCCCATGTTCTCCCTTTCTATGTACCAGATAAATTAATGGCTAGAGAGATAGCCTATCAAACATGCAGTGAAGGAGGGATGAGCAAAGCATTGAAGGAGTCAAAGAAGGCCATTTGACCTCAATTTCCTGTATCATGTGGAGTGTTTGCATTACATGACCTTGAACATGCGTTCAGGGAAGTAGATAATATGTTGTCTCTACAATTACCTAAGTTCCCCGAAAGAGAATACGAACGATTCAGTATTGTCAAGGATTTTACCACTATGGTCAAAATAAAGATATTCAGCAATGAGAAGGACCCATTTGATGATGTTTTCTTACAGAAGAATACCTTCAAAGAAGTGAAGCATACGCCATAGATACTTTTTTATCAAGAGGGTCTTGAAGCATTTTATAGCTACAGAGAAAAGAGATTATCAAAGGTCCCATTGGACCAATTGTTAATTGAACCAATAAGGGAGCTCACTCCTAGTGTATGCATATATGGTGACTCTAAGGAAAAATCTAAAACTAATTCTGGAGAGAAATACTGAGAAAAATCTTCCAAGGGATCTGACAAGTCATTAGAAAATAGGAAAAGCAGGAGCGGGGAATCAATCAAGGATACAGCCTAGTCTGCAACAAAGACAGATGAACAGACTTTGAGCATTAAGTAGACTGAAACCCATACTCCCTCTAAACAGCTAATAAAGCCTTTGGTAATTAATTTGGAAGAGGAGTGGGATAATTTCAACAAAAAACTCAACACAGAGGAACAAGCACTGGAGATGCAAATGACACATTAGGAAACAACTCCGGAAATTATAACAGGGGGAACTATGAATACTCAAGAAATAGAACACATTCTATTTACCCCCGCCTCTAAGATTATTTTGAGAATAGAAGAAATTCCCCCTCTTGATGTATTTTACAGCCCACAACACAAGGCCGTTGTTAAGAGACAGAGAAAGAAAAGAAAATTGGAATCCACAACTGCTACCACTCCAAACAATGAGCTGATGGATGTCCTCTGGAAAGACTCATCCACCGACCCATCGGCCAACCTCACCAGGCTCTCACAGTTCATAGGTGCATACGCTACGACAACCATTGACAAATCAACAGAGGTACAATTGTTGCTTAAAGAAAAAGAAGACAAAATTTTGTCACTCGAACAACAATTATAGCAAGCCAAAACCAACCAACAAGCATAAATACATTTGACTAAGTTGCAGTAGGAGTTCCAACAAATGTAAATAGAACATCAAAGCAGCTTGGCAGGTAAGGATGCATAGATATAGAGCATAACAGATCTACATAAGGATGACCCAAATATTGATCAGTTTGTCATCGAAGCACTCAGCCTCAACTCCCAACTCACACACCAAAAAGAATTGCTATGCCAAAGAATCTCACAGTGGAACTCTCACTGTGAAAGAAGTGACAAATTAACAAGCCAAGTTGTGGAAACGTGACTTGAATATGATGAAATTCTTAAAAAGTTTTCAAATTTCATAACTTGGAAAAATGCTGAAAATGGGAGAAGAAACGACATGCCCAAACTGGATGAATCACATAAGGAGATCTTATTTGCAAGTTGGGATTCTTAGCTCAAAGAGGCAGAACAGGCAACAGAGGATGCGGCAGCAGCGGAAAACAACGTCATTGAAAGTGTAAATGAAAATTTGCATAGTGCTAATCTTGTGGCAGAGACCACCCCTGGTTTCCTTCCAAATGCAAAACAACTTGAATTACAGTGGAAATAGGCAGCAGAAGAAAGAGTAGAAGTAATTAGGCAAGTAACCAGGTTAAACTAGGAGGTATATTAGCAATATCTAGTAAAACCGCACAGCCAGTGGATGACCCTGAAATGCCTAATTGTTTCTACTAAGAAAATGGTGCCAACGCTCATCAATGCCATGTTTACAGGACAACTGAAAGCCGAAGTCGGCCAACCTACACTCCTCAAGACCATGCTAGATATTTGCAATCTGAAAGATCGAATGCAGGATTAGTCATTATGCACATCTCTATTTTTGTTTTATTTTGCTTAAATTGAGGCAGGTTGTTTAAACCTCCTCAACTTTTTTTGTAATAATCTATTTTTAGTTTCATAAGTTAGTATTTAAACCCTTCTCATGCATTTAGAGAGGGGTCTAGAAATTTTATCAGAAACATTCTTTAGAACATGCATTTTTGTCCCTTTGAGGAATTTATGGTGAAATTAATGGAACAGGATTTATTTTCTACTTGAATTTGACATCTGCTACTGAAATTGCACATTTGTACTCTCAGATGAAGTTGGATGATTTGAAAGTAGATCAATATTGCTGGAGCACATGAGTAGAACGTATTATAAATGGTACTTTTATCTCTCAATTCTTTTCACTTATGCATCAAGCAATACATTATCTTCAAGTTATTTATGTATGAAAGTTTGAATTTTTTATTGCCATTATTGCACTATTGTATGATGATGATTTATAATTTATGCTAAGTACATGACTGATTTTTATGTGATATATCTCTCATATCATTTCGGCTAACTTTTTATATGAAACAATCATTGTTAAATGGATTCAATTCTTATCGTAATTGAATGATCTTTATTATCAATTGCTTTCAGACATCATTTTAGATCGCATATATCATGTTACTCCTGGGATAGTTACAATTAGATAAATATTTTCGATTAGGACAAACTGCACATGGTTAATAGTTAAATTAGATTAGTTTGAGGCTAAGTATTACTCCAAAAATCTCAAAACATCATCCCATTAGCACAAGAATAAAAATAGACTGGGAAACTGGTCCCATCATCCCCAGTCGGAGCCACTATTCCAAACAAAAAAGGAGTTGTCCCAAGGTCCGGACTGGGTGGTTATCCCCCTTGTTGAGGCAATGATTTTTGAGCCTTCAACAAGACTATAAATAGAAGAAGGAACAGTAATCACTCACACTCTGACACCTCCCAGGCAACGACGCCAAAAAGTGGTGAGCCTAGGTATTGCAGCAAGAATGTTGCAACTCTAGGGCTACCAACATTACTTATCAACTCGGGGTTTGTACAAACTTGGAGGTGACAGCGTTATATGCATAAGTAGAAGTGAAGGTATTGCCTGTTGTCACTGCTCATCTGGCAAGAGACCCCAAGTGTTCCAAGCCAGACTTCTATAGGGTCAGGAGAATCTTGATTTTGATGGAAGAAGAGAAAATTTATTCTAAGGAGGAGCTACTCTACTGCAGTAATGAAGGAAACAACTTTTAATGCTAACTCACACCAGACCCTAGCTAACCAATTAAACAACTATGCTAAGTAGAATTACTAGAACAACACTAATCTAATGCTAATTATCTAAGTTACAGAAGTAAAAGCATCAAAACTAGACTAAGGGGTAAGAAAAGGAAACTAAGCTAAGTCTGTGTTTAAGAGGAAGAGCAGTCGGAGGATGAAATTGGTGAAATAAGGACGTGAGGGAGAAACAACACATGATAACTGTTGGATCAGGCAGGTGAAAGGTAAATGAACGGTTGAGATCAGATCAGAGGAGGCTTAGGTGAATAGGTGAATGAATAGGGAAATGAAGCAGATGAATGGCTGAGATTATATCATGGAGGTTAAGTCAAAAGATGGACGGACATGACTAATAGGCATATGGACGATGGAGATTAGAGCGCGGGCAAGAGAAACATTAGGAAATGGTAGCGGGTTTGTGGAGGTGGTAAGCTGCATTTTGCGTGCCTTCAAAACCATAAGCTGTATTTTGAAATTTCATGCGATTAGCCTCCCCGGGTGACACTTAGCACAGAGAAACCGCTCTTATCACATGCCTTTGGGCGGATAATGACCGAACAGAAATCCATGTGATATGGCACAATAGTCGTCGGATCTGTCTAGGAAGATCAACGATGGAGACTTGACTGAGCTGGTTGGCGAGCGGGTGCGCGATAGTCCTCGGATCCGACAAGACAGATCAACGGTTGGGATTTAAAGTGCAAAAAGTCAAACGCTAGAAGCGAATTCGGGTGGTCATTGGTTAGTTTTTCTTGTGAAAGGCGATCTACCGGTAAAACTGTTTAAACATGAATTATCAGCTTCCGCTAAGCATTTTGTGCTTAAGGAGAATGAAATGGGAATGTGAGGGAGATCAAATGACAGGAAGAGAGTGAAGGAACAGGTGACCATGAAATGACTGAATGACCATGAAATGAACCAAGTAACAATGTAATGAACCAATGACTATGTTAAACGACAAACTTCATGCAAAACTGAAACTCTATGTTTTTGGGGTTGCTGCAGGGTTTCTTCCTCACGTCATGGTCCCAGAGGGAGGAGGTGAGGCCGAGACACCTATGGAAAACCTTATGGATCTTTTCTTTGCTAACTTACTAACTGAATGAAATCATAAATGATCTACTCTGCACTATTGTAATGAGACTGCAACTATTTAAGCAGATGAACAATTAAACAATAAACCTCTGGAATGGAAATGAACTACTTAACTAGATGAACAAAAAATAGGAAACTATGCTACTTAATAATACAATAAAGAGGAGATTTGGCTGCTAGGGTCAAGCCCTAACACAAGAGCTTCAACCCTATAATTTAACTCAGTGCTAGCTCAAAACAAAACTCATCTTCATTATAAATAAAAAACTATTACAAGACTTGCAGCTTGAAAACTCTGATTTCTTGCTAACTCTTGGTGACTACTGGTAGCTAACTAAGAAAACTGAGGTCCTAAGCCTCTATACTTATACATCTGAAGTCTCCAACGACTTATTTCAAAATTAGGGAGGCACAGCTCCCAATTCAATGATAAACTCGTGCTTTCCCTTTCACTAGCTCGGCTGCCTTCTAGCAGGGAGGCTTGGCTCCCAACTCAAGATAAACGTACTTTCACTTGCTTGGCTACCTTCTAGTATTACTGATTTGGTTTTTTGCACCTTCACTTGCTTGGCTATTTGTACTTTCAGCTGATGGAGGGATATTCGAATGGAGGGGCAGTAAATGAGGAGGATTTACCTCCTATAATTCCTCTCCCTTGTCCCATTCGAGTTGTTACCAAGGTCTTTTACCATAGTTCCTCACTTTTATCTTTTTATCCCTGCATTTTCCTTGCTTTTATCCTTTATTCCTGCATTACATGCACATTAGACCACAAAGAAAAATATCCAACTCTAACTCATCTCATAAGAAAAATATAATCAAAAGTATGCAATAAGTTGTGAGAATAGTTGGTTTGACTAATCTAGGAGGTGAATTAAGGCCCATATAATTACTCAATGATGAGGCTCATCAAAAGCTCACTAGGGTACTTATTGTCTTTTAATGAAATTGTCTCCTTTTATTGGAGATATAATCTTGGATGAAAGTAAAGATACTCTCATCATAAGAAAATACCTACCAATCTTCTTTGTTGTTCAGAAGATGAGGCCAATATAAATATTAAAGGATACAATCATCCCTATTGGGCAGGATCTGCCTTGAAGGACTTACAACGTACAAAACTAAGCAATAAAATAGGGCATTTAATTATCTCTGAATACGAGTGATATTGAAAGCGAGGAATTCATAGATTTTTTGTTAACCAACCTGTGTGTATCACTTAATAAATTTGTTAGATGGAGAATACAATTTTCTGATTAAATTTAGAATAAGCTTTGAATCACCAAATGCAGTGAGATAGTTACAACCTAAGGTAAGAGGTTGTTTAATTCCTAAAATTAATGATTTAAATTCGGCGATATTTTTAGTGCAATAAAAATCAAGTTTAAACACATATTGATGCATTTTACCATGACGGGAATAGAGTACAATCCCTGCACCGTTCCCTTCATTAGAAGATGCTCCATCAAAGTCTACTTCCAAACTTGGTCATCTTGAGTAACTTTGGGTGGATGAGGTATATCTTCTTTAGTAAAGAGAGAATGAACACCAATATCTTCTTCAATAAATTTTACATGAAGTTGAGGTAAACCTTCAATGTAGGGTGAAATCCTCCCTTCTCTTGAGACAATTATGTTCTTACCATCCTTAGGAAGCCTCATATGGGTACCATCCAAAGACAAACTCCCACCTGTTTTCATTTGTCAGTCTCTACTAAGAATGATTGAATAGTTTCTTATCCTCATGTCCGTCACTTGAACATTGCAAGTGGTTCTTATCTCTGAGTGAGCACATAAGACCAATGTGACATATTTAATTTCATTGATGGTTCCTTGTAAGAAATTGTTAAAATCCAAAACATTCTTAGGCATTTTTTCAAAACATTTTAAGCCTAGATCTACCATAATAATATTTTGCATCACATTAGGGCATGATCCACCATCAACTAGGAAACTATATGCGATTTTGTCATGAAAATTCATTGAAACATAAAAAGGTGGGTTTTTTGGAAGATTCATATAATTATATACAATGAAGACCCTATCTTCATAGAGATCCCATTCATGTTGTACCTCAAGAGTATGTATAGGAGTATGTATTCTCCCTTCAAGGAAGTTTATTAATTGTTGTTGTTGTTTAGGGATAATGGCCATATCGAGCAAAGAAACATCAACTTTTATGTTGGCCATTTCTTTAATAATATCAAATTGATGCAAGCTTAAAGAGGAAGAGGGATTAGAATTTACATTCAAAGATGAGGATGATTTATTTACATAAGAGCGTGGAAAATATGGGTTGGTATATTTTCAAATTTTGGCTTGTTTGAAAGGTTGATTCCTTGCATTTTGAGCCCCGAAATCACTCCTTGTTTCGACAACCATTACCTCATTGTCATTGACCCAATATAATGTGGAAATTATAGGATCAATATTTTTATTGAAGATTCTCTCTCATGCATTTTTATTAATCTCACAAGTTTTTTCATCATGATACTCCTCACAAAAGTTGCACCACAGATGAGAGAGAAAAGTGTTGGGTTGATAAGTTTGAGGAGGAGTACGTATGAGCGCTAAAGCAGAAGCCTCAGGATGTGGTTGAGTTGAGATATTTCTTTCAAAATAAATTATTTGGTTACTCAGGTATTGCATGAGTTGGAGGATTGAGGACATATCAACTTTATTAGAAGAGTCTTCTAATGGAAGACCTATTTGACACAACTATGTGTCATACTCCAGGTAGATTCTAAGGGTAGACCACATATTATTGGCGTTATTTTCTTCCAATTGGTGATGATAGGGAGGAGGTAAGGTGCTATAATAATGCATCATGGCCATTTGATTTTGTGGTCTTATGATCTTGGGGATTTGCTTGTACACCATATTGAAGCATAAATTGAAAGATTTGATTGAGTCACCCTTAGTAAAAGTGACATTGTTGTATTATTTTAAGAGATTAATAGGGCTTTGCGGTTGGCCGTCAGTAGATTTGAACCACTAGTACAACTCTTCTAGGTAGAGAAAACGTTAGGAGGCAACTTGAAAAAATTCTGTATTTCCTTTCCTTATAAAGAATTAACAAAAGGCACATGTATCATTATCATTGGCACCTATGTTAAGACAAGCATTTGAGAACACGATTAAGTGTTAATTAGCAGCAATAATATTGTCAGTTGAAAATATTAGAAGATGGTCTTTGAACTTCAATAATGGCATATTAGTTGGTGCGAGATTCAATGGTGATGGAACATGCCATGGAGTAGCATTCATATCTTCTTTAGATTGAAATAATCCATATTCTTTTTATTATCTTGGCAGGATTAATGGTCGATTGAACATGATTGTAAGAACAGTATAACCTTCCAATTGATATGGAAGATGACATAATAAATTTAGACTGTGTTGATGAAGAGGGAGAAGACAATTGAGTGGATGCTTGTGTTCCAAACATGACTTTGTGCATTGGAGAAGTAGTGCTTGAAGAACTAGTGAGGCTTTGAAACAATTGACGATGAGCTTCTTCAACAAGAATGAATTTTTGTCTTTGGACCTTGTCAATAGGATTATACTCAAGACTTTTCAACAAATTCTCTTGGAGAATTGATATTTGCTAGTCATAAGCAAGCTATCTTTGAATAATGTGTTCCCAGAGATGCCTTTTAAGGCTTCTCTCTGCTCTTGTATTTCAATGTCACATGACCCAAAAATGTTTAAGTTCTGTTGAGTTAAGCTTCAGAGTATCTACAATAATAACCATTATTCGTCAACGTTTCAAATCCCAACAGGGTTCCATCATCAAGACTATTTTGAATGAAGATAAAAGAAGAGCTTAATCATAGGATAAATAGTTATAAGATAATTTGTTTTAAGGAAGATGAAGGTCAACCACTAATAAATTAAAACCTAAAATTTGTATTATAATAATAATTATTATCAATAGTGTTCTTTCATAATTTATAAAAATATTTAAAGTTTTTTCTAATCCTTTAATAATTTTTATAATGCTCTAATGTTATTATAAACAAATGATTAAATTTTTATTTATTATTAAAAACAAATATATGGATGTTTTTTAATAATTATAGATTTTTTATAGTACTATAAATACTAGATATCATTTTTGGATTCAACTTGGTTAAGTAAGTCATTCATCTATGACTATTTCCATGAGAGGTAGTTGTAAATGACTAGTTTCTCATGATTTTTAAATAGTCCACTTAGCACTCATTGCATCGAGTGATGCTCATAGGGATGAAGAAGTGGGATTGAAACTAATGAAATGAATCACATAACATCAATCATCACTTCTGAGGCTTGCACCTAGTAACCAGGACTTCCCGGGAGGTCACCCATCCCAAATCGCCTCTGGCTCAAGCGTGCTCTGTGGAGTTTTCCCCATAATCAAGCCCACTTAGCTTGCTACCCCATTTGCAAAAACCTAGCAAGTATTGTGCCTCATGAACCATTAAAGTAGAGTTCCCTTCACTCTTTTGAATTAAGTAGAGTTTTCCCACAGTTAAGCGCGCTTGAGCCAGAGGCAATATGGGATGGGTGACCTCTCGGGAAGTCCTGGTTACCAGGTGCAATCCCCGGAAGTGATGATTGACGCTATGTGATTCATTTCACTAGTTTCAATCCCACTTCTTCACCCTTGTGAGCATCACCTGATGCAATGAGTACTAAGTGGACTATTCAAAAATCATTATAAATTAGTCATTTACGACTACCTCTCATAGAAATAGTCATAGATGAATGACTTACTTAACGCAGTTGAATCCCAAAATGATATCTAATAAAATGCACTGTGAAAACCCCCAATACTTAATTCAAAAGAGCTAAGGTTTTGCAAATGGGGTAATAAGCTAAGTGGGCTTGATTATGGGGAAAAATCCACAGTTAAGTGTTGGTGGCCTGGGTACATGAAATATAGATAGCCTCGCAAATCTGGCTACAATTTCGTCAATATCTGGCCAAATTTCTCCCTTTACTTCAATTGGCGTATCAGTCATTTACTGTTAATTGACAGCCTCATGGGTTCTCCTCTGATCACCCCAACCCTTGTTATTGGGGGTATTTCTCATGCAGAGCCCTCATCCTCTATTGGGACTATAATTCCAAAATAATTACACAAAAACACTATCGCACTTTTAAATTGAGAAAATTGTGTTTTCAATGCAAAACACAATCAGCGGGGATTTTGTTCCAAAGGAACAAAATACACTATTGACACTTTAAACCACTGTCGTGACTTATAAACAGGCTTTGTCTTAATTCTGAAGAATTACACTATCGGCGCGGTAATATTCAAAGCATTGCGTTATACGCAATATTCACTATCATCCCCTTTCAACGCTCCTCCTCTGATGCGATAAAACGTGGTGTTATCCGAGATTCCAATCGGTGACTCCACTGTTCCAAAGGCCTGTCTCTTCCTGCTCCAACCTTGCGATGCGATAACAATCACAGACTCGATAACTTATTAAAGTCTCCCTATAATGTTTCGGCTCCGATAGTGTCGCACTATCAGAGTTTGGCGTTTTCAATGGTCTTCTGCTCCACTTGAGGTTCTGCGACGCGATATTGGTTCGGACCAGATATGGGTATGAACCAAATATAATAGAATTTCAAGTCCGAAACTATGCTCCAGCTAAGTGATTTTTTTATTTCTCTGTGTAAAATAGAGTTTGGCCGCAGAATTCTATAAAATGATTCAAGAATCCTGCACTCACTGATATGAAGGAAAAACAATTCTAAAAGCTTCAGCCTAAACATCAATTGGAAAATAAGGCTAATTCATTGTTATTCAAACTCAGAAGAAAGCAATTAAACATATACATGCATCCAATTATTAATTAACAGAGAACCATTAATTCAGATGAACAGAAAGAGGTGCTTGCAGATGATAATGCTTTCGAGCTCGACTCCCTCACTATGAGCCTCCCGTCATTTTATTTATATCAATAGATAAAGCCTTCTCAACCAGTATCTTTTATAAAAGCATGCTTTTACATAGAATGAATTAAAGTGTAAAGCTTTGTTATAGCTTATCCATAAACAATTGTTTTAGCATGATTTATTCTTAACTCTATTCTTATCCTAAACTAGGAAAGCATGGAAATTGCTGGCTAAAGGACCCCACTCCTTTTCCTGTAGAATTTTTTTGGATTTTTGGAATATGTTTGAAGATTTTTCCCTCTAAGTCACATGCTCCTGCATCAGACTCCTGAGGAAAAAATTATTCATGGGCTCCTGTCCATGAGTTCATCTACAGAACTGCCTAGTTTCTGTAGCATGTCTTTTGTAACCCAAGTAGCCTCAGCGGTTGGCAGATCCTTCCATTTACCAAATACTAGAAGTACTCTCATCCCCTTGTCTTCTCAAACACCTTTTTGTTCAGAATTCTTTCTGGATACAACTCCTTTGTTGTGGGTAACTATTTTACCCAGTCAATCTCTTGGATCTCTTGATCTTGTGTTGTATCATCTGCATTTTCACCTTCATACTTATACAAGTCTGCAACATTAAAAATTGGTGATATTCCAACATCAGGAGGTAACTCAATCTCATAGGCATTTGCAAAAAATTTCCTCAACACTCTGCATGGTCCAATTTTTTTGAACTTCAGTTTGTTATACTCCCTCTTTGGAAACCTCTCTTTTCTTAGATGTGCTAAAACCAAATCTCCAACTTCAAATTTCACCTCTCTTCTTCTCATGTCTGCTCTGGTTTTATACTTGATGTTGCTATCTTGCAGCTGTTGTATTTGTTCATGTATTGCTTACAATTATGAAGCAAAATCTTCACCCTCTGCACTTCTCATCTCTTCTTTTCCCAAGTTTCTTAACTCAGCTACTCCTCTTGGATGCATTCCATAAACAATATGGAATGGACTCTGTCTTGTACTCCTATTAGGTGAGTCATTATATGCATATTCAGCTTGTGCCAATACTTGATCACACTGCTTCAAATGTTCTACAGTAAGGCTCCTTAAAAGATTGCCTAAACTCTTGTTCACCACTTCAGTCTATCCATCAGTTTGTGGATGATAGGCAGAGCTAAAACATAATTTAGTTCCTAGCTTCTTCCATAATTTCCTCCAGAAATGTCCAACAAATTTGGAATCCCTATCTAAGACAATACTTTTAGGAAACCCATGAAATCTTACAATCTCTTTAAAAACCAAATTAGCAATGTGAGAAGCATCACTAGTCTTATAACATGGAATAAAGTGTGCCATTTTTTAAAATCTATCCACTACAACAAAAATTGAATCATTACCTCTTTGAGTCTTTGGTAAGCCCAAAACAAAATCCATACTTACCATATCCCAAGGCCTAGCCGGAATTGGTAATGGGATATATAGACCTGTGTTTTGGCTTCTTCCCTTTGCATATTGATAGACGTTGCAAGTTTTCACATACTCCTCCACTTCAGATTTCATTTTCAGCTAGAAGTAAAATCTGCTCAACTGCTCATAAGTCTTCTCTATTCCAAAATGTCCTGCAAGTCCTCCACTATGTTTTTCTTTGATTAATTCTCCCTCATAGAACAGTTTGGTATGCACAACTGATTTTTCTTAAATAACAGCCCATCTTGTATGAAGTAATCCAACCATTTACTCCTATCCACCAAAACATGATTTTTACAAGCCTCAAATGCCTCTTTAAAATCTGAATCAGTCTCATATAATTCCTTAAGAAAATCAAAACCCAACACTTGGATTTGACTCTCTTGAAGCAATACATTTCTCCTACTTAAGGCATTTGCAACTTTGTTTGATTGCCCATTTATATGCTTCAAAACAAGATGGAAACCTTGAAGATACTCTACCCATTTAGCATGTTTCTGGCTGAGCTTTGGCTGCTGCATTATAAACTGTAGTGCATGGTTATCTGAATAAAGGATGAATTCCGCTGACATTAGATAATGCCTCCATTTCCTCAATGATTTTACAACTTCATAGAACTCCTTATCATAAGAAGAATACTTCTTTTTGGAATCATTTAGCTTTTCACTAAAATAAGCTATTGGTCTGTCTTCCTAACTTAAAACACTTCCAATTGCTTCTTCACTAGCATCACACTTCACTTGGAAAGGTTTGTTAAAATCAGGCAGAACCAAAATAGGCTTTTCAATGATTTTTTCCTTTAACAGCTGAAAATCATTTTCTACTTTAGCAGTCCATCTAAATGGTTGTTTGTCCTTCTTGATGGTCTCAATAATAGGTGCATTAACCTTACTAAAATTCTTGATGAATTTTCTATAAAAGCTAGCGAGACCATGAAAACTCCTTACCTCAAAAACACTCTTGGGTGAAGGCCACTCCATAATTGCCTTGATCTTCTCTGGATCCATCTTCAGCCCTTCAACAAAAATAACAAAACCCAAGTATACTAGCTCCTCTTTCATAAATGAACACCTTCAAATTCAACAATAATTTCTACGGTTGCAGCCTTTGTAAGACATAATTCAAATGCCTCATATGCTCCTCCTTAGACCTGTTGTAAACTAATATATCGTCCAGATATACTATTACAAATTTACCAATGAAATCTTTAAAAACTTCATTCATGAGTCTCATAAATGTACTTGGTGCATTTGAAAACCCAAAAGGCATTACTCTCCACTCATATAATCCCTCATTTGTCTTAAAAGCGGTTTTCCACTCATCCCCTTCTCTTATTCTTATTTGATGATACCCACTTTTAAGATCTAGTTTTGAAAAATACTTTGCTCCACTCAAGCAATCCATTAAATCTTCAATTCTAGGTAATGGAAATCTATACCTGATTGTGATTTTATTGATGGCTCTTGAATCTGTACACATTCTCCAGCCTCCATATTTCTTTGGACTCAGCACTGTTGGTACTACATAAGGACTCAAGCTTTCTCTGATCAGCCCTTTGTTAAGCAATTCTTGCACCTACTTTCTAACCTCTTCATTTTCTGTAGGAGTCATTCTGTAAGCTACTTTGTTAGGTAGACTTGCTCCATGTATCAAATCTATATGATGGTTGATTCTTCTAATGGGTGGTAATTCATTAGGCAAATCATCAACAATAATATCACAATATTTCTCCAACATTTCTTTAATTTCAATGGGTAAATCAGAAACTTTAGTAGAAGTCATTATAGCCTTGGGCTTCCAAATTACAACAAATTTACCTCATTTTATTCAATCTGCTTCAAGCATTCCTTTCCTCCAAGTAACAGAGTTTTTGGATCAGTCTTCTTTCCTGGTACATCTTCTTCTTGCAGAGGTAGCAATGTATGATTAACACCATCCTTTCCAAACTTGTAGGCGTTTCTTTTTCCATCATGCATGGCTCCTATGTCATATTGCCAAGGTCTTCCAAGCAATATGTGACACACATCCATTGGCATCACATCACAAACAATTTTATCTTTGTATTTTCCCACCTGAAATTCCACTTCACACTGTTCATTTACTAATAGTTGATGTCCTTTTTGCAACCATGACACCTTGTAAGGTGTTGGATGTTTCATTATATTCAGCTTCAATTTCTCCACTACTTCTGTAGAGACCAAATTATCAGTGCTGCCACTATCAATGATCATCTGGCAACATTTCCCTTGGAATTTAAACACTGTCCTAAATAAATTCTTTCTTTGTGATGGTTCAACCACCTCCTTTACTCAATTGAGCAAAACTTTATTAATTACCAAATATTCTCCCCTCTCTAGTATATTTTCTTCTTTTGTCAATGTTGTTGTTGTTGCTTCTCCCTCGGCTTGAGCAACAATGGCATTCCTCTAATTTGTTTCTGCAGTATCTGGGCACTCAAAATCTCTGTGTCCCAATTTGTTACATCTGTAACATCTTATTTCCCTTCCTCTTCCTCGCCCTCCTCTTCCTCTAATAAAACTCCCTTTGCCTCTTACATCACCTCCTGTGGATGCATGCTAGGTTGAGCTGCTGCTAGCTCCATATTTAGGTGTTGTAGAGCTCCCTCTACCACCTTGACTTCCCCTTCCTTGGAAAGTACCTCTCCCTCTGGCAGACTACTTCCTCATGAGTTTTTCTTCAGCTTTCAGTGCTATCTGATAAGCTTCCTCTGCTGTTTTAGGAGACATTAGACTTATCTCATATTGAATGTCCATCCTGAGACCATTCGTATATCTGGCCACCTTCTCATCTGTATCTTGGGCTTCTCCAGCTCTTATGCTTACCTTGTAGAATTCCTTTGTGTATTCTTTCACTGTCAAAGAACTCTGTCTAAGATTCTGCATCTGTCTGAACAAGGTTCACTGATAATTACTTGGCAGAAACTTACCTCTTAACTCTGCTACCATCCTGCTCCAATTCTTGATTGGTTGCTTGCCAAGTCTCTTCCTTTCTGCCTGCACACCATCCCACCAAAGAGTTGCATGGCCTTTTAACTTGGTGACAACAAACTTTAATTTCTTCTCATCTTATGTTTCTTCATAATCGAAGAATTTCTCCATGCCATTAATCCAGTCTATTAATTCTTTTGGATTCAGTCCTCCTTCATATATTGGAACCTTGGTCTTTGGCCTAGCTGTGGATCTCAATACTGACTGAAAGAACCTCATCTCAGGAGTAATTTCTACAACTTCCTCCTTTGCAGCTTCAACCTCAGGTTCACTAACATCTCCATCATCTATGTTTCTGCCTGTTGTTAATGCATCCAATCTAGCTTGCATTTGTTGCACAGCTTCCATTACTTTAGCGTTTGCAACAGGCCGTCCTCTTCCACCACGTCCATGTCCTCTTCCAACTTTGAAAGCCATAATAACTTTCCTTCTCCTGCTTTTGAGATTCAATTCAATGTCAGCTAGTCGCTCTAATACCACTAATGGTGGCCTCGGTACAGGGAATATAGATAGCCTCACAAATCTGGCTACAATTTCGTCAATATCTAGCCAAATTTCTCCCTCTGCTTCAATTGGCGTATCAGTCATTTACTGTTAATTGACAGCCTCCTGGGTTCTCCTTTGATGACCCCAACCCTTGTTATCAACATTATTTCTCACATAGAGCCCTCATCCTCTATTGGGACTATAATTCCAAAAGAATTACACAAAAACACTATCGTGCTTTTAAACTGCGAAAACTGTGTTTTCAATGCAAAACACAATCGATGGGGATTTTGTTCCAAAGGAACAAAATACACTATAGATGCTTTAAACCAATGTCGCGGCTTATAAATAGGCTTTGTGTTAAATATGAAGAATTACACTATCGACGCTCCAATATTCAAAGTATTGCGTTATACGCAATATACACTATTGGCTCCTTTCAACGCTCCTTCTCCGATGCGATAACACGTGGTGTTATTGGAGATTCCAATTAGCGACTCCACTGTTCCAAAGGCCTGGCTCTTCCCACTCCGACCTTGCGATGCGATAACAATCGCGGACCCGATAAATTATTAAAGTCTCCCTATAGCGTTTCGGCTCCGATAATGTCGTGCTATTAGAGTTCAACGTTTTTAATGGTCTTTCGCTCCACTTGAGGTTCTGCGACGCGATATTGGTTCGGACCCAATATGGGTATGAACCAAATCCAATAGAATTTCAGATCCGGAACCATGCTCCGGCTAAGTGATTTTTTTATTTCTCTGTGTAAAATAGAGTTTGGCCGTGGAATTCTATAAAACGATTCAAGAAGCCTGCACTCGCCGATATGAAGGAAAAACGATTCTAAAATCTTCAGCCTAAGCATCAATTGGAAAATAAGGCTAATTCATCGTTATTCAAACTCAGAAGAAAGCAATTGAACAAATACATGCATCCAATTATTAATTAATAGAGAACCATTAATTCAGATGAACAGAAAGAGGTGCATGCAGATGATAATGCTTCCAGGCTCGACTCCCTCACTATGAGCCTCCCGTTATTTTATTTATATCAATAGATAAAGCCTTCTCGGCCATTATCTTTTACAAAAGCATGCTTTTACATAGAATGAATTAAAGCGTAAAGCTTTGTTATAGCTTATCCATAAACAATTGTTTTAGCATGATTTATTCTTAATTCTATTCTTATCCTAAACTAGGAAAGCATGGAAATTGCTAGCTAAAGGACCCCACTCCTTTGCCTGTAGATTTTTTTTGGATTTTTGGAATATGTTTGAAGATTTTTCCCTCTAAGTCACACGCTCTTGCTTCAAGTGCGCTTGAGCTAGAGGCGATCTGGGATGGGCGACCTCTCGGGAAGTCCTAGTTACCAGGTGCAAGCGCCGAAAGTGATGATTGATGCTATGTAATTCATTTCACTAGTTTCAATCCCACTTCTTCACCCTTGTGAGTATTACCCAATGCAATGAGTGCTAAGTGGACTATTCAAAAATCATGAGAAATTAGTCATTTATTACTACCTCTCATGGAAATGGTCATAGATGAATGACTTACTTAACCCAGTTGAATCCCGAAACGATATCTAATATAATGCACTGCGAAAACCCCCAATACTTAATATAAATACTATTATAAATAATGAGAGTTATTAGTAATAATATTATAGCTAATTAGTTTATTAATAACAATAATATTGATTAATACCATTTTAATAATATTGGTTAATACTATTTTAATATTATTAAAATAATTAATGTTCTGATTTTAAAAAGAAAATAATTAATTAATTAATAGATATTATAATAATTAAATACTAATTATTATTATAAATAATTAATAATAATAATAATAATTATTATTATTAAATACTACTTATTATTATAAATAATTAATAACAATAATAATAATTATTATTCTTAAGAATAATAATTATATTATTTTAGTTTTATTTATAATATAACATTAGATGGTTATTTTACGAGGATAGGAGAACAATTACCTGAGTTCTTATACCTGAGACAAATTTTCGGTCCTAATCTGCCTGATTAAAGGTAGCCAACTTCCACTGATCTCGATAACATTGTCCCTCTTGAGATTCTGCAGATGCTTTATAATCTCAAGAGCCTCCCTAATCTACCGCCTATGATACTGCTCTTCCCTTGCAATAATTAAGGCACTCTCCAAGAAAACATGGTGCTTAGTTTTTTAGGAATGTTCTACAAGGGCTGAAGTACGAGACCTTCCGTTCTTAATATTTGCTCCATGTTCTTTTAGTCTTTTCTACAGCGAACGACCTATTTCACCAGTGTAACTCTTACCACAAGAACGATTAATTTTATAAACTCCCTTGAGTTGATGTTTATCAATATTATCCCTGACAGACCTCATACCTTGTTTAATTATTTAGGGTTTGCAGTTTCTCCTAGGAGCATCCTTGTTGAGAGTATCATTTGTGGCATAGAGGATGGGATAAATAACCTCTCTTTAGAAGATAAGGAGGCATTAAGGCAACAATTTTCCCTCATAATGAGAAATGCTAAAGCTCCCAAGAGTAATTTAAGTAGAGAAGAACAAATTGTATTTAGGTCTCTGTAGAATAATGATAAAATTGTGGTTCTTAAGGCAGATAAGGGAGGGGCAACCATGATCCTGGATAAAGAAGACTATATTTGTAAAATGAATGAACACCTTAGTTGTGGCAGTTATAAGAAGCTTAGCACTAATCCCATTCCCAAAATCATGAGAGAGGTCAAGAAGGCAATTTCAGATTCCAGCCTTGATGAAAAATTAAAGAAAATATTAACTCCTTCTTGTGAAACTATCCCAAGAATTTATGGGTTGCCCAAGATCCTCAAAGAAGGGGCTCCTCTTAGACCAATAATTAATACCATTGGTTCCCCAACCTATGAACTCACTAAGTATGTTGCCAAGATCCTAAGGCCTCTTGTTGGAAATACTGATTCTTTTATCAAAGACTCCCATGATTTTGTGAATCTTATAGAATAGTGAGGGTGGACCAGGATGACATCATGGTAAGTTTTGACGTGGTATCCTTATTCACCAAGGTTCCTCTAGATGAGACTATTTAGGTTATAAAGGAGGTTACTGATCCAGAAACTGCAAGACTTATTAAGATTTGTTTGCGGTCAATTGTTTTCACTTTCCAAGGAGGATATTATGAGCAGACATCTGGGGTGGCAATGGGATCACCCCTCTCGCAAATTTTGGCCAACTTATACATGGAGTACTTTGAAAATAAATCCCTTGAATCATACCCTTTGAGGCCAACTTGGTGGAAGTGATTTGTCGATCATACCAATGCAAAATGGACTCATAGTAGGATAGAGCTTGATAAATTTTTTATGTACCTTAACTCTATCTCTCCTTAAATAAAATTTACTATGGAGTTGGAGGAGAACAAGAGCATTCCATTTTTAGACGTACTTATCATCAGAAAAGAGGATGGCTCTTTAGGGCATAAAGTATTCAGGAAGTCAACTCACACAGAAAGCTACCTCCACACTGAATCCTACCATCACCCTTCCCAGAAGTTTGGTGTTCTTAACACTCTTGCTATTAGAGCCCTTCGAATATCTGACTCTGAGCATCTAGACGAAGAAAAGAAGCATTTATCTTCGGTATTTAAGGGTATAGGCTATAAAGAAAAAGAAATTAAAAAGGCTATAGAGAGAGCTGAAAGGAGGGTGTTATCCCAAGAGCCTCAGGCTCAAGACCAACCTCATTGTGGTAGAGTATTCCTACCATATATTTAAGGGGTGACAAATAAGATTGCCAAAATACTGTGAAGGAAAGACATAGTCACACAGTTCTCAGCACCTGGAACAATTAAACAAGGTATGAGGGAGTTTATAAAATTAATTGTTCTTATCGCAAGAGTTACATTGGTGAAACAAGTCATTCACTGCAGAAAATACTAAAAGAACATGGAGCAGATATTAAGAATGGAATGTCTCTTACTTCGACCCTTGCAAAACATTCCTCAAAAAATAATCACCATTTTTGCTTGGGGAGCGCCTCAATTATCGCAAGAGAAGAGTAGTACCATAGGCGAAAGATTAGAGAGGCTCTTGAGAGTATAAAGCATCTGCAGAATCTCAACATGGACAATGGTATCGAGATTAGTGGAAGTTGGCTACCTTTAATCAGGTAGATCAGGACCGCCAATTCGTCTCAGGTATAACAACTCAGGAAATTGTTCTCCTATCCTTGTAAAATAACCATCTAATCTTATGTTATAAAAAAAATAAAATAAAAAAAATATTATTATTATTAATTATTAATTATAATAATTAGTATTTAATTATTATAATATCTATTAATTAATTAATTATTTTCTTTTAGAAATAAGAACATTAATTATTTTAATAATATTAAAATAGTATTAATGAATCTTATTAATGTTATTAATAAACTAATTAGTTATAATATTATTACTAATAACTCTCATTATTTATAATAGTATTTATATTACTATAAAAAAATCTATAATTATTAAAAAACATCCATATATTTGTTTTTAATAATAATTAAAAATTTAATCATTTGTCTATAATAACATTAGAGCATTATAAAAATTATTAAAGGATTATAAAAAACTTTAAATATTGTTATAAATTATGAAAGAACACTATTGATAATAATTATTATTATAATAAAAATTTTAGGTTTTAATTTATTAGTGGTTGACCTTCATCTTCCTTAAAACAAATTATCTTATAACTATTTATCCTATGATTAAGATCTTCTATTATCTTCATTCAAAATAGTCTTGATGATGGATCCCTATTGGGATTTGAAACATTGACGAATAATGGTTATTATTGTGGATATTCTAAAGCTTAACTCAAAATAAATGAACCACAGATGTTTAAAATCCAATGTTTAAGTTCATCAAAATAATTTTAATAATTGAGAATGTAATCAAATAAAGAATGTGTGATATTCCTATGATCATTCAATTGGATTGGAATATTTCGTTGGTTAGGGGACTAGATTGTCATATAGCTAGAGAGATTAATAAACTAGGGATATGTAGATCAATTTCCCCAATATGGTCGCCAAAAGATGTTGACAGATGAATTTTTTAGACCTCACTGACAAACCCTCAAATATCATTAGGCGTGTGAGATAGTGGGACTAGACTCGATGCTTAGCGCCCTTGGTTTTGTGATTTGTTATTTATTTACAAAAAATATTTATAACAAGGGAAATTAAATAGTACAATACATATTTGAAAAAATAAAACATAAGCATATATAGTATGAAAAATATATAACATCAAACAAAAGAAAGATATGATCAGTAATAAACTGAAATGAAAACTAATTTTATGAGTAGATTTAAAGGAATGCTCTATTATCCACAAGGCTACAAAAACATTTAGCAAACTGCTATAAGATTTATAAACATTGAAATTTCAACATAAATTGTTCACGAATATAGATACAGTTCCAGAAAGGTATGCACAATAAATATGGTTGAAAAATGACTGATTTTATTAATTAAAGTTGAGCAGAGCTTGTTGTTCATTTATTCCCTACAAGGATTATTGATCATAACTTAATTCACAAGTATCTATGACGTAAAAGGACCCATACAAAGACACTTAGATGACAAAAATAAAATAGAACAACAATGAGAATCCTTCTGTGGCCATTCTGATATGATAAAAATCAGCAAAGCTCTCTGAAAAGATCACAGAAGAAAGAGATGAATCTACTCTCCTCCTTATCACTTCTTAGAAAAAGTCTCTCCATATATATTTTCCATCCATTCCTTCATTGTCTTATTCTCTTTTTGTATTACCATGGAACAATTAGAGAGACTAACTGTTTTGGAGATTAGTTTCTCATTATTTTAATTCACTTGACTTATGTTTTATTATTATTCGGGAAGAAGAGTTCTAAAGGAGTTTTTAAATTAATTAACTTTTAAAAATGAGTTTCGGTAGGTGGGCCCCCCCTCATACATCTTATGAACTAAATTCACCTTTGTGAATCACGCATGTAAAAGTACAACATAAAATAATAGTTTGATTGAAACAAAGTGTTGCATCATTCATATCATATAATCCAAAATATATCCCTTGTACCTCCCCACATAAACATGCATAGTATAACCATAGAAAAATAAACACTTAAATAGACAATATCAGCCATGACATATCTACTTGTAACTCCCAAAATAATATGTCACCAAATATATACATGCCCAAAAATAGTGTTGTCATAAAATAAACTATGCTAAAAATGTATTGTAGAATGTACTAAAAACAAAAGTTTGTGTGATAGGAAAGTATGTTGCAAAGTGTATTGTAAAATATATGCCAAAAAGATGAATCTACATGAAATCTAAATAGTAAGGTAAATCAATGCATCACATAAGTCCAGGATGCTCAGGATCTCTACTATATTTATCATCTACCTATTTTCCTTTATTGTCTCCTTCTTTCTCATGAGCATGTATCTCTCAAAACATATCCTCAATAGAAATATATAGCCTATCGCCCATCCCAAAAGAAAAGGCGCGAGAATGTGAAGAGTTGGCCATTAATGAAGAAAGTGCATGGGCTATAGGAGGATGAAGCTTGGCTGCAAAGGTTGGTTGCGTTGTTAAGGCATAGCTTGTGAAGCAGATGAAGGAACTTGGCGAGTAAAGAGCACATGGGGCACAACATGATGAGAAACAAATGGCCATCATGCATGTACAGAAGGTTGTGCAATGGGGTTTGGGTTCCATCCATCAAATAGAGGTGGTTTTTGTGGTTGTAAGGGTTGTTGTTACGGAATCTCAATAATGTTTGGGTGTGGCTAAGGAATGTTTTAGGAGGCTTGTGGAATGGGTTGGTGAGGTGGAAAGCCTCCTAGGGAAAGATGCATTTTCTAAGTGAGTTGGTTAACCTCCTTAGATTCATCGTGAAAATGAATATAAAATCATATTATTTTATTGCAGTATTCCCTCCACGACACATTTCCATGTCTGCCATGCCCTCTTCTATTATTGTGTGCACCCTTGTTGTGAAAACTCGTTATGAACATTCACTATGTTATCCGTTCACACAACATGATCCCTAAACCATGAGACAATGTAACAACAAAACAAAGTTGATCTAAAAACATGTTTATGTAACTAATAGGGCGTGTGATAAAGTGAGAATGGGAAATAGTTCACTAGAGAATGGGGAATGTGTCGATGCATGTAAAAAGAATCAATTTTTTCATGGAGAGATCATTTAGTAACCCAAGAAATTTTACAGGATTGGCTGATGTATAAAAGGTGCACGGGAAAAAGGAGTTATAAATGAATTCTTTTGTCTTCATCAAGGGTATACATTGTTGCAAACTTTATAAATTGTAATGATGATAGAGATTTATAAATTTGAGGTTGTTTATAATAATATTTGTTGAAGAAATCCATGTAAAGCATGCATCTAAACAAAACTCTTGAAGACTGAGAAATGTGGGACAAATAATATGTCATTAAAAAGTAACTTGCATGCAATGGAGCCAACAACAAGTGGGTAGTATTAAAGAAATTTGGATAAAGTACATTGGTGCCATAGGGAAATTTTATACCAACACAAGGAAGATAAAAAGTGAGAGTATGGCAAGGGGATGAATTTATCCCTTTGTACTTCAGGCTCACGTAATCAAAAGAAAAATTGGTGACAAGGATGATGTGGTTGTCCTGTAGCCAAGAAATGTTTTTATCACTATTGGTTCATAAAGTTACCCAAATATTTGACCATATTAACAATACAAGTAAAAGACCATGGGGGTCAACAAGTGGAATTTCATGTGGAGTTATTAAGAGGCTACCTCTTTGAAAACATATAGTAAGAACCAACAACTTATTTTGTATAGTAAATACGCAATGCATGGAGCAATAGGTCTGAGGCAGTATCTCTTTGAATGCATATAGAAATTTAATTAATTATTTACTTGAAATGATAAATTAATAATACATAAATTGCTTTAGTAACTCAAACATTATGATGTTACTGCATGTAAATCTCAAATATAATAAAATTCCCATAAGTTATTCAAGGTTATAAGCCCTCGATGTGGTTGAATTTTTTAGATCACCGTCTCCTAAGTGGGACAAAAATCATGAGAAGTGAACAAAAGGTTTCAATGGGGAAGTAGCAGCCAATATGGCTTTTTTTAGATCAAATACAAAAATAGATGGTCAACTAAGCGTTATCTCGCATGGACTTCATAGCCAAAAATAGAGATAAAATAAACATGATGCATATATTCTTTGGTTCATGCTTTGTAAAAATGATAGAGGGTGGGATATTGCCCTTACAAATACGCATAATAGACTATACATGGTCAAAGAGAAACATATAAAAATAACCAAAAGTTTACCTGAGGTTTAGCTAACAAATACGAAAATAGGTGGTTGACTAAGTACCATTTTGCATGAATTTGATAGCCTGAAGCTCTTCGACGTTATAGGTTTACATGGTGAAAATCAATATGGAAAACATATGCTCTATAAGTAGAAATTATGGCTCACAATAGAGGGATAGAGTAAGGAAAAGTGTAATATGCATCTAGAGGAGGAGACAAGCATTTTGAGTTGAAACCAATACTGAGTTATGAAGTAGATGGTACATGGTCAAAGGCAAGCATACATAATGGAATATAACTAAGAATTACCTAATATTTTTCCATTATATGATCTAAGACTCCTTTGCACAATTCTTTCTTTTCAAACTTCGAAAACCCACAATTTTTTTAATTGATTAAAAAATGCATAGAGTTTGGTTTACAATCCTATGAACGAATGAGGATATTAACAATTTACAGGGTAGTTTTCACCTGGTAAGGTCTGTAGTGCCAACCATAACTTGGGCTCTGTGTATTCTTAACAAATAATCAAAGCTTTGGAATGCATGTTTCTTTTAAAACCAAAATGAGGAACATGGTATTCAACTTCAATGGTTGCTCAAAGATAAAACAAACTACCACAATCCCTTTGCATGCAGGACACATAGAGTAGTACAAAGGGGAAAATGTAAAGGAATGAAGACATGGAAGTGCGGTTAACCCTAAATCATTACCACTGACAGATTTAGAAATAGAGCATGCATGCTACAATTGCAATCTATTTCATAATAATAGAGAGGGAATTGTTCTCACCGCTGTTGCCAATGCTTAAAAAGTAGTAAAAAATTTACAATTACAAATGGTTGTTGCACCAAGCCTCAACTTCAAGCTCAACCAAGGCTGCACCAATGCTTGGAGCTTTCTTGAACAATGAAAAAATTCCCACTCCGTTGATTTGAATTGGATCCTTGAGAATTATCAGAGTTCTATGATTGTTTCAAATCATGACAGACTTCAAAATCTTGTAAGCAACGAGCTATCAGAAATAACCTCTGTATAATGGTAAATTGCAGCCAGCACAGAGCAACGAGGACCTTCGGTCAAAGCGCGCTGACCGTTAGCCCATGGGGACTATGCATGGCGCAAAAATGGTAGTTGGGAGGTTCAAACCCATAAACGGAGGTTGTTTCTGATAAACCCCTCGAGAAGGAAAAGCCCCAAGTGCTCGGTCACAAGGAAAACTGGAAAACTGTGGGAAAAGCGCTAAAACCGACAGGCGGGTCCCGCGCTCCAAAACCGGCAGAATATCGGAGGCATTTCGGTTGGTAAATGGGTTTGGCAGAGGAACAAGCGATGCCGTACATTGAATGATGCATGTCCGGCATATGATAGAGAAAACCGCTGTCAACGTAGGCTAACAATCGAGCAAGTCAACCACACGATAAAAGCGATGACCGTAGGATCTGGAGGCCCCAGATCAAACGACAGAGATTGCACCCAGTGGGAGACTAGATTTGATGGGAAGAATAAGCTAAGGCATATAAACATTTGAAGTCTGATTTGATCGCTGAGCTGGCAGATGAATCATTTCACAAAGTAACCGAAATAATGATCGTTCGAGGAAGGGCTAGCGCTCAGTTCGTCATGAGACAAGTGGCCACTTATCTGCGCAACGTTGCACAGTGGCGATGAAACAGAAGCAAGGAATTCCAAGTGGATAGAGGTAGGCGAACCGAAGGGACGGAAGAGGAAGCAAACAACCAAGGGACAGATTGGCTTTAAGCCATGAACAGACAAAGAACAGAGAAGAGACAGTGAGACAGAAGAGAAAGAATGAAGAGTGAAGCAAGAAGAAGAGAATAGAAGAAGTCGAGTTGACCAACAAAGCTAAGGTAGCATCGAGCAGACAGAACTGAGAAGGCTTGAGAGGTTCAAGCAATCCCTGTGAGGATATCTTTTAGGAACTGAGTACCAAATTGGACTCATCCCATTAAGACTAGTTGAGGTCGAGACTTGGTAAGTGGGAGTCTATGTACTCTAGTGGCTTGAGGAATCCAAGTACCACCCTACTAAGCATCCTTTGTTACAGGAGACTCAAATTGAGCTCCTCATTGTAAAAACTCTACTTAAAAACACAATAGAAAAGGCACCATCGAAAGCTAGACCAAGAGACGTAGCCTAGGAGGATTGGGTGAACTCCTTATTAATTTGTTGTGTTTTTGCATTTGCTTGCTATGTTTCTCTTACTGTTTTCCACTTGCCAGTGTATTTCGCAATCTTATCGATCCATTGCTTAAAATAACATAGGCATATCACCAGCACATGAGTCTGTAATACCTACATTAATTAAACTGAGATCATTCATAAGTGATTTTTAGATCAAGTGGTATCAGAGCTATATGTTGTAAGGTTAGACAAACTTGTGTTGGATTTATTTGTTGAATGCTAACTAGATCCAAGCTCAAATTAGGAGAAGGAGAGTTGGTCCAAACTAATCCTGAGATTGGAAGAGTCTATCCTCAGAAGACAATGTCAGAGGAAGGTTCTGTGGGGCTAGACCCTCAACTTATAGATAGTTTCCTGGCCATAAGGTCCATGGTAGAGGAAATGTATAAGGATTTTAGAAAACATAAAGATGAAGATTCATTAGGATCCAAACTTAAAGGAGAAGAAAAGTCTCTCCTCCATGACCACTCAAAAGGCAAGAGGAAAGAAGAAAGCTTTCTCACACCTCCTAATAGCCTTGAACATAAAAAGAAGACATCTTTGATTAAACTAGATGTTAAATTTGATTTACCAATATATGATGGAGAGTTGAATGCAGAAAAGTTGGACAATTGGATCAGACAAATTGATGTTTATTGCAGAGTGCAGAGTATTGATTCAGACAAGAGCAAGATTCAGCTGGCCAGCCTACGCCTTGGAGGCATTGCCTTGGTTTGGTGGGAAGGCAGGACCCAAGCTGACATGAAGAGACATGGTAAGACTCTTTATGTCTGGAGTGAATTTGTTTCTACAATCAAAAATTAGTTCTATCCACTGGCCTACATGCAGCAAGCCATGATGAGCTGGAAAACTCTTCGACAGTTGAAAGGGAAAAGTATACAAGGTTACACCCAAGAATTTAGGAAGAGAGCATTGATTCTAGGAATCTCACTAGACTCACCTGAGACTCTGTTGAAGTACATCGGTGGTCTACACAGCTACATGAGGCACACTATCCTCATGTTTAATCCCACTAGTATAGATGAGGTATCTGTTCAAGCTACGCATCTAAAAGCTAGAGGAAAAAATGGAAACCCAAAAGTTGGGGGATCATCCCAACCCACTGCAAGCAAGAATAAGGAGAAAAGAAAACATAAATGGAAAGCAAGGAAGCCTAACACTGCATAGAAAAGCAAGTATTCATGCACTCATTGTAAGAAGGATGGGCATGATGATGAGCACTGTTGGATTCTGCATCGGGAGCTGAGACCTAAGAAGTTCGAGGGCAAGAAGAAGAAGACTGCTACAGCTATTCAGAAAGGTTTGGGGTCGAACTCAGGAGACGAAACAACCATTGCAGCCACAGGTATAAAAGGTAAGAATTCTTAAGCATCTGCTAGTAATTCTGCACAATCTACTATTAATGAATAAAATAAGAGAAAAAGAAATGAGCTTTTCCATATTCGAGTTATTTCCAAACATTAAAAGATTGATACTTTGTTTGATAGTGGCTCACAAGTAAATTTAATTTCTGAAGCAATTCTAAAGAAGTTGGGATTGCTGACTACACCTCACAAGAAACCATACCCATTAGGATGGTTAAGTGATAAAGCGCAACTACAAGTGACTAGACAATGCAATCTCAAGTTTTCTTTTGGGTCAGCATTTGTAGATGAGGTTGAGTTAGATATAATTCCTTTGGATATATGTGGAATTTTTTTATGAAGTCCTTACTTGTATGACAGAAAAGCTATTTTCTATAAAGATGAGAACAAGTATCCACTCGTTAAAGATGGAATCGAATACTTTGTAAGAGCTCATAAGCTCAAGAATAATTACACACTCAGGGCAGATGAAACGAATGATAAATTCATGCAAACAATTTTTACTGATGGTTGTAAAGGAAAAGAAACTTAATAAAACCAATGTATTTTAGGGTTGTGATGCTAAACAACAAGTTGATTTAGAAAAAGTTGTTTCGAAGTATGATATCTTGTTTCAAGAACCTAAAGGTCTGCCACTCAAAAAGGAAATAGTGCATGAAATTAATTTGCAACAAGATGCTCCATTGCCTAACATTAGCATGTACAAGTTGTCCTCTTTAGAGAATGCAAAAATCAAAAAGCAAGTGCAGGAGTTGCTCGAGAAGGGGTTCATCAGACCTAGCACATCACCATGTGGGTCGCCAATTGTTTTAGTGAGAAAGAAAGATGGCTCATGGAGAATGTGCATTGATTACCGAGCACTGAATAAGATAACAATCAAAAATCGTTATCCCCTTCCTCGCATAGATGATCTATTAGATTAATTGAAAGAAGTTGTTTATTTTTCCAAGTTAGACTTGCATATGGATATCATCAGATCAGAGTTGCAGAACAAGATGCATGGAAGTCTGCTTTCAAAACAAAGCAGGGATTGTATGAGTGGCTAGTTATGCCTTTTGGCTTAACTAATGCTCCTGCTACTTTCATGAGAATAATGAATGATGTACTCAGACCTTTTCTTGATGATTTTGTTATTGTGTATCTGGATGACATTTTGATATTTAGAAAAACATGGGAAGAACATTTAAAGCATGTTAAGCAGACACTAGATGTTTTGAAAAGATAAAAACTTTATGTTAAGCTCTCAAAATGTGAATTTGGAAAAACATCTTTGAATTATTTGGGACATATAGTAGGGGGTGGTGAATTGAAGATAGATCCCTCTAAGGTGGCAGTCATTGTAAACTAGCCTAAACCCAAATCTGCTACAGAAGTTAGGAGCTTCTTAGGAGCAGCACAATATTGGAGAAAGTTCATTTCTAACTTTTCCTTAATTGCAACTCTCTTACATGCTTTAACAGGATTGAACAAGGTGTTTTAGTGCGGAGGCAAATAGCAAAAAGCCTTCGACACCTTGAAAGAAAAGATTAGTACAATGCCAATACTAGCACTACCTGATCTTCAAAGACCCTTTGAGATCCAAATGGATGCCGGTGACTATGCCATGGGAGTAGTGTTAATACAGCATGGTAAACCCATATGTTATCATTCTAAGACATTTAATTCTACAGTAGTTAAATATCCTACATGTGATAAAGAATTGTATGCATTAGTACAGAGTGTGAAAAAGTGGAAACATTACTTAATGGGAAAGGAGACAGTAATACATACTGATCATCCACCACTTCAATATCTACACTCCCAAACTAAGTTGCATCAATCAAGACACTATAGATTGATGGGATTTCTACAATAGTTTCATTTAGACATCAAATATAAAAAGGGCATACATAATAAAGTTGCAGATATGTTATCTAGACCCATTATAAATGCATCTACTATACTTAAGCATAATTCTGTGTTACATGAGAGCTACATTGAACAATATGCTCAAGATATAGACTTTACAGATGTATATGCAACTTCAATTCAAGGCAAACGAGTAGAAGAATTGGATTATCATATTAAGGACTGACTCCTATATCATTGTGGGAAGCTATGCATTCCACAAACTGAAAGAGTAAAGATAATTCGAGAAGCACACTCTTCTCTAATATCAGGTCACTTTGGGGTAAGTGAAATAGTTGCACTGCTACAAATATTTTGTTATTGGCCAAAAATGAATGAGATAGTTTCTAGATATGTAAGAGGGTGTACTATGTGTGCTAAGAGCAAGCCCAGAAATAGAAAACTAGGCTTGTACACTCCATTACTAGTTCCTTCTCATCCTTGGGAAAGTGTTTCCATGGACTTTGTTGGAGGACTGCCTAAATCTAGGAAAGGTCATGATTATCTATATGTTGTTGTGGATAGGTTCAGCAAAATGTGTATTTTGATACCTTGTAATAAACAGATTATAGCTGAACAAACTGCAAAACTGTTCTTTCAACATATATGGGTTCATTTTGGATTACCCACTTCCATTATATCTGATCGAGACACCCGATTTGTGGGAAAGTTTTGGTCAAGTCTGTGGGAACTGATGGACACCAAACTGAAGAAAAGCACAACTTTTCATCCACAAACCGATGGCCAGACAGAAGTAGTCAATAGGACAGTGATCCAGTTACTCAGGGGATATTGCAGCAAGCATCCTAAGTTTTGGGATGAACATTTGTGTTATGTGCAGCATGCTTACAACCGAGCCAAAAATTATTCTACAGAGAGATCTCCTTTTGAGACCTGTTTTGGTTTTACACCCAGGTCACCTTTGGATTTTGTCTTTGGTAAGGACACAACAGTTGAGGGACACAACGATGTGGACAGGGCAACTAGGTTCGTTGAACAAATCCAAGAGATCCACCAGGCAGTACAAGAATAGCTAGAAAAGAGCCAGGCCAAATACAAGGCAAGGCATGACAAGCATCAGATGGAGCATAGTTTCCAAGTTGGTGATCAAGTCTAGTTGTATATCAGCAAGGACAGGATGCAAGGTGAAGGTAAAAAGCTAAAGCCCATCAAGTATGGACCTTTCAAGATACTTGAGAAAATTGGTGAGAATGATTTTCGCCTTGATCTACCAGCTTACATGCACATCTACTCAGTCATAAATGCATATAGCTTGAGATTGTTTGAGTCAATTGCCTTCTATTGATGACCTGCTACCTGAATATCTTAATGAATTGCAAGAAGACACAGTTCTGGACAGGAAGGTGAGAACGGCACGCAGGGAAGATGTTGAGTACCTCAGAATTGGGCTCAGGGGTTCAAAGCCAAGCAGTGCAAAGTGGATAGAGATTGGACAAGTGAGATAATTGTACCCTCACTTAGTCGATGATTGAAAACCAAGTTTTGGTGGTCCAAAAGCTTTTCAATGGGAAGGCCGTGATCCAAATTGGATCCTTGAGAATTATCAGAGTTCTATGACTATTTCAAATCATGATAGACTTCAAAATCTTGTAAACAACGAGATATCAAAACTAACCTCTGTATAATGGTAAATTGCAGCCAGCATGGAGCAACGAGGACCTTCGGTCAAAGCGCACTGACCATTGGCCCATGGGGATTGTGCATGGCGCAAAAATGGCAGTTAGGAGGCTCAAAGCCAAAAACGGAGGATGTTTCCGATGTGTATCACTGGGCAAAACCCCTTGAGAAGGAAAAGCCCCAAGCGCTCGGTCACAAGGAAAACCAAAAACCCGTGGGAAAAGCGCTAAACCAACAGGCGGGCTCGCGCTCCAAAATCGGCAGAATATCGAAGGCATTTCGGGCGGTAAGTGGGTTTGGTAGAGGACCAAGTGATGCCACACATTGAATGATGCATGTGTTATAGACATTTTTGTGCCTCGCAGCATGGAGCATGAAATGTCAATAATTACAGTGATCCTCAGTCCCTAAACATGTTGTTCTTACCCCTAGAAGAACAAGGTCAGCAAACCACAGCACTTTCTATCAGTTCTCCGCCTGAAAACACTCAAAAACAGGCTATTTTTGGATCATGTCAGCTGCTCCACTGAGCAACTGCGCTGAATGTCAACTGCTCCTCCTTGTACCTGCGCTGAAAGTCAACTCCAATGAAGGCTACCTGCGCTGGGCGAGATTGGCCAAGTGGCACAGTCATTCTGCAAGGTGTCAACTGCCCAGGAAGCTTCCAAACTGACACTTGGTTCAAGGAATTCGCCCTGTGATGAGTAAGAGGTACTTGATCTCCATGTGTAAGCAAGGATCTCCAAGTGGACTTAAGAACTGAAGATTAACTGAAGAGGGAAAGGACACAAGGCAGCTTTATGTCAGTCTCAAGCTGACTCATCCTTTCTTCTTCTATCCTATATATAGAGCTCTTCTATGAGGTCTAAGGAGGCTGGAATTTTGTGCAAAGCAAGGAAGTGCTGTTGGTTTACAGTTAGAGTTATTGGGTGATTGCTTTTATAGAGGTGAAGAGGAGATTTCTTGCTGCTGGGGAGGTGCTGCTGGATTGGAGCCATTGATGGTTGTAACCTTCTCAGAACCTTTTACTTCTATCAATAAAGCTTTGAATGTTCTCCTATATACTTGTATTGCATTGATGTATTGTATTTACTTGTATATTTGATTCACTCTAATCCATGCATCAGTTATGAATACATGTTTCTTGTAGTTTCCCTCTCTTGTTTGTGCAGGATCTTTGTGTAGCTGGGCCGGCAAGAGAACAAGGAGCTGGAAGCAAGGGACGAAGAGAGAAGACAAGATCGACAAAAGCGAAGGATATCGGTTGGTCAATCTTTTCTTCCTTCTCTGTACTTTCATAAAGGAAAATATCAAAGCTTTTACTTTCAGTTGTTGCTAAGGAACTATCACCCTTAGAGTAGGGATAGGGTCATTCCGAGTCGGATACTTTTCCCCACAACAAACTGGCGACTCCGCTGGGGAGCCTAGTATCTTGTTGGTGTTTGTAGTATCTTTGCTATTCATTTCCTGAAGAAAAGAGTACCAAATCGAAAAGCTTTTGACTATATCAAAAGCGAAGTAGAGGGGCTGCTACTCTTGCTCATTTTCTGAGTAGATTCATGATTTGAAGAGCTGATCTACAAAAGACTCTTGTGCTCTTTGTGATAGATTTTCATCCTCTTGATCATCCCTTAGCTTGTACTTGACCTATAGCTTTTTGTTTCAGCAAAAACAGTGAATTTTTGAGCTTTTTATGACCCGAAAATCCTTATAAACGCAACTCTCGTGTCTCAGTGCAGGCTGTCCAAAGGCAGTCTGCATTTCAGCGTAGGTACTCCCTTCAGGAACTGCGCTGAGAGTCAGTTTGACAGACCAGAGCCTGCGCTGACCCAGTTAGCCAATGTCTTGCTGAGGTTTCCTACTGAGTCTTAGCCCTGTTTTCACTGTTATTTTGCTGCTGATTGCTTGTCATTTGTACTTGCTGTAAACCAACTTTCCTTGACATTATTCCGCCTCAGTTGTGTGATGAAACTGTGATTGTTCTTTCAGTATTTCTTGTTTCAGTTACAGTTTCCCATTGTGAAAAGCAAACCAGTATAGCTGTGGCCTCTTAGATCCTGAACTGTAGAAGTGTCTTTGTGATCTTAAGAGCTAGTTTTGTTACTGTTCATGGCTGTTTGAGTTTGTTTGTTTTTCATTTTGTGGTTTGAATCTATACATTTCCAGTGTCTAAACAAGTCGATATTAAGGTGTCTTTTGATTTTGGACAAGCTTGTTTACTTTCGCTTGAAATTAGATTCAAAGTTATACAACAGTTTCCTTTTTGTCTTACATCAACATTAAGGATAAAGAAAAGAAATATCTGCATTGTGCATGTGCATTATTGACAGTTTGCATGTTGATTTAGGAAAAAGTGCATTTAGTGTGTGTTCTATGATCTGTGTGAAAAGTTGATGTCTTTCTTTTCCCTCAGTAGATTAAGGTTTTCAAAGTTGAAAGATTGAAAAGTTTTGCTTCTCATCTTAGATTGCATTTAGGAAGTTGTATATATACATCTCGTGGTGATCCTTAAAGGCAAACTGCTAAGCAAGATCAACATTAAAATAAATCCAATTTACATAACAACGCTTTGTAACATAACGCAAACATCTAGAGGTCTAGGTAGAGACGTGTTCCGGCGTCGTTAAACATAGTGACTGTCGATCTCTACGAAGGTGGGTGATTCCTCCTGAGAGTCGGTGGCACTAATACGGACTTGTGCTCCCGCGTACCGTCGCGTATATATTGGGAGACCCCTATAGGCAATTATCCTTTATCCATAGGAAGCCGTGTCGACCACCCTACTGATCGCGATGCAGTGAACACAGCATTCACGAAGATCGACCACCCATACCGTAAAACGTATTCTGTGGTTTCGCGAAAGGTTTGGCACACCCTCTGCCTAGATCTCCATAGCAGTTTCTTTTGGCCTTTTTCAAACTCTATAACTGAAAAAGTCCAACCGAGCATTTGTCACTTCGGGCTCGTTAAAACATCGAAGGCGACTAGAGTCATCTTTAGCTTTTTCTCGACTCTTAAAACATGAAAAAGCAAGTTTGTGTTTGAAAGCGTCGTTAATAAAATTTATTTTAAGCGGAACAAAATCACCTGTTATTCCCACGTTGATCTTTCAGTTGAAGAGTATGGAGCCCACCAACCAAGGAGGCAACCTTGGCGGAAGTCCAAATCCCTTCTCCTCTTGGGGAGATGTTGGTGCGCCTCATATGGCAACATTGTCACTTCCAGGATTGACAATCGGCCTCCCTGTGTGGCTCTTTTCAACTAATGTAGTCCATATCGCCACTAATCCTGAGCAGTCGAATCAACAGTCAGAACAGTCTAGAACTACCCACCAGCCTTCCACTTCTTACAATACTTCCTCTGATCCTTCATCTTCGCAAGGTAGAGTTGGCAAAAGTCAGCCTCCCAAGGAGAAGAAGGAAAGGAAGAAGAAAGAGAAGAAGAAGAAGGAGCCTAAGGTGACTGGGGGCAAGCAAAAGACATCTGACGAAAACCCACCCACTGCACAGACCGGGCCTAAATCGCCATGTGTCATATGTAGGGGAGACCATTTCCACAGAGATTGTCCCTATATTCCCCGGATACTAAGGGACTGGTCCCCTCGTATGCACAATTCGGGGGCATCAACCTCTGACAATCAGGTTGATGGCTTTCCGTCAACCAGCGAAAGTGAAGGATCAAGACAAAAAGGGGGAGTAAGATTCCCCTGTAAGTTGTGTGAAGGCAGTCATGCCATCCACCGTTGTCCCTTCTTAGACGAAGCGAAGAGAGTTTTGGAAGATTGTCCGGTTTCACCGGTAAAACTTCCTCCTGGATAAAAAAAACTCGTGCCAAGTCCTTCGTTGGTTGAAAATACAGCTGGCCCGCTCAAGTGGTCGGTTGAAGCGTCAGTCACTGAAAATGAACCTACTGAATCCAGACCGGACGAAAGTCCAAAGGTCGATACGGCAGTTGACCCGGTTCTACCTTCAGAAGTTTCATCTTCAAATGACACCGTCGCCGAAGAGTCATCTTCATGCGACACCCTCACTGAAGAGAATAAGGATGACACCATCCAGGTTCTTTTCATCAGCACCGACTCTGATGAGCGTCAGGGCAATGCGCCCATTCCTTTATCGCAGGAAGGAACATCATCAGGGTCATATCCGGCCGTATATTCGGTCCCACCACCAAGCAACCTGGTTGTATCCTTTGATTGGAATCAACTAGGCAGACCCCGGTTACCAGCCAGTATACCATTCAGAATCATTGTCCAGATCTATAGAATGATCATGGCTGGTACTATCATTGATGAAGGGGCGTCTGTGAGTATCCTTTCCTCTGTTTCTTGGAAAGCACTGGGTTCCCCGGCGCTTTTACCTGAGTTAAGAAATCTCTCAGGTTTTGATAAAGGAACCAGTCGACCATTAGAAATCCTCCCCAATGTGCCTGTTACATTGAAAGGGAAGACCGTTAATTTGAACGTGATGGTCGTCCAAGGACCCTTGGATTATAACCTACTCCTTGGACGTGACTATATTTATTGCATGGGAGCGATAGTCTCCTCACTCTTTAGAGTAATGTGTTTTCCACACGAAGGAAGGATGGTCAAGCTCGTAGACCAACTTTCATTTCCGGGATCTCGCATCGCAAATAGTCAAATACCATTCCTAAATGGTCTGTTCACACAAGATTCGCCTCCGCCCCCAGTCCTCCTTCCCGATGAGTGCGAGTGATTCGAAAAGAAAGACTGGAACCCAGGGGGCATGCACCCTGGTCTGCTTCGGGCAGAAGAAACCCTGGGTATAAGGTAGAATTTCCGCAGAAGAATATGACTAGTCCGTACCCCGTCCGTGGATGGAAGAGGGGTTGTTCTGGAATAGTATTCTTTTGTTAAAGTTATGTGTTTGGCAAAAGAGTCATTCACCTTTGTCTAAAGAGGTGGGCACTGCCCAAGTAGGAATTCCCTTATTGCGACAAGTAGTAACCATCTTTGGGGAAAAGCAAGCCTCACCCATTAAAACAAATGTTTTGAAGGATAAGTAGGGGCAGCCTCCAAAGAAGGAGATTCTATTGTTGTGACAGAGGGTAACCATCTTTGAGTAACCCAATGATAGACATCGCCGAAGAAAGAGATTGATTTGCGGCAGCAAATAGAACCCTCTTCGGATAATAAGTAAGAGATGGCGGTATCTCGAAATTATACTTTATACCTGGGGGCATGCAAACTTTTGGAATGTGAGCGAGGGACGACTATTTATTTTTTAAATTTTTAGGTCCTCCCTTTAAACCTGTAGGTCTAACCCTTTAAACTCGTAGGATTAGCTGATTCCGACCTTGCATGAAGAAAGTCTGTGGGGCAAAGGTAAAACTTGCCAAAATTGAAGCATAGCTTCGTGAGATAAAGCTCCTTAAAAAATAGCTATCTCACAGGAGGCGTTCTTATTCTATGACTGGTATATCGAGCAGTTTTAGCACATAGTTCATGCTCGTTAAAAAATAAACGCAAGATCCGAGCAGTTTTAGCGCATAGTTCATGCTCGTTAAAAAATAAACATAAGTTTATGAGCAGGCTTTCCTTTAGAGTTCAAGCTCATTCAGAAAAATGAACCGGTAAATACCCTTTTGAGATCGTAAATTCATCAGCCATAAAAGCCTTGGTCGTGTTTGTGCACCGTCACCTCCACCGTCATTTGGCCGATCATTCACTTCCATTTGTGTGTTTACCCATTTTGAGGAACATCTGCGAAGAGTGATTTCACCTAGCCATCCTTGTGACACTGCCGTGATTGGAGAATTCCAACCTGTACCTGGAATCTGCTGCTATCCCTGTTCATCACTCGTTCCTCAAAAGACGAGTCTTCTTTGAGCTCTTTTCACTGACTCGTAAAATATGAAAAGTTTGCCGAGTTTTGGCCTTCCAGCTCGTTAAAGCGACCGGAAGAGCTATCCCTCCTCTAGATTTTAATCTTTTTGGACCTGAGGGATTATTGCACAAAAAGATCGAGCGCTTGTCTTGTTCGGCTCGTTAAAAGTACCGAACACCCATCCCTTCTGTATTGTTTTATACTTTTTCGGACTTAAGGGATTAGATGACGAAAAAGGAATTATGGAGTTAACTTTCTGTACCTTTTCAGACTCTCTAAAAATGAAAAGGACCGAGTTTTCCTTGTCGTTAGACTCGTTAAAATGATTAAATAGCGACAAACTTGTCTTTAGACGAGAACGAGTTTCCCTATCGCTAAGCTCGTTAAATCATAGCGATGGGCTTGCCCGAAGGGCAGGTTATAGAACAAGCATATGTTATCCTCCTCAAGCTTGACAAAAATAAAGAGGTACTGGTCAGAAATGACTGGGGAAAAATTGGGAGAACATCGAAGCTTAATGGTAGCAAGTCGCTCTTGAACATGACACTTTTCTTCCGTACCACATCGGGTTGGGTTGTTTCATTCACCGGTCTCATCACCATGGTCTTCGCCAAACCATCCACATTTTGGGGTAATGCTACCGATCCATCGCATCAGTGTCGTTATATGTTCAAGAGAGGTCATTCTGAAAGTGTCAACCGTGTCCCATCCACTGCCATACATTATCCTTCATCCATTCATGATCGCCACCCTGAATCATGTGTCACAGTTTGTTTTCACCTCCACTAAAATCATTAGCTCCGTTCCGTGTCATTGATGTGGGATTCATTAAGGCCCTCCTTTGACGGATCGCTTCTTGTCGACTTCAGCTCATTATCCAAGAAGTTGATCTAGGAACAACCCCATCAGTACTTTGAAGCTTGCATGCCTCAATGGCAAGTTTCTCACTTCCGGCGACAGGTATACATCAATGACCTTCGACCAGAAGATTTTGCGTGGCGTTCGACGCCAAGTCCTTTATTCACGCCACGTGAATTGTACTGCAGTACCTTGAGGGTCATTATCATTATCGGTGATTCCTCTCGCGCTTGTTAACGGTTTTCATCATTGACCGGTAATCAAGCGATGTCTTTCCATGTTCGACTTCAGCGAAATTCTCACATGGATCGACTTGTACTTAGAGTGAAGATCGAATGAGTTTGAAGACCCCGGATCTAGTTTCATCCATCCGGGCTGCGATACATATTCAGGAAATATAAAAGCATTTGTCATGTACATCATTGCAGCAGATGATCAGCCTACTCAAAGGATGATAATTTCAGCAGAAAATTATCAGTCTACCATCAGACGATCGTCTGTTCTATGTACCAAAATGTATTTATAAAGCTGAGCATGGGAATGCCCGCCTCAGCTAGATCATGAAAACAGAATGAAAAAATAATGTATTGTATTGTATTGTATTACAGGGCACCTCTCAGCACTTGAATGAACTTCGGACCCTCTGGATAAAGCATTTCACCCGATAAACGGCCTCATACTTTAGGGGGCAACTGTTATAGACATTTTTGTGCCTCGCAGCATGGAACATGAAATGTCAATAATTACAGGGATCCTCAGTCCCTAAACATGTTGTTCTTACCCCTAGAAGAACAAGGTCAGCAAACCACAGCACTTTCTATCAGTTCTCCACCTGAAAACACTCAAAAACAGGCTATTTTTGGATCATGTCAGCTGCTCCACTGAGCAACTGCGCTGAATGTCAACTGCTCCTCCTTGTACCTGCGCTGAAAGTCAACTCCAATGAAGGCTACCTGCGCTGGGCGAGATTGGCCAAGTGGCACAGTCATTCTGCAAGGTGTCAACTTCCCAGGAAGCTTCCAAACTGACACTTGGTTCAAGGAATTCGCCCTGTGATGAGTAAGAGGTACTTGATCTCCATGTGTAAGCAAGGATCTCCAAGTGGACTTAAGAACTGAAGATTAACTGAAGAGGGAAAGGACATAAGGCAGCTTTATGTCAGTCTCAAGCTGACTCATCCTTTCTTCTTCTATCCTATATATAGAGCTCTTCTATGAGGTCTAAGGAGGCTGGAATTTTGTGCAAAGCAAGGAAGTGCTGTTGGTTTACAGTTAGAGTTATTGGGTGATTGCTTTTATAGAGGTGAAGAGGAGATTTCTTGCTGCTGGGGAGGTGCTGCTGGATTGGAGCCATTGATGGTTGTAACCTTCTCAGAACCTTTTACTTCTATCAATAAAGCTTTGAATGTTCTCCTATATACTTGTATTGCATTGATGTATTGTATTTACTTGTATATCTGATTCACTCTAATCCATGCATCAGTTATGAATACATGTTTCTTGTAGTTTCCCTCTCTTGTTTGTGCAGGATCTTTGTGTAGCTGGGCCGGCAAGAGAACAAGGAGCTGGAAGCAAGGGACGAAGAGAGAAGACAAGATCGACAAAAGCGAAGGATATCGGTTGGTCAATCTTTTCTTCCTTCTCTGTACTTTCATAAAGGAAAATATCAAAGCTTTTACTTTCAGTTGTTGCTAAGGAACTATCACCCTTAGAGTAGGGATAGGGTCATTCCGAGTCGGATACTTTTCCCCACAACAGCATGTCCGGCGGATGAGAGAGAAAACTGCTCTCATCGCAGGCTAACGGTCGAGCAAGTCAACCGCGCGATAAAAGCAATGACTGTGGGATCTGGAGGCCCTAGATCAAACGGCGAAGATTGCACTCGATGGGAGACCAGATTTGACGGGAAGAATAAGCTAAGGCATATAAACATTGAAGTCTGATTTGACCGCTGAGCAGGCGGATGAATCATTTCAAAAAGTAACTGAAATAATGACCGTTCAAGGAAGGGTTGGTGCTTAGTTTGTCAGGAGACAAGTGGCCACTTCTCTATGCAATGTTACACAGTGGCGATGACACAGAAGCAAGGAATTCCAAGTGGATAGAGGCAGGCGAACTGAAGGGACAGAAGAGGAAGCGAACAGTCAAGGGACGGATTGGCTTTAAGCCATGAACAAACAGAGAATAGAGAAGAGACAGTGAGACAGAAGAGACAGAAAGGAGAGTGAAGCAAGAAGCAAAGAATAGAAGAAGTCGAGCTGACCGGCAGAGCTAAGGCAACATCGAGCAGACAGAACCAAGAAGGCTTGAGAGGTTCAAGCAATCCCTGTGAGGATATCTGTCGGGAACTAAGTACCAAATTGGACTCATTCCATTAAGACCAGTTGAGGTCAAGACTTGGTAAGGGGGAGTCTATGTACTCTAGTGGCTTGGGGAATCCAAGTACTACCCTACTAAGCATCCCCTGTTACAGGAGACTCAAATTGAGCTCCTCATTGTACAAACTCTGCTTAAAAGCACAATAGAAAAGGCCACCACTGAAAGTTGGACTAGGAGATGTAGCCCGGGAGGATTGGGTGAACTCCTTATTAAATTGTTGTGTTTTTGCATTTGCTTGTTGTGCTTCTCTTACTGTTTTCCACGTGCTTGTGTATCTCACAATCTTATCGATCCATTGCTTAAAATAACATAGGCATATCACCAGCACATGAGTCTGTAATACCTACATTAATTAAACTGAGATCATTCATAAGTGATTTTCAAATCATCCGTTCATATGAGTGATAGCCCCAAAGCTTGGCTCAACTTTTGAAGCAAGTCACATCTCCATTAAACTATCAATTGACATACTTAAAACATTATACTACCCAATCAATACATATCAAATCATTGATATCCAAAATTTAATGTCAATGCACCACATATCATATGATATTACCAAATATCAATCCATTTTAGTATAACTCATTCATACTACATGCATTAGGATCACAACTTTAGTATAACTCATTCATACCACATGCATTAGGATCACAACTCAATCAACAACATATACACAAGGTCGGCGTAACAATAAACAAGCATGTCATGTTTACCACCCTTATTACTTGCTTAAAACTTTGTGTATATTAAGCTCATAGTCTGTTCTATATAATAAGCTTGGAACTCATGAACCCTTTGTTTTTTCTTAAAAAACAAAACCCCTTTTGAACCACAAACATAGACTATACCTTTTGTAGCCATTATAAGAGGTAGATTCATTGCATGCTTCATAAAATAACTTTCCCATGTATATTTTGTGAAGGTACAAAGGTCACATGCTAAAAATCAAAATGAGAGAAAAATCATTGAACTAACTTAAGCTCCAGTACCTTTAGTGTTACAACAGTGACACATTACCCATTCATGCGATGCAAATTAGATTTACACATAAATGTAAGGTAGGACTGCATGTTTTGAAAGAACAATCATGACATCTATATGCAATTAGGCATCACTTATATCCATCTTTACACATGAAGACAGGAAAGTGTAGTCTTCTCATTTCCTTATTACGCCATGAAAGATGGGACCCAACCTACCATTTTGATTTAAGTTTTGTGGTTTGGACTTTTTTTTTTTTTCTTATTTTTTTTCCCGGCCAATAAAAGACTAATAAACATCACAATAGTTTATGTTTTTACTGGTAAATATATCAACATGTTTAACATAAATTTTTATTTAAAACTCAATAACACAAAAATTTCTCAAATTTCCAAAAAATAAAAAAGTCCCAATTACAAATGAAAGTAGGTAATAAGCCAAACTCAACGTGTTGGGAACACAACTTACTTGGTTTGGAGGGCATGAAACAAGGGACCCACCTTGACACCCAACAACTTACTAGGTTTGGAGGGCATGAAACAAGTGCCCACCTCCACACAACTTACTAGGTTTGGAGGGCATGAAACAAGTGCCCACCTCCACACAACTTACTAGGTTTGGAGGGCATGAAACAAGGGACCCACCTCCACACAGAGATTTTAGTGCTAAGTCTACTAAGGCAATAATACTCTATCCCTCGAGTTTTGAACTTGTGACCTCTTAGGAGGAAATACATGCTCATAACCATTAGACTCACTCAAACTATATAATCAATGACAAATATACTTTTTAGAAATCCTACAAAGACAATGACAAATATATAATTGTGTTTTTCAATAATAATGAGAAAGTCCATAATAGTATCCATTGATATGGATCCCTGGGGGCAATGAAGCAACTAAAATTGGTACACAGCCAAAGTAGAAGTTTATGTTTAAAGTCTACTCAACACTTTCTAATAAAATATTTCTTCTTTTTATTAAAAATCAATATAAATAATGCGATCTTCAAAGTGTTAAAATGGTTATCTAGAAAGAGAAGTGTATTTGGAATGAAAATATAATACTGTTAATTTAATTTGTATATTTATACAAAAAATGTTATTTTTTAAATTTGGAATTTTTATTTATTTATAATAAATAATATTTAATTTTAAAATTACAACAGAATTAAAGAGTAAAATGAAATATAAAATTCTTTAAAAAATATATTTTTACAAAGATTTGATTACTAAAACTTATTAAAATATGAGAATTTATTAAAAATATGAATTTAAAAAATAAGACGAATTTCACTTGTAACAAATCTCATTATAAAACCTCAAAAACAAGTCTAACTTATTAAAATATGAGAATTTATTAAAAATATGAATTTAAAAAATAAGATGAATTTCACTTGTAACAAATCTCATTATAAAACCTCAAAAACAAGTCTATTAGTTTTATCAATCACCAAGGGTTTGTATTAACTTTTTGGATTAACTGATTTTCTGTTGGATACTTATTTTGCTATGAAATCAATGACTAAGTGTTTGTATTAACTTTTGTATTAATTGATTTTTTTGTTGGATACTTATTTTGCTATGAAATTATAAAGTAGATGTACTTTTTGATATATAGCTGGAATATGCTGTCTTTGTTAGTGTATAAGAATTTGGTTCTCTGAATATAAGTATAGAGAAATTATATAATTATATAAACTAGTATCTTTTTTGGTCCAAAAAAAAATATTTGTCAAAAAACCATATGCGCCATGAAAGGCATGCTCGTGATATTCTTGGTGCTTCATTGGCAGCAAAAATAATTAATTGGCAACATTAACGGTTTACACAAAGTTTAGTTTACAATTCACTGCCATACATCTGTAGAGCAGTCAGTGAATCGAGAATGTGATCATCTATTTGTGAAAATTTATCCATCCTAAGTTCTAAAATGGGCATTGTAATATGTGTTTTTCACACTTAAGCAATATAGAGCCAGAAGAGAGAAAGACCATTAGTTCTGTTTCTTCTGTATGTTGAAAGAACCATCCAGTTCTGTTTCTTCTGTATGTTGAAAGAACCACCCAGTTCTGTTTCTTCTGTAAGATTTCTTATGCGCAAGAAGCCAATATGAGGATAGTTGATAGTCATATGCTTGTCAATTAAAAAAGCTTAAGTTTTGATTTAGATGGTTCTTAACAAAATTTTAAATGGTCACTCCATCCATTACCATATTTCATAATAATTGTCTGCAAGACTCAAAACAACCATGTCTTATGAAATTACATCACGTTTTTTTTCAGCAACAAAACTAAACCCAACTTATTGTGAAAACATTAAAGGTATGGTATAGCCAGAGTTTTCTTTATGTAAGAGTAACTTTTCTCAGGATTCATCCATGGCTAGATTGAACTAATACTGCTCTGTTGTGAAAGGATTAGATTTAGGTATTCAACTTAATATCATGATATACTACACAGTCAAGACCTTTTGCTGACTAGTAGGCTTGTTGTGACCAGATCTAGATTCTTATTCTCTGAAGCTGTGTAGACGTTTCATAAAGCATCTTGTAAAGTAAAACCTCTTCAGCTGCAACTGATTGTGTAGTGCATGCAAAAACAGAGAGACAGGGTGTGACGAACTAATCTCGGTTAAATCATCACATGGATACTTCTGAGATTTTTTTCAGAATGGTAATCTATCCTAACCCGTGCCTAAGATATTTTACTGCAGTTTAAAGGGCATCAATTTATCCCCTCAAATTGCAAAGACAAGTTTCAGGGCATTTCTGCTCGCTTACATGTTCTTTTTCATTTACAGGTAGAGATGAGCTTAGGCGAATTTTGGGATAGTTTAATTCCCCAAAGGTGGCTCTCATCTCAACCCCTTCCGATGAGATTTGAACCTCAACCCCTTCCGATGAGATTTGAACCGGAGACTAAAGTCCACCCAAACCAATTCATCTACACTTTATGAGTGATAAGAGTGATAAATATTTATGCATATACAACTTTATTTGAAAAGTAGAAAGCTTCTATACATATCCAACTTTATTTGAAAAACCACAAATAGAGAGATTAATTATTTACCAACATCGAGCTCATACTTCTCAGGGTCATCACTGGCTTGCAAATTTTGTAAACACAAAAGTTGCAGATTTATTTTTTCTTGTAGTTTTACTACCTCAACCATTAGAACGCTTCTCATAAATAAGTGCATTTTGCTTTTACATGGAAAAAGAGTTGAGACCCGAGATAATTACACTGCCATCATACTGCAAATACAAAGAGAGTCAACAATAACTTACATTCTTTGAAGTAGGAAGAAAAATCTAGAAAATTAGCAGCCCTGAGCTGAAATTCATTAACTTCGAATAAAAACTGTAAAGTCATTAATGATGAAGTCTCAATTCTAAAATCCCAGGTCATGCACTAGTAGTTATATAAGTGTATATGCACCAAAAATTCAACCTAGATAAAAAGGAAGACAGATAATTGGCCTGTGTTTTTACATCCACCGTAGCAAGCTGAAATTGCAGCAGAACCCAATTTAGGTGTCATGCCATAGCATCCCCATCCCGAGCCAGGTTCTGTATCTGATTCTCAACAGGGCATGTAACACCTATGATTCTCACACCCTCATCATCAGGAGGTCTCAAATGTGGTGGCAGAAATAATGTTGAATCGCACACAATCTGATTTTGATTCTGGCTCTGGATAGCAATCGAAGTGCCATTAATCTTCACACCATCATCGTCGGGAGGTTTGCAAGTTGGCATCGGTATGGACATCGAATTGCATGAATTCTGATTCTGATTCTGGCTTTGGCTAGGGCTCAAAACACCAAAACCCCTCATACCTTCATCCCCATTGGCTCTGCAAGATGGGATTGGAACTGATATCGACTTGCATGAATTTTGATTCTTACTCTGGCTATTAGGGCTCTGGCTCTGGCTCTGATTAAGGCTCACAACATCAATAGCCGTCACACTACCACCACCATCATCATTGGATCTGTACTGCAACGGCAATGATGCAGTTGAAATCAAATTCCACATATATGCATCAGTAGGAAAAGATCTTGACGATGAAGGTGTATTGGATACCAAATTAGACATCTCAGACGGATGAAAACCAGACCTCCTGTCTCCTCTTAACCCTCCTTGTAGAGCAATCCCAATAGCAATATCTCTAGTCCCACTCCCCATCTCACAGCCCCCAACTTGGGCCAACTCTAACACATTATCTATCACCACTGTCCCTCTTTCCCCACCATGCTGTCGAGCACTGGTCCTACAAATGGGACACAAGGGATTCTTATACAACCATGAATCCACACACTTTGCATGAAAAGTGTGCCTACAAAGAGGCAGCAGCCTGCATGTCTCTCCCCTCTGAAATCCATCCAAGCAAACAGCACACTCTAAACAATCAAGTTCATGCATCCATGATCCATTCTCAATCCTATCATCATTATGGTCATCATCTTTGCAAAGCATTCTATGTAACATAATATACATACCACCGTGTTTATATTCAAAGGAAGGCAGCTTCTGCACCTCCTCCTGAGACATCCCCACACCATTCCCACTGACCTCCTCCTGAGACATCCCCACATCATTCCCACTGACCTCCTGAGACATACCCACACCATTCCCACTGACAGGAAAAGAAGAAATTCCTCTCTCTGCAGGCCTCCTGTTTCTCAGACTTCTGATTGCTCTAACAATAATGAACGCGTTAATCGAAATCAGAGTTACAATACCGAAGAAAAGCAATACAGTTGGTATCACCATAGACGTTACCATGATGCGCGTTATTAGAGTAACTAAACAAACAGACGTCAATCTTCAATACAACAGCTCTGTAGTTAAATTATGCTCAGTTCTTCCTCTATGGGCTGAATCTGAACCCTTGAAAAAACAGTGTATAATAAAATTATGGCCAATATGTTGAAACTGAATCAGATCGTCTTCGTCCTGGTTTTGTATTAGAGTTCGCAATTGGACTTTGATTTTCAAGTCGTGTTAAATTGCAAAAAGAGTGCTGTTAAATTGATAAATATGGTTTTATCAGCATTATTAATATTTATCAACGCTCATATAAAAAAATATATAAATAAAAAATAAATAGCCAATATAATAACTATACTTATTTTTAATAAAAAAACAAAAACCTAAAAGTAAAATAAATTATTATTTTATTTTAAATTATTATTATAAATTTTATTTCAATTATTATTATTTATATTCATAAGTGTGTGAAATATACCACTTCTAAAATTTCTATTATTTAAAAAATAAAATATATAAATAATGTATATTTAATAATTTGAAAATATTATTCATCATATACACAATGTTAGCTAATAAAACCAAGTTTTTTTAAATCATTTTTCGTTTCTTATAGGGTGTGTTTGCCGTCTCCACTTTATTCAAGATTTACAACTTCTCATAGATAGGTGTTTTGATGGTTATCAATATTTATTAGTCATTTAATTTATATAGTTGTGCTAGAATCTGTCACATTGACTAAGTGGGTAGATGAAAAGCATTGTCTATTGGATTGTCACTTTCTTATTCACATTAGTTCCCATTCCCAAAACATTTGCCACACCACCAATCTCCTTGATTTATTAAAACAACAAAACTATAGTGAGCTAAGAACACTTCTATCCCTTTCTTTTGATCATAGAAATAAAATATTAAAGAGTCTTAATTAATCTCTTACCTGAAGTTCTAATAGACCACATTGCTCTTAATAGACGTTAATCATCATCATCATCTTTGTCATTAATTAACTTGATTTGTTAATACCACTAAGAACATTTTAAAATATTATTATGTGATAATATTAATAAGAGCATTTCAGAATATTATGTGAAGGTTAAATTTCTACCATCCACCTAGTAAAAATATTTTAAAACATTATCTAAAAATTAAATTACTACTGATGATGACGATGATGATGGTTAATGTCCAGTGAGACCAAACTTTGGTCTATCGCACGTAAAGTAACGAATTATTTAGTTTGATTTAAGATTTTATTTTTGCGAGAGATTTTTTGGCGAAAATCACATGAGAAACCATTTGTAGACGCGTTTCAAACCAACCAGTGTGGTTCATCGTTAGGGCAAGTTGAAGAAACAGATCCAGCTTAGCAAGTTAAATAGAAAGACCAACAGGTACTTTTGATTAGGTACCGGGAACAAAACCCTTTTTAATAATTTAAGGGAAAAAGTTACCCTTGGGGGGACCAATCCCTTAAAATAAAAATAATTTTATGATAATAGTTAGTTAAAATATTAATAAATAATTAAAATATTATGTAAAAATTAATTCATGATAATAGTTAGTTAAAAATAAATAATTAAAAATTATATTTAAGGAAAAAATTACCCTAGGGGGACCAATCCCTTAAAATAAATTAAATAAAAATAATTTTATAATAATAGCTAGTAAAAAATTATTAATAAATAATTTTATGATAATAGTTAGTTAAAAATATTAATAAATAATTGAAAGGTTATGTTAAATTAGTAATTAAAATAATTCATGATAATAGTTAGTTAAAAATAAATAATTAAAAATTATATTTAAGGGAAAAAAATAAAAAATAAAAAATAAAAAATAAATAAAAAATAAAAAGAATTATTTTAGGGGACCAATCCCTTAAAATAGTGAAACTGGCCGCTGGGCAGTTCCTAAAACGCCATGGATGGAAAGGTTCTGCCATATTTGTGAGAATAGGAGCATCGAGGATGAAAACCACTTCCTCTTAGAGTGCCCTGCATACAACCACATTAGATCTCAATTTCAGAACCTTTGTTACAATACTGACCTTCCTAGCCTTTTACAATGCCAAAATTATAGTGAACTCGGGAAGCTTCTCTCCAAGCCTTTTGAGCATAGGAATAAATCTTAAATCAAAATAAATAATTTGTCTTTTTAGGTCCGATAGATCATTATTTGGTCTAGCGGACGTTAACCATCATCATCATCAAAATAAAATAAAATAAAATAAAAATAATTTAATGATGATATTTAGTTAAAAATTATTAATAAATAATTAATATATATATTTAAATTTATTTTATATATTTTATTTTTTATTTTTTATTTTATTTTTTTTAAATAAAATAAATAATTAAAAATAGTAAGTTAAATTAGATTAGAGGAATTAAAAACAAGACTATTTTTATATAAATGAATATGAAAGAAAGAGAAGGTATGAATGACAAATTAATATAAGTCAACTTAAAAAATAAATAAATAAAAATAAAAATCAAATATACCAAACTTAAAAATAATAATAATAATAATAATAAATAGGAATAAATAAATAAATAACAATCAAAATCAAAATCAAATAAACTAAACTAAAATAATGATAATAATAATAATAATAAAAAAATGACGACTAGGACGAGAGTGCTGGGACCCAACACCGACTGATTTTCCAGCCATCATCTCTATTGAGATTACTCGGCCTCTTTTCAATCTCAAGCGCCTCCCTAAATTTCCAATGATGGAAGTGCGAAACCTTAGCAATAACACTAGCTTCCTCAATACAAACATGATGATTGGTTTTCTCAGCGTGCTCAGCTAAAGCGGAAGACTTAGTTCGCCTATGCTTAAGGTCTGCTGCATGCTCACTAATCCTCTAATTAATGGAGCGACCAGTTTCCCCAATGTAGGGGGTCCCACAGGAACAGGGGATCAAGTACACACCTTTCATATCTTTAGGGTTGATAGGATCCTTCGCTGATCGGAGGGACATGCGAATGGCGTTCAGGGGCCTAAAGGTCACAGGGACACTATGCGTCCTAAGAATCCTACCAATCTTATCAGTAGTCCCCTGAACATACGGAAGATGGACACCTGGAACTCGCTCCTTTGGTTCTCGTTGAGACAGCGAATTCTTGGAAGCTTTAAGGAAATCCCTCTGACCCATGAATCTACTATAACCATTCTCAACAAAGATATCAAGGAGATGGGATTTTTCTTTCTCAAAACTCTTCTTATCCGAGATCCTTAGAGCCCGATGCAGCAGACCTTAAGCATAGGCGAACTAAGTCTTCCGCTTTAGCTGAGCATGCTGAGAAAACCAATCATGATGTTTGTATTGAGGAAGCTAGTGTTATTGCTAAGGTTTCACACTTCCATCATCGGAAATTTAGGGAGGCGCTTGAGATTGAAAAGAGGTCGAGTAATCTCAATAGAGATGATGGCTGGAAAATCAGTCGGTGTTGGGTCCCAGAACTCTCGTCCTAGTCGTCATTTTATTATTATTATTATTATTATTTTAGTTTAGTTTATTTGATTTTGATTTTGATTTATTTATTTATTTATTAATTTTTATTTTTATTTTTTTTAAGTTTGGTTTATTAGATTTTTATTTTTATTTATTTATTTATTCCTATTTATTTATTTATTTATTTTAAAGTTGACTTATATTAATTTGTCATTCATACCTTCTCTTTCTTTCATATTCATTTATATAAAAATAGTCTTGTTTTTAATTCCTCTAATCTAATTTAACTTACTATTTTTAATTATTTATTTTATTTAAAAAAAATAAAATAAAATTATATATATGTGTGTTAATTATTTATTAATCATTTTTAACTAAATATTATCATTAAATTATTTTTATTTATTTTATTTTATTTTAAGGGATTGGTCCCCTAGGATAATTTTTTTTTTTCCCCCTAAATATAATTTTTAATTATTTATTTTTAACTAACTATTATCATGAATTAATTTTTACATAATATTTTAATTATTTATTAATATTTTTAACTATTATCATAAAATTATTTTTATTTTAAGAGATTGGTCCCCCTAGGGTAACTTTTTCCCTTAAGTTATTAAAAAGGGTTTTGTTCCCGGTACCTAATCAAAAGTAGTTGTTGGTCTTTTTAGTCGTTGGAGGCTCTGCTCTGTCTATTTAACTTGCTAAGCTGGATCTGTTTCTTCTACTTGTCCTGACGATGAACCACATTGGTTGGTTCGAAACGCGTCGACAAATGGTTTCTCATGTGATTTTCGCCGAAAAATCTCTCGCAAACTTGTTATGGATCATAGAAGCCTCAGCTCTACAATTAAGATTTTATTCCTATGCTCAATAGCTTGGAGAGAAGCCTTTCGAGCTCACTATAATTTTGACATCGTAAAAGGCTAGGAAGGTCACTATTGCAACAGTGATTTTCATCCTCGATGTTCGTATTCTCATAGAGATGGCAGAACCTTTCCATCCATAGTGTTTGCCCAACCACCCGTTTCACTATGGAGCTTGTGAGAGTTCGTTCTAATCTTGGTTATATTAATTTTCTTCTTTGAGCTAGTTAAAATAGAGAGATACTTTTGATCTTCTAGGGTGGCATTGATGACCTCCTTATAATATCTTAATTTTCTTTTAGTTGCTAAATCTTTCTCACACCACATTTTTTCTTTGAACTTAGAAGTAACAATATTTTTAATGTTATTAATGTTTTGCAATGCAACATTCTTGTCGATCTCCCAATGGTTTAGCCAGGCCATGGTGTTTGATTTTGGCTAGAATTTTAAGCTATCCACTTAATAATTATTTATAATTAATTTAAAATTTTAGTAATTTTATTCCAAAATAAATACATCTGTCCACTTTAACTTAATATATATAGTAATACAAAACAAAACTTTTTAAATAATAATTTTTAATAATTTTTTAATAATCTATTTAATTATTGAAATACAATTTTTACTTTTTCCAATATAATTTACTTAATATAAAATAAATTATTATTTGTATTAACTTAATTATTATTTATTAAACCCCATTAATATTTTTTCATTAAAATAAAAACACGCTAAACAAAACATCAAATTAATCGATTTAATTTGTTCATATAAAATCAATCATTATCAATTTAATTTATTCATTCATAATTAATCGATTTAATTTATTTTTTCATATAAAATCAATCATTATCAATTTAATTTATTCATTCATAAATTACTCCTTGTCAATTTGATTTATTGTATTGAACTGTGCAAATATATATTCACTTTTAACATTTATTCTATTGATTTGTCCAAGTATATCTTCACTTTTAAAATGGTGAAGTAAATGTGTACAGGAAAATTATTTTTAATATTTTATTCGATTAATGGTTTCATAAATATTAATAATTTTTTAAATAAAAGAATAATATATTTTTAATTAACGTTTTATATTATTAAATATTCACATATATATGATTTCTTAAATATAAGTTTTTTTTGTGATTTTCTTGGGATACCAAAGCTTTTATAAACTAGAATTTTTCTAAATAAATCTTATTCAATAATAGACAAGAGTACGAGACCTAGATTACAAAAAATTTACTAGAGTTTTTATCACTAAGTTATCTTAACGAGACATAACAAAAAACTAAAATTTTGACAAGCCATTGTATCATTTAGACTCAAAGATGAAAAGGGAGTTGGGTCTCTAGCACTCGATCCAATAGGTGTGGCAGTGTCAGAGTCACATTGTATGTGTCCCTCTACATGTGCTAGCTTGTCCAAGGTGAAATGATAGTTCCTCAACATTCTTTTAATGTCCTCCAAGAAAGCAAACAATTTATGCCTCTCAACCTATTTATCCTTCAAAATCAACCCGAGCAGAGTTTTCATCTGCTAGTGCAATGCCATTGAGTTTAGATACTTCTTCTTATGCCCACTGGTGTGACCAAGGACTGAACCCAAGTAGATACCTCATCCATGATTTCAAAATCCAAGTGAGATTGCCACTTTGCCCAACTTGGGTTTTCAGCGTGTGAATTTCTCTTCTTGTCTCTGGTGGCACAACATTAAAATATGTAGCAGCAAAATCCTAAGCAAAGAGCCTCACTCTTTGTTGGTCTTGGCACAAGCTGTTACCCTCACCCCCCTGCCTGTAACACATGCATTGTCTGGGAGGCATAGAGGTTAAAAAGGGGTCACACCCATAGTAGCTACTATATCGACCACGACCTGCACTGCCTTACTGAGACTGAAAGATGTGAGTCTCCATAAGTTGTCAACCTCTAGGAACTAAAACCACAACACAAGTTCCATACATCTAGCTTCAAAGCCCTCCCACCACTTCTTTCACAAAACCTCGAGATGCAAATATCCGTCATCATAGAACCAGAAACACCCGTAAATAGGTTTAACTTGAAGGTGTGAAAAAATGCCACCACCAGCACAGAGGTCGAAATCTCAGCCTCACATTTGCCCCTCTCCCTCAGAGAATACCCAAAACACAAGGGTCCCATATCGATGTCATTAACACCCATCAAAAATTAATAAAATTTTATATATATATATATATTATACAATTTAATTTGTTTAATAATATACGAATAAACCTACCCTTAAAAAATGGTGGACGGTAGTTATAAATATATAAACAAAAATCATTTATTATAACTAAATATAAATTTTATTATAAATTCTTCATAGAATTCACATTGATATAGTCAAAGTCTATATTTAATTATTTAAATATAGTTTTATCATAAATTCATCAGATTAATAATATAGTTGGCATTAATATAAAAATCACTTGGCTATTTTATTACATCACGTGTAATCGACATCAATCAATTTATTGAAAAAGGTTTTCTTAGAAAACAAAAACACTCCTCACGAAACTAATTCTCATCAATTTAACTTTATCCCTTCACTAAGTTGGTGGTGATGTTTCATTAATGTGATGGTGGAGTAAATGTGTATAAATTTATTAATACTAAGTTATTTATTTCTGTATTTAAAAAAAATAATGTACTCAAACCTTTTTGGCTGGGTGGGTAGTGTACAAATATATTCTCACTTTTGAAATAGTGAATGATGGACGGAATATGTGTATGGTGGAGTGAAAGTTAACATTTATATAAATTGATTTGTGATAATATTAATTAATATAATACAATACAATACAAATTCATCCTCATAAAATAGCTCATGTAAATAAAGATGTGAATTTACAGAAATTTGATTATTACACATTTATGGAAATAGCTAATTTGATTATTACCATTTATCTTTTTAGGTAAAAGTTACATTTATATATTAGTTGTATATAAAATTTTATCACTTTTAAAAGTTTAATTTCTAGAGTTCAGGCTTCTGTGATCCATATCAAGTTTGTGAGAGATTTTTCGGCGAAAATCACATGGAATACCATGTATCTACGCGTTTCCAACCAACTAGTGTGGTTCATCGTCAGGATAAGTTGAAGAACCAGATCAAGCTTAGCAAGTTAAATAGTCTGAGCAGAGCCTCCAACGGCTAACTTGACCAACGACTAGTTTGAGTCTAAGACCGGGGTCAAAGTTATTTTATTAATATTTAGGACCAATCCCTTAAAATATATATAAAAATATATATAATATTTTTAATGGGTATTTAGTTCAAAAAATATTATTAAAAATTATAAGTTAAATATTATTTAAAAGGAAATTTAGTTAAATAAAGGACCTAATAATATATGAATAAATTAAATGCCTAAATAAAGTAAAAAAGTATTATCAAAGATTATAAGTTAATTAATAATTAAATGGAAAATCAGTTACATAAAGGATTTTATAATATCTAAATAAAATAAAGTAAAATCAAAAGGATGCTAGGTTAGTTAGAAAATATAAGTAGATTAGAATTAAAATGGAGAATTGGTTATATAAATGACCTTCGACATATATAAAAATAATTGAAATGGGAGAATTATTAAAATAATAAGCTAATTAGAATTCACATGAAAAATTAGTCACAAAGGACCTTATAATCAGAATGAAAAAATTAACTCTCTAAAAATAAATAATAATTAAATGAAAAAATAATGATGAGAAAACAAAAAGACATTAAAAAAATACAGGGATTTATTAATTTTATTAATTTTTGATGGGTGTTAATGACATCGATATGGGTGTATTTTTTTTTCATTAACACCTATCAAAAATTAATAAAATTAATAAATCCCAGTATTTTTTTAATGTCTTTTTGTTTTCTCATCATTATTTTTTCATTTAATTATTATTTATTTTTAGAGAGTTAATTTTTTCATTTCTGATTATAAGGTTCTTTGTGACTAATTTTTCATGTGAATTCTAATTAGCTTATTATTTTAATAATTCTCCCATTTCAATTATTTTTATATATGTAGAAGGTCCTTTATATAACCAATTCTCCATTTTAATTCTAATCTACTTATAATTTTCTAACTAACCTAGCATCCTTTTGATTTTACTTTATTTTATTTAGATATTATAAAATCCTTTATGTAACTGATTTTCCATTTAATTATTAATTAACTTATAATCTTTGATAATATTTTTTTACTTTATTTAGGCATTTAATTTATTCATATATTATTAGGTCCTTTATTTAGATAAATTTCCTTTTAAATAATATTTAACTTATAATTTTTAATAATATTTTTTTGAACTAAATACCCATTAAAAATATTTTTATATATATATATATATATATATATATATATATATTAAGGGATTGGTCCTAAATATTAATAAAATAACTTTGACCCCGGTCCTAGAGTCAAACTAGCGGTTGGTCAAGTTAGCCGTTGGAGGCTCTGCTCAGACTATTTAACTTGCTAAGCTTGATCTGGTTCTTCAACTTGTCCTGATGATGAACCACACTAATTGGTTCGAAAAGCGTCGACAAATGGTAGTCCATGTGATTTTCGCCGAAAAATCTCTCACAAAGTTTAATTTCTAATAAAAGAATTTAGAAATGATATTCTTTATTGAGTATTTTTTTAAATTTTGATTTAACATATATATATATATATATATATATATATAATTTGGGTTTAGGGTATTTTCTAAAACTGATTTTATTTGGTGAAGTGTTTGTTTTTGATGTATCTTGCAGGAGTGATAAACTGCCCTCTTATGCACTATCAACATGTAATTCTAGGTGGTATGATTTCCTTGAATAACAATGAGGAGTCAGTCTGCATTGGGGATAACAACTAGTAATAATCATCCCAACTAAATTATGATAGATTTTCCCACTATTTATAACTTAAAATTAACAATGGAAAAGCTATCACTGAAATGGACAACTCTCAGGTGAGGGTAGCTCAACCTAAGAGTGCTTGCTCACATGCCACTTGTATATGATTCACAAAATCATTCATACATAAATAAGATTAGAAACGTGTTGAGGAATTGAACGGATTCTTTAAGAATATGATCCAATCTAACTAATCACAACAAATCGCTAATAATAGAAAGATCTAGAGAATTACTCCAAGTTTATATATATAAATAATATATTTGATTTAGAATTTTTTGATCCATAATAATTTTTAATTTTTTTTTGGATAAATTAGATAAACATTGATTGAGATCAATGTTTCCAAAATTCATGACGATGATAAACCTCATTAATAAATTCGAAAGTTGACCCTCAATTAATACTTACATGATTTATCCAAAAACTTTTTCGGATAAATAATACAATTTTATTATTAAAATGAATATATTACATTAATATAAAAACATGGTAGATATTGGACGGAGAACTTGATTCTATGGAATTTTTTTTCCAAATCACTTTTCATGCATATAAGTGTTTGTTTTAAGCCATTTTCTTTATCGTTGGAATAATATTTCAACTTTATGTGAACAATTTTTGTATCGGTAGTGTAAGATTTATTAAATATTAATATATAAAAATTGAGAAACTTAAAGGAGTTATTTTGAACGTATTAGTTTTAAAAAAGCCAACAAACCATAAATAGTTCTATTCAAAATTTTATATAAAAAAAAATAATTATAAAAATATTAAATTTTAACTATTACTTATATAATAGTGTAAATTTATTTTAAATATAAATTTAATATAAATAAAAAAAATTACAATTTTTACCTGTAAATCTTTTTAAAATGTAAAATACAATGTTATTTTTTATTGTTTAAATTGTATTTTTAAATATTAAATAAAATATATATGAGTAATATAAATATATTTCTTATATATATATATATATATATATATATATATATATATATAATTTTGATATTAAAATATTTGACCTAACATGTACATCTAAATTAAAATGATTTTTTATTATTAATATATTTTTAAGTATATGTCAATATCAAAATATTTTATTGATAACTCACATTGAATATATGTTTATATACAATAAAATATTTTATTTTAACAATTTTTTTCTATATATAGATATATGTTGATATTGACATAAATGATTCAAAATATACATCTTCAAATAATTTATTTAAAACTCTTGTTAAAATATTTTTGAAAAGTATAATATTTAAACATCTTACTCACACATTTTTTTTTACTTCTAATTACTTTACAACCTATTCATTTTTTTATTATTATAGTTGACATTATTTTTCTATTTAGAACATTATTTTTATTTTTATTTTTTAAGGAAACACATAGACAAACTTACGTATCCTCTCATATGAACTGTAAAATGAGCCTCTAAGCTCAATATATATATTAAAATTAAATAATTATTAATGATGCCGTCTAAGCCTACAATACCCACAGTATGCATATAAAATGCATAATCTCATTTGTCCTAGGAATTTCAATATCCCTGCCTAGTAAGCCCTTCATGAATTACACTTTAAGGCCCCTTAATAATGTCTCATGCAGAAATGTTTCGAAGAAAATTCAACTGTCTAATCCTTAATGAACCTCTCAAGCGAAATCTTGTTCAACCTCAAAAACTTTCATTAATTCTTAAACTCGTGCATGTTAGCCATACCCTCTTACTATGGTCTCAGATTTACTCAACACTAATCATACCATGGTTAATTGCCCTTAACCCGCTTTATTTCTATAATAACCTTAGATAATAGAAATATACATAAACCGCATTAACTTTTTTTTTTTTTTTGTTATATGTTAGTGGAAAACCCTGTGAACAATTTATGAAACCAACGTTTCGGACTAGCTAGGTGAGTCCATCATCAGGGCAATGAGATTTGTATTTTGAGAAGAGAGGGTCGTGAAATTATGGAGCTATTAATAGTTGTTTAGAAAAATATTTGATATCTTTTTTATTATTAATGTCGGCCTAATTGATTCATAATTAATTAATATATATATATATATATATATATATATATATATATATATAATTTTATTTATATATTTATTTAATATTATTAATATTATTATTATAATTTTAAATTTTAAGTGACAGGTTTTAATAATGGATTATATTTAAATGTATTTATTTGGTTTATATTTTATTTATTTATTTATTATTATTATTATTATTATTATTTTAATACATTTATTTATTATTCTTATTCTTAGTTATTTATTTATTAATTTATTATTATTAATCATATTACTATTAATATTAATATTATTATTATATATTATTTTTCTTTTATTTTTAGTTAATTATATCCTTTGATATATAAATAAGTTACTTGTTATGTGTTAGTTTGAATTGAAGTAATAATTTTTATTTTTATTTATTTTTTGACTTATCAAATTTTATTAAAAGGGAGTTAAATAGATTGATTTATTTGTTATATTATTAGATTAATTTAATGCTTTTTCATTTTATTTAATAAGGGTTTCCAGGTGTTACTTAATTTTAGACCATCATCCCTATTCATGTTGTTGGAGGATTTCACAATTTCAATTGCCTCTTTCACTCTTCTTTTTAAATAATGGTCTTGTGATTTAATTTTGCTTGTTCGATACAGATATAGTGTGAGGAGGAAAATGCGTGCTCTGCTAGACCTAATTTTTCTGACCTGTTTCTTGTAATATCATTAATGTGTTCTTTTAATCTTATTCCAAAGGATCTCCCTGTTTCACCTATATAAACTTTTCCGCAAGAGCAGGGAATCGAGTATACTCCTTTGTAATTTTTTGGGTCTATTAAGTCCTTAGCAGAGTCAAGCATGTTTTTTAGGGTGTTAGGGGGCGTGAATGCAACCATGATGTTATGCTTGGCGAGAACTCTGGCAATTTTATCTGTGGTTCCTTTAATATAGGGCAAGGAGATTCTAGGGTTTTCAAGAGTTTTGCTTTTATGTTTATTGGTTATGGAATCTTTAATTATTTTTTGGATAATGTGTTTTTGATAGCCATTGTTTAAGAAGACCTTATGGAGATGGTTAAGTTCTTCCTCTAGATGTTCAGGGTCAGAGATTCTGGAGGCTCTGGTGGCTAGGGTTTTGATGACACCAACTTTTTGTTTCGGATGGTGGTGGGAGTTTGAATGAAGATATTTGTCAGTGTGTGTCTACTTTCTGAAGACCTGGTGGCTTAGCTTGCCATTTTTCTTGGTAAGGAGGACATCTAAGAAGGGGAGTTGGTTGTCTTTTTCAATTTCAATACTAAATTTTACGTGTTTAGAGAGGCTATTTATATGAGATAAAAATTCCTCAAGTTTATCCAAACCATGGCTCCATTTAGCAAAAATGTCATCTACATATCTTTTCCATTCTTTAGGGGTAAAGGGAAAGACCTAAGGGCCATTTTCTCAAAGTGTTCCATGTATAAGTTGGCAATCAATGGTGATAATGGAGAGCCCATTGCAACACCATGTGTTTGCTCATAGATTTTACCTTTGAAACTGAAGTATGAAGATCTAAGGCAAATGCCTATTAGTTCCACAGTTTCAAGGTCTGTGATTTTCTTCAATGGGATGAAGCCATAGAAGTATTGAAGAAAATCACGGACCTTGAAACTGTGGAACTAATAGGCATTTGCCTTAGATCTTCATACTTCAGTTTCAAAGGTAAAATCTATGAGCAAACACATGGTGTTGCAATGGGCAGAGCACGCATGTTCCTCCTCACACTATATCTGTATGGAACAAGCAAAATTAATTCACAAGGAAGACCATTATTTAAAAAGAAGAGTGAAAGAGGCAATTGAAATTGAGAAATCCTCCAACAACATGAATAGGGATGACGGTCTAAAATTAAGTAGCACCTGGAAACCCTTATTAAATAAAATGAAAAAGCATTAAATTAATCTAATAATATAACAAATAAATCAATCTATTTAACTCCCTTTTAATAAAATTTGATAAGTCAAAAAAATAATAAATAAATAAATAAAATAAAAATAAAAATAAAAATAAAAATTATTACTTCAATTCAAACTAATACATAACAAGTAACTTATTTATATAACATATGATATAATTAACTAAAAATAAAAGAAAAATAATATATAATAATAATATTAATATTAATATTAATAATAATAAATTAATAGATAAATAACTAAGAATAAGAATAATAAATAAATGTAATAATAATAATAACAATAATAATAATAATAATAATAATAATAAATAAATAAAATAAAATAAATAAATAAACAAATAAAATAAAATAATTAAATATAAAACAAATAAATACATTTAAATATAATCAATCATTAAACCCTGTCACTTAAAATTTAAAATTATAATAATAATATTAATAATATTAATTAAATAAATAAATAAATAAAATTAATTAATTATATATATATATATATATATATATATAAAATTAATAATTACGAACCAATTAGGCCGACACTAATAATAAAAAAGATATCAAATATTTTTCTAAACAATTATTAATAGCACCATAATTTCATGACCCTCTCTTCTCAAAATACAAATCTCATTGCCCTGATGATGGACTCACCTAGCTAGTCTGAAACGTTGGTTTCATAAATTGTTCACAGGTTTTTCCACTAACATAAAATTCTGCCAGCGTGTATGGAATCTCTCTTTAACACACATTAACCTTACCTTTCGACTATTTCCACAGCCTTGACACATTTTCTGAGGCCCACCTTTATCAATTCAATCTCCACCATCGATTTCATTCCATCAATGGTTGTCGCGTGATCTCCACTCGTCCTCTGGAACTCAAATAACTTTAACTCGCGTCTATAAACTACTCGGGTTCGCTCCGCAATTGAACAACAATTGAACAGCAATTGAACAACAACTGAACAACAATTGAACAACAATTGAACAGCTATTGAACAAAAATTGAAGAACAATTGGTATTTGAACAGCAACTGGTCCCACATTGACTTCCGCGTTGACTTTCCCTTTTTGCACGGACACTTCACTCTATGTCGTTGATCTTACCATTCAATTCGACAGTCGTTGATCCACCCGATCAACAAACCCAATCGACATCCTCCACCATTGATCTCCTCATTAATTTGACGGTTGATGGTTCACCCAATCATCACACATCACATATCACAATTTCTTCTGGCCAAGGTTCATTCACTCATGAATGATGCGATGCGATATTAATCCAACGGTCAGCATTAGCTGTGATCCAACGGTTTGTGGCCTTTCAACTATCACGCAGATTACCAAACGCTCAACCCCTGTAGTTGACTTCACATAAGCATTTGAATTTGCGATCGACGGCTGAGATCGATTGCGGGCCTTCAACCCCGATCAAGAATTTCTGCTCTCCTATCCCCGTGATCTAGTCCTCTGCCATCCTTCTTCCGCCATTCATATCCGTCAATCTAAAGATCTGAAGATTCTCGTTCCTTTCTGTCTACTCCATGTTTAGGCCATTTCTTAGTGTTCCTGTGGTTTCAGGTTTCTTCCAGGGTTCTAGTATTTAGCTACTCTGCATCACAAATTCCTCCTTAACTCCGCTCGCGCCTTTATGCTTCCTTCACCTCCACTGTAACATTAAAGCTTCCTCCTGTACTTTTGGTGTGTACAAAGCCGTAACACCTCTCTATTATTCTTCTCTATATTTCACCTCTGATTCTACACATGCAACTTCTGTTACATAGAACTTACTCTAGTTCACACACAGATTATAGCTAAATTGCTCCACACACACACATAAATCAGAATCGAGTTGTTTGTATTTATAAACAGGTATTTACACAATTTCTTCTCTACGACGTGATTTCCAATATTAGTGGTCTCTGTTTCACAATCTATCCGTCGGCTTACAATCAAACTCTTCACACTCTAATTCCTAACTAACTAGCTAACCCCTGATTATGCATTTTAGGCTTACATTTATACTAAAGGATTCTACAACCAATTCCTGGTTTAGATCCATAAACTTCTCAAAAAAACCCTCAAATCTCTTCCTTATCTCTAAGGATCCTCTCTAATCCACAAAATCATGAACTAACTCATAATCTAAGATTTGCAATTAATTCTCAAATATCTCAATCTCTCAACTATCCTAATTCTCTCATGTTCTCCTACATTTGAGAACATTTACAATATGCTTCACAATACTTAATTAATTCCTATTTTCATTAAAATCACTCAAAACCTAAGTAATTACATTAATTCAACACTTAGGAAACCAAATGCCTTAAAATACAAGACCCCCTATGTCTACTAAAATACAATGATATTGTTGAGTTGAATGCTCCTGCATTAGACTCCCAAAGTAGAAAATGTTCATGATCTCCTGATCATGTGTCTTCATATGTTGATAGAAAACCTCCAGGGTCCCAAACTTTAGTTTGTAGTTGTCTGAATGCTCTGTGCCTTTGCTGTTGCTATATGTCTACTATCTTCTATTTTATTTTCCTCTCCTTGTCAATCAGGTTCAAGTTCTGATTGATCATCCTTCCTGCTGCTATCAATCTTCTCCATATGGATTGTTTCATCATCAACTGCCATAGTTTTTCAATTTCCATTTCCAGCACATCCTTGGGCTGGTCCATACTTTGCCACTTACTGTTACCTCTTTCTCTTTGTTTCAGGTTGTTGCTGCTATCTACTAACTCTTTAAGCTTCTGTTCTTCACTTTGAATTTGTCGAATTCTATCACTTACTCTTTCTCCTACACTTACTTTTTCTTCGCTTATTTTTACTTATTCTCTCATTCTTACTTGTTCTGCCTCCCTTTCATCCTTACCCTCTTTCATTTTATTTGGCTACTCATCTGTGCCAAATTTTCTCCAGCAATTATAAAAATAAAAATCATAAGGCTTATGTTCCTTTTCTTCCTTTGGCAACACATCAATATGCTGCTCTGATTCTTACTCTTCTATCAACACATCAGTATGTTGATTTTAATTCTCAACAGAATTCACAAGACTGTCAGCTAGTCTCTCCTCCACACCATCTATTTTAATAATGTATTCCTGTCCTTGTCCGCTGTAGTGAATTTCTTCATTCTCATCCAGTTCTGATTTTACAACCTGAACACTTACTTTTTGGTTTTCTAGCCTTTTCTCCAAAAGATTTAACTCATGCCATAAATTTTCCATCTCACTTGGAATTTCTCCTAAGAGCTTTGTATAATCCTCACTATCTTCTTCTTTGTCACAAGTATAACTTCTTGTTGACACTACTTCTTCATTTTTTATTAGAATAAAGTTATGATCCTTCATCTCTGTGATAGTTTTAGATGTCTGTCCATCACTCTCCCTTTGGCCATTTAAGAAAATCAATTCCTCTTTGTCCTCATCAATAGAAAATTCCTTATCATAAGACATGACAGTCTCATCTCCACTGAAGATATTGCTTCCACTAAACAAGGAATTTATGAACTCCTTCTACTGTAATAACTCAACTTGATCTTCATTTGAAAGACAGTCATAATCATACTTTACTGGGAAAATTTCAGCTTCATTCAAGATAGTTCCATAATAAGGTTTGTCTTCAGCAATATCTGCATTCACCCACAACTTGTTAGTTGTAAAACCACAAGACCTCATGATCTCATTTGATGATTCAATCACCAAGACCTCCTGTTGTTCCAAGTCCTCTACATGACACAGAAATATTTCAATGCTCTTCTCTTCAATCTCATCAATTCCTTCACTTGATTGCTCAATATCCTTCTCTACTTCTTCTTTCAGAACAAAATTTAGATTCTGTCTGTCTTCTTCCTCCTTTACGACAATATCAACAAATTGTCCTTCTTTGCATGTTTCATCTGCAAATATACACAAATTATCAGATTTAAAATCATGTGACCTTTTGGTCTCACTTGAAGTTTCAGTCTTCAAGTCTTCATCTTCACCCAGAACTTCACCTTGCTCTGGTTCACAAATGGACACTTCCATTTCCAACTCAGCTTCTCTGAGTTTTTCCATCAGCCACTTTACTTGCTTCTGTCGTAACCTTCTCTGTAACTTATGCCACTTCATTGGCTTCTTCCTTAACACCCAACCTAGTCTTTGGCTTTCCTCTAGCAGCATTTTTAACACATCAAGTTCTTCTCTTATCTCAGCCATCTCCTTGTCAAACTCCGCTTGATTCATCCTCTTTCCATTTGCCTTGGCATTCTCCTTCTTCACTTTTCTTCTGTTGTGGTTTCCCTCAGAACCTCCACTATGACTATCAATAGTCATCTTCTTCTCCATATCTATGAGTTCCTCACTCATTCACTATGAGTTGCATTAAAGCCTCTGCAACAGCAAGTCCTACCTGTTTCCACTTACCTCATCAAGCTTTCCTTTGTACTTGGTCTTTTGGCAAGCTCTTGGTTCGCTATCTCTGGAACCTCCTTTGAGCATTTCTCTCTGCTCCTTCTAGGCTTCAACTCATCTGCATATTCTAAGAACACAATTGTCCTATTTATCCAACCTCTGTTGAATTCCTCAAGGTTCTGCCACATTCTGCTTTCATTCAGAAAATTTTACTCACTTCTTTTATCCCTTAGCAATTCTACCCACATTCTTTGTGGAATTGCCTTTCTGAGCTGCAACAATACCTATGCATGATCTTGTTCTACCATTCACTTGCACTTTGAATGGATTGTTCTTTGCTTCCTTGCATCTACAAGTTCTCCCAATATTCTGCTATACTTTATCTCTGTGTGCCTACTGTTTGTCAGATTAGAATCTGATCTCCTCTTGCTTGCATACACATCTTAACACATAACGGTGTTCTAAATTTTCACACAGAATTTCTTTGTGCTGCTTTACCAAATGTCTCAACCACTATTCTACTCTGATACCAAAATGATGCCGGCTAAGTTGAAAATACACACAGTATGCATATAAAATGCATAATCTCATTTGTCCTAGGAATTTCAATCTCCCTGCCTAGCCAGCCCTTCATGAATTATGATTTAAGGCCCCTTAATAATGTCTGGAAATGTTTCGAAGACTATTCAATAGTCTAACCCTTAATTAACCTCTCCAATGGAATCTTGTTCAACCTCATAAACTTTGGTTAATTGTTAAACTCATGCATATTAACCATACCGTTTTACTCTGGTCTCAGATTTACTCAACACTAATCATACCATGGTTAATTGCCCTTAACCTACTTTATTTCTATAATAACCTCAGATAATATAAATATACATAAACCGCATTAACCTTACCTTTCCACTTTTTCCACAGCCTTGACACATTTTCTGAGGCCCACCTTTATCGGTTCTATTCAAAATTTTATATAAAAAAAAATAATTATAAAAATATTAAATTTTAACTATTAATTATATAATAGTGTAAATTTATTTTAAATATAGATTAATATGAATAAAAAAAATTACAATTTTCACCCGTAAATCTTTTTAAAATGTAAAATACAATGTTATTTTTCATTGTTTAAATTGTATTTTTAAATACTAAATAAAATATATATGACTAATATAAATATATATTTTTAAAATTATATATATATATATATATATATATTAAAATATTTGACATAACATGTACATGCAAATTAAAATGGTTTTTTTATTATTAATATATTTTTAAGTATATGTCAATATCAAAATATTTTATTGATAACTCACATTGAATATATTTTTATATACAATAAAATATTTTATTATAACAATTTTTTTCTATATATAGATATATGTTGATATTGACATAAATGATTCAAAATATACATCTTCAAATAATTTATTTCAATCTCTTGTTAAAATAATTTTGAAAAGTATAATATTTAAACATCTTACTCACACATTTTTTTTATTTCTAATTACTTTACAACCTATTCATTTTTTTATTGTTATAGTTGACATTATTTTTCTATTTAGAACATAACTTTTATTTTTATTTTTTAAGGAAACACACAGAAAAACTTACATATCCTCTCATATGAACTGTAAAATGAGCCTCTAAGCTCAATATATATATTAAAATTAAATAATTATTAATGATGTCAGCTAAGCCTACAATACCCACAGTATGCATATAAAATGCATAATCTCATTTGTCCTAGGAATTTCAATCTCCCTGCCTAGTCAGCCCTTCATGAATTACAGTTTAAGGCCCCTTAATAATGTTTCATGCGGAAATGTTTCGCAGAGAATTCAACCATCTAATCCTTAATTAACCTCTCAAGCAAAATCTTGCTCAACCTCATAAACTTTCGTTAATTCTTAAACTCGTGCATGTTAACCATACCCTCTTACTATGGTCTCGGATTTACTCAAAACTAATCATACCATGGTTAATTGCCCTTAACCCGCTTTATTTCTATAATAACCTTAGATAATAGAAATATACATAAACCGCATTAACCTTACCTTTCCACTTTTTCCACAGCCTTGACACATTTTCTGAGGCCCACCTTTATCGGTTCAATCTCCACCATCGATTTCATTCCATCAATGGTTGTCGCATGATCTCCACTCATCCTCTAGAACTCAAATAACTTTAACTCGCGTCTATAAACTTCTCGGGTCTGCTCCGCAATTGAACACCAATTGAACAACAACTGAACAACAATTGAACAACAATTGAACAACAAATGAACAACAATTGAACAACAATTGAATAGCAACTGAACAACAATTGAACAACAACTGAACAACAACTGAACAACAATTGAACATCAACTGAACATCAATTGAACAACAATTGAACAACAATTGGTATTTGAATAGCAACCGGTCCCATGTTGACTTTCACGTTGACTTTCCCTTTTTGCATGGACACTTCACTCTATGCCATTGATCTTACCATTCAATTCGACGGTCGTTGATCCACCCGATCAACAAACCCAATCGACATCCTCCACCATTGATCTCCTCATTAATTTGACAATTGATGGTTCACCCGATCATCACACATCGCATATCGCAACTTCTTCCAGCCAAGGTTCATTCACTCCTTAATGATGCGATGTGATATTAATCCAATGGTCAGCATCAGCTATGATCCAACGGTCTGGGGCCTTTCAACTATCACACGGACTACAAAACGCTCAACCCCAGTAGTTGACTTCACATAAGCATTTGAATTTGCGATTGACGACTAAGATTGATTGCAGGCCTTCAACCCCGTTCAAGAATTTCCGCTCTCTTATCCCCGCGATCTAATCCTCCACCATCCTTCTTATGCCATTCATATCCGTCAATCTAAAATATCTGGTGGTTTTCATTCCTTTGTGCCTACTCCATGTTTAGGCTGTTTCTTAGTGTTCCTATGGTTTCAGGTTTCTTCCAGGTTTCTAGTCTTTAGTTGTTCTACATCACAACTTCCTCCTTAACTCCTCTCATGCCTTTATGCTTCCTTCACCTCCACTATAATATTAAAGCTTCCTCCTATATTGTTGGTGTGTTCAAAGTTGTATCACCTCTCTCTTATTTTTCTCTGTATTTCACCTCTGATTCTGCACATGCAACTTCTGTTACATAGAACTTACTCTAGTTCACACACAAATTATAGCTAAATTACTCCACACACACATATAAACTCAGAATTGAGTTGTTTGTATTTATAAATAGGCATTTACATAGTTTCTTCTCTGCGGCCTGATTTCCAATATCAGTGGCCTCTTTTTCAAAATCTGCGCGTCGGCTTACAATCAAACTCTTCACACTCTAATTCCTAACTAACTAGCTAACCCCTGACTATGCCTTTTAGGTTTACATTTATACAAAAGGATTCTAAAACCAATTCCTGGTTTAGATCCATAAACTTCTCAACAAAACCCTAAAATCTCTTCCTTATCTCTAAGGATCCTCTCTAATCCACAAAATCATGAACTAACTCCTAATCTAAGATTTGCAATTAATTCTCAAATCTCTTAATCTCTCAACTATCCTAATTCTCTCATGTCTCCTACATTCGAGAACATTTAAAATATGCTTCACAATACTTAATTAATTCCCATTTTCATTAAAATCACTCAAAACCTAAGTAATTACATTAATTCAACAATAAGGAAACCAAATGCCTTAAAATACGAGACCCCCTATGTCTACTAAAATACAATGATATTGTTGAGCTGAATGCTCCTGCATCAATTAATTATAAATTATTTTCCATATTTTTACTAAAACAAATTAAAGGAATATAGATATACGCTAGAATTTCTTTAATAACATATATTTTAAAGTTAAAGTTAAACACTATCCGTCGTATCTCAAACATTTACCAAGTGACAAATTTTATGTTCGAGAGATGGCATTGTCATTGAGAAAGAAGAAGAAAGGAATTATTTTAACGTCCATGAGACTAAAAATAGCCTATGGGACAAATTGCTTCTTCATCTGCTTGATGTATTTGGCCCTTTTTCTGTGAAGCTTCACAATAAAATTTTATGTTCGAGAGATGGAATTGTCATTAAGAAAGAAGAAGAAAGGAATTATTTTAACGTCCATGAGGCTAAGCCTATGGGACAGATTGCTTCTTCACCTGCTTGATGTATTTGGCCCTTTTTTTGTGAAGCTTCACAATAGATTCTCTTAACTTCTCGACAAACCCCTCGCTAAATAGATTATTCCAAGAGATAGCTGCCAGTTTATCTGCATAACTTTCCCTGTTGTCTATGAAGGCCTCACATTCTAAAATGAAATGTTTTTCTATTTCCACTTTTCCAGAAGAACAAAAAATGCATACTCTTTCCTCCCACACTTCTTTTGGCCTTTTCCAGCACCCTGTTTCACAACGGAGTTGATGAGAATTAGTCCTTAACTAAGCAATACAAATTTTGGTTTTCTAAGATATGTTGACCTTTGTGTATGCTTTTGGTTGATGACTATGAGTGGGATTAAACACATCAATATAGTACTTTTTCTTTCTTCCTAGCTCATTATCCCAAGTATGCTTGTGGAAATTTTCCATAAAAAAAGCTTTTATCCCTTTGTTGTTTATGGGACACACATTCAAGCAAATACCCCATTTACTTTCACCTCTTCATACAACCAATGCACAACTGCTCTCAAATGTTTAGGAACCCCAAGTTCCTCCATTCTGTGCCAAATCTTATCCCTAGGAACTGAGTCAAATGCTTTTCTGAAATCAACAAAGCAACAAAAGACTTCATCCTTTTTCTCCCAGACTTTTTCAATGATGTGCCTTAAAGTTATACAATGATCAACTGTGGAATGTTTAGGTATAAAACTTACTTTCCCTTTAACATGCTTATCTCTTTCTTCTGCCCACTTGCTAATTTTATTTTCTAGCATCCGTCCAAATAGCTAATTTTAAGTTAAGGTTCTTTATCATCATTGATATTTCAAAACGTCCTTTAAATGATAAATTTTATATTTATGAATGTGAGCGGAGCAACTTTGAAATATCTTGTATGTGTCTTTCACTAGAAAATTTGTGGGGGGGAGACAACTTTGAAATATGTGTATTACACTAGTACACATAGTTGTGAATTTTTTTTAATATAGAGAGTAAATTATTAATTAGAAAATAAGTGAGAAGTTTGTTAGTATATAAATGGTGAGTATATTTGAAAGTGTAAATTTGAAATGTTTTTGATAGGGAATACTAAAAAATTTAGATTTTTTTTTTAGTTTTGTTTATTTATTAGTATAGTTTATTTTAATTTTAGTTTTGTTATTATTTTGACAAGGTATTTTAAGAGTTTTGATTTTGAGCAAACTTGCGGAAGCTCAAGTTGCTCTAATACCTTGTAGAGTTTTGGGTATTTTAAGAGTCTTTCTTAGTGCTCATGGTTGCTCTGATACCATGTAGAAATTCTCACTGTAGATTAAATTGATTATGCAATGTACTAAAGCAAAATACTTAATCTACTTCTACAATCAAGCTTGCGAAAGCTTAATCGATTTTGAGCAAGATAAAAAAAAACACATATAACAGAGAAGAAAAATCAATCACGCATGAAACACTGAAGAATACTCTGGGGAAAGCCTCAACTAAAAACCCCACTATCTATATTATCATACAAGGTGGAAATACATCAAGAATTACACAAAGGCTCAACTCCCACAACTAGCCAGCTCTCAGTACAATCGTCCTCGATGATCATAGGCAATCAAAGCTTCTCACAAGCCTTCTCCTCTGCCCTTCAAGCTCCTATTTCCTTGCGTTGTTTCTCCTGGGTGATCCTACTGTTACCAAGTGTAACACTGATCACTCGCACTGATCTCACACCCTATAAAACTACGCAATCCTCAAGGAACCTGGTTCCTTCTGCATGGATGAGTTTCCTTTATAGGAAAATTCCTCCAACTGATAGTTCAATGTTCCTATATTTAATCTCAACTGGGTCTTTCTTTGAATAGACATGCATGAGTTATTTATGAGAGAATATTCAGTTATCTGGAGTACACTAGTTTCATGCATGCATGCATTAACTGACTGAACTCACAATTAGTTCCTCAAATTGTTTGGAACTCATTTAACTGGACTTAATTTAGTTAACTGAGCTAACTAATTACAAATCAAATACAACTCATCCTTATCTCCTTAATTAAGGGATAACTTCCTCAATCAAAGGGATAACTGTTGCATGACTTCACAAAGACTTCATGTTTGAATTTCTCCAACTAATTAACTCAAGATGAAAATTAATTAATTATTTTTCAAGCAACTGGTGCGACTAAATTCAAATTTTAATTCAAGGAAAAATTAAAATTGGAATATATTGAATGCTATTTTTAGCATTTCTTGTTGTTATTCTCAACACGTAGTTCAGGAAAAAAATTAACGATGGAAAAAGTTAAGTGTTTGGCCGATGCTACACATTGGTCAGTTCGTGAAAAAATAATTGAGGGTGTGACAGATGGTATCATAGGAAATTGTAGAGACTAGGTATGTATGCAGTCTGAAGTTATGGAAAAGAAATCTTGGATTCATAGTCTGGGTTTCGTAGACTTGGTGATTCATGGCAAGACCATCCAAGCACTCGTGGACACAGGGGCCACACATAACTTCATGACGACATGGCTAGCAAAAAAAATTGGGCTGATTATTATCCCATCGGATGTGGAGGTCAAGGCAGTGAACTCAAGAGCTAGAGTGGCAGGTTTGGCACATGAAGTGTCGATGCAAATCAAAGACTAGCAGGGTCGGTTGGACTTCACGGTGATGGAGATGAACGACTTTGACATGATATTGGGGCAATATTTCTTGAAGGGAAATAGAGCAGTTATTGTTCCCTTCTGCGATGAGGTTATGTTGATTGGAGGATCACAGACTTGGACTTTGCCTACCCATAAGCAAAGGAAGGAAGTCAAGGTGCAACATGTTTCTGCACTAAGTTTGGAGAAGGCTATGCGGGAGTCAGACGTGGAGACATATGCGATAGTTAACGGAGAAGTCGATAGCGATGACGGAGTGGGGACGCCTATTCCAGCTGAGATTTCTAGGGTGTTGGCGAAGTATGTAGATTTGATGCCCGATGAGCTACCAAAGAAGCTTCCACCAAGGCGTGTGATGGATCATAGCATTGAGCTAGAGCCAGGGAAATAACCTCTGGCTAAAGCTCCTTATGGGTTGTCAGGGCCGAAGTTGGAAGAATTGAAACGATAGTTAAAGGAGTTAACTGATGCAATTTTTGTTCGACCTTCAAGGTCCCCCTATGGAGCTCCAGTATTGCTCCAGTGGAAGAAAGATACAAATGAGCTACAGATGTGCTATGATTATCATGCTCTCAATAAGCAAATGATAAAGAACATGTATCCTTTTCCATTAGCTGCAGATTGCTTCGATAAGCTTGCAAAAGCTCGAGTGTTTTCCAAGTTGGACTTGAGGCATGGGTATTACCAAGTGCGAATGCATAAGGAGATGAGAAGAATATCGTGATAGTAACAAGGTATGGAAGCTTTGAATTCCTTGTTATGCTATTCGGGTTGTGCAATGCTCCTACCATATTTTTCACTTTGATGAATGGCGTACTACGTCCATACTTAGATTCATTCATAGTAGTGTACTTGGACAACATCGTGGTGTATAGTGATAACATGGAGGATCATAAGAAACACTTGGCTTTGGTGTTTTAGGCACTGAAGAAGAGTCATCTGTACTTAAATAAGTTGAAGTGTGTGTTTTCCCAAACTGAGATTCCATTCCTTGGACACATTGTGGGTCAAGGGTACATACGGATGGAGCCGAACAGGGTGAAGGTGATTGAGGATTGGGTTGAACCGAAGAATGTCCATGATATGAGGGTGTTTTTAGGCATGACCAACTACCAACGGAATTTTGTGGATGGATACTCCAAAGTAACATCATCACTGATAAACCTTCTGAAGAAGGACAAGTGATGGAGTTGGATGGAGAAATGTCAGATGGAATTTGATGATTTGAATAAGAGGATGGTTTCAACACTGATATTGAAGTTGCCAGACTTCGAGCGACCATTTGAGGTACACAAAGATGCTTCAGATTTTGTGATATGAAGATTCCTTATGCAGGATGGTCATCTGGTGGTGTATGAGAGTCGAAAGTTGCAGGATCGAGAACAGAGGTATCCGGTTCATGAGAAAGAGATGACTACGATCATCCACTGTTTGTAGGTATGGAGGCATTACCTGATTGGGAAGCCTTTTGTTGTCAATACTGAAAAAGTTGCAACAAGTTATATTGCATCACAACCAAAGCTATCGGTGAAGCAAGCTCGTTGGCATGACTTATTGGAAGAGTTCGACATGACTATTAAGTATCGTCTGGGTAGACTCAATGTGGTTGCAGATGCCCTTAGCAGGAATGGACAACTAACAACATTGGAGGGGGAGGAAGACCGGGAAACATGAAGTAGGATTCGAGTACAGATGATAGAAGAGATGCAGAATAAGCTCAAGGAAAGCATTGAGACTAATACTCAAGCGCAGAACATAGTGAAGCAGATAAAGGAGGGGAAGATACAGAAGCTTTTTTTCTGAGATGGACTCTTGTTCTTTGGGAACCGACCCTATTGTTCTGAAGTCATTTAGGCTTAGGAGGCACCTTTTGAAGGAATGCCACGATTCTCCATGGGTTGGCCACCCAAGGTAGCGTCGTTCTTTGGCATTATTGGAGAGAGGATTCTTTTGGGAAAAGATGAGGGAGGATGTAGAGGAGTATGTACATACGTGCATCATTTGTTAGTGGGAAAAATTGGATACTCAGAGGCAGAGAGGATTGTTGCAGCCTTTACCAATTCCAGAGAGACCATCAATGAGTGTCTCGATGGACTTCATCATTCAGTTACCACAGTTATAGGGGTATAATGGGATCATGTTCGTGGTTGATCATTTTTCCAAGTATGATGTCTTTGTTCCAATAAAGATACCTTATGGAGCCGAGAAGACTGTGGATTTGTTATTCAAGAACATAGTGAAGTATAGGGAAATTCCATTGAGCATTGTGTTGGACCAAGATCCGCGATCTACAAACAAATTTTGGACCACATTGTTCAAGATAGTTGGAACAAAATTGTTGATGAGTTCGAGTTACCATCCGCAGACAAATGGGCAGACTGAGCAAATCAACGCATTGCTAGAGAACTACTTGAGACATTGTGTGATGGTTGATTAGAAGAATTGGCCTGAATGATTGGATGTAGCTTAGTTTAGCTATAACATGCAGAAGAGTTCTATGATAGGGTATAGTCCATTTGAGTTGGTGAATGAGCAGTTGCCAGTCACTCCGCACACCGTAGTGACAGGAGGTTTCTTGAGGAGTCCTCATGCGAAGAACGTCATGAAGGCTTGGGATGAGGCTTTGGAGTTAGCACAGGTGCGCTTGCATGAAGCTGCAAGGAGGATGAAGAAATGCGCAGATAAGGATAGGAGGGATGCACACTTCAGTGTGGGAGATGTGGTTTTTCTCAGGATCACTGGAGATCACTTTCAGCCACCTAAGGGAACTGTAAGATCTTTGAAGAGGAGATATGAAGGACCATTTCTAGTGAATAAACGATTGGGGGAGGTTGCCTATGAGTTGGAGCTTCCGCACCACAAGCATATGAGACATCCTGTTTTCCATATCATTCAGTTGAAGAAGTGTCGACTTGATGCAGAGCATCGAGATAGAGTAGAGCCACCGAGGGGGCCAGCTATGATTTTTGACAAATCAAACCTTGTATTGGAGAAGATTTTGGATATTCAAACAACAAGACTCGAGAGCAACATGATACGAGAATTTCTCATTAGATGGAAGGATGCTCCACATGAATATAGCTGGGAAATGGAGGGCTCATTATGGAGATGGAAGCGAAAGATTGAGAAGTACGACATAAGGTTACGAAGGATAGCCAGATTTTCGGGGATGGCAATGACCTTAGGTGGGGGAGAATTTAATGCCCACGAGTCATTGGTGCCTTCGGGCGAAAACAGGCACACCCACCAAGCGCGTTTAACCAAAGGATTGCGATGTTGGCGATAGGCACACGACGGATGGGCGATGAGCCAACTAGACGAAACGGCGAGTTGGATACACACCTGCGCAAGGGAAACGAGTTGGCTAGACGAGCGGGCAAGCAGACATGAGAAATTCATCTCATAAAATGGCTAAGTTTCAGGTGGACTCGCAAGTTTATATGGGTGAGCAGTCTCGTGTGTGGGCACCCCACCTGTTATAGACATTTTTGTGCCCTACAACCCCAAGCATGAAATGTCCATAAAACAAGGGCTCCTAAGTCCCTAAAAGTGTTGTTCTAACCCCTAAAGGAACAAGGTCAGGAGATTACAGCTTCTCCCAGAAGTTCTCCATGAAAAACTACTCAAAATTGGTCAAAACAGGATCATTGCAGCTGCTCCACTGGTTAGGTGCGTTGCATCTCACCCAAATACACTGTGAGGGTGCGTTGCATTTCAAAAGTCCCTTATGTGGGGTGCGATGGGTGAGAAATGACAAATGGCAGTGTCATTCCGCGAGGTGGAGAAGCAATGGAAGCTTCCAGAATCTTCTCCTGTGACACTTGCCTCACTGAATTCGACTAAGGATGAGTAAGAGGCCCTCAGTCTCCAAGTGGAAGCAAGAACTGTCAGAGAGAAGACACTAATCAAATCACAAGCTGACTCATCCTCCTTACAGATATCTATATATGGATCCCTCATCCCAGAGATCCGGAGGCTGGAATTTTGCATATTGTAAGGAATTGCTGTTGGTTTCTAGAAATAAAACATCAGATTGTTGGGTGATCTAATCTTTGTTTGAGGTGAAGAGGGGCTTCTTTGCTGGGAGGTTGATGCTGGGTCGGAACAACTAGTTGTAACTCCTCCTGGATCTTTTCTTGTTTATCAATAAAAGCTATTTGAGTTTTCCTCCATGCTCTTGTATCATTGATGCTTGTTATATTTGTATGGTCAATCTACATTTGATCCTAGATTGTTTATGAATATAGATCCATGTCTTTGTATAGTGCTATGCTTCTGTGATCTTACAGGTACTTTGTGAAGCTGGGCGTGCAAGGGAACAGGTAGCCGGGGACTATCAAAGGAGAGAGGGATCGAATCAAAGGACTAGCGCAAGACAGAGGTTGGTCTTTCTATTCCTCTCTATCTATAATTCATAAAGGAAAAACATAAGTAGCTTTTCTCTGTTTGTTTCTAAGGTAGCTGTCACACCTTAGTGGGATAGAGCAATTCTAAATAGACACTTTTCCCTGTAACAAAATGGCGACTCCACTGGGGAGATAATTAGTTTGTTTTTTTATCATTCTTTGTTGTTTGTTTCATAAACTTATAAGTAGCATTCGAACTGCATTTGCCATGACAAATGCAAAGTAGATAATTGCTGCTTCAATCCATCCACTGGATCTGTTTATGATTTAAACAACTGATTCAAAAACTATCTGATTGCCCTTATGATAGCTCTTTGATCCTCCTTAGATCTACCCCTGATTGTTGCATTACTGATTGCTTTTTACTCGGCCAAAAACCAAGAACTGAACTGCAAACTGTGACCCGGAACCCGGACAGAGTCTCGTTTCTGGCCCAACACAGGTACTATTCAGAGATTCTGAATTTCAGCGCACTTCTCGAGTGGACAACCTGCACTGCATTTCAGATTCTCTGTCTTACAGGTGCGCTGATCAGACTATCTCTGTGCAGTTGTGGCTTCTGTGGATCATCCTTTCCAATTCTATTCCTGAATTTTGCTGCCTGTGATCAGTATATGTCTATTTGAAACCCATTTTCCTTGCTGTTATTCTGCCTCCTTTGTACAAAAGAACTGTAGATGTTTTTGTGTGTTTGTTGAGTCATTTACAGTTCTCCTTTGCAAAAGTAGCATAGTCGTACTGTCGTCCTTTGATTTGAATCTGTCGCAAGTGTCGATTTCGATTGTAGGAGAAAGTTTGATTGCTGTTAATGGTCGATTATCCTGTTACTATTGCTTTTGGTCTAAATTTGTAATTTTCTAGTGTCAAAAACAAGTATTCATTTCAAAATCGTAAGGTGTCGTAATCGTCTCTATTTTTGATTTCGAAAAGAAGCTTGTTTATATTTGTCGCTTGAAAAGAAATTCAGATTTGTACATCAACTTTCTTTTTAGCATCCATATACTAAGAAAGTCGAAAACAAATACATGCATGTGCATTTGCATATAGACATTCTGTTTGGCTTGATTTAGGAAAGTGCATTTAGAGTGTGCTCTTTGCTCTTTGTGAAAAGATTCTGTCTTTCTTTTCCCTAGTAGCTAGGATTTTCATTGCACAAAAGAGATAAAAAGTTTGTTTATCATCTTTAGATTGCATTTTAGGAATTACATCTACATCTCGTGGTGAACCTGAAAGGCAAACTTCATAAGCAAGATTAACTTAAAATAAATTCAATGAATCTAACAATGCTTTGGAACTTAACACACAACATTTAGAGGTCTAGGCTAGAGACGTATTCCAGCGTCGTAAAGCCTGGTAACTGTTGTCCTCACTGATGGTTGGGTGATTCCTCCACTTTGAGACGATAAGTGCCAGTACGGACTTGTGCTCCCACGTACCGTCGAGTATATTTTGGGAGACCCCTATAGGCTTAAATCCTTTATCCATAGGAAGCCGTGTCTGCCGCCATATCGATCGCAATGCACTGAACACAACATTTGGGAAGATTGACTGCCGTACCGTAAAAAGTATTCTGCAGTTTTGCGATTGGTTTGGTACTCCCTCTACCTAGACTTCCAGAGTAGTCCCTTTCGTTCCTTTTTAGACTCCTTAACGGAAAAGGTCCATCTGAGCACTTGTCACTTCAGGCTCATTAAAAATCGAAGGAGACTAGAGTCATCTTTTGTTTTTTCTCGACTCTTAAAAACTGAAAAAACAAGTTGTGTCAAAGTGTCTAAAATTTATTTTAAACGGAATACTCATTACCCCTTTCCTACGTTGATCTTGGGTTGAGAAAATGGAACCCACCAACCAAGGAATTCCCCTTGGAGGAAATCCTAGTCCCTTCTCCTCTTGGGGAGATGTTGGTGCACCCCATATGGCCACATTGTCGCTTCTAGGACTGACAATTGGTTTGCCTGTATGGCTCTTCTCAACCTCTGTCATTCAGAACACCGCAATTCCTGAACAATCGAATCAGCAATTAGACGAGTCCAGAGTTACCCACCAACCTTCTACTTCCTCTAATTCTTCCTCTCCCCCTTCCTCTTCGCTTGATGGGGCTGGTAAAGCCAAAAGTCAAGTACCTAAGGAGAAGAAGGAAAAGAAGAAGAAAGAGAAGAAGAAGAAGGAGCCAAAAGCGAATGGGGGCAAACGAGTGTCGTCTAATGAAAATCCACACACTGCACCGATCAGGCCTAAATCGCCATGTGTCATTTGCAAAGGAGACCACTATCACAGAGATTGTCCTTGCATCCCTCAGATCTCAGGGGACTGGTCTCCTCGTTTGCACAACCCAGTGTCGTCAACCTCTAATGATCATGTTGAAAACACACCGTCAACTAGTGAAAGTGAAGTCCTAGGACAAAAAGGAAAATATAGATTTCCTTGTAAACTGTGCGAAGGCGATCATGTCGTCCACCGTTGTCCCTTCTTAGACGAAGCTAAAAGAGTTTTGGATGATCGTCCGGTTTCACCATTGCGACTCCCTCCTGGATATAAAAAAACTCTTGCCAAGTCCGTCACTAGTTGAAAATCCGGCTGGCCCGTCCAGGTGGTCGGCCGAAGCACCTATCATTGAGGATAAACCATCTGAATCCATGCCAGATGAAAGTCAAAAGGTCGAGGCGACAGTTGACCCGGTCTTGCCTTCAGAGGTTCCATCTTCAGATGATACAGTCACTGAAGAGAACAAGGATGACACTGTCCAAATTCTTTTCATAAGCACAGACTCCAACGAACATGGGGGCAATCTACCCGTTCCTTTACCGCAGAAGTTCGTCAGAGTCATACTCGGTCGTCTATTCGGTCCCACCTCCAAGCAACCTAGTTGTCTCCTTCGACTGGAATCAACAAGGCAGACCCCGTTTACCGGCCAGTATACCATTCCGGATTATTGTTCAAATATATAGAATGGTTATGGCTGGTACCATCATAGATGAGGGGGCTTCTGTGAGTATCCTTTCCTCAACTGCTTGGAAAGTGCTTGGTTTGCCATCGGTTTTGCCTGAGATGAGAAATCTAACAAGCTTTGATAAAGGAACCAGTCAACCGTTAGGGATCTTTCCCGATGTGCCCATAACATTGAGAGGGAAAACCGTTCACATGAACGTGATGGTAGTTCAAGGACCCCTAGATTATAATCTACTCCTTGGACGAGACTATATTTATTGCATGAGAGCCATTGTCTCATCACTCTTTAGAGTGATGTGTTTTCCGCACGAAGGAAGAGTGGTCAAGCTCGTAGACCAGCTTTCATTTCCCGGATCACGCATAGCAAATAGTCATATACCATCCCTGAATGGTCTTTTCACGCAAGAAATGTCTCAATCTCCAGTCCGTCCTCCCGATGAGCGCGAGTGATTCGGGAGAACATGACTGAAACCCAGGGGGCATGCACCCTGGTCTGCTTCGGCAGGAAAACTTCGGGTATAGGGTAGGTTTCCGCGAGAGAATATGACCTCCGTACTCCCGTCCGTGATTGGAAAGGGGAGTTGGACTGGAACAAGATTCTCTTGTCAAAGTTATGTGAGTTGGCGGGCATCGCCGCTCACCTTTGTTTATCTCGGTAGACATCGCCGGAGAAGTGTTTTGTTTGCGCTGTGAATAGAACAATCTTTGGGTAACCTGTAAGAGGTAGGCCTCTCTCGGTAAAACAAATGTTTTAACGGACTAAAGAAGGGGTAACCTTGAAACTCTGTTTTATACCTGGGGGCATGCAAACATTTTGGAGTGCAAGCGAAGAGCGACTATTTATTTTTAAAATTTTTAGGACCTCTAACCCTTTAAACTCGTAGGATTGGTCATCTCCTAACTTGCATAAAGAAAGGATGTGGGGCAAAACTCTAAAAGTTGCCGTTTCATATGAGACATTCTTATCACACGACTGGATTAATCAAGTAGTCTTAGCACATAGTTCAAGCTCGTTAAAAGATAAACATAAGACATGAGCAAATGTTTCCACCCGCGTTTAAGCTCATTAAAAAATGAACTATTCCCCGGTAAATAACCATCGTGAATGTAGTACTTCAGCCGTTAAAGCCTTGGTCGTGTTTGCACCATCACCTCCACTTTTTCATTGGCCGATCATTCACCTCCATTTGATTGTTTACCCATTTTGAGTAACAGCTGCGAAGAGTGATTTCACTAGCCATCCTTGTGACACTGCCGTGATTGGAAAATTCCAAACCTTACCTGGAATCAGTTGCTACCTGTTTTATCACTCGTTCCTCAAAAGACGAGTCTCCTTTAAGCTCTTTTCAACTGACTCGTAAAATATGAAAAGATTGCTGAGCCATTGGCCTCTCCAGCTCGTTAAAGGGACAGGAAGTGCTATCCCTCCTCTAGATTTTAATCTTTTTGGACCTGAAGGATTATTACACAAAAAGATCGAGCGGTTGTTTTGTTCGGCTCGTTAAAAGTATCGAAAATCCATCCCTTCTGTATTGTTTTATACTTTTTCGGACTGAAGGGATTAGATGACGAAAAAGGAATTTTGGAGTTACCTTTACGTTCCTTTTCAGACTCTCTAAAATTGAAAAGGATCGAGTTATCTTTGTCGTTAAACTCGTTAAAAAGATTAATAGCGACAAACTTGTCTTTAGACGAGAACGAGTTTCACTATCGCTAGGCTCGTTAAAACATAGCGATGGGTTTTCCCGAAGGGCAAATTATAGAACAAGCATATGTTATCCTCCTCAAGCTTGACAAAAATAAAGAGGTACTAGTCAGCAATGACTGGGGAAAAATTAGGAAGAAAACTCAAAGAAACTTTGTTGGTAGCAAGTCGCTCTTGAACATGACACTTCTGCTCCGTGTCCGAGTCGGGTTGGGTTGTTTCATTCACCGGTCACATCACCATGGTCACACCATACCATCCACATTTAGGGTTAATGCTACCAATCCATCACATCAGTGTCGCCGCTATGTTCAAGAGAAGTCATTCAGAGGATTCACATGTGTCTCACCCACTACCATACATTATAATCCATTCTTTCATGACCGCCACCCTGAACCTTATATCACCAGATCGTTTTCGCCTCCATCAAAATCATTTACTCTGTTCCGTGTCATTGATGTGGGATTCATTAAGGCCCTCCTGTGACGGATCACTTCTTGTCGACATCAGCTCATTATCCAAGAAGTTGATCTAGGAACACCCCATTCAGTACTTTGAAGCTTGCATGCCTCAATGGCAAGTTTCTCACTTCCAGCGACAGGTTTACATCAATGTACTTCGACCGAAAGATTTTGCGTGGTGTTCGACGCCAAGTCCTTTATTCACACCACGTGAATTGTACTGCAGTACCTTGAGGGTCATTATCATTATCGATGATTCCTCTCGCGCTTGTTGACAATTTACATCATTGACTGGTAATCAAGCGATGTCTTTCCATGTTCGACTTCAGAACATTTCTCACATGGATCGACTTGTACTTCGAGTGAAGATCGGACGAGATTGAAGACCCCGGATCTAGTTTCATCCATCCGGGCTGCGATATATATTCAGGGAGATAAAGACATTAAATGTATATCATTACAACACAGATAATCATCCAATCAAAAGGATGATGGCTCTATCAGAATCATCAGTCTACACTCAGACGATTGTCTGTCCTATGTACATGAAAATGAATTTATAAAGCTGAGCATGGGAATGCCCGCCTCAGCTAGATCATGAAAATATTATGAAGATAATGTCTTGTATTGTATCTTATTACAGGTCTCCTCCGAGCATTGAAAGAACTTCAGATCCTCATAATAAAGCATTTCACCCGACACCAAAAGGTTAACGGCCTCATACTTTAGGGGGCAACTGTTATAGACATTTTTGTGCCCTACAACCCCAAGCATGAAATGTCCATAAACCAAGGGCTCCTAAGTCCCTAAAAGTGTTGTTCTAACCCCTAAAGAAACAAGGTCAATAGATTACAGCTTCTCCCAGAATTTCTCCATGAAAAACTACTCAAAATTGGTCAAAACAGGATCATTGCAGCTGCTCCACTGGCTAGGTGCGTTGCATCTCACCCAAATACACTGTGAGGGTGCGTTGCATTTCAAAAGTCCCTTCTTTGGGGTGCGATCGGCGAGAAATGACAAATGGCAGTGTCATTCCGCGAGGTGGAGAGGCAATGGAAGCTTCCAGAATCTTCTCCTGTGACACTTGCCTCACTGAATTCGACCAAGGATGAGTAAGAGGCCCTCAGTCTCCAAGTGGAAGCAAGAACTGTCAGAGAGAAGACACTAATCAAATCACAAGCTGAATCATCCTCCTTACAGATATCTATATATGGATCCCTCATCCCAGAGATCCGGAGGCTGGAATTTTGCATATTGTAAGGAATTGTTGTTGGTTTCTAGAAATAAAACATCAGATTGTTGGGTGATCTAAGCTTTGTTTGAGGTGAAGAGGGGCTTCTTTACTGGGAGGTTGATGCTGGGTTGGAACAACTGGTTGTAACTCCTCCTAGATCTTTTCTTGTTTATCAATAAAAGCTATTTGAGTTTTCCTCCATGCTCTTGTATCATTGATGCTTGTTATATTTGTATGGTCAATCTACATCTGATCCTAGATTGTTTATGAATATAGATCCATGTCTTTGTATAGTGCTATGCTTCTGTGATCTTACAGGTACTTTGTGAAGCTGGGCGTACAAGGGAGCAGGTAGCCGGGGACTATCAAAGGAGAGAGGGATCGAATCAAAGGACTAGCGCAAGACAGAGGTTGGTCTTTCTATTCCTCTCTATCTATAATTCATAAAGGAAAAACATAAGTAGCTTTTCTCTCTTTGTTTCTAAGGTAGCTGTCACACCTTAGTGGGATAGAGTAGTTCTAAATAGACACTTTTCCCTGTAACACCACCCCAAGCCGACGTGTTAGAATGATGGAAATGCCAAAAGGTTGGGTCGACTTGGCCATTGACCGAAGCCCCCACCTTGGCAAGTGATCATACAAATACATGAAGGCGAACTTGGCAAAAGGAAATCAAGGAGCATCTCACAAGACTCAAAAGTGAGTTTGAAGGTTGGAGTACGAGCTTCCTTGGGGTGACCTGAGATGAGCCTCCATGACGGGCGGATGTTCTGAACATGATTTACAATAGAGTCAGGTGGCGGTAAACACAGAGTGTAGGTAGACTTAGTGGGTGAGGCCGCGGGTCGCAATACCGGGTGGGAGGTCGAACACGACAAGATGGGTGACACGGGTGTTGGAACCTGCAGGCAGGGCAGCCCCAAGGCGAGGGCACTTGTTGAATGAAACAACAGTCTCCGAAGTTGCGTAGAGATTGAACGGTGTTCGGTCAGGCTGCATGAGCCACAAACAGGTGCACCCTTGCTAAACGGGTTACGCGAGCTACGGGTAGGAGCGCCCACACTGAATGATGGAGGGCACGATAGCACGACGAGTTGCGTTCGGGTAGGGCTGAACGGTGCAGCGGTATAGGGCCGATTTGCACGACAACTAGAAAATTGTAAAGGATAAAAACATCGGTTGAGTGTTTACTCTCGGTCAATTGTAAAACAAAATTATTAACAATTCTTACTTGCATATGATGTATTGTGTCTCTTGTTGTTGAATGTTTGTTTAATGTATTTCCACACATTAAATGTTTTAACATGTTAAATAAGATGAATGTTAGGCGTAGTTCAAGAAACAAGTTAACAATGGAAAAGGTTAATTGTTTGGCCGATGTCGCACGTTGGGCAGTTTGCGAAAAAAGAATTGAGGGTGTGACACCACATGTCCTTCTGATGTAGGCATTGAATTTTGACCTAAATCTTTAATTGGCTCTAATTTCTTCATCCGGACTCAGATTTATGCCATTTTTGCACCATTGGATTTGTATTAATGAGCACTTCAACGTGAGCCCACTTTCACCTATATTTGAAGACTTTGGTATAGAGGTAAGGCTGAATCCATTTTGGATCACTCCTCCCCACTAGAAGTTTTTGGTCCACCAAAAGTTGGTTTTATCTATCGAGTAAGTGAGGATAAAGTTCCTTCACTTTTCCAATCTCTATCCATCGTGCTTTACTTGGATTTGTACCTTTGAGTCCAACTCGAAGATACTCAACATTTCCCCATCGCAAAGTTCTTATCCTCCTGTCTAGAATTGTGTCCTCTTGAAATTCATTTAGATACTTAGGAAATAGATCTTCATTGGAAGGTAGATGACCTTGATCTTCGGGTCCTTCAATCAATGAAGGTTCATATATGTTGGCATTATGATTCAAGTGTTGTCCTTGATGGCAACTCACTCAGAGGATGGTACAGGTGCTCAGAGGTTGGTACAGGTGATGGCAACTTAATCAGAAGACAGATCTTAGTACAGCATGCCAAGAAGTTCATATACGCATGTTCGTTAAGCCCAAGTCGCGTGTACACGCTAGTTCGATTCAGAAAAAGCGCGTGTATGTGGAAAGGTTCCTTTGGTCCATGGTGGTTAGTCCTTGGAAGTTGTGCCTATGATTTCGGACCATTATGTCTCGACGGGCGTGTCGATCCCTAGTTTTAAAGTTGATGGTATCGTGTTACTATGGTTTTGGCTCTTGGTATTGAGCTAGGCCTAAGACTATATAAGGAGAAGAAGATCATTAGGCAAAATTATCTTTCGACAAGGCTTGAATATCTAAGAGAGAAAGAGATCTGATATGCAGGTTCTGAGTTGCTTGATCTAAGCCAAGGAGAGATCACATCGGTTGATGGAAGACTAGATCTAAGGATAGATCGGGATCTAATGGTTTGAAATGCACTATCATGATATGGTTGATTATGCGTATTTCTAGATCTGCATATTGTCGCAATGTTACGTTCTGGGTCTAACTAATGTCTGGTACAGCTGCAAATTGAGAAAGTTTATTTTTAGATCTGTACGCAGGTTGGCTTCGGTAAAAGCGCGTGTATACGCGGGTTTTGCTCATTAAAGTAGCGTATATCTTTTGAAGCTTGATTTTGGGTTTACAGTGGGGTCTGACTGTTATTGCAGAGCTCTGTAGTCTGCTCTGTGTTCTGGTAACTGGTGATTGACAGGGTTCAGTGGTTCAGTGATTCAAAGTTTGGTTGTTTTATGCTTCAATGATATGTTGTGGAAATTGAATGAATTGTGGTCTTCAGATTGTAATGTTGTGCTTCAGGAATATCCAAGTCTGAAAATGTATGAAAAGTGATACCTGAAAGAAGGAAGATTGTAGGTCAGCACCTACGTACTAGTATCTTGGCTAGTACAAGAGCAAAGGGGGTTGGAGCTCCCTTCCAAGGAAGTTTGGAGAACGAGAGAAGGTTGTAGCCTTCTGCAGGTTGTAGCCTGCGTACTGGTATAAGGCTGCACCAGTACAAAAGATTGTAAACTGAAGTTTCATATTAAAGAAAGATAGAGACAACTTGCAGCAGGTGGTTTTCACCCACATTGGGTTTCCACCTTATATCTTGGTGTTCATGTGTGTGGCTTTTATCTGTTCTGTTATACTGCACATGTTTACTGTTAATGTGGTGAATAATGTCCTGATGCACTTAATTGAAGAATAAGCTAACTAAATTGTGAGTTTTCCTCTTATACGCTGTTTTACTTCGTCACAGTAGCGTGTACACGCTGGTTCACTTAACTGAAGTAGCGTATATGTTTCTGAGCATTTAAAAAGTTTGATTAATCTGATAATACTGATTCACCCCCCCTCTCAGTATTATTTCCAACAATTGGTATCAGAGCAGGTCCTTCAGAGAAGCTTGATCGCTTGAAGGAAGATCATTCATCATGAGCAACTACGAGAAAGAAGCATCAATCAGGCCACCGGTTTTTGATGGAACAAATTTCAATTATTGGAAGGTAAGAGTTACTGCATATCTTCAATCTCTTGGTACAGAAGTTTGGGACATTGTAGAAACAGGCTATGCTTTTCCTTCAGCTACTCCTACAGATCCAGCTGAGAAAAAGGCATATGAAACAAATGCAAAAGCAGTCAGTACTCTATTAGGAAGTATATCTCAAACAGAATTCATGAAGGTCATGCACTTCAAATCAGCAAAAGAGATATGGGACAAAATGATCACTAGCTATGAAGGAGATGAACAGGTAAAGCAAGCTAAACTTCAAACTCTCAGGATTCAATATGAGACCCTCAAGATGTATAATGATGAAAGTGTGGCTAATTATTTTCTTCGGGTAGATGAGATTGTTAATTGTATGAAAAATTTGGGTGAAGAAATAAAAGAGACTATAGTAGTTCAAAAGATTCTAAGATCATTATCCCCCAAGTTTGAATCTAAAGTATCTGCAATAGAAGAAAAGGAAAATCTCAAAGTTCTCACTATGTCTCAGCTACATGGAATTCTAACTGCTTATGAAATGAGAAAGGGAGGTCCATCAGACAGAAGGGAAGCTGCTTTTAAGGCATCAAGAAAAGAAGATTACTATGAAGCAAGCCATGTTCCAGAAGAAGAGGAAGAAGAATCAAATTTTGTCAGAAATCTTCAAAGGGGTGCTGGAAGGTTCAGAGGTAAGCTACCTTTCAAATGCTTTGCTTGTGGAAGAGTAGGTCATTATGCTGCAAAATGTCCTTATAAGGATAAAGGAAAAGAACCTGCTAGATGGAACAAGAAACAAAGTGCAAATAAGAAAAGCTACTACACCCATGAAGATAGTGATGGCTTATCAAACAGTGATGAAGATGAACAAGGTAATAAATATAAGCTGTTAATGGCATTTGAAGATGATGATTATGAGGATGCTGTAGATGTGGATAATCTCTATAATGAAATCACTAGACTCAAGAGAGGCATAGAAGAAAAGAATGTGATCATTGATACTTTGCAATTTCAAATTGATGAAAAGGAAAAACATCTTGAAAAACTAGAAGGTGAAATTGTTGGTCTCAGAAAAGAAATTGAGAAAACAAAAGCTATTAATCTTAAATTTGTCAAAGGATCTGAAACTTTGGATGAGATTATCAGTGTGCAGCGGTCTCCTCTAAACAAGACAGGTTTGGGCTATAATGGAGAAACCTCTCAAGCATCCACCTCAAAAAGTTATCTTGATGCAGCAAGAAGAAATGAGCGGAAGAACAATGAAGATAATCAGGTAAAGCAGGGACGAATTACAAACAGAAACTATCAGGGACAATCCTCCTTAAGGATGAACAAAAGCTACAACCAACCACAGGTAAAATCTTCTCAGTTTGGCTCAAGAATAGATGAAAATAGAAATTACAATCAGTTGGCTGGTAGATTCAATAACCGCAGAAGCTTCTTCAATGGACAATGCTTTTCTTGCCACAACTTTGGTCACAAGCAGCTCAATGTGTTGCATATAAAACAATCATGACTAGGGAAGCTCAAAAACAAAGAAGTATGACAGGGATTACAAAAAGGACCTATAACAACTTTTCGGTTCTTGAAAATGAAGTTGAATGTTCTATTTGCAATAATTTTGGTCATAAAGACTCTGAATGCAGGAGCAGGTTTCAGGAGAAAAAGGAACAAGCCACAAGCACCAAAACATGGAGAATAAAGGAACCTCAAACAGAAAGATGTGGGATAGCATTTTATGCAGAAGGACAGGAAAATCTATGGTACATTGACAGTGGATGTTCGAAACATATGACAGGTGATAAAGAAAAACTTGAATCTTATTCTACTTTAGAAAAGGGAAAGAAAGTTTCTTTTGGAAATGATACTCCTGCAACTATAAAAGGAAAAGGTATTGCTCCTTTGAAAGAAAAGGTCAAGGCTGGAAATGTTTTGTATGTTGATGGATTGAAGCATAATCTTCTAAGTGTCAGCCAGATGTGTGATCAAAAAACCGAGGTTATTTTAGATCGAATGGATGTCTTGTTCGTGATCTTGATACAGGTAAAACAGTTCTCAAGGCAAAAGAACTCCAAATAATCTGTACATATTTGAAGAAGGACAACAACAATGCTATCTTAGCAAGGATGAAGAGCACTGGTTATGGCATCGAAGGTTGGGACATCTAAGCTTCTCACAAATAAGGAAAGCATGCAAATATCAGGCAGTTCGCGATCTTCCAGATATCAAAATTCCAGACAACACCATATGCAAATCTTGTCAGTTTGGAAAGCAAACCAGAACTAACTTTCCAGAGAAGGAAGGATCAGCTAGCTTGCCTCTTGAGCTAGTCCATACAGATGTATGTGGTCCATTTAGGAAAAGGACACCTCGAGGAGAAGAATATCTGATATTATTCATTGATGATTTCTCAAGGTTTGTTTGGTTAGGGCTTATGAAGCACAAAGATGAAGCATTCGAAAAATTCAAATCCTTCAAAGCATTGGCTGAAAATGAATCAGGACACAAAATTAAGTGCCTCAGATCTGACAGAGGTGGGGAGTTCACATCAAATGAATTTTTCGATTTCTGCGATGAACATGGGATAAGAAGAGAATTCTCTACAGCTAGAACTCCTCAGCAAAATGGGGTTGTGGAAAGAATGAACAGAACTATCCAACAAATGGCTCGTGCTATGCTCGATGAATCAGGTACTCCTGCAACCTTCTGGGGTGAAGCTGCACATGCTGCTGTTATTATTCTTAACAAAACAAATGTCCGAGTAAACAGCACTCAAACACCTCATGAGCTTTGGAGTGGTAAAACTCCTTCCGTGAAGCACTTCAAAATCTTTGGGAGCAAATGTTATATTAAGAATACTGATGAGCAACTTGGCAAACTTGAACCTAGAGCAGATGAGGGCATTCTTCTTGGTTATTCTCCACATAGCAAAGCATACAAGTGCTACAATAAAAGACTTGGCAGAATTGTTGACAGTATTGATATAGTGGTTGATGAGAAGGGATATATTCCTAGGCAAGTTCATCATGAAGACATTGAAGAAGATGAAGGTTACTCTCAAAGGCGAAATAATGAAGAAGAAGAACCTCAAGAAGAAGAAGAATCTCAAGAAGAACCAGAGGAGCAGACAAGAATAGAAGAGAAGACTCCATCCAGATATGTCCAAAAGAATCATCCAGAAACTCAGATTGTGGGGCAGAAAGAAGCAGGAGTACAAACAAGAAGGACACTTGCAGAAGCTTCAAGCTACTTGGCTCTACTCTCCTCCATTGAACCACAAAATGTGAAAGAAGCATGCAAAGATGAATGTTGGGTCAAAGCAATGGATGAAGAACTTGAGCAAATCGAAAGGAACAACACTTGGGAATTAGTTCCTAGACCAAAAGATAAGAATGTAATAGGAACAAAATGGGTCTTCAAGAATAAGTTAAATGAAAATGGAGAAGTAATTAGAAACAAGGCCAGACTTGTTTGTAAAGGGTATGCACAGCAAGAAGGAATAGATTTTGAAGAGACCTTTGCTCCTGTGGCAAGACTAGAGGCCATCCGAATGTTCCTTGCTCTCTCAAGCTTTCAAAACTTCAAGGTATTTCAAATGGACGTGAAATCAGCCTTCCTGAATGGAGACTTAGAAGAAGAAGTATATATTGAGCAGCCAGATGGGTTCATTCTTGGGAATGATCCAAACCTTGTATGCAGATTGAAAAAGGCACTCTATGGGCTCAAACAAGCTCCAAGGGCTTGGTACTATCGGTTGGACAAATATCTTCACCAACAAGGCTTTTCAAAAGGATCAGCAGATAGCAATCTCTATATAAAAGTTGAAAATAACAAATTGCTAATTCTTGTTGTTTATGTAGATGATATTATTTTTGGCAGCAATGAAGAGACCATGAGTCAAAACTTTGCCTTGGTTATGCAGAAAGAATTCGAAATGTCACTTCTTGGAGAATTGACATATTTTCTTGGATTGCAAATCCAACAAAATGAAGGAGGTATCTTCTTGTCTCAAACCAAATACCTCAAGCAGATCTTGAAGAAGTATGGCATGGAAGAGTCAAAGCCAGTATGTACACCCATGGTTACAGGATGCAGCCTCAGTGCAAATGATGAATCAGCAGCAGTTCACCAACCCACTTATAGATCCATGATTGGGAGTTTGCTTTATTTGACAGGTACTCGACCAGATATTACACATGCAGTAGGAATGGTTGGAAGATTTCAAGCCAACCCAAAGGAAACTCATCTTCAGGCAGTCAAAAGAATCTTCAAATATCTTCAAGGGACCCAAAACTATGGCTTATGGTATCCTAGAAATACAGATCTCACTCTTCATGCTTACACAGATGCAGATTGGGCTGGAAGTGTGGATGATAGGAAAAGCACAAGTGGAGGTGCTTTCTTCATGGGTTCCAGATTAGTATCTTGGTTCAGCAAGAAACAAAGTTCGATTGCCTTATCTACAGCTGAAGCAGAATATGTGGCTGCAGCATCTTGTTGCACACAACTTCTTTGGATGATGCAGACCTTGCAGGACTTTCAAATCACTTGCACTCCACCTGTCTCTATCTTATGTGATAATACAAGTGCAATCAGCATTTCAAAGAATCCTGTCATGCACTCAAAGACCAAGCACATACCAATCAAGTACCATTTTCTTCGGGAACAAGTGCTTGAGCAGAAGGTCAAGTTGGAGTATGTTCCTTCTAAGGAGCAAGTTGCTGATATTCTCACAAAACCACTGCCCAGGGAAACTTTTGAATATCTCAGACAAAAGCTGGGAGTAGTTGATGCTTCATCCTGTTGTTGAAGTTCGTTTGTTCTACAAAAAGTTGGTATACGCAGGTTACGGAAGGGATATGCGCGTATATACGCGGATTCATGCTGGGTAAGTCGCGTGTATTCTGGACGCTTGTTGCAGAAAGAATATCCGCGTACATACGCTGTTTTATACAGGATAAATCGCGTATATGAAGTTCTGAACAGCAAGGGAAAACTCTGAAGTTCTGAACAGCAATGGGAATGTCAGAATTCTTCAGGCACAGTTTCAGGGAGTGCAACAGGCACAGGTTCAGGGGGAGCAGCTTAAAAGTCTCATAAAGCATTGTTGGCATTCAGATGTTTTGGTTGTTGGTTTCAGGAGAAGGAGCTCAGAAAGAAATTCTGGTTGCTGATCTAACAAGATGTTTATCAGATGCTGCTGGTGCCTTTCCTAAGTCTTGGTCTAGATCTGTTGTCTCTATGTCATGTATCTCTCTTGTCATATCTCTTTTATGGTGTCAAGGTCATGTAACGGCCTATGTTGGTTTCCCCACTATGCCTGGGATGAATGCTGTAATATAATTGATTGTTTCTGATATGTCCCCTCTTGGTAGGGAGTATGGATGTATGTATTGAGTCTTTTTGATGATAGGAAGGTCCCTTATGGTGTATAAGTTTTGGTTCTTGTTGAAGAACATCTTTTGCAGATCTGGCCTACTGTCAGGGGGAGCACGAGTCAGCACAGCCAAGCAGCGGTATCAGCATGTCCTCAGGGGGAGCACAGCCCTTTGCCCTTGATGTCAAAGGGGGAGAGTGACTTGGTGTGGTGGTTGCCATCAAGTCCAAAGGGGGAGATTGTTGGCATTATGATTCAAGTGTTGTCCTTGATGGCAACTCACTCAGAGGATGGTACAGGTGCTCAGAGGTTGGTACAGGTGATGGCAACTTAATCAGAAGACAGATCTTAGTACAGCATGCCAAGGAAGTTCATATACGCATGTTCGTTAAGCCCAAGTCGCGTGTACACGCTAGTTCGATTCAGAAAAAGTGCGTGTATGTGGAAAGGTTCCTTTGGTCCATGGTGGTTAGTCCTTGGAAGTTGTGCCTATGATTTCGGACCATTATGTCTCGACGGGCGTGTCGATCCCTAGTTTTAAAGTTGATGGTATTGTGTTACTATGGTTTTGGCTCTTGGTATTGAGCTAGGCCTAAGACTATATAAGGAGAAGAAGATCATTAGGCAAAATTATCTTTCGACAAGGCTTGAATATCTAAGAGAGAAAGAGATCTGATATGCAGGTTCTGAGTTGCTTGATCTAAGCCAAGGAGAGATCACATCGGTTGATGGAAGACTAGATCTAAGGATAGATCGGGATCTAATGGTTTGAAATGCACTATCATGATATGGTTGATTATGCGTATTTCTAGATCTGCATATTGTCGCAATGTTACGTTCTGGGTCTAACTAATGTCTGGTACAGCTGCAAATTGAGAAAGTTTATTTTTAGATCTGTACGCAGGTTGGCTTCGGTAAAAGCGCGTGTATACGCGGGTTTTGCTCATTAAAGTAGCGTATATCTTTTGAAGCTTGATTTTGGGTTTACAGTGGGGTCTGACTGTTATTGCAGAGCTCTGTAGTCTGCTCCGTGTTCTGGTAACTGGTGATTGACAGGGTTCAGTGGTTCAGTGATTCAAAGTTTGGTTGTTTTATGCTTCAATGATCTGTTGTGGAAATTGAATGAATTGTGGTCTTCAGATTGTAATGTTGTGCTTCAGGAATATCCAAGTCTGAAAATGTATGAAAAGTGATACCTGAAAGAAGGAAGATTGTAGGTCAGCACCTACGTACTAGTATCTTGGCTAGTACAAGAGCAAAGGGGGTTGGAGCTCCCTTCCAAGGAAGTTTGGAGAACGAGAGAAGGTTGTAGCCTTCTGCAGGTTGTAGCCTGCGTACTGGTATAAGGCTGCACCAGTACAAAAGATTGTAAACTGAAGTTTCATATTAAAGAAAGATAGAGACAACTTGCAGCAGGTGGTTTTCACCCACATTGGGTTTCCACCTTATATCTTGGTGTTCATGTGTGTGGCTTTTATCTGTTCTGTTATACTGCACATGTTTACTGTTAATGTGGTGAATAATGTCCTGATGCACTTAATTGAAGAATAAGCTAACTAAATTGTGAGTTTTCCTCATATACGCTGTTTTACTTCGTCACAGTAGCGTGTACACGCTGGTTCACTTAACTGAAGTAGCGTATATGTTTTTGAGCATTTAAAAAGTTTGATTAATCTGATAATACTGATTCACCCCCCCTCTCAGTATTATTTCCAACAATATAATCACACTTTTCAACATTTACGACATAGTAGATTTGCATGTAGGCTAGTAGATCTAAGTGGAAAGCATTTTCACCAATTTTATCAAGTATTTTAAAAGGACTATATCTAATTGGTTTCAAATTTTTACCTTCCCCTTGCAATCTTTCTTTTCTAATATACAACTAGACTTGATCACAAACTTCAAAACTATGCTCAACTTGATGCCTGTCATGTCTCACCTTATACTTTGCTTGGCTTCTTTCTAGTTGTTCTTGTAGTGCCTGGTAACCTGGATTTGTTCAATGAACTTGGTTGCTTTGTCCACATCACTGTGTCCATCAACTGCTATGTCTTTACCAAAGACAAAATCCAAGGGAGACTTTGGTATAAAACCAAAACAAGCCTCAAAAGGAGATCTCTGAGTAGAAGAATGTTTTGCATGGTTGTAAGAATGTTGCACATAACACAAATGCTCATCCCAAAGTTTGGGATGCTTGCTGCATTATCCTCAAAGCAACTATGTCACTGTCATGTTGACCACATATGTCTGACCATCTGTTTGTGGATGGAATTTCACGCTCTTCTTTAACTTTATGTCCATTAACTCCCATAGACTTGACCAGAATTTATCGACAAATCAAGAATCTCGATCGTATACAATAGAAGTGGGTAACCCAAAATGAACCCATACATTTTGAAAGAAAAACTTTTCAGTTTGTTCAGCTGTGACTTGTTTACTACATGGAGTCAAAATACACATCTTACTGAACCTATCCACAACTACATACAAATAATCATGACCCTTTCTAGACTTTGGAAATCCCCCAACAAAATCCATGGAAACACTTTCCCAAGGACGAGAAGGAATAGGAAGTGGAGTATACAAGCCTAATTTTCTATTACTTGGCTTGCTTGTAGCACACATAGTACATCCTTTAATATATCTAGAAACTGTCTCATTCATTCATGGCCAATAGTAGAATCTTTGTAATTGTGCAATTGTTTTACTTACACCAAAATGACTTGACATGAGAGAAGTATGTGCTTCTCGAATTATATTAACTCTTTCAGTTTGTGGAATGCATAACTTTCCCAAATGATATAAGAGTTTTTCCTTTATGAAATAATCCAATTCTTCTACCTGCTTGCCATGACTTAAAGTTGCATATACATCCTTAAAATCTGTGTCTTGAGCATATTGTTCAATGTAACTTTCATGAATTACTAAATTATGCTTAAGTATTGTGGATGCATTTATAATTGGTCTTGATAACATGTATGCAACCTTATTATGTATTCCCTTCTTATATTTGATCACAAGATGAAATTGTTGTAGAAAACCCATCCACCTGTAATGTCTTGATTGTTGCAATTTAGTTTGTGAGTGTAAATATTGAAGTGGTTGATGATTTGTATGTATGATTGTTTCTTTACCCATTATGTAATGTTTCCACTTTTTAACACTCTTAACTAATGCATAAAATTCTTTATCATATGTAGGATAGTTAACTACTGCTGATGTAAATGTCTCAAAATGAAAGCATATATGTTTTCTGTGTTGCATCAACACTGTTTGTTAGGCCCCTATACTACTAGTGTAACCCCTTATTGTTATTAGTAAAACCCACTTATTATATCGTTGTACCCATGTAGTGCCCATATTGTTACTATTGTGCCCCATAGAAGCCCACTATTGTTATTATTGTGCCCTTACATTATTATTGTTATGTCGGCTCTGATTATGTTATGACCCCTTAGAATCCTATATATAGAAAGGAAGTCTTTTCATTTGTATCATCAAAGAATTGTTCATTTATGTAATGTAAAGGAGGTTTCCCCCTCGAAGAGGCTGAACTCTAAGGCGTTGATCTATCTTTTCTATCTTTTCTTGAGCTGGTTTCATAACATTTGGTATCAGAGCTTTGGATTCTAGGGTTTCGCTGCTCCAAACAGGTCATCGTGGAATTTTCGCTATAACTTTTTTTTTCTGCGACGTTTCAGAAGTTTCAAAAAAAACCCATTTGAGATGAAGTCACGCTGAACCTTGGGTCTAAATTTCAGATCGTTTCACGTTATATTTGCGGAGATATGATCTGAGGAAGTTTGTCTTTTTGCAGACTCCTGAATTACATTCCAAACAGGTGACCTGGGGAAAATCGTCATAACTTTGTCTCTGGGCATTGGATTGAAAATTCGTAAGAAGGTATAGAAAGAGGATGGACTTTAGTTTCTTGTATATGTTTTTCAGAACCAAAGGTTGAAACAGTGACATGTGGCACATCGTACAAGTTCGCTCTACTGAACTAGTCTATAATCAGGTCACTGTGGGAGATTTGGCATAACTCTTCCTTGGAGAATCCAATTTGGGTCAGACTTGTGGCATTGGAAAGAGGACACAGAGGGCTACTTCAGGTCAAAATTTCAAAACTTAAAGATCCAAAAGTACATAGTTACAATCGTTTCAAGATCGAGCTCCTAAAATCAAGAAAAAGCAAGATGAGGAAATTTGATGGCAAGGATCCGGTAAATTGGATACTTCAGATGGAGCAATATTTTGATCTACATGGTGTACCACTCTTACAAAAGGTATTTATTGCATCTTCATATTTAGAACCAGATCAATTTTTATGGCATAAAGGGCTTTGTTCTCGTAAAAAACTTGTTACGTGGTCAATTTTCACGGAGGAAATGATAACACATTATGAGGATACAAAGAACAACACCTTCTTTGGAGCAACACCACAACAATTGGAAATAGTAAAAGGGCTTTGTTACATAATGGAAAGTAAAATTATGGCAACAAGGAAGTCTACCCCTCAAAACTATAAAGATGGAAGTGTGGTTTCTCCTAGCCTTCCTCAACCTACAAGGGTTACACCACAGCAATTGGAAGAAAAAAGAGAAAAAGGGCTTTGTTACAATTGTGATAGCAAATGCACTAAAGGTCATAAGTGTACTGAGAAGAAATTATTTTACATAGAGTATGAAGAGGAGGAAGAAAAGGATCAAGAAACATCAAAAGAAGAGGATATACACTAGGACCCAACCCCAGAGAGAGAAGAAATGAACTAGGCTATATCTTGTAAAGCATTGGCAAGAATTACCACTCCTCAAGCTCTCAAGATAGAAGGACATATCAAGAATAAAAAGGTGCAAGAAGTTAAATATCACATCGAGAAAGAAGAAATGAATCCAACCATATCTTGTAATTCATTGGTCGGAATTACCACCCCTCAAACTATCAAGATAAAAGGACATATCAAGAAGAAAAATGTTCAAGAAGTGAAAGATCACATCGAGCATCACGAAATGAATCCGACCATATCTTGTAAAGGATTGGAAGAAATTACCACTCCTCAAACTCTAAAGATAGAAGGACATATCAAGGATAAAAAGGTTCAAGCAGTGAAAGATCACATCGAGCATCAACAACAAGTTCTCCAACTTTTAAAGGATAACGCCATTTCAATGCAAAATCAAATGAAACAACAGGTAGATCAACATCGTTGTGAAAAATGTTTTGATGTAGGTGATTGGGTATTTTTACTACTACATCTGAAGCAAGCTATTTATGAGAAGGAAATGTTGGCAACACTACATGCACTTAAAAAATGGCAACCTTACCGAATGGGAAGACTCTTCAAGGATGAGGATGTGGAAGCATTGTTTTGTGCTATTTCTATTATCCAACCAGATTGGATAAATGAAGCAAGGAATGAATGGAAGAAGGACGAAGAAGTATGGCCACTTATTCAAAAGTTGTAAAAGATCTCAATTCAAACAATATTGCTAGAAATTGAAGAGGAAGGAAAAATCATATTGGAACCTGGAGCAGTCACAGAAACAAGAACCCGACAGCTACAAAATCGACCAATTTCAGAGTATCTCATCAGGTGGAAGAACTTACTCACTGAAGATTCCACATGGGAAGACAAGAATTTTATACAAAATCATCAAGAACTACTCAAGCGTTGAGGACAACGCGTTTTGAAGGAGAGGGGCATGTTAGGCCCCTATACTACTAGTGTAACCCCTTATTGTTATTAGTACAACCCACTTATCATATCATTGTACCCATGTAGTTCCCATATTGTTACTATTGTGCCCCATAGAAGCCCACTATTGTTATTATTATGCCCTTACATTTTTATTTTTATGTCGGCTCTGATTATGTTATGACCCCTTAGACTCCTATATATAGAAAGGAGGTCTTTTCATTTGTATCATCAAAGAATTGTTCATTTATGTAACGTAAAGGAGGTTGCCCCCTCGAAGAGGCTGGATTCTAAGGCGTTGATCTATCTTTTCTTGATCTGGTTTCATAACACTTTCCCCATGGTATATTCACTTGCATCTGTCTCAATCTCAAATGGATGCTAAAGATCTGGTAGTGCTAGTACTACCGTTGTACTGATCCTTTCTTTCAATGTGTCGAAGGCTTTCTACTATTTCCCTCCCCACTGAAAAACCTATTTCACACTTGTCAAAGCATGTAAAGGAGTTGCAATCAAAGAAATGTTAGCAATAAAATTCCTCCAATATTGTGCTACCCCTAAGAAACTTCTAACTTCTGTAGCAGTATTGGGCTTAGGCCAATTTACACTGACTTCGACCTTAGAGGGATCTACCTTCAATTCACCACCCCCTACAATATAACCCAAATAATTCAAAGACTTTCTACCAAATTCACTTGATAGTTTTACATTGAGATTTTCTCTTTTCAAAACATCTAAAATCTGCTTTACATGCCTTACATGTCCATCACATGTTCTACTAAAAACAAGAATATCATCTAAATAGACTATTACAAAATCATCAGTAAATGGTCTAAATACATCATTCATGACTTGCATGAACATATATGGAGCATTAGTTATCCAAAAGGCATAACCAACCATTCATAGAGTCATTGCTTCATTTTGAAAGCAGTCTTCCATACATCCTATTCTGCAACTCTTATATGATGGTAGCCACTTCACAAGTCCAATTTAGAGAAGTAAACTGCATCTTTTAACTGATCTAACAAATCATCAATACGAGGAAGAGGACAATGATTCTTTATTGTGATTTTATTTAATGCTCTAAAATCAATGCACATTCTCCACAAACCGTCTTTCTTTCACACTAACATAATAGGTGATTCGCACGGTGATGTGATTGGTCGAATAAACCCTTGATCGAGTAATTCTTATACCCGCTTCTTTATCTCTGCATTCTCTAGAGTTGATAACCTTTACATTCTAATGTTAGGTAGTGGAGCATCTTGCTACAAATAAATCTCATGTTCTATCTCTCGCTTGGGTGGAAGCCCTTTAGGCTCTTGAAATAGAATATCATAATCGGAAACAACTTTAACAAGATCTACTTTTTGTTTAGGATTATAGCCTTGGAATGCATTAGATTTATCAATATCCTTTTCTTTTACAATCATAAGTAAAAATTGCTTACTTGAATTTACAATTCTTTTCATCTGTCCTGAATTTATGAGAGAGAAATTATCTTTGAGTTTATGAGCCCTTACAATATATTCAGTTCCATCCTTAGTGAGTTGATACTTATTTTCAGTTCGATAGAAGATATAATTTCTATCGTACAAGTATGGACTTCCTAATACAATTCCACATATGTCCAATGGGACTATATCTAACTCAACCTCATCTACAAAATTTGACCAAATAGAAAAACGAAGTTTACATTGTTTCATAACTTGTAGCTTAGTTTTATCACACACCCAACCTAATGGATATGGCTTTTTATGAGGTTTTGTTTCTAGATCCAACTTCTTTATAATTTCTTCAGAAATCAAATTAACTTGTGACCCACTATCAAATAAAGTATCAATTTTAGTATGCTTGGAAATGACTCTAATATGAAATAGCTCATTTCTTTTCCTCTCATCATTATCATTAACAAAAAAATGTAAAGAAGTACTTGTAGATGCTTTAGAATCTTTACCTTTTAAACCTGTAGTTGTAACTATTGTCTCGTCACCTGAATCTGACCCCAAGTCCTTTTGAACAGCAACAACATTCTTTCACTCTTTACTCCCGAATTTCTTAGGCTTCAATTATGGATGGAAAGACCAGAAGTGTGCCTCATTATGTCCTTCCTTCTTACAATGAGTGCATGAAGGTTTATCATTCTTCACAGTGTTTGTTTTCCTCTCCTTCCATTTCAGTTTCTTCTTGCCTTTATTCTTTCTTTCAATAGGTTTGGGTGATTTCCCAACATCTTGGGTTACATTGTTACCTCAGCTTCTAGATGAGTTGCTTGAACTAATACATCATCTAAGCTACTTGGATTAAACATAAGTATAGTATGCCTCAAATAACTATGAAGACCACCTATGTATTTTAACAATGTCTCTGGTGAGTCCAATGATATGCCTAATGTTAAAGCCCTCTTATGAAATTCCTGAGTATAACTCTAAACACTTTGACCTTTTAATTGACGTAGTGTTTGCCAACTCATCATTGCTTGTTTCATATAAGCCAAAGGATAAAATTGCTTTTTAATGGCAGAAACAAATTCATTCCAAGTTGAAATGATTTTACCATGCTTTTGGAGATCTGCTTGTGTCTTGCCTTCCCACCATACAAGTGTGGTTCCTCCAAGTCGAATGCTAGAAAGATGGATATTCTTCCTTTCTGAATCAACTTTTTGCACTCTGCAATATACATCAATTTTCTTTATCCAATTATTAAGATTTTCAGCATTAATTTCTCCATGATAAATTGGCAAATCAAATTTTACATCTAATTTGATCAAAGAGGATTTATTTTTCTTCTTCTTAGAAGAACTAGTTTTATGAGAAGAAGACGATGATGACGATGATGGTGATGATGGAGGAGATGGTGGAGGAGGCTTTTCTCTTTTTCCTTTATCTTCTTTATCTAGAGAAACAAAAAGAAAAGTTTCCTCTGTTCCTTTGTCTAGTTTAGGCGATGAAGTGCCTTCTTCACCTTTACCCTTTTTAAACTCATTATACATCTCTTCCACCATTGCATGTTTCGTCATGAAACTATCCAAGAATTGGGATTTTGACCCAAGTTGAGTTTCATTTACCATCCTTCTTTGTGAAAATACCCTTCCAATCTCTGGATTCGCCTCAAAAGGTTCACCTTCACCTCGTTCAAGCCTTAACCTAGTAAGCATTCAAATCTCCACACAAACTTGTCAAACCTTAAAAGACCTTACTGCTTTGATACCACTTGATCAATTAATGAAAAAGGTATTATAGACTATGTGTGAAGTTACCTATGTTACTTAGTGCAACGGATCAAAAAGATTGTGAATAACATAAACACTTAAACAATTAGAAAACACATTCAAAGACATCAACATAACCAAATTTAACAAAGGAGTTCACCAGACTTCCTAGCTACGTCTCTTGGTCCTTTCACTTCCAATGCTGACCTCTCTATTATTTCTTCAAATTGTTGTTACAGGTGTGAGCTCAGAAATAGAGTCTCAAACACGAAAATGGATCTCACCACTGAGTTCAACTCACATTTTCGAGTTAAAATGAGTATACACTTGACCGTACTTGGCCACTATGACCTCCAGACTCCCTGGAATGGTTCAAAACCACACTCTATCAACTTTTTTTGGTGATATGGTATTAATATACCATTTTTAGTTACAAACTGCAATAAATGTGGAATAATACGATTACATTAAAAACAGAGGATAAACCAAAGGACCGTGGGCGTGGAGTTGACCCCGACCGTCTGGCCTTTTCCCAGCACAGATCCCGATACCCTACAATCCGATGGCTATCGTGTCATCCACTCTCAAATGATCTCCGCTGTTGATCTATCTACTCAATCCGACGGCTGTCATGCAATCTCACACTCCAACTAGCACGTTGGTTAATTCTCCGAAAGCACACAAGAAAAGTTGTTTCAGGATGCTATGTGTCAATCGCTGAGTGGAATCGTGTAGATTTCTAAAAAACCATTTCCAACCTTTGAGGCGTGCGAGAAACCGTTTACCGCTTCCCTGTCGGAACTCAAAGAAGTTTAAATTCTTTTAAATAACCTTATCGTGTCCATTTTCAAGGATAACCTGCTTGCATGTCTCGATGTGATATGCGTCGATCTCATATGATCGAATGATCTCTGCTCTCATTCGCTAATCCAATCGCCTGTGGTATGAACCAATCACAGATTGCTACATCACCTTCTGTGCTGACATCATCCAGAACCTATGACTCATTCCCAGGTTTCCACGTGTCTTGCTGACTTAGGCATTGAATTTTGGCCTAAATCTTTAATTGGCTCTAATTTCTTCATTTGGACTCAGATTTATGCATTGTTTTCACCATTGGATTCGTATCCACGAGCACTTCAATGTGAGCCTACTTTCACCTATATTTGAAGACTTTGGTTTGGAGGCAAGACTGAATCCATTTTGGATCAACTCTTCATGGGAGAAGGTATTATCCGTTGAGGTAGTTCCATCATTTTAGGGGAAAGGAGCCCAAACTAACATCCTCGATGCCATTTGGCCAAACCATTTACCAGACTTCCATTACGAAGCTTCTAGAGCTGGAAGCTTCGGCTCTTAATTTAAAAAACTTTCCATAACAGGACTAGTGCGACTAGAACATAGCTTAGTCACTCCCGTCGGCACTAGGGATAGTGCTAATCTCTACACATCGACGCGGGGGAGACAAAGGTCATTAGCGTCGGTCTTATAAATTGGAAAAAATAGGAGTTTCAGGGGAAATGGTGCAAAAGGGAATTGATCTTCTCATGAAGAGGGACAAAATGGGAGTTTCTTCATGAAGGAAAAGCATGTGGGGTTCATTGTAGAGGTCCTCCAGGATCAAGGAATAGGGAGTATAGGGACAATGACAAAATGTTGTGTAACACTCAACCACTATTAATTATTTGTCTCGACACTCAATTGTGTTGTGAGTGGGGCTATTATGGAACTCACACCATTTCCATGTGTCCTTATTTGTCTTCATGATATTTTTCTTTTCTTGCAGCTTGGTGGGTTGTCATGGATTGCCCTGCCTTAGCTTTGCCTTTTTCTCTATGGTTTGGGGGCATCTTTCCCTTGCTTTGGATTCACAGATCCAAAGCCTTGCTTCTTCTGCTTAAATTTTGCTCGAGCTTGATAGTGTATCGATAGGCGACGCAAAGAGAGGAGATGTCTAGGAACTCCATCTCATCTTGGATGTACTTGTGTAGACATTTTTGATACTTGAGTACCAAATGGCACTCAAAATCCTAGATACCGAGCTTCGTGCCAAGGGTATCAAAAATATTTGTGAACTTTGACACATCTTGGTCCCTTCCTTGTCGCAATGTGGTCCACTTCATGTATTTATCTTCATTGCGCATGACAAGGTAATATTTTTCCTTGATGTCACCTTGGAAATAATTCCAAATGGGTGTGGCTAAAAAACGTTAAGATTCCCTCTCATCCTTTTGTTCACAGTCAGTTTTCGACTAGTCCTTAACATGGCGAGCGACTTTTAGGAGTGCAAAAGTAATATTTTCTCAATTGGAAAAGTGATGAACCGAAAAATATCCTTCCAACAAAATTAACCATCTATCTACAACATTTGCATCGATCTGGCCTTCAAATATGGGAATGTAAAAGTTCACTTTACCTTAAAAGGAGTGGCACCTCTAGAGTGGTTCTTGGATGAAAATGCATCACCTGTGGGTAGCTGTCGAAGGATCTAGCAAGGTTATCCATCATCGTGTTCCTTTATCACTCGAGCGCTTCCTTGAGCAATATTTTGAAAGGATCTCCTACTCCTTCATCTTTGTTTTCTTCTTCCATTGGATGTTGTCGAGGTTTGGGAGGCTGGTCTTTTAAAGGTTCAACTAGTTCAAGCCCTAACTCCTTATACCCTGACCTCGATGGGGACATGCAAAGAAACACAGAGAAATAGAAGACCAATTTGATACCACTGATCTGAACTTATGCAGGAATTTAAAAAAATACAGATATAAACATAAACATATGGATGTATTAGAAATAAAACTTCATTTCATTAATAACAAAGAACTGAAATATGCTTACATAAAGAATGGAAATAAAATAGCTTGATTAATGATAACTTATCTCTGAGAAAAGATGTGGAGGGTACATGCCTTTGAACCATGTTAAAATGAGATTCAAGGGCCTTTTTATTATTAAACAAAATAAAACCCTAAAAACCCAAAACCCTAATCCCAGGAGATGAAATGCCAAGAGTTTGTGGGCCCTGTTGGGGCTAGTTGGGTAGCCAACTTCATGGGGTCGTAACTTGGTTATATGATCTTTGTTTGGTGCGTACGATGCCTTCTTAGAAATATATCACTGAATACTACAAGGTTTTTTTCAAGCCCTTACCTATGACTACAGGCCTATTGCGAACCTAAAAAAAACGTTGTTTAGGGGGTCAAAACAACTCCGGAAGTTCAGGACCCAAATAAATGCTAAAAAATGTAAATGCTACTACAATCAAGGAAATAGACAAAAACAACAGGAGGTTTAGGTGGAATAGGTGGGTCGCCACAAATATCCACCTAGATCAGTCCTCCACCCTTAGGAAGTAATGGTCCCCATTTCTTGCAGAGTCTCCATAAGGTGAGGAAATTTATGTTGAACTTGGTCCCTGGTGAAGGAGTTGGCTTGCTTTGACAACTTAATATAGTTGAATCCTCTATTGGGGAACGTTCTTGATTTGTGTCTATGAAACTATCATTTATGACCTGCTCGATGCAACTTGGGTTGAGCTCTATTGATGTCCGCTACTCAGCAATGTCAGATGTGTCCAACAATGCAGGAAAGTATGGTCGTAGTTGGTCCACAATGAATACTGGGTGCAGACCAAGGAATGGTGGAATGTTGAGCTCGAAGACATTTTCTCCTACAACCTTTGTACCCAAAATGTACCCACACTCATTCAAAGAAGATTTTAGCAGTGTCTTCTGCAGTGATACACTACCTGAAGGCCACCAGAGTGGACATCTTAGAGAATCTATCGACGACCACAAACACACAATTGTTTCCATGCATGGTAGAAGGAAGGCCCGACGTGTAATCCATGGAGATGTTGATACGCATTTAAATAATAATGCAAAAAATTACAGATATAACCATAAATACAAAGATGTAGTAGAAATAATACTTCATTTCATTAATATCAAAGAACTGAAATATGCTTACATACAGAATGGAAATAAACTAGCTCGGGCAATGGTAGCTTATCTCTAAGAAGAGACGTGGTGGCTACATGCCTTTGAACCCTGTTGCAATGTTGCTCGAAGGCCTATTTACTATTGAGAAACAATGGAAAACCCTAAACATCCAAAAATCTAACCCTAGGAGATGAAGCACCAAAACTATGGGCCCTGTTTGGGTATAATGGCACATCAACTTCCCGAGGTCGTAACTTTGGCATATGATCTCCATTTGACATGCACAATACCTCGTTAGAAGTATCCATCCAAGGAATACAACTTTTGAGTGGCCAACATGGCTTATGACCCATGTTGGCCTTGCATTTCCAAAAAAACGTTGTTTAGGGCCTCAAAATGGCTCCAGAAATTCAGGACCCAAAAAACTGCCAAAACTGAAAGAGACAGTGGTGGGGGTCCAAGTGGAATAGGTGGGTAGCCATGAATATCTTCTTGGATCATATGGATTCCCAAGGCCGACTAAGAGTAGGCAGAGGAGTATATAGGCCTTGCTTCTTGATTTTTTGTTTGGAAATGGCACAGGCAGTGCAGCATCTGATGTGCTTCCCAACATTTCGTCGAAGGTTGGGCCAATAAAAATACTTCTGAAACACTGCCACTATTTTCTCTACTCTGAAATTTCTAGCGACCCAACTGTAGTGTGCCTCCCAAATCATCTTCGGCACGTTCTCTTGTAGGAATATAGAGGTGTCACTAGAAGCATAATTGTGTGCTCTAGAGGTGAAAATATGGAACTTTCTTACCTTCTAGGAGCATCCCATATGTGTTGTCGTATTTTGGATTACTCTTGTAAATATGTGGAAACCCCAAATTCTCGTGTCCACAAGAATCGAGCATAGTGGTTAACGTCATAACTGGCGGTCGGCTGAGACAATCGACAACATTATTGGTGATTCCTTTATTGTACTTGATGTTCAAATGGAACTATTGTAGATATGTGGACCATTTCTGATGGCCATTTAATAAATTCCCTTGTGTATGTATGAACTTTTGGGGTCAATGGTATGTGTGGATGACCATTTCCTTCCCCATAATATAATTCTTCCATTTTTGGCAAACCTGCACAATAGAATACATTTCTTTGTCATAAGTGGGATACTTTCCGACTGTATTTGAAAGTGTCTCACTGTGATATGCCACCAGATGCCCCTGGTGGGTAATAACTCCACCAATAGCATAATTAGAGGCGTCTATCTCAATTTCAAATGGTTGTTGCAAGTCTGGTAATGTGAGAACTGGTGCAGAGTAGAGGTGATGCTTCAACTTGAAAAATGACTTGTATTGGGATTTAGACCAAAAGAAATTTTCTTTCTCTCCACCCTTGGTGACTTGACTCAAAGGCAAAGTGATATGAGAGAATCCCAACATGAACCTGTGATAGAAATTGGAAATACCTAGAAAGTTGCGGAGCTCTGTTAGAATGGTTGGGGTTGGCTAATCTCGAATAAAGTGTATCTTGGATGGGTCTACATGGATGCCCCACTCATTAATGATATACCCCATATATTGAACCTGGGTCATACCAAAAGTGCATTTCTCCAAATTGGCACACAATTTGTGTTGTCATAGGGTTTGGAGTACCTATCGGATATGGTGTATGTGCTCTTCCCAACTCCGGCTGGAGATAAGGATGTCATCCAGGTACATTACCACGAACAAGTTGGTAAAGGGCTACAATATTTCTTCCAAGAACCACATGAAGGTTACAGGGGCATTTGTCAACTCGAAAGGCATGGCTAGACATTTGAAAAGGCCCTCCCTATATTTCAATGTCGGCATTATGATATAGGTGTTGTCCTTGATGGAAACTCACATAGGTGACATATCACAGTGCAACAGGTTAATAACAAAGGATTACAGATCAAACTCTAGAGATTGAAGAAAAATAATCGTTTAAGCATACACTGGTTCACTTTGTTAAAATAACGTATACAAACTGGTTCACAAAACAAAGAGAGCATACACGTATACACGTACTTTCACAAGAGGAAAAGCACATACATGTTGGAAAATCAAGGAAATTCAAGAGTAAAGAATACCAGGGGTTAACACCATGGTATTATCCCACAATATTGAGTGGAGTAATGACTATTTGATCCCATCCAAGAATACCATGGGTCCTAAGTGGTTTTGGTCTGAGGTATTGAGAAAGGCCAAAAAATATATAAGGAGGAGAAGATCAAAAGGCCAAGTTATGCAATTGAAAGGGGATTCTTAGGAATACTTCTATCTGAAGTATATTTTATGTTGCAGGGGCTACGATTATGATATGATCTAAAATATTTTGTGCACCTTGAATTCAATATTGGATCAGGATCATGAGACCTGAAATGACTTTCCATTGAATTATCTGATATTAGTTGGGCTAGATCTGATTGATAATGCATGTTTTATTATGATCTGGGTATGACTGAAGTTTGGAATAGTTGTGAAGTTTTCAGTTAGTATTTGCAGATCTATACGCCAGTTCGCCTTGGTGAAGGCGTATATGCACTGGTTCGATACTTCGAAGTAGCGTATACATTATGAAATATGATGTTTGAAGTTGCAGATGGTTCTGGTTGTTGATGCAGAGTTCTGGGTTTTGCTCTATGTTCTAATGACAGTGCTCTTAATGTTTAGATTGATTGATTGTGATTTGCGTTAGTGTTGATGGGTTTTCACTAATTAGTTGTATTGCAGTGGTGGTTGATTTTGAGCTTCAATGTTGTTGATGGGTCCAATATGAAAATTGGATGAAACGTGGCCTTCAGATTGTGGTGTTGTGTACCAAGAGTATCCAGGCTTAAAATATATGAAACGTGGTCCCTGGAGGAAGAGAGAAGGTCATAGCCTTCTATAGGTCGGCGCCTATGTACTGGTAAACATATCGGCCAACACAATAGCTAGGGGGTTGAAGCTCCCTTCCAATAGCAGCTAGAAAATGAGTGAAGTTTGGAGCAATCTGTAGGCTGGCACCTACATACTAGTAAACATATCGGCTAGTACAAGAGCTAGGGGTTGTAGCTCCCTTCCAGTAGAAGCTGGAGAATGAGAAAAGGTTGTAGACTTCTACAGGTGGGTGCCTGTGTACTGGTATGACTGCACCAATACAAGATTGTAAACAGGTTTTTCTTATATTAAAAGAAGACAGAGATGACAACAATAGGTGGTTTTTCTCCCATATTGGGTTTCCACCTTAAATCTTGGTGTTCATGTGTGTTACTTATGTGTGATTTCTTATTATATTATTACTGCACATGGTTACTGTTTAAATGGTTAATTAAGTACTGATGCATTGATTAAATATCAACAGATGATGAATTAACTAAATCATAAGTTCACTGGATATACGTTGGTTGCCTTTAGAACAATTGCGTGCACACGCGAGTTCCCTTCATTGAAGTAGTGTATATAAATCTGAGTATGAAATGAAAAAGTTATTAAGTTGATAATACTAATTCACCCCCCCTCTCGGTTTTATTTCCAACAATTTCTATCAGAGCAGGTCCTTCAGAAGAATCTTGATCGCTTAAAGGGAGATCTTTCAAGATGAACCATCATGAAGGCATGGGATCGATCAGACCACCAATATTCAACGGGAACAACTTGGTATATTGGGAAACATGAAATAGAGCTTATCTTCAGTCACTTGGAGCTGATGTTTGGGCAGTCGTGGAAAGAGGATACCAATATTCAACAACAGTCCCTACGGATCCAACATAAAATAAATCATATGAAATCAATGCCAAAGCCGTCAACGCTTTATTAGGAATTATATCAGAATCAGAATTCATCAAAGTCATGCAGTTCAACACAGCCAAGGAAATATGGGACAGAATCATTTAGAGCTACGAAGGAGACTCCCAGGTAAAACGTGCTAAACTACAAACTCTTAGAATCCAGTATGAAACTCTCAAGATGCATAGTGATGAAAGTATTTCTAGTTATTTCTTTCGAGTAGGTGGGATTGTAAATCATATGAGAAATATGGGTGAAGAAATAAAGGAGGCTAGTATAGTTGAGAAAATATTGAGATATTTGTCTTCTAAATTTGAGTCAAAAGTATCTGCCATTGAAGAAAAGCAAGATCTACAATCTGTTACTATTGTTCAACTTCATGGAATTTTAACTGCCTTTGAAATGAGCAAAGGAGGTCCATCAGACATCAGAGAAGTCGCTTTCAAAGCTTCTACAAAAGGAAAAGAAAAGGGAGATCTCAAAGAATCAGGAGATATATCAGAAGAATAAGAGGTAAACTTTGTGAATAAACTTCAGTGGGGTTCTGGAAGATTCAGAGGTAAGATTCCTTCCAAATGTTTTTCTTGTGGAAGAGTTGGTCATTACGATGCTAAGTGCCCTCATGACAAAGGAAAGATGTTTGCAGAAGGTAATAGAAGTTATTATACTCATGATGATAGTGATGACATGTCCAATAGTGATGAAGATGATCAAGAAATTAAACTTCTTATGGCATATGAAAATGATACCTTAGAAAACGAAGATTTCCTTAAAGAAATCACTAAACTCAAAATCTGTTTGGTAGAAAAGGATACATTCATAGACACAATACCGAGACATCAACTCATTCAAAAGGACAAGCACAAGGAAGTGTTATAATTTGAAGCAGTAAGTCTAAGAAAATAACATGAGAAGACAAAGACTCTGAATCTTAAATTTGCTAAAGGATCGAAAACGTTAGATGAAATCATCAAAGTTCAGTGTTCTCCTCTTATAAAGACTGGTCTTGGTTTTCATGAAACTGTTGAAGGTGAATCTAGCTCACAAGATGAGGTAAGGAACTTCAATGCAAAATCTAAAATGCTCAAAAAGGAGATAAGAGGTCAACCCCATCAACAACCAAGGAAAGAAGTACTTCAAATAAAATCATTTTCACCTAACTATGTGTTGTACTATGTAACAACCCCCCCATTTATATAGTAATAGCTAACATTAGACATATAAATGGGGACCCTTTTTTTAATTTTTTAGTCTTTGAAAAATAAATCCTAACTCTAAGAAGTTCCCTTGAAAACTCCTAGAAAACAACTCAAATTTAGGATCCTCATTGCAAATCACAAATCGCATTTTTTTATGTGATAACCATAACCACCTTAAAGAAGTTGCGATATGCGATCAAAACCCCCCACTGCGACATCCCGATCAAAACGCCTTAACAATTCACAATCGCGTTTCACAGAAATCACAAATAAATAAGCCATGTCATTATGTCATCCATTAACAATTTGCGAAATGTGATATTGCGATATTCACAATCGCATTTCGCATTATAAATAGGAAACGCTATATGAAACCATTTAAAAAGCTATGATGCGTGAATAAAGCACAACGTGTGACAAGTAACTTTGTTTTAATATAATAATGAATAGTTTGATAGGGTAATTAATGTTTACCGGCTCGAGGAGAGGCAATGACGTTTCAAGTTATTGCTAGTTAATGTTATTTCAAGATGTTCCAGGGCTGGAGGGTACTGGAGAACAAGTTCAAATTTGATAAAATGGGTATGTATCCTGTAGCCTCTTTGGAAAAGCCCAACAACTATGCAGCTGCTATGTTATGTAGACTATAGGGGTTACCTAATAATGCTAATTTTTCCATAGAATGGATTGCTTTGGTTGATGCCTATGTCAATTCTCACATCATGAATCGGGCCACCATCCTATCTGATAACCTAGCCACTGTCATCACCAAATATCGATAGAAGAGATCCTCCTCTCCAGAGAGCCTTCCTCCATTCTATTTCAGTGCCTACATCATGGATGCCATCTGTTTTTGCACTAAATTTCCAATCATGGTTTGGAAATGGACCTTGCAGAACCCTTACCATATCCACCTCAACCATAAATAAATTTGGGAATATCATTATATACCCCATTTTTATAAAATATGCCATGTTGTTATTTTTCCATTGCATCAATTAATTTTTAATAAGAAAGCCCCCAGGTTTTCCAAAGAAGCTGCTATAGACCTTCTTGTAGTCGGAAAATATTATGTTGAAGAATAGTTTACATACATCATGGTTTTTGGTAGTACAACAGACCCATATGTCCTCCCTTTTTTGTCTCTGATAAATTGCTAGTAAGAGAAATAGCCCACCAGACTATGGGAAAAGGCTTGACCAAAGTCCTAAAAGAAAGCAAGAATTTATTATGGCCATATTTTCCTATTGGGTGCGGCTCCTTTTCATTAACAAATTTTAACAAAAGAAGACTCATCAGCCGAAACAGAAGAAAAAGAAGTTGAATTAAATGGAATGTGGGATTTCATTCTTCCAAATGAAGAAGAAGCACAAGCTATGCCAGTAACTACAATAATTAAAAACTCTCCTGATATATCTATAACAAATCAGAAACAGAAAATTGCTACTCCTGTAAAGGAGAAAACAGTAAGTAAGGAGTCTAAGATAAGTCAAACTGACCTTATTCCACTAGATCCTCCAAATATTTCCAAAACTTTAGTAATCTCAGAAACAATGGAATATAACATAGTCGAATATATGAAAAAGACGATAGAAAACATTTCATTACACGAACTCACTAAACTCAAGCAACAACAGAAAATTCTATTAAGAGAGTTAAAAACAATTCCTGTATCTCCTCTTCTATCTGTTTTAGTTACTCAAGTTGCCTACGATATGGGAAAGCCTCCCTCCTCTTAAAATAAAGTAAATTTGACATATTTAGTCCTGATAGGTGATAGGTCTATCTCTCATACACCACCATTTCTTCTTGCTTATGAGATTTTCAACAGAAATGTCCATAATTGCCTTGCTGATTCAGGAGCCTCTTCAAATATTATGCCAAGGACCGTGTGCACCAAATTGAATATTACACATCAAAAATATTCAGTACACATAGTTCAATTGGTGAGGACAAAAGTAAAGGTACTTAGATAAATAACATCAATTTCAATTAGGCTTTCCTCTAATCCAAAACTTTCGCAGATAATCGATATTCTAGTGGATGCTATCCCCGAATTTTATGGTTTAATTCTAAGTAGGGATTGGTTTGAAAAGTTGCATGAATACTTTGCAACTGATTGGTCTCACACGTGGTTGCCAAATGATGGTAAACCAAACCAAATCAGAATAGACCAAGAGAAGTTCATGAAATACACAATCGTTGTTCTCGAGGGAAGAAATGAACCTGTTGCTTTCACCAATAATATCATTGGAAATTATTCAGCTGATTCATTTTTGGGATATTTTAACACTCAAAGGCCTCCCTTTCCAAATGATGTTGTAGTGTCTCAAATAGAGAATTTTTCACAAACAGATGCTTCGAAGTGTGTAAATATAGTAGATTAAATTTTAGATAATTCATTATTTTGGACTCTTTATTTTGACGGTTCCAAATATGAAGATGGTGCAGGTGCAAGATGTATTTTAATCAACCCGCAAGGAGAGAAAACCATGTTAGCATGCAGACTTGAATTTCAATGCAATAACAATACCGCGGAATATGAAGCATTGATTCAAGGGTTGTATAAAGCCATTGGCCTTAATGTCAAATATTTGAAAATATGTGGAGATTTTGAAATAATCGTGTAAGAAACACAATTCATTGTGTGTCTTGGCACCTTAAACATTATCAATCTCTAGCCTAGAATCTTACTTCTCATTTCACTGCTTTTAACATTTCTTCAGTTCCCAGATTGCAAAATGCAAGTGTTGATTTACTTGCTAATGTGGCATCGAAGCTTATACCTTCAGAAGAATTTAGTCTAGATATATTTTCAATAGAGTTATTTTTTAGGCCATCCATTCTCGATAATGTGACAAATTGGAGAGTGTTTAATAATGATGCTGATATAATCAATTTCCTTACATCAGAAGGGTCTTATGAGGAACAGATCATAAATGAACATGAGAATGATATGAAAATCAACCATAAAGATCAAAACCCAATCTTGAAGTCTATAGTTAAGATGGAAGATCTCTATGATTTAAAGGATAGATTCAAGAAGATTACCAACTCCAAAACTCAGAGTTCCACTCTGAGATTTGAAGTAGTAAACCTAGGTTCAACTAAAAAACCTCAAAATGTCAACCTAGGTCTTGATTTATCATATGAAGAAAGGATATCATTCATTAAGTTGTTAAAAACATATAAAGGTGTCTTTGCCTGGGATTATGCAAATTTGAAGACCTACGATACCTATATAATTCAACAAACCATACCAACGACTTCGAATGAAAATCCAATACAACAGAAGATTAGGAAAATTCACCCAAACCTTGAAAGTCAAATCAAATCTGAATTGAACAAGCTTCTCAAAGCCAAAATAATCTTTCCTGTTAGACACTCAAAGTGGGTATCAAATATGGTCCCTGTGAGGAAAAATAACAGTGATATTAGGATTTGTATTGATTTTAGAAACCTGAATAGAGCTTGTCAAAAGGATAACTTTCCTCTGCCTACTATGGAGCAAATATTGCAATTAGTTGCAGGTTCCGAATTAATGTCTTTTCTAGATGGATTTTCAAGATACAATCAAATTCTTGTACATCTAGATGACAGATTGAAGACAACATTCAGGACCAAGTGGGGGACATATGCTTATCAGAAGATGCCTTTCGCACTCATAAATGCAGGTGCTACATTTCAACATGCTATGGATATTGCTTTCAAAGGTCTAATTAATAAATCAGATGTTATTTACCTAGATGAAATCATAGTCTATTCTAAGGATAGAAACAATCATTTAAATGACCTAAAGCACATTTTTTGAAAGATGTAAGAAATATGTCATTTCTTTAAATCCCAAAAAATATTATTTTTCTTTACCAGAAGGAAAACTCCTTGGATTTATAGTGTCCAAGAAAGGGATTTACATTGATCCTGATAGAGTCCAAGAGATTGAAAAAATTCCTCTCCCACATAACAAAAATACCATGCAATTGTTCCTATGCCAAATTAATTTTGTAAAAATATTTTTTCAATATTTTTCACAGATTGTCCTACCCCTTCAAACAATGGTAAGAAAAAACGCAGTCTTTAAGTGGGTAAAGATGAAAGAGAATCATTTGAGTCAATTAAAAAAGCCATTATCAATGCTCCTTCTTTAACAACACCTGACTTTCTCAAACCTTTTGTTTTGTACACCTTTTCATCTGATACATCATATGCAGCGGTTTTAACACAGCTGAATGATCAAAATATTGAGGCACCCATCTCTTTTTTCAGTTCTAACTTGCAAGGTGTCGAGTTCAATTATTCAGTTGTTGAGAAACAAGATTTTGATTTTTTTAAAACCTTGAAACATTTTAGACCTTTCTTCTCAAAACCCATCCAAAGATAGTAGTGCCTTACCCTACAGTAAGGCAATTATTGATTCAAAGAGAAGTAGGGTAGAAAAGAGACAATTGGGTTACTGCGCTTCAAGAGTACGATGTAGAAATTCGGCCAGCTAAAATCATTAGGGGCCAAGGTTTTTGTAGGATGTTAACTGGAGCTTCCCACTTATCAACAGAAGAAGACCAAAGTAGTGAAGTGAAAATATCATAGGTAAGCCTCAATGATGCACAATCCCAATATGTTGATTTGAAGTTTTATTTGAAGAATCGATATGCTCCTATGCATCTCAATTATAAAACAAAGCATGCTTTAAGGTTGAAATCAAATTAGTATTAATTAATCAATGATGTATTGTTTAGGAAAAATTATGATTCGGTATTGTTAAGATTCCTAGAAAAACCTGAAGCCAAAAAGGTCATGCAGGAATTACATGATGGACCAGCTAGAGGACACTTCGGAGGAAACACCACAGCTCACAAAATCCTTCACGCAGGTTATTATTGGCCAACATTATTTAAGGATGCACATGAATATGCAAGAAAGTGTAAAACTTGTCAAACTGTAGCCGGAAGAGAAAAGAAGCCAACATTCCCTTTGCAACCAGTAAACATCCAACAACCATTCGAACAATGGGGATTAGATATAATTGGTGAGATTGTTCCTAACTCTTCCAAGCAGCACAAATACATCCTTACAACTACTGATTATTTTACAAAATGGGTAGAAGCTATCCCACTAAAGATAGCTAATACAGAAAATGTCACAGACTTCATTGATTAGTACATAATTACCAGGTTTGGCTTACCTACAGCTTTAATGTTTGACAATGCATCTTATTTTTCTGGAAATACAATGGTGGAATTTTCTTTAAAGTGAGGTTTTAAATTAAAGTATTTAGCCAACTATTATCCACAAGGTAATGGATTAGCAGAATCGACAAACAAAAACCTCATCAGAATCATCAAAAGGACTATTGACCAAAATCATAGGAATTGGCACAAAGCATTGACATTTGCTCTTTGGACAGATAGAATTACACAGAAGGCCTCCATCGGTTCTTCTCCTTTTGCTTTAGTTTATGGAAAAGAAGTTGTTCTCCCCATAAACATAGCAATTCCATCTCTCACCCTAGTGCAATTCATCAATGAAAACCCTTCCTCTTCTCTCCAAGCAAGACAATTCCAGATTCTTAAGCTCGAAGAAGAACGAGAAAAGGCTAAAGCAACCCACTTCCATCATCAGCAATTAGTCAAAGCCTCTTTTGATACAACCTCTACCAGTCATAAAATTTTTGAAGTAGGTGATCTAGTTTTGAAATGGGACAAAGCACATGAGGAAAAAGGTAAACATACCAAATTCCAAAGACTATGGCTTGGCCCTTTCCAAATCATTGAGAAAATTGGTCAATCAACATTTCTTTTACAAGACTTATCAGGAAGGACAGATTATTTTCCTAGTTAATGGGAAAATTCTGAAGAAATACTTTTCCTAGAAGATAACCTCTTCTAATTTTGTATCATATCCCCTTTAAAATTCTTAGTAAAATAAAGGTTATATAGTATTTACTTTTGGTTTTTCAAAATAAAATCTTTGATAATATTTTTTATTTTTCGCTTCTATAAGTAGGAAAAGTTAAAGAAATAATTATGACATTTGAGTATCAAAGTAAACCTTATTTCTTTGGAAAAACGTGATCTTACTGAAACATTTATTCTATGAACAAACTCTTACCTTTACAAAGTATAGATGTTTTGTTATCAGTCAAGAAAAGAATCTTTAACCTAGTAAGGACTTTTTGTAGATGAGTATCTTAAAACTCTATCATTATCATCCAAAACTCTTAAAAGAGCCAATGATTCACCCCATCTGATAAAATTTTCCTTTTTCAAAGTGTAATTCTAAAATATGCAAAACTTAGAAGATAATAAGTCTCATTACGAGCTTGTTTACCATGATCATAGGGAAATAATTAAACTGATATTACCAAAACTACATACCAAAACAGGGTAATAGCCAATGATCTAATCAATCAAAGGAAAAGGGGTCTCATCAAGAGCCAGCTTGTTCAATTTAATTACAACCAGTGAGTGGCATTGTCATTATTAGGTTACCAAGCCTAGACAATGTCTTTTAAGAAACTTAAAAGGAAAGATTATATAAAAGGAAAAAGGACAAGATCCAAATGAGATTGAAAGCAAGTGAATATCATTTTGAATTTTGAAAATTGCTTTAGATGGGACAATGAATCATTGTTGGTTAAAAGATAACCCTGTCGAGGCTATGAATTCCTACTGGCAGTAGAGGCTCTATCTATGATAAATGAGTAAACACCAAAAAACTAATCTGTAGAAGACACCTGCTATATCTCTTTAAATCTTAATATTGACTGATGCAGGCATTTGTATTTTTTTTATCACTACAAGAGTAAAGTAGTTGAATAAATAGATTGAGTAAGTGATTATGATTCTAGAGAAATGTTGTTTACTTTGTAACTCATGTAATTATTATTCCTTTAACTCTTCTTATTTTGAAAGTTTTTAGAAATTTCAGAAAACCAATCAGAGATAATTGGTTCTCCCAAGTGAATCGCCAATTGTTGTACTATGTAACAACCCTCCCATTTATATAGTAATAGAGAACATTAGACATATAAATGGGGACCCTTTTTAATTTTTTAGTCTTTGAAAAATAAATCCTAACTCTAAGAAATTGCCTTGAAAACTCTTAGAAAACAACTCAAGTTTAGGATCCTCATCGCAAATTGCAAATCACATTTTTTTATGTGATAATCATAAACACCTTAAATAAGTTGTGATATGCGATCAAACCCCCCGCTGTGACATCCCAATCAAAATGCCTTAACAATTTGCAATCACGTTTCGCAGGGGTCGCAAATAAATAAGCCATGCCATTATGTCATTCGTTAACGATTTGCGAAATGCGATATTGTGATATTACTGATCGCATTTCACATTATAAATAGGCAACGCTATATGACATCATTTAGAAAGCTATGATGCACAAATAAAGCACCATTTGTGGGAAGTAATTGTGTTTTAATATAATAATGAACGGTTTGACAGGGTAATTAATGTTTAGCAGCCCAAGGAGAGGTAATGATGTTTCAAGTTATGGCTAGTTAACACTAAATATCTCATTCGAAATCCTCCCATGATTCAAAGTCATTTCAGAGAGTTTTCAGCCTTAATTTCCCTATATCGACTGCGTTGAGTATATCTCTTCCATTTCAGGCAAGCTACAAAAGACATGTCATTGTGGAAAGTGATGTAGAAACAGAAAAATCAGAGCATTACAGAGTCTGAGCTATCATAAATGTCTCCTATATTCTCTGATACTGTCTGCAGCGCCGATGGAGGAGAAACAGCTTGGGAGGTCATATACAATAGACTTGAGGATGAGTGTCCTAATATTACTGTCACAAAAGTGACGATTGACTCAATAAAACCTTCGGGACTCCAATTCAAGGATGCTGCCAGTTCTTTCCTTCATAGAATAGGAGCGAGAGAAAAAATCATCCCATACATTGGTATGATTAGCTGGGTGGTCAAAAACCTCACTATTGAAGATATGCAATTCAGGAACTCAAGAATGGAACTCATGGGGTCATTCAAAGTGGAAGACTTAAAGCAAATGTACCATATACTTGACCCTCAAGACATATATGATAAATCATTTGTGGCCAACTTCGCAAAGAAGAAAAAATAACCTTTCAAGATGATCCAGGGCTGGAGGGTACTGGAGAACAAGTTCAAATTTAATAAAATGAGTATGTATCATGTAGCCTCTTTGGCAAACCCCTACAACTATGCAGTTGCTATCTTATGTAGACTATACATATTACCTAATAACGCTAAGTTTTCCATAGAATGGATTCCTTTGATTAATGTTTGTGTCAATTCTCACATCATGAATTGGGCCACCATCCTATCTGATAACCTAGCCACTGTCATCACCAAATATCATCATAAGAGATCCTCCTCTCAAGAGAGCCTTCCTCCATTCTATTTTAGTGCCTACATCATGGATGCCATCTGTTTCTGCACTAAATCTCCAATCATGGGTTGGAAATGGACCTTGCAGGATCCCTACCCTATCCTTCTCAGCCATAAACAAATTTTGGAATCTCATTATATACCCCATTTTTTTATAAAATATGCCATCCTGTTATTTTGCCATTGCATCAATTAATTTTCAATAAGAAAGCCCCCAAGTTTTCCAAAGAAGTCGCTACATACCTTCTTGTAGTCGGCAAATATTTTGTTGAAGAATGGTTTACATACATCATGGTTTTTGGTAGTACAACAGACCCACATGTCCTCCCTTTGTATGTATTTGATAAATTATTATCAAGAGAAATAGCCCACCAGACCATGGGAAAAGGCTTGACCAAAGTCCTGAAAGAAAGAAAGAAGTTATTATGGTCATATTTTCCTATTAGGTGTGGTTCCTTTTCATTAGAAAATTTTAACCATGCAATAAGGGAGTCAGTAACCCTGGAAAGCCTCAGGCTCCATCCTTTGCCCAAAAGGCAATTTGATCCAGACAAGATAGCATATAACATCACTATTACAGTAAAGATCAAGCCTTATAACCATGAGGCTAATTATTTTGAAGACCTTTTATAGTCGTCTCAATCCTTCGAACACTCTTTTGAATGGGCAAGGACAAATCTGAGTCCTAAAGATTTTGAAATCTTTCAGGAGTTCAAAAAAAAAAGTCTCAAGATAATTCCTCTACATTTGTTAAAAATCAAGGAAAAACCTACACCCAGTGTGACTGTCAATAGCGAGGGACTTGATTCTCACATAGAGTTTCAAGTAGATACTAGGAAAGCACCAGATACAGGGAAGGCCCAAGACACCGAGAACATAGCCGAATCTAGCAGGAAGTTAGCCGAAAAGCAGGGTATGAGTATCCCACCCAAAGATATTAGTTCTGAGGTCAAAAGTAGTAGTTTGGAGCACGAGTGGGATCAATTCAATAATAAACTACAAGACACTCCCAAGACAACAAATTCCAAGGAAACTATGGAGTATCAAACTCCTCTGCATGTTTAGAAAAACAAAAAGTCTGAACCGGTAAATGAGCAAGCGATGATGTCTCAGCAGAGTGAAATCATTCCCGCTCTACCCACATCGGAAATTGTCTTAAAGGTGACTAAAATCCTTCCTCTTGATGTTTTCTACAGCCCACTGCACAAGGTTGTGGTAAGGAGACAGAGGAAAAGAAGAATGATAGAAACACTCGAGCTCCCACCTGGGAATGAGCCTATGGACATAGTTTAGAAGGACATCCCTTCCAACCCATCTGAAAACTTGACTAGATTGTCACAATTTACAGGAGTGTATGCAACTGCCACCATGGACAAAGCTATCGAGATATCTGTTTTTTTTAAGGAAAAGGAAGAGAAGTTTGTACATCTCTAGCAACAACTCGAAACAAAGAAGGTAAGTGTGAATAGGCAGGCCATTGTGCAACTGGCCCAATTGCAACAGAGCATGGAGATGCTGAAGATAAGCCATGAAGCAGACATATCGACCAAAAACATGCAACTCTAATACTTGTAGCAAGCCATGGAAAGATATAAGGATGTTCCTATTGTCAAGGAATTCATGAAAGAGGTGATAGAGCTAAATTCTCTCTTATTAAAACATCAAGAACAATTTTTCCAAAAGATGTCACATATCACTCCTTATCTGATCACTAGTGACCAACTAACAGATAAAGCGATTGACCAGAGAACTGAGATTACTGATATAAATACAAGAATCTCAAAGTTCATCAAATGGCAAGAAAGAGAAGAGGGAAGGACAGATAATCTACTTGGGATCGAGGAGACACACAAGGAAATTATTTTCATGGATTGAGATGCAAGGATCAAACAAGCCGAACTAGCACTGTGTTGTGGTATTCAACAACCCCCCATTTGTTAATAATAATAGTTAATATTGCATTAACTAAATGGGGACCCTTTAAAAAATCTCATCCAAAAAACAAAACTTAGCATTTAGTCATTTCTTTTATTTTTTGAATAAAGAAAAGATAACAATCAAAACCTTTACGGGAACTACTAAAGACTTAACTTTTCATATATAGCATGTCTAAAACCCACCAAAGGACCTTTCTAAAAAACCTCCAAAATCAAGAAAAATGATTAAATAAGGGCTCCATGGTCTAAATTATCATAAAATCTGATGAAAATAGAAGTCCTTAAGCTTTTTAGGCTTAAGTCTCGCATCGCATATCACGACTCATAAAGAACTCTCTCTTAAAAACGATATAGCAAGATTTGTGAGTTGCAAAATCGCGATGGCACTTTGACTTGTATCGCATCGCATTTTAGGTATTCAAGCAAACTCTTTGCACTTACCGTAAGCCGATATTGCGATATATGATTCGCGCCCGAACCCACACCTTAGAATATTAAAAGTAAATATTTAGAGTCCGTCAAGTCTATTGCATAGGATAAACCTAGCGATTAACTATATATGAAATAGCTAATGGACATCTCGCAGACACATAGCAGGAGGTAAGAATGATAAAAGGCACATATTACGATATTGTGATTTGCGATATTGCTTTGCAAATCACACAATCACTATCATCGCAGTACAATGGCTTGCCACCCTAGAAGTTTTCATCTCGTTTTATGATGCAAACATTTATGAGAAATAAAGCTAAGGGATAATGAATCATTAGTGGGCATTAGTGGGAAATAACTGCATTTACGTGTGAAAAGTCATTCAGCTTGATATGATATCTTGTTATGTGCATTCAAATAATGCTTCTTTTACCACCTTTACAAGCTATTTGCATTATTTCATTTTTACGTTCATATTTGAGTGTTCGATAGCTATTGTTCTTCATTTCAGGAAAAACCCGTAGAGTAGAGCATTGAGATAAATGGGGAAGAAAGGCAAAGTTGTAGCCTCTGAGAAAACATAGATGACTCCCTTGTTCATAGATACCACATGCAACAGAGAGGGAGGAATCTCTACATGGGAGACTATGTACAACATACTGGAGGAGGAACAGTCGAGGATTATGGAAACAAATGTTATAGTTGACGGATGAGATTCCTCAGACGCTTCCATGCTAGAGATGACTTGCTCATTTTTGCACCACATAGCCGCTCAGCCGAATATAATCCCTTATACTGACATGGTAAAATGGGTTATTGATGAAGCAGACATCTCAGACAAAGAATTCAAGACGAGAAGCCAAGGGGTCATTAGATATTTTACCTCGGACAACCTACGGCTTATGTACCACCTACCAGAGCCACAAGTCATCTACAACAGATAATTCATAGAGAAGTTTGCTAAAGATAACAACGACCCACGGATTGCACCTGTACCTGGTCAAAAAATGAAGAGAAAATCAAGAAAGACAAAAATGGTATGTACATTACTGCATCTATTTGTCCCCCTTATAGTTTTGATGTGGCTATGTTATGTAAACTGTTTGGCAGACCTGATAGTACCAAGTTCTCCCCAAAGTGGTTGTTATTAATAGACTGATTCGTTAACATAACTATCATGATTTGGGCCCAAATCTTGTCAGATAATTTAGCAAAAACAATTATCAATTATAGAAGGAGAAGAAGTATTGCTTTGAGGGTTTACCCTCCATTTTTTATGAGCGCCTATGTTATGGATGCTATTTGTTTTAGTTCAAAGTTCCCCATTATGGGATGGAAATGGACTGTTCGGAATCCACTTCCCGTTCACGTGTACCACAAGGTCATGTGGGAATCCAATTTTCAGCCACATTTTTTCAAGGTTTTACATGGAGTTATACTCCCTCTTCACAAGCGGCTTTATAATCGAGACACCCCCAGGTTTTTCCAAGAAGATGAATTTGACAACCTCCCAGTGGTCAAATGGTTTGAGGAGGAAACATTTACATATATCAAAGTTTTTGGCAGCATCACCCCCCCTCCCCCCCCACATCCTCCCATACTATGTTCCAGATAAATTAATGGCTAGGGAGATAGGCTATCAGCCAGCTAGTAAGGGAGGAATGAGCCATACACTAAAAGAATAAAAAAAGGCCATTTGGCCTACATTCCCTGTACAATGAGGAGAATTTGCACTACATGACCTGGGACACATGTTCAAATAAGCAGAGAACATGCTATCTCTGCAATTACCCAAATTCCCTGGATGGCAGTATGACCTGTTCGGCACTGTCAAGAATTTCACCACTACGGTGAAAATAAAAGTATTCACTAATGAGGAGGATGTTTTTGATGATATCTTTTTGTAGAAAATACCTTTGCAGAATTGAAACATATGGCACAACTACTTTTTGACCAAGAAGATCTAGAAAAGTTTTACAGTTACAGAGAAACAAGGCTGGCAATGGTCCCATTGGAACAATTATGAATTGAACCAATAAGGGAGCCTACTCCCAGTGTGACTATAGAAGGTGACTCCAAAGAAAATTCCAAATCCAATTCTGGGGCAGAGTCTCAAGAAAAATCTATCGAGGAATCGCGACAGTCATCACAAAATGGAAAAAGAAGAAGCATTGAGGATACTGCCCAATCTACACAGAAGATAGTTGAAAAAGCTTCAGCTAGAAAGCAGGTTGAAATTGCTACTACCTCTACAAAACTAATAAAACACATGGTAATTGACTTAGAGGAAGAGTGGGATAATTGTAATAAAAGTCTCAATATAGAGGAACAGGTGCAATATTTGCCAACTCCACAATAGAAGACAGCTCCAGAAATTATAGTGGAAGAAACTGCAAATGAACCAGAAGTAGAGCATATCCCTGTTACCCCCACCTCTGAAATAATTCTGAGAATTGAAGAAATACCCCTTATGGATGTATTCTATAGCCCACAACATAAGGCCATGGTGAAAAGGAAAAGAGAAAATAAAATTGGACTCTATAGCTACAACTACCCCTGAAAATGAATTAATGGATGTTCTATGGAAGGACTTGCCTGTCGATCCATTCGCTAACTTAACTAGACTCTCGCAGTTTGCAGGTGCTTATGCTACAACAACCATAGACAAAGCAATAGAAGTCCAAATGTTGCTTAGAGAAAAGGAAAATAATATAACGTTGTTGGAGCAACAATTACAGCAAGTCAAATCTGACTAGTAGGCAAAGATATAGTTGGCCAAGCTTCAACAGGAATTTGAACAGATGCAAATAGAACATTGAATCAGCTTAGCCAAGAAGGAAGCACAGGTGCAGGAAATAACCTATCTACATAAAGAAGATCCAAAAATTGATCAGTTTATTGCTCAAGCACTCAAACTTAATTCCTAGTTGACACATAAAAAAGAATTACTATGCCAAAATATATCACACTGGAAATCTTATTGTGAAACAAGTAATAAATTGACAAGTCAAGTCTTAGAAATGCGACTTAAATATGATGAGATATTTAAAAATGTCTCTGATTTCATCACCTGGAAAAATACAGAGGAGGGGAGAAAATCCGACATGCCCAAGAGAGAAGAATCACATAAGGAAATTCTATTTGCAAGCTGGGATTCTCAGCTTAAAGAAGCAGAAAAGGAAACAATGGATGCGGCAGCAGCAACAAACATTATCATAGAAAATATAAATGATAATTTGCATGGTGCCAATAGTAGCAGAGTCCGTTCCAAGGTTCCTTCCAGATGCGAAACATCTCAAACAACAAAGGAAACAGGCAACGGATGAAAAAGCAAAAGTGATAAGGCAAATGAACAAGCTAGACTGGGAGGCATAGTGGCAACATTTGGTTAAGCCTCACAGCTAATGGATGACCCTGTGATTCCTAACCACTTCTGCCGAGAAAATGGTGCCAGCGCTGACTGATGCCGTATTTGATGGACAGTTGAGAGATAAAGTCGACCAGCCTACACAGCTGAAGCCTATGGTGGACATTTGCGATCAGAAGGATCGAATGCAACATAGTTAGTCACCCTGTTTACTTTAATTTTGATTTTATTTTTACATAAATTGAGGCAGGTTGTTTAAACCTTCTCAAATATTTTTTTAATAATCTATTTTTACTTTTATAGTTTTAGTATTTAAACCCATCTCATGCATTTAGAGAGGGATCCAAAATTTTATCAGAAACTCTCGTCAAAACATGCACTTATGTCCCTTTGAGGAAGTTCTAGTGAAATATATGGAACAGGATTTACTTTTATCTAACTTAGAATCTTCTATTGAAATTGCACTTGCGTACTCTTAGATGATGTTGAATGGATTGAAGATAGATCAATATTGCCGAAACACAAGAGGAGGACGTATTATAAATGGTACTTTTATCTCGTAATCCTTTTTACTTATGTATTAAGCAATCAATTTTTTTTAATTATTTATGTATGAAAGCCTAAATTTCGATTATCGATATTGCACTTCTGTATGATGATGTTGGCTTGTATGGGCCTGACCCAGGTTTAGAGGTGATTTAGCCAAGAAAATCCTAGTACTACTCGCCCTTTCGGCAACAATCCGCGGAGCACGGACTGAGGTCTCACCCGAAGTAGTATGGGAGGGTGCTAGAACTAAGTTTCCGCACCCTTGGGATGTATGATGGGCTTTTAGAGGTCCATGATCTGACCTATCACTACACGCACTTGTGATCCCTTCACGACTGCGACGCGGCTTCCGCACAACCTTACTCGGGGTGCAACCCATATAATACCCAAGATCCTTGCTAATTAACTGATTACTTAACTCGTGTGCATAAGATTTATGGTTATTACAACATATTTATCAATTATATCAGTGTGTGCAATACATAACTGAATACAAACATAAAGAAGATAATGCACAACAAATACACAAGAATAGAAATCAACTTCTCTTTTATTAATCTTCAATCTTGCTTACAAACCCAACACCGCCCTGGGCACTCAGCTGCAAGGGTCTGCGCACTTAGCTTCGAACTCTACTAGGCCTCTACACACTCAGTTGCAGAGCCTCTTCCTACTACCACAACCCCAGACACTCGGAACTCTACTCTAAGTTCGAACCATTCCTTCGCTGCTCATTTATTCTCTACTTTTCCTTACAACTTAAAGCCTCGCTCTATTTATATAATCCCATGGTCCGAGGACCATGGGTAGGCTTACTTTACACTAATTTACAATACAATGTTTAGGGAAGACAACCCTATGACTCAATTGTACACTTCGCGCTCTGTGCCCACAATTCACAGACTTTTACAACATCTTTGACCAAAACTTGGGCTTTGAGCCCCAAAACCTGCTGCGAGGGGGATTCCATGCCCAACAGGCCCCCAACACAATCATTGTGACTCGTCCCGAGTCACTCTACTGGTGCGACGATCTTGGCACAGATCCCTTCCAACCGATCCTACACTGCCCGGAGGTCTGCAACACACTGTTCTGCAATATGCTGGATTTGCTCCACTCTTTCAGCCGAAGTCGTGCTATTAGGGGAAAATCCCTGTCTTAAGGCATACATCACCTTTGTCTATGCGAGCTTTCCTTCGATGTTTGCCATGATGAGGAAGGCCTCATCAATCCAAGGCTGGACACGTGCTTTAAGGACTGCCTCTTTCTGCCAAGCAGAATCCACCTGTTCTTTCAAATCCTTTGCCTGTTGTAGCATCACAAACCATTGGGTCAGGACAACTGTTTGCACCATTCCGTGCACACTGTCATACTGCACTTGAAGCTCTTGTGCCTCTATTTCTAGGCATTGTATGTTGGGGTCCTCATGTAATGAAGTGAGGACCGCAAAGGATTCTTCCAACATAGCAGTGCAATTCTGTACTGCCTGTCCTATTTCCTCTAGCCCTTTTTGAATAGTGCCCGTGCATTGTTTCCTAACTTCTGGGGGAGTAGAGGGCTACGCCTTTAGTCGCAGCTCGGAAATCTGAAGGTTGAGGTCCAACTGTACCCTCGTTGCTTCCTTCTTTGCCTCACGGAATCCACTAGCTAACTTGTGGATTCACACTCCAACTGGTAGGTCTGTCATGATTTCTAGCTCTGGAACACGACGACATGCTTCCTGTACCAGTTGCTCCAGCTGTTGATTCTACGCGAGCACTTCATCGCATTGTAGACTGAGCTGCTCAATGTTGATTCTCTGTTTGCTAAGCATCTGCACTGCGTGTCCTTCCTTAGTGCGGAGTTTTGTTGTCGCTCTGTCCTATAGCTAATATAATATATCCCGTGGAAGGGCAGCCAAGTTTAGGAAAAGTCCCTTGATCCTGCCCACCGCAGCTCGGTCCTCCTCGCTTTCCTCTGTTAGTGCTCCTTCTGGCAGCACTATGGTGTTGGCCATTTTTGCGCGTAGCAACTACTCCGCTGCTGATGTACTTATGACACCATAGGTGGCTATTGCTCCTTCCTATGGCGGCTACACCTAAAGTTCCTATAGTTGTGCCCTTAGGGCCCCCAACACATTTTGTTGCTCTGTCATCGCTTCTTGGAGCGCTTCCCGGGTGACCTCTCAAACTTTGTCACCGATGTCATAGAGGTCACCCTCTATCAATGTAATTGGATCAACATCCAATTTGAAATCTTTGGCCTTCTTGTGTGGACCTGACTACTTTGTGACATGTAGCCATTTTAGTTGAGTGGTCGTTGTGCTCACATCTACGCCTTCTACTGTATCTGGTCCCTGCCTTGTAGACACGTCCTGGCCTCCTTCCTCCTATGTCACAATGGACCCTATTGCTTGTGTTGTTGTTTCTTCAGTGGCCTTTGCCTATTCTGCATCTACCTTTTCTGCTTCGCAGGTAGCCCTTACCTCCACAACCACTTGTTCGTTGCACCTCTACTGGGTCAACTTCGTGACATGCAACTTGGTTGCATCCTTTTGCTTCTGTGCTACTATTCTATCCCTTTCTGCCAGATCCAGGGTGCGCCACTCGGTAGGCCATGAGTCAAGCACAGAGAAGATGGCATCATCAATTGCGATGAAAGGAAGCTTGGTCCAGGTCTGTGTCAGATCCTTACACACCTTGATATACACATTATGCATATCTACCTTGAAGTCCGCAAAGCTCCGCAGACTGTTGTACACTGTGGGGGATATGTGCGGCCTTCTGTTAATCCACATCCAGACGCTAACCTCCATGAGCACCCAGAAGATCTTAGTCTCACGGATCCACATGGCATCCTTTGTGGCTCAGAGTGACAAATATTTTGCAGCTTCTGGCAAGTCTTGTTCAACAAGAGGGAACTAACTATCCTCAGGCAGTTTCCCCCATCACCAGTAAGATAGATAAGAGCAACCACCCGTAGTGGAAGGTCTTGCCTTGCTCCTAAGCTTCCTTGCAGTTGGTTAGAAATTATTCATAGAGTCAGCCTAGTTGAATTGGACCCCCTCCACGCATTGTTTTGCCAGTGCGACGACCGACGTTAGTACCTCATCACCACGACATTTTCTCATCACCTTTCTGACCAGCAGTTGGGTGGCTACTCACACCCCTTTGTCTTTAATGCTACCAATTACGTAGCCTCTCTTCTTCTTTTTCAATTTGTACTTCTTCTTCATGGCCTCTGCAAGCACCAAATCTTTGCTTTTTCTAGCTATCTCTGCGGGGTCCTTTCCCTTACAGGGAAGCCGAGAAATCTTGTGAATAAGCTCTGCCATGATGGGAATAGGCTCTTCCAGCCATAATTACCCATCGTGCACCAGGAAAAGCAACTGTCTGATGACAAAGATCATGATTGGTGCACGGTGAAAATGCGAAATCCATAGAAGGTGGAGTAGCCCAGCCTTCTCCACACTGTGCAACCATTTCTACGGCTCTAACACTATAACTGGCCCCTCCTTACTATGTTTCATGAGGTTCTCCATATGTAAATGTGGGAACTTTTCATTGTTCACGAGGTCCTAGTGTTCAAATTTCATCGTGGGCATGTGGCCCAGAGCCGAGCCCATAAACAGAATTCCATCTGGGAGGATCGAGGTTTGGAGTGCACTCTTAGTGGCATCCAAATCCTTGGGTACTTTAGTTTTTCCTTTCTGTGGAAGGACGTACTCGGGCAGTTTCTCTGCAGTGCGCACTGGCTGGATGTCTTCTTTCATTTCTTCATCCACCTCTATATCTTCTACGAAAGCCTGTAGGTCCTCCTCCTCATCATCTATCTCAAGGTTGATAGCCTTGCCCTTGTCTTCCATGGAAAGATTACCAAATCACGGATTTCGCAGGAACATGCGGACTGGTCCCACTGCATGTGCATCCTTCTTGGGCCTCAACATTCGGGGCGATTTCAGAATTTTTGGCGCGTCCCCCACCTACACCATAGGGCTCTGTGTAGCTTCCTCAACGGTACTCTCTACAAATCCCACACCTCTCCTGGTAGCTGTCAACTTGTTCGAACTGTCTGTGGTTGTTCGCGAACTTGGGGGCTCAAATACCGCTTGGTGCTCAACACTCTATGCTCTTCGTAATAGCTCAAATCTCAAATCAACAAGTGTTGTCTCATGGCTAGCCTTGGGACTTTTATAGCATATTTTGAATTTGAATTTAGTCGTTCCCCCCATTTCTAAGTCATTAATGCATCCTTGGCAATAGCTCGTCCCAAATCTAGCTCTTAATTCGTGTCTTAATTGCCCGTCGCCCACTCCCTTTTGCCTTAAATTGGTCATCTCATCATGAATAGTGATGTCAAAAGTTACTTCCCAGACTACCCATGTGGCAACGCAACCCCCCATGTGCGAGCATGAACCTTTTACCATGCTAGTTCTGCACACACCTCCCTCACCGTGCAGTTCCCAAACAGACTCTTTTAGAGTCCTGCGCTCTCTTTCAACTATCTGGAGCACTGAGACTGTGCTCCCTACGGCTAGTCAGGTGGTCGCACCATCTGTGCAAGACTCCAACTTGCCTTCCAATATAGCCTGTGGACACTCCTCACTTGCCCTCATGACAACTAGCGCCGCATGTTCTACCTTATGTGGTTCACTCCCCTTATTAATGCGTTTGGTAAGGTGTGGTCTCAGCCATGGTAGCAAAGTCATAAATTTTTGGTGACAATCTTCTAATGCAGTGGGATGACCATCCATATCTTGCCTTTTCATCCTTGGTTTATCAGCGAGACATGCTTGCGTGGCCCTGTTTTCCATTCTTTTGATCTTTGCATCCATCAACCTGCTTTTCTTCCTTAATCGTACCCGATCTTCTTCGATTTTGCGAAGTTTAAGTTTCCCTCATTGAATGGCTTCCCAAATTCTTAGATGGTCATCCTCACATAGATTTTTGATTCCTTCGTCCTGGTCTTCACGCGTTGTCATAACTACAGGGGCTATTATGTGTGGATTCCTTTTGGTATTCTCTTCAAAAATCTCGGTTTCTTCTCTATTTCACACCTTTGGAATCATTTCCGCACTCGGGTTTTTGCACATGATTCTATAGGCCCATCGAACCACTGGCACGCACAAGTCCTAGTCAGTTCGTCTCGCCCGGTAAACCTTGTTCAGTACTCCATGCACCCTATGGAATGCTTTGTCATGGAGAATTGGTAACACGTGTCGCCTTTCCTACTGTTGTGGTTTGTTCCAATTCTCTAGGCTAGGGTTAGTGTGTATTTGTATAGACTGTACAACATATGTCTGTACCCATTGGGAAAGAAAGCTGGGTGCGCAAGTCATTCCACCCCCTCTAATTGGCTTTCATTCGAAGCTAGATTTTTCCAAAACATAGGCACATCATCCTTCTGCATCCACGCTTGTCTTCAAAAGTTCCTTGATGCACACCCCACCATCGTGCGGGTGTTGCACGTAGTGACCACTTCAGTGCATCGATCTGCTGCTACTCTGGTACTTCTCTTTCAAAGCTACTCAGAAATTCATCCACTGCTGACAATCCATCATATGTCGGTAGCTCCCTTGCCTCTGTTGTTACACAACGTAATGACCCGATCATCATGTTGTAGTTCAGTGTTGTTACTTCGTGTAGCTGATTCTGCCATCACTCTATCTCTTTTTCTGAATCTGAAGTGCAAGAGCTTTCGCACTCCCACGAAATCCTTCCATCTGCAGTTGGATTCACCCAATCTTCTCCTTGCGTAGTTATTTTTTAGATATAGTTGAGATCGTCATCACTCTCATCATTGCACATCAGCTCAGTGTATCGTGGTCCTTATGCTGGGTCTAGTAGTACTACTACGCGTAGTGACTTTTTCTCAAAGGTCATTTTGCACTTCTTTAGATTTATGACTCTGTTCACATCGGTAGCCCAGTCTATTCCTAGTAGCACTAGATAGGGATTTCTATCATCGACAATCTCTATCACTTCAAAATCCGCCTGTGCACTCGCGCCTTCAATATCGACTGTTACCCCTTGCAATCTTCCCATGGGAAAAATATTCTACTGGTTCGCCATCCATAACTGAATAGGGGACCATTGCAATGCGGGTCTACCCATGCATTCCCACGTTTGCTTTGGTAGTACATTCGCGTCCGAACCCAAGTCCAGGATTACCTGATCCATTTTGTACTCGCCTATTTGCGTGGTAAACCTCATCTCCCTCCCTATGCGCAATGCATGCTTTCCCATTTTTTGGACTACATGGGGTTCTCCTGACCCCGTGCACCTAGTGATAAGTTCCTATAGTCCTTTGAGTACCTTTGCTGGGCTCCAATATTGCAGCAATAATGCTGCAACTCCTGGGACTCCCTTCTTTACTTTTATCAACCCGGTAGTTCGTAACAAACTTGGAAGCGACGGTGTTGTATGCACAAGTACTAGCTCTTGCCGCAGCTGTCACTTGGTCAGCTGGCACAAGTCTGCTAGGAGCTTAAGCCAACTTCTATGAGCTCTAGAAGAAGCTTTTTAATTGATGGATGAAAGCTAACTCGAAGGAAGCTAATCTAATTGCAAAAAGGAAACTAAAAGTCAAAAGGAAACGCAAAACCTAGCAAACCCTAATTCTACCAGCTAGTCCTACTATCGCAAAGGAGAGCATGCAAACTACTGAAAGAGATGTCATTACTTCTATGAAGGTAAGATACATGTGTCTAGGCTACCTCTATCTGAAGAAAATGTCTTTTTGTATTTTTGATTAAGTTGTTGGGATTATCATGCATGTGCTTTTAACTATTTTTGACTGTGTAGAGGTGGATCAAGGAGGAAAAAGGCTTGGAAAAGGTTGGGAAGGTTCAGAGGGGGTCTAAAGAGTCCCTGACACCCTTCCAGAGAGTTTCACAAAGTTTGGATATCAAGAAACCTCATTTGTGAGCTTCTACAGGAAGTATGCAGGGGTTCTACAGGATGTTTCAGAATTTCTACAGGATGTTCAGCAATTCCTACAGGATGTTCTACGATTGGATTTTGGATGATGGGTGAGTGGAAGAGGCTGCATGGATGGATAGGGAGGTAGGATAGGGGTTTGTAATGACTTAGTGATAGAGAGATGAGGTGATGAGAGGGTGTGGAAAGCTAGCTTGTCTTAAAGAGGGCAGAGGGAATGGAAGGCCAAGAAGGTAGGTGACGTGGCCAAAAGAGTAGTTGTGAGACGAGGGATCTAATTTGGGGATGAGCAGTTGGCCCGGACAAAGCTTAGATGGATGAGAGAGTGATGAAGATGCACCGCATAGTGTAAACTTAACCAAATCATCCACGTCCTGCACATAATCAAAATATTAACTAATCTATCCTAACTGTTAATGAAACCAATGAGTAGTAACGTTATTTCTAAAGAGAACCATGTACAGTACTGAAGCAAAGAAACATTCCAAGAGGTCTGAACGCATGAATAACTCTTACAAATGAAAACATTGCACCAAATATTGCATGATTAAGCAAACTAGTGTTGTTGTTGGGTAGCACTGTCTGCAATTCCAGCCCCTAGAAAGAGGTGAAAATGAGAGTGCAGGCAACCCTTTTCTGGAACTCTTATCAATTCTTGTCTCACTACTCTATTCTAGAGATCTGAAGCAACTCTATCTTTCAACAATGACCTACTTAACCACGCAACGAAATCTAACTCAACAAACTGTGTTTCAAATGCATGTAAAGAAAATCATAATGCTGAAAGGAAAGATATCAATACAAAGAAGGAGGCCCTAGGCTCTCAGGTTGGGCCCAACCCCGAGAGCTATGGCTCCTCTAGAAACTCAGAGTAGAGATTAAATCTGACTGCTTCTCATTAAAAAATAATAATCATAAGTCAAAAGGTATGCCAATGATGGCTACAAAAGAGCAAAAACAAAGCTGGCAGCTCGTAGTGCAGAATGTGCAACAGTTTTTCAAAAAGTCCTTTTTGAAGGCTGAAGCCTTATCATTTATACATCACAAGGCCCCAAGCTGGCCTCCTAAATCTATGGGACTTGGCTGACCAAACTGGGAGTGAACAGCTGCTTCCACAAAATTTGTTTGGCTGCCTTCTAGATCCGATTTTGGTGGCTTTTGGAGCTCGGAGTTGGGGGTGAAGATCCCGAGGAAGGTTATTTAATGCCGTGGACAACCCCCCTACGAATCCTCAACCCCATCTTGGCTGTCTCCTAGCCCTTGTCTGCTCGGTTTTGCTCCATCATGTGTCAAAAAACCTAAAATGAGCACGTGTTAGCCACCTAGGAATAATGACTACCCTTATTCGTACAAATGACATAAACATACTAAAAAATGATGCATAAGTTATGAAAAATGAAGGATTGAGCAAGGGTAGTTAGGCCAAATGAGCCCAAAATGTTACCAAATTTGGGGCTCATCATCACCCCCAAGCTAAAATGATTGCTCATCCCTGAGCAACTAATCCAGCTCCTCGTCCTTCATTGCTTTCACCACCACTCTCACATCCCAGGCTTCTGAAGTAGTATCCTCCTCATTGGCATGGAACCCAGCCTTCCTTTCCACCTCTTCCCACTGCTTATGCTCTTCTTTTTCTGTGCTGCCTTCCATCAATCCTAAAAGCAAAGGTGGGCTTAGCTTGAGGCCAATCCAGCTGGCTTGGAGGTTCTATATGGACTTCTTGTAGAGGGGCACCCGTACTAGAGCTTCCCTCATTCGAGTTGGAGTGTGATATTCCCTGATTTTGAGGCTGTGGGACAATGTGTTCCATCGGCGGGTGCAAGCATGAACACAATTGTCCCCTAATAGTCGCTCCATATCCTCGAAATGTGCTATAGCCTGAGCCTGCTGATCCATGTATTTCAATAAAGCTTGAGAGTCGGTTGCTAAGTGTTGGTGGGCCGATATCAATGCAGTGGGGTCCCCTGGCTCTGCTCTAATTAGCAGTGGCTCATGTAACTCTCGGTTCATGACCTCTTTGACCTCTGCTGCTCTCTTTTCTTCATGGTTCAACCATGAGGCAAATGCCATCAACTGCATATCTCCTACGACTGTGTTGGGATCCCATGAAGTCACATTAGGAAGGGCCAAATTATGGAGATAGAATTCCGATAGCTTGGCCTTGTCCTCTAATGAACTGCTATTGTATAACTCTGTGAATTGCTGGGGGTCTTGGATTTGGGAGATACCCCTCTGTGCCAATGCATTAATTTGGAATTGCAGCCACCGGTCCCGTAGGTATAGGCCATAAGATTTGGCCGGTTGTCTACATTGTAGAGCATCCATGGCCCAACTGGCCATGCAGGCTAGTTGTGCCTCTTTTTGTTGCAACCGTTGTTTGAGAGCTTGTATCTCGATTTGTGCTTGCAGTTCCCTTTCCTGTAGATGCGGGGTTAGCTCCCCAAGACCAACTTGCGGTCCCTTTTTGCCTTGAGGCTCTGCTGTAGTGTCCCCTGATGCTGTGCCCCTTTCTTTCCTTTGTTTGTATTGGTTCCTTCTCCTCGCTGCTGGAGGAGGTGAGCTCCTCAGCCAACATTTTGATGTCGCCATCCTTAGTCAAATTTCGAAAGGCTTCCCACGAGAGAGGGACGGTGTATGTGTGGAGTGCATCCTCCACGAGGAGCTTAATGAGCCCATGATGGGCTACCTGGTCTGGCGTTCCCTCTCGTAATTTGGTGGCACATTCAGTCATGGACTGCAGGAGGAAGTAAGGAATACTTAACTTGTTTTCTGAAGGTAGGTCCATTTGGTGCCTAAGTTCTGTGAGCAGCCGGAAATGGTACCCATATACGATGCTGAATCGTCCTTCGCACGTGATATATTTCATAATTTGGAGGCTGACCTCACTCCAGAGCGGCTGTAGGCTAGCTCTGCGAACTCCATTCTTATCCTCTGAGAATTGCTCCTCCGGCAGAAAGAACTCCTTCTTAGCCTTCTGGCCTAGTTTTCTCTCCTCCTTATCCCACGGTACCCCCATCGGGAGATCAGTGACTCTGTTGATGAACTGTGGGGTGAGTCTGAGATTCAAACCTCTGAAATTGACAACGGCTAGCGTTTTTGATTTTGGCTTCAAAGCTCGTAGGAATTCCTCTGCTACCTCGTCATCGTAACCTTGAAGCTTGTCGCAGAACGACATCCATCGTGCACGAGAAAACAGGTCTACCACCTTAGGGTTTTCCCGTAGCTTCTTTGAGTCTGTCGGTTCTTTCCTAATGAACCCACCCAGCATGGTGAAAGCTTGCTGTGTTTAGCCGGAGCTGGCTGGCGCGTATCAAAAGATGGGCCTTTGGGATTTCCTTAGACAGAGCGCGGAATTACGCCTCTGTCAAGCACACAGTTCGCGAATTCACGGCTATCTACAGGTGAGCCTTGACAGTGGCTCAATTATGAACCAAATCTTGTAGAAAACCCCGCATATACACTACGACAACAATTCTCATGCAGAAGGAAGACGACGCTTGCAAATTCATGCGCAGACTGTAGTTCTACTTTTTTAGGACGTCGACTTCGCCACCCTTCAAACCAATTGCATGGGAGGACTAGGTTCAGGCTTACCTCATTCCAATTTGCCACCTTTGACATGAATAGATTAATTTCCTCCGTAGCGGTGAGCTTCCTGTAGCGCAGCTTCCTGTAGAAGTCGCGCACGGGTTCTGGGGAGTGCGTCAGTGGTTCTGGGCCTTCTGTGCAGCCACCAGACATTTGAACAAGCCGAGGACTCGGAGTAACAGTCTTCAGGGAATTTCGGACGCTTACTCGACTGCAAAGCGGTTGATGATAAATGAGTGGAGTGCCATACACGATCTAGCCGGTGGATTTGAATCCCTACGGAACTCGTGGCGCGGGGGTGAGCTGTCCCTGCCGGACCGTTGGACGACGTCACCTATTATCATTCCACTGTAAGTCTGCCTGACCGCCGCATCATTCCCTGCATATCTACCGCCGCCATTTCTGTTAGATCGCCGCTTCTCCCCGACTGGACGCTTCCCACGTGTCCATTTCCTGTCTTGTTTGACACAACCAACACTTTCCGAATCGGACGAGACCATCAGACTGATCGTGGTGGCCAGTTGAATGGCTACCCGACTGGCTCAACCCATTCATTTCCATACTCGCACACATTTTAGAGCATTGTTCATGTAATTTGACGAAAAAGGGTGAGGCACTTACCTGTGCGGCCGCGACGTTATTTTCAGGCTTCAGGACGAGGGTGACAGATCCGCTTGCTGCTGCTTCATGCACAGGCACGGGGTTCCTTCTTGCCGACTTCTGCTGGTTACAAGACCTGTTACCTGGCTGCGGATGGTGCATATGCCCGCTCTATGAGTTGCAGGTGCCTTCATGGTGTATGCTCTAGCCGGATCAACTACTACAGGATTCCTGTAGGATATCCTGTAGTCGTTTCTCCTCCTCGGGTGCATGCCGAAACGATGGAAGCGGTGGAATCACGGTCACGGTCGCAGGGTCCTCGGATGGCTTTGATAAGTAGCGCATGGGGCCTCTGCATACTTTATTCCATTTGAGAATTGTTTCTTCTGAGAATCCAACATTCTGATTTGACTGTGCAGGTATTTCCATTGCATGGCAACAGGGGTGGTAGAAGGAGGCGACAGCAGTGGGTGATGGAGAAAAACATTGGTTTGCATGCCTCCGTATTGGACTTCGGGCTTCAAATTCTCCCACACAGTCGGTCCTGGGCCGTCCAAAGATTCTACAGGAAGTTTCCTGTAGAAATACAGAACTTCCTGTAGAAAGTCCTGTAGCTTCCTGTAGAAGGCTAAACTGTGATCAAATCATGCCCAGACCTTGGAAGAGATGAGTGTTTCTGGAGGGAGTTTTGGTGAGGTCACCTGGTAGCATAGTAGGGACCCTTGTCCTTGAGTTGAGGGACCTCTTTTTCTACATGGAATACCTGCAACCTGCATGAATTGTCAAATCTTGAACCTGTTTTCCTGTTTCTTTGTTCGTTTTTTCTTTCTTTCCTTTTTTTTTTTTTTTGAAAGACAGCAGGGGCGCCTCCGTGAGGTTTTCACCCTTACCATCTGCCTTGAGCGCCTCAGAGAGGTTTTCACCCAAGGGTCTTTTTTATTCAAAAATTTCCAGAAAGATAGCAGGGGCGCCTCAATGAGGTTTTCACCCCTACCATCTGCCTTGGGAGCCTCAGAAAGGTTTTCACCCAAGGATCTTTATTATATACATTTTTTTTATTTTTTTTTGATGTTCAGGGTATGCCCAAAATAGAGGCAGAACCCTTCTCTATGACCAGCACTGATTTTTCCACAGTTTTGATGAATTCTTGCCTTGAAAGAGGTTTTCTGTAGATCTTTAGTCGATGCCCATTGACGAGCATGGGGATGGCTTCCTCATCAATGGTCTGAATAAGAACAGACCCATTGTCATTACACTTTTCCACTGCATATGGTCCCAGCCATCTGGTTCTCAGCTTCCCCTTGAAATCCTTATGCCTGGAATCGTACAACAGCGCCCAATCTCCCGGCTGGAATTGCTTGTCATTGAGGTGTTGGTCATGCCATACCTTCCTCTGAAGTTGAACCACTTCTGAGTGGAGAAGGGCCTGCATTCGGTGCTCGTCCAACCCATTCAGCTGCAATAACCTTTCTTGTTGGGCATGGCTGAGATCCAGGTCTAGCTGAGCTGCCATCCTCAAGGTGTTGTACTCGAACTCAATTGACAGCAAAGCTCTCTTCCCATAGACCAGCTCATAAGGTGTGAAGCCGGTTGTGGTATTCCAAGTGGTGTTGTAAGCCCAAGTGGCCTCAACCAGGCGATCTGCCCAATCTTTTCTACTGCTGCTCGCCACCTTAGTCAAGATACCTTCCAATGCTCTATTGGTGACTTCCACCTGCCCATTTGCTTGAGGATGATAGGGGGTGGAAGTCCTATGGTTGATTTTGAGATGAGCGAGTAGGTCTTCAATTAAGTTGGAGGTGAACTGACTTCCTTGATCGCTGACTAGCTCTCTTGGGTAGCCAAATTTGTAGAAGATGTTTTCTCTTAAGAACTCGGCCACCTTTTCTTCTGTCGCTGCTTTGATTGCCTTGGTTTCTGCCCACTTGGTCAGGTAGTCTGTGCACACAATGATGTAGGTCCTTTGCCTCGAAGGAGGATTGATTGGACCCACAAAATCCATACCCCACTTCTCAAATGGCTCAAGAGTCACTTGCGGTTGGAGAGGCATTTCATCCCTTGGAGTCAGTTTCCCCATCCTTTGGCATCGGTCACATTGGCTGATATACCTTCTGACATCTTGATGAAGCGTGGGCCAATAGTAGCTTGCCTGTAGGATTTTGAAGGCAGTTCTTTTGGCTGAAAAATGTCCTCCACAAGGCCCGTCATGACAGGTTAGGAGGATATCAAAGACTTCCTCCTCCCTTACATAACGCCTTAAGATCTGATCGGGGCCAAGCTTGAACAGGTTGCCCCCGATCCAAGTGAATGAGGCACTCTTCCTTACGATTGTGCTCTTCTCTCTTGAGGATAGGTGCGGAGGGAACTGTGTGGAGACAAGGTAGTTTGCTATATCAGCAAACCATGGAGAGAGTACAGAGATAGAAAACAGATGTTCATCTGGCATCTGGTCATCCACTGTCCCATCCTCACCTACAGGTAAATCCAATCTAGACAAGAAGTCAGCAACAACATTTTCTTTACCTGGTTTGTCAACGATAGTCAAATCAAACTGCTGCAACAAAAGTAACCATCTAATAATACGAGCATTCACATCAGGTTTATTCATTAAATATCTAATTGTAGCATGATCAGTATGTACAAATGTTTGATAGCCAGTGATATAATGTTGGAACTTGTTCAGTGCATGGACCACGGCCAAGAATTCTTTCTCAGTTACAGTATAATTCAGTTCTGCCTTGGATAAGTTTTTGCTGACAAAGTATATGGCGTATGGAAGTTTTTGTTCAACTTGTCCTAAGGCTACCCTTATGGCTTTGTTCGAGGCATCAGTGTGGATGTGGAAAGGTAGGGCCCAATTTGGACCTCTCAAGATTGGGGCAGACACCAACTTATCCTTTAATTCATTAAGAGCCTTCTGACAATCGTCAGTCTAATTAAACTCAACATCTTTTGCCAAGAGGCCAAACAATGGCGAGGCTAGCTTACTGAAGTCTTTAATGAATCTCCTATAATACCCTGCTAAACCTAAGAAACTTCGAACATCTCTTACCTTCTGAGGAGGTGGAACCTTCTTGATGAGAGCAATTTTGTTAGGATCCCCCTGTAACCCTTGGCGAGAAATGGTATGTCCTAGCACGGTCCCTTCAGTCATCAAGAATTCACACTTTTCAGGACTAAGGGACAGGTTCATCTCAATGCACTTGGTTAGGACTTTTCCCAGATTGGACAATGCTTCCTAGAAGTGGGACCCATAAGGAGTGAAGTCATCCATATAGATTTCCACTGAATCATGGACCAGCTCAGAAAAGATGCTCAAGACGGCTCTCTGGAAGGTGGCAGGAGCATTGCATAGTCCAAAGGGAAGAACTCGGTAAGCAAAGGTACCCCAAGGACAAGTGAAGGTGGTCTTATCTTGGTCTTCCAGGCTGATTTGGATCTGGTTATACCCGCTAAACCCATCTAGGAAAGAGAAAAACTTCTTTCCCGCCCGTCCATCCAACACTTGATCTGTGAAGGGTAGAGGAAAGTGGTCTTTCTTGGTGGCTTTGTTCAGTTCTCGGTAGTCCACATAGATTCTCCACTTCCCGTTTTTCTTGGGAACCAACACTAGAGGGGACACCCATTCGCTATCCGAGATGGGGTAAATGAATACGACATCCAACAGTTTTTGCAATTCTTCCTTGACGATGTCCTTAAGGGCTGGATTCATTCTCCTTTGGGGTTGCCTAACCGATTTACAATCTTCTTTGATGTAGATGTGATGGGTACAGACCGAAGGATGGACTCCTTTCATATCCTTATAGCTCCAAGCAAAAGCATCTTGATGACTGGCCAACAGACTACATAGCTCCTTTTCCTGGGAAGGAGATAGGGAGGAACTGATCTTTAACGTTCTCTCGGGGCCGAACTCCACATTTGTGACTCTGGGAGTGACTGGGTTGGTCACACAAAGGTCCACTAAGGTGCTGGCTTGGGAATCCTCCACCAATTCCTCTAAGGATAATGCACTGGGAGGTGGATTCTGAATCAAGGTCTCAATCAAATCATCCTCGGTTGGGGGGCCTCCCCTAGTGGTGTCTAGGGTGCAGAGTACACCTCATCCTCTTCTCCTTCCTCCAACCAAAGTGGTAAGTCATGCTCTAATAAGGGTTGGGCAGGAGGGTATAGGACTAGCTGCTTGGACATAGGACCATTTTTTATGGTCATGTTTCCTGCACGACAGCTTATGTAAGCATCCGCAGTGGCTAACCAAGGCCTTCCCAAAATAAGGGGGTATCTAGTAAGCTTTGCCTTTGGTTGAAGAACCAAGAAGTCTGCAGGGTATTCCCAAGAGTCAACAGAGACCAAGACATCCTCTACAATCCCTTCGGGAGTCACGGTGGAGCGATCTGCTAGTTGAAGGACTGTCGAGGTCTTTCTCAAGGAACCCTGAAGGTTGAGTTTGAGCATGGTATCTCTGGTCATCAAATTAATGGCAGCCCCCAGATCAATCAATGTGTGTGGTATGATGGTGCCATTGATGTGGACATCAACTACAGGACTCCCAGGATCCAAATACTTTGGGCAGATTACTTGCCCCAACATAAGATCAGATAGTTGTCCTATGACATTGATGGTTGAGGCGTCTCTTTTTCGCCTGCCTGGGTGTCTGAAACACTTTTCCTTAACTAGTTTGTTGTATATCGGTAAATATTTGATGGCTTGGAGAAGTGGTATTCTCACACACAATTGTTTGAGTTCTCCCAGAAGCTCATCCTCCTCTGGGTTGGGTTGTGTGGTTGCTGTTAGTCTCTCAGGAAAGGGTGGAATGGCTTTTGGTTCACTTTCCTGTTTATCTTCCTCGTCCTCTGGGGGAGGAGGTTGACGATCCGGAAGAGTCTTTCCAGATCGCAGGTTGATCTCCTGGATCTCCACAGCATAGGTAGGGCATGTTGTTTCCCCAGTATATACCTGCTGGGCCTGTCGGTTGTTGGGGTTCGGGTTCGGTTGAGCAGGCATTTGGGGTTGTCTTGGAGGAGCAGGAGGTAATGGTTGTGGTTGAGCTGGTGGTGGAGGAAAAATGGCGGGAGGAGTATTGTACTGGGGCCTCCACCCCGGTTGAGGTGCATTCCACTGAGGCTGTGGCTGGGCATGTGAGTGAAACGAATGAGTAGTGGGCTGAGTATGGTACTGAGGTGGGTAAGACCATGGGGGAGGCACAGACCAGGAAGGATGAGCAGGGGGACCCCAGGAAGGCATAGGAGCAGATTGGTTGGGGCTATAATAGGCTTGGGATGTCCCTTGCATCCCCTGTTGGTAAGGTCTAGGTCCATGTGGCCTCCTTTAGTTGAGGAAGTAGAGTGGTTCAGTGGGTGCCTCCGTTCCTTGGTACATGGATTTAAGCCCAGGTAAGGTTGGGCATTGGTTTGTGGGGTGGTCCTCCTCACAAACGAAACATACCTCTACCGAATGTAATGGGCACTCGTTCTTAGGGTGCTTCCTTGTACACCTAGGGCAGAAGATAGCCAAAGCCCTTTCAGCTTCCTCTTTCTTCTGCTGGATTCGGAATGTATCAAGTTGCATGGCAATGGTCTGTCTCAACTCACTCTTGAGGTCCTCTAATTGATTTGCAAACTCATGTTTGGAGAAAGGAATACTAGCTGAGAGGAGGTTTCCTCTACCTCTTTTCCGGGCTGCCCTAGAGTGGTTTCTAAACACGGTCTTTATATCCTCATAAGGTAGTTGGTAAATATCTCCTCCAGCTAGCATGTGAAGGGTATCTAAGAGGTCTTCAGGGACTCTTCGGAGCAGGACCAACTTGAGAGATTTAGGGTCAAGTGTGCACCTGGCCCGTTTATAGCTAAGTTGGAACCTTTCCTCGTAATCTTCTAAAGACTCATCATTCCCCATGGTCATCCGAAAGATTTCTCCCTTGGCTTCCTTGGACCTACAATAGTCCCAGTATTTGGTATTGAAAGCTTGCTGCATCTAAGCCCAAGTGGTGATACTATTCCCAGGTAAGCCCATGAACCAGCGTAATGCTGCATCCTTAAGGGTAGAGGGGAAGAGTTTCATTTTTTGCTCATATTCGGTGTATTCATAGGTTCGACAAAGGACAACAAACTCAAACAGGAAGGTATCAGGGTCTTCAGTAGTCAGTCCATGGAAGTGAGGTAAAGCGGAGGGGCTTATGTTTTTCATTTTCATGTCTCCATTGGTCTCTCGGATGGGGAAGGCACCTTCTATTATCTCATCTTCTCTCCTATTGTTAGCCATGGCTTCAGATGGAGTGTTTTCTAACTCTTCTTCTGTTATAGGATCTTCGTATATCTCAGGAGGCTCGCTTATAGGTTCTTCTGGATCACTGTCACTAAAGAAGAGAGAAGGGTGACTCAGTGACGTGGTGGGGGTGTTGGGTAAGAATTTGCCTGTTTTATCTCGATTTCTACGAGGCATGAAATGGAAAGACTTTTGATTGCTTTTGTTCTTTTTTCTGGTACCTGCAAAACTAAAATAGATTGAACTGCAACTAACTATCTTGCTGAAATGGAAATGTGGAATTGAAATGAAAGCATGAAAGAACTAATCTATTTTGCTCAAATGAAATTGCAGGAATGAAATGCTAATCTACGCTTGCAGAAATGAAATTGCGGAATTGAAATGCTAATCTATGAAAGCAGGAAATGTCTATGCTACTTTTGCGGAAAGGAAATTGCAGAATGGAAATGAAATAAACTACTTAGCAGAAGGCGAGAGTAGGAAAATAGAAGAAAAGCAACAATCACCAATACTCTGACGCTTCCCCGGCAACGACGCCAAAAAGATGGTGGGCTCCAGTATTGCAGCAATAATGCTGCAACTCCTGGGACTCGCTTCTTTACTTTTATCAACCCGGTAGTTCATAACAAACTTGGAAGCGACAATGCTGTATGCACAAGTACTAGCTCTTGCCGCAGCTGTCACTTGGTCAACTGGCACAAGTCCGCTAGGAGCTTAAGCCAACTTCTATGAGCTCTAGAAGAAGCTTTTTAATTGATGGATGAAAGCTAACTCGAAGGGAGCTAATCTAATTGCAAAAAGGAAACTGAAAGTCAAAAGGAAACACAAACCCTAGCAAACCCTAATTCTACCAGCTAGTCCTACTGTCGCAAAGGAGAGCATGCAAACTACTGAAAGAGATGTCATTACTTCTATGAAGGTAAGATACATGTGTCTAGGCTACCTCTATCTGAAGAAAATGTCTTTTTGTATTTTTGATTAAGTTGTTGGGATTATCATGCATGTGCTTTTAACTATTTTTGACTGTGTAGAGGTGGATCAAGGAGGAAAAAGGCTTGGAAAAGGTTGGGAAGGTTCAGAGGCGGTCTAAAGAGTCCCTGACACCCTTCCAGAGAGTTTCACAAAGTTTGGATATCAAGAAACCTCATTTGTGAGCTTCTACAGGAAGTCTGCAGGGGTTCTACAGGATGTTTCAGAATTTCTACAGGATGTTCAACAATTCCTACAGGATGTTCTACGATTGGATTTTGGATGATGGGTGAGTGGAAGAGGCTGCATGGATGGATAGAGAGGTAGGATAGGGGTTTGTGATGACTTAGTGATAGAGAGATGAGGTGATGAGAGGGTGTGGAAAGCTAGCTTGTCTTAAAGAGGGCAGAGGGAATGGAAGGCCAAGAAGGTAGGGTGACGTGGCCAAAAGAGTAGTTGTGAGATGAGGGATCTAATTTGGGGATGAGAAGTTGGCCTGGACGAAGCTTAGATGGACGAGAGAGTGATGAAGATGCACCACACAGTGTAAACTTAACCAAATCATCCATGTCCTGCACATAATCAAAATATTAACTAATCTATCCTAACTGTTAATGAAACCAATGAGCAGTAACGTTATTTCTAAAGAGAACCATGTACAGTACTGAAGCAAAGAAACATTCCAAGAGGTCTGAACGCATGAATAACTCTTACAAATGAAAACATTGCACCAAAGATTGCATGATTAAGCAAACTAGTGTTGTTGTTGGGTAGCACTGTCTGCAATTCCAGCCCCTAGAAAGAGGTGAAAATGAGAGTGCAGGCAACCCTTTTCTGGAACTCTTATCAATTCTTATCTCACTACTCTATTCTAGACATCTGAAGCAACTCTATCTTTCAACAATGACCTACTTAACCACGCAACAAAATCTAACTCAACAAACTGCGTTTCAAATGCATGTAAAGAAAATCATAATGCTGAAAGGAAAGATATCAATACAAAGAAGGAGGCCCTAGGCTCTCAGGTTGGGCCCAACCCCGAGAGCTATGGCTCCTCTAGAAACTCAGAGCAGAGATTAAATCTGACTGCTTCTCATTAAAAAATAATAATCATAAGTCAAAAGGTATGCCAATGATGGCTACAAAAGAGCAAAAACAGAGCTGGCAGCTCATAGTGCAGAATGTGCAACAGTTTTTCAAAAAGTCATTTTCGAAGGCTGAAGCCTTATCATTTATACATCACGAGGCCCCAAGTTGGCCTCCTAAATCTATGGGACTTGGCTGACCAAACTGGGAGTGAACAGCTGCTTCCACAAAATCTGTTTGGCTGCCTTCTAGATCCAGTTTTGGTGGCTTTTGGAGCTCGGAGTTGGGGGTGAAGATCCCAAGGAAGGCTATTTAATGCCGTGGACAACCCCCCTACGAATCCTCAACCCCATCTTGGCTGTCTCCTAGCCCTTGTCTGCTCGGTTTTGCTCCATCATGTGTCAAAAAACCTGAAATGAGCACGTGTTAGCCACCTAGGAATAATGACTACCCTTATTCGTACAAATGACATAAACATACTAAAAAATGATGCATAAGTTATGAAAAATGAAGGATTGAGCAAGGGTAGTTAGGCCAAATGAGCCCAAAATGTTACCAAATTTGGGGCTCATCAACCTTGTTGTCGAGCAGCAGTTTCATGCATGTCTCCAGAAAGGTAGTGAGCATTGAAGGATCCATCCCTGGTTCTAGTTGATCCTTAATACCTGAAGTGGAGGCCTCTATGAAGCTCTTCCTAGCTTCCATGAATGTCTCCTTCGCACGTTCTAAATCAAACTCGGGTTCCTTTATAGGAGCCTTGCGAACCCACGTGCTTTCTTTTGGCTTCTTCCCTTTATCATCTCCCATGTCACATCGCTCCTGAGCATCATGTGTACATTTGGGTCTTCTTCACACAGTTCAGACCTCATCATTTGTAAATTATGGGTCGGAGGAGGCTGGTGTACCCCCTTTTTGTGTATCTTCGCTATCAGCGAAGGACAATCTTTTGCCTCATGATCAAACTAATTACAGTACCAACATGATCTCCTAGTCGGGTTCGTACAAGCATGGGCATAATGCCCTTGCCCTCCGTAATTATAACATATAATTTATCCGCAACCCCTTGGTCCCATTCCACCTCGACCCTGACTGTGCCTCTAAAACTCAGTGTGCGCCATCCCTGCATTTGGGTCGAGGGATCGGGTTTCGGCCTGTACCGTGTAGGCAGGAGTCTGATCCATCATTAGTTCATAGCTTCGGTAGGTGCATTTGTCATGGCCTACTGACCTGCAGAAATTACAAAACAATTGTTGGGATGTATGTGTATACTTCTGCAATAGATCACAATTATCTGTGGTATGTTTTCCTCCTATCTAGAAGATCGTGCACCATAATTCAGACAACGTGCTCAGCCCCGCCTATGCCTCTGGTCTTAATGTCATTGGCCCTCTTTTGGGTGTGGAGCATAATTACCTTCTGTATTCAAAGGTATTGCCACATTTAACCCCAGTTTGAAATGGGGCGGCAACGCTGCTCGTAAAATATTCGCTGCAAGGGGGGTCCAGGGGGGCAGCTGCGACCTTTGGGGAGCCCCCCCCTGGTGGGGGGTTTCGAGGGCAGCACCCCCAAAGCGAAGAATAGATGTAAAATTTCTTTATAAAAGTATAGTAATTTCTAGTCAATCTGGGCTGTTCATTAGGCAGAGATCTAACGGTAGAAATTATGTTTAATTTAGGGTTTTTTTCCCTAGAAGGCAACCCCTCACTATATATGAGGGAATTGTATTACGTCTATGTAGATCTATATTCTGAGTGAGAAAGAGAGAGGATATTGAGAGCGAAGAGGGTGTTACAGTGGATCTGCTGTAGGTTGTATCTCTTCATTTTTCTAGAAAATAGAAAGGAAGGATTGGTTGTTCGGGGTGGACGTAGCCCAAACTGGGTGAACCACATATATATGTGTCTCTCTTGTTTTATGAATTTTCTGTGTTTATATTTCTGCAATATTTTATATGTTCCATTGCTCCGTAATATATATTTTACTAACAACTAGTATCAGAGCCGAAGGCCTATTTAGCTAATAAAATCGCAGGAGAGAAGGGTTCCTGGTTTGAGTGGGAGCAATGGCAGAAGATGGTAGGTTTAGGGTCGAAAAATTCAATGCCCAAAACTACCAGCTGTGGAAGATGCAGATGGAAGATTATCTGTATCAAAGAGATCTGAAACTACCATTGAGCGGAAAGACAATGAAGCCGACGAGTATGACAGAGACAAAATGGGATATTTTGGACAGAATGGCACTTGGAACAATACGGCTATGCCTAGCGGCATCGGTAGCGTTTAATATTTTAAATGAAATGACAACACAGGGTTTAATGTCAGCATTAGCCATATGAAAAACCCTCGGCATCAAATAAGGTATTTCTTATGAAGGTGGATTTGTTGCAGACCATTTAAATGATTTTAATACAGTTACAAGTTAGTTAAGTTTTGTAGGGGTAAATTTTGATGATGAAGTTAGGGCTCTATTATATCTGTGCTCATTGCTAGAAATTTGGAATGGTTTAGTTATGGTCATTAGTAACTCTGTCTTTGGATCTAGTACTTTAAAGTTTGATGATGTTGTCGGTGCAATCCTTAGCAAGGAAATGCGATGGAAAAGCTCCGGTGAGACATCAGGTAATGCTTTGACTGCAGAGACTAGGGGAAGAAAAATGGAAAGAGGAAAGAGCCCAGGATATCGCAGTAAGTCAAGAAAAGGCAGATCCAAGTCCAGATCGGGGATAGTTTGCTGGAAATGCTGGAAGAGAGGACACCTGAAGAAACACTGCAAGTCTCGGAAGGGAAAAGAAGGAGATGCGTAGCAAGAAGCTAATCATGAAGCGAATGTAACAGGTGATGTGTTATAAGATGCTTTGATTCTTTCTTTTGAAAATATTACTGAGTCATGGATGGTAGACTTAGGGGCCTCATTCCATGCCACACCTAATAAGAAATACTTTCATGACTATGTTCAAGGAGATTTTGGACAAGTTCGCTTGGGTGATGATAAACCCTGTAAAATTGTTGGAATGGGTAAGGTTCTTGTAAAACAACAGAATGGAAACCAATGGCTACTAAAGGAGGTAAGGCATGTTCCAGATCTGAAGAAAAATATGATTTCAACAGGGAAGTTAGGCAGTGAAGGTTGTGTGACAACTTTCACAGATAAAGCTTGGAAGGTCACCAAAGGAGCCCTGGTAATAGCCAAAGGCGAAAAGGTTGGTACATTGTATTTATGCAATGGTATTTCTAACTCTATTAATGCTTTAACTTCCAAAGGAGCAGATGTAGCATTATGGCATCATAAGCTCAAACACATGAGTGAGAAGGGGATGAAGATTCTTCACTCAAGGAATTCGTTGCTGGGTTTGAAGAATGTTGATTTGGACTTCTGTGAGAATTGAATTTATAGAAAACAAAAGAGAGTCATATTTCTCAGAGTTGGGAAAGAAAAGAAGAGCGAAAAATTAGAGCTTGTGCATACAAATGTATGGGGACCTACTCAGGTATCATCTCTCGGTGGCTCTCGTTATTATGTTACTTTCATTGATGATGCAACTAGAAAAACTTGGATTTATTGTATTAAGAACAAATCTGATGTATTTGATACCTTCAAGAAATGGAAAGCTTTGGTTGAGATTGAGATAGGAAAGAAATTGAAGTGTCTCAGATCAGAAAATGGAGGTGAATATTGCAGCAATGAGTTTGATAGGTACTGTTCAAAGCATGGAATTCATAGAGAGGAGACAGTTCCAAGAACACCACAAGAAAATGGTGTGTCAGAAAGGATGAACAGAACAATCATGGAGCGTGCAAGGTGCATGAGATTGCATGTAGGATGGCCTTTACAATTTTGGGTAGATGTTGTAGATACTGTTGTTTATCTAATAAACAGAGGGCCTTCAAGTTCCTTGGATGGTGGTGTTCTAGAGGAAGCATGGATAGGTAAAAAGGTAAACTACTCCTTTTTAAAGCCTTTTGGTTGTGAGGCCTTTGTCCATATTAATAAAGAAAATAGAACAAAGCTTGAGGCAAAATCAAATAAATGTACCTTTATTGGATATGGTGTTAATGATTTCGGTTATCAATTATATGATAATGAAAATCACAAAATCATTAGGAGCAGAGCTGTAATATTCAATGAAAAATTCTTGTATAAGAATCAGTTGCAGGAAAAGAAACAGGAAAAAGAAAACAAGGAATACACAGTTGTTGATGAGATCACTGAAAAAGTAAAGGTGCCTGAAAATAATAATAATCAACAACCACAACAACAGCAAACACCACAATAGCAACAAGCACCCCAAACACTTGAAAGTGGTGTTAGAAGATCTACCAAGATAAGTAGACCCCCTGAACGATACTCTCCTTCATTATATTATTTATTATTGACTGAGTCTGGTGAACCCGAATGTTATGAAGAAGCAATGCAGGTTGAAAGCAAGAAGAAGTGGGAGCTAGCCATGGAAGAAGAGATGGAATCCTTAATGCATAACCAAACTTGGGACTTAGTCAGGTTGCCTACAAGTAAAACTACATTGCAGAATAAATGGGTTTACAGGCTGAAGGAAGAAGATGGAGGAAAACAGAGGTACAAAGCTAGACTTGTGGTGAAGGGGTTTGCACAGAAGAAAGGTATTGATTTTGATGAAATATTTTCTCCTGTTGTTAAAATGACTTCAATTAGAACTATTTTAAGTCTAGTAGCAGTTGAAGATTTGCATCTTGAGCAGTTAGATGTAAAGACAACCTTTCTCCATGGGGATTTGGAGGAAGAGATATATATGCAACAGCCACAAGGATATGAGGTAAGAGGGAAGGAGAAACTAGTGTGTAGGTTGAAGAAGAGCTTGTATGGCTTAAAACAGGCTCCAAGGCATTGGTATCTAAAATTTGATAGGTTTATGTCTGAACAAGGTTATATTAGATGTCACTCTAATCATTGTGTTTATCTCAAAAGGAAAAATGATGGAAGCTATATTATATTGTTATTGTATGTAGATGATATGATTGTTGCAGGTTCTAACATGCAGGAAATAAGTGTGCTCAAAAGGAAATTGGCAAACTCATTTGCAATGAAGGATTAGGGTGTTGCAAAACAAATCCTTAGTATGAGAATAACTAGAGACAGGAAAAATCGTAAATTAACATTGTCTAAGAATGAGTACATACAAAAGGTGTTGAAAAGATTTAATATGCACAATGCAAAACCAGTTAGCACACCTTTTGCTAGCCATTTCAAACTTAGTAAGGAAATGTGCCCAAAGACCCAAGAAGACATGGATTATATGTCTAAAGTTCCATATGCATCAGTAGTTGGAAGTTTAATGTATGTAATGGTCTGCACAAGGCCTGATATTGCACATGCAGTGGGAGTTGTAAGCAGGTACATGAACAATCCAAGAAAGGAACATTGGATGGCAATGAAATGGATTCTCAGATATTTGAAAGGTACCACAAATCAAGCATTATGCTTTGGTGGTTCAAACATTTCTCTACAGGGATATGTTGATGCTGATATGGCAGGTGACAGAGATAACAGGAGGAGCACTACAGGATATTTATTTACTGTAGGTGGAACAATTGTCAATTGGGTTTCAAAAATCCAAAGTGTTGTTGCACTTTCAACAACAGAAGAAGAGTATGTTGTTGCTACAGAGGCTAGTAAAGAAATGATTTGGTTACAAAGGTTTATGGGTGAATTGGGTAAGGAGCATCATATGGGCACGTTATACAGTGATAGCCAAAGTTCCATTCATCTTGCAAAGAACTCTGCATTTCATACCAAGACTAAACATATACAGCTCAAGTACCATTTCATATGGTCAGCATTGGAAGATGGACAGTTGAAGCTGGAAAAGATACACACTAGACAAAATCCTGCAGATATGTCAACAAAAGTTGTAACTAGGGAGAAACTGAGAATCTGTTCAGTTTCAATTGGTCTTCAAGTATGATAAAGAAGATGAGAAAAAGCCAGGTCCAAAGAGAAGTCATTGTCCAACAAATGATGCCGCGGTGGAGTTACTATAATCAGTCTCCAAGCGGGAGATTGTTGGGTGTGGAGCCTGATTATCTTCTGTATTCAAAGGTATTGCCACATTGGACCCCAGTTCGAAATCGGGTGGCAACACTGCCCATAAAATATTCGCTACAAGGGGGTTCTGGGGGGGGAGGGGCTGCGACCTTTGGGGAGGCCCCCCTGGCATGGGGTTTCGGGGCAGCGCCCCCGAAGCTAAGAATAGATGTAAAATTTATTTGTAAAAGTATAGTAATTTCTAGTCAATCTAGACCGTTCATTAGGCAGAGATCTGACGGTAGAAGTTATGTTTAATTTCGGGTTTTTTGCCCTAGAAGGTAACCCCTCACTATATATGAGGGAATTTTATTACGTCTATGTATATCTGTATTCTGAGTGAGAAAGAGAGAGGAGATTGAGAGCAAAGAGGGTGTTACAACAGATCTAATGTAGGTTGTATCTCTTCATTTTGCAGGAAAATAGAAAGGAAGGACTGGCTGTTCGAGGTGGACGTAGCCCAAACTGGGTGAACCACGTATATCTATGTCTCTCTTGTTTTATGTGTTTTTTGTGTTTATATTTCTGCAATATTTTATATGTTCCATTGCTCCGTAATATATATTTTACTAACACCCTCATCCTGCCAAGTAGTTCGTGAACACTGGGCATTGATTTTTGTTGTGGCCTTGGCCCTTGCATTTTATGCACCATAATTCCTTGTGTGCCTCTGGCCGAGGTGCCCTATCTTGTTTCAAACTCTACATTTCCAGACACAGATTCTATAGCTGCACGTGGAAATCCAAGGTCTTGTATAAGGGTCTCATGCAACCTCATTGCCATCTCCAATGCTTCGACTTGGGTGGAAAGTTTTTGCTGTGACAGCGTCGTCCTTAAGTGTGGCGTAAGTGAGGCCACAAACTGTGTGTGATGTTGTGCATCCATTAACGTCATATTGGCTTCGCAGATCGTACTCTTCAGCTTTTGGTCTAGATCCCAGGGGGTCTCGTGTGGGAGCATTGCGATCTCTTTAAACTTGATGATTGATTGCATCTTTCACTTTGGCCTGCTAAATTCCCTATTCAATGCGGTCTGGATCTCTGCAATTCCTATGTTCGGGTGGTCATTAGAATGCTTGATATACCACATTAATGTGTGATCCTGCAATGCACTCACCAGTGTAGCCCTTTTGATATTATCATCCACGATGCCCTGTGCTTCCCATACTACTCTTACTATGAACCAGAATTGGTCTGAATCTTCATTCCATACTCCTCTTAATACTGGTAGTTTGATCGCGCTTGCCATACTAAACTATGGAGGTGGCGGAGGTGGAGTGGGTGGAGATGGAGGTGAGGGGGGTGAAGCAGGTGGTGATGTGGGTGGAGGTGGTAACCATGGAATTCGCTGCCTTATCAAACTGACCACGCTTCTCGGAGAAACCTTCGCGAGCTCGTCCTCGCTCTCCCACGAGAGTGAAATTAAGGGATTGTTTTCTAATTCTTCACTATTTCCGCTTCTATAGATCTTTCCGCTCTGTGTAGTCCTAAACATAAATTTATTCAAATAACCCGCTTTTCACATAATAGCATCTTAATCCAAGTGTTAAAATATTTAACATACTTACCTCACAGTCCCTTGAGAAAACTTCGCTATGCCTCGCTATAGCTGACATTTGTGTCTACCACGAACTCAGTGATAAATCCTCCTATTATTCAGTCGAGCCAGTGGTCCACAGCTCGTGCTATCCTCACTTCCGAGGTTTCTAGTCTGCGGACTAGTTCTGGAGTCCACACTATTAGCTTGTCGAGCCTACAACTTCCCTGGTTGTCTACTAACATTGCGATCCACTCATACAGTTCAGATGGAAAAGATTCAAAGAAAATTTCGTGGATTTCAGTGTACAAGTAGCGATCCAACCACGGTTCCTTAGATACTCATGGATTTCTGTTTTCCTATGCCATAAACTCGTAAATCTTCTTGTCCAACCACTCTTCAATTTCTTTCTTTATAGGGTTCCAGTGGCATGACATCAGACATCCTTTATGCAGGTACCGGTCCCGGCAATGGAACCATTTGTTGGCTTGTATGGGCATGACCCAGGTTCAGAGGTGATTTAGCCAAGCAAATATCGGTACTACTGGCCCTTTCGGCAATAGTCCGTAGATTGCAGACTGAGGTCTCACCCGAAGTAGTATGGGAAGGTGCTAGGACTAGGTTTCCGCACCCTTGGGATGTCTGATGGGCTTCTAGAGGTCCACGGTCTAACCTATCTCTACCTACACTTGTGATCCCTTTGTGACCTGAAGTGCGACTTCCACGTAGCCCTACTCAGGACGCGCCCTGTATAATACCCAAGATCCTTGCTAATTAACCGATTACTTAACTCGTGTGCATAAGATTTATGGTTATTACAACATCTTTATCAATTATATCGATGTGCACAATACATAATCGAATACAAACATAAAGAAGATAATGCACAACAAATACACGAGAATAGAAATCAACTTCTCTTTTATTAATCTTCAATCTTGGTTACAAACCCGACACTACCCTATGCACTCAGCTGCAAGGGTCCGAACACTCAGCTGCAGACTCTACTAGGCCTTTGCACACTCAGTTTAGAGATTTTTCCTACTACTACAATCCAAGGCACTTAGAACTCTACTCTAAGTTCGAACCATCCTTTGTTGCTCATCTATTCTCTACTTTTCTTTACAACTTAGAGCCTCACTTTATTTATACAATCCCATGGTCCGCAAACCATGGGTAGGCTGACTTTACACTAATTTACACTACAATGTTTAGGGCGAACAACCCTATGACTCAATTGTACACTTCACACTCTGCGCCCGCAATTCACGGAGTTTTACAACATCTTTGACCAAAACTTGGGCTTTGAGCCCCAAAACCTGTTGTGGGGGGATTCCATGCCCAACAGGTGATGATCTTTATTTTATGTTGAATATATGAATAACTCTTTATGCAATATATTTCTCACAATCGTTTCGGATAACTTTTTATATAAAACGATTATTGTTAAAATGGATTCACTTCTAATCGTAACTGAATGATCTTTATTGCCAATTGATTTTAGAAATTATTGTAGATCACATACATCCAGTTTATCCCGGGTATATTATGATTAGATAGTTTTTATAAATTATAATTTAAATGTGTTTGTGATTGATTAATTTAGACTAGATTACCGTTATCTTAAGCGTTACTCTAAAAAAATTCATGCATCACCCCATTTAGCACAAGCATTATGTTATCACTAAACAAATTTCAAAGAAAAGGGGTAAGGTGAGGAAGAATTGGTCTTGGTCACTTTCATGTTCCTTTCATGCATAAGAAGCACTTGGCAAGCTCAGGGTCAGCATAGATCAGAGTTCTCCATTTCAATTCAAGCAAGGCAGTTAGCACTCAAGAAGAAGAATGTAGCTTTGAGGAAGTCAAAAAGGAAATTGATGTCTACCAACCTTGAGATTGCCCAATTCAAGGAAAGGGCAAGGAAACATGCAATTGAAAAGGCAAATTGAAGATCTGAAGACACAACTAAGCCAGTGGGAAAGGTTTCCTTAACTAAGGAAAGTCACGTAGCAAGTAAGGTTAAGTCCTCAAATTTTGATGATTTACCTTGTTGAATTTTTCCTTGAAGAATGATGCCTCTGCATTCAGTTTTGAACAACTTTAGGACAGATGAAAGGGACATTCCAAGATAAAGAAACTCAAGACAGTCGAATTTTGGCATTAAGCTGTGTTTTCGTGATTGCACAGCAGTTTCGTAGCGTGCTACGAAACTGCTGAAGATAATGCCTAATGCACAGCAGTTTCGTAGCGCGCTACGAAACTGCTGTAGCTGCATATTTTGATATAGTTGACCAATTTTGAGGGACAAAAGGGAAACCTTTTTGAAAGAGAGTTTCTAAAGAAGGATCATTTACACAATACAAATATCCAGCAAGGGAAAAACAGGCAAAGGAAAAGCATATATGAATCATAAACCATTTGTTATAAAAGTGATCACAGCTAGTATTGTTCATTATCCTTCAGGCAGCATTAAAGAGGTTTTATCTTCACACGGGTGCATGGAAAAGGTCTACAGCACATGAAGAACATGGCACTTCAATACATTTTTGTGTAATCAAAGAAGATCCTTGTGGAGACCAAAAGAAAAAAGGGAGGAACTTTCTCTCCTTGCTTTTACCAGTCAATTTCTAGAAGCATTTCTGAGAAGTTAAAAACTCATCTCTGAAAAGTGAAAGAGGTTTTCATTATTAAGACACTGAAGCACAAAAACCTCTTCCACTTTCTTCAAATCCATTATGATCTGGGAGAAATGAAGGACCAAACTTGCGCTACGAAACTGCTGTAGGTGCAGTTTTTTACAAGCATATTTCTCTGTTTTACACATGTTTTTCAAAGACACATTCTGGGCGGTAGGAAAGGTGTTTCAAAACACCAAGAGAGGTTTTTGTTAAGCATGGATTGATTCACAAAAGCCTCCTTCAGTTTTTCCAAATACATTGTTTATGAGAAGTTATGAGCTCTGTCCCAAGACCTATTTTTCAGCCAGAACAGAGCAAGGGACAGTCTCATAGTTTCTAGGAACAACAAAAGGATGAGTCATCAAGGGCCAACTGGAAGGTTATGAGCACCATAAAATTCGACTTCATGGAGTTTTAGGTGTCAAATAATGCTTTAAATGTTTAGATAAGGTTGTTTTAATCATAATAAGGAGTTACACTCCTAGTTGTATTAGGTCTCTAGGACTCCTAGTTAGCTGTCTTTTGTATTAAATAGTTAGTTTAAGTGTCAATAGGTGTCAAATAAGGAGGAATTCGAATTCCCCTCATGGTGGAGGAAGGAATCTACATGAAATCTATATATGGGAGAACATCTGATGTACAAAGGGTTGGAAATTTTATGCAAAAGCTTGTATTTGGCCTATGTAAGACTCATTTTCAGTAATACATGTTTGACTTTACTTCTCAGGATTCATGAAGGATTTTTTATGTTCAGAATATGTGATGTTGTCATTTTATTAATTCTTACAGTGGTATGGATGTATAATCAATTAGAATTCACTGAATGTGCTCTGACTTCCTGTATACATTTATAAACTGTGTGGTCCCATATGAGTTTATGTTCTGAATGTTTAAATGCTGAATGCCCTGACTTCCATGTAAGGTTCAGTTCATTGTTATATTGAGGTGTTGTTGACTCCATAAGCCCAATGGATAGTTGTTTAATGTGTTCAACCATTCATATTTTTCACTTGTTTCATAGAGTTAGCCATCTAATCTTTATCAAAATCATTAACCTTTGAGAGAGCCCTCTCAGGTTGAGGAGGCTAAGCCTCAGCCAAAAGTTGGTTTGAAAGAGTTACATAAGGTCTTCCTGATCAGCAGCCTATCAGGGGCATGATTTTGTGATAACATTTTGGTGCGTCTGCCGGGAGCCTGAAGATTATTCATTCCCGAAATCATGAAGCTGAACTTCTGAAGGTAGCAGGAGCTCAGAAGGTTTTTGAGGCTGCAAAACTACCTTGGCGACTCCACACATCGAGTAAGAAATTGGAAGGTGACTCCACTGCTAGAAGATCAGTAGCTTGATGAAGTTTCGAGATGAGTTCCACTGCAAGAATGAATGCCAGGTATGCTCCTATGAATCGGACCCATATCCCTGGTTTTCCAAATCCTATGCCAAAGGTTGATTGGTTAGATGATCTTCCAATATTCAAAGATGAAAAGAAGGACAATGCTGCTCTTCATTTGGTTAGGTTCCATATGCATGTATGCAGTATTAAGGTTCATTTCCCTGAAGATTGTCTCATGAAGATGTTTATGACCACTTTAGAAGGAAAGGCATGGTCTTGGTATAAAGGTTTGGAAAATGGTTCAATATATTCGCTTGCTAATTTTCATGATGAATTCTATGAGATGTATAAAGAATGTCATCCTTCCTTATTGTTGCTCAAAGATTGTTGTAGACATTCTTTAAGTCTTATTCAGTACTTGGAGGATTGTTATGATGATGATGAATTTATGGATGAAGAAATTTTAGAGGCTCTTCATAACAATGCATTTCAACACCAAGAAGAAAGTATAACATCTCATGAAATGCAGCATGAAGATCAGCAGGGGTTTACTTATGAAAATCATATTACATCCTCTGAGATTGATGTAGAGATGCAGCAAATTTGTCAGGCTTCAGATCATTATGAGTATGGAATTGATTGCAAACAGCAAGAAGAAGTACTGGAAAATAGCTTTTATAGCCCTCAGGAAGAGGAAAAGGTTGTTCATTTTTGTGATTCCTTGCAGCAGCTTACTTCAAAGAATGATCACAATAGTGAGGAAAATTACATTGTCTATGGGAATCATGCAGAAAGGTAGTTGGATAGCACATCAAAGGAATTTTGTGTGGCTAAGGATCAGTTGTCTAAAGAGATAGAATGTTATGATGATTATCAAAATAACCATGTTTTCTTTGACCCTATAAATGAATACATGGCAAAGTTTTGCACATCAGTATTTCAATTTCATTTGCATTATGAAGATCATATACATTATAGGTTGATTTGGTCATCTCACTACCATGATTATTTTGAGGTTGAATGTTGTCAAGAGCCTCCAATATCAGAGAGGACAATTGATTGGCTTTATTGGAAATATCATGTTGCTTGAGCTACAAGTGGAGATTGCAGCTGATAGGGTAGGTAGGTAGGAAAATGAAAATAAGCTCAAGGTTAACTGAGCATTTTTTCAGTAGATATAGACTTCTTTCTCCTACAGCGATCATCAAGCTTAAGCCCAAGGTGAAGGCCCAAGAAACTTAAAGGAGATGTTTGTCAAATAAATTTTTGTTTATCATAAGAGGATAAGGCACTGGAAGTGCAGGTTCTTAGTGTACCACAAAGGCACACTATCCCAAGTGGAGCCACTGTTATCACTAAACAAATTTCAAAGAAAGGGGCAAGGTGAGGAAGAATTGGTCTTGGTCACTTTCATGTTCCTTTCATGCATAAAAAGCACTTGGAAAGCTCAGGGTCAGCATAGATCAGAGTTCTCCATTTCAATTCAAGCAAGGCAGTTAGCACTCAAGAAGAAGAATGTAGCTTTGAGGAAGTCAAAAAGGAAATTGATGTCTACCAACCTTGAGATTGCCCAATTCAAGGAAAGGGCAAGGAAACATGCAATTGAAAAGGAAAATTGAAGATCTGAAGACACAGCTAAGCCAGTGGGAAAGGTTTCCTTAACTAAGGAAAGTCACGTAGCAAGTAAGGTTAAGTCCTCAAATTTTGATGATTTACCTTGTTGAATTTTTCCTTGAAGAATGATGCCTCTGCATTCAGTTTTGAACAACTTTAGGACAGATGAAAGGGAAATTCCAAGATAAAGAAACTCAAGACAGTCAAATTTTGGCATTAAGCTGTGTTTTCGTGATTGCACAGCAGTTTCGTAGCGTGCTACGAAACTGCTGAAGATAATGCCTAATGCACAGCAGTTTCGTAGCGCGCTACGAAACTGCTGTAGCTGCATATTTTGATATAGTTGACCAATTTTGAGGGACAAAAGGGAAACCTTTTTGAAAGAGAGTTTCTAAAGAAGGATCATTTACACAATACAAATATCCAACAAGGGAAAAACAGGCAAAGGAAAAGCATATATGAATCATAAACCATTTGTTATAAAAGTGATCACAGCTAGTATTGTTCATTATCCTTCAGGCAGCATTAAAGAGGTTTTATCTTCACACGGGTGCATGGAAAAGGTCTACAGTACATGAAGAACATGGCACTTCAATACATTTTTGTGTAATCAAAGAAGATCCTTGTGGAGACCAAAAGAAAAAAGGGAGGAACTTTCTCTCCTTGCTTTTACCAGTCAATTTCTAGAAGCATTTCTGAGAAGTTAAAAACTCATCTCTGAAAAGTGAAAGAGGTTTTCATTCTTAAGACACTGAAGCACAAAAACCTCTTCCACTTTCTTCAAATCCATTATGATCTGGGAGAAATGAAGGACCAAACTTGCGCTATGAAACTGCTGTAGGTGCAGTTTTTTACAAGCATATTTCTCTGTTTTACACATGTTTTTCAAAGACATATTCTGGGCGGTAGGAAAGGTGTTTCAAAAAACCAAGAGAGGTTTTTGTTAAGAATAGATTGATTCACAAAAGCCTCCTTCAGTTTTTCCAAATACATTGTTTATGAGAAGTTATGAGCTCTTCCCCAAGACCTATTTTTCAGCCAGAACAAAGCAAGGGACAGTCTCCTAGTTTCTAGGAACAGCAAAAGGATGAGTCATCAAGGGCCAACTGGAAGGTTATGAGCACCATCAAATTCGACTTCATGGAGTTTTAGGTGTCAAATAATTCTTTAAATGTTTATATAATGTTGTTTTAATCATAATAAGGAGTTACACTCCTAGTTGTATTAGGTCTCTAGGACTCCTAGTTAGCTGTCTTTTGTATTAAATAGTTAGTTTAAGTGTCAATAGGTTTCAAATAAGGAGGAATTCGAATTCGCCTCATGGTGGAGGAAGGAATCTACATGAAATCTATATATGGGAGAACATCTGATGTACAAAGGGTTGGAAATTTTATGCAAAAGCTTGTATTTGGCCTATGTAAGACTCATTTTCAGTAATACATGTTTGAATTTACTTCTCAGGATTCATGAAGGATTTTTTATGTTCAGAATATGTGATGTTGTCCTTTTCTTAATTCTTACATTGGTATGGATGTATAATCACTCAGAATTCACTGAATGTGCTCTGACTTCCTGTATACATTTATAAACTGTGTGGTCCCATATGAGTTTATGTTCTGAATGTTTAAATGTTGAATGCCCTGACTTCCATGTAAGGTTGAGTTCATTGTTATATTGAGGTGTTGTTGACTCCATAAGCCCAATGGATAGTTGTTTAATGTGTTCAACCATTCATATTTTTCACTTGTTTCATAGAGTTAGCCATCTAATCTTTATCAAAATCATTAACCTTTGAGAGAGCCCTCTCAGGTTGAGGAGGCTAAGCCTCAGCCAAAAGTTGGTTTGAAAGAGTTACATAAGGTCTTCCTGATCAGCAGCCTATCAGGGGCATGATTTTGTGATAACACATTAAATAGATTGGGAAACTTGTCCCATTATCCCCAGTCAGAGCCACTACTCTAAATGGAAAAGGAGCTGCCAATCAAGGTCTGGACCGGGTGGTTTTCCCCCATGTTGAGGCAATGATTTTCGAGGCTTCAACATAGTGGCAAGAGAGTTTAGGGTGTCAAAGAACATAGTAAAGGTGGTAAACCACACTTTGTTTGCCACTAAATTGGTGAAGGAAGGCAACCCGAAATAACTGCCCGATCTAAATGACTTGCATAACAGATGGAAGGAAAGAGTGGAAACTCAAAGGGAAGCAATCACAAAGTTAGCAAAGACTGATTGGGAGTCATATTGGAAATACCTCGTCAAGCCACACAGTCAAATCATGACCCTTAATTTCTCACTCCATTCAAATCAACAGATGTTGCCACCTCTCACAGATGCCATTTTCGCAAGATAGGTCAAAACACAATTTGGTGCACCTTCCCAAGTCAAAACGATGGCCGATATATGTGATTTGAAAGACAAGGTGGCAGACAGTAAATCATTATCATAGCCTCTACTCATCAAGTCACTTTTAATTTTTAGAGTTAGTTAACTAGTTAGGAGGAAGGTTGTTTGAAACCTCCTCAATTTTTTGTATAATCTATTTTTGAACATTAGTTAGAATAGTATTTATACCCTTCTCATGCATTTACATAAGGGTCCAGAATTTTATCAAAAACATTTGCAAAGAATGCACTATTGTAAGTTTGTGAATGCTTTGGTGAAATTATGGAACATGATCGTTTCTTTTAAATATCAGACTACTTTCCTTTGCTGATGCACTTTTGTATACTTAAAAGATAATTTGATCTGATTAGTATTCTTTCTTATATGGTATTTCTATCTTGTATGATTAGTCTTCTTTCTGCTTAATTAGTGACAACACTTTATTTTCATGAATTGTATATGAGATATGTTCTTTCTATTAAGCATTAATTGCACTATTGTATGATGCCTAACTGAGACTATTTATTTTCATATATAAATCATCATATATGCAATATAGTTTATACATTTATTTGGCTAACTATTTAGTCAATGAAATTATCTCTACACGTTATAATCTCTATTTTATACGTGATTGATCTTTATTATCACATGTCAAGCAGATATCTTTTTAGATCGCATGTTATACTGAAATACCCGGGTTTATATTAGATTAAGTTAGCTAGATATTTGCATGATATAATAGGGCATCTAGTTACCATTATTCTATTGCAGTCACTTGAAAAACCACCCACTCTCATTTGAAAATCCATTCTGGGAAACTAGTACCATCGTCCCTAGTCATAGCCACCACTTTAAACAGAAAAGGAGTTGTCTTAAGGTCCAGACTGGGTGGTTACCCACCATGTTGGAGTAGCATAAATCTGAGGCTCACAACAATATGGAAGGGATAATCGTCTCTTTCCTCTAACAAATAATGTTGAATGTTTTATATGTCATAATTTGGACATGTTGCAGCTAGATGTAGAAGTAGAATGGTTCAAGATTGTCACACAAGAAGATCATCAGTTTCCAGATATTTTAAGGGATATTGTTTTACTTGCAATATGTTTGGTCACAAAGCTATTGATTTTAATAGAAGGAATATGAACTTGTAAGATGCTATGTGTGTAACAAGCTTGGAAAGAGAAAAAAGGAATGCAGGAGCAAATTTCGACCACCATACCAAAACTAGCAAACATCATCACAATCCAAGGTATTGAAGAAGAAGGAAGTGTTTTGAACTTACTATGTACTTTCTATCTGTTTAGCGTTATTTTACTGTTGTTATAAATGTTGCGATTATGCTATGTTTAATGCTAAGTTTCAAATATAATGTTAAGTCGATGCGCGAAAATATATGTTTCGTTTGTTTCATAAACACAAGTAATAATATATCTTTACGTGAGGATAATCTTAATTGTATGGTAAAGTTGGATAATACCTAAGACAAATTGGGAACCAAGTCAGTAACCTAGTTACAGAGGTGCATAAGTGCCTAAATCATCATCTAGGGTTGCGTGAAGGGCAATCGGGTACCTTCGTGGAGGTTCTGAAAGACAGAAGAAGAAGTACATTGATAATCCATAAAGGCTTATTGATCTGCATGAGGATAGGGGTAGGGGTATAAAATCGACATCACGACTATCTCAGGGTGTGGAAACTTGGTTCCTGCATGCCCTCATACTGCTTCGGGTGAGATTTTAGTCTGCGCTCTGCGGATTGATGCCAAAAGGGCCAATAGTGTAGGGATTTGTTTGGTTGCTTAACACTAAACCTAGGTCAGGGCCCATCAAGCCAACATTCGCATTGGTGAAGGTGCATATACACGTTGTTTTGGTAATTTGAAGTAGTGTATACATTATGAAATATGATGTTTTAAGTTGCAGATGGTTCTGGTTGTTGATGCAGAGTTCTGGGTTTTGCTCTATGTTCTGGTGACAATGTTCTGAAGGTTCAAATTGATTGATTGTGATTTTCGTCAATGTTGATGGGTTTTCAGTGATTGGTTGTATTGTAGTGGTGATTTATTTTTAGCTTCAATGTTGCTGATGAGTCTAGTATGAAAATTGGATGAAATGTGGCCTTCAGATTGTGGTGTTGTGTACCAAGAGTATCTAATCCGAATTGGATCCTAAAACATTCTCTAAGTTTTCATGATTGTTTCAAATTATGCTGAAAGATTCAAGTCTTAGAATCATCAATGCTATCAGAAGGAATCCTCGTAACAGTTGTAGTTGTGGCCAGAGCAGAGCAAGGAGGACCCTCAATTGAGCACGCAGACCATTGGCCCATGGTAAACGCGCACTGGCGCAAACCATCAAAATGGGAGGCCAAATCAAGAAACGAGGGTGGTTTCCGATACGCGATTAGTGCTAAAGTGCTAATCGTGTATCGCAGGGCATCCCCCTCAGTGAAGGAAAGCCTCGAAGCGCACAGACCCAAAATCACCATAAAATTCGGAAAAGTAACTGTTTCAGTTTCGTAGCACGGGATTCCCCAAAACTGGCGGATATCAGAAGGCTTTGAAGTGGTAAGCAGTTTTGGCTGAGTCCCGCCCAATGCCACACATCAAGCGACACGCGTCTAGTGGAAGAGAGAGAAAACCGCCTGCATCGGACTGGTAAACGTCGTGCGACTTGTCCACCCGATATGAAGGATGACCATAGGATCCCGGGGGCCCAAATCGACAGCGGAGATTCGTCCCGATGACTGATCGGATTTGACAGGTTAAAAAGCAAGATGACAGGGAATTTGAAGTCTGACGTGGACGATGACTTGGCAAACAATTCGTGTTCGTGGGCGATATTGAAGCAAACAGACTTAACGGCCACTTGAGTATGATTCAGTGAATCTGATACCCAGTTCGTTAGCAAACAGGTGGCAACCTCCCTGCGAGACGTTACCCAGTGATGATGACACAGAGCAGAGGGATTCGAACAGACAGAGTACAGGGAAACCAGAAGGCCGGAAAGTAGAAACGAGTAGTCAAAGAACATACTAGCTTTAAAGCCATAAACTAACAGAAGCATAAAAAGGAGGCAAAAACCCGAAACGGGAAAATATAGAGACACTGAAAACTAATAGCAGAGAACAGAGAGTAAGAGCCGAGCTGACTTGAAGGTAGAATCGATCCAGATAGAGCTAGAGAGAGTTAGAGAGTCTGTGTACTCCATTGAAGGCTTGAGAGGTTCAAGAAAACTCCTCGGCATAGGCCTGTCATACTACTATGACCCTCAGAGGTCGAGTTTTAGTAAGGAGAGTTTGTGCACTCCATTCCTACTGACTACTATCTGTTTAGTGAGACTGGAGTCAAGCTCACTATTTTAAAAAATCTGCTTGAAAAGATAATAGAGAGGCCACCACTGAAGGTTGGACCAGGAAACATAGCCCAGAAGCATTGGGTGAACTCCTTATTAAACTTGTTTTGTTTACATGTTTGATTGTTATGTTTTCTCTGATTGCCTCAATGTCTATGTATTCTCACAATCTTATCGATCCATTACATAAGTAACATAGGCACATCCATGCACATGAGTCTGTAATACCTTTAATTCTTATCTTGGATAAATTCCAGATCAAGTGGTATCGGAGGTCAAGGTTACTAAGGTTAGACAAGCTTGTGCTAGATTTTTTTGTTGAATGCTAACTAGATCAAAGCTTAAATTAGGAGAAGGAGAGTTGGCTGAAACTAACCCAGAAATTGGAAGAGTCTATTCTAAGAGGAAAATGTCAGAAGAAAATCCCTTGGAATCAGATTCCCAATTCATGGATAGTTTTATAACCCTAAAATCCATGGTGGAGGAAATGTATAGGGACTTTAAGAAACATAGAGATGAAGATTCATCAAGCTCCAAACAAGACAAAGGAGTAGAAGAATCTGTTCTCCATGACCACTCTAAAGGCAAAGGGAAAGAAGAAAAATTTCTTATTCCTCTTAATAGCCCTGAAAATAAAAAGAATAGATATTTGATTAAATTAGATGTTAAATTTGATTTACCAATATATGATGGAGAGATGAATGCAGAGAAGCTGGATAACTGGATCAGATAGATTGATGTTTATTGCAGAGTATAGAGCATTGACTCAGACAAGAGTAAGATTCAGTTGGCCAGCCTATGCCTTGGAGGCACTGCCTTGGTATTGTGGGAAGGCAGGACACAAGCTGACATGAAGAAACATGGTAAGATTCTTTCTGTCTAGAGTGAATTTGTTCCTGTAATTAAAAACCAATTCTATCCACTAGCATACGTGCAGCAAGCCATGATGAGCTGGCAAACTCTTTGATAGCTAAAAGGGAAAAGTGTACAAGGTTACACCCAAGAATTTAGGAAAATAGATTTGATTCTAGGAATTTCTTTAGACTCACCTAAGACTCCGTTGAAGTATATAGGTGGTCTACACAGCTACAGGAGGCACACTATCCTCATGTTTAATCCCACTAGTATATATGAGGTATCTATCCAAGCTACGCATCTAGAAGCTAGAGGAAAGAATGGGAGCCCAGAAGTTGGGGAATCATCCAAACCCACTGCAAGAAAAAATGAGAACAGAAAATAGAAATGGAAAGAGAGGAAGACAAACACTATACAAAAGAGAAAGTCTTCATGCACTCACTGTAAGAAGGATGGGCATGATGATGAGCATTGCCGGATTCTGCATCCGGAGCTGAAACCTAAGAAGTTCGAGGACAAGAAGAAGAAGATTGTTGTAGCTATTCAAAAATATTTGGGATCAAACTCAGGAGATGAAGCAACGATCGCAACCACAGGTATAAAAGGTAAAAATTCTGAAGCATCTACTAGTAATTCAGCACAATCTACCAACAACGAAGAAAATGAGAGAAAAAGACATGAGATTTTTCATATTCGAGTTATTTCCAATCATCAAAAGATTGATACTTTGTTTGATAGTGGCTCACAAGCAAATTTAATTTATGAAGAAATTATAAAGAAATTGAGATTACTAACCACACCTCACAAGAAACCATATCCATTAGGTTGGTTATGTGATAAAGCACAACTACAAGTGACTAGACAATGTAAACTTAAGTTTTCTTTTGGGTCAGCATTTGTAGATGAGGTTGAGTTAGATATATCCTTTGGATATATGTGGAATTGTTTTAGGAAGTCCTTACTTGTATGATAGAAAGGTTATTTTCTATAGAGCTGAGAACAAGTATCTACTCGTTAAAGATGGAATCGAATATATTGTAAGAGCTCATAAGCTCAAGAATAATTATACTCTCATAAACTCGGGGTAGATGAAACGAATTGTAAATTCATGTAAACAATTTTTACTAATGGTTGTAAAGGAAAAAAAAAACTGATAAAACCAATATATTTGAGGGTTGTGATGCTAAACAAAAAGCTGATTTAGAAAAGGTTGTTTCAAAATATGATATATTGTTTCAAGAACATAAAGGTCTACCACCCAAAAAGGAAATAGTGCGTGATATTAATTTGCAGCAAGATGATCCATTGCCTAACATCAAAATGTACAGGTTGTCCGCTTTAGAGAATGCAGAAATCAAGAAGTAGGTACAGGAGTTTCTCAAGAAGGGGTTCATCAGACCTAGCACATCGTCATGTGGGTCTCCAATTGTTTTGGTGAGAAAGAAAGATGGCTCGTTGAGAATGTACATTGCTTACCGAGCACTGAATAAGATAATGATAAAAAATCGTTATCCCCTTCCTCGCATAGATGATCTATTAGATCAGTTGAAAGAAGTTGTTTATTCTTCCAAGCTAGACTTGCATAGTGGATATCATCAGGTCAGAGTTGCAAAGCAAGATGCATGGAAGACTACTTTCAAAACAAAGTAGGGATTGTATGAGTGGCTAGTTATGCCTTTTGGCTTAACTAATGCTCCTGCTACTTCCATGAGAGTAATGAATGATGTACTCAAACCTTTTCTTGACGATTTTGTTGTTGTATATTTGGATGACATTATTATATTCAGCAAAACGTGGGAAGAACATTTAAAGCATATTAAGCAGACACTAGATGTTTTGAAAAGAGAAAATATTTATGTTAAGCTCTCAAAATGTGAATTTGGCAAAACATATTTGAATTATTTGGGACATATAGTAGGGGGTGGTGAATTGAAGATAGATCCCTATAAGGTTGCAGTCATTGTAAACTGGCCTAAACCAAAATCTGCTACATAAGTTAGAAGCTTCTTAGGAGCAGCACAATATTGGAGAAATTTTATTTCCAACTTTTCCTTAATTGCAGCTCCCTTACATGCTTTAACAGGATTGAACAAGGTGTTTCAGTGGGGAGGCAAACAGCAGAAAGCCTTCAACACCTTGAAAGAAAAGATTAGTATAGCACCAGTACTAGCACTACCCAATCTTCAAAGACCATTTGAGATTCAGACGGATGCCAGTGACTATGCCATGGGAGCAGTGTTGATGCAGCACGGTAAACCCATATGTTATCATTATGAGACATTTAATTTTCAGTAGTTAACTATCCCACATATGATAAAGAATTGTATGCATTAGTACAGAGTGTGAAAAAGTGGAAACATTACTTAATGGGCATAGAGACTGTTATACATATTGGTCATCAACCACTTCAATACCTACACTCCCAAAATAAGTTGCAGCAATAAAGACATTATAGGTGGATGGGTTTTCTACAACAGTTTCATTTAGTCATCAAATATAAAAAGGGCATACACAATAAAGTTGCAGATATGTTATCAAGGCCAATTATAAATGCATCTACTATACTTAAGCATAATTCAGTATTGCATGAAAGCTACATTGAACAATATGCTCAAGATATAGATTTTAAAAATGTATATGCAACTTTAAGTCCAGGCAAATGAGTAGAAGAATTGGACTATCATATTAAGGACCAACTATTGTATCATTTTGGGAAGTTATGCATTCCATAAACTGAAAGAGTAAAGATAATTCGAGAAGCACACACTTCTCTAATATCAGGTCATTTTGGTGTAAGTAAAACAGTTGCACAGCCGTAAAGATTTTGTTATTGGCCAAAAATGAATGAGATAGTTGCTAGATTTGTAAGAGGGTGTACCATGTGTGCTAAAATCAAACCCAGCAATAGATAGCTAGGCTTGTACACTCCACTGCCAGTTCCTTCTCATCCTTGGGAAAGTGTTTCCATGGACTTTGTTGGAGGACTACCTAAATCTAGGAAAGGTCATGACTATTTATATGTTGTTGTGGATAGGTTCAACAAAATGTGTATTTTGATACCTTGTAACAAACAGATTACAGCTAAACAAACTGCAATGTTGTTCTTTCAGCATGTATGGGTTCATTTTGGATTACCTACTTCCATTATATCTGATCGAGATACCCGATTTGTTGGGAAATTTTGGTCAAGTTTGTGGGAGTTGATGGACACCAAGCTTAAAAAGAGCACAACTTTTCATCCGTAAACAGATGGCCAAACAGAAGTGGTCAACAGGACAGTGATCCAGTTGCTCAAAGGCTATTGCAGCAAGCATCCCAAACTTTGGGATGAACATTTATGTTATGTGCAACATGCTTACAACCAAGCAAAACATTCTCCTACACAGAGATCTCCTTTTGAGCCCTGTTTTGGTTTCACACCAAGGTCTCCCTTGGATTTTGTCTTTGGTAAAGACATAGTAGTTGATGGACACATTGATGTGGACAAGGCAACCAAGTTCATTGAACAAATCCAAGAGATTCACCAGGCAGTACAAGAATAGCTGGAAAAGAGCCAAACCAAGTAAAAGGCAAGGCATGACAAGCATTGGATGGAGCATAGTTTCCAAGTTGGTTTTCAAGTCTGGCTATATATTAGTAAAGATAGAATGCAGGGTGAAGGTAAGAAACTGAAGCCAATAAGGTGTGGACCCTTCAAGATACTTGAGAAAATTGGTGAGAATGTTTTTCACCTTGATCTACCAGCTTACATGCACATCTACTTAGTTGTTAATGTGGACAGATTGAGACTTTTTGAACCTTCATTAATTGAATATCCTGAAGAGCAGATTCAATTTCCTTCTATTGATGATCTGTTACCTGAATATCTTAATGAATTGCAGGAAGATACAGTTCTGGACAGGAAGGTAAGAACCACACGTAGAGGAGATGTCGAGTACCTCAGGATTGGACTCAAAGGTTCAAAACCAAGCAGTGCGAAATGGATAGAAATTGAGCAAGCGAGGAAGCAATACCCTCACTTGATTGATGCTTAAAAGAAAACCAACTTTTGGTGGTCCAAAGCTTTTTAAGTGGGAAGGCCATGATCTGAATTGGATCCTAAAACATTCTCTAAGTTTTCATGACTGTTTCAAATTGTGGTAAAAGATTCAAGTCTTAGAATCGTCAAAGCTATCAGAAGGAATCCTCATAACAGTTGTAGTTGTGGCCAGAGTGTAGCAACGAGGACCCTTGGTGGAGCGTGCAGATCGTTGGCCCATGGTAAACGTGCACTTGCGCAAACTAGCAAAATGGGAGGCCAAATCAAGAAACAGGGTGTTTTCTGATATGCGATTAGCGCTCGCAAGGCGTCCCCCTCAATGAAGGAAAGCCCCGAAGTGCCTAGACTCGAAATCACCATAAATTTCAGAAAAGTAGCTGTTTTGGTTCCGTAGCGTGGGATTCCCCAAAACTGGCAGGATATCAGAAGGATTTGAGGTGGTAAGCAGTTTTGGCTAAGTCTCGCCTAATGTCACACATTGAGAGGCACACATCCGGCAGAAGAGAGAGAAAACTGCTCGCATTGGATGGGTAAATGTTGTGTGACTTGTCCACCCGATATGAAGGATGACCGTAGGATCTGGGGGGCCCAGATCGATGGAGGACATTCATCCCGATGACTAACCAGATTTGACAGGTTAAAAAGAAAGATGACAGGGGATTTGAATTCCGACGTGAACGATGAGTTGGCAAACGATTCTTGTTCACAGGCAATCTTGAAGCAAACAGACTTAACGACCATTCGAGTATGATTCAGGGAATCTGACATCTAGTTCGTTAGAAAACAGGTGGCCACCTCCCTACGAGACGTTACCCAGTGATGATGACACAAAGCAGAGGGATTCAAATGGACAGAGGATAGGAAAACTAGAAGGCTGGGAAGTGGAAACGAGCGGTCAAAGAACAGATTGGATTTAAAGCCATAAACTGACAGAAGCAGAAAGAGGAGGCAAAAACACGAAACGAGAAAACACAGAGACGTAGAAAGCTAATAGCAGAGATCTGAGAGTAAGAGCCGAGCTGAATTGAAGGTGGAATTGAGCCAGATAGAGCCAGAGAGAGTCAAAGATTCTATGTACTCCATTGAAGGCTTGAGAGGTTCAAGAAAACTCCTCGGCATAGGCCTGTCATACTACTATGACCCTCAGAGGTCGAGTTTCAGTAAGGAGAGTCTATGCACTCCATTCCTACTGACTACTATCTATTTAGTGAGACTTGAGTCGAGCTCACTATTGTAAAAAATTTGCTTGAAAACATAATAGAGAGGCCACCACTGAAGGTTGGACCAGGAGACGTAGCCCAGGAGCATTGGGTGAACTCATTATTAAACTTGTTTTGTTTACATGTTTGACTGTTATGTTTTCTCTAATTACCTCAGTGTATATGTATTCTTGCAATCTTATCGATCAATTGCATAAGTAACATAGGCACATCCATGCACATGAGTCTGTAATACCTTTAATTCTTATCCTGGATAAATTCCAGATCAGTATCCAGTTCGAAAATTTATGAAACGTGGTCCCTGAAGGAAGAGAGAAGGTTGTAGCCTTCTGTAGGTCGGCGCCTACGCACTGGTAAATGTATCGGCCAGTATATAAGCTAGGGGGTCATGATGCTACCTTGATGTTTGGAGCTATGTGAAGCAAAAATTATTTCAGGGATGGAGGAAGAAAAGGTCCTAAGTATAGCCCAATGATCGAGCCTCCTTTGAGTGACGACGAAGGAGCAGCATAGTCTTCTCCACTGAGCACTATTTAGTTGATAAGACAAGGGTTCTCATGAATACCTACACCACCTCCATCCTCATCCCATCCATTCACATGCCTCCATCCTCACCCCCACCTCTCTCCCCATCGCCCACACCACCCTACCTCCACCGTTGTTCAACATGGTGAACTCTGTAAAGCTACCTGTATTCAAGGGTGTAGGAAATGAAGATCCTGACCATTTTTGGCTCATTGCGAAGGCCGTATGGGAAGCTTAGGGTATCACAGACGACCAGATGAATAAATCCATGCTAGTCAGTGCTTTGTAGGACCGTGCACTAACGTGGTACATTAAGTATAGTACAGATAACCCAACGTCCATGTTAGCAGATATCCAGGCTACGCTGAATAAAGAATTCAGTAGACCTAAGTCTCAAGCACAGTCGATTATGGGATTCAAGGAGATCATGATGAAGCCTGGGGAGATGCCCTGGGATTTGGACCAAATATTGAAAAGTACGATTCGTGAAGCCAACATGAACCTAACTGTTGAGCAGCACCGTGAATGGTTCGTGGCCTCAATCCTGCCCCACCTAAGCATTGCGCTATCACAACAAGATATTGGGACCCAGATAGAAGCTCTGGAAATCGCGATGAGGCTGCATAAGACACCAATGCAGGATGCTAATCTAGGAGTTTAGCAGATTCATGCGTAGTTCCAAAACCTTTGTCTCGAAATGAAAACTCTAAGGAAGGACTGAACAACTTGTCTAGAGGTGCACAAAGAAGTTTGGTGCCTAAAATGCAAGGGTTAGGGGCATGACAAGGATCATTGTCCAATCTTTGCAAACTATGTTGTTGTGGGGGGACCAATGACTTTACGACTGGAGGCTATGACAAGGCCAAGCGTAGGACCCATGCTATGGTGCGTTATATTCTAGGTGGTTGGGAAACATGCAACCGACATTTGCCATTTGTTGCAGAAATTCATACAGACACCCCAACATCTCTTCTGAAATTTCTGGCAGTCAATAGTTTTATCACTCAAAAATTTCTCTAGAAGTTATTAGAAGAAATAAATTGACTGAGGTAACCACAAACCAACTTTTCGGCATAGGCTCTAGCCAACCTAAACTCAGAGAGGGCTCTCTCTATGTGATTTAGCTTTGTTTGTTGGGATTTCATGCTAGTTATGAATGTTCAAGGGATTTTTTGATTTGTATTGAAGATTGGATGGTGGGATCCTTAAAACAGATGGATAAAATGATGTCTTTAGACCATTGAGCTATGGAGACAATAGAAGGGTAGCCGGACTAGATCAACTCACTAAAGGGATGTTCAGAGGGCAAGCTAGCAGAGTAAAGTGCAGGTCTTTGGAACAAGAGGGTGAAATGGTTTTAATCATGCTAATAGAGCAATTAAGAATTCTAAGACCAAGATATAAAGGAGGAATAGAGGGTAATCGAAACAAAGGGAAATTAAGAATCCTTTGATATGAATTAGCAAGAAACAACCTAAACTAAGGAGAAAGTAAGAATTGTTTAACTTAGATATCAGTTGAAAACATTTAAATGCCTAACTATTAAAATGGAGTGTACTTAAACAAATTATGAGATATTATTCCAGTTATAGCATTTAGATTCAGAAATACATTAAAGATTGTGGAAAAACTTTAAGAAAGATAACAACAACATGAGAAACTACTTGTCTACACTTCGCTTAACACATGAATCCTGTGAAATATCTTGTCTTTATTCATCAATCTAGCTTGTTGGCCCAGTGTTTGGTCAATTTAGTGTGTTCTAAATTACTGATTAAAATGTCAATCAGGGATTCGTAAACTGACGAAGTGAAGTGTACTATATGTACAAGATAACCATTTTCTTAGCCTTTTGTCGTTTTTGAGTTTTTTTTTTAGTTTGTTTTAGGATTTATCTTTTATGGATTCCCTAGTGTGTATGATGGCGAAAATGAAAGTTAAGTATGGATGGTAATGGTGATTTCTACAATGATTTTCCAAACTTAAAGGTGTTCAAAAAGAAAGCTCTAAACTAACTGTAATGAAATCAATTCTTAAGAGGAAGTAAATGTATCAAACAGTGAACTAATGACAATGGCCCAGTATCCTTGCTGCTGTATGAAAAAGAAACTAAAAACTGAACTTAAAGCAACTCAAAAACTGAAAGCAAAGCAACTAATTCAGACTACTTAAACCCTTCTGATCCTTTACCCTTCAACTCAATCTGCCTTATGGGAAGCAATCATGAACAAGTTAAGCAATATGATATCTAAATTGCAGGAAATTAAATTGCATAAAGGAAACTAATCACACTACTTCAACTCTTCTGATCCTTTACCCTTCAACTCAATCTGCCTTATGGGAAGCAATCATGAACAAGTTAAGCAATATGATATCTAAATTGCAGGAAATTAAATTTCATAAAGGAAACTAATCACACTACTTCAACTCTTCTGATCCTTTACCCTTCAACTCAATCTTCCTTATGGGAAGCAATCATGAAAAAGTTAAGCAATATGATATCTAAATTACAAGAAAGCAAACTAAATCACACAACAATAAGTAATATTCTGATTCCTTACTAATAGAGTCACTTGACTATAGAAAGAAACCATAAACAAATGAGTAGTATGATGTCTAAGTGATGGCTACTTGGTTTAGTTCACGGGCTGCTCTCCAGGTGTGCCAATACCTCTGAAAACTAAGGATCGTGCCCCGCAAACCTTCACGTGGGCAAAACAGAGCCATGCCACCGCGAAATTCTTCATTTGGCCCTTCCTTTGACCATCGTTGACTGTGACTATTTATGAATGATTTGGCTGATCTGAGGGGACACACCCCATGTACACGTCACGTGCAGCTTACCCATGTGGCTGATTTCTCCATCGGACACCTATAGCATAGCCTTTAACAAAATGGCTGCGGAAACTTGGGCTGGCTGCGGAAAGTGACAAGTTTCCGCAGCTACTTGAACAAAAATCTAAATCAAACAACAGTCATAAGCATAGTTAGGAAACCATTCCATAAGTTCTTTTTAAACTATTATGCAACGATTTGACATCTTGGTGGACGAAGTAAATGGAAAAAGAAGGCTGAAAGGGTATATAGGGAAGTGCAGGTTTGGGACTCAACATACCCCCATTGTGAAGGTGTTGCATGTCCTCATGCAACCAAAATTTAGTCACCCCTTTCTAATCCATATGTTCTGATGCTTCTGCTAGGACGTCTAGCCCTCTTTTCTTCTTCTTTGGTGCTACCACCATTCTTGGTTTCCTTATTAGACACCTGAACTTGAGATTAATCAATGCTCTGCTCAACTTTTTGCACTTTTTCTTTAGCTTCTTGTTTTTCCTTTGCCATAGTCCTAAATGGAGCATAGTGTTATCATGGATAATCTTATCTACCTTGCTCTGCTCTTTGAGTGCTTCATTTTCCTGCTTGATATGCCTATTTAGGACTTCTAATTCAAATACCTCCTGTTTCAAGGACTGAACTTGTGCATCTAGTGGCAGAGTGGTGCTTGGACCTACAACTGATTTTTCTAATGATTCCAAGTAGTCATATACTTCCTGTTGATTGGAGTCTACTTCAGGTGTCTTTCTTGGACTGAGTTCAAAATCTGGTGGAGGAGGAGGACTTCTCTCCAACTCTGGCCGAGAAGGGCTTTCATCATGTGTAGGACTGATTTCAATGCTTGGTTGAGGATGAGGTGGACTACGGCCAGCTGGAGTTTTCTCAGGTGTCTCTCCACCTAAGTCAATGAAGTGGGGCCGTTTTATTTGCGTTTTACTCCCTTTTCCTCTTAACCTTGTGCTTCTCCTTAAGTATGGTGGACTAGTGCTCTTTTCTTGTATACTCTATTTTCCTTTTGCCTTTTTCTTTGCTATAGCAGCAACCTAAAGATGTACTAATCTTTCTGACAGTGGTTGATAATCCTCCTCTATGGATTGCTCAGGGGATGGATAGACTTCTTGGATGGTTCTTTTGCCTTTTTCTTTCTTCTGTTTCTTGTCTTTAGCTTTATCTTCTTCTTCATTTTGGTCAGTTTCTTGAGTTTCTATAGTAGGGGAGTCTTGGACTGTAGTGTTCTTTTCTCTCCTCCTACTTTTCCTTGGTGTCCTCGGTGTGCTACTTTTAGAGGCCTCAGATGGCTCTTGGAAGTAGTTTCTTATCAAAAATTTCTCCCATGTATCTTTGTTTTTCCTTAAGTGGTCTTCAATAAGAATTTTTATAAGTCCATGATGGTATAGATGGGGGTCTATATTGCCTATGTGTTTTTGGACTGTAATGCTCATTTTCTTCAAACTCAAGAGCAAGAAATAAGGCAAATTAAGAGCCTGATTTTCTAAGAAATTCATTAGCAGTCTAGCATGATACATATACATCAAACCGAAGCGTCCTTCACAGGTGACAAATTTTTGGATAACTAATAGTAGGCTAGCCCATTCTTCCTTTAATGCATGAACAGGGATTCCTTTAGTAAACACGGGAGTGTTCATACCTGGGTTTCTTAGCATGATTCTCCATGCCTGTTCATCCACGCTTTTATTTTTGAACTATCTTTCACCTTCCTGAGGTAAGCCTGTAGCAGCTGCTACCGTTGTTTCGGTCATTGTAAGCTTCAAATATCTAATCTCCACTTTCTGACCATCAAATGACCGTGCAAAAGCCTTGGTTACTTCTTTGTTATAGCCTTTAAACCTTTGAATGAACTGTAACCACTTAGCTTTCTTCAGTAAATCCTCGACCTAAGGGTAACCTTCTAAGTATTTTGGTCCTTCTGGCTCTGCCCTGAGTAGCTTTCCCATTTCTTTCCCTTTTTCGGATTTCGGCTAAGGATACAATTTTTAACAGAGGACAGTAGTTTGATTGCAGGGTTTATGGTAAAAGGTAATGGTTGTAATCGATAGCAGGTGACGGGAATGCTTCGGATTACAGGCAGAACAGAGGATAGACAGTGGTGAACGGGTTTACAAAATGAAGTGCGTGTATATGAAAGGAAGGTCTTAAATGAAATGGTAAGTGATTGGTAGAGGAGGCGAGATATTTTTGAATTAATGGTTGTGTACGGGAGATCACACGTTTTTAATAGATAGCTGTGGAAAATACGGTCAAGAAGAGCCGTAAGGAGATTGGTCACATCTCATGTGCGCAGGTGGCAAATGAAGTGCAGTTAACTTGAGTTTAAACCCGAAAAACCCATCATGAGACCGTTAAGAAATGAATGCTTGGTGTATGGAGTAATGTCGTGGGATAGGAGTGGTAATGGAGCTATCATATCGAATCATTGCACATAGTAGAACTTTTCATGGTTTGATAACTATGCATAATCATGACTTTAATTGCTATTTGATAAAAAAAATTGCTCGTACCTTTGGAAACTTTGTCATTTCTTGCCCATAGCTTTTAGCCAACTGTTCTTTCTTGATATCTTGGAGATGCTCCATGTCTTCATGGTATTTGCTCACTTACACCTGCATTTTCATGATTTCTGTACTAACATTTTGACTGTGTATTTGAAAAACAGAGTGATGGTGGCTGCGGAAATCGTTTCTGGCTGCGGAAACTGTTTCTGGCTGCGGAAACTGCTTCCAGCTGCGGAAACTGGGACAACACCCACTTAGCTGAACAAATGTGGTTAGAAAAGAACTAACTGAGTGGAAATAGTTCTGAAAGGAACTTTTATTGATGAAATGAGAATGAAATGAGTGGAATGGAATGAAAATGAAGTGGAGTGAAGTGAAGAGAAAATGTGAATGAGATGGAGGTGAAGTGAAATGGCAAATGAGGTGGAGTGAAGATGGAAAGAGAAGGAGAGGAGATTTTTTTTTTTATAGAAAATATAGAGTGTCAAGTGTCCTTGATTTTCACTCCATATTTTCTGTATAAGACTGCCAATCTATGATTGGTTTTCAGGCTTATACAATTTTTTTATTTTTTTATTTTTTATTTTTTAACTGAAAGAATAAAAGGCTAGGCTGGTGGGGAAGAAGGATTCTTCTCCACCAGCCTTATTGCAGAATTCTCTTGGAACATCTTGACAAATTCTTCTTTTGAGAGTGGCTTATGATAAATTTTCAATCGGTGGCCATTCACAAGAAAAGAAATCTGAAATTCATCAATGGTCTTGACTCTTACTGCTCCATTATTAAAGACTTTGTCAATTTCATATGGCCCAAGCCAATGGGTCTGAAATTTACCTTTAAAGTCTTTTAACTTGGAATCAAACAGTAATGCCCAATCTCCCTCTTGAAACTTTCTCTCTTTGATGCATCTGTCATGCCATTTAGTTCTTTGATGTTGAACTAGATCAGTCTTTAAAATTGCTTCTTGTCTGATTTCATCTAGCTCATTCAGCTGCTCCATTATGTGCTTTTGGGCTTCTGATAGATTCATCCCCAACTGGACTGCCATCTTGAAAGTCTTGACTTGAAACTCAATGGGGAGCAGGACTTCTTTCCCATAAACAAGTTCATAGGGAGAATGTCCTATTGTATTCTTCCATGTAGTTTTGTAGGCCCATAAGGCTTCAGGAAGCCTTTCTGCCCAATCTTTTCTATGTAGATGAACAGTTTTGGTGATGATGCTTTCAAGAACTTTGTTTGTAGACTCCACCTGGCCATTTGCTTGTGGATGGTAAGGAGTAGATTTTATGTGCTTGATTTTGTATTCTTCCATCAGCTTCTCCATCAAGTTAGATGTAAATTGACTTCCCTGATCTGTCACAATTTCTCTTGGGACACCAAAACGAGTAAAAATATCCTCAAAAAGAAATTGAACAACTGAATTTTCAGTGGCAAAAGGCAATGCTTTAGCTTCTACCCATTTAGTGACATAATCAGTGCATACCAATATATACTTTTTTTGTTTAGATGGTGGATTAATAGGTCCAATGAAATCTAAAGCCCATTTTTCAAAGGGTTTGATGAGTACCTGTGGTTGTAATGGCATTTCATTTGAAAGAGTCGGTCTCCCAACTCTTTGGCAGTTGTCACACCTTCTGACATATTGTTTTGCATCTTTGAAAAGGGAAGGCCAATAATATCCTAAAGAAAGGATTTTATAGGCCGTCCTTTTGTCAGCAAAGTGTCCACCGCATGGTTCATCATGACATGCCTTGAGGATGTCAGGCATTTCATCTTCCCGAACACATCTTCTGATCACACAATCTAGCCCTGTTTTAAACAATTCATTAGAAATCCATGAATAACTTGAACTCTCCTGAATAATTTTTCTTTTTTCACTAGGAAATAGATGTGGAGGTAGCTTTCCTGTAGCCAAATAGTTAGCAATATCTACATACCAAGGAGTCTTAGTAGTTATTGCAAATAAATACTCATCTGGGAACTTATCCTCTACAGGATAATCTTCATTAGTATTTTGGATTCTAGACAAGAAATCAGCTACTGTATTTTGTTTCGCTGGTCTATCCAACACAGTAATATTGAATTCTTGTAAAAGTAAGAGCCATCTTGTAACTCTTCCATTAGTAACAGGTGTATTCATGAGATATCTAATTGCAGAATGATCAGTATGGACAAAAGTTTCATAGCCTGTTATATAGTGTCTAAACTTATTGATTGCATGAACAACAACTAAGAACTCTTTCTCAGTCACAGTATAGTTTAACTCAGTGGGAGTCAAATTTTTACTGGTGTAGTAAATGGCATAAGGAACTAAATCCTTTTGTCCCAACACAGCTCCTAGAGCTATATCTGAAGCATCTGTGGAAATATGGAAAGGAAGTTTCCAATTTGGCCCTCTCAAAATGGGTGCTTCAGATATTCTTGTTTTCAAAGTTTCAAATGCAGATTGACAATCAGGATCCCATTTGAATTCACAGTATTTTGTAAGTGATTTGAAGCGTGGAAATGCTATTTTGGTGAAGTTTTCAATAAATCTTCTATAGTATCCAGTAAATCCAAGAAAACTTCTAACATCTTTTTGACAATTTGGAATAGGCAACTTGGATATGACTTCAAATTTTGATCTATCAACTTTAATCCCATCCCCTGAAATATGATGTCCTAAAACAATCCCTTCAGTAAACATCATAAAGCATTTTTCATGACTTAATGATAGGTTTGTTTCTTTACATCTTATAAGGACTTTTTCCAAATTCTCTAATGCCTCTTCAAACGAATTACCATAAACTGTAAAATCATCCATATAAACCTCTACACAATCATGGATTAGATAAGAAAATATTCCTAGTACTGCCCTTTGAAATGTTTCGGGTGCATTACATAATCCAAAAGGAAGTACTCGGTAAGCAAAAGTTCCCCATGGACAGGTAAATGTGGTCTTGTCCTGATCTTCAGGTGCTACCTGAATCTGATTGTAGCCACTAAAACCATCCAAAAATGAAAAATACTTTTTGCCTGCTAAAGTATCTAATACCTGATCGATAAAGGGTAAAGGAAAGTGATCCTTCAAAGTTGCTTTGTTCAATTCCCTGTAATCAATGCATACCCTCCATTTACCATTCTTTTTAGGTACTATAACCAAAGGTGAAACCCATCGGCTATCTGAAATTGGATAAATGAAGTTTACATTAAGTAAATTTTGGAGCTCTTCTTTCACTATCTCCCTAAGGTTTGGATTCATCCTTCTCTGAGGTTGTCTGATTGGTCTACTATTTTCCTCAATGTAGATGTGATGAATGCAAGTCTTAGGGTCAATACCTTTCATATCAGTATATTCCCATGCAAATGCAGTAGAATGTTTTTGCAAGATTTTGGTTAGTTCTTCCTGTTGTGATCTTTCCAAATTTTTGTTGATATTCAATGTTTTTCCTGGAAAGATCTCAATGGCGGAACTACCAAACTCTTCCATAGAGAAAAGAGACATTTTTCTAGATGATAAATACTCAATGTCGGAATCTAACTGAAATTGTGTGTGGTCATATTCTGAAGATGTTTCAAAGTTTTCTATTGTGTTCAAAATTTGACTATCTTCACTAACTTCAGAAATGGTAAAGACAGGTTGTATAGTATCTTCATCATCAATCCACTCATTATCTCCTATTTCTGTAATTGCTTTTGCTGGAGGATACATATTGAATTTCTTTGTCGAATTACCATCAGAAATATACATATCCCCAGACCTACAACTGATGAAAGCATCGTTGTGGCTAGCCAAGGTCTTCCTAAGATGAGAGGGTGTCCTCCTAAATTACTCTTGGGGGTTAAAATCATAAAATCTACTGGATATTCCCAAGAGTCTAAGGAGAATGAAATGTCTTCTAATACACCATCTGGTTTAATAATTGATCGATCTGCAAGTTGCAGTAAAGTAGGTGTAAAGAGAAGATTGGGAAGTTTCAGTTGTTCCATAGTCTGTCTACTCATAATGTTGATAGCAGCCCCTAAATCAATCAAAGTATTTGGAATTTCTACCCCATTGATATGTGTTTTAACAATTGGACTACCGGGATCTACATATTTCTGCATAGTAATTTTTCCCATCATGATGTCTGCAATTTTCCCTACCAGGTGGATTCTTCTTGTGCCTCTAGGTTTCCTTCCTGGTCTTTTAAGACTCAACTCCTTTATTGTTTTTGCTAGAATAGGAATCTCTCTAATGGCTTGTAACAAGGGAATCTTGATACAGACATTCTTCAATTCATCTAGAAAATCATAGTCAGGCAACAAGATTTGTTTTTCCACCCCTTTTTCAATTTGTAATCTTTCAGGAAAAGGAGGTGTGGATGAAGATGCAGGTTGCTCAACTATAGGAGTTGTGGGGGTTAGCTTTTTTTCTTTTTCTTTCTGAGTGTTTGGGTTTTGAAGAAATGCTTCAGAACACTTATTGGCTTCAAGAGAATCTTCCTCAGAAATGCTTTGATTTTGGGCATCTATAGAAGGTTTATCTAAAACTCTACCAGATCTGAGTTTTACATCATTGAGAGGAACAATCATATAGGTAGGAAATTGTTGACCTTCTACCATGTAAGCATTTTGAGGGTTTTTATTATTGGGGTTTGGCAATGGCTGAGAAGGAAGTTGATTTGACTTCTGTTGGAATGGAAGCAAGAGTTGAGAATTTGGGTTCTGTTGAGACGGTTGTTGTTGTTGAAATGGCAATGATAGTTGTGGGTTTTGATTTGGAAGTTGTGGAGGTTGTTGGTTTTGAAAAGATGGAGGATATTGATAAAATTGAGCAAATCTCCCATAAGGATTTTGCATGCATTGTACCCATGATTGAAAAGAATTTTGAGTTTGGGACCAAGGTTGTTGCCAAGGATTCCAATTTGGTGGGGTTTGAAAGTTCATAGAGTTATTAAACCCTTGGTTTTGTTGCCCCTGCCAAGGTCTCCTTGCAACAAAACAGAGAGACTCAATTGTATTTGGATCTTCTTGGAAGGAAGCTTTGAGCCCAGGAATTGAAGGACAATCCTTGGGCTCATGATTCTCTGAACAAATCGCACATGTTTCTACAACTTTTGCATCCAAGGGACATTCCCTGAGAGCATGTTTTTTTCTACATTTTGGGCAAAAGATGGCTAAAGCTTCAGCTTCTGCTTTCTGCTTATTTTGGATCTTAAGAGTGTCTAGTTGCTCACTAAGACTCCCTAAGATATCAGTTTTTAATTCATCAAGCATATTGCCAATCTCAGCCCTGCTTACTGCTCTAGTTGCAGATTTGTTTGCTCTGATGAGAGAAGGATCTCTAGGCCCTTTTCCAGTTTTAGATTTTCCTCGAGAGATGGACACACAGCTCTACTATATCATGAAGTGGAAGTTGAGATATGTCTCCTTTTCCCATCATGTTCAAAATATCTATCCATTCATCTCTAATGGCTTTTAAAAGAAGGGCTTTCAAGGTTTCCTCATCTAAGTTACTCATTTTTGCCCTTTTCAGATTGTACTGGAATCTTTCAAGTAAATCCTCCAAGTTTTCATCTTCTCTTTGTACCATTTTAAATACTTCATCCTTGTGGTTGGTAGGCATACAATAATCCATGTATCTATCCAGAAATGTTTGTTTCATATCATTCCAAGTCCTAATGGATTGAGTGATTAATCCCATGAACCATTTCAAAGCAACTCCTTTCAATGTTGATGGAAACAGTTTGAGTTTTTGAGAGTCTTCCATGAAAGTTTGGGAGGATAGATGGTGAAATATTTTTCATTGTTGCTCAAGAATCCTCATCGACTATAGGAAATCCAAATGAGTTATCTCCATCCCTATTTCCCCCATTGTTACCTCTACCTCCTCCATTATTTCCTCCTCCCCCTCCTCTACCTCTACCTCTACCAAATCCGTTAACTCCATCTTCTGTCATGGTAGTTTTCTCAGAGATTTCAGAGTCCTCTGGTTCCTCTACTAATGGCGAACGAGGAGGAATTTCTCCCTCTTCTTCCTCAGATGATTCTACTTCTTCAATTACAATGTGTATCCCTGTAGAAGAAAAGAAAGGATCTTTTCCTAATTCAGATTCGATGGATGGTGAGGAAGAGTCTCCTAACTCAACTACTGCCTCTTGAATTCTAGGAATCCTAGGGCTAGGAGTGTAGGTTGGAGATTATGGAGGTGTCTCTTGTCTATTCCTTGAGGTAGAAGGAGTTGTGAAAATCAAACTCTTGGCTCTAGCTAAAAACCTTCCCCTAGAATCTCTTGCTCTATGCATATCATTTTTAATTTTCTTTAAGTCAAGCTAATAATTCTATTTCTGATCTTCCAGGTCACTCTAGGTGCAAGAAGAGAGCATACACAAGAAACTATTAAACCAATAACTTTCTCTTTTCTGATCCTCCAGATCACACTAAGTGCAAGAGGAGAGCATACTTTGAGAGGTTATCAATTTTCCTTCCTTGAATTTTTTTTTAAGAAATTGGCTACCTAGTTTCACTTCCCCGGCAACGGCGCCAAAATGTTTGGTCAATTTAGTGTGTTCTAAATTGCTGATTAAAATGTCAATCCGGGATTCGTAAACTAACGAAGTGAAGTGTACTATATGTACAAGATAACCATTTTCTTATCCTTTTGTCGTTTTTGAGTTTTTTTTTTTAAGTTTGTTTTAGGATTTATCTTTTATGGATTCCCTAGTGTGTGTGATGGTGAAAATGAAAGTTAAGTATGGATGGTAATGGTGATTTCTACAGTGATTTTCCAAACTTAAAAGTGTTAAAAAAGAAAGCTCTAAACTAACTGTAATGAAATCAATTCTTAAGAGGAAGTAAATGTATCAAACAATGAACTAATGACAATGGCCCAATATCCTTGTTGCTGTATGAAAAAGAAAGTAAAAACTGAACTTAAAGCAACTCAAAGACTGAAAGCAAAGCAACTAATTCACACTACTTAAACCCTTCTGATCCTTTACCCTTCAACTCAATCTACCTTATGGGAAGCAATCATGAACAAGTTAAGCAATATGATATCTAAATTGCAGGAATTTAAATTGCATAAAGGAAACTAATCACACTACTTCAACTCTTCTGATCCTTTACCCTTCAACTCAATCTGCCTTATGGGAAGCAATCATGAACAAGTTAAGCAATATGATATCTAAATTGCAGGAAATTAAATTGCATAAAGGAAACTAATCACACTACTTCAACTCTTCTGATCCTTTACCCTTCAACTCAATCTGCCTTATGGGAAGCAATCATGAACAAGTTAAGCAATATGATATCTAAATTGCAAGAAAGCAAACTAAATCACACTACAATAAGTAATATTCTGATTCCTTACTAATAGAGTCACTTGACTATAGAAAGAAACCATAAACAAATGAGTAGTATGATGTCTAAATAGCAGAAAAATAAATAAGCAAAACACAATTTGAAAATGATAGTGCTGGAATTAAACTTCAGAAAATGAAAATTAGCAGGAAGGACAAGATGATCTCATATGTCAGTAGTTATAAAAGAATAGGTAAATCTGCCCGGGCTACCTACAACAAAACCTGTAAAAGAAGCACTGATCAGCTAACAGTTAGAAAAGAAACATAAAGGAAATATAGACAGCAATGATCATTAGAACATCACACTATATATACAAGCAATGATTGAAAGAAAACAGTAAATGAAAGCAAGTAGAAACTATACAAGGCTCTGGTGTACAGGGGCCCTCTGCAACCTCGGCCAGTCAATCACTTAGTCACAAATCCGATTCAGAAAAACTGTCTTCTCATGTATTTAAAGTGAAATGCAGTACAGTGGGTGACAACAGTCGAAATTACAATATGAAAGCTAATCCTTCAGCGTATATCAATGTGTTATTTATAAGAAAAAGATGTTGCAACTAATTCCTAGATTTATGCTACTAAAAGACACGTAAATCCCTTGAGCTGAGATCTAGCGTGGTGGTCATGAATTCATGGAGTGGTGGCTACTTGGTTTAGTTCACGGGCTGCTCTCCAGGTGTGCCAATACCTCCGAAAACTAAGGATCGTGCCCCGCAAACCTTCACGTGGGCAAAACAGAGCCGTGCCACCGCGAAATTCTTTATTTGGCCCTTCCTTTGACCATCGTTGACCGCAACTGTTTATGAATGATTTGGTTGATCTGAGGGGACACACCCCATGTACACGTCACTTGCAGCTCACCCATGTGGTTGGTTTCTCCATCGGACACCTGTAGCATTGCCTTTAACAAAATGGATGCGGAAACTTGGGTTGGCTGCAGAAAGTGACAAGTTTTCGCAGCTACTTGAACAAAAATCTAAATCAAACAACAGTCATAAGCATAGTTAGGAAACCATTCCATAATTTCTTTTTAAACTATTATGCAATGATTTGACAGCTTGGTGGATGAAGTAAATGGAAAAAGAAGGCTGAAAGGGTATATAGGGAAGTGCAGGTTTGGGACTCAACACCCAGTCAGTGATACAATAACTTTACAGCCTTTTGATCAAGAAGTCTATAGAAATGTCTAAGAATCCACACTACATACTTTGAGTTGTGAAGTATTTATACAAAAGTTTAATACAAAATATCCCAAACTAACTTGAGATTTAACCTAGGAAATAAAAATATCTTTTTTCTAGAAGGTAGAGAGAACTATTGAACTGCGTCATGTTGTCCCTAGAATTTTCGTGTTGTTGGCCTTTATAGTTGGGTTTCTAGTCTTTTATGCTACCTTGTTGTTTGGTTTTTTACATTGGAATCTATATTCACTTTTGGCTTTCATCTGATACACTTTGACACTAATACTCTTTAATCATGCTAACCCGCCTTTACCTTTTACCCTGCTGACTTTACATTAACCTTTTTACTACATTTTTCTATAGTAAATCAGTCAATTTTTTCCATAATTCAACATCAAGTAACTTTATTTTCAACATCCTCCTATATATCTCATCTGCCTCAGTGTACTTAGCAAAAGTAGGCCTAGTGATGAATAGGTGTTCACCTCATGTTGGAGGAAAAACAGGTTTTCAATTGTCTAGTAAAGAACTTTGCCTGTTGGCAATGCCTTTATCGATGATGTACTGGCCTATTCTTCAGCGAGCTCTCTGACTTTGTTGTCATAATCCTGTTGTGTCATGAGCTTGTCATTTATGACCAAGGGACTAGGTAACCCTTTCTCTCTCAAAATTTGAAATTTGGCCATAAATCTATCAACTACTACCTACATATGTTGACACTTGTCCTCCAAGTTTAACATTAAGTTTCTCTTGGAAGGGACCTTTCTTACCTCCAAAATTGTTTCTGTCCTATCCTCTATATCCAATTCTTGAAGTTCATACTTGTTTTTACTGTTGAGGAAGTGGATAAGTCTGGAAGCATCTTTAGGCATGTCTCCTGATGCAAGAGCATCCAAGCACTCTTCATTAAAGAAGGAATCCAAAGCAGAGCAAGGAGGATACGTGGAAAAATGAGAAAAACATGGGACAAATTCTGTTAAAACCAAGCTAAATGATGGAATGGATAAAGTCTCTAGAATATTATTTAATGTAATCTGCCATGTGTATACGAATAGAGAGATTTAGTGGTTGTTGAGGAAATTGTGGAGAGGATTTGATCGGATCCTTCCAGTGATCTGATCCAATGTTTTCTTATAAATTATGATGAACTTGCATGTTCAGTAGACATAGGAAGAGATAGTAATAGATAGAGAGTTGTAAGCCCAAGTGAGCAAAATGTAATTGATTGGGAGACTTTTCTAAGGCTGAAATGCCTTAGCATGTAATTGTTCTGTATAATACAAAAAAGTGTGCCTTGTGTTGATTTTTTGTGCCTGTATGTATTTTATAAACTGTTTGAATGTGACAGTGTTGCAGTTTTGGTCGACCATCGATCACAATAGGATCAAAGGGGATCCAAAGATATCGAGTTAACTGTTGTATAGAGTGATGATAGTTTGAAACAGAGAAATGGCAGAGAAACTGTGTTAAAGCACTAAGTCCAAGCAAAATAGAGGGAAACCCGATAAAACTTGATCTAAACCCAAAGTGAGCGAGAGTTGTCCGATTGATAGGGTCATCGCATGGTGGAAGAGCGCGGAAGATAATCAGCGAAGAGGTGGTTTCTCAAGACAAAGCGGTATTTCGAGCGAGGTAGAAGTAGTAAGTGATAATTTGGGTTGGGCACATGATTCCACTAACCAAGCGACACATAGCACTTGGGAGGAGAGAGGAAACTGCTTTTCAGATGGGTAATCCCCATGTTACTTGCTCACCCGAATCTCTAACAGTTGTCAGATCAAGTGTGTTAGATCCACGATGGAGGATTTGTTGTGCAAGTTGATTTGATCGGAGATCAGAGAATGGAAAGCACAACAGAAAGGCGATGGACCGAGAGACAAAATCGACGATTTATGAATGTAGGTTTATAATATTTGAAGTTCGGCTTATGTGTTCAGAGTGGGGTTTTCCCGTGTAATCCTGTGTATCTTGATAGTGTATGGTCCCGAGTTTAAAGGATTAAGGTCTTAATAACGCTTCCGATAGTTTTGTGGGCCATAACCCACAGGCCTTGGGGTCAAAAAAATTAATATGAAAGGAATTTTGCCTTACCCCAAAATATCCTTTCCTCATTTGGTATCAGAGTAGGGAAAGGTTTTCCTGCGTAAAAGAGATTTTGTGTAGAAGAAAGGAGTGTAAGAAGAAAGAGAAGGAGGTATAGTTGTGTTAAAGCATGGTGAATTTATGGTCTTACTATCGTACAGATAGAGGCAGCGGAAGGTGAGAATACTTGCAGCAACCTAGAGCGAGGAGTGCTCAATTGGTTCCAGAGGAGAGAACCAGAAGGATGCCAAAAGACTAAAGCTTAGAGGAGAAACCTTCATGAGGTATCGTGTAGCAGAGAAGATTGTTACTACAGAGGTTGGTTGCAGCTCACAAAAGATCATGAAGGCAGTTCCACTGAGAAGTGGGTGGAATTTCTAAGGATAAGGAGAAGCATATGACCAAGAGGTCATAAAAATTTGTGCCTTGGGAGTCTGATGCAGGAGAATACAAGAACTCTTCATTAAAGAAGGAATCCAAAGCAAAGCAAGGAGGAGATGTGGATAAATGAGCAAAACATGGGACAAATTCTGTTAAAACCAAGTTAAATGATGGAACGGATAAAGTCTCTAGAAAACGTATTTAATGCAATCTGCCATATGTATACAAATAGAGAGATTTAGGGGTTGTTAAGGAAATCGTGGAGAGGATTTGATTGGATCCTTCTAGTGATACGATCCAATGTTTGCTTATAAATTATGATGAACCTGCATGTTCAGTAGACAGAGGGAGAGACAGTAATAGATAGAGAGTTGTAAGCCTGAGTGAGAAAAATGTAATCGATTGGGAGCTTGTTCTAAGGCTGAAATGCCTTAGCATGTAATTGTTCTGTATAATACAAAAAAGTGTGCCTTGTGTTGATTTTGTGTGCCTGTGTGTATTTTATAAACCATCTGAATGTTCTAGTGTTGTAGGTTTGGTTGACCATCGATCACTGTAGGATCGATGGCGATCCAAAGATATCAACTTAACTGTTGTATAGAGTGATGATAGTTTGAAATAGAGAAATGGCAGAGAAACTGTGTTGAAACGCTAAGTCCAAGTGGAATAGAGGGAAACCTGATAAAAATTGAGCTAAATCCGAAGTGAGCGAGATTCATCCAATCGATAGATCGACAGATCTAATGGTCATCACATGGTGGAAGAGTGTGGAAGATAATCAGTGAAGAGGTGGTTTATCGAGACAAAGTGGTATTTAGAGCAAGGTAGAAGTGGTAAGTGGTAATTCGGGTTGGGTACCCGATTCCACTAACCGAGCGACATGTAGCACTTGGGAGGAGAGAGGAAATCGCTTTTTAGGTGGGTAATCCCTGTGCTACTTGTCCACCCGAAATCTCTGACAGTCATCAGATCAAGTGTGTTAGATCCACGATGGAGGATTGTTGTGCAAGTTTATTTGATCAGAGATCAAAGAATGGAAAGTGTAGCGGAAAGGCGATGGACCAAAGAGATGAACCCAATGATTTATGAATGCAGGTTTATAATATTTGAAGTTTGGCTTATGTGTCCGGAGCGGGGTTTTCCCGTGTAATCCTGTGTATTCCAATAGTGTATGGTCCCGGGTTTAAAGGTTTAAGGCCTCAATAACACTTGTGATAGGTTTTTGGGCCATAACCCATGGGCCTCAGGATCGAAAAAATTAATATGAAATGGATTTTGCCTTACCCAAAAATATCCTTTCATCATCTCCTAATTCTTCCTTGACTTTCTGGATAGCTTCTGTAACTATCTTTATCATATCTATCTGTTCAAAAATCACTTGAATGGATGGCCAAATTTCATTGGAAAAGTCAAGGATATTTCCTTTAGTGTTAGATCTTTCTCCATGGCCTTTAATATTTCATTCATTCTATAAGCTTTCTGCACTTCTTTCTTGTGCATGATCTTGGCAAGCTTGCAATTTGCTTCCAAGCTTGTCATCTTTTCCTTCAGCTTATTCATCTCTATAGCCTGTATGGAAATTTCCTCCATGGCTCTGACCAACTTTACTACTTCTTCACCTAATGCACCTGTTGCTAATGTAGACTCCATTAAAACTGGTTGTGCTATAGGCATAGGAGCTGTGGGAGCCAATGAGCATGCCAACATGGAAGGGACTACTGTTGAGATTGTTGGGATGACATTTGCAGAAGTAGTGGCAATATCACTTTGCTTCAATTGAATTAAAGTGTCTAATTCCTTCTCTGTCTCCCTTAATTGAGCTTTCAGATTCAAGACTAGGTCCATTAATTCTTCATGTCTAGTCTGGTTCTCCAAAACTTCCAATGTTTGGGGATGTTGCAGCTGAGGTATCTTCAATTTTTTTTTTCAGCGTTGTAATTTGATCATTCTTTTTCTTAATAAGCTGCTCAATGGCTTTAATGTCTTTGGGATCATGTCCCAATTCAATCACTAACTCTTCCAAATATTTGATTCTAGTATCCTTGGCCTATTAGGAGGCCTTCTCTAACTGATATTGAGCTGAGATTTTGGTTAATGAATTCTGCAGTTGATGGGCAGCTATGGCTTTACGTATAAGGGTCAAGTAAATCATTTCTCCAGCCTATTTATGAAACTCAATTTGGTATATGGGATGGATATCCCTTGCCATCACTTCAAAATCAATTTTCTTATAATCTGTTGATGTCCTTGGTTGTTGTGCAGTTGGTTTTATGAAGGACATATTTAGTTTTCCTTCTTTGATGTTGAAAGCAGGCATCGACATGGTCTGATTAGTAGGTGTGAGTTTGAGATACTGAGCATGAGTTTGGGCCTTTAGTTTCTCATTTCTCATCTTGATCTCTTTATATCTATCTTTTATATCCTTATCCTTATCAGCGTGCCTACTGAATGAGGATACTTATACACTTAGCTGCCTTTCCAAAATCTGGGTCTGTGATGTGGATGGCCCTATGTTTCCTCAGATGGAGTTGTGCCTTTACTTCTGTCCAGCTCAGTATCAGTTATTTCTACTGAACCTTCTGTGTCTTTCTGCTTTGAAACAAGATTTAGCCTAGGTATTTTGCTCTGACTGGGCTCATATTGTATATTTAATGTGCCCATTTCTGAACTTGAGGGTTCATCCTTGGCCCTTTTGGGGTTCTTTTCCTCATTCTGATGAGTCGACATGATAGGAGGGGTGCTCATGGCTGCTTCTTGCTGTTCAGGTACCTGCATAAATGAGCTCTCATTAATTTGTCTTTCTAAGTCACATAAGGTATTCTCTACATCTACCTTTGTACTGTTTCTGTCTACAAGAGTATTTTCCACCAAGTCAAATTGATTGGCATATCTTTCTATCTCTGGTATGGGGTCGTGAATATAAGATCCCAACTTGACCTTCTTTCTCAATCTGGTCACAAATTCTTGAGGGTCATACCTCCACATGAAACGATTTTGGAACTTCATTTGCTGCAAAATTTGGTCTGCCTCCTCCCTTGCCTCTCTAGAATTTCAGATGAAGGGGCCTAACTGGTTTTTTACTTTGAATTGTGATCTTTTCTTGGCCAAAACAAAATTTATCTCATCAGAGTTCATTATTTGTCTATGGTACTCTAGAGAAAATAACCTCATGGGGAGGTATTTGGGTAGTTTATATGGTGTAAGTTGGCAACCATAAATTCTTATCTCTATGTGGTTTTGGTAAAGGTACCAATCTCCCACTTTTCTTTGTTTAGACAACTGAAGGACCCTTTTGATCTCTGGACATATCCTAGGTGGAGGGCTTCCTGTCAGCATAGTCATGACTGGATGAACAAAAGAATCTATGAAATCCGAATAGGTATATGGTGACTGAAACTTATGGAAAAGCGGGGTCCAAAAATGACAGACTTGGGCTGGCCTTTGGTATCCAGCTTCTAAAGGGAAAAATGAAATTTGTTTGGTTGATAGTATAGGAACATATGGTATAGGACAGATGAGTATTTAAAAACTCTCTCATTGTGCATCCTAGTGAACTGTTCATGCATTCTATCAGCTATGAACACATCATAATTGTACAAAACAGTTGGAGGTTGTCCTGGGGTATAAATTGACATGAAGGCCAGGACAAGTTCATCAACAAATTCATCAGTGGTGTAGCCAAGAACACATTGTATCATGGTGATGATTTGATTTCCCCTTTCGGAGAACATGGCAGAAACATGTGGAGGGGGATCTTTGGGAATATATTTCTCTTCTACAATGAATGTCTGGAATATTTGGGCTAACCTGGACAGGCTAAGCTTGGAGTACTAGTATAGAAAATCCCCAATGGAGAGTGAGGTTAGGTTTTGACTTGGTTGGATTTCCAATATTTCATTAATGGAATCAGCTGTAACGGTGAACAAAATCTTTTGGTCAGGGGACATAATAGCTCTCAGGTTGGGAATGTAACAGGCATGGCACTAGTGGACAATTTCAGGGAAAACATGTACCTATAGGAACTGGTATTTGGGCAAATTTGACTCCCAAAGGCCAATATCATCAGCATGGTTGAGGGATCTGTCCCTACTTAAACAATGGATTTCAAGCCTGAGGGTCTAGGTAGATGTATCCTTAATTTGGAAATTCCTGTCAGCTAGGGGAAGGTGTTCTAGGTCCAAATGTGGAGTTGTGATAGGTCAAACATCCATGGCAACAGGGGTAGCCATAATTTAGTTATTGGGATTTTTCAAAGGGTTTGGCCATGAGTTTTCAAATTTAAAGTATTTTTCAATTAATTTTACTTAATTAAAATACTTCACAGGTTGAACGTTTTCCAAATTTGAAAGGATGAGTGGTAATTCGTGGTGAAATACTTGGATTTGGGTGAATTATTTGCAAATTTGGAGTTCATGACAGCTGCAGAGATTCGAATGGATCTGGTATGGACTGAGAGGTTGAATGTGGTCTCTGCAACTTTCTTTAGGAGTGAATTTGGAGTTCAAATGGTGAATTTGGAATTTGCAATGATCACACTAGTTCGCAGAGGTTCACAGAGAAAACGAGTGAAAAAAGGTGAAAAAGGGCTTCTTGGCCTTTTTATGGAGCAACGGTTACTTTTTGGCTACAAATTTTATGAACGAACAGTAGGCAGTTTGGCGAGTTGAGTGGGGAGGCGGTTTCCCAGGCAATCACACCGCTTATGGAGGTTGGGTGGTATTTTGGAGGCGTCACCCAATCTACTCCAGAGCAACACGTAGCAGTCAGGGGGCTGGATAAAATCACTTTATCGGGTGGGTAATGGTCGGCCATCGGGTGCAGTCGATATGGCCGTGGACCGTTGGATGAAGGGGAAGATTATCGGATGACAGTCCAGCGAGGGAGGTGCACGGGTGATGAGAGCATGGGTTTCAGGGGGCCCAAGGCTTTAATCCCCAGCGATTTGTGATTAATTTAAGACTTAATCACGAGCTTAGTTAATTGCGCGGTGTTTAATGACGGGTTTTATTTATTTTGTCAAGATAAGGGGTAAAATGTATAGTTTTTATCAGAACTAAGGGTTGGGATATTTATTTAAGGGATTTATTTAATATGCGAGGATAGGTATATTGGGGATTTATATAATTAAATTAAAATTTAATATGAAATGTGATGAGTCGAGTGGGTATATCTTTAAGTATAAATGTAAATGTAATATTTGTGCCCTTTATTTACATATACTCAATACTTAGGATAAGGATTTTTTGTGGGTTTTTTTGAATGAAAAGGGCTTTAACATGCAGTTGTTTTTACTTTTCCTATGCAAAAGAGTTTTAACCTTAGGAAAAGGGGTTTTATTAGAGTAATGAGGAGAAGATGAATTTCATGAAGGGGATTCTATCACTTGATGTCCTTAAGTCATTAAGCTGAGGGTTTGGTCCCACCAAAAGTCAGAGAAATACTCTGAGCCTCTTTGACTTGAAGGATTTAAAGTGTTAGAGCATACTTGTGGGTAGGAAATTAGTAAGTAAGGGGAAAAATGAATGACGGGGAGTTAATCACATTAACTTGCAAACCTATGTTTTTTCTTTCACAATTGATCATACATATTGAAATATGTGTCTAATCCTGATGCATGTGTTTTGATCCAATCAACTTTGTAGTTCAACAACCTTTCTTCTACTTACCCATTTCTTACCCTAATATGTTTTCTTCATTTCTTTGGGTGCATTTAGACTAGCAAACCCTTATTCTATCTTTTCTTTAATAAAACAAACTATCTATTTCTAACCTTACATCATCCAAGGGCTCAGATTAAACTGATGAGCTCCTTTTATTTTCCCTACCTATCTAATGATCTGCCAAGATTAAACTGTTTGGTCAGATTTTATTCTCTAAATATAAACATAAAATTCAAAGAATGATATCATCAATATTAAATAGTTTGATTACCATGGATTGTGGCATGAATAACAAGCTACACACAATCATTATTATTCATAAAAGTAAATAGTAGTGGCATTTAGCCTTTCTCACTTTCATGGTCTCTTTTTGTTTTCTTGGGGTTCATATATTTTCATTTTTTGACCTTTTGTTTTTCTTTTTGTCCCTTGATATTTCTTTTAGGACATACCCTCTTTACATTTTTTAATTTTTTAATATGGAAAACATTTCAAAAAGCAAAGGTATATACAATATTACAATGCTTAACCTTATTCATTCAAAATTATGACTCGTATTGGTATAGGAACCTAACAGTGGCTCCACTTGGGGATGGCATCTTTTGAAAAGATGTCAAGAACTAATGAAGATCAGTAGCCTTTGAATTGTTGTTGATGTTACCTTGCAAAGTGTTCTTCTATGCATCTGCATTATTGATACTTATGACAGTAAATCTTTTAAAGCTTAGGGCCTTCTCTTCGGGCTTCAACTTCAAAGATCACCACCCAATCCAATCTAGGCTTTGTAAATGAAGTATGTACAACATGGGAAATGAAAATTAGTAACTTGGTTCAAAGTAATGTTTTAGCATTCGACCATTCATTGGCCCACCTTCTGCATCTGTACCATTAATTTCTCTCAGGAAGAAAGCATTATTTCCTCTGTAAGCATAAATGACATAGGGACCCTTCCATAGGAAATCAAATTTCCCATGTTTACCTCTGTCTTCCCTCCTTGAATCCAACTTGAGCACCTTGTCACCAAGGTATAAATCTTCAACCTTGGTTCTCTTATCAAAAATCTTTTAAACCCTTTCTTGCACAACTTGAGACCTGATACAGACCTCTTCTCTGGTTTGTTGTAGATTAATAGTTTGGTTGATTCTTCTTTGGACACTATTTGGTTCAACCTACAATTCTTGAAGTATCTTCATTACTGGTACTCCCAAAGAGGATGGAAAGACAACTTCCATCCCATAAACTAGTTGATAGAGAGAAGTACCAATTGATTTCTTAGTAGTCAATTTGTCTGCCCATAAGGCATTGACTAGATTTTTATTCCAAGTTTTCTGATTGTCTTCTAGTAACTTCTTGATGATTTTTACCAAGCTTTTGTTTGAGGATTCTTCTAGTCTATTACCTTGAGGGTAATAGGTTGTAGAATGGCCCAAGGCGATATGATACTTATTGAAAAAATCTATCATTCTTTTGGATTCAAAGGTTGCTGCATTATCAATAATGAGCTTAGTTGGACATCCAAATCTTGATAGAATATTGGTTTCAAGGAAGGTTATGATAACAGTTTATGTGGCTTGCCTTGAGGGTATGGCCTCTATCCATTTTGTGAAGTAGATTGTGGCTATGAGGAACCATTTGTGTTGGGTAGATGAGGGTGGGTGAATTTCACCAATGAAGATTAAACCTCATTATTGAAAAGGTATTTATACAGAGTTTGGCTTGAGGGGTAAAGGTAAGATATTTTTCTTCCCCTCAAAAATTTCACATTTGTGACAAGAGGTCACATATTTTTTGGCAACAACAAACTAGGTAGGCCAATAGAAACCAGCTCTAAGGATTTTATCTGCAGTGGTCTTCTAGTAAAGGTGTCTTCCACAGTCACCTACATGAAAATCTTGCAAAACTTTGTCAAATTCTTCTTTTAATAAGAAATCGGGAAGAATGCCTTCGTGATCTCTCCTGTTAGCACCTAAATCTGCCTTAGGTTGAAGGAAGGAAAAAATTAGGGTAACCACAAACCACGCTCAGTCTGGTAGCTAGCCCTACCAGAGCAGGAGAGGGCTCTCTCTGAGTCATGCTCAATGGATAGATAATCGAAAACGGTCTGAGATGACTTACAATGAAATATTTACCTTAGGCTAGTAAGTGAATAGGGATTCAGGAAAAAAATTTCATGAATGACCGAGCTTCTGGGATGGTATGGGACCAACGGTCAACAAAGAACAGAGAATTTAATACAAAGGCACAGATTATTCCGTGAGGCAAGGTAGGCAGAAAATGTAACAATTTATTTTGAGGTACTGCGGCATGAATAGATTGCTGAAGAAAGTGAAAAGGGCATAGTGACATGAATCCTTTTCAACAGAAGAATAACACTCAACATGAAATTTTACCACAGGCAGAGCAATAAAATTGAATTCTACCTAATCTCACTCAGAAAATTTCACTAGAAATGAACATGAATTGAATTATGAAACATAACAAAATACATATGAAAACATAAGAAACACATTTGCTACACTCACAACCACAAGAATCTCATGAAACAGAGTCGCTGCCTTTCATTAATTCTCTGTCAAAAATACACAGTGAAGAAACAAATTTTCTTTCCCACAGTCTCCCAGAAGTTACAAGCCAACCAACCCTTTTAAAATAACTTGCATACAATATATGGAATGTGTAAGGAAGATATAGAATGCCCAAGGGTTGGGGAGTTACTCGAATCATTGCAAAATGGAGATGGAGAGCCAACCATCAGCTACAGGTGCAGCGCTACAAACATGACATTTGGCTTGGGTGACCGTTTGCCTTCCTTCGCCACTTGGATAGAAGCCAATCTAGAGAAAAAACACTTTAAATGCTACATTTTGTGCCAAAAAACTAAAGTGTAGATGAGCGGGCCCACATGGAGAAGTCGCGAACCGAAATTTCGTGAAACGGAAGCAAATTGGGCAATTTTTCCTTTGTGCGCCGCGCTACTTTGTGGCCTATTTTGGGGCACTTGTAGGTGTCCAAAATGTTCCCAAGTGCACTTGCTGGAAATCCTGTCCTGTCTACTTTCTAACTCCACTAGAATTTCTGGATTTGGTGCTCATTTTCCCCTCCAAATCTTCATTCTCCCAAGACTGCTTCCTGTGTGTCAAAAAAGTGTCAGAGAGGCCATTTTTGGGTGTTTTCTGACCTTTTGGAGACTCATACCTTGCCAAAATTTCTTTTCTGGACACCAGTAGTTGTTATTTTCCATGTTGAATCCAAAAATGCAAACCATTCCTCATTTGGAGCTCTAGAATTTTAGCGTCGCGCCACAGGGAGAAAAACCCTGTTTTTTGCCCAAAAATTTGTGAAGTGACCAAAAATTACCCAAATTTCTTGAAATTTGGGATGGAGCTTCTCTATTGGGTGTTATGATGGGCCAAGGAAGCCTCAACCAAGATTCAAAGCCGATCTTTCTCTTTTTCCCTTTTTGCCTTTCTTGTTGCTTTCCTCAATTTTGCTTTCAAACTCCTTATTCGGGCCTGTGCACTCATGTTTCGCACCCTGTAACGGAAAGCCATGTGTCTCAGTAGAGCAAGGTCCTGGTCGGCCTTGTCCAGCAGCCTCTCCAAATGCATGTTGACCCTCTCAAGGTTGGCCTCCCGATCCTCATTGATTTCTTGCTCCAAAGATGTGAGCTCAACCCTTCTTCTTTGAGCAGCTTGGCGATGCTCACGAATGTTTTGCAGCTCCATAATCGTCTGCTGATCCTCAAGCTGCTTGTTTCTCTACTCCAGGTACTTCATGTTCCACTTGGCCCTCTCCAAGTCAAGGGATAAGGACTCAATCACTGATTGCTGCTCCTAGATGATCTCTGTAAGCTCTGCATTTGTTGGTTCTGCATCTGTCTCATCATCATGGAGGAGAACGAATTCGGTCTCTTTTTCACCTGATGGCCCTTCCTCCTGCACTGGCTCCTTACCTCTGCCCTGCTCATGTGATGCCGATGTCGGAAGCGAGGCCCCTTCCACCCTGGGTGGAGATAACACTCACTTTGCTGCTGTAAATAAGGGTCTACTACCTTTCTGATAGGTGATGTATACTGGCATAGTAGCAGTCTCATGTCACTCATACTGATGAGATGGGCCACCTATCTCATGCTCTGCTACTGATACCACTGGTGGAGCGCTGAAGAAGTCACGGGAGATGAAGTCCTCCCAAGCAATACCCTGCAATCCTAACTGATGGTCCACCAAAATCCGGATAAGAGCAAAGTGATAAACACTATTAAGCTGCTGTCGAGGGGTCTTGTGCTGCATGAAATTCTTCATCCTCTCTATGTTCCCACAGATGAAAAATGGGAGGTTCATCATCTGCACCCTGGTAAAGTGCATGAGCAATCTGATGTGATAGGCATAAAGGCGAGAAAACCTCCCCTCACAACTGAAGTATTTCATGATCAATTTCATGAGCGGAGCATACTCATCTCTCAAAAATCTGAATGGAAAAACTCTCATGAGTTGGCTCAAATAGCTGGCCTTAATGTAAGGTTCATTATGATGCCTCTCCACCTTCTTCTTCTTATGCCACCGTTCTCTAATGTTTGGTATGCCTGTTGCCACTGATATGGTTTCGGGTGTCAATGTGAAAGTGACCCCCGCCAAGATAGACTATCCTCCATGTAGGTGAAGTGCAAAAAGACGGGCCAACTCATGATGAACTCTGACATTTGCCACCCTCTGGCAAAATTCAAAACATGCTAAGTGCTGGAAACATCACATAGCAAGAGGGCATGCCTGCAACTTGGTGAGGGTGTTTAGCTCATCTCTAACATGTTTTCCACTCCAGTGATGTCTCCTGGGGGCCTGTTCTCCTGAAGCTCTATCACTGTGGGTCTCCACCTCATACTCTGATGAACCCTCAGAAGCCATGACTACTGTTTATAAACTGTATTTAGGCTGCCCCTTTGATTATTGTGAAGCCAGAGGTTGTTTTTATAATCTGCCACCAAGGGGACAATTAAACAGGGAGTATTAGGAAGGGAATGATGTAATGGGAATAGGGGTTATAGGGAGAAATTTGTTAGGGACTTGGGAGGAGTTTGGGTATTTTGTTGATGGGGTAGGGTTTGGGGTTTTATGTTGACAAAATAGTGGAGGGATAGGGGAGAGGGTTTGGTAGTAATTTAGGGCAGGGGTTTTAGGAAAAATGATAAAGGGAGGATGGGAAAAATGATAGGTGAGGGGAAAAAGGTGAGTGGAGTGAAACTTTGGCACTAACAACACATTTAACAACCCTAGCCATCATTTTCTTGGTGATTTCTTATGTTTGAATTTATGCTTTTGGTGACATTCAAACATCTCTATAAACACCATATCATTGATAAAATTTGATGAACAGGTGATGTCATAAGGCCTACCTCTCGATTTGATAGCATTCACCAAAATTTGGAAGTGTTTGGGCACTGTTTTTGGTCCTTGTCTGTGTGCACCGCACGCAAAGCCCAGTGTGCCGCGCCCTGTGTATGCACCGTACCCTTAGAAAAATTAAACTATGGGCAAGCTGTGTGTGTGCCACGCGCTCCGTGTGCGCCGCACTCCTGGGTATATGCGCCGCGCCTTCTAAAACCACCTCCAACTCACTCAAACGCTCACAATTTCACACTCACACCTTTGCAACGTCTCTCCAAGGCTTGTAATAGCACAACTCCCTTGATTTGGATGAAAACATGTATATATAGCCTTGGAAGAGATGGGTTTAATTTTTGCTTCCTTGAAAACCCATTTTTCTAATGTTGTGTTTTGCACTTTTTTCACTGACTTTAAAACACACTGATTTTCACTTTCCCTTTGAAATTTAGGCTCAAATGATGGAATTTTCGGCACTCTTTGTAGGGACTGTATGACAGGACATTTGGCAACGGAAACCATGACTGCACTGGAAGAAATCAATTGTCGACTCTTTTTGAAAATTTTGTCACAAATGACACTATTTGACTTTTCTTCAAAACAAATTTTTGAAGAATAGTCGAATTCTATCAGCATGATGATGAAACTCTGCGGATCATTACTTTCCAAGAACATCCCCTTGGCCTGCATGGCTATACTAGACATATTAAAGACCAAATGGATCAATCCCTAGACCTAATGACCAAAAATGACCTTTGTCCGTTGAAGGACTAGACCTTGACCGTTATGGACTTTTGATTATTTGACACAAGGACATAAGCCAGCAGGAGCCAGACATGAGGGGAAATGATTAGCATGACTTTCTCCGTCAGATCATGGCATGCCCCTAGCGGAATGCAGATGAGTGAATGGAGCGGGACACCTAAACATGAAATGCATAAAGAGTTTTGATCTCTGACGGAGGGCTGACCAAACCGACTTAACATTGGCTCCAATGGGGGATGGTAGCTCCATGGAGGTGGAAAGAACAGTAGATCTCTGGAAGAGCTAGACAGTGCCTTCATCCATTGGGCTATGGAGTCATCATTTTGACAAACAACACAGGACTCTGACTTATTTATGAAACTGAAATGACCAAGAAATTGACTCAAACTTGACATTGAAATAACTCAAAAACTAACTTGACAGACTGAAACCAAACTGAAAATAAATGGTATTTATAATGACAGTGGAAGCAGCGTTAATAAATCAGCAATGGTACCGCTTGAGCAGCTGACCATTGATCGGCCCTCCTAGACAATCTTCCCCATTCATTTCCTTCAGAAGAAAGGCATTTTGACCCCTATATGCTGCAATTTTGAAAGGACCTTTCCAAAGATTTTCGAACTTTCCGTGCTTACCTTTCTCTTCATTCCTTGCATCCCACTTCAGCACCACATCATCCAACTGAAATTTATCTGCCTTTGCTTTTCTGTCATAGATTTTCTTTATTTTCTCCTGCAATTTGGATGTGTTCTTGAAAACTTCTTCTCTTGTTTGCTGCAAGTGGATCATTTGATTCAACCTTCTCTGCATGGGATCTTCTTCACTGTCAGCCTCCTGAAGAAGTTTGACTACCGGGGCAGCAAGAGAGGTGGGAAATATTGTGTCTACTCCATAAAAAATCTCAAACGGTGACATACCAATGGATTTTTTTCTGACTGATCCGATCTGCCCAAAGCGCATGGACCAGCCTCTTATTCCAGCTCTTTTTATTTATTTCCAACAGCTTCTTGATAATGTTGACCAATGATTTGTTTGAAGATTCCGCCAATCCATTACCTTGTGGATGATAGGCAGTTGAATGACCCAAAATGATGTGAAACTTAAGACAAAATTCCACCATCCTTTTTGATTTGAAAGCTGCTGCATTATCGGTGATTAACTTATTTGGACAACCAAAGCGAGACAAGAAGTTATTTTCGAGAAATGAAATGATTACCGTATCTGTAGCTTGTCTGGTGGGAGCTGCCTCAATCAATTTTGTGAAATAGTCTGTCGCTATAAGGATCCATCTATGTTGTCCAGAAGAAGCGGGATGAACTTCCCCAATGAAATCCAACCCCCACTGCTAGAAAGGAGCGCTCACCTCAATAGGCTTAAGTGGCAAAGGCTGTAATTTCTGTTTTCCTTCAAAAATCTGACATTTATGACACGCTTGACCATCTTATACACATCAGCAAACAAAGTAGGCCAGTAGTACCTTGCTCTCAAAATTTTGTTTGTTGTTGACTTCCAAAAAAGGTGACCACCACACTCTCCTCCGTGGAAATCCTCCATGACTTTATTTGCCTCCTCTTCCACCAAACAATTTAACAAAATGCCACCGGGATCTTTCCAATACAGTGCAGAATTTAGAATGCAAAACTTGGCAGCCTTCAACTTGAGTGTTATCGCTTTATTTCTAGTCATGTCGGGCGGTGGTGATAAATTTTTCAGCACATATATTATATCTAAATACCATGGGGACAAAGCAAACATTTCAGATACCTGAATTGACGTTCCTTCCTCATTCTCATCGGACATGGTAGCGATCAAATTTATGTCCAAGGCATGCAAGTTTGATTCGACCATTAGCTTTGCCAACCCCTGTCCTTTGACTAGCTTTGTGGGCTTTATTTCCACATCATATTCCAGCAAAGCCACAATCCATTTGCCTCTTCTCCCTTCCGGATCGGTCTGCACTAAAACATCTTTTACAGTAGTATTAGGAACATAGGCCAGAATGTGAGAATGTAGGATATATACTCGAAAATCCTTCAATGCCTTCACAAGTGCTAGGGCTTGCTTCTCATTGATGTTGTACTTTAATGCTGCATCTCGTATAGCCCTACTAAAGAATGCAATGGGTCTTTCATGATCATCTCTTTTCTGCAATAATACTGCTGCCATAGTGTGCTCCAAAGCAAATGAAAACAATATGAAATTCTGAGTGTAGTCCGAGTTGACTAGAACTGGAGCTGAAGAAAGGGCCAATTTGACCAAGTTGAAAGATTTTACAGCCTCCTCTATCCATTTTACTTGGCTGTCCTTCTTGAACATGTTAGTCATCTCTCTTAAGTGTTCAACAAGATTAGGTACAAAGCGATGCAGAAAATTCATCTTACCATTGAACGATTGTATCTCCTTTTTATTCTGGGGTAGATCGATTTGCTGAATTGCTTGCACACGTGTTGGATCAATACGAATGCCATCCTTTGAGATAATGTGCTCGAGTAATTTGCCTTCCTCCATGGCAAACAAGCTCTTCTTAGGATTCAGCAATAAACCATATTTTCTGCACTTTTGAAAGACAGTTTTTAGATGATGCATGTGCTCTTCATCAGATTTGGAAAAAACCGTCAAATCATCCAGGTACACCACCAAAAAAATATCCTTCTCATTCGCAAAAGCCAAGTCCATTGCACGCTGAAATGTGGCACCTGAATTCTTTAAACCAAAAGGCATTTTAGCATAATGAAAGGTTCCCCATGGAGTGGTGAATGCTGTCTTGTCTCGGTCATCCTCATGGACAGAAATTTGGTTATATCTGGAATAACCATCAAGCAGTGACATACGAGATGCCCCCACTACTCGCTGAAGTATATGGTCCATCTTGGGCAGTGGATAGTTGTCCTTCAATGAGACTTTATTTAGATTTCTGAAATCAATGCATAGGCGGATCTCACCGGTCTTCTTTCGTACGGGCACTAAGTTAGAGATCCAATCTGAAAACTTGATGGGCACAATGATACCTGACTTGTACAACCTGTTCACTTCCTTTTCGATAGATGGCAGCAACTTTGGATTTATCCTTCTCAGCTTCTGTCTAAATGGTTTTTGATTGGGCTTGATGGGTATTGTGTGCTGAATAATATTGGTATCATAGGTCTTTAAATTAAAATAGTCCCAAGTAAACACATCTGCAAATGAGGCCATCAAACTGATATATTTGTCCTTGATCTTTGGCGGTAATGCTTTAGACAATTTTACCAACTTTGGATTGGTAGTTGTTCCGATGTTGACCTCTTCTACACCCTTCTCTGTTGGCTGCAATGTTGGCTTGCGGGCTACATCATCCTGATCAAAAAGTTCTTCTAGAGGTATCAAGTCTTTAGGAATAATTTTATTCTTCAGCTGCAACATGTCCATTTCATTGATCTGCATTTCATCTGTACCATTCCCTTTTCCATCATCGTTTTCTACATCAATTGAGGTTTCTTTGAACTTGCCTTTGTTTAGCAGAAAATCCTTAATCTCCTGATCATCTTGAAACACTTGCCAATATCGCTGATTGTCTGGAATGGTTGGAGGATGCTTGACATGGATTTCAAATTTATTGCTGGAGTTCATGGGGATCTTCAAACTACTTGTTTCCTTGGCAAGAGCATCAACAATACTATTTTGTATACGAGGCACACATGTCAAGGTGTATTCTGAAAATAACTTTAAGATGTCTAAAACTGCATTATGATAGGCCCGCATCCTAGGATGTTTTGCTTGATACTCACCTCTGACCTGCTTTATTACCAATTCGGAGTCACCATATACTGAAATCCTTTTTTCATTCAGCTTTCTAAGGATCTTCAGACCAGCAATCAGAGCTTCATACTTAGCTTCATTGTTTGAACACTCAGAGGCCAGCTTGTAAGAGAAAACCCTCACGCTGCTAGGCACTTTGTTTGGGGCAGAGAAAGGACTGCGTACCCAAATTCCAATTCCAGCACCATCATTTCCTACTGCTCCATCAAAATCCATGGTCCACAAGCCTTCTTCCTCCTCTTGTAAGTGCTGGAAATCTGTTTGTTGTGCCTTGCCTGCTTGCTGTCCATTGCTTTCAGCTAATTGCCCAACATTTTTCTGCTTTTCTTGTCCTTCTTTCTTCATAATTTCTCTGAAATTTTCTTTTATTTCCGGAATATCAGCTGCTTCTACTATCTGACTATCTACATCATTTAAACTATTTGAAAACAAAGCAAAAGACTCTAAATCTGTATGTACATAGTTAATTGGATGATTTATAGGTTTCTCCTTGCTTGTGATCATATATTTCATTTTTTGTTCCCGATATAATTTCCTCATTTTTCCAAACACTGGGATCATTGCATAGGAGAAATCCAGTTGTAGTGTCCCTTTCAATTTCGCTACCCAAGACCTGGAAAGAAGCATGCCAAACCTTGGAGGAATATCTGCTACCACCACATCCTTCAAAACATTTTTCATGGGAAGCTGATCCAAACTCACAACCAAGTCTTTGATGAGTCGTATACATCTTACTCTGCTGGAATCGAATGAATAGAGATCATGATGTTGCCGGGTGATGTCTAGACCAAGCTTATCCATGATAGCCTTGGGCATGATATTGTGAGAAGCTCCAGAATCGAACATGGAATTGTGTAACACAAAATCATGCAATCGTAAACTGATATAGAAGGGTGGCACATCGCTATCAGGAGACTCACCATTCGATGCTGGTCCAGAAATCATTTCAAGCTGATCATCTTCTACATTTACCATGTCGAACATTGGGTCCAAGTTCAACATTTTCGAAATCTATCCTCTATAACTGTTGTTCTTCATTATTTCAGTCAAGGGGATGGATACCTTTAGCTTAGAAATCTCATTCTCTAAGCTAAAAGCGGGAGTATTTTCTACCTCTTTGACTGGGATCTCTTTCTTTTCCTTTTCCTTTGATATGGCTTGCTGCTGTGATTGTTCTGCTTATTTTGATTTGCTGCCCTCCGGACAACCCACCTCTTTTCCTTTTCTTTGTGTAGCTGATGAATCATTTTTTGCTATTTCAACATCCTTCTTCTTCTGAATTGGTTTGGCTGGCACATCTCTGTTTCTAAGTGAATATTGCTACTGCTGTGTGGACAGAGCATTCATATACCCCCTTTGATACTCTTCTGATTCTTCTTCTAAAACAGTGTCACTAGATAGAATGAAATCAGTGTCTTTGTGTGCAGCTGAATTCACTACACATTCTTCTTCTTCGGTAATGTAAGTAGGCAGCTCATCTAGAGTAAAGAGGTGGTTTTCTTTACCTATTGCATTCCCGTCCTCATCCGACTCTGGTCCATGCACAAAATTTTGCTACAAAGGTGTTTGTACCGGCTGTTGTGCTGTCTGCTCTTGGGGTCGCTGATCTCTCTGTCTTATTCTATATTGTGGCTGCTGCTAGCCACAGAAGTTAGGATTCCTAACTTGTGGCTCAGGCTTGTCCAGTTTTACCCTTTCAAGCATCTGCTCTACCTTTTTGAGTATTTGATCCATTGAAGAAGACTCTTCTTTCACAGTGATTTTCTTTTCTGCTTTCGCTCTAGCTCTTTTGGACAACAGATTTGCTTCAACGTTGACCGCAATTTTCTGCATGTCTTCCATTGTGGCCGGTTCTCTCTCTCTTAATTGGTAGGCCATGTCAGCATCAAAACCATCTGGAAACTTCATCATAGCTAGTCCCACAGGTGGCTTTAGATGATCTGGAATTTCGTTATAGACTGCATTAAATCTAACACAATAATGTTGGACTGACTCACTAGCGTTTCGTTTGATTTGTTCATATTCAGCCAGAATTTGAAGGGGATTCTTTTTCACTTCCCACCGGTTTAAAAATTGTCTTTGTAGTTCAGCCAAGGTAGTGATACTTGCTGCTGGCAAACCTTTGAACCATTTCCTCACATCACCTACAAATGTCTATACAAAGAGTCTCATTGCCACGTTCTCCGCATCGATCTCATGGAGTTCATAGAAGTCTGTCATTTTGTCTACATGTTGCTGGGCAGTAATTTTGTTAGGAGTGCCATCAAAAAATGGGATTTTACTTTGATAATCTATTGGCATATCATCTAGAACTTGGGGCAGAACAAGGGGTGCAAAATGGGCAGCCATCATTCTCGGTGGATTTGGCCTTGGAGGTGTTGGAGGAGTGTGAACAGTTTGTAAGGGGCTTGCAATTGGAGTTTGGGGTTGTGTTGTAATATAATTATCAATTAACCTATTAGCTCTTTCTGTTTCGAGGTCTACAAGAAATTGCGGATTGGGGACAGTATAATCAACAGCCCTTTCGGATTTAGACTCAAACAATGATATTTCAAACCGTTCGTCAAACTCAAGCTCTTCAAGATACTCAAAAATGTCGGGACATGAATGGGATTTGAACACGGGAGTTATGGTTATTTCTTAACAAAGGAGTCTCGGGATCAAATTGGGGTTTTCGTAGATATGAGGAGGATCCGGGTTTGGATTAGCTCTGGTATATCATCTTGAAGCCAGCGTGCTATTGAGAAAAATCACAGGACACAACCAACTTATTTAGCCTTTCCAATCCTAAGCTCATCATCCGGAAGCTTAGAATTATTATGAAACAAGGGCATTTGATTTCAGTTTACTCCCCAATGGAGTCGCCACTATGTTAGCACCTAAATCTACCTTAGGCTGAAGGAAGGCAAAAATTAGGGTAACCACAAACCACGCTCAGTTTGGTAGCTAGCCCTACTAGAGCAGGAGAGGGCTCTCTCCGAGTCACGCTTAGTGGATAGATAATCGAAAATGGTCTGAGATGATTTACAATGAAATATTTACCTTAGGCTAGTAAGTGAATAGGGATTCGGGAAACAATTTTCATGAATGACCGAGCTTTTGGGATGGTATGGGACCAACGGTCAGCAAAGAACAGAGAATTTAATACAAAGGCACAAATTATTCCGTGAGGCGAGGTAGGCAGAAAATGTAACAATTTAGTTTGAGGTACCGCGACATGAATAGATTGCTGAAGAAAGTGAAAAGGGTATAGTGACATGAATCCTTTTCAACAAAAGAATAACATTGAACATGAAATTTTCCCACAGGCAGAGCAATAAAATTGAATTCTATCTAATCTCACTCAGAAAATTGCACTGGAAATGAACATGAATTGAATTATGAAACATAACAAAATACACATGAAAACATAAGAAACACATTTGCTACACTCACAACCACAAGAATCTCATGAAACAGAGCCGCTGCCTTTCATTAATTCTCTGTCAAAAATACACAGTGAAGAAACAAAGTTTCTTTCCCACGGTCTCCCAGAAGTTACAAGCCAACCAACCCTTTTAAAATAACTTGCATACAATATATGGAATGTGTAAGGAAGATATAGAACGCCCAAGGGCCCAAGGGTTGGGGAGTTACTCGAATCATTGCAAAATGGAGATGGAGAGCCAACCATCAACTACAGGTGCAGCGCTACAAACATGACATTTGGCTTGGGTGACCATTTTCCTTCCTTCGCCACTTGGATAAAAGCCAATCTAGAGAAAAAACATTTTAAATTCTGCCTTTGGTGCCAAAAAACTGAAGTGTAGATGAGCGGGCCCACTTGGAGAAGTCACGAACAGAAATTTCGTGAAACGGAAGCAAATTGGGCAATTTTTCCTCTGTGCGCCGTGCCATTTTCTCTGTGCACCGTGCTACTTTGGGGCCTGTTTTGGGGCACTTGCAGGTGTCCAAAATGTACCCAACTAGGCTTGTTAGAAATCTTGTCCTGTCTACTTTCTAACCCCACTGGAATTTTTGAATTTGGTGCTCATTTGCCCCTCCAAATCTTCATTCTCCCAAGACTGCTTCCTGTGTGTCAAAAACGTGGCAGAGAGGCCATTTTTTGGTGTTTTTTTACCTTTTGGAGACTCATACCTTGCCAAAATTTCTTTTCTGGACACCAATAGTCGTGATTTTCCATGTTGAATCCAAAAATGCAAACCATTCCTCATTTGGAGCTCTAGAATTTTAGCGCCGCGCCACAGGGAGAAAAGCCCTATTTTTTGCCCAAAAATTTGTGAAGTGACCAAAAATTCCCCAAATTTCTTGAAATTTGGGCTGGAGGTTCTCTATGGGGTGTTATGATGGGCCAAGGAAGCCTAAGCCAAGATTCAAAGCCGATCTTGCTCTTTTTCCCTTTTTGCCTTTCTTGTTGCTTTCCTCAATTTCGCTTTCAAACTCCTTATTTGGGCCTGTGCACTCATGTTTCGCACCCTGTAACGGAAAGCCATGTGTCTCAGTAGAGCAAGGTCCTGGTTGGCCTTGTCCAGCAGCCTCTCCAAAATCATGTTGACCCTCTCAAGGTTGTCCTCCCGATCCTCATTGATTTCTTGCTCCAAAGATGTGAGCTCAACCCTTCTTCTTTGAGCAGCTTGGCGATGCTCACGAATGTTTTGCAGCTCCATAATCGTCTGTTGATCCTCAAGCTACTTGTTTCTCTGCTCTAGGTACTTCATGTTCCACTTGGCCCTCTCCAAGTCAAGGGATAAGGACTCGATCACTGATTGCTGCTCCTAGATGATCTCTGTAAGCTCTGCATTTTTTGGTTCTACATCTGTCTCATCATCATAGTGGAGAATGAATTTGGTCTCTTTTTCACCTGATGGCCCTTCCTCCTGCACTGGCTCCTTACCTGTGCCCTGCTCATGTGATGGCGATGTCGAAAGCGAGGCCCCTTCCACCCCGGGTGGAGATAACACTTGTTTTGCTGCTGCAAATAAGGGTCTACTGCCTCTCTAATAGGTGATGTATACTGGCATAGTAGCAGTCTCATGTCGCTCATACTGATGAGATGGGCCACCTATCTCATGCTCTACCTCTGATACCACCTACGGAGCGCTGAAGAATTCACAGGAGATGAAGTCCTCCCAAGCAATACCCTGCAATCCCAACTGATGGTCCACCAAAATCCGGATAAGAGAAAAGTGATAAACACTGTTGAGCTGCTGTCGAGGGGTCTTGTGCTGCATGAAATTCTTCATCCTCTCTATGTTCCCGCAGATGAAAAATGGGAGGTTCATCATCCGCACCCTGGTAAAGTGCATGAGCAACCTGATGTGATAGGCATAAAGGCGAGAAAACCTCCCCTCACAACTGAAGTATTTCATGATCAATTTCATGAGCAGAGCATACTCATCTCTCAAAAATCTAAATGGAAAAACTCTCGTGAGCTGGCTCAAACAGCTGGCCTTAATGTAAGGCTCATAATGATGCCTCTCCACCTTCTTCTTCTTATGCCACCGTTCTCCAATGTTTGGTATGCCTGTTGCCACTGATATGGTTTCGGGTGTCAATGTGAAAGTGACCCGAGCCAAGATAGACTATCCTCCATGTAGGTGAAGTGCAAAAAGACGGGCCAACTCATGATGAACTCTCACATTTACCACCCTCTGGCAAAATTCAAAACATGCTAAGTGCTGGAAACATGACATAGCAAGAGGGCATGCCTACAACTTGGTGAGCGTGTTTGGCTCATCTCTAACATGTTTTCCACTCCAGTGATGTCTCCTGGGGGCCTGCTCTCCTGAAGCTGTATCACTGTGGGTCTCCACCTCATACTCTGATGAACCCTCAAAAGCCATGACTATTGTTTATAAAATGTATTTAGGCTACCCCTTTGATGATTGTGAAGCTGGAGGTTGTTTTGATAATTTGCCACCAAGGGGATAATTAAACAGGGAGTATTAGGAAGGGAATGATGTAATGGGAATAGGGGTTATAGGGAGAAATTTGTTAGGGACTTGGGAGGAGTTTGGGTATTGTGTTGATGGGGTAGGGTTTGGGGTTTTGTGTTGACCGAATAGTGGAGGGATAGGGGAGAGGGTTTGGTAGTAATTTAGGGTAGGGGTTTTAGGAAAAATGATAAAGGGAGGATGGGAAAAATGATAGGTGAGGGGAAAAAGGTGAGTGGAGTGAAACTTTGGCACTAAAAACACATTTAACAACCTAGCCATCATTTTCTTGGTGATTTCTTATGGTTGACTTTATGCATTTTGGTGGCATTCAAACATCTCTATAAACACCATATCATTGATAAAATTTGATGAACAGGTGATGTCATAAGGCCTACCTCTCGATTTGATAGCATTCACCAAAATTTGGAAGTGTTTGGGCACTGTTTTTGGTCCTTGTCTGTGTGCGTTGCGCGCAAAGCCCAGTACACCGCGCCCTGGGTATGCGTCGCGCCCTTAGAAAAAATAAACTGTGGGCAGGTTGCGTGTGCGCCGTGCCCTCCGTGTGCACCGCGCTCCTGGGTATATGCGCCGTGCCTTCTAAAACCATCTGCTACTCACTCAAACGCTCACAATTTCACACTCACACCTTTGCAACGTCTCTCCAAGGCTTGTAATAGCACAGTGCCCTTGATTTGGATGAAAACATGTATATATAGCCTTGGAAGAGATGGGTTTAATTTTTGCTTCCTTGAAAACCCATTTTTCTAATGTTGTGTTTTGCACTTTTTTCACTGACTTTAAAACACACTGATTTTCACTTTCCCTTTGAAATTTCGGCTCAAATGATGGAATTTTCGACACTCTTTGCAAGGACTGTACGACAGGACATTTGGCCACGGAAACCATGACTACACCTGAAGAAATAAATTGTCGAGTCTTTTTGAAAATTTTGTCACAAATGACACTATTTGACTTTTCTTCAAAACAGAGTTTTGAAGAATAGTCGAGGTCTATCAGCATGATGATGAAACTCTGCGGATCATTACTTTGCAAGAACATCCCTTTGGCCTGCATGGCTATAATGGGCATATTAAAGACCAAATTCATCAATCCCTAGACCTAATGACCAAAAATGACCTTTGTCTGTTGAAGGACCAGACCTTGACTGTTATGGACTTTTGATTATTTGACACAAGGACATAAGCCAACAGGAGCCAGACATGAGGGGAAATGATTGGCATGACTTTCTTCGTCAGATCATGGCATGCCCCTAGCGAAATGCATTTGAGTGAATGGAGCGAGACACCTAAACATGAAATGCATAAAGAGTTTTGATCGCTGACAGAGGGCTGACCAGACCGACTCTAACATCTCCAAAACAAAGCATTGTCTAATATAAAAAAATTCAAGGATTTCATCTTCAAAAACCTGCTTTTATTCTTAGATAATCCAAGAGGATCTTGTAAGTTTAGTAAAACATAAATGATATCAGCATACCAAGGTCATTCAATAAAGGCCTGGCTGATTAGTGGAGTCGACATCTCCTCTTGATTATCTATTGTTGCAATAAATTTTATATCCAAGGCCTGAAAGTTCGATTCAGCCATGAGCTTGGCTAAACCTTGGCCCTTGATTAACTTAGTAGGTTTTATTTCTATATCATACTCTAAAATAGTTGCAATCCACTTTCCCCTCTTTCCATTAGGACCATCTTGAGTTAGGATGTCTTTGACTACTGAATTTGGAACGCAGGCTACTATATGAGAATATAAGATGTATACCCTAAAATCCTTAATGGCTTTGACTAAAGCCAATGCTTGTTTCTCCATTATATTATATTTCAAGTGGGCATATCTCAGGGATTTTCTAAAGAAAGCAATGGGTTGTTCATAGCCCTTGTCATTTTTCTGCAATAGAACTGAGGCAATTGTGTGCTCAGAAGCAAAGGAAAACAAGATGAAATCTCTATCAAATTTAGGACTAATTAACACAGGTGTTTTAGTCAAGGCTAGTTTAATGTCTTCAAAGGATTTTTTAGCTTGAACAGTCCATTTTATGGTGGAGTCTTTTTTCAACGTGTTGTTTAGTGATCTAATTAATTCTGCTAGATTATATATAATTCTTCTAAGAAAATTAATTTTTCCTAAGAAACCTGTAAATCTTTAATGTTCCTAGGGTGTTGTATTTGCAAGATGGCTTCTATTCTCACAGGGTCTATTCTTATACCATCTTTTGAAATTATGTGACCTAACAACTTTCCTTCTTCTAACCCAAACAAGGAATTTTTGGGGTTCAAGGAGATTCCAAATTTCCTGCATTTAATAAAAACTTGTCTTAGATGATCCAAATGTTGATTGTCGGATTTTGAAAATGCAGTAATATCATCTAGATATATCACAAGTCATGAATTTCTTTTGCAAAGGCTATATCCATATCCCTCTGGAAAGTGGCTCCTGCATTCATTAGACCAAAAGGCATTTTCACATACATAAATGTGCCCCAAGGAGTAGTAAAAGTAGTTTTGGGTTGGTCATCAGGATGAACCAAGATTTGATTGTAACTAGAAAACCCATCCAACAATGAGATTATGGTTGATCCAACTACTCTCTATAAAATGTGGTCCATTTTGGGGAGAGGGTAATTGTCTTTTAGTGACACTTTTTTGAGGTTTCTGAAATCCACACAGAGTTTGATCTCACTATTTTTCTTTCTAGTTGGCACCAAGTTTGAGACCCAATCAGAAAATCTGATTTGTGCAATTATTTCGGCATCATACATCATCTAAATTTCTTTTTCAATTGCAGGTAATAAGGCAGGATTAATCCTTCCAAGTTTTTGTTTGAAAGGATTTTTATTTTATTTAATAGGAATTGTGTGCTGGATGATGTTGGTGTCATAGGATTTGAGGTCCTCATAACTCCAAGAAAAGACATCCTGAAATTCTTTCAACAACTCAATGTATTTCACTTTTTCAGTTGGGGGTAATGATTTTGAAAGTTTGATCAGTTTAGGATTTTTATTGGTGCCTATATCACATTCCTCTATATCAGATCTTGAAGGTTCCATTTTAGGTTTCCTAGGAACATCATTTGAATCAAATAAATATTCTAGAGGAGTTAATCCCTTTGGTAATAAATTATCCTTGAGATTAATTACTTCGGTTTCTTCACTGATTATTTCATAAATCTCAATTTTTACCAAGTTATCTACATCTAATTTGGTAAATTTAGTAGGGTTGAGTCTATCTAGTTCGTCACCTTCTATCTCATTTATTTCTATCTCACCCTTAGTGTTAGGATTTATTGATGTATTAGTATCTATATTGTTATTTACAAACTCTTCTTCTGAAAGTAAAAAGTTATTTATTTGTTTATCATCAGAAAATATTTTCCAATTCTTCAAATTATCTAGAATTGCAGGTTTGTGCCTAACTTCAGCAGTGTATTGATGGTTAGGTTGGAAGAGTAATTTTTCAGGTGTTTGCAAACATTGCTAAACTATGGGCTTGCATATTGTGTTTTCTAGGGATTACTGCAAGATTTGTTTCTAGGAAAGTGTTAAGTATTTCTACGATAGTTCCCCTATAACAACTTAATCTAGGGTCCTTTGTCATATATACAACATCAATCTGTTTTATAATTAGTTCAGAGTCTCCCATGACAGAAACTCTTTTAGCTCCTAGATTCCTAACTAACTTAAGACCTGAAATTAATGCTTCATACTCGGCCATATTATTGGTACATTTAAAATTCAATATATATGCATGGCCTTCGGAGTGATTATTTTCCAAGTTATATATCCACACTCCTGCTCTTGCTCCCAACTTATTGACTAACCCATCAAATTCTAGATGCCATAATATCTCATGCTCATAATTTTCACTATCTGGTGCAACAATTTTTTCATTATTTACAGCAATTTGACCATCTTGTTCATTGAACAGTTCTGTAGTTTGGTCAGTTTCGTTTTGTGTAGAAACTGAATTTCTTTTGGTTTTGTGTTAGTACTATCTAAAAAAATTTCTTTTGTTTGATCAGCATTATACAGGATGAAAGAATCTATATCTCAGTGTATGGAGTATATGGGAAAGTTTTGAGGTTGATCCTAGCTACTTACCATATATTTCATTAAGGTTTCACGGTATAGTTTCTTAGGTTGTCCAAAAAAAAAGATTGTTGCATATGGCATATCTAGTTGTAAGGATCCCTGAAGTTTGGCTCCCCATGATCTAGATAACAGCATGCCATACTTTGGTGGGATGTCAGCAACTACAATATCCATAAGGGTGCTTTTGGTATGATATTGGACTAAAGTGACACATAGGTCTTTCATCAATCCTAGACACTGTACCTGACTAGAGTCAAATGAGAATAAGTCTTTGTAAGGCCTTGTAATGTTTAGGTTTAATTTTTCCATCACTAACTGATTTGGGCATTAAGTTGTGAGAGGCCCCAGAATCCAACATTGCATTGTGTAGAATTTTTTCATGGATACTAAGTATGATGTAAAAAGGTGGAACTCCTTCTAATGGTTTTCCATTAACATCTGGACCAAATATGAGTTCCGGTTGGTCATCAAAAAAGTTGACTGAATCCTCATTTTCAACAATGTTTAAGGTATGGTTTATCTGTGATTTGTAAGTTTCATTCTTGATTAGTTCTGTTAAAGGAACTGAAATCTTTAGCTTTGCTATCTCTGCTCCCAGATTGAATGGAAAATAGACTTTTTATGTTTGAAGGTTTTGATTTTTTTCAACAGGGACTTGAGTAGGTTTGTCTTCTTTTCCTTTATTGGGGACCTCCTTAGGTGGATGATGCTTTGAGCTTTGTCCACTAGTTCCTTAGGTGGAATTGAAGTGGATGTCAGATCAATAGAAGGTTGATCAGAGGTTATGTCTACAATTGTGGGGCCAAAAGGTTTTGGGTTTTCCATAGGGAGAATTTGGAGGATTTTTTAAACAGGGACTTCTTTTATTTTCTTGGGTTGACTTTGTACTGTTTTCTTGGTTTGGTTAGGGACATCGGCATTCTTTTTTCTTCTTAGATTAATTGTTTATGTACTTCAAAGATGGCAGAATCATATCCTTGTTTGTAATCAAATGATTCTCTAGATTGTATTTGTAATTGCTGCAACATATGCAGTTCCCGCTCATCTTGGGTTAGAAAAACAGTGTCCTCGTCATTTATTCCCATTAGGTTAATTTTTGTATCTTGTTCTAGATCTTCTGGCTGGGATGTTTCTGCATAATTTTCTTGAAAAGGAGGCCTAATGTTCTGATCCAGTCCATTTTTCCCAATGTTTTGGTTTTTTCTAAAATTTGGGTTTCTAACTGGAGGTGCTTGTTGGTTATCCCATTGAGGTTTCCTCTCCATATTCTCTATTCTATCCATTAGTCTTTCCATACTTTTGGCTAAACTATCTATTTTAATGTCAGATGGTGAAGTTTCATCCTTAACAGTTCCTCTTCTTTCATTTTTGACTCTAGCCCTTTTAGCTAACAAATTAGCTTCAACACTAACAGCTACACTTTGCATTTCTTCTAATGTTGGCGGGTTTCTTTCCCTAAGTTGGTATGCCATATCTGTGTGAAAACCAACAGGGAAATTTATTAATTCTAAGTCAGGTGGGGGTCTAAGATTAACTGGGATGATGTTATATATATTATTGAATCTGGTGCAGTAATCTTGAACAGTTTCATTAGGTCCTCTTCTAATATTCTCATATTCTAAAAGGATTTGTAGGGGATTCTTTTTCTTTTCCCATATGTTCAAAAATTGTTGGTAAAATGCATCTAAACTATCAATACTATTAGCAGGAAATGCTCTAAACCATTTCCTAACATCACCAGCTAAAGTCTGGGCAAAGAGTCTCATTTGAACATTATCTGTGTCAATCTCGTGCAACTCAAAGTAATATGTTATCTTGTTGACATGTTGTTGTGCAGTGTAATGTCTTGTGCCATCAAATTGAACAATTTTGCTTTGGTAGTCTGCTGGCATAGCACCAAGTTGGGCAGGTAAAACAAGAGGAGCATATCTATTTGCCATGGTTGTAAGCTGGGAGGGGCTAAGATGTGGGGTTGAGGTACTTGGAGATGATGCAGTAGTGGATGAAGAACTAGGACTAGTAGGTGATGAATGGGTAATGATAGGTTGGTGAGGGAGAGTAGGTATAAATGGTGGTGAAGAATGGACTTCAGAAGGTATTATTGATGAAGTTGAAGGGAACAATGGTGAACTCAAAGTAATGGACAATTGTTTAGAAAGCTCAGGGGTTGTGGCAATATTAATGCATGATTGTGGAGATTTCAGAATCTATTCAACAATTGATTTGTTGGCCTGTTGAATTTCAAGGTCTGTAATAAAATCAGGATCTAAAACAATTTCATTGATTGCACTTTCAGATTTTGTTCTAAATAATGAAAGATCAAATAACACATCAAAGGGAAGCTCTTCTAAACATAACCACTCATCAAGACATGAATTAGCTTTAACTAATGGTATTTGACTAGCTAAAATCTCTTCTTTTTTACATTTTCTTGAAATTAGGTTGGGATTATCAACTACCAGGGCAGGGTTTGGGTTTGGATTAGCCCTAGTAAAATGAGTCTTCCTGGAAGCCAGAATTTCAAATTTTTAATTGTTTTTGTGAGACTTTGTCAAGATAACTTCTAAAAAATGACTTTAAGAGGCTCAAAATGTAGATTTAGAATTTTCTTAAAGCTTTATTAGGACTAAGGATTTGATGTCCCTAGTATGGTCGCCACTATGTTATCACTCAAAATTTTCTCTAGAAGTTATTAGAAGAAAGAAAATGGTCGAGGTAACCACAACCCAACTTTTGGGCATAGGCTCTAGCCAACCTAGGCTCGGAGAGGGCTCTCTCTATGTGATTTAGGTTTGTTTGTTGGGATTTCAGGCTAGTTATGAATGTTTAGGGGGGTTTTTTATTTGTATTGAAGATTGGATAGTGGGATCCTTAAAACAGATGGATAAAATGATGTCTTTAGACCATTGGGCTATGGAGTCAACAGAAGGCCAGCCGGACTGGATCAACTCACTAAAGGTAATGTTCAAAGGGCAAGCTAGCAAAGTAAATTGTAGGTCTTTAGAACAGGAGGGTGAAATGGTTTTAATCAGTGTGATAGAGAAATTAAGAATTCTAAGACCGATATGTAAAGGAAGAATATAGGGTAATCAAAACAAAGGGTAATTATGAATCCTTTGGTATGTATTAGCAAGAAACAACCTAAACTAAGGAGCAATTAGGAATTCCTTAACTTAGATATCAGTTGAAAACATCTAAATGCCTAGCTGTTAAAACAGAGTGTAATTAAACAAATTCTGAGATATTGTTCCAGTTATAGCATTCAGATTCAGAAATACATTAAAGATTGTGGAGAAAATTTAAGAAAGATAACAACAACATGAGAAACTACTTGTCTACACTTCACTTAACACATGAATCCTGTGAAATATCTTGTCTTTATTAGTCAATCCATCTTGTTGGCCCAGTCAGTGATACAATATCTTTACAGTCTTTTGATCAAGAAGTCTATAGAAATGTCTAAGAATCCACACTACATACTTCGAGTTGTGAAGTATTTGTACAAAATTTTATTACAAAATATCCCAAACTAACTTGAGATTTAATCTAGGAAATAAAAATATCCTTTTCTAGAAGGTAGAGATAGCTATTGAACTGCTTCATGCTGTCCCTAGTATTTTGGTGTTGTTCGCCTTTATATTTGGGTTTTTAGCCTTTTATTTTGACTTACTGTTTGGTTTTTACGCTGGAAGCTGCATTCACTTTTTGCTTTCATCTGATACACTTTGACATTGATACTCTTTAATCATGCTAACCCGCCTTTACCTTTTACCATGCTGACTGTACATTAACCTTTTTACTACATTTTACTATAGTAAATCAGTCAATTTTTCCCATAATTAAGCATCATGTAACTTGATTTTCAACATCCTCTTATATTTCTCATCTGCCTCGGTGTACTTAGCGAAAGTAGGCCTAGTGATGAATAGGTGTTTCACCTCATGCTAGTGGAAAAACGGGTTTTCAAATGTCTGGTAAAGAACTTTGCCTGTTGGTAATGCCTTTATCGATGATGTATTGGCCTATTCTTTAGCTAGCTCTTTGATTTTGTTGTCATAATCTTGTTGTGTCATGAGCTTGTCATTTATGACAAAGGGACTGGGTAACCCTTTCTCTCTCAAAATTTGAAACTTGGCCATAAATCTATCAACTACTACCTGCATATTTTGACACTTGTCCTCTAAGTTTAACATTAAGTTTCTCTTGGAAAGGACCTTTCTTACCTCCAAAATTGTTTCTGTCCTATCCTATATATCCAATTCCTTAAGTTCATACTTGTTTTTACTGTTGAGGAAGTGGATAAGTCTGGTACCATCTTTAGGCATGTCTCCTAGTTCTTCCTTGACTTTTTTGATAGCTTTTGTATCTATCTTTATCAGATATATCTGTTCAAAAATCACTTGAATGGATGGCCAAGTATCATTGACAGAGTCAATTATATTGGCCCATAATATTTCCTTGGCTTGCCCAAGGGGTTCCTTTAGTTTTAGATATTTCTCCATGGCCTTTAATATTTCATTCATTCTATCATCTTTCTACACTTCTTCCTTGTGCATGATCTTGGCAAGCTTGCAATCCATTTCCAAGCTTGTCATCTTTTCCTTCAGCTTATTCATCTTTGTAGCCCGTATGGACATTTCCTCCATGGCTCTGACCAACTTTGTTGCTTGTTCACCTGATGCACCTGCTGCTGATGTAGACTCCGTTGAAACTGGTTGTGTTGTAGGCATAGGAGTTATGGGAGCCAATGAGGTTGTCAACGTGGAAGGGACTGTTGTTGAGACTGTTGGGATGACATTTGCAGACGTAGTGGAAATATCACTTTTCTTCAATTGAATTAAAGTGTCCAATTCTTTCTCTGTCTCCCTTAATTGATCATTCAAATTCAAGACTAGGTCCATTAATTCTTCATGTCTAGTCTGGTTCTCCAAAACTTCTAGTGTTTGGGATGCTACAGCTGAGGTATCTTCAATTTTTTTCAGTGTTGCAATGTCATCGTTCTTTTTCTTAATCAGCTACTCAGTGGCTTTAATGTCTTTTGGATCATGTCCCAATTCAATCACTAAGTCTTCCAAAGACTTGATTCTAGTATCCTTGGCCTGTGAGGAGGCCTTCTCTAACTGATATTGAACTGAGATGTTGGTCAATGAATTTTGCAGTTGATGGGAAACTGCGAATTTACTTGTAAGGGTGGAGTAAATCATTTCTCCAGCCTATTTATGAAACTATATTTGTTCTATGGGATGAATATCCCTTGCCATCACTTCAAAATCAATTCTCTTGTAATATGTTGATGGCCTTGGTTGTTGTGCAATTGGTTTTATGAAGGACATCTGTAGTTTTCCTTCTTTGATGTCGAAAGCAGACATCAACCTGGTCTGATTAGTAGGTGTGAGTTTGAGATACTAAGCATAAGTTTGGGCCTTTAGTTTATCATTTTTCATCTTGATCTCTTTATATCTATATTTTATATCCTTATCCTTATCAGCAGGCCTACTGAATGAGGATACTTCTACACTTAGCTGCCTTTTGAAAATCTAGGTATGTGATGTGGATGGCCCCTATGTTTCCTCAAATGGAGATGTGCCTTTACTTCTGTCCAGCTCAATATCAGTTATTCATATTGATCCTTCTGTGTCTTCCTGCTCTGAAATAGGATTTAGCCTAGGTATTTTTCTCTGACTGGTCTCATATTGTGTTTGGCGTGGGATCCCCCACAACAGGTTTTGGGGCTTAAAGCCCAAGTTTTGGTCAATTGTATTGTAAGACTCCTTGAAGTACGGGCGTGGAGCACAAAGTGTACAATCGAGTCATAGGGTTGTCTGCCCTAAAATATTGCAATTTAATGTAAAAGTGTGTCAACCTTCCCATGGTCCGCGGACCATGGGATTGTATAAATAGAGCAAGGCTCTAAGTGTAAAGAGAGTAGAAAAAACTGAAGTAAGAATGGATCATTGATGTATGCGAAGTAACTTTGAGTCTATAAATCTGAATCTTGGTTCGTAGGAATAGGAAGAGGCTCTGCAGCTGAGTGCACAGAGGCCTAGTAGAGTCCGCAGTTGAGTGTGCGGACCCCTACAGCTGAGTGCGTAGTGTGGAGTTGGGATTGTAATTGAAGAAGAGCATTAATAAAGATAAGTTTGATTTGGAATACTGTGTATCTGTGTCTATTTACCTTTATGCATTTATATTGTTTATGGTTGCGCACACTTATCTGAATGTTGAACAATTAATAAGAATATTGGTCCCACACAATTAAGTCAAGTATTAATCTAATAAGCGTAGTAACTATAAAGATTAGGGTAGGACTTTCTTCGCACTCCTTACAGAACTGCGCCAAGGCATTTACACAGGTTGCGAGGGATAGACAGATTTGTGGAGCAGTGCGAGCGCACAGGTTCGGACCACGAACCTCCAAAACTTCATCAAGACATCCCTAGGGTGTGGAAACCTAGTTCCAACACCCTCCCATAGTACTTCGAGTGAGACCTCAATCCACGCTTCGCGGACTGTTGCCAAAAGGGCCAGTAGTATCGGGATTTTCTTGGCTAAATCACTTTCGAACCTGGGTCAGGCCCCACTAAGCCAACAAATGGTTCTGTTGCCAGGACCAAGACTTACATAAGGGATGTCTAATGTCGTGCCATTGGAACCCAACAAAGAAGGAAATTGAAGAGTGGTTGGACAAGAAGATTCACGAGTTCGCGACATAGGAAAATAGAACTCCACAAGTATCTAAGGAAAAGTGGCTGGATTGCTACGTGTATATGGAAATCCACGAGATTTTCTTTGCATCCTTTCCGTCGAAGCTGTATGAGTGGATCGCAAGGTTAGCAGACATCCAAGGAAGGTGTAGGCTCGACCAACTGATAGTGTGGACTCTGCAATTAGTGCACAGACTAGAAGCATCAAAAGATAAGATCGCACGAGTTGTGGACCATTGGCTCGACCAGATAAAAGGGGGATCTATCACTGAGTTTGCGGTAGACACGACCATGAGCTACAATGAGGCAAAGTGACGTTTTCCCAAGGGACCACGAGGTAAGTATATTAAATCTTTGAACACCTAGATTAAGATGTTTTTATGTGAAAAGCGGGTTATGTGAATAAATTAATGTTTGGGACTATGCAAAGTGGAAAGATCTACAGAAGCGAAAGTAGTGAAGAATTAGAAAATAGTCCCTTAATTTCACACTCGGGACGAGCTCATGAGGGTTTCTCCAAGAAGCGCGGTTAGTTTTATAAGGCAGTGGATTCCACGGTTACCACCTCCACCCACACCACCACCTGCTTCACCTCCCTCACCTCCATCTCCACGCACTCCACCTCCACTACCCCCACAGTTCAGTATGGTGAGCGCGCTCAAACTACCAGTGTTCAGAGGAGTAGAGTATGAGGATCCGAACCAATTCTGGTTCATGGTAAGAGTAGTATGGGAAGCACAGGGTGTCATGGATGACAATATTAAGAAGGCTACATTAATGAGCATGCTGCAGGATCGTGCATTGACATGGTATATCAAGCACTCTAACGACCACCCAAACGCAGGGATAGTAGAGATCCAGAACACGCTGAATAGAGAATTTAGTAGGCTAAAGTCAGAAACACAATAAATCATCAGGTTTAAAGAGATCGCAATGCTTCTGGGCAAGACTCCCCGGGATCTAGATCAATGGCTGAAGAGTACGATCCACAAAGCCAATATGACATTGACATATGTACAACATTGCACATGATTTGTAGCATCTTTGGCACCGCACTTGAGGACTGTGCTATCACAACAGAAAATTTCTACCCATGCCGAAGCGTTGGAAATGGCGATAAGATTACATGAGACCCTGATACAAGACCCTGGGTTGGGAGTTCAACAAATCCACATGAAACTACAGAATCTACGTTTGGAAATGAAAATCTTGAAGCAAGATAGGGCACCACGGCCAGAGGCGTGTGAGGAAGTATGGTGCATAAAATGCAAAGGCGAGGGCCATGGTAAGGATCATTGTCCAGTGTTCGCGAACTACTTGGCAGGAGGAGGGTCAATGCCGCTGAGACCGGAGGCGCAGGGAGGGCCGAGTACAACACCCGCTTTATGGTGTTCAATCTGTCAGATAGGAGGGAAACATACAATGGACAATTGTCATTTGCAGCAGAAATATACACAGGCACCCCAAAAATTGTTTTGTAATTTTTGCAGGTCGGTAGGCCACGATGAGAGCACTTGCCATAGTTATGAGCTAATGATGGATCTAACCCCAGCCTATAGGATGCAGACCAAAATGTGATCCCTCGATTGAGATGCGAGGATGGCGTGCACTGGATTTCAGGGGTGAGGTCAGGGACAAGGTGGAATGGGACTAGGAAGGTGTCGCGGATAGTTAATTTGTTACAATTGTGGAGGACCAAGGCACTATGCCTGCAATTGTACCAACCCAATGAGGATATCATGTTCATATTGTGCTCAGTTTGATCATGAAACAATAGATTGTCCTACATTGATCATAAAGATGCACGAGAAAGGGGTATTCCAGCCTCCCCTGACTCAGAATATACAAATGATGAGGTCTGAGCCGCGCGCAGAAGACCCGAATGTAAACATGATGCTCAAAAGTGGTGCGACCATGGGAGAGGATAAGGAGAAGCAGCTAGAGGAAAGTACATGGGTTTGCAAGGCTCCTGCAAAGGAACCTGAGTTTGACTTAGAATGTGTAAAGGAGACATTCATGGAAGCTAAGAAGAGCTTCTCAGAGGCCTCCACTTCAGGTAGTAAGGATCAACCAGAACCAGGAATGGATCCTTCAATGCTCACTACCTTTATGGAGACATGCATGAAACTTTTGTGTGACAACAACGTGGTTAAGGGACTACAGGAACTGATCACCAGGTGCATGGGGTCAGGGGAACCGCACGTAGTCTGGAAATTAGGGAATCATGATTTGCGCACTAGAAGGGAGATGAGGTTGACTGCACAAATTGGTGAGTATGAAATGGATTAGGTAATCCTAGATCTAGGTTCAGACACGAATGTATTACCGAAACAAACATGGGAATGAATGGGCAGGCCCGCATTATAGTGGTCCCCTATTCAATTACAAATGGAAAACCAATAGAAGATTTTTCCCATGGGAAGGTTGCAAGGGGTAACAATTGATATTGAAGGTGCGAGTGTGTAGGCGGATTTTGAAGTAATAGATATTGTCGATGACAACAATCCCTATCACACGTTGTTAGGAATAGACTGGGCCACTGATATGAACAGAGTCATCAATCTGAAGAAGTGAAAAATGATCTTCGAGAAAAAATCACTAAGCGTAATAGTCCCACTGGACCCAACTGAAGGAGCGCGCTACACTAAACCAATGCGTGACGATGATCTCAATTTTATATACAAGATAACTCTATGAGACTGGGATTGGGTGAATCTAACTACAGATGGGAGGATCTCATGGGAGCACGAAATCTCCTGCACTTCAGATTCATACAAGGAAGTAGAGCGATGGCAGAATCATTTGCACAAAGTAACGACGTTGAATTGCAACATGATGATCAGATCACTGCATTTCGTGACAACGGAGGCAAGAGAGTTGCTGACATATGATGGATTGACAGAGGTGGATGAATTCCTAAGAAAATTTGAAAGCGCAGTACCGAAACAGCAGCGGTTCAATACGTTGAAATGGGCATTGTGTGCAACACCCGCACGATGGTGGGGTATGCATCAAGAAAACTTTGAGGACTGGCGCAGATGTAGAAGGATGATGTGCTTACAATTTGGAAGCCGCCAACTTCAAACAAGAGTCGGTCAGTGAGGACGAAACAACTTGCATGCCCACCTGTCTCGATGGGTACAGACATGTGCTGGGAAGTCCACACAAGCACACCCCAAATTCAGGATCGAAAATCGGAACATGACACGACAGCAGGAGAGGCGATGCAAACCACAAACGTCCCACGTAGAAGCATTGAAGAAGGTATGCGGAATCCTTTACGAAGTTCACCAGGCGAGACGAACTAATTGGGTCCTACGCGTACCAATGTTCCAATGGGCCTATAGGGCCATGTGCAAAAACCTGAGCGCAGAGATGATTCCAAAGTTGAGGAGTAGGGTCGAGACCAAAATTCTAGAAAAAAGGAATCCTCATGCAATAGCTCCCATAGTTAGGACAGTACGTGAGGACCAAAATGAAGGAATTATGTAGCTACGCAAGGGAAAACTTATGTGGATTCAGGAAGCCATTCAGCGAGGGAATCTTAAGCTTCGCAAACTCGAAGAGGATCGGGTATGACTATGGAAGAAAATCATGTTAATGGATGTGGAGATCAAAAACTGGAAAATGAAATCGTGCAAGCATGTCTCGTCGATAAACTAAGGATGGCAAGACCAGATACGAAGAGCCATACTACTACATTAGGATATTTTCGCCGAGCATTTGTGACTCTGCTACTGTGGCTACGACTGCACCTTACCTGAAAAAGTAACCCGGGGATCACACCACATAAGGAGGAACGCACAGTGATGACTGTCACAATGGTAATTGAGGAGTGCCTGTCGACCACACTGGAAGGTGGATTGAAGTCTTGCACATGTGGTGCGATCACCTAACTAACTGTCAAAAGCACAGTCTCAGTGCTCCAGGCAGTTGAAAGAGAGCGCGGGACTATAAAAGAGTCTACGTGGGAGCTGTGCAATAAGGAGGTTGCACATAGGATCAACATGTCATAGGGGTCGCACCCGCACATAAGGGGTTGCGCTGCCACGCGGGTAGGCTGGGAGGTGACTGTTAGTGTCACTGTTCATGACAAGATGTCCAATTTAAGACAAAGAGGAGCGGGTGGCAGGCAATTAAGACATGAAGTCAGAACTAGATTTGGGATGATCTGCTGCCAATCTAGCATTAATGGGCCAAATATGGGGGGAACGGTCGAATTTGAATTCAAAAAGGCCTATAAATCACAGGTGGCTATCTAGCAAACAACCCTTGGCATTTTGATAATTCATTTGTTACGCTATCAAGTGGGCATGGACCTTACAAATTTTGAGGCTTTGAGAGCAAGTTCGGTGTTTGAGACATTGCCGAAGGAGATGCAAGACCTCCTAAATAGAATGATGTCAACAACCGAGGAAGCCGCGTAGAGCCCTATGTTTCCAGTGGTGGATGCACCGGAAATTCAAAAATCACCCTAGATGCCGATGCCCAAAAAGCATCCACAAGCAGTAGGACCAGTCGGCATGTCTCCATGAAATCCACGGTTTGGTAAACTTTCTATGGAAGACAAGGGCAAGAATATTAATCTTGAGACGGATGATGAGGAGGAGGTCCTTAAGGCTTTCGTAGAAGAGATCGAGGCGGATGAAGAAATGGAGGAATACATTCAGTCAGTGTGCGTTGTAGTAAAACTACCCAAGTATGTCCCTCTATGGAAAGGGAAAGCAAAAGTTCCCAAGGATTTGGATGTCGTTAAGAGCTCACTCCAAACGCCACTAGTCCCAGATGGCATTTTGTCTGAAGATTCAGCCCTGGGCTGCGTGCCCACGATGAAATTTGAAGATTGGGACCTCGCGAACAGTGAAACTTTCCCACATTTGGAGACTAGTTAACCTCATGAAAAAGAGCAAGGATGGGTTAGTTACAGCACTAGCGCCATGGAAATGGTTGTGCGATGTGGAGGAGGCCAGGCTACTCCACCTACTATGGATTCCACACTTTCACTGGGCATCGATCATGATCTTTGTCATTAGGAAACTGCTTTGCCTAATGCACGATGGGTACCAGTGGCTAGAAGAGCCTATTCCCATCACAATGGAGCTTTTTCATAGGATTTCTTGGCTTCCCTATAAGGGAAGGGACCCTACGGAAATAGCTAGAAAAAGTGGAGATTTGGTGCTTGCAGAGGCCATGAAGAAGAAATACAAGTTGGAAAAGAAGCAAAGAGGCTACGTAATTAGTAGCATTCAAGACAAAGGGGTGCGTGTAGCCATCCAGCTGTTGGCCAGAAAGGTGATGAGGTACTGGAAATGGTCGTCGCACTAGCCAAACAATGTGCGGAGGGGGTCCAATTCAACTGGGTCAAATTCCTCTGTGAGGAATTCCTAACCAACTGCAAAGAAGCTCAGGAGTAGGGCAAGACCTTCCACTACGCATGGTTGCTCTTATCTATCTTATTGGTGACAGGGGAACTGCCTGAGGACAGTCAGCTCCCTCCCCTTGAACAAGACTTGCCAAAGGTGGAAAAATATGCGTCACTTTGGGCGATGAAGGATGCCACGCGAATCCGTGAGACCAAGATCTTCTGGGTGCTCATGGAGGTGAGCATCTGGATGTGGATCAGTCGAAGGCCACGCCTGTCTCCCATGGTTTATAAGAATTTGCAGAGCTCGACAGAGTTGAAAGTGGATATGCATAACCTATATAGCTGGGTGTGCAAGGATCCAATGCAGAAATGGGTGAAGCTTTCGTTCATCACAATAGATGATGTGATCTTCGCAGTGATGGAGTCTTGGCCTCCGGAGTGGCGTGCACCGGACTTGGCCGAGGTGGAAAAGGCAGTCACGCAGAAGTAGAAGGAAGCAGCCAAGCGTCGTATCATAAAGCTAGCTAAGAAGCGGCACAATGAGAAGGTAGTTGTGGAGGTTAGGGCTCCACGTGAAATGACATTACAAGAAGCGGCGTAGAAAAAGGCTGATGAGGCAGCAACGCAGACTGCAGAAAAAACTACAGTGCTAATAGAAGAGCCTGAGTAGTGCCAAGAGATGTCCACGGGGCAAAAGATTGGAGAAGTGGACAGGACAGAAGAGCGTGCAGACCCTGGTTCAGCACCAACCCAACTCAAGCGACCATGCGACCCTCAGAAAATAGCTCCCAAGAAGAAAGTGAAGGTGACAAAGACATTCGTTGACCCGATCACGCTCACAAAAGGTGGTCTGTTTGACATTGGGGAAACGATCTGCGCGGTCACAAAGGACGTGCTCCAGGAAATGAGGATGGAGAAGAACATTGTGTTGGGGACGCTCAGTGCACAGCTACAAGGCTTACAGGTACAGCCCCCCTAAATAGGTACAATGGCTCTATACGTCGCAACATGAACCACAGAGGCTGAACAGACACTGTGTGCCCGTAGGTACAACCCTTTCATGTTTCCCGAAGGCACCCTAGCGGTAGCAAGCGAGGTTGACTGGGTTGCCATGAGCAGCATGAAAGGTGTCGACTTATACTTATCAGCCTTTCTGCATGAAACCCTGTACCAGTTACAGGATGGGGTCATCGTAAAGCTCCACGCCAGGTAAGGCTGCGCGATCTAGGTCTTGAACAAGTAGAAAATCAATATGGATTAGCTCAGCCTCCAGCGTGATGAGTTGGTTGCACAGACTCGCGAACTGGAGTAGGCGGTAGAGGATGCATGTAGGAGCGTCTCAGAGTTGGTCATGCTGGAAGAGCTACGAACAACAGAGCGGGTCCACCGATTGGCAGCTGGAGTCTGTGAGGCCAAGGAGGAAATGGCGAAGGTTCAATTGGAGCTGAACCTGCAGATCACCGAGCTACAGTTGAAGGCACAGCCCTCCATGCCCTCAGAAGTCAGAGAGAAATTCGCCCGTGCTATCCAAACAGGGTTGGAGAAAACTGGCCAAGCGGTACAGGACTTCACCAGGATGTTGGATCAAGCACTAACCATGCTTACATACCTGCAGGAAGATCCAAACCTACACCGCCTAGAGACAGAGGCGCGCAAGTTGCAGCAGGAGTACAAAAGTGTCCGAAGGACTGTGCAGACGGTCGTCCTTACCCAACGACTTGCCAAACTGCAGCAGGCAATGGCATTAAAGGACCAGTTAGACGCCGCATGACAAAAGGAAGCCTTACTTAGAGCGTGCATCTAGCCATGGATCAATGAAGCTTTCACAATTATAGCTACCATTGAAGGAAAGTTGGCACAAATGTAGGGACTTTATGCGGTTAGACGAGAATGTGACCCTACTCACAAAGTTTCAGAGATATGCATCTAGCAAGTACAATAGATAGCGGAACAGTGTGTCGCGAACACCCAAGCTGTTCCGAGACCTGCTGGATGGACTTCGCGCAAAAATTGATGCACCAAGGGAGTGACTCAAGATAAGTCACAATGATTGTGTTGGGGGCATGTTGGGCATGGGATCCCCCACAGCAGGTTTTGGGGCTTAAAGCCCAAGTTTTAGTCAATTATATTGTAAGACTTCACGAAGTATGGGTGCGGAGCGCGAAGTGTACAGTCAAGTCATAGGGTTGTCCACCCTAAAATATTGCAATTTAATGTAAAAGTGTGTCGACCTACCCATGGTCCGTAGACCATGGGAAGTACAAAAAGGTGAAGTAAGAATGGATCATTGATATATGCGAAGTAACTCTGAGTCTGTAAGTCCAAGTCTTAGGTCATAGGAATAGGAAGAGGCTCTGTAGCTGAGTGCGCAGAGGCCTAGTAGAGTTTGTAGTTGAGTGCGCAGACCCCTGCAGCTAAGTGTGCAGGGCGGAGTTGGGATTGTAATTGAAGAAGAGCATTAATAAAGATAAGTTTGATTCGGAATACTATGTATCTGTGTGTCTATTTACCTTTATGCATTTATATTGTTTATGGTTGCACGCACTTATCTGAATGTTGAATAGTTAATAAGAATATTGGGCCCACACAATTAAGTCAAGTATTAATCTAATAAGTGCAGTAAGTATAAATATCAGGGTAGGAATTTCTTCGCACTCCTTACAGAACTGCAGGAAGGCATTTGCACAGGTTGCGAGGGATATACAGCTTCGAACCGCGAACCTCTATAACTTCATCAAGACATTCCTAGGGTGTGGAAAACTGGTTCCAGCACCCTCCCATGTTGCATGATTGTAGGGGTGCTCATGGCTACTTCTTGTTGTTCAGGTACCTGCAGAAATGAGCTCTCATCAAGTTGTCTTTCTAAGTCACATAAGGTATTCTCTACATCTACCTTTGTATTGTCTCTGTCTACAAGGGTATTTTCCACCCACTCAAATTGATTGGCATATATTTCTATCTCTAGTATGGGTTGGTGAATATAAGGTCCCAACTTGACCTTCTTTCTCAATCTGGTCATAAATTCTTGAGGGTCATACCTCCACATGAAACTCTTTTGGAACTTCATTTGTTGTAAAATTTGGTTTGCCTCCTCCCTTGCCTCTCTAGAATTGCAAATGAAGGGACCTAACTGGATTTTACTTTGAATTGTGATATTTTCTTGGCTAAGACAAAATTTATCTCATCAGAGTTCATTATTTGTATATAGTACTCTAGAGCAAATAACCTCCTGGGGAGGTATTTAGGTAGTTTATATGGTGCAAGCTGGCAACCAATTCTTATCTTTGTGTGGTTTTTGTAAAGGTACCAATCTCCCACTTTTCTTTGTTTAGACAATTGAAGGACCCTTTTTATCTCTGGACTTATCCTGGGTGGAGGGATTCCTGTCAGCATAGTCATGACTGGACGAACAAAAGAATTTATGAAATCCGAATAGGTATATGGTGACTGAAACTTATGGAATAGTGGGATCCAAAAAATGATAGACCTGGGCTGGCCTTTGGTATCCAGCTTCTAAAGGGCAAAAGGAAATCTGTGTGGTTGATAGTTTAGGAACATATGGTAGAGGACAGATGAGTATTTAAACACTCTCTCATTGCGCAACCTGGTGAACTGTTCATGCATTCTCTCAGCTATGAACTCAGCATAATTGTACAAAATAGCAAGAGGCTATCCTGGGGTATAAATTGACATGAAGGCTAGGACAATTTCATCAACAAATTCATCAGTGGTGCAACCAATAACCCATGATATCATGGTGATGATTTGATTTCTCCTTTTGGGGAACATGGAAGAAACATATGGAGGGGGATCTTTGGGAATATACCACTCTTCTACAATGAATGTCTAGAATATTTGGGCTAACCTGGACATGCTCAACTTAGAGTACTCATCTAGAAAATCCCCAGTGGAGAGTGGGGTTAGGATTTGACCTGATTTGATTTGTAATATTTCATTAATGGAATCAGCTATAATGGTGAACAAAATCTTTTGGTCAGGGGACATAATAGCTCTTAGGCTGTGAATGTAACAGGGATGGCACTAGTGGAAAATTTCAGGGAAAACATGTACCTCTGAGAACTGGTATTTGGGCAAATTTGACTCCCAAAGGCTAATATCATCAGCATGGTTGAGGTATATGTCCCTACTTAAACAATGGATTTCAAGCCAAATGGTCTGGGTAGATGTATCCTTAATTTGGAAATCCTTGTCAGCCAAGGGAAGGTGGTCTAGGTCCAAATGTGGAGTTGTGATAGGTCTAACATCCATGGCAATAGGGGCAGCTATAATTTAGTTCTTGTGGATTTAAATTTTGCTCTAAAGGTTTAATTCAGAGGTTTTTCAAGGCAACTGGTATTTTTCAGAGGGTTTGGCTATGGGTTTTCAAATTTAAAGTATTTTTCAATTAATTTTACTTAATTAAAATACTTCACAGGCTAAATGTTTTCCAAATTTGAAAGGGTGAGTGGTAATTCACGGTGAAATACCTGGAATTGGGTGAATTATTTGCAAATTTGGAGTTCATGGTCGCTGAATAGGTTCGAATGGATCTGGTATGGACTGAGAGGTCGAATGGGGTCTCTACAAATTTCTTCAGGATTGAATTCAGAGTTCAAATGGTGAATTTGGTGTTTGCAGGAATCACACTGGTTCACAGAGGTTCACAGAGAAAATGAGCAAAAAAAGGTGAAAGGGGGCTTCTCAACCTTTTTATGGAGTAACTGTTACTTTTTGGCGGCAAATTTTATGAATTAACAGTAGGTGGTTTGGCGGGTTGAGAAAGGAGGCGGTTTCCGAGGCCATCGCACTGCTTATGAAGGTTGGGTGGTATTTCGAAGGGGTCACACGATCTACTCTAGAGCGTGACACGCAGCAGTCGGGGGACCGAAGAAAACCTCTTTATTGGATGGGTAACGGTCAGCCATCGGGCGTGACCAATATGGCTATGGACCGTAGGATGAAGGGGAAGATGATCAGATGACAGTCAGGTGAGAGAGGTGTGCGGGTGATAAGAGCATGGGTTTCGGGGGGGCCAAGGCTTTAATCCTCGACAGTTTTTTATTAATTTAAGACTTAATCACGGGCTTAGTTGATCAGGGGTGTTTAATGACGTGTTTTATTTATTTTTTCAGGATAAGGGGTAAACTGTATAGTTTTATCAAAACTAAGGGTTGGATATTTATTTAAGGGATTTATTTAATATACGGGGATAGGTATATCGGGAATTTATATAATTAAATTAAAAATTAATATGAAATGTGATGAGCGGAGTGGGTATATCTTTAAGTATAAATGTAAATGTAATATTTGCGCGCTTTATTTACATATGCTCATTACTTAGGATAAGATGTTTTTGTGGGTTTTTTGAATGAAAAGGGCTTTAACATGGAGTTCTTTTTACTTTTCATAGGCAAAAGAGTTTTAACCTTAGGAAAAGGGGTTTTATTAGGGTAATGAGGAGGATTTGAATTTTATGAAGGGGATTCTATCACTTGATGTCCTTAAGTCATCAATTCAAGGGTCTGGTCCCACCAAAAGTCAGAGAAATGCTCTGAGCATCTTTGACTTGAAGGATTTAAAGTGCTAGAGCATACTTGTGGGTAAGAAATTACTAAGGTGGAAAATGAATGATAGGGAGTTAATCACATTAACTTGCAAACATTTGTTTTTTCTTTCACAGTTTATCATACATATTGAAATATGTGTCTAATCCTGATGCATGTGTTTTGATCCAATCAACTTTGTAGTTCAGCAACCTTTCTTCTACTTACCCATTTCTTACCCTAACATGTTTTCTTCATTTCTTTGGGTGCATTTAGGCTAGCAAACCCTTATTCTATCTTTTCTTCAATAAAACAAACTATCTGTTTCTAACCTTATATCATCCAAGGGCTTAGATTAAACTAATGAGCTCCTTTTATTTTCCCTACCTATCTAATGATCTGCCAAGATTAAACTGTTTGGTCAGATTTTATTCTCTAACTATAAACATAAAATTCAAAGCATGATATAATCAAGATTAAACAGCTAGATTACCATAGATTGTGGCATGAATAACAAGATGCACACAATCATTATTATGCATAAAAGTAAATAGTAGTGGCATTTAGCCTTGCTCACTTTCATGAGCTCTTTTTGTTTTTTGGGGTTCATATATTTTCATTTTTTGACCTTCTCTTTTTCTTTTTGTCCCTTGATATTTCTTTTAGGACACACCCTCTTTACATTTTTTAATTTTTTAATATGGAAAACCGTTATGCTCTTAACCTGCAAGACAATACCAGAATACCAAATATGCGAAGAAATATACCTAGAACATAGAACAATGAGAAATAACAGCAAGTATTTTATTATTCAGAAAGAAATGTTCACTTGCCTCTTCGAGGAGGCAACCTCCAATAGAGCTGAGCTCAATGACAAAATAAGACATGATGCTCCTCGAGAGGAGTCTCTATCATTTATATAGGATTCATACATGCAATACCATGGGGCAATACCATGGTTCTTATTAATACCATCTATCTAATACCATGGCCCATTTGCAACTAACTGTGGTCCCTTCATTAAATGCGGGTTAACCACTTACAATTATTAATATGGTCTGTATTGACTCTTTACTTAACTATAACTATGACTTGATCCTATTACATAAATAAGGGGGTTAGGTTTGGACCCTAACATGCCCTCCCCCATAAGAATAGCCTTGTCCTCAAGGCTGAAGCTGCGGAAACTGCTGAAGGATAATGGCTGGTTCCCAAGTTGCATCTTTCGAAGAGGTGTCTTTCCACTTGACAAGGACTTCCTTGATGGTGTGGCCATGCAGGTACCATTCTAGTGTGTCAAGAACATGTTCAAGTTGGAGCCATATTGACCCTTCTTCATCCACTTCAGGTAGAATGGTTTGAATTCTACAATTGTTCCCAATCACTTTCTTGAGGCATGAGACATGGAAGACTAGTGGATTTTTGCAGTGGGTGGCAAAGCTAGCTTGTAGGCGACTTCTCCAATGCATTGAAGTACTTGATACGGTCCGTAGAATTTTGGAGATAATATCTGACAACCCTTGTCTTTGAGTGATGTTTTCTTATATGGTTGCAGCCTCAAAAATACCTGATCCCCTTCTTGAAATTGGTGTTCTAAGCGATGTTGATTTGTCTGTTTCTTCATGCGGTTTTGGGCTTGATGAAGATTCTCTCTAAGGTGGGCTAGCATGGTTGTGCAGTTCTATAGGAGTTGATCCACTGCTTGTACCTTTGAGCATCCCTTGATATAAGAAGTAGGGGAAGGAGGGAGTTGACCATAAACTGCTTCATATGGAGTCATTTTGGTGGTGGCATGATAGTTGGTGTTATACCACCATTCTGCTAGAGGTAACCACTGTACCCAGTGATGTTGCTTTTCTGAGGTGAAACACCTAAGGTAGGTCTCCAGAAAATTGTTGACTTCTTCAGTTTGACCATCAATTTATGGATGATAGGAAGTACTGAGTTGTAGTATGGTACCTTGTAGTCGGAAGAGTTCCTGCCAAAATTTACTGGTGAAGATCGGGTCACGATCAAACACAATGGAAGTGGGCATGCCATGCAATTTGAAAATCTGATCCACGAAATATTGAGCGACCAAAGTTGGTGTAAAAGGGTGGGGTAGGGCACAAAAATGAGCATACTTAGAAAGTCTGTCCAACACCACCATGATTACTGACTTGTTTCCTAACTTTGGAAGACCCGTAAAGAAATCCATAGAAACCTCCATCCAGATTGAGGCCGGGATGAGCAATGGCTGTAATGTGCTTGGGGATTTGACTGTTTCTCCTTTGTGGCGTTGATACATGTCGCATTTAGCTACAAAAGTAAGAATGTCATTTTTCATGCCTGTCCAAAAAAATGATCTTCGAGTGTGAGCATACGTCTTCTAAAAGCCTGAATGTCCTGCAGTGGGCGATGAGTGCAACTCCACTAAAATGCCTTTTAGGGTGGATTTTGATGATATTACGACTCTGTCCTTGTAGCGAAGAATCCCATTCTGCCACGAGTATCTTGTTGTGGAATTTGGATCCGCCTGCAATTAATTAATGAGTTGGGATATCCAGGGATGTGAAAACCATTCCTTGCAAGGTAATTTCCTCCTCAAATTGGTGGGATAACGTATCTGCTACAATATTTTTACGCCCTTTCTTGTAAACTATCTCATAATCATATCCCAGCATTTTGGTGAGCCATTTATTTTGTTGTGGTGAGGATAGGCATTCCTCCAAAAAATATTTAAGGCTTTGATGGTCTGTGCGGATTTGGAAATTTCACCCCAATAAGTATGGTCACCAGGTATCTACTGCATGTAAGATGGCCATCATCTCCTTCTCATAGGTAGATTGTCTGAGATTCTTCCCACTTAGTTGTTGGCTCGTGAAGTCTAAGGGTCGACCTTCCTGCATTAAGACCACCCCAATACCCATGCCAGAAGCATCACATTCAATCACAAAAGATTTGGTGAAGTCGAGTAGTGCTAAGACTGGAGTGGAACACATGGCATGTTTGAGAGATGTAAAGGCTTGTTGTGCTTCATCATTCCAGAGGAATTAATTTTTCTTGAGGAGTTGAGTGAGGGGCCTAGAAATGCGACCATAATTGTGGACAGATTTGCGATAGTAGCCTATGAGACCCAAAAATCCCCTCAAGCTCCTCAAAGTCTTTGGTTGAAGCCAATCCTGCATTGCCTGGATCTTTTTGGGGTCCACTCTGACACCTTCACGCCCCACAATGTGGCCCAAATACTAAACTTCTTCCATGCCAAAAGAGCACTTGGACATCTTGACAAATAATTTATGCTTGTGGAGCAGTTGTAAGAGCAGATCTACATGTTGAAGATGTGTAGCCCATGTGCGACTCTAGATGAGGATGTCATCAAAGAAAACAAGGAAAAATTTTATGAGATATGGTTTGAGCAAGTGGTTCATAAGGTGCTGAAAAGTGGATGGGGCATTAAAAAGACCAAATCGCATGACCAGGAACTCATAATGGCCTTCATGAGTTCGGAAAGCAGTCTTTGTAATGTCTACTTCTTTCATGCAAATTTGGTGGTAGCCCAAGCAAAGGTCGAGCTTAGTAAAGAATTGAGCCCCATTTAGTTAATCCAGAAAATCATCGACAACCGGGATGGGAAATTTATCTTTGACCATCAACTTATTGAGGGCCCTAAAGTTTGGACACATAGGCCATTCCCCATCTTTTTTTAGCACCAGGACCACTGGTGATGAATAAGGACTAATGCTGGGACGAATGACACCTGCTTCCAAGAGTTCCTTGATTATTTTATCAATTTCATTCTTTTGGGCAAATGGATATCTATATGGGTGCACATTTGGTGGTTTGGTCCCTGGGACCAAAGTAATGATATGATCATGTTCCTCTCTCGAGGGTGGAAGCTCATGAGGCTTGTCAAAGACTCGCAGATGGTTGTTTAAGATTTGTTGCATCTCAGGATGAATATGAAGAGAATTGGGTTCGAAGGCCTGGATGGCATTAAATTGGGCTATAACTCCATGGTGGCCTTTTTTAACAATTTTTCCATTTGATGTGAGCTAATGATAGAGGGAGCTCCGCCTGGAGTCCATAGAGGGTATGTGTGTGGTTGTTCTGCTTAAAGCTCATATATAACTCCTGGAAATACATTGTGATTGGGCCAAGTGTGCGAAGCCATTCAGCACCTAGGACAATGACACACCCTTCCATGTGTATGGAAAACATGTGTGTCTTTAACTGATAATCCCCCATTTGAAGTTTGACATTTTCACAGTGGCCTTCACATTTCATTGTCCCCCCATCAGCAATTTTCACATGGAAGTTGGAAACTTCTTGGACAAAACAATGCACTGCTTCTACGACTCTTTAATGGATAAAATTATGTGTACTGCCACTATCAATCAAGACTAATACTAGGTGATGCTTAATAAAACCTCTAATTTTGAGAGTTTGGGGAGAAGAAATCCCTGCCAAAGCATGCAGTGAGATAACTGGTTCTTAAGGTACATTGTCGTGCTGGTTGTCCTCTTCTTCCTCCTCTTGTTCCTCAAGTGGTGGGGCTTCCTCCGATGAACTGTCATCAGTAGCATCAATTTGAAAGAATTTGTGCTCCTTTCACTTATGTCTGGGGGAGTATTTCTCATCATAGTAGTAACACAATCCTTGCTTTCTTCTTTCCACCATTTATGCTGGTGACACCTTTTGAACCTTGAGTGTTTGGGTAGTGCTTTGAGCCTGTGTGGGGCGACCCTTGGTGATGAAATTTGGGCGATTGGACTGGGCTGCTAACGCACGTTCTATGTCACGAGCTATCTGGCAAGCATGCAGCCATGAGCTAGGGTGGTGCAGCCGGATGCGGGCTTGTATGGCTTCTTTGAGACCACTGACAAACATTCCACGTAGAACTCATTGTGTAGACCTCCAATGCAGAAAGCTAAGGCTTCAAAGGCTGCAATATATTCATTCACTATTCCTATCTGTCAGAGCTTAGTGAGATGAACCAAAAAATCAGATTCATGGTCAAAGCAATCCATAAGATCCTTTTTGAATGTCTGCCAAGTCAAGGGCCTTCCATAGCAACATTGATGCCATTGCCACCATTTCCATCTTTCATTGTCCAAGTACATGATACCCACACTAAGCTACGTGCATCATCCAAGATGTAATTCAGTGTGAAATATTGCTCCATTTGTGCTATCCATGCGGCCGGGTGAGAGCCATCAAATTTATACATGTCCAGCTTAGGTGGTCGCTGATGGGATTGTTGGTGGGTACCAAAGAGGTGAAGAGACTAGCTAGACTTGCCCTCAATGTTTACATTGCCAATAGATGCCTCCGCGCGTTCCTCCACCTTGCCCTTAGAGACTGTTTCATTTAAGTTCTTCAACTGCAATATGACATATTGCAATTGTGATTCAAGGCTATCAATCCTCTCATTGGCCACAGATTGAGCTCTAGTTTGTACCATGCACCAATCCGATGTACTTGAAATTTAGGACCGCCTGAAATTTTTGGCAATAAAAATTGAATGGTACCACCTTGCTCAGCTCGTCAACCTGATTCTTATGGGATAAGTCACCAATACTGCAGTAACCGAATCCCATAAATGTCAATGTTGCCCAAAGTCCTGCGAAAATCACACCCAGGTATAGGAACCCACATAATTAGTCAGATCTAAATGGTGAATCTGATGGATCTGAGAGATCTGAATGGCTGATCTAATAGATCTGGATGGTGGAACTGATTGCTGCTGCAGATATGATGGATCTGATAGATCTAAATGGCTAATTTGATAGATCTGAATGACAGAACTAATTGTTTCTGCTGCAACAGAACCCCACTTACAAGATCTGATCTAGCAAAGATTATGCATGATCCAGAGATAGAGAAGGGAACTATGGTCTCTAGGTGTGTCAGGTGCTACAGATCGCAATATACATAAGGGTCTGACAGTAGTACTCGGCCCAATTTTTCAGGGCACTAACCAAGGAGGATCAACTGTACCCTTAGCCGTACAACCCGACTACCCTATCGTAAGCGGAAGTAATCTCTTCAAGTGTTGTTCTCGGTGTATTGTAGTAGCAAGACGGCCGATGGTTTATCTATGGCAAAGTTTCAAGGGAGCTAGGGGGCTCCCGATATACCCAGAGGGTACTTGGAAGACAGTCTGTGCGCGGTTTTGTCCATTGCACTACTACTCGAAGGGGTACCCACAAGGGTTACAAGGGAGTCCAACAAGCGTGACCACCTCTTGTATTTCCTGCATGTATGCCTCCCCAAATCCGCAGGTTTATGCGCTCAACGATAGATCCCATGGTTTAAAGACACCGAAACATGTCTCTAGCCAAAAAAAAAAATTGCTAAAAATTGGAGATCCCGCTAGCCCTAGAAAGCACTCTGATACCACTTGTTATGCTCTTAACCTGCAAGACGATACCAGAATACCAAATATGCGAAGAAATATACCTAGAACATAGAACAATGTGAAATAACATCAAGTATTTTATTATTCAGAAAGCAATGTTCACTTGCCTCTTCGAGGGGGCAACCTCCAATAGAGCTAAGCTCAATGAAAAAATAAGACACGATGCTCCTCAAGGGGAGTCTCTAGCCTTTATATAGGATCCATACATGCAATACCATGGGGCAATACCATGGTTCTTATTAATACCATCTATCTAATACCATGGCCCATTTGCAACTAACTCCGGTCCCTTCATTAAATGCGGGTTAACCACTTACAATTATTAATATGGGCTTTATTGACTCTTTACTTAACTATAACTATGACTCGATCCTATTACATAAATAAGGGGGTTAGGGTTGGACCCTAACATGCCCTCGCCCATAAGAATAGACTTGTCCTCAAGGTTGAAGCTGCAGAAATTGCTGAAGGATAGTGGTTGGTTCCCAGGTTGCATCTTCCAGAGAGGTGTCCTTCCACTTGACAAGGACTTCCTTGATCGTGCGGCCATGCAGCTGCCATTCTTGTTTATCAAGAACCTGTTCAGGTTGGAGCCAGATTGACCCTTCTTCATCCACTTCAGGTAGAATGGTTTGAATTCTACAATTGTTCCCAATCACTTTCTTGAGGCATGAGACATGGAGGACTAGATGGATTTTTGCAGTGGGTAGCAAAGCTAGCTTGTAGGCGACTTCTCCAATGCGCTGAAGTACTTGATACGGTCCGTAGAATTTTGGAGATAATTTCTAACAACCCGAGTGATGTTTTCTTATATGGTTGCAGCCTCAAAAATACCTGATCCCCTTCTTGAAATTGGCATTCTGAGCGATGTTGATCTGCCTGTTCCTTCATGTGGTTTTGGGCTTTATGAAGATTCTCTTTAAGGTGGGCCAGCATGGTTGTTCGATTCTGTAGGAGTTGATCCACTGCTTGTACCTTCGAGCATCCTTTGATATAAGAAGTAGGGAAGGAGGGAGTTGACCATGAACTACTTCATATGGAGTCATTTTGGTGGTGGCATGATAGTTGGTGTTATACCACCATTCGGCTAGAGGTAACCATTGTACCCAGAGATGTTTCTTTTCTAAGATGAAACGCCTAAGGTAGGTCTCCAGAAATTTGTTGACTGCTTCAGTTTGACCATCAGTTTGTGGATGATAGGAAGTACTGATTTGTAGTTGGGTACCTTGTATCCAGAAGAGTTCCTACCAAAAGTTACTGGTGAAGATCGGGTCACGATCAGACACAATGGAAGTGGGCATGCCATGCAATTTGAAGATCTGATTCGTGAAAGATTGAGTGACCAAAGTCAATGTAAAAGGGTGGGGTAGGGCGCAAAAATGAGCATACTTAGAAATTCTATCCACTCCATGATGACTGACTTGTTTCTTGACTTTGGAAGACCCATAAAAAAATCCATAGAAACCTCCATCCAGATTGAGGCCGGGATGGGCAATGGTTGTAATGTGCCTGGGGATTTAACTATTTCTCCTTTGTGGTGTTGAGAGATGTCGCATTTAGCTACAAAAGTAAGAATGTCATTTTTCATGCCTATCCAATAAAAATGATCTTTGAGTGTGAGCATACATCTTCTGAAAGCTTGAATGTCCTGTAGTGGGCGATGAGTGCAACTCTGCCAAAATGTGGGTTTTGAGGGTGGATGTTGGTGATATTATGACTCTGTCCTTGTAGCGAAGAATCTCATCCTGCCACGAGTAGCGCGCTATGGAATTTGGATCCACCTGAAATTGATTAATGAGTTTGGAGAGCCAGGGATGTGAAAACCATTCCTTTCGAGCCTCTTCAATCCATTCTAGAATGGGAAGGGAAATTGTGAGCAGGGTAATTTCCTCCTAAAATTGGCAGGATAATGCATCTGCTACAATATTTTCGCGCCCTTTCTTGTAAACTATCTCATAATCATATCCCAGCATTTTGGTGAGCCATTTATTTTGTTGTGGTGAGGATAGTGTTGCTCCAAAAAATATTTAAGGCTTTGATGGTCTGTGCAAATTTGGAAACATCGCCCCAATAAGTATGGTCGCCAAGTATCTACTGCATGTAAGATGGCCATCATCTCCTTCTCATAGGTAGATTGTCCCAGATTCTTCCCACTTAGTTGTTGGCTCATGAAGGCTAAGGGTCAACCTTCCTACATTAAGAACGCCCCAATACCTGTACCAGAAGCATCACATTCAATCACAAAAGATTTGGTGAAGCCGGGTAGTGCTAAGACTGGAGTGGAACACATGGCATGTTTGAGAGCTGTAAAGGCCTGTTGTGCTTCATCATTCCAAAGGAATTAAGTTTTCTTGAGGAATTGAGTGAGGGGCCTAGCAATGTGACCATAATTGTGGACAAATTTGCGATAGTAGCCTATGAGACCCAAAAATCCTCTCAAGCTCTTCAAGGTCTTTGGTTGAGACCAATCCTACATTGCCTGGATCTTTTTGGGGTCCACCCTGACACCTTCACGCCCCACAATGTGGCCCAAATACTAAACTTCTTCCATGCCAAAAGAGCACTTGGACATCTTGACAAATAATTTATGCTTGTGGAGTAGTTGCAAGAGCAGATCTACATGCTGAAGATGTGTAGCCCATGTGCGACTGTAGATGAGGATGTCATCAAAGAAAACAAGGACAAATTTTCTAAGATATTATTTGAGCAGGTGGTTCATAAGGCGCTGAAAAGTGGATGGGGCATTACAAAGACCAAATGGCATGACCAGAAACTCATAATGGCCTTCGTGAGTTCGGAAAGCAGTCTTTGTAATGTCTACTTCTTTCATGCGAATTTGGTGGTAGCCCAAGCGAAGGTCGAGCTTAGTAAAGAATTGAGCCCCATTTAGTTCATCCAGCAAATCATCGACAACCGCGATGGGAAATTTATCTTTGACCATCAACTTATTGAGGGCCCTGAAGTCTGGACACATATGCCATTCCCCATCTTTTTTGAGCACCATGACCACCGGCGATGAACAAGGACTAATGTTGGGATGAATGGCACCTGCTTCCTAGAGTTCCTTGATTATTTTTTCAATTTCATTCTTTTGGGCGAATGGATATCTATATGGTCGCACATTTGGTGGTTGGGCCCCTGGGACCAAAGTAATGCTATGATCATGTTCCCCTCTCGAGGGTGGAAGCTCATGAGGCTTGTCAAAGACTGGAAAATGGTTTCTTAAGATCTTTTGCATCTCAGGATGAATATGAAGAGAATTGGGTTTGAAGACACGGATGGCATTAAATTGGGCTATAACTCCATGGTGGCCCTTTTTTAACAATTTTTCCATCCGATGTGAGTTGATGATAGAGGGAGCTCCTGCCTGGAGTCCGCAGAGGGTATGTGTGTGGTTGTTCTGCTTAAAGCTCATATATAACTCCTGGAAATCCACTGTGATTGGGCCAAGTGTGAGAAGCCATTCAACACCCAGGACAATGTCGTACCCTCCCATGTGTATGGGAAACATGTGGGTCTTTAACTGATAATCCCCCATTTGAAGTTTGACATTTTCACAACGGCCTTCACATTTCATTATCCGCCCATCAGCGATTTGGACCTGGAAGTTAGAAACTCCTCGGACAAAACAATGCACTGCTTTCGTGACTCTTTGATGGATAAAATTATGTGTACTACCACTATCAATCAAGACTACTATTGGGCGATTCTTAATAAAACCTCTAATTTTGAGAGTTTGGGGAGAAGAAATCCCTGCCAAAGCATGCAGCGAGATAACTGGTTCTTAAGGTACATTGTCCTGCTGGTTGTCCTCTTCTTCCTCCTTTGGTTCCTCAAGTGGTGGGGCTTCCTCCGATGAACTGTGATTAGTGGCATCAATTTGAAAGAATTTGCGCTCCTTGCACTTATGCCCGGGGGAGTATTCTCATCACAATAGTAACACAATCCTTGCTTTCTTCTTTCCACCATTTATGCTGGTGACACCTTTTGAACCTTGAGTGTTTGGGTAGTGCTTTGAGCCTGTGTGGGGCGACCCTTGGTGATGAAATTTGGGTGATTGGACTGGGCCGCTAATGCACGTTTTACTTCACAAGCTATCCAACAAGCATGCAGCCATAAGCTAGGGTGGTGCAGTCGGATGTGGGCTTGTATGGCTTCTTTGAGACCACTAACAAAACATTCCACGTAGAACTCATTGTGTAGACCTCTAGTGCAGAAAGCTAAGGCTTCAAAGGTTGTAATATATTCGTTCATTATTCCTGTATATCGGAGCTTAGTGAGACGACCCAAAAAATCAGATTCATGGTCAACGCGATCCATAAGATCTTTTTTGAATGTCTGCCAAGTCAAGGGCCTTCCATAGCAACATTGATGCCATTGCCACCATTTCCATCTTTCATTGTCCAAGTACATGATACCCACACTAAGCTGAGTTGCATCATCCAAGATGTAATTCAGTGTGAAATATTGCTCCACTTGTGCTATCCATGTGGTCGGGTGAGAGCCATCAAATTTATATATGTCCAGCTTGGGTGGTCGTGGATGGGATTGTTGGTGGGTGCCAAAGAAGTGAAGAGACTGGCTAGACTCGCCCTCAATGCTTACATTTCCAATAGATGCCTCCACGTGTTACTCCACATTGCCCTTAGAGAGTGTTTCATTTAAGTTCTTCAGCTGCAAGATGACATCTTGCAATTATGATTCAAGGTTGTCAATCCTCTCGTTGGCCATAGCTTGAGCTCTAGTTTGTACCATGCACTGATCCGATGTACTTGAAATTTGGGACCACCCAAAATTATTGGCACTAACAATTGAATGGTACCACCTCGCTCAACTCGTCTACCTAATTCTTATGGGTTAAGTCACCAATAAGTGCCCCGGGGGGGTCTCAGACTTTTTTTTTTTACTTCGAATGGAGTTTTACTCCTTTCTTAGGAAAACTGCAGTAGCCGAATCCAAGAAATGTCAATGCTACCCAAAGTCCTGCGAAAATCACGCCCAGGTATAGGAACCCACACAATTAGTCAGATCTGAATGGCGAATCTGATGGATCTGAGAGATCTAAATGGTTGATCTGATAGATCTGGATGGCGGAACTAATTGTTGTTGTGGATATGATGGATTTGATAGATCTGAACGGCGGAATTGATTGTTGCTGCTACGACAAAACCCCACTTGCAAGATCTAATCTAGCAAAGATTATACGTGATCCAGAGATAGAGAAGGGAACTATGGTCTCCAGGAGTGTCAGGTGCTACAGATCGCAATATACATAAGGGTCTGACAGTAGTACTCGGCCCAATTTTTCTAGGCACTAACCAAGGAGGATAAATCGTACCCTTAGCTGTACAACCCGACTACCCTATCGTAAGCACGAGTAATCTCTTTGAGTGTTGTTCTCAGTGTATTGTAGCAGCAAGATGGCCAATGGTTTATCTATGGCAAGGTTTCAAGGGAGCTAGGGGGCTTCCGATATACCCAGAGGGTACTTGGAAGACAGTCCGTGCATGGTTCTGTCTAATGCGGTACTACTCGAAGGGGTACCCACAGGAGTTACAAGGGAGTCCAACAAGCGTGACCACCTCTTGTATTTTCTGCATGCATGCCTCCCCAAATCCGCAGGTTTATGCACTCAATGACAGATCCTGTGGTTTAAAGACGTCGGAACACGTCTCTAGCCAAAAAAAAATTGCTAAAAATTGGAGATCCCACCAGCCCTAGAAAGCGCTCTGATACCACTTGTTATGCTCTTAACCTGCAAGACGATACCAGAATACCAAATATGCGAAGAAATATACCCAGAACATAGAACAATGAGAAATAACAGCAAGTATTTTATTATTCAGAAAGCAATGTTCACTTGCCTCTTCGAGGGGGCAACCTCCAATAGAGCTGAGCTCAATGACAAAATAAGACACAATGCTCCTCGAGGGGAGTCTCTATCCTTTATATAGGATTCATACATGCAATACCATGGGGCAATACCATGGTTCTTATTAATACCATCTATCTAATACCATGGCCCATTTGCAACTAACTGTGGTCCCTTCATTAAATGCGGGTTAACCACCTACAATTATTAATATGGGCTTTATTGACTCTTTACTTAACTATAACTATGACTTGATCCTATTACATAAATAAGGGGGTTAGGGTTGGACCCTAACATGCCCTCCCCCATAAGAATAGCTTTGTCCTCAAGGCTGGAGCTGCGGAAACTGCTGAAGGATAGTGGCTGGTTCCCAGGTTGCATCTTCCGGAGAGGGTCTTTCCACTTGACAAGGACTTCCTTGATCGTGCGGCCATGCAGGTGCCGTTCTCGTGTGTCAAGAATCTGTTTAGGTTGGAGCTAGATTAACCCTTCTTCATCCACTTCAGGTAGACTGGTTTGAATTCTACAATTGTTCCCAATCACTTTCTTGAGGCATGAGACATGGAAGACTAGATGGATTTTTGTAGTGGGTGGCAAAGCTAGCTTGTAGGTGACTTCTCCAATGCGCTGAAGTACTTGATACGGTCCGTAGAATTTTGGAGATAATTTCTAACAACCCTTGTCTTTGAGTGATGTTTGCTTATATGGTTGCAGCCTCAAAAATACCTAATCCCCTTCTTGAAATTGGTGTTCTGAGCAATGTTGATCTGCCTGTTGCTTCATGCGGTTTTAGGCTTGATGAAGATTCTCTCTAATGTGGGCCAGCATGGTTGTGTGGTTCTATAGGATCTGTTGTAGGTTGTATCTCTTCAGTTTGCTGGATAATATAAAAGGAAGAATTGGTTGTTTCTCCGTGGACATAGCCCAAACTGGGTGAACCACGTATATCTGTGTCTCTTTTGTTTTATGTGTTTTCTATGTTTATATTTCTGCAATATTTTATGTGTTCCATTGCTCTGTAATATATATAATTTTATAACAATTGGTATCAGAGCCGAAGGTCTATTTGGCTGATAAACTTGCAGGAGAGAAGGGTTCCTGGTTCGAGTGGGAGCAATGGCAGAAGATGGTAGGTTTAGGGTCGAAAAATCCAACGGCCAAAACTACCAGCTGTGGAAGATGCAGATGGAATATTATTGATCTGAAAATGGAATGTACTTGTTTAAGGGTGCAAGGTATCCATTTCCAATAATTTCAACTGTGAGCTAGACACTCCAAATGACCTCTAAAAATGTATAAACTTATTATTTCTTATACAGAGATAGACTGGAGGGGCATTCACCGGACATGTCACCTCTAAAAAGAGGATGAGTTCCAGAGGCTACCTAGCCCTCTACAGGCTCTGCCTAAAGAAATAACCAAGTAAACACTTAGAAGTCTTTGACATACACATACTTGAAGTTTAAGGTCTTGCGGAATAAGACAAATAACTTTCTGTAGCTGAACAGGTGACTATGTGTGTATGCAAGTTATATTTATTTGTTGTTTAATACTTTATATCAGTTTTGTTTAGCATATCATCTTCAGCAAATAAAGACATCAAAATGATAAAGCAGTTCACCCCCTCCTGGGCTACATCTGCTGGACCAAGCCTCTCCAACTAGGCTTGTCCTCTTGTATTAAAATTGCTACAAAGGCTAATACAAGAATATGGGTGTCTCAAAGGACAGATCTGACTGTAAATACAGAATCAGAAGATAGGAATTAGCCAAACATGCTCTTTCCCAAACACTAAACAGTGAATTTTGTACCTTATACAGTACTTTCCCCAATTGGCCCTGGTGGCCCTTTACACTTGAATGGAGAATTTCGAGGTGAAGATGACCTCAATTGGTTCTGAAACCTCTTCCATTAGACTCAGAAGGTTGAAAATAGCAGACATAGGCTTTTGAATCACCAAAAACGGATGAACAGAGCCCCCAAACAGCTCAATCCCTGAAATGGCCCTGGTGCCCCTGAAAGCTTCCCTGAAGCTAAATAGTGAGAAGAATGCCTCAGATGGCTGTGAAACCTATGCCAATGGCTTTAAAAGGTCGAAAAGACCCAAAATAAAAAAAAAATTCATCCAAAACCGACTTTCCTAGCCAAAGTTATGGCCATTTAATGTTTCTCCAGTCTGTCCCTAGAAAAACTCCAGCTAACTGTAGTGGAGGTCCAGATAAGTCCGCCAATTATGGCGGGTCCGCCAAATTCGGCGGTCCGCCAAGAATCCCGCCAACTTAACTGCAGTGATAAATGCGCATGTGACCAGAATTTTCGCTGGCTGTTTGCATAGGATTCCGCGCCGGGCGGTTAAGATTTTAGCCCACGGTTCTAGGCCCCCGGTCGTATGGTATGCGGGGCTAGCCCTTAGGGGCTGGCCCCCTTACTTTCCCGCCAACGAAATTTTAAACTTTAAAAACTGTTATGTCCGCCCATATGCACAGCTTGACCCTATGGCGCGTTGGTAAGACTTTGCGTTGGCTTTTGGCAGGTCGTGGGTTCAAACCACGCTCAACCGAGTTTTTAAACATATGTGCCAACATAAATTTGCTGACGTCACCCAGGCCATGTGGCACCCTCCGGGCCTGCCACGTGGCAATTTCTGATTGGCTGCCAAAAAGGAATATTCCAAGGAATATTCCGTGGAATATTTTTTTTTTAATTTTTTTTTTTAAATTCAAATTTCTAATGTTATTGACAAATTCTTCTTTTTGCCATAACTTCCTCATACGGCGACCGTTTTTCGAACCGTTTGCAGCGCCGGAATCGGGAGGACGAGAACTTTCCGGTCATTCAGTTTCCAATCAGTTCTAAGCACTTTCATTTTTTACCATTTTACGACACTTGGTCCTGAGCTCCTGATCAATTATCTATATCAGAGAGATTTGTACCTACCATTGAGTGGAAAGACAAAGAAGTTGACGAGTATGAAAGACACAGAATGGGATATTCTAGACAGAAAGGCACTTGGAACAATATGGCTGTGCCTAGTGGCGTCGGTAGCATTTAATATTTCAAAGGAAATGACAACACAGGGTTTAATGTTAGCAATTGGCCAAACTATATGAAAAACTCTTGGCCTCAAATAAAGTATTTCTTATGAAGTGTTTATTTAATATGAAGATGTCAGAAGGTGGATCTGTTGCAGACCATTTAAATGATTTTAATACAGTCACAAGTTAGTAAAGTTCTGTAGGGGTAAATTTTGATGAAGAAGCTAGGGCTCTGTTATTTCTGTGCCCATTGCCAGAAAGTTGGAATGGTTTAGTTATGGCCATTAGTAACTCTATCTTTGGATCTAGTATTTTAAAGTTTGATGATGTTGTCGATGCAATCCTTAGCGAGGAAATGCGACGGAAAATCTCTGGTGAGACATCAGGTAATGCTTTGACTACAGAGACTAGGGGAAGAAAAATGGAAAGAGGAAAGAGCCCAGGATATCACAGTAAGTCAAGAAAAGGCAGATCCAAGTCCCGATCAGGGATAGTGTGCTGGAAAAGCGAGAAGAAAGGACACTTGAAGAAAGACTGCAAGTCTCGGAAGGGAAAATAAGGAGACATGCAGCAAGAAAACAATCATGAAGCAAATGTAACAGGTGATGTGTTGCAAGATGCTTTGATTCTTTCATTAGAAAATATTATTGATGCATGGCTGGTAGATTCAGGGGCCTCATTCCATGCCACACCTGATAGGAAACATTTTCATGATTATGTTCAAGTAGATTTTGGACAGGTTCAATTGGGTGATGATAAACCCTGTAAAGTCATTGGAATGAATACAGTTTTCATAAAAAAGCAAAATGAAAATCAGTGGCTATTGAAGGAGGTAAGGCATGTTCCAGATCTAAAGAAAAATCTGATTTCAACAGGGCAGTTGGGAGGTGAAGGTTGCGTAACTACTTTCATAGATAAAACATGGAAGGTTACAAAAGGATCCCTGGTAATAGCGAAAGGAGAAAAGGTTGGTACATTGTATTTATTCAATGTTATTTCTAATTCTGTTAATGCTTTAACATCTACAGGAGAAGATACAGCATTGTGGAATCATAGGCTCGGGCACATGAGTGAGAAAGGGATGCAGATTCTTCACTCAAGAAATTTGTTGCCAAGTTTGAAGCATGTTGATTTAAAATTATGTGAGAATTGTGTCTATGGAAAACAGAAGAGAGTCAGATTCCTTAGAGTTGGGAAAGAAAAGAAGAGCAAAAATTAGAGCTTTTGCATACAGATGTATGGGGACCTTCTCAGGTATCATCTCTTGGTGGCTCTTGTTATTATGTTACTTTTATTGCTGATGCAACCAGAAAAAACCTATATTTATTGTATTCGAAATAAATCTGATGTATTTGATACTTTCAAGAAATGGAAAGCTTTGGTTGAAAATGAGACAGGGAAAAGGTTGAAGTGTCTCAGATCAGATAATGGAGGTGAATATTGCAGTAAAGAGTTTTATAGGTACTGTTCAGAGAATGGAATTCGCAGAGAGAAGACAGTTCCAGGAACACCACAAGAAAATGGTGTGTCATAAAGGATGAACAGGACAATCATGGAGTGTGCAAGGTGCATGAGATTGCATGCAGGATTGCCTTTACAATTTTGGGCAGATGCTGTAGATACTTGTGTTTATCTAATAAACAAAGGGCCTTAAAGTTCCTTGGATGGTGGTATTCCAAAGGAGGCATGAACAGGTAAAAGGGTAAACTACTCATTTTTAAAGACTTTTGGTTGTGAAGCTTTTGTCCACATTAACAAAGAAAGAAGAACAAAGCTTGAGGCAAAATCAAAGAAATGTACCTTTATTGGATATGGTGTTAATGATTTTGGTTATCACTTATATGATTATGAAAATCAAAAAATCATTAGGAGCAGAGATATAATATTCATGAAAAGGTCTTGTATAAGAATCAGTTGCACGAAAAGAAACAAGAAAAAGAAAACAGAGAATACACAGTGCTTGACGATATCACAAGAAAAGTGATGGTGCCTAAAAATCATAATGATCAACAGCTAGAACAACAACCACAACAGCAACAAGCACTTCAAACACCTAAAAGTGGTGTTAGAAGATCTACCAGGATAAGTAGACCCCCTGAACAATACTCTCCTTCATTATATTATGTATTGTTGACTGATTCTAGTGAACCAAAATGTTATGAAGAAGCAGTGTAGGTAGAAACCAGGAAGAAGTGGGAGCAAGCCATGAAAGAAGAGATGGACTCATTAGCACATAACCAGACTTGGGACTTAGTCATGTTTCCTATAGGTAAAATGACATTTCAGAATAAATGGGTTTACAGGCTGAAGGAAGAAGATGGAAGAAAACAGAGGTACAAAGCTAGACTTGTAGTGAAGGGGTTTTCACAGAAGAAAGGTATCGATTTTGATGAAATATTTTCTCCTGCTGCTAAAATGACTTCAATCAGAACTATTTTAAGTCTAGTAGCAGTTGAAGATTTGCATCTTGAGCAGTTAGATGTAAAGACAGCCTTTCTCCATGGGGATTTGGAGGAAGAAATATATATGCAGCAGCCACAAGGATATGAGGTAAAAGGGAAGGAGAAACTAGTGTGCAGGTTGAAGAAGAGCTTGTATGGCTTAAAACAAGCTCCAAGGAAGTGGTATCTAAAATTTGACAGGTTTAAGTCTGAACGAGGTTATACTAGATGTCACTCTGATCATTGTGTTTATCTCAAAAGGAAAAATGATGGCAGCTATATTATATTGTTATTGTATGTAGATGATATGCTTGTTGCAAGTTCTAACTTGCAGGAAATAAATTTGCTCAAAAGGAAATTGGCAAACTCATTTGCAATGAAGGATTTGGGTGCTGCAAAACAAATCCTTGGTATGAGAATAACTAGAGACAGGAAGAATTGCAAATTAACATTGTCTCAAAGTGAGTACATAGAAAAGGTGTTGAAAAGGTTTAATATGCAGAATGCAGAACCAGTTAGTATACCTTTGGCTAGCCATTTCAAATTAAGTAAGGATGCATGTCCCAAGACTTAGGAAGAAATGGCTCATATGTCTAAAGTTCCATATGCATCAGCAGTTGGAAGCTTAATGTATGCAATGGTCTGCAAAAGGCCTGATATTGCACATGCAGTAGGAGTTGTAAGCAAGTACATGAAAAATCCAGGAAAATAAATTGGATGGTGGTGAAGTGGATTCTCAGGTATTTGAGAGGTACCACAAATCAAGCATTATGCTTTGGTGGTTCAAGCATTGCTCTACAGGGATATGTTGATGCAGATATCGTAGGTGACAGAGATAACAAGAGGAGAACTACAGGATATGTGTTTATTGTAGGTGGAACAACTGTCATTTGGGTTTCAAAAATCCAAAGTGTTGTTGTACTTTCAACAACAGAAGCAGAGTATGTTGTTGCTATAGAGGCTAGTAAAGAAATGATTTGGTTACAAAGGTTTTTGGATGAATTGGGCAAGAAGCAGGAGTTGGGCAGGTTATACAGTGATAGCCAGAGTTCCATACATCTTGAAAAGAACTCTGCATTTCATTCCAAGACTAAACATATACAACTCAAGTACCATTTCATATGGTCAGCTTTGGAAGATGGACAGTTGAAGCTAGAAAAGATACACACTAGCCAGAATCCTGCAGATATGTTAACAAAAGTTGTAACCAGGGAGAAACTAAGAATATACTCAGTTTCAATTGGTCTTCAAGTATGATGAAGAAGATGAGAAACAGCCAGGTCCAAAGTGGAGTCATTGTCTAGCAAATGAAGCAGCGGTGGAGTTGCTATAATTAGTCTCCAAGTGGGAGATTGTTGGGTGTGGAGACTAGTTATCTTTTGTATTCAAAGGTTTCAGCCAGATGTATACGCCAAGAATACTGTACACCCCTCCATGCGGGTGGGTGCGGGGGTCCGAGGGCCAGCGATCCCCCGGAGGGGGTTTGGGGGCAACGCCCTCGAAGCTAAAAATAGATGTAAAATTGCCTTGTAAAAGTCTAGTAATTTCTAGTCAACCATTCGTTAGGCAGATGATCTGACGGTAGAGGTTATATTTAATTTATGGTTTTTTTCCCTAGAAGGCAACCCCTCACTATATATGAGGGAATTGTATTGTGTCTATGTAAATCTGGATTCTGAGTGAGTAAGAGAGAGGAGATTGAGAGCGAAGAGGGTGTTACAGCAGATTTGTTGTAGGTTGTATCTCTTCAGTTTGCTAGATAATATAAAAGGAAGGACTGGTTGTTTCTCTGTGGACGTATCCCAAACTAGGTGAACCACTTATATCTGTGTCTCTCTTGTTTTATGCATTTTCTGTGTTTATATTTCTACAATATTTTATGTGTTCCATTGCTTTGTAATATATATAGTTTTCTAACAGGTATGATAAAATAAGTGCACCCACTCCGGTTGAGGCTCCTCGCCATAAGCTTTGGTCCACCTGGTAAGGTGAATGCGCAGGTCATCACGTCCATCATATTTCTCCATTATTCGTAGTTCCGGCTTCCCAAATATTATCTGCATCATGCACCTGCAACCACGCCAATCCTCGAAAGTTGCTTCATGTGTGCCCCACCATCGCACACAGCACCCATCTCAACACAACAAACTGTTGGTGCTTAGGTACTGCGCTTTCAAACTTGGTCAGGAATTCATCTATTATTGTCAGCCCGTCATACATCAACAATTCATGATCCTGGGCCCTAACGCAATACAGAGATTTAGTCATCATATTGCAGTGTAGCGTGGTGACTCGGCTTAACGTGTTATGCCACCACTCGTCTTCTTCATCAGAATCATTGGTGTAGGACTCTGCATAGCCCCGTGATATTCCTTTTTCCTCCATTGGCTTAACCCATTCTTGCCTTTGTGCAGAAATCTTGTAGATACAGTCTAATTCATTTTCACTTTCTCCATTCCGCACGAGTTCAATGTAGCATGGTCCTTCAGCCGGATCTAGCGAAATGACTACGCAGAGTGACTTATTTTCAAATATCATTGCCTGCTTCTTTAAATTAATAAATCCATTCATATCGGTGGCCCAGTCTATTCCTAACAACGCAGGATAAGGCATACTTTCATCCACGATTATTTTACTTCAAAGTTTGTTTTGGTGCTCGCGCCTTCTATATCTACCGTAATTCCTTGCAACCTTCCCATGGGCAGGATCCTCTGTTGGTTTGCCATCTGCAATTAAATAGGATACCATTGTAGTGTAGGTCTAGCCATGTGCTCCCAAGTTTGTTTAGGTAGTACATTTGCATCTGAGCCCAAATCCAGAATGATCTGATCCATCTCATAATCGCCAATTTGTGTTGTTAATCACATCTCTTGCCCCATTTGTGTTGCATGTTTTCCTAATTTTTGGACCACGGTAGGTTCTTGCATCCTCGTGCACCTATTTATCAATTCTTGCAAGCCTCTAACCACCCTATTGTCGCACAACAATTTTATGCATGTCTCTAAAAAGGTAGTTAGCATCGATGAATCCCTGTCCCACTCCGATTGATCCCTGTTACCTGGGGTAGAGACCTCCGTGAAGCTCTCCCTAGCTTCTAGATATGTCTCCTTGCCAACCCCTGCATCCTCCTTACTTAAGTTCCCTTTATCCTCTCTTGTGGTCATGCTACTTCTTAGTACCATGTTTACTTTGGAGTCTTCGTTGCAGGGTTTGGACCTTATCATCTGCACGTTTTGGGTCATCGTAGGTTGCGCTGCCCTTTTTTCACAAATCTGTGTTATCAATGTAGGGAAATCTATTAGCTCATGATCAAATTGCTCACGATAAGTGCATGAGATTCTAGTTGGGTTGGTACAATCTCACGCATAATGTCCTCCATAGTTGTAACAGATTAGTGGCCCGCCACCCCTTCTTGATCCCATTCTGCCCTATCCTCGTCCACGTCCCTGGAACCCACCACGCGTGATCACCGCAGTTGGATCTTGACCTCGCACCTCAGTCTGCATTCTGTAGGTAGGTGACTAGTCCATTAATAATTGATAGCTACTACAGTCTCTTTTCTCGTGGCCCACTAATCTGCAAAAGTTGCAAAAGAGCTACTGGGACATCTGGTTAAATTTGGGGCGTCTGTGTTATGCTTTCCTCCCACTTGACAGATTGCACACCGGAGTGAGGTTGTCGCACTTGGCCCTACCTATGTCTCTGGTCACAATTGTGTTGGTCCCCTCGTTGCCACATAAGTCACCAAGACTGGGCAGTGATCTTTATCATGCCCCTGGCTCCTGCACTTTATACACCAAACTTCCTCCCGGACTTCTGGATGAGGTGCTGTTGTGCTCTACAACAACCCCCCCATTTCTTATCATTTTATTCCCAAAACTATCCTATGAAATGGGTCCCTTTAGATTTTGATTGGTATCAATATTCTATTATTTAGAAAGGTCTGAAAACCTAACGAAAACACTATAAGAAACCTTTTTGAAAAACCCATTTATGCAAATAAATCAATCTTTTATCATTGTGATAAAGCGATCGCATATCACAATGACATAAGGTACATAAATAAGTGGCACATTGGTCTCCGCCAATGCGATATCGCTATCGACTATCGGCTATCGGCAATACTCTATGCATATTTTAAAGCGCCCCATGCCATTGGCCCCGACGCGATGCGATATCGGCGATCGGCGATCGACGATATATTATATGTGTCTCATATGATACCATTGACCCCGATGCGATGCGCAATCGGCGATCGACGATCGGAGATATACAATACATATCTCATATGATGCCAATACTCCCGATGCGATGCGATATCGCTATCGGCTATCGGGGTTTCCAAAAGATGGCAATATAAAAGGTTTAAGTTTGCCCCGATCGCCGATTGCGATAAAGCGCAGATTTCAAAAAACCGTTGGAATAAAGGGATATCACGATTTATTTCATATTAAAGGCTTGATCCGTCCAACAATGATTCACCTGCGCGCAACCGCCAAAACATCCACAGCACGCTTAAATGAATCATTCGGCCGATTAATGATATAATGGGCATTTAAGATTGGCAGGTTTTAAACGGCCATTTAATGTGATCGTAAGTCCTAAAATCCTCCCATGGATTGTATCTGCGCCCATTTTAAAAGCTAATCCCTTATTACGCATCAGTCAATATATCTCATCACTTTGAAGTTTTCATTGCCATTTCTCCGTGTTACGTTTATTTTCGCCTCTGTGCAGAATTCATCCAAAGGAGAAAGCTCAAGCAAAATGGGGAAGAAATCCAAGAAGACCACAGGCGCTTCCACTACGCCAGCTGCAGGACAAGCTGTCACTGACAAAAAGAAAGGATTAATTTCGGATACAACATGTTCTGGTCTCGGCAAAACTACTTGGCAGAGTACCTACAACTTGATCGAAATCGAAGAACCTAAAGTGACAACAGTAGAAGCTACTGCAGATTCTACTCAGAAATCTGAGGGTACTCTTAAGGATTTAGCTGACTCCTTCCTTCACCGGATAGCAGCTAGGGAACAAATTCTCCCATACACAGATGTAGTGCGGTGGGCAATCGAAGAAATCCCAATCCTGGATAGAACCTTCAGCACCAGAGACGGGAGAATTTTCGGGTCGTTCAAAGCTGATGATTTGAGGCAAATGTATCATTTGCTTGAGCCAGAGAAGATATACAATAAGGTGTTCCTGGAAAAATTCTCAAACGAGAACGAAGTTGAATCCGAACCCATCCGGGATTGGAGACAAAATCTGGCAAAGCACAAACATGAGTCTTCCGGTAAGTACTCAGTTGATTCCCTGGCTTCTCCTTATTGCTACGCTAGAATAATGATGTGTAGATTGTGAGGATTGCATGACTCTTCTAATTTCACTATAGAAATGGTTCCTTTAATGGAAGCTGCATGCAACAGTATAATAATGGATTGGGCCACTATTCTCTCAAACAAACTAGCCAAAGCTATTCTTGAGTTTAGGAATAAGACTCGCATCTCTGAAAGGATAATCCCCCCATTCTATTACAGTGCATATATTTTAGATACATTGTGTTTCAATTCTGAATTTCCCGTGCTCGGCTGGAGGTGGACGCCACAAGACCCCACGGCTATCCACATATACCATCAGAAATTATGGAAGTCCTCTTACAAGCACCATATGTACCAATTCTGCAATGGCTTTATGGTGCCTATTTATTATTCTATTTTTGATAAACCCATTCCCAAGATTTCCTACCAAGCTGCGATTGATTTAACAGCGGTAGGGAGATGGTTTGGAGAGGAGAAATTCACTTATATAAGAGTTTTCGGTAGCCAAGCCGAACCTCATGTTCTCCCTTTATACATACCAGATAAACTATTGGCAAGAGAAATCTCTTACCAGATTATGGCTGAGAGTGTTACACAGACTCTCAAGAAAAATAAGAAGCAGGGCTGGCCCTCTTTTCCCTTGAGATGTGGTGTCTATACTCTGCATGATCTCAAACATGCAGAATAGGAAGCCACGAAGATTAAATCATTAACTCTGGAGACTCTCCCAAATAGGCAGTTTGATCCAAACAAAGTTGCCTATACTGCACTAGAACAGGCCAAATTGACAAAATTTGATCATAAAGAAGATATGTTTGACGACCTGTTCTCTTCAGCTGAGACAATAAATCAGGTTAAAGCATTCGCCAAAGTGAAATATAATGATGAAGGGTTGACTGAATTTAATAAACTTAGAGAACAGAGGTTGCAAACTCTGCCTCTAGATTTACTAGCGACAACCCCAGCGACATCGTCAAGCGAGCCTGATCGGCAACAGTCAAAGGAACCTCCAGTTATAACGAAAGAACAAGAGAAGCCACAGGAGGAAAATCGGAAGAAAGAACAGGAGGAAAAGCAGAGAAGAGAAAAAGAGGAAAAGCAGAAGAAAGAACAGGAGGAAAAGCAGAAGAGAGAGCAGGAGGAAAGGCAGAAGAGAGAGCAAGAAAAAGTGCGGAAGGAGACCCAAGCTGAAAAGGAAAAACAAACCACCATTGATGTCAATATAGATACTCATATTGACCCTAAATTGCTCCAGGAATGGAAGCAATTTGATTCCATTATCAGTGGTTTGGAATGTTCAAAGGACACAGACACTTCTAAGGTAACGGACACACAGGATATCACTTCACCACAGGTTCTAAGTGGAACCAGCGGCCCACCCATTTCTAAAGAGGTAGAGGTAATACCAAAGGACCCCTCCGACCAAATCATTTTGCAGGTAGAAGATATTCCTCCCCTGGATGTCTTCTACAGCCCAAGGCATAAAGCGGTGGTTAAACGACAAAGGAAAAGAAGAAGGACTGATCAACCTTCCCTTTTCCCAGAGCAAACTGTTACGGGCAATGTAGTTTGGAAGGAAGAATTTGACCCCTCCGATGACCTGACAAAACTGTCACAGTATGCAGGAGCTTATTCGGCAGCGACAATAGATAAGGCATCGGAGGTAAGCCTTTTACTGAAAACCAAGGATCAAGAGATTTTCTCATTACAGGCGCAGTTAGCTGAAACAAAGCAGAAAGCAGAGCAGGCAGAGCAGCAATTGTTGACACAACAGCAAGTGAACAGTCAACTAACTCAACAATTGCAGGCAGAAAAACAAAGGATCGACCAAAATGCAATCCAGAAGCAGAAAGAATTATCAGAGGCATTGGCACAATTGAAGGCAGCGAACGAGCAAATGATGAAAACAAAAGATGAGCAAATTGCTCAATTATCATCACAGCTCGAGAAAACAAAGGGCATTCCACAAGTGGCTGAATTTAGAGCAGAAGCATTACAAATAAATACTGCATTAATATCCCAAATTAAGCTTCTGTGTCAACAAATAGCCCAGGTAGAGCCACTATGTGAATTAACGGCATCTATAAGTAAGCAAGTAGACAAGGCCAGGACTGAATTGGATCAAGCTGAAGAAACAATAGCTGCATTTCTCGACTGGCAAGATTCTGACCAAGGACAAGTGGCCAATTTACAAAGGATTTTAGAATCACACAAAGATATACTCTTCACTGAATGGCAGTCCCAGTTAATGAAAGAAGAGAGGGCGGTTTCAAGATGTAAATCAACTTCTAGCAATTTAGTTGAATTGGTCAATAACACTCTCTACTTATCAAACATGATTTCCCAATGCACACCAGGAAAGTTGACAACAATGAAAACGTTGGAGCAATCATGTTATCCAGATCTGGAAGAAAAGGGAAGGTTAATCGCTGGGATTAACAGTTTAACCTGGGACACATATTGGTTCTTCCTGGTAAAGCCGCACACACAGAGAGCCGCCCTCAAGTTCCTAACAGATGCAATCGGGTATATTATTCCCGATATTCAGGATGCCACCTATGCCGCCCAGCTCAGCTCGCCCCTCAACAAACCACCTGAAGTAGATCCAATGCTTGCGATAAGTCAGATCAGATTTAAAGGCAAGCAACCTACTTGATGAATCATGCCGCCGACTGCCAGATCGCTGAAGAAAAATATGATCAAGATTTATTGATACCAATTAAGTAGGATTTCTGTTTTATAGATATGTAGATTAATTAAGTATTTATAGACCCTTTCATTGTTTTGGAAAGGGTCGTAAAGTTTTGTACCTGACTTAAAGGCTGAAGTTGCACTATTGTGCTTCAGTCATATTCTTTTATGAAACTGGACCAGTTGTTCTTAATTCGATAAGGAAGCTTTTTATGCAATTGTGCACTATTGTCTTTGTATGGAAAATGTTTCTGCGTTGAAGGAAGAATTACAAGTAGCGATTGATATTGGGAGTGTCAAAGCAGCTCATATGGTATTTCTATCTATGTCTGAATTCATTCCTTTCATGTGAATTGTTATTTGATTATCCTTGCTATTATTGATCATATGCATGTGCTTTAACAGCAGTTCTATATTCCTTCCACTATTGGATGTTTTATGGTATGCTTTTCTTTTAATCATGTATGTGTCGATGATATAAATGATGAGTGTAGTAATATCGCTTTAATCGCTTTGCTTAACTATTTAGGCACAGTAATCTTGAATGAAATAATATCCATGTCTGTTAGATGGAGTCATCTATATGCCTATCTATAGACACAGACCATCAAGCGCTACACTTTAAAGCTCAATAGGTTCCCGGGATAGGTTATAGTTCTTGTATTCCTGTTAATAGATTTAGTTATTCGCCCATCACTAGCTTAGTTAATAAATCATCCATTCATCCCGTTTATCCACTTTTGGGAAACTGGTCCCATTATCCCCAGTCGGAGCCACTATTCCAAACGGAAAAGGGGTTGTACTAAGGTCCGGACCGGGTGGTTATCCCCAATGTTGTTGCAGCGATTTTCGAGGCTTCAACAGGTGCCTATTCATATTTTAACTTCTTCATTTCCACATACAATTTTTGTATCTGCGCTTGGATTTGCTGAACTCCCAACCCCAGGTCATGTAACGGAGTTTCGTGCAACCTCATCACTGTCTCGAATGCTTCAACTTGGGTTGATATCTTTTGTTGGGACAAAGCCATCCTCAGATGGGGTGTTAATGATGCCATAAACCAAGCACAGTGTTGTGCATCCATCAGTGTCATGTTTGCTTCGCAGATGGTACTTTTCATTCTTTGATCCAAATCCCACGGGGTCTCACCAGGCATCATCGCAATCTCCTTGAACCCTATGATTGACTGTGTTTCTGACTTCGTCAGGCTAAATTCTTTCTTTAGTTCGGTCTGGATCTCTGTTGTCCCCGCAATCGGGTGATCGCTTAAGTACTTTATGTACCATGTCAATGCTTAGTCCTACAACGTGCTAACTAAGGTAACCTTCCTGATATTATCATCCGTAATTCTGTGTGCATCCCATACCAATGTTACTACAAACCAAAACTATTTTGGATCTTCACTCCCTACTCCTTTGAATATCGGTAGCTGGATCGCACTCGTCATTGTCAACCTTTGGTTTGTGTGTCAATGTATTCTGAACTATTACTGCTCCTGATCCCTTCAACCCTTAAATTCTTTCACTATAGAGTTCCAACGTTCCAACATCAGACACCCCTTAGGTAGATCCCGGTCCTGGCAATGGAACCATTTGTTGGCTTATACAGACCTGACCCAGGTTCAGAAGAGTTATTTAGGCAAACAAATCCTGCAGCTACCGGCCCTTTCGACGACAGTCCGCGGAGCGTGGACTGAGGTCTCACCTGAGGTAGCAGGGGAGGATATTGGAACCAAGTTTCTGCACCCGTGGGATGTCTAGATGTGGTCTAGATGTTCCGCACACCGGTTTGTAGCCTCGTTCTTTTCTATTTCCGCGCAGATCTCGGGCAGGGCTATTCCTCGATACTAGTTACTTAAGGAGTTATTATAGATCAGATCTACTTGTGATGGTCTTTAAGCAAACATTTAACAGAATTAACCAGTTCGCGCACTTAGAACAAATACATATTCGCATATATTCATATCATAATCATACGCGCATAGATCAAACAGTTATATCAACCATACATGAGCTAGATTCGCAATATTTCAGATTTAACAAAGAATTTTAGAATCAACTTATATTTCTTCAGTTTCTTCACCAATACATCCAGATCCGTCCTACGCACTTAGCTGCAAGGGTCTGCACACACAGCTGCAGACTCTACTAGGCCTCTGCGCACATAGCTGCAAAGCCTCTATCTACTACCCAATACCCTCGACTCGGACTTACAGACGCTTCAAGACTTTTCTTCTCAGAAACCCCTTACATATCAGATCCCATATTACATACCAGAAAACTAATTTCTACTCATAGAGCCTCGCTCTATTTATACCTTCCTATGGTCCGCGGAGTGACTTAATTCGTATTATTCTATATTATTTCTTGGGTGGACAACCCTTTGACTCGACCTTTTACACTTCACGCTCCACATATTTCAGAGTTTTATAATATTTTTATCCTAACTTATAGGCTCTCAGCCCCAAAACTATTACGTGGGACCTCCGCTACCCAACATGGCATCAGAGCAAAGGTGATCAAAGTGGAGAACAATATACTAGAGGAGATTTCAAAGTTTTTGAGTTTTGGGCCACAAGTTTTCAGAGAAGATCTAAACATTTTTGTGCAAAATTTTTAGAAACAAATAGCAGATCTGGATTCCTTGTGGAAAAATACCCAAATTCAAAAAAAAATCAGCTGAATCGAAGTTCAGATGAGGGAGATATCATTGATTTAAAATCAGCTCTTTTCCTAGAAAATTTCGTGACGGCGGGAAATATGAAACAGATTGGTGTGCTAGCCAAGAACCTGTATGCACTTGAGGTACAAGATGCATGAAAAGACTTGAGGAGCAAGGAAAAGGTTAGATACTTGGTGGTTGGGAGGGAGAGTAAATTACCTCTCAACATGCAGCGCCAGAAGAAGTCTCAAATGATTGTGGAGGAGCCACAATTGGTGAAGTAGCTTCAGGAGGTTTTGGAGCAGCCACAACTAGAGAAGTTGAGAGGAGACAAAGTGGAGACATCCACTCATGCAGAGACCTCCAGCATGGGGAAACTTCGAGCCAGGTGGGCAGAGGGATCACATGTAGCCATACCTCCAAGTAGGAGGTGGGGCGATGTGGAGTGATCATCTCTGTGGGGGCAGGATCCTTGAGGTAGCCAACCTCTTTGATTCAACCTTGCTATGGGAGCCCCGATGAGGAGTAGCAGGACTGATTGATTGGGTAGAGACAGATGCGGATGGAGCAGCAGAGAGAGCTACAGTGCAGGGAATCCTAGGACAGCGCAGAGCATGCAGGCTGCAGCAATGTGAGAGGCACAAGTGTATTGCACAATGTATGGTAGCATAGAGAAGGGTGCAATGGTGCAAGATGCATGGAGATGTTACAGTAGCACAGAGGTCAGAGAGGGAGCACTTATCAGCAGCAGGTAGAGCCTCAGCATCAGAGTATGTTTCTAGCCCAATAGAGAGGTCAATTGACATTTTTTTGTTCCGAGAGTTGCTAGAGCAACCACACTTGGTAGATGTGTTGCATGTAGAACATTCCAGAGGTATATGATCGGGTTTGAGAGGAAGCCTTTCTTGTTGAGAGGGAGTGTTGAAAATTGGCAACAAGAAATTGCTAAAAATAGCACTACTAAAAATAGCAGTTTGGGCATCAGTGCTAGATTGGACAATAGGGAATGAAAAATGGAAGTGTTAAAAATAGAAGTTCTATTTTTAGCAGTTCATGATAGATTCCTATTTTTAGTCAGTCCCTGGACTAAAATAGGAAGTAAAATTCAAATTTGAACTTCACAACTGTTTGAAAATAAATTAATTAATTCTCCATGAGTTAATTAGTTGTGAAAAATCAAACATGAAGTCTATGTGAGGACATGCAGCATTTTATCTATTAATTGAAGAATTTATCCATTAGTTAAAGAGATAGGGATGAGATCTAATTTGAGTTATAATTAGTTGGCTCAGTTAACTGATTCAAGTCCAGTTAGATTGGTTTAAACAGTTTGTTTAAATTAATGTGAGTTCAGTTAGTTAATGCTTGCATGCATATAACCGTTTCACTTCAAATAACTGAATATTTTCTCATAAATAACTCGTGCATGTCAGTTCAGAGAAAGACCCAATTGAGATTAGAGGAGGGACAGTGTCCTATCAGTTGGATGGATTTTTCCTATAAAGGAAAATAATCCAAGCATAAGGATTAAGATTCCTTGAGGATTGTGCAGTTTTACAGGGTGTGAGAGTAGTGTGTGTTATAGCTCTGATACCACTTGTTATAGATCTAACCTAGAAATATTATAGATCTGATATAAAAATATAAGACAATGCAAATAAACCCAGAAATAATATGAAATGATTCTTTATTGATCAAACCCTTAAGGTAGGGCAACACCATACATTCACTCCTTAAGGAAGGAGAACACTCCGCAAGCCATATGCTTGTTCATACAATAATCCTTGACAATATTCCTTGACCATGGAGTCTCTAGCCTCTATAGGCCTCATACATACAATACAATGGGTCATTACCATGGTTCCCTCATACCATGGGCCCATTACATTATTACTAACTACTTGTGGTCCCTTACATGATATGGGTTAACCACCTTATTTATTACTATGGCCCATCCCATTATTACATTATTACGTTGGGTACCTCCTTTGGTACCCCATAGTATCCCCCCTAGGTATATAACATTCCATCCCCCTTAGCATGTTTCGTCCCCGAAACATGGGAAGAACACAAATAATAAGATCTACTCAAAAGAGTAGTCAACTGGTACCATGCACGTGAATCTAGCCATCCAAGAGAAAGGTGAACCCTCGGTCTCGCTGGTGCCTCGCTCGCTTGAGATGGAAGTTGATTGTGGTAGCTCTTCTGTGTTGATGTGTAGTAGGTGGATCTTCGCTCCTCTATATCTGTCCTGCGCGGGTTGTTGTTAGGGTGGCTAATTGGTTGTCTTGCGGGGTGATGTGGGTGATGATATGTTGAAGTTTTAACCCACGATGGCTTTTTCTTTAATTCACCCTGTTATGGTGTCTTCTTTTCCAATATGACTTCAACCACTGAGCCCTCATCTGACGTACCTGTAACCTTTTCTGCTTCAGCCTCTGTTTGTGTTTGATTGTCTATCATCACTGGCTCATCATCTAATATGTCAGACCCTGGAACATCTTCTGCTTCAACATTCGTGGACCCTACCTGTTTATTGATGGAAATATCTTGTAATGTAATTTTCTTATTTTTATACCAGAGCTTCAGGAATTTCTTCTGCACATTAATATTGATAGTACCCGCAGATTCCATCCAAGGATATCCCAAAAAAACATCCATATTATCCATCTCTGAAGTATAAAAATCACCATGCAACACATACTTATCCACAAAAAGCTTCAAATCCTTATAAATTTGAACATCCTCATCATCAACCTATGTATTTTCAATTTATTTTGCTCGAACTTGCAATTTTTTTGCCAAATTAACATTGATGAAATTATGCTTGCAACTAGGATTTATAGAAACAATGATCTTCTCTTTCTGAATCAATCCATGAACCTGCAATAAGGATATACCAGTATGAAATAGCCCCACATGTTTCTCCTTATCTTGTTTTCTGGCATGAGACCATCTGTCTAAAAGTAATTTTTCAAATTCTTCATCGGGCAGGTTGTAACACTTTGTTTTGTTAAGTAATCCCCACCATGTGGCTGCCTCCTCTCTAAATAGCTCCATGACCCACCATTCCCAATTGTTTTTCCATAATGATTTCTGTTTTTTTATGTATTCTTCAATAGTAGGACCATTATCTTTTCCTGTAAAACCTAGACCTGCCATGAAGAGGGTTTTGAAAAAATTCACTTACTTGACGAAAATTTGAAATTGTCACAGTTTAGTCAATATTGCTCAGAATCCATATTATGACCTGTTTTCAGAAATGGAACAATCATTCTGCATCTACCCATGTGATAGAAATCTTGATCTAGGCACTGGAATTCTAGATCTACGCTGCTACTCTCTCGTCGTCACCACAATTTCTGCAAAAAAGAGCTGATTTTAAATCAGCGATATCTCCTTCATCCGGACTCCAATTCGACTGATTCTTTTTTTTTAAATTGGGTTTTTTTCACAAAGAATCCATATCTGCAATTAGATTTTGTAGATCTTGCACTAGGACGTCCAGATCGGCACCGAAAACTCACTGCCCTGAAAATTTGTTTGCAACCCCACTGATTTTTAAATCAGCGATATCTCCTTCATCCAGACTCTGATTCAACCGATTTGTTTTTTGAAATCGGGTATTTTTTCACATAGAATCCAGATCTGCAATTAGATTTTGTAGATCTTGCACCAAAATGTATAGATATGATCTACAAACTCGCCGCCCCCGAAATCCTGCAAAAAAATAAAAATAAAAAAAAATTCTCCACTTTGGTCCAAGAAAGTGCTCTGATACCACTTGTTATAGATTTAACCTGGAAATATTATAGATCTGATATGAAAATATAAGACAATGCAAATAAACCCAAAAATAATATGAAATAAAATTTGCGGCCCGAAAAATTGTCTGCAACCCCACTGATTTTTAAATCAGCGATATCTCCTTCATCCGAACTCCAATTCGACTGATTTTTTTTTTTTGAAATCGGGTATTTTTTCACATAGAATCCAGATCTACAATTATATTTTGCAGATCTTACACCAAAATGTACAGATCTAAAATGTACAGATCTGATCTACAAACTCGCCACCCCCAAAATCCTGCATTAAAAAAAAAAAAAAATTAATAAATAAATAAATAAAAAGTAAAATCCTCCACTTTTTTGCCCAAGAAAGTGCTCTGATACCACTTGTTATAGATCTAACCTGGAAATATTATAGATCTGATATGAAAATATAAGACAATGCAAATAAACCCAGAAATAATATGAAATGATTCTTTATTGATCAAACCCTTAAGGTAGGGCAACACCATACATTCACTCCTTAAGGAAGGAGAGCACTCCACAAGCCATATGCCTGTTCATACAATAATCCTTGACACTATTCCTTGACGTGGAGTCTCTAGCCTCTATATAGGCCTCATACATACAATACCATGGGTCATTACCATGGTTCCCTCATACCATCAAACTAATACCATGGGCCCATTACATTATTACTAACTACTTGTGGTCCCTTACATGATATGGGTTAACCACCTTATTTATTACTATGGCCCATCTCATTATTACATTATTACCTTGGATACCTCCCTTGGTACCCCATATTACCACCCTAGATATATAACAGTGTGAGAGATCAGTGTTACACTTGATAACATGAGGATCACCCAGGAGAAAATGTGCAAGGAAATAGGAGGCTTGGAGGGTAGAGGAGAAGGCTTAGCAGAAGTCTTGATTGCCTGTGAGCATCCAGGAGGATTGCACTAAGAGCTGGCTAACTGTGACAGCTAAGGCTTTGTGTAATCCTGGTGTACTTCCACCTTCATCTGTGAGGATTGTACTGAGAGCTGGTTAGCTGTGTGAGAGCTAAGGCTTTGTATAAATCCTATGTATGATAATACAGAGAGTGGGGTTTTAGGATGATGCTTTCCCCGGATTATATTTCTGTGTTATGTGTGATTGATTCATTCTTATCAGTTATATGTGTTTTTATTGATCTTGCTCATGTTCAATTAAGCTTCCGCAAAGTTTATGGTAGATGTACATCTAGTATTATGCTTTAGTATGCATATATCAGTTGGATATGTAGGTGAAATTTCTACATGATATCAGTGAGCTAGCTGATTTGTAGAGAAAATTCTATAGTACCTATTCTACGCATAGCTGCACTCACAGGAATGGCAGAACGTGGAGCCCTAGAAGAGAGGCTCACGCATCTAGCATAGCTTGAGGAGGACTGGTTTCTAGCTAGATTTCATCAACAAGTTCAAAAGGAGTGAGAAAAGGCATGGCACGATCGTTGCATCAAACTTCGCACCTTCAAGGTAAATGATCTAGTCTTGTTATATGAGAGTAAATTTGAGAAATTTCCAGGGAAATTTTGGATGCACTAGCTAGGGTCATAAGTCAACAAGGAGATTACCGATGGTGGAGAAGTTCATCTAGTTAAGTTGAATGGAGAACCCTTCCCAGGGAAGGTGAATGGAAGCCGATTGAAGCCATACACTGGTGATCCAGCTAGGTGACTATATGAGGGAAGCACAGTCTTATAACTCCAGGCAGCTGAAAGAAGGCATGGGACTATAAACTACATTTCTTGGGTTGGAGAGATGCGTGAGGAGAGAACTACGCGGAATAAGGGAATGTCACATAGTCCACAACAACGCACAAAGGGTCACACTACCAGGGGAGAAACTGTGCAAAGAAGCTGGAAAATGATCGTTAAAGTCACTGTTCATGATTAGACAATGAAAAAATAGCCAAATGGAGTGGGGGGCGGCATTTAAGTCAGAATTTATGGGCAAGATCTTTGAAAATTTGCCGCCAATCTAGCATTAATGAACCGATTTTGGGGGAACGGTCAAATTTGAATTCAAAATACCCTATAAATTACATATGACTGCCCAGTGGGAAACACTTTGCATATTGAGAAATTGTGAGTTGTGTTGTGTGTTGTGCATGAACCACGCATTTTTTAAATAGCTACTTGATTTCCTTGTGTTCGATCGATTTCCATAAATCCGCAAAATTAGTCGTAATATTATTCTAAGAATAGCAACCATGGGAGTTGTTCCGTAGGTCACTATGGTAGTAGAAGGAGTTGTCCCAAAGGTTGCACCTGCAGAAATCCCAGTTGAAGTACGAAAGTCGCCACGGTCGCCTAGACCAAGGCCTATCCCAACCAAGGAGGGTCCCAAGAACAAGAAGGGCAAGCAGGTCGTGCCACCACAGCCGGTGCGCACATCTCCTAGAAAACACCGACAGACGGATAAGGCCACCACACAGGAAAACGGAAACATGATTAACCTGGAGCCAGAAGAAGAAGAGATTGAGGATATCCCAATGGATGATGAGGATGTTGCGGTGGAAACGGAGGATGTTGAAATTGAGGGGTCTGACGCCATCACTAAGTTTCCTGAGTATGTTCCTCCACGCAGGGGCAGGACGAAGGTGACCAAAGACATTGATGAAAGTAAGGTCACCCTACATACACCCCTCTTGTCGGGCCAAATTGTTTTCAAAGGACCGCACTTGGGGCATGTCTCCCTTCTGAAATTAGAAGACCGGGATTTAGCAAACATAGAGAGGTTTCCTCATCTAGCAACATACCAACTCATGCACCACGTGTTCCAAAACACCACTGGAGTAATCGCGTTGGAGCCGCGGAAGTGGCTGAGAAGCATGGATAAGGCAAGACTTCTCAACCTGCTATGGGCGTCGCATTACAACTACGCGCCCATCATAATGGTGGTAATCAAGTAGCTCTTATGCTTGGTACACGATGGATTTTTATGGCTGGAGGACCCAATACCCATCATTGATATGTTGATCCATAGGATCACGCGACTGCCATACACAAGGGAAATTCTAACAATGGCGTTTGGTGGAAAGGCTGGTGAGCATGCACTCACAGAGGCCATGAAGGAAAAGTTTAAGTTGATAAAGAAGACACATGGTTACACCATCTCAAGCATCTGTGACCATACAGTCAAAGTGGCAACACAACTCTTCGCAGGGAAGGTCATGCAGAAGTGTCGTGCAGATGAAGTGTTGGCACCAGTCATAGCTTTGGTAGCCCAATGCACAGAGGGAGTTCAATTTAAATAGGTGCGCTACCTCTGCGGTGAGTTCCTCACAAACTGCCGCGAGGCATAGGATCTCAGTAAGACATTTCACTATGCATGGCTCTTGCTGTCCATAGTGTTGGTAGCATGGGAGCTACCCGAAGATAGTCAGTTTCCTCTGGTTGCACCAGACCTACCAGAGGCAGTGAAGTACACTTTGTTGTGGGAAACTAAGGACCCTCAAAGGATAAAATACAGCAATATCTTTTAGATCTTAATGGAGATGAACATGCATATGGCCATCAAATGTAATCCGCAATTGTCACCTACCAAATTTGACAGATTGCAGGGGTACGTGGAATTCAAGGCTGACTTCCACTATGTCTCAATACGGGCATGAAAATACCTTGAGCAAAAGTGGCATGAATTACCCTATTTGGCAACAGATGATGCGGTCCTTGACGGCTGGCCAGCAGAGTGGCACACTGCCTCGAACTTGGTTGCAGGATCGAGCAAGATCGCCACACAACGCAAGAAGAATGAGGCCAAGCTAAAGAAGGAACAGCTGGCTGCGAAAAGGAAATAGTAGGCTGACAACAAGGCTAAGGTAAAGCACACTACCGCACAGCAATCGAGTGGGCAGGCAAGAGAAGAGGAGCGCAGCTCTAACGAAGGTCAAAAGTCGCCTTCACTAGAGATAGAGGAAGAAGAGGACTGTCTAGTCAATTTAGTGTCCTAAATTGCTCTACATAAATTATTAATCCTGTTATCACTAGGAACTATAGTTCATGTATATGAGATTGTCCACAAGTTTTTATAAAGTCTTGAGGTCTTGTAAATAGGTTTGTTAGTTTATGTCAATTTCAAAATTTGAAATTCAAGAGTTATGGATGAAAATTCGTGTAAAGGCAAGGTTATTAGTCATCCTCCATCATTGTTAGTTATGTCATGTCATGTCATTGGTACTTTGCGCAGTTTCGCAGCGCGGGTATGATGTCTTTGGTACTTGCGCAGTTTCGCAGCGCGGGTGTGATTGGTCAGTTTTGCTGCGAAATAATGTTTGCGTGTTTTCGTAGCGCCCCGTTTGCCAGCGATTTCGTAGCGCATTCCCTTAAATTTGAACTGCCCGCGCTACGAAATCGGGGTTTCAGGCTTTTGTGCAGCGTTTTTCCCTGAATGTCTAATCCGAGAAGTAGTGAGTCACGAATCCGGTCATGATTGTTTCTTCACACCATTTCTATGTCATGATTAGCCATTACTTTGCCATAAGGTCCGAAGTCATAGAGTTAGGTGTCAGTTTGGAGGACGTTATGGGAGGTGGTCATTCCATAATGTGTTCTTCATAACATATGAATGTTTTTGCTCTATGAAAAGCCTGAGCTTTGTTTTAAACAGACTACAGCAAGCGAGCCTGCTCTCTACAGCTGAAGAGTGTTTACGTGCTGCAAACCACTGTCATTCCCTTGTGTAGAATTGCGCAAGGAAGCATGGAAAGAAAGGAACACCGTTCGGGTAAATGTGTGAGAACAGAGCCGGAGGGGTTAGATGTAACTCTCGGAGATGAGGAGGTAGCAAAGGCGTTTAGAAGTGCTGGTTGCTGGCGATTTTGTGAAAAATTAAAGGGTGGACATGCAGAAGTGACCAAGGCATTTGCATTGAACTTCACTGGACTGAATTCGAAGGTGGCCATGTTGGAGTTTCCGGTATCCCCTGAAGTCATTTCTACTGTCACAGAAATCCCGAGGGGTGGCCAAGAGTGGTTCAAGAATTTCAAGTTTGACATGGGTCCGTGTAAGGAGTTCTTAAAGGCACCATATGTAGACGAAGATCTCACTAAAGCTGTCCCAAGGAGCTATCTAAAGGAGAATTATGCTATGCTATTGACATGTATCCAGAAGTACTTGACATGTGAAGGTCGGTACAACAAAGTCTACTCATACCATTTCAAGCTGCTGCTACACTTCACTGGTAAGAGCTCAATAGACATACCTTTTTACTTATTCAGGAGTATTAGCAAGATGTGTGATAAGATTCAGTTGAAGAAGGAAGCTTATGAAACATCTCTTTTTCATCATGGTCTGGTTAAATTACTGGTGTTGGATAGCCTACATAAAATTGGTAAGGACTGGGATTCATTTGTATTCATGGCCGGTTTCCCTAGTAAAACGGGCCTCACTCCATTACCTGTAAGAGAAAGAGAAGATAGGAGTGAGGAAACTACTTTGGCTGAGATTAGGAAGGAAATAACAGACCATAAGAAGCCCAAAGCTAAAACAAAGAAGCCAGAGAGGTCTGTAACAGTCAAAGAAACACCTGAAGCATCAATGAAGGAAACTTCTAAGTCATCTCCTAAAGAAACACCTCAGTCATCAAAACAGAAGACTCACAAAAGAAGAGATGAAATTAAATCTAGTGAAGTTGAAAGGGTTTCAAGGGTGAGAACTAGAGGCCAGCTTAGCAAAGAAAAAGGAAAGTCAGCCCCTGTGGAAGAGAGTCCTGTTTCTAAGGGTAGTTTAAATGACTTGTTGGAAGCCATTGAATTAGAACAAGATCATCCAATTCAAATTGAACCACTTGAAATTGAGCAAGATCAATTGGTATCACCAATGCATATCGATCTAACACAGTCTTCACCTGAAAGTTCTAAGAAGTCAAAGGCTTCTAAAAGATTAAAGTTTGAAGAACCAAGTGAAGAGTATGCCTTTAAACCTCGCAGACCAATGACTAGAAGGCAAATGAAAGAAGTAGAAAAGGCTCAAAAAGAGAAAGTACCTTCAGAGATGCCTAGGACAGAGGCACTTGAAATCTTCTCTGAAATAGCCCAAGCAGCTAAAAACAAGAACAAGGACAATAAGGTGGTTATTAGTCAAAGTGGAAATGTGATTGCCATTAAGAAACAAGCTGGAGCAAGCAAGGAAATACCTCAGGTTCAAAGTGTTTTTAAAGAGAAGGCAGTAAGATATACTAGCTATAAGAAAGCTGTAATGAAAGGTAAAACAAGTTTGATTAGTCAAGCTAGTTCAGTATCTGATGCCTATGTATGGACAGTGCCAGCTCTGAAGCAGGCAAAGGTTATGAAACAAATGAATGCAGGTCTAAGAGCAGAGAACAAGAAGTTGAAGGAAGAAGTCATCAGCCTGAAAGAGAAGCTAGACAAACTAGCTAAATGATTCAAGAAGGGATGTGTTTTCCAAATTTTGATATATTTTGGCCATCGTCTTTTTAAAGCTTTTTGAGACTTTTTGATGTCTTTACACCTGTATAGAATGATTGAAGAAATCACAGACTTGAGTTATTGTTGCTTTAAGGTTCATGTATTTAATTTTGATGACCTACAGCAGTTTCGTAGCGCGCTACGAAACTGCTGTAGATGACTGGTTATGTTGAAAACTTGAGTTTGAATGCTGAGGTCAGCAAATATTTAAAGAGATGACTTAATGCCAGCATGGAGGTTATAGAAGGTCAATCAGATATTTAAAAAAGGATGCCAGGTGTAAATATTCGAAGAAAAGGTGAAGTTTTGTCTCTTATTGAAAGTTTCACTTTATGTCCGAGTTTTTAGGGTTATGATAGAGCTGCTGAGGTGTTAAGTGATACACTTGTCTAGTTATGGGATGGCCAGATCATGAGTTTTCTTCAGTCACACGGGACTATCCAAGGATTAAATAGCTTAAAACTGGATCATTAATACATGAACACCGATGGGAGGCAGCAACCGAGAATATAGGCTTCATTTTCTTATTTGTTGATGAATCATCTATGCATCAGGTATCCGGAGCTGTTCATACATTGAATCTGTTTTCAGTTTGGATTTGGTTATTATTGTAATGCTACAGGTGGCAAGCTCCAAGAACGCAGCAAAGTATACGAGGAGAAAGACTTAAAGTGCCAATGTGATGGAGTCCTCTGTTTTCGTAGCACCATATCTCTTGTAATCAGTTAGTTTGTTTATGATATAGTTAAGGTCATTAATGTCAAAATTCCGAGCTCCCTTCATGCTTGTTGAGGAGTCTCGTGCAGTAGTGTTTTGATTGGCTATATATAGGAATAACTTTTATGTAAAAAAGGTTGGATACTTTATAGAAAAACAGTGTTGTTTTGGGCCATTGTAAGACCTTTTTGACAGTAATAGTAAAACAGAGTTATTCTCTTCTCAAGATTCTCGAAGGATTGTCATGGTCAAATGTAGTGATGATGTGTTATACTTTATGTTATTTTATGGTTTTGTTGTATGCAATCACTCAGAATTCATAATTATATGCTCTGACTTCCTGTGTATACAGCAAGCTATGTGTTGGTGTAATATGTTTGACATGTAATGCTAAGAACCTTGATTTCCATGAGGTCACTGTGTTTTCCTTGTTTACTTGATATTATAGACTCCATAGCCCAATGAGAGCCAGTTTGATGTGTTTCCAACCAGTTATGCTTTCATAAGTGAATAAAGAGTTAGCCATCTAGTGTTTGAAGTATTTTATCAAGAATTGTGAGAGAGCCCTCTCTGATCAAAGAGGCTAATCTTTGGTCTAAAGATTGGTTGAAATAGTTACATGAAATCATGCTTGATTGCAGCCCTCAGTTGTGATTTTGTGATAACAAATCCAGTTATCATAAATTGATGAAGTGTGGTGCACTATATGTGCTTATTTAACCTTTCTCTTACTTCGTTGTTTTATAGTTTATGTTGTTTTTTTTTTTGGGTTTTGTTTCTCATGCTTAAGGAAATTAATCTAAGAAAGAAAAGTTATGCTTCTAAATGAAATCTCTAAATGTTAATGGACAACTAAATCTAATGACTTTTAATGTTAAAATCTAATTTCTAAAGAGGGAGAAAAGGAAATGAACATTAGATAAAAAGCAATACAAAACTTTGAACAATTAGATTAATCTAAGCCAGCAAAATGTATATGAAATGAAAGCAAAAATGATAGCAGCTAAATAAAGTGTTTTATCACTCCACTATATAATTTTGGGAGAACTACCTCCTTGTGATAGCATTTGGAGGGATCCAATACTTCATTGTTCTAAAACCGAAAATGAAATTGCAACAAACTTAAATGAAAGACTAAAACTAAAAGTGAAATTGCAACAAATCTACTATAACAGCTAAATGAAGTGTTTTATCACTCTGCTATACAATTTTGGGAGAACTACCTCCTTGATAGCATTTTGAGGGACTCCATACTTCATTGTTCTAAAACTGAAAATGAAATTTAATGAAAGGCTAAGACTGAAAATGAAATTGCAACTAATTTACTATAACAGTTAAATGAAGTGTTTTATCACTCTGCTATACAATTTTGGGAGAACTACCTCCTTGATAGCATTTTGAGGGACTCCATACTTCATTGTTCTAAAACTAAAAATGAAATTTAAATGAAAGGCTATGACTGAAAGTGAAATTGCAACTAATCTACTATAACAGCTAAATGAAAAGTTTTATCACTCCACTATACAATTTGGGAGAACTACCTCCTTGTGATAGAATTTGGAGGGATTCAATACTTCATTGTTCTAAAACTAAAAATGAAATTACAACAAAATTAAATACAAAACATGTAAAGGAAAACTAATCTAGTGTGTGCTCTAATGCTCCAAGCACCAATTGGAAAATACTTCCTTGGACTATTTTGCTAAGCATAGATTACACAGTTAGATAAAACTATAATCAACTAGTTGAACAAACTTGCATGAATGGAAAATCTAAACTATTAAAATTGAAAACAATAAAATGACATACTTGAATGAAATCAAAGCAAAGCTACAAAACAAAATCTATTCTATCTTACATTCTAATATGCTCCATGACATCTACTTCACATCTCCTTCCATGTTGGGAACATCAAAGCTTTATTCAAATTCTTCAAAATTACAAAGTACAACAAAAGTTTACAAAGCTCTCCAAAAATCTTTTCAAAGCTCCAAAGCTACCAAATGAAGGAGAGAGATCTCATATTTATACAAAAAGATGAGAAGTCATCTCATTAATGAGAGTCCATGAACCTCTCCCTAAACCTCTAGAGTTCTAATCAAAATAGGAAATGATATGACACATGTCTTCTTGGAGTTTCAAAACAAATAGGAAATGTGACACATATCCTCATGATCCCATGATCCACTCCATTCAAATTCGAATTTGGCCTTAGGATGCCACATAAAGGTCTTCTAGAATATTCCTTTTGACCTACATGTGTCAACAATCTCATCCCACTTGTTAGGTATAAGCATATGCACATTATTTTCTAATTTTTAACCACAAATTCACTTAAAAATGCTAAGAATTAATAAAGTTTGTAAAAACATAGATGTGACCTAATAATGATGAATTTCAGATGAATGTAGTGACATGGTAGTGAAATGAAGGTGAAATGGAGGTGATATAATAGACATAATAGTGAAAGTGTAATGGAAATGAATGACAATTTCAAGACCCAACAAGGACAAACAGACGAAACGGGGAGGAGCAGACCTAGAGACGACTTTGTTCTGTATCAAGTGCACCAGAGGACCAGAAAAGGTAGGGCCATGGAAGAAGCCCAAGGCTAGCAAGACGTCTCTGGATCCGATCACCCTGACCGAAGGGGATCTAAATGACATAGGGGATGCAGTGCAGGATGCCACTACAAAATTGTTGCAATAGTTCAAGCAGCAGTAGCAGCAGGATTTGGGGGGCATTCAAATGGGTCTGCGAGAGCTGCAGATCCATGTGTCACAGACTCATACCAGTTCAGCATCCACCAGTTTGGCCTTTGGCACCTCAGAAGCCATAAGGATGTTGCGTGTAAGGGACCCTCGAGCCATAGTGCTGCCAGATGGAGCATTGACGACAGCGACTGAAGCTAACAGGCCCATTGTTAGCGCCCTCAAGGGAGTGGGACATAACTTGGTCGTGCTTCCCACCGAAGCACTTCACCTTGTTGGGTTGTGTTATATTCTTTCCACAACTAGCCCATGTAGTTAACTGGGAGGTTAGAGGGGGGCTGGAGCGCCCCTTCGTTGCGCCGATTGTGTAGCGGGGGGGCTGATGGGGGGGTTACAGGGGATTTGAGGCATACCCGTAACCCCACTTTATGGCGTCTGGGGCAGCACCCTAGAAAATTTTGGTTTTGGACCCTATGTTAGGATAGGCGGACCCACCTATGGTTTTGTTCATGATTTTCGCACATGTTTTTGGACACGATGGTTTTCAGTCCATGGTATTAGATGCGATGGCTTTCGGTCCGTGGTATTGGATACTTCGGCATGTATAAATATGTGTTACAACATTGAAAGGAACATAATGAAAAATCAAGCTGGTAGTCCCGGTTTTGGGATCCAAGGGAAAATCTTTGTGTATATGTGTTTTATGTGTTATGCTCTCGCATTGTTTATTTTCTGTGTTTTAGAATTCGTATGCAGGTAATTTCTGTATGGGGTTAAAACCTACATTTGGTATCAGAGCAGTTTTGGCTTCAAGGGAATGCCTTTGTTGCTAAGGGGTTTCACTCGGGCATGTGGTAGACCCTGTTCAGTGGGAGATCTGCAAGATGGATTCTAGTGGTGAAAGAAGATGGTGAGAAGGGCGAAGATAGAGATCGAGAAATTTAATGGTCAGGGTTTTGAGTTATGGAAACTCAATATGGAGGATTTGTTGGTGAATAAAGATCAATGGATCGCGGTAGATCCAGGTACTAAACCAATGAGAGTGTCCGATGAAGAATGGACGAAGTTGGTTTAGAAGGCAAAGAGCACAATACGATTGTGTGTCTCAGGTTTAGTATTGCTGAATGTATCAAGGGAAGTTACAGTGAAGGCTTTGTGGGACAAGTTAGGGACTATGTACCAATCTAAGTCTCTGGTGAATAAACTGTTCCTACAAAAAAAGTTGTATAACCTAAGGATGAAAGATGGAGACTCGATGACAGAGCATATGAACGCATTTAATATTGTGGTAAGTCAGTTAGCATCTATTGATATTAAAATTTCAGATGAAGATAAGTGCATTAGTTTGTTGTGTTCTCTACCAGATTCGTGGGATAGTCTGGTTATTTCAATAGGTAGCAATGCAACTGCCTTGCAGTTTGATGAAATAGTCTCATCCTTATTGACGGAGGAGATGAGACGAAAAAATATGGAGAGCCAGAATGGTGATGCCTTGTCTATACGAGGACAGTCCCAAAACAGAAACAAAAATAAGTCATGAAGTGGTAGATCTAAATCTCTAGGAAAACCTGTAAAGGTGGTGTGCTGGAAATGTGGAAAGGAAGGGCACTACAAAAGGGACTGTAAATCTAAAGCTCTTGATAAAGGAAAGGGATCTGATGATGCTCCTTCTGCAAAGGCGAAAACCACCTTAGATGAAGGTGGGGATGTGTTCTTGGCTTCTTCAAGTACACATGTAAATCATGAGATATGGTTGATTGACTCAAGTGCATCCTTTCACTTCATTCCCCATAGAGAGTGGTTCTGCGAGTATGAGAAATACGATGGTGGTGATGTCTTCTTAGGGGATAATAGGAAGGTTAGAATCATTGGTCGTGGAAAATTAAAGTTGAAGTTACAAGGTGGAAGGGTTAGAACACTTCCGCGTGTTCTGCATATTCTTGCATTGGCCAGAAATTTGATTTCTGTAAGCAAGCTGGATGATGCAAGTGTAAAAACAATGTTCGAGGCGTATACCTGCAAAATGGTTCAAGGATCACTGGTATTGATGCGGGGAGTTTGAATTGGAACTTTGTACAAGCTGCAAGGTAGCACTGTTATTGATGGGTGCAACAGTTCTATGGTTCCTGAAAGTGGAGCAGAAAATCTACTAGTCTCTAAAGAGAAGACCATGTTGTGGCATCAAAGGATTTGACATATTGGAGAGAAGGACCTTCGAATACTTCATGGTAAAGGTATGGTAGAAGGTATGAGTAATATCTCTCTAGATTTTTATTTCTGTGAAAATTGTGTATATGGGAAGCATAATCGGGTGAGTTTCCCCTTTGGTAGTAAGAGGGCGAAACAGATATTAGAACTTGTGCACAGTGATTTGTTTGGATTTGTAAAGGTTTCATCACTGGGTAATTCTGTGTACTATGTATCATTTATAGATGACTTCTCAAGGAATACATGGATATATTTCCTTAAGACGAAATTTGAAGCCTTTGACAGGTTTAAAGAATTTAAGGCTCTCGTAGAAAATCAGACAGAGAAGAAGATAAAGGTGTTGAGGACAGATAATGGTGGAGATTTTTGCAGCAAGGAATTTGAAGAATTTTGTAAGAAGTGTGGTATAGCACGACAGAAGATTACTCCATATACACCTCAGCAAAATGGAGTTGCAGAAAGAATGAATAAGATGTTTATGGAAAGGGCAAGAAGCATGCTTAGTGGTGCCGAGTTAGGATAGGAATTCTAAGCACAGGTGGTGGATACTGCATGTTACCTGGTCAACAGGACACCTTCATCAGCGTTGGAGTATAAGACTCCACAAAATGTATGGACTGTTAAGAAACCCTCTCTTTCACGTCTGAGGGTATTTGGATGTGATACATATGTACATGTTCCAAAGGAGAAACGAACCAAGTTGGATAGTAAATCTAAAAAGTGCATCTTTATTGGGTATAAGGATGGTTTAAAGGGTTATAAGCTTTGGAACCTAGTCACACGGAAGATTGTGTATAGCCGGGATGTGGTGTTCAGAGAGGTAAAAGATGTTATTAAACATGAAGTCCAACCAGAGGAACCTGAGAAGATAGAGTTTGAGCTTAAGGAGGAAGAATCAAACTCTACAGCAGAAGAGGAATCAGAAGATGAAGAGCCACAAACTCCGGGTGTGAGAAGATCAGTTCGCGAAAGAAGGTAGCCAGAAAGGTATATTCCATCTGCGTTTTTTTCAAATTTTGCTTGATCTATTACTGACAATGATCCCAGAACTGTGAAGGAAGCAGTAGATTCAGAGGATGGCAAACTCTGGAAAGAGGCCATGGTTGATGAAATGGCATCTTTGCACAAAAATGAGGCTTGGGATATGGTGGAGTTGCCGGCTGGAAGGAAACCCATTGGCAGCAAATGGGTGTTCAAGAAGAAGACAAATGTAGAAGGAAAGGCGGAGAAATACAAAGCTCGGTTGCTAGCAAAAGGTTATTCCCATGTGTCGGGAATTGATTTTGGTGATATTTTTTCTCATGTTTCCAAGGTAACTTCTATTAGATTACTTTTATCTGCTGCTCCTTTTGATTTTGAGGTAGAACAGATGGATGTGAAGACAACGTTTCTTCATAGGGATCTGGAAGAGGAAATATACATGAAGCAACATGAAGGCTTTGCAGTGAAGGGTAAGAAAGAACTAGTATGCAAGTTAAAGAAGTCTTTGTATGGGTTAAAACAGTCACCAAGGATGTGGTATCAGAAATTTGATACATTTATACGGGGAATTGGCTTCACCAGAAGAAAAGTAGATCATTGTGTGTATTTTAAATTAATTGGTGACCGTGTTATTTATCTGGTCTTGTATGTGGATGATATGTTGCTGGTTGGAAATGACAAAAAAATTATCCAGGATTTGAAGACCCAATTGTCCTCCAAATTCAACATGAGAGATCTTGGTGCTACAAACTATATTTTGGCATGGAAATTAAAAGAGATCAGGAAAAGAGAAAGCTCTGGTTAAACCAGAGGAAGTATGTCGAGACATTACTGCAAAGGTTTAATATGCAAGATAGTAAACTAGTGAAGGTTCCTATTCCTGTAGGTGTGAGGTTATTTGTTGAACAGTGTCCCAAGACACAAGAAGAGGAAGAGGAAATGTCCCGTGTTCCATATGAAAGTGAAATTGGTAGCCTGATGTATGCAATGGTATGTACTAAACCAGACATTGCACATGAAGTGGAAGTATTGAGCAGGTTTATGTCAAAACCAGGGAAGGAGTAGTGGACAGCAATGAAGTGGGTTTTCAAGTATTTGCGTGGCACTAGTGATTATGGTTTGTGATACAAAGGAAGATCAGGATTGGAGAGAATGTTGGATATTCATGGCTTTGTTGATGCAGACTAGCCTGGAGATCTGGATCAGAGAAGATCTACAAGTGGGTATGTGTTTAACGTATTTGGAGGTGCAGTCAGTTGGATGAGTAAGAAACAATCTGTAGTGGCTCTATCAACTACAGAGGCAGAATACATGGCAGCCACTCATGCAAGCAAGGAATCAGTTTGGTTGCAGATATTGTGTTCAAGTATGGGGTTAGTACAGGGAGCTATAAGGATAGATTGTGACAGCCAAAGTTCAATTTTCTTGGCAAATAACCCTGCATATCATTCAAAGACAAAGCACATTAATGTCCAGTATCACTTTGTGAGGGATATGATAGAAGACAAAAATGTGTTTCTGGTAAAGGTGGACACTTTGAATAATACTGCAGATGCATTGACAAAATCTGTGAGCTCTGAGAAGTTCTCTTGGCGTAGAGAGACAATGGGCGTTTCAGGGCTGGAAAAATGACTAAGCTCTCTTATGGTCCCCTGTGGAAAGAAAACAACAAGCGGTAGAATTTTGGGTTGTGTTATACTCTTTCCACGACCAGCCCACGTAGTTAAGCGGGGGGTTAGAGGGGGGGCGGAGCCCCCTTTCGTTGCACCGATTGTGTAGCGAGGGGGTCACAAGGGATTTGAAGTTTACCCATAACCCCACTTTATGGGGTCTGGGGTAGCGCCCTGGAAAATTTTGGTTTTGGACCCTATGTTAGGATGGGCAGACCCACCTATGGTTTTGTGCATGATTTTCACACATGTTTTTGGACACGATGGTTTTCGGTCTATGGTATTGGACGCAATGGTTTTCGGTCCATGGTACTGGATGCTTCGGCATGTATAAATATGTATTATAACATTGAAAGGAACATAATGAAAAATCAAGCTGGTAGTCCCGGTTTTGGGATCCAGGGGAAAATCTCTGTGTATATTGTGGAGTACTAAAAAGGTATGTTTTTTATGATCATTTTGGTATCTTTTCAGTAGAACTTGCAAACCTTTTTGCATCATGAACTTGGAAAATGATAAAGAATTATAACAAAACATGTGAGTTTAATATGCAAGCCTAAAACGCTGACAGTTGTCATTTCCTTATGCAGGGAAGAGTGAAAACGAGAAGTTGCCGTTCCAAAGGAAAGGAGAAGGACAAGGTAACTATTGTCCCTTTGATGGGAGACTGAATGTAAACAAGGCTAAGCAAATCAAAGCGAATCGGCCCTGAAAAGGAGGTGGAGACACCAGCTTGGCACAGGAGAGAAACGAGATGATTAAGGATTAACGGTTCGGCGAATCCCTCGGGATCCTTGATCCTAAGGGATCGTTGTTTTATCTATTTTTGTACTTATACATCTCTACCATCACCCTTATAAAGAGGGACAACATTGTTAGCTCGAGAGAGAGTTAGACATGATTACGCTTTTATGTAATTTCTGTTAAGATCAAAACTTTGATCATCGAGTCTCGATAAGAACGGGTTTACTGTAATTTTGCTTCATGCACTAATACAAACTTGGTGATTACTTCATCTCTGAGTCTGGATTAACCTAAAGCGGTGTACCCCTGGAGGCTAAGGGCCCAGCCCTGGAGGACACTTGCTCCTGTATTATTACGATTTGGCTTCTGCGTGGTTTGCTTATCGTCGTTATTTGGTAATCTGATATGCTTTATAAGTTTACATCACATGCTTTGTTATGTTTAATTCATTAAGATTTCCACAGATAGAACTATTGTATTGACTCTACATCATATTACTGTTCCTTTCAGAGTTGATTGAATATTACTAGTCTTAACAAAATACTGTTACTATCCCATTACAGAGCTTTTGTGTTGTGCACCTGTTCATTCACGTTACAGAATTTATCTTGGGAGTTATGTTCTTTACGATTGTTGAATTGATGAACGATGTTGTTCTATTTTGAAATGCAGTCGTATTCCTTCTAACTGAGATTGATATTTGGATCAGATTACTCTTTAAGCGTGTTGTGTGTGTATATGTTTTTTAATCGTTGTTCCATAACTTATCAGTAATCAGTATTGTTCCATTGGTTTGTGTTGTTCGATCTGCCTTAAGAGTGAAAGATTGTTGTTTGATTACGATTAATGCATTTGATTTGGTAGATTAAGTTTGTTACTACTCGCGAGACTTAGTTGTTGTTCTATTTCATAGCTGTTGTTCCATTTAAGAATTGTTGTTCCATTACAGACTTGTTGTTCGATTTCTTATTTGCTGTTCCATTTTCTTATCTGTCGTTCCATTTGCTGGCGTTTGTTATTTTGGTGTGGGAGACGATCTAAGGCTGTAGTGAGCCTTGGCATTTACTGTCTGGCTCCCAGATCCACGGTCTGTTCTCTAATTTCCTTTTCATCAGTTTCCAAAGGGATGGGTTATCGCTACCGAACCCTTGACTGATAAGTTGCCTAGTCTTCTGAGTGTGTGATTTACTCTTTTGAAGTAGTTTAGTTGTAGACAAGCATCCGTTTACTCTTGTATTTCTGAACACTGTACTACTAGCATTACTCTGGCAAATGATAGCCTTAGACTGAGACACTCTTTGAAATAACAAAACGCTCCCGGATTGACATATTAATGTGAGGTAATTAGAGGTGAAATAGACCCTTTTTATGGCTCTACATATATGTGTTTTATGTGTAATGCTCTCGCATTGTTTATTTTCTATGTTTTAGAATTCGTATGCAGGTAATTTTTGTACGGCGTTAAAACCTACACAACTTTTGCAGGATGGAGTGCTTACGGAGCTTTGGGCCCGTGAGCAGCACACTTTACAAGTGATTAGCGAGTAAAAGGTCAACAATGATCAGTTGGTTATGAAAAGGGACTCCGTTGTTCAACTTGTGACTAGCCTAATAGATAAGAATCAGTGAATAATCAAGGTTGTGGATGAGGTGTGCCAAACTATCCCAGAGCTGGCCATTCCGGAGGTTGAGCCCGTAGATGTGCAGGTTTGGAAACTCGCTATAGGAGCATGCGACGCACGCATAGAGTTATAAAAGGTTCAGCTAGAGCTGAACCTAAAATTTGCAGAGTTGCAGTTGAAGGCCTACCCTTTGACTCCGCTGGAAGTCAAGGAGCAGCGTGCGAATGCCGTGATGGATGCGATCGCAGTAGTAGAGAGTGCAGTGACAGAATGCACAACCCTTTTTGAGTAGCTACTTGAGGTACTCACCAGCCTCCAAGAAGACCCCAATGTGAAAAGGCTGGAGACAAAAGCGTGGGAATTACAGCAGTGCTACGATGAGGTTAAAGCAACAACGTGCACTATTGTCATCATGCAAAGACTAGCATAGCTACAGGAGGCCAAGGCATTGAAAGAACAGGTAGACACAGCTCAATACAAGGAATTCATGCTGAAGGCTCGCTTGAAGCCTTTGTTGGACGAGGCCTACAGGATCATGACCACCATTGAAAGCAAGTTGGCTAGTCTGCAGGACACTCAGTAGAAGCTACAGACTAATAGCGCAGAACCAGTGACAAAGCAGTTGATTGAAACGATGAAGCAGGCGGTAACACAGTGCACTACTGAGGTAGTTGTTGTCCAAGTTGAGCTAGGATGTCTTCACAACAAGATCTCCCTGCCAGCTGAGTGACTCGAGCGTGAGTCACCATGTTTGTGTTGGGGGCCTATCGGGAGCAGGTCCCCTGGGGGTCAATTTTGGGATTACAAACCCAAGTTTTGGGGCAGAAGGCCCGAATTTCGTATAAAGAAAGTAAATTATCCACATTTTTTGGTCACGAAACATGAAGATATCTAAGTCAAAAAGGGTTTTCTTCCCTTAGTCTAGATAGATTGTGTCGGTTTTGTAGATACGCCCTTGGTCCGCAGACCATGGGATTATATAAAAAGGAGAGTCTTAGAGAGTCTAAAGGGGGGCAGTAATCATGAGTAATTGATGTCATAGGTTTGTGAGAGCTAAGAGCAAGAGTCTTAGCGAAGGAAGAGGCTTTGTAGCTGAGTGCAAAAATGCCTAGGGTAAAATTCCACAGCTGAGTGCGCTGACCACTGCAGCTGTGTGTGCAAGGCGGTTAGAGTCTGTATCAAAAATATGAATCATCAATAAAGAGAAGTGTTCTGAAATTACTGTGTACTTTCTATTTGTTTAGCGTTATTTTACTGTTGTTATAAATGTTGCGATTATGCTATGTTGAATGCTAAGTTTCAAATATAATCTTAAGTCGATGCACGAAAATATATGTTATGTTTGTTGCATGAATGCAAGTAATAATATATTTTTACGTGAGGATAATCTTAATTGTATGGTAAAGTTGGCTAATACCTAAGACAATTTGGGAACCAAGTCAATAACCTAGTTTCAGAGGCACGTAAGTGCCTGAATCATCATCTAGGGTTGCGCGAAGGGAAATCGGGTACCTTCATGGAAGTTTTGAAAGAAGGAAGAAGAAGTACATCGATAATCCCTAAAGGCTTATCGATCTGCCGAAAGATAGGGGTAAGGGTATAAAATCAACATCACGACTCTCTCAGGATGTGGAAACTTGGTTCCTACATCCCCCCATATTGCTTCAAGTGAGACTTCAGTCCGTGTTCCATGGATTGATTCCGAAAGGGCCAGTAGTGTATGGATTTGCTTGGCTACTTAACATTGAACCTGGGTCAGGGCCCATCAAGCCAACATTCACATTGGTGAAGGCACATATACACGATGGTTCGGTACTTTGAAGTAGCATATACATTATGAAATATGATGTTTGAAGTTGTAGATGGTTTTGGTTATTGATGCAGAGTTCTGGGTTTTGCTCTATGTTTTGGTGACAGTGTTCTAAATGTTCAGATTTATTGATTGTGATTTTCGTCAGTGTTGATGGGTTTTCAGTGATTGGTTGTATTGTAGTGGTGATTGATTTTGAGCTTCAATGTTGTTGATGAGTCCAATATGAAAATTGGATGAAATGTGGCCTTCAGATTGTGGTGTTGTGTACCAAGAGTATCCAATCTAAAAATTTATGAAACATGGTCCCTAAAGGAAGAGAGAAGTTCGTAGCCTTTTCTAGGTCAGCACCTACGCACTGGTAAACATATCAACTAGTACAAGAGCTAGGGGTTGGAGCTCCCTTCCAGTATCAGTTGGAAAATGTGTGAAGGTTGGAGCCTTTTGTAGGTCGGCGCCTACGTACTAGTAAACATATCGACTTGTACAAGAGCTAGGGGGTTGTAGCTCCCTTCCAGTAGGATCTAGTGAATGAGAGAAGGTTGTAACCTTTTACAGGTGGGTACCTGTGTACTGGTATGATTCTGTACTAGTACAAGATTGTAAACAAGTTTTTCTTATATTAAAAGACGATAGACGAGAACAACAGGTGGTTTTTCTCCCGCATTGGGTTTCCACCTTAAATCTTGGTGTTCATGTGTGTTGCTTATGTATGATTTCTTATTCTATTATTAATGCACATTGTTACTATTTAAATGGTTAGTTAAGTATTGATGCATTAATTAAAGATCAACATATGATGAATTAAATAAATCATAAGTTCATTGGATATACGTTGGTTGCCTTTAGAACATTAGTGTGCAATCGTGAGTTCCCTTCATTGAAGTAGCGTATATAAATCTAAGTATGAAATGAAAAATCTATTAAGTTGATAATACTGATTCACCCCCCCCCCCCTCAGTATTATTTCCAACATTCAAGGCAGTCTTCCACACATCAAAGGGTTCAATTGGTACTTGGTGATATCCAAACTTCAATTCAATCTTGCTCAAATATTTGACCCCCTTAACCTAGTCCAGAAGGTCATCAATCTATGGGATTGGATACCTATTCTATAAAATGATCTTATTTAGTGTTCGATAGTCAATACAGAGTCTAAAAGTGTGATATTTCTTTTGTACCAATACGATCAGGCTCCCATAGGGCGTTGAACATGGCTAGATGCACCCTTTCTGCGATAGCTCCTGAATCTTCCTCTTAATTTCATCATTCTCCATAATAGAGCGCCAGTAGATAGTTATGTTGGGTAAAGGCATGCCTATGGTTAGATCAATGGAATGCTTGACCTGACAGTGTAGTGGTACCCCTGTGGGTGAGGTGAAGATGTCCCTGCACTCTTCCATGACCTTGTCCTTTTGTTGTTGTCAGGTAGAGGAGCCTTATCTGGAGCCTATGGATTTGGCCACAGTCTTCATATTTCTATGAGGTTGTGATCTAGGTGGCTCCAAAAATGCACAGAAATCAAATAGAACTTTGAGAAGCCTAAAAAAAAAAAATTGTATATTGTAATGAAACCAGGTTCTGATATAATATCTCGTCACAAGCTTTGCAACGATGCAAATGACACCTCAATCCAATATCGTATGTGAAAGTTACGGCTAGTCAAAGTTTTGGTCAACTAGGCCCACTAGCTAAATTTAGGAGAGCACTAACTAAATTTGGAGGCTCGCAAAATCTGGAGTTTTGCCAAATTTGGTGAACACTAACAAGGCAACAATTTGGCACTTTACGACAATGGTTTCCAGTTGCCAGAACTAGTGAAATTGTCACCTCTTTAAAATTTTCGGTGAACCCAAGTTTGATCGATGGTTTTTTTAAACAAATTACTTTTTAAAAAAATAAAATTTAAAAAAAATGGGCAACAAGCCCACTAGACCCGCCACACTTCCATCGGCCATTATATATATAATATATTTATAATAGAAAAAACGACCAACAGTTATATCAAAGGATTGACCATCGTGTGGGGGTCAACAGGGATCGAACATGTTCGGTCAGTTGGTCGGCCTGCCAATCGGGTGGCCCCATAATAAAATGCCAATTAAAATAACCAATGCACTAAGTTAAGGGAACCTACGAAGTATTGAAACTAGGCCACCCCCGCACAAACTTAAATCACTACCAACAACCCAACATGACGACTTTATAATTAACGTCGACGTAATTATTTAAACACCCATTTTGTCATTCACCCAAACCAATAGAGAGGAGGTCGAGAGTGGAACCCAAAGAATGGTGGAATCTTGAGTCGGCACAAAAACCGAGTGGAACCTTGACGCAGGGGAATATTCAAGGAATCTAAAATATTCCCTTGGGGCCAAATTGTCACAGTGCTAGATTCATGCCAAGTTTATGCTCAAATGAATCAGAATTTTGCTAGGTGTTTGATGGCGCAATCATTTTCTGATCTAATTAGCGGAAATTTAGTCAACATGAAGAAGAAAATATTTATGGAATCTTGAGGAATCTTTGAGATTCCCTAGGGTCTTGAAATTCACAGTTTCAAAACTGTGTCGACTTTATACTCATTTTTCTCAGTTTTTCACCAAGAACATGATGAAGTGATCAAATTCTTCATCTGCGTAGCCAAATTTCAGTCAAACTGTGAGAAGGAATATTTAGGGAATCTTTGAGATTCTTGGTGGTCCAAATTTTGACCAAAGAAGAAATGGGTTGAGTTTACAGTCATTTTTCACGATTTTTCCCCAGGAATTCAACGATGCAGTTCATTTCTTTAGTATATGTGTGCATTTTCAGGCCATCCCTGGAAATGGAGGTATAAGGTGTCTTTTATACATGCATCTAATTTGATTTCACTGAATATTAATGAAAGAGGCCTCCCCACATTGAGTAGGGCCCGAAGATGTAACCCACACTGGGTGAACTCCGTTATCAACTTGTTTGTGTCTTTGCTTCTCATGTTGTCATTTATTTCTGATTCTTTTATGTGTATGCATCTTATGGTTACATGCCCTTTTAAAAGAAATTATCTATGCAAATTTGAAGTAAAAAGATCCAGATCAAGTTTGGTATCAGAGTGGTCTTGTTGTGGATGTGAATTGCAAGTGTATGATAATCGGGAAAAAGATACAAAGAGGTGAGGGAAAACTTAAGTCCTTTGATCCATAAGCGAGGCATGTAGCATGAAGGAGGAAAATGGCGGATGAAGATGCTGAGTTGGTGGAAGAGAGAAATTATCGCAAGGCATTCTATGCCATGGCAGAAAAAATGGATAAATTGTTTGCAAAGTATGAGAATTCAATGGAGAAACTAGAGAAGAAGGAAGGAGCAGATGATCATGCCTAGATGAATCATGAAGGAGGAGGGGGAGAGCCTCCTCAACCTCCCTCTTCCAGTAGATGTTGAGCCAAAAATGAGGAGGGCACAAAAATTTGCATGGCTCCAAGAACTCAAAGAGATCAACCAAAGCATTCAAGCAAATAATGTTGAACTAAGGAGACTCCTACAAGAAGAAGAGGAGGAGAAACAAAGGTTACAACATCAGTTACAATCCAAGGAGGAGACCTTGGAAATTTTGCAGCATAGCAAGCCTGAGGTAAAAAGTGATCCTTCAATTTCATGTTCTTTTTATGATGAGGATTTCGCTACTTTTGAGAAACGTACTATAAGAATTGGTTGAAAATTGTTGAAGAAGATGGTGTATCAAGGAAAGGGCCTTGAAATTAATGGCCAGGGCATTGTGAATCCCATCAAAGTGGAGGAATTTCCTCGTTATGTAGGACTTGGGTATGTCAGAAAAGAGGTTGGAGAATTCTCCAAGACAACCAATGAAAAACCAATGACGGATGATGGGAGAACCTTGTCATATTACAGTGATAGTGAGAATTCCACGGGCACTTATCAGAGGTACACTAGGAATAAGCGTTCCAAGATGGTCCAGAAAGTTTAGAGGAGAAAGAATCATTACAATCACGGTAACAAGGATGGACATCAAAGAGCTACAAGTCAGATACTCCATGATCAAAAAGCACCTATGAAGGAACCAGCTAGTGAATATGTTCGACAAGTGAATTCACTAGAGGGAGATGACCTATTCAATTTGTTGAGTGAGATATGGTTTTGCTAGATATAGTAGCCTTTCATGGCTACATTTTGTAAATAATATGTTGCGAAATGATTGTAAAAGTGATGATGTGTTTTCCATCTCTTATGAAAGAAACATGATGATATTTTTGGCCTTTTTGTTGATAGTGGGGCATTCATTTATGATTTTGATGTAAACTTGAATAAATAGAGTGTTATAAACTCTTGGAAAGTATGGGTTTACTTGATTCATGTTTGGTCTTGTAGTAGAACATGCATTTTTGAAATATTGTACCATAGTTTTGCATAAGATGAAGGTGTCAGTTCATCTCTTATGGCTCTAAAGAACAAAGGTGAAGGAGAATGAAGTGTGGCTTGTGAGGGCACTTATTGTGCATATGAGGGAGTACAATAGATGGTAGATTATGTTCATGATTTTGGAGACCAAAATCTCCTTAGTGGGGAGGAATGATCCAGGTGGCTTTGGAAATGCTTAGAAATCAAAGAGGTCTTTGAAAGGGCTTAAAAATCAAAGTCTTTGGATTGCAATGAAACCAAGTTTAGATCGAATATATTTTTGAAATCTTTCCAAAGGTGCAAATGGCACCTCAACCTGACATCATATGTGAAAGTTATGGCTAGTCAAATGTTTGGTCAACTAGGCCCACTAGCTAAATTTGGTAGAGCACCAACTAAATTTAGAGGCTCGCTAAATCTAGAGGTCCGCCAAATTTGGAAGCCACTAATGACGCAACAATTTTGAACTTTGCGGTGATGGTTTTTGGTGGCCAGAACTAGAAAAATTGTTGCCTCTTTAAAATTTCCGGTGACCCCAAGTTTCTTATCACCGAAAAGTTTCTTAACACAGGATATGGATAACAGAAGCATAAATTCAATTATTACGACCCCAAGTTTGGCCGATGGTTTTTTTTAAGAAAATTATTTTTAAAAAAATCAAAAAATAAATACATGGCAGTCCCGTCAGACTCACTTCCCTTCCATCAATCACTAGATATATATATATATATATATATATATATATATAACAAAAAAAGATGACCAACGACCGTATAAAAGGATTGACCACTGTGTGGGGGCCGACGAGGATCAAACCTGCCTATTTGGTTTGGTCATCTACCAATCAAGCGGCCCCATAACAAAACGCCAATTAAAATAACCAACACGCAAATTTAAGGGAGCCCATGGGGTTTTGAAACCAGGCCACCCCCGCCCAAAATTAGATCACTGCCAATGACCCAACAAGTTGACTTTGTAGTTAATATCGGTGCAATTATTTAAACACCCATTTTGTCATTCACCCAAACCAATGGAGAGGAGCCTGGGCATGAAACCCAATGCAGGGTGGAAACTAGAGCTGGCATAGAAATCGAGGAGAAGAACCTTGACACAGGGGAATATGTAAGGAATCTAAAAGATTCCATTGGGACCAAATTTTCACAGTGTCAGATTCATGCCAAGTTTATACTCAAGTGAACAAGAATTTCACCAGGAGTCTGATCTCGCAATTGGATTTTTGATATAAGTAGCGAAAATATAGTCAACCTACAAAACATAATCTTTATGGAATTTTGAGGAATCTTTGAGAGTCCCTTGGGACTCGAAATTGAAATTTTCAGAACCAACCAGACTTTATACTAATTTTTCTCATTTTTTCTCTAGGAACACGATGAAGTGATCATTTTCTTCATCTGAGCAGCCAAAGTTTAGTCAACCCGCAAAAAGGAATATTTAGGGAATCTTTGAGATTCTTAGGGGTCCATATTTTGACTGAAGCATAAAGGGGTCGAGTTGTTAGTCATTTTTCATGATTTTTCTCCAAGAATTCAAAGGCATTGTCCATTTATTCAGTACAAGTGTGTATTTTCAAGCCATCCCCTGAATTGGAGGTATAAGGTGTCTTTTGTACATGCATGTAATTTGATTTCGTTAAAGATTAATGAAAGAGGCCTCCCCACATTGAGCAGGGACCAGAGACGTAACCCACATTGGGTGAACTCTGTTATCAACTTGTTTGTGTCTTTTCTTATCATGGTTGTCATTTATTTCTACTTCTTTTATGTGTATGCATCTTATGGTTACATGCCCTTTTAAAAGAAAATTTTTATGCATCTTTAAAGTGAAAAGATCCGGATCAGGGCAGATCATAAGGAAGAGAAATTTCCCAGTCTGGGAAATGATCTTACTGCATTGCTTCATAGAGATAGAAGAGATCATGGTAGGCAATGCTACCTCTAGTATACTATATAATATATTTCCCAAAGATATAATGTCATTGCAAGGCCTAGACTCAGACACAACATGTCACTTCCACAAGTATGGTTGGCCTCATAATACATCACAAACTTCAAGATGAGAAACATCACACAATACCTCATCTGTGAAGGGCTTGATGTTGTAGGGAAGGCGACACTATTTGTTGACGCAAAGATCTCACGCTTGGTCAAGCCACCGATGGTGTACGGCTGCAGGTGCGACGTAGTCAGTAGACCCAACTGCTTCAAGACCTATTTTGGCTTTTATTTTCAACTATGAACTACACCAAGAAACCCTACACCCACATCTATTAGTGGAAGAACCACTCCCCCTCCTCTAGATATTCGGGCTCAATATTCTAGATCTTAGTGGTGGAAATGGTGTTACTAGGCTCGGCATCAATAATCTACTCCCCTTTTTTATTTCCCTTGTAAGTTTCTAACTCAAATTCCGAACATGCATCTGATTCGGAAGTGTTCATCTCAAACACCAGTGACTTCTTGGCTCAACAATCACTTGTGTTGTGAGTGGGGCTCTTATGGAGCTCACACCATTTCGTTGTGTACTTCTTTCTCTTCATTGTGCTTTTCTTTTCTTGTGGCTTCAACAAGTTGTCCTTGGTCACCTCGCCTTGGCTTTTTCCTTTGTTCTGTAGTTTGGGGGTGCCTTTCCCTTGCTTCATATTCACACATCAAAAGTCTCGCTTCTTCTATTTAAATTTCTTCTCGATTTTGACAATGTATCAATAAGCGGAACCGAGTGAGGAGATGTCCAGGAACTCCATCTCTTCCTGCATGTACTTATGTAGACAAACGCGGTAATTGAGTACCAAATGCCACTCAAAATCCTTACTTCGTGTGAAGGGTATGAAAAATATTTGTGAACTCTAACACATCTTGGTCCCTTCCCTATCGCATCTTGGTTGACTTTATGTATTTATCTTCATAGCTCCTGATAGGGTAATATTATTCCATGATGGCATCTCGGAAAGAATTCCAAGTGGGTGCAGCTCAAAACAGTGAGGATTCCCTCTCACCCTTTTGTTCACGATAGGTTTTCCACTAGTCCTTGACATGGGGGACAACTTTGAGGAGTGAAAAAGTAATATTTTCCCAATTGGAAAAGTCATGAACCAAAAAATATCCTTCCAATAGATTTAACCATTTATCTATGGTATCTCCATCTATCTAGCCTGCAAATATGGGAATGTCAAAATTAACATGTACCTTAAAAGGAGTGGAGCCTACAGAGTGGTTGTTGGATGAAGATGTGTCACCCATGGGTAGTTTTCAAAGGATCTGGGCAAATTTATCCATCATTGCATTCCTCTATCACTCAAAGTCTTCCTCACACAATATTTTGAAAGGGTCTCCTGCTCCCTTGTATTTATTTTCTTCCTCCATGGGATTTCGTTGAGGTTTGCAAGGTTGGTATTGAAAAGGTTCAACTAGTTCGAGCCCTAATCCTTATACCTTGACCTCATTGGGGAAATGCAAAGAAAAACAAAGAAAGAGTAGATTGCTCTTATACCACTAATTTGGACTTATTTAGGAATGCAAAAAAAATATAGATATAACCATAAACACATAGATGTAGCAAAAATAAATCTTCCTTTGATTAATAACAAAGAACCGAAATATGATGACATACAGAGTGGAAATAAACTAGCTCGGGTGATGGTAGCTTATCTCTGAGAAGAGATGTGGCGGATACATGCCTCTAAACTATGTTACAATGAGGCTTAAGGGCCTTTTTATTATTGAAAAATAAAGAAAAACCCTAAACAACCAAAAACCTAACCCTAGAAGATGAAACGCCAAGATGTTGTGGGCCCAGTTGAGGTTAATTGGGCAGCCAACCTCCCAGGGTCATAACTTGGTCATATGATCTCTCTGAGTACGATACCTTGCTGGAAATATCTCTCTGAGTATTATAGGATTTTCCAAAGGCCCCTACCTACGCCTATGGGCCTATTATAAATCTCAAATAACATGTCATTTAGGGGATCAAAACAACTTTAGAAGTTTTGGACACGAAAAAACTACTAAAAATAGTAAATGTTGCTACAATGAAGGAAAAAAATGAAACCAACTAGAGGTTTGGGTGGAATAGGTGAGTGGCCACCAATATCCACCTGGATCATTCCTCCCCCCTTAGGAAGCAATGGTCCCATTGCATGCAAAGCCTCCATGAGGTGAGGAAATTTTTGTTGAACCAGGTTTGTGGTTAACCACTTGCCCTGGTAAAGGAGTTGGCCTACTTTGACAACTCGATATATCTAGATCCTCTACTGCTGAGTGTTCTTGATCTATGTGTCCATGATCCTATTTGTTATGGCCTACTCGATGTAGCTTGGGTTGAGCTCTATTGGTGTCAGCTACTTAACAACGTTGAATGTGTCCAATAATAGATGAAAGTATGGTCACAGTCGATCCACATTGAATACTGGGTGCAGACCAAGGAATGGTGTAATGTTGATCTTGAAGAAATTTTCCCCTACAACCTTAGTGATGGCATACACCCCATATCAGAGTGGGAAAATCTTGCGTTGGGCCAAAGGAGGCACTCCTTCTGCAGATGTAACCAAAATTTGTCATCCACATGTAACTTAAGTGGCACTCGATGTTTCTCATGACACTGCTTGTACTTAGAATTGGATCTATCTAATATGTCATGGACTTGTTGGCATATGTGTTGAATATTCTCAATGAAGTTGTTAGCCCGATCAGCTTCATACTAGACATGAGTTGAATCTGCTTGAGCAAATGGTATGGCCAAATCAATGGGACATAATGGCTAGAATCTAAACCCCACCTGAAAGGGGTTATGTCCAGTTGAGCTATGGAGAACTTTGTTGTAGCTATGTTGTACATAGGGGAGGCTTTCATCTCAAGTGTGTGGATTCTTTGAGTTGTACATGTGAAAAATTTTCATGATCATGTTGTTGATGACCTCTATTTGGTCATCAATTTGGGGGTGGAAGGCCATGGACTCAATGAGCTTGGTATCTAGTATTGACCAAAATGTACTCAGAAACCTGTTGTCCTGATCTAATATAATGGATTGTGGGATCCAAAAATGTACCCACACTCATTCAAAGAATATCTTAGCAGTGGATTTTGTGGTGATACTCTTCTTGTAGTCTGCTAGAATGGCCATCTTAGAGAATATGTCGATGACCACGAGCACGCAATCATTGCCATGCTTGGTATAAGGAAGGTTGAACATGCAATCCATCGATATGGATTCCCAAGGTTGACTAGGAGTAGGTAGAGTATATATAGGCCTTGCTTCTTGATTTTTGGTTTAGCAATGGTGCAGGCAGTGCAGTATCTAGTGTACTTCCCAACATCCTATCGAAGGTTTTATTAGCACTATATAAATTTTATGTAGGCTCATGGGCATTGCAATATTATTTTGTAGTGCCTGAATCTTTGATTATTTCGTGGCACCACTTTCGCCAATATTGGCAACAGAGAAGGTTTGGGAAAAAGTTGTTTTAGTTGGAAAAGAAATAAAATGGTTTATAAAAGCCATTTTAGTCTTCAAATGGCTATCGGGTTCATTAACAAGTCTTTATTGAATTTTTATGTAAAATTATTGGGCCCAAGGCCAAATCTATCTTTTTTTCCACTGAGCACTGAGTTTACCAAGTGCCAAATCTGCAAGTCAACACAACACTTACAAGCCATTGTTCAAAGCACCAAGTCAAGAAACCAACAGAGGAGCCCACAAGAGGCTCACTTTGTGCACAACAAATCAAACTGTGTTGTGGTCGATAGAGGATATAAAGAGTTTTTTTTTATTTCCTCACTCCAATGTGGGATAAATACCCACAGCCAACAAAAATTATATACAAAAAAAAAGAAAAAAATTACAGCGTTGGGTGAACCCTAACGCACAAGGTGCTAAGAGGAGGATCATTCAACGTCACAAATGAAGCATCCAATGACAAATGACATCCCACACAATAATTCACCAATCAAAGGGAAGGAGTATTGACCACCATGGGATATCAATTATGAAGTTTCAAATGTTGAGTATTATTTATCAATTTCCAGTTATCAACTTGATGTAAAACGCCTCAACCAAATTACGCATAAATCAACCTCATCTGCCAAGTATATGCACAATACAGAAATATGAAATTGCATGACCATAACACACCAAGTCTTGTGGATTGTCCCTAGAAATAGTGATTTTCATGGATTATTAGCCATACTATTTGCAAACAGATTGTGTGAATTCATAAGTTGAAAGGTTGCAAGTTGCCTCATCATGAATCTTTGGATCATAGGCTATATCAATTGTGCCATTTATCACAAGAAGTGTTTAAAAATAACGCCAAATGGAAAGTTTGGAATGTTGTTGGTGTCGTTGGATTTCATGGTGATCTATCTATTCAAGACACCTATTGTAACATTTTCTAGCTATCAATTATCAATTTGAAAGACTTTTTATAATTTTTCTTTTTGCAAAAATACAATTTATTTTCTTTTTGGAAAAAAAAGGCCCCTGAAATTTGGCCTATTTATTCAAGGAGATGGTAAGTGGAAGGGGTTTTCTTTTTCTATTAGTAAGATTGGAGAGAGAGACTCCTTGAGTGCATTGTATTTTCTAAAACATTTTTCCAGTGAATGAAAGATAAGGTGATTTGCATGGATTCATGTGTCAAATCTTAATGGTAATTGCTTCTTTGTACTTGTAATTTCATCTTATGTGTTTACATCTCTTGAATGTATGTCTTCGTGATTGGAAGAAACATATGTTTAACTCAGAATTCATCTTGATGGTGCTCTGATTTAGTTTTTCCTAATCTATGTTTTCTTCTTAAAGAAGCATTTAGAGTTCATTTAAAATATTAATGATCTAAGTGTTGTTTTCACCTTTATCACACTCACCTTCCTACACCGATTTAATTTTATTGCATCACCAAGACTTCCTACCTTTCCATTGTGGAAAAACCCTTTCTCTCTTCCTCATCTCACTAGACAAATAGTAAATTTGACATGACTTTATTCCCAATGGAACTATCCCCTTTCTTAACAGAAACTCTTTGAAAAACACACCTAATTGAGCTCTATACCTAGCCTAATATCAAATTATTCAAACAACCTAAGTGAGAGAGCCCTCTCCAAGGCTAGAAGGGCTATATTCTAGCCTAAAAATGGTTTCTGGTTACCTCTTGAATTTCTCTCCTCTACCTAGGGAAATTTATGGAGTGATAATAGGTTCGGCTAATAAAATTACTTCTGCAACACTACCATTGTTTTCTCTATTCCAAAATGTCCAGCGACTCAACTATAGTATGCCTCCCAAATCATATTGGCACATTCACTTTTAGGAACACAAAGGTGTCCCAAGCAGCATAATAGTGCACCATTGAGGTGAATATTTGGATCTTGGATTCCTTCCAGGAGCTTCTGGTATGTGTTGCCAAATTCTGGATTGCTCTTGTGAAGATGTGGCCACCCCGAAGTCTTGTGTCCACAAGAGACAAGCACAATGGTCAACACCATAATGTTGGTCGGCTGAGATAATTTGCAACATTAGTGGTGCTTCCCTTATTGTAATTGATGTTCAAATGGAATTGTTGCAGATATGTGGACCATTTTTTATGGCGATCGTTCTGAAACTTCTTTTGTGTTTGTACGAATTGCAAGGGTTAATGGTCTGTGTGGATGATCGTTTCCTTCCCCAAAATGTAATGCTTCCATTATCGGTAGGCATGCACAATAGAATACATTTATTTGTCATAAATCAAATAGTTTTAGAATGTATCTAAAATTATCTCACTATGATATGCCACCGGATTCGCTTGCTGAGTAAGAATTGCACCAATAGCATAGTGAAAGGCATTTATCTCAATTTCAAATGGTTACTACAGGTCTGGTTATGTGATCATTGGTGTAGAGCAGAGGTGATGCTTCAACTCGATAAACGCCTTCTGGTTGGATTCATACCAAAATAATTTGTCTTTTGCTTCGCCCTTCGTGACTTGACTCAAAGGCAAAGAGATATGAGATAATCACAACATGAACCTGCGATAGAAATTCGCAAGACCCAGAAAGTTGCAGAGCTATTTTAGAGAGGTTGGGGCTAGCCAATCTCAAATAACTTGTATCTTGGTTGGGTCCACATGCACTTAATGATGTACCCTACATATTGAAATTGGGTCATAAAAAAAGTTCATTTCTCCAAATTGGTACATAATTTGTGTTGTCGTGGGGTTTGGAGGACCTGTCGATAGATTGTATGTTACGGGAATAAGTACCCTAGGGCTTTGGGTTGAAACCCCAACAGAGCAAGAGAAAATTACAGTAAGAAACACTCATACAACTTAGGAAACATGCTTATATAAAAAAGCTATGCGATAGCGATGATACCTGGATGTCCTTCGTTTGGGTAGTTCCAGCAGGGTTCAGACCCTCTGCAACTCTTGATGATCTTCGAATCTGCAAATCAACCAATTTGAACATACATAGTGTTAGTGTCAGTCTTTGCAGCCTTCCTCCAATGATCAAGCATGCTCTTACAAAGTGATTTTAAGGTGTCAAGGTCAAATTTTGCATTGCAGTGAGTCTTCAAGCAAAATTTGGTCACTAGGGATTAGGTCTAGGGTTTGATTTTACCCTTGTCAAAGTTATCCAAATGTCGGTCCATGTCACCGTTCAGCTAAGTGTACCATCATTCAGAGAGTTTTCATTATCATGTCAAGTTCCACTGGGTCATTTTACACCTTGTTCATGCTTCAGTTGCGCCTAGGTAAGGTCATTTCCCTCTCCTAGGGTTTTGAAGGCAATTTCTTTTGGATGGTCAAATCATCTGAAAAACTTGTATCCTAATGTTCATACACCTTCCCCTATCCTTAAAGTACCTTATCAAACACTTCCCAGCACTGAGATCCCCCAAATTCCTCATTTTCGCACAAACCCTAGTTTCTTGCTACAACTTGGCAATTTTCTAGGTTGGGCTTGTGTTTTGCCTTTTTGGACCCCTTCCCCTCACTCAATTTCTAAGAGTCCACTTTCCCCTACTTTCTAACATCCCTCCCTACTTCCCAAAATTTCCTCAAAAATTTAGAAGCTCCCTATCCTCTTCATTTCGCTTCATTTCGACAAATCTCTTGTTCCACACATCGGGGTAGGTTTCACAAAAATGATGTTTTTGAGCAATAAAAGATGCATTTTGGAAAAATGAGAGAGGTCTTTTTCCAAAACATGCCAAGGAAGAACAACCTCCTTCACAGTTTACACAAGTGTCACGGTTTTGGAGAAATGTCAAAAATACAGTTGCCTCGGGAGAATTGATGCACCTCTGAAGTGACCTTGGGAAACTCAAATTTTCTCCTAGCTCAATTGGCCAAATGACTGTTGTGATGAGTCAAATGATAACTAGACACAAATAAATTTCCAATGAGCTATCATGAGCTCAATTTGGAGTTGAGGAAGGCATTCAAAAGTTGACTGTAACAGCACTCTGCCTTTAGGCAGCCTCATTTGGCACATTTTGACCAGTCTTGGGAGATTTGATTTTTGATAGGGAAAATGAACTCCAAATTGAAACATTTTGGTTGGGTTGGAAAGTAGACTCAAGGACCTTTCCAACGAGCTATCCTACACCCAATTTGGACACCAGGAAGGCCTCCAAAAGTCACCTGTAAAAAGGCGCGATGCACATAGAGAGCGTGGCGCACTGGGAGAAAATTTCCAGTGTAAATTTACACTGGCGCGGCACACATGGAAGGCACGGCGGATAAAGCTGCCAAGGCTGATTTTTCTCAGAATTTGCAACCAATTGCCTTCAATCCCTTTAATTTTCCAGGTGGAGTCAATCTCTTAGTGTTTCATCCATTTTTGTGCTTAGTGACGGTGGTGTAATGGCAATAAAGGTTGAAACAAAGATTCGTACCCAACACAAACAAATTTGCTACCAGGGTTTAAAAACTCATTGTTTTCTCCAAACACTGTGGAAGGGTCCAAGCCTACATTAGTAGAACAAGGATCACCATCACAACATAAGGCACCTTTGCAAGATGAGGAGCAATTCCATCTTTACACTGATATAGTAAACTTGAATGTTAATGAATAGCATAAGATAGTAGATTAGGTCATCATGGAGAAAGATGCTAAGATCAAAGAGCTTAGGGACAATTTTTCTAAGGCCAATTTCATGGTTTGATTCCTAGAGCAGGATAATGAGCAATTGAAGGTAAATCAACTACTCTTGAATAAGCATAAGGTTGATGTTAGCAAAGAAGATGTAAAGGGAAAATAATTAGTTGACACAGATGATTCAGATGAGCATCAAGAGCAAGTGACAAGGAAGAGTCCAAAGACTAGAGGACTCAAAAGGGAACTTCAGCAACAAAGGGAGCAGATGTCTTCAGTTGACCTAATTGCAGGAGAAATCAATGAAAATAGGGAGTTTTGGCTTGACAAAGTAAATTTCCATTTAAAAAATCTTCTTAAGAGGGCCAAAAGAGACAAAAAATTTCAAAGACACATGGCTACTCATTGCTACACAAGGAATCAGGTCTCCAAAGTCAAAATCAAGCAGTTGAAGAAAATACTCTAGGAAACCCTAATCAGGCAAAAAGAGAAGGTTAAGTTGGATTTTCTTGCTAATGCTTCCCTCAGATCAATACAGGAAAAGGAAAAGAAAGCCTATGCATGACGAGAGGCCATCAGGTGAAACAGGGGGCCGATTTCATCCTCATTCAGGATGATAATGTAGATGTGGACAGTGCCCGACTTAGGATGACTATTCAGGAGCAGAACACGGAGATCCAAGACTTGTCACTCAATGTGGAGAGGGCCAAATGGATCATCAAGTATTTGGAGCAGAGAAACAAGCATCTTGAGGACCAGCATGAGATCATAGAGCTGCAAAACATCCGTGAAGACTAGCATGCTGCCCAAAGAAGCCTAAATGAGAAGACACCTATTCAGTAGGAGATAGAGGCTGATTGAGAGATTTGGCTCGAGAGGATCCACATCCACTTAGGGAAGCTGTTGGCGAAAGAAAACAAGGACAGGGACATGCTCAGGAACATGAAAAACCACTATTGGGCACGGAACAAGGTTTGCAAGGCACGAATAAGGAATTTGAAGGCAAACCTAAAGAAGGCATCAAAAAAGGCAAAAGAGGAAAAAATAGCATGATCAACTCCGAATATTGGCTGAGGTAATCCTTGGTCCACCATGACACTTAATCAAGAATCTCCAGACCAAATTTCAAGAAATTTGGAGCACATTTTGAAATTTTGAAATTCTTTTTGCAAAAAACAGGGTTTTTCTCCCTGTGCACTGCGCCACTGGCGCGACACTAAAATTCTAGAGCTCCAAATGAGGAATGGCTTGCATTTTTGGATTCAGCATGGAAAATCATGACTATTGGTGTCCGGGCAATAAATTTGGGCAAGATCTGAGTCTCCTAAAGGTCAAAAAACACCCAAAAATGACCTCTCTGCCACTTTTTTGACAGACAGAAAGCAGTCTTGGGAGAATGGAGATTTGGAGGGGACAATGAGAGCCAAATTTGAAAATTCCAGTTGGGTTAGAAAGTAGACAGGACAGGCTTTCCAGCAAGCCCACTTGGGCACATTTTTTACACTTGCAAGTGCTCCAAAACAGGCCCCAAATTAGCATGACGCACAGAGAAAATGGCGCGGCGCACAGAGGAAAAATTGCCAATTTGCTTCCGTTTCGCGACTTCTGCAAGTGGGCCCGCTCATCTACACTTCGGTTTTTTGGCACCAAAGGCAGCATTTAAAGTGTTTTTTCTCTAGATTGGCTTCTATCCAAGTGGCGAAGGAAGGCAAACAATTACCCAAGCCAAATGTCATGTTTGTAGCGCTGCACCTGTAGCTGATGGTTGGCTCTCCATCTCCATTTTGCAATGATTCGAGTAACTCTCCAACCCTTGGGCATTCTATCTCTTCCTCACACATTCTATATATTGTATGCAAGCTATTTGCAAAGGGTTGGTTGGCTTGTAACTTTTGGGAGACTCTGGGAAAGAAACTCTGCTTCTTCACTGTATATTTTTGACAGAGAATTAATGAAAGGTAGCAGCTCTGTTTCATGAGATTCATGTGGTTGTGAGTGTAGCAAATGTGTCTCTTATGTTTTCATATGTATTTCGTTATGTTTCATAATTCAATTCATGTTCATTTCCAGTGAAATTTTCTGAGTGTGGTTAGGTAGAATTCAATTTTATTGCTCTGCCTGTGGGAAAATTTCATGTTCAGTGTTCTTCTTCTATTGAAAAGGATTCATGTTCCTATGCCCTTTTCACACTCCTCAGCAATCTCTCCGTTCCGCGTTATTCCAAACTAAATTGCTACACTTTCCGCCTGCCTTGCCTCACGAAGTAATTTGTGCCTTTGTATTAAACTCTCTGTTCTTTGCTAACTGTTGGTCCCATACCATCCCAGAAGCTCGGTCATTCATAAAAATTGTTTCTTGTATCCATATTCACTTACTAGCCTAAGATCAATATTTAATTGTAAGTCATCTCAGACCGTTTTTTGCTTATCTATTGAGCGTGACTCAGAGAGATCCCTCTCCTGTTCTGGTAGGGCTAGCTACCAGACTGAGCGTGGTTTGTGGTTACCCTGAATTTTGCCTTCCTTCAGCCTAGGGCAGATTTAGGTGCTAACACATAGCAGCATATAGATAAATCATTTTAAAGAAATCAATTTTATATCATACAAGCAATATGATTAGTTATACATCAAAATAACATTCATACATGAATTACAATAGTATCTGATGCATAAACAAAGTTAATCTCAGGAAAAAGACAATGTTTCTTTTTATTGTAGAACGCTATAACCAACACGGAGAGAATTCACCTGAGTCTTCTCCTTCTAGCTCCAAGTGGAACCATCCTCCAGATCCGTCCAGTCCTAGTCTTCAACAACCTCCTTCCATAACCAATACCATGATTTCTCAAGCAAGTGGGAGAATATCAACACTCAAGGAAACAAGGGTTTCCTGAAACTTGGGGAATTGCTTGAAGCACAGGGATACTTTAGACTCGGTCAGGGGATAATCTCAGTATAGTAACTCTATATCTTCTCTTCCTTAAGGCTTTCCCATAGAAGTCTATTTATACTTCTCCCAATTAGTTTTTTAGTTGGGAAACAGTTGGGAAATAGTTGGGCCATGGGAACTAGGAGGTAATCAACAAGTAAAACCCATGAACTCCACCCATAGTTAAGGAAATTTAATTTTTTTAAGTGTTTTAACACATATATGCGGGTTGTGTATTGACTAACCCGCGTGTACACGCTTTTATCATAGGTAAAAGTGGCATACAAGGAGTAAAACATTGTTTTTAAAATATTTGGACCAATTCTAGAAGGAGGGGTTTCCCTAGGCCATAAACCAAGCATCACAAATACCAAGGGTGATATTTGGAGTTATAATAGTATATGTCCTCTTCCCAACTCCGATTGAAGATCAGGATGTTGTCTTGGTACACTACAAAGAACGATTTGGTAAATTGCTGCAAAATGTCTTCCATTAATTTTATTAAGGTTGTGGGGGCATTCATCAACCTGAAAGGCATGACTACCAAATCAAAAATGCCCTCCTTGGATTTGAAGGCAATATTCCACACATCAAAGGGTTCAATTGGTTCCTAGTGATACCCAAACAGTGATCTTATTCAACGCCTGATAGTCAATACAGAGTCTCCAATGTCTACTTTCTTCTATACCAACACAATTGGCCTTCCACAGGGTGATGAACTTGGCTTGATGTGCCCTTTTTGCAACAACTCCTTAATCTACCTCTTAATTTAATCATTCTCTAGAACAAAGCGTTTTTATATCGATTTGTTTGGTATCGTCATATTTGAGCTTAGATTGATGGAGTGTTTGACCTGACAATGTAGGTCTACCCCTATGGGTGAGGTGAATATATCCCTATACTCTTCCACGACCTTATCCATTTGTTGTTTCCATGCAGAGGAGCCCTATCTGGAGAATATGGATGTGGATATAGTCTTCTTATTTCCGTGAGGGTGAATCATAAGGAAGAAAAATTTCCCAGTTTTTGAAATGATCTTATTGCATTGCTTCACATAGATGAAGAGATGGCGGTAGGCGGTGCTACCTCTGGTATCTTGTATAACTTATTTCCCAAAGAAATAATGATAGTGTGAGGCCTAGAATCATATACAACATTTCACTTCCACAAGTATGGTTGGCCTAATAACACATCACAAAATTCAAGACGAGAAACATCACATAGTATGTAGTATACCTAGGGGCAATAATATGGGGTACAACTGGAGGTACCCAAGGGAATAATGTAATAATGGGATGGGCCATAGTATTAAATAAGGACCACAAGTAGTTAGAAATAATGTAATAAGCCCATGGTATTAGATAGATGGTATTGAGGGAACCATGGTAATGACCCATGGTATTGTATGTATGAGGCCTATATAGAGGCTAGAGACTCCCCATTGAGAGGTGTCAAGGATTATTGTATGAACAATCATATGGCTTGTGGAGTGTTCTCCTTCCTTAAGGAGTGAATGTATGGTGTTGCCCTACCTTAAGGGTTTGATCAATAAGGAAGCATTTCTATCTATTTCGATCTTGTTATTCTTGGATTTATTTTATTATCATATATTTTCAAATCAGATCTATACATAGTACCTCATCTATGAAGGGCTTGATGTTGTAGGGAAGGAAACATTGTTTCCTGACATAGATATTTCACCCTTATGAAGCCACCCGGTGGTGTATGGTTTCCAGTGTGGCATGGTGAGTAGGCCTAACCACTTCATGACCTCTATTGAAATGATTTTCTTTTGGCTTCCACTATTGACAAGGAACTATAGTGGAGAACCCTTCACCCAAATTTGTGAGTGGAAGTATTGCTCCCCCTCCTTTAGATATTCGGGATCAATCTTCTAGATCTTGGTGGTGGCAATGGTAACACTAACCGGGCATCAATAATCTTCTTCTCTTTGTCATTTCTCTTTTCAGTTTTTGACTCAGATTCAAAACATGCATCTGATTCGGAAGCCTTCAGCTTGACCACTAGTGATTTCTTATCTTGACACTCACTTGTGTTGTGAGTGGGGCTCTTATGGAACTCAAACCATTTCCATCTATCCTTCTTTATCTTTGTGCTATTGTTATTTGCTTGCGACTTCGGTGGGTTGTCCTTGGTTGCCTTGCTTTGGTTTTGTCCTTTATTCTACGGTTTGGGGGTTCCTTTCACATTAGGGGAATTTTGAGGTCTAAAATGGGCCTCCTAAGGAAATCATAAAATAATAGTGGAAATAATAAAATAATATTAGATTACATCATCAAATTTTAGAGGGAAAAAAGAAAAAAAACTATATTTTCAACTTATCTCCCTATGGGTTTATTCAAATTTCGAGTGGAAACACTAGTTGCATGCAAAATTTGATTTCTCATCCAAGGAGTACCCATGTTGCATACTTTTGATGGACCCTACTACATGGAAAATGAGAAATACATGAAAAAATGTGATTGCAATCACGTTCTTTCATGTATTTCTCATTTTTCATGTAGTAGGGTCTATCAAAAGTATGAAACATGGGTACTCCTTGGATGAGGAATTAAATTTTGAATCAAATGAGTACTCCCACTCGAAATTTGAGTAAAATATCAGGGAGATAAGTTGAAAATGCGAGTTGAAAAAGTAGTTTTATTATTTTGTTATTTTTTAATATTTTTAATTTTTTACTCCAAAAATGGTGAATCATCGCCCATGGTTGACATCATCATCTTGAATCCTACTAGTTCTTATAAAGTTTATTTTCATTGTACATTTTTCTTAGGACACCCATTTTAGACCTAAAAATTCCCCTGATGCCATGCTTCAGATTCACATATCCAAAGTCTCACTTCTTCTGTTTAAATTGATGCTCGATCTTGACAGTGTATCGATAGGAGACTCCAAACAAGGATATGTCCAGGAACTCCATCTCATCCTAGATGTACTTTTGTAGACAGTCGCGGTACTTGAGTACCAAATATCGCTCAGAATCCTTGATACCCAACGTTTTGTGAAGGGTATGAAAAATATTTGTGAACTCTGGCATATCTTGGTCCCTTCCCTACCATAGTGTGGTCCACTTTATGTATTTCTCTTCATATCTCCTGAAAGGGTAATATTGTTCCTTGATTTCATCTTGGAAATAATGCCAAATGGGTGCGGCTGAAAATAGTGAGGATTCCCTCTCATTCTTTTGTTCATATTAGGTTTCCCACCAGTCCTTGATATGGGGGGCGACTTTGAGGAGTGAAAAATTAATCCCTTGCTTATTAGAAAAGTCATGAATTGAGAAATATCCTTCCAATAGATTTAACCATGTATCCACAGTGTCTGCGTCTATATGCCTTTCAAATATGAGAATGTCAAATTTAACTTCTACCTTAAAAGGAATGGAACCTCCAGAATGAATGTTGCATGAAGATGTGTCGCCTGTGGGTAGCTGCCAAAGGGTCTGGGAAAAGTTATCCATCATCGCATTCCTCTATCATTCGAGGGCTTCCTCGAGCAATATTTTGAAATGATCTCCTACTCCCTCATCTTTATTTTTTTCTGCCACGGGAGGACATCAACGTCTATGAGGCTAGTCTTGCAAAGTTTCAACTAGTTTGAGCCCTAACTCATTATATCATAACGTCGGTGAGGACATGGAAAGAAAAACAGAGAGAGAAAATCACTCTGATACCACTGACATGGACTTATGCAGGAATGCAACAAAATACAGATATAATGATAAACATAGAGATGCAGCAGGAACAAAACTTCATTTCATTAATAACAAAGAACTGAAATATACTTACATACATAATGGAAATAAACTAGCCAAGGCAATGGTAGCTTACCTCTAATAAGATATTTGGCAGCTACGTGCCTCTGAATTATGTTACAATGAGGCTCAAGGGCATTTTTATTGTTGAACAATAAAGGAAAACCCTAACTCCAAGAAATGAAACGCCAAGAGTTTGTGGGCCCCATTGGGGTTAGTTGGGTAACCAACTTCCCAGGGTCATAACTTGGTCATATGATCTTCGTTTGGCACGTACGACACCTCATTGGAAATATCTCTCTAGGCACTACAAGATCTGTTGCAGGCCCTTTCCTACAACAATGGGCCTACTGCGGACCTAAAAAAACATCTTTTAGGGGGTCAAAACAGCGCTGGAATTTTAGGACCTGAAAACTACTAAAAATAGTAAATGCTGCTACAATCAAGGAAACAAATGAAACTAACTTGAGGTTTAGGTGGAATAGGCAGGTAGCCACCAATATCCACCTGGATCACCAAACCACATAGATTTTAATTTTCATATTCCTAAAGTTTGATGATTTCTGGGAAATCCTAGAATCATATCATTATTGAGAACTACCCAAGAACATAAAGAGTGAATGGTCTCATGAGCTAGTACAACTCCTTAAAAATGGATATCAAGAAATAATGGAGGTACATGACCCTCGTCAATACGGTGTTTTATATTGGAAAAGTAGTGGCAAGTTCAGTACTAGAAACTCAATACTTAATTTGAGCTAAGAGTGGCACCGTAGAAATTATGGTGTAGAATTGCAACTACTCATAAAATTTTAATCTAAATCACAAGACAAAATTCTACTCTACTTCTTTACAAAATTCAATTCATAATTTATAAAAATAATCAAAAACATGCAATAATAAATAACACACATGCATGCAATATTTTTATAGGGGAAAGTAATTGCTAAAGGCCTCTTATTCTTGCTTGCATTAATCTGATGAATAGAGATGTATTACAATTACTAGCTCAATCTGAGCTCAAGCTGCAAGTGTATAACCTCTCTCTCTTGTCACTGAGAAGCTTCGACCTTGACTTAGTCAATTTTTGCCTCTACTTGAGCCCCTATTTCCTTGCACAATTTTTGAGGAATTAGGCCCCTATTATTTTGGAATTTACTTCCAATTGATTGTGCAATTCCCAAGGATTATCATCTGACAGCATGCAACACCTATACACTCAATACTAGTCTACAACTGATGTTGCACTGCTTTAGAATCTCCACCATAGCTAGGGAACTCAAATTCTCTACATGCACTAGCTATTTTGGGTTGATTGATTAGTTAATTGGATTATCAGCAAGAAAGGGATTATCAACCACCCTTATCTTGTACTTGTGGAACTCAAAATTCTCTCTTGATAAAGCCTTTGTCAAAATGTCAAAATCTTGTTCCTTTGTTAGAATATATTGTAGCAACATTATCCGCCTTTGCACAATGTCTCATAAATGGTGATATTGGATATCTATATGCTTGGATTGATCATGAAATACTAGATCCTTAGAGATCTTGATGCAACTTTGATTATCACAAAATATCACAGTTGGATCCATCATCTAAATAAACAGTCCCACACGTATCTTTCTCATCTAGATCACCCCACATGTTTCTTGACTTGCATCCATGTATTCTACTTATGATAAGATGAGCACCAAAAATATTTTTTCTCTTCTATACCAAGAAAATGCTACATATCCAACACTAAAAATTCCACTTGATGTACTCTTTCAGTCAAATGGACTCCCTGTCCAATCTAAATCTATGAATCTACACAACTTCACTCCCTTTGTCCATTTTTACCATAATCCAAACTGGGTAGTGCCTTTGAGGTACCATAAAATGTGCTTAGTTTCCTTCCAATGTAATTTTTTGGCCTAACCATAGCTTGTCTTAGCTAGTTGACTGCATAGTACATGTCTGGATGTGTGTTCACAAGATACACTAGTGAAACCACTAGTTGTCGATAAATGGTAGCATACACTTCTTAATCTCAAGTGGCAACCTCCTTGCTCCAGCTCGTCACTAGAGGTGTCTCCATGGGTTTGAAACTCTCCATGTAGAAACTCTGTAGTATCTCATTTTCACACTTCCCTTGAGACAAAAACAGTTCCCCATCACCTTGTCATACTTCCAAAACGAGGAAGTAGTGCATGAGACCCATGTCCTTCATTTCAAATTCCCTTGAAAGGTCATCCTTTCATTATCAGATCAGTTTCTCATCACCAATAAATATCAAATCATCAACATATAAGACAATAATAAGAAATTTATCTACTACCAAGATGTGATAGAGGTTTGCATCTACTTCAGTTTTTGTGAAGCCCAAACCAGTGAGATAGTTATCGATCATGGTGTACGAAGCACGGGGTGTTTGTTTGAGACCATACAACACTTGTTTTATCCTACACACATGAGACTCCTGATAAAATGTCTCAAAACCTTCTGGTTTTGTGATGTACACCTCCTCCTCCATAACCCCATTAAGGAATATTGTTTTTACATCCATCTAGTGGATATTCCACCCATCTGTGCAGCCAAAGAAAGAATATATCTAATGGATGAATACCTTGCTACGGGAGAAAAGGTTTCCTCATATTCAATTCCCTCAACTTTAGAGAATCCTTTAGCCTCAAATCTGGCCTTATATTTTTCTATGCTTCCATCTACTACATGCTTAACCTTGAAGATGCATCTTGAACCCCCTGTTGAATTATCCACTAGTCTTGGGACCACTTCCCAAACACTGTTATTTACAATGTATTCATATTCCTCCACCATTGCATCAAGGAAAAAAGGATTTTCCATTGCTTCCTCGGAAGAGCATGGCTCAGTATCTACAAACTCAATCATTAGGGCCATGTAGCCAGTGTACCTCTCAGGTGACCTCCTTTGTCTGCACAAATTTCAAGGAGCTTCCACATTCTCCCTCGTATCCTGCACAAGTATATCAAATTACCTCGTTCTTTTTATGCCTTGTCTGGATGGTTCTACTTGACTGGATATCTTCACTCTCTGCGCCTCAATTTTTGGTTTCTCCACAACTTCTTGAGGTTCAAAATTTGGAGCTAAAAGATCCTCTTCTAGTGGGATATAAATCTCCCTCTCAAGAGAGAACCACACAGCTTTCTCCTCATCAAACATTACATCCCTTCACATGACTATTATTCTGAGGGATGGAAAGTACACATGGTAGTTGTGTGTAGTTTCTTTCTAACCCACAAATACTCCTAACTCTATTGTCAACTCAAACTTCTTCCTTGATTATTTAGAGACATGGCAATAAGCAAAGACTCCAAAATCCATAAAGTGCGACACATACTACTTTCAACTCCATTATTGCTCCAGAGAGCCTTCACCTTCTTGCCAGTTTATTTATCAACCATTGCCTTGAATTCTACAAACTTGGAGAATGTCTCATCCTTCTTTTGCACGAAGAAAATCCAACAATTCCTTGAGAAGTCATCAATAAAAATGACAAAATATTTATGTTTGGCAGTGGAGGTTTTCGAGAAGGGTCCACAGAAATCAAAGTGGATCCTTTCCAATAATGCATGTGCTTTACTATCCCAATCATGGAATGTGTATTTTTCATACTTCACCAAGGTACAAAATTTGAAGAAATTTTACTGCTCAAGTGCTCCTTTAGGGAGTCCATCGATTATTTACTACATAGTCTTTAAGGTGCCATGGTGCAAATGGCCAAGTCTTTTGTGCCAATGTTCACCGACATCGTGGCTCTGCACTTTCTCTGCCTTAGTTCTTAATGTAGCATAATCTTCCACATCTATTTTATACAGGTTCTTTACACAAACCCCGATATACTTCACTTGTCCAGTGGCTATGTGTCTCAGGAATGATTTCCCTTTGTTGAAGATCACATCATAACCACAGTCTTCCAAAACTGCAATAGAGATGAGATTCTTATTTAAGCCCAGAACAAACATGACATCCTTGAGTCTAATAGGGGATCCAAACTCCCTATGAAAGGTGATTGTACCATACCTGGTCATGTTGTACCTTTCGTCATCCCCCAATTCAATATGAATTTTGAGATATTTATCCTCTAGGTCACTAAAAAACTCTTTACACCTTGTCATGTGGAATGATGCACTTGAGTCCAAGTACCACGCACTGCCCATCACTATGTTGGCCATGAATGTGATAAGGGTGAAGTCAATATTGAAATGTGAATCCAAATATTCACCTATCTCTCCTATTAAGGTCTTCTTTCTTGAATTTTTGTGTGGACACTTTGTGGCATAGTGCCCAAATTCATGACAATTGAAGCATTTTATTTTGGACAAGCCTTTCTTCTTTCCATCTTGGTTGGATTTTGGTTTGCTTTTAGATTTATTCCTTTTTCCCTTCTTTCCCTTTCCAACCAATGCAGATTTTTCTTCATCCTCACCCTTAGATGAAGTCCCATATCTAGTATTCTACCTTATCTCCTATTGTACCAAATCATACCATAAGCATTCCCAATTTGGTAATTTCTCACTCTCGTTCACCAATTCTTGGTAGCTATGCCAACTTTTGGGAAGGCCTATAACAGATAGAATTACCAGCTCATTTTCTGAAACATTTACACCAACGCTACCAAGCTCATCATGAAACTTGTGTAAAATCTACTCAGATACTGCATAATAGTGTCATTCTTCTGGATCTTGATATTTCAAAGTTTATCCTTGAGTGCCATCTTCCTATGGTCACTTCTATTCTTGAACAAATATGTCAGTGCTTTCCACATTGCTGTTTCTTTCCATGAAGATTTGAGACAATGTGGTCTCTTACTCCCTCCAAGATTGTTCTCCTCACCTTGGCTATATATTTCTTCCATTGAGCTAGGTTTTGGGCATCTGCAAATCCTAGTTTTGGAACGTTTTTCTTGACATATTCCAACAATTCATTGACATCAAGCAGTGCCTCCATGTTATCCTTCCATGCAATGAAATTTGAGCTTCCTTCCAAGCAATACTGTAATATCATCTCGTTGAAGGTCATCTTCCCAACTCTGAGGAGATCCTGCTACACTTAACTAAAATTTTGATCCCCCTGAGAAATGATTTCGAAATTCCATCTCTAATGTGAATCCTGCTTTGATACCATGTAGAAATTATGGTGTAGAATTGCAACTACTCATGAAATTTTAATCTAAATCACAAGACACAATCCTACTTGATTACTCTGAGGAATTAAATTCATAATTTATAACAATAATCATAAACATGAAATAAGAAAAAACACACATGCACACAATATTTTTCGAGGGGAAAGAAACTGCTAAAAACCCCTTATGCTTGCTTGCATTAATCTGATGAATAGAGATGTATTACAATTTCTATCTCAATCTCAGCTCAACCTACAACTGAATAACATATATCTTTACTCATTGAGAAGCATTGACCCAGACTTAGTTAATTTATACCTCTTCTTGAGCCCCTATTTCCTTGTGAAATTCCTAAGGAATTAGTCCCCTATTATTTAGGAATTTTCCCCCAGTTAATTTATACCTCTTCTTGAGCCCCTATTTCCTTGTGAAATTCCTGAGGAATTAGTCCCCTATTATTTAAGAATTTTCCCCCAATTGATTGCGCAATTCCCAAGGTTGATCACATGATTGCATGCAACACATGTACACTCAAGACTAGATTATAATTAATGTTACATTGCCTTTGATTCTCCACCACAACTGAGGAACTCAAATTTTCTACATGCACTAGCTATTTTGAGTTGATTGATCAACTAACTAGATGATCATTGAGTCAGATTGTTGTCCCACTGCACAACTGACTTTCCACTAGTTCCTCCAATAGTCAGAACTAGTTTAACTGAAAACAACTTGAAATAACTGACATTTATTGCTACAAATTAGCAATCACACATGATTAACTGAACTCCAACTCCTCTAACTCAAATTAATTGATCTAACCAATTGACAAGATCCATGTCACACAAGTTAACTGCATCCAAGTTGTCTATTGATTTGGAAATTGGAATTTTCTCAATTTGACCAAGGCAAAGTCAAATTGAGATTTTCTTGTTGCACTTTTCAATAGACACGTCATAATTTATATGACCCGGGAAATTAACCCTAACCCAATTTAAGATTTTGTTTACTAAGCTCCACCATTTCTAAATGAGAGATAATAGATGCATTATGAGGCATATCCTCTCTTAGATTATCAATCAAATCCATGGCCTCCAAGATGGCTTGTTGTGAAGGGAAATCGACATCAAAAGATTCATGTGGAATAGGTGGAGTGACAACCCATTTGATAAAAGTATCTTTATCATACTCCATATTGGGATGGAATTGTTTATCAAAGTTAGGAGGTATTGAGGGACCACCGAAGAGGTGATCTATTCAACTAGAAGTAACATGTTCTCACCATACGAGTCTACATTCAGAGGAGAGTGCACTACCCAAGGGTCATGTGACTTATGGGATACACTAGAAATGGAAGAGCTCATATGCATGGAAGCAACAATAGTACATGAAATTTCAGGTAGTGGCATTGAAAATGCCCATTAATGATGATCTCTTAAAAAATCCCTCACCGACATTCTGATAGCCTAGAGGGTTATCCTTGTTATCATGTGCAAATCGTACACTCATTTGTACACATTAAAAGACACTCAAATTCATTGATCAACATATACAAAGCTGGAATTTCCAGTTGGAAAAACCATGAAGACCAAAAATCAAAATCTTTCATAAGGTTCAAGTTAAAAAATTTAACCGCGCAGGTGCAACATTACTGGAAATTAATGGTTGCATTACTATTTCTTTAATAGTCGTGTGGTCATGAAAATTCCAATCAACACCTCGAGCCACAAAATTCCTTAAGAAACACTCCAAATCTTGACATGATGGGAATTTTGGGTTTGTGTTATATTCTTTCCGTGAATAGTCGCACACAACCATAACTTGAACAAACTAAATTTCCTCACAGGGGCCATAAAATAATTTATAGTTTAGGTTAGGACCATTATGGGTATGCATCCCATAAGTCTTCATGGTCATGTTATATTTTTGAAGCATCGAAGTTAAATTTTAGGGTTCTTCAAATCCTTCATCATCCCATGGAAAAGACTACCTAAGCATGTCATAGACCCTATTCAGAGGGGGTTCGGTTTAGGTCCCAATGTGTGTGGTACTATATGGGGCTATCTGACCTAGATAGTGCTCGATATTGGTGATTGATTACAAAGACGCTAAAGACTCAACTACTCCCCTAGAATGAAGGTATCTTAGTGGTGATTTGTAGGGAATCAGTCCCTATAGGTGGAGGTTCTGGAAGAACTAAAGCCTGATTCATTACCTTGGTTGATTCTTTTGGTTGTTGGAAGCATCACCAGTTCTTTCGAGATGTAGCCCTAGTACCCTACATAAAAGATATCTACGCAAATCCCAGTTACTTTGAGAGTAGAAAGAATGAATAGGTATTCATAGGATCTTTTATCATACACAAAACAAACAAAAGCCCTTTTTTTTATTTAATTGGTCGCATAGCATAAATTAAAGGGAAAGTAACCATTTATTTTTCCCTTTGTTTTATGTATGTGATTTATTTTCTTTGATACATATCCCCTCCCCCCACCACGAGAAGTGAAACACACTCCACTTGACACCATAAGGGAAACCACAGTTCATGTCCCTCTAGGTGCTTCCAAAATATCTTCCCATTACCGGGAGGTGTGCCAAGTTTCTCACCATTCAAGTGTATAATACATCAAACATCCAATGTAATAGGAGCATCCATTATCAGTGAAACTTTGATTGGGACCCCTCCCACTGAAAGTACTCCTTTCACCACCCCTTAGGGAAGTCCACACTCTAACCATCAAGGGAACCCACACACCACCCCTCTAAAGAATCCACGTGGTTCCCACTAGGGTAACCCCTCTCACACTTCCCCGCAAGGAACTCCTCTACACATTATTGTTCAAAATTGTTTATCGATGGCAAACAACACCAGAATCTTGTTTCTAGCTTCCTTAAATCTCCCATATTTGAGAAAGTTAACCATTGACAACATTACAAATGGTATGAAGTGGCCACCCATGCCAACCAAGATACCTTCAGATATACCAAAATTAAAAGGAAGCAATGGGAAGATCCGGAATCCATGTTATGACCTTTCACCTTTGGTGCTCATCTAACAACATCATTGATGACTCTATTCACCTACGACTATTTCAATGCACTCTCACAGGGCCTACATTGAAATTGTACATAGGTGAGGCTTTTGGTTCGCAAGCAACCTTTGACTCTCGAGCCAGGTCTTTTCTCTAATTCTTCCCGCTCCCAGTCCGCCATGACTCAGGATTGGAGTTGCTCACCCATTTCCAGAAAACATTGGTCACTCACATCTTGGACCATGTACATGAATGGCAGAAATGATGTAAATTGTACAAGGTACACACAGATGATGACCTTCTCCTAGAATTATTTTTTAGGTCTCTCACATCATAACTCTCAAAAGACGTGGCTTCCAAATTCCCGCAAAACAAGGAAGGGGATATCAACAAAGCTCAAGAATTTGAGCTTATTTACAAATAGTATAGATGCCACTACCATGTTCTTCCAGATTCACCTCATCTACAGTATTTTAGACTAGATATACATGTAGAATCTAGCATTGTAGATGAGTTAATTGGGATCATAGCCAAAAATCAACCTAGAAACACTTCCAACAATCTAGAAATGTGTACCATGGCCCAACCACTTACTATCCATATGGTACCACACCTGCAGTATGACCACCACCCAACGTAGGATATTATCTGCGTTAGCCTACACACACTAGGAACCCTTCCATGCAGGGTCGCCAATATCTTGCTACACGGGGTGGCCAATACCCTCCCACACAGGGTGGCCAATACCCTCCCATGCAAGGATATCATTGCCCTTCTAGGGCCGCAAAGGTGCTTTCCACCTCCCAAAGCACCTACGCCAACATAGGAAGGGAATCCCTACTTCCATTTTGCAACCCCCCAATAGAATAACCCATCAACGAAGCCTAATGCTGGGGTAAATTTCATGCAACCTTCTTTCCCTCAACAAAAGCAGTAGTTTGAACACCTGAATACAAAAAATAAACCTAATGCCACTAAGAATAAATGAAAAAATAAGCATAAAGGGGAACCTAGACAAGGTGGAAATAACCAGTAACAACCTTCTCGAGCACCAGCTGGGGGAAATCCCCCCAAATGAAACCAAAACCAAGGTCAAACCAATAAAAACCCACAATAACAAAACAATAACCCTTGTCTACAAACTAATAATTCTTGTGCTATATATGGGGAATACAGTGATTATACCCAGCATTTCCCTAAACTCCCCGAGTTGAAGAGAATGAAAGATACCAAGGGGAAGGGGGGGAACCAACAATCTATAATAATTCATAATCCCTTCCACCACCAGGGAGTGGTAAATACTCAGAATGAACCCTCTCGATATCAATATCTGAATCCTCCTGGAGGGAGATCCCAAAGTACCACCAATAGAGACATTTACATTGAAGGGGAAGATGTTATCTTGCAAACATGAAACTGGGTGTTGTAGCAGCTACAACACCCTCCGAAATTTTTGCCTGCACCAATTTCGGAGCCTCCCTTGAGAGTTTCACTTAATGACTGCACACACGTGAGTTTTCTTGGTGATATCATGTGAGTGCTCGCATCCGCCTTGCTTTTTCATTTCATTCAAGTTTCTGCATGTTGGTGTCTAAGTCATGCTTGCGATCATGTTCTGGTTATGCTCGAAGTATTCGCTTCATATGTGCTTGTTGTGTTCAACAAAGAAATCATCTGTCGAACTCACACATAGAGTCATGTTCCCTGCCATGCAAGTGTCGTCTCTATCAGTGAATGTTCAATCACAAGTGTCGCGCTTGTCACTTGCATCGTCAGTCAATCATGTTGAACATGTGTATCTGAATGGTTTGATTCGTTTCGTCGTCGAGTCATTTGAGTGTGTGTTTTCATGACCACCTATGCATCTTTCAATCGTTCACACACTTAGTCATTTTTGCTGAATTCCTAACGACTAGACTCCCCTCTGATAGTCATACCATCACCCCTCCATCGACTCGATCGACTATCAACCAAAACAGTGTAGAAGCACCAAGCTAATCTTTGCAAGTTGCGCTACCCGAAAGCAATTCAATCAATTTCCATGTTGACCACCCAGACATTCAACCCGGGAGTCACCCCGGGACTAACTCCCATCAAAAATTACGCAGAATCCATTGACCTCACTCACTCAACTGACTAAGGAAATTGTGCAGACATGTCGGATAGACACCAAGTGCATGTCCCTCTCTCCTTCAGAAAGTTGCGCAGTTTTCCCAATTGGTCATCTAGACAGTCGACCGCCTGCTCATCCAAGAAATAGTGAAATTTTCATGAGGAGGCATTATGTTGCCCAACAGTCCGCTTAGCTCAGAAATTGTGCAGAGATGATCAGCAAGTCAACTTCCTAACTCCTCTGCAATTTCCTCGCCAGCAGCTCCTAGCAGCACACCGCCAGTTCTCTCCAGGATTTGCACAGTTTCTGTTGCCAATGACTCAGTAGCCAAATGTCAGTTCCCTCTAGGAATTGCATAGTTTTGGCTGCCAGTGACACCAGCAGCTAATTTCCAGTTCCCTCCGAGAATTTCGCAATTTTGGCTGCCAGTGACCCCAACAACCAACCGCTAGTTCCCTCTAGGAAATTGCGCAATTTTGGTTGCCAGTCTCTGGGGCAGTTCCTCCTAAAAACTGTGTAATTTCTCCCTACTGACCCTTCATGTAGCCCAGCCCATTCCTCTGGAAAATTTTCAAATTTGGTTGCCCATCCCCCACTACCCATTTGTTCGTAAAAATGCGCAAAGCATGCCTACCTTGCCTTCCTACAACCCAAATTTTCCCTCCCAAAATTTGCACAAATTTTCGTGCTAGCCGAGCCAGATCTCGCAGGCAATCACTATTGACTTAAATCATCCATCTCCATCACTCAGTAACTCTTGCGTAGTTTTCATCAGCAATGCCTGGAGCCATCATCTCACTTCACAACTCTGCCACCTCTCCTGGTCACCTGCATCTGAAATGATCATGTGCCATGGTAGACTAGGAGGTTTTGGATTTGATGTCGTCTCATCATGAGTGACTACATGTACTGGTACACAAAAAAACATGGAAAGATGACGAATGGGATGAATGAAGGGAGCACATGCATAAGGACAGGTTCACCAACGAATGAATGAACGAATCATGTGAAGTAGACGAATGCGGAGTACATGCACCTTCGCGAACAGATGAGCCTGTCAAGCCTTCCAGCATGCAAGCAAGGAAAAACATGCTAAATATTCATCAAGAAAACTAAATACAATTGAGAATCTGTGCACTTCGCCATGCAAAGGTGAAGCTATGATACACCATGAAAACATCCATCACCCAACAGCACTGTAGCTCGGCATGCACTCCAGCAGCAGCACGAATGTACCAGCACTATCATATCAAGTCATGTCGAGTCATGTTTCCCACATATCCACTATGTTCTATGTTTTCAATCAATGTGATGTAATGTGGAAGTCCAAGAGACCCACTTGTTGAACAAAGAGTCATGTAAGTCGAAAAGTCATGGAAGCCAAACGGTCATGAGGGTAGTCGAATAGCCACAAGGGTCAGTTTCACCCTTGGCTATAAATACCCCCTCATTTGTACAGGTGTTTGCTTGTTGGGGCCTGAACCAGGTTCAAAATTGATTTAGTCAAACAAATCTCGAAACTACTAGCCATTTCGGCAACAGTCCGCGATGCACGGACTAAGGTCTCACCCGAGGTAGTATGGGAGGGTGCTGGAACCAGGTTTCCACACCCTAGGGATGTCTTAATGAAGGTTGGAAAGTTCGCAAACCAATCCTGTGCTCTTGCGCTGCTTTGCACAGTCGTCTGTCCTTCGCAACTTGTGCAACTACCTCCGTGTAGCTCTGTAAAGAGCGCGAAGAGGTGCAGTTTAGACCCTTATTCCTGACTGTGCGTTTATTATAGATCTTAACATAATTATGTGGGCCCAATATTCTCATTAATAATTCAACATTCATAAAAAGTGCGCGTAATCATAAACTATAAAGAGATGCATAAAGATAACAGAAGCACGGAATATTCCAAAATTAACTTATCTTTTATTAATCATGTGTTCATATACAATCCCAACTCCGCCCTGCGCACTCAGCTGCAAGGGTCCACACACACAGCTGCAGACTATGCCAGGGCTCTACGCACTTAACTGTAGAGCCTCTTACTACTACTACAACCCAAGACTCTGACTTATATATTCAAAACTAATTCATCATCCAAAAACCCATATGACTTCTCCAAGCTAAGACTCCCTTTACACTTAGAGCCTCGCTCTATTTATACAATCCCATGGTCCGCAGACCATGGGTAGGCCGACACACTCTACATTAAATTACATTATCTTAGAGCGGACAACCCTAGACTCTCACACTCCGCGCCCACATTTTGCGGGGTCTTTACATTACACTTTGACCAAAATTTGGGCTTCAAGCCCAAAAATCATACTATGTGGGGATCCGCTACCCAACAACAGGCAAAGGAATTTTCACCTTAACTCCTCCCACATAGCCAAGAGAGTCTGCAATATTTTATTTGAGGAGTAAGTAGTGGCTCCAATGCCTCGCACTTAGGGTTAGTAATGTATGGTGTAACGTTGTGTCTTGGAACTTTCACTTAATTCAGAAGCCTACTAACAGGCCAGCATGTTTTCACACATGTATTGTATTTGTTGTAAGACTGATCGTTAACACTTGTAATGCATGTTTCTTTAACTTGTGTTCTACATCTGAACTGTTTCATTTTTTGTAAGGCATAATCTATTAATGGAAATGTGTTTTATATGATGTTAACGTTGTCTCACCCATGTAGACTTCTCTCCTAGACATCAGACAGGCCTTTCACATGATGCTTGATGTAACAACTCTTGTGCTCGTTCGAACTGATCCATTGAGTGTTGCACGTGTATCTTACCTTTTATGTTGTGATTGTCACGTCCGTGTGGGCTGCTCCTCCAGAAGCTATGCATGTCCAATTGTGTTGCATGTTCCTAGCAGTGTTGGGACTGCTCCCAGTCGACCTGGAACTCACTCTCACCCTCTCCCTCGACAGTGAAAGAACTATTGACACAAGTGACACTTACACTCACCAGGCACACAAACCTCACTTATCAAAGACAAAGAAAGCCACTCTCTGTTGGGTGTGGAGCATGATTAACATCCTAATTTAGAGGTCTTTGTTTCAGTTGGATGTATACCTCAAGAAGATTGTACACCCCTCTACGCAGGGGGGTGTGAGGGGGACTTGTCCCCCGAACCCCCTCGGCTGGGGGGTTCAGGGGCCAGTGGTCCCCCGGCGGGGGTTTCGGGGGCAGTGCCCCCGAAGCTAAAAGCAGATGTAAAATTTCCTTGTAAAAGTATAGTAATTTCTAGTCAATCTAGGTCGTTCATTAGGCAGATAATCTGATGGTAAAATTTATGTTTAGCTTAGGTTTTTTTTCCCTAGAAGGAAACCCCTCTCTTTGTATGAGGGTATTGTACAAGAGTGTGTATTCTCAGAGCGAGAAACTGATATGAGACTGTGAAAGAAAACAGAGGATATTACAGTGGATCTGTTGTAGGTTGTGTCTCTTCATTTTGTTGGATAATAGAAAGGAAGGACTGGCTATTCGGGGTGGACGTAGCCCAAATTGGGTGAACCACGTATATCTGTGTATCTTTGGTTTTATGTATTTGTGTTTGTCCACATATTATATGTCTTGCATTTCTCTATCATATATAATATTGTTAGGTTGTGTTATATTCTTTCCACATAGTTAATAGGGGGTTTGAAGGGCACCCGTAACCCCACTTTATGGGGTCCGGGGCAGCGCCCCGAAAAATTTTGGTTTTGGACCATATGTTAGGTTGGGCGAACCCACCTATGATTTTGTGCATGATTTTCGCACATGTTTTTTGGACGCGATGGTTTTCGGTCCAGGGTATTGGACGCGATGGTTTTCGGTCCATGGTATTGGACGCGATCGATTTCGGTCCATGGTATTGGATGCTTCGGCATGTATAAATATGTATTGTATTGAAAGGAACATAATTAAAAATCAAGCTGGTAGTCCCGGTTTTGGGATCCAGGGAAACATCTCTCTGCATATGTTTTTTATGGGTTATGCTCTCGCATTGTTTATTTTCTTTGTTTAAGAATTTGTATGCAGGTAATTTCTGTACAGGGTTAAAACCTACATTTGGTATCGGAGCTGTTTTGGCTTCAAGCGGACGCCTTTGTTGCTGAGGGGTTTCGCTCGGGCCTGTGATAGACCCTGTTCAGTGGGAGATCTGCGAGATCGATTCTGGTGGTGAAAGAAGATGGCGAGCAGTGGAAAGATAGAGATTGAGAAGTTCAATGGTTAGAATTTTGAGTTGTGGAAACTCAAGATGGAGGATCTGTTGGTGGATAAAGATTAGTGGATCGCGGTAGATCTGGGTACTAAACCATCAGGAGTGACCGATGAAGAATGGAAGAAGTTGGATCGAAAAGCAAAGAGCACAATATGATTATGTGTCTCAGATTCAGTATTGCTGAATGTATCAGGGGAAGCTACGGCAAAGGCTTTGTGGGTCAAGTTAGGGACTTTGTACCAATCTAAGTCTCTGGTGAATAAACTATTCCTGCGGAAAAAGTTGTATAACCTGAGGATGAAAGATGGAGACTCGGTGACAGAGCATCTGAATGCGTTTAATACTGTGGTAAGTCAGTTATTATCTGTTGATATTAAAATTTCAAATGAAGACAATTGCATCAGTCTGTTGTGTTCTCTACCAGATTCGTGGGATAGTCTGGTTATTGCAATAGGTAGCAATGCAACTGCTTTGCAGTTTGATGAAATAGTCTCAGCCTTGCTGACGGAGGATATGAGACAGAAAAATATGGACAACCAGAATGGTGATTCCTTGTCTGTATGAGGACGGTCCCAGAACAGAAACAAAAATAAGTCATCGAGTGGGAGATCTAAATCTCCAGGAAAACCTACAAAGGTGGTGTGCTAGAAATGCGGAAAGGAAGGGCACTTCAGAAGGGATTGTAAATCTAAAGCTCCTGATAAAGGAAAGGGATCTGATGATGCTCCTTATGTAGAGGCGAAAACCACCTTAGATGAAGGTGGGGATGTGTACTTGGCTTCTTCAAGTACACATGTAGATCATGAGGCATGGTTGATTGACTCAGGTGCATCCTTTCACTTCAACCCCCATAGAGAGTGGTTCTGCGATTATGAGAAATACGATGGTGGTGATGTCTTCTTAGGAGATGATAGGAAGGCTAGAATCATTGGTCGGGGAAAAGTAAAGTTGAAGTTGCAAGGTGGAAGGGTTAGAACACTTCCGGGTGTTCTACATATTCCTGCATTGGGCAGAAATCTGATTTCTGTAAGCAAGTTGGATGATGCAGGTGTAAAGACGGTGTTCGAGAAAGATACCTGCAAGATGGTTCGAGGAGCACTGATATTGATGCGGGGAGTTCGGATTGGAACTCTGTACAAGCTGCAAGGTAGCACTGTTGTTGATGGGTGCAATAGTTCTATGGTTCCTGAAAATGGAGTAGAAAATCTAGTGGTCTCTGGAGAGAAGACCATGTTGTGGCATCAAAGGCTTGGACATATTGGAGAGAAGGGCCTTCGAATACTTCATGGTAAAGGTATGGTAGAAGGTATGAATGATAGCTCTCTGGATTTTGATTTCTGTGAAAATTGTGTGTATGGGAAGCAAAATCGGGTGAGTTTCCCCTCTGGTGGTAAGAGGACGAAATAGATATTAGAGCTTGTGCACAGTGATGTGTTTGGACCTATGAAGATTCCACCACTGGGTAAGTCTGTGTACTATGTATCATTTATAGATGACTTCTCAAGGAATAAATGGATATATTTCCTTAAGAAGAAATCTGAAGTCTTTGACAGGTTTAAAGAATTTAAGGCTCTAGTGGAAAATCAGACAGAGAAGAAGATAAAGGTGTTGAGGACAGATAATGGTGGAGAATTTTGCAGCAAGGAATTTGAAGAATTCTGTAAGAAGTGTGGTATAGCACGGCAGAAGACTACTCCATATACACCACAGCAAAATGGAGTCACAGAAAGAATGAACAAGACGTTGATGGAAAGGGCAAGAAGCATGCTCAGTGGTGCTGGGTTAGGACAGGAATTCTGGGCAGAGGCGGTGGATACTGCATGTTACCTAGTCAACAGGTCACCTTCATCAGCGTTGGAGGATAAGACTCCACAAGAAGTATGGACTGGTAAGAAACCCTCTCTTTCACATTTGAGGGTATTTGGATGTGATGCATATGTACATGTTCCAAAGGAGAAACCAACCAAGTTGGATAGTAAATCTGAAAAGTGCATCTCTATTGGGTATAAGGATGGTTTAAAGGGTTATAAGCTTTGGAACCCAGTCACACGGAAGGTTGTTTACAGCCGAGATGTGGTGCTTAGAGAGGTAAAAGATGTTATTCAACATGAAGTCCAACCAAAGGAACCTGAGAAGATAGAGTTTGAGCCAAAGGAGGAAGAATCAAACTCTACAGCAGAGGAGGAATTAGAAGATGAAGAGCCACAAACTCCGGCTGTGAGAAGATCAGTTCGAGAAAGAAGGCAACCAGAAAGGTATAGTCCATCTGCTTTTGCTTTGTCTGTTACTGATGATGATCCCAGAACTGTGAAGGAAGTAGTGGATTCAGAGGATGGAAAAGTCTGGAAAGAGGCCATGGTTGATGAAATGGCATCTTTGCACAAAAATGAGGCTTGGGATCTGGTGGAGTTGCGGGCTGGAAGGAAACCCATTGGCAGCAAATGGGTGTTCAAGAAAAAGACAAATGCGGAAGGAAAGGTGGAGAAATACAAAGCTCGGTTGGTAGCAAAAGGTTATTCCCAGGTGCCGGGAATTGATTTTGGTGATATTTTTTCTCCTGTTGCCAAGGTAACTTCTATTAGATTACTTTTATCTGTTGTTGCTGCTTTTGATTTTGAGATAGAACAGATGGATGTGAAGACAACATTTCTTCACGAGGATTTGGAAGAGGAAATCTACATGAAGCAATCTGAAGGCTTTGCGGTGAAGGGTAAGAAAGAACTGGTATGCAAGTTAAAGAAGTCTTTGTATGGGTTAAAACAGTCACCAAGGATGTGGTATCAGAAATTTGATACATTTATACGAGGACTTGGCTTCACCAGAAGCAAAGGAGATCATTGTGTGTATTTTAAATTAATTGGTGACCGTGTTATTTATCTGGTCTTATATGTGGATGATATGTTGCTGGTTGGAAATGACAAAGAAATTATCCAGGATTTGAAGACCCAATTGTCCTCCAAATTCGACATGAAAGATCTTGGTGCTGCAAACTATATTTTGGGCATGGAAATTAAAAGAGATCGATCAAAGAGGAAGCTCTGGTTAAACCAGAGGAAGTATGTCGAGACAATACTGCAGAGGTTTAATATGCAGGATAGTAAACCGGTGAAGGTTCCTATTCCTGTAGGTGTGAGGTTATCTGCTGAACAGTGTCCCAAGACACAAGAAGAGGAAGAGGACATGTCTCGTGTTCCATATGCAAGTGCAGTGGGTAGCCTGATGTATGCAATGGTCTGTACTAGACCAGACATTGCACATGCAGTGGGAGTATTGAGCAGGTTTATGTCAAAACCTGGGAAGGAGCACTAGACAGCAGTGAAGCGGGTTTTCAGGTATTTGCGTGGCACTAGTGATTATGGTTTGTGCTACCAAGGAAGACTAGGATTGGATAGAGTGTTGGATATTCATGGCTTTGTTGATGAAGACTGGGCTGGAGATCTGGATCAGAGAAGATCTACAAGTGGGTATGTGTTTAACCTATTTGGAGGTGCAGTCAGTTGGATGAGTAAGAAACAATGTGTAGTGGCACTATCAACTACAGAGGCAGAATACATGGCAGCCACTCATGCAAGCAAGGAAGCAGTTTGGTTGCAGAGATTGTGTTCAAGTATGGGGTTAGTACAGGGAGCTATAAGAATAGACTGTGACAGCCAAAGTGCAATTTTCTTGGTAAAGAACCCTGCTTATCATTCAAAGATAAAGCACATTGATGTTCAGTATCACTTTGTGAGGGATATGATAGAAGATAGAAAGGTGTTGTTGGTAAAGGTGGACACTTTGAAGAATACTGCAGATGCACTGACAAAATCTGTGAGCTTTGAGAAGTTCTCTTGGTGTAGAGAAGCAATGGGAATCTCAGGGCTGAAAAAAAAATGACTAAGCTCTCCTGTGGCCCCCTGTGGAAAGAAAACAACAAGTGGGAGATTGTTGGGTTGTGTTATATTCTTTCCACATAGTTAATAGGGGGTTTGAAGGGCACCCGTAACCCCACTTTATGGGGTCCGGGGCAGCGCCCCGGAAAATTTTGGTTTCGGACCATATGTTAGGTTGGGCAGACCCACCTATGGTTTTGTGCATGATTTTCGCACATGTTTTTTGGACGCGATGGTTTTCGGTCCAGGGTATTGGACGCGATGGTTTTCGGTCCATGGTATTGGACACGATGGATTTCGGTCCATGGTATTGGATGCTTCGGCATGTATAAATATGTATTGTAACATTGAAAGGAACATAATGAAAAATCAAGCTGGTAGTCCCGGTTTTGAGATCCAGGGAAAAATCTCTGTGCATATGTGTTTTATGGGTTATGCTCTCGCATTGTTTATTTTCTTTGTTTAAGAATTCGTATGCAGGTAATTTCTGTACAGGGTTAAAACCTACAAATATTTTTCTAACACTCTCCTATGCTAAAAAGCAAGAATTCAGGCAAATCTTTGTGATAATGGCAATCGGAACATCGTACCGGATGGGACCCTTACACCAAATGGTGTGAGGTCTATTTGGGACTTCATACTGGGGAGATCCCCTGATGTTGGTGGGTTCAGCACCATCAACATTTTTGTGCTAGAAGGAGGGCCAGATGACAAGTTGAGTCCTCACATCTGTTTTGAATCTCTACATATCTATCATGACTAACTATCGAGTTGCTCTTCCGAAGTGTATGTCTTATGGAAACGATTTCATCATCTCAAAAAATCTCTTGGATAACTTGTCTCATAAAACATTTGATGGTGGAGGCTACATAGCCTTGGTTAGGCACATGGTCAGCATTGTAGGCTCATGTGAAAGACATGTATTCTTTGAAAAATACATGAATTACGCATTGTCCTTCTACACGCTTCGAGGGCACCCCATGCACTGGTGTGCCACGCTGCCGGAAAAATCTATTCATTCTCTTGCTCATCTGGTCACAGAGATAGACCTTGCTTTTAATCACTTTAACTGGAAAGCACTTGATCAAGAAATTCTGAAATTATGAAAAGCACCCGATGAATCCGTTGATCGTGTTGGACATCTAATCCTATAAGGGTTGGTGTGGAAGCAGAACAACCAAAGGGAGTCCAAGAGACCATTTGGAATATGAATCCAAGGGTCACACCATGTACTACAAATGTATATTATTTGTTAATAGAAAATGTATTCACGCTTTACCTTATTTGGCTGTCCACATTCCATGTGCATATGACATGGTATCATAGTCTAGGTTAGGCCTCAACATTTTCAGAGATTGTCAGTGTTGCATTCTTTCTAGAATGTTTCTGTCATCTCCCTATTTATATAAATATTCTAATGTTGCTCTGTTGCACCTGGTCACTTCTGCTCTTCAACAGCGTGGCACTGACTCGTTCCTGGAACTGTCATTGTACCTTCCACTAGACCTGTTATTATATACCTGAGTGTCTGGTATAATTACCCCATTGATGTACTTATCTCCTCCATACTCCTTATTTACAGGATCAATATATGAATCAGGTAACACCCAAACAACGCCTGGAAGACCCTTCATTTTTTCGGAGAGTTCCTCTGATATCTGGGCCTGAAACCCCGTATAGGTTGTTGTAGACAAAGCATAGATCCTTTTTTAACTTCCTCTTCACTTCCGACCACCTTCGCCAGGGTTTTTATAAACGTATCAATCTTTTCCTTCATTGGTGGGTTGAGGATCAAGAAATTCCATTGTAATAAGCCAGTGCTCATAGTCGCAGCCTTCGAAAATAATAGTAGTGTCTCCTCGCTTGTTGTCCGAGTCTACAGGGGAGAAAACTGGTCCATAAGTTGAAACCCTTCGACGTCCTATAAGACATTGTGATAGTGGCGACGACAAGATGAAACCAGTTAAGTGGCCTTCAACGGAGAAGGCTACTGGTACCAAGTGGGAAGAAGGTTGAGCCCTGTTGATGTTGTAGTGGTTCTTCAACAACGTGGTTATCCCCATGATTATTGTCAATCGTTGATCACGTTGCTGCATACAGTTTCACTTCCTTATATCCTCTGTCCAAAATGAGTTGATTTGACTTATTAAAGTTTAAAAATGACTCAAATTGGAAATTTATTAGAGTTATTAATAACTCTAATTATATCAACTACTGAAAGCACAATCAACAATAGCAAGGAAACTCTTTTTGACATTCAAATTTTCTTGCAACATACACAAGAGAAGATTGATTTTTTGCAGCTTGAATCTCAACTTCTGTTGAAAATGCAACAAGATGATGGAGCTTAGTGAAAAGAAGTCGCCTTCACTAAGTGGGCCTGCAGGCTATTTTTGGCGCAAAGTCTATTTTTAGACTATGTTTATTTTTAGACATATGGATCATGGTCAATGAGTTTCAGGATGTTGTTTATGAATGATTGGTCATGTTGGTAAAAATATATGGACTTCTATTTTTAGATATATGGGCGGAGTCTATTTTTAAACTGCCAGGCTAAAAATAGAACAATCGAATATTATTAGCTCTTAATAATATTTGGACTATAAACATTATCTTATCCTCTTGGAGCACTTCAGTTTGAGCTACAGATGTGGGACATGCAAGTGCCAGAAGGAAATATGCTTTTCTTATGGGTTAGTTGAGCTATTGCATGATGGACTTCAATTAGAGCTCAAGTGATTGAGTTTGGTGGAGTTGATTGAGGAGTTGATGGAGTTGTGTTCACTTTGACTTAGTTGAACTAGTTGTATTTAGTCTAACTGCAAAATACACTAGTGATGAGTGATGTGAATTAATTATTAATTAATTCACTAATTATTAACTCATAAATCAACTAAAGAATACATCAGTTAACTCAGTGCATGGACAGTTCAGTGGAGACAAGTGTTAGAGGTGGGTGAAAGAGTGAGACTGCTATCAGTTGTGACTATAGCTGTGCATGAGATTTTCACAATCAATGATTGAGATTGCCAATGAGGATTGCGCAGTACAAGCCAAGGAAAACGATTTTGGATCATTCCTATTCTCACATTGGATTGCGCAGTAGAGGCAAGCAAACAGTGGAGGAGATTTGAACCTATGACTTGATTCAGATCTGAGCTAGTTTGTGTGTAGCAGGTGGAGATAGTACTGAGTACTTGTGAGGAGTATTGTAATATGTATTGTTACATGTTCTCTATCATTATAATATACAGATAGTTCGGGGTTTTCAGCTGTATGCTTTCCCCATTACATACTATGTTAATGTGCGCATGCAATTGATGTTTCATTGTTTTTGATTCCGCAAAATTGATGATCAACGTAGAGGAGGTTATGTATTATGCATGCATTCTGCAAATAGTGTATAATCAGGATAATCTCTGTGAATAAGTGTTATATTATTCAAAATTTCTACAACTTCAACAAGATGAGTTACAACAACATAATCATCATGACATCCATCAGCAGCCAACAAGTGGTCAAATCAGTAACATTGAAACAAACTCCTATCAGAATCAAATCAATAATGTTGATCTAGTACCCAATGAAGGAGCAGAATTGCATGCAAAAGCAGAAGTTCAGTTTGCACTTCCCAAGCCCATCATCAGACCTTAGGAAGAGCTTGTCCACAACAAGCACAGAATAGGTCTTGGATATGATATGGAGTTTTCCTTTCATATTCCAAATTACTCAAAGCCCATCCAATTTTAGAGTGTTGGATTCCTTCATGACAGTTCACCTTTAGCTATTCCAGATTCTGTGCCTCTTCCGCAGCAAAAAAAAAAATTTGTGAAATTCCAACACTGTGAACGAGTTGGCCATATGAAAGATCATTGTTTTGATCTTCATCTATCTAAGCATTGTCATAAAACGAGTCATTCTTCAAATAGGTGCTTCAAAAACAAGCCTCTTGCAAGAACAAAGATTCATCTTAGATGGATCGCTTCTTGGTAATGAACATCAACAGCCAAGAAGATATTTCAATCATATGTCAGAACTTGTTCTAGAGTATTGAGCAGTCTTGTAGTTGAGGTTTCTCCATCATCTCACCTTGTATCTGATAGTGGGGGAAATGATGGTCATCTACAAGCTTCAAAGCCACATCAAGTGAGCCTGAGTCATAACCCGTCATACCAGATTCAGAGTTGTAGCTAGAGAAAAAGATGCCCTTGAGCATCCCTTCATTTGGTGATGCCTCTTCAAATAATTGTCAACACTTCCTTTAGTAGAAGACTTCAGCTTCTTGCCAGTTTTGGAATAGTTCCAGGAATTTCATTAAGCATTCCATAGTTGGCGGTAATCCTTAACCATCACAGGTTGAGACCTCCCTTTTCAAGTTGAGGTTATACCTTTTATGTGGGGTGAGACCTCCCTTTCATGGTTGAATGTTTCCCTCTTCAAAACATCAGGAGCACTTCCTGTAGCAGAAGACCTGATATTCATGCCAGACTTTGAAGAGTTCCAGGAACTACACTAAGCGTTCCAGTGTTGGTGGTCATCCTTAAACCACCCCCCTTATACCAACATTTCAGAGAGCACATTCAGCCTAGTGTTTCCATGCATGTTTTTGCACATTTTGTATTACAACTCTCTTCTTGGACTCATACATACCCCTTTGGATTAAGGGAGGGAATGTTGGACACCTAATCCTCTAAGGGTTGGTGTGGAAGTTGAACAGCCAAAGGGAGTCCAAGAGACCACTTGGAATATGAATCCAAGGGTCACACCATGTACTATAAATGTATATCATTGTCAATAATAGAAGTACTCTCATGCTTATCATTCACACTTTGTGTCTGCCATGTATGTGTTTAACATATCAGTTTTACACACACTTTTGTAATATTGCATACTGATTCCCTAAATATGAAATTAATTGGTAGTTTCTTTATGGAAGATTTGAGTATCTTCTTTACATATTCGTACACCATTCAGCACGCTTTGGTGATGGAGCTGCACAATCACAAGTAGGCACATTCATTGTCACAAGTGATTGTCTACTTTCACCTCATCAAACAACTCCACCAGTGTGGAGTGATGTGGAAGATCATGCACATGCCTTTATTGAACTGTCACACTCTCCAATCCCACCTACTCTTGATATTTTCACAGATTTGGCTTGCAAGCCTATTGGTTGTCACATGGACTATTTCCCTTGACCTCCATCCTCATGTTCTTTTGATCCTCCAGATTGTATTGCCTTGTGTTCTCCCATTCCGGACTCCTCACCTGTTGTGAATGAGGATCAAGTTGTCGATGGAGTTGGTTTTATACATCCAACCTGCACCATCGTTCATGATGAGTGTGTGTGGGAATATAAAGAAGAACTCGCGGTGAAGGATGAATCCCTTCGAGTCGCACCTCATCTGCTTCATCCTGACATCCCTTGTGATTTTTCCACTGCTGATTTCCCTTGTGAAAACTAATTTCCAGATGTTTCTACTTCCATCATTCACAGGACACCTTGGATGTCAGTCTGTCATTACAGTGCAGAGAGGACACATATTCCTTGAAAAATCTGTTCAATCTGTCATTTCCCTTTCTTGAAAACACAGAGGATGAACATCTTTGCTTCTCATCTACCCCTCTGCCTGATTCATCAAATCATGAGGATGTCGAAAAACATATTGAATTTTCTGATCTTGGTTTTTGTGATCTATCCATTTCCTCATCCGGTCACGATGTTGATTCAGCCATTGTCAATCTATCCAAGACATTGGTCTACGATGATCTATCTATCAACGAAGTCGAAACCCCACAGACTGTCGAGGCACTTCAGCCCAAGATGATGGTTATGTGAGGCCCTCATTGTCCTGAGGTTAGTTTCACTTCCGGTCAGGAAATTGTTGAAACACTCAAGGCTCCTCATAACTCTCTGCTTTGAATTCAAGATCAACCAAACACCTAGATTTCACTTCCTCCACTCAAGCTACATGATCCCATCACTCATGGGTTGGAGGAATCTTACATAGCAAGCACACATGCACAACATAAGTGGCCTACCTTTCTCACATTTTCTTACATGTCACAGTCAAGAGAATGCACACACTCAACATCTGCATGTAGTGTATCACAACACCATGGCAGCTCCATATATTGCATGTCATGTGCGTTCACTCATCTATGTTCTGTGGTCACTCATAAACTCGGAGTGTGTTTGTCTTCATTTTCATATATTTCTTGTTTGTTGGTTCGCATAGCTGTCTTGTTCGCAAACCATGCCTTCACCAACATGGATCAACCAATGTGTCAGTGGCTACATTGGAAGTATCACCTCATGTGAGATGGCCCATGCACCTTTAGCTTAGGAGTAGGAGTAGTGTTTTCTTTTTTGCTTGTCTTTTCTTTCTAGTTTGCATGATTGTTTACTTGATGACTTGGTTGCTTTGCTTGATTGTTGTTGTTTTCACTTTGTTTTCTTTTCTTACTATTTTTGTTTACGTTGTTTTGTATGCTTGGTATATTACTATTTTTGTTTCCGAAAATAAGTGTTGCTAACTACTACGTTCTAGCTTTTGAATAGAGTATGTGGCTGAAATTTGAAGAAAACTCATGACACTGCAGCACTTGGCCAGTCTTGTGTCCGCCTTCTCTGTGCTTGGTCGTAACCTTCGTCCAATGAAGTCATAATGGAAAATATGAACCATTTACAAGGGAAGTTTCAGTCCAACCATGAACCTGTGTCCACACTAGGAAGCCCCGTGCCTATACTCAGCCTTCTGCTCTATGTTTTCAAGCTCATTCAACTAGTAGAAATAGAGAAGGGGAAAATATAAATGAGAAAACCTATGTCATAGGTCTTACATGCTTCTCTGAAAGAACAACCTCTTCTACTCTCAATAAGTTGGGATCCCTCTTCTACCCCAAAAATAAATAAGTTCCTATGCACAATCCTCTTGAAAAATACAAAGGCGAAAAAAGAGAAAGCCTTCCTACACAGAGAGGCAAAGCATGCAACTCCACCGGGGTACTGACCAAGCTTGCTGGAAGTGGAGCAATGTATGTGTTCCTGCATGAACCTGTCGGGGTACTGTCTAGGCATGCTGGCAGTGGAGCAACACTAGAGATGAAAACTTATACTTTGAAAATCTCCAACTCACGAACTAAACTACCCTTCCCGGATTCGAAACACTTAGATCTAAGCTAAACTTTTGAACTGAGTTGGAAAAGGGTGAACCATGTATGTCCATGTGGTAAGTGGGGAAGCTGAAGTAACTTGCAAAGTGATTCAATACTCCTTGAAATACCAAGGCCCTATTCTAGCAATGAACAAAAATAGATAATTTAGAGTTCTACCAGTGTGTCACCAAGTGTTGTAGCGTCTACAACACCCTCCAAAATTTTGGCCTGCACCAATTTCGGAGCCTCCCTTGAGAGTATCACTTGATGACTACACACACGTGGGTTCACTCCATGAGATCATGTGAGTCCTCGCATCTGCCTTGCTTGTTCATTTCATTCAAGTTTATGCATTTTAGTGTCTAAGTCATGCTTGTGACCATGTTCTGTTTATGCTCGAAGTCTTCACTTTGTATGTGCTTGTTGTGTTCACTATGAAAGCATCTATCACACCCACACACAGAGTCACATTCATTGTCGCACAAGCATCATCTCGATTAATGAACAGTCAATCATGAGTGTCATGCTTGTCAATTGCACCGTCAGTCAGTCATGTTGAACATGTGTGTCTCAATGGTTTGAGTTGTTTCGTCGTCGAGTCATGTGAGTGTGTGTTTGCATAATAAACTATGCATATTTCGATCATTCACACACTTAGTCATTTTTTCTAAAGTCCTAACGACAAGACTCCCCTCTGACAGTTGGACCATCACCCTGCCATCGACTCGATTGACTATCAACCAAAACAACGTAGAAGCACCAAGCTAGTCTTTTCAAGTTGCCCGCAAGCAAGTCAATCAACTTCCATGTTGACCACCCGGACAGTCGGACCTAGCAGTCACCCTAGGACTGAATCCCTTCAAAAAATCCTTAGAGGCCACTGACATCACTCGCTCAATTGACTGAGGAAATTTCATAGACAAGCCAGACAGACACCAAGTGCTCGTCCCTATCTCCTTCAGAAAATTTTGAATTTTTCCCAGTTGGTCATCCAGACAGTTGACTGGTTGTTCATCCAAGAAATTGTGTAGTTTTCATGAGAAAGCCTTCTGTTGTCCAGCAGTATGTTCAACTCAGAAATTGCACAGAGATGATCAGCAGGTCGCTTCCCAGATTCAATGTAATTTCCCCACCAGCAGCTCCTAGCAGTAGACTGCCAGTTCTCTCCAGGAATTGTGTAATTTCTGCTGCTAGTGACTCAGTAGCCAAATGCTAGTTCTCTCTAGGAATTGCGTAATTTTGGCTTTTAGTGACCCCAGCAACCAACTGCCAGTTCCCATTAGGAATTGCATGGTTTTGGCTGCCAGTGACCCCAGCAGCTAACTGCCAATTCCCTCTGGGAATTGCACAGTTTTGGCTGCCAGTCTCTCGAGCAGTTCCACCCAAAAACTGCGCAATTTCTGCCTATTGACCCTTCATGTAGCCCGGCCCGTTCCTCTGGAAAATTGTGCAAATCTGGATGTCTATCCCCCGCTGCCTGTTTGTTCTAAAAAATGTGAATAGCATGCCTGCCTTGCCTTCCTGCAGCCTGAACTGTCCCTCCCCCAATTTGTGCAATTTTGCCCCCCATTCGAGCCAAACCTTGTAGGCAGTCACCATTGACTCACATCGCCTGTCTCCATCACTCGGTGACTCTTCCGCAATTTTCATCAGCAGTTCCCGAAACCATCATTCCGCTTCACAACCTTGCTAGCTCTCCCAGTCACCTGCATCAGAAATGATCATGTGCCATGGTAGACTAGGAGGTTTTGGATTTGATGTTGTCTCGTCACGAGTGACTGCATGTATAGGTACTGTTATAGACATTTTTGTGCCTTACAGCTCTAAGCATGAAATGTCCATAAGCCAAGGGATTCAAAGTCCCTAAAAGTGTTGTTCCTGCCCCTAAAGGAACAAGGTCAACAAATTAAAGCTTCTCCCAAAAGTTCTCCACCAAAAACTGCTCAGAGTCAGTCAAATCAGGATCATTTCAGCTGCTCCACTAGCTAGATGCGTTGCATAGCACCCCAGTACACTAGCTAGGTGCGTTGCAACACACCTAAATGAACTACCGGGGTGCACTGAGTGGGAAATGACAAATGGCAGTGTCATTCCGCGAGGTGGACAGACAATGGAAGCTTCCAGAATCTTCCTCAATGACACTTGCCTCACTGAGTTCGACCAAGGATGAGTAAGAGGCTATCAGTCTCCAAGTGGAAGCAAGGACTGACAGAGAGAGGCCACAAGTCAAATCATAAGCTCACTCATCCTCTCTGCATACATCTATATATGGATCCCTCATCCCAGAGATCCAGAGGCTGGAATTTTGTACTTTGTAGAGAATTGTTGTTGGTTTTGAGATTGAGATTAGTGCATTGGGTGATTTATGCTTTGTTGGAGGTGAAGAAGGGATTCCTTTGCTGGGAGGTTGATGCTGGATCAGGACTCACTTGGTTGTATCTCCTCCTGGATCTTCTTGTTATATCAATAAAACTATTTGAGTTTCTCCTGCATGCTTTTGTATCAATGATGTTTTGTTATATTTGCATGTTTAGCTTAAATCTGATCCTAAGCTATTTATGAATGTAAATCTATGTCTTTGTGTAGTTTTCCTCTTCTGTGATCTTGCAGGAACTTGGTGAAGTTGGGCAAGTAAGGGAGCAGGTAGCGGGAGCTGTCAAAGAGAAGAGAGATTGGATCAAAGGACTAGCGAAAGACACAGGTTAGTTCATCCTATTCCTCTTCGTTTACAATTCATAAAGAAGAATACAAAAGTAGTTTTCCTTGTTTGTTGCTAAGGCACTATCACACCTTAGTGGGATAGGGGCATTCTGAGTAGACACTTTTCCCAACAACAAAATGGCGACTCCACTGGGGATCGTGTCTAGTTAGTTTTGTTTGTGTTTCTCTTGTTGTTTGTTTCATAAACACAGAAGTAGCAATCGAACTGCATTTGCCATTATCAAATGCAAAGTAGACACCTGCTACTTCAATCCACTCACTGGATTTGTTTATGATTTGAACAGCTGATTCACAAATGATCTAATGACCCTTTGTGATAGCTCTTAGTCCTCCTTTAAATCATTCCTCTGATTGTACCTTATTGATTGCTTTTACTCGGCCAAAAACCATAGATTAAACTGCAAACCGTGACCCAGAACCCAGATAGAAGTCTCGTTTCTGCCCCAGCGCAGGCTCTGTGAAGAGGTTCTGCATTTCAACGCAGGTCTCGAGAGGTGTACCTGTGTTGTAATTCAGTTTCTCTATGCAACAGGTGCGCTGATCAGCCTTTGCCCTGTGCAGCTAAGGTTCTTTGCTTCATTTTGTCCAGTTCTGTCTCTGATTTTTGCAGCCTGTGATCAGTGTGTGTACCTGTCTGAAAACCCCTTTTCTTTGCCTTAATTCCGCCTCCTTTGTACAAAAAGACTGTAGATGTTCTTTGTGTGTTTGTTACATCATTTACAATTTTCCATTGAAAGAGTAAAATAGTCATACTGTCGTCCTTGGATTTAGATCTGTCGTAAGTGTCGATTTTGATCTTAGGAGAAAGTTTGTTTGTTGTTGACAGTTGATTATACTTTTACTTTTACCTTTGGTTTGAATTTGTCACTTTCTAGTGTCGAAACGAGTGTTTATTTCAAAATCATAGAGTGTCGTAATCTTCTCTACCTTTTTGATTTCGAAAAGAAGCTTGTTTGTGTTTTTCACTTGAAAGCAAATTCAGATTTGTACATCAACTTTCTTTTTAGGCATCAATATTAAGAAAGTGAAAACAAATACATGCATATGTGCATTTGCATATTGATAGTTTGTATGGTTTGATTTAGGAAAAGTGCATTTACAGTGTGCTCTTTGCTCTTTGAGAAAAGATTGTGTCTTTCTTTTCCCCTTGTAGCTAGGATTTTCATTGTTGAAAAGAGATAAAAGCTTGCTTATCATCTTTAGATTGCATTTAGGAATTACATCTACATCTCGTGGTGATCCCAAAAGGAAAACTTCTAAGAAAGATCAACTTAAAATAAATTGAATGAATCTAACAACGCTTTGGAACTTAACGCACAACATAGAGGTCTAGGCTAGAGACGTGTTCCGACGTCGTAAAGCCTCGTAACTGTTGTCCTCACTGATGGTTGGGTGATTCCTCCACTGTGAGACGATAAGTGCCAGTACGGACTTGTGCTCCCACGTACCGTCGAGTATATATTGGGATACCCCTATAGGCTTAAAACCTTTTATCCATAGGAAGCCGTGTCGGCCGCCCTACTGATCGCAATGCACCAAACACAGCATTCGGGAAGATTGACTGCCGTACCGTAAAACGTATTCTGCAGTTTTGTGATTGGTTTGGCACACCCTCTACCTAGATCTCCAGAGCAGTCCCTTTCGTTCCTTTTCAGACTCCTTAACGGAAAAGGTCCATCTGAGCACTTGTCACTTCAGGCTCATTAAAAATCGAAGGAGACTAGAGTCATCTTTTGTTTTTTCTCGACTCTTAAAAACTGAAAAAACAAGTTGTGTCTAAAGCATCTAAAATTCATTTAATTCGGAAACATACTTCCCCTTTTTATTTTAGTTGATCGAGTAATCTGCAATCGTGGAAGAAAGTCAATTGAAACCCCGTCATTCGCGGAGGCTTACAAGTCAACCGTCTTTATCTCCGGAATCGAAACCAGTACGGACAAAGCGAAGTCGTTTAACCAGTTAAAAATCTCCTATTAAAGTTAGAACAAGTGTTCCAACAACATCTGAGATTCCGGTTACTCCAAACATTTCTGGAAACCCTACCTCTACAGAAGAAGTTCAACAGCCACAGAGGGACAATGATACTGATCCTAGTCTGAGAGTAAAAACTTGTGTTACCGAACCAGTTCCATCTACAACCGGTTCGGAGAGTCTTGCTCTTCAAACATCTGTCGCTATCGATTCAACCCCTTCTTCGGCACCAGAAATATTTTACGGACTTGACGGTCTTCCCCTTCCACCTGGTTTGATTGCAATTGAAGAAATTATAGAAGATCCTCAAACAAGTACTCCAACGCACTTTGGAGTCGGGGTCACTCTATTTCCTTCTTCATCAGAAGTTGGTCTACCACCAGTGGAAGTTCTTGTAGAATCGCTAGGTAATCTTTTGGATAGAATCCAAATGTCTGAACAATCGTCAACATCTAGGACTGTGTCGTCTGACACAGCGACAACAGAACTCCCTGCGTCACTCCAACAATGTTCGTCGGCATACCATCTGTCCCAACTAGCTCTCAACCGCTAGAAGGAGCCCACTCAGGGGCTATTTCGACAGTATGGTCCGTTCCTGTTTGTTCCTCTGGAATAATATCCGGCAACTCTTATGTTGAGTCTCAACAAATTGATCCATTCGGAGGTCAATTTGCACAGTCTGGTCCCCAAGGGCGAACAATTCCCTTGAGTTCTGGATTACCACCGTATGGGGGGCAGTATGCCCTATCATTATCCCCTCCGGGAGGATACCCATACAGGAGTTCACAGCAATATTCAGGTTATACTGGAATTACCTCAAGTGGTTGGGTACCTATATTACCTCAACAACCAAGGGTTGTGTATTCAATGCAACAATGTGTACCTATGTCGAATATCCCGACTACACCAGCTATTGTGACAGTGTCACAAGTTCAAACGCTGCCTGTTGTATGTCAACCTCATATTTCTCAGGTTGTAATGCAACAGCCCCTTGACCCTATGACTCAACCACAATCGCCAACTAGTGGGGCGACACAGGTCCAGACGGGTACAATTACCCCACACCTTGGTCCAACGGTTAGTATAGCGTAACAGAACATGGCTTCACAACCGTGGCTGGTGCAATACCAACAACCACAATTCCAACAAGTATACCAAGGTTCTGAGAAGCAGATCTTTGCGAACAGTGGACAACCGTACATTCAAAACGGTCAAAATCAACCATTTTACAATGGTCATGTCCACCAACCTTATCAGTCATACCAGCATCAACTGCATTATGCTGGTATGCAAAGGCCAACTGCTCAGGCGATTCCATCGTATCCTGGGTATGCTTCACCTAACCTGAATCAACAGTTACCATTCGTGGCAACTTTAGAGTTACCTAATTTACACCGGTTAACAAACGATCCAATTGCTTATGCCCCTTGGTGGCCAGCGATTCCGCATAAACTTCCATCAGATATTCCTAAATTTAATGGAAATTCGGGTGAAGATCCATCGAATCACGTGATGACATTTCATCTATGGTGTTCATCAAACACCCTAAACGATGATTCGATAAGGCTTCGCCTCTTTCAGAGGACGTTAACAGGTCCAGCAGAAAAATGGTACATTGAATTACCTAGAGCTTCGTTCGACAATTTCAATACCTTAGCCACAACCTTTTTAACCCATTTTCAATTACCGATAAGGTATGAAACGAGAACAGAACTTCTTACCAACTTCAAACAGACAACAGCCACTCACATATCTGATCATATACATGAGTGGCGGCGTCGTCGTAGGATGGTAAAAACATACGTTCCCGATCAGCTATTAGCCGAATGGTTTATAAATTCATTACTACCTTCCATTACGGAAGATGTGGCAAAAGGGGGAGTCGTAACGGAAGAGCAAGTTATAGCTCGTGCGCAATATCTGGACTTGATCTATACTCAGTCCGGCACGCTCTACGACAAAATACCTGACGCCCCTAGACCAGAATTCTCAATTCCTCCTCCTCCTAAATCGAACAATGACTCTCATGCCGGCGATGGCGTGAATGGAAAAACAGACACGAAATCGACAAAGGCTACATCTAAGAAGGCCCGTAAGATTTCAGATCAAAATGCAAAAGACGAACTTCTTGCTTCGGAAGTAAATGTCGTATCGACAGATAAGGGCAAAGAAACCAAACAACCAGGAAGCAAGAAGAAACAAGGCAAAGGGAAGAAGAAGAAACAGGATGAGTCATCTCCTGAAAAACCTTCTTCAAACCCTCCTGGAAATAGGAAACCCCCTTCAGGGTGTCAGATATGTGATGAGGATCATTGGACGAAAGAATGTCCATACAAAGCTGAACTTAAGAAATTCTTTAAGAGTTTGAAAACCTCAGCAGTGTTAACTGATCCATTTCCAAATCCAGGAACAAATCTGGTTGATAGTGGAAATGCTTCCCCGTCTCAAGTGCTAATGTTGTCGGTTTCAAAACAGCAAAATGATGCTTTGATTTCGACAAGGAACAAAGATTACGGGAATCCGCAGCTGTCGAACGACAAGGATAAAGATCAACCAAGTAGTTCGACAACAACTTCGACAGAAGTTGTACCACCCATCATTCCTGAATTAACAATAAAACCGCCAAAGGGAGTAGTACACAAGTCGACATTTAATCCCCACGCTAGAGCGACGCAGCATTATAATATAGTGGAAGATTTGGCCCAATCACCGTCCGCTATGTCGACTCTTGAAGTACTTCAAAATTGCCCATCCCAAAGACATGCTTTGTTATCAGCCATTGGTGGGGTTGACCCAAAAGATTCCAATCTTGTATCCTTCAACCACAAAGGATACGATCCTCAGTTAGCAGCCCAACTAGCTTTCCTTATTCAAGTGAAAGCCCTCAACAAAACTGTTCATCGAACAATTATTGATGAGGGGGAATCCACATGCATTATGTCGATGAGTTGCTGGAAAACTTTAGGATCTCCAACCTTGTCGCGATCTTCGACGACATTAAAAGCATTCGACGGAAGGACATATACCCCATATGGTATCCTAAATAACTTGAAAGTTGAACTAGGGGGAAAAACGGTAGAAATAGATGTTGAAGTCATTGATGGGAATCTTGATTACAACATCCTACGAGGAAGACCATGGATATATGCCATGGCAGCTGTTGTGTCAACCTATTTTAGAAAGATTGCATTTCCCTTTCAAGGAGGGATTACAATCGTCGATCAACAAAACTTCCTCCCCAATGGTTCTCAAGTTACAAGAAGCATTCCCATGATCCATGGAAGGCCCCATTCGCTTCAGAATATCGGAGTAGGCCTACTGAAAGATCCTACACTAATGGGAACTTTCACTCTTCCACCTCCAATCAATCTGGCGGAAGTAGTGTCGGTTGGAACCTGCAATATGATATCTTCCACAAAGATCTCAGAAAATGATATCAACATGGATCATGCAATGGTCTTTCCCCCAAGCCCAATAGAAATATTATAGCAATCAATGTTTCTAGCATGGGAGGCAAACCCAAATCAACGCTCATCAAGTGTTTGGATAGATAGGTCTAGAGAATATGGTACCCCTTCAGATCCTTGGTCGCGAGTGCATTGAACCGACGAAGGAATTGTACAATCAATGTTGATTGAAGGGGCACCATGGAGTGATTGCCACCATCGTTCCCTTCTTCCGGATTATGAAGAAGATACTCAAGATGACCTTTATCATCCTTCAGTTTTTGAATTCCTATCAAATACTGTAAATACGGTGGATTTCGAGAGAAACTTATCCAACATTGAAGAGACTATCGCCATAAACATCTCGACCAAAACAAATGTCGTAGAGAATTTTTATGTTGGCAAATGTTGTTCTCCTTCAGAACTGGAAATATATAACGCTCTTTTTCGCGAATTCAGAGATGTCTTTGCTTGGTCATATGATGAAATGCTAGGCATTGACTCGAGTATCGTTGAACACGAAATTAAGATGTATCCAGATGTCAAACCGGTAAGACAACGGCTACGGCAGGTGCACCCCAAGAAAGACGCTGACATTAAGGCAGAAGTTGAAAAACTTCTCGATGCTGGTTTTATCTACCCGGTTCCTTTGACTGATTGGGTATCCAATATTCTCCCTGTTATGAAGAAACAAGGGACAATTAGAGTGTGTGTCGATTATAGGGATGTAAATCAAGCTTGTCCAAAAGACAACTACCCTACACCCTTCATCGACCAGATAATTGATGAATGTGCCAGATGTGAAATCTTTTCATTCATGGATGGATTTTTCGGGTATAATCAAATAAATATCTGCCCACAGGACCAGTCAAAGACTGCATTCATTTGTCCGTGGGGCACATTCGCATATCGAAAATTACCCTTTGGTTTAAAGAACGCGGGAGCGACGTTTCAGAGGGCAATGAATTATGCCTTCCATGACATCAAAAACATCGTTCAACCATACCTTGACGACCTTCCGGCTCATTCACGAAAGCGGACTGATCATCCGCAGCATTTAAGAGTGATATTTCTACGTTGCCGACACTACAAGATACGACTCAATCTACACAAATGTGTATTTTGCGTCGGTTCTGGTCGTTTACTTGGCTTTGTAGTCTCCAAGGATGGGATTCGTCTCGACCCCTGCAAGGTCCAGGCAATCATAAATTTTCCTCCACCTTCAAATTTGCTTCAGATTCAGAAACTCCAAGGGAAAGCAAACTTTCTGAGGAGGTTCATTCCAAATTACGTCGAACTTGCTAAAGGTTATACACGTCTTTTGAAAAAGGAGGTACCCTTTGTATGGGATCAGGTTGCGCAAGCTTCCTTTGATGCTTTGAAAGATTCCCTAATAAAAGCATCACTAATGTACGCCCCTGATTATCAAAGAGATTTTAACCTGTATCTGGCTGCAGCAGATACAACCATCGCAATGGTTTTAGTTCAAGAAGTCGATGGAATTGAACATCCTATATATTATTTAAGTAAAAACTTAAATGATACAGAAAGAAAATATTCTTACGTGGAAAAACTGGCGCTTGCAGCTGTTCAAGCGATACAAAGATTTCGACACTATGTCCTCTTTCGGAAAACTACCATTCTGTCTGATTGCAACCCCATGACTTATATATTGTCGCGACAGTTGCTAGGGGGAAAATATTCGAAATGGATAGCGATCCTTCAAGAATTTGATCTGGAATTCGTAAAATCCAAATCAAAGAAAGCTCTAGTTTTTGCAGAATTATTATGCGATCTCCCATCGTCGTCCAATGATGAAACATCCGAAGAATCAATCGTGGATGAAAATTTGTTTCTGATATCTACAAGTAATGAGTGGTATGGAGATATAATAATTTATCTCCAAACCCAAAAGTTTAGGCCTAACACCTCTCACTCGGAACAAAAACGTATTCGATACCAAGCAAAAGACTACATGATCGTCGGTGATACACTTTACCGTCGTGGTATCGATACAGTTCTGAGAAGGTGCCTCACCCATGAGGAGGCCTGTGGGGGGCATCAATCTAGATATGCTACAGCACAAAAAATCTTACGAGCAGGATACTTCTGGCCAACAATGTTCAAAGATTGCATAACCGTAGTTAGAAGTTGCCATGCTTGTCAAATTTTTGATAGCAAAACCAGAATACCACCCGCACATCTACAGCCAATAGTTGTTGTTGGGCCGTTCGCCAAATGGGGCATCGATTTCATGACATGTAACCCCACCTCGACCGGGGGGCATGGGTATATCATAGTCGCAGTTGACTATTTTACCAAATGGGCCGAGGCAATGCCTACATTAGATAATACTGGTGAAACAGCTGCCCTTTTCTTTTTCAATCATGTAGTCGCCAGATTTGGCGTACCACAGGCTATAGTCACAGATCATGGATCGCATTTTCACAATCACATGATGCTCGAATTAGCTGCCAAACTAGGATTGTCTCTACTCCGTATTATCCGCAAGCCAACGGACAAGTTGAAGCGATCAACAAGGTCCTGAAGCGTATGTTGCAAAGGATGATCGGAGTTCACAAAATAAGGTGGCACCTAATCCTGTACTCAGCCTTGTGGGATTACCAAACATCGGTAAGGAATGCAACCGGGTTCACACCCTTCCAACTGGTATATGGCCTGGAAGCAGTCTTACCAGTCCAGTGCGAAATCTCGTCTCTTAAACTCACAATCGATCTCCTCCCCGGAACTTCAGAAGAAGAGGCTCGTTTCTTGGAATTAATCCAATTGGATGAAACCCGTCGTGATGCCACTTTGGCTAACGAAGCCCATAAGAAACGAGTCAAGGCGCAGTTCGACAAAAATGTCAAACCCCGTGTCTTCTCAGAAGGTGACTTGATCTTGCTTTACGACCAAGAATCCGATAAATTGGGAGCAGGTAAATTTAAGTCTTTATGGATGGGCCCCTATATTGTTAAACGGGTGTTAGCAAAAGGAGCCTACGAGTTAATGGATTATGACGGAGTTCCATTGGCGCAACCTCGTAATGGGTTGTACCTCAAGCGTTACTATGCTTAAATAGTAACCAATGTGCTTTTGTTGTATTTTGTTTTCGCTAAAGTGTTCGTTTTGGTCGAGTAATCCACCTTTTTACATTTATTGCAGATGTCAAACCTTTTGGAGACATGTGTTGGATACGCCGACGGAGCGAGTCGTAGTTCGCGGAACCTGTCCTCCGCGGCCTGGGCCATTTTTGATCCAAGCGGCGAGTTAGTAAGTTTCAGAGGTGTATGTATTGGTCAATCAACGAATAACATCGCTGAGTATAGCGCGTTGATAGAACTTCTCTCTGATGCCATCACCCATGGTATACGCCGACTAATTGTCAGGCTAGACTCACAACTCGTAATACTGCAACTCAATGGTATATATTCCGTCCGAAACCCAGCTATTTATCACATGTTCCTAAGGGTTAAGATTTTGGAAAGACAATTTGATCTTATTCAATACCAACATATTTCCAGAAACTTAAACACATTAACTGACTCATTAGCAAACTATGTGTTAGATAGACATTTGCAACATTTATAAAAAGAAACACATCATCAATGTTTACATGTGGATCATGTAGCTCAACCAGAATAAAACCCCGAAAATCAAAATATATATATAGCTGTTTATGGTTTACATATAATGTTCTGTAACCAAGACAAAATCAGTCACATGAACCAAAAACTCAAAATGCTAGGGGTCACCCTAATCTAATGATGCTCGTGATAGCAAGTCACAGCCTGTGTGATCATGCGTAAGAGACGAGTCCATCGTCTAGGCACACTAGTAGTATGTCGCTGTAACTGCAAAGGTAGCTCGTCGATCCTCACATCTGGAATACCGAGAGTAAGGCTCTCAACCTACTCTTGCATAGCTGTGAGAGTCTCAGCCACATCAAGGTCACGAAGAATAACCCTCCCGGCGGCCTCTCCTGCTGGGGCAACGGCTGGCACTCTCAGGCGAACTACTGGACGAACAGGACCAACATCTGCATGTACACATGAGTTTGATTAAAGTCTTGATAGAATAAAGCACAAGGACATTATAAATAAAAACAGTAAACAGTGATATGGTCAAAGATTTTACCAATAGCGCCCCACTGCTCGCCATCCGGCAGTACTAAATCCGGATCACCCCGGAAGTCCATGCCAGCATATGGATACTCGGCATAAGCCATCTCCTGACGATCAAACCACCTGAAGAAGGTATCAGAAAATGAAATCTGAGACTGGCCAGCATGCCTAGACATATGGTCAACCCATCTCTGCATACGTGGTTCAATAGGAGAGGGTAAGTCGAGTGCAATGTTCTGCGGCTGCATCAGTGGTATCTTCTCCAAGGCAAAGGCGGTCAAAATAGAACCAAACCCAAAGTTCTTCAACCTCCCGTCCTTTATCTTGGTCAACTGATTTTTCATCACAAGAAGTACTACATCGCACCAGTTGAATATTTTCGGTTGGAGGCATTCCAAGGCATGTTGCATATAGGATTTGTTGGCTACATGAAGAGATGCACTACCGGCCATCCTACCAAAAGTAAACAGGATAGACCTAAGGGACCTGTCAGTGACATCATGGATGATGATCTTGCCATCTTTACTCGGCTGAGATCCTTGCCTGCAATACTGGCGGACATAATCTCTCACAGAGGTGGGGGCACCCCGCCTCGACAAGCCAGTCAAGAAGTAAATGTCTACTGTAGTGAAGGGGATAGATTTGCCCCTAATCTGGAAAACTTGTTTGATAGGATCCCAAGCATCGAGCAAATACTGCAGTAGGTTGATCTGCTGTCTCATGCTAGAGATGTGGAAGAACTTCAGCAAGCCACAGTTCCGCAGCGCGTTCACTGTAACCGGATCATGTAGGGCAATCATGTCCTCTTCTTCATGTTCTCGTTCTCGCCATGTAAGGGTCATCTTGCTCTGAGATCTCTGAAAAACAAACAAGAGAGGAGTTAGATCCTGATTTTGATGAGAAACAGGCAAAAATTTTCATCAAAAACTGTGCAACAAATTCCTTTTCTGCGCCCAACGCACCTGCAGCAGTGTTCCACCTGCGTTGAATGTCAAACTGCCTTCATACTGGCCAACATTCAGCGCAGGTTTCGATGTACCCAGGGTGCGTTGATGGCAGAACGAACCCATCAAACCCCAGGGGCTCAGAAAAGCAGAGAATGAAGCACAGAATGCAAAAAGGAAACCATGAAATGAAAGAGCTCGGGTTTAGCTCCTACCTGGTCCAGACGGCGCCGAGAATTGTCCACAGAATCTCCCGAAATCAGCTGATGAAAATCAAGGGGGAAAAGGCACCTCCAAAGCTCCAACAAACCAAGTTCAAATGAAATGGTAAAATGAGAGGTAAAAACACTTTTTAATTGCTTTTTACTTAGTTCAAAGTAAAGTATTAGCGTTTTAATCTCATTTTCAAGCAAATGTTGTTCATTTCTAACTAGTTTGATGAAGCAGTTGAAAATACAGTACTATCTTTGGAAAGACGAAGCTATTTATGGTAAAAAATCAAAACAAGACCATCTAATCGAGCAGTTTTAGCACATAGTTCATGCTCATTAAAAAATAAACATAAGACCGAGCAAGTGTTTCAATCTGCGTTTAAGCTCGTTAAAAAATGAACTATCCTCTGGTAAATAACCACCGTGAATGTAACATTATCAACCATTAAAGCCTTGGTCGTGTTTGCACCGTCACCTCCACTTTTCCATTGGCCGATCATTCACCTCCATTTGATTGTTTACCCATTTTGAGGAACAGTTGCGAAGAGTGATTTCACTAGCCACCCTTGTGACACTGCCGTGATTGGAAAATTCCAACCCTTACCTGGAATTAGCTGCTACCCATTTTATCACTCGTTCCTCAAAAGACGAGTCTTCTTTAAGCTCTTTTCATTTGACTCGTAAAATATGAAAAGATTGCCGAGTTTTGGCCTTCCAGCTCGTTAAAGCGACAGGAAGTGCTATCCCTCCTCTAGATTTTAATCTTTTTGGACCTGAGGGATTATTGCACAAAAAGATCGAGTGCTTGTGTTGTTCGGCTCGTTAAAACTATCGAAAATTCATCCCTTCTGTATTGTTTTATACTTTTTCGGACTTAAGGGATTAGATGACGAAAAATGAATTCCAGAGTTAACTTTACGTACCTTTTCAGACTCTCTAAAAATGAAAAGGACCGAGATATCTTTGTCGTTAGACTCGTTAAAAAGATTAATAGCGACAAACTTGTCTTTAGACGAGAACGAGTTTCACTATCACTAGGCTCGTTAAAACATAGCGATGGGTTTTCCCGAAGGGCAAATTATAGAACAAGCATATGTTATCCTCCTCAAGCTTGACAAAAATAAAGAGGTACTGGTCAGAAGTGACTGGGGAAAAATTGGGAAAAACTCAAAGAATCTTTATTGGTAGCAAGTCGTTGTTGAACATGACACTTCCACTCCGTGCCTGAGTCGGGTTGGGTTGTTTCATTCACCGGTCACATCACCATGGTCACGCCATACCATCCACATTTGGGGTAAATTATACCAATCCATCACATAAGTGTCGCCGACATGTTCAAGAGAAGTCATCCAGAGAAGTCACCCGTATCCCATCCACTACCATACATTATACTTCATTCCTTCATGACCGCCATCCTGAACCATATATCATCAGATCGTTTTCACCTCCATCAAAATCATTTGCTCCGTTCCATGTCATTGATGTGGGATTCATCAAGGCCCTCCTTTGACGGATCGCTTCTTGTCGACACCAGCTCATTATCCAAGAAGTTGATCTAGGAACACCCCATTCAGTACTTTGAAGCTTGCATGCCTCAATGGCAAGTTTCTCACTTTCGGCAACAGGTATACATCAATGACCTTCGACCGAAAGATTTTGCGTGGTGTTCGACGCCAAGTCCTTTATTCACACCACGTGAATTGTACTACAGTACCTTGAGGGTCATCATCATTATCGGTGATTCCTCTCGCGCTTGTTAACAGTTTACATCATTGACTGGTAATCAAGCGATGTCTTTCCATGTTTGACTTCAAAACATTTTCCACATGGATCGACTTGTACTTCGAGTGAAGATCAGACGAGATTGAAGACCCCGGATATAGTTTCATCTGTCCGAGCTGCGATATATATTCAGGAAAAATAAAGACATTGACATGTACAGCATTGCAGCACAGATAATCATCCTACCAAAAGGATGATGACTTCATCAAAAATCATCAGACTACCATCAGACGATTGCCTGTCCTGTGTACATAAAAATGAATTTATAAAGTTGAGCATGGGAATGCCCGCCTCAACTAGATCATGAAAATAGTATGAAGATAATGTATTGTATTGTATCTTATTACAGGTCTCCTCCCAGCATTGAAAGAACTTCGGATCCTCCTAATAAAGCATTTCACCCAATAAACGGCCTCATACTTTAGGGGGCAACTGTTATAGACATTTTTGTGCCTTACAGCTCTAAGCATGAAATGTCCATAAACCAAGGGATCCAAAGTCCCTAAAAGTGTTGTTCCTGCCCCTAAAGGAACAAGGTCAACAAATTACAGCTTCTCCCAGAAGTTCTCCACCAGAAACTGCTCAGAGTTAGTCAAATCAGGATCATTTCAGCTGCTCCACTAGCCAGCTGCATTGCATAGCACCCCAGTACACTAGCTAGGTGTGTTGCAACACACCTAAATGCACTACCAGGGTGCGCTGAGCGGGAAATGACAAATGGCAGTGTCATTCCGCGAGGTGGATAGACAATGGAAGCTTCCAGAATCTTCCTCAATGACACTTGCCTCACTGAGTTCGACCAAGGATGAGTAAGAGGCTCTCAGTCTCCAAGTGGAAGCAAGAACTGACAGAGAGAGGCCACAAGTCAAATCATAAGCTGACTCATCCTCTCTGCATACATCTATATATGGATCCCTCATCCCAGAGATCCAAAGGCTGGAATTTTGTACTTTGCAGAGAATTGTTGTTGGTTTTGAGATTGAGATTAGTGCATTGGGTGATTTATGCTTTGTTGGAGGTGAAGAAGGGATTCCTTTGCTGGGAGGTTGATGCTGGATCGGGACTCACTTGGTTGTATCTCCTCCTGGATCTTCTTGTTATATCAATAAAACTATTTGAGTTTCTCCTACATGCTTGTGTATCAATGATGTTTTGTTATATTTGCATGTTTAGCTTAAATCTGATCCTAAGCTATTTATGAATGTAAATCTATGTCTTTGTGTAGTTTTCCTCTTCTGTGATCTTGCAGGAACTTGGTGAAGCTGGGCAAGTAAGGGAGCAGGTAGCGGGAGCTGTGAAAGAGAAGAGAGATTGGATCAAAGGACTAGCGAAAGACACAGGTTAGTTCATCATATTCCTCTTCGTTTACAATTCATAAAGAAGAATACGAAAGTAGTTTTCCTTGTTTTTTGCTAAGGCACTATCACACCTTAGTGGGATAGGGGCGTTCTGAGTAGACACTTTTCCCAACAACAGGTACACCAAAAAACATGGCAAGATGATGAATGGGATTAATGAAGGGAGCACATGCAGAAGGACAAGTTCACCAATGGATGAACAAACAAAGCATGTGAAGTAGACGAACACGATGAACATGCACCTTCGCGAATAGATGAGCCTGTCAAGCCTTCCAACATGCAAGCAAGGAACAACATGATAAATCTTCATCAAGCAAACCAAAGACCATTGAAGACTCCACCCACTTCGCCATGTGGAGGTGAAGCTATGATACACCATGAAAACATCCATCACCCAATAGCATTATAGCTCGACATGCAATCTAGCAGCAGCACGAATGTACCATCATTGTCATGTCAAGTCATGTTAAGTCATGTCACCCACATCACCATTATGGGCTATGTTTTCAATCAATGTGATGTAACATGGAAGTCCAAGAGACCCACTTGTTGAACAAATATTCATGTAAGTTGAAAATTCATGGAAGCAAAACAGTCATGAGGGTATTCGAACAACCACAAGGGTTAGTTTCACCCTTGGCTATAAATACCCCCTCATTTGTACATGCAAAGGACTTTTCACCTCAGCTCCTCCCACTGATAGACAAGAGAGTCTATAATCTTTTCATTGAGGAGTAAGTAGTCGCTCCAGTGCCACACACTCGGGGTTAGTGATGTATGGTGTAACAATGTGTCATGGAACTTTCGCTCAATTCAAAACCCTGCTCACAGGCCAGCACGTCTTCGCACATGTATTGTATCTGTTGTAAGACTGATCTTTAACGCTTGTAATGCATGTTGCTTTAACTTGTGTTCTACATCTAAATTTTTTCATTTGTATGCATAACCTATTAATGGAAATGTGTTGTATATGTTGTTAACGTTGTCTCGTCCACGTAGACTACTCTCTCGAACATCAGACAGGCCTTTCACATGAAGCTTGTTGTAACAAAGTTGTGCTCATTCAAACTAATCCATTGAGTGTTGTATGTGTTATCTTACCTTGTATGTTGTGACTGTCGCATCCGTGTGGACTTCTCCTCTGGAAGCTATACATGTCCTATTGTGTTGTGTGTTCCAAGTAGTGTTGGGACTACTCAAAATCGACCTAGAACTCACTCTCACCCTCTCCATCGACACATAAAGTACCATTGACACAAGTGACACTTACACTCACTAAGAACGCGAACCTCACTTCTCGAAGCAAAAGCAATCCACTCTCACGTGATGACAAGTAAGAGTTGAGGCAGATCTTTAAGATAATGGAAACCAAACCATCATACTGGATGGGACTCCTACACCAAATGGTGTGAGGTCTACCGGGGAGATCCCCTGATGTTGGCAGGTCCAGCTCCATCAACACTTGGATAATATAACTCCACCAGGAACCAACCCTTCCATCACAACCATTGTAGTAGCTGCAACACCTTTGACAATCCCACAACCCCTTGTATAAACCATCCCACAAATGTTCAAAGTGTTGTTGGCTTAAGGGGTTCTAACCCAGGTTCGAAGTTAGTTGCGCCAACCAAAAAAACCCTACATTGTTGTCCCTTTCAGCAGCAACCTGTGCAACGCATGTCACAGTCTTACCCGAAGTAGTTTTAGGGGATGCAAGGACCAAGTTTCTACATCTAGAGACTAATGTGATGTCTTTCCATGACTTAGATTTTCTTCTATGCATATCTCACCTTCCGGTAGAGTTAAAACTCCTCATTCGGTCCTAGGTACCTTCATTTCTTCATGAGACCGGCCAATTGTGTTAGTTGGGCCCTAACGAAATATGTCTACTAATTTCATGCAACTGAACAGGTCTTCTGGGGCTTTTGAGATCTAGATCTGTCATCACGCAGACCTATATTCCTTCTTTGAAACTAACCCTAAATAGATTTACATCTTCATGAATATCATTCAATCATCTTGTTAAGCATAAACATGTTCAATTAACCCAATTCGCGCGAAGTAAACACATTGACTTACAAAAATAGTAGTGAAAGTGACATAACAATTAAACAAATATATGCAAGTATTTTCAACCCAAAATCAATCTTTATTATTAGAATTGTTTTAGTACAAACTTCAACTACCCTGCACACTCAACTATAGGGGTCCACGCACTCAGCTGTGGACTCTACCAAGCCTCCACGCACTCAGCTACGGAGCCTTCCCTTTGCTACTAACAGGAACAGACCTTCCTGTCTTTCAAACCCTTACAACATCATTCATTCCTTCATCTCTCTATTTTTATCTATCAAAATTTATCTCTAATACTCGCTATGAATCAACTATTTATATATTTTCTAATGCAATACCATGGCCCCCGGCTCATGGGTGAGTCTTCAAAATCGCCTATCACTTACCCAAACAAGGGGCTAAGGCCCCTATGACTCTTGACTAGCTATGTGCTTCGCATCCATATTTTGCAGAGTCTTTACATTCTTTACAAAAAAAGACTAAGTTAATTCAATTCTACCTCTAGGGAGCCCATCCCAACAGGCCCTCAACACAAAGATCGTGAATTTCCCTCAAATCACTCAGCTGGTTGTTCCACTTTCTGGTGGAGTTCACTTAATGTCGTGGTTAATGTTTGAAGCTCTGTGGTACTTTGTTTTGTTGCTTGATGTAACTCCTGGACCAATTTATCTATGGTTGGGCCCTCCATTGCGAGTTGCATAGTCCACTGGGTCTTCTGCATAGCCTTCAACTTTTCATGAATATTCTATGAATGTAGGTTGGCTTCCTCTGTCCAAGGCTGAAGTCATTCTCTTAGTAGGGACTACTTTTTCTGTAACTCCTGGATTTGCATCTAAATCACCTCGCCTTCCTGCAAGCGTACGAAGCGTTGGACTAGCACCAACGTTCGCGCAGTCATACTGATTTCATCATATTTTTGTTGCACTTCCCTAATCTTTGTGTTCAACTGTTGCAGGTTAGGGTCCTCTAGCAATGTATCCCATAGGCCCATTGCCTAATTGAGTAGGTGGTCATAACCGTGAACTGTGAAATCTAGTTGACTCATTGATTCTTTTATAGTTGCACCTCTTTGTTCCCGAACTTCTGGCAGTGTGGTTGGTTGAAGCTTGAGCTGGAGTTCAGATATCTTCATCTGGAACTCAAAAGTGACTCGCCCAACCTCATATTTGGCATCGTGCACCACAACAGCTAATTTCCTAACTTTCATCTCAGCATGTGCATCGTCTGGGATATGAAATTATGGAACTATTTGACAGGCTTATTCAATTACTGACTCTAGTTTTGTGCTTCGCACTTACATTTCCTCTTTCTCCTTTAGCGCCTGTGTTTTATCCTTGTACATTTGTGCATTGTTGACTTTACATTCACTGAGGATTGCAAGGACGCGTTTCTCCCTAATTTGCAACTCATCTGAGACCCCCTGATGCAATGCGTGGAGGGCCTAGAGCGACAGTGCGGCCACATTGATCCCAATATCCTTGATCTTTTCTAGTGTTTTCGCTCTTCCTAGTTATATGCTCGCAAGGATCCTTCTGGTAAAGGAATGATCCTTAGGTCCATTTTATGTTTTACTTCTAGAACACTCACGCTTGCTTGAGTCAGGCTTGCTTGCACAGCGCTCGCTTGCCCAATGCTCACCTGGATCCTACAGTCTGAATCTGCAGCTCGTGCAGATCCTTCTGGACACTCCCCAGTGTTTGCACATACTATTTCTTAAAGTGTGACCATAGCTCTGATGTGGTATATCTAACCTTGTCATCGATCTCATCTAAATCACCCTCTATTAGCACAAGAGGGTCCACCTACAATTGTTTATATGATTTCCACTTCTTTCACAGACTTGTTGTTGTCTCTTTGGTGCATTTCTAGAATTTAAAGGGGTTGGGCACCTCCTCACCCCCATTATCGCCCTACACAGATAGCTCCTACTCTATGGTATGTGAGGAAGCTGATTCTTTCTCCTTTTATGTAAGTTCCTTATCTACACACTCCATTTCAATGCATGTTTTCTCCACAACGTCCTTTTTAGCAGCGTCTTTATTTCGTTGGGTAGCCTTCTCCCGCGTGACTATCTGCTCTTTTTCTTTCCTCTTTTTCACAGTAGAGGCCTATGCGAAGGAGCTTTCTCCATATTTTCTTGTCCCGACATCCAACCGGGTAGGCTCATGTGACTCTGCTAGCCATTCACCCAAAACCTCCTGTACATTTGTGTCGTCCACTAAGTATGAAAGCTTGTGCCATACCTCTTGACGGTCTCTCCTAGTGTAGATCCAGACATTGTGAAAGTCTTCCTTAAATTCTGTGAAGGCCCTTAGCTGCTCGAATAAGGTGGGAGATAACCTTGGCCTCTATTTTTTGGCCATGTAGATGTACATCTCCATGAATACCCAAAAAAACTTGGATTTTGTACTTCGTTCCGCATATTTTGTCTACCACAGCGAGGTAAACATCACTACCTCTACGAGGGTCTCAATTAGCGGAGGGAACTGACTATCCTCTAGGAGGTTCCATGCCACCAAAATGATTAGAAATAAGAGCCAAGCATAGTGGAATGGTTGACTCTTCTCTTGCGGCTTGTGATGGTTTGCCAAATATTCTACAAAGATATTTGGCCAAATTATATTGGACCCCGTTCAGACACTGCGTTGTTATGACTACACAAGAAAATATTGCAGACACGTTCTTTAACCCAAAAGGCATAACAGTGTACTAAAAGCAACCCCACTCTATCACGAAGGTGGTTTTTCTTCAATCCTATGGTGCAATCTTAATTTGTTAATCACCGGAAAACCAATCAGTAAAGGAATAGGCCTCCTGCCCTCCAACATTGTCTAACACTTCATCTATAAACGGCATTGGAAATGGATCATGAACACATGCATCATTAAACTTCTGTAGATCTACGCAGATCCTTATTTTGCCCTTTTTTTTCTTCTCTTGGACTATGATCGAGCTCACCCTATCAAACTCTTCAACAGGTTCTATAATATTAGCGTCCAACATTTTATGCAGCTCTTGGCGAACCTTCTCCTTATACTTAGGATTAAGGCAATAAGGCCTCTATTTGACACGCTTTGCATCTAGCTTCAATGTGATCCACATAACACCCAAATCACCAAGTATACCCTTTAAATATGAAAAATTAGTGGGGAAGAGATCCTAGTACTCGTGAAGTAATTCAACAACTTTTTCTACTATAGCATCATCCCAATAATCTCCATTCTTCGTGAACTTTGGTTCTTCCTATGTGCCAATGTTTACCTGCCTTGTTTTCAAAGGTGTGGAGATGTTTGGGTTCCCTACTTGTGGTCCCTCTATTATGTGATGCCCTTGTTACACAGTAATTTGTCACTGCCTTCACCCCAGTCCTTCTACTGTGTCATGTGTCCAGTAAAACATGCTCATACTGAACAAATGCTCTCTTATGTTGCAAATTGACCCACTTTTCCTAAAGTTTTCTGCCTCGTCGCGATAATTCACTAAATATACGCGATGGATATCAGTCATAAACAGTCCAGTCGTGCCTTTGTCGCAGGAGTACATATGATTCCCATGACGATCGGATTTCATGTTCAGATGCGAGGCTATTTGCTATCTTTAGCGACGATTTGACTGAATACATTGCCTACTAGCGATGTCAGCGCTAAAGCTTAGTTATGAACTAGCGACGATCCAGATTGGGTGAATTTGTTCCAACAGTCGGCCTTCTGGATGTCTCTAGACCTAGTTGTTGGGTTAGTTTGGGTCGCCCTCCTCCCTCTGGCATGGTAGTTTCGCCTTTTGTGCTGCTTGCCCTGAGGATAAGCTCCCTCTCCCTCATTTCATGGAGACTACTTCTCCTATAAAATCACTCACCATTGCTATCATCTGTGAGTTCTTTTTGGTTGTACAGTGTTGCTGCTACTTTTAGATTTGATAGATAGTTGGCGTGAGTGTGACAAGTGTGGGATTTCTTTGTAGTTTTCAAGAAGGTGTGGAGTGCCCTTAACCTTGTGTAAAGCTTGTGAATGAGAGAGAGAGATATATTGCCACTTGTGAGACCCATCTTTGAGAGTGAATGCTTGAAGAAACACACTGGTTGGACCCTCTGAGAAGGCTTGTGATGTCAAGACTTGGTTGTAAGCTTTACTCTTGATTTATTATTAATACAATCAATGATGATTTCCTATGTCTTGTATGTAATTTACTTGATAGCTCATGACTTCTTAACTTTATGAGTAAATAGATCATTTTTGTTTCTTGGTTACGTGCTTTGTTGTTTCTTTGTTGTGTTTCAGGTTGATTGCTCATTAAGGAGAAGGAAACAGAAGCTGGAGCAGCACAATGGAACTTCATCAACCACTGGTTTGAGGTAGGCCTCCAACGATGACTATTTAAGGGAATTAATTGTTGTTTTGTCCTTGCTGTGACTAGACCCACTCTAGGGCTAGAGGGGTTGCCTCTATCCGCAGAGGGAACACTTTCCTACTTCACAAGTTGGCAACTCCTATTACACTAAAAAATGTCACCATGACTATTTGCAGTTAGTATGGCTCCATCCACTGTCATACTATCCTCCTTGGCAAGTCTCATGCCTCTGCTCTCCATGTCAAACTTCAAGAAAGAGAGAAAAGTCATTTAAAAGTCAATTATCTCTGGTACGCAGTTTCTCTTAGCCTCACCTGCGGGTACACAACCCAAGTTCACAACACCTGCGTACTTGTATGCTCTGTATGTAAAGGGATGGGTGCGTACTCCTGTAAAGGTCAAAAGGCGCAAGTTTCACTCCAAAAAAGTTACTTGTGGTCATTTCTAGAGTCTTCTAGAAGCATGTTTGATGTGTATGAAGCGCCTCCAGATGGTTCATGTATCCCTACCAAAGAGGAACTTATCCCATCAATAGGGGAGCTATCCCATCCAAAGAGGGACTTATCCCATTGATGGTGGACCTGAATAACTTCCTCTAGAGCACTATAAATACAGGCATTGAGCCAAAGGGAGGAGAGGTTGAAAGCTGAACATTCCTAAGGGTAGATGCTGCTGGAATTAGGACTTCCTTGTAGAAGCTTGTGAGGAGAGATTACCATCTTTACTTGTTTCCATTGGGAGGTGGGTGAGCTGATCAGAGTAAGGGAGAACTCTTGTGGACCCTGGGAGGAGCTTGCACAACACCAAGGCTCAGGTTGTAATGGTTCCTTTTGTTACCTTTTAATACAAATTAGTCCATTCTTCTCAACAATTTGTTATTAATGAGTTGTTTCATGTACTCCTTGGTCTACATGTTAAATATGTTTTATTTTATGTGATATTCAGGTGCTATTTAATCGTTTGATTGTTGGTGAATGCAGGTTTCGAAGGGAAGGAGGAGCTCATCCGGATCAACGAAGCTGGACTACTACAACAGCGTTGGATTACAGGTAGGATCTAAACACTTGATTTCTCATATTGTAAAAGCATATTTAGAGAAGGATTACTCTTATTTGTCTTGTTTGTCATTAGAGGGTCTTAGGCTTTCTAGGAAGGTCGGTTGTGTCCGCACTAACGACTCTTTCCGCGTGACAAAATGGCGACCATACTGGGGACTCCATGAATGTGTTTGAGTTCTTTTTGATTTGATATTTTGGTCTGAAAAAACTTGCTTGTTTTCTGATTTTTGGTTGTTTAGCTGTGTATTTGGGTGGGTTAGCTTAGAGTCAATTTAGTTTTTTATTTTTCTTAGCTTTTCCAGCAGTACGCAGTCTCTGGGTTTAACACAGTGCGTACTTGTACGCACTGCGTCTTTGTGCACAGTGCGTACCCGCGCCTGTGTGAACAGATGACCTGCGTACCCCTGTCAATTTTGAGAAAATTTCAATTTTTGCTTTTTGCTCTTTTAGATTTTGCTTTTACGTTGTTTTTACTGCCCAGATAAATCAGTTTACTGTCAAAGATCTTCACCTGAACTTGTCCCGTTAGTGTCGAGGGTTTTGGTGGAATTCATAGGGATTTTGCCTTAGGGTTTGATTTTTAACTGGTCATGTAGTGACTTTGGCGTTAGAGGTTGTCAAACTTTGGATCTCCCTGGTTTTGATCAGTCCTCTTAGGAGTCGGGCCTGTCATAGAAGTCTCCCTAGTGAGAGACCTACCTTTGTGTCTTCTCTTTGCGAATCTCGAAAAGTTTGTTTGTTAAAGCCTTGAATTCCATTCTTGAGAAAAAAGAACAAAAAGATTTCGATTTTGTTTTTTGGTTAGTTTATGATTCTGCATGAACTGATCCTTAGTTGCATTCTGACTAAGTAAAACATCCGGGAATCATCCTTGTAGGCTTTTGTCCTCGTTATTTTTACTTTTAGGTAAATTTGCTTTTGATTTTCTTTTGAATGAATTTGATTTGATTGCCTTAGATTTGTTAAATTCGATTTGATAAAATAGTTTTATATGCTTTATTAACATAGAAAAAACACAAAAAATTCTTTTGGAAAAAGTTTGCTTTGGTAGAATTTGTAGACTTTTGGGAGAAAAAGGAAATTTCGTAGGGTAATCAGTGGTCATGAGTTGTGTGTTTTGAAAAGATAAAGAGAATTGTTTCTTTGATTGTCTTTACTAAGAAAGTTGTTCTCTATAACATTTGCATTTTTCCAACTCTCTTAGTTAGGAGATTCATTGAAAAGGAAAAGTAGTGTAAATCATCTTAGGTGCATCTTTGTAGTGGTTGCGAGTCGAGTCTACACACCACCAGTTTCATCTCCATCACCTTTTGTCTTTAAGAAAAACCATAAAATTAACGCTTAAAGTAAAATTAACGTAGTAACTTTTATTTACTAGGGCTCTGAAACACCAATTTAGATCAGGCTAGTGTCTTGGAGTAGGAGAGTAATTAACTCTCCAAGACAACAAAACCAAACAAGTAGCTTATCTTGTGATAGAATAAATCCAATTGTCTCATTTGTACTCTGGGAAAGCTCCTCTTAAAGGAGAAGCACGAGCTCGTGTCCAAACCAGTGAGGGGATCAATCCTCCCTCGTTGGGAACGACGCCAGACACGCACGTATTACAAACGGTAAACCTCGGATTAACCATTGTCGAGGAGCCAGGGGTCACTTGTCGGTAAACCTTGGATTATTGTCAAGGAACTGGCAAGGGGATTGAGCTTGATACTCTGCCCTTGCGTGCTGTCGGAGTGTAGACTGTTCCCCCAGGTGCATTTGTTGCGGTTGGTAACCTTAGTGACCATTATCTTTAGGATTCTACCAAGGTGACGGTGGAGGGAAGATCCCACTGTACCTGGAGCAGACGTCGGCTAGACTCACTTGGATTTTCCGGGGGGTTCACTTCACTCGAGACAGTTAAAGTGGAGGAACTTGTTCCGGTCTATTCATTAAGCAGGTTGCCGGGGTAACTGTTCCACCCGCCACTTCTGTACTGAATCCAGCGATGTTGGGTTTCATCTCCAACTAGCGTTTTCGGTCTGGAAGGCTACTGTTTGTGTTTTGTTTGACACCCTAGATTCTTTAGGCGTATGATTCAAATTTGTTTGGTTCTTTAGAGACTTTAGGTGGTTTGTTTTGAGATTTTACTTTGTTTGCGTGTGCAGTAGTTAAAAGTTTTTAACTGTGGCAGAATTACCGAGACAGTCCCATAGGCTTCGGGGCAAGTCTCCTGAGGTTGTTTCTGTGGCCGAATTGTTGAGAAGATCCCGTAGACTTCGGGGTGAATCTCCTCAAGAGGTCCCAAGTCATTACGAAGGTTTAAAGGTCCTTGTAACTCCTCCTAGCGGCAGTAGAGCAGGTTCACCAGAAGAAGGAGAGTCTTCGTTGGTAGTCCATCAAGATTACCAGAGTCTAGAGACAGGTTATAATCCTGAAGCAGTTGAAGTTTCTGAGCTTGCTGGTATTTTTTCATCTACTAGTGATATAGGCGAAGAACCTGAAATATCTGAACCTGTTACTCCAACTTCTAGTGTACCAGATTCACCTAGGGTAGAAAGAGTCATCACCGAAAATCTTCCTACTGGTTTGATAGCTATTGAAGAACTTGCTCCAGAGGAAGAATTAGGCGTATCTACCCTTGAAGATCGACCTACTATTGATCTCAGGGAGCGTGAATCTATCTTTTACAGTCCTCCTAGAAGTACTACTTGGTACCTTTCGTTAACCAATTATTTAGACAACTCAGGGGTAGGTTTTTCTCCACCTCGTACTCCTTTTCCACCTGGAGGTATTTATACTCCTGTAAATATGTCTGGTCAGTCGTCCGTGTTTACTCAATCTCCTGAATCTTTCTTGCACGGCGGTCCTTCTGTTCCCACCGGGTATCAATCACTTTCTGGTACCTTTGCGGGGGCATCTCCTCAACCCATTGATCATGGGTTATTAGCTGGAAACAATGGTAACAAACCGTTGGGTGTAGGGGACATTTACATGATGTCAGGTTCAGTTCCCGTTTCTCAACCTCAAGGTGGTCAATTACCGCCTGGGGGGCAGCCTCAATTAACGCCTGGGGGGCAACCTCAAGGTACACAAATTGTGTCTGGGGGGCAGCTTCAAGGTCAGTATGTACCCGTGGTACAATACATGCCTCAAGGTCAACCCCAGCCTCAATATGTACCCCAGGGTCAACCTCAGTATCAATATTTACCCCAAGGGTATCAACCTCAAGGGTATCAACCTCAAGGTCAAGGTCAACCCCAGTATCAGTATTTACCCCAAGGTTATCAACCTCAAGGTCAATACTCGAGTCAAAGTTATCAACCACCTCAGGGTCAGTCATATGTTCAAGGTATGGGAACTATGCCTTTCAGTTATCAATCCTATCCTCAATCCGGTTATGGATCTCAGTATCCTCAACCTGTTACGGGTCAATACCCCGGAATGATAGTGTGGGATCCATCGCAAGGTCAACAGGTGTTGTAGCCAAGTATACAGTTGCTACCTCAAACTGGACAACCCGTAGTTTCTGGTCCACCCCAGCAACCGCAACCTGTCCAGTCAAATGTTCAAACTTCTGTAACTTCGGTAGTTACTCAGCCGCCAATCGCACCTAGTACTCCATCTCAAACGGCTGCTGCAACTACCGCAACATCTACCGCACTTACTTCTGGAGTATCGACAGCTCCAGTTTCTACTGTCTCTGCAAACACTCCTCAGACATCTTTACCGTTGTCCGGATCTACGATTCAAACCACGGTCCAGATGCCTGTAGGGCAGCCTGGTTTAAGTACTGTTGTAACAACTCAACCTCAATTTACCCACTAACAGTACCAGGGACAGTACCAATTCGGTCCTACTGTCCAACAACTGGTTTACCAGTATCAACCGTATCTTGGGTACACTTATCAACAACCTCAACAACCCCAGTACGGTCCGGTTAATCCTGGTTTTCCAAGAGGATATAATATCCCTAATGCGATTCCTGTTCCTAGTTATCCTCGATATCCTCCTCCTGGGACTGGTCTTATGACCCAGACTTTTAGAGATCCTAACCGGCAGTTACCGTTTATCGCAACTTTGGATTTACCAGACTTGACACGCCTAACGAACGATCCAATTCAATATCTTCCGTTCTGGCCGCCAATGCCAAATAAGTTGCCCAGTGATATACCCAAGTTCGAAGGTAAGTCTGGAGAGGATCAGTCCAATCACGTGATGACTTACCACCTCTGGTGTGCTTCAAATTCTATCTCGGATGATTCAATCCACTTACGTCTTTTCCAGCGTACGCTCATTGGTCTCGCAGCCAAGTGGTACATTGAGTTACCACGGGCCTCTTTTTACAATTTTAGCCAGTTAGCTACCTCGTTCCTAACTAATTTTCAGTTGCCGGTCAGATACGATAACGGCACAGAGCTATTAACTTCATTAAAACAGTCGACCTCCACTTATATTTCCGATCATATTCATGAATGGAGACGTCGAAGACGTTTAGTGAAAGTTTTTATCCCGAACCAAATCTTAGCTGAATGGTTTGTAAAATCATTATTACCGAAGATTACTGAAGATGTAGCTAAGACCGGAGTAGTTACTGAGGAGCAAGTCATTGCTCAAGCCCAGTACCTTGACTTAGTTTACACTCAGTCGGGTACGTTGCACGAGAAGATCCCAGATCTTCCTAAGTCGAATCAAATTGTTGCTGCTCCTTCGGCGTCTCATGCTGCTGATGGCATGATTGGTACGGTGAATACTAAAGTAAGAAGAAATCCTCAAAGAATTCTTCTCCAATAATAACCTTACCGGACTCCCCGACAAGAGAATCTTCTCCTGAAATTACTGCCGATATTCATGTTGTAGAGTCATCTACGGCTAAATCAAAAAACGGTGGTAAGAAGAAAGGAAAGAAGAAGGATAAAGCAGACAAGGCTCCAAAGGAGAAGAAAGAGAAGTCGGAATCTAAAGACGAAAAGCGCAAACCTCGCTATCCTTGTTTAATTTGTGAAGAAGATCATTTCACAAGAGATTGCCCTCATCGGGCAGAGGTTGTGAAAATAGTTAAAGGTTCCCCAACTCCTGCTGTTTTGTAAGATCCATTTCCAAAGCAGGAGAGTAAGATGATAGGTTCTTCCGCGAGTGCCAGTGAAGAACCCATATTGATGATGTCTCATGTACGGATTGCGACTCGATCACAAGATTATGGTAGTAAGAATCCTGTTGATGGCAAAGAAGCAGAATCTTCTCATTCTAATCCATCAACCTCAGCTCCCGGTTCCGATCCACTACAGATCGAGAAACCTAACCCGGACTTGATAATTAAACCGCCCGCCAAGGGTATACTTCGAAAGTCTGCTTTCAATCCACATGCGAGAGCAGCTCAGAATTATAACATTGTTGAGGATTTAGCTGTTTCACCCTCAGCAATGTCGACTTTGGAAGTGCTGCAATCATGCCCAGCACAACGAAAATTACTCTTGTCGGCTATAGGAGCTGTTGATATTCAGGACCCGAACCTGATAATCTTTGATCTAGAAAATAGTACACCGCGTCTCCCTCATCAAATGGCTTTCCAGATTCCAGTGATAGTCAAAAACAGGCCTATTCATCGGACTGTAATTGATGAAGGAGCTTCTACGTGTATTATGTCGATTCAGTGTTGGAGATCGCTTGGTTCTCCTTCACTGAACCAATCCCCGACGATTCTTAAGGCCTTTGATGGCCGTGGGTTCCATCCGTTTGGCATTCTACAGGATTTTCCTATAGGGGTTGAAGGAAAAACCGTTAGTCTGGATGTGGAGGTGGTTGATGCCCCTCTAGACTACAACCTTCTTTTGGGTCGCAGTTGGTCTTATGCTATGACAGCGGTTGTGTCGTCGGTCTTCAGAGTTATAAAGTTTCCACATAATGGTAAGATCGTGACGATAGACCAGCCGGCTTACTTTTCATCCGACCCAGCCTCTTCAGAGAGTATCCACCATGTCGGTAAAACGACTATCCCTTACAGGGATGTTGGTGTAGGATTGGTTAAAGATTCTGGTTTACTGGGAACTTTTCCCTTTCCTTCCATCAATGTAGACCCTTCATTCGCATCCATTCATATGATTACTTCAGACGCTATTATTTACGATGATCCTTGGATTGTCCCATCTGAATCTGAAATAGACTCCTTCGGAAATGCAATGCCTTTGAGTCCATATGAAATTGCTTATGAAGCCGTGCAGTCTTTTTCCGACTCTAGTTCAACCCAATTCGACCAAATGAATGTGGTCCATGAGGAATCATTTTTCACGTCAACCTCGGAACGAATAACGTTTCCCGAAGTTGTGTCATCTGACAAACAACTTCGCAAAATCCTAAGTGTAGACGATCTACCATGGGAAGATCTTCATCATAGATCTTCGTTTTTACCTGAGGCTGATGACTTTGAAAATGATTTTTCATCAATTTTTACAGCTGAATATGTCAAGGACGCTCAGAATCCCATGAAACATCCTGATTCAGAGTTGAATTTGGGAAACATTTCCCAAACTATTGCCATTGACATTTCATTCAAAACCGGAGTTATTGAAAACATTCATATAGGTGCCTCATGTACAGATAACGAAATTCAAACATACAAGGTCCTATTTCAAGAATCCCGCGACGTGTTTGCCTGGTCCTATGAGGAAATGCCAGGAATTGATCCCTCCATTGTTGTTCATGAAATCAAGACCTACCCGGACGCTAAACCCGTTCGGCAACGTCTGCGTCAGATACACCCTAGGAAAGCGGCTGCGATTAAAGCAGAAGTCGAGAAGCTGTTGAAAGCAGGTTTCATTTATCCGATCCCGTTAACGGATTGGGTATCGAATATTGTTCCGGTTAACAAGAAACAAGGAAAAATAAGAATATGTATCGACTATAGGGATATAAATCATGCTTGTCCAAAAGACAACTATCCTACACCCTATATCGATCAAATAATTGATGATTGTGCCGGCAGTGAAATATTTTCCTTTATGGACAGTTTTTCCGGTTACAACCAAATCAATATTCTACCTGCCGATCAACCAAAAACGGCTTTCATTTGTCCTTGGGGGACGTTTTCTTATTGCAAATTACCTTTCGGACTTAAGAATGCCGGAGCCACTTTCCAACGGGCAATGTCTTACGTGTTTCACGACATCAAGCACATTGTGCAACCGTATCTCGATGATTTGCCTGCTCATTCTTTACATCGAGCTGATCACCTTGTCCATTTACGCGCTATTTTTATGAGGTGTCGGCATTATCGAATTCGGTTGAACCCACACAAATGTGTCTTCTGCATAGAAGTGGGACGATTGCTAGGATTTGTCGTTTCAAAAGCCGGTATCCGCGTCGATCCCTCGAAGGTCGAAGCTATCATCAAATTGCCTCCTCCTTCGAGTTTGCGCCAACTCCAAAGTTTGCAAGGGAAAGCAAACTTTTTACGTCGATTCATTCCTAACTACGCCGAGGTTACAAAGGGTTTCACCCGGTTGTTGAAACAAAACGCTCAATTTTCTTGGGATGAGATAGCTCAGAAATCTTTTGATGCACTTAAGCACGCGTTGACCCATGCACCGTTGCTGCATCCTCCCAACTACAACCAAGACTACTTTTTGTATCTCGCTGCCTCCCACTCCACCATTGGAATGGTCTTAGTTCAGGAAGATGAATTCGGAACGGAACATGTAATATATTATCTTAGCAGGACGTTAAATCCCACTGAGCTAAAATATTCGCATGTGGAGAAATTGGCCCTGGCAGCTGTGCAGGCTGTCCAGCGTTTTCGTCATTACATTCTTCTCCGTAAAACTACAGTGATTTTAGATTGTAACCCTATGATCTATATTTTGACAAAACAATTGCTAGGGGGCAAGTACTCCAAATGGATTGTTATCCTGCAGGAGTTCGATTTGGAGTTTGAGAAATCCAAGTCTAAGAAATCCTTAGTTTTTGCGGAATTGATGTGTGACTTCCCGCGTGCTGACACGGAAACTGTGGCAGAGGAACCCATTACGGACGAATCTCTGTTTCTTATCAGCACTTTAGATCCATGGTATGGGGATATAATCGTCTATCTCCAAACCCAATCCTTTCGGCCCGAAGCTTCAAAGTCGGAATGCCAGAAAATTCGATTCCAGTCCCAACAATACAGAATTATTGGAGATACTCTTTATCGTCGTGGGGCGGATTTGATTTTTCGTCGTTGCTTAACTCATGAAGAGGCAGAAAGGGTTTTGAATGACTGTCATTCTGGAGCATGTGGCGGTCATATGTCTGGGTATGCCACAGCTCAGAAGGTGTTGCGTGCTGGCTATTTCTGGCCGTCCATGTTTAAAGATTGTATCATTGCGGTCCGAAAATGCCACAACTGCCAAGTGTTTGATCGCAAGATGCATGCACCACCCCTGCTCCTCTCCACCCTATAATTGTCGTTGGTCCTTTTGCTAAATGGGGTATCAATTTTATTACTTGTAACCCTCACTCGGCCGAGGGGCATGCGTATATCATCCTTGCGGTTGATTATTTTACTAAATGGGCCGAGGCGATGCCTACATTCGAGGCAAGCGGCAAAACAGCAGCGATTTTCATATTCAATCATATTATTGCTAGGTTTGGTGTCCCGCAAGCGATAATCACTGACCATGGGCACCATTTTCGAAACATTATGATGACAGAACTTACAAGCCAGCTTGGTTTACGCCATGATAGTTCTACTCCTTATTATCCTCAAGCAAACGGTTTGGTTGAATCCATCAACAAAGTTCTCGTTATCATGATCCGACGAATCATTGGTATTCATCGGTCGAATTGGCATAACATGTTATTCTCAGCGCTTTGGGCATATCGAACCTCAGTAAAAACATCAACAGGGTTCACTCCTTTCCAACTAGTTTATGGTTTGGAAGCAGTGTTGCCCATTGAATGCGAAATCCCATCACTTCAAATGGCTATTGAATTACTCCCAGCTACTTCCGAAGAGGAGAAGCATCTGTTATACTTAGCTAAATTAGATGAGACTCGACGTGACGCTGCTTTGGCAATCGAGACTCACGCAAAAAGGATGAAAGCTCAGTATGACCGTAACGTGACCCCTCGTAATTTTTCGGAAGGAGACCTAGTGCTATTATATGATCAAGCTAACGATAAATTAGGTGCTGGAAAATTCGTTCCCATGTGGCATGGGCCCTACATTGTCAAGCGAAAGCTGGCAAAAGGGGCCTATGAGCTGGTAGATTATGATGGGGACTCTTTGGGTAAGCCCAGAAATGGACTTTACCTAAAGAGGTATTATGCTTAAATAGTGGGTATGGAGATTTAGTTAGTCCTAGTTAGGTTAATTTTCTTTTTAACTGGTGTGTTTGCTTAATTTTAGGCTGTGTGCTTAGTTTAAAGAGTGTGTTTTTGTCGTTATTCTGGCTTATCTTGGTTTTACTCTTGATATTGCAGATGTCGACGCCTCTCCAAACGTACATTGGATTTGCTGATGGTGCTTGTCGTAGTACACGGAATATCTCTTCCGCAGCTTGGGTTATCTATTCACCCTCTGACGAGTTAGTTTCTATGCATGGGGTGAGCCTCGGTCAAACAACAAACAACATTGCAGAATACAGTGCAGTGATTGAATTATTATCTGAATCTATTTCATTTGGGATTCGGAGTTTGATAGTGAGGTTAGATTCTGAACTCGTTGTATTACAGCTTAATAGAGTCTATGCCATTAGAAATCCAGTGTTATTAAGATTGTTTTTGAGGGTGCGTCTCTTGGAATGTGAATTTGATTACATTGAATATCAGTATATTCCAAGGTCTTTAAATACATTAGCAGATGTAATGGCGTCTCGAATGTTAAATAGACATTTGTAACAATCATAAATGTAAATTTATAAACATTTCATCACACATGTTTAACAAAATAAGCCGATAATAATGATATATATAGATAGGAGTGTGTCAAAAATACATCGTCTTCGATCATAGGTTGAAAAACACCTTATGATCGGCAAAAATGATAAGTACAAAAAACCAAAAATGTCATATGTGTCTACAAAAGCGACTAGCCAATCACTGGTGGTGCTCTCTATACGAGACCACTTCCCACACTACCCTACACAGAAACCTCCTGAAAGGTCCTGGGACTGCGACCACGTAGCACTGAAGTCGGATAGGAATGTCATCTATAGTGGTCTCTGGTATATCCGCCGTCAGACGCTCTAGATCCTGTTCCAGCCCGGCTAAGGTCTCTGCGGCCGCATCCTGTGGGGCTGGTGTTGGTACAGCTGGTACTCTCCTCTCAAAAGCCCGGAGGTTGGCCGGACGCCGTGGACCTACATCTGCATTTTGAAAATTTGTGCTGTCAGTTTTGAGGCGATATATAAAAAACAAAAAAAAAATACATAATTTAAAAACTTGTGAAAAATGAAATACCTCTGTCGTCCCATTGTTCTCCCTGTGGAAGAACCATGTCCGGATCATTGCGAAAATCCATTCCGGCATACGGAAAATCCTGAATCGCAAAGACCTGGCCCTCTAGCCAGTGAAAGTAACCATCAGGAAATCGAACAACTGCTGCTCCCTCATCAGGATGTCGGGCCATTACCGCAACCCATCTCGTCAACTTAGGCTCCCGAGGAGCCCCAACTGGAACTGTAAGATGCTGGGGGATCAGCATTGGAACTCTCTCTAGGGCAAAGCTCACGACTAAAGGCCCATATCCAAAGGTCTTCAGTTGTCCTCTCTTTGCCCTGGTTAGTTGGCCCTTCATATTGGCCAACACAGCATCGCACCAGTTGAAAATGGTGCCTTGGAAGCAATCTATAGCCATCCGCATTTGGGATCCAGTGGCTATGTGCAAAGCGGCAGCGCCGCAGAGTCTGGTAACTGTAAAGGCAATTACCATGACTTCAGGTCGGGATGTATATTTGATTTCTATCCCCTTCTCCTGGTTTTGATTGTTACACCACTCTAGCAGGAGACTAGCAAGGGATTGGCCACCCGGCCTAATCCCGAATAGAGAGAGTTGCTCGCCCCTGTTAGGAAAGCCAGTGAGAAAGTATATGTCGGAGGACTCTATCTCGAGCTGGTTTTCTCCGATGTAAAAACATTGATCCTAAATATTCCACCTTTCAACCAGCCACTCTAAGAATGGCACCTGGGCCCTCATGCCAGGTATGGCCCAGTATTTATAGAGACCGCATGCCTTTAACGCATCAATAGAAGGTTCATGACCTATTGCGGCCAAATCAACGTCTTCGTGCTCTCTTTCACGCCAATCCAGCATGGTGAGTGACCTACACACCAAAAAACAATAGTTAGAATTCATTAAATAAAATTTGGTTGGTTGAAATTGGAGTTTGGGGTTTCAAAATGCGTGTTTCATGGGGTACGCACCCCGTGTTCAGAACACAGAGCGTCGGTACGCAGCTGGTCTGAAGGCGGGCTGCGTAACCTGACCTTTTTCCTATATACGAAAAAGTCGGGGTACGCAGGTCACCCATAGGGCAACTGCGTACCCCGAGAAACATATTTTAAAACCCTAAACCCCCTAAAAAAATCAAACTAAAACTTGAAATGAAATTCTAAACGGATGAAATTGAAGAGGAGGATGTTGTGAAATACCTGAAAGAGACGGCGCTCGATTCTGACGGTCGGATTCTCCGCAAAGTCCACGGGAAGTTTTCTTGTCAAAAGCCCTTTTCTCAACCTCAACAGTAAAATGGTAAAAATGACATGGTAAAAAGTCTTTTATAGGTTTTTTGGATGAATGAATGCTAAGTTTGTTTATTTTTCACCATGAAAGGACATTTTTCAATGTATTTTTACCCATCTTAAACAGGTATGAGTAATGTGTCGTTTTTGTGCAGGACAAAAGGACTTTAGAGTAAAATCATCATTTTTCATGAACCAAAACATCAGAGTCATCTTTTAAGCTCTTTTCTGACTCCTAAAAAATGAAAAGATGGCCGAGCGTTTTTTTTACACTCGTTAAAACGGAATTAAAAGACGGTCCCCTTATAGCTCTTTTCTGACCGTAAAAACAGGAAAAGATTGTCGGGTTTTTGTCGTTTCAAACTCGATACGGAAATAAAACGACGTGTCCTTGATCGCTTTTTACTTTTCAGGTCAGAGACACTAATCATGAAAGTACTCCTTGGTCGCAAGATCAAGCGGTTCCCTTAGGTATTATTTTATACTTTTTCGGGCTTGGGAGACACAAATTTACGAAAAAGTTCACCTTGGAGTCTTCTTTAGTTTTTTCAGACTCTCTAAAAATGAAAAACGCTGAGTTTCTCCTATACTGGACTCGTTAAAATTTCACAGTAAAGGACCTGTACGATTACAAACAGGAACGGACCACTCCTTCTTAGGGTCCGAATCTAAACTAAGTTGGACTCATCCGAAGGATGAGCTTATAATCAAGCATATGTTATCCTCCTCAAGCTTGTAAAAAATAAAGAGGTACTTGCCAGAAATGGTGGGGGAAAAGAGAGAGGAATGAACCGATTTGTTATCCTTTGTTACAGAAGAACCTTATCACCGCTCTTGAACACGACACTTTTCATTCACCTGGGTTGGGAAATCCTTTGCCTTAAAAGTTGATCAAACCACTTTCAAAGTCTTCAACCGTTTCCGGGTATTAACTTTGGGTCAATCGTCACCAAGCCATCTGTCGTGTCGTTATGTGTTCAAGAGGTCTCTGCAAATAAACCATTCATATGCAAAATACTTGTCATCCATTTGACCATCCCTGAGTCAGTCCTTACAGCAACATTTCTTCAACTTGAACAATGATTTCGTGTTGTGGGCTTGCCTGCAACGGGTCACTTTCTATCGACACCAGCACATTATCTGGAAAGATGACTTAGAAATCGACAGTACCTTGAAGTCTGCATGCATCAATGGCAGATTTCTCGCCTTTGACGACAGTTTACATCATTGACTTTCGATCAGAGGATTCCGTGACGTGTTCGACATCAACTCATTCATTCACATTTCATGGATTGTACTGGGTACTTTGAGAACCATTGACATCACTGGTGGTCTCTCTCACGCTTGTTAACGGTTTACATCATTGACTGGTAATCAAGTGGTTTCTACCATGCTCGACATCAACTCATTTATTCGCATGGATAGAATCGTACCAATTCGGGAGGTAGAAATGAAGACCCTAGATCTAGTTTCCACCATCCAGGCTGCGAGGAGTTTTGTATTCATTATACAGTAGACTAATCATAAACAGATGGCTGCGCCCATACTGTGTCTACAAAAGTCTATGATTGTGATGTACTACAAAATCATTCTTGTATCAGAGTAGTAGTTAGATTGTTAGTTAAAGTTTTCAATCTGAACATGGGAATGCCTACCTCAGCGATGATATCATCTTATATATGTATTTTGTGTTGAATCTTTGCAGGTTCTGACCAGGTCCTCCGCAAGATACTCCTTGAAATGATAAAGTACTTCACCCTTCCTAGATCATAAAAACCCTAATCTACTACAGGCTTCGCACTTTAGGGGGCAATCTGTTACACTAAAAAATGTCACCATGACTATTTGTAGTTAGTATGGCTCCATCCACTGTCATACTATCCTCCTTGGCAAGTTTCATGCCTCTACTCTCCATGTCAAACTTCAAGAAAGAGAGAAAAGTCATTTAAAAGTCAATTATCTCTGGTACGCAGTTTCTCTTAGCCTCACCTGCGGGTACGCAACCCAAGTTCACAACACCTGCGTACTTGTACGCTCTGTATGTAAAGGGATGGGTGCGTACTCCTGTAAAGGTCAAAAGGCACAAGTTTCACTCCAAAAACTTTACTTGTGGTCATTTCTAGAGTCTTCTAGAAGCATGTTTGACGTGTATGAAGCGCCTCCAGATGGTTCATGTATCCCTACCAAAGAGGAACTTATCCCATCAATAGGGGAGCTATCCCATCCAAAGAGGGACTTATCCCATTGATGGTGGACCTGAATAACTTCCTCTAGAGCACTATAAATACAGGCATTGGGCCAAAGGGAGGAGAGGTTGAAAGCTGAACATTCCTAAGGGTAGATGCTGCTGGAATTAGGACTTCCTTGTAGAAGCTTGTGAGGAGAGATTACCATCTTTACTTGTTTCCATTGGGAGGTGGGTGAGCTGATCAGAGTAAGGGAGAACTCTTGTGGACCCTGGGAGGAGCTTGCACAACACCAAGGCTCAGGTTGTAATGGTTCCTTTTGTTACCTTTTAATACAAATTAGTCCATTCTTCTCAACAATTTGTTATTAATGAGTTGTTTCATGTACTCCTTGGTCTACATGTTAAATATGTTTTATTTTATGTGATATGCAGGTGCTATTTAATCGTTTGATTGTTGGTGAATGCAGGTTTCGAAGGGAAGGAGGAGCTCATCCGGATCAACGAAGCTAGACTACTACAACAGCGTTGGATTACAGGTAGGATCTAAACACTTGATTTCTCATATTGTAAAAGCATATTTAGAGAAGGATTGCTCTTATTTGTCTTGTTTGTCATTAGAGGGTCTTAGGCTTTCTAGGAAGGTCGGTTGTGTCTGCACTAACGACTCTTTCCGCGTGACAACTCCACTGGGGAGTCCTTTGTATGTTGCTTCTCTTGTTTTCTCTTCTTTTGGTTTTGATTTGGTGTCTTTTGGATTTTGGGGATTAACTGTCCGTCTTTTGGGTTACCTAGGTTGATCTGGGAAATCCCTCTATTGTTTGAAGGATTGACTGGTTTTTGTTTGGGAGTTTCTTGTTCGTTTGTCATTGTTTTTAAGATCATCGCGGAAAATAGCTTAACAGTCATGCCGACATCATCTTTACTCTTTTGTAAAGTCCTGTGAGTCGTTGAATCTCATCATGCAATCGTGACGACTCCTGAAATCGGATCGTCGCGGAAGAGACGTGTACTCTCACAACAATGTCGCTCTGTTGCTACCGCTAGTGGTTGATCGTCCCTAGTTGCTTGTGTATTAACCGCGATGATTCCTATAAAATTGTTTTTCAATTCTACCTCCTGAATTCACCAGTCCTGTTGATCTCTTGCCTTCTTTCTCTTGCTCAGTAGCTTGTTTTTGATTGTTTATGGTTAAGGCACTCTTTCTTTGGCTTTATTGAATGAATCCTGCATTTTTTCTCGTGTGACCTAGTTCGTTCTTTCAAATTCTTCAATTAATTGGCTTGGTTGCTGGTTTGCCTAAGGTTCATTTGCAACTTTCTTATTAGTTTGTTTGAGCCTTCTCAATTGCTTGTTTCTGGTTGACTTTTAGTGACGATTATTGAACCAATGTTTGGTATTGATTCAATTTCTTTTCACTACCGAACATAGATCACAATTGTTTGGATCGACCAGTTTTTTCATGCTTGCTTGTTTGTTTCTTTTAAATTTAAAACAATCAAAATCAAAAGACTGCATTCATTTAGTATACGAAAGTGAAAGTGTATTTGCATTTCAAGTTTTCATATTGGAAAGAAAATGATAAAATCCGTCATCAGTAGTATTTGTGCACTGTAGGGTTAATGTGTTTTTGTGTTGTGTCTCTTGGTTTATCTTGGTTTCCTTGGTTTGGGAATGATCTCTCTACCGTTCTGTAAGTAGGTGTTCATTGAAGTAAAAGGATGTTTCACTCATTCTAGCTGCATCCTAGGTTTTGTTGTATACATACGGTAAGGCCTGAAAACTGAAACATAATTCAAGATCAACTCTAAAATTAATTGAATAAACTTAACAACGCATTGGAACATAACGCACACTATTTAGAGGTCTAGGCTAGAGACGTGCTCCGGCATCGTTAAACCTAGTCACTATTGCTTTCACTCAAGGTTGGGTGATTCCTCCTTCTGTGACTCAATAGCGGTCTAGTACGGAATTGTGCTCCCAGTACCATCGAGTATATTTTGGGAGACCCCACTAGGTTATCATCCTATATCCCTAGGAATTCGTGTCTACCGCCTTGCAAACCGTAACACACCGAACACAGCATTCAAGAAGATTGACTGTCGTACGGAAATTCCTTGGTTTTCATATGATCGCCAAGGTGTATATGTAGTTTTACGGAATGTTTGGTAAACCTTTTGCCTAGTTTCTCTAGAGCAGTCACTTTCGTTCCTTTTAGAACTCCTTAAAAGAAAAGGTCCATCTGAGCACTTGTCACTTCAGGCTCATTAAATATTCGAAGGCGATTAGAGTCATCTTTTCATCCTTTTCTCGACTCTTTAAAGATGAAAAGGTCAAGTTCTGTTTCGATGTCTTAAAATTTACTCGGCCACATTCACACTTACCCTGTTAGATCTTATTGCATTTTAGTTTGCGTAGGGTTATTTCTCCTTACTCAATTAGTTATCCCTAGGGCTTTTGAGTTAAATCATCTTGGCGAAATCACCGATCCCGTCTCCTGTTCCAAGCGACCAAGGATCCCCATCTTTGTTACTCATGAGGTACCGGTTGCTAGTGATACTCTTCCTGTTATTCCGAGTATCCAACCGCTTAACTCTCACGCTCCGGAAGATGAGTCTTATGATATTCGTTGGAACCCCATTTGGGAGCCTTCCGAGGAAGATTTTCCCCTTACTCCTCCTATTGTTTCGGTCTCAATGTCTTCTTCTGACATGGATGAGACGAACCCTATCACGAGTGAAGAGTCCTTGATGACAAGTGGTGAAATTCCTATACCGACGGAAACTTCACCCTTCCGTGTCACCTCCCTTGGTATCACACTGCCTTTACGTTATAATGCTCTAGCTGATATCATGGGTTCTAGGTCTCCCCTTACAAGTTCCATGTGGTCTTGTACTGTCACTCCGACTTCGGGATCTTTCACTCCCCAGATTCACAATGTGACATCTGTCTCGACTATTCCAACTATTTGTGTGGCTTCCTCAACCCCCGCTGTTAGTGTTGTCACTACATCTTCAGTGGTGACCACTATTGCCGGGCCTTCAGCAGGTCCTTCACATAGTGGCCCTGTGGCACCCATATCTAGGGTTGTTGACCCTAGCCTAAGTGCCCACCTTCTTCTGGTTCTATTCCAGCAGGGGGGCATATGATCAATATCCTCAAATTCCTCAAAATATGGATCCTCAAAATCCGTTTAATTATTATGATTCTCGAGGAGCCCAAATTTATCACCCTAGACCCATAGCATCTCAACCTTTTGTTAAGGTCTTGGTTCCGTTGTCTATTGCTTAGGGTACCATGGCTTACCATGGTGGCCAAGCATAGTCTTAAAATATTCAAGGACCACCCTATCAAGGTCAACCATCTTACGGACATCAATCTTACAGACAACCGTACTATGGGCAACCTTATTCAGGGCAAACTCTCGGCCCACAAGGACAACCCATTCTGAGACAACCTTCAGCCTTCGGTGGGTCTTCTTTCACATACTTTGGGCAACCTTCTGGTAACCCAAGACAACCTTACATTCAACAAGGCCAACCTGGTACCCAACAAGGCTACCCTTCTGGACAAGTTGGTTAGTCTCAAATTCAACAAGTCTAGCCAATTGTCCAGCCTACTCAACCATCTGGTCAGTCTGGACAACCTTCGGTTCCGCAAGGTCAACCCAGTTCCCAACAAGTCCTAACTTCTGGGAAAATGGGCCAACCTCAACCTCAATCAGGCAAGCCTTCTATCCAGATGGATCAACCTCTATCTTCTCAAGGACATTCGTCTAGGCCTACTCAACCGGGCACTCAAATGATTGTTGCTTCTCAAGCTCCACCCGGTTTTTAGCCCCAGTCTGGGCTCCAGACCCAATCCGGTCTTCAAATTCAAGTTGGATCCCAATCCAACCTACTTATCAAATGTAGCCTGACTCCCAGGCTCAGTTTTGAGCCCAGCCACCTTATGGTTTTCAGCAATCCCAAGGGCAAACCCAATTTGCCCCATACCAGAATTATCAACAACTGCAAGTGAATCCTTACTAAAATTTTCATCAACCGTATGTTGCTCCTGCAGGCCAAGTTGGTAATCAGTGGAATGTTGGGGGTCAAATCTAGGGTCAACCATCCAGTTATAGCTATAACCCCTATGGACAAAACCCCTACAGACAAAACCCTTATGGGCCAAATCCATCCGGACAAAATCAATGGGGGCAACAAGCAGCTGGGTGGAACTCTGGTGCTACTTCCTACCCGCGGCCTCAGATGTCCTTTAACCCTCAATTACCTTTTTTAGCAACGTTGGAGTTACTGGATGTGTCCAAACTGACAAATGATCCCATTCTTCATAATCTGTATTGGCCACCGGTTCCAACTAAAATTCCTGGTGATTGTCCCAAGTTTGATGGTAAAGCTGGAGAAGATCCCCAAGCCCATGTCATGACTTATCATCTATGGTGTTCGTCAAACTCATGGCTTGATGATTCAATCCAGCTCTACCTTTTTCAACGAACCCTCACTGGCTCTGCTGCTAAATGGTATATTGAGCTAGCTCGTGGATCTTTTCAGGACTTTAACTCGTTGGCTATGGCATTTTTAACTCATTTTCAGTTGTCAATTTGATATGAAATGAACACACATCTCCTGAAATCCTTAAAACAAACCATGGCCACACATATCTCTGATCATATCCATGAATGGAGATGACGTCACCGTTTGATTAAGTTTTGGATTCCTGATCAGCTTCTGACTAACTGGTTCACAACCTCATTTGTCGGTCCGATAGCCCAGGACATTACTATGGGAGCATGTGTAACTGAAGAGAAAGCTATTGTGTGTGCTTAGTACCTTGACTTGGTTTACTCCCAGTCCGGTACACTATATGATTATTTTGCTGATGCTCTGAGGCTCGGAACTTCCAAAGCCCCACCAACACCATCTATTGATGACGTCATCGGTTCTGTCAATACGTCCTCTAAGAAATCTTTTGCGAACCCTGGGAAGCAAAAGTCAAACGCTTCGAATAAAAACACTTCTCAGGCTGTATGCAATTCTGGTAACACTTCTGAGGTTAACGTCGTTCAGTCCACCACGGCGGACAAAGCCTTGAAAGGGAAAAAGAAGGGAAAAGGAAAGAATAAGGTTGATCAACCGAAGCAGGATTCCCCTCAACCTCCACCCGAGGAAGGTGCCAAACACAAGCCTAAGTATCCTTGCCTTATCTGTGACAAGGATCACTATACTAAAGACTACCCCAGGTGGTCTGAAGTTAGTCCTTTGTTAAAAGGTGCCCCTGTGACTCCTTCCGTCCTCAAAGAGCCATTTTCCTCGCAACAGACACAAATGGTGGCCAATCCATCTCAATCCTCTTCTCCCTTTGGTTCTCAAGTATTTATGGCTGGGACGATTCCCGTCCACATTAGTACTTGGGAAAAAGAGTATCTGCCACCTGCCGGGAAGGAGACTGAGGTCCCCTCTAGTACTCCTCCGTCCAGTTCTAGTCCCCTCCATATCGAGCGACCTAGCACTGAAGCGGTCATCCGACCTCCTCCTAAAGGCGTGCTCTGGAAGTCTTCTTACAACCCTAATGCTCGTGTTGCTCAGCACTATAGCATCGTTGAGGACTTAGCCCAAGCCCCGTCAGCTATGTCCGCATTAGAAGTCCTCCAGAGTTGTCCATCTCAAAGGAAGTCCTTGCTATCAGCTATTAGTGGCATTGACCCAGCCGAATCGGACCTGATCACTTTTGACCTAGACAGTCATATACTGAGACTGCCTCACCAAATTTCCTTCCTTATTCAGGTCATCATTAATTCTAAAACTATTCATCGCACCGTCATTAATGAAGGCGCTTCTACTTGCATAATGTCTATTGCCAGTTGGAAGGCTATTGGTTCTCCGACTCTGAGCCAGTCTCCTACGACCTTGGAAGCCTTTGATGGGAGAGAGTCTCGTCCTTATGGTATACTCCAACATTTTCCTATTACTCTGGAAGGGAAGATGGTCGAAGTGGAGGTCGAAGTTGTTGATGCCAATTTAACTTACAACCTCCTTTTAGGATGAAGCTAGACATATGCCATTCGAGCTGTGGCTTCATCTCTATTTTGTTCATTCGTTTTCCTCATCAAGGGAAGATCATCACAGTAGACTAGTTGTCCTTCTTCGCCTCCTCCTCCTCTGATGGCAACGTGCCTTTCATGGAGCATACCTCCGTTCCATGTGAGAGTGTGGGTGTTGGACTCTTTAAAGATCCTGCCCTTATGGGTATTTTTTCACTCCCACCTCCCAACATCGCTCCCATTAATATGATTTATGTTCACTCTGATCAGATAGAATCCTGGGGCGATGAGATGGCGTTGAGTCCTGCCGAGTTCAACTATGTCGAAATTGTTTTTGTATCGGCTCCATCCCCTAAACCTGCTCCATCTAGCAGAGCTCTCGACTCATACACTCAATCCCCTTGGCTTGGAGATGCTGCTTCTTCAGACCCTTTGAAGGAAATTTTTCCTACTGATGAAATGATTATTGAGACCATGTCTTTTGAGGAACCTCCTTGGTCTGATCATCACCATCATTCCTCATTTCTCCCTGTTATCACTCAAGTTGTTCCCTTTGACTCCCAAGGGAATACGGCCAAGGTAACCACTAACCAATATTTTGGTCACAGGTTCTAGCCTACCTATGACTAGACAGGTCTCTCTCTGTATGCTTTAGCTTTGTTTGTATAAAATATTAGGCTAGCTATGATGCTCAAGGTTTTGTTTTTTGGAATTTACTGGGTGATGACTTCAGTCAATATATATATGTGCTCACTAGAGTGCTCTAGGCCATTGGGCATGGAGTCAGTGTTCCTTTAGTTGTTTGATATGCTGTGTTGATACAGTAGTGATGTTGCAGAGCCAGATAAGTGTCTGAGAAACAATGTTTCGAAATTGTGATTAAGTGTGATGTAGCCAGGCTATGAAAGGCATCTAAGAATCTTCCAACAAACTGGTATGGAGAAACAGTGAGAATATTATTTAGAAGCAGTGAAGAATTTCTATATAACATTCAGATTTATAGAATTAATGAAAACATGAGCAATTAAGAATTCATGTCCATGATTAATTCTGAAGAAAACATTTACAGCAGTAAAGATTGAGCACAAGGTGTAAGCAAACATATCTTGTACTATTCCTTTTCTTTACTGCTAGATTAGTGAGACATGCGTATGATTTAATAAACATAAGGAGACAAAACAGAGATTGAGAAAAACTTATTATTCCATCAGACAGCACAAGAATTCTGCAACAGCACGCATGGCATCAGCAAGACATCAAACATTCAGGAGATCACTGAGCTTGTCCAGCCCTTTGCATTAGAAAATCTGAAAGTATACAATACATTTGCTTCAGAGTGAAAATCACCAACCCCTCGTACATTGCTAGGGGAGGTATATATACATAATTTACATAAGAAAATATCTAGCTGAAGAGTAAATGCTTCATTAATGTCATGCCAACTCCTGGAGCGTTGTAGCTGAGGGAGTAAATGCTGTAGTAACTCTTCAGTGCCTTAGCTGTCCAAAATGGTCAGAAGATGTTGACTTTGTGGCTTGTTGGAGTCGGTTGAGGATACGCTGTCCAAAAAGTGCGTATATCTTATCTTTTGCTTGCTGCCGCTGTCTTTTGCTGAGTCACCTTTCAGCTGCCTTTAATGCTGCCTTTATTCTGCTGTTTGACTTTTGCTGAGCTGTAGCCGACTGGGATGGAGCAACTGAGACTATTGTGGCAAAATTTGAAGCATTGCCTGCCACCAATCCTCCTTGGGCATTTGGTGTCTTCGGATCTTCACCAAGGTCTCATCTGCTTCAGTATATCTGTAAAAATTTGGAGGAGTTTCAAAAAGGTGCTTTACTTCATTTTCAATAAAAAATAGACCTTCAAGTTTATTGTATAGGCTTTGTCCTGTTGGAGGCCCTGTTTCTTCAGAAGTACTGCCAGATGCAGTGATTTGATTTTCAATGTAATTTGACATCCTGGTGGCATACTGTTCTCGGGAGATCAGTCTTCCTGCACCGTTCAGTAGGCTGGGCAGTCCCTTTTGTTGCAATGCTGCCATTTTAAGTTGGTACTCATCCACCTCAGCCTGTATCTCATAGCATCTCCTCTCCACGGTCTGTACAAAATTCCTCAGAGTTAGCACCTTTCTAGCTGTGAGGACAGCCTCTGTTCTGTTGACAATGCCGAAGGCTGCCAGTTCTTCTTTAGTTTGGTTATTCAAAAAGTCAATCATTCTATTGGCCTGCTCAGGCCTGTTTCCCAGCATTGTTTTGGCCTTCTGAACTTCTATTTGTGCTTGGCCAATTAAATCCATTTGTTCATATACAGTTTTAATTGACTTCCATTGTTTAGTGATGGATTGGTCAATTTTGGCCCAAAGAATTCTTTTTATTTCAGCCATGGTGCTTTCTAGATTCAGCTCTTTCTCTAAGGCCTTTATCTTTTCTTTGAGAGCCTTTATCTCTCTTCCTTGCTCTGCCACAGTCATTTTTGATTTATCATATTTGGTATCCAGCTCTGCCAACTTTTCCTTGGCCTGCCTTATTTCAGTGGCCTGGAGCTCCATTTCTTTAATAGCCTTGGTCAAGTCTTCCATGCTTGTACTGGAGTCTGGAGCTGTTGTTGTTGCTGCTTCTGTTGCGGCTGTGGTTGTGACAGGGGCTACTGCTGCCTCTGTTGTTGCTGTTGTGGTTGAAGTGGTTGGAGGAACTTGGGATGTAGATTCTCCCTGCTTATCTTGTAATGCCCCTTCAAGTTCCTTCTCCAAATCGAGGACCTTCTGGTTGAGCTACATTATAAGGTCCAGTTGCTCATCGGCCTCCTTTTCCTTTTGTAACTCTGCTGTTTGAGGGTGCTCTGTGGGCAGCAGCTTTAACCTCTTTTTCAGTGCATTGAGGTCATCTTCTTTTTTCTTGAGGAGGGCCCTTACGCCCTTTGGATCCTTAGGATCATGTCCTAAGTCAATGATGATGTCCTCCAGCGATTTTATTCTGTTGTCCTTGGCCAAGGAGGACATTCTCTCAAAATCCAACTGAATGTTGGTATTTTTCAGTGATTCTTTTAACTCATGAGCCATGGTTGCCCTGTCCACCAAGGTGGCATAGACCATTTCTCCAGTTTGCTTGTGGAGTTCTATTTGGTCCATGGGATGGATGTCCTTGGCCATGACCTCCACCCTAGTCCTCACAAAATCTGCAGCTGATTTTGGCTGCGGCACTTTAGGCTTGAAATGACTGAGGATCATTTTCTCCTCTTTCAGGTCATAAACCGACATCAATCTTTCTTGTTGGGCAGGTGTTGCATTCAGAAACTGTTTATAGACTTCCACCCTCAGCAAGTCATTTTGTGCCTTTATTTGCTTGAAAGAAGCCTTAGTGCTTTTGGGCTTCTTGCTCTGCTGAGTGGAGGAGGACACTTCCAAACCAAGTTGTAATCCCTGCTCTTGCTGAAAGGAGCTTGTACCTGTATGTTGGCTGCCTTCTCCATCTTTCCTTGAACTGTCAAGGACTTCTTCACTGATTTCTTCTATCTCCGGAGAATCAACCCTTTGCCTCTTGGCCTGGGGTTGCTGGGAGGATCCACTAGCAGGAGTGGACTCTTCTCTGTCTCTTTTCATACCCCTCTCCTCATGTGCTGGGGTTTGCAAGATTGGAGCTGCTGGTGGCTCAGTTTGTGGAGGGGGGGTGTGCTCTTGTTGCTGCCCTATTGAGGAGGCAGGCTGTTCTTTGACTGTTTCTTCTTCAGCACCCATTATTCTTTTACCCTTGTCTGTACCTGGTGCTGCTGTGGAAGATGTCTGTGTGGTTGGTGCAGCTGCTGAGGCCGAGGTACCTTCTCCTACTGGCTGCGGTCGTTTGAAGGGTACCTGCTGCACAGAATCCAAGTCAAGAGTCTTTTCCAAATCCTTGACATTCTTTTGCATTATCTCTTCTTCAGTTAATTTTTCAATTAAAGTGTCTTGCAGCCATTCTTGCTGATTGGCATACTTTTCAATATGTGGGTACTTGCAATGCTCATAGCCTAACAGCCTGTACTTAACTCTTCTAGCAGTGATGAAGCCTTCAGGGTCATAGGGGACCCAACGGAAGCTTTTTGAGAGCATGTACTTATCTTTAAGGATTAGCTCAGCATCTTGCCATCCCTCTTTTTTATTCATTATAAAGGGGCCCAGGTGGTGCTTGAACTTGAGATGGGATTTCTTTTTGGAGCTGTGAAAGTGAGTGAGGTCAGAGTGAATTAGCTGCCTATAATACTCCAAGGCAAATAGCCTCATGGGCACATATTTTGGGAGCCTGTATGGACAGAGCTCACAGCCATAGACTCTGATGACTGTATGATCCTCATATAGGTACCAATCACCTATTTTGTAATTCTTGGAGAGCTGCAGGACCTTCTGTATTTCAAATGATATTCTGGGAGGAGGGGACCTCATTAATAAACAAGAGACTGGATAAACAAACTGATCAATGAATTCACAATATGAATATGGTGACTTTTGCACTTGATGATAGACAGATGTCCAGAAGATAACAGATCTTCTTTCCCCTTTAGAGTCCAGCTTTTTGATGTAGCATGGAAAAGCCTCGGACTGATAGTACATGAAAAGGTGGTAGATATAAGATGAATACTTGAAGATGCCCTCTCTGTCTACCTTGCACAACTGCTCATGAATCTTGTTAGATATGAATTTGGCAAAATTATATTTGCGGGCAGGGGGTTGGCCTGGGCTATAAGCAGCTAAAAATACCAGCATTGTTTCATCCACATGCTCACTGGTTCTGTATCCCAGCACATAAGCAATCATGTCCAACAGAAGTCTGCCTATATCAGTAAAATAGACATCCAAGTAGGGAGGTGGCCCTGTGGGCTGGCAATCAGGCCTCATAAATATCTTGGTGATTTTCTGAATGTCTTCACTGGACATCTTGGCACCTGTGTCCAACAGATAGTTCATGGAGAAAGGGAACAGCAGCTTAGTTTGATTGAAGTTAAGCATCTGGTTGATGGATTCAGCATTAATGTGAAAGAGGATGCTCCCAGATGGAGACTTAACAGCTTTGTGTTGCACATCATAATTTTCAGCACATAGGCGAATAATCTCTGGAAAAATGTTGACAGAGGGGAGACAGTAGTATGGCAGATTTGACTCCCATATCCCATATGTATCCTTGCCATTCAGGTAGTCATCTCTCAATTGCCTGAAGGTCTGCAAATGGTCCTTGTTACCCGCAAAGTCTTGGATGAGGTAGTCCCTTTCAGCAAGAGGCAAGGACTCCAGGTCTTTATTTGGTGCATTTATGGGAGCAACACTGAGGGCTGTGGGTGCAGGAGCAGCCATCATGTAGTCTGAATTGAATAAGTTAGGTGTAATAGCTTGCAAGGATCCTCCAAATTCAAGTGACAGACTCAATGTAGATGATGCTAGAAATTCTCTCCAAATGGAATAGGCGGGCTATGCAGGACTGTCTCTACTTTGCTTGGGTCAATTTATAGAGATTGTGAATTGATGAAGATGAATTGCAGAGGGTATGTAGGATTCAAGCTGGTGAAATGCAGCTTTGGGCATGCACCCGGCAAAAGGAACAATGTCGGGTAGCTCAAGGATAAATTTGTGACTTTAGGTCGTGAGTTTATTGTTTCAATATCAAATTTATAGAGCTGGGACAATGTGGGTTAATTTAGTTCCAATTTAAGTAATAGAAAGCTTCAATTTGGGACTTTGACAGGTGCTTAATGGAGAATTTGCAGAGAAATGGTATGCATAGGGGCAAAATAAGGGAATTGTGGTGAATACCTGGATAAACAGCACGGAAATCCTTCGGGTCGGACAGGGGTGCTAGATGCAGCTGGATTGACGAGTTGTGGCGGCTCCAACTTTGAATTTGGTGTTTAGGAAGCAATTTCGTGGCGAAAAGGCTTACAACGGCTCAGTCACTTTCGCTCGAAAATGACACAACATGGCCAAAAACGGGCTTTTTAACGACAAATTTGGACAAAAAGGGACATTGGCACTTTTCCGCCGATGACGTCAGCATGACGTCATGGCGGGGCCCGGGGTACGGAGGGTAACGTGGACGTTGAGCTTGAGGCTAGCGCGACTGGACACGGTGGCGGGCGGAGAGCAGTGGCAGGGCTGCGTGGAGGGCCACGAGGCGCGAGGGCAGGCGGAGGCGGCACGACGTCATGATGACGTGCGGGTGACATAGCAGGGAGGTGGTATCGGGGAGGTGGTAAGCAGTCTCCCCGCACCACCTTTGGGCGAAGGCGGTATCGGGGAGGGGGGCTCCGAACAACCCCGCCGCTTGCCACGCGTCCCGGGTACGGCCACCAATACCGCCATCTCCCCGGACGTTAAAGGGAGGCATGTTGGGGTTTGAAAAAGACCGCCCACCGTTGGATCGGGGGCGGTGGATGATCGACGGTTGGCGGGCGCTGTTGATCGATCGCGCAACTTTGGGTTGGGTCCCGCCCGACCATTAAAATATTCAGTTTAATATTTGGGGCGCGGGACTTTGGGTTTTGGGGTTTTTGTGGGTTTTTGAATTAATCTGTCGGGGGGAACAAAGGGTTAGAATTAGGTTTGAGCAGAGGGAAAGGGGGCTTTATGAGATTTTTAGGAAAAAAGGGGAAATGAGGGATAAGTGCAGGTTATTACTCTGACCAGAGGTTAGAGCAACCCCAAAGCAGGATTAACGATAGTCCCTGGTGGACTAATGTCTCCCTTAGACAAACTTATTTAGCTATAGTGCTAAAGGGGAGTATTTATACATTGCTTGGGGTATTATACACCATGGTGTTATAATAGTAGGGGAAAGGGGGACATAGGGGATTTAATGTAAATACAGTTAGTAGTTAGTACTGGGGGGGAATGAGAATGGGAAGTGGTAGTTACTAAGATTTTCAGGAATCAAACTTAGTTAGGAAGTAGATCAAAATGAAAAGAATTTTTACACAAGAAATGTGGCTTCTTTTCAAAATAAAGAAGTCATTTATGACATGAAATTTGTACAAGTGAAGAGTGTAGGGAGGACTGATCAGGCAGATCCTGCAGTCCTCATGGGGGATTAGTAAAAGACTTTTGAAGGAGATGAGGGGAGTTAGTGATAGTTCAGTAGTTTGCTCAATGAGCCATTAGACTTGCCTTTCTTTTGCTGGTAACATCATCGTAATTCTTGCCAATTGATATACTTAGATGATGCCTTCTGCAACTTTCAACTGTCTACCTTGTCTATTATGCCTAACATTTTTTCTTCATTTTTGATGGGTGCACTTGGTCTTGCAAACTCTGATAATTCTTTTTCTTTTTGCTGCTCTCCTATCTCAGTCTACCCTTATGAATTCCAAGGGCCCAGATTAAGCAGTTGGGCTCCTTTCTTTCTCTATCCACCTAGTCACCTGTCAAGCTTGAACTGTTTGAACAGGTACTTCCTCTCTAATCTACAACATGCAATTTAAAACATGGTGAGGGCCAGTTTGAGCTATTGGACCACCCATCAAACTAGTAGTGGCAATTTGGACTAGCCACTTTCATGGTCTTTGTTTGGGGTTCATTTCTTTTACTTTTTCTCTGACCAATTCATTTTCTTGCCCTTTGATTTTTCTTTTAAGGCATACCCTCTTTACATTTTTTAACATGTCTGCTCTCTTCACAAAAATGGAACCTTAGTGGCATGGAAGTTGAGCATTTTTGGCACTTCCATTGTCAATCATGAGATATGAAAACCTATTGGTATAGGAGGCTAACAGTGGCTCCACTTGGGGATGGCTTTTCTAGATGAAAAGTCAAGAACAGCAGGTCAGATTGCCTGAATTTGCTTCCCTGTTGCTGGTTGAATTTCTGTGTTTGTTGGAGACCAATGCTTAGGATCCTTGATGTTTGCAGGCAGCACCCAATGAGCTAATTTGCTGTGAATTTTTAGATTTGTTTTTCATCTGTTTCTCAAGCTTTCTTTTCATGATTTGATAGTTACCCTTTGCTTTCCTTGCTGCCCAAATGCCAGGATCGATATTTCCCAAAAATATCATAGTATATCATCCTGGTCTTCTCAAAAATGTGATGCACTTGCTCCTTTATTTATTTGTTGTAATTGAAAATACTGGGAATACAAATATTTATGTACAATACATTCTTGTTTAGTGTTTAATCAAGGGAGTCAAAATAATGCTTGAGCATTCTCCCATTAACTGGGCCTTCCTCAGTGTCTGAACCATCCACACTTCTCAAAAAATAAGTATTATTTCCTTGTATGGCATAAATGACATAGGGTCCCTTCCATAGAAAATAAAATTTACCATGTTTGCCTTTGTCCTCTCTTCTGGAATCCCATCTTAACACTTTATTTCCAATAAAGAAATCTTCAGCTTTGGTTCTTTTGTCAAATATTCTTTTGATCTTTTCTTGTAGAACTTGAGTTCTTTGATAGACTTCTTCTCTTGTTTGTTGTAAATGAATTGTTTGATTAATTCTTCTTTGGATGTCATTGGGCTTAGCTTGTATTTCTTGCAGCAACTTAATCACAGGAACTCATAGAGATGTAGGAAACTTTGCTTCTAGCCCATAAATCAATTCATATGGACTCATGCCAATTGATCTCTTGGTGGTCAACCTATCTGCCCACAGTGCATTTGCCAGCTTTTTATGCCAGTTCTTTTTGTTTTCTTCCAAAACTTTTTTAATGATGTTGATGAGACTTTTATTGGAAGATTCAGCTAGGCCATTACCTTGAGGATAATAGGCAGTGGAATGACCTAGGGTCATGTGATACTTGTGACAAAAATTGATCATTTTCTTGGACTTGAAAGTTGCGCATTGTCTGTGATGATTTTGTCTGGACAGCCAAACCTGGATAAGATATTGGTTTCTAGAAATTGTATAATAATGGAGTCATTGGCTTGCCTGCAAGGGATGGCCTCTATCCATTTGGTAAAATAGTCTGTAGCAGTGAGAATCCACCTATGCTGGCCAGAGGATGAAGGGTGAATTTCACCAATGAAGTCTAAACCCCATTGCTGAAATGGTCTCTCAGTTGAAATTGGTTTGAGTGGTAAAGGCAACAGCTTCCTCTTGCCCTCAAAAATTTGACATTTATGGCAAGACATTACAAATTTCCTTACATCAGTAAACAAGGAGGGCCAATAAAATCCAGCCCTTAGGATTTTATCAGCTGTGGACTTCCAGTACAAATGTCCTCCACAGTCACCTGCATGAAATTCTTTGAGGACATTGTCAGTTTCTTCTAACGTTAAGCAATTGAGTAATATTCCCTCATGATTTCTCCAAAACAAAACATTGTCAATAATACAAAACTTTGATGCTTTCATTTTCAAGAATCTTTTCTTAGTTCTGGACAACCCTGGAGGAGCTTGCAGGTTTAGTAATACAAAACATATATCAGAAAACCATGGGGATTGCATAAAGGGTTGTTTGATCTGTGGAGTCGCCATCTCCTGTTCGTCGTCCAGTTCATTTATGTCAAGGGCTTGGAAATTGGTTTCAGTAATTAATTTGGCTAGGCCTTGTCCTTTTTTTAGTTTGGTCGGTTTGATCTCAATGCCATATTCTAGGATGTTAGCAATCCACTTGCCTCTCTTGCCTTCAAGGCCCTCTTGGGTTAGAATATCTTTGACCACTGCATTAGGAACATAGGCAATTATATGAGAGTAAAGAATGTAGATTCTGAAATCCTTGATAGCTTTTACCAATGCATAAGCTTGTTTTTCCATGATCTGATATTTCAGGGGAGCATCCCTAAGTGCTCTGCTGAAGAATGCAATGGGTTTCTCACAGCCTTGATCATCCTTTTGTAGTAAAACAGCAACAATTGTATGCTCAGAAGTAAAAGAGAATATGATAAAATCTTAATCAAATCTAGGGCTTGTTAGAACTGGTGTGTTTGTCAATGCTCTTTTGATATCCTCAAAGGCTTGTTTAGCTTCCATAGTCCATTTGACCTTGGAATCCTTTTTCAGCATATTGTTTAGCAGTCTAATGAGTTCAGCCAAATTGGGAATGAATCTCCTCAAGAAATTGATCTTCCCTAGAAAACTTTGTAATTCTTTGATGTTTCTTGGATGTGGTACTTGTAGGATAGCTTGAATTCTGTCAGGATCAATCCTAATACCATCTTTTGAGATTATATGCCCCAGGATTTTGCCTTCCTCCAATCCAAACAGTGATTTCTTTGGGTTCAAAGATATGCCATATTTTCTACAAATTGTGAAAACCTGCCTTAAGTGTTCTAAGTGCTCTTGATCTGATTTTGAAAAGGCGGTTAGATCATCAAGATAGACTACTAGGAAATCATGAAGTTCCTTGGCAAAGGCAATATCCATTGCTCTTTGGAATGTAGCCCCTACATTTTTAAGCCCAAAAGGCATCTTAACATATTTGAATGTTCCCCAAGGTGTTGTGAAGGCAGTTTTATCTTGGTCATCCGGGTGTACTAGAATCTGATTGAATCCTAAGAAACCATCTAGCAAGGAGATCCTTGAGGCTCCCACCACCCTTTGCAAGATATGGTCCATTTTTGGTAACGGATAATGGTCCTTGAGAGATACTTTGTTCAGATTCCTAAGGTCAACACACAATCTGATTTCTCCTGTCTTTTTCCTAGTAGGTACTAGGTTTGAAATCCATTCTGAGAATCTGATTGGGGCAATGATCCCTACTTCATACATACGTTTGACTTCTTTTTCAATGAGGGGAAGGAGGACTGGATTGATTCTCCTGAGTTTCTGTTTAAAAGGCTTCTGATTTTCTTTTAACGGTATTGTGTGCTGGATAACTGATGTATCATAAGACTTAAGGTCCTCATAGCTCCAGGCAAAGACATCTTGAAATTCTCTAAATAACTCAATGTATTTCAGCTTCTGTTCAGGAGGTAATGCTTTGGATAATTTGACCATTTTGGGACGTTCAGGTGTCCCAATGTTACAATCCTCTATTTCAGCATTCAGTGGTTGGATTTTTGGTTTTCTTGAGATATCATTTGAGTCAAACAGATCCTCCAAAGGGGTTAGACCTATGGGCAGAAAATTATCCTTTAGCTCAATTACCTCATCTTCTGTTTCAGCCATTTCCTCTGCATTTTCTGATTGTTAGAAAATTATATATTACGGAGCAATGGAACACATAAAATATTGCAGAAATATAAACACAGAAAACGCACAAAACAAGAGAGACACAGATATACGTGGTTCACCCAGTTTGGGCTACGTCCACCCCGAACAGCCAGTCCTTCCTTTCTATTATCCAGCAAAATGAAGAGATACAACCTACAGCAAAACCGCTGTAATATCCTCTATTTTCTCTCACAGTCTCACCTCTATGTTTCTCGCTCACCGAATACACATCTATATCACAGCCTCAAATACAATGCCCTCATATAAAGAGAGGGGATGCCTTCTAGGGCAAAAAACCCTAAACTAAACATAAGTTCTACCGTCAGATCATCTGCCTAATGAACGGCCCAGATTGACTAGAAATTACTATACTTTTACAAGGCAATTTTACAGCTGTTTTTAGCTTCGGGGGCGCTGCCCCCGAAACCCCCCGCCAGGGGGGGGCTCCCGACCCCCCACGGCAGCGATTATTTTACGGGCGGCGTTGCCGCCCCATTTTGAATTGGGGTCCAATATGCCGGTACTATAGAAGATAATCAGGCTCCACACCCAACAATCTCCCACTTGGAGACTGATTGTAGCAACTCCACCGCTGCTCCATTTGCTGGACAATGACTCCTCTTTGGACCTGGCTATTTCTCATCTTCATCGTCATCCTTGAAGACCAACTGAAACTGAGCATATTCTCAGTTTCTCCCTGGTTACAACTTTTGTTAGCATATCTGCAGGGTTCTGGCTAGTGTGTATCTTTTCCAGCTTCAACTCTCCATCTTCCAACACTGATCGTATGAAATGGTACTTGAGCTGTATGTGTTTTGTCCTGGAATGAAATGCTGAGTTCTTTGCAAGATGAATGGCACTTTGACTATCACTGTATAACGTGCCCATATCATGCTCCTTACCCAATTCACCCATAAACCTTTGTAACCAAATCATTTCTTTACTAGCCTCTGTAGCAGCAACATACTCTGCTTCTGTTGTTGAAAGTGCAACAACACTTTGGATTTTTGAAACCCAACTGACAGTTGTTCCTCCGACAGTAAATACATATCCTGTAGTGCTCCTCCTATTATCTCTGTCACCTGCCATATCTGCATCAACATATCCTTGTAGGGATATGTTTGAACCACCAAAGCATAATGCCTGATTTGTGGTACCTCTCAAATATCTGAGAATCCATTTCACTGCCATCCAATGTTCCTTTCCTGGATTGTTCATGTACCTGCTTACAACTCCCACTGCATGTGCAATATCAGGCCTTGTGCAGACCATTGCATACATTAAACTTCCAACTGCTGATGCATATGGAACTTTAGACATATAATCCATGTCTTCTTGGGTCTTTGGGCACATTTCTTTGCTAAGTTTGAAATGGATAGCAAAAGGTGTACTAACTGGTTTTACATTTTGCATGTTAAATCTTTTCAACACCTTTTGTATGTACTCATTCTGAGACAATGTTAATTTTCTATTTTTCCTGTCTCTAGTTATTCTCATACCAAGGATTTGTTTTGCAGCACCCAAATCCTTCATTGCAAATGAATTTGCCAATTTACTTTTGAGCACATTTATTTCCTGCATGTTAGATCCTGCAACAAGCATGTCATCTACATACAATAACAATATAATATAGCTGCCATCATTTTGCTTTTTCAGATAAACACAATGATCAGAGTGACATCTAGTATAACCTTGTTCAGACATAAACTTGTCAAATTTTAGATACCACTGCCTTGGAGCCTGTTTTAAACCATACAAGCTCTTCTTCAACCTGCACACAAGTTTCTCCTTCCCTTTCACCTCATATCCTTGTGGCTGCTGCATATATATCTCTTCCTCCAAATCCCCATGGAGAAAGGCTGTCTTTACATCTAACTGCTCAAGATGCAAATCTTCAGCTGCTACAAGACTTAAAATTGTTCTGATTGAAGTCATTTTAACAACAGGAGAAAATATTTCATCAAAATCAATACCTTTCTTCTGTGCAAACCCCTTCACCACAAGTCTAGCTTTATACCTCTCTTTTCCTCCATCTTCTTCCTTCAGCCTGTAAACCCATTTATTCTTCAATGGAGTTTTTCCTACAGGCAACCTGACTAAATCCCAAGTCTGGTTATGCATTAAGGAGTCCATCTCTTCTTCCATGGCTACCTCCCACTTCTTCCTGCTTTCAACCTGCATTGCTTCTTCATAACATTCGGGTTCACCGGAATCAGTCAACAATAAATAATATAATGAAGGAGAGTATCGTTCAGGGGGTCTACCTATCCTGGTAGATCTTCTAACACCACTTTCAGGTGTTTGGGGTGTCTGTTGCTGTTGTGGTGGTTGTTGTTGTTGTGGTTGGTTATTATTATTATTTTCAGGCACCTTTACTTTTTCAGTGATTTCATCAAGAACTGCGTATTCCTTGTTTTCCTTTTCCTGTTTCTTTTCCTGCAACTGATTCTTATACAAGACCTTTTCATTGAATATTACATCTCTGCTCCTAATGATTTTGTGATTTTCGTAATCATATAAGCGATAACCAAAATCATTAACACCATATCCAATAAAGGTACATTTCTTTGACTTTGCCTCAAGCTTTGTTCTATTTTCTTTATCAATATGGACAAAGGCCTCACAACCAAAAGGCTTTAAAATAGAGTAGTTTACCTTTTTACCTGTCCATGCTTCCTCTGGAACACCACCATCCAAGGAACTTGAAGGCCCTCTGTTTATTAGATAAACAGCAGTATCTACAGCATCTGCCCAAAACTGTAAAGGCAATCCTGCATGCAATCTCATGCACCTTGCACGCTCCATGATTGTTCTGTTCATCCTTTCTGACACACCATTTTCTTGTGGTGTTCTTGGAACTGTCTTCTCTCTGCGAATTCCATGCTCTGAACAGTACCTATCAAACTCTTTGCTGCAATATTCACCTCCATTGTCTGATCTAAGACACTTCAATTTCTTTCCTGTCTCAATCTCAACCAAAGCTTTCCATTTCTTGAAAGTATCAAATACATCAGATTTATTCTTAATACAATAAATCCAAGTTTTTCTAGTTGCATCATCAATAAAAGTAACATAATAACGAGAGCCACCGAGAGATGATACCTGAGCAGGTCCCCATACGTCTGTATGCACAAGCTCTAATTTTTCGTTCTTCTTTTCTTTCCCAACTCTGAGAAATCTGACTCTCTTTTGTTTTCCATAAATGCAGTTCTCACAGAAGTCCAAATCAACATTCTTCAAACCCGGCAACAAATTCCTTGAGTGAAGAATCTTCATCCCTTTTTCACTCATGTGTCCGAGCCTATGATGCCATAATGCTGCATCTGCTCCTTTGGAAGTCAAAGCATTAACAGAGTTAGAAATACCATTGCATAAATACAATGTACCAACCTTTTCACCTTTTGCTATTACCAGGGCTCCTTTTGTGACCTTCCAAGCTTTATCTGTGAAAGTTGTCACACAACCTTCACTGCCTAACTGCCCTGTTGAAATCAGATTTTTCTTTAGATCTGGAACATGCCTTACCTCCTTTAGTAGCCATTGGTTTCCATTCTGCTGTTTTACAAGAACCTTACCCATTCCAACAATTTTACAGGGTTTGTCATCACCCAGACGAACTTGTCCAAAATCTCCTTGAACATAGTCATAAAAGTATTTCTTTTCAGGTGTGGCATGGAATGAGGCCCCTGAATCTACCACCCAAGAATCAGTAATATTTTCGAAAGAAAGAATCAAAGCATCTTGTAACACCTCACCTGTCACATTTGCTTCATGATTGTTTTCTTGCTGTGCATCTCCTTCTTTTCCCTTCCGAGATCTACAGTCTTTCTTTAGATGTCCTTTCTTTCCACATTTCCAGCACACTATCCCCGATCTAGACTTGGATCTGCCTTTCCTTGATTTACTCCGATATCCTGAGCTCTTTCCTCTTTCCATTTTTCTTCCTCTAGACTCTGCACTCAAAGCATTTCCCGATGTCTCACCGGAGCTTTTCCGTCGCATTTCCTCGCTAAGGATAGCACCGACAACATCATCAAACTTTAAAGTACTAGATCCAGAAACGGAGTTACTAATGGCCATTACCAAACCATTCCAACTTTCTGGTAATGAGCACAAGAATAACAGAGCTCTAACTTCATCATCAAAGTTTACCCCTACAGAACTTAACTGACTTGTAACTGTATTAAAATCATTTAAATGGTTTGCAACAGATCCACCTTCCGACATATTCATATTAAATAACCGTTTCATAAGAAATACCTTGTTTGAGGCCGAGGGTTTTTCATATAGTTTCGACAACGTCTGCATCAAACCCTCTGTCGTGGTTTCCTTCGAAATGTTGAAGGCGACTGACGCAGCAAGGCACAACCGTATTGTTCCGAGTGCCTTTCTATCGAGAAGGTTCCATTCTTCGTCTTTCATACCCGTCGGCATCTTTGTTTTTCCGCCCAATGGTAGGTATAGATCTTTCTGATACAGATAATCTTCCATCTGCATCTTCCACAGCGAGAAGTTTTGGCCGTTAAATTTCTCGACCCTAAACTTACCATCTTCCACCATTGCTCCCACTCGAACCAGGAACCCTTCTTTCCTGCGAGTTTCTCAGCCAAATAGACCTTCGGCTCTGATACCAGTTGTTAGAAAATTATATATTACGGAGAAATGGAACACATAAAATATTGCAGAAATATAAACACAGAAAACGCACAAAACAAGAGAGACACAGATATACGTGGTTCACCCAGTTTGGGCTACGTCCACCCCGAACAGCCAGTCCTTCCTTTCTATTATCCAGCAAAATGAAGAGATACAACCTACAGCAAAACCGCTGTAATATCCTCTGTTTTCTCTCACAGTCTCACCTCTATGTTTCTCGCTCACCGAATACACATCTATATCACAGCCTCAAATACAATGCCCTCATATAAAGAGAGGGGATGCCTTCTAGGGCAAAAAACCCTAAACTAAACATAAGTTCTACCGTCAGATCATCCGCCTAATGAACGGCCCAGATTGACTAGAAATTACTATACTTTTACAAGGCAATTTTACAGCTGTTTTTAGCTTCGGGGGCGCTGCCCCCGAAATCCCCCGCCAGGGGGGGGCTCCCAACCCCCACGGCAGCGATTATTTTACGGGCGGCGTTGCCGCCCCATTTTGAACTGGGGTCCAATATGTCGGTACTATAGAAGATAATCAGGCTCCACACCCAACACTGATTGTTTCAACTCCCGTATAGTTTCACTGTCAAAAGTGGTCGGATGTAAAACCAGATCAGCTGTTTCAGCTGATATGTTCTATGTAAATGTGCATATTTGTGGTTGATCATCTCTAGTACTAGTGTCAATGTTCATGCCCGAAAATTCTTCCTTTAGAGTGAGAAAGTTTTTTATCTGTTTGTTACTCTCAAAGACTTGCCAATTCTTGATGTTATCCGGGACTGAAGGTCTGTGTCTGATTTCAGCTGTGAATGTATGATTGGTTTTGAAAGGTAATTTACAAGTGCTGGCAAAAGTTGCTAAGCTGTGAGCATGTAGGTTGAGTTCTCTGGAAATCTTAGCCAATTGTGATTGTGAGAAGCTCTCAAGTATTTGAACAGCTGCCCCTTTGTATGATCTCAACCTCAGATCATTTGTGGTGAAATTTCCCTTCATTTGTTGTATGACCAAGTCTGAATCTCCTAAAATTGAGACTTTGGTTGCACCTAGATTTTTTAGGAGTTTCAATCCTAACAGAAGGGCTTCATATTCAGCCATGTTGTTTGTGCATCGGAAGTTTAGTCTATATGCATGGCCCTCAGCTTGGTCATTGTGCATGTTGTGGATCCATACTCCTGCCCCAGCTCCCAGCTTGTTTACAGAGCCATCAAATTCTAGATACCATAAAGTTTCATGATCAAGCTCCGGATTGAAACTTTTAGTGACTTGGATGATGGGGAGATTTGCTTTTTGCAAGTTGTTATGCGCATCATTTCCTTCTATCTTGTTAACAGCCATCACCATGGTCCCTTGGTCTTTGCAGGTAGATTGTTCATCTGATTCCTTGGTGTCTACTGTCATTAAAAGTTCAGAATAAGCTTTGTGACATATGTCAGCATTGTAGAGAATGAATGAATCCATGTCTGAGTGTATGGAATAGATTGGAAAGTTTTGAGGCTTGTCTTGACTGCTTACCACATATTTCATCAGAGTTTCCCGGTACAATCTCTTTGGATGACCAAAGACTGAAATAGTTGCATAGGACATGTCCAATTGCAGAGATCTGGAAGTTTGGCCCCCCAGGATCTGGACAAGAGCATACCATACTTAGGGGGTATGTCAGCTACCACTACATCCATTAAGATAGTTTTGGTTGGATATTTGACTAGGGAGACACATAAGTCTTTAATCAGACCTAAACATCTAACTTGGCTTGAATCGAATGAAAATAGATCCTTGTAGGGTCTTGTGATGTCTAAGTCAAGTTTTTCCATTACAGATTTTGGCATTAAGTTGTGTGAGGCACCAGAATCAAACATTGCATTATGTAGGACCTTATCATGAATGTTTAGACTGACATAAAAGGGTGGCACCCCTCCATTCTCTGTTTTTCCATTAACCTCAGGTCCGAACAGCAACTCTGGTTGATGATCTAGGACATTCACAGCATCTTTATTGTCTGATATTTGGAGAGATTTGTTGATCTGTTGTCTGTATATGTCATGTTTGGCTAGTTCCGAAAGAGGCACTGATATTTTTAGCTTACTAATTTCTGTTTCCAAGTTGAAAGGTTTTTCCATTTGAATTTTGGCATTTAGTGCTGCAGATTTTTCCTTCTCGGTTGAATTATCAGGGGTCTTCTGCTCATAGTTAGGATCCCTTTGAGTGAAATCAGTGCCATGTTTGTTTCCTATGGGAGTATCTGCCTTTATCTTTGATTGATGGGGCAAACTTGACTGATTTTGAGAGGATTGTTGTTCTGAAATGTCCACCACAGGTACTTCTGTGGCCGGTGATTTTAAGTTGTCAGCTGATTTGGGGAGAGTGGTAATTTCATTGATCTTTTTTGGTTGTTTATTATCCTTTGGTTTGAGGGGTGTAGGTACCTCTATTGTTCTACTCCTTAGTTTGTACTGTTTGTGCACCTCATACACAGCTGCATCATATCCTTCTTTAAAGTTGAAAGATTCTCCTGACTTAGTATGGAATTGATTTTCATTGTAAACCTCTTGGTCTTCTTGTGTCAAAAAGACTTGATTTTCACTGTCCAAACCCATTAGATTGATGTGAGGATCCTCACTAGGTTCGCTAGATGTTGAAGCCTCAGCATAATTCTCTTGAAAAGGAGGCCTGACATGCTGGTTAGGATCAGTCCTACCTACATTAGGATTTTGATTCTTTTTTAAGTTTGGGTTTCTAATATTGTTTGTCTGGCCTTCCCATGATGATTTTCTTTCTATGGTTTCTACCCTATCTCCAAGTCTATCCATCCCTTTGATGATTGCATCTAGCTTTTGCTCAAATGATGAAGGTTCTTCTTTGAAAGTAGTCCTCCTTTAGGTTCTGGCCCGGTTTCTTTTGGCAATTAGATTTGCCTTTACGCTAACAGCTATGTTTTGCATGTCTGCTAGAGTTGCAGGGGCTCTTTCTCTCAGTTGATATGCCATATCAGCATCAAAGCCATCAGGGAATTTAATCAACGCTAAATCAGGTGGAGGTCTAAGGTTTTGAGGTATAGCATTATAAATAGTGTTGAATCTCGTGCAATAGTCTAGGACAGTTTCTTGTGGGCCTCTTCTTATGGTGTCATATTCAGATAGAATGTGCAGGGGGTCCTTTTTCTTTTCCCATCGGTTTAAAAAGGACTGATAAAGGGCACCCGAATCAGCTATTGAATTTGGGGTCAGGGCCCTGAACCATGTTCTCACTTCACCTGTCAGACTTTGGACAAAGATTTTCATCCTTACATCATCATCATCTATCTCATAGTTCTCGAAATAGTCTTGCATTTTCTTAGTATGTTGTAAGGTAGTGTATGTACTGGTTCCATCAAAATAAGTTATTTTGCCTTGGTAATCCTGAGGCATAGCCCCAGGATTGTTAGGCAACTGAAGGGGTGCATAACGATTAGCCATATTTGGTGGGATAAGTGGGACAACTGGAACAACAGGGACAACAATAGCAGTTTGTGTGTTAGGTGTTGACAATATGTTTTGTGAAGTGGATGATGAAGAGGGGGAAGAATGAGTTGTATGAAGGTGAACGGTTGGCTTAGAAGGGGTGGGAATAAAACTATGTTGAACTGCCTCAGGGCTAGATTCAGGAGATTGCTCTGGTTCCTTTTGGCTCTTATGAGTTTTATGGATCAAATTGGGGTTATCGAAAACAGGAGGAGGATTTGGGTCAGGATTTGACCTGGTATGCCTAGTTTTCTTCTTAGGAGCCAGCTTCAGAACTTCTTTTTGGTATTTTTGAAGATATTTTTAGAACTTATTTTAAGGGACTGCTCAAGATTTTGGAACCACTGTCTAAAGACAGACAGCAGTTGAAAAATACGCTCTTTCCCCAGTGGAGTCACCAATTATGTTATCACTCAGGTTGTTCCCTTTGACTCCCAAGGGAATACGGCCGAGGTAACCACTAACCAATCTTTTGGTCACAGGTTCTAGCCTACCTGTGACTAGAGAGGGCTCTCTCTATATGCTTTAGCTTTGTTTGTATAAAATATTAGGCTAGCTATGATGCTCAAGGTTTTGTTTTTTGGAATTTACTGGGTGATGACTTCAGTCAATATATATATGTGATCACTAGAGTGCTCTAGGCCATTGGGCATGACGTCATGGCGGGGCCCGGGGTACGGAGGGTGATGTGGACGCTGAGCTTGAGGCCAGCGTGACTGGACACGGTGGCGGGCGGAGAGTGGTGGCAGGGCTGCGTGGAGGGCCACGAGGCGCGAGGGCGGGCGGAGGCGGCACGACGTCATGATGACGTGCGGGTGACATAGCAGGGAGGTGGTAAGCAGTCTCCCCGCACCACCTTTGGGCGAAGGCGGTATCGGGGAGGGGGGCTCCGAACAACCCCGCCGCTTGCCACGCGTCCCGGGTACGGCCACCAATACCGCCATCTCCCCGGACGTTAAAGGGAGGCATGTCGGGGTTTGAAAAAGACCGCCCACCGTTGGATCGGGGGCGGCGGATGATCGACGGTTGGCGGGCGCTGTTGATCAATCACGCAACTTTGGGTTGGGTCCCGCCCGACCATTAAAATATTCAGTTTAATATTTGGGGCGCGGGACTTTGGGTTTTGGGGTTTTTGTGGGTTTTTGAATTAATCTGTCGAGGGGAACAAAGGGTTAGAATTAGGTTTGAGCAGAGGGAAAGGGGGCTTTATGAGATTTTTTAGGAAAAAAGGGGAAATGAGGGATAAGTGCAGGTTATTACTCTGACCAGAGGTTAGAGCAACCCCAAAGCAGGGTTAACCATAGTCCCTGGTGGACTAATGTCTCCCTTAGACAAACTTATTTAGCTATAGTGCTAAAGGGGGGTATTTATACATTGCTTGGGGTATTATACACCATGGTGTTATAATAGTATGGGAAAGGGGGACATAGGGGATTTAATGTAAATACAGTTAGTAGTTAGTACTGGGGGGGAATGAGAATGGGAAGTGGTAGTTACTAAGCTTTTCAGGAATCAAACTTAGTTAGGAAGTAGATCAAAATGAAAAGAATTTTTACACAAGAAATGTGGCTTCTTTTCAAAATAAAGAAGTCATTTATGACATGAAATTTGTACAAGTGAAGAGTGTAGGGAGGACTAATCAGGCAGATCCTGCAGTCCTCATGGGGGATTAGTAAAAGACTTTTGAAGGAGATGAGGGGAGTTAGTGATAGTTCAGTAGTTTGCTCAATGAGCCATTGGACTTGCCTTTCTTTTGCTGGTAACATCATTGTAATTCTTGCCAATTGATATACTTAGATGATGCCTTCTGCAACTTTCAACTGTCTACCCTGTCTATTATGCCTAACATTTTTTCTTCATTTTTGATGGGTGCACTTGGTCTTGCAAACCCTGATAATTCTTTTTCTTTTTGCTGCCCTCCTATCTAAGTCTACCCTTATGACTTCCAAGGGCCCAGATTAAGCAGTTGGGCTCCTTTCTTTCTCTATCCACCTAGTCATCTGTCAAGCTTGAACTGTTTGAACAGGTACTTCCTCTCTAATCTACAACATGCAATTTAAAACATGGTGAGGGCCAGTTTGAGCTATTGGACCACCCATCAAACTAGTAGTGGCAATTTGGACTAGCCACTTTCATGGTCTTTGTTTGGGGTTCATTTCTTTTACTTTTTCTCTGACCAATTCATTTTCTTGCCCTTTGATTTTTCTTTTAAGGCATACCCTCTTTACATTTTTTAACATGTCTGCTCTCTTCACAAAAATGGAACCTTAGTGGCATGGAAGGTGAGAATTTTTGGCACTTCCATTGTCAATCATGAGATATGAAAACCTATTGGTATAGGAGGCTAACACTCCCTACTCATCAGGAAATGTTTACTTGTTTCGAGCGGATTACTCCTTGTCTCCCCTCCCAACCCCTTCAGACACCCATCCAAATTCATCAAGTGTCTTCTGAATGGAATATGGGGAACATTACGCAAACTCAACCAATCGACATCTCTGTTAAACTAGGGATTGTCGAGCACATCCATGCTGGAGTAACTTGTACTCCGGAGGAGATTCAGCTTTGTACTGATCTTTTTCGCTAATTTCGTGATGTGTTCACTTGGTCTTGCGAAGAGATTCCCGGCATCGATCCTTGCATCATGGTGCACGAGATACCTACATATCCAGGTGCCAAAACTATTCGACAGCGTTTACGCCTCATGCACCCCCGAAAGGCTGCAGCTATTAAAGCGGAAGTTGAAAAGCTTCTTAAGGCTGGCTTCATTTACCTCATCCCACTCACAGATTGGGTTTCTAATATTATCCCGTGACTAAAAAACAGGGCAGTATTAGGGTATGTGTTGATTATTGCGACATTAATCATGCCTGTCCCAAAGATAACTACCCTACACCCTTCATTGACCAGCTCATTGATGAGTGTGCTGGGAGGGAGATGTATTCATTCATGATGGCTTTTCTGGTTATGACCAGATTAATATCTCTTATGCGGATCAACACAAAACCACCTTTATCTGTCTGTGGGGCACTTTCACTTACAAAAAGCTCCCCTTCAGTTTAAAAAATTCTGGTGCCACCTTCCAACGCACAATGTCTTATGTGTTTCATGATATTCAACACATTGTGCAGCCTTACCTGGATGACCTTCCGGCTCATTCAGCGAAGCGCCAGGACCATCCAACCCACCTTCGTGAAATTTTTCTCCGCTATCGACACTATCGTATCCGGCTTAATCCGCATAAGTGTGTCTTCTGCGTCGATTCAGGCAGACTTCTCGGGTTCATCATCTCCCGGGAGGGTATCCGTCTCGATCCCCTTGAAGTCTAAGCCATCCTAAATCTCCCTCCCCCTACTTCTTTGTAGCAATTGCAGAGTTTGCAGGGTAAAGCAAATTTTTTATGACGATTTATTCCGAATTATGCTAAAGTGGCAAAATGCTATACGCGGTTGTTAAAGCGGGACACCCCTTTTCTCTGGGATACCACTACACAAGAGTCATTCGAGCACCTCAAGGCCCTCCTTGTTTCTGCTCCAGTATTACATCCCCCTGACTATCACCGTGACTACACTCTTTATTTAGCCGCTGCCAATACCACCATTGGCATGGTTCTAGTTCAAGATGATGATGATGGTACTGAGCATGTCGTTTACTATCTTAGCTGCAATTTACTTGATATAGAAACTCGATATGCCTATGTCGAGAAGTTGGCATTGGCCGTTGTTTGCTTCATCCAGTGTTTTTGCCACTATATATTATTGCGTACCATGACGGTGATTTTTTATTACAACCCAATGGCGTACATTTTGTCACATCAGTTACTGGGGGGAAAATACTTAAAGTGGATTGTAATCCTTCAAGAGTTTGACTTGGAGTTCACCACCGCAAAGTCTAAGAAGTCCCTCGTCTTTGCTGAGTTGCTTTGCTCTCTACCATCTGTTACCACGCCCTCTCAGTTAGAGGATCATATTCCGGATGAAACTTTGTTCTTGATTAGTACCCTCGATCCTTGGTACAGGGATATTATTGTCTATCTCTAGACGTCCTCGTTTCATCCCGATTTGTATAAAGATGCTTGGCAATGGATTTGCCATCATTCTAAACCTTATCGCATTATTGGGGACACCCTGTATCATCTCGGTGTCAACTCTATTCTTTGCCGATGCTTAAAATTCGAGGAAGCTAAACGAGTTCTCAATGACTGCCATTCTGGTGCCTGTGGTGGTCATATGTCCAGGTATGCTACTACTCAGAAGATCCTCCGTGTTGGTTATTTTTGGCCCTCTATCTTTAAGGATTGCATTCTTGTTGTCTGCTCTTGTCATGAGTGCCAAATCTACCAACAGAAGATGTGCACGCCTCCTGCTCCTTTGCACCCTATTGTTACCGTTGGCCCTTTTGCCAAATGGGGCATTGATTATATGACTTGTAACCCTTGCTCGGCTGGGGGCATGGGTATATCATCGTTTCCGTTGATTATTTCACAAAATGGGTCGAGGCATTGCGTGCACTATCTGAAGACGGTCACACAGCGGCGCAATTTTTATTCATCCATGTCATTTCACGATTTGGAGTCCCTCAGGCTATCGTCACTGATCACGGAAAACATTTCCGTAATCATATGATGACTGAGTTAATGACCCAGCTAGGCTTGTGGCATGATAGCTCGACACCGTACTATCCTCAGGCTAATGGTCAAGTGGAAGTTGTCAACAAAGTTTTAATCACGATGCTTCAATGCACCATAGGCCTGCACAAGTCCAACTAGCATTTGATGTTGTTCTCCACCTTATGGGCCTACCAAACTTCAGTGAAGGATGCCACCGGGTTCACCCCATTCCAATTGCTTTACGGTCTAGAGGCTACCCTTCCGATTGAGTGTGAGATCCCTTCTTTGAAATTATTCGTCGAATTACTCCCCAACACTACTCCGGTAGAAGAACATCTTCTCTACCTAGAACGGCTAGACGAGACCCGTTGACTAGCCTCTCTAGCCATTGAAGCACAGAAGAAGAGAGTGAAAACTCAATTCGATCATACTATCCATCCTCGTTCTTTTGTTGAAGGAGATTTAGTCCTACTCTACGATCAAGCAAATGATAAGCTGGGGGTAAACAAATTCGAGCCTATGTGGCACGGGCCTTATATTGTAAAACGAGTTTTGCAAAAAGGGGCCTATGAGCTGATTGATTATGAAGGGAACCCTCTAGATAAGCCCCAAAATGGGCTTTATCTAAAAAATATTATGCATGAACCCCATGCATTTGATTTGTACATACGTGTGTTGTCAGCAGGTGTGTTGTGTGTGTGTTTTCATGTCTGGCTTGGTGTGTAGGCGTAATTTCTGCTTATTGTGTCTTTTTGCTTCTTGTGTAGATGTCTGGTACACCTTACGTTGGTTTTGCTGATGGTGCCTGCCGCAATACCCAGAACCTTTCTTCTACAACATGGGTGATCTACAATCCTCATGGTGAGTTAGTAGACCTTCAAGGTGTTTGTCTGGGTTGCACCACAAACAATGTCACTGAATATAGTGTTGTTATTGAATTACTGACCGAGGCTATCAATCTCGCTATTCGTACATTGGTTGTGAATCTGGACTCTCAGCTTGTTTTCCACCAGCTTAACGGGCGTTATTCCGTCAGAGATCATTGGATTTTAAGGTTGTATTTACGTGTTAAATTGTTGGAAATAAATTTTGATTTTATTACATATCAACACATTCCAAGAAGATTAAACACATTAACTGATGCATTAGCACACCATGTATTAGACAGAAATTTACGCAACATGTAATCAAAATAGCATATAGAAGCATTCAAAGCACAATAATGAACCATAGGAATATGTATATATATATATCTCGTGTGGCGCACCGAGGCACTCAAAAAAATAAGTGTATATGTCCAAATAGAGTATGTGCTATCCGTACATCCGAGACACATATATCTCCAAAAAGTCAACAGGAAATAAAACCTAGGCATCTACTGCGGTGGGTTATGCTCCCTGTAGCACACCACTGCTCGTGCAACTCACCTAAAGATTCTATGCACCCTAGGTATCACCCCTACTTTATGTATCTGGTACTCTATGGGGACCTCCTCGATCCCCCTGTAATCAGGGATCCCCTCTGTTAGGCCCTCAAGATTGTGGGCCACTGTCTCCACTGAACTACCAATTGGGGGAACCAAGGCTAGCTCTCTGATGCCCTGTGGATCCCTTCGTGCCTCTGGAGCTAATCCCACAAGCCTCTCTGGTCCCATGTCTGCAAGTACCATAGAGTACATCATTAGGACATATGCATGAAAAAACCTAAAAAATATCATAAAAGACAAAATACAAAAATGGTGTGATCGAGTGTTTTACCTCCATCGTCCCACTGATCGCCAGCAGGTAGCTGCATGTCGGGATCTCCACGAGAGTCCATACCAGCATATGGCCAGTTCTCGATGAAGATTGTCTGGCAATCCAACCACTCGCGAAATAGTGTCCCCCATGACACTGCTCGTCCGCCACCCCCTCGTGGCATAACATGCGCCCACCATGTGATCCGAGTCTCCCACGGTTTGGGCCTGTCCAAGTCCATATCCTACAACTAAAGTGCCAGCACCCACTCCAGCATGAGCTGGATCAAGATAGACCCATAACCAAATTTCTTCACCTCCCCGCGATGACATTTGGTGAGTTGTCTCTTCATGTTTCTCATCACCGCTTCTGCCTATTTGTACATAGTTCAGTTGAGGCATTCAAGAGCCAACCAGAGTTGGGTCTTTATTGCCTCATGTTGGGCTTGGGAGCCCACTGCCCTCGTCACCATAAATAGAACCGCGCAAAGAACCAAGTCTTCCACCGTGGGAATTGCCACTTTCCCGCTGTTTTATTTGCGTGCCCCTGGGCACACTCGTGCTATTAGCATGTCTAGTGATTCACCCCCGGTTCGTTGGCCCTCTAGAATCGGCCTCTCACCACGACAGGACAATCCGGTCAGGAAATATATGTCCGTAGCATCGAACTCAATGTCTCTGCCACGAATAATGAACTTTCCGTCTGTTGGGTTCCAAGCACGAATTAGCAACTCTAACAAATCAGGTTGAGCCCGAAGATGCGGAGTGAGAAAAACATTTAGTAGCCCGCTAGCACGTAAAGCGTTTCGATACCCAGCACCATTGAATGCTTCCTCATCGTTGACATCATGAGTTCGTTCCTACCAAACAAATGCCATGATTCCCTGCATTAGAAGGAAAATGATTTAGAGCTCTTTTCATAAATTTGAATCCATAATTTACACAAAAATTCAACTTCACGCTGCCATTGTGGTTGTTTTCAAAACACCAGCGACAGCGCAGAGTCAATAGTTCATTTTTTCCGAGATCGTCGCGAGAGTAAATCTATTTCTCGCAACGATCACGAAGGTTGTATGTGTAACCACACCCGGTTGTCGCGGACCCGAGCGGCTTTTCCGCGACGACCGAGAGGCAGACTCAAATTTGAAAATCCGCCTAAACCCACCTACCCAACATTAAATTGCATGAAAAAACTACTAAAATGAAACGCAAGGAGAAATGTACTTACTTGGCGAAGGTTCCAGGATGAACCATGGATGGATGAGTCTGGAATCAGCTTGAGAAATTTGCTCAGGTTGGTGCTCCAAATGCTTAAATGTAAAATGTGCAATGCAAATGGTAAGAAATGAATTACCACACCCCTTTTTATAGTAAATTTTTGGAAAAATTAAAAAATTATACTTTAGGGTGTGGATTTTTTCGTTTATATTGCATTTTTAATTAGGGTTTTTTGGGTTTTTACTGTATTTCCACATATATTATTCATTTATGTCGAATGGGTCTTACGTTTGACGTGTTTTGTGCAGAACTACAGGTGGAAAAGTTATGTCGTACTTTATATGCACTTGATCCGTAAATTCTTCTTTAATGCTCTTTTCCAACTTAAGAGATGAAAATATTGCCGAGTTATTCCTTTTGACTCGTTAAACAAAATAAGAGGCGATATTCTTTAAGCTCTTTTCCGACCATATAAATGCGAAAAGATTGTCGGGTTTTTGTCGTTTCGGATCCGTAATTGATTACGAGACAACGTTTCTTCAATCGCTTTTCTACTCTTTCGAGTCGAGGTCACTAATGACGAAAAGTACTCCTTGATCGTAATGGTCAAGCGGTTCTCTCAAGTATTGTTTTATACTTTTTCGGGCTTGAGAGACACAAATCTACAAAAAATAAGCCCCGTGGAGTTTTCTTTTCCGTGTCTTTTTCAAACTCTCTAAACATGAAAAAGACTCCGAGTTTTACCTATGTTGGACTCGTTAAACCCTGACGACATTGGACTCGTCACCATGACGGGACTCGAGCTTCTCCTCCCTAGGGCTCGTTAAACTATTACTAGGTTGGATTCAGCCGAAGGTCGAACTTATATCACAAGCATATGCTATCCCCTTCAATCTTGTTTTCAAAAAATAATTGGGGTACTCGCCAGCAATGGTGGGGGAAAATTTGGAAGTTGTCATTGGTTACCTGCGGCAGCTAGTCACTCTTGAACATCGACACTTTTGCTTCTTGTCGGGATGGGATATCCATACATCATCATTTGGCCTTCCAGGGTTTTGGGTCGCCATTTAGCCTCATTCCATCTGATATGTGTTGTCTCCTCAAGTCTCTGATCCCTTGGTACCTGAATGCTACCACCCTCCGGAATCGTGTCGCCGACATGTTCAAGAGTATAATCCTTCTGCAATTCACATCCTTATCTCCTCTTCTGTTGCTCTGTTTCACCATCTACCACTTGTTCCCTATCTCGTGTCATTGATGAGGGAAACATTATGGCCCTCCTACGGTCTCTTGTCGATGTCAGCTCATTATCCAAGAGACTGATCTAGAGATCCCCTTTGGTACCTTGGAGCTTGCATGCCTTAATGGCAAGTTCTTCACGCCTAACGATCGACAATCATCATTGGTCATCGATTGGGTGATTCCGCGAGTGTTCGATTTTGGCTCATTCTTCACACTTCATGGATTGTACTATACAGTACCTTGAGAACCATTAGCATTAGTGGTGGTTTCTCTCATGCTTGTTAACAGTTTTCATCATTGACCGGTAATTAAGCAACTTTCTATCATGCTCGACTTCAACACATCTATTCGCATGCTAGAATTTGTACTATGATCAGTTTGGTTTCAAGACCTCGGACTCAGATCACACATGTTTAGGCTGCATGGATTAGTTCGTGATTACATGACTCGTTGATGGATGGCTGCGACCATACCTTTATCATTATCATGGTCTTACTAGCTGGATGGTTGCGTCCATACCACAGACCTAGTTCATATGTATTTTGGATGGTTTCGCCCATGCCCAGACTACATGTATTTCACTATCAGAGATATCAGTTATACTTGCGCCTGCAGGTTCTTCTAGATGGTGTTCCAGCTTAGATAGTTTCGTAAAGCATTTCACCCCTCCCACTCTCTCGGGCTTCATACTTTAGGGGGCATCTGTTACACAGTAATTTGTCACTGCCTTCACCCTAGTCCTTCTATTGTGTCATGTGTCCAGTAAAACATTCTCATACTGAACAAATGCTCTCTTATGTTGCAAATTGACCCACTTTTCCTAAATTTTTCTGCCTCGTCATGATAATTCACTAAATATACGCGACGGATATCGGTCATAAATAATCCAGTAGTGCCTCCATCGTAGGAGTACATCTTATTCCCACGACGGTTGGATTTCATGCTTTGGTGCGAGGCTATTTGTTATCTTTAGTGATGGTTTGACTAAATACATTGCCTACTAGCGATGTCAACGCTAAAGCTTAGTTATGAACTAGCGACGATCCAGATTGGGTGAATTTGTTCCAACAGTCGGCCTTCTGGATGTCTCTGGACCTAGTTTTTGGGTCAGTTTGGGTCACCCTCCTCCCTCTGGCATGGTAGTTCCGCCTTTTGTGCTGCTTGCCCTGAGGATAAGCTCCCTCTCCCTCATTTCATGGAGACTCCTTCTCCTATAAAATCACTCACCATTGCTATCATCTGCGAGTTCTTTTTGGTTGTACAGTGTTGCTGCTGCTTTTGGATTTGATAGATATTTTGTGTGAGCATGACAAGTGTGGGATTGCTTTGTAGGTTGCAAGAAGGTGTGGAGTGCCCTTAACCTTGTGTAAAGCTTGTGAATGAGAGAGAGAGATATATTGCCACTTGGGAGACCCATATTTGAGAGTGAATGCTTGAAGAAACACACTGGTTGGATAGAAGGCTTGCGACGTCAAGACTTGGCTGTAAGCTTTACTCTTGATTTATTATTAATACAATCAATGATGATTTCCTATTTCTTCTATGTAATTTACTTGATAGCTCATGACTTCTTGACTTTATGAGTAAATAGATCATTGTTGTTTCTCGGTTACGTGCTCTGTTGTTTCTTTGTGGTGTTTCAGGTTGATTGCTCATTAAGGAGAAGGAAACGGAAGCTGGAGCAGCGCAAAAAAACTTCATCAACCACCAATTTGAGGTAGGCCTCCAACGATGACTATTTAAGGGAATTAATTGTTGTTTTGTCCTTGTTGTGACTAGACCCACTCTAGGGCTAGATGGGTTGCCCCTGTCCACGGAGGGAACACTTTCCTGCTTCACAGCCCTTTTGTTTCTGGAATATTAATATTCCTCCAGTCTTCTTCCTCCTCTTTAGTAGACACATTATAGCATTCCAATGTGTGGCGCAGCTAGGTGCTCCAATCAGGTTGGGTCCATTCCATATGTTCCTTCGACGTCTTGAAGATAACTACTTTAATCTCTTGAAGTGTTTCGTCGATGCTTTCAAACCCATCTTCGAAGCTAAAATTCAATAAGAAACTTTATTTCAATACATCCCATTTTGCAATACTGTGGTGGAGCTCTATTTTGAGATATCAGTTCATGGGGATTGTATCCAAGGTATGACAAAATATATGTACCAAATTTGGTTGTGGTTCTGTCCCGCACGCTTTAGTCCACTTCGCGAGGTGATTACGTGTATCATCATTCCCACTATACTTCTCAGTCATTCCTGTATCAGCATACCCAAATCGTAACTTCATTATTCTCCTGTAATCCGTCCATCCAACAAAACTTTCCTTATGTGTACCCCACCATCGTGCAGGCATAGCACGCAGTGCCAACTCCAATGCTTTAAAATGGTGATCTTCAGGGACTTCATGCTCAAATTCATCTAAAAACATATCTACGTCAATCAAACCATCATAATAAGGTATCTTTCTTACGTACGATGAAACATAGCGTAGTGAATTTGTCATCATATTACATCACAATGTAGAGACTTCATGTAAGCGGTTTTTCCAATACTCTAATTCCTCATCTGAGTTAGAAGTGCATGAACATTCTAGTGCCATGCGATCCTTCCATTCGCCATTGGATTGATCCAATCTTGATATTGTGTTGTTATCTTGTATATTTGATCCAGCTTATTGTCACTTTCTACATAATCGTGGACAGGTTCAGTATAGCGCGCTCCTTCCGCAGGATCCAGTGGCACTATAACCCTAAGTGATTTCTTTTCGAAGGTCATTTTCCTCTTCTTCAAATTAATGACCCCATTCATATCAATAGCCCAGTCAATTCCTAGGAGCGCAGGGTGGGATTATTGTCATCGACAATTTCTATAACTTCGAAGTCCGCTAATGCACTCTCACCTTCAATATCGACTGTCACACCATAAAATCATCCCATGGGGATGATTTCCTGTTGATTCACCATTTGGAGCTGAACTGGAGACCACTACAGCACAGGTCTCCCCATATTTTCCCATGTATCTTTCGGAAAAACATTCACATCGGACCCCAGATCCAAAATTACAGCGTCCGTTTCATAATCGCCTATCTGTGATGTTAGCCACATCTCACGTCCTATTCGTGCCTATCCTTACCAATATTTCTAACTGTGCGTTGCTCTGTAGGAGTCTTTTACTTATTGGTGCACTTGTCTATTAATTCTTGTAGTCCTTCCATAGCCTTTTTGTCGCGCTAGTAGCTTCATGCAGGTCTCCAAAAAAGTAGTGAGTATGGAAGGATTAACCTCTTACGTTGCACTGGTCTCTGGTGTCTTTTCCTAGCTTCTTGTGGTGGAGGCCTTAGAAAAGCTCTTCTTTGCTTCCATGAATGCTTCCTTAGTGCGATTAAGGTCAAAGGTGCTTCTTTCTCAAGAGCTTTGCGAACCCATCTGTCTTCCTCGAGCTACTTGCCTCTATCAGTGTCGATCATCATACCACTTCTTAGTACAATATTAATGCTCTCATCTTCCTCGTAGGGCTCAAGCCCCATCATTTGTAAATTCTGCATAGGCTTTTGAGGCTGCGTTTTCTTCTCTTGCATTTTAGCTATTAGCATCAGACATTCCACTATGACGTGATCAAACTATCTACAATATTGACATGAGGGAAGCATGGGATTTGGATAATCGTGTGCGAAGTGCCCTGCTTCACCACAGTTATAGAAAATTATTTGTCCACTCCCTCACCCTGGTCCAATGCCTCTTCCTTGTCCTCGGCCTTGGAATCCTCCCTGTGCTACTCCTACACCTTGATCCTGAGGCTAGATTTCCACTTGCATTCAGTAAGTACGGGTTATTTCCATCATTAGCTCATAACTTTGACAATGGCACTCATCATGGCCCACAGATTTAAATAAATTTCAAAACAGATGTTGGGGTGTCTGAACAAACTTCTGAAGTAAGTGGCAGTTATCCATCGGATGTTGCCCAGTGACTTGAAAAACGACGCACCATAGCAGCTCCCATGCTCGACCCAGCTGGGGATTCTGGCTACAGGGATGCTGCTCCCCCCCATATAAGTTAATTCGCATATACTATACAATGATCTTTATTGTGCCTATGGCCCTTACACTTCAAGCACCAAACCTTTGCGCACACTTTTGGCTTAGTCTCCTTCTCTTTCTTTAGACTTTGTAATTCTAGATGCAAGCTCTCTAACTGCGAGTGGATCTATTGTACCCCCAGGTTTTTATCCTCAATAGGTGACGCATGCAATGTCATCGCGATCTATAAGGCTTCTTCTTGCGTTGTTATCTTCTGCTGTGACAAAGATATTCTTAAGTGTGGCAAAAGCGATGTTATAAACTAGGCGCAATGTTGGGTATCTAAGATTTACATGTTAGCCTGCCTGATCTAGCACTTCAACCTCTGATCAAAGTCCCAAGGTGTCTCATCGACTCTCATTCGAATCTCCTTAAATTTAATTACCAACTGTGCCTTAGATTTAAGCTTACTAAATTCTTTGTTCAAAGTTGTCTGAGTTTCTGCTATCGATGCCTGAGGATTATCAGTGTCATACTTAATGTACCAGGTTAGTCCACAATCTTGCAAGGCAGTAACCAAATGCGCCTTCTTTATATTATCATTGATAACTTGTTGCGCTATCCATATAGTGTCTGCAACAAACTAGAATTGCTCTGGATCTTCACTTCTTATTCCTTTGAAAATTGGCATCTTCATTGTGTTTTCCATGATGAATGGTGGAGGTGGAGGAAGAGGTGTAGGTGAAGGTGTATGCGGTGGAGGCAGAAGTGTAGGTGAAGGTGTATGCGGTGGAGGTGGAGGTGGAGGTGGAGGAGGAGGTGTAGGTTAAGATATATGCGGTGGAGGTGGAGGTCGAGTGGATGGATGAGATATCCTCTGAATACCCTGATTTATTAAATGAACAGCGCTTCGTGGTGTAGTCAACACCACCCCTTCATCATCACTTGGAGGTTCAATCAAGGGACTATAATCTAGACCTGATCCGTCATGACTTCTAAGGAATCTTCCACTCTGCGTAGCTCCAAACATTAAGGAAATGGAATTATCTGCTTTTCACATAATAGAATTTTAATCCAAGTATTCAATGACCTTAAGTACTTACCTCACAGTCCTTTGAAGAATCTTCGTTGTAGCTAGTTGATGTGTCAACTGCAAATTCAGCAAAAAATCCTCCCAGAATTCGATCAAGCCAATGATCTACCACCCACATGATCTTGTTTTCAGATGCCTCTATTCGTCGCACCAATTTGAGAGTCCACACTATAGGACTATCGAACTTCCACCTCCCTTAATTGTCCGCCAATTTAGTTAACCACTCATATAATTCGCATGGAAAAGTGCAAAACAAAATTTTGTGTATATATGTATACAGATATCTATTCAACTAATCGTCCTTCGACAGGCGTGGATTCTTGTTTTCTTGAGCTACAAACTCGCGAATCTTCTAATCTAACCACTTTTCAATCTCTTTCTTAGTCGAATTCCAATGATGCGACATCGCACATCTCTTAAGCAGATCCTAGTCCCATCAAAGGAACCATTTGTTGGCTTAAGGGGTCCTAACCCAGGTTCAGAGTTAGTTGCACCAACCAACAAAACCCTACGATGCTGGCCCTTTTGGTAGCAACCTGCGTAGCGCAAGTCACAGTCTCGCCCGATGCAATATTGGGGGATGCAAGAACCAAGTTTCTGCATCCAGAGACTAGTGCGATGTCCTTAGATCTTATTTCGCGGAGATCTCACCTTCTGATAGAGTTAAAAATCCTCATTCAGACCTGGTACCTTCAGTTCTTTGCAGGACCAGCCAATTGTGTTAGTCATGCCCTAACAGGATATGTTTTCTACTTTCTCGCAACTGAACAAGTCTTCTAGGGCTTCTGAGATCTAGATCTACCATCACGCAGACTATTTTCCTCATCTGAAAATAACCCTAAATAGATTTAGATCTTCGCGAATATAAGTCAATCATCTTGTTAAGCATAAACATATTTAATTAACCTGATTCATGTGGAGAAAACACATTGAATTACAAAAACAGTAGTGAAAGTGACATAACAATTAAACAGATAGATGCAAGTATTTTCAACCCAAAATAGGTCTTTATTATCATAATTGTTTTAGTACAGACTTCAACTACCCTACACACTCAGTTGTATGGGTCCACGCACTCATCTATGGACTCTTCCAGGCCTCTGTGCACTCATATGCAGAGCCTTTCCTTCGCTACTAATAGGAACAGACCTTCCTATCTATCAAACCCTTACAACGTCATTCATTCCTTCATCTCCCCATTCTTATCTATCAAAATTTATCTCTAAGACTCACTATGACTCAACTGTTTATAGCTTTTCTAATACAATGCCATGGCCGCCGACTCATGGGTGAGTCTTCAAAACCGCCTATCACTTACACAAACAAGGGGCTAAGGCCCCTGTGACTCTTGACTAGCTACGTGCTTTGCATCTATATTTTGCAGATACTTTACATTATTTACAAAATTCTTTACAAAAAATGACTAAGCTAACTCGATTCTACCCCTGGGGACCCCATCCCAACAAGGGCCTTTATATTGAGCAGGAAATAACTCAAAAGCTGCTCATAGCTACATCATAGTACATGACTTAGGTCAACTACCGTCAGCTATGTCAGCATTGGAAGTTTTACAAACATTCCCAACTCAATGGAAATCCCTACTTTCCGCATTAGGCACAATCGACCCTGCCGATTCTCGTTTAATGGCTTCATATTTGGATAATTCTTCGCCATGCCTTCCATCGATAGTCACATTCCAAATTATGTTCACCATTAAAAACATTAACATCCATCGTGGCATGATGAGGGAGAATCCACATGTATCATTCCTAAAATAGTTTGGCACAAACTGGGATATCTTGAGCTCAAAGCATCACCCATCACCCTTAGAGCATACGATGGGCACCCCTTGGCCTCTGCATGCCTTTTTTAGGACCTGTCGATTGAGCTCACTTGAAAAACTGTGCTCATAAACATAAAAGTGTTGGATTCCTAGTTGGATTATAATATCCTTCTTGTTCGTAGCTACATGTATGAGATGACTGCAGTTGCATCTTCAATAATTCGGATCATGGTGTTCCCTCATGATGGGAAAATGATTACAATTAACCAAATCACATACTACAATAAAAAGACATCAACCACCCCTGATGGTGTGTTAAATTTCATAGGATCCACCATAGAGTTGATCACAACCTTTACTGAATGAAGATTAGGGCTATTCAAGCCATCAACACTTCTTGGTACATACCGTGTAGACCCACCTTTGCTGGAGGTCACCCTTATAGCCCCGACAGCCCCGGTGTGTATGATGAGTTCATCAAACACCCCTTAAAATCAAGAACTATTTCCAGACACCCCTGATGCTATGATTACTTACTCTATGTTCCTACCCTACACCATCACTCAGACACCCATGATGTTATGATTACTTACTCTATGTTCCTACCCTACACTATCACTCAGACACCCTTCTTATATCCCCCACCTGGTTTTGTCTCGCACCAAGTCTGGAAACATTCACATTACCTAATATGGCTTTCACGATACTTGTATGGTATCTAGCCCCATATGCCATGTCAAAAAACTTAGGTATTACCTTGACGGGCATCATTCTTGTAGCCACCCCTCAGGAAACCTGATCTAAGTGGCTCCAGAAAAGCCCAAAAGTCAAAGTTTTCAGATTTCGTCGAAACCATAACCAGACTATAGAGCTCTTTGTCCTGATTCCAATGATGCAAAGGACACTCAAATATAAGTTCGTATGCTCAAGCTATTCACAAGCAAAGTTTTGGTCAACTTGGCCACATTGGCTAAATTTAGCAGAGCGCTAACTAAATTTGGTGGTTCTCTAAATTTGGAGGTGCAACTAAATTTAGCAGAAGTCACTAAATTTGGCGGCCACTAATAGAGCGACAATTTGGCACTTTGCAACAATCAAAATTGATGAATTTGTTGCCCATTTAATTTTTCGGTGACCCTTATATTCCGATCAACGGGTTTTGACCTTATTATTATTATTATTATTATTATATATGGGGTGGTGGGCCTCCACCCCTGCCAACCACAAACCATTGTATAAAAAATATATTAAAATGGGGGTGTGCCACAAAAATGGTAGACCCGCCACCCAACATTCTGCCATATATTGTAACGGGCAACCATTCAAATTAGGGTCGGTGGGTATCAAACCCGTGTCGACTGGGTGTGGCGACCCACCATCGACGCCCCAAATTCCGCCAACCAAAATTCAATGGAACTATTCCAAAAGAAATGAAACTTCACAGTTATAACAGGGGGTCGGCAGGATTAGAACCTCTGACCACCCCAGTCAAAGTTTTCAAATTAATTCTGCCAACGAATGGTCCCATCATTTTTTATCCACCCATTAAAATATATATAACCTGAAATCAATCATTCACCCAAGAGAATGAAAAGCATTGAGCGTGGAACCCAGATTAAGAGTGAAATATTGAGCAGACACACAGAACAATGCAATGGAACCATGAACTTTAGAATCTTGTGAGGAATATTTAAGATTCCCTTGGAGCCATCTTTTGACAAGATCAACATTATGCCAAGTTTATACTTAGATTGATCAAAAAAATTTGGGAAGTTTGATGGCATGGTCAGTTTTCTGATCTAACTAGCGGATTTTCCAAAGGCATAATGTTAAGGAAGAAACCTTGAAGGTGGAACCTTGACGTAGGAATCTATAGGGAATCTCTTAGATTCCATGAGACCCAAAATTAAAAGTTTTAGAACCAGGCCAACTTTATACTCATCTGACTCGATTTTTCATGAGGAATGTGATAGCGCGATAAATTTCTTCATTTAAGCTGTGTATCTTTAGTGAAACCTCAAAATATATTATTTGAGGAATCTTTGAGATTCCTGGGGAGCCCAGATTTGACCGAGTCAAAAAGGGTTCAAGTTTACAGCCATATTTCCCAACTTTTCACAAGGAATGGGAAGGCGTGGGAAATTCTTTCATTCGAGTAGCTGATTTTAAGTCCGTCCTCAGACTTGGAGGTATAAGGTGCTTTGTTTCCATGTCCTTTCTTATTTTTGTTTAGAGGATCCATGTATGCCACTTTATGTGAGAGACTATTATTTTGTCATGTTGAAAGGGAGCTTTTATGAGTGAGAGTTCTTATAGAAGAACATCTCATGGAGAGACATGTCGCTCTAGTAAAAGGGTTTCATCCTTGTATTGTCAAAATAATACATCATGTACTCACCATCTTCCTGCAACAACTAATGAAGCGACCTCCCCACTCTTGACACTGTGCTCGTATACGTAGCCCACAATAGGTGAATTTCATTATCATATCATATGTTTATGATTGTTCATGATTATTGCTTCTTGTTTCATATTGATGGTTTGTTGAAGTTGTTTATAATATGAATTTCTCGTGATTTCACATGAAAATGTAAGTGTTAGTAAAAGGTCTTGTTTTATGGGGATTTTTGTTTAAAAGCAATCACGAAAATCTCCCATATCAAGTGGTATCAGAGCGATCTGGCCTTTTTTCCATGGATTGTGAAATCAAGGAAGAGATTGAACATGAAACAAGAAGGGAAATGGATAAGAACCAATATCTCTACGAGACTTTCTACGGGATGAAAAGCATGTAGATATATTGTTTGTAGATTATGATGAGAAAATGGAAAAAGAGGAACAAGAGAAAGACAGAGTTGAGGACGATGCTCCATCTCCATTTTTAGCTGAATATTCTTCTCCTTCATCTTCTTCTCATCATTGAAATGAAGAGATCAATCAGAGCCTTCAAGAAGAGAATGTTGAATTGATGAGACTTCTACAAGAAGTAGAAGAGGATAAGCAGAGATTGCATCTTCAATTACGAGCCATAGAAGAGGCTTTGGAAAAGTTGAAGTGCAATGAGGTCTTAGCAAAGCCCTCATCACCTGCTTCAGAATCAACAGTTAAGGTAAATAGTGTTGGTAGTTCTTCAGTTTCATTTTCACGTGATGTTATTTTTGTTGGAAGCATGGAGGTACCCATTTCAAGAATTGGCATGAGACTCCTTATTAATATGGGGTGTAAATGAGGAGGACTTGGTGTTAATGGCCAAGGAATGAATCAACCATTGGAGGTTATACAAAAACCTCAATTTCTAGGATTGGGATACATTGAAGGAGAGTGTTCGAAGGCAGTAGAAGCAAGGGATCTTCATACAAAGAATCTAGGCCATTGTTGAAGCCATCAAGGAAAGAGGATGTAGTAAGTACATCACAGTATTTTCGTGACAATGAGCATTTCAAAGGAAGAACTAAGGAATATCTCATCGCCAAGCTCGCACTAGAGATAACCAAACAAGGTATAAAAGGTCTCAATATTGTAACATTCCTTTTGATTACAAGTATATGATAACGATGGGAAGAATTTGTGTCATAGAAAACCATGTGCTTTTTGTGGCTTGTATAACCATGTTGTTTCCAAGTGTTGGAAAAGAATGGCAACAAGGAAGAGGACAAGACATGAAGGCCCTATTCCACATTAGGAAAGGAAGAAGGTCTAGAAAGTCTGGAGGAAGAATAAATTTTGCAACCATTGTAACAAGCGTGGACATCAGAAAGCCATATGGTGGGAGCTCCATCTAGAGCAGCGACTGAAGGACTAGAAAGAACCTAAAAAGGAACCTGTCATTGAAGAAATTCAACGAGAAATCTAGATATAGGGAAAGAGACCATCAACCTGGTATAATAAGATATGGGTAACATTTTTAATTAGTTTATCATGGACACATTTTGTAAATCACATGTTGCGATGTATTTTTAAAAGTGATGAAATGTTTGCCATCACTTATGAATGCAACATGGTGATATTTTTAGCCTTTTTGTTGATAGTTTGGGTATTGGTTTATGTTATTATTTTTATGTAAACTTGACCAATTAGTGTGTTATAAACTCTTGGCAAGTAAGTGGTTTTCTTGGTTCATGTTTGGCCTTGTTAACAACATGTATTTTGTAAGATGTACTACAGGTTTGCATAGGATGCAAGATTCGGTTCATCACTTATGGCTTAGAAGTACAAAGGTGAAGGAGAAGGAAGTGTGGCATGTTAGGGTACTTGTGAAGATAAGGGAGTGCAACAAATTGTAGATTTTTTTCATGCTTTTGGAGGACCAAAACCTCCTTAGTGGGGAGAAATGATCCAGGTGGATCCAAGAAAGCCCAAACTTCAAATTCTCCAGATTTCATCGAAATCAAGATCAAAATGTAGAGCTCATCATCTTGATTCCAATGACGTCAATGACACTCAAATCCTAGTTCGTATGCTCAAGGTATTCAAAGTCAAATTTTTGGTCAACTTGGCTCCATTTTCTAAATTTAGCAAAGAACTAACTAAATTTGGAGGTTCGCTAAATCTGGAGGTCTGGCTAAATTTGGATGAAGCTGCTAAATTTAGAGGCCATTAACAGAGTGATAATTTGGAACTTTGTAGTGGTCATAAATAATTAATTTTTCGCCTCTTTAATTTTGTCGATGACCCCTAAATTCTGGCCCACGGTTTCTGCCCTGATTATTAAAAATAAAATTATATATATATATATATATATATATATATATATTCATTTATTTATTTATATAGGGTGGTGGGTCGCCATCCCCACCAACCTTCAACCATTGTATATGCAGTATATCTAGGGGGGATAGTATGAGGTATATAGGGAGGTACCCAAGGGAATAATGTAATAATGGGATGGGCCATAGTTAATAAATAGAGTGGTTAACCCACATCATGTAAGGGACCACAAGTAGTTAGCAATAATGTGATAAGTCCAAGGTATTAGATATATGGTATTGAGAGAATCATGGTAATAACCCATGGTATTGTGTGTATGAATCCTATATAGAGGCTAGTGACTCCCCATTTAGAGATGTCAAGGAATATTGTATAGGCAAGAATATGGCTTGTGGAGTGTTCTCATTCCTTAAGGAGTGATTATATGGTGTTACCCTACCTCAAGGGTTTGATATTAATAAAGATATGAATTTTATCTATTCTATGTTGTTATTTCTGGGTATATTCCCATTTTCATATATTTTCAGGTCAAATCTATTACAAGTGGTATGAGAGCACTTTCTTGGGGAAAGCGGGGAGAATTTTTTTTTATTTTTTGCAAGAAATTTTTGGGGCGACGAGTTTGCAGATCATATATGAAACTTCTGGTGCACAATTTGTAGAATCAAATTGCATATCTCGATTATTTGTGAAAAAATACCCAATTTCAAAAACAAAATCAGCTGAATCAGACTCTGGATAAGGGAGATATTGTTGATTTAAAAATTAGTTGTGTTGCAAAAAGTTTTTGACGAAAATTCGTGGACGGTGGATCTCCAGTTAATTTTTGTCGTTTTGTGGGGGAATTTTGAGAAAATAATTGCATATCTGAGAGCCTCCTGAAAAGTTACCCAATTTCAAAAAGAAAATTGATCGAATTGGAGTTTGGATGAGGGAGATATCACTGATTTAAAATCAACTTTTTTTATAAATTTTTGTGACGGCAGGAGAGTTGCAGCGCAAATCTGAAATTCCAGAGTGCCTGGATCGGGATTTCTACCACACGAGAAGATGCAAAATGGTCGTTCCATTTCTGAAAGCATCTCATAATAAGGATTCTGAGCAATATGGACCAAACTATGGCCATTTTAAATTTTCGCCAAGTGATTTTTTCAAAACCCTCTTCGTGGCTCCTAGCAAGATGTTTTTTACAAGAAAATGTGATGGCCCAACTATTGAAGAATACATAAGAAGGAAAAAGTCAACATATGGGATAAATTGGAAAAGTTTCATGTTTCTTATTTTGAAAGATGAGGTTTCCATATGGTGGCGCTCAATTGACAGTAAGAAGTTGTACATACTTCCAGATGAAGAATTTGAAAAATTCCTTTTACACAAATGGTCTCATGTTGGCAAACAAGAGAATGAGAAACATGTGGGGTTATTTTCTACTCGTATCTCCTTATTATAGGTTCATGGATGTATTCAGAAGGAGAAGATAATTGTGTCTATAAATCCTAGTTGCAAGCAAAATCTTACAAATGTTAATTTGGAAAAAAAATTGCAAGTTCTAGCAAAACATGCAGGTTGATAATGAGGATGTTCAAGTTTATAAAGATTTCAAGATTTCTACGGATAAGTATGTATTGCATTCTGATTTTTATGCTTCATATATGGATAATGTGAATGTTTTTTTGGATACCCTTGGATGGAATCTGTTGGTACTATCAATATTAATGTGTAGAAGAAATTCTTGAATCTCTGGTATAAAAAGAAGAAAATTACATTACAGGATATTTCCATCAATAAATAGGTAGAGTCTAAGGAGGCTGAAGCAGAAAACATTACAGGTACTGATACATCAGATGGAGAATCTGTGGTTGAAGTAATATTGGAAGATAAGCAACAACTTCAGGCGCCACAACATGTACCAGATACCAATCAGGCTCCATTAGGTGGTGAATTAAAGAAAGATACATCGTTGGTTAAAACTTCAGCATATCACCACCCACATCACCCTGCAAGAAAACAACCAACATGATGGCAACAAATTAGCCACAAGGACAACAACCCCCACACGACAAATAGAGAGGGGCTACGATCCACCCACAACACATCAACACAGAAGAGCTGCCAGGGTAAAGTTCCATCTCAAACGAGCGAGGCACTAGCTAGATTGAGGGTTCACCTTTCTCTTGGATGGGTAGATGCACGTGCATGGTACCAGTGGACTACTCTTTTGACTAAATATTATTATTTGTGTTCTTCTTATGTTTTGGGGATGAAACATGTTTAAGGGGGGTGGAACGTAATATACCTAGAGGGGATAGTATGGGGTACAGAGGAAGGTACCCAAGGGAATTATGTAATAATAGGATGGGTCATAGTTAATAAATAAATTGGTTAACCCGCATCATGTAAGGGACCACAAGTAGTTAGCAATAATGTGATAAGCACATGGTATTAGATATATGGTATTGATAGAACCATGGTAATGACCCATGGTATTGTATGTATGAATCTTATATAGAGGCTAGTGACTCCCCATTGAGAGATGTCAAGGAATATTGTATTAGCAAGCATATGTTTTGTGGAATGTTCTCCTTCCTTAAGAAGTGACTATAGGGTGTTACCCTACCTCAAGGGTTTGATATTAATAAAGATCTAAAGTTTATCTATTTCTATGTTGTTATTTTTGGGTATATTCCTATTTTCATATATTTTCAGGTCAGATCTATTACAGTATAACAAATACATTAAAATGGGGTTGGGCCACCAAAATGGCGAACCCGCCACCCAACACTCTAGCATATATTGTAACAGACCACCATTCAAATCGGGGCTAGCGAGTATCGAACTCGCATTGGCCGGGTGGGTCGGCCGGCTATCGGCGGCCCCAAATGTCACACACCAAAATCCAACAACATCATTCCAAAAGTAATGAAAAATCATGGTTATAAATGGGGGTCGACGGGGTTGGAACCCCCGAGGACCCTGCTCAAAGTTTTCAAATTAAGTCCACTAATGACCCCGTCATTATTTTATCCATCCATTAAAAAATATATAACCTCAAATCACTCATTCACCAAGGGGAACGGAGAGTGCCAAGCGTGTAACCCATAGCAAGATCAAAAAGTTGAGTAGACATGCAGAACGAGACAGTGGAACCATGAACTTGAGAATCTTGTGAGGAATCTTTAAGATTCCCTTGGAGCCATTTTTGACAGAGTCAAAATTATGCCAATTTTATACTCAAATTGATGAAAATTTTGTCAGGAGTTTGATGGCATGGTCGGTTTTCTAATATGAGTAGCAAATTTTCCAGAGGCAAAATGTTGAGGATAGAACCTTGATGTAAGAATATGTAGGGAATTTTTTAGATTCCATGAGGCCCAAAATTGGCAGTTTTAGAACCATGCCAAATTCATACTCATCTGACTCAAGTTTTTGCAAGGAAAATGATGACACAACTAGTTTCTTCATTTGAGATATGGATTTTTAGTCAACCCTCAGAAGAGAATCTTTGATGAATCTTTGATATTCCTAGAGAGCCTAGATTTGACCGTGTTACAAAGGGGTCAAGTTTACGTCAGATTTCATGGTTTTATTCAAGGAACGCGATGGAACATGTAGTTCCTTCATTTGAGTAGCATATTTTCAAGTCGTCCCCAAACTTGGAAGTCTAAGGTGCTTTATTTCCATGTCCTTTTTTATTTTTTTTGAGATGGTGATTCGATTTTGTGTTCCATGTATGCCACTTTGTGAAAGGATCCATGTATGCCAATTTATGTGAGAGGTTGTTATTTTATCATGCTAAAGGAGAAATTTTATGAGTGGTATTTCTTATAGAAGAACATCTCGTGGAGAGATATTGCACTCTAGTAAAATGCATTCATCCTTGTATTGACAAAAGAGTACATCATGTACTCATCATCTTCTTGCAACAACTAATGAAGCGGCCTCCCCACTCTTGATACACGCCAAGACGCGTAGCCCACACTGGGTGAACTCCATTATTATATTGTGTGTTTATGGTTGTTCATGGTTATTTCTTCTTGTTTCATGTTGATGGTTTGCTGAAGTTGTTTATAGTATGCATTTCTCATGATTTCACAAGAAAATGTAAGTGTCAATAAAAGGTATTGTATAATGGGGATTTTTATTTGAGAGCACTCACAAAAATATCTTGGATCATAACCACCCCAAAACGATTTATTCCTGCGTCTACACCAGTAGGTTCCAACAAGAGAAATTAATCTCATTCTTTTTGCAGCACAAGAAGGGTTGGATTACCAGTGGCAGTCACTCCCAATATAACTAATATATATATATATGAAAAAAAATAGGAATTAATCCCATTCTTCTGACATCACAAGAAGGGTTGGATTAGCAGTGGCATCCACTCCCATGGGGTAATTTGGGTGTGGTTTGTTACATCCCCATACCTCTTTTCTTTTGGATTTAATTTTAAAAATGCTATAAAATAAAAGAAAAATAAAATAATTATAAAATATTTTGATTTGGGCATGTGATATTGATAAGTCATGGTATTGGCCCATGGTATTGTAAGAAAACTTATTTACAAGCTAATAATATCCATGATAAAAAAGGGGTGAATATCCATGGTTAAAAGTCGTGTCATATTATAAGTAATGAATTTTATGTACTTATTAATTAAATTTAAATATTCTACCAAATCATTATTTTAATTTATATGGTAAAATTGATCTTAATTTATAACTACTATTTATATGTTTTATATTCTAATGTGATATATGTGTGTGTGTGTGTGTGTGTGTGATTTTCTTTTATCTAAAAAATTATTCCTAATTTTAGTAATAAAAATAAAATTAGAATATAACAAATTGAATTTTGTTGGTTCAACTCAAGATGGAGGTGCATGTGGTGGTGGTTCCATCCTTCATCTAAATTGTAATCATTCTTTCAAGATGAGGTGTGGGTCGGGTTTGGGCACAAACAATTTTGCGGAACTCATCATTTTAAAACATTTTCTTTTTGCCATAGAAAAGGGGTGTCATCAACTGCGAGTTTTTGGGGACTCTAGGATAGTGATTGATTGGGTCAACCATGTTGTTATTTGTCATGTGCACACTCTCGGGTCATTGTTGGATTAATTATTATAGATCAAAGGTCAATTTGATGTCATTTCTTGCAATCATATCATCAGGGAAAAGAATACTATTTCTGACTGCCTTTCCAAGGAAGGTGTGTAACAGGTTCGGGAGAAATGGCGGATACTAGGACAAAAAGGAATTTATCACTATGAGTACTATCATGGACCCTTTGTGGATGAGCCTTAGATGGATGCGAGCTTATTTCACCTCACAGTATTATGGTCTTTTATGTCATGATTTTTTTTATGTATATTTTTGTATACGATCTAGGGGATGGAGTCCCATTGTAGTTTTTGATATGACATGTTATATAACTTATAGACCTATTTTTTTATGGTTTTTTTGATAGTTTTTCTTGAACTTTTGATCACACTGTTAGTACAGCAGCGCATTTGGAGGAGCTTAAAAAAAATTGACATGTAATTTCATCTTTTATATAATGAAAATTACGATTTTTCCTTTGGGAAAAAAACAAATTGAATTTTATTACTTTTATTACTTTTAACTTCTTATTATTAATTGAGCCAATAGTTAAATGTTTACACTCATCTACGAACACATATCCTCCATAATGGGTTGTATATTACTTTTACCATTTTATTAATTTTTAATTGAGGCCTCATGTAAATGTTTAAAAACATTTACACCACTACTACAGCATCTCCTACATACTCGGTTGTCTATTACTTTTACCCCTTAGACTGAAGTTGTCTATCAGGTTGGGTGGAGAGTTGTTTTCCCAGACTTAGTTGCCCATACTTTTCAAATATAAGTGTTCTTGTTATATGTTCTCTATTTATGAATGACCCTTTTATTATTTTTAGTCAAAGAAAAATAAAATAATTATAAAATATTTTGATTTGGGCATGTGATATTGAAAAGTCATGGTATTATAAGAAAACCTATTTATAAGCTAATAATATCCATGATAAAAAGGGGTAAATATCTATGGTTAAGTATTTTGTCATATTATAAGTAATGAATTTTATGTGTTTATTAATTAAATTTAAATATTCTACCAAATCATTATTTTAATTTATATGGTAAAATGGGTCTTAATTTATAACTACTATTTATATGTTTTATATTTTAATGTGATATATGTGTGTGTGTGTGTGAGAGAGAGAGAGAGAGAGAGATATCTTCTTTTATCTAAAAAATTGTTCATAATTTTAGTAATAAAAATAAAATTAGAATATAACAAATTGAATTTTATTGGGCATATTTTGATGGTTCAGCTCAAGATGGAGGTGCATGTAGTGGTGGGGCCATCCTTCATCTAAATTGTAATCATTCTTTCAAGATGAGGTGTGGGTCGGGTTTGGGCACAAACAATTTCGCAAAACTCCTCAGTTTAAAACTTTTTCTTTTTGCCATAGAAAAGGGGTGTCGTCAACGACAGGTTTTTGGGGACTCTATGATAGTGACTGATTGGTTCAATCAAGTTGTTCTTTGTCATGTGCACACTCTCAGGTCATTTTTGGCAAAGTATTATCTATTAAAGTTCAATTTGATGCAATCATATCTTCAGGGAAAGGAATACTATTTCGGATCACCTTTCCAAGGAAGGTGTGCAGCAAGCTCGAGGGACATGGAAGATACTAGAACAAAAAGGCATTGAGCACTATGAGTACTATCTAGACCCTTTGTGGATGAGCCTCATATGGGCACGAGCTTATTCCACCTCATAGTATTATGGTCTTTTATGTCATGATTTTTTTATGTATATTTTTGTATACGATCTAGGGGATGGAATCCCGTGGTAGTTTTTAATATGACATGTTATATAACTTGTAGACCTTTTTTTATGGTTTTTCTTGAACTTTTGATCACATTGTTAGTACAACAGCGCGTTTGGAGGAGCTTAAAAAAATTGACATGTAACTTTCATCTTTTACATAATGGAAATTACGATTTTTCCTTTGGGAAAAAAAGAAATTGAATTTTATTATTTTTATTACTTTTAACTTCTTATCATTAATTGAGGGAATAGTTAAATGTTTACACTCATTTACGAACACTACAACATATCCTCCATACTAGGTTGTATATTACTTTTACCCTTGTATTAATTTTTAATTGAGGCCCCATGTAAATGTTTACAAACATTTACACCACTACTACAACATCTCCTCCATACTAGGTTGTCTACCAGTCTAGATCCATCCTAACCTGGATCTATCAAGCGCTGAGAGGGATCCAATCTCTCAATGTGCAAACCTCTTTTTTGAGTGAAAAATTTCAAGAAAAATTTGCACCTCAAGAGATTTGATCCCTCTCAGCGCTTGATAGATCCAGGTTAAGATGGATCTAGGTTGGTTATATAATACTATATAATATCTATATTTGTATCTATGTGTGTCTTTCTTATTTCCACTCTCTATCTCACCCCCCAAACATACACACTCTCTCTCCATATCTATCTATCTCTCTCCCTCCCTCTTCCTCTTTGCCTCTCTCTCTTCCCTCTATCTCTCCTCTCTCCCTCACTTTCTCTCCACCACTCCCTTGTCACTCCCTCTCTCTCTATACCTTTCTCCCTCTATGTATTTCTTCTTCCTTCCCTCTCTCTCCCCCTCCAAATTCATCTCTCTCCTCTATCTTTAGTCCTCTCTCTCCCTTTCTCTCCCACCTCCCTCTGCCCCCCATCACTCACATTCTCTCTCTCCTCCCTTTATCTCTCTTTCCCTTCTCTCCCTATCTTTCTCCCCACTGATACTCTCTCTTCTCTCCTCTATTCTCTCCCTCTCTCTTTATCCATATATCCCTTGTCACTCCCTCTCTCTCTCCACCTCTATCTATCTATGTCTTTGTTCTTTCCTCCCTCTCTCGCCCCCTCCAACTCCTCTCTCTCTCTCTCTCTCCCCACTCTCTCTTCTTCCCTCTCTCTCCCACCTCCCTCTCTCCCCCCTCTCTTGCCCCCTCCAACTCCATCTCTCTCTCTCCCCACTCTCTCTTCTTCCCTCTCTCTCCCACCTCCCTCTCTCCCCCCCTCTCTTCTTCTCTCTCCCCACTCTCTCTTCCTACCTCTCTCTCCCACCTCCCTTTGTCTGTCTCCCCCCATCACTCTCTCACTCTCTCTTTCTCTCTCTCTCTCTCCACCCTCTAGCTTTTTCACTATCTCCCTCCCTCTTCCTCCCTCCCCCTCTATTCCTTTCACTTTGCTTGTTGTCATCACTTGGATCCTTAGTTAAGATATATCTATGTTGGCTCTTAATAATATTTGTATTATATAAATAAGTATTCTCATTTTTAATTTTATTACAACCTTAATTTAATTTATTGTTGAAAATAGCAACAAAAAATGTTAAAAATAAAATCTAGAAATTCCAATTTAATTTGTCCTTGAATTAAACTGATAATTAAAATAGAATTCTATTCTCATAGCAACTTGTAAATAGTTAATTAAGTTTAATTAACTTAATTAGCTTAGGAATTTCAAGTTAGAAGCCTTTCTGAAGTCATGTATATGGTATCCCTATATTATAGGGGTTTGAGTTAATTGTGAGTTGTAATTAGATAACTCAATTTTATTTAAATTAGTTCCAAACTGTTTGAGGAACTAATAGAGTTGATAGTTAGTTGGTGCACTAATGCATTAACTAAATGCATTAACTAGTGCTACTCCAGTTAATTGTTGATTCCCTCATTAGAAACACATGCATGTTGATTCTGAAAAAGACCCAGTTGAGACTTGATTCTGAGAAAGACCCAGTTGAGACTAGAGTGCAGGGACAATGTACTATCAATTGTATAATTTTCTGAGTTGTACAGATGGCGCATGCAATTAGGAACTGAAACTAGAAGGGATTGTGTAGTTTTTGATGCACTGTATTCCCATTAATATGGGCTATTCAGTCATAGGAATTGCGCAAGGAAATAGGGCCTTGGAGAGCAACAAAAGAGGCTAAGGTTTGGCTTGAGCTTGCTTGCGACCTGGGAGATTGATCATACTTAGTGTTGGGACTGCTCTTGTGAGAGCAAGCATTGTATTATCATCTTGGGTTTTTGATAAATGCAATACAGATAGTAGGGGTTTTGAGCTATGGCTTTCCTCGAGAAAAATTATTGTGTTATGTGCCATTGATTTGTATTCTTCTTGCTATTATTGTTTTTATCGATTTATTGGTTTCTGTTGCTTGAAAGTAGAAGTAGATTATTGTCTTTTTATTTAGTACATTGCATGAGCTTGTGAATATATAGGATTTTTCTACATTTTTATGGTAATATTTTTAGTATTTGTGTGAGGATAGAGGGTTTATATATATCTCAAAACTAATTATAACCCTTTTCCTATTAGCTTCAATTAAAAAAATGTTATAAAATTAAATTAAAATAAAATATTGTTATTGTGAAATAAGTTATGGTTTTTGGGCACGTGGTATTGATAAGGCCCATGGTATTGTAAAAAACCTATTTACAAGTTAATAATATCCATGGTAAAGTTGGGGTGAATATCGATGGTTAAGAATCTTGGCATAACTTAGAAAATATTTTGATTGTGAAATAAGATCTGATATGAAAATATAAGACAATGCAAATAAACCCATTATTACATTTTTCCCTTGGGTACCTCCCTCTGTACCCCATATTATCCCCCCTAGGTATACTACATTCCACCCCCCTTAACATGTTTCGTCCCTGAAACATGGAAATAACACCAATAATAAGATCTACTCAAAAGAGTAGTCCATTGGTACCACGCACGTGCATCTAGCCATCCCAGAGAAAGGTGAACCCTTGATCTCGCTAGTGCCTCGCTCGCTTGAGATGGAAGTTGATCCTAGCGGCTCTTCTGTGTGGATGTGTCGCAGGTGGATCGTTGCCCCTCTCTGTATGCCATGCGGGGGTTGTTGTCCTTGTGGATAATTTGTTGCCATCTTGTTGGTTGTTTTCTTGCGGGGTGATGTGGGTGGTGATATCCTGAAGTTTTAACTAACATTGTATCTTTCTTCAATTCACCACCTAATGGAGCCTAAGTGGTATCTGGTACATGTTGTGGTGCCTGCTATTGTTTCTTATCTTCCAATATTACTTCAACCACTGAGTCCTCATCTGATGTATCAATACTTGTAACCTTTTCTGCTTCAGCCTATGTTTGTGTTTGATTGTCGACCATCAAAGGTTCATCATCTAATGTGTAAGTGTCATTAGAGATTTGTGCTTCTGCCTCCATAGTCTCTGCTTGGGTCTTAATGGAAATATCCTGCAATGTAATTTTCTTCTTTTTATACCAGAGCTTCAGGAATTTCTACTGCACATTAATATTGACAGTACCCATAGGTTCCATCCAAGGATATCCTAAAACAACATCCATGTTATCCATATCTGAAGTATAAACATCACAATGCAACACATACTTATCCATCGAAAGCTTCAAATCTTTATAAACTTGCACATCCTCATCATTAACCTGTGTGTTTTCAATGTGTTTTGTTGGCACTTGCAATTTTTTTTCCAAATTAACATTTATGAGATTTTGCTTGCAACTAGGATTTATAGATAGAATGATCTTCTCCTTCTGAATCAATCCATGAAAGTAACCCTTTAGGTTTCTTGGTTTCCTTCTTTCCTGTAAAATTAAAATCTTTGCTAGGTTGTGTGCCTATCTATCTGAGCTCAGTAAGAGGTCCCCCAAAATTAGATTTAGGGTCAAAGTGGTCACAAATGGATTTTGTGAACATCTGCCAAGTAATTGTCCTTGGATAGTGTTTAGAATGCCCCTGCCACCATTGCCATGTTGCATGGTCCAAGTACATGCTTCCTACACTCATCTGAGTCGCATCATCTCTGATATGATTCAATGTAAAATATTGTTCCATTTGTGCTAGCCATGTGGTTGGATGAGAACCATCAAATTTATACAAGTCCCTCAAATTCTAATCTAGGCCTGCCATCACAAAAAAATTTGGCAAAAATTTGAAATGGACACAATTTCGTCAATATTGCTCAGAATCCCTATTATAACCTATTTTCGGAAACGAAACAACCATTCTGCATCTTCCCAAATGGTAGAAATCTCGATATAGGCACCGGAATTTCATATCTGTGCTGCAACTGTCCCGCTGTCACAAAAAAAAGAGCTGATTTTAAATCAGCGATATCTCCCTCATCCAGACTCCGATTCGACTAGTTGTTTTCACAAATAATCCAAATCTGCAATTAGATTCTGTGGATTTTGCACCAGAACGTTTAGATCTGCTCCACAAACTCGTCACCTTGAAAAATGTCTACCACCCAACTGATTTTTAAATCAGCAATATCTCCCTCATCCGAACTTCGATTCGACCGATTTTTTTTTGAACTTGGGTATTTTTTCACAGAAAATTCAGATCTACAATTAGATTTTGCAAATTTTGCACCAAAATTTCTAGATATGATCTGTAAACTCGCCTCCCCGAAAAAATAATTTGCAACAGCACTGATTTTTAAATCAGCTAGATCTCCTTCATCCGAACTCGAATTCGGCCAATTTTTTTTTGAACTTGGGTATTTTTTCAAAAACAATCCAGATCTGCAATTATATTATGTATATTTTGCACCAAAATGTACAGATCTGATCTGCAAACTCGCCGCCCCAAAAAATTCCTGCAAAAATAAAAAAATATTCTCCACTTTGCCCAAGAAAGTGCTCTGATACCACTTGTTATAGATCTGATATGAAAATATAATACAATGCAAATAAACTCATTATTACATTATTCCCTTAGGTACCTCCCTCTGTGCCCCATATTATCCCCCTAGGTATACTACATATTAGCCCATTCTATTGTAACAAATCCTATTCACAAGTTCATAATATCAATGACAAAGCCGGAGTGAATATCCATGATTAAGAATCCTAACATATTGTTATAAAATATTTTGATTGTGAAATAAGTTATGTTTTTTGGAATGTGGTATTGATAAGCCACAGTATTGTAACAAAGTCTATTTACAAGTTAATAATATACATGGTAAAGTGGGGATGAATATCCATGGTTAATAATATTTTCATATTGTTATAAATATTTTGATTGTGAAATAAGTTATGTTTTTTGGGCCTATGGTATTGATAAGCCATAGTGTTGGCCCATGGTATTATAACAAAGCCAACTTTTTACAAGTTAATAATATCCAATGTAAAGTGGGGGTGAATATCCATGATTAAGAATCTTATTGTTATAAAATATTTTGGTTGTGAAATAAGTTATGGCTTTTGGCTTGAGGTATTGATAAGCCATGGTATTGGCTCATGGTATTGTAACAAAACCTATTCACAAGTTAATAACAAAATCAAAATATAACAAATTGAATTTTTTTTTATTATTACTTTAACTTTTTCTTATTAATTGAGCCAACATTTAGATTTTTGATTCTCCCCATGCTTTTGACTTTTATTATTATTATTGTTATTTTTTAACTAAGACAACATTTAGAATTGTTTACATACTTACATTACACCTACACATCTACTCTATACTCGGTCAAGAGCGCAATTACTTTTACCCTTTTATTGTTTTTTAATTGAGGCCCCATGTAAATGTTTACAAACATTTACAACACTACTACAACATTTCCTCAGTTGTATATTACTTTTACCCTTTTATTATTTTTTAATTTAGGCCTCATGTAAATGTTTACAAACAGTTACACCACTACTGCAACATTTCCTCCATGCTGGGTTGTATATTACTTTTACCCTTTTATTATTTTTTAATTTAGGACTCATGTAAATGTTTACAAACATTTACACCACTCCAACATCTCCCCCGTACCTTTCTCTTTTATATTTAATTTTTAAAATGTTATAAAATTAGATTAAAATAAAATATTTATAAAATATATTGATTTTGAAATGAGTTATGGTTTTTGGGCATGTGGTATTGATAAGTCATCGTATTGTAATAAAGTCTATTTAAAAGTTAATAAAATCCATGGAAAATTGGGGGTGAATATTCATGGTTAAGAATCTTATTATATTGTCAGTTTATTGTAAGTATTATATTTGTATGTGTTTATTAATTAACTTTAAACATGGTTACTGAATCGTTATTTTTATTTTATGTAATAAAAAATATCTTAACTTATAACTACCATTTATATGTTATATATTTTAATGTGATATGTATATTATGTTTTTTATTCATAATTTATTATTGACGCAATAGAAGATGGCAAATTCTCCTCTTTCCACAAACTCCACCCCCCATTAATAATCTGTGTTCCTCTTTTTCTGGCAATCCCTTGCATGGTTCATGCATAGAGTTACTCTTCAAACCATAAAAACCCTTATATATATATATATATATATATATATATATATATATATATATATATATATATATATATATATATACCCATTCATAAAATATCATATAGCCCACAGTACTATGGAGTCCACCCAGAATAGGTTGGAGGTTGAACCTTCTCCTTGCAATTCTTTTATGCTTTGTTTATAAACCTCCAGCGCCCACAAAGCCCAACTCTCAGCTACTGTAGGCTAACGATGGCCTCGACTTGAGTTTTCTCAGCGGTTTTCATGTTATACCTTCAAACCACGGAATTTTCCAACATATTTTTCTCTGAACAAATTTTCAATATTCCAACGTATTTGTCTCTAAACCGATTTCCAATATTGTTCTTCTCAAGGATGCAACGAAACCCAAGCACTAACACTTCCTAGCCTTACTATAACCTACACTTTTTTATCATATGCTCGCTAACCATAAACGTTGCTCTTTCCTTATGTGGTTCCTTTGCATTTCAATATGAGCTCATAAAACATACGCATAAATCCCCATGGTTATTATAGATCATGCTCTATCCCCCTTTACAGATTCAACACTAAACTCATAAAATGATAATTGCATAAGTCCGATGTTGATCTCGCCTTCTCAGTCAAATGGAAATTATATATAGAGGTTGAACAAGGATCCACTTACACTTAGTGTAGAAATTCCTTGTAGATTCAAACTGCAAATTGTAATATGCTAAAGCAATTGACTTGAATCTACTCTACTCATCAGCGAGAACAATAAACGATCGATGAAATCATGAAGCATATAAGAGAAAGAATTCAACCACACATAACACAATGATTTTCTGTTATGCTCTTGACCTGCGAGAAGATACCAGAATACCAAATATGCGAAGAAATATACCCAGAACACAGGACAATAAGAAATAACAGCAAGTATTTTATTATAAGAAAGGAAAGCAATGTTCACTTGCCTCTTCGAGGGGGCAACCTCCAATAAAGCTAGGCTCGATTACCAAATAAGACATGATGCTCCTCAAGGGGAGTCTCTATCCTTTATATAGGATTCATACATGTAATACCATGGGTCAATACCATGGTTCTTATTAATACCATGGCCCATTTGCAACTAACTTTGGTCCATTCTTTAAATGTGAGTCAACCACTTACAATTATTAATATGGGCTTTATTGACTCTTTACTTAACTATAACTATGACTCGACCCTATTACATAAATGAGGGGGTTAGGATTGGACCCTAACATGCCCTCCCCCATAAGAATAGCCTTGTCCTCAAGGCTGAAGCTGCGGAAACTGTTGAAGGACAGTGGTTGGTTCCCAAGTTGCATCTTCCGGAGAGGTGTCTTTCCACTTGACGAGGACTTCCTTGATCATGCGGCTGTGCAGGTGTTGTTCTCGCATGTCAAGAACCTATTCACGTTGGAGCCAGATTGAACCTTTTTCATCCAATTCTGGTAGACTAGTTTGAATTCAGCAATGGTTCCCAATCACTTTCTTGAGGCATGAGACATGGAAGACTGGATGGATTTTTGCAGTGGGTGGAAAAGCTAGCTTGTAGGCGACTTCTCCGATGTGCTGAAGTACTTGATACTGGTCGTAGAATTTTGGAGATAATTACTGAAAACCCTTGTCTTTGAGTGATGTTTTCTTATATGGTTGCAGCCTCAAAAGTACCTAATCCCCTTCTTGAAATTGGCATTCTGAACGATGTTGATCTGCCTGTTGCTTCATCTGGTTTCGTGCTTGATGGAGATTCTCTCTGAGGTGGGCCAACATGGTTGTGCGGTTTTGTAGTAGTTGATCCACTGCTTGTACCTTCAAGCATCCCTTGATATAAGAAGTAGGGGAAGGAGGGAGTTGACTATAAACTACTTCATAGGGATTCATTTTGGTGGTGGCATGATAGTTAGTGTTATACCACCATTCGGCTAGAAGTAACCATTGTACCCATAGATGTTGCTTTTCTGAAGTGAAACACCTAAGGTAGGTCTCCAGACATTTTTTGACTGCTTCAGTTTGACCATCAGTTTGGGGATGATAGGAAGCACTGAGTTGTATTTGGGTACCTTGTAGCCTGAAGAGTTCCTACCAAAAGTTACTGGTGAAGATCGGGTCACGATTAGACACAATGGAAGTGGGCATGCCATGCAATTTGAAGATCTAGTCCATGAAAGATTGAGCTATCAAAGTCGGTGTAAAAGGTTGGGGTAGGGCGAAAAAATGAGCATACTTAGAAAGTCTATCCACAACCACCATGATGTTTTTTTGCCTGACTTCGGAAGACTCGTAATGAAGTCCATAGAAACCTCCGTCCAAATTGAGGTCGGGATGGGCAATGGCTGTAATGTATCTGGGGATTTGACTGTTTCTACTTTGTGGCACTGACATACATCGCACTCAGCTACAAAAGTAAGAATGTCCTTTTTCATGCCTATCCAAAAGAATGAACGTTGAGTGCGAGCATAAGTCTTTTGAAAGCCTGAATGGCCTACAGTGGGAGATGAGTGCAACTCAGCCAAAATGTGACTTTTGAGGGTGGATTCTGGTGATATCATGACTCTGTCCTTGTAGTGAAGAATCTCATCCTGCCAAGAGTATCCCGCTGTGTAATTTGGATCCGCCTGTAATTTATTAATGAGTTGGGAGAGCAAAGGATGTGAAAACCATTCCTTGCGAGCCTCTTCAATCCAATCTGGAAAGGGAAGGGACATTGCAAGCATGGTGCTTTCCTCCTCAAATTGGCGTGATAATGCATTTGCTACGATGTTTCCGTGACCTTTAAATTATCTCATAATCATATCCCAACATTTTTTCCATCCATTTATTTTGTTATGGCGAGGATAGGCGTTGCTCCAAAAAATATTTAAGGCTTTGATGGTCTGTGCAGATTCGGAAACGTCGTCCTAATAAGTATGGTCGCCAGGTATCTAATGCATGTAAGATGGCCATCATCTCCTTCTTATAGGTAGATTGTCCCAGATTTTTCCCACTTAGTTGTTGGCTAGTGAAGGCCAAGGGTCAACCTTCCTACATTAAGACCACCCCAATACCCGTACCTGAAGCATCACATTCAATCAAAAAAGATTGGTGAAGTCAGGTAGTGCTAATACGGGAGTGGAACAGATGGCATGTTTGAGAGCTATAAATGCCTGTTGCGCTTCATCATTCCAGAGAAATGATTTTTTCTTGAGAAGGTGAGTGAGGGGTCTAACAATGCGACCATAATTACAGACAAATTTGTGATAGTAGCCCATGAGGCCCAAAAATCCTCTCAAGCTCTTCAAGGTATTTGGTTGAGGCCAATCCTGCATTGCCTGGATCTTTTTGGGGTCCACCCTGACACCTTCATGCCCCATAATGTGGCCCAAATACTCAACTTCTTCCATGCCAAAAGAGCACTTGGACATCTTGACAAATAATTTATGCTTCTGGAGTAGTTGCAAGAGCATATCTACATGCTAAAGATGTGTGGTCCAGGTGCAGCTATAGATGAGGATGTCATCAAAGAAAACAAGGATAAATTTTCTAAGATATGGTTTTAGCAGGTGGTTCATGAGGCTCTGAAAAGTAGATGGGGCATTAAAAAGACCAAATGGCATGACCAAGAACTCATAATGGCCTTCATGAGTTCGGAAAGTAGTCTTTGGAATGTCTACTTCTTTCATGCGAATTTGGTGGTAGCCCGAGCGAAGATCGAGCTTAGTGAAGAATTGAGCCCCGTTTAGTTCATCCATCAAATCATTAACAACCAGGATGGGAAATTTATCTTTGACTGTCAACTTGTTGAGGGCCCTAAAGTCTAGACACATACGCCATTCCCAGTCTTTCTTGAGCACCATAACCACAGGCGATGAATAAGGACTAATACTAGGATGAATGACGCCTACTTCCAAGAGTTCCTTGATGATTTTTTCAATTTCATTCTTTTTGGCAAATGGATATCTATATGGGCGCACATTTGGTGGCTGGGCCCCTGGGACCAAAGTAATGCTATGATCATGTTCCCCTCTCGAGGGTGGAAGCTCATGAGGCTTGTCAAAGACCGGTAGATGGTTGTTTAAGATTTGTTGCATCTCATGATGAATATGAAAAGAAGTGGGTTCGAAGGCCTAGATGGCATTAAATTAGGCTAAAACTCCATGGTGGCCATTTTTTAACAATTTTTCCATCCTATGTGAACTGATGATAGAGAGAGCACCCGCCTGGAGTCCACGGAGGGTATGTTTGTGGTTGTTCTGCTTAAAGCTCATATATAACTCCTGGAAATCCATTGTGATTGGGCCAAGTGTGCGGAGCCATTCAGCACCCAAGACAATGTCACACCCTCAAATGTGTATGGCAGACATGTGGGTCTTTAACTGATAATCCCCCATTTGAAGTTTGACATTTTCACAACAGCCTTCACATTTCATTGTCCCCCATCAGCAATTTGGACCTGGAAATTAGAGACTGCTCTGACAAAACAATGCACTGCTTCAGCGACTCTTTGATGGATAAAGTTATGTGTACTGCCACTATCAATCAAGAATACTACAGGGCGATGCTTAATAAAGCCTCGAATTTTGAGAGTTTGGGGAGAAGAAATCCCTGCCAAAGCATGAAGCGAGATAACTGGTTCGTCAAGTGTAGCTGGGAGCGCATTGTCTGGCTGGTGATCCTCATCTTCCTCCTCTGGTTCCTCAAATGGTGGGGCTTCCTCCGATGAACTGAGATCAGTAGCATCAATTTGAAAGAATTTGGGTTCCTTGCATTTATGCCCCGAGGAGTATTTCTCATCATAGTAGTAACACAATACTTGCTTTATTCTTTCCACCATTTCTACTGGTGACACCTTTTGAACCTTGAGTGTTTGGATAGTGCTTGGAGCCTGGGTGGGGCGAACCTTGGCAATGAAATTTGGATGAGTCGACTGAGCCACTAATGCACATTCTACTTCACGAGCTATCCTGCAAGCATCTAGCCATGAGATTGGGTGTTTCAGTCGGACATGGGCTTGTATGGCTTCTTTGAGACTGTTGACAAAACATTCCAAGTAGAACTCATCTCATGGACCTCCTGTGCAGAAGGCTAAGGCTTCAAAGGCTGTAATATATTCTTGCACCGTTCTTGTCTGTCGGAGCTTAGTAAGACGACCCAAAAAATTAGATGCATGGTCGAAGCAATCCGTAAGGGATTTTGAGAATACCTGCCAAGTCATGGGCCTTCCATAGCAATGTTGATGTCGTTTCCACCATTTCCATATTTCATTGTCCAAGTACATGCTACCCACACTTAGCTGAGTCGCATCATCCCTGATGTGATTCAATGTGAAATATTGCTCCATTTGTGCTAGCCATGTGGCCAGATGAGAGCCATCGAATTTATACAGGTCCAGCTTCGGTGGTCGTTGTTGGGACTGTTGGTGGTTTCCAAAGAGGTGAAGAGAATGGCTAGACTCGCCCTCAATGTTTTCAATAAAAGCATATGCCTCCAATTGTTCCCCTAACTTGCCCTTTGTGATTGTGTCAGCTAAGGTCTGGATCGACGTCAATAATGCGTCCAACTTCTTTTCAAGGGTGTCGATCTTCTCATTTTCCATAGCTTGAGCTCTAGTTTGTACCATTCACCGGTCCGGTGCACTGATCGTTACTGCCCAATCTTTCAGGGCACTAACCAAGGAGGATCAACCGTACCCTTAGCTGTACAACCTGACTACCCTATCATACACGCGAGTAATCTCCCCGAGTGTTGTTCTCGGTGTACTATAGCAGCAAGACGGCTGATGGTTTATCTATGGCGAAGTTTCAGGAGAGCCTAGGGGGCTTCCGATATATCTAGAGGGTACTTAGAAGACAGTCTGTGCCCGGTTTTCTCTAATGTGCTACTATTCGAAGGGGTACCCACAGGGGTTACAAGGGAGTCCAACAAGCGTGACCACCTCTTGTATTTCTTGCGTGCATGCCTCCCCAAATCCACAGGTTTATGCGCTCAGTGACATATCCCGTGGTTTAAAGACGCCGAAACACGTCTCTAGCCGAAAAAAAAATAAATAAATAAATAAATAAAATAAAATAAAATAAATATAAAAAAAAATAAAATTATAAAAAAAAATAAAAAATAAAAAATAAAAAAAATTACTAAAAATGGACATTCCACCGGCCCTGGAAAGTGCTCTGATACCACTTGTTATGCTCTTGACCTGCGAGAAGATACCAGAATACCAAATAAGCGAAGAAATATACCCAGAACATAGGACAATAAGAAATAACAGCAAGTATTTTATTATTCAGAAAGGAAAGCAATGTTCACTTGCCTATTCGAGGGGGCAACCTCCAATAGAGCTAGGTTTGATTACCAAATAAGACATGATGCTCCTCAAGCGGAGTCTCAATCCTTTATATAGGATTCAGACATGCAATACCATGGGTCAATACCATGGTTCTTATTAATACCATCTATCTAATACCATGGCTCATTTGCAACTAATTGTGGTCCCTTCTTTAAATGTGGTTCAACCACTTACAATTATTAATATGGGCTTTATTGACTCTTTACTTAACTATAACTGTGACTCGACCCTATTACATAAATGAGGGGGTTAGGGTTGGACCCTAACATTTTCTAGGGAAAGCCAAAGCTAAAAACCCCTACTATCTGTATATTGCATAAATCAAAAAATATGAGAAGATTACAATGCTTTACTCTCAGAAAATATGATAAGATTACAATGCCTTACTCAAGCCCAGGAAAACTCTACACTATCTCTATCTATCTCACTGCTTCTCATACAAGCTCAAGTCAATACTTAGAAAATTCTTGCTTTCCCAAGTCCCTATTTCCTTATGTTGTTCCCTTGGGAATTATCCCCTATTTAATGGGGAAATTCCTCAATTATGAATTGCACAATCCTTATATGCCTTCCTCTAACTCCATGCACCATCGTTTTAATTTAGATGATTTTACAACTGATAGTACATTGTCCCTGAACTCCAATCTCAACTAGGTTTTTCTCTAATCTAACATGCATGAGTTAATTATGAGTGGATATTAAATTTATTGGTTGATCATTGCAGGTTACACCCCAATATTTCATATTACATCCTAATACTGAAGGTTACAGCTCACTACTGCAGGTTACGCCCCACTCATGAGCCCTAGTATTGCAACAAGAATGTTGCCTCTCCTAAGGCTACCAACTTAATTTATCAACCTGAGGTTCGTACAAACTTAAGAGATGTCGGAACTATATGTGTAGCGTATAATGTGTCCTTATTTAGTTGATATGATGTAATGGAGTGAATGTCATGAAATCAAAGCCTAAATTAATTGCAAAAATGGAAATGTTACTTTGAAAAGAAATTAATCCTAAGCAAGAACAACAATTTGTAATTGAAAACCTAAGGCTCGCATGAATTCAAATAAATAGGACTAATCTACTTTGTATAAAGGAATGTCTTAATTGGTATTTATTCTTCCTCAATAATGTATTTATAGCCTATGGGTTATGATTCAATCCTATGATGCAAAAACCAAGCTTTTGGAGCAAATCTGGTCAAGTTTACATGTGCTACATGACGTTGATACAAGCGAAACAGAACTGCTACAAGAGGAGATAATTCACCGAATGGCCAAGTAAATCAAATGAAAATGTGATGGGATGAAATTTTTTATTAAATAGGACATCTTAGGACCTCATTCCAAGTGGAATCACTCCAAAATACATATGTTAACACGTGCTAAAAAATAGCAGAAAATTACTAGTCTAAAAAGTTACTAGAAATTAAATAATGGTGAGCTAGTTAACATATCAAATGCATAACTTAATCAAGTGAAAATTCATTGGGGTGACTTTTTGTATTAACTTGAATGTTTTTATGACCTAATACAAGTGGAATCAACTCAATTTAAGCTCATTAACGTGTTCTAAAAAATAGAATAAAATTACTACTTTTTGGGACTTCCAGAAATTCTAAATTTGTGAACTAGTAAACTATTCCAAGTAGCTCAATGATGAATATGAATTTTAAAATATATTCTAAGGATAAATCATGCTTTTGAATCTGTAAATAAATTGAAAAATAACTCACTTCAATCATTTAACCCAATCCTACAACAAAATAAGCATCAATACTAAATGAATAGGAAAAACAAGAATAAGAGATGCATGTGAATAAGAAGTGAAAAGTAAAAAGAAAAATTGTACAAAAGGATATGAGACTCCTGGGATGGCCAAGCCCAAGGATATTCATAGTCTTATGAAGGAGAACAAGATTTAGAAGCTAAAATGGCACCAAACTTCATTATTTAAATCAATCCAAGTACATCCCTGCTAGAAATGAAAGTGAAGATGCAAAAATACAAGTTTTCTCCATAAGAAGACTAAGAAATACATCCTATAGAGGAAAATTCGAATTGGTACTTATAAAAAATGATGAGGAAGCATTCTCCTTGAAAGGTGGAAGTTTTTCCCTCCAAAATCCCACAAATAAATGGATCTGGTTCCCAACACTAGGAATCTGCATTAAATGATAAGGAACACATTCCTAGATTTTCTCAATCATTGGAGATCCAGAATTTGTCAATAATTTCATGATATTTTATCCATTTATTATCCAATATTGATCCTCATATAGTATGGAGAAAGTCCCTAGATTATCTCCTCCTCCAAATATTCAAAATCTGCCCAATATGCTTACAATATTATTCAAAAATAAATAATATTAGGCACATAATATGCAATCATCTCTAAACCTTCATAAGGACATATTAAAGCAAAAAAAACATTATTAAGTATAGAAGGAAAAGTTCAATATAGCCTCCAAGTGCCTAAGAAAGGTTATATGAGCCTTAATTTATGTCTAATTTAGAGGCTCATAACCCACTACAGTAAGTTATACCCCACTATAGTAGGTTACACCCCACTACTGTAGGTTACACCCCACTATTGGACCTCCCACTAATTCCTCCATCGTTTGGAACTAGCTTAGCTAACTTTAACTCAATTACACTAAATTAAATAATTACCACCCAAAATAAATTCAACTAGTGCTCCTAATTGTAGGAGACACTCTACATGACTCTAGTTAGACCTCAACTCGAATTAACTGAGCTAAATAAGTCAAATTAACCTAGTTAATTATTACAAGTTGTCATCAGATGTGGAATTATAATTTTATTTCAAATTTAATTCACAGACAAATTAAATTAAGATTTTATTTCTTGATGTTATTTTTAACATTTCTTGTTGCTATTTTCAACACTTCCTCTCAACAAGAAATGGATTCACATCTATCCCAATCCAGTACCTTTGGAATGTTATCCATGCAACTCTTGTCATTGTTGTTGTTGCCACTGCAACATCTGAAACCAAAAAGAAATGAATCAAAATAAACTGAATCAACTGTGTTTGCAACAGTCTACTGGAAAAAACTGTGATGTTGATGACTCTGCTATTGAGCCTCATGCTCTGCTATCAACATTGTTCAGCACCCCTCAGTATTTGACTAGCACTGATCCTCCTACTACTGAATATTGTCGACCTCGTAGCAAGGTCATGATCCATGAGACAAAAAACACATCAATGGACCTTGCCCAAATTTCTGCAACTCTTGGGACTATTTCTTCACATCGCCCCAACTCTCACCTGGATGTATGGTAGCATATGCTCCCTCTGCCCACTTGACCCAAAATTTCCCCCCACTATAGGTCTCTAATTGAGTGGATGGTTCCACCCTGTCTCCTCTCTGCTTCTCCAATTTTGGTTTCTCCACAACTTTCTCAGACTACTTCTAAGGTTGCATGTTGAGAGGTAATTCATGCTCCCTCTCAACCACCAAGTTTCTAACATTTTCCTTGCTCCTCAAGGCTTTGTATGCATCTTGTACCTCAAGTGCATGTAGTTTCTTGACTCACACACCAATTTGTTTCACCTGTCTAATGGTGATGTTTCTAAGGAAAACCTTTCCTTTGCTAAAAATCACATCATAGCCACGGTCTTCCAATACCGTGACTAAAAAAAAATTCTTATTTATTCTTGGAACATACATCACATCTGTGAGTCTGAGAGGGGATCCAGACTCCCTTTGAAAAGTAATAGTACTGATGTTGATCACGCTATACCTCCCATCATCTCCAAACTCTGTGTTTTGCTTGAGGTCTTTCTCCTCCAAGTCACTGAAGAGATCTCTATTCCCCGTCATATGGAACAAGGCACCATTGTCGAGATACCACATGCTTCCCATTACAGTGCTTTCCATGCATGCAATGAGAGTGAAATCAAGTTTGAATTGTGAATCTAGAGCTTCACCTACTGCTGCTACTACAGGATCCTTCTTGCATGTTTTCTTTTGTGGGAATTTCATGGCATAGTGCCTGAACTCGTGACAGTGAAAACACTTGATGTTCGACGATTCCTTCTTGTTGCCCTTCTCACCTTGGAATTATTTCCCTTGGATTTATTTTCTTCGCTAACTAATGCAAAGTCTTCTTCCACTTCTTTGGATGGGGTCCCATCTCTGGTGTTCTGTCAAATCTCTTCTTTTACTAATTCGAACCACAACTGCTCCCACTCTAGTAGCTTCTCCCTCCCATTAACTGAGTCCCGGTAGTTGTGCCAGCTCTTAGGAAGGCCTAGAAGTGTTAGGCTCACCATATCGTCTTCATCAACTATAACACCGACACTTCCAATCTCATCTCGACATTGGGTGAACTTGGTCAAGTACTTTGATATTGTGTCGCCCTTCTCCATCTTGATCTTTCTAAGGGTGTCCTTCAATGCCAGCTTCCTATGGTCACTGTTATTTTGAAACAGTTTTTTCAAGGCCTTCCACATTACAAATGGAGTCTCCTTATCGTGGAGGTTCAAGAAAATATGATCTTGAACTCCTTCTACGATAATCCTTCTCACCTTTTCCACACTCTTTCTCCACTCTACCAGATCCTAAGTATCATCTGCTAGAGGCTTATGAATATCTTTGTCTATGAATTCCTTAAGCTTGTTTTTTTCCAACATTGTCTCCATCCTGTCCTTCCAAGAAATATAGTTTGAACTACCCTCAAAGGCATATTCGAGTCTCAATCCGTAGAACAACATCCTGCTAGCTCTGAAGTATGATACTGCAAATTTGATTTCTCCTGCAAAAGAAAAACTCATATTCTCCTCTTCTATAGCGATTTCAGCTCTAATACCATGTATAGATTTCTACAAAACTGGCTCTAACACCATGTATAAATTTCCTGTAGATTCAAACTGCATATTGTAATATGCTAAAACAATTGACTTGAATCTACTATACTCATTAGCGGAAGCAATAAACAATCAATGAAATCATGAAGCATATAAGAGAAATAATTCAAACACACATAACACAATGATTTTATGGGGAAAGCCACAGCTAAAAGACCCTGCTATATGTATATTTCATTAATCAGAAAATATGAGAAGATTATAATGCTTTTCTCAAGCCTGAGCAACCTCTACATTATCTCTATCTATCTCACTACTTTCTAGACAAGTTCAACCCAATACTTAGTCAAATTTTCCTAAGTCCCTATTAACTTGCGTTGTTCCTTTGGGAATTAGCCCCTATTTAATGGGGAAATTTCTCATTTATGAATTGTGTAATCCTCATAGGCCTTCCTCTGACTACATGCACCATTGGTTTAATTTAGATCGTTTTACAACTGATAGTCCATTTTCCTTGAACTCCAATCTCAACTAGGCCTTTCTCTGATCTGACATGCATGAGTTAATTATGAGTGAATCTTCAGTTTATTGGTTGATCATTACAGGTTATGAGAAAATTTCTAAATCTACACATCAGAAACCCCTACCGCAATTACCAGTTTAACATCTCCTACTTGTTCTTTGTATTAACAAGTTATTTAATTACATAAACATCGATGTAAAACACGGTTGTAGCCTACACATACATACAGATCATGAACTAAAATACATTGAGACAATCACACAAGGGACACTATTATTTTTGGACAATCGTCCCCGAAAAAACCCAATTCGGGAAAATCAATGCAGCATATAGAGGGTTTATATTATTAAGCATATTCTTGAATACAACTAAGGTTCTATATATGGCTCACCCAACAGAGAAAAATCTTGGCAGAAGTACCTCTATCCAGAGACATATATTCCAGTAAATTCAACAACTAAATGATCAAACCCCACAGATGACCCGGTTGTTCCTGTGTTAGGCAACGATGGCTTCTCCAAGCTCTGCGCTAGAACTGTGTCACCTCCTCTAGGAGCTTCATCACCCCCACAGTGAGACTCCCTTGCTCAGAAAGTCGATTTTCTGAACTGCTGCCTCTAAGGGACTGTTTCATCCCCTACGGCTTCTGCATCACCTGTGTCAGCCCCTACAACCTCTGTGTCACCCTCTCTGGGACTGCGTTGTCTTGGCCAATGTTGTTATGCCTCTCTGTTATATCAGCCTCAGACTGAAGCTCCCTTGCTGAACTTCCCCTCACTACAACTCAGATCACTTAGCTCAACTTTCTCAGCAAACCACGCCTCAAAAAAAGGAACTCTTTGATCTCTTCGGTGTATCTCCAACTGACCCTCAGGCCTCATCTTATAATTTTCCTATTGATGAATCAATGGTCGTGATCCAATCTCTAATCAATGGCTAGGATTAAAACAGGCTTGATCCTCGTCAATTAGAACCTTCTCACCCATATTCTTATTAATACACATTAATATCTTTATTTTCCTAAGTTTAGGCTTAGGAAACCATTAAAAATATTAATTATTTTAATAACTCCTCATCCGGGTGGAATTTCTCCAAACGATTTCTAGGTTCTAGAGATCTCATTTGTTCCAGCCCCTCCACCAAATTTCAGAGCTAGAGCATATCTGATGCTACCTAAAATCAACACTCCCTCTTAGTGAGGAATGTGCTCTAGCAATACTTCCTTGTGGAAGCATTACATGGTCCACTGCATTGGCCCTATGTGTTGTTGATGCTTGGCCTACTGCCCTTCATCCACTATATTGTTGCTTCCTGACTGCTGCTCATGACTCTACTAGTACCACTGCTACATCTATACTACAATTCCCTCTCAAAATGTTGCATCATGTTGCCCATAGCACTGCCACTGCTAACTATTGCACTACAACTTAGTTACTGAGAAATAATTGAAACTTCACCCAAAAACTGACATCCTAGTCAGTATGGATTCCTCGTGATCCTAAAGTTGCCTCTTCTGCTAGTTTGTGCTGACCCTCTACTGCCACTGTGCTACTACAAACTGCTATGTGCCTCTCCCACTACTACAACATCCACTGTGCTACCTCAAACTTTGGCACTCTAGCAATGTTGTTGTCGCTCCTTCACACCTCACTCCAACCGATACCCGTTACTTTTCTATTGTCGTTAAGGGCTCTCATAGCCATATGTGATCCAAGATTTTTAGCACCTCTAGGATCATGCCCCTATATGTAGTCCTCTCGACTACAACTCCATGTCGCCCCACCTCTTCTCCAGAGGCGCATGAGCACTCATGGCACAATCGTCATTCTCGACATCCCTGTCTGCTTTTGCTGGAGAAGCCTTTGAGTTAGAATCCTCCCCCTTTCCCTTCTTCCGGGTGCACTAAGTGTCATAATGTCCGAGTTCCCCATAGTTGAAGCATTTGACCTTGGTTATGTCCTTCGTCTTTCTCTTATGCTGCCCTTGTTGTCCCGACAATGCGAAAGTTGCATCCTCCTCCTCCTCCTTCTTGACTCAGGCTCCCTTGTTGCTACTCCCTGTCTTGGTCATCCTCCTGAGTTCTTCTTGTCAAAGAGCTGCCCACATCTCCTCCCAACTGGGGAGAGTCGCTCTGCCCAAAATACTTTGGACAAATGTCTCCCAATCCTCGGTGACTGCATTCAGGGTAGTCCTAACCATGAACTCAGGATCTAGAGTAGACCCCATGGAAGTCAACTGGTCGCGAATCCCTTGCAACCTGAGAAGCAAGGATTTATCTATTCTCCCTTCTGCATCTGGTATTGTCTCAGTTGATTTTCTAATAACATCTTCATTGCACAGAAGAGCCCTGGTACAAGGTGGTCAGGGTTTCCCACATCCCCATTGTTGTTTCCTTCTCAGCAATGTGTGGTACTACATGATCTTTGACCTCGTCTAGGATCATGCAATTTGCCTTCACCTAGGCCTCCTCCTCCTCCATCCAATTCGCCTTGATCCCTCAACCCATTCATTGCCATTTCTGCTCAAAAATAGGATTGGTTCTCTTCTCCCTCTCTTGTCATCTATCTAGCAAACTTGGATCTAGATTCCTTAGGTGCAAGAAACCCTCTAAGGAACAAGCTCCTCTCTAGACTCCTTCTGAGTCCTAATTTTCCTCTCGAAAATCCTCTGGCCAATTGTCGAATCGCTCCTCTCCAATCCTCCTTTGTTGTTGCAACCCGGATCTACATTTCTTGGCTAGAAATTTGTCAAGGCAGTGATTTCCTCTACCTTGGTTCAGTCTCCTTATATATTGTTCTGCACCAACAAAAAAAGCGTCCCACCATCTCCTCAAATCGAAATTTGCTAGCTCTCTTAGCCTCGACAACTAAAGAATTTGAGCCCTTTTGGCTCTATGCAATCACTATGAGAGTTGGATCAGCACCTCCTGGCCACTGTGTCAATGCATCCTAGCTCAAAAAGATGACTTGGCACTACGTGAGCTTGATCTGCTCCCCTTTGCCTCTGCATTGACCTTGACAGCTAATGCAGCTACTACGTGGGCTCCTCCCAGCTATTGTGTCACCTTCACCTAGCTCAAAGTGATGACACAAGCACTGCGTGAACCTATGCGTCACCTTTTATGCACTGTGTCACTCCTCCCCCTGTGTCTTTGGCTCTAGAACAACACTGTCACTCAGGACAGCTACATTTCTGCTGCAAATTCTCTAGATTTCTTGGCTGGTGTCTTCAGTCTCCTATGATCTACAATCCTCTGATACCATGTGAAAATTTCAAAATCTACACATCAGAAACCCCTACTGCAATTACTGGTTTAACATCTCCTACTTGAAGATTGTTACCGATCAAACGAGAAAATTCCTAGTACCCGTTTTTTTGAGGTAGCATGATGTAGGAGCATCATCTCCGAAAAACACCTTGTATTTTACCTAAGCTAGGGGGTTTCATGTTTTGAAGAAATATTAAATTTTGAGTGATTAATTATATTTTATTTAATTATTTGTGAGAATTTGTAAATGTGAGAGAAATTAGTTTCTAGATTATTTAGAATTAATGAGGGAGCCTAAGTTGGAATTAGTTTCTAAGTTTAAGGGATAAAATTCTACCTTTTAGGGATGTTGAGAGATTTAGGGGATGGTTGAGGAATTGAAGGGATTGAGCATTTAATTAAATCATTTTTAAAATTGTATAAATTCAGCAAGGCATGGAGGAATAGAAAAAAAAAAAGAAGGGGAGAGGGTGAGTAGTGAAGGGGCTCTGTTTGGGCAGCCTTCAGCAATTGTAAAGGGCCAAATTATTGGAAATCAGGCCTAGGAAAGGATTGTATTGTAAGTATTTTGTGTGTCAATACAGCCTTTGATTTTTTACTGTATGTCCAGTATTGAGTTTGCGTGAGATTGGATTCATGTGTTCAATGAATAAAACGAAATTAGGTTGAAATGAATTGGATGTATCTGTGGAATAGAGATTCGATTTTATATCTCACTCTCAAGTTTTATATTACAAATTAAATTCAGAAAGTGATGAAGATCGAATGCATTAATGAAAAGCCGACTAATGTTATTGACTGCGCTGGAAATGCGAATGATGGAAATGTCTAACATAAAATTAAGCCTGCGTTCTCTGTGTGAAGAATTGTATTGAAAGCATTGTTCTATGTCAATTAGTGGACCCATATTATAATTGCTATCTGTAGAAATCGATTAAGTATGTTGATGGAAATTATATCGATCTGCAATTTGTTAGAAGCGCTGAAAAAGGTGCGGAGTTGTGGTTCAAACTCTGTTTGAAATCCAATTAAATACAGTTTTAAATTGTTGTGAAATACTCTGATTAGAGTGGTAAATTGGAAAAGTAGTTTGCGTAGCAATGAACACAGAGCAAGCATTGAAGCTGTGTTGATTAAATAGTGAATCGTTCTGGCTATGTACATGGATCGATATTCCATGGGCACTCAGTTTTGAATTCTAATCTTATATGAATTGATTGTCACAGAGAAAGAATGCTTGCAGAAGCTATAATAAAGTTTAATTATACGTCGATGTGGGAAAACGGGGGCGATAAGTCTTCAAATATGGAATCGATTTGTGAAGGGTGCAGATCTGAGTTTAAAATACAGTGATTCAAAAGCGAGTTGTAAGAGGAACAGAGGTAATTTTAATGTGATTTGAATCTGTTGCAGAAGGCGTTAAACACAGGGCAGCACAGGTGCGGAAGGCGTTAAACACTGGGCAGCGTGGAGAATTGATGCAATAATTTTCAATTGATATTGTGGGGATGTTGAAACGTGATGCAGATGACGTGAACAAACTTAACGCAAGTATAGCAAATGTATTTATGCGTTGAGTTTTGAATTAAGGATCAGTGAAAATGTTAAAGGCGGGATGTGTTGTGAAACGGTAACAACACAGCGTTGATAACTCTCAACGCAAAGCACAAATTTATATGGGATTAACCAATTATGTTTTGATAGCATGAACGTTGAAAAGGACTTAAAGTCTTCAGTTGATATTGGGGCAAGAATATTATGCCACATCGCTCTTGAGACAGCGTGTACAGGTATGAACAGCATCACTCTCTGAATTAAATAAATACGTTAAGAATGTATGGAGACAAATTGAATTGCTTGGTAAAGTCAACTGTAAATATTGAAATTGAATTGAGACCGCTGGGTACACTGAAAGGGAAGAGGGCGCACATATATTTGGTGCTTTGATTAGTTGAAACATGTAATTTTGTGCATTCAAATGATATTGGTGTTGTTTGCCATGTTCACTTGAGGTTGAAAAGCATAAGTTCATTTTCTTGATTGAATCCAGTCATATCTAAAGGATGATTTTAAATGGAAATAATGAATGAAGTTACTAAAACGAAGTTTGGGGTTGATGATCATTTGAATGATTTGAGTCATTGGGATTTAAATGGAAGGCTTCAAAGGTTATGAATTTGCATGCTGATGAATATTGCATTTGAGATTATTCCATATATGATGGTGTTAATGAAAGTATGAGACCAATGGTAAATGGTTTTGAACCACATGAAAGATAAACTTCCACATGTAAAATGGTGCAGTTGTGAGATTGCCAGTAATTGGAGTTTTTTATTAAAGTAAAAACTTAGATGCATACAGATATGCACAGAGATTAAAGATCCTGGGTAATGCAGGCCCTGCCTGCGTCAATTTTGGTATCAGAGCTTGGCTCTGTTGAATTGAAAAATGTTTATTTTCTGAATGAGGACGAGAAGGTTTTATTGAAAACTGAAATGTATTTTTGACTGTATGATGAATGATGAAAGGAAGATCAGAGTTTTAAATTTGATATGCAAACTACACAAGTGAACAAGATTGCATGGAGGAAAAGACCATGCAAGATCTTAAGAGGTGATGATTTTTCTGATTTGAAATTTGTGATGAGAGTTTATAGTTGCAGAGAAGATGATGGCAGTGAACCTAGCATTCAGCTAAAGGCTGGATAAGGAGGACAATTGCAGTGTCCTGAAGAAGAAGGTGAGTTGAAGAGATAGCCCAGAGAGAGAGCAGAGGAAAGTGCTCAAAAGGTTCCAGAGGCAGTGAACCAAGTACTTACCAAAAGACTGAGTGAGGAGAGCTTGGTGAGGTAAGTGACAGCAGAAGAGATTGTTGTCGTAAAGGCTAGTACAACTCATGGTGAGTGAGAAACTCATGGAGAAGATGATCATGGAGGATCAGAGAAGAGGTTCATAGGAATGCCACAGAGATGAGATGACTGCAGAAGTTTGAGAAAGAGAGATTGCAATAATAAAGGTACAATTGCAGGTACTAGAAGAATGGCTGCAAGAGCAGGAAAACCAGAATAGAGGATGGATCTTTCCACTGAAGGGAAAGAAAGTGAAGTGGCAGAAGCTACAACAGAAAAGAGATCGACAGATAAACATGCAGTTAATGGAAGAGCTGAAGAAGCTCGAGTAGATGATGGATGTACAGTTGAAGTGTACGCAACTCAGAGCAGCTGAGTTGGAAGAGGAGGTTTCCATTGATCAAATAGAGGAGGAGATCATTGATGATTTCTTGAATTACTGGGCAGATCCAGATCAGCTGGATAATGTGAACTCTTGTGTTTTTATAGCTGACAGTTGTGATGTGATTACAGGTTTTGTTGAAGAGGATGCGCAATCTTGTGAAACTGTCATAAGCATGGAAAAGAATCTCTCGGGAGATAAGTACTTTAAAGAAGAAAGCAGTGATGCTTTTGCTGTTACAGTACAAGAGGAAGTTCATGTGAATGAAGAAGATGATCAGCTGGAAGAGCTGGTATATGAACCGACGATTAAAGTTGTTGAGACTTGTAGTTTTCAAACTGACAAGTTGTGTATGAATGCAGGGACTGTAAGTGATGGTGATGTTATGCTTCAGCAATGTCACAGAGAAATTGCATTGCTAGAATATTTGTTGAAAAATTCGGAGTATGACAGGGAGATGGCAGAAGGAAGAGTTCAGTACAGTGAATGAGTGCAGAAAGATATCATGGAAGCAGATGATGTGAGAGAAAGACTGGTTGACAGTCTTGAGAATTCTTCAGAGGATTCTTTGGGCAAAGAGAATCAGCATACTGATGTGCTGATAGTGGAGGAGAATTCAGAACAGCATACTGAAGTGCTGGCAAAGGAGGACAAGGCACTGATGCCTTCTGATTTTTATTCTAACAAGTGTTTTGTGAATGCAGGTATTGTTGCAGAACATTTGACTCAATTGAGCAGTCAAATGAAGGAAGAAGAAGTTTTCTGTTCCAGAAGACAAGAGGGCATGGATGATCGGGTGGCAGTCAGAACATAAACACACATAGAAGCAAGAAGTCAGCAAGTGACAGTACAAATAGAGAAAGTAAAAACTGAGCAAGCCGTCTTAGCTCAGCAGACAGCTAGAAATCAGCAGCCGGGAGATTTATTGGACCGAGAGATTGAAAGTATTAGAAGACTGATGACAAAAGAATCCCGGAAGAGACCAGCAGCAGGAAAAAAGAAAAGGAAAGACAACAAGAGAAAGACGGCAAAAGATTGCAAGAGCAGAGCAAGTGGAGCACTACAGCACAAAATATGGAAGCCTGGAGGACAACAACAGTTAACAACATCAGTAAAGCAATTGACAAGAAAAGAAAGATTACAAAATAAAATTTGGGATCCAGGAGGAAATATCCAGACATATGACCAGGTGGTCATAAATTTTCTTACATGGGGAGTCTGATGCAGGAGCATTAGCTCCGAAAAATTCACCTTGTATTTTATCTAAGCTAGGGGGTTTCATGTTTTGAAGAAATATTAAATTTTGAGTGATTAATTATATTTTAATTAATTATTTGTGAGAATTTGTAAATGTGAGAGAAATTAGTTTCTAGATTATTTAGAATTAATGAGGGAGCCTAAGTTGGAATTAGTTTCTAAGTTTTAGGGATAAAATTCTACCTTTTAGGGATGTTGAGAGATTTAGGGGATGGTTGAGGAATTGAAGGGATTGAGCATTTAATTAAATCATTTTTAAAATTGTATAAATTCAGCAAGGCATGGAGGAATAGAAAAAAAAAGGGGAGAGGGTGAGCAGTGAAGGGGCTCTGTTTGGGCAGCCTTCAGCAATTGTAAAGGGCCAAATTATTGGAAATCAGGCCTAGGAAAAGATTGTATTGTAAGTATTTTGTGTGTCAATGCAGCCTTTGATTTTTTACTGTATGTCCAGTATTGAGTTTGCGTGAGATTGGATTCATGTGTTCAATGAATAAAACGAAATTAGGTTGAAATGAATTGGATGTATCTGTGGAATAGAGATTCGATTTTATATCTCACTCTCAAGTTTTATATTACAAATTAAATTCAGAAAGTGATGAAGATCGAATGCATTAATGAAAAGCCGACTAATGTTATTGACTGCGCTGGAAATGCGAATGATGGAAATGTCTAACATAAAATTAAGCCTGCGTTCTCTGTGTGAAGAATTGTATTGAAAGCATTGTTCTATGTCAATTAGTGGACCCATATTATAATTGCTATCTGCAGAAATCGATTAAGTATGTTGATGGAATTTATATCGATCTGCAATTTGTTGGAAGCGCTGAAAAAGGCGCAGAGTTGTGGTTCAAACTCTGTTTGAAATCCAATTAAATACAGTTTTAAATTGTTGTGAAATACTCTGATTAGAGTGGTAAATTGGCAAAGTAGTTTGCGCAGCAATGAACACAGAGCAAGCATTGAAACTGTGTTGATTAAATTGTGAATCGTTCTGGCTATGTACATGGATCGATATTCCGTGGGCACTCGGTTTTGAATTCTAATCTTACATGAATTGATTGTCACAGAAAAAGATTGCTTGCAGAAGCTATAATAAAGTTTAGTTATACGTCGATGTGGGAAAACGGGGGCGATAAGTCTTCAATTATGGAATCGATTTGTGAAGGACGCAGATCTGAGTTTAAAATGTAGTGATTCAAAAGCGAGTTGTAAGAGGAACAGAGGTAATTTTAATGTGATTTGAATCTATTGCAGAAGGCATTAAACACAGGGCAGCGCAGGTGCAGAAGGCGTTAAACACTGGGTAGCATGGAGAATTGATGCAATAATTTTCAATTGATATTGTGGAGATGTTGAAACGTGATGTAGATGACATGAACAAACTTAACGCAGGTAGAGCAAATGTATTCATGCGTTGAGTTTTGAATTAAGGATCAGTGAAAATGTTAAAGGCAGGATGTGTTGTGAAACGGTAACAACACAGCGTTGATAACTCTCAACGCAAAGCACAGATTTATATGGGATTAACCAATTATGTTTTGATAGCATGAACGTTGGAAAGGAGGACTTAAAGTCTTCAGTTGATATTGGGGAAAGAATATTATGCCACATCGCTCTTGAGACAGCGTGTACAGGTATGAACAGCATCACTCTCTGAATTAAATAAATACGTTAAGAATGTATGGAGACAAATTGAATTGCTTGGTAAAGTCAACTGTAAATATTGAAATTGAATTGAGACCGCTGGGTACACTGAAAGGGAAGAGGGCGCACATATATTTGGTGCTTTGATTAGTTGAAACATGTAATTTTGTGCATTCAAATGATATTGGTGTTGTTTGCCATGTTCACTTGAGGTTGAAAAGCATAAGTTCATTTTCTTGATTGAATCCAGTCATATCTAAAGGATGATTTTAAATGGAAATAATGAATGAAGTTACTAAAACGAAGTTTGGGGTTGATGAGCATTTGAATGATTTGAGTCATTGGGTTTTAAATGGAAGGCTTCAAAGGTTATGAATTTGCATGCTGATGAATATTGCATTTGAGATTATTCCATATATGATGGCGTTAATGAAAGTATGAGACCAATGGTGAATGGTTTTGAACCACATGAAAGATAAACTTCCGCATGTAAAATGGTGCAGTTGTGAGATTGCCAGTAATTGGAGTTTTTTATTAAAGTAAAAACTTAGATGCATACAGATATGCACAGAGATTAAAGATCCTGGGTAATGCAGGCCCTGCCTGCGTCATAGCAAAAAATCACTCGATTTTGAAAAATGGTGATTCAGAATACACCCTTTTTTTAGCATATTTTTGGTACTTTAAATTTTTTTATGTATCAAGTATGAACAATTTTTTTAAATGTTAGTGATTTTCATGTTGATTTTGAAAAGTGTTCATGTAGCATCAACACACTTTTTTAGGGGGCTTATTTTTGACACTTTAACTTTTTTATGTATCAAGTGTGAACCATTTTTTTGTTAGTGATTTTCATCTTGATTTTGAAAAGTGTTGATGAGCATCAACCCTTTTTGTTTAGACGACTTATTTTTTACACTTTATTTTTCTACTTTCTTAAGTGTAGATAATTTTTTTTAAATGTTGGTGATTTTCATGGTGGTAATAAAACATAAAAAAATTAAAATTAAAAAACATGACAAAAAAAAAACCTATAAAAATGTCAAAAAAAAAACCAAAATTAACTTGTAAAAAAAATAAAAAATAAATAACAAAAATAATAATAATAATAATAATAATAAATGAATGATAATTTTTCAAAAAAAAAAAAATTAAACAAAAGCAAATTAAACAAAAAAAAATCTAAAACCTTTTTTTAAGTTAAAAAAACAAATAAAAAATAAAAACCCCATTAAAAAAAAAATTAAAAATAAAGAAAAAAAAATTTAAAAATTATTTAAATAAAATAAAATAAAAAATTTGGAATTTTTTTTAATTAAAATTATACTAATCTAAAAATAACATAAAATAAAATTAAAAGAAAATTATAAAAATTATAAAACTAAAATAAAATTTAAGTTTAAAAAAATATATATATATAGAAAAAAAAAAAAAATATATATATATATATATATATAAATAAATAAAATAAAATAAAATAATATATATATATATATATATATCTATATTAAAAAAAAAATCCCTCCTTCCTCCCTCCCTTGGCCCCACCCCACCATCAGCCTCCCTCTCTCCCCTTACCCATCTCATCGTTGCCCTCCCCTATCGGGAATCAGCTTGAGGCCTTTTGGCCGCTCGCTGGGGCCCGGGTGGGCAGGGAGTGTCGTGTGGGGAAGGGAGTGCAGGGAGGGAAGGGGTGCGCGAGGGTGAGTTGGGGAGGGGAAGGGACGGGGTGAGCATGGAGCGAGGGAAGGGTGGGGTAGGGAGATGAGCAAGGGAGGGAGAGATGGGGCTAACGTGGGGCGGGTAGGTGAGGGCGAGAGTGGGCTAGGGGGAAGAGAGGGCGGCGGTGCAGTAGGGCCGCGGGAGGAATGCAATTCTTTTTTTAATATATTTTTTTTAATTTTTTAATTTAAACTTTTTTTAATTTAAAAAAAAAAAAAAAAAAATTAATTTTTTTATTTTTTTAATTTAAATTTTATAATTTAAAAAATAATAATAATAATTCTTTTGTGTATACAAGCTTCTGTGATCCATAATGAATTAAGCAAAGTCTTTCGGTAGAAATTGCATAAGAGAAATTTTTGCTTGATGTGTTTCAAACCAACAAGAGTGGTCCTAATGATGAAATGCATCGGCCAAAAATTTCTCTTATGTGATTTATACCGAAAGACTTTTCTTAAATAATAATTTTAATATTTATTAATTTTAATTTTGATTTATTTTTTATTTTTTTATTTTAATTTTAATTGCTTTGATTTTTTAACCTTTTTTTTGGTAATTATTTAACTTTTTTTTTACCTTCCTCCACGACTCCCCCACAATCGGCCCCCGCCCCCATCCTTCGGCCAGTCCTGCAACTGGCTTCCTCCTGACCTTTCCATGGCTAGGAATGATCCCTCCTAGTTGCAAGACAATGAAGACCAGGCTAAGATCTTTGCCTCTCTCATTTCTGAAAACGCAACCACTAGAAACAAACCTACAGCTTCAAAGTTCGTTAAGAAACTGGCTGACATCCAAGAAATCTCCCTTCCTCCTAGTCTCCCAAGGAAACAACGATCTCTCTAGTAGAGAGAGGTCTGGTTGGACAATTTACTGGCCTGTGACCCTCTCCCAGAGCTGTTTAGAAATGGGTGGATCGCAACTGGAATGCGAACATCCAAGGAAAAATCACCATAAGATTTTGTGGAAGGGGTTACTATACATTCCTCTTTGAAACCAAAGAAGACCGGAATCTCATCTTCAGAAATGGTCCCTACTTCATGGATTCGAGAGTTATTTACCTGAACAGATGGTCCCCTGACTTTGACCCAGAAATGGATATACCTAATGCAGTCCCGGTTTGGGTTCGCTTGCCCCATCTCCCTCTCCTTTGCTGGGGAGATGAATCAGTTAAAGCCATTGGGAACTCTGTTGGAAAATACATCGACAGATGCGAACCAAAGGATAACATGCATGCTTGTGCAAGGATCTGTGTTGAAGTCGACTTAGGAAAGGGCCTTTCGGAAGTAATCAAGATCAAAGTGGACCAATGGACGCATATTCAGTAGCTGAACTACGAACAAATCCCGTTCAAATGTAAGGTATGCCGTGAACATGGTCATTTTGCTAATAGGTGTAGTAAACTAAAAGAAAATGAAATGAATGAAAATGTTGAAGCTAGTGAAGACACATGGGAACAAGTCAAAAAAAAGAAATCAAACCCCAAACAGTTTGGCCCTAAACCAAAGCCTCCCCCAGAATTCCAAGCTGCTCCCCTCCCCCCCCCCCCCAATCTCGACTCAGCCTTTACCCTCTACTTCAAACCCCTTCGAATCCCTGGAGGATGAAGATCCTTCCTCCCCCCTTTCTCCACCTCCAGCCACTGCTCTAGCAATCATTCACTCTCCTTCTCAGACCCTCCCCTCACCCCCTCCCACCATAGATAGTATATTAACAAGAAACAACGTCAAAGAAGCAAGCAACAACTCAGAGCCACCAAAAAAAGTAGGCAGGAAATCAAATAAAGAAATAAGAGATGAAACACCAGCTAAAGAAATGGCCACAGGTACTCAACAACCGATGGACTCTTTTTTAGCCAAGCAAAGAGGAAGCGGGGCTCACCAAAAATCCAGTAAGTAATGATTTTTGTCTCTTGGAATAGCAGGGGCCTGGGCTCCTCTCTAAAATCCAACGCAGCCCAGGACATAATCAGCCAAGAGAAGCCAGCTTTCTTTCTAATCCAAGAGACCAAAATGTCCAACCAAGACTTTCAAAAATTTACAAAAAGACACAAAAGCTTTGCAGGAACGGCAACAGACTCACTGGGTGCCTCAGGAGGAATAGGCACATTATGGAACAAGAGAAAATGGGACCTTATCAATCAAAATTCAACTTATTGGTGGGTCAGAAGTGACCTCAAAAATAAAATCACAAAAGAAGAATTTACCGTGCCCAAAATTTATGCTCCAAACCATTACAGGGACAAAGCACATTGTTGGGATTCTGTCAAATCAGAGTTGCAGGCATGTCAAAATAGGAAGGCAATTATGGGTGGTGACTTGAACTTAATAAGAAACATTGAAGAAAATATAGGAGGAAAATATCTTGCTGACCTATCAAGAGATGCTCTGGAAGAAATAATAGAAACTGATAAACTCATTGACATTCCACCATGCAATGGGAAATTTACATGGAGCAATAAGAGAGCAGGAACACACAACATCAAAGAAAGACTTGATAGGATATTAATCCATGAAAGTATAGCAGCATGATTCTCCTCAATAAAAAGCAAGATCATCCATGCCACAACTTTAGATCATAAGCCAGTGGTCTTGATCCTAGACAGAATAGGAAATCTTGGCCCAATCCCATTCAAATACAATAAAATTTGGGATAGCAAGGAGGATTTCCGCAAGATCATCAAAGAAATTTGGGATATGGAAGTCATTGGATCCCCCCACTACGTTTGGGAATCCAAATTAAAATTCCTAAGATCAACAATCAAAAAGTGGACAAAAGAGAATGCAACAATAGAGAAAAATAAAAAAATCGAGCTATATAGAAAATTGGAAAAACGGAATCAGGAAAAGGAGGCTCAGCAAACATTAAAAGAAGAGAAAACTCAGGAAAACGAAATCTTAAGGGAATTATATAGGCAGAACAAAGCTGAGGAAGAGGAGCTGAGACAAAAATTGAGGTGCCTCTGGCTCAGTGCAAGAGATAAAAGCACATCCTTCTTCCATAATAATCTCAAGCTCAGAAGAGCTGGAAATCAAATAGATAAAATCACTGCTGAGGGTAAATAATTAAGAGAGCAAGAGGAAATTAAAGAACCAACCCACAACCACTTCAAATATCTCTTAACTGCTGACTATCAGCCTCTCGAAAGCATGGACTTCCTCCTACCAGTAGAATGTAAAATCAATGAGTAGCGAAACAGTGAGTTGGAACAGGAAGTCTCGAAGGAAGAAATTAGAGAAGTCGTGTGCAGTATGCAGCCGGACAAGGCTCCCGGGCCTGATGGCTTCACAATTGCTTTTTACAGGACTCATTGGGATATAATAAAGAAAGATTTCATCAGGATGGTCAAAAATATTTTCAAAAAAACCAAGATGGGAGAAAATACAAAAACTTCCCATTTGATGCTTATCCCCAAGGAATCAAACCCCCTCTCCTTTGAGCGCTTCAAACCCATTTCCCTCTGCAATGTCTCCTACAAAATCATCACCAAAATCTTGGAAAATAGACTGATAAAGCTCTTGCCCACTCTCATTTCAGAGAACCAAGGAGGATTTGTCCCTAAAAGACAAATAACAGATAATTTCATTTTGGTCCAAGAAGCAATACGTAGCAGTTTGAATAGAAATGAAAGAGGTATGATCATAAACTTGACATGGAAAATGCTTTCGATAGGGTCAATCACCAATTCTTAGCAGTTGTTCTTCGGAAGTTTGGAATATCTAACAAATTTATAAACATCATTACGGAATGCATATCAAATCCTTGGACAGCTCCCCTAATCAATGGAAGGCCTAGTCGCTACTTCTGAAGTTCCAGAGGACTGAGACAAGGCTGATGTTGGCATTATGACACAGGTGTTGTCCTTGAAGGCAACTCACTCAGAGGTATGATACAGGTGTTTTCTTTGATGGCAACTCACTCAGATGACTGATCATAGTGCAGCAGGTTAAGAGAGAGAGAGATACGCATGTTAACCTTGATGAAAGTACATATACATGCGAGTTAGCAGAACCAAAGGCACGTATACGTACACACGCAGGTTCATAGAAGGAAAGGCACGTACATGTTGGAAAACTAAGTTTTGGTCCATGGTATTTGGTCCGAGGTTTTGACCCCAGGTATTGGGTCCAAGGTATTGGTTCTACATGGTTTTGGACCATGGTATTGAGAGAAGCCTAAACCTATATAAGGAGAATATCATTAGGCCAAGACGGGTGCAAGAGTGCAAGTGATGAATATCTGATGAAGTGTGAGATCTAGTATGTTGGTTATGGGTTTTTGATGCTTTGCTTGATCTAAACCAAGGATGCACTCATGTGGATGATGATGAACGATGGATCAGGATCTTAAGGCTTGGAATGTTTATCATTATATGGATTGATTAAGGATAGAATATATTTGAATCATTGACGCATGTTTTATTGGATGAATGACTGATGTCTGGAACAGTTGCAAAGTTATGAGTAAATATTTGCAGATCTGTACGCGGGTTGGATTTGGTGAAAGCGCGTATGTACGCTAGTTTGGCTCTTCATAGTAGTGTATACATTATGACATATGATATTTGAAGTTTCAGTTAGATCTGGTTATTGTTGCAGAGTTCTGTTGTCTATTCTGTGTTCCGGTGACTGTGTTGTTGACAGGGTTTCAGTGTTTCAGTATTGTGTGATTCAGATATTGATGATGCAGGTATAGTTGATGGGTGTATTGCAGTGATGATTAATTTCGTGCTTCAATGTTGTTGATGGGTCCAGTATGAAAATTGGATGAAACGTGGCCTTCAGATTATGGTGTTGTGCTTCAGGAGTATCCAGTATGAAAATTTATGAAACGTGGTCCCTGGAGCAAGAAATAAGATCGTAGATTTCTGTAGGCCGACGCCTACATACTGGTAAACATATCATCCAACACAAGAGCCAGGGGGTTGTATCTCCCTTCCAGGAGCAGCTGGAAAATGAGTGAAGGTTGGAGCTTTCAGTAGGTTGGCGCCTACGTACTAGTAAATGGATCGACTAGTACAAGAGCTAAGGGGCTTGTAGCTCCCTTCCAGGAGAAACTGAAAATGAGATAAGGTTGTAGCCTTCTACAAGTAGAAGCCTGCGTATTGGTATAATACTTCACCAGTACATAAATATTGTAAAAAGAAGTTTCTTATTAAAGGAAGATAGAGACGAATTGCGGCAAGTGGTTTTCACCCACATTGGGTTTCTACCTTACATCTTGGTGTTCATGTGTGTTGGTTACGTGTGATGATCTATTCTATTTTACTGCTCCTGTTTATTGTTCATATGGTTAATAATGTTTTGATGCACTCATTAAGGATCAACTAACTGAAACATAAGTTTACTAGGTATATGCTTGTTGCATTACACACAGTTGCGTATACATGCAGTTTGCCTTAACTAAAGTAGCATATATGAATCTGAATATGGAAATGAAATATTTATATTGATTTGATAATACTAATTCACCCCCCCAGTTATTATTTCCCACAATTGGTATCAGAGTAGGTCCTTTGGTAGAAGCTTGATCGCTTGAAGGAGATTCGTAGAAAAATGTGAGAGAAAGCACGTCAAAAGAAGAAGATAGCTCAAAGGAACAATGACAGCCTGTCGTTGAGTAGAAGCAAGTATTCATATCCTGAATCACCTCATATTGAAGATGGAAAAGCAAATGAAGCATCAGATAAAATCATAGATCAACAAGATCTACCTAGCAAAAGGGAGAGTGCCCTTAAAGAAGAAATTATCAGCTTAAAAGCTCAGTTGGGATGTGCCTTCAGAGTTCGTCAAATGCTGCAAGAGCTGAATGAAGAACAAGAAAAGGAGATTCTCAAACTAAGGCAACAAATGGAAGAAGGAAGAAATTCTGAGGAAATTTTGAAGAAGCAATGTTTGGAAAAGGAAGAACAACATCAGGTTGAGGTAAATATCTTGAAGGGTAAATTAGAAGAAAAGGATAAACTATTACGATTTCAAGACACTACTAAGATTTTGGATGATTTTATTAGTAGTCAAAGTTCGCCTACTATCAAAACTGGTCTTGGTTTTTATGAATCTGTTGAAGGTGAATCTAGATCACAAGGTGAGGCAAGGAACTCTAATGAGAAATCTGAAATGCTCAACAAGGAGAGGAGAAGACAACCCCATCAACAGCCAAGGAAACAAATTCCTCAAAGAATATCTTTTGCTCCTAACTATGGAAGTGATAAATGATTATTTCCTTCGATGAATAATGTTGAATGTTATGTACGTCATAATCTTGGACATGTTGCAGCCAGATGCAGAAGTAGAATGATTCAAGACCATAACTCAGAAATATCATCACGTTCTAGATACTTTAAGGGATATTTTTTTTCTTCCAATATGTTTGGTCACAAAGCCATTGACTGCTACAGAAGGAATATGAAACATGTAAGATTTTATGCATGTAACAAGCTTGGACACATAGCAAAGGAATGCAGGAGAAGATTTTGGGCACCATACCAAAAGGAGAAAACATCATCACAGTTAAAGATATAGAGGAAAAGGGACGTACATCCAGAAAGATATGGCATAGCAGAGTACACAGACATGACAGACTCAGAGGAATCTGAAAGAGTGGAACATCAGTGTTCTAAATCTCATACGCGGGTATCATGAAGACAAGTCGCATATATACGCGAGTTAGACGCTGCACAGTTGCGTATATGGAGCTCTGAAGAAAATAGCAGAACAGACTCAGGAAATGGTTCTATCGTGGTATATGATGGTTGGCACAGGCTCAGGGGGAGCATATGCTTCGAATAATGCATTTTTGGCATTATGGTTAGAAGTCCTTGGTGATGATGCTTATTGCCATATCTTGCTACTGATTGTTGATTGACCAAGAGAATGGATTGCAGGTTAATATGCCTATAGTGCAAATCATATAGTGTATGATAGTTGCTGATAATTGTCATGGTCCTTGCTCTTTGTGATTCATATGATGTATCTTGTTACTCCACTATGCATGGGATGGATGATGTAATGGTTCTTGTGTTTGAGTCAAAAATGGTGTATCCCCACTTGGTTGGGAGATTAATGTATGTATGAGTCTTTAGGAAGGTCATTGGAAATGGATATATAGAGTCATGTTATGATTTTGTAGACCTTGCATGTGCTTAGGGGGAGCATCGATGGATTGGTAAATCTTGGTATGTACGAAGGGGGAGCTCAATCAGAAACTTCAGCACGTACTCAGGGGGGAGCATGGACAACAGAATGTATATCAAAGAAGAGAATATCTTGGTCTGCCCTTTGCCCTTGATGTCAAAGGGTGAGAGTGACTTAGTGTGGTGGTTGCCATCAAGTCCAAAGGGGGAGATTGTTGGCATTATGGTACAAGTGTTGTCCTTGATGGAAACTCACTCGAAGGTATGATACAGGTGTTGTCTTTGATGGAAACTCACTCAAATGACAGATCATAGTGCAGCAGGATAAGAAAGAGATATACGCATGTTAACCTTGATGAAAGTGTGTATACATGCGGGTTAGTAGAACAAAAGGCATGTATACGTACACAGGCAGGTTCACAGAAGGAAAGGCGCATACATGTTGGAAAACTAAGTTTTGGTCCGTGGTATTTGGTCCATGGTATTTTGGTATTAGTCCATGGTATTTGGTCCGAAGTGTTGACCCCGGGTATTGGGTCCAAGGTATTGGATCTACATGGTTTTGGACCATGGTATTGAGAGTAGCCTAAACCTATATAAGGAGGAGATCATTAGGCCAAGAGGTGTGCAAGAGTGCAAGTGATGAATATCTGATGAAGTGTGAGATCTAGTATGCTGGTTATGGGTTTGTGATGCTTTTCTTGATCTAAACCAAGGATGCACTCATGTGGATGATGATGAACGATGGATTGGGATCTTAAGGCTTGGAATGTTTATCATTATTTGATTTGATTATGGATAGAATATATTTGAATCAATGACGCATGTTTTATTGTATGAACGACTGATGTCTGGAACAGCTGCAAAGTTATGAGTAAATATTTGCAGATCTGTACGCGGGTTGGATTTGCTGAAAGTGTGTATGTACATTGGTTTGGCTCTTCATAGTAGCGTATACATTATGACATATGATATTTGAAGTTGGAGTTGGATCTGGTTATTGTTGCAGAGTTCTGTTGTCTGTTCTGTGTTCTGGTGACTGTGTTGTTGACAGGGTTTCAGTGTTTCAGTATTGGGTGATTCAGATATTGATGATGCAGGTATAGTTGATGGGTGTATTGCAGTAATGATTAATTTTGTGCTTCAATGTTGTTGATGGGTCCAGTATGAAAATTGGAGGAAACGTGGCCTTCAGATTATGGTGTTGTGCTTCAGGAGTATCCAGTATGAAAATTTATGAAAGGTGGTCCCTGGAGGAAGAAAGAAGATCATCGAGTTCTGTAGGCCGGCGCCTACATACTGGTAAACATATCAGCCAGCACAAGAGCCAGGGGGTTGTAGCTCCCTTCCAGGAGCAGCTAGAAAATGAGTGAAGGTTGGAGCTTTCAGTAGGCTGGCGCCTACGTAATAGTAAATGGATCAACTAGTACAAGAGCTAAGGGGCTTGTAGCTCCCTTCCAGGAGAAACTGAAAATGAGATAAGGTTGTAGCCTTCTACAGGTAGAAGCCTGCGTACTGGTATAATACTTCACCAGTACATAAATATTGTAAAAAGAAGTTTCTTATTAAAGGAAGATAGAGACGAATTGCGGTAGGTGGTTTTCACCCACATTGGGTTTCCACCTTATATCTTGGTGTTCATGTGTGTCGCTATGTGTGATGATCTGTTCTGTTTTGTTGCTCCTATTTATAGATCATATGGTTAATAATGTTCTGATGCACTCATTAAGGATCAACTAACTGAAACATATGTTTACTGGATATACGCTTGTTGCATTACACACAATTGCGTATACACGTTGTTTGCCTTAACTGAAGTAGTGTATGTGAATCTGAATATGGAAATGAAAAAGTTATATTGATTTGATAATACTGATTCACCCCCGCCCCCTCTCAGTATTATTTCCAACAATTGGTATCAGAGCAGGTCCTTTGGTAGAAGCTTGATCACTTGAAGGAGATCGGTAGAACAATGGGAAAGAAAGCGCGTCAAAAGAAGAAGATGGCTCAAAGGAACAATGACAGCCTGCCGTTGAGTGGAAGAAATTATTCAGATCCTGAATCACCTCATATTGAAGATGAACAAGCAAAAGAAGCATCAGATAAAATCAGAGATCAACAAGATCTACCTAGCAAAAGGGATAGTGCCCTTAAAGAAGAAATTATCAGCTTAAAAGCTCAGCTGGAAAGTGCCTTCAGTGTTTGTCAAATGTTGTAGGAGTTGAATGAAGAACAAGAAAAGGAGATTCTCAAACTAAGGCAACAAATGGAAGAAGGAAGAAAATCTGAGGAAATTTTGAAGAAGCAGTGTCTAGAAAAGGAAGAACAACATCAGGTTGAGGTAAATATCTTGAAAGGTAAAATAGAAGAAAAGGATAAACTATTACGATTTCAAGACACTACTAAGATTTTGGATGATTTTCTTAGTAGTCAAAGGTCACCTGCTACCAAAACTGGTCTTGGTTTTTATGAATCTGTTGAAGGTGAATATAGATCATAAGGTGAGGCAGGGAACTCTAATGAGAAATCTGAAATGCTCAACAAGGAGATGAGAAGACAACCCCATCAATAGCCAAGGAAATAAATTCCTCAAAGAATATCTTTTGCTCCTAACTATGGAAGTGATAAACGGTTATTTCATCCGATGAATAATGTTGAATGTTATGTATGTCATAATCTTGGACATGTTGCAGCCAGATGCAGAAGTAAAATGGTTCAAGACCATCACTCAGAAATATCATCACATTCTAGATACTTTAAGGGATATTGTTTTTCTTCCAATATGTTTGGTCACAAATCCATTGACTGCTACAGAAGGAATATGAAACATGTAAGATGTTATGCATGTAACAAGCTTGGACACATAGCAAAGGAATGCAGGAGAAGATTTTGGGCACCATACCAAAAGGAGAAAACATCATCACAGTTAAAGATATGGAAGAAAAGGGAAGTACAGCCAGAAAGATGTGGCATAGCAGAGTACACAGACATGAGAGACTCAGAGGAATCTAAAAGTGTAGAACATCAGTGTTCTAAATCTCATACACAGGTATCATGAAGATAAGTCGCATATATACGCGAGTTAGACGCTGCACAGTCATGTATATGGAGCTTTGAAGAAAAACTGTAGAACAGACTCAGGAAATGTTTCTGTCGTGGTATGTGATGGTTGGCACAGACTCAGGGGGAGCAAATGCTTCGAATAATGCATTGTTGGCATTAGGGTTAGAATTTCTTGGTGATGATGCTTATTGACATATCTTTCTACTGATTGTTGATTGACAAAGAGAATGGATTGCAGGTTAAGATGCTTATAGTGCAAATCATATAGTGTATGATAGTTGCTGATAACTGTCATTGTCCTTGGTCTTTGTGAGTCATATGATGTATCTTGTTACCCCACTATGCATGGGATGGATGATGTAATGGTTCTTGTGTTTGAGTCAAAAATGGTGTATCCCCACTTGGTTGGGAGATTGATGTATGTATGAGTCTTTAGGAAGGTCATTGGCAATGGATATATAGATTCATGTTATACTTTTGTATACCTTGCATGTGCTTAGGGGGAGCATGGATGGATTGGTACATCTTGGTATGTACAAAGGGGGAGCTCAATCAGAAACTTTAGCACATACTCAGGGGGAGCATGGACAGCAGAATGTATATCAAAGAAGAGAATATCTTGGTCCTCCCTTTGCCCTTGATGTCAAAGGGGGAGAGTGACTTGGTGTGGTGGTTACCATCAAGTCCAAAGGGGGAGATTGTTGGCATTATGATACAGGTGTTGTCCTTGATGGCAACTCACTTAGAGGTATGATACAGGTGTTGTCTTTGATGGCAACTCACTCAGATGACAGATCATAGTGCAGCAGGTTAAGAGACAGATATACGCATGTTAACCTTGATGAAAGTGTGTATACACGTGGGTTAGCAGAACAAAAGGTGTGTATACATACACACACAGATTCACAGAAGGAAAGGCGCGTACATGTTGGAAAACTAAGTTTTGGTCCGTGGTATTTGGTCCATGGTATTTTGGTATTGGTCCATGGTATTTGGTCCGAAGTGTTGACCCCAGGTATTGGGTCCAAGGTGTTGGTTCTACATAGTTTTGGACCATGGTATTGAATGAAGCCTAAACCTATATAAGGAGAAGATCATTAGGCCAAGAGGTGTGCAAGAGTGCAAGTGATGAATATCTGATGAAGTGTGAGATCTAGTATGTTGGTTATGGGTTTGTGATGCTTTGCTTGATCTGAACCAAGGATGCACTCGTGTGGATGATGATGAATGATGGATCAGGATCTTAAGCCTTGGAATGTTTATCATTATATGGTTTGGTTATGGATAGAATAGTTCTGAATCATTGACGCATGTTTTATTGTATGAATGACTGATGTCTGGAACAGCTGCAAAGGTATGAGTAAATATTTGCAGATTTGAACAGGGGTTGGATTTGGTGAAAGTGCGTATGTACGCTGGTTTGTCTCTTCATAGCAGCGTATACATTATGACATATGATATTTGAAGTTGCAGTTGGATCTGGTTATTATTGCAGATTTCTGTTGTCTGTTCTGTATTCTGGGTACTGTGTTGTTGACAGGGTTTCAATGTTTCAGTATTGGGTGATTCAGATATTGATGATGCAGTTATAGTTGATGGGTGTGTTGCAGTGATGATTAATTTTGTGCTTCAATGTTGTTGATGGGTCCAGTATGAAAATTGGATGAAACGTGGCCTTCAGATTATGGTGTTGTGCTTCAGGAGTATCTAGTATGAAAATTTATGAAAGGTGGTCCCTGGAGGAAGAAAGAAGATCGTAGAGTTCTATAGGTCGGAGCCTATGTACTGGTAAACATATCGGCCAGTACAAGAGCTAGGGGGTTGTAGCTCTGTTCCAGGAGCAGCTGGAAAACGAGTGAAGGTTGGAGCTTTCAGTAGGCCGGCGCCTACATACTAGTAAATGGATCGGCTAGTACAAGAGCTAAGGGGTTTGTAGCTCCCTTCCAAGAGAAATTGAAAATGAGAGAAGGTTGTAGCCTTCTACAGGTAGAAGCCTGCGTACTGGTATAAGACTGCACCAATACATAAATATTGTAAAAAGAAGTTTCTTATTAAAGGAAGATAGAGACGAATTGCAGCAGGTGGTTTTCACCCACATTGGGTTTCCACCTTACATCTTGGTGTTCATGTGTGATGATCTGTTCTGTTTTACTACTCCTGTTTACTGTTCATATGGTTAATAATGTTCTGATGCACTCATTATGGATCAACTAACTAAAACATAAGTTTACTGGATATACACTTGTTGCATTACACAGAGTTGCGTATACCTGTGGTTTGCCTTAATTGAAGTAGCGTATATGAATCTGAATATGGAAATGAAAAAGTCATATTAATTTGATAATATTGATTCACCCCCCTCCCTCAGTACTATTTCCAACAATTGGTATCAGAGCAGGTCCTTTGGTAGAAGCTTGATCGCTTGAAGATCTGTAGAACAATGGGAAGGAAAGAGTGTCAAAAGAAGAAGACAGCTCAAAGGAACAATGACAGCCTGTCGTTGAGTGGAAGCAAGTATTCAGATCCTGAATCACCTCAGATTGAAGATGGACAAGCAAATGAAGCATCAGATAAAATCATAGATCAACAATATCTACCTAGCAAAAGGGAGAGTGCCCTTAAAGAAGAAATTATCAGCTTAAAAGCTCTGCTGGAATGTGCCTCCAGAGTTCATCAAATGTTGCAGGAGCTGAATGAAGAACAAGAAAAGGAGATTCTCAAACTAAGGAAACAAATGGAAGAAGGAAGAAAGTTTGAGGAAATTTTGAAGAAGCAAGGTTTGGAAAAGGAAGAACAACATCATGTTGAGGTAAATATCTTGAAAGATAAATTAAAAGAAAAGGATAAACTATTCAATTTCAAGATAGTACTAACATTTTGCATGATTTTCTTAGTAGTCAAAGGTCTCCTGCTATCAAAACTGGTCTTGGTTTTTATGAATCTATTGAAAGTGAATCTAGATCACAAGGTGAGGCAAGGAACTCTAATGAGAAATCTGAAATTCTCAACAAGGAGATGAGAAGACAACCCCATCAAAAGCCAAGGAAAGAAATTCCTCAAAGAATATCTTTTGCAACTAACTGTGGAAGTGATAAATGGTTATTTCCTCTGATGAATAATGTTGAATGTTATGTATGTCATAATCTTGGACATGTTGCAGCCAGATGCAGAAGTAGAATGGTTCAAGACCATCACTCAGAAATATCGTCACGTTCTAGATACTTTAAGGGATATTGTTTTTCTTCCAATATGTTTGGTCACAAAGCCATTGACTGCTACAGAAGGAATATGAAACATGTAATATGTTATGCATGTGACAAGCTTGGACACAGAGCAAAAGAATGCAGGAGAAGATTTTGGGCACCATACCAAAAGGAGAAAACATCATCACAGTTAAATATATGGAAGAAAAGGGAAGTACAACCAGTGGCATAGCAGAGTACACAGACATGAGAGACTCAGAGGAATATGAAAGTGTGGAACATCAGTGTTCTAAATCTCATACGCAGTTATCATGAAGACAAGTCGTGTATATATGCGAGTTAGATGTTGCACAGTCGCGTATATGGAGCTCTGAAGAAAAACAGCAGAACAGACTCAGGAAATGGTTTTGTCATGGTATATGATGGTTGGCACAGGCTCAGGGGGAGCATATGCTTCGAATAATGCATTGTTGGCATTATGGTTAGAAGTTCTTGGTGATGATTCTTATTGAAATATCTTGCCACTGATTGTTGATTGACCAAGAGAATGGATTGTAGGTTAAGATGCTTATAGTGCAAATCATATAGTGTATGATAGCTGCTGATAACTATCATGGTCCTTGGTCTTTGTGAGTCATATGATGTATCTTGTTACCCCACTATGCATGGGATGGATGATGTAATGGTTCTTGTGTTTGAGTCAAAAATGGTGTATCCCCACTTGGTTGGGAGATTGAAGTATGTATGAGTCTTTAGGAAGGTCATTGGCAATGGATATATAGAGTCATGTTATGCTTTTGTACACCTTGCATGTGCTCAGGGGGAGCATGGATAGATTGGTACATCTTGGTATGTACAAAGGGGGAGCTCAATCAGAAACTTCAGCACGTACTCAAGGGGAGCATGGACAGCAAAATGTATATCAAAGAAGAGAATATCTTGGTCCGCCCTTTGCCCTTGATGTCAAAGGGGGAGAGTGACTTGGTGTGGTGGTTGCCATCAAGTCCAAAGGGGGAGATTGTTGGCATTATGATACAGGTGTTGTCCTTGATGGCAACTCACTCAGAGGTATGATACAGGTGTTGTCCTTGATGGCAACTCACTCAGATGACAGATCATAGTGCAGCAGGTCAAGAGAGAGATATACACATGTTAACCTTGATGAAAGTGCGTATACACACGGGTTAGCAGAACAAAAGACGCGTATACGTACACACGTAGGTTCACAGAAGGAAAGGCACGTACATGTTGGAAAACTAAGTTTTGGTCCGTGGTATTTGGTCCATGGTATTTTGGTATTGGTCCATGGTATTTGGTCCGAAGTGTTGACCCCAGGTATTGGGTCTAAGGTATTGGTTCTACATGGTTTTGGACCATGGTATTGAGAGAAGCCTAAACCTATATAAGGAGAAGATCATTAGGCCAAGAGGTGTGAAAGAGTGCAAGTGATGAATATCTGATGAAGTGTGAGATCTAGTATGCTGATTATGGGTTTGTGATGCTTTGCTTGATTTGAACCAAGGATGCACTCATGTGGATGATGATGAACGATGGATCAGGATCTTAAGCCTTAGAATGTTTATCATTATATGGTTTGATTATGGATAGAATATATATGAATCATTGATGCATGTTTTATTGTATGAATGACTGATGTCTGGAACAGCTGCAAGGTTATGAGTAAATATTTGCAGATCTGTACGCAGGTTGGACTTGGTGAAAGCACGTATGTACGTTGGTTTGGCTCTTCATAGTAGCATATACATTATGATATGATATTTGAAGTTGCAGTTGGATCTGGTTATTGTTGCAGAGTTCTGTTGTCTGTTCTATGTTCCGGTGACAGTGTTGTTTACAGGGTTTCAGTGTTTCAGTATTGGGTGATTTAGATATTGATGATGCAGGTATAGTTGATGGGTGTATTGTAGTGATGATTAATTTTGTGCTTCAATGTTGTTGATGGGTCCAGTATGGACATTGGATGTAACGTGGCCTTCAGATTATGGTGTTGTGCTTTAGGAGTATCCAGTATGAAAATTTATGAAACATGGTCCCTGGAGGAAGAAAGAAGATCGTAGAGTTCTATAGGCCGGCGCCTACATACTGGTAAACATATCATCCATTACAAGAGCTAGCGGGTTGTAGCTCCCTTCCAGGAGCAGCTGGAAAACGAGTGAAGGTTGGAGCTTTCAGTAGGTCGCCGCCTACGTACTAGTAAATGGATCGGCTAGTACAAGAGCTAAGGGGATTGTAGCTCCCTTCCAGGAGAAACTGAAAAAAAGAGAAGTTTTAGCCTTCTGCAGGTAGAAGCCTGTGTACTAGTATAAGACTACACTAATACATAAATATTGTAAAAAGAAGTTTCTTATTAAAGGAAGATAGAGACGAATTGCACCAGGTGGTTTTCACCCACATTGGGTTTCCACCTTACATCTTGTTGTTCATGTGTGTTGCTTATGTGTGATCATCTATTCTGTTTTACTGCTCATGTTTATTGTTCATATGGTTAATAATGTTATGATGCACTCATTAAGGATCAACTAACTGAAACATAAGTTTACTAGATATACGCTTGTTGCATTACACACAGTTGCATATACACGCGGTTTGCCTTAACTGATGTAGCATATATGAATCTGAATATGGAAATGAAAAAGTTATATTGATTTGATAATACTGATTCACCCCCCCCCTCTCAGTATTATTTCCAACAATTGGTATCAGAGCAGGTCCTTTGGTAGAAGCTTGATCCCTTAAAGGAGATCCGTAGAACAATGGGAAAGAAAGCGCGTCAAAAGAATAAGACAGCTCAAAACAACAATGACAGCCTACCGTTGAGTGGAAGCAAGTATTTAGATCCTGAATCACCTCAGATTGAAGATGGACAAGCAAATGAAGCATCAGATAAAATCATAGATCAACAAGATCTACCTAGAAAAAGGGAGAGTGCCCTTGAAGAAGAAATTATCAGCTTAAAAGCTCAGCTAGAATGTGCCTTCAAAGTTCATCAAATGCTGCAGGAGCTGAATGAAGAACAAGAAAAGGAGATTCTCAAACTAAGGCAACAAATGGAAGAAGGAAGAAAGTCTGGGGAAATTTTGAAGAAGCAATGTCTCGAAAAGGAAGAACAACATCAGGTTTAGGGGAGCATATGCTTTGAATAATGCATTGTTGGCACTATGGTTAGAAGTTCTTGGTGATGATGCTTATTGACATATCTTGCTACTGATTGTTGATTGACCAAGAGAATGGATTACAGGTTAAGATGCTTATAGTGCAAATCATACAGTGTATGATAGTTGTTGATAAATGTCATGGTCCTTAGTCTTTGTGAGTCATATGATGTATCTTGTTACCCCACTATGCATGGGATGGATGATGTAATGGATCTTGTGTTTGAGTCAAAAATGGTGTATCCCCACTTGGTTGGGAGATTGATGTATGTATGAGTCTTTAGGAAGGTCATTGGCAATGGATATATAGAGTCATGTTATGCTTTTGTACACCTTGCATGTGCTCGCGGGGAGCATGGATGGATTTGTACATCTTGGTATGTACAAATGGGGAGCTCAATCAGAAGCTTCAGCATGTACTCAGGGGGAGCATGGACAGCAGATTGTATATCAAAGAAGAGAATATCTTGGTCCACCCTTTGCCCTTGATGTCAAAGGGGGAGAGTGACTTGGTGTGGTGGTTGCCATCAAGTCCAAAGGGGGAGATTGTTGGCATTATGATACAGGTGTTGTCCTTGATGGAAACTCACTCAGAGGTATGATACAGGTGTTGTCTTTGATGACAACTCAATCAGATGATAGATCATAGTGCAGCAGGTCAAGAAAGAGATATACGCATGTTAACCTTGATGAAAGTGCGTATACACGTGGGTTAGCAGAACAAAAGGCGCGTATACGTACACACACAGGTTCACAGAGGGAAAGATGCGTACATTTGGTCCGAAGTGTTGACCCCAGGTATTGGGTCTAAGGTATTAGTTCTACATGGTTTTGGACCATGGTATTGAGAGAAGCCTAAACCTATATAAGGAGAATATCATTAGGCCAAGAGGTGTGCAAGAGTGAAAGTGATGAATACCTGATGAAGTTTGAGATCTAGTATGTTGGTTATGGGTTTGTGATGCTTTGCTTGATCTAAACCAAGGATGCACTCATGTGGATGATGATGAACGATGGATCGAGATCTTAAGGCTTGGAATGTTTATCATTATATGGTTTGATTATGGATAGAATAGATCTGAATTATTGACGCATGTTTTATTATCTGAATGACTGATGTCTGGAACAGCTACAAAGTTATGAGTAAATATTTGCAGATTTGTACGCGGGTTGGATTTGGTGAATGTGCGTATGTACGCTAGTTCGGCTCTTCATAGTAGCATATACATTATGACATATGATATTTGAAGTTGCAGTTGGATCTGGTTATTGTTGCAGAGTTCTGTTGTTTGTTCTGTATTCTGGTGACTGTGTTGTTGACAGGGTTTCAGTGTTTCAGTTTTGGGTGATTTAGATATTGATGATGCAGGTATAGTTGATGGGTGTATTACAGTGATGATTAATTTTGTGCTTCAATGTTTTTGATGGTTCCAGTATGAAAATTGGATGAAATGTGGCCTTCAGATTATGGTGTTGTGCTTCAGGAGTATCCAGTATGAAAATTTATGAAACGTGGTCCCTAGAGGAAGAAATAAGATCGTAGTGTTCTGTAGGTCGGTGCCTACGTACTGGTAAACATATCGGCCAGTACAAGGGCCAGGGGGTTGTAGCTCCCTTCCAGGAGTAGCTAGAAAATGAGTGAAGGTTGGAGCTTTCAGTAGGCCAACGCCTACGTACTAGTAAATGTATCGGCTAGTACAAGAGCTAAGGGGCTTGTAGCTCCCTTCCAGGAGAAACTGAAAATGAGAGAAGGTTGTAGCCTTCTGCAAGTAGAATCCTACATACCGGTATAAGACTGCACTAGTACATAAATATTGTAAAAGGAATTTTCTTATTAAAGGAAGATAGAGACGAATTGCACCAGGTGGTTTTCACCCACATTGGGTTTCCACCTTACATCTTGGTGTTCTTGTGTGTTGCTTATGTGTATGATCTGTTCTGTTTTACTGCTCCTGTTTACTATTCATATGGTTAATAATGTTCTAATGCACTCATTAAGGATCAACTAACTGAAACATAAGTTTACTGGATATATGCTTGTTGCATTACACACAGTTACGTATACACGCGGTTTGCCTTAACTGAAGTAGCATATATAAATCTAAATATGGAAATGGAAAATTTATATTGATTTGATAATACTGATTCACCCCCCCCCTCTCAGTATTATTTCCAACAGCTGCCCCCTCTCACCTTTCCTTTTCATCATCATGGCAGAAACCTTAAGCATACATCTCGAAAATATAAGGAAACAAGAGGAGATAATAGGCATAAGTATAGCGAGAGGAATAAATGAAATAATTCACTCGCTCTTTGCCGATAACACTCTCTTAATAGGAGGAGCCTCAAGCTTAATTTCAAGGAGATTCAAGAGAATCCTGGACACTTTCCTGGTTGTCTCACGGGGGACTGCTTAACAACAAAAAGTGCAGAATATATACTTGGAATGTCTCGCTTCAAGTAATGCAAAGAATTTCTCTAATCATGGGCATCCCAGTCCAAAGAAACTTGAGCCACTTTTCCTATCTTGGCCTTCCTCTGGCAAAGGAAGTTGTCAAGTCTGAGATTTGGAACAAGCAGATTGAAAAAATGAGAGGGCTTCTCCAAAGTTGGGGGCTGTCATGGTTAAACCTAGTAGGCAGGACCATCCTCATTAAATCTCTTCTTTTTGCCCTTCCTATTTATTAGTATGTTGTTACTTTGGCTCCAACAAGCATTCACAAACAATTGGAGCTAATTATGAGAGACTTTCTCTGGCAAGGAGGGAAACAAGATACAAAAAAATTCAGTTTGGTCCGATGGGAACAGGTGATCCTCCCCTTCGAAAAAGGTGGCATATCCATCAAAATTCCAAGCCTAACTAATAAAGTGATGGGCTTCAAAATTGTGTGGAGAATGCTAATGGAAAAAGGTAGCTGGTGGGCTGAGGCTCTCAAAAAAAAAATACCTTAATGGGTAGCACTCCAAGGTACTCACTGATTTGATCGTGGAAAGACCATGCACTCCAGCATGGAGAATTATCAAAAAATTCATTCCCCAAATCGAAAATCATATCTCAAAGTCCCCTGGAAATGGAAAATACATAAATATTCGGTCAGCAGTTTGGAAGAATGAATGTCTCCCAAAGATTAAAAAAAAAAGAATTGCGTGGACCCTCCTAAAAGGGAAGATCCTCACTGCTGAAAATCTCAAAAAAAATGGGATACAAGGTCCTTCAATGTGCTGCCTCTGCTATTCAGAGGAGGAGAGCAGTCAACGTTTATTCCTCGATTTCTCCTTTTCCCAACACTGTTGGCACCAAATTATCAGCCCTTTGAGGTCTCCTAGAGAAAACTTTGATCAACTCACAACTCTTAACAGAAATTGGGAAAAAAGCTACCCCCATGCAAGAAAAGGAAAATCCATAATTACCCGAATCTGGAGATGCATTCCTTCAGCTCTCTGTTGGAAAATTTGGCTCTCCAGGAACAGCTGCATCTTCAAAAACCAAAAGCCAAACCCAGCTCTCACTCTGGCCAAAACTCTGGGCCTAGTCATAGAAATGATAAGTGCCAACACTGTAACAAAAACCGACCACACCAACTGGCAGAAAGAAGAGGAAGAATGGTATAATAAATTCCCGTTGGTCTACTCAAAGAATAAACAGTCTCCAGCAAAGTCAGGTAAGGGAAAAGAAAATGGAAACTCAGGGGAACTCAAAATGAAATAGAACAGTGGATTCAAGAACAAAAGACTTTCACTCTTCAGTTTGATGGCGCTTCCAAAAACAACCCCGGACAAGCTGGATAAGGGGGAATAATCACAGATCAAAATGGGCAAGTCATCACCACTTACAAATGGGGATTGGGAAATATGACAAACAACATGGCAGAGGCCTATAGCCTTTTACTAGGTACCTGCATCCTAAAAATCTTCAAGCCAAAAATTCAGTCATAATTGGTGACTCGACAATTATGATAGCAGCTATGGAATCAGGGAGTGACTTCAAAAACTATGCCCTCAATAGAATCAAGCACAGGATCGGGGATAACTCAAAACAGTTGGGGATCATTCAATTCAAACACGTCATGATAAATTATAATACCAAGGAAAATTCTCTGGCCAACAGTGCAGTCACCAGACCCATAGGGTAGGTCCGTGAGAACAACAACACTTATGATAAATCAATCCTTTAAGACGCCTCTCCTCACAGTCGGGCTTGTGATCCAAGGCTTCAACAGTCATCTCAATAAAAATTCTGCCTCTTCCTTCATTCCATGCAGCTGGACGTCTGATTCCCTCCCCACTGATAGTATCCATTCCCACAACCTAAGCACTGTCAAGGAAATCCTCAGGCTAATGGAAAATATGTATTGGACAACAGACCGGGAAGAGTCTCGTGAAAAGATCACTCAGAAGTTAGGAAATAGTCATTTCGCAATCCTCAGAGGCTGCTCAAGAAATATTCGAATCGACATCTGGGACAGGAACATCTCAGAGCAGTCCGATCCGCATTCAAAGGCTCTGAAGTTTGGGTGGGCTTATAAACAGCCCGTGGTGCATAGGTTCAGCCAGTTCAGTGTTGTGATTACACTCTGCTCTCTCGTCAAAGGCTCAAGCTCTTGTCTTTCCTTCGCCAAATCGCCCCTGGTGCTCCTCAGTCGAAGAAGTTCCTCAAAGTCAGCTCTGCGAGGTATAGATTTCATCTGTTAGGATTGCATTTTCATTCTTTTCTCTAACACTCATGCTTTTTTTGTGCTTCAGCTCCATTCATCTTCACTGGCCCCTGTTTCGCAGCTCTCTATTCCTCATTCTCTCTGTTACCATCCTCACGCTCTCTCCTCTGTTCTTTATTCCCCCTTCAAAAGCTGCTTCCTCCCTCCTTCTGCGACACATTGCTTCCCGCCCCCTCTTATCTACGGAGCTCCGCTTATTATCCTCTCTCACCTGAACTGCTCCTCCGCCATCAACCCTCTGATCCGCCTGCCTTCTTCTCCCAGAATCTCTGTTAACCTTCACTCCCCTCTCTGTAGCAAGCTAATCACGCTCTGCCTCAAGATATCCAAGATTACTCAAGACTCGTCAACAATGTCAGAAAATCCTTTGGACCGTGTCGTCACCAACAGCAGTTGCACCCTCTGCAAGGCGCACTGCTTCATGATTGCCCGCTTCATCAAGCATTTCAATGAACTCAAAGAAGAAGTTCAGTCAGAGAACAAATCAAAGAAGAAAAAACTCGAAAAACAGAAGGCAGAAATTGAAGGCCTCAAAGAGAAATGCAATCACTTGGAAGAAGCCATCAGTCACATAAGATCTATGAACCAAAGCATGCAAGGGGAGGCCTCAACCAAGAACAGCGATAAAAAAGAGCAGCCGCTTGATGATTCGGTTAACCAGTTCTGGTGAAAATGTCTTATGCATTGTAAATACTGTTTGCTCCTAGGTCAGTTCATACGGCAATATAGCCGGTTTGCCTTCCAAGTCTTAAAAATTAAACCTAGTGAATTGGATCAAGGGACTGCGTGCCCATTTTGGATCAATTCCACTTCGCTTCCTCTAGTATCTATAATGGGACTTGTCCCTCTGCTGAAGTTTTTCATAATATAACAGTGTTCGACCGTGTTAAAATAAATAAATAAATAAAATAAAATTATTTAACTTTTTTTAAATGAGGTTTTTAATTTTTTTAAACTTAAAAATATGGTTCATTTTATTTTTATTTTCTTCATATATATATATATATATATATTATTTACATGTTAATTTTGGTTTATTTATTTTTGCATTTTTATGATTTTTTTTTATTTATTTTTTTTTGTCATGAATCGTCCCCTTGCCACCCCTAGCCAGTTGGGCCTCAGGGTGGCTGGGGAAATTTTAAAAAATTAAATTAAATTTTTAATTTTTTTAATGTTTTATTTTATTTTTGTACCTTTTTTCTTATTTTTTATTTTTTTATTTTTTTTATTTGGTTTTTATTTTATTTTACTCTTTTTTTCTTTTTTCTTTTTTTTTAATTTTGCATGGTATGGTTACTTTTTTTTAGATTTTACATTTTTTTATGTCATTTCTATATTTTTTTGTCATGTTTTTTTATATTTTATTACTCGTTATTATTTTTAATTGTTTTTCATTCAATATTTGAATTTTTGTTTCCTTATGTTTCTTTCATATATATATTATTTTATATTTTGTGTAGGATCCGTGTCGATGCTTATCTAGCAACCCAATCCCATTATGTGCAATTTGATAGTTGATATTTAATTTTTTGTTATAATGAATTGACTTTGCCCCACAATGTGTTAATTTCATGGTTGGTCTTTAAGTTTTCATTACAATGGGTTGAACTCACCTACACTGCGTGTCAATTTGACAGTTGATTTTAAAAAAATGCAATGTATCAAGTTGTCTTAGTGTTGGTGTCCCAGTAGGGGTGATTTATCTACCTTCTTCTGACATTAATCTTATCAATCTGGGTCCATATCCTTTCAAGGCAACGCGCAAGGTATATACAGGGGCAAACGCGTGATCTTTCCCAACCAAGGGTTCGTGTTTAAAATTCAAAGCATAAATGCAAAATCAACAACTTACAAAACTGTAGAAATAATCATGAACAATAAAGAAATGTAACAACACACAGAAACTAATAAACCACACACATATAAAGATGCAACACCTGATCAAAAGAGCGGACCCAACTCTCTAATCAGGGCTGCGTTAGCCACGAAAAGAATTATAACAACAAAGTGGATGATCTTTTATTAATCAGTGACAAAAGTTTACAATGTTGATGGGTGAACCCCCATTCATAGGATCAACCTGTGTTTTATACACAGCAAGGGAGATTAACAGTTATCCCGCAAACATAGTAACTACAAATATAGAGATATCCATTGGTTGGAACAGTATCAACGCCTGATGCCTGGAATAGTAGGAGGCCCAAGAATAGTTCAGGGCATCTATTCTCCGAGCTGTGCGACCTCCTGCTGATCGGTCGTTGCCAGTTCTGTTGCAATACGCCGAGTTGAGGGTTCCTATTCTCATGTTGCGGTCAAACACCAAGTTTAGTACCACAAATAGATAGACTCATGTGTTTTACTTCATTAATTAGAATATACCAATAGGACAGTTAAGGGGGAATTTACCTTGTAAATTTAACATAATAGCATGGGTAAATGAGTGCAAATATGGCAAAAAGGGTAATGAAAATAGGTGGAAAGATAGCTCGATTTGGTACCCAACATCTCCTCCCAACCAACCTACTGCATGTCCTCATGCAGTCCTCTACTTTCGCAAATCCAGTTTCCGTAGACTCTATGTCAGATGGAGCTAGGCGAGATCATATTCAACAGCCATTTCGATCCCTGTGACTTTAAACCCATCCGATAGGACGACTTCCTTCCACCAATCCGCCGGGACATCATAAGTTGGAGTATATTCATTAGTAGGCAACCAGAGAACAGGGAACTGGAACCGGAGCCCCATCCACCGGGACCCACTTGTCTGGACACATGCCACATACTTGGGCACCCTATTAAGTACTCATGCAAAATTTGGTGCCCCAAAAGGTTCTCTTTCCTGGACGGCTGTTGGTGACATCATCCATCTCCTCTGACAGAAACTGAGGGATTCTTTCTAAAACCTGGTGAGTTGATTGACACAAAAATCAAGACACCATTTCTATGTCCTCACCACTCTATCTCTGTTTTCCCCAATCCCTAGAAAGGTCATGTGCTTATTAAACATAGTGTCTGGCCTCCCATGCTCTTCTCTTACTATAAATGGCTTAGTAACTTGATTGGATTCAAAAGTGTTACTAGCCTTCTGCCAATGAATCTGGTTAAAAGCGTAAGAGGTGAGGGCCCTCAAATGAATGTCCCCCACATACGGGACCAGGTTGAAGTCTCTATCCAGCCACAATAAGTCCCCGTGCAAGTATAATTCACACATCAGATGTTGTGTGGGTACATCATGACTCCTCAAAATCCAGAGGAATTGCACACCGTCCTCCATCTCATAGCTGACCTCATTTTTAATACTTTCCAAGCAGAATAAAAGAAAACGTTCATGCAGAAATAAGGAATAACAAGAAGCAAGGGGACAAAATTCCATAACCTCTTGCACCAGCTCGAACATCCGCTCTTTGTCGGCCTTAAGCTCTGCCTCTCTCTTCTCCAATTGTTCTATCTTGAGTTGTTGTTTTTCCTGCCACAACCTCAGCACATACATACGCTCCACATATCCAAAAATTTTCGTAGAGGCCCTTTCCTCATTCCTTTTGATTTCATTTTTATATTGGGCCGCAGTAGACTTCCAGGACTGAATTTCAACTGCCAGGTCATACTCCCTATCTTCAAATAATTGGTCGATCGGGTCTATCTGAGTATCGGCAGAGATCATGACTATCTGGTCTATTTGGATTTCTGCGTCAACCCAGATAGTTTTGGCCTTTCAGGTTTGTCGTTTGTGCTTCCTTAATTTTTTCAGCATTTTATGCACTTTCTTTCTTAGCTTCTTCACTTCCATTTTAAGTTGCATCGTTTCCTTGAACTGCAGCTATTACTTTTGTTTCATCAGAAGCCTTCGCTGCTCTCACAGCTCTATCCACTCTTATTTAACCAATATTTCCTCAACCGGAGGCAGATTCCTTGAAACATCTTCTGTTGTGTCAACTGGGGGATTTTCTTGCCCTGGTTGCTCTTCGCGCTCAATAGCCCTTGTGCCTGGTTGTATTGTTGGCTCAATCGTCGGGACCGTTTCACTTGGTCCCTCCTCTTCGCCAACAACGATCTCCTCTTCGTGCACACGCACTACCACTGGCGATGTGTTGGCAAGACATTCTCCCGCTGCTATATCTGTTGGAATTCCTCCCGGTTCTCCAGCTTCCAGACTTTCTTTTCTCTGCTCCAGGGCACTCGCCACCTGAGTGGCTTCCAATCTATCAGTTTGTGGCCTTTGTAACAAATTCAGAGCCACTAGGATTACAACATCTTCTTTTTCTCCCTGAAAAGGGGAACGAGTCACCCTTGCTCCTCTTGGAATCGAGACGAAGAAAGGGAACTGAGGTGCATCTGCTACAATTGGCCCCGAAGTTGACACTGGTTCTTGTGGTACGGTGTCAACCTCGCGCCCTGGCTCTTCTTCTGCTTCCTTGGGTCCCATAATTTCTTCAACTCCGGGCCCTTCTTGTCCTTGTTCTCCCTTCTCTCTAAATTCCATGGCAGCAGGGGATCCCTGTGGGGTTCCTTCGGTCACCATCTCAACTGTTCCGGCCAAACTAGCCTATTGTGGGTCTACTCTCGTGACTGCCATAGCGTCCTCTTACTCTGCTAGTTCCACGGGTGAAGCTGGTTCTTTTGTTACAGCCTCATCTGTGGTACCGGTGGGCCTTTCTGTATCAGCCCCTATGTCTGCCACTATCTCCATACTTTCTGCTTGGTCCTGGGGAGCTACCTCATCCCCCAATTCCTCTGTCTCCATTTCCATCTCCTTCGGTTCCTCCTGATCGACATAGTCATCTTCGACAAGATCTTCCTCCATGGCTTCAGATTCTTCTACCCTAGCGGCCATGGCAGCTGCTATCTATTCCTTTGTGGAGTCCTGAAACACCTCCCATGGAATCGAGATCTGTCCAATGGCGTGCATTATCAGCAGCCGCACCAACCCATGATGCGTAATGACCACCAGTACCTATCGAGCCCCCTGAGCTGAATGCGCCATTAGATGAAGGCTCCTTAGTAGGAAGTAGGGGACATTCATGGAGAAAGCCTCTGCCTATGGAAATCGCAGATGGGCTAATATGCGGAGGTGATATCTGAAAATTGTGGAGTATCGACCCTCGCATGTCATATATTTGATGACAAATTCTGCTACTTCTCCCCATGGATATGGTAGCGAATTCCTGTCATACCCCCTGCCTTTCTGCACTATCATCTCTCTGGCTTGAAGGAAGGCCTCAGGGAATTTCGGAAGGGGAGTTCTCCTTACAAAGCATCGTTCCCCAACCTGTGGAAGCCCATTGATTTCCGCAACAATTTCTTCTGTTATGGGAATCACCACTCCACGAACCCGCAAGCCTTCTTCCCCCAAGTTCCATGTGAATTCCACTATCAATTCTTCATCAAATCCCCCTAACCTGTCAAAATATAAATCCCATCCTGTGTTTCGAAAAACCCGCCATACCTCTCGATTACTCTGAACTGCCCTTGTGCTCTCTAGTTCATGTCTGATTGATCGGCCACCCATCGGTGCAAAGGTGAATATAAAACGTCAATTGCAGTTGGCTGGAAGGGAAAGTGACAGGTTTCCAAACCGTTGGAGGTTGAAATAATGTCATGGCTAATTTGGAAAAATGGGACAAACAGTACTGGTACGAGCGGGAGTAATGGCAGATCCAGTACTGGTACGTATGGGAGTAATGACGAATCCAGTACTGGTACGTTCAGATATCATGGCAAGTTAGGGTGGTACAGAGGTGTATTTTTGAAATTAAATGCGGCGCGTGGGGAGGATGCCCGATATGACTTGGTGGTACGAATTCACATCCCAAGATTTTAAAAAAATACGATTACAGCATACCACCATCATCATATTCGGTTGAGCGGGATTATGTGCACTAAATTCTCTTCATGGTACGTAGTCATTTCTTATGACGGTTTCCCCCCAACTTTAATGACAGCCGTCCTCGGCACGTTTATTTGTCCTTTTTGGAATATTTAATTAAATCCATAAAACGACAAAGACGTACCTGTGGACTTACATGACAGAGTGACAGCACAGCATGTAACAACAAATTGAGTGGCAGCACAGTGGGCAACGGGAACAGTGAGTAATGGCTACTCTGAAGTAGCAAAACAGTGAGTAGCGGCAACAATGATTAACGATAGTTATGGTAGCTACGGAGTAACAGCAGTTACAGTGTAACAGCAGATCTGGAGTAATAGCAGCTACAGTGTAATGGTAGTTGCGGAGTAATAGCAGCTACGATGTAACGGCAGTTGCAGAGTAACGGTAGCTACAGTGTAACGGCAGTTGCGGAGTAACAGCAGCTACAGTGTAACGGCAGTTGTGGAGTAACAACAGCTACGGTGTAATGGCAGTTACGGAGTAACAGCAGCTATGGTGTAACGGTATTTGCGGAGTAAAGGCAGCTATGGTGTAATGGTAGTTGCAGAGTAACAGCAGCTATGGTGTAATGGCAGTTGCAGAGTAACAGCAGCTACGATGTAATGGTAGTTGCAGAGTAATAGCAGCTACAGTGTAACGGCAGTTGTGGAGTAACAGTAGCTACGGTGTAATGGCAGTTACGACGTAACGGCAGTTGCAAAGTAACGGAAAATACGGTGTAACGGCAGTTATGGAGTAACAGCACGATGGAGTAACAGCAGCTATGGTGTAATAGCAGTTATGGAGTAACAGCAGCTACAGAGTAACAACAGCTATGATGTAACAGCAATTATGGAGTAACAGCAGCTACGGTGTAACAACAGTTAAAATGACAGTGCCAGTGTTACCTTTCTCCTCGCCACATTTCTTCGTTGTTCCTACAAAAGATAACAATCAATACATACATACATATATCTATATATATATATATATATATATATATATTCTCTTCTTTTCTTTCTCTTCTTTTTTCTCCTAATTTTTTTTTAATTATATTATTATTATTATTATTATTATTATTATTATTGTTAGAACAGAGTGAGGTTGTCTTGTTTTCCAATGACCATTAAATCAGATGAAGCAGAAATATTTTTAACAAAAGCATCTTTAGAGGCTGGATGGTGATATAATTTAAGACGGTGTCCATTTACCAGGAATGAAATATGGTTTTCATCTATTGTACTTAGTCTAACCATTCCATTGTCGAACACCGCATCTACTTGATATGGGCCCATCCAGCGAGTGCAGAGCTTGCCCTTGAAATCTTTAAATCTGGAGTCATACAATAACGCCCAATCCCCCACCTGAAACACCTTGGTTTTGATGAATTTATTGTGCCATTTCATTCTCTGTTGTTGAACAGCAATAGTTCTCTAGACAGCCACTGCTCGAATCTCGTCCAATTCATTCAGCTATTCCAGTCAGTGTTTCTGGGCTTCTGATAAGTCTAGGCCTACTTCCAGAGCTATTCTAAGTGTACTAATCTCAAATTCTGCCGAAAACAAGGGGGATTTTCCTTAGACTAATTCATATGGAGAAAACCCTATTGTATTCTGCCATGTCATCCTGTATGCCCATAGAGCTTCTAGGAGTTTCTGTGCCCAATCCTGACGATGGCTTGCTACTGTCTTTGTCAAGATATTTTCCAATACCTTATTTGTGCTTTCTACCTGTCCATTCGCTTGGGGATGATAGGGGGTTGTCACTCTATGTTTGACCCCATATTTCTGCATTAGCTTTTCTATCATATGGGAAGTAAATTGTGATCCACCGTCTAATACAATCTCTCTTGGAGTCCTGTACCTGGAAAAAATTTCTTCAAAGAGGAAGTCTACCACCACTTGCTCTATTGCTCTCGTGACCCCCCTGGCTTCCACCCATTTCGTTACATAATTGATGCAAACCAAGATGTAAGCCTTCTGATGTGAAGGTGGGTTGAAGGGACCAATGAAATTGATGGCCCATTTCTCGAATGGTTCCAGGACTATCTAGGGCTGCAAGGGAATTTCATCTGCTTTCCCAGGTTGTCCCATCCGTTGATAGCTATCACACCTCTGCACATAATCCCGAGTGTCACGGAAGATGGAGGGCCAGTAATATCCCATTTGCAGCGCTTTATGACCTGTTATTTTTTCTACAAAGTGTCCCCCTCAGGGTCCCCCATGTGCAGCTTTTAATATCTCGAAAATATCATCTCCTACTACACACCGTTGAATCTGCTGATCTACCCCCATATGGAAGAGATATCCTACCATCCATGAATATCTGGTACTGTGGTGAATGATCTTCCTTTGCTCCTTATAGGATAGGTGACGAGGCACTTTACCTATAGCCAAATAGTTATCAATATCTGCATACCACGGAGTGTTAGTAGAAACTGCAAAAAGATGCTCATATGGAAAATCATCTTCAATTGGTGTTTCCTTACCATCACGTTCTATCCTAGATAAAAATTCTGCGACCGCATTGTCTTTACCCGGTTTATCTACTATAATGATATCAAATTCCTATAACAGTAACAACCATCTTGTAGTTCGACCAGGGGTAACAGGTTTATTCATTAAATACTTGATGGCCGCATGATTAGTGTGCACAAAAGTAGGATACCCAGTAATATAGTGCCGGAACTTGTTGATGGCATAAATGACAGCAAGAAATTCCTTCTTAGTCACTGTGTGGTTTAATTCAGTAGGAGCCAAATTTTTACTGACATAGTAGACAGCGTAAGGTACTTTGTCCTCTTGTTGTCCCAACACTGCACCAATTGATGTCTAAGAAGCATCCGTATGAATGTGGAATGGTAAAGCCTAGTTAGGTCCTCTAAGGATCAGAGCACTACAAACTAACTCTTTAATTCTTGTAAATGTTGCATCACAGCCTTTATTCCACACAAATTCTGAATCTTTCGTTAGTAATTGAAACAGTGGGTGTGCTACTTTTGCAAAATTTTCTATGAAACGTCTATAATAACCAGCACAACCAATGAAATTGCGTACCTATGTGACCATTTTAGGGGTTGGAAAGTGAAAAATTACCTATATCTTTGCTAGATCCATTCTTATTCCTTCAACTGAGAGTAAATCTCCCAAAATGATTCCCTCTTCCATCATCATGTGAAATTTCATTGTACTCAGAGAGACACGTGCTTGTATACACCTTGCAAGAACTTTTTCCAGATTTTCCAGTCCTACCATGAACGAGTCCCCATATGGAGTGAAGTCGTCCATATAGATCTCAACACTGTCATTTATCAAATCGGAGAAGATTCCCAGAATTTCCCTCTGGAATGTTGCAGGAGCATTACACAGGCCAAAAGGAAGGACCCTGTATGCAAATGTCCCCCAGGGGCATGTGAACGTGGTCTTGTCCTGGTCCTTAGGAGCAATCTGGATCTAGTTATAGCCACTAAACCCATCCAGAAAAGAGAAATACTTCTTACCAGCCAATGTGTCCAACACTTGATCAATAAACGGCAAGGGAAAGTGATCTTTCTGCGTTGCCTTGTTTAATTCTTGATAATCTACGTAGATCTGCCATTTTCCATTCTTTTTGGGGACCATTACCAGTGGTGAGACCCATTGGCTGTCTGAAATTGGGTAAATGAACCCCACATCTAGTAACTTCTGAAGTTCCTCTTTTACCACATTCATTTATGTCGGGTTCATTCTCCTCTGTGGTTGCCTTATAGGACGACAATCCCCCTTGATGTATATGTGATGGGTACATAAGTTAGCTGAGATCCCCTTCATATCCGCATAATCCCAGGAGAAGGCCTCCTTATGTTTCCACAGAACGTCTATAAGCTGCTCCTTCTAAGATTCTGACAGGTTCAGATTAATGTTCAAGGTTTTCCCTAGTTCCAATTCCACTTGTATACTTTCATGAGGTGCATCAAAAATTGGTTCCTCTAATCCTTCTGTTGTTTCCATATTTTCCTGAGTTTCACAGCTCAGGACAGATTCTAGGATCTGCTAGTTCGATTCCGAAACAGAACAAGGATCATCCATGAAAGAAGTGATCACATCATCTTCTGACTCCATTTTCAATTGCAAGGCCTGTCCAATAGTAAGGACGGGTCTCACTTCTTCCTCTTCCATTACATCCTCCACTGCAGACACAGCCTTCTTTCCGCCTGCTGACTTTATAGGTGAATTTGGTTCTGCAGGTGGATATAACACCAAATTCTTAGTGTTATGCCCATTAGAAATGACCATATTCCCTGAGCGGCACCCAATGTAAGCATCTGCAGTGGCTAGCCATGGCCTACCCAAAATTAGGGGATGGTTGCCCACTGAAGATTGTGTATGTAATACCAAGAAGTCTATGAGGTAATGCCATGAGTCTACTAAAATTGTCACATGTTCTAGCTTTCCTATAGGTTTGACTGTAGATCTATCTGCTAATCCCAGTACTGTAGGCCTATGCTTTAAATTACGAAGTCCTAGCACATGCATAGTTTCAGTAGTGATGACATTGATGGCAGCCCCCAGGTCTACCAACACATTTGGAATTTCTACCCCATTAATATGTACTGTCAAGATCGGGTTTCCTGGACCTCCATATTTCACTGGCATTGATTTTTCCATCATAAAATCTGACAACTTTCCCATAACACGTATAGTAAGGGGATCTTCAATTTTCTTGGCAGGTTTCTTGGAACAAGATTCCCTAAGATTCTTTGCATAGATTGGCACATCCTTCATAGCTTGCAATAAGGGAATTTTAACAAATAAGTTCTGCAATTCTCCTAATAAATCAAATTCAGATTGAGGACCTGGTTTACTCATGATTAATCTCTCTAGGTAAGGTGGTTTAGATTGAGGTTGCTTGACAGGAGGCATCTGGGTTCTATTAGTTCTCTCTGGCTCTTTACTAACTGGCTCTGTCTCCTTACCTTCACTATCAAGTTGTTCAATGATAACTGGAGGAGGTTGGACATTGACTGTCTGACCTGATCGCAGATTCATTTCATACAGCTCCACAGTGGAGATACTATATGAAGGTAGGTTAATAACATCAGCTTGATGAGCTCCCTTATTGTTAGGGTTAGGATTAGGCTACATGGGGAGCTAAGGACAGGCAGGCTGGTTACCAGGAGGCACATTGGAGGGCAGTTGGAGCTGCTACTGGGGCATCTGCTGTGGCATCTGTGGAGGAAACTGTCCAAGAGTGGATCCTCGCTAGTTTGGTGCCCACGAAGAGCCCATACTGGGTTGGGGGTTCCACTGTTGCCAAGGTGGGTACTGATATTGCGGCCACATGGGAGGGTAAGGCATGGTCTAGGGATTCATATTACAATTATTGAAATACTGAGATGGATCCAGATACATACCTTGATTCCCCATCGGTGGTCAAGGTGGCCATGGCTTCCGAGATCCCATGAGGTACAGTTGCTCCGTGTCCTCCCTCGTTCCTTGAAATACTGCTTTCAAGCCTGGTAAGGAAGGGCACAAGCTTGTCGCATGATTGAGCTCGCAGATCGCACATTCCTCTATGGAATTTAGTGGACATTCCCGCTCCGGATGCTTCTTTCTGCACTTCGGGCAGAACACTGCCATAGTCCTTTCCAGCTCTAACTGCTTTTGTTTTACTTGCAAGGTGTCCATCTGTGCTGACAGGGTACTGAGAATGTCTGTTCTCAGGTTGTCTAGCAGATTTTCGATTTCTACTTTTGTCACACCCCCACTAGATCCTTTTCCTGAACGGACCCCCTGCTTGTTTCTCGCAAGCCCCCTTGAGCACTAAATACATAATTTGCAGATATCTTCGAACTTCTCCTTGGAGATATCTCCCTTTTCGACAATGTTCAATAGCTCCATCGAGTCCTCTCGAAGGGATCGAAGGAGGATAATATTTAATATTTCCTTATCCAGGTCAAAATGTCCTGACCTCTATAAGGTGTAGTTGAACCTCTCCAAACAATCTTCCAAGCTTTCATCTTCTTTCTGTGTGAATTTGAAGAGTTCCTCCTTAATGTTTCGGGATTTACAGTAATCCTGGTACTTTTCCAAGAAAGTCGTATGCATATCTTCCCATGTAGAAATGGATTTTCCTCCAAGGCCCATGAACCATTGCAGAGCCGTCCCTTTTAAAGTGGAAGGGAAAATTTTCAGCTTCTAGGCATCTATTGTGTAGTCATACCATCGGCATACTATATCAAACTCAAATAGAAATGTGTCGGTGTCTTCAGAGATAAGCCCATGGAAAGTTGGTAAAGCTGCCAATGGAATAGGCTTTGTAGGTGCACCGGTTCCCAGGTCTCCAATAGGGAAATCGATGGTGGAGTTTGTAGGAGCCATGAATATTTTCCAATAATCACTGGGGATCTCAACAGGTTCTGCAAAGGGTGGCTGAGGATTCTTTGTTACCGGGATTAGAGCTACTTTGGTAGCACTTCCCTGGTTCCTTGGTGATGTAAATATCTCCTCAACTCATTCTTCGTGGCCTGATGGCTCGATCCTTCAACTGCAACTCCATTTTCCTTACTAGAATGGTCTGATTCTACCGATGCTCTGCTTGCAACTTCTTCCTCTACTAACACCAGCTCAAGATTCTCTAAATCAGGTCCACTGCTAGATGCTTCTTCCATGGTCAGAGGGACTTGCTATGTTGAGTCACCACATAATGCCGCAGATGATATTGGTTGTTCCATTGATTGTCCTTCTGACTTCACCCTTCTTGCTCCTAGTCTCACAGCTATGCGAGAGGATGCTTCGGATTCAGCCTTTGCTATGATCTCTTGTATATAGGTTTTTCTTCCTAGGTCTAGTCTTCTACCCCTTGGGGCTCTCCCTCTACCCCTTTTATTAGGTTCTTTTTTCATACAAAAGTTGGATTGATGGGGGGTTTCTATATGAGCCTACAATACTTCAACCCTAGAGTAAGGTGTCAAAAGACTGTTCCTTCCCTAGGATGAAAGAACTCACAAAAAGAAAGGCAGCTACAGCAAAACCTAGGGTTTCAAGCCTGGAGTAGGGCATCAAAAGACTCCTCCCTCCCCAGGAACAAGAACCAAAAACAATCAAAAACCACGGAAAACCCTAATTTTCCCAGATCTGAAGCAGGGCGAAAAAATAGTCCCTCCCCAGGGTAAAAGCTAGGGATTCCCAGAAAGAAAGCACACACAGGTTAAATAAAAAAACAATCCTAGCTCTAGGCCTGGAGCAGGGTGTCAAAGGACTCCTCCCTCCCCAGGACAAGAGAATGGCCCAAAATAATCAAGAAAACAAAAATAAACAAATAGAAAAAATACCTGCTCTCAGGACCTGAAGCAGAGTGAGAAAACTCGTTCTCTCCCCAGGACGAGAGATTGACCATCTGGTCGGTCTGAATCGTTGTTCGCACCTTGTTAGCCTCCCCAGCAACAGCGCCAAAATGTTGGTGTCCCGGTAGGGGTGATTTATCTACCTTCTTCCGACATTAATCTTATCAATCTGGGTGCATATCCTTTCAAGGCAACGCGCAAGGTATATGCAGGGGCAAACGCGTGATCTTTCCCAACCAAGGGTTCGTGTTTAAGATTCAAAGCATAGATGCAAAATCAACAACTTACAAAACTGCAAAAATAATCATGAGTAATAAAGAACTGTAACAGCACACAGAAACTAATAAACCACACACATATAAAGACGCAGCACCTGATCAGAAAAGCGGGCCCAGCTCTTTGACCAGGGCTATGTTAGCCACGAAAAGAATTAGAACAACAAAGTGGATGATCTTTTATTAATCGGTAAAAAAAGTTTACAATGCTGATAGGTGAACCCCATTCACAGGATCAACATGTGTTTTATACGCCGCGAGGGAGATTAACAGTTCTCCCGCAAACATAGCAACTGCAAATACAGAGATATCCATTGGTTGGAACGGTATCAACTTCTGATGCCTAAAATAGCAGGAAGGCCCAAGAATAGTTCAGGGCATCTATTCTCCGAGCTGTGCGACCTCCTGCTGATCGACCGTTGCCAGTTCTGTTGCAATACGCCGAGTTGAGGGTTCTTGTTCTCATGCTGCGGTCAAACACAAATTTTAGTACCGCAAATAGATAGACTCATGCATTTTACTTCATTAATTAGAATATACCAATAGGACAGTAAAGGGGGAATTTACCTTGTAAATTTAACATAATAGCATGGGTAAATGAGTGCAAATATGGCAAAAAGGGTAATGAAAATAGGTGAAAGATAGCCCGATTTGGTACCCAACACTTAGATGTTCATTTTTTAAGTTTTTTTAGTCATAAAATTTTTCCATAATGTCATGTTTGAAATATTTTGAAAACGTAGGATTGTTTTGTAGTGATAATCTTTGGCTTCAATTCCATGGTTGAAAATTTGTCAAGATTTTAATGTTTTTCTAAGTCGTGATATTTTGTCTTTAATGTTATGGTTGAAAACAATTATAAGTATTTTTCCTTAGCACCATCCCTGAGGTTTTTCAAAGAAGTGATATTTTAAATTTAATGTCATGTTTAAAAATTGTTGGAATTTTAAGGCTTTTCAAAGACGTGATATTTTATTTTTAATGTCATGCTTGAAAATCGTTGGAAATTTAAAGTTTATTAGAATCATGATATTTTATTTTTAACGTCATTATTAAAAAATGTTGAAAATTTTACCTAAAAAAAACAACAAAAAAACAAAAAACAAAAAAAACATTATTCTTGCATCAATGCTTTTTGATTTCAAGGTTTTTTTTGCACCAAACAAAATGACTTTTATTATTTTTTACTGTTATTTAAAAAAAAATATTGAAAATTTAATCTGAAAAAATGGTGATGCAAAATCAACACTTTTTATTTCTGGGTTGTTTTTTCATGGTTTTTTTTTGTTTTTGGGCTCAAGTACCCATTTTGAGGTAATGGTTCTTGTTTGATCGGTAACTATGCTCTTGTTATTTGCATTAACAATTTATTTTATTACATAAACATTGATGTAAAACACTATTGCAGCCTACACATATATACAAATCATGAACTCGAATACACTGAGACAATCACACAAGGGACACAGTTATTTTTGGACAATCCTCCTCGGAAAAACCCAATTCGAGAAAACTAGTGCAGCATATAGAGCGTTTGTATTATTAAGAATATTCCTGAATACAACTAGGGTGCCAGATATGGCTCACCCAACAGATAAAAAACCTGGCAGAAGTACCTCTATCCAGAGACAAATATTCCAGCAAAATCAACAACTGGATGATCAAACCCCACAGATGACCCGGTTATTCCCAGTGTTGGGCAGCGATCGTTGCTCCAAGCTCTTCTCTGGAACTGCATCACCTCCTCTAGGAGCTAGGTCACCCCCACAGTGAGCCTCCATTGCTCAGAAATTTGATTTGTTGAACTACTCCCTCTCTACCCCATAGAATCTCCCTAGCACTGCCTCTAAGGGCCTATGTCAGCCCCTACAGCTTCTACATCACTTGCGTCAGCCCCTACGGCCTCTGCGTCACCCTCTCTAGGACCGCGTCGTATCTCTCGGTGTTGCTCTACCTCTCTGCTATGTATTCTTTGGCCTCGGAATGAATATCCCTTCCTGAAATACCCCTCACTACAACTCAGATCACTTAGCTCGACTTTCTCAGCAAACCACGCCCCAGAAAAATTGAACTCTTTGATCTCTTCGGTGTATCTCCAACTAACCCTCAAGCCTTCTCTTATACTTTTCCTATTGGTGAATCAACAGTCATGATCTAATCTCTAATCAACGGCTAAGATTACAACAGGCTTGATCCTCGTCACTTAGAACCTTCTCACCCATATTCTTATTAAAACACATTAATATCTTTATTTTCCTAAGTTTAGACTTAGGAACCCATTAAAAATATTAATTATTTTAATAACTCCTTATCCGTGTGGAATTTCTCCAAACAATTTATGGGTTCTAGAGATCTCATGTGTTCTAGCCCCTCCACCAAATTTCGGAGCTAGAGCACATCCAATGTTACCCAAAATCAACAGGCCACACCCCACTACCGCATGTTACACCCCACTACTGCAGGTTACACCCCACTACTAGACCTCCCACTAATTCCTTCGTCGGTTAGAACTAGTTTAACTGACTTTAACTCAGTTAGACCGAATTAAATAATTACAACTCGAATAAATTCAACTAGTTCTCCTAATTGTAGGAGACACTCTACATGACTCTAGTTAGACCCTCAACTTGAATTAATTGAGCTAAGTAAGTCATATTAACTTAGTTAACTATTACAAGTTGTCATGAGATGTGGAATTATAGTTTTATTCCCAAATTCAAGGACAAATTAAATAAGGATTTTCTTTCTTGATGTTATTTTTAACATTTATTTTTGTTATTTTCAGCACTCAGTCCCTTCATTTCATTTCCTTCCACCAATATATATTTACCAAGATAAAATTAATGGATTCCCCTACCTAAACTCTGAACTGACACATCCATATCTACAGAGAGACTATGCAAAGAAATCATACACAGTACACAGAGAGGATTTCAAACTCATAATCATTCCTCAATCAGAAAATATGTACATGGACACTTATGAACCACCTATCTGAGTTATTTCTCATAATACACTAGGAGTTGCTTGCTCCTATTTTACACATGAAATTCTATACAATAGCATTTGCTGGAGAAAATATCTCAACAGAAAAGTCAAAATGGGACATTTGTCCAGCATCCTAAAACTACAATATCCTTAACCCTACACTTATAACATTAGCAAAGGCAAACTTATCCAACCATTAAAACAAACTATTACCTCAACTTAACACTAGATTTTTTTACAAAGCCCTATTATCCAAAACACCAACTCACCCTAAAAATCCTAACAGTGCAATGATTCAGATTCTGTCTATAATCAAAGCACGTGGATTTACATCAAAATATGCCAAATTCCTAATTAAAAGTGAGTGAAAACAAGATTCATGTACAGAATATACACATGACCAATTTGGACTACCAACAAAATTATATGCCTTGGGTTGATGCTCCTACATCAATTATTATAAACAAAATTTCAATATAAAAAATGAATTTAAAAATATTTACGTCTAACATCTAATATCTACATATCTCCCCTATATTGGGTTGTAGAGCACCTCTGAACACGATGAGTAGACAAACACCTCTTATATATTAATTCTCACTAATCACCAATGTAGTGCCTTTACCACCAATTTACATGTACATTTTACTTATATCGTACGAACATAGATCCATCTTAAACCTGAATGTTATAAACACCAATAGGGATAAATTTCATAATTTTGATTTATCTCTTCGGAATCCATCACATTAATTTATTTATGCTTGTTCTTATCAAAATTTTAGTCTATAATTTTTAAAGTGGTGACAACAAGCGTGGCAACACCAATTTGTAATAAACATGGTTAAAGCACTGACAATGGGAGTGGCAACACCAATTTGTAATAAACATGGTTAAAGCGCTGACAATGGAAGTGTTAGCGTTATCATGTGTTTGAAAATAACAATAAAAACAAAATAAAATATGTTGATAACCAGAGTACCAACGCAAATTTCTTAAGATAGTGAATTAAACTCCGATAGCTAGAAAATCATCACCAAATGAAAAGAATCAATTTTTTTATGACCAAAGAAATGTGTTGATGGAATAGCACTTTTAATCTCAAGTGTTTCTGGATGGTGTAAGTACTTATATTACCATGAGTTAAAATTTGTGCAAAGTTAATCCTTTGTATTAAATTATCTGCTAAAGTAAAACAATTGTTATATCACATTCATGCAATCAAATTCCACTCCCATCTTCGTTTCCTATGTTTCTGGACGGTGGGAGTTATGACACAAACTCAACAGTCAAAGGGAAAAGGTGCCAAAGCATGTTTCGTTTCTTTTCTTTTTTTTTCTGAATCAGACTATGCTATTTATATTACAAAAAAGGCAAAAATTACATCATCATTGTTACAGCAGAGCCGTAGCTCTGTGATTCCTGTCGAAGGACTGACAGTAAGCTCATGAATCATCTCCAAAATTACAAAAAACTGACACTAAACCAGGCCAACAGTCTTGAGACCGACACTGAACATACATGATTAGCCGAAACTGAGACATATAGAGACTGGGACACATATAGATATCCGTCACTGTAACAGGTAAGGACAGAATTACATAAGGACAAGGACCTGACACGTAAATGATAGCGGTGAAAACAAACAGTGAGAAAATTCCAATCTCAGTGACCTGAGGCGGACTGAAGAGCGAGCTAGTCATCATCGGTAGTGTGCGGGTCTTCCTCCATTCTGCATCCGGGAGTGTTCTGCTGCGCAGGTTCACTTGGGCCTGCCCCAGGATCCGGGGGGAAGCTTTCATGGACAGGGCGCAGCATATCAGTGGCTGGAAGTTGCATATCAATTGTAGGAGCCAGCCCAGGAATCCGCGGAGGGCTAGCTTGAGGAGCAGCGTCCTGACCTCCCAGATTTCTGCAATGCTCAACTGAAACCGTGACAAAGAAAGTAGAGTTTGACAGGGTGCAAGGAATGCGATATCTCACCATGGGATGCACAGCATGCCCACATTCCATAATCTCCCGTTGTTCCACTGCTCTGCCCCTGCCAACCGCCCTCCCTCTGTAATCCGCAGCTCTGCCTCTACCAGCCGGCCTTCCCCTGGGGCGTCTTTGTTCTGAAGAGATCTCGAATGAGGATGTAGGGGAGGGGGCTCGCCTCTGAGACGGGGCCTGACTTCTGGAGCAGCCGTGTCGATTGATCATCCTTCGTTGCCCGCTTTGCTTCCCTGAGCTATTCAAATTGCTGGTGTATCTCCTCTCAATTTCCCGTGAGACCAATGCATAAACCAGCACAACCTCCAAACACTCAAACCCTTTGCTGGACTGCGGGATAATAACAGAGATGTCGTGCCTTCCCAAATTGCTCTGAGAGCAAGGATACACCCTCACCGCCTCCCTCAGAACCAGAGAGAGAGCCACCACGACCTCCCTCAGATCCAGAATACAAGCCCACACCAACTGCGAGAGAATGACAGAGTGTCCATGGCTTTGAATCGCCATGTTCCAGTTACCAAGACGCGCAGTGAATGCCGAAAGGACTCCGCTGAAATGAACCGCCTCCGAACTTAAATGCATCACATGGCCTGACCAGGTGTGAATCGTCCTGGGATAGGTGGCTCGTCCGGGCTGACACATGCCCTTATGACGAGCCACCCAACTGTCATGCTTTAAAACCACCCGCATCCGGGAAGCATGTTTCGTTTCTTACTTGACAAAAACTCTGTTTTTTACATTATTATTTCCTATACAACACAGTGATTTCAGGAAACTTTTCCAAAGAAATGAGAATGCAATTTTTAAAACCGAAAGAGGTTTTTTTTTCCAGAATGGACCCATTTAAACAAACCTCTCTCGATTTTCTAACAGCTATCATGCTTTTGTTGGGAATCATGATTTCTGTTAGACCAAAACCCGTAGGTGTAAGTCAACGATCACATCGCCAGAGATAAGGATCCACAAGAGACAGTTAATCCATGTCACAAAACACACGGGGAGCATTGGTTTATCCAATGTCCAACAATCTCCCCCCCAACGCGAATCGGGTGTGTATCGAACTCGAAACTTGGCTCCGATACCACTTGTTGGGAATCACGATTGTCGTTAGACCGAAAACTGCAGGTCTTAGTCAAGGATCACATCGCCAAAGATAAGGATCTACGAGAGCCTGTTAGTCTATGTCATGAAACACATGGGGAGCATTGGTTTATCCAATGTCTAGCAAGTTTTGGAGTTTCAAATGGATCACTCGACCCTATTTTTCAGGAATTCGCCAGGAAAAATCTCATGGACAGTTCTTCATCAATATGACTTGAGTTGTGCAACATAAGATATTTTTAGAAGGATGACGAGGTAAGAGTTCCAGCAAATCAGCAAGAGGATCAGTCATCATTTATGACCTAGTTTTCCAGCCATGTTTTTAGCATGTTGTTATGGTTTAGATACAGATAGGCTTGGAAAAATATGTTATATGCATGTATTTGAGAGATACGCTTTATCTCTTTTATTTTTAGCAATTTGTAATCAAATAGGAAGGAGTTTGTAATTTTCTTATAAAGACAAGGAATGTGTAATGAAGAAGGGTTGGAAACTTCTTGTAGAACTTTGTGTATACATTTTGACATTAATATAAATTATTGTGATCGGTGTTATTTGTTCAGAGTTACAGAGATTCTTGTGTGATGGGTTTCATGTCTGTTTTCTAATGCATATCATTTCTTTTGTCTCATAATATGATCCATACGTCTTCTACGTTTTGGAAATTGAGTTATTAAATTTGAATTATGTTTATCACCTCAAATTTACCATTTCTAAAGTGTTAAATGTTTCCGACTTAAATATCTTTCATAGAATTCACCAGTGACTCTCTTTTTGGCATTTATTTATATATGCTTCTATCATAGCTAAATGAGGAATTGTCTAAGAAAGTTATTGCTAACTTGCCTCTGTATTTTGTTCATATAGCCTGTAAGAAGTAAATTCTCGTCAAACAAACTCCATGCCCAATGGTTTTTCTTGTTCTTTCTAGACCAATTTTATTTAAATCCAATCAGATCTAGTTGATGTGTTGAGTACATAACTAGTCATATTAGACTGAGTTATAGAAGGGATACCCCTTCGAATTGAAAGGGTTAGCTTTCAATTCAAAAGATTGCTTATAGGTTACCTTATATTTTTCCCTTACAGCTAGTGTTTCCTCTAAGTGATAATATTTTTGTGTCGTTGTCGAGGAGGAAAAATCTTCAAGCAAATATCCTGGAAGAACGAAAATGATCAGATTTTACTTCTGATGGTGAGAAAAGGTCAAATACAAAGCGGTTGTGTACCATTCACCTAGAGACTTGATCTGAATTGGATCATTATATTGTTTTTCATCCTTATTGATACATCTAGAGTGGGAAAAGTGGAAGAATCAGCTCACATGGCCATTTTTACTAGCGAGACCCAGTTTGGAAAAAAGGGGTCTGAAACCTTCTGGGAGCGTTTTCAGGCATCAAACGACATTTTTGGGGGGTAAAACTTTGTTTCTTAAGCGCAACACCTTTTCATGTTATTATACACACATAAATGTTTCCAACGTTGCAAAAATTGTGTCAATCAGAGTCTGTATGCAAAAGTTATGCCACTCAGAAGTTCACCTTCCTGTTTTCACACCTATAGTTCGGGAGGATGTCGCGTCAACCCCCATTATTCATGGAAAAGGGGCTAGCCACATGTTTGTGATGTAAAATACTCTATAAGGTTTTATTTTTTAACTCTAGTTAAGAGTTGATGTAGTCAAACTTAACCACTAGTAAGCTATCAGGTTGTGTTATAACCGGGCCACTAGGAGGAAAAGACATTCCATTCTTCGAGAGAATTTTGTTCCATAGTTGAGAAAAGATAGCCAGGAGAGATAGGAGGTAGATAACATAGAGAGGATATGTGCACTGTATCGTCCCATGAGCCACATACATTACTTCTTTGTATCTGCATCCATATTTCCAAACAGAGAAAGAGAGCGAAGCAACCTCACCTTCCAGCTGGGTTTTCTCCCGAAAGGGTTTTCGAGAGAGCATATCTTTTGTATTATGTGTGTAAGCTTATTTTTCCATTCTCTACTTTTCTTCTTGATTTACTTTTACATGCATGCACTAATTATTATTAATTTTATAGATCTAGAAATTAAATGAAGTGTACTAGTGTAGAATCTCATATTTGTAATATAATATTATCAGATCTGTTGTGACGAACTGTCCAGTGGAATATCCACGGCAGTTTATGGATCATTTGGTATTAGAGCGGCTTTCTTTGGGTATTTTGTGGATATTGTAGGGATCTAGATCGGCGAGGCTGAAAATCCTAAAACCATAATCATGGGCGATGAATCTGTGAACGAACCTCATGATCCTGCAGAGGTGAGGTTTTCACAGCTCGAAGAACAAGTCACGGGTATAAACCGCAATGTAAACCTCCTCATGGAGGCCCTAAGAAATAAGTTGGGGATATTTGGAGAAGAAAGGGGTTTGAATGTAGAGGAAAAATCAGAAGGGGATCGGGAGATCGAGAAGACGCAAAGAAACAGCCGAAGAAAGAAGCGGGAAAAGATCAACCTAGTTCGAGTGTCGTGAACTAATATTTGTTTAAAGTGGAATAAAAAGTCAATATCAAGCCATACCACAGTGAGATTGATGCTCTGAAGCTAAAACACTAGTTGCGACAACTTGAAGATTATTTCAGTGTCCATCAGATCGAGGAAGGGCAAAAGACCTCATTCGTGCAGTGGAAATTAGAGGGCCATGCACTGACTTGGTAAGAGAGCCACACAGAAACCCTGAGGTTTAAGGGAGAACCTCTAGTGACTAAGTGGGAGGATTTCAAAACCCTCATTAAGTCACAATTTTATCTCATTAGGTACATGGAAGACCAGTGGATCCGGTGGCATTACTTCAGGCCAAAACGTGCAGGATTACACCATAGAATTCAGAAAGATGGCTATAATGTTGAGTATCTCCCCAAAGAACCCAGATGTACTCCTCGAGTAATTGGGGACTCTACACCGCCATCTGCGTGAGCAAGTGATGTTGTTCAAGCCCAAAACAGTGGACGAGGCTTATGTACAGGCACAGTACCTAGAGAACCTAGGCCTAAAAAGAGCACAATCAAGTGGATCGAAGCAAAAGGAACAACAAGACACTTCTAAGGAGGGAAATAAGAAGAAAAATGGGGGAAAAGATTAAAATATGGCAGCCACAACACACCAGTGCAAAGATCCTAGCAACCACTGCAACATTGATGGCCATAGAAAGGAGAAGTGATGAATGTTGCATCCAGAGCTAAACCCAAAGAAACAGAAGAAAGATAATAAGAAGAAGAATCTCATGGCCATTGATTCGAGCAACCAAGTTGGAAGCATCTCAGACATGGATGAGAAGATCATTTGTACATCAATGCAGAAGGAGGTGAATCTAAGTAGCCTTTAGCAATAGGAAGAGAAAGAAATGACCAAACTCTTCCATGTAAAGATTCAGGTCAAGAAGATGAAGATTAATGCTCTTTTGACTCAGGATCGTAGGCAAATATCATTGTAGCAGATTTGGTCAAGAAGTCGGGGTTGGAAGTTCGTGATCATCCAAACCCATATCCATTGGGATGGGTACATAAGGATGCAGAGTTGAAGGTAACAAAACAATGCAAAATTAGATTTGTTATCAGTGCTTATTTTATTGATGAAGTAGATCTGGATGTGGTTCCCTTTGATGTATGTGGAGTCACGCTTGGGATTTCATACATGTACATGTGTGATGCAATATTCATAAGGAGAGCTAACCGGTACGGGCTCATCAAGGATGGAAAATAATTCATCATAAATGTGCACAAAGGCAAGTCAAAAATTTCTCTGGTAAGTGCCAATCAAGCCAAGAAATTGATCAGTGGTAGAAAGAAGTATGTTTTATTGTTTTTAAGAGAAAATCAGTTTGTAGAGGAGTCAATAACAGGAAAGGCATCCCTAGAGAGGTGTACTAAGAAACAAAAACAACAATTAGAGGAGTTGTTACAGGCATACAAGGATGCATTCCGAGAGCCTAAAGGGATACCCCCTAAGAGAGAAGTGGCCCATAAGATCTAACTATTTCCAATTCCCCATTGCCTAATATTGGGTTGTACAAGGAGTCTGTTATAAAAGCAAGTGAGGTGAAGAAATAGTTGCAGCAGCGGCTGGAACAGGGTTTCATTCGATCGAGTACATCACCATGTGGGTCACCCATCATCATTGTGCCAAATAAGGATGGGACTTGGAGGATGTGTAGAGATTACAGGGTGTTGAATAAAGTCACACTCAAGAACAGATACCCCCTACCCAGGATAGACGATTTGCTAGATCAGTTGCAGCAAGAAAAGTATTTCACCAAGATGGACTTGAAGTCTAGATATCACCAGGTTTGATTCAAATAATAAGATACATGGAAGACCACCTTCAAAACTAGGCAAGGTTTGTATGAGTGGTTAGTTATGCCTTTTGGCTTATGTAATTCCCTAGCTACATTTATGATATTAACGAATGATTTACTGCGCCCTTTTATAGATTCATTTGTTATTGTCTATTTGGATGATATACTGGTATATAGTGCTACCTAGGAGGAGTGTATTTCGCATTTAACGCAGGTGCTGGAAACATTGAAGAAGCACCAACTGCTAGAAAATCTCAAGAAGTGTGAGTTTTCACAGCGGTCCTTGGTGTATTTGAGATATGTGATTGGTGGAGGAGAATTGAAGATAGATCCTTCCAAGATCGAGGTCATCATGAAATGAACGGTGCCTACTAATGTTACTGAGATTAGGATTTTCATTGGGGCAGCACAGTACTTAAGGAAATTCATAGCCTCATTTTCAGTGGTATCAGCACTGATCCACGCCATAACAGCAAGTGGCAAGAGTTTCCAGTGAGGAAAAGGGAAATAGAAGGCTTTCAATGAGTTAAAGAAGAAGATCAGTGAAGCACTAGTTCTAGCATTACCAAACTTGCAACGGCCCTTTGAAGTGGAGACAGATGTGAGTGGTTATGTTATGGGAGCTATCTTGATGCAAGGAGGAAGGCCCGTTTTCTACCATTCTGAAGTATATCATGGGGTGGTTCTTAACTACCCTACCTAAGATAAGGAGTTCTATGCCATGGAGCAAGCTGTGAAGAAGTGGAAGCACTATCTGATGGGAAAGGAGAAAAAAATCCACACAGATCACCATCCATTATAGTACTTGCAGGCCCAAAATAAGCTACAATAGACTAGGCAATACAAGTGGATGGGGTTTTATAGCAGTTTCATTTCGTGATCAAATATAAGAAGAGAAGCACAAACAAGTTGGCCGATATGCTTTCAAGGCCACCCACATCAAAGATTACAACTTTGGGGACTCTTTTGCACATGGAGCCATTCAGCCATGATGCATACATAAAGGCATATTCAGAAGATGAGGACTTCAAGGAGGTGTATCAGCAGTTGCAGAGTCAGATTCATGTGCACGATGGCGATGGCACCGTTGACTACCACCTCCAAGATCGGTTACTCTACATGTTGGATAAGTTATGTGTTCCTAAAGGTGAGCGTTTGCAGCTGATTAAAAAGGCTCACACATCCAAGGTTGTTGGGCACTTTGGTGTAGGGAAGATCGTGGCTAATTTGTAGAGGTATGTGTATTGGCCTAAGATGCAAGAACAAGTAGCTAGGTTCATAAGAGGATGCATGCTTTGTTGTACCAACAAGCCTAGCAATAGGAAACAGGGTATGTATCATCCCTTACATGTACCTACTCATCCTTAGGAAATAATTTCCATGGACTACTTGTTCATGGTAGTTGACAGGTTCAGCAAGATGTGTGTTCTGATGCCCTATAAAAAGACCATCAATGGACAAGAAGCATCAAACTTGTTCTTTGGACAGATCTGGGCACACTTTGGGATACCAAGTAGCAGTGAAGGAAGGAATACCTTACAGGAGATGCTCTGAGGGCTAAAAAATTTAAAGAGAATATCAGGCATATCCATCTGCAGGTACATGGAACACTACAAAAGTCACAAGTGAAGTATAAAGCTAGGCATGATCAGCACAGAAACGTTCAAGGTGGGAGACAGAGTATGGCTATAGTTGAACAAGGAGAGGCTACGGGGGCCTTGTAAGAAAATCAAGGCTCTAAGGTATGGTCCCTTTGAGATACTGGAAAAGGTGGGTGATAATGCCCATCGACTTGGTTTACGACAATATATGCGCATTTACTCAATTGTAAATGTAAATAATTTGAAACTCTATGAGCCTTCCATGCTAGATCAGGAAGAGGAACAAGTCCTACCTTCTGTGGAGGATTTGGCACCAGACGCTCAGGCAGATTTGAAACAAGATATTGTTTTGTAGAAGAGGTATAGAACTACAATACAAGGGAAACAAGACCTTTGGCGGATTGAGTTGAAGGGACAACTTCCAGGCAAAGCTAAATGGTACACCAGAGAGAAGATAGAGGAAAAATTTCCTCAACCTATTCAGTAAAATCTTTTGGGGACCAAAAGCCTCCCAAAATGGGGAGGTGTGATATGAATTGGATCATTATATTGTTTTCATCCATCTTGATGCATTTCGAGTGGAAAAAGTGGAGGAATCATCTCACGGGACCGTTTTTATTGGCAGGACCTAGTTTGGAAAAACGGGGTCTGGAACTTTCTAGGAGCATTTTGAAGCATCAAACAACGTTTTTTAGGGGTAAATCTTTGTCGCTAATGTGCAGAAACTTTTCATGTTATTTTACACAAAAATCGCGTCAATTGGAGTTTGTATTTTTATATACCTAGGGGGGATAATATGGGGTACTGTTGATGCCTCGAAAATCGCTGCAACAACATAGGGGAAACCACCCGGTCCGGACCTTAGTACAGCTCCTTTTCCGTTTGGAATAGTGGCTCCGACTGGGGATAATGGGACCAGTTTCCCAGAAATAGATAAAATGGGATGGATGAGCGACTTATAGATTATGCTAGTGATAAGCAAATAACTAAAACTATCGGCAGGAATATAATAACTATAATCTACCCCGGGGTTTTATCGATCTCTAAAGTGTAGCGTTTGATGATCTGAGCTTTTAGATAGGCATATAGATGACTCTGTCTCTAAACATAGATATTAAATTATTCAAGATTGCTGTGCATAAATAGTTACACAAAGCGATAACAGCGAAATTACTACACTTTATCATTTATATCATTGTTACATGCATGATTAAAGGAAAAGGCAAATCGCAAAACATCCAATAGTGGACTGAGATAGAGATTTGCTGTTACAGCGCATACATGTATTCAACAATAGCAAGAATATATAACATAACAATTCATATAAAAGGAATGACTTCAGACGTAGATAAAAGTACCATATGAGCTGCAGGACATTCCCAAATATCAATTGCTATTAGCAGTTCTTCCTCCAACACAGAAATCGTCCTCAACAAAGGCAATAGTGCACAATTGCATTAAAAAATTTGATGTCAAATTCAGAACAACTGGTCCAATTTCATAAAAGAATAGCGACTGAAGCACAGTAGTGCAAACTTCAGCCTATTAAGTCTGTTACAAAATTTTACGACCCTTTCCAAAACAATGAAAGGGTCTATAAATACTAATCTAATTTAAATATCTACTAAACAGAAATCCTACTAAGCTGGTATCAATAACTCTTGATCCTATTTTGGCTGGCGATCTGGCAAGCGAGAGGGTGACTCATTAAGTTGGTTGCTTTCCTTTGAATCTGAGCTGATTTATTGCAAGCATTGGCTCAACTTCCGGGGGTTTGTTGAGGCACGAACTGAGCTGTGCAGTGTAGGTGGCATCTTGGATATCGGGAATTATACACCCGATTGCGTCTGTAAGGCACTTTAGGGCAGATCTCTGTGTATGTGGCTTGATTAAAAAGAGCCAATATGCATCTGAGGTTAAGCTTTTAACTCCAGCGATTAATCTTCCTTTTTCCTCTAATTCAGGGTAGCATGTTTGCTCTAATGTATTTGTAGTTGTCATCTTTCCCGGTGTACATTGAGAAATCATATTGGCCAGGTAAAGAGTGTTATTGACTAGATCCACTAGATTGCTGGCGATTGATTTACATCTTGAAGCCGCCCTTTCTGCTTTCATCACTTGAGTGTGCCATTCTGTGAAAAGTATATCTTTATGTGTTTCTATGATCCTGGGCAAATTTGCTGCTTTTCCTAAATCAGTATCTTGCCAGTCAAGATATGCAGTAATGGCCTCGTCCGCTTGATCTAGTTCAATCCTGGCCTTTTCTACCTGCTGATTTATTGCTGTAGTTAGCTCACACAATGGCTCAGCTTGAGCGATCTGTTGACATAAGAGTCTGACCTGAGATATCAACACATTGTTTATCAATAATGCCTCTGATTTAAACTCTTTTACCTGCGACGCGCCCTTCATCTTTTCCAGCTGCGATGACATTTGAGCAATTTGCTCATCTTTGGTCTTTATCATTTGCTCATTCGCCGCTCTCAAATTTTCCAACGCCTCCGACAATTCTTTTTGTTTCTGGATTGCACCCTGATCAATCCTTTGCCTTTCCGCTTGCAATTGCTGAGTCAACTGATTTTTCTCTTGCTGTTGCGCCAGCAACTGTTCTTCTGCTTGTGCTGCCCTTTGCTTTGTTTCAACCAATTCTGCCTGTAACGCAAAGATTTCTTGGTCCTTATTCTTCAATAGAAGGCTCACCTCAGATGCTTTGTCAATTGTTGCCGCCAAATAAGCGCCCGCATACTGTGATAGCTTTGTTAAGTCATCGGAGGGATCCAATTCCTCCTTCCATACTACATTACCCGTGACTGTTTGTTCTGGGAAGATAGAAGGTTGATCAATCCTTCGTCTCTTCCTTGATCGCTTTACAACTGCCCTGTGTCTTGGGCTGTAGAAAACATCCAATGGCGGAATATCTTCTATCTGTAGAATAATCTGATCAGAGGGGTATTTTGGAATAACTTCAACTTCCTTAGAACTTGGTGGGCCGCTGGTTCCACTTAGAACCTGAGGAGAGGTAACATCCTGTGTATCAGTTGTTTTGGAGGTGTCCATTTCTTTTGAACCTTCCTTTCCACTGATAATAAAGTCAAATTGCTTCCACTGTTGAAGCAATTCGGGATCAAAGGTGGTTTGTTTCTGTTTTTCGGCATGGGACTCGCTCCGTTCTTTTTCCTGCTCTTTCCTCTGCTGCTCCTCTTTTTCTCTCCTCTGTTTTTCTTCTTGTTCCTTTTTCTGCCTATCTGCCAGTTCTTTTTTCTGTTTCTCTTCTTGTTCCCTCTTCTGCTTTTCCTCTAGTTCTTTCTTCTTTCTCTCTTCTTGTTCCATTTGTGTTCTCTGCTGTTTCTCGGCTTGTTCTTTCTTTAGCCTCTCCGCCTGTTCTTTTCTCTGTCTTTCTGCCTGTTGCTTCTTCTGCCTCTCCTCCTGTTCCTTGAACTGTTCCTGAACAGGTCCGCTTGATGATGTCGCTGGGGTTGTTGCCAGTAAATCCAGAGGCAGAGTTTGCAACCTCTGTTCTCTGAGTTTATTGAACTCAGTTAATCCCTCATCATTATATCGCATCCTAGCGAGTTCTTTAGCATGACCTATTGATTCGGAGGCAACGAACAGGTCATCAAACATATCTTCCTGATGCTCAAACCTTGTTAATTTGGCCTGTTCTAATGCAGTGTAAGCAGTCTTTTTTGGGTAGATGGTCTGTTTGGGATCGTGGCCAGAGTTAAAGACTCAAGCTTCGTGGCTTCCTTTTCTGCATGTTTAAGATCATGCAGAGTATAAACACCACATCTGAAGGGAAAAGATGGCCATCCCTTCTTCTTTTCTCTTTTGAGAGTCTGTGTAGTACTCTCAGCCATGATTTGATATGCAATTTCCCTTGCTAGCAGCTTATCTGGAACATATAGAGGAAGAACATGTGGGTCGGCTTCACTGCCGAAAACTCTGATATAGGTGAAATTTTCTTCTCCAAACCAACTTGCTACTGCTGGTAAATCAAAGGAAGCTTGATAGGAAATTTTTGGAATGGGTTTATCAAAAATGGAATAGTAAATGGGCACCATAAAACCATTACAGATTTGATACAGGTGGTGTTTATAAGAAGACTTCCACAATTTTTGATGATATATATGAATGGGTGAAGGGTCCTGTGTAGTCCACCTCCACCCGAGAATCGGAAATTCGGAATTGAAACAAAGGGTGTCTAAGATATATGCACTATAGTAGAACGGGGGCATTTTCCTTTCTGAAACAACAGTCTGAGATCTAAAATCACGAACAGCTACTGCTAATTTATCCGAAAGAATAGTAGCCCAATCCATAATCCAACTGTTTACTGCTGCCTCCATTAAAGGAACCATTTCAATGGTAAAATTGGCAGAATCATGCAATCCCCACAGCCTACACATCATAATCCCCGCATAACAATAAGGAGAAGCCAAAGAATCGACCGAGTACTTACCGGAGGATTCGTGCTTGTGCTTGTTGGGATTTTGCCTCCAATCCTTGATAGGTTCAGATTCGATCTCATTCTCGCTTGCAAACTTCTCCAGGAAGGCCTTGTTATATATTTTCTCTGGCTCGGGCAAATGATACATTTGCCTTAGGTCATCTGGCTTGAATGATCCGAAAATCCTCCCATCTCTGGTATTAAAAGTTCTGTCCAAGATGGGGATTTCTTCAATCGCCCATCGCACAACGTCTGTATAGGGAAGAATCTGTTCTCTGGCCGCTATCCTGTGAAGGAAAGAGTCGGCCAAATCTTTGAGAGTTGCATCAGACTTCTTGAGTAAGTCCACACTAGCTTCTGTCACTGTCTTTTCTAGTTGCTCAGCTTCAATTAGGTTATAAGTGCCTTGCCAAGTAACTCTGGTGAGCCCCGTGCATGTAGTATCAGATATTAGGCCCTTCTTCTTGTTTGCGGTCGCTTGTCCTGCAATTGGCGTTGCGGAAGCACTTGCAGTCTTCTTGGACTTCTTTCCCATCTTCTCAGGCCTAGCTTCTATGAATGAATTCTGCACAAAGAGGCAATTGGGCGTAATACACAGAGATAGCGATGAAAAACTCTTAAGTGATACAGCATATATGAAGAGATGCGTAACTGAAGGATTTAGCTTTTAAAATGGGCGCGGATACAATCCGTAAAAAGATTTTAGGACTTGATCTTATTAATTAGTTGTTTTCAATCTGTCATTCCTTAAATGCCCATTATATCGTTATTTGGGTGAACGATTCACTTAAGCATGCAATGGACGTTTTGGCGGTTGAGCATAGATGAAGGATTGCGTGAGCGATCAAGCTTTTATTACAAATGAATTGTGCCATCCCATCACTTAACGGCTCTTCGTTGAAAACCGCGCTTTATCGGATCGCAATCGGGGGTATGATTAGTGCGCTTTAATGGTGTGTATTGGATATCACCGATCGCCGAATGCGATATCGCATCGGCGAAAAGCTTTGAGCGCAATAAGACTTGGGTGAGATTGTCGCCGATACCCGATTCCCGATTGCGCATCGCATCGGGACAAGTCTTTGGGAACATCACAACTGTTGTAGCATGTCGCCGATCGCCGAATTCGCCGAATGCGTATCGCGTCGGGACTATTGGCATGGGGCATTATAACATGTACATGGAATATCGCCGATCGCCGAATGCGTCGAATGCGCATCGGCGGAAAGCTTTGGGGTGCTTAATTATAATTCATGTGTCATTGCGATATGCGATCTTGCGATCGCTTTATCGCAATGACAAATCATTACATGATTTCTTTTTTAAGGGTTTGTCCAAAAAGTTTTATAAAGTGCATTTATTCATTTATTGGACTTTTTTGGATTATAATAGCATTGATACCAAATTAAATTCTAAAGGGACCCATTTCATACGTTAATATTTATAAGTAAAGATGATATAAAATGGGGGGTTGTTGTAGAGCACAACAATTGGCGATTCGCTGGAAGAACCAGTTATCTCTTTCAAAAAATAGAAACATTTAAGCTTTTTCAGAAAATAGAGTTTCAATCAATGGGGAAATTTCTAATATAACTAGATTTCAATATCTTCTGAGAAAAATGAAACTATTTTGTTGACTTCCTCTTTTCTAAGAAAATAAAAACATTCTAAGCTTTGAAATAAGTCTTTATTGGTTTGTAATGATAAAATAGAATACCTTTCCAAATCAGCCTTTTATAGTAAACTCATCTGTCATAGGTAGAGCCTTTGCTGCCAGCAAACATCTATAGTTTCGACAGGGATACCTTTTAACCATGTGATTGTCCATTGTCCCATCCAATTAAGAGTTTGATTAACAGAATGAATTCAAAATATTTTTTCATATTTTGTATTTCATTTCCTTTTTCTTCTTTGTCATTGATAAGATAAAAAGCCATTGTCCTGGTTTGGTGGCCAGCTGTTGACAATGCCACTCACTGATAGTAGTTTAACTGAACAAGCTGGCTCGTGATGAGACCCCTTGTCTTGTAATTTCAAGCCATTACCCTGTTTTGGTTTGCAGTATTTGTAATGTCAGATAAACTATTTCTCTATGAACGTGGTAAGCAGGCTTGTAATAAGACCTCTTATCTTAAATATCTTATATGTTAGAATTACACTCTGAATAATCATAAACTTTAGTGAATGGGGTGAACAATCTTCTTCTTAAGAGTAATGGATGACAGAGTAAGAGTTGAAGATGCTGAGATTGGATTGATTCCTATCTTAGTATGGATAACCTTTAGAGACCAATTTAAAAAACAGAAAATGGTTTACAATATTTCTATGCTTTGAGAGGAGTTGACAAAATTTGAATTGTGATTTCAGAATACAAAGATATCTAATTTCCTAGAAATTACCCTTTTTGGTTAAAAGTTCTATCATTTTAAAAGCAAATGTTCATTCTCGTTCTATGGGGACAACTTTTCAAACACAGCAAAAGGTCAATGGGAGACATCTCACAACCTTATTTCTTAAAATCCTACAAACTATAAAATCCTACTGAAATGAAAGGAGAAGGGGTTACCTCCTCAGTGAAAGAATTTCTTCAAGACAAGGCCATTAACAGGGAGAGAATCTCTCAAACCTGATAAATCTTGCAATATAAAGGTTGAATGGCCTATCTTCTCACAGATCTGAAATGGTCCAAGCCACAACTTCTGGAACTTGGAGTGTTTACCCTTGTCTTCATGGGCTTTGTCCCATTTCAGAACTAAATCACCGACTCGGAATTGTTTTGAACCGGATGAGACTGAATCAAAAGCTGCTTTGATGACTTGCTGATGTTTGGCATGGATAACCTTGGATTTTTCTCTTTCCTCTTCTAATTTTAGGATCTGGTCATGTCTAAACTTAATAGAAGAGGAAGGAGTTTCCTCAATAAACTGCACTAGGGCTAAAGAAGGAAGAATAAGATTTGTGGGTAAGATTGCTTCTTTTCCATAGACAAGATTAAATGGAGAAGTTCCAATAGAAGCTTTCTGTGTTATCCTATCAGCCCATAATGCGAACACTAAGGATTTGTGCCAATTCCTCTGATTTTGTTCGATAGTTCGCTTAATGATTTTAATCAGATTCTTATTAGTAGATTCTGCTAAACCATTTCCTTGGGGATAATAATTAGCAGAATATTTTAACTTAAATCCTCTTTTAATAGCGAAATCAAACATAGCATTGCCTGAAAAGTAAGATGCATTATCAAAAACAAGAGCATTTGGGACACCAAACCTGGTAATGATGAATTGGTCTATGAACTCAATGATTGCTTCAGAATTTGTTGTCTTTAAAGGTATTGCCTCAACCCACTTTGTAAAGTAATCGGTAGCAGTAAGGATATACTTATGCTGTTTGGAAGATGCTGGAGTAATTTCCCCAATGATATCCAATCCCCATTGCTCAAATGGCTGTTCAATGTTGATTGGTTGCAGGGGGAAAGCTGATTTACGTTGTCTTCCGCTAGCAGTTTGACAATTTAGACATTTCCATACGTACTCGTGAGCATCTTTAAACAAAGTAGGCCAATAGTAACCAGCATGAATAATTTTGTGAGCTATTGTGTCAGCTCCGAAATGTCCTCCTGCTGGTCCGTCATGTAGCTCCTGCAAAACCTTTTGGGCTTCAGGTTTTTCAAGGCATCTTAACAAGATAGAATCATAATTCTGTCTAAAAAGCACGTCATCAATGATTGTAAAATTCTTTGCTTTTAATCTAATGGCCCTTTTGTTTTTGTAAGACAAATTCGGAGGTGCATAACCATTCTTTAGATAAAAGATTAAATCTGCATATTGAGATCCAGAATCACTAACACTTATCTGATTAATTTCTTGAGTTTGATCTGTATCGCTTGATTCTGGAATGTTGGATGCTCCTGCCAATATCCTACAAAAACCTTGGCCCCTAACAATCTTTGCTGGCTTAATTTCTAGGTCATACCCTTGAAGCGCTGTGACCCAATTTGCCCTTTTTTCACCCAGCTCTTTTTGGATTAATAGTTGCCTAACTGCCGGGAAAGGAACTATTACTTTTGTATGGGTTTTTAAAAGAAAGGGTCTATAATGTTTGACCGCTTTAAATACAGCAAAGGCTTGCTTTTCTACATCGGAGTAATTTAATTCGGCACCCTGAAGATTTGAGCTGAAGAATGATATGGGTGCTTCTAAATTGTGAGCATTTGACTGCATGAGAACTGCAGCATAAGACACATCGGATGCAATGGTACACAATGTAAAATGATTAGAAAAATTTGGAGTATTCAAGGCTGGGGCATTGATTATTGATTGCTTGATTACATCAAAAGCTTGCTTTTCTTCTGATCCCCACTTGAAGACTGAATTCTTCTTGATCATTGTCTGAAGTGGTAATACAATTTGAGAAAAATCTGGAACAAATCGTTTAACAAAATTAATCTGGCCTAAAAATGACTGCATCGACTTTTTATTGTGTGGGAAAGGGATTTCAGAAATTTCCTTGATCTGATCAGGATCAATATAAATGCCATCTTTGGATACAATAAAGCCTAAGAGTTTTCCTTGATCAAGAGCAAAGAAAGACTTCTTTGGGTTCAGAGAAATACCATATCTTTTGCATCGCTGAAAGATTTGATTTAAGTCATGCAAATGATTATATCTCTTCTTAGAATATACAGTAATATCGTCTAAATAGACGACTACTGTTCGATTAATCAACCCTCTAAAGGCTATATCCATAGCTCTCTGGAATGTCGCTCCTGCATTTATAAGTCCAAAAGGCATTTTCTGATATGCATATGTTCCCCATTTTGTTCTGAATGTGGTTTTAAGTTGGTCATCAGGATGAACCAGAACTTGGTTATATCCTGAGAATCCATCAAGAAAGGACATCAATTCAGAGCCTGCTACTGATTGGAGGATTTGCTCCATAGTAGGTAATGGGAAGTTATCTTTCAAGCTCGCTTTGTTCAGGTTCCTGAAATCAATACAAATTCGAATGTCGCCATTTTTCTTTCTGACTGGCACCATATTAGAGACCCAGTTTGAGTGTCGGACCGGAAAAATAATCTTGGCTTTCAAGAGCTTGTTAAGTTCCGACTTTATCTGGCTCTCCAAATTTGGATGTATTTTTCTTAACTTTTGCTGAATCGGTTTCTGATCAGGAAGCATAGGAATGGTATGCTGGATAATAGATGTATCATATGTCTTCAAATCATCATACTTCCAAGCAAAGACCTGTTTGTTTTTTCTTAACAGTTTAATAAATGCTTCCTTTTCTTCCAAGGAAAGTCCTAATCCTAAATTGATGTTTTGAGGAGCATGGTCAGTACCTAGATTTATCAGTTCAAACCTAAGGGTAGAACTTTGAAGCTTTGCATTAATTACAGGTTTAAACCTGTCTTTGATATCATAAAGATCTTCGAGCTTTACCACTGGTTTAGGAATTGAATTTTCTTGAGGTGTTTCTTTCATCTGTAGATCATGGTCATTTTCCTCAATAATTTGATTGTCATAGGACTTTTCGGAAGTTAGAAACTGCAAGATATCTTCATCGTGGTTAAATACTCTCCAATTAGTGACATTGTCGGGAATTGAAGGCCTAAAAAGTAATTCTACGGAAAATCTATCAAGGTTGTAGTCTTCAGAAGGTAAAAGCTTAGAAGCTACATGGGCTAGTAGGCCGGCTGCCGAATTTTGGGACCTAGGAATAGAAGAAATGTTAAATGCTGAAAAGTGTGAGGTAAGATCCTGTACTAGCGATTGATAATGCTTGAGGTGACTTGAAAGACAATGAATTGCATTCCTCACCTGTTTGACAATGATTTCCGAATCGCCGAATACTTTTAGATATTGCACTTTAAGGTCGATTGCTTTATATAATCCCTGGACTAAAGCTTCATATTCGGCTGTGTTGTTAGTGCAGTCAAATTCTAACCTACAAGACAGCATTGTCTTTTCTCCTTGTGGACTAACCAAAATGCAACCTGCTCCTGAGCCCTCGCTGGACTTAGAGCCATCAAAATATAAAGACCAAAATAAAGGAGTATTAACAAAAATATTTACATTTTCCTCAGCATCATTAAAACATCTGGACTTATCAGTTTGTGAAAAATTTTCAATCTGAGATGTAAAATGATTGAATGAAAAAGGAGATGGTTGGGCAACAAAGTTGCCAAAGAATGACTCTGACGAATAGTTTCCCAAAATGTTGTTGTTGAACGCTACAGGTTGGTTTTCTTGCTCAAATTCAGTAACTGTGTGGGTCATATGCTTCTCTCGATCGATCCTTATTTGATTTGGCTTTCCCTTGTAGGGAAGCCACATATGTGACCAATATGTGGAAATATACCCATGCAGTTTTTCGGACCAATCTCTGCTCAAAATTAAACCGTAGAATTCAGGTATGTCAGCAATTAAGATATCAATCCTCTGTACAATCCTGGGATCGGCAGACAACCTGATGGTTACGGAATTAATTTCTCCCACAACCTGCACTTTGGTCCTGTCCAACTGTACAATATGAATATCAGACTTTTGGGGTTCAATGTTCAGTTTAGATCAAACTGAAGCTAGCATTATATTAGATGATGCCCCTGAATCAATTAAACAGTTGTGCAGGTTTCTGTTATAAATCTCATAGGTCAGCAGGAAGGGTGGAGTATGAGAATTCGATCTATCTCCAATTAGAACTGAATCGGTAGCTTCAACCATACCTGAAGGGGGTTGGCCTGAATCGTTGGCAGCTCTTGCACTGGGAAGGGGAGTAGAGGGAACAGCATTCAATTCTTTAAGAAGTAATTTTTGCTGATGCTTTAATTTACTAAGCTCAAACATAGTTATGTTTGCCTTAGTTTTCTTCATGTCATCAACAATGTTATATTCCATTGAATCGGATACCACTAATGTCTTGGATGTTGAAGGAGAATTAGAAGTTGAAGGCTGGTTTTGGGGAACTACTACAGGCGACTTCTTTGGGGGAACTTTTTCCTTTGTTGTGGTAGCACCTGCACTCCTTTTCTTTGAAGTTTCCTGGGCAGGTTCAGAAGTACTTTTACTTCTTGTAGTAACCGGAAAGGCTTCTTCTTCATTCTCGGTATCAGAGTTTGGGAGTATAAAATCCCACATTCCGTGGCATTCAGCTACTTCTTCTTCATCATCGGTTTGTGAGGTTGTTTCCTCTTCCTCTTCTTCTTGCTCTGAATCTGCGTTAGATATAACATTGGGTGGCTTTGTTTCAGTTTTCTTAAAAGTCCTAAATGGTCTTTTGTTTGAGGTTTCGGCCACCTGCTTCTTTATTTCAACCATTTCGTTAGACAACGTTTTAAGGACTTTTTGTAAACCCTCCATGTCGTACGGGTCCTTTGGGGTTTTCTTCTTGGAATCCTCTTTAAATGAGACTTTTTTAGCTTTTCTATCTTCCAAAGCAGCTTTCTTCTCTAGAGCGTTGATGCGCTTTTCAACAGCAAGTGCTTCTCTCATGTTTTCAGCTAAGGTAGGTTTCCCAGCCCTGTCCACAAAAATGGCTATGTTGGCAGGTAGGGCGGTAATATACCATTCGCTTCAAATTCGTTCACTTGGTTTGGAAGCTGTAGGGATTTTATTCAGGAGTTTATTAAATCTGGCATTAAATTCCTTTATTGGTTCCCTATGCTCTATTCTCAGATTGGAGAGGTCGTTTATTAAAGTAGCTAAGGACCTATCATCTCCATATTTGGTAAGAAACTGCTCTTGGCATGTGTTCCAACTAGTAATTGAACCAGAGGGTAAGGAAAAATACCAGGATCCTGCTGATCCTTGTAAGGTGTAGGGGAAGAGTCTCACAACAACATCTTGTTCTGTCACTCCTTTTAAGTTAACTGCTAACATAAAATTATTAATGTGTTCTTCAGCCTGGGTCCCGTCATCTGGGTTAAATTTAGGCAGCCATTTTTCAGGAGCATCTGGTAGATCATGCAATGGTGCAGGCATGTTGACTGCACCTGGCCTAGTCCATGGGTCTGCCATTATAATAGCGACAGTGGTTGATACTACCGTTGGAATTCCAGATGTATGGGAAGGGATTAATGATGAGGAGTGAACAGGTTGGGATGTTGAGGCTTCTAATCCCTGGTGAACGACAATTTGTAATGGGGGAGTGGATGGTTGAACTGCGAAGTCGCACTGCTTTCTGATACCTCAGATTTCTGTGGTGAAATCGAGAAGCTCTGAAGTTTGTGGATTAGAGACTGGACTTCAGGTGATTCAAGACTTAATTGTTCTGGGGTATGATGGGTTTGAGCAGTGGTAGTTGATTCCCCTTCTCCTTGTTTGGATACCGGCGAACCAGTGTGCAAATGGGAAGGTCAAGGGGATTCGGAGGGAGAATTACTCTTAGAATGGCTTATAGGTTTGGACTTATGTGCCATTCACAGTTGATGGCCCTCCTTCTAGTGCCAATTGTGTTGATGCCTCGAAAATCGCTGCAACAACATAGGGGAAACCACCCGGTCCGGACCTTAGTACAGCTCCTTTTCCGTTTGGAATAGTGGCTCCGACTGGGGATAATGGGACCAGTTTCCCAGAAATAGATAAAATGGGATGGATGAGTGACTTATAGATTATGCTAGTGATAAGCAAATAACTAAAACTATCGGCAGGAATATAATAACTATAATCTACCCCGGGGTTTTATCGATCTCTAAAGTGTAGCGTTTGATGATCTGAGCTTTTAGACAGGCATATAGATGACTCTGTCTCTAAACATAGATATTAAATTATTCAAGATTGTTGTGCATAAATAGTTACACAAAGTGATAACAGCGAAATTACTACACTTTATCATTTATATCATTGTTACATGCATGATTAAAGGAAAAGGCAAATCGCAAAACATCCAATAGTGGACTGAGATAGAGATTTGTTGTTACAGCGCATACATGTATTCAACAATAGCAAGAATATATAACATAACAATTCATATAAAAGGAATGACTTCAGACGTAGATAAAAGTACCATATGAGCTGCAGGACATTCCCAACTATCAATCGCTATTAGCAGTTCTTCCTCCAACACAGAAATCGTCCTCAACAAAGGCAATAGTGCACAATTGCATTAAAAAATTTGATGTCAAATTCAGAACAACTGGTCCAATTTCATAAAAGAATAGTGACTGAAGCACAGTAGTGCAAACTTCAGCCTATTAAGTCTGTTACAAAATTTTACGACCCTTTCCAAAACAATGAAAGGGTCTATAAATACTAATCTAATTTAAATATCTACTAAACAGAAATCCTACTAAGCTGGTATCAAGAACTCTTGATCCTATTTTGGCTGGCGATCTGGCAAGCGGGAGGGTGACTCATTAAGTTGGCTGCTTTCCTTTGAATCTGAGCTGATTTATTGCAAGCATTGGCTCAACTTCTGGGGGTTTGTTGAGGCATGAACTGAGCTGTGCAGCGTAGGTGGCATCTTGGATATCGGGAATTATACACCCGATTGCGTCTGTAAGGCACTTTAGGGCAGATCTCTGTGTATGTGGCTTGATTAAAAAGAGCCAATATGCATCTGAGGTTAAGCTTTTAACTCCAGCGATTAATCTTCCTTTTTCCTCTAATTCAGGGTAGCATGTTTGCTCTAATGTATTTGTAGTTGTCATCTTTCCCGGTGTACATTGAGAAATCATATTGGCCAGGTAAAGAGTGTTATTGACTAGATCCACTAGATTGTTGGCGGTTGATTTACATCTTGAAGCCGCCCTTTCTGCTTTCATCACTTGAGTGTGCCATTTTGTGAAAAGTATATCTTTATGTGTTTCTATGATCCTGGGCAAATTTGCTGCTTTTCCTAAATCAGTATCTTGCCAGTCAAGATATGCAGTAATGGCCTCGTCCGCTTGATCTAGTTCAGTCCTGGCCTTTTCTACCTGCTGATTTATTGTTGTAGTTAGCTCACACAGTGGCTCAGCTTGAGCGATCTGTTGACATAAGAGTCTGACCTGAGATATCAACGCATTGTTTATCAATAATGCCTCTGATTTAAACTCTTTTACCTGCGACGCGCCCTTCATCTTTTCCAGCTGCGATGACATTTGAGCAATTTGCTCATCTTTGGTCTTTATCATTTGCTCATTCGCCGCTCTCAAATTTTCCAACGCCTCCGACAATTCTTTTTGTTTCTGGATCGCACCCTGATCAATCCTTTGCCTTTCCGCTTGCAATTGCTGAGTCAACTGATTGTTCTCTTGTTGTTGCGCCAGCAACTGTTCTTCTGCTTGTGCTGCCCTTTGCTTTGTTTCAACCAATTCTGCCTATAACGCAAAGATTTCTTGGTCCTTATTCTTCAATAGAAGGCTCACCTCCGATGCTTTGTCAATTGTTGCCGCCGAATAAGCGCCCGCATACTGTGATAGCTTTTTTAAGTCATCGGAGGGATCCAATTCCTCCTTCCATACTACATTACCCGTGACCGTTTGTTCTGGGAAGATAGAAGGTTGATCAATCCTTCGTCTCTTCCTTGATCGCTTTACAACTGCCCTGTGTCTTGGGCTGTAGAAAACATCCAATGGCGGAATATCTTCTATCTGTAGAATAATCTGGTCAGAGGGGTCTTTTGGAATAACTTCAACTTCCTTAGAACTTGGTGGGCCGCTGGTTCCACTTAGAACCTGAGGAGAGGTAACATCCTGTGTATCAGTTGTTTTGGAGGTGTCCATTTCTTTTGAACCTTCCTTTCCACTGATAATAAAATCAAATTGCTTCCACTGTTGAAGCAATTCGGGATCAAAGGTGGTTTGTTTCTGTTTTTCGGCATGGGACTCGCTCCGTTCTTTTTCCTGCTCTTTCCTCTGCTGCTCCTCTTTTTCTCTCCTCTGTTTTTCTTCTTGTTCATTTTTCTGCCTATCTGCCAGTTCTTTTTTCTGTTTCTCTTCTTGTTCCCTCTTCTGCTTTTCCTCTAGTTCTTTCTTCTTTCTCTCTTCTTGTTCCATTTGTGTTCTCTGCTGTTTCTCGGCTTGTTCTTTCTTTAGCCTCTCCGCCTGTTCTTTTCTCTGTCTTTCTGCCTGTTGCTTCTTCTGCCTCTCCTCCTGTTCCTTGAACTGTTCCTGAACAGGTCCGCTTGATGATGTCGCTGGGGTTTTTGCCAGTAAATCCAGAGGCAGAGTTTGCAACCTCTGTTCTCTGAGTTTATTGAACTCAGTTAATCCCTCATCATTATATCGCATCCTAGCGAGTTCTTTAGCATGACCTATTGATTCGGAGGCAACGAACAAGTCATCAAACATATCTTCCTGATGCTCAAACCTTGTTAATTTGGCCTGTTCTAATGCAGTGTAAGCAGTCTTTTTTGGGTCGAATGGTCTGTTTGGGATCGTGGCCAGAGTTAAAGACTCAAGCTTCGTGGCTTCCTTTTCTGCATGTTTAAGATCATGCAGAGTATAAACACCACATCTGAAGGGAAAAGATGGCCATCCCTTCTTCTTTTCTCTTTTGAGAGTCTGTGTAGTACTCTCAGCCATGATTTGATATGCAATTTCCCTTGCTAGCAGCTTATCTGGAACATATAGAGGAAGAACATGTGGGTCGGCTTCACTGCCGAAAACTCTGATATAGGTGAAATTTTCTTCTCCAAACCAACTTGCTACTGCTGGTAAATCAAAGGAAGCTTGATAGGAAATTTTTGGAATGGGTTTATCAAAAATGGAATAGTAAATGGGCACCATAAAACCATTACAGATTTGATACAGGTGGTGTTTATAAGAAGACTTCCACAATTTTTGATGATATATATGAATGGGTGAAGGGTCCTGTGCAGTCCACCTCCACCCGAGAATCGGAAATTCGGAATTGAAACAAAGGGTGTCTAAGATATATGCACTATAGTAGAACGGGGGCATTTTCCTTTCTGAAACAACAGTCTGAGATCTAAAATCACGAACAGCTACTGCTAATTTATCCGAAAGAATAGTAGCCCAATCCATAATCCAACTGTTTACTGCTGCCTCCATTAAAGGAACCATTTCAATGGTAAAATTGGCAGAATCATGCAATCCCCACAGCCTACACATCATAATCCCCGCATAACAATAAGGAGAAGCCAAAGAATCGACCGAGTACTTACCGGAGGATTCGTGCTTGTGCTTGTTGGGATTTTGCCTCCAATCCTTGATAGGTTCAGATTCGATCTCATTCTCGCTTGCAAACTTCTCCAGGAAGGCCTTGTTATATATTTTCTCTGGCTCGGGCAAATGATACATTTGCCTTAGGTCATTTGGCTTGAATGATCCGAAAATCCTCTCATCTCTGGTATTAAAAGTTCTGTCCAAGATGGGGATTTCTTCAATCGCCCATCGCACAACATCTGTATAGGGAAGAATCTGTTCTCTGGCCGCTATCCTGTGAAGGAAAGAGTCGGCCAAATCTTTGAGAGTTGCATCAGACTTCTTGAGTAAGTCCACACTAGCTTCTGTCACTGTCTTTTCTGGTTGCTCAGCTTCAATTAGGTTATAAGTGCCTTGCCAAGTAACTCTGGTGAGCCCCGTGCATGTAGTATCGGATATTAGGCCCTTCTTCTTGTTTGTGGCCGCTTGTCCTGCAATTGGTGTTGCGGAAGCACTTGCAGTCTTCTTGGACTTCTTTCCCATCTTCTCAGGCCTAGCTTCTATGAATGAATTCTGCACAAAGAGGCAATTGGGCGTAATACACAGAGATAGCGATGAAAAACTCTTAAGTGATACAGCACATATGAAGAGATGCGTAACTGAAGGATTTAGCTTTTAAAATGGACGCGGATACAATCCGTAAAAAGATTTTAGGACATGATCTTATTAATTAGCCGTTTTCAAACTGTCATTCCTTAAATGCCCATTATATCGTTATTTGGGTGAAAGATTCACTTAAGCATGCAATGGACGTTTTGGCGGTTGAGCATAGATGAAGGATTGCGTGAGCGATCAAGCTTTTATTACAAATGAATTGTGCCATGCCATCACTTAACGGCTCTTCGTTGAAAATCGCGCTTTATCGGATCGCAATCGGGGGTATGATTAGTGCGCTTTAATGGTGTGTATTGGATATCACCGATCGCTGAATGCGATATCGCATCGGCGAAAAGCTTTGAGCGTAATAAGACTTGGGTGAGATTGTCGCCGATACCCGATTCCCGATTGCGCATCGCATCGGGACAAGTCTTTGGGAACATCACAACTGTTGTAGCGTGTCGTCGATCGCCAAATTCGCCGAATGCGTATCGCGTCGGGACTATTGGCATGGGGCATTATAACATGTACATGGAATATCGCCGATCGCCGAATGCGCCGAATGCGCATCGGCGGAAAGCTTTGGGGTGCTTAATTATAATTTATGTGTCATTGCGATATGCGATCTTGTGATCGCTTTATCGCAATGACAAATCATTACATGATTTCTTTTTTAAGGGTTTGTCCAAAAAGTTTTATAAAGTGCATTTATTCATTTATTCATTTATTGGACTTTTTTGGATTATAATAGCATTGATACCAAATTAAATTCTAAAGGGACCCATTTCATACGTTAATATTTATAAGTAAAAATGATATAAAATGGGGGGTTGTTGTAGAGCACAACAGGTACCAAGGGAGGTACCCAAGGTAATAATGTAATAATGGGATGGGCCATAGTAATAAATAAGGTAGTTAATAATAATGTAATGGGCCCATGGTATTAGTTGATGGTATGAGGGAACCATGGTAATGACCCATGGTATTGTATATATGAGGCCTATATAGAGGCTAGAGACTCCAAAACAAGGAATATAGTGAAGGATTATTGTATAAACAGGCATATGGCTTGTGGAGTGTTCTCCTTCCTTAAGGAGTGAATGTATGGTGTTGCCCTACCTTAAGGGTTTGATATCAATAAAGAATCGTTTCATATTATTTCTTGGTTTATTTGCATTATCTTATATTTTCATATCAGATCTATAACATTCTTGGATCAGAGCTATAACAAGTGGTATCAGAGCTACAACAAATGGTATCAGAGTACTTTCTTAGGCACAAAAGTGGAGAATTTTTTTAATTTTTTGCAAGATTTCGGGGGCGGCGAGTTGCAGATCAGATCTGTACGTTTTGGTGCAAAATATGCAAAATCTAATTGCAGATCTATATTCTTTGTGAAAAAATATCCGATTAAAAAAAAAAAAAAAAAAAATCGGTTGAATCGGAGTCCGGATGAAGGAGATATCGCTGATCTAAAAATCAGTGGGGTTGCAGACAATTTTTCAGGGCAGCGAGTTTGTGGCGCAGATCTGGATGTCCTGGTGCACGATATGCAAAATCTAATTGTAGATCTGGAATCTTTATGAAAAAATACCTAATTTCAAAAAAAAAATCAGTCGAATCGGAGTCCGGATGAGGGAGATATCGCTGATTTAAAATCAGCTCTTTTTTGCAGAAATTTTGGTGACGGCGGGAGAGTTGCAGCGCAGATCTGAAATTTTAGTGCCGGGATCAAGATTTCTATCACATGGATAGATGCAGAATGATTGTTCCATTTCTGAAAACAGGTCATAATAGGGATTCTGAGCAATATTGACTAAACTGTGACAATTTCAAATTTTCGCTAAGTAAGTGAATTTTTTCATAACCCTCTTGAGATAAAGAACCTTGCCAGAAGCCATGAAGAGAGTTTTGAAAAAAAAAAACACTTACTTGGCGAAAATTTGAAATTGTCACAGTTTAGTCAATATTGCTCAGAATCTCTATTATGACCTGTTTTTGGAAATGGGACAACCATTCTGCATCTGCCTATGTGATAAAAATTTTGATCCAAGCAATGAAATTTCAAATCTGCGCTGCAACTCTCCCGTCGTCACTAAAATTTCTGCAAAAAAGAGCTGATTTTAAATCAGCGATATCTCCCTCATCCGGACTCCGATTTGACTGATTTTTTTTTTGAAATTGGATAATTTTTCTCAAACAATTCAGATCTACAATTAGATTTTGTAGATCTTGCACCAGGACATCTCGATCTGCGCCGCAAACTCGCTGCCCCGAAAAATTGTCTACAACACCACTGATTTTTAGATCAGCGATATCTCCTTCATCCGTACTCCGATTCAACCGATTTTTTTTTTGAAATCGACTATTTTTTCACAAAGAATACAGATCTACAATTATATTTTGCAGATCTTTCACCAAAACATACAGATCTGATCTGCAAACTCGTCGCCCCCTAAATCCTACAAAAAATTAAAAAAAAAAATCTCCACTTTTATGCCCAAGAAAGTGCTCTGATACCACTTGTTCTCCTTCCTTAAGGAGTGAATGTATGGTGTTGCCCTACCTTAAGGGTTTGATCAATAAATAATCATTTCATATTATTTCTGGGTTTCTTTGCATTATCTTATATTTTCATATCAGATCTATAATATTTCTTGGTTAGATCTATAACAAGTGGTATCAGAGCTACAACAAGTGGTATCAGAGCTATAACAAGTGGTACCAGAGCTACAACACGTATGCAAAAGTTATGCCACTCAGAAGTTGACCTTCTTGTTTTCACACCTATAGTACGGGAAGATGTCGCGTCAACCCCCATTATTCATGGAAAAGGGTCTAGCCACGTGTTTGTGATGTAAAAGACTCTAGAAGATTTTATTTTGCAACTCTAGTTAAGAGTTGATATAGTCAAACTTAACCACTAGTAGGCTATCGGGTTGTGTTATAATCAGGCCACTAGGAGGAAGAAACATTCCATTCTTTCGAGAGAATTTTGTTCCATAGTTGAGCAAAGATAGTCAGGAGAGATAGGAGTTAGAGCAAACAGGCAGGATTTTTGCACTGTAACAGCCCACGAGCCACGGACATTACTTCTTGGTATCTACAACCATATATCCAGACAGAGAAAGAGAGCGAAGCGGCCTCACCTTCCAACTGAGTTTTCTCCCGAAAGGGTTTCCCAGAGAGCATATCTTGTGTATTATGTGCGTGTGAGATTATTTTGTCGTTCTTTACTTTTCTGCTTGATTTACTTTTACATACATGTACTAATTACAGTTAATTTTACAGATCTATAAATCAAATGAAACTATAATAGTGTAGAATCTCATATTTTTAATATAATATTATCAAATATGTTGTGACGAACTGTTCAGTGGAATATCCATGGCAGTTTACAAATCATGACTCCATTGTCAAACAGTGCAGAATTCAAAACATCCATGGCAACTCCACTATCCAAAGAATTTAGAGTTTAAAGTACAGATACATTTGCCTAATCAATCAAGATGATATGGTATGTGGCAAATCATATTTCTATTGAAGGTTTTAAGAAATATTGGGACAATTTTTATGATGAAGTTTTTTCAAGGCTTTTATCTATTTATTTAAATTTGTGTAAATATTCTTCCCTGGATAAAACCTATTTTCTTGAAAATTTTATTATAAAACTTGGGAAAGATCATAGTCAATCTTTTGAAAGTGTTTTCCAACCAAAACAAAAGGAGGTAGTGTTGCCCTCATTTCTCACAACTGAAGAATTTGTTTTTGAACAAGAATTTGACAATTCATAGTTAGAACGATGGTTTGACATAAAGACGACACATGAACAAAGCAACCATCACAGTCAATTTACATATTACCTTGAATATCATCAAACAAAACATTACTTTATTGATCCCGTAGGTGGCTATATGGAAGGATTTTTCAACTTTAATTTTCACCCATGTCTCTACTATGAGAAGTAGATTTATCAAAGGTTTTCGTTGTCCTTATATTGTTCAGTTTTTATTTTGTTGAAGCATTGTCAAGTAATTCATTTATTTGAGAAGCTACTTGATTGGCTTCATTGACATTTTTGTATTATTTGATTGAGCAGTTATTTCAGCAATTTAGTGTAGGATGAGTGTGCAATAAGCTTGTTGGGGCAAGCATTTATTTCAACATTTAGTTTTAGTTGTAGTAGTCTACAACATGGTTTCAGTTTGGGTTTAGTTGCAAAGGCTTGGTTAGACAGATCAATTTAGAGGTTGCAATTGTTGAGTTGACTCCATAGCCCAATTGATCAGGCCTTTGGTCTATAGGGGTTCTTGCTGCCATCTATGACAGCATCCCCATGAAGCCAATTGTTATCACAATTTTAGTTTATAATTTTTAAAGCACTGACAACAGGAGTGTCAACGCCAATCTGTGATAAACAGGGTTGAAGCGCTGACAACCAGAGTCTCAGCATTATCGTGTGTTTGAAAATAAAAATAAAAATAAATGCGCTAACATCTAAAGTAGCAGCGCGAATTTCTAAAGATGTTTCAGTTTAGGTTTAGTTGCAAAGGCTTGGTTAGACAGATCGGTTTACAAGTTGAAATTGTTGAGTTGACCCCATATCCCAATTGATCAGGCCTTTGGTCTATAGGGGTTCTTGCTACCATCTATGACGGCATCCTCGTGAAGCCAATTGTTATCACAATGTTAGTTTATAATTTTTAAAGCGCTAACAACGGAGTGTCAGCGCCAATCTGTAATAAACAGGGTTAAAGCGTTGACAACTAGAGTCTCATCATTATCGCGTGTTTGAAAATAAAAATAAAAATAAATGCGCTTACAACTAAAGTAGCAGCGCAAATTTATGAAGATAGTCAATTAAACTCTAATAGTTGGAAAATCAGTGCCAAATGCAAAATTCAATTTCTTTCATGACCAAAGAAACACATCAATGGAATAACACGTTTAATCTCAAGTGTTTCTAAATGGTGTAAGTACTTGTATTACCATGAGTTAAAATTTGTGTAGAATTAATCCTTTGTATTGCTTTATCCGCCGAAGTAAAACAATTGTTATATCACATTCTTGTAATCAAATCTTACTCCCATATCTATTGCATGTGTTACTAACCAGTGGAAGTTACAACACAAACTCAACAATCAAAGGGAAAATCTGTCAAAGCATGTTTTGTTTTTTACTTGACACAAACTCTTTTTTAGATTGTTTTTCCCTGTACAACACAGTGATTTCATGAAAGGTTTCCAAACAAATGAGAACGATGTTTTCAAAACCGAAAGAGGTTTTTGTTCAGAACTTGCCCATTTAAAAAAACCTCTCGGATTTCTAACATCTATCACGATTTTAGGGTTTCGAAGGGATCATTGGACCCTATTTTTCAGGAATTCGCCAAGAAAAAACTCATGGACAGTGGTTCATCAATTCGACTTGAGTTGTGCAACATAAAATATTTTTAGAAGCATGACAAAACTTGAGTTCCAACAAATCAGCAAGAGGATCAGTCATCGTTTATGACCCAATTTTCCAGCGATGTTTGTAGCACGTTGTTATGGTTTAGATACAGATAGGGTTGGAAAATATACATATTATGCATGTATTTGAGAGATACACTTTCTCTTTTATTTTTAGCAATTTGTAATTAAGTATGAAGGAGAAACTTGTTTTAGTTTGTAATTTCCTTATAAAGACAAGGACTGTGTAGTGAAGAAGGTTTGGAAACTTCTTGCAAAGCCTTGTATATACATTTTGGCATTAATATAAATCACTGTGATCGATGTTATTTGTTTAGATTTACAGAGATTCATCTGTGATGGATTACCTCCCTGTTTTCTAGTCTGTCATTTATTGTCCCATAATCTTATCCATATGTCTTCTATGTTTTGAAAATTGAGTTGTTAAATCTAAATTGTTTATCAACTCATATTTACCATTGCCAAAATGTTATTTATTTACCTTAAAGTTTTTCCCTTACAGCAAAGGTTTTCTCTAATTGATAACACCTGAAATATGCTTTAAAAATGTCAGATCATATTTCTTTTTAGATACCTGTAAACACGTATGTTTAAAAAGACAAACATTTTGTATAGTTTCCCTTCTATATAGGGCTAGGATTTCTGAGTTTAAGCTTCTGTGACTTAAAAAATTTGTATTTATCTCTTCTAGATCAATCTCATTAATTTACTTTTTCCCACAGTCCTTTAAAAAGCCCAGATCATATTTCTTTTTAGATACATGTAAATGTGTACATTTGAAAAGACCTTTCTTATAGTTTCCCTTCTATATAGGGCTAGGATTTCAAAGTTCTTTTGTGGTGGATCTAGAAAAGAGATAAATCAAAGAATTTCGAGTCACGAAAACTGCATCAAGGGTTACTCTTTTTGAATGTTGCATTTCAAGTATCTAAAAAGAAATCTGATCTAACCTTTTTAAAGCGCTCTATGTAAAAATACATTAATGTGATGGATCTAAAAGAGAAATTAAAATTGTTTAATTCAAATAAGCTTAAACTTAGAAATTTCATAATGTGAATTTTTTTTATTATTTAATTCCATGGCATGTCGCAATTATTTCATACTAAATGATTAAAAATAATTACTCTTGGGTTAAGATGGATCTACGTTTTTTTATTGTTTTAAATGTTGTCATGTATATATGAACATACGTGTCATTTATTTATTTACTTATTCATTTTGTGATAGACATGTTTATACATAGTTATGTGACATCATCCCCTCCACATACTAATTGTAAAGCACCTTGCTACTCTCGATGCAATTAACCATAAATAGAGTCCAATCTTGTTTGTCAACTTGTATTTTTATTTTTGAAGCAACTTGTATTTTTTCTAATTTTTTATGCCAATACTTTTTATTATTTTTTATTTATCCTCAATGAGACAACCTAAATCATAAGTTTCCTACTCATGCCAACTCCACTCACTGCCACTATAAAAACCTAAATCATAAGTTTCCTACTCATGCCAACTCCACTAACTGCCACTATAAACCTTTTTTCTACTGAAGATATCAAATAAATTCTCAAAGAAAAATGTCAATGTTTTTAAGAATGTTATTATTACCTTGTGGTAAAGATTGCTTTTAATGAAAGTATTGCACTAAGGCCCAACATAGGGGTAGATGTATAGGCGTAAATGTCTAACATTTGACATAAACATTTAACAATTATATGTTGAATCAATTAAAAAATAATAAAAGGTTGAAAGTAATATAAATAATAAAGGTTGAAAGTAATACAGAGTCCATTATGTGGAGATGTAGTGTAAACATTTAATTCTGTTCAATTAATAATAAAAAGTTAAAAGTAATAAAAATAATATGCTCTTGAAAAACCCCTCCAACAAGTTTGAAATTATGCTCTCCAAAAAATTGCATCAACTATAAGTTACATTGGGAAATCTATATTAATCATGGTTGATAGACAAATCATAGTCATGCTTTCGCAATAACTAATAATTTCAAATGTGAAGTGGATAAGTAAATTGCTTAGAATAAATTGCATAAATTTTGGTGAGCCATAACCACTAATAAGTCTACACATTTATACATTAACGACTATAAGTTACATTGGTCAAAGCTAAATTAATCATGGTTGATAGACAAATCATAGTCTTGATAGTGTGAGTGTTGGTCAAATCATGGAATTGTTTGATATGATGTTTACTGAATATAAACTCATGTGTCTCAGAGGCGAAAGTGAAATTGAAGCCTGCAAAACTATCATTTAGTGTTTAACAGGAACACTACTCAGATGGTGGGAGACAGAATCATCTCCAGCGTTATTGGCAAAGATGGAGAACGAAGTTCTCAAGGATGAGGCAGAAGATATAATCCATAAAACAGATGGCACAACAACAAGCAACATGATTGGCGCTCTAACTTCCATGATATTAGAGCATTGGTGTGGTTGTGAAACAGAGATTGCAAGCAAACTTGAAGTCGTTCTAATGAATCTCAAATGCCACAAAATGTCACAATTCGAAGACTTTCACCACAACTAGATGCAAAGAATTTATGAAGTGAAAGATTCTAAAAATCTATTATGGAAACAGGTATATCTTGCTGCCCTTCCATCTAGATTTGTTGACTACCTCATGTTGCAAGAAATATTTCAGTTGCCTTTTGAATTATACACTTGGGGAGAGATTTATTCTCTCATAACCAAGACATTAGTCAGTTTGTGCATAAGTTCTAAGGTAAACATATCCTTAGAAAAGCTTTCGAAGCTTTCAGACAAAATCTCTCTGCAGCAAGGACAGACTAACCATTGATGATCCTTTGGTTCGAAGAAGTAAAGCTAAGAAACAGACCAAAAAGGAATATAAACAAACTACTAGATTCCACAAGCATAAAAGACAGCATTCTAATAGGCCTAGAGGCTCTTCCACAACAAGAAAAGGCTATTACAGGTATGTCCTTAGGACACACTATTATAAACCTTCTGATATTCATCTGCACACTTCTAAACAAGAGAAGTGGAACAAACTTACTTGCTGGTTATGTGAAAAAATTGGACATACATCAAACAAATGTCTAGATGGAGAAGAGTGCAAAAAGAACAAAGGAAAAAAGTCCCAAGTTCTGTTTCAAAGAGGAAAAAATATCAAAACAAAAGGACAAATACAATGTCTATCTGAAGTGTGGCTCTCGTACTCACAGAACAGAACGCTGCCCTAATGTGATCATCAAAGATCAAATTTAGCGGCAGCAACTCGAAGAGTCATCTCCTGACTCTTATTGTTCTTCTTATAACTCTTCTGAAGAAGAGTTACATGCATATATGCAACCTTGCTCATGCTCAGAATCAGAAAATAGTGCTTGTCATACGTATACTGAATCTGATTCGGCATCCTATAGTGACTCTAGCATCGAAGAAATCTACTCAACACCACAAAAAGAAAAGGTGTTGATGGCTGCCACAGAAGAGGAAGAAATCAAAATCCTCTCTCAAATCCATGCTATGGAAGATGGAGAAATGAAGAATAGGCTTACAAAAGCATTCATGAACCAGCTTCGTTCCAATTCTTCCAAAAATTCAGATAAAAAGCCATTATTTGTTGATGCCTCTTTTGAGCGGAATACCAAATCATTTCAGAAACACCAAAAAAAATACAAAGTTCACTCACTCACCTTGGGGGAGGTAAGTAGATAAATTCATAACATTAAAACAAAAATCTCTGCTTTAAAATCTCAGATAGTTGAAATTCAAAATGGCAAACAAAATGTAGAAGAAACTACACACCCATGGAATACAATAGAATATGCCACGAATCCAAACATTGAAATAATTGAAGGAAGAAAAGATCTTGTTTTAAGATTTCAAGAAATGAGGATTCTTGCTATTACATATCAAAAGCATCATGTGAAGATTAATATTTGCATTCAAGGAGATATGTTTCAATTAACTGCCCTCCTAAATTCTGGTGCTGATGTAAATATATTAAATATTGGATTTTTGCATAAAGAAAAGTTGTTGGTTTAGAAAATAAAACACTCAATTATGAAGTTCCAAAAGCTTCTATTTGCTTTGACCATCATTGTATAAATTTGAAGTTTGCGGTCACAGAAATACCAGTTGATTGCATTCTAGGAAACATTTTCCTAGTGGCTGTTGAACTACATGGATCAACCAGATTAAGAGAAAATAAAGCCGGCTATTTCATCATTGTTCCCACATCCAGGGGAAAAACAAGACAGATTGAGATATCTTATATCTCAAATCCCAGAGTATCTACTATGGTCCAAACAATCAAGGAGTTGGACAACGCTGAAGCAAAATTGACAGATCTAAAAGATCTGAAGTCCGCATTGAAGGTAGAAGAGCAAATAAAAGATCTTCAAGTCAAAAGGAAGATTGAAGAAATAAAGAAGCAAATAGAAATAGAATGTTGCTCAGAAGAGTCAAATGCCTTCTGGCATAGGAAACAGCACACAGTGCAACTACCCTACAAAGAAAAATATACAGGCAAGCCATGTAAAAGTCTAGCCATTCCTATGAGTAAGAATTACAAGGACCTTTGCGAAAAAAAAATGAAATAAGTGGATAAGTAAATTGCTTAGAAAAAATTGCATAAATTTTGGTGGGCCATAATTACTAATAAGTCTACACGTGTATAGTTTTACTCATACACAAGTGATCAAGAAAACATAAACAATGGTGGGAAATACCTCCTAGAAGTATATTTTTTAAATCTTATTCCTATCCAATTTTTTTAATGCAAAAACATGATTGAATTATGGTGTGAAACAATTGATGGTAGATATGTTATTTACTTGAGTAGAAATTATTTTAAGGTATTTTAAAAACTCACTACACAAATATCTAAAAATCGTGAATGAATATTGCAACCATATCCATAAATTATGGTATAAAACATGTAAGGAAGTTATTCACGCGGCATTATATTGTGCAAAGGTTGACCTTCAAGTTATAGTCCAATAAAATGTTTGAATATTTTTTATTATATTTAAAAATAAATATTTATTTTTCAAAGTTAACATTATAATTTACATTGGTAAATACTAAAGTAATAACCATATTCCATAACCATATTTAAATTTAATTAATAATGGCATAAAAACTTACAATAGAAGTTTTAACCATAGATATTCACCCCTACTTTACCATGGATATTATTAACTGCTAAATAGTTTTGTTACAATACCATGGATATTATTAACTGCTAGATAGTTTTGTTACAATACCATGGATATTATTAACTGCTAGATAGTTTTGTTACAATACCATGGCTTGTCAATACCACATGTCAAAAAACCACGAGAGAAAGGGGGGCAAAGAGGGGAGGGAAAGAAAGTGTGACAAGGAAAAGAGAGGAAGGAAGAGAGAGAAAAGAAGGGAGAGATGAAGTTAGAAGGGGAGACGGAAAGAAAGGATAACAAAGACATAGAGAAAGAGGTTGACAAAGAGAGAGAGTGAGAAGAGAGATAATTGAGAGAGAGTAAATGATAGAGGAGGGAAGAGAGAGAAGAGAAGAGGAGAGCAATAAAAATAGAGACACACAAACAATTGCAACTCAAACTTGACACACAACGCTCTCCATTGAGAAACCAAAACCAAATAATCCTCGTGGTTGGCGCCCCCTCTCCGGAGCTCAAACCTTGGTTGGCGGTCTCGAGCAAGAAACTATTTAATTTAATTTAAAGAAACCACAAATTATTTCAGAAAATAATGGGAATTCTAGCTACTCTGGAAAATAATGGAAATTTTGGTAAGATCATGATAAAATCCTACAGAAATTTTTGAAAATGTGGATTACCACTGTGACTTCAAGATTTTAGCTGCCCAGATATTTTTTATATTTTTGATGGTCTTTTTTTCAGTGGGGGAAGAATCCCCGCTGAAGAAGCATCATACATCATATCGCCGAAGCGAGTATATATATACACATCATCACTGGTACAAATATGCTGCATCGCGCAGCTTTCGCAGGATTCGAACATGGTCGGGGGCAGATCAAACCAACCGCCCCGACCAACATATCATGCACTCACGTGCGTAGATATTTTTGATGGTCTTGAATCTATTTCTGCCATAAAAAAATGATTCACATGCTCCAGCACTCTGATTTTTTGAAGAAAAAAAAAATTACGAGATTCCAACAAAAAAAAATCTAAAATCTGTCATCAGTGTGTGTGGCATCAGTAGACAACGCCACATTATTTTGTTAACCATGTACATTTTGGCATTCATTATAATACGCTAATATGTGATTTTGTTGGTTGCCAGCGTTACTGCTGTTCCTCCTCTTTTCATGTTTTCCTTGAAGATGTGTGACATGTTCAACTGAAACAAATCCGTTTGCAAAATGAAGGTGTTCGACTGAAACAAATCCGTTTGCAAAATGAAGGTGTGACATGTTCAACTGAATCAAATCCGTTTGCAAATACAAAACATTTTGGCATTCATTATAATACGCTAATATGTGATTTTGTTGGTTGACGCTAATATGTGATTTTGTTGGTTGCCAGCGTTACTGCTGTTCCTCCTCTTTTCCTGTTTTCCTCTTTTCATTGAAAATGTGTGACATGTTCAACTGAAACAAATCCGTTTGCAAACACAAAATTTGATATTACTTAATATACATAGTGTAACTAATACAATTAGTTTGAGGAAAGTGGTGAATTTCATGCATCAGGGTAACTTAAGAATATTATTTTGAAATAATGGTTTCAAAAATTTCCTCAAAATTCAAACAATGGGAATCGTAGAAAACCTTGAGATCTGGTTTCAAGTCTAAAAAGCTCAGAACACTTGAAAACAACATAAAGAGTTTACATAGGATTCTAAGAAATACTAAATACAGCGAAAAAATCGAACAAGAATGATCTGGTAGGATGGCCCAGCTAGCCGTTTTAACCGAGATCAGACAAGATCCAGGGGATTTTATATTTTTCAGTCGGGAGATACTTTCAACCTATATTGGTTCTTTGGGAGGCACTCTGGAAGAGTTCAAAATGTCATGGCATTGCAGAACCTCCCTCGTACGCTAGAAAGAAGTCCCTTCACGTAATTTATCAATCCATATTTAGACACGCAATACATTGATAGGCAATGTAAAGCATTGGGCAATCAACACCAAGGTAGGTGATACACAGGTCAACGTGTATAGAGCGGCACAGATACTATTTTTAATATTAACAGCAACTTAGTAACCTCAATCTTCAGCCTCAGTGTGTTCCAAAGTCTTCTCAAGTCATAAAGTGAATGGCTCAATCCCAAATCCTTTCCAACTGAGAATTTCATCTGTGTGGCTCTTATACACTGGGATCCAAGGAAGTACACACAGCTGCCGACGATGGAAATTCAGGACCATGTCCTGAAATCTCGTACACAGATTAAATCGTAGCAGGCGTGACGCGAAGAACAGCTTGAGCATTGCAAGAAGAAAGCTTCATGCAACAGAACTGCTCCCAGGCATCACTGTTGGATGTGGGATTAGATATTTCTTCCGTCCGATGATTGGAGACATACTTGTCATACGTAGCTCGAAGTTCCAAGGAAAGTTTTCGAGCAGCCTCACGTGCTTCAGGAAGATGGTCATTTAGTTGTGTGGCGGCTATTTGAATTAATGCATCTAAGCCATATTCTTTGATCCCCTCCACACCCTGGCAAACACACAATCAAAGTGACCCTTAACGTAATTGCAAAACTGAACAAGGGCACTACACATTGCAACTCGATCAGTAGAACAGGCGTCCACACAAAAATACCAATTCCTTTAGTAAACTGCGAAAATTGAGAGAAGTAGAAGAGAACAGCATACCAGCCTATGAACACTCCTGCATATACACATAGACACCTTAGCTCGAATACGTGGATTCTTGTGCTTGATATAGAGTTCCAATTTCTGTAGTAATAGATTAGGAGAGATACACGTATTTGTCATAATCAATGCTTTCTCAGCAGCTTCACATACAAAGCGTTTGTCTTGAGAAGCCTTCAGCAAAAGTTGCAAAAGCTGCAGCACAATACAGAGCATCATAAGCCTGGCAAAGTAAGAGCTTTTGCAAAGGTGATAATAATTCATAGCTTTTAGCATTCATCAGCACTGCACAATACTAGTAGGGATCACAATTTTGGATAAGAAATGAACTACTATAGAAAATATTTAATCAATTGCTAAACTGCACGCTTAATTGCAGATTAAAACATTAGGGCAACCACAGACATTACCACTGGATCAATGAAGTCAAGCATCTGATCTTGGTACGCTTTCATAAGGTCAGATGAAGCCATAATTGCAGTTTTGCAGAGAGCACTTCTTGGATTCTTCAAGGACTTCACTATCAAGGTGGTTACATTACCTCTGTATACAAAAATCTCAAAAATTTAAGAAATGACTTGGATATTGCAACTTAGAAGTCCTCTAAAAAATCATTAATTAAACAGCAGAAGGCTTAACAAAAAGGAGCTTACAGCATTGGAAGCATGGCTTCCTTGTGAAAAATTGATAATTGACGCACATGGTTTAGTGCTTCACAAACCACAATCCAGTCCTTGGAGTCAAGCCTGTCTAGCAGTGTCTGCAAAAAACAGACAGCAAATTTAATAGATAAACAAAATGAATAAATAAAACCCATAGAATCCTCCCAGAACTGACATTCAATAATGTAAGAAGGCACACAATTTACTTGCTATGAAAAGTTATGACTATGAAAAGATAGAAAAGATGAGAGATAATGAAGAAATTACAATAAGATTAATGTCTGCATCTGCAAGGTCCTTCAAGTTCTCAGTTTCTATGTACTCTATTTCAGAATATACGGCCTCTGGTCCATTGTCTGCCTTGTTTGAATTGTCATTTTTCCTCTCCAATAAAGGTGATGCATTGAGATCCCGAAGAGCTTTCCCCGACATTATTCTATCCTTAAAGGAGCCTAAAAAATGTCAGCAAGGAAGCATGGTTACAAAATCAACACCAGATTTGTATCTTAGAAAATAAATTATAACCTCGAGAAAAGTAGAAAGCACCCTATCACTTGAGATGATCAGATCTTGCAACTTATAACATATCTTAAACTTTCTTCTAAATTTTGCAATTTAAAAAGGACATGACAAAACACACAATTAAAGTTGCCAAGGTGTATGATGTATCTGAACCAGAAAAGAAAACCTGTTGAAGAATTAGTTAACTTTATGAGCTAGACAGCACACTGCAGATGCCAAGAACTTGGCTTCCAGCCAAAAGTTTGAAACACCAAAACAGCATAATGAAGTGAACAATAACCAGGATGGAAGCTGGTTGTAATGGTACTTTCAAAGAGTAATGAACAAACTGCACAGAAGATGACAAGCAAACAAGAGAATTGCATCTTCAACATCCAAGAGACTGAGTTCTGGACCATAATAAGCATAAGATTGCACATATTCTATGTATGGATGGCATCAAAAACTCTACAACTGAATTACACTAAACTGAAAATGGATCAATCATCACTGACAGAAAAGATTTGTTCTAATGGTTTTTTTATGTTCAGGCTTAGTGCTCAAGTAGGACGTGCAACAGCCTTGAACCCTTCATTGAAACCATGACCAAGCCCAGTTTTCATGCCTTAAAATGTTTTATGCATTGAGAGTTGTTGACAATGCAGAATAGACCTTAGCTGATGTTCACAACATCTGCATGCACACACAAACTTGAGGCATGCAGAAGCTGCATGCAAGTGGATGTCTCGACAGGGCAGAGTAGGCCTTAGCTCTGCACCCCACACCCCACATGGTAAAGCCAAGGCAAGTAACACCTCCATTCAACTTTGCTGCAACCTCGACATGCAAAAGTTCTGCACATCCATCTCCACGCCCCACACAATCTTAAGGCATGCAGAAGAGATACACCTGATCTCGCACATGGAGCATGTATCTGTGTTCCATCCTCCACCCCACAAAGAAAACAGAAACATGCAGAGTCATAGACTGAAGAAAGAAAAGCCCAAAACACATAACCTTGACCTCTCTGGCAAAGGGACATCCCCTAACAGCGTCTCATCTATGAGGAATTTTTGGCCTCCTCCAACAGGCTCCAAATCAACAGAGTTGCCTCCGGATTTTTACCCTCTCACCATCTTGGCCAACTCTTTTCCCTTACTGAGATCATTTTTCTCTAGGGAGAGGAAATCTAGGCAGGCAAGTTCCATCAACCCCTCCGATCAGGCAACCGCCATCAACCCAAGGCCTTCTAAGCCTTTCACAATTGTCGACAACTGTCTGGCATTTTAAAATTATCTTTTAGGACTCTTTCCCACAGTAATTTACATAACGAACCATATGCACATTAGCATTAAATAAAAGAAACATTCATGTACACCATGGATTTATACTTAACCCTCAACATGGGTCTACAATATCTAAATTGACAGAAAACATAACTGGCATACATGTTGTATGCATTCTGATTTTCCAACTAACGCAACCATGCATATCATATAACATTATACTTTCTCATTTACAATTGCAATTCACATTGAAATGTTTACAGTGACAAGTTTTCTGTTGCCATTAAGCTACCACTACTTAATCCCATCAGCAACATTATTCATAAATATGCATCATTTAACAAGTATTCACTTTCCAAATCATTTCCAATTTCCATAATGTATTGTCATCAGCAAACCAATACATGAAGTAACTACCATAATCACTTGTTTATAAATTGTAAACAGCTTAAATCAAATTCAATTCATGCATATAAGTTTTATTAGTCAGTCATTCAGCACTAACCAATCACAACAACCAACCATCTTAAGGCAGCCAAGACTTAGTCAACAATTAGTTATTACAGTCAAGTCTCACTACTTGACTCATTGTTTATTTTTAATATCTAAAAGGGGTTCTTCCAATGTCCTTTTAAAACACTCTCTCGTCCTATTCAAGGATGTTCCCCATATTTACATTCATGCATTCACTCATTAAAAGTAGTGCATTGTAAATTCAACCATGTTCATTAAATGTCTCATGAGTCATTAGTATTTCCATATTTGCAAAACTTAGTAGTTGTTTCTCACTTTCCTTAGTGAGTGTTTAATATTGTTCATAAATGTGACAAATGTTTTATTTTCTTTTATCCGCATCAAGATTTAAATTTCATGAACATAGTTTTGCAGTAGACTTTAATACTTACTACTCTTTAATGTGGTTATAAACATGAATTACACATATCATGTCAAAAGTAGTCTACTGTATATATCAATATGTAGATTGTTAAACTCATCCCTGAGCTAATGCCCACTCGTGGCATACCTCAATTTCTTTTCCACTTAACAATTCCCAAAGGCGTCAAAAGCTCTACACACCCATCTCCATGCGCCATACAATCTCAAGGAATGCAGAAGGGATACACATGATGGAGAGCACATGGAGCATGAGGTATGCATCTGTATTCCACCCTCCATACCACAAAGAAAACAGAAGTCTGTAGAGTCACAGACTGAAGGAACAGAAGCCCAAAACAACCTTGACCTCTCTGGAAAAGGACATGGCTACATAGAGTGGTGACACATTTAGCTTGTCACTAACATGGAATACAAAAAACCATACGCAAGATCCACAGCCAAAGAGGTAGATTACACATTTTATATAGTGTAAAGCTCCTAGTTATTCCCTGACCATAAAAATAGCGAAATAAAGGCCAGGTTTTCCCAAAATAGTGTTCCAGGGTACAAATCTGTGTTTTGCTCTATATTTGTTTTCTTCAGCACTGATTTCTTCATAAGTAATATGCTAGCAGATTTTATGCACAGTGAACTAGCAAACAAAGATAAACAATTTTATCTCCATAAGACCATAAACAATTTTTTGGTTCAGTCTCCTGCTGAGGAATTACCGGCATTTTATCATAACTTGGCATAGGGATTGTTAACTCATTTAACCAATATAAAGATAAACTGATAACTGCAAAACATACAAATACTTGCAGCTAGACAGCAAAAGATCTGGGATTCAATACCTCCTATAACTAGACCGTAAACAAAAGATTGGACAAACAGACAAAACAACCTCTAATTCCAAGACTGGATAGCAGTAAAAACTCTACAATGCTACTACGAAATAATGTTAGAAAACTTATCCTAATACAGCAGTTTCCCAAAATTTAGCAAAAGAGATTGTCTAAATATTTCACCAACGTCGAAAACACAAATCTGATAACTGCAAAACAAATCAACTCTTACAGCAGGATAAAAGAATATAAATTAAATCTCCTGTGATCCAAAAGATTTGCAAATACACAGGAATGAATGACAACACGATGAAAAAACAAGTAGGAATAGTAGCCATCTATAGTCAATAAAACGAAGAAATATTTTTGGTAGGCAGCAGCTGGTGTTTAAATACAACTAAGGGGCAGACCCCAGGGTATAGGCAAAAATTGTGATTACTTCCTCTATAGCCCCGAGAGTTAGCTCAGTTGGTTGAATCAGCCCACTATTTTGGCTGGCAGATTGAGCTGCCACATTCGATCAGGATATTCCAGGGAAGAAAGGGTGAACCGGTGAGGATTTCCTTAGGAAAATTCACTTTCCTTTCATCAATTTAAATAAAATGGACAGGCAAAGCAAGCACTATAGTATATTGAATCTTGATAAATTAAAATAACAAAAGAAAATAAGCTATGCTGTCATTTCTATTTGCTATTTGCGTATCTTAATGAAGAGCAGATATCTTGATGTGAGGAGAGTTCATCTTAATCCAAATGTGACATCAAATTCAGCTTGGCTCAAATACAGATCTAGAAAAAGGCAAAATTGCATACCTCCACAGACTGGCTTAAGTTGAAAACCCAATCAAGTACAAAAACGACCAACAAGTAAGAACACTTCAGCATCAAAATCCACCTCTGTAAAAACGCCTAACCTGCAAAAAGCCAGTACAGGATTAGAAAAATCATTTGGAAAAAGAGTGAAATTAAAATCAGCACAAAAAACTTTGGGTATATTTGCAAAACGCCATGATGAATAATGCCAACAAAGCCACCAAAAATGAAAAAACTTGTCAACAGAATGTGAGAGTAGAAGAATTCATTTCTTTAGCATCTCAATACAAAAAACTAACGGATCTGCCCTTTTTATTGCATATAATCACTCATTCAAAAAGACAAGACAAGTATATGTCATGAGCAAAAATATGTTGGAACAGACTAAAGATCTAAGAAACAAAACTTGAACCTTTCGATAATTTCACCTCATATTAAGGCATTTCGGTAAAAAGGCTGTATACTGCAAAGAGTTGGAACAGAATGAAGATCTACCAAAAAAAAGCTGAAAATTTGGGCATTGAGGGAAAAAAAAACACTAAATAGTGGAAAAGTTGGAACTTCGGCTTGTATTTGGGCATTTATGAGAAAAGGCCGAAATAGCCAAAAAGGTTGGAACTGGCTGAAGATCTGAGAAACAAAACCTGACGAAAGATTTAGTTGATATTTTCCCAAAAGAAGCAAGCTACAACTTCTCTCAACAGGCACTTCACAAGAAGCAAATTCAGTCTTTAAATGGAATGCACATCTTCACAGTTAAACGTATTCTTAGAATGACTACTAGTGTTCACAGAGTAAGATATCGCTCTTCACTGTTTAAAATGCTGACACAGACCCTGAATGGACAATTATGATCCAAAGAATCTTCATCAAAATTCATAGAGAGAAATCCGTTAGTTATATTTAAATGCTGATGATAAAATATTTTATAACCCTGAAATATCAAATTTCAACTAACATTCAATGATGCGAGATAAAATTCGCGTATAATAGACGGAATTTTAATATTTTTGGAAGTTTATAGGCAATAAATATGCACCTAACAACAACGTAATAAAATAGTGTGTTGAATCTGAAATGCTTCAATCCAACAATGTATTACTCTCACCCTGGCCGCATAAGGTTTGCCTGTTGTTAATGCTTCTAAACACGTCCAGAACTGTATTAAATGTTCCTGATGATGCTACAAAAGGCATAAATCGGAAGCTTGAATGCAGGCCAATCCATTGCCGATGCATTTAAATGCAAAGAATCATTTTGCGTCCGGTAACTCTGATTGCACCGATGGCGCATAAGACTATATCGTGAAATAAATTTTATTTTTATGCTGTAAAGCGCAAAGCAAAACCTGGCCGAAATTTTAGAGGTCCATAGATAAGAAAAGACCTAAAGCTAAATTACCAATATTTCGGACACGAAGAGAACAGAAATTTGAAGGTAAAGAGAAATGCAAAACCTAAGCTAAAATGAAAAGAAAAGTTACCTAGCAGACAATTTAAAGGTAAACAGAAATACAAAAAGCAAATACAAAAGATTTAGTATATGATGCAAGTCACAGATCGATCAAACACTGGGAAAAAGATCGTTAAAAAACTGAAGGGGCGAAGAATACATCTCTAGGAGAAAAAAGAAAGAAAATTTCCCTATCGCAATACTGAATGCAAAGACATTAGCTAAATTTAATGGCAATGAAGGCAACTAGCTACAGAAAAAGGCTCTATTTAGAACTTTTATGAAATAAAGAATTGCTTATTGGAAAAAATCTCCAACTAAATGTCACAGCATAAAGAAATGCAAAACCCTAAGCAAATCTAGAATGAAATTTGACATTTTAGCAAAATACCTTATCATAAGAGCCCTTGCAGCTGCTGATTAGCTAATTTTGGCGAGCTCAAGGGAGGAATAATTCGTTGGCATCGCCTTTAAGTGCAGAGAACGGCCACAGGAGCCGATTCGCTCAGCTATAGAGAGAAATGCCAGTTCTTCTTCCCAGGAGTAAGAGCCTGAGCTAGATTTAACCGAAACCTACCAAATGCTTTACGAAATAAAGCTGTCGTGCCGTTAAAAATGCAGAGTTTCACCGTGGAACAGAATACAAAAACCTAGGCTAAATGTAACATGGTTTTCCGCTAATAATCTGAAATAAGACCAGATCGAGCAGTTAAAAACCCTTCAATGGGAGAGATTAAGAGAATAATCCGATTTCTTTCCCCTTCCGAATCATTGAATTTGAAGATAGAAGGACGAAAGCCTGATTTGGAATGCGATGCGGTTAAATACAGGGCGCGGAGGAACCAAAACACGAGCGAAGAGGAGCTTATTCCACGGTCCCATAGAGCGCGAAGTCCTTACTCCACGGTCACATATAGTGAAAGGGCGTAACGGTCACATGGAAAGATTCATCTTGTTGTCATGTTGGAATGTTGGGATGGGAGAGTATTAATGTAGTAGTACCAAGGGATACGCCACCCCCTTATTATTGAAATCTCATATTTAAGAATCATATCTCACAAATAACAACCACAATTCAAAAAGGGTCCACCAACATTAATAACTTGAAAAGTTTGATAGTTATTTTTAAAAAATAGTTACCAATAAATTGTGTCACTTTTGATGTAAATGATGGATGCATTTTACAAAAATTCAGGTGGTTGTTCAACTAAAACAAAATTAGTGTGAAAGGAGTTGTTTTTAGTGTGATTTTTTGGATTTTTCGATGTCAGGATGGAAAAATTTGAGGTGAAATCTTGATTTATGTTATTTAAATTGGTTTTTTCACTGTATATATGGATTCAACACCCCTAAAAACCCTTAAGGCACTTGGATTGTGCAGGGTTACACATCAAACTTGTGAGTTCAATAAATTCTTGCCGCATTTTAGAGAAATTAAACCAGAAAAACTTCCAAAAAATCAACAACTCACTTTTGAAACTTTGAAATAATAAAAAATAAGCAATTTTTTACTTAAATTATAATCCACAACCAAATTAATGAAAAATTTAATATACTTTGGATAATTTTTATCTCATATAACAAAGGAAAAGGTAGAAGGGATTATCATATTAATTTAAGAATTTGGATATTTTGGTATATTTGAGCTTTTTTATATTCACCTTTATTTGTATATATTAAATATATTTTAAAAATAATAATATTTATATATATAGATATAATATATTTATATATATAATATATTATTATATAATGTTAAAAGTGAAATAACAATTGTGAATTCTAAATTGTTAAAAATGAGGTAATTGATTCTAAACATACAATATAATAGTAGTAGTATAAAATAATTGATAATGATGAACCAAAAAAATTCAAAAACAATAGAGAAATAGATATATTTTTTCACAATATGATAGTGAAAATTTGATCCCAAAATTAATACTATGACATTTCTCACCTTTTGAGCAAGTAAACTACATATATCATTCATCTATCTATAACATTATAGCCAATTCACACGAGTTATTAATTTTGTGAGTCATTAACATACTCTTAGCAAGCACATGAAATGGTCCTTTTATCAATCAATCAAATTAAATAGTTAAATGGGTACTTGTCAATCAAGTTACTCTTAGTAGTTAAATGGGTACTTGCCTAAAGGTTGTTGAACGTTGAGGTTGAGAGACAAACATATTGACCTAAAAGGTTAAAAAAATTGGCATTTCTTTAATTTTATGGTTCCTTTACTCTCTAGTATTCTTAATTTATCTCTCTTGCTAACCTTATCTCTAGTGAAGGAATTAAAATTTGATAATCAAGTATAAAAAATTGAAGCATTGAACTTTGAAGAGTACTTTGATATACAATAATGCAAGATGCCATGTGGCAATGTACAACAACATGCATAGTAATTTAGGTGGCATTATGGTAGCTCCATACTATAGTTCACACATATAAGGGGCAGACCATACAACCCTGCATGCTTAGAAGGAAAAATTTATGAATAGTATGTCACTTGACTTGTTAAATCTATGGACAATTTGTTGGGGGATTTGTTCTACATCATTGTTAAGTGTCTCATCTCCAAAACTCTATGTAAAAATATGTTGAAGTAGGATAAAAATGTTAAAATCAAACATTAGATTGAAAGTAAGGTTCAAATATCTTTCCCCGCATGTTCAAATAGGGTAAGTATCACCATATCAATGACTTAGATTTGAATGCCAAGAAACATAGAGCCTTGCAATCAAGTTGTTAATTAAGTTTGATGACTTCTTACAAATGACTTTCAATTTTCATATATAAAAGCCTACTCATAATTACTTATCTGAACACAATTTTATTAAATATAAAAAATTGTGTTATCATTAAAAAAAAATATAATCTCATTCACTTTTTTAAATTCTAAAACGTAATATTTTAACTTATATAAAGATCAAAATTTACCCTTTTGTTTCAATCAAAATATCTAAATATAAATTTTGCCCATACCACCATGGTTGTTTTTACTCATTAGTGGACAGTCATTCCTCTACTTGAGGATATTGCAAGCTAAAACATTACCCCCTTGTCTCTTTTTGGTTTCATCATATAAGTTTTAGTGTTTCAATCAAATTTGACTTGTTAAAGTAGTTATGAATATTAAGTAAATATGTAGGGCATAGTTTAACTTATAAATGAAATAGACTTTTTCATTGGAATTCGACAAAATAATTTCAAGAAAGAATGTGATTTTTTGTTGTTTAAAATGTATTTTTGAATATATAAATGGATTCAGCACTTGAAAACCACCCTAGGGCACTCGAATTTTACAAATTAAACAACTTAAACTTAAATTTTTAAAAATCTTTGTTGGATTTTAGTTAACATTAATTTAAAAAAATGTCTTGAAAACAGTCATTTTGTCTATAAGTTAAACTACCAATATTTAGTGTAAATTACCCTGTCAAATGATATACTTATGTATAATCAACAAATTTGGTATTTTCATTCTTTAACTAATTTGGTAAGATAAAATATATAATATAGACATTTTTATGTAAAATCGACCTTAATTGTTTAAATAAAATTCCTTAATTGTTTAAATAAAATTTAAGTAATGTTGAAATATATTATAAAAAAAGAAATAAAATTAGTTACGTTCTCATAAAATTAGGTGTAATGTGGTACTTCACTATCTTAAAATAACAAATATAAATATAGATAAATTTGACAATAAAATGTTGATAATAAATATATTATAACATTTTATTACATTAAATGATGAATTTAAATAATTAAATGAATATAAACATAACAACAAAAAAATCATAATTTAAAAATATATATTTCAAAAGTAAATTCTGTCACAATACTTATATTTTTAATATTTTATGATGTTTATAAATATTTATATTTATAAGATTTCAAAATAAAAACATTTTGTTAAACCATTATTATACAACATTTAAGAGGCCTTGAACTCGTTGAAGCCTACACCGAAGAAGGGTACGGCTTGTCGTAAAATTTTGTATTCCCAATGAGAGAGTAACGGTCGGTGAGGCTCGATATCTTTGACTTTCTTTAATTTGAAAAAAGAAATGGAGAGAAATGTCTTTGGAATAAAGCAAACCTAACACCTTTTTGGAAAAGAAGAAGACAATAGGAAAGAAAAAACCTAGTAAAGACAAACATAGATAATAGCCAATGGTATAGTAGTATTTTAATGTTTATTAGTCCCCGCCAGGTGGGGAATATAGCCTTTCCACTCAAATTCAATTGACTTTATGTTAATTTGTTTTAATATTTATAAAGTTTAAAGTTTATTAGTCACCGCCGTGGGAATATGGCATCTCCTTTCCTCTCAAATTCAATTGAATGTGTATTAATTTATTTAATATATATGAAGTTTAATTTAATATTTATAACGGATTGTTATATAATAAAGATTACAATTATAGTTATATGGAATTGTCTTTTGGGCCATTTTTAAATTAATTTTTATTTTAAGTGTATTAACTTGAATTTAAGATTTTAAACAATATATTAGGAATAATTATGGGAATTTGGGAATTTTTTTAATTAATGATGATCATGATCATGATCATGATATATATTAGGAATAATTATAAGAATTTGAGAAAAAAAAAAATTAAGAACTACAACTTCACGGAAATGGGAGTTAAGAAGCGAGTGCTTGATATCAAATTTTTTTAAATTAATAATATATTTTTGATGATGATGGTGGTGGTTAACGTCCCCTGAGACCAAACATTGGTCTATCAGACCTAAAGAAACAAATTATTTATTTTGATTTAAGATTTTATTCCTATGCTCAAAAAGCTTGGAGAGAAGCCTTCCGAGCTCACTATAATTTTGACATTGTAAAAGGCTAGGAAGGTTAGTATTATAACAAAGATTGTGAAACTAAGATCTAATGTGGTTGTACGCGGGGCACTCTAAGAGGAAGTGGTTTTCATCCTCGATGTTCATATTCTCACATATATGGCAGATCCTTTCCATCCATGGCATTTTAGGAACTGCCCAACGACTTGTTTCACTATGGAGCTCATGAGAATTCGTTCTAATCTTTGCTATATTAATTTTCTTCTTTGAGCTAGTTAAAATAGAGAGATACTTTTGATCTTCTAGGGTGGGGTTGATGACCTTCTTATAATAACTTAATTTTCTTTTAGCCCTAAATCTTTCTCACACCACATTTTTCTTTGAACTTAGAAATAACAATATCTTTAATGTTATTTATGTCTTGCAATGCATCATTCTCGTTGATCTCCCAATAGTTTAACCAGGCCCTTGTGTCTTTATGCCACCCCCGATTGAGCCTTAGGTGGTTTTCGCTGGAATTTAAAGCTAGCTTAGGAAGTCTATGATCGTCTATGTTATTGAGTTTGTGCTTGTACAGCAGAAACCTAATCATAGCTAGGCTCTCAAAAGGGGAAAGACCTGCTTCTATAAGGAGAATAGGATAGGGTGTATTACTTTTAATTTTCAGGTTATAAGTTATAAAACGCTTCTGGATTTGCTCAATCTTTCTCCATGATTCTCTGGAGATGCTGCAACCCCAAACCTCACAGCCATATAAGATAACAAGAGTGACTAAAGTTTCAAAGAGGAACTTCTTTTTATCCCACATTACGACATTTGCTGTTTTACAATTATTTTCACGACCAAAATAAGCTTTCCTCCCCCCATTAATCCTTTTCTCAATGCTATGGTTCCAATTGAGCTTGTGATGAATATCAATTCCTAGGTACTTGTAAGAATACACTTCCTCCAAGTTATTATTGTCATACATAAAATTAGCGTAAGTGTCCTTCTTGGATTTGATAATCATAACTTTTGTTTTGTCAGTGTTAACAGTGATACCCATGGTAGAGCAGAAATCCTTAAGAAACCTGAGTTGCTTGATATTAATAAGTATTATTTTGAGTATTATTAAATTAAATTTGGAATTAATAATAAATATAAATATTTTTATTAATTATATAAGTATTTATATTAAAATGGTAATATAAACAAAGATATATGTAAATCTTATTTAAAATTTTATTTAAATTAAAAAACATAACAATGTTTATTGTATAGTTGTATATATGAATAACTTTTAATGCATGTATGTTGTTGTTATGTCAAGATTAAATATGAAAATATAATAAATTAACATGAAAGAATAATTCAACATTTCAATGTGTTGTTGATGTCAACCAATTATATGGTTTAGAGCATGGTTTCCTCTTAAAAAGTTCTAGGTTCATATTCAAAGTGGGTTAGAGTATGTACACCTTTGTAAACTTTAGTAGTCAAATCGTTGCATAGAGAAAGATCCATTGTCAAACAAACGAAGGAGTCTCATACACCAATTTGGTGTCTAACTTGGTTGTGACCTTAAAATTAGATTATTATTATTTATCATTGATTTTACTATACTTTTTGGGAGACTGCCCTCTCTGAGAAACTACGGTCCTTCCTTAAGTTGTTTTGTTTACTCTGTTTTTGTAACTTCTTTGCATTGTTATCCTTAACAATTTTTTTCTATGGAATGTTTTCATGGTGAGTGGAGGTTTTGAGTTATTGATCTGAGAGGCTCATTCTTCTACCCAGTATGATGTGTAACGATGTCCGTCCGTCATAAAAGTTGAAATAATTTTAATCATGTTGGCCAAAATAAAAAGTTTTAAAAAACCTAAAAATAAAAGAAATAAAATAACTATACAAAACATTTAAAATAATGTCGGCTCATAAAAAAAATTGCACGTGAAAAAATTAGATCCCTCTCTGCTTATGTTAGATCCGTATTTAAGATGGATCTATGATGGTTATAGGGATGTTCTCTTTCTTGATGGGTATATCAGCCTATACTACTTTTACTCTTGCTCTACCCTACTACCAGGACACACTTTCTACAAAGTCAAGGGCAACTTTGTCCCCTGAATCTTCACAAGTGGATTCCATCTTGGTGGCTACTCATATCATGGCTCAACCTAAGATATGTTCACCTCTGTTAGGCTCCAGCAGGGCGACCCTCATTCAAATTTTCATTAAAATCTATAGTGGGGAATCCAAACTCATTTGGGTAAAAAGTTCATCCTCTATATTATCTATTAAACTATCCATTAAATCTTGTTGGGGCATTCCAACCTATTATCAATGCCTTCAATTTAATGGGAAAGTTTTAAGAGACTCTTCTAAGCTGGAAGACTATACCATCTCAAAAGGCTCTACCATAATACTAAACTCTAGCCTCTGAGGAGGGGCTCTTGTTTCAAACTCCACCAAAGGGCCTCCTATCTCCTTTAAGGATGTTGCTCAAAGGAAGGCTACAACCCCTGCAGAGCTACCCCAAAATATCTCGGGGGCATATATAGTTGAACAAATGAAACATGTTCCTATAATGGAAATAAAGCTTCCTGAGGTTAACTCCTTGTTCTCTGTTCTACAAGCAAAAGCAGTAATATGCATATTTAATGGCTTTTGGCTCAAACTAGAAGCACTCATTCAATGGATAGCCTCAACTTAGACTCCAGATTTTGAAATTTTCTTATGCTCTAAAGGCTTCTTTATAATTTAGTTTGAAACACAAAAGGATATGGACTATGCTCTAAATGCAGGGCCCTGGTTTTGTGGAAGAGTCAGGATTTTCATTATCGGTGGCTCCCTGAGTTTGATGCAAACACTATGGTGGTATCCACTATGGCGGTTTGGGTTAGGCTCCCAAATCTCCCCTCCCCCCCCACCTTCCCCCTTCTAGCATCACAAAGTTCTTGAAGGTATTGACAATACATTGGAAAAATTAAAAAATGTGGATATGGAAAGAGCAAAAAATGGTATCTTCACATATGCCAGAATATGTGTGGAGATCAACCTCAGCAAAGGAATTCCCGATCCATTAAATTTGAAGAATCAAAATTTTGTTGGTCACAAGTTTTAGACTATGAAAATATGGCATTTAGGTGTCATATATGTTATCAAACATGACATTTACAACATTTATGCCCCCAGGCAAGGAAGAACCTCAAGAAGAAGAAAAAGCCACAAATATTTCAAATGGATGGCAGTTCATAGAACAATGTCCCTCTGAAGATGAACAAGATGATAAAAAAGAAAGCCACCTAGGCCAAGATGGAACCAGTCAAACAAACTTGCAGGATGTTGTCCAAGATGGTGTCGCTTCGGTCCAATTGTCCATTGGCATTGTGCAACAGATTGAAAAGGAACCTGAACTCTATGACAATGGATGGATCTCGTAGCTCCAAAAGAGTACAAGTATCAGAAAATTCAGATTCTGATAAAGAGGCTCCACATGTGGGTCAAGAGTTGGTGTTTGTTCTTGTTGAACCAAATTCCGATAGTTGGCAAAAAGTGCATAAACAGAAAGGAAAAAGAGAAAAAAATTGGACTAATCAACCATAATCTTTTGTACATATTTTGTTTTTTTTTGTTTATTATCTATGGCATCTTGTATGATGCCCCACATATTGCTCCTCATAACCCTTTTGTGCTTCTTTTTTATCCTCTGTTAGATCTCAGATGCATACACACACTGTGTGTTTACAAAATATATTTTTTCTTTATATTAATATAAATTTCGGGTTTTTTCACGTGAAAAAAATAATAAATAAATCAATCAATCAATGATTTTACTATATTTTCATATTATAAGAGTAACAATATTTAGCTTTTCTTCCACTCACCAAAACAATAATCTAAATTTATAAAGATGTTTAAAGTGTGTATATATATAGAATTAAGAAATATCAATTTCAAAATGTAAAATCTTTAAAACTAAAACCTTATTAATTATATAAGCATATTTAACAAATATATATATAATTGCATAGTCTAACTAATAAACAAAATGGTCTCTTTTAGGGCATTTATTCTAGTAAATTTTAACCAAAATCTGGTAGGGATTTTTAAAAACTTGAGTTTAAGTTGTTTAATTTGTATAATTCAAGTGTCTCAGGGGCTTTTCAAGGTGTTGATTCCATTAATGCATTCAAAATTGTATTTTAAACAATAAAAAAATCACAATCTTGCCTCAAATTGTATCGTCAGATTCTATTGAAAAAGTCATTTAGTTTATAAGTTAGACTACACCATTTTTAATATTGAATATAGAATTTAGTATATTAACAAAGTCTAATATATTATATGGCAATTCGAGTGTCCTAGATTAGCCTCTAGTTTGTTTAAAATAATATTTAAAATGCATCACTATCTGAATGAGTTGTAATATAAAATATTTTTTTATTATATAATATTGTCACTCTCAATTTAACATTTACTATAAATTTGGGGGAAATTTCTAGACATTCAAAAGATTCATGTCCACGTTCCCAACATTCCTTCATTGGCAAAACTCATGCAACATAGATTATGTATTTATTCTTAATTATTGAAAGATATTAATGTTTATGGAAGAAAGAGTAGATGATAAAATATGGCTAGTTCATAGTGACCAATGTTATTTTGAAAGTACACAGGGCAATCTAAAGAAGACATTTTCTCTTCTTGTAGGTGATCTCCTTTATATGGTCTTAAGATTCAAAATACTTTGTGTGCAAAATTAATCAATACATGTAAATTGAAAAGATGGACACTAGACACTAATCTAGTTTCTAGAAAACCATATACAAACACAATGTGACCACATGTGATATTTTTTATCCTTGTAGTTCGAGGAAGGGAATAAACAAAGCTGTGAATAGAACCTTGAAAATATTGGGGATGAGGTTCATAAAGACACTCACCAATAACAATTATTGGTGCAGGAGCATCTCTTACTATCAAGTCAACAATTGACCTCAAAAGGGTATTAGTATTTATGAGAGGAAGTTGGGTTCTTTATAGTCATTTAAAGTTGTAATTTTCAATTATTTTCTAAGATGTAATAGCCCTAAAAGTATTTGGCTATTTCGAGAATTTGATGAAGATATAATCCTTGCCACATAATAAGACAAATAAGTCTATGATAGTATGATTGTTAAGAAATTAGGAGTTAGAGGTTTGCTTGGATAATTCTAAACTTAAGAGATTTGAATGAGATTTGTTAGGCCAAATAGTTCAAGTTTTTTATAAAAGATCATGTGTGATTGCATAGTAGAACAGAGGGTGAGGAGAGAATAGAATGAGAATGATAATGTGATGCACAAAGAAGTGAATATATAAATCTTTTGAAGATTGTTAACAAAGTTTTGAATTCCCATGAGAGAGTAATGGTCAGTGAGGCTCGATATCTTTGACTTTCTTTAATTTGAAAAAAATAAATTGAGAGAATTGTCTTTGGAATAAAGCAAAGTATAGAATTTAGTATATTAACAAAGTCTAATATATTATATGGCAATTCCAGTGTCCTAGACTAGCCTCATATTGTTTAAAATAATATTTAAAATGCATCACTATCTCAATCAGTTGTAATCTAAAATATTTTTTATTATATAATATTGTCACTCTCAATTTAACATTTGCTATAAATTTTGGGAAAATTTCTAGACATTCAAAAGATTCATGTCCACGTTCCCAACATTCCCTCATTGGAAAAAACTCATGCAACATAGATTATGATGTTTATTCTTAATTAGTGAAAGATATTAATATTTATGAAAGAAAGAGTAGATGATAAAATATGGCTAGTTCATAGTGACCAATGTTATTTTGAAAGTACACGGGGGAATCCAAAAAAGACATTTTCTCTTCTTGTAGGTGTTCTCCTTTATATGGTTCAAGATACAAAATACTTTGTGTGAAAAATTAATCAATACATGTAAAGTGAAAATATGAACACTAGACACTAATCTAGTTTCTAGAAAACCGTATACAAACACAATGTGACCACATGTGATATTTTTTATCCTTGTAGTTCGAGGAAGGGAATAAATAAAGGTTTGAAGAGAACCTTGAAAATATTAGGGATGAGGTTCATACAGACACTCACCAATAACAATTATTGATGCAGGAGCATCTCTTACTATCAAGTCAACAATTGACCTCAAAAGGGTTTTAGGATTTATGAGGGGAAGTTGGGTTCTTTATAATCATTTAAAGTTGTAATTTTCAATTATTTTCTAAGATGTAATAGTCCTAGAAGTATTTGGCTATTTCAAGAAATTGATGAAGATATAATCCTTGCCACATAATAAGACAAATAAGTCTATGATAGTATGATTGTTAAGAAATTAGGAGTTAGAGGTTTGCATGGATACTTCTAAACTTAGGAGATTTGAATGAGGTTTGTTAGGCCAAATAGTTCAAGTTTTTATAAAAGATTGTGTGTGATTGCATAGTAGAACAGAGAGAGAGGGGAGAATAGAGTGAGAATGATAATGTGATGCACAAAGGAGCGACTATATAAATATTTTGAAGATTGTTAACGAAATTTTAGAATTTGAAATATCTCTGAGTAACAGTCAGATGTGTGTGATTCTTCTTTGTGAATTCAATTTCTTGTGTGTTTTTGTGTAATTGTGTAATTTCGGGTCGAAGCAAACAACTAGGTGGATGAGTGGGATCTAACAGAGATCACTGGTAGAATGGAGGCTTGCCCATTATTCAAAGTTCTAATATAGGGTTAGCTTTACTATGAGTTTTTTTTTAGTTTAAAAACCTTGATGCCTGACACAGAACATGTCATTTGATAAGTAGTGATTCCATCATTTAACGTTATATTAAGATCAAGATAGGACCATATTGGGAGTTTGATAAAGGATGGTGTCTTCCCAATCTCCCGAAACCTCTATTACTGACACCCAACATTCTGATTCAGATCCCAAACAAGTCAAGGTTCCTTATTAGGTTAAATGAAAGGTCATCTTGTGCATCAAAGTTCATTGATGCGTAGCTACTCGATATCCAATAGCCCTAAGTAACAAACTTCAATTGACAATAACTTTTTTGTATTGGAACATGGGAATTTCTATCTACTAGGACAGACTCATATTAGGAATTTTATGAGTGTTTTGATGATGTGGTGGAGTGTCAATATTTGGATACACTTGGACCCGACATCTGGTAGTATTAGTTCATAGGAAGAGGTTTGTCACTTAACATTTTGTCTACTGAAACAGAAGTATGCCAAGAAAAGTTATGAGGTAAGGTTAAGTGTCGATAGTTTGATGGGATGACATCTTGATATGTACGATCATTAAGCATAAAGGTAATTCTAAGGAAGATAATTGGTTTCCATGTGTATGTGAAAAAGGGGTGGTGGCACTATGAATGTGTATTAAGAAGCAACAAACCAATAGAGAGTATATGGAAGAGAGGAAACGAACATGTATAAAGATCCCAGTTACATCAAATTTTGGTATCATAGAAACAATGATCATTGTGTCGACAAAAAATGGAAAATAAAGGAGTAAAAATAGGTTAAGGAAGACCTGTAGCAAACGTGGTTCTTCTAGGCAAGATGAGATACATTCAGTCAAGGTTGGAAACCACAGAGACTACTTAGAGGAACTAGCACATGTGATGTTAGTCAAATCTTTCCCAACTAACAACTTTGAGTTGATGCTTACTCAAGCTTGATCCCTCTCATCTTGGAGTTGATTCCCTCTCTTTATGGATCGCCTATCCCACCATTTGTGGATCTCATTCCTTAGGAAGAGGATCTAAAACCTCCTCCTCTTGGCCTATAAATAAAACACATGCCAGAGGGTTGGGGGGGACCATTGAAGGTAGGTTTGTGCTGCAGAAATAGGGCTAGAAGGATTTTCATCCAAAGAGAAGGTTGGAGATCATGGGAAGAGGCTTCTGACATCAAGGCAACCAGGTTGTAAGCTTTTTCTCCTTTTAATTCAATAAAAATTAATTGTGTTTTCCTAATCATGTCTATTATGATATTATTTGTGAGATTCCTTGATCACTCACACGGTTTATAACTAGTTATTGATTCAATTTATGATGTATGTTGAGTTAAGAACTTCATTTATCTTTGATTCTGTATGCTATATGTTTTGATCCTTTGTGTGTTTCTGTCTATGTAAATCTCCTTTGGAACATCATGGAGAAGTTGTGGAAAGCACTAGAAAGGTCTCTAAAGCATAGAGGAGAATCTGGTTGTGGAAGGAACAGAAAGGACTTCAATAGGCACGTCATTAAATCAGTAAGTGATTCCTCGCATATTACATGTTTCAATCAGTCATAAGCTATGGAAAGGTAGCAATTCTTTTCTTATTCGTTACTATGTTTGTTTGAAATCTATGGAGATCCATCTTGTCCGCAAGAAGGATTAGTCCACCTAACAAATTGGTGACCATACTGGGGAACGTCTCATTCTTCATCATCTCATTGTTTTGAATTTTGATCCTTTTCTCATAGCCTTGTCTGAGTGTCTACAAGATATTAAAAGTTTGGATTTTGTGAATTGTTTGAGTTTTTTTTTTTTTTTTTTAATTTTCCCGAAGTGCGCTCTTTATCTTTAGCCACAGAGTGTATATCTGCGCACTTAGACTTTAGAAACAGTTTATATGTGCACTGGATTATACTATTTTCCTGCACACATACCTGAAATTTTTGAAAAATTGAGTTTTCCTTTCACTAAGTCCAAGATTTTTTGTTTTTATGCTTGATTACACTTGGTTATACCTTCAGAGAGTCTCTGTCAATTTGATTGGGTCTTTTGAATTTTCTTTTTGAGAAATTCTTAATTTGATTTCCTTTGGTCATATCTCAGAGGTTTGTCTCAGCTTTTTAACAATTTTTGCATGTTTTTTGCTTTCATTTTTGCAAAAAAAATTCCCCCTCAATCGCCACGGGGGGTGCTGAATTGTGTCTGAGTATTAATCGCCTTTGAGTGTCATCACTTTTGATCTTCGGAATTTTCACCCAAATTTATTTACTTACACTCAATTGGTTCTTTAGTTACAATGATGAAGGAAAATAGTCTTGTTGTTCTTTCGCTGATTTGGAATCAACTTGTGTTTTTTTGAAGAATTATCTTGCATAGATTACATTTGCATAGTTAGAATTCTCATTTTCATAACATGAATGGAAATTGTGCATAGATTACATTTTCATAGTTTTCAGGGAAATTGTGCATGGATTAAATTGCATGGTTTGACACTTAGGGCTTTGAATTGCATTGGAAAAATAGAAGTGGTGTATTTTGGAGTTAATATTTTAAAGAAGAACCTCTCTCCTTATTTTAGTTAGAATTCATCAAAATGAAAAGATCACAATATCATGTTCAATTGCATTAAATTTTTGAGTCAGGTCATAACACCATCAGTTTCACATCCATTTACCCATTGAGTAAAAAACAACTTAAAAGCAACACTAATAAAATCAATTAGATTTTTTATTATTTTACGGCCCTTTCCACCTACATTAGATCAAGTTGTAGGGCTTTGGAATAGGGAAGCGAGTTAACTTTCCAAAGCTACAAAAAAACACTAGAATCTTGTGATAGGGAGTAAGTCCATTTATTACAATTTAGCTCTGGGAAGCTCCCATAACAAAGGAGTTAAGCATGATATCATATCAGACCCAATAGAGTGATCGACCCCAATTAATTGGTTACAATGGAGTGATTTACATGTATTACAAACGATGTCAAAAGGTGATTGGGAGTCACTTGGAGATAAACTTCAAATTAACCATGTTGAGGAACTTTCAAGGGGATTGAGCTTTGTTACTCTGCCCTTGCGTGTACATCCGATATGTGATTGTCCCCCAAGTTAAATTGTCGTAAGTGGTAACCTTAGAGACCATAATCTTAGGGCTATTACCCAAGGTGAGGCGGAGGGGAAGTCTCTGTTGTACCTGGAACAAACATTTGCTAGACTCACTCAGACATTTTTGGAGGGTATTCTTCACTCGAGATGGCATAAGTGAAGTTACTTGCACTAGATCGTGTTCATTAAGCAAGGTGTTAGTGTAACTGGTTCCACCCACTTTATCTTTATTTAATTTTCACACTGATCTTCTACGGCGTTGGATTTCATCACCAACTAGTGATTTCACTGTGAAAAAATTGTTTGCATGGTTTGCCTCCCTATATTTACTAGAGTGTGTTATTTGCTTGTTTTCACTTTTTACAGACCTTAGGTGTGGATTGTGAATATTATTTAAATTCTTAATAAAACTTATTTTAGTTGAATCTAATGGAAACAATTCCATAATTTACATATCAAGAAATCCCCATTAATGAGAATGCTAGTCCTTTTCCTAACTTTGGAAATGTTGGTCCTCCTTATATGGCTATGTTGTACCTTCATGGATTCACGATAGGTTTACCGGTGTGGTTGTTTTCAACTTATTTAGTCCCAAATACTCCAACTATACCACCTCAACGAAGTTTTTCACCTTAACTAAGTTCTCTGTCTTAAAATCACCAACCTCATGTTGACCTTTTACCTTCTTCACCCAACATGTCCTCCTCCTTTTCTTCTTATTCACTTGGTAAAAGCATTGATGCTAGTAACCAGGTGACTAAGAAGAAGAAGAAAGGGAAGAAGAAGAAGAAGAAAGATAAGAAAGAAGTCAACCAACCAACCATGGATGTAAGTATTGGTAATGTTGAGGAAACTTCCAACATGCACCACAAGCTCAAACCCTTGCAAACTTGGTAAGTGTGACCAACTTCTTATTGATTATCCTGGTATTCCAAAGGTGTTAAAAGTGTGGTCTAAAAATTCTTATCAACTTACTATTGATCCATTGACCAGTGATTGTCAGGTTCCCAGGAAAAAGGGTAAAGTTAGGTTTCCTTGTAGGTTATGCAAAGGGATTCATCATAGTCACCTTTTCCCTCATATGGATGAAGCCTCAAAATTGTTTGAAAAACTTACTCTTTCACAACAACAACTTCCAACTGGTTACCGTAAACTTTCTCCCAACTTACCGTCAGTTGACGAAGTGATTGATCTAATTCCAAGTACAATCAATCCCACTCTTTCGTTGGAGAGTGAAACACATATCACTTAGGTTGATGAACCATTGGTTTATCAAGTGGTCGACTCGATTCCACATTATGTCGGTCCCTTTCTCCCTTTAGAGAGTGAAATTAATATTGCTCAGGTTCTTCTTGTTACTTCAGATTCTTCTACACATGGGAGCATTTCACCTGTTTCCATTGATCCCCCTCCAAGTAATGAGGCTAATTCACTTGATTGGAGTAGAATGACAGGACCTCGTCTTCCTTCTTCCACCCCTTTCCAAATCATTGTGAAAGCATATGGTAAGAATGTGCGTCACACAAATGTCGACGAAGGTGCTTCTGTTAGTATTTTATCCTCAACTGCTTGGCAAGATTTGGGCTCCCCTCAGCTTGTGCCTGTTACACATAATCTATTAGCTTTTAACAGAACCATTAGTGAACGTTTAGGGATCCTTCATAAGTTACCTATTACTCTGGAAGAAAAAACTATATGTATCAATCTTATGGTAGTCCAAGGCCCCTTGGATTTCAATTTTCTCCTTGGGCAAGACTATTTCTATGCCATGAAAGTTGTCATATCGACACTCTTTCACATGATGTCTTTCCCTCACAATGGAAAAATTTTGACTATTGACCAACTTTCATTTGTTGGTCTTGATTTGACTACCAACCATCCAACACCCATGCATGTTCCTTATACGCAAGTGGTATCCACCCCACCATGAGTTAACTGTGTGGCAAACTATCCCTATTTTTAGTTACTGGTGCAAGCGAACCTCTCACTGTTTGCTCGACTTCTTTTGAATCAGATATGGTAATTGACATGCTGAACCCTTCAATGGGGACATTTGAACCTTATTTTCTTAGCCCTATTTAGTCCCTTGACATGTGCTCCTTCTAAAGAACTCTTCTTCCTTCTGATGAAGACCTCTTGGAAGCCATGATCTTGGAGTGTCCCTTGGCATGTGTTTCTTCCAAATGGAAGGCATGATCAAGCTCCTGTGAGGATGGTTCTTTTACTACGTCAACCTCGCTAAAAAATGAAAAAAGTGCCCATGAGGATAGTTCTTTTACTGTGTCAACCTCGTTAAAAAATGAAACATGTCCTTATGAGGATGTTTCTTTTACTGTGTCAACCTCATTAAAAAATGAAATGAGTGCCCATGAGGATATTTCTTTTACTGTGTCAACCTCGTTAAAAAAATGAAACAAGTGCCTATGAGGATGGTTATTTTACTGTGTCAACCTCGTTAAAAAATGAAACAGATCCTTATGAGGATGGTTCTTTTACTATGTCAACCTCATTAAAAAAAATGAAACAAATCCTCCCCTAATTAAGTCGAGTCTTTCACTTGATCTCGTAAATGAACCTTCATTTCATACACCTATTAGTAACTAACACTCTACATAGGCGACTGAAACGAAGCTTGGGGGACATGTTCCTATGTTGTTACGCTGGGGGTAAAAACTTATCTCAAGCACAATTTCCTCTCTATTTCAAGCTTGTGTAAAAATGAAACCACTCTCAAGCATAATTTTTCTCAGTTTCAAGCTTATATAAAAATAAAACCTATCTCGAGTCCATTTCGGTTATTATTTTCAAGATTCATTAAACTCATGAAAATCTCGAGCTTCTTTTGCTATATTTTCATGCTCATAAAACGTAGATGAAAATATCAGTTCTTTCCATCTTTTCTTGCTAGTTAATTAAATTGAAAGTCGGTGATATGAGTATATTTTTATCACTTTTTCGGGCTCCTTAAAAATTACGAAAAAACGAACACTAGATTTCTCTTTAAGCCCTTTTTAGACTCCCTAAACATGAAAACATCGCCAAATATTTGACTATTCGAATTCGTAAAAGTAAATGAACAGTTGTTTATTCAGTATAAGTTTACCCCTTTTACGGACTAAACTAGACTATTTACGAAAAACATGTACATTGACTAATCATGGTCAATAGAGTTCTCTCCTGCATTATATTACCCTTTTTCGGGCTTGAGAGACTAAATTTATGAAAAAGGACACTTCGGAGTTTACTTATGTTTTTCGCCTGACTCTCTAAAAATGAAAAACACCGAGATTTACTGACTTCGGGCTCGTTAAAACTTTATGTTGAAAGAGCTGAACAAGTTTTATTTTTCGTGTCTTTTCAAACTCTTTAAACATGAAAATGACATCGAGTTACCCCTTCGTTGGACTCGTTAATCATAATGAGACCGAACCACTCCTTCCTAGGGTTCATTAAAAATACTCCGAAGGACTCATTTGAAGGATGAGCTTAAAGGACAAGCATATGTTATCCTCCTTAAGCTTACACAAAAATAAAGAAGTACTTGCCAGTAATTGTGGGGGGGAATTTGGGAAAACAACGTTTGTTTTCTATTACAAACGACAATATATCACTCTTCAACATGATACTCCATCACCTTTGTGTCCAGGTTAGGAAATCCATTTGTCTCTCAGTTGACCATACCTCATTAAAAGTCTTCAAACTAGTTTCTGGTCCTATTTTTGAGTCAAATGTTGGCAAGTCAAAATGTTGTGTCACCAATATGTTCAAGAGAAGTCCAACCTCAATCAAAGTTACCTTGCAATTTATAGCCTTCAATCACGTCGGCCATCCATGAGTCAGTCCTAGATTACTCGATTTTTTTTTCTTCAAAACTTGACATGAGTTTCGTGTCGTAGGCCCTCTTACGACGGGTCGCTTCCTATCAACTTCAGCTCACTACTATGTAGAAATTTTGAATAATAAATAAATATTCAACTGAGATTATCCTGATCATGTACTATTGCGGAATACATACACAATACATAAGCTCCTCTATGTTGATCATCAATTTAGCAGCATCAAAAACAATGAAACATCAATAGCATGCACACATTAACACAGTATGTAACCCGGGGAAAGCTTACAGCTCAAAACCCCACACTATCTGTATATTAATGATTGAGAACATGTAACATTACATAGTACAATACTCCTCTCAAGTATCCAGCACTATCTCCACCTGTTACACACAAACCAGCTCAGACCCAAACAAGTCACAAGTTCAAATCTGCTCCACTGCTTTGCCTGCCTCTATTGCATAAACCTGCTGAGAATCATTCACGCTGGAAATCACGTGAGCACAAGCTATTCTGCTGGGCAAATCAACACAATACTCATTGGCATACTCAATACATTGCTTGTGCATATCCTCATGCACAACTATAGTCACAACTGATAGCAATCTCATCCTCTAACACCTGTCCCTGTTGAATTGTACATGCACTGACATGCAACTGAGTTAACTAATGTATTATTTAGTTGCTTTATGAGTTAATAATTAGTTTAACAACTCATCATTAGTCTATTTGCAGTTAGACTAATTACAACTAGTTTAACCAAGTCAAACTAAACACAACTCCATCAACTCCACAATCAATTCCACCAAACTCAACTGCTTGAGTTCTAACTGAAGTCATGTATGCAACAACTCAACTGACCCACAAAGAAAGCGTATTTCCTTTTGACAACTGCATGTGCCACATCTGTAGCTCAAACTGAAGTGCTCCAAGAGAATAAGATAAAGTTTATAGTCCAAATATTATTATGAGACAATAATATTAGACTTTTATATTTTTGACTAGCAGTCTAAAAATAGACTCTGATCACTCCTGTTGTGATCAAAAAATAGAAGTCCATCTATTTTTCCCAACATGACCAATCATCCATAAACAACATTCTGCAGCTCATAGACCATGATCCATATGTCTAAAAATAGACTTTGCGCCATAATTTGCCTGCGGGCCCACTTAGTGAAGGCGACTCCTTTCCACTAAGCTCCATCATCTTGTTGCATTCTCAACATACTAGGAAGTTGATCTAGAAACCTTCTTCAGTACCTTGGAGCCTGCATGCCTTAATGGCAAGTTTCTCGCCTTCGATGATAGGTTCTCATCATTGACCTTCGATCAAATGATTCTATGAGTGTTCGACTTCAGGACATATTTTCACACTTCATAGATTGTACTAGAAGTACCTTGAGAACCATTGTCATTATTGGTGGTTTCTCTCACACTTGTTAATGGTTCACATCATTGACTGGTAATCAAGTGGTTTCTACCATGTTTGACTTCAAGACATTCACTCACATGGTTAGATTTGTACTACGGATCAAGAGATGGAGATCAAGACCCTAGATCTAGTTTCATCCATCCAGGCTGCGTGGAGTTATTAAATATTCATGATTGTAAACATAGATCCATTGATGGTTGCGTCCATACTGTGTCTTCTGTTGACATGGATATTTAGATGTATCTCCATATTAATTCTTCATTATATTTATTCTCTATGTATGGGAATACCTACCTCAACAATGATTATATATTTCATTGTAACATTTGATTGATTGTTTCAAGTCTTTGTTTATTTTTGGTAGCATCGGATGTGCTCTAGCCATGAAAATTGGTGGAGAGGCTAAGGCACATGAGATCTCAAAGACTCAAAAATAGTTTGGGAAAATTCCACTCGGATGGAAAAATATTAAAATAATTAATATTTTTAATGGGGTTCCTAATTATAAACTTAGGAAAATTAAAATATTAATGTGTATTAATATAATATGGGTGAGAAAGTTCTAAATAATGAGGATCAAGCCAAATCTAATCTTAGACGTTGATTAGGGACTTAATCTTAGTCGTTGATTCTTCAACAGGAAAAGTATAAGAGGAGGCTTGAGGGTCAATTGGAGATACACCAAGTTGACCAAGAATTCAATTTTCTGGGGCAGGGTTTGTTGAGAAATCGAGTTAGTGATCTGTTGCAGCGAGGGGAAGTTTGGTAGAAGGCCCATAATACATATCATAGAGGTAGAGAAAGTGTCAGAGAGACAACGCAGAGCCTTCGAAGGCTGACGCAGAGGTAGCCAGGACTGACGCGAAGGTTGAGGAGGCCAGTGCAGGTATTTTCGCCAAGCAAAATCTCTAAAGGGTGAGCCATTTCTGACACCCTAGTTGTATTCAGAAACTGCATAATAATAAAACTCTCATATCTATTGCACCGGTTTCCCCGCATTGGATTTTTCCGGGGATGATTGTCCAAAACTAATGGTTTCCCTTGTGTGATTGTCTTAGTTATTTCAGTTGTTGATCTGTATATGTGTGAAGGTTGCATTTGTGTTTATTTTGGTATTTGTATTTATAAATAACTTGTTAATGGAAAGAACAAGTGCAAGATAATAAACTAGATAATGCAGTAGGAATTTCTGATGTGTCAGACTTAAAAATTTCCACATGGTATCAGAGCATTGCAGATCACAGGAGGACTGAAGGCACCAGCAAAAATTTGAAATCTACAGCAGTAGCAGCTGTCCCGAGAGACAATGTTGTTCCAAAGCAGAATGACCAAGAGAAGAAGTGATACAAAGCCTGCATCATCATTTCGAGCCAAGAGGAGGGCCAGCACAGAGGCAGAGATGGGTAGATCAGACCTACGTAGTGCCCAGTCGTCTTTCTCATCCAAGAAGGATTGACGTTGTGGCCAGGAGGAGCAGATTCAGCCCAAGCCAGGATTACACAGAGCCTGAAAGGCTCAGTTTCTTTGGTTTCCAGGACTTGGGGAGCTGTGGGCAGATTCTGATTTGAGGAGCTGGTGGGACGTTGTTTCTATTGAAGCAGAACAATGTTTAACGAGGTGGATCCAAGGTAGATGGAATCACTACCTCGACGGATTTCTAGCCAAGGAATCTAGATTCGTGTTGCAGCGACAAAGGAGGATTGGAAAGGAGTAGTTCGACAGTTGGCGAGAGGATTTCCAGGAGGGAAATCAGGACTCAGAGGGATATTTCTAGGAGGAGAGTCGAAACTCAGAGGGAGTCCAAAAGAGGAGCTGAAATGGAAGTGAACGGACTGAGAGATCAGGACAGGTTGGACGGGGCTTCCAATTTTGTCATTTGGAAAGCCATGATCCTGGAAGTCCTGGATCAACATCGCATCAAGGACTATTCCTTGAAAACCGTGGCTATCCCAGTTAACCCAGCTGATAACGAGAAGTATGAGAATGCAATGGCAAGGGCGAAGTGCATGATCCTAGAAGGGGTCAAAGATCATGCCATACCACATATTGCTGAGAAGAACATAAGAGAAGGAAATGTGGGACACCCTGACCACCTTATACTAGGGCTCTTCCGTGCAGCGGAAAATGATTTTGGAGAATCAGCTACAGTCATATCAAATGCATAAGGGAGAGCAGATAGATCCATTCCTTCTTAGGTTGTAGGAGATTTGCGACTATCTTACTTCCATTGGGTCTACATGGGATCCAGATTTTATGGTCAAGTCTGCCTTGAATGCAGTCTCAGAGGAGTGGGAGACATTTGTCCAAAGTATTTTGGGCAGGGCTACTATTCCTGGTTGAGAGGAGATGTGGGCAACTCTTCACTAGGAAGAGATCAAGAGGATGACCAAGGTGGGGAGTAGTGGCAAGGGAGGTCGAATCAAGAAAGAGGAGGAGGAGAATGCAACTCTAGCATCTGCGAGACAACAAGGGAAGAGGGAGAAGAAGGACATCTCCAAGGTTAAGTGCCTCCATTGTGGGGAGATGGGACATTATGCATCCTAGTGTCCTAGGAAGAAAAACAAGGGAGAGGCTTCTGATTCAAAGGCAGCTCCAGCTAAGGCGGAGAAATAGGTCGGGACTGATGACGATTGTGCCATGAGTGCTCATGCACCTTTAGAGAAGAGGTGAGGAGACATCGAGTTGTAGAAGGGAGGACTACATACTAGGGGCAGGATCCTTGAGGTGTCAAAACTCTTGGATCACATCCAGCTACGGGAGCCCTTAACGATAGTGGCATGATGACAGGTGTCAGGGGGAACAAAGTGTATTAGAGCAGCAAGGTAGTGCTTGAGTGCAGAAATCTGAGGCAGTGCAGTGAAGGTTGCAGCAATGCGAGAGGCACAAAGGTGTATGCAGCAGCGCAGTGGCAGCAAAGGGAGCACATGATAGCAGGAGAGGAAGCTTTAGCATCATGAGGATTCCAGACTAACCGGGATGTCAGTATTTGGGAGAAGTCAGTTACCTACTTCTCGGTAACTGAGTTGTAGTGTAGCAGTTAGCAGTGACAGTGCTAGGGGCAGTATCGGCAACATGTTGAGAGGGAGATGCAGTACATATGTAGCAGTGGCAGTGGCAGTGTCATGGGTAGTGGTATAGGAAGCAACAGTGCATAGGATGTGAGGCTGCAGGCCAAGCATCAACACAGGTACCGATGTGGGGGATCAGTGTGATGTTTCTATGGTGAAGCATTACTAGAGCACATTCCTCGCTAAGAGGGAGTGTTGATTTTTGATAGTATTGGATGTGCTCTAGCTATGAAAATTGGTGGATAGGCTAAGGCACATGAGATCTCCAAGACCCAAAATCCGATTGGGAAAATTCCACCCAGATGGAGAAATATTAAAATAATTAATATTTTTAATAGGGTTCCTAAGTATAAACTTAGGAAAATTAAAATATTAATGTGTATTAATATAATATGGGTGAGAAAGTTCTAAATAATGAGGATCAAGCCAAATATAATCTTAGCCATTGATTAGGGACTTAATCTCGGCCGTTGAATTGTCAGCAAGAAAAGCATAAGAGGAGGCTTGAGGGTCAGTTGGAGATACACCAAGTTGATCAAGAATTCGATAATCTGGGGCAGGGTTTGCTGAGAAATCGAGTTAGTGATATGTTGTAGCGAGGGGAAGTCCAGAAGAAGGCTGAAAATACATATCAGAGAGGTAGAGAAAGTGTTGGAGAGACAACGCAAAGCCTTGGAAGGCTGATGCAGAGGCATCCAGGACTGACGCAGAGGCTTAGGAGGCCAACGCAGGTGACGCAGAGGGCCAAGAGGCTGACGTAGATGGCTAAGAGGCTGACGCAAAGGCAATAGAAGCTAATGCAGGTAGCGCAGATAGCTGCAGAGCTAACGTTGGGCTGAAGAGGCAGTTCTGAGGAATTTTTGTGGGGCAGACTAGGAGCTGAGAGGTAGACGCAGAGCCGTAGAGGGTGACATAGTCCCTGGAGGGTGACATAGTTCTGGAAGGAAGCTTGGAGCAGCTTTCGCTATCCAGCTAAGGAACTGTCTAAGTTGTTGTGGGATCAATCATCCAGTGGCTGATTAGCCGAAATATCTGTCTCCGAGGAGAGGTACTTCTGCCAAGGAAAATCTCTGAAGGGTAAGCCATTTCTGACACCCTAGTTGTATTGAGAAACTGCATAATAATAAAACCCTCATATCCATTGCGCCGATTTTCCCACATTGGGTTTTTCCAGGGAAGATTGTCCAAAAATAACAATGTCCCTTATGTGATTGTCTTAGTTATTTCAGTCGTTGATCTGTATATGTGTGAAGGTTGCATTTGTGTTTATTTCAGTATTTATATTTATAAATAACTTGTTAATGGAAAGAACAAGTAGGAGATAATAAACCAAATAATGTAGTAGGGATTTCTGATGTGTCAGACTTAGAAATTTCCACATGGCATCAGAGCGTTGCAGATCACAGGAGACCTGAAGGCACCAACAAAAATCTGAAATCTGTAGCAGTAGCAGTTGTCCCGAGAGACAATGATGTTTAAGAGTAGAAGCAGCAAGAGAAGAAGTGATGCAGAGCCTGTGTCATTATTTCGAGCCAGGAGGAGGGTCAGCGCAGAGGCATAGAGGGGGATATCAGACCTATGCAATGCCCAGTCATCTTTCTCAACTAGGAAGGATAGATGTTGTGGCCAGGAGGAGTAGATTTAGCCCGAGCGAGGAATGCGCAGAGCCTGAAATGCTCAGTTTCTTTAGTTGCCGGGGCTTGGGGAGCTGTGGGCAAATTGTGATTTGAGGAGTTGGTGGGACATTGTTTCTATTGAAGCAGAATAGTGTCTAAGGAGGTAGAGCCAAGGTAGAGGGAATCACTACCTCGACGGATTTCTAGCCAAGGAATCCAGATCTGTGCTGCAGTGGCAAAGGAGGATTGGAGAGGAGTAGTTCAACAGTTGGCCAAAGGATTTCCAAGAGGGAAATCAGGATTCAGAGGGAGATTTCTAGCAAGGGAGTCGAAACTCAGAGGGAGTCCAGAAGAGGAGCTGAAATGGCAGTGAACAGACTAAGGGATCAGGATAAGTTGGACGAGGCTTCCAACTTTATCATATGGAAGGCCAAGATCCTAGCAGTCCTGGATCAACATCACATCAAGGACTATGCCCTGAAAACCGTGGCTATCCCAGTTGACCTTGCGGAGAACGAGAAGTATGAGAATGCAATGGAAAGGGCGAAGTGGATGATCCTAGACGGGGTCATGGATCATGCCATACCACATATTTCTGAGAAGAACACAATAAAGGAAATGTGGGACACCTTGACCACCTTATATCAGGGCTCTTCCATGCAGCGGAAGATGCTATTGGAGAATCAACTATGGTCATATCAGATGCAGAAGGGAGAGCATATAGATCCATTCCTTCTCAGGTTGCAGGAGATTCACGACCAGCTTACTTCCGTGGGGTCTGCACTGGATCCAAATTTTATGGTTAGGACTGCCCTGAATGTAGTCTCCAAGGAGTGGGAGACATTTTTCCAAAGTATTTTTGGCAGGGCTACTCTTCCTGGTTGGGAGGAGATGTGGGCAGCTCTTCACCATGAAGAGATTAATAGGATGACCAAGGCGAGAAGTAATGGCAAGTGAGGTCGAATCAAGAAAGAGGAGGAGGAGGATGCGACTCTAGCATTTACGGGACAACAAGGGAAGAGGAAGAAGAAGGACATATCCAAGGTTAAGTGCTTCCATTGTGGGGAGCTAGGAAATTATGCATCCCAGTTTCCCAAGGAGAAAAACAAGGGAGAGGTTTTCGATTCAAAGGAAGCTCCAGCTAAGGCCGAGAAAGAGGTCGAGACTGATGATGATTGTACCATGAGTGCTCATGCACCTCTAGAGAAGAGGTGGGGAAACATCGAGTTCCAGAAAGGAGATCTACATACTAGGGGCAGGATCCTTGAGGTGCCCAAACTCTTGGATCACATCCGGCTATGGGAGCCCTTAACGACAGTAGCATGATGACAGGTGTTGAGGGGAGCAAAGTGTAGTGGAGCAGAAAGGCAGTGCTTAAGTGTAGAAATCTGAGGCAGCGCAGTGAAGGTTGGAGTAGTGCGAGAGGCACAAAGGTGTATGCAGCAACACAATGGCAATAGAGGGAGAAAATGATATAAGTAGAGGAAACTTCATCATCACGAGGCTTCCAGACTGACGGGGATGTTAGTATTTGGGAGAAGTCAGTTACCTACTTCTCGGTAACTGAGTTGTAGTGCAGCAGTTAGGAGTGGCAGTGCTAGGGGCAGCATGGGCGACATGTTGAGAGGGAGCTGCAGTATAAATGTAGAAGTGGCAGTGGCAGTGTCATGGGCAGCAGTACAGGAAGCAACAGTGCAGAGGATGTGAGGCAGCAGACCAAGCATCAACACAGGTATCGATGTGGAGGATGAGTGTGATGTTACTATGGTGAACATTACTAGAGCACATTCCTTGCTAAGAGGGAGTGTTGATTTTTGGTAGCATCGAATGTTCTCTAGCCATGAAAATTGGTGGAGAGTCTAAGGCACATGATATCTCCAAGACTCAGAAATAGTTTAGGGAAATTCCACTCGGATGGAGAAACATTAAAATAATTAATATTTTTAATGGGTTTCCTAAGTATAAACTTAGGAAAATTAAAATATTAATGTGTATTAATATAATATGGGTGAGAAAGTTCTAAATAATGAGGATCAAGCCAAATCTAATCTTAGTCATTGATTAGGGACTTAATCTCGATTGTTGATTCATCAACAGGAAAAGTATAAGAGGAGGCTTGAGGGTCAGTTGGAGATACACCAAATTAATCATGAATTCGATTTTCTGGGGCAGGGTTTACTGAGAAATCGAGTTAGTGATCTGTTGCAGTGAGGGGAAGTTCGGCAGAAGGCCGAGAATACATATCAAAGAGGTAAAGAAAGTGTCGGAGAGACAGCGCAGAGCCTTGGAAGGCTGACACAGAGGCAGTCAGGACTGATGTAGAGGCTGAGGAGGCCAGCGCAGGTGACGCAGAGGGCCAAGAGGCTAACATAGAGGCAGCAGAGGCTAACACAAGCAACGTAGAGAGATGCAGAGCTGACACTGGGCTGAAGAGGCAGCGTTGAGGAATTTTTATAGGGAAGACTGGGAGTTGAGAGGCAGATGCAGAGCTGTAGAGGGTGATGCAGTTCTGGAAGGAAGCTTGGAGCAGCTTTCGCTGTCCAGCTAAGGAACTATCTAAGTTGTTGTGGGATCAATCATCCGATTGTTGATCAACGAGAATATCTGTCTCCGATGAAAGGTATTTCTGCCAAGGAAAATCTCTAAAGGGTGAGCCATTTTTGGCACCCTAGTTGTATTCAGAAACTGCATAATAATAAAACCCTCATATTTGTTGCACCGGTTTTCCCGTATTGGGTTTTTTCGAGGACATTTGTCCAAAAATAATGGTGTCCCTTGTGTGATTGTCTCATTTATTTCAGTTGTTGATCTGTATATGTGTGAAGGCTGCATTTATGTTTATTTCGGTATTTATATTTATAAATAACTTGTTGATGAAAGAACAAGTAAGAGATAATAAACCAAATATTGCAGTAGGGATTTTTGATGTGTTAGTCTTAGAAATTTCCATAGTCTCCAACCACGTCTCTAACCCGAACCTTGGCATGATAAAGTGCTTCAGTCCTCAAACATACTTTATGACTTTGCACTTTAGGGGGCAATCTGTTACACATCATTTTGTCACATTAGGAAAATGACCATCAGTCTGGATCTTTCATTATCCATCAAAGTGTTCCAAAGCATTCCCTTGCAAGGCTAGAACCTCAACAATCCCAAAGAGAATGGAATTTCTGGATTACATAGCGCAAAAACCTATTTTTCATTGTCTGCGCGGTTACCTAGCCAGTTTTTGCACATACACAGACTTGACCATTAAAGTTAGCGCAAAAGTGCGCTTTTATTTACACTATGGCCTACGCACATGATTCAATGCAAGTAAAAAAATGTAAAATCTAGAAGATTTGTTGGTCAAATATTTCCCAACTAACAACTTCGAGTTGATGCTTACTCAAGCCTGGTCCCTCTCATCATGGAGCTAATTCCCTCTCTTTGTGGATACCCTATCCCACCATTTGTGGATCTCATTCCTTAGGAAGACGATCTGAAACCTCCTCCTCTTGGCCTATAAATAAAAAACTGGCTAGAGGGCTGGGGGGGCCACTAAAGGTAGGCTTATGCTACAGAAATAGGGCTAGAAGGATTTTTATCTAAGGAGAAGGTTGAAGATTATAGGAAGAGGCTTGTGACATCAACGCAATCATGTTGTAAGCTTGTTCTACTTTGAACTCAATAAAAAGCAATTGTTATTTCCTAATCATGTATATTCTTATATTATTTGTGAGATTCCTTGATCACTCACATGGTTTATAACTAGTTATTGATTCACTTTATGATGTATGCTGAGTTAAGAATTTCATTTATCTTTGATTCTATATGCTAGATGCTTTGATCCTTTGTGTGGTTCTGTCTATGCATATCTCTTTTTGAACATCATGGAGAAGTTGTGGAAAGCACTGGAAAGGTGTCTAAAGCATCGAGAAGAAGTCAGACGTGGAAGGCACTGAAAGGACTTCAACATGCACGTTGTTAAATCAGTAAGTGATTACTCGCATATTACATGTTTAAATCAGTCATAAGATAAGGAAAGGTAGCGATTCTTTTCTTGTTTATTACTAGGTTTTGTTTGAAATATAGGGAGTTCCATCTTGTCTGCAAGAAGGATTAGTCCACCCAACAAACATGGGGGGTGGATTCAACCATAAAGAGTCTGCAACTAAGAAAACAATGTAAACTTTGAAACAGGAACTGATACGATTACCATTTCGTTGAGGTAGCCAAAAAAGTCAACCGATTTTGACAAGTGGTGACGCAAAATACACATTTTTTTTTTTAGCATAGTTTTTGACACCTTAACTTTTTTTATGTATATTAGTTTTTAGAATGTTAGTGATTTGCAAGTTGATTTTAAAAAGTGTTTATTCCGCACGAGGCTCTTTTTTTAAAAGACCTATTTTTTGACTTTAAATTTTCTGATGTATTAAATGTGAATAATTATTTTCTAAATTTAACAATTTTTGAAGTGGTCTTCTTCTTCATATTTTTTTTTTTCTTTTAATTTTTTTTTTGTAGTGAGGTTTTTATTTTTTGCATAGTTAAAGAAGAAGGTCGATATTTTAAAGTTTCGACATTCTACATATTTATATATCGTTATTTAATTTTTCACTGCACATCCAATAATTGTCTCTAAAAACACAATATTTTTTAACAATTGACATAAAAATAACCATTTTGAACATAAATATAACTAAAAAATTACACATTTTGATAATTTTTTGCTAGAAATAACATGTCAAAATCACAACTTTTATAGGAAAAATTTAATAGAAAAATGTTAAATAATAGTTGTTGTTGTTGTTGTTGTTGTTTTTGTTTTTGTTTTGTTTTGTTTTTTAATGAATTCCATGTCAAAAAATTATAATAATCACTGTTTTTTTCAAAAAATAATGATTCACATAAAAATTAAAGCGAAAATAACATAATACAAATATTGAACACATAACAACATTAATTAAATGCTTATTCTTCTCATAAAATGTCAAAGTCAAAACACTACAAGTATAACTAATTAATAGTTACAAAAAATGAGCTTGATTTCCAAGCATAACTTAAACTTAATCAACAATATCATCAACAATAACTTAAACTTAATCCAAACTCTTCATCTTCTAGAGTTTCATCATTGTCTTATTCCACAATATTTTCTACTTCATTTTGTTCATTTTCCTCTTCTAATGGATTTTTGATGTCTGTGAATCTCCCAATGTATGTTTTTCTAATCATTCAATGTAATGGTTGTTGAGGTTCATTTGCTTTTTTTGCCACACGTGATTCACTAAAATCCCCTTTCTTCAACCCAATTTCTTGCATTGCATCTAGAAGAAATTGAAGAGCATTAATTCTTTGCTGAATAAATTTGCATTATACTGGATCTTTTTCAATGGCAATGCAATTTTTTTCTTTTTGTAGGCAACATGCTAGTGTTGTACCTAATTATCAAGCACAAAAGAAATAATGAAGTAAATTAGTATAATGACATATAAATTAAGAAAGAAGATATTGAAATTCAATTCTATATAATAAAACTTACCTGAGCCAGAAAATAAATCCAGAACCCAATCTCCTTCATTTGAACATAAGTCTATAAGATAGTTAATCAATAGTTGTGGTTTTTTATAAATGTTAACTATCTCTCATTTTGCTTCTTTATCTTCATATGTTAGTTTTTTCACAACAACATCATAAACCAGTACTTGGCTATGACTCTTTCCATCTACCCGATTAAAAAACATAGACATATAGCTATCATCTTTTGTCCAACTATCAATATGGATGAACTCACAATCATTTATAATTGGTTGATCTTCACGGTTAAGAAGATTTGACTTTTTCCTGTAACATGAAATAGTAAAAGTTCAATTAACTTGTACATAAATGAATTTTTTAACATTAATCAAACATACATTTTCAACGTCTTACCATGTAAGCTGCATCCTTGAGTTTGTTTTCCCCTTGAAGCTTGTCAATAACATTGCCAATTGTGTGTCTAAATGAAATGTCACAAATCTCCATAATGGTGATGATATGACTTCTATACATCCTGCAACCACTTTACTAAGAGCTTGATAAGTATAAGGGCCACTACCATAGTCAATGTTTGGGATATTGAATCCATGGGGAATATCTGCAATAACTAGGGAATAATCCCTTTTAGGTATGAGTTTATCAATGTCTTCATAGTCACCTTGTATTACTTTATATTGAATAGTTTCAAGCCCATTCCAAATGAAATGAGTAAGAGTTGGATCAAGTTCAACATTCCTAAGACGTTGCTTTCTCAGTATTTTGATCTTAATTTTTTCAATAAAGGTTCTGAAACTTTCTGGTGCTCCATTTGCATCCTTCCTCATATTTAATAAAATAAAAAATATATGTATACTTTATAAAATAAAAATAGTATACAGATGAATAAAAATGAATGTATAAATCAACATACCTTTTTAAATGCAAGATAAAAATCTTTTAGTGTTGATGTAGAACTTGAATCTAGATAGTTGCATACAACATCATCCCAACTATCTTCATTCAACAATTTAACCATTTGTTCTTGTATTTTAATGTAAACTTTGTAACTGAATAGATAAAGTTAAAAAAGTAAATATAATGATATGTATAACAAATACTACCAAGAACAATATGTTATATTTAAAGTAAAATTATAATCTAGAAATAAGTAAAAATAATTCAACAAATTTACTTTTGAAATTCTTCAGATATTTCATCCAATGATAATTCTATTGACTTCACACGAGATAATATTGCTTTGAAAAGTTTTTCATCCTTCACTCCTTGCAATGCTCTCCAAGGTGTGATAGTCATATCTTCTAGAAGTTGCTTCATTTCAGGACCTGATTTACTGTTGCTACAATGGTTTAGACCTTTTGACCTTCTCGTTTTTAATGCCAATGTTCTCCCACATGCTAAAATTTTCATTAAACAATTCCCATATCTCTCCAGTTCTAAATTCCAGCTAGAAAATGTTATCAATACTTCTTAATATATCAGTATTTACTCTGCTGCCTTTTAAACTTATTTTCTCTTCAATTTGATAACCTATTTCCATACAACATTCCTTTCAGAATTCTATAGTAACATTTATCTTATCCCCACCACATTTTTGTTCAAATTCATTATGAATAAATCTAACTCTTTGTATGAAAGTCATAGACATCCAATATTCATTATCTAAATTATGATCCCATGAAAATAACTTTGCTTCTGTATATGATAAACCAACATAAATGATACATTTCATTGTTTCAAAACATGGGTTATTGGGATATTCCTCCATCAATTGCCTTTGAGCTTCTACAAAATTGTCCCCCCCAAGTACATAATAATTGTATTCAAAACATTTTGACTTATCAAATGCTTTTTTGTTGGGAACTTGAACTGGATCAACAAGAAGCACATAATTAACCACATGAGCATATGGATTGTACCTCATCAATGCCTTTAAGTTGTGAACATGTAGGTGGTGTGGCTTTCTGATTTGATATTTAAATTGTCCTTCACTTGGCTTATAGATTTGTCTCACATTAAGCTAAAATGTACGACTACCCCAATTAAGATTGTATTTGTCAAGTTATGTTGAATGGCATTTTTTTGTTTTAATAATGTCATCCTCTAAATTAGCTTATGGTGTAATGATTTTCCTGCTTTCTTTTGAATTTTCACTAGGATCTTCATTGTTGGAAATGACTACTTGAGAATGTTCAACTTTCATTTTCTTCCTCCTAACATTCTCATCATTAACTAGAACAGAGACATTCATGGACATTGTTACTTTTGGTCTTTTATGGCTCTTCTCCTTTCTAACATCAGTTCTAATGTCATTTTCAATAATAACAACATATTTTTCAGCGCCAGTTTCAACTTTCTCATCTTCAAAAGTAACCTATCTACCTTTGCTAGATTTATTCGCTATAGAGATTCTTTGTTGATCCCTTGGATGTAGTTTTATAGCATCATGAATTACTATTTTTTTCTTCTTTGTCATATCTTCTTCTGACCCTGAGTAGAAACTGTTGACAACATTCATAATATCTTGCTCTATGAAATGAATGCCTCCCAACATAATTGAAAGATTTTCAATAAAATTTTGTCAAACAAAATATCATATGTCAATAAAAACTAAGTTATAAAAATATAATGATACAGTTACAATAATGCAAAACACAAATATAAATAACAATACTTACCATATCTTGTGCAATGTCATTTATAATTTGTTTACACAACTTTGTAGATTCCTCTGTCGTGTCATACAATGACAATGATAACTGATATTTAATCTTGTCATGTGACTTGGGCGGTTTTGTAAGTACATAAACAACTTTAGTGTCCAATATCAAACAAATGTCTATGACTTTTCCCAGCACCTCATAAATTCCATTATCATTAGGGATATCAACATATAGATATATTTGCACCTGTTGTTCGCCTTCTCTATCTTTCAAATACCATACATTTTCTGTAAGCTTCACTTCTTTTGATTTCTTCCAGTATGAAATCGTCTTCTTATCGTTTGAGACACTTGATATATTTGTAGTTATTAGCTCAGGTTTGGTTCGTTCAATAATGTTTTTTGAGGATCCACCTTTAATTTTAACAATTTTTGGTCCAAAAAGATTCACATAAATCTTCTTTGATGTCATTTTACTGCAAAAAATATACACATATATAAATCAGTAAATTACAAAAAAACAAACAAAATCTAAAAACGATAAATAATCATAAATCATAAATAGTTTTGTAAAACATAACCTTTTAAAAACAATTTAAAATAAAAATTAAAAAAAAGCAGCTCTCTCCTGCCCCACCCTGCAGCCCAACAGGCTTATGGGGGTGGAGGCTTGATTCTTAGAATCGGGTCTCCAATGGGTCTCCACCCCCATGGGCTTGTTGGTCCACTGGGGAGGGGCGTGAGGGGGCTGCGTGCAATCCCTCTTGCCCCACCCCCGTAGCCCAACAAGCCCATTGGGTCATGGGGGTGGAGGTTCGTTGGAGACCCGTGGGGGTGGAGACCCAATTCTAAGAATAAACCCTCACCCTTGGCGAGCTAGGCCACGGGGGTGGGTGCCACCAACGGGCATGACTAAGCCCACCACGTCCATTGCGGACATAGTGGCCTTATGCCTGCCATGGGGCTATCGGGTAAGCCTGGCTCATCTAAATTTTTAATTTGTAAAAAAAATCTAAATTTCATTAATAAAAAATTAAGTATTATTTTACTGGAATATGTTTTTGTTCAGGTATTTTACACAAAAATAACAACCCAATTGACACATAACTACTAGTAAACCTATTGAATTTTAAAACTTGCACACAACAAAAGGGAAACTAACCTTTCAAATGCGATAATCTTCCATTGAATATGTTGTCAATAACAATGTAGCTACTCCACAAAATTGCTCCAAGTCTTTTAACGAACCTCGAAAAGCCTTGATGTGATGTGAGGAATAGTGATAATGAAATTTATGATATAACAGAAATTACGGAATTGTTTTACCGCACGGTTAATGTGGGATTAATTTGTTTTTATAAAAAAATTAACATATAAATTTTGTTATGGTGATATAAGGTACTATAATAAAACGAACATTATAGAATTGTTTTACCGCAAGGTGAATGTGAGATTAATTTGTTTTTATAAAAAAATTAACATATAAATCTTGTTATGGTGATAAAGTAAATTATGATAAAGCGAATGTTACAAAATTATTTTACCGCATGGTGAATGTGATATTAATTTTTTTATTATAAAAACTCAACATATAAATCGTGTTATGGCGATATAGCAATTTATTTTAAATGTGTGATAAATGTTTTTTTTTTTTTTTTCTTGGTAAAGACTAATTCTATTAAGTGAAATATAGTACAATCAGGATGAACAAAAAACTGGCAAACCGGAAATGATGGAGCCATCAACCTCGGTTCCGGAAGAAGGACTCATAATTACATCAGAAGACAAGAAATCACAGAATGCCTGATTACCCCTTAGGGCCAGAAACTACAACACATTGTTTTTTTCCTTTCTTTTTGTTGACTTTTGTCCAGCCATCATGGGGAGAATGAGCTAGGACAACTTGAAGACTGGAATTCCCTTCCATATGGAAATCCTTTTCTGATTCAGAGGAGGTCTCATGGGTGCGTTTCTGGGCTATAGCTGGGTCTTGAGAGCGCCCCATAGGATCCTTGGGCGGATCCATCGGCTGAGGCACCTGTTCCGAATCCGAATCGCTTTCCCCTTCCTCTGGATTGGGGGGAGGGCTGGATCTTCGTTCTGGCTACGGTGTACAGGGAGCCCACCGCTTGGGTTTGGTTTTCGCAAAGATTCCCTTTTTCGATCTTGCTGGTAGCGCTAGGCAGGAGGTCTGAAGATGCCCTGTTAGGTGACAATGGCGGCATCGGAAGGCAGTGTTTTCGTAATCGAGAAACTGGGTCCAAACAGTGTCATTGATCTTGAGATGGATTTGCTCTGGCAAACCCTTGCTGAGATCTAGCTCTACACAAATTCTGGCATAAGTGTAGAGACCTTGGATTTCCCGCATGTAGTCTCCCATGAGAAAGCTGCCCAAAGCGTTGCCTATTTGCCTGTATATTGCTGTGCACCATAGATGTAATGGGAGATTTGGGAGCCTGATCCAAACAGGGGCTTTTGTGATAACTACAGAGGCTGGGTCAAAGTCTGGGAACCATGGAGTTAAGAAGAGGCCTGCCGCTCCCATGAACCAAGGGCCTTCCTCTAAGGCATCTTCATAGTGCTCGAGGTTATCGAACAACACTATAAAATATCCCTTTGCGCAGAAGTAGACCTTGCAGCTGCGTGTCCAATTGTCATAGATCCAGTCCAGAAGATCCTTTGAGCGTGGCCAGAGCCCATTGAATCTGCATATGATGGCCCTTTCTGCGAATTTTTGGGTTTCGTCTGCCAGTTTTGGGTAAGAGATCTCAATAGAGGGAATCTCCTCCACTTTGTCAACCAAGAAAGGCTTGGGAGCAGCCTGAACTGGTGGAGTTGTCTTTTCAGTCTTCTTGCCATGGACGGCATCTTTATATGAAAAAGCATTGGTTGAGGATGGTTCTCCCTCAGCTCCTCCTCTTAAACGGAGGGTTAAAATGATAGATGCATCTTTCTTAATGCCATAAAAAGAAATAGGAAAGAGATCCTCAAGTTGTTTACCTTCATAGAGAAGCCGCTGAGCTGTAGAGGGTATCCCTAGTTTGATGTCCAGTGCATGCTTGAGATTCTGCACTTGGTCCGTCGGGCTTACCCATTGTAGCATGGTTTTGCCCGTTATGAGCTTGATTTGAACCTGGAAAGGTGAGGAAGGTTCTGAAAGCTCCTTTCCCCTGCAGATCTTTCCAAAAGCTAAGGTCAGAGGAGATACTAGGGGATCTGCCTGATCGTCCTTAGCCACAGCGCCGACAATCTGAAAAGGGCAGCCAACTCGCGCTTTGGAAGCAGGGGAGCGGGGCCAAGCTATCTTTGAACTCTCGGCCATGAGAGTTGCTGGTGCATTTGAGTCTGCGGCACAAGTTTTCATGGCGCAGCCATCTTTCACGCCGGCGGCTGGGGGTATGGAGGCCGTGGCGTTAAGTTCCGAGCCAGCGTTCATGGCCTGTCCATCTTGCGAACCTATATCTGAGCTACAGGACCTGACTGTTTGCTTGGATCTATTGATCCCCTGCGTAGCCCGAGCGATCAGAGACCCAACTGAGGCCGAGGGCAAGACGGCGGAACTAGGGATCAGAGACCCAACTGAGGCCGAGAGTAAGACGGCGGAACTAGGGTTCATACTTGGAGCTCCGGTCGATTCCTCAACCTCCTTTTTACCAAATATAATTAGTGTATATCGTGTGATAAATGTTATATAGTTTGAGTAAAAAATCAATTTACGTAAAAGATTTAGTTTACAATTTTAATTTAAAGATTTAGTTTAAAAGATTAATTTCATGAGAAAATTTTTGTTAAAATTTTTCAATAAATTTAGAAGAAAATTATGAATGAAAATACATGAAATGAAATTTTTGGAGGGAAAAATTTCGGCAAAAAAATTTAGAGGGAAACTTTGGAGGGATTTTTTCATTCTTTAAGCTATATATTATCATTAGGAGAGAGTTCATTTGTATCATTCAACCTCTTTTGTTTGAAAGGCATGGATTCTTCCGATAGTGAAGTTTTTCTTTGTGAAGCGTCAACATCTTCGTCGCGTAACAACTCTATTCATATTGATGAATATAATGGAAATTATTCCAATATGAATAGGGAATCAAATCTTCCACTTAGTCCTAATCCTAAGGATATGAGAGCATCATTGATGAAGGGCTGGATGAAGAATTTCAAATAAATAAAGAGTCACGGTTTCCACTTAGTCCTAATCCTATGGACTATGAGAGCAATAGTGATGAAGAGCATGATGAAGATTTTCAAATAAATAAAGAGTCGTGGTTTCCACTTAGTCTTAATCCTATGGACTATGAGAGTAGCAGTGATGAAGAATTTCAAATGAATAGAGAGTCACGGTGTCCACTTAGTCCTAATACTATGGACTATGAGAGCAGCAGCGATGAAGAATTTCAAATGAATAGAGAGTCACGGTGTCCACTTAGTCCTAATCCTATGGACTATGAGAGCAGCAGTCATGAAAAGCATGATGAAGAATTTCAAATGAATAGAGAGTCGTAGTTTCCACTTAGTCCTAATCCTATGGACTATGAGAGCAACAGTGATGAAGAATTTCAATTGAATAGAGAGTCACAGTGTCCACTTAGTCCTAATCCTATGGACTATGAGAACAACAGTGATGAAGGCTAGGATGAAGAATTTCCAATAAATCGAGAGTCACATTTTCCACCTAGTCCTAATCCTAAGGACTATGAGAGAAATTGATCAGGAGCTCAGGACCAAGTGTCGTAAAATGGTCAAAAATTAAAGTGCTTAGAACTGGTTTGAACCTAAACGACCGGATAGAGCTCGTCTTCCTGATTCCGGCGCCATGAACGGTTCGGAAAACGGTCGCCGTATGAGAAAGTTATGCCAAAAAGAAGAATTGCCTAATAACATTGAAATTTTGAATTTTTTTCAAAAAAAAAAAATTAAAAGAGAATATTCCACAAGATATTCATTGGAATATTATGTTTTGGGCAACGAATGACAGGCTGCCACGTGGCAGTCCCAGCGGCCGCCACGTGGCCCAGGGTGACGTCAGCATATATTTGTGGCGCATTTCAAAATTTTGTGGGACAATGGATGATTGAACCCACAACCTCGCATGTATTAGCACTCCGTCTTACCGTTGGGTCAAAACAACGGTTCTTGTTATGTGGGCACACTATACTATAGTTAAGGTTTAAAAATCATTTGGGGCAGGAAAAGAAGGGGGCCAGCCCCCCATACCATGTGACCTTCCGCCCATAACCACGGGCCATAACATATAACCACCAGTTCAGCGCGTAATCCGAGGAAAACTGCCAGTTGTATAAATGCGTTCACATGCGCATTAAAGACAAACAGTTAAATCCGGCGGTCAGGTCAGGATTTGGCGGAGAATATGGCAGAGCGCTCCAAAAATGGCGGAATTGCCAAATTTAGCGGGGTTATCTGGCAGTTAGCCAGTTTTAACTGGAGTTTTTCTAGGGCAGACTGGAGAAACTTTAATGAGCCATAACTTTGGCTAGGAAAGTCTTTTTTGGACGATTTTTTTTTTGATTTTGGGTCTCTTCGACCTTCTGAAGCCATTGGAATAGTTTTCACAGCCATCTAAGGTCGTTTGCAGGTGATTTTGCTTCATGGAAGTTCTAGGAGCCACTAGGGCCAAATCAGTTTGGGAGTTGCATTGGGAATTGTGCAGCCAGTGAATGTGGAACGAAGGTCATTCCTGAAGTTTTTCAGCATTCTAAATCCATTTCTACATCTCGTTTTTCATGTTGAGGCATTCTTCTCACTGTTTAGCTTCAGGGAAGCTTTCAGGGCCACTAGGGCCATTTCAGTGCTTGAGCTGTTTGGGGGCTATGTTCATCCATTTTTGGTGATTAAAAAGCCTATGTCTGTTATTTTCGACCTTCTGAGTCTAATGGCAGAGGTTTCAAACCCAATTGAGGTCATATTCACCTCGAAATTCTCCATGCAAGTTTAAAGGGCCACTAAGGCCAATTGGGGAAAGTACTGTATAAGGTACAATTTCACTGTTTAGTGTTTGGGAAAGAGCATGTTTAGCTAATTCCTATCTTCTGATTCTGTATTTACAGTCAGATTTGTCTTTCGAGAAACTCCTATTCTTGTATTAGCCTTTATATCATTTTTAATACAAGAGGACAAGCCTAGTTTGAGAGGTTTGGTCCAGCAGATGTAGCCCAGAGGGGGTGAACTGCTTTATCATTTTGATGTATTTATTTGCTGAAGATAAACAAAACTGATATAAAGTGTTAAACAACAAATATACATAACTTGCATACACACATAATCACCTATTCAGCTGCAGAAAGTTATTTGTCTTATTCCGCAAGACATCAAACTTCAAGTATGTGTATGTCAAAGACTTCTAAGTGTTTACTTTGTTATTTCTTTAGGCAGAGCCTGTAGAGGGCCAGGTAGCCTCTGGAACTCATCCTCTCTTTAGAGGTGACATGTCCGGTGAATGCCCCTACAGTCTATCTCTGTATAAGAAATAATAAGTTTTCACATTTTCAGAGGTCACTTGGAGTGTATAGCTCACATTTTCAATTATGGGAAATGGATACCTTGCACCCTTAAACAAGTACATTCCATTTTCAGATCAGAAATAGTGATCCGGATTTAAACATGAACGCAAAAAATTACAGATATAACCATAAATACAAAGATGCAGTAGAAATAACACTTCATTTCATTAATATTAAATACTGAAATATGCTTACAAACAAAATGGAAATAAGACTAACTCGAGCGATGGTAGCTTATCTCTGAGAAGAGATGTGGCGGCTACATGCATGTGAACTATGTTACAATGAGGCTCAAAGGCCTATTTATTATTGAGAAACAATGGAAAACCCTAAACATCCAAAAACCTAACCCTAGGAGATGAAGCGCCAAAAATGTGGGCCCCGTTTGGGTAAATTGGTACATCAACTTCCCGGGGTCATAACTTTGGCATACGATCTCCATTTGGCTATCATAATACCTCGTTTCAAAGATGTCGAAGAGAAGGCCAAAAAAAATCAACAAGTTGGTTTGGGATGTTTCTGGTCTCTCCGTTTTCCCTAAAAACGTCGTTTAGGGCCTCAAAATAGCTCCAGAAGTTCAGGACCCGAAAAACTGCCAAAAATAGTAAATTGTGTTACAATTAAGGAAACCGAAAAACTGAAAGAGACAATATTGGGGGTCCAAGTGGAATAGGCAGGTGGCCACCAATATCCACCTGGATCAAATAGTGACGAATGGCAGGATGAAGCACTTAATCTTAATCCTAAGGACTATGAGAGCAGTAGTGACAAATGGTAGGATGAATAATTTCCAGTAAGTAAAGAGTCACATTTTCCACGTAGTCCTAATCCTATGGACTCTGAGAGCAACACTGACAATGCACATGATGAAGAATATCCAATAAACATTGATTCAATTTTCCATTTAGTCCTAATTCTAAAGACTATGAGGGTAGCACTAAAGAAGGGAAAGATGATGAATATCCTCTAAGTCAGTATTTCAAAAGCACAAATTATCACAGTGAGGATAATATTCCTCATAATGATGATGAAAATGTTTATACAGATGATGATCCAATGATGGAGATGTTGCCAACAAATATTGTATCGAGGAGTAGGAGCAGATATTTTCATATCAATCCAAGATGTTCTAGTAATACAAGGGGTAGAGTAGCATATCTGACGAGAAGAAGTTCTATCAGTGCTCTCATTTCAAGTGAATGTTGTCAAAAAGATTGTTTGAAACATATGAATTTCAAGTTTTCATTGGAGAAACGGAAGAGATATTTGTCAATGAATAAAAGCATGCAAAATTTATATTTAGTGGGGTGCATGCAACCTACATTGTGAGGTTATGACTATCATAATGGGTCTTTATTTATCTTTAGAAAGGCTTTCAAAATGTTTCATTCAATGGGAAATTTTCGTTTATTAAGAATCCAAGAAAATTTGGAAAAGGATCCCACATTTTATTCAGAAGTACGTCATAGACGACAGTTTGGGCCATTATCAAATACTGCAATGTCATGGATGAAAGACTTATTTTCAAAGCATGGAGAGTGTATGCCAAATAGAGAGACAATACATATTCCATATAATTTATCAAGACGAGAAATCTACAACTCATACAAAGAATATGCAAAAGGTGCTGAAGGACATGGTCGATTTATTACATATCAATATTTTGTGAAGATATGGAAGAAAGAATTCAACAATGTCTGTATTCCTAAGAAGACAAGGATGGGGATTTGCAGTACATGTGCTTCTCTTAAATAAAAAAGGGATAAATGTGAAGGGGCATAAAGAGGTAAGCATTCATAACATTATTTTTTAAAATTGTATCAACTATGAAAACATATTTATTAATGGCTTTCTTTTATGTTGTGTAGATTCCATTGTCAAAGCGCTTCAAGAGCATCACGAACAACAAACAAGTGAAAGGAAAAAGTTGTACAAGCATCAAAATAAGTGTTATGATAATCCAAATAAATATTTGGGTTTGATAATTGATGGTATGGACTAGAAGAAAACACTTCTACCACATTTTGTTTGCACACCCAAAAATTTACAGGAGGAAAATTTTATTTAGTATCACTTGGTCGGTTGTATGGTCTTCAATGGAAAAATATTGCCAAGGGTATACTTCACATCTCCCAATATTCTAATGATGCAAATAGGACAATAACCATAATTCATGATGTGCTTTCTCATTGGTCTGGTAATCTTCCTAAAGTTTTGTATCTACAATTGGACAACACTTGTCATGAAAACAAAAATCAGATTGTTTTTGGATATCTAAACATGCTTTTTGAATTGAGAATTTTTCAGAAAGTAAAGGTTGGTTTCCTTCTTCTTCTTCTTTTACAAAGTCGGCTGCTATTTATATTCAAAAAAGATAGGGGAGACTAAGCTCCATTGTTACAGGGTAGTGTAGATGAGAAGCAGAGCAGGGGAGGACAACATTGAGAACAAAATCCCTTTTGCTTTTGTCATTCTTAACTGTATGAAAAACTGAGCTAGTATAGACTCAAACAAACTGAAATAACAAAAGACAGTATTTGCAATTCATGCTTAATCAATGCTTATGTGATGGATTTGACATGCCGTGGATTCTTCAGGGTTGCCTTCAACATCTCTATTTCTTACATTTGCTGAGCTGGTACTTGGAGCATTATTTTTTTCTAGAATATGCTTTAGAATATCCACGGACTCTTTGACATGGTTGCACCTATTTGAGAGGTCATTGAACTGTCCTTGGAGTAAAGAAACTCTGTGATGGAAGAGATTGAGGTCGGCCTCATGTTTCTCCTTATTAATTTGAGCCTGAGTGTCAATTTTGGTATCCAAGATCTTCTGCTGTGCGCGGATTTGCTCCAGCTCTGCCTGGAGATTAGCACAGTGGAAGCAATCTTCGCTTCTTGCCATGCTTTGAGAGCAATTTGTTGAACCTGAGTGTAGCACAAGCCTGTAAAAGTGCAGCTCCAATGGGCAGAGATCTGGGATAGAGAGGTAGCAGGGGGCTTTGAAAAGCAAAGGGACGGAAGATCGGGATGAAGAATGATGAGGGAGATGCGAACGCATAGAAGGGGAATGCAAGAGCGGAAGAGGGAAGAGGGAGGAGTGATTCAGATCGAGGGGGACCATGATTAAATACAAGTGCTTGGCCAGAGAATCGAGGAGGTATGGAAATGCATTCACATGAAAATTGAGAGATAGTTCACGGGAATGGTATGAAGATAGCAGGGGCGCTTGTGAGAAAAGACGGAGGCTGAGTATTTGGGTTGAATTTAGAGATTTTATGACATTGATATCCTCTGCAATAGATTCAGAGGAGATTTTAGGTGACCCGTGAGCTAAATCAATCATGAGAATAATACAAATGTCAGCGAGGAGGGATCCGATGGAACTAGACACCTCTGTAGATAGTCTGTGAGGTGATTTATTTTTGATTATGGCAGAAAACATTGTGACTCAGAGGCGTTACAACAAAGAATGCCAATAGGATGGAAGCAGGCTCTGTTTGCACACGTATCTGCCTCCTTGTTGAGAGTGCGGAGTACAGGATAGAATCGAGCTTCTTTCATCTGTTTGGCAAGTGCTTGGCATCTACTGATTGATTGCTGTAGGATCACATTGGAGGCACTTCGGTTGTGTACCATCAAGCTAATGACAATAGCCAAGTCTCCAATGATCGTTGCTATGTGTATGCCAAGTTTTTGAAGCTGGAGGAGACCTTGGTAGAGGGCAAGAACTTCGGCCCTGTTATTGGATAGATTGTCTAGTCCCCATTCATAGTCAGTTATGATGTCTCCATTGGCATTACAGATGATTCCTCCAGCCCCGGCCATTCCTGGGTTAGATTTAGATGCACCATCAAAGAAAAGATAATGAGTGTTGTAGTTTCTGAGCCATAAAGAAAAATCCTCATCTTTCATTCTAATTTTCCAACTGTAACTAGAGTTGTTGCTACTGTTGGTGTTACTTCTGCTGTGGGCATTGTTATTTTTGTCCAGCAAGTACCCTATGAAGTTCCTTTCTTCCACATAGAGATCAGTTGTGTCAAGTTTCCCTTGACTTTTAGCAGACATTGCTTCTAATGTGAGACTCCATGCCTTATTGTATAAATTCCTGATGCTGGTTTCTTTGTCCTTGAAGACCATGTGATTTCGAGCTAGCCATATGTTCCACAAGATAGAGCATGGTAAAGAATTCCATACTCTACGTGCAACGCCATTTTTTTTAATGCTGCCAAGGGTAGTTTCTTTTCCATAGTTGTAGAGCTTCAACAACAGATCTGTTGGTACCCCAAGGTAGGTTGATGTTCCGGAAAGCTTCTCTCCAACAAGCTATGGCAAAGGGGCAATCTATGAACAAATGCTGAATGGTTTCTTCAGCTGCTTGACAATTTGGACAACGGGATGGGTGAATTACCCCACGTTTTTTTAGATTCTCAGAGGTGAGGACTTTCCCTTTTAGGAGGACCCAAATAAAGAATTTTATTTTTGGGAGGGTCTTCATTTTCCAAGCTATTTTCCACTACGTCCAAATGGGCATGGGGTGTTCATTACTGCAGATATATTGGTAAGCGGCTTTGACTGTGTAGTTGGAGCCTGAGGGGTCCTAATGAAAGCCATCATCATTGTTGCGTTTGGTGGGGGCAATGCCATGAAGATGGGTTTGAAGATTGGTGAGGCTTGCTTCCATTTAAATGGGTATATTTGGGAAGGTCCATCCTTTCCAAATCTGAGACTGGGCGTCCCACTGAGATATCTAATCCAAATTATGAATACCCATGCTGTTAAGAAAGGATAAGATCTACTGAGTACCAGGTCTGCTGCTAATGGGTTGCTGGCCCATTATCTTGTCTGCTCCAATTCTAATATTACTGCCACCCTTGGGAACCTTGGAAATGTTTTGTGCAAGGAGGGGGATTGCTTTCTTACACAGTCGCCAGATTTTAGAACAAGATCTGCTAGGGATCTCATGATCCAAGAGTTGTTGCCATGGGGTATTGAGATATTTGGTTTCTAACACTTTCTTCCACCAAGTAGGCTTGCCATTAATGAGCCTCCACACAATCTTGCCACCAAAGGCCAGATTTTTGAGTTTTGGTGATCTAATTCCAAGCCCTCCACGCTCTTGAGATTTAATAACTTGTTTCCAGTTTATAAGGTTATATTTCTTTCTTTCATTTTCCCCCCTTGCCAAAGAAAGTGACGGAGAATGGCCTCCACTTTGTGGTGAAAACTAGCTGGGGCTTGCAGGAGCAAGAATTGATATAAGGGTAAGGAGGAGAGACATGATTTTAGAAGAATTAGGCGCCTTGCTGGGTTAAGCCAAGAGGTGCCCCATTGCTGCACTTTCCTTTTCATTTTGTCAATAATAGTGTCCTAGACTGCAGCTTTCAGATTGCCAGCACTCACTGGCATGCCCAGGTAGGAAAAGTGCCCCCAATCCAACTTGTAAGGGTCTCCAAAAGTGTTGGCAATGCTGTGCAGAGTTTGAGTAGAAGTGTTCTAGCCATAGATGCAGTTCTTGAGGTAGTTGACCAAACCTCCAGAGTAGCTCATATATTTATCTAGGAGGGATTTGAATCGAAGAGCTATGATGTTGGAGGCTCCTCCCATTAACAATGTATCGTCAGCAAATTGGGAATGGTTTATGTTCTGACTCCATTTCCAAATTTGATCCCAATAATAAGTCCCATGTGACGATTGTAGTCCAAGGCCCTGCTGAAAGATTCAGCCATCAAGATGAAAAGGTAAGGAGAGAGGGGGCAACCTTGTCTTAGACCTCGGGAAGATTGGAAGGAAGGCCCTGGTCTACCATTAATGAGAGGGGAGATCCAAGGGCCAGTAATGCATGCTTTGACAAGGTCAATGAAGGGCGTGAAAAATCCCAATTTGTCCAAAACAACAAATAAAAAGGAGTGCCTAACTCGATCGAAGGCATTGGCTAAGTCAAGTTTTAGGATGAAGCCTTTTTCATTTCTAGTTTGGCTGGAATGAATGGCCTCTTGGACTAGAAGGATGGAGTCGGATATTTGTCTGTTGGCCAAGAAACCTCCTTGGTTTTTAGAAATGAGAGAGGGAAGGAGAGGTTTGAGGCGCGAAGCAAGGATTTTGGTCAAGATTTTATAAGAAGAGTTGCACAAAGAAATGGGCTGGAAACGAGAGAAGGATGAGGGTCTATTCTCTTTGGGAATAAGGGAAAGATGAGTGGCATTAGTGTATCCTCCGATTTTGCACTTGCGCTGAGCCCATCTTATCATTTTGACAAGGTCTTTTTTGATAGTTCCCCAATAAGTTCTGTAAAAACAAATGGGGAAACCATCTAGCCCAGGGGCTTTGTCTGGCTAGAGCGTCCAGATGGCATTTTGAATTTCATCCTCTTCAATTTCTTTGATTAAGCTTGCATTGATTTCCTCACTGATTCCCGTGGGCAAGTGCTGAAGAAGATCTGAGTAGTCTTTTGCTGCTTTTGTCTCAGTTAGGAGGACGTTGTAATAGTCTAAGGCAGTCTTCTTAATAGCATCTTGAGCAGTTTTGAGATGACCTTCCTTGTCAGTGATGGAGGTGACATTATTCCTAATTTTCCTGACTGTGGCTTGCTTGTGGAAGAAGGCAGAATTTTTATCCCCTCCTTGCAACCAAAGCTGTCTCGATTTTATTCTCCATTTTTGTTCTTCATCTCTATTGGCACGATAAAGCTAGAAATAGAGATCGCCTTCTAATGCTCTGTATTCTTGGGAGAGTCCTTGTTCCTCTATTTTGTTGTGGACCCTTTCTAATTCGCTTTTTATTTCAGTTTTGGCCTTCTCTGGTTCTTTGTAATAATTCTTTGCCCAATCCTTTAAGGCACATTTGGTCCTCTTCAACTTGCTTTCCCAAATGAATCCCAACGATCCTTCTATGTGCTGAATCCATGTGAGTTTGACAATCTGATCTGCGGCGGGAATGCTGCTCCAAAGTGAGCCGAATTTAAACGGAATGGACCCTAAGGGGCAGTGGGCCTCAAGGACTAGGACTGTAGGATAATGATCAGAAGCCAAATAGGGAAGGACAAAAACATAAGCAGTAGAGTAAGCAGAAAGAAGAGAGACATTTATCATAATCCTGTCTAGCCGCTGCATAATGTTATCTTTGCCCAATTTGCGGTTGTTCCAAATGAATCTGCGGTTTTTTGGAACAACGTCAACTAAATCGTGTTCCTGCATGATAATTTCCAGCTTTGTTCTATGGGGATCATGGGTAAAAATACCTCCTCTCTTCTCATTGGAGTGGAGTATGAGATTGAGATCTCCGCCAAGAATAATATTACTATTATCTTCATCATCTATGTTTGTTTTGAGAGAAGCCCAACATTGCTCTTTATCTATGAAGTGATTTGGTGCATAGATATTGTAGATGACTATCTGTTTGTTATCTGACTAATTCTCTAGAGTGACTTTAATCTAATACTGACTGATTGTATTGGATATGCATGTCCAAGTACTTTGGTTCCAGATGGTGGTGATTCCGCCGGAGGCGCCCCTTGATTCACAAATGTAACCTTCATATTGCTTGAGCTGATCAATGATTCCTTTCATTTCTTGATGTCCTTGTTTTGTTTCTTGAAGCATTAAGATTCCTGGTTTCTCATGAGCTATCAGGTCTTTCAAGGCAACAATTTTAGAGGGGTGCCCTAGTCCCCTGTTGTTCCAGGATAGGACCTTCATCATTGAGTATGGGGTATACGGAGAGTTGCTCGCCCTCCTTGCTCCTTGTGTGCTACTTCTTTGCTATTTTGCCCCAAAATGTAGGTTTCTATGGGGTTTTGTGTACCCATGGCTATGTCTTTTTGGGCATTTTCATCCCTCTGCTGCTTTATGGATTTTCTACCTGGTCCTTGTTTTTTATGCATTTCCATATTTACACCGTGCTCTTTGGAGGAGCTCCTGGTTGTGCGGGTAAGGGGAGGGTCATGAGATGAAGAGGGAGAAGTTTGCGAAAGGGGGATGGGGATGGGGGGGTCATTTTCAGGGAGGGAAAGGGCATCAAAGGGGTTAGATGATTCCAAAGGAGTCTCAGAGTGAGGAGCAGTGGCAGAAATGTTAAGGAGAGGATCCAGGGAGGAGGTGGAGGGGGGAGCTGAGTGATTAATCTTGGGAGGAGCAGCTTCAGGGTTTGCCTTAGGAACGGAGGCAGTCTTCTTTTTTTTTACAGTTTCCCATTGCTCATCTTGTGTAGCGTTTTCAACATCAACTAACTTAGAGCAGCGGTTGGAAAAATGGCCATATTCGTGACATATCTTGCATTTAAACAAGATCTATTTGTAGTCTAGCTGCTGGATGTGAGTCTAGTCATCCACTTTGAGCTTGATAGCTTCCGGAAGACCCTTGCCGAGATCAAATTCAACACAGATGCATGCACAAGCTTGCATATTGTCCTTTGGCTCGCTGCGATCAATAAACTTCCCAACAGCATTACCGATGGCTCGAACCGATTCATCTCCCCAATAATGGAGAGGGAGATGAGGAAGCCGGACCTAGACCAGGACTGCACTAGGGACATCAAGTTCGGGATCGAAGTCTAGAGTCCATTTGTTTACATACAATCCTTTGGAATTCATGAAATACGGTCCGTTCCTGAAGATTAGATCCTTGTGTTCTCTTGATTCAAATTGGAAGGTGAAGTATCCTTTCCCACAGAAGCGAATAGAGATTTTGCCTCTTATTTTGTCAGCCTAGTTCCACTCAATCCACCTTTGTATTGTCTTTGGGGAGGGCCACAGGCCAGTGAATTGCCCGATGAGGCCTCGTTCTGCTAGAGAAAGAGTCGCCATACGAGGAAGGGTAGGAGGAAGAACTACTTCTTGCAATCCATCCAACTTCTTTACAAATTTCGAAATTGTAGGACGAGGATGCTGGGGCGGAAGGGATTTTACCAGGGCAGAGAAGGCCATTTGGGCAGCTGCCGCCTTCGGGGTTGCATCCAGAGGGGCCATGGAAAACAGGATGGTCGAAGGCCGCGAGCGAAGGAGGACGCAGACTCAGAGCAGAGCGACGTGACCTAGTTGTGGCTATTTTTAAGGTTCGTTTCCTTCTTGTCGGGCACACTCATGACCATGATCAGATGTTCAATCGTTTTTCAGTCACATTGAGGAGGAAGGAAGTTGGGAGCTTGCCATCATTAATTGAATGTATTAAAAAATCATACATGCAAAAGCCTATTTTTGATGTGATGCAATAAACTGTTGACATGCGAAGGTTTATTCTGGGATCACATGGTGAGGAGAAATGCATTGAACGACTTAATGACATTAGATTCCAACATCAATTTCGTATCAAAAAAATTGATGGGAAAACACTAATATAGGGAAAGAAGTGTTCAACTACTGCAGAATGGGCGTCGTCATCAGGTTTGGAATTTTTGAAGTTCATTGCAGATTATCCAATATTTGTGTCAAATATATTGTTATTACAATCAGTTGCTGAAGTTCATAATGCACGCAGGCAGGATAGAGATATAAATTATTCTGATTGCCTGGAAGAAATTAAAAAATGTATTAGATATACATATGAGTACTTTGATATTGCTAATTCGATTTGGTGGGAGTGTTTTTTCAATAATCAAAGTGATATCATTTCAAGAACAACAAATGAAGATATACCTTTGAAAACTTCATTTATTTGGCCATAAAATGTGTCAAATGAACATGAGTAAAGAAACATTATTGAACAACAACAATCTCATGGTATTATTAATTCTTCATAGGTAAAGGAAAGAGAAATGTATATTGGTTCTAGAAGATCTCGTGCACCATGTGAAGCCATGGAAGACATTTATAGGGGTTCAGTACAAGATATTAAAGAGGGTTGCATGATTGTAGTGCTAGCAGACGGAGATCCCAATGGCTATCCATTATGGGTTGCTAAGGTTATAAAAGTTATTACAGAAAGTGAAGATGTTGCAGGTGTTGAAGTACATTGGTATTCCACAAATACACACCCATTCAATGGTGTGTACAAGCCAGAGATGGTAGTTGATAAAAAAGAAAGGGTACAAATATAAATCGTCGCGGCACAGACGTCCTAAAATTGGACGATGTTGACATACTTGTTTATGACTTCAATTTCGAACTCTTCACTTCAATATGATAGAGATTCTGAAGAGGTTGTTACCAAAAGGAACAATGTTGAGATGGGATTCTATTGAAACCAGTCGTAGATCCAGAAGAATTTTGAAACCTGAAATCATGGGCATGCATGTGGACTCAAATGGGGCACTAGTTGATGAAAGAGAAGAATATGGAACATATTCATCTGCATCCAGTCATTCATCTGAAGATGTGAATTTTGATGGTGTGCGAGAAAATATGAGTGATTTTGAATAATTTTCTAATACAATTTATATAACTGATGTTTGCATTATATCTTGAAATAAAATTTTTGATTCCCATATGGTGTTAAATGAAGTTATGAGTCATTTTTATGTTTGTTGGATTATATGTTTTAATTATGATGATTTTTATTGTTTAGAATATCTACAATGCAACAATAACTTAGAGATATAATTTATGTTTCATTCAATCTACAAGTATTGACATTTTGATTAATTTAGTCATGTAATTTGTTCATAATGTGTTGAAAACTTAGAGTTTTTTAATTCTATGGTTGAAAATTTTCCAATTTTTTTTGTTATCTTTAATGTTATGGTTGAAAACAATTAGAATTTTAGCAATCTTTAGTGTCATGTTATTATATGTTTAACAACATGGATGAAAACTAATGGAATTTTAATGTGTTTCAGATCCCATTATTTTATTTTTATCGTCATTACTAAAAAATGCTGAAATTATACATGGAAAAGAAAAATGTTATTCTACCAAAAACATTAGTGTGTTTTTTTTCCTAAAAAACAACTGTTTTTTGCACACAAAAAATTGGTTTTACTGCCATTTTTTTAAATGTTGAAAATTGACCCTAAAAAAAGAACATCGTTCTAGTATACACACTTTTCGTTTTTAGCACTACTTTTCATGTTTCTTTAGGGTTTTTTGGCTAGAGTTTCTGTTTTGAGTTTATAGTTCATGTTTCAAAGTTTACATTGTTAGAAGTAGAAGAAGAAGCTAATGAAGAAGTAGAAGAGGATGGAGACGAGGGAGACAAGCCAAAATAAAAAAGTCAAGGAGGAAGAAAGAGAAGCAGATGCACAAACTGTGCAAAACACGAATAAAATAGTGCCTAAGAAAGACCTAATTATAGAAATTAATATGTAGATTCAAAACTGCTCATGAAATTTACTAAATCATGAAGCTACTCTACTGATCTACGGAAGTTAATTCACCATCTAAAACAAGAATCAATTACATGCAAAAGGAAATATCACACATGCACAAAGATTTATCTAGGGGAAAGAAATTGCTTAAAACCCCTTACTATATGTATTGCATTAATCAGAGAATAGGGAAGAAATACAATGCTTGCTCAAGCCTGAGCACACCCTACAAGTGTATAGTCTATCCCTCTGTCTGACTAACTGAACCTGTCCCAACACTTAGCTAATTTTTCAAGCCTCCAAGCTCCTATTTCCTTGCGTTGTTTCCTTGGGAAATTGCCCCTGTTATTTAAGAATTTCACACCAAGAAATTGCGCAATTACCATAGGCCAATCCTTTGACTACATACACCACCTGTACAACTTGGATTAGTTTACAATTGATAGTACACTACCCTTGAACTCAATTCTCAACTGGGTAACTCGAATTCTCTGCATGCAACAATTATTTTGGGCTAATTGATCACTCAGTTTGGTTGAAGTTACACATCCAAAACTTGACCTCCACTAGTTCGTCTGATGGTTAGAACTACTTAAACTGACTATAACTCAAATTAACTGAAATAGATTACTACATATTAGCAATCAATCATGTATAACTGAACTCAAGTGTCTCCAACTCGAATTTACTGAGTTAATTGAGTGACAAGTTCCATGTCACTTTGGTTAACTACCTCCAAGTATTCTGCTAAAATATAAATTCGAATTTTAATCTAGTTTTACCAAGGTAAAGTAAAGACTAGATTTTCTTGTTGCATTTCGACACTCCCTCTCAGCAAGGAAGGGATTATCAGATACCCCAATCCTGCTTCTATGGAACTCGAAATTGCCTCTTGACAAGGCATTTACCAAAATATTTGCATCTTGTTCCTTTGTCAGAATGTATTGCAACAACATAATCTACCTCTGCACACATTCTCGTAGATGGTGATACCTGATGTCAATATGCTTGGATCGATCATGAAATACTAGATTCACAGAGATTTTGATACAACTCTGATTGTCACAGGAAATCACCGTAAGATCCATCTTCTGACCAAATAATCCAACAAGAATATTTCTCATCCAGATAGCCTCACATGTCGCTTGACTTGCAGCCATGTACTCTGCTTCTACTGAGCTGAGTACCACATATCTCTGCTTCCTATTGTACCAAGAAACTGCTGCTGACCCAACACTAAAAATTCCTCTTGATGTGCTCTTCCTGTCTGATGGACTCCCACCCAATCTTCATCTATGAAGCCTTGTAGCTTCACTCCCTCTGTTCGTCTATACCAAAGACCAAACTGAGTAGTGCCTCTAAGGTATCTCAACACATGCTTTTCTGCCTTCCAATACAGTTTGGTTGGCTTAACCATTGCTTGACTAAGCTAGTTAACTGCATAACACATGTTTGGTCGTGTGTTCACCAAATACATAAGTTAACCCACAAGCTACTTGTAAATGGTAGCCTCCACTACTTCACTTGAAGTAGCATCCTCTTCCCTCCAGTTTCCTACTAGAGGAGTATCCATGGGTTTGCACCTGTCCATGCGGAACCTTTGAAGTATCTCGTTGTCACATTTTCCCTGAGAGACAAATAGTTCCCCATCTCGTTTCCATACTTCAAAACCAAGTAAGTGGTGCATGAGGCCTATGTCCTTCATATTGAACTTGATCAACTACTCATCACAAGTAAGGATCAAGTCGTCTACATATAAAACGATAATCAATCATTTACCTTCTACAACAATGTGATAAAGGTTTGTATCTGCTTCACCCCGAATTGGTGAGATAACTATCAATCTTGGTGTACCAAGCACAGGGTGCTTGCTTTAGTCCATACAAAACTCACTTGAGTTTGCACACATGTGGCTCTCTGTCAAAGGTCTCAAACCCCTCTGGCTACTCAATATACACCTCCTTAATAACTCCATTGAGGAATGTTGTCTTCACATCCATCCGGTGGATCTTCCACCACATCTGCATTGACAGTGCTAGAATTGACTTGAGGGATGAGTACCTTTCTACTGGAGCAAAGGTATCCTCATAGTCAACTCCTTCCACCTGAGAGAACCACTTGGCCACAAATCTGGCCTTGTGTTTCTCTATGCTCATGTCTATTGCATGCTTTACCTTGTAAAGCCATCTTCAACCAACCACTGATTTGTTTGTTGGTCTTGGGACCACTTCCCAAACATTGTTTCTGACAACAGAATCGTATTCCTCTACCATAACAACAACCCATACTAGTTTCTGTTAGGCCCCTATACTACTAGTGTAACCCCTTATTGTTATTAGTATAACCCACTTATTATATTGATGTACCCATGTAGTGCCCATATTGTTACTATTGTGCCCCATAGAAGCCCACTATTGTTATTATTGTGGCTTTATATTATTATTGTTAGGTTGGCTAGGTTATATTGTGACTCATTAGACTCCTATATATAGAAAGGAGGTCTTCTCATTTGTATCATCCAAGAATTGTTCATTTATGTAATGTAAAGGAGGTTGCCCCCTCGAAGAGGCTGAATTCTAAGGCGTGGATCTCTCTTTTCTATCTTTTTGTGAGTTGGTTTCATAACATTTGGTATCAGAGCTTTGGATTCTAGGGTTTCGCTACTCCAAACAGGTCATCGTGGCATTTTCACTATAAATTTTTTTCTGTGATGTTTCAGAAGTCGCAAAAAAAACCCATTTGAGAAGAAATCGCGCTGAACCTTGGGTCCGAATTTCAGAGCTTTTCGCATGATATTTTCGGAGATATGATTTGAGGAAGTTGGTCTTTTTTCAGACTCTTGAATTACATTCAAAACAGGTGACCTGGGGAAAATCGTCATAACTTTCTCTCTGAGGATCGGATTGAAATTTCGTAAGAAGGTACAGAAAGAGGACGGACTTTAGTTTCTTGTATGCATTTTTTAGATCCATAGGTCGAAACAGTGACTCGTGGCACGTCGTACAAGTTTGCTCTACTGAACTAGTCTATAATCAGGTCATCTTGGGAGATTGTGCATAACTATTTCTTGGAGAATCCAATTTGGATCAGAATGGTGGCATTGGAAAGAGGACACAAAGGGCTACTACAGATCACAATTTCAAAACTTAAAGATCCGAAAGTACAGAGTTACAGTCATTTCAAGGTAGAGCTCCTAAAATCAAGAAAAAGCAAGATGAGGAAGTTTGATGGCAAGGATCCGGTAAATTGGATACTTCAGATGGAGCAATATTTTGATATACATGGTGTACAACTGTTACAAAAGGTATGTATTGCATCTTCATATTTAGAACCAGATCAATTTTTATGGTACAAAGGGCTTTGTTCTCGTAAACAACTTGTTACGTGGTCAATTTTCTCGGAGGAAATGATAGCACATTATGAGGATACAAAGAGCAACACCTTCTTTAGAGCAACACCACAACAATTGGAAAGATTAAAAGGGCTTTGTGACATAGTGGAAAGAAAAATTATGGAAACCAGGAAGTGTACCCCTCACAACTACAAAGATGGAAGTGTTGTTTCTCCTAGCCTTCCACAACCTACAAGGGTTACACCACAACAATTGGAAGAAAAAAGAGAAAAAGGGCTTTGTTACAATTGTGATAGCAAATGCACTAAAGGTCATAAGTGTGCTGAGAAGAAATTATTTTACATAGAATATGAAGAGGAGGAAGAAAAGGATCAAGAAACAACAAAAGAAGAAGATATACGCCAGGACCCCACCCCAGAGAAAGAAGAAATGAATCAGACCATATCTTGTAAAGCATTGGCAAGAATTACCACTCCTCAAACTCTCAAGATAGAAGGACATATCAAGAAGAAAAAGGTGCAAGAAGTGAAAGATCACATCGAGAAAGAAGAAATGAATCCAACCATATCTTGTAATTCATTATTCGAAATTACCACTCCTCAAACTCTAGAGATAGAAGGACATATCAAGAAGAAAAAGGTTCAAGCAGTGAAAGATCACATCGAGCATCAACAACAAGTTCTCCAACTTTTAAAGGATAACGCCACTTCGGTGCAAAATCAAACGAAACAACAGGTAGATCAACATCGTAGTGAAAAATGTTTTGATGTAGGTGATTGGTTATTTTTACCGCTACATCTCAAGCAAGCTATTTATGAGAAGGAAATGTTGGCAATACTACATGCACTTAAAAAATGGCAACCTTACCGAATGGGAAGACTCTTCAAGGATGAGGATGTGGAAGCATTGTGTTGGGTGTGGAGCCTGATTATCTTCTATATTCAAAGGTATCGCCACATAGGACCCCAGTTCGAAATGGGGGCGGCAACGCCGCCCGTAAAATATTCGCTGCAGGGGGGGTCCAGGGGGGGGCGGCTGCCCCCGAAGCTAAAAACAACTGTAAAATTGCCTTGTAAAAGTATAGTAATTTCTAGTCAATCTGGGCTGTTCATTAGGCGGATGATCTGACGGTAGAAATTATGTTTAGTTTAGGGTTTTTTGCCCTAGAAGGCAACCCCTCTCTTTGTATGAGGGTATTGTATTTGAGGCTGTGTGATAGATGTGTATTCTATGAGCGAGAAACAGAGAGGTGAGACTGTGAGAGAAAACAGAGGATATTACAATGGATTTGATGTAGGTTGTGTCTCTTCATTTTGCTGGATAATAGAAAGGAAGGACTGGCTGTTCGGGGTGGACGTAGCCCAAACTAGGTGAACCACGTATATCTGTGTCTCTCTTGTTTTGTGCGTTTTCTGTGTTTATATTTCTGCAATATTTTATGTGTTCCATTGCTCCGTAATATATAATTTTCTAACAACTGGTATCAGAGCCGAAGGTCTATTTGGCTGATAGACTCGCAGGAAAGAAGGGTTCCTGATTCGAGTGGGAGCAATGGCGGAAGATGGTAAGTTTAGGGTCGAGAAATTTAACGGCCAAAACTTCTCGCTGTGGAAGATGCAGATGGAAGATTATCTGTATCAGGAAGATCTATACCTACCATTGGGCGGAAAAACAAAGATGCCGACGAGTATGAAAGACGAAGAATGGAACCTTCTCGATAGAAAGGCACTCGGAACAATACGGTTGTGCCTTGCTGCGTCAGTCGCCTTCAACATTTCGAAGGAAACCACGACAGAGGGTTTGATGCAGACGTTGTCGAAACTATATGAAAAACCCTCGGCCTCAAACAAGGTATTTCTTATGAAACGGTTATTTAATATGAATATGTCGGAAGGTGGATCTGTTGCAAACCATTTAAATGATTTTAATACAGTTACAAGTCAGTTAAGTTCTGTAGGGGTAAACTTTGATGATGAAGTTAGAGCTCTGTTATTCTTGTGCTCATTACCAGAAAGTTGGAATGGTTTGGTAATGGCCATTAGTAACTCCGTTTCTGGATCTAGTACTTTAAAGTTTGATGATGTTGTCGGTGCTATCCTTAGCGAGGAAATGCGACGGAAAAGCTCCGGTGAGACATCAGGAAATGCTTTGAGTGCAGAGTCTAGAGGAAGAAAAATGGAAAGAGGAAAGAGCTCAGGATATTGCAGTAAATCAAGGAAAGGCAGATCCAAGTCCAGATCGGGGATAGTGTGCTGGAAATGTGGAAAGAAAGGACACCTAAAGAAAGACTGTAGATCTCGAAAGGGAAAAGAAGGAGATGCACAGCAAGAAAACAATCATGAAGCAAATGTGACAGGTGAGGTGTTACAAGATGCTTTGATTCTTTCTTTCGAAAATATTACTGATTCCTGGGTGGTAGATTCAGGGGCTTCATTCCATGCCACACCTGATAAGAAATACTTTCATGACTATGTTCAAGGAGACTTTGGACAAGTTCATCTGGGTGATGATAAACCCTGTAAAATCATTGGAATGGGTAAGGTTCTTGTAAAACAGCAGAATGGAAACCAATGGCTATTAAAGGAGGTAAGGCATGTTCCAGATCTAAAGAAAAATCTGATTTCAACAGGGCAGTTAGGCGGTGAAGGTTGTGTGACAACTTTCACAGATAAAGCTTGGAAGGTCACCAAAGGAGCCCTGGTAATAGCAAAAGGCGAAAAGGTTGGTACATTGTATTTATGCAATGGTATTTCTAACTATGTTAATGCTTTAACTTCCAAAGGAGCAAATGTAGCATTATGGCATCATAGGCTCAGACACATGAGTGAAAAGGGGATGAAGATTCTTCACTCAAGGAATTTGTTGCCGGGTTTGAAGAATGTTGATTTGGACTTCTGTGAGAATTGCATTTATGGAAAACAGAAGAGAGTCAGATTTCTCAGAGTTGGGAAAGAAAAGAAGAATGAAAAATTAGAGCTTGTGCATACAGATGTATGGGGACCTGCTCAGGTATCATCTCTCGGTGGCTCTCGTTATTATGTTACTTTTATTGATGATGCAACTAGAAAAACTTGGATTTATTGTATTAAGAATAAATCTGATGTATTTGATACTTTCAAGAAATGGAAAGCTTTGGTTGAGATTGAGACAGGAAAGAAATTGAAGTGTCTTAGATCAGACAATGGAGGTGAATATTGCAGCAAAGAGTTTGATAGGTACTGTTCAGAGCATGGAATTCGCAGAGAGAAGACAATTCCAAGAACACCACAAGAAAACGGTGTGTCAGAAAGGATGAACAGAATAATCATGGAGCGTGCAAGGTGCATGAGATTGCATGCAGGATTGCCTTTACAGTTTTAGGCAGATGCTGTAGATACTGCTGTTTATCTAATAAACAGAGGGCCTTCAAGTTCCTTGGATGGTGGTGTTCCAGAGGAAGCATGGACAGGTAAAAAGGTAAACTACTCTATTTTAAAGCCTTTTGGTTGTGAGGCCTTTGTCCATATTGATAAAGAAAATAGAACAAAGCTTGAGCCAAAGTCAAAGAAATGTACCTTTATTGGATATGGTGTTAATGATTTTGGTTATCGCTTATATGATTACGAAAATCACAAAATCATTAGGAGCAGAAATGTAATATTCAATGAAAAGGTCTTGTATAAGAATCAGTTGCAGGAAAAGAAACAGGAAAAGGAAAACAAGGAATATGCAGTTCTTGATGAAATCACTGAAAAAGGAAAGGTGCCTGAAAATAATAATAATCAACAACCACAACAACAGCAACCACCACAACAACAACAGGCACCCCAAACACCTGAAGGTGGTGTTAGAAGATCTACCAGGATAAGTAGACCCCCTGAACGATACTCTCCTTCATTATATTATTTATTGTTGACTGATTCCGGTGAACTCGAATGTTATGAAGAAACAATGCAGGTTGAAAGCAGGAAGAAGTGGGAGGTAGCCATGGAAGAAGAGATGGACTCCTTAATGCATAACCAGACTTGGGATTTAGTCAGGTTGCCTGTAGGAAAAACTACATTGAAGAATAAATGGGTTTACAGGCTGAAGGAAGAAGATGGAGGAAAACAGAGGTATAAAGCTAGACTTGTGGTGAAGGGGTTTGCACAGAAGAAAGGTATTGATTTTGATGAAATATTTTCTCCTGTTGTTAAAATGACTTCAATCAGAACCATTTTAAGTCTTGTAGCAGCTGAAGATTTGCATCTTGAGCAGTTAGATGTAAAGACAACCTTTCTCCATGGGGATTTGGAGGAAGAGATATATATGCAGCAGCCACACGGATATGAGGTGAAAGGGAAGGAGAAACTAGTGTGCAGGTTGAAGAAGAGCTTGTATGGCTTAAAACAGGCTCCAAGGCAGTGGTATCTAAAATTTGACAAGTTTATGTCTGAACAAGGTTATACTAGAAGTCACTCTGATCATTGTGTTTATTTGAAAAAGCAAAATGATGGCAGCTATATTATATTGTTATTGTATGTAGATGACATGCTTGTTGCAGGATCTAACATGCAGGAAATAAATGTGCTCAAAAGAAAATTGGCAAATTCATTTGCAATGAAGGATTTGGGAGCTGCAAAACAAATCCTTGGTATGAGAATAACTAGAGACAGAAAAAATCGTAAATTAACATTGTCTCAGAATGAGTACATACAAAAGGTGTTGAAAAGATTTAACATGCACAATGCAAAACCAGTTAGTACACCTTTTGCTAGCCATTTCAAACTTAGCAAGGAAATGTGCCCAAAGACCCAAGAAGACATGGATTATATGTCTAAAGTTCCATATGCATCAGCAGTTGGAAGCTTAATGTATGCAATGGTCTGCACAAGGCCTGATATTGCACATGCAGTGGGAGTTGTAAGTAGGTACATGAACAATCCAGGAAAGGAACATTGGATGGCAGTGAAATGGATTCTCAGATATTTGAAAGGTACTACAAATCAAGCATTATGCTTTGGTGGTTCAAACATCTCCCTACAAGGATATGTTGATGAAGATATGGCAGGTGACAGAGATAACAGGAGGAGCACTACAGGATATGTATTTACTGTTGGAGGAACAGCTGTCAGTTGTGTTTCAAAAATCCAAAGTGTTGTTGCACTTTCAACAACAGAAGCAGAGTATGTTGCTGCTACAGAGGCTAGTAAAGAAATGATTTGGTTACAAAGGTTTATGGGTGAATTGGGTAAGGAGCATGATATGGGCACGTTATATAGTGATAGCCAAAGTGCCATTCATCTTGCAAAGAACTCAGCATTTCATTCCAGGACTAAACACATACAGCTCAAGTACCATTTCATACGATCAGTGTTGGAAGATGGAGAGTTGAAGCTGGAAAAGATACACACTAGCCAGAATCCTGCAGATATGCTAACAAAAGTTGTAACCAGGGAGAAACTAAAAATATGCTCAGTTTCAGTTGGTCTTCAAGGATGACGATGAAGATGAGAAACAGCCCGGTCCAAAGAGGATTCATTGTCCAGCAAATGGAGTAGCGGTGGAGTTGCTACAATCAGTCTCCAAGTGGGAGATTGTTGGGTGTGGTGCCTGATTATCTTCTATATTCAAAGGTATCGCCACATAGGACCCCAGTTCGAAATGGGGGCGGCAACGCCGCCCGTAAAATATTCGCTGCAGGGGGGGTCCAGGGGGGGGCGGCTGCCCCCGAAGCTAAAAACAGCTGTAAAATTGCCTTGTAAAAGTATAGTAATTTCTAGTCAATCTGGGCCGTTCATTAGGCAGATGATCTGACGGTAGAACTTATGTTTAGTTTAGGGTTTTTTGCCCTAGAAGGCAACCCCTCTCTTTGTATGAGGGTATTGTATTTGAGGCTGTGTGATAGATGTGTATTCTGTGAGCGAGAAACAGAGAGGTGAGACTGTGAGAGAAAACAGAGGATATTACAACGGATTTGCTGTAGGTTGTGTCTCTTCATTTTGCTGGATAATAGAAAGGAAGGATTGGTTGTTCGGGGTGGACGTAGCCCAAACTGGGTGAACCACGTATATCTGTGTCTCTCTTGTTTTGTGCGTTTTCTGTGTTTATATTTCTCCAATATTTTATGTGTTCCATTGCTCCATAATATATAATTTTATAACACATTTTTTTGTGCTATTTATATTATCCAACCAGATTGGATAAACGAAGCAAGGGATGAATGGAAGAAGGACGAAGAAGTATGGCCACTTATTCAAAAGTTGCAAAAGATCCCAATTCAAACAATATTGCCAGAAATTGAAGAGGAAGGAAAAATCATATTGGAACCTAGAGCAGTCACAGAAACAAGAACCCGACAGCTACGAAATCGATCAATTTCAGAGTATCTCATCAAGTGGAAGAACTTACCCGCTGAATATTCCACATGGGAGGACAAGAATTTTATACAGAAGCATCAAGAACTACTCAAGCGTTGAGGACAACGCTTTTTGAAGGAGAGGGGCATGTTAGGCCCCTATACTACTAGTGTAACCCCTTATTGTTATTAGTATAACCCACTTATTATATTGATGTACCCATGTAGTGCCCATATTGTTACTATTGTGCCCCATAGAAGCCCACTATTGTTATTATTGTGGCTTTATATTATTATTGTTAGGTCGGCTAGGTTATATTGTGACTCATTAGACTCCTATATATAGAAAGGAGGTCTTCTCATTTGTATCATCCAAGAATTGTTCATTTATGTAATGTAAAGGAGGTTGCCCCCTCGAAGAGGCTGAATTCTAAGGCGTGGATCTCTCTTTTCTATCTTTTTGTGAGCTGGTTTCATAACAGTTTCTCTACATCTTCCTCGAATGAGGATGGCTCTATCTCTACCGGCTCACTCATCAGAGCCATGTAGCCAGTGTACCAATCCGGTGACCTCCTCTTCTTGCATTGTGATGTGGGTGCTCCCATATTCTCTCTAGCATCCTGCAATAATCTGTCACCTTCCCTGGTTCGTTTCCTTCCTTCTCTGGTTGTCTCTGCTTGAGTGGATGTCTCCACTCTCTACTCCTCTTCTTGTGGCCACTCCACAACTTCCTGAAGTTCTTCCTTTGGAGCCAAAATTTCTTGATCAGGCTGCAACTGAAGACCCCCTCTCAAGAGAACACCTCATCGCATTCTCCTCATCAAATTTCACATCTTGTCTGACCACTGTCATCTTGAGGGATGGAAAGTACACCCGATAGTTGTCAGGTGTTTCTGTGTACCCCACAAATATGCCCAACTCTACTGCTAACTTTAGGGTTTTCCTTGCTTCCTTGGAAACATGACAATAAATTGATGATCCAAAGATCCTGAAGTGTGACACCTTTGGTTTCTTCCCCGAAAAAGATTCCTCTAGTGTACTCATGGAAAGAATTTTGCGAGGAATCCTATTATGCAAATAAACCGTTGTGTTGCATGCTTCAGCCCACAAGTGTAGAGGCAAGATTTGGTTATATAACATTGCCGGTGTTGCTCCCACAATAATTTTGTTCTTCCTCTCAGCCACCCCATTATGTTATGAGTTATGGGGTGTTATCAACTCCCGTTGAATGCCTTCCTTTGCACATAAATTTTTAAACTCATTCGACACGTACTCACCACTATTATTGCTCATGAGAGCCTTCACTTTCCTACTAGTTTCTTTCTCAATAAGTGCTTTAAGCTCAACAAATTTGGATAATGTTTGGTCTTTCTTTTGCATGAAGTAGATCCAACACTTCCGTGAGAAATCATCTGCAAATATAACATAATACATGTGCTTGGAAGTGGAGGCTGTAGAGAAAGGTCCACATACATCAGAGTGGATCCTTTCAAGGGTTGCATGTGCCCTTCTATCTCGATCATTGAAGGTGGATTTTTTGTATTTCCCCAATGTAAACCCTTTGCATGTATCTCGCTTCTCTAATGCTCCTTTAGGGAGGCGTGTAGAAATCTGTTGCGTGATCTTCAAAGTGCCATGATGCAAATAGCCAAGTCTTATATGACATAATTCACCAACATCTTAGCTCTGCACCTTCTATGATTTTGTGCTCAATGTTGCACAGTCTTCCACATCAAATTTGTATAGGTTCTTCACTCGAACCTCTATTTGCTTCACTTGTCCCATGGTGATATGTCTTAGGAAATCCTTCCCTTTGCCGAATATCACATCATAGCCACGGTTCTCCGACACAACTACGAAAAATAGATTCTTCTTCAGACCTGGTACAAACATCGCATCCTTGAGCCTGAGAGGAGAGTCAAACTCCCTCTAAAAAGTAACTGTAAAAATATAGTTTGTGCTATACCTTCCATTATCTCCCATCTCGATGTGCATTTGGAGATCCTTCTCCTCCAAGTCACTGAAAAATTATTTGTTTCCCGTCATGTGGAATGAGGCACCACTGTCGAGATACCACACACTACCCATCACTGTGCTTGCCATGCATGCAATGAGGGTAAAATCAAGTTCGTACTGTGAAGCCAAGGCTTCTACCACTACTCCTCATGCAGTCTCCTTGCTTGCTTTCTTATGTGGACACTTCGTTGCATAGTGCCCAAATTCATGATAGTGAAAGAACTTGATTATGGACAAGTCTTTCTTCTTTCCCCCTTGACTCAAATCTGCTTTAGATTGGTATTTCTTACCTTTCCCTTTCTTTTCCTTTCGAGACAAGGCATATTTCTCCTCATCCTTGCCCTTAGATGAGGTCCTGTCTTTGGTGCTTTCTCCTCATGTAGCAAATCGGATGACAATTGTTCCCAATTTGGTAGCTTCTCCCTTCCGTTCATTGAATCTTGGTAGTTGTGCCAACTCCTGGGAAGGCCTAGAAGGGCTAGGCTCACCAGCTCATCCTCTGCTATAGTAACACCAACTTGACCAAGTTCATTAAGACACTGTGTGAACCTGCTCAGGTACTATGGAATGGTCTCGTTCCTTTGCATCTTGATATTTCGAATATTGTCCTTGAGTGCCAATTTGTTGTGGTCACTACTATTCTAGAACAAATCTATCAGCGCTTGCCACATTGTATATGGAGTCTCTTTCTCATGGAGATTAGAGACAATATGATCTCGTAATCCCTCCAATATGATCCTCCTCACCTTGGCAATCTACTTCTTCCAATCTGCTAGATTATGTGCATCGACTGCTACTAGTTTCAGAATATCATTATTAATAAATTCCTTCAACCCATTATCCTCTAGTGCTGCCTCCATGTGATCCTTCCATGAAACATAATTTGATCTTCCTTGATGGGTATACTTGAGCCTTAGTCTATTGAAATCCATATTCTCAATCCTGAACAAAACTTGCAACCTGATCTGCAACCTCTAACCTCTTGCAATGACAACTTTAAAATCTCTGCTCTACAGTGATTCCAACTTTGATACCATGTAGAAATTAATATGTAGATTCAAAATTTCTCATGAAATTTACTAAATCACAAGACTTAAAGCTACTCTACTAATATGCAGAAGTTAATTCACCATCTAAAACAAGAATCATTGACATGCAAAAGGAAACATCACACATACATATAGATTTATCTAGGGGAAAGAAATTGCTCAAAACCCCTTACTATATGTATTGCATTAATCATAGAATAGAGAAGAAATACAATTCTTGCTCAAGCCTGAGCACACCCTGCAAGTGTACAGTCTATCCCTCTGCCCGACTGACTGAACCTGACCCAACACTTAGCCAATTTTTCATGCCTCCAAGCTCCTTTTTCCTTGTGAAAATTTCCCTATTACTTAGGAATTTTACACCAAGGAATTACACAATTACCATAGGCCAATCCTCTGATTGCATGCACCACCTATACAACTTGGATTAGTTTACAATTGATAATACACAACCGTCGAACTCCAAAATAAACTAGGTAACTCGAATTCTCCGCATGCAACAATTATTTTGGGCTGATTGATCACTCAGTGTGGTTGAAGTTACACATCCACAACTTGACCTCCATTAGTTCTTTTGACAGTTAGAACTAGTTAAACTTACTATAACTCAAATTAACTAAAATAGATTGTTACAAAGTAGCAATTAATCATGTAGAATTGCACTCAAGTGTCTCCAACTAGAATTTACTGAGTTAACTAGGTGACAAGATCCATGTCACTTCAGTTAACTACCTCCAAATATTCTACTGAAATTGAAATTCGAATTTTAATCTAGTTTGACCAAGGAAAAGTCAAAACTAGATTTTCTTGTTGAATTTTCAACACTAATCAAACTTGTTGTGACACAAATAGCAGAATGGGGAACTCTAGAGGTCATTGGACAATCATCTAGGCCACAAAAGAGAAGAAGAAGGCAATAAAAAGGAAAGAAGATGTTCACCATCAAAATAGAACTCAAACCACAGTGATGAAAAGAGGCTTTCCAAGAGGTCTCTGATCTCTACCTTGTGTCTAAGGCCTAGAATATGTTATAGAAATGTAAGAGGCAAAAATTAGGCACGAGGTGAAATTATGGTCAAGATCTGATAGATTTTGTGATGTGCTACCGGCTTGCTACAAGATGCTATAGGATGATCTGTATTGCTTCAGGATTGCATTCAAGGGTGTTTCGAGGGTTCCAAAGGTGGTACAATGGTGGAAACTAGTAGCAGAATGTTGGAAAAGAATGTGGAATACCTTTCCAAACCTAGAAATCTTCAATAACCCACCTTGCACAAGGGAAAAAGGTAGACTAATGGTCAATAGAAAAACTATGATTTTTCTGTTCACAAACAGTTTTGGAAAAATGAGTGAAAATGGAATGAAGATGTCAAGTGAGATGGTGTGAATGCAATGGAGATGATGCCACTTTTCCCTGGGAACCAACAAAGATAAAAGTTAAGTTTTTGTGCTTGAAAAGACTGTTAAACAAATGCATGAAAAGAACTACTATATTTTTGTGCTTGTTCTGGCAAAACTTACAACCAAGCTTATTAAGAGAGAGGATTGAGAAATGTACAATAGGAGTCCACCAGGGCCATGATGAGGCACATTTAGGTCACTAAATTACTCAACGAATGAGCAACACTTTTGGTAGGGGGGTATGATGGGCCTCCAAATTAGATACAAATTAAGGCCCATCTAACCATCATTCAGAACATTAAACCTCCCTTTTTGCATTGGATGACATCTTTTTAGCTTTAATACGTTCATTAGGAAGGTTTAGAGATAATTACATATTATGTGTCTAATATTATTTATTTTTGTAAAATATTGTGAGAATATTGGGCAGATTATGAAGATTCAGAGGCTGAGATAATATAGGGACTTTCTCCCTGCTACAAGATGGACCAAGATTGGATAATAAATGAACAAGATATTATGATATTATTACAAAGATTTTGGAGCTCCAGTGATTGAGAAAATCTAGGAATGTGCTCCTTGGCATTTAATGAAGATTTCTACTGTTGGGAACTAGATCTACTTTTTAAGGGATTTTGGAGGGGAAAGCTGCCTCCTTTCAAGGAGGATGCTTCCCCATATATTTTTATAAGTACCAATTCAAATTTTCCTCTAGGGGCATGCATTTATTATTCTTATTGTGGAGAAAATTTGTTATTTTGCAACTCTATTTTCATTTCTAGCAGGGACGTACTTGGATTGGTTCAAATAATGATTTTTGTGTCATTTTTAGCTTCTAAAGCTTGGTTTCCTTCATATGAATCTGAGTATCCTTGGGCTTGTCCATCCCAGGAGCCTCAGATCCCTGTTGTACAATTTCTTTATCTTCTTTGAATGTTTTCACTTGCATCTTCTATTCTTGTTTTTCCTATTTCTGCATTTAGTATTCATGTTTCATTTGTTGTAGGTTATATTGGTTAAATGATTGAAGTGAGTTGGTTTGTAGTTTTTTTTTGAAGTCACAAGCATGATGCATGTTTAGAACAACCTTGCAAAGTCATATCCATGATTTATCTACTTGGATTGGTTTACTAGTTCATAATTTTAGAATTTCTGAAAGTATCCTGTAGCAAAATAGTAGTAATTTTCTGTTATTTTTAGCACACGTTAATGAGCTTCTTTAAAGTTGATTCCACTTGGATTGGAGCTTAAAAAATCCAACTTAATAACAAAATTTACCCCACAACATTTGCACTTGATTATCCTAGGCATTTGGGCACTTAGATAAACTTACTAGTTCATTGCTTTGAAATTTCAGTTTCTAGAAGTAATATTCTACTATTTTTTAGCACATGTTAACAAGGCTCTTTCGAGTAGATTCCATTTGAATTGAGTCCCAACAACATTCAAAATTTTCCCCATAGCATTTTCACTTGATTAGGTTAGGCATTTGATAAGTTAACTAGCTCACTAATTCTTGGATTTTTGGTTTTTAGAGTAGTAATTTTTTGCTATTTTTTAGCACATGTTAACATGGGCATTTTTGAGTGATTCCACTTGGATTGGAGTTCTAGGAAATCCTACTTAATAATAAAATTTGTCCCATCTCATTTTCATTTGATTTGCTTGGGCATTTGACAAGTTAGCTCGAGAAATAACAATCCTGTATCAATTTGTTTTCGAGATCTTCCTTGCCCAAATTCACTCCAAATTCATGGTAGAAGTATATTTATAGCCTATGAATGCTCTGATACCACTTTGGTTGAATTGAGGCTTGGTTAGGTCACCATTTAGCTCTTACATTGCTTGTTTCTTGAATGATTGATTTATGCAAATTAGTCTAGATTTCCTTTCCGCAATTTACTTTAAGCAAAGTGTGCTTACCTTCTTGCAAAAGTAATCTATGATTTTTCTTTCTTGCAAAATAGAATAGATTTCCTTTGATGCCATTTATTTTCCAACAAGATAAATTAGATTTGCTTAGTTGTCATTGTGTTTTACAAATATAATAGATTTTATTTCTATTATTTACTTTCAAGCAAAAGTAGAATAAGTTTGCTTATTGTTATTTACCTTTTGCAACTTAAGATTGGAGGCTTACCTAAACCTTTGCTCATTCGAAGTTGTTTCATTGTCTTGTTTCACTTGCATCCAAGAGAGTCAGACTAGGAAGAGGAAGGTGTCTGTTGCACATATAGTGTCGACCCCTCTTAAGTTTGTACAAACCTTGGGTTGATAATTTAAGTTGGTAGCCTTGGGATTTGCCGCATTCTTGTTGTAACACTAGGGCTCATCATATACTTTGCAATTTTGTTATAGGATACAAAGAGAGACAATGGTACAATATTGTGATTAGTTTTTCATTTACCAGGAGGAACATATGTGGTTATACTGAATAACAAAAAATCTTTATTTTATGTCTTAATTAAACAAAATATGAACATAATCTTAAAACGAGACTAGCTCCTTTATAACTATTATCCTTGTTTTATCTTAAATTGTACATGCACGATAATTTATGTTAATGTTTATGATGACTATTATCCTTGTTTTATCTTAAATGTTAATGTTTATGCTTAGAAGTTTATATTTTCTGTTATTTTTTATTTTATTTTGAAAGACAATATGATTATCCATGCACTGCAAACATAAAATTTTGAATTTGTTTTACCAGTCTGGTTTCCCTAGTGGCAGACTTGTAGCATGAAAACTTCTGTTATGATATTTGCATAGTAGTAATATAAAAGTTCTTATTTTACGAAAAAAAATATTGCTTGTGTACATTATCTTTCATTAGTTATACTTTACAATTTTGTTATAGGATACAAAGAGACACAATGGTACAATATTGTGGTTATTTTTTCATTTACCATGAGGAACATATGTGATTATATTGAATAACAAAAAATCTTTATTTTATTTCTTAATTAAACAAAATATGAACATAATCTTAAAGAGAGACTATCTCCTTTGTAGCTATTATCCTTGTTTTATCTTAAGTTGTATATGCATGATAATTTATATCGACACATGGTTGTTTATGGATGCATATGAACTAATATAGAATAATAGACTTTTACAACGAATGAATTGTTATATTATTATAAATAGATGGATTTTGATATTGTTATCATACAATTAGGGATGAAGGCATTTTTTACTGATACATGGTTGAGTATGTTTTTGGCATTGATGTGTAGAGAATATGGATGAGAGTAGATGATTGATTTTGTTTAAATTTTAATTTTGGGTAGTGTTGTGGTACTCAACAACCCCCCATTATATTTAGACTTAGGAGAAAGAATAATGGGGACCCTTTAAAAATTTTAGGATAGAATCCTTCCTTGTTTAGATAAAATAGGATAAGTTTTATATTTACTCTTTGATTTTTGAATAAAACAAGAAAGTTTATGAAAAGGGCATAAAACCTTTTAGGAATCCTTTTGTAGTTTTAGGAGATAAATTACAAGTCTTACGAATCCTGAAATCATAACAAATAAATGAAAATACCATAAAAAGATTGGTCTTACTAAAACCTACACGTAGTATCAGCGGTTTCAAAGATAAGCGAAATTGCGAGAAGCTGAAATGCAAAATAGCGAAATGCCAATTGCGAAAAGTCGAAATGAGAAATAGCGAAAATCTGATAAGCGAAAAGCCGAAATGTAAAATGCCAAAACCAATATCGCAATTTGTCAAAAGCTGATATCGCATTCTGTTAATTGACGGATGCCGATATCACATTTTGTTAAAACTCCAGTATTTCGCTAATATAGATCCCACACCTATATGTTTTTCGGAAATCATAGATCACTAAGTTATGTTAATATCACCTGATACCAAACGCCGATAAAAGATTTTCCAATATAATGACAAGTGTTAGTGTCATGTGAACAAACATTTGGAAATTAAATGACCACTCTGCGTAGTTCTAATTTCGAGGTTTTTTTATGATTTGTAATAATTTTGAGTTAATGTGAAAGGATTTTCCATAAAACTTGCATTGAATTGATATGACTCTTTGCATCCTTCGAAGCTCTTGCTGCTTATCTTGGTTTGTTTCTTTACAGGTAAATTCTAATAAAGAGCAGTTAAAGGACATGTCAAGAATAATCAAGGCGAGGAGGAAGTCCGTAATACAACAAGAACCAATCTTGCCCCCTGAAGAAGTGTTCAAGATGTTTCCATTGTTCACAGATACTACATGCACTTTAGATGCAGGTTCTGCCTCTTGGGAGGCAATATACAAACTATTCGAGGATGAAAATCTGAGAAGAATTTTGAAACAGGCTGCTACTACTGATGATTCTCCTCCAAGTAACATCAACGCATGGAATGATGTGGCCAATTCATTTCTTCACAGAATTGCTACCCGCCCCAAAATTCTACCATATACAGATATGGTGAGATGGGTTGTTGACCATTTGGACATTACGGACAGAAAATTTATAACTCTGAAGAAGACAGTTATTGGGTCTTTCAAATCGAAGATTTAAGGAAAATGTATCATCTACCTCAACCTCAGAAGAAATATGATACACAATTTGTCTAGAAATTCATGCAAGAGAATTCGAACCCTGCAGAGCTGATCAGAGAATGGACAAGGGACCCAAACAAACACAAGCGAGAGGACAAGGGTATGTATTCATTAGCCTCTATTGTTGGCCCTTTATCTCATATTGCTACTATGTTATGTCGCCTCTATGGTTATCCAAATGCACATAAATTATCTGAAGAATGGGTGCAATTGATAGAAGCCTATGTTGATGGCTATATCATGGATTGAGAAACTATTTTATCCAATAATTTGTCCACTCAAATCCGAAATTACATACATAAGCGCAATGTTCTTGAAAGAACGTCTCCTCCTTTCTTTATGAGCGCCTATGTCATGGACGCGATTTGTTTTTCCTATGATTTTCCATCTCTTGGATGGAAATGGATAGACCAATTTCCTAGTCCTATATCCGTTTATCTCGATATCCTTTGGGAAACCAAATACCATGCTCACTTTTACAAAATTTGTAATGAGTTCATGCTCCCTATCCACTAAGAGGTCGTTGGCAGAAAAACCCCTAGACTTATTGTAGAAGCCAATAAAGACCTAAAGCCTACAGGAAAGTGGTTTGGGGAAGAATCATTTACTTACATTCGGGTTTTTGGTAGCCTTGCCCATCCTCATGTTTTGCCCCTTTTTGTCTCAGATAAATTGCTGGCCAAGGAAGTCTAAGGGCTTAAGTAAAGTACTTAAAGATGCTAAGAAATCTGCCTGACCATGTTTTCATATCCCTTGTGGTATCTATGCCTTAGAGAATTTCAAGCATTCCTTAGTTGAAATTGAACAATTAAAAGCCTTTAGTTTTCCAACTATACTAAATAGGCCATATGACCTTCATGGCGTAGCGAAAGATGTTACAACACAGGTTAAGCTCAAACTGTTTTCAAGCAAGCCTGACAAGTTTGATGATTTGTTTGAAATGGTTCCAGAGTATTATATGGTAGAAAAATTAGTAGCAGACCGTCTAAGTCCTAACGAATTGATTAGATTCAATCAATATCGTCAGCAAAGAATAACTCATTTTCCAGAATCCTTGTTAAAACAATTTCCACAAAACTCAGAAGCTTCAGATGCATCAGCTTCCTCTTCAAAAGCTCCAATTATTTCCCAAGTCTCTGAAACAACTACTAAAGATGTTAATCAAACAAGCGAAATTAAAGAGGAGAACAAATTGGATGAAGTATGGGAGGAGTTCAACCATGTTTTGACAACAGAGGAAACTCGGGTTACAGGTATCTCGGCCAATATACAAGCATAACAGGTTATAGTCGGTAGAGAGACAAAACACGCTCCAGAAACTACAGGGACAACCTTGTTGATCCGAATTGGATCCACAAAAGACTGTCGAGGACCTTGACTATATCAAGTTGAACAAATCCTTGAAAATTCCAAAAGAGCGATCAAAAACGCCTTGAACCAGTGGCAATGGCCGCCAACGTAGAACGACGAGGACCTCGGTCAAAGCGTGCTAACCGAGGCCCATGGAGACTGCGCAGGAGGTCAAAGCAGCCCCTGGGAGCCCCGGATCGGGAAAAGGAGGCGATTTTGATGCGCGATTAGCGCTAATCGCGCATCGCTGGGCAAACAGGGCCAAAGTGGAAGAGCCTTAAGCACTCGGTCACGTTGGGAGCTGGAGAACCGCGGGCGGAGAAACAAAAAAAGCGCTAAAGGACAAAGGCAAGACCCGTGCTCTGGAAAACCGACGGTATTGATCGGGGCGCCCTTGAACGGTAAGGGGTTTTGGAAGAGAGCGGAGCAATCCCACTCAATGATCGATGCGTGGCAGCGGAGGTGAGAGAAAAACCGCCGTGATCACGTGCTATCGGTCGAGCAAGTCAACCATGCTCGATGTGCGTATGACGTTGGATCTGGAGGAGCCCAGATCGGACGGCTGAGATTGCGCCCGATGGAGGAAGCGGAATCGACAGGGGATTAAGCCGCGTTCTAAAGGGATTTGGAGTCCATTTGACCGCCACGGTGGAGAAAGAACGCATACCTGGCGTAACGGAAGAAACGAACCGACGAAGCATGCTGGCACCAGTTAGATGGAGACACGTGGCCACTTCCCGAGCGTTCATGCTGATGCTGAACAGGGAATTCCAAGCATAGCTACAGAAGGTGAATCGATGCAGGCGGGAGAGGAACCGAACAGGCATAGGGATCGAATGGCTAAAGCCATGAATAGAGACAGTCGAGAAGAGAAGAAAAAAAAATGGAGAAGAGTTAATTGGAAACCCGAATTGAGAGGAGTCCAAGCAACTAAGGGAGACAATGAACACAGAGAGTAGTAAAGCCAAGCAGAGGAGACAAAGGGTCGAGCTGACCACAGGCAGCATTGAGCACCAGAGAGCTTGAAGATTCAAGCCTTCCCATAGGGGAATCTGTCCGGATCGAGCATCACAGTTGGCTCTTTCCACTGTAGACCAAGGGTCACAGAGCTGGTAGGAAGAACAAGAGTCTGTGTACTCCGAGTGGCTTGGGGAATCCAAGAACCACCCTGCCAAGCAAACCTGCTTCAGGAGAACTCGCATTGAGTCCCTGTATTTGTAATTCTCTGCTTAAAGACACAATAAAACAAGGCCACCACTGAGAGCTGGACCGGAGATGTAGCCCTCGAGAATAGGGTGAACTCCTTATTAAAAATTCTTGTGTCTTTGTGTTGCTTACTGTGTTTCTCTGCTGTCTTTCCACTTATTTTCTGTGTATTGGCAATCTGATCGATCCGTTGTTTCAATAACACAGAACACACACACCAGCACATGAGTCTGTAATACCTTTTGTTTAATAAATTTTCAAACTGAGGTCACTCATAGGGTGATTATTAGATCACTTGTTTACCGTTGAGGCTTCCCAAGGGAATAATATTCCTAAAACTCCCGAGAATAACATTAATGTTGAGATTGTCAATCAATTAATTGTTGTCCATGATATGGAAATAATTCTTGCATTCCCTATTGCCGAGATAGTCCTCAAGATTGAAGAAATCCCACCTTTGGATGTATTTTACAGTCCAAAGCATAAAGCAGTGATGAGCAGGTTAAGGAAGAAAATAAAGTTAGAGCAATTACAAGCACTAGTTACAAATGAGACTCCTTTCCAAGTTCTTTGGAAAGGAGCTCAAACAACTCTTGATGAAGAATTGAACAAATTATCTCAGTTCGTAGGAGCTTACGCTAGTGTTACCATTGATAAAGTTGCAGAAATACAACTGCTAATGAAAGAAAAGGATTATTCAATTAGAACAAACTTTCCAGATTGAAAGGCAAGTGATTGGGTAACAATGGCAAGCAAATCTTACCGAGTTATAGAAAATCTTTAATGATTTAAAGTTACAATTTGAATCTGAAGTGAAGGACAAGGGTGAACAGATGCTGCAATTGCAACACATGATAAACCAGCTGAGGAAAATCCAGAGATAAATGAAGTCCACAAGGAGGCATCATAATTGGACATACTCCTAACAAAGTAACATGCTATCTTCTGTCATAAATTGGCTTTAATTCATGACTTGTCAAAGACCAACTACTCTTTAGTAAACCAATTGTCCAATTTGAGGACGTTTTATGAAGATATTGACGAGAAAATTTCTGAGTATATAGATTGGCAAGACAGTGCTCAGGGAAGATCATCTAATCTTCCTTGAATTGAAGAATCATAGAAGGATATCATTTTCGGTGACTGGGACATCAAAATGAAACGGGCAAAAATGGCTATTATCAGAGCCATAAATCTTGCCTCAAATTTCACCGAATACATTACAGATACCTTATTGCAAGCCAATCTAATTCATGAATGCCCAAAGGACACCTTGCTAAATGTCAAAGCTTTAATCTTGGCAGGAAACATCTAAAAATAAGGTTCAAGACATTCAGAGTTTATCACAAGCGAACCTTGAAAGTTATTGGCATTTTCTAGTGAAGCCTCATAATCAGTGGCTCGTGCTGAGGTGTCTCTCGAATGCAACAGTACAATTTCTTCCAGTGCTTAGTGATGCAGTGTTTATGGGACAAATGCGCATGCAACCAGTACAGCCCCCCAAGCTGAAGCTGCTCACGGACATACATAATCTCAGAGAGCTGATGAAGAATCAATCTAAACCATAGTCATGAGTTCTTGTTACAATAGATAACTAATTTAGCTATCCTTTATCTTAGCTTAGTTTGTTGAAGCTTTTTTGAATACTTTTTTTTTTTTTTAAGACTAACCTAAGTACCCACGGGGGATTTGAACCAGTGACCTATCGCAAGGAGTGCCTTAACAGCGCACCCATTCACCGTCAATCCAAAGCCCCGTGGGCACTTTTATTTTTTTTTATTTTTTTTTTAAAAGAGTCGGTTGCTATTGATTGCTGAAAAAGAAGGAGTCAAAGCTCCATGAGTACAAAATTTTGATATCATGGATCATAGGAATTACAAGATAGATCACTTCCTTGATCCTTGTTCTAATTGTTATGCCTGTAATACTACCTGAACTGCTATAAATCCTAATATACTGAAAAGACCATAATTTGCAACAGCAGAACATTCTTAATCTATATCTTAGTCTATTTCTATATGAAATCTTCTGAACGGTTCCTACTTGCTTCAAATGTATTCCTTACTACTGTCTCAGCAACGCAGACGGGAGTTAAAGAGCTCGGACGAGATTCAATGGGCACAGAGCGGTTATTGTGACTGCTATTTCTTGCCAAAATAACACAAGCTTTCAATGAGCTCGGGCGAAGACCGTTGGGAGCGGCGTAGCTGTTCTGAGCGCTACCACAAGACTGAATAAAAACAGAGAGAGCTGTGGCTGACTGAAACTCTAAAGGATTTCTTAACTTGAAATGACAAATAGGCCAAGCTGATCTTATATAGGCAAATTCGGATTTAGAGAGATTGTTTCGGAGGCGGGAGAAGATCAGGTTGATCGCTTTGGGATTATGGCGTATCCTTGACAAGTACTGAAGCAAATCCTGTGAAGTCTTGTAATCCATTCGGAAGGGACAAATATCGCTTGATATTTTGACATTACCTATGCTCTGCAACATTTCTTTGATTGCACATCTGTTCGAGATCCACCATACTTTGTCCTTCATATCACCAGCACTTATCACGTGCTTCCTCGCTGTAATTCTGCCAGCTAAAGATCTGCTGCTGTTGACTAAATACATTTTTCTCTCTTTTTTTTTTTTTAAGGTAACGGATAGAATGTCACAGTTGTGTTACATTTCAGGCTGCCTATGGGTCTTTCACACGCTTTATTAGCCCGCTCATCCGCCATCTTATTCAGGCTACGGAGGATATGATAGTACTTGGCCTCCTCCATTGTCTCATGGAGGATCTGATTCCGCTGATTGATCTGTTGGAGCATAATGTTTGGAGTGCGCTGCCGGTGTGCCATGAGACGGATGACGATTGAAGAATCTCCCAAGATCTTCGCCTTTTTTATCCCAAGTTTGATTAGCTGGGTGAGCCCCTGAAATAGGGCGAGAGCTTCTGCTCTGTTATTAGAGACTTCCCCCAATCCCCATTCAAAATGAAGGATACATTCACCATTTGCATCGCAGATAAGACCACCAGCACCTGCCAGTCCCGGATTTGCCTTGGATGCTCCGTCAAAGAATAAGCAGAATGTGTTGCAGTTTCTTAGCCAGTTAGAGAATTCCTCCTCTTTTAATCGAAGCTTCCATGTGCTAGCTTCTTCTCTTGTCTTTGTCCCTCTCCTGCAGTTTTCCATGGCCCTGGAATTGTTTTCCAATATGTAGCTGATTAAATTACGCTCCTCGATGCTGTAGCTGGTTGCATCTACTCTGCCCGTGGTATTGTTTGTTATTATTTCTAAAGCCAACAATTTGGCTTTATGACATATCTTGCGGATACTGAAATCTTTCGCCTGAAAGACCTTCCCATTTCGAGCTAGCCATAGCCGCCACAGAAGCGTGAGGGGAAATGTGTTCCATGCTCTCTACGTTAGTTTGCTTCTTTTTTCCTTCCATGGGCAGGATTTCTCCCAATTGTAGATCGTATCTGCTATAGTAGCTTGAGGCTCCCATGTTAATCCCCCCATTGAAGCCATCTGCTTCCAGCATTCTACTGCTACTGGACACTCTATAAATAAGTGCTGCATTGTTTCCTCCGATCTGCAGCAATTTGGGCATCTGGTAGGTCCAATTATTCCTCTTTTTCTTAGGTTCTCAGCTGTTAGCGTTTTCCCTTTGAGAAGCAACCAGATAAAGAATTTGACTTTGGGGGGAGCCTCTGCTCTCCATACAACTTTCCAATGGTTCCAAAGTTCAGATTGGTAAGTGCTATCACAGAGATATTGGTGTCCAGCTTTAACTGTGTAATGAGTTCCCGTCGCATCCCATCGCAGCCCATCCAGAATGCCTTCCTGAATAGGGGCTTTGCTGTGGAGGAATTTCTTCAAGGCGTTAAGACTGGGTGCTAAATTATTTGGAGGGTCCTGGAATTTCCAGCCAGCCCAAGCACGAGTATTGGGGTCCCAACTGGAGATTTGTGATAAGTAGTGAATTCCTTTACTATTGAGCCAGTTTATGACAGGAGATGCCTCTGCGTTTATCCCCAGGGGCTGCTGTCCTAGGATCTTATCTGTGTTAAAATTGATGCTGGCTCCCCCTCCTGGTACCTTAGAAATATTTTGGTGCATAAATGATATAGCCTTCCTGCACAGCTTCCATATTCTCGTGCTTTCCCTGTTAGGAATATTAGATTCCAATAGCTGTTGCCTTGGACATATTAAATATTTTGCTTCCATAACCTTTTTCCACCATGCTACAGGTCCTGTAATCAACCTCCATACAAGTTTGGCACCAAAGGCCAAATTTAGAAGTTTTGGAGATCTAATACCCAGTCCGCCTCTGTCCTGAGATTGGATCACATTTTTCCAACTTACCAGATTGAATTTATTTTTAATTGTTTTCCCTCCTTGCCAAAGAAACTCCCTAAGAACAGTTTCCATTTTATGGTGGAAAGTTGCTGGAGCCTGATAAAGAGAAAATCGATATACAGGGAGAGAAGCAATACCTGATTTGAGGAGGATTAACCTTCCTGCTGGGTTCAACCACATTGTGCCCCACTGCTGCACTTTTCGCTTAATCTTGTCCAAAATTTCGTTCCATGTTTCGGCCTTCAAGGGCCCCAGGCTTACTGGCATACCTAGATAGTAGAAGTGGTGCCAATTTAAGCTGCAAGTTACTCCAAATATGCTCGCTATACTGTGAATAGTATGACTTGCTGTGTTCCATCCATAAATACAGCTTTTTAACTGGTTGACTTTGCCTCCTGAGTATTCTATGAATTGATCTAACAGCTTCTTAAATCTCCGTGCTATTGTGGTGGAGGCTCCACCAATGAGCAGGGTGTCGTCAGCAAATTGAGAATGATTAATATTCTTTGTTCCATTTTCTATCTTGATGCCAGTAATTAATCCTATTCTCCGGTTATAATCTAAGACTTGACTGAATGACTCGGCCATGAGAATGAACATATATGGAGAGAGCGGGTAGCCTTGTCTAAGGCCTCGAGATGATTGGAAGGCTACACATGGTCTCCCATTGATCAGGGGAGATATCCAAGGTCCGGTTATACAGGCTGCTATCATATTGATAAAGGGTGTTTCAAACCCCATTTTGTAGAGAACAGCAAACAGAAAGGAGTGCCTTACTCTATCAAAGGCATTGGCTAAGTCCAGCTTTAATACAAATCCCTTTTCTCCTCTGGTTAGGCTTGAATGGATGGCCTCTTGGACAAGCATGATGGAATCAGTAATTTGCCTGTTGGGGAGGAATCCTCCTTGGTTTTCAGCTATCAAAGAGGGAAGGATAGGCTTGAGCCTGGTTGCTAGAATTTTTGAGACAATTTTATAGGCTGAGTTGCATAGAGAGATGGGACGGAATCTCTCAAAAGTGGAGGGGCGGTTTTCTTTTGGTATAAGAGCAAGATATGTGGAGTTGGTGTATCCTCCCATTTTCCCTTTTTTCAGTACCCACCGAATCATCTTTAAAAGATCCCTTTTTATCATTGACCAATATTCCCTGAAGAAGCTTATAGTGAATCCATCCGGCCCTGGGGCCTTGTCTGGGTGCAGACTCCATATAGCTGCTTTGACTTCCTCTTCTTCTACTTCTTTGCTGAGGCTGTTATTCATTTCTTGCGTGACCCCTTTAGGCAAATATTGGAGCATATCTGAGTAGTCTTCTACTGCTTTTTCTTCCGTCAACAATTTGCTAAAATGCTTGGTGGCCGCTTCCTTTATAGCTTCCTGGCTGCTACATCTGATTCCTTCATTATCCGTGATTGTACTCACTGTGTTTTTAAGTTTTCTAACTGTGGCCTGTTTATGAAAATATGCTGTATTTTTGTCGCCTTGCTGTAGCCATACTTGCCTAGACTTCAGCCTCCATTTCATTTCTTCATCCCTATTGATTTGGCTTAGCTGTGCGTATAATCTGCCTTCATGTTCTTTATTCTGCTGAGTTAACCCCTGCTCTTCGATTTTCTGTTGTATTTCTTCTAGATCTTGCTTTATTCTTTTTTTATTCAATTCCGGCTCTTGATAGTTTTCTCTGGCCCAGTCCTTTAATGCTTGTTTTACTCTTTTGAGTTTGGTTTCCCATATATAACTCGGAGATCCTTCGACATGCCGAGCCCATGTCTTTTGTACCACTTCTTTAGCGGCTGGAATTCTGTTCCATATCGCACTGTATTTAAAAGGTATGGGCCCGAGGGGGCTGTGTCTTTGCAAGGTTAACGTTATCGGGTAGTGGTCAGAAACTGACATGTTGAGAATGTTGGAATAACCGTTTGAGAAGGATGATAGATATGCTATGCTGACCAGAAATCTATCCAACCGCTCCATTATATTGCCTATTCCGAGCCTCCTATTACTCCAGGTATACCTACGGTTCTTAGGAATGACATCAACTAAGTCATTTTCCTGAATGATGGTTTCCAGCCGACCTCTGGAAGAATCTGGTGTAAAACTGCCGCCTCTTTTTTCGTTGGCATGGAGTACCAAGTTAAAATCACCTGCTACGATGAGATTAGAGTTCTGATCTCCCTCTATTCTTGCTTTAAGACTGTGCCAGCAAACTTCTTTTTCTCTATAGTTATTAGGAGCATAAACATTGTAGATAATTACTGATTGTCCTCCTGTTCTACTATCAAGTGCAGTTCGGATCCAATTTTGGTGGGTATCAGTGGAGTTGCATATCCATTCATTACTGTCCCATATGGTTGCGATGCCTCCTGAGGCTCCTCTTGCCTCGCTAATGTTTCCAGAATACTGTTTTTGTTGGTTTATGATTCTATTCATCTCAGATTGCTCTTGCTTTGTTTCTTGAATAAGGATGATTTCAGGTTTCTCATTGTGGATCAAGTCTCTGAGGGCATTTAGTTTTGAGGGGTGCCCTAGCCCCCTACAGTTCCAGGATAGGATTTTCATCATGTGTTACTGGTCATATGGAGAGGTGCTTGCCTCTCATGGCCTTTACTGTTATTCTCTTTTTCCTGATGGCCGAGAATAAATGTCTCGATTGGGGTCTGTGTGCCCATTGCTATGTCCTTTTATGCATTTTCATCTCTCTGCTGTCTCGCTGATTTTCTTCCAGGGCCTTGCTTTTTAAAGATATCACTGGGCGCTCCATGATCCTTTGAGGTGCTCCTAGTGATTCTTGGTGCTGGCGGATCAGATGGCGACTGCAAGGAAGGTTGAGGGGGCTGTAGAGGAGGGGGATCAGAGGAAGGGATATCAGGGGCTGATTCTGTCTCAGAAAGGGCCGCAAAGGGGTTGGTAGAGGGGGGAAGCGGTGGATCAGATGGCTGCATATCAGGATTCGAAGAGGATGGAGAGGAGGGTCTCAAAGATGAAGGCCCAGGAATTCCAGGATCCACATCTGATTTGGGAGAGGATAGTTTTTTCTTTTTAACAGTTTCCCAGCGCCCATCTTGCTCTTCATTATCTATATTGACAATTTTTGTGCATCTATTAGCAAAGTGTCCGTACTCGTGGCATACCTTACATTTGAAGGGGATCTGCTCGTAGTCCAGCTGCTGGATGTGACTCCAATCATCTACTTTCAACTTTATTGCTTCCGGCAGCCCCCGTCCTAGATCGACTTCCACACAGATCCTTGCACATGCCTGCATGTTATCTTTAGGTTCGCTCCTATCTATGTATTTACCAACAGCATTCCCTATTGCCTTAACTGAGTCATCCCCCCAGCAGTGAAGAGGAAGATGGGGCAGACGAACCCATACTGGAACGGCGCTTGGAATATCCAGTTCTGGGTCAAAGTCTGGGGTCCATTTGTTTAGATAGAGTCCCCTGGAGTCCATGAAGTATGGCCCGTTTCTGAATATCAAGTCTTTATCCTCCTTTGTCTCGAAATGAAAAGTATAATATCCTCTGCCACAGAAACGGATGGATATCTTCCCTTGAATCTTGTCTGACCAGTTCCTCTCTACCCACCTCTGAACAGTTCTGGGCGAGGGCCATAATCCTGTAAATTGCCCAATTAATCCTTTCTCAGCCAAAGAAAGAGCTGCCATGCGTGGAATTGCAGGCGGCAGATGGACTTCCTGTAGAATGTCAAGCTTTTTAACGAATTTGGTAGCAGTGGGCCTAGTTCGTTGCGGGGGGAGAGATCTCACGAGATCCGAGAAGGCACGATGCAGATCCGGACCCCCACAGGGAGGATCCGGGGGTTCCATGAAGGCCGAAGGCCCTGATCAGTGCTCGCTAGACGCAACTGAAAATTCGGATCGCGCCCTTCAGCAGCTTTCCAAGTCTTCACTTCCCTTCCGTGGGCACTTTTATTTTAAGTTTACTATTTTTGTAATATTAATAGGTTATTTAAACCCCTTTCATGCATTTAGAAAGGGGTCCAAAATTTTGAGAAGACAACTTTGAACTTGCACTATTGTTTGATCCAAAGTTATCTAATTGAGAAGTTGAGCTTGAAAGCTATATTTTTCATAAGCAGAGCGCTAATGCATCGGGTACTATTATCTTTATGTTATCGTTATGTATTACTGAATTAGATAGTGAATCTCTTATGCGTTATTTCGTTATATAAATGCTTTGAAAACAATTAGTCATTATCACTATTGATGTGCATAATTGAATGATTTGTGATTATGTGTGAGATAATGAGATCTTTTATGTGATTTAGTTTTAACCAACTAAATTAGTTAACTATTTAGTTAATTTAATTTATCATATAAGCTTTCTTTTCATCAAATTATTGAATGATCTATATTGTTATATGCTTTGTGAAATCTTTCTTTGAATCACATACAAATATGTACTATCCCAGGAAATAAGTAGAATAAGTTTATTTAGTAATTTTATCATTAGCTATAAAATCATTTCATCAGTTTTCATTCTGTTACTATATTAAATCTCTTTAAAATGGGAAACTAGTCCCTTTATACCCAGTCAGACCCACCAATTTCAACAAAAACAGAGTTGCTTTAAGCTCCCGATCGGGTGGTGTTCTCCGATGTTGAGGCAGTCAAGTTCCAGCCTTCAACAAGTAGATATAGCAATTTATAAGGGTTGAATGGAAATAGAAGTTTTTTATTAAGATGAGGACTTGTTTCATACGAGGGGTAGACACATTGGAAGAAGTTAGATAAAACATTTGGAAATATTAATGGTCCACTCAAAGAAAGATGGTTGGATTTGAGCTATGTTGAAGATTACATAGAGGACTCAAGTAAGAAGAGTTAGCGCTCGTCCAAAATGAGAAGGTTGAGCTTTAAGCTAACATGATAACCTAGAGGATGAAGTATGGGAGGCAGTGTCCACTCAATATAAAGGGTTAGTGCTTCAAACAAATGTCAAAAATGATATCAAGAATGTAATTCAAGGATGACCTATAGAACCAGCTAACAAGTAGACAATGCCCTGATAAAAGGGAGCGCACACTCAAAATTAGGTGTTCAAACTCTACGTTATCACAACAAACATGGGTTGGAGTTGTCTTGCAAATAAATAAAGTTGGGCAATGGGGAAGGTAAAATTGAGACCTAAAAGGACTTCATTAGTATGTTTGATATGATGTCTAGAGTATAATGTGTTTGTTTCATGGATCTATTTATATTTTCTTTATTTTTACATTGATCACCCATGTTGTGTTGTTACAACAATGACAATTACCTAGAGTGTGGACAAGAAATGGTTATCGTAGAACATAAGAACATAAATAATTGAAACATAAGATATTTATCTGGTGTCTTTTCTCATTTCACCTTAGATGGGACCTCCAAATATGGCATCAACTAGGATAGAACGACAAGGATTATGTCAAGAAGAAGAAAAATATCAATTTAGGAAGAAGTAACAAATTGGGTGGGACATGGTTCAAGCTTCATTGGTACGAAGGGGTGTTGCCTCTTGACTTTGAATATGGTGTTTCTACCTCCTTCACCTCCCAATTGGGTGATCAAAAGTTATCCAAAGCATGATTTTAGATTGGACAAAAGTAGACATGGGATTTAAGATTAAAGAGGATCTATATAATTAGGGCATTAGATCAAAAGACATTGGTGTTGTATTAAATAATGGAGAGAGACATAATAGGACACAAAGAAGTCATGAGGACAAACTATTGTACTCTTTCAAAGTAGGTGGACATTGAAGTGGGCAATGTACCCTAGAGACTACAACTTACTTTAGGGGTCAAATGAACACTGTATGGGATTTAGATCCTTTAATCAAATATGACATGGTTAAAGTAGTTGGGAACATTTATTGAGTCAAAAAAAATTTGAAAACATTCTTTCTCTCAACATTTGAGTTTTTATTATAAATATAAATATTCACATAATATTTATCATTCTGATGTATTGATGTTATGTTATTTATGTATTAATGTTATGTTATTTAATCATATTAAATTGAAATTAAAATTACCATCACATGTATTCATTCAACAAAACATTACTTTTATGACCATGGGTTAACATTTTTTTACCAAATTTAAACCAAAAAAAACACGTACAAGGTAACTTTATGTTCACAATGTGATCCATTGGAAAAACTAGCCATCATCATACCAAAAGCAACCAAGGTAAGTACTTTTAAAGAAGGCAAACATGGAATGTCCCACATTTATATAATTAAAAAGTTGTGTACTATGATTAGCAATAATACAAAAGGTTGTTGGCTTGGTTGGCATGTTTGTGGGCGAAATGCTTCTAGATGTATATTCAAAAATTAATAATAAAAAATATCACATATCACTTGTTTGCCGGTCAAACTCGACAATATTAACTGTACTCAACAACATTCAATTCTCACACCAAAAATAATAATAATTAATGCATTGAGTTGTGAAACCGAAAAACAAGTGACAAATTGGAACCAACTTTCCTCTTTTTTTCCAAATAAATTAATACCTTTTCTGTAACATTTTAATATAGATTTTTTATTATTATATATTATATGGTTTTTTTTTAATATAATTTAGTAGTACTATTTTTATAATATATTATATGGTTTTTTTAATATAGTTTAGTATTACTATTTATATTGTGTACCTAATGAATATTAAAATAATTATTTTAAGGTTACATTTTTATTTATTGTAAAATTGAATCTAATTTTATGCCGTTTTCCCTTCATGCTGATTGGAACGGTAAAATTAAATTCTACAATTTATATACTATTTATGAATATATGAACTTGAACTATGAAGAAAATCTTCTTGTCTTTTTTACTCGTAGTGAATTTAAACTCTACAATTTTGTTACTTTGTTATACAACTTTAAGGGTGAATTTCAATGAGGGATTTTCAAGTGTTTATACATAACTCTTTATGGGAAGCAATATTTAAGGAGTAATAATTATATTTGATTTGAAAAACATGGCTCCAAACCTCCAATGAATCATATGTATAAGTTTTTTTTTGGGTTTATTATTTATTTTATTTTATTTTATAATAAGAGTTTTCATATGAATAATTTATTGTGAAATATTAATTTTTTTATGAGGAGATTAAACAAAATAATATTGGATAATCAATACTTAATTGTAGTAAATGGATGCTAAATGGTAAGAATTGGAAAACAAGAAAAAGAAACAATCAATTTAAAGGACAGAATAAAAACATCATAATCTTAGGAACACAATTAAAGAACTCGAAGAAAAACTAATGAATAATTTGTCGTGAAATAAAATAATTTTCAATCTCATTATTTTTTATATAAAAGAGCAAAAAGATGAGGACAAACTCACAATCTTAGAGGAAGAACCGAAAAATAAATCATAAATTGAAACAACTTGTCTCATAGAAGCAAAGAGGATGGAAAAAATAATTGAGAATAAAGATAAGTTGATCCAATGTTAAGATAAGTTCTTATGACCATCCATATCACATAGCAAAAATATAAGCTTAAAAGGGTTAAGAATATGTATAAATGAAGACCTCATTCCAAGAGACTGAGAGGAATTAAGGAAGGAATTTCAAAGGTAAAATAAGCTAGGAAGGAAGGAAAATGGGAAATAATTAAGAATTAGAAGGTTGTTATCAGGGATAAAGACCAAAAAGCTAACAATGAATAGGTACTTTGTACACTTCGGATCCCTCATTGAATTCTCATGGTTTTCCATGAATCAAAGGGGCTATATTAAGTTGGATCCTAAGTGAAATTCATATTGTATTTCTAGTTTAAACTTGGGTGTGAAGAATCTAAGGTCCCTAACAATGAAGGATTTATATTATGGTTGATATGAAAGTGGAAATCCTCCCATAGAGGGGTTAGAGGCATATCTTGCTACATAAAAAGGAACATTTCTCCCCACGTTTGGCTTCATAAGAAAGACCCTCTCGATCAATACATTTGGATGGAGACTTCATATATCAATGCTAAGAAGATTTATATATCAATTTGTTAATTTGTGCCTATCAATTCTACTATATACAAGAAAAACAACCTAGATAAAAATTGTCTCTACAAAAACTTGGAACAGGATACTTAAAATTTGATAAATGTCAATAATGTCCTCTCACTAAGAGACTTTAATGCTAGAACTACAACTACTCAAGTTATTCTTCTAAGCAATGATTCCATCCAAAGCCCCCACTGGCTAGATGAGGACCTTGTTTTAGCTAACAAGTACAAAATAAACTCTAAAGACCTGACTGAGAATTTATTGGGTTTCGAGCTAATTAATCATAATGGTTCTTAAGACCGAATAATTTGCAATGTTTAATGAAGTGCCCAAATTCTAATTGGATGACTTGTATCCATGGGTTGGGCAGTAGTGTTGTTGATTACCTAATATCAAATTTCAAAGTATATAACCAAATAGTAAAATTTGACCTTGTAAATGATCTTGAACCTAACTTTGACCATACACCTTTATCCCTAAATCTAACATTTTGTCCTACAGAAAGGCTCCATTGAAGAAAACCCTAATAAGAAAAATCACTTACTTTCAATGTTCAAATTTGAACTTGTACAGGCCCTTCGAACGAGTTTTGGCCTTTCTAAGAAGTGCTCTTCCAATTTTTCCCAAAAAAATATATAAAACCTAAATTTCAGCTGTCGAATTGAGAAGTGGTGATCTAATAGGAGGTTTCAAATTAAGAACGAGTTTTTAGACAACGAATGAATATTTATTTCATGGAATCCATTGTCCACTCTACCATATCAAAAATTTAAAGTTCAAGATGGATTAAATTTGATGGCGAATCTGCATTGGGGTTCTCACTTACACTCAACCACACATCATAATTGAAATATTTATCTTTCAACAAAAGTTGGAGGCGAATAGATCTTTAAGTATTTCCAACAGACCTTATCTATAGCCATAGCTAATTCCAATATCCGACTAGACTCAAATTTGATGGCAAATTGACATCGTGTACCACCAATTGATAGCAACTTTTTGTGTGGAATTCAAAAAATATTGTATAATATTCCCAGAGAGAAATAATGTTTAGTGATATTGTATAATATCCCTTCAATGTTTACATTTTCTCACAACATAACCTACCCCTTCAATTTTCCTTTCGATGGCCGCTAGCCGATAGAATAATCGGTCTCCTTCATAGTATAATTGTTCACTAAAGGTTCATAGTAGTATGCACATTTATTTTTGACCCTTGATAGACTTGGCGAACTTGTAGAAGTATGCATTAAATCTCATGGGAGTCAGTATAACCAAGGAAAACCTATCACACTTGATGGTCAACCACTACAAAACCACATGATTAGACAATGGCAAAGGTTTGATGTGGGTTGCTATATAGATATATCTCTACACATTGTCAGCATCAACATGTTTTCCATTGCAATCTTCTCCACAATTGCTCCCTCGAATTAAGAAACTCCTCACTCATCACCTTTTTTTGTTGTTGTAAAATTCAATCATGATTTCCATTGATATAAAAAAACAAAATTACTCATGATAATCATGCCAGCCAAATACTGTCCTGGTCAGAAGACCGGTATCAAAATAAGTACAATACAAAATCCACCATTAGAGAGAAAACTAGTGACGTGATAAGTAACCAACATAACCAAAATGAAACAAGAGATTCCTCCATCGAGCAACCATCACCATGCAAAGAAAAGATGACAAAACATTGTGATGAACTTCAACTATGCGACTCACCATCACCAAGCAAAAAAAGGATAACCAAAACACAGTAACAACCATAGACTATAAACCCATGAACTAGAAACAAAACCTAAGAGAAACTTAGTCATCTAGGATAATCACTAGTTGATCTAGAGAGGATTCTGCACTGACAATATTGATTGGTTGAGAATTTATAACCACTTCATCAACTGGAGGAGTATTAGAATCTGTATCAGAGTCAAAGATGATATAGCGCTCTATTTTTCTCAATCTGACCACGATCTTGTCCATGTCATAACAAAGATCCCTATAAATGCATTTCAAGTCCTCCTGACCCACGAAAAGCTTATAATTGTCAACTTGCTTGTCTTGGATGACCATGTTTAGGAGAGTCTCAATTTGCCTATGTGTGAATATGGAATTCATGAAGTATAAAATCCTCTTCCGGAGATTTCCAAGGTTTAGAACCAATTTGGTGTTGACATTGCTAACTTCCGAATGAGAAAAATACATGCCGTCTCTAAACTCTTTGGCTTCCAGAGTCCTTATTTCCTTCCTGACTTCAAAGGGAACTACATCGAAAAAATTAGCAACAGACTCCCAGCTAAAGAGTCTGCGGTGCCTAGAGGAAGACTCTCCATGTGCTCCTCCTCTTCGATTGAGTTAATGTTGATGGCGAGCCATGAAAAATGAAGACCTACGAGAGGATAGAACCCTAGAAAATTGGGACCAGAGAGATCAGCAATCGGCAGATCCGATCTGAGACTCCCACTATGTGTCTCTAGTACTGACGGGGAATGTCTCCTACTTGAGCATACTCCAGGATACCGCGAGTTAACCCCTCAAGGTTCCTCGCGATCTCCTCCTTGTTGTCACTCCCTTCCTGATAAGGGGCGACAACATCGATAGGGCGGGGGACACACCTGGCTATCAGGGACATCCCAACTGGCCGCTCTGGTCCAACATTTGCATTAACAAGAGAAATGTTATAAGCACATATATACCAAAAACAATTAAAAAATCTCAAAATTAAAAATTTTATTTTTTACCTTCGTCATCGAAGTCCTCTCCATCTGGTAAGGGCATGTCTGGATCTCCACGGAAATCAGTGCCGCTGTATGGCCAGTCCTCCACGACGATCTTCTGTCATCGTAGCCATGAAAAGAATGCAAGTCGGTATGACATATGCTGACCCCTAGTGATCCTGGGCATCAAATGACTCCAGCGAGCCATCCGCGGATCGCGTGGCATAGGAGGATCTACCTCAGTCAGCTAATACTGGAACAGTGGTACTCGTTCCAGGAAGAAGGTCACAAGTACAAATCTGAAGAAAAATTGCTTCAGATTCCCTGCCTTGGCTTTGGACAACTGGCGCTTGATGTTCATCTTCATGGCCTCTGCCTAGTTGAATATCATAGGAGCTGTGTAGTCAATAGCATAAAGGAACTTTGACTTGTTAGTCTCATGTTCCACCTGGGACCCCGCCACTCTGTTGATAGTCAACAGAAGCACCCTCAGTGTCAGATCCCACACACTGGAAATATCTATCTTCCCACTCTTGGATTTTAGGGCCTCAAGGCAGTGTTCGACAAGCAAGGAATATATGCTTGCCCCAATCAGAAGTGACCCATACAAGTTCACTGGCTCCCCTCTGTGGGACAGTCCAGTGATGAAGTATATATCTGAAGTTTCCAACTCCAGCTCCTGGTCGCCAATGACAAAAATCTCCCGATTAATGTCCCAAAGGCTAATAAGGTATCGAAGCAACTCGGGCTGGGCCCGCATCCCTAGCATAAGGAAGAATTTGAGGAGCCCGCAAGCCCTCAAAGCCTCCAGGAAATTTGGGTCATTCATTGCTTGGGTGTCAACATCTTCATGTTCCCGTTCTTTCCAATCCACCATTTTCAACAATTCTCTCCTGCAAAAGCCATTAATTTGAGTCAATAATCATTCTTGGCACATAAAATTCAAGTTTAAACAGTCAGTTTTTGAGAAAATAAGGTTTTTCCCTATCCAGGTGCCAGCGCGCCTGTTTTAAAAATAGTTACCCCAATCGGCGTGGATGATTTTGTTAATCACCCTTGGCTGGTGCGATTCTGTGCCCGGAAATCACGCCGACTGAGGGCGAAAAATATTTTCAAAAACCTCTTTAAAAATATAAAAAAATGGCTAAAAGCGGAAATAAAGAGCATGAAAATGGAGCTCAGGGTTTCGGCTCTTACCTCGAACTTGCGGCTCGTCGATTGACCTCCTAGATCTCCCGCAATCTGCTCCAGAACAATTAGGGAAAAAGTGAGTAAAAAGTCTTCACAGTAAAGGTAAAATGGTAAATGGTAAAAATATATTTACTTTTCCCCCTTTTATTCATTTTTTCATGAAAATATCAGGTTTTGTAAATATTTTGACCTATTTTGCCTCAAGGACTTGATAATACACTTTACCTTACTTGTGCAGTGATAGGTGATGGATGTTCGACGATGATGATGAGTCACGTTTCAGCTTTTTTTTCAACTCGTTAAACTCATATGAAAAGATTGCTGAGTAGTTTTTCCCTTTTTGACTCGTTAAAGAGAATAAAAACGAGGGGTCCACTTTCAGCGCTTTTTCGACCCTTTAAACACAAAATGATTGGCAAGCTCTTGTCATTTCAAACTCGTTAACGGATGCAAAACTTCATGCGCCCAGTGTACGTTTACCCCTTTTCGGGCTGGGATGCACTATTTACAAAAAATGTACTCCTTGACTGAAATGGTCAAGCGGTTCTCTCAAGTATTGTTTTCTACCTTTTCGAGCTCGAGAGACACAAATATCCGAAAAGGGACCATGTGGAGTTTTCTTTTACATGTCTTTTTCAAACTCTCTAACCATGAAGAAATACCGAGTTACACCTTTGTCAGACTCCTTAAATTATTAAATGACATCAGATTCTTCACCATGACAAACATGAGCTTCTCCTTCCTAAGGCTCGTTAAACTTATTAGGTCAGATTCGTCCGAAGGATGAACTTACAGTGGAAGCATATGTTATCCCCTTCAAGCTTGCGATTAAAAAATCATTGGGGTACCTGCTAGAAATAGCGGGGGAAAATTTAGAAATCTATCAGTCGTGTTGGCAACTCACTCTTGAACATGACACTCTTTGCTTCGTGTCAGGTAGGGACATCCTCCTTTGTTTCGTTGACCTTCCTGCGTTTGGGTCGTTTATTTTTGCCTTCCATTTTATCTCTGCCACATCATCATGACCACCGATCCCATGGATCCAAAAGCTGCCAAACTTCCAGTTGTGTTGCCGATATGTTCATGAGTTGTCCTTCTGCAATTACGCTTACCTCTGATTCTCTGTATCATCCAAAATCATTTTGCATCCTCTTGTCTCACGTCAATGATGTGGGATTCATTATGTCCCTCCTTCGACATGGTCGCTTTCCATCGACTTCAACTCATTATCTAGGAAATTAACCGAGAGACTCCCTTCCAGTACATTAGAGCTTACATGCCCCAATGGCAAGTTTTTCGCACTCGACGATAAGTTTACATCATTGGCTTTCGATCGAGTGATTTCACAGATGTTTGACTTTAGTTCCTCTATTCACATTTCGTGGATTGTACTAATAGTACCTTGAGGAACATTGTCATTATTGGTGGTTTCTCTCACGCTTGTTAACAATTTACATCATTAACTGGTAATCAAGTGACTTTCTAGCATGTTCGACGTCAACTCATCTATTCGCATGCTAGGATATGTACTTAGATCGGGTCGTGTTGGAGCGCAAGACCCTGGACTCAGATCACAAAAGTCCAGGTTGTGAAGTTATGTGACATGGTTATGATGATATGCATGTCTCTTTCAGATGGCTGGCTATGACCAGACCATGAGTTATCATATGTGATCCTTCTCATTATTGGATGGTTGCGACCATACCTTGGTTTTGTTATGATCCTCTTTGACGGATGGCTGCGCCCATACCTGGATCCATTTACATGATCATTCTCTGTATGGTTGTGTCCATGCCACGATTCATGTATCATTTAACAGAGATCTAAGTTTATGTATATGTATCTGTACTTGCTTGCAGGTTTTCCGATGGAAAACTACGGTTCTCCGCACTAATTTATAAAGCATGTCATCCCTCACTCCAACTCGGCCTTCACACTTTAGGGGGCATCTGTTACACAACATTTTATCATTGTCCCTGTACTCCCCGTTCCATGATCCTAAAGGACTTCTACAGTGAAACCCGCATGCTTTGCCTTTATAAAGAAACTCGCATTGTGTCCCTCTTCATGAGCAGATAAATTCCCTTTTGCACCATTTCCCATGAAACTTCTGTTTTGCCCAGTTTACAAGATCGACACTAATGGCCTTTATCTCCCCCACGCTGATGTGCAGAGATTAGCACTACTCCTCGCGCCGACTGGAGTGACTGAGCTGTGGTCTAGTCGTGTCGGTCCTGTTATGGAAATTGTTTTAAATTAGAGTCGAAACTTCTAGCTCTAGATGCTCCGTAACAGAAATCTGGTAAATGGCTTGGCCGGATGGGATCGAGGATGTAAGTTTGGGCTCCTTTCCCCTATAATGATGGAACTACCTCAAGGGATAAGCCCTTCTCCCATGAGAAGAGGATCCATCTCCCATCCATTTTTTCTATATAAATCTCCCTTCTTCCCAAGAACAAGCTAGTTGCAGAGTTAGAGTGTTGATATTAGTGTGCTTATACTATTTTGGTTTGTAGTAGACAAGCAAGCTATTACTAGTTGTAGCTATCTAGTTGTGTGAGGCAGTAGTGTGATTTGGTTTGGAGTGAAGCCTAAAGGGAAGAGCCTTAAAACTATTGTTAATTGAGGCCATCATGGAATGCTAGAAAGAAGTGTGTAGGAACTTGGTCTTGTCAGAGGAAGATTGCAACATCAAGACGAATGGTTGTAATCTCTCTTTGATATTAATATATGCAACTATCGATTGATTTCCTACATGTTTTGTAATATTACATATTCATGGCTTAATGTTTCTTGACTTGTTAAGTAGGTTGAATTGAAATTTGTCTATTCTCATGTTTGTTGTCTGTTGTTGTTTACTTGTTTTAGGTGCTTGAATAAGGAAGCGAGAGATAGATGGAGCGAGCAAGCGAGGACATCATCAAGCAGGATAAGCGAACCAAGAGTTAAGACCTCTTGATTGATTCTAACCTAAGGAAATCTTCCATATAATGTATCTGTTGTGGCTAGACCCATTATAGGGCTAGAGGAATTCAATTGTGTCCGCACTTATACTTTTACTTCACCACAGTTACCATGAGCATAGTTTCTCCATGTTTCAAGCTCGCATAAACATGGAATAACCCTACGAACAAAGTTATTTTTATATGACAACTTCATTTCATCCTCACATGATCCTCTTCCTTTCTTCCTGGTCAATATATTTCTATTAGTAACCAACAACGTCTCTAAGTACATGAGAAGAGTTGGCAGATGAAATGAAGTTTGGGGGCATGCCTTTACTATTATTCTAGGGGAAATGTATTTATCTCAAGCATATTTTTTCTCTGTTTCAAGCTTGTGTAAAAATGAAACCACTCTCAAGCATTGTTTTTTCTTTGTTTCAAGCTTGTGTAAAAATGAAACCACTTTCAAGCATAATTTTTTCCTTTGTTTCAAGCTTGTATAAAAATGAAACCTATTCTCATGATTGCCATTTTTATTAGCCTATTTCTGCGAGATAAGCCTTAGTTTTCTCATTCCATCGTTACCATCTGCTTGGTCGATCATACACTTTCACTTGGTTTGTTTTACCCTCTCCTGAGGAACCATTGTGATGAGTAGTCTTATTAGCCAACCTCTTGACCTCTACAAGTTGAACAATTCCGTCACAACTGGAACCAGTTTCTACCCTTTATACCACTCATTCCTTAAGGAGGAGTCCTCTTTAAGCTCTTTTAAGACTCCCAAAACATGAAAATATTTCTGAGCACTTTTCTTTTTTAACTCGTTAAAACAAATGAAAATATGTCTACCTAGTATAAGTTTAACCCTTTTCTAGACTAGAGAGGCTATTTACAAAAAAAGAATACTTTAGTCGAAAATGGATAAAATGTCCTAAGTGTTGTTTTACACCTTTATGGGCCCAAGGGACAAATTTAGGAAAAGGAACTTCCTGGAGTTTTATTTTTCACCTCTTTTTCAAACTCTCTAAACATGAAGAATAAGTTGAGTTACGCCTTTGATAGACTCGTAAAAATATTACACAACGTTGGATTCATCAAGCATGATGATACTGAACCACTCCTTCTTAGTTTTCGTTAAAAATTCTTAGAAGGATTCATATGAAGGATGGACTAATAGATCAAGCATATGTTATCCTCATCAAACTTGTCAATAATAAAGAGGTACTGGCCTGAAATGGTTGGGAAATTGGGAAAACATGGCATAATACTTATTAATGGCAATGAGTCACTCTTGAACATGATAATCTTTCACTTCATCTTCGTGACTGCTTTGGGTTAGGGAATTCGCTTGCCTCACTGTTAATTACACCTTAATGAAAGCCTTCATGATGGATCTTTGAGTCAATTCTGCCAACTCCATATCAAGGTTGTTGATATGTGCAATAGAAATTCCACCCTCTGTTGACATTTTATACAATACCCTTAAGGCTTACTTCATGTCTGTTGCTCCCGAACCAGCTCTACATCATTACATTTTGTCTCAAATCTTGATACCTGTTTTGTGTCATTGATGGGGGGATACATCAAGGCCCTCTTGCAATGTGTTTCTTCTTGTCAACATCAATACATTATCCATGAAGTTGATTTAGAAAATCCCTTTAGTGCCTTGGAGCTTGAAAACCTCAATGGAAAGTTTCCTCGCTTCCGGCGATAGGTTCTCATCATTGGCCTTCAACCAAAAGATTTCGCATGGTGTTCAACTTCATCTCATTAATTTAGATCACGTAGATTGTAGTGTAGTACCTTGAGAGCCATTATCATTATCAGTGGTTCCTCTCGCATTTTTTAACAACTTACATCATTAGCCAGTAATCAGATGGTGTCTACGATGTTCAACTCCAAAACATTTTTTCACATGGTTAGACTTGTACTATCGAGTGACAAGGTAGAAGACCCCGAATCTAGTTTCATCATCCAAGTTGCGATTTCAAGATTCATACAATATCACAAAGTATGATGGCTATGATCATTTAGAAAGTCATCCAATCATGGTTCCACCGCCTGTCATCAATGGATGTGAATTTGATTGTTGTACATCTAAATTGGCTTATATGCTAAGTATGGGCACGCCTACCTCATCAATGATATCATGATGATTATGTATTGTAACATATGATGATCTCAACCAATCTATTCTTGATCTAAAATTGTCACACGGTAAAGCACTTCAATCCTTAGCCACTGCTTCTAACCTTTTACGTTAGGGGGTAATCTGTTACAGGTCATTTTGTTACATCTAATCAAATGGAATGGAAACTAGATCGATTAACATACAATGACACTTTCCATTCATCCCCTGCAAATACTAGAACATCTTCTCTGAAAAAATCCAAGAATTATGGGTTTAATAGCTTTAAAGCCTCATTTTTGGACCCATCGCACTTTCCCTTTGAGAATCCTGCATTTTTGCATGTTTTACACTTAGAAACTGCGCTGACCGACGCATGTTTCCTTTACTGCAGGTGCGATGCTCTCTAGAATTCGGTAAAAAATAAAAATAATTTTGAATCCTCTCTTTCCATGAGCTTCCAAGGTGTTTTTAACCATTTATTATTGATTGAGATCTCTAACTCCTATGGTTGGGGCCTATCTCTTATCCCTCGAGCTTATCTTCCCTCACATGTGGATCTAAGTCCTAGATTGGTAAATCCCAAACCACCCTATTAACCCTATAAATTTACTGCCTCCCATGGAGTTTGGGTTGGAATTTAGAGACTCTTAGTTATGTCCTCATGTTGTTGCTTTGTGCCTAAGGATCCATTATCCACCCATGCACTTGAGTTATGATTGAAGGCTTGCTTTGTGACAAGGGAAGGACATGATAGTTGGGAGACATCTACAAAGTCAATGATCTCTAAAGGGTTATAATATCTCCTACATTCATTAATTCCAAAAGTGATTTGTTTTTCCTATATTTATGTCTTATTGATGCATATGTATTACAATGCCTTCTTGACTCATTGTTTAGAGATATTAGTATATATGCTATTTGTATGTTGTAGTTCTCTTGCTTGTTTTAGTCGTTTTGCAGGTTCCTTAGTATTTGGAGTTGGCGCTAAAGTATACAAGAAGGAAGAAGAGGAGAACTTGTGTTGGATTCAAGGTAGGTCCCTTCTCCATGTTATAATTTCTCTAAGGAAAGCATAAGTATTTTTGTTGCTATTGTTTCTAGATCAAGCCACTAGATCTAGGGAGTTCACTTATATTCGTAGAAGAGAATTGTCCATCAAACAATACAGTTCTAATGCATGAATCAAAATTAACCTTGTAAAAAAAATCATTCACTTGGAATTCAACCACTTCATTGGACCATTGCACAGTATATATCTTGAGAACAAGTAAGCTTGATTAACTCAGTACTAAACAAATTCCGACTAGATCTTTAGAGTTTCTTTCGTATCTACGAGCTAAAACAAGGTTATCATATAACCAAAGAGTATTAGTGTCAAAATCATTGCTTAAAATAATAGATGGATTAATTGTTGTTGTAGCATTGAAGTCTCCTAGCTAGAGGATACTTCCTTCACTTCTCAAATTATAAATATCTTGTTCTGAGCCATCGGAAGGACATTTTTTTTCTAGATTGTTTTTCTTAAAAGTAAGAAATGATAGGCATAAAATAACCAATTACTATATAAATATTCTTAGCATTAAAATTTGAAATCTCCATCCATGTGTACTAATTGAAAGGTTATTTTTGTGAAATCCAATGTGAGGTAAAATGTCCTTCTTTATGTAACAAGTTATGCTCTTAATCCCTTTGTGGTAGGATCTCTAGTTTCATATTGACCCAATACAATCTTTCCATGTTAGGACCTTAGATTCTTAATGCTTCCAAGTTTCAACCAAAAATATAATATCAATTTCACTTGAGATATAACTTAATATGGGCCCTTTGCTCCATGGGAAGCCATGACAGTTCAAAAAGAAGATCCAAAGTGTCCCAAATTCCTATTTATTGTTATCTTCTTGGTCGTTATCCTTGATAATAGATTTTCTATTACTAATTATTGTTGATTTCCCTTCCTTCCTGGCTTCTTTTACCTTGAACTTCCTTCCTTAATTCGTCTTGGTCTTCTAGAATGAAGTATTCATATATAAATATTCATGAACCTTTGAGACTTGGATTTTTCCTGATTATGCCATACTTATGGTCATTAAATCTTATCTTAAGACGAATTCACCTTTTTTGTGCTTAATTAATTTGCATAATGAGGTTGCTTTTATTTAGTTAGTTGGTCTTATAATTTTCCCTACCATAAAGGACCCCTAATTTGATTTTAACTATTTAAGACAATGACATTTCCTTTGTGCAATATGACACTTGCTATACTTTGATATATGGCAAGAAGATAGTAGTTTATTTTTTGTCACTAAGTTCCTTGAAATTTTGTACATTTAATAAGAATGGAATTATCCATAATATATTTAGTTCAAAGAACAATTCATTATACTTTACGTTATTCAAAGATTAATTGAAGAAATAAAGTTGATATATACCATTCAAGAAGTAATTGTTGTAATATGGTAAAGTGAGTTGTTAAGTGAGGCTATTCTGATTGTTATCCTTTTCACTCGAGTTCAAATTCTACATTATGATATCCAGTTTATCAAGATTTACCCTAATTTCCACTATGATAGTACATGTTTATTGTTGTTGTACAATTCATGGCAAGCTATCTAAGGAAGTCTAAGTTAGATGCATTAGGCATTGCTTGTATTGTTGTTAGAAGAATGGCTTATGGAATGCCTTGTTTTGTTTTCATACTAGTACTAATAGTCCTACACCTATATGAGGTATTACTAATTTCAAAGCATTTTCATATCTTGTTTATTTGCAAAAATAGAGAGGCCCATTCCATGGTTAGACTATAAATCTAGTGAGAATTCTACGACGGAAATAAAATGTCAAGGCTTTATTTGTTTTTTTGTTAATTTGTTGTATTTTATTATTTTGAGGGTTTGATCCTAGTGGCCTATGCTTGTGTGTTTGGGATCCAAGTTCTATTTTTGACTTAGATGCTTTTAAGGTAGGAATTAACATTTTCCCTTCAAGATCCCACGGAAAGTTATGCTTTAGGGTAGTACCAACCTTCTTTGGAAGGTACATACCAATTGGTATTTACCAACTTCAGGGCACACTAGATAAAATAAGATAGATAAGATTGGATAGATAAAGACATGTCACACATTTACATTCTCTAGAGCTTGGGACAATGTTGCAATATGTATTAGCATATGCTCCACAAATATGGAAATGGTATGGATTAGGTTGCACAATTTGGGACCCAGTGTTAGTGTCAGTGTTATCTTTTTTGGTTAGAATGTTGCCCAACATCTTTTGATTCATTACCCTGCAAGGTACTGACAAATGCCGAAAAAATGAAATAATAAACAAGGATATTCTTACATACAAATCCTTACAATAACCTCGACATGCTTGTACTTCTTTGTCATCTTCATGAATAATAGTATATTGATCACCTATTTAATGATAATACAATCGCTAAATATCAATGTAATTATATTTTTCCTACCACATTTATTCTAGTTTGTTCCATGTGTGCTACAACCCTTGACATGAGCAAAATAAGATTGAGGCATATGGATAATGGTTGATTCCCTTGTAATAGATTAAATGACATGGTTCTTGAAGAGGGAAATACAAATAGAGTTGCATTTTACAAGGCACCAATTCATATTCAATTATCGCCTTCTATTTTATGGGCTCGTCTTCTAAATTTCACCCATCCTCCATCAATGACATTTAATGTTTTTCACATCTCATCTCTCACCTCATGTGAGCCTTTGGATTCTCACTTGCACTTAATGTATATTTATCATATCATGATCCATATATTCAATCTTAGATCATGATGCATACATTCATAGTTTTGAATGGCATGAAATCCATGTAGTTTTGATCTCTAAATATTAACATGTTGGATTTTCTTAAGAAACAAGATGTGGGATGATTGAGATGAACACTATGTAGTAGGGAAGTGATAACTATGTAGAGTAGGCACACATGTGAAAAAGCTGTATTAAATGGGTTTGGTGCTTGATGTAAAAAGTGGAAAGTGGTTCCTAAAACTAATAAAAAAATGACAACACCATTAATGGTTTTTTATTTTTTCAATACATAACTTTGGAAAGACATTGGAATCTAGATGACTACTTATATGTTTCAAATATGGACTAAATAAAAAGCCTCAAAAATAAAATTAGAAGCAAATTGAAATTTTAATACATTTCAATGCCTAAGATTGTTTTGAAATTGAATCGAACAAAGTTCATAGATACAAAGTTTCATTATAAAACTAAGCTTTTCAATTAACATTAAAAATACAAAAAAACCATTGTAAAGACCTTTATGATAGAGAAATAAAAATGACAAAACATGATTTATAAGAGAACTTAAATATGACATGAAAAATGATTATTAAGTAAAACATAGAATATATAATGCATGGCTAGCAACAATTATAAGCCTTACTAGTTTTCCTAACATAAATGGACCTAATGACAATTGATGCATGACATGCCAAAGAAAATCTTACACGTGTTATATTGCCAATATATTAAAAGCTACAAAGTAAACATCAATTGCAAACACTAACACCCATATGAATGAAGCTCATTATAAGCAACTTATTTGTTAGTGTTAAAGAAATTTCATGATCATTTAAAAAGTTATTATGGTTTGGCAAAACATAAATTCACAATTTGCTTAGTAAATCATGTTGATTAAGGTTATATTGAATCAACAAGGTTTTTTTATTTTATTTTTTTTATAATGAAACTCCATGTCCAACATCGCCACGATCACAATTTAAATCTTGCAATAAATAGAGAACTCTAGCTTCAATACTATGTAATATTACTTTGAGTATTATTAGTTATTGGCTTTACTTTGCAATTTTGTTATAAGATACAAGGAGAGAGAAAAGTGAAATATTGTGATTGTTTTTAAATGAATTTCGAGGAAATAATATACGTGATTATACTGAATAACCAAAAAGTCTTTATTTCATTTCTTAATTAAACAAAATATAAATATAATCTTACAACAAAGACGCTTTGGAATTATTGCCATTGTTATATTTTAAACTGTGTATGTATAACCATTTATATGGACACGTGGTTGTTTATGGAAGCTTAGAATGTGGGTCCCACATTACTATGATTCAAATTTCAAAAGTTGCATGCTATGATTAGCTATCTATGGCGGCGGGTTACAGCTGCAATGCTTCTAGATGCATATTTAAAAATCAAAATATCACTTGTTTGTCAGTACACCTTTTCAAAATAGAGTTGTGCAACGGGTAAGACCCTACTAGGTAATATTCAACACTTAAATCGCACCCAGATGTGAAGAACATGTGTCACATGTGGAGTTGTATATAACAAAGGTATTGGTAATTGCGTGATATTTTAATATTTAACGTTTTATATATATTATATAGGTTTTGATTTTGAAATATATACGTATACATGTCAGCTTAATATTGTTGGTTAATGTTCAGTGTGAGGTTAAATTTGGTTTGTTAAATTTTAAAAAGGCTCTAAAGAATTTCTTTTAAGATTTTATTAGTAATTTTAAAAGGTTTTAAAAATATTTTAGATTATTATGATTTTGAAGATTAAGAAAGTTATTATTATAATAAATATTTTGTAATTTGGTGTATATAGAGGATATTTTAAGAGAGTGTTTTTATTTTTAATCTTTGTAGTGTTATAAAGATGACAATTTTTTTTGGAGCCATAATATTTTGGAACTTGTTCAACACTTTGTTTCATTATGAAGATCATGGGAGTTTGTTGATTTTAGCAATGTTGATTTTTTTCTTCATGCTAATCAAAACAAGAAAATACTTTTGACCCTCCATATTAGGGTTGATCACCTCCTCATGTTATCTTAATTTTCTTTTTATCCTCTAATTCTTTGTTACATCATAAGTTTACCTTAAATTTAGGTGTAATAATAATTTTAATGTTAGATCTCAGACTTTTGTGATCCATATTGTAGATAGATGTCTTTCTGATTAATCACATCATTAGGATTTGGTCGACATTTCAAACCAACTAATGTGGTTCATCCTCACGACAAGGTGAGAAAGATCATACAATCTTCATGAATAAATAGTAAGGATGCATCATTGCCCAAGGTTAGCTGATGAAAACTAGTCGTTGGAGACTAGTCAAACAAGTAAATAAACTTTTTTGAAAAGATAGATTTAATATTTTAAAATTTTAAAAGGGGGTTTAATATTTTAAATTTATAAATTATTTAATATTCTAAAATTAGTTATAAAATATTTAATATTCTAAATTAGTTATAAAATAGATGTTAGGAGTACGAATATTGTTAAGAAAATTAATAAGGGGTGGGTTAAGAATAAGTAATTAATAAAAATAGTTGTTATAATAATAGAGTTATAAGTTAGCCCCATGGGTTAGCTCAACTAGTCGAGTCCTAGTGGTTAAGTACCTCGCTAATCGGGAGGTCACAGGGTCAATTTTCCTTGACGCTCTTGAGGTTAGGCCCTGTTAGTCTGGATGACGGGCTTTAAAAGATTCCCTTCGAGGTTGATCTGCCCAAATTTTCCGTGGATGTAGCGGCCACCCGTGAACCACCCATAAAAAAAAGAAAGTTATAAGTTAAAATAGTTGTTATTTAATATTAAATAATAATTAGGTTATAATCACTAATGTAACGAATAAGGAAAAGAGAGGTTAAGAGTAGGTTAATAATTTAGTTATAAATTAGATTTTAGGAATAATATATCGTAAAGAATACTCATAAATTAACAAAGGGCAAAGAATAAGCTATAAATATAAATAAAAAGGTTGCTGAGAGTTTATTAAAAATTAAAAAGGTTTAGATCTAAATATTATATATTATAAAGTAAAGAGAGGTAATATATTATTAGGTAATTAGGAGAATGATAATCTATTTTAATTAAGTTAAAAATAGGGTCACAAAATGGTATAAGTTGTAAATAAATCGAGAGGAGGGAATCATATCATATAAAGAACTTAGGAGCAAGAGTATTTATTATAATTATGTTATAGATAATATGATATACATATATCACGAAAAAGAGAAAATATAAAGGGAAAAGAGGCAAGAGGATCATAAGGAGAGGGCCGAAATCCATCTCTTACTTAAGTTCCAACCATCATCTCTCTTGAGATTCCTAGCATGCCTTTCAATTCAATAGCCTCCCTAAGCTTCCTTGGTAGAAATGATCAACCCTAGCAATGACCCTGGAATCCTCAATACAAACATGGCGCTTGGATTTCTCTACATGTTCGGCAACAGCCAATGAGCGGCAACGATTGTGCCTTATGTCTGCAGGATGCTCATGGATCCTCTAGTTAATCGATCGACCCGTTTCTCCAATATATGGAGTACCACAGGAACATGGAAGCAGGTAAACGCCTTTCATGTCCTTCGGGTCAATAGGGTCTTTAACCGAACCAAGAGAATTTCTGATGAAAAGAGATCTTGGGGTAAGCCAAAATCCCTTTTCATATATAAATTTTGATCCTGAACCTGTGGGTTATGGCCCACTAAGTCCCGTCGGAAGCGATTTAAATAACTTTAACCCTTTTCATTTATTAACGTGGATCTTCATTAAATCCAGCATCCCTTAATCATGGTCACAAGCATGCAATGTAAATCTAGAATGGTAATAGCAATATATGGATTTTAAAATAATTCGGGCACCGCTATAGACATCGGCGGCCCACATACCCCAACTCCGATTCAGAGGAAAACTCCATTGCTCCAATCCGATCCACTGGCCACAATCTCCCAAAACCGTTGTTCGATATCCGCATGACATGCCCTTGCTGATCCAAACCATTTCCGCTTAAACTTATCCGCCAATCGCCTAAACGCATCTAGAGAATAAAGCTCGCCGGGCATAAAACCAAAGCTATCCTTCTCCGAATTCAGGCAGTCCAAACAATACCAATTCCTAGCTGGAATCACCTTCAGCGGAGGCGAAAGACAGTACAGATGCCATCCCTTGTCGCACCGATCACAGAGAAGCATCATTTCCTCGTGCAGACCACTCTGACATTGCTCACGGATTTGATCCAACCGCTGTTCCGAGTTCGAGTCCTCTTCTTTCAAAGATTTGTTTTCTTTGCAAGATCTCCGCCTCCTCTGCAGTCACTGTCATCACGTATAGCAAACCTGATCTTCAACTCGATCACAGTTTTCATTCATACAATTCTCGGCACGAGCTCCGTCTGAAATCTCGTTATTTAGAACTATCTACTGAGGCAATTAATCCAGTCGTATTACACACACATAGTTATAATCGACCAACACATATACCAGTTACACAATAATTCAAATCGCCATTGATCCTGTAAGTGATCAATGTCGATAAACAAACTCGCACACAGAAATTCATAATTCGACACGCAGGAAATCAACAGAATATATTAATTTGATTATATACAAAATCGCTTACATCTAAGGCATTGCAGCCTTAGAACAAGTTCGCTTTCGGACTACATTTTTTTCCTCCCATCTCCCCATCTCACGCATACATACTTGCTTATAAAGTATTTACAAGGCGTGAATCAGTTAAGATCCACAAAATCGCTCCTGAAATCACTCAACAACTTACTTAAATCTCTCATTTTAAATCAATTTAAGAGCAGATCTTCCCTTTGTTCAGTTTCACTGTCCACTTCCTCCTCGCTCAACTTGGGATTCCTCTTTAATTAAGGAGGGATTAGATGCTCCTGCATCAATTTCTGATGGTTCTTAGAGGCTTGAACGAAGAGGAAACATTATTCGGCCTAAGGATATGGGCAATCCTATCCGTGGTCCCTTGAATAAACGGGAGATGAACCTTGGAGATAAGATCAACACGAGCAATTTTAACTCTAGATTCTTTACAGGCTCTTTGAAAGCCCTTAAGGCTCTTAGTTCTATTGTACCATTATTCTTAAAAACTTCAAGGAGATGAGATTTCTCTTGCTCAAGGTGGTTATCATCAGAGATTCTCAGAGCACGGGTAGTAAGGGTGTTGAGAACACCAAATTTCTGAGTAGGAAAATGATGAGAACTAGCATGAAGATATTGTTCCGTGTGAGTTTTTTTGCGAAAAACTTTGTGAGAAATGGAACCATCATCCATTCTAGAGAGGAGAATTTCAAGGAAAGGAAGGCATCCGTCCACCTCTACTTCCATCGTGAACTTGATGGATTCAGATTGGGAGTTAAGGTGGTTCAGAAACAGATCCAACTTCTCACGACCATGGGGCCAAATGACGCAAGTGTCATCAACAAACCTCTTCCACTTCTTAGGGTGAAATTGGGTTGAGGCTAAGGCCTTGGTCTCAAAATCCTCCATAAAAAGGTTAGCAACAATAGGGGAAAGAGGGGAACCCATTGCAACACCGCAGGTTTGCTCATAGAATTCACCTTGGAAACTGAAAAAGGTCGAGGTGAGGCAGAGGCTAACCAATTTGGCAGTGTCCTGGTCAATGATCCGACTAATGACATCAATGGCCTCTTGAATGGGGATTTTGGTATAAAGGGAAACAACGTCAAAACTAACAAGTAAATCCCCTGGGTCCAGCTTTACATCTTTCCATTCCTTAACAAAGGATGCAGAGTCCTTAACAAAGGAATCAGTTCAACCCACAAGAGGTTTGAGCTTAAGAGCTAAGAATTTAGCAAGAAGATAAGTAGGCCCACCTATTGTGTTAATAATAGGTCTCAAGGGGGCCCCAAATTTATGAATCTTGGGAAGGCCATAAATTCTAGGGGTGAGGGGATTTCTCTCAATGAGCTTTCTGGAAAGAGGATTAAGAGACAAATTCGACTTAATGTCTGCTGCTACATCCTTAGAAACAAACTTAGTAAGATTCTTTTTAAGCTTGACGTAACAACCACTATTAGAGAGATGGTCAATCATTTTGTTGACATAATCAGACTTGTCCAAAATGACGATGGCCCCACCTTTTTCAGCTTTTAGGATGACAATGTCGGGGTTCTTCGTCAGGGATTTAAGGGCGAGAAGCTCATCTCTGCTAAGTTTTCTTTTGGGAGGCTTAGCCTTCTTAAGAATAATAACACAATCTTGCCTAATTGCTTCCTTGACATTATCTGGAAGGTCCCTAATACCATACTCTATATTACAAATAATGTCATCGATGGGAACCTTCTTAGGGGCAATGGAAAAATTAAGCCCTTTATTAAGGAGACTAAATACAAAGGGATCAAAATTAGAACTAGAGAGGTTGACAACGTTATTATAATAAGGAAGAGACGAGGAGATGTTACTACTACTATTATTATTATTATTATTGTTGAAAAAATTATTGTTATTATTATTCAAAAAATAATTATCATTATTATTAATGCTATAGTTGTTATTATTATTCAAAGTGGTGATATTATTATTATTAGGATTATTATTAAAATTCAATTTGTTACTTATATTATTATTATTTAGTATTATATTATTACTAGTATAATTATTATTAATGCCACTAATTGTATTAATAACATTAAGACAATTAGAAACACCTAACGTATTGGCAATGGGACAGGTTAAGGTAGAAGCAGAAATGGAGCGGATTAAAATAAAAGTGGAATTAGAGTGGGTTGAGGGCGAAAAGGAAGGGGAGTCAATCAAACAGTGTAACGATGGTTCAGAAGATTTGGCAGGGTAGTCGAGGCAGGGATGAATGGAAGGAGGTTGGATGAGGGCTGGGAAATTCAAAGCGAAGACGAAGGAAACAATCAAGGGGGAAGACGCAAAGGATGGAGACGTGACAGATCCATAGGAACCCTTAGACTGTTGAGTTGAGGGCTGGGCATCGATGCAAGTTGGAGAGGTCAAAACATCATAAGTTGTCGATAAAGGAAGAGTAGTTATCTACCCTTGGTACGTGGGTGTGCATACAAGTTTCGAACCAGGCTCGCTTTCATCGATCCACAACACTGTCTAGATCGGATTCGGTTTTTGTGCCTTCCAACTCTGCTGCTTGCGTCTATGTCCCTTCTGATCTATCTGTCGATTGCGCCTTCTCTTCTCTTGATCCAGTCCTCAACATTCCCTCCTCGATCTCTAACCTGTTGGCATTATGATACAGGTGTTGTCCTTGATGGCAACTCACTCAAATGAAAGATCACAGTACAACAGGTTAACAACAAAGAATTACATATCAGACTACACAGAATGAAGAAAGAGAGGTATACGCAGGTTCACCTTGACTAAGCTGCATATACATGCAGGTTCAATGACCACAAGTAGTATATACATACACACACACTTTCACAGAAGGAAAAGCGCGTATACCTTGGAAAACTAAGTTTTTGGTCCAAAGTATTTGGTCCATGGTATTGGTCCAAGGTATCTGGTCCAAGGTATTGACCCTAGGTATTTGGTCCAAGGTATTGGTCCTAAGTGGTTTTGATCCATGGTATTAAGAAAGGCCTAAAACTATAAAAGGAGGAGAAGATCATTAGGCCAAGTGTGCAAGTATCGAATATCTGATGAAGTGTGAGATCTAGTATGCAGGTTATTGGCTTATGGTGTTGTGCTTGATCTGAACCAAGGAAGAACCTTAGCTGTTGATGAAGGATGAGACCTAATGATGGATCGATATCTTAAGGCTTGTAATGAGTTATCATTATGAGGTTTGATCATGTATAGTCTAGATCTGAATACTGACGCATGTGTTATTCTGTAAATATTATGATCTGGGTATAACTGAAGTCTGGAATAGCTACAGAACTATGAATTAATATTTATATATGTATACACTGGTTGGCTTTAAGAAAATCGCGTATACACGCAAGTCGACACATGGAAGTAGCGTATACCTTATAAAGTATGTTTTAGTTGTTTTTGTTTGATGTTGCAGAGTTCTGGGTTCTGGTTCTAGTTCTGGTTACTGTATTCTGAATGATCAGATTGATTGTGATTTAACTATGGGTTGTCAAGGTGATTGATTGATTCAGCTGTGGTTGATTCAGAAAGTGATGATTGAGCTTCAGTGATTGGTTGATGCAGATGTATTTGATGATTGAATTGCAGTTATGATGTTGTTGATGGATCCAGTCTGAAAATTTATGAAACGTGGTCCTTGGAGGAAGAAAGAAGGTCGTAGCCTTCTGTAGGTCGCCGCCTACGTACTAGTAAACATATCGGCTAGTACAAGAGTTAGGGGGTTGTAGCTCCCTTCCAGTAGAAGCTGGAGAACGAGAGAAGGTTGTAACCTTCTGCAGGTAGAAGCCTGCATACTGGTATAAGTCTGCACCAGTACAAGATTGTAAACAGATTTTCTTATTATTAAAAGAAAACAGAGACGACAATAGCAGGTGGTTTTCACCCACATTGGGCTTCCACCTTATATTTTGGTGTTCATGGGTTTCCACCTTATATCTTGGTGTTCATGTGTGTTGCTTATGTGTGATGCTTTATTCTACTTTTACTGCACTGTCTAAGATATACTGGTTTAAGTTCAATGCATGATAAATTGGGTAAATCAAAAGTTCTCTGCATATATGTTGGTTGCTTTAAGTACAGTCGTGTATACACGCTAGTTCACTTAGCTGAAGTAGCGTATACAAATCTGTTTGGGAAATTAAATTATTGATCTGATAATACTGATTCACCCCCCCTCTCAATATTATTTCCAACAATTGGTATCAGAGCAGGTCCTTCAGAAGAAGCTTGATCGCTTGAAGGGAGATCCATCATCATGAGTAATCAAGAAAGCGTGGGATCCATCAGACCGCTAATCTTTGATGGGAGCAACTTTGTTTATTGGAAGATAAGAACCACAACCTATCTACAATCACTTGGAACGGATGTCTGGGAAATCGTGGAAGGAGGATATACATTTCCATCAGCAATTCCTACAGATACGACAGGTAAAAAGCAATATGAAACCAATGCCAGGGCTGTCAATACATTATTGGGAAGTCTGTCACAATCAGAGTTTATTAAGGAATTTAGACTTCTGTGATCCATAACATTGTTTAGATAATCTTCGGCAAAATCACATAACCAATCTTTTGTTGACGCGTTTCGAACCAACCAGTGTGGTTCATCGTCAGGACAAGTTGAAGAACCAATCCGGCTCAGCTTGTTTAAATAGAGTGTGCAGAGACTCCAACGGCTAATTTTGACCTAATGGTCCTAGTCAAACCACTAATATTCTTGTTATATAATTAAATTAATAAATTATATCTAGTATAATAATTCATATTTATTAAATAATCTATATATATTATTATTCCAATATTATTTAAATACAAACAAATAGTATTAAATTACCATTTAGTTACATTAGGTAATTGTATATTTATTTAATGATAATTATTTAAATCTAATGGTCCCTTGGTAAACTAGATCTTCTCTGTTTGTTTTTTAATAGATGAATATGCGAATATATCATTTTTTATTTATTATTTAAATATAATGGCCCATTTGAAATCAATAAGTTATATATAATAATTAATATTAATTAAATAATTCCACCATTATTAAGAAACAAACCAATAGTATTTAGTAAATAACATAGTTAAGGATTGTTAAAGTACAAGTTTATTAATATCTATAAAAAGAAACTAACTCAAACTAACTAATATTATTGGTATATCATATATTTATCAATAATAATTTCTTATTTATCATTTAAGTCTAATGGTCCAATGGTAAAATTAGATCCCATCTCACGATTTTATAATTAATTTAATAATTAATATTTGTTAATTAATCATTATTTATTCGATACAAATTATTAACTATGTAATTAGGTAAATATATTATTACTTATAAGGTTTAAAAAAGTGTTTTTATTAATTAAATATATAAGAAATTAATTAAAGGGAGTTTCAATTCTAAAGGTATAGTAGAACTAAATATAAATGCATAAATAATGAAATTATGGAAACAAAAATCTAATCTAATTATAATATACCCAAATTAACCTATTAATAATACAAAAACCCCATAATAATAGGACTAAACCGTACTAATACTATAGGATGCAGGGATTAACGGGGAGAAAACCCGGGAAAAAAGGGGGACCAACCGCCTACAACAAATCTTAAGGAGAGGGAAGACGGAAACCTTAAGACCTAACAAAAGGGGAATGAGGAGGCTAGGAAGACAAGGCTGGGACCCAGCAACTGCTAATTTCTTATATATTTAATTAATAAAAACACTTTTTTAAACGTTATAAGTAATAATATATTTACCTAATTACATAGTTAATAATTTGTATCGAATAAATAATGATTAATTAACAAATATTGATTATTAAATTAATTATAAAATCGTGAGATGGGATCTAATTTTACCATTGGACCATTAGACTTAAATGATAAATAAGAAATTATTATTGATAAATATATGATATACCAATAATATTAGTTAGTTTGAGTTAGTTTCTTTTTATAGATATTAATAAACTTGTACTTTAACAATCCTTAACTATGTTATTTACTAAATACTATTGGTTTGTTTCTTAATAGGTGGAATTATTTAATTAATATTAATTATTATATATAACTTATTGATTTCAAATGGGCCATTATATTTAAATAATAAATAAAAAATGATATATTCGCATATTCATCTATTAAAAAACAAACAGAGAAGATCTAGTTTACCAAGGGACCATTAGATTTAAATAATTATCATTAAATAAATATACAATTACCTAATGTAACTGAATGGTAATTTAATACTATTTGTTTGTATTTAAATAATATTGGAATAATAATATATATAGATTATTTAATAAATATGAATTATTATACTAGATATAATTTATTAATTTAATTATATAACAAGAATATTAGTGGTTTGACTAGGACCATTAGGTCAAAATTAGCCGTTGGAGTCTCTGCACACTCTATTTAAACAAGCTGAGCCGGATTGGTTCTTCAACTTGTCCTGACGATGAACCACACTGGTTGGTTCGAAACGCGTCGACAAAAGATTGGTTATGTGATTTTGCCGAAGATTATCTAAACAATCAGAGTTTGTCAAAGTTATGCAGCTCAAATTAGCCAAAGAAATGTGGGAAAAAATCGTTCTAAGCTACGAAGGAGACTCTTAGGTAAAACGTGCTAAACTGCAAACTCTCAGAATTCAATATGAAACTCTTAAGATGCACAATGATGAAAGTATAACTAGTTACTTCTTACGTATAGATAAGGTTGTTAATTGTAAGAAGAATCTGGGTGAAGAGATAAAGGAAGTTACCTTAGTTGAGAAAGTTTTAAGATCCTTGTCTGCTAAATTTGAATCAAAAGTATCTGCCATAGAAGAAAAACAAGATCTACAGACTATTGCTATGACACAGCTTCACGGAATCTTAACTACGTTTGAGATGAGAGAAGGAGGCCCATCAGATATGAGAGAAGCCGCATTTAAAGCTTCAGCAAAAGGAAAGGAAGAACTCAATGAACCAGGACATAATTCAGAAGAAGAAGATGAAGTAAACTTTGTCAAGAAGCTTCAACGAAGTTCCAGAAGATTTAGAGGTAAACTACCTTTCAAATGTTTTGCCTGTGGTAGAGTCGGTCATTATGCTACCAAATGTCCTCATAAATATAAATATGATAAAGGGAAGGAATCTGCAAAATGGAACAGAAAACAAAGTGTAAGCAAAAAGAGTTACTATACTCACGAAGATAGCAATGGTTTATCAAATAGTGATGAAGATGAAAATAGTAATGACTATGGGCTTCTAATGGCTTATGACGATGATGATTTTTGGGATGCTTTAGAAGAAGATGACTTTCATGAAGAAATATCTAAACTCAAAATCTGTTTAGAAGAAAAGAATATGGTTATAGATAGCTTGACATACCATCTTGCTGAAAAAGAAAAACACAATGAAAAACTAGAATGTGAAATTGTGGGTCTAAGAAAGGATCTTGAGAAAGCAAAATCTCTCAATATTAGATTTGCTAAAGGATTAGAACCTTAAATGAAATTATCAAAGTGCAGCATTCTCCTCTGATAAAGACAGGTCTTGGATATACTGAAGAAGCATCTCAATCACAGAAGCCATCAACCTCCACTAAAAGCTATCTTGATGCAGCAAAGAACAGTGAACAGTATGACAATTGTCAACAAAGGCATAAAGCAAATCACTAGTTAAATGAGGCTCAATTTGCTTCAAGGATGAATAGAAGCTACAACTAACCTCAGGTAAATCATACTCAATTTGCTTCAAAGATGAATATCAATAGAAACTACAATCACCAGGTCAATAGATTTGATAAGCGCAGGAACTTCTTTAATGGTTAATGTTTCTCATGTCATAATTTTGGACACAAAGCTGCTCAATGTGTTGCTTACAAAACGATCATGACTAAAGAAGCACAAAATCAAAGGAATGTGACAGGGATCAAGAAAAGTTCCTATAATAACTTTTCTCTTCTTGAAAATGAAATAGAATGCTCAATCTGTAACAACTTTGGCCATGAAGAACCTGAACGCAGGAGCAAATTTCGGCAGACATCTCAAAAGGAGAAAACTCCATTAAATCCCAAGATATGGAGAAGGAAAGAACCACAAATAGAAAGATGTGGTATAGCCTTGTATGCAGAAGGACAAGAAAATCAGTGGTACATCAACAGTGGATGCTCAAAAAACATGACAGGTGACAAAGAAAAACTTCACTCATATAATGCCTTAGAAAAGGAAAAGAATGTCTCATTTGGAAACGACACTCCTACTGTCATAAAAGGTAAAGGATCTGTTTTCTTGAAAGAAAAGGTTATAGCTGGGAATGTTATGTCTGTAGACGGTCTAAAGCATAACCTGTTGAGTGTCAGTCAAATGTGTGATCAAGGAAATGAAGTGGTGTTTCGATCAAACATATGTGTTGTTCATGAGCTTGATACATGAGAAACCATGATCAAAGGCACAAGAACTCCAAACAACTTATACATACTCAAAGGAGGACAACAACAATGCTATCTAAGCAAAAATGATGAAAACTGGCTATGTCATAGAAGATTGAGACATCTAAGTTTTTCTCAAATAAGGAAAGCATGCAGATTCCAGGCTGTTCGTGATCTTCCAGATATTAGCATTCTTGAAAATACAATATGCAAACCATGTCAATTCGGTAAGCAAACTAGATCTCACTTCATTCAAAAAGAAGGGTCAGCTAGTAAGCCTCTTGAACTTGTTCATACTGATTTATGTGGACCATCAAGGAAAAAGTCACCTCGTGGAGAAGAATACTTTATTTTGTTCATTAATGATTTTTCCAGAATGTGTTGGATAGGTCTTCTAAAGCATAAAGATGAAGAATTTGAAATGTTCAAATCCTTCAAAGCCTTGGTTGAAAATGAATCAGATCGCAAAGTCAAATGCCTCAGATCTTATTGAGGAGGGGAATTTACCTTGGATGAATTCTTTGACTTTTGTGAACAACATGGAATAAAAAGGCAGTTCTCCACCGCAAGGACTCCGCAACACAATGGAGTGGTAGAAAGAATGAATAGAACTGTTCAACAAATGGCTCGAGCTATTCTAGAAGAATCTGGAACTCTTGCAACCTTCTGGGGTGAAGTTGCATTCGGCGCCGTAACTATTCTCAACCAAGAAAATGTTCGGGTAAACAACACTCAAACTCCACATGAACTTTGGTATGGTAAGACTCCTACTGTAAAATACTTTAAAGTTTTTGGAAGCAAATGTTATATCAAAAGGACTGATGAAAAACTCAGTAAGTTTAAGCCTAGAGCAGATGAAGGTATTCCTCTTGGTTACTCTTCCCGAAGTAAAGGATATAAATGTTATAATAAAAGATTTGGGAAAATTGTTGAAAGTATTGATTTTGTAGTTGATGAAGCATGCAAAAATCCAAAACAGATAAAAACTAAAGATTATGACAATGAAGAATATGGGGATTATTTTCCCACATCAAATCACAATGATTTTGAAGAAGAAACCAATGAAGCACCAGAGGAAGAGATAATGGTAGAAGAAAAGACTCTGTCCAGGTATGTTCAGAAAAATTATCCAGAAACTCAAATTTTAGGGGAAAAAGAGGCAGGTGTACAGACAAGAAGAACTATTACAGAAACCTCAAGCTATCTAGAATTACTGTCCTCCACCGAACCTCAAAATGTAAATGAAGCATGCAAAGATGAATTTTGGGTCAAGGCCATGAATGAAGGACTTGAGAAAATTGAAAAGAATAATACTTGGGAATTAGTTCCTAGACCTCATGATAAATAGATCATAGGTACTAAATGGATATTCAAAAACAAGTTGAATGAAAATGGAGAAGTTATTAGAAACAAGGCTAGACTTGTTTGTAAAGGGTATGCTCAACAAGAAGGTATATATTTTGAAGAAACTTTTGCACATGTTCCTATACTTGAAGCCATAAGGATGTTTCTTGCTCTTTATAACTTTCAGAAATTCAAAGTATACCAAATGGATGTAAAATCTGCTTTCCTTAATGGAGATTTAGAAGAAGAAGTCTATATTGAACAACCAGAAGGATTCATTCTTGGAAATGATGCAAAACTTGTATGTAGACTCAGAAAGGCTCTCTATGGTCTAAAACAGGCTCCAAGGGCTTGGTATTACCACCTTGACAAATATCTACACCAAAAGGGTTTTTCAAAAGGGTCAGTAGATAGCAATCTATATACAAGGATTGACACTGATAAATTGCTAATAATTGTTGTTTATGTTGATGATATCATTTTTGGTAGCAATGAATAATCCATGAGTCAGAATTTTGCTTCAGTAATGCAACAAGAATTTGAAATGTCCTTTCTTGGTGAACTTACCTATTTTCTTGGTCTACAAGTTCAACAAAATAAAGATGGTATTTTTCTTTCACAAACCAAATATCTCAAATAGATCTTGAAAAAATACGGCATGGAATATTCTAAACCTATATGTACCCCAATGGTAATAGGATGTAGTCTCAGCTCAAATGATGAATCAGCAGCAGTACATCAACCAACTTACAGATCCATGATTGGCAGTCTGCTTTATCTAACAGGCACCCGACCTGACATCATGCATGCAGTAGGAATAGTTAGAAGATTCCAAGAAAATCCAAAGAAATCACACCTTCAGGCGGTCAAAAGGATTTTCAAATATCTTCAAGGAACACAAAAATTTGGTTTATGGTCTCCTAGAGATACAGATCTTACTCTTCATGCGTGTACAGATGCAGATTGGGCAGGAAGTGTTGATGACAGAAAAAGCACTAGTGGTGGTGCATTCTATATGGGTTCCAGGTTAGTGTCTTGGTTCAACAAGAAACAAAGTTCAATTGCGTTATCTACAACTGAAGCAGAATATGTCGTTGTTGCATCTTGTTGCACACAACTACTTTGGATGATGCAAACATTGCAAGACATTCATATCACATGCACTCCACCCATATCCATTCTATGTGATAATACTAGTGCCATCAGTATTTCAAAGAATCCAATCATGCACTCTAAGACCAAGCACATACCCATCAAATACCATTTTCTACATGAAAAGGTGCTTGAACAAAAGGTCAAATTGGAATATCTTCCCTCCAAAGAATAGGTTGCTGATATATTTACTAAACCACTGCCCAGAGAGACATTTGAATATCTCAGACAAAAGCTGGGAGTAGTTGCTGCATCATCCTTTTGTTAAATCAAAATTTTTAGAGAAAGGTAGCACCAGTTTAGGGGGAGCATTAGCCTTCACATACATTCAACATTGTTGGCATTATGGTTGTTGAGTCAAGCTATGGCTTCAGATATTTATACCATTTCCTGCTCAAGTCATGTAAAAGTCTAGGGTGTGATATGTCTTCTCATACATTTGAATGGGTCCTATTGGACACATGATGTAATTTATATCCCCGCTTTACATGGGATGGATGATGTAATATTTCTTGTTTTTTTCATGTATAAAGAATTGGTATATCCCCACTTGGTTGGGTGGATGAGTCAAATTTGGTATATCCCCACTTGGTTGGGAGATGGATGTATGTATGAGTCATTGGTGATAGGAAGGTCATTGGTGATGTATGTATAGAGTCACGTTGTTCGTTTAGAAAATCTTTTTGCAGACTTTTCTTGTGCTCAGGGGGAGCATGGACTCAATCATGGGAGCTCAATTAGTACATTTCAACATATCAGAGAATTCAGCATGTACTCAGGGGGAGCATGACCAACATAATGTATGTCAAAGGGGGAGCATGACCCTTTGCCCTTGATGTCAAAGGGGGAGAGTGACTTGGTTTTATTGTTGCCATTAAGTCCAAAGGGGGAGATTGTTGGCATTATGATATAAGTGTTGTCCTTGATGGCAACTCACTCAGATGAAAGATCACAATACAGCAGGTTAACAACAAAGAATTACAGATCAGACTACACAGAATGAAGAAAGAGAGGTATACGCAGGTTCACCTTGACCAAGTTGCATATACACGCAGGTTCACTGACCACAAGTAGCGTATATGTACACACGCACTTTCACAGAAGGAAAAGCGCGTATACCTTGGAAAACTAAGTTTTTGGTCTAAAGTATCTGGTCCATGGTATTTTGATCCATGGTATTGGTCCAAGGTATTTGGTCTGAGGTATTGACCCTAGGTATTTGGTCCAAGGTATTGCTCCTAAGTGGTTTCGATCCATGGTATTAATAAAGGCCTAAAACTATAAAAGGAGGAGGAGATCACTAGGCCAAGTGTGCAAGTATCGAATATCTGATGAAGTGTGAGATCTAGTATGTAAGTTATTAGCTTATGGTGTTGTGCTTGATCTGAACCAAGGAAGAACCTTAGCGGTTGATGAAGGATAAGATCTAATGATGGATTGAGATCTTAAGGCTTGAAATGAATTATCATTAAGTGGTTTGATCATGTATAGTCTAGATTTGAATACTGACGCATGTGCTATTCTGTAAATATTATGATTTGGGTATAACTGAAGTCTAGAATAGTTGCAAAATTATGAATTAATATTTATAGATGTATACGCTGGTTGGATTTGAGAAAAGCGCGTATACATGCAGGTTCGACACATGGAAGTAGCATATACCTTATAAAGTATGTTTCAGTTGTTTCTATTTGCTGTTGTAGAGTTCTGGGTTCTAGTTCTAGTTCTGGTTACTATATTCTGGTGACAGTATTCTGAATGATCAGATTGATTGTGATTTAACTATGGGTTGTCAAGGTGATTGATTGATTCAGTTGTGGTTGATTCAGAAAGTGATGATTGAACCTCAGTGATTGGTTGATGTAGATGTATTTGATGATTGAATTGCAATTATGATGTTGTTGGTGGATCCAGTCTAAAAAATTATGAAATGTGGTCCTTGGAGGAAGAAAGAAGGTCATAGCCTTCTGTAGGTTGCCACCTACGTATTAGTAAACATATCGGCTAGTACAAGAGTTAGGGGGTTGTAGCTCCCTTCCAGTAGAAGTTGGAGAACGAGAGAAGGTTGTAACCTTCTACAGGTAGAAGCCTGCGTACTGGTATAAGTTTGCACCAGTACAAGATTGTAAACAAATTTTCTTATTATTAAAATAATACAGAGACAAAAGCAGCAGGTGGTTTTCACCCACATTGGGTTTCCACCTTATATCTTAGTGTTCGTGTGTGTTGCTTATGTGTGACGCTTTATTCTGCTTTTACTGCAATGTCTAATAAATCTCTGATATATTGGTTTAAGTTCAATGCATGATAAATTGGGTAAATCAAAAGTTCTCTGCATATACGCTGGTTTCTTTAAGTACAGTCGCGTATACACGCTAGTTCACTTAGCTGAAGTAGCGTATACAAATCTGTTTAGGAAATTAAATTATTGATCTGATAATACTGATTCACCCCCCCTCTCAGTATTATTTCCAAAATGACCTTGGATCAAGCTTGTCTAGCGTTAACCTCGATCCTCACTCATCGATGAATTTTGATGTTTCGATCTCTCCAATATGCATTAGTGCCCGACCCTCAACTCAACAGTATGAGGGTTCCTCTGGATCTCTCGTGTCTGCATCCTCTACGTCTTCCCCCTTGAATGATTCCTCCCTCTTCGATTTGAATTTCTCGGCCCCCGTCCAACCTCCTTCCATTCATCCCTGCCTCGACTACCCTGCCAAATCTTCCAAACCATCGTTACACTGTCTAATTGACTCCCCTTCCTTTTCGCCCTCAACCCACTCCAATTTTGCTTCTATTTTAATCCTCTCCATTTCTGCTTATTTTTTAACCTGTCCCATTGTCAATACGTTAGGTGTTTCTAATTGTCTTAATGTTATTAATACGATTAGTGGCATCAATACTAATTATACTAGTAATAATATAATACTAAATAATAATAATATTAGTAACAAATTGAATTTTAATAATAATATCACTACTATGAATAATAATAACAACTATAACATTAATAATAATAATAATAATAATAGCAGTAGTAACATCTCCTCGTCTCTTCCTTATTATAAGAATGTTGTCAACCTCTCTAGTTCTAATTTTGATCCCTCTGTCTTTAGTCTCCTTAATAAAGGGCTTAATTTTTCCATTGCCCCTAAGAAGGTTCCCATCGATGACATTATTTGTAACATCGAGTATGGTATTAGGGACCTTCCAGATAATGTCAAGGAAGAAATTAGGCAAGATTGTGTTATTTTTCTTAAGAAGGCTAAGCCTCCCAAAAGAAACCTTAGCAGAGATGAGCTTCTCGCCCTTAAATCCCTGAGGGAGAACCTCGACATTATCATCCTAAAAGATGACAAAGGTGGGGCCATCGTCATAGTGATTGTTATGTCAAGCTAAAAAACAATCCTATTAATTATGTTTCTAAGGATGTAACAACAACCATTAAGTCAAATTTGTCTCTTAATCCTCTTTCTAGAAAGCTCATTGAGAGAAATCCCCTCACCCCTAGAATTTATGGCCTTCCCAAGATTCATAAATCTGGGGCCCCCTTGAGACCTATTGTTAACACAATAGGTGGGCCTACTTATCTTCTTGCTAGATTCTTAGCTCTTAATCTCAAACCTCTTGTGGCTCGAGCTGATTCCCTTTTTAAGGACTTTGTGTCCTTTGTTAAGGAATGGAAAGATGTAAAGCTACACCCAGGGGGTCTGCTTGTTAGTTTCGATGTTTTTTCCCTTTATACCAAAATCCCCATTCAAGAGGCCATTGATGTCATTAGTCGGATCACTGACCAGGACACTGCCAAGTTCGTTGGCCTCTACCTCACCTCGACCTTTTTCAGTCTCCAAGGTGAATTCTATGAGCAAACCTGTGGTGTTGCAATGGGTTCCCCTCTTTCCCCTATTGTTGCTAACATTTTTATGGAGGATTTTGAGACCAAGACCTTAGGCTCAACGCAATTTCACCCTAAGAAGTGGAAGAGGTTTGCTAATGACACTTGCATCATTTGGCCCCATGGTTGTGAGAAGTTGGATCTGTTTCTGAACCACTTTAACTCACAATTTGAATCCATCAAGTTCACAATGGAAGTAGAGGTGGACGAATGCCTTCCTTTCCTTGACATTCTCCTCTATAGAATGGATGATGGTTCTATTTCTCACAAAAATTTTCGCAAAAAGACTCACACGGAACAATATCTTCATGCTAGTTCTCATCATTTTCCTGCTCAGAAATTTGGTGTTCTCAGCACCCTTGCTACTCGTGCTCTAAGAATCTATGATGATAACCACCTTGAGTAGGGGAAATCTCATATCCTTGAAGTTTTTAAGAATAATGGGTACAATAGAACTCAGAGCCTCAAGGCCTTTCAAAGAGCCTGTAAAGAATCTAGAGTTAAAACTGCTCGTGTTGATCCTATCTCCAAGGTTCATCTCCCATTTATTCAAGGGACCACAGATAGGATTGCCCATATTCTTAGGCAGAATAATGTTTCCTCTTCGTTCAAGCCTCTAAGGACCATTAGAAATTCTCTTGGTTCGGTTAAAGACCCTATTGACCTGAAGGACATGAAAGGCATTTACCTGATTCCATGCTCCTGTGGTACTCCATATATTGGAGAAATAGGTCGATCAATTAACCAGAGGATCCATGAGCACACTACAGACATAAGGCACAATCGTTCCTGCTCATTGGATCTTGCCGAACATGCAGAGAAATATAAGCACTATGTCTGTATTGAGGATTCCAGGGTCATTGCTAGGGTTGACCATTTCCACCATAGGAAGCTTAGGGAGGCTATTGAGATTGAAAGGCATGCTAGGAATCTCAATAGAGATGATGGTTGGAAGTTAAGTAAGAGTTGGATTCTGACCCTCTCCTTATGATCCTCTTGCCTCTTTTCCCTTTATATTTTTCTCTTTTTCGTTATATATGTATATCATATTATCTATAACATAATTATAATAAATACTCTAGCTCCTAAGTTCTTTATATGATATAATTTCCCTCCTCTCGATTTATTTACAACTTATATCATTTTTTGACCCTATTTTTAACTTAATTAAAATCGATTATCATTCTCCTAATTACCTCATAATATATTACCTCTCTTTACTTTATAATATATAATATTTAGATCTAAACCTTTTTAATTTTTAATAAACTCCCTGCAACCTTTTTATTTAGATTTATAGCTTATTATTTGCCCTTTGTTAATTTATGAGTATTCTTTACGATATATTATTCCTAAAATCTAATTTATAACTAAATTTATTAACCTACTCTTAACCTCTCTTTTCCTTATTTGTTACATTAGTGATTATAACCTAATTATTATTTAATATTAAATAACAACTATTTTTAACTTATAACTTTATTATTATAACAACTATTTTTATTAATTACTTATTCTTAACCCCACCTCCCTTATTAATTTTCTTAACAATATCCGTACTCCTAACATCTATTTTATAACTAATTTAGAATATTAAATATTTTATAACTAATTTTAGAATATTAAATAATTTATAAATTTAAAATATTAAACCCCCCCTTTAAAAAAAATTAAAATATTAAATATTTTAAAATAGTAAATCTATATTTTCAAAAAAGTTTATTTACTTGTTTGACTAGTTTCCAACAGCTAGTTTTCATGAGCTAACCTTGGGAAATGATGCATCCTTACTATTTATTCATGAAGATTGTATGATTTCTCTCACCTTGTCCTAAGAATGAACCGCATTAGTTGGTTCGAAACATCGACCAAATCCTAATGATGTGATTAATCTGAAAGACATCTATCTACAATAATTTTAATATTATTATTATTATTATGCATAGTGGCATTTTTCGTTATTTTAAAATGGTTTCGTTGAGACATGACATATTTATGTCATCTTTGCTTGAGTTTCATGTGGTTTTAACCATAATTTGAATTAACTTTAGGAAGTCTCTTATCTTCTATAGTGTTTATCTTGTGTTTGTACAATAGATATTGTTATCTTTTAAATTATCTCTAAAGGAAAAATCCTTACTAGAAAAATTGAAAGAAATTATCGATAAAGCTACTCACAATCACCTCAATAGTGTTACATTGAGAAATAGTGAGAATATGAGCTTTTATCACAGAATTTGTGTAAATAATGTAGGTTAATTTTTCTTTACCAAATAACCATCATTTATCTCAACCAATTTCGATATGCCATTTAGTTCCATGCATATGTTTATCAACATGGATAATCTACAACACTTTCTCTTTCTTTTCTTAATTTTATTTAAATATAGGTAATCCACAACCGATGCGCATTAAAGAAAAATATACCAAACAATCTATGTTTTGATTCATTAATTGTCCATTAATATTGTTGGTTCATATGAATTTTCTTAATGAATATATGGAACCTTTGTGAATTTAGATCACAGACACAAAAAAAGGTAATGCTAGAAAATTCATCTTGAAACATTAACTCAAATCATAATTAGATTTTTCTTTCCATGTTATAGGTTTTGTTTTGTTTTGTTTTCTTAACTAGGTTGAGTTTAGATTCGACGTCAACTTTAATGTTGGATGGAAGAATGATTTGTCCACTAGTGGGATGGTGATAACTTCTACATAAGAGATTCTCTATAGCAAACAAGATCACAATTTTAGTGACAAAAATGTGTCTTATTTTCTTGAAGTTTGTACATGTGTTAGGGTTTGATGGCCTAAAAATTTTCGTGTGATGCTTGTTTACCATCCTATCTTTGTGAATCAACCTCGAGTTATCCAATATCTAGTGCAAGTATATAAATTAAATGGTTGATAAACATTGATATAGATCAATCTATGGAAGAATCAAAACACTTACCTCATAACACGTCACATTACCAAAATTAACAATAAATAAATAAATAGAAATTAACTAAATTGTAAGTTCCTTTTTTGTTTGCTAGGTAAGGAGAGTCGTGAAATGACTAGCATGCCTAACATGTGGCTTGAGTAGCTGCAACCCAGGGGCATCTAAGCTCTCAAAATCACTCTATGATTACACCTAGCCTGGGCCATACCAATCCTTAGTATGACTGGATTTTTTCCCACAAAGTTTCAAACCATTGGCCTTTTTACCATGAAGTGCCTTAACAGAACAACATGTCATAGTGTGCTCTATGCCCCATGGGCATAACTAAATTATAACTTTAATTTAAATAATTATTATTAAATTATAAAAAGAAGTAGATATATGAATTAGAGACACATATGCATTTAGAAAAATATGTAACAAGAAAAACATAATCTTTGGTGGAGATGACAATTTTCTTTAATTAAATTGAAAAGTATAAAGGGCGGAATTATATGTGAGATAAATCTTAATCCTCTATCCTTAAGTACTAGTAAAAATATTCTATGAGTATTTTATCAAGGTTAAATCCATATCGTTCATCCACTTTATATATATATATATATATATATATATAGGGTTGAAGTTGGATGGAAGAACAATTTGACCACGTGTGGGATGCTATAATATCTAGTGGAGATGACAATTTTCTTTAATTAAATTGAAAAGTACAAAGGGGGCAATTATCTTTGAGATAAATCTTAATCCTCTATCCTTAAGTACTAGTAAAAATATTCTATGAGTATTTTATCAAGGTTAAATCTGTATCATTCATCCACACACACACACACACACACACACACACACACACATATATATATATTATTTTTTGAATTGGTTTGAAGTTGGATGGAAGAACAATTTGTCCACCGATGAGATGCTATCACTAGGATTGTATGAAGCTTTGTTGAGCTTGGACGCTCCTTGGGATAGTTTAAATCTCCCAAAAGTGACTCCCATCCTCAACCCCTTCCACGATATTTGAACCTCTACCCTGGTGGGGACTAAACCCCACACGAACCAATTGATTTACACCTCATAGGTAATAATTGATAATTAAATTTCATGTCATCTCATGGATTAGGAAGAATCTAGGAAGATGGTGGAAAGCATAATTGCAATAGCAAATTCTCTCATTGTCTAATTCGATTGGCTTTATGGAATTTCTCCAGAGCTTTGGGGATCCCTTACCCTCCTCCTCCCCTTCCAACAATATCCTCCAATTTTCAATAAGGCTTAGATGTTGCAGAATCTATCCAAAAAAGAGTTAAGCCTCCTATCTTTGAACACCAGGGGACTTAGAAAAATTAGAAAAAGCTACCAAGTGTTGGGTGCTAAAAGGTATCTTTTAAAACTCCTAATTGTCTCACATTAATTATCAACTTGGGTAAGTCTTTTTGTTTCAAGAGTGTACATAATATGTGCGAGCTATAAATATAGAGAGTAATGTTCTTAAAAGGAAGTATAGACCTTTGATACAAGAGTAAATGGATACATCTAATAAACTCAAATTGCAATCATTAAAGGAAATATGACATCTAAGCTTCAAGACCTAATCCTCTACTGAAATCGTAATCAAATCTCACACAAGCAATTTAATCAACAATAACATCAGCGGAGAGCATAGTAGCAATAACTCATCTCTTTCTAGCTGATTCAATCTAAATCATACTCAATCTCTACAAAGCAATCTAGATGGAAATGATATCAATCTGAGAGTTCAATAGCAATAACCAAACTCTTTACAGTTGATTAAATCAATCCGAATAATTATCTAAGTAACTTAATCTACAATGAATGTAAACTGAATCAAACGACAGTGCTGTAAATCATATAAAGCAAAGATATTCCTTCAATACAGGAAAACAGTAAAAAGCGCATAAGATGGGAAAATTAACAAATTAATCAATCTTGCAGAAATCAGAAAGATATAATACAAAGAAGTAGTTTAATCCACTAGAGGTCGGGCCCTTAGCCGCCAGCGAATGCTGTTGAGCTACTTCAGATAAGGCAAATGAACAACAACCTCAAATTATATATTAATCATTGAACTTGAGTAACATTACAATATGATCGCATTCTCTTGACAACACAAGTCTGTAAATTAAAATTACAGTTTGAAATAACAAGGATTGATCCCCCTCTTTGATCTCTGTTCTCATTTAAATACACAGAGAGCAGAGAGAAGTTACAACAGATATGATTACAAAATGATTCCCATAACAAAATTGGATTGTTCACAACAAATTGATCAACAAGATCATATCTGAAATATCTTTTCATCAGCATTCAACAGGAACAGGTCGAATTTGGTATTGCAATTGAGATAATTTGGAAACCGACCGCAACAGCGAATCTGAGAAAAACGTCTTCATAGAACCTTCTATTTCTCTTAATAAGGACCGAATTTGGGAAAAATTTTCATTACAAAACTAATTCGGTCTGTTATGAACAAAACCCATGTTTCAGATTTTCCAGTTTCTTCTCCATTTGCCCGAAACGTTCAATACAAGACTGTCACTTCTTATTCCAGTGAATTTCTGAGTTGACACATTTAATGATGAGTTGGAAATCAAATCTACAATCTGGAAAATATCTTGGAGGCTAAAATGGTGAGTGATGTTACAAAAAAATTATTAATAAACTATCATTGGTAAAATCATGCATAATAATCATTAATTTATTAAAAATAAAGGAGAAGAAATAATATTTATCCATAAGAGCATAAATAATTATAAAATGGAACTATATGATAAATCATGATAAATGACATGATAAAGAAGGGTAGAAATGGATGAAATAGGTGTTAAAAAGTGATAATAATAATGACAAACTAGCAGCCCAACATACCCCCAAACTGAATATATTGCATGTCCTCATGCAACCCAAAGCCTCTGTATTAACCAAGCTATATAAAAAATGTTCATCCCAAGTCATGAAATTGATGGAACAAATGAATTTTTCCTCAAATAATGAATATTCAATTTTAGCAGTGTTAATGAATGCGTAACAACTTTTACATTGACGTTCAACTATATGTATATGAAGTTGCAACAAAATACGATATAGGTAACAGCAAACTCCATTAACCATTTTCTCAAAAACTATAAACCAGATTTTGCTGAAATTTTGCAAGTAGATTTCTACTATATTAATGCTTCTATGATTCAAAAATCAGATCGTTTTGATGCAAGGATCATGAGATATAAGCAAAATGGTTGTAGGTGACAGTGCATGATATTTAAAATTTGACAAACTAATTTAACTTGAAATTTTCTGGGTTTGCGTATTTTAATGATACCTCTTTGTTTTCCAAAAATCACAAAAATTTAGTTCATAATTTTAAAGATATACGTCAATCAATTTCTGCACTGTATAAAAATGAAATTGTATGCCTTAAATGAGAAAGAAAGTAGAAAACATTCATGTGTAGCAATTCCTCCCTCAAACTGGAGAATTAGCATGCCCTCGTGCAATGCTAGAAAACAAATTGAGGTGGTCGCTACCATCTGTTGAAATCTATGCTTGGTGTAAAACAACATGGAATAAGGGAGGTGTTGAGAATGAATAAGAAGATCAATGGATGATAAAGAATATGAATGACATGGTCATAATAATTAAATAAATGAAATGAACACTCCCCCAAATTAAAAGAATTTATGTCTTTGAAAATGGGAAGTGGTAAAGATGTGGAATAAATGATGGTAAACAATGCTCAATGGATTTTCATAAAATTCTCCTAAATTCATAATAAATCAGAAAATTATGTTATTTTACCTCAAGTTTTACCTTCGAAAAGAAAAATGTGGAATGACATGTATGGACTGGCATTTGTTGAAGCTGATGTAGGCTGAGCGGATACTGAAAGTGATGCAAAAGGTGGAATCCAGGCAAGCACATCATGTCTGAACAATTGTTCGCGTTCGCGAGTTTCTCGAGCCTCTTCTGTTAGTTGCAATAGTGTGGTCGTGCTGCGAATAGAATTCCGCCCATACTTGTTGTTCTCCTATAAACAATTCACTATTCAGCATGCAATTTTCTTGAATCCATTGTGTTAGTTTTGAATAGCAACAGATAAGATGCATGCAAGAATTTCAATTAGAAAAACTTTTGTATAAATGCAATACTAATATTTTGTCAAATCATCAAGTTATGGCAGAGTTCAGTAATTATATCGCATGCTATCCCATAATGCATACATTCCCCCCTCCAATTGGAAAATGGATTCCATGACCATAAAGCATATGAAAGGTGTTGTGCTGACGGCAAGGCAAGGGAATGAACAATATAGCAGTAAATGAAGCAGAGTACACATATCAATGATAGGATGGCAAGAGGTATGGTTATAATGAGAGCAAAGTGTGTAAACATAGTTATGAATAAGAGATAGGATGCTTTGGATTGATGATAAGTTATGCGAAAAAAGAAAAAGGACAACAATATGCCAAAAAGATGCTTTGCTAACGATATTCTAGCTGAAAATGATGCGATTGATCAGAAAACAATTTCTCATGCGTAAAGGTTCAAAACAGGGAAAAATTAAGGAAATAACTTCTCCGATAAAAAGAGAGAATAAGAAAAGGGTATTATAGTAATAATTGATGATAAGATATAACTTCAATACCATAAGCAGAGCCTCTACTGCCAACAGGCGTCCATAGCCTCGGCAGGGTTGCTTTTTAACCCGTATGAGCTAGGATCCTCAATTTATAAATGGAGAGTTCCAGTGTTGTTCTACAGAAGAGATCAGTGTGCTGGCGTGGTAACCAGATAACCACATTTCCATTCACTAGGATGTAGCAAAAGTGATCAGGCTGGCTCGTGATGAGACCTCCTGTTCCAAGGATATTTTGGCTATCCAATGGATCATAACCCTGGTGTGGTGGCCATAGTGGGAATGTCACTTTGCTACATCCTTATGAACATGGTAGGCTGGCTCTTAATGAGACCCCCTATCCTCTATCTGTAGGAAAAATTTTGCTGTTATTACACATTTTATGATAAATAGAGGGAGGCTCAGTAATCCTTAAGAGTAGGGATGGTGGAAGAAGTTGAACATGTCAATAGAAAAAAATATACCCATAATCTCATTTATTACAAACAGATAATATTATAACTAGGAAGGGTGGAATCAACATGGTATTAAGATGATCAATCAATATCATGTACAACAGAAAACAATGCAGTAAAGTAATATGTTGTTCCCTATAGAGAATATCAAAAAATGCACACAAAAAAGTGTTGTTCCCTATAGGGAACAACAGCTGTTCCCTGTAGGGAACAACAAAAAATGCACGCGAAAATGTGTTGTTCCCTATAAGGAACAACAAAACAATTTCACACGAAAAGTGTTGTTCCCTGTAGAAAACAGGGAGAGAAAAACAACACAGACAAGCAATCATCCCTACTGCTCTAAACAACAGAAGGGCAATCATACAAAAGAAAGAAAAGGAATCGAGAAAAACAGAAAAAACAATCACAAGTCTCAAAAATAACTTTTTACAGAATTGGGGCTGCCGAAGAGTTGCCTTTTGCAACTGAAACTTGCATGGTGGGGTCCTCATTGTTCAATCGCCAAGGGAGCGAAAAATTCAATTTGAAGGAAGCAACACCCGAAACAAAAAAACATAAGAGAAATTAGAAAAGAAACAACACTTTATTTAGAAATAGTATATAAATAAATAAATTAAGTTACAACAGCTATGATGTTATTTCCTAAGGGAATATCAATCTGTCAATGGAAAAAATGATCTCTTGGAAAAATGTTTTGGCAGCAGTGACATGAATCTTCGAATGGAAATCAATTCTTCATTTCTTCTATATGAATCTGTTAGGTAATGAATTGGATGAAATGCCTTTGTTTCATTAAAATTTCTTTTAAGAATCGCTCGTCCATAAATTGACCTTCTTTATTCTCCTAAGACTTGCAAAAAAACGAATGTCTACCTGCAATAAACATTAAATCATGGAGAAAGAGAGGTGATCGGGCTCCCCTAATCCAAGAATTATGAAAAAAACTAACAAGTAGTTACACTATAAAACAAATCTACGAAAAAAAATTTAACAAAGTAGAATTAATTTATTACGTGCGGGAGAGCAGTGGCCAATCATACTAACTAGTAGTGTTTTAATCACAACTCCTTTGTTTTTGGTCCGATTCGAGTGATTCAAAAGCCAAATGAGAGCTAATTCAAAGCTATATCACCAATAGAAACATGTTTTGAAAATTCCATGATATGATATGTCAATTTTACTTAGAACAACCTGCATAACAGAGTCATTTTCGATTACCTATCTTAGACCAACAGTGGATATTTTAACCATAGATTTTTCATTTGAGGGCAGATTCGAATGATTAAAATTGGAAATGAAAGTAGATTCATTTATTTATCTCCAATAGAAACAGGTTTTGAAAAAAAAAAGAATTGATGGGTCAAATCCACAAGTGAACAGCCAGAAAAACAGAGTTTTAAGAGTGCTGATTTACGATAGACAATCAGTATTTTGGTCATAACTTTCTCATACAATATCGAAAATGAGTGATTCAAATTGCCTTGTAAAATATATTTATAGAAGAATATACCATAGAAACAAGTTTTCAAAATATAGTCATTTAGGCCTCCAAAAACTGACTGTCCCAACTTTGTTCTTGAGCTGCCTACTAGACACCCAATCAATGTTTTGGTTATAACATTTTCGTTTCAAATCCAAATTGAGTGATTCAAATTGGGTTGGAAAGTAGAATTCAAGGGCTACTTAGGATAGAAACATTTTTTAAAAGCATAGTCATTTAGGCTTCCAAAAACTGACTGTCCCAACTCTGTTCCTAAGCTGCCTACTAGACACCCTATCAATGTTTTGGTTATAACGTTTTCGTTTCAAATCCAAATTGAGTGATTCAAATTGGATTGGAAATTAGACATCAAGAGATACTTAGGATAGAAACAGGTTTTAAAAATATTCCCTTTTGGTCCCTCAAAACATGACTGTCCCGATTGTGTTTTCAGAAATTTTATCAAGCCCACAAGCCAAAAAATATGATATTCAAGCATTTTTCCCAAATCGGTGATAAAAATGAATATGAGTATTTATAGGACTGTTATTTCCATTATAATTCATCTACATACACAAATAAATTAAAACATTTATCACCAATGTTGATTTCCACAGCGTGTTGCAACAAAAACAACTATTTTTTCATTAAAAAAACGTGTTTATTTTATTTCCATATTTATTTTATTTTCTACACTAACCTATTCTAATTTGAAAAATGCTTATGATTACGTATAAGAGTACTTCCAGTGGAACCATTTTCAAAATAAGGCTTCAAGTATGTACATACCCAAATTTGAAAAATGCATGTTAATAAATATTAGGGTATGAGAAGCCAACTTCCCTTAAAAAGATGGTGTCAAAAATTGTTGAAGTATGGAGTGATGCTGCAAACAAGTGATAGAGCGAAACCAATCTTCAATATATCCTTTACTTTCTTGATTTTCCATAGCCATCATATCATGAAGTTCTTGAACTTTTAAAACGACTTGTTGATGCAGACTAGAAGAAACCTCATTTTCTTCTATAACTTCTACAATTTTTGAATTTGAAACATTCTGAATCTCATTGTAAGTTTTCTCCAATGGTGCATATGAGATAGAATGGGTGGGAACGGTCGGTAAATTTTGCAGTTCAACACTGTAAGCATGTTGTACTGATTTATTATGGTGAGGGTGTGGAATGAGTTGAGCAAGAAATTGTGTACAGAATGGAGCATTTTGATGATGTAGTTGATTGGGTTGAGTGGATGAGTTTGATAAGCAAGCAAGATGTTGTGGAAGAGCTGGTGGAAAATATGGAGGATGTGTTTGTGCTACAAGATGAGGGAGAGTAGTCATGCAATCGTAAGATGAACCATGCCAAACTTGTAGACAAGATTTGTGGGGGTTATATTGAGATTGACATGGTTGCCCTAACATATGAGTATTCCATAATGGATTATGCAAGTAAGAGAATGGAGACGAAGTGTTTTGTACCATACATGTAGGCCACGATTTCCATGGTTTTGACCTTGTTGCAGCCTCCCCATCTCTTTGATATGCTACTTCCATCCTAGATAAGGAAGAACAATTATATATGGGATGCTCCTTTCGGTAATGAGGGAAAAACACTTTTTCAATTCCTTGATTTTGCTGATCTTTTAAAACATCCAATTTTGCATTAGAGAGCTAATAAAATGAACTTTAAAATTTTCAAATAAAACATTGATTTCAACTCTTATGTCTCCTGTTCTTGTAGCAGATTTGGAAAAGAAAGAAGAAAATTCTCTAGAATTCTTACTAGCCTTGGAGATTCCTCTTGAATACCTTATGCACAATTCACAAACGTCATCATATAACAACTGAAAAACATCACCTTTTCCCATTAGATTTAAGATTTCTAAAAATTCATCTTTGATTCCTTTAAAAATGAGTGTTTAAGATCTCTTTTTTTTCAGATACTTATGCTTTGATTTTTGAAGGTTGTATCAAAATCGCTCTGCACAGTCCTCCAAACTTTCATCTTCCCCTTGTATCATATCGAAAATATCTTCATTGGATTTGCGGTAGTGTTGGTACTTCTTCAAGAATATGTTCTTCATGTCCTCCCATGTTTGGATGCAGTTCCCACCTAAGCTCATGAACCATCGGAGAGCTGCTCCTTTTAGGGTAAGAGGAAACACTTTCAACCTTTGATCATTAGTACAATAATCATATCCTATACAAAGTATTTCAAACTCAAATAAGAATGTATCTGGATCTTAATTTGTCAAACCATGAAAATTTGGTAGAAAAGATGGGGGAATTATGTGCATTTGTGTCACTCCTCCTAGATCTTTGATAGGGAATTCAAAAGTTGCAATGTCAGCCATTTCTTACCATAATAGAAGATGTTTTTCATGTGTTTCTTCGAGGCTCCTCCTTCAAATGTTCTTGTCAATTGGTTAGTGAAATGGGTTGTGCTTACATCACCACTTGAATAGAATTATGATATTTTTTCAAAACTTCTACCTTTAAATTTCCTACTTCAATTCCTATGAAATTCTGCTAAAAAGCGGGTGGAGGAGCAAGCACTTTACTTACTCGTTACGCAGGTTCTTACCTTCTGTTTTTAATACCCAATTCTTTCACAGCAAACAAACATCAAACACCTACTTCAACTTCTATGCAATTGTGCTGAAAAGTGGGCAGAGGAGCAAGCACTTTACTTGCTCGTTACGTAGGTTCTTACCTTCCATTTTTAATACCCAATTCTTTCCCAACAACAAATATCAAACATACATCACTCTGTGAAATGGCAACACTCTCCCTGGCAACGACGCCAAAATGTTGGGTGCTAAAAGGTGTCTTTTAAAACTCCTAATTGCCTCACATTAATTATCAACTTGGGTAAGTCCTTTTGTTTCAAGAGTGTACACAATATGTGCGAGCTATAAATCCAGAGAGTAATGTTCTTAAAAGGAAGTATAGACCTTAGATGCAAGAATAAATGGATACGTCTAATAAACTCAAATTGCAATCATTAAAGGAAATATGACATCTAAGCTTCAAGACCTAATCCTCTACTGAAATCGTAATCAAATCTCACACAAGCAATTTAATCAACAATAACATCAGCCGAGAGCATAGTAGCAATAACTCATCTCTTCCTAGCTGATTCAATCTAAATCATACTCAATCTCTACGAAGAAATCCAGATGGAAATGATATCAATCTGAGAGTTCAATAGCAATAACCAAACTCTTTACAGTTGATTAAATCAATCTGAATAATTATCTAAGTAACTTAATCTGCAATGAATGTAAATTAAATCAAACAACAGTGTTGTAAATCATGTAAAGCAAAGATATTCCTTCAATACAGGAAAATAGTAAAAAGCGCATAAGATGGACAAATAACAAATTAATCAATCTTGCGGAAATCAGAAAGATATAATATAGAGAAGCAGTTTAATCCACTAGAGGCCGAGCCCTTAGCCGCCAGTGAATGCTATTGAGCTACTTCAGATAAGGTGAATGAACGACAACCTCAAATTATATATTAATCATTGAACTTGAGTAACATTACAATATGATCGCGTTCTCTTGACAACACAAGTCTGTAAATTAAAATTATGGTTTGAAATAACAAGGATTGATCCCCCTCTTTGATCTTTGTTCTCATTTAAATACAAAGAGAGCAGAGAGAAGTTACAACAGATATGATTACAAAATTATTCCCATAGCAAAATTGGATTATTCACAATAAATTGATCAACAAGATCATATCTGAAATATCTTTTCATCAGCATTCAACAGGAATAGGTCGAAATTGGTATTGCAACTGAGATAATTTGGAAATCGGCCGCAACAATGAATCTGAGAAAAACGTCTTTAGAGAACCTTCTATTTCTCTTAATACAAACCGAATTTGGGAAAACTTTTCATTACAAAACTAATTCGGTCCATTCTGAACAAAACCCATGTTTCAGATTTTCTAGATTCTTCTCCATTTGCCCGAAACGTTCAATACAAAACTGTCACTTCTTATTCCAACGAATTTCTGAGTTGACACATTTAATGATGAGCTGGAGATCAAATCTGCAATTTGGAAAATATCTTGGAGGCTAAAATGGTGAGTGATGTTACAAAAAATTTATTAATAAACCATCATTGGTAAAATCATGCATAATAATCATTAATTTATTAAAAATAAAGGAGAAGAAATAATATTTATCCATAAGAGCATAAATAATTATAAAATGGAATTATATGATAAATCATGATAAATGACATGATAAAGAAGGGTAGAAATGGATGAAATAGGTGTTAAAAAGTGATAATAATAATGACAAACTAACGGCCCAACACCAAGCAGTCTTGGCTCTTATGGTCATGAGATGCATGATTAAAATTTACAAAACTAGAATGTCGTTGCAGACTTCATCGAGGGTGAAAATTCTCGGAAGGAATCCAACTCCAACACAGGGGCGGTGTTTTTTGAATGGGAATGCCCTTCTTGGCTTCCAGAATGCCACGATGATCCCTTCCGATACGTTGCTCAGTAGGACCGTGCACATTGCGAATAGGCTCAGCATGACCAGGCTACTTAACTATTTCCAATAAATTGTTTCTCAGCCTCTATTACTTCTCTACTTCCTTGTAGTTTTGTTCTTTATGTCCACTTAGTTGTTATTGCATCCACTTTTGACATCACTCTATGTTGTCTTAATTTGGCCTAAGAACTCGTCGGGAGATCTTCTGGTTTACCACCCAATGACAAAAATTCTATCTTAGGTTTACTTCGAGATAGGAAAGTTCTTAGATTGAACATGTGTTTCCTTATATCTTATGTAAATTTTTGAAAATATAATGAATTTTAACTTGTTTACCCCAAAAAATGGCAATTAAATTAAAATTTTGAAAACCCTATTTCAAAATAAGCACATCTTTCAGGGCAAAAATATCGCCAGATCCATTACTTCTTGCAAAGTAACCAAATTAATGTCCAAAGCATTTAACGTTGCATTCCACATTAAGGAATAACCACGTAGCTGGTTTGGATCCGAGCTTTTTGAGGTGACAGCTAGATACTAGATAATGTAGGAGTACCTTTTACAATTTGGAATTAATGAATCTAGACATGGATTTGTGTCCCATCTCACATATAGAGCACATATGATCGAAAAAAGATAAAATCGCAAAGGGTTTAGGTATCACTCTACCTAGAGTCAAACTTTAGACCTGTCAATTTATTTGCGCAGGGCATCGATTTGAGAGAATAATTAAAAATAACTTTGAATATCCTGAATCCTTTGTATAATGGATACATGGTTTATAATGCTGGCGAATTATTATTATTATTATTATTTAATTGGATTGAGTGTGAATTAAGCAATTCCCCTTTTTGAGTTTTTTTAGAACCCTCTTTTTCCTTTTTCCCCTTTGTTGTTTTGTTTATTTTTTTATTTTTCAATTTTAGTTAAATATTTTAAATAGTTAATTAATTAAAAGATAAATAAAATATTAAAATTGTAATTATATTTTAAATTATATATATATATATATATATATATATATATATAGATAAGAGAAAAATGAATTCTAAGTTGTATTAAACATAGTAGCATTATAATGCTTTCAACAATTACCTTGTCTTTGGGAGATTTTCAACATGATGGGAGCTTTCGAGATGGAGCTCAAATTCAAGTTTCCTCTGATTTAGCTCATGGTTAAGAAATAATAGCCTCACTTCCACTTGAGCAAGTATGATGAACGTTCCTGGACACATCAGCTCGTGTCTACCCAGGGGTATAAGAAAGATGATGAAGACACTGTTGGCGCCTATGATTTCACAAAACTACATCAACAACATGCCAATGTCACAATAGATGAGGACCTTGAACATTCTGAAGAATTTGCATGAGGACATGCAGTGGCTTCAGTTGGGGGGAGATGTTGGGTGCAATATTTGAGGATATTTCAGGCATCCTTTTCCCCATTTTTGGCCATTTTCCCTCATTGAACCTACAATTTCCCCAGTACAATGTCACTCCCTCTGATAAAGAAGCAACATTTTTCTTTGACATATTATTATGCTATTTTCTGCTAAGTATTGAACGAAACAATGCTTTCTTTGGGATGACTAACCAGGGTATCTTTGGAAGAGTTATTTTGAATGTTTTTCTTTCAGGTGTTGCCATAACTACTAATAGCCATGGGTGAACAGTTGTTGTTACACAGTGTGAGTTGTTGTTACTTGTTGTTACACCCTGGGTTTTCCATTTCCTGTTGTTACACCACGAAGTTGTTGTTACACTGTGAATTGTCAAGACTGTAGCCACCATTTTCAAAGAAAATTGTCAAGGGCCGCATGAAGTAATTCCACACGAAAAGTTAAGAAAATATGAGCAGTTACAATTGCGTCTAAACAAAAGTGGTGTAACCATAAAAACTCTTTATTAAAAGTAGTTTGTAACAATTTCTATCTTTTAATTATTTTTGTTAGCTTAATCAGCATGAGAATTACAGATTCTCATCACTTATTCGTTTCCCTAATTTTTGGGCTTTGTAAAGACTTTATAAAAGAACTTAGTCTCGTGAGAAGGGGACAACGACGAAATCGAGATAAAACCAATTTTTTTTTATCTTGTACTCTAACTATTTTAATACGAGCATATATCTGGTGATGTTACTACAATTTTTGTGTTGAATTCTTAGCTAGTTTTCATTTTACTCTTGCACCCTGCAAGGGAGAAAGGGTCGTCCTCTTTATCATGGATCACAAAGTTAATAGGATATTTTTTATATTCTTTCCATGACTACCCGATGTGCAGAAGGGGGGGGGGGCTTCCTTGTACGGTTCGCCAGGCTCAGCAAGGGGGTCACGGAGGGGGTAGCATCCCCCCTTGTCAGGGGGTTTGCAGGGGGGGAATTTTTTTTTGTGCCCTATTTTAGGTGGGCAGACCTATCTATGGTTTTGTGCATGGATTTCACACATGGTTTTGGGCATGATGGTTTTCTGTCCATGGTATTTTGTAGATCCGGTCAAGGGAACTACGATTATGTTCTAATCCAAGGTTAATGGATGCTTCGGCATGTATATATATGTATTGTAACATTGAAAGGAATATAATGAAAAACCAATCTAGTAGTCTCGGTTTTTGGATCCTGGGGAAAATCCCTGTGTATATATGTTTTATGTTTTATGTTTTATGCTCTGGCCATTGTTTATTTCTGTTTTTTTAGAATTCGTATGCAGGTAATTTTTGTACGGGGTTAAAACCTACATTTGGTATTAGATTTGTTTTGGATTCAAGGGGACGCCTTTACTACTGAGGGGTTTTTCTTGGGCCTGTGGTAGACCCTGTTCAGTGGGAGATATGCGGGATCGATTCTTGTGGTGAAAGAAGATGGCGAGCAGTGGAAAGATAGAGATCGAGAAATTTAATGGTCAAAGTTTGAATTGTGGAAACTCAAGATGTAGGATCTGCTAGTGGATAAAGATCCGTGGATCACAATGGATCCGGGTACTAAACCAACAACAATGTCAGCTGAAGACTGGGTGAAGTTGGATTGGAAGGAAAAGAGCACAATACGATTGTGTGTCTCGGATTCAGTATTGCTAAATGTATCAAGGGAAGCTTTGGTGAAGGCTTTTTGGGACAGGTTAGGGAATTTGTACCAATCTAAGTTCTGGTGAATAAAATGTTCCTACAGAAAAAGTTGTATAACTTGAGGGTGAAAGAAGGAGACTCGGTGATAGAGCATCTAAACACCTTTAAATTTGTGGTAAGCCAATTATTATCTGTTGATATTAAAATTTCAGATGAAGGTAAGTGCATCAGTTTGTTGTGTTCTCTACAAGATTCATGGAAAGTTTGGTTGTTGCAATAGGTAGCAATGCAACTGCCTTGCAATTTGATGCAATAGTCTCATCCTAACTGTCGGAGGAGATGAGATGGAAAAATATGAAGGGCCAAAATGGTGACGTCTTGTCTGTACGAGGATGGTCCCATAACTGAAACAAAAATAAGTCCTCGAGTGGGAGATCTAAATCTAGAGGGAGATATAAATCTCTAGGAAAACCTATAAAGGTGTGCTGGAAATGCGGAAAGGGAGTGCTCTTCAAAAGGGACTGTAAATCTAAAGCTCCTAAGAAAGGAAAGGGATTTGATGATGCTCCTTCTACAGAGGCGAAAACCACCTCAGATGAAGGCGGGGATGTGTACTTGCCTTCTTCTTTAAGTACACATGTAGATCATGAGGCATGGTTGATTGACTTAGGTGCATCCTTTCACTTCACTCCCCATAAAAAGTGGTTATGCCAATATGAGAAATGTGATGGTGGTGATGGCTTCTTAGGGGATGACAAGAAGGGTAGAATCGTTGGTCGTGGAAAATTCAAGTTGAAGTTGCAAGGTGGAAGGATTAGAACACTTCCAGGTGTTCTGCATATTCCAGCATTGGCCAGAAATCTGATTTCTGTAAGCAAGCTGGATGATGCAGGTGTAAAAACAATCTTCGAGAAAGATACCTACAAGGTGGTTCGAGGAGCACTGGCATTGATATGGGGAGTTCGGATTGGAACCCTGTACAAGCTTCAGGGTAGAATTTTTATTGATGGGCGCAACATTTCTATGGTTCCTAGAAGTGGAGCAGAAAATCGAGCGGTCTCTGGACAAAACACCATGTCATGGAATCAAAGGCTTTGACATATTGGAGAGAAGGGCCTTCGAATACTTCATGGTAATGGTAGGGTAGAATGTATGTCTAATTTCTCTCTCGATTTGGATTTTTGTGAAAATTGTGTATATGGGAAGCAGAATCGGGTGAGTTTCCCCTCTGGTGCTAAGAGGAAAAAAAGTATATTAGAGCTTGTGCACAATGATTTGTTTGGACCTATGTCGGTTCCATCATTGGGTAAGTCTGTGTACTATGTATCATTTATAGATGACTTCTCAAGGAATACACGGATATATTTCCTCAGGAAGAAATCTAAAGTGTTGTGGGGAAAAGTATCCGACTCGGATGACCCTATCCCTACTCTAAGGGTGACAGTCCTTAGCAACAACTGAAAGTAAAGCTTTGATATTTTCCTTTATGAAAGTACAGAGAAGGAAGAAAAGATTGACCAACCGGTGTCTTTCGCTTTTGTCGATCCTATCCTCTCTCTTTGTCTCTTGTTCCCAGCTCCTTGCTCCCTTTGCCGGCCCAGCTACACAAAGATCCTGCACAAACAAGAGAAGGAAAACTACAAGAAACATGTACTCATAACTGATGCATGGATTAGAGTGAATCAGATATACAAGTAAATACAATACATCAATGCAATACAAGTATATAGGAGAACATTCAAATCTTTATTGATAGAAGTAAAAGGGTTCTGAGAAGGTTACAACCATCAATGGCTCCAATCCAGTAGCACCTCCCCAGCAGCAAGAAATCTCCTCTTCACCTCTATAAAAGCAATCACCCAATAGCTCTAACTGTAAACCAACAGCACTTCCTTGCTTGCACAAAATTCCAGCCTCCCTAGACCTCATGAGAGAGCTCTATATATAGGAGATTTGGAGAAAGGATGAGTCAGCTTGAGGCTGGCATAAAGCTGACTAGTGTCCTCTCCCACTTTAGTTAAACTTCAGTTCTTGAGTCCACTTGGAGAATCTTGCTTCCACTTGGAGATCAAGACCTTCTTACTCATCATAGGGCGAATTCCTTGAACCAAGTGTCAGTTTGGAAGCTTCCTGGGCAGTTGACACCTTACAGAATGACTGTGCCACTTGGCCAATCTCGCCCAGCGCAGGTAGCCTTCATTAGATTTGACTTTCAGCGCAGGTACAAGGAGGAGCAGTTGCATTCCAGCGTAGATGCTCAGTGGAGCAGCTGACATGATCCAAAAATAGCCTGTTTTTGAGTGTTTTCAGGTGGAGAACTGATAGGGAGTGCTGTGGTTTGCTGACCTTGTTCCTCTAGGGGTAAGAACAACATGTTTAGGGACTGAGGATCCCTGTAATTATTGACATTTCATGCTCCATGCTGCGAGGCACAAAAATGTCTATAACAGTTGCCCCCTAAAGTATGAGGCCGTTCATCGGGTGAAATGCTTTATCCAGAGGGTCCGAAGTTCATTCAAGTGCTGAGAGGTGCCCTGTAATACAATACAATACAATACATTATTTTTCATTCTGTTTTCATGATCTAGCTGAGGCGGGCATTCCCATGCTCAGCTTTATAAATACATTTTGGTACATAGAACAAACGATCGTCTGATGGTAGACTGACAATTCTCTGCTGAAATTATCATCCTTTGAGTAGGATGATCATCTGCTGCAATGATGTACATGACAAATTCTTTTATATTTCCTGAATATGTATCGCAGCCCGGATGGATGAAACTAGATCCGGGGTCTTCAAACTCGTTCGATCTTCACTCTAAGTACAAGTCGATCCATGTGAGAATTTCGCTGAAGTCGAACATGGAAAGACATCGCTTGATTACCGGTCGATGATGAAAACCGTTAACAAGCGCGAGAGGAATCACCGATAATGATAATGACCCTCAAGGTACTGCAGTACAATTCACGTGGCGTGAATAAAGGACTTGGCGTCGAACGCCACGCAAAATCTTCTGGTCGAAGGTCATTGACGTATACCTGTCGCCGGAAGTGAGAAACTTGCCATTGAGGCATGCAAGCTTCAAAGTACTGATGGGGTTGTTCCTAGATCAACTTCTTGGATAATGAGCTGAAGTCGACAAGAAGCGATCCGTCAAAGGAGGGCCTTAATGAATCCCACATCAATGACACGGAACGGAGCTAATGATTTTAGTGGAGGTGAAAACAAACTGTGACACATGATTCAGGGTGGCGATCATGAATGGATGAAGGATAATGTATGGCAGTGGATGGGACATGGTTGACACTTTCAGAATGACCTCTCTTGAACATATAACGACACTGATGCGATGGATCGGTAGCATTACCCCAAAATGTGGATGGTTTGGCGAAGACCATGGTGATGAGACCGGTGAATGAAACAACCCAACCCGATGTGGTACGGAAGAAAAGTGTCATGTTCAAGAGCGACTTGCTACCATTAAGCTTCGATGTTCTCCCAATTTTTCCCCAGTCATTTCTGACCAGTACCTCTTTATTTTTGTCAAGCTTGAGGAGGATAACATATGCTTGTTCTATAACCTGCCCTTCGGGCAAGCCCATCGCTATGATTTAACGAGCTTAGCGATAGGGAAACTCGTTCTCGTCTAAAGACAAGTTTGTCGCTATTTAATCATTTTAACGAGTCTAACGACAAGGAAAACTCGATCCTTTTCATTTTTAAAGAGTCTGAAAAGGTACAGAAAGTTAACTCCAAAATTCCTTTTTCGTCATCTAATCCCTTAAGTCCGAAAAAGTATAAAACAATACAGAAGGGATGGGTGTTCGGTTGCTTTAACGAGCCGAACAAAACAAGCGCTCGATCTTTTTGTGCAATAATCCCTCAGGTCCAAAAAGATTAAAATTTAGAGGAGGGATAGCCCTTCCGGTTGTTTAACGAGCTGGAAGGCCAAAACTCGGCAAACTTTTCATATTTTACGAGTCAGTGAAAAGAGCTCAAAGAAGACTCGTCTTTTGAGGAACGAGTGATAAACAGGGATAGCAGCAGATTCCAGGTACAAATTGGAATTTTCCAATCACGGTAGTGTCACAAGGATGGCTAGATGAAATCACTCTTCGCAAATGCTCCTCAAAATGGGTAAACACACATATGGGGGTGAACGACCGGCCAAATGACAGTGGAGGTGATGGATGAAAACACGACCAAGGCTTTTAAGGCTGATAAATTTACGATCGCAATGGTTATTTACCGAGATAGGTTCATTTTTTAATGAGCTTGAACTCTGGTGGAAACTTTTGCTCACACTTTTCTATTTTTTAACGAGCATAAATTCCGTGGTAAAACTGCTCGATTCATGGTCAAATTTGATTTTTTACTTTTACTAGCTTTTCTCTTTTCAAATGTAGTACTTCACCATCAATTGCTGCAACAAATTTTGTTAGAAATGGACAATATTTGCATGAAAATGAGATTATAACCCTAATATTTAACTTTAAACTGTGTAAAAAGTCATAAAAAGGTGTTTTTACCTCTCATTTACCATTTCATTTGCATTTTGCTTGTCGGAGCTCTGGAGGTGCCTCTTCTTCCTTGATTTTCACCAGCTGATTTCGGGAGATTCTGTGGACGATTTTCGGCGCCGTTTGGACCAGGTAGGAGCTAAACCTTAGCCCTTCACTTTCATGGTTTCCTTTTTTAGTTTCATGCACATTTTTCAGGGTTTCTGAGCCTCAGGGGTTTCATCAAGGTGCCCTGGCATCAGCGCAGGTTCTCCTTTCGAAACTTGCACTGTATTTCAGGTGGTCTTAAGGCAGACTGCGCCTCAGCGCAAGGGAGAGACTCTCTGCCTGCGCTGGGCCTAGAAAAACTGATCCTGCATGTGATTTTTGATGATTTTTCGCCAGTTTTTCATCAAAATTAGGAACTTACTCCTTCTCTTGTTTGTTTGCAGGGAACTTTGAACAAAATGTCCCTTACATGGCGAGAACGAGAACATGAAGCAGAGGACATGGTTGCACTCCATGACCCGGTCACGGTGAACGCGCTTCGGAACTGTGGCCTACTGAAGTTCTTCCATATCTCTAGCATGAGAGCACAGATTTCTTTACTGCAGTATATGCTTGATGCTTGGGATCCTGTTAACCAAGTATTCCAGATTAGGGGGAAAACCATCCCTTTGACCATAGAGGACATGTACTTCTTGACTGGGTTGTCAAGGCGGGGTGCCCCCTTTCTTTGTCAGGTACGGCTTGAGGGACTAATTCCACCAGAGACTATATCCGTCAGTATTGCCGGGAAGGTTCACAGCCGAGCAAAGACGGCAAGATCAATATCCGTGACATCACTGACAGGTCTCTTAGATCCATTCTGTTTACCATTGGTAGGATGGCCGGTAGCGCAGCTTTACATGTTGCCAACAGATCTTATATGCAGCACGCCTTGGAGTGTCTCCAACCGAAAGTGTTTAACTGGTGTGATGCAGTACTTGTTCAGATGAAAAGTCAATTGACCAAGGTAAAGGACGGGAAGCTGAAGAACTTTGGATTTGGTTCTATTCTGACTGCCTTTGCCTTGGAGAAAATCCCACTGATGCAGCCTCAGTACATCATACTTGACTTGCCTTCTCCGACCGAGCCACGCATGCAGAGGTGGGTTGACCACATGTCCCGACATGCTGGTCAACCTCAGATTACTTTTACTGAGGCCTTCTTTAGGTGGTTCGAGCGTCAGGAGATGGTGTTTTCTGAGTATCCATATGTGGGTATGGACTACCGAGGTGATCCGGACTTGGTGCTACCGGATGGCGAGCAATGGGGCGCTATTGGTAAAATCTCTGACCATGTTACTGTTTATTGTTTTTACTCATGATGTTATTGTGCAAAACTGATCAAACTCTTGGGTGCATGCAGATGTTGGTCCTGTTCGTTCAGCAGCTCGTCCACGATCGCCAGTTGCTGCCCCAGCAGCAGAGCCTGCTAGGCGAGTTGTCATTCGCGACCTTGGTGATACTGAGATACTTGCAGCTGTGCAGGAGCAGGTCGAGAGCCTTACTCGTGGTCTTCCGGATGTACAGATTGACGAGTTACCTTTACAGTTGCAGCGGCACACTATTGGCGTGCCTAGACGATGGACTCGTCTCTTGCGCATGATTGCACAGACCGTGACGTACTTTCATGAGCACCACTAGGCTAGGGTGCCCCCTAGCATCTTTTTGAGTTCTAGGTCATACGACCAATTTTGTTTTGATTACAGCACATCATGTACAAACTATAAACAGCTTTATATATTTTGATTTTCGGGGTTTATTATGGTTTATTTGTGATCCACTTGCATTAGCACCGATGCATCTCTTTTTATATATGTCGTAAATGTCTATCTAATACATAGTTTGCTAATGAATCTGTTAATGTGTTCAAGTTTCTGGAAATATGTTGGTATTGAATTGAATCAAACTCTCTTTCCAAAATCTTAACCCTTAGAAACATTCGATAAATAGCTGGATTGCGGACTGAATATATACCAGTGAGTTGTAGTATCACAAGCTGTGAGTCTAGCCTAACAATTAGTCGGCGTATACCATGAGCGATGGTATCAGAGAGGAGTTCAATCAACGCGCTATACTCAGCGATGTTGTTCGTTGACTGTCCAATGCACACACCTCTGAAACTCACTAACTCGCCGCTTGGATCAAAAATGGCCCAGGCTGCGGAGGACAAATTCCGCGTACTACGACTCGCTCCGTCGGCATATCCCACATATGTCTCAGAATAATTCGACATCTGCAACAAACGAGAAGGGTGGATTACTAAACCGAAACAAACACTTTAGCGAAAACAAAATACAACAAAAGCACTCAGGTTACTATTCAGGCATAGTAACGCTTGAGGTACAACCCGTTGCGGGGTTGCGCCAGTGGTATCCCGTCATAATCCATTAACTCGTAGGCTCCTTTTGCTAACACCCTTTTAACAATATAGGGACCCATCCATAAGGACTTAAATTTTCCTGCTCCTAATTTGTCGGATTCTTGGTCGTAAAGCAAAACCAAGTCACCCTCAGAGAAGATACGAGGTTTGACATTCTTGTCGAACTGCGCCTTGACTCGTTTCTTATGGGCTTCGTTCGCCAAAGCGGCGTCACGACGGTTTTCATCCAACTGGATCAATTCCAAGAAACGAGCCTCTTCTTCTGAGGTTCCGGGGAGGAGGTCAATTGCGAGTTTAAGAGACGAAATTTCTCACTGGATCGGTAAGACTGCCTCCAGGCCATACACTAATTGGAATGGTGTGAACCCAGTGGCGTTCTTTACCGAGGTTCGGTAAGCCCACAATGCTGAGTACAGGAGTAGGTGCCATCTTCTTTTGTGAACCCCAATCATCCTTTGCAACATACGCTTCAGGACCTTGTTGATTGCCTCAACTTGTCCGTTGGCTTGTGGATAATATGGGGTAGAGCTGTCGTGAGATAGCCCTAGTTTGGCAGCTAATTCAACCATCATGTGATTGCGAAAATGCGATCCATGATCTGTCACTATAGCCCGCGGAACGCCGAACCTGGCGACTACATGATTAAAAAAGAAAAGGGCAGCTGTTTCACCAGTGTTATCCAATGTGGGCATCGCCTCGGCCCATTTGGTAAAATAGTCAACATCGACTATAATATACCCATGCCCCCCGGTCGAGGTGGGGTTACATTGCATGAAATCGATGCCCCACTTGGCGAAAGGCCCAACAGCAACTATAGGCTGCAAAGGTGCGGGCGGTCTCCTGGTTTTGCTATCAAAGATCTGACACGCATGACAACTTCTGACAGCTATTATGCAATCTTTAAACATAGTTGGCCAGAAATATCCTGCTCGTAAGATTCTTTGTGCTGTTGCATATCCAGATTGATGCCCCCCGCACGCGCCTGAATGACAATCATTCAGGGCTTTCTCGGCCTCCTCATGGGTAAGGCACCTCCTCAGAACCGTATCGACACCACGACGGTAAAGTGTATCACCGACGATCATGTAGTCTTTAGATTGGTATCGTATACGCTTCTGTTCCGAGTGTGAGGTATTAGGCCTAAATTTTTGTGTTTGGAGATAAACAATGATGTCTCCATACCACTCATTGCTTACTGATATCAGAAACAAATTTTCGTCCACGATTGACTCTTCTGATGTTTCATCGTTGGACGACGATGGGAGATCGCACAATAATTCCGCGAAAACTAGAGCTTTCTTCGATTTGGATTTTACAAAATCCAGATCAAACTCTTGAAGGATCGCTATCCATTTTGAATATTTGCCCCCAAGCAACTGTCGCGACAGTATATACGTCATGGGGTTGCAATCTGACAGAACGGTAGTTTTCCTAAAGAGGACATAATGTCGAAACCTTTGAATCGCTTGAACAGCAGCAAGCGCTAGTTTTTCAACATAGGAATATTTACTTTCTGTGTCATTTAAGTTTTTACTTAAATAATAAATAGGATGTTCAATTCCATCAACTTCTTGCACTAAGACCATCGCAATGGTCGCTGCAGCTAGATACAGGTTAAAATCTCTTTGATAGTCCGGGGCGTACATTAATGACGCTCTTACTAGAGAATCTTTCAGAGCGTCAAAGGAAGCTTGCGCAACCTGGTCCCAGACAAAAGGCACATCCTTTTTCAAAAGACGAGTATAACCTTTGGCAATTTCTGCGTAATTTGGAATGAACCTCCTCAGAAAGTTTGCTTTCCCTTGGAGTTTCTGAATCTGAAGCAAATTTGAAGGTGGAGGCAAATTAATGATTGCCTGAACCTTACAGGGGTCGAGACGAATCCCATCCTTAGAGACTACAAAGCCAAGTAAACGACCAGAACCGACGCAAAACACACACTTGTGCGGATTGAGTCTTATCTTGTAGTGTCGGCAACGTAGAAATATTGCTCTCAAATGTCGCGGATGATCAGTCCGCTTCTGCGAATGAGCCGGAAGATCATCGAGGTAAGGTTGAACGATGTTCTTGATGTCATGGAAGGCATAATTCATTGCCCTCTGAAATGTCGCCCCTGCGTTCTTTAAACCAAAGGGTAATTTTCAATAAGCGAATGTGCCCCACGGACAAATAAATGCAGTCTTAGACTGGTCCTGTGGGCGGATATTTATTTGATTATACCCGGAAAATCCATCCATAAAGGAAAAAATTTCACATCCGGCGCATTCATCAATTATCTGGTCGATGAAGAGTGTAGGGTAGTTGTCCTTTGGACAAGCTTGGTTTACATCCCTATAGTCGACGCACACTCTTATCGTCCCTTGTTTTTTCATAACAGGGACAATATTCGATACCCAATCGGTTAGAGGAACCGGGTAGATGAATCCAGCATGGAGAAGTTTTTCAACTTCCGCCTTAATGGCAGCGGCTTTCTTGGGGTGCACCTGCCGAAGCCGTTGTCTTACTGGTTTGACATCAGGATACATTTTAATCTCATGTTCAACTATGCTCGAGTCAATGCCTGGCATTTCATCATATGACCATGCAAAGACATCTCTAAATTCGCGAAAGAGAGCACCATATATTTCCAGTTCTGAAGGGGAACAACTTTTGCCGACATGAATATTCTCTACAACATCAGGTTTTGTCGAGATGTTTATGGCTATGGTCTCTTTAATATTGGATAGGTTTCGCTCTGAATCCACCGTATTTACAGTATTTGTTAGGAATTCAAACACTGAAGGGTGATATAGGTTGTGTTGAGTTTCTTCTTCACACTCTGGAAGAAGGGAACGATGGTGGTGATTATTCCATGGTGCCCCCTCAATCATCATTGATTGTAAGATTCCTTCGTCAGTCCCATGAACTTTTGACCATGGATCTAATGGGGTACCATATTCTCCAGACCTATCTACCCAAACGCTTGACGAGCGTTGATTTGGGCTCGCCTCCCATGCCTGAAATATTGATTGCTACAATATTTCTATAGGGCTAGGTGGCAACACCACTTGATAATCCATGACGACTTTGTCTTCTGCGACCTTTGAAGAAGATACCATGTTGCATGTTGCTACAAACGGGATATTCCCTACATGGAAAGGAGGTGGCAACGCGAAAGTTCCCATCATTGTGGGATCTTTTAGCAAGCCTACTCCGATATCTTGTATTGAATGGTCGCTCCCATGGATCAGGGGAATGCTTCCAGTAACTTGTGAACCATTAGGGAGGAAATTCTGCTGGTCGACGACCGTAATCCCTCCTTCAAACGGGAATGCGATCCTCCTAAAATATGTCGACACTACAGCTGCCATGGCATATATCCATGGTCTTCCCAGTAGGATGTTATAGTCAAGATTGCCATCAATGACTTCAACATCAATTTCCACTGTTTTTCCTCCTAGTTCAACCTTAAAGTTATTTAGGATACCGTACGGAGTGTACGTCCTACCGTCAAATGCTTTCAATGTCGTCGAAGATCGCGACAAGGTTGGAGATCCAAGAGTTTTCCAGCAACTCATCGACATGATACATGTCGATGCTCCCTCATCAATAATCGTTCTATGAACAGTTTTGTTGAGTGCTTTCACTTGAATAAGGAAAGCTAGTTGCGCTGGTAACTGAGGATCATATCCTTTGTGATCAAAGGATACAAGATTGGAATCTTTAGGATCCACTCCACCAATTGCTGATAACAATGCCTGCCTTTGGGATGGACAATTTTGCAGTACCTCAAGAGTCGACATAGCAGATGGCGATTGGGCCAAATCTTCTACTATGTTATAATGCTGCGCCGCTCTGGCACGAGGATTAAATGTCGACTTGTGTACTACTCCCTTAGGTGGCTTTATTGTTAATTCATGCGTGAGGGGGGGTACAACTTCTGCCGAAGTTGTTGTCGAACTACTGGGTTGATCTTTCCCTTTGTCGTTCGACACCGGCGGATTCCCATAATCTTTATTCCTGGTCGAGATCAAAGCATCATTTTGCTTAGAAACCGACAACATAAGCACTTGAGACGGGGAAGCATTTCCACTATCAACCATATTTTGACCTGGGGTGGGGAATGGATCAGTCAACACAGCTGAAGTTTGGGAACTTTTAAAGAACCTCTTTAACTCAGCTTTGAACGGACAGTTCTTTGTCGAATGATTTTCATCGCATATCTGACATGGATAAAATTGTTTCCCTTGCCCAGGAGGGTTTGAAGAAGTTTTTTGAGGGGATGACTCACCCTGTTTCTTCTTCTTCCCTTTGTTTTGTTTCTTCTTGCTTCCTGGTTGATTGGAGTTTTTGCCTTTATCTGTAGATACAACATTTACCTCCGAAGCAAGAATCTCTTGATTTGCTTTTTGATTCGAAGTCTTACGGGCTTTCTTATTTGAATCCCTTGTCGACTTAGCGTTTGCAGTTCCAATCACGCCATCACCGGCATGAGAGTCACTATTTGATCCGGGAGGAGGAGGGATTGAAAATTCCGGTCTGGGGGCGTCAGGTATCTTATCATAGAGCGTGCCCGACTGAGTATATACTAAGTCCAAATATTGAGCACGAGCAATAACCTGCTCCTCTGTTACGACGCCTCCCTTGGCCACATCTTCTGTTATAGCAGGAAGAAGCGACTTTATAAACCACTCAGCCAATAGCTGATCTGGAACATAGGTCTTTACCATTCTGTGACGACGACGCCACTCATGTATATGATCTGATATATGTGTGGCCGTTGTCTGCTTGAAATTGGTCAAGATCTCTGTTCCAGTTTCGTACCTTATAGGTAACTGAAAGTGTGTTAAGAAAGTCGTGGCTAGGGAACTAAAATTGTCGAAAGAGGCTCTAGGTAATTCAATATACCATTTAGCCGCCGGACCAGTCAATGTCCTCTGGAAAAGGCGAAGCCTTATCGAATCATCATTCAAGGTATTCGACGAACACCACAGATGGAATGTCATCACATGATTCGACGGATCTTCGCCAGGATTCCATTGAATTTAGGAATGTCCGAAGGAAGTTTGTGAGGAATCGCTGGCCACCAATGGGCATAGGCGATTGGATCGTTCGTTAATCGATGTAAATCTGGTAATTCTAGGGTCGCCACGAATGGCAACTGCTGATTCAGGTTTGGCGAGGCGTACCCAGGATACGATGGAATCGCCTGAGCAGTAGGCCTTTGCATACCAGCATAATGCAACTGATGTTGATATGACTGATACGGCTGGTGGGCTTGGCCACTGTAAAGTGGTTGATTTAACCCGTTCTGAATATAGGGTTGCCCACTATTCGCAAAGATCTGTTGCTCAGATCCCTGGTATACCTGTTGAAACTGAGGTTGTTGGTATTGCACCATCCATGGTTGTGAAGCCATGTTTTGCTGTGCGACACTAACCAACGGACCAAGATGCGGGGTTATGGTTCCCGTTTGTATCTGTGTCGTCCCGGCAGTTGGCGATTGTGGTTGTGTTGCAGGGTCAATGGGCTGTTGCATTACAACTTGGGGTTGACATACAACAGGCATCGATTGAACTTGCGACACGGTTACAATTGTTGGCGTCGTCGGGATACTAGACATAGGTACACACTGTTGCATGGAATATACAACTCTTGGTTGTTGGGGTAACATAGGTACCCAACCACTCGTCGTTACTTCAGTCAAACCTGAATGTTGTTGAAAACTGCCGTATGGGTATCCCCCGGAAGGGGAAGTGAAAGGGCATATTGCCCCCCATACGGTAACAATCCGGAGCTCAAGGGTATAGATTGCCTTTGAGGACTGGATGGCCCAAACTGATTTCCAAAGGGATCAATTTGTCTAGTTTCAACATAAGAATTACCGGGTATTATACCGGAAGAACAAACTGGAACAGACCAAGTTGTCGTAATAGTCCCTGGGTGGACTCCTTCTAGCTGATGAGAGCTAGTCGGGACAGCTGGTATGCCGGCAAACATCGTTGGATTGACAGCAGGAGCTTCTGCTGTCGCTGTGTCATTTGGCACAGTCCTAGATGTCGACGGTTGCTCAAACATTTTAAGTCTATCCAATAAACTGCCTAACGATTCTACAGGAACTTCCTGTGGCGATGGACAAACTTCTGATGCAGAAGGAAAAAGAGCGGTGCCTACTCCAAAATGAGTTGGAGTATTTGCTTGCTGGTCCTCTACGATTTCCTCTATTGCGATCAGACCAGGAGGAAGAGGAAGACCGTCAGGTCCGTAAAAGATTTCTGGTGCCGAAGAAGGGGTTGCTTCGACAGCGACAGTTGTTTGAACAACAAGACTCTGTGGACCGGTTTCAAATGGAACTGGTTCAGTTATGCAAGTACTTGTTTTCAGACTAGGATCAGTACAACTGTCCCTCTGTTGCTGTTGAACTTCTTCAATAGAGGCAGGGATTCCAGAAATATCAGGAGTGACCAGAATCTCAGATGTTGTCGGAACTGTTGTTCTAACTTTAATGGGAGATTTTGACCCGGTCAAGCGAGTTCGCTTTGTCCGTACTATTCTCGATTCCGGAGACAAAGACGGTTGACTCGCGAGTCTCCTCGAACGACGGAGTTTTAATTGACTTTCCTCCACGGTTGCGGATTACTTGATCAACTAAAATACAAAAAGGGGAATTATGTTTCCGTATTGAATGAATTTTATTAGACGCTTTTAGACACAACTTTGCTTTTTCATGTTTTAAGAGTCGAGAAAAAGCTAAAGATGACTCTAGTCGCCTTCGATGTATTAACGAGCCCGAAGTGACAAATGCTCGGTTGGACCTTTTCAGTTATAGAGTTTGAAAAGGGCCAAAAGAAACTGCTCTGGAGATCTAGGCAGAGGGTGTGCCAAACCTTTCGCGAAACCACAGAATACGTTTTACGGTACGGGTGGTCGATCTTCGTGAATGCTGTGTTCACTGCATCGCGATCAGTAGGGCGGCCGACACGGCTTCCTAAGGATAAAGGATAAATGCCTATAGGGGTCTCCCAATATACGCGACGGTACGCGGGAGCACAAGTCCGTATTAGTGTTATCGCCCCTCAGGAGGAATCACCCACCTTCGTAGAGATCGACAATCACTACGTTTAACGACGCCGGAACACGTCTCTACCTAGACCTCTATTGTGAGCGTTATGTTACAATGCGTTTTTAGATTCATTCAATATATTTTAAGTTGATCTTGTTTAGCAGTTTGTCTTTCAGGATCACCACGAGATGTATTGCTACAAATTCCTAAATGCAGCTAAAAATGATAAGCAAGCTTTACAATCTTTTTAGCTTTGAAAATCCTAACTACTGAGGGGAGAGAAAAACATTATCTTTCCACACAGAGCACAAAGCACAAACTAATGCACTTTCTCCTAGATCAATCACGCAAACTTATCAAAATATGCAAATGCAAGATGCATGTATTTCTTTTCTTTTCCTTTAATGTTGATGTAGACAAAAGGAAATTGTCGTGTAATTTTCGAATTCAATTTGAAGCGTAAACAAACAAGTTTTGTCTAAAATGAAAAGACGCCTTACAGGTACTTGTTTCGACACTAAAAATGTATGAATTCAAACCATAAGATGAAAAACAAACAAACTCAAACAGCCATGAACAGTAATAAAACTAGCTCTTAAGATCATAAAGACACTTTTACAGTTCAGGATCTAAGAGGCCACAACTATACTGGTTCGCTTTTCACGATGGGAAACTGTAACTGAAACAAGAAATACTGAAAGAACAATCACAGTTTCATCACACAACTGAGGCGGAATAATGTCAAGGAAAGTTGGTTTACAGCAAGTACGATGACAAGCAATCAGCAGCAAAACAACAGTGAAAACAGGGCTAAGACACAGTGGGAAACCTCAGGAAGACATAGCCTAACTGGATCAGCGCAGGCTCTGGTCTGTCAAATTGACTCTCAGCGCAGTTCCCGAAGGGAGTACCTGCGCTGGAATGCAGACTGCCCGTGGACAGCCTGCACTGAGACACGAGAGTTGCGTTTACAAGGATTTCCGGGTCATAAAAAGCTCAAAAATTCACTGTTTTTGCTGAAATAAAAAGCTATAGGTCAAGTACAAGCTAAGGGATGATCAAGAGGATGAAAATCTATCACAAAGAGTACAAGAGTCTTTTGTAGATCAGCTCTTCAAATCATGAATCTGCTCAAAAATGAGCAAGAGTAGCAGCCCCTCTACTTTGCTTTTGATATAGTCAAAAGCTTTTCGATTCGGTACTCTTTGGTTCAGGAAATGAATAGCAAAGATACTACAAACACCAACAAGATACTAGGCTCCCCAGCGGAGTCGCCAGTTTGTTGTGGGGAAAAGTATCCGACTCGGATGACCCTATCCCTACTCTAAGGGTGACAGTCCTTAGCAACAACTGAAAGTAAAGCTTTGATATTTTCCTTTATGAAAGTACAGAGAAGGAAGAAAAGATTGACCAACCGGTGTCTTTCGCTTTTGTCGATCCTATCCTCTCTCTTTGTCTCTTGTTCCCAGCTCCTTGCTCCCTTTGCCGGCCCAGCTACACAAAGATCCTGCACAAACAAGAGAAGGAAAACTACAAGAAACATGTACTCATAACTGATGCATGGATTAGAGTGAATCAGATATACAAGTAAATACAATACATCAATGCAATACAAGTATATAGGAGAACATTCAAATCTTTATTGATAGAAGTAAAAGGGTTCTGAGAAGGTTACAACCATCAATGGCTCCAATCCAGCAGCACCTCCCCAGCAGCAAGAAATCTCCTCTTCACCTCTATAAAAGCAATCACCCAATAGCTCTAACTGTAAACCAACAGCACTTCCTTGCTTGCACAAAATTCCAGCCTCCCTAGACCTCATGAGAGAGCTCTATATATAGGAGATTTGGAGAAAGGATGAGTCAGCTTGAGGCTGGCATAAAGCTGACTAGTGTCCTCTCCCACTTTAGTTAAACTTCAGTTCTTGAGTCCACTTGGAGAATCTTGCTTCCACTTGGAGATCAAGACCTTCTTACTCATCATAGGGCGAATTCCTTGAACCAAGTGTCAGTTTGGAAGCTTCCTGGGCAGTTGACACCTTGCAGAATGACTGTGCCACTTGGCCAATCTCGCCCAGCGCAGGTAGTCTTCATTAGATTTGACTTTCAGCGCAGGTACAAGGAGGAGCAGTTGCATTCCAGCGCAGATGCTCAGTGGAGCAGCTGACATGATCCAAAAATAGCCTGTTTTTGAGTGTTTTCAGGTGGAGAACTGATAGGGAGTGCTGTGGTTTGCTGACCTTGTTCCTCTAGGGGTAAGAACAACATGTTTAGGGACTGAGGATCCCTGTAATTATTGACATTTCATGCTCCATGCTGCGAGGCACAAAAATGTCTATAACATAAAGTCTTTGACAATTTTAAAGAATTTAAGGCTCTAGTGGAAAACCAAACAGAGAAGTAGATAAACGTGTTGAGGACAGATAATGGTGGAGAGTTTTGCAAGAAGGAATTTGAAGAGTTCTGTAAGAAGTGTGGTATAGTAGGATATAATACTATTCCATACACATCTCAACAAAATGGAGTTGCAGAAAGAATGAACAGGATATTGATGGAAAAGGCAAGAAGCTTAGGACAAGAATTCTGGGCAGAGGCAGTGGAGACTACATGTTACCTGGTCAATAGATCACCTTGATCAGCATTGGAGGATAAGACTCCACAAGAGGTATGGACTGGTAAGAAACCTTCTCTTTCACATCTGAGGGTATTTATATGTGATGCATATGTACATGTTCCAAAGGATAAAAGAAAAAAGTTGGATAGTAAATCTGAAAAGTGAATCTTTATTGGGTATAAGGATGGTTTAAAAGGTTATAAGCTTTGGAACCCAGAAACAAGGAAGGTTGTGTACAACTGAGATGTGGTGTTTAGAGAGGTGAAAGATATTATTAAACATGAATTCCTACCAAAGGAACCTGAGATGATAGAGTTTGAGCTAAAGGAGGAAGAATCCAACTCTACAGAAGAAGAGGAATCAGAAGATGAAGAGCCACAAACTCCAGTTGTGAGAAGATCAGTTTGAGAAAGAAGGCAACCAGAAAGGTATAGTCCATCTGCTTTCTATTCAAATTTTTCTTTATCTATTATTGATGACGATCCCAGAACTGTGAGGGAAAGAAGGCAGCCAGAAAGGTATAGTCCATCTGCTTTTTGTTCAAATTTTTCTTTATCTATTACTGATGATGATCCCAGAACTATGAGGGAAGCAATATATTCAGAGGATGGAAAACTCTGGAAAGAGGCCATGGTTGATGAAATGGAATCTTTGCACAAAAATTAGGCTTGGGATCTGGTGGAGTCGTTGGCTAGAATGAAACCCACTGGAAGCAAATGGGTGTTTAAGAAGAAGATGAATGCAGAAGGCAAGGGGGATAAATACAAATCTCGTTGGTAGCAAAAGGTTATTCGCAGGTGTCGGGAATCGATTTTGGTGATATTTTTTCTCCTTTTGCCAAGGTAATTTTTATTAAATTACTTTTATCGGTTGCTGCTACTTTTGATTTTGAGGTAGATAAATTGATGTGAAGGAAACATTTCTTCATGGGGATCTGGAAGAAGAGATCTACATGAAGCAACTTGGAGGCTTTGTAGCGAAGGGTAAGAAAGAACTGGTATGCAGGTTAAAAAAATCTTTGTATGGGTTAAAACAGTCACCAAGGATGTGGTATCAGAAATTTGATACATATATACGGGGACTTGGCTTCACCAGAAGCAAAGCAGACCATTGTGTGTATTTTAAATTAATTGGTGACCATGTTATTTATTTGGTCTTGTATGTGGATGATATATTGCTGGTTGGAAATGACAAAGAAATTATCCAGAATTTGAAGACCCAATTGTCCTCCAAATTTGACATGAAAGATCTTGGTGTTGCAAACTATATTTTGGGCATGAAAATTAAACGAGATCGGGAAAAGAGGAAGCTCTGGTTAAACCAAAGGAAGTATGTCGAGACAATACTTCAGAGGTTTAATATGCAAAATAACAAATCAATGAAGGTTCTTATTCCTGTAGGTGTAAAGATATCTGCTCAACAGTGTCCCAAGACACAAGAAGAGGAAGAGGACATGTCCCGTGTTCCATATGCAAGTGCAGTCAATATCCTGATGTATGCAATGGTCTATACTAGACTATACATTGCACATGTAGTGGGAGTATTGAGCAGGTTTATGTCAAAACCAAGAAAGGAGCATTAGACAAAAATGAATCAGGTTTTCAGGTATTTGCATGGCAGTAGTGCTTATAGTTTGTGCTATCAAGGAAGACCAGGATTGGACAAAGTTTTGGACATATGTGGCTTTGTTGATGTAGATTGGGCTAGAGATTTGGATCAAAGAATATCTACAAGTGGGTATGTGTTTAACCTATTTGGAGGTGTAGTCAGTTGGATGAGTAAGAGGCAGTTTGTAGTGGCACTTTCAACTATAGAGGCATAATACATGGCAACCACTCATGTAAGCAAGGAAGCAGCTTGGTTGCAGAGATTGTATTCAAGTATGGGGTTAGTACAATGAGCTACAATGATAGACTGTGACAGACAAAGTGCAATTTTCTTGGAAAAGAACCATGCTTATCATTCAAAGATAAAGCACATTGATGTTCAGTATCACTTTGTGAGGGATATGGTTGAGGAAAAAAGGTGTTGCTGGTAAAGGTGGACACTTTGAAGAATAATGCAGATGCATTGACAAAGTCTATGAGCACTGAGAAGTTCTCTTGGTGTAGACAAACAATGGGCGTTGCAAGGCTGGACCAATGACAAAGCTCTCATGTGGAAAGAAAACAAGTGGGAGAATGTTGGTTGTGTGTTATATTCTTTCCATGACTACCCCACGCGCAGGGGGTGGAAGTGTTCCTTGTATGTTACACCGGGCGTAGCAGGGGGGCGGTAGCCCCCCTACACGGGGTCCGGGGGTGCGCCTCAGGAAATTTTATTTTGGACCCTATATTAGGTGGGCAGACCTACCTGTGGTTTTGTGCATGGATTTTGCACACGGTTTTGGGCATGATGGTTTTCTATCCATGGTATTTTGTAGATCTTATCAAGGGAACTATGATTATGTTCTAATCTAGGGTTAGTGGATTGGGGTTTATGGATGATTCAGCATGTATATATATGTATTGTAACATTGAAAGGAATATAATGAAAAATCAATCTAGTAGTCTCGGTTTTGGGATCCAGGGAAAAATCTCTGTGTATATATGTTTTATGTTTTATGCTCTCGCCATTGCTTATTTTCTGTTTTTTAGAATTCGTATGCAATTAATTTTTGTACGGGTTAAAACCTACAACTGTTACATAGGTTAATCAATTCTATGGTATTCAATTATTGTTATATATTTAGTTGATAGTGTATGGCCCACCTATCTTTATTCTGAAGTTTTCATGAATCATGGATTCTTTCCTTGCCGAGTGTGTTTAATTCCTGCAGTGTGCGTTTTAATTCCTGCAAGCGTGTATTTCCATTATGCAAGAGTGCTTTAATTTATGCAAGTGTGTTCAACGACATCCTTTTTGTTTTACCTGGATGTTACATGTTTCAACACAAATAGTGCAGTCGCCTTTGAAATAAAAAGACCTACCTTGGTCGATAATTAATGATTGTGGTTTAGTTACTTTTGGAGTGATAAAACCTCACAAACAACAATGACATTTCCTTTGTGCAATTTGACACTTGGAATACTTTGATACATGGAAAGAAGAGAGTAGTTTATCTTTTGTCACTGAGTTCCTTGAAATTTTGTACATTTAATGAAATTGGAATTATCCATAATAGATTTAGTTGGAAGAACAATTGATTATACTTTCCGTTATTCAAAGATAAATTGAAGAAATAAAGTTGATATATACCATTCAAGAAGTAATTGTTGTAATATGGTAAAGTGACTTATTAATTGAGGCTATTTTGATTGTTATCCTTTTCACTCAAGTTCAAATCCTATATTATGATATTGAGCTTATCAAAATTTACCCTAATTTCCATTATGATAGTACATGTTTACTGTTGTTGTACAATTCATGGCAAACTATCTAAGGAAGTCTAAGTTATATGCATTAGGCATTACTTGTATTGTTGTTAGAAGAATGGCTTGTGGAATCATGGAATGCCTTGTTTGGTTTTCATGCTAGTATTGATAGTCCTACACCTAATGAAGCATTACTAATTTCAAAGTGTTTTCATATCTTGTTTGTTTCCTAAAATAGAGAGGCCCATTTCATGGTTAGACTACAAATCTAGTGAGAATTCTACAACGGACTTTATTTGTTTTTTTGTTAATTTATTGTATCTTATGATTTTTAAGGTTTGATCCTAGTGGCCTATTCTTTGTGTGTTTGGGATTTGACATTGACTTCTTTTCAAATACTTAGTTTCTCCATTGGCTAGCTACATACCTCAAGTTCTATTTTTGACTTAGATGCTTTTGGGGTAGGGATTAGCATTTTCCCTTCAAGACTCCATGGAAATTTATGCTTAGGGTAGTACCAACTTTCTTTGCAAGGTGCATACTAGTTGGTATTTACCAACTTCAGGGCACACTAGATAAAATAATATAGATAAGATTGGATAGATAAAGGCATGTCACACATTTACATTATCTGGAGCTTGGGATAATGTTGCAATATGTATTAGCAAATGCTCCACAAATATAGCAATGGTATGGATTATGTTGCACAATTTGGGGACCTAGTGTTATCTTTCTTCTACAAGTAAAAAATGTGACAAATCCTATGGTTGGAATGATGCCCAACATTTTTTGATTCATTACCTTGCAAGGTACTGACAAACCACAAAAAAATTAAATAATAAACAAGGATATGCTTACATATAAATCTTACAATAACCTCGGTATGCTTGTACCAATTTGTCATTTTCGTGAATAACAATATATTGATCACTTATTTAATGATAGTACAATCGTTGAATATCAATATAATTATATTTTTCCTACCACATTTATTCTAGTTTGTTCCATGTGTGCTACAACCCTTGACATAAGCAAAATAAGATTGAGGCATATGGATAATGGTTGCTTCCCTTGTAATAAATTAAATGACATGGTTCTTGAAGAGGGAAATACAAATAGAGTTGCATTTTACAAGGCACCAATTCATATTCAATTATTGCCTTCTATTTTATGGGCTCACCTTCTAAATTTCACCCATCCTCCATCAATGACATCTAATGTTTTTCACATCTTGTCTCTCACCTCATGCGAGCCTTTGGATTCTCACTTGCACTTGATGTATCTTTATCATATCATGATCCATATATTCAACCTTAGATCATGATGCATAGATTCATAGTTTTGAATGGCATGAAATCCATGTAGTTTTGATCTCTAAATATTAATGGGTTGGATTTGCTTAAGAAGCAAGACGTGGGATGATTGAGATGAGCACTATGTAGTAGGGAAAGAAGCAATGTGTTCGATGCTTGAAATGGTGGCCATGTAGTAGGGAAGTGCTAACTATGTAGAGTAGGCACACATGTTGTGAAAAAACGATATTAAATGGGTTTGGTGCTTGGTGTAATAAGTGGAAAGTGGTTCCTAAAAATAATAAAAAAATGACAACACCATTAATAAATTTATAACTTTGGCAAGACATTGGAATCTAGATGACTATTTATATGTTTTAAATATGGAGTAGTCACTAAATAAGAGGTCTTAGAAATAAAACTAAGTAAATTGAAATTTTATTAAATTTCAATGTCTAGGATTGTTTTGAAATTGAATCGAACAAAGCTTGTAAATACAAAGTTTCATGATGGAACTAAGCTTTTCAATTAACATTAAAAATACAAGAAAACCATTATCCAAACTTTTATGATAGAGAAATAGAAACAACAAAACATGATTTAAAAGACAAATTGATGATGATGATGATGATGGTTAACGTCCGCTGAGACCAAATAATGATCTATCGGACCTAAAAAGACAAATTATTTATTTTGATTTAAGATTTTATTCCTATGCTCAAAAAGCTTGGAGAGAAGCCTCCCGAGTTCACTATAATTTTGGCATTGTAAAAGGCTAAGAAGGTCAGTATTGTAACAAAGGTTGTGAAATTGAGATCTAATAATTAAATATGACATGAAAATTGATTATTAAGTAAAACATATAATATATAATGCATAGTTAACCACAATTATAAAACTTACTAATTTTCCTAACATAAATGGATTTAATGGAAATTAATGCATAACATGCCAAATAAGATCTTTCACATGTCATATTGCCAATATATTAAAAGTTGTAAAGTAGACATCAGTGGCAATCACTAACTCAGATATAAATGAAGCTCATTATAAACAACTTATTTATTAGTGTTAAAGAAAGTTCATGATCATTTTAATAGTTATTATGGTTCGACAAAACATAAATTCACAATTTGAAATTTCATGATCATTTTAATAGTTATTATGGTTCGACAAAACATAAATTCACAATTTGCATAAATTCACAATTTACATAGTAAACCCTGTTGATTAAGGTTCTATTTAATCAACAAGGTTTACATTTTTTTAAATGAGACTCCCTATCCAACTTCCTCACTGTCACAATGTAATTCTTGCAATAAATAGAGAACTGTAGCTTCAATGTAATATTACTTTGAGTATTATCGGTTATTGGGTTTACTTTGCAATTTTGTTATAAGGTACCGGGAGAGGAATAGTGCAATATTGTGATTTTTTTAATTAATCTCAAGAAATAATAAATGTGATTATACTGAATAACCAAAGAGTCTTTATTTCATTTCTGAATTAAACAAAATATAAATATAATCTTACAACAAAGACTATATGCTTTGGAATTATTGCCCTTGTTATATTTTAAACTGTGTATATATAATAATTTATATGGACACATGGTTGTTTATGAGGCATAGAATGTGGGTCCCACATTACTGTGATTCAAAGTTACATGCTATGATTAGCTATCTTTTTAAAAATGGCGGCGTTTTACAGCTGGAATGCTTCTAGATGCATATTAAAAAATCAAAATATCACTCGTTTGTCAGTACACCTTTTCAAAATAGAGTTGTGCAACGGGTATAGACCCTAGGTAATATTCAACACTTAAATCGCACCCCAGATGTGAAGAACATGTGTCACATGTGTAGTTGTACATAACATCTGTCTGAAGAACACGTGTCACATGTGGAGTTGTGCATAACATCTGTTTTACGCCTTTTAACAAATATATTGGTAATTGCATGATATTTTAATATTTAATTTTTTAAATGTATTATATAGGTTTTAATTTTAAAATATATACGTATGACCTGGATCTGAAAGGTAAAATAACTAATTCTTTTATAATTTTTTTTTTTTTGAAAAATTAATAAATTTTTAAATATACGTGATAATTACAAAAATACATATATAGAAAGAAAGAAAGAAATTATTTTAAAACAGATAACACTTGAGTGTATGAGGTTAAAGATAACATATAAGACAGATTGCTTTTTCATTTGCTTGATGTATTCGGCCATTTTCTACGAAGCTTAATATTGTTGGTTAATGATCATTGTGAGATTAAATTTGGGTTGTTAAATTTTACAAAGGCTCTAAAGAATTATTCAATTTCTTTTAGCATTTTATTTGTAATTTTAAAATGTTTTTAAAATATATTGCTTTTTCATTTGCTTGATGTATTCCGCCATTTTCTACCAAGCTTAATATTGTTGGTTAATGATCATTGTGAGATTAAATTTGGGTTGTTAAATTTTAAAAAAGCTCTAAACAATTATTCAATTTCTTTTAGCATTTTATTTGTAATTTTAAAATGTTTCTAAAATATTTTAGATTATTATGATTTTATTCAATTTCTTTTAGCATTTTATTTGTAATTTTAAAATGTTTCTAAAATATTTTAGATTATTATGATTTTAATGAGTATGAAGATTAAGAAGGTTATCATTTTGTTTTTTGTTTTGTTTTGTTTGTTTGTTTGTTTTTTTTTTTTTAAATCTAGAACAATCAGTGACTGGTGAAAGTGAGTTACCCTCAACAGACCCAGACCCAGGATCAAATCTAACTGGCTGCCACTATAAATCTAGGCTAGGTAACTGGCTGCCACTATAAATCTAGGCCACTATAAATCTAGGCTAGGTGCAACTGCCTGCAAGCCGCACAATAGCAGGGAACTTATGCCTCAACAAGACCACTATAAATCTAGGCTAGGTGCAACTGCCTGCAAGCCGCACAATAGCAGGGAACTTATGCCTCAACAAGAGCAAGCCGCACAATAGCAGGAAACTTATGCCTTAACAAGAGCCAAGACGTCCGCTATGGGGTCGCCTACTCTTCTAGCCAAGACACAACAGGTCATATATATACTCAATGAGATTTGAACCCTCATCTCGCGGGTTACACCCCGGAAACTTACCGTTGAACCTCATATCGCTGTATAATAAATAATCTGAAAATTGTAATTTAGTGTGTATATAGGATATTTTAAGAGATTGATTTTATTTTCAATCTTTGTAGTGTTATAAAGATGACAATTTTTTTTTAGCCATAATATTTTGGAACTTGTACAACACCTTGTTTCATTATGGAGATCGGTTATCGCTATAATAAAATTCTGAAATTGTAATTTAGTGTGTATATAGGATATTTTAAGAGATTGATTTCATTTTCAATCTTTGTAGTGTTATAAAGATGACAATTTTTTTTAGCCATAATATTTTGGAACTTGTGCAACACCTTGTTTCATTATGGAGATCGGTTATCGTTAAAATAAATATTCTGAAATTGTAATTTAGTGTGTATATAGGATATTTTAAGAGATTGATTTCATTTTCAAGCTTTGTAGTGTTATAAAGATGACAGGTTTTTTTGTAGCCATAATATTTTGGAACTTGTGCAATACCTTGTTTCATTATAGAGATCATGGGAGTTTGTTGATTTTAGCAATGCTGATTTTTTTATTCATGCTAATCAAACAAGAAAATACCTTTGATTCTCCATATTAGGTTTGACATAGCTATATGTTGTGTTAATTTGGCCTCAGAATTGTCGGGTGATCCTCTGGTTTCCCACCCAACGATAAAAGGTCTATCTTAGGTCTACTTCAAGATAAAAAAGTTTATAAAAAAGTTTTTTGAATGACAAAATGAACTCATTATTGATACAGTCTGAACATGTTTTTCCTTATATCTTATGTCTGAACATGTTTTTCCTTATATCAAAAACGTCTAGGACACCTAAAATTTTGAAGTTTAACAACTATAACTTGAATTTACAAAAATCCTTGCCGTATTTTCTCTAAATATAACCAAAATTTTTATAACTTTCCAGGCAACTCCTCCGCCTCATTAGACTACGCATTTTGAAAATATAATAAATTTTAACTTATTTACCCAAAATATTATCACAATTAATTAAAATTTTTAAAACCCTATTTCAAAATAAACCGATCTTTCTATCGCGAGTTCCACTACTTCATGCAGAGTAACCCAACTCATCTCCAAAGCATTTAAACGTTGCACGTCACATTAAAGAATAACCACGTAGCTGGTTTGGATCCGAGCTTTTTGAGGTGACGCTTGGAATTAATGAATCTTGACGTGGATTTGTGTCCTATCTCATATCACTTTACCGCGTCAAACTTGACCTGACAATTTATCTGCGCAGGGCATCGATTTGAGAGAATAACTAAATAAACTTTGAATGGCTTGAATCCTTTGTATAATGGACACATGGTTTATAATGCTGGCGAACAACTCGATGTGACTTTGACTCGAGTGGGGCAAGGTTTTATTATTATTATTTAATTGGCTTCAGTGTGAATTTAGCAATTCCCCCCTTGAGTAATTTTAGAACTCCTTTCTCCTTTTTCTGTTTTGTTTGTTTCGTTTATTTTTTTATTATATCTATTTTTTATTTTTTTATTTTAGTTATTAAATATTTTTAAAAGTTAGTTAATTAAAAGATAAATAAAATATTTTTTTTTCTGTATAAAGATTATTCTATTAAGATTAAAAGAGAAAAATATTTACAAAGAGGTTTGAACTTCTGAGGGGCTGTAGCCTGTCCTCTGTCAAAAAAACTGTTGCAAGTAGCACATTGCCTTCTGTTTACAAAAATGAAAATCATAGACCCAAGACTAAACAGAACTAGATAAGATCGACGCTTCAGAGTGGGCTGCCCTTTTACAAAATGCTGCCCTTTGCCACTATTACAAAAAAATGGAAAGCCAAAATTCTGTCCTGGAGAATGTAAAATTTCATGCTGATAATAACAAAAGCCATGCACATTGAGAATTACCCACCAAACCCAAAAATCATAAGATGACTTGCTGTCCTGTCGCTGAAGCCAAAAGTAATTAAGCCTGCGGTGGCGAGTCTGTAGCGTTCTCATTTGCCTGGCTGCAGAAAGGCTATCAGCTGTTGGTTGACAAAAAGCGTGAAGTTGAGTTCCACATTGGCAGGTACAAAGACAAAGTTATTTGTGATATTATGCCAATGGACGTGTGCCACATACTGCTAGGAAGGCCATGGCAGTATGATCAGAAGGTAGTGCATGATGGGAAGACAAACTGCTACAAGTTTGTCAAAGATGGGATCAAGCACACACTTGTGCCCATCAAGGAGGAGGAGACAACAGAAACAAGTGGGATGAAAGCATTACTAATGGGTGGAAAACAGTTTTTGAAGCAGATTGAAGAAAGTGAAGTGAACTATGCTGTTGTGAGGAGGGAAAAGACAATGTTGTTGCACACAGAAATGTTTGATTTGCCTGCAGAAATTTAGAAAATGCTACAGGAGTTCAGTGATATTGTAGTCGATGATTTGCCAGACAAGTTGCCTCCCAAAAGAAGTATCAGTCATCATATCGACTTTATACCTGGAGCAAGTCTACCAAATAAGGCAGCATATCGGATGAGCCCCAAAGATAATGAGGAGATTAGAAAACAGGTGTAGGAGTTGCTAGATAAAGGGTTGATAAGGGAGAGTTTGAGCCCTTGTGCAGTACCAACAGTTCTCGCTCCCAAGAAAGGAGGAGAATGGCGAATGTGCACAGATTCGAGGGCCATCAATAAGATCACCATCAGGTACAGATTTCCACTACCACGGATGGACGATATGATGGACTGCCTGAGTGGGGCAGCATACTTCTCGAAGATTGATTTAAAGAGTGGCTATCATCAGATTCAGATCAGGGAAGGAGATGAGTGGAAGACAGCCTTCAAGACCAATGAAGGGCTGTACGAGTGGCTAGTCATGCCGTTCGGTTTGAGTAATGCCCCTAGTACTTTTATGCGACTGATGAACGAAATGTTGAAAGAGTTCATCGGAAAGTTTGTAATAGTGTATCTTGATGACATATTAATTTTCAGCAAGACTAAGGAGGAACACTTTCGACATGTTCGAAGTGTGCTGGAGAAATTGCAGCAGAATAAGCTGCTGATAAATCTAAAAAAATGTACTTTCCTACAAAGAGAACTGGTTTATCTGGGCTTTGTAATTGCAGAAAACGAGTTGAAGATGGACCCAGAAAAGATTGCAGCGATCATTAACTAGCCATCCCCGAAAAGCCTGTTTGAGGTACGTAGTTTTCATGGGCTGGCAAGTTTTTATCGCAAATTTATAAGAAATTTCAGTGAAATCTGCGCGCCTATGTTGGACACTATAAAAAAGGAAAGTCAACCTTTTCGTTGGACCGAGGCAGCAGAGAAAAGCTTTCAGCTCCTAAAGAAGAAGATTACAGAAAGACCAATTTTAAGATTACCAGATTTTAATAAGCTTTTCCAGGTTCGTTGTGATGCAAGCGGTATAGCCATTGGAGCTGTACTCAGCCAAGAAGACAAACCTGTTGCATTTTTCAGTGAGAAGTTGAATGAGAGCAGGCAGAAGTATTCATCCTATGACAAGGAATTCTATGTTGTCGTCCAAACACTGAAGCATTGGAGACACTATCTACTGGGGAGTGAGTTTGTTTTATTTTCTAATAATTCTGCGCTGCAATATGTGATGCAACAACATAAACTGAACCACAAGCATGCCAAGTTGGTCGAATATTTGCAGAGTTTCACCTTTGTGTTGAAACACATTAGTGGGCAGGCCAATAAGGTGGCAGATGCGTTGAGCAGAAGAGCCTTGCTTTTACAGGAAAGTACGATACAAGTGCTGGGCTTTGAGCATTTCAGAGACTTGTATCAAACTGACACGAATTTCAAAGAGGCTTATGAAGCCTGTCAGAATCCCTTGCTGAGGAACAATAGTCCATGGTTGGACTACAATTTACAGGAGAAGCTATTGTTTAAAGGGGGACAGTTATGTATTCCTGATTGTTCGATGAGAGAAAATATTATTCGGGAGAAGCACAGTGGAGGTCTAGCCGGACATTTCGGCATAGACAAAACTTTAGATCAGCTCGGACACTTCTATTACTAGCCAAGGATGCGAAGGGATGTGCAGCGATATGTGAGTAGGTGTAAAGTCTGCCAATTGGCGAAAGGACACAGTCAAAACACAGGACTTTACACACCACTGCTTGTTCCAAGTAGACCATGGGACTCAGTCAGCATTGACTTTGTCTTGGGACTGCCAAGAATGCAACGAGGTTATGACTCGGTGATGGTGGTGGTAGACAGGTTTTCAAAGATGGCGCATTTCATCCCTTGTAGAAAAACCAGTGATGCCACTCACGTAGCTCACCTGTTTTTCACTGAGATTGTCAGATTGCACGGCCTACCCAGATCTATTATTTCCAACAGGGACGTGAAATTCACAGGACACTTTTGGCGCACCCTATGGAAGAAGTTGGATACACAATTGAATTTCAGCTCTACATATCACCCACAGACTAATGGGCAAATGGAAGTGGTGAACAGGAGTTTGGGGAACCTGCTACGGAGCCTGACTGGAGAAAATTCACGGTTATGGGATCATGTGCTTGCTCAAGTAGAATTCGCTTATAACGATTCACCGAACCGCAGCACCGGGCATAGTCCATTTCAGATCCTGTATGGCATGCATCCTCGTGGAGTACATGAGTTGCAGGATCTGGGAAAATTGGAAAAGAGAAGTGCTGATGGGGAAGATTTCGCCAAAGCAATGAATGATCTACACGAGCAGGTGAAATCAAAGTTGCAGGACAACAGTCAGAAGTACAAACAACAGGCAGATTTAAAGCGATGAGAAGTACAATTTAATGTATTGGATGAAGTCCTTACACACTTATTCAAAGAACGGTTTCCTAAGGGCGCATATAATAAGCTAAAATTTAAGAAGATTGGTCCCTGTAAAATTCTGCGTAAATTCTCAGCCAATGCTTATGAAATACAATTGCCACCGGATATAGGCATATTGCCTATTTTCAACGTGGCAGACTTGTTCCCATATACTGCCAACCCTGAAGATGACAGTGTGGTAGGGCCAGAACGGGACACCCAGGTTGAAGGCAGTTCTTGGATGAGGCAAATGCCTTCGGCTCAACCCCATGAGATCGAGAATATTATCGACACACAGGTGGCCAAGCGAACTCGCAGAAAGGAGTATATGCGGTACCTTGTCAAGTGGAAGAACTATCCTATCGAGGACAGTTCGTGGCTCGATGCGGCACAGATACAGAAAGCAGGTTATTCTGTGGAGGAGCTCATGGAACGGAGCCATGACTTTTTATTACCCTGGGAGCCTGATGCAGGAGCATCTAGCTGAAGGGGATCATCATGACAGAGGGTCATTTGGTCTCTGAGAGGATTGAGGAGGAAATTTCAAGTGAACACTTTAATTTCTTTTCTTTTATTATTTTAATTTCTTAGAGAAGTAGTATTTAGAAAGATAAAAGTTGAATTAAACAAACTGTTGTAGTTAATTGTTTTCATTTATCATGTTATCTTTTACAGATCATAGTGTAGAAAAAAATAAACAGTTTTAGAACTGAAAACAAACCATCAAATGTAACTAACAACAGTTAAGAGAAACTGTTTTCCAAAATCATTCAAAAGGAGACAGAATGCATTGTAACAGGTTTGACTTTTGAAAAGAGAAAAATAATAGAAATCTCTGAGCACACAGAAGTTACATTTAACATCCCACAGCTGTCCATCTACAATCTTTTATGTTGAGTTGCCTAACATAGTAAAATCAAGTTCTTTTATTTCTATTCTACAGAGCATACATGTTTTTTCTATTTGCATTAACTTAACAGGCCAACAGACAGCAAGACTTTGTAAGTGTAAGAACTGGAGAAACTACAGAGACGTGGACGGTTAGTCCCAGACCAACTAAAATGAGAAACTACAGAGACGTGGACGATTAGTCCCAGGCCAACTAAAACAAACGAGCGAAAGAAATCTTTGGATAATGCACAAGTTCTAGACAACAAGGATAGAAACTAACAACACAGGTATTTCCTGAGAACGGAACCCTTTCATTTATTCACAAAAAGTAATCATATAATCTCTGTCAAATATACATTACAGTCCATACTGGAATTAACGTTGTTCAAGTCCAATAAGTGCATAATAGAGAACGGGTTGAAAAAACCTAACTTGTAAACCCCATAGCCACAACCCAAAAATTGTAATAATGCAAGCCTGAGGACTTTAGTTACATTACGCCGGACAGACAAAATATTTTGCGCCTAAAACTAGCCAAGCCATGTTTTAAGCCAGCGATGACAGAAGCAAGCAAATAAACCAAGTTAATAAGGAGCGACCCTACTCGGGTCTTGCCAGCACGCGACATAGTAGAAGCCAGGGTCTCCAGAACGAACCCACCTGCAACAATCCACCAAAAACAGAGTGTAAGTGTTGCGTGGAAGGAAGAGAAGAATCGAGGGAAAAAAATGCCAGAAGCCTAGGGTTCGGGACTTACTAGTGAAGAGATGGAGCACCGAGGTTGCGGTCACCCAAGGGTCCCTCTGCTCACAAAGGAGCAACTGAGTCAGTTAACAACGTAACAAGTGGAAAACGATGATGGCATAGAACAACAACTTACCTTCATTTCTGTGGAAGAAGCTGAAGCTGTAGACCCTCAAGACCACAACCTACCAACGCAACAGAGCAGCATGACCAGTGAAATTCGAGAGCAATTGAATTAAAGAAACCAAGGCAAGGAGCAGTCACTACAGTTAAGCGAAAACAAACAGCTGAGACTATACACAGAGAAACTGAAAAACCTTCAAGACAAGCGTGTTTTCCATAGAGTGACAGGGCATATCAAGCGCCGAGACGGAAGAACAAAGAAAAAATAGCACAAAATAGTGTTACTTACCAATTGGTGGAGCCAAGCATATATCCAGGTCAAGGCTGAGCAAAAATAACATTAGTAACATATTCACACAGTGAAATCGCGCCAGAAGCACAAACAATAAAACCCTCGAACCACCAACAGAACAACGCTTAAATGGCCAAGAGAATAGGGTTTGTGGGTCATTAACCAAGGCGGGAGTGTGATTACTGAGGAGTGGACACATGTCCAACATCCAACGGTGCTGGTACGAGTAATAAAGACCCGGAGAAAAAAATATTTGTGCTAATCATTATAATCAACCTCTGATTAATCTAATCACGTAGTTAATCACCACCGAAATCATTCATATTAATTTATATCCATTTATTAAAGTTTGTCGAGTGTAAACAGGGGGCTGGACCCATCATCACCTTATGCGAGCCTTTGGATTCTCACTTGCACTTGATGTATCTTTATCATATCATGATCCATATATTCAACCTTAGATCATGATGCATACATTCATAGTTTTGAATGGCATGAAATCCATGTAGTTTTGATCTCTAATATTAATGGGTTGGATTTGCTTAAGAAGCAAGATGTGGGATGATTGAGATGAGCACTATGTAGTAGGGAAAGAAGCAAAGTGTTCGATGCTTGAAATGGTGGCCATGTAGTAGGGAAGTGCTAACTATGTAGAGTAGGCACACATGTTGTGAAAAAACGGTATAAAATGGGTTTGGTGCTTGGTGTAATAAGTGGAAAGTGGTTCCTAAAAATAATAAAAAAATGACAACACCATTAATAAATTTATAACTTTGGCAAGACATTGGAATCTAGATGACTATTTATATGTTTTAAATATGGAGTAGTCACTAAATAAGAGGTCTTAGAAATAAAACTAAGTAAATTGAAATTTTATTAAATTTCAATGCCTAGGATTGTTACAAAGTTTCATGATGGAACTAAGCTTTTCAATTAACATTAAAAATACAAGAAAACCATTATCCAAACTTTTATGATAGAGAAATAGAAACAACAAAACATGATTTAAAAGACAAATTAAATATGACATGAAAATTGATTATTAAGTAAAACATATAATATATAATGCATAGTTAACCACAATTATAAGACTTACTAATTTTCCTAACATAAATGGATTTAATGGAAATTAATGCATAACATGCCAAATAAGATCTTTCACATGTCATATTGCCAATGTATTAAAAGTTGCAAAGTAGACATCAGTTGCAATCACTAACTCAAATATGAATGAAGCTCATTATAAGCAACTTATTTGTTAGTGTTAAAGAAATTTCATGATAATCTTAATAGTTATTATGGTTTGGCAAAACATAAATTCACAATTTGCATAGTAAATCATGTTGATTAAGGTTCTATTCAATCAATAAATTTTACATTTTTTTTTAATGAGACTCCCTATCCAACTTCCTCACTGTCACAATTTAATTCTTGCAATAAATAGAGAATTGTAGCTTCAATATTATGTAATATTACTTTGAATATTATCGGTTATTGGGTTTACTTTGCAATTTTGTTATAAGGTACCAGGAGAGGAATAGTGCAATATTGTGATTGTTTTTTAATTAATCTCAAGAAATAATAAATGTGATTATACTGAATAACCAAAAAGTCTTTATTTCATTTCTTAATTAAACAAAATATAAATATAATCTTACAACAAAGACTATATGCTTTGGAATTATTGCCCTGGTTATATTTTAAACTGTGTATGTATAATAATTTATATGGACACATGGTTGTTTATGGAAGCATAGAATGTGGGTCCCACATTACTATGATTCAAAAGTTACATGCTATGATTAGCTATCTTTTAAAAATGGCGGCGTTTTACAGCTGGAATGCTTCTAGATGCATATTAAAAAATCAAAATATCACTCGTTTGTCAGTGCACCTTTTCAAAATAGAGTTGTGCAACGGGTATAGACCCTACTAGTAATATTCAACCGTTAAATCGCACCCCAGATGTGAAGAACATGTGTCACATGTGGAGTTGTACATAACATCTGTGTGAAGAACACGTGTCACATGTGGAGTTGTGCATAACATCTGTTTTACGCCTTTTAACAAAGATATTGGTAATTGCATGATATTTTAATATTTAATCTTTTAAATATATTATATAGGTTTTAATTTTAAAATATATACGTATGACCTGGATCTGAAAGAAGGTAAAATAACTAATTCTTTTATAAATAAATAAAATACATTTTGAAAAATTAATAAATTTTTAAATATACACTTGAGTGATAATTACAAAAATACATAAAGAAATTATTTTAAGGTGTATGAGGTTAAAGATAACATATAAGATAGATTGCTTTTTCATTTGCTTGATGTATTCTGTCATTTTCAACGAAGCTTAATATTGTTGGTTAATGATCATTGTGAGATTAAATTTGGGTTGTTAAATTTTAAAAAGGCTCTAAAGAATTATTCAATTTCTTTTAGCATTTTATTTGTAATTTTAAAATGTTTTAAAAATATTTTAGATTATTATGATTTTAATGAGTATGAAGATTAAGAAGGTTATCATTATAATAAATATTCTGAAATTGTAATTTAGTGTGTATATAGGATATTTTAAGAGATTGATTTCATTTTCAATCTTTGTAGTGTTCTAAAGATGACAGTTTTTTTTGTAGCCATAATATTTTGGAACTTGTGCAACACCTTGTTTCATTATGGAGATCATGGGAGTTTGTTGATTTTAGCAATGCTGATTTTTTTCTTCATGCTAATCAAACAAGAAAATACCTTTGACTCTCCATATTAGGGTTGATCACCTCCTCATGCTATCTTAATTTTCCTTTTCTCTTCTAATTCTTCCTTACATTATAAGTTCACCTTAAATTTAGGTGTAATAATATTTTTAATATTATTATTATGCATAGTGGCATCTTTTGTTATTCTACAATGGTTTAGCCCAAACATGACATATTTATGCCATCCTTCCTTGAGTTTCATGTAGTTTTAACTATAATTTGAAATAACTTCAGGAAGTCTCTTATATTTTATGGTGTGTATCTCGTTTTTGTAACATAAATATTATCTTTTAAATTATCTCTAGAAGGAAAATCCTTACTAAAGAAGAAATAAAAAAAACTATCGGTAAAGCTACTCATGATCACCTCAATAGCGTTACACTGAGAAATAGTGAGAATATGAGCTTTTATCACATAATTTGTGTAAATAATGTAAGGAAAAAATACCAAATAACCATCATTTATCTAAACCAATTTTGATATGTCATTTAGTTCCATGCATAAATTTATCAACATGATAATCTATAACACTTTCTCTCTCTTTCTTTTTTTATTTAAATATAGCTAATCCACAACCGATGTGCATTAAAGAAAAATATACCAAACAATCTATGTTTTGATTCATTAATCGTCCATTAATATTGTTGGTTCATATGAATTTTTAGATAAAAAATCTGGAATCTTTGTGAATTTAGATCACAGAGTGAGAAAAAAAATGTAATGCTAGAAAACTCATTTTGAAACATTAAATCAAATCATAATTGGATTTTTCTTTTCATGTTAAAGGTTTTGTTTTGCTTTTTTTTAAACTAAGTTAAGTTTAGGTTTGGCGTCAATTTTAATGTTGGATGGAAGAATGATTTGTCCACCAGTGAGAGGTGATAGTGCCCACATAAGCGGTTCTTTGTTACAAACAAGATCACAATTTTAGTGACAAAAATGTGTCTTGTTTTCTCGAAGTTTGTACACGTGTCAAGGTTTGATGGCCTAATTTTTTTTTCATGATACCTGTTTACCATTCTATCTTTGTGAATCAACCTCAAGTTATCCAATATCTAGTGCAAGTATATAAATTAAATGGTTGAATAAACATCGATATAGATCAATCTATGGAATAATCAAGACACTTACCTCATAACACATGTCACATTACCAAAATTAAAAATAATTAAATACAAATTAACTAAATTATAACTTATTTTTTTGTTTATTAGGTAATGAGAGTCCTAAAATGACTAGCATGCCTAACCCAAGGGCATTTAAGCTGTCAAAATCACCTTAAGATTACACCCAACCTAGGCCACACCAATCCTTAGTATGACTGGATTTTTTTCCACAAAGTTTTGAAGAACAATTTTCCACCGATAGGATGCTATCACTAGGATTGTTTGAAGCTTTGTTGAGCTTGGGTGCTCCTTGGGATAGTTTAAATCTCCCAAAAGTGACTCCCATCCTCAACCCCTCCCACGACATTTGAACCCTTGACTTGGTGGGGACTAAACCCCACATGGACCAATTGATTTACACCTCATAGGGGTCAGGAAGAAGCTAGGAAGATGGTGGAAGGAAAAATTACAATAGCAAGTTCTCTCATTGTCCAAATTTAGTTGGCTTTAAGGAATTTATCCAGAGCTTTAGGGATCCCTTACCCTCCTCCTCCCCTTCCAACAGTATCCTCCAATTCGCAAGAAGGTTCAGATGTTGTAGACTCTATCCACAAAAGAGTTAGGCCTCCTAGCTTTGAACACCAGGGAACTCAGAAAAAAAATAGAAAAAGCTACCAGGGAATCCTCACTCTTATGATCATGAGATGCAGGATTAAAATTCAGCAAACTAGAATGTCATTGCAGACTTCACCAAGGGTAAAACTTCTCGGAAGGAAGCCAACTCCAACACAGGGGTGGTGTTTGTTGAATGGGAGTGCCCTTCATGGCTTCCTAAGGCTGTGATGATCCCTTCCAATACCTTGCTAAGGAAGACCATGGACATTGTGAATAGGCTCAACATGACCAGACTACTTAACAACTTCCAAAAAAGTCTTTCTCATCCTCTCTCAGTGCTCTACTTTCCTTGTAGTTTTCTTGTTTATGTCCACTTATTTGTTGTTGCATCCACTTTTGACATAGCTATATGTTGTGTTAATTTGGCCTCAGAATCGTCGGGTGATCCTCTGGTTTCCCACCCAACAACAAAAGGTCTATCTTAGGTCTACTTCAAGATAAAAAAATTCTTTGAATGACAAAATGAACTCATTATTGATACAATCTGAACATGTTTTTCCTTATATCTTATGTCTGAACATGTTTTGAGGTGACGGTTGGAATTAATGAATCTTGACGTGGATTTGTGTCCTATCTCATATCACTTCACCCGAGTCAAACTTCAGACCTGACAATTTATCTGCGCAGGGCATCGATTTGAGAGAATAATTAAACAAAACTTTGAATGGCTTGAATCCTCTGTATAATGGACACATGGTTTATAATGCTGGCGAACAACTCGATGTGACTTTGACTCGAGTGGGGGCAAGGTTTTATTATTATTATTTAATTGGCTTCAGTGTGAATTAAGAAATTCCCTTTTTGAGTTATTTTAGAACTCCTTTCTCTTTTTTCTGTTTTGTTTGTTTCGTTTATTTTTTTATTATATATTTTTTATTTTTCAATTTTAGTTATTAAATATTTTTAAAAGTTAATTAATTAAAAGATAAATAAAATATTAAAATTATAAATATATTTTAAATAATTTGTTAAATATATATATGAGAAAAATAATTTATAAATAAGAGAAAAAAGAATTTTAAGTGGTATTAAACATAGTAGCATTACGTATTACGATGAAAATCTTAACGCTTTCAACAATTGCTTTGTTTTTGGGAGATTTTCAATTTCAAGTTTTTTTCTTTCATATGATGCCGCTCCATTTTGGTGCCATTATTGCGAACTATAAACCAAGGGAAATTTTTTTTGCAATAGGGTTCTTACTGCTTCCAAATTGATGTCATCGCTCCAAATCTCTCAAACTTTTCAGTCTTCTTGAGGCCAATCCTAGGGGTATCCTCTATATGTAGGTGACACCTGCAGCCAAAATTCAAGATTGGACAAGAATGCCTTCGATCTCAATGCGGCTCCTACACAGGGGTAGGCAACTTTAGGAAGGGCATTCGCTCAAAGATTACAGTGTCGCCAAGGACGCCTTAATCCTCCTAGTCTCAAGATTAAGAAAATGAGCCAAAGGTTAGGGTGTTCCCTCTTCCTCTCAACCACGATCCTTTAAGGGTGCTCTAAATCCAGGGCTCTCGTAACTGAGTCCCAAAGATCTCTCAAGGCCAACCTTCATCATCGAACAAGCAAAAGATATTCCAACTCTAGAGGTGGATGACTCCCAATGCCATCTTTCTTGCATGGCATATGATAGGAATGCCATTGTTTTCCCCTTTAATAGGATTTGGCTATCAAGATCTGCGCTTTGAGAATGGGTGCATCAAACTTGGTCCCGGACATGGAACTGCTTTTATGTTCAAAGGGTTTCTTTGTAGTTTATTTCTGAAACCAAGAGGATCATCAAAAGGTTTTTTATCGAGGATCCAAGTTTTGGGGCAACTTTGGGCTCTCCTTTCAGTCATGGTTTCATGAATTCAACGCTCTATCCATGACAAATATCGCCACTCCAATTTGGTTAAGACTCCCTGGTATGCCCATTCATTTATTAAATCCAAATATCTTAACTTTTGTAGGAAACTCACTCGATCATTTTATTAAGATAGATACAAACAAGATTGGGAGGGGTATTGTAACATTTGCATGCATATGTGTTGAAATAGATCTCAGCAAATGGCTACCTGATTGAATCCTCATCAATTGGAATGGCTCAGCCTTTTCGTAGTTGGTGGACTATGAAAACACATATTTCTATTGTAGGACCTGTAAACAGCTAGGTCATTTCTAGAATGCTTGCCCTTCTTCTCAAGGGCATTCTCAACCCCAGATGCTAAGAAAAATAATTGAGGATGGCAAGGCCAAAAAGGATCTAAGAATTCCTCAACTCACAAGCAAGACTCCCTCGTATGCCCATTCATTTTGTAAATCCAAATATCTTAGCTTTTGTAGGAAACTCACTAATCATTTTATTAAGATAGATACAAACAAGATTAGGAGGGTTATTGTAACATTTGCATGCATCTATGTTGAAATAGATCTCATCAAATGGCTACCTGATTGAATCCTCATCAATTAGAATGGCCTAACCTTTTCGCAATTGGTGGACTATGAAAACAAAGATTTTCGCCATAGGACCTGTCAATAGGCAGGTCATTTCTAGAATGCTTGCCCTCCTTCTCAATGGAATTCTCAACCTAGGATGCTAAGAAAAATAATCGAGGATGGAAAGACCAAAAAGGATCTAAGAATTCCTCAACTCACAAGCAGGAGAACATGCAACAACAAAAAGATTTTGTAGCCAAATCTAGTCCTTTAGCCTCAACTCGGCCCCATGCAGTGTCATCTCATCCCTCAACTTTGGGGTCCATCTGTTGAATTGAGAAGAAAGAGACAAAACCATGATCTTGGCTTCATCCACAAGCAGGAACATACGTCTTCATGATTATATCACTCGGATAGTGATGAGGAAGCAACCACTTTTGTAGACCCTCCATAAATGGAATTTCCTCAAGGAAATGCACCCATTGTCTCCACGCCATCTGATCTTGACAACTTTTTGGGATAGATTATTGTTTGTAAAAAAAGGAAGAAAATACCTTCTGAAAACTCCACGATCAAAGACCATAATCTAAGTATATGTATTTGTATTTTTAATATTAGGTTAGTTTATATTTTGGTTTTGGATTTGTTTGGGCTTCCTCTATGATTGACCAATTTAAATTTCTCTTCTCATATTTTCATGTAATGATATATATATATATATATATAGATACATAAAGTTAAAGAACATTACTTGACTGAAGATTCCAAATTAAACTACTTATTATTGGGCGTTAGAGTTGTTCTTCATTCCCTTGGAAGATCCCATAGAGTGAGAGTGATGCAATATTCTTCCACTTAAGGTTAGGAGGGGAGTAACAACTTGAAATAATAGAAAATATTTTTTCCCAAAGGAGGTTAAATCTAGTCCTAGTAAAATAACTAAATCAAATAAAGGATTTTTCTTTAAAAATATGAAATATCAAAGAAAATATTATGACATTCTCCCTAAGTATTTCGAATAATTTTCATCTAAACAAAGAATATAAGAAAGAAAACATATACCTTCCCAACACCTTTATGCTAACCTTAATCACATGAGGAAACAAACTTTTATTTGGTTTTTCCTTAAAAAATGGAATAGTAACAAGGAAATAAAGAGGAGCACAAGGACAAATGAAAAAAAGTTTTCGTTCTTATCTTCAATATTATCAAATAAGATATAGTACTTTCCTTTTATACTATAAGGAGGCCTTTAAAACATTAATTACAATTCCACAGGAGCTTGAAAACAGGAGGATCAATACAAGTGGTATTCCATTTGATTTTTAATTAACCTTTGTTCACATATGATAAGTAGATAAAGTCAACAATAAATAAATAATAAGTGGATAAAGAAAGTTGTTCTCTTTCTAGAAATAACTATTAAAATATTATATCATGATAAATTTCTCAAAGTACTCTTTCGAAACTTTAAGAAATTTGATAATTGAGGCTAGTTGTGTTCATATGTGTAACACGCCTCCTCACATATCTACCCACTTTCACTGACTTTCACGGGGTAAACATGAGCTGAGGGGCTACTATGTCATGACTCAACCTCCTAGATGACCTTAAGGAAATGGAGTTGACATAATAAGACCTTAATGACTTCCCTCAGGTGATGCAAGACCCACAGGAACTAACCGACCATTCCAAGTGTCCAAACCCTGAGATAACTTTTTTTTTCCAATGAGATATAGCCCCAATCGCTCCCATGAAAAGGTCTCCAAGCATTTGTAACCCTCTAGTCACTCCCATAGGCTTGCTTCCCAACAACTACAGTATCTCTCAGGCAGTTGCTGGGCATGGAATACCCCCAAGACATGTTTTGGGGCTCAAAGCCCATGTTTTGACCAAATAATGTTATAAAGCCCCACGAATTGTGGGCACGGAAGTATGTCAGAGTCATAGGGTTGTCTGCCCTAGTTTGTAATGTAATGTTGGCTTACCCATGGTCCGCGGACCATGGGCTTGTATAAATAGAGATGGATGCGATAATCTGATAGTGGATAGAGGGCGAGTCTAAGTGCGTAAGTGTCTTGAGTCATAGCAGTAGGAAAAGGCTCTACAACTGAGTGCGCAGAGGCCTAGTAGAGTCCGTAGCTGAGTGCGCGGATCCCTGCAGCAGAGTGCGCACGGAGGAGTCTAGTTTGTAATCAAAGAAAGAGAATAATAAAAAGAAGTTTTATCTGAATTCTATGCATTGGTTCTAAGTTATTACATGTTTGTTATCACTTGCAATTATACTATTTATTTACTGCGTGCACTTGTATATTGTTAAGTATAACTGAAAGCATACAAATAAGTCAAGTTAATCAATTAATATTGATGGTTAGTAAGGATTTGGGTAATAACACTATTCGAGCCCTGAGTAGGGCTGCGCGAAGGCAGCATCATAGGCTGCGAGGTATGGGTAAGTGCGCGTAGCGACGTGCGCGCAGGGTCGAACTGCAGACCACTTGAAATCATCAGACATCTCCAGGGTGCGGAAACTTGGTTCTAGCACCCTCCCATACTACTTTGGGTGAGACCTCAGTCCGCGCTCCACGGACTATTGCCGAAAGGGCCAGTAGTACTGGGATTTGTTTGGCTAAATCACCTTCGAACCTGGGTCAGGCCCCAATAAGCCAAAAAATGGTTTCGTTGTCGGGACCTGGATCTGCATAAGGGATGCCTGATGTCGTGTCATTGGAATCCGATAAAGAAATAAATTGAAGGGTGGCTGGACAGAAAAATTCACGAGTTCGTGGCACAGGAAAATAGGAATCTGCGAGTATCAAAGGAATAGTGGTTAGAGCGCTACTTATATACGGAAATCCACAAAATTTTCTTTGCGTCCTTCCCCTCTAAGTTGTATGAGTGGATCGCGAAGCTAGCAGACAGTCAAGGAAGGTGTAGGCTCGACAAACCAATTGTGTGGACTCCAGAATTGGTGTGCAGACTAGAAGCATCGAAAGATAAGATCGCGCACGCTGTGGACCATTGGCTCGATCAAATCATAGGAGGGTTTATCACCGAATTTGCGGTAGATACTTCAGTCAGCTACAGTGAGGAAAAACGACGTTTCCTCAAGGGACCGTAAGGTAAGTACAGTAAATCTTTGAACACCTGGATTAAAATGCTACTGTGTGAAAAGTGGGTTATGTGAATAAATTGATGTTTGGGGCTATGTGAAGTGGGAGGATCTACAGAAACGAAGTTAGCGAAGAATTAGAGACTAGTCCCTTAATTTCACCACCGTGGGAGAGCGAGGAGGAGCTCGTGAAAGTTTCACCAAGAAGCGCGATTAGTCTGATAAGACAATGAATTCCGCGCATACCACCCCCACCTACACCACCACCAGTTTCACCATCTTCACCCCTTCTTCGCCCACACCACCTCCGCCACCACCACAGTTTAATATGGCGAGTGCAATAAAGTTTCTGGTATTCAGAGGAGTAGGAAACAAAGATCCAGACCAATTTTGGTTCGTGGTAAAGGCTGTATGGGAAGCGCAAGGAGTCATGGATGATAATATCAAGAAGGCAACGCTGGTTAGCGCCTTGCAGGATCACGCACTAACATGGTACATCAAGCATTCCAATGACAATCCAAACGCAGGGATCGCGGATATCCAAGTTGCGCTAAACAGGGAATTTAGCAGGCCAAAATCAGAAACACAGTCAATTATTGGGTTTAAGGAAATCGCGATGCTTCCAGGCGAGACCCCCTGGGAGCTGGATCAGAGACTAAAGGGTAAGATCCGTGAAGCTAATATGACCTTGACGGACGCACAACACCGTGCGTGGTTTGTAGCATCACTAACACTGCATCTAAGGAACGTGTTGTCTCAACAGAACCTAACCACTCAGGCTGAAGCTTTGGAGATGGCGATGAGACTACACGAACCCCGATACAAGATCCTAACTTGGGAGTTCAATAGATCCACGCGCAGTTGCAGAACTTGTGTCTTGAGATGCAGAGCTTGAAACAAGATAGGACAACTCGGCCAGAGGGGTGCAAATAGGTATGGTGCATAAAACGCAAGGGCCAGGGGCATGACAAGGACCATTGTCCAGTCTTCGCGAACTACCTAGTAGGAGGAGGGCCAATGCCATTGAGACCAGAGGCACAAGCAGGGCCAAGCGCGACGCCTGCATTATGGTGCACGATTTTTCATATAGGAGGAAAGCATGCTACAGATAACTATCACCTATTACAAAAGTATACACAGACGATGAGGAGGTTATGTATTATTATGCAGGTCAGTAGGCCATGATGAACGCACCTGCAGAAGTTATGAACTAGTGATGGATCGGACTCCTGCCTATAGAGTTTAGACCGAAACACGTGCCTTCGATGAAAATACAGGGATGGCGCGCACTAGATTTCAAGGGTGCAGACGAGGTCGAGGTGGAATGGGACCAGGAAGGGGTTGCGAACAACTGATTTTTTACAATTGCGGAGGGTTAGGGCATTATGCTCGTGATTGTGCAAATCTGACAAGAGCATCATGTTTATATTGTACCCATTTTGATCATGAGATGGATGTTGAAAATGCAACAAGATGATGGAGCTTAGTGGAAAGGAGTCGCCTTCACTAAGTGGGCCCGCAGGCAATTTTTTGCGCAAAGTCTATTTTTAGACTACGTCTATTTTTAGACATATGGATCATGGTCTATGAGTTGCAGGATGCTGTTTATGGATGATTGGTCATGTTGGGAAAAATATATGGACTTCTATTTTTGGTTCACAACGGAGTGATCAGAGTCTATTTTCAGACTGCCAGGCTAAAAATAGAAACAGTCAAATATTATTAGCCCTTAGTAATATTTGGACTCTAAACATTATCTTATTCTCTTGGAGCACTTCAGTTCGAGCGACGGATGTGGCACTGGTTTCTTATGTGTTAGTTGAGCTATTGCATGGAGGACTTTAGTTAGAACTCATGCATGTGAGTTCTGTGGAGTTGGATGTGGAGTTGATGGAGTTGTGTTCAGTTTGACTTAGTTGAACTAGTTGTATTTAGTCTAACTAAAGAATACACTAGTGATGAGTTGTGTGAATTGATTGTTAATTAATTCACTAATTATTAAATCATAAAGCAACTGAAGAATACATCAATTAACTCAGTGTATGGACAGTTCAACAGAGATAGGTGTTAGAGGTAAGTGAAAGGGTGAGTTGTGACTATCAGTTGTGCATGAGATTTTGCACATGCATGGGATTGAGTTATGCCAATGAGGATTGCGCAGTGTGGGCCAATATCAAGGCAATTATAGCTTGTGCTCACGTGATTTTGGATCAGCCAAGGTAAATAGGAGTTTGGATCAGTCATTCATCATTCATTCTCTTGCAGGATTGCGCAGTGGAGGTAGGTCAAGCAATGGAGTAGATTTGAGCTGTGATTGATCAAATCTGAGCTAGTTTTGTGTGTAACAGGTGGAGATAGTACTGAGTACTTGTGAGGAGTATTGTACTATGTATTGTTACATGTTCTCAATCATTATAATATACAGATAGTGTGGGGTTTTCAGCTGTATGCTTTCCCCGGATTACATACTGTGTTAATGTGTGCATGCGATTGATGTTTCATTGTTTTTGATGCTGCTAAATTGATGATCAACGTAGAGGAGGTTATGTATTATTATGCATGTATTCCACAATAATGTATAATCGGGATAATCTCTGTGAATAAGTGTTTATTATTTAAAATTTCTACATGGTATCAGAGGTGGTTGATTTGTAGAAAAAGTTCTACAGGATATCAAAGCGAGGATTGATCATCAGATCTATTATTCAGAAAGTGATTACATTTTATTTCTTCAGGCAGAGTCTGTAATCGGGCCAGGTAGCCTCTGGATTCATCTTTCTTTTGGAAGGTGAGATATCTGGTGAATGCCCATACAGTCGATCTCTGTACAAGAAATATTTTGTTCTCACGAATTTTAGATCAGAAGTGGTTGAGTTTTGAGCTGGTGGAATGGAGCTCAAGGATAAACTCAGAAACATCGAAGTGTGAGAATGGAGACAGTATGCCCCAGTATCTCACGAAGTTCACCCAATGCCGGGATGAGCTGGGAAGTGTGGGGGTGACTGTCGATGATGAGGACTTGGTGAGCTTGGCTCTCCTTGGTCTTCCGAAGAGTTGGCATTCCTATCAGGACTTTGTCAATGGTCGGGAGAAATTGCTAGGATGGGAGAGACTTTGATCGGATCTTGTGCAAGAGGAGATCAGACGGAGCACCAGAGACAGTTCTTCATCCATGCATGATGAGGAGAATTATGCCTTAGCGAGTAAGGTGAAGAAGGGGAAGGAGAAGGGTTCTCTTTCTGAATCCAGTTCTTCCAATGATGGGAAGAAGGTTGACAAGTCGAAGGTGAGATGCTTTCGTTGTCATGAGTTGGGCCATTATGCTACTAATTGCCCAAAGAAGAAGTCTAAGAAGGGATCTGGGGAAGGATCTGAAGGTGAGGCACTTGCTTCACAGTTTGAGTTGGATTTCACACCCTTCGCATGCATGGTTTCATCCATGGTGGGAAGTGGTTGGTTTCTTGACAGTGGAGATTCTTTCCAAATGACCGGTGACAAGAGTGTGTTCAGTACTTTGGAGGAGAAAGATCTCCAGATACTCATAGCGATGGGTAATGATGAGAAGTATAATGTCTCAGGTGTAGGCATAGTTATTTTTCAGAGGGAGCATGGAGCTCGCCTTACCTTGACCGATGTCAAGTATGTACCAGGACTGAAGAGAAACTTGGTGTCGATCGCGATGCTCGAAGACAGAGGCTATGATGTAGTCTTCAGTAAGGGAAAGGTTTTCCTTATGTTAGCCTCCTGCTGCAGCAGGTATTCATTTTTCATGATTGACATTTTCACATGCCAAATATGTCATACTTTGCAGGCTGCAGTGTTCCATATTTCCAGAACAGGCCAATGAAGATGCCATGAAAGTATCCTGGTCCAAATGCCACTGTTGTATTCCATTTTTGATCACAGTTATCAGGCAGTTTTGCATTCAAAGGAGGCACTCAAGCTGGAATTCACTAACCTCCCCTTCTTCTCATTTCCCCCAAGTCACTTACTAACATCCCCCAAGAGGTCAAGATCTGCTTGAGCCTCTCAGTTTCATCATTTCCATGACATTCGCCTTGGTAAGGATTTGCTTTACTCAAGGACTGCTCACTCATCATATGTGAGCCTTATTTTCCCCAACAAAGCCCAAGGTATCATACCTTAGCGCCCTCTTTTCATATCCATATTAACTATTAACTTTATTATATAACTCCCTATCAGTTTTTCCCTTTCCCTATTAAAATCATGTATATAAAACTCCCCTATGCAAATACCCCCTCCCTGGCAAAATAGCCATATTTCCTATAAGTCCGGGGAATCACAGTCCATCTGGGGCTGTCTTTAGCCCATCCGAGTCATAACAGGGATTAATCTGACACTTGGCCAGATTAATAACCTCTCCCTTAGCCCTAAAACCCTCAAAAAAGCCACTTTTGCCCATATCCTAAGATTTCGGGCATAAATTTGCTAAACCCGCGCTCAAAACCCATACTTTACCCCTTACCCTAAGCCCTGAGCGCAAAAACATACTCCGCCTGTTTATAATCCCATAACCCACTAAACCTATAGTTTTTACCCCCGTCGCGCTATATTAAAAACGGAATATACTGCGTATATCCCCGCCCACTAACCCGCCGCCGCCTCGCGTCTACCGCCAGCCGTTGGATCGCCCGCCCCGCAGATCAATGGTGGGCGGGCCGCCCCACCCCCGAACCGCCCGAGCTTTAGCGTCCGGGAGATGGGCGGTATTGCCGCCGTACTCCCGCCACGCGTCAAGCTCCGGGCTGTGGCGGAGCGCCCCCTCACGAAACCACCATCCTCAAAAAGCGGTGCGCCACAAAACCATTTACCGCCCGTGACGTCACATCCCACGTCACCCTCTGCCCAGTCACCGCTTACGTCACCCCCTTTGCCCAGTCACCATGTCGAGTCACCTGCCTGCGTGGCCTCCTGCCACGTCACTGCCACGTGTCCCTGCCACGTCATCATCCGTACATGATGACATCATGCTGATGTCATCTCGCCAAGTCATCCTGCTGACGTCACCCGCCGTACAGCGTCACGTCATGCTGATGTCATCATCATATTTTTTGCACGCAGAGGCGAAAATCGCACTTCGGGGCCCCAGAATCTGATTCTGAGGCAGTTTTTGATGAGCGATTTGCGCCTAGATTTTTTGGGCCTGAATGGGGAATCTTTTTATTTTGCGGCCCCCAGCAAGCCCGAAAGGCGCCGAATGACCCATTTTTCTTCACGAAGCTTGCCAGAAGGAGCAGAAAGCAGTTTTAAAGGAAACAGAGGCCGAACAACGGCCATTAAATTGTGAATAAGACCCACAGCACGACAGAACAGCATCAATTTATTGCCAAAGAGTATCAGAGGAGGAAGGAGAGCCAAAGAGTATCCGCCGAAGATTTTTAGGGGCTCGAAGCACTTGAACATTGATGAGCCCCCCAGAAAGTCAAATCAAGAGGAGTAAGCCCATCCTAGCTCTCAAATCACAGTCAAAAGCATTCAATACCGCCGAACAACAATGGTGCAAAGACCAATGCACAGTTATGACAGATGAAAAGCACAGAGCCACCTGGACAGATATTAACTCATTTTGATACAGCTGCCCCCAGCATAGCTCAAAGATATTTTCTGGCATTTATTTCTGGATAGGATTAGGTTAAAGTAATCAATTTTCTGTCGGACCTGTTAGGTCGGCTGTAATAGATAATTTCGGATAAATCTTCCCTATATATACCACCCTCTGTATTGTTTTAAGGGTTGGTTGGTGGATAGTTTTTCAGTAGAGACTCGCACTGTATACCTGACATGTTTTCTGTGATCAAAGACTGCTGAAAAGCTTGGAGGAAAGACTGTCTGCTCTGTGTCTAATGGTTTCAAGAAGTGAATTTGGAATTCTTGTGCTGCAACATGACTCAATAAGTTTTCCTATCTCTGTTTTTTCATTGATATACCGTCTAAATAGCAGAAAGAAAGAATAGTCTAGAATTGGTTAACTGCCCTCTATGCTCATTTTCTGCTGTTTCTTTATGTTTTCCTCTGGATCAGTCATGAATATGAATTCCCTTCGGCTCATATTTCCCCTAATCCATTCATCTTTGACAGTTGTCTAGGAATTCTTAATTTCTCCTAGATAGAGTTCATTCACTTTCCCCCTTTTAAGCTTAATGAGAGATTCTTTGTTGCCTCTCATTCCTTATCCCTCATCCCATCCTTATAAGCTTTCAGTGTTGTTTCATGAGCAGCTACCTTGCTCCTTATTTCTCTTGTGACCAAGAAAACGCACCAGCCGTCTCACTCCTTGACTCCACGCCCAATGGTTTGAAAACTTACCAGACTATGTCTTGCCTCTCTACTTGAAACGTCTTCCTTCCCACCAAAAACAATACAAAACCCCTGTGCATCATATCTAGCCTAAAATCATCCATTAAACAAAGCTAAACCTAAAAGAGAGAGCCCTCTCTGACTGCAGGCAGGCTAGAACCTGCAGTCCAAAGTTGGTTTGTGGTTACCTCGGCCGTATCCTTTTCTGGAGCTTTAAGGACAACCTGAGTGATAACACCTTAGACACATCATCACTAGACAGGTGAAGCAGATTGGTTCATGGGTCAAGAACCTGTATGCTCTTGAGGTTCAAGATGCATGCAAAGCCTTGAGCAGCGAGGGAACTGATGGAGACTTGGTGGTTGAGAGGGAGGGTATATTACCTCTCAACATGCAGAGCCAGAAGAAGTCTCAGACGATTGTGGAGGAGCCATGATTGGTGCAGCAGCTTCAGGAGGTTGTGGAGCAGCCACAACACAGGAAGCTGAGAAGAGATCGAGTAGAGACATCTACTCATGCAGAGACCTCTAGTAGGGGGAAACTTCGAGCCAAGTGGGCTAAGGGATCGCATGCAGCCATACCTCCAAGTAGGAGGTGGGGTGATGTGGATTGATCATCCCAAGGAGGAGGGGCAGGATCCTTGAGGTACCCAACCTCTTGGATAAGACCTTGCTATGGGAGCCCCAATGTGGAGTAGCAGGAACTGACTGATTGGGTAGAGACAGATGTGGATGGAGCGGCAGAGAGAGCAACAGTGTAGGGAATCCCAGGACAACGCATAGCTAGCAGGCTGCAACAATGCGAGAGGCACAAGTGTTTTGCACAGTGCTAGGTGGCATAGAGAAGTGTGCAATGGTGCGAGATGCATGGAGATGTTGCAGTAGCGTAGATGTCATAGAGGGAGCACTTGTCAGCAGTAGGTAGAGCTTCAGCATTAGAGTATGTTAACGAAGTGGTCAGTTGGGAGTGTTTTTGTTCCAGGTGTTGTTGGAGCAAGTGGACGGGGCAAATGTGTTGCATGCAGAACATTCCAGAGTTACAGGATAGGGGTTGCAGATAATCCATATCTTGTTGAGAGGGAGTGTTGAAAATGCAACAAGATGATGGAGCTTAGTGGAAAGGAGTCGCCTTCACTAAGTGGGCCCGCAGGCAATTTTTGGCGCAAAGTCTATTTTTAGACTATGTCTATTTTTAGACATATGGATCATGGTCTATGAGTTGCAGGATGCTGTTTATGGATGATTGGTCATGTTGGGAAAAATAGATGGACTTCTATTTTTGGTTCACAGCGGAGTGATCAGAGTATATTTTTAGACTGCCAGGCTAAAAATAGAAACAATCAAATATTATTAGCCCTTAGTAATATTTGGACTCTAAACATTATCTTATTCTCTTGGAGCACTTCAGTTCGAGCTATGGATGTGGCACATGTAGCTGACAGAATGAATCACGTGGTTTCTTATGTGTTAGTTGAGCTATTGCATGGAGGACTTCAGTTAGAACTCATGCATGTGAGTTCTGTGGCGTTGGATGTGGAGTTGATGGAGTTGTGTTCAGTTTGACTTAGTTGAACCAGTTGTATTTAGTCTAACTAAAGAATACACTAGTGATGAGTCGTGTGAATTGATTGTTAATTAATTCACTAATTATTAACTCATAAAGCAACTGAAGAATACATCAGTTAACTCAGTGCATGGATAGTTCAACAGAGATAGGTGTTAGAGGTAAGTGAAAGGGTGAGTTGTGACTATCAGTTGTGCATGAGATTTTGCACATGCATGGGATTGAGTTATGCCAATGAGGATTGCGCAGTGTGGGCCAATATCAAGGCAATTATAGCTTGTGCTCACGTGATTTTGGATCAGCCAAGGTAAATAGGAGTTTGGATCAGCCATTCATCATTCATTCTCTTACAGGATTGCGCAGTGGAGGTAGGTCAAGCAGTGGAGGAGATTTGAGCTGTGATTGATCAGATCTGAGCTAGTTTTGTGTGTAACAGGTGGAGATAGTACTGAGTACTTGTGAGGAGTATTGTACTATGTATTGTTACATGTTCTCAATCTTTATAATATACAAATAGTGTGGGGTTTTCAGCTGTATGCTTTCCCCAGATTACATACTGTGTTAATGTGTGCATGCGATTGATGTTTCATTGTTTTTGATCAACCAAGGTAAATAGGAGTTTGGATAAGCCATTCATCATTCATTCTCTTGTAGGATTGCGCAGTGGAGGCAGGCAAGCAGTGGAGGAGATTTGAGCTGTGATTGATCAGATCTGAGCTAGTTTTGTGTGTAATAGGTGGAGATAGTACTGAGTACTTGTGAGGAGTATTGTACTATGTATTGTTACATGTTCTCAATCATTATAATATACAGATAGTGTGGGATTTTCAACTGTATGCTTTCCCCGGATTACATACTATGTTAATGTGTGCATGCGATTGATGTTTCATTGTTTTTTATGCTGCTAAATTGATGATCAACGTAGAGGAGGTTATGTATTATGTATGTATTCCGCAATAGTGTATAATCGAGATAATCTCTGTGAATAAGTGTTTATTATTCAAAATTTCTACAATGGAGGACTGCCCCACATTGATAGCATGGTTGCACGATAAAGGAATACTTCAGCCTCCCCCGGCTCAGAATCTGCAAATGATGAGGTCTGAACCACACAAAGAGGACTCGAATGTAAACATCGTGCTCCGAAGCGGTATTACGATAGGAGATGACAAGGGCAAGCAACCCAAAGAAAGTGCGTGGGTTCGCAAGGCTCCTACAAAGGAACCTGAATTTAATTTGGAGCGCGTGAAGGAGACATTCATGGAAGCTAAGAAGAGCTTCACGGAGGCCTCCACTTCAGGTAATAAGGAGCCACTAGAGCTAGAGATGGATCCTCCAATGCTCACTACCTTTCTAGAGACATGCATAAAACTGTTGCACGACAATAAAGCAGCGAAAGGATTGCAAGAACTCATTACTAGGTGCGTGGGGTCAGGAGAACCGCGCATAGTCTCGAAGCTCGGAAAGCATGCATTGCGAATAGGAAGGGAAATGAGATTGACTGCGCAAATTGGAGAGTATGAAATGGATCAAGTGATTCTGTATCTAGGATTAGACATGAATGTCTTGCCAAAGCAGACATGGGAATGCATGGGTAGGCCTGCGTTGCAGTGGTCCCCTATCCAATTGCAAATGGCGAACCAACAAAAGATCTTACCGATGGGAAGATTGCAGGGGATAACGGTAGACATCGAAGGTGCGAGCGTGCTTGCATATTTTGAAGTGATAGAAATTGTCGATGACAGCAAACCCTATCCCACACTACTGGGAATCGATTGGGCCATTGATATGAATAGAGTGATAAATCTGAAGAAGAGCAAGATGATTTTTGAGAAAAAGTCACTGCGTGTAGTGGTACCTATAGACCCCGCGGAGGGATCGCGCTACACAGAGCCAGTGCGCGACTGCGACAATGACAATGATCTAGACTGTATTTACAAGATAACTGCACGAGAGCAGGATTAGGTGAATCCTACAGTGGATGGCAGGATTTCGTGGGAGTGCGAAAGTTCCTGCACATCAGATTCAGATGAGGAAATAGAACGATGGCAGAACCGGTTACACGAGGTAACCACGCTCAATTGAAACATGATGATACGATCACTGCGCTGCGTGACAACAGAGGTAAGGGATTTGCCTAGGTATGATGGGTTGACAACGATGGATGAATTCCTAACCAACTTTGAAATAGAAGTGCCAGAACAACAGCGTTTTGACGCTCTGAAATGGGCACTGCATGCTACGCCCGCAAGGTGGTGGGGTACACATCAAATAAGTTTTGAGGACTAGCGCGAATGCAGAAGGATGATGGTTATAGGGTTTGGAAAGTCTCAGTCGCAGATGAAAGCTAGGTATGATGGACGAAACAGCCTGCGTGCCCACCTCTCCAGATGGGTACTGTTATCACCCAAAGAAACTCTCCTAGGTTGTATATCAGAGATGCTCGGGAACATTACAAATTCAACAAAAATGTTGGAAAAATGGTGGATGAATGAAAGAAATGCTGCATATTCAAGCCAGATAACCACTTCTACTATGATTGACCCCAGACATGGGTGAACACCCCTAGACTACAAGGCTTTAGACCTCCAATTACTCACAGTTTGAGGATAAGGTGATAATGGAGAACACTGACCACACCAGCAGATGCCCAGGATCCTGTAATGGTGATGAGCCCCAAATTTGGTAACTTGTTGGGCTCATTTGGCCTAATTATCCTTGTTCAATCCTTCATTTTTCATAGCTTATGCATTATTTTTCAGTATGTTTATGTCATTTGTACGAATAAGGGTAGTCACTCTTCCTAGGTGGCTAACACGTGCTCATTTCAGGTTTTTTGACACATGTTGGAGCAAAACCGAGCAATCATGGGCTAGAAGACAGCCAAGCTTGGGGTGAGGATTCGTAGGGGGGTTGTCTATGGCATTAAATAGCCTTCCTCGGGATCTTCACCCCCAACTCCGAGCTCCAAAGGCCACCAAAACCGGATCTAGAAGGCAGCCAAGCAGATTTTGGAAGGAGTTGTCTACTCACAGTTTGGGCAGCCAAGTCCCATAGATTTAGGAGGCCAGCTAGGGCCCTCGTGGTGTATAAATGTTAAGGCCTCAGCCTTCATGAGGGACTTTTGGAAACCATTGCATATTTTGCACTATAGTGCTGTTAGCTCTACTTTGTTCTCTTGTAGCCATTTTGGGCATAACTCTTGACTTATGACTATTTTTTGATAATGAGAAGCAGTCCGATTTGATATCAACTCTGATTTTTCTATAGGAGCCATAGCTCTCAGGGTTGGGCCCAACCTGAGAGCCTAGGGATTCCTTTTTGTACTATTACCTTTCCTTTATGCATCGTTGTTCTCCTTTTATGCATTTGAAACGTATTTCTGTTGGGTAGATTTAGTTGTGTTGGTTAAATAGGTCACTGTTTATGAATAGAATTGCTTCAGATGTTTAACATGGATTGGTAGGATAATAACAGGAAGAAGCTCCAAAAAAGGGTCAACAACACTCTCTGTTTTGCCTCATCCTTATTGGATCAGGGGCTGGAACTGAAGAAACAGTGCTGCCCCAACAAAAACACTAGTTTGCTTGACCATGCAATCCTTAGTGTACTGTTTTCATTTGCAGAAGTTAGTTATGGGTTCAGATCTCTGAAATGTTTCTTTGCATGATTGATGTACATGGTTTTCTTTCCAAATAAAGCTGTTGTTCATTCGTTTTATTGACAGTTAGATTAGATTAGCTAGGACTTTGATTATTTGTAAGACGTTGTTGATTCGGTTAAAGGTACATTGTGCAGGGCATCTCTACCACTCTCTCATCCGCCTAAGCTTCATCAGAGCCAGCTGTTCCATCTCCTAGCTAGGTTCCTCGTCTCACATCTGTCCTCTTGCCCACGTAACCCTACCTTTTTGTGCAATCATTGTTTCAGCCTTCTTTGAGCCAATTTAGCCATCTACACCTTCTAACCACTCCATCCACCTGTCCCTGGGCCACTTCAGACCCCTATCCTACCTCCATATCCATTCATGCATCTTCCCTCACTCACCCATCCTCCAAGATCCAATTTTTAAACATCCTGTAGAAATTTCTGAACATCCTGTAGAAATTCCTGAACATCCTATAGAACCCCTGCAGACTTCCTGTAGAAGCTTACAAATGAGGTTTCTTGATAGCCAAACTTTGTGAAACTCTCTAGAAGGGTGTTAGGGACTCCTTAGACCCTCTCTGAACCTTCCCGACCTCTTCCAAGCATTTCTCCTCCTTGATCCACCCCTGCACAGTCAAAGAACAGTGAAAGCATATGCATGATGAAACTGACGACTTAATCAAAAATAAAAAAAGATGTTTTCTTCAAATAGAGGTAGTCTAGACACATGTATTTTACCTTCATAGAAGTAATGGCATCTCTTCCAGTAGTTTGCATTCTCTCCTTTGCATCAGTAGGACTAGCTGGTAGAATTAGGGTTTGCTAGGGTTTGCGTTACTTTTTGGCTTTCAGTTCTTTCCGCAAGTAGATTAGCTTCCTTTGAGTTAGCTTTTGTCCATCAGTTAAAAAGCTTCTTCTAAGAGCTCATAGAAGTTGGCTTAAGCCCCTAGCAGACTTGTGCCAGCTGACCAAGTGACAGCTGCGGCAAGAGCTAGTACTTGTGCATACAGCACCGTCGCTTCCAAGTTTGTTACGAACTACCGGGTTGATAAAAGTAAAGAAGGGAGTCCCAGGAGTTGCAACATTATTGCTACAATATTGGAGCCCACCATATTTTTGGTGCCGTTGCCGGGGAAGCGTTAGAGTATTTGTGATTGCTTCTTTTCTTCTATTTTCCTGCTCTCGCCTTCTACTAAATAGTTTATTTCATTTCCATTTTGCAATTTCGTTTCTGCAAAAGTAAAGTAGACACTTCCTGCTTTCATAGATTAGACTTTCAATTCTGCAAGTGTAACATAGAATTTCAATTCTGCAAGCTTAAAATAGAAGTTCAATTTTGCAAGCGTAGTCTAGTATCTCTTTCTTGCAATTTGATTTCAGCAGAGTAGATTAGTCCTTTCCTGCTTTCATTTCAATTCCGCATTTTCATTCCCACAAGATAGATTCTAGTTAGTTGCAATTCCATCTGTTTCAGTTTTGCAGGTACAAGCAGAGAAAAAGCAAAAACAACCAAAAATCCTTTCATGCCTCATAGGAACAGAGATAATACCGGAAAAATCCTACCCAACACCCCCACCACTTCACTGAGTCACCCTTCTCTCTTCTTTGGTGGCAGTGATCCAGAAGAACCTATAGATGAACCTCCTAAGATATACGAAGATCCTATAACAGAATAAGAGCAAGAAAACATTCCTATTGAAACCATGGCTGACAACAGAAATGGTGGAAACGATGACGAGAGAATAGAAGGTATCTTCCCCATCCGAGAGACTAACGGGGACATGAAAATGAAGAACATAAGTCCCTCGGCCTTACCTCATTTCCATGGATTGACCACTCAAGACCTTGATACCCTCCTATTTGAGTTTGCTGTCCTTTGTCGAACCTATGATTATACAGAAGATGAGAAAAAATTGAAACTCTTTCCCTCTACCCTCAAGGATGCAACATTACGCTGGTTCATGGGGTTACCTAGAAACAGTATCACCACTTGGGCTCAGATGCAGCAAGCTTTCAATACCAAATACTGGGACTACTGTAGGTCCAAGGAAACCAAGGGAGAAATCTTTCAGATGACCATGGGAAGCGATGAGTCTTTAGAAGATTACGAGGAAAGGTTCCAACTTAGCTATAAATGGGCCAGGTGCACACTTGACCCTGAATCTCTAAAGCTGGTTCTGCTCCGAGGAGTCCCTGAAGACCTTCTAGATACCCTTCACATGCTAGCTAGGGGAGACATCTACCAACTGCCTTATGAGGACATAAAGACTGTGTTTAGAAACCACTCTAGGGCAGCCCGAAAAAGAGGTAGGGGAAACCCACTTTCAGCTAGTAGCACCTTCTCCAAGCATGAGTTTGCTAACCAGATGGAAGACCTCAAGAGTGAGATGAGACAGACTATTGCCATGCAACTTGATACCTTCCGAATTCAGCAAAAGAAAGAGGAAGCTGAGAGGGCTTTGGCCATCTTTTGTCCCAGGTGTACGAGGAAGCACCCGAAGAACGAGTGTCCATTGCACTTAGTAGAGGTATGTTTCATTTGTGAGGAGGACCACCCAAAAAACCAATGCCCGACCTTACCAGGATTTAAAGCCATATACCAAGAGACTGAGGCACCCACTGAACCTCTCTACTTCCTCAACCAAAGGAGGCCGCATGGACCTAGACCTTACCAGCAAGGGATGCAAGGGACATCCCAAGCTTATTATAACCCCAACCAGTCTGCTCACATGCCTTCATGGGGTCCCCTTGCTCATCCTGCCTGGTTTGCACCTCCTCCGTGGTCTTATCCCCCTCAATACCATGCTCAACCCACTGCTCATTCGTTTCACTCATATGTTCAGCCATAGCCTCAGTGGAATGCACCTCAATCGGGGTGGAGGCCCCAGTACAATACTCCTCCCGCCATTTTGCCTCCACCACAGGCTCAACCACAACCATTACCTCCTGCTCCTCCAAGACAACCCCAAATGCCTGCTCAACTGAACCCGAACCCCAACAACTGACAGGCCCAACAGGTATATACTGGGGAGACAACATGTCCTACCTATGCTGTGGAGATCCAGGAGATCAACCTGCGATCCGGGAAGACTCTTCCAGATTGCCAACCTCCTCCCCCAGAGGATGAGGAAGACAAATAGGAAAGTGAACCTAAAGCCATTCCACTCTTTCCTGAGAGACTAACAGTAACCACACAACCAAACCCGGAGGAGACTGAACTTCTAGGGGAACTGAAACAGTTGTGTGTGAAAATACCACTTCTCCAGGCCATCAAAGATGTACCGATATACAACAAATTGGTTAAGGAAAAGTGTTTCAGGCACCCAAGCAGGCGAAAGAGAGATGCCTCAACTATCAATGTCATAGGACAACTGTCCGATCTTATGTTGGGGCAAGTAATCTGTCCAAAGTATTTGGATCCTGGGAGTCCTGTAGTTGATGTCCACATCAATGGCACCATTATCCCCCATACCTTGATTGATCTAGGGGCTGCCATTAATGTGATGACTAGGGACACCATGCTTAAACTCAACCTTCATAGTTCCTTAAGGAAGACCTCGACAGTCCTGTAGTTGGCAGATCGCTCCACCGTGACTCTCGAAGGGATTGTGGAGGATGTCTTGGTCTCTGTTGACTCTTGGGAGTATCCTGCGGACTTCTTGGTCCTTCAGCCCAAGGCAAAGCTTACTGGATACCCCCTCATTTTGGGAAGGCCTTGGTTAGCCACTGCAGATGCTTACATAAGCTGCCGAGCGGGAAACATGACCATAAAAAATTGTCCTATGTCCAAGCAGCTAGTCCGATACCCTCTTGCCCAACCTCTGTTAGAGCATGACTTACCACTTTGGTTGGAAGAAGGAGACGAGGATGAGGTCTACTCTGCACCCTTGTGCACGATAGAAACCACTAGGGGAGGTCCTCAAACCGAGGATGATTTGATTGAGACGTTGATTCAAAATCCACCTCCCAGTGCTCTCTCCTTAGAAGAATTGGTGGAAGATACCCAAGCCAGCACCTTAGTGGACCTCTGTGTGACTGATCCAACCTCTCCCAGAGTTAAGAATGTGGAGTTTGGTCCCGAAAGAACTCTAAAGATCAGCTCCTCCCTATCTCCTTCCCAGGAGAAGGAGCTGTGTATCTTACTAAACAATCACTTAGATGCTTTCGCTTGGAGCTATAAGTAGATGAAAGGAGTCCATCCTGCGGTCTGTACCAATCACATCTACATCAAAGATGAATGTAAACCAGTCAGGCAACCCCAGAGGAGAATGAATCTAGCCCTTAAAGACATTGTCAAAGAAGAGTTGCAAAAATTATTGGATGCAGGATTCATCTACCATATCTCTGATAGTGAGTGGGTTTCACCTCTAGTGCTTGTGCCCAAGAAGAACGGGAAGTGGAGAATCTGTGTAGATTACCAAGAACTTAACAAAGCCACCAAGAAAGACCATTTCCCTTTGCCTTTCATAGATCAAGTGTTGGATGGACTGGCAGGAAAGAAGTTTTTCTCTTTCCTAGATGGGTTCAGCGGGTATAATCAGATCCAAATCAACCCAGAGGACAGGATAAGACCCCCTTCACTTGTCCATGGGGTACCTTTTCCTACCGAGTCCTTCCCTTTGGGCTATGCAATGCCCCTGCCACTTTCCAGAAAGCTGTATTGAGCATCTTTGCCGAGTTGGTTCATGATTAAGTGGAAATCTATATGGACGACTTTACTCCTTATGGGTCCAACTTCCAAGAAGCATTGACTAATCTGGGAAAAGTTTTAAGCAAATGCATCGAGATGAACCTGTCCCTCAGCCCTGAAAAATGTGAATTCCTGATGACCGAAGGGACTGTGTTAGGGCATACCATTTCTCGCCAAGGATTACAGGTGGATCCTAACAAAATTGCTCTCATAAAAAAGGTTCCACCTCCTTAGAAGGTAAGAGATGTTCAGAGTTTCTTAGGCTTAGCGGGATATTATAGAAGATTCATTAAAGACTTCAGTAAGCTAGCCTCGCCATTGTTTGGCCTCTTAGCAAAAGATGTTGAGTTTAAATGGACTGACGACTGTCAGAGGGCTCTGAATGAATTAAAGGATAAGTTGGTGTCCGCCCCGATCTTAAGAGGTCCAAATTGGGCCCTACCTTTCCACATCCACACTGATGCCTCGAACAAATCCATAGGGGTAGCCTTAGGACAAGTCGAGGAAAAACTTCCATATGCCATATACTTTGTCAGCAAAAACTTATCCAAGGCATAATTGAATTATATTGTAACTAAGAAGGAGTTCCTGGCCGTGGTCCATTCCCTGAACAAGTTACGACACTACATCAATGGCTATCAAACATTTGTACATACTGATCATGCTGCAATTAGATATTTAATGAATAAACCTGATGTGAATGCTTGAATTATTAGATGGTTACTTTTGTTGCAACAGTTTGATTTGACTATCGTTGACAAACCAGGTAAAGAAAATGTTGTTGTTGACTTCTTGTCTAGATTGGATTTACCTGCAGGTGAAGAAGGAACAGTGGATGACCAGATGCCAGATGAACATATGTTTGCTATCTCAGTACTCTCTCCCTGGTTTGCTGATATAGCAAACTACCTGGTCTCAGCACAGTTCCCTCTGCATCTATCCTCAAAGGAGAAGAGTAGAATCGTGAGGAAGAGTGCCTCATTCACTTGGATCGGGGGCAACCTGTTCAAACTTGGCCCCGATCAGATCTTAAGGCGTTGTGTAAGGGAGGAGGAAGTCTTTGACATCCTCCTAACCTGTCACGATGGGCCATGTGGAGGACATTTTGTAGCCAAGAGGATTGCCTTCAAAATTCTATGGGTAGGCTACTATTGGCCCACTCTTCATCAAGATGTCAGAAGATATACCAGCTAATGTGACCGATGCTAAAGGATGGGGAAACCGACTCCAAGGAACGAAATGCCTCTCCAACCTCAAGTGACTCTTGAGCCATTTGAGAAGTGGGGTATGGATTTTGTGGGTCCTATTAACCCTCCTTCAAGGCAAAGGTCTTACATCATTGTGTGCACAGACTATCTGACAAAGTGGGTGGAAACCAAGGAAATCAAAGCAACAACAGAAGAAAAGGTGGCGGAATTTTTAAGAGAAAACTCTACAAATTTGGCTACCCAAGAGAGTTAGTCACCAATCAAGGAAGCCAGTTCACCTCCAACTTAATTGAAGACTTGCTCGCTCATCACAAGATCAAGCATCAGACTTCCACCCCATATCATCCTCAAGCAAATGGGCAGGTGGAAGTCACCAATAGAGCATTAGAAGGGATTTTGACTAAGGTGGTGAGTAGCAGCAGAAAGGATTGGGCAGATCACCTGGTTGAGGCCACTTGGGCCTACAACACCACTTGGAAGACCACAACCAATTTCACACCTTATGAGCTGGTCTATGGGAAGATAGCTTTGCTGTCAATCGAGTTTGAGTACAACACATTGAGGATGGAAACTCAGCTGGACCTAGATCTCAGCCATGCTCAACAAGAAAGGTTATTGCAGCTGAATGGGTTAGATGAACACTGAATGCAGGCCCTCCTCCACTCAGAAGTGGTTCAGCTTCAAAGGAAGATATGGCATGACCGGCACCTCAATGAAAAACAATTCCAGCTGGGAGATTGGGCGCTGCTGTATGATTCCAGACATAAGGATTTCAAGGGGAAGCTGAGGACAAGATGGTTAGGACCATACGTAGTGGAGAAGTGTAATGACAATGGTTCTGTCCTTATCCGGACCATTGATGAAGAAGCCCTCCCCATGCTCGTCAATGGGCATCGACTAAAGATCTACAAGAAACCTCTTTCGAGGCAAGAGTTCATCAAAACTGTGGAAAAATCAGTGCTGGTCATAGAGAAGGGTTCTGCCTCTGTTTTGGGCACACCTTGAGCATCATTATACATTAAAAAAAAAAAGGAAAAGAAAAATGCAATAAAAAAGATCCTTGGGTGAAAACCTTTTTGAGGCGCCCAAGGCAGATGGTAGGGGTGAAAACCTCATTGAGGCGCCCTTGCTGTCTCTCTGAAAAAGAATTGGAATAAGAAGATCCTTGGGTGAAAACCTCTTTGAGGCGCCCAAGGCAGATCGTAGGGGTGAAAACCTCATTGAGGCGCCCCTGCTGTCTCTTAAAAAAAAAAAAAAAGGGAAAAGAAAAAGAAGAAAGAAGAAACAGAAAAAAAAAAACAAGTTCAATCTCTGGAAATTGTTACAGGTTGCAGGAACGCAATGCAAAAAGGACGCCTCTCAACTCAAGGACAAGGGTCCCTACCAAGCTACCAGGAAACCTCACATACACTCCCTCCATGAACACTCATTTTTTCCAAGGTTTGGACACAATCTGGTCATGGTTTAGCCTTCTATAGGAAGCTACAGGACTTTCTACAGGAAGTTCTGTATTTCTACAAGAAACATCCTATAGAGCCTTTGGGCGGGCCAGGACCGATTATGAAGAAGAATTTGAAGCTTGAAACCAGTTGAGGAGGAATGCAACCACTCTTTTCTTCCATCCTCCACTTGTTTCACCTCCTTTCACCACCTTTGCTGCCATATGGTCGAATATACCTGCACAATCTTACCAGAACTTTGTTTTCTCAAATAAAATTTTCTTTGTTTTTAAGTAAGAAATAAAGCATGCAGAGGCTCGCACACTTTACCTGTCAAGGCGATCTCAGGACCCTGCACCTGTGAACGCGACTCAATGATCTTGGCATGCACCCCAGGAGGAGAAACGACTACAGGATGTCCTACAGGAATCCTGTAGCAGCTGATCCGGCTGGAGCACATACCATGGAAACACCAGCAGCTCATGAAGCCGGTGCATGCAGCATACACCACCAGGAAATCAGGTCTCAAGGTATTGTAGCCAGCAGCAGCCAATGAAGAGGAGCTCCAGCACCCATGCACAAAGCAGCAACACACAGATCCAACATTCCTCGTCTTGAAGCCTGAAAAAACCCCACGTCCACGGTCGCACAGGTAAGTGCCTAACCTTATTTCGTCAAATTACATAAGCTATACTCTAAATGTGCATGATTGTGAGAATCAACGGATTGAACAAGTCGGGTAGCCATTCAACTGGCCACCACAACCAGTCCGACGGCCTCGTCGGATCCGAATGGCCTTGGTTATGTCGAAAAGACGGGAAATTGACACATGGGAAGCGTCCAGTCGGAGAGAAGCGGCAGTATAACAGGAATGGCGGCGGTGAATGCAGAGGGAAGAATTCAGCGATTAGCGACATGCCGCGGAATGATGGCTGTGACGTTGGCCAACGGATCGACTGGGATAGCTCACCCCCGTGCCATGAATTCTGCAGCAATTCAAAATCGGCCGGCTGAATCACTTATGATACACTGCAGTCATTTACTCACAACCGTTTTGCAGCCGAGTACGCATCCTCAATCCTTTGCAAGTTGTTAGCCCGAGTTCTCGGCCTGTTCCAACGTCCTGTTGCTGCTCAGAAAGTCCAGAACCACTGTAATGTTCTCCAGAAGCCGTGCACGATTTCTACAGGAAGTTGCGCTACAGGGAGCCCAGCATTACGGAGAAGCTTGGACTGTTCATGTCGAGGGTGGCAATTCGCGGTGAGGTAGGCCTGAACATAACTTTCCCATGCAAATAATTCAAAAGGTGGTGAATTCAACATGTTGAGAGGGTAGGGAAAATGTGAATAAAGTCTGTCTATGAACGCAAAAGTTGTTTTCTTATCGTTGCATGAAATTATCTTCGTAGTCTGCATGTGAGATTTTCTCTAGGGTTTTGAACTAAAATCCCTCCTGTAGAAAAAATTTGAGACCCTGTCAAAGCTCACCGGTGGAAAATTGTGAATTTTATATGAACTGTGTGCATAACAGAGATGTAGCTTTGCGCTCTGTGTAGAAAAATCCCTAAGCTCTCCTTATGTACATGAGCAGGCAAGTTCAGAACAACAAAAACATGTTTTTTACCATACCGGGAGGGTTCATTAGAAAAGAGCCTTCAGACTACAAGAAATTACGGGAAACCCCTGAGGTGGTGGACTTGTTTTCCCGTGCACACTGGATGTCATTCAGTGACAAGATTCAAGGTCACGACGACGAAATTACAGAACAATTCCTAAGGTCCTTGAAGCCGAAGTCAAAGACATTGGCCGTTGTCAACTTCAAAGGATTGACCCTCAGACTCACCCCACAACTCATTAGCAGAGTAACTGATCTACTGATGGGTGTACCCTGGGATAAGGAGGAGAGAAAATTGGGTCAGAAAGCTAAAAAAGAGTTCTTCTTGCCAGAGGAACAATTTTCAGAGGACAAGAATGGAGTTCGAAGAACTAGCCTACAACCGTTCTGGAATGAAGTCAGCCTCCAAATTATGAAGTATATTACGTGTGAGGGGTGATTTAGCATTGTGTATGGCTATCATTTCCGGTTGCTCACAGAACTCAGGCACCAAATGAACCTACCCTCCAAACAAAAATTGAGCATTCCTTACTTCCTCCTGCAATCCATGATTGAGTGTGCCACCAAACTGAGAGAGGGGACACCAGACCAGCTAGCCCATCATGGGCTTATCAAGCTCCTCGTGGAAGATGCACTCCACACTTACACTGTCCCTCTCTCCTGGGAAATTTTTCGGAATATGTCTAAAGATGATGACATCTGAATTTTGGCCGAGGAGCTCACTTCCTCCAGCAGCGAGGAGAAGGAGCACACTCAGGCAGGGAAGAAAACTAAAAGACAAGAAACCCCGGGCAAAACACCAAAGAAAGAACAGAGAGGAACGCAAGAAAAAGGCCAAACTGCCAAGACAGGGGGTGGTAAAATTACACCAACACCCAGGGAGAAGAGACTACAGAGCAGGGTAGAAAGGACTGAGAAAGTCCAAGCCAGTGAGGGCATCCCTAAGGCAGCCTCAGCCAAGCTAAAGGGAAAAGCACCCTCAGCCAAGCAGGCTAAAACGGTGCCATCCGCTTCTACAGGAAACCAGAAGGCTATTTCTACAGGAAGTTTAAAAACGGCTTCTACAGGAAGCCAGAAACCAGCCACTACAGGACTTTCTACAGGAAGTCCAGAAAAAGGACAACAGAAGGAGAAATCGGCCGAAATATTAGCTAGGGAGGCAGCAGCTGTGCTGGCCACCCTAAGTACCTCTCCCAATCCAAAGGAAAAACGAAAGAGGGAGATTCCTCTGTATTTTAAAGCAAGAAGGAGTGTGAGAATTAAGACTGGTAGACCCCAGCCTCCATCAAAAGAGCTGATCACAATTGTGGATACCCCTACCACACTAAGGGATAGGTCCCCCTCCAAGACATCCATTACTTATGAGCGGGGGAGCCTGAAAACATCCTCATGGAGGGAAAGGATGGAGAAATTGAACCCGGAAGCCTCTCTACAGGATGCCGAGGCAGTTCTACAGGAAACTTTGGCTAGGCTGAAGGAAACTGAGCAGATGGAGGAAAGAGCAGCTAAGTCACCACAGGAGGAGGAGAAGACCGAGGTCATCGTGGAACCAAGCCCCCAGCCCAGCCTGGGCTCTTATTATAACTTCTTGGAGGCTGGCAAAATTATTCCTCAAAAATTCACAGTGCCACTGTTTCTAGCACTAGAGGAAGAAAGAGTACGAACCCACACTTGGATGAGGATCGCTAAATCCAAGGGGGTAGCAGATATAGGGCCTCTAGAGGAAAGGCTCAAGGAAACACAAAGGGAGTTGGCAAGAGTACGGCATGTGGAAAGCTCCCAACAGGCCAAGTTAAGAGAAGAGAATGAGCTGCTTAGACAGCAGCTACAGCTACAGGGACAGAGGAGAGAAGAGGACAAAATAGCCAAGGACACCACAACAGAACCTCAAGAAAAAGAAGGAATGCAATCTGATATTGAGAAACTAAACCGAAAACTACAGGAAAGGGAATTGTAGGCAGGCATAGAGATACAATCTTTGAAACAACAGATGCAAGAAAAGGAGGCACAACTGGCCTGCATGGCCAGTTGGGCAATGGACGCTCTACAATGTAGGCAGCTGGCCAAATCCTATGGCCTATACCTAAGGGATCAGTGGCTGCAATTCCAAATTAACACATTGGCACAGAGGGGTATCTCCCAAATCCAAAACCCCCAGCAGTTCATGGATTTATGTAACAACAGTTCATTAGAAGACAAGGCCAAGCTATCAGAGTTCTACCTTCATAATTTGGCCCTTCCAAATGTAACCTCATGGGACCCCAACACAGCAGTAGGTGATATGCAGCTGATGGCAATGACCTCATGGTTAAACCACGAAGAAAAGAGAGCGGCAGAGGTCAGAAATGTCATGAACCGAGAACTACATGAACCACTGCTGATTAGAGCAGAGCCAGGGGACCCCACAGCATTGATATCAGCCCACCAGCACCTAGCAACCAACTCTCAGGCTTTATTAGAGTACATGGATCGGCAGGCTCAGGCCATAGCACACTTCGAGGATATGGAGCGATTATTAGGGGACAATTGTGTTCATGCTTGCACCCGTAGGTGGAACACATTGTCCCACAGCCTCAAAATCAGGGAATATCACACTCCAACTAGAATGAGGGAGGCCTTGGCATGAGTGCCTCTCTACAAGAAGTCTATGCAGAACCTCCAGGCCAGCTGGATCGGCCTCAAGCTAAGTCCACCTTTGCTGTTAGAAGGAAGCACAGAAGAAGAAGAGCATAAGCAGTGGGAAGAGGTGGAAAGGAAGGCCGAATTCCATGACAGTGAGGAGGATACTACTTCAGAAGCCTGGGATGTGAGGGTGGCGATTAAAGCAATGAAAGACGAGGAGCTGGACTAGTTGCTAAGAGGATGAGCAATCCTTTTAGCGGGGGGGTGATGATGAGCCCCAAATTTGGTAACTTGTTGGGCTCATTTGGCCTAATTATCCTTGTTCAATCCTTCATTTTTCATAGCTTATGCATTAATTTTCAATATGTTTATGTCAATTTTACGAATAAGGGTAGTCACTCTTCCTAGGTGGCTAACATGTGCTCATTTCAGGTTTTTTGACACAAGTTGGAGCAAAACCGAGCAATCATGGGCTAGAAGACAGCCAAGCTTGGGGTGAGGATTCGTAGGGGGGTTGTCTATGGCATTAAATAGCCTTCCTCAGGATCTTCACCCCCAACTCCGAGCTCCAAAGGCCACCAAAACCGGATCTAGAAGGCAGCCAAGCAGATTTTGGAAGGAGCTGTCTACTCACAGTTTGGGCAGCCAAGTCCCATAGATTTAGGAGGCCAGCTAGGTCCCTCGTGGTGTATAAATGTGAAGGCCTCAGCCTTAATAAGGGACTTTTGAAAACCATTGCATATTTTGCACTACAGTGCTGTTAGCTCTACTTTGTTATCTTGTAGCCATTTTGGGCATAACTCTTGACTTATGACTATTTTTTGATAATGAGAAGCAGTCCGATTTGATATCAACTTTGAGTTTTCTATAGGAGCCATAGCTCTTAGGGTTGGGCCCAACCTGAGAGCCTAGGGCTTTCTTTTTGTACTATTACCTTTCCTTTATGCATCGTTGTTCTCCTTTTATGCATTTGAAACGTATTTCTATTGGGCAGATTTAGTTGTGTTGGTTAAATAGGTCACTATTTATGAATAGAATTGCTTCAGATGTTTAACATGGATTGGTAGGATAATAATAGGAAGAAGCTCCAAAAAAGGGTCAACAACACTCTCTGTTTCGCCTCATCCTTATTGGATCAGGGGCTAGAACTGAAGAAACAGTGCTGCCCCAACAAAAACACTAGTTTGCTTGACCATGCAATCCTTAGTGTACTGTTTTCATTTGCAGAAGTTAGTTATGGGTTCAGATCTCTGAAATGTTTCTTTGCATGATTGATGTACATGGTTTTCTTTCCAAATAAAGCTGTTGTTCATTCGTTTTATTGACAGTTAGATTAGATTAGCTAGGACTTCGATTATTTGTAAGACGTTGTTGATTCGGTTAAAGGTACATTGTGCAGGGCATCTCTACCACTCTCTCATCCACCTAAGCTTCATTAGAGCCAACTGTTCCATCTCCTAGCTAGGTTCCTCTTCTCACACATGTCCTCTTGCCCACGTAACCCTACCTTTTTCTGCAATCATTGTTTCAGCCTTCTTTGAGCCAATTTAGCCATCTACACCTTCTAACCACTCCATCCACCTATCCCTGGGCCACTTCAGATCCCTATCCTACCTCCATATCCATTCATGCATCTTCCCTCACTCACCCATCCTCCAAGATCCAATTTTGAAACATCCTGTAGAAATTTCTGAACATCTTGTAGAAATTCCTAAACATCCTGTAGAACCCCTACAGACTCCTGTAGAAGCTTACAAATGAGGTTTCTTGATAGCCAAACTTTGTGAAACTCTCTGGAAGGGTGTTAGGACTCCTTATACCCTCTATGAACCTTCCCGACCTCTTCCAAGAATTTCTCCTCCTTGATCCACCCCTGCACAGTCAAAGAACAATGAAAGCATATGCATGATGAAATTGACGACTTAATCAAAAATACAAAAAGATGTTTTCTTCAAATAGATGTAGTCTAGACACATGTATTTTACCTTCATAGAAGTAATGGCATCTCTTCCAGTAGTTTGCATTCTCTCCTTTGCATCAATAGGACTAGCTGGTAGAATTAGGGTTTGCTAGGGATTGCGTTACTTTTTGGCTTTCAGTTCTTTCCGCAAGTAGATTAGCTTCCTTTGAATTAGCTTTCGTCCATCAATTAAAAAGCTTCTTCTAAGAGCTCATAGAAGTTTGCTTAAGCCCCTAGCGGACTTGTGCCAGCTGACCAAGTGACAGCTGCGGCAAGAGCTAGTACTTGTGCATGCAGCACCGTCGCTTCCAAGTTTGTTACGAACTACCGGGTTGATAAAAGTAAAGAAGGGAGTCCCAGGAGTTGCAGCATTATTGCTGCAATACTGGAGCCCACCAGATAGCCAGCTGCAACCAGTTAAAAGGTCTGTAAATCTGTTTTCTAATACATAGACAGGATGACAGCTTTCTGGCACTAAAAGAACAGAAACCTGCATACAAATTCAATGATATATGCTAAATCCTAACACAGAGGTGGGATGACAACCCCTCTAATGCTAACATTAACAACACATGAATAAATGCAAGACAAGCACAGCCTGGAACAAGAAGAAGAAGTGGATAGTGAGCAATTAACAACAAAAGAAGCTTGCATTAGCTGAAAATGAAGACCAGGCGCTGCAGGTATCACAACAGTTACAATCTCCAGGAGTTGAACCTTATAGCAAAATAACACTCATCCAACACTCATCAACCTGATTACATTGTGTCTTTGGATATATATAGAATCTATTTACAAAGTTGCTCTGCTAGGCTATGCGTGGAGGAGTCAATAAATGACCACCAACCACATTTACAATATGAAATGGGCCTCTGCTACAATTCTCGGATCTTTAATGGACAAATCGACCTATTTAGATTGTCTAATGTCCTTCTCTGGCAGTTAGAGTGAATTGTGGATTAAAATGCATGCCTGATAAATGCTCTTCACTGCTCGAGGTTTTCCTATTTGTTCGGCCATTCTGTTGTTTAATATGGTTGTTGGAGTCATTAACTATGCAGGCACCGGATGATGGCTTCCTCCCTCCTTCGCGAGCTCGAGACAGTCAAAAGGAAATGAGATTTCATGGTGAGAGTAAGAGCAGGCTGGGGATAAATCTCAGCCGTTGGATCGTAGAGATCAATGGCGGAGATCGCTGGTAGGAGGAATCAAGAAGAATAGACGGAGTAAATAACAACCGTCGGATCTTAGAGATCAACGGCTGCGATCAATTGACAGAGGCTATCGGAATTTTAGCGGACGGGCGAATGTGGGCCGTCAGATCGCGAAAATGAATGGTGGAGATTGCATTGGGAAGAGATATCGGGAGGCGGACGATTGGAGTTAATGAGTACCATCGGATCTGGACGTGGCAGATCCGACGGTCATCGTAGACGGAAGATGCACGAAGTTTAAACAGTGGGAGAGCGGTTTAGGGAGGTGGGCGGTATTCCCCGCATCGCCTATCGACGTTGGGCGGTTTACGTACACGGAGGCCCGATCGAATAAGGATGCGATGTGTGGCAAGTAGGTCCGGCGAGAAACCACCTTCTCCGTTGCCTAACAGATGCACAAGTTACGGGAAGAGGGCTTGTGACTACCGTCGATCTGGTGATGGATGGTCAGACGAAAGGGAAAATGCACAATGTTTAATGTGCAGGAAAAGGGCTGCGAAGGGTTACAGAGGGGTGGGTCAGATGAGCGCGGGATCAAAATTTTAGCGCCCGGGGCCTAAAGAAAAGGAGCTATATAGAGTTTGAAAAGAAAAACAAAGGCCGCGGGGGAAAGAAGAAATTTTGGAAACACAGCGGAGAAATCGGGGCTCAGAGACCACATAGGATTAAACAGAGTTTAAAAGGAGAAAGAGGGGCAAAGGAAGCCAATAGCTGCGAGCACCATAGCAACCAAAACAACATTGTCCAATCTGATATTGACCTTTAAACAATGAAACTGTAGTAGAGCTAATATTGGCTCCTTTTAGGGATGAGATCCTCCCTGTGAGGTCTCAAGAACTACAGACCAATGCCTTCATACAAAATCAGCTTTAAATATATTGCCTAGTATCCATTGGGCATGGAGTCAAACCAAGTCTATACTAAAAAATGAACAGGAAACTATTTACAATCATTAAGGCCTGAAAACTTAAAATTTCAAAAAATGCCCATCTGCTGGGCCATCAAAATTGCTACTTGTCATCCGTTTCATCATAGATTAGCAAGACAAGATTTATTTGATCCTTTAGCTCAAATAGTTTGGGAGATTTGAGCTCGGTGGGTAGATAGGGATCAAATTTCATTCCTTCTCTGTGTATTTTCCTCCTTAGATGCTCTTTAGAGGAGCCTTTGTACACCTGCTGAATAGGCACTGTTGCTGTGTACATGTCTGTGTCTTTTGTAGCCTGCACAACTAATATGAAAGAGGCACCATTGAATTTTTGTGCAGGGGACATAGAAACAACATCTGCTCCTGAATCTTTCTTTGAACAATCCTCATCCAAGGATGAGTCCCATGACTGTACATTTTCTTCCTCTGTCATCTTTAAAGTTGCCCTTTCATTCTGTGTGGAAGCCATCTGAGCAGATTTCAGGATATCAAAACTGAGTTGATCAGTCTCAACCTTGATCATTGAATTTCGTTCTACCTCAATGTTCAAGGGGAAACTGTGAGGGATTGTTTTTTGAGCAGACAAAGGGACAAAAGATGATGGAGAGCTTTCCTTTCCCTTATTAATGACTGGACTGGGGACAAAAATAGGCTGGAAAATTGGCAGATCTGCACAACCATGTGAAGATGAGCTGGCTTCGGGCTCAAATTCTTGGAGGAAGGGATCTGCTGCTATCTGGCACTGCTAGCCAACTTGTTGTTCTACAGCTACAACAAATTGCTGAGCAGTGCCTTTGGACATTGCTTTCTCATAAGCAGCCCTTGTTAGGAAAGGGGCACCTTCCAAAACATGGACCTCCTCCTCTTCATCAGGATGCTCTTCCTCCATGACTATATTTTGGCAAAGGGTCTTCACCCTTTGATCTTCATTTGTATCTCTGCTTCTCTGCAAAATCTGCACATGCTCATGTGTTCCTCTACATAAATTTGGAGCTGGAAAAGAAATGGAACAATGAGCTCCTGCCTCCTCAAAATGCTGCTCAGCTTTTAGTTTGGAAACTTCAGAGGTCAAAAACTCAATCATCCTAGCTAATTCATCTATTTCAGAATCATAGGATGAAGAGGATTCATCTCCCTGCCTTCTTCTTTCATCATCACCTTCGAGTCTTTCTGCAACAATAATGTTTGCCTCTACTTCAAAGGCTGCAGTTTGCATATAAGCCAAAGAAGTGCATCTTCTTTCTCTTAACAGTAGGCAGAATTGAGAATCGAAGGCATTAGCATAAGTAAGCATGGCAGAAGCAGGGGTGGGTCTTACTTCAGCTGGCATTCTGCTGTACATATGATTAAATCTGATGTTGAAATCAGACAACAGCTCACCATCTTCTCTCTGCAAGCTCCCAAATTCAGAATGATAAAAGAGCAGATCTTTATTATTTCCCCAGTGCTTTAAAAATACATCATCTAAAGCATCAATGTTTGCAATAGACCTAGGGGGTAAATTTCTGAACCATTTTCTAGCCTCCCCATCTAGGCTTTGAACAAAAACCCTCATCCAGACATCCTCCTCATCGATATCCAAGTTATCAACATAGCTATAAAAGGACTCAAGGGGCTTTTCAGCTGATATTTCTTCTGAACCAGTAAACTTTGGCATGAATTCTTGATAATCTCCTGCAGGCATGGCATTCAAAGGGGTAGGCAAGACTAAAGGTCCATACCTAGCAACAACTATTCGTTCTATCTTTGTAAGGGCTTGCTGGCCTGCCATGACTGAGGTATATGAAAGGGATACTAGTGGACTGATTGGAATGAATCAATGAAAAGGATGACAGAAACAGAGGAATATGATGGACAGCATGGATGCTTCTTTCAACTGAGGTTCAAAAGGGAAATGAATGACTAAGGAGCTGTATGAATCTCTGAAGGTGTTTCTACACTAGCAGAGATACATAAAAATTTCAAGGCTTACCTGATCTTGATTCTCCTTTCTGCAATATTTTCATTTGTTAATGGTCTTCTCAGAATCAGGCACTGGTTCAGCTGATGATTTCTAAGGATTTATGCGAGCATGCTTCACCAATTGCGCCAGAACTGCAATGTGGAGTCACCAAATGATGGTCTTCCTCCAATGGAGTCATCAGATAGATGATTACAACCAAAATATGTGTTCAAACCTTGTCTTTCATCAAAGTTTGAAGCTGTGTTGTTCTCCCAGGGAAGCTGAGCTTTGATTCTCCTCTCCCTGGCAATGACGCCAATTGATGTTATCACCCCAAGAAACTCTCCTAGGTTGTATATGAGAGATGCTCGGGAGCGTTACAAATTCAACAAAAATGTTGGAAAAATGGTGGATGAATGAAAGAAATGCTGCATATTCAAGCCAGATAACCACTTCTACTATGATTGACCCCAGAGATGGGTGAACACCCCTAGACTACAAGGCTTTAGACCACCAATTACTCACAGTTTGAGGATAAAGTGATAATGGAGAAGACTGACCACACCAGCAAATGCACAGGATACTGTGATGGCCGGCTGTTGTTGGGAAAAGTGTCCACTCAGAACGCCCCTATCCCACTAAGGTGTGACAGTGCCTTAGCAACAAACAAGGAAAACTACTTTCGTATTCTTCTTTATGAAATGTAAACGAAGAGGAATAGGATGAACTAACCTTTGTCTTGCGCTATTCCTTTGACCCAATCGCTCTCCTCTTTGATAGCTTCCAGCTACCTGCTCCCTTACTTGCCCAGCTTCACCAAGTTCTTGCAAGATCACAGGAGAGGAAAACTACACAAAGACATGGATTTACATTCATAAATAGCTTACGATCAGATTTAAGCTAAACATGAAAATATAACAAAACATCATTGATACACAAGCATGTAGGAGAAACTCAAATAGTTTTATTGATATCCCAAGAAGGTCCAGGAGGAGTTACAACCGATGATTCCTGATCCAGCATCAACCCCCCAGCAAAGGAATCCCCTCTTCACCTCCAACAAAGCATAAATCACCCAATTCACTGATCTCTATCTCAAAACCAACAGCAATTCTCTGCAAAGTACAAAATTCCAGCCTCTGGATCTCTGGGATGAGGGATCCATATATAGATGTATGCAAAGAGGATGAGTCAACTTATGATTTGACTTGTGGCTTCTCTTTGTCAGTTCTTGCTTCCACTTGGAGACTGAGAGCCTCTTACTCATCCTTGGTCGAACTCAGTGAGGCAAGTGTCATTGGGGAAGATTCTGGAAGCTTCCATTGTCTGTCCACCTCGCGGAATGACACTGCCATTTGTCATTTCCCTCTCAGCGCACCCTGGTAGTGCATTTAGGTGCGTTGCAACGCACCTAGCTAGTGTACTGGGGTGCTATGCAACGCAGGTAGCTAGTGGAGCAGCTGAAATGATCCTGATTTGACTGATTCTGAGCAGTTTCTGGTGGAGAACTTCTGGGAGAAGCTGTAATTGGTTGACCTTGTTCCTCTAGGGGTAAGAACAACACTTTTAGGGACTTAGGATCCCTTGGTTTATGGACATTTCATGCTTAGAGCTGTAAGGCACAAAAATGTCTATAACAGTTTCCCCCTAAAGTATGAGGCCGTTTATCGGGTGAAATGCTTTATTAGGAGGATCCGAAGTTCTTTCAATGCTGGGAGGAGGCCTGTAATAAGATACAATACAATACATTATCTTCATACTATTTTCATGATCTAGCTGAGGCGGGCATTCCCATGCTCAGCTTTATAAATTCATTTTTATGTACATAGGACAGACAATCGTCTGATGGTAGACTGATGATTTTGATGAAGTCATCATCCTTTTGGTAGGATGATTATCTGTGCTGCAATGCTGTACATGTCAATGTCTTTATCTTTCCTGAATATATATCGCAGCCCGGATGGATGAAACTAGATCCGGGGTCTTCAATCTCGTCCGATCTTCACTCGAAGTACAAGTCGATCCATGTGAGAAATGTTTTGAAGTCGAACATGGAAAGACATCGCTTGATTACCAGTCGATGATGCAAACTGTTAACAAGCGTGAGAGGAATCACCGATAAGGATGATGACCCTCAAGGTACTGCAGTACAATTCACGTGGTGCGAATAAAGGACTTGGCGTCGAACACCACGAAAAATCTTTCGGTCGAAGGTCATTGATGTATACTTGTCGCCGGAAGTGAGAAACTTGCCATTGAGGCATGCAAGCTTCAAAGTACTGAATGGGGTGTTCCTAGATCAACTTCTTGGATAATGAGCTGGTGTCGACAAGAAGCGACCCGTCAAAGGAGGGCCTTAATGAATCCCACATCAATGACATGGAACGGAGCAAATGATTTTGATGGAGGTGAAAACGATCTGGTGATATATGGTTCAGGATGGAGGTCATGAAGGAATGAAGTATAATGTATGGTAGTGGATGGAACACGGGTGACTTCTCTGGATGACTTCTCTTGAACATGTCAGTGACACTTATGTGATGGATTGGTAGCATTTACCCCAAATGTGGATGGTATGGCGTGACCATGGTGATGTGACCGGTGAATGGAACAACCCAACCCGACTCAGGCACGGAGTGGAAGTGTCATGTTCAAGAGCGACTTGCTACCAATAAAGATTCTTTGAGTTTCTTCCCAATTTTTCCCCAGTCATTGCTGACCAGTACCTCTTTATTTTTGTCAAGCTTGAGGAGGATAACATATGCTTGTTCTATAATTTGCCCTTCGGGCAAACCCATCGCTATGTTTTAACGAGCCTAGCGATAGTGAAACTCGTTCTCGTCTAAAGACAAGTTTGTCGCTATTAATCTTTTTAACGAGTCTAACGACAAAGATAACTCAGTCCTTTTCATTTTTAGAGAGTCTGAAAAGGTACATAAAGTTAACTCCGGAATTCCTTTTTCGTCATCTAATCCCTTAAGTCCGAAAAAGTATAAAACAATACAGAAGGGATGAATTTTCGATAGTTTTAACGAGCCGAACAACACAAGCACTCGATCTTTTTGTGCAATAATCCCTTAGGTCCAAAAAGGTTAAAATCTAGAGGAGGGATAGCACTTCCGGTCGCTTTAACGAGCTGGAAGGCCAAAACTCAGCAATCTTTTCATATTTTACGAGTCAGATGAAAAGAGCTTAAAGAAGACTCGTCTTTTGAGGAACGAGTGATAAAATGGGTAGCAGCTGATTCCAGGTAATGGTTGGAATTTTCCAATCATGGCAGTGTCACAAGGATGGCTAGTGAAATCACTCTTCGTAGCTGTTCCTCAAAATAGGTAAACAATCAAATGGAGGTGAATGATCGGCCAATGGAAAAGTGGAGGTGACGGTGCAAACACGACCAAGGCTTTAATGGCTGAAATGCTTCATTCACGGTGGTTATTTACCGGGGAATAGTTCATTTTTTAATGATCTTAAACGCGGGTGGAAACACTTGCTCATGTCTTATGTTTATTTTTTAACGAGCTTGAACTATGTGCTAAAACTGCTCGATAATCCAGTTATATGATAAGAATGTCTCATATAAAACGACAACTTTTAGATTTTTGCCCCACACCCTTTCTTTATGCAAGATAGGTGATGACTAATCCTACGAGTTTAAAGGGTTAGAGGTCCTAAAAATTTAAAAAATAAATAGCCGCCCCTCGCTTGCACTCCAAAAGGTTTGCATGTCCCCAGGTATAAAACAGAGTTTCGAGGTCTCCCTCTATTCGAGCTGACAAAATGTTCATTCTATCAGGAAGGGTCACCCTTTATTCGAGCTGACAAAACATTCGTTTTATCAGGAAGGGTACTACCTCTTACAGGTCACCCAAAGATTGTTCTATTAGCGGAGCCAACAAAACACTTCTTCGGCGATGTCTACCAAGATAAACAAAGTTGAGTGGCGGTGCTCACCACTTACATAACTTTGACAAGAGAATCTTGTTCTAGAATAACCCCTCTTCCAATCACGGACGGGGTACAGACTAGTCATATTCTCCCGCGGAAACCTACCCTACACCTGAAGTTTTCCTGCCGAAGCAGACCAGGACGCATGCCCCCTGGGTTTCAGTCATATCCCTCCGAATTACTCGCGCTCATCGGGAGGACGGACTGGAGATTGAGACATTTCTTGCGTGATGAGACCATTTAGGGATGGTATATGACTATTTGCTATGCGTGATACGGGAAATGAAAGCTGGTCCACGAGCTTGACCACTCTTCCTTCGTGCGGAAAACACATTACTCTAAAGAGTGAGGAGACGATGGCTCCCATGCAATAAATATAGTCTCGTCCAAGGAGTAGGTTATAATCCAAGGGTCCTTGAACAACCATTACGTTCATTTGAACTGTCTTCCTTCTCAATGTTATGGGCACATTGGGGAGGATCCCTAAAGGTCAACTGGTTCCTTTATTGAAGCCTGTCAGATTTCTCATCTCAGGCAAAAGCGATGGCGAACCAAGCGCTTTCCAAGCAGTAGAGGAAAGGATACTCACAGAAGCCCCCTCATCTATGATGGTACTAGCCATGACCATTCTATATATTTGAATGATAATTCAGAATGGTATGCTTGCTGGTAAACAGGGTCTGCCTAGTTGATTCCAGTCGAAGGAGACAACTAGGTTGCTTGGAGGTGGGACTGAGTAGACGGCCGGGTATGGCTCTGACGAACTTCCCTCCTGCGGTAAGGGAATGGGTAGATTGCCCCCATGTTCGTCGGAGTCTGTGTTGATGAAGAGAATCTGGACGGTGTCATCCTTGTTCTCTTCAGTGACTGTATCATCCGAAGGCAAGACCGGGTATGGATTTAGTTGGTTTATCTTCAATGATAGGTGCTTCGGCTGACCACCTGAGCGGGGTAGCCGAGTTTTCAACTGGTGATGGACTCGGCAAGAGTTTTTTATATCCAGGAGGAAGTCGCAACGGTGAAACCGGACGATCTTCCAAAACTCTTTTAGCCTCATCTAAGAAGGGACAACGGTGGACGGCATGATCGCCTTCGCACAGTTTACAGGGAAATCTAGCTTTCCCTTTTTGTCCTGTGGCTTCACTTTCACTAGTTGACGGTGTGCTGTCAACATGGCCATCAGAGGTTGACGACACCGGATTGTGCAAACGGGGAGACCAGTCCCTTAGTATCCAAGGGATGCAAGGACAATCTCTGTGAAAGTGGTCTCCCTTGCAAATGACACATGACGATTTAGGCCTGGTCGGTGCAGTGTGTGGATTTTCGTTAGACGACACTCGTTTTCCCCCATTCGCCTTTGGCTCCTTCTTCTCCTTAGGAACTTGACTTTTGGCTTTGCCAGCCCCATCAAGCGAAGAGGAAGGGGGAGAGGAAGAATTAGAGGAAGTAGAAGGTTGGTGGGCAACTCTGGACTGGTCTAACTGCTGATTCGATTGTTCAGGAATAGTGGTGTTCTGAATGACATTGGTTGAGAAGAGCCATACTGGCAAGCCAATTGTCAGTCCTGGAAATGACAAGGTGGCCATATGGGGTGCACCAACATCTCCCCAAGAGGAGAAGGGACTAGGATTTCCACCAAGGGGAATTCCTTGGTTGGTAGACTCCATTTTCTCAACCCAAGATCAATGAAGGAAAAGGGTATGAATATTCCGTTTAAAATAAATTTTAAGACGCTTGGACACAACTTGTTTTTTCAATTTTAAACAGTCGAGAAAAAACAAAAGATGACTCTAGTCTCCTTCGATTTTTAATGAGCCTGAAGTGACAAGTGCTCAGATGGACCTTTTCTGTTAAGGAGTCTGAAAAGGAACGAAAGGGACTTCTCTGGAGATCTAGGTAGAGGGTGTGCCAAACCAATCACAAAAATGCAGAATACATTTTACGGTACGGCAGTCAATCTTCCCGAATGCTGTGTTCGGTGCATTGCGATCAGTAGGGCGGCCGACACGGCTTCCTATGGATAAAAGGTTTTAAGCCTATAGGGGTCTCCCAATATATACTCGACGGTACGTGGGAGCACAATCCGTACTGGCACTTATCGTCTCACAGTGGAGGAATCACCCAACCATCAGTGAGGACAATAGTTACCAGGCTTTACGACGCCGGAATACGTCTCTAGCCTAGACCTCTATGTTGTGCGTTAAGTTCCAAAGCGTTGTTAGATTCATTCAATTTATTTTAAGTTGATATTTCTTAGAAGTTTGCCTTTTGGGATCACCATGAGATGTAGATGTAATTCCTAAATGCAATCTAAAGATGATAAGCAAGCTTTTATCTCTTTTCAGCAATGAAAATCCTAGCTACAAGGGGAAAAGAAAGACACAATCTTTTCTCAAAGAGCAAAGAGCACACTGTAAATGCACTTTTCCTAAATCAAGCCAAACAGACTATCAATATGCAAATGCACATATGCATGTATTTTTTTTCACTTTCTTAATATTGATGCCTAAAAAGAAAGTTGATGTACAAATCTGAATTTGCTTTCAAGTGAAAAACATAAACAAGCTTCTTTTCGAAATCAAAAGGTAGAGAAGATTACGACACTTTATGATTTTGAAATAAACACTCGTTTCGACACTAGAAAGAGACAAATTCAAACCAAAGGAAAAAGTAAAAGGTATAATCAACTATCAACAGCAAACAAACTTTCTCCTAAGATCAAAATCGACACTTACGACAGATCTAAATCCAAGGACGACAGTATGACTATTCTACTTTTTCAATGGAAAACTGTAAATGATGTAACAAACACACAAAGAACATCTACAGTCTTTTTGTACAAAGGAGGCGGAATTAAGGCAAAGAAAAGGGGTTTTGAGACAGGTACACGCACTGATCACAGGCTGCAAAAATCAGAGATAAAACTGGACACAATGAAGCAAAGAACCTCAGCTGCACAGGGCAAAGGCTGATCAGTGCACCTGTTGCACAGAGAAACTGAATTTCAGCGCAGGTAGCCCTCTCGGGACCTGCGTTGAAATGCAGAACCTCTTCACAGAGCCTGCGCTGGGGCAGAAACGAGACTTCTATCTGGGTTCTGGGTCACGGTTTGCAGTTTAATCTATGGTTTTTGGCCGAGTAAAAGCAATCAGTAAGGTACAATCAGAGGGATGATTTAAAGGAGGACTAAGAGCTATCACAAAGGGCAATTAGATCATTTGTGGATCAGCTGTTCAAATCATAAACAAATCCAGTGAGTGGATTGAAGTAGCAGCTACTTTGCATTTGATAATGGAAAATGCAGTTCGATTGCTACTTCTGTGTTTATGAAACAAACAACAAGAGAAACACAAACAAACTAACTAGACACGCTCCCCAGTGGAGTCGCCATTTTGTTGTTGGGAAAAGTGTCCACTCAGAACGCCCCTATCCCACTAAGGTGTGACAGTGCCTTAGCAACAAACAAGGAAAACTAATTTCGTATTCTTCTTTGTGAAATGTAAACGAAGAGGAATAGGATGAACTAACCTATGTCTTGCGCTAGTCCTTTGATCCAATCGCTCTCCTCTTTGACAGCTTACAGCTACCTGCTCCCTTACTTGCCCAGCTTCACCAAGTTCCTGCAAGATCACAGGAGAGGAAAACTACACAAAGACATGGATTTACATTCATAAATAGCTTAGGATCAGATTTAAGCTAAACATGCAAATATAACAAAACATCATTGATACACAAGCATGTAGGAGAAACTCAAATAGTTTTATTGATATCACAAGAAGGTCCAGGAGGAGTTACAACCGATGATTCCTGATCCAGCATCAACCCCCCAGCAAAGGAATCCCCTCTTCACCTCTAACAAAGTATAAATCACCCAATGCACTGATCTCTATCTCAAAACCAACAGCAATTTTCTGCAAAGTACAAAATTCCAGCCTCTGGATCTCTGGGATGAGGGATCCATATATAGATGTATGCAAAGAGGATGAGTCAGCTTATGATTTGAATTGTGGCTTCTCTCTGTCAGTTCTTGCTTCCACTTGGAGACTGAGAGCCTCTTACTCATCCTTGGTCGAACTCAGTGAGGCAAGTGTCATTGGGGAAGATTCTGGAAGCTTCCATTGTCTGTCCACCTCGCGGAATGACACTGCCATTTGTCATTTCCCGCTCAGCACACCCTGGTAGTGCATTTAGGTGCATTGCAACGCACCTAGCTAGTGTACTGGGGTGCTATGCAACGCAGGTAGCTAGTGGAGCAGCTGAAATGATCCTGATTTGACTGATTCTGAGCAGTTTCTGGTGGAGAACTTCTGGGAGAAGCTGTAATTGGTTGACCTTGTTCCTCTAGCGGTAAGAACAACACTTTTAGGGACTTAGGATCCCTTGGTTTATGGACATTTCATGCTTAGAGCTGTAAGGCACAAAAAATGTCTATAACACCGGCTGCAACCAGTTAAAATGTCTGTAAATATGTTTTCTAATATACAGACAGGATGACAGCTCTCTGGTATTGAAAGAACAGAAACCTGCATACAAATTCAATGATACATGCTAAATCCTAACACAGGGGTGGGATGACAACCCCTCTAATGCTAACATTAACAACACATGAATAAATTCAAGACAGGCACAACCTGGAACAAGAAGAAGAAGTGGATAGTGAGCAATTAACAACAAAAGAAGCTTGCATTAGCTGAAAATGAAGACTAAACGCTGCAGGTATCACAGCAGTTACAATCTCCAGAAGTTGAACCTTACAGCAAAATAACACTTCTCCAACACTCATCAACCTGATTACATTGTGTCTCTGGATATATAGAATCTGTTTACAAAGTTGCTCTGCTAGGCTATGCGTGGAGGAGTCAATAAATGACCACCAACCACATTTACAATATGAAATGGGCCTCTGCTGCAATTCTCAGAGCTTTAATGGACAAATCAGCCTATTTAGATTGTCTGATGTCCTTCTCTGGCAGCTGGAGTGAATTATGGATTAAAATCCATGCATGATAAATGCTCTTCACTGCTCGAGGTCGTCCTGTTTGTCCTTCGGCCATTCTGTTGTTTAATGTGGTTGTTGGAGCCATTAACTGTGCAGGCACCAAATGATGGCTTCCTCCCTCCTTCGCGAGCTCGAGATAGTCAAAAGGAAATGAGATTTCATGGCAGGAGTAAGAGAAGGCCGGGGATAAATCTCAGCCATTGAAGCGTAGAGATCAACGACGAAGATCACTGGCGGGAGGAATCGGGAAGAACAGACGGAGTAAATAACAACCGTCAGATCCCAGAGATCAACGACTGCGATCAATTGACAGAGGCTATCGGAAGTTTAGCGGATGGGCGAATGTGGGCTGTCAAATCGCGAAAATGAACGGTGGATATCGCATCGGGAAGAGCTATCAGGAGGCGGATGATTGGAGTTAATGAGGGCCGTTGGATCTGGACGTGGCAGATCCGACGGTCATCGCAGACGGAAGATGCACAAAGTTTAAACAGCGGGAGAGCGGTTTAGGGAGGCGGGCGGTATTCCCCACACCGCCTATTGGCGCTGGGCGGTTTACGTACACGGAGGCGCGATCGAATAAGGCTGCGACGCGTGGCAAGCAGGTCCGGCGGGAAACCGCCTTCCCCGCTGCCTAACGGACGCGCAAGTTACGGGAAGAGGGCTTGCGACTACCGTCGATCTGGCGATGGATGGTCAGATGAAAGGGAAAATGCATAATGTTTAATGTGCGGGAAAAGGGCTACGAAGGGTTACGGAGGGGTGGGTCACATGAGCGCGGGCTCAAAAGTTTAACGCCCAAGACCTAAAGTAAAGGAGCTATATAGAGTTTGAAAATAAAAACAAAGGTCGCGGGGGAAAGAAGAAATTTCGGAAACAAAGCGGAGAAATCGGGGCTCAGAGACCACATAGGATTAAACCAAGTTTAAAATGAGAATGAGGGGCAAAGGAAGCCAACAGCTGTGAGCACCATAGCAACCAAAACAACAATGTCCAATCTAATATTGACCTTTAAACAATGCAACTGTAGCAGAGCTAATAGGTACAGGTGTATGGTACGCAACCTACACAAACGCACACCGTCCTCGTGATAGGAAACAGGAACAACAAGCAGGAGCGGGCAAGACAAGGGCATGATCAACGAAGTATGATAAGACCAAGCGCGCCAAAGATTATACATGGGGAAGTCTTTGACAAGGTGTGTGACTTGTTGAACACGGTCCACCATGTGAAATGCACTAACTGGGACCTTCATGTAACAGCGGTTCGATGGGCCTATAGGACCATGTGCACAACCTTGACTGCGAGAGTAGTTCCGAAGTTGAAGCATGAAGCAGGGGCTATAATCACTAAGGAGCATGCAAAGCCAAGTTTGCGCATAAAAACACCTGTAGACCATGACAGTCCGTGAAGCCCAGAACAAAGGAATCACACAGCTGCGAGAAACAAAATGCATAAGAATCTAGGAAGAAATCTAACAGGGAAGCCTTAAACTTCACGTACTTGAAAAAGACCAGGTACGGCTGAGGGAGAATAGCGCTTCGATGGACGCAGAGGTCAAGAAGCTGGAAGACAAAATAAAGGAAACATTTCTCGTGGAAAAACCCAGGCTGGTAAGGCAAGGTATGTATTCTCATACTAACAAGTTGGAGAACTATCGCTGTGAACTAGTTAGTTTGCTACCTTGGCTTGAACAGCATATCACTAAACGTAGTGACCACGGTAGCGCCTTGCGAATAGTAGAGCACGCGATGCCCATCACCACACTGGAAGATAGGGATTCTTCACGAACCATGCTGGAGGATGGGATGGAGCACTGCACGGGTGGTACGCCCACTTGACTAGCCATAGAAAGAACAGTCTTAGCACTCTAGGCAGTTGAAAGGGAGCGCAGAACTATAAAAGACTATGCCCGGGAGCTGTACGATATTGGTGATGTGCACAGAATTAGAACATCACAAGGTTCGTGACTGTGCAGGGAGGGTTGCACTGCCGCGCGGGTTGGCTGGGAAGTGACCGTTGAGGTCATTTTTCACGATGGGATGTGTGATTTGAGGCCAAATGGAGCAGGTGGCGATTATTTAAGACGCGAGTTATGGTCAAGATTTGGGAAAATATGCCGCCAAGAAAGCATTAATGGCCCGAAATTAGGGGGAACGGTCGAATTAGAATTCAAAAGGCGCTATAAAACTAAAAGGGTTGGCCAGCAAACAATACTTGGTCATTTGAGATTTGAGTGCTTGAGCAAAGCATAGAGCATTGAGAGCCCAGCGATAATCGAGCCCCTAAGTTCGCGAGTGACATAATACAGCCTAGATATAATAACAACCACTAAGGAAGGGTTGGGAATTGAGGAGGGCACCACCGGCGAGGCCACACAGACCCAAATGGTGGAGGATGTCCTAGAAGGCGCCAGGGTGGTAACAGAAATCCCCAAATCACCGCAAACATCAAGGCCCAAGAAGGATAAATAGGCAATGGTTCTAGTACGCATGTCCTCGAGGAATCCGCGGCACAAAAAGATATCCATGGAAGATGTTAGTGCCTAAATCTACCTCAGGTTGAGAAAGATAGGATCTACGGTCACATAAAACCAAGCTTAACCTGGTAGCTATCCCTACTAGGTCGGGAGAGGGATCTCTCCTGTCAATCTCAGCAAAAATGATCAATGAGGCTTGAGATGACTTGAATGAAGATTGATTTTAGGCTAGGTATTTGTGTAAAAGGGCTTGATTGAATTTGATGATGTTTTGTTGGCTCAAATGGAAAGGCAGTTTTTGGGTCTTGGGAATGAGGCTCGGTTTTGCAGAGGTCTCAATGGGGCAAGGTAGGCGGGTGATTTGATACTTAAAAATTGAATGAAATGGAGAGATTTAGACAGGTGAGGAGTTGAAGAGGGAAAGAAAACCTCAAGGATCCTCTTCAAACAACTGAAAACATCAATAACTAAACAAACCCTAGGTAGAGCACTGCAATTTCAATGGATTCTACCTTTATCCTTGTTTGTTTTAGTTAAGAAGAAACAAAAAAGATAATGGCATACATAAAACACTTATAAACTTACATTTACAGAAGGAAACACAATCTCAAAGCAACATGGCACATGAATCCCATAGAGTGCTGCAAACCACTGGTCTATTCCTTAGCCAAAACTGCTGAAATGAGTATACAATAAGCTCCAAGCTTTCCCAAAATTCCAACCATGCTAATGACTAAAAAAACATAAGATATAGGAAAAAAAAAACTCATCCTAGTCTCTAGGGGTCGAGCTCATGAGTTTAGGAGATGTTCCAACAAATTCTAAACTGAGAACTAAAAAGTAGGCAGTAGAATAGCATGCCTCTAAAAACTAGGGAACTGATTCATTCAATTGCAAACTACCTTTTCATGGATGAATCTACCTATATGAGTGAAAATTCAACATAATTACATCAATATCCATCAAATTACATTTAATTACATCATGAGTTTGACATTAAGAAGGAGAAAAGTCAAACTGTCAAGAAACTAGGTGAAAAACAAAGTATTTTTGGTCAAACTGAGCAAAATTTCCCCAATGCGCCGCACTGATTTCCCTATGCATAGCGCCTTTTTACAACTGCTTTTGTAGGCCTTCCCGGTGTCCAAATTTTCTCCAAGTGGGCTTGTTGGAAAGTTCTGTACTTTCCAGAACAAGTGGAATTTTTTAATTTTGCCTCTATTTTCCCCTCCAAAACTGAGTTCTCCCAAGATTGCTTCCTGTGTGTCAAAAAAGGGGTGGAAAGGTCATTTTTGGGGTGTTTTTGACCTTTTTGGGGGCTCAAAACCTGTAAAATTTTCTTGGCCATTTGCGGGAATGCATATTTTTCCATGAAAAATCCAAAAATGCTAATATTTCCTCAAAGGGAGGTCCCCATCAAAAGCGAGCACCAGGTGGCGCGGCGCATTGGGCAGAAAAACCTGTGTTAAAAATTTCTATGCATAGCGCCTTTTTGAAGAACCGTTTTTAGGGCCTTCCCGGTGTCCAAATTGGGTGAAAAATAGCTCGTTGGAAATATTATCGAGTCTAATTTCCAACCCACTTGAATTTTTCAATTTGGAGTTCATTGGCCCTGTCAAAAGTCAAATCTCCCAAGACTAGTCAAAATGTGCAAAATAAGGCTGCCTAAAGGCAGAGTGTTGTTGCAGTCAACTTTTGAAGGTCTTACTCAAACCCAAATTGAGCGCATGATAGCGCATTGGAAAGATCTCTGTGTCTAGTTATCATTTGACTCATCACGCAAGTCATTTGGCCAACCAAACTAGGAGAAAGCTTGATTTTCCCAAAGTCACTTCAGAGGTGCATCAATTCTCCTGAGGCAACTGTATTTTTGACATTTCTCTAAAACCATGACACCTGTGTAAAAAATGAAGGAGGCTTTTATTCCTTGGCATATTTTGGAAAAAAAAATCTCTCAATGTTTCTAAATTCATCTTTCTTTGCTTAGAAACATCATTTGAGTAAAACCTACCCCGATGTGTGGAACAGGGGATTTGTCGAAATGAAGGGAAATGAAGGAGATAGGGGGCTTCTAAATTCTTGAAGAAATTTTGGGAAGTAGGGAGGGATGTTAGGAAATAGGGGAAAGTGGAATTTCAAAGATTGAGTGAGGGGAAGGGGTCCAAAAGGGAAAAACACAGGCCTAGCCTAGAAAATTGCCAAATTGTAGCAAGAAACTAGGGTTTGTGGGAAAATGAGGAATTTAAGGGATATTAGTGATGGGAAATGTTTAATAAGGTACATTAAGGATTGGGGAAGGTGTATGAACATTAGGATACAAGTTTTGCTGATGATTTTACCATCCAAGAGAAATTACCTTCAAAACCCTAGGAGAGGGAAACAAACCTTACCTAGGCACAACTGAAGCATGAACAAGGTGTAAAATGACCCATTGGAAAATGACATGATGATGACAACCCTCTGAATGATGGTACACTCAGCTGAATGGTGACAGGAAGCTCTTGGGAAGAATCACTGACAGTTTCATCATCCCTCTCATAGGAAGGATCAGACTCCATGTTTTCCAATGTTTGAGTTTTCTTAGATGAGTATAAAGAGATTTATGGTGTCTTTAGATTTTTGCTGCTAAGGATAATAATGCATGAGGGACTGTGGAGGGAATGTGTATGGGGAGTTTTGGGAATGTTTCTGATAAGTTTTTTGGGGAATAGGGGGTTTAGGGAATAGTATTTAGGCTCTTGGGACAACAATTAGGGTTTAGGGATTTTTAACTAGGGTTTGGGATAGTGGGAGTTAGGGATATGGGGATATTAAATTTAAGGATATGGGGATTAGGGAATGGGTTGATGAAACTAGAAAATGAATGAGGGAATCAAAAAGTGAGGGAGTGGTGGAGTGGAATTGGCAGCAAAAACACAAATTGTAAACCCTATGCAACTTTTTTTGGCAAAAATTGCAAGGAGGTAGGGTTTCAAGTTTTTCTCATTAAATCACCATAAACTCTAAGAGAAACTCATTCAATGGCAGTGGAAGAATGCTTGAATTACTTGGACACCTGAAGATTGAGTAAATTTTGCAAATTTGGGAGAGTTTGCGGGTGAAATCGGCTTGAAGCCCTATGTGTCGCGCCACTAACCCAGTGCGTCGCGCCACTTCAATGCACAATGCCAATGTAAGTTTAACACTACAGAGGGTGGCCCAATGCGCCGCGCCCATGACCCAATGCGCCGCGCCCCTGAAACTTGCCCAAATTTTTGCAGTTTTGCTCTTTGCTTTCAACCCGACTGTTCTCTTGTTCACTCCTTCTCCTTTGGATGCAAATGAGCTCTTTAAACATGAAAAATGGTTTATATACAAAAGATTTTAATTTTTCACTTATCAAAAACCCACTTTGTAATGTTTGCATTTGACTTGTTTTTCAAACTCTGTTTTTGGGCAGTTTACTTTATTTTTGCCTGTGATGAACTGAATGCTTTGATTTTTTGTTTGCCTTGGAGGTGATAGAGATGCTGAAGCTTGGGAACGTGACCAGGGTTTCCACTAAAGTTATTACATATGGAAAAACTAAAATTACATCAAATTTATACATAAAAACATAAAAAGCTTTGTTTTTCCTCAAAACAGGGTTTGAGGAAAAATCAATCACTAAGCATGTGATTATAGAAATTATTGTTGTTGAAACTTTATTTTTCCTCCTCATGCACCTACTGACCTTTGTTGGAAATAATACTGAGAGGGGGGGGGGTGAATCAGTATTATCAGATCAGATAAAACTTTTCAATTTCATACTCAGAAACATATACGCGACTTCAGATAAGTTAACCCGCGTGTACACGCGACTGTGTCTAATGCAACTAGCGTATACCCAGAGATCTTATAATTCAGTTAGCTTAATCTTCAGTAAATGCATCAGAACATTATTAAGCAATTTAACAGTAAACAGGCGCAGTATAACAGAACAGAACATCACACAAGAGCCACACACATGAACACCATGATATAAGGTGGAAACCCAATGTGGGTGAAAACCACCTGCTGCAATTCGTCTCTTTCTTCTTTAATGAGAAACTTCTTTTACAATGTACTGGTGCAGTCCTTTACCAGTACGCAGGCTACAACCTGCAGAGGGCTACAACCCTCTTAGCTTTTGTACTAGCCGATCCATTTACTAGTACGTAGGTGCCTACCTACAAAATGCTTCTTTACTCGTTTTCCAGCTGCTAGTGGAAGGGAGCTACAACCCCCTGGCTCTTGTACTGGCTGATATGTTTACCAGTATGTAGGTGCCAGCCTACGATCTACCCGGGACCACGTTTCATACATTTTCATACTGGATCCATAAGACAATCATCATTGTAGTACAACCTGCATCATCAATCACTGAAACATCCAATTCTGAATCACTGTAACCCTGTCAACAACAACCAGACAACATAGCAATCACCAGATCCAGCTCCATATTCAAATATCATACTTCACATTGTATACGCTACTTGGATGAACCCAACCTGCGTGTATACGCTCTTTTACCACAACCAACCCGCGTACAGATCTGTAAATTCAACCTTAAAACTCTGTAGCTATATCAGACATCAAAACATACCCAGATCATAATAATAAACATGCGTCAGTAGATCTAGTCTATCCAGAGTCAAACCATATGAAGATAATCATTCCAACCCTTGAGATCTCGTTCCATCATTCATCATCCTCCACATGAGTGAAACCTTGGTTCAGATCACCAACCCATAACCAGCACTTGGATCTCACACTTCCTCAGATCTTCATCACTCATACTCACCACTTTTGGCCTAATGATCTTCTCCTTATATAGCCTTAGGTCCTTCATAATACCAAGAGCCAAAACCATAGTAACACAATACCATCAACTTCAAAACTAGGGATCGACACGCCCGTCGAGACACAATGGTCCGAAACCATAGGCACAACTTCCAAGGACTAACCGCCATGGACCAAAGGTACTTTTCCACATACACGCGCTTTTGATGAAGCCAACTAGCGTGTACACGCGACTTGGGCTTAACGAACCTGCGTGTATGAACTTTCTTGCCATGCTGTACTAAGATCTGTCCTCTGATTAAGTTGCCATCACTTGTACCAACCTCTGAGCACTTGTACCAACCTCTGAGTGAGTTTCCATCAAGGACAACACTTGAATCATAATGCCAACAACCTTTATTGAGCATTTTAAAGACCTTTTTGACGAAACGCTAGACCTAATGAGACCTAAAACCCTAAAAATAACTTTTGCGGATTTAAAGACAAAAAATGACTGCAGATGATCTAGATGAATGAAAATGGGCGAGCAAGCAAAGGACATGAGGGAAAATGTATAATAAGCCACTACTGTTAGATGATCCATGATCCTAATGGAATGCAGCTGACCGAGCGAGACACCTAACATGCAATGCAACAAGAGAATTTGATCACTAACAGAGGGATGAAGATACCGACACTAACAGAAGAGAAAGGGAAAGCAGTCACAATAGAAACATATGAGGAGGAAGAAGACTTGCAAGCCCTGATCGCTGCTATAGAAGAAGAAGAAAACATGGAGGAGGATACCTAACCTATACGCTATGCAACGAAACTTCCCACGTATGTCCCTCCACGGAAAGGGAAAACCAAAGTGTCGAAGGACCTAGACGAAACGAAGAGTTCACTCTAGACCCCAATCCTCCCCAATGGCATTATATTTGAGGGCACACACATAGGCTGTGTGCCAACCCTGAAATTTGAAGACTAGGACCTCACTGATTGCGAGAAGTTCCCGCACCTCGAGACTGGGAACCTAATGAAGCAGAACACTAAGGGGACAGTGATAACATTAGATTCGCGGAAGTGGTTGCGCAATGTGGAAAAGGATGGGTTGTTGCACTTACTATGGATATTGCATTTCCACTGCATGCCCATCACCATTTTCGTCATCAGGAAGATGCTCTGCTTGGTGCATGATGGGTATCTATGGTTGGAAGAGCCTATTCCCATCACGGCAGACCTCATTTACCGTATCTCTTGACTCCCCTATAAGGGAAAGGACCCCGTGACTATAGTCGTAAAAGGTAGCGATTTGGCTCTTACAGAAGCCATGAAGGTAAAGTATAAGCTGGAGAAGAAGAAGAGGGTTTATGCCATCTCCAACATCAAGGACAAGGGGGTGCGCGTAGAAACTCAACTCCTGGCTGGTAAAAATATGAGAAAATGTCATGCCGATGAGGTACCAGCGCCGGTGGTCGCACTTGCCTAGCAGTGCGCGGAGGGGGTCCAGTTCAACTAGGTTGAATTCCTCTGCGAAGAATTTTTGATAAATTGTTGCGAAGCCCAGGAGCAGGGTAAGACCTTCCACTACGCATGGTTGCTATTATCCATATTGCTAGTAGCGGGAGAACTACCAGAGGACAGTCAGTTCCCCAACATTGACAGAGAGTTACCAGAGGCTACGAAGTACACTTTGCTCTGGGCCACCAAGGATGCGAAACGGATTTGCGACACCAAAATTTTCTGGGTGCTCGTGGAGGAAAGAATCCAGATGTGGATCAATGGGAGGCCGCGCCTGTCACCTACGGTGTACAACACTCTACAGAGTTTTGTAGAATTCAAAGCCGACAAGCATAATATATACAACAGGGCACGAAAGGATCTGGTGAAGCAGTGGATGAAGTTACCATTTTTAGCCATTGACGACGCGATTTTTCTGTCTTGGAGACATGGCCTCCCAAATGGAGTGCTCCGGATCTGGCAGAATTAGAAAAGGCGAAAGCACAAAAGCAAAAGGACGATGCCAAGCTGCGCGTCACTAAGTTTATAGAGAAAAGGTGAAACGAAAAAGCAGCAGCTGAGGTAAGGGCAGTGCGAGAAGCAGCACTGAAAGCCATGGAACAAAAGAAGGTCGCAGAAGTAGCAGTAGCAGCGCAGGCAGCAGAGGGAACAAAAACATAGGTAGATGAGGGCCAAGCAACGTCCTCAGGTCAAGAAGTAGAGGAAACTGAAATAGCAAAAGGGAGCGCGTATCCAGGGGCTGTGTCCACACAGTTAAAGCGCCTGCACATCGCAGAGAGATCGGGTCCAAGGAAGAAGGCCAAGGCCTCGAAGTTGGCTGTTGACCTGATCACCTTAACCGAAGGTGATCTCCATGAAATCACCGAGATGGTCCACGATGTCACAAGTGAAGTGCTTCAGGAGTTCATGCAGGAGCATCCGACTGTGTTGGGGGCCCTCAGGACGCAGCTGTAGGAGTTATAGGTGCGGCCCCCTCAGGAAGGTACCTTGACAACACACGTCGTAGCAAGAACTTCAGCAACATAGCAGATGTTGCGCGTAAGGATGGAAAACACGATAATATTGCCAGAGGGAGCTCTAGTGTCATCCAATGCGATGGGCTAGGTGTCGGTTAGCATGTTGAAAGGCCTTGGCTTTAATCTGGCAGCCCTTCCCTGGGAAACACTGTATCAGTTACCGAATGGGATAACGGTAGAGTTGCGGGCCAGGGAGAGTCGAGCGATCGAAGTTATTAATGAGAAGAAAATAAACATAGAACATCTCAGCTTGCAGCGCAACGAAGTGGTGTCGCAGCATCAACAATTGGTGCAAACGGTAGATGATGCTTACCGACGCGTCCCAGTGCTAGCTATAGCAGCAGATCTACTGGTAGAAGTGCGGATCCATAGTTTGACAACTGGAGTTTGCGAGGCTAGAGAAGAGACGAAAAAGTCTCAGCTGGAGCTGAATATTCAGATCACCAAGCTACGGTTGAAGGCACAACCTTCCACCCTCCCATAAGTCCGAGAACAATGCGCTAGTGCTATCACAATAGGGTTGGAGGAAATTGGAGGTACAATGCCTGACTGTACCAACATGTTGGAACAGGCACTTGAGGTCCTCACGACTTTGCAGGAGGACCCCAACATCAAGTGCCTGGAGACAGAGGCGCGCGAGCTCCAGCAACATTACGACAACGTCAGAGGAACTGCACAGATGGTAGTCCTCACTCAGTGGCTTGCGAGGATGCAGTAAGCTAAGGCATTAAAGGAGTAGGTGGATGCAACACGCCATAACGAAGCAGTTCTCAAAGCACGTGTTCAGCCATGGATTGACGAGGCCTTCACAATCTTGACGAATATTGAAGGGAAGCTCGCGCACATTCAGGGGATGCATGTGCAAATGCAGGGCAGTGCGCTAGACATGGAGGTCTTAGAAGAAAGGATGCAACAGGTTCAGCAAGCAGCAGCTCAGTGTGCTGCAGATCTCAGTACTGTTTGAGAACAGTTGGAGGGACTCCGTGCCAAGATCACCGCACCAAGAGAGTGACTCGAGGGCGAGTCATGATATTTGTGTTGGGGGCCTGTTGGGCATGGAATCCCCCCAAGGCATGCTTTGGGTTTCAAAGCCCATGTTTTGACCAAATAATGTTGAAAAGCCCCGCGAATTGCAGGCGCGGAAGTATGTCAGAGTCATAAGGTTGTCGGCCCTAGTTTGTAATGTAATGTCGGCCTACCCATGGTCCACGAACCATGGGATTGTATAAATAGAGTGAGGCTCTAAGCTGTAAAGCAAGGGAATCAATGGATGCGATACTTTGATAGTGGATAGAGGGCGAGTCTAAGTGCGTAAGTGTCTTGAGTCATAGCAGTAGGAAAAGGCTCTGCAGCTGAGTGTGCAGAGGCCTAGTAGAGTCCGCAGCTAAGTGCGCAGAGTGGAGTCGAGTCTATAATCAAAGAAAGAGAATAATAAAAAGAAGTTTAATCTAAATTCTATGCATCGGTTCTGAGTTATTACATGTTTGTTATCACTTGCAATTGTACTGTTTATTTATTGCACGCACTTGTATATTGTTAAGTATAACTGAAAGCATACAAATAAGTCAAGTTAATCAACTAATATTGATGATTAGTAAGGATTCAGGTAATAACATTGTTCGACCCCCAAGTAGGGCTGCACGAAGGCAACATCATAGGCTGCGAGGTAGGGTAAGTGCATGTAGCGATGTGTGTGCAGGGTCGAACCATGAACCACTTGAAACCATCAGACATCTCCAGGGTGTGGAAACTTGGTTCTAGCACCCTCCCATACTACTTCGGGTGAGACCTCAGTCCACGCTCTGCGGACTGTTGTCGAAAGGGCTAGTAGTACCATGATTTGTTTGGCTAAATGACCCCCAAACCTGGGTCAGGCCCCAATAAGCCAACAACAACTCTATCCCAACGACTGTGAGATTTAAGCCACTTTTTTCAGGGCTATGATCCAAACCTCTTCCAAGAACTTAATGAAACTTCCAGAAATGAAAAATAACATTGAGGCAAAGCCTTTAAGACAAAACTTACTCAAGGACTCTACCTAACTAGGTCTAACCATGACAGTTATTCTGTCAAACACATGATAAACATGGAACCTATAGGTCAAGAATGCATATCTGAATATAAACATTTGAAACTTATCTAAGGTTTACCAAGAAGGACTAATTCCCTATCACAATAACTACCATGATGCCAATTAGGTCATGCATTCATTAACCAATCATTGATCAATTAAAAGGTGATAAGATCCATACTTAAATTTATCATAAAACCATGCTTATAACGAGCATTTAATGAGATAATTAACAATGATATAACAACCATTAAAGCCACATAATAACATATACATTTATTCATAAATACAAGAGGAACTTAGCTCTTATTAACCATATGCAAAATCCAACCAAGTTAGGGACGTCCACGTACCACCTGACCATATATTGGGCTAAACCAAATATTTCTTTTAGCCAATCACCCTTGTGCCATATTCCAAGCATGATTGTGGGATCTCATGAGATACCCAATCCATAAACAACCAAGGGAATCTAGAGGTTAAACCACCTCCACCCTCACTATACCGTGATCTCACCTAAACCGATCTCGAGATCACAAAACCAAACCGAGCTTGGATGCCCTAATATTCATTCACCATCCCTTGAGGAATTTTTCTTGTCTCCACCAACTTATTGAGGGTTTCCCGGAGAAAACCATCTCCACCCCCAACCCTTGGGATTGTCCTAAGACCACCTCACCTGGATCCAAAACCTTATGGCAATCCAAATCTCAACCAAGAATGAATCCCATCACACCATGGCTATCCAAAAATGGAAAGGCAAGGCTAAAACCATTGTCGAAACTTAGAAAAACCCATGCCCATAACAGAAAATGAACCAAATACACACATGCATATACCATGCATGCCAAAACCAACTAGGAAATCATACACGCAACTTGTCACCTGTAAGCATTCCCGTTGAAGCTGCTTGATCCAACCTTTCCTTGCTTCCTCCTTACTTTCCTTTGCTTTCCTTGTCCTTCCTTTCCTTTCTTGCTTTCCTTCTCCTCTTGATTCTTTTCTCCTCTTTGAAACCAAAACCAAAGCTGAATTGACAAAAGGTTGACAAAAGCTATGAATTGTTCTTCTGGTGCCTTTTTATTATTGATGCCTCTAATTTCTTCATTTTCCTCAATTTTTGTTCAATTTCCTTCTCACATGAAACCCATGACCTTTCACCTCCCTTTTCTTCTATTTTTCTTTATTTTCATAAATAAAATTCCAATAATGCATTTTTTCTTTTTCAAATCCTTTACCATTGCCTTTGCCAGTTTCTCCTTACTATAATAAACAACAAGTGATTCCCACTAGGATACTTTGCTCAACATTCAACTTGGAATAGATGTCCCATGACCATGGTCTTATTTTTACTTTATTAACTTTATTACATGAAATTTTAACCTGGGGATGTTACAAACCCCTCCCCCTTAGGGGAACAATGTCCTCGGTGTTCAATAACACCTAAAACAAGTAAACCGTTGAAAATCGGAACATACTTCCCATGGATCTTTATAACCTAGCTTGTTGCAGTATTTATAATGAACATCCTGCTCAAAAGCAAAACCATCATGAAAAACATGACAACATGACAATCATACCACTTATTGGAGCTTTATAACACATCTCATTGCAGTATTTATAATAACAACCATACATAAATATGTACATATACCAAAACTTCTTTGCCTCAACCAAAAAACAAATAAGGATACATAGCCTGCATTTGATCAGCCATCTCCCATGTAGATTCATCAAGCCAAAAGTTCTTCCACTACACTTTAACTTGATGTATTGCTCTATTTCGGAGCACGAGATATTTATGTTGTAATATGCGCTAAGGTTCTAGCTGGAATTATCCTTCTAGATCCACCTGCAATGCAGACCAATCAATAACATGATTAATATCCTTTAGATATCTTTTAAGAAATGAAACATGGAAAACATCATGGACATTCACTGTCAGAGGAAATTCAATTTTGTAGGTCATTGGTCCAATCCTCTCAAGGATCTCGAAAGGCCCGCAATACCAAGGTGCCAACTTGGTGCATGAACCAATCCTCAAGGAGCTCTTCTTGGGATTGATGCAAAAATACACATGCTCCCCAACCTTAAACTCCTTAAATGACTAGTGTTGGTCTACATAATTTTTTTGCATGTCCTATGTTTCCTTCAAATTCTTATTTATAACGTACATTTCTTGTTCCATGTCTACCAACATATTCGGTCCTATAAGTACCATGCTCACTTGATCACTCCAGCTGATGGGAATATTGAAACTTCACCCATAAAGTGTCTCAAATGGATTCATCCTCTATGAATCTTGATAACCATTATTGTAAGAAAAATCAACCAGTGGAAGATACTCCTCACACTTTTTTGGTGATGCATGACACACATCCTCAACATATCCTCCAGTATCATGTTGACCCGCTCTGTTTTTCCAACTCTTTGTGTATGATAAGTTGTGATGAAGGCTAACTCTATACCTAAACCTGCAAATAAATCCTTCCAAATCCTGGAAATGAACTTGGCATCCTTGTCCAACATAATATTCTTTGGGACACTGTGCAACCTCACTATTTCCCTGATGAAGACTTGTGCCGCCTCACTAGCTAAATAAGTAGTCTTCATTGTGGTGGCATTATGACTAAAGTGTTGTCCTTGATGGCAACCTAATTGATAAATATGTCAACATGATGATAGCAGGATGATTATCCAAGCTGGTACAGATGTGACTGAGAGAATGAATATCGGTTCAGAGAAAAGGATGATAAAGGTAAAGTGTGAGAAAGTATACGCAAGTTCTGTGAAGCAAAGTCATGTACATACACAAGTATGATGAAGATAAGTTGCGTATAGTTTCTGCACCATGGTATTATGAATACCAGGGGTCTTTACCATGGTATTGGCCCATAGTAATGAGCATGACAACGGATATTTGATCCCGTCAAAGAATACCATCAGCATTACTAAGGGATTGGCCTAAGGTATTGGCTAAGGCTTATACTATATAAGGAGATGGAGATCAAGTGTTAGAGTGTGTATATGATGGATTATTTATGAATGACTTGATCTGAAATAGGAGTGCACCAGGGAGCATGGAGATGGATTAGATCTAATAGATCTGAAATGACCACATATTGAATAATTTGTTTATGGTTTGATAAATTTGTGATGATGATATTATGATGTGTGTCTGTAACAATTTGTATGTCGAGATTTGGGTTTGACATACGTTGTATTGTAGCAAAGGTATGACTCAGTGATTACAGATATGTACACGAGTTTTCCATTGAGAAGTTGCGTACATACACGGATATTCTTTTGAGTAGTCGTGTATACATTCTATAGTATGGACAAATTTGTACGCAGGTATGAAAATTGCTTACATACACAGATATGATTTATAAGAGTCGTGTACATCTTCTAGGGTTTTGCAGTATGAGTTGTTAATGATGTCTGATCAGTTCTGTAATGTTTGCTGATGTCTGTTGATGATGTCCCTCTCATGATAATATGTGTTTGACAGTTCTAGTTGGGTTGAATTGTTTATGAAATGATATGTTGACTAGGGATAATGCTACTATGTGATGTTCTGTATCTAGTTCAGTGATCTGTGATGGGTTCAATATGTGATCCAGTGATTGATTTAGTGTGATAGTGACTTAGACTCAGTTGTTCAATATTTTGATATATGTATGCAGGTCCTCTTAAGGAGAAGTGCGTACATACGCGGTTATGACTCAGAATAGTAGCATATATATTCTAACATATGATTGAGCAGGGTTTGCAGTAGCAACAACTAGTTTTTGTGATGGGTGACATTGTTTAGCTTATTGTTGAGTTGTTGTGCATTGATATGATCTATCCTAGTTTAGTTTGATCTATTTGTATTGATTGATTAAGATTCAATGATTGCTTTGATGATTCCGTTGGTTCAGTGATTGAGTGATTTGAAAACTGTGGTAGTGACAATGATATATCAGATACAATGACAGTTATAGATGTTAGCAAATATTCAGTTTTTGGAGCGCCCCATTTTCTATTGATCAAGAATGAAGAAGACGATAACAAATAATTATTAGGTATGGGTTTTTGTTTTATTTGTGGTCCATTTCCTTGTCTAAGTAATAATGATGATAATGAAGATGACAATGAATCAACTGATCTTGCACTCATGGGTAAAAGTGAAAATAATCATTCTAAAGAGAAAACAGATTAAAAAATGACGACCCTAGAAGCAGAAGAACAAGGCAAGTCAGAAACAATGGACAATGAAGGTGTACCTATGCTAAGAAATAATAATTATCAGCAACAGAAAGAAAGATGAATTATAATCTAATGATCCTTGGATTTGATGTTTGGTATTTAGTATGCAATGGCTTCACCAAAACTCCTCCATTAGACGAAGAAGAGCAAAATAACATTAAGGCATTACGTGACATCATTAATAGCATACCTAATTCAACATTAAATAGGGTTATGTGTTATGCAACTGCAAAGGAAGTATGGGATAAGCTACAGAAAATTCATGAAGGTTGTTCATCAAGAGAACTATCAAGTAGTCATATTTCTAACAATGTGTCAAAAGATGAACATGACGATAAAACAACCTTTGTTATGTAAGATGGAGTTACTGATTCATAAGAAGAAATGTTAGAAGAAATAGTTAATCTTAGAAAAAAATTCATCTTTCTTTGAAAAAGATCATTAATCTTAAATATAAGTTGCAGACATATGATAACAGGGATCATATTAAATCAATAAATGTTGCAGTAGAATCTAAACAATATTGTGAAGGCCTTGAAGCAGATATCGTCTCTCTAAAAGTAGATCTTGAAAAGTCAAACAAGTGAAATAAAGAACTAATTCAAGCATTTGAAGAATGGGAGAATGGGTTGAAGGAAGAAATTATCAACTTAAAGGAGTGAATGGAAGAAAGAAGAAAGGTTGAAGAAGGAATAAGAAAGCAGTATCTTGAAAAGGAAAAGAAATACCAAAGAATGTAGGTTGAGGTAAACATTCTAAGAGGTAAATTAGAAGAAAAGGATAAACAATTGAGGTTTCAAGATAGTACTAAGATTTTGGATAATATTCTTAGTAGTCAGAGGTCTCCTTCCATTAAATCTAGTCTTGGTTTTCATGAAACTGTTAAAGGAGAATCTAGTAACAAGGGTAACAATGCAAAACTTGAAGTGCTCAATAAAGAGATAAGAAGTCAACCTCATCAACAACCAAGGAAAGTGAATCTTCAAAGGAAATCATTTGATCCTAACTATCTAAGTGTTAATCTATTCTCTTCTCTGATCAATAATGTTGAATGCTTTATATGTCATAATTATGGACATTTTGCAGCCAATTGTAGAAGCAGATTGTTTCAAACAAGGAGTCATCTCACAAGAAGTACATAAACTCCCAGGTACTTTGGTTTCTTCAAGGGATATTGTTTTACTTGCAACACATTTGGTCACAAAGCTAGTGATTGCAATAGAAGGAATATTAAACAGAAATATTATGATTCCTCTGCTCCCTTTTCCAGTCATATAAGATGTTATGTGTGTAACAAGTTTGGGCATGTAGCAAGAGAATGCAAGAACAAACCAATGAATCTCCATAAACAACATGGCAAGCAATCGGATAAGAATATTGATAGAGCTAAGAATGATGGATTCACCAACATTTCTCATAATAAGCATAAAGAAGAAGAACATATAAGGTGTGGTCTTGCTCTCTTCTCATTTGAAGATGAAGATGAATGGTGCATAGACAACGGATGCTCTCATCACATGACTGGAGATAAGAGTAAGATGGAGTCTCTCAGGAAAAACCAAGATGGTAAGATTATTCTTGGAAATAGTGCTCCAACAAAAGTTCTGGGAAAAGGTAGACCCAAAATTAATAAATATAGAAGAGAAGTTGATACTTTATTAGTTCAAGGGCTAAAGCAGAATATTCTAAGTGTAGGTCAAATGGTGGATAAAGGAAATGTAATTGTGTTTACATCAACCAAATGCAAGGTTATAGATGAATAAACTGGAAAGGTCATAGCAAGAGGATATAAAAATCCAGACAAATTATACGTTTTCAAAGAAATGAATTCTCATAGGAATGAGGAGGAAGGTTCCTCTTCTTCTGATTCATAATAAAAGAAGACGGTCTATACTACAGTACATTGTTTTAAAGCTTATGTCTCACAGGTCCTGAAGACGTTATGTGAGGTACATGACCTCATGAAGAGTAGGAGATGATTATCAGGTCCTCAGTATCAGTGATGTATGATCTTAGGAGGAGCTAACATATGTATATCTTGATGAAAATTCCCATGTTGATTTGATATTCATGTTGCTTATATTACTTACAGTGCATTTGATGTAGTAACAGTGAAACCGAAACATACAGTATAGGTTCAATGGGAGCTGTGGTTATGAAATTTGAGCATTTTACTTTCTGTACGTTGATCACATGAAGGATAGTAGTGTATATACGCAAGTTTGGTTCTATACAGTAGTGTATGTTTCTATATGATAAAGAAATAGTGAGACAGTTTCAGTGAGAGGTTCTGGTATATTTCAATCAAATTTCCTTTGGCTCTTCAATTCTAAAATTAGTTGGTTACAGTCTGTTGATGCTCAAATACTACTTAGAAGTAGTATTGGCTTGTGATGGTTTATTAGTTGTTGCAATATGTCATTATTGTTTTGGTTCTTTTAATGGCTTTAACAATTAATGAAGATGGATATGGTTAGACCTAACAGTGAATAGTTGGCACAGGTTCATGGGGAGCATTTGTTATTCTTCTAATAGTGCATTATTGGCATTATGATTTCTTGAGCATTCCTAGTTGCATAATGGTGTTCATGAAAAGTATATAAAATTGGTGATGCTACTGAAGACACATATGTTGCTTAAGTTTTGATATACTCCTTAGGTTTCACTTAGTAAAGTTGATTCTACATAATACACTTAATGAAGAATATGTGCATGCTATGGTTAATGACTCACTCTCTACTGGTTGAAATTTATATGTTGTTGTCATTATGTCTTATATGATACCTACATGTTGCTTGAGTTTCACACCTGGTAATGATGCATATGGTATGTTGCTCGAGGATTGTGGTTCTTCGTATATAAAGCATGTTGATATTGATGATATGAGATCAAGGAGATGGGATACTAACAAAGCTTGATTGTACAATCTCATGCTATGATTGGTTGATGATGATGAATTCTTACATATTGTTATCTCTATGTCATGGGATATCAATAAATTACAGATAGGAATCTTATGGATGATCACTTGAGTTGCCTATGGTGTGATGATTCTTCTTGATACATTTGATTGATGTTGAAGGTTCTCCTTATCTTTGATAGATGCATATGATGACATCATGATCCAAGAGAATGGTATTGTTTCCTATGAGGAAAAGGTAGGTTACATGAAGATAAGAGGATGGTTATTGATATACTATTGCTACAACTGCTGGAGACATTTCATATTTTTTCACATATTGATGATGCTGAAGGTTGATGCTACATTTCCCTATCTTACGTTATGATGCATGAAAATATATGTTGTTGTGCTGCAAAAGATCTATATGTCCTTGATGTATGTGTATTGAGCCTCCTCCTAAAAATCAACAACATATATCAACTCAAGGGGATGAGTTGATAACAGATCTCTACGGAACAATCTTATGATGTTGCTACAATTTGGTAATGCTACATACTTGATCACAAGTTGATGATATTGAAGCTACATTGTCTTATATTGCATATTGATGATGAGGATGTGCATGTTGGTATTCATATTGTTTATATCTATGTTGTAAGATCCTGAGATGACTATTATGGTATTTCTACCTCGTGGTTGAGGTCCTTGTCTTTGGTTTTGGTCATAAATGTCATATATGTCTCTTGATGTAAAGGTCACGTAAAGACGCATGATGTAATAATTGTAATATTCATTCATGTTTAAACTATTGGGGTCAAGTCAATTATGTCTGTAGTCCCATTTTGGGCATTCGATGTAATGTTGAATCAAATATGTAACCCCACTATGTTGGGTGATTGATGTAAGCATGAGTCCTTGGTGATAGGAAATGTCATACTTGGTTGGGTCATAGAATCGTGTACTTCATTGAAAATCTTCCAGAAGATTAAGCATATTCTTAGGGGGAGCATTGCCAATGTTAGTATTTTGCGGATCAGACCTACGATGATCCTCTCTACTAAGGGATAAAGAATTCTTCATTCAACATTGGTCATCCCTTTGCTCTTGATGTCAAAGGGAGAGAGTAGCTTGGTGATTGGAGAAGAATGCTTGGAGAGCAACTTGATATGTCTACAAATGTGTTTACAGGTATCTATAGGGGGCGATAACCAAACACCAAATTGGTTGCCATCAAGTTTGAACGGGGATATTTATTATGACTAAAGTATTGTCCTTGATTGCAACGTACTTGATAAAGATTTCAACATGCTAATAGTAGGATTATTATCCAGGCTAGTACAGATGTGACAAAGAGAATGAATACCAGTCTAGAGATAGAAGGATGATAAAGATAAAGTGTGAGAAAGTATACGCGTGTTTTGTGAAGAAAAGTCGTGTACATACGCAGATATGATGAAGAGAAGTCACATACAGTTTCCACACCATGGTATTATGAATACTAGTGGTCTTTACCATGGTATTGGCTCATAGTAATGAGTGTGACAACGAGTATTTGATCCCGTCAAAGTATACCATCGACATTATTAAGGGATTGGCCTAAGGTTTGGTTAAGGCTTGTACTATATAAGGAGATGGATATCAAGTGTTAGAGAGTGTATATGATGGATTATTTATGAATGACTTGATCTGAAATAGGAGTGCACCAGGGAGCATGGAGATGGACAGGGAAAATTTTAAGAACCACCCTAACTTTATATGTATAATAAATGGGCGAATCCCTATGATACATAGGAAAAATGGGAGGCAATTTTATCAATAATATAATATGTATATATAATTTTTTTGGCGAATATATCACCAAATTATATTATCTTGTAAAGTCATGGCGAATCTTTCACTAAATTATAAAATCTTGTAAGATCTTGGCAAATATTTCACTGAATAATAAAACATTGTGAAGTCTTGGCGAATGTTTTGTTAAAATATGAAACCACATATGATAATAGGAAAACATATTCATTAAACTGTAATTTTCTAACATACATGTTTGGAAAAAAGAAACATAATTTTCTCTTCCTACAAACAATGTTGCAAGTTTCAGTGGTCGTGTTTGTTAAGGTTCTTATTATACACTCTTTCATATCCTTCTATTAGTTTGATAATATTCCACAACAAATTTCTTGATAGGTGTTGATCTTGACCACTAGTTTTGATAATATTACGTCTCTCCCAATATAAATTGCTTATTAGCATAATTCACTACCTTCATATGTCTTCCACTTTTTAACAACGTTGTAACATGTGGATTAATTTCCTTTTTTGTGCACAATCTCTGCCTTTTAGGACAATATGGTGCAGTGGCCCAACCCCTACAGATCATTACGACAAACTAAGAATAATAGAGAAGATGAAAGGTTGTACAAACCAACATATTTTTCAAACAACTAATCCAACATCAGTACCTTAACTTTTTCATGAAGATATCATATTGAGAATGTTTGAAAAATGGTGGGAAATCTGGGCAGCGACTATCTCTCTTCTGCGAGGGTGATGCAGAAAGAGTGATAATATTTCACTGTTTTAATTTTTTTTTTGTTAAATCAGAAAAACCAATATTAATGGAGATATTGATATTTTTTTACTAAATTTTGTGAAGTGACTAAATGTAGCTTTAACCATTCACCTTAAGATGTTTTTTACAATATAATTTCCTAAGTCTATTTAATATATTCATTATCATAAAAACCAACCTATATCCATCTTAACTCCACATCTACCACTCTTAGAGGGACTTGGAATTAAGATGGATCTAAGCTGATAGAATTTCCCCTTTAAATAGTTTATGCTCACATGAATACCATGGTATTACCATGGGTTATCATAAATCTGGAGCTTTTAAACTACTATTAGTAATTTATAAAAATTAATCAAACTAATAATTGATTTTTATTTTATTTTTTTATTTTAACTGAGTTAAAATGTTTAAGTGACATTAAATTACAAGATCCATTTTTACTCTTGATCTACCAAGCCTCGAGAGGGATCAAATATTTTTTCACTCTATGCTAGTTTGCATATCACGATATTTGATCCCTCTTGGGGCTTAGTAGATCGAGAGTAAAGATGGATCTATGTTGGTTTAAATCTCCCCTTTAAATAGGCTACATTCCATGTGAATACCATGTGTCAATACCATGTGCCATCTTTATTTTTAGTAATACTAATATTGGGGTTAATAATGTTTTTTGCATGGTATTAATAATAATTTGGCCCATGGTATTTGGCCCATAGGCTTCACCTAAATATAACGCCTTTTTGAGTGTTCGTAAATATAAGGTGACTTATGGAGTAAATATAAAAAAATGTTTTATTTATTTACCATACCTCTCATTTATTTATATTTTTATTAATTTACCATACCTCTTTTAGTAATATGGTATTTGGCCCATAGGATTCACTTAAATAAAACCTCTTTTTTTAGCCTTCTAAAATAGAAAGAGGGTTATGGACTAAATATAAAAAGAGGTTTTATTTATTTACCATACCTCTAGTTTATTTATTTACCATACCTTTGGAGTAAGTATAAAAAGAGGTTTTATTTATTTACCATACCTCCACTTTATTTATATTTTTATTTATTTACACCCTTGAGTGTTACTAAATATAAGGTGACTTATGGAGTAAATATATATATATTTTTTAACCATACCTCTCGTTTATTTATATTTTTATTAATTTACGATACCTCTTTTATAAATATGGTATTTGACCCATAGGATTCACTTAAATAAAACCTCTTTTTTGAGCCTTCTTAAATAGAAAGAGGGTTATGGACTAAATATAAAAAAAGGTTTTATTTATTTACCTTTCCTCTAGTTTACTTATATTTTTATTATTTACCATACCTTTGGAGTAAGTATAAAAAGAGGTTTTACTTATTTACCATACCTCCACTTTATTTATATTTTTATTTATTTGTACCCTTGCCATCGATGAAAACCAGATTTGAAAAGAGGGAGCCGTTCACAGAAGAAATCAAGGCGATTGGGACCAAATACAACCTCCCAAACCACCTCCCAAACTAGAAAATGGGTGATTGCAAACAAATTTAACATTGCAAAGCAGAAAATCAGGTGATTGTAATGGAATATAACCTCCCAAACCAAGTGAATCAGGTCAAATGAGTCTTTTCATAGTTTATCCGCCCCTTTTTTTTGTGCTAAAATGAAAAAAATAATTATTTTTTAAATAAAAGTTGGACTAAATATATGAAATGGGTGTTTTATAAAAATTTCGCCCCTCTAAAATGAAAAACCCCTTAAATTTTGCCCTTGGGCTAAAACTCGCCCCTAAAATTTACCATGGAGATGGATCATATTGTAACAGTCCTGGTGAAAATTCCATGTAATAAAAGTTAATAAAGGAAAAATAATAACCATGGTTGATGGGACACTTATTTCAAACTAGATGTTGGGCAAAATCCTAGTGATGAGGATTACTTGTGATTGATTAATGGCTAAGGAAATTGGCAAAGGCAATGGCTAAGGCTTTGGAAAGGCGAAATGACAGTTTTGACACTATTTATGAAACTAATGGAAATTAGGAGAAAAGGGAAGTGAAAGATCACAGGTTGCATGTGAGGAGGAAAATGAAGGAAAATAATGGAAAATGAAGAAAATAGAGGCCTCATTCATAAAAAGGCTTCTGAGGATTAGTTGGTAACCTTTGTCAGTTCAGTGTTGGATCTCTCTCATTACTCTCTCTCTCTCTCTCATACTCTTGGATACTTAGAGTTTTCTTGGAGTTCTTTTGGAGGGTGTGGCATACTTGGATTTTTGGAGAAAGAAGGAAAAGAAAGAGCAGGAAAGTGCAAGAGGACATTGGGATAAGCAACTAAAATAGTTTTGTGTGCAGGTACCGAGTTGGGTGTATGTTTTCCTCACTAGTTTTGGCATACATGGAATTTGCATGTGGATTTTTTGTCATGATCTGTCACTGGCATGGAGGATTGCTTAGATTGACAGTGTATTGCCTAGCCTTTCCATTTCTTGGATAGCCATGGATATTGTGGGTTTATTTTCCTTGTTTGTTTTGGTTGATTCTCATGTTTCCTTAGCTTGGGTTGAGTATTAGTTCTTGGAATCCCTGGTTGGGCAAACGCTCTGAAAGCCCTGTAATAGCTTGGGTTGAGTTACTAGTCCTGGAAGCCTTGGTTGGAAAAATTCTTTGGAAGCCCTTGGTGGGTTTAGTTACTAGTCCTGGTGATCCAGGTGGATATTGGTGGCCACTTGCCAAGTCCACCTGGACCCCCACCATTGTTTCTCTCAGCATTTTCAGTTTCCTTAATTGTAGCACAACTTACTATTTTTAGCAGTTTTTCGGGTCCTGAACTTCTGGAGCCGTTTTGAGGCCCTAAACGACGTTTTTTGGGAAATCTGGGGGCAACATGGATCCATGTTGCCCTTCCCAAAGTGGTCGTGCTCGGATAGATCTTTCTAACGAGCTGTTGTACGCATCAAACGGAGATCGTATGCCAAAGTTACGACCCCGGGAAGTTGATGTACCAATTTACCCAAACGTGGCCCACAGTTTGGCGTTTCATCTCCTAGGGTTAGGTTTTGGAATGTTAAGGGTTTTGCATTGTTTCTCAACAATAAATAGGCCTTCGAGCCTCATTGTAAAACAGTTCAGAGGCATGTAGCGACCACATCTCTTCTCAGAGATAAGCTACCATCGCCCTAGCTGGTTTATTTCCATTTCTGGTTGTAAGCATATTTCAGTATTTTCCATTAATGAAATGAAGTATTATTTCCGCTGCATCTTTGTGTATATGGTTATCTCTGTAATTTGTTGCGTTCCTGTTTAAATCCGGATCAGTGGTATCAGAGCGGTCTGCTTTTTCTCTATTTTTCTTTGCATGTCCCCAACAAGGTCGGGATATAAGGAGTTAGGGCTTGAACTGGTTGAACCTTTGCAAGACCAGCCTCGCAAATCCCGACGGCCTCCCATGGCGGATGAGAAGAAAGACGAGGGGGCAGGAGATCCCATCAAAATCTTGCTCGAAGAAGCCCTCGAGCGACAACGGAACGCGATGATGGACAACTTTGCCCAGATGCTTCAGCGGCTACCCAGAAGCGACGCATCGGCTTCCAGCAGCTACTCTGGAAATGCCACACCCTTTAAGGTACAAGTTAATTTTGAAATCCCCATATTTGAGGGTCAGATAGACGCAGATGCCGTAGATAAATGGTTAAATCTTCTAGAGGGTTATTTTTCTGTTCATGAATTTTCGAGTCGGGAAAAGATTGTTTTCGCTCTTCTCAAAGCAGCCCCCCACGTCAAGGACTGGTGGGAAACCTACTGCGAGCAGAAGGATGAAAGTACTGGCTCACTATTTTCAGCCGCACCCACCTGGAATTGATTCCGGGATGCCATCAAGGAGCAGTACTACCCTGTCGTAAGCTATGAGGATGAATACATAAAGTGGACCACGCTACGGCAAGGAAGGGACCAAGACGTGCCGGAGTTCACCAATCTTTTCCATACCCTTCGCACAAAGTTGGGTATCAAGGTTTCAGAGCAACATTTGATACTCAAATACCGTGGCTGCCTGCACAAGTACATCCAGGAAGAAATACAATTCCTGAACATCTCCTCACTCGGCGCAGCATACCGATATGCCGTCAAGGTCGAGCAGAAGTTTAAACAAAAGAAGCGAGAGTTTGGATCTGCAAATCCAAAGCAGGGGAAAGGTGCCCCTAAACCACAAAACAAAGGACAAAGCCAAGGCGGGACGGCCCAAGACAACCTGCCGAAGCTGCAAGCAAAGAACAACGCCGCGAAGCCGAAAAAGGACACTGGAAAATGGTGTGAGTTCCATAAGAGCTCCACTCACAACACAAGTGAGTGTCGGGCCAAGCAGTCACTGGTGGCTGAGCTAAAGGTTTCAAAATCAGATGCATGTTCCGACTCTGAGTCAGAACCCGATAAGGGGAATGAAAAAGGGAAGCAGATCATTGGTGCAGATCCCAACGCCACTGTTGCTACCGCCAAGATCCAGAAAAATGAACCCGAAGATCCAGAGGAGGAGGAGCGTCTCTTCCACTCCCAGATGTGGGTAAAGGGCTCCCCGATACAATTCATTGTTGATAGCAGGAGTCAAAAGAACCTCATTTCGGCAGAGGTCATGAAGCGCTTCGGCTTACCGACCACAGCACATCCACAACCATACACCATTGGGTGGCTTCACCAAGGACGAGATCTTCGCGTGAGCTAGCAGTGTCGCCTTCCATACAACATCAAGCCCTTCACGGATGAGGTATTGTGTGACATTGCTCCCCTTGAAGTTTGTGATGTATTATTAGGACAGCCATACTTGTGGAAGCGACATGCTGTGTATGAATCAAGGCCCCGTGTTGTCATTATTACATTGGGAAATAAGTTGTACAGGATACCAGAGGTAGCACCACCTACCACCATCTCTTTGATTACTGCAAAATAATGCAGTAAGATCATTTCCAAAACCAGGAAATTTGTTTTCCTGATGATACGCCCTCAAGGAAAGAAGAAGACGGTGGCGCGACCTCCAGAAGGGGTCCCTCTGCACGACAACTACAGATGGACAAGGTTGTGGAGGAGTACAAGGACATCTTCACCTCCCCTGCAGGGGTTCCTCTGCACTGTCAGGTCAAGCACTCCATCGATCTGACCCCAGGTGCGCCGCTACCCATTGGACCAATTTATCGGCGCTCCGTTCTGGAGAACAATGAAATCAAGAGACAGATTCAGGAGCTCCTGCAGAAAGGTCACATCCGTCCGAGTTCATCGCCTTGTGGGAGCCCGATCGTGTTGGTACAGAAGAAGGATGGGACATGGAGACTCTGTATTGACTATCGAGCACTGAACAAGATCACTGTCCGTAATAGGTACCCGATCCCACGGATTGATGACCTCCTGGACCAACTAAAGGGGGCGAAATATTTCAGTAAGATCGATCTGAAGTCAGGATATCACCAGGTACCAATCGAACCCTCTGATGTGTGGAAGACTGCCTTCAAATCCAAGGAGGGCCTTTTCGAATGGTTGGTTATGCCTTTCGGATTGACGAATGCTCCTGCAACCTTCATGAGGCTAATGGATGACATCTTGCGGCCATTCACCAACTCCTTTGTAGTAGTATACTTGGATGACATTCTGATCTTCAGCCAGAGTTGGGAAGAGCACCTCCACCACATACGATAGGTTCTCCAAACACTGCGGCAACACAAGCTATGTGCCAATTTGGAGAAATGCACTTTTGGCATGACCCAGGTTCAATATCTGGGATACATCATTGATGAACAGGGGGTGCATGTCGATCTAGCCAAGATCCAAGTCATTCGGGATTGGCCATCTCCAACCACTCTAACAGAGCTCCGCAACTTTCTAGGTCTTGCCAACTTCTACCGCAGGTTCGTGTTGGGGTTTTCTCATATTACTTGGCCCTTGAGTCAAGTCACTAAGGGAGGGGCAAAAGAAAAATTCTTTTGGTCTGAATCTCAACAGAAGGCATTCATGGAGTTGAAGGATCTCCTCTGCACGACACCAGTGCTCGCGTTACCAGATTTACAACAACCATTTGAGGTCGAGACAGATGCCTCTGACTATGCTATTGGGGCAGTCCTTACTCAACATGGACATCCAGTGGCATATCACAGTGAAACACTTTCAGACACAGTCCGGAAGTACCCCACTTATGATAAAGAGATGTATTCCATTGTACAGGCCTGTCGACAATGGAAGCATTACATTTTGGGGAAGGAAACAGTCATCCACACAGACCACCGACCCCTGCAGTTCATACAGACCCAAGGGAAATTGCAGAATGATCGCCATCAGAAGTGGTCTACATACATGCGACAGTTCCACTTGAATATCAAGTATAAGAAGGGCAACACCAATAATGTTGCAGATTGCCTCAGTCGACCACCGATCATGGTGTTAACCACCATGCTCAACTCTTGTGGGCACGAGACTTTTGACTGGCCACTTCTCTACAAAAGCGACCTAGAATTCGGCCACACATACCAGGCACTCTTGGAGGGTCGGTATGTTCCAGATTTTCACCTCCAGGATGCCCGTTATGCCACCTGGGTCACCTTTGTGTTCCTTCAAGCGAGCGTGCCAAGATGATTTGGGAAGCACACTACAGTCGAGCTGCTGGGCATTTCGGGGTCGAGAAAACAGTGGTTGTACTGCAAAATTATTTCTATTCTCCGAATCTTCGACAGGATGTTGGGAAGTACATCAGATCATGTACTGCCTGTGCCATTGCCAAACCGACCATTATGAAGCACGGCCTCTATACCCCGTTGCCTACCCCTAGTCGACCTTGGGAATCCATCTCCATGGATTACATGTCAGGCCTTCCTTCCACTAAGCATGGAAATGACTGTGCTTTTGTGGTCGTCGACAGGTTCTCGAAGATGGCCATTATGGCGGCCTGCAAGAAGAATATCACAGCAGAAGCCACTGCTAAACTCTTCTTTGAACGAGTGTGGGTGCACTTTGGGATCCCACAGTCTATCATCTCAGATCGGGATAGTCGGTTTCTCAGCACATTTTGGTCCAGTCTCTGGTCAATGCTGGACACCAAACTCACGAAGTCCACAGCCTTCCATCCTCAAACTGGTGGCCAGACAGAGGTTGTCAATAGGATGATTGTGCACATTCTGCGCATGTATAACTCAAAGCATCCACACACATGGGACGAGAGCCTCCCCTATGTTCAGCACAGCTACAACCGAGCTCTTCACAGCTCCACTGGCCATAGCCCTTTTCAGGTGGGTTTGGGCTTCCAACCACTATGCCCCATTGATGTGGCCATGCCACTTGCAGCTACTCACATAAATTCAGCTCATGTCCAGTCCGAAACAGATAAGGCCACCAGCTTCATTGAGTGCATCCAACATATTCGCCAGCAGGTCCATGACATTATTGAGAAATCAAATGCCAAGTACAAGCAGCGACATGATCAACATCGGGTGCCACACAAGTTTCAGGTGGGCGACAAAGTCTGGTTGCATTTGCAAAAGGAACGCCCTACTGGAGCCTGTTGGAAATTAATACCACTCCGATATGGTCCTTACACCATTACTAAGGCTATGGGAGACAATGCATTTGAGCTCAGCATTCCCCCATTCCTTGGCCTGCACCCAGTGTTCAATGTGGACTGCCTTCGGCCATACTTTCCACCATTGCTAGACACATCCGACATTGCAGAACAGCTCAAACCCACAGAATTAAATCTAGATTGCATGGAACAAGCTGCAACTGATCGGATCATGGACACACAGATCAAGAACACTCGCCAACAGAATATCCAACTGTATCGAGTTGTCAAAGCAGGCCAACTCCTTCAGCAGGGCAAGTGGCTCACCAGGGAACAAGTTCAGCAAAAGTTTCCTCATCTCATGGAGGAACTCAACGCAATGGGGACCATTGCTTCCTAAGGGGGGAGGAATGATCCAGGTGGATATTGGTGGCCACCTGCCAAGTCCACCTGGACCCCCACCATTGTTTCTCTCAGCATTTTTAGTTTCCTTAATTGTAGCACAACTTACTATTTTTAGCAGTTTTTCGGGTCCTGAACTTCTGGAGCCGTTTTGAGGCCCTAAACAACGTTTTTTGGGAAATATGGGGGCAACATGGGTCCATGGACCGATGTCGCCCTTCCCAAAGTGGTCGTGCTCAGATAGATCTTTCTAACGAGCTATTGTACACGTCAAACGGAGATCGTATGCCAAAGTTACGACCCCAGGAAGTTGATGTACCAATTTACCCAAACGGCGCCCACAGTTTGGCATTTCATCTCCTAGGGTTAGGTTTTGGAATGTTAATGGTTTTTCATTGTTTCTCAACAATAAATAGGCCTTCGAGCCTCATTGTAAAACAGTTCAGAGGCATGTAGCCACCACATCTCTTCTCAGAGATAAGCTACCATCGCCCTAGCTGGTTTATTTCCATTTCTGGTTGTAAGCATATTTCAGTATTTTCCATTAATGAAATGAAGTATTATTTCCGCTGCATCTTTGTGTATATGGTTATCTCTGTAATTTTTTGCATTCCTGTTTAAATCCGGATCACCTGGAAGCCTTGGTTGGACAAAGGCTCTGGAAACACGACGGAAGTTGTAGGTTGAGTTACTAGTCTTGGAAACCTTAGTTGGAATAAATGCTTTGGAAGCCCTGGAAGGATTAGATAAAGACCATTCTGATGATGGTTTTGTGATGTCTGGTAGTGAGGTGGAATCATTTTTTGATGGGTTGAGGTGGATGGCCTCTAGAAGCCTTGGATGGTTTTTTATTGACGTGTTCTATGAGATACCACATTCATGCTTGGAATATGGCATGGGGGTGAATGGTTGAAGAGAGATTTGGCTCAGTCATTCTACGGTTGGGTGGAACGTGGAAGTGTTATAGCATTATTCAGCACTCATGTAGTCATGATGCTTTTATATGGCCTTGGGAAGCCCTTTCCCATTCAGACTTGATCATATATTAAAAAAATAAAAAAATACATATGTGACTCAGCCTTTATAAAATCGCGTGTACATCTGGGTACCATGATACCGAACCCACGTACATAATTTAAAATATGAAAAAAAAAACCTATTTCTCGGGTGGGGTTTACAGGTTTCACCGGAAGCCCACCTACAGGAGCTTGTGGCCTACTAAATTAACTGATTTCTTGTGGTATTTATACACCTCATGGGAAGGCCTAATTCATAGAAGGAGATAGGATATCGACATTATAGCCCTTTTGTCCCCAGATCAAATATGATTTCCCCTATTCCTCCTGCACTTCCAGTCATAGGAAACCCTTGTTTCCTTGTAGAGATGTTTATGTTCCATTATATGACATCATTTTGCACATATTTAGGTGATCTTTGAGGATTGGGCTGGAAGGATCCGAAGGAAGGTTCGTTGGTGCCATGGATGGATCAGGTTGTATTCTTCCACTCCTATTTGTTTTTGTCAATAAAAGAAGCTCTGTCTTGTTCCTAAAATGTTTTGATCTCATGTTTCTATAATTCATGTCTAACATATTATGATTTATATATCTATACTTGATTATCTAACATGTCTAATATGCACATTCTTTAAAATCTTTGCTATGTATTTGCTCCTCTGGTTTGTGTTGCAGCGCTAAGCTTATTAGAGGAAGCAGAGTGTTTGGGCCCTACAGGATCTACATCAGACGTAGGACCTTCAAGTATTCTTCCTAAACCCACTTTACTAGTTTTCATAATGTGTTTTCTTGATGAGTGCTTCTTGTTGATAGTTTGTTTTCTCTCTGTAATGGTTGTCAACCCTTACCTCAGGGATTTTTTTCCCGCTAATAGAATTGGCTACTCCACTGGGGAATATAGTCTTGTATTTCCTAGAAGGGTTTTTTTATTCTTGATTTGGGATCTTTCGTCTTGTTTCTTGATTTTTCCAGTCTTATTGATTTTGTTGCAGTCTGGGCAGTTAGTCTGATCTTTCAGATCAGGCCTGTACTTTTTATTTTTCCTTATTTTTCTACTTATACATGTTTTTATTTGTACACAATCATGTACACACGTGGCTAATTCCAAAGGAACTCACATACATGTGTGTTTCTTCAGTCATAGTCGCGTATACACATGACTTTCTTGATACACAGTCGCGTATATCTGGAAAAGTTTGATTTTTTCAAATCTTTTCTTCCAGTTCTAGGAAGTAGCCTGATTTTATTGCTTTATAAGAATCATTTACTATCTGGAATGATCTGATTTCTTCCCGGTGTCGGTTTCTTAGTATCTTTTTGCAAAAATAAGTTGTCAACCTAGGGTTTTCTATTTCGCGAAGTGTTGTGCTTTTGAGTTTGGGTTTCAGACCTTTTGACAAAGTGTCTAACCATTCCATACATTTGGAATAGAGATTTGTTTTTTAACTTGCTTTAAGGTCAAATATTTTCATTTCTTTACTTGCATTCTTGAAGTTGCCTCTTTTTGCTTCTTTTTTATGGTTTGAGAAAGATTTACAACTTTGGTTCAGTGAAAGGTTTTGGGTTTCCTGAGATCTTTTGTTTGCTAAGTCTTTTGTGTGTCTTTTTTATTAGAACTTCCAAGTGTTTTGTCCCTTTTTGTTGGCCTTATCATTCCAATGATTATTTGTGGCCAATGAGCTTTGGTGCCCTTTTCACTTGATTTTGATTTTAAAGTCAATGGTTGTTTTTCTTCTTGAATCCTTTATTCAAAATCTTTTTAAAAGAAAAAAAGAAAAAAATATTTGTTTTTGTCTTCCTTTTCTTTGTTTTGGTCTTTTGTTTTCCAACATATGTGTGAATTATGGTTTGAAGTTGAGATTTTCTTCACTTGAGAATCCTTTTTCTTGGATGTTTGGTTCTCTTTGTTTGAGAAATTTTTTTACTTTAGGATTATACATTTGTTGCTTTTAAAAGCATTCCTTAGAATCTTCCACTTAGGCATTCTAGTATGCTTTAGCTAGTTTGCATTTTAAGCATTTTAATATCTTTTGGTAGATGTTGAGTATGTGAACGAAAAATAAAATGAAATAAAATAAAAAGGAATTTTTAATTTATTAAGTTCCTCGTAGAGCCTTTGTAGAAATCACTTTTCATAAAAAAAAAAGAGTTGCATTTTCATGTAGGTATGTTTTCTAGTGATTTCTTTCGAGTCAAAACACCATCAATTTCACTTCCTCTACTCCTGACTTAAAAAACAACTACTTAAAATCAAGCACTTAATTAAAATGAACTATACTTTTGTTTTTGTCATAGATACATCAATTAGTCTAGGGCATTTAGGACCTTGGAATAGGTGTGTGGAGAGTTAACTCTCCAAAGCCACTCTAAACTAAAACATAGAATTTGATTAAAGAGTGCAAAATCCAGTCTCGTTAAGTTGTCTAAGAAAGCTCTTCTAACACATGAGTTAAGCAGGAGGATGAGTGAAGAAAAGGAAAGAGAGATACCCCCTCTCCTACTTGTTAGATCCCGCGCCAATCAATGTTTCGCTCGGCTTCCGATAGGAACTAGTGACCTTAGTTGCATATCCTAGGGACCACACAGGTGACTGCAGGAGGGAATATCTGTGGTACCTAAGACAGACATTGTATCACTTTCATAGTACTTCTAGAGGGTGCCCTTGCGAAGCTCAGGTACTTGCACCAACAAAGGCTATTGTCTGGAGGTCAGCGTAAATTTTTATGATACCTTCGTTGGTAGGCTTGGGTTGTAATTATCCAAAACTATCTTTGAAAGGTCCTTATCTTCTCTTTCTTGTATTTTGGTGTCCGGTCCTCATCACCCGGAGCGTAAATACTTGGAAACTGCTTGTTTGGTTGTATCTTTAGGGAATTTATAGTGGAGTGCTCATTTCTCTTTGTATCTAGTTGGATTTAGGTGGACTTGTCTTGTCACTTTTGAACTTTTGATTCTGAGTGATTGACCATCCACTCCACTAGTCTTGAAAGGATTTTGATCTTTCTTTTGAAATTGTGGAGTTGCCTGCTTAAGGGAAAAGGTTTGATTGTGTATCTCTCTTGCTTGAAAAGTCATTTGAACAATCTTGTAAGGGAAGGATTTGTGTATAGGTTGGGTATGGACAATATTCCTATGGAGGCCAACCAAGGGACCCTTTCAATAGGGGATCCTTATGCTTTTACTTTCTTTGGAAATATTGGCATCCCATTGATGGTCACTTTGAATATTCTTGGTTTGAATGTTGGACTACTAGTTTGGCTGTGGTCCACTCTGAATATTTTGAATATTCTTGAAGCTTCTCAGAAGAGTGCTCTATTTTAAGGGCATCAAATGGGTGTTAATTGTTCATCTTCTTCACAACAGAAATCTAGGCTTCCTATTTCTCCTCCCTCTTGTAATAAGAAATCTAAAAAGAAGAGAAATAGGAAGAATAAGAAGAAGAATAGTTCTATCCATGAATCATCACCAAATAGTTATGTTGGATATGAGCCTTTAGCTGCAACAAGTCATGCTGGGGGAATAAGTCTAGTCACTGCAAGTCATACTAGAAATGCATCACCAACCTCTATAAGTCATGTTGGATATGAGCCTTCAGCCTCTACAAGTCATTCTGGGGGCATAAGTCTAGTCACTACAAGTCATACTAGCAATGAGTCACCTAACTTTGTGAGTCATATTTCTATTGACTCACCTACTTCTGTGAGTAGGACTGGGGGCACAAGTCTTATCTCTCTTTGGAAAGAGTCACTAACCTCTGCGAGTCATGTTGGGACTCTCCACCAACCACTGCTAGTCATGTTGGTAGAATGGATGTTGATTAGAAACCTAGGCGTAGAAGATTTAAACCTAAGTTCCCTTCTAAGATATGTAAGGGAGATCATCTTACTCATTTGTGCCCTGGTATTTTAGTGGTACAAAGGTTGTGGTCCGAGTTTGAAGGTTCTTCTACTACTGAATCTTATATGGTTTCTCAATAGTCTAATCAACCAGTGGCTAATGAAGTGGTTTAGCCAATGCAATCGTTGATCGATTCCACTCCTCTTTTGGGGGGTGAAGTGCCTAACAACAAAGTATTTTTGATTTCTAGTATAGAGCCTTCTGGTCTAGGGGGCATGCCAGTGTCTTCGAGTGTGCATCCTCCAAGTTCTAGGAGTGTTTCCTTTGATTGGGATAATCTTGTCGAGTCGTGTCTTCCTTCTGTTGCACCTTTTAAAATAAGAGTTAGAGTTAATTCCACAAATGTCTATCGATGTATGGTGGATGAAGGATCCTCTACAAGTATTATATCCTCCTCAACTTGGAAAGCTTTGGGTTCTCCAAAGTTGTTGATAGCTAATAGTCAGTGGTTAGCCTATGATAGAAGACCTGGTAAATCTTTGGGTGTTCTTCCTTAATTCCTATTACATTAGGTGAGAAGATTTTCTTAATTGATATGGTGGTGGTTGATCGCCCTTTAGACTTTAATATGCTACTTGGGCGTGATTATGTCTATGTTATGAATGTTTTAGTGTCTTCACTCTTACCAGTGATGTATTTTCCTCATAATGGAATTATTATCACTATTGATCAGCTTGCATATGAAAATACCCTCCTAATTCGAATTTACTTCAAAATACCCTTGGTATGTTCCAAGTGTTCAACTATACTCTTCCCCGCCACGGGTGAACTATGTGGTGTTATATCCTCAATGCTCAATTTCTTCTTAGAAGGATCCTTTGAACTATTATTTTCCTTCTCGGGACTTAGTTTCGACAGTTGATCGAGTGATTTTTCCTGTGGGAGCATGGGACCCCTTAGTTCCCTCTTTTGATCCTTCTAGTTCTCATGATTTTTTGGAAGATGAGTTGCCTTCGTAGGAGGAAATTTTTGAAGCCATGAGTTTTAACTACCAAAGGAGTCCTTGGCCTGAGCCCCACAAGGGGCTTGTCCTGAAGAACTATTATGCGTAAGCCACAAGGTTGTGTGGTTCCCTGTACCATATTGTATATATAAGGTATGCACTTTCAAGTTTTGTATTCTATAACACAAGCTTTTATTCGAGGTTTGTATATGGGATGTATTAACTTCTTGCCTAGTTTTCTTATTTATGTCTACAGAACTTGGAAGACTTCTCTTTTAGGAATTTTTATGGCTGATCCGCTTTTATAGGTTTTGGTTCTTGAAACTGGCATATAGGTTAGGTTTTTCACCTGTATTGTGCATTTACCCCAAATTCCTTTTTCCATTTTGGCCTTAGGATCAAACCCACCAGGATGTGACATAGAAACTTCTCATTGCTTAGAAGTGTCATAACTTGTGAGGTAGAGCCTATCTTATCATGGGTGCCCTAAATAGTACCTTGTTGTCACTTAGCACCCATGCTAAACTTTTATTCTTAGGCTTGGGAGTCCTCTTTAGTCTCACCATAACTTTGTGACGAAGCCTCATTCTTCTTCTTTGCTATTTTTTTGGCTTTATACCCTAGAGACTCCCATGTGTTAATTTGTATTGTGCTTTGCATATTGACTACTTGTACCTTTTTGGCCTTAAGGCGACTTCATTTGGACTCATATATAAGTGAATTTTTACCAAGGCCTTTTTGCAAGTTCAAAACCATGCATTCATTTGCCTCTGCGACTTGACACCGTACACCCGTGGAAAGAATATTCCTTTGAGTGTCGATGACCAGTTTCACCACCTTGCATCGAGCAATAGGAATGTTCCAGCCCCATGAACTAGAACATCTATTTTTAGACACTCGTTCTTTCCATTGTACTATAGGCATTCTTTTATTTTTTTTAGGCTTTAAATATGAAAAAGACAAAAAATATATATATTCTAAAAAGAGCAGGAACGAGACAATTACTTACATATTTAATGGAAACATGAGTCAGTTATGTATCCCTTGAACAAAGCACTCAAAACAATTATTTCTGCCCTTTGGGGATGGGATTTAGTTTGACTTTAGGAGATCCATAACCTTGTTATTGAGTCATTCCTTCTCCGGTTGGTTATGTCTTCCAATCATATGGATAGTTTGTTAATGCCTCCTACATTGCAAACTTATACAATTTTATTTATGCTTTTGTATAGTCATATATGAGTCGTGCTTTTATTTAAGGGAAGTCAACCTATGTCAGCCATTCTACTGTGTCTCTTGACTCATTTTCAGTCGGCCATTTTGCAGTGTCTCTTGACTCATTTTCAATTGTCCATACCTAGTCTGCCAAAGTTATGTTCAGTATCGCATCAGTCATTTGGTCCTTCGCTCGTGCTGGTTAAGAAGGCCCCTATTGAATTCTTGCTGGAAGATCTGCTCTTATCGACTCCGACAAATTTCTCTGAGAGTAGGCCTAGAGCCGCACCCTAGCCCTATTTACATCATTGATAGGTGACCTTGTGCTCAACATCGATCAGTATCATGGGTCTTTGACTGAGTGGTTTCCCTTGTGTTTGATGCCAACTTACATTATCACACATTGGGATTCGTGCAGTACCTTGGTTTCCATTTTACCCTATTGGTGGATTCCTTGCCTCTTTGTCAGTTTTCATTATTGGTTGGTTCATAGGATTTCTATCATGCACTAGCCACATCTTGTGTACGCCGGAAACGTACTTTGGAATGGTTACTTCATCTCTTTTCATCTGAGTTCTTCCAAATTATTGGCCTGTAACCTTTGGCCTGCAGGTTACACTCATGCTAGTTGATGTGGGATGCCTTAATGCCTTCCTTCGAGTAGATATTTTCCCATCGACTCCAACTCATTGCTTTGGGAATAAGATGTAGAGTCCTTTTTTTAGTACCTTAGGGTTTGCAGTCATTAGTGGAAAACTCCTTCATTATATACATTGAGAATACATCAATGTCTCCTAATTGATAGATTCTCTCAAGTGTTCAACTTCAACACATTTATTCACACTTGTTATATTGTACTAGGGTACCTTGACTATCATCATCATTATTGGTGAGTTGTCTTGCGTTTGTTAACAGTATACATCAATGACCGGTAATCAAACGATTTCTCACATGGTCGACTTTAACTCATTTATTCCCATCGTGTAGAAATTTACCATTTTGCAGTCAATGAAGACCTCAGGTTGTGTCAACATCTTGGTTCACTCGTCAGTCCTTTAATCTTTTCTATCAGTGCATCCAGACACCCTTATATGTTGCATTTCATCTTAGCAATATTCTATATGTTGAAACTTGAGTTTTATGTAGTACCACTATTCCACCTATATGACATGGTACTATTTTGGGGATCAGTTATGCAGTATTAGTGATCAGACATTCTCTGAGCATCATTGATCAGTTCTTATACATGTGATATTGAGACATAGCTCTGCTCTCCTCCTTTGCGGCTATGATCAAATGATCCACTATGTATTCTTCAGTCTTCTTTGTACACTTATGTATACATGATGGATCCACTTTGTACTTGATCAATGGACATGATTTATTATCTCTGAGCATGGGTATGTCCGCCTTAGACATGAGTCTTCTTTCTAATTCCTTACACAGGTATTCAGCTGGCTGGAATCTAGTGATCTCCTCTCAGGTTCTCAAATGATCTCTATGTGCACTTAATACATTTCAACCATCATGTACCCCTTCTGACCTCATATATTAGGGGGCATCTATTATAACATTATTCAGCACTCTTGCAGTCATGATTCTTTTATATGGTCTTGGGCAACCCTTTCCCACTAAGACTTGATCATATATTAAAAAACAATTTTTTTAATTCCATATGTGACTCTGCCCTTATAAAAGCGCATGTACACACGGGTACCATAATACCGAACCCGTGTACATAACTTAAAATATGAAAAAAAAAGGTCCTATTTCTCCGATGAGGTTTACGGGTTTCACCGAAAGCCCACCTACAAGAGCTCGTGGCCTAACTAAATCAACTGATTTATGGTGGTATTTATACACCTCATGGGAAGGCCTAATTCATAGAAGGAGATAGGATATTGAAATTGTAATCCTTTTGTCCCCAGATCCAGTTTGATTTCCCTTGTGCCTCCTACACTTGCAGTCATATGAAACCCTTGTTTCCTTGCAGAGATGTTTATCTTCCATTATATGACATCCTTTTGCAAATATTGAGGTGATCTTTGAGGCTTGGGCTGGACGGATCCGGAGGAAGTTTCGTTGGTGTCGTGGGTAGATCAGATTGTATTCTTCCACTCCTATTTGTTGTCAATAAAAGGGGTTTGGACCATATAGGATCTACATCAGATGTAGGACCTTTGGGTATTCTTCCTAAACCCACTTTACTAGTTTTCATAGTGTGCTTGCTTGAATGAGAGATTCCTGTTGATAGTTTTCTTTCGCTCTGTTAAGGTTTTCAACCCTTACCTCAGGGAGTTTTCTCCCACTAACAGGAAGTCCCATCCCAGGTTTTGATTTTGCATAATCAATATGAGGTTATTTATCCTTGTATTTCTATGAGTATTATACTAGTTTATATGTGGATCATATGGCTATGATTTCATTGGTATTTTTGTCGCTATTATGTTGGTTATATATATATATGTTTTATGATAGAATCTATGTATGCCTCTCATCATGTTTTTACTAGTAAATGAATAAACAATTTATCTATGACCTAATGGATGAAATGGTCGTTGATGTGTTGAGGCATCAATGCTTCTTAGCGATTCTCAGCTAAGTATGAGACCCTTATTCTCATATATGTTATTTACACCTGTAGATTACATATTCGTGATATGTTTAACAAAATGCCTGTCATGGATAGTAGGGTCCAGTCAATATCTGATTCAAGTGATTGCATGTATACTATCATTTCCTTGTTATTTTACTATTATGAAGATGTCATTCAATTTTGGATAGTGACCTGGGCTCTGGGCCTGAAAAATTGTCTCAAATCTCGGGGATGTCAGCAAACCACAGTGAAAAATAGTCCCTGGATGCTGACTTGCAAGCCTGTGAGAGTGTCGAGAGGTCCCTAGATGCTGGCATACCCATAGCATGAGAGCATCTAGAGGTCAAGTGGTCCAAAATCTCAGTGGGACCCATGGGTTGATTAGCAAAAAGGTTGGATTACTTCCTGAGGGTCCTAATGTTGATGTTGAATGTCTGTATGGTGTGTTTCCGTCAGTTCTGCTTCCTTAACATGAATTAGGAGGTTGAATCATATCATAGTGGCCTCTTGTCACATGTTTACCCCGGCTAGCCGACTGCTTGTGTAGATTTGGGAGGAGGGTGTTACACATATCTAATAGATTTGAAATGACCACATATTGAATAATCTATTATGGTTTGATAGATCTGTGATGATTTGAAATGTAACATAGATGGGGCCTCTAAAGGAAATCCGGGTATGGCTGGTTATGATGGTGTGATAAGGGATGAGATGGGCTGCATACAATACATTTTTTATTTCAATTTGGGAAGAGCTACAAAAAATATGGCGGAGCTAATGGCTTTAGAGAAATGTTTTGAAATATTGAAAAATGACAATCTTCAGAATATTATAATTGAAGCAGATTCTGCGCTGATCATTAATTCGGTCAAGAGAATCTGTTGTGGTTTGGCTCCGAAAAAGGTCTCGAAACACTGGAGGTTACTTCAGGTCTATCAAAGAATCCATCTCCACCTTTAGAATATGAGAACCTTAAGTTTCACACATGTTCACAGGACGTCCAATAAATTGACAGACTTACTTTCCAATAAAGGTTCTCTCTGCACTCAAAGTAGTAATACGTACAGATGGTAAAAGGTTCCACAAGGTAGATTGAGGGACGAATGTCTCAACCAGGGAAATGAGGACTGAGAGATACATCAGAACATAGCATGTCAGCAGTACTAGAGGTTTGGTTTTGTAGACACTCAATCAACATGAAGTGGTTTTCTAGAGGTAATTTTATAAGCGGCACGCAAGCCTCTCCTAGCTTTATCAGTCCAGAACAACACAGACACAGAGTTCTTGGGTGGGAGATGATCTACAACTTGAGGATTTTTTCAAAACTTTCTCCTTACACAGATCAACTCAGTTTGGCTCGGTGGGAAGAGGGGGTGAAGAGTCTTCAGTTAGAAGGAACAACAGATTCCCACCATAGCTATAGAACTGTAGGCGATGGTTTCAGTGAACTGGCGTGGTTGGTCTACGGGTTTTCGGGAGCTTGGACGGTGGGAATCCCTCCTGCTTTTCTTCAAATGGAGATTACTCTCATCCATTGGATCAACGAGCTGAGGATCAAGGGAGGAGATTCTAATGGCAGATTGATGGGTTTAGGTCAGAGTCAATACCGCCCTCACGGTGGTTTCAGTTTATCGGAGGCTCTCAAAGCCAGAAGTGGTTTCATAGATTTGAGCCCGATGCCACTCAACATGCAACACGTGGCTCTTGTTGGTGAGAGAATACCAACCTTATCGGGTGGGTATTCTCCGGGCATATTGTCCATCCGATATGTTTATCAACCGTTGGATCTAGCGAGGCAGATCAACGGCTCAGGTTCAATATGCATGTTGGTGGGTCTGGATCGGAGTCGTGCTTCTTTATTATCGTCTGAGCAGATTGATGGGTTCAGGTCAGAGTTAATACCGCCCTCACGATGGTTTCGGCTCATCAGAGGCTCTCAAAGTGGAAGTGGTTTCATATATTTGAGATCGATGCCACTCAACATGCAACACGTGGCTTTAGTTGGAGAGAGAATACCACCCTTATCGGGCAGGTATTCTCTGGGCTTTTTTGCCCATCTGATATGTTTTTCAACTATTGGATCTTGCGTGGCGGATCAACGGCTCAGGTTTATTATGCATGTTGGTGCGTCTGGGTCTGAGTCGTGCTTCATTATTATCATCTGTGCTTGTTCAGCTACATGGCGGGTATCAATGATTTTTGGGTTGTCCACTTATGCAATGTTTATTCCCCTTTGTAGAACCGAAATCTGAGTAGTTTGGTTGATAATTTCTTTTTGGGTCCGGTTTTTTTGCTCTGTTGTTACAGATCAGTCAACTTATGTTCTTTTTGAAAGACTTATAGTATTTGGCTCGTTGCCCTGTACCCTAGGTGGGATAGGCAGTTCTTTGTCCCCAGTTTCCCCTGGGTGGCTATATTTTATGTAATTAATCCTTTTTGTTTAATTTGAATAGAAGGTACGACTCTTGATTTAGCAAATAAAAGATAGATCTGTGATGATGATATTATGATGTGTGTCTGTAATAGTTTGTATGCCAAGATTTGGGTTTGATAGATGCTGTGTTGCAGTGAAGGTATGACTCAGTGATTAAATATTTATACGTGGGTTTTCCATTGAGAAGTCACGTACATACGTGGATCTACTTCTGGGTAGTCATGTATATATTCTGTAGTATGGACCAATTTGTATGTATATGTCAAGTATGAAAATCATGTACATATGGAAATATGCTTTATAAGGGTTGCGTACATGTGCTAGGGTTTCATAGTATGATTTGTTAATGATTCTTGATTAGTTATGTTATGTTTGTTGTTGTCTGTCGATGATGTCTCTCTCATGATAATTTGTGTTTGACAGTTTTTGTTGGTTTGAATTGTTTATGTAATGATATGTTGACTAGGGATAATGCTACTATGTGGTGATATGTATCTGTTTCAATGATCTATGATGGGTTCAGTGTGTGCTTTAGTGGTTGATTCAGTGTAATAATGACTTAGAATCAGTTATTCAGTATTTTGAGAATTGTACGCATGTCCTCTTTAGGAGAAGTGTGTACATGTGTTGTTATGACTCAGAATAGTAGTGTATATATTCTGACATATGATTGATCAGGGTTTGTAGTAGAAGTAGTTGGTTTCTGTGATGAGTAATAGTGTTTGGCTTATTGATGAGTAGTTGTGCATTGCTATGATCTATCCTGGTTTTGTTTTATCTATTTGTATTGATTGATTAAGATTCAATGATTGGTTTGATGATTCAGTTGGTTCAATGATTGAGTAATTTGATATAGTGATTGGTTTCAGAATTGTTATTTGGAATTGGGCTTAAATTATGGTAGTGGGTCCAGTATGAAATATGATGAAAAGTGGCCTACATGTTTGATGTTTTGGATCAGGTGGATCTAGTATGAAACATTATGAAACATGGTCCACAGAGGCGTTGAGGGTTGGAGCTTTCAATGAGGGAGTCAAAGCTTCCTTCCAGTGGTAGCTGGAAAATCTGATCAGGGGGTTGCAGCTCCCTTCCAGTGGGTGTCGGTAAATGAGATTAGGGGGTTGCAGCTCCCTTTTAGTGGGTGCTTAAGTACGAGAGAAGGTTGTATCCTTCTGCAGGTGGGTGCATGCATACTGGTATGAGTATGTGCCAATAGAAGATTGTAATATGTTTTCCTTTATAATAAAATATAGACAGAGACAATGACAATGGTGGTTTTCTCCCACATTAAGTTTCCACCTAAGAATCCTAGTGTCATCATGTGTTGTTGTTTTGCTTATTGTTATAGCTCCAAATCTCACTCTTATGGTTTGTGATGTTGTATTCATGGCCTAGGGCAACCCCTCCTTCCAGACCTGGTCCTAAAATTTAAAAAACAGTGTTTTATCCCTTATACGCGACATTGCCCTGAGTTAAAAGCGTGTATACGCGGGTATGTGTATAGCCAACCCGCGTGTATGTATTAAAACACTTAAAAAATATAACACTCCTTATTTTCAGGCGGAGATCACGGGTTTTACCTGCTGATCACCTGTTAGTGCCTGTGGCCCAACTGTTCCCAACCAACTCCTAACTAAAAAACTACATTGGAGATGGTATAAAAAGACCTCAAAGGGAAGGCCTAAGGGAGGAGAGAAGAGAGAGAAAGGTTATGCTGAGATTTTTCCCTTGACCAGGTCTGAAGTCCCTTGTGCCTTCTGCACTTCCCCCATTTTGTATAGGAAACCTTTGTTTCCTTGTGTGTTGATGTTCATCCACCATTTATGACATCATGGAGAGAGTCATGGAAGGAGTTTGTTAGAGGCTTGAGGCTGGAACAGATCCGGAAGGAAGCTTTGCTTGGAGCCTGCTGAAGGTGACTCAGGTGAAAATATTCCTTTTTATGTACTTTATTTGTCTATAATAAAAGAAACACATGTCTTGGTTCCCGAAATGAATCTTCTTTATGTTAATGATATTCACGTTTAGAATTCATATACAAAAGGTTGTTTGGATTTCATAACTAACTACCTTTCTTTATAACATGAAGATGGTTCCTTTATAAGTTTTTGTCCATATACTACTGTGTTCTTTGAATTGGTTGTTTTGTAGGACAAAAGAGAAGAAGAGAACTCCAAGAAGGGTTTGGACCGTAAAGGCCTTCTCAAACGTAGGACCAAAGGTACGTACCCTTGTCATAGAATTTGCTTATAATAGCATAATGGCTGTATGAATGAATGTTTCTTTGAATAGATAACTTTCAATCTGCTAGGGTTTCAACCCGAAAAGCCCTAGGGGGGTAATTCCCTCTACCAGAATTGGCGACTCCACTGGGGACAACACTCTTGTTGTTCCTAGTTTGGGTGTTTTTCAAGCCAATCAGGGCTCAGCTGCCTTGTCTGCTTACTGTTACTGTCTGGTCTGTTCTTGAACTTTAAGCTTTGCCAGTTTCTTCAGTTTGTCTTTTTTATTTTTCTTGAAGCTTTTCATATACGCTGTTTTTCTTAGATACAGAAGCGTATATACGCTTGTTTCTTTCAGTAAACCCACGTATACGCAGGTTTCCTCAAACACAGTCGCGTATACATGCAATCTGTACTTCAGTACAGTCGCGTATACATTGCAATTTTCAAGATTTATAAATCTTTTTAGTCTCTGAAGGTTTAAGTCAGTCTGAAACAGTCGTTTTCCAGTATCAGTTATTTGTTTTACAGCGAGCATCTCGTTCTGAATTCTCTCTGATTATAAGGAGTATTGGTCTTGTTTTTGTTGATTGCAAGTGTCATCGTTTTTGGCTAAAGCACGCAAGATTTCTTGCTAGGAATCTTGGCTGCTCTGTTTCATCAGGGTAGGGAGATTGAATTCAATCTTTGTGTTAATCTTGCTTTTGGTGACTTTTTGTTTGCTTGACAAAACCGCTTTTTGTGACCATCCACTTCTTTGTTTCATGAAAGTTGTTGATTGACACTTTCTTGGAATTTGTCTTTTTGGATCTTTTGGTTTTCATTGCCAAAGCTTTCATTGCTGCTTTTGATTGTTAAGAGCGATTTCAAGCACATTTATTTTTGTTGAGTTTTCATCCATTGAGTGGTGTTGATTCGCAAAAGTGTTTAAATTGCCTATTCTTCAATCACAAGTTTCAGTGTTGTTGAGAGCATTTTTGAAAAGACTTTTTTGCTTGTTGCTTTGAAGAAAATCTTTTGAAAATCCTAGTTTTGCTTTCTTGAACTTGCTTTTCATTTGGTTTCCTTTTAGTGAAGTGAAAGTGCTTTATGTTTGTCTTAGAACTTGTTTTTAGTGTTTAGACGAAATGAATGGTAGCATCTCATATTCCATCTAGACATTGTAAGTGGCAAGATAAAGATTGATAAGCAAGCAACTTTCATTTTTGTTTTTAGAGTAGTTTTAAATCTTGCATCCACATATAGTTGTTGCATTAGGATAGATTTGCATCCCCTTTTTAGGCATATATAGCTTTGTTAGCTTTTGTGAGTGTGAAGTATGAATTAATGAAAAGAAAAGAAAAATTTGTTTTATTAGAAGTACCTCTGAACCCTATAGAAATTGCTCTTCATCGAAAAACGAAAAAGTGCATGTGCATGTAGTTAAGTTTTTATTAATTTCTTTTGCGTCAAAAAACACCACTAGTTTCACTTCTGTTACCTTGTGACTTAAAGAACAGCCTAATAAAATCAAGCGCTAACTAAAATTCACTAGAACTTTTTGTTTTAGTTAGTTACACCAACAAGATTAGGATTTTAGGGCCTTGGATTAGGCGAGTGGAGAGTTAACTCTCCAAGGCCATATAAACGTCAAACGTAGGAGTCTGAATAACGAGAGAAAATCCAATAGCGTTAGGAAGACCAGGAAAGCTCCGGATCTGGGAGTTAAGCACGAGGGTCTGTGAAGACAGGGAAGAGAGATACCCCCTCTCCTACTTGTCCGAACTTACCTCACGACTGTTCCGCCTGGCTTCTGCGATGAGTTGGTATCCATAGTTGCTACTCCTAGGGAACTACACAGGTGGCTGCGGAGGGGAATCCCGTGGCACCTGAGGTTGACGTTGCATCTCTCTCGACAGTACTACTGGAGGGTACCCTTGCGAAGCTTGGGGGCTTGCACTGGCGCAGGCTGTTGTTAGGAGGTCAGTGTAACTTCCTCTGATACCTTCGCTGATAGGACTGGGCCCTCATCATCCCAGACTATCTTAGGAAGGCCCCTTAATTCACTTTCTCGTATTTTTGTGTCCGGTCTTAATCACCCGGAGCGGAAATACTTGGAAGTTGTTTGACTGGCTGTATCTTTAGGGACTTTATAGTGTGTGCTCTGTGCTCCTAGTTGGCCTATCTTTCAATTTTTTGAGTCTTTAATTAGATCATAACAAAAAATTCAAAGTGGCTGACCGATCTCCAAGACGGTCTCGAAGACTTCGTGGTCTTTCGCCACCAAGTTTAGAGCCTTCTCCTAGAAGGCGCAGAGGCAATACTACTGGTGGGTTCCGTCCCACATCGGTTGACGCATCAGGGATTGATCCTCCTCTCGGGGGCATTAGCGGCCAAGCAAGGCCTGGCACTTCTGAACAAGAGAGGGACACTCCAGTCCTTTCTCGAGTTCTCTTTCAAGTGGAGAATGACATAGAGGTAGAAGAACTTTCAGAGTCATTAGCAGCTCCAAATTCTCCTCTACCATCTAGTCATCCAGACGTACTGCAATACGTTGGGACTCTGACGCATAGACCGTCAAGTCCAGGTTACGCTACGCACTTACCATCGATGACCACTACTGGAAGCATGGCTTCTACAAGTGCTACGACTATGCAAACTCCAACATCGGTGCAAGGGGGAGGAACCATTTCCATCTCCTCTGCTTCCTTGTTTGGATCTTTTGCTATCACATCTTTAGTTGGGTCTACCTCCATTCCGTCCACGAGTGGAAATGCCCAAACCAATGCTTTTGGTACTGGATTCTTTCCATTTGGAACCCACTCACAGGGTATTCCATCGGTTCCGTTTAGTGCCGATACGTCCATGATGGGTGGATCGGCTTCATTCAAGGGTTTTCCTTTTGGAAGTGGTCATATACCACATTCCAACCCGACAGTAGGATCCATGCCTTTTTCTTCTATAGGACAAAGCAGCAATCCTTTCCAAGGTTGGAATAACCCCGGGGTTAGTAGCGCGGGAACTGGGAATCCGTTTATCTGCCAACAAGGGAATAGGCCGTACTCCACGGTTAGCTCGTTTCAAACTATTCCTCCTCTAGCTTCGGCTTGGAATCTGTATCAGGGGTTATCAACTCCTTACAATCCTTTAGGAGGGAATTTTGCTGGTTATGGAGGTTATACGGCCGGAGTTTGTCAAACTCTGAATTTTGCTGGACCACAAGGCTTGCCTTTTGGTTCAGCCGGTTCTACTGGTTACTTCGGGTAGCCTGGTGCCTCCCAAATTCCAGGACAATCTTTTCAGAGCTTTGGGAGTTCTGCCCAGTCCGGGTGGAATCCCCAAGGTCCTCCTAGGCTTCCATTTCTGGCAAAGTTAAACTTGCCATATCTCACTAAGTTAACAAATGACCTAATCAAGTACAATCCGGCCTGGCCTCCGGTCCCAACCAAACTCCCTTCGGACATTCCAAAATTTGAAGGGAAGAGTGGTGAAGACCCAGGCGACCATGTAACCACATTCCATTTGTGGTGCTCATCTAACTCCCTTATCGATGACTCGATTAGGTTGAGACTCTTTTAGCGCACCTTGACTGGTAATGCGGCCAAATGGTATATAGAGTTGCCAGGGGGCAGCTTTACATCGTTCGCTGACTTAGCCAATATCTTCTTAAATCATTTTCAGTTTCCTGTCCGCTATGATGCCGAACTGAACTTCTGGCCACCTTTCGTCAGGATAAGGCAACCCACATTTCTGACCATATTCAGGAATGGAGACCAAGAAAGCAGCTCATTAAAGCCGAAATCCCTCTAGAGTACCGTCTCGAGTGGTTTTTGAAGTCTTTACAACCCGAGATCTCCAAGGATGTCTCCATGTCTGGAGTCTATTCTGAGGAGCAAGCCATTTTTAGGGCCCAGCAATTAGAATTGATCTACTCTTAGTCTGGGATCCTACAGAAATACTTGCCAGATGCTCTTGGATCTACGGTTGACGTAGCTAAGTCGAAGCTAGGTCCGCACGCGGATGGTATCATTGGGTCAATAGACACAACTACAGTGAACTTGTTGAATAAATTGCAGCAGTTGTCCTTGCAAGCTACTTCTAACAACCAAGTCACATCGTCTAATCCCCCCGCTTCCCAAAATTCTTCAATAAATGCCGTCCAATATGATAACCCCAAAGGAAATCAAAATTCCAATGGGAAAAAGAAAGGACGAGGTAAGAAAAAGAACCAGGATGGGAAGCCTAATGCAAATAAATCCGGCAACAACGCTAGTGATGGTAGAAATGAGTCAAGAAAGAAAGTTAAGTTTCCATGCAAATTGTGCAGTGGAGACCATCTAACTCATCTCTGCCCTAAGATTGAAGACGCTCAGCGCTTGTTAGGACAACAAGGGACTTCTAGTTCTCAAGCTGTGTTAACCAACCCATTTCCCCAAGGGCAACAACTTCTTGCTGGCGCGAGTTCAAACCCTGGAACCTCCACTGGGGGCAACCAGGAAGGGGAAAAATCGTCAAATGTTTTCATGATGGGTTCTAATGTCCATGTGGCTACTCGGTCACGTGATTATGGTGAAGCCGAAACTTCCAAGGACAAGACTGTTCCCGGAAGTACTGACCTTCATATTGAGCGACCCCCTGTCGAGACTATACCACGGATATCGAAAGGTTCCGCTAAACACGCGACGATTAATCCTAATGCTAGGGCCGCCCAGAATTACTCCATTGTGGAGGATCTGGCTCAAAGTCTGTGCACTATCTATGCTTTAGAGGTTCTCCAGTCATGTCCGGCTCAGAGAAGTGCTTTACTCTCCGCAATTGGAGCAGTCGATCCAACTAACTCTTTAGTGCTCACTTTTGACATGTTAAATGTCAAAAAGCGACTCCCTCATCATATGGCTTTCCAAATAAAGTCTACATACCGAAAAATCAATATTTTTCGCACCGTGATAGATGAAGGAGCTTCCACATGCGTTATGTTGATGTCATGCTGGAAGGATATTGGATCACCCTCGGTCGTTCCTTCACCCACCATTTTCACTGCATTTGATGGTCATTCTCATAATCTGCATGGGATTATCCCGGCCTTTCCTATATGTGTTGGGGGAAAGGTTGTCAACATTGAAGTAGAGGTCGTAGACGCTAACCTAGACTATAATCTCATATTAGGAAGGAACTGGGTATACGAGATGGATGCCGTTGTTTCGACTCTGTTTCGTGTCATTTGCTTTCCTCATGAGGGGAAAATCGTTAAGGTTGATCAATTGGACTATTGTCCAGTCGATCCTCAAGCAAGCTCTGACTCTACTGTCCCTTTAGTGGATAACCCTCGCCCGCCAACTGAGAATTTAGGAGTAGGGATGTATTCCTCATTGATGGGTACATTTGATCTTTCCTCTCCTTTTGCTAAAATCAACTCTATTTCATCATCAAAGGAGTCTCCTCGAGAAGAGTTCTTTCGAACTCGTTATTTTTCAGACCCTTGGACCTTGCCTTCACCTACGACCACATTAGTTGAAGGACAAGTAAATCGAATGGCATTCCCTATATCTGCAGCTGAGCTTAGATATCAGTCTATCGTAGACTCTGCAGACAACCATTCTACTCCTTTTTCCGAAAGAGGAGTTAGATGGTCATGTGGGCCCGGCTTGGAGCCTTGATTCTACCTCTGCCTTGGACTGATTAGATTCGGTTTTACCTTCTGAAGAAGCAATCCTCGAAGTAATGATGGGTATAGATCGACCTTGGGAAGACATACACCATCGTTCATACTTTCTTCCTCCATTGCAGGAAGTAGAATCTAGATTCTCCGAGCTCCTCACTAGTGATGTTTGTACGGTGTCAAACCCTTTGGCTCCAGCACACATTCGTGCCGAAGGTAATATGTCGGTAATTATACCTATAAACATCTCTAGGGACCCTAGCGTCATTGATAATATCTTCATCGGAATTGAGTGTTCCCCTGAAGAAATTCAAATCTACACCGACCTGTTCAAGGAATATCGTGATGTATTTGCTTGGTCTTATGAAGAAATGCCTGGCATTGATCCTTCTATAGTTCAACATGAGATCAAGACATATGAAAACACGAAACCAGTTCGTCAGAGGCTTCGGCCGGTTAAGCCTAGGAAAGCTGCAGCTATCAAAGCTGAGGTTGAGAAGCTGCTAAAGGCGGGTTTTATATACCCTGTTCCTCTTACTGATTGGGTTTCTAATCCTGTCCCTGTGGACAAAAAGTAAGGAACAATCCGAGTATGCATCGATTTTAGGGACCTAAACAAGGCTTGTCCGAAAGATAATTACCCCACGCCATTCATTGATCAGATTATCGATGAGTGTGCAGGTAATGAAATTTTCTCCTTCATGGATGGTTTTTCAGGTTATAATCAAATCTCTATCCGTCCTGAAGATCAACATAAGACAACTTTTATATGTCCCTGGGGTACCTTTGCATATAGAAAGATGCCTTTTGGTCTTAAAAATGCTGGAGCCACTTTTCAGTGGGCCATGTCATATGCTTTCCACGACATCAAACATGTCATCGAGGCATACTTGGATGATCTCGCTGCTCGTTCTCGAAAGAGAACCGATCATCCTAGTCATCTTCGATTGGTTTTTGAACGATGTCGTTTTTATAAAATCCGGTTGAATCCCAACAAGTGCGTTTTCGCGGTTACGTCCGGTCGGTTGTTAGGGTTCATTGTGTCTAATGAAGGGATTCGGGTTGATCCCTTCAAGGTTGAGGCAATAGTTCAGTTGCCTCCCCCGTCCTCAATTCGACAACTTCAAAGTCTTCAAGGGAAGGCTAATTTCTTAAGACGGTTTATAGCAAACTATGCCGAGATCACTAAAGGGTTCATGCGTTTGCTACGAAAAGGAGTTCCATTTGTGTGGGACGACTTTGCGCAGCGGTCGTTTGATGCTTTGAAAAAGGCATTAGTCTCTGCCCCGCTTTTGAGTCCACTGCATTATGGTAGAGACTTCCTTTTATATCTCGCCGCAGTAGAATCAACCATTGGTATGGTTCTAGTTCAGGAGGACGATGCTCTCGCCGAGCACGTGATTTATTATTTGAGTCGAGGCTTAATAGGTCCTGAACTTCGCTATTCTCCGGTTGAGAAGTTGGCCTTGGCAGCTGTCCATGCTGTCCAGAGGCTCTGTCATTATATCTTGCTCCGCAAAACTTTTGTCTTAGCAGCGATCAATCCATTTCAATTTGTCCTTAGTAGGCAAGTGATTGGGGGCAAATATAATAGATGGATAGTCATTTTGCAAGAATTTGATCTTGAGTTCTTGTCTGCCAAGTCTAAGAAATCCATGGTTTTCGCGGAGCTAATTATTGAGCTTCCTTGTGGAGAGGATACTGTTTATGATGAAAGTTTTCTCGACGAACATTTATTCCTCATCTCTTCACTCGACCCTTGGTATGGAGATATCATTGTCTATCTCCAGACTTCGAAGTTTCCCTCTACTTTCTCCAAGGATGAACGTCGAAAATTACGTCACCTGGCTAAAAACTATGTTATCATTGGTGACACATTATACCGTCGAGGGGTTGATTCCATCCTTCGGCGCTGTTTAACCTTAGAGGAAGTAGAGTCTGTGCTCAATGACTGCCACAGTGGAGCTTGTGGTGGTCATTTATCAGGGCTTGGTACAGCCCAGTGCATCTTACGTGCCGGCTATTTTTGGCCTTCACTCTTTAAAGACTGTGTAGAAGCTGTCAAACGCTGTCACCCGTGTCAAATTTTTACTCGGAAGATGCGCGCGCATCCAGCTCCCCTTTTTCCCATTGTCACCGTCAGTCCCTTTACCAAGTGGGGTATTGATTTTATAACTTGTAATCCGCCTTCAGTGGCGAATCACAAGTACATTATCGTGGCTGTAGACTACTTTACGAAGTGGGCTGAGGCCATGCCTACTTATAAGAACGATAGTGACACGGCAACTTTGTTTCTTTTCAATCAGGTTATCTCAAGATTCGGTATCCCAAGAGAGATTGTCACTGACCATGGCAGTCATTTCCAGAATCAACTAATGTCCGAATTGGCTCTTAAATTAGGTTTCCGCCAAGAGCATTCATCCCCTTATTATCCTCAAGCCAATGGACAGGTCGAGGCAGTCAATAAAACTCTTAAGACGATACTCCAATGGACAATCGATAAAAATAGGTCCAACTGGCACATTATGTTGTATTCGGCTCTTTGGGCATACCAAACCTCCGTCAAAACGGCTACCGGTTTTACTCCTTTTCAGTTGGTTTATGGGATGGAATATATCTTTCCGGTTGAATGTGAAATTCCATCTCTTAAGTTGGCTGTTGAGCTTCTTTCGGAGACTTTGAGTCTCGAGGAGCGCCTAGTTCACTTGGAACATCTCGATGAGCAGCGTCGAGATGCTGCCACAATGAATGAGGCCCATAAGAAAAGGGTTAAAACACAGTATGATAAGTCTGTCCATCCTCGAGTCTTTTCTGAAGGCGACCTTGTCCTGGTCTATGACCAAGATAAGGACACCTTGGGGGCAGGCAAATTTAAGCCTATGTGGTACGGTCCTTTCATTATTAAACGAGTTTTAGAAAAAGGATCGTAGAACAAATGATGAAATATATGAAAATTCAGTTAAATGGATATACGTTGTTTTCCTTCATCATATTCACGTATATACATTGGTTTACTTAATGACAGTAGCATATAGAAATATGAATAAGAAATTGAAAGGTTTAAGTGAGTTTTAAAAAACTGATTTACCCACACCACACACACAAACCACCCACACCCCCCCCCCCCCCCCCCCCCCCACCAAGTATTTTTCCCAACACACTGGAGTGAAGTGAGCTACCTTTGTCAATCTGTCAACCAGAACCATAATAGAATCATGTTTTCTAGATGTCCTCTGAAAAACTATAATAAAACCCATGGAAATGACCTCCCATTTCCACTCCAGAATTAGAATCAGATGTAGTAGACCACCTGGATGCTTACACTCTGCTTTTACCTATTGATAATCCAAACATCTAGCCACAAACTCTACCACTTCCTTCTTCATATTCAGTCAATAGTAGAACTTCTTCATAGTTGTCAACATCTTTTGATATCCTAGGTGACTTGAATATGGCTTGACATGAAACTTTGTCATGATAATCTTCTTGAGTTCATTGTCATACAACACATAGATCCTATCCCTGAATCTGAAAAAACCATCTATTGTGAGACAATAGTCTACATCCTGATCACTTGTAATTTGTTGTAACATGTGCCTAAGTTGTTGATACCTATCATCCTATTGTCTTACCTGTAATATATGATCCTGTAAATATCCCCCATAGGAGCTCATAGTTTTTATGTCATTTATTTGCACTCTTCTGCTAAGAGCATATGCAACCCTATTCTCCTTCCCATTAGTGAATCTGATCTCAAATTCAAACTCACTAAGGGTGGCCAACCATTTAGCTTGCCTGTAATTCAGATTCAGTTGGTCAAACAAGTATGTCAACCCACTATGATCACTCATCAATACAAACCTCTTGCCAAGAGGATAGTGCCTCCACGTCTTCAATGCATGAATGATTGCTACCAACTCAAGATCATGCATCACATATTTTTTCTCATGTTCATTTAGTTTTCATGACTCATAGCACACCATGTTTCCCTCCTACATCAGGACTCCACCAAGTCCTCTCTTGAAAGCATGTGTGCACATGATAAACTCTTTATTTGGATATGCAATATTTAACACTGGAGCATCTGTTAACAACTTCCTCAACTACTCAAAACTTGCTACACATTCTTCTGTCCATTCAAATTTCTTCCCTTTTCTCTGCAATGATGTAATAGGATATGAAATATGCGAGAATTTCGTAATGAACCTTCTATAGTAACCTGCTAACCCCATGAATAATCTAACATCATCCACATTCTTAGGAGTTTTCCACTCCATGATAGCCCTTATCTTTTCCGAGTCCACTGCTATGCCTTCCTTGGAAACAACATGTCCCAAGTAATGTACCTATGTCTAAAAGAAGATGCATTTGCTAAGCTTGGCATACAACTGATGCTCTCTTAACAATCTCAATATTGTTGCTAAGTGTTTGTCATGCTCTTTCTCATTTTTAGAATATATTAATATATCTTCAATGAACACAATAAAAAACTTATCCAGATAAGGAGGCAACACATTATTCATCAAGCACATAAATGTATCAGGAGCATTAGTCATATCGAAAGGAACTACAAAAACTCATAATTCCCATACCTGGTCCGAAAATAAGTCTCTTATATTTCCTCTTCTAATGTGTACCTGATGGTATCCTGTTCTCAAATCAATCTTCAAGAACATCGTTGCTCCCTTCAACTAGTCAAACAAGTCATCAACACTTAGCAATGGATACTTATTCTTGATGCTTACCTTGTTCAACTACCTGTAGTCAATGCATAACCTAAGAGTACCATCGTTCTTCTTCATGAACAACATCGGTGCACCCCAAGGTGATACACTTGGTCTAATGTATCCCTTGTCAAGCATTTCCTTCAATTGCAACTTCAATTCTACCAACTATGGAGTGCTCATCTTGTAAGGTGCCTTCGACAATAGTGTTGCCCCTGGTACCAACTAAATAGAGAATTCCACTTCCCTATGAGGAGGAAAATATAAAATATTTGTTGGGAACACATCCTAAAACTGACAGAATATAGGGTACCTCTTGAATATTTCTACATCCTCAACGTCCTTACCCTTGTCACTAGAAATATGGACTATAAATAGTACACACCCCTTTCTACGATCGAACTTAGCCTGCTATTGAGCACTGGAAAAGGTATGTATTTACCATTTATTTCTTTATCTTTTCCTTTAAATCATAACTTCTTTACATTCTAAGATGGTAATATGTTAAAGAATTATGATAGAACTAAGGAGATTTGTGATTGATGCAAAATGACTAATTATTGTCTTTTTCTATGCAGAAAGTGAAGAAAATGGAAAATCACTATTCAGGAGGAAAAGACAAAGTAGAACCAACTGTTGTCCCTTTGACAGGAAGTCGTATCTAGACGAGGAGATCAAGATCGGAGCGCATGACCCAGGAAAAGGAAGAGGAAACGTGGTATCAGCGCAAGAAGACAAAACGATAACTGAAGATCAAAGATGTAGTGAATCCCTCAGGATCCTTTGATCCTGAGGGATCACTGTTTCAAGGCTTATCGGTACTCTTGATACTTCTGCCTGGCTATTATAAAAAGGGACAACGCTGGTAACCCAGGGGGTGGATTTATTGTTAATTTGTAGAACTTCCTGTTGTAATCTTAACTTTGATCATCGACTCTCTTTAAAGAGCGATACTTGTAACTCTGCCATTTATGATTAATATATAACCCAATTGCTATTCCATTACCTGATTCTGGAGTAACCATAGTAGTGCTTCCTTGGTGGCTAAGGGCCCGGCTCTAGTGGATCCACTTGCTTCTTGTATTACTATTTTGCGATTACAGTCGTGTGTGGTTTGACTTACTTTGCATTTCTTTAATTCGTTTTATTCAGTAATCTTCTGTTCCTGAACATTTCACTAAATTGCTTTGTTATATCGAAATCATAATTGGATAGCAAGATTGTTATTTACAACCGAAAATGTTATGCTGTTCATTCTGAAACAATATTGCATTGTCTAATTCGGATTCTGCTGTTCATTTACAGTCGCAAGTGCTGTTCATTTACAGATTGATATTGTTGTTCATTTACATATTGATATTGCTGTTCATTTACAGTTGCTATTTCTGTTCATTTACAGTTGCTATTTCTATTCATTTAACTACGGTTCATTTACATTTGCGATTGTTGTTCCTTTAACTGTCATGCAAATATAACTGCAATTGTTGTTCCTTTATACGTGTAGTTGATGTACATTATGCTAGAATAAGATTACTGATTCTATATTCACTGTGTGGTTATACTTAATTCGGTTTGTTGTTCATTTCTTAGATTGGTTTTCAATTCCTTTCTTAGTTAAAGATTGATGTTCGATTCCTTTCAGTTAAGATTGCTGCTTAATTCATTTTTGTAGATTAAGCTTTGTTGTTCGATCTTTTCAATAGATTAGTTGTTGTTCCTTTTCTGCTAATTGAATTGTTATTTCCAGTATTTGCTTTGGTGTGGATGTAAAGATCTACAACTGTAACAAACATTGACTACTGTTGTCTAAGTTCTCATATTGAAGATCTTGCATGTGATTGATTTTCATTTACATCAGTTTACAGGGGAAAGAGTTATCGTTACTGCATCCTTGACTGATGATTGCTATAGTTTCTTGAGTGGATGATTTAGTTACAAAGCATTTAAGTTTCTTGCCATTACAATTAGAGTTTGTTTCCAACATTCATTTACTTTTGCAAAGCACTATACTGCAAGCATTACTCTTGAACAAGTGACCGCCTCAGACTGAGTACACTCTTGAGATAAAAAATCGTACCTAGATTGATAATTAATGTAGGGTAAATAGGGGTTAAAAGATACCTTTTTATCGCTCAACATTTTTGGCACCGTTGTTGGGGAGAGTGTAGCCATTTGTTTCTTTTGAAAAGAGAGTAGTGTGTTATAGACATATTTGGGCACTGCAACCCCAATATCATATGTCCATAAACCAAGGGCTTCTAAGCCCCTAAAAGTGTTGTTTCATAACCTAAAGGAACAAGGTCAGCTGCTTACATCATCTCCCAGAAATTCTCCCTGAAAAACTTCTCAGAACTAGTCAAAACTGGACCATATAGACTGCTCAGTGCTAAAGGTGCAATGCATCTCACCTGATACATGCAAAATGTACGATGCATACTAAAAGGCCCTTCTGTAGGGTGCGATGAGCGAGAGCAGACAAATGGCAGAAGCAGTTTGCTAGGTGGAAACCTAGAGAATCTTCTAGAAACTGCTCATTTGACACTTGCCTCTCTGAATTCGCCCAGGGATGAGTAAGAGATCATGAAATCTCCAAGTGGAACCAAGAACTATCAGAGGGATGACACTAATCAAAATCCCAGAAGCTGACTCACCCACCTGCAAATATCTATATATGGATCCCTCATCCTAGAGATCCAAAGCCTAGAATTTTGTATTTTGTAAGGAAGTGCTATTGGTTTCTCTGTGAAACATCATAGTGTTGGGTGATCTAGCTTTTCATGAGGTGAAGAGGGCTTTCATGCTGGGAGGATGGTGCTGGGTCAGACCAATGGGTTGTAATCCTCTCTTCTACTACTTCTATCAATAAAGCTATTTGAGTTTTCCTCCATATTCTTCTATATCTCTGAATCTTGCATTGGTATAAGCATTTGTATGGTTAATATACATCTGATCCTATATTGTTTATGGTTATAGATCTCTATTCTTTGATGGTTTTATGCTGCTTTGACTCTACATGTGTTCTTTGAAGCAGGACAAGTAAAGGAGTGGCGAAGCTCTGTCAAAGGAGGGAGGAAACAAGCAAGGAACCAAGCGAAAGACTGAGGTTGGTACTCTGCTTCTCTCTCATCTATCTCTCATAAAAGAAAACACAAGTAACTTTAGTTTGTTTGTTTCTAAGATAGCTACCCGTCTTAGTGGGACTAACAACTCTGAATGGACACTAGTTTTCTCGATAACAAAATGGCGACTCCGCTGGGGAGAAAATAGCTTGTTTTCTTGTTTCATTTTGTTTACTTTATAAACTACAGATGGAGCCTGAAGTTAAGACAGCTAGCCTTCGAACTGCTTTTGCTATGCAACTGCAAAGTAGATCAACACTGCTTCAGTCCATCTCCGGGTTTGTTTATGAACTAAACAACTGACTTGCAAACATCCTAAGTGCCCTGGTGGTAGCTCAAATAATCTCATTAGATCGGCCCCTATGCTTTGTGTTTACCGCCTAACATAAGCTCAGCCTAAATCCTTGAACTAAGCTGGAAACTGTGAGCAAAAAACCAAGCTTAGTCTCGTTCCTAGACCATCGCACTGTCTCTCATTGGCAGTCTGGATGCATCGCACCTCCCATGTGCTGTAGGTGAGATGCATCCCTGTTTCCCTGTGTTACAGGTGCGATGATTAGGTGAAACTGTTTCTACCTCCAGATTTTGGTTTTCTCTTCATTGCCTTCAGCTTTATTCAGTGGTTTTGCTATCTGTGATAAGTATATCACTATTGAAACTCCCTTCCTTTGCATTATTCAGCATCCATTGATAAAGAATTATGAATGTTTTTATGTCTTTTTCATCATTTGCAGTTCTCCTTTGCAAATAGTAGCTTAATTGAACTATCGTATTTTGATTTGAAAGTGTCGCAAGTGTTGTTTTCAGTCAAAGAAAAGAGACTTCATCTTTTAGATAGTCGATTACACTTTTTCCTTTGTATTTGGTTTGAAATTATTAGTATTTCAAGTGTTGAAAGCAGTTTTAATTCAAAATCGCAAAGTGTTGTCGCAGTCTTCCTTTCGTTTTTGAAGAGAAAATTGTTAGTATTGTTGCTCTGAAAGAAAAATAGTTCAGATCTGTACTTAGCATTCTTTTTGTCATTCACACATTTAGAAAGCGGAAAACTAATACATGCATGTGCATTTGCATTTAGACTGCATGCAGAAATTGATTTAGGACAGTGCATCTTAGTGTTTTCTCTCTGCTCTATGTTGGAAGAATTTTACTTCTCTTTCCTTAGTAGCTAGGATTTTCATTGCAAAAAGAAAGTAAACGACTGTTTATCATCTTAGATTGCATATTTAGGAATTTCATATCTACATCACGCAGTGAACCTTAAAGGCAAACTTCTTAAGAAATATCAACGGTAAAATAAATTTCAATGAACATAAAAACGCTTCGGAACCTAACGCACAACATCTAGAAGTCTAGGCGAGAGACGTATTATGGCGTCGTAAAGTCTGGTAACTATCGTTTTCATCGTAGTTTGGGTGATTCCTCCTCTTTGATACGACAAGTGCCAATAGGGACTTGTGCTCCCACGTACCGTAGAGTATATATTGGGAGACCACAATAGGCTATATCCTTTATCCTTAGGAAGCCGTGTCTGCCGCCCTATCGATCACAATGCACTGAACACAGCATTCGGGAAGATTGACTGCCGTACCATAAAAAGTATTCTACAATTTTGCGATTGGTTTGGTAATCCCTCTGTCTAGATTTCTAGAGAATTCACTTTCGTTCCTCTTCAGACTCCTTAAAAGAAAAGGTCCATCTGAGCACTTGTCACTTCAAGCTTATTAAAAATCGAAGGCAACTAGAGTCATCTTTAGCTTTTTCTCAACTCTTAGAAATTGAAAAAGCAAGTTGTGTCAAAGCGTCATAAAATTTATTTAATTCGGAATAAAATTTTCCCTTTTTTATTTTGAGTTGATCAAGTAATCCGCAATCGTGGAAGAAAGTCAATCAAAACCCCGTCGTTCGTGGAGACTAACGAGTCAACCGTCTTTGACTCCAAAAACGAAACCATTCCGGGCCAAGCAAACTTGTTTACTTGGGTCAAAGTCTCCTGGCTGGTTTGAAACTTGTGTTTCAACATCCTCAGAAACTCCAGTTACTCCAACTATTTCTAGTATCCCTGCTTCTACAAAAGAAGTTCCGTAGTTACAAGAGGACATTAGAACTTGTTACACAAAAATATCATCACCATGATTATTTGCAGTTAGTATGGGTCTATCATCACTTGTACTGTCCTCCTAAGCAAGTCTCAGACCTCAACTCTTCAAGTCAAGCTTTGGAAATGAGAGAAAGACATTAAAAATCAATGTAACTCTGGTTCCGCATTTTCTCTCACTGTCACCTGCGGTCCCGCACCTTCTGTGTACAAAAACTGCGGACCTACCCACTCTGTCCCTAACGGTGTAGGTGCGGACCCCTGTGAAAGTCAAAAGGCGCAAGTTTTATCTTAAAAAACTCACTTTGGGTTAATTCTAGAGGTTTCTAGAAGGAATTTTGACGTGGATTGTTCGCTCTGAGGTTGTTCATGCATCCCAAAAGAGAAGGAGCTAATCTATTGATGAGAGGAGCTATCCCTTTGAAGGAGGACTTTATCCCTTTGAAGGAGGACCTAGTAACCTCCCTCCATTGCACTATAAATAAAGGCATTGGGCTGGTTGCTGAGGAGGTTAGAAGCTGAACATTTTTGAGGGTAAATGCTGGTGAAATCAAGACTTCCTAGTTGAGCTTAAGAGGAGAGATCACATACCTTTTTGGCTTCACTGTGAAGTGAGTGAAACTTGTCAAAGTAGAGGAGACTTCTTGCTGGACCCTGGGAGGAGCTTGTACAGCATCAAGGCACAGGTTGTAAAGTTCTTCTTCTTTTGAATTAATACAATCAAACTCATTTTTCTCAACAAGTATCTCATGTTATTTGTTTCATAGATTCCTTGACTTTCATGTTAAATATGTTTTATGCAATTGGCTTTTCAGGTGCTATTTAATTTGTTTGCCTTGTTTGTGTTTGCAGATTCGCGAGAAAGGAGCTCATTTGGATCGAAGGAGCGAGGGCATCCACAAGCTTGTGTTGGACCTAAGGTAGGCCCTAAAAACACTTGTTTGCCATTGTTTATTAAAGCATATTTAGAGAAAGATAGTGTCTGGTTGGTTTGCTTGTCATTAGGTCTTCTTTAGATTCTAGGAAGGTCTATCTTGTCCGCAAGATCGACTTATTCCATGTGACAAAATGGCGACTCCGCTGGGGACTTGATTGTTTTCCTTGTTTTTACTTTGGCTTGAGAAACTGTGTTTTTGTTTCTGTTTTTGGCTTGTTGTGTGTAAAATTGGGTAGAGTTTGTAGATCCAAGGTTATTTTTTGTTTTTCATAGCTTTGGGAGAGGACCGCACCCTAGCCGTTTGAAACAGTGCGTACTTACCTGCAGCTTGGCTTTTAGCACAGAGCGGGACCGCACCTGTGTCAACTGTGGGCCTGCGGACCCTGTCAAAATTTTGAAAAACCTAAGATTTCTTCTGTTAGTCAGCTTAGTGTTTGTTTAGAAATTGTTATCCACTGCCCAGACCTACATATAACTTGTCAGAAGCTTTCCTTAGGTTGATTTCATTAGTGTTAGGGTTTTAAGTGAAATTCCTAGGAGTTTTGCTTGTTGGGTTTGTTTTTCATTTTGGTTGTGTAGTGGCTCTGAGCTTAGAAGCTGTAGGGACTTCAGAGCACCTTAGTGTCTACCAGCCTTCTTATGAGTCTGACCATTTATGAAATCTCCCCTTGTTGAGGAATCCGCTTTGAGTTTTCTCTTTACAAAACTTCGAAAAGCTTGTGTTTAAAAGTTTGGATTTTCATTTTCAAAAAGAAAAAAAAATTGGTTGTTCTTGACTGATTTGTGATTCTGCATAAATTAGTCCTTAGCTTACATCTAGCTGAGTAAAACATCCTTAAAAAATACTTTTAGTAGGCTTTGACTTCAAATAGGTTTTTTTTTAATTTATAGATCTCAAAGTTAGTCATTTTCATAGTTTTGAGTTTTTTATAAAAAATATAAAAATCTCTTTTGGAAAAAAGGTTTGTTTTTTGTAGTGTTTGAGTGCTTTGAAACGAAAAGGGAAATTTTTGTGAAATAACTAGTTGTCTCGTTTTGAGTGCATTGGAAAAGGCCAAAAACTCTTCTTTTAATTTGTTTAATTGAGAAATATTTGTGTTTACAAAGTATTTGCATTCTCAAACTCTTTCTTAGTTAGAAGTTCATCGAAGAGAAAAAGATTGTTTAGATCATCTTAGGTGCATTTTTAGTGATTTTGAGTCGAGTCTTCATACCACGAGTTTCATCTCCGCACCTTTTGACTTAAACAAAAACCAATAAAAATTAACGCTTAAAGTAAAATTCACCTAGTAACATTTTTATTTCTAGGGCTCTGATACACCAACTTAGCTTAGGCTAGTGTCTTGGAGTAGGAGAGTAATTAACTCTCCAAGACAGTAAAAACAAACAAGTAGTTGTATCTTGTGGTAGGGAAGAAATCCAATTGTTGCATTTATGCTCTAGGAAAGCTCCTCTTAAAGGAGAAGCACGAGATCGTGTCCGAACCAGTGTGGGAATCAATCCTTCCTCATTGGGAACGACGCCAGATATTCACGTATTAAAAATGGTAAACCTCAGATTAACCATTGTCGAGGAACCTGGGGTCACTTGTTGGTAAACCTTGGATTATGTCAAGGAGCCTTCAAGGGGATTGAGCTTGCTACTCTGCCCTTGCGTGCATATCGGATCGTAGACTGTTCCCCCAGGTATATTTGTCTTAGTTGGTAACCTTAGTGGCCATATTCTTTAGGACTCTTCCTGAGGTGACAGTGGTGGGAAGATCCCACTGTACCTGGAGGAGACGTCGACTAGACTCACTTGGATTTTCTGGGGGGTTCTCTTCACTCGAGATGGTTAAGTGGAGGAACTTGTGCCAGTCTATTCATTAAGCAAGTTGTCGGGGTAACTGTTCCAACCGCCATTTCTATATTGAACTCTGCGATGTTGGATTTCATCACCAACTAGTGTTTTCAGTACAGAAAGTTACTGTTTGTGTGTGTTTGATCTCCTAGATTCTTTAGGCGTGTGACTCAAATTTTTTTGGTTCTTTAGAGACTTTAGGTGCTTTTCATTGAGATTTTACTTTGTTTGCATGTGAAGTAGTTAAAAGTTTTTAACTGTGGCTGAATTACCAAGGCAGTCCCGTAGACTTCGGGGCCAGTCTCCTGAGTTTGTAAACGTGGCTGAGTTACTGAGGAAGTCCCGTAGACTTCGGGGCCAACCTCCTGAAGAAGTACCGAGCCAGCTTGAAGGCTTGAAAGTCCTCGTAACTCCTAGAGACAGTAAAGTTGGGTCACCTGAAGAAGGAGAATCTTCTTTGATAGTACATCCTGATTTTCAACCGTTAGTAGCAGATTATAATCCACAGTAACAGGGAAAATTTTAAGAACCCCCCCTAAATTTATAAATATAATAAATGGGCGAATCTCCATGGTATGTAGGAAAAATGGAAGGTGATTTTATCAATAATATAATATGTATATATAATTTTTTGGCGAATCTCTCACCAGGCATGGCGAATATTTTACTCAATTATAAAATATTGTAAGATCTTGGCGAGTCTTTCAGTAAATAATAAAACTTTGGAAAGTCCTAGTGAATCTTAGCATAGGCTACATGCTGGTTTAATTCCCCTATTTAAATAGGCTGCATTCCAGGTGAATACCATGGGTCAATACCATGTGCCATTTTGGTGAATACCATGGGTCAATACCATGTGCAATTTTGGTGAATACCATGGGTCAATACCATGTGCCATTTTTATTTTTATTAATTCTAATATTAGGGTTAATAATGGTTTTTTGCATGGTATTAATAACAATCTAGTCCATGGTATTTGTCCCATAGTATTTTGGCCATAGGTTTCACCTAAATATAACCCATTTTTTGAGTGTTCGTAAATATAAGGTGACTTATGGAGTAAATATAAAAAATTGTTTTATTTGTTTACCATACCTCTCGTTTATTTATATTTTTATTAATTTACCATACCTCTTTTACAAATATGGTATTTGGCCCATAGGATTCACTTAAATAAAACCTCTTTCTTGAGCCTTCATAAATAGAATGAGGGTTATGGACTAAATATAAAAAGAGGTTTTATTTATTTACGATACGTCTAGTTTATTTATATTTTTATTTATTTACCATAACTTTTGAGTAAGTATAAAAAGACGTTTTATTTATTTACCATACCTCCACTTTACTTATATTTTTAATTGTTTACACCCTTACATGTATATAAGGTGACTTATGGAGTAAATATAAAAAATGTTTTATTTATTTACCATACCTCTCATTTATTTATATTTTTATTAATTTACCATACCTCTTTTATAAATATGGTATTTGGCCCATAGGATTCACTTAAATAAAACCTATTCTTGAAAATGGGCGAATGGATTCACTTAAATAAAACCTATTCTTGAAAATGGGTGAATGGAAGGTTGTAAGTCCTAATTTCAAGGGCTAAATTTACCTTTTTTACCCTCTCCCTTAAAATAAGGTGGGCTATTTGAGGTGATTTGTAAAAATGTACTATAATACAAAATATTCGCCCACTAAAAATTTAAAACCCCTTAATTTCGCCAAAGGGCGAACATTCACCCCTAAAATTATCCTTGCTCGTAACCTCCTTTACCTGTGCAAATATGTAGGAGCTCCCACATGCTTCCGTGCATCCTACACCAATATGTTAGCTTCTCTGGTTCTCTTCCTCCCCTCTCTAGAGAATTATGGTTGAGTGGGTGCCTCCACTCGGCCTCCTCTCTATTCCACTACATGTGGCTACTCCACAACATCCTGAAGCTTTGTTGAGGCTCCTCATTTGGATCTATAACAGGGAAAATTTTAAGAACCCCCCCTAAATTTATAAATATAATAAATGGGCGAATCTACATAGTATATAGGAAAAATGGAAGGCGATTTTATCAATAATATAATATGTATATATAATTTTTTGGTGAATCTCTCACCAGGCATGGCAAATATTTTACTCAATTATAAAATCTTGTAAGATCTTGGCGAGTCTTTCACTAAATAATAAAAGTTTGTAAAGTCCTAATGAATCTTAGCATATGCTACATGCTGGTTTAATTCCCCCATTTAAATAGGCTACATTCCAGGTGAATACCATGGGTCAATACCATGTGCCATTTTGGTGAATACCATGGGTCAATACCATGTGCCATTTTTGTTTTTATTAATTCTAATATTAGGGTTAATAATGGTTTTTTGCATGGTATTAATAACAATCTAGTCCATGGTATTTGTCCCATAGTATTTTGGCCATAGGTTTCACCTAAATATAACCCATTTTTTGAGTGTTCGTAAATATAAGGTGACTTATGGAGTAAATATAAAAAAATGTTTTATTTGTTTACCATACCTCTCGTTTATTTATATTTTTATTAATTTACCATACCTCTTTTACAAATATGGTATTTGGCCCATAGGATTCACTTGAATAAAACCTCTTTCTCGAGCCTTCATAAATAGAACGAGGGTTATGGACTAAATATAAAAAGAGGTTTTATTTATTTACGATACGTCTAGTTTATTTATATTTTTATTTATTTACCATACCTTTTGAGTAAGTATAAAAAGACGTTTTATTTATTTACCATACCTCCACTTTACTTATATTTTTATTTGTTTACACCCTTACATGTATATAAGGTGACTTATGGAGTAAATATATTTTTTTTTTTTTATTTACCATACCTCCACTTTACTTATATTTTTATTTGTTTACACCCTTACATGTATATAAGGTGACTTATGGAGTAAATATAAAAAATTCTTTATTTATTTACCATACCTCTCATTTATTTATATTTTTATTAATTTACCATACCTCTTTTATAAATATGGTATTTGGCCCATAGGATTCACTTAAATAAAACCTGTTCTTGAAAATGGGCGAATGGATTCACTTAAATAAAACCTATTCTTGAAAATGGGCGAATGGAAGGTTGTAAGTCCTAATTTCAAGGGCTAAATTTACCTTTTTTACCCTCTCCCTTAAAATAAGGTGGGCTATTTGAGGTGATTTGTAAAAATGTACTATGATACAAAATATTCGCCCACTAAAAATTTAAAACCCCTTAATTTTGCCAAAGGGCGAACATTCGCCCCTAAAATTATCCTTGCACAGTAAGTGTCTGTTTCCGAAATTTCTGGTAGCTTTTCATCTACTAGTGATATAGGTGAGGAACCTGAAATATCTAAGCCTGAAAGTAAATTTGCTGCTACTCCGACATCGGGGTTTGTTTCTCCAACTTCTAGTGGTCCTGGTTCACCTAGGGTAGAAAGAGTAATCACCCAAGATCTTCCTTCTGGGCTTATTGCTATTGAAGAACTTGCTCCGTAGGAAGAAGTAGGCATCCCTATCCCTGAAAATCAACCTGTGATTGAGCTAAGGGAGCGTGAATCAATTTTTTACAGTCCACCTAGGAGCAGTTCTTGGTATCTTTCTTTGACTAATTTTTTAGAAAACTTAGGGTTAAGTCTTTCACCACCTCGTCCTCCTTATCACCCAACACCTAGAGGTTTTTATACTCCCGTAAATATGTCAGGACAGTCATCCATGTTTACTCAATCGCCTGAATCTTTTTTCTACGGTGGTCCTTCTGTTCCCTCCGGGTATCAGTCCCTTTCTGGTACTTTTTTGGGAGCATCTCCTCAACCCATTGAGCAAGGGTTATTAACTGGAAGCAATGGTACTAAGCCGTTGAGCGTAGAAGACATTCTTATGATGCCAGGTTCCATTCCCAATCCTCAACCTCAAGGTCGCTAGTTACCGGGTAGGGGGCAGCCTCAATTAACGCTTGGGGGGCAACCTCAAGGTACACAATTTGCATCGGGGGGGCAACCTCAAGGACAGTACGTTCCTCAAGGTCAACCCCAGACTCAATATGTACCCCAAGGTCAACCCCAGTATCAATTTATACCTCAAGGTCAACCCCAGTATCAGTATGTGCCTCAAGGGTATCAACCCCAAGGTCAATACTCGAACCAAGGTTTCCAACCACCCTCCGGTCAAACGTATGTTCAAGGAACGAGAAATGTACCTTTCAATTATCAATCCTACCCTCAACCCGGTTATGGTCCTTAGTATTCTCAACCTGTTATGGGTCAGTACCCCGTAATGAATATAGTGTGGGATCCATCGCAAATTCAACAGGTGTTGCAACCAAGTGTACAGTTGTCATCTCAAACTGGACAACCCTTAGTTTCTGGTTCACCCCAGCAACGAGTCCAGTCTAACATTCAAACTTCTGTACCTTCGGTAGTTTCTCAGCCTGGGCCTAGTACAACTCGTACTCCGCCTCAAATGACTGCTACAACTGCCGCAACATCTATTCAATCTACCCCACCTACTTCTGGAGTATCGACAGCTCCGGTTTCTACTGTTCCTGTATCTACTCCTCAGACATCTTTACCACCGTCTGGATCTATGATTCAAACTTTGGTTCAGATGCCTGTAGGACAACCTGGTTTAAGTACGGTTGTCACAATTCAACCACAATTTACTTATCAACCGTACTAGGGATAGTACCAATTCAGTCCTGCTGTGCAGTAGCCAGTCTATCAGTATCAACCGTACCCTGGGTACACTTATCAACAACCTTAACAACCCTTACAGTTCGGTTAATCCTGGTTTTCCAGGAGGATACAATATCATGAATGCAATTCCTATTCCTAGTTATCCTGGATATCCTCCTCCTAGGGCTGGTCTTATGACCCAGAGTTTTAGGGATCCTTATCGGCAGTTACCGTTTATCGCAACTTTGGACTTACCTGACTTGTCGCGCCCAACGAATGATCCCATTAATTATCTTCCGTTTTGGCCGCCAATGCCGAATAAGTTGCCCAGTGACATTCCCAAGTTCGAAGGTAAATCAGGAGAGGACTCGTCCAACCATGTGATGAATTACCATCTCTAGTGTGCGTCTAACTCCATTACAGATGATTCAATCCGTCTTAGACTTTTCCAGCGCACTCTAATTGGTCTCGCGGCCAAGTGGTACATTGAGTTACCGCGAGGCACTTTTTATAATTTTAGTCAGTTAGCTACCTCGTTTTTAACTCATTTTCAGTTGCCAGTCCAATATGACAATGGCACGGAATTGTTAACTTCGCTAAAAAAATCGACATCCACTTACATTTCAGATCATATTCATGAGTGGAGACGTCGACGGTGTTTAGTGAAGGTATTTATTCCGGATCAGATCTTGGTCGAGTGGTTTGTAAAATCTTTGTTGCCAAAGATCACTGAAGATGTTGCTAAAGCCGGAGTTGTTACTGAGGAGCAAGTAAATGCTAAAGCACAGTACCTTGACTTGGTCTATACTCAGTCAGGTACGTTACACGAAAAAATCCCCGATCTTCCCAAGCAAAATCAAATCACTGCAGCTCCTTCGGGATCTCATGTCGCCGATGGTATGATTGGCACGGTTAACACTAAAAGTAAGAAGAAGTCTTCCAAGAATTCTTCCCCTATCATAACCTTGCCTGATTCCCCAACAAGAGATTCTTCTGCAGAGATTTCTGCCAATATTCACGTTGTAGAGTCATCTACATCCAAATCAAAATCCGGTGGGAAGAAGAAAGGAAAGAAGAAGAATAAAACGGACAAAAGTTCAAAGGAGAAACCTGAAAAGGCAGAATCCAATGATGAAAAGCGCAAACCTCGTTATCCTTGTCTCATTTGTGACGATGAACATTTTACAAGAGACTGCCCTCATCGTGCAGAGGTTGCGAAGATTGTCAAGGGTTCCCAAACTCCTGCTGTTTTGAACGATCCTTTTCCGGCTCAAGACAGTAAGATGATAGGTTCATCCTCGAATGCCAATGAAGAACCCATACTGATGATGTCCCATGTTAGGATTGCAACTCGATCGCAAGATTATGGTAGTAAAATTCCTGTTGATGGTAAAGAAGCAGAATCTTCTCATTCTAATCCATCAACCTCAGCTCCCGGTTCTAATCCACTAAAGATCGAGAAACCTAATCCAAACTTGGTAATCAAACCGCCCGCCAAGGGTATACTTCGAAAGTCAGCTTTCAATCCACATGCGAGAGTGGCTCAAAATTATAACATTGTTGAGGATTTAGCTGTTTCACCCTCAGCAATGTCGGCTTTGGAAGTGCTGCAATCATGTCCAGCACAACGTAAATTACTTTTGTCGGCTATAGGAGCTGTTGATATTCAGGACTCGAACGTAATGATTTTCGATCTGGAAAATAGTACATCGCGTTTGCCTCATCAAATGGCTTTCCAAATACCAGTGATAGTCAGAAACAGGCCTATTCATCAGACTGTAATTGATGAGGGAGCCTCAACGTGTATTATGTCGATACAGTGTTGGAGATCGCTTGGTTCTCCTTCACTAAATCAATCCCCGACGATTCTAAAGGCCTTTAATGGCCGTGGGTTTCATCCTTTTGGCATTCTACAGGATTTTCCTATAGGGGTTGAAGGAAAAACCGTTAGTCTAGATGTGGAGGTGGTTGATGCCCCTCTAGATTACAACCTTCTCTTGGGTCGAAGTTGGTCTTACGTTATGACAACGGTCGTTTCATCGGTCTTTCGAGTAATAAAGTTTCCACATAATGGAAAGATCGTAACAATAGACCAGATGGCTTACTTTTCATCTGACCCAGCCTCTTCTGAGAGTATTCAACATGTCGGTAAAACGACTATCCCCTATAAGGATGTTGGAGTAGGACTAGTTAAAGATGCCGGTTTACTGGGAACTTTTCCTTTTCCTCCGATCAATGCATCGTCTTCATTTGAAACCATTCATATGATTACATCAGACACCATTGTTTATGATGATCCTTGGATCATTCCTTCTGAATCTGAGATAGAATCATTTGGTAATACCATGCCTTTGAGTCCATATGAAATTGCCTATGAAGCCGTGCAGTCGTTTGCCGACCCATGTTCAACCGAAAATGACTTAATGAATGTGGTCCGTGAGGAATCACTTTTCACATCAACCTTGGATTTAGCCATGTTTTCTGAACTTGTTCACTCTAATGAGAAAATTCGTGAAATCCTATGTGTAGATGATTTACCATGGGAAGATCTCCATCACAGATCTTCGTTTTTACCTGAGGATGATCGTTTTGAAAATGATTTCTCATCAATTTTTACAACTGAACATGTCAAGGAACCTCAGAATCCAATGAAACATCACGATTCAGAGTTAAATTTGGGAAACATCTCTCGAACTATTCCTATTGACATTTCGGTTAAGGCCGGAATTGTTGAGAACATTCATATAGGTGCCTCGTGTACATATGATGAAATTCAGCTATATAAGGCCCTATTTCAAGAATTCTGCGACGTGTTTGCCTGGTCCTATGAGGAAATGCCAGGAATTGATCTCGTGATTGTTGTTCATGAGATCAAGACTTACCCAGACGCTAAACCTGTCCAGCAACGTTTGTGTCAGATTCACCCACGAAAATCTGTTGCAATTAAAGCAGAAGTTGAAAAACTATTGAAAGCAGGTTTCATTTATCCGATCCCACTAACGGATTGGGTATCGAATATTGTTCCGGTTAACAAAAAGCAGGGAACAATAAGAATATGCATCGATTATAGGGACATTGATCGAGCCTGTCCAAAGGACAATTACCCAACTCCCTATATCGATCAAATCATTGATGATTGTGCCGGCAGCGAAATATTCTCCTTCATGGACGATTTTTCCGGATACAATCAAATCAATATTCTACCTGCCGATCAACCAAAAACGACTTTCATTTGTCCATGGGGGACATTTTCTTATTGCAAGTTACCTTTTGGGCTTAAGAATGCTGGAGCAACTTTTCAAAGGGCGATGTCTTATGCGTTTCATGACATCAAGCACATTGTGCAACCCTATCTCGATGACTTGCCTACTCATTCATTACTTCGAGCTAATCACCTCGTCCATTTACGAGTAATCTTTACGAGGTGTAGGCATTATCGTATTCGGTTGAACCCACACAAATGTGTCTTCTGTATAGAAACAGGTCGATTGTTGGGGTTTGTAGTTTCGAAAGCCGACATTCGCGTTGATCCCTCGAAGGTCGAAGCTATCATCAAATTGCCTCCTCCTTTGAGTCTTTGCCAACTCCAAAGTTTGCAGGGGAAAGCAAACTTTTTATGATGATTCATTCTTAACTACGCCAAGGTTACAAAGGGTTTCACCCGGTTGTTGAAGCAAAATACTCCATTCTATTGGGATGAGATAGCTCAGAAATCTTTTGATGCACTCAAACACGCGTTGACCCATGCACCGTTGTTGCATCCTCCCAACTACAACCATGATTACTTTTTGTATCTCGCCGCCTCTCATTCCACCATTGGAATGGTCTTAGTTCAGGAAGATGAATTTGGAACTGAACATGTGATATATTATCTTAGTCGAACTATTGGCATTGGCAGCTATTCAAGCTGTCCAACGTTTTCGTCACTACATTCTACTACGTAAAACTACGGTAATTTCGGATTGCAACCCTATGATCTACATTTTGACCAAGAAATTGCTAGGGGGAAAGTACTCTAAATGGATCGTTATCCTGCAGGAGTTCGACTTGGAATTTGAGAAATCTAAGTCTAAGAAATCCTTAGTTTTTGCGGAGTTAATGTGTGACTTCCCGCGTGCTGACACGGAAATTGTGGTGGAGGAACCCATTGCGGACGAATCCTTGTTTCTAATCAGCACTTTAGATCCGTGTTATGGGGATATCATCATTTATCTCCAGACCCAATCCTTTGGCCAGAAATTTCAAGGTCAGAACGTCGAAAAATTCGATTCCAGTCCCAACAATTCAGGATTATTGGAGATACTCTTTATCGCCGTGGGGTGGACTCTGTTTTTCGACATTGCTTAACTCACGTGGAAGCTGAAAGGGTTCTAAATGACTGTCACTCTGGAGCATGTGGCGGTCATATGTCTGGGTTTGCCACAGCCCAAAAAATATTGCGCGCTGGCTACTTCTGGCCGTCTTTATTTAAAGATTGTATTACGGCGGTCCGAAAATGCCACAACTGCCAAATTTTTGATCGTAAGATGCGCGCTCCACTTGCTCCTCTCCACCCTATAATTGTCGTTGGTCCTTTTGCCAAATGGGGTATCGATTTTATTACATGTAACCCTCACTCGGCCGGGGGGCATGCGTATATCATCCTTGCGGTAGATTATTTTACTAAGTGGGCCGAGGCGATGCCTACATTTGAGGCAGACGGCAAGACAACTGCAATTTTCGTGTTCAATCATATAATTGCTAGGTTTGGTGTCCCGCAAGCAATAATCACTGATCATGGGCATCATTTTCGAAACGTTATGATGACCGAACTTACAGGCCAGCTTGGTTTACGTCACGATAGTTCAACCCCTTATTATCCACAAGCGAATGGTCTGGTTGAATCCATCAACAAAGTTTTAGTTATCATGATCCGACGAATCATTATGATTCATTGGTCGAATTGGCACAACATGCTATTTTCAGCGCTTTGGGCATACCGAACTTCAGTAAAAACATCAACAGGGTTCACTCCTTTCCAACTAGTCTATGGTTTGGAAGCTCTGTTACCCATTGAATGCGAAATCCGGTCACTGCAAATGGCCATTGAGTTGCTTCCAGCCACTTCCAAAGAGGAAAAAAGTTTGTTATACTTGGCTCAATTAGATGAGAATCAACGTGATGCTACATTGGCGATCGAGACTCACACAAAACGAATAAAAGCTCAGTATGATCGAAATGTGACCCCTCGAAATTTTTCGGAAGGAGATCTAGTCTTAGTTTACGATCAAGCTAATGATAAATTAGGCGCTGGAAAATTCGTTCCTATGTGGCATGGTCCCTATGCTGTCAAGCGAAAGCTAGCCAAAGGGGCCTATGAATTGGTAGACTTTGACGGGGACTCTTTGGGTAAACTCAGAAATGGTCTTTACTTGAAGAGGTATTATGCTTAAAGAATGGGTATGGAGATTTTTAGTTAGGATAGTTTTTCTTTCTAGCTGGTGTGTTTTAGTTTAAATAGTGTGCTTAACTTAGAGAGTGTTTTTTCGTCATTATTCTTGCTTATCTTGGTTTTACTCTTGATATTGCAGATGTCGATGCCTCTCCAAACATACATTGGTTTCGCTGATGGTGCTTGTCGTAATACATGGAACATCTCTTCCGCAGCTTGGGTTATCTATTCGCCCTCTGACGAGTTAGTATCTATGCATGGGGTAAGCCTCGGTCAAACAATGAACAACATTGCCGAGTATAGTGCAGTGATTGAGTTATTATCTGAATCTATTTCATTTGGGATTCGAAGTTTGATAGTGAGGTTAGATTCTGAACTCATTGTATTACAGCTTAATAGAGTGTATGCCATTAGAAATCTAGTGTTATTAAGATTATTTTTGAGAGAGCGTCTCTTGGAACGTGAATTTGATTATATTGAATATCAACATATTCCAAGATCTTTAAATACATTAGCAGATGCAATTTTTTCTCGAATGTTAAATAGACATTTGCAATAATTATACATGTAAATTTAAAACCATTCCATAACATGATTTACAAGATAAGCCGGTAATAGTGATATATATATATATATATATATATAGGAGTGTGCCAAAAAATACATCGTCTTCGATCATAGGTTGAAAAACACCTTATGATCGGCAAAAATGATAAGTACAAAAAACAAAAATGTCACATGTGCCCACAATAGGCGATCATCCTATCACTGGTGATGATCTCTATAAGAAACCACTGCACGGGCCACCTTGCAAAGGAACCTCCTAAAAGGTCCTGGGACCCCAATCACATAGCGCTGAAGTCGACGAGGAATGTCATCTATAATGGTCTTAGGAATATCTCCTGTCAAGCACTCGAGATGACCCTCCAACTTGGCCAAAACCTCTGCTGATTCTTCCTATGGGGCTGGCGCGGGTGCAACTGGTTGCTTCCTCTTGTAAGGCCGGAGAGCGGCTGGTCGCTATGGACCCACATCTGCATTTGAAATTTTTTACTATCAGTTTTGAGACGATGGAAAAATAACAAAAAAAATTAAAATAGAAAAAATGTTGAAAAGGATTTTACTTGACTCGTCCCACTGCTCTCCTGGTGGAAGAACCATGTCTGGGTCACCATGAAAATCTATCCCAGCGTAAGGGAAGTCCTGAATAGAAAAGACTTGGTTTTCTAGCCATTGGAAATACTCAGGTTTGAATCGAGCAACCTCTGTCCTTTCATCCGGGTGACGGGCCATAATTGCGACCCATCGCATCAGTTTGGGCTCTCGAGGAAGCCCAGCTTCAACAGTAAGGTGCTGCGGGATCAGCATAAGAACCCTCTCCAGCCAAAAACTCAAGACCAAAGCCCCATAACCAAAGGTCTTTAGTCGTCCGTTCTTGGCCCTGGTCAGTTGGCCTTTCACATTAGCCAACACGACATCACACCAGTTGAAGATGGTGCCTTGAAAGCAATCAACTGCCATACGCATCTGGGATCCAGTGGCAATATGTAATGCGGCAGCACCGCAAAGTCTGGTGACAGTGAACGCAATCACCATGAGCTCAGGACGGGATATGGTCTTTATGTCTATCCCTTTGTCTCTAGCCTGGATGTTGCAGTACTCTAGCCGGAGGCTATCGACAGATTGGCCACCTGCCCTAGCCCCAAACGGTTACACTAAAATTTGTCACCATGACTATTTGCAGTTAGTATGGCTCCATCAACTGTCATACTATCCTCCTTGGCAAGTCTTATACCTCTTCTCCTCATGTCAAACTCCAAGAAAGAGAGAAAGTCCTTAAAAAGTCAATTAACTTTGGTTACATAGTTTCTCTTAACCTTACCTGCGTGTACGCACCCCAAGTTCACAATACCTGCGTACTTGTACGCTCTGTCTGTAAAGGGGTGGGTGTGTACTCCTGTAAAGGTCAAAAGGCGTGAGTTTTACTTCAAAAAAGTTACTTGTGGTTGAATCTAGAGCATTCTAGAAGATGGTTTGACGTGTATTGAGCGCCTCCAGATGGTTCATGCATCCCTATGAAAGAGGAACTTATCCCATCAAGAGGGGAGCTATCCCATTCAAAGAGGGGCTTATCCCATTGATGGTGGACCTGATTAACTTCCTCCAAAGCATTATAAATACAGGCATTGGGCCAGAGGGAGGGGAGGTTGAAAGCTGAACATTCCTAAGGGTAGATGCTGCTGAGATTAGGACTCCCTTATAGAGCTTGAGAGGAGAGATTCCCATCCTTTCTTAGCTTCATTTGGAAGTGGGTGAGTTGATCAAAGTAAAGGAGAACTCTTGCTAGACCCTGGGAGGGACCTGCACAACACCAAGGCACTGGTTGTAATGGTTTCTTTTGTTTCCACTTAATACAATTAAGTTCATTTTTCTCAACAAGTTGTTATATATAATTTGTTTCATATACTCCTTGGTCTATATGATGAATATGTTTTATTATATAAGTTATTCAGGTGCTATGTAATCGTTTGCTTGTTAGTGAATGCAGGTTTCAAAGAGAAGGAGGAGCTCATCTGGATCGGAGAGGCTGGACTGCTACAAACAGCGTTGGACTAAAGGTATGCTTTAAACACCTGGTTGCTTGTATTCTAAATGCATATTGTTAGGATATTCCGACACATAGGATATAGTTAAGTTCAAATTGGTATAGTGTAGAGTTAGGTATAGAGTTAGGTAAAGTGTGTTTCTTTACCGTTGTACATTTTGTAACTTACAATCCGACGGTCACGATATGTAGTGATCCGACGGTTCATTCTCTCCTCGGTATTACCGACACTTGATCCGTGGCTTGACACCCGATTGGTCCATGAGTTCTATTTAAAGCGCATGGAGGGTCATTGTTCGGGTAATCCGTGCATGAGAGAAGCTTATGTAAATTTTCATTCTTTGATTAATAAATTGCCTGTAGTAGCCACGTTGGCGCAGGCCGTGGACTGTTTCCCTCTTTGAGGGTTTTAACCACGTCAAAATACTGGTGTATTGATCTGTGATCTGGTTGTGAGTAGTGTCCTTTTGGTGTTCTTTCTGAGGAACTTACCCTGTAAATTCCTACATGGTATCAGAGCTATTTGAGGGCCGCGTCCGTTGATGATCCAAATCTAAAGCTGGTAGAACTGCATGCGGCTGTCGTTTCCTAGATCTGCTGTTTCTGACTGCTTTCGGGTCGAGAGGACTGCTCTGTTGCGTTCGGAGCATCTGTTCCAGTGAGGAACCCCTTTCGTTTCACGCGAAAAGGTTTCCGGTAGCCCTAGCTGCGTCATTTTTCAGATCGGGAGGTATACAGTGTTTTTGCAGTTTACTGTTATTTTCTCTCTGCTTATTTCGGTTTCGGTTTATTTAGCCTTTTTTTTTAACCGGATCTATACCTTTCATTTCTGCGTATGCTCTTTGCCCTGCGACTCTGTGCGATCTGGGCAAATCAGAAACAGAAATGAAGGATTTTTCTCATGCGTATGCTCTTTTCCCTGCACCTTAGTGTGATCTCGGAAAATTAGAAACATTGAGAAAAATATTTAGTTTTTTGGCTAAAGCTAACTTCGAGCCGCAAGGTTTGTTTTTCTTTGCATATTCGTGTTGGGTTTTGTGTTTTGTGTTTTGTAGGGAAAAAGAGCTTTCTCAAGGCAAGCACGCAAACCAAGGCCCCCCCCCCCCCTCTCTCTCTCTCTCTCAATTTTTTTGTATAGATCAATTGGTTAAAAGCTATTTTAAGAGAGTAGAGGTCTTGGGTTCAAGTCTCCATTTTGTGGGGGCGGATTTTTTCATTCCCGCACATTCACGCACTTTGCCGGCAACTTCAACAATTTTTTTTCAAAAAGCCATAACTTCTTCATCCGGAAGCCTTTTTCAGAGCCGTTTTTTTTAAAACAGCCTAATTTTTCGAGATCTATCCATTGGAAAACTTACTTTCAGCATCTTCAGCTTCAGGTTTTAAAAAAAAAATGGAAAGTCCATGCCAAGTCATTCTTGACAGCACTAACTACTTCCAATGGATAGCCTACATGGAAGATTTACTTAGAAGTAAAGGTCTCTACAGAATAGCCACAGACCAAGAGAAGAAACCAAAAGATGAAGACAAGGCTGCAAAATGGGAAAATAGACAAGATCAAGCACATGGTTTGATAGGGATGTCTATTTCTCCTGATCTTAGATTCCATATTGCAGAACTTGAGACTCCTCATGAAGCATTGGAAAAAATCGCTAAAGTTTTTGGGATTAAAAATGAAATTAGAGCCCATCAACTTGAAAATGAGTTGCTTACTTTGGATCCTAATAATTTTTCTTGCATTGAAGATTTCTTGTCCAAATTCAAGACCCTTAGATATCTCTTGGAAGGTGTTAAGGTTAAGAAAGAAGATGGTAACCTTATTTATTCCATCCTTACTAAGTTGGGACCAGCCTACTCTGTATTTGTTTCCACTTTCCATTCTACAAGGGAAGCTTTCATTTGTCAAGGAAAATACTACAAGGCCCCTTCCTTTGACTCTTTTTGTGATTCTTTAATAAGAGAACAAGAAAAACTCTTACACCTTGGTCTTCTTAATCTTGGAAACTCTTCCACGAAAGCGTTAGCCGCCCAGCAGCAACCAAATTCAAAGAATCCTAAGAAGTCATATCCTCAAAAGAATGGTCCTAAACCAACTCAGCCTCAAAATGAAAGATCATTTCAGCAAAATGATAAGACCAATAAAAACAAATGGAAGAAGACTGATAGACATTGTAACTTTTGTAATCGAGATGGCCACTTAGAATCTAAATGCTTTAAGAAGATGGAAGCCTTGGAAGCCGCAATGAAGAAACATAACATCCATGTGGAGCATACTTCAACTTCAACTTCCGGAATGGCACTTTCTGCATGTCGTTGTCAATCATCTCAGTCTGGTTATGCATTAAATGTATCTTCTTCTTCTCCTTCTCATGAGTGGCTCATTGATTCTGGAGCCTCTTATCACATGGCCAAAAACCAAGCCATGTTTTCTTCTTTAAATGATTGTAACACCAAAAATATATATGTTGGTGATGATAGATCTCTTAATGTTGTAGGGACTGGAACTGTTCATCTGGACAATGGTCAGTTCAATGATGTATTATGTGTTCCAACCTTATCCTGCAACCTTCTATCTGTATATCAGATAACTCATTCAGGTGAAGGTAAAATTGTTGAATTTTCACCTCATGATGTTGTAATCAAGGATCTAAGAGATCCTAAACAGATTCTAGCTACTGGTATTGCTGATGATTCCACAAGGTTGTATAAGTTTCACAACTTTGGGTCATCAAATCTTCCCTCAGTATTTGTTGCTCATAATGATGAAGTGAGCAAACTTTGGCATGAGCGATTTGGTCACTTAAACTATCGCTCCCTTCAGCATCTATGTAAAGAAAATATGGTGACAGGTCTTCCTATGGTATCTTGCAGAGATGGTGTTTGTTCCGGATGTGTACTCGGAAAACATCATCGGGACAGTTTTGACAAACGTGCCTCTTGGCACGCCTCAGCCCCTTTACAGCTTGTGCACAGTGATTTATGTGGTCCTCTTCCTGTTGCTTCATTCTCTGGCTGCAAGTATTTCTTAACTTTCATTGATGATTTCTCCAGACGCACTTGGGTATACTTCTTAAAACTCAAGAGCGAAGTATTTAACACATTTTTGGCCTTCAAAGCCTTTGTTGAAAAACAATCTGGACATCAAATTCTTAAGCTAAGAACTGATAATGGTGGAGAATATGTTAAAAACACATTCATCAACTTTTGCACCGAAAATGGAATTCAAATGCAACATACTGTTCCATACACTCCACAACAAAATGGTGTAGCTGAAAGGAAAAATCGCACCTTAAAGGAAATGGCTAATTGTATGCTGCAATCTAAAGGACTCAGTCTTAGTTTTTGGGCCGAAGCAATTAATTGTGCAAATTATATAATCAATCGCACTCCTACTAAGGTTCTAGAGAATATCACTCCAGAAGAAGCTTGGAGTTCCATTAAACCAGATGTAAGTCACTTTCGTGTTTTTGGAAGTGAAGCATGGGCCCATATTCCAGATGAAAAGCATAAAGCTTTAGAACCTAAGAGTGAGAAATGTACTTTTGTTGGATATTCTGAAGATGTAAAAGGTTATAGACTTATTCCATTTAAGTCCAAAAATGTTATCATTAGAAGAGATGTAAAATTTGATGAAAATAAATCGGCCTGCGAGCCTAGTCCGGCGGATGTGCCACCTCTTCCTATCTCTTCTACTTTTGAAAACATTTCTTCTTCAGATGATGAAAGTGAGGATGATAATCCTCCCCCACCTTCTCAGGATCCTCAACTTCCAAGATGGGTCCGTGCTACTCGGGATGCAGCAGGTGATCTTGCCGGTGATCCTACAGATCAGCGACGTACACGTTCTCAGTTTGAAAGAGCCTCTTCTTTACTGGCTCAAGCTCCAGTAAATCATGATCCTGACACTTTTGCAGAAGCTTCAGGCCATCCACATTGGGAAGCAGCTATGAATGAAGAATATCATTCATTGATGACAAATGATACATGGGATCTTGTTCCTCTACCAAAGGGACGCAAACTTGTTAGATGTAAATGGGTTTACAGAACCAAGTATGGACCAAATGGGAAAGTTGATAAACATAAAGCTCGTCTTGTTGCTAAGGGTTTTTCACAGGTTGAAGGCATTGACTACACTGAAACCTTCTCCCCTGTTGCCAAAATGAACTCTATCCGCCTTGTTCTTTCCCTTGCTGCCTCTTTAAAATGGGAAGTCCATCATATGGATGTTAAATCTGCCTTCTTGCATGGGGACTTGCATGAAGAAATCTATATGGAACAACCCATTGGCTTCATCCAAACAGACTCCAGCCTTGTATGTCGACTTAAGAAATCTCTTTATGGTCTCAAGCAAGCTCCTCGGGCTTGGTATGCCAAAATGGATAGCTTTCTTTTAGAATCTGGCTTTTCTAGGTGTCATTCTGACAATACTGTCTACACCAAGAAAGTGGGCAACTCTCTTATCATCCTTGTTCTTTATGTTGATGATCTTATTCTTACTGGTAGTGATCCCAACCTTATAAACCATGTGAAGTCCAGCCTTAAAAAGAAATTTGAAATGACAGACTTAGGACACTTACACTATTTTCTCGGTCTTCAAGTCTTGCAATCCAAGGAGGGTATTTTCCTTTCCCAGTCCAAGTATGCTTGTGATATTCTTCGTCATTTTCACATGGAAGACTGTAAGCCAGCCCCTTCTCCCTTTCAGTCTGGAGTCAAACTTTCAGTCTCTTGTACTTCTCCTGAAGTTGATGCTACCTTATACCGTCAACTTGTAGGAAAACTCTTGTATTTAACCCATACTCGTCCTGACCTTTCCTTTGCTGTTGGCCTTGTTGCTCGTTTTATGCAAAACCCCCGTGAAAGTCATTGGAAAGCAGCTAAAAGAATACTTCGTTATGTTCGAGGTACAGTACAGTTTGGGATTCATTACAGTGCCAAAGCAGCTCCTCTATTAGTTGGTTTCACTGATTCTGATTGGGCTGGTGACCTTGATGATCGGAAGTCTACTGCCGGTTATGTCTTCACTCTTGGTTCAGGACCTATTACATGGGCTTGTAAGAAACAGGCTGCCATTTCTCTTTCCTCAGCAGAAGCAGAGTATCGTGGTGCCGTGGAAGCTAGTAAGGAAGCCTTGTGGCTTCGTCAGATCCTATCAGAGTTTGGCTTTGAGCAGCAGCATCCAACCACACTTTGGTGTGATAATCAAAGTGCCATTCAGCTATGCAAAGATCCAGTCCAGCATCAGCGCAGCAAACACATTGAACTACACATGCACTTCATCAGAAAGCTCATTCATGACCATGTTCTTGAAGTGCAATATTGTTCAACAGATGATCAGGTTGCAAACATCTTCACAAAGGCTCTCACAGAGGCGAAGTTCACTAAACTTCGATATATGCTTGGAGTTCAGGAAGTTGTCACTAAGGGGGGATAGGCTATAGTGCCTCCTTCCTTCTCCTATTGTGTCATATTTGTAAATCCTTCAATCCTATCCCAAGTTGTTCTTAAGGGGGGATGTTAGGATATTCCGACACATAGGATATAGTTAAGTTCAACTTGGTCTAGTGTAGAGTTAGGTATAGAGTTAGGTAAAGTGTGTTTCTTTACCGTTGTACATTTTGTAACTTACAATCCGATGGTCACGATATGCAGTGATCCGACGGTTCATTCTCTCCTCGGTATTACCGACACTTGATCCGTGGCTTGACACCCGATTGGTCCATGAGTTCTATTTAAAGCGCATGGAGGGTCATTGTTCGGGTAATCCGTGCATGAGAGAAGCTTATGTAAATTTTCATTCTTTGATTAATAAATTGCCTGTAGTAGCCACGTTGGCGCAGGCCGTGGACTGTTTCCCTCTTTGAGGGTTTTAACCACGTCAAAATACTGGTGTATTGATCTGTGATCTGGTTGTGAGCGGTGTCCTTTTGGTGTTCTTTCTGAGGAACTTACCCTGTAAATTCCTACACATATTTAGGGAAAGATAGTGCTTAATTGTTTTGTTTGTCACTAGAAAGCCTTAGCTTCTAGGGAGGTTGGTTGTCACTAAAACCAGTGCCTTGGTGTTGTGCAGGTCCCTCCCAGGGTCCAGCAAGAGTTCTCCTTTACTTTGATCAGCTCACCCACTTCCAAATGAAGCTAAGAAAGGATGGGAATCTCTCCTCTCAAGCTCTATAAGGGAGTCCTAATTTCAGCAGCGTCTACCCTTAGGAATGTTCAGCTTTCAACCTCCCCTCCCTCTGGCCAAATGCCTGTATTTATAATGCTTTGGAGGAAGTTAATCAGGTCCACCATCAATGGGATAAGCCCCTCTTTGAATGGGATAGCTCCCCTCTTGATGGGATAAGTTCCTCTTTCATAGGGATGCATGAACCATCTGGAGGCGCTCAATACACGTCAAACCATCTTCTAGAATGCTCTAGATTCGACCACAAGTAACTTTTTTGAAGTAAAACTCGCGCCTTTTGACCTTTACAGGAGTATGCACCCACCCCTTTACAGATAGAGCGTACAAGTACGCAGGTATTGTGAACTTGGGGTGCGTACACACAGGTAAGGTTAAGAGAAACTGCGTAACCAGAGTTCATTGACTTTTTAAGGACTTTCTCTCTTTCTTGGAGTTTGACATGAGGAGCAGAGGTATAAGACTTGCCAAGGAGGATAGTATGACAGTTGATGGAGCCATACTAACTGCAAATAGTCATGGTGACAAATTTTAGTGTAACAGATTGCCCCCTAAAGTGCGAAGCCTGTAGTAGATTAGGGTTTCATATCATCTAGGAAGGGTGAAGTACTTTATCATTTCAAGGATTATCTTGTGGAGAGCCCAGTCGGAACCTGCAAATATTCAACACAAAATACATATATAAGATCATATCATCGCTGAGGTAGGCATTCCCATACTCAGATTGAAAACTTTAACTAACAAACTAACTACTGCTCTGATATAGGAATGATTTCGCAGTACATCATAATCATAGACTCTTGTAGACACAGTATGGACGCAACCATCTGTTTATGATTAGTCTACTATATAATGAATACAAAACTCCTCGTAGCCTGGATGGTGGAAACTAGATCCAGGGTCTTCATTTCTACTTCCCGAAATGGTACGATTCTATCCATGCGAACAAATGAGTTGATGTCGAACATGGTAGAACCCACTTGATTACCAGTCGATGATGTAAACTGTTAACAAGTGTGAGAGAGACCACCAGTGATGTCAATGGTTCTCAAAGTACGCAGTACAATCCATGAGATGTGAGTAGATGTGTTGATGTCGAACATGTCACGGAATCCTTCGATCGAAAGTCAATGATGTAAACCGTCGTCAAATGCGAGAAACCTGCCATTGAGGCATGCAGATTTCAAGGTACTAAGGATTCCTAGATCATCTTTCTAGATAATGTGCTGATGTCGATAGAAAGCGATCCGTCGTAGGCAAGACCACAACACGAAATCATAGATTAAGTTGAATAAATGTAGCTGTAAGGACTGACTCAGGGATGGTCGAGATGGATGACAAGTATTTTGCAGATGAATGGTTTATTTGCAGTGACCTCTTGAACACATAACGACACGACAGATGGCTTGGTGACAATTAACCCAAATTTAATATCTGGAACCGGTTGAAGATTTTCAATGTGGTTTGATCAACTGTTAGGCAAAGGATTTCCCAACCCAGGTGAATGAAAAGTGTCGTGTTCAAGAGTGGTGATAAGGTTTTTCTGAGACAAAGGATAACAAATAGGGTCATTTTTCTCCCTTTTCCCCCACCATTTCTGGCAAGTACCTCTTTATTTTTTACAAGCTTGAGGAGGATAACATATGCTTGATTATAAGCTCACCCTTCGGATGAGTCCAACTTAGTTTAGATTCGAACCCTAAGAAGGAGTGGTCCGTTACTGTTTGTAATCGAACAGGTCCTTTACTGTGAAATTTTAACGAGTCCAGTATAGGAGAAACTCGGCGTTTTTCAATTTTAGAGAGTCTGAAAAACTTAAGAAGACTCCAGGGTTGACCTTTTTCGTAAATTTGTGTCTCCCAAGCCCGAAAAAGTATAAAATAATACTTGAGAGAACCGCTTGATCTTTACGACCAAGGAGTACTTTCATGATTAGTGTCTTTGACCTGAAAAGTAAAAAGTGATCAAGGACATGTCGTTTTATTTCCAGTATCGAATTTGAAACGACAAAAATCCGACAATCTTTTCCTGTTTTTACGGTCAGAAAAGGGCTATATGAGGACCGTCTTTTAATTCCGTTTTAACGAGTGTAAAAGAAACGCTCGGCAATCTTTTCATGTTTTAGGAGTCAGAAAAGGGCTTAAAGATGACTCTGATGTTTTTGTTTGTGAAAAATGACAATTTTCCCTGAAAATCCTTTATCCTGCACAAAAACCAACACATTACTCATACCTGTTTAAAGATAGATAAAAATACTTTGAAAAATACCTTTTCATGGTGAAAAATAAACAAATTTACCATTTATTTACCCAAAAAACCTATAAAAAGGGCTTTTACCAATTTACTTTTACCATTTTACTGTTGAGGAGAGAAAAAGGGCTTTTGGCAAGAAACTTCCCGTGGACATTGCGGAGAATCCGACCATCGAAATCGAACGCTGTCTCTTTCAGGTATTCTACAACATCCTCCTCTTCTTTTTCATCCGTTTAGAATTTGTTTTTAGGCCCTAGTTTCATTTTTTGGAGGCTTTGGGGTTTCAAGGTCCGCCTTTCGGGGTACGCAGGTGCTCCACTGGTGACCCGCGTACCCCGACATTTTCTCAGTTGGGAAAATGGCGGGCGTACGCACCTTGCCTTAAAGGAACCCGCATACCCACGCTCTGTTCCTAAAGGCGGGGTGCGTACTCCGCGCAAAGGGTTTACAAACCCCAAATTCTCCAAATTTGACCAATAAATTTTGATTTTATGAATTCTAATGGATGTTTTCTGGTGTGTAGATTTCCCACCATGCTTTATTGGCGTGAGAGAGAGCACGAAGATGTTGATTTGGCTGCCATTAATCATCAACCATCCATTGATGCTTTGAAGGCATGCGACCTTTACAAATACTGGGCCATACCTGGCATGAGGGCCCAGGTGCGCTTTCTAGAGTGACTAGTAGAGAGATGGAACGTCCAGGACCAGTGCTTTTACATTGGAGGGCACCAGCTCGAGATAGAGCCCTCAGATATTTATTTCCTCACTGGTTTGCCCAAGAGAGGCGAACACTTGACTCTGTTCGGGACTAGGCCGGGTGGCCAGTCCATCGCTAGTCTCCGACAAGAGTGGTGTAACACTCAGTCTCAGGAGAAGGGGATAGAGATCAAAACTATATCCCGACCTGAACTTATAGTGATTGATTTTACAATTACCAGACTTTGCAGGGCTGCCGCTTTACACATTGCCACTGGATCCCAGATGCGGATGGCGATTGATTGCTTTCGGGGCACCATTTTCAACTGGTGTGATGCTGTGTTGGCCAATTTAAAGGGCCAACTGACTAGAACCAAAAACGGACAGCTAAAGAATTTTGGTTATGGGCCTTTAGTTGTGAGTTTTGCGTTAGAGAGGGTTACGATGCTGATCCCACAGCAGCTCACTGTTGAGGTTGGGCCTCCCCGAGAGCCTAAATTGATGCGATGGGTTGCGGTTATGGCTCGTCATCCTGATGAGGGCACGGAGGTTGTCCGATTTACTCCGGAGTATTTTCACTGGTTGGAGGACTAGATCTTTTCTATACAGGATTTTCCTTATGCCGGAGTTGATTTTTGTGGAGATCCGGACATGGTTCTTCCATCGGGAGAACAATGGGATGACACAGGTAATTCATTTTTCACAAGTTTTTAAATTATCTATTTTTTTTTTGTTTTTTATATCGTCTCAAAACTGACAGTAATAATTTTCAAAATGCAGATGTAGGCCCACGTCGTCCAGCCAATCTCCGGCCTTTCGAGAGGAGACTACCGGTTGCAGCGAAACCGGCCCCACGGAACGAGGCCACAGAGACCCTAGCTGAGTTGGAACAAGACCTAGAGCGTCTTACAGCAGACATACCAGAGACTACTATAGATGATATTCCTATGAGGCTTCAGCGCTATGTAGTCGCAGTCCCAGGACCTTTTAGGAGGTTCATGTGTAGGGTGGCTCGTGCAGTGGTGTCGTATAGAGAGCATCACCAGTGATTAGATGGTCGTTTTTGTAGACACGTGACATTTTGGTTTTTTGTACTTATCATTTTTGCCGATCATAAGGTGTTTTTCAACCTATGATCGAAGACGATGTATTTTTTGACACACTCCTATCTATATATATCATTATTACCGGCTTATCTTGTTAAACGTGTGTGATGAAATGTTTTTTTAAATTTACATGTATGATTATTGCAAATGTCTGTTTAACATTCGAGAAGCAATTGCATCTGCTAATGTATTTAAAGACCTTGGAATATGCTGATATTCAATGTAATCAAATTCACGTTCCAAGAGACGCACTCTCAAAAATAACCTTAATAACACTGGATTTCTAATGGCATACACTCTATTAAGTTGTAACACAACGAGTTCAGAATCTAACCTCACTATCAAACTCCGAATCCCAAATGAAACAGATTCAGACAATAACTCAATCACTGCACTGTATTATGCAATGTTGTTTGTTGTTTGACTGAGGCTTACCCCATGCATAGAAACTAACTCGTCAGAGGGCGAATAGATAACCCAAGCTGCGGAAGAGATATTCCGTGTACTACGACAAGCACCATCAGCAAATCCAATGTATGTTTGGAGAGGCATCGACGTCTGCAAACATCAAGCGTAAAACCAAGATAAGCAGAATAATGACGAAAAACACACTTTCTAAGCTAAGCACACTGTCTAAACTAACAAACACACCAGCTAGAAAGGAAAACCTAACCTAACAAAAATCTCCATACCCATCATTTAAGCATAATACCTCTTTAGGTAAAGTCCATTTCTGGGTTTACCCAAAGAGTCCCCGTCAAAGTCTACCAGCTCAAAGGCCCCTTTTGCTAGCTTTCGCTTGACAATGTAGGGCCCATGCCACATGGGAACGAATTTTCCAGCACCTAATTTATCATTAGCTTGATCATATAATAGCACTAGGTCTCCTTCCGAAAAATTTCGAGGGGTCACATTTCGATCATACTGAGCTTTCATACGTTTTGCATGAGTCTCGATCGCCAATGCAGCATCACGTCGAGTCTCATCTAATTGGGCTAAGTATAATAAACGCTTCTCCTCTTCGGAAGTAGCTGGAAGTAATTCGACGACCATTTGAAGTGACGGGATTTCGCATTTAATGGGCAGCACTGCTTCCAAACCATAAACTAGTTGGAAAGGAGTGAACCCTGTTGATGTTTTCACTGAGGTTCAGTACGCCCAAAGCGCGGAAAATAACATGTTGTGCCAATTCGACCGATGAATACCAATGATTCGTCGGATCATGATAGCTAAAACTTTGTTGATGGACTCAACCAGACCATTCGCTTGTGGATAATAAGGAGTTGAGCTATCGTGATGCAAACCAAGCTGGCCTGTAAGTTCGATCATCATAACGTTTCGAAAATGGCGCCCATGGTCAGTACTTATCGCTTGTGGGACACCAAACCTAGCAATAATGTGATTGAATACAAAAATTGCAGCTGTCTTGCCGTCTGCCTCTAATGTAGGCATCGCCTCGGCCCACTTAGTAAAATAATCTACCGCAAGGATGATATACGCATGCCCCCCGACCGAGTGAGGGTTACATGTAATAAAATCGATACCCCATTTGGAAAAAGGACCAACGACAATTATAGGGTGGAGAGGAGTAGGTGGAGCGCGCATCTTGCGATCAAATACTTGACAGTTGTGGCATTTCCGGACCGCAATAATATAATCTTTAAACAAGGACGGCCAGAAGTAGCCAGCGCGCAATATCTTTTGAGCTGTGGCATACCCAGACATATGACCGCCACATGCTCCAGAGTGACAGTCATTCAGAACCCTTTCAGCTTCCTCGTGAGTTAAACAACGTCGAAAAACCAAGTCCGCCCCACGGCGATAAAGAGTATCTCCAATAATTTTGTACTGTTGGGACTGGAATCGAATTTTCCGACGTTCCGACTTTGAAACTTCGGGCCGAAAGGATTGGGTCTGGAGATAGATGATTATATCCCCATACCACGGATCTAAAGTGCTGATGAGAAACAAATATTCGTCCGCAATGGGTTCCTCTGCCACAGTTTCTGTGTCAGCACGCGGGAAGTCACACATTAACTCTGCAAAAACTAAAGATTTCTTAGACTTAGATTTTTCAAATTCCAAGTCGAACTCCTGCAGGATAACGATCCATTTGGAGTACTTGCCCCCTAGCAATTGTTTAGTCAAAATGTAGATCATAGGGTTGCAATCCGAAATGACTGTAGTTTTGCGGAGTAGAATGTAGTGATGAAAACGTTGGACAGCTTGAACGGCTGCCAATGCCAATTTCTCCACATGTGAATATTTGAGCTCAGTTGGATTTAACGTCTGACTGAGATAATATATCACATGTTCCGTTCCGAATTCGTCTTCCTGAACTAAGACCATCCCAATGGTGGAATGGGAGGTGGCGAGGTACAAAAAGTAATCCTGGTTGTAGTTGGGAGGATGCAGCAACGACGCATGGGTAACCGCGTGCTTAAGTGCATCAAAAGATTTCTGAGCTATCTCGTCCCAAGAGAATTGAGCGTTCTGTTTCAACAACCGGGTAAAACCCTTTGTAACCTCGGCGTAGTTAGGAATGAATCGTCGTAAAAAGTTTGCTTTCCCCTGGAAACTTTGGAGTTGGCGAAGACTCGAAGGAGGAGGCGATTTGATGATAGCTTCTACCTTCGAGGGATCGACGCGAATGCCGGCTTTTGAAACTACAAATCCTAGCAATCGTCCCACTTCTATACAGAAGACACATTTGTGTGGGTTCAACCGAATACGATAATGCCTACACCTCATGAATATTGCTCGTAAATGGACAAGGTGATCAGCTCGATGTAATGAATGAGCGGGCAAATCATCGAGATACGGTTGCACAATGTGTTTGATGTCATGAAACGCATAAGACATCGCCCTTTGAAAAGTGGCTCCGGCATTCTTAAGCCCAAAAGGTAATTTGCAATAAGAAAAGGTCTGTTGTGGGGAAAAGTATCCAACTCGGAATGACCCTAACCCACTCTAAGGGTGACAGTTCCTTAGCAACAGCTGAAAGCAAAGCTATCTAAAGTTTCTTCTTTATGACATGCAAGAGATAAAAGGAAGAGATCCACTTACCGATGTCTTGCGCAAATGGTCGATCCAATCTCCTTTGATTGCCTCTTGCTCCCAGCTCTGAGTCTTTTCACGGGCCCAGCTACACGAGATCCTGCAAATAAGACAAGAAAAGGAAACTACAAGAAGCATGCATTCATAATCGATTCAAGGATTAGCATAAATCAAAGACGCAAGTAAGACAATACACCATTGAAACACATGCGAATAGAAGAACCTCAAATGCTTTATTAATATATGGAAGTAAGGTTCAGGCGGTGATACAACCATGAGAGGTCCAATCCAGCATCACCTTCCCGACGGAGAGAAATCTCTTCTTCACCTCCCTCAAGCAATCACCCAATACTCTCGACTGTAAACCAACAGCAATTCTTTGCACTAAATTCCGGCCTCCTAGATCCCATGGGATGAGATCCTTATATAGAGTTTTGGAGTGAAGATAAGTCAGCTTGATGTGTGACTTGTTGTCCTCTTCGACTCCAGTTGTTCTTCAGTCCTTCACTCAGAGTTTCTGCCTTCCACTTGGAGTTTTAGAAGCTCTTAACTCATCATTAGGCGAATCTTCTGATTCAAGTGTCATTTTAGAAGCTTCCTGGGCACTGGCACATTGAGAAAAGATTCCTCCACATGTCCAAGTACGCCCAACGCAGGTAGCCTTTGTTCTACTTGCTATGCAACGCAGGTAGCCTTTGTTGTACCTGCTATGCAACGCAGATTCCTAGTGGAGCAGCGGCTTTGATCCAAAATTGACCTGTTTTTGAGTGTTTTTCAGTGGAGAACTGATCTGAAGTGCTGTGGTTTGCTGACCTTGTTCCTCTAGGGGTAGGAACAACATGTTTAGGGACTTTGGATCCCTCAGATTATCGACATTTCATGCTCTATGCTGTTAGGCACAAAAATGTCTATAACAGTTGCCCCCTAAAGTATGAGGTCGTTTATCGGGTGAAATGCTTTATTAGGAGGATCCGAAGTTCATTCAATCGTTGGGAGGTGACCTGTAACAAAATACAATACAATACATTATCTTTTCATACTTTCTTTTCATGATCTAGCTGATGCGGGCATTTCCCATGCTCAGCTTTATAAATACATTTGTTGTACATAAACAGACGATCGTCTGATAATAGACTGATAATTCTCTTCTTTTAATTATCATCCTTTTAGTAGGATGATCATCTGCTGCACATGTCTATGTTTTTATCTCCTGAATATATATCACAGCCCGGATGGATGAAACTAGATCCGGGGTCTTCAAACTTGTCCGATCTTCACTCTAGTACAAGTCGATCCATGTGAGAATTTCTTGAAGTCGAACATGGAAAGACATCGCTTGATTACCAGTCAATAATGTAAACTATTAACAAGCGCGAGAGGAATCACCGATAATGATGATGACCCTCAAGGTACTGCAGCACAATTCACGTGGCGTGAATATAGGATCTGACGTCGAACACCACGCAAAGTCTCCTGGTCGAAGGTCATTAATGTATACCTATCGCCGGGAGTGAGAAACTTGCCATTGAGGCATGCAAGCTTCAAAGTACTGAGGGGTGTTCCTAGATCAACTTCTTGGATAATGAGCTAATGTCGACAAGAAGTGATCCGTCAAAGGAGGGCCTTAATGAATCCCACATCAGTGACATGGAACGGAGCTAGTGATGATGGTGAAAACGATCTGTGAAATATGATTCAGTGTGGCGGTCACGGAAGGATGAAAGATGATGTATGGTAGTGGATGGGACCCGGTTGACACTTTCTGAATGACATCTCTTGAACATATAACGACACTGATGTGATGGATCGGTAGCATTATATGTTCAATTTTGGATGAAAGCAACTGCTCCACTAGGAATCTGCGCTGCATAGCAGGTACAACAAAGGCTACCTGCGTTGCATAGCAAGTAGAACAAAGGCTACCTGCGTTGGGCGTACTTGGACATGTGGAGGAATCTTTTCTCAATGTGCCAGTGCCCAGGAAGCTTCTAAAATGACACTTGGATCAGAAGATTCGCCTAATGATGAGTGTTTTTCAGTGGAGAACTGATCTGAAGTGCTGTGGTTTGCTGACCTTGTTCCTCTAGGGGTAGGAACAACATGTTTAGGGACTTTGGATCCCTCAGATTATCGACATTTCATGCTCTATGCTGTTAGGCACAAAAATGTCTATAACAAGGTCCCCCATGGACAAATGAAAGTCGTTTTTGGTTGATCGACAGGTAGAATATTAATTTGGTTGTAACCGGAAAAACAGTCCATAAAGGAAAATATTTCACTGCTGGCACAATCGTCAATTATTTGAATGATATAGGGTGTTGGGTAGTTGTCCTTTGGACAAGCTCGATTAATATCCCTATAGTCGATGCATATTCTTATTGTTCCCTGTTTTTTGTTAACCGGAACAATATTCGATACCCAATCCGTTAATGGGATCGGATAAATGAAACCCGCTTTCAACAGCTTCTCGACTTCTGCTTTAATTGCAGCCGCTTTTCATGGGTGAATCTGACGCAAACGTTGCCGGACGGGTTTAGCGTCCGGGTAAGCCTTAATCTCATGGACAACAATCGCGGGATCAATTCCTGGCATTTCATCATAGGACCAAGCAAACACGTCGCGAAATTCTTGAAATAGGGCCTTATATGTCTGAATTTCGTCATCTGAACACAAGGCACCTATATGAATGTGCTCAACAATTCCGGGCTTGACTGAAATGTCTATGGGAATAGTGCGAGAAATGTTTCCTAAATTTAGCTCTGAATCAGGATGTTTCATTGTATTGTGAGCTTCTTTGACATATTCATCTGTAAAGATTGACGAGAAATCATTTTCAAAACGATCATCCTCAGGTAAAAACGAAGATCTGTGATGGAGATCTTCCCATGGTAAATCGTCTACACACAAGACTTCACAAAGTTGCTCGTCAGATGACACAACTTCGGGAAACGCTATTAACTCTGAGGTTGACGTGAAAAGTGATTCCTCACGGACCACATTCATTTGGTCGATTTTGGTTGAACGCGGGTCGGTAAAATACTGCACGGCTTCATAGGCAATTTCATATGGACTCAAAGGCATAGTATCACCAAATGAGTCTATCTCAGATTCAGAAGGAACGATCCAAGGATCGTCATAAACAATGGTGACTGAAGTAATCATATGAATGGATGCAAACGAAGACAAGGCGTTGATTGGAGGAAAAGGAAAAGTTCCCAGTAAACCGGCATCTTTAACTAATCCTACTCCAACATCCTTATAAGGGATAGTCATTTTTCCGACATGCTGGATACTCTCTGAAGAGGCTGGGTCGGATGAAAAATAAGCCAACTGGTCTATGGTTACGATCTTGCCATTATGTGGAAACTTTATTACTCGGAAGACCGATGAAACGACCGTTGTCATAGCGTAAGACCAACTTCGACCGAAGAGAAGGTTGTAGTCTAGAGGGGCATCAACCACCTCCACATCTAGACTAACGGTTTTTCCTTCAACCCCTATAGGCAAATCCTGTAGAATGCCAAACGGATGAAACCCACGGCCATCAAAGGCCTTAAGAATTGTCGGGGATTGATTTAGTGAAGGAGAACCAAGCGATCTCCAGCACTGTATCGACATAATACACGTGGAAGCTCCCTCATCAATTACAGTCTGATGAATAGGCCTATTTTTGACTATCACTGTGATCTGGAAAGCCATTTGATGAGGTAAACGTGGTGTACTATTTTCTAGATCAAAGATTATTAGGTTCGGGTCCTGAATGTCAACAGCTCCTATAGCCGACAAAAGTAATTTGCGTTGTGCTGGGCATGATTGCAGCACTTCCAAAGCCGACATTGCTGAGGGTGAAACAGCTAAATCCTCAACAATGTTGTAATTCTGGGCCGCTCTCGCATGTAGATTGAAAGCAGACCTTCGAAGTACACCCTTGGCGGGCGGTTTGATTACTAAGTCCGGGTTAGGTTTCTTGATCTGTAGTGGATCGGAACCGGGAGCTGAGGTTGATGGATTAGAATGAGAAGATTCTGCTTCTTTGCCATCAACAGGACTTTTACTACCATAATCTTGCGATCGAGTCACAATCCTTACATGAGACATCATCAATATGGGTTCTTCACTAGCACTCGAGGAATAACCTATCATCTTACTCTCCTGCTTTGGAAATGGATCTTTCAAAACAACAGGAGTTGGGGAACCTTTGACGATTTTCACAACCTCAGCCCGATGAGGGCAATCTCTTGTAAAATGATCTTCTTCACAAATAAGACAAGGATATCGAGGTTTGCGTTTTTCGTCATTGGTTTCCGACTTTTCAGTTTTTTCCTTTGGAGTTTTGTCTGCTTTATTCTTCTTCTTACCTTTCTTTTTCCCACCGGATTTTGATTTAGCCGTAGATGACTCTACAGCGTGAATATCAGCGGAAACCTCAGCAGAAGATTCTCCTGTCGAGGAGTCTAGTAAGGTTATAATAGGAGAAGAATTCTTTGAAGACTTCTTCTTGCTTTTAGTGTTCACCGTACCAATCATGCCATCAGCGGCATGAGACCCCGAAGGAGCAGCAGCGATTTGATTTGACTTAGGAAGATCTGGGATCTTTTCGTGTAACGTACCTGACTGAGTGTAAACTAAGTCAAGGTACTGCGCTTGAGCAATCACTTGCTCCTCAGTAACTACTCCGGCCTTAGCTACGTCTTCAGTAATCTTTGGTAACAATGATTTAACAAACCATTCAGCTAAGATTTGGTCTGGGATAAAAAATTTCACTAACCGCATTCGACGTCTCCATTCATGAATATGATCGGAAATATAAGTGGACGTCGATTGTTTTAATGAAGTTAGTAACTCCGTGCCATTATCATATCTGACCGGCAACTGAAAATGAGTTAAGAACAAGGTAGCTAACTGGCTAAAATTATAAAAAGAGGCCCGTGGTAACTCAATGTACCACTTGGCCGCGAGACCAATGAGAGTACGCTGGAAAAGACGTAAGTGGATCGAATCATCGAGATGGAATTAGAGGCACACCAGAGGTGGTAAGTCATCACATGATTCGACGGGTCCTCTCCAGACTTACCTTCGAACTTGGGTATGTCACTGGGTAACTTATTTGGCATTGGCGGCCAAAACGGAAGATAATTTATTGGATCGTTCGTTAGGCGCGACAAGTCTGGTAAATCCAAAGTTGCGATAAATGGTAATTTCCGATTAGGATCCCTAAAAATCTGGGTCATGAGACCAGTCCCAGGAGGAGGATATCCAGGATAACTTGGAATAGGAATCGCGTTTGGGATATTGTATCCTCCTGGAAAACCAGGATTAACCGGACCGTACTGGGGTTGTTGAGGTTGTTGATAAGTGTACCCAGGATACAGTTGATACTGGTAAACTGGCTGCTGGACAGCAGGCCTGTATTGGTACTGTCCCTGGTACGGTTGATAAGTGAATTGTGGTTGACTTGTGACAACCGTACTTAAACCAAGTTGTCCTACAGGCATCTGAACCGTAGTTTGAATCGTGGATCCAGACAATGGTAAAGATGTCTGAGGAGTAGTTACAGAGACAGTAGAAACCGGAGCTGTCGATACTCCAAAATTAAGCGGGGTAGATTGAACAAATGTTGCGGTAGTTGCAGCAGTCGTTTGAGATGGAGTACTAGGTGCAATAGGCCCAGACTGAGAAACTACCAAAGGTACATAAGTTTGAACATTAGACTGGACTGGTTGCTGGGGTGAAACAGAAACTAAGGGTTGTCCAGTTTGAGATGACAACTGTACACTTCGCTGCAATACCTGTTGAACTTGTGATGGATCCCACACTATGTTCATTCCGGGGTATTGACCCATAACAGGTTGAGGATATTGAGATCCATAACCGGATTGAGGGTAGGATTGATAACTGAAAGGTACATTTCCCGTACCTTGAACATAAGATTGACCTTGGGGTGGTTGGAAACCTTGACTCGAGTACTGACCTTGGGGTAGATACCCTTGAGGTAAGTACTGATACTGGGGTTGACCTTGAGGTATAAATTGATACTGAGGTTGACCTTGGGGTACAAATTGAGGCTGGGGTTGACCTTGAGGAATGTATTGCACCACGAGTACATACTGTCCTTGAGGTTGCCCCCCATACGCAGTTTGTGTACCTTGAGGTTGCCCCCCAGGCGTTAATTGAGGCTGCCCCCCAGGCGGTAACTGGCCACCTTGAGGTTGAGAACTGGGAATTGAACCTGACATCATGTAAATGTATCCTACGCCCAATGGTTTATTACCATTGTTTCTAGCTAATAACCCATGTTCAATCGGTTGAGGAGATGCTCCCGCAAAAGTACCAGAAAGTGACTGATACCCAGAGGGAACAGAAGGACCGCCGTACAAAAAAGATTCAGGAGATTGAGTAAACATGGATGACTGACCAGACATATTTACAGGAGTATAAATACCTACAGGTGGATAAGGAGCACGAGGTGGAGAAAAACTTAACCCTGAGTTGTCCAAATAATTAGTTAACGAAAGATACCAAGTAGTACTTCTAGGCGGACTGTAAAAAATGGATTCACACTCCCTTAGATCAATAGTAGGTTGATTTTCAGGGATAGGGACGCCTATTTCTTCTTCTGGAGCAAGTTCTTTAATAGCTATCAAACCATAAGGAAGATTCTCGGTGATGACTCTTTCTACCCTAGGTGAATCAGGAGCACTAGAAGTTGGAGTAACAGGTTTAGATATCTCAGGTTCTTCGCCTATATCACTAGTAGATGAAAAACTACCAGCAAGCTCAGAAACTGCAATAGCTTCGGGATTATAACCTGTTTCTAGACTTTGGTAATCTGGATGGACTACCAACGAAGACTCTCCTTCTTCAGGTGAACCTACTTTACTGCCACTAGGAGTTACAAGGACTTTCAAACCTTCGTAATGACCCGGGACGTCTTCAGGAGGTTGGCCCCGAAGTCTACGGGACTTCCTCAACAAATCGGCCACGGTTACAATCTCAGGAGACTGGCCCCGAAGTCTACGAGACTGTCTTGGTAATTCAGCCACAGTTAAAAACTTTTAACTACTGCACACGCAAACAAAGAAAAATCTCAAAGCAAACTGCCTAAAGTCTCTAAAGAACCAAACAAATTCGAATCACACGCCTAAAGAATCTAGGGCGTCAAACCATACACAAACAGTAGCCTTCTGAACCGAAAACACTAGTTGGTGATGAAATCTAACATCGCCGAATTCGGTACAGAAGTGGCGGGTGGAACAGTTACCCCGGCAACCTGCTTAATGAATAGACCGGCACAAGTTCCTCCACTTTAACCGTCTCGAGTGAAGTGAACCCCCCGGAAAATCCAAGTGAGTCTAGCCGACGTCTGCTCCAGGTACAGTGGGATCTTCCCTCCACCGTCACCTTGGATAGAACCCTAAAGATAATGGTCACTACGGTCACCAACAACAACAAATATACATGGGGGAACAGTCTACGATCCGATAGCACGCAAGGGCAGAGTATCAAGCTCAATCCCCTTGCCGGCTCCTTGACAATAATCCAAGGTTTACCGACAAGTGACCGCAGGCTCCTCGACAATAATCCGAGGTTTACCGTTTGTAGTACGTGCATATCTGGCGTCATTCCCAATGAAGGAGGATTGATCCCCTCACTGGTTCGGACACGATCTCGTGCTTCTCCTTTAAGAGGAGCTTTCCCAGAGCATAAATGTAACAGTTGGATTTATCCTACCACAAGATGAGCTACTTGTTTGGTTTTGCTGTCTTGGAGAGTTAATTACTCTCCTACTCCAAGACACTAGCTTGATCTATATTGGTGTTTCAGAGCCCTAGTAAATAAAAAGTTACTAAGTAAATTTTACTTTAAGCGTTAATTTTATGGCTTTTCTTTAGGACAAAAGGTAGTGGAAATGAAACTGATGGTGTGTAGAATCGACTCAAATCCACTAAAAAGATGCACCTAGGATGATTTATACTATCTTTCCTTTTTCAATGAATTCCCTAGCTAAGAGAGTTGGAGAATGCAAAATTGATATAAAGACAACTTTCTTGGCAATGAAAATCAAAGAAACAATCTCTTTATCTTTTCCAAAGCACACAACACATGACCACTAACTATTTCACGAAAATTCCTTTCTCTTTTCAAAGACTTCAAATGCTACTAAAACAAACTTTTCTTCAAAAGATATTTTTGTATTTTTCCTATATTAACAAAGCATGTAAAACTACTTAACAAAAATCAATTTTTAAAAAATTTATGACAATTAAATCAATTTTTCCTAAAAGCAAATCTAAGAGAAATTCACCTAAAATCAAATATAATGAGGCAAAAGCCTACCAAGTATAATTCCAGGATGTTTTACTCAGTTACAATTCAACCAAGGACTAGTTCATGCAGAATCATAAACCAGTCAAAAACAAAAATCAAAATCTTTTGTTCTTTTTCTTAAGAATGAAATTCACAGCTTTAACAAACAAGCTTTGTCGAAATTCCGCAAAGAGACAACACAAAGGTAGGTTTCTCGCAAAGGTGGATTTTATGAAAGGTCCGACTCCTAAGAAGACTGAAAAGACCAGGTATATCCAAGGTTTTACAACTTCTAAAGCCAAAGTCACTACAGGACCAATGCAAAAATCAAACCTAGGGCTAGAACTTCTATGGACTTCACTAAAACCCTTGATACTAATGAAACAAGCTTAGATGAAGACTTCTAACAGGTAACCAGTGGATCTGGGCAGCAAAAAACAAATTATAAACAAAATCTAAGAGGCAAAAAGGAAAAATTGGAAATTTCTCAACTTTTGACAGGGTACGCAGGTAGCCTGTTTGCATAGGTGCGGCCACGCTCTGTGTTCAAAGCTGCAGTGCGTACAGGTACGCACTGTGCTTAACGCAGAGGGTGCGTACTGCTAGCAAAACCAAGAAAAATAAAATCTAACTTAACCCTAAGCTATTCCACCCAAATTCACAGTCAATCAACCAAAAACTAGAAAGAAATCGACTTTTCTCAAATCAAAGTATCAATCAAAAGAGAAATCAATCAAATCCATGGATTCCCTAGTATGGTCGCCATTTTTTCATGTGGAAAGAGTCAATTTTGCAGACAAAACCGACCTCCCTAGAAGCTAAGGCTTTCTAGTGACAAACAAGACAATTAAGCACTATCTTTCCCTAAATATGCATTTAGAATACAAGCAACCAGGTGTTTAAAGCATACCTTTAGTCCAACGTTGTTTGTAGCAGTCTAGCCTCTCTGATCCAGATGAGCTCCTCCTTCTCTTTGAAACTTGCATTCACTAACAAGAAAACGATTACATAGCACCTGAATAACTTATATAATAAAACATATTCATCATAAAGACCAAGGAGTATATGAAACAAATTATATATAACAACTTGTTGAGAAAAATGAACTTAATTGTATTAAGTGGAAACAAAAGAAACCATTACAACCAGTGCCTTGGTGTTGTGCAGGTCCCTCCCAGGGTCCAGCAAGAGTTCTCCTTTACTTTGATAAGCTCACCCACTTCCAAATGAAGCTAAGAAAGGATGGGAATCTCTCCTCTCAAGCTCTATAAGGGAGTCCTAATTTCAGCAGCATCTACCCTTAGGAATGTTCAGCTTTCAACCTCCCCTTCCTCTGGCCCAATGCCTGCATTTATAATGCTTTGGAGGAAGTTAATCAGGTCCACCATCAATGGGATAAGCCCCTCTTTGAATGGGATAGCTCCCCTCTTGATGGGATAAGTTCCTCTTTCATAGGGATGCATGAACCATCTGGAGGCGCTCAATACACGTCAAACCATCTTCTAGAATGCTCTAGATTCGACCACAAGTAACTTTTTTGAAGTAAAACTCGCGCCTTTTGACCTTTACAGGAGTATGCACCCACCCCTTTACAGATAGAGCGTACAAGTACGCAGGTATTGTGAACTTGGGGTGCGTACACGCAGGTAAGGTTAAGAGAAACTGCGTAACCAGAGTTAATTGACTTTTGAAGGACTTTCTCTCTTTCTTGGAGTTTGACATGAGGAGCAGAGGTATAAGACTTGCCAAGGAGGATAGTATGACAGTTGATGGACCCATACTAACTGCAAATAGTCATGGTGACAAATTTTAGTGTAACAGTTTGGGGCTAGGGCAGGTGGCCAATCTGTCGATAGCCTCCGGCTAGAGTACTGCAACATCCAGGCTAGAGACAAAGGGATAGACATAAAGACCATATCCTGTCCTGAGCTCATGGTGATTGCGTTCACTGTCACCAGACTTTGCGGTGCTGCCGCATTACATATTGCCACCGGATCCCAGATGCGTATGGCAGTTGATTGCTTTCAAGGCACCATCTTCAACTGGTGTGATGTCGTGTTAGCTAATGTGAAAGGCCAACTGACCAGGGCCAAGAACGGACGACTAAAGACCTTTGGTTATGGGGCTTTGGTCTTGAGTTTTGGGCTGGAGAGGGTTCTTAGGGTTCAAGTTTAAACTAAGTTGGACTGATCCAAAGGATGAGCTTATAATCAAGCAAATGTTATCCTCCTCAAGCTTGTCAAAAATAAAGAGGTACTTTCCAGAAATGGTGGGGGAAAAGAGAGAAAAATGAGTATGTTTGTCATACTTTGTAACCACTCTTGAACACAACACTTTTATTCACATGGGTTGGGAAATCCTTTGCCTAACAGTTGATCAAACCACATTGAAAGTCTTCAGCCGATTTCTGGGTATTAACTTTGGGTCAATTGTCACCAAACCATCTGCCGTGTCGTTATGTGTTCAAGAGGTCACTGCCAATAAGCCATTCATCTGTAAAATATCTGTCATCCATCTTGACCATCCCTGAGTCAGTCCTTGCAACTAAATTTCTCCAACTTGATCTATGATTTCGTGTTGTGGGCTTGCCTACGACGGATCTCTTTCTATCGACATCAGCTCATTATCTGGAAAGATGATCTAGGAATTGTCAGTACCTTGAGATCTGCATGCCTCAATGGCAGGTTTCTCACCTTTGACGACAGTTTACATCATTGACTTTCGATCAAAGGATTTCGTGACATGTTCGACATCAACACATTTATTCGCATCTCATGGATTGTATTGGGTACTTTGAGAACTATTGACATCACTGGTGGTTTCTCTTACACTTGTTAACAATTTACATCATTGACTGGTAATCAAGTGGTTTCTACCATGTTCGACTTCAACACATTCATTCGCATGGATAGAATCGTACTGTTTCGGGAAGTAGAAATAAAGACCCTGAATCTAGTTTCCACAATCCAGGTTGCGATTAATTTTGTATTCATTATATAATGGACTATTCATAAATAGATGGCTGCGTCCATACTGTGTCCACATGAGTCTATACTTGTGATGTATTACAAGATCATTCATGTATCAGAGTAGTAGTTAGTTTTCTAGTCAGTTTTGATTTGAGTATGGGAATGCCTACCTCAGCGATGATATGATCTCATATATATATCTTGCATTGAATGTTTTTACAGGTTCCAACCGGGCTCTCCACAAGATGATCCTCGAAATGATAAAGTACTTCACTCTTCCTAAATGATAAATGAAATCCTCATCTACTACAGACTTCGCACTTTAGGGGGAAATCTGTTACACAAAAATATCGTCACCATGATTATTTGCAGTCAGTATGGGTCTATCATCACTTCTCTTGTCCTCCTAAGCAAGTCTCAGACCTCAACTCTTCAAGTCAAGCTTTGGAAATGAGAGAAAGACATTAAAAATCAATGTAACTCTGGTTCCGCACTTTCTCTCACTGTCACCTGCGGTCCCGCACCTTCTGTGTACAAAAACTGCGGACCTACCCGCTCTGTCCCTAACGATGTAGGTGCGGACCCCTGTGAAAGTCAAAAGGCGCAAGTTTTATCTTAAAAAACTCACTTTGGGTTAATTCTAGAGGTTTCTAGAAGGAATTTTGACGTGGATTGTTCGCTCTGAGGTGGTTCATGCATCCCAAAAGAGAAGGAGCTAATCCCTTGATGAGAGGAGCTATCCCTTTGAAGGAGGACCTAGTAACCTCTCTCCATTGCACTATAAATACAAGCATTGGGCTGGTTGCTGAGGAGGTTAGAAGCTGAGCATTTTTGAGGGTAAATGCTGGTGAAATCAAGACTTCCTAGTTGAGCTTAAGAGGAGAGATCACATACCTTTTTGGCTTCATTGGGAAGTGAGTGAAACTTGTCAAAGTAGAGGAGACTTCTTGCTAGACCCTGGGAGGAGCTTGTACAGTGTCAAGGCACAGGTTGTAAAGTTCTTCTTCTTTTGAATTAATACAATCAAACTCATTTTTCTCAACAAGTATCTCATGTTATTTGTTTCATGGACTCCTTGACTTTCATGTTAAATATGTTTTATGCAATTGGCTTTTCAGGTGCTATTTAATTTGTTTGCCTTGTTTGTGTTTGCATATTCATGACAAAGGAGCTCATTTGGATCGAAGGAGTAAGGGAATCCACAAGCTTGCGTTGGACCTAAGGTAGGCCCTAAAAATACTTGTTTGCCATTATTTATTAAAGCATATTTAGATAAAGATAGTGTCTGGTTGGTTTGCTTATCATTAGGTCTTCTTTAGATTCTAGGAAGGTCTATCTTGTCCACAAGATCGACTTATTCCATGTGATAGAACTAATCCTAGTGTAACAGTAAACACTTCTATTCCTGAACCAGCTCCATCTAGGACTGATTTCGAAGGTGTCACCCCTCCAGCATCTATCGCTGCAAAGTCTATACCTTCTTCGGCACCAGAAATATTTTATGGACCTGACAGTCTACCTCTTCCACCTGGGTTGATTGCTATAGAAGAGATTGATTAACATATGAATTCTAAACATGAATATCATTAACATAAAGAAGATTCATTTCGGGAACCAAGACATGTGTTTCTTTTATTATAGACAAATAAAGTACATAAAAAGGAATGATTTCACCTGAATCACCTTCAGCAGGCTCCAAGCAAAGCTTCCTTCCGGATTTGTTCCAGCCTCAAGCCTTTAACAAACTCCTTCCATGACTCTCTCCATGATGTCATAAATAGTGGATGAAAATCAACACACAAGGAAACAAGAGTTTCCTATATAAATGGGGGAAGTGCAGAAGGCACGAGGGACTTTAGACCTGGTCAGGGGAAAAATCTCAGCATAATAACCTTTCTCTCTCTTCACTCCTCCTTTAGGCCTTCCCTTTGAGGTATTTTTATACCTCTCCCAAAGTAGTTTTTTAGTTGGGAGTTGGTTGGGCACAGTTGGGCCACGGGCACTAACAGGTAATCAGCAAGTAAAACCCGCGATCTCTGCCCAAAAATAAGGAGTTTTATATTTTTTTAAGTGTTTTAATACATATACGCGGGTTGGGTATACACAGACCCGCATATACACGTGTTTAACTCAGGGAAATGTCGCGTATAAGGGATAAAACACTGTTTTTTAAATTTTAGGACCATGTCTGGAAGGAGGTGTTGCCCTAGGCCATGAGTACAGCATCACAAACCATAAGAGTGAGATTTGGAGCTATAATAGATGCCCCCTAATATATGAGGTCAGAAGGGGTACATGATGGCCAAAATATATTATGCGAGTACATGGAAAGGAAGTCTGTCAAAAACCGAGGAGGACTTCACCAGAATTCAGCCTGCCAAGCCACCAAAGGAGATCAGAAAGAAACACTGTCTGAGTCGGGCATACCCATGCTCAGAAAAAGTAAAGCATGTTTGCATAGCAAGTACAAGTGGATCCACTAAGTATACAAGTATAAATGACTGAACGATACATAATGGATCATCTGATCATAATGAACAAGTACATGTCTGAATATCACATATACGACTGTCAATGATGCTAAAAGATGCAACGAATCACTAATATCAAATACTGATCCCAAAAGATACCAACTAAACATGATGGAATAGGATGGTACTACACTGCAAACTCAGGTGCCAGTATATAGAATGTCGCCATGACTGACTGCAACATATAAGGTGGAGTGGTATCAACTAGCAGCAACAGAAGCAACTGTCAAGTGAACCAATGAATGCTGATACAACCTGAGGTCTTCACCGACCACCGTGGTACATTTCTACACCATGGGAATAAATGATATTAAGTAGACCATGTGAGAAATCGTTTGATTACCGGTCATTGATGTATACCGTTAACAAACGTGAGACTACTCACCGATAATGATAATGAGCGTCAAGGTACCCAGTACAATCTAACAAGTGTGAATAGATGAGTTGGAGTCGAACACCTGTAAGAATCTATCGATCAGGAGACAATAATGGTTTCCCACTGTCGACAACGAAGGATCTGCCACTAATGACTGCAAAACCCAAGGTACTGCCAAATGGACTCTAGATCTTTGCCCCAGAGCAATGAGTCGGAGTCGATAGGGAAATATCCACTAGAAGGAAGGAATTAAGGCATCCTTCATCAATCTAGCGCGAGTGTAACCCATAGGCCAATAATGTAGAAGGAATCAGACGAAAAATATGTAGTAACCCAACCAAAGTACGTTTCCGGCGTACACAAGATGTGGCTAGCGCACGACAGAAACCCTCTGAACCAACCAATAATGAAAGCTGACACAGAGGCGAGATATCCACCAATAGGGTCAAATGGAAACCAAGGTACTGCACGAATCCCAATGTGTGATAATGTAAGCCGATGTCGAACACAAGGGAAACCACTCAGTCAAAGACCCATGATACTGATCGATGCTGAGCACAAGGTGACCTATCAATAATGAAAATAGGGACAGGGTGCGGCTCTAGGCCTGTCCTCAGAGCAAGATGTCGTCGTCGATAAGGACAAGACCCACCAGAAAGAAGTCAATGGGGACCTTCTCAAACCGGCACGAGTAAAGGACCAATATAGCTGATGTGATGATAGACATGACATTGACAACCAGGGATGGCTGACTGAAAAATGAGTCAAGAGACACCGCAGAGAGGCCGACTCAGGCTAACTTCCCTTGAACAAAAGCACAACTCAATGTGACTATGTGGCAACATATGATGACTCTGTATAAGTTCGCCATGCAGGAGGCACGAATGAACCCTCCATATGATTGGAAGAGATAACCAATCGGGGGAGAACCGACTCAATAACAAGGTTAAGGCGTACCTAAGTCAAACTAAATCTCACCCATACGGAGGAGACTTTGTTTTGAGTGCTTTGCTCAAGGGTGACACGACTGACTCTAGCTGCCAATAATAAATGGAAATACTATCCTGTTCCCGCTCTTTTTGGAATATTTAATTTTTTTGTCTTTTTCTGTTAAGCTAGAAAAAGAATAAAAGAATGCTATGGTAGAGTGGAAAGAACGAGTGTCGGTGAAGCAGATGATCTAGTTCCTGGGAATGGAACATTCCTATGCTCAATGCAGGGAGGTGAAAACTGGTCAGTGACGCTCAAAGGTATGTTCTTTCCACGGGTCAAGGTGTGTCAAGTTGCAGAAGTCAAAGGTATGCAAGGTTGATTTTACAGATGTCATGGTCAAAAGTTGGCTTAAACACAAGTCCAAGTGAAGCCGGCTCTAGGCCAAAAGGTGCAAGTGGTCAACATGCAATGTAGTAGTACAACTCAACACAAAGGAGCCTCTAGGGTATAAGGCCAGAACAAAGCAGAGAAGCTAAGAGGAATGAGTATTCAACGCATAAGTCATGGCAGGACTATAGAGGACTCCCGAGCCTTCTCAAATCGGAGCAGCATGGGCAACAAATGTCAGTGAGGTGCTAACTACGATGCCCATGTAAAGGATGGCTCTACCATTGTGTCATGATTTAAAGAATTGGCGAGTGAAGATGGCTTACGAATCATAACACGATGGGATTGACCCTATGGCAGATGTATCGGCAAATGGAGGCTAGTATGCATAATGCAACGGAAAAATAGTGTCCCTAACCTATATGCCAGTGAGAAAACGATACCTGCCATGACGGGTCAGCAGTCATGGAACCGTCTCGAAACTGAAAAACATCCAAAATGTCCTGAAAAACAAACCATTCTCGACATTCCAAGCTCCCAAGTTAAAAGTCACATGAGGCTAAAGAACACAGCGGTAGCTAATGAAGTTATGAACAGTCCAAAAGCATTAGATGCCATACGGGGATGAAAGAGAGCACACAGCGGTAGCTAATGAAGTTATGAACAGTCCAGAAGCATTAGATGCCATACAGGGATGTGGTTTGCTTAATTTTTTCAAACTGCCAAATATGAAAGTGAACACGCATTTGCTTGAGATGCTCATCAATTATTGGGATGTCGAGGAGGAAGCCTTTATGATCGATCAGATGCCACTCAGGGTAGAAGTGGAGGATATCTATTTTATCACAGGTCTTTCCCGAAGGGGAGAGGTGGTACATTCCCGGGGCAGGACATGGAGTAGCCTCACGATAGAGGACTATGTACAGATATACTACCTGAGATATCCCAAGAAGGTTGGGAGCCAGATTTCCATCACACATGTGGCGAGTTTGTCACTTAGGATAATCCTGTTCACCATAGCTCGAGTGAATGGATCATCCTCTCTGCATTAGGCGTCACGGGTCACCATGAGCGCGGCAGTTGACTGCCTCACTACTGTGTTCGACTGGTGTACTCGTCTTCTGGCCAACATGAAGAGCCAGCTCACTTCTATCAGGAGGGGACAAACCAAGAACTTTAGATATGGGACTATCCTGTGTACTTTCTTTTTCGAGAAGGTTCCCGCACTCCGCCCGAGGGTAGCAATTTCCATCAGCACCCCACGCGATCCACGCATGGGCCAGTGGGCCGCTCTGATGAAACGTCTAGGGGGTGGGGAGGTCCCAAGGACTGCCTTCGACAATGATTTCTTCACCTAGTGGGATTAGCAGATCATCGCCGTGGATGACTACCCCTATGCTGGGCTGGATTTCCGAGAAGATCCTGATCTAGTGTTACCACCAAATGCAGCATGGGGCGAGATTGGTAAGAATTTTTGATTTTATGATTTTTTTGGATTTTTCAAATATAATGATGCATTGTGAAAAATATTTTTGATGAGATTCAAATGACTGATATGATGATCATGTTCCAGACATTGGGCCGGTATGACCATATGGGTTCCCGCAGCATGGACGGCGCGGCCGAGGAGCCGAAGAGGCGGCTGCTGATACAGAACGGACTCTAAACAACGTCTAGCGACACTTGGCGAGATTGAGCTACCGAGTACCGATGGCCGCCATAGAGGACCTTCCTGAGGATATGCAGCGTCATGTGGTTGGCATGCCATGTAACTGGGTTCGCACTTTTTGGCGTGTGGCCAATGCGATAGTTACATACTTAGACGCTCATCCTGAGCCGGGGCATTAGATATGTCGGACATGATTATGGGCATTTGAGTCCCAATTTTGTATATTTTTGGACACACATATGTACACTCGAGACGCTTTATGATATATATATATATATATACAGTTTGACTTTTTGATGCTTGATTTTATTGTGATGAATGATTGATGTGCCAGTCTAATGCTTGATTAGCGATAGAATCAGCTAACCAATTATGAGATCTTGGAATGTGCAAATAATTAATATAAGTAAATGATCTTTGCAACAACCTCACCCTTAAATACTGGCGATATAAAGATGGATCCATTACCTGATAAATGTTGTTTAATTATGACACTATCAATTGAGAATCAAGATACACTACCAATGAGTTGATCCCATGAGAGATTGCCTCGAATAATAAATTAATAACGATAATATACTCAGGCATATTGTTTGAAGCAGGACCGATGCATACGCCGCTTGATACCATCAATTGACCAGTTGGATCATAGAGTACCCAAGCTACGGAAGCGAGATTCCGAGTGTGCCGACTAGCACCATCGGCGAACCCAAAATAGACCAAATTATCCATCAACACCTGCCACAGTAGACCAAAAAGTGTTGATATCAGAAAACTCTCGACGATATACGTAAAAATATACATAAAGTACAAAGAAGCCATTGCCTGGATAAAACTAAGCAAAGTACTTCTTTAGATAGAGCCCGTTTCGGGGCTCCGCCAGCTTGTTTCCCTCAAAATCGATTAACTCATACGACCCTTTTTCTAAAACTTGTTTAATAATGAAAGGACCGTACCACATAGGCTTAAATTTTCCTACCCCCAAGGTGTCTTTATCTTGGTCATAGACCAAGACAAGGTCACCTTCGGAAAAGACTCGAGGATGGACAGATTTATCATACTGCGTTTTAACCCTTTTCTTATGAGCCTCATTCACCGTGGCGGCATCTCGACGCTGCTCATCAAGATGTTCCAAGTGAAGTAGGTGCTCTTCGAGACTCGAAGTCTTTGGAAGGAGCTCAACAACTAACTTAAGAGATGGAATTTCACATTCAACCGGAAAGATAGATTCCATCCCATAAACTAACTGAAAAGGTGTAAAACCAGTAGCCATTTTCATGGAGGTTCGGTATGCCCAAAGAGCCGAATACAACATAACGTGCCAATTGGACCAATTTTTATCGATTGTCCATTGGAGTATCATCTTAAGAGTTTTATTGACTACCTCGACCTGTCCATTGGCCTGAGGATAATAACGAGACGAATGCTCCTGCCGGAAACCTAATTTGAGTGCCAATTAAGAAATCAGTTGATTCTGGAAATGACTGCCGTGATCAGTGACAATCTCTCTCGGGATACCGAATCTTGAGATAACATGATTGAAAAGAAACAATGCTGCCGTGTCACTATCATTCTTATAAGTAGGCATGGCCTCAGCCCACTTCGTGAAGTAGTCTATAGCCACAATAATGTACCTGTGATTCGCCGCTGAAGGCGGATTACAGGTCGTAAAATCAATACCCCACTTAGTAAAGGGACCGACGGTGAAAACGGGAAAAAGGGGAGCTGGATGCGCGCACATCTTCCAAGTAAAAATTTGACACGGGTGACAACGCTTGACAGCTTCCACACAGTCTTTAAAGAGTGAAGGCCAAAAATAGCCGACACGTAAGATGCGCTGGGCTGTAGCAAGCCCTGATAGATGACCACCACAAGCTCCACTGTGGCAGTCATTGAGCACTGACTCTGCTTCCTCTAAGGTTAAACACTGTCGAAGGATTGAATCAACCCCTCGACAGTATAATGTGTCACCAATGATAACATAGTTTTTAGCCAGGTGACGTAATTTTCGACATTCGTCCTTAGAGAAAGTAGAGGGAAACTTCGAAGTCTGGAGATAGACAATGATATCTCCATACCAAGGGTCGAGTGAAGAGATGAGGAATAAATGTTCGTCGGGAAAACTTTCCTCATAAACAGTATCCTCTCCACAAGGTAGCTCAGAAATTAGCTCCGCGAAAACCATGGATTTCTTAGACTTGGCAGACAAGAACTCAAGATCGAATTTTTGCAAAATGACTATCCATCGATTATATTTGCCCCCAATCACTCACCTACTGAGGAAAAATTGAAATGGATTGACTGCCGCTAAGACAAAAGTTTTGCGTAGCAGGATATAATGACGGAGCCGCTGGACAGCATGGACAGCTGCCAAGGCCAACTTCTCAACCGGAGAATAGCGGAGTTCAGGACCTATTAAGCCTCGGCTCAAATAATAAATCTCATGCTCGGTGAGAGCATCATCCTCTTGAACGAGAACCATACCAATGGTTGATTCTATTGCAGCGAGATATAAAAGGAAGTCTCTACCATAATCTGGTGGACTCAAAAGCGGGGCAGAGACTAATGCCTTTTTCAAAGCATCAAATGGTCGCTACGCAAAGTCGTCCCATACAAATGGAACTCCTTTCCATAGCAAACACATGAACCCTTTAGTGATCTCGGCATAGTTTGCTATAAACCGTCTTAAGAAATTAGCCTTCCCTTGAAGACTTTGAAGTTGTCGAATCGAGGACGGGGGAGGCAACTGAACTATTGCCTCAACCTTGAAGGGATCAACTCGGATCCCTTCATTGGACATGATGAACCCTAACAACCGACCGGACGTAACCGCAAAAACGCACTTGTTGGGATTCAACCGGATTTTATAAAAACGACATCGCTCGAAAACCAATCGAAGATGACTAGGGTGATCAGTTCTCTTTCGAGAACGAGCAGCGAGATCATCCAAGTAAGCCTCGATGAAATGTTTGATGTCGTGGAAAGCATATGACATGGCCCGTTGAAAAGTGGCTCCAGCATTTTTAAGACCAAAAGGCATCTTTCTATATGCAAAGGTACGCCAGGGACATATAAAGGCTATCTTATGTTGATCTTCAAGACGGATAGAAATTTGATTATAACCCAAAAAACCATCCATGAAGGAGAAAATCTCATTACCCGCACACTCGTTGATAATTTGATCAATGAATGGCGTGGGGTAATTATCTTTCAGACAAGCCTTGTTTAAATCCCTAAAATCGATGCATACTTGGATTGTTCCTTACTTTTTATCCACAGGGACTGGATTAGAAACCCAATCAGTTAGAGGAACAGGGTATATGAAACCCGCCTTTAGCAGCTTCTCAACTTCAGCTTTGATAGCTGCTGCTTTCCTAGGGTTAACCGGCCGAAGCCTTTAACGAACCGGTTTGGCGTTCTCATATGTCTTGATCTCATGTTGAACTATAGAAGGATCAATGCCAGGCATTTCCTCATAAGACCAAGCAAATACATCTCGAAATTCCTTAAAAAGGTCGGTGTAAATTTGAATTTCTTCAGGGGAACACTCAATTCCGATGAAGAGATTCTCGATGACGTTAGGGTCCTGTTGATGCCTCGAAAATCGCTACAACAACATTGGGGGATAACCACCTGGTCCGGACCTTAGTACAGCTCCTTTTCCGTTTGGAATGGTGGCTCCAACTGGGGATAATGGGACCAGTTTCCCAGCAATGGATAAACGGGATGAATGGATAATTGATTGACTAATCTAATGATAGGCGAATAGCTAAATCTATCAACAAAATAAAAGAGCTATTACTTATCCCGGGAGATATTAAGCTTTGAAGTGTAGCGCTTGATAATCTGTGTCTATGGATAGGCATATAGATGACTCCATCTAACAGACATGGACATTAATTCATTCAAGGATTACTTTGCTTAAATAGTTAAGCAAAGCGATTAAAGCAATATTACTACACTTGTCATTTATATCATTGACACATATATGATTAGAAGAAAAGCACACCATAAACATCCAATAGTGGAAGGAATACAGAACTGCTGTTAAAGCACATACATATATTCGATAATAGCAAAGATAATCAAATAACAATTCATATGAAAGGAATGAATTCAGACATAGATAAAAGTACCATATGAGCTGCTTGACACTCCCAATATCAATCGCTACTTGTGATTCTTCCTTCAACACAGAAACACTTTCAAACACAGACAATAGTGCACAATTGCATAAAAGCTTCCTTGTCAAATTTAGAATAACTAGTCCAGTTTCATAAAAGAACATGGCTAAAGCACAATAGTGCAACTTCAGTCTTTAAGTCAGGTACAAAACTTTACGACCCTTTCCAAAACAATGAAAGGGTCTATAAATACTTAATTAATCTAACTATCTAAAAAAAACTGAAATCCTACTTAATTGGTATCAATTAATTTTGATCCTATTTTCTTCAGCAATCTGGTAGTCGGCGGTATGAATCATCAAGTAGGCTGCTTGCCTTTAAATCTGAGCTGACTTATCGCAAGCATCGGGTCTACTTCAGGTGGTTTGTTGAGGCGAGAGCTGAGCTGGGCGGCATAGGTGGCATCCTGAATATCGGGGATAATATACCCGATTGCATCCGTAAGGCATTTGAGGGCGGCTCTCTGTGTGTGTGGTTTTACCAAGAAGAACCAATAGGTGTCCCAGGTTAAACTGTTAATCCCAGCAATTAATCTTCCCTTCTCCTCTAAATCTGGATAACATGATTGCTCCAATGTTTTCATCGTTGTCAATTTTCCTGGTGTGCATTGGGAAATCATGTTTGATAAGTAGAGAGTGTTATTGACTAATTCAACTAAATTGCTTGAAGTTGATTTGCATCTTGAAACTGCCCTCTCTGCTTTCATTAACTGGGACTGCCATTCTGTAAAGAGTATATCTTTATGCGCCTCTAAGATTCTTGGTAAATTCGCTGCTTGTCCTTGATCAGTATCTTGCCAGTCGAGAAATGCAGCTATCGTTTCTTCAGCTTGATCCAATTCAGTCCTAGCCTTGTCTACTTTATTACTTATGGATGCCGTTAATTCACATAGTGGCTCTGCCTGGGCGATTTTTTGACATGGAAGCTTAATTTGGGATATTAATACAGTATTTATTTGTAGTGCTTCTAGTCTGAATTCAGCCACTTGTGGAACGCCCTTTTTTTTCTCGAGCTGTGCCGATAATTGAGCAATTTGCTCATCTTTTGTTTTCACCATTTTCTCATTCGCTGCCTTCAATTGTGCCAATGCCTCTGATAATTCTTTCTGCTTCCGGATTGCGCTTTGGTCAATCCTTTGTTTTTTTTCCTGCAATTGTTGAGTTAGTTGACTGTTTAATTGCTGTTGCGTCAACAATTGCTTCTCTGCCTGCTCTGCTTTCTGCTTTGCTTCAGTCAGCTGTGCCTGTAACACGAAAATTTCCTGATCCCTTGTTTTCAGCAAAAGACTCACCTCCGATGCCTTATCTATTGTCGCTGCCGAATAGGCTCCAGCATATTGTGACAGTTTTGTCAGGTCATCGGAGGGGTCAAATTCCTCCTTCCAAACCACATTGCCCGTGACCGTCTGTTCTGGGAAAAGGGAAGGTTGATAAGTCCTTCTTCTTTTCCTTTGCCGTTTAACTACAGATTTATGCCTTGGGCTGTACAAGACATCCAAGGGAGGAATCTCTTCTACCTGCAAAATGATTTGATCAGAGGGGTCTTTTGGTATTATCTCTACCTCTTTTAACATGGGTGGGCCGCTGGTTCCACTCAGAACCTGTGGTGAAGTGGTTTCCTGTGTGTCTGTTGCCTTTGAAGTTTCAGTATCCTTTGAACATTCCAAACCATTGATAATAGAATCAAATTGCTGCCATTCCTGGAGCAATTTTGGGTCAATATGAGTATCCACGTTTACTTCAGTGGTGGTCTGTTTCTTCTCTTTCACCTGGGTCTCTTCTTGCACTTTCTTCTGCTCTGTAGTCTGAGTTTCCTCCTGTGGCTTTTCTGATTCTATTGTTGTAACCAGAGGCTCCTTTGACTGTTGCCGTTCAGGCTCGCTTGTCGAAGTTGTTGGGGTTGTTGCTAATAGATCTAGAGGTAGAGTTTGCAACCTCTGTTCTCTAAGTCTGTTAAACTCGACCAACCCTTCATCTTGATATTTCATTCTAGAAAATGCGTTAACCTGCATTATTGACTCAGCGGAGGAGAACAGGTCATCAAACATATCTTCTTTATGATCAAATTTTGACAACTTGGCCTGTTCTAGTGCATTATAGGCAACTTTGCTTGGATCAAATTGCCTATTAAGGAGAGTTGCCAGAGTTAATGATTTGATCTTTGTAGCTTCCTTTTCTGCATGTTTGAGATCATGCAAGGTATAGACACTGCATCTCAAAGGAAAACAGGGCCAACCCTGCTTCTTATTCTTCTTGAGAGTCTGTGTGACACTCTCAGCAATGATCTGGTAAGCGATTTCCCTTGCCAACAGTTTATCAGGTATGTATAAAGGGAGGACATGAGGTTCGGCTTGGCTACCGAAAAATCTTATATATGTGAACTTCTCCTCCCCGAACCATCTCCCTACTGCTGTTAAATCAATCCCAGCTTGGTAGGAAATCTTAGGGATAGGTTTATCAAAAATAGAATAATAAATAGGCAACATAAAGCCATTGCAGACTTGATACAAATGGTGCTTGTAAGAGGATTTCCATAATTTCTGGTGGTAAATGTGAATAGGCATGGAGTCTTGTGGCGTCCACCTCCAGCCGAGCACGGGAAATTCAGAATTAAAACACAAGGTATCTAAAATATAGGCACTGTAATAAAATGGGGGAATTATCCTTTCAGAAATGCGGGTCTTATTCCTAAACTCAAGAACAGCTGTGGCTAGTTTATCTGAGAGAATAGTGTCCCAATCCATTATTATACTGTTGCATGCCGCTTGCATTAAAGGAACCATTTCTATCTTGAAATTAGAAGAATCATGCAATCCCCACAATCTACACATCATTATTCCAGCGTAGCAATAAGGAGAAGCCAGGGAATCAACCGAGTACTTACCGGAAGATTCATGTTTGTGCTTTGCCAGATTCTGTCTCCAATCCCGGATGGGTTTGGATTCAACTTCGTTCTCATTCCGGAATTTCTCCAGGAATGCCTTATTATATTTCTTCTCTGGCTCAGGCAAATGATACATTTGCCTTAAATCATCAGCCTTGAATGACCCGAAAATTCTCCCGTCTCCGGTGCTGAAGGTTCTATCCATGATTGGAATTTCCTCAATTGCCCACCGCACTACATCTGTATATGGAAGAATTTGTTCCCTAGCTGCTATCTGATGAAGGAAGGAGTCAGCTAAGTCCTTTAGAGTGGCATTAGATTTCTGGGTTGAATCTGCAGTAGCTTCTACTGTTGTCACTTTAGGTTCTTCGACTTCAATCAAGTTGTAGGTACTTTGCCAAGTAGTTCTGCCAAGACCACAACATGTAGTATCCGAATTCAATCCTTTCTTTTTGTTTGAGGGATCAACGACAGCTTGTCCTGCGGCTAGAGCAACGGAAGCGCCTGTGGTCTTCTTAGATTTCTTCCCCATTTTGCTTGAGTTTTCTTCTTTGGATGAATTCTGCACAGAAGCGAAAATAAACGTAACACAGAGAATTGGCAATGAAAACTTCAATGTGATGAGATATATTGACCGATGCGTGGTGAGAGATTAACTTTTAAAATGGCCGCAGATACAATCCATAGGAAGATTTTAGGACTTACAATTTCATTAAATGGCCATTTAAAACCTGCCAATCCTTAAATGCCCATTATACCATTAATCAGCCGAATGATTTGTTTAAGCGTGTTATAGATGTTTTGGCGGTTGAGCGCAGGTGAATCATTGCTTGACAGATCAAGCTTTTAATATGAATTGATCGTAATATCCCTCCATTTTAACGGCTTTTTGAAATCTGCGCTTTATCGCAATCGGCCATCGGGGAAAGCTTAAACCTCTTATATTGACACCTTTTGAAACCCCGATCGCCGATAGCGATATCGCATCGCATCGGGAGTATTGGCATTACATGAGACATGGATAGTATATCGCCGATTGCCGATAGCGATATCGCATCGCATCGGGGAAATGGCCTGGGGGTGCTTAAAGGATGTGCATAGAGTATTTCCGTTAGTCGATAACGATATCGCATCGGCGGAAACCAATGTGCCACTTACTTGTGTTCCTTATGTCATTGCGATATGCGATCTTGCGATCACTTTATCGCAATGATAAAAGATTGATTTATTTGATCAAAATGGGTTTTTCAAAAAGGTTTTTTATAATATTTTCATTTAGTTTTCGAACCTTTTTAAATAATACAATATTGATACCAATCAAACTCTAAAGGGACCCATTTCATATGATCGTTTTGGGAATAAAAATGATATGAAATGGGGGGTTGTTGTAGAGCACAACAATTGGCAATTCGCTGGAAGAAACAGCTATCTCTGAAAAGTATAGAAATACTTAAACTTTTTCAAAATAGAGTTCTAATCAAAGGGAAAAATTCTAATATAACTAGGTATATGCATTCCGAGTAAAATGAAACTATTTTTTGCTAATTTCCCCTCTTTTTAAAGAAAATAGATACATTCTAAGTTTTAAATAGGCCTTTATTGGTTTATAATGATAAAATAGAAAACCTTTCCAAATCAGCTTTTATAGTTAACTCGTATGTCATAGGTAGAGCCTCTGCTGCCAGCAAACGTTCATAGTTTCGACAGGGATACCTTTTAACCATATTATTGTCCATTGTCCCATCCAATTTAAGAGTGTGATTAACAGAATGAATTCAAAATATGTTTTCATATTTTGTATTTCTTTTCCTTTTTATTTTATTGATAAGATAAAAAGCCATTGTCCTGGTTTGGTGGCCAGCTATTGACAATGCCATTCACTGGTAATAATCTAACCGAACAAGTTGGCTCGTGATGAGACCCCTTGTCTTATAATTCTTAAGCCATTACCCTGTTATGGTATGCAGTATTGGTAATGTCGGTTAAACTATTTCCCTATGATCATGGTAAGCAGGCTTGTAATAAGACCTCTTATCTTTTATATCAAAATTTTAGAATTACACTCTGAGTACTCATAAAATTTGGTGAACGGGATGGACAATTTTCTCCTTAAGAGTAGATGGATGACAGGGTAAGAGTTGAAGATGTTGAAGTTTGATTAGCTTCTATCTTGATATTGATAACCTTTTGTGACCAATTTAAAAACAGAAAATGATTTACAATACTTCCAAACTTTGAGAGGAGTTCACAAAACTTAAAGTGTGGTTTCAGAATACAATAATACCTAGTTTCCTACAAATTATCCCTTTTGGTTAAGACTTCTATTATTTTAAAAGCAAATATCATACTACTTCTGTGGATCAAGTTTTCAAACACAGCAAAGGTCAATGGAGGATACATTACAACTTTATTTTCTAAAGATCCTACAAACTACAAAACTCTATTAAACTAAAAAGGAGAAGGGGTTACCTCCTCAATTAAAGAATTTCTTCAAGATAAGGCCATTAACAGGGAGAGAATCTCTCAAACCTGATAAATCTTGCAATATAAAGGTCGAATGGCCTATCTTCTCGCAGATCTGAAATGGTCCAAGCCACATCTTCTGGAACTTGGTGTGTTTTCCCTTGTCCTCATGGGCTTTGTCCTATTTCAGAACTAAATCACCGACTTGAAATTGTTTTGAACCGGATGAGACTGAATCAAAAGCTGCCTTGATGATTTGCTGATGTTTGGCATGAATAACCCTGGCTTTTTCTCTTTCCTCTTCTAGTTTTAAAATTTGATCATGTCTAAGCTGAATAGAAGAAGAAGGACTTTCCTCAATGAACTGAACTAGGGCTAGAGAAGGAAGAACAAGATTTGTGGGTAGTACTGCTTCTTTTCCATACACAAGGTTGAACGGAGAAGATCCTATAGAAGCTTTCTGTGTTATCCTATCAGCCCATAATGCAAACATTAAGGATTTGTGCCAGTTTTTATGATTCTGTTCGATAGTTCGCTTAATGATTTTGATCAGATTTTTATTAGTAGATTCTGCTAAACCATTACCCTGGGGATAGTAATTAGCAAAATATTTCAATTTAAATCCTCTTTTAATAGCGAAATCAAACATAGCATTGCCTGAGAAATAAGATGCATTATCAAAAACAAGAGCATTTGGGACACCAAACCTGGTAATGATGAATTGGTCTATGAATTCAATGATTGCTTCAGAATTTGTTGTCTTCAAAGGAATTGCCTCAACCCACTTAGTAAAATAATCGGTAGCAGTAAGGATATACTTATGCTGTTTGGAAGAAGGTGGAGTAATTTCCCCAATGATGTCCAATCCCCATTGCTCAAATGGTTGTTCAATGTTGACTGGTTGCAGAGGGAAAGCTGGTTTACGTTGTCTTCCACTAGAAGTTTGACAATTGAGGCATTTCCTTACATACTCGTGGGCATCTCTAAACAGAGTGGGCCAATAGTATCCAGCATGAATAATTTTGTGAGCTGTTGTGTCAGCTCCAAAATGTCCTCCTGCTGGTCCATCATGTAACTCCTGCAAAACCTTTTGTGCTTCAGGTTTCTCAAGGAATCTTAATAAGATTGAATCATAATTCTGCTTAAAAAGCACATAATCAATAATTGTAAAATTTTTCGCTTTTAACCTAATGGCCCTTTTTTTTTTGTAAGACAGGTTAGGAGGTGCATAACCATTTTTCAAATAAAAGATTAAATCTGCATATTGAGACTCAGAATCAGTAACACTTATCTGGTTAACTTCTTCAGTTTGATCTGTATCACTTGATTCTGGAATGTTGGATGCTCCTGCCAATAACTTGCAAAAACCTTGGCCCCTAACAATCTTTGCTGGCTTAATTTCTAAGTCATATTCTTGAAGCGCTGTGACCCAGTTTGCCCTTTTTTCACCCAGTTCTCTTTGGATTAATAGTTGCCTAACTGCTGGGAAAGGAACTATAACTTTTGTGTGGGTTTTCAAAAGGAAGGGTCTATAATGTTTGACCGCTTTAAATACAGCAAAGGCTTGTTTTTCTACTTCGGAGTAATTCAATTCAGTACCCTGAAGATTTGAACTAAAAAATGAAATGGGTGCTTCCAAATTGTGATCGTTGAGCTGCGTGAGTACTGTTGCATAAGACGAGGTGGATGGGAATATTTAAGGCTGGAGCATCGATTATTGATTGCTTGATTAAATCAAACGCTTCTTTTTCTGCTGATCCCCACTTAAAGACTGACTTTTTCTTGATCATAGTTTGAAGTGGCAAAATAATTTGAGAAAAATCTGGAACAAACCTTTTAACAAAATTGATTTGGCCTAAAAATGACTGCATGGATTTCTTATTATGTGGGAAAGGGATTTCAGAGATTTCTTTGATCCGATCAGGATCAATATAAATGCCATCTTTAGCCACAATAAAGCCTAAGAGATTTCCTTGGTCAAGAGCAAAGAAAGATTTTTTAGGGTTAAGATAAATACCATATCTTTTGCACCGTTGAAAGATTTGATTTAGATCATGCAAATGATCAGACCTCTCTTTAGAGAATACAGTAATATCATCAAGATAGACGACTATTTTTCTATCAATTAACCCTTTAAAAGCTATATCCATCGCTCTTTGGAATGTTGCTCCTGCATTAATAAGTCCGAAGGGCATTTTCTGATATGCATATGTTCCCCATTTTGTTCTGAATGTGGTTTTAAGCTGGTCATCAGGATGAACCAAAACTTGGTTATATCCGGAGAAACCGTCTAGAAAAGACATTAGTTCAGAGCCTGCTACTGATTGGAGTATTTTCTCCATGGTAGGTAATGGGAAATTGTCTTTTAAGCTCGCTTTGTTCAAATTTCTGAAATCAATACAAATCCGAATGTCGCCATTTTTCTTTCTGACTGGCACCATATTGGAGACCCAGTTTGAGTGTCGGACTGGAAAAATAATCTTGGCTTTCAAGAGTTTGTTAAATTCAGTTTTTATTTGACTCTCTAAGCTTGGATGTATTTTTCTTAACTTCTGCTGAATTGGTTTATGATCGGGAAGCACTGGAATGGTATGCTGGATAATGGATGTATCATATGTCTTCAAATCATCATATTTCCAAGCAAAAACCTATTTATTTTTCCTTAACAGTTTAATGAATGCCTCTTTCTCTTCCAAGGAAAGTCCTAATCCTAAATTAATGTTTTGAGGAGTTTGCTCAGTGCCAAGATTTATCAACTCAAACCTTAGGGTAGAGCTTTGGAGCTTTGTATTAGTCACAGGTTTAAACCTGTCTTTAATATCATAAATATCCTCCAGCTTTACCACAGGCTTAGGGATTGAATTTTCCTGACGTGTTTCTCTCATTTGAAAGTCATGCTCATTTTCCTCAATAATTTGATTATCATAGGAATTTTCAGAAGTTAAGAATTGTAAAATATCCTCATCATGGTTAAATACTCTCCAATTAGTGACATTGTCAGGAATTGATGGCCTAAAAAGCAATTCTACTGAAAATCTATCTGGGCTATAGTCTTCAGAAGGTAGGAGCTTGGAAGCTACATTGGCTAGCAAGTCGGCTGCTGAGTTTTCAGACCTACGGATGGAGGAAATATTGAATGCCGAAAAGTGTGAGGTGAGTTCTTGTACTAGCGATTGATAATGTTTAAGATGATGTGAAAGACAATGAATTGTATTTCTCACCTGTTTGATAATAATTTCGGAATCACCAAATACTTTTAAATATTTCACTTTAAGGCCGATTGCTTTATACAGTCCTTGGACTAAGGCTTCATACTCGGCTGTATTATTAGTGCATTCAAATTCTAGCCTACAGGACAGCATTGTTTTTTCTCCTTGTGGATTTACCAGAATACATCCTGCTCCTGAGCCCTCACTAGACTTGGACCCATCGAAATATAACGACCAAAATAAAGAAGTATTAACAATTGTATTTACAGTTTTCTCAGTATCATTGAAACATCTAGACCTATCTGTTTGTGAAAAATTCTCAATCTGAGATGTAAAATGGTTTACTGAGAAAGGGGATGAATGGGCAGTAAAGTTACCAAAGAATGACTCAGATGAATAATTCCCCAAAATGTTGTTATTAAATGCTACAGGTTGGTTTTCTTGCTCAAATTCGGTAACTGTATGGGTCATATGTTTTTCTCGATCAATCCTTATTTGATTTGGCTTACCCTTATAGGGAAGCCACATATGTGACCAATCAGTAGAAATATACCCATGTAGTTTTTCAGACCAATCCCTACTCAAGATTAAACCGTAAAATTCAAGTATATCGGCTATTAGGATATCAATCCTTTGTACTACTCTGGGATCAGCAGATAACCTGATAGTTACGGACTTAATCTCTCCCACAACCTGTACTTTGGTCCTGTCCAACTGTACAATATGAATAGCAGACTTCTGGGGTTCAATGTTCAGTTTGGAACAAACTGAAGCTGGCATTATGTTAGAAGATGCCCCTGAGTCAATCAAATAGTTGTGAAGGTTTCTGTTGTAGATCTCATAGGTTAGAAGGAAAGGTGGAGTATGAGAGTTTGATCTATCTCCAATCAGAACCGCGTCTGTAGCTTCGACCATACCAGGAGGAGGTTTCCCTGAATCATTAGCAGATTTAGCACTGGGAAGAGGTAAAGAAGGAATAGCATTCAATTCTTTGAGAAGCAATTTCTGCTGATGTTTCAATTTACTAAGTTCAAACATAGTAATGTTTGCTTTAGTTTTCTTCATGTCATCAACAATATTGTAATCCATTGAATCGGATACCACTAACGTTTTAGATGTTGAAGGAGTATTAGAAGTTGAAGGTTGGTCTTGGGGAACTGCTGCAGGTGATTTCTTTGCAGGTATTTTTTCCTTTGTTGTAGCAGCTCTTGCACTCCTTTTCTTTGACGTTGCCTGAACAGGTTCGGAAGTACTTTTACTCCTAGTAGTGACCGGGAACGCTTCTTCTTCATTATCGGTATCGGAGTTGGGGAGTATAAAATCCCACATTCCATGACATTCTACTACTTCTTCTTCATCATCAGTTGGTGAGATTGTTTCCTCTTCCTCTTCTTCTTGCTCTGAATCTGCATTAGATATGACATTCAGTGGCTTTGATTCAGTTTTCTTATAAGTCCTAAAGGGTCTTTTGGTTGAGGTTTCAGCTACCTGTTTCTTTATTTCAATAATTTCATTTGACAATGTTTTTAGGACTTTTTGCAAACCCTCCATGTCATATGGGTCTTTTGGGGTTTTCTTCATTGAGTCATCTTTAAAAGAGACTTTTTTGGCTTTTCTGTCTTCCAGAGCAGCTTTCTTTTCTAGAGCATTAATACGTTTCTCCACAGCAAGTGCTTCTTTCATGTTTTCGGCTAAGGTAGGTTTCCCAGCCCTATCTACAAAAATGGCTATATTGGCAGGTAGGGCGGTTATATACCATTCGCTTCGAATCTGTTCACTTGGTTTGGAGGCCGTTGGGATTTTATTCAGGAGTTTATTGAATCTAGCATTAAATTCCTTAATTGGTTCCTTATGCTCTATCCTAAGATTAGAGAGATCGTTTATTAAGGTAGCCAAAGACCTATCATCCCCATATTTGGTAAGAAACTGCTCTTGGCAAGTGTTCCAACTGGTAATGGAACCAGAGGGTAAAGAAAAATACCAGGATCCTGCTGATCCTTGCAAGGTGCAAGGGAAAAGTCTAACAACAACATCTTGTTCTGTTACTCCTTTCAAGTTGACTGCCAACATGAAATTATTAATGTGTTCCTCAACCTGGGTCCCATCATCTGGGTTAAACCTGGGTAGCCATTTTTCAGGAGCATTTGGTAATGGATGCAATGGTGCAGGCATATTGACTGCACCAGGCCTGGTCCATGGATCTGCCATTGTAATAGCAGTAGTGGTTGATACTACTGTTGGAATTCCAGATGTCTGGGAAGGAAATAATGTTGAGGAGTGAGCAGGTTGGGATGTTAAAGCTCCTAATCCCTGATGAACAACAATATGTAATGGGGGAGTGGATGGCTGACTTTGCAGAGAGGAAGATGTAATGGAGGATGTGGATGAAAGCTCTTCACTGTCAGATCCTTTAGTATATTTCTTCGCCTTTTTCCTTTTGGGTAAAGGGAACTCAGTGGGTTCAATACCGAGCTTTTCTCTCTGAAGTCTGGTGAGAGGGTGAGGTAAATTGAACTGCGAAGTCACACTGCTTTGTGATACCTCAGATTTCAGTGTTGAAATCGAGAAGCTCTGAAGTTTGTGGATAAGAGACTGGACTTCAGGGGATTCAAGACTTAATTTTTCTGGAGTATGATGGGTTTGAGCAGTGGTAGTTGATTTCTCTTCTTCTTGTTTGGATACTGGAGAACCAGCATGCAATTGGGAAGTCCGAGGGGATACAGAGGGAGAATTACTCTTAGAATGGCTTGCAGATTTGGGTTTGTTTGCCATTCACAGTTGAGGCCCTCCTTCTAGCGCCAAAAACGTTGATGCCTCAAAAATCGCTGCAACAAAATTGGGGGATAACCACCCGGTCCGGACCTTAGTACAGCTCCTTTTCCGTTTGGAATGGTGGCTCCGACTAGGGATAATGGGACCAGTTTCCCAGCAATGGATAAATGGGATGAATGGATAATTGATTGACTAATCTAATGATAGGCGAATATCTAAATCTATCAGCAAAATAAAAGAGCTATTACTTATCCCAGGAAATATTAAGCTTTGAAGTGTAGCGCTTGATAATCTGTGTCTATGGACAGGCATATAGATGACTCCATCTAACAGACATGGACATTAATTCATTCAAGGATTACTTTGCTTAAATAGTTAAGCAAAGCGATTAAAGCAATATTACTACACTTGTCATTTATATCATCGACACATATATGATTAAAAGAAAAGCACACCATAAACATCCAATAGTGGAAGGAATACAGAACTGCTGTTAAAGCACATACATATATTCGATAATAGCAAAGATAATCAAATAACAATTCATATGAAAGGAATGAATTCAGACATAGATAAAAGTACCATATGAGCTGCTTGACACTCCCAATATCAATCGCTACTTGTGATTCTTTCTTCAACGCAAAAACACTTTCAAACACAGAAAATAGTGCACAATTGCATAAAAGCTTCCTTGTCAAATTTAGAATAACTGGTCCAGTTTCATAAAAGAATATGGCTGAAGCACAATAGTGCAACTTCAGTCTTTAAGTCAGGTACAAAATTTTACGACCCTTTCCAAAACAATGAAAGGGTCTATAAATACTTAATTAATCTAACTATCTAAAAAAAAACTGAAATCCTACTTAATTGGTATCAATTAATTTTGATCCTATTTTCTTCAGCAATCTGGCAATCGGCGGTATGAATCATCAAGTAGGCTGCTTGCCTTTAAATCTGAGCTGACTTATCGCAAGCATCAGCTCTACTTCAGGTGGTTTGTTGAGGCGAGAGCTGAGCTGGGCGGCATAGGTGGCATCCTGAATATCGGGGATAATATACCCGATTGCATCCATAAGGCATTTGAGGGCGGCTCTGTGTGTGTGTGGTTTTACCAAGAAGAACCAATAGGTGTCCCAGGTTAAACTGTTAATCCCAGCAATTAATCTTCCCTTCTCCTCTAAATCTGGATAACATGATTGCTCCAATGTTTTCATCGTTGTCAATTTTCCTGGTGTGCATTGGGAAATCATGTTTGATAAGTAGAGAGTGTTATTGACCAATTCAACTAAATTGCTTGAAGTTGATTTGCATCTTGAAACCGCCCTCTCTACTTTCATTAACTGGGACTGCCATTCTGTAAAGACTATATCTTTATCCGCCTCTAAGATTCTTGGTAAATTCGCCGCTTGTCCTTGATCAGTATCTTGCCAGTCGAGAAATGCAGCTATCGTTTCTTCAGCTTGATCCAATTCAGTCCTAGCCTTGTCTACTTTATTACTTATGGATGCCGTTAATTCACATAGTGGCTCTGCCTGGGCGATTTGTTGACATAGAAGCTTAATTTGGGATATTAATGCAGTATTTATTTGTAGTGCTTCTACTCTGAATTCAGCCACCTGTGGAACGCCCTTTTTTTTCTCGAGCTGTGCCGATAATTGAGCAATTTGCTCATCTTTTGTTTTCACCATTTGCTCATTCACTGCCTTCAATTGTGCCAATGCCTCTGATAATTCTTTCTGCTTCTGGATTGCACTTTGGTCAATCCTTTGTTTTTTTGCCTGCAATTGTTGAGTTAGTTGACTGTTTAATTGCTGTTGCGTCATTAATTGCTTCTCTGCCTGCTCTGCTTTCTGCTTTGCTTCAGTCAGCTGTGCCTGTAACACAAAAATTTCCTGATCCCTTGTTTTCAGCAAAAGACTCACCTCCGATGCCTTATCTATTGTCGCTGCCGAATAGGCTCCAGCATATTGTGACAGTTTTGTCAGGTCATCGGAGGGGTCAAATTCCTCCTTCCAAACCACATTGCCCGTGACTGTCTGTTCTAGGAAAAGGGAAGGTTGATCAGTCCTTCTTCTTTTCCTTTGCCGTTTAACTACAACTTTATGCCTTGGGCTGTAGAATACATCCAAGGGAGGAATCTCTTCTACCTGCAAAATGATTTGATCGGAGGGGTCTTTTGGTATTATCTCTACCTCTTTTGACATGGGTGGGCCGCTGGTTCCACTCAGAACCTGTGGTGAAGTGGTTTCCTGTCTGTCTGTTTCCTTTGAAGTTTCAGTATCCTTTGAACATTCCAAACCACTGATAATAGAATCAAATTGTTGCCATTTCTGGAGCAATTTTGGGTCAATATGAGTATCCACGTTTACTTCAGTGGTGGTCTGTTTCTGCTCTTTCACCTGGGTCTCTTCTTGAACTTTCTTCTGCTCTGTAGTCTGAGTTTCCTCCTGTGGCTTTTCTGATTCTATTTTTGTAACCGGAGGCTCCTTTGACTGTTGCCGTTCAGGCTCGCTTGTTGAAGTTGTTGGGGTTTTTGCTAATAGATCTAGAGGCAGAGTTTGCAACCTCTGTTCTCTAAGTTTGTTAAACTCGACCAACCCTTCATCTTGATATTTCATTCTAGCAAATGCCTTAACCTGCATTATTGACTCAGCAGAGGAGAACATGGCATCAAACATATCTTCTTTATGATCAAATTTTGACAACTTGGCCTGTTCTAGTGCATTATAGGCAACTTTGCTTGGATCAAATTGCCTATTAGGGAGAGTTTCCAGAGTTAATGATTTGATCTTTGTAGCTTCCTTTTCTGCATGTTTGAGATCATGCAAGGTATAGACACCGCATCTCAAAGGAAAAGAGGGCCAGCCCTGCCTCTTATTCTTCTTGAGAGTCTGTGTGACACTCTCAACAATGATCTGGTAAGCGATTTCCCTTGCCAGAAGTTTATCAGGTATGTATAAAGGGAGTGTTAGTGTCAGTCTTTCCAGCCTTCCTCCAGTGATCAAATATGCTCTTACAAAGTGGTCTCAGAGTTTCCAAGTCAAATTTTGTCATTTCAGTGAGTCTTCAAGCAAAATTTGGTCACTAGGCATTAGGTCTAGGGTTTGCTTTCACTCCTTCTAAAAGTTGCCCAAATGCCAATCTATGTCACTATTCAACTGAGTCTATCATCATTCATAGGGTTGTCATTATCATGTCAGTGTCTAATGAGTCATTTTACATCTTGTTCATGCTTCAGTGGCACCTAGGCAAGGTCATTTCCTTCTCCTAGGGTTTTGAAGGCAATTTCTCTTGGATGGTCAAATCACCGGAAAAACTTGTTTCCTGATGTTCATACACCATCCCCTATCCTTAAAGTACCTTATCAAACACTTCCCATCCCTTAGATCCGCCAAATTCCTCATTTTTGCACAAACCCTAGTTTCTAGCTACAACCTGGCAATTTTCTAGGTTGGGCCTGTGTTTTGCCCTTTTGGACCCCTTCCCCTCACTCAATATCTGAGATTCCACTTTCCCCTACTTCCTAACATCGCTCCCTACTTCCAAAAATTTCCCCAAGAATTTAGAAGCCCCCTATTCCCTTCATTTCGCTCCATTTCGACAAAATTCCTTGTTTCACACATCGGGACAAGTCGCACTCAAATGATGTTCTAGAGCAATAAAAGATGAATTTTGGAAAACTGAGAGAGGTTTTTGTCCAAAACATGCCAAGGAAGAACAACCTCCTTCACGTTTTTCACAGGTGTCATGGTTTTAAATAAATGTCAAAAATACCGGTGAGAACGAAGGTGCTCCAAGGACGGTTGGCCAAAGCACAAAAACGAAGGAAAACGCCCGATCCACTCCAAATTTTGGCCAAAGCCTCTTTGACTGAGCATCGTACTTGATTGGGGACTCCCAGCCCAAATTTCAAGAAATTTGGAGAAAATTTTGTCATTTGTGAATTTTTTATGTCAAACACAGGTTTTCTCCATTAACGGGTCTCACCCCCCGCGCGACCCTTCATCATGGAAACTCCATTTTGAAAAAACTCAGCATTTCTAGATTTTTCATGAGAAGTTACATATGCTCATCAATGGACTTGAGATTTTATGAAGTTTTAGGCCTCCAGAAAGTCAAAAAACTAGCAAAAAATGACTTTCTGCCACTTTTTTGAATTGCAGAAAGCAGTCTTGGGAGATTTGATTTTTGCAGGGTAAATGAACTCCAAATTCAAAAATTCCAGTTGGGTTGGCAATTAGACTCACATACCTTTCCAACAAGCCTACTCTTGCCCAATTTGGACAACTGGAAGTGCCCCAAATGTGGTCCCAAATGAGCGCGACCCGTCAGGCAGAGGCGTGCGACCCGTCAGGCAAACTTCTCCAGATTTCACTGTACAGCTCAGAAAAACGCAGTTTGACCTTGTTTGACTTTTTGGGGTGGATTATTATCTTATTTGATGTAATTATTGTACTTTATTGACACTTTTACTCTTATGTACCTCTTCTAGAAGATTCATTCATGAAAAAGGTGAAAATTAAATTAATGAATTGGTTTCCTAGCCTATAGAGGCAACTTGTTTTGACTGCCTAGTTTGTAGTGCTTAGTTTAGAAGTGGTTGAAACAGCTCCTAGGATTGTGAGCTCGACCCATGGAGGCAGGGAAAGAGGTTAGATGATCTATATTATGTACTTTCTTGCTCATTTTCATGGTTGGACTCTTGAGGGAGAAGCTATCATTGTATTATTCACTGTATCTCTGCCATTTTTGGCTAAGGAAGACCAGGGTTTTGCAGTCCTCTTTGGGATTCTTGTGGAATCATGTGTTGATGGTGTGTTTCTAAATGTACTTGTAAGTGTGTTATGTGACTCATTTCCTTTCTTTTACTTCTGCACATTAAACAAATGAAGTGTTAAAGTAAGAATTCATGCCTGCCATGCTCTGCTTTTAAGTTTGTTTAATTTCAATGTTTTCTACTGTCTAAAGAGAATTCAAAGTTATTGTTTGCTCTCTTTAGCTCTTCACCTTTCATTCCTGACCATCCACCTCAATCAAAGGCATCAATACTGTCTCCTACCTCGCCCCTAAGAACCCCCTGCAGAAACTGTGTCCAATCCCCGCACCCAAAATTGCCCTCTCCTCAATTTGCCACCAAAAACCCAAAAAACCCCAAATCAAACTCTTTGATTAGTTTACTAGCCTAATATTAGTGTTACCTTATTGGTCATCTCATCTATTGAAGATTTTACCGAGATAGACTGGAGAGAGCCTTCTCCTGCCCCGTAGGGCTAGCTACGAGGCTAAATGGTTTGATGTTGCCTTGAGGTTTACCTTTCTCAGCCTGAGGTGAAATTTCAAGCACTAACATACTGGCGACCATACTGGGGAGAACAAACTTGTTTGTGGGTTGATGTGTTTGTTTCATAAGTCTTAGATGGAGCCTGAAGTTATGCCAGGTAGCCTTCGAAACGCTTTTGCTTTGCATAAGCGGAAGTAGATAAACGCTGCTTCAGTCCATCTCCGTGAGCTTGTGAATACAACACTTCATTTGCATTTTACCCCAGTAGATGTATCAAGTTCAGATCTGATTGTTGATGGTGGACAATGATCAGACACTTGAAAGGCTGAAATCATTCACCGGGCGACTCTAAATCATTTTTGCGATCAGATCCAAAGACTCCACTGGAGGATGATCCCGACCAACAGAAACATGAAAGGAGAATATGGCAAGATCAGGTATTCAAGTTGGAATTTCATCCAAGACATTTTGTTCTTTGTCATAAATTATTTCTTCTCTTTTCCCAAGAATGTCAAGAAGGCTTTGCAAAGTATACTATGCTTGAGAAGAGATCCTCGGCCTGCAGTTGATTCTTTCCCTTTGAAGATTGTGAATACCAAAGATTTGCATACCCTTGAGCTTGATCAAGATCCTTTTTCCAAATTTTGTGATGACCATCTTCAAATTGATGAACCCCAAGAGACCAAGACCGATTCTATACCTGCTGTACATACCCCTACACCTTGTAAAATCCCAGATCGGTATAAACCTCTTGTTTTACCTTCTGTTCTCCATGCTTTCCCCAAAAACTATGATCTATACTTGCCGAGGTTTGATGGTGAAAGTAAGAATGTCAACGCTGAGCAACATGTGCAGAATTTTGAGAATTTTCTAGATCTTTTTGAAGTTGATGAAGAAGATGTTAGTATAAGGCTTTTTGCTCTTTCTTTGCAAGCCAAAGTGAAGAGTTGGTTCAAAACCCTGCCTGATGCGAGCATCTCAGATTTCCAGCAGTTCGTCAAAGTTTTTCTCGATAGGTGGATGATCGGGCAGAACCTTTTCTTGATTGTAGAAGAGTATAACCAGCTGAAAAGATTGCCAGGGGAGACAGTACAACAGTTTTCAGCCAGATTTAACCAAGTTTATTATTCGATGCCAGTTGATATAAGACCTTCTCCTAGATCTGCTCTCTTGCACTATCCGGGTGCCTTTGATCCGGAGATGGAGTTTCAGCTGAGAGAAAGGGATATTGCAACACTTCACGAGATGCAGAACAGTGCAGTAAATGTAGAGGCGCATCTGCTGATCCGACGGGCAAGGTTGAAGGAAGAAAAGATGAAAAACATAGATCCGGAAGAATCAACATCTCTAGAGGTGAAGCTTGACATTTTGGTAAGTGCAGTGGAAAAGATGATTGACAAGATCAACGTGAGAAATGCTTATGATGTTCAAGCTCATGGCTCGCTGATTGAAGAAGAACAAGTTGCTGATCCAAAACATTTTGTTTCTTATCCTAGTTGTCATAGATCTGATAATGATTGTTTTGTAGATCACCTTGGAGAAGAGAGATCTATTGATATGACATGCATGCTTGATGATGTGTTTTATAGTGATGATTTGCCTCATTTTGATGAGTATGACGATGATTATGTTCTCCAAAAAGAAGCTAATCTTACAGACAAGTCAGCAGCTAGTTTGTGGGAGGAAAAAGTTCATTTTCAGCAGCTTGAATACAATGTTCAGCCATCACATATCAGCTATGACATTGATGAGGAAAGTGCATCAAAGTTTGAAGTAAGTGAAGGATCTTTGCCTTTTTGTTTTGATTCGTTTCAGTTCATCAGAGATAACTACCATGCAATCAGAAATCAAATGTCAACAAATCTTGATTTGAATCATCTTGAGAGCAAAGGAAATTTTGTTCAAGACTTCTCATATTCAAATTTGCAACCCCCGGAAGCCATTGATTTTCAAGTTGCAGATGAAGACTTGGAAGTGCACACACATAATTTAATGATTCAAGGTGACTCCGTACCATTCTGTTTTGAATCATTTCAGTTTTTGAAGGGTAGATTGCATAGTAAATCTTCAAATGAACAGCCTATAACAAATTAGAAATCTCTCAGTGTTAATGTTGAGGATGAGACAGATAACAAAATTCTTGAGCAGCCTGTAGCATCAGATTTGCAGCCACCAAATGAACTTGAAGGGTAGATTATAGATGAAGGTATGGCAGCCGAAATACATGATTTGATGATGCAGGAAGATTCTATGCCCTTTTGTTTCGAAGCATTTAAGTTTATAAGGCAGAATCTTCGTAAAATCTCTCAAGAAAAAGATGAACAGCTAGAAGGATGTCATACATTTTCAATGGATACATTGCAGCAGTCTTTTAAATTTTTTCATGATCCAATAGCTGATGTTTTGGATGAGGTTTGCAGTCAAAGTCTTTCTCCATTGACTACATGTGAGCTTGACACATGTGCTGATATGAATTTGATCCGGCAGCCAGTTTCTTTCTTATTTTCAGCAGAGGTCTCGTCACAAGGCTCAGATCAAAGTTTGCATTCATGGTATGAAGGAAAGAGAAGTAATCCATTGGATGAGCTAAGTTCCAGTGTGCTTGAATTTCAAGATCCTTATGCAGTGTTTTCGGAGGTGGATAGAGAATTCATATCATTCAACGGATCTGTTTCTAAGTTGTCATGGGAGTTGCCTTTCAGTAGTTCTCTCTTGTTGTTCATAAGCGAGCACTTGCGGAGGATTCAAACAGTAGACGGGATACTTACTTGGTTGCATTGGTTGTTTCATTTCACTTGATCAAGTGATGAATGAAACTGTTAGAGTAGGTTGTGATGAATAAGCTCCCCTTTGAGCATCATTTTCAGTTGGTCGATTGTGTTTAAGTATCGAGTCAGTTTTTAGTTGAGTCATGAGTCCTTTGTGAGTCAATTTTCAGTCTTGTTGTTAAGATAGTTTGTGTCGGTTTTCAGTCATGCATTGTAGTTTGAGTTTTTGACTCCATTGCCCAATAGATAAGGCACTGGTCAGCTCTTACAGAGATCTGTGGTTCTTGGCACCTCCAAAGAGCTACCATCCCCATTGGAGCCAATGTTAGTGTCAGTCTTGCCAGCCTTCCTCCAGTGATCAAATATGCTCTTACAAAGTGGTCTCAGAGTTTCCAAGTCAAATTTTGTCATTTCAGTGAGTCTTCAAGCAAAATTTGGTCACTAGGCATTAGGTCTAGGGTTTTCTTTCACTCCTTCTAAAAGTTGCCCAAATGCCAATCTATGTCACTATTCAGCTGAGTCTATCATCATTCATAGGGTTTTCATTATCATGTCAGTGTCTAATGAGTCATTTTACATCTTGTTCATGCTTCAGTGGCACCTAGGCAAGGTCATTTCCTTCTCCTAGGGTTTTGAAGGCAATTTCTCTTGGATGGTCAAATCACTGGAAAAACTTGTTTCCTGATGTTCATACACCTTCCCCTATCCTTAAAGTACCTTATCAAACACTTCCCATCCCTTAGATCCGCCAAATTCCTCATTTTTGCACAAACCCTAGTTTCTAGCTACAACCTGGCAATTTTCTAGGTTGGGCCTGTGTTTTGCCCTTTTGGACCCCTTCCCCTCACTCAATCTCTGAGATTCCACTTTCCCCTGCTTCCTAACATCGCTCCCTACTTCCAAAAATTTCCCCAAGAATTTAGAAGCCCCCTATTCCCTTCATTTCGCTCCATTTCGACAAAATTCCTTGTTTCACACATCGGGACAAGTCGCACTCAAATGATGTTCCAGAGCAATAAAAGATTAATTTTGGAAAACCGAGAGAGGTTTTTGTCCACAACATGCCAAGGAAGAAAAAAATCCTTCACTTTTTGCACAGGTGTCATGGTTTTAAAGAAATGTCAAAAATACCGGCGAGAACGAAGGTGCTCCAAGGACGGTTGGCCAAAGCACAAAAACGAAGGAAAACGCCCGATCCACTCCAAATTTTGGCCAAAGCCTCTTTGAATGAGCATGGTACTTGATTGGGGACTCCCAGCCCAAATTTCAAGAAATTTGGAGAAAATTTTGTCATTTGTGAATTTTTTATGCCAAACACAGGTTTTCTCCATTAACGGGTCTCACCCCCCGCGCGACCCTTCATCATGGCAACTCCATTTTGAAAAAACTCAGCATTTCCAGATTTTTCATGAGAATTTACATATTCTCATCAATGGACTTGAGATTTTATGAAATTTTAGGCCTCCAGAAAGTCAAAAAACAAGCAAAAAATGACTTTCTGCCACTTTTTTGAATTGCAGAAAGTAGTCTTGGGAGATTTGATTTTTGACAGGGCAAATGTACTCCAAATTCAAAAATTCCAGTTGGGTTCAAAATTCAACTCACAGACCTTTCCAACAAGCCTACTCTTGCCCAATTTGGACACCTGGAAGTGCCCCAAATGTGGTCCCAAAGGCGCGCGACCCGTCAGGCAGAGGCGCGCGACCCGTCAGGCAAACTTCTCCAGATTTCACTGTACAGCTCAGAAAAATGCAGTTTGACCTTGTTTGACTTTTTGGGGTGGATTATTATCTTATTTGATGTAATTATTGTACTTTATTGACACTTTTACTCTTATGTACCTCTTCTAGAAGATTCATTCATGAAAAAAGGTGAAAATTAAATTAATGAATTGGTTTCCTAGCTTATAGAGGCAACTTGTTTTGACTGCCTAGTTTGTAGTGCTTAGTTTAGAAGTGGTTGAAACAGATCCTAGGATAGTGAGCTCGACCCATGGAGGCAGGGAAAGAGGTTAGATGATCTATATTATGTACTTTCTTGCTCATTTTCATGGTTGGACTCTTGAGGGAGAAGCTATCATTGTATTATTCACTGTATCTCTGCAATTTTTGGCTAAGGAAGACCAGGGTTTTGCAGTCCTCTTTGGGATTCTTGTGGACTCATGTGTTGATGGTGTGTTTCTCAATGTACTTGTAAGTGTGTTATGTGACTCATTTCCTTTCTTTTACTTCTGCACATTAAACAAATGAAGTGTTAAAGTAAGAATTCATGCCTGCCATGCTCTGCTTTTAAGTTTGTTTAATTTCAATGTTTTCTACTGTCTAAAGAGAATTCAAAGTTATTGTTTGCTCTCTTTAGATCTTCATCTTTCATTCCTGACCATCCACCTCAATCAAAGGCATCAATACTGTCTCCTACCTCGCCCCTAAGAACCCCCTGCAGAAACTGTGTCCAATCCCCGCACCCAAAATTGCCCTCTCCTCAATTTGCCACCAAAAACCCAAAAAACCCCAAATCAAACTCTTTGATCAGTTTACTAGCCTAATATCAGTGTTACCTTATTGGTCATCTCATCTATTGAAGATTTTACCGAGATAGACCGGAGAGAGCCTTCTCCTGCCCCGTAGGGCTAGCTACGAGGCTAAATGGTTTGATGTTGCCTTGAGGTTTACCTTTCTCAGCTTGAGGTGAAATTTCAAGCGCTAACAGGGTGGACATGAGGTTCGGCTTGGCTACCGAAAACTCTTATATAAGTGAACTTCTCCTCCCTGAACCATCTCCCTACTGCTGTTAAATCAATCCCAGCTTGGTAGGAAATCTTAGGGATAGGTTTATCAAAAATAGAATAATAAATAGGCAACATAAAGCCATTGCAGACTTGATACAAATGGTGCTTGTAAGAGGATTTCCATAATATCTGGTGGTAAATTTGAATAGGCATCGAGTCTTGTGGCGTCCACCTCTAGCTGAGCACGGGAAATTCAAAATTAAAACACAAGGTATCTAAAATATAGGCACTGTAATAAAATGGGGGAATTATCCTTTCAGAAATGCGGGTCTTATTCCTAAACTCAAGAACAGCTGTGGCTAGTTTATCTGAGAGAATAGTGGCCCAATCCATTATTATACTGTTGCATTCCGCTTCCATTAAAGGAACCATTTCTATCATGAAATTAGAAGAATCATGCAATCCCCACAATCTACACATCATTATTCCAGCGTAGCAATAAGGAGAAGCCAGGGAATCAACCGAGTACTTACCGGAAGATTCATGTTTGTGCTTTGCCGGATTTTGTCTCCAATCCCGGATGGGTTCGGATTCAACTTCGTTCTCATTTCGGAATTTCTCCAGGAATGCCTTATTGTATTTCTTCTCTGGCTCAGGCAAATGATACATTTTCCTTAAATCATCAGCCTTGAATGACCCGAAAATTCTCCCGTCTCTGGTGCTGAAGGTTCTATCCATGATTGGAATTTCCTCAATTGCCCACCGCACTACATCTGTATATGGAAGAATTTGTTCCCTAGCTGCTATCCGATGAAGGAAGGAGTCAGCTAAGTCCTTTAGAGTGGCATCAGATTTCCGAGTTGAATCTGCAGTAGCTTCTACTGTTGTCACTTTAGGTTCTTCGACTTCAATCAAGTTGTAGGTACTTTGCCAAGTAGTTCTGCCGAGACCAGAACATGTAGTATCCGAAATCAATCCTTTCTTTTTGTTTGAGGGATCAGCGACAGCTTGTCCTGCGGCTGGCGCAACGGAAGCGCCTGTGGTCTTCTTAGATTTCTTCCCCATTTTGCTTGAGTTTTCTTCTTTGGATGAATTCTGCACAGAAGAGAAAATAAACGTAACACCGAGAATTGGCAATGAAAACTTCAATGTGATGAGATATATTAACCGATGCATGGTGAGAGATTAACTTTTAAAATGGCCGCGGATACAATCCATAGGAAGATTTTAGGACTTACAATTTCATTAAATGGTCGTTTAAAACCTGCCAATCCTTAAATTCCCATTATACCATTAATCGGCCGAATGATTTATTTAAGCGTGTTATAGATGTTTTGACGGTTGAGCGCAGGTGAATCATTGCTTGACAGATCAAGCTTTTAATATGAATTGATCGTAATATCCCTCCATTTTAACGGCTTTTTGAAATCTGTGCTTTATCGCAATCGGCCATCGGGGAAAGCTTAAACCTCTTATATTGACACCTTTTGAAACCCCGATCGCCGATAGCGATATCGCATCGCATCGGGAGTATTGGAATTACATGAGACAAGGATAGTATATCGCCGATTGCTGATAGCGATATCGCATCGCATCGGGGGAATGGCCTGGGGGTGCTTAAAGGAAGTGCATAGATTATTGTCGTTAGCCGATAGCGATATCGCATTGGCGAAAACCAATGTGCCACTTACTTGTGTTCCTTATGTCATTGCGATATGCGATCTTGCGATCGCTTTATCACAATGATAAAAGATTGATTTATTTGATCAAAATGGGTTTTTCAAAAAGGTTTTTTATAATATTTTCATTTAGTTTTCGGGCCTTTTTAAATAATACAATATTGATACCAACCAAACTCTAAAGGGACCCATTTCATATGATAGTTTTGGGAATAAAAATGATATGAAATGGGGGGTTGTTGTAGAGCACAACAGGTCCCTAGAGATGTTTATAGGTATCGTTTTTGAAATCACCGACATATTACCTTCGACAAGAATGTGTACTAGAGCCAAAGGATTTGACACCGTACAAACATCACTAGTAAAGAGCTCGGAGAATCTAGATTCTACTTCCTGCAATAGAGGAAGAAAGTACAAACGATGGTGTAAGTCTTCCCAAGGTCGATCTATACCCATCATTGCTTTGAGGATTGCTTCTCCAGAAGGTAAAATTGTATCTAAGCAGTCCAAGGCAGAGGTAGAATCAAGGCTCCAAGCTGGGGCCACATCACCATCTAACTCCTCTTCAGAACAAGGAGTAGAGTGGTTGTCTGCAGAGTCTACAATAGACTGATATCTAAGCTCAGCTGTAGATATAGGGAATGCCATTCCATTTACTTGTCCTTCAACTAATGTGGTCGTAGGTGAAGGCAAGGTCCAAGGGTCTGAAAAATAACAAGTTCGGAAGAACTCTTCTCGAGGGGACTCCTTAGATGATGAAATGGCATTGATTTTAGCGAAAGAAGAGGGAAGATCAAAGGTACCCATCAATGAGGAATACATTCCCACTCCTAAATTCTCAGTAGGCGGGTGAGGGTTATCCACTAAAGGAACAGTAGAGTCGGAGCTTGCTTGAGGATCGACTGGACAATAATCCATTTGATCAACCTTAATCATTTTCCCCTCATGAGGAAAGCAAATGACACGAAACAAAGTCGAAACAATGGCATCCATTTCGTATACCCAGTTCCTTCCTAATAGGAGACTATAGTCTAGGTTAGCATCTATGACTTCTACTTCAACATTGACGACCTTCCCCCCAACACATATAGGAAAGGCCGGGATAATCCCATGCGGCTTATGAGAATGACCATCAAATGCAGTCAAGACGGTGGGTGAAGGAACAGCCGAAGGCGATCCAATAGCCTTCCAACATGACATCGACATGACGCACGTGGAAGCTCCTTCATCTATAAAGGTACGAAAAATATTATTTTTCCGGTATGTAGACTTTATTTGGAAAGCCATATGATGAGGGATTCACTTTTTGACATTTAACATGTCAAAAGTGAGCACTAAAGAGTTAGTTGGATCGACTGCCCCAATCGTGGAAAGTAAAGCACTTCTCTGAGCTGGGCACGATTGGAGAACCTCTAAAGTGGACATGGCGCACGGACTCTGAGCCAGATCCTCCACAATGGAGTAATTCTCGGTGGCCCTGGCATTAGGATTAATAGTCACGCGTTTAGCGGAACCTTTCGGTATCCGTGGTATAGTCTCGACAAGGGGTCGCTCAATATGAAGGACAGTACTTCCGGGAACAGTCTTGTCCTTGGAAGTTTCGGCTTCACCATAATCACGTGACCGAGTAGTCACATGGACGTTAGAACCCATCATGAAAACATTCGATGATTTTTCCCCTTCCTGGTTGCCCCCTGTGGAGGTACTAGGATTTGAACTCGCGCCAGCAAGAAGTTGCTGCCCTTGGGGAAAAGGGTTAGTTAACATAGCCTGAGAACTAGAAGTCCCTTGTTGTCCTAACAAGCGCTGAGCGTCTTCAATCTTAGGGCAGAGATGAGTTAAATGGTCTCCACTGCACAACTTGCATGGAAACTTAACTTTCTTTCTAGACTCATTTCTACCACCACCAGTGTTGTTGCCGGACTTATTTGCATCAGGCTTCCCATCCTAGTTCTTTTTCTTACATCGTCCTTTCTTTTTCCCATTGGAACTTTGATTTCCTTTGGGGTTATCAGATTGGATGGCATTAATTGAAGAAGTTTGGGAAGCCAGGGGATTAGACGATGTGACTTGGTTGTTAGAAGCAGTTGTAAGGACAACTGCTGCAATTGATTCAACAAGTTCATGGTAGTTGTGTCTACTGACCCAAAGATACCATCCGCGTGGGGTCCTGGCTTCGACTTAGCTACGTCAACCTGTTGAAGCCCCAAAAATTGGGTCGACATCAAGGGGGATACCCACCCGGTCCGGACCTTGGTTGGCAGCTCCTTATCCGTTTGGTATAGCGGGTCCGACTAGGGATAATGGGACCAGTTTCCCAATCTAAGGGTGTGTGTGTGTGTGCAGAGTTGGATGTTTGCTGATCTAAGAATACTTAAAGCTAATCTAATTCAAACTTTTAAACTAACTCTATGCTATTGTAATCTAATGAAAAACAACACATCTAATCTATGCTAACCCGGGGTGTATTTCTTCTATTATGCGATCTAAAAATATTTTAGACAATAAATGGTAATAAATATCATTCAGCTATCATAAGAATGGAAATCAATTAAGATAAACCACTTTGCATAAAAAGTTAGGCAAAACAGTTGTGAACAGCATATCGCATAATAAGTTATTCATATATCAGACATAAATAAATGGCTCCACCGTACAAAAGTGCCAAATGGTAACTTACACATTCATGCAATAACATATAAACAACTACAGACTGTATATCACTTTGGGAATATAAGAAGAAATGGCCAAGAGATAAAAGTACCATTTATGACTGGTTCTACTCATAAGCTTCAAGCAACAATGATCTATCTCTCCTTGCTCTAACATCTACTAAGAGTACAGAAGTGCAACATCAGTAGCAGATATCAAATGCAAGCATTAATAAACCTTGATCCATCCATTCATCAAAACCCCCTTCGAGGGTGCAAAAGTGCATGTTCTGAGGACAAGTTTTTGACAAATTTCTGGACCCTTCTCCAAATGCATGAGAAGGGTTTAAATACTGCTAACTAAAATAACTTAATTACATAAATTTCGGATACGGTTTAAATGACTGCCCTTTTTCTTAAGCAAAACTATTTCTAAAAATTGAATCTAATTCCTAACTATTTCTATATTTGCTCCTTAGTGCTGCGAGCATGCAACATTCGCCTGGGAAGAGTCGGCCAGTCGCCTTCTGCTTTTGTTTGAGCTATGAAAATAGAAATGGCAAGCGCTAGCACCACTTTCTAGTAAACTAGAAGATATTTTTTGAGAATCTTCCTTTGGCTGGGTGGATTTACTACGTGTATACTTGGTAATAACCCAAATTTATATCAAACTGCTTCTGTTTTTGCTATTTTGGTTTCCAGCCTTGCGAATGACTAAGCAAGTTAGGGACTTTTCTTTCTGAACAATTTTCTTAGCGATGCACGATTAGCGCTAGGCGCTAATCGCGCATCGAAAACTGCCTCCGTTCTTTGTTCCGGGCTTTTTTGGTGCATTTTCCGCCTTTAGCGCTTTTTCCTTCATCGGGTAGAAGTTTCAGGATTTTTCGTAAACATGCTGCTTTTGTGAGCTTTCCGACCCTGAATGTTGAATCACCTATTGACATCAGCATCTGTTGAGTGATACTCTGGAATCTGAGGTTCTGTTGCATGCGACATCCGTTTACGAAGGCATCTCTTCTCTGTTCTCCGAGTATTGACGCTTTCCCCTTTTCCTTAGATGTTTCCTGCTCATTGCTTCATATTGTTTCCTATTTTTCATTCCTGCAGTTCACGCAAAGGAAAAGAGTAATGATAATAAATACTGATACGAAAGCTCTAACCTCTATGAATGTATAAAATCATGACACTCATCGTGAACTGACTCTTCGAAAAGCACAAAACTGTCCTTCTCGAATACTTTGACGTACATTCATTAATTTCTTTTAAGGCACACGCCCAATTTTGGTTTATAGACAGCTTTTCTTGAATGTTGAGCCGAGGAAATATGCGATGGGCGATAGCAGCATCGCGTCATCGCAACTTTTTCAGAGTAGATTATCGCAGATCGCAGATCGCATTTATCGCAGATCGCAGATCGCGATGAGTCATTAAATCATTGGGTGCTGCTTATGCGATATTGCGATATGCGACGTCGCACATCGGCCGTCGGAGATTTCTTAAGATTTTCATTTAAGAGCGCTTCATAATGTATGCGATGTGATGAATTTTGCGTCGCTTCTTTGTAGTTTATTATGCTCATAAGGAAATGCTTTATTCTCTTCTCGCGATGCGATATAGTTTTAAGGAGTCAAATATAAAAGTTTTTATAAAAAAAAAAATTTGGATTTTTTATTAAGGGTCCCCATTTGCTTCGTGTTATTGCTAATACTAAACAAAGAGGGGGGTTGTTGGTGGCCACAACAATGGCGATTCACCTGGAAGAACCAGTTATCTCTATTTTTCTATTGAATTCTAACTTCCAAAAAAGAAAAATATTCATAAGTCTAAATTTCGTTATGGAAAGATAGAGTACATTATGCCTTATCCTATTAATGATATTTTGTTTCAAACTTTTTCTATTCTAATTGCTTGCTTCCTCAGGCTTTGTCCTTGTATTTACATCAGCCATTACTTAGTCTTGTAAAAGTAAAATAAAGTCTTCTCTGTGTGCCGGCTTTTAAAATATGCTCATTTGTCGTAGGTAGAGCCTCTGTTGCCAGTAGGCATCCATAGCCTCGACAGGGTTACCTGTTACCCAGCATGATCCTTTATCCTGCTGAAGGCTATCTACAACGTTCGAAGAAAAATCCACATTGACACTTTTTCCTTTTTTATTCTCTAAAGAACAATGTCTTGGTTTGGTAGCCAAATTATGACACAGTCATTCACTTGATTTACACTTTTGCTGAACAAGCTGGCTCGTGATGAGACCCCTTGTCTTTTGATTGCAACAATCTTGAGTCATTGCCCTGTTTTGGTAGACAGTATTGGCAAAGTCAGCAAGTTATAATATCTGTGATCATGATAAGCCGGCTCGTGATGAGACCTCTTATTCTTTTAAGAAATAGTGTTTCTTGGATTGTTCCTCTGAATGCTGCGATTTTCTTTAGCGGGGAGGAAGTCATTGTTTTTCCTTAAGAAAGCTCTGGACGACAATAATAGAGTTTGAAAACAGCAGTTTTACAGAGAACCCTTATTTTGCTATTGATACCTTTAATTGTGCTGATATAAAACAATTTCTTCGCTAAAGGTTTCTTTCATCAAATTTTTGAAGTTGAAACTAGCATCATATCTAGGCTAAATTTTTTTTTAACTTTATCTGTCTATAATAAAGATCAGATTTATGAAAATTTTTGTTATTTATACAAGCGAAAAGCTCAAAATCTGAAAGAGAATTGGTGTCTTTTCCGTGAATACCTGTAGTAACCATTTACAACTGGTTTTATTATGAATAAGAAAATAAAAACCAAAACTATTCTACAAAATAGAAGAATAATCTATGGAAAATATTTTTTGAGGATTTGTCCATTAACAGGCAAAGAATCCCTTCTACCTGCTAAATCCTGCAACACAAACGTTGATGGACCTATGACTTCAACAATCTGAAAAGGACCAAGCCACATCTTTTGAAATTTTGTATGTTTGCCCTTTTCTTCATGAGCCTTATCCCATTTCAAAACTAGATCTCCCATCTGAAAATTTTTCCTGGTCATTATGCTTGAATCAAAAGAGGATTTTATCAGCGCTTGGTGATGAGCATGGGTTTTCTTAGCTTGTTCTCATTGTTCTTCTAATTTAATTATTTCCATTTGTCTTAGTTGTATGGAGGAAGTAGATACTTCATCGATGTATTGTATTAAAGACAAAGAGGGGATGACTAAGTGAGTTGGAAGAACCACTTCCTTCCCATAAACTAAATTAAAGGGATAAGTGCCGATTGAAGCTTTCTTCATTATTCTATCTGCCCATAAAGCATTTACCAAAGCTTTGTGCCAATTCTTTTGGTTCTGGTCAACTGTTCTTTTAATAATCCTGATTAGGTTTTTATTTGTTGACTCAGCTAACCCATTACCTTGCGGATAGTAGTTGGCCAAATATTTTAGTTTGAACCCTCTTTTAAGTGCAAACTCAGTCATTGCACTCCCAGAAAAGTATGATGCATTATCAAACATTAAAGCCGTTGGCAATCCAAACCTAGTGATTATAAATTGATCTATGAATTCAATAATATTTTCAGAATTAGTTGTCTTGAGGGGAACTGCTTCTACCCATTTAGTAAAATAATCTGTTGCCGTGACGATGTATCTATGCTGCTTAGAAGAGTGAGGAACAATCTCACCTATTATGTCTAAGCCCCACTGACTGAATGGTTGCTCGATGTTTACTGGCTGTAGTGGCAGGGACGGCTTCTTTTGTCTTCCAGCAGTTGTTTGGCAGACTTGACATTTCCTTATGTAACTGTGTGAGTCTTTGAACAACGTAGGCCAGTAATATCCTGCACGTAAGATCTTATGTGCAGTAGCATCTCCAGCATAATGTCCGCCTGCTAGTCCGTCGTGGAGTTCCTGGAAAACTTTTTCAGCTTCAGTTTTCTCAAGACATCTAAGAAGAACAGAATCATAATTCTTTGTAAAAAGAACATCATTTATGAGCTGATATTGTTTAGCTTTCAATCTCAGAGCTCTTTTCTTAGTGTGTTCTAGGTGTGATGGAGCATATCCTTTCTTAAGATAATAAATGATGTCAGCATATAATGATTCTGCATCGTTTAGGCTTACCTCATACAATTGTACCTCTTCAGATGGGACTTCAGGAATTTGCGATGCTCCAGCCAACATTTTGCAGAAGCCTTGACCTCTTACAATGTTTGCTGGTTTGATCTCAAGGTCGTATTCCTGTAAAGCAGTGATCCAATTTTCTCTTTTCTCACCCACATCCTTCTGTACTAGAAGATTTCTTACCGCTGGAAACAGTACTATGATCTTAGTATGGGTTTTAAGTAAGAAAGGTCTGAAATATTTGACCGCTTTGAAAACAGCATAGGCCTGTTTCTCCACGTCTGAATAATTGAGTTCAACACCTTGTAAATTTGAGCTAAAAAACGCAATTGGAGCTTCCGCTTTTTCTTGATTTGCTTGAGTTAGAATCGCAGCATAAGATTTCTCTGAGGAAAATGTGTATAAGATAAAAGATTCTGAAAAATTCGGGGTTGCTAAAGATGGAGCATTAATAATAGCTTGTTTAATCAGGTTGAATGCTTCATGTTCATCTTGACCCCATTTAAAATTTGAATTCTTTTTAATCATGGTTTGCAAAGGAGACACAATTCGTGAAAAATCTGGGACAAATCTCTTTACAAAATTGATTTGACCAAGGAAAGATTGCATGGCTTTTTTATTATGAGGTAGGGATATTTAAGAAATTTCTTTGATTCTGTCAGGCTCAATGTGAATACCAGATTTTGACACTATGAATCCTAGAAGTTTTCCTTCACTTAATGCGAAAAAAGATTTCTTTGGGTTAAGTGAAATCCCATACCTTAAACATCGTTGAAAGATCTGTTTTAAGTCTCTGAGATGGTCGCTTCGCTTCTTGGAATACACTGTTATATCATCCAAATAAATTACTACGGATTTATTGACTAAACCCTTTAATGTGATGTCCATGGCTCTCTGAAATGTAGCGCCGGCATTGATCAAACCAAATGGCATCTTCCGATATGCGTATGTGCCCCATTTAGTTCTGAATGTGGTTTTCAACTGATCATCGGGATGTACCAGCACTTGATTATATCCTGAAAATCCATACAAGAAAGACATCAATTCTGCGCCTGCTACTGCCTGTAATATCTGTTCCATAGGTGGGAGAGGAAAATTGTCTTTTTGACAGGCTTTGTTGATATTCCGAAAATCGATACAGATTCTAATATCTCCGCTTTTCTTTCTAATGGGTACCATATTGGAAACCCATTTGGAATGTCTGACAGGGAAAATTATTCTGGCTTTTAATAACTTGTTTAGCTCAGTTTTTATCTGATTTTATAAATTGGGGTGGATCTTTCTCAGTTTCTGCTGGACAGGTTTTTCATTGTCAATCATAGGAATAGTGTGCTGAATGATAGAAGTGTCATACGTCTTCAGCTCATCGTAATTCCAGGCAAATACATTTTTATATTGTCTCAAAAGACGAATATACACTAGTTTTTCTTCCGGGGCCAGGCCTATGCCTAGAGTAATGTTTTGTGGTTTATCATCGGTCCCTAAGTTTACTAATTCGTAGTTCAGGGTTGAACTGTAGAGCTTTGAATTGGCAGGCCTTTTAAACCGATTTTTCAAATCGTATAAGTCTTCTAACTTAACCACCGATTTAGGTATAGCATTATCAGTTCCATTTTGTTGTATTTGTCGATCGTGATGGTCTTCGTCAATTATCTGATTGGAGTAGGATCCTTCGGAAGTGAGGAAATTTACAATATCAGGATCGTCGTTGAATACTCTCCAATTTGTAATGTTGTCAGGGATGGATGGTCTAAAGATTAATTCTATTGAGAATCTATCTGGACTAAACTCTTCGGAGGGAATAAGCCTAGAGGCTACGTTAGCCAAAAGGTCTGCGCTTGCGTTTTGGAGTCTTGGGATTGAAGAAATATTGAATGCTATGAAATGCTCAGTCAGATCTTGTACTAAAGATTGATAGTGTTTTAAATGACTTGATAGGCAATGTATAGTATTATGTACCTGTTTGACGACAATCTCAGAGTCTCCAAAGACTTGAAGATACTTGACATTCAACCCGATTGCTTTGTATAGGCCTTGCACCAAGGCTTCATATTCTGCTGTATTGTTTGTGCAATCGAATTCGAGTCTGCACGTAAGCATGGTCTTATTTCCTTCTGGACTAATCAGAACGCATCCTGCTCTTGCTCCTTCGTTAGATTTAGAGCCATCAAAATATAATTTCGAAAACAAAGATGTATTTACAGGTTTATCTACAAAATTAACACACTTTGAATTATCAGTTTGGGAAAAATTTTCGACTTGGGATAAAACTGAATTTTCTAAGTAAGGTGATGTATGAGCATTGAAATTGCCGAGAAAAGAATCTACCGAGTAATTGCCTATGATACTGCTGTTATACGCTATTGCTTCATTTTCTCCCTCCAATTTCGTTACTATGTACTTCTGGTGTAATTCCCGTTCAACCTTTATTTGATTCGGTTTTCCATTATAGGGTAACCACATGTGTGACCAGTCGGTTGAAAAGTACCCATGGAGTTTCTCGGACCAATCCTTGCTAAGAATCAAGCCACAGAATTCTGGGATATCAGCCACTAGAATGTCAATAACCTGACATACCTTCAGGTTAGATGACAATCTTATGGTTACTTGATTAAGTTCACCAATCACCTCTACTTGAGATCGATCAAGCTGAACTATGCGCACTGTGGATTTTTGTGGTTGGACATTTAACTTGGCTCATATTGATCTGGGTAAAATATTCGTTGAAGCACCAGAATCTACCAAATAATGATGCACATTCTTATTGAAAATTTCATAAGTGAGAAGAAAAGGGGGAGTGTGAGATCTTGATCTTCCTCCAATCAAGGCGATGTCATTTGGATCAATCTTATTGATCGTGTTGGTTGGAGGTCTTCCCATGTTGTGGGAAGCTACAGCTGTAGGCAAAGATGTAATAGGCACGGCATGTAATTCTTTCATCATTATCTTCTGTTGATGTTTCAATTTTCTCAATTCGTAAAGGGTAATATTAGCCCTAGTCTTTTTCATGTCGTCAATAATATTGTATTCCATTTCATCCAACACTATCAGTGTTCTTGATGGAGTTGTTTGATCTGGTTGGACTGGGCTAGATTGAGTCGCTTTAGCGGTCATTTTCTTTGTTGCGACTTTATCTTTTATTGCAGAGCTTGCGCTCTTCTGCTTAGGGGTAGTTTGGGGAGGATCAAGTTGATTTTTGCTTCGTGTGCTAACCGGAAATGCTTCTTGATCTTCTTCTTGTGGGAGGATGAAATCCCACATTCCTTGTAATTCCACAACTTCTTCATCATCAGTCTGTCCTTCAGTGGTATTGTCTTCTTCTTCCTCTTCTTCGGATTCGACATTTGAAATAGTGTTGGGTGGTTTCACATCCATTGAAGGACCTCTTTTAAAAGCTCCGTAGGGCTTTTTTGAAGAAGTTTCTGCTACTTGTTTTTTTATGTCAATCATCTCATTGGACATGGTCTTTAATACTTTCTGTAATCCTTCCAAATCGAAAGGGTCTTTTGTTTGTTTCTTCTTGGAGTCTTCTTTGAAGGTGACTTTTTTAGATTTGCGTTCCTCTAACGCAGATCTTTTTTCCAGGGCTATTACGCGTTTCTCTACTGCTATCACTTCTGTCAAGTTTTCAACTAAGGTTGTTTTATTTGCCCTATCCACGAAGATTGCTAAGTTTGATGGTAAGGCCGTAATATACCATTCACATCGTACTTCTTCGCTGGGTTGGGAAGCAGTGGGAATTTTGTTGAGGATCTTATTGAACCGTAAATTGAAATCTTTGATGTGTTCTCTAGCCTCGGCTTTAAGGTTGGATAGGTCATTGATTAACGTTTTCGTTGATCTGTCATCACAAACTTGGTAAGGAATTGACTTTGAAAAATGTCCCAACTTGTGATAGACCCGGAGGGTAATGAAAAGTACCATGACCTGGCTGTTCCTTGCATTGTATAGGGAAAAAGCCGAACAACAGCATCTTCGTTAGTAACTCCGTTGAGATTGACAGAAAGCATGAAATTGTTTATGTGTTCTTCTGCTAGCATGCCTGCTTCTGGATTGAATTTGGGTAGCCATTTCTCAGGATGGGCCGGTATTTGACTCAAGGGTGGAGGCATTAAAACTACCCCAGGATTATTCCATGGAGACTGGGCCATCGTCGAGTTGCTAGTGAATGAAAGCGCAGAAGATGATCCCTGTGGCTGGGAAGATGAGGATACTATGATCATAGATGATTGAAGAAGGGTTGTGAGAGTTCCGGTAAGTGGATGAATGATGGTTTGGAATGAAGATGTGGGTGGCTGACTTTGCGGTGAGGGAGTTGAAATGGACGATGTAGATGAAAGAGTCTCACTGTCAGACTCTTGTGGTGTTTTCCTTGCTCTTTTCCTGGTGGGGAGAGGGAATTCAGTTGGCTGGATGCCAAAATTTTCACTCTTTAATCTGGTCAGGAGATGAGCAGGATTGTACTGCGAAGTCATGCTGCTTTGAGATTTATCAGACCTCTGAGTAGAAATGGAAAATCCCTGGAGTTTGTGAATCAGAGTTTGAACTTCAGGGGTTTCAATGGTAGATTGGTCTGAAATATTAGGGTGTGTAGCAGTGGTTAATACTCGAGCGACTTCTGACTCAGGATTTAAACTTGTTGGGGAATTCGGGGGAGTTGATGAGGGTGATTTACTCTCAGAATGGTATTTAGATTTTGACTTAGGTGCCATTCATAGTTCAGCCCTCCTTCTAGCGCCAAATATGTTGAAGCCCTGAAAATCGGGTCGACAACAAGGGGGATACCCAAGCGGTCCGGACCTTGTTGGCAGCTCCTTATCCGTTTGGTATAGCGGGTCCGACTAGGGATAATGGGACCAGTTTCCCAATCTAAGGGTGTGTGTGTGTGTGCAGAGTTGGATCTTTGCTGATATAAGAATACTTAAAGCTAATATAATTCAAACTTTTAAACTAACTCTATGCTATTGTAATCTAATGAGAAACAGCACATCTAATCTATGCTAACCCGGGGTGTATTTCTTCTATTATGCGATCTAAAAATATTTTAGACAATAACTGGTAATAAAGATCATTCAGCTATCATAAGAATGGAAATCAATTAAGATAAACCACTTTGCATAAAAAGTTAGGCAAAACAGTTGTGAACAACATATCGCATAATAAGTTATTCATATATCAGACATAAATAAATGGCTCCACCGTACAAAAGTGCCAAATGGTAACTCACACATTCATGCAATAACATATAAACAACTACAGACTGTATATCACTTTAGGAATATAAGCAGAAATGGCCAAGAGATAAAAGTACCATTTATGACTGGTTCTACTCATAAGCTTCAAGCAACAATGATCTATCTCTCCTTGCTCTAACATCTACTAAGAGTACAGAAGTGCAACATCAGTAGCAGATATCAAATGCAAGCATTAATAAACCTTGATCCATCCATTCATCAAAACCCCCTCCGAGGGTGCAAAAGTGCATGTTCTGAGGACAAGTTTTTGACAAATTTCTAGACCCTTCTCCAAATGCATGAGAAGGGTTTAAATACTGCTAACTAAAATAACTTAATTACATAAATTTCGGATATGGTTTAAATGACCGCCCTTTTTCTTAAGAAAAAACTATTTCTAAAAATTGAATCTAATTCCTAACTATTTCTGTATTTGCTCCAAAGTGCTGCGAGCATGCAACATTCGCTTGGGAAGAGTCGGCTGGTCGTCTTCTGCTTTTGTTTGAGCTATGAAAATAGAAATGGCAAGCGCTGGCACCACTTTCTAGTAAACTAGAAGATATTTTTGAGAATCTTCCTTTGGCTGGGTGGATTTACTGCGTGTATACTTGGTAATAACCCAAATTTCTCTCAAACTGCTTCTGCTTTTGCTATTTTGGTTTCCGGCCTTGCGAATGACTAAGCAAGTTAGGGACTTTGCTTTCTGAAAATTTTTCTTAGCGATGCGCTAGCACATCAAAAATTGCCTCCATTCTTTGTTCCGGGCTTTTCTGGTGCATTTTCCGCCTTTAGCGCTTTTTCCTTCACCGGGTAGAAGTTTCAGGATTTTTCGTAAACATGCTGCTTTTGTGAGCTTTCTGACCCTGAATGTTGAATCACCTATTGACATCAGCATCTGTTGAGTGATACTCTGGAAACTGAGGTTCTGTTGCATGCGACATCCGTTTATGAAGGCATCTCTTCTCTGTTCTCCGAGTATTGACGCTTTCCCCTTTTCCTTAGATGTTTCCTGCTCATTGCTTCATATTGTTTCCTGTTTTTCATTCCTGCAGTTCACGCAAAGGAAAAGAGTAATGATAATAAATACTGATACGAAAGCTCTAACCTCTATGAATGTATAAAATCATGACACTCATCATGAACTGACTCTTCGGAAAACACAAAACTGTCCTTCTTGAATACTTTGACGTACATTCATTAATTTCTTTTAAGGCGCGCGCCGAATTTTGGTTTATAGACAGCTTTTCTTGAATGTTGAGCCGAGGAAATATGCGATGGGCGATAGCAGCATCGCGTCATCGCAACATTTTCAGATTAGATTATCGCAGATCGCGTTTATCGTAGATCGCGACGAGTCGTTAAATCATGGGGTGTTGCTTATGCGATATTGCGATATGCGACGTCGCACATCGGCCGTCGGAGATTTCTTAAGATTTTCATTTAAGAGCGCTTCATAATGTATGCGATGCGATGAAATTTGCTTCGCTTCTTTGCAGTTTATTATGCTCATAAGGAAATGCTTTATTCTCTTCTCGCGATGCGATATAGTTTTAAGGAGTTAAATACAAAAGTTTTTATAAAAATGTTTTTTGGATTTTTTATTAAGGGTCCCCATTTGCTTAGTGTTATTGCTAATACTAAACAAAGAGGGGGGTCATTGGTGGCCACAACACAACCTTAGACCCAGGAGCATCTGGCAAGTATTTTTGTAGGATCCCAGACTGAGAGTAGATCAGTTCTAATTGCTGGTCCCTAAAAATGGCTTGCTCCTCAGAATAGACCCCAGACATGGAGACATCCTTGGAGATCTCGGGTTGTAAAGATTTTGAAAACCACTCGAGACGGTACTCCGGAGGGATTTCAGCTTTAATGAGCCTCTTTCTCCGTCTCCATTCCTGAATATGGTCAGAAATGTGAGTTGCCTTATCCTGACAAAAACTGACCAGAAGTTCAGTTTCGGCATCATAACGAACAAGCAACTGGAAATGGTTTAAGAAAATATTGGCTAAGTCAGCGAAAGATGTAAAGCTACCCCCTGACAACTCTATATACCATTTGGCCGCATTACCAGTCAAGGTGCGTTGAAAAAGTCTCAACCTAATCGAGTCATCGATAAGGGAGTTAGATGAGCACCATAAATGGAATGTGGTTACATGGTCGCCTGGGTCCTCACCACTCTTCCCTTCGAATTTTGGAATGTCCGAAGGGAGTTTGGTTGGTACCAGAGGCCAGGCCGGATTCTATTTGATTGGGTCATTTGTTAACTTAGTGAGATCTGGCAAGTTCAACGTTGCCAGAAACGGAAGCCTAGGAGGACCTTGGGGATTCCACCCAGACTGGGCAGAACTCCCAAAGTTCTGAAAAGATTGTCCTGGGTTTTGGAAGGCACCAGGCTACCCGAAGTAACCCGTAGAACCGGCTGAATCAAAAGGCAAGCCTTGTGATCCAGCAAAATTCGGAGTTTGACCACCTCCGGTCGCAAAACCTCCATAACCAGCAAAGTTTCCTCCTAAAGGATTATAAGGGGTTGATAACCCCTAATAAGGATTCCAAGCTGAAGCTAGGGGAGGAATACTTTGAAACGAACTAACCATGGAGTACGGCCTATTCCCATGTTGGCCAATAAACGGATTCCCAGTTCCCGCGCCACTAACCCCAAGGTTAGTTCAACCTTGGAAAGGATTACTGCTTTGTCCTAAAGAAGAAAACGTCATGGATCCTATCGTTGGTTGGAATGTGGTATATGACCACTTCCGAAAGGAAAACCCTGGAATGAAGCTAATCCGCTCATCATGGACGTAGCAGCACTAAACAGAACCGATGGAATACCTTGTGAGTGGGTGCCAAATGGAAAGAATCCAGTACCAAAAGCATTGTTTTGGGCATTTCCACTCGTGGACGGAATGGAGGTAGACCCAACTAAAGATGTGCTAGCAAAAGATCCAAACAAGGAAGCAGAGGAGATGGAAATCGTTCCTCCCCCTTGCACCAATGTTGGAGTTTGCATAGTCGTAGCACTTGTAGAATCCATGATTCCAGTAGTGGTCATCGATGGTAAGCACGTAGCGTAACCTGGACTTGACGGTCTATGCGTCGGAGTCCCAACGTATTGTAATACATCTAGATGACTAGATGGTAGTGGAGAATTCGGAGCCGCTAACGACTCTGAGAGTTCTTCTACCTCTATGTTATTCTCCGCTTGAAAGAGAACTCGAGAAAGGACTGGAGTGTCCCTCTCTTGTTCAGAAGTGCCAGGCCTTGCTTGAACACTAATGCCCCCGAGAGGAGGATCAATCCCCGATGCGTCAACTAACGTGGGACGGAACCCACCAGTAGTATTACCTCTGCGCCTTCTAGGAGAAGGCTCTAAACTTGGTGGTGAAAGACCACGAAGTCTTCGAGACCGTCTGGGAGATCGGTCAACCACTTTGAATTTTTTTTTATGATCTAACTAAAGACTCAAAAAATTGAAAGCTAGGCCAACTAAGAGCACAAAGCACACACTATAAAGTCCCTAAAGATAACAGCCAGTCAAACAACTTCCAAGTATTTCCGCTCCGGATGATTAGGACCGGACACCAAAATACAAGAAAGTGAAATAAGGGGCCTTCCGAAGATAGTCTGGGATGATGAGGGCCCAGTCCTATCAGCGAAGGTACCAGAGGAAGTTACGCTGACCTCCTAACAACAACCTGTGCCGGTGCAAGCCCCCAAGATTCGCAAGGGTGCCCTATAGTAGTACTATCGAGAGTGATGCAATGTCGACCTCAGGTGCCACATGATTCCCCTCCGCAACCACCTGTATAGATCCCTAGGAGTAGCAACTATGGATACCAACTCGTCGCAGAAGCCAGGAGGAACAGTCGTGAGGTAAGTTCGGACAAGTAGGAGAGGGGGTATCTCTCTTCCCTGTCTTCACAGACCCTCGTGCTTATTTACATCCTCTTGTTTCAACTGATGTTCTCTTACTAACTGATCTTCAATATGAACTGTTTTATCTCCCTCATTTTCAATGATACGTCCAGATTGTAATTGAATATTGTTACACTCCCGCGGATCGGGTCCTATTTCTGGTGATTCTATGATTTGAAGAGATTGGACCGGTCTGTTATTTGGATTGGGGTTGGGTTGGGCGGGGAGTTGCGGGCTCAGATTAGACTGGGGATTTTGTTGTAGAGCTGGCAGAGTAGGTTGAGGGAGCGGAATAGTTCCTATTGGCTGTTGCATCGGTCTTTGCTAGTTTGTTTGCCAGGGTGAACCTTGTGAAGTAGGGGAAGTCCATTGCGGAGGATATGGTCTATTTTGCCAATATGGTGGAGTATAAGGGAAATTCGGCCAACTAGATTGGTTTGGCTGATTCAGCCACATGTTTGAAGAAGGAAACGATGGTGGTGACCAGTTTGAAAATGCGGGTGGGGGCTGATTTTTCCACATATTATATTGTTGAGCATTATATTGTGGAGGCTAAAAAGAAGAGGTTGGGTCTGAAAACATACCAGACTGTCTTGGCTGCCACTGGCGGTGTTGGTTGATCAAGTACACCGATTCTGGTTCTTCCTCTGCTTCCTTGTATACTGCTTTTAATCCAGGAAGTGAGGGGCAGCTTTCCGTAAGATGATCGTTTGTACAGATGGCACATGTTTGGACTGTATCCAATGGACACTCCTTGTGACTATGTTTTTTTCTGCATCGGGGACAGAAGATTGCCAAATTCTATTCTGCCTCCATCTGCTTCTGTTTGGCCTGCATAATATCAATTTGTGTAGTTAGTGTCCCTAGAATATCAGTTTTAAAATTTTCTAATAAATTTCCAATCTCCACAAGCGTTACTCCTTCTGTTGATATTTTATTGTCTCTTGCAAACAGATCATATTCTGCCGGTTTTATTCTTGTGCTGCCTTTCGAACTCCTGATACATAAATCGATATTGTCAACAAAATTCTCTTGATAAATATCCCCTTTTCGCATGATGTTTAATGTTTCAATCCACTGTTCCTTCATGCCCCTTATCAATGCAATTTTTAACACATTATCAGGTAAAGGTAGTGATGCATAAGGAGATCTTTGTAAATTGTATTGAAAATGTTCCACATATTCTTCTAATGTTTCGTTCGGTTTGGCTGTCATTTGGAATATTTCGTCTTTCAATTCTCTAGACCTACAATAATCCTGATATTTTTTTAAGAAGGATTCTTTCATTTGATCCCAATTGTTGATGACCCCACCACCTAGTCCCATAAACCATCTTAAAGCAACCCCCTTTAATGTAGAGGGGAATAATTTCAATTTTTGGGGATCGGTGGTGTAATCATATACCCTACACAACACATCAAATTCGAATAAAAATGCATCCAGATCTTCTGATGTGAGACCGTGAAATGTAGGGATATGTTGAAGAGGGATAGCTTTCATGGGCGCATTTGCTACAGAATCCACTATAGGATATTTAATGTAGAGGTTTGAGTATTTGGCTAGTTCTGAGCCATAGGGTCGAATATATGCCAATAACCTTCTGGGATATCTAGGAGGGTACTCCTAGGTTGAGAGGGAACGATTTTAGCAGGGATAGTTTTAATGGCACTTCCTTTATCTGGGATAAGAGGAATACCTGATGTCTGAGGAGATTGGATTCTTTCAACAATGATTTTCGCAGCGCTCCCCTTATCTGGGCTGTTTAATGGCTGATCTGTTCCAATGGGAGATTTTGGTTCCTCGGTTTCCCCTGTTTCTCCTTCTCCTTCACAAAAGTTGTTGAAATTCCCTTCCTGCAATAGTTCTGGAGTAGACTTTTCAATTTCCTGAAAGTCCTGCTCTTAAGTTTGACTATGCACCTTAGCAAAGGCTACAGATGGTGATCCTGTGGCCAGAAGGGAACTAGTAGGCTGTTTAGAAATGATTTTCCTGGGACCTACTGATGGCTGAGATTCTGTTTTCTTATAGATTTCGTCTATGAAAGTTGGTCGGCCAAGGGTCACTGGCCCCTTAGCTTTTTCGGGTTTGGATGGAAGCTTGATATTCTTTTTTGGTTTTTTCTACTTAGTCATGCACTCAAATGAACTGCTAAATTCTATTCAAACAAAGCAAGAGCAAATCTGTTAGGAAAGCGGACAGTGGAGTAGGGCTTTTAGATGCTCCGCACGCAGGTTCTTACCTTTCGTTTTTAAGATCCAACTCTTCCCTAGCAGGTTCGTACACTACTCTGAAAAAGACAAATGGATACACTCATTCCCCGGCAACGGCGCCAAATTGTAGAGCTATAAAAAGGGTCTCTTTCACCTCTAATTACCTCACATTAATATGTCAATCCGGGATCGTTTGGTTATTTCAAAGAGTGACTCAATCCGAGGCTATTTGTCAGAGTAATGCTAGTAGTACAGCATTCTACAAAAATACAAGAGTAAACTGATGCTTTTCTATGACTAAGTTACTTCAAACGACTAAAGCACACACTCTTAAAGCTAGGCAACTTTATCAGTCAAGGGTTCGACAGCAATAGCCCATCCCTTTGGAAACTGATGGAAAGGAAATTAGAGCATGGACCACGGATCTGGGAGCGAGGCAGTAAATGCTGAAGCTCACTACAGCCACAGATCGTCTCTCACACCAAATGCGAGTAAATGAAACAGCAGATAAAATGGAACGGCAAATAGGAAATTGAACAGCAAATCTAGAATAGAACAACAATGCTTAAAATGGAATAGCAATTCTGAAATGGAACAGCAATCGTATAACTAAACCTCGCGAGCAATAATCAAACTTTATCCTGTCAACTCAAATGCACTCATTGTAATCAAAACTCCAATCTTTCATTCTCCAAGAAAATCATGCAACCAACTAATGGAACATCATTAATTACTAATTATGGAACAGCACGTGGAAATCATACACACACAACTCTCTGGAAAAGTAATCTGATTTAACACCAATCATCAACAGGAATTACGCTTGTGTTTAAAAAATGGAACAACATGAGTCCTGAATCATAAAGAACACATCTTCTAGATAATTTCCTTAACACAAATACACAGCATAAAATATTTGTAACAAAATGATAACAATGTTCAATTAAGTCTAATAATATTGAATCAACTCTGAAAGTATTGATGATGTAATGCAGAGTCAACATAAAGAACCTTAATGAACGAATCTTAACAGAGCATATGATGTAACATATAAAGCATATCAAATTACCAACTAATGACGATAAGCAAACCACGCAAAAATCAAATCGTAGTGATACAGAAGAAAGTGTCCTCCGGGGCCGGACCCTTAGCCTCAAGGGTACACCGCTTTAAGTTAATCCAGACATAGAGATGAGATAATCACCAAGTTTGTATTAATGCATGAAACAGAAAGTACAATGAGCCAAGTTCAATGAGACTCAATGATCAAAGTTCAATCTTTAACAAAAAGTTACATAAAAGCATCCTCCTCAAACTAACAGTGTCGTCCCTTTATATAAGGGTAACGGTGGAGATGTCTAAGCGATAAGATAAATAAAGCAGCGATCCCTCAGGATCAAAGATCCTGAGGGTTTCGCCAAACTGTTAATCCTTAATCACTTCTTTTCTCCTCCTTTTTCGGACCGGTTTGCTTCAACCTGCTTAGCCTCGTTTGCACTCGGTCCTTCGTCAAAGGGACAATAGTTACCCTGTTCTTGTCTTTTTCTTTGGAATAGCAGCGCCTCGTTTTTACCCTTTCCTGCACAGGAGAATGACAACTATCAGCGGTTAAGTTTTGCATACTAATTCCACATATTTTATCATAATTCTTTATTGTTTTCCACATTCATGATGTAAAATATTCACAAGTCCCACTGAAAAGCCATTGAAATGATCATTAAAAACATACCTTTTTAGTACTCCACACACCCCCCTGCTTACCCTGTTATATGCCCTCATGAAAACATTGCAGTTGACATGCAAAGCAGTGAGAGAATAGGCTAGAGAAGGAATCTCATGCGGAGGCCTACAGCCATGGTGAGTGACTAGGTAGTCAAAGAATTGGCCTGTTTGACCCTCAGGCATCTCATATAGGGCTTGATATCTGGGTGCAGGGTGCCAGATAATTGGACTGCGGAATCTATATCCTAACCAGGATGGCCCTGCCCTCAAAATGCTTTCGCCATAGAGGTTCAAACGGTTGACAGCTAATTGAAAATTCTCATACTTAAATGGCTCCCTGAGCTGGATGTTTGGATTAGAGATTCGGTACCGGAATTTGGCTGCATCAATGGCGAGGTCTTTGATAGAAAGAAAATATTCTAAACTTTGTCAAATGATTGCCTCGTGCATGGGTCCTAAATTTTCGATGACACTCAGAGTTCTCATAAGGTTTCTATGTGCTTTCCATAACCGTACTGGGTCCCTAGGCTCAGCCCTTACCCACAAGTCTAGGCCATTTTCCTGTCTCTGGAAAGTGTTATAGGCTTTGAGCCATTTAATCTGATTAACCCCAAATGAGCTGAATGCTTGCAATTGAATGTCCCCAAAAAAAGGGTCAGGGTTCAACTCAGTCTCCTGATCTAGCACGAGGTTATGCAAATAAAATTCACATAGCAATCTCTAGACCTTCACCCCATAATGTTTAGAACAATCTATAAAATCATTGACAGTGTTAATTTGTATCGGGGCACCTGCTTTAACAGCCTTTATTTTTAATTGTAAGTATCGTTCCAATAAAAACAGAGCATAGTTTTTGTTAGGGGCCCTACATGCTAAAACGTCATTGTATAAAGAACACAAGGTATCCATCTGTTTGATAACAATATCTAGCCTACGAGTTACCTTTGCAACTTTCTCTTGTTCCTTTTGCCACCCTTCAAAGGCCTGGCTTTTGGATTGGTTGACGTTCCTTAGTTGCTGTTGGAGTTCTTCATACTTCTCACGAGGGACTGTTTGCTCTCTAAGCCTCTCCATTTCTTGCTAAGCCTGTTTCAATCCCTTGTGTAAGGTCCTCGTCTTTGGATCTCTTTTCCATACATCAGTGGAGGTCAGGAGTTTTACCTGAACTTTCTTATTGCATTGTTTCGATTTCAGAACCCTTATCACCCTTGAGGGTGGTGCCTCTGTTTGAATCTCCTTGTTGTCCTTTTCTTTTTTAACACGAATACTAGCTTGCAACTGTTCAAATGGAACAGCAATCTGTCCCTCAGCGTCATTTGGAATAGCAGCTGGACCTTCAGCTTCATTTGGAACAATAGCTAGACCTTCAGCTTCATTTGGAATAGTAGCTGGACCTTCAGCTTCATTTGGAACAGTCGTTGGATCTTTAGCAGGGTTTTGATCAACAGAGCGATTTTTGGTCCTCTGCCTTTTTATCCTGCGGATTCTTACTGTAGTGGTCATCTTTTTCTTCCCGGCGGTCTTCCTTGTCCTCTCCCTCGCTTTCAGGATCCTAATCTGCTGGTGGAGCTGGGCTATTATGCTCAATAACCTCCGCTGTTCCTTTCGTAATTCTCTAATTTCCAATGTTTTATTAGAAGGAACAGCAGGCTTTCGGCTGCATTTTGGGTCGTGACTAGTCCCTGGATCTTTCTCCTGGGGTGCTTCTTCATTGTTTTGTGCTGGTTGTTCTGGGGTAGGAACCCTAACTGGTTCCGTGGCTTCGTTCTCTATCCTTACTTCCTCTGGAATTTCCTCTGGTGCCGTGGGAACAGATTGTTCCCGTTCAGTGTCTCCTATCTCCTTTTCATCATGAACATGCAAATTTCCTTCTTCTGCCTCTTCTGCATGTGGTTTTTCGGGTGCATCTTCTTCCTGGGGTTTATCGTAGAGGTATGATGGAGTGGAAGGTTGGCCATACTCATCCATATTGGCCAAGATTGCGGCCAATTCCTCTTCTCCCACTGGGTCCTGTGGTGGGCTACCTACCTACTGTCCCATTTCCTCCTCCTGCCTAGATTGTCCATCTTCTGCCTCAGGATGCTCAGCTTCCATTTCAGGATGCTCAGCTTCTGGCTCAGGAGACTCAGCTTCTGTCTCAGGAGGCTCAACTTCTGTTTCGGAATGCTCAGCTGCTTCATCATTTTCCTCTTCGGATTTCTCAGCCTCCTCGGCCTCTCCTTCCTTTTCTCCTTCGACTTGTTCTTCTTCTACTTCTGGTCGTGAGGGTTGCTCATTCTCAATTACCACTGGCTGGCTGGTGCTTTCCTGGAGTTTTTCCAGCCTTCCTCTTATCCGGGCTAACTGGACTGATTTTCTATGTTTCTTTGGCTGTTCCGGTGTATCAGTGTCATGTTTACGCTTTGCTGATTCCTGGCGTGTTTCTGATCCTTCGGATGTGCTCGCAACATGTTTTTGTTTTCTTAATTCTCTGCGTTTTTCCAGACGTTCTGGTGTGCTTGTAGTATTTTTACGTTTTGGGGAAGGTGTTGTCTCTCTCCCCTCAATTATTGCAATTAATTCTTCCCAGCTGCTTTGCTGCTGGGTGAGGCTATGACTAACTATTAGTCGGATTAATCCATCCTGTCGAACAACTGATTCTACATGTTGTGCCTTTTTCAGGCTTTGTGTGATGTCATAAAGTAAAGAATTCAAAAGTGCAGGAAGATTTACAGAGCATTTCTGCTTTAGAACAGCTAAGAGTTTAAGATGGCGTGGCCTTACCACGTCTTTTCTTCCCTCGCAGGTGATGTAGCTTTGCACTATTCTTGCTAATTCTGCGCAGGGTTCTCCTAGCGTTGCCAACAGAACTCCCTTCCCTTTAATCGTTAAGCTCTGGCCTTCTTCCTGGAAAATTTCCATAATCTTGTGGAGTCTTTCCTTCTTTAATATCCATACAGGTCCGGTGGCTGGTAGTCTCGAGACTTCTGCGATTATATCGTCGGTGACCGCTATCTGCTTCCCCCTCACTGTGGAGTGATCCTCCTGCAGGTTCTGCAGAAATTCCATCGCCACTGTTTCATTGGACTCCTGCAGGCGACTGAGATAAGTCAGCCATCCTGCTCTTTCCAGGATCTCCCGAGCAGCAGCGGAGACTGTCAACTCCTGTGGTTCGCTTCGAATTGCCCTGCCTCCCATGGTTTCACTGTGGATTCTCAATGGAACAGCAACTGCTTGTGTTGTTTGAAACACAGAGAGGGTAGTAATCGTCGGATTTAGAAAAAACATAGAGTATGCAACAGAAATGACTTATGAACAGCAACTTGTGTAGAAAAAAATAGAAATATCATGCCGTTAAACCGTGCCATTTCCTGGTACACTATCTTTCCCGAATAGTGAGCTGACACATAACCCGGGGAATAATGAGGTTAACCTCCCACCCCCACAATGCGATAGGTTGCCCCAGCCGTCAAAGAAAGGAGCGGCACCCGATCTGTAACCATTCATAAAGGAACAGCGTATGAAAATATGCCATGTTTAGAAAAACAACGGATTTCCGAAATCGAGGTGTAAAGTTGGATCGCGTATTACGTAAGAGGTTGCTGTGATATGATGCGAGGCTGGGGAATAGGACGTCTGTCGTACTTGCCAAATCTCAAGTGGTCATTGTCACCTCCTTTGCCATGATTGGTGTAATAAATGTTCATGCGATATATAAGTCGGGAAATGATGTATGATTAGTGCCTAGGATATAAGAAACAAAAGAGTATTAGTATCCTACCTATTGGTGTAATTAACGTGACTTCGATACCATTAACAGTGCTATGCTGCCGACAGGTGTCCATAACCTTGGCAGAGTTGTTTATTTCACCCTTGGAACCATGATCCTTTATGTGCATATTAAGGAATGTGATGTCAAAGTGTAGGCCATTATGCTGGCTTGGTAACCAGTTAGCCATAATGCCATTCACAAGGAGGGGGCGAAGAGTGGGCAGGTCAGCTCGTGATGAGACCTCCTGTTCCAAGGTTTGTTTATTTGATATACCTTTTGGACCATATCCCTGGTGTGGTGGCCATAGTGGGAATGCCACTTCACTTCCATCCTCATGATCATGGTAGGCTTGCTCTTGATGAGACCCCCTATCCTGCATTTGACAATTTATAATTCATTTGCTTTTTTCTTTCTTTTTTTCATAAAGAACCTTTCCTTATATATCCACAAAGGGTGGTTCAACACTCCTTAAGAGTAGGAATGGTGGAAGAAGTCTTATAATCTCAATAGGAGGATATAAACCCTTTGCTCTTATTCCTGAACAAAAATCAAAAGGAATTAAAAAAAAGAATGGCATGATAAAGATAACCAATCAGGCCAAATTAGTAGGACAATGACAATAGAAGATAAGTATGTCCTTCCTTCTGTCCTCTTACCAATGCATAGCCTTATAAAGATAGCGATTTATAATTTCCTGATTTCATTATGTTGTGATTTTGTATTCATTGCATAAGTGCATATATGTCTCTAAAAGACTTTGAAAGAACAGGGCCAAGAAGCATCCTCAAACTTGGACCAGCAAAAGGGATAAGCTATTTCACAAAGAGAGAAAAAGTATGCTAGAACAATAAAGGAGCATAGGTCTCAAAAGTGCAAATGCCGTTCCTTTTGAAAAAGGAATAGCAGAACACAGCAAATGTCGTTCCTTTTGAAAAAGGACCAGCAAAACACACCAATGCCGTTCCTTTTTAAAAAAGGAACATCAGAACACACCAATGTCATTCCTTTTGAAAAAGGAACAGCAAAAATCAAAATGTTGTTCCTTTTAGAAAAGGAACAACAAGACAAGCGAATGCCGTTCCTTTGAAAAAGCAACAGCAAAAATCAAGAGTGTTGTTCCTTTTGAAAATGAACAGCAGAAAAATCAAAAGTGTTGTTCCTTTTGAAAAGGAACAACAGAAAAATCAAAAGTGTTGTTCCTTTTGAAAAGGAACAGCAGAAAAATCGAAAGTGTTGTTCCTTTAGAAAAGGAACAGTAGAAAAATCGAAAGTGTTGTTCCTTTAGAAAAGGAACAACAGAAAAATCGAAAGTGTTGTTCCTTTAGAAAAGGAACAGCAAAAAAATCGAAAGTGTTGTTCCTTTAGAAAAGGAACAGCAGAAAGTCGAAAGTGTTGTTCCTTTTGAAAAGGAACAGCAGAAAAATCAAGAAATCAAAAATGTTGTTCCTTTTGAAAAGGAACAGCAGAAACACGCAAATGCCATTCGTTCCAGGAACGGCAAAATTGAAATCTTTTAGTTCAAACATATGTACACAAACAAGTTTGAAGAAAAGAAATTATGTACAAATTATGAAAAGAAATGAATTCCTTAATGAATTACAGGTGAGGAAGACTTCTCTTCCTCTCCTAAAATCTCCATATCAGTGTCTCTGCGTAGCTGTTGGCAGAAGGATTCCCGCGTGAGTGGTTTACGATAGAGACGAACTCGGTGGCCATTCACTTTGAAGGTATATCCAGAACCGTCAATGGTGATTAAAGTGATGGTCCCATTTTCATGTACCTTCTGGATTTCATATGGTCCCAACCAACGAGTCTGGAGTTTCCTAGGGAAGTCCTGAAACCGAGAGTCATATAGCAGAGCTTAGTCTCCCTCGTGGAAGACTTTGTTTTTTATGAGGGAATCATGCCATTTAGCTCGTTGCTGTTGAATCAATGTTGTATTTTGTAGTGCAGAGAGCCTAATTTCGTCCAATTCATTGATCTGTTGTAGTCGATTAATCTGTGCCTCGGTTAGATCTAAGCCAACTTCCTGTGCTGTTCGTAATGTTTGGATTTCAAATTCTATAGGAAAAATGGGTTGTTTTCCAAACACTAATTGATAAGGTGAGTAACCAGTAGTGCTTCTCCATGTTGTTCTATAGGCCCAAAGTGCTTCAGGTAGTCGGGCAGCCCAATCATGCCTATGTGACGCAATGGTTTTCGTTAGGATTGATTCTATTACCTTATTGCTGCTTTCTACTTGTCCATTCGCCTGTGGGTGATATGGAGTAGTGATTTTGTGCTCGACATGATAATTATTAAGTGTTGCAGCTAATCTATTGCCAGCAAATTGTGGTCCTCCGTCTGTAATTATTTCCCTTGGAAGGCCATAACGTACAAATAGATGGAACAGGAACTGTATGACAGAGTCTTCTGTGGCTCTTGGCAATGCTTATGCTTCAACCCACTTGGTGACATATTCTGTTGCCACCAAGATATATGTTCTCTGATTTGATGAGGGGTTGATGGGTCCAACGAAATCAAGAGCCCATCGCTCGAATGGTTCGATGACTAACTGTGGTTTGAGAGGCATCTCGTCAGCTTGACCAGGACGTCCTGCTCGCTGGCAGCTGTCACAGGCTTGGACAAATTTCTTTGCATCTCTGAAAATCATGGGCCAATAATATCCTGTCTGTAATACTTTGTGTCCAGTTCTACGCTCAGCGAAGTGTCCCCCACATGGTCCGTCGTGACAGGTTTTTAGGATGTCAAAGATTTCATCTTCTCGAACAAATCTCCTGATATGCATGTCTGCCCCTGTGTGAAACAAATAGCCCCTAATCCAGGAGAATCGAGTACTCTTCTGAACAATCTATTTTCGCTCATTAGGGGTTAACTGTTTTGGTAGTTTACCTACTGCAAGGTAATTGGCAACATCGGCATACCAGGGTGTTCGAACGGCAACAACAAACAGATGTTCGTCCAGAAATTGATCTTCAACTACTGCTGCATCAATTAGCTTTGGCATTCTTGAGAGAAAATCGGCTACAAGATTCTCTTTGCCAGGCCGGTCCTTGATTGTGATATCGAATTCCTGCAATAAAATCAACCATCTAGTTATTCTGGCATTTGTGACAGGCTTATTTGCTAAATATTTTATGGCGGAATGATCCATATACAAAATAACAGGATAGCCTGTAATATAATGTCTAAAGTTATTGACAGCATGTATTATAGCTAGGAATTCTTTTTCAGTAACAGTGTAATTTAATTCAGCAGGGGATAAATTTTTGCTGATGTAATAGATAGCATATGGTTTTTTATCCTCTTCCTGCCCAAGGACTGCGCCAATGGCTGTATCTAAGGCATCAAATGATATCTGAAATGGCAGATCCCAGTTTGGTCCTCGCGGGACTGGAGCTGTGGATACAAGCTTCTTTAAATCCTTGAAAGCACGTTCACATTTTTCTGTCCAAAGAAAATCAACGTTACCAGTTAGTGCATATAAAGGTGCAGCAATGTGTTAATAATGTTCTATAAATCGTCTATAATATCCAAAAAATCCAAGAAAGCTGCGTACCTCTATTTGAGTAGTAGGAGTGGGAATAAGAAAAAGTATTTGGATTTTGGCTGGGTCTACCTGAATGCCGGCTGCTGAAACATAGTGTCCTAGAATAAGTCCTTCAGTCATCATCACGTAACATTTTTCATGGCTTAAGCAAATCCTGGTAGCTATACAACGTTGTAGGAATTTTTCTAGGGTATTTAGTGCTGGATCAAAATCATCTCCATAGGGTGTAAAGTCATCCATATATACTTCAAGTCCATCATTTATTAAATCTGAAAAAATGCGAAGGATAGCCCTTTGGGATGTGGCGGGAGCATTATATAGGCCAAAAGGTAAAACTCGATGGGCAAATGTTCCCCAGGGACAAGTGAAAGTTGTTTTGTCGTGGTCTTTAGGGGCAATCTGAATCTGATTGTATCCACTAAAGCCATCTAGGAAAGAAAAGAATTTTTTTCCTGCCAAAGTATCTAGCACTTGGTCTATGAATGGGAGAGGAAAATGGTCTTTTTTTGTTGCTTTATTGAGTTCCCTGTAATCCACACAAATTCTCCATTTCCCATTCTTTTTTGGTACCACCACAAGCAAAGAGACCCATTTACTGTCAGAAATAGGATAAATAAAATTGACATCTAACAATTTCTAAAGTTCCGCTTTCACCACATCCTTTAGATGAGGATTAAGTTTTCTCTGGGTTTACGGACAGGTCTAGCATCTTTTTCTATATAAATGTGGTGTGTACACAATTGTGGGTCGATTCCTTTCATATCAGGGTAATCCCATGCAAATGCCTGTTGATATTTCCTTAACAGATGGACGAGCTTAGTTTCTTGTTCAGGTGTGAGGTTGGCATTGATATTTAAAGTTTTTCCCGGTTCAATTTCCACAATTTTACTATTTGCGACAGAAGTAACAGGTATTGTTTGATCATGTGTGTCTTTCAGAGGATCTTCTTCTAATTCATTATCAAATGCTGCTTCTATCATGTGACATTGTGCGTAGAATCCGGCTTCAGTCTGACTAATGAAATTGTTAATGGCATCATCTTCTGTTTGATCTTTAAAATCAAGTGCCTCTTGTATAGTCAATGGAGATCTAATGTTATCAGTAAGGTATGATACAAGATACCTGTTAGTTTTAATTATTGTGAGACTTGGCTGCGTTGGAGGGTATCGAACCAAATTCTTAATATCAGGTCCTTTAGTTATGGTCATATTTCCTTGCCGGCAACCAATGTAAGCATCGGTGGTGGCAGGCCAAGGCCTACCTAGGATTAGCGGGTGTCCATCAAGTCAGGTTTTTGGATTAATTATCAGGAAATCGGTTGGGTATTCCCAGGAATCTACAGAGACCATGACATCATGTAGAGTGCCTTCTAGTCTAACCACAGATTAGTCGGCCAATTCTAACAAAGTAGAGGTAGGTTCTACAAATGTAATGCCGAGTTTTTGACAGGTGGTGGTTGTTAAAATATTTATTGCAGCTCCTAGATCAACTAAGGCATTAGACAAGGTCTGACCGTAAATTTGAACAGTTACAATTGGATTTCCTGGGTCTTCATATTTAATGGGTGTTTCTTTCCCAGATAATAGATCAGATAAAGTACCGACTACTTGGACTCTTGGATTAGTTGTTATATTCCTCCTTGGTTTCTTTATGCACAATTCTTTAATAGTTTTTGCGTATATAGGAATATCTTGAATGGCTTGGAGGAACGGGATTTTTATATACAAATTTTGTAATTCCCCCAGAATGTCAAAGTGAGGATACTGTAAAGGTCGAGGTATGACTAATCGTTCTGGGAACAGAGGAGTGGATGTGGTTGGTTGATTATGAGTCTGTTGCTTATTTACATCCTCTTATTGCAACTGATGTTCTCTTACTAACTGATCTTCAATATGAACTATTTTATCTCCCTCATTTTCAATGATACGTCCAGATCATAATTGAAGATCGTTACACTCCCGCAAATCGGGTCCTATTTCTGGTGATTCTATGATTTGAAGAGATTGGACCGGTCTATTATTTGGATTGGGGTTGGGTTGGGTTGGCAGTTGCGGTCTCAGATTAGACTGGGGATTTTGTTGTAGAGCTGGCAGAGTAGGTTGAGGGAGCGAAATAGTTCCTATTGGCTGCTGCATCGGTCTTTGCCAGTTTGTCTGCCAGGGTGAACCTTGTGAAGTAGGGGGAGTCCATTGCGGAGGATATGGGCTATTTTTCCAATATGGTGGAGTATGAGGGAAATTCGGCCAACCAAATTGGTTTGGCTGATTCAGCCATGGGTTTGAAGAAGGAAACGATGGGGGTGACCAGTTTGAAAATGGGGGTGGGGGGCTGATTTTGCCACATATTATATTGTTGAGCATTATATTGTGGAGGCTGAAAAGAAGAGGTTGGGTCTCAAAACATACCAGACTGTCTTGGCTGCCACTGGCGGCGTTGGTTGATCAAGTACACCGATTATGGTTCTTCCTCTACTTCCTTGTATACTGCTTTTAATCCAGGAAGTGAGGGTCAACTTTCCGTAAGATGATCATTTGTACAGATGGCACATGTTTGGACTGTATCCAGTGGACACTCCTTGTGACTATGTTTTTTCTGCATCGGGGACAGAAGATTGCCAAATTCTGTTCTGCCTCCATCTGCTTCTGTTTGGCCTGCATAATATCAAGTTGTGTAGTTAGTGTCCCTAGAATATCAGTTTTAAAATTTTCTAATAAATTTCCAATCTCCACGTGTTACTCCTTCTGTTGATATTTTATTGTCTCTTGCAAACCGATCATATTCTGCCGGTTTTATTCTTGTGCTGCCTCTCGAACTCCTGATACATCGATAATGTCAGCAAAATTCTCTTGATAAATATCCCCTTTTCCCATGATGTTTAATGTTTCAATCCACTGTTCCTTCATGCCCCTTATCAATGCAGTTTTTAACACATTATCAGGTAAAGGTAGTGATGCATAAGGAGATCTTTGTAAATTGTATTGAAAACGTTCCACATATTCTTCTAATGTTTCGTTTGGTTTGGCTGTCATTTGGAATATTTCGTCTTTCAATTCTCTAGACCTACAATAATCCTGATATTTTTTTAAGAAGGATTCTTTCATTTGATCCCAATTTTTGATGACCCCACCACCTAGTGCCATAAACCATCTTAAAGCAGCCCCCTTTAATGTAGAGGGGAATAATTTCAATTTCTGGGCTCGGTGGTGTAATCATATCCCCTACACAACACATCAAATTCTAATAAAAATGCATCTAGATCTTCTGATGTGAGACCGTGAAATGTAGGGATATGTTGAAGAGGGATATCTTTCATGGGCGCATTTGCTGCAGAATCCACTATAGGATATTGTAATGTAGAGGTTTGAGTATTTGGCTGGTTCTGAGCCATAGGGTCGAATATATGCCAATAACCTTCTGGGATATCTAGGAGGGTATTCCTAGGTTGAGAGGGAACGATTTTAGCAGGGATAGTTTTAATGGCACTTCCTTTATCTGGGATAAGAGGAATACCTGATGTCTGAGGAGATTGGATTCCTTCAACAATGATTTTCGCAGCGCTCCCCTTATCTGGGCTGTTTAATGGCTGATCTGTTCCAATGGGAGATTTTGGTTCCTCGGTTTCCCTTGTTTCTCCTTCTCCTTCACAAAAGTTGCTGAAATTCCCTTCCTGCAATAGTTCTGGAGTAGAATTTTCAATTTCCTGAAAGTCCTGCTCTTCAGTTTGACTATGCACCTCAGCAAAGGCTACAGATGGTGATCCTGTGGCCTGAAGGGAACTAGTAGGTTGTTTAGAAATGATTTTCCTGGGACCTACTGATGGCTGAGATTCTGTTTTCTTATAGATTTCGTCTATGAAAGTTGTTCGGCCAAGGGTCACCGGCCCCTTAACTTTTTCGGGTTTGGATGGAAGCTTGATATTCTTTTCTGGTTTTTTCTGCTTAGTCATGCACTCAAATGAACTGCTAAATTCTATTCAAACAAAGCAAGAGCAAATCTGTTAGGAAAGCGGACAGTGGAGCAGGGCTTTTACATGCTCCGCACGCAGGTTCTTACCTTTCGTTTTTAAGATCCAACTCTTCCCTAGCAAGTTCGTACACTACTCTGAAAAAGACAAATGGCTACACTCATTCCCCGGCAACGATGCCAAAATGTAGAGCTATAAAAAGGGTCTCTTTCACCTCTAATTAGCTCACATTAATATGTCAATCCGGGAGCATTTGGTTATTTCAAAGAGTGACTCAATCCGAGGCTATTTGTCAGAGTAATGCTAGTAGTACAACGTTCTACAAAAATACAAGAGTAAACTGATGCTTGTCTATGACTAAGTTACTTCAAACGACTAAAGCACACACTCTTAAAGCTAGGCAACTTTATCAGTCAAGGGTTCGACAGCAATAGCCCATCCCTTTGAAACTGATGGAAATGAAATTAGAGCATGGACCACGGATCTGGGAGCGAGACAATAAATGCCGAAGCTTACTACAACCAAAGATCGTCTCTCACACCAAATGCGAGTAAATGAAACAGCAGATAAAATGGAACGCCAAATAGGAATTTGAACAGCAAATCTAGAATAGAACAGCAATGCTTAAAATGGAACAACAATTCTGAAATGGAACAGCAATCGTATAACTAAACCTCGCAAGCAATAATCAAACTTTATCCTGTCAACTCAAACGCACTCATTGTAATGAAAACTCCAATATTTCTTTCTCCAAGAAAATCACGCAACCAACTAATGGAACAACATTAATTACTAATTATGGAACAGCATGTGGAAATCATACACACACAACTCTCTGGAAAAGTAATCTGATTTAACACCAATCATCAACAGGAATTACGCTTGTGTTTCAAAAATGGAACAGCATGAATCTTGAATCATAAAGAACACATCTTCCAGATAATTTCCTTAACACAAATACACAGCATAAAAGCTTCGTAACAAAATGATAATAATGTTCAATTAAGTCTAATAATATTGAATCAACTCTGAAAGTATTGATGATGTAATGCAGAGTCAATATAAAGAACCTTAATGAACGAATCTTAACAGAGCATATGATGTAACATATAAAGCATATCAGATTACCAACTAATGACGATAAGCAAACCATGCAGAAATCAAATCGTAGTGATACAGAAGCAAGTGTCCTCCGGGGCCGAGCCCTTAGCCTCAAGGGTACACCGCTTTAAGTTAATCTAGACGCAGAGATGAGATAATCACCAAGTTTGTATTAATGCATGAAACAGAAAGTAAAATGAGCCAATTTCAATGAGACTCGATGATCAAAGTTCAATCTTTAACAAAAAGTTACATAAAAGCATCCTCCTCAAACTAATAGTGTCGTCCCTTTATATAAGGGTAACGACGGAGATGTCTAAGCGATAAGATAAATAAAGCAGCGATCCTGAGGGATTCGCCAAATTGTTAATCCTTAATCACTTCTTTTCTCCTCCACTGAGCTGGTGCCTTCTCCTCCTTTTCTGGACCGGTTTGCTTCAACCTGCATAGCCTCGTTTGCACTTGGTCCTTCGTCAAAGGGACAACAGTTACCCTGTTCTTGTCTTTTTATTTGGAATAGCAGCTCCTCGTTTTTACCCTTTCCTGCACAGGAGAATGACAACTATCAGCGATTAAGTTTTGCATACTAATTCCACATATTTTATCATAATTCTCTATTGTTTTCCACATTCATGATGTAAAAGATTCACAAGTCCCACTGAAAAGCCATTGAAATGCTCATTAAAAACATACCTTTTTAGTACTCCACACTTCCGTGCAGGTTCTTCCAGATGGTGTTCCAGCTTAGTCAGTTTCATAAAGCATTTCACCGCTCCCACTCTCTCAGGCTTCATATCTTAGGGGGAATCTGTTACACAGTAATTTGTCACTGTCTTCACTCCAATCTTCCTACTGTGTCATGTTTCCAAGTCATACATCCTTAAGTTAGACAAATGCTCTCTGATGTTGCCAAATGACCCACTTTTCCAAAGGTTTCTGCATCATCGCGTCTGTTTGCCAAATAAATGCACTGATGGGCACTCCAAAACAGTCCAGAAGCGTTGCCATCATGGAAGTACACGTGATTCCCGCGATGGTCGAATTTCATGTGCCAGTGCCACTGTCGCTTGTAGTTTCCCGCGATGACATGACTATCTCCGTTATGCAATAGCGATATCAGCGCGGTAGACTAGTTATGTGCCCGAGATGATCCAATTTGGGCGAATTTGTTCCAACAGTTGGCCTTCTAGATGACTCCATACCTGGTTTTTGGCCTAGTTTATGTCACCCTCCTTTCTCTGGCATGGTTGTTTTGTCATTTGTGCTACCTTCCTTGGAGATAAGCTCATCCTCCCACCATTCATGGAGACTCCTTCTCCTATTTAAGCTCTCACCATTGCTATGAGCGGCTAGTTTGGAATCCTTAGTCTTTGGAGTGTTGCTAATAGTATTGTGAGTTTGTTAGATAGCTGGTGTGAGTGTGACAAGTGTGGTTTGTTGATAGCTTGAGGAAGATTGTGAAGTGCCTTTGATCTTGTGTAAAACTTGTGAGTGAGAGAGACTTGTGTATTGGGAGATCCACCTTTAAGAGTGAATGTTGGAGGAACACGCTGGCTGGATCCCTCTAAGAAGGCTTGTGACGTCAAGGCCTTGGTTGTAAGCTTACTCTATTTCATAATTAATGCAATCAATGATGCTTTCCTATGTCTTGTATGTAATGTACTAGATAGCTCATGATTTCTTGACTTTGTGAGTAAATAGATCATTGTTGTTCCGGTTACGTGCTTTGTTGTATTTCCTTTGCATTGTTTCAGGTTGATTACTCGCTAGGAGAAGGAAGCGGAAGTTGGAGCAGTGCAACGGAACTCCATCGACCATCGGTTGAGGTAGGCCTCCAACTTGAACTATTTAAGGAAAATTGTTGTTGATTTGTCCTTGTTTGTGACTAGACCCACTCTAGGGCTAGAGGGGTTGCCTCTGTCCGCAGAGGGAACAATTTCCTGCATCACAATGGTTATGCCCATCAAAATTATAAAAGTTATCGACATCAAATACATTATGCTAGTATGCAAAGACCCACTGATCAGGCAATCCCATCTTATCCTAGGTATGTTTCGCCAAATCTGAGTGAACAGTTGCCTTTCGTTACAACTTTAGAATTACCAGATCCGAATTGGCTAACAAATGATCCAATTGCTTACGCCCCTTGGTGGCCGGCAATTCCTCATAAACGTCCGTCAGATATTCCTAAATTCAATGGAAATCCGAGTGAAGATCCGTCGAATCATGTGATGACCTTTCATCTGTGGTGTTTGTCCAACACTCTCAATGATGATTCGATTAGGCTTCACCTTTTTCAACGAACGTTAACTGGTTCGGCAACAAAATGGTACATCGAATTGCCTAGAGCTTCATTCAATAACTTTAGCGTCCTTGCCACCACCTTTTTAACCCATTTTCAGTTACCAATAATGTTTGAAATAGGAACAGAGCTTCTTACCAATTTTAAGTAGATGACAACGACTCACATATCTGATCATATTCATGAGTGGTGACGTCATCGTCGAATGGTAAAAACATATGTTCCTGATCAGCTGCTAGCTGAATGGTTTATTAAGTCATTATTACCTTCTATTACAAAAGATGTGGCTAAAGGGGGGGTTGTCACTGAAGAGCAAGTCATTGCTCGTGCGCAATATCTAGACTTGATCTATACTCAGTCTGGCACGCTCTATGAAAAAATCCCTGATGCTCCCAGACCAGAGTTTTCTATTCCTCCTCCTCATAAATCAAACAAAGACTTTCATGCGGGCGATGGCATGATAGGTTTGACCAGCACGAAAACTGCAAAGGCTACATCTAAGAAAGCCTGTAAGGTTTCTGGTCAAAATGCAAATGAAGAAATTCTTGCCTGGGAGGTTAATGCCATGTCGACCAACAAAGGAAAAGAACCGTAGCAAATAGGGGGCAAAAAGAAAGGGAAAAGCAAAAAGAAGAAACAGGATGATTCGCCTCCTGAAAAATCTTCTGCAAACCCTTCTGGACAAACGAAACCTCCTTCGGCATGTCACATATGTGATGAAAACCATTGGACAAAGGACTATCCATATAAAGCTGAGATTAAGAAATTCTTTAAGAGTTCAAAAACTTCAATGGTATTGACTGATCCATTTCCAAACCCAGAAACCAATCTGGCTGCTAGCGACAATGCTTCCCCTTCCCAAGTGCTTATGTGTTATGAAACCAGCTCAAGAAAAGATAGAAAAGATAGATCAACGCCTTAGAATTCAGCCTCTTCGAGGGGGAAACCTCCTTTACATTACATAAATGAACAATTCTTCGATGATAAAATGATAAAACCTCCTTTCTATATATAGGAGTCTAAGGAGTCACAATACAATCCAGCCGACCTAACAATAATAATATAAAGCCACAAAAATAACAATAGAGGGATTCTATGGGGCACAGAAATAACAATATGGGGGTAATAGGGGCACAACAATATAAATAAGGGGTATAAATACAATAGTAATGGGGTAATCACTAGTATTATAGGGACCCAACATGCCCCTCTCCTTCAAAAAAGTGTTGTCCTCAACGCTTGAGTAGTTCTTGATACTTCTGAATAAAATTCTCATCCTCCCATGTAGAATCTTCAGCGGATAAGTTCTTCCACTTGATAAGATACTCTAAAATTGATCGATTTTGTAGCTGTCGAGTTCTTGTTTCTGTGACTACTTCCGGTTCCAATATAATTTTTCCTTCCTCGTCAAGTTCTGGCAATATTGTTTGAATTGGGAGCTTGTCGCCTATAACTTTCTTTAAACATGAAACATGGAAAACTGGGTGCAATCGAGAAGCTACAGGAAGCTCCAATTTGTATGCCATAGTACCAATCTTTTGCAACACCTTGTACGGACCATAATACTTTGGTGATAATTTATTATCCTTCTTAGCTTGCTTTATGGACATTTGCTTATATGGTTGTAGCCGTAGGAATACCCAATCACCTACATCAAAACTTCTTTCACTGCGATGTTGATATGCCTGTTGTTTCATTCTATTTTGTGCCAACACGAGGTTATCCTTTAAGAGTTGGAGGACTTGTTGTTGATGTTCGATGTGATGTTCCACTGCCTGAACCTTAGAATTTTCTCTTAAATATGATGTGATGGATGGTGGTTGATACCCATAAAGTGCCATAAATGGGGTCATTTTTGTTGATGTATGGAAGGAAGTGTTATACCACCATTCAGCCAGAGGCAACCATTTGACCCATTGTGTCTGTTTATCAGATACAAAGCAACGAAGATATCCTTCCAAACATTTTTTACTATCTCAGTTTGCCCATCAGATTGAGGATGATAAGATGAGCTATGAGCTAACTGAGTACCAAGACAAGAAAATAATTCTGTCCAAAAATTTCCAGTGAAAATGGGATCTCTGTCACTTACAATAATCTTTGGGTTTCCATGTAGCTTTTGAACTGTTTCCATAAATGCAGTAGAACTGTACTGGCTTTAAATGGATGTGATAATGCACAAAAGTGTGCATACTTGGTAAGTCTTTCAACTACCACCATGATGACACTCTTTCCCTCAGACTTGGGTAAACCTGTGATAAAATCCATTGAAACCTCCTCCCAACGTTGGCTTGGAATGGATAAAGGTTGTAATAGACCTGGTGTCTTAATTGTTTCAACTTTATTTTGTTGGCAAACCAAACATTCCGCCACAAACTTTTGAATATCTGATTTAAGGCCATCCCAAAAAAATTCCTTCTTAATCCTGTGGTAAGTTTTTAAAAATCCTGAGTGCCCTCCTAAGGGAGAAGTGTGCAATTCCATAAGAATATTTTGTTTTAGCTGAGAATTCTTACAGAGGTATAAGCGATCTTTGTACCATAACAAATCATTTTGCCAGCTAAATGTATCAGAAGTACTGGAATCTTGTTGTAGCTTCCGAATAAGTGCCCACACTTCTTCGTCATTCTTCCGTTCCTCCCTTGCTTCGTTTATCCAATCTCGTTGGATAATAGAAATGTTACACAACAATGCTTCCACATCCTCATCCTTTCTTGAGAGTGCATCTGCCACCACATTTTGCTTCCCTTTTTTGTAGATGATTTCAAAGTCATAACCCAACATCTTTGTGACCCACTTTTGTTGCTCTTTGGAGGATAATCTTTGTTCTAAAAAGTATTTAAGGCTATCATGATCCGTTTTTACCTTGAAGTGTCTTCCCATTAGGTAGGGTCGCCATTTCTTAAGTGCATGGAGTATTTCCAACATTTCCTTCTCATAAATAGCTTTGCTTAAAAACTTTCCCTTGATTGGACGACTTTCAAAAGCAATGGGTCTTTCATCTTGCATTAGAACAGCACCAATTCCATTTCCTGAAGCATCACATTCCACAATAAAGGTTTTTGTGAAGTCCGGTGTAGCTAAGACCGGTGCTTGGCACATTGCCTCTTTAAGATGTTCAAAGGCCTTTGTTGCTTCCGGAGTCCATGAAAATGAATCTTTCTTCAATAATGTTGTTAGAGGTGCTGCTATTCTCCCATAATTCTTAACAAACTTGCGATAATACCCTGTCAACCCAAGAAATCCTCGCAGATGCTTTATGGATGTGGGGATTTTCCATTCCTTAATGGCTTTAATTTTGCTAGGGTCTACCTTAACTCCTTCATGAGATAAAATATGACCCAAATATTCCACCTCCTGGACTCCAAAGAAACATTTGGATCTTTTTGCATATAATTGTTTCTCCTCCAATAGTTGTAGCACCCTGTCAACATGTTCAACATGATCCTTCCAAGACTTGCTGTAGATTAGTATATCATCAAAAAATACTAACACAAATTTTCTAAGGAATGGTTTGAAAATTGAATTCATCAACCTTGAAATGTTGAAGGTGCATTGGTAAGGCCAAAAGGCATGACCAAAAATTCATAATGACCCTCATGAGTTCTAAATGCCGTTTTCGGAATGTTTTCAATCTTCATTCTGATTTGATGATATCCCGAACAAAGATCCAACTTGGTGAAGTAAATTGATCCATGCAATTCATCCAATAATTCATCAATGACAGGAATGGGGAACTTATCTTTAATAGTGAGCTTGTTGAGCTCCCTATAATCCGGACACATGCGCCATGATCCATCCTTCTTGTGCACCAATACTACTGGAGCTGAGAAAGAACTTTGACTCAGTTGAATTATACCAGCCTCTAGCATTTCTGCAACCATACGTTCAATTTCACTTTTTTGGACATAGGGATATCTGTACGGCCTGATGTTTGGAGGAACACTTCCTGGAATCAGATGAATAGCATGATCATGATCACACATAGGTGGGAGACCTTTGGGAGTCTCAAATACCTTGGAATGATTGTCCAAGACCTTTTGGAGATATGGAGAAATAGATGATTCCAATGTGGAAACATCTAGCGAACAAAATTGTGCAATTACACCTCTTTGCTCCTTTTTTAGAAGCTTAGTCATGCCATTAGAGCTGATTATCTTTCATGGTTTCCCTGCAATACCCCTTAATTCAACTTCCTTTCCTTCCGTAGAAAATTTGATGAAAAGTTCTTGAAAATTAAAAGCTATTGTACCCAAGGATTGTAGCCATTGGACTCCTAGTACAACATCAGCACCTCCCATTGGAATGGAAAGCATTGGGCTAGTCAATACATATTCTCCCATGGATAGCTTGATATTATGGCACTTTCCAGAGCAATTTATTGTTCCTCCATTTGCAATCATCACTTGACACTCTGGTGCTGGATATAGGAAGCAATTCAATTCTTTTGCTACCCTACAATGAATAAAATTGTGGGTGCTTCCTGAATCAATCAACACTATTACCTTTTTCTTCTTGATTTGTCCTTCTATCTTGATGGTTTGAGGAGTGGTAATTCCCGCCAATGCATTACAAGATATGGTCGGATTTATTTGTTCTTCATCTAGGCTTTGTTCCTGGAGTATATCCTCTTCTTTTGACCTTTCTTGCTCCTTTTCTTCTTCCTCTTCACAATCTATGTAGAATAATTTCTTCTCAGCACACTTATGACCTTTTGTGTATTTGCTATCACAACTGTAACAAAGCCCTTTTGCTCTTTTTTCTTCCAATTGTTGTGGTGTCAACCTTGTAGTTTGCGGAAGATTAGGGGCAACAACACTTTTGTCTTTATAGTTGTGAGTGGTATGCTTCCTAGTTTCCATAATTTTGCTTTCCATTTTTCTTGCTAACCTGAATGCCTTCTCTAATGAATCAGGTTCCCAAAGGTGAATATCATGTTGGATATTATCCTTTAAAGGCCCTATGGACAAATCAATCCTATGCTCCTCTGGAATATATTTTACCCTTATGTTCAATTTTTGGAACTCCTCAATGTGCTCCATTATTGAACCCTTTTGTTTGAGGCTTATCAATTGGCTAAAAAAAGTGTTGCTTTTTGTATCCTCATAATGTGCTATCAATTCTTCCGTAAAAATTGCCCAAGTGATAAATTATTTACGAGAACAAAGCCATTAATACCATACAAACTGATTTGGTTCCAAATATACAGTTGCCATACGTACATTTTGTGCGTTTTGCACATTATTGAGATCGAAGAATTGCTCCATCTGTAATATCCATGTGGCAGGATCCTTGCCATCAAACTTCCTCATATCAATTTTTGGAATATGGTGATTCTTCGATCCAACATTAGCGTCTATGAAATCATGATTAACATTTCTTTTGTTCTCATCATGAGTTTCCTTTACTACCTTTTCACCATTAGTAAGTATTTCTTGTAGAAAAAATTTCAAATCTGTCTTCAAATCTACCATGCCTGTCTTCAAATTTGTTTTCAAATCTATCTTCAAATTTTCCATCTTAGCTTCCATGCGATTCATCTTAGCTTCCACGCCATTTATCTTAGCTTCTGTTAACTTTTGTGAGCGTGACATTTGTTGCACTTGTTCTTGTAATTTTGATATATCATGTATCATTTCTTTCTCTTCTTCACGAGTCATGCTAGAGCATTCAGGTTCCTTACTAGGTGTTTGCATTTTCTTTCCTCAGGGCATCAATTACTGATAATAATTCTCTACTATGCCCTTTGAATTCTTTCAAAATAAATTTTCAAACCAAGCTTAAGCAAAAATTTAAAAAAATCTACACACCTTTTTTCACTTTGTAGGAGCTCGATATTGCCTCTGATTTATCTATGTACTTTCCAATGATCTAGTTCTAAATTTGTGACTTGTAGTAGCTCTCTGTGTCCTCTTTCAAATGCCACCAGTCTGATCCAAAGTCGATTCTCCAAGAAAGCGTTATGCACAATTTCCCAAGATGACCTGATTATAGACCTTTCCAGAAGAGTGAAGTTGTATGAAGTACCACATGTACAATTTTCGATATTTGGTTCTGAAAAAGATATACAAGAAACTACAGTCTATCCTCTTTCTGTACCTTCTTAAAAAATTTCAATCTGATTCCCAGAGAGAAAGTTATGATGATTTTCCCCAGGTCACCTGTTTTGAATGTAATTCAGGAGTCTGCAAAAAGACCAACTTCCGCAGATCATATCTCTCAAATATCGTGTGAAAAGCTCTGAAATTCGGACCCAAGGTTCAACGTGATTTCTTCTCAAATGGGTTTTTTTTGCGACTTCTGAAACGTCACAGAAAAAAAGTTATAGCGAAAATTCCACGATGACCTGTTTGGAGCAGTGAAACCCTAGAATCCAAAGCTCTGATACCAAATGTTATGAAACTAGCTCAAGAAAAGATAGAAAAGATAGATCAACGCCTTAGAATTCAGCCTCTTCGAGGGGGAAACCTCCTTTACATTACATAAATGAACAATTCTTCAATGATAAAATGACAAAACCTCCTTTCTATATATAGGATTCTAAGGAGTCACAATATAAACAAGCCGACCTAACAATAATAATATAAAGCCACAAAAATAACAATAGAGGGATTCTATGGGGCACATAAATAACAATATGGGGGTAATAGGGGCAAACAATATAAATAAGGGGTATAACTACAATAGTAATGGGGTAATCACTAGTATTATAGGGACCCAACATTATGTTGTCCATTTCAAAACAAAATGATGCTTTGATATCGACAAGGAATAAAGATTACGAGAATCCACAACTGTCGAACAACAAGGCTGCAGATCAACCTAGTAGTTCGACAACAACTTCGACCAAAGTTGTGCCACCCATCATTCCTGAGCTCACAATAAAGCCGCCAAATGGAGTAGTACACAAATCCACATTTAATCCTCGTGCCCGACCAGCACAGAATTATAATATAGTAGAGGAAGTACTGCAAAATTGCCCCTCCCAAAAGCAGGCTCTATTATCAGCAATAGGTGGGATTGACCTAGCAGATTCCAATCTCATGGAATTTAATCATAAAGGATATGAACCTCAGTTACCAAATCAACTTGCTTTCCTCATACAAGTGAAAGCCCTCAGCAAAATTGTTCATCGAAAAATTATTGATGAAGGGGCATCTACTTGTATTATGTCAATGAGTTGCTAGAAAACTTTAGGATCACCACCGTTGTCAAGATCATCAATGACATTAAAAGCATTTGATGGATGAAAATACACCTCGTACGGGATTTTAAGTAACTTGCAAGTTGAACTGGGGGGCAAAACAGTAGAAATTGATGTCAAAGTTATCGATGGAAATCTCGATTACAACATCCTACTGGGAAGGCCCTGGATTTATGCTATGGCTACTGTTGTGTCAACATACTTTAGAAATATTGCATTTCCTTTTCAAGGAGGAATTACAATCATTGACCAACAAACCTTTCTCCCCAATAGTTCACAAGTTACGGGAAGCATCCCGATGATCCATGGAAGCTCTCAATCGCTTCAAAATATCGGAGTAGGCCTCCTAAAAGACCCTACATTGATGGGTACTTTTTCTCTACCGCCTCTGAGTAATCTGGCAGAAGTAGCCGTGGTGGAGACTTGCAATATGGTATCTTCTATATCTAAAAAGATTCAGAAGATTTCCGAAAATGATATTAACATGGATCATCATGAGGTATTTCCTCCAAGCCCAATGGAAGTATTGTAGCAATCAATTTTCTTGGCCTCGGCAGCAAACGCAAATCAACGCTCATCGAGTGTTTGGATAGATAGGTCTAAAGAATATGGTACCTCTTCAAATCCTTGGTCACATTTACATTCTACAGACGAAGGAATTGTTCAGTCAATGATGATAGGAGAGGCACCATGGGAAGATTACCACCATCGTTCCCATCTTCCGGATTACTACGAAGATTGTTCTAGCGACCTTAATCATCCTTTAGTTTTTGATTTCCTATCAAATACTGTAAATACGGTGGATTCCGAGCGAAATCTGTCCAATATTGAAGAAACTATCGCCATAAATATCTCGACCAAACTAGATGTTGTAGAGAATATTCAGGTTGGAAAATCTTGTTCCTCTTCAGAACTGGAAATATATAACGCTCTCTTTCGTGAATTCAGAGATGTCTTTGCATGGTCATATGAAGAAATTCCAGGCATTGACTCGAGCATAGTTGAACATGAAATCAATATTTATCCAGATGTCAAACTGTTACGACAACAGCTTCGACAGGTGCACCCGAAGAAAGTCATTGCCATCAAGGCAGAAGTTGAAGTTTTTTTACATGCTGGTTTCATTTACCTGGTTCCTCTAACTGATTGGGTATCGAACATTGTTCCTGTGATGAAAAAGTAGGGAAAGATTAGAGTGTGTGTGGATTACAGGGATGTAAACCAAGCTTGTACCAAGTACAACTACCCTACACCCTTCATCGACCAGATAATTGATGAATGCGTCAGATGCGAAACCTTTTCGTTTATGGATGGATTTTTTGGGTATAATCAAGTAAATATCTACTCACAGGACCAGTCAAAGACTCCATTTATTTGTCCATGGGGCAGATTCGTGTACCGCAAGTTACCTTTCGGTTTAAAGAACATAGGGGAAACTTTTCAGAGGGCTATGAATTATGCCTTCCATGACATCAAGAACATCTTTCAACCATAGCTTGACGATCTTCCGGCTCATTCGCAAAAGCGGACTCATCATCCGCAACATTTGAGAGTTATATTTCTACATTGCCGACACTACAAGATACGACTCAATCCGCACAAATGTGTGTTTTGTGTCAGTTCTAATCGTTTACTTGGCTTTGTGATTTCAAAGGATGGGATTCGTCTCGACCCATGTAAGGTTCAGGAAATCATCAATATGCCTCCACCTTCAAACTTGCTTCAGATTCAGAAACTCCAAGGGAAAGCAAACTTTCTGAGGAGGTTCATTCCAAATTATGCCGAACTTGCTAAAGGTTATACGTGTCTTTTGAAAAGAGAAGTGCCCTTCAATTGAGATTAGGTCGCGCAAGCTTCCTTTGATGCTCTAAAGGAATCCCTAATAAACGCATCATTAATGTACGCTCCTGACTATCAAAAAGACTTTAACCTATATCTAGCTGCAGCAGATACGACCATCACAATGGTTTTAGTTCAAGAAGACAATGGAATCGAACATCCTGTCTATTATTTAAGTCGAAACTTAAATGATACAGAGAGCAAGTAACCCTATGTTGAAAAGATAGCTCTTGCAGCTGTTCAAGAAATATAGAGATTTCGACACTATATCCTCTTTCGCAAAAGAACCATTTTTTCAGATTGCAACCCTATGACTTACATTCTGTCGCATCAGTTACTTGGGGGCAAATATTCGAAATGGATAGCTATTTTGCAAGAGTTTGATCTAGAATTCGTAAAATCCAAATCAAAGAAATCTCTGGTTTTCACAGAGTTACTATGCGACTTCCCATCGTTGTCCAACGATTCAACATCCAGAGCATCAATCGTGGATGAATCTTTGTTTCTAATATCGTCGAGTGATCTGTGGTATGGAGATATAATCATTTATCTCCAAACCCAAACATATAGGCCTAATACCTCTCCCTCAGAACAATAACGTACTCGATACAAGCAAAACACTACATGATCGTCGGTGATACACTTTACCGTTGTGGTATCGATACAGTTCTGCGAAGGTGCCTCAACCATGAGGAGGCCGAAAAAGTCCTGAATGATTGTCATTCAGGCGGGTGTGGGGGGCATCAATCTAGTTATGCTACGACACAAAAGATTTTACGAGCAGGTTACTTCTGGCCAACAATGTTCAAAGATTTCATAACAGCAGTCAGAAGTTGCCATGCTTGTCAAATCTTCAACCGCAAAACTAGAATACCACCTGCAACTCTACATCCAGTAGTTGTTGTTGGGCCATTCGCCAAATGGGGCATATATTTCATGACATGTAACCCCACCTCAGCCGAGGGGCATGGGTATATCATATTCGCAGTTGACTATTTTACGAAATGGGCAGAGGCGATGCCTACATTAAACAACAGCGGCAAAACGGCTGCTCTTTTCTTTTTCAATCATGTAGTCTCTAGGTTCGGTGTTCCACAAGCTATAGTCACAAATCATGGATCGCATTTCCACAATCACATGACGGTCGAATTGGCTGCCAAATTAGGATTGTCCCACGACAATTCTACTCCATATTATCTGTAAGCTAACGGACAAGTTGAGGCCATCAACAAAGTCCTCAAGCGCATGCTGCAAAGGATGATTGGAATCCACAAACGGAGTTGGCACCTAATTTTGTACTCAACCTTGTGGGCATACAGAACCTCAGTAAGAAATGCGACCGAGTTTACACCCTTTCAGCTAGTATATGGCCTGGAAGCAGTCTTACCGATTCAGTGCGAAATTTCATCTCTCAAGCTTGCAGTCGACCTTCCCCCTAGAACTTCAAAAGAAGAGGCTTGTTTATTGGAGTTAATCCAACTAGATGAAACCTATCGTGACACCACCTTGGCTATCGAAGTGCATAAGAAACGATTCAAGGCACAATTTGACAAGAATGTCAAACCCCATGTCTTCTCAGAAGGTGACCTGGTCTTACTTTACGATTACGAATCCGATAAATTGGGAGTAGGTAAGTTCCAGTCTTTGTGGATGGGTCCCTACATTGTTAAGCATGTATTAGCAAATGGAGCCTAGGAGCTAGTAGATTATGATGGGATTCCACTGTCGCAACCCTAAAACGGGTTGTACCTTAAGTGTTACTATGCTTGAATAAGCGTAGTAATCTCTTCATATGCTTTTGTTACATTTTTGTTTTCGTCAAGAGTGATCGTTTTGGTTAGGTAATCCAATTTTGCATTTGTTGCAGATGTCAAACCTATTGGAATCATTTTTTGGACACACCGACGGAGCCAGTCGTAGTATGTAGAACCTATCTTCTGCAACCTGGACCATTTTTTATCCAAGCGACGAGTTAGTGAGTTTCAAAGGGGTATGTATTGGTCGGTCAATGAACAACATCACTGAGTATAGTGCATTGATAGAAATTATCTCTGATGCCATCGCACGTGGCATACGCCGACTTGTTGTTAGGCTAGACTCACAATTCGTCATTCTACAGCTTACCGGCATCTATTCCGTTCGGAATCCAGCTATCTATGTTATGTTCCTAAGGGTCAGGATTTTGGAAAGGTAGTTTGATTCTATTCAACATCAACACATTTACAGAAACTTAAACACATTAACTAATTCATTAGAAAATTATGTGCTAGATAGACATTTGCAACATTTATAAAAGAAAAGCATTTCATCAACATTTGCAACAGGATCATATAACTTAACAAAAATAAAGCTCCAAAAATAAAAAATATATATAATTGTTTATAGTTTTTACATAATGTTCTATGTCCAAGACAAAATCGGTCATATGACCCAAAAACTAAAAAATGCAAGGAAGCACCCTAGACTAATGGTGCTGGTGATAACAGGTCACCGCCTGTGCGATCATACGTAAGAGCCTAGTCCATCGGCTCGGCACGCTAGTGGTATGGCGTTGTAATCTTAGAGGTAACTCGTTAGTCCTCACATCCTGAATGCCAAGGGTGAGACCCTCGATCTGATCCTGCAATACTGCAAGGGTCTCGGCTACGTCCAGATCGCGAAGGACAGCCCTCCCTACAGCCTCTCCTGCTGGAACGGCAGCTGCTACTCTCGGGCGCACTGCTGGTCGCACTGGTCCAATATCTGCATGAACACATGAGTTTTGATTAGTCTTGATAACATTTAAAAAGCACAAGAACATTATAAAAGCAATGAACAGAGATATGGTCAGAGATTTTTACCTATGACACCCCACTGCTCGCCAGCCGGCAGTACCAAATCTGGGTCACCCTGGAAATCCATCCCAGCATATGGATACTCAGCATAGACCATCTGCTGATGGTTGAACCACTCAAAGAAGGCATCAGAGAATGAAATTTGTGACTGACTAGCATGTTTGGCCATGAGATCGACCCATCTCTGCATCCGTGGTTCTGTCGGCGCTAGCACTCCGAGTGAAATGTATTGTGGTTGCATCAGTGGGATCTTCTCCAAGGTGAAAGCGGTCAAAATAGAACCATGACCAAAGTTCTTGGATCTTCCATTCTTCACCTTGGTAAGCTATTCTTTTATCACAAGAAGTATTGCATCACACTAGTTGAATACCTTTGGTTCAAGGCATTCCAAGGCGTACTGCATATAGGACTTGTTGGCCAAGTGAAGATCTGCGCTGCGAGCCAATCTAGCAAAGGCAAATAAGATAGTCCTCAAGGACCGGTCAGTGACATCTCTAATACTGATCTTGCCACCCCGTCTCAGCTAGGATCCATATCTACAATATCGACGAATGTAATCCCTCATGGATCCGCCCCCACGGGCGGAACTTGATAGTGAGAAAGGGGCACCATGCCTCAACAAACTGGTCAAAAAGTAGACGTCCTCAATAGTCAAAGGGATGGATTTACCTCTTATCTGGAACACTTGGTTGGTAGGATCCCATGCATCAAGGAAATATTGCAACAAGTTGATTTGTTGCCTCATGCTAGATATGCGTAAGAACTTGAGCAAGCCACAGTTCTGCAATGTAGTTACCGTACTCGGATCATGTAAGGAAACCATATCCTCTTCTTCATGCTCGCGTTCATGCCATGTAACGACCATATTGCTCTGATGAATCTTTGAAAAACAAACAAGAGAAGAATTAGGATCCTGATTTGGCAAAAAACAGGGAAAATTTCCATGAAAAATCAGTGCACAGACTTTCCTCCTTGCGCCCATCGCACCCTAGCTGTGTACTAGGTGGGATGCATACTGGCTGGCCAATGGCCAGCCTAGTATGCATCACACCTTTCGATGTATACTAGGTGTGATGGGGAGAGAACGAAATGTTCAAACCCTAGAGGCTAAGAAAAGCAAGAAATCATGCTCAGAATCAGAAAAGGAAAGAATGCAATTGAAGAGCTCAGGGTTAGCTCCTACCTGGTCCAAACGGCGCCGAAAATCGTCCACAGAATCTCCCGGAATCAACTGATGAAAATCAAGGGGGAAAACACCTCTAGAGCTCCAACAATCCCAAATTTGAATGAAATGGTAAAATGAGAGGTAAAAACTACTTTTAAGTTACTTTTCATGTAATTCAAGTAAGGTATTAGTTTTGTAACTCATTTTTCAAGCATGTATTCTCATTTCTAATCAGTTTGATGGAGCAATTGAACAGGTAGTATGACTGTCAAGAGAACATAGTGTTAACGGTGAATTGAACATCTCTGACCATTATCACGAGCAGTTTTACGCGAAGTTCAAGCTCGTTAAAAAATAAACCTAGCAATGAGCATATGTTCCACCAAAGTTTAAGCTCATTAAAAAATGAACCCACCTTTGGTAAACAACCATTGTGATCGCATAATTATCAGCTTTTGAACCTTGGTCGTGTTCTTACCATCACTTCCACTATTTTTTAGCCAATCATACGCCTCCATTTGATTGTTTACCCCTTTTGAGGAACACCTACGACGAGTGATTCTACTAGCCATCTTCTTTACACTACCGTGATTGAAAAGTTCTAAACCTTACCTGGAACCAGCTGCTATTTGAAAACATCACTCGTTCCTAAAAAAACGAGTCTCCTTTAAGCTCTTTTCATCTGACTCGTAAAATATGAAAATATTGCGAGCAATTGGCCTCTCCAACTCGTTAAAGTGATTGGAAGTGCCATCCCTCCTCTAGATTTTAATCTTTTTGGACCTGAGGGATCATTACACAAAAAGATCGAGTGCTTGTCTTATTAGGCTCGTTAAAACTATCGAAAAGTCATCCCTTTCGTATTATTTTATACTTTTTTGGACTTAAGGGATTATATTACAAAAAATGATTACTGGAGTTTCCTTTCCGTCTCTTTTCAGACTCTCTAAAATTGAAAAGGACCAAGTTATCTTTGTCGTTAAACTCGTTAAAACAATAGCGACAAACTTGTCCATGCAGACAAGAGTGAGTTTCACTGTCGCTAGGCTCGTTAAAACATAGCGACGGGTTTGCCTGAAGGGAAAATTATAGAACAAGCATATGTTATCCTCCTCAAGTTTGACAAAAATAAAGAGGTACTGGTCAGCAATGACTGGGGAAAAATTGGGAAGAAAACTTGAAGAAACTTTATTGGTAGCAGGTCGCTCTTGAACATGACACTTTCACTCCATCACCATGATTGAGTCGGGTTGGGTTATTCCATTCACCGGTCATATCACCATTGGTCCTCCGTACCATCCATTTTTGGGGTTAACGCAACCAATCCTTTTCATTGTCACCGATATGTTCAAGAGAAGTCGCTCAGAGAATTCACCAACCTAGCTTGTGTCTCATCCATTGCAATACCTTCATGCTTCATTCTTTCATGACCGCCACCTTGAACCTTGTATCATCATATCGTTTTCACCTCCGGAAAATCCCTTGCTCCGTTCCGTGTCGTAGATGTGGGATTCATTAAGGCCCTCCTATGACAGGTCACTTCTTGTTGACATCAGCTCATTATCCAAGAAGTTGACTTAGGAACAACCCTTTCAGTACTTTGAAGCTTGCATGCCTCAATGGCAAGTTTGTCACTTCTGGCGATAGGTTTACATCAATTTCCTTCGACCGGAAGATTTTACGTGGTGTTCGACATCGACTCGTGTATTCGTACCACGTGAATTGTACTGCCATACCTTGAGGGTCACTATCATTATCGGTGATTCCTCTTGCACCTGTTAACAACTTACATCATTGGCTGGTAATCAGGTGATGTCTTTCCATGTTCGACATCAGAACATCCTTTCACATGGATCGACTTTTACTTCAGGTGAAGATTGAATGAATTTTAAGACCCCGGATCTAGTTTCATCCATCCGGGCTGCGATATATTCAGGAAAATAAAGACATCAAATGTACATCATAGCTGCATAGATGATCATCCAAGCTAAGGGATAATGGCTCTACTAGAATCATCAGTCTGCTACACAGACGGTTGTCTGTCCTACGTACATGAAAATGAATTTATAAATCCGAGCATGGGAATGCTTGCCTCAGCTAGATCATGAAAATATTATGAAGATAATGTATTGTATTGTATCTTATTATAGGTCACCTTCCAGTTTGAAAAACCTCGGATCCTCATGATAAAGCATTTCACCCGACATCAGAAGATTTACGACCTCATGTTTTAGGGGGAAACTGTTATAGACATATTTGTGCACTACAACCCCAATCTCATATGTCCATAAACCAAGGGCTTTTAAGCCCCTAAAATTTTCATTTCATACCCTAAAGGAACAAGGTCAGCTGATTACATCATCTCCCAGAAGTTCTCCCTAAAAAACTACTCAGAACTTGTCAAAACTGGACCATACAGACTGCTCAATGCTAAAGGTGTGGTGCACCTCACCTGCTACATGCAAAAAGTGCGATGCATACTGAAAAGCACTTTTGTAGGGTGCAATGAGCGAAAGCAGACAAATGGTAGAAGCAGTTTTCTAGGTGGAAACCTAGAGAATCTTCTAGAAACTGCTCATTTGACACTTACCTCTCTGAATTCACCCAGGGATGAGTAAGAGATCATGAAATCTCCAAGTGGAACCAAGAACTATTAGAGGGATGACACTAATCAAAATCTCAGAAGCTGACTCACCCACCTACAAATATCTATATATGGATCCCTCATCTTAGAGATCCAAAGGCTGGAATTTTGTATTTTGTAAGAAAGTGTTGTTGGTTTCTATGTGAAACATCATAGTGTTGGGTGATCTAGATTTTCATGAGGTGAAGAGGGCTTTCATTCTGGAAGGATGGCACTAGGTTAGACCAATGGTTTGTAATCCTCTCTTCTACTACTTCTATCAATAAAGCTATTTGATTTTTTCTCCATATTCTTGTATATCTCTGAATCTTGTATTGGTATATGCATTTGCATGGTTAATATACATCTGATCCTATATTGTTTATGGTTATAGATCTCTATGCTTTGATGGTGTTATGTTTCTTTGACTCTACAGGTGTTCTTTGAAGCGAGACAAGTAAAGAAGGAGTGGCGAAGCTCTATCAAAGGAGGGAGAAAACAAGCAAGGAGCCAAGTGAAATACTGAGGTTGGTACTCTCTGCTTCTCTTTCATCTATCTCTCATAAAGGAAAACACATGTAAATTTAGTTTGTTTGTTTCTAAGATAGCTACCCATCTTAGTGGGACTAGAAACTTTGAATGGACACTAGTTTTCCTAATAACATAGTGTAAGTACCTACTAGGAGAGAGTTGGGTTTTAAAAATGGAAGGTAAGAACCTGCGTACGGAGCATGTAACAGCCCCGCTCCCCCGCCCTCCTTCCTGCAGATTTATGATTATTTTGGGTAGAAATAAGTATTTGATTTGTGTGCATGACTAAGCAGAAAAAGCCTGAAAAGAATCCTAAACCACTACCTAAGCCTGATAAAGCTAAGGGGCCGGTGACCCTTGGTCGATCGACCTTTATAGATGATATCCTTAAAAAAGTAGAATCTCAGTCGTCAGTAAGCCCTAGAAAAGCTGCTTCTAGATAACCTACTAGTTCCCTTCGGGCCACAGAATCACCATCTGTAGCCTTTGCTGAGGTGCACAGCCAAATAGAATAGCAAGATCTTCAAGAAATTCAGAATTCTAGCCAAAAATCATTACAAGAAGGGAACCTTAGTAATCTCTGTGAAGGAGGAGGAGAAACAGGGGAAACCGAAGAACCAAGATCTCCTCTTGGAATAGTTCAGCCATTAAGTAGCCTAGATAAGGGAAGTGTTGTCAAAATCATCTAGAACAAAGCTGAAGAACCTGAAAAGCTAGGATCCCCCCAGATATTAGTTCAGCAAGGAACTCTCATCATCCCAGACAAAGGAAGTGTTGTCAAGGCCATCCCTGCTCCTTCTAGCCAACCTAGGAATAACCCCTAGAAATCCCAAAGGGATATTGGCACATATTTGATCAAATGGCCCAGAACCAGCAAGCACCTCAAACCTCCACACTGCAATATCCCATTGTAGATACTTCAGTTAATGCACCTATAAAGGCCATCCCTCTCCAGCATATTCCTACATTCCATGGCCTAACATCGGAAGACCCAGATGCATTTCTGTTCGAATTCAATGTATTATGCTAGGGGTATGACTATACCACCGATCCCCAAAAGCTAAAATTATTTCCCTCTACATTAAAAGGGGCTACTTTATGATGGTTTATGGGGTTAGGTGGAGGTGTTATAAATGACTGGGAACAGATGAAAGGTGCTTTTCTAAAGAAATATCAGGATTATTGTAGGTCTAGAGAATTAAAGGATGAAATATTTTAGATGGTAGCTAGACCTAATGAGACACTAGAAGAATATGTTGAACATTTTCAGTATAATCTTCAAAGATCTCCTTATGCATCATTACCCTTACTTGAAAATGTATTAAAAACGAAATTAATTAAAGGCATGAAGGAACAATGGGTTGAAACACTAAATACTATGGGAAAAGGTGACATCTATCAAGAACATTTTGCTGACATTATTGATTTGTGCATCAGGAGCTCACAAGGCAGTACAAGGCTAAAACCAGCGGAACATGACACGCTCACAAGGGACAGCAAGATCTCTGGTGGAGGAGTAACCTGCACAGAAATCGGGAATTTACTAGAGAATTTCAAAACTGATATATTGGGGACTCAAACGCAGCTCGATATTATGTAAGCTAAACAAAAACAAGCAGAAGCAGAGCAAAATATGGCAATATTCTACCCTAGATGCAGAAAGAAACACAGCCATAAAGAGTGCCCACTGGATGCAGTTCAAGTCTGTGCTATTTGTACAAAATATCACTCCATAGAGAACTGCCCCTCACTTTTGGGTTTGAAAGTAGTGTGCAAAGAAACGGAAGAAGAATCAGAACCGGTGTACCTACTCAATCAGCGCCGTCAATGGCAGCCACGACAACCAGGTATGCCCTTCGATCCATCTTCTTCTTTCCAACCTCCATAATATCATGCTCAGCAATGTGGCAAAATCAGCCACCCTTTTCAAACTGGTCACAACAACCATTTCCTTCATCACCATGGCCAAATCAAACAAGCCAACCTAATTGGCCAAATTTTCCCTACTCCCCACCATATTGGTAAAACAATGCATATCCAACGCAATGGTCCCCTCCCACTTCGCAGAGTCAAGCCTGGCAGTCAAACTGGCAAAGACCGATGAATCAGCCAGTAGGAACCATTCCACTCCCTCAACCCACACTGCTAGTGCCATATACACTACAACAAAATCCCCAGTCCAACTTAAGACTACAACTCCCAGCCCAACCCAACTCGAACCCAAATAACAGACTGGTTCAATCTGTTCAAATAATTGAAACACCAGAACTAGAAACCAATGTAAGGGAGTGCAACGACCTTCAATTAAGGTCTGGGCGCATTATAGAAACTGAGGGAGATAAAAATGTTCAAGTTGAAAATCAGTTACCCACAGAACAACCACTACAAGAAGAGTGTGTGGTCAGACAACAAACTCACGACCAAAAAACCACATTCTCCCCCATTCCTAAAATGATTAATCATACCACGCCCTATAGAACATCCTAACTTTGATATTCTAAGAGAACGAAGAAATCTGTGTATAAAAATCCCACTCCTCAAAGCTATCCAAGATATCCCAATATATGCAAAAACCATCAAAGAGTTATGTATAATGAAGCCGAAGAGGAATATAACAACTAACCCAACAGTCCAAGTAGTTGGCACCCTATCTAATCTGTTATCAGGAAGAGAAGCACTTGTCAAATATCAAGACCCAGGGAATCCCATAGTGATGGTGCAAATCAATGGACAAACCTTTTCAAATGCCCTAGTTGATTTAGGGGCTGCAATTAATATTTTAACAACCACCACTTGTCAAAAACTGGGCATTACATCAGTGGAACCAACCTCCACCTTATTAGAACTGGCTGACCAATCGGTAGTTAGGCCAGAAGGTACACTACATGATGTAATGGTATCCATAGATTTCTGGGAATATCCTGTTGACTTTCTGATAATCAACCCCAAAAACCGACTTGATGGACACCCTTTAATCTTAGGTAGACCTTGGCTTGCGACTGTTAATGCTTACATTGGCTGCCGACAAGGCAGTATGACTATAACTAGAGGGAGTAATATCAAGAATCTAGCTCTATACCCTCCAGCCTAACCAAGTGTAACAATAATAAAAACTAACAAACAACTTGTATCATACCTCACAGAAAACATTAGGTCCCCATTAACCATAGAATATGCCCTCGATTTTAAAGATCAAACAGAGGATGATGTTATTAACAACTTCATTAACCAATCCGAATCCAGATCCCATGTACCATGTCACATGATAGAGGCAACATTTGACAATGAAATAGAAGAAGATCCCCTCAAAGACACTAATGATCAATCAATACCCACTACCTCTGTTTCAAACAGCAAAACTATAGAAATTGAGTCAGGCAAAACCTTGAACATTAACAATTACCTGACTCCTGAACAAGAAGAAAAGCTGGTCCAACTACTGAGAAAATATAAGGAAGCTTTTGCATGGGATTATCCGGACATGAAGGGAATTGATCCCCAGCTGTGTACGCACCACATTTATACAGAAAAGGATGTTAGACCCGTTCACCAACCCCAACGGAGACTCAACCCTCACCTGAAAGATATTGTGAAAGATGAATTACAAAAACTTTTGGATGTACACTTTATTTATCCAATCTCTGATAGCAAGTGGGTCTCTCCACTAGTAGTGGTGCCAAAGAAGAATGGAAAGTGGAGGATTTGCGTAGATTAAAGAGAATTAAACAAAGCAACCCTAAAATACCACTTTCCCCTTCCATTCATTGATCAGGTATTAGACACATTAGTAAGAAAGAAATTATTTTCTTTCTTGGATGGCTTCAGTGGATACAATCAAATTCAGATCACCCCTGAAGACCAGGACAAAATTACTTTTACCTATCCTTGGGGAACATTTGCTTAAATATTCCTACCCTTTGGCCTATGCAATACCCCTGCCACATTTCAAAGGGCCATCCTCAGCATCTTTTCAGATTTAATAAATGAAGGGCTCGAAGTATACATGGATGATTTCACACGATATGAAGATGATTTTGAGCCAGCACTAGACACATTGGAAAAGGTGCTGCAACGATGTATTGACACCAGATTTTGCTTGAGCCATGAAAAGTACTATATGATGATGATCGAAGGGCTCATACTAGGTCATTATATCTCAGCAGCTGGAATACAGGTAGATCTGGCCAAAATTCAAATAATTTTGTTAATACCTACTCCTACTACACAGACAGAGGTACGCAGTTTCCTAGGATTTTCTGGTTATTATAGGAGATTCATAGAAATTTTTTCTCAAATAGCTGCACCTCTATATGCACTGACAGGGAATGTTGATTTTATTTGGATAGATAAATGTGACCGTGCTTTTGAGGATCTGAAAAAGCTTGTGTCAACGGTCCCAGTGCTCAGAGGCCCAAATTGGGACCTGCCATTTCAAATTTCATTGGATGCTTCAAACACAGCTATTGGTGCAGTCCTTGGGGGAGAATAAGACAAAAAACGATATGCAATCTATTATATTAGCAAGAATTTGGCTCCTGCTAAGCTAAACTATATCGTAACTGAAAAAGAATTTTTAGCTATAATACATGTTGTAAATAAATTTAGGCATTATATCACTGGATATCCTGTTGTTTTATATACAGATCACTCTGCCATAAAATATTTAGCGAATATACCTATTACAAACAGTAGAGTAACAAGATGGTTGATTTTATTGCAGGAATTTGACATCACAATAAAAGATCGACCTGGAAAAGAGAATCATGTAGCTGACTTTCTCTCACGAATGCCGAAGCCAGTGGACGCAGCAGCAGTCGAAGATCAATTCCCAGATGAACATTTGTTTGTTGTTACATTCAAGACACCCTGGTATGCTAATGTTGCAAATTATTTAGCAGTAGGCAAATTACCAAAGCATCTAACCCCCAATGAATGAAAACAGATTATGCAATGTAGTACCCAATTTTCTTGTATTGGGGGCTACCTATTTCATACAGCGGCAGATATGCACATTAGAAGATGTGTCAGTGAAGACGAAATATTTGACATTCTGAAAGCCTGTCATGACGAACCATGCGAGGCCATTTCACAAATCGTAGGACTGGTCACAAGGTTTTGCAAACAGGTTATTACTGGCCCACAATCTTTAAATATGCTAAGAAGTTTGTGCAAGCCTATGACAATTGCCAAAGAGCCTTTGAACCCACAGCTAGTAATCGAACCATTTGAGCTTTGGGCACTCGATTTTGTTGGTCTGATCAACCCATCATCAAATCAAAAAACATATATTCTAGTAGCAACAGAGTATGTTACCAAATGGGTTGAAGCAAAGGCACTTCCAAGAGCTACAAAGGACTCTGTGATTCATTTCCTATTCCAAATATTTGTGCGATATGGCCTCCCGAGGGACATAATTACGGATGGAGGACCGCATTTTGTAGGTAATAAAATCGCTGCAACATTAAAAAATTATCACATTCAGCAAAAAATTACCACTCCGTATCACCCACAGGAAAATGGCCAAGTAGAAAGCATGAATAAAATGATAGAGGCAATATTGACAAAAACCATTGCATCACACAGGCATGATTGGGCTTCAAGATTGCCAGAGGCCTTGTGGGCATACCGAACAATGTGGAGAAACACCACCGGTTATTCACCATATCAGCTAGTATTTGGAAAAGAACCCATCTTTCCAATAGAGTTCGAAATACAAACATTAAGAACAGCACAGGAGATCAGTCTGAATTTAAATGAGGCCCAGACTAACAGACTACAACAAATTAACGAGCTAGATGAAATTAGGCTCTCGGCTCTTCAACACACTACATTAATTCAACAGCAGAGAGAAAAATGGCATGACGCCCTGATAAAAAAGAAAATCTTCCACGAAGGAGATTGGGCACTCCTATATGACTCCAGGTTTCAGGATTTTCTGGGAAAACTTCAGACTCGATGGCTTGGACCATATGAAATACAGAAAGTGCATGACAATGGCACCATTACTTTGACTACTATTGACGGATCTGGACATACCTTTAAAGCAAATGGCCACCGAGTGCGACTGTACCATAAACCGCTTACTCGGGAATCCTTTTACCAGCAGCTCCGGGAAGATTCTGATATGCAGATTCTTGTTGAGGAAAATAATCCTTCCTCAGCATTGGTTCACTAAATAATTTCATTGTTCTTAAATTTTGTACATAAGTTTTTATTTTCTGCTTGTATAAATTACTTTCTATACAGATTTTTGCATTTTTGCATTTCTTTTGCATTTTGTTGTTCCTTTCCAAAGGAACAAAATTTCCGCCTTTTTTCTATTCCTTTATGAAGGAACAACACTTTTGCATTTTGTTGTTCCTTTCCGAAGGAAAAACATTTCCACCTTTTTTGCTGTTCCTTCGGAAAGGAACAACATTTCCGCCTTTTTGCTGTTCCTTTTCAAAGGAACAAGACTTTTTCATTTTACTGTTCCTTTCTGAAGGAACAACATTTCTGCCTTTTTTTTGTTCCTTTCCAAAGGAACAATATTTCCGCCTTTTTGCTGTTCCTTTCTGAAGGAACAACACTTTTGCATTTTGTTGTTCCTTTCCGAAGGAACAACATTTCCGCCTTTTTGTTGTTCCTTTCCGAAGGAACAACACTTTTGCATTTTGTTGTTCCTTTTCGAAGGAATAACATTTCCACCTTTTTGCTGTTCCTTTCCGAAGGAACAACACCTTCGCATTTTGTTGTTCCTTTCTGAAGGAACAACATTGCCACATTTTTGTTGTTCCTTTCTGAAGGAACAACACTTTCGTTTTTTTGCTATTCCTTTCCGAAGGAACATCACTTTCGCATTTTGCTGTTCCTTTCCAAAGGAACAACATTTCCACATTTTTGCTGTTCCTTTCCGAAGGAACAACATTTTCGCATTTTTGCTATTCCTTTCCAAAGGAACAACATTTCCGCATTTTTGTTGTTCCTTTCTAAAGGAACAACACTTTCGTTTTTTTTGCTATTCCTTTTCGAAGGAGAAGCACTTTCTTTTTTTTGTTGTTCCTTTCTGAAGGAACAACACTTTCGCGTTTTGTTGTTCCTTTTCAAAGGAACAACATTTCTGCATTTTTTTTGTTCCTTTCCGAAGGGACAACACTTTCGTCTTTTTTGTTGTTCATTTCCAAAGGAACAACACTTTCGCATTTTGATGTTCCTTTCCGAAGGAACAACATTTTTGCATTTTTGCTATTCCTTTCCGAAGGAACAACGCTTTCGCATTGTGTTGTTCCTTTCTGAAGGAAAAACACTTTAGCATTTTTGTTATTCCTTTCTGAAGGAACATCATCTCTATATTTTTGTTGTTCCTTTCTGAAGAAACAACACTTTCTTTTTCGCTGTTCCTTTCTGAAGGAACAACACTTCTACCAGATTGGTTTGTTGTTCCTTTCCGAAGGAACAACACTTCCATCAGATTGTTTTGTCGTTCCTTTTAAAGGAACAACCCTCCTTTGCATTTTTTTCCTTTTTGTTGTTCTTTCCGAAGGAATAGCAATTTCGATTTCGGACAATCTTAGACTGCTCTACTAAAGGACCTGTATTTTATTGCGCGCTTGCTTTATTTGTTATTCCGTTTAAGGAACAGCTGGTGTTCCTTACTCTTAAGGAACAACAGTTTCGAGTGTATTTTTTCTTTTGCTTGTTGTTCCTCTTAAAGGAATCTCGATTTTTGCATGTAGAAGTTCTTTTGCTATCCCTCTTCAGGAACAACAGTTGTTCCATCTAAGAAACAACACTCTTTGAGTGCATTTTTTTTTTGTTTGTGTGTGTGTGTGTGTGTGTTTCATCATTTAGAGGATTTTTGTAAATGATGGTTCATTTAAGGCACATGTATACATTTATGCAGGAACACAAAAACTAAAGGATACTGAAATCAGCAAACCAAAGAAAAATCATTATCTTTAGAGAAATTGCTTTGAATTGATAAGAAAAAAGAGGAAAGGACACAACTATTTATATCACTTTGCTGTCTTTATTTTCACTAAAACCAATTTGATTGATTATTTTTATCATGTTGGTTCTTTCTTAGATATTCATAATTCTCTTTGATCGTTATTATTGAATAAGAATAAGGGCATATTTTCCTCTATTGAGATGTTCAGACTTCTTCCACCATCCCTACTCTTAAGGAGTGTTGAGCCATCCTCTGTATATAATAGGAAAGTGCTATATAAAAGAAAAGAAGAAAGAGAAAAATATATATCTATATGATTACTAACATGATGTGTCAGATGAAGGATAGGGGGTCTCATCAAGAGCCAACCTACCATGAGCATAAGGAAGCAAGTGAAGTGGCATTCCCACTATGGCCACCACACCAGGGATATGATCCAAGAGGCATATCAAAAAATAAAAAATTCCTTGGAACAGGAGGTCTCATCACGAGCCGGCCTACCCACCTTTCACTCCTTCCTGGTGAATGGCATTGTGATTCATTTAGTTATCAAGCCAACACAACGGCCTCCATTCTGACATCGCACAACACTTTCCTAGGAATACACAAAGGATTATGGTTCCAAGGGTGAAACAAGCAACTCTGTCAAGGTTATGGACAGTTGTGGGCAATAGAGCTCTGCTAATGGTATTGAAGTCATACTTTTCATACACCAATAGTCATTATAAACCCTTTTTCTTATATCTTTATATTGATTTCAAATGAGATTATGTTATATAACCCTTTTGAACCTTTTATACATGAAAAATCATTTATAAATCAATCATAATGGTTAAAGTGGATAATGACCGCATAAGAACTTTTACTTACGTCAGCTGTCCTATCCTCTATTTTTTGCATCATTTCACGACATTTCCATATCTATTTGCGATTTCCATCATAAGCCTCGATTTCAGTAATCCGCTGATTTTTGTAATCATGTCATGGATATATACACTGTTCCTTTATTTTACTGTACAACTGCAGTCCAGCATGCTGCTCCTTTATTTGCCAGCTGAGGACGGCCTATCACATTTCAGGGGGGCGTGGGTGACCTCCATAATACACTGGCATACGTGTCAATTCCTTATTTGGAGGTACTATGACTCCATCAAAACTCGGGAATAGCAAGTTTAATGGTATTGATATTTCCCAATATGCACAACTTGTTGTTCCATCGTCATTTCTGTGTTTTTGCTCTGTAAAAATTAACAGTGTGCTAAAGCTTGAACAGCTTGCTGTTCCATTATCATTTCTGTGTTTTTTCTCTATAAAAATTAACAGTGTGCTAAAGCTTGAACAACTTGTTGTTCCATCATCATTTCTGTGTCTTTGCTCTGTAAAAAAGTAATAGTGTGCTAAGCTTGAACAAAATGGGAGGCAGATCAATACGCAGTGAACCACAGGTGTTAATGATCTCCGACGCTGCACGCAAAATTTTAGTAAGAGCAGGATGGATTGCCTACCTTAACCGACTACAGCAGTCTAATGAGACGGTGGCCATTGAATTTCTGCAGAATTTGTAGGAAGATCGTTCCATGGTGAGGGGGAGGCAAATAACAGTAACAGATGCGATAATTGCTAAAGTATCGGGACTGCCAGCTATTGGACTAGTATTCAAGACGCTATAACCATCTTCCGGGACGAAGAACAGAGTCTTACTGTCAAAGGAAAAGGAGTCCTGCCTGCAACCCTGGGAGAACCATGGGAAGAATTAGCCAAGATTGTGCAAAGCTACATCACTTGCGATGGCAGAAAAGACGTGGTAATACCACGCCATCTCAAACTGTTAGCTGTATTAAAACAAAAATGTTCTGTAAATTTTCCCGCATACTTAAACTTTTTATTGCATGATGCTGCTCGGAGTATAAGAAAATCTCGGCATGTAGAAATGGTAGTAAGTCATCACGGCTTAATTCAGCTAATAGTCAGTTACAGTCTCACTCAACAACAGAGTAGTTGGGAAGAATTGATATTCTCAATAGATGGGGGATTGGCCTTACCAGCCTTGAAACCAAAAAGAACTAATAGCACATCAATTGGACTGTAGAAATGAAGACAGTCTACCAGATTGGGGAGAAGCAGGGGAATGTTGGGAAGTCCCCAAGAAAACAGCAGCCAACCATTAGAGATATATGACTCAGAGTATGAGCAACCCCACAACTTGAAGGAGAGTAAATGAAGAAGAAGAATTAGAAGAAAATGAAGAAGAGAAACCGGAAGAGGAAACTGAGCACTCCGGCGAGGAAGAAGGGGAGGAAGCAGAGCAACCCAATGAAAACCCATTAAAAAACCCTCTGCAAGAAGACGAATTGGCCCAAATTTTGGCCAACATGGGGGAGTATATCCAGCCCCATAGCCCACTTAACCTCCATATTGAGGCAAGACCATCACAGAAACACTCTACTCACAATAAGAGTGCATCTGAAGAAATGAATGATGAGGAAGAAGAGGAAAGGCAATCATAGGAACACTCTACTCACAGTAGGAGTGCATCTGAAGAAATGAATGAAGAAGAAGAAGTAGAAGCAGAATCCACCGAGGAAATAGCAAATCAACCCAGGGATTCCACCCCTAAAAAACCTGATCAGTAGGATGAGAACACTGAAGAAGTGTTCCAAGCAGAAAACATGGAAATAAGCCAAGGCAAGGGTATAATCCTTGAAGAACAAAGCCCAGGCCCAAGAAAAGAAATAATTGTTCCTTCGAAGAAAACGAATGAAATCAAAAGGTTGCGAAAGGAATAGCAAACACTACTAAATGTAGTTAAATAGCTCAGACAAAAAATAAGGGTCCTAAAAATGGGGAGAATCTCAAAAAGAAACCCTCGAACAAAGGATGCAACCACCCAGACAAAACCCCATAAAATGAAGACCAAAAGGAATCAAACCGAACTCATTATCATTCAGGACCGCAAGGAACAGCATGCGGTTGTTACAAGCGCAGAGGCCCAAATAGAAAGCACACCAATCTGTAATAAGGACATCTAGATAGAGGCATTTTCCTCTAGCATCAGGACCGACCGACATTTCATGAGAAGGAAACGCAGACTATAAGAACCAGATGTCGCAATAAGGAGATCCAGGTAGATCTCCAGCCCAAAAATATTTTGATGGACAATGATCCTAAGATAGTGAGACTGAAAGAGGATCTGGCACAGGCCCAACAAACGATAGAAAATCTCACAGAGGAAACTGTTCCTTAGGAGAAATATCAACAATTACAACAACAAGTAAATAACATCAATGCATCTAACAGCGAGGCCTTCGATAGATGGCGAAAGGCAGAGGAAAAATTAAACAGGTAACCAATAGACTAGACACAATTATGAGTCAAATGGATACCCTATGTTCTCTATATACTTGATGTTCTAGCCTGTAGGGCACCTGCCAAAAATTATTCTTTGTTTTTTATGGAAAGGTCCTTAAAATTAAAAATTGAAGTTGTCAAGGCAGAGGTGCCTATAGAGTTAAAAACTATTGATGATTTCATAAACTGTTGTAAGCATTATGGGGTGAAAGTCTAACGATTGCTATGTGATTTTTATTTCCATAATCTTGTGTTGGACGGTGAAACGGAAGAGAACCCTAGCCCTTTTTTGGGTGATATCCAACTTCAAGCATTCATCTCTTTTGCTGTTAACCAGATAAAGTAGCTTAAAGCCCATAATACCTTCAGAGACAGGAGAACGGGTTAGATCTGTGGGTAACGGGTGAACCAAGAAACCCATTACAACTGTGGAATAAGCACATAGACTTAATGAGAAAGAAGGTTGTGATCTAGACATTGGGACCCATTCACATAGCAGTTGTCTAGCAAGGGGTAGAATACTTCCTAGCCATCAAAAACCTTTCCATATCAACAGCTAAACTCTGATACAAGACTTCCAATCGAAATGTTCAGGACAGAGAGCTATTCAATTACGAAAATTTTAAGCTAGCTATTGATCGCCTAGTTACCTATAGTAACCCCATCTTAAGAGAAGGCTCGTATTGGTTAGGTTGTAGGTTTCAAAGTCCAATCATCTAGTATCCTGCACCAAGATATAAGGCCCTATATGAATTTCCTGAAGGCCAGACATGGCATATTTTTAAAGTTTTAGCTAGACATCATGGTTTTAGACGACTGCATGAAAATCCTTCTCCAGCCTATTCCCTAACTGCCTTGCATGTCAATTACAATGTTTTCATGAGGGCATGAAAAAGGGTAAGCAAGGGGGTGTGTTGAGCATTGGAAAAGGTATGTATTTACCATTTATTTCTTTATCTTTTCCTTTAAATCATAACTTCTTTACATTCTAAGATGGTAATATGTTAAAGAATTATGATAGAACTAAGGAGATTTGTGATTGATGCAAAATGACTAATTATTGTCTTTTTCTATGCAGAAAGTGAAGAAAATGGAAAATCACTATTTAGGAGGAAAAGACAAAGCAGAACCAACTGTTGTCCCTTTGATAGGAAGTTGTATCCAGACGAGGAGATCAAGATCGAAGCACATGACCCAAGAAAAGGAAGAGGAAACACGGTATCAGCGCAAGATGACAAAATGATAACTAAAGATCAAAGATGTAGCAAATCCCTCAGGATCATTTGATCCCTCAGGATCATTGTTTCAAGGCTTATCGGTACTCTTGATACTTCCGCTTGGCTATTATAAAAAGGGACAGAGCTAGTAGCCCAGGGGGAAGATTTATTGTCAATTTGTAGAACTTCCTGTTGTAATCTTAACTTTTATCATCGACTCTCTTTAAAGAGTGATAGTTGTAACTCTGCCATTTATGATTAATATATAACCCAGTTGTTGTTCCATTACCTGATTTTGGAGTAATTGCAGCAGTGCTTCCCTTGTGGCTAAGGGCCCAGCCCTAGTGGATCCACTTGCTTCTTGTATCACTATTTTGCGATTACAGTCGTGTGTGGTTTGATTTCCTTTGCATTTCTTTAATTCGTTTTATTTAGTAATCTTGTGTTCCTGAACATTTCACTGAATTGCTCTGTTATATCAAAATCGTAATTGGATAGCAAAATTGTTATTTACAACCGAAAATGTTATGTTGTTCATTCTGAAACAATATTGCATTGTCTAATTCAGATTCTGTTGTTCATTTACAGTCGCAAGTGTTGTTCATTTACAGATTGATATTGTTGTTCATTTACAGATTGATATTGTTGTTCATTTATAGTTGTTATTGTTGTTCATTTACAGTTGCTATTGCTATTCATTTAACTATGGTTCATTTACAATTGTGATTGTTGTTCCTTTAATTGCCGTGCAAATATAACTGCAATTGGCGTTCCTTTATACCTGTAGTTAATGTCCATTATGCTAGAATAAGATTACTGATTCTATATTCGTTGTGTGGTTATACTTAATTCAGTTTGCTGTTCATTTCTTAGATTTTTGTTCAATTCCTTTCTTAGTTAAAGATTGTTGTTCAATTCCTTTATTAGTTAAATATTGTTGTTTGATTCCTTTCAATTAAGATTGCTGCTTAATTCATTTCTGTAGATTAAGCTTTGCTATTCGATATTTTCAATAGATTAGTTGTTGTTCCTTTTCTGCTAATTGAATTGTTATTTCCATTATTTGCTTTGGTGTGGATGTAAATATCTACAATTGTAACGAACATTGACTACTATTGTCTAAGTTCTCATATTGAAGATCTTGCATGTGATTGATTTTCATTTACAGCAGTTTACAGGGGAAAGAGTTATCGTTACTGCATCCTTGACTGATGATTGTTGTAGTTTCTTGAGTGGATGATTTGGTTACAAAGAATTTAAGTTTCTTGCCATTACAATTAGAGTTTGTTTCCAGCATTCATTTACTTTTGCATTTGAAGCACTATACTGCAAGCATTACTCTTGAACAAGTGACCGCCTCAGACTGAGTACACTCTTGAGATAAAAAAATCGTACCTGGATTGATAATTAATGTAGGGTAAATAGGGGTTAAAAAATACTTTTTTAACGCTCAACACCTGCATAGTTGTAATCATCCTCACTAATGTAGGCTTCTTCTTTCCCTGTAAGATTCTCGTTTCCCCATTATCATCTAGGAACTCAATACCATTTTCATAGCCATCTACTTCCGTTCTGTGGAGATACATCCAATCCATACCCAAAATCATATTATATTATCCTAATAGAAGCGCATTTAGATGTGTTGATGTAAGCATACCATTCAACTCAAATACACAAGATATTACACAATGATGAACTCTCTTCTTAGTACTTGTAGAAAATTGCATGAACGAAGACTCTGTATGCACTTCTTATCTCAAACCACACTTATCCACCATGTCAGGATTAACATAACTATAATTAGATCCATATTCAATCAAAATAGAAACAACTTGGCCATAAATCTTACTTTCCATGTCAATATTGAATGCCTGGTGATTTCCCTGCTTGTTTTCCACAACTGCATAAATCCAAGGAATTCTATGGCCAACATCCCCAACTGTCTATGCCTCCTGAGCACTGCATATCTAATGCCTACCACCCTAGTACAATGGAAAATCCTTCTTGTGATGATCTTTGCCACATATCCAACACCACAATGGTCCTCTACCATCACTTATGTTCTGCTACTCTCCAGGATACAATCCATGTCCCTTCTCAACTGCATTAAACTTCTTGTAAGGAACCACATTCTCTTTCTCACTTGCCTCCTAAGGTCTTCCCCACTTCAGTGGTCACTACCCTTTAACTTTGTCATTTCCCTTCAAATCATGCTTAGGCTCAACCTTATGCTTTGACTACTCATAACAAAGTTTCAGTTTCTTGATGGCTTCCTCCAACAACCGTGGCTTATCAAACTCAATCTGGTCTTTATATGTTGTTGGAAACCCACTGATGAACCTTTCAATCTTTTCTTTCTCATCCTTGAGTTAAGGCACATAACTCAACAGCTCTAGGAACCTGCTAGTGTATTCATTATCCATCATGTAACCCATCTGCAGCTCATAAAACTCCTTAGCTTTGTCATCATAATATCTCTCATATAGGTACTTCTTCTTGAAGAGTCTCTCAAACTCATCCCAAATCATCTCTTCCTCTCAAATGCCTCTAACATTCTTCACATCTTCCCACCAGATATTTTCTTTCCCTTTAATATTGAAGGTGGATATTTTGGCTTTCACGTTCTTTGAATAGTTATGCAATCTAAAGAATTTCTTAATCCTAGGCAACCATGCCTCTACATCTTCTGACTTCTTCATCTCTCCATCAAATGTAGGCAGCATGACTTTATTGAACTACCCAAGAAATTCCTCACTCCTCCTATAAGGATGATGGTAATGATGATGATAATGTCTCCTCGAAAAGTAACTAGAATGATACCCATACATACCAGTCCTCCTATTAGGTGTGTCCAATTATCTACCACCTCTGACTATGTCCCCTCTATCCAACCTGTATTATGATTAAGACTTGCTACCATAGGCTCCATTGGCCTTCTCTTCTTGGTCTTGACTAATCCTCAACTTTCCTTGTCTTTGTAATTCTGATAAACTCTGAAGGATGACTACATTGACCTATGCCTGATTTTCTCGAGCCCTTGCAAGTTTTTCCTATGCCTCAACAAACCTATTATTGTCTTCTTTGCAATTTCTGATCTCTACCCTCAAAGTCCTCAATATGTCTATTGTATTAGGAGAATATTCATCTCCTTACACTTATCTATAGGGAGAGTCATGTGAACTATAGTCTACCATTTTGCTCGCCATCTTTTATTCTCTTCTTCCTCCAAGTATATCATGTCAGATAAACCAAATAGATACCATAATCAAAATCATACCTCAATGTCGTTCACGGGAATATTATCTCATCTGTAAAATTAGTCCTCATTATCATGTATCCTACTAATATATACATAATCATAATCATATCAATATATCAACATCATGCTTGACAATACCAACTGCATACCATAACCTCATGCATGACAACCATAACCATGATAATGCATGCATAACCACATGCATCTAGCCCATCAGGTTCAAGTGTTTGAACCATGCTTTGATACCACTTTGTAACACGCCTCCTCTCATATCTACCCACTTTCATCGACTTTCCCAAGGTAAACATGAGCTGAGGGGCTACTATGACATGACTCAACCTCCTAGATGACTGTAAGGAAATTGATCTGACATAACAAGACTTTATTGACTTCCCTCAGGTGCTATAGGGTCCCAATGAACTAACCAACCATTTTAGTGAGCTATACCCATAGTCACTCCCATGACAAGGCCTCCAAGTAACTATAACCCTCCAGTCGCTCCCATAGGAATTCTTCACAACGAATGTAGTCTCGCTCAGGTAATTATGTGCCAGCAACTACGAGATTTAAGCCACTTTTTTAGGGCTAGGATTCAGACCTCTACCCAGAACGTAATGAAAATTCCATAAAATGATAAATAACACAAAGGTAAAGCCTCTAACACAAAAATTACTCAAGGACTTGACCTAACCCAGTCTAACCATGACAGACATTCCGTCAAACACATGATAAACATGCAACCTACAGGTCAAGAATGCATATCTAAAAATAGAGATCTTAAATGTATAGGAGGTTTACAAAGAAGGACTGATGCCCTCTCACAATAACTGCCATGATGCCAATTAAGTCATGCCAATCATTCATCAATTAAACCGTGATAAGGGACATACTTAAATATGTCATAAAACCATGCTTATAACTAACATATAACCAAATAATTAACAATGATAGAACAACCATCAAAGCCAAATAATAACATATACATTTACTTATAAAGACAAGATGAATTTAGCTCTTATTAAACATTGCAAAATTAAACCAAGTAAGGGACTTCCACGTACCACCTAACCATAGATTAGGCTGAACCAAATCTTTCTTTCAACCAATCACCCCCATGCCATATTCTAAGCATGAATGTGGGCTCTCATGGGATAAACCAATCCATAAACAACCAATTGAATCCCGAGGTTAAACCACCTCCACCCTCACCATACTGTGATCTCACCTAAACCAATCTAGAGATCACAAAACCAAACCAAGCTTGGATGCCCCAATATACTTTCACCATCCCTTAAGGAATTTTCCGGTCTCCACCCACCTGTTGAGGGCTTCCCGAAGAAAACCATCTCCAGCCACAACCCTTGGGGTTTTCTTGAGACCACCTCACCCGGATCCAAATCCTTCCGACAATCCAAAGCTCAACCAAGAATGAATCCCATCACACCATGACTATCCGGAAATGGTAAGGCAAGGCTAAAACCATTGTTGAGACTTGTGAAAACCCATGCCAGTGATAGAAAATGAACCAAATACACATATGCATATACCATGCATGCCAAAACCTGCTAAGAAATCATACATGCAACCTGTTAATTGCAAGTATTCCCACTGAAACTACTTGATCCAACCTTTCCTTGTTTTCTCCTTGCTTTCCTTTACTTTCATTGTCCTTCCTTTGCTTGCTTTCTTTCCTTCTCCCCTGGATGCTCTTATCCTCTTTGAAACCAATTATGAAACTAAACTGACAGAAGGCTGACAAAAGTTGTGAACTGATCCTATGATGCCCCTAATTTCTTCATTTTCCTCAATTTTCCTTCAATTTCCTCCTCACATGCAACCTATGACCTTTCACCTCCCTTTTCTCCTATTTTCTTTTATTTTCATAAATAAAATGCCAATAATGCATTTTTTCCTTTTCAAAGCATTTTCCATTTCCTTTTTCAATTTCCCCTTAGCCATAATAAACAATAAGTGATGCCCACTAGGATACTTTGCCCAACATTCATCTTGGAATATGTGTCCCATGACCTTGGTCTTATTTTTCCTTTATTAACTTTATTACATTAAATTTTAATCTGGGGTTGTTATAATATGATTAACTAGTTCAATTTTACATCAAATATTATCTCAAGTAAAACATGGATATAAAGAAAAGGAGATACCATTCATACATGTCCTAGAAAAAAAATGTTATACTTCAAAAAATAATTCTCCAATCAATATTTATGAACATGAAGTTTAATATAGACTCTTTAAAGACGATGACGCATCATGTAATCATCCCTATAAACTGACATGACTTCTAATGCATAGCCCCAAACCTATGACGACACACCAATCCTAAAAAGATTCTTAGGTTCTACCAAATATAAAATAATTTAACACAAATAGCTTAAATCAGTGTTTCCAATTTACACGAAATAGACCATGGAGGACAACCTTTTATATGTGTCTATAGACTAGAACATTAGGTATTTTTGATTCCATCTTCTTCTTTTTTTTGTTAAATTATATGAGTCCTAAGATGATTGCACACTTAAACTTTGGCTTGAGAAACCATGACCTGGGGCATCTAATTTTTCAAAATCACCCAAGGATCACACCTAGCCTGGGCCACACCAGCCTTTAACATAGCCAGATTTCTGCCCACAGAGTTTCGAACTGGTGACTATTAGGTCCCTATAATACTAGTCTAGACTCCATATTATTATTGGTATGCCCCATATATTCCCACTATTGTTATTATTATTCCTCATAGAAGCCCATTATTGTTATTGTGTGTCCTTACATTATTATTGTTATGTAGGACCTAATTATATTTTAACCCTTTAGACTCTTATATAAACCAAGGAGGTCTTGTCATTTGAATCATCCAAGAATTGTCTCTTTATGTGATATAAAAGGAGATTCCCCCCTCAAATAGGCTTATTTTCAAGTCGTTGATCTATCTTTTCTTCTATTTTTATGATCTAGTTCATAACATTTGGTATCAGAGATTTGGATCTTAGGGTTTTGTTGCTTCAAACAGGTCATCTTAATATTTTCACTGTAAACAAAATTCTGCAATTCTTCAGAAGCTAGAAATTTTATGATGTGGAGACAAAATCTTGATGAAATTTGTGTAAAAGTTTCAAATCTTGTTTCCCTATGTTTTCAGATATATCATCCAAGGAATGTAGGATTTCTACATGCTCTAGAATTCAATCTCAAAAAGGTGACCTAGGGAAAATCGTCATAACTCTATCCTCGAGTATCAGATTTGAATTTTTCAAAAAGTTCCTAAAAATGTATGGACTTCTTTTTCTTCAAGACAAATTTTAGGGCCGAAGATTGAAATTGTTAGAGCCTAAATCTACCTCAAGCTGAAGGAAGGCAGGTCTAGGGTAACATCAAACCACACTTAACTTGGTAGCTAGCCCTACCAAGTCGGAGCGGGCTCTCTCCTTGTCAATCTCAAAGAAAATATGGCAACTAAGCTTGAGATGACTGAAAGTTAATGCTGATTTTAGGCTAGGTATATTTTCTCAGAGGATTTTGATTGATTTTAATGGTTGGTTGTTGGATTAGATGAGGAAGGCAACTTTGGGTCCGGGAAATCAACTCAAATTTGCAGAGTTTTCTATGGGGAAAGGTAGGTAAGTGTTTTAGCACTTTGAAATGAATGTGATGGTGAGTCAAAATACTGGTGAGGGGTTGGAGAGGGCATGAAAGGTTCATGAGTCCCCTTCAAAAAGTAGAAAACATTAAAAACTAAATGTATCATCTAGGCAGAGCACTGAACATCAATGAATTCCACCTACTAATCTTGATTCATTTGGTTATGCAGAAAAAGATATATGATGGCACATATACACATAAGAGAAACTAAATTACAAAGGAAAAAACAATGCCAATACACATTACCACAAGAATCCCACAAAATAGGCAGTGGAACAACTTGCCTCTAAAATTATGGAAACTGATTCATTCATACTCAAACCAATTCTAATTGATGTATCTACCCCCTAAAGTAATTTTTCATCATATTTACATCATATTACATCATTAATTTACCAAAGAGAGAATAAAAAGTCAATTGACAGCAAACTAGGCGAAATTTTGGACAAACAGGCAAAACTGGAAAATTTTCTCCTATGCGCGGCACCACTGATTCTATTCGCAGTGCTTTTTCAAGGCCACTTTTGGAAGGCCTCCTGAAGTCCAAATCAGGTGTAGAATAGCTCATTGGAAATATTGGTGAGTCTACTTTCTAGAACAACTTGAATTTGTGGATTTGGAGTCCATTTTCCCCTCCAAAAAAGGAATCTCCCAAGACTGCTTCCTGTGTGGCAAAAAAGTGGTAGAGAGGGAACTTTTTGGGTGCTTTTTGCCCTTTTGGAGACCCAAAACTTGTCGAAATTTCTCAGCCATTTCTGAGCATGCATAATTTTTCATGCTGATTCCAAAAATGTAAACCTTTTTGCAAATGGAGGCCCCCATCAAAAGCTAAAACGCCACCTGCTGAAAAAACTTGTTTTTTGCTTCAAAAATTTCAAAAATGTCAAAAAATGCTCCAAATTTCTTGAAATTTGGCATGAGTGATCCTTTTTATGTGATTTGCTAGGCCAATGATGCTTTAGCCAAGATCTTGAGCTTATCTTGCTCTTTTTTGGTTATCAAAGCTCTTTTAAGCTTAGCCTTTAACCTCTTCACCCTTGTTGTGCAAATTTTATTCCGGGTTAAGTAGTGATAGGCCATATGGTGCAACATTTTCTTCTCTTTGTTGGCTTTCTCAAGAAATTTCTCTAGGTGAATGTTTTCCCTCTCTAACAATTATTCCCGGTCAGCCTCAATTTCTTGCTCAAGAGATGTCATCTTGATTTTTCTTCTTTTTTCCACTTGCCTGTTTTCTCTAATTGTTTGCAGCTCCATAATAGTCTGTTTGTCCTCCAATTGCTTGTTCTCCTACTCAAGATAATTGATGATCCATTTGGCCCTCTCAAGGTTAAGTAATAAGGCTTGGATTTCAGCCTCCTTCTCTTTGATGATCATATCCTTGAGTCTTGAGCTTTGAGAGCCCAAATCAGTGTCATCATCCTCAATCAAAACAAAATCACTGTCCTGCCCTTCAGTAGGGCCTTCTTCATGCACCTGTTGCTTTCCCTTATCTCTACCCTGTACCTACTCAACTGAAGAAGAAGACAAAGCCCCTTTCACCCCCGGTGAAGATAGCATTTTCCTGTGATCCGGTGAAGAAAACGAGACCCCTTCCACCCCTGGTGGAGATAGTACTCGTTTGGCAGTAGCAAAAAGCCTCTTGGTGCCTTTCTCATAGGTGACAAACACTGGCACACCTGTAGTTTCAGTCTCATGAACATCTGGCTATCTTGAAGGCCCTCCTTCCTCTTGAAGCACCGATGGAATCACTTGAGGGTCTTTGAAAATCTCATGTGCAATGAAGGTATCCCATGGTATGTTCAGCAATCTTAGCTGATGTAAGACAATAATTTTAATTGGTGAGAAGTGGTAAATGTTGTTGAACTGTTGAGGAAAAGGTTTTTCTTTGCACATACAGATCCATCTTCTCAATATTCCTGCAGATAAAGTATGGGAGGTTCATCATCCTCACTCTTGTGAAATGCATCAACAATCTGACATGGTAGGTATATAGATGAGAAAACCTCCCTTCACAAGTAAAATACTTGATGATGAGTTTCACGAGAGGAGCATAAGTTTTCTGGAAGTATTTGAAAGGAAAAACCCTACTGATTTGCCTGTGATAACCAGCCTTAATGTAAGGCTCATAATGCTCTTTTCCCACATGCTGACCCTTATTCCACTATTCACCTACATTAGGGATGCATGTTGCTGTTGCAATGGTTTCAGGGGTCAAGGTGAAAGAGACACCAGCAAGGTTCACCTGGCCATTGTGAAGATGAAGAATAAACAACCTAGCCAGCTCATGATGATATTTCACCCTTTCTACCATTTCACAAAACTGATAACAAGATTGGTGTTTAAAGCAAGTTACTGTAAGAGGGAAAGCAAGTTATTCTTTGAGAGTGGTGGGCTCCTCCCGGGTGATTTTTCCTCCTTTATGTGGTTTTCTTGGTACATGAGCTTCTCGGGAAGAATCACTAAAAGTTTCATCTTCCCTCTCATAGTCTGAATCTGTCTCCATGCTTATGAATTTGGAGTGAAAACTGATGAGTATGAAGAGATTTTTAAAGTATGAGGGTGAATAATGTATGTAGGAAGTGACTGTTGTTTTCTTTTGGGAAATGAGGGAATGATTGATATTATGAATGTAGATGAGGGTTTTGATAATGGAATGGATGTAGTGAGGGAATAGGAAATGGGAGTTAGGGTTTGGGAATAGAGTAAAGGGTTAGGGTTTGGTAAATGGGAATGGGGTTTAGGAAGTGAGTGCTAATGCTTTTGGGAAAGGGAAAGGGAAAGGGATTTAGGGAAATTTAGTTTAAGGGAATGGGGTGTAGGAATATAATCTAAGGGAATAAAAAACAGCGGAACACAATACCCTATGCAAATCTTACAGGACAATTTGGAGAATAGCTAGGGTTTATTTTTTTAGGCATACAAATCACTACAACTGATGAAAAATTCCTTGCTAGACAAGATGAGAAGCTTCACTTACTTGTTGAGAGGTCAAAAGAGGAATTTGAAGTGGAGGAAGGTGATGAAAATCGTTTTGAAGCTCAACTGACAGGTGCGCAACACTGCCTCTCAGGTGCGCAATGCACTTTGTATGCACAGCGCCCGAACAAATTACAGTGTAAAACCTACGCCAGGTGCGCAGCACCAGGTAGGTGTGCAGTGCCAAAGCCTAGGTGCGTAGAACCAGGTAGGTGTGCAGTGCCAAAGCCCAGGTGCGCAGCGCAAGTGAAATTTCGGGTTTTTGCTCAGTTTTTGCCTCTTTCCTCTAAAAAACAATTTTTGCCTTTAGCTCAATCACTTGCAACAATAAAGACTTTCAAACACATAGATGACTTTTTATATCTCCTTGCTTTTGATTTTTCATTTACCAAACCCACTTTTCTAATGTCTTAGTCACTTTTCTTTAAAAACTTTGTTTTTCATTTGAAGTTTGACTCTTCTTAATCAATTGATGGACTGATGCATATGTGCTTTTGTTTTTTGCAGTGGCTGGAGTTGGAAAGGTGACCAAGGGCAGCTGCTGAACTTATTACATATAGAAACATTGAAATTACATGAAATTTGTACATGAAATGGAAAAAACCCTGTTTTCACCTCAAAACAGAGTTTTGAGGTGAAACAAATTTATGGAGCCTAACAAAAGTAAAATTTATGATTTTATGAGTTTATTTATCCTCCTCATGTGCCTACTGACCTTTTATTCAGTTTTGGATGACTATGATGACAAACCCTAGACCTAGTGAGACAAAACCCTAAAACTGACTTTTGTAAATGAAATGAAATAAAATGATAGTAAATGACCTAAAACATGTGAAAACAGGCCAGCAGGTGAATGTCATGTGGGAAATTTGACATGAACCACTACCATCAGTTGATCCATGACCTAATGGAATGCAGTTGATCAGATGGGATAACTACCATTCATGGAAAAAGAGCAATTTGATCACTGATGGAGGGATGAAGATACCGACACTAACATTGGCTCCAATGGCGATGGTAGCTCCTGGGAGGTGCTAAGAACCATAGATCTCTGGAAAATCAGATAAGTGCCTTCATCCATTAGGCAATATGGAGTCAATAACTTTAGAACACCAAACAAATACCTCGACTCAAAACTGACTCAACTATGACTCAAACAACTAACACTAAATAACCAAAGACTGAAGCCAAACATTCAGCTTTATAGCCTTCACTTCGGGCCCCAAACTAAATGAATGATGACAGTACAAACTTTGCAATGAAAGAAATAAAATGGTATGTACAATGACAAAATGTGATAGTAGAAAACTTCTCAGAGATAGTACCGTTTTAGAAGCCGACCATTTACCGGCCCTCCTGGACAATCTTCCCCGTTCATTTCTTTGAGTAGAAAAGCATTTTGACCTCGATATGTAGCAATTCTATATGGTCCCTTCCACAAGTTCTCAAACTTTCCGTGCTTGCCTTTATCCTCGTTTCTAGCATCCCACTTTAGCACTATGTCTTCAATCTAAAATTTGTCCGCCTTTGCCTTCCGATCATAAATATTTTTAATTCTCTCTTGCATCCTAAAGGTATTCTGAAAAAACTTCCTCTCTCATCTGCTGTAAATGGATCATTTGGCTTATTCTCCGCTGAAAATGATCTACCTTGCTACCAGCTTCCTGCAAAAGTTTAACAACCAGGACTGCGAGAGATGTCGGGAACACCGTGTCAATAGCATATACAATCTCGAATGGAGACATGCCGATTGACTTCTTCTAACTTACTCTATCTACCCATAGTGCATTAACCAATTTCTTATGCCAGCTCTTCTTATTGGTTTCCAGTAGCTTTTTAACGGCGTTGACCAATGATTTGTCGGAAGATTCAACCAATCCGTTACCTTGTGGATAATATGCAGTAGAATGTCCCAAGGTAATTTTGTATTTGCTACAAAATTCAATCATCTTTTTGGACTTAAAAGCGGTTGCGTTATCTGTAATCAGTTTGTTAGGATAGCCAAAACATGACAAAATATTATTTTCAAGAAACTAAATTATTACTGAGTCTGTAGCCTGCCGAGTGGGGATCGCCTCAATCCACTTTGTGAAATAATTTGTTGCTATTAAGATCCACTTGTGCTGAGCTAAAGATGTGGGATGAATCTCTCTAGTAAAATCTAGGCCCCATTGCTAAAACAGTGCACTAACTTCGACTGGCTTAAGACGTAGAGGCTACAACTTTCTCCTTCCTTGAAAAATCTGGCATTCATGACAGCTTGTGACAGTTTCATAAACATCAACAAAGAGGGTAGGCCAATAGTACCCTGCTCTCAAGATTTTGTTAGTTGTCGTCTTCCGAAATAAATGACCTCCGCAGTCTCCCCTATGAAAATCACTCATGACCTGTTTTGCTTCCTCTTCGATCAAACAATTCAGCAAAATGCCTCTGGGATCCTTCCAGTAAAGTGCATTGTTCAAATACAAAATCTAGCAGCGTTTAGTTTCAGAATTATACCTTTATCTTTAGCCATCCCCAGTGGCGGTGAAAGGTGCTGAAGCACATATACGATATCTAAATACCAAGGAGAATGGAGAAAAATTTCAGATACTTGAATCAGCGAACTATCTTCATCTTCTTCAGACATGGTTGCAATCAGGTTTATGTCCAATGCATGTAAATTAGACTTCGCCATCAACTTTTCTAGACCCTACCCCTTGATTAGCTTTGTTGGCTTTATCTCCAAGTCATATTCTAGAAATGTTGTGATCCATTTGCCTCGCCTCCCTTCCGGATCTGTTTGTACAAAAAAATCTTTGACTGCTGCGTTAGGGACATAAGAAAGAATATGAGAGTGCAGAATATATACCTAGAAATCTTTCAAAGCTTTCACCAAGGCGAGAGCTTGCTTCTCAATAATATTATATTTCAAGGCTGCGTCTCTTATTGTCTTGCTGAAAAAGGCAATTGGCTTTTCAAGCTGATCTCTTTTCAGCATTAGAACTGTTGCCATAGTATGTTCAGAAGCGAATGAAAACAATATGAAATCCTGTGAATAATCCGGACTGATTAAAATTGGAGCTAAAGAAAGAGCCAACTTTACCAGGTTAAAAGACTTCATGGCTTCTTTGGTCCACTTGACCACACTATCCTTCTTCAACATATTTGTAATTTCCCTCAAGTGTTTAGCTAGATTAGGCACAAAACGATGTAAGAAGTTCATCTTACCGTTAAATGCTTGGATATCTTTCTTATTACGAGGAAAATCTATTTTCTGTATAGCTTCCACTCTAGCAGGATTGATGTGGATTCCTTATTTTGATATTATGTGACCGAGAAGCTTCCCCTCATCCATGGCAAACAAGCTCTTTTTGGGATTGAGTGATATTCAATATTTTCTGCAACGCTAAGAAACAATTTTCAGATGGTAAAGGTGCTCCTCATCTAAATTTGAAAAGACAGTCAAATCATCAAGATACACTACTAAAAACACATATTTTTCATTTGCGAAGGCGATGTCCATGTCCTGCTGAAACATTGCTCCAGCATTCTTTAAACCGAACGGCATCTTGGCATAGTGGAATGTCCCCCACGGAGTGGTGAATGCTGTCTTGTCCCTATCATCTTCATGAACCAAAATTTGATTGTAGCCGAAATACCCATCGAGCAGCGACATACGAGATGCTCCAACTACTCTTTGGAGTAAGTGGTCCATTTTCGACAACGCGTAATTATCTTTCAATGACACTTTATTCAAATTTCTGAAATCTATGCACAATCCAATCTCACCTGTCTTCTTCTGCACGGGTACCAAATTAGAGATCCAATCTAAAAATCTGATCGGAATGATTATACCAGCCTTGTACAATCGATTCACCTCTTTCTCTATTGACGGCAGCAACTTCGGATTTATCCTTCTCAACTTTTGGCGAAATGGCTTCTGATTTGGCTTAATTGGAATGATCTGTTGAATTATACTTTTGTCGTACACCTTTAAATCTGTATAGTCCCATGCAAATGCATCAAAAAATGAAGACAATAAACTAATGTATTTATCTTTTACCTGAGAAGGTAATGCCTTTGACAACTTCACCATCTTTGGATTTTTTGTTATTCCGATATTTACATCTTCAACTCCCTTCTCGGTTGGCACTAAGCTTGTTTTCCGGGCTACGTCATCTTGATCAAATAATTCCTCTAAAGGTATAAGGCCTTTAGGGATGAAATTGTCTTTCAACTGTAAGACTTCCATCTAATTTGCCTCTATTTCTAGTTCACCATCATCTTGCTCACCATCTATAGAAGTGTCTTTATATTTGCCTTCATTTTGCATAAAATTTCCAATATCTTAGATTATCAGGGATAGCTGGGCGATGCTTCACATGAATTTCAAACTTATTATTTGAATTCATTGGGATCTTTAAGTTACTTGCAGTTGTAGCAAGAGAATCTGCAATAACATTTTGTGTATGAGGGACACATGTCAAAGTATGATCTGGAAACAACCTCAAAATATCTAAAACTACATTATAGTAAGCCCTCATTTGAGGATGTTTGGCTTGGTATTCACCCTTGACTTGTTTGATTTCTAATTCGGAGTTGCCATAAACTGAAATTCTCTTTGCATTCAACTTCTTGAGGATTTTCAATCCCGCAATCAGTGCCTCATATTCGGCTTCGTTATTGGAACGATCAAAAGCCAATTTATATGAAAAAACTCTTACATTACTTGGGACTTTATTTGGTTGGAAAACAGGGCTGCGTATCCAAATCCTGATTCCTGCACCGTCCTTACCTACTGCTCCATCAAAATCCATACTCCACAAACCGGTCTCTTCCTCCAAATGCTGGAATTTTGCCTGCTCTTCTACCTTTGGCTGTTGTCTATCAATTTTCTATTGCTGGTGGAATTTAGATTGTCCAGTAGTACTTTCAAGCCTTTGTCTCTCTTGATCAAGTATTGCTCTGAAATTTTCTGTTATCTTTGGAATATCTTCGACTTCAACTAGTTGACTATTTACATCGTTAAAACCATTGTCAGAATAAAGAAAAAAGGATTCTAAATCTGTATGTACATAATTAATTAGATGATTTAAATGTTTCTCCTTGCTTGTGATCATATACTTCATCTTCTTCTCCTTATATAATTTTCTCAACTGACCAAACACAGGAATAGTGGCATAGGAGAAATCTAACTGCAATGTCCCTTTGAGTTTTGCACCCCATGACCTAGATAAAAGCATGCCAAATCTAGGGGGAATGTCAGCTACAACTACATCCATGAGAAAATTCTTTACTGGAATCTGATCTAAAATCACAACCAAATCCTTAATGAGACCAATACATCTGACCCTACCGAAATCAAAGGAATAAAGATCATGATACTTGCGAGTGATGTCCAAACCCAATTTTTCCATAATTGCCTTTGGCATCAGGTTGTGAGATGCTCCTGAATCAAACATGGTGTTGTGCAAGATAAAATCATACAATCTAAGGCTGAAGTAAAACGGGGTTACGTCACTATCCTCAGATTGGCCTTCTAATGCCAGACCAAAAATAAGCTCAGGTTGGTCATCTTCCACATTAACCATATCAGACAGGGGATCTACATTCAAAATCTTTGACACTTGACTCTTATAACTGCTATTCTTCATTAATTCAGTCAGAGGTATCGACACTTTTAACTTAGCAATCTCATTCTCTAAGCTAAAGGCTGTAGTTTTATCTACCTCTTTGACCAGAGAATCCTTCCTTTTAGGCTTTACCTTTGTTGCACTTGGCTGATTTGACATCTCATTTACAAATTGTACTTTGCTGGAAGTAGGATCTACTGGCTCCTTTCCTTTTTTCTGAACATTTGGAGAATCATTCTTTGGTTGTGCTACCTCCTTCTACTTTTGAATTGGATTGATTGGTACATCCCTTCTCCTGAGTGAATACTGCCTTTGCTACGTTGTCAGTGCATTCATATATCCTCTCTGATATTCATCTGATTGTTCCTCCAAAATTGTTTTGTTGGCTAGTATAAAATCCTCATCTTTCTATACAGCTGGACTTTCTGAATATTCCTCATATTCCATGATGTAGATAGGCAAACCATCTGCTGTAAAAAAGTGATTCTCCTCTCCCAATGGATTCTCATCATCCTCCGAGTCTGGGCCATGCACATAGTTCTGTTGTAGAGGTGTTTTTACTTGCTGTTAGGCTGATTGACCTTGCGCTCTTTGCTCCTGTTGTTTAATCCTGAACTGTGGCTACTACTGACCATGGAAATTTGGATTTCTGATCTGTATCTCAGGCTTATCTGCAATGGTTAACCTATCAAACATTTTCTCAATTTTACAAAGAAAATGATCTGAGGAAGAAGCTTCTTCCTTTATGGTCACCTTCTTCTCGGTCTTTGTCTTAGCTCTCTTAGCTAGCAGATTTGCCTCCACACTCACTACAATTTTCTGCATATCCTCCAATGTAGCAGGATCTCATTCTCTCAATTGGTATGCCATGTCGGGATCAAAGCCATCGGGAAATTTTATCAAATCCAACCCCATTGTAGGCTTGATATCAGCTAGAATAGCATTATAAACAGTATTGAATCTTACAGAGTAATCCTGAACACTTTCACCAACATTCCTCTTTATATTTTCATACTCGGAAAGAATTTGGAGCGAATTTTTCTTTACCTCCCAATGATCCAGAAATTGTCTATGAAGAATCGTCAATGTATTGATAGTTCCCGCAAGCAGTGCTCTGAACCACTTTCGCACCTCACCTCCAAAACTTTGCACAAATAATCTCATAGTCACAATTTCTTCATCTATCTCATGAAGATAAAAGAAGTCACTCATCCTGTCAACATGTTGTTGCGCTGTGATACCTTGGGTAGCATCAAACAATGGAATTTTACTTTGGTAATCAACAAGCATAGCATCCAAGTTTTGTGGCAAAACGAGAGGTGCATATCTGGCAGCCATTGCTCGAGGTGGATTGGAAACTGGCCTTGGAGAAGTAGGAGGATTTGTAATAATAATGGCAGTCGATGCAATGGGTGTATGAGGTGTTGAAGGAGGTGAAGAAATGATAGATGTTTGAGGTGTTGAAGGGGGAGAAGAGACAACAGATCTCTGATCGGATATGGTGGGCTGAACGGGAAGGGTGGGGATAAAAGGAGGCTCAGTAAGAACTGTTACACAAAAATATCGTCACCATGACTATTTGCAGTCAATATGGGTCTATCATCACTTGTATTGTCCTCATAAGCAAGTCTCAGACCTCAGCTCTTCAAGTCAAGCTTTGAAAATGAGAGAAAGACATTGAAAATCAACAAAGCTCTAGTTCCGCACTTTCTCTCACTGTTGCCTGCGGTCCCGCACTCTCTGTTCACAAAAACTGTGGACCTGCCCACTCTGTCCCTAAAGGAGTGGGTGCGGACCCCTGTGAAAGTAAAAAAGGCGCAAGTTTATTCTAAAAAACTCACTTTGGGTTAATTCTAGATGATTCTAGAAGGAATTTTGACGTGGATTGGTCGCTCTTAAGTGGTTCATGCATCCCAAAAGAGAAGGAGCTAATCCCTTGATGAGAGGAGCTATCCCTTTGAAGGAGGGATTTATCCCTTTGAAGGAGGACCTAGTCACTTCCCTCCATTGCACTATAAATTAAGGCATTGGGCTGGTTGCTAGAGAGGTTAGAAGTTGAACATTTTTAAGGGTAAATGCTGGTGGAATTGAGACTTCCTAGTTAAGCTTGAGAGGAGAGATCACATACCTTTTTAGCTTCATTGGGAAGAGAGTGAAACTTGTCAAAGTAGAGGAGACTTCTTGTTGGACCCTGGGAGGAGCTTGTACAGCATCAAGGCATAGGTTGTAAAGTTCTTCTTTGATTTGAATTAATACAATCATATTCATTTTTCTCAACAAATTGTCATATGTCATTTGTTTCATGAATTCCTTGATCATCATGTTAAGTATGCTTTATGATATTGGCTTTTCAGGTGCTATTTAATTTGTTTGCTTGTTTTCGTTTGCAGATTCGCAACAAGGGAGCTCATTTGGATCAAAGGAGTGAGGCTTCTACAAACTTGCATTGGCCCCAAGGTAGGCCTAAACACTTGTTTGCCTTAATTTATAATTTCATATTTAGAGAAAGATTGTTTTTTATTAGCTTGCTTGTCACTAGATATCGTTAGACTCTAGGAAGGTCTATCTTGTCTGCAAGATCGACTCATTCCGTGTGACAAAATGGCGACTCCGCTGGGGACTTGATTTTTTCCTTGTTTTTACTTTGACCTGAGAAACTGTGTTTTTGTTTCTGTTTTTTGCTTGTTGTGTGTGGAATTGGGTAGATTTAGTAGATCCAGGATTATTTTTTGTTTTTCATAACTTTGGGAGAGGACCGCACCCTCGGTTTGGGACACAATGCGGACCTATCTGCACTTTTGCTTTTAGCACAGAGCGGTACCGCACCTGTGTGAACTGTGGACCTACGGACCCTGTCAAAATTTTGGAAAACCTAAGATTTTCTCTGTTAGTCAGCTCAGTTTTTTGTTTAGATGTTATTATCCCCTGCCCAGACCTGCATATAACTTGTCAGAAGCTTTTCTTAGGTTAATTCCATTGGTGTTAGGGTTTTAGGTAAAATTCCTAGAAGTTTTGATTGTTGGGTTTGGTTTTCATTTTGGTCTTGTAGTAGCTCTGAGCTTAGAAGCTGTAGAAGCCTCAAATCACCTTGGTTTTTACTAGCCTTCTTATGAGTCTGACCGTTTGCAAAATCTACCTTTGTTGAGGAATCCACCTTGTGTTTTCTCTCTACGAAACTTCGAAAAGGCTTGTGTTAAAAGTTTGGATTTCATTTTTAGAAAAGAAAACAAAAATTGGTTGTTTTTTGACTGATTTGTGATTCTGGACAAATTAGTCCTTAGTTTGCTTATAGCTAAGTAAAACATCCTTGAAAAAGACATCTTGTAAGCTTTGACTTCAAATAGTTTTTTATAGTTTATAGATCTCAAGATTAGTTAGTTCCATAGTTTTGAGTGTTTTATAAAAAATAAAAAATCTCTTTTGGAAAAAGTTTGTTTTTGTAGTATTTGAGTGTTTTGAAAGAAAAGGGAAATTTTTGTGAAAATAACTAGTTGTCTCGTTTTGAGTGCATTGGAAAAGACAAAAAGCTCTTCTTTTAATTTGCTTGTTAAGAAAGATTTGTGTTTACAAGTATTTGCATTCTCAAACTCTTTCCTAGCTAGAAGTTCATTGAAGGGAAAAGATTGCTTAATCATCTTAAGTGCATTTTTTAGTGATTTCAAGTCGAGTCTTAACATCACGAGTTTCATCTCCGCACCTCTTGACTTAAACAAAAACCAATAAAAATAATGCTTAAAGTAAAATCTATCTAGTAATCTTTTTATTTCTAGGGCTCTGATACACCAACATAGCTTAGGCTAGTGTCTTGGAGTAGGGAGTAATTAACTCTCCAAGACAGTAAAACAAACAAGCAGTTGTATCTTGCGGTAGGAGAGAAATCCAATTGTTGCATTTTTGCTCTAGGAAAGCTCCTCTTAAAGGAGAAGCATGAGATCGTGTCTGAACCAGTGTGGGAATCAATCCTTCCGCATTGGGAATGACACCAGATATTCACGTATTAAAAACGGTAAACCTCGGATTAACCATTGTCGAGGAGCCTAGGGTCACTTGTTGGTAAACCTTGGATTATGTCAAGGAGCCTTCAAGGGGATTGAGCTTGTTACTCTGCCCTTGCGTGCGTATCGGATCGTAGACTGTTCCCCCAGGTATATTTGTTTCTGTTGGTAACCTTAGTGACCATATTCTATAGGATTCTTCCTAAGGTGACAGTGGTTGGAAGATCCCACTATACCTGGAGTAGACGTCGGCTAGACTCACTTGGATTTTCTGAGGGGTTCTCTTCACTCGAGACGGTTTAGTGGAGGAACTTGTGCCAGTCTATTCATTAAGCAGGTTGTCGGGGTAATTGTTCCAACCGCCATTTCTGTATTGAACTCTGCGACGTTGAGTTTCATCACCAACTAGTGTTTTTAGTATGGAAAGTTACTGTTTGCGTGTGGTTTGATCTCCTAGATTCTTTAGGCATGTGATTCAAATTTGTTTGGTTCTGTAGAGGCTTTAGGTGGTTTTGATTGAGATTTTACTTTGTTTTCGTGTGAAGTAGTTAAAATTTTTAATCGTGGCTGAATTACCGAGGAAGTCCCGTAGACTTCGGGGCCAACCTCCTGAGTTTTCACCGAGCCAGCCTGAAGGGTTAAGAGCCCTCATAACTCCTAGAGATAGTAGAGTTGGGTCACCTGAAGAAGGAGAGTCTTCTTTGGTGGTACATCCTGATTTTCAAGCTTTAGTAGCATATTATAATCCACAATCGGTGTCTGTTTCCGAAATTACTGGTAGCTTTTCATCTACTAGTGATATAGGTGAGGAACCTGAAATATCCGAACCTGAAAGTGAATTTGCTGCTACTCCAACATCGGGGTTTACCTCTCCAACTTCTAGTGGTCCTGGTTCACCTAGGGTAGAAAGAATAATTACCCAAAATCTTCCTTCTGGACTTATAGCTATTGAAGAACTTGCTACTCCAGAAGAAGAAGTAGGAATCCCTATCCCTGAAAATCAACCTGTTATTGAACTTAGGGAGCGTGAATCAATTTTTTACAGTCCACCTAGGAGCAGTGCTTGGTATCTTTCATTGACTAATTTTTTGGAAAACCCGGGACTAAGTTTTTCACCACCTCGTATTCCTTATCACCCAACACCTAGAGGTTACTATCCTCCGTTAAATATGTCAAGACAGTCGTCCATGTTTTCTCAATCGCAAGAATCCTTTTTGTACGGCAGTCCTTCTGTTCCCTCTAGGTATCAGTCACTTTCTAGTACTTATGCGGGATCATCTCCTCAACCCATTGAACAAGGGTTATTAACTGGAAACAATGGTACTAAGTTGTTGAGTGTAGAAGATATTCTCATGATGTCAGGTACTATTCCTAATCCTCAACCTCAAGGTGGCTAGTTACCGCCTGGGGGGCAACCTCAAGGTACCCAATTTGTGCCTGGGGGGAAACCTCAAGGACAGTACATACCTACGGGACAGTACGTTCCTCAAGGTCAACCCCAGACTCAATATGTACCTCAAGGTCAACCCCAGTATCAATATGTACCTCAAGGTCAACCCCAGTATCAGTACGTGCCTCAAGGGTATCAACCCCAAGGTCAGTACTCGAACCAAGGTTTCCAACCACCTTCCGGTCAATCATATGTTCAAGGAACGAGAAATGTACCTTTGAATTATCAACCCTACCCTCAACCCGGTTATGGTCCTCAATATTCTCAACCTGTTATGGGTCCATACCCCGGAATGAACTTAGTGTGGGATCCATCGCAAACTCAACAGGTCTTGCAACCGAATGTACAGTTGTCATCTCAAACTGGACAACCCTTAGTTTCTGGTTCACCCCAGCAACCTGTCCAGTCTACTATTCAAACTTCTGTACCTTCGGTAGTTTCTCAGCCTGGGCCTAGTACGCCTCGTACTCCGCCTCAAACGGCTGCTGCAACTGCTACAACATCTGTTCAATCTACCCCACCTACTTCTGGAGTATCGACAGCTCTAGTTTCTATTGTTTCTGTATCAACTCCTCAGACATCTTTACCCCAGTATGGATCCACAATTCAAACTTCGGTCCAGATGCCTGTAGGACAACCTGGTTCAAGTACGGTTGTCACAAGTCAACCACAATTTACTTATCAACTGTACTAGGGACAGTACCAATTCGGCCCTGTTGTGCAGTAGCCAATCTATCAGTGTCAACCGTACCCTGGGTTAATACATATCAACAACCTCAACAACCCCAGTACGGTCCGGTTAATCCTGGTTTTCCGGGAGGATACAATATCCCAAACACAATTCCAATTCCTAGTTATCTTGGATATCCTCCTCCTGGGGCTGGTCTCATGACCCAGAGTTTTAGGGACCCTAATCGTCAGTTACTGTTTATCGCAACTTTGGACTTGCCTGACTTGTCGTGCCTAACGAACGATCCCATTAACTATCTTCCGTTTTGGCCGCCAATGACGAATAAGTTGCCTAGTGATATTCCTAAGTTTGAAGGCAAATCAGAAGAGGATCCGTCGAACCATGTGATGACTTATCACTTCTGGTGTGCGTCTAATTCCATTTCAAATGATTCAATCCGTTTAAGGCTTTTCCAACGCACTCCAATTGGTCTTGCGGCCAAGTGGTACATTGAGTTACCGCAAGCCACTTTTTATAACTTTAGTCAGTTAGCTACCTCATTTTTAACTCATTTTCAATTGCCAGTCAGATATGACAATGGCACGGAATTACTAACTTCATTAAAGCAGTCGACGTCCACTTACATTTCAGATCACATTCATGAATGGAGACGTCGATGGCGTTTAGTGAAGGTTTTTATTCCGGATCAGATCTTAGCTGAATGGTTTGTAAAATCTTTATTGCCAAAGATCACTGAGGATGTAGCTAAGGCCGGAGTCATTACTAAGGAGAAAGTAATTGCTCAAGCGTAGTACCTTGACTTAGTTTATACTCATTCATGTACATTACACGAGAAAATCCCCGATCTTCCTAAGCAAAATCAAATCGCTGCATCTCCTTCAGGGTCTCATGCCGCTGACGGTATGATTGGTACGGTTAATACCAAAAGTAAGAAGAAGTCTTCCAAGAATTCTTCTCCTATCATAACCTTGCCAGATTCCCCGACAGGAGATTCTTCCGCGGAAATTTCCGCTGATATTCATGTTGTAGAGTCATCTACAGCCAAATCAAAATTCGGTGGTAAGAAGAAAAATAAAATAGATAAAAATTCGAAAGAGAAACCAGAAAAAGCGGAATCAAATGATGAGAAACGCAAACCTCGTTATCCTTATCTCATTTGTGATGAAGAGAATTTTACAAGAGACTGCCCTCATCGTGCAGAGGTTGCGAAGATTGTCAAAGGTTCCCAAACGCCTGCTGTTTTGAAGGATCTTTTTCCAAGTCAAGACAGTAAGATGATAAGTTCTTCCTCAAATGCCAATGAAGAACCCATACTGATGATGTCCCATATTAGGATTGCGACTCGATCGCATGATTATGGTAGTAAAAGTCCTGTTGATGGTAAAGAAGCAGAATCTTCTCATTCTAACCCATCAACCTCAGCTCCCGGTTCCGATCCGCTACAGATCGAGAAACCTAATCCAGACTTAGTAATCAAACCGCCCGCCAAGGGTATACTTCGAAAGTCAGCTTTCAATCCACATGCGAGAGCGGCTTAGAACTATAACATTGTTGAAGATTTAGTTGTTTCACCTTCAGCAATGTCGGCTTTGGAAGTGCTACAATCATGTCCAACACAGCATAAATTACTTTTGTCGGCTATAGGAGCTGTTGACGTTCAGGACTCGAACCTAATAATTTTCGACCTAGAAAATAGTACACTGCACTTACCTCATCAAATGGCTTTCCAGATCCCAGTGATAGTCAAAAACAGACCTATTCATAGGATTGTGATTGATGAGGGAGCCTCAACGTGTATTATGTCGATACAGTGTTGGAGATTGCTTGGTTCTCCTTCACTAAATCAATCCCCGACAATTATAAAGGCCTTTGATGGCCGTGGGTTTCATCCTTTTGGCATTCTACAGGATTTACCTATAGGGGTTGAAGGAAAAACCGTTAATCTAGATGTGGAGGTGGTTGATGCCCCTCTAGATTACAACCTTCTCTTGGGTTGTAGTTGGTCTTACGCTATGACAGTTGTCGTTTCATCAGTCTTTCGGGTTATAAAGTTTCCTCATAATGAAAAGATCGTAACAATAGACCAGCTGGCTTACTTTTCATCCTACCCAGCCTCTTCTGAAAGCATTCAGCATGTCGGCAAAACGACTATCCCGTATAAGGATGTTGGAGTAGGACTAGTTAAAGATGTCGGTTTATTAGGAACTTTTCCTTTTCCTCCGATCAACGCATCGTCCTCTTTTGCAACCATTCATATGATTTCGTTAGACACCATTGTTTATGATGATCCTTGGATCGTACCTTCTGAATCTGAGATAGACTCATTTGGTGATGTTATGCCTTTGAGTCGATATGAAATTGCGTATGAGGCCGTGCAATCATTTACAGACCCATCTTCAACCAAAATTGACTTAATGAATGTGGTCCATGAGGAATTAGTTTTCACATCAAACTCAGATTCAACAACGTTTTCTAAACTTGTTCACTTCGATGAGAAAATTCGTGAAATCCTATGTGTCGATGATTTACCATGGGAAAATCTCCATCACTGATCTTCGGTTTTACCCGAGAATGATTGTTTTTAAAGTCAAATTGCCTCCTCCTTCGAGTCTTCTCCAACTCCAAAGTTTGCAAGGGAAAGCAAACTTTTTACGACAATTCATTCCTAACTATGCCTAGGTTACAAAGGGTTTTACCCGGTTGTTGAAACAGAATACTCTATTCTATTGGGATGAGATAGCTCAGAAATCTTTTGATGCACTAAAACACGTGTTGACCCATGCACCGTTATTGCATCCTCCCAACTACAACCAGGACTACTTCTTGTATCTCGTCGCCTCCCATTCCACCATTGGAATGGTGTTAGTTCAGGAAGATGAATTCGGTACTGAACATGTGATATATTACCTTAGTCAAACTTTAAATCCAACTGAGCTCAAATACTCACATGTGGAGAAATTGGCATTGGCAGTTGTTCAAGTTGTCCAACGTTTTCGTCACTACGTTTTACTACGTAAAACTACAGTAATTTCTGATTGCAACCCTATGATCTACACTTTGACCAAGCAATTTCTAGGGGGCAAGTACTCCAAATGGATTGTGATCCTGCAGGAGTTCAACTTGGAATTTGAAAAATCTAAGTCTAAGAAATCTTTAGTTTTTGTGGAGTTCATGTGTGACTTCTCGCGTGCTGACACGGAAACTATGGCGGAGGAGCCCATTGCGAACGAGTCCTTGTTTCTAATCAGCACTTTAGATCCGTGGTATGGGGATATCATCGTTTATCTCCAGACCCAATCCTTTTGGCCAGAAATTTCAAGGTCAGAAAGTCGAAAAATACGATTCCAGTCCCAAAAATTTAGAATTATTGGAGATACTCTTTATTGCTGTGGGCCGGACTCTGTTTTTCGACGTTGTTTAACTCATGAGGAAGCTGAAAGGGTTCTAAATGACTGTCACTCTGGAGCGTGTGGCAGTCATATGTCTGGGTATGCCACAGCCCAAAAGATATTGCGCGCTGGCTACTTCTGGCTGTCTTTGTTTAAAGATTATATTAACGCGGTCCAAAAATGCCACAACTGCCAAATTTTTGATCGAAAGATGCACGCTCCACCTGCTCCTCTCCACCCTATAATTGTCGTTGGTCCTTTTTCCAAATGGGGTATCGATTTTATTACATGTAACCCTCACTCGGCCGAGGGCATTTGTATATCATCCTTGCGGTAGATTATTTTACCAAGTGGGCCGAGGCGATGCCTACATTTGAGGCAGACGGCAAAACAGCTACAATTTTCATGTTCAATCATATAATTTCTAGGTTTGGTGTCCCACAAGTGATTATCTCTGATCATGGGCGTCATTTTCAAAACGTTATGATGACCAAACTTACAGGCCAGCTTGGCTTGTGTCACGATAGTTCAACTCCTTATTATCCACAAGCTAATGATCTGGTTGAATCCATCAACAAAGTTTTAGTCATCATGGTCCGAAGAATCATTGGGATTCATCGATCGAATTGTCATAACATGCTATTTTCAGCGCTTTGGGCGTATCGAACCTCAGTAAAAACGTCAACAAGGTTCACTCTTTTCCAACTAGTTTATGGTCTGGAAGTTGTGTTACCCATTGAATGTGAAATCCCGTCATTGCAAATGGCCATCGAGTTACTTCCAGCCACTTCCGAAGAGGAAAAACGTTTGTTATACTTGGCTCAATTAGATGAGAATCAACGTGATGCTCCATTGGCAATCGAAACTCACGCAAAACGTATTAAAGCTCAGTATGATCGAAATGTGACCCCTCGAAATTTTTCGGAAGGGGACCTAGTATTATTGTACGATCAAGCTAATGATAAATTAGGCGCTGGAAAATCCGTTCCTATGTGGAATGGTCCCTATGTTGTCAAGCGAAAGCTAGCAAAAGGGGCCTATGAATTGGTAGATTTTGACGGGGACTCTTTAGGTAAACCCAGAAATGGTCTTTACCTGAAGAGGTATTATGCTTAAAGAATGGGTATGGAGATTTTTAGTTAGGATAGTTTTCTTTCTAGCTAGTGTGTTTTAGTTTAAAAAGTGTGCTTAGCTTAGAGAGTGTTTTTCGTCATTATTCCTGCTTATCTTGGTTTTACTCTTGATATTGCAGATGTCGATGCCTCTCCAAACATACATTGGTTTTGCTGATGGTGCTTGTTGTAATATATGGAACATTTCTTCCGCAGCTTGGGTTATCTATTCACCGTCTAATGAGTTGGTATCTATGCATGGGGTAAGCCTCGGTCAAACAATGAACAACATTTTCCGAGTATAGTGCAGTGATTGAGTTATTATCTGAATCTATTTCATTTGGGATTCGTAGTTTGATAGTGAGGTTAGATTCTGAACTCGTTGTATTACAGCTTAATAGAGTGTATGCCATTAGAAATCCAGTGTTATTGAGATTATTTTTGAGAGTGCGTCTCTTGGAACGTGAATTTGATTATATTGAATATCAGCATATTCCAAGATCTTTAAATACATTAGCAGATGCAATTGCTTCTCGAATGTTAAGTAGACATTTGCAATAATCATACATGTAAATTTAAAAGCATTCCATAACATGTTTTACAAGATAAGCCAGTAATAGTGATATATATAGGAGTGTGTCAAAATATACATCGTCCTCGATCATAGGTTGAAAAACACCTTATGATCGGCAAAAATGATAAGTACAAAAAGCAAAAATGTCATATGTGTCTACAATAGGTGATCATCCTATCACTGGTGATGATCTCAATAAGAAACCACTGTATGGGCCACCTTACAAAGGAACCTCCTAAAAGGTCCTGGGACCCTAATCACATAGTGCTGTAGTCGACGAGGAATGTCATCTATGCCGGTCTCAGGAATGTCCCCTGTCAAGCGCTCTAGATGACTCTCCAACTCAGCCAAGGTCTCTGCTGATTCATCCTATGGGGCTGGCACCGCTGTAGCTGGTTGTTTCCTCTCGTAAGGCCGGAGAGCGGCTGGTTGCTGTGGACCCACATCTGCATTTGAAACTTTTACTATCAGTTTTGGGACGACATAAAAACAAAAAAAAAAAAATTAAATAGGAAAATGTTGAAAATGATTTTACCTGAGTCATCCCATTGCTCTCCTGGTGGAAGAGCCATGTCTGGGTCACCGCGAAAATCTACCCCAGCGTAAGGGAAGTCCTGAATAGAAAAAACCTGGTTTTCCAACCAATGGAAATACTCAGGTTTGAATCGAACAACCTCTGTCCCCTCGTTAGGATGACGGGCCATAATTGCAACCCATCGCATCAGTTTGGGCTCTCGAGGAAGCCCAGCTCAACCAGTAAGGTGCTGCGGGACCAACATCGGGACCCTCTCCAGACCAAAACTCACAACTAAAGCGCCATAAGCAAAGGTCTTCAGTTGTCCGTTCTTGGCTCTGGTAAGTTGGCCTTTTACATTGGCCAACACAGCATCGCACCAGTTGAAGATGGTGCCTCGAAAGCAGTCAACTGCCATCCGCATCTAGGATCCGGTGGTAATACGTAGTGCCACGCTCCTACAAATTCTGGTAACAGTAAACACGATCCCCATGAGTTCAGGACGAGATATGGTTTTAATGTCTATCCCTTTGTCTCTAGCCTGGTTGTTGCAGAACTCTAGCCGGAGGCTATCGACAGACTGGCCACCTAGCCTAGTCCCGAATAGAGTCAAGTCTTCGCCTCTCTTAGGCAAACCAGTCAAAAAGTATATGTCTGCCAGCTCAATTTCGAGCTGGTGGCCACCAATGAAGAAGCACTTGTCCTATATGCTCCACCTGTCTACCAGCCACTGCAAGAAGTCCACCTGGGCCCTCATGCCAGGCATGGCCCAGAATTTGTACAAGCTGCATGCCTTCAATGCATCGATCGAAGGTTGGTGATTTAACGCAGCAAGATCTACGTCCTCAAGCTCCCGTTCTCGCCAATCAAGCATGATGTATACTCTACATCCAAGAAAAAGGCGAATTAGAATGCAAAAAATTAAATTGTTTGGGTCAATTTTGAGAATTTTTGGGTTAAAAACCCTTGCTGCGGGGACCGCACCCTCTCTATTAGAGACAGTGCGTGGGTCTGCACCTTGCCTTCATGGAAGGTGCGGACCCCTGACTTTTTCCCCCATTGAGAAAAAGTCGGGGTCCACGGGCTGCCATTGTTATGCCTGCAGGCCCCCGCGCGCAGGTTTCTAGCCTAAAAACCCTCTAAAAAATGAAATAAAACCCTAAAAAACAAATTGAAACGGTTGAAATTGAAGAGTAGGATGATGTGGATTACTTGGAGGAGACGGCGTTCAATTCTGACGGATGGATTTTCCGCAATCTTCATAGGAAGTTTCTAACCAAAAGCACTATTTTCTCACCCAAATCTCAAACGGTAAAAATGAATTGACGAAAGCCCTTTTTATAAGTTTTTTGAATAAATGAATTGTAAATTTGTTTATGTTTCACTTTAGAAAGGTAACTTTTGCAGCATTTTTATCCATCTCAAACAGGTATGAGTAATGTTTGCATTTTTGTTCAGGATAACGGATTTTTCAGGCGAAATCGGTCATTTTTGACGAAAAAACATTTAGAGTCACCTTTAAGCTCTTTTCTGACTCCTAAAACATGAAAAGATCGCTGAGTTTTTCTTTTTAAACTCGTTAAAATAGAACTAAAAAGACGGTCCACTTACAGCTCTTTTTCTAACCGTAAAAACATGAAAAGATTGCCGGATTTTTGTCGTTTCAAATTCGATATTGGTTATAAAACGACATGTCATTAATCGCTTTTTTACTTTTTCGGATCAGGGGCACTAATTACGAAAAGTACTCCTTGGTCGTAAATATCAAGCGGTTCTCTCAAGTATTATTTTATACTTTTTCGGGTTTGGGAGACACAAATTTACGAAAAAGGTCAACCCTGGAGTCTTCTTAAGTTTTTTCAGACTCTCTAAAATTGAAAAATGCTGAGTTTCTCCTATACTGGACTCATTAAAATTTAACATTAAAGGACCTGTTCAATTACAAACAGGAACGAACCACTCCTTCTTAGGGTTCGAATTTAAACTAAGTTGGACTCATCCGAAGGACGAGCTTATAATCAAGCAAATGTTATCCTCCTCAAGCTTGTCAAAAATAAAGAGGTACTTGCCAGAAATGGTGGGGGAAAAGAGAGAAAAATGAGCCTGTTTGTCATACTTTGTAACCACTCTTAAACACGACATTTTTATTCACCTGGGTTGGGAAATCCTTTGCCTAACAGTTGATCAAACCACATCGAAAGTCTTCAGTCGGTTTCTGGGTATTAACTTTGGGTCAATTGTCACCAAACCATCTGTTGTGTCATTATGTGTTCAATAGGTCAGTGCCAATAAGCCATTCATCTGAAAAATATCTGTCATCCATCTTGACCATCCCTGAGTCAGTCCTTGCAACTAAATTTCTTCAACTTGATCTATGATTTTGTGTTGTGGGCTTGCCTACGACGGATCGCTTTCTATCGACTTCAGCTCATTATCTAGAAAGATGATCTAGAAATTGTTAGTACCTTGGGATCTGCATGCCTCAATGGCAGGTTTCTCACCTTTGACGACAGGTTGCATCATTGACCTTCGATCAAAGGATTCCATGACATGTTCGACATCAACACATCTATTCACATCTCATGGATTGTACTGGGTACTTTGAGAGCCATTGACATCACTGGTGGTTTCTCTCATACTTGTTAACAGTTTACATCATTGACTGGTAATCAAGTGGTTTCTACCATGTTCGACTTCAACACATTCATTCACATGGATAGAATCGTACTGTTTCGGGAAGTAGAAATAAAGACCCTGGATCTAGTTTCTGCAATCCAAGCTGCAAGGAATTTTGTATTCATTATATTGTGGACTATTCATAAACAGATGGTTGCGTCCATACTGTGTCTACATGTGTCTATACTTGTGATGTATTACAAGATCATTCCTATATCAGAGCAGTAGTTAGTTTTCTAGTCAGTTTTGATCTGAGTATGGGAATGCCTACCTCAGCGATGATATGATCTCATATATATATTTTGCATTGAATGTTTTTTACAGGTTCCGACCGGGCTCTCCACAAGATGATCCTCGAAATGATAAAGTACTTCACTCTTCCTAAATGATAAATGAAATCCTCATCTACTATAGACTTCGCACTTTAGGGGGCAATCTGTTACACAAAAATATCGTCACCATGACTATTTGCAGTCAGTATGGGTCTATCATCACTTGTACTGTCCTCCTAAGCAAGTCTCAGACCTCAGCTCTTCAAGTCAAGCTTTGAAAATGAGAGAAAGACATTGAAAATCAACAAAGCTCTGGTTCCGCACTTTCTCTCACTGTTGCCTGTGGTCTTGCACCCTTTGTTCACAAAAACTGCGGACCTGCCCGCTCTGTCCCTAAAGGAGTGGGTGCGGACCCCTGTGAAAGTAAAAAAGGAGCAAGTTTATTCTAAAAAACTCACTTTGGGTTAATTCTAGATGATTCTAGAAGGAATTTTGACGTGGATTGGTCGCTCTTAAGTGGTTCATGCATCCCAAAAGAGAAGGAGCTAATCCCTTGATGAGAGGAGCTATCCCTTTGAAGGAGGGATTTATCCCTTTGAAGGAGGACCTAGTAACTTCCCTCCATTGCACTATAAATTAAGGCATTGGGCTGGCTGCTAGAGAGATTAGAAGCTGAACATTTTTAAGGGTAAATGCTAGTGGAATTGAGACTTCCTAATTAAGCTTGAGAGGAGAGATCACATACCTTTTTAGCTTCATTGGGAAGAGAGTGAAACTTGTCAAAGTAGAGGAGACTTCTTGTTGGACCTTGGGAGGAGCTTGTACAACATCAAGGCATAGGTTGTAAAGTTCTTCTTTGATTTGAATTAATACAATCAGATTCATTTTTCTCAACAAATTGTCTTATGTCATTTGTTTCATGAATTCCTTGATCATCATGTTAAGTATGCTTTATGATATTGGCTTTTCAGGTGCTATTTAATTTGTTTGCTTGTTTGTGTTTGCAGATTTGCAACAAGGGATCTCATTTGGATCAAAGGAGCGAGGCTTCTATAAACTTACATTGGCCCCAAGGTAGGCCTAAACACTTGTTTGCCTTTGTTTATAATTGCATATTTAGAGAAAGATAGTTTTTGATTGGCTTGCTTGTCACTAGATATCGTTAGACTCTAGGAAGTTCTATCTTGTCCGGAAGATCGACTCATTCCATGTGATAGGAATTTCAGAACTAGACAAAACAGCAGATGAACCAAGAGTAGCAGATGCAGATTCTAAGAGCTAGGGAATATTGGTAGCCACAATTGAGGTTTGAATTGAATTCAAAATATAAGCATCAATTGATCTATTTGCTCTTTCAGTTTCAATATATTGGACAAATTTTAGATTTAGAACAGTATCACCAACTACACTTTCAGATTAGTTTCAAACAAAGATAGATCAAAATGTTCATCAAACGGGAGATCTTCGAGGTATTGAAAAATGACTGGGCATGAATGAGATTTGAAAACCGGTGCTGGACTCAAAGAACTTTCTTTCCTGAGAATTCTTGGAAAGAGATTTAGGTTTTCATACATGGGAGGAGGATCAGGATCAGGATTGGCTCTGGTGTATCGTCTAGAAGCCAGTGTGTTGAATTGTTCCCAAAATTTCAGATAGACATTACAATCTTTTCAGCCTACTGAATTCTAAACCTATCATCCAAAAGTCTAGAATTATTTAATGTACTGGGGTAATAATTTTCAGTTCATCCCCAGTGGAGTCGCAACTATGTTAGTGCCTAAATCTACCTTAGGTTGAAGGAAGGCAGGTCTAGGGTAACATCAAACCACGCTTGACCTAGTAGCTAGCCCTACCAGGTTGGAAGAATGCTCTCTCCTTGTCAATCTCAAAGAAAATATGGCAACTAAGGCTTGAGATGACTGAAAGTTAATGCTAATTTTAGGCTAGGTATATTTTCTAAGAGGATTTTAATTGATTTTAATGGTTGGTTGCAGGATCAGATGAGGAAGGCAGCTTTGGGTCTGGGAAATCAACTTAGATTTGCAGAGGTTTCTGTGGGGCGAGGTAGGTAAGTGTTTTAGAACTTTGAAATGAATGTGATGGTGAGTCTAAAGACTGGTGAGGAGTTGGAGAGGGAATGCAAGGTTCATGAGTCCTCTTCAAACAATAGAAAACATTAAAAACTAAATGTATCCTCTAGGCAGAGCACTGAACATCAATGAATTCCACCTAATAATATTGATTCATTTATTTATGAAGAAAAATATTGATGATGGCACATATACACATAAGAGAAACTAAATTAAAGAGGAGAAAACAATGCCAATACACATTACCACAAGAATCCCACAAAATGCTGCAAAACCCCGGTTCATTTCCTTGCCGAACTGCAGAAGTGATTTACAATAGTGCTCAATGCATCCACAAGAGTCCAACCCTGACAAATGACTAAGAAAGTACAAGAAATAGGCATCAAAACACTTATGCTAGCCATCAGGGGTCTAATCCATAAGTTAAGGCGTTGTTTCAACAACATCTAAACTACGAACTACAAAATAGGCTAGTGGAACAGCTTGCCTCTAAAATTATGGAAACTGATTCATTCATCCTCAAACCAATTCTAACTGATGTATCTACCCCCTCAAGTAATTTTTCATCATATTTACATCATAGTACATCATAGTACATCATATTACATCATTAATTTACCAAAGAGAGAAGAAAAAGTCAACTGACAGCAAACTAGGCGAAATTCTGGACAAACATGCAAAACTGGAAAATTTTCTCCTATGCACAGCGCCATTGATTCTATGTGCAACGATTTTTCAAGGCCACTTTTGGAAGGCCTCCCGAAGTCCAAATCAGGTGCTTAATAGCTCATTGGAAATATTGGTGAGTTTACTTTTTGGAACAACTTGAATTTTTGGATTTGGAGTCCATTTGCCCCTCCAAAAATGGAATCTCCCAAGACTGCTTCCTGTGTGGCAAAAAAGTGGCAGAGAGGGCACTTTTTGGGTGTTTTTTGCCCTTTTGGAGAACCAGAACTTGTCAAAATTTCTCAGCCATTTCTGAGCATGCATAATTTTTCATGCTGATTCCAAAAATGCAAACCTTTTTAAAAATGGAGGCACCCATCAAAAGCGCAGCACCACCTACTGAAAAAACCTGTTTTTTGCTTCAAAATTTTCAAAAATGTCAAAAAATGCTCCAAATTTCTTAAAATTTGGCATGAGTGATCCTTTTTATGTGCTTTGCTGGGCCAATGATGCTTCAGCCAAGTTCTTGAGCTTATCTTGCTCTTTTTTGGTTATGAAAGCTCTTTTAAGCTTAGCCTTTAACCTCTTCACCCTTGTTTTGCAAATTTTGTTCCGGGTTAAGTAGTGATAGACCATATGGCGCAATGTTTTCTTCTCTTTGTTGGATTTCTCAAGAAATATCTCCAAGTGAATGTTTGCCCTCTCTAACCATGATTCCCGGTCAGCCTCAATTTCTTGCTCAAGAGATGTCATCTTGATTTTTCTTCTTTTTTCAACTTGCCTGTTTTCTCTAATTGTTTGCAGCTCCATAATAGTTTGTTTGTCCTCCAATTGCTTGTTCTCCTGCTCAAGATAATTGATGATCCATTTGGCCCTCTCAAGTTTAAGTAATAAGGCTTTTATTTTAGCCTACTAATCTTTGATGATCATATCCTTGAGTCTTGAGCTTTGAGGGCCCAAATCGGTGTCATCATCCTCAATCAAAACAAAATCCCTGTCCTATCCTTCAGTAGGGACTTCTTCATGCACCTGTTGCTTTCCCTTATCTCTGCCTTGTGCCTGTTCAGCTGAAGAAGAAGGAAAATTCCCTTTCACCCCCAGTGGAGATAGCATTTTCCTATGATCTGGTGAAGAAAACGAGACCCCTTCCACCCCTGGTGGAGATAGTACTCGTTTGGCAGTAGCAAAAAGCCTCCCGGTGCCTTTCTCGTACGTGACAAACACTGGCACACCTGTAGTTTCAGTCTCATGAACATCTGGCTGTCTTGAAGGCCCTCCTTCCTCTTGAAGCACCGATGGAATCACCTGAGGGCCTTTGAAAATCTCATGTGCAATGAAGGTATCCCATGGTATGTTCAGCAAGCTTAGCTGATGCAAGACAAAAATTTTAATCAGTGAGAAGTGGTAAATACTGTTGAACTGCTGAGGAAAAGGTTTCCTTTGCACATATAGAGCCATCTTCTCAATATTCCTACAGATAAAGTATGGGAGGTTCATCATCCTCACTCTTGTGAAATGCGTCAACAATCTGACATGGTAGGCATATAGACGGGAAAACCTCCCTTCACAAGTAAAATACCTGGTGATGAGTTTCATGAGAGGAGCATAAGTGTTCTGCAAGTATTTGAAAGGAAAAACCTTGCTGATTTGCCTATGATAACCAACCTTAATGTAAGGCTCATAATGCTCTCTGCCCACATGCTGACCCTTATTCCACTGTTCACCTACATTAGGGATGCGTGTTGCTGCTGCAATGGTTTCAGGTGTCAAGGTGAAAGAGACTCCAGCAAGGTTCACCTGGCCATTGTGAAGATGAAGAACAAACATCCTAGCCAGCTCATGATGATATTTCACCCTTTCTACCATTTCACAAAACTGATAACAAGATTGGTGTTTAAAGCAAGTTACTGCAAGAGGGCAAGCAAGTAATTCTGTGAGAGTGGTGGGCTCCTCCCAGATGATTTTTCCTCCTTTATGTGGTTTTCTTGGTACATGAGCTTCTCGGGAAGAATCACTAAAAGTTTCATCTTCCCTCTCATAGTCTGAATCTGTCTCCATGCTTATGAGTGAAAATTGATGAGTATGAAGAGATTTTTAAAATATGAGGGTGAATAATGTATGTAGGAAGTGACTGTTGTTTTCTTTTGGGAAATGAGGGAATGGTTGATATTATGAATATAGATGAGGGTTTTGATAATGGAATGGATGTAGTGAGGGAATAGGAAATGGGAGTTAGGGTTTGGGAATAGAGTAAAGGGTTAGGGTTTGGTAAATGGGAATGGGGTTTAGGAAGTGAGTGCTAATGATTTTGGGAAAGGGAAAGGGAAAGGGATTTAGGGAAATTTAGTTTAAGGGAATGGGGTGTAGGAAGATAATCTAAGGGAATAAAAAACAGTAGAACATAATACCTTATGCAAATCTTACAAGACAATTTGGAGAATAGCTAGGGTTTAGTTTTTTAGACATACAAATCACCACAACTGATGAAAAATTCCTTGCTAGACAAGATGAGAAGCTTCACTTACTTGTTAAGAGGTCAATTGAGGAATTTGAAGCGGAGGAAGGTGATGAAAATCATTTTGAAGCTCAACTGACAGGTGCGCAGTGCTGCCTCTCGAGTGCGCAACACACTTTGTATGTGCAGCACCCGAACAAATTATAGTGTAAAACCTGCGGCAAATGCGCAGTGCCAAAGCCCAGATGTGCAGCGCCAGTGAAATTTCGGGTTTTTGCGTAGTTTTTACCTCTTTCCTCCAAAAACATGATTTTTTCCTTTAGCTGAATCACTTGCAACAATAAAGACTTTCATAGACATATTTTATATCTCCTTGATTTTGATTTTTCATTTACCAAACCCACTTTTCTAATGTCTTAGTCACTTTTCTTTAAAAACTTTGTTTTTCATTTGAAGTTTGACTCTTCTTAATCAATTGATGGACTGATGCATAGGTGCTTTTGTTTTTTGCTGTGGCTGGAGTTGGCAAGGTGACCAAGGGCAGCTGTTGAACTTATTACATATAAAAACATTGAGATTACATGAAATTTGTACATGAAATGGAAAAAAAACCCTGTTTTCACCTCAAAACAGAGTTTTGAGGTGAAAAAAATTTATGGAGCCTAACAAAATTAAAATTTATGATTTTATGAGTTTATTTATCCTCCTCATGTGCCTGCTAACCTTTTATTCAGTTTTGGATGACTATGATGACAAACCCTAGACCTAGTGAGACAAAACCCTAAAACTGACTTTTGTAAATGAAATGAAATAAAATGACAGTAAATGACCTAAAACATGTGAAAACAGGTCATCAGGTGAATGTCATGAGGGAAATTTGACATGAACCACTACCATCAGTTGATCCATGACCTAATGGAATGCAGTTGATCGGATGGGACACCTACCATGCATGCAAAAAGAGTAATTTGATCATTGATGGAGGGATGAAGATACAGACACTAACAAAAATAATGACACGTGGAAGTCTGTACAGTTCACTATATTGTACCAATCCATAATCTGGTCATCATGGGATAACTTTACCTTGAAGAATCCAATTTTGGTCTAACTTGTGGGTTTGTAAATAATACACATGAAGCTACCTCAGGACGTAGTTTCATACCTTAAGAGGCCAAAATTATAAAGATACAATAGTTTCAATATCGAGCTCCTAAAAGCAAGAAGAAGGTGTGTATTTTTTTTAAATTTGCATAACTTTTGTTTGAAAAAATAATTTGAATTGATTCAAAGGGCATATTGAAGCATAGATTTGGTTATAGAAATCAGTATTTGGTTCTAAAATGTCTTGAAACAAAAAAATGGATACACCTAGTAATCCAACAGAAATCTCTAATATGACACATGAAGAAGAGGAAGAAATGCAACATGATATATCAAAATTATGAGACCAAGTGCAACAAATTTCACTCTCACAAAGAGTAACCAAAAATGAATTGGAAGAGATAACGAATGTTAATATGGATGGTTTAAAAGGGGACATGGATGGTTTAAAATAAAAAATAAATAAAAATGGACATGAAAGGTTTGAAGGATGGTTTAAAAGAAGAAATGGAAGGTTTGACAAATTTTCTACAAGAAATGCTTCCTAATGGTGACAAGGTATTTCATGAAAATCATCATGAGAACCATAAAGGAATGTGAATCATGATTTTAGAGAGTCTAAATTTGGGTTGTAAACCAACCACTTTCCAAAGATCAATATGAGGAAGTTTGTTGACAAGGATCTGGTAACATGGATACCACAGATGGAGCAATTCTTTGATCTACATAATGTGAAATACACAGAAAAGGCAGGCATTGCATCTTTATATTTAGAACCCAAACAATTTTTGTGGTATCGATGGCTTTGTTCTCATAAATCACTTGTCACTTGGTCAATTTTTACGGATGAATTGCTAGCACATTATGAGGATATAAAGACTAATACTTTCTTTATCCAATTGATAAATCTCAAACAAAAGGGTTCAATGGTGGAGCTCATTGCAGACTTACAAAGATTGAATATCAAGGTAATTGATATTCAAGAGGAGCATATGATTGATGTCTTCATAGGTGTTGGGTGTGTGTTATATTCTTTCCATGACTATGTCGCACGCGCGGGAGGTCACAGAGGGGTGAGATTTTTTGTTGTTTGTTGCGCTGGGCGCAGTAGGGGTGTCACAGGGGGCACAACCCCACTTTTTGGGGGGTTCCAGGGGACGGTAGCCCCCGTATAGGATTTGGAGCAACACCTCCAGTTTTTTTTTTTTTGGACCCTATATTAGGTGGGAGGACCTATGTATGGTTTTGTGCACAGATTTCGCATATGGTTTTTGGCATGATGGTTGTTACACAACAATTTGTCACCGTTTGTCACCGTCCCTGTTACTCCTCTCCTACACACTGGAGGACTCATTCCGGGACCTGTGAGAAGTGACATGACCTGAAACCACTTGCATCATCTTCCTCTAAGTATGAGCTTCATATGCCCTGAAGACATCTCCTGCAAAATCTCCATGAAAACAGCTCTTTTTGCATTAGCGCGGGTCCTCAGTTCACTGCCCGCGCCAATGAGGGAAATCCTCTAAAAAGGGCGCGCTATTGGTGCTCTGTCTCAGAGTCGCACTCGCGCCAACCGAATTGAGTAAAGTTTTCAACCAACAAGCTCCCGAAGCTTCTCTTCAACCCATTCACCAACTGAATCTATGTTGAGCTAGGATGGTTTGGCTTCGAATCTCCATAGAAGGGAAAGTGGTTTGCCACCTTTCATGAAAGTTTCCAAGTGATAAAGCCAATCCCATGAATAATGTGGTTGATCCTATCTCTTTCTTCTCTATCTATAAAAGCTTGCCTCTATGCCTTGAGCAAGCTAGTCACAATAGTTAGAATTACAATAGTTCCAGGAGTTTAAGAGTTTGAAGCTGCAAGAGCCTTCTTTGCACCCATAAGGCCAAATCTAAGTAAGGAGATTCTTGTCACCCAAAGAGAGAGAGGCTTGTTCCTCATCCCAACAAGCTTTGCAAGACTTGTGTAGCTGACTACCCAGCCAAAGGAGGATTTGACGTCAGAACAATGGTTGTATTCTTCTTTGTTATTTATTAATAATAGATGACTATCATTATGGTTCCACTCTCATTGTTTTATGTTTGATGTTGAGTTATATCTTTTCTGACCGATATATAATTGCATCTACTAGATTTTACGCTTGTTTTCGTGTTGTTCTTTGTGTGTGCAGGTATCCAATCACGGAGATCATGGGGATCGTGACCGGCCAAAGGAAAGGAATGAAGGCGACATCTCTTCGATGAACACTAGCATTGGAATCCAAGTAGGTTCTCACCATCTACTTTGTATTTGCAATTAGGAACTTGCGTGGTAGCATTGTGCGATTGTTGCTAGACCCGGTCTGGGCTAGTAGGGATCGTCTCTATCCGCAGAGAGGATTTACCTCTCCAACAATTTGGCAACTTCGCTCGGGAGAGTCTTGTCTCTTTGGTTTTCTTGTTTGCTTGCTTAGATAGCTTTCTGGATTGAATTTCTTGTTGTCTCTTGCTTCCTGCCCTGCCTAGATGCTGTAAACCAAGCTTCAGACTGCTTGTTTCTCTTTTTTTTTATTTGGAAAACTTATTAGCGCGACTTTTCTTCCCACATTCGCGCCAGTTGGTGCATCTTGCTAACTGACAACCCGCGCCAATCCATTTCTAGTGCGAGTTACAGCCTGACAATCGCGCCAGGCCTGTGAACTTTTCCAGTTTGCTTGTTTGCAGCCTTCCAAGCTTGGGTTTTGTGTCTAGCTACACCTTTTTCAATCACTTGAGTGTGTCAAAGTCTTGTTTGACTGGTTTTGAGTCTCTTTTTTGAGGAATTCTTAATTTGATTTCCTTTTATCATTACTTGGAGGTTTGTCTCAGTCTTTTTACAATTTTGCATCTTTTTGCTTTAGTTTTTGCAAAAACAATTTCCCCCTCATTCGCCAGGGGGGGCTAAATTGTGTCTGAGTGTTAATCGCCTTTGAGTGTTTTTAGTTTATGATCTTTGGAACTCACACCCGTTTTTTCTTATTTTGCACTTGATTGGTTCTTAAGATTACATTAGAATCGTCGTGTGTTTGAGAATTCTCTTGCATAGATCACACTTGCATAATTAGAATTCTCATTTTCAGGATATGAATGAAAAGTGTGCATAGATTACATTTGCATACTTTGGGTGTTTGCCATTTTCCACCGATTTCACACTTTATCCCTAAGGCATCTAGTGGCTTTGTGCATCGAGCCTTCCTTAGGAGTTTTGGTTTTTTGTTGGTCCAGTCAACTTTTTGGTTACTCTCTTGCACTTGTCCAGTGATTGTTAAACTTTTTATTGCATTATTCAAGTGATTTACTTCTTTTTCACTTGGATTCCGCTCAGCTTTGTTTTGGACCTAGATCACATGGCTCATTGAAGTCTTTGGTGTTTTTCTTCGTTTTGAAAGACTGTCTTGGTGTTTCGGGGACTTGATTGTGTTCTCATTGAGTGAAGTTTGTCTCTTTTACTCGTCATTATTATCTCTCAAAATTTGTTTAGTGCACTTTGCCATTGGAAAGAAAACAAACAATCTCTTTTGCTTTGAATTAGTTAATGGAAATTAGAGCTTTTCGTTGTTGTTAGCGATTAGTGACTTTAAAGAAAAGTTTTGTTAATTGCCATTAGCTGCATTAGGGTGGTTGTTGATTGTTTTATGGTCATTTTGTTGGATTGAAAGTTCTCAACTCTCTCGTAGTTAGTGTTCATCGAACGAAATGATACTTTTTGGCATATAGCTTGCATGTAGGGAATTGTGAGAGATTACATACGGTAGGACCTGGAAATCGAAACTTAACTAAAGATCAACCATAAAATGAACTTAAAAACGCATTGGAACATAACGCTCACTGATTAGAGGTCTAGGCTAGAGACGTGCTCCGACGTCGTTAAACCTAGTCACTGTTGTTTCACACTACGGTTGGGTGATTCCTCCTTTTGTGACTCGATAGTGGTCTACAACGGACTTGAGCTCCCACGTACCATCGCGTATATAGGGGAGACCCCACTAGGTTATCATCCTTTATCCACAGGAAGCCGTGTTTGACGCCTTACAAGCCGTAACGCACCGAACACATCATTCGAGAAGATTGACTGCCGTACGGGAAGTCCTTGGTTTTCATATGACTGCCAAGGTGTATATGCAGTTTTACGGATTTGTTTTGTTAACCCTTTGCCTAGTCTCTCCAGAGTAGTCACTTTTGATCCTTTTCTGACTCCTTAAATGAAAAGGCTCACTTGAGCAGTTTGTCACTTCGAGCTCACAAAACATTCGAAGGCGACTAGAGTCACCTTTTTGTCCTTTTCTCGACTCCTAAAACATGAAAAGGTCAAGTTGTGTCTTTGCGTCTTAAAATTCATTTGGCCACGATAAACATTACCTGGTTAGATCTTGTGTGTGTTAGCTTGAGTAGGTTTCTTTTTCGATGGCAACTTTTCCGGGGTTCACCAACCCAGCGATCCCCTCTAACGGGAGCCCTGGTCACTTCCCTCCTTTTGGGAATGTTGGTGCTCCTTACATGGCAACGTTGTCCCTCCCAGGGTTAACTGTTGGGTTGCCTGTTTGGTTGTTCTCAACCTCTTTGGTCCCTGCCGTCTCACAGTCTAGTCAATCCATCCCTCCACCTGAACAACATCATGTTGACTCTAAGGTGGATCTCTCCCCTTCTACGCCCACTTCTACGTCCTCATCTTCTACTTCACCTGGTGAAAGTCTAGAATCGAGTAACCTGGTGGCTAAGAAGAAGAATAAGAAGACGAAGAAGAAGAAGGCTACTAAGGGAGAGGTTACAAGTGCAGTTACCCCCTCAAGTACACCTGAAGTCGGGCCCCCTTCCGCTCCTCCGCGGAAGGTCAAGTTTCCTTGTCGATTATTCAAGGAGGACCATCTTCTTCGCGATTATCCTGGCACCTCCAGGGTCTTAGAAGTATGGTCTCGTGATCCGGCCCGCCCCTCATCATCCTCTGAAGCTCACGTCGATGCTACCTTATCAGTTGGGAATGGTAAGGGAAAAGGGAAGATTCGAATCCCCTGTAGACTTTGTGAAGGCAATCATCCCCTTCACCTTTGTCCACTCATGGATAAAGCCTCCAGTGTCTTGGAAAGTCTTATAGCTCCTTCACCCCAACTTCCCGTTGGTTATCAACGTCTCTCTGCAGCTGCAGATCGTCCCCCTGCTGACAAAGAGATTGCTTCAAATTCTTCTCTTGTCCAGGCCCCTCTTCCCGAACCCGGCTGTCCCTAGCCTTTTCCAGACTAGCCATTGGTCGGAAAGAGTGTCAACTCGAGTCCGCAGCTCGCTCGCTCTATTTCGGAAGAGAATCACGCCCATGTTCTTCTCGTCTCTTCAGATTCTCCTGAGTCCCGACATGACTCTCCTAACCCAACTGCTCCCGAAGATTCTCCTTCGGTTCCTTTAGCACATGGGGGCAATCATACGATTCCTCCACCAAGTAGTCTGGTCGCTTCCTTTGATTGGAATCGCCTGATCGCCGGTCGCCTTCCATCCCATATGCCTTTCCAGATCACAGTACATGCATGTGCTAAGGCAGTACCTGGCACTGTTTTGGATGAAGGGGCGTCTGTCAGTCTTATGCCGTACACTACTTGGCAAGCTTTAGGTTCCCCGCAGCTTGGGCCAGTCACTCAGAATCTGTTGGCCTTCGACGGAGGAGCCTGTCCATCTCTAGGAGTTCTCCCGAAGTTCCCTATTACTTTGGGAGGCAAAACCGTCTATATAGATGTCTTGGTTACCCAAGGTGTTTTAGACTTTAGTCTTCTCCTTGGTCGCGACTATGTTTACGCCATGGGGGCCCTCGTTTCTTCACTTTTCCATGTGGTTTGCTTTCTGCACGATGGAAGAATTCTGACTATCGATCAAGTGTCATTCGTTAGTCCCCCGATGCCTCCTGCGTCGTTGTCGTCCCCTCCTAGTTTTCATCCACCAGTTGCATCTGCCTCATCACAGATCAACTACGTGGCCACCTATCCCGTGCCTGGACCCAGTGATGTCGTCGTCGTGCATAGTTTCCTGGAGGCATTGGGCCCTGACTTCCAAGATGTTTCCCTTCCATCGGGAGTGGCACTCTTGGAAGCCCCTACTTCTTGTTCATTATGATGAAGTTCTGGTGGAGCATAGTTCGTTTCCCTGTGTCAAGCTCCTTAAAAAATGAAACTAGGTTTTGTGGAGCATAGTTCCTTTCCGGTGTCAAGCTCCTTAAAAAATGAACCTAGGTTTGGCGGAGCACAGTGCCTTGTCTTGTGTCAAGCTCGTTAAAAAATGAAACAAGGAGTCACGAGGATAGTTTTGATCTTATGTCGACCTCGTTAAAAAATGAAATAAGGGTTATGAGGATAGTTCTTTTACTGTGCCAACCTCATTAAACAATGACACAACTCCTCCTTTTCCAAATCGAGTCTTTGATTAAGATCTCATAAAATATAAGTCGAGTCTTTCAATGAAGCTTGGGGGGCATGTACCTCGTTTTGCGTCATTATGCTTGGGGGCATGCGAACTCATAACAAGCATAGTTTTTCGTTTCAAGCTTGTGTAAACATGAAACCGAATCCAAGCAAAGTTCTCCATGGTTCAAGCTTGTGTAAAAATAAACCCATACCCATTTTACTTCTCGTGATTGTTGTCTTTATCCACTGAATTCTGCTAGATGAGCCTTGGTTGTTTTCATCCCATCGCCGCCATCTCTTTGGCCAATCATATGCTTTCACTTGGTTGTTTTTCCTTTCCTGAGGAACAGCAGTGATGAGTGGTTTTATTAGCCAGCCTCTTGACCATTACATGTTTTGAGAAGTTCCACCATTGCCGGAACCAGTTGCTAACCGTTATGCCACTTGTTCCTCTAGGACGAGTCTCCTTTAAGCTCTTTTTCTGACTCGTAAAATATGAAAAGATTGCCGAGTATTTTCCCTTTTTGACTCGTTAAAGAGAATAAAAATGGAGGTCTAATTTTAGCTCTTTTCTTACCGTCTAAATATGAAAAGATTGCCGAGTTATTCCTCTTGACTCGTTAAATGTATATAAGAGGCGGTCATCTTTAAACCCTTTTCCGACCATGTAAAAACCAAAATATTGTCGGACCCTTGTCGTTTCCGGTTCGTTAATGGTTATGAAACAACGTGATGTCGATTACTTTTTTACATTTTCAGATCGATATCACTACTCATGAAAAGTACTCCTCGATCGTAATGGTCGGGCGGTTCTTTCGAGCATTGTTTTATACTTTTTCGGGCTCGGGAGACACAACTTTACGAAAAAGGACCCCCCTGGAGTTTACTTTTCTGTTGTCTTTTCAGACTCTCTAAATAGGAAAAGACGTCAAGTTTCTCCTTTGTCAGGCTCGTTAAAACTTAATGACATCGGACTCCGTCACAATGACATTCACAAGCATATGCTATACCCATCAAGCTTGTTAAAAATAACTGGGGTACTCGCCAGAAATGGTGGGGAAAATGGATCCATAATCATCGTCGTGTCAGCAGTATGTCGCTCTTGAACATGGAACTAGTCTGCATTCATGTCTGGGTGGGAACATCTCATCTTGTTTTACACTAGCCTCCGTGGGTTTGGGTTATCCTATTTGACCTCTCATCTGCTCATTTCCTTGTCACCATGACCTCTGCTCATTTGATGTCAAATACTGCCAACTCCGCTATCGTGCCGCCGATATGTTCAAGAGAAGTTAACCTCTGCAGCAATACAACCTCCTCTGATACCTCACATAATTTTGTATCACCACAACATCTTTCCTCTCTCTCTTGTCAATGATGTGGGAAACATTATGGCCCACCTTTAATCAAGATCACTTCCTGTCGACTTCAGCTCACTATCCAGGAAGCTGATCTAGAGACTCCCTTTGGTGCCTTGGAGCCTGCATGCCTCAATGGCAGGTTCTTCGTGTTCGACGAGAGGTTTTCATCATTGGCCTCGGATCGAATGATTCTACGGGTGTTCGACGCCAGCTCATTCATTCGCACGCCGTAGATTGTACCTATAGTACCTTGAGGGCCATTGTCATTATTGATGGTACCTCTCACGTCTGTTAATAGTTTTCATTATTGACTGGCAATCAGACGATGTTCATGCATGTTCGACTTCAACTCATACATTCGCATGCTTGAACTTGTACTCTGTACGGGTCGAGATGGAGCACAAGACCCTGGATTTTGTCTATTGGAATCCAGGCTGCGATTTGTGGCTTATTATGATCATTACATGACTCATTCACTGGATGGCTGTGACCATGCCTGAGTCTATTTATCGATCCTCTCTGGATGGCTGCGTCCATACCTTGGATCTAGATCGTTATGTACTCTATTATGGATGGCTGCGCCCATACCACATACATCATGTACTTGATATATCAGTTGTACTTCTTTACGCAGGTTCTCCGGCAGCCGTGTTTTCAGTCACACATATTCTTGTAAAGCATTTCACCCCTCTCTCTCTCGGGCCTCATGCTTTAGGGGGCATCTGTTACATAGCAATTTGTCACTGTTTGTCACCGTCCCTGTTACCCCTCTCCTACACATTGGAGGACTCATTCTGGGACCTGTGAGAAGTGACATGACCTGAAACCACTTGCATCATCTTCCTCTAAGTATGAGCTTCATATGCCCTGAAGACATCTCCTGCAAAATCTCCATGAAAACAGCTCTTTTTGCATTAGCGCGGGTCCTCAGTTCACTGCCTGCGCCAATGAGGGAAATCCTCTAAAAAGGGCGTGCTATTGGCGCTCTGTCTCAGAGTCGCACTCACGCCAACCGAATTGAGTAAATTTTTCAACCAACAAGCTCCCGAAGGTTCTCTTCAACCCATTCACCAACTGAATCTATGGTGAGCTAGGATGGTTTGGCTTCGAATCTCCATAGAAGGGAAAGTGGTTTGCCACCTTTCATGGAAGTTTCCAAGTGATAAAGCCAATCCCATGAATAATGTGGTTGATCCTATCTCTTTCTTCTCTATCTATAAAAGCTTGCCTCTATGCCTTGAGCAAGCTAGTCACAATAGTTAGAATTACAATAGTTCCAGGAGTTTAAGAGTTTGAAGCTGCAAGAGCCTTCTTTGCACCCATAAGGCCAAATCTAAGTAAGGATATCCTTGTCACCCAAAGAGAGAGAGGCTTGTTCCTCATCCCAACAAGCTTTGCAAGACTTGTGTAGCTGACTACCCAGCCAAAGGAGGATTTGACGTCAGAACAATGGTTGTATTCTTCTTTGTTATTTATTAATAATAGATGACTATCATTATGGTTCCACTCCCATTGTTTTATGTTTGATGTTGAGTTCTATCTTTTCTGACCGATATATAATTGCATCTACTAGATTTTACGCTTGTTTTCGTGTTGTTCTTTGTGTGTGCAGGTATCCAATCACGGAGATCGTGGGGATCGTGACCGGCCAAAGCAAAGGAATGAAGGTGACATCTCTTCGACGAACACTAGCGTTGGAATCCAAGTAGGTTCTCACCATCTACTTTGTATTTGCAATTAGGAACTTGCGTGGTAGCATTGTGTGATTGTTGCTAGACCCGGTCTGGGCTAGTAGGGATCGTCTCTGTCCACAGAGAGGATTTACCTCTCCAACAATGGTTTTCTTCCCATGGTATTTTGTAGATCCAATCAAGGTAACTATAGTTATGTTCTATTCCAGGGTTAATGGATTAGGGTGTATGAATGCTTCAACATGTATATATATGTATTAAAAAATTGAAAGGAACATAATGAAAAATCATTCTGGTAGTCCCAGTTTTGGCATCTAAGGGAAAATCTCTATGTATTTGTTTTATATTCTCATCATTGTTTATTTTATGTTTCTAGAATTTGTATGCAATTAATTTTTGTACAGGGTTAAAACCTACAATAGGGACTTTAAAGGATAACATCCAACATGAGGTTCATCTTTGGGAACCTAATTCATTGGAGAAGGCATTCAGGGTGGCAAGAAAAGTTTCAAGAAAAATTATGGTATCAAGGAGGCCTGCCACTCACAACTATAAATATGGAAGTGTTGTCGCTCATAGCCTTCCACAATATACAAGGTTGAAACCACAACAACTGGAGGAAAAAACAGCAAAAGTGTTTTGTTACAACTGTAATAGAAAATACACTAAAGGTCGTAAGTGTGTTGAGACGAAATTATTTTACATAGATTGTGAAGAGGAGGAAGAAAAGGAATAAGAAGCATCAAAATCATAATAGATACACAAGGAACCAACCTTAGGGGATGACAAGGAAGGAATGAATCCGTCCATATGTTGTAATTCACTAGCAGGAATTACCACTCCTCAAACTCTCAAGGTAGAAGGATATATCAAGAAGAAAAAGGTAATAGTATTGATTAATTCAAGTAGTACACATAATTTTATTCATTGTAAGATAGCTAAGGATTTGAATTTCCTTTTATACACAGCACCATAAAGTCAAGTGATGGTTGCATATGGAGGAACTATCAATTTATCATGGAAGTTCGATAATATCAATCTAACCATGGCAGAATATGTATTGAATAGTCCAGTGATTTCCATTCCATTGGGTGGTGTTGATGTTGTATTAGGAATTCATGATAAATATTTTGAAGAAGCAACAATGAGGTGTAATTGCACAAATATACTCACTAGATGTTCAAACATCTAAGTTTCCCATTTCGTTATATCTCCAAAGAGTCCTTAACAGTAATTCCAAGGTATTTGAGACTCCCAAGGGTCTCCCACCTATTCTTGATCATGATCATGCTATTCACTTTATTCTAGGAAGTGTTCCTCCAAACATCAGGCCTTATAGACATCCCTATGCCCAAAAGAGTGAAATTGAACATATGGTTGCAGAAATGCTAGAGGCTGGTATAATTCAACCTAGCCGAAGTTCTCTCTCTGCTCCAGTAGTATTGGTACACAAGAAGGATGGATTTTGGCATATGTTCCCGGATTATAGGGAGCTCAACAACCTCACTATTAAAGATAAATTTCCGATTCCTGTCATTGATGAATTGTTGGATGAATTACATGGAGCAATTTTGTTAGTCTGAAAATTATTAGTATGCGTACCAAAGAAAATTCACCTAAGTCATTGGTGACAAGTGAGCCTAACAAAAAGATATGGTTGTTTATGCTTCATATCTGCAATGAAATAATAAGAAAACCCTGTAGTAAAAAAATCATATGCCGCCCAAAACATAGAACCACAAGAAATAACCGATGTAATAACCCAATAGAAGCTTTGAATGAATAATATTTTTATTAGAAAACACCGAGTGAAAAGGATTTACAACATGGGTCTTCAACATCCCCCTCCGTGGGATCGGTTCCTTGATATTCTTGTGCTTCAGCGATATGTTTCTCTCTCTCAATATGTAGAAAAACCCAAAAGCAAGATGGAATTCAAGTGGGAGCTCAAATGTAGGAAGATGATAGTGGTGACGATGATAATGATCATGGTGAAGAATGAATGGAAACCCCTCTTATTTATAACAAAGTATTGGGATCAATTAGGAATTGGAAAATAATAAAATATTATTGACCAAATCAAAATCTAATTGTTAGGAATAATTTATTATATTTTTGGAGAGGGAAAAGATATTCAAAATAGTCAAAAATCTTTATCTAGAAAATGGTTGAAGTAATTAACAAATAAAATGATTAATTTAACACTTTGCGATGATTAAGAAAGTGTGAATTCGAAATCATTATTAAATAGTGATTTACCAATTATTCCAAAAAATAAAATTAAGGAATAATAAATAACGAGTGATATATTTTATTATTCCTAGGTGATTTAGTCAAATGTGACAAGGAATAATTATCATATAATGATTTAATAATTATTCCTAGAGAAAATTAAATAAATGATGATTTATTCAATTATTCTCATGGGGTTTTTAAATTTTACTGAAAAATAATTTAATAAAAATGATTTACTAAATCATTTCCTATGGTGAAAGTGATTTTACTATGGTAAAATTAATCCTACATGGTGTATTTCAATCCACCTAGTTCGAAATGGCTAGGTGATCATTTTTTAGGTGATAACATATTCCCCCCAATGTACAAGCATCTAGAGAAAATCATATGACCAAAATATATTGTAGATTACACTTCCATGAGACACCAAAGGGGAGAGAGGGAAAGAGAGAGAGAGAGAGAGAGATGAAGCAATGCAAGGAAGGATGAACGAAGGGAGGTGGCAAGACCTACTAATATAATATAAGCCTCCTTTAATTTTGGAGTACATGATCTCAAATGAGGCGGGGGAGGCATACCCATACCTGCCAAGATAGCTGAGTACAAATATAATGGTGTTCTTAACAATGTGGGACTGAGATACAAAGTACATGATATGTTGGCATCAGTGGGCCATAATTTGATACAATAATACAATGAGTCCCATATACATAATGTGCATGGAAAAAAAAGGCCAGGACTAAATATAATGACATCTATGTACATGAGATAGCATGCCCCTCAAGCTAACATGGTGAGGGGGAATCAAAACCAAATAAGCCATGTTAAATAGGCATTGACAGGCTGGAATTTACTGCCAACATCTAGGGGATCTCCCTAGTGAAAAATCCCAATTAGACTCTACACCATTTAGTTTAGGGACCCCATCCGGCATGTAGGCCTGGTTGTCGTCTCGTTGGTTGAATTTTTCTTTAGACAAGGAAGGGAATATTAGTTAAACAGAAAATATAAACTTGAATAACCGCAAGTAAGTAATTGATGAATACCCAATAAAACAGATACCATAAATAACAACAACAGAACTTCAAAGCATGAATCTTAAGAAAAGCATTGTTATCAAGACTTCAAAAAAGATCGCGCATAGGTAAAAAATAAATTTAGCAACCAATAATGAGTTCAAGATTATTTAACCATTTAAAAAACAAGTGAGTGCATGATCCACAATGATACTATGCCAATATCAATAAAATTGTTTATCAACATAAGCAAAAGGCCATCATATCATATACCATCCATGTGTTGCAAAGGAAAACTCACAGTGCCAAAAGATGCATGAGGAGACAATACACCAAAGCTCCTAGTAACTTTCAACTCATTAAGTTGATAATATCCATGGCACCAACATATAATGTCTTCATTGAATCCAACATTGGAAATATACTATTACTCCTTGAATTCATTAAAATAGCATAAGTTCTCAAAACAATATGCACCACAATAAGTCCAAAGCTAAAAGTCCTTTTACAATATGCCATGAGGGTATATTTATAGAAAAGAGGGTGAATTTTGGTCTACCCATGACTCTTGGACTTCCTCATGACTCTTAGACTTCCTCATGACTCTTCAAATTCCTACTTTGTCCTACTCTATCCTACCTTGTTATTCACAACAAAACAAGCTAATTCTACCCTATCAATTTAGTAATAGATAATTCTAGGACATCTCTGTGTAGTTGTGCCATCAGATAGGTGTTCCATAGCCCATATTCAGTGGCTATTGGGGTTATCTTTGGCTACTCTTCATCATGTCTATGGAGAAATTCAAGGGCATCTGGAATGAGAGTGCTTCTCTTGACCTTGATCTAATTGGCTAGAGTTACTAGCTTCGTGTACATCCTCACCAGTTCCACCACATACCATGTAATGTTCTCCTTTGTGACCTACAAATCACTTGTGTTGGAAGCTTGCCTGAAAGGGTCAATAAATGCTTGAACCTCTTGTAGGATTTCCTCCTACTTCCTTACTTCTCCAACTGCTCCAATAGAGGGAACCCCATGAATTTCAATCATAGACTCTAACCCACTCAGAAGATGTTTGTAAGAAACAAGAACTTTTTCAACATCCCTAGCCAGCTTATCCTATGATTGGATCCTAATACGTAGCTGGAATTTGTCATTCTGGGTGGTAATCCAATCATTCTTCGAGAGAACTATCGGTGCCTCTAGATACTTATTTATCCACTCATGAGTATTGTCAAGAGTTGTAATGGCTTGTTTCAGCATGGAGGATTTTTCCTTCGTGTCGAACTATATGGCTAGGATAGGGGACACAGTGCTCATAGTCCATTTTCATGGCTTCTCTCAAGGTATTAGCTTCTTCATTAATTGAAGATTGTAATTCCTTCGTGCTCAAGTGGGCTAAGTGAAGTGCTATATTATATTCTTCTAACCTCCTCTTGTCTTATTCTGCTCTTGAAGCTCTTTGTTTAGATGCATAAAACTTGCCTTGGATTTATGCAATCTGCTTGCTCATTCTTCCCACATTCAACTCCGTTACGGTCACAAAGGTTGTCCCGGCTAAGGTGATCATTTAAGGATTTATCGTGGTGTCTAGGATGATCTCCTTTTTTGTGGTCACTAAAAGAGGCTTCGTAGGGTTCTTGGCATAATATTTCCTTCTTTCTTGCATGATATTACAATTGACTTGGTTGAAGGTAAGTCTAGTTAGGTCTATCACTTCCTCTTCCTCCTCATCGGGAATGCCTAACTTTTTAAGAGGAAGATGCCCTTTGCTGATGGGAGTGGATGGGGGAACATCCATCACGGGAAGTTCATCTTGCTCATTGAGTTGTTAATGTTGTTAGAACTCTTGCTGAGCTTTCTTGTCGGCCTCTTCCTGTTGTCTCTTCAATTCTTCTTCTTCCTGCCTTTTCTTTTCCTCTTCGGCCTTCTTCATTTGTTCCTCCTCTAGTATCTTCTTTTCTTGCTCTTCTTGTTCTTGTTTCTTCTTGAGATATTCTTCCTATTTTCATTTCTCCTCCAGCTCTTTTTGCTCCCACCTCTTCTTTTCTTCTTCCTCTTGGGCCCTCTGTTCCTCTTCTTGTATTTGTAGTCGGTCTTCCTCCTGTTGTTTCTTTCTTCTTTCCTCCTCTTGTCATTTTTTCTCAGGGTGGTGTTCGGGCTACTGGTCTCCTAATTTTTGCAACCATCTTCGTTCTTCTTCTCTTTTTCTCTTCAGCTCCTAATTTTTCTTGGCTAAGGTCACATTTATCTCCTATAAATTTTCCTCATCTTGTTCGCTCGGAGGATATTTTGTTTCTTCACCTTTGTGCTTATTCATTTTCCCTCCTATATTTTGTTGTTAATTTTTCTCGTAAGCGAGGCTAACATTTCTTGTAGGCTTACATTCTCTTGGGAATGCTCAGATTTCTCATCCTCTTTTTCTTATTGTTTCCTTGGGTTGAACTCCCTAGTCTCATTGTACCAATTTCTGACTTTATCTTCATGAGATTTCCTGGTGTGCAGGTATGACCAGTTAAAATTGGCCTTCTTGCAGTGAGCTTATACCACTCTTCTATGGTCATAATTACAGTGATTCAAGGTCACAAAATGGAATCCCTTTATCTCCTCAGCTTCCACCTCAACTTCCTTGAAGTTTTCAACAGTATATGCCCCAATAGTGAGAGGGAAGGTGGGCCAAGGCTTCTTCTTCCCCTTACTCAGTGTATTTTGAAAAACCTGTAGTCATCTCATAAAATACCTCATGTAATAGTAATTTGTCTGTGGTGAACTTGGGAAGTGCATGAGGGTTTTTGTATGAGCCAAAACCCCGATGAATGTACCCTCCTAGATAGGGAACCAATTAGCTACCTTAGCAATAGTTTCCATGGCCCTCTTCGAAATGCAAGGAGGATCCTCTCCGAAGAGAAACTGGTATAATGGGGTGATGAATGTCTCAAAGGTGGACTCGTGTACACTTTTATAGTCTGGGTCCCAAAAGATCTTATAGTGTTGGTGCATATGTTTTGCCGCATTTTTAACCCAGTTGTAGCTCCAATGGTCGAACTGACATCTTGCACAAACTGCATCCAATAGGTATGAGTCCATGTAGAATTTCTATGGTTGGTCTTCCTCAAGATGTTTTGTTGCTTATATGTTAGTCCTTAATGTGGAAACTAGGATGATAGCCCAGTTGAAGATTGTGCCTCTAGTGGCAAAGGCATACATGATAGGGACCCGTGTCCTAAGGAAGGTATTGATGTTAGGCCTATCGAACAATCGATTCATCATTACAGTGCTGAGTTGGTATACTTTCTTCAGATATTCCATCCAATACACTTGATCATTCTTTACCTAGATATTAGAAGGGTCTTTCCATCAAGTCCTTAAAATGTCCTTCGTTGGAACTGGGAAATCTGACAGCCATCTAGTGTTGAATGATTCCTCCTTCTCTAGCAACCTGTAATAAGCAGCAATGTCCACCGAAGAGATGGTTGTGAAAGGTTCACTTGTATGATTTCTTACTATCCACCGATCTGTGTATGTGTTCTGTATAACCCAATCAATGGTCTCTGCGCAAGGGAAGACAGGCGAATGCAAGGACACTTTGTTGAGTTTAGACCTCTTGACATTGATATATACCTAGAAGTCTTCCTCGTCCTTAGAGATGTCCTGCTCAGAAAAAATTGCATAAATGTTGAACCAGGAGAGCTTAGTGGTCTTGTTGAGGTTAAATGTTGTGTCCTTGTAAATAGGAGGTGATGGACCCTACCTCTTGTATGCTTCTTTTGGTGCTCTTCCAAGAAGGCTTGATTACCAAAGGTGTCATCTCGCCAGAGAAAGAGGAGATCGAAATGAACTCAAGATCAATGTCGTCTGACATGTTAAACAAACAATCACACAATGAGAGGAATGGCATGAATAATTTAAAAAATAGAAGCAAAATGCAAGTCAAGGCTTCAGATCTCCTTGCAAGGTCCCCAAGGGAAATTCTTTTTAAGAGAGGTCATTGGCTTGCATAGTTCAGGGGTCGTTGGAACTGAGAGGATAATATGTGTGACTTAGCGAATAGGGCAGGTTAGGTCACGACTTTAGGTAGGTTGTATGTTTGCAATTCGCAGGGATCACGTGGTTGCAGGAGTCACAAGGGTCATTGGGTCCGAAGGTCGTGTAGGTTTTAACCTCGTGCAAAAATTACCTGCATACAAATTCTAGAAACATAAAATAAACAATGGCGAGAGCATAAAACATAAAACAAATATACACAGAGATTTTCCCTGGATCCCAAAACTAGGACTACCAGATTGATTTTTCATTATATTCCTTTCAATATTACAATACATATATATACATGTTGAAGCATCCATAAACCCCAATCCATTAACCCTGGATTAGAACATAACCATAGTTCCCTTTACCAGATCTACAAAATACAATGGGCAGAAAACCATCATGCCCAAAACCATATGACAAACCATAGGTAGGTCTGCCCAACTAATATAGGGTCCAAAAAAATTTCTCCAGGGCACTACCCCAGACCCCTTAGAGGGGGGTTGTCGCCCCCTTGTGACCCCCTCGTTGTGCCCAGCACAACAAAGGGGTGCTTGGCCACCCCCCATCTTCATTACTGGGGTTAGTCACAAAAATAATATAACACACACCCAACATTCCCCCACTTGTTGTTTTCTTTCCACAAGAGAGCTTAGTCATTGGTTCAGCCATGCAATGCCCTTTGTTTCTCTACACCAATAGAACATCTCAGTGCTCATAGAATTTGTCAATGCATCTGCAGTATTCTTCAAAGTGTCCACCTTTACCAACAACACCTTTTTTTCCTCAACCATATACCTCATAAAGTGATAATAAACATCAATGTGATTTGTCTTTGAATGATAAGCAGGGTTCTTTGCTAAGAAAATTGCACTTCGGCTGTCACAATATATCCTTATATCTCATTGTACTAACCCCATATTTGAACACAATATCTGCAACCAAACTACTTCCTTTCTTGCATGAGTCACTACCATGTATTCTGCCTCTATAGTTGAAAGTGCCACTACATGTTGTCTCTTACTCATCTAACTGACTACACCACCAAATAGGTTAAACACATACCCACTTGTAGATATTCTCTGATCTAGATCTCCAACCCAGTATACATCAACAAATCCATGGATGTCCAAAACTCTGTCCGATCCTAGTTTTCCTTTGTAGCACATACCATAATCACTAGTGCCATGCAAATACTTAAAAAACTGCTTCACTAATGTCCAACGCTCCTTCCCTGGTTTTGATATAAACTTGCTCAATAGTCCCACTGCATGTGCAATGTCTGGTCTAGTACAGACCATTCCATACATCAGGATATCGATTTCACTTGCATTTGGAACACGGGACATGTCCTCTTCCTCTTCGTGTGCCTTGGGACATTTTTCAACAGATAACTTTACACCTACAAGAATAGGAACCTTCACTGGTTTATTATCCTGCATATTAAACCTCTACAATATTGTCTCAACATACTTCCTCTGGTTTAACCATAGCTTCCTTTTTTCATGATCATGTTTAATTTCCATGCCCAAAATATAGTTTGCAGCACCAAGGTCTTTCATGTTGAATTTGGAGGACAATTGGGTCTTTAATTCCTGGATAATTCCTTTGTTATTTCCAATCAACAACATATCATCCACATACAAGACCAAATAAATAACATGGTCACCAATTAATTTAAAGTACACACAGTGATCTGCTTTTCTTTTGGTGAAGCCAAGTCCCCATATATATATGTATCAAATTTCTGATACCACATCCTTAGTGATTGTTTTAACCCATACAAAGATATTTTGAACCTGCATACCAATTATTTCTTACCCTTCACCGTAAATCCTTCAGGTTGCTTCATGTAGATCTCTTCTTCCAGATCCTCGTGAAGAAATGTTGTCTTCACATCCATCTATTCTACCTCAAAATCAAAAGTGGAAGCAACAGATAAAAGTAATCTAATAGAAGCTACCTTGGCAATAGGAGCAAAAATATCACCAAAATCGATTCCCAACACCTGGGAATAACCTTTTTCTACCAACTGAGCTTTGTATTTCTCCACCTTCCCTTTTGCATTCATCTTCTTCTGAAATACCCATTTGTTTTCAATGAGTTTCCTTCCAGCCAGCAACTCCACCAAATCCGAAGCCTCATTTTTGTGCAAAGATGTCATTTCATCAACCATGGCCTCTTTCCAGAGTTTTCCATCCTCTGAATCTATTGCTTCCCTCAAAGTTCTGGGATCATCATTAGTAATAGATAAATAAAATTTTGAATAGAAAGCAGTTGTACTATACCTTTCTAGTTGCCTTCTTTCTCGAACTGATCTTCTCACAGCTCAAGTTTGTGGCTCTTCATCTTCTGATTCTTCTTTTTTTGTAGAGTCTGATTCCTCCTCCTTTAGCTCAAACTCTATCTTCTCAAGTTCTTTTGGTAGGACTTCATGTTTAATAACATATTTCACCTCTCTAAACACCACATCATGGTTGTACATAACCTTCCTTTTTTCTGGATTCCAAAAATTATAACCTTTTAACCATCCTTTTATATAATAAAGATGCACTTTTCAAATTTACTATCCAACTTGGTTCTTTTCTCCTTTGGAACATGTAAATTTGCATCACATCCAAATACCCTCAGATGTAAAAGAGAGGGTTTTTTACTAGTCCATACCTCTTATGGAGTTGTATCCTCCAACATTGATGAAGGTGATATGTTGACCAAGTAACATGCAGTCTCCACCGCCGCTGCCCAAAATTCTTGTCCTAACCCAACACCACTGAGCATGCTTCTTTCATTTTCCATCAACGTCTTGCTCATTCTTTCTGCAACTCCATTTTGTTGAGGTTTGTATGGATTAGTCTTCTTCTGTGCTATACCACACTTCTTATAGAACTCTTCAAATTCCTTCTTGCAAAACTCTCCACCGTTATCTGTCCTCATCACATTTATCTTTTTCTTTATTTGGTTTTCCACCAAAGCCTTAAATTCTTTAACCCTGTCAAATACTTCAGATTTCTTCTTGAGGAAATATATCCATGTATTCCTTGAGAAGTCATCTATAAATGATACATAGTACACACACTTATTCATTGATGGAACCGACATGGGTCCAAACACATCACTATGCACAAGCTTTACTATTTGTTTCACCCTCTTAGCACCAGAGGGGAAACTCACCCGATTCTGCATCCCATATACAAAATTTTCACAGAAATCAAAATATAGAGAGAAATTAGACATACCTTTTACCATACCATTACCATGAAGTATTCGAAGGCCCTTCTCTCCAATATGTCCAAGCCTTTGATGCCATAGCGTAGTCTTTTCTCCGGAGACCACTAGATTTTCTACTCCACTTTCAAGAACCACAGAACTGTTGAACCCATCAATAGTAGTGCTAACTTGAAGCTTGTATAGAATTCCAATCCAAACACCCTGCATCAATACTAGTGCTCCCAAAACCATCTTGTAGGTATCTTTCTCGAACACTATTTTTACACTTGCATCATCCAGCTTGCATATAGAAATTAGATTTCTGGCCAATGCAAGAATATGCAGAACACTCGGAAGTGTTCTAATCCTTCCGCCTTGGAACTTCAACTTGACTTTTCCATGACTGATGATTCTAGCCTTCTTGTCATCCCCTAAGAAGACATCATCACTATCATATTTATCATACTCGTAGAACCACTCCTTGTGGGGAATGAAGTGAAAGGATGCACCTGAGTCAATCAACCATGCCTCATGATCTACATGTGTACTTGAAGAAGAAGTCAAGTACACATACCCACCTTCATTTGAGGTGGTTTTTGCCTCTGCAGAAGGAGCATCATCAGATCCCTTCCCTTTCTTAGGAGCTTTATATCTAAAATACTTTTTGAAGTACAGGTTTTCCTAGAGATTTAGATCTCCGTTTGGATTTAGATCTCCCACTCGAGGATTTATTTTTGTTTCTATTCTGGGACCGTCCTCATATAGACAAGGCGTCACCATTCAGGCCCTCCATATTTTTCCATCTCATCTCCTCTGACAACAAGGATGAGACTATTTCATCAAACTATAAGGCAGTGCATTGCTACCTATTGCAACAACCAGACTATCCCACGAATCTGGTAGAGAACACAACAAACTGATGCACTTATCTTCATCTGTAATCTTTATATCAACAGATAACAATTGGCTTACCACAATATTAAAGGCATTCAGATGCTCTGTCACCGAGTCTCCATCCTTCATCCACAGGTTATACAGGTTTTTGTGTACGAACAGTTTATTCACCAAGACTTAGATTGGTACAAAGTCCCTAAATTTTCCCACAAAGCCTTTGCCGAAGCTTCCCCTGATACATTTAACAATATTGAATCTTAGATACACAACCGTATTGTCCTCTTTGCCTTCCGATCCAACTTCACCCAGTCTTCAGTTGACATTGCCGTTGGTTTAGTACTTGGATCTACCACAATCCACTGATCTTTATCCACCAGTAGATCCTCCATCTTGAGTTTCCACAACTCAAAACTCTGACCATTAAATTTATCGATCTCTATCTTTCCACTGCTCGCCATCTTCTTTCACCACAAGAATCGATCCCGCAGATCTCCCACTAAACAGGGTCTATCACAGGCCCGAGAAAAACCCCTCAGTAGCAAAGGCATCACCTTGAAACCAAAACAACTTTGGTCCCAAATGTAGGTTTTAATCCCGTACAGAAATTACCTGCATACTAATTCTAAAAATAGAAAATAAACCATGGTGAGAGCATAAAACATAAAACAGATATACATAGAGATTTTCCCTGGATCCCAAAACTGGGACTACCAGATTGATTTTTCATTATATTCCTTTCAATGTTACAATACATATATATATAGGTCGAAGCATCCATAAACCCCATTCCATTAACCCTAGATTAGAACATACCATAATTTCCTTGACCGGATCTACAAAATACCATGGGTAAAAAACCATCATGCCCAAAACCATGTGCAAAACCATAGGTAGGTCCGCCCACCTAATATAGGGTCCAAAAAAAAATTCCCTAGGGCACTGTCGCCCCCCCGTGACTAGGCTTAGTCATGGAAATAATATAACACACACCCAACAGGTCGCTAGGTCGTGAGGTAAGGGATATCACAAGGCCACTATAGTCGTGAGGTCACATAATTTTGACTATCTCGAGTCTTAGTCATGCGACCTGTTCTTTACGGTGGCCTAGTGAAGGAGATGAAGCTCAAAATGGGGCCTTAGGGATTTACTCGGCTAAAAATCTAAGTCACTAAGAGGGGGAGTACAACTAAGAGAGAGATGGGACTTGAAATCTGGCCCAAAGGATTTTAGTTGGGTGAACACTTGACTAGAGGGTTGCAAGGTCGAAATGAGCTATGGGGGGCCATGAGAGGTGGATAAAAAACCCCAAATCAGGGAAGGTACAGAGTAAGTGGGGAGAAAAGGGAAATTGAAAATGATTAATGATAGTAGGAGAGATGAAAGGTCACTTACTTGGAAGGGTCATGTGCCTCTCTTAGTCACAAAGCCTCTTTTTCCCATGAGCACCCAAATTCAATTGCAAAATGACTAGTCAGACAAACCATTTATATAAAAATTCGCACATGCAGGGTCTAATAAGGGTCGCATAGGTTGCCAGGTCACAAGGGGTGTGAATTCACCCCTTTGAGACTTAGCAACATTACGACCTAGCGACCTCTAATGACTAGGTCGCCAAGTCACTAAGTCTCAAAGTCACAGGATTGATCAAAGAGGCAGGTTTGTGATCTTGCGACCCTGCAACCCCATTAGGGTGATCTCACGAGGTCGCATAGTCGCATTGTAAGTGAAAATTCACGAAGTATTCATTGCAACCTAGTGACTTTACTTAGTCAAAAAGAGGTAGGATACAGGGTTTGTTGGCTTAGTGGACCCTGACCCAGGTTCAACGTTAATTTAGCCAAATAAATCCCTACACTAATGACATCACTACACACCCAAAGATGGTAGTGATGTCATTTTATACCCTAACTCTGCCTTCGCGCAGATCGATAAGCCTTTTAGGGCTTATCAATATACCTCTCTTATTCAGCTTCTAGACCTTCGTGAAGGTCTACGATTGTCTTTTGCGGACCCTAAATAGGTGATTTATCCACTTACATGCTTTTGTAATTACCCTTAACTTTGTATTTACCCTGGTAGGCTTAAGTATCTGATAACTTCGACATGCATTAAGATATTCTTCGCGTAAACAAATATTATTACTTGCGTTCAGCTAATAATGTAAAATATACAGATTTGCACATTAACATAGCATTAAATCATAAACACAGTATTTAGCATAACATAATCGCATGCATTCACAACATAAGTAAATAGATCAATGCACGTAATTCCAGAATAATCGTCTTTATTAACACTTCAGATCTTCTTACAGATTCTAATTACCCTACGCACTCAGTTGCAGACTTCTACCCTAGGCCTCTGCACAAACAGTTGCAGAGACTCTCTTCTACTCTAAGACTCTTCACTCTTTCCACTAATGACCCATTACATTCATCATCTATTACCAAAATTTGCCTTAGACTCTTCTAAGACTCTACTTTTTATATAATCCCATGGTCCGCGAACCATGGGTAGGTCTTCTAAAGTCGACACAACTTACATAACAGAAGGGCGAAAACCCTTTATGACACTTTACATATTCGCACTCCGCAACCACAAAATGCGGAGACTTTACACATTTCTTACAAAAAATTGGGCTTTCTGCCCCAAAACATGGGCTTTTAACCCCAAAATTGACTCTAGGGGACCCGTTCCCAACAGGCCCCCCAACACAAATATGGTGACTCGCCCTTGAGTCACTCTACTGGCACCGAGATCTTGCTGCGAAGACCTCCTAGCTCCACTTGCACCACTGCAACTTCAGCGGTACACTGCGTCACTGCCTGCTTAACCTGCTCTACCAGCTACTCCATTGTTGGTCCTACGCTATCTGCCTGGATCTTCTACTGTGTTGTCTATAGGCTAGTCAACTTTTCCTCAATGGTGGCAGTGAGCACATAAGCCTCATCCAGCCAAGGCCCCAATCTGGCCTTGAGTACTGCCTCTCTTCGTTGCGCTACATCCACCTGTTCTTTCAATTCCTTCGCCTCCTGCAGCTTTGCCAATTTCTGTGTGATAGTGACGGTACGCGCCGCCACTCTTGCCTCGTCATACCGCTGCTGCAATTCCCTCGCCTCGGTTGCTAACCTCTGCAGGTTGGGATCTTCCTACAGACTAGTAAGTACCTCCAGCAATTTCTCAAAGAGGGCAGTGCAATCTGCCACTGCAATATCTACTGCAACAATTGCATTCTTAACAGTTGCCTCACGTTGTTCTCTGACCTCTGGTGGAGTTGAATGTTGCGCCCTCAACCCGAGCTCTATAATTTTAGGTTCAGCTCAAACTGAACCTTGGCCATCTCGGACCAAGCATCACGCACACCAGCGCCTCTTCGGGGATGTGCAGTTTTGGAATGGTTCTACACACATCTGCTACCACCACTGTTATGTGCTCATTCTTCTCCTAGACCTTCTTCCAGGTTTCTATCGCTAATGTTTTCTCAACGAACAATTGTTTGTTGTTAACCTTCTTCTCTCTAATCACACTCAGTGCGTACTGCTCTCAGGCCCTCAGCTCCGCGATCACACCTGCTTGCAGCGTGTGAAGGAATTCGCTTGGTATGAGACTAATGTTTCATAAAGTAGCCCTGTCAGCCTCTGTCTCCATGCTTAGTGCTCCATTAGGTAGCTTGACGGCCCAAGGATCCAAGGAGCGAACCATCTCCGCTGCTCCAGTGGTCCCTGATGCCAAACTAGTCGACGTCACACTACTCTTCCCTACATCAGCCTGCAGTTGAGTAGTTTGGATCTACAGCTCGCGTAGACCCGTCTGAATGGCCACCCAAGCTTGCTTCTATTGTTGCTCGAACTGCTGCAGCAATTTCGTGGTCACGTCCCTAACCTTATCCCCAATGTCATCTAAGTCACCTTTTGTCAAGGTGATCAGGTCGAGAGATATCTTAGCAGCCTTGGTCTTCTTCCGCGGCCCTTCTTTCTCTTGCTCTTGCTTCCACTTCACCCGTAAGGGGCTGCTCTCCTAGTCTCCACCACCCTGTTCACATTGCTCTACTTCCTTCGTCTGTGGTGAAGGAGACTTCTGACTTCTGTCAGAGTCATGCTCTTCCTCCTGTTCCTTTGCGGTGCGCTCCACCTTTGCTCTTGTTTTTTTCTAAGTCTCCTTTTTCCATTTTTTAGCCAACTGCTGCATCTTCGACTTGGCCTCTTCCTTCTTCTACTTTCCTGTGGACTTACTAGACCCAGCTGACAAATCTGAGACCATGCACCACTCGGCTGGCCAAAGATCGAGGACTGCTGCTATGGCATCATCCGTCGCAAGGTATGGGTGATCCAGGTGGATCTTCAGACACTAGTGGCATGGAAAAGGCTTAAAATTCAAAGTGGTGGAAAGATGATTAACTTGACATCATATCAAAGTTCTTGTTGCCCTTATTCTAACGGTGCAAACGACACTCCAATCCGAGTCTGGATGAGGAAGATAGAGGAATTCAAAGTTGGGTTGACTTTTGTTGACTGGGCAAGATTAATGAAGACACAATTTGGACTTTTTCCGGCGGACGGAATCTGGCCAACTCCGGCCAGATTCTGGGTGAAATTGTCACCTGGTTAAATTGACTCCTTCGGTCAAAATCCAAATTTTAAAAAATTCCCATGTTTTTTTTTAACAAAAAATTATTACAAAAAGGGTGGCAAGCCACCAACCCGCCACCCAATCCTATCCACATGAGTATCAGTGGAGGGGCAGGCCACTACCCCCGCCCCCTCCCACGGAACCATTGTAACTACACAGTAAAGGTGGGTTGGCCCTTGGGGTGTGGACCCAACCTCAAACCACACTACTTTATGCATATGGGCCACCGAAACAAAGGAATAGGTGAGGTGGGCAAGCCGCCCAAGGTGGGCCCAACCCAACCTCCCTTCCCATTTAAATGATTTTTTATGTAAAAAAAGGGAGGAGGTGGGGTTTGACCGCCCGACCTCCTCCACAATACTTGGATCTTCAACCAACCCACCAATGGAGTCTTTGTGAACTTCGTCCATTTTTTTTTAAAAACTCAGTTCATCAGTGTGCCCAGGCAAAGAGGAGGAGAGTGCACTTAGTTCGAGGCAGGTTATTTTTCAGGTGGGCCAGATTTTCACTTTGTCAGTTCTTGACAAATTTTATATGGTTTCAGCATTTATCGATGCCATGAATGCAATGGTGTTGTCCATTTCTCCAACAAAGTTCTGCATTTTTTGGCCATTTTCAGTAGGGAGGTATAAAACTGCTTTTTGTAATTTATGCTTGTACTATTCTTTATCATGCCACTTCTTGAATGAAGGCCTCCCCACTGATCGAGCAGGGCCCGGAGACGTAGTCCAAGTCGGATGAACTTCGTTATCAAGTTTCTTGTCTTCTTTCATGCTTTATGTGTATTTCCTCTTCTCTCATGTGCACATTAAATTTCTATGTTTAAGCTACAATTTATCCATGTAATTCTTTAATACATCTATATGCAAAAGATCTTGGATCAAGTGGTATCAGAGCAGGTGTTTTTAGATGTGAATTTCATGTTTGGATGCTAACAAGAAACAGGCTCCGAAGAGGCGAAGGGAAACTAAAGTCTTTCGATCCCAAAGCAAGGCGTGCACATCGAAGGAGAAACATGGAAGATGAAGAGGCTCGTCATGAAGAGGAGCGCAATTTTCGCAAAACCTTCTATACAATGGCAGAAAATGTTGAGCAATTGCTTTCAAGGCTAGATAAAGAATAAGAGAGAAATCTAGAAGAACAAGGTTCAATGCATGGAAATGGTGGAGAAGAACCCCCTCCTTCTCCCTCCACAAGTGAAATTTCTTCTTCCTCTCATCACCATCATCATAGAAATTCAAGGGATGCATCTAAGAAACCTTTCTTTAAATTAGATGTCAAATTTTATCTTCCCATGTTTAACGGTGAAAGTAATGCAGAAAAGCTTAATAACTGGATTAGGCAGATTTAAATCTATTGTAGGATTCAGCAGATCGAGGAGGACGAGGCAAAGATTCATTTGCCCTCTCTTCGGCTGAGTAGCACCACTCTCATATGGTGGGAGAGAAAATTGTGAAGCAGTAAGAGTGTGGGTAATCTTCTTTCCTCATGGCCTAGTTTCATTTCTGCATTAAAGGAACAATTTTATCCATTGGGTTATAAACAAAAAGCCTTAATGGATTGGCAATACTTAAGGCAAGGCAGAGGTCAGGATGTTCAAAGCTTTATAGAGGAGTTTAGAAAACAAGCACTTAATTTGGGCATTGCACTTGACTCACCTGAAGTAGTAACTAAGTATATTGGATGATTACATAGTTATCTTAGACATTCATTATTATTGTTTGAACCAAATACTATTGACTCAGCGAGTGTAAAGGCCATTCATCTTGAGAACAGGGGGAAAAATGAAAGAGATGATCATTTCAAGAAACCACCTTTCAAACCTCTAAATGGAAAACCCAAAGTGAAAGGAAAAGGAAAGGGTAAGAGGACGACATCAACCAAGAAAGATAAAGGAGAAAGGCCTTATTTCACTCACTGAAAAAAGGAAGGTCATGATGACAATCATGTTGGAAATTGTACCTGGAAAAGAGACCAAGGAAGTATGGAGGAAAAGGCAAGCAGAAGACAGTGGCAACTATGCAGCAAGACCTTGGATCCGATTTCGGAGATGAAGCATTGGTCACAGTAGCAGGAACAAAAGGTACTCTTACACCTCATGTTAATTCTGAATCACATGAAGGCACTAGTTCAATAGATGAGTCTTTTCCTAATGAACGAAAGAGAATTGAGCTATTTCATATTAGAGTTATCATAAATCATACAAAAGTGGAAACTCTATTTGATACCGAATCCCACGAAAACTTAATTTCAGAGTCCTTGGTAAAGAGGCTAGGCTTAGAAACCCAACCACATCCAAAACCATACCCACTTGGATGGATACATGATAACGCAAAACTAAATGTAATTAATCAGTGCAAGGTTAAATTTGTGATCGCTTCTAAGTTAGTGGATGAGGTAAAACTTGATGTGATACCATTGGATATTTGTGGCATGGTGTTAGGGAGTCCATATCTATATGATATAAATGCAAACTTCTTTTGTCATGAAAACAAATACCAAATCACAAAATATGGGGTAGAATATATTGTAAGGGCTCATCAAACTAAAATCAATGCCAGCCTTGTAAGTGCAAGACGAATGAAGAGGTTGGTGAGTTCCAGTGAGGGTTGCATGCTTATGGTGGTAAGGGGGAAAGATGTAGAATTATCCAATGCTTTCCAAGGTTGTGATCATGTTCATAAAAAGGAATTATGTGAATTAATTTCTAACTATGATGAGATGTTTCAAGAACCAAGGGGATTACCTCCGAAGAGGGAAATCCAACATGAGATCCATTTGCAGCATGCCGCGCCTTTACCAAATATTGGCATGTACAGGATGTCGACCATTGAGATGGAGGAGATCAAAAAGCAGGTGCAGGAACTATTGAACCAAGGGGTCATCAGACCGAGCACTTCTCCATGTGGCTCACTGATTGTCCTAGTGCCGAAGAAAGATGACACATGGAGGATGTGCGTGGATTACCGATCACTAAACAAAATCACGGTGAAAAATCATTTCCCTCTTCCTTGCATTGATGACTTACCAGATTAGTTAAAGAATGCTATCTATTTCACCAAATTGGATTTGCGTAGTGGTTATCACCAGGTCTGAATTGTAAAGTAGGATGTGTGGAAAACCACCTTCAAGACCAAATAGGGTTTGTTTGAATGGATGGTGATGCCATTCGGACTTTGCAATGCTCTAGCCACTTTCATGAGGGTCGTGAATGACCTCTTTAGGCCTTTCATTGATGAATGTGTTCTTGTATATCTAGACGATATTCTTGTCTTTAGTAAAAGTTGGAATGAACATGTATGCCATGTGAAGAAAGTGCTTGATGTATTGAAAAAAATAAAAAGTCTATGTAAAATTGTCAAAGTGTGAGTTTGGGAAAACCTCTTTGGTTTACCTAGGTCATATTGTTGGTCATGGTCAGCTAAAAATTAATCCTTCTAAAGTTGAAGCAATTGTAAATTGGCCTAAGCCTACTAGTGTAACCGAGGTTCGCAACTTTTTGGGTGTAGTACAGTATTGGAGGAGATTTATTGCCAATTTCTCTATTATTACAGCACCTTTACATGCATTGACAAGTGTAAAGCAAGTCTTTCAATGGGGAGGAAAGCAGCAGAAGTCCTTCGAAACATTGAAAGAAAAGATCAGTACCGCACCGCTCTTGGCCTTACCAAATCTCCAACAGCAGTTCGAGATCGAGACAGACGCCAATGGATATGCCATGGGAGCTGTACTGAGGCAACAAAAGAAGCCGATATGTTACCATTCAGAGAAGTTCTCTCAGCCTGTGATAAACTATCCCACTTATAACAAGGAGTTATATGCCTTGGTCAAGAGTGTGGAAAAGTGGAAACACTACCTGATCGGCAAGGAGACCATCATCCATACAGATCATCAGCCCTTGCAGTATCTTCAGTCACAAACCAAGTTGCAGCAATATCGTCATTTCAAGTGGATGGGTTTTCTTCAGTAGTTTCATCTGGTAATAAAGTATAAGAAGGGAACTAGCAACAAAGTGGCCGATATGCTATCTCGCCCTCCTATTTTTGCTTCTGTTATTTTTCATAATGTTTTTTTATCTTTTGAAAGTTATGTTGAACAATATGCTAACAATGATGACTTTAAGGAGATTTATGCAAAACTAACCCATGGTTCACAGGTGGACAACTATCACTTGTAGCGGAAACTATTGTATCACCTTGGTAAATTATGTATACCCACAAGGGAAAGGGTACATGTAATCCGGGAGGCCCACACCTCCCTTGTGTCTAGTCATTTTGGTGTTGAAAAAAATTTGTGTCATGTACAAAGATTTTGTTTTTGGCCTCATATGAAGAACATTGTGACTCGCTATGTAAAGGGATGTGTGATGTGTTCTGTTTCAAAGCCCTCTAATAGAAAACTTGGGCTCTACGCACCACTCCCTATTCTGAGTCATCCATGGGAAAGTGTGTTGATGGATTTTGTAGGAGGTTTGCCTTTGTCTAGGAAAAGTCACAACTATTTGTATGTCTTCATTGACCGTTTTAGTAATATGTGTATTTTAATGCCTTGTAAAAGGTAGATCACTGCAGAGTAGACTGCTTATCTTTTCTTTCAGCATGTTTGTGTCCATTTTTGGGTTTCCCACATCGATTGTATTAGATCGGGACTCTCGCTTTCTCGGAGAGTTTTGGACCAGCTTGTAGAAGATGATGGACACCAAGTTGAAAAGAAGCATGGCATTTCATCCACAGATTGACGGATAAAAAGAGGTTGTCAACAGCACCGTGGTACACTTGTTGCAAGGCTATTGTGCGAAACATCCTAAGTTGTGGTATGAGCATCTTCCATATGTGCAGCATTCATACAATCGAGCAGTGCACTCATCTACCCATCATTCACCATTTGAGACATGTTTTGGCTACCTACCAAAAGATCCTTTTGATATGGTATTTGGAAGGGAAGATGACTCCAGTGAATGTGATGACAGGGACAAAGCACAACGGTTCATTTAGCGGATCTAGTTGATTCACCAAGTAGTACAAGAGTAGTTGGAGAAAAGTCAAGCCCGGTACAAGGCTCGACATGACAAACACCGAGTCGACCATCAATTTCAAGTGGGTGACAAAGTGTGGTTCCATATCAACAAGGAAAGGATGAAGGGAGAAGGGAAGAAGTTGCGACCAATCTAGTATGGTCCATTCACCATTTTGGAGAAGATTGGAAACAATGCCTTTCGTCTCAATTTGTTGACATATATGCAAATATACTCCATGGTGAATGTGGAAAACTTAAAGTTGTATGAGCCACCATTGATTATGGACATCGAAGAGGTGGGAATAGTTCCTATAGTTGATGACTTTGCACCAGCGTACCTTGATGAGTTACCTGAAGATATCATCCTTGACAGAAGAACCAGGACTTCACGACAGGGAGATGTGGAATACCTTTCGAGTTGGTTTCAAGGGGATGCACCCTAGCAAGGAAAAATGGTTGGAAAAAGAAAGAGTGAGGGAACAATTCCCTCACTTTCCAATTGACTAATAAAGCTTTTGGTGGTCCAAAAGCTCCTCAATGGGGAGGATTGATCTAGGTGGATCTCCAGACACCAGTGGCATGGAAAAGGCTCAAAATTCAAAGTGGCAGAAAGACGATTAACTTGACATCAGATTGAAGTGCTCGTCACCCTGATTCCAACGGTGTGAACGGCACTCCAATCCGAGTCTAGATGAGGAAGATAGAGGCAGTCAAAGTTGGGTTGACTTTTGCTGACTGGGCAGGATTAATGAAGACACAATTTGGAATTTTTCCAGCGGACGGAATCCAGCCAACTCCGGCCAGATTCTGGGTGAAATTGTCACCTGGTTAAAATGACTCCTTCGGTCAAAATCTAGATTTTCAAAAATTCCCATGTTGTTTTTTTAAACAAAAAATTATTAAAAAAAGGGTGGCGGGCCACCAACCCCGCCACCCCAATCCTATCCACATGAGTATTAGTGGAGGGGTGGGCCCCTACCCCCGGCCCCTCCTATAGAACCATTGTAACTGCGCAGTAAAGGTAGGTCGGCCCTTGGGGCGCGGACCCAACCTCAAACCACACCACTTTATGCGTATGGGCCACTGAAACAAAGGGATAGGTGAGGTGGGTGGGCCGCCCAAGGCAGGCCCAACCCGACCTCCCTTCCCATTTAAATGATTTGTTATGTAAAAATGAGAGGAGGCGGGGTTTTACCACTTGAACTCCTCCACAATACTTGGATCCTCAACCAACCTGCCAATGGAGTCTTTGTGAACTCCGTCCATTTTTTTTATTTAAAAACTCAGTTCATCAATGCACCCAGGGAGAGAGGAGGAGAGCGCACATAGTTCGAGGCAAGTTATTTTGTAGATGGACTAGATTTTCACTTTGTTAGTCCTTGACAAATTTTATATAGTTTCAGCATTTCTTGACGCCATGAACGCAATGGTGTTGTCCGTTTGTCCAACAGAGTTCTGTGTTTTTCGGCCATTTTCAGTAGGGAGGTATAAAACTCCTTTTTGTAACTGATGCTTGTACTCTTCTTTATCATGCCACTTAATGAATGAAGGCCTCCCCATTGATCGAGCAGGGCCCGGAGACATAGTCCAAGTCGAACGAACTCCATTATCAATTTTCTTGTCTTCTTTCATGCTTTATGTGTTTTTCCTCTTCTCTCATGTGCACATTAAATTTCTTTTTTTAAGCTACAATTTATGCATGTAATTTTTTAATGCATCTATAAGCAAAAGATCTTGGATCAATGGGATATCATACCATTTATTTTCTTGGTCTTTCTGTGCCTGGATAGAGATACAATGGAAGTACATTTTGAACTCCGCGTATCTCGACAACTACTTAAAAAAAGTTGGTGACAATCTTGGCTTGCGGTTGATGACAATATTGATGCTCGTCTCCATCAAAACCTAGAAGACCTTACTCTCACAGACCCACTCAGCATCCTTCATGTCCCATAGTGAAGCAAACTTCGTTTCTTCTGGAAAATCTGTCGCGATCGGAGGAAATTAACTGTCCTCCGGCAACTGACACGCAACCAACACAATTGATAGCAACAACCATGAGTAATGAAATGTTTTGCTGTGGTCCTGCACCTCCCTGCAGTTCGTGAGGAACTCGCTGCACAGGTAGCTTGCCCAATTGAATTGTATGCCCTCCGCGCACTGGGCCGCTAATGAAAAAATTGGTGTCGGCACCTCATCTGCGCGACACTTTCTCATTACTTTCCCATCCAATATCTGGGTGGCTACCTTCACCGTGGGGTCAGTTATGCTTGAAATTGAATATCTGTGTGGCTTCTTGACAAGTTTAAACTTGTCCTTCATTCTCTCAGTGAGGTCACACTCACCCACCTTTCCGCCAAATGCCTTAGTCGGATTTACTCTTGAATGGGGTAGTTGGGTGATCCTATGGATCAACATATCAGTGATAGGGATTAGCTCCTCCAACCAAAGGCACCTGTCGTGCACCAGGCATAGAAACTATTTGATAACTGTCAAGTTTATGGGTGCGTGGTGGTAATATAACACCCATAGCAGGTTCAACAATCCTGCCTTCTCCACCCCACGAATACACTTCACTGGCATTAGCATGGTGACACCCGAATCCTTATAGAATACCCTCTGCATGAAATTATCAGTAGCTAGGTGGGGGAACTGCTCTGTGTCCTCCAAGTCCCAATCTTCAAGTTTTAGGTGGGGGATGTGCACCAAGCGCGGTCCTTCAAACGCGATATTTTCTGCCAGCAGGGGTGTATTAAGCATAAAATTTCCCTCGTCTTGGTCCTTTTGGATCTTCACCTTACCCCGACATTGAGGGATGTATTCTGGTAGCTTTGAGATAGGGTCTACACCCTCAATGTCAATGTCCTATGTGTCCATACTAGTTTCTTCAGCGCCCTCATTGGATTCTAGGTTTACCACCTTGCCTTTCTCCTGTGCGGTGGGCTTCTCTTTCTTCTGGTGCTTCCTTGGCGACTCGCGCACTGGTTGTGTCACTTTCTATTTGTCTTTCTTCATCTTAAGCCCCTCTCTTGTCAGCATAGGCCTCGGCCTGGGCGACCTTAGCAACTTTGGCACGTCTGCGGGAACCTCCACACTTACAACCTCAAGGGCAGCTCCCTCAGAGGCCATCGATCCTCCAGCACTTGTAGTTTCCACGAGCACCGACATCAGGCTATTAAGGAAATCGTGGGTTTCCTTAGGCAACCTGTCAAACATTGAACTGGCCACTAAAGCCTCAAAACTCGCAGGGTTCATGTGCAACCAATAACTCGACACCTCAACTCTCAGAATGCAAAGTGTTTTTTGTTGGGAAACCATCTGTAATTTATAGGAAAATTAGAATTCAAATCTAGTTGTTCCCCCCAAAATCCGTTCGTAAATTCTAGATTGGTGGAATATTTTCAAAGATCTTGCATTTAAATTATGCCTTAAATGCCACCCCCCGCTCCTCTTAGACGTTTTCTCACTGTCAAATTATGAACAGTGATCATAATGGTCACTTTCTTGCTGCCCTGTGCGGTCTCTCCTCCTATAGCACAACTCCCTTTGCGCTTCTGCTGACGCTGTGACATTCTTCCATCCCGCATAGTCCCCCAATTGCGCAGCCCTTCAACCCACGCAGTGTAGTTTATAGTCACGTGCCTCCTTTTAGCTTCCTAGAGTGCTAAGACTGTGCTTCCATCATATAGTCATCGGGCCCGATCTCAGGTGTATGGCTTCAATCGGCTACCATTTACCTTTCCGAGAAATGGATATCCATTCAATTTCACTAGTTGAGCTACTCCAGCATCAACAATCTCTTTGATGACATATGGCCCCAACAATGCATCTAAAATTTTCCAGTAAATTTATCAAACTTGTTGTCATATAATAAAACAAAATCATTTACCTTGAAGGTGCGCAGTTTGATGTGTCGATCTTGCCATGCCTTTTCGCGCTCCCTCTTAACTTGTCGATGGAATCCGACCAAAAACCTATCTTCTTCAAGCTCAGTCAGTTGCACGAGACTCTCTTCCAGGGCTCCGCAATCTGCCATTCCTATGAACACTGCTATGTGTAGACTAGGTACAATATACTCCATTGCCATCACAACTTCTACGCCATAAATCAGCCTAAAGGGTGTCTATCTAGTCAGTTTCTTATAAGTAGTTCTGTAAGCCCATAGCACCGTGGGTACACGTACATCCCAATCATTCCTTTTTGCATTGAAAACATTTGTCAGCGCGTTCTCCAATATTTTATTAAATGCTTCAATCGTCCCATTAGCCTACGGGTGATATGGCGTGATCTTTTGATGATAAACTTGGAATTCCTTCGTCAGCGCGTTAATCATTTCATTAAGGAAATGTGTACCATGATCGCTCATCAAAATCTTTGGGCAAGCAAACCTAGGTAGCACATATTCAAAGAGGAACTTCGTTGTTGTTGCCCTTGTACAATCCTTCACAGGCTATGCCTCCGCACATCTAGTCAAATACTCCATCACGGTGATGATATATCGCACACCTGATTTATTTCCTAGAGGCTAAATCGGGCCTACAAAATCAATGGACCATTTCTCGAATGGCTGTAATGACACTTGCAGATTTAGAGGCAACTCATCCCTCCATGACGGCCTGCCTGTCCTCTGACATGCATCGCATGCCTTAAAGTAAGCCTTGCAATCCTTATGCAGTGTCGGCCACCACAAACCAGCACGTAAAATCTTCTGCGTTGTTGCTTTTCCTGCATAATGCCCTCCCACAGCTCCTCCATGAGCTTCAGTGAGGATGTTGTTCTGTTCAAGCTCAGATACATAACGTCATAGAATTTCATCTAAGCCCATTTTATATAAATGTCCTGCAATGATAGAAAATTATGCGGCGTGCACCACCAATTCCTTCTTTTGTTGACTAGTAGACCCTTCTGGAGTCGTCCCCGTTGTCAGGAAGTATATGATATATGAAAAGTGATTATTAGGTACGCACACCGCAAAGAGCTACGCATCAGGCAGTCCGTCCTACAAATTAGTAGGTTCCTCTCCTATTTCAATGCATGACAGATGATCTAGTCCTGCATTCAATCGTCCTTGCTTCACAATCACTTTGAAATCATATTCCTAAAATAGCAGCAGCCATATACATATCTTTCCCCCAAACACAAGCTTGTTAACCAAGTACTTCAATGCAGAATGGTCTGTGTTAGTTTCGATATCTTCATCCCTCCATCAGTGATCAAATTCTCTTTTTGCATGCATTTTAGGTGTCTCATCTGATCAGTTGCATTCCATTAGGCCATGGATCAACTGATGGAAGTGATTCATTATCAAATTTCCCTCATGGTCTTTACCTACTGGCCTATTTTCACAAGTTCAGGTCATTTACAGTCATTTTTGTCATTTATATTTTCAAAAGCCATTTTTTAGGGTTTTCAAGTCTCATTAGGTCTAGGGTTTGCTACCATGGTCTTCGAAAGCTCAATAAGAGGTCAGCAGGCACATGAGGATGTTTAATAAGTTCATAAAATCACAAATTTCACTGATGATTTGCTTCATAAAGGGTTTTTACCTCAAAACTTTGTTTTGAGGTGAAAATAGAGTTTTTTTAGTACAAATTTATGTAATTTTAATGTTTCATATGTAATAAAGCATCATCTACAGTCCTTGGTCACCTTGCCAAACTCCAGCACTCCAGCTACTATAGAAGAAACAAAAACATTCAAGCATCAGTCCATCAAATGACAAGAAAAAGAGCCAAACTACAAAAACAAGGTTTTAAAAGTGAAAGGGAACTTTAGAATGTGGGTTTTTCTAAATGAAAAATTAAAGTCAAAATGTATATAAAGTGATCCTTGGTGTTAGAAGTCCTCATTTGTGCTAAAGAGAGAGAGAAAGAGGAAAAAATAGCATTTGAAAAGAAACAAGTAAAAATCGCAGCAAAAACCTCCAGTTTTCGGTGGCGCGGCGCACCTGTCAGGTGCTACGCACCAGGCGCAGAATTTACAAAGAAATTTCAACGTGCGTGGCGCACCTGTCAGGCGCTACGCACCTGGGCATTGGCGCAGCGCACTTGTCAGTTGAACCCAAAAACTCATTTAATCGATTTTCCAAGCCTCCAAATTTGCAAACAACCTCTCTACAAGTAAGTACATCCTCCCATTTGCCCTAGCAAGAGATTTTGTCATCCATGATGGTGATGTGAGTGCTTAAAAAATGAAACCCTAATTTCCTCAAAGTTGTGTTGTCAAAACTGCCTAGGGTTTTTGTTGTTTTTGTTGTTTTCACCCCCTTGTATAATTTTCCCACCTCCCATCCCTCTATACTAAATTTCCCTAATTTCCTTCCCTTTCCCCCTCCCATTCACACTCACCTTATCCCCTATCACCAAACCCTAAGCCCTATACATAATTCCCACTATTCCCTAAACCCTAATTCCCTTTCCCTAAACCCTATCATTCCCTAAAAATCTTATAGCCATTATCAAAACCCTCCTTTGCACTTATACTATCAGTCAACCCATAAAACCCCAAAAAGAAAACAGCAGTCACCTATACTTAAGAAAATCTCTTCATACTCATCTTTCTACATTCTACATTTGCAAATATGGAAACAGATTCAGCTTATGAAAGGGATGAGGAAACTGTGAGTGATTCCTCCCAAGAGATTCACACACCAAGAAAACCACATAAGGGATGAAAACACATCCGAGAGGAGCCACCACACTCACAGAGTTACTAGCTTTCCCTCTTGCAATAACATGTTTTAAATAACAGTCTTGCTACCAGTTTTGTGAGATGGTGGAGAGGGTGAAATACCACCATGAACTTGCCAGGCTATTTGTCCTTCATCTTCATAATGGCAAGGTGAACTCAGCAGGTGTTTCCTTCACTTTGACACCTAAAACCATATCTGCAGCAACAAGTATTCCAAATGTGGGTGAATAGTGGAACAAAGGACAGTTTGTGGGCAAAGAGTATTATGAGCCTTATGTCAAGGCTAGTTATCAAAAGCAAATCAGTAGGTTCTTTCCTTTCAGATACCCACAGGACACTTATGCTCCGCTCATGAAGCTCATTATCAAATATTTCACTTGTGAAGGGAGGTTTTCTTGCTTGTACACTTACCATGTTAGATTGCTGATGCACTTTACTAGAGTGAGGATGATGAACCTCCCCTATTTCATATGCAGAAATATTAAGAATATGGTTACATTGGTGCAAAGGAAACCTCCTCCTCAACAATTCAATAGCATTTATCATTTTTCATTCATCAAAATTGTTGTTTCGCATCAGCTGAGCTTGTTGAGTATTTCATGGGATACTTTCATTTCACATGATGTTTTCAAAAGCCCTCAGGTGACCCCATCAGTGTTTCAAGAGGAAGGAGGGACTTTAAATCAGCCAGTGGTTCATGAGACTCAAACTACAGGTGTGCCAGTATTTGTCACTTATGAAAAGGGCATAAGGAGGCTATTTGCAGCTGCCAAACGAGTATTATCTCCACCTGGGGTGGAAGGGGTCTCGTTTCCTTCATCAAACAATAGGAAAATGCTATCTTCACCCGGGGTGAAAGGGGCTTTGCCTTCTTCTTCAGCAGAGTAGGTATAGGTAAAGGAAAACAGCATTTGCATGATGAGGGGACTTCTAAAGGTCAAGAGAGAGTTTTTGTTTTCATTCAGGAGGAGGACATTGATTTGGGCTCCCAAAGCTCAAAGTTCAAGGATGAAATCATCAAGGAGAAAGAAGCTGAGATCCAGAGCCTATCACTTGACCTTAAGAGGACTAAATGGGTCATTAATTACCTTGAGCAACAAAATAAGAAATTGGAGGACAAACAAACAATCATGGAGCTGCAAAACATAAGGGAAAACTGGCAATTGGCAAAGAAAAGGAAAATCAAGCTAACTTCACTAGAGCAAGAAATAGAGGCCGATCGAGAATCATGGTTGGAAAGAGTCAATATCCACCTTGAGAAGTTTTTGTACAAGGAAAATAAGGAGAAGAATATGTTGCGCCACATGGCTTATCATTATTTGGCCCGAAACAAAATCTGCAAGACAAGGATAAGGTACCTAAAAGCCAAGCTAAGGAGAGCATTAAAGGCCAAAAAGCAGCAAGACAAACTTAGAATCTTGGCTGAAGCTTCCTTGGCCCAGAAAAGTAGTTAATGACCTTGCCTCTTGCCAATTTTGAAGAAATTTGGTGAACTTTTTGGCATTTTTGAATTTTTCATGGAAAAAACAGGTTTTTCCAGCAGGTGCGTAGCGCCACCGGCGCTCGCTTTTGATAGGGACCTCCATTTGAAGAAAACTTGGAATTTTTGGATTCCTTATGAAAATTTATGCATGCTCAGAAATTACTAGGAAATTTTGACAAGTTTTGGACCTCCAAAAGGGCCAAAAACACCCAAAAAATGCCCTCTCTGCCACTTTTTGGCCACACAGGAAGCAGTCTTGGGAGATTGCAATTTTGGAGGGGAAAATGGACACCAAATTCAAAAATTCCACTTGTCCTAGAAAGTATACAGACATACCTTTCCAACAAGCCATCTTGGAGAAAATTTGGTGAATGGGAAGGCCTCCAAAATCAGCTGGGAAAAAGCACTACGCACAAGATGAATAAGTGCAAATTTTGCTCAAAAACTCGGTTTTTCGCCTAGTTTTCTTCTAGTTTGACTTTTTCTCTCTTATGGTCAAATTCATGATGTGAAATGATGTAAATTGATGTACTATGATGTAAAAATGATAAAAATTTACTTGATAAGGTATATACATCAGTTGTAGGTGGTTTAGAGTTGAATGAATCAGTTTCCTAGGTTTTAGAGGCAAGCTGTTCCACTGCCTATTTTTGTGTTCCTAGTTTAGATATGGTTGAAACCACCCCTCTTCTCATGGATTAGACCCATGATGGATAGCATAGGTGGTTTTGAGGTCCATATCATGTACTTTCTAAGTCATTTTTCAGGGTTGGACTCTTGTGGATGCATTGAGATCTATTGTACATCACTTCTGCCGTTTGGCAAGGAAATAAACCAGAGTTTTACAAAATTTTGTGGGATTCTTGTGGTAATGTGAATTAGCATAGTTCCCTTCTCATTTATTCAGTGATCTTATGTTTATGTGTGCCATCATCTCTTTTATTCTTCATAGCTAAATGAATCAAGTGTAAAAGGTAGAATTCATTGATGTTTCAGTGTTGTGCCTTGGGGTTTATTTAGTTTCACATGTTTTCTACTATTTGAAGAGGACTCATGACACTCGCATGCCCACTCCAACTCCTCACAGTCTTCAGAATCACCATTACACTCATTTAAAATTGCTAAAACACTTACCTACCTGGCCCCACAGAAACCTCTGCAAATCTGTGTTGATTTCCCGGACCCAAAGCTGCCTTTCCCATATGATCCAACAACCAACCATTAAAATTAAATAAATTCCTCTGAGCAAGCATACCTAGCCTAAAATTAGTTTTTATATCAGTCATTTGAAGCCTTCCTTGATAAATTTTCATTGAGATTGACAAGGAGAGAGCCCTCTCCCGACCTGGTAGGGATAGCTACCAGGTTAAGCGTGGTTTGATGTTACCCTAGACCTACCTTTCTCAGCCTGAGGTAGATTTAGGCCCTAACATAGTGGCGACCATATAGGGGACTCAAAATTTGTTTGTTCATTAATGTTATTTGCTTTATAAACTACAGAAGGAGCCTAAAGTTAGCCAGGTAGCCTTCGAACTGCTCTTGCTTTACGAGTGCATAAGTAGATGAATGGTGCTTCAGTCAATCTTCAGTTTAGTTTTATAAACTAAGCATATGACTTGCAAATTTCCCCAATACATTAAATAATTCTAGACTTCTGGATGATGAGTTTAGAATCCAGTAGGCTGATAAGATTGTAATGTCAATTTGATTTTTGGGAATAATTCAACACACTAGCTTCCAGAAGATACACCAGGGCCAATCCTGAACCTTATCCTCCTCCCATGTATGAAAACCCAAATCTTATTCCTAGAATTCTTCGCCAAGAAAGTTCTGTGATTCTTGTGTTTAGATCTCACTCATGTCTGGTTTTTTTTTAATATCTTGAAGATCTCCCATTTGATGAACATTTTGAGCTATCGTTGTTTGAAACTAAGTCTGAAAGTGCAGTTGGTGCTACTACTCTAAATCCAGAGTTTGTCAAAGATCTTGAAACTGAAAGAGCAAATCGATCAATTGATGCTTATATTCTGAATCTTCAAACTTCAATTGTGGCTACCAATATTCCCGAGTTCTTAGAATCTACATTTGCTACTCTTGGTTCATCTGCTGTGGTGTCTGGTTCAGAAATTCCTACTGAGCCTCCTTTTATTCCCACCATTCTCATGCAGCCTACCATATCTGATCAGAAATCTGTAGTGCCTTCACCCCCATCCACTCCTTCTACACCTCAAACATCAAGAATTTCTTCACCTCCTTCGACACCTCATACACTGGTCACATCAGCTGCTATCGTTGTTCCAACTCCTCCTACATCCCCAAGGCCAGTTGTAAATCCACCTCGAGCAATGGCTGCCAGATATGCACCTCTTGTTCTGCCACAGAACTTGGATGCCATGCCTGCTGATTACCAAAGTAAGATCCCATTGTTTGATGCTTCCCAAGGTGTCACAGCACAGCAGCATGTCGATAGGATGAGCGATTTCTTTGATCTCCACGAGATAGATGCAGAGAATGTAACTATGAGATTATTTGTGCAAACTTTTGGAGGCGAAGTGCGAAAGTGGTTCAGAGCATTGCCTGTTGGAACAATCAATTCATTGGAAGTTCTTCATAGACAGTTTCTGGATCACTGGGAGGTAAAGAAAAATCCACTCCAAATCCTTTCCGAGTATGAAAACATAAAGAGAAATGTTGGTGAAAGTGTCCAGGATTATTGTGTTAGATTCAATATTGTTTATAATGCCATTCCAGCTGATATCAAGCCGCCTATGGGGCTGGCTTTGATCAAATTTCCCGATGGTTTTGATCCCAACATGGCATATCAATTGAGAGAAAGAGACCTGGCTACATTGGAGGACATGTAGAAAATTGCAGTAAGTGTGGAGGCAAATCTGCTAGCTAAGAGAGCTAGGACAAAGATGGAAAAGAAAGTGACCATAAAGGAAGAAGCTTCCACCTCAGATCAAGTGCTTCATAAGCTTGAGAAGATGTTTGATAGATTAACCATTGCGGATAAGCCCGAGACACAGGTCAGAAATCCAAATTTCCGTGGTCAGCAGCAACCACAGTTTAGAATCAAGCAACGGGAGCAAAGAGCTCAAGATCCATCAGCTCAACAGCAAGTCAAAACACCATTACAGCAGAACTATGTCCATGGCACTGAATCAGAAGATGATGAGGCTCCAATAGGAGAAGAGAATCACTTTTTTACACCAGATGATTTGCCAATTTATATCACCGAAGATGAAGAGTATTCAGAAAGTCCAGTTGTACAAAAAGATGAAGATTTTATATTGGCAAATGAAACAGTCCTAGAAGAGGAATCAGATGAATATCAGAGAGGATACATGAATGCATTGACAGTGCAGCAAAGACAATACTCACTCAGGAGTAGGGATGTACCGATCAATCCAATTCAAAAGCGGAAGGAAGCAACACCACCAAAGAATGATTCTCTAAATGTGCAGAAAAAGGGAAAGGAGCCAGCAGATCCTACTTCCACCAAAGTGCAATCAGCAAACGAAAAGTCAAATCAGCCAAGTGCAACAAAGGAGAAGACTGAAAAGAAAGATGCTCCAGTCAAAGAGGTAGAGAAAACTACAGCCTTTAGCTTAGAAAATGAAATTGCTAAGTTAAAAGTGTCAATACCTTTGACTGAATTAATGAAGAATAGCAGCTATAAAGGTCAAGTGGCAAAGATTTTGAATATAGATCCTCTGTCTAATATGGTAAATGTGGAAGATGACCAACCTGAACTTATCTTTGGTCTGGCATTAGAAGGCCAATCTGAGGATAGTGATGTAGCTCCTTTTTACATCGGCCTTAGATTGCATGATTATATTTTGCACAACACCATGTTTGATTTAGAAGCGTCTCACAACTTGATGCCAAAGGCAATTATGGAAAATTTGGGTTTGGACATCACTCGAAAGTATCATGACCTTTATTCCTTTGATTTTGGTAGAGTAAGATGTATTGGTCTCATTAAAGATTTGGTTGTAAGTTTGGATCAGATTCCAGTGAAAAATGTTCTTATGGATGTAGTTGTGGCCGACATTCCCCTTTGATTTGCTATGCTTCTATCCAGATCATGGGGTGCAAAACTCAAAGGGACATTGCAGTTAGATTTCTCCTATGCCACTATTCCCATGTTTGGTCAGATGAGGAAATTATATAGGGAGAAAAAGATGAAGTATATGATCACAAGCAAGGAGAAACCTTTGAATCATCCAATTAATTATGTACATACAGATTTAGAGTCTTTTGTTCTTTATTCTTACAATGGTTTCAATGATATACATAGTCAATTAGTTGAAGTTGAAGATATACCAGAGATAATAGAAAATTTCAGAGTTGTGCTTGATCAAGAGAGACAAAGGCTTGATAGTACCGCTGAACAGTCAACATTCCGTCAGTAGCAGAAAATTGATGGACAGCAACCAAAGGTAGAAGAGCAGGCAGAATTCCAACACTTGGAGGAAGAAGTCGATTTGTAGAGTATGGACTTTGATGGAGTAGTAAGTAGAGAAGGTGCCGGAATTGGTATTTGGATACATAGTCCTGTTTTCTCACCAAATAAAGTCCCGAGTAATGTAAGAGTTTGTTCATATAAGTTGGCTTTTGATTGTTCCAATAATGAAGCGGAATATGAGGCACTAATTGCAGGCTTGAAAATCCTTAAGAAGTTGAATGCAAAGAGAATTTCAGTTTATGGCGACTCTGAATTAGTAATCAAGCAAGTCAAGGGAGAATACCAAGCCAAACATCCTCGAATGAGGGCTTACCGTAATGCGGTTTTAGATATTTTGAGGTTGTTTCCAGATTATACTTTGACATGTGTTCCTCGTGTGCAAAATGTTATTGCAGATTCCCTTGCTACAACAGCAAGTAACTTGAAGATTCCGATGAATTCAAACAATAAGTTTGAAATTCATGTGAAACATCGCCCAGCTGTCCCTGATAATCAAAGATATTGGCAAGTGTTTCAGGATGACAAAGAGATTGAAGAATTTCTGCGAAATGAAGGCAAATATCAAGACACTTCTATAGATGGCGAGCAAGATAATGGTGAACCAGACTTAGAAGTAAATCAGATGGAAGTTTTGCAGCTGAAAGACAATGTCATCCCTAAAGGCCTTATACCTTTAGAGGAATTATTTGACCAAGATGATGTAGCCCGGAAGCCAAGTTTGATGCCGACTGAAAAGGGAGTTGAAGATGTGAATATCGGAACAGTAGAAAATCCAAAGATGGTGAAGTTGTCAAAGGCATTGCCTCCTCAGGTAAAGGCAAAATACATTAGTTTATTGTCTTCATTTACTGATGTATTTTCATGGGACTATTCACATTTGAAGGAGTACAATAAAAGTATAATTCAGCACATCATTCCAATCAAGCCAAACCAGAAGCCATTTCGCCAAAAGTTGAGAAGGATTAATCCGAAGTTGTTGCCATCAATAGAGAAGGAGGTGAATCGATTATACAAGGCTGGTATAATCGTTCCAATAAGATTTTTAGAATGGATTTCCAATTTGGTGCCCGTGCGGAAGAAGACAGGTGAGATTAGATTATGCATTGATTTCAGAAATCTGAATAAGGTGTCTTTGAAAGATAATTATCCATTGCCAAAGATGGACCACATACTCCAAAGAGTGGTTGGGGCATCTCGTATGTCGCTACTTGATGGGTATTCTGGCTATAACCAAATTTTGGTCCATGAGGATGACAGAGACAAAACAGCATTCACCACTCCGTGGGGAACTTTCCATTATGCCAAGATGCCATTCGGTTTAAAGAATGCTGGTGCAACTTTTCAGCGGGCTATGGATATTGCCTTTGCAAATGAGAAAGATGTATTTCTAGTTGTTTATCTTGATGATTTGACAGTTTTTTCTAATTCAGATGAGGAGCATCTTTATCATTTGAAGATTGTTTTTCAGTGGTGTAGAAAGTATGGCATATCTCTTAATCCTAAAAAGAGCTTGTTTTCCATGGATGAAGGGAAGCTTCTCGGTCACATCATATCCAAGGAGGGCATCTGCATCGATCCTGCTCAAGTGGAAGCTATTCAGAAAATTGATTTTCCTTGTAGTAAAAAGGAGATCCAAGCATTCAACAGTAAGATGAACTTCTTACGTCGTTTTGTGCCAAAACTAGCTGAACATTTGAGGGAAATCAAAAACATGTTCAAAAAAGATAGTGTAGTGAAGTGGACCGAAGAAGCTATCAAATCTTTCAATTTGGTAAAGTTGGCTCTTTCTTCAGCTCTGATTTTGATCAGCCCAGATTATTCCCAAGATTTCATTTTATTTTCATTCGCTTCAGAGCATACTATGGCAGCGGTATTAATGCAGAAAAGAGACCAGCTTGAGAAGCCGATCGCCTTTTTCAGCAAAAAAATAAGAGATGCAGCCTTAAAGTATAACATTATTGAGAAGTAAGCTCTTACCTTGGTGAAAGCTTTGAAAGGTTTCAGAGTATATATTCTGTAGTCTCATATTCTTGCTTATGTCCCTAATGCAGTCGTCAAATATGTTTTGGTACAGACAGATCCAGAAGGGAGACAAGGCAAATGGATCGCAGATTTGTTAGAATATGACTTGGAGATAAAGCCAGCAAAGCTTATCAAGCGGCAAGGTCTAGCAAAACTGATGGCAGAGTCCAATTTGCATGCCTTGGACATAAACTTGATTACTGCCATGTCCGAAGAAGATGAAGACAACTCACTTGTTCAGGTATCTAAAATTTTTATCCATTCCCCTTCGTATTCAGATATTGTATATGTGCTCCAAAATCTTTCACCGCCACCGGGAATGGCTAAAAATAAAAGTAGAACTCTGAAATTAAAGGCTGCTAAATTTTGTATTATGAATAATGCATTGTATTGGAAAGATCCTGGAGGTATGTTGCTAAATTGTTTGGTTGAGGAAGAAGCAAAACAGGTCATGGATGATTTTCACAAGGGAGATTGTGGAGGTCACCTATTTTGGAAGACGATGGCAAATAAAATTTTGAGAGCAGGGTACTATTGGCCTACCCTCTTTGTTGATGTTTATAAAACTGTTACAAGCTGTCATGAATGTCAAATTTTTCAGGGAAGGAGAAAATTACAGCCACTTCCTCTCAAGCCAGTTGAAGTAAGTGCTCCGTTTCAGCAGTGGGGCCTTGATTTTATTGGAGAGATCCACCCTACATCTTCAGCTCAGCACAAGTGGATCTTAACAGCAACGGATTATTTTACAAAATGGATTGAGGCAATCCCCACTCGGCAGGCCACAGATGCGGTAATAATTCAGTTTCTCGAAAATAATATTTTGTCACGTTTTGGTTGTCCTAACAAGCTGATTACAGATAATGCAACAGCTTTCAAATCTAAAAAGATGATTGATTTTTGTAACAAATATCAAATTACCTTGGGGCATTCTACTGCATACTATCCGCAAGGTAACGGATTGGCGGAATCTTCAAATAAATCATTGGTTAACATCATCAAAAAGCTGCTGGAAACAAACAAAAAGAGCTGGCACAAGAAGCTAGTTAATGCACTATGGGCGGATAGAGTAAGTCAGAAGAAATCAATTGGCATGTCTCCATTCGAAATAGTATATGGTGTTGACATGGTGTTCCCGAAATCTCTCGCAGTCCCGGTGGTAAAACTTCTGCAGGAAGCTGGCAGCGAGGAGGATCATTTTCAGCGAAGGATAAACCAAATGATCCATTTACAGCAGACGAGAGAGGAGGTTTTCCAGAATACCTTCAGGCTGCAAGAGAGAATCAAGAAAATCTATGATCGGAAGGCAAAGGCAAATAAGTTTTAGATTGAAGACATAGTGCTCAAGTGGGATGCTAGAAACGAGGACAAAGGCAAGCACGGAAAGTTTGAGAATCTGTGGAAGGGACCATATAGAATTGCTGCATATCGAGGTCAGAATGCTTTTTTCCCCAAAGAAATGAACGGGGAAGATGGTCCAGGAGGGTCGGTCAATGGTTGACTGCTAAAACAGTATTATCTTTGAGAAATTTTATGTTGTCATACTTTGCCACTGTACATACCATTTTATTTCCTTCATTGCAAGTGTGTACTATCATCATTCATTTAGTCTGGGGTCCAAAGTGAAGGCTATAAAACTGAAGGTCTGATGTCAGTTTTTGATTACTTAGTGTGGATTGTTTGAGTCAGTTTTCAGTCTTGTAATTAAGTCAGTTTTGAGTCAAGATATTGGTCTTATGTTTGCTGAAGTTATTGACTCCATGTATCCCAATGGAAGAGGCATTGTCTACTTTCTAGAGATCTATAGTTCTTGGCACCTCCAAGGAGCTACCATCCCCATTGGAGCCAATGTTAGTGTTGGTATCTTCATCCCTCCATCAGTGATCAAATTCTCTTTTTGCATGCATTTTAGGTGTCTCATCCGATCAGTTGCATTCCATTAGGTCATGGATCAATTGATGGAAGTGGTTCATTATCAAATTTCCCTCATGGTCTTTACCTACTGGCCTATTTTCACAAGTTCAGGTCATTTACAGTCATTTTTGTCATTTACATTTGCAAAAGCCATTTTTTAGGGTTTTCAAGTCTCATTAGGTCTAGGGTTTGCCACCATGGTCTTCAAAATCTCAATAAGAGGTCAGTAGGCACATGAGGATGTTTAATAAGTTCATAAAATCACAAATTTCACTGGTGATTTGCTTCATAAATGGTTTTTATCTCAAAACTCTGTTTTGAGGTGAAAATAGAGTCTTTCTAGTACAAATTTATGTAATTTTAATGTTTCATATGTAATAAAGCATCATCTGCAGTCCTTGGTCACCTTGCCAAACTCCAGCACTCCAGCTACTGCAGAAGAAACAAAAACATTCAAGCATCAGTCCATCAAATGATAAGAAAAAGAGCCAAACTGCAAAAACAGGGTTTTAAAATTGAAAGGGAACTTTAGAAAGTGGGTTTTTCTAAATGAAAAATTAAATTCAAAATGTATATAAAGTGATCCTTGGTGTTAGAAGTCCTCATTTGTGCTAAAGAGGGAGAGAAAGAGGAAAAATCGCATTTAAAAATAAACAAGTAAAAATCGCAGCACAAACCTCCAGTTTTCAGTGGCGCGATGCACCTGGGAACTGGCGCGACACACCTGTCAGGCGCTATGCACCGGGCACAGGATTTACAAATAAATTTCAACATGTGTGGCGCACCTGTCAGGCACTACGCACCTGGGCGTTGCCATGGCGCACCTGTCAGCTGAACCCAAAAACTCATTTAATCGATTTTCCAAACCTCCAAATTTGCAAACAACCTCTCTACAAGTAAGTACATTCTCCCATTTTCCCTAGCAAGAGATTTTGTCATCCATGATGGTGATGTGAGTGCTTAAAAAATTAAACCCTAATTTCCTCAAAGTTGTGTTGTCAAAACTGCCTAGGGTTTTTACTGTTTTTGTTGTTTTCACCCCCCTTGTATAATTTTCCCACCTCCCATCCCCCTGTACTAAATTTCCCTAATTTCCTTCCCTTTCCCCCTCCCATTCACACTCACCTTATCCCTATCACCAAACCCTAAGCCCTATACATAATTCCCACTATTCCCTAAACCCTATCATTCCGTAAAAATCATACAGCCATTATCAAAACCCTCCTTTGCACTTATACTATCAGTCAACCCATAAAATCCCAAAAAGAAAATAGCAGTCACCTATACTTAAGAAAATCTCTTCATACTCATCTTTCTACATTATACATTTGCAAATATGGAAACAGATTCAGCTTATGAAAGGGATGAGGAAACTGTGAGTGATTCCTCCCAAGAGATTCATGCACCAAGAAAACCACATAAGGGAGGAAAACACATCTGGGAGGAGCCCACCACACTCACAGAGTTACTAGCTTGCCCTCTTGCAGTAACATGTTTTAAACATCAGTCTTGCTACTAGTTTTGTGAGATGGTGGAGAGGGTGAAATACCACCATGAACTTGCCAGGCTATTTGTCCTTCATCTTCATAATGGCCAAGTGAACTTAGCAAGTGTTTCCTTCACTTTGACACCTAAAACCATAGCTGCAGCAATAGGTATTCCAAATGTGGGTGAATAGTGGAATAAAGGACAACATGTGGGCAAAGAGTATTATGAGCCTTATGTCAAGGCTAGTTATCAAAAGCAAATCAGTAGGGTCTTTCCTTTCAGATACCTATAGGACACTTATGCTCCGCTCATGAAGCTCATTATCAAATATTTCACCTGTGAAGGGAGGTTTTCTCGCTTGTACACTTACCATGTTAGATTGTTGATGCATTTTACTGGAGTGAGGATGATGAACCTCCCCTATTTCATATGCAGAAATATTGAGAAGATGGTTACATTGGTGCAAAGAAAACCTCCTCCTCAACAGTTCAATAGCATTTATCATTTTTCATTGATCAAAATTGTTGTTTTGCATCAGCGGAGCTTGTTGAGTATTTCATGGGATACTTTCATTTCACATGATGTTTTCAAAAGCCCTCAGGTGACCCCATTAGTGTTTCAAGAGGAAGGAGGGCCTTCAAATCAGCCAGTGGTTCATGAGACTCAAACTACAGGGGTGCCAGTATTTTTCACTTATGAAAAGGGCATAAGGAGGCTATTTGCAACTACCAAACGAGTATTATCTCCACCTGGGGTGGAAGGGGTCTCGTTTCCTTCATCAGACAACAGGAAAATGCTATCTTCACCTGGGGTGAAAGGGGATTTACCTTCTTCTTCAGAAAAGTAGGTACAGGATAAAGGAAAACAACATTTGCATGATGAGTGGCCTTCTAAAGGTCAAGAGAGAGATTTTGTTTTGATTCAGGAGGAGGACATTTATTTGGGCTCCCAAAGCTTAAAGTTCAAGGATGAAATCATCAAGGAAAAAGACGCTGAGATTTGGAGCCTATCACTTGACCTTGAGAGGAAAAAATGGGTCATTAATTACCTTGAGCAACAGAATAAGCAATTGGAAGACAAACAAACAATCATGGAGCTGCAAAACATAAGGAAAAACCGGCAATTGGCAAAGAAAAGGAAAATCAAGCTAACTTCATTAGAGCAAGAAATAGAGGCCGATCAAGAATCATGGTTGGAAAGAGTCAATATCCACCTTGATAAGTTTTTGTACAAAGAAAATAAGGAGAAGAATATGTTGCGCCACATGGCTTATCATTATTTGGCCCGAAACAAAGTCTGCAAGACAAGGATAAGGTACCTAAAAGCCAAGCTAAGGAGAGCATTAAAGGCAAAAAAGGAGCAAGACAAACTTAGAATGTTTGCTGAAGCTTCCTTGGCCCAGAAAAGTAGTTAATGACCTTGCCTCTTTCCCATTTTGAAGAAATTTGGTGAACTTTTTGGTATTTTTGAATTTTTGAGGGAAAAAATAGGTTTTTCTGGCAAGTGCGTAGTGCCACTGACGCTCGCTTTTGATAGGGACCTCCATTTGAATAAAACTTGGAATTTTTGGATTCCTTATGAAAATTTATGCATGCTCAGAAATTACTAGGAAATTTTAACAAGTTTTGAATCTCCAAAAGGGCCAAAAACACCCAAAAAATGCCCTCTCTACCACGTTTTGGCCACACAGGAAGCAGTCTTGGGAGATTGAAAATTTGGAGGGAAAAATGGACACCAAATTAAAAAATTCTAGTTTTCCTAGAAAGTATACAAACAGACCTTTCCAACAAGCCATCTTGGAGAAAATTTGGTGAAGGGGAAGGCCTCCAAAGTCAGCTGGGAAAACGCGCTACGCACGGGATGAATAAGTGCCAATTTTGCTCAAAAACTTTGTTTTTCGCCTAGTTTTCTTCTAGTTTGACTTTTTTTCTCTTATGGTCAAATTCAAGATGTGACATGATGTAAATTGATGTAATATGACTAAAAAATGATAAAAATTGACTTGATAAGGTAGATACATCAATTGTAGGTTGGCTTAGAGTTGAATGACTCAGTTTCTTAGGTTTTAGAGGCAAGTTGTTCCACTGCCTATTTTTGTGTTCCTAGTTTAGATATGGTTGAAACCACCCCTCTTCTCATGGATTCGACCCCTGATGGATAGCACAGGTGGTTTATAGGTCTATATCATGTACTTTCTGAGTCATTTGTCAGGGTCGGATTCTTGTGGATGCATTGATCTCTATTGTGCATCACTTCTGCAGTTTGGCAAGGAAATAAACCAGGGTTTTGCAACATTTTGTGGGATTCTTGTGGTAATGTGAATTAGCATAGTCTGCTTCTCAATTATTCAGTGATCTTATGTTTATGTGTTCCATCATCTCTTTTATTCTTCATAGCTAAATGAATCAAGTGTAAAAAGTAGAATTCATTGATGTTTCAGTGCTCTGCCTTAGGGTTTATTTCGTTTCACATGTTTTCTACTGTTTGAAGAGGACTCATGACACTCGCATGCCCACTCCAACTCCTCACCAGTCTTTAGACTCACCATTACACTCATTTCAAAGTGCTAAAACACTTACCTACCTCGCCCCACAGAAACCTTTGCAAATCTCTATTGATTTCCCGGACCCAAAGCTGCCTTTCCCATCTAATGCAGCAACCAACCATTAAAATTAAATAAATTCCTCTAAGCAAGCATACCTAGCCTAAAATTATTTTTTATATCAGTCATCTCAAGCCTTCCTTGATAAATTTTCATTGAGATTGACAAGGAGAGAGCCCTCTCCCAACCTGGTAGGGCTAGCTACCAAGTTAAGCGTGGTTTGATGTTACCCTAGACCTGCCTTTCTCAGCCTGAGGTAGATTTAGGCCCTAACAGTCTGTATACATCTTAAAGTGTCTGCCTAGCAAGTAGTGTCTGAACTTCTGGAGCATGTACACCATAGCCAAACCTTTGTGCTTTCTCGTTGAATAGTTCTTCTCAGCTTTAGACAACTTCCTACTTGCAAACTCTATAGGGTGATCCAACTCTCCCTCACAAGCTTGTGTTAGTACTACCCCGAGCACAATACATGACACGTCCACATGCACATGAAATTCCTTCTTCCAATCTGGGAAGACTAGGATCAGCGCGGTGACCATCTTTTCCTTTAACACATCTAAGCTTCACTAACACTCTTCATTCCAACAGAATGTAGCATCCTTCTTTAGCAACTTCTCCATCGGCGCGGTAATCTGGGCATAACCCTTAATGAACTTTCTATAGTATCATGTATGCCCCAAATTTTCGCGCAACTATTTCACACTTCTTCGTGCCTCCAAATTAATTATAATTGTTATCTTAGTTGGGTCCACCACTAATCCTTGTCTGCACACCACATGGCCCAACAAGATTCCGAAAGGAACACAGAAAAACGTTTCTTCAAATTAATTGGGATCTAATACCTTCAGCATATATCCGGCATCAAGCGTAGGTTGGCTACATGGCATTTCACTAGCCTAAACACCATCCAATCGTCAAAGTATACCTCCATAAACGTGTGAATGAATTCCTTGAATGCTGAGATGACTACGCACGAAATGATCATTGGTGCGTTCTTCAGTCCAAAAGGCATTAAAGTATACTGAAAGCATCCCCACTCAGTTGTGAAGGCCATCTTACTTCTATCCTTCAATGCAATCTTGATCTGATGGTACCCCGAGAACGCATCAGTGAACGAATATGCTTCATGTCCTCCTACATTATCCAGCACTTCATCGGTGAACGGAGTCAGAAAAGGATCATGCACGCAAGCGTCATTCAGCTTCCTGAGATCTAAACATATCCTTATTTCATCCTTTTGCTTCTTTTCCTGAACTACTATTGGGCTCACCCAATCAGATTCTTCCACTAGTTCAATAATTCCTGCTACAAGCATTCTATCCAACTCTAAGCAGACCTTTTCTTTATACTTTGGATTGAGGCGATAAGGCCTTTGCTTGATCGGCTTCACGTCTAGTTTCAACGTAATTTTCATGACTCCCAGGTCCCCTACTATCCCCTTTAAGTCTGAGAACTTCATAGGGAACAAGTCCTAGTATTCGCGGAGCAACTTAGCGACCTTATCCACTGTAGAATAATCCCAGTTGTCCCCTATCTTCGCAAACTTCGGCTCCACCTCTATCCCGATGTTCACTTGTCTTGTTTTCAGCGACGTGATGATATCTAGGTTTTCTATCTGCGGCCCTTAAACTTCATGGTGTCCTTTTGTTTCCAAGATATTAATGTTCCTTGGATCCTCATCTTCCTCCTTAGCAGTCACATTGTATCACTCTAGTGTGTGGTGCAGCTAGGTGGTCCAATGCGGTTGAATCAAATCCAAGGGATCCTGCAGTATTCTGAAGATCACTGCTTTGACCTCTTGTAGCACTTCATCAATGCACTCAAATCCATCTTCAAAGATAAATTTCATTAAGAATCCTTGTCTCAAAATATCCCATTCGTCTATGCCATGGCGGAGCTCTGTCTCCAAGTACCAATTCATAGGTATTACATCCAAGGTGTGACAGAACAGATGCACCCACTCCAGTTATGGTTCTGCTCCATAAGCATCGGTCCATTTGGCTAAGTGATCGCGTGGATCACTCCTTCCATCATATTTCTCTATCAACCATACCTTTGGGCGACCAAACTACACCCTCATCATTCTTCTATATTTGCGCCATCCATCAAAGTTGTCTTTATGCATGCCCCACCATCTTGCAGTTGTAGCGCGCAGCGCCAAGTCCAAGGCTTGGAAGCGATGCTTCTCCAGCACTTCCCTTTCAAAAGCATCCATAAATTTATCAACTTCAGTTAAACCATCATAGTAAGGTAGACTTCTTACCTCCAATGATACGCAGTGCAACGATTTGATTATCATGTTACATCGTAGCGTAAATACTTCATGCAATCTATTCTTCTAGTGTTCCAATTCCTTATCTAAGTCTAATGTGCAGGAGCTTTCCCTGTCCCATGAAATACTTCCATCAGCTGTTGTATTCACCTAATCTTGATCTCGCACAGCTATCTTATAAATCTGGTCCAAATCGTCATCACTTTCGTAATCGTAGACTGGTTCAATGTAGCGTAGTCCTTCTGCAAGGACCAACGGTACTACTACACAGAGCAATTTTCTTTCAAATGACATCGTCCACTTCTTCAAATTGATCACCCCATTCATGTCGATAGCCCAGTCAATCCCAAGGTGTGCAGGGTAATGATTGTTGTCATCCACAATCTCTATCACTTCAAAATGGGCCAACTCGCTCGTGCCCTTGATATCAACTGTCATTCCTTGTAATCTTCCCATGGGGATAATATTTTGTTGATTCACCATCCTCAATTGAATAGGACACCACTGCAACATAGGTTTGTCCATTCTCTCCCATGTTTGTTTAGGCAAAACATTCACGTCGGACCCTAGATCCAGAATAACTTGGTCCATTTCATATTCTCCTATCTACGCAGTGAGTCTCATCTCCCGCCTTGTTATTGCCTTATGCTTACCAATCTTCTTGACCACGCGTGGGCTGTCGGGAGTATTACCAGCACATCTATTGATCAACTCTTGTAATCACTTTACGGCCTTGCTATCTCGAAGCAACTTTATACAGGTCTCCAAAAATGTAGTAAGCATGGATGGGTCCATTTCTTCACATTTCTTATCCTAACTTCCTGAGGTAGAAGCCTCAGAAAATTTTGTTTGCTTCCATGAAGGTTTCCTTCATGCACTCCAAATCAAAGCCAACCTCCTTTTTTGGAGCTTTGCGAACCCATTCACCTTCTTTAGGCTTCTTTCCCTTGTCTTTGCCAGTCATCATTCCACTTCGTAGCACGATGTTCACATTAGGATCCTCTTCACGGGGTTCAGCCCTCATCATCTACATATTTTGGGTAGGCTACTGAGGTTGTGCCCCTTTTTCGTGTATCATAGATAGTAATACAGGGCAGTCTTCTGTCGCGTGGTCAAACTGAGTGCAATATCTACATGACAAGTGCGTCAGGTTCATGCATTCTCGCGTGTAGTGTCCTGGTCCCCCACAGTTGTAGCAAATCACCTGTCCTCGACCTCTACCAATTTCTCCTCCACCTCTGCCTCACCCATGCCCCTGAAATCCTCCTCGCGCTCCCCCAGTGCCTTGATCCGGAGGCCAAGTTTCTACCTACACTCTATATGCGGGCATTCTATCCATCATTAGCTAATAGCTACGACACTTATGCTCATCATGACCCACTGATTAACAAAAGTTTCAGAAGAGATGTTGCGGTGTTGGGTAGCGGAGGTCCCGTGTAACAGTTTTGGGTCTGATAGCCTAGAAGTTAGGATAAAAATATTGTAAACCTCCGAAATATGCAGAGCGCGAAATGTAAAAGTTCGAGTCAAAGGGTTGTCCGCCCAAGAAATAATATAGAATAATAGGAAGTAAGTTGGTCTGCGGACCATAGGAAGGTATAAATAGAGTGCGGCTCTATGGGGAGAAGGCAGTTCTTTTGGTATGATCTTGGATTTGAATTGTAATGGGTTTTTGAGGAGAAAAGTCTGAAAGCATCTGTAAGTCTGAGTCGAGGGTATTGGGGAAGGGATAGAGGCTCTACAGCTGTGTGCACAAAGGCCTAGAAGAGTCTGTAGCTATGTGCGCGGACCCCTGCAATTGAGTGCGCAAGGCAGATCTGGATGTATTGGTGATAAAGTGGAAATAAAGATAAGTTGCTTCTGTAATTCTATGTTAAATCTGAATTATCATGGATCTGGCTTTTTGTATGGTTAAAATAACTGTTTAATCTATGCGCATATGCTTATGTTATGAATGTATGTGAATCTGAGTTTATTCTAAGTATGAAAACTGGTTAAATCTAATAAATGTTTGCTTAAATATCACAATGAGTAGGTTGAATACATAAATAGCGCAATAATAAGTAGTAAGGAGTATTTTGGGTTTGGATCTGCACTAAAAAAAGCAGCGCAAAGCTATGGAATGGTGCGCAAAAACTCCAAACCACATCTAGACATCCCAAGGGTGCGGAATCCTGGTTCCAGCACCCTCCCTGCTACCTCAGGTGAGACCTCAATCCACGCTCCACGGGCTATTTCCGAAAGGGCCGGTAGCTGTGGGATTTGTTTGGCTAAATAATTTTTCCGAACGTGGGTCAGGCCCATATAAGCCAACAAATGGTTCCATTGCCGGGACCGGGATCTGCCTAAGGGGTGTCTGATGTGGAATGCGGGGACTCTGTAGAAAAAGAATTGAAGGATCGAAGGGACTAGGAGTAGTAGTAGTTCAGAGTACAGTGGCAGAGTCGACAATGACGAACGTAATCCAGCTACCAATATTCAAAGGAGCAGGAAGCAAAGACCCAGAACATTTTTGGTTCATGCTGACCTCAGTATGGAATGCACATAGAATTTCAAATGATAATATCAGAAAGGCTACCTTAGCGTGCTACAGGACCGAGCGCTAACATGGTACATAAAGTACTCTAGCGATCACCCAACTGCGGGGACAACAAAAATCCAGACCGAACTAAAGAAAGAGTTTAGCTGGCCAAAGTTAGAAACACAGTCAATCATAGGGTTCAAAGAAATCGTGATGATGTCTAGTGAAACCCCGTGGGATTTGGACCAAAGACTGAAGAGTACTATTCGCGAGGCTAACATGACATTGACAGATGTGCAGCACTGTGCTTGATTTATGGCATCCTTAACACCACATCTGAGGACGGCTTTGTCACAACAGAAGATCTCGACCCAGGCTAAAGCATTAGAAATAGCGATGAGGTTGCACGAAACTCCTTTACAAGACCCGAGGTTGGGAGTTCAGCAAATCCAAGCGCAAATCCAAAATTTGTGTTTGGAAATGAAGAATTTAAAATAAGAATAGGCACCACGACCTGAAGTCTGGGAGGTATTATGGTGTGTAAAGTGCAGGAGCCAGGGGCACGATAAAGATCACTGCTCGGTCTCAGTGAATTATGTGGCAACAGGGGGACCAATACCATTGCGACCAAAGGCACGGGCAGGGCCAAGCACAACAACCCTGCTCTGGTGCGCAATCTGTCAGGTAGGAGGAAAACACAACACTGATAACTATCATCTACTACCAAAATACAACCAGACCCCCCAGCGGCTATTTTGCAACTTTTGCAGATCGATGGGCCACGAGGAAAGAGGTTGTCGTAGCTACCAATTATTAATGGAACAGTCACCTGACTAAGGCACGAGGTCAGGATCCAACCGCGGCGATCACGCGTGGTGGGTTCTACGGCCACAGACAAGGACGGGGTGGAATGGGGCCAGGAAGGGGTCGCAGGCAGCTAATCTGTTATAACTGCGGAGGTCCAGGACATTACGCCTGGGATTGTACCAGCCCAACTAGAATTTCATGCAGTTATTATGAGCAATTCGATCATGAGTTGATAGATTGCCCTACGCTGATAGCACAGATTCGTGAAAACAGGGCAGTTAAAGGCTTACAGAAATTGATAAATAGATGTGCAGGATGGAGTGAATGTCTTGTAGTTCGAAAGTTGGGGAGACATGTGTCGCGGACCAGGAGGGAAATGCGACTAACAGCGCAGATCGATGATTATGACATGGATCAGGTCATTCTGGATCTAGGCTCAAATACCAACATACTTCCTAAACAAACTTGGGAGCGCATGGGTAAGCCTACACTACAATGATCCCCTATCCAATTTGTTGTGGGGAAAAATGCCTATGCAGGATGATCCTATCCACCTAAGGTGTGACAGCGCCTTAGCAACAAACGAATACAGCTATTATGATTTCTTCCTTTATGAAAGGGGAAAGAGGAGAGATCGGTAGACTTACCGTTGTCTTCCGGTTGTCCCTCGAACTAGATCCTCTTCTCTTTGTGTGTCCACAGCTACTTGTCTCCTCACTTGCTCAAGAGAACAGCTACTTGAATCCCACGAGATCACAAGAGAACAGCTACCTGTGACAAGAGAACAGCTACTTGCGACAAGAGAAGAACACAACACAAAGGCAAATATACATATTCATAAATGATTCAGGATTAGAAGTAAATCAAATCCACTAATGCAATCATACAAAATACACCAGCATATAGGAAAGAATCAAGATAGCTTTATTAATTGATAACAGGGTTCAGGAAGAGATACAACCCATAGGGCTCCAATCCAGCATCTCCTTCCCAGCAGAATGGAATTCCTTCTTCAACTCCCTTCAAAGCATTAAGCACCCAATGTCTCCAGCCACAAACCAACAGCAATTCTTTGCAATAACAAAATTCCAGCCTCTAGATCCCATGGAGGAGAGATCCATATATAGATGTTTGGAGAGAGGATGAGTCAGCTTGAGATCTGACTAATGTCCTCTCCCTCTCTCAGTTCTTGAGTCCACTTGGAGGTTCTTGCTTCCACTTGGAGATTTGGAACCTCTTACTCATCACCAGTCGAATTCCTTGATGCAAGTGTCATTTTGGAAGCTTCCTGGGCATTGACACCTTGAGGAATGACTCTGCCACATGTCCAAACTCGCTCAGCGCAGGTAGCTAGTGTTGGAGTTGACATTCAACGCAGGTAGCCAGTGTAGCAGTTGACATTCAGCGCAGATGCTCAGTGGAGCAGTTGACATGATCCAGAATTGGCTTGTTTTTGAGTGTTTTCAGGTGGAGAACTTCTGTGAATTGCTGTGGTTAGTTTGCCTTGTTCCTCTAGGGGTAGGAACAACATGTTTAGGGACTTTGGATCCCTTAGTTTATGGACATTTCATGCTCAATGTTGTAAGGCACAAAAATGTCTATAACAGTTTCCCCCTAAAGTAAGAGGCCGTTTATCGGGTGAAATGCTTTATCCAGGAGGGTCCGAAGTTCATCCATCTGCTGGGAGGAGACCTGTAATAAAATACAATACAACACATTATGATTCATACTGCTTTCATGATCTAGCTGAGGCGGGCATTCCCATGCTCAGCTTTATAAATTCATTTTTGTACATAGCACAGACGATCGTCTGATGGTAGACTGATAATTTTGGCGAAATTATCATCCTTTGAGTAGGATGATCATCTGTTGCAATGATGTACATGTCAAATGTCTTTATCTTTCTTGAATATATATCGCAGCCCGGATGGATGAAACTAGATCCGGGGTCTTCAAACTCGTTCGATCTTCACTCTAAGTACAAGTCGATCCATGTGAGAATTGCGCTGAAGTCGAACATGGAAAGACATCGCTTGATTACCGGTCAATGATGTAAACCGTTAACAAGCGCGAGAGGAATCACCGATAATGATAATGACCCTCAAGGTGCTGCAGTACAATTCACGTGGCGTGAATAAAGGACTTGGCGTCGAACACCACGCAAAATCTTCTGGTCGAAGGTCATTAATGTATACCTGTCGCCGGAAGTGAGAAACTTGCCATTGAGGCATGCAAGCTTCAAAGTACTGAAGGGGTTGTTCCTAGATCAACTTCTTGGATAATGAACTGATGTCGACAAGAAGCGATCCGTCACAGGAGGGCCTTAATGAATCCCACATCAGTGACACGGAACGGAGCTAATGATTTTAATGGAGGTGAAAACGATCTGTGACATATGATTCAGGGTGGCGGTCATGAATGGATGAAGGATAATGTATGGCAGTGGATGGGACCCGGTTGACTCTTTCTGAACGACTTCTCTTGAACATATGGCGACACTGATGCGATGGATTGGTAGCATTACCCCAAATAAGGATGGTATGGCGAGACCATGGTGATGTGACCGGTGAATGAAACAACCCAACCCGAATGTGGTACAGAGGAAAAGTGTCATGTTCAAGAGCGACCTGCTACCATCAAAGTTTTCTTGATTTTTCCCAATTTTTCCCCAGTCATTGCTGACCAGTACCTCTTTATTTTTGTCAAGCTTGAGGAGGATAACATATGCTTGTTCTATAACCTGCCCTTCGGGCAAGCCCATCGTTATGTTTTAACGAGCTTAGCGATAGTGAAACTCGTTCTCGTCTAAAGACAAGTTTGTCGCTATTTAATAATTTTAACGAGTCTAACGACAAGGATAACTCGGTCCTTTTCATTTTTAGAGAGTCTGAAAAGGTACATAAAGTTAACTCCAAAATTCCTTTTTCGTCATCTAATCCCTTAAGTCCGAAAAAGTATAAAATAATACAGAAAGGATGAGTTTTCGATAACTTTAACGAGCCGAATAAAACAAGCTCTTGACCTTTTTGTGCAATAATCCCTCAGGTCCAAAAAGATTAAAATCTAGAGGAGGGATAGCTCTTCCTGTCCTTTAACGAGCTGGAAGGCCAAAACTCGGCAATCTTTTCATATTTTACGAGTCAATTGAAAAGAGCTTAAAGAAGACTCGTCTTTTGAGGAACGAGTGATAAACAGGGATAGCAACTGATTCCAAGTACAGGTTGGAATTTTCCAATCACGGCAGTGTCACAAGGATGGCTAGGTGAAATCACTCTTCACAGCTGTTCCTCAAAATAGGTAAACAATCATATGGAGGTGAACGATCGGCCAAATGAAAAGTGGAGGTGGCAGGTGCAAACACAACCAAGGCTTTAACGGCTGATAAATTACATTCACAGTGGTTATTTACCGGGATAGGTTCATTTTTTAGTTAAAAATGAGCTTAAACACTGGAGGAAACTCTGCTCACTGCTTATATTTATTTTTTAACGAGCATGAAGACCGCGTTAAAACTGCTCGGATCTTGCGTTTATTTTTTAACGAGCATGAACTTTATGCTAAAACTGCTCGATTACCCAGTCATTTGATAAGAGTGTCTCATCAAGATTCTATTTTTTATGGAGCTTCATCTCACTAAGCTTTGCTCCCCATCCTTTCTTTATGCAAGTTCAGAAACGGCTAATCCTACGAGTTTAAAGGGTTAGACCTACAGGTTTAAAGGGAGGACCTAAAAATTTAAAAAAATAAATAGTCGCCCCTTGCTTGCACTCCAAAAGGTTTGCATGCCCCCAGGTATAAAACAGAGTTTCAAGGTTACCTCTACTTACCCTCCGCCAAAACATTTGTTTTAATCGAGAGAGGCTTACCTCTTTCAGGTTACCCAAAGATTGTCTTGTTAATCTTTCAAACAAAACACTTCCTCGGCAATGTCTACCGAAATAAACAGAGGTGAGTGACGACCCCCGCCTCCTCACATAACTTTGACAAAAGAATCTTATTCCAGAACAACCCCTCTTCCAACCACGGACGGGGTACGAACTAGTCATATTCTCCCGCGGAAACCTACCCTATACCCAAAGTTTTCCTGCCGAAGCAAGCCAGGACGCATGCCCCCTGGGTTCCAGTCATATCCTCCCAGATTACTCGCGCTCATCAGGAGGACGGACCGTGGGTTGAGACACTTCTTGCATGAATAGACCATTTAGGGATGGCACATGACTATTTGCGATGTGTGATCCGGGAAACGAAAGTTGGTCCACGAGCTTGACCATTCTTCCTTCATGCGGAAAACACATTACTCTAAAGAGTGAGGAGACTACAGCTCCTATGCAATATATATAGTCTCGTCCAAGGAGTAGGTTATAATACAAGGGTCCTTGAACGACCATCACGTTCATTTGAACGGTCTTCCCTTTCAATGTTATAGGCACATTGGGGAGGATCCCTAAAGGTCGACTGGTTCCTTTATCAAAACCTGATAGATTTCTCATCTCAGGTAAAAGCGCTGGCGAACCAAGCGCTTTCCAAGCAATAGAGGAAAGGATACTCACAGATGCCCCTTCATCAATGATAGTGCCAGCCATTACCATTCTATATATTTGACAAATAATTCTGAATGGTATACTGGCTGGCAACCGGGGTCTGCCTAGTTGGTTCCAATCAAAGGACACAGCCAGGTTGCTTGGTGGTGTGACCGAATAAACGGTCGGATATCGCTCCGATGAACTTCCTTCCTGCGATAAAGGAATGGTGGCATTGCCCCCTTGATCATCAGAGTCAGTGCTGATGAAGAGAATCTGGACGGTGTCGTCTTTATTCTCCTCTGTGATGGTGTCATTCGAAGATGGAGCCTCTGAAGGCAAAACTGGGTCGACTGTCGTATCAACCTTTTGACTTTCATTAGGCATGGATCCAGACGGTTCTTCTTCAATGACAGGTGCTTTGGCTGACCACCTAGGTGGCTCAGCCGGATTCTCAACTAGTGAGGGACTTGGCAGGAGTCTTTGATATCCAGGAGGGAGATACGCTCGTAAAATCGGGCGATCTTCCAGAACTCTTTTTGCCTCGTCTAAGAAGGGACAACGGTGGATGGCGTGATCGCCTTCACACAGTCTGCAGGGAAATTTAGCTTTCCCGCTCTATCCTAGAGCTTCACTCCCACTAGTTGACGGTGAGCAGTCGACATGGCTATCAGAGGTCGATGCTACCGAATTGTGAAAACGGGGGGACCAGTCTCTTAGTATCCGCGGGATACAGGGACAATCTCTATGGAAGTGGTCTCCCTTGCATATGACGCATGGCGATTTAGGCCTTACGAGTGCGGTGTGTGGATTCTTGTTAGATGACACTTGTTTGCCCCCAGTCGCCTTAGGCTCCTTCTTCTTCTTTTCTTTCTTCTTCTTCTCCTTCTTCTCCTTAGGAACCTGGTTTTTAATTCGACCAGTTCCATCAAGCGAAGAGGAAGGAGGGGAGGAAGATGAAGTGGAAGGCTGGGAGGCAACTTTTGTCTGATCTAACTGTTGACTCGACTGTTCAGGAATGGTGGTATTCTGAACGACATTGGTTGAAAAGAGCCAAACTGGTAGACCAATTGTCAGTCCTGGAAGCGACAATGTGGCCATGTGGGGCACACCAACATCTCCCCAAGAGGAGAAGGGACTAGGATTCCCACCAAGGGGAACTCCTTGGTTGGTGTGCTCCATCTTTTCAACCTAAAGATCAACGCAGGATTAAAGGGTGATTGTTCCGTTTAAAATAAATTGTTAATGACGCTTTAGACACAACTTGCTTTTTCAGTTTTAAAGAGTCGAGAAAAAGCTAAAGATGACTCTAGTCTCCTTCGATATTTTAACGAGCCCGAAGTGACAAATGCTCGGATGGACTTTTTCTGTTATAGAGTCTGAAAAAGGCCAAAAGAAACTGCTCTGGAGTTCTAGGCAGAGGGTGTGCCAAACTTTTCGCAAAACCGCAGAATACTTTTTAGGGTACGGGCGGTCGATCTTCGTGAATGCTGTGTTCACTGCATTGCGATCAGTAGGGCGGCCAACACGGCTTCCTAAGGATAAAAGATATATTCCTATAGGGGTCTCCCAATATATACGCGACGGTACGTGGGAGCACAATCTGTACTAGTGCTACCGTCTCTCAGGAGGAATCACCCACCTTCTTCGAGATCGACAGTCACTAGGCTTAACGACGCCGGAACACGTCTCTAGCCTAGACCTCTATGTTGTGCGTTATGTTACAAAGCGTTGTTAGGTTCATTCAGTTTATTTTAGGTTGATCTTTTTAAAGTTTGCCTTTCAAGGTTCACCACGAGATGTATGATACAAATTCCTAAATGCAGTCTAAGATGATAAGCAAGCTTTATTATCTTTTCAACTTTGAAAATCCTAGCTACTAAGGGAAAAGAATAACACTATCTTTTCTCAAAGAGCAATCAGCACACTCTAATGCACTTTCCCTAAATCCAACATGCAAACTATCAAATGCAAAATGCACAATGCAGGTGTTTGTTTTCCACTTTCTTAGTATAAATGCCTACAAAGAAAGCTTTTTGCACAACTTTGAATTTGCTTTTACAATGATCAATACAAACAAGTTCACTTTCTTCGAAATCAACAAGGGTAGAAGAGATTACAATCACTTTGAAATTTTTGAAATAAAGACTTGTTATGACACTTTGAAAGAGACAAATTCAAACCCATAAGCAAAAGTAAATCTATAATCAATCTGAAAACAGCCAATGAACTCTCTTCTAAGATCACTATCAATCAGATCTGAATCAAAGGCTACAGGATGACTACTTTACTCATGCAAAGGAAAACTGTAAATGACGCCACAAACACATAAAAAACATTCACAGTCTTTTTGTACAAAAAAGAGGCGGAATCTAAGCAAAGAAAAGGCTTATCAGACTGGTACCTATGCTGGTTAAAGGCTGCAAAAACAGAGATCAAAACAGGGCAACAGAGGACAAAGAACCCCAACTGCACAAGGCCAAACTGGTTCAGCGCAACCTCAACACTGAGGACTTGACATTCAGCGCAGGTAGCCCCTTCGGGACCTGCGTTGAAATGCAGACTGCCTTCACAGCAGTTGCGCTGAAAGAGAAACTCTCGTTTCCCTTGGGTTCTGGGTCATAAAATGCTCAAAAATCAACTGTTTCAGGCCAAATCAGAAACACAAGCAAGGTATAAACAGAGGGATGCTTTGATAGGGTACTAAAGACTATCACAAGGATCATCAAATCATTTGTGGATCTAGTTTAAATCATAGACAAGTCCAACAACTGGATCAAAGCAGCAACTTTCTACTTTGCATCCGGGAAGGATGCAGTTCAATAGTCGCTGTCAAGTCTATGAAGTAAACAAATGACTGAAACACAAATGAAATGAATAAACAAGTTCGTCCCCAGTGGAGTCGCCAATTTGTTGTGGGGAAAAATTCCTATGCAGGACGATCCTATCCACCTAAGGTGTGACAGCGCCTTAGCAACAAACGAATAAAGCTATTATGATTTCTTCCTTTATGAAATGGGAAAGAGGAGAGATTGGTAGACTTACCGTTGTCTTCCGGTTGTCCCTCGAACTAGATCCTCTTCTCTTTGTGTGTCCACAGATACTTGTCTCCTCGCTTGCTCAAGAGAACAGCTACTTGAATCCCACGAGATCACAAGAGAACAGCTACCTGTGACAAGAGAACAGCTACTTGCGACAAGAGAAGAACACAACACAAAGGCAAATATACATATTCATAAATGATTCAGGATTAGAAGTAAATCAAATACACTAATGCAATCATACAAAATACACCAGCATATAGGAAAGAATCAAGATAGCTTTATTAATTGATAACAGGGTTCAGGAAGAGATACAACACATAGGGCTCCAATCCAGCATCTCCTTCCCAGCAGAATGGAATTCCTTCTTCAGCTCCCTTCAAAGCATTAAGCACCCAATGTCTCCAGCCACAAACCAACAGCAATTCTTTGCAATAACAAAATTCCAGCCTCTAGATCCCATGGAGGAGAGATCCATATATAGATGTTTGGAGAGAGGATGAGTCAGCTTGAGATCTGACTAGTGTCCTCTCCCTCTCTCAGTTCTTGAGTCCACTTGGAGGTTCTTGCTTCCACTTGGAGATTTGGAACCTCTTACTCATCACCAGTCGAATTCCTTGATGCAAGTGTCATTTTGGAAGCTTCCTGGGCATTGACACCTTGAGGAATGAATCTGCCACATGTCCAAACTCACTCAGCGCAGGTAGCTAGTGTTGGAGTTGACATTCAACGCAGGTAGCCAGTGTAGCAGTTGACATTTAGCGTAGATGCTCAGTGGAGCAGTTGACATGATCCAGAATTGGCTTGTTTTTGAGTGTTTTCAGGTGGAGAACTTCTGTGAATTGCTGTGGTTAGTTTGCCTTGTTCCTCTAGGGGTAGGAACAACATGTTTAGGGACTTTGGATCCCTTAGTTTATGGACATTTCATGCTCAATGTTGTAAGGCACAAAAATGTCTATAACACAATTGCAGATGGCAAACCAACAGAAGGTCCTTCCCATGGGAAGGCTGCAAGGAATTATGGTAGATATTGACGGTGCAAGTACTCAGACGGACTTTGAAGTGATTGAAATCATGGATGAAAGTACACCTTATCTTGCATTGTTAGGAATAGATTGGGCCACCGACATGAATGGGGTTATTAATTTAAAGAAGTGGACAATGATATTTGAAACAAAGTTGCTCCGCGTAGTTGTTATACTAGATCCAGCTGAAGGACCGCGCTATATTGAACCCGTGCGCAACAAAGAGAGCGACGACGAATCAGACGGTATCTACAGAATAGCTACACAAAGGTAAGAATGGGTCAAGACAATGGAGGATAGAAGAATATCACGGGGCTATGTAGAGTCTTGCACCACCGACTCCACTAAAGAAGACGAGTGGTGGCATAACAGGTTGAACGGAGTGACCACGCTACACTGCAATATGGTGACTAAATCTCTGTACTGCATAAGGGCCCAGGATTGTGAATTTCCGACATATGATGGGCTGACAATAATAGATGAATTCCTGACCAAATTTGAAATCGTAGTACCAGAGCACCAACGGTTTGATGCGTTGAAATGGGCGCTACGCGCGATGCCTGCGCAGTGGTGGGGCACACATGAAGGGACTTTCGAAGATTGGCGCGACTGCAAGCGCATGATGAAGATCAGATTTGGGAAGCTGGAACTACGCATAACAGAGAAATACGATGGACGTGATGACCTGCGCATGCACCTTACCAGATGGATCAAAGCCTACGGAGAGGAACCTCAACCAGAATGGGTGCACTTATTTTATCACACCTTGGACATCATTCCCAGAAACTGGTATACTGAAGTAGAGCTCCAGCACGACACAGGTGAGTGGGATATCTTGCACAAAGGGTTTTTGTCGACATTCCTCTTTGAAGATCAATGGATGGATCCCGTGGACAACGCATTACATCTGGTAAAGGCCGCCATTTTCAAGACGCCACTAGAACCAGAAGAAACTAGGCAACCCGACTGGTCGCGACAGCTAAGCCAGGCTCTCAAATGCTATAATGTCCAGGTAGAAGATGATGAGGACGATCTGTGAAACGTCAATATTCTAGAATCAAAGGGGAGCCATGAGGTGCGCGGACCCGAAATCGAAGATCCAGATATCACAGCGCCGTTGAAAACGAAACAAGTCAATATCAGAACAAAAGAGGAGCCGAAGTATGCAACGCTTGGGGACTATTGGGACGACGCCACAGTGGAGAAGGTCGTCAAATTGCTTCGGGAATATCAAGATTTATTCCCAACAAAAATCACGGAGCTAAAAGGGATCCTAGGAGACCTGGGAATGATGAAGATAACGTTGAAGCTAGACGCAAAACCAGTTAAGCAGAAACCCTACCGATTGAATCCAAAATATAAAGCAAAGGTCCGCGAAGAACTGGACAAGATGCTGGCAGCAGGAATCATTGAACCAGTCGAGGAGTCCGACTGGGTAAGTCCGATGGTTGTGCAGGAGAAGAAATATAAGGGTGAGATTCGCATCTACGTGGATCTCAGGAAGCTTAATGATGCCTATGTTAATGATCCGTTTCCAACACCATTTACAGATGAGGTACTAGAAAATGTGGGGGGGCAGGAAGCCTACTCCTTCATGGATGGGTTCTCAAGATACCACCAAATCAAGATCGTGCCAGAGGACAGAAGAAAAACAACGTTCGCCACCGAATGGGGTTGATTTCAATACACGGTGATGCCCTTTGGAATGAAGAATGCACAGGCGATATTTTCACAAATAGTGGTAGCGACATTCAAGGAATTTATACACAAGTTCTTAGAGGTCTATATTGATGACTGGACCGTGTTCGAACTGGTTAAGGAACACGTAGCAAGCTTATGATTAATGCTGGATACTTGCCGCTGACACCAGATTGCACTAAACCTAAAGAAGTGTACTTTCCTTGTCCCATTCGGGAACCTGCTGGGCCATGTGGTTTGTAAGCAAGGCCTGATGGTGGATCCGGCAAAGATCATTGTCATACTCAATCTGCAAGTGCTGCGAAGTGTCAAACAACTACATGCCACACTGGGACACACGGGCTACTATCGGAAGTTCATCAAAAGCTATGCCTAGATCATGGCTCCAATGGAACAGTTGCTGAAGAAGGATGCTACTTATTGCTGGAATGAGGAATGCAACAAAAGTCTGGAGACGCTTAAGGAAAAGATGGCATCCACCCCTATATTGGTCTTTCCGAAATGGGACGTCGAATTTCATGTGCATGTTGATGCGTCATGTATTGCGTTGGGGCGGTACTTACTCAACCAGGAGCAAAGGGAATTGACCATTTGATTGTGTTCGCAAGTCGCCAGTTGTCAAAAGCTGAGAAGAATTACTCCACTACCAAGCAAGAGGGATTAGCGATGGTATATGCACTTAAAAAATTCTATCACTATCTGCTCAGAGGCCACTTTAAGATGTATACCGACCACTTTGAGTTAAAATACCTAGTGAATAAGCCTGTGTTGGGGGGGCGCATTTGTAGATGGTTGTTGCTATTCTAGGAATATGACTTTGAGGTCGTCGTAAAGCCAAGATGTCTAAACGCAGGCCCAGATCACCTGTCCCGAATTGAGACCGGCGAAGAGCCCACAAATTTAGAGGATGGACTCCTGGATGCACAGCTATATGGGGTGCGCGTAGTGGATGGCCATTTTGAGGATATAATCCATTTCTTAACTACATGAAGCACGGCGCAGGGATATTCTATTCAACAGAAGAAGGAATTGGTGATACGTGTAGTAGACTTCACTGTGATTGCAAGACACCTCTACAAAATGGGCAACGACGAAATATTACGTAGGTATGTCTCGGAGTTCAAGCGAGGACAGATCCTAGCTGAAGCAAATGGGAGGGTTGTTGGTGGACATTATGCGGGTCGTGCCACATCCCAGAAGATTCTTCACGCAGGATTATGGTGGCCCACTCTGCATCAAGATTCAAGAGCATACTGCCGAGCCTGCGACATATGTCAACGGACGGGGAAACCATCGTGGAGAGATGAAATGCCACTCTAGCCATTCAAGAAGTGGGCAATTGACTCCGTAGGACCTATTGAGCCGTGAGGGAAGACGGGCACATGCTATATCATCACTGCGACATAATATTTGACCCGATGGGCAGAGGCACAGCCAGTTAAGGACTGCACAGCTGCGACCGCTACAAAGTTTTTGTTCGAGAATGTACTGACAAGGTTTGGATGTCCCAAAATTATCATGAGTGATCGGGGAACTCATTTTTGAAATGAAACGATCAGCGCAATCACTGAGGAATTCCAGATATATCACCAACAGAGTACGCCATACCACCCACAAGCGAATGGGACTGTTGAGGAATTCAACAAAATCTTGGAGACCACGTTGACCAAGGTCTGTAATGCACAGCGAAAAGACTGGGACTTGCACATCCTTGCTGTGCTGTGTGTTATCACTTAAGAATTCTAATTCCCAAATTACTCACATTAGTTTGATGGTAAAGGTTCGGTGCTAGTCTAGGTTTGATTTTTTGTTTGTCTTACAGTCTGAATCTTAGGAGTCTTGATGGTATGCTTAAATAAAGGTCAACCATTCATCCTCATTCATCACTGGTCTCATAACTCACACAATTTCAATGTGTCAGCTTTGTTCAAAGGTTATTATGTGCTAAAAAGCTCTTTATGTGATTTCGTAGCGCATAAATCGTTTTTAGGCGTTTTCGCAGTGCATAGATCCTTTTTAGGTGTTTTTGTAGCGCAACATGCTTTAGGTGATTTCGTAGCGCATAATCCAGATTTTACACTGGCTGCGCTACGAAATCGGAGATTCGTGCAATCCGTAGCAAATCTTTCCTAACTGTCAAATCTGTCAAGTTCAGTTATGGTTGCATCATCTACTGTCAGCTTATACACTCCACATATCATGTCCAACCGCTTATCTCCATTATTACAGTCGTTAGGTACCTTGGTACACTCGAATTGCAAGTTCCAAGAAAAGCCAGGTATTCACAGTCTTAATTATGATTGTATTCATTGCATGAGGAACAAGTCTGCAAGTTTTCAATTTGAATTCATTGAACACCAAGCAAGGCAGTATTCAAGAGAGGCAGTTATCAAGCGAGGCAGCCATCAAGCGAGACAGGGATCGAAGATTGAGCAGTGCTAGTATTTTTAACCTTCATTACGTTGAAGTCTCATGGAAGGATCTACAGAAAGAAAAGAGCATAGGTCAGGGAGATGTTTGAGGAACGAACCTGAAGGTCTAGACCTTATCTTGAAGAACAGAGAAGTTGAGCACGCGTTCAAGCAGGTTGGATGTTGGAATTTTTGCGAGAAACTCCAGGGAGGTCATGCACAAATCACCAAGGAATTTGCCTTGAATTTTACAGGACTGAATTCAAAGGTTGGTATGCTTGAATTGCAAATCTCTCCAGAGGTAATATCCACAGTTACTGAGATTCCAAGGGGACAAGAAAGTTGGTTTAAGAATTTCAAATTTGATATGACCCCCTGCAAATAATTTCTGAAGCCGGAGTTCATTAACTCAGATTTAAACAAGTCAGTGCCTAGAAATTATGTCAAGGAATCATATGCCAATTTGCTTACCTACATACAGAGGTACCTTACCTGTGAAGGGAGATATAATAAGGTGTATTCATATCATTTCAATCTTCTGTTGCATTTCACGGGCAAGATATCTCTTGATTTATGTTTTTACTTATTTCATAGCCTCAGCAAAATGTGTGACAAGGTGTAGCTAAGGAAAGAAGCCTGTGAGACCTCATTGTTTCACCATGGCTTAGTTAAGTTGATCATTCTGCATGAACTCCAGAGAGTAGGTAGAGACTGGCCCACGTTTATGTTTATGTCTGGTTTTAAAAATGAAACTGGTCTCAGTCCCCAAGCTGTGAAAATTTATCCACCAAAAACTGGTCATCATACAGAAAGATCCAAGAGATTTATCAAATTGAAAGCTAGGAAACAAGTAAGGGAGCCCGCCAGATCAATGGTTATCCAGGACACACCCCAGCAGTCCCTAAAAAAGAAAACTCAGGTCGAAGAAGGTAGACGTGAATCATCTGCAGGAGAAGTAGTCCAGAGAAGAATGACTAGGAGTCAATTAGCTAAGGAAAAAGGCAAGAAGGTGGTTGCTAAGGAAAGCCCTGTTTCAAAAGGGAACTTAAATGACTTACTGCAGGCCATTAACATTGAAGAATCTCCCCTGGTTCAAGCAGAGTTGATAACACCAAGTAAAGACAAGACTAAAAGAACCAAAGCCTCGAAAAAACTCAAGCTTGATGATCAGGTTGCTCAATTTGTCTTTAAGCCAAGAAGACCCATGACAAGTAAGTTCAAACAGATACAGGAGATGCTGCCAGAAACAGGTGAAATAGAGGAAATCACAAAAACCCATGACAGACCTGTGACTTCATTACAATCATCATCACAGCTGCATAAAGAAGATAAGGGAAAGGAAATCATCCCGCAAGAGGAATGTAGTGTTGAAGAATTAAAAAATAAGTTGAGGTTGGCTAATCTTGAGATTGCTAGATTGAAGAAAGCCTCTAGGAAGCATGCAATCAGGGAAGCTAATTTTGACAAAATGCAAGCTCTGTGGGAAGAAAAAACAGTCCAAATACCCGAGGTGGTTGACTGTAATGCACAATATTATACCTGGTCAGTTCCTGCAATAAAGGAAGCGATGTTCATCAGGAGAGTTAATATGAAACTTAGAGCTGGGAACAGGGTTATGAAGAGACAAATTGAAGAGTTGAAGCTGCAGCTAAGCCAGCGGGAAAGATCTCCTTAAGGAAGTCACACATCAAGTAAGGTTATGTTCCAAATTTTGATGGTTTTCCTTGTTGCATTTTTTCTTGAAGAATCATACGTCTCCACTCAGTTTTGAAAAGCTTTGGAGCAGCTGAAAAGAATATTTAAATATAAGGAAGCCCAAGATAGCAAACTTTTGGTATTAAGCTGTGTTTTGGTGATTACACAGCAGTTTCGTAGCGCACTACGAAACTGCTGTAGCTACATAATTAAAACTCAGTCAACCAATTTTGAGGGACCGAGGGAAAATTTTTGAAAAAGGAATTTCTTCAAAGGATCATGTAACAGGTGTCAACATTCAACAAGGGAAAAACAGGTGGAGGAAACATATATTTGAACTTTAAACTTTTTGTTATAAAGTGATCATAGTTACTACAGTTCATGATATGTCAGACAGCTTGGAGGAGGTCTTGTCTTCACACATGGGAAAGGTCGACAGCACATAAAGGATGTGGCACTCTAATACATTTTTGTATAATCAAAAAGAGAAGGACATGGTTCATTGGTTTCGAATATCTTTGAGGAAAACCAAAAGCAGATAAACAAGGGCAGTTTCCTACTTTTCAGGAGCAATTGAGAAGATGTGACATTAAGGGCCAGCAGGCAGCTACAAACACCTACCACAGCTAAATTAAAAGAGACCACTTGTCAAAGAACGAGAATTGATTGTAATTAATGCTATTATTAGCATGATATGGAGTTAGACTCCTATTTGCCTTAGGTTTCTAAAAAGTCTAGTTAGCAGTTTGTTACATTTAATAGGTAGCTAAAGTTTGAATAGGTGTCATAAGAAGTATAATTTGAGTTCCCCTCATGTTGGAGGAGGAATCTCAGCCTTGCAAAAGAATTCTATATATAGGAGAGAGGGAAATGTACCAAGGGTTGGAAAATTTCAGAGAAATTGGAACTATTGTGCTATGTATATGACTCTGTTTTAGTAATACAAGACTTGGCTTTACTTCTCAGGAATCAGAAGGAGTTTACTGTTCAGAATGTTGTGTATCATCCTCTCTTTAGTATTTTCAATGTTATAGATGTGTGATTACTTAGAAATCACTATTTGTGCTCTAATTTTCTTCACATATTTATAAACTGTGTTGTCATGTATGTTTCTGGTGTATTCTGAATGGTTAAATTTTGTATGCCCTGACTTCTATGTAAGGTTGATATCATTGTTATACTAAAACGAATTTGACTCCATAAGCCCAATGGATACTTTCTAGTTGTGTTTCCACCACTCATATTTTTACATTTGTTTCACAAGAGTTAGCCATCTTAATCATAATCAAAAAACATTAATCCTTTGAGAAAGCCCTCTCTGGTTGGGGAGGCTAAGCCTCAGCCTAAAGTAGGTTTGAAATAGTTACTTAAGGTCTTCCTGGTCAGCAGCCTTCCAAGGTCTGATTTTGAGATAACACTATGGGCATACCAAACCACATGCAAGAAGTTGACGGCCAGAAACCTTTTCGGTTAGTCTATGGCACAGAGGTCGTTATGCCTATGGAATATATTGTGACAAGTCTACGGATCGCAGCAATAACAGGAATGGCCGATCGCAGGGCTTTGGAGGAATGGCTCGTGCAACTAGAAGAACTGGAGGAGGAACGGTTTTTGGCTGGATTCCATCAGCAAGTATAGAAACAGCACGAGAAAGCATGGCATGATCGCCATATCAAGGTGCGCACTTTCAAGGAGAATGATTTAGTATTTCTATACAACAGTAAATTCAAGAAATTCCCTGGAAAACTCTGAATGCATTGGTTGGGACCTTATGTTGTCAAAGAAGTTACCGATGGGGGCGTTCAGCTTGCAAAACTCAATGGAGACCCCTTCCCAGGCCAAGTGAATGGTAGTCGCCTGAAGCTCTACACGAGTGGGTCGGCCATCTGACTAACCAACTGAGGGATAGTCTCACCGCTCTAGCTAGTTTAAAGAGAGCGCGGGATGGTAAAGCAGTCTGGGGAAAAGAAGCACGATTGCTAGGATATGCGTAGATTTGGCTAAACACAAAGGCCGCGGTCGTGTGGCAAGGAGTGTGCTGATGCGTTGCTAAGAGGAGAGGTGACCATTCCTGTCACTATTCATGACAAGATGTCTACATTATGGCAAAAGGGAGCGGGCGGCGAGCAATTAAGAGAAGGAGTGCGAGCTAGATATGGAACGAGCTGCCACAGATTTTACACGAGGATGCCAGCCCATGCGGGAACTAGTGAATTTGAAATTTGAATCGCTTATAAATCACCAAGGGGCATCCACGAAGCGACCTACACTTTTGGAAAACATATGCTTGTTATCGATATGGAACTTTTCATTATCTCTGCATAAGGAGTAAGCCCGAGGGTGGTGATATGGCCAATGGGAAGGCATGACTCTCTGAGGAACATGGTGTTGATAGCTGAGGGTGTCCTGCAACGTGCAACATCAACAGTAGGGGATGTACCGGAAAAGGGGAGACACGAAGTAGAATTGGTCTGAATGCCATCACCCCGCCCAAGGGCAGGCCGACGAGCTACAACAAAATAGAGAAAGGATGGAAAGATGGAGACCACTGGTAGCAATGCAGTTCATACGTCGTCTTTGAGGTACCTTGAGGATTTGGATTTCATGGACAATAGCAAAGGTCTTGCAAAATTGCAACACAAGCTACAGCAGACAATGCGAAGAACAGATACAAAGGTCAGAAGTGGCTGCGATGGTGTTACAGGGAAAAGTGTCTATGCAGAACTGTTAATCCCACTAAGGTGTGGTAGCTACCTTAGAAACAAACAAAGTAAAACTACTTTCGTTTTCCTTTATGAAAGATAGATGAGAGAAGAATAGAGGAGACCAACCTCTGTCTTGCGCTTGGTTCCTTGCTCGATTCCTCTCTCTTCTGATAGTCCTTTGCTACTTGCTTCCTTGTATACCCAGATTTACAGAGTACCTGTAGAATCAAAGCAGCATAACACTATACGAGAACATGGATCTATTATCATAAACAATCTAGGAACATATGTAAATTGACCATACAAATGCACAAAACGTAGATTACACAAGAGTATGGAGGAAAACTTGAATAGCTTTATTGATAATCAAGAAAGAGCCAAGAGAGTTACAACCAGTTGTTCTGACCCAGCATCATCCTCTCAGCAAGTAATCCCTTCTTCACCTCATGCAAAGCTTAGATCACCCAACACTATGATGTTGCCTCAGGAAACCAACAGCAATTCCTTACAAGATGCAAAATTCCAGCCCCCGGATCTCTGGGATGAGGGATCCATATATAGGTATCTGTAAGGGAGATGAGTCAGTTTGTGATTTGATTAGTGTCTTACCTCTGATAGTTCTTGCTTCCACTTGGAGATTGATGATCTCTTACTCATCCTTGGTCGAATTCAGAAAGGCAAGTGTCACAGGAGAAGTTTCTAGAAGATTCCATGCTTCTCCACCTCGCGGATTGACACTGCCATTTGTCTCTTCTCGCCCATCACACCCCATAGAAGGTATTTTTGAAATGCAACACACCCACTGAGTGTACTTAGGTGAGATGCAACGCACTTTGCCTATGGAGCAGGTGAAATGATCCTGTTTTGACTAGTTCTGAGTAGTTTTTCATGGAGAACTTCTGGGAGAAGCTGTGATCAGTTGACCTTGTTCCTTTAGGGGTTGGAACAACACTCTTAGGGACTTAGGAGCCCTTGGTTTATGGACATTTTATGCTTGGGGTTGCAGTGCCCAAAAATTTCTATAATAGTTGCCCCCTAAAGCATGAGGTCGTTAATCTTTTTGATGTCGGTTGAAATGCTTTATCATGAGGATCCGAAGTTCTTTCAAGCTGGAAGGAGACCAGTAATAAGATACAATACAATACATTATCTTCATAATATTTTCATGATCTAGCTGAGGCGGGCATTCCCATGCTCAGCTTTATAAATTCATTTTCATGTACATAGGACAGACAATCGTCTGAGTGTAGACTGATGATTCTGGTAGAGCCATCATCCCTTTGATTGGATGATTATCTGTGCAGCAATGATGTACATTTGATGTCTTTATTTTCCTGAATATATATCGCAGCCCGGATGGATGAAACTAGATACGGGGTCTTCAATCTCATTTGATCTTCACTCAAAGTACAAGTCGATCCATGTGAGAGATGTTCTGGAGTTGAACATGGAAAGACATTGCCTGATTACCAGCCAATGATGTTAGTTGTTAACAAGCGCGAGAGGAATCACCGATAATAATAATGACCCTCAAGGTACTACAGTACAATTCACATGGTGTGAATAAAGGACTTGGCGTTGAACACCACACAAAATCTTTCGGTCGAAGGCCATTGATGTAAACCTGTCGCCGGAAGTGAGAAACTTGCCATTGAGGCATGCAAGCTTCAAAGTACTGAAAGGGGTGTCCCTAGATCGGCTTCTTGGATAATGAGCTGATGTCGACAAGAAGCAATCCGTCATATGAGGGCCTTAGTGAATCCCACATCAATGACACGGAATGGAGCAAATGATTTTAATGGAGGTGAAAACAGTCTGGTGATATAAGGTTCAGGGTGGCGGTCATGAAAGAATGGAGCGTAAATGTATTGCATCGGGTAAGACACAGGTGAATTCTCTGAGTGACTTCTCTTGAACATATCGGCGACACTAACATGATGGATTGGTAGAATTAACCCCAAATGTGGATGGTGTGATGTGACCATGGTGATGTGACCGGTGGATGAAACAACCCAACCCGACTTGGATGCGGAGTGAAAGTGTCATGTTCAAGAGCGACTTGCTACCAACAAAGTTTCTTCAAGTTTTCTTCCCAATTTTTCCCCAGTCATTGCTGACCAGTACCTCTTTATTTTTGTCAAGCTTGAGGAGGATAACATATGCTTGTTCTATAATTTGCCCTTCAGGCAAACCCATCGCTATGTTTTAACGAGCCTAGCGATAGTGAAACTCGTTCTTGTTTGCTATGGACAAGTTTGTCGCTATTAGGTTTTAACGAGTTTAACGACAAAGATAACTCGGTCCTTTTCAATTTTAGAGAGTCTGAAAAGGGACGTAAAGGAAACTCCAAAAATCATTTTTCGTCATCTAATCTCTTAAGTCCGAAAAAGTATAAAACAATACAGAAGGGATGAATTTTCGATACTTTTAACGAGCCGAAAAAAACAAGCGCTCGATCTTTTTGTGTAATAATCCCTCAGGTCCAAAAAGATTAAAATCTAAAGGAGGGATAGCACTTCTAGTCCCTTTAACGAGCTGGAGAGGCTAATGGCTCGGCAATCTTTTCATATTTTACGAGTCAGTTGAAAAGAGCTTAAAGGAGACTCGTTTTTGAGGAACGAGTGATAAAATTGGGTAGCAGCTGATTCCAGGTAAGGTTTGGAATTTTCCAATCACGGCAGTGTTACAAGGATGGCTAATAGGATCACTCTTCGCAGCTGTTCCTCAAAAGGGGTGAACAATCAAATGGAGGTGAATGATCGGCCAATACAGAGTGGAGGTGATGATGGGAACACGACCAAGGCTTTAAAGGCTGAAGTACTACATTCACGATGATTATTTACTGGGAATTGGTTCATTTTTTATTGAGCTTAAACGCTGGGGGAAACATTTGCTCATTGCTTATGTTTATTTTTTAACGAGCATGAAGTCCACATTAAAACTACTCGATATAACGGTCATTTCTTGACTTTACCATAAATAGCTTTGTTCTTTCAAAGATTGTACTGCATACTCGATTGCTTCATCAAACTAGTTAGAAATGAACAATATATGTTTAAAAAATGAGTTAGGACACTAATATTTTACTCGAATTACGTAAAAGTAATTTAAAAGTGCTTTTACCTCTCATTTTACCATTTCATTTGAACTTTGGCTTGTTGGAGCTTTGGAGGTGCTTTCCCCCCTTGATTTTCATCAGCTGATTTCGGGAGATTCTGTGGACGATTTTCGGCGCCGTCTGGACCAGGTAGGAGCTAAACCTGAGCTCTTTCATTTCATCCTTTCCATTTTGCATTCTGAGCCTGATTTCTGGTTTTTCTGAGCCTTTGGGGTTTGAAAAACTCACCCTGGCTCCATCGCACCCTTTATGTCTACTGGCCAATTGACATGCAACGCACCCAGAACACTATTGTAGGTGCGATGAGCGCAAGGAAGGAAATTTATGCACAGTTTTCAATGGAAATTTTTGCTTGTTTCTCACCAAATCAGGATCTAACTCTTCTCTTGTTTGCTTTCAGAGATTTATTGGAGTAAGATGACTATTACATGGCGAGAACGTGAGCATGAAGAAGAGGACATGCTTGCTTTACATGATCCAGTTACAGTAAACGAACTGCAGAACTGTGGCCTGTTGAAGTTTTTCTGCATCTCTAGCATGAGACAACAAATCAACTTGCTGCAGTATTTGCTCGATGCTTGGATCCTACCAGCCAGGTGTTCCAGATTAGGGGTAAATCCATGCCCTTGACTGTAGTGGACATCTATTTTTTGACCGGCTTATCGAGGCGCAGTGCCCCCATCTCTTTATCAGGTTCGGCCCGTGGAGGTGAATCTGTGAGAGATTATGTTCGCAGGTATTGCAGAGAGGGATCTCAGCCGAGTAAAGACGACAATATCATCATCCGAGATGTCACTGACAGGTCTTTGAGGACCATTCTGTTCACTTTTGGTAGGATGGTTGGTGGTGCGGCTCTTCATGTGGCCAACCGATCTTATATGCAGTACACCTTGGAATGTCTCGAACCGAAGGTGTTCAACTGGTGCGACGCAGTACTCCTTGTGATGAAAGAATAGTTGACCAAGGTGAAAAGTGGGAGATTGAAGAACTTTGGATACGGTTCTATTTTGACTGCCTTCGCCTTGGAAAAGATACCACTGATGCAGCCACAGTATATTGCACTTGGTTTACCTCCACCGACTGAACCACGTATGCAGAGATGGGTCGACCATATGTCTAGGCATGCTGGTCAGTCTCAGATTTCCTTTTCTGATACCTTCTTCGGGTGGTTTGATCGTCAGGAGATGGTTTATTCCGAGTATCCATATGCTGGTATGGACTTCCGGGGTGACCCAGATTTGGTACTGCCGGCTGGCGAACAGTGGGGCGCCATTGGTAAATTCTTTGACCATATTCTTGTTTATCGTTTTTCTTTTATAATGTCTTTGTGCTTTACTCTATCAAGACTAATCAAAACTCATGTGCTCATGCAGATGTCGGTCCCGTTCGGCCAGTAGTACGCCTGAGAGTGCCAGTTGCCGCTCCAGCAGGAGAGGCTGTGGGAAGGGCTATCCTTCGCGACCTTGATGTGGTCGAGACTCTTTAAGCAATATAGGATCAAGTCGAGGGCCTCACTCTCGGTATTCCAAATGTGAGGACTGACGAGCTGCCTTTGAGGTTGCAGCGACATACTACAGACGTGCCAAGTCGATGGACTAGGCTTTTACGCATGATTGCACAGGCGGTGACTTGTTATCACCAGCATCATTAGACTAAGGTGCCCCCTAGCGTTTTGAGTTTTGGGTCATTTGACCAATTTTTTCTTGGTTATAGAACATTATGTGTAAAACATAAACAGTTATATATATATTTTTTATTTTCAGAGTTTTATTTTGGTTAAGTTACATGATCCTGATGAAAATATTGATGAGATGCTTCTTTTTATAAATGTTGCAAATGTCTATCTAACACATAATTTGCCAATGAGTCAGTTAATGTGTTTAAGGTTCTGGAAATATGCTGATATTGAATAAAATCAAATTTCCTTTCCAAAATCTTGACCCTTAGGAACATGCGATAGATAGCTGGATTTCGGACGGAGTAGATACCAGTGAGTTGTAGTATGATGAGTTGTGAGTCTAGCCTGACGACCAGTCGGCGTATGCCATGTGTGATGGCATCAGAGAGAAGTTCTATCAACGTGCTATATTCAGCGATGTTATTCGTTGATCGACCAATACATACCCCTCTGAAACTTACTAACTCGCCGCTTGGGTCAAAAATGGCCCAGGCCGCAGAAGATAGGTTCCGCGAACTACGACTTGCTCCGTCAGCATATCCAACAAAAGATTCCAATAGGTTCGACATCTACGACAAATGAAAAAAGCGGATTTACTTTACCAAAATAAATACTTTAGCGAAAACAAAAATGTAACAAAAGCATATAGGTTACCACACTGAATCACGCATAGTAACGCTTAAGGTACAACCCATTACGAAGTTGTGCCAGTGGAATCCCGTCATAATCCATTAACTCGTAGGCTCCTTTTGCTAACACTCGCTTAACAATATAAGGGCCCATCCATAAAGACTTGAATTTACCTGCTCCCAATTTATCGGATTCTTGGTCATAAAGTAAGACCAAGTCACCTTCTGAGAAGACACGGGGTTTGACATTCTTGTCGAACTGCGCCTTGACTCGTTCCTTATGGGCTTTGTTGGCCAAAGCGGCATCACGATGGGTTTCATCCAATTGGATTAGTTCCAAGAAACGAGCCTCCTCTTCTGAAGTCCCAGGGAGAAGGTCGATTGCGAGTTTGAGGGACGAGATTTCGCACTGAACAGGTAAAATTGCTTCTAGACTATACACCATTTGGAAAGGTGTAAACCCGGTTGCATTTCTTACCGATGTTCGGTATGCCCACAAGGCTGAGTACAGGATCAGGTTCCAACTCCTTTTGTGAACTCCAATCATCCTTTGCAGCATGCGCTTCAGGACCTTTTTGATTGCTTCAACTTGTCCGTTGGCTTGCGGGTAATATGGAGTAGAGCTGTCGTGAGACAACCCTAATTTGGCAGCTAATTCGACCATCATGTGATTGTGAAAATGTGATCCATGATCTGTGACTATAGCCTGCAGGACGCCGAATCTGGCGACTACATGATTGAAAAAGAAAAGGGCAGTTGTTTCACCTGTGTTATCTAATGTAGGCATCGCCTTGGCCCATTTGGTAAAATAGTCAACTGCGACTATGATATACCCATGCCCCCCGGTCGAGGTGGGGTTACATGTCATGAAATCGATGCCCCATTTGGCGAATGGCCCAACAGCAACTATTGGCTGCAGAGGTGCGGGTGGTCTTCTGGTTTTGCTATCGAAAATTTGACAGGCATGGCAACTTCTGACTGCGGTTATGCAATCTTTGAACATTGTTGGCCAGAAGTACCCTGCTCGTAAAAAAATTTGCGCCGTAGCGTAACCGGATTGATGCCCCCCACACGTGCCTGAATGGAAATCATTCAGGACTTTTTCGGCCTCCTCATGGGTGAGGCACCTCCGTAGAACTGTATCGACACCACGACGGTAAAGTGTATCACCGATGATCATGTAGTCTTTTGATTGGTATCGAATACGTTTTTGTTCGGAGCAGGAGGTATTAGGCCTATATTTTTGGGTTTGGAGATAAATGATTATATCCCCATACCACGAATTGCTTGAAGATATCAGAAACAAAGTTTCATCCACGATCGTTTCTTCGGATGTTTCATCGCTGGACAACGATGGGAGATCGCATAATAATTCTGCAAAAGCCAGGGCTTTCTTTGACTTGGAATTTACGAATTCCAGATCAAACTCTTGTAGAATCGCTATCCATTTTGAATATTTGCCCCCCAGCAAACGTCGCGACAATATATAAGTCATGGGGTTACAATCTGACAGAATGGTAGTTTTTCGAAAGAGGACATAGTGTCGAAATCTCTATATCACTTGACCAGCTGCGAGCGCTAGCTTTTCAACATAAGAATATTTGCTTTCTGTATCATTTAAGTTCTTACTCAAATAATATATAGGATGTTCAATTCCGTTGTCTTCTTGAACTAAAACCATTGTGATGGTTGTTTCCACTACAGCCAGATACAGGTTAAAGTCTTTTTGATAATCGGGAGCGTACATTAATGATGCTTTCATTAGGGATTCTTTTAAAGCATCAAAGGAATCTTGTGCAGCCTGATCCCAGATGAAGGGCACTTCTTTTTTCAATAGACGAGTATAACCTTTAGCAAGTTCGGCATAATTTGGAATGAACCTCCTCAGAAAGTTTGCTTTCCCTTGGAGTTTCTGAATCTGAAGAAAATTCGAAGGTGGAGGCAAATTTATGATTGCCTAAACCTTACATGGGTCGAGATGAATCCCGTCCTTCAAGACTACAAAGCCAAGTAAACGACCAGAACTGACACAGAACACACATTTGTGTGGATTGAGTCGTATCTTGTAGTGTCGGCAACGTAGAAATATCGCTCTTAAATGCTGCGGATGATCAGTCCGCTTTCGCGAATGAGCCGGAAGGTCGTCGAGATATGGTTGAACGATGTTTTTGATGTCATGGAAGGCATAATTCATTGCCCTCTGAAATGTTGCCCCTGCGTTCTTTAAACCAAAGGGTAATTTTCGATATGCGAATGTGCCCCATGGACAAATAAATGCAGTCTTTGACTGGTCCTGTGGGCAGATATTTATTTGATTATACCCGGAGAATCCATCCATAAATGAAAAGATTTCGCATCCGGTGCACTCATCAATTATCTGGTCAATGAAGGGTGTAGGGTAGTTGTCTTTTGGACAAGCTTGATTTACATCCCTATAATCGACGCACACTCTAATCATTCCTTGTTTTTTCATAACAGGAACAATGTTTGATACCCAATTGGTTAGAGGAACCGGGTAAATGAAACCAGCATGGAGAATTTTTTCAACTTCTGCCTTGATGGCAGCGGCTTTCTTGGGGTGCACCTGCCGTAGCCATTGTCATACTGGTTTGACATCTGGATACATCTTAATTTCGTGTTCAACGATACTCGAGTCAATGCCTGGCATTTCATTATATGACCAAGCAAAGACATCTCTGAATTCGCGAAAAAGAGCATTATATATTTCCAGTTCTGAAGGAGAACAACATTTTCCAACATAAATATTCTCTACAACATCTGTTTTGGTCGAGATATTTATGGCGATAGTCTCTTCAATGTTGGACAAGTTTCACTCAGAATCCACCGTGTTTACAGTATTTGATAGGAAATCAAAAACTAAGGGATGATGAAGGTCATCAGGAGTATCTTCTTCACAATCCGGAAGAAGGGAACGATGGTGGTAATCTTCCCATGGTGCCCCTTCAATTACCATTGATTGAACAATTCCTTCGTCGGTGTAATGCACTCGCGACCAAGGATCTGAAGGGGTGCCATATTCCTTAGACCTATCTATCCAAACGCTTGATGAGCGTTGCTTTGGGCTTGCCTCCCATGCTAGGAACATTGATTGCTACAATATTTCCATTGGGCTTGGAGGCAATACCTATGTATGATCCATGTTTATATCGTTTCCTGAGATCTTTTCAATCGAAGATATCATATTGCAGGTTCCTACCGATGCTACTTCTGCCAGATTTATTGGAGGTGGAACGGCAAAAGTTCCCATTAATATAGGGTCTTTTAGTAGGCCTACTCCGATATTTTGAAGTGAATGGGGGCTTCCATGGATCATTGGAATGCTTCTCGTAACTTGAGAACCATTGGGGAGGAAGGTTTGTTGATCGACAATTGTAATCCCTCCTTGAAATGGAAATGCAACCTTCCTAAAATAGGTCGACACAACAGCAGCCATAGCATAAATCCATGGTCTTCCCAGTAGGATGTTGTAATTGAGGTTTCCGTCGATTACTTCGACATCTATTTCTACCGTTTTCCCTCCTAGTTCAACCTACAAGTTACTTAGAATATCATATGGGGTATATGTTCGTCCGTCAAATGCTTTTAATGTCGTCGAAGATCGAGACAAGGTTGGAGATCCTAAAGTTTTCCAGCAACTCATCGACATAATACATGTAGATGCCCCCTCATCAATAATTGTTCGATGAACAGTTTTTTTGAGGGCTTTCACTTGAATGAGGAAAGCTAGTTGAGCTGGTAACTGAGGATCATATCCTTTATGATTAAAGGACACAAGATTGGAATCCTTTGGGTCTATCCCACTGATGGCTGATAATAAATCCTGCTTTTGGGATGGGCAATTTTGCAGTACCTCAAGTGTCAACATAGCGGATGGCGATTGGGCCAAATCTTCCACTATATTATAATGTCGTGTTGCTCTAGCACGAGGATTAAATGTCGACTTGTGTACTACTCCCTTTGGCGGTTTTATTGTCAGTTCAGGAATGATGGGTGGCGCAACTTATGTCGAAGTTGTTGTCGAACTACTAGGTTGATCTTTATCCTTGTTGTTCGACAGTTGGGGATTCCCGTAATCTTTGTTCCTTGTCGATATCAAAGCATCATTTTGTTGTTTGGAAACCGAAGACATCAGCACTTGAGACAGGGAAGCATTTCCACTGTCAACCAGATTTGTTTCTGGATTCGGAAACAGATCAGTTAATACTGCCGAGGTTTTTGAATTCTTGAAGAATTTTTTAAGCTCAGCTCTGTGTGGAAAATCTATTGTCTAATGATCCTCATCACATATAAAGCATGGACGATTTGGTTTCCTATTTCCAGAAGGATTTGTAGAAGATTTTTCAGGTGATGGTTCCTCCTGTTTCTTCTTCTTCCCTTTGGTTTTCTTCTTACCTCCTGGTTGTTTGGTTTCTTTGCCTTTATCTGTCGAGACGGCATTTACTTCCGAGGCAAGAAGTTCTTCTTTTGCATTTTGACTGGAAATATTACAGGCCTTTTTAGATGTATCCTTTGTCGATTTCGTGTCTGTTGCACCAATCACGCCATCGCCGGCATGAGAGTCATTGTTTGATTTAGGAGGAGGAGGGACCGAGAATTCTGGTCTAGGAGCGTCAGGTATTTTATCGTAGAGCGTGCCAGACTGAGTGTAAATCAAGTCTAAATATTGTGCACGGGTTATAACTTGTTGTTCGGTGACGACTCCTCCTTTTGCCACATCTTCCGTGATGGAAGGCAATAATGACTTAATAAACCATTCAGCTAAAATTTGATCAGGAATATATGTTTTTACCATTCTACGACGACGACACCACTCATGTATATGATCGGATATGTGAGTGGCCGTCGTTTGCTTGAAATTGGTAAGAAGTTCCGTTCCCATTTCGTACCTTATCGGTAACTGAAAATGGGTTTAAAAGGTTGTGGCTAGGGTATTGAAGTTGTCAAACGAAGCTCTGGGCAATTCGATATACCATTTTGCTGCCAGACCAGTTAACGTCCTCTGAAAAAGGCGAAGTCTAATCGAATCATCATTTAGGGTGTTTGATGAACACCACAGATGAAAGGTCATCACATGATTTGACGGATCTTCACCCGGATTTCCATTAAATTTAAGAATATCTGATGGAAGTTTATGCGGAATCGCTGGCCACCAAGGGGCGTAAGCGATTGGATCGTTTGTTAACCGATTTAAATTAGGTAACTCTAAAGTTGCCACGAAGGGTAACTGTTGATTCAGGTTAGGTGAAGCATACCCAGGATAAGATGGAATCACCTGAGCAGTTGGTCTTTGCATACCAGCATAATGCATTTGATGCTGGTAACTTTGGTAAGGTTGGTGGGCATAACCATTGTAGAATGGTTGATTTTGACCGTTTTGAATATATGGCTGCCCACTATTTGCAAAGATTTGTTGCTCAGATCCTTGGTATACTTGTTGGAATTGCGGTTGTTGGTATTGCACCAGCCATGGTTGTGAAGCCATGTGTTGTTGCCCGATACTAACTGTTTGACCAAGATGAGGGGTAATTGTACCCGTTTGGACCTATGTCATTCCACCAGTTGGCGATTGTGGTTGAGTCGCAGGGTCAAGAGGCTGTTGCATTACAACCTGAGAAACCCGAGGTTGGCATACAACAGGCAGCACTTGTACTTGCGACACCGTCACAATAGCTGGCGTAGTTGGTATATTTGACATAGATAAACATTGTTGCATCGAATATACAACTCTTGGTTGTTGAGGTAGTATCAGTACCCAACCGCTAGATGTAATTCCAGCATAACCTGAATTTTGTTGTGAACTCCCGATGGCTGTCCTCCCGGAGGGGATAATGAAAGGGTATACTGCTCCCCATACGGCAATAATCCGGTACTTAAAGGAATGGTTTGCCCTTGAGGACCGGACTGCCCAAATTGACATCCCAAAGGATCAATTTGTTGAGACTCAACATAAGAGTTTCCGGATACTATTCCAGATGAACAAACAGGAATGGACCATACTGTCGAAATAGCCCCTAAGTGGGCTCCTTCTAGCGATTGAGAGCTAGTTGGGACAGATGGTATACCGGCGAACATTGTTGGAGTGATAGCAGGAAGTTCTGCCGTCGCTGTGTCGGATGACACAGTCCTAGATGTTGATGGTTGTTCAGACATTTCTAGTCTATCCAAAAGATTACCTATCGATTCTACAGGATCTTCAGCTGGAGGTAGACTAATTTATGATGAAGAAGGATACAGAGCGATCCCGACTCCAAATTGTGATGAAGTACTAGATGGAGGATCCTCCACAATCTCTTCTATAGCAATCAGACCAGGTGGAAGAGGTAGACCATCAGGTCCGTAAAATATTTCTGGTGCCGAAGAAGGTATGGAATCTGCAGCGACCGATTTTTGGGAAAAAACACTCTCCAAACCGGTTGTAGATGGAACTGGTTCAGTAATACAAGTGTTTACCCTCAGACTAGGATCAGTACTACTGTCCTTCGGTGGCTACTAAACTTCTTCTATAAAGGCAAGGATACCAAAAATGTTTGGAGTAACCGGAGTCTCTGATGTTGTTGGAACACTTGTTCTAACTTTACCGGGAGATTTGGAACCGGTTAAACGAGTTCGCTTTGTCCGTAATAGTTTCGATTCCGGAGACAAAGACGGTTGACTCATAAGCCTCTGCGAACGATGGGGTTTCAATTGACTTTCTTCCACGATTGCGGATTACTCGATCAACTAAAAATCAAGGGGAAGTATGTTTCCGAATTAGATGAATTTTAGGCGCTTTGACACAACTTCTTTTTTCAATTTTAAAGAGTCAAGAAAAAACAAAATATGACTCTAGTCACCTTCGATTTTTAATGAGCTTGAAGTGACAAGTGCTCATATGGACCTTTTCCATTAAGGAGTCTGAAAAGGAACGAAAGGGACTGCTCTGGAAATCTAGGCAGAGGGATTACCAAACCAATCACAAAACTGCAGAATACTTTTTACTGTACAGCGGTCAATCTTCCTGAATGTTGTGTTCAGTGCATTGCGATCGATAGGGCGGCAGACATGGCTTCCTATGGATAAAGGATTAAGCCTATTATGGTCTCCCAAAATATACTTGACGGTACGTGGGAGCACAAGTCCGTACTGGCACTTATCGTCTCAAAGTGGAGGAATCACCCAACCAATAGTGAGAACAACAGTTACCAGGCTTTACGACGCCGGAATACGTCTCTAGCCTAGACTTCTAGATGTTGTGCGTTAGGTTCCAAAGCGTTGTTAGATTCATTAAATTTATTTTATAGTTGATCTTGCTTAAGAAATTTACCTTTCAGGTTCACCGCGTGATGTAGATGTACAATTTCTAAAATGCAATCTAAGATGATAAACAGTCTTTTATCTTCTTTGTGCAATGAAAATCCTAGCTACTAAGGAAAGAAAGACATAATTCTTTCAACAAAGAGCAAAGAGCACACACTATATGCATAGTCCTAAATCAAACCAATCAAACAGTCTAAATGCAAATGCACATGCATATATTTGTTTTCAACCTTCTTAATATGTGAATGATAAAAAGAAAGCTAATGCACAAATCTGAATTACTTTTCAAAGTGACAATTACTAACAAGTTTCTTTTCAAAATCAAAATGAAGACAATGACAACACTTTGCGATTTGGAAATGAATACTTGCTTTCGACACTAGAAAAACTACTAATTTAGATCAAATACAATAGTAACAAGGTAATCGACTATCAAGAGCAATCAGACTCTCTTCTATGACTGAAAACGACACTGGCGACACTTTCAAATCAAGAAACGACAGTACAATTACGTTACTTTTTTGCAAAGGAGAATTGAAAATGACTCAACAAATACACAAAAACATTTACAGTTATTTGCACAATGGAGGCAGAATATCAGCAAGGAAAGGGGTTTCAAATAAAGGTGTACTGACTACAGGCAGCAAAATTCTTGAATAGATCTGAAAAGAGTGAACAGAAACCAAAATTCAGGGACAATGCTTAGTCTGATCAGCGCACCTGTAACACAGTGAATTTGAAATGCAGCGCACCTACTACACTCGGGAAGTGCGCTGAATTTCAGATTCACAGAACAGAGAGTGCGCTGGGCCAGGGACGAGACTTTGCTTGGGTTCTGGGTCACAGTTTGCAGTTCAGTTCAGGGATTTTGGCCAAGCAAGTGGTAATCAGTAAATCAACAACAGGGGTAGATCTAAGGAGGTTACTAGAGCCACCACAAGGGCAATTAGAGAGTTTGTAAATCAGTTATTTAATTCATGAACAAAACCCAGAGATTGACTGAAGCGGCATTTGTCTACTTTGCATTTACATAGCAAATGCAGTTCGAAAGCTACCTGGCTCAACTTCAGGCTCCGTTTGTAAGTTTATAAAGTAAACAAATGTAGATAAACAAACAACCTAGTCGCTCCCCAGTGGAGTCGCCATTTTGTTACAGGGAAAAGTGTCTATGCAGAACTGCTAATCCCACTAAGGTGTGGTAGCTACCTGTTGATGCCTCGAAAATCGCTGCAACAACATTGGGGGATAACCACCCGGTCCGGACCTTAAAGCAGCTCCTTTTCCGTTTGGTGTGGTGGCTCTGACTGGTTTAACTAGGTCCAGTTATCTTCTCCCAATTGCTATTGGTTTATAATGTATCTTTAACTACCAATAGACAGGGATATCAGATCACTTCTTCTTGCTGATCAGGCAAGAGAATGACCCTTAAGCTGATTTGGGTTCAGCCAAGCCACAACTAAAATTTTGCCTCTTTGAGGAGAGGACTTAAAAGAATGTAGAATTTACTCTAAATGCAAGCTTATTCTATGATGCAAGCAAAAGAAATTAATCTAAATCCTATCTTAATTAGGTAGATATAGATCTAACCCAACTAAGAGCAAGATAATTAAAGTATTGGGATTTAGATATGTCTTGTTTATAATGAATATCAAGTTAATGAAGTAGTTCAATTAACTGATATTATGGATATCAAAACACATCCTATTGAGACCTTTTAACTGAAATAATAAACCAATAACACTCAGGAAGTAGTTCACATAAATGATATTGATTATCAAATCAGCAAATCCAATAACTAAACAATAATATGTGGAAATAGTTCACAACATATTACCACTCAATAAATCAGTTTTAATAAGGCAGATTTCTGAGTAAATAGTTACTCAGAAATCAGAAATTAATCCATAAGAACAGAGATACATGATAACAACATTGAGACAAACTACCCATATTGACAATAATGCACAAACATGAATAAAATGACACATTCCTGTTACCATAAAAATGAAACTGATATTTAAAACAGTAGTATTAAAAATACCAATTTATTGCATCCATTTCTCTGATCTTGGTCTCCAACAGTCTTTTACATTGCTTGAACTTCTGCCTTCAAAGCTAAAGCCACAATAGTGAAAACTCTGCCCCTCATACATAATTCAAGATACAAAGGAAAAATCCTCAATAATCCCCAGATCTGAGATTTTCTCTCCTCTCTCCTACAACTCTAAATTCCTATTACAGTAGTGCTTTTAGAAGTCTAGCATTGCAGAGGAGAGCAGCCCCTATTACCGTCTGCAATCTATTATTTATACTATTTTGCAAAGGAATTTTGGAGAGGAGAGTTTGTTGAAGAGAAATCTGCCAAATACAATTTTACTTGCTCAAAATTCTGATCTTCAATTGTTGGAGAATTCTCATTGACTGAGATCTTTTTCCCCATATTTCTTCCACTGTTTTCTTGCAAAAAGAAATCAAAATGAAATAATAAAATCAACATGGCATTGCTGACCTCTAAATCAAATCTAATCAAATTCTATTTAATTGAAAATAAAATATAAAGTTGCTCTTGATGCCTGGGATGGTTTGATTGGCAAAGAATATCATTGACCAATGGATCTGCATTTAGAAGAGGCTTTGGACAAATGAAAATGAAGAAAATGACTCAGAAAATTGATTTTGTTTTCAAAATTCGGAGCCTGATCTTCTGCCTGATTTTTGACTCAATAAATGATTAAATCTGTTGGTGAAACCTCCTCCAAAATGTTCTTCTTGATTTTCTCTTTCCAATGAGCCGTCCTGGGCCTCATTTGGCCAAGTATAACTCAATTTATGAACCTCCAAAGTTGATGGATCAAATCTGGTATGAATCTGGAAATTCTGTTGCTTGGCTAAAAATCAAAATTCTCATTAAAAATTAAATCCTAAATTAGAATTTTAATTAATTATAAATTAATTGTTAATTATAAACTAAACTAATCATTAATAACCTATTTATTAATCTAACTAACTGATCTCTAATTAGTGATTTATAAACAAACTTAATCTAATTAAAAACTAATCAATATTAATCTAAGTGATATTTAAATTTTAATTAAATATTAATTTAATTAATATAATATATTACATATTATTAATTAATATATTACATATAACATATTAATATATAAACTAATATTAATATATACTAACCTACACTACGTCACTTATTCACTCATCGTATGAGTGAGTTTCAAACCAATGTAAGTATTATAAAAGTTATGCCTTAATGCCCCTTTGCAACATGGCTTGACTTATCGCATCGGGGAATGAGTGTATGGGTTCTTAACGTGTTACAATGCCAAAGTCCCCGATGCGATATCGACAATCGGCGTGGGGAGAGTATGAGTCCATCGGGATTTTAGAAACATGTCATTTGAAAATTACCGATGCGATTAAAACTTCTGATGCGAAATTAATCATTTTTTTTATTTTTTTTTATATATTAAATTTTAATTTAATTAAATTAATTATATTTTAAATAATAATTAATTTAAGATTTAATATTAAAGATTAATTTTTTTTATTTTGATTTATTTTATAAACTACAACTATTTTTAATAAAATGAAAAATAAATTATAGCCACTTTAAAATTATAATTTTTTGAGATTAATAATTTATTGGAGTAAATTACTAAAATCCGGTTGCTTCATGATTTGGCTATATGGAAAAATGTTAGTAAAAACTCACTATGGGTTAATATTTAAACTGAATGTATTATTGAACTAATTTATTTACAAAATGCGATATTGTACATTTTATGCATTTTTTAAACCAGGCTATATAAATAATCAGACTTTCAAAGGAGCGCCATTTTCAAACCAGTTGACCAAATGAGGTGAAACAAGCGTCAATGTGAAGCTTATAGAAAATCGATTCTAACAAAGTAATCAAAACAAGAATCCAAAGAAAACTAAAAATTAACAAAAGCGTAGGGCAATCAACTAAAATAAAAATCCAAAAAGGTATTTGGCCAATTTTAATAGAAAGGGTCCCCATTATTTGAGTTCAGCGAACCAATAATGGGGGGGTTGTGTTTTTACCACAACAATGGCGACACACGGGAGAAGAACTAGTTATCTCTCTTCGTTATGAATGAGATTTTCCTAAAATTAAAGTAAAAATAATTAAAGAAGAGAAAATTTTGTGTGAAATGCTTGACTAGGTTCGTTAGCCTGAATAAAAACCAGAGTCATCTAACTGTAATTTTTCTTAAAATTTCTCATAAATTAAAATATTTCAAAACTCTATATCAGTCATTAATTAGTTGTAGAGATAAAGCAGGGGTCACTTTACAGCTTTAGCTTTTTTTTTAAATATACTCCTTTGCCACAGGTAGAGCCACTGCTGCCAGCAAACATCTATAGTTTCGACAGGGTTACCTTTTAATCATAAATGATTCAGAATCCCATCTTTCCAAGAATTATTGACCTAGAGATAAATCCATCAATATATGTTTATTTTTATTTTATTTTTTAAAGTAAATCTTTAAAAGCCATTATCTTGGTATGGTGGCCAGATAGTTGACAATTCCATTCACTGGTTAAAATTGGACTGAACAAGCTGGCTCGTGATGAGACCCCTTGTCTTATAATTGTTTGCAATCATAAGCCATTACCCTGGTTTGTTTAGCAGTGTTGGTAATGTCAGTCTATTTTTCCCCTATGATCATGGTAAGCAGGCTCATGATGAGACCTCTTATCTTTTAAGGTTTTGAATATATTTTGGATTATACTCTAGAAAAATAAGACTCTTCGGGACAGGGAGAATCATTGACTCCTTAAGAGTTAAGAATGACAATTTCAGAGTTGAAGGTGCTTTGCTGTAAAGTGTCTTTACTTGGTTAAAATTACTTTTCTTGACTGATAATAGAATTTTGAAAGATCTTAATAAAATTTTGAAATCTCAAAATGATTATAATTTTGATGAAAAAGAAATTTCTCCAGATTTTATGATACTTTGCCAACTTCTCTTGATTGGTAATCTCTTCCTTAAGTATGTCTACCTCTATAATAAGAAAATCAAACTTCATTAAGAGATTTAAGAAAAGCTAATAGGTGACTATTAACAATTTTTTCCATGTATGCTGACCATTGTTAGGTAACAAGTAGGCCTTCCATATAAATCATGGCAAAGTTACCAAAATCAAAACTGAAAACCAAAGTAAAAGAATTCTTATGCTAAAATGAGAAGGAAATCAACAAACAAAAATAAAAATGAAGAAATCTTAAAAATGGAAAGGAAAATCTCAGTTTCGAAAGATAAACTCAAACAAGAATGTTTATACCAATGTCTCAACAATATGAAGAAAAATAAAGTAATCACGTAATCATTTTTTCCTATGTCGAGATTTGGGCAAATCATACCTTGCAGGGTTGTGAGTATTTTAGGCTTTTTCCATAGCAGCGATGATAAAATTCAGACACAATGAAAACTTTTCTGTCTGATATTAATCTTCTTGTTTCAAAGCATCGTCTTAATCATTTTCTAATAAAAGGAATGCTTAAAGAAACAAACTAAAGGTTCAGAAACTTCCTGGTGTAGCTGTTTCAACGAAGATTATTGCTGCTTCATGAAATTAAGCCAGGAGAAGAGTATGGACTTCGAAAATATGATCTGGCAGAGGATTGAAAGCTTTAAATGGAGAACTGCAAAACAGATTTTTTATATCAGCAAAAACAAAACTGAAACTAAAGTAATGAAATGGAAATTAATGAAAGTGGGTACATGAATCTTACCATTGGATAGTTTCTTTTGATCTTACCTGAAAGGTATCAGTTTCTCCAAACTAGCTGACTTCTTATTTTAATTATCATTAAAAACATAAAGAAGTCAAACTAACCAAAATCCTATAACCCAAAATCATTGTTTATTTTATTTAAACTAAAGCAAACAGTAAAATATAAAAATGGAATGCTTAGTATTCAAGGAAATTGAAATTATAAGAAATGCATCAGAGATGAGAATGAGAATTTGCAGTAATGACTATTCCTCAGAATATTATACGTTTCATATAAACTCCATGATTTGATAAATTGTTCAGAATCAAGACCAAATCCAAAATAATAAAATTTAAATATGAAGATAGAGGTCTTGAATTCCATTTTTAATTATGGAATTATATATTTAAAACTAAAATGTATGAGAAATTGAAATGATTTTTGTATGCTGCAAATTTGTCATCAATTGCCTTTTTCCCATAGTGGTTACCCAAGCTCGTTTTAACACATCGCCTCATCGGATGATCCACACAACATGTTTCTTCACCATGCTTGAATTTTAATTCGCAAAACTTCACTTTTATTGCTACGCCATATATTGATTAAATGTTAACGGCTTAGAGGCATGCATTGGAAGTTCTCGCATCAAAGGTTTCCATGGCAAATCACCGATATGAAAATATGCGGTGAGAAGTTGTGCTATGAGATGGAGCGATCGCATCATTAAAGAAATATTATATCGAGGATTGGGGAATATTGACATTGTGCTTCCCACATCGCGCATCGCACATCGCAGAATTAGAGATTTGATGTAAGCATAAATAACAATGCGACGAAGCGATTGCGATATCGGTGATTGGCAAACTTTTGGTAGCCGATGTAACACGATATGATTCTTGCGATGCCGATATGCGATGAATGACGTGGCTAGTCGGCGATCGGCAATTTTAAGCACATGGTGTAACAATATTTGATATGCCGATATGCGATGAAGAGTGGACCCGATAGATTTATGATGATATTTTAATAACATATCGGATCCAAGACATCGACCCTTTAAAATTATGTTCCTACCATTATTGCGATTAAACGGACGCGATATTTTTTAAACTTGATTTGAATTTCATATCGGGTCCAGAATTATGTGTTTATCGCAATATCGGTAAAGTTGATTATCAGAGATCGGTGATCCATGATAATGGAAGTATATGTCAACTGCAAAGCTTCGATATGCGAAACGCGATATGGCATATGAGTAAGATAATACATCGGAGGTATTTTATGAACAATTTGTTATCAAAAGAAATGCTAAGAACTACTTCCGATGAAATCTTATGATGCGAATGGTCTTATGATATTTCTTGAAATTTCAATTGTGTTTTCTAAGTGAATAAAAGCAAAATTAAAAAATGCTTAAATTCTAATGCATCACAAATAAAATTTCCCTGAGCCTATTGCAAATTTGAATTGGGTTTGCTGCTTACTTCAAGTTTTGAAAACAAATGAAAATCTGCAAATAAAACAAAAATAAACTAAGGAAAATATGAACTAATAATGGATGAGAATAAACTTGTAAATGCGTACCTGAAAAGAATTTGTCTGTAAATTTTACCTTATGAATCTTCAAATTCTTCCTTCGATTTATCAAAATTTTGACTTTGTTCAAAATCATCTCATCATTTATTCTAAATCTAAGTGTGCAATCAGCCTAAATAAAATCTGTTTATTCATGTCCAGGGAATATAAAATTTATCAGAAATAAATATTAAGCTATGCTTCCCTTTCGAAGTGAAACAACAATTTATTACCTCTGCTCATTCCGAATTAATCTTGAGAAAAATCTGTATTGTTATAGTGACTGTTCAATAATGCCTTCAGTAAATAAAGATGATGCATTTTACATCATCAGATAATAAACTAAAGATTAGAATGAGATTAAGCCACTAATTGTAGAAAAATATCAAAACAGATTTGAATGTGTGCACTTGGCAAAATGGACATCCTTAAAATCAGCTTTTAGCAAACTCCGAGGAAGATAATATGAACTTCATATGATTACCGTGAAAGGTTGGACTGACTAATAATGATGGAATTAGAATTAAGCTTATCATAGACAGTCATACATTTCATGGGATAATGGGGTCATGAAGCTTTTTTATCCTCAAATCCTTACCATATAAATTTCAAAAGAAAATCTTAGAAGGAAATCCCGAAATGAAGGAAAGTGGCTTTGAGGCAATCGATACCAAGTGCAACTTTAATTGAATTTAATCAAGACATTATTCGAAATAGGCAGAGTAGAGGTATTGCTATAAGAAATTTAAAAGAAAGCAAGAATTAAAATTTTCTGATAGAGAAAAATGTTTTTACTGAACATGTATGAGAATGGCTGATTGCTTTGTTTTATTTTTAATCTACAGAACTGTTGAAAATAAATTAACTACATAAAACAAACTAACTAAATTAATTCTACTCCTATTCTAACCATATACATGAAAATGACTAGGTATAGTCATATTTCCAGTGTAACCATTCTCTCATTTTTATTCCCGCGTTTATGTACAGTTCAAATGTTAGTAATAAAAATACAAATCTAAATAAACTAAGGAAAATAAATATGAAATCAGAATGTACAGTTATTGTTAGGAACTTAATTAAAATCTCTTTCTCTTGAAATTTCCTTTCCAATTGACTACCAATTGGATCATAAAAATCTGGATGGATTTCTATTAAGGATTGAGAAGTGTTCAAAGGAAGAGATAACAGGCCAGATTGTGAAGATGAGCTTTTAGATTCTTTGACCTGAAAAAATTTGTTAGTGTTATGTACAAATGTTAAATCATTGACAATTTTCCTTGAAGGAAAAATTTCCAAACAATTTTCAAAGAAGTCAATGAAAAATGGATGGAAGCCTTTCAAATAAAATGACAATTTATTAATTGAATTGAATTGCTGGCCAGATTGCAAAAATACATTCTCTTGTTGACATTGCCTTTGAAAAGATAGAAGCTTTTGATGAAACATTAGCATTGATATAAATTGGAATATTAATATCTTTCGATGCTGATGATTATAATATGAAACTTGAATTTCCCAATTGGGCAATGCATCAATTGAGTGTTTGATAGTAAGGTATTTAATATGCCAGCGAAAAGTGTGGAAAATTTGAAAAATTAAATCTGATTTTATACAAAATAAGTGGGGAAATAAAAATAAAATGAAATTACTATTTTTACAACTAATGTTACAGCACATTTGGGATCGTTTTGAAATGATTTCATTTTCACAAGGAATGGCCAGAATTATGGAATTTGGGTAATTTCGAATTCCAACTTGTGAAATAGAAAACGAATTATGATTATGAATAGGAATGGGAGTTTGATCCTCATATGAATCATAAATTGGAATGATTTCTTGAATGGTGAAATCATGAAGATAATTTGCTGCTCTAAAATGAGGATTAGTTGAGATAATTCCTAAATTGAAGCGTTCTTCATCCTCAGATGTTATTTGAATTTTATCATGAGGATTCTCTTGAGAAGAATAAAAATCAACATCCTCAATGTCAGAGTAATCATCATAAATGACTTCACAAGATTGCCTGGAATTCCCTTCGATTTCATCCAATATACCAAAACAAGGAGGAACAAAAATCTCGTGTTCCTTAATGGCAAAAGAATGATCAATTATTATTTCTTTATCTTGATAAAAATTTAATGGTAATTCATTTAAATCATCCTCTTTAATTTCTAAAATATCATTAATACCAAGAGGAAAAATATTACCATCATTGAAAATATCAGGATAAAGGGAAAAATGTGAACCTGAAACAATGCATTTAAAATTGTCTCTGTTTGAGAACTCTTGTGCATTATGCTCATTGTAAATTTCAGATTGCTGATCATTCCTTTGTGTGCGTATGCTTTCTTGAAGAACGCTGCTTTGCTTTTCTGATTTTGGCATTTGCTCATCATGGAGAAATTCAGAAATTTGTACAGCAGTTTGCATTTTATTTACTTTGATTGCTGCTTGTACTTGCTGATTTGCGATTTGATTTTTCAAATTTACTTCAAAGTAGCTTTCAGATTTCAAGGCGGCTTTTTCTCCAAAATTGTTGTTGTTGTCTTCTTGCATTTGAATGGAAATATTTTCCAAGCTTTGTGAAACCACTTCATCACCATTTATTTGCACATCCATATTGGAATTCTCATTTATATTAGAAGGGGATGGAACAAAGCTCGAATTAATTTCATATGAATTGGGAATGGTTGGAAGAGAACAAATATTTTCAAACCAACCTAATGATTCTTCTTCCGTAGGTTTATCTTCGTCTTTAAATCTTAAGCAATTCAAATGAAATCGCATATTAAAATCATTAATAGACTCATTTTTAAACCTTCGTAGATATTCAATTTCTTCACATACCTGTTCATAATCATAGCCGTCAAATTTACAAATGAAAATTGTAGCAAATTGATCCCAGCTGTGGATTGAAGCAACTGGAAAAGTTCTACACCAGCTTCTAGCTTTTGCCGCAAATATGAGAGTAAAATTTTTGCATAAAATGCCTTCATCAATCCCTTGAAAACCATATTTTAAAATATTTTGAAGAAACTGAAAGACATGGTTAAAAGCAGAAGAATTTCCCTTACCATTGAATTTTACCTGAGACAAGAGTCTTACCACTTCGGGTGGAGTATTGGAGGATGCACGTCCATGAATACAACTCCAAATTGGAAGTTTGAGAGGAGCCATCGCAATAATTAAAATATTAAAATTGAAAAGACTCCAATAGACAAAAAATCTCAGGCCCTCCTTCTAGCGCCAAAAATGTTGATGCCTCGAAAATCGCTGCAACAACATTGGGGGATAACCACCTGGTCCGGACCTTAAAGCAACTCCTTTTCCGTTTGGTGTGGTGGCTCCGACTGTTTTAACTAGGTCTAGTTACCTTCTCCCTATTTCTATTGGTTTATCATGTATCTTTAACTACCAATAGACAGGGATATCAGATCACTTCTTCTTGCTGATCAGGCAAGAGAATGACCCTTAAGCTGATTTGGGTTCAGCCAAGCCACAACTAAAATTTTGCCTCTTTGAGGAGAGGACTTAAAAGAATGTAGAATTTACTCTAAATGCAAGCAAAAGAAATTAATCTAAATCCTATCTTAATTAGGCAGATATAGATCTAACCCAACTAAGAGCAAGATAATTAAAGTATTGGGATTTGGATATGTCTTGTTTATAATGAATATCAAGTTAATGAAGTAGTTCAATTAACTGATATTATGGATATCAAAACACATCCTATTGAGACCTTTTAACTAAAATAATAAACCAACAACACTCAGGAAGTAGTTCACATAAATGATATTGATTATCAAATCAGCAAATCCAATAACTAAACAATAATATGTGGAAATAGTTCACAACATATTACCACTCAATAAATCAGTTATAATAAGGCAGATTTCTGAGTAAATAGTTACTCAGAAATCAGAAATTAATCCATAAGAACAGAGATACATGATAACAACATTGAGACAAACTACCCATATTGACAATAATGCACAAACATGAATAAAATGACACATTCATGTTACCATAAAAATGAAACTGATATTTAAAACAGTAGTATTAAAAATACCAATTTATTGCATCCATTTCTTTGATCTTGGTCTCCAACAGTCTTTTACATAGCTTGAACTTCTGCCTTCAAAGCTAAAGCCACAATAGTGAAAACTCTGCCCCTCATACATAATTCAAGATACAAAGGAAAAATCTTCAATAATCCCCAGATCTGAGATTTTCTCTCCTCTCTCCTACAACTCTAAATTCCTATTACAGTAGTGCTTTTAGAAGTCTAGCATTGCAGAGGAGAGCAGCCCCTATTACCGTCTGCAATCTATTATTTATACTATTTTGCAAAGGAATTTTGGAGAGGAGAGTTTGTTGAAGAGAAATCTGCCAAATACAATTTTACTTGCTCAAAATTCTGATCTTCAATTGCCGGAGCATTCTCATTGACTGAGATCTTTTTCCCCATATTTCTTCCACTGTTTTCCTGCAAAAATAAATCAAAATGCAATAATAAAATCAACATGGCATTGCTGGCCTCTAAATCAAATCTAATCAAATTCTATTTAATTGAAAATAAAATATAAAGTTGCTCTTGATGCCTGGGATGGTTTGATTGGCAAAGAATATCATTGACCAATGGATCTGCATTTAGAAGAGGCTTTGGACAAATGAAAATGAAGAAAATGACTCAGAAATTGATTTTGTTTTCAAAATTCGGAACCTGATCTTCTGCCTGATTTTTGAATCAATAAATGATTAAATCTATTGGTGAAACCTCCTCCAAAATGTTCTCATTGATTTTCTCTTTCCAATGAGCCGTCCTGGGTCTCATTTGGCCAAGTATAACTCAATTTATGAACCTCCAAAGTTGATGGATCAAATCTGGTATGAATCTGGAAATTCTGTTGCTGGGCTAAAAATCAAAATTCTCATTAAAAATTAAATCCTAAATTAGAATTTTAATTAACTATAAATTAATTGTTAATTATAAACTAAACTAATCATTAATAACCTATTTATTAATCTAACTAACTGATCTCTAATTAGTAATTTATAAACAAATTTAATCTAATTAAAAACTAATCAATATTAATCTAAATGATATTTAAATTTTAATTAAATTAATTAAATATTAATTTAATTAATATAATATATTACATATTATTAATTAATATATTACATATAACATATTAATATATAAACTAATATTGATATATACTAACCTACACTACGTCACTTATTCACTCATCGTATGAGTGAGTTTCAAACCAATGTAAGTATTATAAAAGTTATGCCTTAATGCCCCTTTGCAACATGGCTTTACTTATCGCATCGGGGAATGAGTGTATGGGTTCTTAACGTGTTACAATGCCAAAGTCCTCGATGCGATATCGGCAATTGGTGTCGGGAGAGTATGAGTCCATCGGGATTTTAGAAACATGTCATTTGAAAGCTCTCGATGCGATTAAAATTTCCGATGCGAAATTAATCATTTTTTTATATATATATATTAAATTTTAATTTAATTAAATTAATTATATTTTAAATAATAATTAATTTAATTAATTTAAGATTTAATATTAAAGATTATTTTTTTTTATTTTGATTTATTTTATAAACTACAACTATTTTTAATAAAATGAAAATTAAATTATAGCCACTTTAAAATTATGATTTTTTGAGATTAATAATTTATTGGAGTAAATTACTAAAATCTGGTTGCTTCATGATTTGGCTACATGGAAAAATGTTAGTAAAAACTCACTACGGGTTAATATTTAAACTGAATGTATTATTGAACTAATTTATTTACAAAATGCGATATTGTACATTTTATGCATTTTTTAAACGAGGCTATATAAATAATCAGACTTTCAAAGGAGCGCCATTTTCAAACCAGTTGACCAAATGAGGTGAAACAAGCGTCAATGTGAAGCTTATAGAAAATTGATTCTAACAAAGTAATCAAAACAAGAATCCAAAGAAAACTAAAAATTAACAAAAGTGTAGGGCAATCAACTAAAATAAAAATCCAAAAATGTATTTGGCCAATTTTAATAGAAAGGGTTCCCATTATTTGAGTTCTGCGAACCAATAATGAGGGGGTTGTGTTTTTACCACAACACTACCTTAGAAACAAACAAAGTAAAACTACTTTTGTTTTCCTTTATGAAAGATAGATGAGAGAAGAATAGAGGAGACCAACCTCTGTCTTGCGCTTGGTTCCTTGCTCGATTCCTCTCTCTTCTGATAGTCCTTTGCTACTTGCTTCCTTGTATACCTAGCTTTACAGAGTACCTGTAGAATCAAAGCAGCATAACACTATACGAGAACATGGATCTATTATCATAAACAATCTAGGATCAGATGTAAATTGACCATACAAATGCACAAAACATAGATTACACAAGAGTATGGAGGAAAACTTGAATAGCTTTATTGATAATCAAGAAAGAGCCAAGAGAGTTACAACCAGTTGTTCTGACCCAACATCATCCTCTCAGCAAGTAAGCCCTTCTTCACCTCATGCAAAGCTTAGATCTCCCAACACTATGATGTTGCCTCAGGAAACCAACAGCAATTCCTTACAAGATGCAAAATTCCAGCCCCCAGATCTCTGGGATGGGGGATCCATATATAGATATCTTTAAGGGAGATGAGTCAGCTTGTGATTTGATTAGTGTCTTCCCTCTGATAGTTCTTTCTTCCACTTGGAGATTGATGATCTCTTACTCATCCTTGGTCGAATTCAGAAAGGCAAGTGTCACAGGAGAAGTTTCTAGAAGATTCCATGCTTCTCCACCTCGCGGATTGACACTGCCATTTGTCTCTTCTCGCCCATCGCACCCCATAGAAGGGCTTTTTGAAATGCAACGCACCCACTGAGGGTACTTAGGTGAGATGCAACGCACTTTGCCTATGGAGCAGGTGAAATGATCCTGTTTTGACCAGTTCTGAGTAGCTTTTCATGGAGAACTTCTGGGAGAAGTTGTAATCAGTTGACCTTGTTCCTTTAGTGGTTGGAACAATACTCTTAGGGACTTAGGAGCCCTTGGTTTATGGAAATTTTATGCTTGGGGTTGCAGCAAGGATAATTTTAGGGGCGAATGTTCACCCTTTGGCGAAATTAAGGGGTTTTAAATTTTTAATGGGCGAATATTTTGTATCATAGTACATTTTTACAAATCACCTCAAATAGCCCACCTTATTTTAAGGGAGAGGGTAAAAAAGGTAAATTTAACCCTTGAAATTAAGACTTACAACCTTCCATTCGCCCATTTTCAAGAATAGGTTTTATTTAAGTGAATCCATTCGCCCATTTTCAAGAATAGGTTTTATTTAAGTGAATCCTATGGGCCAAATACCATATTTATAAAAGAGGTATGGTAAATTAATAAAAATATAAATAAATGAGAGGTATGGTAAATAAATAAATAAAAATTTATATTTACTCCATAAGTCACATTATATACATGTAAGGGTGTACACAAATAAAAATATAAGTAAAGTGGAGGTATGGTAAATAAATAAAACGTCTTTTTATACTTACTCAAAAGGTATGGTAAATAAATAAAAATATAAATAAACTGGACGTATCGTAAATAAATAAAACCTCTTTTTATATTTAGTCCATAACCCTCGTTCTATTTATGAAGGCTCAAGAAATAGGTTTTATTTAAGTGAATCCTATGGGCCAAATACCATATTTGTAAAAGAGGTATGGTAAATTAATAAAAATATAAATAAACGAGAGGTATGGTAAACAAATAAAATATTTTTTTATATTTACTCCATAAGTCACCTTATATTTACGAACTCTCAAAAAATGGGTTATATTTAGGTGAAACCTATGGCCAAAATACTATGGGACAAATACCATGGACTAGATTGTTATTAATACCATGCAAAAAACCATTATTAACCCTCATATTAGAATTAATAAAAATAAAAATGGCACATGGTATTGACCCATGGTATTCACCAAAATGGCACATGGTATTGACCCATGGTATTCACCTGGAATGTAGCCTATTTAAATGGGGAAATTAAACCATCATGTAGCCTATGCTAAGATTCACTAGGACTTTACAAAGTTTTATTGTTTAGTGAAAGGCTCGCCAAGATCTTACAAGATTTTATAATTGAGTAAAATATTCTCCATGCCTGGTGAAAGATTCGCCAAAAAATTATATATACATATTATATTATTGATAAAATCGCCTTCCATTTTTCCTATATACCATGGAGATTCGCCCATTTATTATATTTATAGATTTAGGGGGGTTTTTAAAATTTTCCCTAGGTTGCAGTGCCCAAAAATGTCTATAACAGATGGTACAAGGAGGTCCCGTATGCGGCTCCCTCGCTCGAGCTAAAGTCCTATGAGGGGGTGTTCTTTGTTAACCGAGTAGAGTAGAATGAGCATTATCGGTCACAAGACTTGGAAGAAACAACGAAGCAAGAGCTGGACGAAGCGTTGTAGGAGACAATGAAGAAGCAGTAGGACGATGAGCGTCACTCAGAGGGAGGTGAACCATGAAGCTAAGGCAACGCGTCATGCCGCACCGACAAGTGACTCGGGATGAGTCACGATGATTTTGTTGGGGGACTGTTGGGTAGCGGAGGTCCCGCATAACAGTTTTGGGTCTGATAGCCTAGAAGTTAGGATAAAAATATTGTAAACCTTCGAAATATGCGAAGCATGAAATGTAAAAAGTCGAGTCAAAGGGTTGTTCGCCCAAAAAATAATATATATAATAGGAAGTAACTCGGTCCACGGACCATAGGAAGGTATAAATAGAGCACGGCTCTATGGGGAGAAGGCAGTTCTTTCGATATGATCATGGATCTAAATTGTAATGAGTTTTTGAGGAGAAAAGTCTGAAAGCGTCTGTAAGTCCGAGTCAAGGGTATTGGGGAAGGGATAGAGGCTTTGCAGCTGTGTGTGGAGAGGCCTGGAAGAGTTCGTAGCTGTGTGTGCAAACCCCTGCAGCTGAGTGCGCAGGGTAGATCTGGATGTATTGGTGATAAAGTGGAAATAAAGATAAGTTGCTTCTGTAATTCTGTGTTAAATCTGAATTATCGCGGATCTGGCTTTTTGTATGGTTAAAATAACTATTTGATCTATGTGCATATACTTATGTTATGAATGCATGTGAATCTGAGTTTATTCTAAGTACGCACACTGGTTAAATCTAATAAATATTTGCTTAAATATCACAATAAGTAGGTTGAATACATAAATAGCGCAATAATAAGTAGTAAGGAGTATCCCAGGTTCAAATCTGCGCTAAACAGAGCAGCGCGAAGCTACGGAATGGTGCGCGAAAACTCCAAACCACATCTAGACATCCCAAGGGTGCAGAAACCTGGTTCAAGCACCCTCCCCTACTACCTCAGGTGAGACCTCAGTCCATGCTCCACGAGCTATTGCTGAAAGGGCCGGTAGCTGCGGGATTTGTTTAGCTAAATAATTTTTCCGAACCCGGGTCAGGCCCATATAAGCCAACATGCGGTGTCTGTACAAATTTCTACAACACGTGACAATTGTCTATCACATGTTTTTGAGCCACTTGAAAGATAGCACACCATAGCGCAGGCCCTATACTTAGCCTTGCTTGATCTTCCAAACTTAGAGGCATCGGCCCTCCTACTGCAACATAATTCATGAAGATTGGGCAGTGATCTTTGTCATGCCCTTGGCTTTTGCATTTCAAGCACCAAACTTCTTCGCGCACCTCTGGCCGAACTACTCTATCCTTCTTCAGATTTTGGAACTCTAGGCAAAGGTTCTACAACTGTGCGTGTGTTATCAGGAAAACTAGTGTCCATTTAGAGCTGCTAGTCCCACTAAGACGGGTAGCTATCTTAGAAACAAAAAAAATAAAGTCACTTGTGTTTTCCTTTATGAGAGATATCAAAATAAATTCACTTGTGTCTATAGCAGTTTCCCCCTAAAGCATGAGGTCGTAAATATTTTGATGTTGGGTGAAATGCTTTTTCATGAGGATCCGAGGTTTTTTGAACTGGAAGGTGACCTGTAATAAGATACAATACAATACATTATCTTCATAATATTTTCATGATCTAGCTGAGGTGGGCATTCCCATGCTCAGCTTTATAAATTCATTTTCATGTACATAGGACAGACAACCATCTGTGTGGCAGACTGATGATTCTGGTAGAGCCATCATCCTTTGGCTTGGATGATTATTTGTGCAGCAATGATGTACATTTGATGTCTTTATTTTCCTGAATATATTGCAGCCCAGATGGATGAAACTAGATCTGGGGTCTTCAAAACTCGTTCAAACTTCGCCCGAAGTACAAGTCGGTCCACGTGAAAATATGTTCTGATGTCAAACATGGAAAGACATCACCTGATTACCAACCAATGATGTAAGTTGTTAACAGGAGTGAGAGGAATCACCGATGGTGATGATGACCCTCAAGGTACTGCAGTACAATTCACGTGGTGTGAATACATGAGTCGATGTCTAACACCATGCAAAATCTTTCGATCAAATGCCATTGATGTAAACCTGTCATTGGAAGTGAGAAACTTGCCATTGAGGCATGCAAGCTTCAAAGTACTGAAAGGGTTGTTCCTAAGTCGACTTCTTGGATAATGAGTTGATGTCGACAAGAAGTGACCCGTCGTAGGAGGGCCTTAATCAATCCCACATCTACGACATGAAACGGAGAAAATGACTTTGAGGAGGTGAAAATGATCTGATGATACAAGGTTCAGGGTGGCGGTCATGAAAGAATGAAGCGTGAAGGTATTGCAGCGGATGAGACACAAGCTGGGTTGGTGAATTCTCTGAGAAACTTCTCTTGAACATATCGGCAACATTGAAATGGATCGGTAGCGTTAACCCCAAAAGTGGATGGTACGGTGGACCAATGGTGATATGACCGGTGAACGGAATAACCCAACCCAACTCAATCATGGTGATGGAGTGAAAGTGTCATGTTCAAGAGCGACCTGCTACCAATAAAGTTTCTTCAAGTTTTCTTCCCAATTTTTCCCAGTCATTTCTGACCAGTACCTCTTTATTTTTGTCAAGCTTGAGGAGGATAACATATGCTTGTTCTATAATTTTCCCTTCAGGAAAACCCGTCGCTATGTTTTAACGAGCCTAGTGACAGTGAGACTCGCTCTTGTCTGCATGGACAAGTTTGTCGCTATTGTTTTAACGAGTTTAACGACAAGGATAACTCGGTTATTTTCAATTTTAGAGAGTTTGAAAAGAGACAGAAAGTAAACTCCAATATTCCTTTTTCATAATATAATCCCTTAAGTCTGAAAAATTATAAAACAATGCGAAAGGGATGACTTTTCGATAGTTTTAACGAGCCGAACAAGACAAACGCTTGAACTTTTTGTGTAATAATCCCTCAGGTCCAAAAAGATTAAAATCTAGAGGAGGGATGGCACTTCCAATCACTTTAACGAGCTGGAGAGGCCCATTGCTCGGCAATATTTTCATATTTTACAAGTCAGATGAAAACAGCTTAAAGGAGACTCGTTTTTTGAGGAACGAGTGATGTTTTTGGATAGCAATTGGTTCTAGATAAGGTTTGGAACTTTTTCAATCACGGAAGTGTAGAGAAAGTGGCTAATAGGATCACTTGCCGCAGTTGTTCCTCAAAAGGGGTAAACAATCAAACGAAGGCGTATGATCAGCTAAAAAGAGTGGAGGTGATGGTAAGAACACGACCAAGGCTCAAAGGCTGATAATAATGCGATCACAATGGTTATTTACCGAAGGTGGGTTCATTTTTTAATGAGCTTAAACTCTGGTGGAACATATGCTCATTTCTAGGTTTATTTTTTAACAAGATTGAACTTCGCGTAAAACTTCTCGTGCCAGTCGTATAATAAGGATGTCTCATCAATAGGTTCATTTTTTAGGGAGCTTGCCCCATTCTAAACTTTGCTCCGGATCCTTTCATTATGTAAGCTAGGAGCGACCAATCCTAAGAGTTTAAAGGGTTAAGTACCTACAAATTAAGAAAATAAATGGGTGCTTTTCACTTTCATGCAAAAAGGTTTGCATGCCCCCAGGTATAATGAAGTAGAGTTTCTAGGCTACCCTTCAATTTGCAGACAAAACACTTGCTCTGTCGAGAAAGGCCTACCTTCTGAAGGACGTATCTTATTCCAGTCTAATCCCATTTTCCTAAACAAACGGATGTGTCAAACTAGTCATATTCCTACATGGAAACCCACCTTATAACTGGGGTTTTCCTACCAAAGCAGACCAGGGTGCATGCCCCCTGGGTTTCAGTCACAATCACCGAATCACTCGCACTCATCAGGTGGACGGACTGGAGATTGATGAGACATTCCTTGTGCAAAAAGACCAGTTAGGGATGGCACTTGACTATTAGCTATGTGTGAACCAGGGAATGAAAGCTGGTCTACGAGCTAGACCATTCTACTTTCAAGAGGAAAACACATCACTTGAAAGAGTGAGGAAACAATAGCTCCCATGCTATAAATGTAGTCACGCCCAAGGATTAGATTTTAATCTGAAGGTCCTTGGACTACCATCACGTTCATATAAACAGTTTTCCTTCTCAAAGTTATAGGAAAATTTGGAAGGATTCCTAATGGTTGACTGGTTCCTTTGTCGAAGCCTATTAGATTTCACATATCAGGCAGAAGCGATGGTGAACCAAGCACTTTCCAAGAAGTTGAGGAAAGGATACTCACAGAAGCCCCTTCATCTATGATGGTACCAACCATGACCATTCTGTAAGTTTGCACTATGATTCAGAATGGTACATTAGATGGTAGGTGGGGTCTGTCTAGTAGATTCTAGTCGAAGGAAACGACTAGGTTGCTTGGAGCTGGGACTGTATAAACAGTCGATACATCTCTGACGAACTTCCTTCCTGCGGTAAAGGAATGGGTAGATTGCCCCCATGTTCATCGGATTGTGTGTTTACGAAAGGAATTTGAACAGTGTCATTCTCATTCTCTTTGGTGACGGTATCATCTGAAGGTGGATCCTTTGAAGACAAGATGGGGTCGACTGCCGTCTTGACCTGTTGACTTTGGTCCGATGTGGACTCAAAGGGTTTATCTTCAATGATAGGTGCTTCGACCGACAACAAAGGTGTGTCAGTCGGATTTTCAACTAGCGATGGACTCGGCAAGAGTTTCTTGTATCCAGGAGGAAGTCGCTGCGGTGACGCAGGACGGTTATCCAAGACTCTTTTAGCTTCATCCAGGAAGGGACAACAGTGGAGGGCATGATCGCCTTCACACAATCTACAAGGAAATTTATATCTTCCTTTCTGTCCATTGACTTCGTTTTCACTAGTTGACAGTGTACTCTCAACATGATCGTCAGAGGTTGACAACACCGGATTGTGCAAATGAGGAGACCAGTCCCTTAAGATCCATGGGATGCAAGGAAAATCTCGATGATAGTGGTCCTCTTTGCAGATGATACATGGAGATTTAGTTTTGGGCGGTGCAATGTGTGGATTTTCGCTAGACAATGTATGGTTACCCCTTTTTTTCATTGGCTCCTTCTTCTTCTTCTCCTTCCCTTTCTTCTTCTTCTCAATTACTTGGTTTTTAGTTTTACTAGCTTCACCAAGAGAAGAGGAAGAAGGAGAGGGAGAATCAAACGAAGTAGAAAGTTGGGGGGTAACTTTAGTATCATATGGTTGCTGATTTGATTGCTCGGGAATCACGGTGCTTTGAACGACAGAGGTCGAGAAGAGCCATACTGGCAGGCCAATTGTCAGTCCTGGAAGGGACAATGTGGCCATATGAGGTGCACCAACATCTCCCCAAGAGGAGAAGGGACTAGGATTTCCCCCAAGGGGAAATCCTTGATTGGTGGACTCCATTTTCTCAACCTAAGACCAATGAGGGAACAATGACGTTATTCTGATTAAAATAAATTTTATGACGCCTTGACACAACTTGCTTTTTCAATTTTTAAGAGTCGAGAAAAAGCTAAAGATAACTCTAGTCGCCTTCGATTTTTAATGATCCTGAAGTGACAAGCACTCAAACGGACCTGTTCCTTTAAGGAGTCTGAAAAGGAAATAAAGAGACTACTCTGTAAATCTAGACAGAGGGATTACCAAACCAATCGCAAAACTACAGAATACTTTTTACGGTACGGTAGTCAATCTTCCCGAATGCTATGTTCAGTCCATTGCGATCAATAGGGCAGTAGACACGGCTTCCTAAGGATAAAGGATATAGCCTATTGTGGTCTCCCAATATATACTCGACGGTACGTGGGAGCACAAGTCCGTACTGGCACTTGTCATCTCAAAGAGGAGGAATCACCCAACCTACGATGAAAGCAATAGTTACAAGGCTTTATGTCACCGGAATATGTCTCTGGCCTAGACTTCTAAATGTTGTGCATTAGGTTCCAAATTGTTTTTATGTTCATTGAATTTATTTTACAGTTGATCTTTATTAAGAAGTTTTCCTTTAAGGTTCACCGCGTGATGTAGATATACAACTCCTAAATATGCAATCTAAGATGATAAACAGTGTTTTACTCTTCTTTTTGCAATGAAAATCCTAGCTACTAAGGAAAGAGAAGTGAAATTCTTTCAACATAGAGAAGAGAGCACACACTAGATGCACTGTCCTAAATCAAAATCAACAAACAGTCTAAATTCAAATGCACATGCATGTATTTGTTTTCCGCTTTCTTAATGTGTGAATGACAAAAAGAATGCTAAGTACAAATCTGAACTATCTTTTCTTTCAAAGCAATAGTACTAACAATTTTCTCTTCAAAAGACGAAAGGAAGACAAGACAACACTTTGCGATTTCAAATTCAAAAACTTAAGGAAGACTAAGATGACACTTTGCGATTTTGAATTCAAAAACGAAAGGAAGGCTAAGAGCGACACTTTCAACTTCAATTTGAAAACTGCTTTCGACACTTGAAATACTATTAATTCAAATCAAATACAATAGTAACAGTGTAATCGACCATCAAAAATAGTAGGCTTCTTTTCTTTGACTGAAAACGACACTTGCGACACTTTCAAATCAAAAGATGACAATTCGATTTAGCTACTTTTTTGTAAAGGAGAATTGTAAATGGCGAAAAATACATCAAAACATTCACAATTCTTTGTATAATGGAGGCTAAATAATGCAAAGGAAGGGAGTTTCAACAGTGGTATATTAATCACAGACAGCAAAACTCCTGAATAAAGCTGAAGACAATGAAGAAAAAACCAAAATCTGGAGGCAGAAACAGTCTTATCTGATCATCGCACCTATAACATAGGGAAACAGGGATGCATCCCACCTACTGCACACAAGAGGTGCGATGCATCCAGAATGTCAAAAGGAGACAGTGCGATGATCCAGGGACAAGACTTTCACTTGGTCTTTGGTCACAGTTTGCAGCTTAGTTCAGGGATTTAGGTTGAGCTAATGATAGTCAGTAAATACAAAGTATAGGGGTTGATCTAATGAGGTTACTTGAGCTACCACCAGGGCACTTAGGATGTTTGCAAGTCAGTTGTTCAGTTCATAAACAAACCTAGAGATTGACTGAAGCAGTGTTGATCTACTTTGCACTTGCATAGAAAATGCAGTTTGAAGGCTAGCTGGCTTAACTTCAGGGTCCATCTGTAGTTTATGAAGCAAACAAATAGAGACAAACAATCAAACTATTCGCTCCCCAGTGGAGTCACCATTTTTTTATCGGGAAAACTAGTGTCTATTCAAAGTTGTTAGTCCCACTAAGACGGGTAGCTATCTTAGAAACAAACAAACTAAAGTCACTTGTGTTTTCCTTTATGAGAGATAGATGAGAAAGAAGCAGAGAGTACCAACCTCAGTATTTCGCTTGGCTCCTTGCTTGTTTCCTTTCCCCTTTGATAGAAATTCACCACTCCTTCCTTACTTGTCCCGCTTCAAAGAGCACCTGTAGAGTCAAAGCAGCATAATACCATCAAAGCATAGATATCTATAACCATAAACAATATAGGATCAGATGTATATTAACCATACAAATGCATATATCAATACAAGATTCAGAGATATACAAGAATATGGAGGAAAACTCAAATAGCTTTATTGATAGAAGTAGTAGAAGAGAGGATTACAACCGATTGGTCTGACCCAGCGCCATCCTCTCAGCATGAAAGCCCTCTTCACCTCATGAAAAGCTTAGATCACCCAACAATACAATGTTGCACAGAGAAACCAACAGCACTTCCTTACAAAATACAAGATTCCAGCCTTTGGATCTTTGGGATGAGGGATCCATATATAGATGTTTGCAGAGGGGTGAGTTAGCTTCTGGGATTTTGTTTAGTGTCATCTCTCTTATAGTTCTTGGTTCCACTTGGAGATTTCATGATCTCTTACTCATCCCTGGGAAAATTCAGAGAGGCAAGTGTCAAATGAGCAGCTTCTAGAAGATTCTCAGGGTCTCCACCTAGAAAACTGCTTCTACCATTTGTCTGCTCTCGCTCATCGCACCCTACAGAAGGGCTTTCCAGTATGCATCGCACTTTTTGCATGTGGCAGGTGAGATGCATCACACCCTTAGCACTAAGCAATCTGTATGGTCCAGTTTTGACCAGTTCTGAGTAGTTTTTCAGGAAGAACTTCTGGGAGATGATGTAATCAGCTGACCTTGCTCCTTTAGGGTATGAAACAACACTTTTATGGACTTAGAAGCCCTTGGTTTATGGATATATGTGATTGGGGTTGCAGTGCCCAAATATGTCTATAACAGCATGGATTTGCTGAACTCCCAAATTAGCATCTTACATCGGTGTCTCATGCAATATCATTGCAATATCCAGGGCTTCCGCTTGGGTCCCAATATTTTGTTGCAATAAAGTAACCCTCAGATGAGGCAAGGGTGAAGCCACAAACCATTCATGGTGTTGCCCATCCGTAAGATTCATGTTGGCTTCGCGGATCATGCACTTCAATCCCTAATCCAGATCCCAGGGTGTCTCGCCAGGCTTCATCGTGATCTCCTTGAATCCCACAATTGATTGAGCTTCACACTTAGGCCTACTAAACTCCTTATTCAGCGTGGCTTGAATATCTGTTAATGAATCCAGTGAGTTATCAGTGCAGTACTTAATGTACCATGTCAGTGCCCCTTCCTGTAAAGCAATGACCAACGTTTCTTTCTTCATCTGATCATCTGTTATACCCAGAGCCTCCCATACAAACTTTGTGATGAACCAAAACTGGTCCGGGTACTCAGTTCCCGAACCCTTGAAAATGGGAAACTTTACCACATTCACCATATTGAACGGTGGCAGAGGTGGTGGTGGTGTGGGCGAAGGTGTATATTATGGAGGTGAATGTGGAGGTGGGGTAGGTGGATGGGGTATTTGCGGGAACCCTTGTTTTATTAATTGAACAGTGCTCCGTGATAAAGCCTATGTTGTTTCCTCATTGTCACTCAGAAGAGGTTCGATCAATGGGCTATATTAAGGGCCTGTTCTTCCTCTATCCCTGAAGATCTTTTCACTTCGTGAAGCTCCATACATCAAGTTAACTGCATAACCCACTTTTCACACAAGAGCATCTTAATCCAAGTATTTAAAGACCTTAAATACTTACCTCGTGGTCCCTTGAAGAAGTGGCGCTCTGGTTCGCTGTAACTGACTGAAGTATCGACCGTGAACTCTATCATGAATCCTCTTATGATTCGATCAAGCCAGTGATCAACAGCGCGTGCAATATTATCTTCTGAAGCTTCCAATCTCCACACTAACTCTGGGGTCCACACTAACGGACCGTCAAGCCTCCACCTTCCTTGGTAGTCTGCCAATTTAGAGATCCACTCATATAATTCAACTGGGAAGGAACATAAGAAGATTTCATGTATCTCTGTGTACAAATATCTTTCCAACCACTATTCTTTCATCAATCGTGGATTTTTGTTTTCTTGCACTGCGAATTCTTGGATCTTCATATCCAACCAATCTTCAATATCCTTCTTAGTCAGATTCCAATGATGCGACATCACACATCTATTTATGCAGATCTAGGTCCCGACAATGAAACCATTTGTTGGCTTAGTGGGCCCTTACCCAGGTTCAGTGTTAATTTAGCCAAACAAATCCCTACACTACTGGCCCTTTCGGCATCAATCCGCGGAGCGCAAACTGAAGTCTCACCCAAAGCAGTATGGGGGGATGCAGGAACTAATTTTTTGCACCCAGAGATGGTAGTGATGTCGTTTTATAGCCTAACTTTGCCTTCGTGTAGATCGATAAGCCTTTTAGGGCTTATCAATATACCTGTCTTATTCAGCTTCTATACCTTCGCGAAGGTTTACGATCGTCTTTCACGGACCCTAAATAGGTGATTTATCTACTTACATGCTTTTGTAATTACCCTTACCTCTGTATTTACCCTGGTAGGCTTAAGTATCTGATAACTTCAACATGCATTAAACACACATTTCATTAAATTTGGAAGTAAATAGTGGATCTATAATTTCAAACTAACTAAAAAACCCAATTCTAGTAATGTCATTGTAATAACATTTTTCCAATTTTAATGAAATATGTGTTATTAAGATGTTCTCCGTGTAAACAGATATTATTACTTGCGTTCATCCAAGAATCTAAAATGTACAGATTCGCACATTAACATAGCATTAAATCATAAACCCAATATTTAGCATAACATAATCACATGCATTCACAATAGAAGTAAATAGATCAACGCAGGTAATTTCAAAATAATCTTCTTTATTAACACTTTAGATCTTCTTACAGATTCTAACTACCCTACGCACTCAGCTGCAAGGGTTCGCGCACTCAGCTGTAAGGGTCCACGCACTCAGCTGCAGACTTCTACCCTAGGCCTCTGCGCACACAGCTATAGAGCCTCTCTTCTACTCTAAGACTCTTTTCTCTTTCCGCTAATGACCCATTACATTAATCATTTTTTACCAAAATCTGCCTTAGACTCTTTTAAGACTCTCCTTTTTATACAATCCCATGGTCTATGAACCATGGGTAGGTCTTCTAAAGCCGACACTACATAGCAGAAGGGCGAAAACCCTTTATGAAACTTTGCATATTAACGCTTCGTGACAAAAAAATGTGGAGACTTTACACTTTTCTTACAGAAACTTGGGTTTTCTACCCCAAAACTTGGGCTTTTAACCCCAAAATTGACTCTAGGGGACCCGTTCCCAATAGGGTCGCAACTTTTAAGCATGTGAAATCTTACTTCATGTAACATGTGACCTAAATAGGAAATGAAATTTGAGTCCCCGAAAGTTAGACTTGTGAACGGACCCAAGAGGCTTGGCTTACTGTCAGAATGTCAAGAAGGAGCTTTGGAAGTGAGTGACAGGTATGGACTTAGTGCAAGGGCCCCAAAATTTTGAAAGGTTGGGAATTTTGGAGAGTTGATGCAGTGCCTATAACCATTGGTGATTCACTGGTAGAACCATAGTATCTATGCTTACCCTTGATTTCGGGATGAGGTGGACCTTTGCGAGTGCATTGTTCCAAGATAAAGGGTCCCACTAACACCTCCAGGTTAACCTTAGTATTGATTAGAAGTCCCTTGCTACTTTGACTTGGCTTGTTCACCACACAGAGTAAAGACATTCCCGATGACTCGAAATAGGGGTTTGGATAATGATAAGAGTTGTAAATGTTTTCAGTATTATGCTTATAGATCTCTAGTGTTGCTCTGCTACCAATGAGCCTGAACAGTATCTCGACGAAGTCACTTCTTAGAAATCACAAATGTTGCTCCGCTATTAGCAAGCTTGGAAAGTACCCGAGTGGATTCGTTGCATCGCCTCTCTACGCAAGAAGCCTTTCTCAATCCTTTTTCCCTTATTTGATTTTCTTATACATATGTTGATTGGCACTTATTTGCCTGGGTGGTTGAGGGATCCCGCCTTATTTTATTTTGCAAGAGAGTTTGTTTATAGTTTTTGAGAGACTTCATTGTTTTCACGAAATATGTGTTGCTCATTAAAGTTTTCCTTTCCCCTTCTTGAGCCAGCCGAATAAACCAATTCATTCAAACTATATGGCCAAGTCAATAGTAGGGTCTAACTATTGAAATATAGGGTGCCATGGATGACAAAAGTTCCCCACTGAGATAAATATCCACACTTAACCTTGGTCATGACTTTTAGCAATGATCAAGTGCAGGCACAGAAAGAAGTACAACTCAGTCATTGGCATAGAGGCTACCCCGACCCTAGGGTGTCTGACTTGGGAAGTGTTCCATAATATTTTATTTAGGGTAGAATATTTATTAAAGATAGAGAGACAATGATCAAAGGGAATAAAGAAGGTGAAAGTGAAAATGCAAAAGGAGGGTTAAAGCTAAGAAAAGTTTGTAAGATAAACAAAAAATAAACTATAGTACAGCGGTAGAAAAGCAACTACGAGAGTTGCTAGGTGAAGTAAAATTTGAGGTCATGGTCATTCACGAGGAGGGGTTTGACCCTCCCTTCTAAGGTCTGAAGTTTGTAGGTATGTTGGCCAATATTCTCCTTAAATTGAAAGGGACCAATCCACAAGGCTTGAAATTTTGTGTGTTTACCTTTGTCCTCATGAGCCTTATCCCATTTGAGGACTAGGTCACCCACATTAAACTCATTACTCCCAGCGTATTTTTTATCAAACCACCTCTTGATTCGACTTTGGTGAATGGAAAAATTCCCTAGATTTTTGTCTTTCTTCCTCCAGTTTGAGAAGGGTATCGATTCAGTTTTGCATAGTAGGGCAAGGCATGCCTCACGACTCTTGCGATAACTGGAGAGCAGGTAGGTACAAGTTCGGCGGTAAAATGGCTTCTTTCTCATAGACTAGGAAATAAGAGGATGTTCCAAGAGATGGTTTCGAGGTGACACGGTTGACCCACAGGGAATTGGTTAGGACATTGTGCCAGTTCCTTTGGTGTGACAGCAAGGTTTTCTTGATAATTCGGATCAGGTTTTTGTTGGTTGATTTTGTTAGGCAATTTCCTTGGGGGTAATAGCTAGTAGAATGTTTCAAAACAATGCCATTTTCTAAAGAGAATTAATATAATCTTAAAGATGAGAAATAAGTATCATTAACTAAAACAAAGGAGGTTGGAACGTTGAACGTGGTCACAATGTATTGATTGACAAAAGATATTACCTATTCGTCATTGATTTACCATAACAAAATGGCTTCCACCCACCTCATGAAATAGTTTATGGTCATGAGGATATAACTAATTTTTTTTATGAGTGTGGAATGATCTCTCCGTTGACATCCATTCCCTATTGTTGATATGGCTCTTCTACTACTATAGACTAGAGTGGAGCGGCTAGCCGAGATTGTCTTCTAGCGTACTTTTGGAAAATGCTGCATTTCTGAGCATACGTGTGTGCATCCTTAAAAAGGGTAGTCCAGTAAAAACATGCCCTCATAATATCATGTGTTGTGGTATCATCAACATAATGGCCTCCTGTCATCCCATCATGTATCTCCTTTAACACCCATTGGGCTTTATAAAATTCCAAACATTTGAGTAATACACCATTATGGTGTTTGCAAAACAAATTCCCTTATATCAACTAGTGAGATGCAGCTTTGAGTCTCACATCCCTCTTTTGTTTCGTGAATAGGGTAGGAGACAAGGTCCCCTATCCTAAAAAATATTTCAAGTTTTCATACCAGGATAAGAAGTCATGAGAAGATGTGTGGTCATTTTGGTACATCTCAATTTCATGGTCCCAACCTTCTTGCTCTTCATCTTGTTGAGCAGCTTGAGTGGCCAATTTACATAATTCATACCCTTTAACTATATCAGCCAACTTGAATTCCAAGTCATACTCCTAGAGGAAATTCATCCAGTTATCTCTTCATTCAACCAACTTGTGTTGGACGAATAGTGACCTAACAGCTAGGTGAGGGATGAACAATGTTACATGGTTCTTTAGAATGTAGGGTCTGAAATGTTTAAGCGCTTTGTAAATCATGTATGCTTGTTATCCATGTCCGGGTAGTTGAGTTTTGGACCTTGCAATCCCATGATCATGAAATATATATGTCACTCATCATTGTTACCATCCTTCTCAGTAAGCACAGCAGCTAGGGATGAGTCTAAGGTGAAAGTGTACAGGATGAAATATTTGTCGAAGTCTAGACTGTGCAAAGAAGGGGCTTCTACGATAGCTTTCCTGATATGGTCAAATACTTCCCTATCTTCATGGTTCCATTTAAATTCAACATCCTTCTTTATCATTTTTTGCAAGGGCTTAATGATCTGGGAAAAATTGGAAATAAATTTGCGGAGGAAGTTGATTTTACCCAGGAAAGATTGCATACCTTTCCTTTTACTAGGGAGCGAGATTTGTGTGATAGATTTTATGCGTTCAAGATCCACAATGATTCCATATTTGGTTATGATATGACCGAGGAGGTTTCCTTCCAATACTATGAATATGCTTTTCTTGGGGTTTAGTGAAATCTCATACTTCTAACAACGCTCGAATATCTGCTTTAGATGGTCGAGGTGATCTGACCTCTTCTTCGAAAACACCATGACATCATCCAAATAAAACACTATGCTTTGACCCATTAGTCCTCTAAAGGTGATGTCCATCATCCTCTGGAATGTTCTCTGGCATTGATGAGGTCGAAGGGAATGCACCGAAATGAAAATGTCCCCCACAGGGTCCTGAAAATTTTCTTTAAACGGTTTGGTTCGGTGACCATCACCTAGTTGTATCCAGAGAAGCAATCAAGCAAGGAGAAAATTTTTGAACCATATACCATCTAAATAATTTGTTCCATGGATGGGACTGGGTAGTCATCTTTATCTTAAGATCAGTTTAAGTTCTAAAAGTTGACACATAACTGAATTTTACCCAACTTATTTCATACGGGAACCAAATTTGAGACCCAAGTGGAGTGCCTAAATTTGAAAATGATGTGTGCTTCCAACAGCTTCTTCAACTCCTTCGAGATAAGAGTTTCCAGTGTAGGGTGTACTTTCCTTAGCTTATATTGGAATTATTTGACTCCTTCCTTTATAGATATAACATGTTGGATCATGCGGGTGTCATACATCTTTAGGTTATCATATGTCCAAGAAAACACATTTTGATACTTTCTGAACAAGTTGATAAATGATTGCCTCTCATCGGGCGAACATTTGATACCAAGGTTGATAAACTTGTGGTCAGATTTAGTTCCGAGATTGATTTTTTCATGAGAGAGTGTGGAACTTTGAGTCTTGGTATTCGAAGGACCTAGAAAACGGTTCTATAGATAGAATAATTTCTCCAGTGTAACAACACATTTGGGCATGGGATTTACCTTGCACTCATCTACTTCTCCTTATAAGGATTTTTCATTATTTTCCTCATCTATCATCACATCCTTGAAAACCTCGGCGTTATCCATAAAATCGAGTATATGTTGTGTTGTCACTCACTGCAAAATATGTTTTCAGTTTCCCAAAGTGAAAAGAAGTAGTGAAGTTTTAAGCCATCTCCCAAGCCATAGAATCTCTCAAAGCTAAATCAGGCCCCCTCCATTGGATAGTTCTTGGAATAAGCTTTCCAATGGTATGAGAAATTCCAAAAATGGACTTCTGGATCAGAATTTAGAGTAGACTGAAGAAACCCTTTGAAATCCAGAAAGAAAAGAGAAAATGACTAAGGGTAAGGCTCATTGCAAATCGCAATCGGAGTTTTCTGAAGCAGCAGCAGGGGAAGACAGCAAAATCTGTGATCAATGATCACTGATATCTCAAATCACAAATCGAAGTTTCAAGGCATGGTCTATCAGCAATCGGAGGTCCTGGCAATGACGGATGAGTAGGCAATCGAAGGTTCGGGGTGAATCGACATATCGATGATCGCAAGTAACGGAGGGTAAAACCAAATACGGCGTCATGAAACTGCCGAAGGCCGATAACATTAAAAATCACCAATTTTCAGGCCTCTAGTGTTAAAGCATCAGGGATGGATGATTGCGATTAGAAAAGGAAATCAGTTGCAAAACCAAAGAATGGCAGGGCTTTTCTCTCTCCTCCAACAGGCCACGTGGTGGAATACTATTGGTCCCTATAGACCTACATGGAAGCTGACGTCATCATGATGTGGAAGTACGGAGGACACATGGCATGCAGATTTGGAAATTTTAGTGGTCATAAGGAGCCAAAACAGGGTGACGCGGGTCACTACTCACAAGGTGTGTTATGAAACCAGCTCACAAAAAGATAGAAAAGATAGATCAACGCCTTAGAATTCAGCCTCTTCGAGGGGGCAACCTCCTTTACATTACACAAATGAACAATTCTTGGGTGATTCAAATGACAAAACCTCCTTTCTATATATAGGAGTCTAAGGGGTCACAATATAACCAATCCGACCTAACAATAATAATATAAAGGCACAAAAATAACAATAGAGGGATTCTATGGGGCACAGTAATAACAATATGGGGACAATAGGGGCACAACAATATTAATAAGGGATACAACTACAATAGTAATGGGGGAATCACTAGTATTATAGGGACCCAACATGCCCCTCTCCTTCAAAAAAGTGTTGTCCTCAACGCTTGAGTACTTCTGGATGCTTCTGTATAAAATTCTCATCCTCCCATGTGGAATCTTCAGCGGATAAGTTCTTCTACTTGATGAGATACTCTGAAATTGATCGATTTCGTAGCTATCGAGTTCTTGTTTCTGTGACTTCTTCTGGTTCCAATATAATTTTTCCTTCCTCGTCAAGTTCTAGAAATATTGTTTGAACTGGGAGCTTGTCACCTATAACCTTCTTTAAACATGAAACATGGAAAAATGGGTGTACTCGAGAAGCTGCAGGAAGCTCTAATTTGTATGCCATAGTACCAATATTTTGCAACACCTTGTATGGACCATAATACTTTGGTGATAGTTTATTATCCTTCTTAGCTTGCTTGAGGGACATTTGTTTATATGGTTGTAGCCGTAGGAATACCCAATCACCTACATCAAAACTTCTTTCACTGCGATGTTGATTTTCCTGTTGTTTCATTCTATTCTGCGCCAACACGAGGTTATCCTTTAAGAGTTGGAGAACTTGTTTTTGATGGTTGATGTGATGTTCCACTGCTTGAACCTTAGAATTTTCTCTTAAATATGATGTGATGGATGGTGGTCGATATCCATAAAGTGCCATAAATGGGGTCATTTTTGTTGTAGTATGGAAGGAAGTGTTATACCGCCATTCAGCCAGAGGCAACCATTTGACCCATTGTTTTTGTTTATCAGATACAAAGCAACGAAGATATCCTTCCAAACATTTGTTTACTATCTCAGTTTTCCCATCAGATTGAGGATGATAATATGAGTTATGAGCTAACTGAGTACCAAGACAAGAAAATAATTCTATCCAAAAATTTCCAGTGAAAATGGGATCTCTGTCACTTACAATAATCTTTGGGTTTCCATGTAGCTTTTGAATTGTTTCCATAAATGCAGTAGAAACTGTACTAGATTTAAATAGATGTGATAATGCACAAAAGTGTGCATACTTGGTCAGTCTGTCAACTACCACCATGATGACACTCTTTCCTTCGGACTTGGGTAAACCTGTGATAAAATCCATTGAAACCTCCTCCCAAAGTTGGCTTGGAATGGATAAAGGTTGTAATAGACCTGGGGTATTAATTGTTTATGTTATGAAACCAGCTCAAGAAAAGATAGAAAAGATAGATCAACGCCTTAGAATTCAGCCTCTTCGAGGGGGCAACCTCCTTTACATTACATAAATGAACAATTCTTGGATGATTCAAATGACAAAACCTCCTTTCTATATATAGGAGTCTAAGGAGTCACAATATAACCAGCCGACCTAACAATAATAATATAAAGCCACAAAAATAACAATAGAGGGATTCTATGGGGCACAGTAATAATAATATGGGGGCAATAGGGGCACAACAATATTAATAAGGGGTATAAATACAATAGTAATGGGGTAATCACTAGTATTATAGGGACCCAACATGCCCCTTCAAAAAAGTGTTGTCCTCAACGCTTGAGTAGTTCTGGATACTTCTGCATAAAATTCTCATCCTCCCATGTGGAATCTTCAGCGGATAAGTTCTTCCACTTGATAAGATACTCTGAAATTGATCGATTTCGTAGCTGTCGAGTTCTTGTTTCTGTGACTGCTTCCGGTTCCAATATAATTTTTCCTTCCTCGTCAAGTTCTGGCAATATTGTTTGAACTGGGAGCTTGTCGCCTATAACCTTCTTTAAACATGAAACATGGAAAACTGGGTGCAATCGAGAAGCTGCAGGAAGCTCCAATTTGTATGCCATAGTACCAATCTTTTGCAACACCTTGTACGGACCATAATACTTTGGTGATAATTTATTATCCTTCTTAGCTTGCTTGAGGGACATTTGCTTATATGGTTGTAGCCGTAGGAATACCCAATCACCTACATCAAAACTTCTTTCACTGCGATGTTGATCTGCCTGTTGTTTCATTCTATTTTGTGCCAACACGAGGTTATCCTTTAAGAGTTGGAGGACTTGTTGTTGATGTTCGATGTGATGTTCCACTGCCTGAACCTTAGAATTTTCTCTTAAATATGATGTGATGGATGGTGGTTGATACCCATAAAGTGCCATAAATGGGGTCATTTTTGTTGTTGTATGGAAGGAAGTGTTATACCACCATTCAGCCAGAGGCAACCATTTGACCCATTGTGTCTGTTTATCAGATACAAAGCAACGAAGATATCCTTCCAAACATTTGTTTACTATCTCAGTTTGCCCATCAGATTGAGGATGATAAGATGAGCTATGAGCTAACTGAGTACCAAGACAAGAAAATAATTCTGTCCAAAAATTTCCAGTGAAAATGGGATCTCTGTCACTTACAATAATCTTTGGGTTTCCATGTAGCTTTTGAATTGTTTCCATAAATGCAGTAGAAACTGTACTGGCTTTAAATGGATGTGATAATGCACAAAAGTGTGCATACTTGGTAAGTCTGTCAACTACCACCATGATGACACTCTTTCCCTCAGACTTGGGTAAACCTGTGATAAAATCCATTGAAACCTCCTCCCAACGTTGGCTTGGAATGGATAAAGGTTGTAATAGACCCGGTGTCTTAATTGTTTCAACTTTATTTTGTTGGAAAACCAAACATTCCGCCACAAACTTTTGAATATCTGATTTAAGGCCATCCCAAAAAAATTCCTTCTTAACCCTGTGGTAAGTTTTTAAAAATCCTGAGTGCCCTCCTAAGGGAGAAGTGTGCAATTCCATAAGAATCTTTTGTTTTAGCTGGGAATTCTTACAGAGGTATAAGCGATCTTTGTACCATAACGAATCATTTTTCCAGCTAAATGTATCAGACGTACTGGAATCTTGTTGTAACTTTCGAATAAGTGCCCACACTTCTTCGTCATTCTTCCATTCCTCCCTTGCTTCGTTTATCCAATCTGGTTGGATAATAGAAATGGCACACAACAATGCTTCCACATCCTCATCCTTTCTTGAGAGTGCATCTGCCACCACATTTTGCTTCCCTTTTTTGTAGATGATTTCAAAGTCATAACCCAACATCTTTGTGACCCACTTTTGTTGCTCTTCAGAGGATAATCTTTGTTCTAAAAAGTATTTAAGGCTATCATGATCCGTTTTTACCTTGAAGTGTCTTCCCATTAGGTAGGGTCGCCATTTCTTAAGTGCATGGAGTATTGCCAACATTTCCTTCTCATAAATAGCTTTGCTTAAAAACTTTCCCTTGATTGGACGACTTTCAAAAGCAATGGGTCTTTCATCTTGCATTAGAACAGCACCAATTCCATTTCCTGAAGCATCACATTCCACAATAAAGGTTTTTGTGAAGTCCGGTGTAGCTAAGACCGGTGCTTGGCACATTGCCTCTTTAAGATGTTCAAAGGCCTTTGTTGCTTCCGGAGTCCATGAAAATGCATCTTTCTTCAATAATGTTGTTAGAGGTGCTGCTATTCTCCCATAATTCTTAACAAACTTGCGATAATACCCTGTCAACCCGAGAAATCCTCGCAGATGCTTTATGGATGTGGGGATTTTCCATTCCTTAATGGCTTTAATTTTGCTAGGGTCTACCTTAACTCCTTCATGAGATACAATATGACCCAAATATTCCACCTCCTGGACTCCAAAGAAACATTTGGATCTTTTTGCATATAATTGTTTCTCCTCCAATAGTTGTAGCACCCTGTCAACATGTTCAACATGATCCTTCCAAGACTTGCTGTAGATTAGTATATCATCAAAAAATACTAACACAAATTTTCTAAGGAATGGTTTGAAAATTGAATTCATCAAACCTTGAAATGTTGAAGGTGCATTGGTAAGGCCAAAAGGCATGACCAAAAATTCATAATGACCCTCATGAGTTCTAAATGTTGTTTTCGGAATGTCTTCAATCTTCATTCTGATTTGATGATATCCTGAACGAAGATCCAACTTGGTGAAGTAAATTGATCCATGCAATTCATCCAGTAATTCATCAATGACAGGAATGGGGAACTTATCTTTAATAGTGAGCTTGTTGAGCTCCCTATAATCTGGACACATGCGCCATGATCCATCCTTCTTGTGCACCAATACTACTGGAGCAGAGAAAGAACTTTGACTCGGTTGAATTATACCAGCCTCTAGCATTTCTGCAACCATACGTTCAATTTCACTCTTTTGGACATAGGGATATCTGTACGGCCTGATGTTTGGAGGAACACTTCCTGGAATCAGATGAATAGCATGATCATGATCACGCATAGGTGGGAGACCTTTGGGAGTCTCAAATACCTTGGAATGATTGTCCAGGACTTTTTGGAGATCTGGAGAAATAGATGATTCCGATGTGGAAACATCTAGCGAACATAATTGTGCAATTACACCTCTTTGCTCCTTTTTTAGAAGCTTTGTCATACCATTAGAGCTGATTATCTTTCCTGGTTTCCCTGCAATACCCCTTAATTCAACTTCCTTTCCTTCCGTAGAAAATTTGATGAAAAGTTCTTGAAAATTAAAAGCTATTGTACCCAAGGATTGTAGCCATTGGACTCCTAGTACAACATCAGCACCTCCCATTGGAATGGAAAGCATTGGGCTAGTCAATACATATTCTCCCATGGATAGCTTGATATTATGGCACTTTCCAGAGCAATTTATTGTTCCTCCATTTGCAATCATCACTTGACACTCTGGTGCTGGATATAGGAAGCAATTCAATTCTTTTGCTACCTTACAATGAATAAAATTGTGGGTGCTTCCTGAATCAATCAACACTATTACCTTTTTCTTCTTGATTTGTCCTTCTATCTTGATGGTTTGAGGAGTGGTAATTCCCGCCAATGCATTACAAGATATGGTCGGATTTATTTTTTCTTCATCTAGGCTTTGTTCCTGGAGTATATCCTCTTCTTTTGACCTTTCTTGCTCCTTTTCTTCTTCCTCTTCACAATCTATGTAGAATAATTTCTTCTCAGCACACTTATGACCTTTAGTGTATTTGCTATCACAACTGTAACAAAGCCCTTTTGCTCTTTTTTCTTCCAATTGTTGTGGTGTCAACCTTATAGGTTGTGGAAGACTAGGGGCAACAACACTTCCGTCTTTATAGTTGTGAGTGGTATGCTTCCTGGTTGCCATAATTTTGCTTTCCATTTTTCTTGCTAACCTGAATGCCTTCTCTAATGAATCAGGTTCCCAAAGGCGAACATCATGTTGGATATTATCCTTTAAAGACCCTATGAACACATCAATCCTATGCTCCTCTGGAATATCTTTTACCCTTATGTTCAATTTTTGGAACTCCTCAATGTGCTCCATTATTGAACCCTTTTGTTTGAGACTTATCAATTGGCTAAAAAAAGTGTTGCTTTTTGTATCCTCATAATGTGCTATCAATTCTTCCGTAAAAATTGCCCAAGTGATAAATTTTTTACGAGAGCAAAGCCATTGATACCATACAAACTGATTTGGTTCCAAATATAAAGTTCCATACGTACCTTTTGTGTGTTTTGCACATTATTGAGATCGAAGAATTGCTCCATCTGTAATATCCATGTGGCGGGATCCTTGCCATCAAACTTCCTCATATCGATTTTTGGAATATGGTGAGTCTTCGATCCAACATTAGAGTCTATGGAATCATGATTAACATTTCTTTTGTTCTCATCATGAGTTTCCTTTAGTACCCTTTCACCATTAGTGACCATTTCTTGTAGCAACTTATTCATATTTATCTTCAATTCTTCCATCTTATCATCCATGCCATCAATTTTAGCGTCCATGCCATTCACCTTAGCTTCCATGCTATCCATCTTAGCTTCTACACCTTTCTTTAAACCATCCATCTTAGCTTCTACATCTTTCCTTAAACCATCCATCTTAGATTCTGTTCTTTTTTGTGCAAGTGACACTTGTTGCACTTGTTCTTGTAATTTTGATATATCATATAGCATTTCTTCTTCTTCTTCATGAGTCATGCTAGAGCTTTCAGGTTCCTTACTAGGTGTTTGCATTTTCTTTCCTCAGGGCATCAGTTACCGATAATAATGCTCTACTAGCCCTTTGAATTCCTTCAAAATAAATTTTCAAACCACTCTTAAGCAAAAATTTAAAAGAATCTACACACCTTTTTTTCACTTTGTAGGAGCTCGATATTGCCTCTGATGTATCTCTACATTTTCAAATCATCCAGTTCTGAAATTGCAGCCTGTGGTAGCCCTCTGTTTCCTCTTTCCAATGCCACCAGTCTAATCCAATTTGGATTCTCCAAGGAAGAGTTATGTGAAATCTCCCACAGTGACCTGATTATAGACTAGTTCAGTAGAGCGAACTTGTACGACGTGCCACGAGTCACTGTTTCATCCTTTGGCTCTGAAAAATATATAAAAGAAACTACAGTCTGTCCTCTTTCTGCACCTTCTTACGAAATTTCAATCCAATGCTCAGAGAAAAAGTTATGATGATTTTCCCCAGGTCACCTGTTTGGAATGTAATTCAGGAGTCTGCAAAAAGACCAACTTCCTCAGATCATATCTCCACAAATATAGTGCAAAAAGCTCTGAAATTCGGACCCGAGATTTAGCGCGATGTCTTCTCAAATGGGTTTTTTTTTTAGCTTCTGAAACGTCGCAGAAAAAAAGTTATAGCGAAAATGCCACGATGACCTGTTTGGAGCAGCGAAACCCTAGAATCCAAAGCTCTGATACCAAATGTTATGAAACCAGCTCAAGAAAAGATAGAAAAGATAGATCAACGCCTTAGAATTTAGCCTCTTCGAGGGGGACCCTCCTTTACATTACATAAATGAACAATTCTTGGATGATTCAAATGACAAAACCTCCTTTCTATATATAGGAGTCTAAGGAGTCACAATATAACCCAGCCGACCTAACAATAATAATATAAAGCCACAAAAATAACAATAGAGGGATTCTATGGGGCACAGTAATAACAATATGGGGGCAATAGGGGCACAACAATATTAATAAGGGGTATAAATACAATAGTAATGGGGTAATCACTAGTATTATAGGGACCCAACAGTTTCAACTTTATTTTGTTGGCAAACCAAACATTCCGCCACAAACTTTTGAATATCCAATTTAAGGCCATCCTAAATAAATTCCTTCTTAACCCTATGGTAAGTTTTTAAAAATATTGAGTGCCCTCCTAAGGGAGAAGTGTGTAATTCCATAAGAATCTTTTGTTTGAGTTGGGAATTCTTACAGAGGTATAAGAAATATTTGTACCATAACGAATCATTTTTCCAGCTAAATGTATCAGATGTACTGGAATCTTGTTGTAATTTTCGAATAAGTGCCCACACTTCCTCGTCATTCTTCCATTCCTCCCTTGCTTCATTTATCCAATCTGGTTGGATAATAGAAATGGCGCACAACAATGCTTCCACATCCTCATCCTTTCTTGAGAGTGCATCTGCCACAACATTTTGCTTCCCTTTCTTGTAGATGATTTCAAAGTCATAACCCAACATCTTTGTGACCCATTTTTGTTGCTCTTCAGAGGATAATCTTTGTTCTAAAAAGTATTTAAGGCTATCATGATCCGTTTTTACCTTGAAGTGTCTTCCCATTAGGTAGGGTCGCCATTTCTTAAGTGCATGTAGTATTGCCAACATTTCCTTCTCATAAATAGCTTTGTGTAAATACTTTCCCTTGATTGGATGACTTTCGAAAGAAATGGGTCTTTAATCTTGCATTAAAACAGCACCAATTCCATTTCCTGAAGCATCACATTCCACAATAAAGCTTTTTGTGAAGTCCCGTGTAGCTAAGACCGGTGCTTGGCACATTGCCTCTTTAAGATGTTCAAAGGCCTTTGTTGCTTCTGGAGTCCATGAAAATACATCTTTCTTCAATAATGTTGTTAGAGGTGCTGCTATTCTCCCATAATTCTTAACAAACTTGCGATAATACCCTATCAACCCGAGAAATCCTCACAGATGCTTTATGGATGTGGGGATTTTCTTTTTCTTAATGGCTTTAATTTTGCTAGGGTCTACCTTAACACCTTCATGAGATACAATATGACCCAGATATTCCACCTCTTGTACTCCAAAGAAACATTTGGAGCTTTTTGCATATAATTGTTTCTCCTCCAATAGTTGTAGCACCCTGTCAACATGTTCAACGTGATCCTTCCAAGACTTGTTGTAGATTATTATATCATCAAAAAATACTAACACAAATTTTCTAAGGAAGGGTTTGAAAATGGAATTCATCAAACCTTGAAATGTAGAACGTGCATTGGTAAGGCCAAAAGGCATGACCAAAAATTCATAATGACCCTCATGAGTTCCAAATGTTGTTTTCGGAATGTCTTCAGTATTCATTCTGATTCAATGATATCCTGAACAAAGATCCAACTTGGTGAAGTAAATTGATCCATGCAATTCATCCAATAATTCATCAATGATAGGAATGGGAAATTTATCTTTAATAGTGAGCTTGTTGAGCTCCCTATAATCCGGACACATGCGCCATGATCCATCCTTCTTGTGCACCAATACTACTAGAGCAGAGAAAGAACTTTGACTAGGTTGAATTATACCAGCCTTTAGCATTTCTGCAACCATGCGTTCAATTTCACTCTTTTGGGCATAGGGATATCTGTACAGCCTGATGTTTGGAGGAACACTTCCTGGAATCAAATGAATAGCATGATCTTGATCATGAATAGGTGGGAGACCTTTGGGAGTCTCAAATACCTTGGAATGATTGTCCAAGGCTTTTTGGAGATCTGGAGAAATAGGTGATTTCGATGTGGAAACATCTAGCGAACATAATTGTGCAATTACACCTTGTTGTTCCTTTTTTAGAAGATTTGTCATACCGTTAGAGCTTATTATCTTTCTTGGTTTCCCTGCAATACCCCTTAATTCAAATTCCTTTTCTTCCGCAGAAAATTTCATGAAAAGTTCTTGAAAATTAAAAGCTATTGTACCCAAGGATTGTAGCCATTGGACTCCTAGTACAACATCAGCACCTCCCATTGGAATGGAAAGCATTGGGCTATTCAATACATATTCTCCCATGGATAGCTTGATATTATGGAACTTTCCAGAGCAATTTATGGTTCCTCCACTTGTAACCATCGCTTGACACTGTGGTGCTAGATATAGGAAGAAATTCAATTATTTTGCTATCTTACAATGAATAAAATTGTGGGTACTTCCTGAATCAATCAACACTATTACCTTTTTCTTCTTGATATGTCTTTCTATCTTGATAGTTTGAGGAGTGGTAATTCCAACCAATGCATTACAAGATATGGTCGGATTCATTTATTCTTTATCTAGGGTTTGTTTCTGGAGTATATCCTCTTCTTTTGACATTTCTTATTCCTTTTCTTCCTCCTCTTCAGAATCTATGTAGAATAATTTCTTCTCAGCACACTTATGACCTTTAGTGTATTTTCTATCACAACTGTAACAAAGCCCTTTTGCTCTTTTTTCTTCCAATTTTTTTTGTGTCAACCTTATAGGTTGTGGAAGGCTAGGGGCGACAACACTTCCATCTTTATAGTTGTGAATGGTAGGCTTCCTGGTTGCCATAATTTTTCTTTCCATTTTTCTTGCTAACCTTAATGCCTTCTCCAATGAATCAAGTTCCCAAAGGCGAACCTCATGTTGGATATTATCCTTTAAAGTCCCTATGAACACATCAATCCTTTGCTCCTCTAGAATATCTTTTACCCTCATGTTCAATTTTTGGAAGTCCTCAATGTGCTCCGTCATTGAACCCTTTTGTTTGAGACTTATCAATTGGCTAAAAGAAGTGTTGCTTTTATGAGAGATTTTTCGACATAAATCACAAGATCTATCATTTGTCGATGCGTTTCGAACCAGCCAATGTGGTTCATCGTCAAGACAAGTTGACACGATGAACCACATTGGCTGGTTCAAAACGCGTCGACAAATGATGGATCTTGTGATTTATGCCGAAAAATCTCTCATAAACCGATATGGATCACAGAAGCCTCAATTCAACAAAAGTGTTGCTTTTTGTATCCTCATAATGTCCTGTCATTTATTTCGTAAAAATTGCCCAAGTGAAATTTTTTTTACTAGAACAAAGCCATCGATACCATACAAATTGATTTGGTTCCAAATATAAAGTTGCAATATGTACCTTTTGTGTGTTTTGCACATTATGGAGATCGAAAAATTGCTTCATATGTAGTATCCATGTTGCGGGATCCTTGCCATCAAACTTCCTCATGTTGATTTTTTGAATATGGTGGGTCTTCAATCTAACATTAGAGTCTATGAAATCATTATTAACATTTCTTTTGTTCTCATCATGAGTTTCCTTTACTACCCTTTCACCATTAGTGACCATTTCTTGTAACAACTTATTCAAATTTATCTTCAATCCTTCCATCTTATTGTCCATGCCATTCATCTTAGCTTCCATCTTGGCATCCATGTCATTCATCTTAGTTTCCATGCCATTCATCTTGGCTTCATTTACCTTTAGTGAGAGTGAATTTGTTGTACTTGGTCTTGTAATTTTGATATATCATGTTGCATTTCTTCGTCTTCTTCACGAGTCATGCTAGAGCTTTCAGGTTGCTTACTAGGTGTTTCCATTTTCTTTCTTTGGGGCATGAATTAATGCTAATAATTATTCACTATTCCATTTGAATTCCTTCAAACTAATTTTTCAAACCAATCTTATGCAAAATTATAAAAAAAAAATTACACACCTTTTTTTCACTTTGTAGGAGCTTGATATGTAATTTAATGTATCTCTGTAATTTCAGATCATCCAGTTCTGAAATTGCGACTTGGCGTAGCCCTCTACGTCCTCTTTCCAATGCCACCAGTTTGATCAAATTTAGATTCTCCAAGAAAGAGTTATGCACAATCTCCCAAGATGACATGATTATATACCTTTTCAAAAGAGTGAACTTGTATGAAGTGCCATGTGTCACTGTTTTCACCTTCGGGTCTAAAAATATATATACAGGAAACTACAGTCTATCCTCTTTCTGTAACTACTTATGAAATTTGAATCTGATGCTCAAAACAAAATTTATGACGATTTTCCCCAGGTCACCTGTTTGGAATGTAATTCGAGCGTCTGCAAAAAGGCCAACTTCCTCATATCATATCTCCGCAAATATAGTGTGAAATGCTCTAAATTTTGGAACCGAGGTTCAGAACGATTTTGGCCCAAATGGGTTTTTTTTAGTGTCTGAAACTTTGCAGGAAAAAAAATAAAATAAATTATAGCGCAAATGCCAGGATGACCTGTTTGGAGCAGCGAAACCCTAGAATCCAAAGCTCTAATACCAAATGTTATGAAACGAGCTCACAAAAAGATAGAAAAGATATATCAACGCCTTATAATTTAGCCTCTTCGAGGGGACAACCTCCTTTACATTACACAAATGAACAATTCTTGGATGATTCAAATGACAAAACCTCCTTTCTATATATAGGAGTCTAAGGGATCACAATATCACCAAGCCGACCTAATAATAATAATATAAAGGCACAAAAATAACAGTAGAGGGATTCTATGGGGCATAGTAATAACAATATGGGGACAATAGGGGCACAACAATATTAATAAGGGATACAACTACAATAGTAATGGGGAATCACTAGTATTATAGGGACCCAACAAGGTGACACATGGCAAGGTATGAAATCATCTTGCAAATCGACGATCAAAGGTCCCATTTCATCGCATATCTCAATCGCAAGAGTTAGGAGGGTGCAACCAAAGGCACCGATTAGAAAACTCCCTATTGCCGATCTCTGATACAGGTGTTGGTCCGCAGTCACATTAAGAGCGAAGAACCAAGAGCTAAGTAGGACAGCCGGTCCCGCATATCGACGATCGCAAGTATCAAACGGTGCAACCAAATACAGCATCGTGAAACCGTTGAATTCTGATAACATTAAAATTGTCAATTTGAATCCATCGATCGAGGAGTTCTAATATAAAGGCTGAGCTCCAGGTCACAGCCTGTGGTCCTATGATGAATAAATACTAAAATGGGCCAAACCAAATGGTTTTAAGGAGCATCGAGACTCATCATTTGTAATGTCCTCTTGAATAAAATTCTTGATACAGTGGCGCCCCAATAGCATGGTACAATGCTTTAAAGTTGGATGGATTGGCAGCTGAGACTTTGAATAGAGGTATGGAGCAGTTGCAAATTGATATGGATCAATCCTGTGGAAGCCTCTGCAACAAGAAACCCAGGACAATGATCGCCTCATAAATGAATTTGATTACTTCGCTGCCTGACTTCGGAGAGTAAATGGAGGTATGGGACTCAGGAAGACTTAATGGCTCAACATGGGGCTCCACTCAGATACACAACGAAGGACTATCAGGACAACCTCCACTTCTACTCAGTAACAAGAAACCACAGTCAATCTCTATCAGCTCTACAGAGTGGGGAAGTTAGGAAGTTAAGGCGAAAGCAACAGGGACCAACTGAGCATCTTAAGGGATGCATTGTGGCAGAGATGTGGCATTACCAGCGACCTTCATAGGAATAGCAGAGGGATATTTCCTCCACCATTATTCAGTTTTTCTTTTCTTTTAATTATTTTGTAATTTCTGTTTATTTTCAAGAAAGGAATCAAATCCTTGGAAATCATTTTGGGCAATAGAGTTATCACATGCCTAGACAACTAGTCAATCTGACAGCTGGCCCTGGGTTGAGATATTTTGTAAATGTGGATTCAAATCCCCCCCTACTCTGTATAAATAAGGGGGGAAACACTTAATAGGGGGTTCTAGAATTTTGCACCCACAGTGGTCCAAAGTCTAGGATTCCACTTTGGTTCTAACTACCTGTTCATGAGAGACTAGAGTGAGGCACATGCCAAATGTAATGGACTGGTTATTTGGACCCTTCAAGTGATTAATGAAGTTATTCTGGTGATTCCAAGTAGATCAATGTGCAGTATGTTTTCCCCTCTGTAAATCTCATTTCATATGTGTTTTTCCTTCTCTGAAATAGTGTAATGAAATTGTCGGTTTCTCCCTGATTCATGGATTTATCTAGGCTGCTTAATAAGCAAACATCCTTGTGTTTAAGATAGAGTTACTTTTCTTAGTCTGTAACCTGCAGTACCTGTGTGAAAGACAGATTTACTTATGTTATTTGATTAACCTACAATACCTGTGTGAGCCCAGATTTACTCATGTTGTTTGGCGATAAAGTTACCCATGATCTATCTCGCATGAAACCCTCATTAGCGCTCCATTGTTTCTACCATTCCACCTCCCTCCTCTTCCATATTTCTACTAGAACATGGTTTCTTAGGATTCTGTTTGTTTACATTCCTATGCATCAAATTCCCTCCTTTCTTTCCTCCTCTTCGCTTTACTACAATGCCAATATTAAGCTGCGTGTTGTTGTGTGTCGGCCACTAGAACAAGGCATTTCTTTTTTAGGTTGGCCTAATTTACCCCCTGAATATTTGGATCCATGTATCGGGCTGAGTCTTCCTTAATGAAGGCCTATTGAACCAAACCCCATTTTATTTTATTTTTTAACTTCGTGACAATTGGATTGTAGCTGAAGGCCCCATTGATAATCTTCCATGCACTCCTCTATTGAAGATGTCCTAGGAACTGAATCCTCATTGATGGACCGATGTCATCCTTTTTATATGCATGAGTTATCATGGTAAGTGGGTGCAAGATGAATAACTAGGGTTACAGACTGTTACAAAGGCTATTCTCCATGGAAGGTCACAAAGGAGGGAGCTCCACTCCCTCCTACAAGCAGGCCGTGGCCAGCAGGGGAAAAAAACCAATGGAAAATGATAGAGATCCTTCAGAAGGCAAGAAAAGAAATAGGGAAGAGGAACAAGATGGAACTAAATCAAGGGAGCATAATAGTATTAAGGCAAATGAGGAAGAAGACAAGGAACAGGGAACAAAAGACAAAGCACAAATGGGACCATGTAAACCCAAAGCTGCAGTTACACCAAGAGTCATTTTAAATGATCCTACTCTGCAAGCACACAAGGACCACATGCAGACATATGCAATCATTTGTAAATTCATGGGTTTATGGCCCATTGAAAAATCTTTACAAATGTGGATTAAATACCACTGGAAACCAAAAGGAAGCATTGACCTACATCTTGGGTCTAAGGGTTTCTTCACTGTAGTATTTGCCAATATTGAAGATAAGGACAGAGTGTTTGAAGGAGGGCCCTACTTTTATGCTACAGCAGGCCTCTATATGTGACCATGGATCATGAATTTTGTTCCAGAGTGAGAGAATTTTACTTCAGTCCCATTTTGGGTAAGACTCTACTCTCTACCTTTTGATTACTGGAAAACAGAATCCTTATCCGCCATAGGAAATAAGTTAGGACGTTTTGTCAAGGCTTCTGAGGCTACTAGAAGGGGAAAGTATACTTCCTTTTCTAGGATATGTGTGGAGATGGATCTCTCTGGATCTCTACCAGATGAGGTTATCTTGGAAGTATTTGATGAAGAATGGGTGCAAATAGTAGATTATGAACATATTCCATTTAGATGTCACAAATGCCATGAGCACGGGCACCTATTCAGAGACTGCCCTCTCAGTAAAACAGAGAATAAGAGCAAAGCTAACACAATGAAGGATACCGAAAGCTTCCATAAAGTAGCCCATAAAGGAAAAGGAGGCAAAAGAGGGCCAAAGACGCAAAAATCAGAAGGGCAACAAGCTAGTCAGAATAGGTTCCAAGTTCTCGAAGAGGAAGAAGGTATAACAAAGGCAGATCAGGCAAAGGAGGAAGTCCAGTGGAGGAGGGGAAAGAAGAAGACAATGAACAAACACAATATAATAGCAAACAGAAAGAAACTATGATGAGTGATGCAGAACTGGAGATGGACCAGTAAATGACCCAGTGAGATGGAAATAGAAGACCATGAACTACAGGGATTCTTAAGAAAGAGAACCTAGATCTGGAAGGTTTCTTGAATCAAGGAACCAGAGAAGGGATAGACTCATTACCTCCAGAGGAGTTCAATAGAGTTCAGCCGCTGTTTATATGGAAAACCCAAACCAAAGGGCTGGAGAGCAAAGAAACAATGAAAGGCAAGGCAGCGAAGGAGTGAAAACTATGAAAACCACAGCAGGATTAGCACCCAGAAACCCAGGAAAAAAAAGAGGCAGAAAAAAGCAGAATGAGCTATTGATGGAATGTGGAAAGCTAATGATAGATTCAGGTAAGATGAAAGACCTATCTAGTTACTCCTTTACAAATCTTTAATTATGAAGTTCACTTCTTGGAATATCAGGGGTCTAGGTAGTAAAAGAAAACAAAGATTACTAAGTAATAGAATGAAACAAATAGCTCCGGATGTGATCTTCATTCAGGAAACCAAGTGTTCCATCCAAAAAATAAAATAAATCCATAGTCAATGGCTCAATCGATTTGAGTTTCTGGAATTCAAAGCAGAGAATACAGCAGGAGGAATACTCACTCTTTGGAACCCCCAAAAAATTGGCATAATAGATGCTGAGGCATCTAGGGACTATTTATCTGTGGTCATTCAACCTGTGGGAGATAAGGAAACCTACCTGGTAACGAATGTGTATGGCCCTCAAAGAATGGACGATAAACTTAGGTTTCTAGATTCTCTGGAGAATCTTAGAGATAGATATGTAGGAATACCATGGATCTTGGGGGGTGATTTCAACATGATCAAATCACTTTCGGAGAAAAAAGGGGGAACCAGAGTTCTAGGTAAAGACTCTTCAGCATTTCAAACTTTTATAGATAAGATGAAGCTAGTGGACATTGTAACGAGTAATGGTATCTTTACTTGGAACAATAAGAGAGGAGGAGAGTCTCAGGTGGCCTCAAAATTATACAGATTCATAATCTCAGAGGACCTTATGCTTAATGACAAGGAAATGGTAGCAAGAATTCTCCCCTTTGGAGGCTCAGATCATTGGCCGGTCCAACTGGAGGTTTAGGGTATTGGTACCCCTAGACAGACCTTTTCAATTTGAGAATATCTGGCTTTCCCACCTAGATTTCATCAGCAACATTGCCAAATGGTGGTCAGAATATTTGAGTATTCAGGGTACTAGAATGTTCCTTCTTTAGAAAAGACTAAAGCACATCAAGCTCCGACTCAAAGATTGGAACAAGAATGAATATGGCAATATTTTTTAGAAGAAAAAAATTGTTGAAGGTAAAATGCAGGAACTCAACCAAACCCTTATCAAGGATGGCTTTGATAAAGTCAGAAGTGATCAAGTTACCAAATATCATCAAGATTGGGAGAATTTATGTAAACAAGAGGAAATATTTTGGAGACAAAAATCCAGAGTTCAGTGGCTAAAAGAAGGAGAACGTAACACCAAATTTTTCCACAAATCCACTATGGAGAATAGAGCTCATAACAGGATTTCTTTGATCAAGGATGGAGGAGGAAATCTTCTCAACTCTCATGAAGAAATAGAGGCAGTCCTAGTTCAACACTTTTGAAGCATAGCAAAGGAAACCTGTTATGATAGAGAACACTCCATCAAGGACTTCACTAGACATATAGCTAGACTAGTGTCTAGAGAAGACAATTTCAACCTTAACACATCAGTGACTGAAGAGGACGTTAGTGAGGTTCTCAAAGAAATGCAGAATGGTAAGGCGCCAATCCCGAATGGTTTCAGTGTATATTTCTTTAAAGCTTACTAGAATATTGTCAAACAGGATATTCTGAATGTAGTTGAAGATTCCAGGATGAATAGAACTATGTTGAAGGCGCTAAATACCTCTTTCATCGCCCTCATCACTAAGCAGGAGTGTGCTCGAACCCCTAATAGGTTTAGACCAATAGCTTTATGCAATGTGGTTTACAAGATAATATCAAAAGTTGTAGCCAATAGACTCAAACCTCTCCTCCCTACCCTAGTTTTAGTGGAACAATCTGGATATGTGGAAGGAAGGAAAATTATCAACAACATCATTCAAGCACACGAGGTGGTGCACTCTCTGACCAGCAATAGAAAAGCTGGAATAATCATGTAATTGGACACAGCTAAAGCTTATGATAAGCTGAATTGGATATATATCAGGAAAGTTCTAATAGCTTTTGGGTTTGATCACAATTGGGTGAGATGGATCCTGGCTTTGGTTACTTCTTTCAGCTTTTCTATTCTGGTCAATGGTTCTCCCTCGGAGACTTTTATTCCTTCTAGAGGCCTCAAGCAGGGTGACCCACTCTCCCCCTTTCTCTTCATCATCATGATGGAAGGACTGGGTCGGTCTATCAGGCATGCAAAAGAAGTGGGCAAAATCAAAGGTCTTCAACTCTCTGACAATGGACAGGCCTTGACTCATCAACAATTTGTTGATGATACCATGTTGCAGGGAATCCCCACAGTGAAAGAAGCTCTTGTGCATAAAAAAATCCTAAGTGACTTTGCCATCGCTTCAGGTATGGAAGTTAACCTCTCCAAATCTAAGATTTTTTTCTTCAATACTAATATTGCTATTCAGAGGAACATCTCTAGAATTTTGGGCTTTCAAAGAGAATCTCTCCCTCAAAATATTTGGAATTCCTCTAACTGCTAATCCTTTACACAAGAGTATCTGGGAGCTGGTGACTAATAAATTGCAAGATAAAACCAGGAAATGGACTATGAGATCCTTAAACTTGGCTGGTAGGTTGGTGCTTACAAAGGCTGTACTCCAATCAATCCCAGTCTTTATGCTTTTAGCTCTCGCATCACCTAAAGGAGTCTTGCATCACCTAACATAGTCTTGAGACTTTCTTAGAAACATACAAAGAGACTTTCTTTGGGGCAAGGGGGAAGAAAGGAAGAAATGGGCCTTGGTAGCCTGGGAAAAAATCTGCAAACCTAAAAACCATGGGGGTCTTGGATTGGATGACCCTGAGATTCTAAGCAAGGTTTTATGGGCAAAATTATGGTGGCGTTGGGTAAAAGAACCAGAGGCTCAATGGGCTATCATGGGGAAGGAAAAATATGCTAGCTCATGGCAAAATAACGATCACATAAGGATGGATGGAAATATAAAGGGATCACACATTTGGAATAAGGCCTACGAGAACCGGGGCTTAGTGCAAGAAAACGGCTTCTGGGAAGTCAGAGAGGGAGACTTAGCTTTATTTTGGGAGGACAGATGGCAGCAAGAACCTATTCTATTAAAATAGGACTTGGAGGAACTCAAGTTAGAGGCAGATACCAAAGGGCTATCCAAGGTAAAATATTTTTGGGATCAAAACAACAATATAGGAAAATGGAGAACCTAGAGGAACTTTGATTTCAGGGATGACAACCCCCTGAAAGCCAAAGCTGAGACACTAATGAAAGTGTTAGAACAAAGGAAAATTTTAGTGTCAGGGGGGCATGACCAGCTGAGATGGGGCAACAACAATGAAGGTACCTTTAATCTTAAGGAAGCAAAACTCATACTACATGAATTAGATTCCCAGGCTCCGAATAGGATTTGGAAAAACCTATGGAGGCATCAAGGTTGGATGAAAATCAAACTCTTCATGTGGCTGGTTCTGCATAGGAAAATTTTGACCTGGGATAACATTCGAAAGAGGGGTGTCCTGGGGCCTTCCAAATGCCAGCTCTCTGAAGCCCAAGAGGAAACAATGGAGCACCTTCTCAACAATTTCATTTTCACCTCCAGGTTGTGGGATTCTTTTATTCCAACAGTCTGACAGAGATAAAGGGAGCATTATCAACACCCTAAACAACTAGAGAAGAAACTTTTCAGATAGTGAAGTTCTTGGCTCTGCTTGGGCCCTTACGCCAAGCTTCATTATTCGGAATGTCTGGAAAGAAAGGAACAATAGAATTTTCAAGAATATAAAGAAGCCTTCCCATTGCCTTTATGATCAGATCTTAAAACAGCTTCAGGAAACGATTGGTACTATAGTTCGAAATCTCCCTAAGAATCCACCTACTGTAATAGAATTGAGAATTCTCAGTTAGCTAGGGTTGAAAGGACATATTCCTCTAAGTCTAGACAGGAAGGTTGTAATCTTGGATCTTGAGCTAGATTTTTGGCATCCTCCCTGAGGGTTTTCTGAAATTTAACATTGATGGTGCTTCAAAAAGTAATCCGAGCCCGGCCGATCATGGAGGGGTGTTAAGGGATGAAAATGGAAGTATTATTTTTATCTTCTATTTCCATTTAGGAAGATCCACCAACAATATGGCGGAATTAATGGCAATGGAGCAATGTCTAGATTTCTTGGTTCAGGATAACGCCAAAATGTGATTATCGAAGCGGATTTTGAGTTAATCATTAACTTGGTCAAGAGAATCAGCTGGGGTACGAAGATGGAAAAAGCCTCAAACAATTAGAGGCTGATCCAGGTCTTTCATAGGATTCACAGTCACCTCCCGAGCCTGAGAATAGTCAGTTTTAAACATGTATGACAATCGGCCAATAAACTGGCAGATATTCTGGCCAATCAAGGAGTGATCTGCATAGAAAATAGGGTTGCGATGAACTGGCAAGAGCTCCCTCAGAATAGATTAAAAGTGAGGTGTCATGACCAAGCAGATGAAGATAAGATGGTGTTTCAGAACAGAGCCATGGAGGCGGGGTTCAGATGACTCAGCAGCTTTATGTTTAGCGGTCTATTCACAGTCGGGTCTTTAGTGGGTTGCAAGCAATGGTCAACCATCACAAATCAGGTTTTTACTCTCATACCAGATCCTAGAGGTAACAATGCGGGCAATTTGGGTTTTTGGATGAAAGGCGGGATGGAGGGTGCTTCTGCTCACATTGGTTCAGGTAAAGCAGATGCTACGAAAGGACGAAAACTGGGAACTCTCGGCGGCAGCGAAACCAGGAATTTTTCTTCTTTGTTCGCAATATCGCATCCTAAGTGGTTTTTCCAATTTGGGAGCGATTCCATTCAGCGAGCTCCACGTGGCTGTGGGGTCGGATGGAATACCACCCTCATCTCACGCTATTGTTCGGTGATGTAGACCGGTGCGATATGATCCTCAACCGTCGGATCTCGCAAGGCAGATCTATGGATGGGATTGATCGAGCATGTTGGAGGGTCCTCATGGTAAACATCGTGCTTCTTAGCACAACTATATTAGCCATAGCCATGGGATTGAATGAGGAGGTTCGACGGTTGAGATTAAAGCTGCAAGTCAGGAAAATGGCGGGAAGCAATTTGTTCTCGGCGGGAAGCGAATTATTATGCATTCTATAGATTCATGGGTTAGTGAGTTCTGTAGATATGAAATCCTTATAGTTTGACACATATGTTCCTCTTCGGGTCCGAATCTAGATTCTTGTTTTCCGATTTCCAAAGTATTTTCTTAAGAGAGTAGTGAGGTTTGGTTGTAGGGGTCGGGGCTTCGGCCTTTGGCCCGTTTACAGTTAATGTTGGGTTCTCTCCTTAGTCCACAGCTTTTCGAGAAAGGTTGTATATTATGTAATTTATTTAATGATTAATGAAATAGAAGGTTTGACTCTTGCATCAGCAAAAAAAAAGAAGATGTCCTAAGAACTGGTCTACAATTGATCTAGGAGGATCTTGTCAGATCAGTTGCACAGGTTTAGTTTCATCGTTAGCATTTAGTGTCCAGTGTCGTCAGCTTCGACAATGATGTTTATGGTTCAAGTTGTCCAGTAATGTATATGGTTTTCATGGTGTTCGAAGGATATGGTTTTGTACCTGGCTGTCGACATGTGGTTGTCGTCAATTCCGTCTGGATTTGGTCGTCGACATGGGTTTGTCATCTGCCTTCGTAGGATTTGGTTGTCGACAGGTTTGTCATCATGTGATGTCATCGCAAATGTTGTTTTGTGACGAAGAGGTGTACATGGGTACTTGTTAACAAATCCATGTATTGAAATGACAAACTCTAACCTAAGACCTAAAACCCTAATCTACATCCAAAAACCTAAATCCATGCATTAAAAGACACCAAACCTAAGCCCCTCATCCTAATACACCTAAACCCTAACCTCATTCCTAAACCCATGCATTAAACATACATTAAAATACATTAACCCTATATATAACCCTCTCAGCCATATAATAAAAATTATAAAATAATACTAATTATATACATAGTCCCTAACTGGTGGCCTCTAACCGCATCAAATAAGACCACAGCGGGCGCATGTGAGCAGATTCTAGTGATCAATCGTCACGCTAACCACAACTCCTAACCACTGACCTAACCGCATCAGAGACTGACCGCGGTGGACCATGTGAGCAGCAAGGGGATAAGCCATCGGGGTTTACCGTAGCAGAGCCTGACCGCGCAGAGACATAAACCGTTAGCATGTGAACATTAAAGCTCACCAACCATCAGTCGTTAACAATTAGCGGAACCTCTGGTGCGCTAACCACAGCTAGGGCAACGGATCACATGTTGGTTGTCTCCCCTCCATCCGGTTAGCAAACAGCTAACGGTCTCTGAGTTAATATAAAGTCTATTTTGGGTTTTCGTTGGAGTTTTTTTGGATATTTAATTAAAACGACCATGCATGTTAACCCTAAGGTGTCACTTCATGACAAGACTGAGGGAAATAGACCCAATTTAGAAGAAATTCATTCCTAAACTTGGATGAAGAAGTTCGAATGCATCAAGGAGGTTATAAAAGGTAGTTTTACTCATTGAAGAAAAAAAGAGTGGTTTTGGAGTTTTGTATGCAGGTTCTAGAGGATATAGGCTGTTTTGTTTTCAGTGTAACAGAAGCATCGGGAGTCAAAATTGGGAACTGTGATAGGCGTTGGAAAGATGGTTCAGAGAGATTTATTATGACAATGACCAAAAGTTCCTGCGTTCACATTTAGTTTGGTAAATTTGCTATGTAATTTACCTTCTCGGATTCAATCCTAATAAAGTGGTCGCCCATCTTGTAAGCGGACCCAGAGACGTAGTCCATTAGGGACGAACTCCGTAATCAATCTTTTTGTCTGGTATCACTGTGTATTTTTTGTTTTCACTTCTATTTTGCATCTTACTTATGTTTTATCAACTGTCGTAAAGTCTTTCTTCTCAAGCAGTTCTCACGGTTTCAGCTCTTTAAGTTAACATTCATTTCACTGTTCACGTAATCAATTCTACTTCAGTTTTAACATATGATCATTTCAGATCATATAATTTGGTATCAGAGTAGGTTACGTTTGTAGAATTTTTCAAGTGAATGTTAACCAAGTCAAAGTCACAACGTGGAGAAGGAATCCTCAAGCAAATTAATCTAGAGATTGGAAAGTGAAGAGTCGTTCATAAGTCGACCATGATAGGATCTGATGCAGGTGAAAATCCAAAAACCAAGATGAGCGATGAACAGTTTCAGCGAGCATTCTTGACTATGTAATAGATGTTGGGAGAACTCTACGAAGATAAGAAGGCGAGAGATGCAACTCCTTCTTCAAAGACATAGAAGAAGGACAAAGGTAAAGGCAAGGCTGATAAACCACCTTCACCTCCATCATCTCCATCATCATCTTCTTCTCTTCTTCTTCCAGTACAGAATCTAAAACAGAAAATAAACCTAAGAAAACATATCTTTTGAAACTTGATGTAAATTTTGAGTTACCTATTTATGATGGTGAAATGAATCGTGAAAATCCAGATAACTGGATTAAGCAGTTAGAAGTGTATTGTCGTATTCAGAACATTTCTGATGATAAAGCGAAAATCCAATTAGCTACACTTAGAATGGGGGAACAACTTTAATCCGGTGGGAAAGTAAAACTCAAATAGATGTAAAGTGAAAAGGTAAAGTCATCTCTTCATGGTCTAAGTTTTTGCTCTTAGGAAACAATTCTATCCTTTAGGATACATGTAGCAAGTTGTTATTGATTGGTAGCATTTGAGGCAAGGTAAAGGGCAGAGTGTTCAAGAGTTTACTCAGGAGTTCAAAAAGAAAGCATTGGCGCTTGGTATTTCATTGGATACATGTGAAACTTCGTTAAAATACATCCACATTTTACATTCATATTTGCAGCATACTTTATTAATGTTTAATCCTGATGATTTTGATGAAGTGTGTGTTCAGGCCATACATATTGAATAAGGTGGCATACCATTCAAATTTTCACCACAATCATCCAAAGAGTTGGAAATTAAGGATTTCAATGACAGTAAAGGGAAGGACAATTCGAAGAGAAAGAAATCAGCGATAGCTCAGAAGGAAAGACCTACTTTTTCTCATTGCCAGAGAATCGGTCATGATGAATCTAAATGTTGGAAACTTCATCCCAAATTTAAGCCTAAAAAGTTCCTTAAGGAGAAGGATGAAAAGAAGGCAATTGCAACAGTCCAGCAAGATCTAGGTTCCGATTCAAGTGATGAAATTAGGATAATTTCCATGGTTACGACATGTAAAACTTCTGACACTGGTTCAAGTTCAAATACTATTGCATCTTCATCAAACATAAATCCTTCAAATGAGGACAAAAGAGTTGAATTATTTAACATAAGGATAACCTCTAAGCACACAAAGATAGATATAATGTTTGACAATGGATCACAGGCAAATTTAATATCCGAATATTTAGTTAACAATTTGGGTTTGGAGACACAGAATCATCCAAGACCTTACCCATGAGGATGGCTAAATAAATCAACTCAGATAAAAGTCACAAAATAGTGTCGATTAAGATTTGCCATTACATCTAATTACATTGGAATTAGATGTGGTTCCAGTAGACATATGTGGAGTTTTCTTCGGAAGTCCTTGTCTTTATGATCGTGATGCAGTGTTTTACAGGAGAGAGCAAAATATCACCTTAAGAAAGATGGGGTTGAATTTATTGTTAGGGCACATCAAAACTAAAATCACTTGAATATTTTTGCTAATCAGATGAAGCACTTAATAAGTTCAAATAAGAGATTTGTAATCATGTGTGTAAAGGAACAACATAAGAATCAACATGATGTTTTTTCAAGTTATGAGTCTCAGCTTAAAGATAGTTTGATTGAAGAAGTAGAAACTTTTCCAGTTCTATTTAAAACCAAACATCTTATTCATAAGCAGGGAATACAACATGAATTACAATTGATGCCTAAAGCTCCTCTTCCTAATGTCAGAATGAATCAATTCAGTCCAAGTTTGGAAATTATCAGTTACAGGGATGCAGGTCAGTATTGGGGAAAGTCAGTGTTAAATTTCTCTTGTATTGTGTCACCATTTCATGTTTCAAACAGTTTGGAAGCCTCTTTTCAAGTGGAGAGGAAGCCTATTTGTTTTCATATCAAAGCCTTTTCTAAAACAGTGTCAAAGTATCCAATACATCTAAGGGAAACTTATGCATTAGGGGAAAGTGCTAATCAATGGAAACATCATTTAATGAATAAGGAAACAGTGATTCAAACAAATCAACAACCATTTCAATACTTTCAAAATCAAACTAAGTTGCAGCAGTTTTCATATTACATTTTTATGGGTGTATTGCAGCAAGTTCACTTAGTAATCAGGAATCAGGAAAGTATATCAAGTTGAGTAGCTTGCTTGATTGTCTTTGTTATTCCGCAATATAGATTGTTAATACATGTAAATAGTATTGAACAATACCCAGTAGACACTATTTTTAAAGATGATTATGAATCACTAACTCATGGTATTTCATGGAAAGAAGTCAATTATCATGTTCATAACAGGTTGTTTGACCATCTTCGCAAGTTGTACATACTGCAGATGGGTGGAACATGTCACCAATTCAAAATGTACCATGGTCAGAATCATGAGGGTCATCACTTTCACGTGGTTGATAGAATGTATTGGTACATCATCAGGGTAAGGTGGAGAATGAGGGAGCTCTACCCTCATCGACTATCTGTTTAAGTCAAACTTTTGTGGTCCAAAAGTTTTCAAGTGGAGAGGATTGATCCAGGAGGATCTTGTCAAATCAATTGCACAGGTTCAGTTTCATCGTCAACATTCAGTGTATGGTGTCGTTAGTGTCGACAGTGATGTTTATGGTTCAGGTTGTCTGGTAATGTATATGGTTTTCATGGTGTTCGAAGGATATGGTTTTGTACCTGGCTGTCAACATGTGGTTGTCGTCAGTTTTGCTAGGATTTGGTCGTCGACATGGGTTTGTCGTCCGCCTTCGTAGAATTTGGTTGTCGACAGGTTTTTCGTCATGTGATGATTTCACAAATTTCGCTTTGTGACGAAGAGGTGTACATGGGTACTTGTCAACAAAATCCATGTATTGAAATGACAAATTCTAACCTAATACATAAAACCCTAATCTACATCTAAAAACCTAAATCCATGCATTAAAAGACACTAAACCTAAGTCCCTCATCTTAATACACCTAAACCCTAACCTCATTCCTAAACCCAGGTATTAAACATACATTAAAATACATTAACCCTATGTATAGCCCTCTCGGCCACATAATAAACATTATAAAACAATACAAATATATACACAGTCCCTAATCGTTGGCCTCTAACCGCATCGAAGAAGACCTCAACGAGCACATGTGAGCAGATTCTAGTGATCAACCGTCAGCCTAACTGCAGCTCCTAACCGTCGGCCTGACCGCATTGGAGACTGACAGCGGCGGACCATGTGAGAAGCAAGGGGATAATCCATCGAGGTTTACCATAGTAGAGCCTGACCGCGCGGAGACATAAATCATTGGCGTGTGAACATTACAGTTCACCAACCATCAGCCGTTAGCAATTAGCGGAACCTTCGGCATGCTAACCGCGGATAGGGAAACTGCTCACATGCTGGCTATCTCCCCTCTACCCTGTTAGCAAATAGCTAACGGTCTCTGAGTTAATATAAAGTATATTTTGGGTTTTCGTTGGAGTTTTTGGATATTTAATTAAAACGACCATGCATGTTAACCCTAAGTGTCATTTCATGACAAGACCGAGGGAAATAGACCAATTCAGAAGAATTTCATTCCTAAACTTGGATGAAGAAGTTCAAATGCATAAATGAGGTTATAAAAGGTAGTTTTACTCATTGAAGAAAAAAAGAGTGGTTTTGGAGTTTTGTATGCAGGTTCTAGAGGATATAGGTTGTTTTGTTTTTAGTGTAACAGGACAATCGGGAGTCGGAATTGGGAACTATGACAAGAGTTGGAAAGCTGGTTCAAAGAGATTTCTTATGACAGTGACCAAAAGTTCCTGCATGCACATTCAGTTTGGTCAATTTTCTGTGTAATCGACCTTCTCAGATTCAATCCTAATAAAGCAGTCACCCATCTTGAAAGCAGACCCAGAGATGTAGTCCATCAGGGACGAACTCTGTAATCAATCTTGATGTCTGGTATCATTGTGTATTTGTTGTTTTCACTTCTATTTTGCATCTTACTTATGTTTTATCAACTGTCGTAAATTCTTTCTTCTCAAGCAGTTCTCACGGTTTTAGCACTTTAAGTTAACATTCATTTCACTGTTGGAATAATCAATTCTACTTCAGTTTTAACATATGATCATTTCAGATCAACAATCAACCCATAGGTTATCTCTAGGAATATTTTTATGTCTCCCGAACCACTTGTTCTATGGGTGCCAGAAAAAGAGACAACATCTTTCTGGCATCTTTGTCGGGGAACGGATTAGAATATTTTTCCCTGGGTATGACAAATCTTTACATTCCCTTTGTTAGGCGAGCAAGGGAAGTGTGGATTGAAGATATCTCACACTGGCGACTCCACTGTCTCAATTTTTTGGTAAACATCCTGGCAAATCCATTTTCCATATATCTATTTGATCATCCTAGATTTTAAGCAGACTCATACTCACTTTGATGCTAAAGCAGCCGAAAAATTTCCCTACCTTTGAAACTGAGATCACTCACCTAGGGGGTTCCAGAATTCTGCACCCGCAGTGGTCCAAATTCTAGTATTCCACTTTGGTTCTAACCACCTGTTCATGAGAGACTAGAGTGAGCCACATTCTGAATGTAATGGACTAGTTATTTGGACCCTTCAAGTGATTAATGAAACTATTCTGGCGATTCCAAGAAGATCAACGCGTAGTATGTTTTCCCCTCTGTAAATCTCATTTCATATGTGTTTCTCCTTCTCTAAAATAGTGTAATGAAACTGTCAGTTTCTCCCTAATTCATGGATTTATCTAGGCTGCTAAATAAGCGAACAATCCCTGTGTTTAAGACAGAGTTACTTATGTTAATCTATAACCTGCAGTACCTGTGTGGAAGACAGATTTACTTATGTTATTTGATTAACCTGCAGTACTTGTGTGAGCCTAGATTTACTCATGTTGTTTGGTGATAAAGGTACCCATGATCGATTTTGCGTGAAACCCTCATTAGCGCTCCACTATTTCTACCATTCCACCTCCCTCCTCTTCCATATTTATGCTAGAACATGGTTTCTTAGGATTTTGTTTGTTTACAGCCCTATGCATCGAATTCCTCCTCTTCGCTTTACTACAATGCCAATATTAAGCTACATGTGTTGTGTGTTGGCCACCAGAACAATGCATTTCTTTTTTAGGTTAGCCTAATTTACCCCCTGAACATTTGGATCCATGTATCAGCCCGAGTCTGCCTTAATGAAGGCCTATTGAACCAAAACCCCTTTTATTATTTTTTTAAATTTCGTGAAAATTGGAGTGCAGCAAAAAGCCCCCATTGATAATCTTCCATGCACTCCTTTATTTAAGATTTCCTAGGCACTGGTCTACAATCAACCTAGAGGTTGTCTCTAGGAAGCTTTATGTGTCTCCTGAATCAATTGTGCTACGGGTGCCATAAAAAGTGACAACATGTTGATCATCATTGAAAATGTGTAGATTAGTTACATTATTTGGGACAACAACCCTATAAACAATCTCAATATAAAAATCATCTCGCAAAGGTGTAAACCTAGATGCAACATTAGCTAAAGTGTCAGTGGCAGAATTATTGACCCTAGGAACAAAAATGATACCAAAAGCTTTAAAATAAGAAATTAAGCACCATACTTCCTGTTGATAATTTTTCAAATGTGGTGACAAACAGTGAATAATATTTTCTACCTGCCTTGTGATAATATCATAATCATCAATCACCTTTAAACATTCAAATTTTAGTTCAATAGCCTTTTTGATCCCAAGGATCAGTTCCTCATACACTGCAATGTTGTTAATGCACTAAAATTCTAACCTACAAGAAATTTAAAAAAAAAACTGGGGGTCCATAAGGATACAGCCGACACCAGCTCCATCATGAGTTTTAGACCCATCATAATATAAAGTCAAAATTTCATTCTTAGTTACATCAATGTTAAGAGTATTTAAATATATAATACATGGTCCATTAGCATCAGATGGAAGGCAAAGAAAGAGTTCTAGCTGCGTGTCAGGTGGAATAGGTGATGGCAAGGCTTCATAGTACCCAATACTTGTTTCCAAAAAGCACATTCCCAGCTCTTCCTAAATGAAACTAATTGTCTTGTTTGAGGTTTCCATATCAGTGACTGTATGCTTCATGCATGGCTTGTTAATGACTCTGATCTGGTTGTTCTTAACTTTATAAGGCATCCATAAGTGGGACCAGTCAGTCGCAAAATATCCCTAGAGCTTACTCGACCAATCTCTACTAAGAAATAACCCATATGCCTCTGGGATTTCAACCACCACTATGTCAATGCATTGATGCACCCTATAATCAAAAGATAATATGTTTACCACATTGTTTAATTCTCCGACTGTTGGAACTTGAGATCTATCCAACTGAATGATTTTGGCATCTGTCTTCTTAGGTTGCATGTTCAACTTTTTATAGACTGATAAAGGCATGACATTAGTTGATGCACCGGAATTAGCAATATAGTTGTGCACATTGTAGTTAAAGATCTCAAACATTAGGAGAAACGGGGGGGTTGAGCCTCTCAAATTTGAATTCGCGACATTAACAATGGACTAGAGGTTAACTAAGGTCTGGGACTAGCCTAGTGAGCTAACTTTCAAGGATGAAGTGGACCTGTTGGTGTAGGGCAAGGTAACAAAGGTTTTAAAAATTAACTCGCGTTGGATGGCTCTCTTGGCGAACTCATACAACAAAATATTGGCCCGCGTCTTTTTCATATCTTCAATGATGTTGTACCATAGGTCTAACTTAGCATTGCCTTCTATAGATTCTTGTGGGATGGAAGGGGCCTGTGTGGACTTGCCTAAGGTTTTGGGAATCGAGGAGGTGCCCTTACTACCAACCGAAGTATATTTGGGAGTTTGGCTTGACGAATTCCTGGGGGTGGAGACTAAGGGTTGATTTGAGTTATTCAATGGAAGAATTATCCTTAACAATGCCTTCTTCTCTTCCAATGTAGGATCTAGTACTAACCTCTTACTCCTCAAGTTATAGGTATTCAGTGGCTTAGGGGGAGGGGTGTCTCCTATGTTGACTTCTTGGATAGATTGGACTTCCCCTCCGTGAATGACCTCAAAATCATGAACAGTGGAACCAGCATATTCATCTGGGGGAGTGGCTTCTTCCTCTAGGTCGTTGGATTCTTCCTTGTCAGCTCCAATGGGCTACTCATCAAGAATATTGGCAACTACTGCAGCCATATTGTGTATCCATTGCAGACATGTTTTTTCTGAATGAGAAGCTTGGTGAACGGTGCAATAATTTTCCACACCTAGAACCTCTACATTGAAGTTCGCATTGGAGATTTGAGTTAATTTTGCGAGGGAATTGGTGTTCTACCTTGTTGTCCTTTGAGATAACCTAAGGTCAATTAATTATGCCAAAGAATCTATAATTTTTTGTTGTTTTAGATGATTGGATGACTAGTGAACTGTTTATAAATAGGTGCTTTAAAATTAGATAAATTCTTAATAAAATAAAAGGTTTTTCTTTAACAGCACATGGTTATTTTGATTTTAGTGGGATGGAGAAGTAGAATATAAGAGGTATAGTTGATTTAATTCAAACTGAGTATTTAACCATTTATAAGCATAAATTAAGAAAATAGTATTTTCATAATCAACAAAATATAATCATACTATCACAAATATCTAGTGCAATTTATGCTCAAAGAGGAATTTAAAATAACAAATAGTTCTGTAAATTTATCTCTTATTTAAATTAAAACTTCACAGAGGATCCAAAATGAAACTAAAATTCAATTAAATTTTAAATCGGATAACTGAAAAGACATGATTTACATGAATAAGACATAATGAATAAACAAGATGAAATACAACTCACTGAGAGACAGACCATATGAGGCAAATCCATAATCTTTTATTATCTCAAAAATGCTCTAGCTTAGTACAAATCTTCTTGATAACTTATTCAAGGGTTCAACCCTTAATACTTCGACCGAATGAAGTATTTAAACAAAATTTACAAAAATATTACAATTAATGCCTGAGTGACAGCATATTCTATTATTGACTTTGAACTAACAAAAAATAAATAATGTGATCAAAAGGAATGAATCTGGTAACGTGATATGGAAATTTGGTCCTGCTTTGGAGGAGAATAGTTGTTGAGTGGCCACTATTCGGGTGTTGCGCTAGTGAAGCTGATCTGTCTTTTTAATCCTGTAATTCACACAGCTTATCCCACCGATCTTCATCTGGAATAGCAATCTTTATTACCTTGCGGTAGATCTCATCTACTTCAGTATACCGAGAAAATTTGGGTTTTACTGCAAAATGTGTTTTATCTCATGTCCAACAAAACTTATGTTGCTGGTAGCTTCGTAAAAAGCTCTCCCTGTCATAGAACCTTTGATGTTGGAAGACTTAGTTGTATCCTTTGCAATGTCTTGAAGCTTCTTCATGTAATCTTCCTTGGTCATCAATTTGTCATTGATCACAAATAGAGAAGGCAGACCTTTCTTGTTCAATGCATCTATTCTAATGAAAAACCTGTTAATTCCTCCCTCAAGAGTGTGACATTTCTCTATCAATTGTATAACCAAGTTCTTCTTTGTTAGAACTTTCTTTACCTCTAAGATGGTTTCTATTTTTTCATCTACTCCTAGATCATCCAGCTCATATCTATTTTTGGAATTGAGGAACTTTATGATGTTGTTGGCTGTAGCAGGCATTTCTCCCAATTTAGCATAGATAGTGGAAATAGTTTGCTTGGATTTCTCCATCAATTCCTTCTACTGGAATATTATCTGGATACATGGCCAAATTTCATCTATTTCTTCAATGATATTTTTCCATATGATTTCTTTAACATGAGCCAGTGTGTAGCCAATAGAGGACTCAACTGCTGACTTCTTCCATACCTCTATCTGATTTTGAGCTCTCTGAAGCTCTACTGCATGAAAAGTCTCAATATTTGTTTGATGATCTTGTAGAAGATTGACTTGAGCTTGCAATATTTTCATCTCTTCGGTCTGGAGAGACATGTTCTGTACTGCATTTACCAACTGCTCAGTAGTATCCCCTATGCTTATTGTTGAAGATGTGACTGTAGGAATGGTTGTGATAGGGAGTGCTTCCAAAGGGACAACAGTCATTTTAGCAGCTTGCTCCTTTTCTTTAATCATCTTTTCTATCTTTGTCTTAATTTGCTTCAATTGTGCACTCTGCTCCATGATCAACTTCACCATGTCTTCCTTTTGTGTCTTTGTTTCTTCAATATCCTTGGCCAGAGGATCTTCTGTAGCTGGCAATTTCAACTGATTCCTTAAGGCTTATATGTCTAAATTCTTTTTTCTTTACAAGCTCTTCTACATCATTGATGTTTGCAGGGTCATTACCCACTTTCATCGCCAAGTCCTCCAGAGTTTTGATCTTGGTGTCTTTGGAAAGTGTAGAGACCTTCTCCATCTTCAGTTGCAATTGAACATTGGCTAATGTAACTTGCAGTTTAGACAAACTCATATTAGTGTTAGTGACAGTGGAAAATATCATTTCTCGAGTCTGCTTGTTCATGTCCATTTGGTCAATGGGATGTATGTCTTTTACATCAAACTCAAATGTTGTCTTCTTGTAGTCTGATGATGCCTTGGGTTGGGGAACCTGTGCCTGGAGGAATGCCATTTTCATTTTACCTTTCTTTGAATCAAAGGCTAAGAACAGCCTACTTTGAGAACCGGAAGTCTGCTTCCAGAATTGGTTGTAGGTGTTAATCTTCAAAGCCTCATTCCTTACTTTTATCTCCTTAAAAATTTCCATTATACTTTTCTATGTCTCCCCTGTAGTAGATGTGTTGGTATGCATTTACTATTGATCATCTGAAGTCATGGAGGTAGTGGGAGACAGTGTGGTCTGATCACCCACTAATGAGGAAACAAGTGGCTCAATAGTGGTGATAATGTTCTCCTGCTCTGAATATTTGTTGAGGATTCGTTTGGAACTAAGCTTGGCCTTCTTTCTATACATAATTTTGAATCCTTCACTGAAAAATTCAATCCCTGAAGGGGACTCTTCTTCTTTGCTTCTCTTAGTTGTTTTCTCCTGCAGGGTAAGAGTCTGTACTGTAGAGGATGATACCAGCTGCTCTTCTACCTCTTGTAGGGTATTCTCAACCCATTCTAGCTAGTTTTTGTACTTCTCTATCTCTAGTCTAGTTGTGTGAAAATAAGAAGTAGATTTTGTTTCTACTCTTAATTTAGAAATGATCCCTAATGGATCATATGACCAGGTAAAGCTAAGGTTGAACTGCATTTATTTTAGTAGCTTGTCTTCTTCTTCCCCTGCTATCCTGTTGTTGCAAATGAAAGGCCCAATCTGTGTTTTAATTTTGAAATGGGACTTCTTCTTGGCAGCTACAAAGTGGATCTCATCCATATTGAGCATCTGCCTTATGTACTCTAGAGAAAAAATCCTCATTGGGAGGAATTTAGGCAGCTTGTAAGGTGCAAGCTCACACCCAAATATTCTTAACTCTGTATAGTTTTGGTAGAGGTACCAATCCCCTGTCTGAACTTAGAGTGATAGTGAACATGACTTCTCCAGTGGGGGCAATGATGGCTCTTTGGCTTGGCAAATAACAGGAATGACACTTCCTAACAAATTATGGGGTGTTGTGGGTACGAGGAAAAACATAGTGGGGTAAATTGGATTCCCATAGCTGAATGTCATCAGATTTGTCTATGTATTTGTCCTCGAGCCAGAAATACATCTCAAAAAGGTCAAATTCGCAAAGAGTTTCATGGATTTTAAGGTCTCTGTTAGCCAAAGGGATGTGGTGAAAATCAATGGGAGGATCGATCAGAGGATTGACAGGTTCTTCTGGTCCCTTGTCCTTTGAAGGCATCTTCAGATGAGGCTAAGGACAATAGTGAAAACTGGATTGGAGGATTCAATACACAGAGAGGAGTCAGGATTTGGGGCAAGAACAAAGGTAATAGGCTGAAAACAAGTGAGTAGACAGTGTCGTTGGTGGGTGAAAATGTCTGATTTTAGTTCAGCAAACCTGTAACAGAGCAATAATAGTGACAGTGCTTGAGTTTAGTAACCAGATAATGAGTGAAAGGGAGTTTTATATAACAGTGTGGTTTTTCTGTTGAAGGTGGCATGGGTATGTTGGATTAACAGCTAAACCAATTGATTGCTTAATGGATTAATTTTGGAGGAAGCAGATGTAATTGGTGGAGTTAACAAGAAAATGACGTGGCGGAAGGTGAGTGGCAGGAGCGCAACGGGTAGGAGAGAGATATCAGGAGGCAGAGAAACTGCATTTTGGAAAGGGGGGGGGAGCGATTAACGATTTCGCCCAAGGGGGGTCCGAAAAGCCGTGGTGTTGACACGTAGGGGCAGGTGCAGTTTCAAATACCGCCCATTTTAGAACCCCCCCCCCCGGCCAATGGTAAATTTTGGATGGTTAGGGGAGGCCAAAATGCTATGTGGGCCATCGGATCTTGGCAGATGAGCAAAGATGAGGTGAGATGTGGCAAAGAGTTAACGTGATGTGACGGGGCACCTGGTGGGGCCATCGGGAATTAATTTACTACGTAGTGGGGAATATTTGCAACGTATGGGGGGGTAATAAAACTTAGGAATAGGTGGGTGGAGGAAAAATATGAGTGGAGGGACGATTTTGGGGTTTAAAACTTAGGAATAGGGGATTAATACACCAAAATTAATTGATATATAAAACCTTGGAGCAAAACTTTAATCCTTTGCATTTTTCTTCTGCACATGAAGATAACATTTGATATTTGACTTTAGGATAAAATATTCATGTTTTTCCTCTAACCACCATAGCGCTTCTACCTACCCTTTTGCATTTCATTATTTTTCTAAGATAACATTTTCTCTTCTTGCTTTGCAAGGTGCACATAATCTAGCAAACCCATATCATTTTTCTTTTATGTACATCTACCTTATCATATCACTTATTTCACCATTGACTCAAATTAAATAGTTGAGTCAATTTTTTTTCTACCTAGCTATTGATTTACCAAGTTTAAATTGTTTGGTAAACCTTCATTCACTAATCTTTTAATAGAAATTTAAATGAGTTCAGTCATGATTAAACTATATGACCTGAACGGAATTTCAATCATTGTGGAATTCAAGAGAAAATTGCACACAATCCTTATTTAAGAATGGAATAAAAGATCTAACTTATCAAAACCAAGTTATGTTACAACATCAGATCCATCTGGGGACTGCTTCCCCCTGTGGGATGTAGAGAACAAGCAGGTCCAAGTGCCTTCTCCTCGGGCTATGGAGTCTTTGCTGAAATAGATACTCACTTGCAAATTTTTCAAAAATGAAATGAACTCTCCGGAAATTTGGAGATTATGAATGAATGGATGAAAATTAATACTGAATGTAATGTTTCAAGTATTTCCCATTGACTGGCAATGAGGAATACTCTCCTTCCAAATTCTGTAGGATGAATGTATTCTTGCCTTTGACTTCTACAATGTTAAAAGGACCAAAATAGAGGTTGTCAAATTTTGCATGCTTGACTTTATCTTCTCTCCTTGTATCCCATCTAGGCACTAGGTCACTTTTCTTGAAATTTCTTTCTCTAGCTTTTCTGTCAAACAACTCTTTCATCTTATTTTGGTATTTTCTTAGCTTGTACTGAATTTCATCCCTGTATTCATTCAACTCAATAATTTGATTAATCCTTCTTGAGAAATCATCTTTTTCTTCATAGGATTCCTGAAGGAATCTCATAACAGGTAAAGCTAAATGAGTAGGAAAAATTGCTCACTTGCCATAAACTAATTGGAAAGGAGACTTGCCTGTTGATCTTTTAGGAGAAACTCTGTTTGCCCAAATTGCATGGATTAGGTGGTTGTCCCAACTCTTTTTATGGTCTTCAAGAGTCTTATTAATGACTTTAACGAAGCTCTTGTTGGAAGACTTTGCTAGACCATTACCCTGTGGATAGTACGGTGTAGAATGGTGTAATAGGATTAAATATTTTTGACAGAACTCAATCATTTTAACACTATTGAAAGCTGCTACATTATCTGTAACAATTTGTTGAGGACATCCAAATCTTGATAGGATTTTTTCTTCAAGGAATTCAATCACAACAATATCAGTTGTGTTAGTGCTTAAATCTACCTCAGGCTGAAGGAATGCATGTCTAGGGTAATAGCAAACCACGCTTAACCTAGTAGCTAGCCCTACCAGGTCTGGAGAGGGCTCTCTCCTTGTCAATCTCAATTAGAATATGGAAACTAGGGCTTGAGATGACTAAAATGAATGATGATTTAGGCTAGGTATAGTAGATCATAGAATTTTGTTTGATTTTAGGTTTTGATTGCTGGATCAATTGGAGAAGGCAGATTGGATCCGGGAAATCAACTCAGGGATACAGTCATGTCCTGTGGGGCAGGGTAGACAAGAGCTTATGTACTAGAAAAGGATTGAGATGGTAGAGTAAGACTACTGAGGAGTTGAGGAGGGCACAAGAAACTATGAATCCTCTTCAAACAGTGAAAACATTGAAAACTAAATGCATTCCCAAGACAAAGCACTGTAAATCTAGTGTATTTTGTCTATTCACCTTGATTCATTTAGTTTAGAAGAAAGAGAGAGATGTGGATACATATAAAACATCAGGAAAAACTCATTACAAAGAAGAAACAATACATAAACTCACTGTCACAAGAATCCCACAAAAATAGTTGTGAAACCTGGTTTTATTCCTTGCCAAATTGCTGATACAAAATGTTTAGTGAGTCCAACACTTCTGCCAAAGTCCAACCTTTACAAATGAATCAAAAAGTACATGATATAGGCAAGGAAACTAATCAATCTAGCTATCAGGGTCGAATCCATGAGAAAATGGGTGGTTTCAACCATATCTAAACTAAGAACAAGAATATTGGCAATGGAACAGCTTTCCTCTAAAACCAAGGAAACCAATTCATTCAACTCAAAACCACCTTTGACTTGATGTATCTACTCTATCAAGTGTTTTACATCCATAATTACATCAAGTTACATCATTTACCATGCTAATTTCATCAAGAGAGCAAGTAAAAATCAACTGTAGAGAAAACTAGGTGAAATTTGGCTTTTCTAGCAAAACTGGCAAAATTCATCTTATGCACAGCGCCACTGATCCTATGCGCAGCGCTTTTTCTAGGCCAATTTTGGAAGGCTTCCCGGAGTCAAAATAAGGTGCAAGATAGCTCGTTCGAAAGCTTGATGAGTCTACTTTCTGAAACAACTTGAATTTATGAATTTGGAATCCACTTTCTCCTCCAAAAATTGATTCTCCAAAGACTTCTTCCTGTATGGCAAAAAAGTGGCAGAGAGGGCACTTTTTAGGTGTTTTTTGCCCTTTTGGAGACCTAGAACTTGTCCAAAATTCTTAGCCATTTCTAAGATTCCATATTTTTCCATGCTGATTCCAAAAATATAAACTTTTTTTCAAGAAAGTGTCCCCAACAAAAGCGCAGCGCCACCGAAAAGCCTGTTTTTTACATTAAAAATTTCAAAATTGACAAAAATTTCTCCAAATTTCTTGAAATTTGGCATGATTGACCCTTGTTAAGTGCTTTGATGAGCCAATGATGCTTCAGCCAAGATCTTGAGTTTATCTTGCTCTTTTTTTCTCCTCAAAGCTCTTTTTAGCTTGGCCTTTAGCCTCTTCACCCTTGTTTTGCAAATTTTGTTCCGGGTTAGGTAGTGATAGGCCATATGGCGCAACATTTTCTTCTCTTTGTTGGCTTTCTCAAGCATCTTCTCAAGGTGAATGTTCACCCTCTCCAACCATGATTCTCAGTCAGCCTCAATTTCTTGCTCAAGGGAGGTCATCTTGATCTTTCTTTTCTTTGCCTCTTGCCTATTTTCCCTAATCATTTGCAGCTCCATAATAGCTTGCTTATCTTCCAGTTGCTTGTTTTCCTGCTCAATAAAGTTGATGATCCATTTGGCCCTCTCAAGGTTAAGTGATAAGGCTTGTATTTCAGCCTCCTTCTCTTTGATAATCATGTCCTTGAGTCTTGAGCTTTGAGAGCCCAAATCAGTGACATCTTCCTCAATCAAAATAAAATCTTTGTCTTGCCCTTCAGGAAGGACCTCCTCATGCATCTTTTGTTTCCCTTTGTCTTTGCCCTTTTACTGATGATCAACCTGTATAGCTGGAGAAGAAGTCAAAGCCCCTTTCCACCCCGGTGAAGATAACATTTGCCTATGGTCTGGTGAAGAAAACAAGACCCCTTCCACCTTTGGTGGAGATAGTACTCACCTAGCAGCAGCAAAAAGCCTCCTGGTGCCTCTCTCATAGGTGACAAACACCGGCACACTTGTAGTTTCAGTCTCATGAACACTTGGCTGTCCTGATGGCCCTCCTTCCTCTTGAGGCATTGATGGAATCACTTGAGGGCCTTTGAAAATCTCATGGGCAATAAAGGTATCCCATGGTATGTTCAGCAAGCTTAGCTGATGCAAGACAACAATTTTAATCAGTGAGAAGTGGTAAATGTTGTTGAATTGTTGAGGAAAAGGTTTCCTTTGCACATAGTGAGCCATCTTCTCAATATTCCTGCATATAAAGTATGGGAGGTTCATCATCCTTACTCTTGTGAAATGCATCAACAACCTGATATGATATGTATATAGGCGGGAAAACCTTCCTTCACAGGTGAAATACTTGATGATGAGTTTCATGAGAGGAGCATAAGTGTTCTACAAGTATTTGAAAGGAAAAACCCTGTTGATTTGCCTGTGATATCCAGCCTTAATGTAAGGCTCATAATGTTCTTTGCCCACATGCTGCCCCTTATTCCACTGTTCACCTACATTAGGGATGCTTGTTGCTGCTGAAATGGTGGCAGGTGTCAAGGTGAAAGAGACACCAGCAAGGTTCACCTGGCCATTGTGGAGATGAATAACAAACAACCTAGCAAGCTCATGATGAAATTTCACCCTCTCTACCATTTCACAAAACTGATAACAAGACTGGTGTTTAAAGTTAGTTACAGTAAGAAGGCAAGCAAGTAATTCTGTAAGAGTGTGTTGAAGCCCTAAAAATTGGGTCTACAACAAGGGGGATACCCACCCGGTCTAGACCTTGAAAGCAGCTCCTTTTCCGTTTGGGATGGTGGGTCTGACTGGGGATAATGGGACCAGTTTCCCAATTTGTGTGTGTGTGTTGATAAGAATTGATATTTCTGTTTTCTAAATATTTCTATGTAAAATGATTTTAATCTAAATCTAATTTAAAACATGCAATTGTATTCTATTGAACATAAATATTTAAGTCTAAAACTAACCTGGGATTGAACTTTTCACTTATGTGATCTAAAATAATTTCGAACAGGAATTTGTAATAAAGATCATTCAATTGCTACAAGAAAAGAATTCGATAAAAGTGAATCGTTTCGTATAAGAAGTTATCTGAAACAATTGTGAGAAACATATCGCATAATAAGTCATTCATATGTTCAACATAAACAAAATAGTCATCACCTTACAAAAGTGCCAAATGATAACTCAAACATTCAAGCCTTCATATATAAATAACTGAACATAAAATATTACTTTGACACATAAGCAAGAATCAGTAAGAGATAAAAGTACCATTGATAACAAGTCCTACTCATGAGCTTCAGCAATATAGAATTATCTCTTCCTAATTCAACATCTACTAAGAGTACAAAAGTGCATTTTAGTAGTAGATATTAAACACATATGTCAATAAATCTCGTTCCATTCATTCATCAAAACCTCCTCTGAGGGTGCAAAAGTGCATGTTCTGAGGAAGCGTTTTTGACAAATTTCAGGACCCTTGTCTAAATGCATGAGATGGGTTAAAATACTACTTCCTAAATACTAAAAATAGTTTATTAAAAAAATATAGGAGGAAGTTTAAATGACCGTCCTCTTCTAAGGCAAAAATAAATCAAAACTAAAACTAAAGCTGAATCTGGAAATAACTATTTATGTATCTGTTCTCTATGATCGCAAGCATTTAGCATCGGCTTGAGGAGCGTCGGTTGGCTGACCTCTGATTTTAGTTGCCCTGCGAAAACAGAATCAGCAAGTGCTGGCGCTATCTTTTCGGCAGAGTTCGTAAGGCATTTGAGAGTCATGCATTGACTATGCGATTTAACCAAGTACTACCAGTAAGTTTCCCAATTCAACTTGGTTAACTTCTTGATGGAATCTGCCCTTTCCTCAGCTTTTTGTCTCTAGCTTGTCTACAGTTGCTGTGCCTTTGGGAGAAATCGGGGAGTGGTCTCTGATATGAGGTTTGCTTTGTGCAGGTTTTCATTGACACAGTCAATGACGTTGTTTGCCGCTGTAGCTGCTTCTTCTGCTACTACGCGTCAGGCGTTGAATGGAATCGCTAGGTTTCAGACAAATCCGCTTACCACCCAAGGGTGTACCCGATAAATACCATCGGTTTTGGAGCGTGGGTCCTGCCTTTAGCCTTTAGCACTTTTCCCCGTGGTTTTCCAGCTTTACATGTGACTGAACGCTCGGGGGCTTTCCTTCTCGAGGGGTTTTGCCCAGTGATGCACGATTAAGCGCTAATCACGCATCGGAAACTCCTTCCTTTTTCTGATCCGGACTTCCTAGGTGTTATTTTCACCTCCTGCACGGTCTTGATGGGCCTTGGTCAACGCATTTTACCCTTTTTCAATAGTTCTTCCCTTAACGACCAGTTCTTGGTGCATTCCACCTAATCTTCGTTTTCTTTGGTAAGCTTTTCTACAAACTACTTGTTGTAGGTTGCCTGCAGCTCTGGTAGATGATACATAAGCCTTAAATCTTGTGGAGTGAATGACCCAATGAGGTCTTGGCCTCGAGTCTTGAATTGTCTGTCTGTTATATCGGCACTGTCTAGTACCCACTTGACCATGTTTTTGTATGGAAGAATCTTTGGTCTTTCTGCTATTCGGTGCAAGAATGAGCATGCAAGTTTAGTAATTGATGCCTCAGATGACCCACATGAGTCTGTTATTGCTTTAACTTCCATAACTCTCGGCTTTTCTTCTTCAAGCAGACTGTACATGCCTTCCTAAGTAGTTATGTCGGCATCTTTGTTACAGGTGGTGTCTGTATATAAGGGCGTCATCTCTTTCTCTTCTGCAACCAAAGCTTTTCCCTTTTTCCCATTATGTTCTGCACACTGCTGCATATATTACTCTGCTTTCCACTCCTACAAATTTACAAGCAAGGAAAGAAAAATGGTAAAAGATAAGGTGATGGGAAAGCTCGTAATCCCGAAATCATATCAAATATATCACCCTACGTGAAACAACCTTTTGATCATATTTAAATCTTATCTCATAAATGACCACCAACTACCCATTAAATTGGCATTAATGCCCATAACTCGGTATCGGATTATGAGAAAAACTGTATTGAATGATGAGCCCTGCAGATCTGCGATAAACCGATTTTGCAATTTGCTTCGCAATATCACTAATCCATTTTGTCAACAATCATTCATTACCTTATGTGTCTGCGAGATGCGATTTGCGATATGCCTTAGCGCATATCGCCGGATCGAGATATTTTACCTTAGGTGATACTCGCGGCGTATGAAAGCTGCGATGTGCGATGAGTATTTAAGGCGCGCGATATCGTGTCGCATTTTCGCAATTTCGAAAGCTTGTTTATATAAGTTCTCCATTATCCTTTGTGATGCGATGTCTTATTGTTGAGAGAACGATTTTATTCAGAACTTATCATAAAACTTAGTTTTTTAGGTTTTGCGGGTGTTTTCCTAAGTTTATGATAGCATGTTTTATTCAAAGGGAAATATAAATATTAGTCTTTTATTTTTGTAGAAGGGCCCCATATATTTAGCTTCATTACTAAAACTAAATAAAAAGGGAGGGTTGTTGCTGGCCACAACAGAGTGGTGGGCTCCTCCTAGATGATCTTTCCCCCTTTGTGTGGCTTTCTTGGTACATGAGCTTCTCTGGAAGAATCACTGAGAGTTTCCTCTTCCCTCTCATAATCTGAATCTATCTCCATGCTTATGAATTTGCAGTGAAAGCAGATGAGTATGAAGAAATTTTGAAATATGAGGTAAGCAGTGTGTATAAGGAATTGAACGTTAGCAGGAAGGGTTTCTTTTGGGAAATGAGGGAAGTGAATGGTGTTATGAAAGTGAGATGAGGGGTTTGATAATGAAGTGGATGTAGTGAAGGAGTAGGATGTGGGAGTTAGGGTTTGGAAATAGGGTATAGGGCTAGGGTTTGGTAAATGGGAGTGGGGTTTGAGGAGTGAATGTTGATGATTTAGGGAGAGGGAATGGGATTTGACAAGCTCAATATGAATGGAGTGAGAAAGAAGAGAAATTGACCTTCAATAACTTGCATGAGATGATTTAGCAACTAGCTATGGCTTGTGTCAACCATTTAGCTAGGGTTTGCTCTCAAGAAAACCAAACACATCCAAGCCACCAAATATAAATTTCATGAGCAAGGAGGAGTGATCTACTTACTTGGAACAGACATCAATTTGCTTTTTAGGAAGTTTGGAGGTGTTTTGAGGCAATTTTGCTTCTTGTAACAGGTGCGCAACGCAAAGGAACAGGTGCGCAGCGCTGGTTAGGTCCGCAGCACCAGACCAAAATTCAACAGAAAACCTGCAACAGGTGTGCAGCACTGGTTAAATGCACAGCACCAAGGCACAGGTGCACAGCGCCAACAAGATGACTGGATTTTTCCCCTGTTTTGCCTTCTTTCTTCAAAAACGTGATTTTCTCCCTTTGGCTCGTTCAATTTCAACAATGAAGACTTAAAACACATGAATTGGCTTTTATATCCCTCTCATTTAATTTTTCACTAACCAAGACCCACTTTTCTAATGTTTTTCCAGCTTTTTCAAAAATGCTCTATTTCACTTACATTCTGACTTTTGCCTTTTTGCAGGTGGACTTATACATTGACTTTTTGTAATGGCAGGAGTTGACTTTGTCACCAGGTCACCAAGAACATCTATTGAATACTTATTACATATAGAAACATTTAAATTACATGAAATTTTTACAATAATGGAAAAAACTCTATTTTCACCTCAAAACAGAGTTTTGAGGTAAAAAAGATTTATTGAGCATATCAGAAGTAAATTTATGATTTTATGAACTTATTTATCCTCCTCATGTTCCTGTTGACCTTTTTATTCAATTAGGATGACCATGATGACAAACCCTAAGACCTAGTGAGACTAAACCCTAAAACTGGTTTTTTTTTATAAATGAAATGAAATAGGATGACTGAGAATGAGTAAAAACAAACTGTGTGAACAGGTCAGCAGGTGAATGTCATGAGGGAAATTGACATGAAACCACTACCATTAGTTGATCCATGACCTAATGGAATGCAGCTGATCGAATGAGACACCTAACATGAATGCAAAAGATCAATTTGATCACTGACACTAACATTGGATCCAATGGGGATGGTAGCTCCTTGGAGGTGCCAAGAACCACAAATCTTTGGAAAAGTATACTATTGCCTCATCCATTGAGAAATATGGAATCAAAAACTTCAAAACACCAAAACCGACACTATGAAACTTTGACTCAAGACTCATAGCTGAACTGACTAATAACTGAGACTAACTCATGACTGAAAATATGATTGAAGACTTACTTAATTGAAACAAGTACTTACAAAACTTATTAATGGTAGCAGACCATCGAGATTTGAGGGCATCAAATCATGATGACAACCACCTGCCTATTGATGAAATATGTACAATCATGTGAAGTGGGCCTTCCAATGTAACCAATCCAGCAGATGGCTACTTACTGAAATCCTGCTCTCACTTTCCCTGAGCAGGTAGAACGATGTACATGTAGGCAACTCACCAGAAAAACTGAAACCAAGGCTTATGCTAACAAACCAGGCAACATTCATCTTCTCTATTGCTTGCAAAATAATGCCGAAGGGATCTTGAAAATCCTGAAGCTCTAACTTGTCTTGAGATCCAATAGCAAAAATACAAGTACTCCCTTCATTTTGATTTAAAAGAACAGTAGGTTACTGATTGACAGGAAGGCATAGAGAGATATAAGCTTCTACTATCTGAGTGTTCACTGTAAATTCCTCGAGCATGAGAAATTCTGAATTGAATTCTGGCATACTGTGTCTCTTAGGCTCACACTCCTCAATTTCATAGTCTAAGCCATTCCTAAACAGAAAACATTCTTCAAGATTATCAAACATGACAGCCCTATCATCTTCATGAAGGAAAACAATATATGTTCGTTGATCTATAAATCTAATTTCAAGACTGTCATCATTTTCAAAAGTGGAAGAAGTTTCACCAACACCTTCTTGACCATGTGCACACTGCAAACCTGCATTAGCTTGGGTTGTAACATGACCTTTCAGGAGTTGATCTATTTCATCTTCAGACAGAGGAGATAAGACTTTTTGTTTTCGTTTGCTCAAACAATTATTGTCTTCTTGAAATAACATTTCAAAACATGAAAAACCTGAATGACAGTCCTCAATTCCCTGGTCTTTTGTAATTTGAAAACATTGTTGCTCATCTTCATATGACATGGCAATCAAATACTCATCAGCCATACGAAGGAAAATTTCATATGGTTCTTGAAACTCAAAACTAACACTTCTATCATTTACCACTGAGTTATCCAAAGAATATTTTTCACTTACATGAACAAAGATCTCATCTTATTTTTCATAAAAGGACTGGATTACCTCCTCGGGAAGACTATCTTCTAATGAAGTGAGAACACTTGGGTCAATAACTTTGTTTTATTCATTCCGGATGTTCTCATCAACAGAGCTCTCCTTCATGGGATTTAGAAAAAGGTACTCTTGATCATCACGATCTGAATCTAGATCTGAAATAGCCAACTTGACTTTATCACAATATGAAATTGAAACTTGACTTTCCTGCATACTGTCTTCTTCTATGGACAGATCTGAAATAAAACCTTGTCTTTCACCATTTTCAATTGTACTAATATCTTGAACCTGCTGCTTAGCTTCATGAGCATCTTGATAAGTATCGTTCTCTTTATGCTGCTGAAATGGATTTACATATAGGGCTTCCATGATCTCATCGTCCATGAAGTCATCATCTTCATAAACTTTCTCAGGATTTTCAATAAAACTACAAGCATGTCTACAACAGTTCTAAACTAATATTAAGGATGGATAAGATTCTTTATACCTTTCAAAGAACATGGTATGGAAATCCTTCAAACAGTAAATACTAGCAGGCGGAAAACTTTCATACCAAGATCGGGCTTCACCTTCCAGAGTGGCCATGAATATCTTCATCAAGCAGTCTTCAGGAAAATCAACCTTCAACTTGCGAATATGCATGTGAAATCTAACCAGATGTAATGTAGCATCATTCCTATCATCATCTTTAAACATAGGCAAATTCCTTTGGCAATCTACCTTAGGAATTTTATTTGGGAAACCTGAAATGTGATCTTGGCTCATGGGAGCATACCTTTGATCCAGCGAATCCATTTTGATAACAATGAATTCACTAATAAATTCTTCAGGCTACTGATTCTTGAAGAGTGGATCGCCATAAAAATTATGAACCTTGGGATTCTTCGACACTGGAGTCACCAGGTGAATGATTTCAGCCTTTCGGTGTCTGATCGTTGTCCACCATCAACAATCAGATCTGAACTTGATACATTTTGCTGAGGAACATAAAACTATGTTCCCCAGTATGGTCGCCACTATTGTTATAGACATTTTTGTGCCTTACAGCTATAAGCATGAAATGTCCATAATTCAAGGGATCCAAAGTCCCTAAAGATGTTGTTACAGCTCCTAAAGGAACAAGGTCAACCAATGACAGCTTCTCCCAGAAGTTCTCCACCAAAAACCACTCAGAAATAGTCAATTCAGGATCAATTCAGAGGCTCCACTAGCTGCCTGCGTTGAAATGCAGAGTCTACACTGGCTAAGTGCACTGCAACGCAGGTGGAAGCACTACCAGGGTGCGCTGAGCGGGAAATGACAAATGGCAAGCTCATTCAACGAGGTCGAAAGACCCTGGAAGCTTCCAGAATCTTCTCCAATGACACTTGCCTCAATGAATTCGACCAGTGATGAGTAAGAGGTTCTCAACCTCCAAGTGGAAGCAAGAACTGACAGAGAGAAGCCACAAGTCAAAACATAAGCTGACTCATCCTCTCTGCTTACATCTATATATGGATCTCTCACCCAGAGGTTCAAGAGGCTGGAATTTTTTACTTTGCAGAGAATTGCTGTTGGTTTGAGATTGAGATTAGTACATTGGGTGATTTATGCTTTGTTGGAGGAGAGGAAGGGATTCCTTTGCTGGGAGGTAGATGCTGGATCGGAACTCACTTAGTTGTATCTCCTCTTGGACTTCGTTATCATATCAATAAACTATTTGAGTTTCTCCTACATGTTGTGTACCAATGATGTTTTGTTATGCTTACATGTTTAGCTTAATCTGATCTTGAGATTTTTATGAATGTATATATGTATCTTCGTGTAGTTTCTCTCTCTTGTGATCTTGCAGGAATTCGGTGAAGCTGGGCCGGTGAAGGAGCAGGAAGCTGGGAGCTACTGAAGAGAGGAGTGATTTGGATCGACAAACTAGCGGAAGACACAGGTTAGTTAGATCCTTCTTCCTCATTTACATTTCATAAAGAAGAATACTCAATTAGTTTACCTCGTTTGTTGCTAAGGCACTATCACACCTTAGAGTGGGATAGGGGCATTCCGAATTGGATACTTTTCCCAACAACAAATTGGCGACTCCACTGGGGAGAGTATCTTGTTAGTTTATTTGTGTTTCTATTGTTGTTCTTCTCATAAACTCAGGAGTGCCGAATCGAAATGCATTTGCCATTTTCAAATACAAAGTAGAGATCTGCCACTCTAGTCCACTCACTGGGCCTGTTTTTATGATCTGAACAAACTGATCCACAAGTTCTCTAACAGCCCTTTGTGATAGATCTTAGTCCTCTGTTAAATCATCCTCCTAATTGTACCTAATTGATAGCTTTGATCCGGCCAAAAACTATAGATTTAACTGCAAACCGTGACCCAGAACCCAGAAACAACTCTCGTTTCTGCTTCAGCGCAGACTCTGTGAAGAGTTCTGCATTTCAACGCAGGTCCCGTGAAGGATACCTACGCTGAAGTTCAGTTTCTCTGTGCTGAGGGTGCGCTGATCAGCCTTTGCCTTGTGCAGCTGTGGTTCCCTGCTTCCTTTTGCTCGGTTTTATCTCTGTTTCTTGCAGCCTGTTATCAGTCAGTGTACCTATCTAAAACCCCTTTTCTTTGCCTCAATTCTGCCTCAGTTGTATAAAGAAACTGTATTTGTTCTTTGTGTATTTGTTACATCATTTGCAGTTTCCCACTACAAAAGTAAACTAGTCATGTTGTCGCCCTCAGATCTAGACCTGTCATAAGTGTCGTTTTGATCTTAGGAGTGAGTTGTTTGTTGTTCACAGTTGATTGAGATTTTACTTTTGTCTTTTGGTTTGAATTTATGCATTTCTAGTGTCGAAAAAAGTAAATCATAAAGTGTCGTAATCGTCTTTTTGATTTCGGAAAAGGAACTTGTTTATGTTTTCACTTGAAATCGAATTCAAATTTGTACAACAGCTTTCTTTTTAGGCATCAATATTAAGAAAGCGAAAACAAATACATGCATATGTGCATTTGCATTTTGATAGTTTGCATGCTTTGATTTAGGAAAAGTGCATTTACAGTGTGCTCTATGCTCTTTGAGAAAAGATTGTGTCTTTCTTTTCCCCTTGTAGCTAGGATTTTCATTGTTGAAAAGATATAAAAGCTTACTTATCATCTTTAGACTGCATTTAGGAATTGTATCATACATCTCGTGGTGATCCAAAAAAGCAAACTTCTAAGAAAGATCAACCTAAAATAAATTGAATGAACTTAACAACGCTTTGTAACTTAACGCACAACATAGAGGTCTAGGCTAGAGACGTGTTCCGGCGTCGTAAAACCTGGTGACTGTCGATCTCGCTAATGGTTGGGTGATTCCTCCTGAGAGACGATAGCGCCAGTACGGATTGTGCTCCCATGTACCGTCGAGTATATATTGGGAGACCCCTATAGGAATAAAGCCTTTATCCTTAGGAAGCCGTGTCGGCCGCCCTACTGATCGCAATGCACTGAACACAGCATTTGGGAAGATTGACCGCCCGTACCTTAAAAAGTATTCTGCGGTTTTGCGAAAATTTTGGCACACCCTCTACCTAGAACTCCAGAGCAGTTCCTTTTGGCCTTTTTCAGACTCTATAACGGAAAAAGTCCATCCGAGCATTTGTCACTTCGGGCTCGTTAAAACATCGAAGGAGACTAGAGTCATCTTTAGCTTTTTCTCGACTCTTTAAAATTGAAAAAGCGAGTTGTGTCTAAAGCGTCGTTAAAATTTATTTTAAACGAAACAATCACCCCTTTTTCCTACGTTGATCTTTAGGTTGAGAAAATGGAACCCACCAATCCTAGTCCCTTGGGAGATGTTGGTGCGCCCCATATGGCCACATTGTCGCTTCCAGGACTGACAATTGGCTTGCCGGTCTGGCTCTTCTCAACCAATGTCGTTCAGAACACCACTATTCCTGAACAGTCGAATCAACAGTTAGACCAGTCCAGAGTTGCTCACCAGCCTTCTACTTCCTCTAATTCTTCCTCTCCTCCTTCCTCTTCGCTTGACGGAACTGGTAAGACAAAAAACCAAGTTCCTAAGGAGAAGAAGGAAAAGAAGAAGAAAGAGAAGAAGAAGAAGGAGCCAAAAGCGACTGGGGGCAAACAAGTGTCGTCTGACAAAAATCCACACACAGCACTGACTAGGCCTAAATCGCCATGTGTCATATGCAAGGGAGACCATTTCCACAGAGATTGTCCCTGCATCCCTCGGATACTAAGGGACTGGTCTCCCCATTTGCACAATCCGGTGGCATCAACCTCTGATAGCCATGTTGAATGCACACCGTCAACTAGCGAAAGTGAATTCCCTGGACAAAAAGGGAGAGCTAGATCTCCCTGTAGACTGTGCGAAGGCAACCATGGCATCCACCGTTGTCCCTTATTAGACGAAGCGAAAAGAGTTTTGGATGATCATCCGGTTTCACCGTTACGACTCCCTCCTGGATATAAAAAACTCTTGCCGAGTCCTTCGTTAGTTGAAAATCCAGCTGGCCCGCTCAAGTGGTCAGCTGAAGCGCCGGTCATTGAAGATGAACCAGCTAAATCCATACCCGACGAAAGTCAAAAGGTCGAGGCGGCAGTTGACCCGGTCTTGCCTTCAGAGGATTTATCTTCGAATGATACAGTCACTGAAGAGGATAAAGATGACACCATCCAAATTCTCTTCATCAACACAGACTCCGACGAGCACGGGGGGCACTCCCCCCATTCCTTTATCGCAGGAAGGAAGTTCGTCAGAGCGATACCCGGCCGTTTACTCGGTCCCACCACCAAGCAACCTAGTTGTCTCCTTCAACTGGAACCAACTAGGCAGACCCCGTTTGCCAGCAAGCATACCATTCAGAATTATAGTCCAAATATACAGAATGGTCATGGCTGGCACCATCATTGACGAGGGGGCATCTGTGAGTATCCTTTCCTCTATTGCTTGGAAAACGTTTGGTTCACCAGCGCTTTTGCCTGAAATGAGAAATATGACAGGCTTTGATAAAGGAACCAGTCGACCTTTAGGGATCCTCCCCAATGTGCCCATAACATTGAGACGGAAGACCGTTCAAATGAACGTGATGGTCGTTCAAGGACCCTTGGATTATAACCTACTCCTTGGACGAGACTATATATATTGCATGGGAGCCATCGTCTCCTCACTCTTTAGAGTCATGTGTTTTCCATACAAAGGAAGAGTGGTCAAGCTCGTGGACCAGCTTTCATTTCCCGGATCACGCATCGTAAATAGTCATATACCAACCCTAAATGGTCTCTTCACGCAAGAAATGTCTCAACCCACAGTCCGTCCTCCAGATGAGCGCGAGTAATTCAGAGGGATATGACTGGAACCCAGGGGGCATGCGTCCTGGTCTGCATCGGCAGGAAAACTTTGGGTATAGGGTAGGTTTCCGCGGGAGAACATGACTAGTCCGTACCCCGTCCGTGATTGGAAGAGGGGTTGTTCTAGAATAAGATTCTTTTGTCAAAGTTATGTGTTTGACAGAACAGAGTCACTCACCTTTGTTCATCTCGGTGGACATCGCCGAAGAAGTGTTTTGTTTGAAAGATTAACAGGACAATCTTTGGGTAACCTGAAAGAGGTAGACCTCTCTCGGTAAAACAATTGTTTTGGCGGAAGTGAAGTAGAGGTAACCTTGAAACTCTGTTTTATACCTGGGGGCATGCAAACCTTTTGGAGTGCAAGCAAGGGGCGGCTATTTATTTTTTTAAATTTTTAGGTCCTCCCTTTAAACCTGTAGGTCTAACCCTTTAAACTCGTAGGACTAGTCGTTTTCGTTTCCGAACTTGCATAACGAAAGGATGCGGGGCATAGCTTTGTAAGGTGCAAGCTCCATAAAAAATGGCATCTTACATGAGACATTCTTATCATATGACTGGATTATCGAGCAGTTTTAGCACATAGTTCATGCTCGTTAAAAAATAAACATAAGATCGAGCAAGTGTTTCAACCCGCGTTCAAGCTCTTTCAAAAATGAACTATCCTCCAGTAAATAACCATCGTGAATGTAACATTATCAGCCATTAAAGCCTTGGTCGTGTTTGCACCGTCACCTCCACTTTTCCATTGGCCGATCATTCACCTCCATATTGATTGTTTATCCATTTTGAGGAACAGCTGCGAAGAGTGATTTCACTAGCCATCCTTGTGACACTGCCATGATTGGAAAATTCCAACCCTTACCTGGAATCAGCTACTAACCCGTTTTATCACTCGTTCCTCAAAAGACGAGTCTTCTTTAAGCTCTTTTCATTTGACTCATAAAATATGAAAAGATTGCCAAGTTTTGGCCTTCCAGCTCGTTAAAGCGACCGGAAGTGCTATCCCTCCTCTAGATTTTAATCTTTTTGGACCTGAGGGATTATTGCACAAAAAGATCGAGTGCTTGTTTTGTTCGGCTCATAAAAACTATCGAAAATTCATCCCTTCTGTATTGTTTTATACTTTTTCGGACTTAAGGGATTAGATGACGAAAAAGGACTTTCGGAGTTGACTTTACGTACCTTTTCAGACTCTCTAAAAATGAAAAGGACTGAGTTATCTTTGTCGTTAGACTCGTTAAAAACATTAAATAGCGACAAACTTGTCTTTAGACGAGAACGAGTTTCACTATCGCTAGGCTTGTTAAAACATAGCGATGGGTTTGCCCGAAGGGCAAATTATAGAACAAGCATATGTTATCCTCCTCAAGCTTGACAAAAATAAAGAGGTACTGGTCAGCAATGACTGGGGAAAAATTGGGAAGAAACTCAAAGAACTTTATTGGTAGCAAGTCACTCTTGAACATGACACTTCCACTCCGTGCCTGAGTCGGGTTGGGTTGTTTCATTCACCGGTCACATCGCCATGGTCTCACCATACCATCCACCTTTGGGGTAAATGCTACCAATCCATCACACAAGTGTCGCTGATATGTTCAAGAGAAGTCATCCAGAGAAGTCAACCGTGTCCCATCCACTACCATACATTATCCTTCATTCTTTCATGACCGCCACCCTGAACTATCTATCATCAGATCGTTTTCACCTCCATCAAAATCATTTGCTCCGTTCCGTTTCACTGATGTGGGATACATTAAGGCCCTCCTTTGATGGATCACTTCTTGTCGACATCAGCTCATTATCCAAGAAGTTGATCTAGGGACACCCCCTTCAGTACTTTGAAGCTTGCATGCCTTAATGGCAAGTTTCTCACTTCCGGCGACAGGTATACATCAATGACCTTCGACCGAAAGATTTTGTGTGGTGTTCGACGACAAGTCCTTTATTCACACCACGTGAATTGTACTACAGTACCTTGAGGGTCATTATCATTATCGGTGATTCCTCCCGCGCTTGTTAACGGTTTACATCATTGACCGGTAATCAAGCGATGTCTTTCCATGTTCGACTTCAGAACATTTCTCACATGGATCGACTTGTACTTAGAGTGAAGATCGAACGAGTTTGAAGACCCCGGATCTAGTTTCATCCATCCGGGCTGCGATATATATTCAGGAAAAATAAAGGCATTGACATGTACAGCATTACAGCACAGACAATCATCCTACCAAAGGATGATGATTTCAGCAGGATCATCAGTCTATCATCAGACAATTGTCTGTCCTATGTACACAAAAATGAATTTATAAAGTTGAGCATGGGAATTCTCGCCTCAGCTAGATCATGAAAACAGTATGAAAAATAATGTATTGTATTGTATCTTATTACAGGTCTCCTCCCAGCATTGAATGAACTTCGGATCCTCCTAATAAAGCATTTCACCCGATAAACAGCCTCATACTTTAGGGGGCAACTGTTATAGACATTTTTGTGCCTTACAGCTATAAGCATGAAATGTCCATAATTCAAGGGATCCAAAGTCCCTAAAGATGTTGTTACAGCTCCTAAAGGAACAAGGTCAACCAATGACAGGTTCTCCCAGAAGTTCTCCACCAAAAACCACTAAGAAATAGTCAATTCAGGATCAATTCAGAGGCTCCACTAGCTGCCTGCGTTGAAATGCAGAGTCTACACTGGCTAAGTGCACTGCAATGCAGGTGGAAGCACTACCAGGGTGCGCTGAGCGGGAAATGACAAATGGCAAGCTCATTCAACGAGGTGGAAAGACCCTGGAAGCTTCCAGAATCTTCTCCAATGACACTTGCCTCAATGAATTCGACTAGTGATGAGTAAGAGGTTCTCAACCTCCAAGTGGAAGAAAGAACTGACAGAGAGAAGCCACAAGTCAAAACATAAGCTGACTCATCCTCTCTGCTTACATCTATATATGGATCTCTCACCCAGAGGTTCAAGAGGCTGGAATTTTGTACTTTGCAGAGAATTGCTGTTGGTTTGAGATTGAGATTAGTACATTGGGTGATTTATGCTTTGTTGGAGGAGAGGAAGGGATTCCTTTGCTGGGAGGTAGATGCTGGATCGGAACTCACTTAGTTGTATCTCCTCTTGGACTTCGTTATCATATCAATAAACTATTTGAGTTTCTCCTACATGCTGTGTACCAATGATGTTTTGTTATGCTTACATGTTTAGCTTAATATGATCTTGAGCTTTTTATGAATGTATATCTGTATCTTCGTGTAGTTTCTCTCTCTTGTGATCTTGCAGGAATTCGGTGAAGCTGGGCCGGTGAAGGAGCAGGAAGCTGGGAGCTACTGAAGAGAGGAGTGATTTGGATCGACAAACTAGCGGAAGACACAGGTTAGTTAGATCCTTCTTCCTCATTTACATTTCATAAAGAAGAATACTCAATTAGTTTACCTCGTTTGTTGCTAAGGCACTATCACACCTTAGAGTGGGATAGGGGCATTCCGAATTGGATACTTTTCCCAACAACAAATTGGCGACTCCACTGGGGAGAGTATCTTGTTAGTTTATTTGTGTTTCTATTGTTGTTCTTCTCATAAACTCAGGAGTGTCGAATCGAAATGCATTTTCCATTTTCAAATGCAAAGTAGAGATCTGCCACTCTAGTCCACTCACTGGGCCTGTTTTTATGATCTGAACAAACTGATCCACAAGTTCTCTAACAGCCCTTTGTGATAGATCTTAGTCCTCCGTTAAATCATCCTCCTAATTGTACCTAATTGATAGCTTTGATCCAGCCAAAAACTGTAGATTTAACTGCAAACCGTGACCCAGAACCCAGAAACAACTCTCGTTTCTGCTTCAGCGCAGACTCTGTGAAGAGGTTATGCATTTCAACGCAGGTCCCGTGAAGGATACCTACGCTGAAGTTCAGTTTCTCTGTGCTGAGGGTGCGCTGATCAGCCTTTGCCTTGTGCAGCTGTGGTTCCCTGCTTCCTTTTGCTCGGTTTTATCTCTGTTTCTTGCAGCCTGTTATCAATCAGTGTACCTATCTGAAACCCCTTTTCTTTGCCTCAATTCTACCTCAGTTGTATAAAGAAATTGTATTTGTTCTTTGTGTATTTGTTACATCATTTGCAGTTTCCCACTACAAAAGTAAACTAGTCATGCTGTCGCCCTCAGATCTAGACCTGTCATAAGTGTCGTTTTGATCTTAGGAGTGAGTTTGTTTGCTGTTCACAATTGATTGAGCTTTTACTTTTGTCTTTTGGTTTGAATTTATGCATTTCTAGTGTCGAAACAAGTAAATCATAAAGTGTCGTAATCGTCTTTTTTATTTCGGAAAAGGAACTTGTTTATGTTTTCACTTGAAATCGAATTCAAATTTGTACAACAGCTTTCTTTTTAGGCATCAATATTAAGAAAGCGAAAACAAATACATGCATATGGGCATTTGCATTTTGATAGTTTGCATGCTTTGATTTAGGAAAAGTGCATTTACAGTGTGCTCTATGCTCTTTGAGAAAAGATTGTGTCTTTCTTTTCCCCTTGTAGCTAGGATTTTCATTGTTGAAAAGATATAAAAGCTTGCTTATCATCTTTAGACTGCATTTAGGAATTGTATCATACATCTCATGGTGATCCAAAAAAGCAAACTTCTAAAAAAGATCAACCTAAAATAAATTGAATGAACTTAACAACGCTTTGTAACTTAACGCACAACATAGAGGTCTAGGCTAGAGACGTGTTCCGGCGTCGTAAAACCTGGTGACTGTCGATCTCGCTAATGGTTGGGTGATTCCTCCTGAGAGACGATAGCGCCAGTACGGATTGTGCTCCCATGTATCGTCGAGTATATATTGGGAGACCCCTATAGGAATAAAGCCTTTATCCTTAGGAAGCCGTGTCGGCCGCCCTACTGATCGCAATGCACTGAACACAGCATTCGGGAAGATTGACCGCCCGTACCTTAAAAAGTATTCTGCGGTTTTGCGAAAATTTTGGCACACCCTCTACCTAGAACTCCAGAGCAGTTCCTTTTGGCCTTTTTCAGACTCGATAACGGAAAAATTCCATCCGAGCATTTGTCACTTCGGGCTCGTTAAAACATCGAAGGAGACTAGAGTCATCTTTAGCTTTTTCTCGACTCTTTAAAACTGAAAAAGCGAGTTGTGTCTAAAGCGTCGTTAAAATTTATTTTAAACGGAACAATCACCCCTTTTTCCTGCGTTGATCTTTAGGTTGAGAAAATGGAACCCACCAACCAAGGAATTCCCCTTGGTGGAAATCCTAGTCCCTTGGGAGATGTTGGTGCGCCCCATATGGCCACATTGTCGCTTCCAGGACTGACAATTGGCTTGCCGGTCTGGCTCTTCTCAACCAATGTCGTTCAGAACACCACTATTCCTGAACAGTCAAATCAACAGTTAGACCAGTCCAGAGTTGCTCACCAGCCTTCTACTTCCTCTAATTCTTCCTCTCCTCCTTCCTCTTCGCTTGACGGAACTAGTAAGACAAAAAACCAAGTTCCTAAGGAGAAGAAGGAAAAGAAGAAGAAAGAGAAGAAGAAGAAGGAGCCAAAAGCGACTGGGGGCAAACAAGTGTCGTCTGACAAAAATCCACACACAGCACTGACTAGGCCTAAATCGCCATGTGTCATATGCAAGGGAGACCATTTCCACAGAGATTGTCCCTGCATCCCTCGAATACTAAGGGACTGGTCTCCCCGTTTGCACAATCCGGTGGCATCAACCTCTGATAGCCATGTTGAATGCACACCGTCAACTAGCGAAAGTGAAGTCCCTGGACAAAAAGGGAGAGCTAGATCTCCCTGTAGACTGTGCGAAGGCAACCACGCCATCCACCGTTGTCCCTTATTAGACGAAGCGAAAAGAGTTTTGGATGATCATCCGATTTCACCGTTACGACTCCCTCCTGGATATAAAAAACTCTTGTCGAGTCCTTCGTTAGTTGAAAATCCAGCTGGCCCGCTCAAGTGGTCAGCTGAAGCGCCGGTCATTGAAGATGAACCAGCTGAATCCATACCCGACGAAAGTCAAAAGGTCGAGGCGGCAGTTGACCCGGTCTTGCCTTCAGAGGATTTATCTTCGAATGATACAGTCACTGAAGAGGATAAAGATGACACCATCCAAATTCTCTTCATCAACACAGACTCCGACGAGCATGGGGGCACTCCCCCCATTCCTTTATCGCAGGAAGGAAGTTCGTCAGAGCGATACCCGGCCGTTTACTCGGTCCCACCACCAAGCAACCTAGTTGTCTCCTTCGACTGGAACCAACTAGGCAGACCCCGTTTGCCAGCAAGCATACCATTCAGAATTATAGTCCAAATATACAGAATGGTCATGGTTGGCACCATCATTGACGAGGGGGCATCTGTGAGTATCCTTTCCTCTATTGCTTGGAAAGCGCTTGGTTCGCCAGCGCTTTTGCCTGAAATGAGAAATATGACAGGCTTTGATAAAGGAACCAGTCGACCTTTAGGGATCCTCCCCAATGTGCCCATAACATTGAGAGGGAAGACCGTTCAAATGAACGTGATGGTTGTTCAAGGACCCTTGGATTATAACCTACTCCTTGGACGAGACTATATATATTGCATGGGAGCCATCGTCTCCTCACTCTATAGAGTAATGTGTTTTCCGTACGAAGGAAGAGTGGTCAAGCTCGTGGACCAGCTTTCATTTCCCGGATCACGCATCGCAAATAGTCATATACCATCCCTAAATGGTCTCTTCACGCAAGAAATGTCTCAACCCACGGTCCGTCCTCCCGATGAGCGCGAGTAATTCGGAGGGATATGACTGGAACCCAGGGGGCATGCGTCCTGGTCTGCTTCGGCAGGAAAACTTTGGGTATAGGGTAGGTTTCCGCGGGAGAATATGACTAGTCTGTACCCCGTCCGTGATTGGAATAGGGGTTGTTCTAGAATAAGATTCTTTTGTCAAAGTTATGTGTTTGACAGAACAGAGTCACTCACCTTTGTTCATCTCGGTGGACATCGCCGAAGAAGTGTTTTGTTTGAAAGATTAACAGGACAATCTTTGGGTAACCTGAAAGAGGTAGACCTCTCTCGGTAAAACAATTGTTTTGGCGGAAGTGAAGTAGAGGTAACCTTGAAACTCTGTTTTATACCTGGGGGCATGCAAACCTTTTGGAGTGCAAGCAAGGGGCGGCTATTTATTTTTTTAAATTTTTAGGTCCTCCCTTTAAACTTGTTGGTCTAACCCTTTAAACTCGTAGGATTAGTCGTTTCCGAACTTGCATAACGAAAGGATGCGGGGCATAGCTTTGTAAGGCGCAAGCTCCATAAAAAATGGCATCTTACATGAGACATTCTTATCATATGACTGGATTATCGAGCAGTTTTAGCACATAGTTCATGCTCGTTAAAAAATAAACATAAGATCGAGCAAGTGTTTCAACCCGCGTTCAAGCTCTTTAAAAAATGAACTATCCTCCGGTAAATAACCACCGTGAATGTAACATTATCAGCCATTAAAGTCTTGGTCGTGTTTGCACCGTCACCTCCACTTTTCCATTGGCCGATCATTCACCTCCATATTGATTGTTTACCCATTTTGAGGAACAGTTACGAAGAGTGATTTCACTAGCCATCCTTGTGACACTGCCGTGATTGGAAAATTCCAACCCTTACCTGGAATCAGCTACTAACCCGTTTTATCACTCGTTCCTCAAAAGACGAGTCTTCTTTAAGCTCTTTTCATTTGACTCATAAAATATGAAAAGATTGCCGAGTTTTGGCCTTCTAGCTCGTTAAAGCGACCGGAAGTGCTATCCCTCCTCTAGATTTTAATCTTTTTGGACCTGAGGGATTATTGCACAAAAAGATCGAGCGCTTGCTTTGTTCGGCTCGTAAAAACTATCGAAAATTCATCCCTTCTGTATTATTTTATACTTTTTCGGACTTAAGGGATTAGATGATGAAAAAGGACTTTCGGAGTTGACTTTACGTACCTTTTCAGACTCTCTAAAAACGAAAAGGACCGAGTTATCTTTGTCGTTAGACTCGTTAAAAACATTAAATAGCGACAAACTTGTCTTTAGACGAGAACGAGTTTCACTATCGCTAGGCTCGTTAAAACATAGCGATGGGTTTGCCCGAAGGGCAAATTATAGAACAAGCATATGTTATCCTCCTCAAGCTTGAAAAAAATAAAGAGGTACTGGTCAGCAATGTCTGGGGAAAAATTGGGAAGAAACTCAAAGAACTTTATTGGTAGCAAGTCACTCTTGAACATGACACTTCCACTCCGTGCCTGAGTCGGGTTGGGTTGTTTCATTCACCGGTCACATCGCCATGGTCTCACCATACCATCCACCTTTGGGGTAAATGCTACCAATCCATCACACAAGTGTCGCCGATATGTTCAAGAGAAGTCATCCAGAGAAGTCAATCGTGTCCCATCCACTACCATACATTATCCTTCATTCTTTCATGACCGCCACCCTGAACTATCTATCATCAGATCGTTTTCACCTCCATCAAAATCATTTGCTCCGTTCCATTTCACTGATGTGGGATACATTAAGGCCCTCCTTTGACGGATCACTTCTTGTCGACATCAGCTCATTATCCAAGAAGTTGATCTAGGGACACCCCCTTCAGTACTTTGAAGCTTGCATGCCTTAATGGCAAGTTTCTCACTTCCGGCGACAGGTATACATCAATGACCTTCGACCGAAAGATTTTTCGTGGTGTTCGACGACAAGTCCTTTATTCACACCACGTGAATTGTACTGCAGTACCTTGAGGGTCATTATCATTATTGGTGATTCCTCTCGCGCTTGTTAACGGTTTACATCATTGACCGGTAATCAAGCGATGTCTTTCCATGTTCGACTTCAAAACATTTCTCACATGGATCGACTTGTACTTAGAGTGAAGATCGAACGAGTTTGAAGACCCCGGATCTAGTTTCATCCATCCGGGCTGCGATATATATTCAGGAAAAATAAAGGCATTGACATGTACAGCATTACAGCACAGACAATCATCCTACCAAAGGATGATGATTTCAGCAGGATCATCAGTCTATCATCAGACAATTGTCTGTCCTATGTACACAAAAATGAATTTATAAAGCTGAGCATGGGAATTCCCGCCTCAGCTAGATCATGAAAACAGTATGAAAAATAATGTATTGTATTGTATCTTATTACAGGTCTCCTCCCAGCATTGAATGAACTTCGGATCCTCCTAATAAAGCATTTCACCCGATAAATGGCCTCATACTTTAAGGGGCAACTGTTATAGACATTTTTGTGCCTTACAGCTATAAGCATGAAATGTCCATAATTCAAGGGATCCAAAGTCCCTAAAGATGTTGTTACAGCTCCTAAAGGAACAAGGTCAACCAATGACAGCTTCTCCCAGAAGTTCTCCACCAAAAGCCACTCAGAAATAGTCAATTCAGGATCAATTCAGAGGCTCCACTAGCTGCCTGCGTTGAAATGCAGAGTCTACACTGGCTAAGTGCACTGCAATGCAGGTGGAAGCACTACCAGGGTGCGCTGAGCGGGAAATGACAAATGGCAAGCTCATTCAACAAGGTGGAAAGACCCTGGAAGCTTCCAGAATCTTCTCCAATGACACTTGCCTCAATGAATTCGACTAGTGATGAGTAAGAGGTTCTCAACCTCCAAGTGGAAGCAAGAACTGACAGAGAGAAGCCACAAGTCAAAACATAAGCTGACTCATCCTCTCTGCTTACATCTATATATGGATCTCTCACCCAGAGGTTCAAGAGGCTGGAATTTTGTACTTTGCAGAGAATTGTTGTTGGTTTGAGATTGAGATTAGTACATTGGGTGATTTATGCTTTGTTGGAGGAGAGGAAGGGATTCCTTTGCTGGGAGGTAGATGCTGGATCGGAACTCACTTAGTTGTATCTCCTCTTGGACTTCGTTATCATATCAATAAACTATTTGAGTTTCTCCTACATGTTGTGTACCAATGATGTTTTGTTATGCTTACATGTTTAGCTTAATCTGATCTTGAGCTTTTTATGAATGTATATCTGTATCTTCGTGTAGTTTCTCTCTCTTGTGATCTTGCAGGAATTCGGTGAAGCTGGGCCGGTGAAGGAGCAGGAAGCTGGGAGCTACTGAAGAGAGGAGTGATTTGGATTGACAAACTAGCGGAAGACACAGGTTAGTTAGATCCTTCTTCCTCATTTACATTTCATAAAGAAGAATACTCAATTAGTTTACCTCGTTTGTTGCTAAGGCACTATCACACCTTAGAGTTGGATAGGGGCATTCCGAATTGGATACTTTTCCCAACAACAACTATGTTAATGCCTAAATCTACCTCAGGCTGAAGGAAGGCAGGTCTAGGGTGACATCAAACCACGCTTAACCTGGTAGCTAGCCCTACCAGGTCAAGAGAGGGCTCTCTCCTTGTCAATATCAATTAGAATATGGCAACTAGAGCTTGAGATGACTGAAATGAATGCTGATTTTAGGCTAGGTATAGTAGATCAAATAATTTTGTTTGATTTTAGGTTTTGGTTGCTGGATCAATTGGAGAAGGCAGATTGGATCCGGGAAATCAACTCAGGGATACAGTCATGTCCTGTGGGGAAGGGTAGACAAGAGCTTATGTACTAGAAAAGGATTGAGATGGTAGAGTAAGACTTCTGAGGAGTTGAGGAGGGCACAAGAAACTATGAATCCTCTTCAAACAGTGAAAACATTGAAAACTAAACGCATTCCCAAGACAAAGCACTGTAAATCTAGTGTATTTTGTCTATTCATCTTGATTCATTTAGTTTAGAAGAAAGAGAGAGATGTGGATACATATTGTTGGAGAGGTAAATCCCCTCTACGGATAGAGGCGATCCCTACTAGCCCAAAATGGGTCTAGCAACAATCAGTCAATGCTACTATGCAAGTTCCTAATTGCAAATAAAAGATAGGCAATGAACACCTACTTGGATTCCAACGCTATTGTTTGATGAAGAGATGTCGTTCTCACTCCTTCGCTTTGGCCGGTCACGATCTTCCACGATCCCCGTAGATAGATACCTGCACACACGAAGAGAAACACAAACACAAGCGTGAAATCTAATAAATGCAATTATACATCAATCAGAAAGGATGTAATTCACATTAACCATTACAAAGACAAATGAGAATGGAACCATAATAGTAGTCATCTATTATTAATCAATAACAGAGAAAGGTACAACCAAAGTTCTGACGTTGAGTCCTTCTCAAGAGGGTCCAGCCAGCAAGTCTCTTAAGCATTCACCCTTGGAGGTAGATCTCCCAAGACAAAAACTCTCTCTCACACAAGAAATACCCACAACCTTCCTTAAGCTCTCTAGCAAATCCACACTTGTCACACCAACTACATACTAGCACTCTAAGCACTATGAATTCCACACAATCCAAAACTCCAAAAACTAGCTGCTCATGGCAATGGTAGAGGTTTAAATAGGAGAAGGAGTCTCCATGAATGGTGGGAGGATGAGCTTATCTCCAAGGAAGGTGGCTCAAATGACGAACAGACATGCCATAGAAGGTAGGGCGACATTCACAAGGCCAACAACCAGGTCTGGAGTCATCTGGAAGGCTGGCTGTTAGAACAAACTCACCCAAACAGGATCAGCGCGGGTGCATAACTGGACTGGAGCGCTGACGTCGCATCTTAATAACGGAGCAGGTTGTGTCAGCGCGACTTAATACAAACATAGGATGCGCTGGCTCATGAAATTCGACCAGCGCGGAAAACCCGTGTGCTTCCGCGCTGGCAGCGCATCAGTTGCACTATCAGCCGCCAGTCAGCGCGGTTATTTTAATAACAGTCGCGCTGATGAAATAAACTTTGGCAAAGTGGGTCATTTGGCCAATCCAGAGAGCATGAGCATGATTATTTTGGATTCATGACACAGTAGGGAGACTGACAGGGAGACAGTGACAAATTACTGTGTAACAGATGCCCCCTAAAGCATGAAGCCCGAGAGAGTGGGAGGGGTGAAATGCTTTACAAAACTCGCTGAACTGGAACACCACCAGGAAGAACCGGCACGTATGTACAACTGACATCTCGATTACACGTAGTCTAGGCATGGGCGCAGCCATCCAAAAGACATACAAAGAAGGTCTGTGGTATGGACGCAGCCACCCAGCTGAAGAGACCATGATGATAAGAAGGTATGGTCGCAGCCATCCCAAAGACTCAGGTATGGGCGCAGCCATCCATCAATGAGTCATGTAATAACAATCCACAAAATCGCAGCCTGGTTCGCAACAGACAAAAACCAGGGTCTTGCGCTCCATCCCAACCCGAACAAAGTACAAGTCCAAGCATGTGAATACATGAGCCGAAGTCGAACATGCATGAACATCGTCTGATTACCAGCCAATAATGAAAACTGTTAACAGACGCGAGAGGTACCACCAATAATGACAATGGTCCTCAAGGTACTTATAGGTACAATCTGCGGCGTGTGAATCAATGAGCTGGTGTCGAACACCCGCAGAATCATTCGATCGGAGGCCAATGATGAAAACCTCGCGTCGAACACGAAGAACCTGCCATTAAGGCATGCAGGCTCCAAGGCACCTGAAGGGAGTCTCTAGGTCACTTTCCTGGATAATGAGCTGAAGTCGACAGGAAGTAACCTTGATCGAAGGTGGGCCATAATGTTTCCCACATCATCGACACGAGACAAAGAAGGATAAAATATTTTGTGTGAGACATCAGAGGGAGGTGGTAAGTTTGCAGAGGTCAACTTCTCTTGAACATATCGGCGGCACGACAGTGGATTTGGCAGTATCTGACGTCAAATGAGCAGAGGTCATGGTGACAAGGCAATGAGCAGATGAGAGGTCAAATAGGATAACCCAAACCCATGGAGGCTAGTGTAAAACAAGATGAGAAATCCCCACCATTTATGGCAGGTACCCCGATTATTTTTGGGTGACAAGCTTGACGGGGATAGCATATGCTTGGAAAGCGTCATTTCGACGGCATCCGATGTCATTAAGTTTTAACGAGCCTGACAAAGGAAGAACTCGGCGTCTTTTCCTGTTTAGAGAGTCTGAAAAGACAGCGGAAAAGAAAACTCCAGGGGGGTCCTTTTTCGTAAAGTTGTGTCTCTCGAGCCCGAAAAAGTATAAAACAATGCTCGAAAGAACCGCCCGACCAGTATGATCGAGGAGTACTTTTCGTAAGTAGTGACTTTGACCCGAAAGAGTAGAAAAGCGGTCAGAAGTACGTCGTTTTAGAGCCAATAACGAGTTCGAAACGACAAAAACCCGGCAATATTTTTAGTTTAAACGGTCGAAAAAAGAGCTTTAAAGGCGACCGCCTCTCGTTCTTTTTAACGAGTTGAGAGGGAGACTCGGCTATATTTTTGTCTTTAAACGGTCAGAAAAGAGCTAAAAGCAGACCTCCATTTTTATTCTCTTTAACGAGTCAAACAGGGAAAATACTCGGCAACCTTTTCATCTTTTACGAGTCAGAAAAGAGCTTAAAGGAGACTCGTCCTAGAGGAACGAGTGGTATAAAAGGTAGCAACTGGTTCCAACAATGGTGGAACTACTCAAAACATGTAATGGTCAAGAGGCTAATAAAACCACTCATCGTTGTGGTTCCTCAGGAAAGGATAAACAACCAAGTGAGAGCATATGATCGGCCAAAGAGATGGTGGCGATGGAATGAAAACAACCAAGGCTCATCTAGCAGAATTCAGCGGATAAAAATGGCAATCACGAGATGTAAATCGGGTATGGGTTCATTTTTACACAAGCTTGAACCGTGGAGAACTCTGCTTGGATTCGGTTTCATGTTTACACAAGCTTGAAACGAAAAACTATGCTTGTTATAAGTTCACATGCCCCCAGCATAATAACGCAAATCGAGGTACATGCCCCCCAAGCTTCATTGCATTCAACAAAGTGGATGGAATGAAGGTTCACTCTCGAGATCGATGAAAGACTCGACTTGTATTTTACGAGATCTTAATCAAAAGACTCGATTTGGAAAGGGAGGTGTTTCATTTTTTAATGAGGTTGACACAGTAAAAGAACTATCCTCATAACCCTTGTTTCATTTTTTAACGAGCTTGACACAAGATCAGGAACTATGCTCCACTAGACCCAATTTCATTTTTTAAGGAGCTTGACATGGGAAAGTGAACTATGCTCCGGACACCTAGTTTCATTTTTTAAGGAGCTTGACACTGGAAAGGAACTATGCTCCAACCAAACCTAGTTTCATTTTTTAAGGAGCTTGACACTGGAAAGGAACTATGCTCCACCAAACCTAGTTTCATTTTTTAAGGAGCTTGACACTGGAAAGGAACTATGCTCCACTAAACCTAGTTTCATTTTTTAAGGAGCTTGACACCGGAAAGGAACTATGCTCCACCCGAACTTCATCATAATGAATAGAAAGTTGGGGCTTCCAAGATTGCCACTCCTGGTGGAAGGGAAACATCTTGGAAGTCAGGGCCCAATGCCCCCAGGACACTATGCACGATGGCGGCATCACTGGATCCAGGCATGGGATAGGTGGCCACGTAGTTGATCTGTGGTGGGGGAGATGCAACTGGTGGATAAAAACTAGGAGGGGACGACAACTGCGCAGGAGGCATTGGGGGACTAACGAACGATAATTGATTGATAGTCACAATTCTTCCATCGTGTGGAAAGCAAACCACACGAAAAAGCGAAGAAACGAGGGCCCCTATGGCGTAAACATAGTCGCGACCAAGGAGAATACTAAAGTCTAAAACACCTGGGTAACCAAGACGTCTATATAGACGGTTTTTCCTCCCAAGGTAATAGGGAACTTTGGGAGAACTCCTAGGGATGGACAGGCTCCTCCGTCGAAGGCCAACAGATTCTGAGTGACTGGCCCAAGCTGCGAGGAACCTAAAGCTTGCCAAGTAGTGTACGGCATAAGACTGACAGACGCCCCTTCATCCAAAACAGTGCCAGGTACTGCCTTAGCACAGGCATGTACTGTGATCTGGAAAGGCATATGGGATGGAAGGCGACCGGCGATCAGGCGATTCCAATCAAAGGAAGCGACCAGACTACTTGGTGGGGGAATCGTATGACTGCCCCCATGTGCTAAAGGAACCGAAGGAGAACCTTCGGGAGCAGCTGGGTTAGGAGAGTCATTTTGGGACTCAGGAGAATCTGAAGAGACGAGAAGAACATGGGCGTGATGCTCGTCCGAAACAGAGTGATCGACGGGCGGACTCGAGTCGACACTCTTTCTGACCAATGGTTGGTCTGGAACAGGCTGGGGACAGCCGGGTTGGGGAAGAGGGGCCTGGACAAGAGAAGAATTTGAAGTAATCTCTTTGTCAGCAGGGGAACGATCTGCAGCTGCAGAGAGACGTTGATAACCAATGGGAAGTTGGGGTGAAGGAGTTGTAAGACTTTCCAAGACAACAGAGGCTTTATCCATTAGTGGACAAAGGTGAAGGGGATGATTTCCTTCACAAAGTCTACAGGGGATTCGAATCTTCCCTTTCCCCTTACCATTCCCACCTGATAAGGTAGCATCGCCGTGAGCTTCAGAGGACGATGAGGGGCGGGCCGGATCACGAGACCATACTTCTAGTACCCTGGGAATGCCAGGACAATCGCGAAGAAGATGGTCCTCCTTGCATAATCGACAAGGAAACTTAACCTTCTGCGGAGGAGCGGAAGGGGGGCCGACTTCAGGTGTACTCGAGGGAGTAACAGTTATACTTGTAGCCTCTCCCTTAGGAGACTTCCTCTTCTTGGTCTTCTTCTTCTTCTTCTTAGCCACCTGGTTATTCGAATCAAGACTTTCACCAGGCGAAGTACAAGACGAAGACGTAGAACTAGGCGTCGAAGGGGAGAGATCCACCTTAGGATCAACATGATGTTGCTCAGGTGGAGGGACTGATGGACTAGCAGCCGACACGACAGGGACCAAAGAGGTTGAAAACAACTAAGAAGCAACCCGACAGTTAACCCCGGAAGGGATAACGTTGCCATATAAGGAGCACCAACATTCCTGAGAGGAGGGAAATGACCAGGATTCCCATCAGGAGGGGAACTTGGGTTGGTGAACCCTGGAAAAGTTGCCATGGCAAACAAAAAGAAGCCTACTCAAGCTAACGCACACAAGATCTAACCAGGTGATGTTAACGTGGTCGAATAAATTTTTAAGACACAGGAACTGAACTTGACCTTTTCATGTTTCAAGAGTCGAGAAAAGGACGAAAAGATGACTCTAGTCTCCTTCGAATGTTTAATGAGCACGAAGTGACAAGACGCTCACTGGCACCTTTTCTTTTAAGAGTCTGAAAAGGATCAAAAGTGACTACTCTGGAGACTCTAGGCAAAGGGTTTACCAAGCGATCCGTAAAACTGCTTATACACCTTGGCAATCGTATGAGAACCAAGGACTTTCCGTACTACAGTCAATCTTCCCGAATGCTGTGTTCGGTGCGTTACGGTTCGCAGGGCGGCAGACTCGGCTTCCTATGGATCAAGGATAAAAGCCTAGTGGGGTCTCCCTATATACGCGACAGTACGTGGGATCACAGTCCGTGTTAGACCACTATCGAGTCACAGAAGGAGGAATCACCCAACCGTAATGTGAAACAATAGTGACTATGTTTAAAGACGCCGGAACACGTCTCTAACCTAGACCTCTAGATGTTTGCGTTAAGTTCCAATGCGTTTTTAGGTTTATTCAGTTTATTTTATGGTTTATCTTGAATTAAATTTCGGTTTCAGGCCCTATCGTGTGATCTCTCACAATTGCCTAGATGCAAGCTATAATGAATGAAGTATCCTTTTCTTCGATGAACACCTACCTATGGGAGGGTAGAAATATCATTCCCAAACCAAGACAAGCGAATGCAAACACTAAGAAACACAATGCATCAATACACTAATCTCACGATGCATCGATACTACTAACGAAAGATTTAAATTTTGCTTTTCAATTTCTCAAACATGAAAATTCGTAATGCAAATGCACTTTCACTTTCGTATGCTAAATGAATGCAAATTTTTTTTTTTTTGTGAATTCAAGAAGACAAACAAGCAAGTGTGAACTGATCGATCCAAACAATTGTGATCTATGCTTGGTAGTGAAGAAATCGAATCAACATAAAAAAGTGGTTCAATAATCGACACTAAAAATCAACCAGCAACAAGCAGTGAAAAAGCCTCAAGCAAATCAATAAGAGGGTTGTGGATGAACCTTGAATAGACAAGTAACCCAAGCAAATGGTTTCTCGATGAAACTTCTAAAGGGCTAGGTCACAAGGTCTAAAAAACACAAGACTCACTCGAATGAAATCAAAGAGAGAGCGTCCCTTAACCAAAAGCAATCAAAACAAGCTAATGAGAGACAAGAAACAACAGGGGATAAGAAAGATTGATGAATTCAGGAGATAAAGCTATAAAAACAACTTTTCAGGAATCAGCGCAAGTTACACACTGAGGACCCGAGATGATCACAATGTCAGCGCAATTTTTACACAGACCACCTGAGATGTCAGCGCAATTTTTACACAGACCACCCGCGCTGATTCAATTTCAGGAGTCATCGCGGGAAATAAGCTAGCAACCCAAGGTCAGCACGGGTAAAAAGCATACCAAGTGGCACTGACATCGCGACTGTACACGTCTTTTCCGCGCTGATCCGATTTCCAGGATCGTCGCGACTGTTAGGCGTAATTCCGCGATGAACAGGATGTTGCAAAAGGGTGAGCGCGATGACAGCGCGACTGTTCAAATTAAATCCGCGATGGAGCTCAAAAATAGTGACAGGCAAATCAAAACTCCCAAATCAAAACAGCCAATCTTTCAATCAAACAGGGGCATTTCCCAGATCAACCCAGGAAACGTAAAAGACTGATAATTAATCCCCAAAGCTTCAAAAGAGACCAAAACAATCAAACTCAAAGCAAGAATGAACAAAAAAGGACAAAGGCTATGATCCCCAGCGGAGTCGCCAAATTGTTGGAGAGGTAAATCCCCTCTACGGATAGAGGCGATCCCTACTAGCCCAGAACGGGTCTAGCAACAATCAGTCAATGCTACTATGCAAGTTCCTAATTGCAAATAAAAGATAGGCAATGAACACCTACTTGGATTCCAACGCTATTGTTTGATGAAGAGATGTCGTTCTCACTCCTTCGCTTTGGCCGGTCACGATCTTCCATGATCCCCGTAGATAGATACCTGCACACACGAAGAGAAACACAAACACAAGCGTGAAATCTAATAAATGCAATTATACATCAATCAGAAAGGATGTAATTCACATTAACCATTACAAAGACAAATGAGAATGGAACCATAATAGTAGTCATCTATTATTAATCAATAACAGAGAAAGGTACAACCAAAGTTCTGACGTTGATTCCTTCTCAAGAGGGTCCAGCCAGCAAGTCTCTTAAGCATTCACCCTTGGAGGTAGATCTCCCAAGACAAAAACTCTCTCTCACACAAGCAATACCCACAACCTTCCTTAAGCTCTCTAGCAAATCCACACTTGTCACACCAACTACCTACTAGCACTCTAAGCACTATGAATTCCACACAATCCGAAACTCCAAAAACTAGCTGCTCATGGCAATGGTAGAGGTTTAAATAGGAGAAGGAGTCTCCATGAATGGTGGGAGGATGAGATTATCTCCAAGGAAGGTGGCTCAAATGACGAACAGACATGCCATAGAAGGTAGGGCGACATTCACAAGGCCAACAACCAGGTCTGGAGTCATCTGGAAGGCTGGTTGTTAGAAAAAACTCGCCCAAACAGGATCAGCGCGGGTGCATAACTGGACTGGAGCGCTGACGTCGCATCTTAATAACGGAGCAGGCTGTGTCAGCGCGACTTAATACAAACATAGGATGCGCTGGCTCATGAAATTCGACCAGCGCGGAAAACCCGTGTGCTTTCGTGCTGGCAGCGCATCAGTTGCACTATCAGCAGCAAGTCAGCGCGATTATTTTAATAACAGTCGCGCTGATGAAATAAACTTTGGCGAAGTGGGTCATTTGGCCAATCCAGAGAGCATGAGCATGATTATTTTGGATTCATGACACAGTAGGGAGACTGAAAGGGAGACAGAGACAAATTACTGTGTAACACATATAAAACATCAGGAAAAACTCATTACAAAGAACAAACAATACATAAACTCATTGTCACAAGAATCCCACAAAAATAGTTGTGAAACTTGGTTTTATTCCTTGCCAAACTGCTGATACAAAATGTTTAGTGAGTCCAACACTTCTGCCAAAGTCCAACCTTTACAAATGAATCAAAAAGTACATGATATAGGCAAGGAAACTACTCAAGCTAGCTATCAAGGTCGAATCCATGAGAAAAGGGGTGGTTTCAACCATATCTAAACTAAGAAAAGGAATATAGGCAGTGGAATAGCTTGCCTCTAAAACCAAGGAAACCAATTCATTCAGCTCAAAACCACCTTTGACTTCATGTATCTACTCTATCAAGTGTTTTACATCCATAATTACATCAAGTTACATCATTTACCATGCTAATTTCACCAAGAGAGCAAGAAAAAGTCAACTGTAGAGAAAACTAGGCAAAATTTGGCTTTTCTAGCAAAATTGGCAAAATTCATCCTATGCGGAGCGCCACTGATCCTATGCGCAATGATTTTTCTAGGCCAATTTTGGAAGCCTTCCTGGAGTCGAAATCAGGTGTAGGATAGCTCATTGGAAAGATTGATGAGTCTACTTTCTGGAACAACTTGAATTTCTAAATTTGGAGTCCATTTGCCCCTACAAAAATTGATTCTCCCAAGACTGCTTCCTGTGTGGCAAAAAAGTGGCAGAGAGGGCACTTTTTAGGTGTTTTTTGCCCTTTTGGAGACCTAGAACTTGTCCAAAATTCTCAGCCATTTCTGAGCTTCCATATTTTTCCATGCTAATTCTAAAAATATAAACTTTTTTGCAAGAAAGTGTCCCCAACAAAAGCGCACCGGTGGCGCTGCGCACCTATTGAAAAAGCCTATTTTTTACATTAAAAATTTCAAAATTGACAAAAATTTCTCCAAATTTCTTGAAATTTGGCATGATTGATCCTTGTTAAGTGCTTTGATGAGCCAATGATGCTTCAACCAAGATCTTGAGTTTATCTTGCTCTTTTTTGCTCCTCAAAGCTCTTTTTAGCTTGGCCTTTAGCCTCTTCACCCTTGTTTTGCAAATTTTGTTCCAGGTTAGGTAGTGATAGGCCATATGGTGCAACATTTTCTTCTCTTTGTTGGCTTTCTCAAGCATCTTCTCAAGGTGAATGTTCACCCTCTCCAACCATGATTCTCGGTCAGCCTCAATTTCTTGCTCAAGGGAGGTCATCTTGATCTTTCTTTTCTTTGCCTCTTGCCTATTTCCCCTAATCATTTGCAGCTCCATAATAGCTTTCTTATCTTCCAGTTTCTTGTTTTCCTGCTCAAGAAAGTTGATGATCCATTTGGCCCTCTGAAGGTTAAGTGATAAGGCTTGTATTTCAGCCTCCTTCTCTTTGATAATCATGTCCTTGAGTCTTGAGCTTTGAGAGCCCAAATCAGTGACATATTCCTCAATCAAAATAAAATCTTTGTCTTGCCCTTCAGGAAGGACCTCCTCATGCATCTTTTGTTTCCATTTGGCTTTGCCCTTTGACTGCTGATCAACCTATATAGATGGAGAAGAAGGCAAAGCCCCTTTCACCCCTGGTAAAGATAACATTTTCCTGTGGTGTAGTGAAGAAAACGAGATCCCTTCCACCGCTGGTGGAGATAGTACTCGCTTGGCAGCAGCAAAAATCCTCCTGGTGCCTCTCTCATAGGTGATGAACATCGGCACACCTGTAGTTTCAGTCTCATGAACACCTGGTTGTCCTGATGGCCCTCCTTCCTCTTGAGGCACTGATGGAATCACCTGAGGGCCTTTGAAAATCTCATGGGAAATAAAGGTATCCCATGGTATGTTTAGCAAGCTTAGCTGATTCAAGACAACAATTTTAATCAGTGAGAAGTGGTAAATGTTGTTGAATTATTGAGGAAAAGGTTTCCTTTGCACATAGTGAGCCATCTTCTCAATATTCCTGCATATAAAGTATGGGAGGTTCATCATCCTTACTCTTGTGAAATGCATCAACAACCTGATATGATATGTATATAGGCAGGAAAACCTTCCTTCATAGGTGAAATACTTGATGATGAGTTTCATGAGAGGAGCGTAAGTGTTCTGCAAGTATTTGAAAGGAAAAACCATGTTGAATTGCTTGTGATATCCAGCCTTAATGTAAGGCTCATAATGTTCTCTGCCCACATGCTGCCCCTTATTCCACTGTTCACCTACATTAGGGATGCCTGTTGCTGCTAAAATGGTGGCAGGTGTCAAGGTGAAAGAGACACCAGCAAGGTTCACCTGGCCATTATGGAGATGAATAACAAACAACCTAGCAAACTCATGATGAAATTTCACCCTCTCTACCATTTCACAAAACTGATAACAATACTGGTGTTTAAATCTAGTTACAGCAAGAGGGCAAGCAAGTAATTCTATAAGAGTGGTGGGATCCTCCCGTATGATCTTTCCCCCTTTGTGTGGCTTTCTTGGTACATGAGCTCCTCTGGAAGAATCACTAAGAGTTTCCTCTTCCCTCTAATAATCTGAATCTGTCTCCATGCTTATGAATTTGAAGTGAAAGCAGATGAGTATGAAGAGATTTTGAAATATGAGGTAAGCAGTGTGTATAAGGAAGTGAATGCCAGGAGGAAGGGTTTCTTTTGGGAAATGAGGGAAGTGAATGGTGTTATGAATGTGAGATGAGGGGTTTGATAGTGAAGTGGATGTAGTGAAGGAGTAGGATGTGGGAGTTAAGGTTTGGGAATAGGGTATAGGGCTAGGGTTTGGTAAATAGGAGTGGGGTTTGGGGAATGAATGTTGATGATTTAGGGAGAGGGAATGGGATTTGACAAGCTCAATATGAATGGAGTGAGAAAGAAGAGCAAATGACCTTCAATAACTTGCATGAGATGATTTAGCAACTAGCTATGGCTTGTGTTAACCATTTAGCTAGGGTTTGCTCTCAAGAAAACCAAACACATCCAAGCCACCAAACATAACTTTCCTGAGCAAGGAGGAGTGATCTACTTACTTGGAACAGGCATCAATTTGCTTTTTAGGAAGTTTGGAGGTGTTTTGAGGCAATTCTGCTTCTTGTAATAGGTGTGCAGCGCCAAGGAACAGGTGCGCAGCGCCAGACCAAAATTCAACAGAAAACCTGCAATAGGTGCACAGTGCTGGTTAAATGCGCAACACCAAGGCACAGGTGCACAGCGCCAGCAAGATGACTGGATTTTTCCCCTATTTTGCCTTCTTTCTTCAAAAACGCAATTTTCTCCCTTTGGCTCGTTCAATTTCAACAATGAAGACTTAAAACACATGAATTGGCTTTTATATCCCTCTCATTTAATTTTTCACTAACCAAGACCCACTTTTCTAATGTTTTGCCAACTTTTTCAAAAATGCTCTGTTTCACTTACATTTTGACTTTTGCCTTTTTGCAGGTGGACTTATACATTGACTTTTTGTAATGGCAGGAGTTGACTTTGTCACCAGGTCACCAGGAACAACTATTGAATACTTATTACATATAGAAACATTTAAATTACATGAAATTTTTACAATAATGGAAAAAACTCTGTTTTCACCTCAAAACAAAGTTTTGAGGTAAAAAAGATTTATTGAGCGTATCAGAAGTAAATTTATGATTTCATGAACTTATTTATCCTCCTCATGTGCCTGCTAACCTTTTTATTCAATTAGGATGACCATGATGACAAACCCTAAGACCTAGTGAGACTAAACCCTAAAACTGGTTTTTTTATAAATGAAATGAAATAGGATGACTGAGAATGAGTAAAAACAAATTGTGTGAACAGGTCAACATGTGAATGTCATGAGGGAAATTGACATGAATCCACTACCATCAGTTGATCCGTGACCTTATGGAATGCAGTTGATCGAATGAGACACCTAACATGAATGCAAAAGAGCAATTTGATCACTGACGGAAGTGTGAAGACACTGACACTAACAAGTTGCATTCCTAACAGGTATGGCTTCTACCCACTTGGTAAAATAGTCTGTAGCAGTTAAAATCCATCTATGTTGATTACTTGATTGTGGATGAATTTCCCCTATAAAGTCCAACCCCCATTGTAGAAAAGGAGCATGAACCAATACTGGAACCAAAGGAAGTGCTGACAGTTTCTATTTTCATGCAAATAATTGGCATGGTATGTAACTTCTTACTCTTGCTCCAACTTCTTTAAAAAGTGTGGGCCAGTAGAAACCTGACTTTAGAATTTTGTAGGTTGTTTCTCTCCAAGCATAGTGTCCACCAAAAAGCCCTGCATGGAACTGATCTATAATTCACTTAGTTTCATTTTCAGTTAAACAAAGAAGAAGGATATTAAGAGGGTCTTTCCAGTATATATTAGCATTGATAATGTAGTATTTTACTGCTTTAAGCTTCAGGGCTTTGCACTGCTTCAAGTTAAGATCAGTTGGACATTGAAAATCCCTAAGAAACTGCACAATATCATAGTACCAATCAAAGAGTAGATATTTCTAATCTATGTGAACAAGAATGGCTTGATCTGAAGAAAGAGGTTCTTGTGGGTTCTCCCCTTCTATAAGAGGAGGAGGTTCTTGTGGATTCTCCTCAGATATTAAGGAAGGTTCTTGTGGATTCTCCCCAGATGAAATTTCAGAAACCAGATTTATCCCCAATACTTTGCAGTTGGATTCAGCTAACAATTTGGCCAGGCCTTGGCCTTTTACTAGCTTTGTGGTCTTAATTTCAAGGTCAAATTCAAGGATTTTAGCAATCCATCTCCCTCTTCTTCCATCAGTATCAGGCTGAGTTAAAATAATTTTAACAACATTATTAGGCACGTAAGCTGTAATGTGTGAATGCAGGACATAGGTTCTAAAGGCTTTGAGGGCTTGAATCAAGGCATAAGCTTGTTTTTCAATAATATCATACCTAAGTTCAGCATCCCTCATAACTTTGGAAAAGAAGGCTATAAGCTGGTCATCACCATTTATGTTCTTCCATTAAAGTACAGCAGCTAAGGTTGTCTCGAATGCAAAAGAAAATATGCTAAAAGGTGAAGAATAATCAGGGCTAGCTAATGTAGGGGCCTCAGATATAGCATTTTTTATCTGATCAAAAGCATATCTAGCAGAAACTGTCCATTTCACTTCATTGTTTTTCTTTAGCATATCAGTTATATCTTTAAATATCTCTGCATAACCGGGGATGAACCTTCTGAGAAAATTAATCTTTCCAAGGAAGGTTTGTATCTCTTTCTTATTCCTTGGTAGAGATAGGGTCTGAATAGTTGAAACTCTCTTTGGGTCAATTATAACTCCCTCCTTGGAGATTATATGCCCTAGTAATTTCCCTTCCTTTACAACAAATAAAGATTTCTTCGGATTGATGGATATGCCAAATTTCCTGCACCTGTCAAAAACCTTGCTCAAGTGTTTTAAATTATTTTCATCAGAATTAGAGAAAATAGTTAAATCATCTAAATAAATGACAATAAATTCAGATGTTTTACCTACAAATTCTAGATCCATGGCTCTCTGGAAAGTGGCTCCAGCATTTGTTAACCCAAATGGCATTCTAGCATACATAAATGTACCCCAAGGAGTGGTGAAAGCAGTTTTGTCTTGGTCAGCTTGACTTACCATGATCTGGTTGTAACCAGAAAATCCATCTAGAATAGAAATCCTATTTGCACCTAAAACTTTCTGAAGTATGTGATCCATTTTAGGCAATGGATAGTTATCCTTTAAAGATGATTTGTTCAGATTTTGGAAGTCTACACATAGCCTAATCTCACCATCTTTATTTCTGACATGAACTAGGTTAGCTACCTAATCAGAATACCTTAAAGGTACTATGATATGAGCATCAAGCAGATTTTTAAGTTCTTTCTCAATATTTGGAAGTAGTATGGGATCGATTCTTCTTAGGTTTTGTTGAAAGGGTTTTGCTTCTAGTTTCAAAGGATGTGCTCAATCAAAGATGTATCATAATTTTTTAACTCATTATAAGACCAGGCAAAAACATCTTTGTAATTTATAAGAAGATTCAAGTATTTGATTTTTACATCTGAAGGCAAGCTGGATGACAATTTAACATTTCTTACATCATTCAAAGTCCCAATATTGCATTCTTCAATTTCTTCTTCAGGTGAATTAAACAAGGGGTTTTTAGAGACATCATTATTATCAAATAGTTTTTCCAATGGAACTAATCCTTTAGGAATAAAATTATTAGATAATTGGATGATATCATGATCAATAATTTTAGGACTGAATGAAGTTTCTGGATTTAGGTGATTTGATTCTTGAACATCATTTTGATCTTCTTCAATTTGCATATTTGAGAATTCATCAATGACTTGAAGGAAAGATTTTAATTTTTCATCATCTTCAAAAATCTGCCAGTGTTTAAGGTTATCAGGAATTGATGGTCTATACTTTACTTGAATTTGGTACTCTAACAATACTGGCTCGGGGATTTTGAAAGAGCTTGCTAAGACAGCTAGTGAGTCAGCATGCATATTTTCATCTCTGGAATAGCAGTTATGTTAAATCCTAGGAAGAAATTTTCAATTGTGTCCCAAACTTCATTTCTATAAGACCTGAGCCTTGGTTTTTTTGTTTGACACAGATTTCTAACCTGCTTCACTATAAGGTCGGAATCAGAAAAGACACTCAAGTTTTGAACCTTTAAACTCTTAGCTAGCTCAAGACCAAGAAGAAAAGCCTCATACTCAACCACATTATTGGTGACCTCAAATTCAAGTTTACATGACTGAGTTATATTTTCTTTATTTGGTGAAATTAAAACAATTTCTGCTCCTGCTCCTTTTGAGCAAGAGCCATCAAAATAAAGTTTCCAGATATCTGATTCTACAATTTTTGGTTTGGAAACTATATTTTCAATGGCAAGTTGAGTGTTTGATGAATTTTGTGAAGATAACTGAAAGAAACCAAAATCCTGGTCTATTGGATAGATAGGGAGGTTTTTTGCTTGAACGGACCTACAAACAATATGAATGAATCTGAATTCCCTAGATAACATCAAATGTTCACCTCCATAGACTGGAATAGTAGCAAAAGACATGTCCATCTGAAGTGGTCCTACAATTTTAGCACAACATGATCTAGATAGGAGCATGCCAAACTTGGCAGGAATATCATTGACAACTATGTCTAAAACTATACTTTTGACAGGTATTTGAGCTAAGCTCACAACTAGGTCTTTGATAAATCCTAGGCATGGTACTTTCTTTGAATCAAAGGTGTAAAGATCATGATAAGAACGGGTAACTTGTAACTGAAGTTGGTCCATAATTACCTTTGGCATAAGGTTATGAGAAGCTCCAGAATCCAACATGCAGTTATACAAAAGAAAGTCATGAGCTTTTAAAGTTACATAAAATGGTGGAACAATTTCATCAATCATATCAGAACTAGGGCCAAACACTACTGAGGGCTTTTCATCTTGCAAACTAATAACATCTCCCTCAGCATCTACACTAGAGGACTGTATCCATTTAGACACTTGATTTTTATAACCAGGGTTTTTGGAAAGTTCAGCTAAAGGTATAGGAATCTTGACCCTTTCCAATTCCTTTTCAATATTAAAAGTTGTCAAAATAGTCTTGTCAAATGAAAAGGTTTCAGTGGATAACTCTATAGTTTGAGGTGTTGGAGTTTGTGTTTGAATGGATTTTATTTCAAGTTCAATTATAGTGGTAGATTTGAAGGTCTACCAGGACCTGATCTAGGTCTTAGATCATACCTCTTATTCAATTCTACATTCAGAAATTCAGAGAATGTTAGGTATTTTGAAAGTTGAGCATCTCCTTGTTCTTGTTCAAAATACTTAGGTGAAGATGAAGGAACTATTGCCATTTGTACTATTGAAGAATAAATATTATTGATATCTTCAGTGATTAAAGGGCCTGTATCCTATGACTATTGATCATTAATCAACAAAGGTGGTTGAACATTTTGATCAGAACCTAGTCTCTGAAGAATCTGCATTTGAGGAGTTCTTTGGAATTGAGTTTGAGCTTGAGGTCTGACAGCAGTTTGCTGAGAAGTTCTAGGTTGTGTTTCAATTTTAGAAATCCTATTAGAAAGGTTTCTAAGTAAAGATGTAATTTCATCAATTTTCTAATCTTCAAGTTTAGATTTGGAAGAAGATGAGTCATCAACCCTAGCTTTTAGTTTTCTTTCTTCTTTCTCTGCTTTAGCTTTAAGTTTGCCAGAAGCTGACCTATTAGCTTCTACCTCTATAGCATTTGTTTGCATGTCTTCTAATGTATTAGAAACCCTTTCCCTTAGCATGACTACAAAGTCATCTTCAAAAGCTTTGGAAACCCTGACCTTTGCAGCTACTACTAGTGGTTTACAATCAGCAGGGATTTTATGATAGAGTTTGTTAAATATTTTGATGAATTCAGCAACTAGTTCACCAGGGTTTCTTTTCAATTCTTCAAATTCAGTAAGAAAGTAAACAGGATCTTTCTTTACTCCCCATTGGTTTTTAAAGATAGTTATGAGCTCATTCCATGTTCTAATAGAGTCAGCTCTAAGTTGCCTAAACCAGATCCTAACATTTCCTTCTAAAGATTGTACAAATAATCTCATATAAACATCTTCCTACTCTATGTTCATATTGTCAGCAAAATCTAAGAAAGATGATACATGATCCTCTACTGAGGGACCTGTTTCTCCATTAAATCTTAGTAGATGTTTTAGATATCCATTAGGAAAAATTGCCAAGTTTGTAGGGAGAACTAGAGCAACGTACCTTGCTTGCACAATAGGTTGAAAAGCCATAACAGTAGGAGGAGTGTGGGGTGATAGAGTGGATGATGATGAGGAAGAGGAATATGATGAAGATGAAGGAAATGAAGATGAATCGGTAGGGGTATTAGTATGTGGAGAGGAGAAAGAGGGAGGAGACCTCTTTGAGGATTTCAAAGGGATTTTAATAACCAACTTTTGAACTCCTGATGGAGAGTATTCCTTATTATCAAACAAAGGATTTGAATAGACAGAAAATGTCTCTTCAAGATTAGTAGAGGTTGATGGAATAGAATAAGGAGTTTGAGTAATGAAGTCTGCAGGCTTGAATTCGGGTAAATGTAAACCCAATTATTCCTCAAATGATGGTGATTTGATAGGAATGGATGGGAATTTATATGAATTAATTGATTGTATTAAAAAGGCTGATGGAAGATCTACTCCTCTAGAATGGAGTTTAGAAACCCTAGGTGGTAGTTTAGTCCAATCAAGATGGGATGACACATATGGAAAATGATCTATAGATGAGACATCTTCAAGGTGTAAATATGAAGAAGAAGAAGGGGTTCTATGTCTTCTCCTTGAATAGGCTCCTCTAATAAGTCTTTCTGGATCTGGTAGAGGGTTAACAATATCATAATCGTAAGGTGATCTAGTATGCTTAAAAGGAGCCAGCTTGGACCAATGGAATCGCCAGGTGAAAGATTTTGACCTATATCCCAATCCTCTATTCACCTTAAAGGAAAGGGAGAATCGTTTCCCTAGGGAAAATTTAGCTTTCAATCTTTCACTCCCTGGCAACGGTGCCAATCTGATGTTTACCTTTGAGATAACCTAAGGTTTATTAGTTATGCCAAAGCATCTATAATGTTTTGTTGTTTTAGATGATTGGATGACCAGTGAACTATTTATAAACAGGTGCGTTAAACTTAGATAAATTCTTAATAAAATAAGAGGTTGTTCTCTAACTGCACATGGTTATTTTGATTTTAGTGGGATGGAGAAGTAGAATATGAAGAGTTATAATTGATTTAATATTCAAACTGAGTATTTAACCATTTATAAGCATAAATTAAGAAAACAGTGTTTTCTTAATCAACAAAATATAATTCGACTATCACAGATATCTAGTGCAATTTATACTCAAAGAGGAATTTACAATAAAAAACAGTTCTATGAATTTATCTCTTATTTAAATTACAACTTCACAGTGGATCCAAAATGAAACTGAAGTTCGATTATATTTTAAATCGGATAACTGCAAAAGACATGATTTATATGAACAAGACATAAGGAATAAACACGATTGAATACAACTCACTAAGAGACAAACCATATGAGGCAAATCCCGAATCTTTTATTATCTCAAAAATGCTCCAACTTAGTACAAATCTGCTTGATAACTTGTTCAAGGGTTCAACCCTTAATACTTTGACAAAATGAAGTATTTATACAAAATTTACAAAAATATTACAATTAATGCCTGAGTGACATGACATTCTATTATTGACTTTGAACTAACAAAAAAGAAATAATGCGATCAAAAGGAATGAATCTGGTAAAGTGACCTGGACATCTGGCCCTGCTTTGGAGGAGAACAGTTGCTGAGTGGCCACTATTCGGGTGTTGTGCTGGTGAAGTTGATCTGTCTTTTTAATCCTGGAATTCACACAACTTATCCCACCACTATTCATCTGGAATAGCAATCTTTGTTACCTTAAGGTAGATCTCATCTACGTCATTATACACAGCAAAAGTGGGTTTTACTGCAAAAATGTGTTTTATCTCGTGTTGGATAAAATTTGCGTTGTTGATAGCTTCGTAAAAAGATCTCCCTGTCATCGCACCTTTGATGTTGGAAGACTTAGTTGTATCCTTTGCAATGTCTTGAAGCTTCTTCATGTAATCTTACCTAGCCATCAATTTGTCATTGATCACAAATAGAGAAGGCAGACCTTTGTTGTTCAATGCATCTATTCTAGTGAAAAACCTATTAACTGCTACCTCTAGAGTGTGACATTTCTCTGTCAATTGTACAACCAAGTTCTTCTTTGTTAGAACTTTCTTTACCTCCAGATGGTTTCTATTCTGTCATCTACTCCTAGATAATCCAGATCATATATGTTTTTGGAATTGAGGAACTTTATGATGTTGTTGGTTGTAGCAGGCATTTCTCCCAATTCAGCATTAAAAGTGGAAATAGTTTGCTTGGATTTCTCCATCAATTCCTTCTGCTCGAATATTATCTCGATAGATGGCTAGATTTCATCTATTTCTTCAATGATATTGTTCCATATGATTTCTTTAACATGAGCCAATGTGTAGCCAATAGAGGACTCATCTTCTGACTTCTTCCATGCCTCTATCCAATTTTGAGCTCTCTGAAGCTCTACTGCATGAAAAGTCTCAGTCTTTGTTTGATGATCTTGTAGAATATTGACTTGACCCTACAATATTTTGATCTCTTCGGTTTGGAGAGACATGTTATGTACTACATTTACCAACTGATCAGCAGCATCCCCTGTGCTTGTTGTTGAAGATGTGATTGTAGGAATGGTTGTGATATGGAGTGCTTCCAAAGAGACAACAATCATTTTAGTAGCTTTCTCCTTTTATTTAATCATCTTTTCCATATATGTCTCCATTTGCTTCAACTATGCACTCTGCTCCATGATGAGCTTCATCGTGTCTGCCTTTTGTGTCTCTGTTTCTTCAATATCCTTGGCCAAAGGATCTCTGTAGCTGGAAATTTCAACTGCTTCCTTAAGGTTGCTATGTCTAAATCCTTTTTCTTTACAAGCTCTTCTGCAGCATTGATGTTTGCAGGGTCATAACCCACTTTGATCACCAAATCCTCCAGAGTTTTGACCCTGGTGTCTTTGGAAAGTACAGAGACCTTCTCCATCTTTATTTGCGAGTGAACATTGGCTAATGTAACCTACAGCTTAGACAAACTCATAGCAGTGTTAGTGACAGTGGAAAATATCATTTCTCCAGTCTGCTTGTGCATCTCCATTTGGTCAATGGGATGTATGTCTTTTACATCAAATCAAATGTTGTTTTCTTGTAGTTTGATGCTGCCTTAGGCTGGGGAACCTACGCCTGGAGGAATGCCATTTTCATTTTACCTTTCTTTGAATCAAAGGTTGATAGGAGCCTGCTTTGAGAACTGGAAGTCTGCTTCTAGAACTAATTGTAGGTTTTAATCTTCAAGGCCTCATTCCTTACCTTTATCTCCTTAAAAATGTCCATTATATTTTTCTCTGTCTCCACTGTAGTAGATGTGTTGGTCTGCATTTTCTCTTGATCATGTGAATCCATAGAGGTAGTGGGAGACAGTGTGGTCTGATCACCCACTAATGAGGAAACAAGTGGCTCATTAGAGGTGATAATTCTCCTACTCTGAATCTTTCCTGAGGCTTAGTTTGGAACTAAGCTTGGCCTTCTTCCTATACATAATTTTGAGTCCTTCATTGAAAATTTTAGTCCCTGAAGGGGACTGTTCTTCTCTGCTTCTCTTTGTTGTTTTCTCCTGCATGGTACGAGTTTGTACTGTAGAGGATGATACCAGCTACTCTTCTGCCTCTCATAGGGTATTCTCAACCCATTCTAGCTGGTTTTTGTACTTCTCTATCTTTGGTCTGGCTGTGTTAAAATAAGCAGTCGATTTGGTTTTTCCTCTTAATTTAGAAATGATCCCTAATGGATCATATGACCAGGTAAAGCTAAGGCTGAACTGCATTTCTTTTAGTAACTTATCTGCTTCTTCCCCTGTTGCCCTGTTGTTGCAAATGACAGGCCCAACTTGTGTTTTAATTTTGAAATGGGACTTCTTCTTGGCAGCTACAAAGTGGATCTCATCCATATTGAGCATTTGCCTTATGTACTCTAGAGAAAAAATCCACATTGGGAGGAATTTAAGTAGCTCTTAAGGTGCAAGCTCACACCCAAATATTCTTAACTCTATATAGTTTTGGCAGAGGTACCAATCCCCCTTTTGAACTTAGTCTGATAGCTGAAACACTTTTCTAATTTCCTCACTGATCCTCGGTTATGTTCTGCCGCCTAAGAGACTGATTGTTGGATGCACAAACATCTCTATGAATTGTTTGTATGCGTATTCCTTTTGTTCCTTCATCACCAGAGTAGTCCAAAAGATGATTGATTGTTGGTTCCCTTCTGCATCCAGCTTTTGCAAAGCAAGTTTGATGTTGTCTCCTTGAAAATATAAGAACATATAAACTAACACAGAGGCATATTTGAACACCTCCTCAGTCTAGAATTTGATAAACATCTCATGAATTAAATCTGCAAGAAATTGGCTAAAGTTAAACATGATGGAGGGCTTAGAATCAACAGAGAAAATGGACAGAAATCCTACGATGGCCTCATCTACCCACTAATATAAGTAGTAGCCAAGGAGGTAAGAGATAAATGTGATAATCTACTTGGGTCTCTCAGGGAAAATAGAGGAGGGATAGGGAGGATTTTTCTTTGGCAATGAGGCATCTTCTGTTAAGAAAGTTCAAGGGTTTTGGCCCTCTTGGAAAAGTATGATTTCTTGTACAATTCAACAAGTGCTTCACAGGAAAAGGGGGTGGAATTCTCTACTGTGGGGGCTTGCATCATTTGGTCTATGGCTTGAGGAGTGATAGTGAACAGGATTTCTCCAGTCGAGGCAATGATGGCTCTTTGGCTTGGCAAATAATAGGCATGAAACTTCCTAACAAATTATGGGGTGTTGTGGGTACGAGGAAAAACATAGTGGGGTAAATTGGATTCCCACAGTTGAATGTCATCGGATTTGTCTATGTATTTGTCCTCGAGCCAGCAATACATCTCAAAAAGGTCAAATTCGTAGAGAGTTTCATGGATTTTAAGGTCTCTATCAGCCAAAGGGATGTGGTGAAAATCAATGGGAGGATAGATCAAGGATTGACAGGTTCTTCTGGTCCCTTGTCCTTTGGAGGCATCTTCGAATGAGGCTTAGGAAAATAGTGAAAATAGGATTAGAAGCTTCGATACAAAGAGAGGAGTCAGGATTTGGGGCAAAAACAGAAGTAATAGGCTGAAAACAAGTGAGCAGACAGTGTCGCTGGAGGGTGAAAATGTCATAATTTAGTCTAACAAACCTATAACAAAGCAATAATAGTGACAGTGCATGAATTCAGTAACCAGTTAATGAGTGAAAGGGAGGTTTATATAACAGTGTAGTTTTTACATTGAAGGTAGTGCGAGTCCATTAGGTTAACGGATAAACCAATTGATTGCTTAGCGGCTTAATTTTGGAGGGAGCGGATGTAATTGGTAGAGTTAACGAGAAAACGATGTGGCGGAAGGTGAGTGGCAGGAGCGCAACGGGTAGGAGAGTGGTATCAGGAGGCGAAGAAACTGCTTTTCGGAGGGGGGTGGAAGCATTAACGATTTCGCCTTAGGGGAGTCCGAAAAGCTTTGGTGTTGACATGTAAGGGTAGGCGTGGTTTCGAATACCGCCCATTTCATACCCCCCTCCGATGGTAAATTTCGGATGGTTGGGGGCGGGGGAGGGCTGAAATGCTATACAAGTAGTCGGATCATGGGAGATGGGCAAAGATGAGGTGAGAGGTGGCAGAGAGTTAACGTGATGTGACGGGGCACTCGGTGGGGCCGGCGGGAATTAATTTATTGCATAGTGGGGAATATTTGCAATGTATGGGGGGGTAATAAAACTTAGGAATAGGTGGGTGGAGGAAAAATATGAGCAGAGTGATGATTTTGGGGTTTAAAACTTAGGAATAGGGGATTAATACACCAAAATTAATTGATATATAAAACCTTAGAGCAAAACTTTAATCCTTTGCCTTTTTCTTCTGCACATGAAGATAACATTTGATATTTGACTTTAGGATAAAATCTTCATGTTTTTCCTCTAACCACCATAGTGCTTCTACCTACCCTTTTGCATTTCATTCTTTTTCTAAGCTAACATTTTCTCTTCTTGCTTTGTAGGGTGCACTTAAGCTAGCAGACCCAAATCATTTTTCTTTTATGTACATCTACCTTATCCTATCACTTATTTCACCATTGACTCAGATTAAACTGTTGAGTCAATTTTATTTCTACCTAGCTACTGATTTACCAAGTTTAAATTGTTTGGTAAACCTTCATTCACTAATCTATTTAACAGAAATTTAAATGAGTTCAGTCATGATTAAACTATATGACCTGAACGGAATTTCAATCTTTGTGGCATTCAATGATCCGGATTTAAAGAGGAACGCAAAAAATTACATATATAACCATAAATACAAAGATGCAATAGAAATAACACTTCATTTCATTAATATCAAATATTGAAATATGCTTACAGACAGAATGGAAATAAGACTAGCTAGGGTGATGGTAGCTTATCTCTGAGAAGAGATGTGGCGGCTACATGCCTCTGAACTGTGTTACAATGAGGCTCAAAGGCCTATTTATTGTTGAGAAACAATGGAAAACCCTAAACATCTAAAAACCTAACCCTAGGAGATGAAGCGCCAAACTATGGGCCTCGTTTGGGTAAATTGGTACATCAACTTCCTGGGGTCGTAACTTTGGCATACGATCTTCATTTGACGCGCACAATACCTCGTTAGAAATACCTATCCGAAGACTAGAAATTTTGAGTGAGCAACATGGATCATTGGCCCATGTTTCTCTCAGTTTTCCCAAAAAACTTCGTTTAGGGCCTCAAAACAGCTCCAGAAGTTCAGGACCCGAAAAAACTACCAAAAATAGTAAATTGTGCTACAAATAAGGAAACTGAAAAACTGAAAGAAACAATGGTGGGGGTCCAAGTGGAATAGGTGAGTGGCCACCAATATCCACTTGGATCATTCCTCCCCCCTTAGGAAGCAATGGTCCCCATTGTGTTGATTTCCTCCATGAGATGCTAAAACTTTTGTTGAACTTGGTCCCTGGAGAGCCACTTTCCTTGGTGAAGGAGCTGGCTTGCTCTGATAACTCGATATAGTTGGATCCTTTGTTGTCGGATGTTCTTGATCAGCATGTCCATTATCCGATCAGTTGTGGCTTGCTCCATGCAATCTGGATTTAACTCTGTAGGTGTGAGTTGTTCTAGAATGTTTGATGTGTCCAACACTGGTGGGAAGTATGGTCGAAGGCGATCCACATTGAACACTGGGAGAAGGCCAAGGCATGGGAGAATGCTGAGCTCAAATGCATTGCTGCCCACAACCTTGGTAATGGTGTAAGGACCATATCGGAGTGGTCTGAGTTTCTGATAGGCTCCGATAAGGCGTTCCTTCTGCAATTGCAACCAGACTTTGTCACCCACTTGAAACTTGGGTGGCACCCGATGTTGATCATGTCACTGCTTGTATTTGGCATTTGATTTCTCCATAATGTCATGGACCAGCTGGCGGATATGTTGGATGTACTCAATGAAGTTGTTTGCCTTATCGACTATTGACTGGACATGAACCGAATCTTCTTGAGTAGCTGAAAATGGTATGGCCACATCAATAGGACATAGTGGTTGGAATCCCAAGCCCACCTGAAAAGGGTTGTGGTCAGTCAAGCTGTGGAGATCCCGGTTATAGCTATGCTGGACATAAGGAAGCCTCTCATCGCATGTGTGTGGATGCTTTGAGTTGTACATGCGCAGAATGTGTACGATCATCCTGTTGATGACCTATGTCTAACCATCAGTTTGGGGATGGAAAGCTATGGACTTAGTGAGCTTGGTGTCTAGCATCGACCAGAGACTGGACCAAAATGTACTAAGGAAATTTTTATCCCGATCTAATATGATAGACTGTGTGATCCCAAAGTGTACCCACACTCATTCAAAGAAGAGTTTAGCAATGGCTTCTGTTGTGATATTATTCTTGCAGACCGCCAGAATAGCCATCTCCGAGAATCTCTCGACGACCACAAAAACACAGGCGTTGCCATGCTTAGTAGAAGGAAGGCTTGACATGTAATCCATGGAAATGTATTCCCAAGGTCGAATAGGGGTAGGAAGCGGAGTATAGAGGCCTTGCTTCTTGATGGTCGGTTTGGCAATGGTGCAGGCAGTGCAGGATCTGATGTACTTCCCGACATCCTGCTGAAGATTCGGCCAGCAGAAATACTTTTGCAGTACTACCATTGTTTTCTTGACCCAGAAATGCCCAGTGGCCCGACTGTAGTGTGCTTCCCCAACCATCTTGGCTCGCTCACTTGAAGGAACACAAAGTTGTCCCAGATGGCATAGCACGACATCATGGAGGTGAAAATCTGGAACTTGTTGACCTTCCAAGAGCATCTGGTATGGGTGTCCGAACTCTAGGTCGCTTTTGTAGAGAAGTGGCCAATCAGAAGTCTCGTGCCCACAAGAGTTGAGCACGGTGGTCAATGCCATGATCGGTGGTCGACTGAGGCTGTTTGCAACATTATTGGTGCTACCCTTCTTATACTTGATATTCAAATGGAACTGCTATAGGTATGTGGACCACTTTTGATGGCGATCATTCTACAACTTCCCTTGTGTCTATATGAACTGCAGGGATCGGTGATCTGTGTGCATGACTGTTTCCTTCCCCAAAATGTAATGCTTCCATTGTCGAAAAGCCTGTACAATTGAATACATATCTTTGTCATAAGTGGGATACTTTCAGACTGTGTCTGAAACTATCTCACTGTGATATGCCACTGGATGCCCCTGTTGAGTAAGGACTGCCCCAATAACATAGTCAGAGGCATCTATCTCGATCTAAAATAGATGTTGCAAGTCTGGTAAAGTGAACACTAGAGCAGAGTAGAGGCATTGTTTCAACTCTACAAATGCCTTCTGTTGAGATTCAGACCAAAAGAATTTTTCTTTTTCTCCTCCCTTGGTGACTTGACTCAAGGGCCAAGTGATATGAGAGAATCCCAACACGAACCTGCAGTAGAAATTGGCAAGACCTAGAAAGCTACGGAGCTTTGTCAGAGTGGTTGAGGTTGGCCAATCCCAAATGACTTGGATCTTGGCTAAATCCACATGCACCCCTCTTTAATCAATAATGTATCCCTATTGGGTTCTGTTATATTCTTTCCACGACTAGCCCATGTAGTTAACTGGGGGTTAGAGGGGGGGCGAAGCCCCCCCCCCCCTTCGTTGCGTCGATTGCATAGTGGGGGGGTCACAGGGGGTTTGAGGGGTGCAGTTAACCCCACTCTATGGGGTCCAGGGCAGCGCCCCTGAAAATTTTGGTTTTGGAACTTATGTTAGGTTGGGCGGACCCACCTATGGTTTTGTGCATGATTTTCGCACATGTTTTTGGATGCGATGGTTTTCGGTCCATGGTTTTGGACGAGATGGTTTTTCGGTCCATGGTATTGGATGCTTCAACATGTATAAATATGTATTATAACATTGAAAGGAACATAATGAAAAAATCAAGCTGGTAGTCCCAGTTTTCGGATCCAGGGGAAAATCTTTGTGTATATGTGTTTTATGTGTTATGCTCTCGCATTGTTTATTTTATGTGTTTTAGAATTTTTATGCAGGTAATTTCCTTACGGGGTGAAAACCTACATTTGGTATCAGAGTTGTTTTGGCTTCAAGGGGATGCCTTTGTTGCTGAGGGGTTTCACTCGGGCTTGTGGTAGACCCTGTTCAGTGGGAGATCTGCGAGATCGATTCTGGTGGTGAAAGAAGATGGTGAGCAGTGGAAAGATAGAGATAAGAAATTTAATGGTCAAAGTTTTGAGTTGTCGAAACTCAAGATGGAGGATCTGTTGGTGGATAAAGATCAGTGGATTGCGGTAGATCCAGGTACTAAACCAACAGGAGTGTTCGATGAAGAATGGAAGAAGTTGGATCAGAAGGCTAAGAGCACAATACGATTGTGTGTCTCAGATTCAGTAATGTTGAATGTATCAAGGGAAGCTACGATGAAGGCTTTATGGGACAAGTTAGGGACTTTGTACCAATCTAAGTCTCTGGTGAATAAACTGTTCCTGTGGAAAAAGTTGTATAACCTGAGGATGAAAGATGGAGACTCGGTGACAGAGCATTTGAATGCATTTAACATTGTGGTAAGTCAGTTAGCATCTGTTGATATTAAAAATTCAGATGAAGATAAGTGCATTAGTTTGTTGTGTTCTCTACCAGATTTGTGGGATAGTCTGGTTATTGCAATAAGTAGCAATGCAAATGCCTTGCAGTTTGATGAAATAGTCTCATCCTTGCTGACGGAGGAGATGAGACGGAAAAATATGGAGAGCTAGAATGGTGATGCCTTGTCTGTACGAAGATGGTCCCAGAACAGAAACAAAAATAAGTCATCGAGTGGGAGATCTAAATCTCCAGGAAAACCTGTAAAGGTGGTGTGCTAGAAATGCAGAAAGGAAGGGCACTAAAAAAGGGACTGTAAATCTAAAGCTCCTGATAAAGGAAAGGGATCTGATGATGCTCCTTCTGTAGAGGCGAAAACCACCTCAGATGAAGGTGGGGATGTGTACTTGGCTTCTTCAAGTACACATGTAGATCATGAGGCATGGTTGATTGACTCAGGTGCATCCTTTCACTTCACTCCCCATAGAGAGTGGTTCTGTGAGTATGAGAATTACAATGGTGGTGACATCTTCTTAGGGGATGATAGGAAGAACAGAATCATTGGTCACGGAAAAGTAAAGTTGAAGTTGCAAGGTGGAAGGGTTAGAACACTTCTGGGCATTCTGCATATTCATGCATTGGCCAGAAATCTGATTTCCGTAAGCAAGTTGGATGATGCGGGTGTAAAAACAGTGTTCGAGAAGGATACCTGCAAGATGGGTCGGGAGCACTGGTATTGATGCGGGGAGTTCGGATTGGAACTTTGTACAAGCTAAAAGGTAGAACAATTTTTGATGGGTGCAACAGTTCCGTGGTTCCTAAAAGTGGAGCAGAAAATCTAGTGGTCTCTGGAGAGAAGACCATGTTGTGGCATCAAAGGCTTGGACATATTGTAGAGAAGGGCCTTCGAATACTTCATGGTAAAGGTATGGTAGAAGGTATGAGAAATAGCTCTCTGGATTTTGATTTCTGTGAAAATTGTGTATATGGGAAGCAGAATCAGGTGAGTTTCCCCTTTGGTGGTAAGAGGGCGAAACAGATATTAGAGCTTGTGCACAGTGATGTGTTTGGACCTGTGAATATTCCATCACTGGGTAAGTCTGTGTACTATGTATCATTTATAGATGACTTCTCAATTAATATATGGATATATTTCCTTAAGAAGTGTAGAAACTTTGAATAATTTAACACATATTCAATGGAGATTATCCTGATCATGTACTATTTTGGAAAACATACACAATACATAAGCTCCTCTACGTTGATCATCAATATAGCAGCATCAATAACAATAAAACATCAAGAGCATTCACACATTAACACAGTATGTATCCCGGGGAAAGCATCTCGCTAAAAACCCCAACTATCTGTATATTAATTATTGAGTCATGTAACATTACATAGCATAATACTTCTCACAAGTATCTCCACCTCTGTTACACACAATACAGCTCAGATCTGATCTCCAAATCTCTTCCACTGCTTGCCTGCCTCCACTGCTCAAGAACTGATGAGAATGGCTCACCAAACTCGTTTTTCACCTGCAAAATAGTCACTCACACTTTGTTGGACGTGAGCACAAGCTATAATGTGGGAAAATACGTGAGCAAACTCATTTGCATACTCAATCCCTTGATTGTGCAATATCTGGTGCACAACTATAGTCACAACTGATAGCAATCTGATTCTCTACCACCTGTCCCTGTTGAACTGAACATGCACTGACATGCAACTGAGTTAACTGATGTATTCATTAGTTGTATTATGAGTTAATAACTTGTGAATTAATTAATAACTAATTCACCCAACTCATCTCTAGTCTATTTGCCAGTTAGACTAAATACAACCAGTTTAACAAAGCTAAAATGAACACAACTCCATCAACTCCACAATCAACTCCACCAAACTCAACTGATTGAGTTCTAACTGAAGTCATGCATGCAACAACTCAACTGACTCATAAGAAAAGCGTATTTCCTTCTGACAGCTGCATGTGCCACCTCTGTAGCTCAAACTGAAGTGCTCCAAGAGAATAAGATTAAGTTTATAGTCCAAATATTATTGTGAGATAATAATATTTGACTTTTCTATTTTTGACAGCCAGTCTAAAAATAGACTTTGATCACTCACACTGTGATCACTCACACTTTCATCAAAAATAGAAGTCCATCTATTTTTTCCCAACTTGATCAATCATCCATAAACAGCAACCTGAAATCCATAGACATGATCCATATGTCTAAAAATAGACATAGTATAGACTTGCGCCAAAAATAGCTTGCGGGCCCACTTAGTGAAGGCGACTCTTTTCTCTAAGCTCCATCATCTTGTTGCAATCTCAACACTCCCTCTCGATAAGATATGGATTATCAGCAACCCCTATCCTGCCTCGGTGGTACTCGAATTTGCTCCTGGTGAGAACCTTCGTCAGAATATCAGCATCCTGATCCTCCGTTGGAATGTACGAAAGTAACATGATCCTCCGCTGCACACAATCTCTGATATGATGGTACCTGATGTCAATATGTTTAGATCTATCATGAAATACAGGATTAGCCGAGAGTTTAATGCAACTCTGGTTATCACAGTAAATCACAGTAGGATCCAAATGAGAACCGAACAAACCAACTAGGATCTTCCTCATCCATATAGCCTCGCATGCAGCCAAACTTGCTGCCATATACTCGGCCTCCGCTGAACTGAGTGCCACGGATCTCTATTTCCTGATGTACCAAGAAACTACTGTCGATCCAATACTGAAGACCCCTCCTGATGTGCTCTTTATGTCTGTTGGGCTCCCTGCCCAATCTGCATCCGTGAAGCCACATAGCTTCACCTCATACTCCTGTCTGTACCACAAACCATATCCCGATGTGCCTCTCAAGTAGTGCAATACATGCTTGCCCGCCTTCCAGAAGAGCTTGGTAGGCTCAACCATAGCTTGTGAAAGTTGGTTAACTGCATAGCATATATCAAGTCTTGTATTGACCAAATACATCAGCGACCCCACCAACTGTCGATAAACAGTGGCATCCACTTCTTCTCCCGAAGTGGCATCCTCCTTCCTCCAACCTCCAGGAAGAGGAGTATCAACAGGCTTGCAGCCATGCATGTTGAACTTCTCCAGTATCTCCCGAGCATACTTGCCCTGAGAAACAAACAGTCCACCACTACGCTGCCATATTTCCAATCCCAGGAAATAGTGAAGGAGGCCCAAATCCTTCATCTCAAACTCTGTAGCAAGATCCTTCTTGCATGACAGTATCAACAGCTCATCACCGTTAGAATCAAATCATCAACATACAGTACAATGATAAGCAACTTACCCTCCACCACAATCTGGTATAGGTTCGGATCCGCCTCGCTCTTGGAGAATCCAAGTCCTCTAAAATAGTTGTCTATCCGTGTGTACAAAGCACGTGGTGCTTGCTTCAACCCATACAGCGCTCTCTTGAGCCTGCACACATGCGACTCGCTGTTGAAGACTTCAAAGCCTTCGGGTTGCTCAATGTACACCTCCTCCTCAATGACTCCGTTGAGGAACGCAGTCTTCACATTCATTTGATGAATGTGCCATCCCATCTGCGCTGAGAGAGCAAGAATCGTCCGTATGGAAGAATACCTTGTGACAGGTGCAAAGGTCTCCTCATAATCAATCCCCTCAATCTGTGAAAAGCCTCGAGCAACAAATCTTGCCTTGTACTTCTCCACACTCCCGTGAGCTACCTGCTTAACTTTGTAGATCCATCTCGAACCCACCACTGATTTCCCTTCCGCTCTAGGAACAATCTCCCATGCACTGTTTCTGACAATAGAATCATACTCTTCCACCATGGCGTCTACCCATGCGGGATCCTCCACAGCTTCCTCGAAAGAGGATGGCTCAGTCACAACACACTTGCTCATAAGAGCCATGTATCCAGTGTACCGATCAGGTGACTGTCTCTACCTGCGTTGGGCTGTAGGTGGTCCTACAACTTTCTCTGCATCTTGAGCCAGTCGCTCAGCTTCTGTCAAGCGCTTTCGCCCTCTGATGGTTGGCGCTGCATGAGTGGTCTCTTCCACTCCATGAACCTCGTCCTGTGGCTGATCCACGTCCTGAAGCTCATCCTTAGGAACTAATAGCTCCTCATCTGCATTCAAGTGTAGCTCCCTCTCAAGCGAACACTTCATGGCTTTCTCCTCCTGAAATTTTATATCCCGTGCACAACAGTTTTACCACTGTCTGGCAAATACACACGATAGTTGTGGGGTGTATCAGTGTACCCCACAAATATCCCAACCTCTGCGGTCGGCTCCAACTTCTTCCTGGCATCCTTTGTCACATGCATGTAAACGTTAGCACCAAAAATCCTCAAATGAGAAAGATCAGGCTTCTTACCAAAATAAGCCTCCTCGGGTGTACTCATGCCAAGTATCCTATGAGGACAACGGTTCTGCACATAAACTGTTGTATTGCATGCTTCCGCCCACAAGTGAAGGGGTAGGCCCTGATCATGCAACATTGCCTGTGCAGCACCCACAATCGTTCTGTTCTTCCGCTCAGCTACCCCGTTTAGTTGTGGGTTATGGGGAGCTATGAGCTCTCTACGAATCCCTTCTGTCTTGCAGAAATCCTTGAACTCGTCCCAGATGTATTCACCACCATTATCGCTCCTAAGAGCCTTCACCTTCTTCCCCGACTCCTTCTCGACCAGTGCTTTGAATTCACAGAACTTTGAATATGTCTCGCTCTTCTTCTGCATGAAGAAGATCCAGCACTTACGAGAGAAATCATCAACAAAAATCACATAATACTTGTGTTTTGCTGTCGAAGCAAATAAGAAAGGTCCACACACGTCTGTGTGAATTCTCTCAAGGATCGTCGTGGCGCGACTATCCTTCTCGTGAAAGGTGGCTTTCACAAACTTCCCCAAAGTACACCCCTTGCACTGATCTGACTGGGCAAGTGTGCCTTTAGGAAGCCCTGTAGTGATCTGCTGCAGTATCTTCAAGGCTCCATGGTGAAGGTGACCCAATCTCCTGTGCCACAACTCGCCATCATCCCGGCTCACCAATCCTTCTGTCTTGCCTGCCATTGCTGCGCATCCATCTACATGCAACTGATAAAGGTTCCTCACTCGAACCCCTATCTTTCGGGTCTCACCAGTTGTCTTGCTGCGCAGGAAAGCCTTTCCCTCGCTGAAAACAACATCATACCCCTTGTCTTCTAACATCGCCACTGAGATAAGATTCTTCTTCAATCCTAGAACATGCATGACTTCCTTCAATACAAAGGGTTTACCAGACTCCCTCTCAAAGGAAATGGTACCGATACCGGTCGCACTGTATCTACCATCATCGCCCATCTCGATGTGCACTCCAAGATCTTTGTCCTCCAGATCAGAGAACAAATCTCTATCTCCCGTCATGTGAAAAGACGCACCACTGTCCAAGAACCACACTGATCCCATCACACTTGAAACCAAGCATGCGATCAATGAAAAATCAAGCTCAAACTGAGAAGCTAAGGCCTCTCCCCCTGCAGATCCAGCAGCTTGCTTGTTCTTCTTCTTCTGCAGACAATTTGTGGCATAGTTTTCGTGCTGGTGACAGTGAAAACACTTCACCTTGGACATATCCTGCTTCTTGCCTTTCGCACCAGACTGAGAAGCTTTCTTGTTCTTCCCCTTCTTTGCTTTGGCAGCCAAAGCGCAATTCTCTTCATCAGATACCTTTGATGAAGATCCATTCTCACCTTTATTGTTACTGAGTTTATCCTTCAGCGCCAGGTTGCTCTTGCTTTGGAATAACATTCGCAATCCATTGAAAGACATTTCAACAACACTGCTGCAAATTCGAATTCCACCAGCTCCAACTCAACTGCTTCCGATCTAGAATTCGTGAGAACACAATATTTCTCGTACAGAGATTGATTGTATGGGCATTCACCGGATATCTCACCTTCCAAAGGAAGGATGAATCCAGAGGCTACCTGGCCCGATTACAGACTCTGCCTGAAGAAATAGAATGTAAACACTTCTTGAATAGTAGATCTGATGATCAATCCTCGCTTGATATCATGTAGAAATCTCTTCTACAAATCAAGCAGCTCTGATACCATGTAGAAACTTTGAATAATTTAACACATATTCAATGGAGATTATCCTGATCATGTACTATTGCGGAAAACATACACAATACATAAGCTCCTCTACGTTGATCATCAATATAGCAGCATCAATAACAATAAAACATCAAGAGCATTCACACATTAACACAGTATGTATCCCGGGGAAAGCATCTCGCTAAAAACCCCAACTATCTGTATATTAATGATTGAGTCATGTAACATTACACAGCATAATACTTCTCACAAGTATCTCCACCTCTGTTACACACAATACAGCTCAGATCTGATCTCCAAATCTCTTCCACTGCTTGCCTGCCTCCACTGCTCAATACCTGCTCAAGAACTGATGAGAATGGCTCACCAAACTCGGTTTTCACCTACAAAATAGTCACTCACACTTTGTTGGACGTGAGAACAAGCTATAATGTGGGAAAATACGTGAGCAAACTCATTGGCATACTCAATCCCTTGATTGTGCAAGATCTGGTGCACAACTATAGTCACAACTGATAGCAATCTGATTCTCTACCACCTGTCCCTGTTGAACTGAACATGCACTGACATGCAACTGAGTTAACTGATGTATTCATTAGTTGTATTATGAGTTAATAACTTGTGAATTAATTAATAACTAATTCACCCAACTCATATCTAGTCTATTTGCCAGTTAGACTAAATACAACCAGTTTAACAAAGCTAAACTGAACACAACTCCATCAACTCCACAATCAACTCCACCAAACTCAACTGATTGAGTTCTAACTGAAGTCATGCATGCAACAACTCAACTGACTCATAAGAAAAGCGTATTTCCTTCTGACAGCTGCATGTGCCACCTCTGTAGCTCAAACTGAAGTGCTCCAAGAGAATAAGATTAAGTTTATAGTCCAAATATTATTGTGAGATAATAATATTTGACTTTTCTATTTTTGACAGCCAGTCTAAAAATAGACTTTGATCACTCACACTGTGATCACTCACACTTTCATCAAAAATAGAAGTCCATCTATTTTTTCCCAACTTGATCAATCATCCATAAACAGCAACCTGCAATCCATAGACATGATCCATATGTCTAAAAATAGACATAGTATAGACTTGCGCCAAAAATAGCCTACGAACCCACTTAGTGAAGGCGACTCTTTTCTCTAAGCTCCATCATCTTGTTGCAATCTCAACACTCCCTCTCGACAAGATATGGATTATCAGCAACCCCTATCCTGCCTCGGTGGTACTCGAATTTGCTCCTGGTGAGAGCCTTCGTCAGAATATCAGCATCCTGATCCTCCGTTGGAATGTACGAAAGTAACATGATCCTCCGCTGCACACAATCTCTGATATGATGGTACCTGATGTCAATATGTTTAGATCTATCATGAAATACAGGATTAGCCGAGAGTTTAATGCAACTCTGGTTATCACAGTAAATCACAGTAGTATCCAAATGAGAACCGAACAAACCAACTAGGATCTTTCTCATCCATATAGCCTCGCATGCAGCCAAACTTGCTGCCATATACTCGGCCTCCGCTGAACTGAGTGCCACGGATCTCTGTTTCCTGCTGTACCAAGAAACTGTTGTCGATCCAATACTGAAGACCCCTCCTGATGTGCTCTTTATGTCTGTTGGGCTCCCTGCCCAATCTGCATCCGTGAAGCCACATAGCTTCACCTCATACTCCTGTCTGTACCACAAACCATATCCCGATGTGCCTCTCAAGTAGTGCAATACATGCTTGCCCGCCTTCCAGAAGAGCTTGGTAGGCTTAACCATAGCTTGTGAAAGCTGGTTAACTGCATAGCATATATCAGGTCGTGTATTGACCAAATACATCAGCGACCCCACCAACTGTCGATAAACAGTGGCATCCACTTCTTCTCCCGAAGTGGCATCCTCCTTCCTCCAACCTCCAGGAAGAGGAGTATCAACAGGCTTGCAGCCATGCATGTTGAACTTCTCCAGTATCTCCAGAGCATACTTGCCCTGAGAAACAAACAGTCCACCACTGCGCTGCCATATTTCCAATCCCAGGAAATAGTGAAGGAGGCCCAAATCCTTCATCTCAAACTCTGTAGCAAGATCCTTCTTGCATGACAGTATCAACAGCTCATCACCCGTTAGAATCAAATCATCAACATACAGTACAATGATAAGCAACTTACTCTCCACCACAATCTGGTATAGGTTCGGATCTGCCTCGCTCTTGGAGAATCCAAGTCCTGTGAAATAGCTGTCTATCCGTGTGTACCAAGCACGTGGTGCTTGCTTCAACCCATACAGCGCTCTCTTGAGCCTGCACACATGCGACTCGCTGCTGAAGACTTCAAAGCCTTCGGGTTGCTCAATGTACACCTCCTCCTCAATGACTCCGTTGAGGAACGCAGTCTTCACATCCATTTGATGAATGTGCCATCCCATCTGCGCTGAGAGAGCAAGAATCGTCCGTATGGAAGAATACCTTGCGACAGGTGCAAAGGTCTCCTCATAATCGATCCCCTCAATCTGTGAAAAGCCTCGGGCAACAAATCTTGCCTTGTACTTCTCCACACTCCCGTCAGCTGCCTGCTTAACTTTGTAGATCCATCTCGAACCCACCACTGATTTCCCTTCCGGTCTAGGAACAATATCTCATGCACTGTTTCTGACAATAGAATCATACTCTTCCACCATGGCGTCTACCCATGCGGGATCCTCCACATCTTCCTCGAAAGAGGGTGGCTCAGTCACAACACACTTGCTCATAAGAGCCATGTATCCAGTGTACCGATCAGGTGACTGTCTCTGCCTGCGTTGGGCTGTAGGTGGTCCTACAACTTTCTCTGCATCTTGAGCCAGTCGCTCAGCTTCTGTCAAGCGCTTTCGCCCTCTGATGGTTGGCGCTGCATGAGTGGTCTCTTCCACTCCATGAACCTCGTCCTGTGGCTGATCCATGTCCTGAAGCTCATCCTTAGGAACTAATAGCTCCTCATCTGCATTCAAGTGTAGCTCCCTCTCAAGCGAACACTTCATGGCTTTCTCCTACTGAAATTTTATATCCCGTTGCACAATAGTTTTACCACTGTCTGGCAAATACACACGATAGTTGTGGGGTGTATCAGTGTACCCCACAAATATCCCAACCTCTGCAGTTGGCTCCAACTTCTTCCTGGCATCCTTTGTCACATGCATGTAAACGTTAGCACCAAAAATCCTCAAATGAGAAAGATCAGGCTTCTTACCAGAATAAGCCCCCTCGGGTGTACTCATGCCAAGTATCCTATGATGACAACGGTTCTGCACATAAACTGTTGTATTGCATGCTTCCGCCCACAAGTGAAGGGGTAGGCCCTGATCATGCAACATTGCCTGTGCAGCACCCACAATCGTTCTGTTCTTTCGCTCAGCTACCCCGTTCTGCTGTGGGTTATGGGGAGCTATGAGCTCTCTACGAATCCCTTCTGTCTTGCAGAAATCCTTGAACTCATCCGAGATGTATTCACCACCATTATCGCTCCTAAGAGCCTTCACCTTCTTCCCCGACTCCTTCTCGACCAGTGCTTTGAATTCACAGAACTTTTAATATGTCTCGCTCTTCTTCTGCATGAAGAAGATCCAGCACTTACGAGAGAAATCATCAACAAAAATCACATAATACCTGTGTTTTGCTGTCGAAGCAACTAAGAAAGGTCCACACACGTCTGTGTGAATTCTCTCAAGGATCGTCGTGGCGCGACTATCCTTCTCGTGAAAGGTGGCTTTCACAAACTTCCCCAAAGTACACCCCTTGCACTGATCTGACTGCGCAAATGTGCCTTTAGGAAGCCCTGTAGTGATCTGCTGCAGTATCTTCAAGGCTCCATGGTGAAGGTGACCTAATCTCCTGTGCCACAACTCACCATCATCCCGGCTCACCAATCCTTCTGCCTTGCCTGCCATTGCTGCGCATCCATCTACATGCAACTGATAAAGGTTCCTCACTCGAACCCCTATCTTCCGGGTCTCACCAGTTGTCTTGCTGCGCAGGAAAGCCTTTCCCTCGCTGAAAACAACATCATACCCCTTGTATTCTAACATCGCCACTGAGATAAGATTCTTCTTCAATCCTGGAACATGCATGACTTCCTTCAATACAAAGGGTTTACCTGACTCCCTCTCAAAGGAAATGGTACCGATACCGGTCGCATTGTATCTACCATCATCGCCCATCTCGATGTGCACTCCAAGATCTTTGTCCTCCAGATCAGAGAATAAATCTTTATCTCCCGTCATGTGAAAAGACGCACCACTGTCCAAGAACCACACTAATCCCATCACACTTGAAACCAAGCATGCGATCAATGAAAAATCAAGCTCAAACTGAGAAGCTAAGGCCTCTCCCCCTGCAGATCCAGCAGCTTGCTTGTTCTTCTTCTTTTGTGGACAATTTGTGGCATAGTGTCCGTGCTGGTGACAGTGAAAACACTTCACCTTGGACATATCCTGCTTCTTGCCTTTCGCACCAGACTGAGAAGCTTTCTTGTTCTTCCCCTTCTTTGCTTTGGTAGCCAAAGCGCAATTCTCTTCATCAGATACCTTTGATGAAGATCCATTCTCACCTTTATTGTTACTGAGTTTATCCTTGAGCGCCAAGTCGCTCTTGCTTTGGAATAACATTCGCAATCCGTTGAAAGACATTTCAACAACACTGCTACAAATTCGAATTCCACCAGCTCCAACTCAACTGCTTCCGATCTAGAATTCGTGAGAACACAATATTTCTCGTACAGAGATTGATTGTATGGGCATTCACCGGATATCTCACCTTCCAAAGGAAGGATGAATCCAGAGGCTACCTGGCCCGATTACAGACTCTGCCTGAAGAAATAGAATGTAAACACTTCCTGAATAGTAGATCTGATGATCAATCCTCGCTTGATATCATGTAGAAATCTCTTCTACAAATCAAGCAGCTCTGATACCATGTAGAAACTTTGAATAATTTAACACATATTCAATGGAGATTATCCTGATCATGTACTATTGCGGAAAACATACACAATACATAAGCTCCTCTACGTTGATCATCAATATAGCAGCATCAATAACAATAAAACATCAAGAGCATTCACACATTAACACAGTATGTATCCCGGGGAAAGCATCTCGCTAAAAACCCCAACTATCTGTATATTAATGATTGAGTCATGTAAAATTACACAGCATAATACTTCTCACAAGTATCTCCACCTCTGTTACACACAATACAGCTCAGATCTGATCTCCAAATCTCTTCCACTGCTTGCCTGCTTCCACTGCTCAATACCTGCTCAAGAACTGATGAGAATGGCTCACCAAACTCGGTTTTCACCTGCAAAATAGTCACTCACACTTTGTTGGACGTGAGCACAAGCTATAATGTGGGCAAATACGTGAGCAAACTCATTGGCATACTCAATCCCTTGATTGTGCAAGATCTCGTGCACAACTATAGTCACAACTGATAGCAATCTGATTCTCTACCACCTGTCCCTGTTGAACTGAACATGCACTGACATGCAACTGAGTTAACTGATGTATTCATTAGTTGTATTATGAGTTAATAACTTGTGAATTAATTAATAACTAATTCACCCAACTCATCTCTAGTCTATTTGCCAGTTAGACTAAATACAACCAGTTTAACAAAGCTAAACTGAACACAACTCCATCAACTCCACAATCAACTCCACCAAACTCAACTGATTGAGTTCTAACTGAAGTCATGCATGCAACAACTCAACTGACTCATAAGAAAAGCGTATTTCCTTCTGACAGCTGCATGTGCCACCTCTGTAGCTCAAACTGAAGTGCTCCAAGAGAATAAGATTAAGTTTATAGTCCAAATATTATTGTGAGATAATAATATTTGACTTTTCTATTTTTGACAGCCAGTCTAAAAATAGACTTTGATCACTCACACTGTGATCACTCACACTTTCATCAAAAATAGAAGTCCATCTATTTTTTCCCAACTTGATCAATCATCCATAAACAGCAACCTGCAATCCATAGACATGATCCATATGTCTAAAAATAGACTTGCGCCAAAAATAGCCTGCGGGCCCACTTAGTGAAGGCGACTCTTTTCACTAAGCTCCATCATCTTGTTGCAATCTCAACAAGAAGAAATCTAAAGTCTTTGACAGGTTTAAAGAATTTAAGGCTCTGGTGGAAAACCAAACAGAGAAGAAGATAAAGGTGCTGAGGACAGATAACGGTGGAGATTTTTGCAGTAAGGAATTTGAAGAATTCTGTAAGAAGTGTGGTATAGCATAGTAGAAGACTACTCCATATACGTCTAAGAAAAATGGAGTTGCAGAAAGAACGAACAAGACGTTGATGTAAAGGGCAAGAAGCATGCTCAGTGGTGCCGGGTTAGGATAGGAATTATGGGAAGAGGCGGTGGAGACAACATGTTACCTAGTCAACATATCACCTTCATCAGCGTTAGAGGATAAGACTCCACAAGAGGTATGGAGTGGTAAGAAACCCTCTCTTTCACATCTGAGGGTATTTGGATGTGATGCATATGTACATGTTCCAAAGGAGAAACGAACCAAGTTGGATAGTAAATCTGAAAAGTGCATCTTTATTGGGTATAAGGATGGTTTAAAGGGTTATAAGCTTTAGAACCCTGTAACAAGGAAGGTTGTGTACAGCTGAGATGTGGTGTTCAGAGAGGTAAAATATGTTATTAAACATGAATTCCAACCAAAGGAACCTGAGAAGATAGAGTTTGAACTTAAGGAGGAAGAATCAAACTCTACAACAGAAGAGGAATCAGAAGATGAAGAGCCATAAACTCTGGGTGTGAGAAGATCAGTTCGAGAAAGAAGTCAGCTAGAAAGGTATAGTCCATCTGCTTTCTGTTCAAATTTTTCTTTATCTATTACTGACGATGATCCCAGAACTGTGAAGGAAGCAGTAGATTCAGAGGATGGCAAACTCTAGAAAGAGGCCATGGTTGACGAAATGGCATCTTTGCACAAAAATGAGGCTTGGGATCTGGTGGAGTTGTCGGCTAGAAGGAAACCCATTAGTAGCAAATGGGTGTTCAAGAAGAAGACGAATGTAGAAGGAAAGGTGGAGAAATACAAAGCTCGGTTGGTAGCAAAAGGTTATTCCCAGGTGCCGGGAATTTATTTTGGTGATATTTTTTCTCCTGTTGCGAAGGTAACTTCTATTAGATTACTTTTATATGTTGCTACTGCTTTTGATTTTGAGGTAGAACAGATGGATGTGAAGACAACATTTCTTCACTGGGATCTGGAAGAGGAGATCTACATGAAGCAACCTGAAGGTTTTGCGGTTAAGGGTAAGAAAGAACTAGTATGCAAGTTAAAGCGGTCTCTGTATCGGTTAACACAGTCACCAAGGATGTGGCATCAGAAATTTGATACTTTTTTACGAGGACTTGGCTTCACCAGAAGTAAAGCAGGTCACTGTGTGTATTTTAAATTAATTGGTGACCGTGTTATTTATCTGGTCTTGTATGTGGATGATATGTTGCTGGTTGGAAATGACAAAGAAATTATCTAGGATTTGAAGACCTATTTGTCCTCCAAATTTGACATGAAAGATCTTGGTGCTGCAACTATATTTTGGGCATGGAAATTAAAAGAGATCGAGAAAAGAAGAAGCTCTAGTTAAACCAGAGGAAGTACGTTAAGACAATACTACAGAGGTTTAATATGCAGGATAGTAAACCGGTGAAGGTTCCTATTCTTGTAGGTGTGAAGTTATTTGCTGAACAGTGTCCCAAGACACAAGAAGAGGAAGAGGACATGTCCCGTGTTCCATATGCAAGTGCAGTCGGTAGCCTGATGTATGCAATGGTCTATACTAGACCAGACATTGCACATGCAGTGGGAGTATTGAGCAAGTTTATGTCAAAACCAGGGAAGGAGCATTGGACAGCAGTGAAGCAAGTTTTCTGGTATTTGCGTGGCACTAGTGATTATGGTTTGTGCTACCAAGGAAGACCAAGGTTGGACAAAGTGTTGGATATTCGTGGCTTTGTTGATGCGGACTGGGCTGGAGATCTGGATCAAAGAAGATCTACAAGTGGGTATGTGTTTAACCAATTTGGAGGTGCACTCATTTGGATGAGCAAGAAACAATCTATAGTGGCACTATCAACTACAGAGGCAGAATACATGTCAACCACTCATGCAAGCAAGGAAGAATTTTTGTTGCAGAGATTGTGTTCAAGTATGGGGTTAGTACAAGGAGCTATTAGGATAGACTGTGACAGCCAAAGTGCAATTTTCTTGGCAAAGAACCCTACATATCATTCAAAGACAAAGCACATTGATGTTCAATATCACTTTGTGAGGGATATGATAGAAGAAAAAAAGGTGTTGTTGGTAAAGGTGGACACTTTTAAGAATACTGCAGATGCATTGACAAAATATGTGAGCTCTAAGAAGTTATATTGGTGTAGAGAAACAATGGGCATTGCAGTGCTAGTTAAATGACTAAGCTCTCTTGTGGCCCCCTGTGGAAAGAAAACAACAAGTGAGAGAATGTTGGGTTGTGTTATATTCTTTCTTCTACTAGCCCACGTAGTTAACGGGGGGTTAGAAGGGGGGCAGATCCCCCCCTTCGTTGCGCCGATTGCGTAGCAGGGGGTGTCACAAGGAGTTTGAGGGGTGCAGGTAACCCCACTCTATGTGGTGCCCTGGAAAATTTTGTTTTTGGACCCTATATTAGGTTGGATGGACCTACCTATGGTTTTATGCATGATTTTTCGCACATGGTTTTGGACGCGATGGTTTTCGGTCCATGGTTTTGGATGCTTCAGCATGTATAAATATGTATTGTAACATTGAAAGGAATATAATGAAAAATCAAGCTGGTAGTCCCAGTTTTGGGATCCAAGGGAAAAATATCTGTGTATATGTGTTTTATGTGTTATGGTCTCACATTGTTTATTTTCTGTGTTTTAGAATTCATATGCAGGTAATTTCTGTACGGGGTTAAAACCTACATGTCACTGGTTAGGGTTTTCTCCTTAATTGTTAATAATTAGGGTTTGATTTCAATGTTGGTAGATTGCAGGATTACTGTTTATGTTTGTATTTCTAAATATTTCTATTGATTAGAGGAATAGAACAAAGAATAGGCTAGTGCAAGAACTCAAGGTGTGAGCAATTTCTAGACAAATTAGGTTTTGTTTTGCAGATCACTAGAGTCTTTCTCTTGCATTTCTAGTGTTGTGCCTCAAAGTCCATAGACCTTGGATTAAAATTAAATGTTAGTCCATTAACCTTCAATATATTACAACCAACATTTGGCACCATTGTCGGGGATATTCTTAGGGGATTGACCTTGGTAACTTGTTGAATTTAGTTTGCTTCTTCACCTTGTTTTTCTTGCAAGTTTTTGTTTCTTTCCTGCATATTTTTTTTTTATCTTTTAAAAGAATTTCAATTTTAGGCTTATTAAAGAACCCCCCCCCCCCCCCTTCCCCCATATATACTCATCCATGCGATGACAAAATATACCAAAATCTTGTTGAGAAGGGAAAGTGGGATCTGGAGATAACTTTTAATGGGAATTTCAAGGATAATTTTTGAAGCTACTACTGAGATATTAAAATCATCTAATGGTGCACTCATGAGTGCAAAATTAGTATTTTGCTTGAAAATTTCAAAAATAATGTTATTTTATCTCATAGTTCACAACTGGATGATTTGGACGAAGTAAAAAAAGCAACTAAAATTGAAGAACCACTCTCTATGCTCTTCTCCAACTGTAGGGATACACCCTCCTTCAGAGAGTGTCATTTTGTAAGGACGATCACTCAATAGAACATTTCCCATCACTCCCAAGATTACTAAGAGTATTTAAGGAATGTTTCCAGGTATCGAGTCGACTACCAGGTATAACTCAAAACTCATCATCATTTAATACTTAGACTAACACTTATTATCCTTAACGGGTTCCTCAATATATTTATAATCCTATGTTTCCATGGAAAACTTGAAGTCCTCCTCTGATTGAATACCCTACTTTATGACCAAAGTGACCCTCTCCTTGGCCCTTTTCCTCGATTCAAATGTCCCCATGGCCTCAAGAATGGTTTGGAGCCTCTTCTCTAGGTAATTCTCTTATGCAAAATCAATTAAATGAACAACAACAACTACTACAGTTTCCATTCAACATGCCACCAAGTTATCATAATCTATGGTCTGAGTTACCTGTGCAACCATACCCCAATCCAAACCTTAGTCCATACCCTAATTCAAACTATAACCCATACCCTACCCCAAACCCTAGCCCAAATCATAACCATACCCTGGCCTTAATCTTAATCCAAACCCATATCCAAACCTTAGACCCAACCCTAATCTAAACACAACATAATTGCTGAAAAAATGTAGCAAGAAAGGCCCAATTTAACTTTAGCCTTAGTCAAATTGAGTAAATCTAATTTCCAAATCAACATGACAACCTAGAGGTAGTTAACTAGTGTGACATGGATCTTGTCACTCAATTCTCTGAGTAAATTCAAGTTAGAGGGCTTGGAGTTCAAATATGCATGTGCGATTGCTAAATTTTAGTAATCCAATTCATATATTTTCAGTTGTATTCAGTTAACTGACCTCTACCTATTATTGGAGTCAGTTTAAGGTCAGTTGTGCAGTGGGACAGCAATCTAACTCAAAGATTTGTTGGTTAATTGATCAATTAGCCCAAAATAGCTAATGCATGCAAGGAATTAAAATTCCTCAGTTGAAGTGAAGATGACAAGGAAGTGTAACATCAGTTGTAGACAAGGCCTAAGTGTATAGGTGTTGCATTAATTCAGTGATCAATCCTTGGGAATTGTGTGATCAACTTGGAGGAAATTCCTAAAGAATAGAGGCTAATTTCTTCAGGAATTGTGCAAGGAAATATGGGCCTTTGTCAGCATAGAATTGACTAAGTGTTGACCAGAGTTATTAATTGAGCAAAGAGAACAATTATTCTTTCGCAAGTTGAGCTCAGAGCTAGAGCTAGCAATTGTAATAGATTATCTATTCATCTTATTAATGCAAAGAGGCTCGAGGGGTTTTTCCCAGTTGGTTTCCCCTAGAAATCATTGTGTATTTGTGGTTTTTCTTATTGCATGTCTATGCATGTTATTCTAAATTGTGAATTTCACTTCGTAGATCAATAGAGTAGAATTGTGTCTCTTGATTTTAGATTAAATTTCTTGACTAGTTGCAATTCTATAAAATTTCTACAATTGTATCAGAGCCTCAAAATTCCATTAGAACCAGTCTTTCAAACCCTTCTCTCAAGAATTTCAAATTTATAGCCTTCTTGCAACAGTTTTTCTTCAGGACCGGGAGAATGTCTTTCAATGGCCTACGACTAGAGTATGCCCTGGAGGGTAGCTCGAATTTCATAGCCTATAGGATCGAATGGAGGTAGTGCTTGAAGGCAATGGTGTGTTAGAATCTGTGAAAATTGATATTGTAAAACCTCCACAGTTGTATGCACATCAATTAGCCCAATGGAAGAAGGATGGTGCAAAGGTGAGAATAATTATTTTGGAAGGTGTGAGAGATCATGTGGTCTCAAATCTCCATGGAAAAGAGACACCATTTTCTATGTGGAAGAAAATGACTGGGCTATTCGAAAATAGTAGTGGCCATTGAGAAAATTGCCCCTAAAAGACAAACTTCAAAACATACGAATGCAGAAGAATCACATTATTTTGTAGTATCTCTCTAGGTTTACACAAGTTCGAGAGGAACTTGGAGGGGTCGAGTTGAATGTTGCAGAAGATGACCTGGTGAGCTTGGCTCTTCTAGGCCTTACAAAATCCTGGCATAACTAATAGGAATTTGTGAATGGAAGGGAGAAATTACCGAATTAGGAAAGTTTGTGGTCCAATTTGGTACAATAAGAGTTTAGGAGAAATAATTGGAATGGAACAACATCTAAAGATCAGGATGAATAAAATTTTGCATTGGTTGGAAAGGGGAAGAACGAAAAAGGGAAGAAGATTGAAGAAGGGAAAAGGGAAGAAGATTGATACCAAACCTAGGTTCGGAATCAGATGCATGTTCCGACTCTGAGTCAGAACCCAACAAGGGGGAATGACAAAGGGAAGCAAATTACCGATGCAGAGCCCAACGCCATTGTTGCTACCACGAAGATCCAGAAGGAGGAACCCAAAGATCCAGAGGAGGAGGAGCATCTATTCCACTCCCATATGTGGGTAAAGGGCTCCCCACTATAGTTCATTGTCGACAGTGGGAGCCAAAAGAACCTCATTTCAGCAGAGGTCGTGAAGCGGCTGGGCTTACCGACCACAACACATCCACAACCGTACACCATTGAGTGGATTCACTAAGGAAGAGATCTTCACGTAAGCCAGCAATGTCACCTTCCATACAACATCAAGCCCTTTACGGATGAGGTATTGTGTGACGTTGTTCCCCTTGAAGTTTGTGATGTATTATTAGGACAACCATACTTGTGGAAGCAACATGTTGTGTATGAATCGAGGCCCCGTACTGTTATTGTTACTTTGGGAAATAAGTTGTACAAGATACCGGAGGTAGCACCGCCTACCGCCATCTCTTTGGTTACTGCAAAACAATGTAGTAAGCTCATTTCCAAATGTTGGGCAGCAGATCCCCCGCGTAATGGTTTTGGTGCTTGAAGCTTGCATTTTTGGGTATTGTACTGTAAAAGCGTCATGAAGTGTGTAGAGCGCAAATTGTAATTGGTCAAGTCCAATGGGTAGTCCACCCTAAAATATTATAAGTTAATCTAGAATGTGTCAGCTTGCCCATGGTTCGCGGACCATGGGAATGTATAAATAAGAGCAAGGCTCTAAGTGTAAGGTAGCTTTTTGGTAATATAAGTGATATGGGTGTCTGAACGTGATAGATCTGAGTCTGTAAGTGCAAGTGTGGGTTGTAATAGGAGATAGAGGCCCCACAACTGCGTGCGCGGAGGCTTGGTTAGAATCTACAGCTGTGTGTGCAAGGCGGGAAGTGGATTGTAACTGGATACGAGCATCAATAAAGATAAGTTGATTCTCAAATATCGTGTATCTGTTCTTGATTCTGGTTTATGAATCTATTTCTAATTTATGATTACGCGCATGTCTGTTTATGTTGAATAATAACTGAAAGTATTGTACCTTCGTAAATAACCAAAGATCTATAATAACAATAAGCACAGACAATGGTAAATTGCATCATCGCTTGACTAAGGTAGGTACCTCAAGAAGACAGCTGCAAGAAAGCAACGCCGCGCATAGGGTCAATCTGCACAAACCCAAACCACATCAAGACATCCCTAGGGTGCGGAAACCTAGTTCCATCACCCTCCCATACTACCTTGGGTGAGACTTCAGTCCGTGTTCCCGGACTGTTGCCAAAAGGGCCGGTAGTGTTGGGATTTGTTTGGCTAAACATTTCTGAACCTGGGTCAGGCCCCATTAAGCCAACAAATGGTTCCATTGTCAGGACCGGGATCTGCCTAAGGGATGTCTGATGTTGGGACGTTGGAACCCTACGAAGAAAGAACTTGAAGATTGGTTGGATGAGAAGCTGCACGAGTTCGTAATACAGGAAAACAAAACTCCGCAGATATCTGAGAAAAGGTGGTTGGATCGCTTCATATATACAGAAATCCACAAGGTCTTCTTCGCGACATTCTCTTCGAAACCATATGCTTGGATCGCGAGGCTAGTAGACAGCACGGGAAGGTGTAATCTTGATCAGCCGATAGTTTGGACTCCGGAGTTAGTACGCAGGCTAGAGGCATCTGAAGATAAGATCGCACGGGCCGTAGATCATTGGTTGGATCAGATAATAGGAGGGTTTATCACAGAATTTACGATAGATACAACTGTTAGCTATAGCGAAGTCGAAAGATGTTTTCTCAAAGGACCGCGAGGTAAGTACATCAAGTCTTTGAATACCTGGATTAAGATGTTGTTATGTGAAAAACGGGTGATGCACATACATTAATGAGTGGAAGTGGAAGGATCTTCAAAGGGATCGAAGGGTTAGGAAACAACCCTTTAACTTCACTGCCGCGAGCAAGTGAGGAAGAGCGCGCTTGGGTTTCTCCAAGGAGTGCAGTCAGTTTGATCGGGAAACGCATTTCGTAGTTATCATCTCTGCTAACGCCACCACTCCCATCACCTTCTTCACCTCCAACTTTGCCCACTCCGCCTCCACCAAACCAGCAGTTTAGCATGGCGAGCGCAATCAAGTTGCCTGTATTCAGAGGAGTAGGAAACGAAGATCCCGATCAGTTTTGGTTCGTAGTAAGGGCAATGTGGGAAGTGCACGGGCTTACGAATAATATCATTAAAAAGGCCACATTGGTAAGTGTGTTGCAGTATTATGCACTGACTTGGTATATCAAACACTCAAATGATCACCTGAATGCCAGAATAGCAGAAATTTAGTGTGCATTGAACAGAGAGTTTAGTCGACCGAAATTGGAGACGCAGTCGATTATAAGATTCAAGGAGATCGCGATGCTTCCAGGTGAAACCCCTTGGGATCTAGATCAAAGGATGAAAAGTACGATCCACGAGGCTAATATGACACTGATGGATGTGTAGCACCGTGCGTGGTTTGTGGTGTCTTTGACACCACACCTAAGGACAACATGTCACAACAAAAGCTCTCAACCCAGGCAAAGGCATTGGAAATGGTGATGAGGTTGCACGAAACACTGATACAGGATACGGGGTTTGGAATCCAATTAATCCATGCGCAACTACAAAATCTATGCTTAGAGATGCATAGTTTGAAGCAGGATAGGGTGCCCCGGCCAGAGGCACGCGAAGAAGTTTGGTGTATAAAATGTAAAGGCCAGGGTCACAATAAGGATCACTATCCTGTATTCGCAAACTATTTGGCGGGAGGGGGACCGATGCTGTTGAGACTAGAGGCACAAGCAGGTCTGAGTGCGTCCGCCGCTCTCTGGTGCATGATTTGTCATGTAGGAGGAAAGCACGCAATGGACAACTATCACATGTTGTAGAAATATACCCAGACTCCACAGCAACTGTACTGTAATTTCTGTAGATCAGTGGGTCATGATGAGTGAACATGTTGAAGCTATGAACTAATGATGGATAGGACTCTAGCTTATTGAATGCAGACAGAAACGCGAGGCCTCGATCCAGCTGCAGCAATAGCACGGGGTGGCTTCCAAGGGCGAGGTCGAGGTCACAGGGGAATGGGGCCTGGGAGAGGCCGCGAACAGCTAATTTGTTACAATTGTGGAGGCCCTGGGCACTACGCTCGTGATTGTACCAACCCGACGAGACTATCTTGCCCGTACTGTGAACAGTTTGATCATGAAATGATAGATTGTCCAACGTTGATCGCGCAAATGCGCGAAAAAATGGGTGCTACAGCCCACTTTGATGCAAAATATCCAAATGATGAGGTCCGAACCGCGCGAAGAGGACCCCAACATAAACATGATGCTCAGAAGTGGCGCGACCATGGGGGAGGATAAGGGGAAGAAGCCTGAAGAGGATACCTAGGTACATAAGGATCCTGCAAAGGAACCTGAATTTGACTTGGGTCACGTAAAAGAAACATTTATGGAAGCTAAGAAGAGCCTCGCAGTGGTCTCTACTTCAGGTAGTAGGGATCAACCGGAGATGAGCCTAGATCCCTCGATGCTAACTACCTTTTTAGAGACATGTATGAAACTGTTGCATGATAATAAGGCAGCTAAAGGACTACAAGAGTTGATCTCTAGGTGCGCAGGGTCAGAGAAGCCGCACGTAGTTCGAAAAATGGGGAAGCATGCTCTATGCACCAGACAGGAAATGCAGTTGACAGTGAAAATTGGCGAATATGAGATGGATCAAGTAATCTTAGACATAGGTTCAGACACGAACGTATTACCAAAGCAGACTTGGGAACGCATGGGCAGGCCTGCGCTACAGTGGTCTCTTATTCAACTACGAATGGAAAATCAGCAAAAGATTGTGCCCATGGGAAGACTGCAAGGGGTAACTGTGGATATTGACGGCGCGAGCACGCAAACAGACTTCGAGGTAATAGAGATTGTGGATGACAGTAACCCTTACCCCGCATTACTCGAAATAGACTGGGAAACGGATATGAATGGAGTCATCAACCTAAAGAAGCAGAAAATGATTTTCGAGAAAAATTCCCTACGTGTGATAGTTCTGTTGGATCCCACCGAAGGAAAGCACTACATTGAACCTGTGCACAAAGATGACAGTGACGATGAGCTGAACTACATTTACTAGATAATAGCGCAAGATCAGGATAGGGTAAACCCGATCGAAGATGGGAGAATCTTGTGGGAGCGCAACAGTTCCTGTATGTCGAACTCCGATGAAGAAATAGAACGTTGGCAGAATAGGTTGCATGAAGTAACCACACTGAATTGTAACCTGATGATACGCTCACTACGGCATGTGACAACCGAAGCACGGGAAAAGCTAACAGATGAGAGGATAATGAGATGGGATGAACCTTAGACAAAATTGAAAGTACCATACCAGAACAGATCATTCAGACTTACGGAAGTATTACAAGTGCATGATCTAACGGGATGCAACAACGGCTCACGATACTAAGTGTGAAGGGGGGAGCGTTCGCTAAAATACATAAAGTCACGAATAAGGGTCAGCGAATACAATATAAAAAGGGGGCTCTGTGTGTCCCACAGGTTAGATGGGCACGTCCGGCGCCCTGCACAAACATGGCCATGAAGCCGAAACTACAGAATGGTACTAGAACTGAGGACTCTGAAACACCTCCGTAGAAGACCGTGGATGTACTAATATCAGAGAAGAGTACATAGTGCAAAGTCTGGGTTGGAAGACTCATACAAACAGAAGAAGAGGAGTATGAATGGATTCAAGAAGCCATTCGGCAAGGAAATGAGCAACTTCGCTAATTGGAAAAAAACAGGGTACTTCTTAGAAGGCAGAATATGATGATGGATGTAGAGATTAAGTAGTGGGAAAAAGAACTAAAGGAGGACTTTTTGAACAACAAACCTAGAAAGTTGCAGCTGGATATGCGCAAACCTAAGGATGGATCGAAGGAATGCGACTGCAAGGTAATTGGTCGAATATTGTGGTTAAGGTCGCGCCTCACTCTCGGGAGAAATCAGGAAAACGCGCCACATCCAACAACGCGCATAGCGGTGACGACAGAAACCGTGGCGAAGGATGTTCACTAGAACGTGCTAGCAGTGCACCAAAAGGGTGCTACCACTTGATTAACCGAAGTGGGGATAGTCTCAACACTCCAAACAGTTGAAAGAGAGTGCGGGACTATAAACCAATCTGTTAGGAAGCTGCGCGACAACGAAAATACGCGCAGGGTCGGTATGTCCCACAGATCGCGGTTGCGCAGAATGGGCTACGCTACTACGCGAATAAACAAGGAAGTGACTGTTGGTGTCACTACTCATGACAAGATGTATGAGTTAAGACAAAAAGAAGTGGGCAGTGGACATTTAAGACATAAGGTCAAGAATCGATTCGAAATTATCTGCCGCCAGTATAGCATTAATAAGCCAGTAAATGAGGAGAGAGTTGAGTTGGAATTACAATGGACCTATAAATCACAGATGACACCCTATCCAGAAACCCTTGGCATATAGTTATTGCGTTATCAAGCAAGAAGAATCTGATGAATGAGAAGGTTGTAAGAGTGAGTCCGTGGTTTGAAGCTTTGTCGAAGGATACACAGGAGTACCTAATCAGACTTATGTCAACTACCAAGGGAGCCTCGCAGAATCCTACGCCACTGGGAGGGGATGCACCAGAAATCCCTAAATCACCACGGACGCTGAGGACCAAGAAGGACCCACAAGTAGGAGGGCTGGTCCATGTGTCTCCACGAAACCAACATTTCGGTAAATTGTTGATGGAAGAAAAGGGAAAAATAGTTAATATTGAGAGCAACGATGAGGAGGAGGATCCTCCAACCTTTGTCGAAGAAATGGAACCAGAAGAAGAGATGAACGAAGACATCCAGCCAGTACAGGCCACAACAAAACTGCCCAAGTATGTCCCTCCCCGGAAAGGGAGGGTAAAGGTACCTAAAGATTTGGATGTCGTTAACAGCAGTTTTAACACTCCATCCCTCCCTAAAGGGGTTTTGTTTGAAGGAACGACTGTGGGTCGCATTCCCTCCATGAAATTTGAAGACTGGGACCTTGCGGACAGCAAGAAGTTTCCCCATTTAGAAACTAGCGAGCTAATGGAACTAAGCACGGAAGGGGCCATTCCAACACTACAGCCACGGACATGGCTACGCAGGGTGGAGGAGGCTGGGCTACTCCACCTCCTATCGATTCTGCACTTTCATCGCGCACCGATCACCATATTTGTCATCAGGCAACTGCTTTACTTAGTGCATGATGGGTACTTATGGCTGGAAGAGCCCATTCCTATCACGATGGAGCTCATTCATCAGATTTCTCGGCTTCCCTGTGCAGGAAGGGACCCCGCGGAAATAGCTGGCACAAGTGGAGACTTGACGCTTGTGGAGGCCATGAAAAAGAAATACAAGTTGGAGAAAAAGCAAAGGGGGTACGTTATTACTAGTATTCAAGACAAGGGGGTCCATGTCGCCACCCAATTGTTGGCAGGAAAGGTGATGCGAAAATGTAGGGGCAACGAGGTACCAACAACGGTCATTGTGTTAGCTGAGAAATGTGCAAAAGGGGTACAGTTCAATTGGGCACAGTTCCTTCGCGATGAGTTCTTAACAAACTGCAAGGAGGCCCAAGAACAGGTTAAGACCTTCCACTATGCCTGGTTGCCCTTATCCATATTATTGGTTACAGGCGAATTGTCGGAAGATAGTCAGTTTCCTCTCCTTGACTAAGACTAGCCAGAGGTAGCGAAATATGCATCGCTATGGGCGACAAGGGATGTCATGCGAATCCATGAAACCAAGATCTTCTGGATATTGATGGAGGCAAGCATCTGGGTGTGGATCACTAAATGGCCATGCTTGTCTGCTGAAGTCTCCGACAATATAAAGAGTTTCGCAGAATTTAAAGCAGATATGCACAATGTGTATATCAGGGCTCAAAAGGATCCAGAGCAGAAGTGGACCACACTCCCCTTCATCATAGTAGATGATGTTTTGTTTGCGATACTCGATATGTGGCCACCAGAATGGCGCGCACCAAATTTGGTGGCACGCGATGAGACGGAGATCCAAAAACAGAAGTTTGTTGTCAAGAGTATGGCACAGCAGAAGCGGAATGAACAACTAGCCGAGGAAGTACGGGCATCCCAAGAGGCAGCAAAGGCTGTCGTGGAAAAGACAGCCGCAGTAGGGGGCGCCCCGACATAGGATGAAAGGGGCCCGAACTTGACTGCGGGGCAAAGGGCAGATAATCTGACAAAAGACATGGACCTGAGCACCACCTCCACACCCTGAAAACAGTCGTGTGCAACAGAACAAACAGGGCCTCGGAAGAAGACCAAGGCATCCAAATTGGATGGGGAGCCTATCACACTGATTGAGGGTGACCTATGTGACATTGGTGATACAGTTCATGAAGTCACATGGGAGGTGCTCCAAGAGGTAATGATAGAGCAACAGACTGTGTTGGGGGCACTCAGAAAGCAACTGCAGGAACTTCAGGTATGACCTCCACAACAGGGAAGGGTAGACGCTTATGGGGCTACAGGTACATCAGAAACCGAGCAGTTGCTGCAGGCTAAAATGGCTAACACTATCATGCTACCTGAAGGAGCACTGACTGTGTTATGTTCCTATACCAATAGGTATCATAATTTATGATTGACTTAGTTTACCTCTGTAATATATACATACCTTTGCTTTCTGCAAATGTTTTCCATATTCAAAAATTCAAAAAAATTAAAAAAATGTAAAGAGGGTATGTCCTAAAAGAAAAATCAAAGGACAAAAAGAATGAAAAAGGTCAAAAAAGATGAAAATGAACCCCAAAGAAAAAGAAAAAGACCAGGAAAGTGTGCAAGTCCAAATGCCACTGCTATTTTACTTTTTGTACAATAATGATTGTGTGCAAAGTGTTGTTATACCACAATCCATGGTAACCAAACAGTTTAATCTTGGTTATTCCATGTTTTCAATTTCATGCTTAGAGATAGAGAATAAAATCTGACCAAACTGTTTAATCTTGGCAGATAAGTAGATAGGTAGAGTAAATAAAAAGGAGCTCAACAGTTTAATCTGAGCCTTTGGATGTAATAAGGATAAACTTAGATAGATTTCAATTGTAAAAGAAAAGAAAAGTTTGATGAGGGTTTTCCAGTTTAAGTGCACCCTAATAAAAGAAGTAAAAATGGTAGGATGTGTAGGTGGGTAAGTAGATGATTGGTTGCAGAATTATGTATGATGAATGGTTAAGTTAAAAGCTCAAATCATTTGCTTTCATCATCACATTACTTTGGCAAAGCATGGATGACAAAGGCACATTTACAAGGTTGCATGATTAATTTCCTCATTCATTTTACCCCTTATTATAATTAATTTCCCACAAGTAAAAGTTCCAAAAAAACCTTAAGTTAAAGGGGCTCAGAGCATTTCTCTGACTTCTGGAGGGACCGAACCCTCGGCCCAATAACTTATAAGGTCAAAGGTGCTAAAAACCCCTCATCAACATTCACCCCTTCATCATTTATTCACTTCCTCTAAAAACCCCTTTTCCCTAAGCAAATTCACTATTTGCTAAGGAAAAGTAATTACCCCACAAAATCCCTTTAGCCTAAGTTATAATGTTTTAATATGAAAAACAAATTAATGTTAGACACATTATACTTAGTGCACTTTTATTTTCATCTCATATTAACATCTGATTTTACTTATGTATTAAATCCCGAAAAATAACCCCTTCCCCCTATGTATTTATTAAATCCCTTTAATGATAATATCCCATCCCCAAAGTTTGTAATATAAACTTTATAAATAAAACCCCCCACAATCGACGTTAATTAATCGATCTACGATTAATTAGAAGTTAACCTCTGCCAATCACATCACCCCCGATGTTATTAATTTCCCTAAATCCGCAATTAGTTCCCATCGGGCCCCTCCATTAACTCCCGATCAAATCTGCGCCCCGATCACTGTACGATCTGACCCTTTCAAATCTGATGGTCGACGCTCATATTGGGTGGCCTCCGATGCCAAACTTTACCTGCCCAATACGAGCGGTTTCACTATTTGCCTACCGCTACATGTCACCCGATGAATGGCATCGGGCAGACCTCTCCCAATACCGCCTAGCACTCAAAGGTTGTGCGATGAAAACCATTACCACTTTGGCTTACCACCATCGCTAAACGAAAAAATGTCCCATCCATTGACTGGTGCCATCTCTCCCTTTCACCACACCTACCAAACATTTTGACTTTGTGAATAAAACGAAAATACTCATTATTTTTGTTTTACCAAAACAATAGAACCTCCTGTTCTCCACGCACATAGAAGCACATTCATGCTGTCACACTGCATTCAAACCATCAACTCCAAGAAGCCGCTGAACTTCTAGTCGACACTGCAGACCAGCACACCCCATCCAGACTACATACTAGTGCCATTCTGTTTCTCGTACCCCCATAACCAGGTATTTACCCACTTCTACTGGAAAACCCTATGTTTATATCAAACCAGGACTGAATTGCTTTGGAAATTGAGTGTTTTTATCAAAATTTAAATAGTCCAATACTCTGAATACTCCCTAGAACAACCTGGTTCGCCATAAGATCCCTGAATTTCCCTCCCAACGTCCTTGAATACACAAGAACCAAGGATGGAAGCTCCCGTCGCCCTGAATGTCATGCCACTTACTACTCCCCACAGGGATTTGGACCACCTTCCCTTGGCCGACAGAGATTTTCAAATAAAGGACCTTACTTTTGATGAAACCCCCTTGAAATTATACTGTAAGTACTGGGACAATTATCTGAACCATGTTGATGAAATAGGTCTTTGGGAATCAAACCTACCTAAGTATCAATTCCCCACTGTCCATATTTTTCCAGATATTGTCCACCAATTCCATGCAAACTACGACCCTAATATGAGAGTTGTAATGTCCCCAGACAAGAAAATCCTATTCACCATTACAGCCGAATCCATAAATGAGATGTTATAGTTGCAGACTGGTCAGGACCTCACTCCCCTTTCCATTGCCGATTTACTTGAAAAATATTCAAAGCTGTCCAGTTCTGAAATTACCCAAATCTGTCAGACCTTCATGGAAGAAAAATACAGGCCAAAAGACCCCCCTCCTTACATGTCAAGCTTCTTTACTAATCTGGGCAAGGATATCATCACCATGATTGCTTTCATTTTGGGTTTTACTACTAGTGAGTATGTAGATGAGATGACCTTAGCCTACATGTCTATTTTTACCCCTAGTCAACTTCCTACAGCCAAATTTGACTATGCTACATTCATTGCAGATAAGATGCATGACCAATTCATGAGATTAGAGCAAGAGAGAGTATTTAAATATTCTTCAGTCTTGTATCATCTTTTTCTCTACTACCAAACTGATAAATTCCCTTTCTTTGTCCAAAGGCTTGACACTAAAGGGAATCCTAGGTCTATTATCTTTTGGACCTCAATTTTCCACTATTTTAGCTCTTCTCCTCATCCTTACATAGATTTCATTGACTTATTTGTACATCCAGTAACTACTATGTTATTTGGAAATCCTCCTCCCAGGATTAGTGGAGAAATTAAAAGAGTTCTTCAGTTATCCAAGCAGTACAAGGTTGGTGATTGGTACTTGTACCAAAACCATACCGAGATCAGAATTTATGGGTGTGATCTGCCTCCCTATAAACTGCCCAAATATCTCCCCATGCGATTGTTTGCTCTGGAGTACTACAGGAAAATGATCAATTCTGATGAAATCCACTTTGTAAAGACTAAGAAGAAAGCTCAGCTAAGGATAAAGGATCACCTAGGCCCATTTATTTGCAACAACAGAAGAGCAGGGCAAGAGGCAGAGGAAATCCTTGAGAGATTGAGATTAAAAAAGAGCTTCATCTCGTCGTATGACCTCCATAGCTTCATCTGTGACAGAAGGAAAAAGCATAAGATATCCCCCTACATCCACCATAGGATCCCAGAGATTGAGCAATATGCAAATCAGTTAGAATGGGTGGGAGGAACTCTAATAGACCGGGATAACACACAAGTTGAAGTTGACAATGTATGGGTAGATTTGGAAAGGAAGATTGATGAAAATTCCTTTGTACAGGTGCCAGGAGAGACTTCATCACCAAAATAGTCACAAGAACCCAGCACTCAACCATCAGAGCATCAAGATACATCAGACCAAGCAGGAACTTCAGGACAACAAGAAGAGTCAGAGCAGCCTGAAATTTCAGAGGAGTTAGCTCAACCTCAGAAAATCATGAGCAACCCTCCAGTTTTACAAACTCCTCTCAATGAGGAAAGGAATCCTAAAAGAGACAGGGAAGAGGCCACTCCTTCCAGCAGGCCTACTGATCAAACCTTTGCTAAAAGGCAAAGGTTGAATCCCTATGCAGAAGAAGAATTCATTGAGGAGACCACAGGCAACACAGTGGTAGAAAGGACAGAGAGCAGGCAAACTATCCCAATAGGTGGGACCCCATCTACTTCACATATGCAAGTATTGGAAAGACAGCAGAGCATTGAGGTGTCATCCTTCAGGGCTTCCTCTGAAAAGAGCTTGGATATCAAGGGTAAGTATAAAGAAATAAAAGCAAGGAATGAGACATTGAAAGCACAAACTTATGCCCATTACCTCAAAATGGCCCCAACCAACCAGACCAGACTTATGTCAGCTTTTGACATAAAGGAAGGGAAAATGCAGATGAGTTTCCTCAAGCCCACTATATAGCAGCCAAAATCCATGGCAGATTACTTTAAAACTGATTTTGAAGTATTGGAAAAGGATATTCATCCTATTAACTGAATAGAACTACATTAGCAGACCGGGGAAATGGTTTATTCTACTTTAACTAGCAAAGCCATGGCAGCCCATCAACTGCAGAATTCATTGCATAACACTTCTGCAGAGCTGCAATTAGAAAAAGCTTCCTCTCAAGCTAAGGACACAAGAATAAAAGCTTTAGAAGATCTAATAATAGAATTGGAACATGATCCCAAAGATATGAAGGCAGCTGAACTGTTAATTAAAAAGAAGAATGATGACATTGTTGCCTTGAAAAAGCAGCTTAAGATCCCTCCACTCCATCATCCCCAAACTGTTGAAATTATAGAAAGAAAGAAGGAGGAAGAACTCATGGACTTGGTCCTAAGACTAAATGACCAGCTAAAGGAAACTGAGGATGAACTGGAAAAAGCAATACAGTCCAAGCAAAGTGAGTCAACCACTTCTCAGACTATTATTCCCATAGTTTCTATAGTTGTGCCTTCTACTCTGGCAACTGCCTTGGCACCAACGCTACCACCAGTCACAGCACTGCTAGTAACAGGGACCACTTCGACTACAGGTACACCAGCCAGCACAGAGTCAACATTAGAAAAGACAGATGAGATGATCAAAGCCATGGAACAAATGAGCATCCAGGCAACTGAGTTGAAGAAACTTAAAGAACAAATGTCAAGCTTAGAAACCAATTATGAGCTTGCACAGATTCAGAACAAAGAAGAAGAAAGGAAAAACAAAAGGATGGAAGAAAGAATCAAAGTCCTGGAAAAGGACTTAACATTAGAAAAACCTTTGAGGGATATTAAAGATATCTTATGGGCCAATATCATTGATTCCATCAATGATATTTGGCCTTCCATCCAAATCATTTTTTAACAGACTGAGCTAGTTAAAATAGCTGTGGAGGCCATACAGAAAACCAGAGAAGAATTGGGAGAGAAACCTGAAGAGGCAACCCAATTGATTAACTTTTTGAATAGCAGAAATAGGCACCAACTGGAGCAATTGGAAATTGAGGATAGAACTGCCACCATCCTGGAAATTAAGAAAGTTCTTATTAAAAAGAACTTGATGCTTAATTTGGAAAAAAGATGTCAAAGTATTCAGGAGGACATAGATGATTTTATGTTAAAATATGGCATTCTAAGAGATAAAGGCCTTCCAAGCCCACTGGTCATAAATGACAAGTTAATGACCCATGATGATTACATTGAGAAACTGCACAAACAAGCCAGAAGTCAAGCCAGCTCTTCTACAACAAAAGCACTACCTACAGGAAAAGTGCTTTATGATGGTTTAGAAAATCTTTTTTATATTGAACATGAAGTGAAACACCTGTTCACGGTCTAGCCCAACTTTGCAAAGTACACTGAAGCTGACGAAGTGTACAGGAAATTGATCAGAATGAAAATACCAAATGATGAATGGTGGACTGATATGACACAGATACTATAAGTTGTTGTAGGAAATCTGTAAAGTATAAAATATTTACTACGGTAAGGTCTGGTAACACAGGTAAAGAGTATCAGAATACAGGTAAAGAGTGTCATCAGATGAAAGTAAAAAGAAGATCCAGCACACAATTACAAAAGAAACTGCAAGAGGCAAATCCGAGTTCAAACATCCAGCTCGTTCATAAATAAAGGGACAGCAACAATATGTTTTCCATCTATCTCTATCTTTATGTAAAAGATATTTTGTATTTCCTATAATAAATCTCATATGGTTATGAGATATTTTTGTGTAATTTTTGTATAAATACTTCAGAAATTGAAGTCTTTAGGGTGGATTCGAAGACATTTCTGGTATACATTTCATATCAAGCTAGTGAGCTGTTGTAATCAAGTCTGGATTGGCTGCTGGATCATGAAATAAAGTTAAAGACATTTCACAGGATTCTTGTGCACGATGGAAACCAAATAAGTATTATCTCTTCATGTTATTATTGTTTTCTCATCATGTTATAAATATTCACATGTTTTATTTATAAAATCTGAATAGTAAACAAAGAAAAATATTTCAAAATTAGCTTTAAGCTCTCTGTTTTGACATGTTTGCATTCTCACTGTTTTCTACTAAATTACCTTGGTTTGGGAAATCTTAGTTGCTCCCCTACTTCCATAGTTTTTCCCTTAGGTCAAAAGTGAAGGATTCTTAATTTCCCTTTACCTTTGACCTCCCTCTTTTCCTCATCCTAATCCTGGTTTAAGGATTCTTCATTGCCCTTCTACCTTGACTAGGTTTACCTCATCCATTTCAACCCACAGATTTGCTTTCTGTTGTACTAGCTTGCCCTGTGAATTCCTCCTTTAGCAATTGATCTGATCCAGTTAAGCTACTCTTTGTTTGACTCCATAGCCCAATGGACTGAAGGCTTTCTCTACCCATCTGTTCCCAGAATTCCACCACCAAATCAAAATCAAAACATTCTTGAACTTTTATAACTAGCCTAATATCCCAGAAAACAAAGCTAAATCACAAAGAGAGAGCCCTCTCTAAGTGTAGATCGGCTAGGATCTATACTTAAAAGATTGGTTTGTAGTTACCTTGGATCCTTTCCTTCTTTTAATAACTTCTAAGGAAAATCTGAGTGATAACATAGTGGCGACTCCACTGGGGAATCAACAAATCCTCAGTTGAAACAAACCTTTAAGAAACCTAAAAAGCTTAATTTGAAATATCTTAAAGGAGTGATAGAAGTTATTCTAAAAAATCCATAAAATAATAGCATTGAAAGCTCGAAATCTAGCTTCAGGAAGAACTCATTACACTAGGGCTAACCCTGATCGAAATCCTCCCCCTATGTTTGAAAATTCTAACCTGATTCTGAGAATCATTAGAAGACAAGAAAGTTCAATTAGCCCCAGACCTTTGTTCAGATCACATTCATGTCCGGTTGAGTGGATTTTCCTAGAAGATCTTCCTTTTGACAAACATTTTGAACTCTCTCTGTTTAGAACCACATCTAACAATGAACTATTGGACCTAGTCCAAGATCCAGAATTCCTCAGAGAACTTGAAACCCAACGAGCCAATTTGTCAATTGATCGATATCCGTAGAACTCCACTCAGTCATCTATTACCACCGATAGAACACCTAAACCTTCTAAAACTACTTCTCTTTCTGCTAGTTCATGATTATTCCCTCACTCTTCTGAAATCCATTCCACCCCTCCTTTCATCCCTTCAATTCCTCTCCAGCCAATCATCACCCAACATCCCATCACCACCTCCAGTTCTTCCTCCACAACCCAAACACCTCCTATTACCCCAACTCCCATTCACACAACTACCCAACCTATAATCATGGCCAATAGATGTGCTCCCCTTGTGATGCCTGCTCCCCTAGGTGCCATGCCTCGGGACTATCAGAGTAAAATTACTACTTTTGATGGCACTGGAACCTACATAGCTCAACAGCACACTAAGAAAATGACAAACTATTTTGAGATATATGAAATTGACACAGTTGACGTTCAAATGAGAATTTTTGTTCAAAGTCTAGCTGGGGAAGTTAGAACCTGGTTTAGATCCTTGGCCCCTCAGAGCATAGATAGTCTAAGAGTCCTTTACCAGCAATTCTTGAATAGGTGGGAGAAAAAGAAGGACCCCCTGCAGATTTTATCTGAATATGAGAACCTTAGTAGGGGACCTCATGAAACCATTTAGGACTATTTCACTAGGTTTAATAGTGTTTATAGTGCCATTCCACTTGACCTTAGACCCCCACCTGGGTTAGCCCTGATCAAATTTCCTGATGGATTTGATTTAGATATGGCTTTCTAGTTAAGAGAAAGGAACCCCCCACTCTGGAAGAAATGCAGAGTGTAGCAGTAAGTGTTGAGGCTAACCTACTTTCCAAAAGAGCCAAAGCTAGGAATGAGAGAAGAACACATGTAAAAGAAGAAAATACGCCCTTTGAACAAAATATTGATGCTATAGTCAAAGGAATGGACAGATTGTTGGACAGAGTCGAAACTATTGAAAGGAAAGCTCCCTGGGATGGCCAACAGGCTAATTCAGGGAGAAATCCTAACTTTAGAAAAAATCAGAACCAAAATACTCGAAAGAATGCTACTGACTAGAATATCAGACCACCTTTCCAAGAAAACTATGCAAAGGCCTCCCACTCAGAAGACCCTGAACAAGAGACTTAGATAAATTTAATGGGTCTAGATGATGAGGAAGGAGTTTTCCTAACTCAGGACGACCAAGAGTCCCATGTGCTCCAACAATTCCAAACCCAAACAGGGGAATCATTTGATTTCAGGCAGGGATATGATTCTGCTATTTTTGAGGTACATAAGCAGTATAATTTAAGAAGCAGAAAAAATATTGATGCCCCAGAACCAAACCAAAAAACAGGTCCTAATCAACCTAAAAAGGGTAAAACAGTTCCAGCAACGAAAACACTTCAGATCCTTTCTAGAACAAATCAAAATCCTCCTAGCCCCACCATAGAAGATGTATCTGATAGTCATCCCAATAATGAACAACCTTCCACTTCACTTCCCCCCAAGGAAACAGTGGAAGGGTCTCCAAAAAATTTATTAGAAAAATCAGCAAAGAATGCTCCAAGCCCTGAAAAAGATGAAAACGTTGTAGCCAAAACTCCAAGGGTTCAAACAGACAAAGCACCAGCCATTTAACCTTGGAGCAGACGTGGCCAAGCTTAAAATTTCTATGCATGTTTCACATACACATCATTTTTTGATATCAAAGCACAGGTTTATAGTGAAGATTTGAATTGTTTGCAAGTTGTTTTTCTGATGCTTATAAGGTTGAAGCTTAAAAGAGGAGAAGGAGAATAGGTGGAGCCAAGATCTGATATTGTCTCAAGGAGAAAAAATACTCCTTAAGCTTCAATAGTTATGGCACGTGAAGAGGGTCCTGAAGGTATGTCTGAAGATGAGAAGACTTTCAGAAAAGCATTCTTTGAAATGTAAGAGATGGTTAAGGTTTTGTATGAGGAGAGGAATTCCAGATTGTATGGAGAGAGCTCAAAATCTCATGGAGAAAAAAGAGACAAGACTCCTATACTACTAGTGTAACCCCTTATTGTTATTATTACAACCCCCTTATTATATTGTTGTACCCATGTATTCCCCATTTTGTTACTATTGTGCCCCATAGAAGCCCACTATTGTTATTATTGTGCCCTTACATTATTATTTTTATTTCGGCTCTGATTATATTATGACTCCTTAGACTCCTATATATAGAAAGGAGGTCTTGTCATTTGTATCATCCAAGAATTGTTCATTTGTGTAATGTAAAGGAGGTTGCCCCCTTGAAGAGGCTGAATTCTAAGGCATTGATCTATCTTTTCTATCTTTTTGTGAGCTGGTTTCATAACAGAATTGTTCATTTGTGTAATGTAAAGGAGGTTGCCCCCTCGAAGAGGCTGATTTCTAAGTCATTGATCTATCTTTTCTATCTTTTGTAAGCTAGTTTCATAACAAACCCTCAAGCATTTCATTTGCAAATCGTTAAGAAATATTCAAGTTTAACATACACATCATTTTTTGATATCATAGCACAAGTTTATAGTGAATATTTGATTTTTTTTCAAGTTGTTTTTCTAATGCTTATAAGGTTGAAGCTCAAAAGAGGAGAAGGAGAATAGGTGGAGCCAAGATCTAAGATTGTCTCAAGGAGAACAAATACTCCTGAAACTTCAATAGTTATGGCACATGAAGAGGCTCCTGAAGGTATGTCTGAAGATGAGAAGACTTTCAAAAAAGCATTCTTTGAAATGTAAGAGATGGTTAAGGTTTTGTATGAGGAGAGGAATTCCAGATTGTATGGAGAGAGCTCAAAATCTCATGGAGAAAAAAGAGACAAGACTCCAAAAGGGAATGGATGGAATGGTGGCAAACCACCACCTTCACCTCCATCATCATTTTCATCTTCATCTTCATCCTCACCTTAAACTTATTCTACCCTTTCACAAACACATTCAAATTCCCCAAAGGGTCATGATAAAACTCCTTTACTTAAGCTTGATATTAAGTTTGAATTGCCTATGTACAATGGAGAGGTAAATGCAGAAATATTAGACAATTGGATTCATCAAATTGAAGTGTATTGCAAAATACAAAGGATCAAAGATGATGAATCTAAGATTCAACTTGCTTCTCTAAGATTGCAAGGTGTAGCACTAATTTGGTGGGAAGCCAAAACTCAAGAGGACGTGAAGAAAAATAGTAAGGTTTTATCCTCTTGGAATAATTTTATTATTGCAATAAGAAGGTAGTTTTATCCATTAGCATACATGCAAAAAGCTATTATGGATTGACATAACTTTAGGGAAGCTAAGGGGCAAAATGTGCAATCTTATACTCAAGAGTTTAGGAGGAGAGCCTTATTATTGGGTGTAGATCTTTCATCTCAAGACACTTTTCTCAAATACATTGGAGGTTTACATAGTTACCTTAGACACATTATTCTCATGTTCAACCCTACGAGTCTAGATGAAGTTTGTGTACAGGCCACACGTCTAGAAGCAAGAGGGAAGAATGTTTATGATGAGAAAAGTGAGGGTTCCTTTGAATCTTGAGAAAAGGGAAAAGGTAAGTTTAAAGGAAAAGGGAAAAAGAATGCTACCATCAATATTGAGAAAGACAAAATCACATGTAAACATTGTTCCAAAGATGGACATGATGAAGATCATTGCTGGAAACTTCATCCAGAAATGAGACCCAAAAAGTTTAAGAACAAGGAGAATGAGAAGATAGTTGCAACTACACAACATGATTTAGGTTCAAATTCTGGAGATGAAACAAAGATCACAGTTATGAGTTTGAAAGGTAAGGACATAGCAAGTACTAGTTCTTCAAATTGTTCCAATGAAACTCAAGATGAAAAAAAAAGAATATAGATTTTCCACATTAGAGTTATTTCAAAACATACCAAGATTGACACACTATTTGATAGTGATTCTCAAGAAAATCTTATCTCAGAAGACATTGTCAAGAAGTTGAATCTAGAAACCATTCCTCATCCTAAACCATACCCTCTAGGTTGGATATGTGACAATCCAAAATTGCAGGTGATAAGAATATGTAAATTGAAATTTGTAAGCAATGCAAACTTTCTAGATGAGGTAGAGCTCGATGTAATTCCAATTGATATTTGTGGTATAGTTTTGGGAATCCCATATCTTTATGATAGGAGAGCCATTTTTCATCACCATGAGAACAAATATGACTTGTTCAAGAATGGGATTGAGTACACTGTTAGAGTGCATAGTAAGAAGATGAGTTTGTCTCTTATGCGTGATGGACAAATGAAGAGAATTGTGAATGCTAGTCAGAATTTTGCTTTGTTAATGTTCAAGCATAAAGATGTTGTGAATGAGGCCTTTCAAGGAGATACATCAAATGTAAAATCTGATTTCATTGATGTTGCTAATGGGTGTGATAATATGTTTCAGGAATCTAACATGTTGCCTCCTAAAATAGGTAAACAATATGAGGTAAAATAGTAGCAGCATGCATCATTGTTGAACAATGATGTGAACAAGAGTGCAAAGGTCAAAGAGCAAGTGCCAAAGAAATTTGAAAAAGAGTGCATTGGGTCCAAAAGTTCTTCTTGTGGGTTTCAAAAAGTGTTGTCTTCAAAATGGGATGGTGCATGGCGATGGCGATCACATTTGGTCAAGAGTTGAGCCAAGCGCAAGGCAAGACAAGCTAAGCATGATCATGTCGACAATGTTCAAGGTGAGAAGAACTCAAAGTTGTTTAAGTTTCCTTTGATTGACAACTGAGGAGGAAATGTGTCTGTTTCTTCAAAGAAAGCTTGTTTTTCTACATATTCTGAGAAATTGCAGCAAGATGGTATTTATGACAACAAGACAAGGTCTCCAAAATTAGGGAAAATGATCAATTTTCATTAAAAGTTCAAATTGTTAAATTCAAGCAAATTCTAGTGGGTTGAGACTGGAAGGGTGAGGTAGTTGCACCCTCATCTAATTGTTCAGTAATAAAGAGCTTTTGGAGGTCCAAAGCTTCTAGTGGGGAGGAATGATTTGGTGCATCAATTTTATGCTCAAAATTCAAATTTTTCAGAATGGCTTTAAACTATAACGACCATGTAGATATCATCGTTTTGAATCCAGCGCAATTTGTTTCGTGAAAAATAGACGTCGTATGCTCACAGAAATGAGTTTTGTTCGTTTGTGGAAACAATAAAAAATTGGTTTTTGGTAGTACTGCTTTCCACTTTGCACAATTTGATTGGTTGTGAAATGGAGGAATTTCATTGGTTAATGGTGGTTGAGGTGGACCAACCAAAGGCTTCCATGTGGCTTCCTAGTGGCTAGGAAAATTTTGTTAAGGGTGAACAACAACCCATAGGGTTCAAAACCGTGACCACTCACCGAACAACCAATGCCTTTCACCAACACACCACGTCATAGTCCTTGTTATACATGGCAAATGAAATGGGTTTTAAAGTTTATGGTAGGCACATGTTTGGGGAGGGGTCGGGCTAAGGCCTAGCCCCTAGCCACCCCAGCGCCACAGGGCCATGGGTGGGGGGCCAAGGGCTAGGCCCTATCCCAATCCATGGGTCAGAACCAAAGACTTTCCCACAGCGATGGGACCACAGGTTAAGATTCAAGTGAAATCGTATGGGGAGTCATCCCTCAAGGCCCGAACAACCATCAGATGCCTAATAGGCGTGACCAAGTGCTAGTCGAAGTACCATTTGGAGGATGGGGCTAGCTTTAAGCGCCAGCCCCAGGATCATGTTGACCACAATATGACCAGGCGTGTTGTGGAGGTAAATCCTCTCTGCCGACAGAGATGATCCCTACTAGCCCAGACCGGGTCTAGCAACAATCACACGATGCTATCACGCAAGTTCCTAATTGCAAATAAAAAGTGGATGGTGAGAACCTACTTGGATTCCAACGCTAATGTTCGTAGAAGAGACGTCGCTCTCGTTCCTTTGCCTCGGCCGGTCACGATCCCCACGATCTCCGTGATTGGACACCTGCACGTGCAAAGAACAACACGAATACAAGCATAAAATCTAGTAGATGAAATTATATATCAGTCAGAAAAGATATAAATCAACATCAATCATAGAACAATGAGAGTGGAACCATAATGATAGTCATCTATTATTGATAAATAACAAAGAAGAATACAACCATAGTTCTGACGTTAAATCCTCCTTTGGCTGGGTTGTCAACTACACAAGTCTTGCAAAGCTTGTTGGGATGGGAAACAAGCCTCTCTCTCTTTGGGTGACAAGAATCTCCTCACTTAGATTTGGCCTTATGGGTGCAAAGAAGGCTCTTGCAGCTTCAAACTCTTGAACTCTGGAATTCTTTATCACTATACTAGAACTGGAACTAGCTTGCTCAAGGCATAGAGACAAGCTTTTATAAATAGAGAGGAAAGAGATAGGATCAACCACATTATTCATGGGATTAGTTTTATCACTTAGAAACTTCCATGAAAGGTGGCAAACCACTTCCCTTCTATGGAGATTCGAAGCCAAACCATCTTAGCTCAACATAGATTCAGTTGGTGAATGGGTTAAGGAGAACCTTCAGAAGCTTGTTGGTTAAAAACTTTACTCAATTCGGTTGGCGCGAGTGCGACTCTGAGACAGAGCACCAATGGCGCGCTCTCTTTAGAGGATTTCCCTCATTGGCGCGGGCAGTACACTATGGACCCGCGCTAATGCAAAAAGAGTTGTTTTCATGGATATTCTGCAGGAGATGTCTTCAGGGCATATGAAGCTCATACTTAGAGGAATATGATGCAAGTGGTTTCAGGTCATGTCACTTCTCACAGGTCCCGAAATGAGTCCTCCAGTGTGCGGGAGAGGGGTAATAGGGACGGTGACAAATGGTGACAAATCGCTGTGTAACAAGGCGTACAGAGGACAGGAGGGGCCAACCCAGGGTTATATGGACCAGAATGTGACCAGGCGCACATCAGGCAGAGGGGGCCAGCCCTTAAGCACCAACCAAGGTCCTATGTGAAACCCATGTAACCGAGGGTGCAGGCCAGACAGGGGTTAGACAGAGCCCCTAGAAAATCGGCACGCAACGCAGTCATATGGCCTCCATGTGGCCGAAATTTTCGGGACTGGGGGCTTAAAGGTGCCCTTATCTATCCTACAAATTCGCCCGCTGAGCAGGAATTGTGTTGAAAATAGCAACAAGAAATAATAAAAATAGAATCCAAAAATTCCAATTTAATTTGTCCTTGAATTAAACTAAGAATTAAAATCGAATTTTATTCTCATAGCAACTTGTAATAGCTAACTAGAGTGAGTTGACTTAGTTAACTTAGGAATTTCGAGTTGGAAGTCTTTCTAAAGTCATGTATATGTTCTCCCTATATTATAGGGGTCTCGAATGAGTTAAGTATGAGTTGTAATTAGTTAACTTAGTTTACTGAGTATAGTCCAGTTAAATTAGTTCCAAATTGTTTGAGGAACTAATAGTGAGTTGTATAGATTATCTTCCGGATACATCGCACTAGATTTCCTTCCAATCGACGTTTCGAACCAGCAACGATGGTTCATCTTCAGGATGTGAAATATTATTTGAAAGATTGTTCTCAATTTTTCTTCACATATATATAGATGAGATGCTTAGCCGACAGATATTAGAATTTTTATTTATTTATTTATTTTTATTTATTTTTTAATCTGACTATTATCTTTATTACGGTTATGGTTATATAAATTTCTTTTAGGGTTATATTTATTAATTTTATTATTTTAATTTTAATTATTTATTTGTGTTTTAATTATTGTATTTATTTTAATTTTAATTGTTATTATTGTCATATTAGTTTTAATTGTTATTATTTAATTATCTTTATTTTAATTACTTTTAATTATTTATTTATTTTTAATTATTTTTATTGTATTTATTTTAATTAATTAATTATTAATTTTAATTGTTATAATTATTAATTTTAATTGTTATATTAGTTTTACCTAATTATTAATTTTAATTGTTATAATTATATTTAATTCAATATTCATTTTTGATTATATTCATTTGTTTTTAATTATTTTCATTGTATTTATTTTAATTAATTAACTATTAATTTTAATTGTCATATTTATTAGTTTTAATTGTTATTAATTTTTAATTGTAGTTATTTACATTGGAATTATTTTAATTATAAATTTTTAATTGTTATTACTTTTAATTGTTATAATTGTTATATTGATTTTAATTAATTATTATAATTATATTTATTACAATTTATTTATTATTTATTTATTTTCAATTTTTTTATTTTTGTTTTAATGAATAATTATTAATATTTTGTTGGGGTTATTTATGTTTTATTGTAATAGTTTTTATTTTGAATTTGTATTAATTTTAATCATATTAATTTTTAATTATGTGTCATGATAGTGAGTTGACAGTCAGTGGGTGCACTAGTTCATTAACTAGTGCTACTCCAGTTAATTGAAGATTCCCTCATCAGAAACTCATGCATGTCGATTCTAAGAAAGACCTAGTTGAGACTAGAGTGCAGGGACAATGTACTATTTGTTGTATAATTTTCTGAGTTGTACAGATAGTGCATGCAATCATGAACTGAACCTTGAAGGGATTGCACAATTTTGGATGCACTGGTTTCCCTTTAAGATGGACTAATCGGCCATAGGAATTGCGCAAGGAAATAGGGACTTGGAGAGATAGAGAATTGGCTAAGTGTTGGCCAAGAGTTTGCTTGTGTGTTGGAGATTGATTTTACTGAGTGTTGGGATTGTTCTTGTGAGAACAAGCATTGTAATATCATCTTGATTCCTTATTAATGCAATACAGATAGTGGGGTTTTGAGCTGTGGCCTTCCCTGGATATTTATTGTGTTATGTGTCATTGATGTTCTTCCTCTTACCGATTATTTTTTTCATCGATATTTATGTGCTTCCACTGTAAAGAGTAGTAGTAGATTCTTGTCTCTTGTTTTAGTAGATTACATGAGCTTGTGAATCTACAGGAAAATCTACATGTTATCGGAGTTGAGAACAATATACTAGAGGAGATTTCAAAGTTTTTGAGTTGAGGGTTACAGGTGAAATTTGAATTTGCAATACATACTTCAGGATCGACATATGGCGTTCTACAGTTTGCAGCTCAAGTGTGCCTTGGATGGAAACTCAAATTATATAGCTTGGAAAGATAGGATGGAGGCCATGTTGGAGGATAATGGCTTGAAGGAATTCATTAATGAGGACATTCCTAAGCCACCATCATTGGATGCTTAGAATCGGGCCGAATGGAAGAAGTGTGTGACAAGGGCGAGGCAGATAATCCTCAAGGGAGTTCGAGACCACATTTTCTCGAGTCTCGAAGGGAAGAAAACTATGCATGCTATGTGGAAAGCATTGAAGGACCTTTTCTAGAACAACAGTGACCAAAGGAAGCTAGCACTAAAAGATAAACTTAAAAAATCAAGATGGAGGTGGGTGACTCAACTCCAAATTACTTGACCAAGTTCACTCAATGTCGCGATGAACTTGGAAGTGTCGGAATCACGGTTGCCGAGGATGATATGGTGAGTCTTGATCTTCTTTGACTCCCAAAGAGTTGGTATAGTTATCATGACTCTGTCAATGGTTAGGAGAAGCTACCAGATTGGGAATGATTGTGGTTAGATTTCATGCAAGAGGAGATAAGGAGGAAGACCAAAGATGGGACCTCTTCCAAGGAAGTGGAACAAGATTTTGCCTTAGTGAATAAGGCAAAGAAGTCCCAAGGTGAGGAGGGCGAAAAGAAGATGGACTTGACGAAATTCAAGTGTTTTCGTTGTCACGAGCACAAGCATTATGCCAAGAACTACCCACAGAAGAAATCAAGCAAGAAGGAGTCAACAATAGCGGCAACAAGTGAAGTTTTAGCTTCACAATTCGAACTTGATTTCACTCTCATTACATGCATGGTCAGCACTGCCATGGGAGGTGTGTGGTATCTTGAAAATGGTGCCTCATTCCATATGTTAGGGAATAGAGATCTCTTTAGTGATTTTGAGGAGAAAGACCTCAATCATAACATAGAGTTTGGAGATGATGAGAGGTGTAGAGCTACCAGGATCGGTATGGTTACCTTTAAGAGGGAGTCTAGCTCCCCTCTCAAGATCACAGATGTGATGTATGTTCCAGGACTAAAGAAGAATCTTGTTTCAGTCACAGTATTGGAAGACCGTGGCTATGATGTGGTTTTTAGTAAGGGAAAGGTTTTCCTTAGACACATCACCACGGGACAAGTGAAATAACTCGGTGCATGGGGTCAAGAACCTATATGCTCTTGAGGTTCAAGATTCATGCAAAGCCTTGAGGAGCAAGGCAAAGGTTAGAGATTTGGTGGTTGAGAGGGAGAGTAAATTACCTCTCAACATGCAGCCCCAGAAGAAGCCTTTGAAGCAGTTTCAGGAAGTTGTGGAGTAGCCACAACTAGAGAAGCTGAGAGGAGAACGAGTGGAGAGTTCCATTCAAGTAGAGAAGAAGCAGTCTCAGAAAATTTTGGAGTAGCCACAATTGGAGAAGCTGAGAGGAGACCGAGTGGAGACATCCAGTCATGCAGATACCTACAGTAGTAGAAATTTCGAGCCAGGATGGTAGAGGGATCACATGCAGCCATACCTCCAGGTGTGAGGTGGGACGATGTGAAGTGATAGTCCCAAGAGGGCTGAAATTGGGTAGGGTCCATTAAGAGGTTTTATCTCATGGATCATACCTTGCTACGAGAGCCCAAAGTACATAGTAGTAGGAGGAATCAGTGGGATTGATGCAGTCAGATATTAGAGTGACAGAGGCTAGAGAAGTTAGATACTGAAGAGTGTAGAGAAGGGTTGACAATAGTGCAGAAAGGCAGAGTCAACAAAAGCGCAGAGTTTTCAGTCGACAGAGGCAATAACAGTCAGAGACTTTGATGACAAAGGCATCATTCTGATTTAGGTTGGATGTTTTTTTGTTTCTGGAGTTGCTGGAGCAGCAACACTAGAGAGAAGTGTTGCATGCAAAACATTCCAAAGGTTCAAGATCAGGATCGATTTGAATTCCTTTCTTGTTGAGAGGGAGTGTTGAAAATAGCAGCAAGAAATGATAAAAATAGAATCCAGAAATTCTAGTTTAATTTTTCCTTGTATTAAACTGAGTATTAAAATCGAATTTTATTCTCATATCAACTTGTAATAGTTAACTATAGTGAGTTGACTTAGTTAACTTAGGAATTTCGAGTTGGAAGTCTTTCTGAAGTCATGCATATGTTCTCCCTATATTATAGGGGTCCAGGATGAGTTAAGTATGAGTTGTAATTAGTTAACTCAGTTTACTGAGTTAAGTCTAGTTAAATTAGTTCCAAATTGTTTGAGGAACTAATAGTGAGTTAACAGTCAGTTGGTGCACTAATGCATTAACTAGTGCTACTCCAGTTAACTGAAGATTCCCTCATCAGAAACTCATGCATGTTGATTTTGAGAAAGACCCAGTTGAGACTAGAGTGCAGGGACAATGTACTATTTGTTGTATAATTTTATGAGTTGTACAGATAGTGCATGCAATTAGGAATTTAACCTTAAAGGGATTGTGCAGTTTTGGATGAACTAGTTTCCCTTTAAGATGGGCTAATCAGCCATAGGAATTGCACAAGGAAATAGGGACTTAGAGAGATGGAGAATTGGTTAAGTGTTGGCCATGTGTTTGCTTGTGAGTTGTAGATTGATTTTACTAAGTGCTAAGATTGTTCTTGTGAGAGCAAGCATTGTATTATCATCTTGATTTCTAATTAATGCAATACATATAGTGGGGTTTTGAGCTATGGCTTTCCCCATATATTTATTGTGTTATGTGCCATTTATGTTCTTCCTCTTGTCAATTATTGTTTTCATCGATCTTTATGTGCTTCCACTATGAAGAGTAGAAGTAAATTCTTGTTTCTTGTTTTACTAGATTACATGAGCTTGTGAATCTAAAGGAAAATCTACAAATTGTGCTAGGTTTAGCGCGCCATTTCAGCATTCGGGGCACACAAGAAAGGTTTCTTCCAAATCGTAGGATGGTTAACAGCAGAATTGGGAAAAAGGAGGAAAGAGGCATAACTCAAACAATTTTTGGCCAAATGAGCAAAAATAGTTGAAACATGGGTTTTTGACTATTATGGATCCATTGGAGCTATTAGAGCTGCATTTTGAGAATTGTAACTTGATGTAAACACTAATTTTTGGAGCATAATGAAAGAGGCCCAACATTGGAAGTTGGACCAAGAGATGTAACCTAGGAGGGGTGAACTCCTTTATCATTTGTTGTCTTGTGTTTGCTGTTATGATATTTTTATCTTCAGTATTTGCTAAAGAACTAATTTTAAAAGCATGTTATATGTTAAGTAATTTGACATAATTGTTTAAAGACTCCATACAAATTTCACATTTAAATTGACATAAACCCTAAATCATTTCACTTGCAAATTGTTAAGAAATCTTTAAGTTTCACATATAGATCAATTCCTATGGAAATCATGGCATTAATTAGAAAATAATGAAGATCGGTCTTGAAATTGTTGAATCTCTGGCCACTGGCCTTCCTTATCGTATTGATGCAAAAGGATTCGATATCATATACACTTACCTACATGCTTTAATTCAAGTATTCTTATAGTTTAAGAATATTTTGGTCAATGCAGCATGGTTCTAACAAAGAAAACATAGCCCTATAGTTTTAATTTTAGTCTCTATTTAGTGGTTTTTCTTGCATTAGGACATTCAAAATGATCAGCGTGGGGGGATGTCGAACCTTGAAATTGTCATATTTTTTCCATATTTTTTCCCTATTTCTCATGATTTTACATCATTATTACTATAATTTTTCACAATTGTGAGACTATTATCCTAAACCTAGAGTGTGACTAGGTAATTGTTCATTATTAAATATATTCTTTTTGTTTCAATAAGATATACATTAAAATTGATATTAACAAGGATTTTTGTATTATTTTGATTGTTCTCAAGTTTTCATGCACCAACAAATTGATAAAGAATTGGACATGAGGATGAAACACATTTCTAGCCTATTTATGCACCAAGTACAATTCTTGCATTCATTTGGGGATCGATATATTGGCACACTTATGGGAAAAAATGGACATGGTTTTTATCCATAGTGATGTTTTCATGCTTCCATGAGAGTCAAAACGCACCCAGGTCACACATGTGGATTTATGGAAAATAATTAACGATTTAGCCCCAAATAAGCAACAGTGTTCAAACAACCAACTTCCTCCACGTTTTGTGTGCAGACAAGAGTGAATCTCAAAATTATAGGACATGGGTTTTGTTCCTAGTATGGAAAATTGAGTATTATGTTGTTGTTTTCCAGAATTCACCATGGTCAAGGAGATACAAAAAGTTCTTTGGGGATTTTTTTTTTTGTTAAATCACAATTTTCCATAATTTCTTAATCTTGCTCATATTTGAAAAAAATGGGTTTTTACAACGTAAATTTGTAATGTAATAAATAAAAAAAATCCATGTGCTGGAGGAGATGAAAATATTCTAGTTTCATAATGTTGGTTTAGACTCTGACATAACTTCCTTTTGGGTGTTAGATCCTGAGCATTCACGATGTAGAAGGTTGAGCTATATTTTCAATACAAGAATCTTGTGCCATGTTTTAATTTTTTAGTTTTTATTCCACTTGTGATTTTAAAATTTGATTTATTTTAATAGGAAACAAGTTGGTTGGGAGGGCCCCCCAACCCGACTTGTTGTCCTCTCTCTCATTGCCCTCCTTGTGCATTCAGAATACAAATTTATTGTTGTGATTGGTTTGATTTGCAAGGTGTGGTGCGATTTTGTTGCTTTTAGATTTGAATGATTAAGTACTAATAGTGTGAATTATTTGGAATTCTATGATTTGGTTTAATATTTTCATTATAAGTCAGGGCAGAACACACACCAATCTGGAATTGACCTCACAATGTATCACTTTCCAAAAAGTTGGACTACAAATATATTGTAGCAAGCGATAATAACCTATCCTTTTATTTGTGTTTTGGAAATTTTTGTCGTATGGTTCTTTGAATCTATGAGATATGAAGGAGGATACGATCAATGGATAACAACCTGTAGATTTTATTTTAGTTATGGCATATAATTTTTTTAATGTATTAAGACTACAAGGTGTTGTGTAATGATATTTCAAAGATCAATTTAATATTTCAGGAGGAATCAAGGAAACAAAGCAGATTTGGTAATGCTTGCTTCTTCGTGGAGGTTCAATTCTTTTGATAATGTAAGTCATCCATCCCTAATATTTTAATACATATATACATTTGCATTGTCTTATTCATGGATTGTTATTAATATATTTTTTGTAAACTTTAAAGGCATCCTCGAAACACTTGGGAACTGTAGAAATGGCAAGAAATTTGCTAATGCCAATGAATTCAAACTGAAAACAAGAGACACAAATTTCTTCTACTATTTTGTGGAGAGGAAAACACACAATAGAAACACATGCAATAGAATGCAACCATTCAATCACCAAGAAAACAATGATTTTATTGGGGAACCCAATTGGGAAAAACCCCTCCTCTATTTGTATTATATCAGATGAGAAAAAAATGATCTATTACAGTGACAACTTCAATCCTGAAGCACAACCTGCACTGCAATACTGATCTCTTCCTCTTACTACAGCTCTTGAAAATACTTAGTGAATTCTTGGCCTCCTGCTCCTCCTATTTCCTTGCGTAATTCTTGAGGAAGTTGGCTCCAGAAGAATAGGAGAATCCCCTATTTGCTTGTGCAATTCCCAAAAGGAAAGGTTCACCTGATGCATACAAACCATGTACACTCTCTAGTATACAATAATAAATACATTGATTCCTTTTTCCTCCACTCAATTAGGCAATTCAAATTCCATGCATGAATGGGACTATTTTAAGTAAATTGATCACTTAACTAAGAGATCAGTGAGTTAACAATTGTTAGAACTATTCAACTGAACTCCTACTGACTCTACTAATGACTAGAGCTCACATAACTGAGTTTAACTAACAATAACTCCACTATATTGTTAGATTTAGCAATCAACCCATGCACAACTATACTTCTAGCTTACAAACTCGAATTTACTGATTTAACTAGGAGACACAACAAGTAATATTAATAACATTACTTATTACTTATTAAACATAGGAAATTAAACTAAACTCGAATTCACTGATTTAACTAGGAGACACAACAAGTAATATTAAACATATTACTTATTAATATGTTTTAAAGACTTATTTTGTTTTAATAATATCATTAATATAAGTAATATTAATAATTTAATATTCCCTAGGTTAAAATCAATTTCATTGTAGAATCAATATTTCTCTAGGTATAAAATTAAATTAATTTCATTTTAGGATTAATATTATATTCTAAAAACAAATTAGTATTAATAATATAATTAAAGTAATTTAATTAATATAATTAGTATTAATAATATTATAATTAATAATAATATAATTCAATTAATACTAATTAATATAATAATAATAATAATATAATTATTATAATAAATAATTAATTAATATTAATAATAATTTATTAGTAATAATATAATTATATATATATTTAGGAATAATAATTTAATAAATAATAATAATATTAATATAATTAATAATTATTATTATAATTAATATAAAATTAATAATATATTAATAAAATAATTAATAAAATATAATTAATTTTAATAATTTAAATAAAATTATTTAGGAATTAATTTCATATTAAAACTAATATTATATATTAAAACAAAATAAGTCTTTAAAACATATTAATAGTATATATATAAAATTAAAAAAAAATAAAAAAAATTAAAAATTCATTTTAAATTATATAAAAATTAAATTCAAAAATTAATAAAATTAATTAAACAAATTAATAAATCAATTAAAATTATAAAAATCATGACAGCCGACAGTTTGTCATTCTTATTGTTTTATCCTCACCACTATTTATCAATGCTTTGTTGCTCTTCTGCTCATCATCATTCTCATATCCTGATGATGGATCCCATTTGGGATTTGAAACGTTGGTACAAAAATGATGAAACTGTGGATTCTCCGGTCAATGATTCAAAAGACTCAAGCCACAGATCTCTGAAATCCGAGATGAAAAAAGTTGAAGAAGAAACAAAGTTAAGTTCTTCTTTCCATGCAAGTTCCTCACACAAGAAGCGTAAGCCAAAGGACAAAAAAAGAGGTATAATCATCTTGTTAATTCAAATGCTTTTCATAATGGAAAACAACATGTTGATTTGAATAACATGTTGAGGAATGTGTTTCCATGCACCTTTTGCCTTTCATCTAACCATTGTGTAGATAAGTGTTATAAAAGAAAATAAATCATCAAGAAGATGTTTATGTCTAATGGAATTGAGACCGAAAAGAGAAAATCTCATCCAAGGTTAAAGGCATGTGAGCCAAGGGAAGCTCAAAAGAACTTTTGCACTCACTACAATATCAGTGGGAACTGGGTCGAGAAGTGTTGGAAATTGTTTCCACAACTTCATCCTGGTAAGTGCAAGCAAAATATGCAAGCACCAGAAGAGGAAGTGATAAAAGAAAAAGTGGCGCAAGATGCGACCATCCCTAAAGCAACTTCAGAAGAAGAAAATTTTCAAATAGAGGGTTCATTTACCTGGTTTAGTGAGAAATGGGTGAACCATTTGTCCAACTGAAGTTTGTAAATATTTGTTTTGCACAAGTTTCATATCCCCATAGATGGGTAACTTGTAAAAGTGATGTTGATAAATAAATCACTTATATGCAACAATGTTTTCTTTGGGCACTATTATGCTAGTTTGGCTTGTTAATAGTCAATTTTAATGGAAAATTTGGGAGTCAATTTATTCCATTTTGTAAAATGCATTTCTATTTGTAGTTTAAGAAAGCATTTTTAAATTGTTGTATGAGTAGTTGCAACACATTTAGTATGTTACAAATGTGTCAAGCACTCAAGTTATACGAGTATTCACTATGTGAAGCTTGTTTTGGTTCATTTGTCAAAGTCTTTTAGGATCTTATCCTCGATAAGGATTTTGTAGATGAGAGCCTTGGAATTATTCTTGGGAAGGATGTTGCTGTGGATGGCCATAATGACATGGACAAGCCGAGAAGAACATCGAACTTGAATTCTTTGGTTAAGTTATATTTCAATTTCAGCTTGAGAAAGAGCCAAGATAAGTACAAGTCAGGGCACTACAAACATCGATTGGATCGAGTTTGGAAAAATGAAGGAACTATACCTTTAAATGTTGAACAATTGAAAGTAAACTTTTGGAGAACAAAAGTTTTTCAATGGGGAAGAGTGATCAAGAGCTCAAAATTTGCCCAAAAATCAAAGTTGTCAAAATGGTGTGGAACTTGAACGACCACGTAGTGCTTGTCATCCTGAATCTGGCGCAACTTGTTTCGAACAAAACAGACACCGTATGCTCCCAGAAACGTGATCTGTTCATTTTGTGCAACAAGGGAATTAAAAAAAAAGGGACAACTCAGTCAACAATTTGTACCGCTGACGTGGCATTGACTGGGCAAGTGAGATTGCAAGTTGACTGATCAACGAATCTTCTTCGGCGAATGAAGAGGTGACAAGTGTCATCACCGTACAGGTCAAATTAGCGGAATTTCATTGGTTTAATGGTTTATAGGTGGACCAATAGGGAGGTGACATGTGGCTAAGCCTGGGGCTGCCATGTGTCCTCCCCGAGGTCAATCAAAATTTTATTGGGTAGAGGTCAGGCTAGAACCCCCAACCTTGCCCGAAACAACACCAAGTCTTACCACTCCTCCTGCACAATGGTTCTTAACCTGTATGGGAGGTAGGATTGTTTTAACATGTATTGCCGCCAAGGTTGGGGGGCGGGTGAACTTAACCGCCCCCCATGTACACATACTACCTACCCGCAACAACAAATGCTACCACCACCATGACCTTCAGACAAGTGGCATGTGACCGCCATAATCGTGCGACTAGGAGTTACATTATATGTGACCGCCCAGAGGACCGCCACCGCCTAACCGCCGCATGTGACCAAGGTCACTTGGCATTTTTATGACCATGTGGGGGTTATAGGAATTTTTAACGGTCCTACAATTTTTCCCACCGCACGGCAAAATTTTCGCCCAGTTAGCGCTTTTTGGGGCAAAATTGTAGGAATGATGCTGTTTTTTGAGCAATATGTGGAGCGAATAGTGAGCTAACTAGGAGAGGTCATAAATTCTCCAGTTTTCGACCAAATTGGATGAAAAAAGAGGCTAGGTAGCCATTTTTGGACATTTTGGACTCATTGGAGCAGGTCTCAGGATCAAAGGAGCACTTCTGGATAGGCTTTTTGCAAATTGAAGCCTATGGGTGCCATGGACAACCAGAGTGTTGATTCAGTTTATGGAGGAGTTTGAAGATGGAGATGACCTTGTAGGGGTCTTCCAGCCTCCATGTTCTTTCTGCAACAACCATTACATCAGTGTTGTAGCTCTATTTCCTCTTTTCTCTATATGTGTTTTGGAGAAGAGACTTGTTTATGTACTTCAAGTGGATTGTGGTACTGTTTATGCCATTTGAAATTGGAGTATGGGGTCTTGGTGTAAGATGCCTATGTTTGTTGAATTTTTACATGTTTGACTATAGGTTAACATGTGTATGGAGTGAGAACTCTTGCAGAAGTTATTTCTTTGAAGTAGAAACTAGCCATTCCATTTCAGCAGTTTATGTACTCTTTATTTCTAGACATTGAGCATAATGAGAAGGGAACATGCCTTTAGAGCTGATCCAAGAAGATGTAGCCCAAGAGAGGTGAACTCATTTAACAATTGCTGGTGTATTATGGATTGATGCATGCTTCCATTTGGTGTTTTCATTTCATGTTTAAAGTTTTTCATGAAACTAGCTTAAGAAAACACAAATAAAAACTCATGTTTTTACTTGCTATTTTGGAGTACAAACCTCAAGCACATTTTTATAATCTGATGAGGATCTTAGTATAGAAATATAATATTCCAAATTTAGATCAATGGTGAAATCTACCTCTAGCTTGTAGAGATTTTTAACTCGAACACCAATTTGTTTTACTTGTCGCTTTATTGAACAACACATCATATCCACAGTCTTCAAGTAAAACTATAGAAACTAGATATTTCTTCATATCAAGAACATAAATTACATCCTATAGGTGAATATGGGAGTCTGACTCCCTCTTAAAGGTGATAGTGCCAATCCATTTTGTACTATACCTCCCATCATCACCAAGTTCTAAGTGTAAATGTGGGTCCTCCTCCTCCAAGTTGCTGAAGGACTCCTTATTTCCTGCCATATGATAACACCAGAGTCTAGGAACCACTCACTCCCTCTGACTGTGCTTGTCATGTAAGCAATGAGGGTGAAATCCAACTCGAATTGTGATGTGAGAGCATCTCCTCCTGCTCTTTTTGTGGTCTCCTTACTAGATTTCTTATATGGACACTTGGTTGCATAGTGTCCATACTCATGGTAGTGAAAGCATTTAATTTTACTGAGGTATTTCTTCTTGCCATGGATCTGCTTAGATTCTACCTCACCTTGGGCCTTCTTTCCTTTGGAATTATTTCCTTTACCAACTATAACATAATCTTCTTCCTCATCAGATTCGTATGTGACACCATCTCTAGTATTTCTTTTGATCTTCTCCTACATCAAATGAGACCAAAGTCTCTACCAATTTGGAGGCTTGTCTCTTCCATTAACTAAGTCCCGATAGTTGTGTCAGGACTTCGAAAGACCAAGGAGTTCTAAGCTCACAAGCTCAGATGGTGGCGCATTCTCTCCTACTCCTTCATCTCTGACCTGAGTGAACCTGGATTGGTACTCAAAAATGGTTTCATTTTTTTGCATTCAAATATTCCTGAGCTTATCTTTCAATTCCAATTTCATGGCATCATTGTTTCTTTCGAATAATTCTATGAGGGTTTTCCACATTGCATAAGCAATTTGATTTCCATGCAAAATCAAAACCACATGATCTTTGACACACTTCAGGATAATCCTCTTGGATTTCGCTATGTCTTTCTTCCACTGAGCAAGTGCTTGTGCATCTAATACTATTGGTTTTGGAATATTAGTTTGTGTATATTCCCACACTCCATTTTCATCCAGGACAACTTTCATCCTGTCTTTCCAAGCACAAAAAAATTGAGGTGCTCTCCAATGCATACTCAAGCCTCAATCCATAGAAGGACATTGTTCCTGCACTGAAGAAAATTCCTGCACCACAAGTCTAATATTTGAAATTTCTTGAGAGATTGATCAGGAACCTTATTTCTATGTAGTCTTCCATATCTCTGATACCATGTAGGAATGGCAAGAAATTTTCTACTGCTAATGAATTCGAATTGAAGACAAGAGACACAAATTTCTTCTATTATTTTACGAAAAGGAAAACACACAATAGAAACACATGCAACCATTCAATCACCAAGAACATAATGATTTTGCTGGGGAACCCAACAAGGAAAAATCACTCCTCTGTTTGTATTATATCATATGAGAAAAAATGATCTATTACAATTAAAACTTCAATCTTGAAGCATAACCTGCACTGCAATATTGATCTCTTCCTCCTAGTACATCTCTACAAAATACTTAGCCAGTTCTTGGCCTCTTGCTCCTCCTATTTCCTTGCATAATTCCTAAGGAAATTAGCCCCTAAATAATAGGAGAAGCCCCTATTTGCTTGCGCAATTCCCAAGAAGAAAGCTTCACTTGCTGCATACAAACCATGTACACTCTTTAGTATACAATAATCAATACATTGTTGCCTTTTTCCTCTACTCAACTAGGCAATTCGAATTCCATGCATTACCAAGATTATTTTTAGTAAATTGATTAGTTAACTAAGAGATCAAAGAGTTAACAATTGTTATAACTACTCAAATGAACTCCTACTGACTCTACTAATGAATAGAGCTTAGATAACTAAGTTTAACTAACAATAACTCCATTAGATTTCTATATTTTAGCAATCAACCCGTGCACAACTCTACTTCTAACCTACAGACTCGAATTTATGGATTTAAATAGGATACAAATCCATGTCACTCTAGCTAACTGCAATTCAAGTCATCCTGCTGATGTGGAAATTTGAATTTATCCATTTGACTAAGGCACAAGTCAAATGAAGCCTTTTCTTGCTACAATTTAACATGAATGTGGGGTTTTTACAACATTGTTTTAATTATGTTATAAAAAAAACTTGTTACGTACTAAGTCTATAAGGATTTGACTTCAATTTAAAGGGATCTAATTTTTAAAATGCACATTTGAAATTGGACATGCCTGTATTTTTCAAAATCGATTTCCACAGAGTATATATGTTGGAAGGAACCACATCAATGGTATTATAAAATAATGATTTATGCTTACAGGGTGAATCTTTGTCAATGCATTTCCATTGGTTTTTATATGACAAGGCATGCGCAGGGTTGGATTCAAACAAAGCATATATATATATATTTTATATACTCAGACAGTTATTAAAAACTCCAACTTAGAAAGACTTTGTGTGAATTATAGTTTTAATGCTTGTAAGAGTATATGTATCATAATCTAAAGAGAGCCTTTGAAATGTCACAAGGTTTAATATTTTGTTACAGTTGTATTCTCATTGGATAAATTTGGTTATCATGGTTTGTGGCAACAATAACTTTGTTTTCAGATGCACATGCTCCCAACAATGAGAGGTAAGTTTAGATGAGAATTTCACATATAGTATTAGATTCACCTTGACACTTTGCGTCTTTGCATCTTTGCTTGATAAATAATAGATCTAGAAGCTTTCTTTTCTGCACATTTAATTTTGTCACAGGGTTAGTTTGCAAGTGTAGAATCACAATGGACTTGGTTATCTCTTTTGATTTGGAATTTTGCATTGTGTGTTAAAAGGTTAAATTTACATTCTCTCACAGTGAGTGGATTGACCACGATTTTAATTTTCTTTCTTTCTATTTCAATTGGAGTAGCTCAGTTTAGTTTATGCTCAGGTTTCCAAATTGATCAAATAGTTAGGGTTTGTTCTTTATCTAGGGTTTTCTCTTTAAAATTGCCACTAGTTGGGATTTTCTCTTTACTTTCTAATCATTATGGTTTGTTTTATAAATTGACCAATATATAGGGTTTGTTCTTTAATTTCCACTAGTTAGGGTTTTCTCCTTAATTGCTAATAATTAGGGTTTGCTTTCAATGTTGGTAGATTACAGGATTAGTGTTTATGGTTTTATTTCTAAAGATTTAGTTTTATTGCAGCAATATAAAAGAGGTCTGACTAGTGTAGGAACCTAAGGTGTGAGCAATTTCTAGACAAAGTAGGGTTTTTTTCCTTCAAGTCACTCAAGTATTTCTATAGCATTTCCAGTGTTGCGCCTCGAAGTCCATGGAACTCGGATTGACAATAAACATTGGTCCATTCACCTATCATATACTACAACCAACATTTTGGCACCATTTCTAAGGAGGCACTTAGGGATTGACCTTGTGTTGTGATGTACAACAACCCCCCCCCCCCCCCCATTTCAAAATTTTTATTAAAAACTTTAAATAGAAATGGGTCCTTTTTTTTAAGATTTAGTTAAATTCAATAATTCAACAATAATCGCATGCTTGGATTTAGTCACATAGCACATGGAAATCCTTATCAAAAGGTCTGATCTGATAGAAATAATATCTAGAACCTTTTGATAAAACAAATGTAATATAATATGTCAAATCTTTTTTAGAAGCTCTCATAAGTAAATCTCTGATGCGATAATGTTTTCGGAGATCGCAAATCACAAGCTCAACAACGAAGCATTCTAAAGGTCTATGCCAAACCGCTAATGCGATAATAAAATTGCAATCGACCATCACACATATCATGAGACACATAACGAAGTCCTTTGGAAATCGTTGATGCGATATTATAAAGGAAAGTTCGTTATGCGATAAAAGATCGTTAAATGTATATTGGCGGGTTTTAACTTTAAATCAATACTAAATGAAAAAGCAATAGATCCGCTGATTATCCTTCTGCCTTATTATACTACTTACCTTTATCGCAATCAGGGCTACCAAAGGAAAAAGTTAAGCTTGACCGGTGAACCTCTCGATCTGCGATATGCGATTTATCATTGATCGTTGATCGGGAAAACCAAAAGAAACGTTTTAAAGGACCATCATGCATATATGCGATACGATGTAGAATTATTACATTAAATTATCACGATCGGCAGTTATGGAGATCATTAATTTAGCAAGTTAAGGTTGAGTCCTTCGAGGATTTCATCTGTGGTAATACTTGATTACATTTCGATTATCATGCTTGAATTACCATAACTCTTTTCATTTCACATTGGCTTTGAACGGGTTTATTTCTCTGTTACGTTCTTTCATTCTTTGTGCAGAGCAATTCTAAGTTGATGAATCCAGAGAAAATGACGAAGAAGGTGAAGAAACTGAAGGCTCTTGTTGTAGCCAAAGAAGAACCAGCGAAGAAGGTTTTGATATCTGATACTACCTACCTCGGTCTAGGCCAAGCTTCATGCGAGAGTATCTACAATTTGTTGGAAGCAGAGGATCCTAAAGAACTCGAGGTCGAAGCAACAGTAGAAGGCACGAGTAAATCAGAAAATACTCTTAAGGAATTGGCCTGCTTATATCTTCATAGAATAGCAGCTTGCGCCAAAGTTCTACCCTATAATGACGTGGTTAGGTGGGTTATTGAGAGCATCGCAACCACAGACAGAACTTTCTTCATAATTGATGGAAGAATGTTTGGGTCATTCAAAGCAGAAGACATTAGACAAATGTACCATTTGCCTCAACCGAAGAAGCGTTATAAAAAAACGCTTTTAGAGGCTTTCGCTAAGGAGAACGCCATCGAATCTGACCTTATTAGACAATGGAGGCATTTTCCAACCATGCACAAGCATGACACAACGGGTATGTACTCCATAGATTCGTTGACCTCTCCTTATTGTTACGTTGGTGCAATGATGTGCAAACTCTTTGGAGTCCATGATTCTGCTAAATTTTCTATAGAGATGGTACCATTAATGGAGGCTGCAATTAATGGCTTTATCATGGATTGGGGAACCATCTTGTCTGATAAATTGGCCAACCAGATACTTGAATATAAAAAAAGAACGGTTGTGTCTACCCAGGTGATACCCCCATTTTACATGAGTGCCTATATTATGGACACTATCTGTTTCAATTCTGAATATCCCATTCTAGGATGGAAATGGACTTCACAGGACCCGAACCCCATTCACCTCTATCATAACGAACTATGGAAAGCCCATTACAAAAACCACCTATATAGAATTTGTCATGGTTTTATCCTTCCCCTATTTTATGCCATATTCAATAGGCCTGCTCCTAGGTTATCTGAGGAAGCATCAGTTGACCTAAATGTAATTGGTAGTTGGTTTGGAGAAGAGAGTTTCACCTACATAAGACTTTTTGCCAGCCTTGCCATCCCTCATGTCCTTCCCCTATATATCCCCGATAAACTACTGGCCAGAGAATTAGCACATCAAATAATAGTTGAAGGGATGTCAAGGACTCTTAGGGATTCTAAAAAGCACATGTGGCCGACATTTCCCCTTCAATGTGGTGCTTTTACCCTGCATGATTTCAAACATGCAGAGAAGGAAGCCGAGAAAATAAAGCTGTTAAAGCTCGCAACTATCCCAAAAAGGCAGTACGATCCTAGATCGGTTGCCTACAATGTTACTGCTTAGGCCAAAATCGCCAAATTTGATCATGAGAAGGATAGCTACGATGATTTGTTTGTTTTAGCAGAAGTATTTTCTCAAGTCAAACATTTGGCCAAAATCAAATTGGGAGCAGAAGGACTAGAGGAATTCTATAAGCTCAGGGCACAGAGATTGGAAACCATACCTCTAGACTTATTAAATACAACCTCTATGGTACAACCTCAAGGCCACAGTGAGGAGAAAATTACTGAGAAGACTCCCGAAATTGAAAATATTCCTGAGAAGGAGAAGACACCAGAAGTGTCTAGAGCAAAAAAACCAGAAGTCAACACAGTTCTGATTGTAGGAACAAGCGGCCCACCCAGGTTTCAGCAAGACATAGAGATCATTTCCGAAAATCCCACTAAGGAGATTGTACTGCAAATTGAAGAAATACCACCACTTGATGTCTTCTACAATCCAAAGCATAAGGCTGTAGTCAAAAGACAGAGGAAGAAGAGGAAAATTGATCAAAGTCCTCTTTTGAATCCTCAGGTAGAGATGATGAACATGATATGGAAAGCAAAGGTCAATCCCTCTGAGGATTTAACAAAATTGTCACAGTATGTAGGATCTTACACAACAGCAACAATGGATAAGGCCTCAGAGGTCAGCCACCTGATGAAAGAAAATTACCATACAATCATCTAGCTGGAAGCACAATCGGCAGAACAACAACAAAAGATAGATTAGCTCAAGCAACAGTTGATAGAACAGAGGCAACAAAATGAACAATTGAAAGAGCAATTAAAACTGGAAAAGTAGAGGATTGATGAACAGACTCTCCATAAACAACAGGAGTTGTCTCAAGAGTTGAGCAGACTACAGTTATTGAGTGAGCAGGAGAAGAAATCAAATGAAGAACAAATTGCACAAATGAAAGACCAAATAGAACGGTTCAAAGCATATCCACAGGTAAATGAATTCAAAACAGAAGCCCTGGAAATGACCAAGGCTTTGTCCCGACAATTGGATATTCTATGTCATAATATATCATTGGCCACCCCCTTATGTGATATCTCTGCATCTATGATTGAAAAATCAGTGGATGCTAGGCTTGAATTAGATAAGGCAGATGAAAAATTAAACAATTTTCTATCATGGCAAGATTCAAAAGAAGGAAAAGTTGCCAATCTGCCAAGGATACAAGAATCACATAAGGAAATCTTGTTTTCCGAATGGGAGTCTCAATTAATGAAAGCTGAAAGAGCCACGTCCAGATGCAGAGCCGCAACAAATAATCTGGTTGAATTGATAAACAACAGTTTGCATATGTCTAATCTGATTACAGATTGCTCTCCAGGTAAACTCCCAAAGGTAAAATTGTTGGAACAACATTGGAAACAAGAGCTGACACAAAGGGAAAAATTAATCGGAGGAATCCAAAGCCTAACATGGGAAACATTCTGGTTTTTCCTTGTCAAACCACACAGTCAACAGATGGCAATGAAGTGTCTCTCGGATGCGATCAACTACATGGTCACCGAACTCTCCGATGCCACCTATACAGCTCAGCTACACTCCAGGATGAGTCAGCCACCAGAAATTCAGCCTATGCTCGCCATCTGTCAACTACAATCACAGGAGAAGAAGTCGATACAGTGAATCCATTTGACCACCACAGTACTGCTATTTTCAGGATAAATCCCAGATTTATGTGTCTTTAGTTATACCAGCGCATAGCGATTTTCATTCATAGTTTGTTGTCATTATTAGTATTTAAAGACCCTTTCATGTTTTTAGAAAGGGTCCACAATTTTGTATTAAAACTTAACTCGGAAGTTACACTACTGTACTTCTGATATATATTTTTTATAAAAGACTGGACCAGAGTTCTGCATTTTGACAAAGAGGCTCTTATGAGATTTGCACTATTGCGTCTTTTGAAGGCATTCCCAAATTAGAAGGCAGAATTTGAATGTTGTTTACATCGGGAGAATCCAAATGCATATGGTACTATTATCTTTGCTTTTGTATTATTTCTTTATGTGAATGAGCATTTATCAACTTTGCTATTATTGATATGTATATATGTTTTTAAAAGCAATTCTTTAACTTATCACTTTTGAATGTTTCAGAATTGTTATCTTTTGAATATATATATGTCTATGATATATTATGATCAATGTGCTAATGTTTTTATTATTAATTTGTTTAATTAATTAAACAAAGTAATCATCATATGAATGCATATTTCTATTTTATGAATAAGTCATCTTTATAGTTATTTGTTAATAGAAACAATCAAGAATCGCGTTGTTAGAAGAACACCCGAGATAGATTAGTTATCTTTGTATATTCTTGCACTGTAGAGTAATGCACTTATCACTCTCGTTATACATTACAAACCAATCACCCATCAACCCATATATCACTGGGAAACTGGTCCCATTACATCTAGTCGGAGCCACCACACCAAACGGAAAAGGTGCTGCATTAAGGTCCGGACTGGGTGGTTTTCCCCAATGTTGATGCAGCGATTTTAGAGGCATAAACATTTTTGGCGCTAGAAGGAGGGCATGAACTGTGAATGGCAAGTAAATTCAAATCCACACCTATTCCGAGAGTAAATCTCCCTCAACATCTCCCCCGACTTCTCCCTCCCATTCTAAATCTCCAATTTTTAAGAGAGAAGTTGAGAAACCAACAACCACTACTGAAAACCTGAACACATCAGAAAAATCCACTCTTGAATCTCTTGAAGTTCAGTCTTTAATTCATAAACTTCAAGGGTTCTCAATATCACCAAAGAAGTCTGAGTTATCTAAAGGCAATGTAACTTCACAATACATTCCTTCTCATCCTCTTACAAGATTACAGAGTGAAAAGCTTGGTATTGAACCAACAGAATTTCCTCTGCCTAAAAGGAAAAGAGCAAGGAAGACACCCGAAAGAGTTTGATAGTGAGACTCTTTCATCATCATCATCCATTTCATCCAACCTATTGCAAAGTCAACCATCCACTCCCCAACTTCATATTATTGTCCAACAAGGTACTAGAGCTTCAACATCTTCTTCCCAACCACTTGTAACTTTATTGTCGCCTTCCTCTGCTATTAGCTCAACAATGGCACACAATCAACCACAACCGAGGCCATGGACAAATCCAGGGGCAGTCACAATGCCTGCACCCTTGAGTCAATTGCCAGCACATCCCGAAAGATGGTTGCCAGAGTTTAACCCAGATATAGGCATACTAGTAGAAGAACACATAAACAACTTCATGTTGTCAATAAACGTAAATGGAGTGATAGAAGAAGATGTTGTTCTGAGGCTTTTCCCATATACCTTACAAGGAGCAGCTGGATCATGGTATTTTTTGTTACCAACAGGATCCATTACTAGTTGGAATGCTTTCCAAGAGCAGTTTTTGACTAAATTCGGAGATGATAGATCCACAACAACATTAATCAATGATCTCTCCAATCTTAAAACAGAATCTAGAGAACCTATTAAAGATTTCAACTCGCGATTTAATAAACTCTTAAATAAAATTCCTGCTACATCTAAGCCCAGTGAAGAAGTTTGAAGTGAATGGTATATTTCTGCCTTACCTTCGAATATAGCAATCTTCGTTGATAGAGCTGCAAAGCCTACTTTAGCAGAGAATATGAAAGAAGTAATCGCCGTTGAGAAACGTATAATTGCTTTAGAAAATAAAACTGCTCTTGAGGAGAGAAAGTCCAAAAAATTTACTTTTAAGGATGATTCTAAAAAGAAAGTGGCCAAAGATCTATATGATATGGAGGGTTTGCAAAAAGTTATAAAAATGATCAGGAGCTCAAGTCTAAGCTAGGGAAAATGCTCAAATTTGAAAGTACTCAGATTGGGTTGGAACCTAAATGACCGAATAGGTCTAGTCTTCCTCATTCTGACACCGCAAACGGTTTGAAAATTTGACATCGTATGGAGAAGTTATTGCATTTTGAAATTTGTCCAATAACTTGCAAAAATTGCATTTTTAGAAAAAAATTAAAAAAAAATATTCCGAGGAATATTCTTCAAAATATTCCCCGGAATATTTTGTTTGGGTGGCCAGTCAATGAGCGCCACGTGGCTTGCCCAGAGGTCGCCACGTGGCTTGCCCAGAGGCCGCCACGTGGCTCCAAGTCCACAAGTTTTATATGGCAAAAGAAATTTGTAACTCCACGGAATCGAATCCTGGTCTCTCCACTGGCAACACACAGGCTTGACCAGCCCGCCTAGATATTGGTGCTTAACATATCCTGGGCACGATTTATATTCAAATCTTAACACGGTTGCATTTGGGTGAAAAAGGGGCCAGCCCCTTATCATATGACCAGGGTGCGAAAACGAGGAGCTTAAATCTAATGGTTAGTTAACCAAACCGCTAGATTCCCTGTCACATGCGCGTTTCTTGCTGGCAGTTACGAGCTAACTAACAGTTAAGTTGGCAGACCTCCAAAAATAGTGGGCTTAACTACAGTTGTTCCACATTTAGTGGAGTTTTTCAGGGGAAACTGCACAAATCTTCAATTAGCCATAACTTTGGCTAGGAGAGGCCTTTTGATGCAATTTTTTTTTTTGATTTTGGCTCTCTTCAATCTTATGGACTCAATGGAGCAGGTCTGAAGTCTAACATAGGTCATCTGTAGAGGTTTAAGCTATGAAGAAGATGAAGGAGCCATTAGGGCCTTGAAGGAAAAGGCTGTGTATTGGACTGTGTTTCTCAGTTTAAGGTAAATGAATAGGCATTATTAGCTATTTCATACCTTTTGAATCTGTTTAGATGGTTTGAAAAGCCTGTTAATAACATTAGAAAGCTAAAAAGCTTCAATTGAGTTCTAGAGGGTATTTTTGCCGATTTTGCTAGCAGTAGTGCAGGGCCTAGCCAGGGGAGCTAGAGGACATTTGCAGCGAACCAGTGGTCATTCTTGACTGAAAACATCATTCTGAATCCATTTACAGAGGTTTTAGCAAGTATTAAAGACTTTTAGAGGTCGAAAACTCAGCAGAGAAGTTTTCCTTGACCCTAGTGCCAGGCGGTGCCAACAATGTGTGTAGGCGAAACCAGAGCAGTTGGAGGCCGTTTCTGATGAAACAAAACTCTATCTTGACTATTTCAGTCATTTTGGAACCAATGGAAGTGGTTTTAGATCATTTTGAGTACTTCTACAACTTGAGAAGTTGATGTGAAGTCGTGGGCAACCCTGGGCAAACCGTGGAGGAGAGCCATTTTTTGGGATGTTGTGCTTGATGTAAGCAATTAATCAGTTGGTATTTGGTGTCTGATCATCATTGGATATAGTAGTAGTGGTTTCCATTACAGAAATAGGAATCTGAGGGAGTTTGTGCCATTTAGAAGCTCATAGAAGCTTAGTGCACCAACAGAAGGATGTGTATCCATGGAAGCCTTAAGCTGTTTGCAGGAATTGGACAGCCATTAAAGGGATTTAAAATGGTATTCTCAACCTTTTGAATCATTTTTGGATTCATTTTGGTTAAGTGTGGAACTTGTAAAAGAATTTAATTACCTTAATCCCAAAGAATCTAGTCATGTTGACGAAGCTCAAAAGAGATGTAGCCCAAGAGTTGGGGTGAACTCCTATGTTATATTGTTGTTGTGTTTTGATATTCTATGGCTGAATTATGTTACTGATATATATGTTAAGTTTCAACAAAAACAAATAAACTTAAAACACATAAACAGAAGAAAAGACATACACCTCTTTCAAGCTAAAATTCCACATAACGTCAAGTTCGAGCGAGGTTTTTTTAATTAAATTTGAGTGTTTACTTCTATTATTTCTTTAGGCAGAGTCTGTAGAGGGCCAAGTAGCTTCTGGATCTCATCCTCTCTTTAGAGGTGACATATCCAGTAAATGCCCCTACAGTCTATCTCTGCATTAGAAATAAGAAGTTCTCACATTTTCATATTTAAACTTGGAGTATTTTTGCAATAATTTACATAAGTGAAAATGGATACCTTGAACCCATTTTCAAGTACCTTCCATTTTCATATCAAGTTGGTATTAGAGCACTTGGTTTGCTTGATTGACATCACAATAGCTTGATTGTATAGCTTGAAAGGTGTTTAAAGCAAGTGTAAAAGATTGACTACTTTACCTTGTTGCAAACTGCATGTTGTTTGAGTTTGCTGAAGTTTGGGGATAGCTACTGATTAGCTAAGTCTTGGAGAAGAAAAAAAGGAATAGAAGATATTTCCCTTACCCCAAAGGACCTCAAAACCACTCCAAGATTTTCACTTGAGTTGGTTTGTTGTTGGCTGCTTGAACAAGATTTTCACTTGATTTGTGTGTTGTTGGCTGCTTGAATATGTGATGGCTGTAAAGACATTTGGGTGAAAAAGCTTTGTCATTTGTTTTGAAAAGCTTTAAGAACATTGTTGAAGTTAATTTGTTCATTGACATCATAATGACAACTTCTACAAGTGAAGTTTCCTCCTTCACAAGGTTCTTCGATGAGGATATGAAGCGTGAATTCCTTATATTGAAGGATATGGTGCAGATCCTGTTTGAGGATAGAAGAGAAAGCACGGAGCTTCGTGAGAAATTGTTGGCCATGAAGCAGGAGAAGGAAGAAATTCTTCAAAGATTGCATGATATGGAGTTGCAGCTTCATCAAGCCCAAGAGGCTTTGACCAAGAACATGCGTGAGAAAGAGGTAATCCATTCTGATTTGTCTTCAGTTTCCTCTTTAGAAAGATGTGTTGGATCTTTCGAAAAGCATACAAGGGGAGTAGGATCCAAGTTAATGATTAAGATGGGTTATGAAGGCAAAGGATTAGGAAAGCATGCACAAGGCATGATTGAACCCCTTTCTGTTGAGGAATGACCCAAGAATCTTGGACTTGGTTATGTGCAATCTAATGGCGAAGACTCAAAAGCCATGAAGGCATGTGAGGCTAATTCAAAGAGAACTTTTGTTCCAAGTTCCATGAGGCAAATATGTCAAATTTGTTTCAAAGATGATTGCCATTGCTTTAAGCCTTTGTTGCAACAAGAAGATGGTAGACATGCAGCTTATGGCAAGCATGCAATTTTAGGCAGTTTTCAAGACAAGAATGATGATGTTAGTCTGTAATTGAAAGTTGGAGCCTCTACTAGTTCATCTCCTCATGGAGGCAAAAAGGATGAACATGCAAAGCAGCACAAGAGGTATAAATCTTTTCATGATCAATTCGATTGTGTTTCTGAAAGGCATGAAAATTTTACATGCTTTAATGTAAAAAAGATTTCTTGTACATATTGTGGTCAATTTAACCATCATGTTTCGAGATGCTAGATGAGGAAGAAAACACATAGGGAACAGATGAAGCAAAGACTACCTTCAAAGAAGGTGCATAAGATTTGCACTTTTTGCCAAAAGAAGGGACATGTTGTCTCTCATTGTTGGACTTTACATCCAACTCGTCGTCCCACACACATGCAGCAAGAGGACAAGAAGATTGGCAAAGGTGGAACCACGGATTCCATTATTGATGTGGAAAGGGAAGTTTCACATGGGGAAAAGTTGCAGCAGAAAAAGTCACCATGGAAGTGGCTTGGTGAGAAGTGGATGGACTTCTTGACACAGTAAGACGTACTCCTTTTGTACATATGTAAATTTCATATGTATGCATGTATTCTATGCTGTAATATCTTGTTTGTTTTGAGCCACCTTAGATCATTGATCAAGGCAGCATTGTTCAGTTTCATTATGTAATTTTCTCGCTAGAAAATTTCTGTGTGAGTGCAAGAAAGACAGTTGTGGACAGGAGGACAAGCGCATTCAGGAAGGGAAATGTCAATTTCTTTCCATTTGTGGTTCAAAGTCATTTGCCATGCAAAGCAAATGTTTGAAGGGCTGAAGAGAAGAGGATATTCATTCTCTCATTGTCTGTACTACAGTTCAGTTCAACATTTCAGTAAGCTTTTGGGGACCAAAAGCCTCTCATTTGGGAGGTGTGATCAAGAGCTCAAGTCTGAGCTAGGGAAAATGCTCAAAATTGAAAGTGCTTAGATTGGGTTGGAACTTGAACGACTGGATAGGTCTCGTCTTCTTGATTCCAGCGCCGTGAAGAGTTCAAAAATCCAACATCATATGGAGAAGTTATTGCATTTTGAAATTTGTCCAATAACTTGCAAAAATTACATTTTTGGAAAAAATTGAAAAAAGAATATTTCGAAGAATATTTCTAAAGAGGTTTTCCGTTACACCAAAAACTGCAAGTGTTAGTAAACAGACACATCGTTAGTGTTAAGCACATCCCGTGAAACACATGGGAGCATTGGATCAACGTCGCCATTAACGAGGAGCGCAAAAATCTCCCCCCTCAATGCGAGCGAGGTGTGTTTCGAACTCGAGACCTTTGGCTCTAATACCACTTGTTGGAGTCAACATTATCGTTACACCAAAACCTGCAAGTTTTGGTAAACATTCCAAACCAGTAACTAGGATCCCCAGGGTGGAAATTACGAATTCCATAGAGGTGCGGTGATTCTTCTAACACCCCCCCTCAAACGCAACTCGTGAGAATCAAACTTGGGTCCAAGCTCTGATACCATGAAGAGGTTTTTCGTTACACCAAAAACCGCAGGTGTTAGTAAACAGACACATCGTTAGTGTTAAGCACATGCCGCGAAACACATGGGAGCGTTGGATCAACGCCGCCATTAACGGGGAGCGCAACAATCTCCCCCCTCAATGCGAGCGAGGTGTGTTTGGAACTCGAGACCTTTGGCTCTAATACCACTTGTTGGAGTCACCATTGTCGTTACACCAAAACCTGCAAGTTTTGGTAAACGTTCCAAACCAGTAACTAGGATCCCCAGGGTGGAAATTACAGATTCCATAGAGGTGCGGTGATTCTTCTAACAATTTCCTGAAATATTCTCCATAATATTTTGTTTGGGTGGCCAATTAATGAGCACCACGTGGCCTGCCCGGAGGCTGCCACGTGGCCCCAAGTCCACAAGTTTTATATGGCAAAAAAGATTTGTAACTCCGTGGAATCGAATCCTAGTCTCTTTGCTGGTAACCCACAGGCCTGACCAGCCTGCCTAGATGTTGGTGCTTAATATATCATGGGCACGATTTATATTTAAATCTTAACACGATTGCATTTGGGTGGAAAAGGGGCCAGCCCCTTATCATATGACCAGGGCATGGAAACTAGGAGCTTAAAGCCTAACGGTCAGTTAACCAAACCACCCGATTCCCGGTCACATGCGCGTTTCCTGCCGGCAGTTACAGGCTAACTAACAATTAAGTTGGCGGACCTCCAAAATTGGCAGATTGTGCCAAAAATAGTGGGCTTAACTACAGTTGTTCCACATTTAGTGGAGTTTTTCAGGGGAAACTAGACAAATCTTCAATTAGCCATAACTTTGGCTAGGAGAGGCCTTTTGATGCAATTTTTTTTTTTGATTTTGGGTCTCTTCAACCTTCTGGACTCAATGGAGCAGGTCTGAAGTCTAACAGAGGTCATCTTTAGAGGTTTAAGCTATGAAGAAGATGAAGGAGCCATTAGGGCCTTGAAGGAGAAGGTTGTGTATTGGACTGTGTTTCTCTGTTTAAGGTAAATGAACAGGCATTCTTAGCTATTTCATACCTTTTGAATCTGTTTAGATGGTTTTCAGAGCCTGTTAAGAACATTAGAAAGCTGAAAAGCTTCATTTAAGTTCTAGAGGCCATTTTTTCCGATTTTGCCAGCAGTAGTGCAGGGCCTAGCCAGGGGAGCTAGAGGACATTTGCAGCGAACCAGTGGTCATTCTTGACTGAAAACATCATTCTAAATCCATTTACAGAGGTTTCAGCAAGTATTAAAGACTTTTAGAGGTCGAAAACTCAGCAGAGAAGTTTTCCTTGACCCTAGTGCCAAGGGGTGCCAACAGTGTGTGTAGGCAAAACCGGAGTAGCCGGAGGCCGTTTCTGATGAAAAAAAACTCTATCTTGACTATTTCAGTCATTTTGGAACCAATGGAAGTGGTTTCAGATCATTTTGAGTACTTCTACAGCTCGAGAAGTTGATGTGAAGTTGTGGGCAGCCCTGGGCAAACCGTGGAGGAGAGCCATTTTTGGGGATGTTGTGCTTGATGTAAGCAATTAATCAGTTGGTATTTGGTGTCTGATCATTATTGGATACAACAGTAGTGGTTTCCATTACAGAAACAGGAATCTGAGGGAGTTTGTGCCATCTAGAAGCTTAGAGAAGCTTAGTATACCGACAGAGGGATGTGTATCCATGGAAGCCTTAAGCTGTTTGCAGGAATTGGAAAGCCATTAAAGGGATTTAAAATGGTATTCTCAGCCTTTTGAATCATTTTTGGATTCATTGTGGTTAATTGTGGAGCTTGTAAAAGAATTTAATTACCTTAATCCCAAAGAGTCTAGTCATGTTGACGAAGCTCAAAGGAGATGTAGCCCAAGAGTTGGGGTGAACTCCTATATTATATTTCTGTTGTGTTTTGATATTATATGGCTGAATTATGTTGTTGATATATATGTTAAGTTTCAACAAAAACAAATAAACTTAAAACACATAAACAGAAGAAAAGACATACACCTCTTTCAAGCTAAAATTCTGCATAACGTCAAGTTCAAGCAAGGTTTTTTTAATTAAATTTGAGTGTTTACTTCTATTATTTCTTTAGGCAGAGTCTGTAGAGGGCCAGGTAGCTTCTGGATCTCATCCTCTCTTTAGAGGTGACATATCCAGTAAATGCCCCTACAGTCTATCTTTGTATTAGAAATAAGAAGTTCTCACATTTTCATATTTAAACTTGGAGTATTTTTGCACTCATTTACATAAATGAAAATGGATACCTTGCACCCTTTTTCAAGTACCTTCCATTTTCAGATAAAAAAACCATGTCTAACGAAATGGTAGAAATAAAGAAACGGATAGCTGAAACCTCCACTAAAAAGCCATTTAGGAATTTCAAAAGATATGAATCAAAACCACCTAATGCCATATCTAATGTAGAATCAGACCCAAATAATGATGAGGATGAAGACACAGTTTTGTCATCCGAAGAAACAAAAGAAGAAGAGGTAGTAGAATGTAATGGTATGTGGGACTTCATTTTGCCCAATTCAGATACTGAAAGTGAGCAGGAAGCTTTCCCAGTAAGTAGCAGGAGTAAAGTAGTTGCAGAGCCTGTTCAACCAACTCAAAAGAAGAAAAATGTAAGTCCTACTACCAAGGATAAGGCTCCCTTAAAGAAATCTACAGCAGTGCCTACTCAAAATCAGCCATCATCCTCTCATCCTCCCTCATCATCCAAGAAATTGGTAGTTTCTGACTCTATGGATTACAACATTATAGAAGACATGAAGAAGACTAGAGCAAATATCTCTTTATTTGAGCTTAGCAAGCTCAAACATCAACAGAAATTGATACACAAAGAATTAAATGCAGTACCTTCTTCTCCTCTTCCAAATGTTGTATTGTCCAAGGCAGCTAAAGGAACAGGTAAGCCACCATTCGATAGAGTAGAAGCTACTGATGCTGTGTTAATCAGAGATAGATCTAATTCTCATACTCCTCCTTTTCTCCTGACCTATGAAATCTACAATAGAAATCTACACAATTGCTTAATAGATTCAGGGGCTTCATCAAACATAATGCCAGCATCAGTTTGTTCAAAATTAAACATTGAGCCCCAGAAATCTGCAGTACATATTGTTTAGTTGGATCGAACTAAGGTTCAGGTATTAGGAGAGATTAATTCAGTCACCCTTAGGTTATCAGCTGATCCTAGAGTTGTTCAGAGAATTGATATATTGATTGCTGACATCCCTGAGTTTTATGGGTTAATTCTAAGTAGGGATTGGTCTGAGTAACTCTATGGTTACATTTCTTCTTATTGGTCTCATATGTCGCTTCCCTATAAAGGGAAACCAAATCAAATTAAGATCGATTGGGAGAAGCACATGACACATACTGTAACGGAGTTTGAGCAAGAAAATTAACCCATAGATTTCAATAATAACATTCTTGGGAATTACTCAGCAAATTCATTCTTTGGTAATTTTAATGCTCAATCCTCACCTTTCTCTGTCAATAGTTGCACATCACAAATAGAAAATTTTTCTCATACAGATACATCAAGGTGTGTTACTATCACTGAAGAAATTATAGATAAACCTGTGTTTTGGTCTTTATATTTTTATGGGTTGAAATCTAATGATGGTGCAGGAGCAGGATGTATTTTAGTTAGTCCTGAGGGGGAAAAACTATGCTATCATGTAGACTGGAATTTGAGTGTACAAATAATACTGTTGAGTATGAGGCATTAATTCAAGGACTGTACAAAGCAATAGGCCTGAAAGTGCAATATCTAAAAGTATTCGGTGACTCCGAGATTGTTATCAAACAAGTAAGGAATACTATTCATTGCCTTTCCGGACATCTCAAGCATTATCAGTCCTTGGTTCAAGACCTTATATCTCATTTTCTAGCCTTTAATATCTCTCCAATTCCTAGATCTCAGAACACAACAGCTCATTTATTAGCCAATGTTGCTTCTAAGCTCCTTCCATCCGAGGATTACAACCCTCATAGGTTTTCAGTCGAATTGATTTTTAGACCATCGTTTCCAGACAATGTCACCAATTGGTGGGTATTTAATCACAACAAGGACATTTTAAATTTCTTAGCCTCTGAGAAATCCTATGACGATCAGATTATTGATGAGAGTGATCATGATCTTCAAATAAAGCAAAGACCTGAGGAGAATTCCATACCTAAATCAGTGGTCAAACTTGAAGATCTTTATGACATCAAGGATAGGTTTAAACAAGTTACTAATTCAAAACTTCAAAGTTCTACTTTGAGGTTTGAATTAATAAATCTTGGCACTGAGGCCAAACCGCAAAATATTAATCTGGGATTAGGACTTACCTCAGAAGAAAGATTTTCCTTTATCAAACTATTAAATAGATATAAAAATGTTTTCGCTTGGAATTATGATGACCTAAAAACATATGATACTTCTATCATACAACATACAATTCCAATGATTACTGAGGAGAAACCTGTGTAGCAGAAACTAAGGAAAATACATCTGAATCTAGAGAGTAAGATAAACGTTGAGTTAAACAAACTCTTGAAAGCTAAGATTATTTTCCCAGTTAGACATTCGAAATGGGTTTCTAACTTAGTACCTGTTAGAAAGAAAAATGGTGACATAAGGATCTGCATTGATTTCAGAAATCTTAATAAGGCTAGCCAAAAGGATAACTTCCCACTACCAACAATGGAACAAACTCTTCATTCAATAGTTGGTTCCGAATTAATGTCTTTTCTGGATGGTTTTTCTGGATATAATCAAATATTGGTACATCCAGATGATAGATTGAAGACTACTTTCATAACTAAGTGGGGAACATATGCCTACCAGAAAATGCCTTTCGGTTTGATTAACGCTGCAGCTACCTTTCAGAGAGCAATGGATATAGCATTCAAGGGTTTGATTAATAAGTTAGTTGTTGTCTATTTGGATGACATTACTGTCTTCTCCAAGAAAATAGCAAATCATTTACATGATTTGAAGCAAATCTTTGAACGTTGTACGAGGTATGGGATTTCATTAAATCCCAAGAAATCATTTTTTGCTCTTGATCAAGGTAAACTCTTGGGATTTATTGTGTCAAAAGATGGCATTTATATCAATCCAGAAAGGATCAAGGAGATTTCTGATATTCCTCTTCCACACAATAAAAAATCAATGCAATCATTCTTAGGTCAAATAAATTTTGTAAAAAGATTTGTTCCAGATTTTTCTCAGATTGTTTTACCATTACAGACCATGATTAAGAAAAAATTAGTGTTCAAATGGGGGCATAAAGAAAAAGAAGCTTTTGATTCAATCAAAAAGGCGATCATTAATGCTCCTGCATTAAACACTCCAAATTTTTCCAATCATTTTATTTTATATACTTTAGCATCTAATACTTCTTATGCAGTTGTGTTGACACAAATCAATGATCAAAACATTGAAGCACCCATATCCTTTTTCAGTTCAAATCTGCAAGGTGCTGAACTTAATTATTCCGAAGTGGAAAAGCAAGCCTTCGCTGTATTCAAATCTATTAAACAATTTAGGCCATTCCTCCTAAAGAGTCATACAAAGGTAATAGTCCCATTCTCGGCAGTGAGACAATTACTAGTCCAAAGGGAAATGGGAGAGAAGAGGGCCAACTGGGTTATAGCGTTACAAGAATACGATTTAGATATTAAACCAGCAAAACTTGTAAAAGGTCAAGGTTTTTGCAGGTTGTTAGCATGAGCTTCTAACATTCAAGAACATGAAAGTTCGAACAATATTGAGGAAATCAATGAGATAAGTATCATCAACCCTGAATCTCAATATGCAGATTTATTATTTTATTTGAAAAATGGATATGCTCCTTCTAATCTCTCTTACAAAAACAAACGTGCCTTAAGACTGAAAGCAAAACACTTCGAGATTATTGATGATGTGTTGTTCAAAAGGAATTATGATTTGGTTTTGTTAAGATGCCTTGAAAAAACTGAAGCAAAAAAGGTCTTGCAGGAATTACATGATGGTCCAGCAGGTGGACATTTTGGAGGTGATACAACAGCTCACAAAATTATACATGTTGGTTATTATTGGCCCACTTTATTCAAATATTCCCATGAATATGTAAGGAAATGCAGAACATGTCAAACTACTAGTGGAAGACAGAGAAAGCCATCCTTTCCTTTGCAACCAGTCAACATTGAACAACCATTTGAACAATGGGGACTGGATATCATGGGAGAGATTATTCCACATTCCTCCAAGCAACACAGACATATCCTTACAGCGATGGATTACTTTACGAAGTGGGTAGAAGAAATTCCTTTGAAGGTAGCCAACTCTGAGGCAATTATTGAATTCATAGATCAATTCATCATTACCAGGTTTGGCGTACCTAATGCTCTCATTTTTGATATTGCATATTATTTTTCGGGAAATACCATACTTGAATTTGCTATTAAAAGAGGATTTAAATTGAAATATTCTACAAACTACTATCCTCAGGGTAATGGCTTAGCAGAATCAACCAACAAAAATCTTATCAAAATCATTAAGAGAATTGTTGACCAGAATCAAAAGAATTGGCACAATTCTTTGATATTTGCATTATGAGCCGACCGCATCACACAAAAGGCCTCAATAGGTACTTCTCCATTCAATTTAGTATATGGGAAAGAAGTTGTTATACCAACAAACTTAGCACTCCCATCCCTGGCCCTAGTGCAATTTATTGAAGAAAATCCCTCCTCTTCCATTCAATTAAGATATGATCAAATCCTTAAATTAGAAGAAGAAAGGGAAAAAGCCAGAATTACACATGCAAAACATCAACATATTATTAAATCTTCTTTTGATACAAATTCTACCGGCCCAAAATTTTTACAAATTGGTGATCTTGTTTTGAAATGGGACAAAGCACACGAAGATAAAGGCAAACACACTAAATTTCAGAAGATGTGGCTAGGACCATTTCAAATCATTGAGAAGATAGGCCCATCAACATTCATATTGCAAGATCTATCAGGAAAGAGGGATTCTCTTCCTGTCAATGGGCTTATCTTGAAAAAATTCTTTACTTAAGGAGGTAACCCCTTCTTACTTGTAAATATTCAATTTGCAGTTTTGTTTGTTTGAATTTCTATATTTAGGAAATAAGGTTGTGAATAGCCTTCCATTGACCTTTTGCTATTATGAAAGTTATTTAAGAAAATAGTGTAAATACTTACTTTCGATAGATGGAAGCCTTTAAAGAAAAGACTGCAGTTCTAGAAAGTTAGATAAAAATAAAACTCTGAAAACCTCTTTAAAATTTGTAAAGCCTTTACAAGCCTTGAAAATACTATAAATCATTTCAAGTTTTAAAGAGCCAAGTGAGGTTATTTGTAAAAAGCAAAGATTTTTCCAAACTTAGCATCTACAGCTCTTAAATTGTCATCCATACACTCTTAAGGAGTAAGTCATTCACCCCATCCACAAAGATTGTGATTTTTCAGAGTGTAATTCTAAAATATGTTTGAAATAAAAAGATAAGAGGTCTCATTACGAGCCTGCTTACCATGATCATAGGGAACTAATTAAACTGACATTACCAATACTGCATATCAAAACAGGGTAATGGCTTATAATTATAAGACAAGGGGTCTCATCACGAGCCAGCTTGTTCAGTTCAATTACAACCAGTGAATGGCATTGTCAACAGCTGGCCACCAAACTAGGACAATGGCTTTTTATCTTTTATAAGAAATAAAATACAAGAAGAAAAAATATGTGTAAACATATATTTTTGGATTAGCTCTTAAAAGTCATACTCTGAGATGGATGGGATAATGAATGATTGAGTGGTTAAAAGGTAACCCTGTCGAGACTATAAATGTTTGCTGGCAGCAGAGGCACTACCTGTGACAACGGAGTAATCTTTAAAGCTAAGTTGGAGAATCCCCCCTGCTTTATCTATACCAACCAATCAAGGCTTGAATAAACCCATAATGTTTTTATTTTTAAGATTGGAAAAGAAATTACAAAAATATTTTTCATTATATTTAGAGTTAATTTTTATCTAACTATTCTTAGATTGTTTTCTTTATCCTAAAGGGTTTCCAAATTAAGAAAGTCATAAATATTGCATTACTTTCGCAGATATAACTATTCCTCCCAGAAAATCGCCAATTGTTGTGTTGTACAACAACCCCTCCATTTCAAAATTTTTATTAAAAAATTTAAATAGAAATGGGTCCTTTTTAAGACTTAGTTAAATTCAATAATTCAACAATAATCACATGCTTGGATTTAGTCACATAGCACATGGAAATCCTTATCAAAAGGTCCGATCCGATAGAAATAATATCCAAAACCTTTTGATAAAACAAATGTAATATAATATGTCATATCTTTTTGAGAAGCTCTCATAAGCAAATCTCTGATGCGATAATGTTTTCGGAGATCGCAAATCGCAAGCTCAACAACGAAGCATTCTAAAGGTCTATGCCAAACCGTCGATGCGATAATACAATCGCAATTAGCCATCGCACATATCATGAGACACATAACGAAGTCCTTTGGAAATCGTCGATGCGATATTATAAAGGAAAGTCCGCTATGCGATAAAAGACCGTTAAACGTATATTGGCGGGTTTTAAACTTTAAATCAATAATAAACAAAAAAGCAATAGATTCGTTGATTATCCTTCTGCCTTATTATACTACTTACCTTTATCACAATCAGGGCTACCAAAGGAAAACGTTAAGCTTGACCGGTGAACCTCCCAATATGTGATATGCGATTTATCGCTGATCGAGAAAACCAAAAGAAACATTTTAAAGGACCATCACGCATATATGCGATGCGACGTAGAATTATTACATTAAATTATCACGATCGACAGTTATGGAGGTCATTAATTTAGCAGTTAAGGTTGAGTCCTTTGAGGATTTCATCCGTGGTAATACTTGATTACATTTCGATTATCATGCTTGAATTACCATAAATCTTTTCATTTCACATTGGCTTTGAATGGGTTTATTTCTCTGTTATGTTCTTTCATTGTTTGTGCAGAGCAATTCTGAGTTGATGAATCCAGAGAAAATGACGAAGAAGGTGAAGAAACCAAAGGCTCCTGTTGTAGCCAAAGAAGAACCAACGAAGAAGGTTTTGATATCTGATACTACCTGCCTCGGTCTAGGCCAAGCTTCATGGGAGAGTATCTACAATTTGCTGGAAGCAGAGGATCCTGAAGAACTCGAGGTCGAAGCAACAACAGATGGCACGAGTAAATCAGAGAATACTCTTAAGGAATTGGCCTGCTCATATCTTCATAGAATAGCAGCTCGCGCCAAATTTCTACCCTATAATGACATGGTCAGGTGGGTTATTGAGAGCATCGCAACCACAGACAGAACTTTCTTCACAATTGATGGAAGAATGTTTGGGTCATTCAGAGCAGAAGACATTAGACAAATGTACCATTTGCCTCAACCGGAGAAGCGTTATAACAAAGCGTTTTTGGAGGCTTTCGCCAAGGAGAACGCCATCGAATCTGACCCTATCAGATAATGGAGGCATTTTCCAACCAAGCACAAGCATGAAACAATGGGTATGTACTCCGTAGATTCGTTGGCCTCTCCTTATTGTTATGCTGGTGCAATGATGTGCAGACTCTTTGGAGTCCATGATTCTGCTAAATTTTCTATAGAGATGGTACCATTAATGGAGGTTGCAATTAATGGCTTTATCATGGATTGGGGAACCATCTTGTCTGTTAAATTGGCCAACCAGATACTTGAATATAGAAAAAGTAGGGTTGTGTCTGCCCAGGTGATACCCCTTTTTTACATGAGTGCCTATATTATGGACACTATCTGTTTCAATTCCGAATATCCCATTCTAGGATGGAAGTGGACTCCGCAGGACCCCAACTCCATTCACCTCTATCATAAAAAACTGTGGAAAGCCCATTACAAAAACCACCTGTATAGAATTTGTCATGTTTTATCCTTCCCGTGTTTTATGCCATATTCAATAGGCCTGCTCCTAGGTTATCCGAGGAAGCGTCAGTCGACCTAAATGCAATTGGTAGTTGGTTTGGAGAAGAGAGTTTCACCTACATAAGACTTTTCGGCAGCCTTGCCAACCCTCATGTCCTTCCCTTGTATATCCCTGATAAACTACTGGCCAGAGAATTAGCACATCAAATAATAGTTGAAGGGATGTCAAGGACTCTTAGAGATTCTAAAAATCACATGTGGCCGACATTTCCCCTTCGATGCGGTGCTTTTACCCTGCATGATTTCAAACATGCAGAGAAGGAAGCCGAGAAAATAAAACTGTTAAAGCTCGCAACTATCCCAAAAAGGTAGTATGATCCTAGATTGGTTGCCTACAATGTTACTACTCAGGCCAAAATCGCCAAATTTGATCATGAGAAGGATAGCTACGATGATTTGTTTGTTTCAGCAGAAGTATTTTCTCAAGTCAAACATTTGGCCAAAATCAAATTGGGAGCAGAAGGACTAGAGGAATTCTATAAGCTCAGGGCACAGAGATTGGAAACCCTACCTCTAGACTTATTAAATACAACCTCTATGGTACAACCTCAAGGCCACAGTGAGGAGAAAATTACTAAGAAGACTCCTGAAATTGAAAAGATTCCTGAGAAGGAGAAGACACCAGAAAGGGAGCAAAAGCAGGTAAGAACTAGTGAACCCCTTGATATGGATATTAATATTGATCCCAAGTTAATCAAGGAATGGGAACAATTTGATTCAATCATTAGTAACCCCGATAAAACCCAAGAGTTCACTACACCAAAAGTGGCTACAGTACAAAAACCAGAAGTCAACACAGTTCCGATTGTAGGAACAAGCGGCCCACCCAGTTTCAGCAAGACATAGAGATCATTCCCGAAAATCCCACTGAGGAGATTGTACTGCAAATTGAAGAAATACCACCACTTGATGTCTTCTACAGTCCAAAGCATAGGGTTGTAGTCAAAAGACAGAGGAAGAAGAGGAAAATTGATCAAAGTCCTCTTTTGACTCCTCAGGCAGAGATGATGAACGTGGTATGGAAAGCAGAGGTCAATCCCTCTGAGGATTTAACAAAACTGTCACAGTATGCAAGAGCTTACACAACAACGACAATGGATAAGGCCTCAGAGGTCAGCCACCTGATGAAAGAAAAAGACCAGACAATCATCCAGCTGGAAGCACAATCAGCAGAACAACAACAAAAGATAGATCAACTCAAGCAGCAGTTGATAGAACAGAGGCAACAAAATGAACAATTGAAAGAGAAATTAAAACTGGAAAAGCAGAGGATTGATGAACAAACTCTCCATAAACAACAGGAGTTGTCTCAGGAGTTGAGCAGACTGCAGCTGTTGAGTGAGCAGGAGAAGAAATCAAATGAAGAACAAATTGCACAAATGAAAGACCAAATAGAACGGTTCAAAGGATATCCACAGGTAAATGAATTCAGAACAGAAGCCCTGGAAATGACCAAGGCTTTGTCCCGACAATTGGATATTCTATGTCATAATATATCATTGGTCGCCCCCTTATGTGATATCTCTGCATCTATGATTGAAAAATTAGTGGATGCTAGGCTTGAATTAGATAAGGCAGATGAAAAATTAAACAATTTTCTATCATGGCAAGATTCAAAAGAAGGAAAAGCTGCCAATCTGCCAAGGATACAAGAATCACATAAGGAAATCTTGTTTTCTAAATGGGAGTCTCAATTAATGAAAGCTGAAAGAGCCACGTCCAGATGCAGAGCCGCAACAAATAATCTGGTTGAATTGATAAACAACAATTTGCATATGTCTAATCTGATTATAGATTGCTCTACAGGTAAACTCCCAAAGGTAAAATTGTTGGAACAACATTGGAAACAAGAGCTGGCACAAAGGGAAAAAATTAATCAAAGGAATCTAAAGCCTAACATGGGAAACATTCTGGTTTTTCCTTGTCAAACAACACAGCCAACAGATGGCAATGAAGTGTCTCTCGAATGCGATCAACTACATGGTCACCGAACTCTCTGATGCCACCTATACAGCTCAGCTACACTCCAAGATGAGTCAATCACCAGAGATTCAGCCTATGCTCGCCATCTGTCAACTACAATCACAGGAGAAAAATCCGATACAGTGAATCCATTTGACCGCCACAGAATTGCTATTTTCATGATAAAATCCCATATTTATGTGTCTTTAGTTATACCAGCGCATAGAGATTTTCATTCATAGTTTGTTGTCATTATTAGTATTTAAATACCCTTTCATGTTTTTAGAAAGGGTCCTCAATTTTGTATTAAAACTTAACTCGAAAGTTACACTACTATACATCTGATATATATTTTTTTATAAAACACTGGACCAGAGTTTTGCATTTTGACAAAGAGGCTCTTATGAGATTTGCACTATTGCATCTTTTGAAGGCATTCCCAAATTAGAAGGCAGAATTTGAATATTGTTTACATCGGGAGAATCCAAACGCATATGGTACTATTATCTTTGCGTTTGTATTATTTCTTTACGTGAATGAGCATTTATCAACTTTGCTATTATTGATATGTATATATGTTTTTAAAAGTAATTCTTTAACTTATCACTTTTGAATGTTTCAGAATTGTTATCTTTTGAATATATATATATATATATATATATATATCTATATATATATATATATATATATATATATATATATTTTTATATATGTCAGTGATATATATGCGATAATGTTTTTATTATTACTTTGTTTAATTAATTAAACAAAGTAATCATCATATGAATGCATATTTATATTTTATGAATAAGGCATCTTTATGGTTATTTGTTAATAGAAACAAGCAAGAATCGTGTTGTTAGAAGAACACCCGGGATAGATTAGTTATCTTTGTATATTCTTGCATTGTAGAGTAATGCACTTATCACCCTCGTTATACATTACAAACCAATCACCCATCAACTCATATATCACTGGGAAACTGGTCCCATTACATCCAGTTGGAGCCACCACACCAAACGGAAAAGGAGCTGCATTAAGGTCCGAACCGGGTGGTTTCCCCCAATGTTGATGCAGTGATTTTAGAGGCATCAACACCTTGATAACCCCTTAATTTGGTTTGCTTCTTAACCTAGTTTTTCTTGCAAGTTTTTGTTTCTTTCTTGCATATTTTGTTTATCTTTCAAAAGGATTTAATTTTTAGGGTCTTGTAAGAATCCCCCTATATATACACATCCATGAGATGAAAGAATATGCCAAAAGCTTGTTGAGAAGGGAAAGATGGTTTTGGAGATTTTTTTTAATGAGGAGTTCAAGGATAATGTCTGAAGTTGCTATTGAGATACAAAAATAATCTAATGGCAAACTCACAAGTGAAAAAAATTGTATTTTTCTTGAGATTTTTAAAAATGATGTTATTTTCTCTCCTAGTTCAGAATTGGATGATTTGCAGGAAGAACAAAAGCAACCTAAATTTGAAGAACCACCCTTGATGCTTTGCTCCGACTGTAGTAATATGTCATCCTTCAAAGAGTGACGTATTTGTGAGGAAGATCACTCAACAAAACATTTCCCATCACTTGAAAGATTACTAAGAGTATTTTCGAAACATTTCCAGGTATCGAGTTGACTACCATGTATAACTCAAAACTCATCATCATTTAATACTTGGAATAACATTTATTATCCTTAGTGGGTTCCTCTACATATTTATAATCCTACAGTTCCATGACAAACTTTTAGTCCTCCTCTGACTGAATACCCTACTTTATGGCCATAATGGCCCTCTCCTTGGACCTCTTCCTCGAGTCAGATATCCCCATGTCCTCAAGAATGGTTTGGAGGCTCTTCTATATGGAAGTCTCTTATGCAAAATCCATTACATGAACAATAAAAACAACTGCAATTTCCATTCAACATGCCACCAAGTTATCATCCTCTATGGTTTGAGTTACCTGTGCAACCATACCCCAATCCAAACTGGAGTCCATACCCTATTCCATACCTTAATCCAAACCCTAATCCAAAACCTAATCCATACCCTAACCCAAATCCTAATCCATACCCTAGCCCAAACCCTAACCCAAACCCTAATCCATACCCTGACCTAAATCCTAATCCAAACCCTAGACCCAATCGTAATCCAAACCTTAGTCTAATCCATAATCCAAACTAGCAAGTTTCACAACAAGTTAAATAACTTGTTCTTCGTGATGACTTCCCTACTCAATGTAATGTTATATCCTCCAAATTGGAGAAGGGAGTGAATTCGGGAACTTCCCCTATCACTAGAGAACATTTATCCTAGGAAGATCTAATTCAAAGACAAATAGAGAAAAAATCTATGATTGGAAGTTGCTATGATTGAGGAACAAAACCTTAGAATTTCACTTAACCATCCTTGCTAATCTAAGGAACAAACATTGGAGCTCGAGATTGAGGAGTTTTTTTTCTTGTCTTTTACTAGACCCCTTATGTCTCCAAGAGAGTGATTATCAAGTTGTGGAAGACTTCTATGAGTTGGAGAATCATGCGTCTATGGATTCCATTGAAGCCTGGTTTCAAACAATCATCAACAGGTCTCGTTCCCTCATCATTTGGCAACTCTTGGTAACATATCAATTAAATACATTGGTTTCTCAAACTCTGATACACATTGAAGCTTACTCTCTAAAACAGAGTATGACTATATTTAGCATTCTGTTACGCACATGGCTACACTAGAAGTACTCCTACACTTTAAGGAAATCTTCCTCTCTCTAAATTAGGGTAGGGTAGTATAAGAGCAATGAATAAACATGCCATCTGAAATAAAGCAGTTACAACAACACTCTTGAAACTACAATTCTCTAAGGCACAATTGTTGACATTTCTATTATTATGCACTCTTGTGGTAAGTCTTGTCATAAGTAATTCACTCTTAATGCCTCATATTTTGTAAAGTGACTTTGATTAGCTAGATTTTCTCCATTGTGAGATCATACATTAAGTCATTTAGGGGGACTTTCTTTTTCTTTTCTTTTTTTAATACTCCCCATTCATAAGCTTAAAACCCTACTTTTGGCCTAGCCACTCTAATAGACAATCATCCAAGAAATATTTTGAATTTTCTCTTAGAAGACATTGTCGAAAAGCCTCCTATGGTGGACCACTCCTATAAAACCCTAATGGGATTTCATGAGAACCCTAGCATGATCGACTAGAGGGACCTTTCATGTCATTATATGAGATGCTTAGTATACATTGAATAACTCATATTTAATATTATTGTGGATGATCTTGCCCATGGACTAAATATAAATAATTATTTATGTGCCTGGTAATAAAACACTCTCATACCACCTGACTTCTTTACACTCTAAAGTTGTCAATGAACAATATACATTATCTCAAATATTTTGAGTGATATATAATAATAAAAAGGCAAGTATCGTGAAGTACAAGCAAACCAATCAGTGTACTGAACATGCATGCTAGCAACGGTGCCATGCTTATATGATACCAAGGCAAACCCGTTAGGGTACTGAACATGCCTGCTGGCAGTGGGGCTATGTCGGGTAAGATAGACGATGAACACACATTGGAACTTCTAAAACAAAAACCATGGGTCACATTTTGAATCAATTATCATTAAAATTGAAGATAGGAAATGAACTTTATATCTCTCATAGAATGACCTTAAGATCCTTCAGGTGTTGTGCTTTGGAATTTTATCTTTTGGAAATAAGAAAGTTTCCATGGAAGTGGGATCCTTAGTGCAGGGATTCACTTTGCTCGAACAAGAAAAGCTTCAATTATACACTTGGATAATGGTAAGATGGTCATCCTGGGAAGGTATCATTTTGTCATCTTTCTTTTTCCCTATTTCCATCCATCTTTAATGTCATGGATTTCAAATTATGTCACATTTTTTGTAATGAGGATATTGAGGTGAAAAACTTATGACTAAGGTTGCTCATGAGATGCTTTTTGGAAATTTTGATGGTTGGCTATTTCATGATGACATTATCCTTCCATTGGCAACATTGTTAGTATTCCTATGACAATCATGGCATCAATTAGAAAATAATGAAGACCAATGTTAACATTGTTGAATATCTGGTCACATGTCTTTCTTATCTTATTTATGTAAAAGGACTCCATGTAACAAAGAAATGCTAGCCCTACAATTTTAACTTTAGTCTTTGTTCATAGGTTTTTTTTGCATGAGGACATGCAAGATGATTAACATGAGGGGATATTGAGCCCCAAAATTGTCATATTTATTCCATATTTTTCCCCTATTACTCATGATTCTACATCATTATTACTATCATTTTTGCACAATTGTCGAGCTACTATATTAAACCTGGAGTGTGACTAGGTAATTGTTCATTATTTAATATATTCCCTTTGTTTCGATAAGATCTACATTAAAATTACCCGGATGCGGGTGATCACAACCGCATTCAATGACAGATCATACCAAGCAGACACCTGGCCTGACGGATGGCAGGCGGAAGGTCTACAAGGTACGAGGCGTAGGAGGTTATTTCAGGTTCAGGGCAAGTGAATTAATGTCCGTTCAGTCTCGAAGCGAGCTCGACTTCAATGCGAGCATGGCTACTCTGCTCACAATTCGGCTCATTAACGTGGAATGGCTCAACACCGCTGCTGCAGTTAATGCCTCCGCTCTTTATGAAGCGATGCCGCCTCAATGCTCTTGTCTGGTCTTTCCTGTCCGCTTAATTGCCCGGCTCTGGAATAGGCAGGATTTTATCAGTTCTCCCACCATCTCAGGTTCACTCTGTCTCTCTCGTTTGCTCAGGTCTCTTGCTGCTGTTACAATGCCTCGCAGTCGAGGCATTCCGCATCGTGGAGGTCGGTCAGGAATCAGGGGTCGCTCTCCACCAGCTCCTCAGCAGGTTGCCCCCATTGCCTTAGTCCCTCCCTCATCTCCGCCTTTAGACCAAGATAGGATTATCCCTAATAACTCTTACCAGACCTCCAGGTTCATATTCCAGAGTCGGCTCAATAGGCCTGTGGTGACGGTGAATTTTACAGTTTTTGTCTCAGAGGAGGAAAGCAACCAGCTCAGTTCAACCCCACCCGCTTCCTCACCTTCTCAGGATGACAACATTCTTCTTGGGGATATGACTGGGTTGGTGTTTCATGCTGACCGCATGCAGGAGGACGTCCCTGTCTCGGCTGCGCCTCAGCAGCCTGTCCCAGATCAGGAAAATGACATTATTTGCGAGCCATCTCAAAGAGCAACTCGTCTTTTACATTTGGTTACTGATTCTGATGGAGCGCCGGTTCTGGACGAAGAAGGGCTCGTGACCTGGGTCGCTTCACCAAGCCAGGCAAAGAAGGATCTGCCAGCTACCTCAAGTCATGCGGATTAATCTCTGCTCCGTTCTGTCGGTTCGCCTTCTGGTTCACATGCTATGTAATTTTGGTCCTGTGTCTCTGTTTTTGCAGTTAAATGTTCTTGTCTGTCTCATTCTCATGCTTCAGGCAACAACTTCAGACAACAAAGATTTCAATTTTTGTTTTAAAGATAGCCATGCTAGTTGCTACAACATTTTGGAGGTCACTGAAGGTTATGTCAATTGTAGTCTTGGTAATTTTTGTCAATCTGTTGGGGATCGAAATCAAATCTCTGAGGTCTGTATTGTAAATCTGGTTGAGAGTTTAAACTGTAAAGTCCCTGAATTTTTGGTTGAGGAATGGCCTCGGCCTCCTTTGAGGTCTTGACCTCTGTTATGAAACCAGCTCAAGAAAAGATAGAAAAGAAAGATCAATGCCTTAGAATTCAACCTCTTCGAGGGGGCAACCTCCTTTACATTACATAAATGAACAATTCTTGGATGATACAAATGAAAAGACCTCCTTTCTATATATAGGAGTCTAAGGGGTTATAACATAATCAGAGCCGACATAACAAAAATAATGTAAGGGCACAATAATAACAATAGTGGGCTTCTATGGGGTACATTAGTAACAATATGGGCACTACATGGGTACATCAATATAATAAGTGGGTTTTACTAATAACAGTAAGGGGTTACACTAGTAGTATAGGGGCCTAACATGCCCCTCTCCTTCAAAAAGCGTTGTCCTCAACGCTTGAGTAGTTCTTGATGCTTCTGTATAAAATTCTTGTCCTCCCATGTGGAATCTTCAGCGGGTAAGTTCTTCCACTTGATGAGATACTCTGAAATTGATCGATTTCGTAGCTGTCGGGTTCTTGTTTCTGTGATTGCTCCAGGTTCCAATATGATTTTTCCTTCCTTTTCAATATCTGGCAATATTGTTTGAATTGGGATATTTTGCAACTTTTGAATAAGTGGCCATACTTCTTTGTCCTTCTTCCATTGATCCCTTGCTTCGTTTATCCAATCTGGTTGGATAATAGAAATAACACAAAATAATGCTTCCACATCCTCATCCTTGAAGAGTCTTCCCATTCGGTAAGGTTGCCATTTTTTAAGTGCATGTAGTATTGCCAACATTTCCTTCTCATAAATAGCTTGCTTTCGATGTAGCAGTAAAAATACCCGGTCGCCTACATCAAAACATTTTTCACTATGATGTTGATCTACCTGTTGTTTCATTTGATTTTGCACCGAAGTGGCGTTATCCTTTAAAAGTTGGAGAACTTGTTGTTGATGCTCGTTGTGATCTTTCATTGCTTGAACCTTTTTCTTCTTGATATGTCCTTCTATCTTTAGAGTTTGAGGAGTGGTAATTTCTTCCAATCCTTTACAAGATATGGTCGGATTCATTTCTTGACGCTCGATGTGATCTTTCACTTCTTGAACATTTTTGTTCTTGATATGTCCTTCTATCTTGATAGTTTGAGGAGTGGTAATTCCAACCAGTGAATTACAAGATATGGCTGGATTCATTTCTTCTTTCTTGATTTGATCTTTCACTTGCACCTTTTTCTTCTTGATATGTCCTTCTATCTTGAGAGTTTGAGGAGTGGTCATTCTTGCCAATAGTTTACAAGATATGTTCTGATTCATTTCTTCTTTCTCTGGGGTCAGGTCCTGGCATATATCCTCTTCTTTTGATGTTTCTTGATCCTTTTCTTCCTCCTCTTCATACTCTATGTAAAATAATTTCTTCTCAGCACACTTATGACCTTTAGTGCATTTGCTGTCACAATTGTAACAAAGCCCTTTTTCTCTTTTTTCTTCCAATTGTTGTGGTGTAACCCTTGTAGGTTGTGGAAGGCTAGGAGAAACAACACGTCCATCTTTAAAGTTGTGAGGGGTAGACTTCCTTGTTGCCATAATTTTACTTTCAAATATGTCACAAAGCCCTTTTACTCTTTCCAATTGTTGTGGTGTTGCTCTAAAGAAGGTGTTGCTCTTTGTATCCTCATAATGTGCTATCATTTCCTCCGTGAGAATTGACCATGTAACAAGTTTTTTACGAGAACAAAGCCATTTATACCATAAAAATTGATCCGGTTCTAAATATGAAGATGCAATACATACCTTTTGTAACTGTGGTACACCATGTAGATCAAAATATTGCTCCATCTGAAGTATCCAATTTACTGGATCCTTGCCATCAAACTTCCTCATCTTGCTTATTCTTGATTTTAGGACCTAGATCTTGAAACGACTGTAACTCTGTACTTGCAGATATTTAAGTTTTGAAATTGCTACCTGTAGTAGCCCTCTATGTCCTCTTTCCAATGCCACATGTCTGAGCCAAATTGGGTTCTCCAAGGAAGAGTTATGTGAAATCTCCCACAGTGACTTGCTTTTAGACTGGTTCAGTAGAGCGAACTTGTATGAAGTGCCACGTGTCACTGTTTCAACCTTTGACTCTAAAAAATATATAAACGAAAACTACAGTCCGTCTTCTTTCTATACCTTCTTACGAAATTTCAATCTGATGCTCAGAAAGAAAGTTATGACGATTTTCCCCAGGTCACCCGTTTTTAGTGTAATTTAGGAGTCTGCAAAAAGACCAACTTCCTCAGATCATATCTCCGCAAATATCACGCGAAAAACTCCGAAATTCGGACCCAAGGTTCAGCGCGATCTCTTCTCAAATGGGTTTTTTTTGCAACTTCTGAAACATCACAGAAAAAAAGTTATAGCGAAAATGCCACGATGACCTGTTTGGAGCAGCGAAACCCTAGAATCCAAAGCTCTGATACCAAATGTTATGAAACCAGCTCAAGAAAAGATAGAAAAGAAAGATCAACGCCTTAGAATTCAGCCTCTTCGAGGGGGCAACCTCCTTTACATTACATAAATGAACAATTCTTGGATGATACAAATGAAAAGACCTCCTTTCTATATATAGGAGTCTAAGGGGTTATAACATAATCAGAGCCGACATAACAATAATAATGTAAGGGCACAATAATAACAATAGTGGGCTTCTATGGGGTACATTAGTAACAATATGGGCACTACATGGGTACATCAATATAATAAGTGGGTTTTACTAATAACAGTAAGGGGTTACACTAGTAGTATAGGGGCCTAACAACCTCATTGTACATATTTTTTCACCGTTTTTAATAGAATTAGTATTTACCGAGAAAAAAAAAAGATCTACATTAAAATTGTTATTAATAAGTATTTTTGTGTTATTTTGTTTGTTCTCAGGTTTTCATGCACCAACAAATTGAGAAAGGATTAGACAGAAGCATGAAACATATTTTTGGCCGGTTATTGGAGAATTTTTGAGGTCTAAAATGGGTCTCCTAAGGAATATTATAAAATAATAGTGAAAATAATTAAATAATATTAGATTACATCATCAAATTTTAGAGGGAAAAAGGAAAAAAACTATTTTTTCAACTTGTATTTTCGACTTATCTCCCTACGGTTTTACTCAAATTTCAAGCAGGAACACTCGTTGGATGCAAAATTTAATTTCTCATCCAAGGAGTACCCATGTTGCATACTTTCGATGGACACTGCTACACAAAAGATGAGAAATACATGAAGAAACATGATTGTTTTTCACATATTTCTCATTTTTCATGTAGTAGGGTCCATTGAAAGTATGCAACATGGGTACTCACTGGATGAGGAATTAAATTTTGCATCTAATGAGTGATATTGCTTGAAATTCGAGTAAAACCGTAGGGATATAAGTTGAAAAAGTAGTTTTCTTATTATATTTTTTCTTATTATTATTTTTTATTACTTTTTTACTCAAAAAATGGTGAATCATCCCCCATGGTTGACATCATCATCTTGAATCTTATTGGTTCTTATAAAGTTTATTTTGGTCGCACATTTTTGTTTTGAGGCCCATTTTTTAACTCAAAATTTCTCTAATGTTGTGCACCAAGTACAGTTCATGCACTCATTTGGGGATCGATATATTGGCACATTGTTAGACAAAAGTAATACTGAGAGTGGGGGGGGGGGTGTGAATCAATATTACGAGAATATTATAAAAATTTCTGCAATTAAAACTTATTCAAAAATTCTCTTCAACAAATATAACAATATCATGCGCAAGAACCCGGATGCAGGTGACACGACCGCGGAGAATGGGACGCCACCTGGTTACCATGGGCGGCCCCAAGCATGAGACGAGCATTAACTGCGCTCCGCCGCCCTGGATTGCAAGCGTGAGTGCAGATGAGCGAAGGGACGGCAATTCATTGCCTTGTCCGGGCTTCAATTACATTCTCAGGGTGCAGTTATGGCATACGAGGATCGAGAAAGAGCAGGGAAGCATAAAAATGGCAAGAATGTGGAATGTTTTGCATCGGGTCGAGTTCGAATTTTGGAATTGGGATTTTGGTCGTCGGAGCTCAGAGCTCAGGTTCAAGAGTTCCCTTCGGCAATTGAAGGTGGTTTCAGGGCTGCCAAGGCGGGTGACGGCGATTTCACACCCTCCATCTCCTCTTCCCCAGCTCTGTTACGCTTACCTGCTTTCAGGGAAAACATGGTCAAGCTCAGACAGCGTCTCATCAGCCGTCGAGGCTCTGGCAGAGGTGGAACTTCACGCCCCTCAGTCGCAAACCCACCCTCACGCTGCTGCCGTTGTCTATGCCATCAAGTTGCTGAGGCTAATCCCATCCAGTCGAGCCAGTTTATGGATTCTAGTAATCCTGATTCGGGCTCTGCCCCGCTACCTGCGTTTGGAACCGCGGTATTCTCCTTCAGCAGCGCCCAGGGCAACTCAAATATTAAAGCTCATGTCTCGGTCCTATTTCTGGAGGAACCGAAAGAGGAGATCGGGGAGCAACCTCGCACACAAGTTCATCAGGCTGAAAGTTCCAGGGATGCTGAGGGACAGTCAGAGGGACGCCCAGAGCCGGACGTCGTCCCACCACCGACTCAACCAGCGTCTTCTTCAGGTAAGGCCAAGGTCGATTGGGGCCCTCCCCCGGAAGGCATGTGCTGGATCTATGAAGAAGAGCCGGACGAATAGTCGTCCGCTCGATCAGGCGCTCACCCTCAGACAATGCTCAGGTTTTTCTTCGAATTGCTACTTTCACTACAATGGCTTAATGTATGTTTTGGGTGTCTTTGTTTGGTTCGAAAGTCATATAGTTCAATGTCTGTATACGCCCCTGCGAGGGAACATGATGAAGGTCTTCTTTTTCTCTTATTCGCCCCTGCGCGGGTTGACTAATTTTGCTCTCACTAGTCCTCAATGGTTCAAAGCCCCTGCGTGGGTGGTCAGTCTCAGTGATGGTGCCCCTGCGTGGGTGTTTAGTCTCAGTGGTGTCGCCCCTGCGTGGGTGTTTAGTCTCAGTGGTGTCGCCCCTGCATGGGTGGTTATTTTGATCTCTGTCAGTCCAGAGTGCCATCCTCGGCCTCTGGCAACTTGAACTCTTGACTGTAACTGTTTTCCTATTAATGTACATAATAGAATAGCATAGTATTAACGAGAAAATATCATGCGCAAGAAAAAAACAAACAATCTTCACATGTAGACACTTGGATTTTAGGTGGAAAAACCCCCCTCCAGGGCAAAAAACCACCGAACTGTTTGTTGCTTTTTCTTATTATCCATTTCTTCAAAATATTCTCATTTACATTACATCAACTAGCCACCACTAGCAATGAGCAGCCACCCTTTGATTGAAATGATAAATGTTGGCCACAACCAACTTGGAACACCCACCCCTTAATTGAAATGAGAAATGTTGGCCATGACCAACTTGGAGCACCCACTCCTACAATAGACAATCAAAATGCACTTAGATTGAAGCCCCCACTCCAAGTACAAACAATTATGCTACAAGAAAATATGATTTAGAACTGAAAACACTACTGCATAAACAAAACTAGCAACATATAAGCACACTCATGCCATCACAATTCCACTCTCCAAATGAGATAACAAATCTCTCCACACACACTCTCCAAATTGATCTTCAATCTTTGTGCACAACTCTGAAATACTGCTGAAAAATAAATTCTGAAGCACACAATGCAATGATGAAACTCTGAACTCACTTCTACAATCACTGGTTTGTGCACTTTCTCTATATGCACACTCACACTACTAGAGAACCAACCAAATGAGCAACATTCTTTCGCGTATTTGTAAATTATGGAGATGGTTAAGTCAATAAATTCTTCAGATGATGGAGCTCACCTAAAACCTTTTCACACGCTTCAAATTTGATTTGAGATAGGCATATTGACCAAATCAATCCGCTTACACCACTAGCCTTTTGATATTTTCAACTTTAATCATCTTCTAGAGGTTGCTCAACCTTTTCTGGCCTTTACTTTAAAAATCCTGAAAAAAATATTTCCAGAAATACCAAAAAAATAGCCGACAAGCATCAGGAATGCGAGGAAAATCACCTCCAGGTGGCATACACTCTTTTCATTCACCAGAATACGTATGTATGCTAGTTTCCTTCACCAAACCAACGTATACATTTGAAAATTGACATTTCTAAAGAATTTTGCAACCCTGCTTCAGGAGGATACTTGGAGCACTGAGACAACATTGCCCATGACTCTATAACATAATGACACTCACCAAAAGCCTTCAAAAACATGCTTATGACTTAATACAAGACATCAACAAGACCTCTATCAACCTTGTAGCTTAGCTTCAGATGAGAGCTTGATACATCATGACACCTCTTCTATAGACTTTTTGAACTATGACAACACTTTACATTAGCATGACAACCCTCAACAAGTATACAACAAACTCAAGATGATACATACAAACTCATGAGGACATGACTTACAATAGGTGACATCAATGGCAACACAAACATGCCAACAAACTCCCCCTTTGCCAATGATGTCAACCTATAGCTTCTGAAAATAAATATTACATTTACATACAACAATCTAAAGTTGAGCATATACACGACTCACTCTCTCTCCAATTCTATGTTTTGACAACCCATGATTTTTCCCATGTTATTCTTCTTTAATGTAGCCTATTCATAGGCATAAAATTCTAATGAATTTTCCCTTTTTTTCCAAAGAGAAGGATCTAGTTGGGGCCTTAAGTGTTATTTATCTATGCTTTATCCCCGCCCAAAATGAGTTATGTAAAATTTATACCTTGTTTACTTCATATTGGGTTCAAATTCAATTGGTTGTTTTTTTCATAAAACTCCAAACATAGGCTAGGTCATGTAGCACCGATAATCTCAATAGATCTAAGAGTTGATTTCCACTAAAAGCCCAACTTCCACGCCCTCGGTCATGTAGCAGTGATAGATTCAACAAATCTTAGTTGAGTTACCAATCCATGAACAAAAAACCAGACAATCTAAATACATCAAATGTATTGTGAGACATCAAAATGTGAGATAAATTACTGGATAAAGGTTCTTGGCATATCTGTTATGAGGATACCCTTTGTGGACATGGATGGTCTGCTTTGTGCTTGACAACCCTATGAAAATTCGTATACAATGGATTTGCAGACACCACAACTAGAGTGTGGATGAGGGAGGCGACCACCACTAGATCCAAAAGTTTCCGGCATTCATGTTTGTAAGTGTTGGAGGGTCACAAGGAATCTGTTAAGTGCATCACTGCAGTATGCTCGATACCAGAATTACTGTCATCTTTTTCTACTTCACTTTCATTTTCTTCCTCCTCTCCTTATAATAACTCTTCTTTCTCTTTGCAATATCATAACTCTTCTTCCACTTCACAATATCATAACATGACGTGCAAATGGATTTATGGTGTACAGTGGAAGATTGGACACTACCATAAAACTATGTTTTTTATTTTATTTTATGACAGTAAGCTCGATGCTAGAAGCCAGGTGACTTAAAGCCCAATTAGTCAGTACAATATATGTAAGGAGTTAAAGTTAACATTAATGACTGAATCAATCTTGACTATGTAAGGATGAAGGTTTATCAAATTTAATGTAATATAAATTAAATATACAATTTTATTTTCTTTAATATAATTATATTTATTTTATTAATAAATAAGTTATTTAATTTTTATGTTAAACTTAAATTGTTGATAAATATTTGCATCGTATGTTAGAGATGTTATAACGTAATGTCCTCTTTTAACGTTTTCACTCATTCAAATTACATTAAAAATAAATAAAATAATATTATAATTATCAATAAAACATTTTTATTCGGAAAAATTACATTAGAAAAATAAAAAAATGAAATTAATAATTATAATTATAATTAATAATTAATAATTAAACTAGCTTAGATCCATCTTAATTTTGGACTACCAAGCATTTAGAGGGATCAATTCTCTTGAGATTCAAATCTCTTTTAGAGTGAAAAGGGATTTGATCCCTCGTGGTGCTTGGTAGATCCAGAGTTAAGGTGGATCTAGGCTAGTTATACGTATCAATGTTAAATGTATAATCAAGTAACTTCACTTGCAACACATACAAAGGGGCAAGTGTTATTGTAAGCTTAATAGTAAATATTTTGATGCGAATTGATACCTATAATCAACCTAAACCCATCTTAACTCCTTATCTACCAAGGACCCCGAGGGATCAATTCTCTTGAGGTGCAAGACTCTTTTAAAATGAAAAGAGATTTGATCCCTCTAAACTCTTAGTAGATCTAGAATTAAAATAGATCTAGATTAGTTTAACCATAACAACCAAGTCCCAAAAAATTCATATCAACCCACTTAACCAATAATAAAATTTTCCACATATGTTATTATATTTGTCACATGATATTAGGTATTCAATTTTTGCCTTTGACTCATATTAGTTTGCCTTTGATAAAATATTTATGTTGCTTATCCATAGTTTAACATTATGAATTCAATTTTTGTTATTTATTATTATTGTTATTTAAATTTACTTATTTGTAAGGGTCTTATTATAGGTTGTTTAGTAACTTCCATTTATGTTAGTTACTAATTTTTCATTTTTATTTTATTTTTCTATTATTTCCATTTTATTTAACTTTCTTATTTTTTTAATGACTTACAATTTTTTCTCCATATTTTCAATTTAAAGTGACTTATTATTACATTAAAAACATATTCTAATAAATTTAATTATAAAAATTATATATATATATATATATATATATATATATATATATATATATATATATATATATATATATAAAGTAAAACACACTATATAATAAACATATATATTAAAGTGTATATATGTTAATAGAAACAATATTAAGAAAATTATGTTCTCTACATTTTTCTCTATTTAAGCCATTGCCATGGTTTGTGTCTTAATCTGTTCTTGATGATGAACCACACTTCTTGGTTCATAACTAGTGGGCCAAAAATTTATCTTATATGATTTATGGTGAAGTTTCCTAAAAAGGTATGGGGAAAAGAGTTGGGTAGAAAGAAGAAATATTACAGTAATGAATTCAACCTTACGTGTGATCTACAACAAAAAGAGTTCATTGGAGCTAGCATTTGGTGGAAGGCAAATGTTCTTATTGCTCAATTAAGGACCAACTCACATCAACTTCGGTGTGAAACGAGATGGTGGAAAAGGCCTAAAGAAGCTTGGGAAGAACGAGTGTGTACATTTTGCACATCTGGGCTGTGGAATCAGAAAAAGATTTCATTTTGGAATGTGATGCATTCAAAGACATCAGAGAAAGTTATGAGAACATGTTGGGGCTGTAGAATCAGAAAAAGATTTCATTTTGGAATGTGATGCATTCAAAGACATCAGAGAAAGTTATGAGAACATGCTAGTTCTTGGCATTGTCTTTTTAGGGAACGGATTGTTGGAAGGTTGGGCCAGCTCATCATCAATTTGAATCGAAAAAGGATTGAATTGCAAAAATGGTCTCATAGACTATTTTTTACCCTCATAGACCTTAAAATATCATTTCATTTACTAATTTTTTTTCTTAATTTATTATGGATCACAAAACCCTGAATTTAAAAATAAACAATATTAATTAATCGTATTTCTTAATTTTACATTCAACAAATGTTTATTATTTATTATTTTTTAGTTTAATTTAAATACTAGCTATTTTAAAGTTAAAACAAATCAATTAATAATTTCCTTTTCAATTATATTATAAAACATTATAAAAGACAATTACACTCCTACACAGTTCATACTGAGTACACGATGTTTGACCCGCCGATATAAAAGATATTACCTATAATATATATGTATTAATATTTTGAAATCGGTTTCTCTCACACTTCAAATGTCCACTCGTGATATATACATACATCTGCGATTAGAAATCTGCTTTTGTGAATCAAAATTACTTGCACAGTGGCCATGTATTCCTCAGCAATTCAAAGTAGAATTAGTTGCACAGTGGCGATGTATTACTCAGCTATTCAAAGTAGCAGAAGCCCTTTCTTATGCTTGATTTCACCAAGCATATTAAGTTCCTGCAAATTCCTTCAGCCTACATTTTGCTATACAGAAAGGCCCAGAAAGAATCACTCTGCAGTTAAAGTGTCAGCAAGCGTCCCGAGAAGAAGTATGACTGTTAAAAAATATGCTGATAAGGTTGCGAATGCAAATAAATCCGTTAAAAGCTTTACGGGTCAGGACAACTTTTTCGTTGAAGAAGGAGTCACCTGGAAAACCCTTGGCGTATCGGAAGAACTTGAAAATGCTTTACTCGCAGCTGGTTTGAGCAGACCTTCGCTGGTACAGGTACGGTGTCTATCTTGAAATTCGCTGACAAAAATGGTCTTCGACTTCAAATTGAAATAATTTTATTTGAGTGGAAAATGCTGCCTTTTCATTTTGAATTTGAACCGGTGTGGTCGATGTCTCAGACATAACTCCGTGCTGTTGAATGCCATATATTTAGTGTCAGCGATATTTTTAATTGGAAAATGAGTCTCAGTAAGCTTAATTGCTATGTAACATTGCTTTGAATCATGTTGATAGAATTTATGAACAGCGTATTTGATAGTTGTAATGTAAATTGGGGCTACTCTGCACACGAAGAGATAAGATGTGAAGTGGCTTTGCTGCATGTTGTCCAAGTTTGTGATAAGTTCAACTTGTTTATTTTATCTATTTATTTTCCCAGTGATGTAGGTCAAAAGAAAGTGGTGCTTGTGCTTAACTGCATGCTACAATGTTTAACTGGTGGAAGCAACGAAACGAAACACGTGCACACGGTCCACAAAACAATTTAGTCACTTTGAAAATAAAATAGTTAATAATGAGGTATTTTGGTCTCCTGGTTCCCATGTTAGATAATCCATCAAGGTGCATTATGGTCTGTTGTGACATACATGCATAAAAGATATGCCTAGTGGTTTTAAATTCGTGATGGGCTATGGAAACCCCCGGCCTTTAATCTTCAAATTGAATCGCTTTTATGGTGTTTTAGAAAATGATATCACATTTAGTGGGTCCCCGATTGTTTTAATCTATATTTCATGGGTATGTTTGTGATGAGCCATTGATGATGCCTAGTCCAAGGAAATTTTTTCTTTTTCTAGGTAGCATATCTCGAGGAAAATCTCCATAGCACTTCTCCTCATTTTGAGGATGGTATGTAGGGTAAATCCTATATTGTTTAATGCACAAACCTGAGTCAACAACTCATGAATATATTATATATAGCCCATCAAGAATTGGCTCACTAAGAGCAACATGTCACAAAGTGGGATTTGAACTTAAGTGGGGAGGGTAACAATTTTTCCTCACAATCACTCAAACTATACCTAATTGATAGACCTAGCCTAAGGAACTTATGTGAACATGTATTATATTTGTACTTTCCTATTTTCTTCATTAGTATTTAATACACTTTGTACTTTTTTCTTATCTCTTTAGTGTGACTTAGGTCTAAATTGATAGCTTACCCACCTTATTGTATTTTATTGGAGACTTGGTCAACTCTGATCACTCTCCCCACAACTTTGTACTCTATATATAATGCAAATGGGTGTGCAACACGTGTAGTGTCGACAATCCTCCTGCCATATTTTTGAAGGAAAAACTCGTGGGGAAACCCAAGGGATGCTTCCTCACATTTGTGGATGGCCTGCTTAGGGAACTCATTGGCGTAAACTAGTGCATCTTACCCAAGGGGATTTGAATCAAGCGATTTTCGATATGACACTAGCTGAATACCTAGTAACGTTGGTGACAATTGATTGAGTCAACCCCTTGGGCTTGCAATCCTCTTCTCATACTTATTGTTGGAGAATTAGGGGATTAGATAGATCAAGGAGCTAAACATTCCAAGAAGAGGTGGATAGATCAAGGAGCTGAACATTCCAAGAAGAGGTGGTGCTTGAAGACACTGTTCCGAGTCCTGACACTTAAGCACAAGTGAGCATAGCTCATCATACAAAGGAAACATAAGAAACCAAATAACTTTCCAAAAACTTCTTTATAGATCGCTTCGTGAGGCCATCTAGATATAGCATCAAGGTGTAACTAACTCCCTTGATGTAAGGAGGGCATTGCCCACTTTGATTGACCAAGTCATGTAATGAAATCCTTGAATTTTGCCTTGGCTTATGAACTATTGCATTGTTGTGGTTGACTCGATCGACTAGTAGGTTTTAACCTTGCACAGATAATTCCTGCAAACAGATTCTCAATATAAAACAAAAGATTCAATAGCACATGCACACAATTTGCACAAAGATATTACCCCGGAAACCCAAAACTGAGAAATCTAGACTGATTTTTCTATATCTCTCAATGATTTCGTAGCTGCTATATAATTCCCTCTTAAAGGAGGGTTGCCTTCTAGAGCAAAAATGTTAGATTTTCTAAGCCCAACCAAATGGTTAATGTGCCAGTAAATTTTTATATCCAATTTTTTTTGACTGAAAACCTAGAAAAAATTTAGATCTGAAATCTACAAACAAATTAACATAGCTGAGCTTCTAACAAATTACGCACAACAAAAATAAGAAATCTAAGCTCATGAACTTTTACAACAACTTTTACCTTGGGAAACCGTACTGTGGGGAAAAACTAGCAAAGAGAGATTTTATTAGGCTTTAGAGAATAAATCGGGAAAATCTTACAACAACAGTTCTAGAGAATTTACAGCCAAGAATAGCCTTAGAAGATGATCCTCCTCTGCATAGTATGGTCGAACAAATGGCTTCTCTCTCTGCAATGTACGACTCCTTTCTCTTTAGCGAACTTGGCCCAAGACACGACCTCTCCTCTAGTACACGAACTCTCCTCTAGTAGAGAACTTGGCCCTAAAGACTCGACCTCTCTCTCTTGCGAACTCGGCTTGGGCACGACTCCTCTCTTCAACAGACAATAGCTTGATCATGACCACTCTCTCTTTGCGAACTTGGTCCCTTCTCCTCAATTGTTCAACCTTCCTTCTTCTCACCCAAATCAGCCCTCTTCTCTCTCACTCGATGTGATATTCAAATAATGTCCTTCACCCACTCATTCCAACAATTTATAATTTCTCTCATAATCCCATTTCCTCCTTGAGATCTTCAAGGAAAAGATTGTTGATTTGGGATAGCATCGGATGTGCTCTAGCCACGAAAATTGGCGGAGAGGCTATAGCGCATGAGATCTCCAAGACCTAGAAATGGTTTGGGCAGAATCTAACCAGTTTGGGAGATATCAAAATAATTAATATTTTTAATGGAGTTCCTAAGTCTAAACTTAGGAAAAATAAAATATTACTGTGAATTAATATAAAACTGAGTTAGAATGGTCCAAAAGTCATGGATCAAGCCAAATCTAATCTTAGCCGTTGATTAGAGATTTAATCTCAGCCGTTGATGGACCAACAAGAAAAGTATAAGAGGAGGCTTGAGGGTCAGTTGGAGAACACACCAAGAGAGATCAAGAACTCGATTTTCTAGGGCAGGGTTTGCTGAGGAAATTGAGTGAAGTGATCTGAGTTGCAGCGAAGGGGTAGTGAATACATAACAGAGAGGCAAAGTTAGTACTGGAATCATCAGCACAGAAGCCGGGAGAGGGTTGACGCAGAGCCAGCTAGAGGCCATGCAAAGGCAGCCAGAGGCCACGCAGAGGTAGCCAGGAGTTGCGCAGAGCTTGAGGAGGGCCAGCGTGTGAGACGCAGAGGCTCCAGAGGTTGACGTAGAACCCCGAGAGGCTGGCGCTGGGCTAGAGAGGCTGATGCAGACCCTAGAGGCAGCGCTGGGAGATTTCGTGGGGCAGATTGGAGCTGGAGAGCTGGATAGGGTGACGCAGTCCCTATCAGGGTGACACAGAGCAGCAGAAGCTGTATTGTTGCTGTGGGATCGTTCATCCAGTGATTTAGAGGGAATATCTGTCTCCGATTGAGAGGTACTATTGTCGAGGGCATTCTTTGTTGGGTGAGCCATTTCTGGCACCTTGGTTGTATTCTGAAATTGCATAATAATAAAACCCTCTGAATAGCTGCACCGGTTTTCCCGCATTGGGTTTTTTTGGGGACATTAGTCCAAAAACAACGGTGTCACTTGTGTGCTTGTTTATTTCAGTTTATGATCTGTATGTGTTGATACTGTACTTGTATTTATTTTTAGTATTTACATGGTAAATAACTTGTTAAGTAACTGAACAAATAGGAAGAAATAAATCAGATAGTATAGGAAGAATTTCTAACAGGTAGACTTAGAAATTCCAACATGGTATCAGAGTGTGGTTGTAGATCACAAGATAACTGAAGGCATCAACCGAGCAGAGCAGCAGCAGCGGAAACAAATGTCCTGAGTGACAGAAGCTGTTCTTAGCAGAAAGCAGCAAGAAAGGGGTGACACAGAGAGCTTGCGTCATTAGTTCGAGCTGGAAGGAGGATCAACGCTGAGGCAGAGAGGAGCAGACCTGACCTACATAGTGCCCGGTCATCTTTCTCAGCTAGGAAGGATCGATGTTGTGGCCAAGAGGTGTAGATTGTGCCGGTGCCGGGATTGCGCAGAGCCTAGAGGCTCTAACCTTCAGACTGCTGGGGCATAGGAGGCTGTGGGTAAGTTGCGGAGCGAAGCTAGTGGGGTACTGTGGTCAGAATAGTACCTAACAGGGCAAGACCAAGGAGGAGTGAGTTGCTGCCGAGGATTGGCAGAGGGATTTCTAGAAGGGAAACCGAGGCTCAGAGGGAGTCAAACCGAGAACTTCCAAACGGGAAGTAGAGAGACTTGAAAGATTCGAAAGAGGAGCAACGAAATGACAGCGAATGGGCTAAGAGATCAGGATAGACTAGACGGAGCTTCAACTTCGTAGTCTAGAAAGCCAGGATCTTGTCCATTCTAGACAGGTATCGCATCAAACACTTTGTCTTGAAAATGATAGTGATCCCGGTTGACCCAACTGAAAATGACAAGTACGAGGAGGCAATGGCCAAGGCAAAGTGCATCATCCTTGATGGTGTCAAGGATCATATGGTGCAACATATTGCCGAGAAGGAAACGACAAATGAGATGTGGGAAGCCCCGAAGAAATTGTACCAGCATACTTCCGTGCAGAGGAGGATGTTACTTGAAAATCAACTGCGGTCATATCAGATGCAGAAGGGAGAGTAGATAGATGTCTTCCTTGGTGGATTGAAGGAGATCCGTTATCAACTAACTTCCATAGGGGCCACACTGGATCAGGAACTGATGGTGAGGACAGCATTAAACGCAGTCTCAGAGGATTGGGAGGTATTGGTCTAGACCATACTGGGTGGGATGAGGCTTCCAAATTGGGAGGAACTGTGGGCGGCTCTTCGTCAAGAAGAGATCAGATGGGTGTCCAAGGCGGGGAGTAGCGGAAAAGGGGTCAAAATCAAGAAGGAGGAAGAAGAAAATGCGGCTCTCGCATCTGCGGGAAAGCAGGAGAAAAGAAAGAAGAAGGACCTCTCCAAGGTCAAGTGCTTCCGTTGTGGGGAACAGGGTCACTATGCGAGCTAATGTCTTAGGAAGAAGAGCAAGGGAGAGGCTTCTGAGACCAAGGCTGCGCCGGCTAAGGCGGGGAAGGAAGTGGAGACTGATGACAATTGTGCCATGAGTGCTCGTGCACCTCAAGAGAAGAGGTGGGGAGACATCGAGCTGTAGTTAGACGAACTATAGGAGATGAGGGGCAGGATCCTTGAGGTGCCCAACCTCTTGGATTATACCTGGCTATGAGAGCCCCGAAGAGGAGTAGCAGGATTGGCGGATGTCAGTAGAGACGAATGCGGATGGAGCGACAAAGAGTGCTACAGTGCAGGAGTCCTAAGACAGCGCGAGGCAGCAATGCGAGATGCATCGAGTTGTTGCAACAACAGCACAGATGCAGAGGGAGTTGCCGTACAGATGCAACAGTGGCAGTGGCAGGGCCATGGGTAGCAGTACATGATGTAGCAGTGCAGAGGATGTTGGGCAAGGAGGCCTAGCATCAGCACAGGGACCGATGCTGGATGATCAGGGTGATACTTAGTGAGGAGTATTACTAGAGCACAGTGCTCGCTAAGAGGGAGTGTTGATTTGGGGTAGCATCGGATGTGCTCTAGCCACGAAAATTGGTGGAGAGGCTATAGCACATGAGATCTCCAAGACCCAGAAATGGTTTGGGCAGAATCTAACCAGTTTGGGAGATATTAAAATAATTAATATTTTTAATGGAGTTCCTAAGTCTAAACTTAGGAAAAATAAAATATTAATGTGAATTAATATAAAACTGAGTTAGAATGGTCCAAAAGTCATGGATCAAGCCAAATCTAATCTTAGCCATTGATTAGAGATTTAATCTCAGCCGTTGATGGACCAATGAGAAAAGTATAAGAGGAGGCTTGAGGGTCAGTTGGAGAACACACCAAGAGAGATCAAGAACTCGATTTTCTAGGGTAGGGTTTGTTGAGGAAATTGAGTGAAATGATCTGAGTTGTAGTTGAGGGGAAGTGAATACATAGCAGAGAGGCGGAGTTAGTTCTGGAATCATCAATGCAAAAGCCGAGAGAGGGTTGACACAAAGCCAGCTAGAGGCCATGCAGAGGCAGCCAGAGGCGACACAGAGGGCCAGGAGCTGCGCAGAGCCTGAGGAGGGCCAACGTGTGAGCTGCAAAGGCTGATGTAGAACCCTGAGAGGCTGACGCTGGGCCTGAGAGGCTGATGCAGATCCTAGAGGCAGCGCTAGGAGATTTCGTGGGGCAGATTAGAGCTGGAGCGCTGGATAGGGTGACGCAGTCCCTATCAGGGTGACATAGAGTAGCAGAAGCTATATTGTTGCTGTGGGATCGTTCATCCGGTGATTTAGCCGGAATATCTATCTCCGACTGAGAGGTACTACTGCCGAGGGTATTCTCTGTTGGGTGAGCCATTTTTGGCACCCTGGTTGTATTTTGAAACTGCACAATAATAAAACCCTCTGAATAGCTCCACCAATTTTCCCGCATTGGGTTTTTCTGGGGACATTAGTACAAAACAACAGTGTCACTTGTGTGCTTGTTTCTTTCAGTTTATGATCTGTATGTGTTGATGTTGTACTTGTATTTATTTTCAGTATTTACATGGTAAATAACTTGTTCAGTAGCTGAACAAGTAGGAAGAAATAAATCAGATAGTACAGGAAGAATTTGTAATGGATAGACTTAGGAATTCCAACAAAGATCAAAGGCCAAAATTTTATCTTATCACTATTTTTTGATTCGGTCAAAAAAAGAAATATTAATTTCCAAAGTTATAAACTTTTAGAATTCTGATTCACAAAGTCAATAATAACTAATTAAATTAGTTATAATGCTTTTCCTAAGTTTAAACTTAGAATTTGTTTTTGTTGAAAAAAGTAATTATTAAGGTATCTTTTGCCTGCCTGGACACAAAGACTATGTAGAGACACCTGTTCGAGCTACAATTTTAACATAAAACCCTAACATAACTTCTATAGTTAGATTTGCGACCTAATGATGAACGATCCAGATTGACTATGAAGTTAAAGTGTTTTACAAGGAAAAACTTCCAAAAAATTTGCTTTGGGAGTGTTGCCCCAAAAGCTTCCGCCAAGGGGGCAGTGACAATTATGGGGGGGGCAAGCCCTACCATTAGGACTTGGGGTCCAAACATGTCTAATCATGCAAAGAATATAATACATACACATCGCCCCCACCCCCAAATTATTGTAATGCTCTAGAGATTCAGTAAGTGAACTTACATTTGTACATCCCCATAATTGTAGCTACTTGGAGCTCAAGCATAGCCCAAAATTTCAAAAACTTAGCTTTTATAAGTGGCTTCATAAATATATCAATGATATGTTCATCTATCTAGCAATAAATAAGATTCGTAATATTATCTTGTACCAACCACCTTATATAATGAGCGTGAAGCTCCACACACTTCATCTTATTGTGAACAATAGGGTTTTATTTAACTCTAATTACATTTTGATTGTCACAAGACATTGGAGTCAATTCGTTGACTGGCAATTCAAGTTTAGCATGAGATTTCAAATCCACACTGCTTCTATGCTTGCATTAATTGCACCATGATATTGTATTTCTGTGTTAAAAAAGCAACCATCTTCTACTTCTTAAAAGACTAAACTATGGGTCTAGGGCCAAGAAGAAACACATAGCTAGATGTAGACTTCTGTTCATCTCCATCTCCAACCCAATGAGTCGACTACTTAGTGTCGTCAACCAACTGGTTCATATTTTCACAATACTTTATACCCTGCTGAGAAGTGCCCTTGATATAAGGAATAATTCTCTTCGCTGCCTTCATGTGTCTTTTCTTGATTCTGCATGAAATGAGAAACCACACTAGCAACAAAGAAAATATTAGGTTGATTGTGAGTTATATAGATAAGGCTACCAACAAGTTGTTTGTAAAGAGTAGCATCAACTTTTAGAGAATCACATTCTTTAGTCAACTTTACTCTCGATTGGTAAGGTGTAGCACATAGTTTACATTGTTCCATTTTGAACCGTTGTAACAGACTTAGAACACATTTAGGTTCAGAAAGAAAGATACCATCATCCATTTGTAAAATTTTGATTTCTAAAAAGAAATGCAATAGACCAAGGTTAGCCATTCAAAGGTGTTATTTAATTACTTCTTCAAGCGCAAAATTAAATCAACATTAGTTGTAGTGATGACTAAATGATCAACATACAATGGAACAATCAAAATTTCATCATTTGCATGTAAAACATAGATAATGTAATTTGACTCACAACACTTGAAACTGACGTTGAGAAAGAATTGGTTGATCTTCTCTTGCCACGCCTTGGGGGCTTGTTTGAACCCATCAAATGATTTTTTCAGTTGACAAACAAGACTGCTGTTTTTTTCAAAGCCTATGTGTCTCTCTATATAAATCTTTTAAGTTAGATCACCATGCAATAACACACTTTTGACATTTGTTTGATGTACCTCCCATCCAGAATGAGTAGTTAGCACAAGAATTTGTCGAAATAATTCATCTCTTTGGTAGGGGCAAAGGTTGCAGTGTAATCAATATCTTCTTGTTGAGAAAAACCATTTGCTACCAAATGAGCCTTGTGTTTTTCAACAAAGCCTTCAGATGTGAATTTAGTGTTGTAGACCCATCATCACTTCACCGCATTCTTTCCTTGTGGTTAAGGAACTAAGTCCCATTTGTTATTCTTCATCAAGGAATTATAGTGATTAGCCATAGAATTTATGTAGGTCAACTACATGCATTTGCATATGTATAGGGGTCGCTTTCCTTTAGCACATATGTCATTAGCACTACCACATTCTTTTTGACTTCTAATTTTCCATGAGTCATTTTAATTTAGATTACTTGCTGTTAACTCTCATATTGCATGAGACGTATATTTTTGATTTTCATTACATGATAGTATTTTCATGATGACATGTTATCGATCCGATTAGCAGGGTTGCTAACTCGCTGGATGGGTACACACAGGGCAGGGGCCCGTTGTCACCTTGGCCCAAAAACTTTGTATTTAGACCCAACAACATTCTAAATAGTCAAGGGAGGAGTCCCAAATATTACCCAAAACAATCCAAAATAAGATTAGTGCCTTAATGAGGTGCTAACCTTCCTGGAATTGTCTAGCTGTTAATGATGTCATTGTACAGCAAAAGACCATACAGGGGATTTAGCAGGAACAAAACAAAGAAGATATAGTGTGTAATCAGTCGATTTTGGTCTGCAAAAATGATTCTAACCAAATATGTAATTAATTTTTAGTTCAAGCCATCGGTTAGAGAGTTGTAGGTCAAAATAGCTTGTTGCCCTGTAAATCAGACTGTAAAGTCTGCATAAAAACACAGCTACAACAACCTGTTAAGCCACAACAACCACCTTACAAGTGCCTAAGCACTTCTAGATTTTATGTCTAGGGGTGGAGAGGTATGAGGACAAATTTTTGAGGCTTCTGACTCCTGAGGCCTTTCCTCAACCTAAAACTGCTGAAAAAGTCAAGTTCCAGCGAGCTGGAAATTGTTTTTTTTTTTTCAAAATTATGGGTCAAATCCTCTTGTGCAAAATAGCCCAAAAGTTTCCAGATTTTAAACTATAATATCAGTGTGGCTGAAAATTGCATGAAATTTACTCCAAATGATTGACAATGCTAAAATTGAGAGCAGTGCAGTAAATAATGAGATTTATTGAAAATATGACTCACTTGGAATGCTGAAACCTCTTATTCTACTGCAAATCTTGTAAGCTACAACAAGTAATTTCCTAGCTTTGTGAAACATTTCAACTAGATAAAACCATAAAATATGCAAAAAACTGTTGGAAATATCAGCAATACTGATAGCGGGGTGAATCAATATTTAGCTCCTTTAAAAACTTTTCAAGTCAATAAACTAGCATGCAAGAGATCATTAACAAGAGTGTATCAAATTTACATGGAAAACTCAATAATGAGAATAAATTGATAAAATTTATTGCATATACATGAGGAGATAACAATCTCCAAAATTTATGAGCTCCAACTCAAAGGAGGCTACAACCCCCTGGGATTTTGTCAAGCTGCAACTGACAGGGAGCATCAACTCCCTTGTGTTTTCCTGCTCCAACAGAAAGGAGGCTACAACCCCCTAGAACACAAGCTTCAACAAAATTGTGCAAAACTGCCTTCAAATCTATCCTTAAGTCTGCCTTCAAAATCTCTTCAAATCAGTCTTCAAAATCTGTCAATGCTCATGCACAGTCAATGGGTCAATGACACTTCAGATATGCTTCCAACCCTGCTCAAATCAACCTTCAAGTCTGCTCCAAAATAATATCAAATAACTTCAAGTTAATGTAGTGATTTAGAATAATTTTGCCCTAGGGTTTCTTAAGGACATTAGGGTTTTCAATAAAATTTCTTTTTCTTGTACAACAAACAACACAAACAACTCATCCAATAAACGATATAACACTTAAGTAAAACAATACTGTTTCCTTAGTAACACAATAACCATATAATGCTTTCAGCCACCAATTCCAATAAACCGGTATAGTTCAAACTCAACAAATTCCAATTCAGTTCCATATAGTTCCAGTTCAATGCCACACAGTTCTAGTAACAGAACCTGACTGTTAAACAACTGCACCCAAATGAAATGAGCTACTCTACACTATTATATGGATCCCAACCAAAGAAGGCTGTTCAACCAGCCTTTGGGCGCAGCCCTTAATCTTGCTACATGAGTGACTATACTCAAAATTGGGAACTGAGTTACTTCAGAGCGATAGCGAGGCACCTGTGATGGGTGGTCGAATTCTGATCTGTTTTAATCTGCTCAGAAACACTTCTGAAACCCCACCTCAGGATGACTATAATTGTCTCAGGGATTTTGGGCTAGTTCCACAATTTCAGCCTCAGGATTATTCAATAGTATCTCAGTCCACTTCAGAAAGGTTTCTCCTCTGCCACAAGGATCTTCATGTAGATTTTGGTCTTCGGGAAGCTCACTGTTGATTTGGGGTAGCATTGGATGTGCTCTAGGCCTCAAATTTTGTAGGGAGGCTTGGGCACATGTATTCCAAAGAACCCAGAAAGCGTTATGGGAAATTCCACCCGGAGACAATTTTATTAAAATAATTAATATTTTTTAATGGGACCCTAAGTCTAAACTTAGGAAATCAAAAATATTAATGGATATTAATCTAATTTTGGGTGTAACTTCTAGAAGAAGACGAGGATCAAGCTAATCTGGGCCATTGAATGTCAATGAGGAGATTATTTAAGGAGGCTTGAGGGTCATTTGAAAATCACACCGAGAGATCAAGAGATCGAATTTTTGAAGTGAGAAGTTCTCAAGAGGAAATTTTGATCGAGTAGATTTCTTGCAGTTGAGGGGTAGGGATAATTGGGTTGGAGTATCTTCTCCAGAGCCCAGGATACGCAACAAAGAGAGACAGAGAGACACTAGAAGGGTTGACACTGAACCAGGAGGGCCCACGTAGAGCTTGACGTTGAGCCAGAAGGGCTCACGTAGAGGCAACTTAGTCACCCACGCAGAAGTCCGAGTTTTGCAGAGGAGCTGACATTTCTGAGCCGGGAGGGTTGGAAACTACTCCAGAAGGCAAGACGTTTCCCATTTGAGCTGACACAGAGCCTTAGAGAGCTGCATGCAGGTCCACACAGTTACTGCGCAGGGGTAGCGTAGTTGTAGCCAGGGACAGTTGATTCAGCTACCGGAACAACCGGGATTTGCCGGGTAGAGTGAGGTAATCTCACAATTCTTCTCTGCCAGTTGTATTTCTCTGTAATTGGATTGCCGGGAGGGCATCCAGAGTTGTATTCAGAAACTACTGCTTAATAATATAAAACCCTCAGAGCTGCTGCATCGGTTTTCCCGCATTGGGTTTTTCTGGGGACATTTGTCCAAAAATAATGGTGTCATTTGTGTTGTATTTTCTTTCTTGCTCAGTCTCTTGTTTCCACATAATATTTAATTAAGTGAAGGTTGCAGTGTATGTATTACGATATTTTCCATAGGAAACTACAAGTAATTTGTTTAAAGGAATTTAACAAATAGGAGTAATATCATCAGTTGCTGCAGTAGGGATTCCGGTTGTGGAATTTTCACATGGTATCAGAGCTGCAGGTGAAGCAAGAAGAGAAGAGTCGGTAGATCCAGCGCTGAGCAGAAGAGGGAGTTCGAAAACGCTGCAGGAGGCAGCAGTTCGAAACCCTAGAGGGTTTGCGTAGTTCTTAGCCGGAGGGCTGAGATTTCGAGGCAGTCTCTCTCTGAGTGAGTCGACGGAGAGAAGGAACTCCAGTTTGAATTTTTGCCGGTGCAGAGGGAGCAACACTGAAGCCTCAACGTGAGGAGAGCTAGTGGGACGTAGATTTTTCTGCAGGTAAGTTGTTGGGCAGAAGATCATCAAAAGAAAGAGAAGAAGCATGACAGAGGGAATTTCTTCCTCAGAGAATTCCTAGCCAAGGAATTCAAATTCTCTAGAGCTGAGCATCAACAAGGGGCAATAGTTTTACTGGCTCCAACAGGGAGTGCGTAGGTTAGCCCAACAACAACACAAAGGAGAGATGAAGTCATTCGACTTTCTATTTTTGGCAGATATGGCAACCAGTGGCTTGAGGGATCAGGACAGTTGGACGGAGCATCCAACTATGTCATCTGGAAGGCTAGAATGTCATTCCTTCTAGATGAGCATGCCCTCAAGACATATGTCGACAATGTGGTGGCTGTCGCTGCAGATGCAGATCCGTGGAAGAAGTACAGATCAGAGATGGCGAAGGCCAAGAGGATGATCCTGGATGGAGTCAAGGATCACGTGGTGTGTCACGTTGCTAGCAGAGGGACTGCTAAGGAGATGTGGGATTCCTTGGCCACGTTATATCAGGGATCTTCCGAGCAGCGAAAGATGTACTTGGAGCAGAAGCTGATATCTGCTCAAATGTAAAGGGGGAGCGTGTGGATCCATTCCTCACAAAGTTGAAGGAAACTCGTGATGAGTTGTCTGTTGCGGGGCATACAACTAAGGATTTAGAGTTGGTTAGATTGGCCCTCAATTCTGTCTCAGATGAGTGGCAAGTCTTTGTCTAGAGTATCCTGGGTAGAGTAGCATTGTCAAATTGGGATGAGATGTGGGAAACTCTAAAACAAGAGGAATGAGGAGAGACTTAGTCAAGGTCAAACTTGTCGGAAGCAGCAGCAGCAGTGGGTCGAAGCCCAAGGAGGAGGAGGATAATGCAACCCTTGTATCGAAGGGACAATAGGAGCAGCAGAGATGTAAGAAAGATGTCTCAAAGATCAAGTGTTTCAGGTGTGGTGAGATGGGTCACTACGCTACTTAGTGTCCTCTCAAGAAGAAGGACAAGGATGAGAAACACGATCTGAAGGCTGCGCCCGCGAAGATCGAAGAGGAGGAGTTCGCCATGACAGCCGAGATACCTCTAGGAGGGAGGTGGGCTGATTTGGAGCTGTAGTTTGAAAGAGCTACATATGGGCAGGATCCTTGAGGAGTCCACCTCTTGGATCAATACCTTGCTATGGGAGCCCAGTTTTGTGGTAGCACGATGGACTAGTGTCAGATGGTACCGAGGAGTGTCGGAGAGACAGTTGTAGTGGTTAGGAGCGCCAAAGTCTGAGTAGCGTTGACAGCAATGCAGATGGCACAAAGCAGAGGTCAGTAGCAACGCAGTATATTCAGAGGGTCAGTGTAGAGACTAGTAGTAGTCAGGCTTCAGCATTCACGTGGTATCATATTGACACAATTAGTTCCGTAATTTTGGATGTTTTTTCGTTGCTGATGGAGTAGCAACAATAGTTTGCAGTGCAGTAGCAGTTGGCAGTGGTAGTGCTAGCAGCAACACATATACAACACCTGAGAGGGAGCTATAGTACGGATATAGTGTCGACAGTGGCAATGTCAGCAGCAGTATAGTTACAATGATAACACAGTAGTTGGTGGACAACATGTCAGACATCAGCAACGCAAAGGACAATGCTTCAGAGTCAGAGCAATATGCAACAATGTATATTGCTAGAGCACATTCCTCGCTAAGAGGGAGTGTTGATTTGGGGTAGCATCGAATGTGCTGTAGGCCTCAAATTTTGCAGGGAGGCTTGGGCACATGTATTCCAAAGAACCCAAAAAACGTTTTGGGAAATTCCACCCAGAGATAATGTTATTAAAATAATTAATATTTTTTAATGGGACCCTAAGTCTAAACTTAAGAAAAATATTAATGGATATTAATCTAATTGTGGGTGTAACTTCTAGAAGAAGACGAGGTTCAAGCTGAAATGATCTTAGCCATTGATTAGAATCTAATCTGGGCCATTGAATGTCAACAAGGAGATTATTTAAGGAGGCTTGAGGGTCATTTGGAAATCACACCGAGAGATCAAGAGATCGAATTTATGAAGTGAGAAATTCTCAGGAGGAAGTTTTGATCGAGTAGATTTCTTGCAGTTGAGGGGCAGGGATAGTTGGGTTGGAGTATCTTCTCCAGATCCCAGGATATGCAGCAGAGAGAGACAGAGAGACACTAGAAGGGTTGACGCTGAACCAAGAGGGCCCACGTAGAGCTTGCCTCTGAGCTAGAAGGGCTCACGCAGAGGCAACTTAGTCACCCACGCAAAGTTTTGTAGAGGAGCTGATATTTTTGAGCCGGGAGGGCTGGAAACTGCTCCAGAAGGCAAGACGTTTCCCAGTTGAGCTGACACAGAGCCTCAGAGAGCTCCACGCAAGCCCACACAGTTACTGTGCAGGGGCAGTGTAGTTGTAGCCAGGGACAGTTGATTCAGCTGCTGGAACAACTGGGATTTGCCGGGTAGAGTGAGGTAATCTCACAATTCTTCTCTGCCAGTTGTATTTCTCTGTAACTGGATTGCCGGGAGGGCATCCAGAGTTGTATTCAAAAACTACTGCTTAATAATATAAAACCCTCAGAGCTGCTGCACCAGTTTTCTCGCATTGGGTTTTTCCGGGGACATTTGTCCAAAAATAACGGTGTCATTTGTGTTGTATTTTCTTTCTTGCTCAGTCTCTTGTTTCCGCATAATATTTAATTAAGTGAAGGTTGCAGTGTATGTATTACGATATTTGCCGTAGGAAACTACAAGTAATTTGTTTAAAGGAATTTAACAAATAGGAGTAATATCATCAGTTACTACAGTAGGGATTTCGGTTGTGGAATTTCACTCACTTAATTTTGGAAATACCTCACTGTCTCAAGGGATATAATTTGACCATAAACCCGCTTCAGAAAATTTCGTTGAGCTTCAGGATTACTTTGCTGCTTCAGGAAGCTTCAGACTGCCTAGCGTTCCTGGCTGAAATCTGTGGTTTGCGGTTTTACGGTCTGCCGATCTGTTGTCTCGGGGAGGGTTAACTTCCCTAGGAGAATGCCCTCCGAAGTTGCTCAGAATATCACACAATTCTGCCACAAAAATTCAATCTGCCATAGGAAAGAATGCACATAAATCTGCCTTCGAATAGACCAGAGCAACTTTAACATATTTGAGTTTTTTCCCTAGATTTGCATCCAAAGCTTGTTGGTACCTATTCATTTTGGGGTAGCATCGGATGTGCTCTAGCTCCGAAATTTTGTGGAGGGTCTAGAACACATGAGATCTCCAAGACCTAGAAATCGTTTGGAGAAATTCCACCTGGATGAGGAGTTATTAAAATAATTAATATTTTTAATGGGTTCCTAAGTCTAAACTTAGGAAAATAAAAATATTAAGGAAAATAAAAATATTAATGAGTATTAATAAGAATATGGGTGAGAAACTTCTAAGTGACGAGGATCAAGTTTGTTTTAATCTTAGTCGCTGATCAGGGAGATCTGGATCACAATCTGTATCAACCAAGCAAATTGTCGGAATACCCAAAGTTCTACATTCCCCAAGAGCAATGGATTGTTCTCGTTGATTTAGGAAAAGTATAAGAGGAGGCTTGAGGGTCAGCTGGAGATACACCAAGTGATCAAAGAAGTTCGATTTTTCTGGGGCTTGGTTTGCTGAGAAAATCGAACTGGTGATCTGAGTTGCAGCAGAGGGGTAGGGATAGTTGGGGTTGGAGGATCTTCTCCAAGACCTCGAATACACGACAGAGAGAGGCAAAGATACGCTAGAGGAGCCAACGCAGACTAAGGGAGGTTGACACTAGGCCAGGAGGGCCCACACATTGCTTAACGCAGTGCCAGCGCAGGGGAAGAGTTGCCCTCTGCAAAAGTCCGAATTCAACTGGGGAGCAGTAGGATCAATTGAGAAGGCTGACGTTAGAACTCCAAGAGGCAGAGGAGGCAGCGCAGAGCTGACACAGAGTCTCAGAGTGCTCCACGCAGGCCCATGTAACCAGTGCGAAGGGGCAACGCAGTTGTAGTCAGGGACAGTTAGTCTAGTTGCCGGATCAGAGGGATGGTGACAAGAGTGCGTGAAGTGAGTGTGAAACATGTTTATGTGATGATGACAACTCATGCGCGCATGCTTTCCCTTGAAGCAAAACAACATTCCCTTTGCCCAAAGGTGACACGTTGCATAAAGATGAGAACATGAACAACTCTTAATATCACGGAGGAGAAGCTTGAGATCATCAGCGTACCAACAAGTGAACAAGGATGATTGATCACAGGATCCAAGGTAGGCTCCGAAATTTGCACCCGAGCCAAAATTTTGGAGGGTGGTTGTAGCCGCTACAACAGGTTCACAACAAACCCTAGTAGAGTCTAACATGAAAATTTTGAAAATTGTTGAAACCTTAGATGCATAGTTGAATTGTTATTTGATTGAATTACTGATATCTAAGGCTTTGTGTCTCAAAGATGGAATCTAGCGTTTGCAATACATCATAATAGAGTCTATCATATTCTAGCCCTAGATGTAACTAGATTGATATCTTGATTAACTTGCTTTAAGTCTTGATGATGGAGTCTAGGGTTTGTGACAAAACCCTAGCGAGAAGATGAGTATGTAACTTTTGCTGATTATAAACCTAACTAAAATTAAGTGTTTGATATCAAAAGTCCAAATGCTTCCATTATAGTATCATGATTTTGGTATAGTTAACTTCATGTTTCTATATGTTTGTATTTGATTATATTTGCTGCTAAAGTTTTGCAGGCACATAATCTTCAAGATGATGAAGATATTTGTATAAGCATGATGAAGGAAGTTATATATCAAGATGACCTTGATGTCGTAAGAAGGGTTGGAGCCATGAAAGGTTCTCCGATGTCATAGAACAAGGAAGTGGTTGATCTCCCTAGGTTGAGAGGGAGCCTGGATAAAAGATAAGGTATATCTCCCAAGTTGAGAGGGAGGGCATATTATGACAATGAATACTTTGAAGCAATCAAAAGTACTATTGATAAACGTTCGTAAAGTTGCAAACAAAAGACTTAAGGAAATCTGAAGATGTATTTAGTGCTGCTGAAGAAATGAAAGAAGAAGAAAAGCTTCCAATAAGATGTAAATGGATAACTTGATGATGACATAAGTGGCATTAGGATGATTAAGGACCCCAAAGGTTTGTGTTTACTTGTATATATATATTTAAAAGTTTATTACTGATTGGGGTTGTGTTTGTACAGGAAAATCTCTCCATAAGAAGGTTGAATACTTTGGAAGCATGCTTTGGCAAATAAATATATCTGGTTTAGTTTATTAGGAGAGATGAAGCATCTAATGGCAGATGCTTGGGAGGACATTTGACTAGCTTATGTGTTGATGTCTAGATCTCGAAGAGGGAGGGTGGCGTTGGTTATGGAGCTCGACCTTGGATACACACCTAGATCCCTGGGTTGATGGTTGGCAAGTAAGCCTGATGGTATCTAGAGTAGTTGAAAGCTTGAGTCCATCTTAGTCCCACCCGGATAGATTACCCTGCTCTGGTATGTAGTCCGCAACACTGAGTGTGCTAGAAATCTTCGTAGTACATTTTGAGATCTTCCATGTACCTCTATATATATGTAATTATGAATACCTCCCTAGTTAAGAGGGAGTGTTGAAGAATGTAACTAGTGTCGGTCTTCATAATTATATTTGAGTCATGATATAATATATTTTTCAAATGAAAAAGAAAAAGATTTTTTTTTAACCATAATGAGTATAGATCTATATTAAAAATCGCGCTTGTTCGCAACAAAAACCGAGAATTTACATCAAAATAACCAAGCCTTCAAAGTGTTGGTGGTGTTTCATTTGTTCTGCAATTCTACTACTGAGGATGTGTCTATTCTGCCCACAAAAACTCCTCATTCCAGTGCTCTTACAACTATATATACTAAAAAATTGAGATAGTAGATATATACATTTACATTGCATCATATAGATAATGGGTGAAAAAAGGAAACAGGTGAGATTAATGTCCATTGCTGCTGGGCTGTTTAGGTCTAGGCCAAAAAAGACTTCTTCAGAGCCTTTGTTGTTGTCCTCTTCGGTCGCGTCCTACATGATTTCCTCCGTGCTATCCTCCATGGTTTCCACTTCGAGCTTCAGTTGCTCGAGTTGTTGCCTTAGTGCATCAACCTCATCTTCCAATGCTCGAATGCGCTCTATTTTTCTAGCTCCCTGTTCTCTGCATTGCCAAGTTCTTGTGGAGCTGTTGATGCATACTGCGTTATAGTTCAACCAGAGCCTCTCTCAGCGCCCAATGATCCGGCACACAAGTGATGCAGGATGGTCTATTCCTTCCACTCGTCAGAGAAGAGCCAACTCGCGGCTCCCTAGACCTCAGCTTGTGGCTGCCCCAGGATCTCGACCATGAACAAGCTTTAGCATTTTGCATACTAGCCTCCATTTTTTGACTTTTTAACCAACTCCAAATTTTTTTGTCTCTATCCTCCTTGTTGTCCTCCAGCAAGGCACCCTCGTAGACCCAGTGGTTATAGTCTTGTTCCCTGACAGTTGTGCTCAACCCAACTTCACTCCACTGTTCGACAAATAATTCAGCTCCTGAATTCTGGCTCCAAATCTCCACCCACGTCAGGAGAGTAACTACAACCCACCCAGTGTCATACAAATTCTCGGGTGCACACAGCCCCTCAATTGCACATAGACCCGTAACAACGCACTGAACCTCAATTGCACACAGACCTGCGAAAGCGCAGAGACCTTCAACAGCACTCAAACTCACGTCAGGAGAGTAACTACAACCCATCCAGTGTCATTCAAATTCTCGGGTGCACAGAGGCCCTCAATTGCACATAGACCCGTAACAACGCACTGAACCTCAATTGCACACAGACCCGCAAAAGCGCACAGACCTTCAGCAGCACTCAAACTCTCAATTACATCCAGAACCTCAATTCTATACGCCTTCAGGCCCTTAGCCAGACCCGCAATTACATACAACCCATCACCCCTGACACCAGAACTCACAAACAACAGCCTCAGCTCAAGCCGCCAGGCTTTTGTAGAGGCCACCTTCTCACCAAATAACCTTAAATCATACAAATTCAACATATCGTTATGCCTTTTATAGTTGTTGTCGGACAGAGCGTTGATGCAGAGCTGAGCGATGAAGATGATGTAACCAGGATCCCGATAATTCTCCATCATGTCTCTGCCATCCACCATTAATTCCCCACCCTACTCCTGATCGATTCTATCTAGCCAAACTAACCTCCCACGAGCGAGCAAGGCTTCTCTGAGTGCCTGAATTAAATTCTGCTCCATAATTCCCATTCTTCTGTAGACACCCGAGGTGAAGTGCCGTCCTTTACTCCAAGAACCAGGACGAGGGAATTGAAGACACACACTGAGGCTCCAAATTAGAACAAATGTGGTACCAAGGTGATGCATGCCGACACGTCTCGCCTGAAGGAGGAGGACGGACATGCCACGAGGCTCCATGGCAGTCACGAACAAGCATGGGATGATGGGACAAGGCTCAAGGGCTGAGGGGATTGTGATGCCCAGGGAGGAGATCAAGGCGGGGATGGGCGGAATGGAGGTGACCACCGGGGAGGGGAGTGGACAAGAGAAGGGGAGGGGGAGTTAAATAAGAAGGGGAGCAAGGAGAAGGAAGGGGGGGGGAATAGACTAGAGGGGAACATAGGGGCGGATAGAGAAACAATAATTCCCAAGATTCAAACTTTTTAAATTTTTTACTTTCCTTGCCCTCCTTCGGGCCTTTATCGTCATCCTGCAAATGTCATTTTTCAACATTCTTAAGGGATATTGGTCGTGCTCTCGACTTCATTCACTATGCATTTTTCTTCCCCCAGCTGACATGCCTGATTGGCCTGCCTATCACCTTCTTGGTTATTTCCTCTCAAAACATGGTAGAAGGAAACCGAGTCAAAGGAGGGTAGAAAATTCTGGGCTCTCTTAATGATTTGGTTCAGGGTAGTGTTCTTAGCTGTTGTAGTATTGATCATATGTATAATAATGATCATGGAATCTCCTAGTACTTGAATTGTTTTTATGCCCATTCTTTGTGCCACAGTAAGGCCCTGGAGCAAGCCATACGCTTCTACTTGGTTGTTTGTCTTCCATCCAAGCCCCCAAGCATATCTAAATTCAATGATTCCTTCGGGATTAATGAGAATCCCTCCCCCTCCTGACACCCCAGAAAAACAATTTTTATTATTAAAGAAATTGACTTATTAAAGCATGGGTTTCATGGTTGGGTCAATTGTTTTAAGGTTAAACTTTCCATTGAAGACTTCTAGGGTTTATGTCAAGTGTCTTTGTCCATGTCATAATGTAAAAGACCCTTCTTGGGCTCTATTTGTTAAAGAAGAAATTTATTTTATTGTAAAATAGGCCAATTAGGCATCCTCCACCAAGTCGACCTAAATTGAGGGGCAAAAACACCTATATAAAGGCAACAACTCGACCTCATTTGTCACACTCGCTCACCAAGTTCGATCTGTAGTTGCTGGGTCAGTAAAAAGTGCAAAATTCAAGGGATAAGAAGAAGGTTAGCGAAGGAGAAGGAGGTCTCTATCAAGCACAAGAAGTTAAAATTCTCTCTCTCTCTCTCACATGTGTGAAGCTATCAAGCTACTGGATGGGCTAAAATCTGCAGTACTGAAGCTGGGTCGAAATTTTGTAGCTGGGGTCAAAGTTCTGTAGCTGGGAAGCCAAAATTATGGGTTGCTGGGTTGAAGCTACTGGATAAGAAGAGACTACTAAATCATCTTGGAAGGCTGACTTGGTGGAGGAGGAAGGTCTATTGGTCTAGGTTCTTGGTTTGTCTCAATTTGAATTTACTGAAGGAAGAGTTCTGACTGGGTTTTCCCCTATAAAGGGGTTTTAGCCCTAGCTGAGTGCCTACTTTTGGTGTCCTTGATATTCACGTTTTTGCTTTTATAATTGCTTGATGAGAAGAAGATAAAGAAAGAACGTAAAGAAGTTAATAAGAACATAATAATATCACAAGTAATTATCAACATAAGAAAATCTTTCTGCCTTTCTAATTTTCTAACAGAGGAAACAACAAGATCAAAACCAGGTTGATTACGAAATGCCTTCGACTCTTAATTTCCGTATGTTAGGTTTTGGATGCCTGCGTAGCAAGGAACAATCAGGAAAAACTCTAGAGATAACTTCTGCAACCATTGTGTTTTCTAAGAGCATGAATTCCTTCACGAGCATGTTTGAAACCTTGCTCTCATAAAACATACTTTCACACGACAGACCACCCGCATCTAGAACAAACACAAGCTTAGAGCTATCTAGTTTGAAAGCCCCTTTTCCAAACCTGTTCTCCCTTCTTCGCCTTGCAATTTTATGTAGATTATGAACACCTGCAACAATGTCTTGCCAATCTAATGGTCCGTGTGGTTTTGGGTAACACTTTTCACTACCATTAATTTTACTGTACTCAAAGATGCCATCTATAATCTCCTTTGCACGTTGATAGGAAAGCTTGTAGCAGGGAAGAATTATTGTGCATCCAATCTAGTGATCCAGAACATCCCCGGAAGGATGAATATCCCACATAACTAAGAAGGCTAGTCTATGAACTCCTGGGTTCAACGAGAGCAATTCTTCACAAAGAATGTGAGGCAACATTGGTAGTGTTGCACCCATTTTATCACAGTTCCAAGGAAGCAGTTGTGCCGATTTTTTTAAAGTTCAGAATTATCAGCCAACTATCCATCATGTCATTGTAAACCCAAATTCTGCAAGTTATAATGTAAATGATGCTAATACGACTGTGTAATTATGTAACAACCTAGGTAAGCCTATGATTTTGGTGACGAATTTCATCCTAGGAGGTTTTTTAACCTCACCGATTACCTGTGTTTATAAACACAAATAATCGGAAGAGCTTTTTCGCTCCAGCTGAAACCCTAAAGCTAGGGTGAAATTTATTGTCAAAGTCTCAGGTGAGTCTAGGTGTTCTTAGTCGAGTCTGTTGAAAAGTGATTTGGGAATAATTTACGCTATTTGGCTAAATTTTTTATTACAAATCACTTGGTCTACTAGATCATATTGTGTCGCAGAATTGGGTAAATATTATGAGGGTCTATAACAAATGGTATTCCCCCTTTAAGGGTTGAAATGTAATTATCTGATGTAAAAAATAATTTAGTGCATGGTTCTTCGCAATCAGACACCATGGCTATATTATTTTAGTGCATGGTCCCTCATACTTAGACACAATGGCTAAAATGTTTGAGGGTGGAAAAAATAATTAATCCCCTCAAGTGTCAATTAAATAATTTTTTCTGGCAAAATAAAAATTAAATCCTAAGCCAGAAAATTAATTTATTTAGAGTCAAAAAATAAATTCTAGAGAAATTAATTTCTCCAAGTGGAAAATGACCAAAAATGTGAAAATTTCTGAACCTACACATCAGAAATCCTATTGCAATCACTAGTTTATCATCTCCTACTTGTTTTTACATTCAACAAGTTATTTAATTATTAAACAACGATGAAAACACTATTGCAGACTACACATACATACAGATCATGAACTGAAAATAGAACGAGACAAATACACAAGGGACATCGTTATTTTTGGATAAATGTCCCCGGAAAAACCCAATGGGGGAAAATCGGTGTAGCAACTCTGAGGGTTTTCTATTATTAAGCAGTAGTTCTGAATACAACTTTGGATGCCCTCTCAACAATCCAGTTACAGAGATAAAAATATACTGGCAGAAACCTAAGTGAGATTACCTCACTTCACCCGGCAAAATCTCTTCGTTCCGGCAACTAGACTGACTGTCCCCAACTACAACTGTGCTGCCCCTTCGCAGTAGCTGCGTGGGCCTACGTGGAGCACACTGGGACATTGTGTCAGTACTGCGCTGCCTCCTCTGCCTCTTGGAGCTCTGACGTCAGCCTTCTCGGCTGATCCTGTTGCTCCTCGGCTGAATTCAGATTTCTGCTGGAGGGTGGCTGTACCCCAACGCTGGAAATGCGTGGGCCCTTCCTGGCCCAGCGTCAGTCTCCCTGGGTTTCCGCTGCCTCCTTTGGAATTTCTCTGCCTCTCTCTGCTGTGTATTCGAGGTCTTGGAGAAGATCCCTCAACTCAACTATCCCTGCCCCTCTGTTGCAACAGATCACTTGTTTGATTTTCTCAGCAAACTTCGTCCCAGAAAAATCGAATTGATTGATCTCTCAAGTGTATGTCCAACTCACCCTCAAGCCTCCTCTTATACTTTTCCTGTTGATGAATCAATGGCTGAGATTAAGTCCCTAATCAACAACTAAGATTAAAATAGACTTGATCCTTGTCACTTAGGAGCTCCTCACCCATATTCTTATTAATACCCATTAATATTTTTATTTTCCTAAGTTTAGACTTAGGAACCCATTAAAAATATTAATTATTTTAATAACTCTTCATCCGAGTGGAATTTCTCCAAACGATTTCTGGGTTCTGGAGATCTCATGTATTCTAGTCCCTCCACAAAATTTCGGAGCTAGAGCACATACGATGCTACCCAAAATCAACAAAAAATTCGTGGGTCAAGAGGAAGTTAATTTTTGGAGGTCCCCCACCAAGGAAAAAATGGATTTTTGAAGAAAAATTAAGCCTTTGGACCTTGATGGTTAAGTCAAAGTCAAATTTTTGAGGAAATTAATCCAAAATAATTATTTTTGGAATAATATTTTATTTTTAATGAGAAATTTGAAATTTCCTCAAAAATAAGTATTTTCGACTGTAGAGATTAAAATTTGATCAATTATTTATCAACGTTTGAGATTATTTTGACAGGGATCAAGCCAACTAGCTGTTATTTTCCACTTAGAAGGATTTATCTATAAATTAGAAGCCATTTGCTTCTCAAGTCACAATGATAGTGACTCTGGTCTAAATGTAATTTTGTAACGCTGGTGTGAAGCCACTGTTCTGCTGGGAACGTTTGAAATTCATAATAAAAGACTTTGGGGTTCAGTTCATGGTGTCTTTGTCTCATTGATCTGTGGTACGTGCTGGGTATGTGCTTTCCTATATTGTGCTTCAATATTATATGAATTGTTATTTCATTTGTAGATGATAGGAACATTCTATTGGTAAGTTTTGGGCTTATCTTAGGTGATCCAATTCATTGTATGATCTAACAATTTTCTCTTAAGAAATATATAGAGTTTGCAAGTTCCTTGACCCTTGGGCTCCAAGTTCACAGACTGTGGGCACAGGCCGACCTTGTTTGGGCTTCAGGAAATTCATGTGATTTTCTTACTTCACTAAGGCTGTGGTTAACATCTATCATTCGAAATGCATCAAGCTATTGTCATTATCATAAAAAATATTCTTCAAAAAATCTTTCAAGCGTTGTATATTTGTAAATTAATTTTGTAAATAATTTTTTTTTAAAATAATCTTCTAACCCTTGTTTTGTGGCTAGTTGGGGTTTTATTTTAAATTTTGTATATAGTGGGGTTTTGGGTATTTTTTTTAATTTTTATTTGTGCAGGTGAGATTCAAGCTAGATCTAAAGATTTTCAAGGGTTTCAGCGCTTGGAATATTTTCATAAGGGTTTTTAAAGGTGGATCTAGGCCTAGGAAGGCAAGATCCACCATCTTTTTCTCCTTCAAGCTCAATGCTCAAGCCCAAGGAGAAGCCGTTAGCCCTCAAGGGGGTTTTTGTGGTGACTCGTGCTGAAATGTCAAGATCTGAAGCAAATTTAAAAGTTGTTTTGCAGGAATTCTAATTTTTTGGGCCTCCTAGGCCTAGTTTTACCCCCCATAACCTTGGCCGCAACTTTTCATCCTTTCTCATCCTGTTTAGGCCTTGGGAACCTTTCCATGGGCCCCTCTAGCTCTACCGTGGCCTTACCCATCCTCTGCTGCCCTCCGTCACCCTTGCCGTAGGCCATTAGGGCTGCTTAATCCTTGCTGTCTGCCTCATCCTCCTCTTTGCTGCCCCTTTCCTCCTACGCTGCCTCACAACAGCCTTCTTTAGCCCCTGCCTCAGGCCTTTGAGCCTTCTTCTAACCCTCGACAACCCTCCTCCATTGTGACGTCAAGTCTCTGGCCTCTTCCTTGTCTGCCGCTGGCCTAATAGGCCATGAAAGCCCTCTTCCTTGCCCTTGCCTTGTCACTATATTGATTTGTGTGAGTTTCCATTGCTAATTCTTGGTTTTGCAGAGGTTGTGAAGGCAAAAATTCCTTTGCAGGTGGAGGAAGAGCAACAAAATAGGTCTGTGATCTCCAAAATAGGTCTGTGATCTACTAGTGAAATCGAACTGTTGGTTTGTGATCTCCAATCCCCATTGAGTTTCTTCTTATAATCTCTCGTTGAGACATCAACGACCATGTTTAAAACTTAATTGATGGCTAAGATTAACTAGAACTCGATCCAAGTCTTTTTCTAGAAGATTCTCACCATGACGTAACTAATACCCTTTAATTAATCATATTTCCCAAGTTTAGACTTAGGAAATATTAAAAATTGATTAATTATTTTAATTAAGTCGTCTTTAGGTGGAATTTCCAGAAACGATTTTTGGGTTTTGGAGATCTCATGTATTCTAGCCTCTCCACAAAATTTCGTGGCTAGAACACATTCGATGCTACAAAAACTAACACTCCCTCTTAGCGAGGAATGTGTTCTAGTGCTGCAACCCACTGAAACAACACCCTATCTCTGCATCATCTCCTGTCACGCTGCTGATGTCTGGCTGCTGCTGCCCACCAACCACTACACAACTCTGATATATGCTGCATCTGTGCTGCTGCTGACACTGCCATACTATTGCCAACACTGCATCTGCACTGCAACTCCCTCTCATTTGTTGCTGCTGCAACTGCAACTTAGAAGCATCCTAAATACTGAATCAACCGTGATTAGTATAATGCATTTGTCACCCGAGTCTCTGACTGCTGCTAGTGTCTACGCTGTCACTGAAGCCTCTGCACTGCTGCTGACTCTCCTCTGTGCCAATTACACTGCTGTCAACTGCACTGCTGCCAACTTTGCATTGCGTTGCCCAGTATCTAACCGTTACTAGCCATTGCATCTGTCACTTTGGCACCTGATTGCACCATCTGCCACTGATCCATCCTGCTACTGCATGCTATGGGCTCCCGTAGCGAGGTATTGATTCATGAGGTGGACCTCCTCAAGAATCCTACCCATCCTGTAGCTCTTTGGGGCTACAAAACCAAATCACCCCACCTCACTCCTGGAGGTATATCGGTGATCATGGCAAAATCTTCTTCCAATCTAGAGGACAACTTGTCGATCTCTGCATGAGTTGCCGCCTGGTCCTGCTTCTCCTCCTTGTCCTTCTTCCTGAGAGGACACTGGGTGTTGTAGTGGCCAAGCTCACCACATCTGAAGCATTTGACCTTGGAAAGGTCCTTCTTCCTCTTGTGCTGCTCCTGTTGCCCCTTTGATGTGAGGGCTACATTCTCCCTTTCTTTCACTTTCTTCGTCCCATTGCTGCTGCTGTTGCCATTGATGGTGCCCTTTACCAAATCTCGCCTCATCTCCTCCTACTGCAGATCAACCCACATTCGATCCCAATCTGGCAACTTGTCTCTGCCCAAAATACTCTGGACAAAGACCTGCCAGTCTTCAGAAACACTATTTAGAGCTAACTGTACCAATTCTGTAGGCTGGGGCGTTGACCCTACTGCAGACAGCTGATCTCAAACATCCTGAATCCTAGTGAGGAAGGGGTCTATGCACTCCCCTTTTTGCATCCTTGTACATCTCAACTTCTCCTCAAGATACATCTTCCGCTGCTTGGAAGATCCCTGGTATAGCGTAGCAAGAGCTTCCCACATGTGCCTGGCAGTATCTTTGCCAGCTATGTGAGACACCACGTGATCTCAGCCTCTTTGCTTTCGCCATCTCCTTCTTGTAGGTCTTCATCTAATCTGCATCCATGGGTATAACTACCACGCTATCGATGTAGGCTTTGAGATCGTATTCATCTAGAAGACAGGAAATTCTTGCCTTCCAGATCACGTAGTTGGAGGCTCCATCCAACCGATCCTGATCTCTCATCCATGCTGATGCCATCTCTGCAAAAAGTTGAACTCCTTTTCTCCTCTGCGTCGCTGCTGATTAGTTCTACTCACTCCTTGCTGGAGTGGGCAAATCTGCTCACAACTACCACTGCTCTGTAGTGAAAAGTCGAACTTTTGGACGAGAAGTTTCCTAAGGAAAGAATTCCCTTAGTGTGTGCTCTTCCTTCCTCCTAACTCTATTCTATACCAACAAACTGTTGCAAAGTAATTGCGGTTCAGCTAAAGATCTGCTCTGTAAGGAAAACACTATTTCTCCCTCCGCCTCTGTTAATCTTTGATCTAGAAAATTTATTCTTTGTTGACTCTCTCAGAGAAATAAACTTTTCCTCAAAAATTGACCCTCCTGGCTAAGAATTGCGCTGCTTCTAAGGGTTTCAAACCACTGCCTACACAGAGCTACAAAATTCCTCTTCCCTTTTGCTACTGAGCTCTTCGACTTACAATCTTGTGCTCTGATACCATGTGAAAATTCGACAAACCCTGAATCCTATCGCAACAACTGATATTAATTCTCTAATTGTTAATTCGATTAAACAATTTTCTTGTTGTTTGCTACGACAAATATCGAATTAAATACACTGGAACCTTCACAAAATAAATACCGCAGAAGAAATAAAAATGCTGGAATAATAGATGCACTCACACACAAATACACAATTATTTTTGGTCTAAGTCCCCGGAAAAAACCCAACTCGGGAAAACCGGTGCAACAGCTGAGGGTTTTAGTATTATGCGGTAGTAAATCTGAGTACAATACTATGGATACTCAAATCTAGCAATCCATACAGAGAAATGACTAACAATAAATCTAGTGAGAAAAAATCTCACTCCCACAGCAATCTGAAATTGACCTTGGACCAAGTTGAGCTGCTCTTTGCTGCCTCTGTGTAGTCACTGTGTCAACCTACACAGTACTATGTCCCACAACTCGTAACTGCTTTCCCTCTCGCTATCTGATCACTACTGTTTGGAAGATGGATCCTCCTGGCCTCCAGACTCTCCTTCCGACTTCTGGCGCTGAATCACTGCTTCTCCCCAGCAAAATACAGAATCCCCTATGAAGCACCGCGCTACCTCTCTGTGGCACTCACCGCCTCTCTGCAGTGCACTCACCGGAACTAGAAAACTTCCTCCGACCTTATTATCTCTGCCCCTCACTGCTTTGAGCTCACTAGCTCTCTCTCCGGCAACTTAGCACTCCTACTCAGGAAATCGATCTGCTAGTGAAATCGAACTAATGGTATGTGTTCTGTGAGAAATTTTGAATCTACACATCAGAAATCCTACTGCAAGCACTGGTTTATCATCTCCTACTTGTTCTTTACATTCAACAAGTTATTTAAATATTTAAACATCGATGATAACACTATTGCAGCCTACACATACGTACAGATCATGAACTGGAATAAACTGAGACAAATGCATAAGGGACACCGTTATTTTTGGACAATCGTCCCCGGAAAAACCCATTTCGGGAAAACCGGTGCAGCATATAGAGGATTTGTATTATTAAGCAGATTTCTGAATACAACTAGGGTGCCAAATCTGGCTCATCTAACAGAGAATAAACCTGGCAGAAGTACCTCTATCCGGAGACACATATTTTGACAATTCCAGCAACTGGATGATCAAACCCCATAGATGACAATTGTTGTTCCTAGTGCTGGGAAGCGATGGCTGCTCCAAGCTTTGCGCTGGAACTGTGTCACCTCCTCTAGGAGTTGCGTCACATTCCCAGTGAGCCTCCCTTGCTCAGAAGTCGATATGCTGGACTGCTGCTCTCTCTGCCCCACAGAAAACCCCAGCGCTACCTCTAAGGGACTGTGTCAACCCCTCTAGTTTCTTCGTCACCCTCTCTGAGATGCGTTGTCTCTCCTACTGCTGCTCTGCCTCTTTTCTATGTGTCCTCGGCCTTGGACTGAAGTCCCTCTGTCGAACTGCCCCTCTCACTACAACTTAGATCACTTAGCTCGACTTTCTCAGCAAACCACGCCCCAGAAAAATCAAACTCTTTGATCTCTTGGTGTATCTCCAACTGACCCTCAAGCCTTCTCTTATACTTTTCCTTTTGATGAATCAACGACTGAGATTAAGTCCCTAATCAACGACTGAGATTAAAACAGACTTGATCCTCGTCACTTAGAAGTTTCTCACCCATATTCTTATTAATACCCATTAATATTTTTATTTCATAAGTCTAGACTTAGGAACCCATTAAAAATATTAATTATTTTAATAACTCCTCATTCGGTGGCATTTCTCCAAACGATTTCTGGGTCTGGGAGATCTCATGTGTTCTAGCCCCTCCACAAAATTTCGGAGCTAGAGCACATTCATTGCTACCCAAAATCAACACTCCCTCTTAGCGAGGAATGTGCTCTAGTAACACTTCTCAACAAAAGTATTACATTGATCCACTGCATTGGTCCTCTGTGCTGTTAATGCTTGGCCTGCTGCCCTTCACCCACTGCACCGCTGCTTCCTGTATTGCTGCCTATGACTCTACCACAGCCACTGCTACATCTGTACTACAACTCCCTCTCAAAATGCTGCATCATGCTGCCCATAGCACTGCCACTGCTAACTGCTGCACTGCAACTCAGTTACTGAGAAGTAAGTAATTGAAACCTCACCCAAACACTGACATGCTGGTTAGTCTGGATGCCTCGTGATGCTGAAGCTACCTCTGCTGCTAATCTGTGCTGACCCTCTACTGCCACTGCACTGCTGCAAACTGCTCTGTGCCTCTCGCACTGCTACAACATCCACTGCGCTGCCTTAGACTTTGGCACTCTAGCAATGCCATTGTCGCTCCATCACACCTTGCTCCAACCGACACTCGTCATTTTGGTACTGTTGTTAAGGGCTCCCGTAATCGTATACGATCCAAGAGTTTGGCACCTCAAGGATCCTGCCCCTCATGTGGTCCTTTCGACTACAACTCCATATTGCCTCACCTCTTCTCCAGAGGTGCATGAGCACTCATGGCACAATCGTCACCTCCCCTTCCTTGTCAACTTTCACTGGAGCAACCTTTGAGTCAGAAGCCTCCCCCTTGCCCTTCTTCCGGGGGCATTGAGTGGCATAATGTCCCAGTTCCCCACAGTTGAAGCATCTGACCTTGGTTATGTCCGTCTTCTTTCTCTTCTGTTGCCCTTGCTGTCTCGATGATGCAAGAGTTGCATTCTCCTCCTCCTCCTTGACCCGGGCTCCCTTGCCGCTACTCCCTGTCTTTGTCATCCTCCTGAGCTCTTGTTGTTGAAGAGCTACCCACATCGCTTCCCAACTGGGGAGAGTCGCTCTACCCAAGATACTTTGGACAAAAGTCTCCCAGTCCTTGGTGACTGCATTTAGGGCAGTGCTGACCATAAACTCAGGATCTGGTGTAGACCCCAAGGAAGTCAACTGGTCTCTAATCCCTTGCAACCTGAGGAGGAAGGGATCGATTTCTTCTCCCTTCTGCATCTGATGTTGATTTGGAGTAGCATCGGATGTGCTGTAGCCTCGAAACTTGGTGGATAGGCTAAGGCACATGAGATCTCCAATACTTAGAAATGGTTTGCGCAGATTCTAAACAGTTTGAGAGATACTAATATAATTAATATTTTTAATGGAGTCCCTAAGTCTAAACTTAGGGAAAATAAAATATTAATGTGAATTAATATAAAACTGTGTTAGAAGGGTAGAAAAGTCATGGATCAAGCTAGAGTTAATCTTAACTGTTGAATAGGGACTTAATCTCGGCCATTGAATTCTCAACGAGAAAAGTATAAGAGGAGGCTTGAGGGTCACTTGGAGAACACACCGAGTTGATCTAGATTTCAATTTTCTGGGGTAGGGTTTGTTGAGGAAGTCAAAAGAGTGATCAGAGTTGCAGTTGAAGGGCAATGAATATAGAAGTAGAGAGGCAGAGATAGTACCCAGAGGATCAACGCAGATGCCGGGAGAGAGGGACGCAGAGCCAGCCAGAGGTTCATGCAGAGGTAGCCCAGGCTCACGCAGAAGTAGCCAGGATCTGCGTAGTGCCTCAAAGAGATAGCGTGGGTGACGCAGAGGCTCTAAGAGCTGACGCAGTGCCTCCAGAGGCTGACGCAGGGCGAGCTAGGGTGACGTTGGGTAGATGCTGGGCCAGAAAGGGCTGACACAGTCCCTAGAGGCTGACGCTGGGTAGACGCTGGGCTAGAAAGGGCTGACACAGTCCCTAGAGGCTGACGCTGGGGTTTTCATGGGGCAGATTGGAGCTGGGAGCTGTCGGAGTGTTTATCCGGGGTTTTAGTCGGAATATCTGCTTCAGAGTAGAGAGGTACTACTGCCGAGATTATTCTCTGTTGGGTGAGCCGGTTTTGGCACCCAGATTGTATTAAAAAATTGCATAATAATAAAACCCTCAGATAGCTGCACTGGTTTTCCCGCATTGGGTTTTTTCGGGGGAATTGGTCCAAAAACAACGGTGTCACTTGTGTGCTTGTTTTGTTTCCTTCAGTTGATGATCTATAATGTGTTGAGCATGTACTTGTATTTATTTTCAGTATTTACACGGTAAAAACTTGTTAATTAATCAGAACAAGTATGCAGAAATAAATCATAAAAGTACATGAAGGGTTTCTAATGGGTTAGACTTAGAAATTCCAACATGGTATCAGAGCGTGGTTGCAGATCACAGGAGAATTGAGGACATCAGCCGAGTAGAGCAGCAGCAATAGAAAACAGCTGTCCCGAGTGACAAAAGTTGTTCCTAGCAGAGAAGCAACAAGGAAGGGGTGACGCAGTGCCTGCGTCATCAAGTTTGAGCCGAGAAGAGGATCAACGCAGTGGCAGAGGGGAGCAGACTTGACCTACGTAGTGCCCAGTCATCTTTCTCAGTCAGGAAGGATTGACGCCCATGGCCAAGAGGTGCGGATTTTGCTGGTGTCGAGATTGCGCAGAGCCTAGAAGCTCTAACCTTCAGGTTGCTGGGGCTTAGGAGGCTGTGGGTAAGTTGTAGAGTGAAGCTGGTGGGGTACTGTAGTCAGAACAGTACCTAATAGGGCAAGACCAAGGAGGAGGGAGTTGTTACCGAGGATTTCTAGCCAAGAAATCCGGATCAGTGGTGCAGTTGCACTAAGGATCGGAGTGGGGGCATCTCGACATTGGCAGAGGGGTTTCTAGGAGGGAAATCGAGGCTCAGAGGGAGTCACATCGAGAACTTCCAAAAGGGAAGTAGAGGAGCAACGAGATGGCAGTGAACGGGGTAAGAGACCAGGACAGACTGGACAGAGCCTCAAACTTCGTAGTCTGGAAGGCCAGAATCTTATCCGTTCTAGACAGGAACCGTCTCAAGCACTTCGCCTTGAGGACAATAGCGGTCCTAGTTGACCCGACTGATAACGATAAGTACGAGGATGCAATGGCGAGGGCCAAGAGCATCATCCTTGACGGGGTCAAGGACCATGTAGTACCACACATTGCCGAGAAGAATATGACAAATGAGATGTGGGAGGCCCTAAAGAAGTTGTATCAGCCATAGTTTTAAAATTCGGTCGATTCGAAACGGAAACGACCGAGTTGATCCGTTTCAATGCCCAGAATTGTGACTCGGTGGAGGAAACGGTTCGGGAGGCCGAGTCATGGCTGACTCGGCCAACTCGGCCGTTTCCGTATTGACTCAGCCGAGTCATAACCTGCGGCCCATAACCCCATCAAAACAACGATTTGTCATTTTTTTAATGAAATTTTGAAGTGTTTGCTGATTGGTTTGGACTCCAAGGTGTTTTCTAAATTAGTTAAATGCTATTTGGGGTCCATTCCCCTCTCCTAGTATTGATATGCTATTCAAATTTCATGGTAATGTTAAATTCTTAAAGTAAAAGTGGCATTCTCCTTAATCTTCATTTTCATCCTTTTACTTAAATTTTTAACATTACCATGAAATGACTCAAGATGTTTGAGAGTGGTTCCGACCTCATTGGATTTCATATGGAGAAAGTAGAATTTTAGATTTCATTCAAAATCCAGCAGACTTATCAGTTTTTCAGGATTTCAGGATTGGAGGATTGCAATGTTTCCATTGAATTTTGTCATGTATTAAGGTATGGAACTTGTATTTAATCAAGAGCACCAATCCCTCTATGTACCTTGATGTTAGTGACATTGGTTGTCGAACTCCTCTGGGATTCACTCCCAAACCAGGAGCTTCTGAAAATGTCACTCCCGCTCCCATTTTCGCTCTCGCTCCCCACTTTCGCTCCCGCTCCCAAGTAACACTGAGCCAGATGATGTTGGCAACTCTAGCAGTAGCCAGTAGTACTGGTCACAGACTTTTGTTGTAGAGGCCATTTATAGCCTCCTTGGTTATGTGTTTTTGTTTTGATCTCTATATCATCATTGTGTATGTATTGGACAGTGCACTGGGTGCCATTTTGATATAATGGATATATTCATGAGCCTACTTTGATCATATGTTGTCTTCTATCTATATTCTAATGCTGTGTGTTTGGAAACATGAATGAAAATCTTTAAAATTATGTGTTTTTATAAAAAAAAATTTAATGTATTTTTTACAACGACCGAGTCATTGAAATCGAGTCGGTCGAGTCGATACCAAGTCGGAGTCGGAGTCGACCCTCGGCCGAGTCAGAGTCGGAGTCGACCCTTGGCCAAGTCAGAGTCGGAGTCGGAGTTTTAGAACATTGGTATCAACATACTTCCGTGCAGAGGAAGATGCTACTAGAAAATCAGCGGCGGTCATACCAGATGTAGAAGGGAGAACAGATCAACATCTTCCTCGGTCGATTGAAGGAGATCCAGGATCAGCTGAATTCCATAGGGGCCACGCCGGATCAAGAATTGATGGTGAGAAGAACCCTAAACACAGTCTCAAAAGATTGAACACAGTCTCAAAAGACTGGGAGGTGTTTGTCCAGAGCATACCGGGCAGGGCGACCCTTCCAGATTGGGAGGAAATGTGGGTGGCTCTTCACCTAGAAGAGATCAGAAGGCTAAGCAAGGCGGGAATCAACAACAAGGGGGTTAGAATGAAGAAGGAGGAAGAGGAGGATGCTGCCCTAGCATCTGAGGGAATGCAGGAGAAACGGAAGAAGAAGGACCTCTCCAAGGTCAAATGCTTCAACTCTGGGGAACTGGGTCACTATGCGAGCTAGTGTCCAAGGAAGAAGAACAAAGGAGAGGCTTCCAAGACCAAGGCTGCGCCAAAAAGGGCGGAGAAGGAAGTTGAGATAGATGATCACTGTGCCATGAGTGCTCACACGCCACTTGAGCAAAAGTGGGGAGACATCGAGCTGTAGTCAGACGGACTACATGCGATGAGGGGCAGGATCCTCGAGGTACCCAACCTCTTGGATTATACCTGGCTACGGGAGCCCCGAAGAGGAGTAGCAGTACTAGCGGATGTCAGTACAGACAGATGTGGATGGAGCGACAAAGGGAGCTATAGTGCAGGATTCCCAAGACAGCGTAAGGTAGCAGTGCGAGATGCATAGAGTTGTTGCAGCAGTGCAGAGGTTAGAGACGGAGCACTTGTCAGCGACAGAGGGAGTTTCAACGTCGAGGGTGTCTCTAGTTTGACAGAGATGTTAGAGTTGGTAGATTAGTTAGTTACTTCTTAGTAATTGAGTTGTAGTGCAGCAGTTAGCAATGGCAGTGCTATGAGCAACACGATGCAGCATGATGAGAGGGATTGCAGTGCAGATGTAGCAATGGAAGTGGCAGAGCCATGGGTAGCATCACAGATCGAGAGGGAGTTGCTGTACAGATGCAACAGTGGCAGTGGCAAGGCTGTGGGTGTACATGATGCAACAACTTCAGAGGATGTTGGGCAGCAGGCCTAGCATCAACATAAGGACTGATGCCGGATGATCAGGGTGATGCTCAGTTAGGAGTATTACTAGAGCACAATCCTTGCCAAGAGGGAGTGTTGATTTGGGGTAGCATCGGATGTGCTTTAGCTTCGAAACTTGGTGGAGAGGCTAAGGCACATGAGATCTCCAATACTTAGAAATGGTTCGGGCAGATTCTAAACAGTTTGAGAGATATTAAAATAATTAATATTTTTAATGGAGTCCCTAAGTCTAAACTTAGGGAAAATAAAATATTAATGTGATCTAATATAAAATTGTGTTAGAAGGGTCCAAAAGTCATGGATCAAGCTAGAGTTAATCTTAGATGTTGATTAGGGACTTAATCTCGGCTGTTGAATTCTCAACAAGAAAAGTATAAGAGGAGGCTTGAGGGTCACTTGGAGAACACACCGAGTTGATCAAGATTTCGATTTTTTGGGGCAGGGTTTGCTGAGGAAGTCGAAAGTGTGATCAGAGTTGCAGCTGAGGGGCAGTGAATGCAAAAGTAGAGAGGCAGAGATAGTACCCGGAGGATCAGCGCAGAAGCTAGGAGAGAGGGACGCAGAGCCAGCCAGAGGTTCCTGCAAAGCCAGCCAGGGCTCACGCAGAGGCAGCCAGGAACTGCGCAGTGCCTCAGAGAGCCAGCGTGGGTGACACAAAGGCTCTAAGGGCTGACGCAGGGCGAGCTAGGGTGACGCTGGGCCAGAAAGGGCTGACACAGTCCCTAGAGGCTGACGTTGGGGTTTTCATGGGGCAGATTGGAGCTGGGAGCTGTCGGAGTGTTTATCCGAGGTTTTAGTTGGAATATCTGCTTCCGAGTAGAGAGGTACTACTGCCGAGATTATTCTCTGTTGGGTGAGCCGGTTTTGGCACCCAGATTGTATTCAGAAACTGCATAATAATAAACCCTCAGATAGCTGCACCGGTTTTCCCGCATTGGGTTTTTTCAGGGACATTGGTCCAAAAACAACGGTGTCACTTGTGTGCTTGTTTTGTTTCCTTCAGTTGATGATCTGTAATGTGTTGAGCATGTACTTGTATTTATTTTCAGTGTTTACATGGTAAATAACTTGTTAATTAATCAGAACAAGTAGGCAGAAATAAATCAGAAAAGTACATGAAGGGTTTCTAACGGGTTAGACTTAGAAATTCCAACATCTGATAAAGTCTCAACTGATTTTCTAACAGCATCTTCCGTTGGACGGAAGATCCCTGATACAAGGTGGTCAGTGCCTCCCACATCTCGCTTGCTGTGTTCTTCTCAACAATGTGTGGTACTACATGATCTTGACCCTGTCTAGGATCATGCACTTGGCCTTAGCCTGGGCCTCCTCGTACTTCTTCAATGGATCAGCGTCAACAGGCTCAACAACTACGTTCAAGGCATAGTCCTTGATGCGATGTTTGTCTAGGATTGCTAGGATCCTGGCCTTCTAGATGAAAAAATTGGATGCTCCATCCAATCTGTGTTGATCCCTCAACCCATTCATCGCCATCTCTGCTAAAAAATAGGACTAGTTCTCTTCTCCCTCTCTTGTTGCCAATCTAGCAAGACTTGGATCTGAATTTCTTTGGCGCTAGAAAACCTATAAGGAACACGCTCCTCCAGACTCCTTCTGAGTCCTGATTTCCTTCACGGAAATCCTCCAACCAAATGTTGAATCACTCCTTTCCAACCCTCCTTTGCTGCTGCAACCCGGATCTAGATTTCTTTGGCTTGAAATCTGTCAAGGCAGTGACTCCCTCTACCTTGGCTCTATCTCCACAGGCACTGTTCTGCACCAACCGAAACAACATCCCACCGGCTCAAATTGAATCTGCTCTGCTCCTCCAGTCCCGACAACTGGCTGATTCGAACCTTTCAGGCTCTGCGCTGGCCCAAAGAGCTGACGCAGTCACTGCGTGGGATCCTCTCTGGCTTTGCGTCACCCTCTGCAGGCTCGAAATGTTGACGCATGCACTGTGTGAGCCTCTTCGTTACTCCTCTGGCTCTGCGTCACTCCTACAACTGCTCCTCTGCCTCTGAGACAACACTGTCACTCGGGACAACTGCTTCTCTGCAACAAATTCTCTGGATCTCTCGACTGGTGTCTTTAGTCTCCTATGATCTGCAATCCTCTGATACCATGTGATAATTTCTGAATCCACACATCAGAAATCTTACTGCAATCACTAGTTTATCATCTCCTACTTGTTCTTTACATTCAACAAGTTATTTAAATATTTAAACAACGATGAAAACACTATTGCAGCCTACACATACATATAGATCATGAACTGGAATAAACTGAGACAAATTCACAAGGGACACCGTTATTTTTGGACAATCGTCCTCGAAAAAACCCAATGCGGGAAAACCGGTGCAGCATATAGAGGGTTTGTATTATTAAGCAAATTTTTGAATACAACTAGGGTGCCAAATCTAGCTCACCCAACAGAGAATAAACCTGGCAGAAGTACCTCTATTCAGAGACAGATATTTTGCCTATTCCAGCAACTGGATGATCAAACCCCACACATGACAAATTCTGTTCCCAGTGCTGGGCAGCGATGGCTGCTCCAAGCTCTGCGTTGGAATTGCGTCACCTCCTCTAGGAGCTGCGTCACTCTCCCAGATAGCCTCCCTTGCTCAGAAGTCGATATGTTGAACTGCTGCTCTCTTTGCCCCACAGAAAACCCCAACGCTGCCTCTAAGGGACTGCGTCAGCCCCTCTAGCTTTTGCGTCACCCTCTCTGGAGTTGCGCTGTCTCTCTTGTTGCTACTCTGCTTCTCTGCTATGTATCCTCGGCCTTGGACTGAAGTCTCTCTGCTGAACTGCCTCTCTCATTGTAACTTAGATCACTTAGCTCGACTTTCTCAGGAAACCACACCCTAGAAAAATTAAACTCTTTGATCTTTTGGTGTATCTCCAACTGACCCTCAAGCCAACTCTTATACTTTTCTCATTGATGAATCAAGGTCGAGATTAAGTCCCTAATCAATGGCTAAGATTAAAACAAACTTGATCCTCATCACTTAGAAGTTTCTCACCCATATTCTTAATAATACCCATTAATATTTTTATTTTCCTAAGTTTAGACTTAGGAACCCATTAAAAATATTAAATATTTTAATAACTGCTCATTCGGGTGGCATTTCTCCAAACGATTTTTGGGTCTTGGAGATCTCATGTGTTCTAGCCCCTCCACAAAATTTCGGAGCTAGAGCACATCCGATACTACCCAAAATCAACATGTTCTCTAGGCCCCATCGAGTTTCTTCTTATAATCTCTCGTTGAGACATCAACGACCATGATTAAAACTTAATCGATGGCTAAGATTAACTTGAACTCGATCCAAGTCTTTTTCTAGAAGATTCTCACCATGACTTAAATTAATACCCTTTAATTAATCATATTTCCTAAGTTTAGACTTAGGAAATATTAAAAACTAATTAATTATTTTAATTAAGTCGTCTCTAGGTGGAATTTCCAAAAACGATTTCTGGGTTTTGGAGATCTCATGTATTCTAGCCTCTCCACAAAACTTCGTGGCTAGAACACATCCGATGCTACAAAAACTAATAAATTCTATCTTGGAAGGCTTCTAATTGCATCATAAAATTGATAATCTTGTTATCTATCTTGAGTAATTGGCATCTTGTATTGAGAATCATTGGCTAATTGTTCTAAGTGGATAAGTGCTCTAATTGTCATTGGATTTGTGGTTCATATTTTAAGAGGATATCTATTGTGAAACTCTACAATGTACATTTGTGAATGATTGTGAAGAGCACCTATTTCATTCTTGGGCAATTGTATCTTTTGGTTATCCCCTGTGTCTTTGTTGGCACTTGTTAAGTTAACACCTTGTCTTCTTTAGGATTGTCTCTCAATTCATTGTTAAGTTCTCTTGTTATAAGATAATCAACATCAAGTACTTAAAAGAACATTAAACAATCTTAACTCAAGAAAACACTCGATAATCTTGCATTAACATCTTAAGTTAGTCTTGCATTTATTAACTTACCTCTAAGCATAATCTTGGTTGATAGAGAGATAGGAACACTCTTTCGATCTTTGCTTGAGAAGTTTGGCCCTAAAATATTTAAAACGTTGACCTTGCAGTCGTCAAAGCCACAGTCTCTGCAGTGTCAGAGACACCGGGTATGTTAGATTTCAAGGAGAGGGATCGTTAACCAAGCCATTACGTGCTTCACCTTGACTTCTCTCTGCCACTTACTTTAGAGTTTAGGCTCATTACAGATAAATATCAAGGGATACACCTAAAGTAGACATTTAATTAAAAGCAATCAAGATTCTTGCATCACATCTAAGTCCTAGGATCTGCATTTCATTTAGGATAGTGAATCATTCTTCAAGCAACGGTTGTTCATCCGATTACTTGGTCTCTAATTGATTCAAAGCAAGTAGTTGACTCCATAAGGCATTGGTCTCATAATAATCTAATTGAATCTTTGAAACTTGCTAAGATTAACCAAGTGGGTAGGCCATTCAACTGTGTCTCCCAGACTTGTTGGTTGCCAATGAGTCTCACATTTCTCACATCTCACGGGGACTACCCCTCATAGCTTGTTGTTGGGAGACAACTAGAACAGAGAGGTCGGGGATCAGAGTGACAACCCCTGATCTGAGTCATTGTCGCAGTGCTTGCACAATCTGAGGGACAACAGGTAGCATATGCTGGATGAGATAGATACTTGAAGAACGGTCTTGTGCCTCTCCATCCAACATAGTCTCGGGATGGACAAAGTAGGAAATATTTGCAATATGGACTCCCACTCTCATGACATGCTTCCCTAAGTTTTTAATTGACAATGCATCCTCTAGATTCTTTGCATTTGGGGGTTTAATTGAGAATATGCGGAAATGTCTCATATCACTCTTCACTTTATACTCCTTTATAGGTATTTTCCCTGGAACCTTTGGTAGACAGGCTAGTGTCTCAGATGGAAAAACAACATTGCAAATTGCATGGTCAAACAAAATCAATGCAATTTGTACTTTAATTTCTCCACCTTGCCCCATATTATGCTTAAAAACTGCAAGAGGAAGGTAACTCTTTGGTCTCCCTACCTCATTCGAAGTAGCTACCAACTTGCTCTCTAGTGTGAGGTCACCTTCTTGCAGCTAGTTCTTTAGATTATCTGGTAAAGTGTTCACCGAGACAATTATTTTTGGAAATATGGGATCTGTAGGTACAAACTTGATGGAACTTCCCTTATTGTGTGATGTTGATCTTGTACAACTACTCTGTGGCAATTTCTCACTTTTGGAGCATCCTCCCTTTGAAATGAAAAAAAATGAAATGAAATTTTAACGTCCACGAGACTAGATATAGTCTATGGGACCACTAGTTTCCCTGCTTTTTGCCTTTTGCAATTCAATCCTCTTATTATTCAAATTAATGATGAGCTGACCCAACCTTCTAACAATCCCCTCACTGAAAAGACAATGCCAAGGAACCGCTGTTAACATACTGTTGTAACTGTCTCTGATGTCTCTGAAAGCATCACATTCCAAAATGAAATGTTTTTCTGATTCCACTGCCCTAGAAGTGCAAAAAGTACACACCTGCTCTTCCCAAGCTTCTTTAGGCCTTTTCCACTAACCTGTTTCGCACTGTAGTTGATGCGAGTTAGTTCTTAATTGAGCAATAAGAATCTTTGCTCTCCATGGAATGCTAGCTCCAATGTACTCTTTTTGCTGGAGATCACACGTGGGGTTGAATTCTTGAACATAGTACTTATTCTTTCTACCCAACTCTTTTCCCCATATATGCTTACGACACTTCTCCATAACATAACTCTTTAAATCCTTGCTATCTGTGGGACATGCATTGAGGTAAATATTCCATTTTTGCATCCATTTGTTGTTTTGTCTCATCCATGATTTCTTTCTTTCACTCATTCCTTCATTGAAGATAACGTTAGGCCATCTACTTTTTCCCATTTGGTCCTTCCTTATATGCAAGCCACTTTTTAGCTTCTGGAAAACCAATTACTGCCTCATGACATGAAGATTTCTCAATGATGCTTATCACTCCATTAGTGGGTCGTTTACTTGGTAGTGAGTTCATAGTTGAAGCGACAGTTGCTAATGCCTATTGGTCATAACTATACCTAACTTCAGATGATTCACTGCTTGACAAATACTGCTCAGCAGTTTGATATGAAGTAGCATCAACATAATATACTAGTTGTTGCTTCATTAACACATACACCCTTGTTAAGATAGAAAGCAGTATCGTCAATACTCAAGCCAATGTTTTGATCACTTACATCTGAAGCATCGTTCATTAGCAACTTGGGACAATTAGTTTTTCCCGAACTATCTACCTTCGATTTGGCTTTTAAATATTCCTTGCTTTCTAGAAACATACTATTGGCATCCCCATAATTTGAATAATTTTTCTGCTTGTTTGAAGCACAATTCAATTTGGTCCAAGAAGACACCGGATCGTGTTTATAATCAAGGTGTGTTTTGTCCTTTCCCAACTCCGCAGGATCTTCTTGACCATGCCCATTGCTATATATATCTAAACACTCATCAATTTTAGGAGCAACCTATCCATTTGTGTCTTTTGCCATATCTGTACCACTTTCTCAATCAAGATCTTCATCCAAATCCATATCATTTTCACATTCGAGGGGTGCACTAGCTGTGGCAGCTAAGGTTGGCATTCCATCTTCAGTTGATGGCTGGACAATCCATCATGACCATTACCTGCAAAATTGGATGCTCCAGTCACAGGGCCTACTGACTTCAAATCTTCCATGTCATTGTTGATAATATTGCAAGTGCTGGCTGCAAAGCAGTTTGTCCGTTTAATGACTTCTCTAAATCTGCAGCTTTCTTTAATACTTATATAGTTTAAGGAATCATCCACTAAATATCTCTCACCTTCATTCCTTTCCTTCTTTTTAGGGGGATATAGCCACGTCCATGCTTTTGTCACTGTCTTAGTCTCTCTTGTACTTTGTTTTGTGGGCTTGGGCTTATCATTGGTGTCGCTTGATTTGTTTTTCTTACAACTAACCCAAAGATTGTCCCATCTCCATATGTTAGAAAATAAAAAAGGTAGAAAAGATTTTCTTATATTGATAATTACTTGTGATTTATTTTGTCTTCTTTAGCTCTTCTTTATGTCTTCTTTTATTTTCACATCATCAAGCAACTATCAAATCATAAAAGCATGAAGATCAAAACAACAAGGACACAAGCTGTAGGCTCTCTGCCAAGGCCAAACCCCTCTTCTAGGGGAAAACCCAAAAACTTCTTCTCTTCTTTCATGAACCATATCGAATGAGACAACCAAGACCTAAGACCAAGACATAAACTTTTTTCATCCATCAAGTCAACCTCCCATATAAACAAGTCAAACTTTAGTTCATTTCTCCATAAGTCAACACAAGTCTGCTCCTAAAAAATGAGTCAATCTGTCTTGCAATTCCGAAGCTCGGCTTGCACCTTCGGCCCTGCAATTTTCCTCTATTTCCTTCGCATGTGTGGCAGAATCTTGGCTCCCAAAGATCTCTTCCTACTTCGCTATGATTATTCCTTCATTGTGATGAGAAAGACTTGTATTTTGGACATCCTCGCACTTCCTTCTTGACTTGACAATTGCAGATCTAATACATTTCTTAAATCTCCTTCTCAATAGGTCGTGTTGCACACATATTGTCAAATTTCCAAGGAAGCGGAAGTGCCAAATTTTTTCAACAAGATTGGGTCATCTACCAACAGTCTACCTGTCATGGTAAACCCATTCTACAAGTTATGTAATGAAAATGATCCTAGTAAGACCTTGAATGTATGTAACAACCTAGGTAGGCCAATAATTTTGGCGACGAATTTCATCCTAGGAGGTTTTTTAACCTCACTGATTACCTATGTTTCTAAACACGGCTAATCAAAAGAGTTTTTTCCTTCAAGCTTAAACCCCCAAAGCTAGGGTGAAATTTATTGTTGAAGTCTTAGGTGAGTCCTAGTGTTTTTAGTGGAGTTTGATGTAAAAGTGATTTGAGAATAATTTAAGCTAGTTGGCTTAATTATTTTATTACAAATCACTTGGTCTACTAGATCATATTGTGTCGCAGATGGGTTATGTGTCTTGAGGGTTGTAAAAGTAAAATCTTAGGTATTAGAGGGGGGAAAAATAATTAAATCCCCCGTGTAAATTAATTAATTTTTCTGGCAAAATAAAATTAAATCCGAAGCCAAAAAATTAATTAATTCGAGTCAAATTGAGTTGTCTTAGAAAAATTAATTCTTCAAGTGGAAAAATTCGTGGGTCCTAAAAGGAATCAATTTTTAAAGGTCTTCCACCAAGGGAATTTGTATATTTCAAAAAATTTGGATCCTTGGACCTTGGTGGTTAAGTCAAGGTCAAACTTTTGAGGAAATTAGCTCAAAATAATTAATTTTGAGTTAATAAAAATGGAATTAAATGATAAATTCGAAAATTTCTCAAAATAAAAAAATCAAGGTTCAAGATTAAAAGATCTTGAAGTGCTTATCAACGGACAAGATTATTTTGACAAGGATCAAAGAAACTAACCGCTATTTTTCCACTTAGAGGATAAATCTATAAATTAGAGAGTCATTTGAGTCTGTAGCATCTTGATCTCTAGCTAGAAAATCGCTGCGGAAACATCTTTGTAAACTATTGTCCCGCTGGGAACTATTTTTTCTATCATAATAAAGACTTTGAGGTGTAACTCGAGATGTTCTATGCTTATTAATTTGTGGTATGTATTGACTATGGGCTTTCCTATGTTGTGCTGAATAATGGTAAGATCTGTTTTCATTGGATAGAGATAAAATCATACTATTTATAGTTTTGGGCTAATCTTAGGTGGTTTGATTCTCTATATGATTAACAAATTATTTTGAGATATATACATAGTGTTTGCGGGTACTCCAGTCCTTGGCCTCCAAGTTCACAAACTTGGGCAGGAATCATTTTGCTTGGATCCCAAATAATTTTATGGTGGATTAAGTCTTCGCTAAGGCTATAATGTACATTGGGGTTTCTAATGTGTTTTTAGTCATTCATCAAAGAAAAAATCCATAAAAATATTTTCTTCAAAAAATTTAATTTTTCAAAACCCTTGTATATTTGTAAATTGTGTAAATAATTTTGTAATTTTAATTTGTAAATTATTTTGCTAACTTGGGTTTGGGGTTTTGGAAATTTTGTATATATCTGGGGTTTCTGGGTGCATATAATTTTATTTGTGCAGGATAAATCTAAAGACATTTGAGGGTTTCAAGAGATTCAATCTTTGGAGTATTTTTGTGGAAACTCTAGTGGTGGATCTAGGCCTAGGAAGGCAAGATCCACCACCTTCTCCTCCTACTCAACAAAAAACTGTAATCTGAGGTGGAGCTTCAAGATCTGGAATAAATCTAGAAAATTTCCAAAGGTTTGACAATTTTTTTACCCCTTCGTAAACCCTCCAAGGACCCTCCTTCTCCTCCTCCTTGTCACCGCAACCTCTCCTTACCCCTTGCCTAGGTGTTGCAGGTTTGCACAAACCTCATCCCCTCACGGCAACCCTAACACCCCTCTGTGAGGCTGCCTCCCCTCTACTGTAACCTCTTCTCCCTCATTTTTCTCCTCCGCTATGGGTTTCCAGCCTTCCCTCGACTCTGTTTCTCCCCTGCTTTTTCCCATATCCCCTCATGACAACCTTTCTCTCCCTTATTTAGGCTGCCTCAGCCTTCTCCCATCCCTCCGCTGCCTTCTCCTTCTCCTCCGAGCCTTTTCCCTTGCGGCAACCCATCTCTTCCTTCCCTGCTCCCTACCCTCCTCTGCGACAACTCTCCCTCCTTCAATAGACTTATCCTTCCGTGGACTTCTGCTATCCCCTTGTTGCCTCACGCCAACCTTTCCCCTGCCATCCGTGATCTTATAATCACCCTATGAGTGACCTCAGTTAAGATTTATTAAACAAAAGGTATTATAGACTCATGTGCTGGTGTGTGTTCTGTGTTATTGAAACAATGGATCGATCAGATTGCCAATACACAGACATTTTGAATGGAAAGACAACAGAGAAATGCAGTAAGCAACACAAAGACACAAGCAATTTTTAATAAGGAGTTCACCCTATTCTCTAGGGCTACGTCTCCGGTCCAGCTTCAGTGGTGGCCTTGTTTTATTATGTCTTTCAGCAGAGAAATTACAATGCAGGGACTCAATATGAGTTCTCCTGAAGCAGAGTTTGCTTAGCAGGGTGGTTCTTGGATTCCCCAAGCCACTTGGAGTACACAGACTCTTGTTCTTCCTACCAGCTCTGTGACCCTCGGTCTACAGTGGAAAGAGCCAACTATGATGCTCAATCCGGACAGATTCCTCTATGGGAAGGCTTGATTCTTCAAGCTCTTTGGTGCTCGATGCTGCCTGTGGTCAGCTCAGCCCTCTGTCTCCTCTGCTTGGCTTTACTGCTCTCTGTGCTCAGTCCTCCTCTCAGGGTTCACTGGTCACTGTCTCTCTGGGTCGCTTGGACTCTTCGATCTGAATCTCTCTTCTGATCTCTCTCGTTCACTGTCTCTACTCATGGCTTTAGCCATTCGACCTCCGTGCCTGTTCGTTTCCTCTCCCGCCTGTGTCGATTCGCCTGTCGCCTGTGTGCTTGGAATTCCCTGTTTGGCGTCAGCATAACGCTCAGGAAGTAGCCACGTGTCTCCATCGGAACTGCGCCAGCCCGCTTGTTGATTCGTTGCTTTCTCCACCGTGGCGGTCAACGGATTCCAAATCCTCTTAAATCGCAGCTTAATCCCCTGTCAATTCCGCTCTGTCTATCGGGCGCAATCTCAGCCGTCCGATCTGGGCTCCTCCAGATCCAACGTCATTCGCACGTCGAGCGCGGTTGACTTGTGTGATCGATAACGCGTGATCGTGGTGGTTTTTCTCTCTCCTCCACTGCCACGCATCGATCGCTGAGGGTGCTCGCTCTGTTTCTTTCCAAAACCTCTTACCGTTCAAGGGCACCCCGGGTAAAACTGCTGGTTTCCAGGTCGTGGGTCCCACCTTTGTACGATGGCGCTTTTTCCGCTTTTCCGCCCACGGTCCTCTGGCTCCCAACATGACCGAGTGCTTAAGCCCTACCATTTCAGCCCTGTTTGCCCAACGATGACCAACTCCTTTTCCCGATCCGGGGCTCCCAGGGGCTATTTTGACCTCCTGCGCAGTCTCCATGGGCCTCGGTCAGCGCGCTTTGACCGAGGTCCTCGTCGTTCCACGCCGGCTGCCATGGCCATTGGTTCAGGGTGTTTTCGATTGCTGTTTTGGATTCTTCAAGGATTTGTTCGACTTGTTTTAGTCACGGTTCTATGACAGTCGTTTATGGATCCGATTCGGATCAATCCGCTACCCCTCATTCCTCACGACAACCCTTCCTGTACCTCTGCAAGGCTTCTTGCCCTTTACCGTGAACCTTCTTGGCCTTTTCCTCCTTGGACGTGGGCATCATTGCCCTCATAACCCTTTCCTTGCCTCCCTCCTTATCTCCTTCTGTTCCACTGCCCTTTATCTCCTCTTGACAACCCTCCTTAACCTCTCCCTTGGCCTCTAAGGCCTCCCCTCTCTCAACACTGGCCAACTCTAGCCCCCTCTCACTATTGCATTAGCCTTATTGATCCCTTTCTAGCCCTCCCCATTACCATGAATGCCTCTATTTGTCTATGCATGTATCACAGAAATTCTAGGCTAATTTTGATGTTTTATGCAAACACTGTGGGACTATTTTGTGCTGACAGTAGACTAATGCTAGGGGTGATTTGCCAAGTACCCAAAGCACTCATTGGTTTGCTCCTCTAACTCCACTATCTCACACTGCAACTATCTAGAACATTCATATGTAGTGGCATACTGAGGACTGAATTTTCTAAACAATAGTATCTTAAAGGACATTTGACTCACACATGCTCCTACATTGGGTTTGCATTTGGTATTTAAAATCATTAGACTGTGTGAATAAAAGAACCTAACAAGGTTGTCTCCTTTGTTTCTTACATGCTTGTATTCATAAAAAAAATTGTCTCATTGCTTGCATTTCTCATATACAAAGATACATTTCAATTAGGGTTGTTTTGGGTATATTTGTTATCTCTTGATGTTGTAATTCATTACAGAGGTTGGTTTCCTGCCTCATTGATCAATGATAACATTGGAGCATAACTATCACAAGAAGCTAGCTATTTGGAGATCTGATATACTAAGGTTTGAAAGTTTGTGAACTAAAATTATTTTGAAAAGTAAGAAAACTTTCGGTAAAAATCACATCATCAGAGTTTTGTCGACGTGTTTCGAACCATCCAGTGTGGTTCATCGTCAGGACAAGATGAAGAACAAGATCTTGGCATCAAGTTAAATAGATGAAGAGAACATTTTTTTAGCCGTTATAATATAACGGTTAGATTTGACTAAATAAATAATATTTTCATATAAAGAAAATGGTTAGATTTGACTAAATAAATAATATTTTAATATAAAGAAATAATTGTTAATATTGAATTAAGGAAAATAATTAATCAAAAGGAAAATTTTAATGAAATGAATATCTAAAAATAAAAATAAAAATAATATTTAGGTCAAACCTAAATAATCAAAACAATAAAACAATTAATAAAATCAATATAATAATATAATAAAATAAAAATAATATTTGGGTCAAACTTAAATAATCAAAACAATTAATTCTAAAAACTTATATTTTATATACATATATTTCTAATTTCTTAATTTTTATTATTTTTATCTTGACTACTAATAAACGACTAATTAGTTTTTCATTATTGATTTAGTTATTTATTTATTGATTTAGTTAACTAAAATTAACTAAATAAATAACTAAATCAATAAATAAATAACTAAATCAATAATGAAAAAATAATTAGTCGTTTATTAGTAGTCAAGATAAAAATAATTAAAATTAAGAAATTAGAAATATTTGTATATAAAATATAAGTTTTTAGAATTAATTGTTTCGATTATTTAAGTTTGACCCAAATATTATTTTTATTTTATTATATTATTATATTGATTTTATTAATTGTTTTATTGTTTTGATTATTTAGGTTTGACCTAAATATTATTTTTATTTTTATTTTTAGATATTCATTTCATTAAAATTTTCCTTTTGATTAATTATTTTCTTTAATTCAATATTAAGAGTTATATTCTAACCATTATTTCTTTATATTAAAATATTATTTATTTTAGTCAAATTTAATCGTTCTCTTTATATGAAAATATTATTTATTTAATCAAATCTAACCGTTATATTATAACAACTATTTTTTTTTCTCTTCATCTATTTAATTTGATGCCAAGATCTTGTTCTTCATCTTGTCTTGACGATGAACCACACTGGATGGGTCAAAATGCGTTGACGAAACTCTGATGCTGTGATTTTTGCCGAAAGTTTTCTTGCTTTTCATAATATGGATCACAGACACCTAAATTCAATAATAAAATTATTCTCTTGAAAATTAACTTATGCTAGTTATAGTGGTTGAGGCATGATATTATTTTGGCAATTTCATAATAAGCACCACTGCGTTATTGCATGAGATTGTTAGGTCTCTTATCGTTTGGAATTTGATCAGAGCACTGTTATGGCCATTCTCTGCTCATAAATTGTTACCTTGTATCCATAAGTGTTCATTGTTTACATTTATATGAGGTGCTTGATTTTGCATTGATTTATGCACCTTGTCCCAAAAAATAATCATTTGGAGTCATTGAAATTCAAGTGGCATACAAAAGGTTCATCATTGTTGTTCTATATTGATATCATTTGTCATGGTTATATTGGACTAAGTTTCTTTGATTTGACATCCTAACACGTGTTGCGAAAGATTCAAGCTCTGCATTGAGAACACTTTCTAAAAGCATTTGGCACCTTGGGTGTTTCTTGTGTCTAATTATACATTGGCGTTAATCACATATTGCTGAATGATCCCTATTATGCTAGCATCTTGTCACTTTGTAATCTAACTTGCTTGATTATCCAAGCAAATATAGTCATCTATCTTGAGCAAATTCATCAAATTGGCATTGTCTCTAAAAGATCTTCGAATAAGTGCTCTAGTCATTCATGGTTTATGATTCCAGGTGCCTACCTAATGTGAAAACTCTATAATAGTGAATCATTGTGAAGGGCATTTATTTCATTCCTATACAAGTATATCTTTGGGTTATCCGTCATATCATTAGCATTGTCTCGCTCACTTTGGCACTTGTTAACCTTACACATTTCTTGTGTTTCAAGATTGTCCATTGATTTCAATTGATAAGTACCTACCGTCATAATTGAAGAATAGCCATAAATAAAGTACTCAACACAAGCAATCCTAACCCAGGAATTACTCACATCCTTTACACAAGCACCTAAGTAGCAGTTGTCCATCTGGTTACTTGGGATCTAATTTGTAAATAAGCGAGATTTTGACTCTATCAAGCACTGGTCTCAATGTCGATTTTTGGTAGTTCGGATGTTCTCTAAGTCTCAAATTTTGCAGGGAGGCTTGGGCGCATGTATTCCAAAGAACCCATAAGTCGTTTTGGGAAATACCACCCGGAGAGAGTTTATTAAAATAATTAATTATTTTTAATGGGTCCCTAAGTCTAAACTTAGGAAATTAAAATAATTAATGGGTATTAATCTAACTGTGGGTGTAACTTCTAGAAGAAGATGAGGATCAAGCATAAATGATCTTAGCCATTGATTAACTTCTAATCTGGGCCGTTGAATTTCAACGAGAAGATTATTTAAGGAAGCTTGAGGGTCATTTGGAAGACACACAGAGAGTTGATCAGTCAGATCGAATTGTTGAAGCTAGAGTAGCGTAATGATTTCGTAGTGATCACACAGAGAGGGGCAGAGAGAGTTTTGGTTGGAGTATCTTCTCCGGAGCCAAGAATACTCAACAGAGAGGCAGAGAGACACACAGAGGAGGCAGCACAGTGCCCAAAGAGGGTGACGCAGAGCCAGGAAGGGCTCATGCAAAGTAGCACAAAGCCTTCACGCAGAAGTCCGAGATTTGCTGGGGGTTTGACGTTCTGAGCCGGGAGGGTTGGAGTCAGCTCCTGAGAGCAAATCGATCTAGCAAAGAGGTGACGCAGGGCCTTAGAGGCTGTGATGCAGGCCCACGCAGTGACTGCGTAGGGGTAGCACAGAAGTAGCCAGGGACTCGTTGGTTCAACTGTTGGATTCGCTGGGACTTGCAGTGTAGAGTGAGGTAATCTCACAAATTTCTTCTGCTGAGTGATATTCTCTGTATTGGATTGCCAACAACACATTCAGAGTTTGTATTCAGAAATAACTTCTGCTTAATAATAAAAACCCTCAGATCTACTGCACCGGTTTTCCTGCATTGGGTTTTTCCGGGGATGTTTGTCCAAAAACAACTGTGTCATTTGTGTTGTATCTCTCTATTGTTCAGTTTCTTGTTTCGACATATTATTTTAAATGGTGTAGGCTGCAGTGTATGTATTTCAATGTTTGCCGTAGGAAACTGCAAATAACTTGTTCATGTAAATTAACAAGTAGGAGAAATATTATCAGTTGTTGTAGTAGGGATTCCAGTCGAGGAACCTTCACATGGTATGAGAGGATTGCAGGTGAAACAAGAAGAGTAGTGCCAAAGAACCTAGCGCTGAGCAGAGGAGGTCGAATCGCTGCAGCAGGTAGTAGTTCGAATCCCAAGGGGATTGCGTAGTGGAAGCCAGGAGGGCTGAATTTTCGAGGATAGTCTCTCTCTGAGTGAGTCGACAGAGAGGAAGGGCTTCCAGATCGAAATCTTGCCGTGCCAGAGGGAGCAACGTAGAGCCTCAACGTGAGGAAGAGCTGGTGGGATGCCATTTTTTCAGCAGGTAGATTGCTGGGCTGAACGATGTTAGAAGAGAAAGAAGAAGCACAGTAAGGGGAATTTTTCCTCAATAGACTTCCCACCAAGAAGTCCATTTTCTTATTGCTGAGCAGCAGAAGTAAGTAACAAAGAGGAGCAGTTCGACATTTTCGTGGCAGAGATGGCAACCAATGGGTTAAGAGATCAGGACAGGTTAGATGGGGCATCCAACTATGTCATCTGGAAGGCAAGGATGTCGTTCCTTCTAGATGAGCATTCTCTCAAGACCTATGTCGATAGCGTGGTGGCTGAGCCTACAGATCCAGATCTGCTGAAGAAGTACAAGGCAGAAATGGCGAAGGCCAAGAGAACGATCCTTGATGGAGTAAAGGATCACGTGGTTTGTCACATCGCTAGCAGAGGGACCACTAAGGAGATGTGGGATTCCTTGGCAACGCTGCATCAAAGATCTTCTGAGCAACGAAAGATGTACTTAGAGAAGAAACTGAGATCTGCGCAGATGCAGAAGGGGGAGTGCATAGATCCGTTCCTCACGAAGCTTCAGGAGACCCGGGACGAGTTAGCAGCTATTGGGTCTACACCTCAACGTTCCGAGATGGCGAGACTGGCCCTAAACTCAGTCGCAGAAGGGTGGCAAGTCTTTGTCCAGAGCATCTTGGGCAGGGCAGCTTTGCCAGACTGGGATAGTATGTGGGAAACTCTCAAGTAGGAAGAGCTGAGGAGAAATCTAGTCAAATGCAAGTTTGATGGAAGCAACAACAGTGGGTTGAAACCCAAGGAGGAGGATGAGAATGCAACCCTTGCATCCAAGGGGAAGCAAGAGTAGCGGAGATGGAAGAAGGACGTCTTGAAGATCAAATGCTTCAGGTGTGGTGAAATGGGTCACTACACAACACAATGTCCTCTCAGGAAGAAGGACAAAGATGAGAAGCACGATCCGAAGGCTACACTTGCGAAGATCGAGGAAGAGGAGTTTGCCATGACAACCGAGATACCTCCAGAAGGGAGGTGGGTTGATTTGGAGTTGTAGTTCGAAAGAGCTACAGATGGGCAGGATCCTTGAGGAGTCCACCTCTCGGATCAATACCTTGCTACAGAGCCTAGATCAATAGTAGTAGGATGGAATAAGTGTTAGTTGGTGCAAAGGAGTGTTGGAGCGACGAATGCAGTGGCTAGAACGCGAAGTTTGAGTAGCGCAATGCAGTAGCAGCAGCAACGCAGTGGCTTCAGAGGGATAACGTGGGACTAGCAACAGTCAAATCTTCAACATCAAGATGCATCTACGCTGAACACTTGTTTAGTAATTTGGGATGTTTTTCCGCTATTGATGTAGGAGCAGTGGCAATTTGCAGTGCAGGAGTAGTTGGCAGTGGCAGTGCTAACAGCAACACGGATGCAGAAATTCAAAGGGAGATGTAGTACGAATGCAGTGTTGATAGTGACAATGTCAGTAGCAGTACAATTGCAGCAGTAGCGACACAGTAGTTGGTGGACAACATGTCAAACATCAGTAGCGAAGAGGACGATGTTGAGAAGTCAGGGTGATGCTTTAGTGGGAGGCATTGTTAGAGCACATTCTTGGGATGGGATTTGTTGGGTTTTGAATATTTTTGCTTGGAGATTTGAAGATCGATGCCATACGTCTTTAAGCTGATCCTGAGCAAGCTCATTGAAGGTATCTACTCGACACACTCATTTGATGAAAACTCTGATCCAGTTACACTCTATGTGTGACCTTAGACCTTTGTAGACAGTTCTATGTATTAAGATTGGAAGAAAAGGTTTGGTCACATCATATTCCCGACTTTGAAATGTGACTTTAGTCTTAGACCTCCATACACGGATCTAGCTTTGAATTTCAGCCCTTTACAGTGGTTCAATTCTGTTTGGCCTCTTTTAGAAATTGTGATCTAGCTCCAACATCTAGATCTTATACAATGACCTAGCGTATTGTCATTAGTTTTGGCCTCAAACAATGGCATAAGTCTACAGACCTATTCGATCGGCTCTCCAAGGGCACTATCTATTCTCTCATTTGTAGCATTATAATTCAACCCTATACAGTGTTTGGTACCTATGCATATTTTAGTGATTGCAAACTCTTTGGTGTAAAACTTCTAGCCACAGGACCGAATTTGACTATGGGCACAGTAGCACCATAGTTTGGTGAAAAAGGGTTTCCTAGAACACAATAACGTCTATCTGCATTGGAATTAGTGCATCTGTGTTAAGCCATATTAGTTAGGGTTCTGATTTGTAGACCATTGTTTTGTGACTACTCACTAATGAATTGAGAACAAACCTTTATTGTCTTTGGGGTTTGGATTTGAGTAAGGTCAACGGTCACATCTTACACCAGTAAGGATTTCTGAAGCAACACTTTTGTTATACAAAGAAGGCAATATACAAAGCTTTGACAAAGACATCAATATAAAACTTCTAGAAAGAGACAAGGACAGAAGGCATCATTACACATTATTTGTCGGCAAATTGAAGAAGTTTGTTGGGCTTCATTGTACAACTACAGTAGTGAACATCGGTAGATCAAAGGTACAGGAATTATTTTTCAGTTACATCAACAGTTGAAGAAGTCTGGTCTTTTATATCTTAAGAATGCCTTGTCATTTTGAAATTGAGTCTTGTAGTTTTCTTATCATGGACACTTTTGGGTATGGATTAATGGGGGGATTCGGTGGAAAGAATGGGCTAGGTTTGTGCTTCTTCCCCTAGACCCATTTTAGGGCTTAACCTTGGATTCTAGTCCCATGGGATCTCTTTTATTGACCACTTGGTTTTAGGGATGGTATTTCATGGGAAACCCCGATTTTGGTTGCATGGTCCCGCTCCCTTATCCGTTTACATTACCCCCTTTCCATTCATTATCACCTTGTTGTTGCACAAAATGTCTAGGTATCGCGACAACGCTCAGATCGGGGCTGTCACCCTGATCCTTGATCTCTTCGTTTAAGCTGTCTCCCTACAACAAGCTAAGGGGGGTAGACCCTATGGAGAAATGGGATGAAGGAGAACTAGCTGGGAATCAATCGGTTCTGGAGACACAGCGAGGCAATCAAATACTGGATTAAGGCTTAGCAAGATTTAGAATTTGATTAGATTTTAAATGATTAATACCAGTGCCTTATGGAGTCAATGATCCAAGTAATTGATTATCAATTGCTGCTTAGGAAACAGAGATATGAAATCTGCCTATAATTCCACGATAAAAATCTTTAACAATCGCTTGAAATATTTGCAAAATTTCTAGCATGTAATGAGCATTAAATAATCCAAGCAATAACTATAGATACATGCAAGATATTCAACAGATGCACAATGTTCTAGCAATTAAATTTCTAGAGATCCAAATACTTCCAAACAACCATGAAATTTAAATGCTAATCAGTTTAGATCCTAAAATTTAAATGATTATGCTTAGTGACCCAAATCTAGGAAATTCACCACTTTCCAATAGTTAATCTTTAGATATAAAAATTTAAGCACATTTAACTATAGAGAAATGACAAATACCACAAAAATTTACCTTTAGATCTTACTTTAGCACAAAAGACACCAAGACGAAATTTTAGATTGCCAACTTAATTATTTCCTAGGTGAATTTTTCGATATGTTAAGCAAGACTAACTGTGATCGAAATAAATCGAAAAAGATTTAATAATTTTTTAAATTTTTTGATGGACCAGAGGCCACATAAAAGAAATTTAAAACCCTTAAATATGAAACTTGCTTTTGATTTAATACTTTAAGATTTCTTAAAGTGACAAAATGTGAAGTCCCTTTCTTATTTTTTTTATTTTTTTAGTTTTTTGATCTTTAGGGATTTTAGATTTTTTTTTTAATCAAAATAAAACAAAATAAAACAAACTCCAAACCTAATTCCCCTTGTTATTTTTTATTTTATTTTTTAGGACCTTTTGAATTTAGAAAAACTTTAAAGTTAAACAAAGTATAAAATTTAAAATCGGACCTTTAAAAATGAAAATGGTAAAATCAAAACCAAAGGTCAAAAAAAAAAAATACATGAATCCTATCCTAAACTATACGTAACACAAAAACACGGAATGAAAGTAAACCTAAATTTCACCATGCATAATTGCAAAGAAATCGAAATTTTATTGTTTTATGGTGTGCGCAGGTGATGGCAGAGGTGTGAGAGAGCTTCGACGGCGTGAATGAAGGGTGAGTAGCGGGGGTAGTGAGGAAGGCAAGGCAATGGCAGCGTTTGGAGGGGCTGCAGGTTGATGGCAGCGATGAGGGATGAGAGGCTGCAGATAGACAAACGAGAGAGCTGTTGCAGGTGGCAACGAATATGGAAAAGGTCGCGGGTAGTGAAGGAAAAGGGAGCGAGGACTTGCGAATGATGGTTGCGGACAAGCAGCGTATCCCTTCTTTTTTTATTTTTATTTTGCAGGGTTAGCTATGGCAGCGGCAGAGGACGGAAGGGAGCAGAACGTGAGGGAGCTGCGTAAGGATTTGCTTGCAGGTTTGCGTGGAATGGAGAGGAGTAACGTGCAGGTTGCAAGCTTTGGATGGGCTATGATAGTTTGATGCAACAATGAGGAAACGCAGGGGCTTGGTGTGAGCACTTGCAGGTGGATGAGGGCTATGAGAGGGGTTTGCTGTAGGGACGTGGACAGGGATGATGGAAGGATGGAGCTGCAAATGAAGTGATGGCAGAGGGATGATGAGGATGCGGGTTAAGGACGCAGATATGGGTAGTCGCTGGCAGTGAGAGCAAGGACGGATTTTGAGGGTTTGGAGATGAGAGAGGCACTGTGAGGAAAATACGTAGGCAGAGAGGAGCAGCGATGAGGGTTTGGAAAGCTGTGGGAGAAGGGGATTCGATCTGCAGCAAGGTGAGAGGAGTTGAAATTTCATAAACAAATAAGAATTTTCTGCTAGAAAGAACGATCTCAGGCAACAGAAAAACTAAAAACCCAGGCAGCAGACAAAAAAAGAAAACAACAGCCTAATAAACCCTTAAAAATTTCACAGAGATTTCTGAATAAAATTTATATGCTCTGCTTCATATTTATTACTTGAAACCCTTGTAAAATCATCTCCAAATATAAAAAAATAATTTAAAACCCTGCACTGCAAAAGTGATGCCCCTGCAAGAGATGATTCTGAGGCCAAATCTTACCCTCCAGGGCCTAGATCTGGCTTCAAAATCAAACTTTACCTTCTGATCTACAACCTGCTCCTGAAAACACAAACACCCAGAACTCCGATATATCAAAAAATTGAAACGCCAAAAACCCTAAGTCAGAAAAAATTAAAAAAATAAATTACAGATCTATGCACAGGAGTTGCAGATCTACCAGATCTAGCGAGTGTGAGTCCAACTCCGCTCCCAGATCTGATAATCTGAGGCTCTTACAAGCCAGATTTATCAATTTAGCACATAATTTTTTTTTGAAATTTTAAATTTAAACGGAGGTGCTTCGCCCAAAACCCTTTATGCATCAATAAGGAAACTTCTTATGATAAGCCCAGGATTCAATCAAGCTGGGCTCTTCAGAAAATACTAGTCGGGAGTTGGCTGGTCCAACTAAAAACTTCCCTGAACGCCTGATGATCTAAAAATCAAGAATTCTCTACACAACTCAATTCAACCATTAACGTAGAGTGAGAAAACAATAATAAAATTCAGATTTAATAGAGATACCTGCTATTATATTCAGAACTTAAATTACCATTCAAACCCTAATGATCAAGCAAGATATTTGTGCTTAAATCACTCTTCATAAAGCTATCATCAATGGCTAAAAGGAAATCTATGCACGAAAGTAATACATCTACAATATTTCCACGAAGAGTAACACCAGTAGAAATTAACCCCAAAATCTTTCTTTATTGCTCATGAAAAAAGATTACAATAGATATTTCACTTAGCACACGACTCAAAGATCGAATAATCTCAATTGACAACTGACCTCCTATTTAAAGATAAATCTCCCAATGGCTAGTTTGAGTGATCCTTGTCAAAGTGATCTTGACCGTTGATGAGAATAAAAATTTCTTTTAATCTCATCCGTCAAAATTTTAAATATTGAGGAAATTTCGTATTTTTCAACTAAATGCATTTTAATAAATTCAAAAATTAAAATTTTGCATTTATTTCCTCAAAATTTTGACTTTGACTTAACCCCAGAGACCCAAGGCATAAAACTTAGCAAAATAATCAATTAACCTTAGTCCCTGGACCTGTTAAGATTTAATTTATTAAAGGATCCATGAATTTTACCTCTGGAAAATTTAAATTTACCTAGGACCTAGGACCTATGAGGGGATAAATTATTTTTCTAACCCTCAAAACACTTTACATCATGATTTTTTACATTTTTTACATGTCAAGGGGGAAAACCCATTTGAAAAAGACTTTCACAGACTACCCATTTCTACGACACAAATATAATCCAGCAGGCTAAGCAACTTGTAATAAAATAACTTAACAAAATAGTTAGGATTATTCCCAAATCACTTTTACACGGACTCGATCTATAATACTAGGACTCGCTTAAGATCCTGGTGACAAAACTCATTCCGGCTTTGGGGTAAGGCTGAAGGAAAACTCTATCGACCATCCGAGAATGGATTGGTGAGACAAAAAATCTCTCGGAATGTAGATTGTTACCAGAAAAATAGGTTTACCTAGGCAAGTACATACATGACACAGATTTGCCGAGATTATTGACATCACATATAATGCAGAATGGGTTTATATTATAACATGATAATTAGGCTGATGATGATAGCTGGACGACACGGACACATCAATTAGTCGCTATCCCTTTTTGCGAAAAGGGGGTGTACTGTGGTGGGTCGTTGACACGTAGTGGTCAACATTTGTCTCTACTTGGGTACACGTTGCTGCACTGTAGGAATGTGAGAATCCAGAATCTACATCCATGCAACACACAACAAAACATAAGTAGCGTCCAGCCAAAACTCATCATATAACATTAAGCACCGGAAAGATATAAGCTCTCCATTTATTAACTATTTAGTAACATGAAAAGTAAATCTAATCCTAAAACAGAAATGAAATGCTGAAATGACAAGGTGTAGGGTTAGAAATATAATACAGAGGATGCCTCATGGCATCATATGTTATTTTTGAAGAATAGCTTGAGCATTTGGCCATTCACAGGTAAGTCAAGTGGTTCGCCATCCAATCTGCTCAAGTGGAATGAATTTGGCCCAACAATGTCTCAGATAATGTACAGTCCTAGCCATAAACTGTCAAATTTCTTATGTTTTCCCAGTTTTTCATTCATGCGATCCCAAAGGAGTACCATATCTCCAACCTGCAAAGATCTAGATCGAGATGATTTATCAAATATTTTCTTAATGTTAGATTGACTTTTACATATATTATCAAAAGTTGTCCTACGAGTTTCATCCAACTCCACAATTTGATCAATTCTATGTTGAACAACATCTTTATTAGTGGAAAAATGCCGAAGGAGTTGATAAGCTGGCAATTTCAGGTGCACAAGTAAGGTTACATCCAAGCCATAAACTAATTCAAAAGGACTTTTACCAGTAGCTTTCTTTTTAGTGATCCTATCTGCCCATAAAGCATACTTGATTTTGCTATCCCAAGATCTTTTATTATCCCCTACTATCTTTTTCATAATGGTTATGAGATTTTTATTACTTGATTCAGCAAGTCCATTACCCTGAGGATAGTAATTTGATGAATGAGATGAAACAATGCCATACTTGAAACAAAAAGATGAAAATTCTGAAGAACTAAAAGCCTTGGCATTATCAATAGTGATCTTAGCAGGGACACCAAGTCTAGTAATGATATTATTTTCAATGAAATCCATAATGACCTTTTTAGTGGCATTCTTAGCAGGGATGGCTTCAACCCATTTAGTGAAATAATCAGTAGCAATCAAAATCCATGAGTAGCCATTGCTAGAATATTCATGAAACTTCCTGATGAAGTCCAGACCCCAATGCTGAAAAGGTGCCTCCACAACGACATGTTGTAAGGGCAGGGCAACAAGCTTCTGTTTCCTAGTGAACAATTGGCAGGCTTGACAACTTCTAACAAACTTATGCACATCAGAAAAATCGAAGGCCAATAATAACCAGCTCTCAGAATTTTGTGGGCAATAGTTCTAGCAGCATAATGACCACCACAAAACCCTGAATGAAACTCAGAAACTAACGTCTTGGACTCAATTTCATCAACACACCTAAGTACTATGCCCTTAGGATTTCTCCATCCAAGGCCATCCTTCATGAGGCAATACTTAGTGGCTTTTAATCTAAGAGCCCTTCTCTTATGAGCGACTAAATGGTTAGGACATGCAAGATTTATCAAGTAATAAATAATGTCCTTGTACCACTCATGCTCTCCTAATCTCTGCAGCTCTGGTGAAGATGAATCGTTAAGACAAATCAAACCAAGAGTTTTTTCATTACCTTTGGTCATCATTTGAGCCAAACCTTGGCCTTTGACTAAGTTGGTGGGTCTAATCTCTAAATCATATTCTTGTATTTTAGTAACCCACCTAGCACAAGTCCCTAAGCAATCAGTTTGAGTTAATATATCTTTAACCGTAGAATGTAGAACAAAAGCAATGATTTTGGAATAACCCACATAAGTCTTGAAATGCTTAAGAGATTTGACTAAGGCATAGGCTTGCTTTTCCATGGTATTGTATTTTAATTTAGAATTTTGAAGCGCTCTACTCATGAAAGCAATACGTTGCTCGTGACCATCCTTATTTTTCTGTAATAAGACACCAGTAATGGTATCTTCAGAAGCGAAAGAGAAAATCATGAAATCCTTAGAGTAGTTAGGACTAACTAAAACAGGGGTTTTTGCAATAGCACCTTTTGATTTCCCGAAAAGCCTTTTTGCCATCTTCTTGCCAAACAAATTTTACATCTTTTTTCAGAAGACTTTGAATAGGCTTAGCTACTTCTGCGTAATTTGGAATAAATCTTCTAAGAAATTTTGTTTTTCCAAGAAAAGACTAAAGGGATTTAAGATTATGGGGAAGATGAATCTTTTGGATTGCCTCAACTCTTTCAGGATCAATCTTGATTCCATCTTTAGAAATGATGTGACCAAGTAATTTCCCTTCAGTTACTCCAAAAACATACTAAGCCAGATTTAAAGAAACCCCGTACTCTCTACATTTATCAAAAACTTGCCTAAGATGACTTATATGACTAATACCATCCTTAGAAAAAACAGTAAGATCATCCTGATAAATTTCGATAAACTTCCTAATTAAACCTTTGAAAGCATAATCCATAGCCCTCTGAAACGTAGCCCCAGCATTGGTTAACCCAAACGACATTCTAATATATTTGAAAGTACCCCATGGTGTGGTGAATGTAGTTTTGTGACGATCCTCCTTCTTAACCCATACTTGATTATATCCAGAAAAACCATCTAGCAATGACATCATTCCAGAACCAGTTACTCTTTGCAACATAGTCTCCATGTTCAGCAAAGGGTAATTATCTTTCTTACATGCTAGATTAAGGTTTTGAAAATCGACACAAAGTCTTATTGTACCATTCTTTTTCCTAACAATCACCAAGTTGGAACACCATGTTGAATGCCTCGTTTGAGCAATAATTCCTGCTGCAAGCATCTTTGAAAGCTCCTTTTGAACCAAAGGGGCTAGCTTAGGATTTATCTACCTAAGCTTTTGACGAAAGGGTTTAGCATTTTCATCTTTCAAAGAGATAGTGTGCTCCATGACATCTTCCCTGTAACCTTTTAATTCATCATAAGGAAATGCTAAAACATCCCGATATTCACGAAGTAAATTGGTTAACTTTTTTCTTTCTTCAACATTAGTACCCTTACCAATTTTGATAATCTTTGGATCCCTAGAAGTACCAATGTTTACCTCGATGTATTCGCCTGGATCCATTTTATTTTCTTCTTTCATCTTTGTGGCATCATGCCGATCAAAGTGTTGTTCTAAAGAAACCACATTCCTTAGAGTAGGATTTATGATATCTTCATGATCATCATATCCATCCTCCTTAGAATCTATTCGAAAATTTTCAAACTCATCCAAATTATCAAGAAAACGAATCACTTGTTTCTCGTCATAAAAAACCTTCCAATGCTTTGAGTTATCTGGAACAAAAGGCCTAAATATAACTTCCATTTTTATCTTATCCTTAATCAGCCCATCAGATAACAACAAAGTAGAAGCAACTACAACAAGCTCATCTGCCGAACTATTCTGCTCTCTTGGGATAGCCTCAAAGTCAAGGGCATCAAAGTATTCCATAGTATCCCATACAACATTTCTATAATTCTTTAACCTTTGATTTTTGCATGTAAATTTACTTTTAATTTGCATGATAATTAAGTCGGAATCCCCTTTGATGCTAAGCAACGTAACTTTTAAAGCTTTTTCCAACTCAAGACCCAACAACAAAGATTCATATTCAACAACGTTGTTGGTTGCTTCAAATTCCAACCGATAGGCAAATTTGAAAATATGACCAAGGGGAGATTTCAATACTATTCTTGCACCTTTACCATGCCTAGACGACGCCCCATCAAAATACATGTACCAAACTTTATCCTTGAGATCCCCTATCTTTTTATCAACCTTATCATTGGGAAGAATTATGGAATTAGATAGGATAGCATAATTCCCAATGTCAGATTGTTCTTTAATTATCTCATTATGAGGTCTCTTAGGATCTTCAACATGGAATCTTTTCTCAGGCTCTCTATTAAGTTTGACAAAACCATCACCTCTAGGAGAAGGAATCATAGCATATGACCAATTCATTTGAATACTCCCTCCTAGATCAATGGCCCATTTTCTTGATAGAAGCATACCCCAAGCATCAGGCACATCAACAACGACAATGTCCATAACAATCATAATGTCAGGGTAAACTGATAAATGAACCTGTAAATCCTTGATCAAACCGTGAACTTCAATCTTCTGAGAATCCATGGCACATATATTGTAGTAAGGCCTAGAAACTCTTAAATTAAGTTGTTCCATGACCCTCTTGGTCATGACACAAGATGATGCGTCAGAATCCAGCATGCAATTATTCAATTTGTACCCATTAACCATCAAAGTAATAAAGAATGGCTGATGATCCTTGTTATCTGAATCTAGACTTTGCAAATATATAGGAGCATCCTGATAATCAACCTCAAGAGCCTTCTGTTGAGAAACATTCACTTGAGGAGCTTCAATAGCTTTTAGTAACTTAGCCCTTTGGGAAGGAATCTTTGCAATCTCGGAGACAGGAACCTAGATTTTTGCATTATTAAACCAACTTCCCAGATCGACATCTAATCTAGAGTTTGAACCCGGGTTAAAAATTCGAGGGGGAATTTGATTCCCGCTTTGATCTTTATCCCTTCTCAGATAAGTTAAACCCTTATATTTAGGAATTTCCATGATTCGCTCCGGAGAAGGCTTATCACCATATAATTTAACCATCATATCATCTTCATTCTCAAAATTATTTATACTAAAAGCTGATGTGGAAGGCATAACATCTCGACTGTTTTCCTTAACTTCCATCCAGTCTTTCATAGACAAAGAAAACTCTTTACCCACACAATTTATTTGATTACCTGCCCCAAACATTCCATTATCCAAAATCCTTCTAACTATGGGGCAAGTAGCCTCCTCATGAAGAGCATCACAAGCCCGACAATAAGGCGGAGCGTCATCGACCAAATTAGTATGTTCAAGCGGATTAGGTGGTCTCTGCTCACTAGATTGACCTTTCTTCTGCCAATTGTTATTTCGATTATTATTATTATTTCTAGGCTGGAAATTTTGCGTTTGAGCTCTTTCCATTTGGACCAACCTATTCTGCAAAGTAGTTATTTCCTTAGCATGGTTAGAGGTTAATTTCGCTTGGTTAATCTCCATGCTTTCAATTTTTTGCAGTAATTTCTGAACAAGGTCGTTATCAGATTCTTGAACCTCTTTTCCTTTAGGTTCTTTCAATTTCATTGAAGCCCTATCAAAACCTGGGATTTCAGACTTCCCAGATGCTGCCTTATCTTTTTCAAGCTCTACTGCTAAAGCTTGACAATCCCTATAATCAGGAAGTTTAGCACGTCTTAACTCATAAGAAGGTTTAGGGCTAAAGGCATCAATATAAAAGTCTCGAAGAGATTTATCAGTAGGTTTATAATCTTGAGGTAATTCCTTAATGATATCATTGAACCGCTTGTTAAATTCTTCTGTGGTCTCTTTTTCTCTTTTTTTAATGATACTGATAGCTTTTATGAGATGCCTTCTCTCTTATCTCCATACTTTTCCTTAAATGCATTAACAATCGATTGCAAAGAATCAAATGAATTTTGAGTCTTTTCGGTAAACCAATCTAAAGCATCCCCCTCCAAGGTAAGAACAAAAAGGGTCATTTTTACATCTTCATGATTAAAATCAGTAGCCCTTGCATACTTACCTAGCCATGAACTAAAAGATTTTAGATGAGAATTAGCACTAACTGCATTATTGCCCTGAAAGATAGGCAATTTATCCATCCCATGCTTTGGAATACCATTGGGATAACCTTGAATGTTAGCAAAGTCACAAGGGGCGAATATGTCCATGATGTCGTGCTCGATTGGGCTAGTAAAAAGCAAATGGATATCAGAGAGGGCTTCTTGTCTGAGATTAACAAGAAGGGTACCACAAGAGAGTTTGTGTAATCGTATTCTGAGAGCCCTTTCAGGATCAGGAGCAGGATTAACCAAACTGCTTGGATGTCTTCTCATATACACTCTTGCTGAAGAGATGAAGTGGAGTCGCCACCCAGACAAAAAAGTCTAACTCGGAATAACCCGAAAGGAAGGAACCAAGGATAAGAAACTTATCCTGGCAAGAGACAAAATAATGAGAGGAAAGAGACGAGATGAGTGTCGAAGAAACCAAGGACAGAAAAAACTCTATCCTCGACAACGACACCAAAAAATGTTGTCGCACAGAATGTCTAGGCACTGTGACAACGCTCAGATCGGGGGCTGTCACCTTGATCCCCGATCTCTCCGTTTAAGCTGTCTCCCTACAACAAGCTAAGGGGGGTAGACCCTATGGAGAAATGGGATGAAGGAGAATCAGTCGGGAATCAACCGGTTTGGGAGACACAGCGAGGCAATCAAATACTGGATTAAGGCTTAGCAAGATTTAAATTTGATTAGATTTTAAATGATTAATACCAGTGCCTTATGGAGTCAATGATCCAAGTAACTGATTATCAACTGCTGCTTAGGAAACAGAGATGAAATCTGCCTATAATTCCACGATAAAAATCTTTAACAATCGCTTGAAAGTATTTGCAAAATGTCTAGCATGTAATGAGCATTAAATAATCTAAGCAATAACTATAGATACATGCAAGATATGCAACAGATGCACAATGTTCTAGCAATTAAATTTCTAGAGATCCAAATACTTCAAAACAACCACAAAATTTAAATGCTAACCAGTTTAGATCCTAAAATTTAAAGGATTATGCTTAGTGATCCAAATCTAGGAAATTCACCACTTTCCAATAGTTAATTTTTAGATATAAAAATTTAAGCACATTTAACTATAGAGAAATGACAAATACCACAAAAATTTACGTTTAGATCTTACCTTAGCACAAAAGACACCAAGAAGAAATTTTAGATTGCCAACTTAATTATTCCTTAGGTGAATTTCTCGATATGTTAAGCAAGACTAAATGTGACTGAAATAAATCGAAAAAGATTTAATAATTTGTTAAATTTTTTAATGGGCCAAAGGCCACATAAAAAAATTTAAAACCCTTAAATATGAAACTTGCTTTCGATTTAATACTCTAGGATTTCTTAAAGTGACAAAATATGAAGTCCCTTTCTTATTTTTTTAGTTTTTTGATTTTTAGGGTTTTTAGATTTTTTTTTTTTTCTTCTTTTATCAAAATATAACAAAATAAAAGAAACAAAAATAAAACAAACTCCAAACCTAATTCCCCTTTTTTAATTTTTTTTAATTTTTTAGGACCTTTTGAATTTAGAAAAAATTTAAAGTTAAACAAAGTATAAAATTTAAAATCGGACCTTTAAAAATGAAAATGGTAAAATCAAAACCAAAGATAAAAAAAATAAAAAAACACATGAATCCTATCCTAAACTATACGTAACACAAAAACGCGGAATGAAAGTAAACCTAAATTTCACCATGCATAATAGCAAAGATATCAAAATTTTATTGTTTTATGGTGTGCGCAGGTGATGGCAGAGGCGTGAGAGAGCTTTGATGGCATGAATGAAGGGTGAGCAACGGGGGCAGTGAGGAAGGCAAAGCAATGGCAGTGTTTGGAGGGGCCGCAGGTCGATGGCAGCGATGAGGGATGAGAGACTGCAGATAGACAGACGGGAGAGCTGTTGCAGGTGGCAGCGAATATGGAAAAGGTCGCGGGTAGTGAAGGAAAAGGGAGCGAGGACTTGCGGATGATGGTTGCGGACAAGCAGCGTATCCCTTCTTTTTTTATTTTTATTTTGCAGGCTTAGCTATGGCAACGGCACAGGACAGAAGGGAGTAGAACGTGAGGGAGTTGCGTAAGGATTTTCTTGCAGGTTTGCGTGGAATGGAGAGGAGTAACGTGTAGGTTGCAAGCTTCGAATGGGCTATGACAGTTTGATGCAACAATGAGAGGAAACGCAGGGGCTTGGTGTGAGCACTTACAGGTGGATGAGGGCTATGAGAGGGGTTTGCTGTAGGGACGTGGACAGGGATGATGGAAGGATGGAGCTGCAAATGAAGCAATGGCAGAGGGATGATGAGGATGCGGGTTAAGGACGCAGATATGGATAGTCGCTGGCAGTGAGAGCAAGCATGGATTTTGAGGGTTTGGAGATGAGAGAGGAGCTGAGGAAAATACGTAGGCAGAGAGGAGCAGCGATGAGGGTTTGGATAGCTGCGGGAGAAGGGGATTTGATCTGCAGCAAGGCGAGAGGAGCTGAAATTTCATAAACAAATCAGAATTTTCTGCTAGGAAAAACGACCTCAGGCAACAGAAAAACTAAAAACCCAGGCAGCAGACAGGAAAAGAAAACAACAGCCTAATAAACCCTTAAAAATTTCCCAGAGATTTCTGAATAAAATTTATATGTTCTGCTTCAGATTTATTACTTGAAACCCCTGTAAAATCGTCTCCAGATATAAAAAAAATAAATAAATTTAAACCCTCGACTGCCAAAATGATGCCCCTGCAAGAGATGATTCTGAGGCTAGATCTTACCCTCCAGGGCCTAGATCTGGCTTGAAAATCAAACTTTACCTTCTGATCTGCAACCTACTCTTAAAAACACAAACGCCCAAAAGTCCGATATACCAAAAAATTGAAATGCCAGAAACCCTAAGTTAGAATTTTTTTTTACAGATCTATGCATAGGAGTAGCAGATCTACCAGATTTGGCGAGTGTGAGTCCAACTCCGCTCCCAGGTCTAATAATCTGAGGCTCTTACAAGCCAGATTTATCAATTTAGCACAAATATTTTTTTTTTGAAATTTTAAATTTAAACGGAGGTGCTTCGCCCAAAACCCTTCTTGCATCAATAATGAAACTTCTTATGATAAGCCCGGGGTTCAATCAAGCTAGGCTCTTCAAGAATACTAATCGGGAGTTGGCTGGTCCAACTGAAAACTTCCTCGAACGCTCGATGATTTAAAAATCAGGAATTCCCTGCACAACTCAATTCAACCATTAACGTAGAGCGAGAAAACGATAATAAAATTCAGATTTAATAGAGATACCTGCTATTATATTCAGAACTTAAATTACCATTCAAACCCTAATGATCAAGCAAGATACCTGTGCTTAAATCACTCTTCATAAATCTATCATCAATGGCTAAAAGGAAATCTATGCACGAAAGTGATACATCTTACAGCATTTCCACAAAGAGTAACACTAGCAAAAATTAACCCTAAAGTCTTTATTTATTGCTCATGAAAAAAGATTACAAGAGAGCTTTCATTTAGCACACGACTCAAAGGTCGAATGATTTCAACTGACAACTGACCTCCTATTTAAAGATAAATCTCTCAACGGCTAGTTCAAGTGATCCTTGTCAAAGTGATTTCGACCGTTGATGAGGATCAAAATTTCTTTTAATCTCATCTGTTGAAATTTTAAATATTGAGGAAATTTCGAATTTTTCAATTAAATGCATTTTAATAAATTCAAAAATTAAAATTTTGCATTTATTTCCTCAAAATTTTGACTTTGACTTAACCCCAGGGACCCAAGGCATAAAATTTAGCAAAATAATCAATTAACCTTAGTCCCTGGACCTGTTAAGATTTAATTTTTTAAAGGATCCACGAATTTTACCTCTGGAAAATTTAAATTTACCTAAGACCTAGGACCTATGAGGGGATAAATTATTTTTCTAACACTCAAGACACTTTACATCATGATTTTTTACATGTCAAGTGGGAAAACCCATTTGAAAAAGACCCTCACAGACTACCCATTTCTGCGACACAAATATAATCCAGCAGACTAAGCAACTTGTAATAAAATAACCTAACCAAATAGTTAGGATTATTCCCAAATCACTTTTACACAGACTCGATCTATAACACTAGGACTTGCCTAAGATCTTGGTGACAAAATTCATTCCGGCTTTGGGGTAAGGCTGAAGGAAAACTCTGCCGACCATCCGAGAATGGATCGGTGAGACAAAAAACCTCCTGGAATGTAGATCGTTACCAGAAAAATAGGTTTACCTAGGCAATTACATACATGACATAGATATGCTAAGATTATTTACATCACATATATGCAGAATGGGTTTATATTATAATATGATAATCATGCTGAGGACGACACGGACACATTGATCAGTCGCTATCCCTTTTTGCGAAAAAGGGGGTGTACTTGTTAAAATTGGCAACTAGGGCCAAAATTCATATGGGTCATCTTATTAATGGCTGATAATATGTTCATTAGATTCCTCTCATCGAGAGGTGTAGGATTGATCTAAAGACCATCCGATTCCGATAAGTATTCATGGAGATATGAATTTATTTTGATTATGGAATTATTATCAAGCCGACCTACAACTCATGTAGGCTCAGAAGCCCAACAGTCGCATCTATTCAAACATCAACAGTTGTGTATAAATACAAGAGGACTTTTCCTCATTTGCACTCACTCATCTCATCACATCTCTCTCTCTACTACGCAGAAAAGAGTCTCTTCTCTACTGCGCAGAAAAGGGTCTCTCTCTCACACATGTGAAGCCGGAAGCTTCTGAAACTGAAGTTGCAACTGCAGATGCAAACTTTGACCAGCATGGACCATCAAACCTCCTCTTCTGATCTGCATTGTAGGTTCATCTGAACTTCCTATGAAGGCTGCAACTTTTGGTGGTGGAATCAAGTCGATTTGACAGATGGTTTGCGAGATATCGACTGCCCTAGTTTGAAGGAAGCTACTGAAACTGAAGCTGCAACTGCAGAAGTGAAGTTTGACCTGCGTGGACTAGAAGATCTCCTCATCTGAACTGCGCTATAGGTTCATCTGAACCTCCTCTAAAGGCTGCAACTTTTGGTGGTGGAATCAAGCCGATCCGACGGTCGGTTTGTGAGATATCGACTGCCCTAGTTTTGATGATGAAGCCGCTAATGCTGATGCTACTGATCTAGGGTTTGCTACTGCTGATATAAATCAGATTTATTGTACTATTTCTCTCTGCTGAATTATTGAAGATAAAAGAAGATTTGATCAAAGGGTTTCCCCACACATTGTGGGGTTTGTGCCTGGCTAGCCACCACATCTTGTGTCTCTTGCCTTGGCTTGTTTTCTGTCGATCGTTTAATGTTCTATCTGCACTTTACTTTATGTACATGTGATTGCTAATCTGTGGAATATAATAAGAAAAAGAAGTAAACTGTTATAAGCATAGAACATACCATAACTTAACATGGTATCAGAGCTGAGGTGAAGACAAAGCCCGAGCAAGAGCAAGAGCAATCACCGAAGAGAAGATTGGCAAGGCTATCCTAAAAGAACTATGGGGTCCTCAACACTCTTTCTTGTCAAAGACAAGCTCCGTGAGAAAGCTGACTATCACGGATGGAAGATGTCTATCGATCTAACCCTAGAAGATCAAGGAGTGTTGGACCATGTAAGAGGCAATATTGTTGAGCCTCCATCAAATGCATCCGCTGCTACCTGGAACAAATGGAAAAATGGAGAAGTCAAAACAAAGAAGATCATCCGGGACTCTATCGACAAGCACTTGGTGGCCTACATCTCTGAACTGGACACCTCCAAGGAAATCTACGATAGACTGGTGAGTTTATTTAAAGTCAATGATGCAAATCAAGTTTTGTTTCTTAGAAATAAGCTGAGGGAAATCAAGAAGGGTAAAGATGAGAGTATGCAAGCATACTTCTTAAGAATCACCGAGATCAAGAACGATCTCCTATCTATTGGGGAAACTATTACTGACAGGGAAATGGCACTCACAACTCTTGGAGGATTACCATTCGAATGGTACGTGTTCAGGACTACTCTTCTGAACAATAATGTAATTCCTGGTTTCAAGGAACTAATGGCTAGATGCATTCAAGAAGAAACAAGGGTAGAAGAGTAAGAAATGCCCTTGCCTAAAGGTCCTCTTGCTGCTTTTTCTTCTCATGCTAAGAAAAGAAATAATTCCGAGTCTAAATCAAAAGGAAAGGCTGGACCTAAGGGTGGAAGAAAAGGACGATGTTATATTTGCAATAAAGCAGCTCACTATGCAAGGGAGTGCCCCGATAGAAAGGACTCACATCGGGACAATGATCAAAATCCCTCTCATGGCAATCAAAGAAATGGCAAATCTAATAGCAGAGGTAAAAGGAGTGCTGGAAATCAAGGAAGAGGACAACCATTCAAGAAGGCTAGAAATTCCAGGTATGAATCTAACCTTGTTGACAATAAGCAGGATGAATATTATCTACCAGCTATTCTATCTACCTCTGCTTCTTCGGACTCAATGGGAATTTGGCTCATTGATAGTGGTGCCTCAAGGCACTTCACTGGTTACAAAGAAGTTCTCCATAATTTGATAGAAAAAGAAACTAATCTAGAAATTGTCCTTGGAGATGACATGAAATACCCCGTGAAAGGTGTAGGCAATGTTTCTCTCAAATTGAATCAAGGTAATACGATCCACTTACAAGATGTATTATATGTACCTGATCTCAAAAAGAACCTGGTATCCATCTCGGCAATGGAAGACAAAGGCTACAAGGTAACCTTCAGCGATGACAAGGTACATATATGGAAAAGTAATGTTAAAAATGCTTTCAATCTTGGGTTTCGAGTTGATTCTTTCTATCAGGTCGGTGGAAGTCTGCTAGGTGTCATGCCTTGTGACACAACTCTTCAGTCCGAACTTTGGCATCGGAGGTTTGCCCACCTTCATTACAAAGCTCTACCCGATGTAAGACAGATGGTAACAGGGATGCCCGAATTCCGAGTAGAGAAAGAAGGTGTATGTCCAGGATGTGCCGAAGGAAAGCTCAAAAGGGGACCATTCCCCTCAAGCCAAAGCAAGACCTCCGATATATTACAGTTGGTTCACTCAGGCATACCTGAGGCTGGCATTAAGAGGGAGACTACTACTCCACATACTCCTGAGCAGAATGGTGTGGTGGAAAGGAAGAACCGTACGATTGTGGAAGCTGTCCAGAGACTTCCGAAGTTTCTATGGGTAGATAATGTAACAATGCCTGATGTGGAGGAACCCATGGATCCTATTTATCCACCTGAGCCTTCCTCTTCTAGGAAGAGGCCTTCATGGCTTAGGGGGTACTCGATGATGCTGAAGGACATGCTGCACCCTGAGGAACCTTTCGTGAAAGTAAGAAACCTAACAGGTATCAGGGATACCTGACCATCATGAGCACGATTATACAAAATGAGCCTTCATCATTCTCAGATGCCGTCAAGCATCAAGTATGGAAGGATGCTATGACCGAAGAATATGAGTCTATTATGAAGAATGATGTCTGGGAAGTAGTTCCTAGACCCCAGGACAAGACAGTTGTCACGTCAAAATGGCTTTACAAGATAAAGCATGCAGCAGATGGAAGTACGGAAAAGTATAAGGCTCATTTTGTTGCTCGTGGTTTCTCCCAGAAGGAAGGTATAGACTATGATGAGATATTTGCACCTGTTGCCAGATATACGACCATCCGCTCAATCATAGCCCTTGCGGCTTCACAAGGATGGAACCTACATCAGATGGATGTCAAGACCGTGTTCTTGCATGGTTCGATCAAAGAAGAGGTCTTCGTGGAGCAACCCGAAGGAGTTGAGATCTATGATAAAAAATCTCATGTATGCAGGTTGAAGAAAGCTCTCTATGGGCTGAAGCAAGCACCTTGAGCATGGTATGAGAGGATTGATAGCTACTTGATGAAGCTGGGATTCACTAGGAGTGAAGCTGATCCTAACCTTTATTTTAAGGTTGAAGATGACAAACCTCTCATACTGGTGCTGTATGTGGATGACCTCTTTCTAACAGCTGCAGAACCTCTCATTCACAAATGTAAGAGGGAGTTGGCTTCTGAATTTGAAATGAAGGACCTAGGATCGATGCACTATTTCCTAGGACTTGAAGTGTGGCAGAAGCCAAGGGAAATTTTCCTATCTCAAGGAAAATATGTGGTAAAGATATTGGAAAGATTCGATATGATGGACTGCAAGCCTGTGACTACCTCGAGGATCTTAACTTTTAGAAGTTATATGGTAGTGATGTTGAACCAGATTTGGGAAATGCCTCTGAGTTTCATAAACTCATTCGCATTGATGTTCTTGGTGAACCTTCGTCTGAACATATGTTTTGCAGTCAGCATTGTGAGCTCATATTTGGTTGAGCCTCACTGGATTGATGACAAGAATCTTCTGAGATGTCTTCATGGCACAATCACTTATGGGTTAAGATACATTGCCGGAAATGTGAGATTTCTTGGATACACTGATGCTGATTGGGTAGGCAATGTGGAGGACCGTAAGAGCACTTCCGGGTGCTGTTCATCCTTGGGATCTGCTTCGATATCTTGTATGAGCAGGAAGCAGAAGTCGGTGGCTTTTAGCACCACCGAAGCAGAATATGTTGCTGCTAGCATTGCCCCCTGTGAGGCAGTCTGGTTGCGAAAGCTCTTCAATGAGCTGTTTGAATTTACATTGGTTACCACCGTGATCCTATGTGACAACCAGGGTGGGATTCGTTTGTCAGAGAATCCCGTATTTCATGATCGCTCCAAGCGTATCGATATTAGGTATCACTATACTCAAGATATGGTGCAGCAAGGAGCTATAAGGCTCCAACATATCGGTACAGATGAACAGTTCACCGACATTCTAACAAAGCCCCTAGGAAAATTCAAATTCCTGACTTTTCGAGAACAACTTGGTGTTGTTCAAAGACCCTTCGATGAGGGTCTTGTATGATGCATTGAGCTCTGGGAGCTCCGGGGGGGGTGTGAGGTACTTCTTGGAGCAACATATGACCACAGGGTGATTCACCATCCCCTGGTGGTGTACATGTACACCCCGTGGCGACTATGTAGCAGGATGATTGGTTCTCCTATGAGGCCTGGATTGATGTGTTCTCCATGGCGATTGTAGCAGGATTTATGTGTTCTCCTGTGAGGCCTGGATTGATGTGTTCTCCATGGCGATTGTAATAGGATTGATGTGTTCTCCATGGCGATTGTAGCAGGATTGATGTGTTCTCTTGTGAGGCTTGGATTGATGTGTTCGCCATGGCGATTGTAGCAGGATTGATGTGTTCTCCTGTGAGGCCTGGATTGATGTGTTCTCCATGGGGATTGCAGTAGGATTGATTTGTTCTCCTGTGAGGACTGGATTGATTAGTTCTCCTCTCGAGGCATCCTACCCATGCAGTCTAGGACCCATGGGAAGCACCTCTCATCTGATCAATGAGTAGGGAAATGAAGTTAGGGACCATAGTATTACCGATGGACGCATCTCTGTATCTACCGTACTCCCTATGCTAGAATGACCTCCATTGATCTGGGATCAATGATACTGGTCTGGGATCAGTGGTAGGAGTGGTACATTCTATGACACCGACTTCGGGTCGGTTGTTACTGGTCTGGGACCAGTGGTACGCACTCTGAGACTGACTTTGAGTCGTGGAGGATGTTACTGGTCTGGGACCAGTGGTAGGAGTTGTACTCACTATGACGTTGACTTCGGGTTGGTTGACACTGGTTTGGGACCAGTGGTACATACTCTGAGACTGACTTTGAGTCAGTATGATACATCCTCGATCATTTCTTCTTCTTCATAATTCGGACAAAAGTAGAGCAGAATAGAACAAAGCAGAGCAGAGCCGTACAGATCAGTATAGGGCAGAACAAGACAAAGCAGAACAGGTAGAATAGAGCAGAGTAGGGCAAGGGTTAGGCTGTACAAGGCAGTGCTTTTGATGGATGAATAGTAGCGATCGACAGACAGATTGCAAATGAAGTTCTCCCTAGTTGAGAGGGAGTGTTAAAATTGGCAACTAGGGCCAAACTTCATATGGATCATCTTATTCATGGTTGATAATATGTTCATTAGATTCCTCTCATCGAGTTGTCTAGGATTGATCTAAAGATGATCCGATTCCGATAAGTATTCATGGAGATATGAATTTATTTTGATTATGGAATTATTATCAAGCTGACCTACAACTCATGTAGGCTCAGAAGCCCAACAATGACATCTATTCAAACATCAACAGTTGTGTATAAATACAAGAGGACTTTTCCTCATTTGCACTCACTCATCTCATCACATCTCTTTCTCTCTACTGTGCAGAAAAGAGTCTCTTCTCTACTGCACATAAAAGGGTCTCTCTCTCACACATGTGAAGCCGGAAGCTGCTGAAATTGAAGCTGCAACTGCAGGTCCAAACTTTGACCAGCGTGGACCATCAAACCTTCTCTTCTGATCTGCGTTGTAGGTTCATCTGAACTTCCTCTAAAGGCTGCAACTTTTGGTGGTGGAATCAAGTCGATCTGACAGACGGTTTGCGAGATATCGACTTCCCTAGTTTGAAGAAAGTTGCTGAAACTGAAGCTGTAACTGCAGAAGTGAAGTTTAACCTGCGTGGACCAGAAGATCTCATCTGAACTGCGCTATAGGTTCATCTGAACCTCCTCTAAAGGCTGCAACTTTTGGTGGTGGAATCAAGCCGATCCGACGATTGGTTTGTGAGATATCGATTGCCCTAGTTTTGATGATGAAGTCGCTAATGCTGATGCTGCTAATCTAGGGTTTGCTATTGCTGATATAAATCAGATTTATTGTACTATTTCTCTCTGCTGAATTATTGAAGATAAAAGAAGATTTGATCAAAGGGTTTCCCCACACATTGTGGGGTTTGTCCTTAGCTAGCCACCACATCTTGTGTCTCTTGTCTTGGCTTGATTTCTGTCGATCATTTAATGTTCTATCTGCACTTTATTTTATGTACATGTAATTGCTAATCTGTGGAATATAATAAGAAAAAGAAGTAAACTGTTACAAGCATAGAACATACCATAACTTAACAGTACTGCTATGGGTCGTTGACACGTAGTGGTCAACACACCCCATCCATTACTTCTCCCACCTGGGTCCACATTCCTCCATCGGGTCAACATAGGGTCAGCTCACCCCTTCCCCTTGCCCACACCTTGGGTCATGGCTTGGAATGAAACCCAGAAGTTGATGCAGCTAAAAAGAATGTCAAAAGCATATATGGCCACATCCAAGAGGAAAAGTACCACAAAATGCAAAAGATGGCCTAGACAAAAACATTTAACACGTGGGCAAAAGCCATTACATGAAGCTCTAGCCCATCATCATGGCCATCACCCTGGTTCCTTTTACCCACCACTTTGTGGGTGATATCCCCAAGAGAATTTTTTCTCCAAGATGAGCCTCAGTCGGCAACCATCAGCCCCTTGATGCATCCTACTAGCTCGTTGTGCCATTTCTCTGCCACCTGAGCCAGCGATGTGGTCCCTCACCCACCTGTATTGATCGTATGTTTGAAGGTGGGCCTCCCGAATCTAAAGGTATGTCTTTTCATTTGGTAATTGAGTGTTGGGTTTACTTACCACAGATACTTCTGGGTATGGATTGATGGGGGGATTTGGTGGAAAGAGTGGGCTTAGTTTGTGTTCCTGTCGCCTTGATCTCTTTTGGTTGTTACCCTTGTATCTTAGTCCCGTGGGATCTCCTTTATTGACCATTCGGTTCTAGGGTGGTACTACTTGAGAAACCCTGACTTTGGGTGTGTGGTCCCGCTCCTTTACCCACACATATTACTTGCTTTCCACTCACTATACCCCCATTCATCTTTTCTCCCATCCTGGGTCCACATTCCTATTTTGGGTCCACATAGGGCTAGCCTCCCTAGCCCCTTGCCCTCACCTTGGGTTAGGCCTAGAATGATGCCCCGAAGGTTGAAGCAATTAAAAGAAAAGAAAAAAGCATAATTGGCCACATTTAACAGGAAATTGTACCACAAAATGTAAAAGATGGTCGAGACAAAATAATTAGCACGTGGGCAAAAGCCATTGCATGAGCTCTACCCCAATCCATGGACATCACCCTGGTTCCATAGGCCCTAGGTGAGCCTCCTCTATCATTAGGGAACCCATGATTGTCCCAACCCCTAGAGGGCAATAAACTGCCTACCTAAAAGGGGGTAATCACTGCTATATCTTACACATCATGCTCTTGTCTTTTGAGGCCCGAGAAGTTAATTAAATAAAATTCATAAAATGAAAAAGGTATATAAAGAAGGGTGGAAAAATCAAGGATGGGGCACCTCATGTACCACGATTGCTCCCTCCTGTACATTACATACCTAGGTGTGGGCTTCCCCTTATCTAGCTATCCCTATGCCCCATTATGTGGCCCAGTACTGCCCCTCTCATTCCCTATTCCATCTCACTTATTTGTCACATGCCACCCCCATTAGAGGGATGTACCTTGGACATACTATCCCCTTTAAGGGCTGAAACCACCTAATAAGGTATTTGGCTAACCCCCTTTGGAGCCTAGAGACACTAGCACATGCCAAAGCCCACTACGGAAGGGCATGCCATTATGAAGTGCTTGTGAAAATTTCTAATACGAAATTCCCTGCAGTAACTGATTTATTTCACCTACTTATTTCTCACAATAAGTTATTTACGAAAGCCTTTAGTACACATTAAAATAAATTCTACTGCAGCTATCAAATAATTACATAGAGTAAATAACAGTGATATACAAGCACAAGAATCAATCACATCAACACAGTTGTTTTTGGACAATTGTCCCCGGAAAAACCCAATGTGGGAAAACCAGTGCAGCAGATAAGGGTTTTATTAATCTTCAGCAACAATTGCTTTACAAGGAATGAATTTACAGATAACTGAGACACTTCTGAATAAAAACACCTGAGACAATGTTTCTCCTCCTCCTATAGAAGTTTTGACACCTTGGAGACCCTTCTCCCACCTCTACGTCACTTCTGCGTCAATCTGCGTGAGAACTGCGTCTCCAATGGTGCTGCCTCCTTGCTCTTCCCTCTACGCTGTCTCTCGAATGCACTGCGTCACCTCCTCCTCAATCACTGACTTCTTCTGATGCCCTCCTCTTCCTTCACCCTGCAACTCTCCCTCTGAAATCGAACTCCTCCTTGAGAATTGATTTCCCTCGGGGTACTGAGTATTTACCTGGTGTATCTCCAAATGACTCTCAAAGTCTTCTTTTATACTTTTCTTGTTGATGAATCAACGACCGAGATTAAGTCTCTAATCAGCGGCTAAGCTTAAGTCTCTAATCCTAGTCTCTTAGAAGCTTCTCACCCATATCTTTATTAATACCCATTAATATTTTTATTTTCCTAAGCTTAAACTTACGAACCGATTAAAAATATTAACTATTTTAATAACTCCTCATCCGGGTGGAATTTCTCCAAACGATTTCTGGGTCTTGGAGATCTCATGTGTTCTAGCCCCTCCACAAAATTTTGGAGCTAGAGCACATCCGATGCTACCCAAAAATCAACAATGCCCTCGTTGTTATCCATGATTTGTAAGCTCTTTTACACGATTATTTTAATGACTCATTGTACTGGAAGCCTAGGGACGCATTGGATCTTACGTAGGGTTACAGGTGGTTTCCATTTGGGTTTGGTCTCTCTATATGGGATCCTAACCCCAGAGGTCTACATTAGCACATGTAGGGTGTGCATAGAGAGCCATTGGCCTCCACAAAAACAAACATCACTCCACGGATCTTCATGGATGATCAAAGATTACTAGCGATCCACTTTTGGGATGATGATGATATGCGTGGTACATTATGCCCAACAAGCCCCCACGGAGCCCCACACTCTTGACAGGTGTCCCAAGACTTGTACGATGTCATGCAACATTCATTCATTTCACCACTTGGACCCTTGCATAGGATCTCCGATTCATATCGAGACCCGCGGGGTCATCTATGTGCCCTCATACCGACTGGGAGCACCGCAAGTCTACTACTTGGAGAATAAGGGGCCACCCCCTATCCATCATATTCCGAGGAATTTATTCCTCAATATGGCACTTCAGGATATTGTTGAGCCTTTAGAGGGCCCTATGACATGCACATATTATTATTTGGCCCCTTGTGAGGCTTATTTTTACACTTATGAGCTAGTTTGGTGGGCTTGTCACCAATAGGGGTTTTATTTGCACATTATTTTATCATTAGGGGCTAATGTAGGCCCATAGGCTAATTCAAACTCCTTAGGAGGCTATATATTGATGTTAGATACACTCATTTGTATCATCACTTGACTTGGGATCTCTCTAATCATAGAGAATTTTTGCACTTTTTCCTTGGTGGATATTTTTGGAGATGGATGAATTTTGATGTATGGATTTGGGCTATTTCTCGTCTTGGAGCTTTATTGAGCAAACGAAATGTTGGTTGGATATACTCTATAACGTTGTAAGTAAATTTTGATGTTATTATTCTTGTTGCTGCATATTGCTAAAATTAGGGCTAGTTGCTGCATTATCGAAATGTGGAATTGAGCATGTTTTAGCTAATTTAATGTATGGGCCAATGTTATATGAATGAAATATCCTAGAGATTTATTTATCTCGATAAGCTTGCATCATTTGTTTTGAAGTATAAATGCTTGAATGTCACTTTTCTTTTCTTTCTCTCAACATTGAACGAAGTTGACTTTCTGGGCCTCCTTGATCAAGAAACCAAGTTCTTACTCATCACTATCCTTGACTCCATATGCCTAAGTGAACTAGGCACTGATCACTCAAAAAGGTTGATCATTTCAACCCTTTTTTAACCATTTTCCCCTTTTTCCCCAAGTCTAGCCCCATTAGGTCACCTAGGGCATCAATTTCCCGGGAGTTGACTCAAGGAAAAAATTCTATCTCCTATAGGCTACTATGCTAGTGGGTCCCCTCCCTCTCCTCCAAATTTGAGGCAATTCTAACGATGGAATCTCAAGCCTTAGCTCTAGGATCAAATTGTGCCTAGGCATCCCCAAAGCTAGACCTCAATAGGATCAATTCAACCTTTTGAATAAAGCATTTTTGTTTGGTCCTTTCCCCTCACCTTTTCCAGAATAGGAACATCATTGGTTGCTACATTCCATCACCAAACCTGGGCTGGGTCCACTTGGCTCCTTGTGGTCCCACTTCTAAAAAAAGACTATTTGTCAAGGACCATTTGGGAATCCAATTTTCCCAAGGATTATAGGGATTGAGAAAATTGTTCATTAGCCTATCCTTTCCCCCTCAACCCTCCAATCCCCACCCCTTATCCCTGGTGGATCAAGTCCCTTGCTTAAAGAGCAAGCAAGCTCCATTCTTCACTACATCCTTAAGAAAGGGTTTTCAGGGTCACTTCTCACCTATCCATTGACATATACTTTACAAGTGAATCCCTACACTACCAGGACTCCTCCCATCGGTGAAAGTCTGTAAAGAGCAGGGAGGCTTAGCTGTGGTGACAGTGGGCTAAGCCTCCACTGTTGCCCTTAACCTAGCAGTCGCCCTCTTAGGAACCCCTTTAGGCCCCTTGCTGGTTTGAGTGGTAACAGTTCTAAGAGGTTCTATGAACCTTCCTTTATCATATAGGAATCCATGATTGTCGCAACCATTGGTGGGCAATGAACTGCCCCACCTTGAAGGGGGGAATTCACTGCTATATCTTATACATAATGCTTTAACCCCTTAAGCCCGAGCAATTAATAAAAGAAAATCATAAAAGGGCAAAAGGCATAAAAGAAGGGTGGAAAAATCAAGGCCGGAGCACCTCATGTACCACGATTGCTCCCTCCTATACATTATAAACCCAAGTCTGAGCTTTCCTCTTATTGGCCACCCTTGTGTCCCAGCATGTGACCCGGGGCTGCCCCCTCTCATTCCCTACATCAATCACCTATCTACCACATGCCATCACCTTTTGATAGATGTACCTTGACTATATTAACCCCTTTAGAAGTAGAAAGCTCCTAATAGGGCACTTGGTTAACCCGATTGGGAGTTTAGGAGACATTGGCACACCCAAAGCCCATTATGGAAGGGCAGGCCATTATGAAGTCCCCACTTGTGGTCCATGATTAGGTAAGCTCATTTATTCGATTTCTCTAATGACTTGTTGTACTGGAAGCCCAAGGGATGTGTTGGATCTTATGTAGGATTGCATATGGTTTCCATTTGGAGTTTGGTCTCCCTATATGGAGTCCTAATTCTCCAGAGGGATACATTGGCACATATATGGTGAGCATTGAGAGCCATGGGTCTCCACAATAGCAGATTTCACTTCATGGATCCCCACAGCGATTTAGAGATTGCTCGTGGTTCACTTATTGGACGAGGAGGATGCGCCTGATCCATCATGTCCAGCTGGCCCTAGATCTACACCACACACTTGGCAGATGATTTACGACTTCTACGATGATGTGGCATCTCCTACATTGTCATCCTAGCCCTTGAGGGCAACCTACAGGCATCTTCGACTTGTTTGGAGACCCATGAGGACACTTGTGTGCCCCCACAGTCATTTGGAGCACCACAGGTTATTACAAGGGGCCAACCCCTTGTCCACACTTCTGAGGGTCCTATTCTTTATTGTGGCACCCATGGACCTCATTAGGCCTCTTAGAGGGGCCTACGACATGCATAGATTATTATTTTTCCTCTTGAGAGGCTTACCTTTTCATTTGTGAGCTAGTTTGGTGGGCTTGTCACCAAAGTTAGGTCATTTGCACATTATTTTAATTTTAGGGGCTAATGTAGGCTCATTAGCTAAACGAGCTCCTAATTGGTGTACAAAATTACAAATAGGAGGTAGTTGGATTCATTTGTATCATCACTTGACTTGGGATCTCTCTATCTTTAGAGGATTTCACACTTTTTCTTGGAGGATTATTTTGGATGATAGATGAATTTTGAATTAGGCACTGGTCCCTCAAAAAGGGTGATCATTTTAACCCTCTTTTTACCCTTTTTCCCTTTTTCCCTAGGTCTAGCCTCATTAGGTCACCTAGGGCATCAATTTCCCAGGAAACTGGCCACAAGAAAACTTCGATCTCCTAGATACAACTGCGCTGGTGGGTCCCCTTGCTCTCCTCCAAATTTGAAGCAATTTTGACGGTGGAATCTTTGGATACCTCAAACCCTAGCTCTAGGATCAAGTTTTGCCTAGGTGTTCCCAAGGCTAGAACCTAGTAGGATCAATTTGACATCTTTGGGAGAAAATTCTTGTTTGATCCTTTCCCCTCACCTTGGCCAGGTTAAGAACATCATTGGTTGCCAAAATCCATTCCCTAACCTGGGCTGGGTCCACTTGGCCTCGTGCGGTCCCATTCTTCACCAAAGCCTATTTAGCAAGGACTACTCGAGAATCCAAGTTCTCATAAGGATTTTAGGGATTGAGAACATCTTTTATAGGTCTTATACTTCTACCTCAACCCTCCAATCCTCATCCCCTTTCCCTAGAAGATCAAGTCCCTTGCTTGAAGAGCAAGCAAGCCCTATCCTTCAAACTCTTCTGGAAAGGGAATCATTTGAGTCACTCCACCCCTTCATTGATCTATACTTTATAAGTGACCTCCCAACTACCGGGTCTCCTCCCATCGGTGAAAGTCCGTAAAGAGTAGGGAGTCTTCGCTGTGGTGATAGTGGGCTAAGCCTCCATAGTTGCCCTTGACCTAGTAGTTGTCCTCATAGGAACCCCTTTAGGTCCCTTGCTAGTTTGTGCGATAACAGGGCCACATGACCACTGGGTCCACAAGGCTTTGGTACTCCCCTCCCCTTGTCCACATGTCTGGGTCAGGCCTGGAATGATGCCCCAAAAGTTGATGCAGCTAAAAAACGAGGATAAAAGCATAAAATGACCACATACAAAAGGAAATAATACCACAAAATGCAGAAGATGGCCTGGACAATAAAGTTTAGCATGTAGGCAAAAGCCAAGCATGAGCTCTATCCCTTATCATTATGGCTATCACCCTTGTTCCTAGGGCCCCTATGAGTGTCCCCATACAATTGAGAAGAAGGATTCATCCAGACTACACATTTAACTAAAAGTAACCAAGATTTTGCACCCCACCTAGTTTAGTTTTGTATTTCATATTTCTAACTTTCTCTCTCGTGGCATATTATTAATTGTGGGCATTTCATTTTCCTTGCAATATCACATTGACATGCTTGTACTTATCTTTGATTAACTTATTATGTATCTAGATTGTCATACTTTACCTGAGCATTTCCTTTGAAGTACAAGTTATCTTCAGTTTTGCAAGTTATCTTTAATCACTCATATTGTGCCATCTCTTTTGTACTAACACTTCTTGCAGCATTGTTGTTATTGCAACTTGAACATCTATTTACTTGCAAGTCTCAAAATTTCCATCGAGCATTGTTAAGGCACTGGTCTATCTGCCTCATTGATCGTAATTGAAATCCATTTTAAAACATTTCTTATAAACTCTTACACTTGCTCTAATTAATAATCAAGTTGCACTAATAACAATTGCCTTGCCCTTAGATCTCCAAGACTTGTTGCTTTTGTTAATCTAGGTTGTCATTGATGTTAATATGGCAATATTCTGGACAGTAAACAATGATGTGAAGCCAAGTAGAGTAGATCCATGAAGCAACAGGAGTATGTCAATATGGCAATATTCTAGGATACTAAATGATGATATGAAGCCAAGGAGAAGTAGAGCAGATCCGTGAAGAAACAGGAGCAAGAAGCCATGAGGAGAAACCAGAGGAAAGCCAAGACAGTCAAGCCATTGGAGAGAATATCAGAAGTCATAGGAGCTATTAGAGCAGAGCTATCAAAGCAGAGAAGAGGTATTGGAGCGGTATCGGAAGCCACAGGAAAGCCAAGTTAGTGTAAGAGCGGGAGATTGAGGAGGAGCCATATCGGGAGTATCGCATGTAATATATGCCAAAGAAGAACTGCAGAGTATCAGAGGAGTTAACAGAGGAGCCATATCAGACCAGAGAAGAGCGGAAAGTCAAGGGAGCTGAGATGATTAGGTTTTGAGTGAGAAGCGAGAGGTTGAGTGTTAGAGGGGGTTTGAGATAGAGGTCAATTTATTGTTGTAATTGAGCCGAGAGGGCAAGACTCGTGCTTGGTGTGGACTCTCGTTACTCTGTGTATCCATGTTCAACAGTTAACTGGGTATTTCTTTGTATTCCCACTAAAAAACATAAATCTCAGTGCTTAATGCTTTTATTCACAAATCATGATTATCTTGTGATTAAGTGTTAATCTCGTGGTTAAACGATTAAGCGCTTTATTTAAGTGATTGATTAATGCACATGGTTATATTCCAAAAAGCGGGTTTGTAATAGTGGCAGTGGTTATTGGGTGGACGCTAGGCAGTAAGCGGTATTTAGAGGAACTCCCCAATTCCATTAACCAAGCGACACGTAGCACTCGGGTGGAGAGAGAAAACCACCTTTTCGGGTGGTTATTTCCCTTGCAAGTGGCTCACCTGAAATGCATGTAGGTCGTTGGATCTAGCGCGGGTTGATCGATGGCGAAGGATCAACGGATGATTTTGGGTTGATCGGGTTAAGTCGGGACCGTTAGAGATCTAGAGAGAAGAGATCGACGACGCAACAAGCTTCCGATGGATTGTGTTGATCAAATCGATCGTTGATCGTCAGATCTAATACAGAAGAAATCGACGATGCGAAACAAGGACCACTATTATAACATGCCTTAATGTTATATTGCGTCCGCTGTGTCGGAAGGTATGTATCGCAAGTTATAAAGGGATGGCACGACTTGTAAAAGATCTCCAGAAAGTTGCAATTGCGATTGGATAGTGACGTGGCATGTGGGACCTCTCTGTTGGTACAACCTCTCCAATGAAATCCTCCGTAAATAATGATTGAGTCTATTGTATAAATATTAAAGAAAAAAGGGCCTCTCTGATATTTTTTAATATGCAACATTTCTTTGTAATTCGGCTTCTCTTCTGAATTTACGTGTCCTGTGAGTATTGGAACACTCGAATAGAAAGAAGGAAGCCGATGGTCCAGCAGGATAGAAAGAGGCCGAAGGTCCAGTAGGACAGAAGGAAGATGAAGGTCCAGCCAGACAGGAGGCAGTCGAAGGACGAGCAACTCTGTTGATTGTGTTACCTTGTGAAAGACTCAGACCTGTGATGAATTAATCAGGTACATAATGCATTCTGAAGAACAATTCTATGATATAATAAATAAAGTTTTATCTGACATCGTTTGAAGGGAGCAGTAGCCAGCACTGGCATTGAAGCATATGTGATTTTGTTTCTGGGAAGTAAGAGAACAGTGAGAAGCAGTCACGCCTGAAGCATTTACTGTGACTGGTAGAACAGAGGCTTGAAACAGAGAGTTGGTTCTCATGCAGAGGCCGAAGGTCCAGCAGGACAGAAGGAAGATGAAGGTCCAGCCAGACAGGGGGCAGTCGAAGGACGAGCAACTCTGTTGATTGTGTTACCCTGTGAAAGACTCAGACCTGTGATGAATTAATTAGGTACATAATGCATTCTGAAGAACAATTCTGTGATATAATAAATAAAGTTTTATCTGACATCGTTTGAAGGGACCAGTAGCCAGCACTGGCATTGAAGCATATGTGATTTTGTTTCTGGGAAGTAAGAGAATAGTGAGAAGCAGTCACACCTGAAGCATTTACTGTGACTGGTAGAACAGAGGCTTGAAACAGAGAGTTGGTTCTCGTGCAGAGCTTAGTACAGCTAATAGTAGACTCACTAAAGCTGTGTGGAGACATTATCAGAGATTATGATGGCTATTTGATATTATCATTAGATAACTTTTGCAGACTCTGTGTGGACAGTATGAAGAGTTGTAAAGACTTCTTCATATGAAGACTGGTTGCGATTGATGCTATAGCATGGAGACTACGGTGAAGCTGTAAATAGACAAAATTCAGTAAAGAAGAGTTTTGGGAGCAAAGAATCACTATCAAACATGCCTTGACAAGATTGGGTCGGAGCCCTTGGGGTTGGAGCCTCAGAAGTGGAAGGATTGGTGTCTTTGGGGTTGGTGCCTCAGGAGTGGAACGATTGGTGTCCTTGGAGTTGGTATTCCTATATCCAAGGTTGGTGCCTTGACAGTAGAGGGTTGGAGCCCTTGAGGTTGGTGCCTCAGAACTGGAAGGATTGGTGTCCGGGGAGTTGGTGCTCCTAAGTCCAAGGTTGGTGCCTTGACAAAACAGAGTTGGTGCTCTGGAGGTTGGAGTCTCACAAAAGTCCAAGTTGGTGCTTGGCAACGGATTGGAACCATATATATTGTATCTATTTTATTGCAAAGATTATATTGATAAAATCATTTATTCTTGTTGTTCATCTTGTGTTCTGAATATACATGTTTTATCTGGTAAAATAACAGTTGAAAAGAAATACTGATTCACCCCCCCAGTATTTCCAACAATTGGTATCAGAGCCAGTACCTTCATTCAAAGCCTAACAACTTGAAGGTTGATTTTTAGAACACAAATGGTGAAGTCAAGGAAGAAAGTCTCCAATCCTCCTAAGGATGTGTCTCCCTCTATCACTAAAATAGAAGAGAATCAATTTGAGGAGGCTCCATGGTTCAATGGGAATTTTAATATATGGGAAGCAAGCATGAGGAGTTTCTTAAAGACTCAAGGCATTGAAATCTAGAAATCAGTGATTGTTGATAGCATGATGGATGGAGAATCCAAGGAGTACAATGCAAAAGCAATGAAGGCAATCTTGAATGGGCTACCTGATTCTATAAAGAACAATTTAGGAAAATGTTTGTCAGCGAAGGTTATATGGGACAAACTTCATGACCTTCACTCAAAAGGAGCATTGACCATGACCATCAGTCAAGAAGATGATGGAAATCAAGAAGGAAATCCAGAACCCATCACAGAAGCTGAAAATGAGAATGATGATATCAAGGCTAAAGAAGGTCTAGAAGATGAAGAGAATGAAAAATATTTGTAGAAGATCTCCTCGCTCAACTTATGGCTACCATGGAAGAGATTATCAATTTGAAAAAGGAAAACGAGGAACTTAAGAAGAAAGCACTAGCTGGTGACCAAGACCAAACAAGGAAGAAAGTTGACCTTGTCAAGCTTCAAGTACAAGAAAGGGATGAGGAGCTTGCCAAGCTTAAGAAGGAATTTCATCAAAGCAAAAGAAAGCAACATGAAGAAGTCATATCCATGACAAATCAATTGGATAAAGCAAAGAAATGGAAGATACCTTGTCAAGTCAACTTGAACGAAGGCACAAGAGCTTGAACAAACTTGAAGAAGAGATTGGTCAATACAAGGTAGAGGTCTCCTCTCTCAAATCTCAACTACAAGAAGCAAGAAAGTTAGCACAAGGAGCTGAGAAGACAATGGAAGCATTGGCAATCATAGAAGAACAGGTTGATGAAGCAGAAAAGGAGAGAAACACCATGATATGTCAACTAAAAGCAAAGGATGAAGAAATTTTCGAATTAAAATCTAACATCAAACTTCTCAAGGCCAAAACATGTAAAGCTACAAGGATCAAGGAAGAAATGGAGAGCAGTCTAGCAAAGGAAAATGAAGAAATCTTCAAAATGAAGTCAGATATCATCTCCCTTAAAATAGAAGCAAATGACGCTGCTCATATCAAGGAAGAGACTGAGAAACAACTTGCTAAGAAGAATAATGAGTGTGAAAGATTGGAAGAAGAGATTGTCTTCCTCAGGAAAGAGGTTGAAGGGATGAACAAAACCTTGAAGAGCTCTCAAGCCTTGGATGACATGCTCAGCCATCAAAGATGTCCATTTGATAAATCAGGTCTCGCATATGCAGGTGAATCCTCAAACAAGAATGATAATGCTTCAAACAAAAGGGATGCGAAGAAGCCAGAAAGAAATGGTGATGCTCCCAGTTCCAGCAAAGGCAAGGAGAAAAATCGAGGCAACAATGGAAGAAATCCTACTCCAAGAAGAAATGTAGATAATGTCAAGGATGCTAGAAGCAATGGTTATCATCAAAGGATCTCAAGACAGAAAGACTTCAGAACTACATCAAGGAAATCTCCATCTCCTAGGTACCAAAGTTTATTTCTTGGTTATTGTTATTCTTGTACAAACTTTGGTCACATGGCAAAAGATTGTAAAGCATATCATAAAGATACATGTTATGGTCCCCAACCATATCATAAAGATAGATATTATGGTCCCCAACAATCTCCAAGGAACAATTTTGCAGGAAGAAATCATGAATTCTTATTCATGAACAATGTAGAATGCTTCAACTGTCATAACATTGGTCATATGGCATGTGATTGTAACTTAAATCGGGCTCTTACACAAGCTAGAACCATGCAAAAGAAGAAAGTTACACAAGTATGGAGAAGGAAGCAAATACAATCTGAAAGTCCCTTGAACTCTCCAGCGAACAACACATGTTGTTGACCTGATCTTCGACAATCCGAGCATTTGATAGGAAGATTCTGCCAAAAGAGAAGATGCATACAGTTAGGGGGAGCCTGTGATACTTGATCATTATTGCAGAAGCTATTAGTGAAAGGGTCCTTATGAAATCCTTGTTGAGCTATATTAACAATCATTCATTAATAAAGATCATTTGTCAGGAGCACTCCATTGAAGAACTTGATCTCTTAACTATTCTTTGGATTGGTGTTGAAGATGTTTTCTACTTGATCACTAAGTAGAAATTGGAACAACAGAGAATGTCATCTAATACTAGAGAAATAGGGCAAATAACCATGTTGCTGTTATTACAGAATTATATGCCTCAACTCAAGGATTGAATGTGAGAACAGGTAAATTATGGACACAAATAAAGGCAATCTTCAAACAAACAGATACATTTGGGAATGAAGTATGAAGCAAGAGCAGTTGGCAGCATCTAACAAAACTAAAGCATTGTTGAAGCCATGATAAAGTAGTTTCGAGACATGAAGAGGGGATAATGTGCTAGTTGCAGTAATCCTTCTATCTTGAGTAAAAAGAAGAGCACTATGACAGGGGGAGTAACAGACCCATGAAGATCTACTATTCATGAAGAAGAGTAGCAGTTTGACAGGGGGAGTCCTTGTGCACTCCTTTGCCATTGATGTCAAAGGGGGAGATAAGAAGAATATTTTCATCAATAACAAAGGGGGAGATTGTTAATCTAGGTTGTCATTGATGTCAATATGGCAATATTCTGGACAGTAAACAATGATGTGAAGCCAAGTAGAGCAGATCCATGAAGCAACAGGAGTATGTCAATATGGCAATATTCTAGGATACTAAATGATGATATGAAGCCAAGGAGAAGTAGAGCAGATCCGTGAAGAAACAGGAGCAAGAAGCCATGAGGAGAAACCAGAGGAAAGCCAAGACAGTCAAGCCATTGGAGAGAATATCGGAAGTCATAGGAGCTATTAGAGCAGAGCTATCAAAGCAGAGAAGAGGTATTGGAGCAGTATTGGAAGCCATAGGAAAGCCAAGTTAGTGTAAGAGCGAGAGATTGAGGAGGAGCCATATTGGGAGTATTGCATGTAGTATATGCCAAAGAAGAATTGCAGAGTATCAGAGGAGTTAACAGAGGTGCCATATCAGACCAGAGAAGAGCGGAAAGTCAAGGGAGATGAGATGATTAGGTTTTGAGTGAGAAGCGAGAGGTTGAGTGTTAGAGGGGGTTTGAGACAGAGGTCAATTTATTGCTGTAATTGAGCTGAGAGGGCAAGACTCGTGCCTGGTGTGGACTCTCGTTACTCTGTGTATCCGCGTTCAACAGTTAATCGGGTATTTCTTTGTATTCCCACTGAAAAACATAAATCTCAATGCTTAACGCTTTTATTCACAAATCATGATTATCTTGTGATTAAGTGTTAATCTCGTGGTTAAACGATTAAGCACTTTATTTAAGTGATTGATTAATGCACGTGGTTATATTCCAAAAAGCGGGTTTGTAATAGTGGCAGTGGTTATCAGGTGGACGCTAGGCAGTAAGCGGTATTTAGAGGAGCTCCCCGATTCCATTAACCGAGCGACACGTAGCACTCGGGTGGAGAGAGAAAACCACCTTTTTGGGTGGTTATTTCCCTTGCAAGTGGCTCACCCGAAATGCATGTAGGCCGTTGGATCTAGCGCGGGTTGATTGACGGCGAAGGATCAACGGACGGTTTTGGGAGCAAAGAATCACTATCAAACATGCCTTGACAAGATTGGGTCGGAGCCCTTGGGGTTGGAGCCTCAGAAGTGGAAGGATTGGTGTTCTTGGGGTTGGTGCCTCAGAAGTGGAAGGATTGGTGTCCTTGGAGTTGGTACTCCTATATCCAAGGTTGGTGCCTTGACAGCAGAGGGTTGGAGCCCTTGAGGTTGGTGCCTCAGAACTGGAAGGATTGGTGTCCTGGGAGTTGGTGCTCCTAAGTCTAAGGTTGGTGCCTTGACAAAACAAAGTTGGTGCTCTGGAGGTTGGAGCCTCACAAAAGTCCAAGTTGGTGCTTGGCAACAGATTGGAACCATATATATATTGTATCTATTTTATTGCAAAGATTATATTAATAAAAGCATTTATTCTTGCTGTTTATCTTATGTTCTGAATATAAATGTTTTAACTGGTAAAATAACAGTTGAAAAGAAATACTAATTCACCCCCCCATCTTAGTATTTCCAACAGCTTCAACAAGTTTTCCTTTATTAATCATCCTTAGGGACTACCCCCCTTCACTTAGCTAGGAGAGAGTCTAAACGGAGTGACTAGGGATCAGAGTGACAGCCCCTACTTTGAGCGTTGCGCCTTAGGTGTATACTTTACGTGACAACAGGAATAAAATAGATCAAGGAGCTAAACATTTCAGGAAGAGGTGGTGTCTAAAGAAACCATTACGACACTTAAGCACAAGTGAACATAGCTCATCATACAAAGGAAATGCAAGGAACGAAAGAACTTCCCAAAACTTCGCAAGGTACATCCACAACAATTCAATGTTTTTTCACCATTTGACCAACTTGGACCTAGGTCAGAGTCTGCATAATTAGACTTTATCATTGCATATGTTATGTCCATTTCCATTTGAGATGAATATTCCTCCCTCCATAATCAATTCATGGGAATAGTCCACAAGTCCTTCAGCTCGTCTACTCTTCCAGGAACAGTATCTATGATAGACTAAGCAGCTTTTTACTGGTAATTTTGATGATGATGATTGCTCTGGACTAGTGGTGAGTACTGATATTTTCTGGTTGTTTCTTCTCCTGCTATCCATTTAATTTTTAAAATCATCTTGGATCAGAGCCCTTGTGCACTTGAGGATGTGCTTTCTCGGGCTTATTCTCTCACTCTGTCTGGTTCCTTGAAACGGTGATGCATCATGTATACCTTGTTGAGATATTTATGTTTCTGTTTACCTGTAGCCTGCATTTCTTATGAGCAGGTTGTCCTCTATTAAAATTTGGCAATTTTCTTGGATGGTCACCCTATCTTTTGCTAGAGTCATCTACTTTTCTGTTTTGCATCTTTGCTTGTGTGAACTTTGTCCAGATCTGTATCAACAGTTGTTTCTTCCTTGAGGGTTTTTCGAGGTAGTTAAAGCAGATTATCAAAATTTTAAGAACTGCTTGTCTGTAATTATTTTACATTGGGTACAATCTTTTGTCCTAGTGCTTTCTGCTCACAATTTTCTCAATCATTTTGCTGTGAAGACTTTAATCAAAATATTTGTAGTTACTTTTGTTTATTTAAATCTTCATTGCAGTAAGACTTCTACAGCTTTGCTGCAGAGTATTATTTTATCATATTCTAGGGAAAGTAGACTATGGAAAAAAGTTGGCATGTTATAATCTCATATATTCTCTACCGGTAGTCTAACAGATCATGATCCTTTTAAAGTGTAGGCTGCTGCTATTCCGTCTATTCTATCAGGCAAAGATGTTATAGTGGCGGCAGAAACTGGAAGTGGTAAAACACATGGATATCTTGTACCTATTATTCAGAATCTGCGTGGCATGTATGGACTGCTTGAAAATGGTATAAAGAAAGGTAGATCAGGGGCTCGAAAGTTTGCACTTGTTTTGTGCCCAAATGCAATGTTATGTGAGCAGGCAGTTCGCATGGCTAGCAATCTCCATGGTCCTTATGGTGATCCTTTGTTGAAAGTGATGGCAGTCAGTGGGAGTCAGGTACGGATTTTGATTTGCTGGTGCACCAAAGCATCGTAAGCATTAATGTATATTGTTACACTGCATTTAGGAATATCCTGAACTATATTGGTACTTTATATTTTCAGATGTTGTCTAGTCTCTAGGAAAGAAAATTGAAAATGGTGATTGGTAAGGATGATGTGAAGGAACGATAATTTCATTTATGATTGTTAAGGTTGTCCTACATTCTCTTCTGATTGAGAACTGGTCATTGCAGGGGTGGCCTGTTGTTCAACCTGATGTTTTGATTTCAACACCAGGTACTCTGCTTAATTGGCTTTTTGCTTTTGATCCCAGGAGAAGGCGCCGCACAGCATTTGTTCGAGATGTAAAATATGTGGTATGCCTTTTAACATCATTTGTCAACAGTCATGCAGTTTTAAGTCTTCTCAAGGTTTACTTGATGGTTTTTATTGGTGATGGCTACCTTTCATCTGGACTATGATATCAACGAAATGAAATAACAATGTTGTATATGAAGAAATACACCCAGTTCCCATCAGTTTAATGATAATTTAATGCTCTTTTAGCTAGATAATCTAAATTTTAAATTGCTCAGAATGGGTAAAATACTTGTTGACGCTCTTATAATCATTCTTAAGGTCTTAAAATGCGTCATTTTCAAGTAACATCATATTCATTTATAGATGATTTTGCAAGCTGTTCATTCGGGCTATGGATAAAGTTTTTTTTCATTCCATTTTATTTGCTAGCTATCAGTTCAAATTTTCATTCCTGACTTTAAGAGGGCAGGTATTTGACGAGGCAGACATGCTTTTGTGTGGAAGCTTCAAAAATCAAATTGTACGTCTGATTAATATGTTTCGGTTGGAAGAGAAACAACTCTCTAAAGCAATGGAATCAGGGTTTGACGGTTCAGGTGAAGTAGATTCCATGTCTTGGATAGATTTCAAGCCAGAAGAAGATGAGTAGTTGAATTTGGTCTCTGATGGAGAAAGTGAAGATTTACATGATGCATTTAATGACGAAGATGATCTCAGTGAAGAGAAGCTTGATGGCCCTGATAAGAAAAAAGATTGGTTGCGGTCAAGAAAAATATACAAGCGGAGTAAGCAATATATATTTGTTGCTGCAACTCTACCTGAAAGTGGTAAGAAAACTGCAGGAGGCATGTTGAAACGTCTCTACCCAGAAGCCACTTGGGTCAGTGGGAGTTTCCTTCACCGGCATAATCCAAGGTTAATTGGACCTTATTTTTTTAAAAATGTTGGTGATCATGTTTAAATGTATAAGGTGGTTAGAAAGGTTGTACTTTTTGTCAAAGGCAAAATATTTGGCAAGTTTTTCTAGTGATTTTTGTAAAGAATGCATCTCTTTGATATGCTACTTAAATTGATGAAGACAATCATTGGTTATAACATTATAAACCCAAATTAAACTTCAAATTGTGAATATGAAATAGGGAAGAAATGTTGAGAAATCTAGGGCATCATTAATTAGGTGATTTCTCTTGATTAGTAACTGCTTGTGAGTGCTTTTTACTTCATTTGATTAGAATCTTCTCTTTGCTTATGTTATTAGTGTTCTTCTTCATCAAACATCGACCAATGCATGAACATAAATAGACAAGAGACACAAATTGTAGGCTATCAGCCAGGGCCAAAACCTCTCACTCTTTGCAAGGAAAACCTGAACAAATTCTTCTTACAGAGATTCCAATTGACGAATACCAAGACCAAGAGCTTTGACCTATTTGCCACTCCAAGAGCAAGACACAAGTTCTCTTGACAGTCAACCTTCTTTTTGAATCCTCTTCCACTTCGACCTTCTTTGCATCACCGATATCTTGTCACTATCTCAAGATCTCCTCTACTGTGAAACCTCCTTGCTGTTAGAGACCTTGCTTCATATGATGTCACCATGTCCTTCCACGTGATGCCACTAATTCCTTCTGTGGGGTACCGAGTCTTGATCACTCCTTCCTGTGATGATATCGAACCTTGCTCACTGTGATTGTACCGAAAATAGCTCACTGTGGTATCACCGAAATTCTGTCTACCTTCTCTGCTCCAATCCGCACTGTAATCTCTGCATTTACACCAAGATTCTGGGCACTGTTATCTGAGCTTCCTTCCTGAATTGATATCAAACTTGTTACTGCACTAGTGATCCGAATTACAGAGGGTAAACTGAGCTCCTAGACTTCCACCGAACTGTAGTAACTTCACCGAACTGTGTTTCCTTGTTAGGGCATCGAAACTTCCTCTCTGAAACAATCATCCGAATCTCAGAAGTGATCCGAACTTCTTCACTGCCACTGTTCACCTGAAATCTCAGAGATATATCCGAAATATTCTCTCTGTGGAACAGGTTGAGGTCCCTATATATAGTAGTCAGACCGTGTATATTAGCCGACATGATCCAGTGAAGTGTTGTGTCTCCGAATTAGGTGAGCTGACATGATTTTTGAGGCCGATTTGAAGAGGGAACTTGTGCTTGTCTTTTGGAGGGCTACTAGACTATTCTATTGACTCATATACATTCCATACATGACATTAACTCTTTTGACAATTCCTAAAAGCTCACAATGGGAGCCATCTAAAAATAAAATCCCTTGCTCATGAACTCATGAACTCATGAAGCAAGTCTTACAATAATAATTCTATTTTTCCTTCTTTATGTCATTTACAAAATTCACAGTTACATGTCATTATGAAGACCGAACCTAGTTACACTTTTTCAACAAGCAAATTATGAATCCCTATAACATTCTATACACAGGGCATTTGATAATATTTCTTGTCTTTGTCAAGGGATTTTAATTTGTTAACAATCCATTCACAATGCTCTGGAAAAGTATTGATTTGACTGAATCCTTTGATGCCTCCAAGTCTAATACAATGGACTGCAGCCTCCTCCTTGTGTGTCATGCTATCCTTCCTTTTAGCAGGGGTACCTATAATCAAATTATTTTCTGATGAGCAGGGTAGATTGGTGACATAGAGTAGCCTTCCTTGATAGTCTGGCTGCATTCTGATTTTTGGGTACTTTCATGTTTTCCAAGGCAGCTCACATTGTTCAAGGCACTTCACATATATTGAGGCATTGGTCACACCTCGCAAGGCAGTTTTGGGGCTGTTGCCCACCAAAACGTGGGTAACCCATAGGAGAAATTTTTCTCCTCCTTGGACAGCGAGCCAGCCAGCAGCCCTATTGACAGCACGTGATATGATGCCATAGGTCCTCCACATATTGCTCCGGTCAGATTCTTTTCTTCCATGCAGCATTAGTTATTGAAGGAAGGTGGGTCATCCATCATCAGGTACTTTAACCATTTTGTAATCGTTTGCTTCTACTTAATGGTTTTTGGGCAAATACTAATATGGATCAAGGGGTGATCTAAATGATTGACTGATCTTGACCGTATTATTGTTCCCTTACTTCACCTGGGAGGTTAGTCTTTGACCCTAGGGCCTGTTACCCACCAAAAGTGGGTGATCCCATATGAGAAATTTTTCTCCTATCATCTCTTCCAGCCGGCCAATCAACAGCCCCTGACAACCACCAATAGCCGATGACGACATGCCATTCATATCTCTGCCACCTACATCAGTCATGTTTCCTCACCCATTTGGAAAGAGCGCATGTTGGAAGGTGGACTTCCGATCAAAAGGTACTTTATTCTTTTTGCAATTGGGTGTGTTGTTGCGCGGATTGACACGACAACGCTCAGACCGGGGGCTGTCACTCTGATCCCCGATCCCTCCGTTTAAGCCTGTCTCCCGCGGCTAAGGGGGGTAGTCCCTGTGAGATGATGAGACCAACTGTCGACCAGTTGGTTGGGAGACACGAGACACGATAAAAAAAGCACTCGATGGATTTGATTAATTTAGCAGACCAGTGCCTTAAGAGATTGTTATTACAATGATTACTTGTTAAATGATAAGAAAGATGAACCGTGAACAACAATCATTTGTCATCAAAAGGTATCAGCGAAATCACATAACCAAAACGATATCCAGCGACTGAGAATTTTTTGGAAGATAAATGCTTTTAAACCACCACGAGTCATGAATTATTAACCAGACATCATATTCGTATCTCGACTTGAAAATTTTAGATCTCAGCATGAAAGATGATAAATCCCGAAAATGACTGGATCTGACGGAGAAAATTTTCCACAAAGATTTTATATTTTTTCGAAATTTTTTTTTTTTTTATCTTTTTTCAATTTTTTATTTTTCAATGTTATAAAAATCTAAAACTAAAATCTAACATAAATCTAAAACCTAACTAAGCTCTAAAAAAGAAAAATTTACAAATAAATCTTTTTATTTTTATTTTTCATAACAAAATCTAAAGATAAAAATCTACTCTAAATGCAAACCAAAATTACAAAAATTAAAAAAGAAAATTAAAATCAAAACTTTGAAAAGCTAATAAAACTAATTTAAAGTAAAATATAAACATTAAATCTAAATCTAAAGATAAAACTAAGGCTTAAAAACTAACTAAAAATTTAACCTTTTTAAATTTTATATTTTGATAAAATAAAAGTCCAAAACAAAACGATTTATTTAAATCTAAAAATTTAAAATAAAAAATTAAAACCAAAGTCTGATCTTTAAATCTAAAAAAAAAAACTATTTTAAATAACAACAAAACTATACAAAAATTTAAATCTAAACATGATAAATAAAAAATGAAACAAAACTACACTAACCTACGACTACACTAACCTAGACGTGACCCAAACGTAAAACGCTATACCATTGTGCGTGAAACAGAATAGGGCGTATTTGCATATATGATGATAAAGATCCGAGTCAAATCGTAACCCTGGCTTAATGAAAGCTACCGAAATCTCGTCTGAAATAGAATGCCGCAGACAGAGAATCGATTCGAGTGTGCATACGCAGAGAAACAATTTGATGAAAGATGGCAGAAATAAACAACGAGAAACGATTTTACCTGGCTTTGTTACGCCCACGCAGAAGAACGCAGTGATGGTGGTCTTGAATTTATAAATTTTTGAAATGCAGGCTCGATGGAACATCTGCTGATCAGATCACAGCTCCAAAATGCGTCCCCGTTTTTTTGATTTTATAAATGTATTCACTTGCTGGTTTGATGTGATGACCTGCGCTTCAGAACGCACCACAAATCCGGATTTCATTCACGCTGAGGACTGAAGAACCCTTGCATGAGTGAGGCCGAAAGTGAAGAGAACAGACAGCGTGTATTGCTGATGGGATATGGTCTCGAAACCCTGGCTCAACAAAGGACGGATGCACAAGCATATAAACAGTGAATCGATTTGGCGGCCAGATTCGATTCTCTACAAATGACAGCGACAGCAAACACCTAGGTACCCAGATTTGGCATAGAGAAGATCATGCTATTGTGCCTTCTGTTGACTGAGGAAGAATGAGACGAACGGCTTCACGCTGCGTCTTTACACATTATACATAGTTTTGTCTCCTTTCTGCGATGCGTCCGGCATTTGTCTTGAAACATAAGTCCCCCAGCAGTGATTTTATAAAACGGATCAATATTTTTCTTTCATCATTAGCCCATAAATGGTTCTGGCTGGTTCATGCAGCAGCAAAGGCTTTGCCGGCAGCTTAATCCCCTGAGTGTAAAAAAAACTGTGGCTACTGGCGAAATAGGGTGCGGGTGAGGGCCTTAGAAATTTTTCATAATCCTGCAAACCTGAAAGGACAAGATCACCCAAAGAAAATATATGCCTAAAACCCAAAAAAAAAAAAAAAAAAAAAAAAAAAAAAAAAACTGAAAACCCTAGATCAAAAAAATTGAAACTCTAAGACATCTAATAAATTTACAGATATGGCCCCTTAACAGCCAGATTTAGCAGTAAGCACAGAAAATATTTTAAGAATAAAAATTTGAGGTTTTCACTGTGAAGAACTTCAGAAAAATATCTCATGCAAATCAGATAAATAAACCGAATGATAGACCCAGGATCAAATCCAACTGGGCTCAGCAAAAAATGCTTGCGGGAGTTGGCTGGTTCAGCCGAGAACTTCCCCGAACGTCCACAAAATTTCCTTCAATGATGTTTTCTGCACAGCTCAAAGCAACCGTCAACGAAGAGGGCAAAAATGCTGCTAGATCTCAAACAGTAATGGAGATACCTGCCATTACTTCAGAAACCCTAACAACACCCAAACCCCAGCAAGTGAACAAGATACCTGTGCTCAGAATACTCTACAAAAAGCTATTATTAATGGCTGAAAATAACATATGCAGAAAATGAAATGATCTCACAGCATTCCAAGAGAGTAACACCAGCAAGATATGGACCCCAAAGTCTTCCTTTATTAACCAGAAACAGATTTACAAGAGAGCTTCTTCAGTATCTGACTCACAGATCCAATTGATCTGAAATGACCACCTAGGACCCTATATAAAGGAAATGATCCCAACGGCTAGTTCGAATGATCCATGTAGAAATGATCTCGACCGTTGATGAGGATCAAGACATCTCTTGATCTCATCCGTCGATTTATTCAATTAATTTTTTATTATTATTTTTTAAATTTTTAAATTTTTTTAAATTTTTTTTATTATTTATTATTTTATTTTATTTTTTAAATTTTTAAATTTTTAAATTTTTTATATTTTTTATTTCAATTTTTTTTTTAAATTTCTTAATTTTTATTTATTTTATTTCATTTTTTAAAAATGGATCATCGAACTAAGCCTTTGGAAACATCACCTAGGACCTAGGACTTAGGACTCACGAGGGGATTTAAAACATTTTCAACCCTCAAGACACATTTCATGATGACTTTTTACAATTTACATCTCAAGGGGACAAACCCACTTAATACAGACCCTCACAAAACACCCAGTTCTGCGACACAACTATAATCTAGCAGATCAACACACTAGGATTCTCCTAAAGTTCTAATGACAAAATCCATCCCGGCTTTGGGGTCAGGTTTGAAGGAAAACTCTGCCGATACATGGATCGGTGAGACGAAAAACCTTCCGGGACGTAGATTACCACTAGAAAATTAGGTCCACCTAGGCAATACACATACACGACTCATGTCTGCTAAGATTATTTACAATTCATACATGCAGACTGGGTTTACAATCAAAATGATCAAGCTGCTGATGACTGCAGGATGGCACGGAAACGCTGATCAGGTGTTGCCCCTTTTTGCAAAGAAAAGGGGGGGGGTACTGCATGGGTAGTTGACCAGTAGTGGTCAACAGGGTGCTTATGCTTGTTTGTATTTGGGCATTTGGCATGGATTATGGGTGACCTGGAAGGAAGAAGGGTTTTGGCTATGATCTTGTTCCCTCACCTTAAATGGGGGGTTAATTTTCAACCCTAGTCCAGTGGGACCTCCCCTAATGGCCCATTGGGTATAGGAGGGGCACTACTTAGGAAACAATGATTGAGATAGCATAGCGCCATCTCTCCCTATCCCATATTTACAAAAAATACTCACAAGATATCTATGAACGAGCCTTCTTTGTCCCAAAATGATGTCTCCACAACAAACACTAGTCTTTAGTAGCGAAAAATCCACAAAAGATCACATCTAAACAAAGTAACGAAGTTACATTAGCTATCCCTCTTCATCAGGGAGATATTTAGACACATATCTCAAACCTTACATACCATGCCTCACTCGGGGATGATTTAGACGATCACGTACACTTTCAGGTTGACTCGGTTGATCAGAGCAACAAATGACGAGCTGAGTTCCAGGGTATTCTAGGTCGCAGAGTAGTGAGACGTCAGTCTCCCCTTATCCCCCCCCCTCTTTGGGTGGCCAACCGTTACCCTTGAGACCATTGCGAAGGTGTTGAACAACACATGAATTCACTCACACTTAGAGTGTCAGAGGGTTTAGTACTAGATGGTTTCGAACAAGCCTCCCCCCTATCGGGTTCCTTCCTAGCCTCAGTGGAGCAACCATACTTATCTAAAGCTTCTTTCCTTTGTCCTCAGATGTTAGGAGTATCCCTCGCTCCTACATCCCCACTAGGATCTTGTAGCTGGACTCCTTGTTGGATCCAGGGGCCTCTGATAGTGAGCCAACGGCATTGTTGCCCCCTCTGCTGTTGGCTATTAGACTTTGGCATTCTTGACATCATCGACCTCCAACCTTGGACTTATTCACTTAGCCTTCTACATGATTTGGTTCTATACTTGTTTATGAGGCTATCCTATTATTATATCCTCTTTTACTTAATTTCATTCTATCCTAGATTTAGCTTTAGCATTTTTCTAGGAGTTACGTTTGCACTCCCACATTGTACTTGTATTGGTTGTATCCTTAACCCCCATTAACCTATTTATGGTCATTCATTGGACATTAATAAAATTATCTTATCCTATCTTATCTGAGAGAGGCCGAGTTTTCCACAAGTGATGACGATTAAAATGGAAGAGATGACTTTATTTATATTAGTTATGCCTCTTTAATTTCTAACTAAAAGCCCCTACACAAGCTTGATTTTTGAGTGGACAAAATGTAAATTTGTGTTATAAGCCAACCCACTAGCTTTACAACATAATATGCGAAGATAAGCCCACACTTGTGAGTCGTAGACATAAAAAGGTGATGTCGTCATCCCCTTTTAGGGCTCCAAATACTCCATCAAGGAAAAGTCAAGGCTGAAAATGTCTCCAAGCATCATGATCATCCCTATTTGAGGAGAATCCCCAAATCATGCATCAAAGCAACTCCAAGGGTCTAAAATCCAGTTGTGAGTGCTACACGCCATCTCCACGAGTGTTAAATGAACAACGTGGTTCCTCTATCCAACATTAGGGATCCATTAGTTGCAACAAGCCCTCCTCAATGATCTTAAGGATGACCATCCTCGTCTAGGCCTTGGATCATGGCATGCCCATCAAGTAGTGTCAAGGCTAGCCTAGGGGCATTGTGGCTTCACTCGTATATCATCAAGAATCCTCCATGCTAGGTAAAAAAAGGCCCAAGTTTTTGGCTCTTGGGGGTGTTTTGGAATGTGTATCAATTACTCAAGTCATCAAAAAGGCCAACACTGCATCTGCTATGCCATAATTCTCTCTGGAATGTAATGTATGGCCAAGGCATCATGTGGAGTAGGGTACCCTCAAGGCCTCTGCTACTCTGGACCACCTAGCAAAGCTAAGTCAAAATCAAGTGAAAACAACCATTCATTAGATACTAAGGTCGTAAATGTATCTAAGTGGACCATACTTAAGGGCATATCAATACTTCAAACTGAGATCACCTTAAAATATCTAACTAGGCAAAGTCTTGTAAAGTTGTTCCCTACCTTTGTAGGGGTGGCTAAGTGGTGAACCCTCTTAGGTGGTTCCAACCCCCAAGGGGAAGTGGCATTTCCAAGTTTAACCCTTCAATCGATAGATATTGGTGTAAGTGGTAATGGAGGGGAAAGACTTCATGGCCAAATGGCATGGTCAAGGGACTAACTAATGGGAGTCCACATCCTATGTGTATAGATGTACTGGAGAGAGCAATCACTGATGCATGAGTTACCTTGCATTGCCTGCATTTTCCACCCTTTTGGTGCGCCTTTTCTTTTTTTGATAATGCTTTGTGTTTTGGTGGATAGCTCAAGGATCAAAGCTTTCTCTTTATGACATAACATTCAATTCACCCCTTAAGATGAGGTAGTTTATTGCTCATAAGGGTTGGGATATGCAAGGGTTCCTTTTGATGAGATGGAGCATCAAGTGCTTAGGAACCAGGTGATGGCTAATGAGGAGCGTAGAGCTCATGCTAGGCTTTTTCCCATGCACTAACTTATGTCGTGGCCATCTTTGCATTTTAATTTTCTTTTTCTTTCATTGTGGACATATTATGCTTTTGCATTCTCTTAGCTGCATCAATCTCTATGGCAATGTTTTCTAGCCCTACTCAAAGATGTGGATAAAAGAGTGCCAAATCCCAAGGAACTAATGACAAGTTGGACCCGAATGATGGAGATGGCATCAAGGGCTAATAATGTGACACGGAAAATGTTTAGTATAGTAAAAGAGAGAATGAACATACTATTTCAATCTCAGTCTTCCAAGTAGTGCCCCTCCTATAAACTTTAGGGGAGGTCATAGTGGACCAAGGATAAACATTAACCCCCTTGGTAAGGTGTGAGAACAAATTTATAGTCAAGATCGATCAATCATCCATATCACCCCTTTATCCATACTAAATGCCCAAAAAATTAAGTAAAACATCTTGTTGCTGCAAAATTTAGTAGGCCTTGGAGAGGGAAACCCTACAAGGTATAAACTAGACAATGGGACAACAATGGGGTAGCGGCTCAATGTTACCTTAGCCAAAAACCCTTCTCTTTATGGATATTCATCAATGGGAGGAGTCCTAGTAGAAGAGAGATGACTCAAAATAGATATGCTATGGATAAGGTATAAAGTGACATTGCTAGAGCTCATTTAAGAGGCACAATAATGGTTCAAGGCTTCAAAAAAGCAAATCTCTCTCAAATAAAAGCCCTAGAAAAGTTGGTTCAAGACTCAAGGTTTTGAGGTTTTCAACAATAATGGGAGTTCCAAAGGTCAAGACCAAAGAGAAAAGGTTTCCGGGAATGGATTCCAACAATTACAAGGCTCATGAAACCTTCAAAAAAGTCCTCAAGTTGAGGGAGAAGAAACTAGGGTTTTCCTCTTTGGGCAACAACTGGGTCAGAGATTTTATGGATGAAATTTAAGTGGATTCCCACCAAAATGATAGATCATGTAGTCAAAACCTACCTCTTGATGTTTAGGCCCTCAAACTATCAAAAACCCCTCTTGCTAAAATTTTGCTCTAAGCAATTTTTCTTCTTAGCCTTAAAATGACCGAATTTGAGAAGAGAAATTTATGGAGAAAATTTAAGGTTGATCACCAAGGACTTGGACTAGTGCCTTGTCCTTTGGGCATATGGAGTCAAGGATGTTCACGATGAGCCAAATTCGTTTCTAAGGAGGCTGAAATTTGATGCCCTAGGTATCAAGGTTCCAACATTTACCCACTCAATGATAAATGGTGTTTGTTGGGAGAGATTTAAAAGATTCACCAATAGGAACATTCATTACATGTTATGCATGAGTAACACATGCAACATTCATCTAGATAGCCTTCAAAATTTATTTTCAACAAATGAGGGCACAAATTAGCATAATCTAGAAGCAATAGTTTCATACATTAGACATTCAAAATTATGATATTCAACAAAGAGCACTTAGAAGATAACATGCAATATATCCATTCATTTTCCAAAGAAAATCTCCAAAGACAATCCAAATTTAGCTTTCATACATCAAACGCATTATAAGAATCTCCAATAGCCACAAAGAAACAAATGTGAGTTCTTCTAAGAGGTCCAAAATCTCCAAGTGTGATGATGATTGATCTCAATGTAGTGATCTCCAATATAGAAAAGTCCTACTAAACTGAATTATGCTTAAAATCCCCTCGAAGTCATAAAGTAATGTGAGAAAAACACTCTAGGTCACAGGTCGACCTAGTAACCAATGTGCAAACAAGATAAATCACCCACAAAGAAGTCGAAATGCTGATGTCATCCATGCGTAGGCCTCTTGGAGGCATGCATTTGGCCCCTCTAGTCCCAAATTGAGTGTAGAAGGTTCCAAAAATCATGATCTAGGGATTGGCCCTTAGATCTTCATGGAAATCATCACGTGGACCCCATTTTTGTGTTTGGGGCACAAAATGGGTCTCATGGGTCTCCTCGTCATAGAATGGCCTGATTCTGCTCCAGTGTTGAGGGCTTTGAGGATGGTGCTAGCCCTCCTATGTCTCAAGGGGTGAGACAACACTCATGTGAGCCTCGAATCAACTGCCAAACCACGTGTATAATGTTAAGTCGACCGGAGCACGCTGGTTGGTCCAAGTGCATCATCTCATGAATAATGTGGGGAAAAGTGCAGATTGTTGTGGGTGTTGTAGTTGCCCAGGGAATGGAATGATGCTCTGCAAGTGATAGGAATCCCATGGCTCTCAACGCTTCACTTGTAGGGTGTCATAATGTTCCTCTAGTGGACTTGGGCCGCAGGTAAGTTGCCCAACCCATAATGCAACCACCTGTCAATCACACACAATATCCAGTGCTGCAGCTTATGACATCCGAGTACAATTAATCATTTTTGCATCTAAGTGAACCAAGCTTGTAAGTAATGGGCAATGTAACACGCCATAGAAAGCTTCTTTTTCAAAATTGGGGCCTTAGTCACGTAATGGTGTTACCTCCCGAGGTAGGAGTGGCTAATAGACGACCCTATTAGGCACTTCCAACCCCCAAAGGAAAGTGATATATCCTTAGTCCTCCTTTCAATTGATAGGTGTCATGTGAATAATGATGGAACAAAAGGGGAGAAAGGTGTGAAAATTTCTAAATCTACACATTAGAAATCTTACTGCAATCACTGGTTTATCATCTCCTAGTTGTTTTTACATTCAACAAGTTATTTAATTATTTAAACACTAATGAAAAACACTACTGCAGACTACACTGACATACAGATCATAAACTGATATAGATATGAGACAAACACACTGGGGACACTGCTATTTTGGACAAACGTCCCTGGAAAAACCCAATGCGGGAAAACCGGTTCAGCAACTGTGAGGGTTTTCTATTATTAAGCAGTAGTTTTGAATACTACTCTGGCTGCCTTCTCGGCTATCTAGTTATAGAGATAATATATACTGGCACAAACCTAAGTGAGATTACCTCACTTCACCTGGAAAAATCCCTCCGATTAGGCAACTGGACTGACTATTCCCGACTACAACTGCACTACCCCTTCGCAGTAGCTGCGTGGGCTTGCGTGGAGCACTCTGAGACTCTACATCAGCTCTGCGATGGCCTCACTGCCACCTGGAGCTCTAACGTCAGCCTTCTCGGCTGATCCTGTTGCTCCCCAACTGATTTTGGACTTCTGCATTAGGTCACTGATCCTCTGCGCTGGCACTGCGTCAAGCACTGTGTCAAAAATCTATCACTGCGACAACTGATTTACTTTACCTACTTATTTTCCAATAAGTTATTGTTGACACCTAATCCTCTGCGGTTGGGTGAACCTGGAATGTGAACAGCCATCAGAAGATGAACTGAGCAGTCACATTCTTGTATATAACAATAGCTACCTAATGTAATAAATCGAATCAGTTTTTCTGAATTTTCTGCCAAACTGGAGTTACTCCTGGCCTGACATGGTATCAGAGCCAGTTCTAAAAATAGTTGTAACTCCCTTCATCTCTGCCACTGCCTCTGTCCTGAGCGCTGCCACTGCCTCTGTCCTGAAATAGTCTGCCACTGCCTCTGTCCTGAAATAGTCTGCCACTGCCTCAGTCCTGAGCGCTGCTCTGCCTCTGTCGATGGCCTGACATGCCCAGAGATGCGTTGGTGCCTCCACGCAGGACTGTCCAAGCTCATTTCGCTCTCACGTGACCGAGTTGCGAATTCTCTCATACACCCAACGCCCATGCCCTTGGCCAAGGAATAACCCTGTATTACGAAATTGTGCGACCCGTTGACAGTGTTGGTAACTGATCTCGAGCTCGAAGGCGAGCCATCGCCGTTCTCAGGGATTCCATCCTGCATTATCGACAGAAATCTAGAGCCGAACCATGTCAAGGGACGATTGCTTCCAGCATTCCAGATTTTGAGTATTGTCAAACACGATTCTGTAGCAGTCTCGTGTAGAAAGCTCGCTCACCAAACCAAGAGCGTAAGTCGACGGGCGGTTGCTTCGCATCAACTTCCTGAAAGTCTGTGTCGAGGGTGAATACCTGTCAACTTGTACCCTTGGTTGGAGCCTTTTTCAACACTCCGAAGTTTCCGAGATCCATGTCTGGGCGCTCCGAGCTGACTGCAAGGTCACAACGTTTGAATGTGCAGTCGTATTAACACTTAATGTTGAATGCGCAGTGGTATTATTGTTTTGAACTTTGAATGCGTTTTGAACTGTCTTGGATCTACTAAGAAAATGAGTTCTAGACTGTGATTTCCCTTTGCTTTGAAGGCAGCAAGCGTTCAACGGATTAGTTCGCAAATTAGGGTAAAATTTGTTGAAAAATTAAAATGGCTTATTTTTTGGCAAAATTTTGAACAGAAAAATCAGTAGAAATTAAAGTGCCCAGCATAGTGTTTCAAAAGTATCGTTCCTCTCTGCTCTCAGTATATGTATATTGACCAGCATATGTTTTGAATGCGCTGTCCCATTAAGCTATATATATATTGAACAACATATATATATATTGACCAGTGTTTGAGTTTTGAATGCGTTTTGGACGCTGTTTGAATAAGTTTTGGATGCGTTTTGGACGCTGTTTGAATGAGTTTTGAATGCGTTTTGGACACTGTTTGAATAGTCTGTACATATGTAATATGGTGGATATATTATATGAGGATCTTTGGAGGGATTTGAAGAAACAGTACATAAAAGTATTTGAAATCTTTTTGCCCTTTTGAGTACAATTTCACTGTATATCAGCAGAAGTATTTTTTTTCTATCAGCAGAAGTTTTTTTTTTACAGAATGCATTCAATCATCTCTATGGTAGGAATAGTTCTCACTGGCAAGGAGAACTATCCTGAATGGTCTCGGATGATAAAACACACCCTCATCTTCAATGAGTTGTGGAAAGGAGTGTGTGTCGGAGAAGGAGACAATGACCCAGTGCAGCCTACCTCAGAGAAAGAACTCGTCATTTGGGAAAACAAGAACAACAAAGCTTATGCATTAATCGCAACATCTGTAAATGAAGAGGTGAGTCACCATATTTCATCATATTCAACTGCCTTTGAAGCTTTACAAAAGCTCAAAGAACTCTATGACTCACATTTTGCACTTGAAGTTGTTCAGCTCATGATTAAACTCTTCACTCTTGAACTAAAAAATAATGATCCTCTTGCTCTTGCATCTGAAGTAAAATCCATAATGCATGATATCAAATCCACTAAGGTTGAGCTGGATATCCCTCTTATTGCTTTTCTCAAGGCACTCTATCCTACTTACTCCAATTATCTTGAGTCTTTACAAGCAAATGGAAATCTTAAAGATATAACCTTTGACTCTCTTGTGAAAAAGTTTGCTGAAAGAGAGAAAGCCTTTGGAAAGAAGACAGTCCCTGAATCTTTTGAAGAGACTGTTTGCCTTGCTCATAAAGAAAAGCATCCTGCTCAAGATTCTACAAGAGGAAGAGGTGGACGAAGAGGAAGAGTAAGATACATTAGAGGCAGGGGGCAGACATTCTCAAGGAGAAAAAGCAGATCTGCATTGCATTCGCTGCAAACGAAATGGATCACATGATGCTTCTACATGCAAGCTACCATGGGACAAAATTGAGCAGAAAAGAAACCAGCAGAAAGGTAAAACTGATGATACAGACAAAGGTAAAGCACTTGAATCTGCTCACTATATTGAGGCACAATGTAACATTGGAGTAAATGAAGATTTGTTTAATGCTTCACTTGCTTCTTCGAAAAATGATTGGTTGCTTGATTCAGGAGCAACCTGTCATATGACTCATAGAAAAGATTTTTTTGAAGATTTCACTGACAATGTTGATGGAGCAGTATACTTTGCAGATCAGTCAAAAATCAAGCCATCAGGGCTTGGCACAATCAGGCTTAAACTGCCTGGTCTTCCAAACTTTCTTCTGGATCATGTTCTATATCTCCCACAGCTCAAGAGAAACTTGCTGTCCTTGGTCCACATCCGCCAGCAAGGTCACTCCATTCATATGTTTGATGGCAAGCTTGAGGTAAGAAAAGCTTCTGACCACTCACTTGTCATGAGGGGAATAGAAGAAGAAAGGCTTCTCAAACTGCAAGGAACCTCTGCTCATGCATAACATTTCTCATATATTTCTCATCATGAAGAAGGTACACTTCCATCAAGTTTATTATGGCATGCTAGATTTGGACATTTAAACTATGACAGTCTCCGCTTATTGAAGAAAAATGGTGTTGCTGGTTTGCCTACAATTCGTAGGAAACATAAGCAATGTGATGCTTGCATTCTAGGAAAGCATAGCAAACAGTCTTTTCATGATTCACATTCAAGAGCACATAGGAAGCTTGAACTCATTCATTCAGAGTTATGTGGTCCAATGCCTGTTCTTTCTGCAAATGGAAATAAATATATCATGACATTTATTGATGATTACACCAGAATGTGTTGGATTTATTTATTGAAGAACAAATCTGATGCTTTTCAAACATTCAAGAATTTTCATAAATGGATTGAAAATGATGCACAATCTCATATTGGGTCTATTCGCACTGATAATGGAAAAGAATATACATCAAATGATTTGAAAACTATCTTCGCCAACATGGGATCAAACATCAAACAACTGTACCTTATAATCCCCAACAGAATGGTGTAGCAGAAAGAATGAATAGAACAATTTTGAATATGGTACGATCCATGCTTTTCTTCAAAAATGTAAAGATAATGTTTTGGGCTGATGCTGTTCTATGTGCTGCATATATAAAGAATAGATGTCCATCTAATGCTATAAGAAACAAGACTCCTTATGAATTGTGGTGTGGACATGTTCCTTCGGTAAAACATCTCAGGATCTTTGGTTCCACCTGTTATGCTTTGATACCAAAGGTACATAGAAACAAACTTGGTGCTAGAAGTCGTAAGTGTATCTTCTTGGGGTATTCAAACACCTCTAAAGCATACCGTCTCTATGATGAAGTAAATAAAAAGTTTGTTGTATCTAGAGATGTAATTTTTCTTGAATCATCCAAATCTGACAATGTTGTTGAGCGGCAACTTGATCGCTTGGACAGATTCGCAAAAACAAAATCATTTCAAGAATTTGATAATCAGATTCCACATCTTGAAGGGGGGATTCCTATACTAGATCAACATGTGGAATCTTCTTCTGAAGAACAATCTCCCCTGCATGAAACTCCAACAACGGATGATCCTTTAAGTGATGTAATTGATAGAATTGGGAGACTCAATCTTGATTCAGTCCCAACTCAATCAACAGAGTAGCCTGGACCATCTCAGAAAGGTCCCCCAAAGTGGCCGACAAAGACACTTGAAAGTGTTCATCCTGATGAAATTGGAAAAACAGGAACCAGAAATTTAAACCGACAAAATGGAGGTGATGTAGATGACTCTAATTCAACTGTTGATATGGATGTTACTTATGATTGTGAATTGAACTTGTCTACAGATTTTGAACCAACTTCCTTCAAAGAAGCTGCTTCTCATGATGAATGGAAAGAAGCGATGAAAAAGGAGTATGATGCCCTCATAAAGAATGGCACTTGGAAGCTGGTTGATCCTCCATTTGGAACCAAACCAATTGGCTGCAAGTGGGTCTACAAGAACAAATACAAAGCTGATGGCTCACTTGACAAGCACAAAGCTAGGCTTGTGGCAAAAGGCTTTGCACAGAAGGAAGGGGTCAATTATGAGGAAACTTTTGCCCCCACAGCAAAATGGGCCACCATCCCGACACTCTTTGCACCAGCTGCTCAGAACGGTTGGAAAGTCCATCAAATGGATGTAAAAACTGCATTCTTGAATGGAGATCTAAAAGAGAATGTTTTTATGTCCCAGCCTGAAGGATTTGCTGTGAAAGGACATGAACATAAAGTATGCAAACTTGTGAAATCCTTGTATGGCCTCAAACAAGCACCGCGAGCCTGGTATGAAAAACTAACTGAGCATCTTCTGAAACTCAACTTCAATCATTTTGATCTTGATGATGCCCTCATAAAGAATGGCACTTGGAAGCTGGTTGATCCTCCATTTGGAACCAAACCAATTGGCTGCAAGTGGGTCTACAAGAACAAATACAAAGCTGATGGCTCACTTGACAAGCACAAAGCTAGGCTTGTGGCAAAAGGCTTTGCACAGAAGGAAGGGGTCAATTATGAGGAAACTTTTGCCCCCACAGCAAAATGGGCCACCATCCCGACACTCTTTGCACCAGCTGCTCAGAACGGTTGGAAAGTCCATCAAATGGATGTAAAAACTGCATTCTTGAATGGAGATCTAAAAGAGAATGTTTTTATGTCCCAGCCTGAAGGATTTGCTGTGAAAGGACATGAACATAAAGTATGCAAACTTGTGAAATCCTTGTATGGCCTCAAACAAGCACCGCGAGCCTGGTATGAAAAACTAACTGAGCATCTTCTGAAACTCAACTTCAATCATTTTGATCTTGATGATGCAACTTTATTTGTCAAGAAAGTTGGCAAAACAGTTGTGTATCTTGTGGTATATGTAGATGATCTTTTAATGACAGGGAACAATGAAAGCTACCTTGCATCCATAAAGAAGGAATTGGGGAAAAGTTTTGAAATGACTGATTTGGGCTATGTTCATTACTATCTTGGCATTGAAGTAACCCAACATCCAAAATCCATATTTCTTTCTCAAAAGAAATACATTGGAGATTTGTTAAACAAATTTGGCATGACAGAGTGCAATCCTCTTTCTACTCCAATGGAACAAAACTTAAAGCTCACATCTATTGAAGGAAAGGAATTTGAGGATGCAACAAAGTATAGACAGCGTGTAGGAAGTCTCATCTACCTCACTACTACCAGACCAGACATTTCATTTACTGTTGGAATCCTCTCTAGGTTCATGCAAAAGCCTTGTGAGGGACATTGGTCTGCTGCAAAAAGAGTTCTAAGGTACTTGAAGGGAACTCAAGACCTTGGAATCAAGTATACACAGGTGGACGACTTCAGCTTGATTGGATACTCTGATTCAGACTTCGATGGAGACAAAGAAACTGGGGTATCTACTTCAGGATATGCTGAGTCTTGGATCAGGAGCTGTCTCCTGGAGATCACGCAAACAATCAGTTCCAGCAGATTCCACAACAGAAGCAGAATACGTGGCAACAGCTGAAGCAACGAAAGAAATTGTGTGGCTCAGGAAAATTCTTGAAGATTTGCAGGTAAAACAAGTACAATCAACTCCACTCATGATTGACAACACCTCTGCAATAAAGTTGGCCAAGAATCCAAAGTTCCATGATCGTACAAAGCACATCAATACTAAATATCATTTGATCCGACATCATGTTGAGGCCAAAACAATCCATCTCCGTCATTGTTCCACAAATGAGCAAATTGCAGACATCTTCACCAAAGCGCTTGGAAGAGAAAAGCTTGAAAGATTCAGAATGATGCTTGGACTCATCAACATCCCTTCAGATTATTAAGGGGGGAATGTTGACACCTAATCCTCTGCGGTTGGGTGAACCTGGAATGTGAACAGTCATCAGAAGATGAACTGAGCAGTCACATTCTTGTATATAACAATAGCTACCTAATGTAATAAATCGAATAAGTTTTTCTGAGTTTTCTGCCAAACTGGAGTTACTCCTGGCCTGACAGTTATTTATGAAATTCCTTTAATAAACATTAAAATAAATTCTGCTACAGATATCACACCATAATACAGAAACAAACACATGCACAAGAATCAACACATTGACACAAATATTTTGGACAACAGTGCCCAGAAAAACCCAATGTGGGAAAATCGGTGCAGCAAGGGAGGATTTTATTATTCAGCAATTCTTTAGTATAACAGGGTGCCAAACTGGCTTACCCAATAGAGAGAAAATTCTCTAGCACTTCTCCCAGTCTTTGCGTCAGCCTGGCTGATCTCTGCGTAGCTCCCAGACACTCTGTGTCAGCCCCGGCTTCTCTGCGTCATCACTGGGCCTCTCTACGTCACCCACACAGGCCCTTCAGTGACTGCGTAGTCTGCTGCTGCCTCTGCGTCTGCCTCTACAACGTCTACGTTGGTCTTCTGGTGCTGTTCACGACTCTCTGTTTTGTACTTGCTGTCTCTTGCTGCTCTCTAGACCACTAGTTCGAATTTCTCAGCTAACCCCGCTCCAGAAATCGAACTGCCTGGTCTCCCTTAGTGTGTTCTCCAACTGACCCTCAAGCCTCTTCTTATACTTTTCTCCTTGGTCCATCAACGACTGAGATTAAATCTCTAATCAACGGCTAAGATTAGATTTGGCTTGATCCATGACTTTTGGAACCTTCTAACCTAGTTTTATATTACCCATTAATATTTTACTTTTCCTAAAGTTTAGACTTAGGAACTTCATTAAAAATATTAATTATTTTAATATCTCCCAAACCGGTTAGCATCTGCCCAAACCACTTCTGGGTCTTGGAGATCTCATGTGCTTTATCCTCTCCACCAATTTTCATGGCTAGAGCACATCCGAAGCTACCTCAAATTAACACTCCCTCTTAGCGAGGACTGTGCTCTAGTAGTACTCCTCACTGAGTATCACCCTGATCATCTAGCATCGGTCCTTGTGCTGATGCTAGGCTTCCCTGTCCAACATCCTCTACACTGCTGCATCCTGTACTGTTGCCCATGGCCCTGCTACTGCCACTGCAACATCTGTACGACAACTCCCTCTGCATCCGTGTTGTTGCTGGTCCTTTCTTCCAACACTGCATCTACACTCCAGCATCACCCCCATTTCTGCTACTGAAATGGATTCCTTATCATCCCCATCCTTTCCCTGAAGTAATCAAACTTTGTTTTTCCAAGGGCCTTGGTGCAGATGTCTGCCACCTGTTCTCCTGTCGGAGTGTAGCTCAACTGTACAACTCCTCGTTGGACATAGTCTCTGACAAAGTGACACCAGATCTCAATATGCTTTGACCAATCATGAAACACTGGATTCTCAGAGAGTTTGATGCAACTCTGATTATCGCACATGATCCTGGTCGCCTCCATTTTTCTTTTGAATAGGTTCACAAGAAGTTTTCTAAGCCATATGGCCTCACACGAAGCTGTGCTCGCCGCCATATATTCAGCCTCAAATGAGCTCAGAGCCACGGACTTCTATTTGCTGCACCAGGAGGTCATTCCTGATCCAATGTTGAAAAAGTACCCAGAGGTACTTTTTCGATCCACTGAACTGCCTGCCCAATTTGCATCAGTAAATCCACTCAATCTGATATCCTTACTCCTGGTGTACAAGTGTCCATAATCGACTGTTCCCTGTAAATACCTGAGAATATGTTTGGCTGCTGCCCAATGCACCCTCTTCGGTTCCACCATGAATTGACTGAGGGTGTTGACAGTGTAGCAAATGTCTGGCCTGATATTGACCAGATACATCAGGGACCCTATGAGCTGCCTGTATAAGGTGGGATCAACATCCTTGTCTTCTGATGCATCAATCTTCTTCCAGTTGGTGATCATTGGAGTAGCCATAGGTCTACAGTCCTCCATCTTGAATCTCTTAAGGATTTCTGTAGCATATCTCCCTTGCCCAAGGATGATCTCTCCTTTTTGCTGCCAAACTTCCAACCCTAGGAAATAATGCATTCATCCCAAGTCCTTCATATCGAATTCTGTGGCTAGATTCTTCTTGCAGTCCTCGATGAGTTTGGATGATCTTGTCAGAAAGAGATCATCCACATACAATACTAAGATCAGCGACTCATTCTCTACGACTAGATAGTAAAGATTTGGATCTGTGTCACTCTTGACAAATCCCATCTTTTGCAAGTAGCCATCGATTTGACCATACCATGCTCTGGGTGCCTGTTTCAGCCCATATAAGGCTTTCTTCAACCTGCATACATGAGACTTCTTCTCATGTGTCTCAAAGCCCTCTGGTTGTTCAATGTATACCTCTTCTTCTATCACTCCGTTCAAAAATGTCGTTTTGACATCCATCTGATGAATCTTCCACCCCATTTGTGCTGCAAGAGATATCACGGTTCTAATAGATGTATACTTGGCTATTGGGGCGAAGGTTTCTTCTTAATCAATTCCTTCCTTCTGAGCATACCCCTTAGCCACAAACTTGGTTTTATATTTCTCAACATTGCCGTCTGCAGCGTGTTTGATCTTGTAGATCCATCTCAAACCTACCACTGATCTGTCTTGAGGTCTTGGCACTACCTCCCAGACATCGTTCACCATTATGGAGTTGTACTCCTCTACCATCGCATCCAGCCAAACTTGATGTTGAGCTGCCTCTTGGAAATTGGCAGGCTCCCCATCCTGAGATACTAATGCTTGATATCTATCGCGCTGTTTTCCCTCCCTCTTATTGTTTCTTGGCGCTTTGATGAAGTCCTCTGCATCTCGCAGAATCTGACGAACTTCCCTACTAGTTCTTCCTCTGCCAGCAGGTGCTTCTTTTAACTCCTCCTCATCATGTGAATCTTCCTGACCTGAGGAAGAATTCTTTACTTCCGTTGGTTGAAGAGGTTTAACCAATGGCTCTTCTTTTGACTGCTCCTCGGAAGACATTTCTTGAGATTTTCTGAAAGCCCTGTCCTCCACGAATTTCATATCTCGTCGAACCACTACCTTCCTGCTCCTTGGAAGATAGATTCTGTATGCCTTAGTGTTCTCGCTATATCCCACTAGATATCCTTTTTCCTCAGTTTGATCCAACTTTTTCCTCTTTTCCTCGGGTACACGATAATATGCTAAACTCCCAAATATCCTGAAATGAATGACTTCAGGTGTCTTCCTTGTGAAAACTTTCTCTGGAGTAATCTTGCCCAATGCCCGATGAGGAGTCCTATTTTGAACATAGACTGCTGTGTTGCATGCTTTTGCCCACAGGAATTTTGGCATATCCTGATCATACATCATGGCCCTAGCTGCTTCTACAATAGTCCTGTTCTTCCTTTCTACTACTCCATTCTACTCTGGATTGTAAGGAGCTGTCCACTCTCTTCTGATGCCCTCCTTAGCACAAAAATCAGTGAAGTCCTTATTGACATACTCTCCACCATTATCTAAGTGCAAAACTTTTATTTTTTTCCCAGTCAGATTTTCCACTAGAGCTTTGAACTCTTTGAATCGACAGAAAACCTCGTCCTTGGTTTTCAGAAAATAAATCCAAGTTTTCCTTGAGTGGTCATCAATGAAGGTAAGGAAGTACTCGGCACCACTAAGAGCTTCAGTGGACATAGGTCCTCAAATATTTGAGTGTATCAAACCTAGTACACTCTTGGCCCTGTTTTTACTTCTACGAAATGCTGCTTTGGAATACTTTCCTAGAGCACATCCTCTGCATACATCATCTCGTTCCATACTAAGATCCGAAACTCCAGTTACAGTGCTCCTGAGAATTCTCAGAGCCCCATGGTGCAAATGTCCCATTCTTTTGTGCCATAGTTTGTTCAAATCCTTGTCTCCATCACTGCCTATTAGTGCCATTGGTGATTCTAGTTGTAGTCTATACAAGTTGTTACTTTTGATCCCGATCTGCACTTTCTTTTTCCAGCTTGGGTGTTTGATGTATACTTTCTCCTTGATGAAGAAGACGTCATAGCCTTTGCCTTGAAGTTGCGACACAGAAAGTAAGTTCATCCCCAATCCTAGTACATGCAACACATTGGTAGCACGGAACCGCTCTCCCGATTCTGTTTGAAAAACTATGGCACCCCTCCCTACTGGAGTACACTTTGCCTTGTTCCCCATGGTGATCTGAAAGTTCATCTTCTCCTCCTGATAATCTGAGAAACATTCCTGGATTCCCATCATATGCCAAGACGCTCCACTGTCTATATACCATACCTCTGATCATGCAGAACTAGTCATACAAGCCACTTCTTCTTCCAGCCTGGAAGCCAACATAGAGAAATCGAAATCACTTTCTCTTATGCAATTTTTTGAAAATCTATGCGAGTCTCCTGACGTAGATGCCTCTGCATCATGGTCTCTACCCATAATTGATTTTCCTTTCCTGTCTTTGATTACCTCCTCTGATACCATGTGAAAAATCTATCACTGAAACAACTGAGTTACTTTACCTACTTATTTTCCATTAAGTTATTTATGAAATTTCTTCAATAAACATTAAAATAAATTCTGCTGCAGATATCATGCCATAATATAGAAACAAACACATGCACAAGAATCAATGCATTGACACAGATATTTTGGACAACAGTCCCCAGAAAAACCCAATGTAGGAAAACCGGTGTAGCAAGGGAGGATTTTATTATTTAGCAATTCTTCAATACAACAAGGTGCCAAACTGGCTTACCCAACAAAGAGAAAATTCTCCAGCACTTCTCCCAGTCTCTGTGTCAGCCTGGCTGACCTTTGCGTAGCTCTCAGACTCTACGTCAGCCCCTGCTTCTTTTCGTCATCACTAGGCCTCTCTACGTCACCCACGTAGGCCCTCCAGTGACAGCGCAGTCTGCTGCTGCCTCTGCGTTTGCCTCTCCAATGTCTGCGCTGGTCTGCTGGTGTTGTTCTCGACTCTCTATTCTGTACTTATTGCCTCATGCTGCTCTCCAAACCACTAGTTTGAATTTCTCAGCTAACCCCGCTCTAGAAATCGAACTGACTGGTCTCCCTCAGTGTGTTCTCCAACTGACCCTCAAGCCTCTTCTTATACTTTTATCGTTGGTCCATCCATGACCGAGATTAAATCTCTAATCAACGACTAAGATTAAATTTGGCTTGATCCATGACTTTTGGACCCTATATTAATACCCATTAATATTTTATTTTTCCTAAGTTTAGACTTAGGAATTTCATTAAAAATATTAATTATTTTAATATCTCCCAAACCGGTTAGAATTTGCCCAAACCATTTATGGGTCTTGGAGATCTCATGTGCTTTAGCCTCTCCACCAATTTTCATGGCTAGAGCACATCCGATGCTACCCCAAATGAACACACTGCGTGGGCCCTCCTGGCCCAGCGTCACTCCTCCTTGGTCTGCGCTGCCTCCTCCGGTGTATCTCTACCTCTCTCTGCTGAGTCTTCGGGGTCCCAGAGAAGATCCTCCAACCTCAACTATCCCTGCCCCTCTGCTGCAACTCAGCTCGCCTGTTCGGCTTTCTCAGCAAACCTCGCCCTCGAAAAATCGAACTGACTTATCAACTTGGTGTATCTCCAACTGACCCTCAAGCCTCTTCTTATACTTTTCCTTTTGATGAATCAATGACTGAGATTAAGTCCCTAATCAACGTCTAAGATTAAAACATACTTGATCATCGTCACTTAGAAGTTTCTCACCCATATTCTTATTTATACCCATTAATATTTTTATTTTCCTAAGTTTAGACTTAGGAACCCATTAAAAATATTAATTATTTTAATAGCTCCTCATCTGGGTGGAATTTCTCCAAACGATTTCTGGGTCTTAGAGATCTCATTTGTTCTAGCCTCTCCACAAAATTTGGAGCTAAAGCATATTCGATGCTACCCAAAATCAACAAAGGATCTCAAGGCCAAATGCCATGGTCAAATGGGTAGCAATGATGAGGAACCCATTAAAAATATTAATTATTTTAATAACTCCTCATTCGAGTGGAATTTCTCCAAACAATTTCTGGGTCTTAGAGACCTAATGTGTTCTAGCCTCTCCACAAAATTTGGAGCTAGAGCACATTCGATGCTACCCAAAATCAACTAAGGATCTCAAGGCCAAATGCCATGGTCAAATGGGTAGCAATGATGAGGAATTCTACATATTGGGTGTACAAATGAGAGGAGGGAGGAATCATGGATGCATGTGTTACCTCGGCCTTTGTTTTTCCACCACTATTATTGCCTATTGTTTTTTCTTGATTTTTCTTTGTATTACTATTTGAAGCTCTAGGAAATGAGAGCATGCTCTAAATGACAAACAATAGTTGTCGAAAGGAAATTGCAGACGAGAATCTGTGGTCGGAAGGACAGGGAATGCGGGCCATGACAGTGGAAGCAGTTCGGATAGGTGAAACAACGTAGAGCGGAATGGCAAATAACGATGGTGTATGGTTGTGCAACAGTGGAATTGACGACAGGTACAGTGACACAGGGGAAACGACAGTGGAAATGGAAACGTAGGGGTAGCGGATTCGCAGGGAGCAGCGACAGTAGGGACACAGTGGTGGAGCATGAAGATTTCCGACAAAGAACAGTGGTTTGTTGCAATTTATCTTAGTTGCGAACAGGGATGAGTGGACGAGTGGGTGCCAGTAGATAGCGAATTACCAGCCGAGGAACGAACTTGCTCGGATGCCAAATGGAGTGGATAATTAATTGAATGCTTGAATGAATTTCACATAGAGGGGCCCCTGGCTTATATATGGCCCAAGGTGCCTTTTCATGGAAGGGCATGATCTCCTGAACGTGCCCTTTCCCTAATCAAAATACAGTTACATATTTCAATTTTTACATAACAGCGGACCATCTTTTTTATCTTATAATTTTCTTTCTTTTGTTTCTTGCTTGTGGCAATGATATGCTCTTTTTTTCTTTTAGCTGAATCAACCTTTCGTGGCAACATTTCTAGGCCCGACCCAAATATGTGGAAAATGGGGGGGTGTGCTAGATCCCAATGGACCCATGGTCAAGTGGACTCAGAGAAGGAAGGTGGAATAAGGGCTTGTAATGTATGAAGGGGAGTGATAAGTATAACTAGGATAGATGTGACACACTATATCAATCATGGATTCCTAAGGAGTGCTCCTTCCTCTAAAGCAATAAGTCATTAGAGGTAGTCCCACTGAATTAGGATAGAAAATTAACCCCCCATTTAAGTGAAGGGAACAAAACTATGGTCAAGATCCTTCTTTCTTCCATGTCACACCACAATCCATGCCAAATGCCCAAAATACAAGCAAGCTTAAGCACCCCAATTCAAAATGAATAAAGTACCTTTTGACCAGAAGCCCACCTTCCAACATGTGATCTTGACAAATGGATGAGGGGACATATGACTGATGTAGGTGGCGAAGATATGAATGGCACATTGCATCGGCTACAAGGTGGCTCTCAGGGGCTACTGGCCGCCGACTAAATGAGATGACTAGGAGAAAATTTTTCATATGGGGTCATCCACTTTTGGTGCGTAACACACCATTGATCAAAGTATCTGTTGATGTTGATTTTTGGTAGCATTGGATGTGCTCTAGCCATGAAAATTGGTGGAGAGACTAAGGCACATGAGATCTCCAAGACCTAGAAATCGTTTGGGGAAATTCCACCTGGATGGAGAGATATTAAAATAATTAACATTTTTAATGGGGTTCCTAAGTCTAAACTTAGGAAAGTTAAAATATTAATGTGTATTAATATAATATTGGTGAGAAAGCTCTAAATAACGAGGATCAAGCCAAATCTAATCTTAGCCGTTGATTAGGGACTTAATCTTGGCTGTTGAATCGTCAACAGGAAAAGTATAAGAGGAGGCTTGAGGGTCAATTGGAGACACACCAAGTTGATCAAGAATTCGATTTTCTGGGGCAGGGTTTATTGAGAAATCGAGTTAGTGATTTGTTGCAGCGAGGGGAAGTTTGGCAGAAGGCCGAGAATACATAGCAGAGAGGCAGAGAGAGTGCCAGAGAGACAACGCAGAGCCTTCGAAGGTTGATGCAGAGGCAACCAGGACTGATGCAGAGGCTGAGGAGGCCTGCGCAGAGGATGCAGAGGGCCAAGAGGATGATGTAGAGGCAGCGGAGGATGACGCAAACAGCGCAGAGGGTTGCAAAGCTGACGCTGGGCTGAAGAGGCAGTATTGAGGAATTTTCGTGGGGCAGACTGAGAGCTGGTTAGCTGACGCAGAGCCGTAAAGGGTGCCACAGTCTCTGGAGGGTGACACAGTTCCTGAGGGTAGCTTGGAGCAGCTTTCGCTGTCCAGCTAAGGGAACAGTGGAAGTCACTGTGAGGCTATTCATCTGGTTGTTGATTAGCCGAAATATCTGTCTCCGAAGAAAGGTACTTCTGCCAAGGAAAATATTTTAAGGGTGAGCCATTTTTGGCACCCTAGTTGTATTAAGAAAACTGCATAATAATAAAACCCTCATATCTGCTGCACCGGTTTTCTTGCATTGGGTTTTTCTGGGGACTATTGTCCAAAAATAACGGTGTCCCTTGTGTTGTCTCAGTTATTTCAATTGTTGATCTGTATATGTGTGAAGGCTGCATTTGTGTTTATTTCAGTGTTTATATTAATAAATAACCTGTTAATGGAAAGAACAAGTAGGAGATAATAAACAGATAATGCAGTAGGGATTTCTGATGTGTCAGGCTTAGAAATTTCCACAGTTGAGTGGTAGCCCACCTTTATAATGGTGAGAGGTACAGTGGCTGCTGGAGATGAGGGAGGAGCTGGCATTTCATCATCATCAAGCTAATGTGTAGGGCTGCTGGCTGGCTGGCTGTCCAAAATAAGATAAAAGTTTTCTCCTAGTGGATTTCCCATTTTGGTGGGTAACACAGTGGCGTAAATTTTTGCATTGATAGTCTACACCGGACTAGGTCCTAAAAACTATCGTTACTTTGCCTAAATCTCATCCATCTGTGAAAAATAGACCAGCCAAAAATAGACCTGAAAATCATGACCTCAGATTTTGCTAAAATGCATACCATGAGCTAATCTCCATTCGGGGTCTGTATCCATATAATTTTCTTGCTATTTTTACTACATTCTAAAAATATAATTTAAAAAAATAGAATTTCACAAAAAATAGCAACTCCAGTTCACCTCAAATTTGAACCATGAGCTTATCTCCTCAATAGGTATCCAATTATACTATCCTTTGCTGTTGAAAATGACCAAGTTTCTAAAACTGGAAACTGCTAAAAATAGCAGGATCAAGAATATGAAAGTGCCCATTGGATTTCGCTCGATCCTCCATGCATGTTCCTGCATCTGCATATGACTCTGATGCATGGGAAAACTGCTAAAAATAGAACACTGGAAACCTGAAATAAAAATATACTAATAATAGCATAGGGTGTGCCATCTCCCTGAAACACTGGTCTCTCAATACTCTTTGAATCTCATACATTACAACTCTGGAACAAAGGAAGGCTGGAGAAAAGCTCTGCAATAAACTACCCATATGGCTAAAGTACTCATGAACGGTTGATGCTGAAAGATGGCCAGACCAACCAGTCCAGCCAGTAATGTACCATTGAACATATGCTGGAAAATAACACACATATTTATGAAGGAATATCTGGTGTTAAGAGAATGGTTGGGGCTTGTATTGATTGTCTAATTTATTTAGAAAAAAAGTTAATAATTTTTTGAATATTTTGATATTAGTTATTCATAAGTTGGATTCTTAAACATGGATTTTAGTTCTTATTTCCAGGTTGGAGCAGCGTTGGATAGAAGTCACAGTAGAGACACAAGTTGAAACACTTATCAATTCAATAAAAGAGGGTTGGGCATTTAAACAGTCAGATTCAACTGCTACTGTGAAGCGGACAATGGTTTTTGCAAACACTGTAAATTCAGTTGATTCAGTGGCTAAAATCTTGCTTAGAGATGGTATTGAATGTATGCGTTATCATAGAGAGACTTCTTCAGAGGAGCGTGCAGAGACTTTAAAAGTTTTTCAAGAGAAAGCGGGGTGTTGGTGTGCACTGATGCTGTTGCACGTGGTCTTGACATCCAAAATGTTTCACATATTATTCAGGTCTTCTTTATTTCTAACTTATGACTCAAGTTTGTGATGCACTCTTATAATTTTTACAGGGTTTACATATGCATTAAATTTAAATATTTATAATGGATATTTATGGTGATATCCAATTGGTCATTTATTTGAAATTTGGGAATGTTTTTAGAAGTAACACATTTTAACCTTTAGGGCTTAGAGCCAGTTCCTTGAAGGTTTGCTTGACAGTAAATAATGTAAAAAAATTGAAGTATATTTACTCTCTAGATTGTTACTGCAAAATCTAGCACCTTAGTGCAAAGCCTCACAAAGCAACCTAGATTGAGTGCAACAATGGGAGAGTTACCACTGTCACTTCAACAACTACTCCCCTTCTTTTAGTGGTTGGATGCAATCCACCACAAGGGAGGCTTCCCTAGTAGATCTTATGGATCAAGTAACCAAATTTGATTTAGGGTAAATGTGCCTTGAGGGTTTTGCAACAAGATTTACTTGGGAATAATTATGCAATAATTTTGCTTCTAGACGGATTAAGACATAATATCAAGAGAGTGGGTACAAGGGTTTCTATGGGTCAATCTAAACGCTTAGGTCAACCTATAGAGGGTCAAATAAGTTTCCAAACACATACAATCAAGAAATTACAGTTTTCTGTCACAAACTAGGGGTTTTAAATCATAAATTGTAGCAAACAATTAGTCTATAATAACAAGAAGAAAAAACCTTGGAATCTATAATAAGTGTTGATTTTTGTTAGGGCTGTGTTACCCACCACCTGTGGGTGATATTCGTAGGAGAAATTTTTCTCCTAGATGGTCCTCAGTGGGCAGCCAACAACCCCTTGCAGTGGCCAGATAGCTCTTGTGTCACTATCTATGGCCCCTGAGCCAAATATATGCTCCCTCACCCATCTGTTATGATCGTATGATTGAAGGTGGGCCTTCCAACCCCGAAGGTATCACTTTTCATTGTGGAGTTGGGTATTTTTGTTTATTTATCATGAACACTTCTGGGCATGGATTACTGAGGGGATTCAGATGAAAGAGTGGGCTTGTTTTGTATTCTTGTCTTCTTTGTCCAATTTGATGGTTAACCTTGTATGCTAGTCTTGTAGGATCTCTTTTATTGGCTACTAGCTTTAGGGGTGGCATTACATGGGAAATCCTGATTTTGGTTGCGTGGTCCCTCTTCCCAACAACATATACATCACTTTCTTCCGCTCATTATAACCCCTTTCACCATATTTCCTATCCGGGTCCACATTTGTCCATTGGACCCGCAAGGAGTTAGCTTCCCCCTCCCCTTGTTCATCCCTTGGGTCAGTGTTCGAACGATGCCCCGGAGGTTGTGATGCAACTAAAAGAAAGGAAAAAGCATAATTTGGCCACTCTCAACAGGAAATGTACCACAAAATGCAAAAAATGGTTGGGACATACAAATTTAACACGTGGACAAAAGTCGACATGAGCTCTACCCCCTATCATTATGACCATCATCTTGGTTTCTAGGGCCCCTTATATTGCCCCCCTACATCATTAAGGAACCCATGATTGTCCCAACCCTTGGTGGGCGATGAACTGCCCCACCTAAAGGGGGTATTCGCTGCTGTATCTTACACATCATGCTCTCATCCCATGGAGCCCCGAGCAGTTATAAAAATAAAAATCAATTAAAGGCAAAATACATATGAAGAAGGGTGGAAAAGCAAATGTCAAGGTAATTCATGTACCACGATTTCTCCCTCCTACATTCATACACCCAAGTGTGGACTTCCCTTATTATGGCTACCCTTGTACTGTGGCATGTGGCTTGGAGCCTTCCCCTGATGCCCCACTCCATTCCATCATTATATCACATGCCACCTGCCATTTGATGGATGTACCATGGACATGTCACTCCCCTTAGAGGTTGAAACCACCTAATAGGGTCCTTGGTTAACCTTCTTCTTGAATTTGGAGACACTTGTATGTTCTAAAGTCCATTATGGAAGGGCATGCCACTATGAAGTGTCCACTTGGTTCCATGATTTGTAAGTTGATTTACTCAATTGCACTAATGATTTGTTGTATTAGAAGTTGAGGGGATGCATTGGATTTTTTATAGGATTGTAGGCGTGTCTTCATCTTGGGTTTGGTCTCCCTATACGGGGGTCCAAGCCCTCCAGAGGGTCATATTAGTGTTTGTAGGGTGGGCATTGAGAGCCATGGGCCTCCACCATAACAGAGAGCAAATTGCCACATTAGGGGATCCTTCAGTTGCTTGCCTGTGTTCCATTTATTTGACGATGATTATGCACCTAGACCATCTTACCCAGTTGGCGACACCTTTGCACCACACACTTGGTAGTGGATCCAGGGCCTAGATGAGGATGTGTCTCACCATGGGAGACAAAAGTAGGGCTTGCGTCATTCTTCCAGCGCTTACAAATGAGATACAAGCTTGTTCGATCCATTTGGATACCCATGAAGTTGTTTTTGTGCCCCCACAACCACTTTGAGGCACCACAGGTCATTTGCTTGGATATCAAGGGGCCACCCCATTTATCACTATGTTTGGAGCCCATCCATTCATTTTAGCACATATTGGACTCCATTAGGCCTCTTCAAGGGCCCTTCAACCTACTGTATCTATCATTTTTCCCTTTTGAGAGACTTTGTTTTTGTATTATGGAGCTATCTTGGTGGGTTTGTCACAAAGTAATGTTATTTTTGCACAATATATTATTAGTTGGGGCATCATTAGGCCTAATTAGGCAAATCAAACCCTTAGAGGATGATATAAATTGATGAGAGGCTCATTCTCCTTTGACCATCACTTGGATTTGGATCATTGTTTCTTCTGGAATTTCGCTATAGCTGTTGGAGGACAAATTGGAGATTTTTTAATGCATTTTAATGTTTGGGTTAATGCTATTCTATTTTGGAGCTTCTCTCTTGCAAATGTAATGGATGAATATACTTTTTCTGCCATGTAAGTTTCTCTTTTGTGCGGAATTTTCATTATATGTTTAATGTATGGAACACTGCATCATGTTGTTGCTTGTGCTCTAAATTATGCGAAAATCTTGAATCAGTATGGTAGTCTTGATCTATTGCATGCATTATCCATTGGGTAAGAAAAAGCGAATGTTCCTAGGGGTGATTTTGAAAACCTAACCCTAAAACTCCATTATTTGACAAGATGAAGTATAAATCCTTGTTGTAGTTGGGTAGCTGCATCACTAGGCCATGCGACGCTGTAATTAGGCTCCTTAATAGAGTGAAAACTTAAGTCAATCTCATTTTTGACTCCATTCTCCCAATAAACTAGATACTGGTATAATCCTTGGTGATCATCTTAACATAAATCTTTTCACCTCCCTCTCTCTTTTTCTAAGCCCTAACCCTAGTATCTCCTAGGGAATCACACGAAATTCATTGTATCCATCCATTTGGTGAGTGAGTTGGTCCATAGTTGCACTGGGGTGCCCTCAAGGGCTCCACAAATTTTGAGGTCAAGCACGTGGTTGAATTTGGAATTATTCCAAGCCCTAGCTCCAACTCCATTCTTGGCTCTAGGTCTCATTTTGTTAGTGGCTTTATTAGGGATCATCACACTAAATCTCAAGACGAATCCAATCTCTTTGATCCTCTTCCTCTCCCTTACTTGGTCAAGACATTTTGTTTAAAGTTTCACCCTAAACCCTTGATCTCGTTTGGGTCCTGTTGACCTTGCCGTCTACACCTACCTACAGTTAGTGAGAAAAGCCTTTAACCCCACAAGGTGTGGTTGGTGGCAAGGAACCTAGAGAAGGGGCTGTCACCTATTCCCAACTCTCTCTGTTTAAGCTATCTCCTAGGTTAGCTATGGGGGGTGGTCCCTAAAGGAAAACTAAGTTAAAGATGTGAGTTTTCTAGGAGAGTTGTTAGAGTTAAATAGATTACTTCTTAGGATTTATAAGCAAAAATGATATGAGAAATAACCATCAATACATAAAATAATCATAAAGCATATGAAAACTAGTGCCTTCAAAGTATTTCTCTTTAAAATGAAATTGTATTTGCTTAAATTAAGTGAAATGCTTTCAAATGGAAAGCAAGAATAACCCTTTAAAATGCTATTTGCATATGAAAACTCAAACTATCAAGATAGTAAAAATTTGAATACTTTGCAAGTAAAGTAAATGTGATGAAATAGTGCTCTTGGTTAATTTTATTACTTAGATCTAAAACAAGATTTCAATTTGAACTCTTGATTCTTAGACTTCATCCTCGCCCAAAGCTTTGGGTTTCACAGTGAGGAGGCCATAGACGTAGAGAGTCCCTAAAATGTCTATTCAACCAACTTAAGTTGGAGGTAAATTTTAGTTATGCTCGGGGCATGTAAGTAAATTAACCAAACAATGAAAATGAACTTCAACTTGAAATGTACTTGCTTGACATGAAATAAAATGTTACTTTATGGAGAAAATTTGCCCAAATACTTGATGCATGTAAGATGTGTTTAATGTTGAAGCATAAGTAAACTTGAAACTATGTTTAAGCCAAATAGGATCAAGTAAAACGTGCTTGCATGAATAGATTACAAAGACAAAGAACAAATGATATGCCTTGTCAACAATAAGCTTTGAGGACAAAACTTTTTGAAGAGGAAGTGTTAAAATTGGCAACCAGGGCAAAACTTCATGTGGGTCATCTTATTCATGGCTAATAATATTTTTATTAGATTCCTCTCATCGAGAGGTGTAGGATTGATATAAAGATCATCCAATTCCGATAAGTATTCATGGAGATATGAATTTATTTTGATTATGGAATTATTATCAAGCCGACCTACAACTCATGTAGGCTCAGAAGCCCAACAGTCGCATCTATTCACCCACCAACGTTGTGTATAAATATAAGAGGACTTTTCCTCATTTAGGCTCACTCATCTCATCACATCTCTCTCTCTCTACTGTGCAGATATGAGTCTCTTCTCTACTGTGCTGAAATGGGTCTCTCTCTCTCACACATGTGAAGCCGGAAGCTGTTGAATTTGAAGCTGCAACTGCAGAAGTAAAGATTGACTTGTGTGGCCTAGAAGATCTCCTCTTTGGAACTGCGCTGTAGGTTCATCTGAACCTCCTTTGAAAGCCGCAACTTTTGGTGGTGGAATGAAGTCAATCCGATGAACGGTTTGCAAGATATCGACTGCCCTAGTTTGAAGCCGGAAACTGCTGAAACTGAAGCTGCAACTGCAGAAGCAAAGATTGACTTGCATGGCCTAGAAGATCTCCTCATCTGAACTGTGCTGTAGGTTCATCTGAACCTCCTCTGGAAGCCGAAACTTTTGGTGGTGGAATGAAGTCAATCCGACTGTCGGTTTGTGAGATATGGTCTGCCCTAGTTTGATAATGAAGCCGCTAATGCTGATGCTACTGATCTAGGGTTTGCTACTGCTGATATGAATAAGATTTATTGTACTATTTCTCTCTGCTGAATTATTGAAGATAAAAGAAGATTTGATCAAAGGGTTTCCCCACACATTGTGGGGTTTGTCCCTGGCTAGCCGCCACATCTTGTGTCTCTTGTCTTGGCTTGTTTTCTGTCGATCGTTTAATGTTCTATCTGCACTTTACTTTATGTACATGTGATTGCTAATCGGTGGAATATAATAAGAAAAATAAGTAAACTATTATAAGCATAGAACATACCATAACTTAACAGGAAGACAATGTTTGTAGGTTTAACTCTGTACAGAACTTAACTGCAAATAAATTCTTAAAAATAGAAAATAAGCAATGGTGAAAGCATAAAACATAAAACATATATACACAGATATTTTCCGTTGGATCTCAAAGCCGGGACTACTATATTGATTTTTCATTATATTCCTTTCAATGTTATAATACATATATATATATATACATGCTGAATCATCCATCAACCCCAATCCATTAACCCTGGATTAGAATATAACCGTAGTTCCCTTGACCGGATCTACAAGATACTATGGGCAGAAAACCATCATGCCCAAAACCACGTGATCCGAATTGGATCCATGAAGAAAGTCAGAGAACCATGACTGTATCAAATCAGGACAAAACTTCAAATTCAAAGAGCATGAAGCAATCAAAAACACCTTTGAACAGTGGCAGTTGGTAGCTAGCGTGGAACGACGAGGACCTTGGTCAAAGCACGTTGACCGAGGTCCATGGAGACTGCGCAGGAGGTGAAACTAGCCCCTGGGAAGCCTGGATTGGGAAAAGGAGGCAGTTTTAGCGCTAATCGCGCATTGCTGGGCAAAACCCCTCGAGAAGGAGAGGCCCCGAGCGCTCGGTCGCATGGGAGCTGGTAAAACCGTGGGGAAAAGGCTAAAGGCTAAAGACGGGATCTGCGCTCCAAAAACCGACGATATTTATCGTGGGCACCCTTGGGAAGTAAGTAGATTTGGCGAAAAGGGAGAGATTCCACTCAGCGCTCGACGCGTGGCAAGCGGAGGAGAGAGAAAACTGCCGCTCATCGTGCGCTAACGGTCAAGCAAGTCAACCGTGCGAAATGAGCGAATGGCGTCAGATCTGGGGGCTCCAGATCTAACGACTAAGAATGCGCTCGATGGAGAAACCGGAACTGACAGGGGATTAAGCCGCGATCTATAAGAATTTGAGGTCCGATTTGACCGCCAAGGTGGCAGATGACTCATTCCACGACGTAATCGAAGAATCGAACTGATGGGGAAGAGCTGGACAGTTCGTAGGAAGACAAGTGGCCACTCCATGTGAGCCTGATCATGACGTCGAGACAGGGAACTCCAAGCGAAGCCGCAACAGGCGATCCGACGGAGGTGGAAGGGGAATCGAATAGCCATGAGAATGACTGGCCTTAAAGCCATGAATAGACAAAGTAGAAAAGACACGGAAGACCAGAAGACACCGAGAGGAAGAACAAAGAAAAGAAGCCAGAGAAGCGAAGAAGACAGTGAAGCAAAAAGCAGAACGACAGAGGGCCGAGCTGACCACAGGCAGCGTCGAGCACCAGAGAGCTTGAGAGGTTCAAGCCATCCTTGAGAGGATCTGTCGGAAGCTGAGCACCACATTGGGCTCCTTCCATTGTAGACCAGAGAGGTCAAAGAGCTGGTAAGGAATAGAGTCTGTGCACTCTAGTGGCTTGGGGAATCCAAGAACCACCCTGCCAAGCAAATTTTGTTTCAGGAGACTCATATTGAGCTCCTTCATTGTAATTCTCTGCTTTAAGACACAATAAAAGAAGGCCACCATTGAAATCTGGACCGGAGACGTAGCCCTGGAGGATAGGGTGAACTCCTTATTAACTTGTTGTGTTCTTGTATTTGCTTATTGTGTTCCTTTGCTGTTTTCCATATTCCCAGTGTTTGTGTATTTTGCAATCTAATCGATCCGTTGCCTAAAATAACATAGACACACACCAACACATGAGTCTGTAATACCTTCATTCATTAATTCTTTAACTGAGGTCACTCATAGGGTGATTTTCAGATCAAGTGGTATCAGAGCTTTAGGCTGTCAAGGTTAGACAAGCTTGTGTTGGTTTAGCTGTGAATGCTCACTAGATCAAAGCTCAGATTAGGAGAAGGAGAGTTGGTCGAAACTAATCCTGAAATTGGGAGAGTCTATCCTCGGAAGACAATATTAGAGTAAGGTTCTATGGGGCCAGACCCTCCATTCATAGAAAGTTTCTTAGCCATAAAGTCCATGGTAGAAGAAATGTATAGGGACTTTAGAAAACATAAGGATGAATATTCATCAAGTTCTAAACAAGACAAAGAAGAAGATGAGTCTCACTTCCATGACCACTCCAAAGGAAAAGGGAAAGAGGAAAGCTTTCTCACACCTCCTAATAGCCTTGTGCATAACAAAAATGCATCTTTGATCAAGTTAGATGTTAAATTTGATTTGCCTATATATGATGGAGAGCTAAATGCAGAAAAATTGGACAATTGGATTAGACAAATTGATGTTTATTGCGGAGTACAGAACATCGACTCAGACAAGAGCAAGATTCAGTTGACAAGCCTACGCCTTGGAGGCATTGCCTTGGTTTGGTGGGAAGGTAGAACCTAAGCTGACATGAAAAGACATGGGAAGACTATCTCTATCTGGAGTGAATTTGTGTTTGCAATTAAAAAGCAGTTCTATCCATTGGCCTACATGCAACAAGCCATGATGAGTTGGCAAACTCTTCGACAGTTGAAAGGGCAAAGTGTGCAAGGGTACACTCAAGAATTTAGAAAGAGAGCATTGATTCTAGGAATCTCATTAGACTCACCTGGAACTCTTTTGAAGTACATTGGTGGTCTACACAGCTACATGAGGCATACCATCCTCATGTTTAATCCCACTAGTATAGATGAGGTATCTGTACAAGCTACTCATCTAGAAGCTAGAGGAAAGAATGGAAATCTAGAAGTTGGGGGACCATCCCAACCCACTGTAAGCAAGAGCAAGGAGAAAAGAAAGCAGAAGTGGAAAGCAAGGAAGGCTAACACTGCACAAAAAAGCAAAGCTTCATGCATTCACTGTAAAAAGGATGGGCATGATGATGAGCATTGTTGGATTCTGCATCTAGAGCTGAGACCTAAGAAGTTCGAGGGCAAGAAGAAGAAGACTGCTGTAGCTATTCAGAAAGATTTGGGGTCAGACTCGGGAGATGAAACAACCATTGCAACCACCAGTATCAAAGGTAAGAATTCTGAAGCATCTACTAGTAATTCTGCACAATCTATTATTGATGAAGAGCATGAGAGAAAAAGACATGAGCTTTTCCATATTCGAGTTGTTTCCAAATATCAAAAGATTGATACTTTGTTTGATAGTGGCTCACAAGTAAATTTAATTTCTAAAGCAATTGTAAAGAAATTGGGATTAGCAACTACACCTCACAAGAAACCATACCCATTAGGATGGTTGAATGATAAAGCACAACTACAAGTGACTAGACAGTGCAAAATCAAGTTTTCTTTTGGGTCAGCATTTGTAGATGAGGTTGAGTTAGACATAATTCCTTTGGATATATGTGGAATTGTTTTAGGAAGTCTTTACTTGTATGATAGAAAAACTATTTTCTATAGAGCTGAGAACAAGTATCTACTTGTTAAATATAGAATTGAATACTTTGTAAGAGCTCATCAGCTCAAGAATAATTATACTCTCATAAACTCAGGGCAGATGAAAAGAATGATAAATTCATGCAAACAATTCTTACTGATGGTTGTAAAGGAAAAGGAACCTGATAAAACCATTATATTTGAGGGCTGTAATGCTAAATAGCAAGCTGATATAGAAAAGGTTGTTTCAGAGTATGATATCTTGTTTCAAGAACCTAAAGGTCTGCCACCCAAAAATGAAATAGTACATGATATTATTTTGCAGCAAGATGCTCCATTGCCTAACATTGGAATGTACAGGTTGTCTGCTTTAGAGAATGCTGAAATCAAGAAGCAGGTGCAAGAGTTACTTGAGAAAGGGTTCATCAGGCCTAGCACATCACCATGTGGGTCACCAATTGTTTTGGCGAGAAAAAAAGATGGCTTGTGGAGAATGTGCATTGACTACCAAGCACTGAATAAGATAACAATAAAAAATCGTTATCCCCTTTCTCGCATAAATGATCTTTTAGATCAATTGAAAGAAGCTGTTTATTTCACCTAGCTAGACTTGCACAGTGGATACCATCAGGTCAGAGTTGCAGAGCAAGATGCATGGAACACTGCTTTCAAAACAAAGCAGGGATTGTATGAGTGGTTGGTTATGCCTTTTGGCTTGACCAATGCTCCTACTAGTTTCATGAGATTAATGAATGATGTACTTAGACCTTTTCTTGATGATTTTGTTATTGTGTATTTGGATGACATTCTGATTTTTAGTAAAACATGGGAAGAACACTTAAAGCATGTTAAGCAGACATTAGATGTTTTGGAAAGATGAAAACTTCATGTTAAACTCTCAAAATGTGAATTTGGCAAAACATCTTTAAATTATTTGGGTCATATAGTAGGGGGTGGTGAATTGAAAATAGATCCCTCTAAGGTGGCAGTCACTATAAATTGGCCTAAACCCAAGTCTGCTACAGAAGTGAGAAGCTTCTTAAGAGCAGTACAATATTGGAAGAAGTTCATTTCTAACTTTTCCTCAATTGCAGTTCCTTTACATGCTTTAACAAGATTGAACAAGGTGTTTCAGTGGGGAGGCAAACATCAGAAAGCCTTCGACACCTTGAAAGAAAAGATTAGTACAACACCTAAACTAGCACTGCCTGATCTGCAAAGACCATTTGAGATCCAAACAAATGCCAGTGACTATGCCATGGGAGCAGTGTTGACACAGCACGGTAAACCCATATGCTATCATTCTGAGACTTTTAATCCTCCAGTAGCTAACTATCCTACGTATGATAAAGAATTGTATGCATTAGTTCAGAGTGTGAAAAAGTGGAAACAGTACTTAATGGGCAAAGAGACCGTAATATATACTGATCATCGACCACTTCAATATCTACACTCCCAAACTAAGTTGCAACAATCAAGACATTACAGATGGATGGGTTTTCTACAACAGTTTCATTTAGTCATCAGATATAAAAAGGGCATACATAATAAAGTTGCAGACATGTTATCTAGACCCATTATAAATGCATCTACTATACTTAAGCATAATTCTGTGCTATATGAAAAGCTACATTGAACAATATGCTCAAGATCTAGACTTTAAAGATGTATATGCAACTTTGAGTCAGGGCAAACGAGTAGAAGAATTGCATTATCATGTGAAGGACCGACTCTTATACCATTGTGGGAAACTTTGCATTCCACAAATTGAGAGAGTAAAGATAATTAGGGAAGCACACACTTCTCTGATATCAGGTCACTTTGGGGTAAGTAAAACTGTTGCACAACTGCAAAGGTTTTGTTATTGGCCGAAAATGAATGAGACAGTTTCTAGATATGTAAGAGGGTGTACTATGTGTGCTAAAAGCAAGCCCAGCAATAGAAAACTAGGCTTGTACACTCCATTACCAATACCTTCTCACCTTTGGAGAAAGTGTTTCCATGGATTTTGTTGGAGCACTGCCTAAATCTAGGAAAAGTCATGATTATCTATATGTTGTTGTGGATAGGTTCAGCAAAATGTGTATTTTGATACCTTGTAACAAACAGATTACAGTTGAACAAACTGCAAAACTGTTCTTTGAACATGTATGGGTTCATTTTGGATTACCCACTTCTATTGTATCTGATTGAGACACCCGATTTGTGGGGAAGTTTTGGTCAAGTTTGTGGGAACTGATGGACACCAAATTGAAGAAAAGCACAAATTTTCATCCACAAACTGATGGCCAGACAGAAGTAGTTAACAGGACAGTGATCCAGTTACTCAGAGGATATTGCAGCAAACATCCTAAGCTTTGGGATGAACATTTGTGTTATGTGCAGCATGCTTACAACAGAGCAAAACATTCTTCTACATAGAGATCTCCTTTTGAGACCTGTTTTGGTTTCACACCAAGGTCTCCTTTGGATTTTGTCTTTGGTAAAGATACCACAGTTGATGGACACAGTGATGTGGACAAGGCAACTAGGTTCATTGAACAGATCCAGGAGATCCACTAGGCAGTACAGGAACAACTGGAAAGGAGCCAAGCCAAATACAAGGCTAGGCATGACAAGCATCAGATGGAGCATAGTTTTCAAGTTGGTGACCAGGTCTAACTGTATATCAGCAAGGACATGATGCAAGGTGAAGGTAAAAAGCTAAAGCCTATCAGGTATGGACCCTTCAAGATACTTGAGAAGATTGGTGAAAATGCTTTTCGCCTTGATCTACTAGCTTACATGCACATCTACTCAGTCGTAAATGCAGATTGCTTGAGATTGTTTGAACCCTCTCTAATTGAGGATCCCGAAGAGCAGAGTCAGTTGCCTTGTATTGATGACCTGCTACCTGAATATCTTAATGAATTGTAGAAAGACAGTTTTGGACAGGAAGGTGAGGACGATGCGCAGAGGAGATGTTGAGTATCTTAGAATTGGGCTCAAAGGTTCAAAGCCGAGCACTGCAAAGTGGATAGAGATTGGACAAGTGAGAAAATTGTATCCTCACTTAGTTGATGTTTGAAAACCAACTTTTGGTGGTCCAAAAGCTTTTCAGTGGGAAGGCCGTGATCCGAATTGGATCCATGAAGAAAAGTCAGAGAACCATGACTGTATCAAATCAGGACAAAAATTCGAATTCAAAGAGCATGAAGCGATTAGAAACACCTTTGAACAGTGGAAGTTGGCAGCCAACGTGGAACGACAAGGACCTCGGTCAAAGCGCGTTGATTGAGGCCCATGGAGATTGCGCAGGAGGCGAAACTAGCTCCAGGGAAGCCTAGATTGGGAAAAGGAGGCAGTTTTTGCGCTAATCGCGCATCGCTGGGCAAAACCCCTCTAGAAGGAGAGGCCCCGAGCGCTCGGTCGCATGGGAGCCGGGAAAACCGTGGGGAAAAGGCTAAAGGCTAAAGGTGAGACCTGCGCTCCAAAAACTGGCAGTATTTATCGGGGGCACCCTTGGGCGGTAAGCAGATTTGGCGAAAAAGGAGCGATTCCACTCAACGCCCGACGCGTGGCAAGCGGAGGAGAGAGAAAACCGCCGCTCATCGCGTGCTAACGGTCAAGCAAGTCAACTGCACAAAATGAGCGAATGGCGTCGGATCTGGGGGCTCCAGATCTAACGGCTAAGAACGCGCCTGATGGAGAAACCGGAACTGACAGGCGATTAAGCTGAGATCTATAAGAATTTGAGGTCCGATTTGACCGCCAAGGTGGTAGATGACTCATTCCACGACGTAATTGAAGAATCAAACTGACGGGGAAGAGCTGGACAGTTCGTAGGAGGACAAGTGGCCACTCCCTGTGAGCCTGATGATGACGCCGAGACAAGGAACTCCAAGCGAAGCCCCAACAGGCGATCGGACGAAGGTGGAAGGGGAATCGAACAGCCATGAGAACGACTGGCCTTAAAGCCATGAACAGACAAAGCAGAAAAGACATGGAAGACTGGAAGACATCGAGAGGAAGAACAGAGAAAAGAAGCTAGAGAAGCAAAGAAGACAGTGAAGCAAAAAGCAGAACAGCAGAGGGTCGAGCGGACCACAGGCAGCGTCGAGCACCAGAGAGCTTGAGAGGTTCAAGCCATCCCTGAGAGGATTTGTCAGAAGCTGAGCACCACATTGGGCTCCTTCCATTGTAGACCACAGAGGTCAAAGAGCTGGTAAGGAACAGAGTCTGTGCACTCTAGTGGCTTGGGGAATCCAAGAACCACCCTGCCAAACAAATTCTGTTTTAGGAGACTCATATTGAGCTCCTTCATTGTAATTCTCTGCTTTAAGACACAATAAAAGAAGGCCACCACTGAAAGCTGGACCGAAGACGTAGCTTTGGAGGATAGGGTGTGTTAGCGCTTGAAATTTCACCTCGGGCTGAGAAAGGTAAACTTCAAGGCAACATCAAACCACTTAGCCTCGTAGCTAGCCGTACGGGGCAGGAGAGGGCTTTCTCCGGTCTATCTCAGTAAAGATCTTCAATGGGCGAGATGACCAATAGGAAAACACTGATTTTAGGCTAGTAAACTGATCAAGAGGTTTAAATTTGGGATTTTTAAAGTTTTGGTGGAAAATTGGGGAATGGCAATTTTGGGTGCGGGGATTGGACACAGTTTCCGCAGGGAGTTCTTTGGGGCGAGGTAGGAAACAGTATTGATGCTTTTGATAGAGATGGATGGATGAGAATGACTGGTGAGGAGTTAAGGAGAGCAAGCAATAACTTTGAATTCCCCTTAAACAGTTGAAAACATTGATATTAAGCAAACTTAAAAGCAGAGCATGACAATCATGAATTCTACTTTAACACTTCATTTGCCTAATTTGCAAAAAGAAAAGTAAGGAAATGATTCACATAACACACTTACAAGTACAAAGAGAAACACACCATCAATACATGTGACCACAAGAATCCCAAAAAGGACTGCAAAACCCTGGTCTTCCTTTGCCAAAAATTGCAGAGATACAGTGAATAATACAATAAGAGCTTCTCCCTCAAGAGTCCAACCATGAAAATGAGCAAGAGAGTACATAATATAGATCGTCTAACATCTTTCCCTGCCTCTAGGGGTCGAGCTCACTATCCTAGGCGTTGTTTCAACCAATTCTAAACTAAGCACTGAAAACTAGGCAGTCAAAACAACTTGCCTCTATAAACTAGGAAACCAGTTCATTCATTTAATTTTCACCTATCTCATGAATGAATCTTCTAGAAGAGATACATAAGTGTAAAAGTGTCATAAATTTACATCATTTACAACAAGGAGGATAAAAATCAACTCCAAAAAGTCAAACACAGTCAAAACTGCGTTTTGCTGAGCTGTAGGCTGAAATCCTGAGCAATTTGCCTAACGGGTCGCGCGCCTTTGAGAGCACTTTTGGGGCACTTTCAGGTGTCCAAATGAGGCAAGAGTAGACTTGTTGGAAAGGTCTATGAGTCTACTTTCCAACCCAATTGGAATTTCTGAATTTGGTGGTCATTTACCCCTCCAAAATTGCAATCTCCCAAGAATGCTTTCTGTGTGTCAAAAATGTGGCAGAAAGTCATTTTTTACTTGTTTTTTGACTTTCAGGAGGCCCAAAACTTCATAAAATCTCTTGGCAATGGGTGAGCATGTGTAACTTTTCATGACAAATCCAGAAATGCTGAGTTTTCCCGGAATGGAGTAGCCAAATGAAAGGGTCGCGCGGGGGGTGAGATCCGTTGAGGGGACAAAACCTGTTTTTTGCCTGAAAAAACCAAAATGACCCAAAATGCTCAAAATTTCTTGGAATTTGTGCTGGGGCTGAGCTATTTAGTGCCATGCTCCTTCAAGGAAGCCTCAGCCAAGATGTGGAGGGGATCGGGCCTTTTTCTCCGTTTTTGTGCTTTGACCAACCGCCTTTGGAGCACCTTCATCTTTGCCTTGCACACGTGCATTTGTGCCCAATAATGATTCTTCATGTTTCTCAGCAATTTCTTATCTTGGTTGGCCTTAGCCAACAGCCTCTCTAAATGAGCATTGAGTCGGATAAGCATAGCCTCTCGCTCAACTGGCACTAAATCACCGGGTCTTCTTCGATTCAAGTTGCGGTCACTACGAATCCTCCACAACTCATCAAGAGTTTGCTCATCCTCCAACTGCTTGTTGCGCTGTTCTAGATATGAGATTGTCCATTGTGCCCCTTCTAATCTCTTCTGCAATGCATCATTTTCAGCTCTGAGGTGCTGAATGATCTCCTTTGACTCTAGGCTAGGAGAACTGACATCAAGATCAACAAGCTCTATATCTGGAACACCTGATGGCCCCTCATCAATCCTGGGCTGTTTGCCCCTCTCTGATACCTGTGCTGCTGTCGGAGACGAGGCCCCTTCCACCTGGTGTGGAGATAACACTCGTGGTGCTGATGAAGAAGGCGAGACCCCTTCCACCTGGTGTGGAGAAAATACTCGCCTAGCTGCTGCAAATAAGGCCCTGTGGCCTCTCTGATAAGTGACCAATGGAGAAGAGCTGACATGGCTAGTCCCGGGGATATCATGCTGCTGTGATGGTCCTCCCTCCTCATGAACAATCTCCAGATGTGGTGGTGGTGCTGTAAAGAACTCACGAGAGATGAACTCCTCCCATGTGATGCCCTGCTGAGCCAACTGATGTCTGACCACAAGCTGAATCAAACCGTAATGATAGAGGCTCCTATACTGCTGTGCTGGGCTCTTCCTCTGCATCAAGGGCACCATCCTCTCAATGTTCTGGCACATGAAAACAGGGATGTTCATCATCCGTACCCGTGTGAAATGCATCATCAGGCGAATATGGTACGAATATATCTGTGAAAATTTGCCCTCACAGGTGAAAAAGAGCATGATAAGCCTCATCATGGGAGCATACTCACTCCTCAAAAATCTGAAGGGAAATACACCCGTCAAATGTCTCATGAATGCAGGTCTAATGAAAGGCTCAAACTGAACACTGTCCAACATCCTGCGCTTGTTCCACACCTCTCCGACATTCGGTATCCCTGTGGCTTGAGCAATCATCTTGGGTGTCAATGTAAAATCCACCCCAGCAAGGTTCACATGTCCATCATGCAAATGCAAAACAAATAAGCGAGCCAACTCCCTGTGATGCTGAATCCGAGAGATCCTCTCGCAAAACTCATAACAAGACATATAACGGAAACATGATACTGCCATTGGACAAGCCTGCAAATCGGTCAAAGAGGTGGGCTCCTCTCTCCTATGATGACCGCCCTTTCCACCCTTGTGAGGCCTCCTCTGTTCCTCAAACTCTGAAGCTGATGCATGGTCATCACTTTGCTCATAATTGGTTTCGGTTTCTGACATTGTTTTAGGAGCAAAGTGGCTGAAATGTACTGCTGTTTCTGCTTTGCAAACTGCTGATTAAAATGCTGTTTCAAGGGGACAAGGAGCACAAGGGAAATGTTAGGGAAGGGATATTTTAAAGGGAAACTGGGAATAATAATGAAACAGGGAGTTTAGGGAAAGGATTATTGCATATACATTATTTTCCAAATTTATTTACAATAATGATATGGGAGGAAGGGCTAGGGTTTAATTTTTCTTTTGATTTCTTGGGAAGAAGGGTAGGGTTTAGGGCTCTTTAACAAATTTGGAAGGGAGATTTACATGAAATGATAAGGAAAATGTAATGGGAGGTGGAAAAAATGAGAACAATGGGATACCTCAAAACAGCATAATAAACCCTAGCTTTTTACAACTTCAAGCCAAAGCATAATAGAGACTTCTACTTGCAAATGGAGACCTTTACAAATTAATCATGACCTTGAACTGTAACATGCAATAATTTTTTATGATGGAGGGCCTACCTTGCACAATTTAGCAATTTGTGGCTCCTTGGCAAATTTGCTGGCGGTTTTGCAGAGAGAGCGCTAATGGGTCGCGTGCGTTGTAAATTAACACTGGCGGAGGGTCCTTGACGGGTCGCGCGCCTTCCCAACTCACAAACTTCACTCAAACTCTCTTGCAATCAATTGCTCTATCACTTGGATGCATAATGAGGCTTGATAGAGGGAGATTAGGGCTTTTATAGCCTTGTTTGAATCAATTTCATATCATAACCCACTTTATAATGTTTTTCCATGACACTTTATAAACTTGACTTTTTGGTTTCCTTTTGTCCTGAAACTGATTGATTTGATGCTTTTCTTTGATAATTTTTGCAGGGATAGGCTCTGAGGGATCTTGGCAAGGGAGCCAGGGTTATATGCTGTCCTTTGAATCATTTTGAATTTTTTACAATTTTCACAAAATTTTTGAGAAATGACCTTGGCAAATTTTGAGAAATGACCTTGGCTTTAAAAACAGGGTTTTTAAATCCAAGGTGAAAATTAACTGTACAAGATGAAATTTTTCGAAGAAACACTTTGAAAATCATCCCTCTGGCTTGTTGGGCACTTATTGACCTTCAGAGACATGACCTTGAAGACAAATTTGACCTCAACCCTAGACCTAAAAATTTTGACCTAAAGACAAAGACAAGTAACCTTGAACAGTTTAATGACTGAAACAACTTGATCCAACGGTGCCAAGAGGGGGACAAAGACACCAGCTCCTCCATCATGGTTATGGCATGCCTAATGGAATGCAAAGAATGACACTGATGAGACACCTATTTATGCGAATGCAAAGAGCTTTGATCGCTGATGGAGGGCTACTAGACCGACTCTAACAGGGTGAACTCCTTATTAACTTGTTGTGTTCTTGTATTTGCTTACTGTGTTCCTCTGCTGTTTTCCATATTCCTAGTGTCTGTGTATTTTGCAATCTGATCGATTCATTGCTTAAAATAACATAGAAACACACCAGAACGAGTCTGTAATACCTTCATTCATTAATTCTTTAACTAAGGTCACTCATAGGGTGATTTTCAAATCAATGTGCAAAACCTATGCAAAAAACCATAGGTAGGTTCGCCCACCTAATGTAGGGTCCAAAAAAAATTTCTCAGGGCACTGCCTCGGACCCTGTAGAGGGGGGTGATAAAACTCCCTAATAGGTGTTGATTTTTCGTAGCATTAGATGTGCTCAAGGATTGAAATTTGGAGGAAAGGCTATGGCACATGAGATCTCCAAGACCCAGAAATCATTTTGAGAAATTCCATCTGGATGAGGATTTATTAAATAATAATATTTTTAATGGGTTCCTAAGTCTAACTTAGGAAAATAAAAATATCAATGGGTATTAATAAAGATAAGGATGAAAAGCTTCTAAGAGACGAGGATCAAGTTTGTTTTAATCTTAGCCGTTGATTAGGGACTTAATCTCAGTCGTTGATTCATCAACAGGGAAAGTATAAAAGAAGACTTGAGGGTCATTTGGAGATATACCAGCAGATACTCAGTACCCTAAGGAAAATCGATTCTCAGAGAGAAGGAGATTGATTTCAGAGGGAGAGTAACATTGTGGAGAAAGAGGGGGGATTAACAGCAGTTAGGGAGCTCAGAAGAAGTGACGCAGGGACTCTGAGAGAGCGCAGAGGGAGACGCAAATCAGAGAGATGTAGGGATGACCCAGAGAGGGACCAGAACTGCACAGAGCCACGCAGAATGATGCAAGGTTGACGCAGTAGAGAAAGGAAGCTCTCTAGGGTGTCAGAAAGTCTCAGAGAAAAGTCTCAGGTGTTTTCTCCCAATGTCTGTGTAAATTTTTCTTTAAAAGCAATTGTTGCTGAAGATTAATAAAACCCTCCTCTGCTGCATCAGTTTCTCGCATTGGGTTTTTTCGGGGACAATTGTCCAAAAATAACTGTGTTGATGTGATTGATTCTTGTGCATATATTTGTTTCTATATAATGATGTGATATCTGCAGTAGAAATTATTTTAATATTTACTGAAGGGATTTCATAAATAACTTATTGGGAACAATAAGTAGGTGAAATAAATCAATTGCTGCAGTAATAGAATTTATGTTTAGAAATTTTCACATGGTATCAGAGTAAAGATTCAGTGGTAGAAGGGAAAACCAATTATGGATCAAGATCATGATGCAGAGGCATCCACTCAAGGAGACTCGTGCAGATTTTCAGAAGAATGCACTAGAGACAGAAATTACAATTATTCTATGTTGGCTTCCAGATTGGAAGAAGTTGCTTGCGTAGCAAGATCTGCCTCCTCAGAGGTTTGGTACATAAATAGTGGAGCTTCCAAACATATGACAGGAATCCGAAAATGTTTTTCAGATTACTAGGAAGCAAGAATGAATTTTCAGATTACCATGGGGAATATGGTAAAGTGTACTCCAGTAGGGAAAGGTACTATAGTTTTTCATATAGAAATAGGAGAACGGTTCCGAGCTACCAATGTGCTGCATGTACCAAGACTGTGGATGAACTTACTTTCCGTATCTCAACTTCAAAACAAAGGCTATGACGTTTTCTTCATTAAGGAGAAAGTATACGTCAAACACCCAAGTTGGAAAAAGAAGGTGTAGATCGGAATCAAAAGTAACAGGTTGTACAGGTTGCAGGTAGAATCACAAATGGCACTGATAGGCAGTAATGGAGACAAGGATTTGAATGAACTATGGTACAAAAGGATGGGGCATTTGCATCGTGGGGCTCTGAGAATTCCAAGAAAAACTGTAACAAGAGTTCCAGATCTTAGTATTGAACGAGATGATGTATGCAGAGGGTTTGCTCTAGGTAAGTATGCCAAAGTAGTGTTTCTAAGAAGTAACAATAGGGCCAGGAGTGTGCTAGGATTGATACACTCATACATATGCAGACTGATGTCCACAAAAGCTCTTTATGGTGTCGAATACTTCGTCACCTTCATCGATGATCATTCCCGGAAGACTTGGATCTACTTTCTGAAAACCAAAGATGAGGTTTTTGGTCGATTCAAAGAGTTCAAGGCTCTAGTGGAGAATCTGACAGGAAAGAAGATAAAAGTGTTGCGCTCAGACAATGGTGGAGAGTATGTTGACAATGACTTCACCGATTTTTGCGCTAGTGAGGGCATCAGAAGAGAGTGGACATCTCCCTACAATCCGGAGCAGAATGGAGTAGCAGAAAGGAAGAATAGGATTATTGTGGAAGCAGCTAGGGCAATGATGTATGATCAAGATATGCCAAAATTATTGTGGGCAGAAGCATGCAGCATGACAGTCTATGTCCGGAACATAATTCCTCATAGGGCATTGGGCAAGGTTACTCCAGAGAAGGTCTTCACTGGGAAGACACCTGAAGTTAGTTATTTTAGGATATTTGGGAGTTTAGCATATCGCCGTATACCCGAGGAGAAGAGGAAGAAGTTAGATCAAACTGCAGAGAAAGGATATCTAGTGGGATATAGCGGGAATGCTAAGGCATACAGAGTTTATCTTCTAGGGAGCATGAAGGTAGTAGTTCAGCGAGATGTAAAGTTCATGGAGGATAGAGCTTTCAGAAAATCTCGAGAAATGCGTTCCGAGGAGCAGTGAAAAGATGAGCAGTTGGTCAAACCACTTCAACTAGCAGAAACTAGTACCAGAAATTCTCCTTCAGAGCAGGAGGAATCACAGGAAGAGGAAGAGCTGACATATGCACCGACTACCAGAGGAAGAATGAGTCGAGAACTTCGATAGATTCTACGGGATGTAGAGTGTTGAAGTTTCTAAGTTTACCAGTTAGAAAACCTCCATGCACTTCACTGATTTATTCCTACCTACTTGTTCCGTTACTTAACAAGTTATTTACAATGTAAATACTGAAAATAAACACTAGTGCATGCTCAACATATTACAGATCATCAATTGAAGGAAACAAATACAAGCACACAAAATGACACTGTTATTTTTGGACCAATGTCCCCGGAAAAACCCAATGCGATAAAACCGGTGCAGCTATCTGAGGGTTTTCTTATTAAGCAATTTCAGAGTATAATCTGGGTGCCAAATCCGGCTTACCCAACAGAGAATGCCCTTGGCAGTAGTACCTCTCAGTCTGAGACAAATGTCCTAGCTGAAACCCCGGATAAACCCTCCGGCAGCTCCTCAGCTCCAATTTTCCCCAGAAACCCCAGCGTCTGCCTTCCTGGACTGCCTCAGCCTCTCTCTGCCTAGTGCTGGCTCTGCGTCACCCTGAATGGGCTTGCGTCAGTCTTAGGAGGCCCTATGTCATCCTTTTGGCCCTCTGCGTCAGCTACGTTGGCCTCTCTGAAGCATTGCGCAGCTCCTGGCTGCGTCTGCATGGCCCTGCGTGAGCCCTGGCTGCGACTGCGTCACTCTTTTTGGCTCCTGCGCTGATCTCCCAACACTATCTCTGCCTCTCTGTCTCTTTGTACTCACTGTCCCTCAGCTGCAACTCCAATCACTGATACTATCTCTCTTAGCAAACCCCGCTCTAGAGAATAGAATGACTAATCATCTGGTGTACTCTCCAAGTGACCCTCAAGCCTCTTATAGTTTTCTCGTTGACATATCAACGGTCGAGATTAAGTCCTTAATCAACAACTAAGATTAGATCTAACTTGATCCATGTCTTTTGGACCATTCTAACACAGTTCTATATTAATCCACATTAATATTCTAATTTCCCTAAGTTTAGACTTAGGGACTCCGTTAAAAATATTAATTATTTTAATATCTCCCTAACTGTTTAGAATCCGACCAAACCCTTTCTGGGTATTGGAGATCTCATCTGCCCTAACCTCTCCACCAAAGTTCGTGGCTAGAGCACATCCAATGCTACCACAAATCAACACTCCCTCTTAGCGAGGAGTGTGCTCTAATAATACTCTTCATTGAGTATCACCCTGATCATCCGACATCGGTCCATGTGTTGATGCTAGGCCAGCTGCCCGTCATCCTCTGCACTACTATATCCTGTATTGCTGCCCATGGTTTTGCCACTGCCATTGCTGCATCTGTACGACACCTCCCTCTGCATTCGTGCTGCTGCTGGTCCTTTCTCCCAACACTGCATCTACACTGCAACTCCTCTCATCATGCTGCATCGTGCTGCCCACTGCTGCACTGCAACTCAGTGACTGAGAAGTAATTGATCTCCCAACTCTAAACCTCTCTGTTGGGCTAGAGACACCCGCTGATGCTGAAGCTCCCTCTGCCGCTGACAAGTGCTCCCTCCCTAACCTCTGCACTACTACAATAACTCCTTGCATCTCACACCATTGCACACCTCTCTGTGCCATCCTGCACTAGTGCAACACTCTCGTGCCTTTCGCACTGCTACAGCCTGCTAGCCTCGCGGTGTCTCGGGACTCCTGCACTGTAGCTCTCTCTGCTGCTCCATCCATATCCGTCTCTACCCACATCTGCCAGTCCTGCTACTCCTCTTCGGGATTCCCGTAGCATGGTTTAATCCAAGAGGTTGGGTACCTCAAGGATCCTGTCCCTCATCATCTGTAGTCTGCTCGACTACAGCTCGATGTCTCCCCACTTCTTCTCAGAAGGATCTCCCTTACTCTTCTTCCTTGGACATTGGGTCGCATAATGACCTAGCTCCCCATAGCGGAAGCACTTGATCTTGGAGAGATCCTTCTTCCACTTTTCTTGCTTTCCCTCAGATGCTAGGGCAACATCTTCCTCCTCCTCCTTTTTGACTCTGATCTCCTTACTACTGCTTCCCGCCTTTGTCTGCCATCTGATCTCTTCTTGGCGAAGAGCTGCCCACATCTCATCCCAAGGTGGAAGTGTCCCTCTGCCCAGTATACTCTAGACAAATACCTCCCAGTCTTCTGAGACTGCATTCAAGGCTGTCCTCACCATCAATTCTTGATTCGGCGTGGCTCCTATGGAAGTTAACTGATCTCGGATCTCATTCAGTCCTCCGAGGAAGGTGTGAATCGGTTCTCCCTTCTTCATCTGATATGACCTCATTTGATTTTCTAGTAACATCCTTTTTTGCATAGAAGTACGCTGGTACAATTTCTTTAGGGCCTCCCACATCTCATTTGCTGTTTCCTTCTCGGAAATGTGTGGTACTACATGGTCCTTGACCCTATCAAGGATGATGCTCTTGGCCTTCTCCATTGCCTCCTCGTACTTGTCGTTCTCATTTGGGTCGACTGGGATAGATATTGTCCTCAAGGCGAAGTGCTTGACACGATTTCTGTCAAGTACGGATAAGATTCTTGCCTTCCAGACTGTGAAGTTTGAGGCTTCGTCCAGTCTGTATTGGTCTCTTATTTCGTGTAGTGCCATGTTGCTCTTCTACTTCCCTCCTAGAAGTTATCGATGTGACTTCCTCTGAGTCTCGATTTCCCTCTTGAAAATCCTTCTGCCGATGTCGAGATGCCCCCTACTCTGATCATCTGTGCAACTGCGCTAGTGATCCAGATTTCTTGGATAGAAACCCTCAGTAGCAACTCCCTCCTCCTTGGGCTTGCCCTGTCAGGTGCTGTTGTGACTACAGTACCCCACCAGCTCCACTCTGTAACTTTCCCACAGCCTCCTAAACCCCAACAACTTGAAGGTGAGAGCTCCTAGGCTTTGCGCAATCTCGGCACCAGCAACTCAGCCTCCTCAGCCAACTGCGTCACAGCCCTCTGGCCCTCTGTGTGGCTCTGCGTGAGCCTCCCTTAGCCTTTGCGTTGCCTCTTCCTGGCTCACCTTTGATGATGCAAGCATTGCGTCGCCCTTCCCTTGTTGCTGCTCTGCTAGGAACAACTTCTGTCACTCGGGACAGTTGTTTTCTGCTGCTATTGCTCCGCTCGGCTGATGTCCTCAGTTATCCTGTGATCTGCAAACACGCTCTGATACCATGTTGAAGTTTCTAAGTCTACTAATTAGAAACCCTCCATGCACTTTACTCATTTATTCCTACCTACTTGTTCCGTTACTTAACAAGTTATTTACAATGTAAATACTGAAAATAAACACTAGTGAATTCTCAACATATTACAGATCATCAACTGAAGGAAACAAATACAAGCACACAAAATGACATCGTTATTTTTGGACCAATGTCCCTGGAAAAACCCAATGCGGGAAAACCGGTGTAGCTATCTGAGGGTTTTCTTATTAAGCAATTTTAGAGTACAATCTGGGTGCCAAATCCAGCTTACCCAACAGAGAATGCCCTTGGCAGTAGTACCTCTCAGTCTGAGACAAATGTCCTGGCTGAAACCCCGAATAAACCCTCCGGCAGCTCCTTAGCTCCAATCTGCCCCAAAAACCCCAGCGTTTGCCTTTCTGGACTGCGTCAGCCTCTCTTTGCCCAGCACTGGCCCTGCGTCACCCTGAATGGGCCTGCGTCAGCCTCAGGAGGCCCTGCGTCAACCTTTTGGCCCTCTGCATCAGCTACGCTGGCCTCTCTGAAGCACTGCGCAACTCCTGGCTACCTCTGCGTGGCCCTGTGTGAGCCCTGGCTACTATTGCGTCACTCTCTCTAGCTCCTGCACTGATCTCCCGACACTATCTCTGCCTCTCTGTCTCTCTGTATTCACTGCCCCTCAGCTGTAACTCCGATCACTGATTCTTTCTCTCTTAGCAAACCTCGCTCTAGAGAATAGAATGACTAATCATCTGGTGTACTTTCCTAGTGACCCTCAAGCTTCTTATAGTTTTCTCGTTGACATATCAACGACCGAGATTAAGTCCTTAATCAACGTCTAAGATTAGATTTGGCTTGATCCATGTCTTTTGGACCATTCTAACACAATTTTATATTAATCCACATTAATATTTTAATTTCCCTAAGTTTAGACTTAGGGACTCCATTAAAAATAATAATTATTTTAATATCTCCCTAACTGTTTAGAATCTGCCCAAACCCTTTCTGGGTATTGGAGATCTCATGTGCCCTAACCTCTCCACCAAATTTTGTGGCTAGAGCACATCCGATGCTACCACAAATCAACACTCCCTCTTAGTGAGGAGTGTGCTCTAATAATACTCCTCACTGAGTATCACCTTGATCATTCGACATCAGTCCCTGTGCTGATGCTAAGCCTGCTGCCCATCATCCTCTGCACTGCTATATCCTATACTGCTGCCCACGGTTCTGCCACTGCCACTGCTGCATCTGTACGACAGCTCCCTCTGCATCCTTGCTACTGCTGGTCCTTTCTCCCAACACTGCATCTACACTGCAACTCCTCTCATCATGTGTGCTGCCCACTACTGCACTCCAACTCAGTTACTGAGAAGTAAGTAACTGATCTCCCAACTCTAAACTTCTCTGTTGGGCTAGAGACAACCGCTGATGCTGAAGCTCCCTCTGCCACTGACAAGTGCTCTCTCTCTGACCTCTTCGCTGCTGTAATAACTCCCTGCATCTCGCACCGTTGCACACCTCTCTGTGCCATCCTGCACTTGTGCAACACACCCGTACCTCTCGCACTGCTGCAGCCTACTAGCCTCGTGCTGTCTCGGGACTCCTGCACTGTAGCTCTCTCTGCTGCTCCATCCCCATCCGTCTCTACCCACATCTGCTAATCCTGCTACTCCTCTTCGGGGATCCCGTAGCATGGTCTAATCCAAGAGGTTGGGTACCTCAAGGATCCTGCCCCTCTTCGCTTGTAGTCCACCTGACTACCGCTCAATGTCTCCCCACTTCTTCTCAAGTGGCACATGTGCACTCATGGCACATCCATCGTCTGTCTCCACTTCCTTCTTTGCCCTTGCTGGCGCTGCCTTAGTCTTGGAAGACTCTCCCTTACTCTTCTTCCTTGGACACTAGGTCGCATAATGACCCAGCTCGCCACAGTGGAAACACTTGATCTTGGAGAGATCCTTCTTCTTCCGCCTTTCTTGCTTTCCCTCAGATGCTAGGGCAACATCTTCCTACTCCTTTTTGACTTTGATCCCCTTACTGCTATTCCCGCCTTTGTTTGTCGTCTGATCTCTTCTTGGTGAAGAGCCGCCCAGATCTCATCCTAAGGTGGAAGTGTCCCTCCGCCCAATATACTCTGGACAAATACCTCCCAGTCTTCTGAGACTGCATTCAAGGCTGTCCTCACCATCAATTCTTGATCCATCTTGGCTCCTATGGAAGTCAACTGATCTCGGATCTCATTTAGTCCTTCGAGGAAGGTGTCAATCGGTTCTCCTTCCTTCATCTGATATGACCTCATCTGATTTTCTAGTAACATCCTTCTCTGCACAAAAGTATGCTGGTACAATTTCTTTAGGGCCTCCCACATCTCATTTGTCGTTTCCTTCTCGGCAATGTGTGGTACTACATGGTCCTTGACCCCATCAAGGATGATGCTCTTGGCCCTCGCCATTGCCTCCTCATACTTGTCGTTCTCAGCTGGGTTGAGTGGGATAGCTACCGTACTCAGGACAAAGTGCTTGACACGATTTTTGTCAAGTACGGATAAGATTCTGGCCTTCCAAACTGCGAAGTTTGAGGCTCCGTCCAGTCTGTCCTGGTCTCTTACTCTGTGCAGTGCCATGCTGCTCTTCTACTTCCCTCCTGGAAGTTCTCGATGTGACTCCCTCTGAGTTTCGATTTCCCTCCTGAAAATCCTTCTACCAATGTCGAGATGCCCCCTACTCCGATCGTCTGTGCAACCACACTACTGATCCAGATTTCTTAGCTAGAAACCCTTGGTAGCAACTCCCTCCTCCTTGGGCTTGCCCTGTCAGGTATTGTTCTGACTACAATACCCCACCAACTCCACTCTGCAACTTTCCCACAACCTCCTAAACCCTAGCAACCTGAAGGTGAGAGCTCTTAGGCTCTGCGCAATCCCGACACCAGCAACTCAGCCTCGTCAGCCAACTGCGTCACAACCCTCTGGCCCTCTGCGTGAGCCTCCCTTTGCCTCCCTTAGCCTCTGCACTCCCTCTTCCTGGCTCACCGCCTGCGTCATCCTTCCCTTGTTGCTGCTTTGCTAGGAATAACTTCTGTCACTCGGGACAACTGTTTTCTGCTGCTATTGCTCTGCTCGGCTGATGTCCTCAATTCTCCTATGATCTGCAACCACGCTCTGATTACATGTTGAAGTTTCTAAGTCTACCGGTTAGAAACTCTCCATGCACTTTACTGATTTATTCCTACCTAGTTGTTCCATTACTTAACAAGTTATTTACAATGTAAATACTGAAAATAAACACTAGTGCATGCTCAACATATTACAGATCATCAACTGAAGGAAACAAATACAAGCACACAAAATGACACCGTTATTTTTGGACCAATGTCCCCGGAAAAACCCAATGCTGGAAAACCGGTGCAACTATCTGAGGATTTTCTTATTAAGCAATTTCAATGTACAATCTGGGTGCCAAATCCAGCTTACCCAACAGAGAATGCCCTTGGCAGTAGTACCTCTCAGCCTGAGACAAATGTCCCGGCCGCAACCCCAGATAAACCCTCCAGCAGCTCCTCAGCTCCAATCTACCCCAGAAACCCCATTCTCTACCTTTATGGACTGCGTCAGCCTCTCTTTGCCCAGCGCTGGCCCTGCGTCAGCCTCAGGAGGTCTTGCGTCAGCCTCAGGAGGCCTTGCGTCAGCCTTCTGGCCCTCTGCGTCAGCCACGCTGGCCTCTCTAAAGCACTGCGCAGCTCCTAGCTACCTCTGCGTGGTCCTGCGTGAGCCTTGGCTGCTACTGCGTCACTCTCTCTGGTTCCTGCGCTGATCTCCCAGCACTATCTTTGCCTCTCTGTCTCTCTGTACTCATTGCCTCTCAGCTGCAACTCCGATCACTGATTCTCTCTCTTAGCAAACCCCGCTCTAGAGAATAGAATGATTGATCATCTGGTGTACTCTCCAAGTAACCCTCAAGCCTCCTCTTATACCTTTCTCGTTGACATATCAACGACTGAGATTAAGTCCCTAATCAATGGCTAAGATTAGATCTGGCTTGATCCATGTCTTTTGGACCATTCTAACACAATTTTATATTAATCCACATTAATATTTTAATTTCTCTAAGTTTAGACTTAGGGATTCCATTAAAAATATTAATTATTTTAATATCTCCCTAACTGTTTAGAATCTGCCCAAACCCTTTCTAGGTATTGGAGATCTCATGTGTCCTAACCTCTCCACCAAATTTTGTGGCTAGAGCACATCCGATGCTACCCCAAATCAACACAGAAGATTTCATTGGTGCACCCAAGAACAGTGAAAGGGAGCAAAGACAGCTAGACAGGTACCAGGCCTTAGTAGCTCAAGTTGGGGAACCCTCCAATTTTCAGGAGGCCGTTCAACATCAAGTATGGGTGGCTGTGATGGTGGAGGAATAAAGCTCTATAATGGTGAATGATGTCTAAGAAGTGATGCCTAGGCCTCAAAACAGATTAGTGGTAGGTTCGAGATGGATCTACAAGATCAAATATGCTACAAACGACAGTGTGGAGAAATACAAAGCCAGGTTTGTGGCTAAGGGGTATGCTCAGAAGGAAGGAATAGACTACGAAGAGAACTTCGCCCCAGTAGCCAAGTATACATCTATTAGAATCGTGATATCTCTTGCAGCTCAGATGTGGTGGGAGATCCATCAAATGGATGTCAAGATGACATTCTTGAACGGGTTAATAGATGAGGAAGTATACATTGAACAACCAGAAGGCTTTGAGACACATGAGAAGAAATCTCATGTATGTAGATTAAAGAAGGCCTTGTATGGGCTTACACAGGCACCTAGAGCATGGTATGGTCGAATTGATGGCTACTTGCAGAAGATGGGGTTTGTCAAGAGTGATACAGATCCCAATCTCTACTATCTAGTTGTAGAGAATGAACCTCTAGTTCTAGTATTATATGTAGATGATTTCTTCCTGACAGGATCATCCAGGCTCATCAAGGATTGCAAGAAGAATCTAGCCATAAAATTTGACATGAAGGATTTGGGACAAATGCATTATTTCCCGGGGTTGGAAGTTTGGCAGCAGAAGGGTGAGATTTTCCTTGGACAAGGGAGATATGCTACAAAAATCCTGAAGAGATTTAGGATGCAGTACTGTAGGCCTATGGCTACTCCAATGATCACCAATTGGAAGAAAATTGATGCATCAGAAGATAAAGATGTTGATCCCACCTTGTACAAGCATCATAGGATCCTTGATGTATTTGGTCAATACCAGGCGAGAGATTTGTTACGCTGTCAACACCCTCAATCAGTGCATGGTGGAACCTAAGAGGGTGCATTGGGTAGTAGCCAAACATGTTCTCAGGTATATACAAGGAACAATCGAGCATGGACTATTGTACACCAGAGGCAATGACATCAGGCTGAGTGGGTTCATTGACGTAGATTGGGCTGGAAGTTCAGTAGATTGGAAAAGTACCACTGGGTACTGTTTCAACATTGGATCAGGGATGACTTCCTAGTGCAGTAGGAAACATAAATCTGTAGCTCTGAGCTTAGCTGAAGCAGAATATATGGCCGCTAGCATAGCTTCATGCGAAGCCATATGGCTTAGAAAATTGCTTGTGAACCTATTCAGTAGAAGGATGGAAGCGACCATGATCATGTGTGATAATCAGAGTTGCATCAAGCTCTCTGAGAATCCAGTATTTCATGATCGGTCGAAGCACATTGATATCAGGTGTCACTTTGTCAGAGACTGTGTCCAACGAGGAGCAGTACAGTTGAGCTACACTCCTACAGGAGAACAAGTGGCAGACATCCTCACTAAGGCCATAGGAAGAACAAAGTTCGTTTATTTCAGGGAGAAGATGGGGATGGTAAAGAATCCATTTCAATAGCATAAATGGATAAGTGTCAAGTGTTGCAGTGCAACAGTTAGCAGTGGTAGTGCTATGGGTAGCATGATGCAGTAGGCTGAGAGGGAGCTGCAGTACAGGAGCAGCAATGGCAGTGGCAGTGTCATGGGCAGTGGTGCAGGGGATGTGAGGCAGCAAGCCAAGCATCAACACAAATACCGATGCGGAAGATCAGTGTGATGTTTCTATAGAGAAACGTTGCTAGAGCACATTCCTCACTAAGAGGGAGTGTTGATTTTTGGTAGCATCGGATGTGCTCTAGCTTTGAAATTTGGAGGAAAGGCTAAGGGACATGAGATCTCCAAGACCCAGAAATCGTTTTGAGAAATTCCTTCCGGATGAGGAGTTATTAAAATAATTAATAATTTTAATGGGTTCCTAAGTCTAAACTTAAGAAAATAAAAATATTAATGGGTATTAATAAAGATAAGGATGAGAAGCTTCTAAGAGACGAGGATCAAGTCTATTTTACTCTTAGCCGTTGATTAGGGACTTAATCTCGGCTGTTGATTCATCAACAGGGAAAATATAAAAGAAGATTTGAGGGTCATTTGGAGATATACCGGCAGATACTCAGTATCCCAAGGAAAATCGATTCTCAAAGAGAAGGAGATCGATTTCAGAGGGAGAGTAGCAGGGGGGAGGAAGAGGGGGGATTAGCAGCAGTCAGGGAGCTCAGAAGAAGTGACACATGGACTCTGAGAGACATCGCAGATCAGAGAGACACATGGATGATGCAGAGAGGAAACAGAACTACGCAGAGCCACGCAAAATGATGCAGGGCTGAATCAATAGAGAAAGGAAGCTCTCCAGGGTGTCAGAAAGTCTCGGAGAAAAGTTTCACGTGTTTTCTCCTAGTGTCTATGTAAATTTTATTTTATTTATATTTTATTTATTTTTTATTTTTTTATTTATTTATTTGTTATTTTATTTTATTTATTTATTTATTTTTTCTTCTGTAAAAGTGATTGTTGTTGAAGATTAATACAACCATCCTCTGCTGCACCGGTTTTCCTGCGTTGGGTTTTTCCGGGGACAATTGTCCAAAAATAACTATGTTGATGTGATTGATTCTTGTGCATATATTTGTTTTTGTATGATATGATATCTGCAGTAGAATTTTTTTAATATTTACTAAAGGGATTTCATAAATAACTTATTGGGAATAATAAGTAGGTGAAATAAATCAGTTGCTGCAGTAATAGAATTTCTGTTTAGAAATTTTCACAATAGGGGGAGCTACCACCCCCCTGTGAGCCTCCCGCTGCGCCCGATGCAACGAAGGGAGTAGTCGTGGAAAGAATATAACACACACCCAACAATGTTATGAATAATATATATATATATAATACAAATAATATAATAGTAATAGTCATAAATAATTATCAATTAACTGGTAATTAGTATTGAAGAGGCATGTCTCTAAGGACATGACCATTTGTGAAGGGATACCTGCCTAAGCATAGAAGCAATGCCTCACTCTCATTTGTAATGTCTCATATTTCTTTTGTATTCAAACATTTATATATATATTTATTATCCTATGATGGATACTTTTATATTTCAGATATTCCAAACCTTTGCTCCATATACGAACTTTGTTCATTACAACCTTTTTGATAAAAGATTTCAAATTCAAATATAATAACTTGCCTCCTTTTCATTACTTCTATTTGACACCTCCATGCAATTTGTTGTGCATGCTGTTGTACTTCAATCTCTGATCTTCACATGTCTCCAATCACTTTCTTCTCTAATACTTTTTTGAATTATAGAGGATGCACAGAGAGATTGAGAATAATGAAATATTTAATTTAAGTGGAGACCATCACACATCTGGTGTTGACTCTTTATACATTTTATTTCTGTCCTGAGCAGTTAAACTTCCTATCTGCTCTAACAAATGGTATTAAGATAATATCGAGTTGGGTTGTTATGACCATTAATAAATACACTTAAATACTAACAGTGGGTTGGGTCACTTTGTTATTGATTGTAATCCTTATTACATTAACTTTATTTCATGATAGTATTCTGACATTATATGACTGTTTAGTTTGAACTTTCATCATATCCGTTCTTTTAATTTCATTCTTGTTGGAGAAAAAAAGAAAAAGATACTAAATGGAAATATAATCTATCTATTATCTTTATCTTCATGTTGGGTTTTTTTCCAAATGAATGTATGGTTTTTCTTGGTTTTTGATTTTGAGTAATTCTAATTAATAATTTTGTGATTATTAGGCAGAGTTTTTTTCCAAATGAATGTATGGTTTTTCTTGGTTTTTGATTTTGAGTAATTCTAATTAATAATTTTGTGATTATTAGGCAGAGTTTGCAACTTCAGCAGTAGACTTTTTACATAGAGTTGGTCGAACAGCACGTGCAGGTCAACCTGGATTGGTGACAAGCCTGTATACAGAAGCCAATAGAGCCCTTGTAGACGCAGTCCGTCAGGCTAAAACCTTCGGCCAACCAGTGGTAATACTATTTGTTCATTCTTAAGTTTACTTTTCTTAGCATTACAAAGTTGAGTTACATAGTAAGCTTGTTGTTGCCATGGAGTTAAAATTTATTAAATATAAAGTGCTTGAGAGACTTCTAGAAACTAGAGCTTTGTGTTATAGGAAGTCAGCTTTGGGGTTATAGGATATCAGCTTGGTGATATTCAATATTTATCAATTTGAAATAATATGATATGATAATCGTTTCATAATATGTTGACTTCATGCCAATCTTCTTTTTGAGGCAACAAAGAATGCATGACTACGGCTAAATGGAATCCTCTGTCAATAAAGGTAGAATAATAAAGAAAGTTAGCCTTTAATGTTGGTAGATATGCTGGATTAAAGAGATATTCATTTCAAAATTCTCTATCCCTTTAATAAAATCAATCATATTATTGACTAATTTATGTGAAGGACATTTTAGTAAAAGTTAGTACTACTTCGAGTTTGCTACAATCAGCTTTAAAGCTAACTTGTGAGCAGAGGTTCTTAATCATCTTTTTCTTAACTCGATCTAATATTTTTCCTAGTGAAAGACATCTGGGTTCTGTTTCTTATCGGTGCTCAGCTGATTCCATGATACCCAACTCAAAATGCTCCTGATATTAGGGATTTTATATGTTGCTATCCTTAAGGTGTATGCCATTCTAGAGGCAGCTTTAATTTCTTGACATATTCCTCTCTCTTGACAATACGTATTTCTGACATTTTTCTGTTTCAATTGAAGTCCCCCGTTCCATTTTAAATTCAAGAAACCCACACAACATTGGAGGGAATAACTTTAATATGGGATGGTTAAAGTTGTGAAAGGCTTCTCTTATTGCCTGATTCTAAATGCCTCATTGATTCAGCTATATAAGCATGTTGCTTTTAAAGGTGCAGTGGTTATAACATAGCCAATAAAACACACTTTTCTTACTTAGAAGTCTTTTCTATTCTTTTTAATTCCAATCTTGATATTAATAAGAAAAAAAACTTGAGCTTTGTTTCTGCTTATACCATTTTCAAGAATGCTTGTATTAGTCAAGTGACAAATTAAGCCCTATAAGTTCCCAGTTTCCTAGTCTGAAATGTTTTGGGATTACAGGGTACTCCAAAACACCATTTCTTTATCAAAATTTGATTTCTTTTTGATCAATTTTCCCTTGGGAGAATGGTACCTGTGTTTTTGGAATGTTCTCGGTCTTCTTTAGTTTATTTGTTAAAAAAAATGAAAGGATGTATTTTCCATTAAAATATGGGTTGGACAGTGTCTTAAACTTTTGCTCTGCAACTTTCTGACTTCTAGAATTATTCAAGGTTTAACCAAGCTTCAGAGCCCAGAACATTCTTTATCATCATAATTGCAAATTGAGTTCGTATGTACTTTTGGTTTCCCCTTCTGATTTTTTTTTAACTCATCCTACCCAAAGTATTTCCAAATATTTGAGAAATACTAGTTATGTCCATTAAAATTTTGTAGATACTCGGCATGGTATTTTCAACTTCCTACAAAATATATGTTCTGACTCTCAATTTTTTGCAACACAATTAATTTGATTAACTAAGAAGTGTAAATGATGCCTACTTTGGGGAGTGGAGATCAAGATGGTTTGGAAGTTTGTCCATTAAACTTCACCCTCTGCTAGTGCTTTGCTTGAACTTGTGGCTGCCTTGCTCCCTCATTTTCCCCTATTGCTACCAGCAATCAAGTGCTGTTCATGTCTGCATTTTTTCATTGTGGGCATTACAAAAGGGTTCCTTGGCTTTCCCAAGTTGTCTTAGACTAGAGAAAAGTGTTTGATGCCTTGCCAACTTCTTACCATGCCTTGGGGAGGGCCATACACTTCAACGGCCATCCCTCTTGTTACCACAAAATCTAGCAGGCCTTGGAGAGGGAAACCCCACAAGACAAAAAGCTAGAACAAGTGTTAACAATGGGACAATGGCCCTGTTGCACACATTTTATCAAAGTTCCAAGGAAGCAGATGTACAAAATTTTTCAAAGGATCAAGATCATCAGCTATCAGTTTTTGAGTCATTGTAAAGTTTTGAATCCATTCTACAAAATTTGTAATATAAATGATGCTAGTAAGACCGTGTATGTATGTAACAACGTAGGTAAGCCTATTATTTTGGCGACAAATTTCATCCTTGGAGGTTTTTTATCTCAATGATTCGTTTGTGTTTCTAAACACGGATGATCGACACAGTTTTTCCCTTCAACTTCACCTCAAGGCTAGGGTGAAATTTATTGTCAAAGTCTTAGGTGAGTCCTAGTGTTCTAGTCGAGTCTTCTGTAAAAGTGATTTGGGAATAATTTAAGCTAATTGACTAAATTGTTTTATTACAAGTCACTTGGTCTATTAGATCATATTGTGTTGCAGAATTGGGTAATTAATTGAGGGTTTATAACAAATAGGTATTCCCCCTTTGAGGGTTGAATTATGTAAAATCTTATGTAAAAATCATTTTAGTGCATGGTCCTTCATACTTAGACACAATGGTTAAAATATTTGAGGGTGGAAAAAATAATTAATCCCCTCAAGTGTCAACTAATTATTTTTTCTAGCAAAAATAAAATTAATCATAAGCCAGAAAGTTAATTAATTAGAGTAAAAAATTAAATTGTTAAGAAAATTAAATTCTCAAAGTGGAAAAATTCATGGGTCTTAAATAAATTGGAGGTTCCCCACCAAGGGAATATTGGAAATTTCAAGAAAAATTGGACCCTTGGGCCTTAGTGGTCAAGTCAAAGTCAAATTTTTAAAGAAATTAGCTCAAAATAATGGTTTTTGAGCTAATAGAAAATAGGTTTAATGAGAAATTCGAAAATTCCTCAAAAATAATTATTTCTATGACAGAGATTAAAAGACCATCAAAGATTTATCAATGGTCGAGATTATTTTGACGAGGATCAAGTCAACTAGCTGTTATTTTCCACTTGGAGGATTTATCTATAAATTAGAGGTCATTTATGTCTCAAGCCATCTGATGTTTGGCTAATGTAACTCTGTAAAGCTGATGTAAAGCTACTGTCCTGCTGGGAACGTTTTGAATAATCATAATAAATTTTTTTGGGTATAGTTCATGGTGTCTTTGATCTATTGATTTGTGGTATGTGTTGGGTATGGGCATTCTTATATCGCGCTTTATAATTTTTATTGAATCGTTATTTCATTGTAGGTGATAGGAACATTTTATTGGTATGTTGTGGGCTTATCTTAGGTGATCCGATTCACCGTGTGTTCTAACGATTTATCTGTCAGAAAATACTGTGTTTGCAGATTCCCCAACCCTTGGACTCCAAGTTCACAAATTGTGGGCACAGACTAACTATATTTGGATCCTAAATATTTTTATGGCTTTTCTAACTTCGCTAAGGTTGTGGTTTGGCATTTATCTTTCGAAATACATTTAACCATTTATTAAAACATTTACAAAATCTTATTTTTCAAAATTTCTCTAAGCATTGTACACTTGTATATTTTGTAAATATAATTTGTATAATTATTTTGTAAATTATTTCATTTTCTAACCCTTGTTTTGCAGCTGGGCTTTTCTGAGGTTTTGAGAATTTTTGTATATATTGGGGCTTTGGGCTATTGTAAATTCATTTGTGCAGGTGAGATTAAAGACATATAGTTGGATTAGAGCTAGATCTAGGCCCTTGAGGGTAAGATCTAGCCTCTAAATTTTTTTGCAGGGCCAACTACTAAAGAATTTTGCAGTAAAATTGAAGATCGAAGGCAAATTCAATTTTCGGCGAGGGTTTACAAATTTTTTAGGGCCTCTAGGCCCAACGTCTTCCTTCTGACTAGCCATCTAGCCTCCTTCAGGCCCAACGCCATCTTTTCTAGCCCTTATAGGTTGGTTATCTCATATATTCACTTGGCAAGTCATTAGGTGTTTCATTGCTCATATTTGGTTCTTACATGCTTGTCATTTCTTGGATCTAGAGTGATTTACTTGTTGCTGTCCTAAATCTATCTTAACAGTGAACTATAAGTTACATAAGTGGTTTTCATTGTTTCATGCTCTAATTAGTTCATTGTGGAGAAGATTTGTGCTATTGGAATCTAACATTTACTTGTCTTGTATTAGCTCTAAGATCATTGACTTAGCACTAAAATCACTCAATAAGCACTTACACATCTAAGCTCTAATCTTGTTGGATGGTTCAAATTACTTTGGGCATTGAAACTTAATTAACATTGAAGTATCTCTTTTTCTCTTAAGTATCTTGGCATCTAATTGGCATTATTGCTAATCCCAAAAGGGATCGTTGGATAATTGCTAATTACATAATCATATCTTAAGAGGCCTTGATAATTTTATTGTCTATCTTAAGCATTGGCATATTTAAGAATTATTGGTTATATGGCGGTGAATCATTCTAAGTGAGCATCTCTAAATATTGGCATAAGATCATTGGCATTTACTTTATATCTTGGACGACTTTGAATTGCCTCTAGTAATTGTCATTATTGTTGTCCTAAATTGCTATCATTTATTAAGCATCTTGTGGAAGAGAACGTTGTCTTTGGATTGATTTATTGTTGGCACTTGATAATTAGTGCATTCTTGGTAATAAGATTGTCTTTCCATTTATTGACAAGTACTCTTGTCATTGAAGATTAATCATAACTTAAGTACTTAATCATTAAACAACCTTAACCCAAGAATAACTCATACTCCTTGCACAAACATTCTAAGTATAGTTGCATTAATAACATACCTCCAAGCTTATTGGTTGATAGACCTCTAGGGCCACCCTTTCTCAAATTAGCTTGAGGGATTCAACACCTTTCTAGTGGTTAATACGGTGGCCTTGCAATCGTCATAGCCACAATCTCTACAGTGCTGGAGGCATCGAGTGGTTGGGACACAAGGGGAGGTGTATCGTTAATCAAGCCTTTGCTTGCTTCCCGTTGGCTTCCATCCCACAACCTATTCTAAAGACTAGTTCCAAAACAACTAAGAGAAAGGTCTTACTTAGAATAGGCATATAGTTAAAAGTAACCAAGATTTTTGCATTTCACCTAGGTCTTAAGATTTGCATAGCATATAGGTTAGTGAAGCATCTAAGCAGCGATTGTCCATCTGGTTACATGGTCTCTACATGATAGTAAGCCATAAATGGATTCCATAAGACACTGGTCTTAGATTTGAATTTAATTTAATCCTTAAATCTTGCTTAAATTAACCAAGTAGCTAGGTCACTCAATCGTGTCTCCCAGATTCGTTGGTTGCCAACTTGTCCTTCGTCTTCACATTTCCATAGGGACTACCCCCCATAGCCTGCTGTTGGGAGACATCTAGAATAGAGAGGTTGGGGATTAGAGTGACAACCCCCGACCTGAGTCGTTGGCACAGAGCTTGTACAATTTGAGCAACAACAGGCCCACTATCACCACAGCCAAGGACCCTTGATCTTTTTGGATTTTCACCGATGGGAGGAGTCCCAGAAGGATAAGGTGTTGGAAATATGTTGTCATTGATGGCAAAGGAAAAGGCAAAAGCATTGCAAGTGGTAAAGGTAATGGCAAAGAGTGGCAAAGGAAATTAGAAGGTGTTGAGAATTTGGAGCCAATCCATGTGTAGTAGATCATCTCAGATGCAGGTGAAACCTGCTCAGATTGGGAAGACCTCTAAAAGAGCTTTCCAATGGTATGTAGAAGTCTTAAAATGGCCTCCTGGTTCAAAAGATAGAGCCAGTCAAAGTTGCTTGACTCAAGTCAAAGTTAGCAAAGTTAAAGAGGTGGTTGAAGACACTTTTGGCATGTAGCCAAGTTTGGCAAAGCAGTCAAACCCAATGACAAAGATAGTAGAGCACCCAAAGGTGGACCGAGCATACGTGCATTAGCAACAGTGCAACGAGAAGCATTTCTATTGGGTGTTGGTGGAGCTCACCCAGAGGTAGTATCCTGACGGAATGGTTATGGTGCAAAAGTCCTAGCGTCAAGATGAATGGAGCGGGATGACGCCATTCCGACAGACTTACCCTGGCAAGTGCACCCCGGAGGTTAGCAAATAGCGCCTAGAAGTATAAGCGTCGAAAGATAGGACACTCGGACACAACATCATAGTAGTGACCAATGAGGAGTCGAGTAGGAGGTCCCCACTACAACAACTCAGCCCGCTGAGGGCGAGTTCAAAAAATTGTTTGGGGAGCACAAGGTTAAGCGGCAGGAGGTAAGCATTGGGCCACACAACGACATTCTGACATCTTTATATATGGAAGTTAGGTCAGGCCTCGAGGCGTCGGGGGGTGGTTTCCCAAACCGTCGATCACGTAGATCAATGACAGAGAACCACTTCGGGACCACTCCCCCTAATACCATAAACCACAATGGAGTGGTGTCGAGGTTGGTTTCTTGAACCTGATGGTTTTTTTATTAACAAAGGAAATTGCTTGCAAAACAAAGGTCTCATAGAACCTTTCTCTCTCCTCTCTGACAGAGGATAGGTGGCAGCATATTATTGGCTCTTGGGAGATGACGGTGGCTAATGACGTCAGCATGACGTGGTCCAATCAGAGGTGGCCATGTCAGCAATGTTGATTTGGGGTAGCATCGGATGTGCTCTAGCCATGAAAATTGGTAGAAAGGCTAAAGCACATGAGATCTCCAAGACCTAGAAATCATTTTGGAAAGTTCCATCAGGATGAGGAGTTATTAAAATAATTAATATTTTTAATGAGTTCCTAAGTCTAAACTTAGGAAAATAAAAATATTAATGGGTATTAATAAGGATAAGGATGAGAAGCTTCTAAGAGATGAGGATCAAGTCCATTTTAATCTTAACCGTTGATTATGGACTTAATCTCGGTCGTTGATTCATCAACAGGAAAGGTATAAGAGAGGACTTGAGGGTCATTTGGAGACACACCAATAGATACTCAGTATCCCAAGGAAAATTGATTTTCTCAGAGAGGAAGAAAAACCAATTTCAGAGGGAGAGTTGCAGGGTGGAGGAAGAGGGGGTGACTAGCAGTAGTTAGGAAGCTTAGAAAGGGTGATGCAGGGGCTTTGAGAGACAACGCAGAGGGAGACACAGACCAGGGACACAGTGGATGACGCATTGAAGGACGAAGTAGCATAGAGCCTAGCAGGATGATGCAGGGCTGATGCAATTAAGGAAGGAAGTCCTCCAGGGTGTCAGAAAGTCTCAAAGAAAGGTCTCAGGTGTTTTCTCTCAGTGTTTATGTAAAATCTTTTTGTAAAAGCGATTGTTGCTGAAGATTAATAAAAACCCTCCTCTGCTGCACCGGTTTCCCGCATTGGGTTTTTCCGGGGACAATTGTCCAAAAATAAATGTGTTATTGTATCTGATTCTTGAGCATATATTTGTTTCTGTATAGTGGTGTGATATTTGCAATAGAATTTATTTTAATATTTACTGAAGGGGTTTCATAAATAACTTATGGAGAAATGAGTAGGTAAAATAAATCAGTTGCTGCAATAATAGAATTTTTGTTTAGAAAATTTTACATGGTATCAGAGCAAAGATTCGGAGACAGGAAGGGAAAATCAGTTATGGGTCATGGGCATGATGCAGAGGCATCCACATTAGGACACTCGTGCAGATTTTTAGAAGAATGCACAAGAGATAGAAATTTTGATTTCTCTATGCTGGCTTCTAGATTGGAAGAAGAAGTTGTTTGTGTAGCAAGCTCTGCATCATCAGGGGTATGGTATATAGACAGTGGAGCCTCCTAGCATATGACAGGAATCCGACAATGTTTCTCAGATTATCAGGAGGAAATAATGAATTTTCAGATCACCACGGAGAATAAGCCAAAGTGTACTCCAGTAGGGAAGGGTATTGTAGTTTTTCAAACAAAAACAGGAGAGCGGGTTCGAGCTACCAATGTGTTGCATGTGCTAGGATTGGGGATGAACTTACTTTCCGTATCTCAACTTCAAAGCAAGGGCTATGACGTTTTCTTCATTAAGGAGAAAGTATATGTCAAACACTCGAGTTGGAAAAAGAAGGTGCAGATCGAAATCAGAAGTAACAGGTTGTACAGGTTGTAGCTAGAATCACCAATGGCATTGATAGGCAGTAATGGAGACAAGGATTTGAATGAACTATGGCACAAAAGGATGGGACATTTGCACCATGGGGCTCTGAGAATTCTCAGGAAAACTGTAACAGGAGTTCCTGATCTTAGTACCAAATGAGATGATGTATGCAAAGGGTGTGCTCTCGGCAAGTATGCCCAAGTAGCATTTCCTAGAAGTAGCAATAGAGCCAAGAGTGTACTAGGATTGACACACTCAGATATCTGCGGATCGATGTCCATTAAAGCGCTTAGTGGTGCCGAATACTTCGTCACTTTCATCGATGACCACTCTAGGAAGACTTGGATTTATTTTCTGAAAACCAAGGATGAGGTTTTCGGTCGATTCAAAGAGTTCAAGGCTCTAGTGGAGAATTTGACAGGAAAGAAAATAAAAGTGTTGTGCTCAGACAATGGCAAAAGAGTATGTCGACAAGGACTTCACCGATTTTTGCGCTAGGGAGGGCATCAGAAGAGAGTGGACAACTCCCTACAATTCGAAGCAGAATGGAGTAGCAGAAAAGAAGAACAGGACTATTTTGGAAGCAGCTAGGGCTCTGATGCATTGTTTTAAGAAACGGCCGTTTCGATACCGAAACGGCCGGGTTGATCCGAGCCATTACCCTCTGCTGTGACCCGGCCCTTGGAACGGTTCGACTGGTCGAGTCAGCCATGACTCGGCCGAGTCATTGAATGACTCGGCCGAGTCATGGCTGACTCGGCCAACTCGGCCGTTTCTGTATTGACTCGGCCGAGTCATAACCAGTGGCCTGTAACCCCATCAAAACAGCGATTTGACATTTTTTTAATGAAATTTTGAAGTGTTTGCTGATTGGTTTGAACTCCAATGTGTTTTATGAATTAGTTAAATGTTATTTGGGGTCCATTTCCCCCTCCCAAACCCTATTTAACAGAGTCAAATGCTCTCTACTATTGATATGCTATTCAAATTTCATGGTAATGTTAAATTCTTAAAGTAAAAGTGACATTCTCCTTAATCTTCATTTTCATCCTTTTACTTAAATTTTTAACATTACCATGAAATGACTCAGGATGTTTGAGAGTGGTTTCGGCCTCATTGGATTTCATATGGAGAAAGTAGAATTTTAGATTTCATTCAAAATCCAGCAGACTTATAAGTTTTTCAGGATTTCAGGATTGGAGGATTGCAATGTTTCCATTGAATTTTGTCATGTATTAGGGTATGGAACTCGTGTTTAATCAAGAGCACCAATCCCTCTATGTACCTTGATGTTAGTGACATTGGTTGTCGAACTCCTCTGGGATTCGCTCCCAAACCAGGATCTTCTGAAAATGTCGCTCCCGCTCCCGTTTTCGCTCTCGCTCCCCACTTTCGCTCCTGCTCCGAACTTCCAAGTAACACTGAGCCAGATGATGTTGGCAACTCTAGCAGTAGCCAGTAGTACTGGTCACAGACTTTTGTTGTAGAGGCCATTTATAGCCTCCTTGGTTATGTGTTTTTGTTTTGATCTCTATATCATCATCGTGTATGTATTGGACAATGCATTGGGTGCCATTTTGATATAATGGATATATTCATGAGCCTACTTTGATCATATGTTGTCTTCGATTTATATTCTAATGCTGTGTGTTTGGAAACATGAATGAAAATCTTTAAAATTATGTGTTTTTATAAAAAATAAATATTTAATGTATTTTTTACAATGACCGAGTCATTGAAATCGAGCCGGCCGAGTTGATACCGAGTCGGAGTTGGAGTCGGAGTCGACCCTCAGCCGAGTCGGAGTCGGAGTCGGAGTTTTAAAACATTGCTCTGATGTATGATCAAGATATGCCAAAATTCCTGTGGGCAGAAGCATGCAGCATGACAGTCTATGTCCAGAATAAAACTCCTCATAGGGCGTTGGGCAAGATTACTCTGGAGCAGGTCTTCATAGGGAAGACACTTGAAGTTAGTCATTTCGGGATATTTAGGAGTTTAGCATATTGCCATATACCCGAGGACAAGAGGAAGAAGTTAGATCAAACTACGGAGAAAGGATATCTTGTGGGATATAGCGAGAATGCTAAGGCATATAGAATCTATCTTCCAAGGAGCAAGAAGGTAGTAGTTTGGCGAGATGTGAAGTTCATGGAGGATAGGGCCTTCAGAAAATCTCAAGAAATGCCTTCCGAGGAGCAGATAAAAGATGAGCCATTGGTCAAACCACTTCAACCAGTGGAAGCCAATACCAGAAATTTTCCCTTAGAACAAGAGGAATCACAGGAAGAGGAAGAGCTAACAGATATACCCACTACTAGAGGAAGAACGAGTCGAGAACTCTGACAGGTTCTATGGGATGCAAAAGAATTCATTGGTGCACCCAAGAACAGTGAAAGGGAGCGAAGACAGCCAAACAGATATCAGGCCTTAGTAGCTCAGGTTGGGGAACCTTCCGATTTTCGGGAGGCCGCAACATCAAGTTTGGATGGATGCAATGGTGGAGGAATACAACTCTATAATGGTGAATGATGTTTGGGAAGTTGTACCTAGGCCTCATAACAAATCAGTGGTAGGTTCGAGATGGATCTACAAGATCAAATACGCTGTAGACGACAATGTGGAAAAATACAAAGCCAGGTCTGTGGCTAAGGGGTATGCTTAGAAGGAAGGAATAAACTATGAAGAGACCTTTGCCCCAGTAGCTAGGTATACATCTATTAGAACCGTGATATCTCTTGCAGCACAGATGGGGTGGGAGATCCATCAGATGGATGTCAAAACAACACTCTTGAATGGTGAAATAAAAGAGGAAGTTTACATTGAACAACCAGAAGGCTTTGAGACACATGAGAAGAAATTTCATGTATGCAGATTGAAGAAAGCCTTGTATGGGCTCAAATAGGCACCTAGAGCATGGTATGGTCGAATTGATGGCTACTTGCAGAAGATGCGGTTTGTCAAGAGTGATGCAGATCCCAATCTCTGCTACCTGGTTGTAGAGAATGAGTCTCTAATCCTAGTATTATATGTGGATGATCTCTTCCTGACAAGATCATCCAGGCTCATCGAGGACTGCAAGAAGAATCTAGCCACAAAATTCGACATGAAGGATTTGGGACAAATGCATTATTTCCTGGGGTTGGAAGTTTGGCAGCAGAAGGGTGAGATCTTCCTTGGACAAGGGAGATATGCTACAAAGATGCCAAAGAGATTCAGGATGCAGGATTGTAGGCCTATGGCTACTCCATTGATTACCAACTAGGAGAAAATTGATGCATCAGAAGACAGATGTTGATCCTAAGCTCATAGGGTCCCTGATGTATCTGGTCAATACCAGGCCAGACATTTGTTACGCTGTCAACACTCTCAGTCAGCTCATGGTGGAACCGAAGAGGGTGCATTGGGCAGCAGCAAAACATGTTCTCAGATATATATAGGGAACAGTCGAGTATGGACTCTTGTACACCAGAAGTAATGATATCAGACTGAGTGGGTTTACTGATGCAGATTGGGCTGGAAGTTCAGTAGATCGAAAAATTACCTTTGGGTACTGTTTTAACATTGTATCGGGGATGACCTCCTGGTGCAGTAGGAAACAAAAATCCGTAGCTCTGAGCTCAGCTGAAGTAGAATATATGGCCGCTGGCACAGCTTTGTGCGGAGCCATATGGCTTAGAAAATTGCTTGTGAACCTATTTAGAAGAAGGATGGAGGCGACCAGGATCATGTGTTAGAGTTGCATAAAACTCTCTGAGAATCCAGTATTTCATGATCAGTCAAAGCACATTGTTATTCGGTGTCACTTTGTCAGAGACTGTGTTCAACGAGGAGTTGTATAGTTGAGTTACACTCTTACAGGAGAACACTAAAACCCAGAAACTCAAGTCAGAAAACCAAAAATAATTACATATCTATGCACAGGAATGGAAGATCTATCAGATCTAGGGAGTGTGAATCCAACTCTGCTCCTAGATCTGATAACCTAAGGCTCTCAACAGCCAGATTTATCAATTTCGTACATAAAAAATGATTTTTTTAGATTTTAAAGGAGGTGCTTAGCCCGAAGTCCTTCATTCATCACCAGTAAAATTCTTATGATAAGCCCTGGATTAAATTCAGCTGGGCTCTTCAGACACCACGGATCGAGAGTTGGTTGGTCGAACTGAGAACTTCCCCGAACTCCTGATGATCTAAAAATCAAGATTTTCCAGCAAAACTCAATCCAACCAACAAAATAGAGCGAGAAAATGATAATAAAATTCAGATACATAGAGATACTGCTATTACATTCAAAATTTAAATTATCACTTAAACCTCAGCGACTGAGCAAGATACTTGTACTCAAATCACTCTTCAGAAGCTATCATCAATGGCTAAAAAAAATTATGCATGAAAAACGACACATCTTATAGTATTTTCATGAAGAGTAACACCGACGAAGATTAACCCCAAAGTCTTTCTTTATTATTAAAAAAAAGATTACACGAGAGCTTTTTGCTTAGCACACGACTCAAAGGTCGTATCATTCCACTGACCTATTTAAAGATAAATCCTCCAACCGCTAATTCGAGTGATCCTCGTCAAAGCAATCTTGACCGTTGATGAAGATTAAAATTCCTTTTAATCTCATCCGTTGAAATTTTTAAATATTTGGGGAAATTTGATTTTTTCAATTAAATGCATTTTAATTAATTCAAAAATTAATTTTTTGAATTAATTTCCCCAAAATTTTGACTTTGACTTATTGCCAGGGATCAAAGGATTAAAATTTATCAAAATAATTAATTTACCTTAGTCCCTGGACCTCTTAAAATTTAGTTTTTAAGGACCGACGAATTTTTCTTTTCGGAGAATTTAAATTCACCTAGGACCTAGAATTATTTAAATTTCTGGCTTAGGATTTTAATTATTTTTTGGCCAGAAAATTTAATTAATTAACCTATGAGGGGATAAATTATTTTTCCAACCCTCAAGGCACTTTACATCATGATTTTCATATTTTTTTTACATCTCAAGGGGGGAAACTCATTTGCAAAAGACCCTCACAGACTACCAATTTATGCAACACAAATATAATCGAGCAGACCAAGCAATTTGTAATAAAATAACCTAATCAAATAGTTAGGATTATTCCCAAATCACTTTTACATAGACTCGATCTAGAACACTAGGACTCTCCTAAGATCCTAGTAACAAAATCCATTCTGGCTCTGGGGTAAGACTGAAGGAAAACTCTGCCGACCATCCGGGAATGGATCGGTGAGACAAAAAAACCTCCCGGAATGTAGATCGTCACCAAAAAAGTAGGTTTACTTAGGCAATTATATACATGACACGGATCTACTGAGATTATTTACATTATACACATGCAAAAAGGGTTTACATAACATTTTGGAAGTGAAACTGATGATGATAGTTGTACGGCACGAACACATCGATCAGGCGCTGTCCCTTTTGCAAAAAAGGGGGGTGTACTGCTATGGGTTGTTGACATGTAGTGGTCAACATGTTGCACAAATCAAGTTGAAAAATGAGTAAGTTACATGAAGAAAGCTAGAACAACTTACCAACATCTAGTCATTTATTGATAAATAAACAGTGACCAATTTAGTTGAATTAGAAAAATCATTAGATGTAAAACTCCAAACCGTGGAGAAATAAACGAATACAGATCCAATTGAATAAAAAATCAGAGATATGCAAATCTAATTGAAGTAGGGATATCTTCATATGTCGACATACAAACAATGGATATAGAAACCTTATCAGATCCAACACCTCTACTGATAAAGTTTTAATGATCAATAGAGTGACACAAGTGTATGAAGAAGACATATACCAAAAATGAATAAAAAAAATACTATAATTTTGACTGTGTCATAAAATTGACTATGCATCATAATAGAAACAAGAGGTATGAAAAACTAGAATTTTATTAATGATGGAGTCATTGAAGACATTGACACCAATCCTTTTTTATTTGGCTAGTAGGTTGTTGCATAACCTAACTACCTTTTGTTACTTTACACCTATTACACTTAATGTCTGTCATTACTAAATAGTAAAACCAGATATAATGTGCATTTATTAAATATTATAACATTAATCCATATTGGAACGTTATGCTCTAACACCAAGAAAGATAAAAATACACACCTTATCAACGTCCTAATTGCAATGGATGATACTTGAACCAATCAACATATCAAAGTTGCACTGAATAATGACAATGTTTGAACTACATTTTGAAGAATATTAATTTCAATGCAATTGGGTCTCAAGATATAAGTCAGTGTAGGAATCATAATATAAAAAGTTCAATTCAAGTGTTGAGAAATCAAGTAGCACTTAGGGTAATTTCTCTTTACTTGATAATTGTTTGTGAATTTATGTTGGCTTCTTGTTACTTTATTATGTTCTGTTCATCAAACAATTACCAAAACAATAAACAATGAAGATCACAAATATACAATGAATACAAGAAGTAGGCTCCAAGCTAGGGCAAAACCCCTCCAAGGGGAAAACCCAAAAATTTCTTCTCTTCTTATAGAATCATATTGAATGAGGAATCCAAGACCCAAACAACAAGACCAAAACCTTCAACAAGACCCAAGTCAACCCTCCTCCCAAGCTCTTTCAGCAATATAAAGTCGACTTAAGTCAACACCTTCCAAATCAGTTCTAGCAACAAAGTTTCAGCCTGCAACTTCATAATTTCGACCCCCAGCATCGGAATTTCGGACCTGCAACTTCGGCCCTGCAGTAGCTCCAGAACTTTCACATGTGTGAGAGTTTTAGGGAAGATTCTAGTGCAGAAAACTCGATTATTCTTTCTTCTTTCTCTCTCTTGCTTCCATCTCCTTCTCTTGAATTTCGCACTTCTTCTCTTGGAGATTGAACTTGCTTGAGTGGTGCTTCAAATGAGGTCGAACTGTCTCTATACATACACATCCAGGAGGTCGAATTACCCCTTCCTGGGCCGACTTGGTCTTGGAGACACAAAAATTACATTTCTGACTTAAATAAATTTATTTTTCAATTTTCTTTTCAAAGTCCAAATGGAACTTGACCTAAGGACAATAAATTGACTTATGACTTATGTTGCCGGAAACGGTCCCCAAGGTGGCGTACCCGTACCCGAAATTCCCCGAAACACCAAAACGTCACCAAAACATGGCTGAAATGCCTGGGTGGGATTTCCTGATTTGTAAATGCTGCTGAAATGTTTCAGTGGCATTTTGGCCCAAATCTGCCCTGTTTCTGCCTGATTTTGCCCCGTTTTTGTGACTTTTGCTTCTACGGGCTCACTCAAGCACCTAAGAAGGTTGTGGGGCCCTTCTACCACCAAAATCAATTTAATATAACACTAAATTCTACGTCTACTCACTCCACAAACTAATTTATCTCTAATCAACCTACGTTTTAGTTCTGCTAAAAAAACAACTTGTTATATTTTTGTTAATGAAGATGAGGATTAGAATTAGAAGATATTTAACTATATTTGTCATTAGCTCATGTTATGTTTCATTTTCAGCGTATAGCCATGTATAAAAGCTGATTTTGGATGTAAAGTGTCATGTATAAAGGCTGATTTTCGAATCTTGGATGTACAACCTCATTTATAAATGATAATTTAGGATTTTGAATCATTTAATCATCTATGAGAGTTAACATAGACTGGGTTTTCCTTCTAAAATGTCATTTATGTGTCTCATTCTTTTTGTTCTTGCAAGATGCGTCATTAACTTATTTGTACAAAAAAATTGTGTACACACATACACACACACACACATATGTATGATGTTTCGCCCAACGTTTCCATCTTTTGGGGGTCACATTTCCATCTGTACCCGTTTCAGAAACTTCCAGACGTTTTGGCGTTTTGTGCAACTTAACTTATGACAAATATTCTTTTGACTCAATAAACCCTAGAAGCATGAAGAACATGCTTGACCTAGTTGACCAAATAATTTGAGCATGAAACCCATGCTTGAAAATAATATTTCCTTTTCTTCTTTTTGATCTTTTACATAAAATATATAATGACATAGGTACAATATCAATTATGAAGACTGAACCTAGTTACATTTTCTAACATCAAGAACCCTATAAATGGACGGTTCGATAGAGGATCAAACTATTGTGGTCTGATCCTTTGACAGTTTGAAAATTATGAAGAATATTAATTCTAGTGAACTTGAGTCTCAAAATAACAGTCATCTTAGGAATCACAATACAAAAAGTGCAAATCAAGAACTATATAAATGCACAGTTCCACAGAGGATCAAACAAGGGTGGTTTGACCCTTTGACAATTGGACAATTCTGCTGAGCAGTTTGAACATAATATGTTCTTGTGTCTTCAACAATTTTGTCTTCAACAATCACAACTTTAAGAATGAAGAATTATGAGAAGGCATTACATACTAGAATGAAGACATAGCTTTTTCCATAAAATATTAAAATGCTTCGAGGACAAAGCATCTTCGAAGGTTGAGGAAATGTAATGAATATATATACATAATTAAACATAACATAATAATGATAATAATAATATAAACTAAGCGACATAACTATTCACTGCATGTAAGTATACTGCCACGAAGTTTGTCGTATGATCATCTCATCTATTTATTATCAAGTATATAAATATTTATAGCCTACATAGATCTCAACTGTTTCCTACTTATTTTGGGTATTTTCTCATAAGTGAAGTACAGCTCATAATGCTTTGCTCCCTACTCGCAAGCCCCACAGGTCATTGCTCAGGCTCCATGCTCTCAGGTGACTCACTCTACTAATTATGCTAAGATGAATGCTCATCGTTGTCACTAATGACTGTTCAAAAACCTAGAGTTGTTGTCCACAATATGAAATTGCTCAGGCTCCATGCTCTCAGTTCCAAGGATATATGCTTGGGCTCCATGATCTCCTCAAATAATACAAGGAACTCTCCAGCGGAAGATAAGGGCAGGGCAAACCTTGAGAGTTTGATTGCAGTGGGGACCCAAAGACTAAGTTTCCAAGGTTTATCTACAGATATCATGGTTCCCCTTCATTCCAAAGAAGGGAAGTTAGAGACATCATAAGATCAACCAAATCTGAAAATTTCACTTATTGATTCTGATTGTATCAAGATGAGAGGGACAAAACCCACTAGGGATTCTTTACTGTTTTTTCTGTTTCTCAGCTATCCAGCTACAGGCACAGATACAGTGGAGCTACATAATATAAGTGAAAGCTAGAAAGTTTTATCGTGTCAGAGGCCCAAAGACCTAGTTTTCAAGGTTCATCTGTTGACATTGGTATCCCCTTTCATTCCAAAGAAGGGAAGTTCGAGACATCTGAAGTTCAACCAGATTTGAAAATATCATTTAACGTTTCTCATTGTAGAAAGATGAAAGAGACAAACTCTAAAAGGTGTTCTTAAACTTTTCTAATGTTCTCAACTCTCCACCTACATGCAATGCAATGGTAATTATACTTTGTTGCCTGATGTTTGATAATAATTGATGTTTCCTTTTCTTCCACCAAAATTAAAAATAACTTTGAGGTAGGGCATGTTGCATATTTCTCCCACGAATATCTGAACTGTCTTTGATTTCTGGGTTGCAAAGTACATATGTAAATGCTTTCAATACCACCTCTTACACCTTTGACTTCTAAGAAATCCAGTCGTCACTAGAAGTTTTCTTTTATTATATGGTTATATGCCTTTTTTAACATTGCTGAGGCATGATAGGCTTGATGTGGCTATTCCTTATAGGGATTGTATCTTCATAATAAATGTGAAATTATTATATACTGTCTAGATAAGATGTAAAACTATCAAATATTGAAATGTAATTTTATATAATCAATTTAGTTTTTATGTATGCAAGTGTGAAAACATTGATTTCAAAATTCTCCATATTTTTTCCTGTAACTATTCTAAGTTTCCAAATTTTGGGTATAAGTGGATGATGGTAATGATCTACTTTGTGAAGCTTGATTTTTGTATGGCTGTCTAATGCTCTAATTTCCATTTGTCCAGGAAGGAGCTTTCAGCAGGAAAAGAAGTTTTAGAAATAAGCTCAAGAAGGGTATCTATATTTCGATTTATATTAGCATTTTCCTACATGCAAATGCTCATACATGTTTCATATTCTCCTTGTTTATGTTCTAGTTTCTACTTCTGGATCAGTTAAAAAACATAAAATGCATCTTGGGATGTTGTGGTTTGTATTCTGCAGAATATGATTGATAGCTTTTGTTGGAGCCCAAGTGTGAACTTGGGTTACTTAGGAAATTTCATGGCATGTAAATGTAAAATGCATAGATAAATGAGAAGGAAATGAGATGAAATTGAAATGGAAAGTGCATGTATGAGGGAGGGAAAAGTAGTTAGAGGTATTTTAGTAAAAACATTAAAATATTCCTTTCATGATTTTAGGGTTAGGGGTTTTATATTGGGAACCGAGCGAGGATATTGGGGGCAGTCTTTTGTGTCTCTCGAGAGTGATGTAGAGGGCTGTCTTTGGAGTGCGGGTGAAGCTTGGAGAGGCTGCGGAGGGGTGGCTGCATATTTTGATGTAAATCCTTGTTTGTGTTAATGTGAATCTGGATTCTTGTGTTGGGTATATTTGCAACAGAGTTTTCGTGTTTAATTTTCAGTTCAGTGAGTTTATTTTCTGCACTTGTGTTTGTTTGTGTTAGTTTTTGTAGCATTGAATGTGTTCTATCCAAAGAATTTTGTAGAGAGGCTAGAATACACGAGAACTCCAAAACCCAGAAATCATTTCTGGAAATTCCGCCTAGGAGTGTCTCAATTAGATTATTAACCAATTTTTAAATATTTCCTAAGTCTAAACTTAGGGAATATGGTTAATAAATCAATATTAATTGAGATAAGGTGCGAATCATCTAGAAACTCACAAGAATCGACCCAGAAATGATCCTATCCATTGATTAAGTTTTAATCTTGGCTGTTGGTGCTCCGACAGTGGATTATAAAAGAAAGTCGATGTGGTGATGGAGATCATCTAGGGTAGATACTCAGTTGCCCAGACAATTCGATTTTCTCAGTAGCAGCAACTCAGCAGAGAAGATAGAGCCAGAGGGTGAGTAGCAGGTGGAGTAGGAGAGCAACAACATTCCGAGAGAGAGTTTTCAGCTCCCAGAAGAGCCAAAGGAAGAAAGGCCGAAATATTCACAGGGCCAGCGTAGGGACTGCGTAGAGGTTGATGCAGGCCTCTCATGCAGAGGTTGGGGAAGCTATTTCGAAGGCAGAAAATAACTGTGGGGTGAGAGAAAATTCTCACAATATTTTTGCCAGTGTTTTCTTCATATTAGATTGCCAGTTGGGCATCTAAATTATTGTACTCAGATTTGTTGCTAAACATTAATAATAAAACCCTCATCTGCTGCACCGGTTTTCCCAAGTTGGGTTTTTCTAGGGACAATTGTCCAAAAATAACTATGTCAATTTTATTGTGTGTGTGCTAGAATTTCTCAGTTTCTAGTATTTTATTTTCTATAGTATTTATATCGTGAAAATTGCAGCTGTGATTTTATTCGTAATTTACCGTAATAAATAAACTGCAGAATTAATTTCTAAGTTAGAAGAATAATCTCCAGTAGCTGCAATAGATAGAGTTTTCACATGGTATCAAATCTTAATTGATTAGCTAGGAAGCTCAGAGGCAGAAAAAGGAATTTCGTTGTTCAGAGGAAGCAACAGATCGAAATTCCCAGAGAGGCTATGCAGAGCCCAGTTTAGGGAATCCGAGTTGCTATGGCAGCGGTTCGATTTCTTCAGTTGAGAGGAGGCAGGAAAATCGAATTGCCCAGTTAGTGATTCCAACAGTCAAAGGGAGTAGTTGCAACTCAGTTTTTCCGTTGAGCAAAATACTGGTTGGACGCAGAAAAGTTTTACTGCAGGCTGCAGAATTCGCATCGGGAGGAAAAGAGAAATAACACACTAAATTTGTTCCAGTTTAGCCATGGATAGAAGTAACATTCAGGAGACTTCAGATTTGTCTTCTAGATTGGAAGACGAATTTGCTTTCTTAGCAGGATCAACTTCACAGGGAGTTTGGTACATAGACAGTGGAGCTTCAACTCACATGACAGGGGTTAGAGAATATTTCTCTAGCTACAAAGAGGAGCAGATGGATTTCCAAATTACTATGGGAAACAGAATGAAATGTACTTCAGCAAGGAGAGGTACCATAGATTTTCAGGGGGAGTCAGGAGCAAGCACCAATGCTTCAGATGTATTGCATGTGCCAGGATTGGGTATGAACCTGATTTCAATATCCCAATTACAAGATAAAGGGTACGATGTTCACTTCGTAGGGAAGAAAGTGTATGTCAAGCACCCGAGCTGGAAGAAAGTAAGATAGATTGGAGTTCGAAGTAATAGGTTGTACCGATTACAAATCGATTCTCCAATGGCACTGATAGGCAGCAACAATAGCAGTGGGAAGGAGCTGAATGAATTATGGCACAGAAGAATGGGACATCTACATCATGGAGCACTCAGGATGCTCAAGGAAACTGTAATAGGGGTTCCTGAACTAGGGATTGAACACGATGATGTGTGTAGAGGGTGCTTAGTTGGGAAGTATTCTAAGGCGGCATTTCCAAGGAGTGATAGCAGAGTTGATGGCATGTTAGGACTTATACACTCAGATATTTGTGGCCCGATGTCCACTAGAGCTCTCAGCGTTGTCGAGTATTTCGTCACCTTTATTGATGATCATTCCAGGAAATCCTGGATCTACTTCTTGAAGACCAAGGATGAGGTCTTCAATCATTTCAGAGAGTTTAAAGCTCTTGTGTAGAATGCGACAGGGAAGAAGATCAAGGTACTTCACTCAGATAATGGTGGAGAGTATATTGATAAAGACTTCACAGATTTCTGTGCGAAGGAAGGCATCAAGAAAGAATGGACAACTCCATATAATCCATAGCAGAATGGTGTAGTAAAGCAGAAAAACAGAATCATTGTTCGAGCTGCAAAGGTTATGTTATATGACCAGGATGTACCCAGATTTCTTTGGGCAGAAGCATGTAACATGACAGTGTATATTCAGAATAGAACTTCTCATAGAGCATTGGGGAAGAAAACGCCAGGAGTCTTCATGGGGAAGAAGCTTGAAGTTAGCCACCTCAGAATTTTTGGCAGCGTTTCTTATTGTCACGTGCCAGATGATAAAAGGACCAAATTGGATCAAACTTCAGAGAAGGGGTTTTCTGTTGGGTACAGTGAAACCTCAAAGGCATTCAGAATCTACATTCCTACCAATAGGAACATAGTAGTAAGACGAGATGTGAAGTTCATGGAGGACCGAGCTTTCAAGAGTTCTCGAGAGATACCTACCAGTGATCAGAATTAGTCAGCAGAACCTCCTTTAGTCCAGCAACAGAGGTAGCCACAGGTGAAACTAGTGGGACAAGCAAGACAGTCACAAGGATCAAGTACTGTGACTAGTACCAGTATTTCCTCGGTGGTAGGAAATCCAGGGAGTTCTCAGCGGATGGAGCAGTAGAGACAGGATGAGGAGGAGCTAGCAAAACCTCCCACGGCTAGTGGTCGAGCTAGTAGAGAGTTTTGTCAGACATTAAGGGATGTAGAGGAGTTTATTGGGACTCCTAGGATGAGGAAGAAACAACACAGACAACCTGACAGATACCAAGCATTGGTAGCTCAGGTTACAGAACCTTCCAACTTTTAAGAGGCCGCACAACATCAGGTGTGGATAGATGCCATGGTAGAAGAGTATAGCTGTATCATGACGAATGATGTTTGGAAGGTAGTGCCTAGGCCAGAAGACAAATCAGTTGTAGGTTCGAGATGGATCTACAAGATCAAATATGCAGCAAATGGTAATGTGGAAGAGTACATGGCTAGGTTCGTGGCAAAGGGGTATTCACAAAAGGAAGGGATAGATTATGAGGAAACCTTTGCCCCAGTTTCCAGATACACTTCCATCCAATCAGTTATATCTCTTGCAGCTTAGATGGGATTGCAGATTCACTAGATGGACGTCAAGACAACCTTCTTGAACGAGTGATAGAGGAGGAAGTGTACATAGAACATACATAGAACATCTAGAGGGCTTTGAGACTCAGGAGAGTCGCACACATGTGTGCAAATTGAAGAAAGCTCTATACGGGTTGAAGCAGGCTCCCAGGGCATGGTATGGTAGAATTGACACCTACTTGTAGCAAATGGGGTTCGTCAAGAGTGATGTAGATCCCAACCTTTACTATTTGATGGTGGAGGATGAGCCCCTCATTCTAGTTTTGTATGTGGATGATCTATTCTTGACTGGATCATCAGGGCTCATAGAGGATTGCAAGAGGAACTTGGCAACAAAATTTGGCATGAAGGATATGGGGTTGATGCACTATTTCCTAAGATTGGAGGTGTGGCAGAAGGATGGGGAGATATTCCTTGGGCAAGGAAGATACGCTATAGATATTCTGAAGAGGTTTGGAATGCGGGATTGCAAACCCATGTCTACACCCATGATTACCAATTGGAAGAAGGCAGATGCATCAACTGACAAGGATGTCGACCCCACCATGTATAGAAAGCTCATTGGGTCTCTCATGTATTTGGTCAACACTAAGCTAGACATTTGCTTCATAGTCAATACCCTTAGTCAGTTCACGGTGAAACCAAAAAGGGTACATTGGACAACAGCGAGGCATATTTTGAGATACATTCGAGGCACAATCGAGTATGGGTTGAAATATACTCGAGAGGATGACGTCAGACTTTGTGGGTACACAAATGCAGATTGGGCAGGCAGTGCAGTGGATAGGAAAAGTACCTCCGGGTACTGCTTCAGTGTTGGAATAGGGATGGTTTCTTGGTGTGGCAGGAAGCAGAAGTCAGTAGCATTGAGCTTTGCAGAAGCAGAGTATATTGCAGCTAGCACATCTATGTGCAAGCTATATGGCTTCAGAAGCTGCTAGTAAGCTTGTTTAGGTAGAGGATGGAGGCAGCCAATGTCTCTTGTGATAATCAAAGTTGCATAAAGCTCTCTGAGAATCCAATGTTTCATGATAGTTCGAAGCACATTGATATACGGTGTCACTTCATTAGAGATTGTGTGCAACGAGGAGCAGTCCAGCTATAGTATGTTCCCATAGAAAAGCAGGTTACAGATATACTCGCGAAAGCTCTAGGGAGAGCCAAGTTCGTCTATTGCAGAGAACAAATGGGTATGGTGAAGAACATGTTTCAGAAGCAGAGACAAGCTATTTTTGATATTGCAAATGTTGCAGTTGCAGTAGCAACAGATGAAGAGGGAGTTGCAGTGCAGATGTAGTGTTGGCAACAGTTTCGTAGAGTCAGTAGCAACACAAATGTAGCGTATATCAGAGTTGTGCAGTAGTTGGTGGGCCACAGCAGCTAGACATTAGCAGTGTGACAAGAGATGATGTAGAGATAGGGTGTTGCTACAGGGGGCAACAACGCTAAAACACATTCCTCGCTAAGAGGGAGTGTTAGTTTTTCTAGCATTGGATGTGTTCTAGCCATGAAATTTTTTAGAGAGGCTAGAATACATGAGATCTCCAAAACCCATAAATCGTATCTGGAAATTCTTCCTAGGAGTGTCTCAATTAAAATATTGACCAATTTTTAAATATTTCGTAAGTCTAAACTTATGGAATATGGTAATTAATCAGGCGTGAATCATTTGGAAACTCACACAGATCGACCCAGAAATGATCCTAGCCTTTGATTAAGTTTTAATCTTGGCCGTTGGTGCTACAACAGTGGATTATAAAAGAAAGTCGATGTGGTGATGGAGATCATCCAGGGCAGATACTCAATTGCCCAGGAAATTCGATTTTCTCAGTAGTAATAGCTCAACAAAGAAGATAGAGCCATAGGGTGAGTAGCAAGTGGAGTAGAAGAGCAGCAGCATTTCGGGAGAAAGTTTTCAGTTCCCGAAAGAGCCGAAGGAAGGAAGGCCGAAATATTCAGAGGACCAGTGTAGGGACTGTGTAGAGGTTGACACAGGCCTCTCACGCAGAAGTTGGGGAAGCTATTTCAGAGGCAGAAAATCACTGTGGGCTGAGAGAAAATGCTCACAATATTTTTGCCAGTGTTTTCTTCAGATTAGATTGCCAGCTGGGCATCTAAATTATTGGTACTAAACATTAATAATAAAACCCTCATCTATTGCACCAGTTTTCCCAAGTTGGGTTTTTCCGGGGTACAATTCATTGGATGCCCAACTGGCTTTCTAATACAGAGAGTCTGGCAAAAGGGTTAGTGAGAGAAACCTTACACTATTATGGGAGATTCGATTTTGATCAGGGGCTTGCTGACTGGCCGCATGCTGCCTTTGCACAACTTCTGCGTCAAACCTACTCAGAACTGCGTCACTCTGGCTGGGATCTACGTCTATCCCTCTGTTGACCTCCCGCTGACTGGAAATTTGATCTCCAGGCCTTCCGGTCCCACGCCCCGACTTCTTGCACTGAATCTCATCTCTCCTAGCTGGAATTTGAACTCCCTCTAAGGCTCTGCATTGCCTCACTGAACTGCTCTTTGCCTTCTCTGCCTTGCACTCCCCGGATTTGGAAAGCTTCCTCCGGTCTACTATCCTTGCCCCTCACTGCAAGAAATCATCTTGATCGATTCTCTAGCAACTGTTGCGTGTTGAAATTTCTAAGTATTACCTGTTAGAAATTTTATCTGTATTCTCTGGTTTATTTCTCCTACTTGTTAATTACAAACAAGTTATTTAAACATATAAATATCGAAATAAACACAATACAATCCCAATCATCTACAGATCAACAACTGAAAAAAATAGCAAACACACAAGTGACACCGTTATTTTTGGACAACTCGTCCCTGGAAAAACCCAACTTGTGAAAACTTTTGCAGCAATTCAAAGGTTTATTTAATTATGTTGTCTATCCTTGAGTACAACTGGGTGCCAATTGGCTCACCTGACAAAGAAAATAATCTGGCAGTAATACCTCTCTATTCGGAAGCAGATATTGAAAAAATTTGCCCCACGAAACCCTCTTCAACAACCTCTGAAGCTCAGCGTCAGCCCAGAACCCTCTGCGTCAGCCCTCTGAGGCACTGCGCAGCCTCTATGGCCCTTTGTGTCACTCCTGCTGCCCTTTGCATGGATGACGCAAGCACTTCTGGCCTCTGTGGAGTCTCTTCTAGCTCTGCGTGGCTCCCTCCGGCTTAGCGTCTACCTCTCTCTGCTTCTACGCTGGTCTCTCGACATTATCTCTATCCAGTACTCACTGCCCCTCGCTGCAAATTGATCATTGATTCAACTTTTCTTAGCAAACCCCGCTCTAGAAAATCGAATGACTGATCACTCTGGTGTATTCTCCAACTGACCCTCAAGCCTCTTCTTATACTTTTCCTGTTGGTCCTTCAACGGCTGAGATTACATCTCTAATCAATGGCTAAGATTAGATTTGGCTTGATCCATGCCATTTGGAAACTTCTAACCCAGTTTTATATTAATACCCATTAATATTTTATTTTTACTAAGTTTAGACTTAGGAACTCCATTAAAAATATTACTTATTTTAATATCTCCTAAAGCAGGTAGAATCTGCCAAACCATTTCTGGGTCTTAGAGATCTCATGTGTTTTAGCCTCCACCAATTTTCATGGCTAGAGCACATCCGATGCTACCCCAAATCAACACTCCCTCTTAGTAAGGACTGTGCTCTAGTAATACTCCAACCTGAGCATCACTCTGATTATACAACACCAGTACCTGTATTGATGCCAGGCCTCCCCGCCCAATATCCTCTGCATTGCTGCATCCTCCACTGCTACCCATGGCCCTGCCACTGCCATTGTTGCATCTGTACGAAAGCTCCCTCTGCATCTGTGTTGTTGCTAGTCCTTTCTCCCAACATTGCATCTGCACTGCAACCCCCTCTCATCATGCTGCATCGTGCTACTATTAACCACTACTGCATTGCAACTCAATTATTGACAAGTAAGCAACTGATCCACCCAACATCTGACATCCATGTTAGGCTAGAAACACTCCCGATGCTGAGGCTCTCTCTGCCGCTATCAAGTGCTCCCTCTACTGCCTCTGCGTTGCTGCAACAACTCCCTGCCGCTCGCACTGTTGCAAACCTCTCTGTGCCATCCTGCACTGTTGCAACCTCCTCTGTGCAATCCTGCACTGTTGCAACCTCCTCTGTGCCTCTCGCATTGTTGCAGCCTGCTAGCTCTACGCTGCCTAGGACTACTGCACTGTAGTACACTGCCGCTTCATCTGCATCCGTATCTATCGACATCCCTAGTCCTACTACTTCTCGCTTCGGGGCTCCCGTAGTAATGATCTAATCCAAGAGTTTGGGTAACTCAAGGATCCTACCCCCCATCGCCTGTAGTTCTCTTGACTACAACTTGATGTCTCCCCACCTCTTCTCTAGAGCTACATGAGCACTCATGGCACAATTGTCATCCTCCTCTACCTCCTTTTCTGCCTTTACTAGCACTGCCTTGGAGTCAGACGCCTCTCCCTTATTCTTCTTCCCGGTACAATGGTTCACATAATGCCCCTGTTCCCCACAGTTGAAGCACTTTATCTTGGAGAGGTCATTTTTCTTCCTCTTCTCCTGCTTCCCCGCAGATGCCAGAGCTGCATCCTCTTCCTCTTCCTGCTCGATCCAGACTCCTTTGTTGCTACTTCCCGTCTTAGACAATCGTCTGATCTCTTCTTGGCGAAGAGCTGCCCACAATTCTTCCCAATCTGGCAGATTTGCCTTGCCCAGAATACTCTGGACAAATGTCTCCCACTGCTCGGAGATTGCATTTAGGGCGGTCCTCATCATCAACTCCTGATCCGGTGTGGCCCCTATGGAAGTCGGCCTCGGATCTCCTTCAATCTGCCGAGGAAGTGATCTATTTGCTCCCCCTTCTGCATATGGTATGACCGCAGTTGATTCTCAAGTAACATCTTCCTCTGCACGGAAGTATGCTGGTAGAACTTCTTCAAGGCATCCAACATTTCCTTTGCCGTCTCCTTCTTGACAATATGTTGGACCACATGATCCTTGACCCCATCAAGGATGATGCATTTCACCTTGCCCATTGCCTCCTCGTACTTTTCATTGTTAGCCGGGTCAACTGGGATAGCCACTATTCTCAAGGCAAAGGCCTTGATGCGATGTCTATCAAGAATGGATAGGATCCTGGCCTTCTAGCAGCTTCCTTGATTGAAAAGATCTTCAATCCCTTGATTTGCTTCATTTCTCATGTCATCACACCATCATCCCATGAATTCCATAAGTTGGATTTCCTAATGAAACACTTGCTTCCTCTCTAGATTAGTGAACCCTTCGATGAGGATTCCTTCAGAGAATCTTGAGGATCTTGCATATCCCTATTTGGCAAATGTTTCCTTTTTGACTTGATGTATGATGAGCCTTGTCCTAGATGACTTCTTCCTTTCCTGCAATGTCCAATGAGGTTCCCAAGAGCTATATCCTTCATGTTTGACTGCCATGGATTTTGTCCTTCATGATTCCCATGGTGATGTCACGAGCTCTTGTTTTTCATGCTTCCATGATGCCACGATGCATCTTATTATCATTGTCATATCTTATAACAGGAGCTTATAATAGGACCCTTTTGTGAGGGATACTATCCCAATCATAGTAGAGATTTGTTACTCCCTCTTTCCTTGGCCTTTTTCTCCAGCTTCCTCCATCTATTCAGTGATATGAGCTTCCATAATTTTAGCTATACCTATTCTACCTTGTTTGAGGACCAAACTTCCCTTTCCTTTTTGCACATGATTTAGTCCTTTACCCTTCAATACCTTTGCCATCAACTTGTCTTTCTCTATTTAGCATAGAGGCCATAAGTTTTCGAATGAGGTAACCTTCTTGTCCCATGGATATTTGTTACCTTGATTATCTGTTAGAACAATGATGATTATCTTCCTTCCTAGATCTTGTAGATGGTACCTTATGAAGATATCCTACATCCTTTGATACCCTTTACTTTCATGTAGATCAGATTTCATGTGACCTTCTTCATTGCACCTTCAGAGAGTGAGTTTTTCTTTGATGTCTCCAATATTGCTATATGAGGGGATCTTTCATAAGTATCCCTTTTCATGAATTCAGAGGAGACCTTTTGATGACTTCAGCTACTTAGAGGACTATGTCTATCCTCTTTCTTCATGCAAGGAATCTTGATGACCCATCCAATTTATAGATGTCCTTGCAATCATGAAGTCATTTAACCAAACTTGATTATAGAATGAAAAGATACTTACTTGTCATGTGAAGATGAAATCTTCACCTTGATTGCTTTGATGATGGTTGAGGAAGATATACAAGGACTTCTTTTTTTGGATGATCTTCTTTCAAATGAGAAAGCCTTTTCTTAATAGAAAAGGTTGCTTGTTTTGATAGGGATGATTTGCTGCTTCCTTAGATGATCTTCTTCTCAGATAAGGAGATGATCCTTGCTTGATTATAACCTTGAAGATGAGAATGCCTTCTTGCCTTCAATATGTTCTGCCTTCTTTTGTAGAGTAGGTCAGGATTGCTTCAATCTTTTCCAAGATGATGAGATCTTCATTTTGAGATCCTTTGAGTTTCATAGCTTTGTAGATATCTTGATGAGAGTCTTGGTGATGTGGAGAGATAAGTTCTTGATGTGGAGTTACCTTGTTGTTGTAGACTGCGTGTTGTAGACTTGATCCTTTAATCTTTGACAAAACCCTTAAACTTGTTTTGATGCCCTTCTTGAAGATTGATCCTTGTATGTCTCTTTTGTTGCCCTTCCTTTGACTTCAACACCTTAGCTCTGATACCATGTTGAAGAATCTAGGGAAAATGTAGTTAATGTGATTCTTCTTAGCATGATAACTATTTGTGAGGTGTTTTCAATTTTTCTTCTTATACCAATCTTCACTTATTATTATTAGAGTGTGTCTTCTTTAGTTCATCAAATAGCTACCAAAACAAAGAGACAAGAACACAAGATGTTGGCATTCTGCCAGGGCCAAAACCTCTCCCTCTTGGAGAGGAAAACCCGCACAAAATTCTTCTTATAGAGATTCCAATTGACGAATACCAAGACCATGACCCTTGACCTATTAGGCCACTCCAAGACCAAGACACCAATCCTCTTTCTTTGTCAATGCTGAGCTCATCATCATTGCTGCACCATTACTGCACCACTTCATTACTGTTGTAACATCTTTGTTGGAGAGCTGCCTTTTGATCCATCGAGAACATGACTATCTCATCATAGCCTTCATCGAGATCATAACCATGATAGTATCATGTTTGCACCTTGACTGAGAATGTGACTGTGTTTATCGTGATTGCATTGAAGTCTTGTATTGATCGAGATCTTACTTGTCATGGCTATGTTGAGAATATATCACTATAGGATTATTGACTTCTTATCATGATTATGCCGAGACTATGTGGGACTGTATATCCCTGTCATACTCATCCGAAAACCATAGAGTCCTCCTAACCGAGGTACTGTACAGCTCCTTCATCTGATATTCCTGTAACCTTGAACTTGACCGAGATATCAGAGAGGTGTTCGAGGATGTCACTATAATTATGACCAAGATTTTAGAGAGTTGTCCGAGGATGTCACTGTAATTTTGACTGAGATTTCAGAGGTACTTTCCTTGACCGAAGTTTCAGAGCTATCCAAAATTGTATGACTATAATTCTGAACTTCACACACCTATTTATAGTTGTTATGTCTCCATAAATAAGTAGACATGTCCATTGAACTGGTGTGTCTCCTTTTTATGAGCCGACTAGACGGTTATATATGTATTGAGGCCGACATGACTGTTCTTTTTCATCGTTTAGCTTGCATACTTTTTCTTGAGCTTGTCTTGGGGGATTGTGCTTCTCTTGGAGGGCTATTTATCAATTCTATAGACTCATATTTTTCTCATGCTCAAGAAGAGCTTCTTAATACATGACATTGACTCTTTGACTTATCCTAAGGCTCTCAATCGGAGCTGCTAATAAATAAACCTCTTGCTCATGAAACCCATGCAGCAAGGCATAATAAATTCATTTTCTTATTAATCATAATTACAATGTCATGAAGACCGAACCTAGTTAAACCTTCTTCAACATGGAGTTCTGAGAGCTGCTAGTCTTTGCGCTGACCCTCTGAAGCCTCTGCGCTGCTGCTGACTCTGCTCTGTGCCAACTGCATCGCTGCCAACTCTGCTCTACACTGCTCAGTCTCTGGCCCTCCTAGCCACTCCAACAGTCACTCCAACACTCCTCTGCACCAACTGACACTGGTCCATCCTGCTTCTACTAATCTGGACTCCTGTAGGAAGGTATTGATCCAAGAGGTGGACTCCTCAAGGATCCTGCCCAACTGCAGTTCTTTCGAACTACAGTTCTAGATCACCTCACCTCTTCCCTGGAGGTATCTGGGCAACCATGATAAACTCTTCTTCAATCTTTGCAGATGCAAACTTCGGATCATGCTTCTCATCCTTGTCCTTCTTCTTGAGAGGACACTGTGTAGCGTAGTGACCAAGTTCACCACACCGGAAGCACTTGATCTTCAAAACATCTTTCTTCTTCTTTCGCTGCTCCTGCTGCCCCTTAGATGCAAGGGTTGCATTTTCTTCTTCCTCCTTTGGCTTTGTTCCACTGCTGCTACTGCTATCAAGTTTGCACTTGACTAAGTCTCTCCTCATCTCTTCCTGTTGAAGAGCGGCCCACACCCCTTCCCAATCTAGCAATCTCTCTCTGCCCAGGATGCTTTGGACAAATACTTTCCATTCTTCTAAAACAGAATTCAGGGCCAACCTCACCATGTCGGTAGGCTGAGGTGTTGACCCCACAGCTGCCAACGAGTCTCGGATTTCCTGAAGCTTCGTTAGGAATGGATCAATGCGTTCCCCTTCCGCATCTGATCTGCGTGGATCTCATCTTCTTCTCCAAGTACATCTTCCGTTGCTCCAAAGATCCTTCGTATAACGTGGCCAATGCTTCCCACATCTGTTGGGAATTATCCTTGCCGACAATGTGACACACTACATGATCCCTCACTCCGTCGAGGATCAACCTCTTAGCCTTCGCCATCTCGGCTTTGTACTTCTTGAGCGGATTTGGATACGCGGTTACAACGACCACACTGTCAACATAGGTTTTGAGATTGTGCTCTTCCAGAAGGCACGAGATCCTCGTCTTCCAAATCACGTAGTTGGATGCACCCTCCAATCGATCCTGATCTTGCAACCCATGACTTGCCATCTCAACCAATGAAATGTCGAATTGCCTCCTCTCTCTCCTTTGCGTTTTGCTGGGCTTGTGAAAATTCCTGAATCTTTACAAACAAAAATCCTACTATACTCACTGGTTTATCATCTCCTACTTGTTATTTCATTCAACAAGTTATTTAATTATAAACAATGATGAAAAACACTACTGCAGACTACATTGACATACAAATCATAAACTGAAACAATAGATGAGACAAACACACAAGGGACACCGTTATTTTTAGACAACATGTCCCTGGAAAAACCCAATGCAGGAAAACTGGTGCTGTAGATAGAGGGTTTGTATTACTAAGCAAGCAAAATCTGAGTACAACATGTTGCCTCTCACACCGGCCAACCTTTCAAAGAAATCACAACAGCAAGAAATACATACGAGGGTTTACCTCGTTCTCCAAGTCACAACTGATCCATTGAGTGGCCTGACTCCGGCAAACACTGCGAAATCCCAACGCAATCACTGCTTGGGCTAGCGTCTTGCCTCTAGGAGACTGTGTCACCCCTTCTGCTGGATCGATTTGCTGGAGGAAGACTGTTGTTCAACCCTCCCAGCTCAGAACCTCGCTTCTCCGACAAAATCTCGGACTTTTGACGAATACTTTGCACTGCCACTGCAAGAGACCCTCTTGGCCTATGTTAGCACTGCATGAGCCCCTTCCTAGGCTGCGTAGGCCTCTGCGCTGCCTCTCTGCCATGTACTCTTTGGCTTAGAACTCTTTCCGATCCAAATCTCTGCTTCTGCGCCTCTCACTGCAACTCAGATCACTTGTTAGGTTTTCTTAGCAAACCACGGCCCAGAAAAATCGAACAGAGTGATCAACTCAGTGTCTCCAATTGTCCCTCAAGCCTCCTCTTATACTTTTCCTGTTGATGAATCAACGGTCGAGATTAAGTCCCTAATCAGCGTCTAAGATTAAAATAGATTGATCCTTGTCTCTTAGAAGCTTCTCAGCCATATTTTTATTAATACCCATTAATATTTTTATTTTCCTAGTTTAGACTTAGAAACCCCATTAAAAATTGTTGACATTTAATCATCAGGATTGGGTGAATAACTGAAATTGATGTAAATAAATAATAGAAAATATGAATAGTCACCGGGAGATGAAATGAACAGTCTGTCCCTCATGTATATAATAAAGACCAACCTGAATGAATATCAATGAATTGTTTTGAGGAGTTACCTCCTGGTCTGACATGGTATCAGAGCCAGTGCCATTTTTGGCTTCCCTTTGCTTTGTAACTCCCTATTTTGCCTATGTTCTGCCTTTCATGAAAGCGCTGCTCGTCTTGGTTCTGACAGTCTAATAGCGCTGCTCTCTGGCGCTCCCGGCGAGAATATTGCATTGATATGGGCTAAGAGCGCTCCTCTTTCATACCTACGATTTAGGGTAACAGTCTTCACTGCTATGGTCAGTCATCTGCTCATTTCCGCCATCATCTTCTGTGCAATTTTATTCTATTGTTGAAGAATCGATTCATTGCATTGAGGCAATTTTTGCTATGTTGAATGGTGTGCTGTGGTTAGTAAATTGAAGCCAAAGGTGGTGTGATGCGGTTGCTTCCTGGCTTCACACGTTGCCCATACCAGTCTGCTCCCGCTCCCACTCTCAATTTTTTACATTTCACTCTATTATGATAGCTCAACCGCCTCTGTGCAAACACTACAGCGACCATACTGTCCACTTACCACCGCCTCTGCACAAACATTATTGCTCCGGGCACATCAAGAACACTCTGCCCTTGGCGCTGTCTATGGGAAACATTGTGGTTTTACATTGTTTTGAATCTGCATACCTCCACTTAGCCAATTCCATCCTGCATGCTGTAGCCAACATGCGGCCATTTTCTGAATCCGCATACCTCAATTTTATGAATGCGCACTATGGTATCTTTTGAGTTCTGCATGTGTTGGCTCATATTCATCTTTGTGTGCTCAAACTTCTCCTATAAAATCTGGAAATTGTGTGTTATTTCTTTGAAAGTCGATTGTTGTTCTAAGTAATGCATTGAAGTAGTGTTGAATAGTCTTGAAGAATGCAACTCCTGGTGCATTGTTCATTTTTATTGGGTTGGTTGAACGATGGACGTGTATGCCTATTGTGAAGCTGTTGCATCCACTAAAAAAATCCTTCCAATTTTCACTGCAATTGGTCGATTAACACTTGAGTTTGAGCCAGGCTAGAGCGATGGGAAAGTGATATTCGTTAAACTGTGGATATGGTGTTGCATTCTGCATTGACTGTATTCAAATATTGTTGTCGTTTGGTATGTCCTTTTTTAATGGTCAAAATCCATTAACAACACATACGTTGAAGCATTCGATGGTCAATGGCATGTGTTCTAGGGGATACAATACCACATAATACCTCTGTCTCCATATATCATATATCAGAATCAATTTTTTAGCAGCAAAAGTTTTTTTTTTCTCCACAAAAACACATTTTTTTTGCCAGCAGAAGTATTTTTACAGTACTCAGATTTTACAATGCATTCAATCATATCTATTGTGGGAGTAGTTCTCACTGGCAAGGAGAACTATCCTGAATGGTCTCGGGAGATACAACACACCCTCATTTTCAATGAGTTGTGGAAAGGAGTATTTGTTGGAGACGGAGACAAAGAGCCAGAACAACTTACCTCAGACAAAGAGTTCGCCATTTGGGAAAATAAGAACAACAAAGCCTATGCATTAATTGCAACATCTGTAAGTGAAGAGGTGAGTCGCCATATTTCGCCATTTTCAACTGCGTTCGAAGCCTTACAAAAGCTGAAAGAACTCTGTGACTTACATTCTGCACTTGAAGTTGTTCAACTCATGATTAAACTCTTCGCTCTTGAATTACAAAATAATGATCCTCTTGCTCTTGCATCCGAAGTAAAATCTACAATGCATGATATCAAAGCCACTAAGGTTGAATTTGATATTCCTCTTATTGCTTTTCTCAAGGTAGTTTATCCTATTTACTCCAATTATCTTGAGTCATTGCAAGCAAATGGAAATCTCAAAGATATTACCTTTGACTCTCTTGTGAAAAATTTGCTGAAAGAGAGAAAGCTTTTGGAAAGAAGACAACGCCTGAATCTTCTGAAGAAGCTGTGTGCCTTGCTCATAAAGAAAAGAATCTTGCCCAAGATTCTTCTAGAGAAAGAGGAGATCGAAGAGGAAGAGGAAGATATTTTAGAGGCAGGGGGGTAGACACTCTCAAGGAGAAAAGTCAGATTTGCACTGCATACGCTGCAGAAGAAATGGATCACATGGTGCCTCTACATGCAGGTTACCTTGGGACAAACTTGAGCAGCAAAGAAACCAATAGAAAGGTAAAACTAATGACACAGAGAAAAGTAAAGCACCTGAATCCGCTCATTATGTTGTGGCACTTGCTTCTTGGAAAAATGATTGGTTGCTTGATTCAGGAGCAACTTGCCACATGACTCATAGAAAAGATATTTTGAAGAATTTACTAACAATGTTGATGGAGCAGTATACTTTGCAGACCAATCAAAACTCAAGCCATCAGGGCTTGGCACAATCAGGCTCAAATTGTCTGGTCTTCCAGACTTTCTTCTGCATCATGTTCTATATCTCCCACAGCTGAAGAGAAACTTGCTATCCTTGGTCCACATCTGCCAGCAAGGTCACTCCATTTATATGTTTGATGGCAAGCTTGAGGTGAGAAAAGCATTTGACCACTCACTTGTCATGAGGGGGATAGAAGAAGAAAGGCTTCTCAAGCTGCAGGGTACCTCTGCTCGTGCACAACATTTTTCATACAACTCTCATTATGAAGAAGGTACACTTCCATCAAGTTTATTATGGCATGCTAGATTTGGACATTTGAACTATGACAACCTCCACTTGTTGAAGAAAAATGGTGTTGCTAGTTTGCCTACAATTCCTAGGAAACTTAAGCAATGTGATGTTTGTATTCTAGGAAAGCATAGCAAACAGTCTTTTCATGATTCACATTCAAGAGCATATAGAAAACTTGAACTCATTCATTCAGATTTATGTGGTCCAATGCTTGTTCCTTCTGCAATTGGAAATAAATATATGATGACATTTATTGATGACTACACCAGAATATGTTGGGTTTATTTATTGAAGAACAAATCTGATGCTTTTCAAACATTCAAGAACTTTCATACATGGATTGAAAATGATGCACAACCTCATATTCGCTCTATTCGCGTTGATAATGGAAAAGAATATACTTCAAATGAATTTGAAAACTATCTTTGCCAACATGGGATCAAACATCAAACAATTGTGCCTTATAATCCCCAACAGAACGGTGTAGCTGAAAGAATGAATAGGACAATCTTAAATATGGTGCGCTCCATGATGATTTTCAAAAATGTAAAATTGATGTTTTGGACTGATGCAGTTCTATGTGCTGTATATATAAAGAATAGATGTCCATCTAATGCTATTAGAAACAAGACTCCGTATGAAATGTGGTATAGGCACATTCCTTCGGTAAAGCATCTCAAGGTCTTTGGTTCCACCTGTTATGCCTTGATACCAAAGATACATAGAAACAAACTTGGTGCAAGAAGTCATAAGTGTATTTTCTTGGGGTATTCAAACACCTCCAAAGCATACTGTCTCTATGATGAAGTCAATAAAAAGTTTGTTGTATCTAGAGATGTAATCTTTCTTGAAACATCCAAAACTGACAATGTTGTTGAGCGACAACTTGATTGCTTGGATAGATTCGCAAATGCAAAATCATTTCAAGAATTTGATAATCAGATTCCACATCTTGAAGGGGGGATTCCTATACTAGATCAACCTGTGGAATCTTCTTTAGAAGCACTCTCTCCCCACATGAAACTCCAACAACGGATGATACTTTAAGTGATGTGATTGATAGAATTGGGAGACTCAATCTTGATTCAGTCCCAAGTCAATCAACGGAGAAGCCTGGACCATCTGAGAAAGGTCCCCCAAAGTGGCTGACAAAGACACTTGAAAGTGTTCACCCTGATGAGGTTGGAAAGACAGTGACTAGAAATTCAAACCGGCAAAATGGAGGTGATGTAGATGACTCTGATTCACCTGTTGATATGGATGTTTCTTATGATTGTGAATTGAATTTGTCTATAGATTTCGAACCAACTTCCTTCAAAGAAGCTGCTTCTCATGATGAATGGAAAGAAGCGATGCAAAAGGAGTATGATGCACTGATAAAGAATGGCACTTGGAAGCTGGTTGATCCTCCATTAGGAACCAAACCAATTGGCTGCAAGTGGGTCTACATGAACAAGTATAAAGCTGATGGCTCACTTGACAAACACAAAGCCAGGCTTGTGGCAAAAGGTTTTGCACAAAAGGAAGGGGTCGATTATGAGGGGACTTTTGTCCCCACAGCAAAATGGGCTACCATCCGGACACTCTTTGCCCTAGTAGCTCAGAACGGTTGGAAAGTCCATCAAATGGATGTAAAAATTGCATTCTTGAATGGAGATCTAAAAGAAAATGTTTTTATGTCCTAGCCTGAAGGATTCGTTGTGAAAGGACATGAGCGTAAAGAATGAAAACTTGTAAAATCCTTGTATGGCCTCAAACAAGCACCGCGAGCCTGGTATGAAAAACTAATTGAGCATCTTCTGAAACTCAATTTCAAACATTATGATATTGATGATGCAACTTTATTTGTCAAGAAAGTTGGCAAAACAATTGTATATCTTGTGGTATATGTAGATGATCTTTTGATGATAGGGAACAATGAAAGCTGCATTGCATCCATAAAGAAGGAATTGAGGAAAGGTTTTGAAATGACAGATTTGGGCTATGTTCATTACTATCTTGGTATTGAAGTAACTCAGCATCCAAAGTCCATATTCCTTTCTCAAAAGAAGTACATTGGAGATCTGTTGAACAGGTTTGGCATGACATAATGTAATCCTCTTACTACTCCAATGGAACAAAACATAAAGCTCACATCCATTGAAGGAAAAGAACTTGAAGATGCAACAAAGTATAGACAACTTGTAGGAAGTCTCGACTACCTAACTACTACTAGACCAGACATTTCATTTGCTGTTGGAATCCTCTCTAGGTTTATGCAAAAGCTTTGTGAGAGACATTGGTTTGTTGCAAAAAGAGTTCTAAGGTACTTGAAGGGAACTCAAGACTTTGGAATCAAGTATGCACAAGTGGACGACTTCAGCTTGATTGGATACTCTGATTTAGACTTCGATGGAGACAAAGAAACTGGGGTATCTACTTTAGGTTATGCTATGAGTCTTGGATCAGGAGCTGTCTCCTGGAGATCACGCAAACAATCAGTTCCAACAGATTCCACAATAGAGGCAGAATATGTGGCAGCAGCTAAGGCAACAAAAGAAATTGTGTGGCTCAGGAAAATTCTTGAAGATTTGCAGGTAAAACAAGTACAATCGACTCCACTCATGATTGACAATACCTCGGCAATAAAGTTGGCCAAGAACCCAAAGTTCCATGATCGAACGAAGCACATCAATACTAAATATCATCTGATTTGACATCATATTGAGGCCAAAACAATCCATCTCCGCCATTGTTCCACTAATGAGAAAATTGCGGACATCTTCACCAAAGCGCTTGGAAGAGAAAGCTTGAAAGATTCAAAACGATGCTTGGACTCACCAACATCCCTTCAGATTATGGGGGGGGATGTTGACACCTAATCATCAGGATTGGGTGAATAACTAAAATTGATGTAAATAAATAATATAAAATATGAATAGTCACCGGGAGATGAAATGAACAGTCTCTCCCTCATGTATATAATAAAGACCAACCTGAATGAATATCAATGAATTGTTTTGAGGAGTTACCTCCTGGTCTGACAAAAATATTAATTATTTTTGTAACTCACAATCCGGGTGGAATTCTTCCAAACGATTTCTGGGTCTTGGAGATCTTATGTATTCTAGCCCCTCCACAAAACTTCGAAGCTAGAGCACATCCGATGCTACCCAAAATCAACACTCTCTCTTAGCGGGAAATGTGCTCTAGCAATACTCCCCAATAGAAGCATCACACTGATCCACAACATCGGTCCTTTGTGCTACTGATGCTTGGCCTACTACCCTTCATCCACTGCACTGCTGCATCCTGTACTACAGCCCATGACACTGCCACTGCCACTTCTACATCTGTACTGCTGCTCCCTTTCAATATGCTGGATCATGTTGCGCATAGCACTGGCACTGCTAACTGCCGCACTGCAACTTAGTTGCTAAGAAGTAAGCAATTGAAAAATGTTGAAGTTTCTATGTTTACTTAGTTTAGAAACCCTTCATGCACATTTTCTGATTTATTCCTACCTACTTAGTTTAGAAACCCTTCATGCACATTTTCTCATTTATTCTTACCTACTTGTTATTTTTCTTTAACAAATTATTTACAAAGTAAATATTGAAAATAAACACTAGTGCATGCTCAACATATTACAGATTAGCAACTAAAAGAAACAAGAACGAACACACCACATGACACCATTATTTTTGGACCAATGTCCCCGAAAAAACCCAATGTGGGAAAACTGGTGCAACTATCTGAGGGTTTTCTTGTTAAGCAATATCAAAGTACAATCTAGGTGCCGAAACTGGCCTACCCAACAGAGAATTTCTTTAGCAGCTATACCTCACAGTTTGAGAGAAATCTCCTAGTTGAAACCCCGGAAGATCCTTCTGACAGTTCCTCAGCACAAAACTACTTTGCAACCCCAGCGTCTGCTCAATCTGGACTGCGTCAGCCTCTCCTAGCCCAGTGCTGGCCCTGCGTCAGCCTTCCTTGGCTTGCGTTAGCCCTAGGAGGCCTGCGTCAGCTCTGGGAGCCTCTGCATCAGCTACGTTGGCCCCTTTGGTGCTCTGCGCAACACTTGGTTGCCTCTGCGTGGCCCTGCGTGAGCCCTTGTTGGCTCTGCGTCACCCTCCTTGGCTGTTGCACTGCTCTCCCGGCACAATCTCTACCTTCTCTGTTTCTCTGTACTCAATGCCCCTCAGTTGCTCTCCCGATCACTGATTCAATCTCTCTTAGCAAACCCCGCTCTAGAGAATAGAATGACTAATCATCTAGTGTACCTCTCCAAGTGACCCTCTAGCTTCTTCTTATACTTTTCCTGTTGACATCTCAACGGTCGAGATTAAGTCCCTAATCAATGGTTAAGATTAGATCTGGCTTGATCCATGTCTTTTGGACCATTCTAACATAGATTCATATTAATACACATTAATATTTTATTTTCCCTAAGTTTAGACTTAGGGACTCCATTAAAAATATTAATTATTTTAATATTTCCTGATCTGTTTAGAATATGCTCAAACCCTTTTTGGGTATTGGAGATCTCATGTGCCCCAATCTCTCCACCAAATTCCGTGGCTAGAGTACATCCGATGCTACCCCAAGTCTCCTCACTGAGTATTACTTTGATCATCCGACATCGGTCCCTGTGCTGATGCTAGGCCTTTCTGTCCAACATCCTCTGCACTGCTGTATCTTGTACTGCTGCCCATGGTTTTGCAACTGCCACTATTGCATCTATACGACAACTCCCTCTGCATCCGTGCTGCTGCTTGCCCTTTCTCCTAGCACTGTATCTGCACTGCACCTCCTCTCATCATGCTGCATTTTGCTGCCCGCTATTGCATTGCAACTCAGTTACTGAGGAGTAAGTAACTGATTTCCCAACTGACCTCTGTTTTGGGCTATCGACACCCACTGATGCTACTGCTTGTCCTTTCTCCTAGCACTGTATCCGCACTGCACCTCCTCTCATCATGCTGCATCGTGCTGCCCACTGTTGCATTGCAACTCAGTTACTGAGGAGTAAGTAACTGATCTCCCAACTGACCTTCGTTTTGGGCTATCGACACCCACTAATGCTAAAGCTCCCTCTGCCGCTGACAAGTGCTCCCTCTCTGACCTCTGCGCTGTTGCAACAACTCCCTGCATCTCGCACCGTTGCACACCTCTATGTGCCTTCCTGCACTGGTGCAACACTCATGTGCCTCTCGCACTGTTGCAGCCTGCTAGCTCTATGCTGTCTCGGGACTCCTGCACTGTAGCTCTCTGCTGCTCCATCCACATCCGTCTCTACCCACTCAGCCAGTCCTGCTACTCCTCTTCGGGGCTCCCATAGCAAGGTCTAATCCAAGAGGCTGGGTACCTCAAGGATCCTGCCCCTCATCGCCTGTAGTCCATCTGACTACAGCTCGATGTCTCCCCACTTCCGCTCAAGTGGCGTGTGTGCACTCATGGCACAGTCATCATTTGTCTCCACTTCCTTCTCTACCCTTGCTGGCGCTGCCTTAGTTACGGAAGACTCTCCCTTACTCTTCTTCCTTGGGCACTGGGTTGCATAATGACCCATCTCCCCACAGTGGAAGCACTTGATCTTGGAGAGATCTTTCTTCTTTTGCTTCTCCTGCTTTCCCTCAGATGCTAGGGCCACATCCTCCTCCTCCTGCTTGACCTTGATCCCTTTGCTGCTGCTACCTGTCTTCAACTGCTGCCTGATCTCTTCCTGGCAAAGAGATGCCCACATCTCGTCTCAAGGTAGGAGAGTTCCTCTGCCCAGGATACTCTGGACAAACACTTCCCAATCTTTTGAGACAACATTTAGGGCTATCCTCACCATAAGCTCCTGATCCGGTGTCGCTCCTATAGCAGTCAACTGGTCTCAGATCTCATTCAGTCCTCCGAGGAAGGTGTTAATCGATTGACCCTTCTTCATCTGATACGACCTCATCTAGTTCTCGAGCAACATTCTTCTCTGCACAAAAGTATTCTGGTACAGGTTCTTGAGAGCCTCCCACATCTCAACTGTTGTTTCCTTCTCGGCTATATGTGGTACCACATGATCCTTGACCCCGTCAAGGATAATGCACTTGGCCCTCGCCATCGCCTCTTCGTACCTTTCATTTTCATTGGGGTCGACTGGGACAACTATTACCTTTAAGGCGAAGTTATTGACACGATCCTTATCAAGCATTGATAAGATATTGGCCTTCCAGACTGCGAAGTTCTATGCTTTGTCTAGCCTCTCCTGATCCCTTACCCCATGTAGTGCCATGACGCTCTTCTACTTCCCTCTTTTCATTTCTCTGTTCGACTCCTCTGGGTCTCTACTTCCCGTTTGGAAGTTCTCTTCTGGACTCCCTCTGAGTCCTGATTTCCCTCCTGGAAATCCTTCTGCCGCTTGTCGAGATGCCCCCTACTCTGATCGTCTTGTGTACTGCACTGCTGATCCAGGTTCCTCGGCTAGAAACCCTCGGTAACAACTCCTCTAGCCCTGCCCTCTTAGGTACTGTTCTGACTACAGTACCTCACCAGCTCCACTCTGCAATATTTCTGCAACCTTCTAGACTCTAGCAACTGCCTCTCTGTGAATTGCGTCAGCCCCTCTCTGCCTCATGCTAGCTCTGCGTCAGCTCTGGGATGCCCTGCATTAGCCCTCTGGCCCTCTGCGTCAGCGACGCTGGCCTCTCTAAGGCTCTGCGCAGCTCCCGACTTCTTCTGCATGGCTCTGGCTGGCTTTGCATCACACTTCTTGGCTTCTGCGCTACTAGAAACAGCTTCTGTCACCTCGGGACAATTGTTTTCTGCTGTTATTGCTCCGCTTGGCTGATGTATTTTAGTTCTCCTGTGATCTGCAACCTGGCTCTGATACCATGTTGAAGTTTCTAAGTTTACATAGTTTAGAAACCCTTCATGCACCTTTTCTGATTTATTCCTACCTACTTGTTATGTTTCTTTAACTAGTTATTTACAAAGTAAATACTGAAAATAAACGCAAGTGCATGCTCAACATATTATAAATCAGCAACTGAAAGAAACAAGAACAAACACACCACATGACACCATTATTTTTGGACCAATGTCCCCAGAAAAACCCAATGCGGGAAAACCGGTGCAGCTATCTGAGGGTTTTCTTATTAAGCAATGTCAGAGTACAATCTAGGTGCCGAAACTGGCCTACCCAACAAAGAATTTCCTTAGCAGCTATACCTCACAGTTTGAGAGAAATTTCCTGGCTGAAACCCTGGAAAATCCTTCTTGCAGTTCCTTAGCACAAAACTGCTCTGTAACCCCAACGTTTGCCCAATCTGGACTGTGTCAGCCTCTCCTAGCCCAGTGCTAGCCCTGCATCAGCCTTCCTTGGCCTGCATCAGCCCTAGGAGACCTTGCGTCATCTTTGGGAGCCTCTGCGTCAGCTACGCTAGCCCCCTTTGGTGCTCTGCGCAACACTTGGCTACCTTTGCGTGGCCCTTCGTGAGCCCTTGTTGGCTCTACATCACCCTCCTTGGCTACCGCGCTGCTCTCCCGACACAATCTCTGCCTTCTCTGTTTCTTTGTACTCAATGCCCCTCAGCTGCTCTCTCGATCACTGATTCTATCTCTCTTAGCAAACCCCGCTCTAGAGAATAGAATGACTGATCATCTGGTGTACCTCTCCAAGTGACCCTCAAGCCTCCTCTTATACTTTTCCTGTTGACATTTCAATGGCCGAGATTAAGTCCCTAATCAACAGCTAAGATTAGATCTGACTTGATCCATGTCTTTTGGACCATTCTAACACAGATTCATATTAATACACATTAATATTTTATTTTCCCTAAGTTTAGACTTAGGGACTCCATTAAAAATATTAATTATTTTAATATCTCCTGATCTTTTTAGAATCTGCCCAAACCCTTTTTGGGTAGATCATGTGCCCCAACCTCTCCACCAAATTTTGTGGCTAGAGCACATCCGATGCTACTCCAAATCAACAAAAAAGCCACCCAAAAGCTGACATACTGGTAAGTCTGGATACCTCGTGATGCTGAAGCTACCTCTGCTGCTAATTGGTGCTGACCCTTGTTGATTTGGGTAGCATCGGATGTGCTCTAGCTCCAAAATTTACTGAAGGGGCTAGAACACAGGAGATCTCCAAGACCCAAAAATCGTTTGGAGAAATTCCACCCGGATGAGGAGTTATTAAAATAATTAATATTTTTAATGGGTTCCTAAGTCTAAACTTAGGAAAATAAAAATATTAATGGGTATTAATAAAGATATGGGTGAGAAGCTTCTAAGAGATGAGGATCAAGTCTGTTTTAATCTTAGTCGTTGATTAGAGACTTAATCTCGGTCGTTGATTCATCAACAGGAAAAGTATAAGAGAAGACTTGAGAGTCATTTGGAGATACACCGGGCAAATACTCAGTAACCCAAGGGAAATCGATTCTCAAGGAGGAGTTCGATTTCAGAGGGAGAGTTGCAGGGTGAAGGAAGAGGAGGGTATTAGCAGCAGTTAGAGACTGAGGAGGAGGTGACGTAGGGCATTCGAGAGACAGCGCATGGGAAGAGGAGGGAGACAACACCATTGGAGACGCAGTCCTCACGTAGAGTGACGCAAAAGTGGGTGAAGGGTCTCTAGGGTGTCAGAACTTCTCCAGGAGGAGGAGAAACTTTATCTCAAGTGTTTCTTTCAGAAGTGTCAGTTTTTCTGTAGAATCCTTCCTTGTGAAGCAATTGTTGCTAAAGATTAATAAATAAACCCTCATCTGCTGCACTGGTTTTCCCACATTGGGTTTTTCCGGGGACAATTGTCCAAAAACAATTGTGTTGATGTGATTGATCTTGTGCTTGTATATCGCTGTTATTTTCTCTATGTAATTATGTGATAACTGCAATAGAATATATTTTAATGTTTACTGAAGGGTTTCGTAAATAACTTATTGTGAGAGATAAGTAGGTGAAATAAATTAGTTACTGCAGTAGAATTTCGTGTTAGAAATTTTCACTTGGTCTCAAAGCGTAGGTCACAAGTTTGATACACACTCGGCGCGTGTTGGGGGGGTAGATTGTCGGACATTGGATAAACCAACGCTCCCCATGTGTTTCGCGACATGGACTAACTGCCTCTCGTGGATCCTTATCTCTGATGATGTGATCATTGACTAACACCTACGGGTTTTGGTCTAACGACAATTGTGATTCCCAACAAGTGGTATCAGAGTAGAGATCGGGCAACAGGATTGAGGAATCTGCTATGAGTCAGGAGCATGATGTTAGGGCATCAACTCAGAGGGACTTATGCAGATCTTCAGAGAAAGAAGAGAGCACGAAGAACATGGATCACGATTATTCTATGTTAGCTTCTAGACTAGAAGAAGAAGTCGCTTGCCTAGCGAGTTCTGCCTCCTTTGAGGTTTGGTATATAGATAGTGGAGCTTCGTGGCATATGACAGGAATACGACAATGTTTTTCGAATTATCAGGAAGAAAGGATGAATTTCCAAATCACCATGGGAAATAAGGCAAAATGTAGCCCCATAGGAAGAGGTATTGTAGTTTTTCAAACAGAAGCAAGGGATCGATTTCGAGCAACCAATGTGCTGCATGTGCCAGGATTGGGGATGAACTTACCCTCTGTATCTCAGTTTCAAAACAAGGGCTATGACATTTTCTTCATTAAGGAAAAAGTATATGTCAAACACCTGAATTGGAAAAGGAAGGCCCAAATTGGAGTCAGAAGTAACAGGTTGTATAGATTGCATCTAGAATCTCCAATGGCACTGATAGGCAGCAATGGGGCCAAAGATTTGAATGAACTATGGCACAAGAGGATGGGACACTTACACCATGGGGCTCTAAGAATTCTCGGGAAAATAGTATCAAGAGTTCCAGAATTAAGTACCGAATGAGATGATGTATGCAGAGGATGTGCACTAGGCAAGTACGCCAAGGCAACATTTTCCAGAAACAACAATAGGGCTAAGAGTGTTTTGGGATTGATACACTCAGACATCTGCGGACCCATGTCCACAAAAGCTCTTAGTAGTGTCGAATATTTCGTCACCTTCATTGATGACTATTCCAGAAAGACTTGGATCTACTTTCTAAAAACCAAGGATGAAGTTTTTGGTCGATTTAAAGAGTTCAAGGCTCTAGTTGAGAATCTGACAGGAAAGAAGATAAAGATATTGCGCTCAGACAATGGTGGAGAATACATCGACAAGGACTTCATTGAGTTTTGCGCAAGGGAAGGCATAAGAAGAGAGTGGACAGTGTTCGAGAATCTAGGGCAAAGTAGTGTAGTGTGATTCTTCGTTACTTGATAACAATTTGTGGAGTCTTTTTACTTTTCTTGTTAGCTTATTCTTCTTCTTCTTCTTGTTAGTGCTTATGAGTGTACTTCATCAAACTGCTACCAAAACATAAAAACAAGAACACAAGATGTTGGCTCTCTGCCAGGGCCAAAACCTCTGTACTCTTAAGAGGAAAACCCTTGAATTTCTCTTATTGAAGCTTCTATTGATCAATGCCAAACCCTAGACCCCTGACAAAGATATCCTCTCGTCCTCCTACTTTCGGCACTTCGTTCTTCTTTCAACTTGTTAGTAGACCTTGTTGCACTTGTTCTAGAGTACAAGCCTTTGATGAGAACCTTTCCATATGATGATTTCTTCACCTTCTTAACCAAATGAGCTTCTTCTTCAAAGTGTAGGTGTTGACTGGATGTGATTGTCCAGGAGCCCTAAATTCTCGCATGTGTGATTGTTCTACTTGCTATTGTAGCCTCTTCCCTTCTTCGCTTGACTGGCCTTCCTCTTCACTTGATTGGGAGGCCTTATAGGCCTTGTTTTCTAACCCAAAAAATAGAGAGTTAAGTCACTTGTAGTTTTCTGCTATAGTAACCGTAGGCATACCCTTCCTTTCTCGCACTTGTAGCTGTGATAATCCTAGAAGATAGTCCCTTAACCCTTGTTGTTCTTCCTCCTTTCTTCACTGCCCTAACAAACCTTCTTTCCACGGCTTCTTTTCTTCTTGTCTCCACTTTTTCTTGCGGATTCCAAAGCTTAAGTTCTACATTATAATTGGAGTGGACAACCTCTATAAATAGAGGACTATCCCTCCATTTAACCCGACTAGTAGGCCGACTTTGAGGGTTGTTTGTAGGCCGACTTGGAGGGCAGATTGGTGGCTGATTTGTTGAGCAGACTTCTCATATTTTCCATGGTGGTGTAGCATGCTTGAAGGAGCTTCTTTGAAGGTGTCATAGGAGTAGACTTGACTTTGCTTGGAGGTTTCCTTTTGACTCTAATATATACATAGTGTAACATGCCCTTACGGCCTTCAATATTTTCTCTTGACTATTTGACTCACCTATAGCAATTTGACATGTGCTAGACCTACTTCAATGAGCAAGAAACTCATTGTCATATATTATAAAAATAATATTTCTTTTCTTGAATAAGTACAAATATCAAAAGTACATTTATGAAGACCGAACCTAGTTACGCTTCCTTCAACAGACAACCTGTTGGATTGTTTCCCTTTTTGAGGGTTTTAACCATGTCAAGAACACTGGTGTATTGATCTATGATCTATTTGTGAGTGGTGTCTTTTGGTGTTCTCTCTGAGGAACTTACCCTGTAAATTCCTACAAATAGAACAACCTTCTATCTGTATATCAGATAACTCATTCAGGTGAAGGCAAAATTGTTGAATTCTCACATCATGATGTTGTAATTAAGGATCTAAGAGGTCCTAGACAGATTTTAGCTACTGGTATTGTTGATGATTCTACAAGGTTGTATAAGTTTAACAACTTTGGGTCATCAACTCTTCCCTCGGTATTTGTTGCTCATAATGATGAAGTGAGCAATCTTTGGCATGAGTGATTCGGTCACTTAAACTATCGCTCCCTTCAAAATCTATGTAAAGAAAATATGGTGACAGGTCTTCCTATGGTATCTTGCAAAGATGGTGTGTGTTCTGGATGTTTACTCGGAAAACATCATCGGGATAGTTTTGAAAAACGTGCCTCTTGGCACGCCTCAGCCCCTTTACAGCTTGTGCGTAGTGATTTATGCGGCCCACTTCCAGTTGTTTCATTCTCTGGCTACAAGTATTTCTTAACTTTCATTGATGATTTCTCTAGACGCACTTGGGTATACTTCTTAAAACTCAAGAGTGAAGTATTAACATGTTCTTGGCCTATAAGGCATTTGTTGAGAAATAATTTGGACATCAAATTCTTAAGCTAAGATCTGATAATGGCAGAGAATATGTTAACAACAAACTCATCAACTTTTGCACTGAGCATGGAATTCAAATGCAACATATTGTTCCATATACTCCACAACAAAATGGTGTAGCTGAAAGGAAGAATCGCACCTTAAAGGAAATGGCTAATTGTATGCTTCAATCTAAAGGACTTAGTCTTAAATTTTTGGGCTGAAGCAATTAACTGTGCAAAATACATAGTAAACCGCACTCCTACTAAGGATTTAAAGAATATCACTCCAGAAGAAGCATGGAGCTCAATTAAACCAGATGTAAGTCACTTTCATGTTTTTGGAAGTGAAGCATGGGCCCATATTCCAGATGAGAAACCTAAGAGTGAAAAATGTATTTTTGTTGGATATTCTAAAGATGTCAAAGGATATCGACTTATTCCACTTAAGTCCAAAAATGTTATCATTAGAAGAGATTTAAAGTTTGCTGAAAATATATCGGCCTACGAGCCTAGTTCGACAGATGTGCCACCTCTCTCTATCCCTTCTACTTCTGAAAATATTTCTTCTTCAGATGATGACAACGAGGATGACAATCCTCCCCCACCTTCTTAGGATCCTCCTTCAGCTCCTCAACTTCCAAAATGGGTCTGTGCTACTCAGGATGTAGCAGGTGATCTTACAGATCAGTGACATACACGCTCTTAGTTCGATAGAGCCTCTTCTTTACTGGCTCAAGCTTGAACGAATTATGATTCTGACACCTTTGCAGAAGCTTCAAGCCATCTAGATTGGGTCACAATTATGAATGAAGAATATCGTTCATTGTTGGCAAATGATACATGGGATCTTGTTCCTCTTCCAAAGGGACGAAAACTTGTTAGATGCAAATGGGTTTACAGAACCAAGTTTGGACCAGATGGAAAAATTGATAAACATAAAGCTTTTCTTGTTGCTAAGGCTCTTTCACAAGTTGAAGGCATTGACTATACTGAAACCTTCTCCCCTGTTGCCAAAATGAACTCTAGCCGCCTTGTTCTTTCCCTTGCTGCCTCTTTCAAATGGGAAGTCCATCAGATGGATGTTAAATCTGCCTTCTTACATGGAGACTTGCATGAAGAAATCTATATGGAACAACTCCCTGGTTTTATAAAAACAGAGTCCTAGCTTTTCTAGGTGTCATTCTGACAATACTGTCTACACCAAGAAAGTGGGTAAGTCTCTTATCATTCTTGTTCTTTATGTTGATGATCTTATCCTTACTGGTAGTGATCCCAACCTTATAAACCATGTGAAGTCCAGCCTTAAAAAGAAGTCTGAAATGACAGACTTAGGACACTTCCATTATTTCCTTGGTCTTCAAGTCTTACAAACCAAGGAAGGTATTTCCCTTTCCCAGTCTAAGTATGCCTGTGATCTTCCACGCCACTTTCACATGGAAGACTGTAAGCCAACCACTTCTCCCTTTTACTCTGGAGCCAAACTTTCAGTCACTTGCACTTCCCCTGAAGTTGATGCTACCTTATACCGTCAACTTGTAGGAAAACTTTTGTATCTGACCCATACCCGTCCTGACCTTTCCTTTGTTGTTGGCCTTATTGCTCGGTTTATGCAAAACCCACATGAAAGTCATTGGAAAGCAGCTAAAAGAATACTTTGTTATGTTAGAGGTACAATTCAATTTGGGATTCATTACAGAGTAGAAGCATCTCCTCTTTTGGTTGGTTTCATTGATTCCGATTGGGCTGGTGACCCTGATGATCGGAAGTCTGCTGTAGGTTATGTCTTCTCTCTTGGTTCTGGATCTATTACATGGGCTTGCAAGAAACAAAGTGCCATTTCTCTTTCTTCAGTAGAATCAAAGTATCGTGGCGCTGTAGAAGCTAGTAAGGAAGCCTTGTGGCTTCGTCAGATCCTGTCAGAGTTTGGCTTTCAACAGCAGCATCCGACTACACTTTGGTGTGATAATCAAAGTGCCATTTAACTATGCAAAGATCCAGTCCAACATCAGCGCAACAAACACGTTGAACTACACATGCACTTCATCAGAATGCTCATTCATGACCATGTTCTTGAAGTGCAATATTGTTCAACTGATGATCAAGTTGCAGACATCTTTACAAAGGCTCTCACAGAGGTGAAGTTTACTAAACTTCGATTTATGGTTGGAGTTCAGGAAGTTGTCACTAAGGGGGGATAGGCTCTAATGTCTCCTTCCTTCTCCTATTGTGTCATATTTGTAAATCCTTCAACCCTATTCCAAGTTGTTCTTAAGGGGGAATGTTAGGATATTTCGACACATAGAAAATAGTTAAGTATAACTTGGTCTAGTATAGAGTTAGGTAAAGTGTGTTTTTTTACTATGTACATTTGTAACTTACAATCCGACGATCACGATATGTTCTAGTGGTGAAGTGATCCGATGGTTCATACTCTCCTTGGTATTACTGACACTTGATCCGTGGCTCAACACTCGATTGGTCCATGATCTCTATTTAAAGAGCATGGAGGGTCATTTATAGGGTGACCGTTCATGAGAGAAGCTTATGTAAATTTTCTTTAATTTATTAATAAATTACCAGAAGTGGCCGCGTTGGCTCAGGCCATGCACTGTTTACTTCTTTGAGGGTTTTAACCACGTCAAGAACACTGGTGTATTGATCTGTGATTTGTTTGTGAGCGGTGTCCTCTGGTGTTCTATCTGAGGAACTTACCCCGTAAATTTGTACACAACCCCCTATAATCCATAGCAGAATGGAGTAGCAGAAAGGAAGAACCGAACTATTGTTGAAGCAACCCAAGCAATGTTGTATGATCAAGATATGCCCAAGTTTCTATGGGCAGAATCATGCAACACTACAATATATATCCACGATAGTGTATTAGGTAAGATTACTTCGAAGAGTGTCTTCACTGGTAAGAAGCCTGAGGTGAGTCATTTTAGGATATTTTGGAGTTTGGCATACTGCCATGTACCCGAAGAAAAGAGGAAGAAATCGGATCTGACTACAGAGAAAGGATATCTTGTAGGATATAGCGAGAATGCTAAGGCATATAGAGTTTATCTTTCGGGGAAAAGGAAGATCGTAATTCGACGAGATGTAAAGTTCATGGAGGACAGGGCTTTCAGAAAATCTCGAGAAATGCCTTTCGAAGAACAGTCAAAGGATGACTTGTTGGTCCAGCCACTTTGACCAACAGAAACTAGTGCTAGTATTTCTCCTAAAGGCAAAACTCCAGAGGTGGAGCCTCAGGAAGAGGAGGAGCAGGTAGATATACCCACTACCAGTGGTAGAACAAGACAGGAACTTTGACAGATACTACGAGATGAAGAGGATTTTGTCGGTGCACCTAGGAACGAGAAAAGGGAGCGTAAACAGCCAGACAGATACCAAGCCTTGGTGGCTCAGGTTGGAGAACCCTCTAGTTTTTAGGAGGTCGTTCAACGTCAAGTATGGGTAGATGCTATGGTGGAAGAATACAGTTCTATAATGGTCAATGATGTCTGGGAAGTGGTACCTAGGCCTCAGGACAAGTCAGTTGTAGGGTTGAGATGGCTCTACAAAGTCAAATATGCTGCAGATGGCAATGTAGAAAAATACAAAGCCAGGTTTGTGGCTAAGGGGTTTGCTCAAAAGGAAGGGATAGACTACGAAGAAACCTTCACCCCAGTAGCCAGGTATAATTCTATTAGATCCATGATATCCCTTGCAGCTTAGATGGGGTGGGAGATTCACCAGATGGATGTCAAGACAGTGTTCTTGAACGGGGTGATAGAAGAAGAAGTATACATTGAACAACTAGAGGGTTTTGAGACACATGAGAAGAAATCTCATGTATGTAGATTGAAGAAAGCTCTGTATGGGCTTAAACAGGCACCTAGAGCATGGTACGGTCGAATTGATGGCTACTTGCAGAAGATGGGATTCGTCAAGAGTGACACAGACACTAACCTCTACTATCTGGTTGTAGAGAATGAGCCTATAATCCTGGTTTTATATGTAGATGATCTCCTTTTGATAGGATCATCCAGGCTCCTCAAAGATTGCAAGGAGAACCTAGCCACAGAATTCGACATGAAGGATTTGGGACAGATGCATTATTTCTTGGGGTTGGAAGTTTGGCAGCAAAAGGGTGAAATTTTCCTTGGGCAAGGGAGATACGCTATAGAGATTTTGAAAAGGTTCAAAATGCAGGACTGTAGACCTATGGCTACTCCAATGATCACCAACTGGAAGAAGATTGATGCATCCGAAGATAAAGAAGTTGATCCCACCTTGTACAGGCAGCTCATAGGGTCCTTGATGTATTTGGTCAATACCAGGTTGGACATTTGTTACACTATCAACACCATCATTCAGTTCATGGTAGAACCAAAGAGGGCGCACTGGGCAGCAGCCTAAGTCACCAGGTTCGTGTTCGAGTTCGAGTTCGGCAACCATGAAATTCGAATAAAGTTCGGCAACTAAAATTTTGTCAATAAAGTTCGACATATAGAAATTCGAATATATATATATATATATATATATATATATATAATCAATTTAAAGTCAAATTCAAATAATTTTTTGGCTTAACAAGAGATCAGAGGCTAGAAAAGTTGAGCATTTTCAAAAGGATTGTTGGCATAACAGTTTAGAATTTTCTTATGACAGTGATGTAGTATAATAGTATTCTTCTTATGAAATCATAAAACAACTAAATTGAACAATGACTTAGCTTGTATCAACTTCTTCAATACTCCCAAATGGTACATCTGGATAAAATTAGAAATAGATTCCCTTTGCTTTACCGTTTTCTGTACATATGAGTTATGCATATAGAAGTGTATCTTAATTAAAAATAAAGAGCCACAACTTCTTAAGGTCCGCCACTTTTCAAAAATCATGTAACATTGGGGCTTACAATTTGGTTCCACCTTATCCAGTAATAATAAACCAGGAGAAACGCGTTAAATGTTTTGGAACATAAAAATAGGTCCACAATGTGTCCAAATTTCTCAACTATTACTTTCACTTCATTGATTTAATATTTTTTTTAATAAACGTGAAGTTACTAAGGTGGATAGGAACCGGCCGTGTATTTGGTCAATGTAGGGTATGAAAAATAAAATATTTTTAAACTCAAACGGCATACCATCCCATGTGTTTATTATCAAGAAAAAGAGTTTACAGTGAAATTGAGTTTATAAATACGTGAGAGAAGTAAGGACCGTCGCCTCAACCGCCGACAACTGTCACAGAAATGTAAAACATATTAAATATTGAAATTAAACCCGCCATTTAAATCATATGCCACGTTGAGGGACACGTCATCTTATTTCAAACGTAACGTTGAGACAATGAAACCCTCCGGCGAAGTTGCGATTAGCGAACAATGAAACCCGCGCAATGAAACCCGTCAAACAATGAAACCCGCAGACTGTTCATTTGGTAAAACGCGCGTAAAAAACGAACTTCAATGAATTTTTTTTAACCCTAAACGAATTTTTTCAAACCGCAAACAAGCTTCAACGATTTTATTCGCCAAAAAATTCGAATTCGTCATTAAATTCGAGTTCGCCATAAAATTCGGCGAACTCAAACGATTAAATTCGTTTTCCTTTCAAATTCGGCGAATTTCGAACTTCAACGATTTTGTTCGCCGAATCTGGTGACTTAGGCAGCAGCCAAGCATGTTCTTAGATACATACGAGGAACAATCAAGCATGGAGTAATGTACACCCAATGCAATGACATCAGGTTGAGTGGGTTCACTGATGCAGATTGGGCTGGAAGTTCAGTAGATCGGAAAAGTACCACTGGGTACTGTTTCAGCATTGGATCAGGAATGACCTCCTGGTGTAGTAGGAAACAAAAATTTGTGGCTCTGAGCTCAGTTGATTCTGAATATATGGTAGCTATCACAACTTCGTGCGAAGCCGTATGGCTTAGGAAATTGCTTGTGAATCTATTAAGGAGAAATATGGAAGCGACCAGTGTTTTGTGTGATAATCAGAGTTGCATCAAGCTCTTTGAGAATCCAGCCTTTCATGATCGTTGGAAGCACATTGATATCAAGTGTCACTTTATCAGACACTGTGTCCAATGAGGGGCAGTACAGTTGAGGTACACCCAACCAGGAGAACAAGTGGCAGACATTCTCACCAAGGCCCTAGGAAGAGCAAAGTTTGTTTACTTCAGGGAGAAGATGAGGATGGTGAAGAATCCGTTTCAGTAGCAGAAGCGGATAGTAGAAGGAGCTGCAGTACAGATGTAGCAGTGACAGTTACAGTGTCATGGGCAGTAGTACAGGTTGCAACAATGCAGTGGATGAGGGGCAGTAGGCCAAGCATCAATAGCGCAGAGGATCGATGTCGTGGATCAGTGTGATGCTTTTGTTGGGAAGTATTGCTAGAGCACATTCCTCGCTAAGAGGAAGTGTTGATTTTGGGTAGCATCGGATGTGCTCTAGCTCCGAAATTTTGTGAAGGAGCTAGAACACAGGAGATCTCCAAGACCCAGAAATCGTTTGGAGAAATTCCACCCGGATGAGGAGTTATTAAAATAATTAATATTTTTAATGGGTTCCCAAGTCTAAACTTAGGAAAATAAAAATATTAATGGGTATTAATAAAGATATGGGTGAGAAGCTTCTAAGAGACGAGGATCAAGTCTGTTTTAATCTTAGCTATTGATTAGAGACTTAATCTTGGCCGTTGATTCATCAACAGGAAAAGTATAAGAGAAGACTTGAGAGTCATTTGGAGATACACCGGGCAAATACTCAGTAACCCGAGAGGAATCGATTCTCAAGGAGAAGGAGTTTGATTTTAGAGGGAGAGTTGCAGGTTGAAGGAAGAGGAGGGCATCAACAACAGCCCGAGACTGAGGAGGAGGTGACGCAGGGCATCCGAGAGATAGCGTAGAGAGAAAAGCAAGGAGACAACACCATTGGAGACGTAGTCCTCATGTAGGCTAACACAGACTGACGCAAAAGTGGGTGAAGGGTCTCCATGGTGTCAAAACTTCTCTAGGAGGAGGAGAAACTGTGTCTCAAGTGTTTCTCTCAGAAGTGTCTTAGTTTTTCTGTAGAACCATTCCTTGTAAAGCGATTGTTGCTGAAGATTAATAAATAAACCGTCATCTGCTGCACCGGTTTTCCCACATTGGGTTTTCCCGGCGACAATTGTCCAAAAACAACTGCGTTGATGTGATTGATTCTTGTGCTTGTTTATCACTGTTATTTTCTCTATGTGATTATGTGATAATTGCAATAGAATTTATTTTAATGTTTACTGAAGGGTTTCGTAAATATCCTATTATGAGAGATAAGTAGGTGAAATAAATTAGTAGCTGCAGTAGAATTTCTAGTTAGAAAATTTCACAACCCTCTGTTGTTACTGCGTTGCTGTTGTATCTGCTCTGTGCCTCCCCCACTGCTGCAACACTCCACTGCGCTGCTTCAAACTTTGGCATTCTAGCTCTGCCACTGTTGCTCCATCATCCCTCGCACCAACTGACTCCCATCATTTTGCTATTGTCATTAAGGGCTCCCGTAGCCGTATGTGATCCAAGAGTTTGGGCACCTCAAGGATCCTACCCCTGTGTAGTCCTCCCAACTACAAGTCGATGGGGCGATGTCAGCCCACCTCTTCTCTAGAGGTGGATGAGCACTCATGGCGCAATTGTCATCCTCGCGTTCTCCATCAGTTTCACTGGAGTAGCCTTCAAGTCAGACTTCTCTTCCTTGCCATTCTTCCGAGGACACTGTGTAGTGAAATGCCCCAGTTCCCCACAATTGAAGCATTTGACTTTGGTTTATTGGAGCATTCTATTGTCTACTTGAAATGATTTTGTTTCTCAAGAAAATTGATTGCATCATTCTAATTTACTTACAAGTTAATCTCCATTTGAAAGCTATATTTACAATATATTGTTGAGCACCATTTCCTTACTTTGAAGCATTGCAAATTTAATATTTCTTTGGGAGAACTTACTTGCATTTCATTTAAGCATTTTAAATTAGCTTTCATTTCTAATTTACCTCCAAGCATAATCTTGGTTGATAGACATTATAAGGAAAATACTTTCTTGGAAAATTCTTCCAACTGGTATGGAGTGTTGAAATATGTAACTAGGTTCGGTCTTCATAATGACATATGTAATCATGATTTTATGTATTTAATGAAAAGAGAAAAACAAATTTATTATTGTTATTCTCGAGGCATGGGCTTCATGCTCAAGGGGAATTTATTTTTAGGTCAAGCACCCATTGAGTGCTTCTAGGTTTGTCATAAAGTCAATAGAGTCATTTTTATGTATTGAAGACCCATTTGGGCATGTTACATATTGTAAAGAAAATTTATTCGAGTCAAAAGACCCTCCAAGACCTCGTCATGGTGCAAAGATCAAGTTGGCCTACATGAAGGGACAAGTTGGCCTAAAGATAGCAATTTGTACCCCTCACAAGCCTATAAATAAGAAGGAACTCGACCTCATTTGGACACTCATTCAAGCAAGTTCGATCTTCTCAAGATAGAAGGTGGAAAAGGACAAAAAAGAAGAAGAACTAGATTGAAGTTTTTGGGCCTCTATCTCTCTCTCTCTCTCGTGTTAGGGTTTCTACATTTGTTGGCCAGAAGAATTTGTTGGGCAGAAGAATTTACTGGACAAAAGAATTTGCTGGGCAAGTCAAAGTTGTAGAAGAACTTGCTGGGCAGGTCGAAGTTGTAGAAGAATTTTTGGGAAGATTGAAGTTCCAAAAGAAACTGTTGGGTAAGTCAAAATTGCCGAAGTTGCTGGAAGCAAGGTTTTACTTGGTCTTGGAGGGTCTTGGTCAAGGATCATAGGTCTTGGAATTCGTTGATTGAAGTTCTATAAGAAGAGAAGAATTCTTGTGGGTTTTCCTCTAAGTTGGAGAGGTTTTGGCCCTGGATGATCGCCTACATCTTGTGTCCTATTGTCTCATTGATTTTATTGTTTGGTAGTTGTTTGAAGATAAAGAACAATAATAGTAATCAAGTGTAAGAAGAAGTTAATCAAGTTAAGTAAAAGTACATCACAAGAAGTTATCAAAGTATAAGAAATCACCTAATCTAGCTGCCCCTAGATTCCTCAACATGGTATCAGAGCTAAAGTGACAAGACAAGGAAAGGTAGGTTAAGGAAGGGCACTCAAGGGCCAATGCAATAGAAAAGCATCTAAGAAGCATCAAGAAGAGTTCGATCAAGAAATAGAAAGAAGGCTTATACCCAGCAAAGGAAGAAGGAAGAAGAGCGAAGCATTTTCTGATTTGTTTTTTGGCTAAATCTCCGCCACACGTGCGAAGGTTAGGGCATCGTCCTGCAGTAGTAAAAGCCGAAAATCACAGTTACTCAAAGGAGCCAAATTTTGGTTTAAAGGACTATTTAGCAAGTTGAATTGTCAAGAGAAGGATACAAGGTCAAGCGAAGTCAAAAGTAGGCAAATCTATCCATATTCCAGCCACACATGTGACCCAGAGTTTCTGCAGGAGAAGCGAAATTGCAGTCCTACAATAGCAAGCCGAAAATCTGAAGAAGTGTCAAAATCTGAAGTTGTAAGAAGACCTCAAAACCCTAGCTCATCCATAGAAGAACTACACATTGAAGCATCTAAAAGTCTCTACATTCTAGAGAAGCACGAAGAAGCGTAATCATCATCATCAAGGAATCAAGGTGATCTCCGTCTCGTTGAAGGATGACATCTTCTATCATCATCAAAATCAAGAAGGCATCTAGTTGAAGATATTAACATCAAGGAGCATCTTCACTTGACAAGTAAGTATCTTTGTATCTATATTTGAATCTATCAAAATGATTTCATTTTACAAGGAGAGCAACGAATTGGTTGGGTCGTCAAACTTTCTTGCATGGTAGAAAATGATAGATTTGATCCTCATAGAAAATGAAGTTGTTGAGCATGTTAAAAGTTTGTCACTAAACCTCCAAAGGAATAAGCTCAAGCTCTAGTTGAATTCATGAAAAGGGAAATAAGGGCTCAAAGAATCCTTATGTAGCAAAATTGAAAAAGTCAAAAGACATCTATGACAAAACTTGTAGAATTGTTCTCCGTAAGCACTGCAGGAGTAGTGATCTCGTTAAGGCAAGAACTCTACAAGATGAAGATATCAAAAGAAGAAGGAATAGCCTCATACTTTATGAGGGCGTTGGAAATAAGGGACCGACCATAAGAGTTCGAAGAAATAATGACAAGGAAATGACTATAATGCTCAATGCACTATCGGAGGAATGAGGTAACTCTACATCAAGCATCTATGGGAAGAAGGAAGCTACTCCATTCAATGAACTATGGTCACTATGCAAAATTGAAGAAACCAAGTTGAAGGCAAAAAGTGATGTAGGATCAAACGAGCAAACTCAAGCATATGCTACCATGGCGAAGAGAAAAGGAAAGTTTGGGAAATTTGGTCCTCAGAAAAGGAAGAAGAATATGGCAAAGATCCAATGCTATGGTTGTCAGGAATATGGGCATCACAAGAGAGATTGTCTGAAATTCAAGAAGGACAACAAGAGGAAAGAAAGAAATAAAGCTCATATCACCAAAGAAGTGGAAGAACTTGATGAGAAGAAATCCAAAGGGATAGATCTTCACTATTAGGGTTCCTCCAATGCATAGCAAGGAGAAGTAGGAGGTGAAAAGACCTCTACCATGGCAGTCAAGATGAGAAGCATTATGACTAAATGCATCTTAGTAGAAGATGGCATCATATTAGAAGCATACCATTAAAACAAGAGCTCATTAGAAAAGCTTGAAAGGATAGTTGATGTAGAAGTCTACATGATTGTAGCAGTCATCATAAAAAGGAAGTAGCTCTTGGTAACCTCATTGAAAGCATAAGTAGTACTTATGGGAAAAGAAAAGTCATATAGCATAGAAAGAACTCATCATGTACAATCATCATTTGGAAGGAGCATTTGTAGGATGAGGATAATTAAGATCCTCCTTTGGAATCTTCATTGGAAAATTCACCTCTCTTAGAAGAAGCAAGTGTCTTGTTGAGAATTACATCTTGTATGGGTTTCATGGGATGATGGTATGATGACAAAGAAGTGCAGCAGGTCAAGATGGTTGAAGTACTCTCAATCAAGGAAGTTGTCGAAGGAAGTCTAGATGACCAAAAAGAAGAAATGAGGTATGTATGCATGTATTTGATAAGATTGAGTCATGTCATCATATAGTTGCAGATAGCATGGATGAATGCTCTACCTCATGAGCATGATCGAAGAAAAGGGATCTCTTTCGTTGGAAAGATGCATGAGGGCATGGTTCACATATTGACTAGATGAAATCAACATAATATGTCCTCATATGGAATATGAGGTGGTTGACAAAGATGAAGGAACTATGGATGAAAGTTCTTGGGGAGAAATATGTGAAGAAAGAAAGAAGAGATCGTGAAAGATGCAACTATGAGCACGTAGAAAAGGAAATCAACATTTGATGACTAGGAGAATTGACCATGACATCTCCATGGAAAAGGTATGAAGACTCTGATGAAGTCTGGAAAGAAAGGAGACCCTTGACATTGAATATCTTGGAGATGTGTCAATATGTGTGTAGGATGTTGATGTTGCTACAAGCATATGTCATGATGAAGGGCCATCACAAAAGCTAACTTTGATTTGATGTTCATTTTTATTTTTGAACAACATTTGGATGGGTTAATGTAGGGCTACCAAAAAGAGAATTGTGGATGTCACCTACAACTAGCACTCATGTGGTGGGGTGGAAGATCCTAAAGAAAACATGATGTGGAAGCGGTAGCTGTATGAAGGAAAGCTAGACGTGGACTAGAAAATCACTTTCCGATAAAGGGAAGGATGACATGACTGACTTGAGGAAAGTGATGGATGGTCATTGCCCTACAAGATGATGGCTCCATAATAATGAAGATAAAATTCATGATATTGAAAGGAGCAGCTCAACAAGTAGCTAAAATTCTTATGGTCTCCACCTAAGCAAAAACAACTGCTACTAGAAACAGGTCCCTAGGTAAGAGGGAGCTTGGACAATGTTATGAATATAATTCATATAAAAATAATAAATATAAATAAAAATATAATAATAATAATTAATAATTAATTAACTAATGGTTAGTTAGTTAGTAATGAAGAGGCGTGTCTTAGAGACATGACCATTCATGAAAGGACACCTACCTAGGGTATATATGCATGCCCTCATTCTCATTTGTAATCATCTCATATCTTACATCAATTCAATATACAATAATCAATATATAGTTACATGTCTTACAATGGACATTTATGTTTTTGAAGTATTTTAAAGATTTCCACTGCGTATACGACTTTTGGTCGTTACATTGGTATTAGAGCCACGTCGGTTGATCGCCAGGCCTTTGGCCATCAACCTCCTGTCAACCTTGTGTTTTGTAATTGATGTGAAAATTCGGAAACCTCGAATCCTACTGCAACAACTGATAATGTTTCTTCTATTTGTTAAATTAATCAAACAAATTACTTGTTGTTTCCTATGGCAAATATTGAAACATATATGCCTTCACAAATACAATATTGCAAAAGAAATAAAAACACTGGAATAATAGACGCACACACACAATAAACAATGTTATTCTTGGACCAATGTCCCCGGAAAAACCCAACTTGGGAAAACCGGTGCAGCAGCTGAGGGTTTTATTATTATGTAGTAGTAAATCTGAGTACAAATGTATGGAAGCTCAAATCTAGATTTCCATACAAAGAAAATGACTGGCATAAGTCTAGTGAGAAAATCTCACTTCCACCGGTGATCCGACACTGACCTTAACTCAAGATGAGCTGCTTCTTGTTGCCTCTGCATCACACTACGCAAATATGCATCAACCTTGCTTGGACCAGCGTCTCTCTCACTTTGTTGATTAGTTGCTGCCCTGGAAACTCAATCTTCTGGCCTCTGGGTTCCCGCTCCAACTCCTGCCACTGAATCTCGACTTCTCCTCAACAAAATACAGATCTCCCTCTAAAGCTCTGCGTTGTCTCTCTGCACTGTGTTAGCCTCTTTGTGGAGTACACTGTCTCTCTGCTATGCACTCACCGAACTGGAAAAACTTTCTTTCGGCCTTACTATCCCTACCCCTCTCTCACTGCTTTGAAACTACTGAATCACCTCTGGCAACACACAACTGCTACTCTGGAGTTCGATTTCCCAGCAATATCAAATTCCTTGGTGTCTCAATTGTGTTCTCCAACTCCCATCGAATTTCTTCTTATAATCTCTCGTTGAGACTTAAACAACCAAGATTAAAACGTAATCGATGGCTAAGATTAACTAGAACTCGATCCATGTCTTCTTCTAGAAGAATTCACCATGACTTAATTAAAACCCTTTAATTAATCAGTTTTCCTAAGTTTAGACTTAGGCACCATTAAAAAAAGATTAATTATTTTAGTTAAGTCGTCACTAGGTGGAATTTCCAGAAATGATTTTTGAGTTTTGGAGAATACATGTATTCTAGCCTCTCCACCAAATTTTGTGGCTAGAACACATTCATTGCCACAAAATTCAACACTCCCTCTTAGCGAGGAATGTGTTCTAGCGCTGCAACCCACTGAAGCAACACCCTGTCTTTATAACACCTCTTGTTATGCTGCTGATGTTTGGTTGTTGCTGCCCACCAACTACTGCGCAACTCTGATAGACGTTGCATCCGTGCTGTTGTCGGCCTTGCTCAACTACTGCCAACACTGCGTCTACACTACAACTCCCTCTCCATCTATTGCTGTTGCAACTGCAGCAACTGCAACGGAAAAACATCCAAAATACTGAAACAACTGTGGTGAGTATATGCATCTGTCACCTGAGTCCTGATTGTTGTTAGACTCTGCGTTGTCACTGAAGCCACTGCGTTGCTGCTGACTTTGCTCTGTGCCAACTGCACTGCTTCTAACTCTGCTTTGCGCTGCTTAATCTCTGACTGCTACTAGCTACTGCATTTGTCACTCTGGCACCTGACTACACCAACTGCCACTAGTCGATCTTGCTACTACATGTTATGGGCTCCTATAGCAAGGTATTGATTCATGAGGTGGATCTCCTCAAGAATCCTGCCCATCCTGTAGCTCTCTAGGGCTACAAACCAAATCACACGACCTCACCTCTGGATGTATCTCGATGATCATGGCAAACTCTTCTTCCATCTGGAGGACAACCTGTCAATCTCTGCGGATGCAGCCTATTGATCCTATTTCTCCTACTTGTCCTTCTTCTTGAGAGGACATTGAGTGTTGTAGTGGCCAAGCTCACCACATCTGAAGCATTTCACCTTGGAAATGTCCTTCTTCCTCCGTTGCTCCTGTTGCCCCATTGATGCGAGGGCCACATCTTCCTCTTCCTTTACTTGTTTCGTCCCACTGCTGTTGTTACTGCCAGTGATGGTGGTCTTTACCAAGTCTCGCCTCATCTCCTCTTGTTGCAGATCAACCCACACATGATCCCAATCTGGCAGTTTTTCTCTGCGCAATATACTCTGGACGAAAACTTGTCATTCTTCGGAAACGTTGTTTAGAGCTCTAATTGCACCAATTCTGTAGGTTGGGGCATTGACCCTACTAAAGATAGCTGGTCCTAAACATCTTGAAGCCTAGTAAGGAAGGGGTCTATATGCTCCCCTTTCTACATCCTCATGCATCTCAGCTTCTCCTCAAGATACATCTTTCATTGCTCAAAAGATCCCTCGTATAGTGTAGCAAGTGCCTCCCACATCTGTCGGACAGTGTCTTTGCCACCTATGTGAGATAACACGTGATCTCGAACCCTATCGAGAATCAACATCTTTGCTTTCGCGATCTCCTCCTTGTACTTCTTAAGTGGATTTGCATCTGCAGTTATAGCTACCACACTATAGATATAAGTCTTGAGAAAATGTTCATCTAGAACGCAGGAAATTCTAGCCTTTCAGATCACATAGTTGTAAGCTCCCTCCTATCGATCTTAATCTCTCAACCCTACTAATGCCATCTCTAAAAAAAATATCGAATTCCTCCTCTTCTCCTCTACGCAACTGCTGGCCAGCTATTCACACTCCCTTCTAGAGTGAGAAACTCTGCACACAATTATTGCTTCTCTGCTAGGAAAATTCGAACTTTTGTGCTAGAAGTCTCCTGAGGAAAGAATTCCCTCAATGTGTGCTCTTCCTTCCTTCTGAGGCTATTTGACCTAGCAAACTGCTGCAAAATCTGTGTCCCAGCTGAAGATCTGCTCTGCAAGGAAAATACGGCTTCTCCCTTCTACCTCTGGTAAGCTTTGATCTGGAAAATCTAATTTCTCTGTTGAATCACTTAGAGAAATAGACCATCCTCAAAACTCGACCCTCCTGGCCCAAGGACTGCATTGTCTCTTTGAGGGTTTCAAAATGTTGCCTACGTAGAAATTCGAACCTCCTTCTCCTCTTTTGCTACTGAGCTCTCCGACTTCTATCTGTGCTTTGATACCATGTGAAAATTCGGAAACCCTGAATCCTACTATAGCAATTGATAATGTTTCTTCTATTTGTTAAATTAATCAAAAAAATTTCTATTGATTTTTCTAAATCTAACACATTAGAAATTCCTACTACATTATCTGGTTTATTTCACCAACTTGTTTATTCCTTAACAAGTTATTTAACCATATAAATACTGAAAATAAACACAAATGCAGTCTTAACTCATCTACAGATCATCAACTGAAATAATAAACAAACACACAAGGGACACTGTTATTTTTGGACAATCATCCCTGGAAATACCCAACTTGGGAAAATCGGTGCAACAACTCTGAGGGTTTTATTATTAAGCAACTTTCTTGAGTACAACTAGGGTGCCAAACTGGCTCACCCAACGGAGATCTCTATCTAGCAGTAATACCTCTCTTCGGAAGCAGATATTCAGCAAGTCTGTTCCACGAAAATCCTCCCAACGCTTCTTTGAGGCTTTGCGTCAGCCCTCCTGGCATCTGCGTAGCTCTGGAACCCCCTGCGTCAGCCCTCTGCTCCTCTGCGCTGGTTCTCTGGCCTTCTACGTCACCCATGCAGGCCCTGCTAGCCTCTGCGCAATCACTCTGGCCTTCTGTGTGGCTCCTGCTAGCTTTGCGTAGCCTCCTCAATCACTTCTCTGGTCCTCCGGCACTATCTCTGCCTCTCTGCTATGCACTCACATCCTCTCGCTGCAACTCAGATCACTTGTTCGAATTTTCTTAGGAAACCCCGCGCCAGAAAATCGATCTGACTGATCAATCTTGGTGTATCTCCAACTGAACCTCAAGCCTCCTCTTATACTTATTCTGTTGAGTCTTCAACGGTCGAGATTAAATCTCTAATCAACGGCTAAGATTAGATTTGGTTTGATCCATGTCATTTAGAACATTCTTACCCAGTTTTATATTAATACCCATTAATATTTTAATTTTCCCAAGTTTAGACTTAGGAACTCCATTAAAAATATTAATTATTTTAATATCTCTCTAACCAGGTGGAATTTCCCAAAACAATTTCTGGATCTTGGAGATCTCATGTGCTTTAACCTCTCCACCAATTTTCATGGCTAGAGCACATCCGATGCTACCCCAAATCAACACTCCCTCTTAGCGAGGAATGTGCTCTAGTTATGCTCCACCACTGAACATCACAATGATCATTGGGCATCGGTACCTGTGCTGATGCTTGGCCCGCTGCTCAACATCCTCTGCACTGCTGCCTTTTATATTGCTGCCCATGGCTCTGCCACTGCCACTGCTACATCTGTATTATAGCTCCCTCTGGATTTGTGTTGCTGCTGGTCCTTCCTCCCAACACTGCATCTACACTGCAACGCTCTCTCATTATGTTGCATCGTGCTGCCCATAGCACTACCACTGCTACTGCTGCACTACAACTCAGTTACGAAGAAGTAAGTAACTGATCTACCCAACTATTGACATCCTTGTCAGGCTAGAAGCCCCCTGATGTTGAAGCTACCTCTGCTGCTATCCTGTGCTCCCTCTGTTGCCTTTGTGCCGCTGCAACACCTCTGTGCCTCTCGCACTGCTGCAAACCACCTCACTGCGCTACCAGAGACCACTGCACTCTAGCACTGCCTTGGTGCTCCATCCGCATCTTGCTTCTACCGACATCCGTCATCCTGTTACTATCACTTGGGGCTCCCGTAGCCAGATATGATCCAAGAGTTTGGGTATCTGCTCCCTTTTCTGCATCTGATACGACCGCAGATGATTCTTCTATAGCATCTTCCTCTGCACGGAAGTGCCCCGATATAATGGCATCAAAGTATCCCACATCTCCTTTGTCGTGTTCTTCTCGGCAATATGTTGTACTACATGATCCTTGACCCCATCAAGGATTATACACTTTTCCTTCGCCATTGCATCCTCATACCTTTCATTATCAGCTGGGTCGACTGGGATAGCCACGACTCTCAAGGTGAAGCCCTTGATGCGATGTCTATCTAGAACAGACAGGATCCTGGCCTTCCAGATGACAAAGTTGGAGGCCCCGTACAACCTGTCCTAGTCCCTTAGTCCGTTCATTGCCATCTCCGTTTTTCTTCTGGACTCCCTGTGAGTCTCGACTTCCCTCCTAGAAGTCCTCTCCTAGACTCCCTCTGAGTCTCGATTTCCCTCCTGGAAATCCTCCTGCCAATTGTTGAACCGCTCTTCTCTGATACTCTTTGCACCTGCAACACGGATCTGGATTTCTTGGCTAGAAATCCCTCAAGGCAACAGCTTCCTCTACCTTGGTTCTTTCCCATTAGGTATTGTTCTGCTTCGACAGCAACAACACCCACTAGCTTCCCAATCCACAATCTACCCACAACTCCCTCTACCTTGGTTCTGTCCCGTTAGGTATTATTCTTCTTCGACAACAACAACACCCCACTAGCTTCCCAATCCACAATTTGCTCATAGCTCCCTAGGCCCCAATAGCTGAAGAAACTGAGCCTCTTAGCTCTGCGCAATCCCAGCAAGGCTAAATCACTCCTCTGGCCAACTGCGTCAAGCCTACCTGGCTGAGTAGGATGACGTGGCTCTTCGTGAGGCTCTTATGCATCTCTCTGCCTCTGCGCTGGTCATCTCTCTGGCTCGAAATGATGACACAAGCCCTCTGCATCACTCCTTCTCTGCTGCCTTCTGCATAGGAACAACTCTGTCTCTTGAGACAACTGTTTCTGCTGCAAATTTTCTGATTTCCGCTAGTACCTCTAGTTCTCTTGTGATCTGCAATCCTTTGATACCATGTTGATTTTTCTGACTCTAACACAACAGAAATTCCTAATGCATTATCTGGTTTATTTCAATTTTCACCCACTTGTTTATTCCTTAACAAGTTATTTAACCATATAAATACTGAAAATAAACACAAATGAAGTCTTAACTCATTTACATATCATCAATTGAATTAACAGACAAACACACAAGGGACACTGTTATTTTTGGACAATTGTCCCTAGAAAAACCAAACTTGGGAAAACCGGTGCAACAGTTCTGAGGGTTTTATTATTAAGCAACTTTCTTGAGTACAACTAGGGTGCCAAACTGGCTCACCCAACAAAGATCTTTATTTGGCAGTAATACCTCTCTTCGGAAGGAGATATTTAGCAAGTCCGCTCCACGAAAATCCTCCCAACGCTTCTCTGGGGCTCTGCGTCAGCTCTCGTTGCCTCTGTGTAGCTCTAGAACCCCTTGCGTCATCCTTTTGCTCCTCTGCGCTGGCTCTCTGGCCTTCTACGTCATCCACGCAAGCCCTGCTAGCCTCTGCTCAGTCACTCTGGCCTTCTGCGTGGCTCCTGCTAGCTCTACATAGCGTCCTCAATCACTGCGCTGGTCCTTTGGTACTATCTCTGCCTCTCTGCTATGCACTCACTGCCCCTTGTTGCAACTCAGATCACGTGTTCGAATTTTCTCAGCAAACCCCGCTCCAGAAAATCGAACTCACTGATCAATCTTGGTGTATCTCTAACTGACCCTCAAGCCTCCTCTTATACTTATTATGTTGAGTCTTCAATGGCCGAGATTAAATCTCTAATCAACGACTAAGATTAGATTTGGCTTGATCCATGTCATTTAGAACATTCTTACCCAATTTTATATTAATACTCATTAATATTTTAATTTTCCAAAGTTTAGACTTAAGAACTCCATTAAAAATATTAGTTATTTTAATATCTCTCTAACCGGGTGGAATTTCCCCAAACCATTTTTGGGTCTTGGAGATCTCATGTGCTTTAGCCTCTCCACCAATTTTCATGGCTAGAGCACATCCGATGCTACCCCAAATCAACAATTACTTGCAGTTTCCTATGCCAAATATCAAAACATATACACTGCAGCCTTCACAAATACAATATTGTGGAAGAAATAAAAACACTGGAAGAATAGATGCGCACACACAATAAACACTGTTATTTTTGGACCAATGTGCCTAGAAAAACCCAACTTGGGAAAATCCGTGCAGCAGCTGAGGGTTTTATTATTATGCAACAATAAATTTGATTACAAATCTAGGGAAGCTCAAATCTAGCTTTCCATACAGAGAAAATGACTGACAAAAGTCTAGTGAGAAAAATCTCACTTCCACCTGTGATCCGACACTGACCTTAGCTCAAGATGAGTTGCTTTGCACTACCTCTACGCCAGCCTTGCTTGGACCAACGTATCTCTCACTTTGCTGATTAGTTGTTGCTCTAGAAACTCGACCTTTTGGCCTCCGTGCTCCACTTCGGCTCCTACGACTAAATCTCGACTTCTCAGCAAAATATTTATCTCCCTCTGAAGCTCCGCGCTGCTTCTTTGTGGAGTACGCTGTCTCTCTGCTATGCACTCACTGGACTGGAAAAACTTCCTTTCGGCCTTACTATCCCTGCCCCTCTCTCACTGCTTCGAAACTAGTGAATCACCTTCGAAAACACATCACTGCCACTCTGGAGTTCGATTTCCCAACAATATCGAATTCCTTGGTGTCTCAAGTGTGTTCTCCAAGCCCCATCGAATTTCTTCTTATAATCTCTCGTTGAGACTTCAACGACCAAGATTAAAACATAATCGATGGCTAAGATTAACTAGAACTCGATCCATGTCTTATTCTAAGAGATTTCACCATGAATTAATTAATACCCTTTAATTAATCAGTTTTCCTAAGTTTAGACTTGGGCACCATTAAAAAAAGATTAATTATTTTAATTAAGTTGTCTCTAGGTGGAATTTCCAGAAACGATTTCTAGGTTTTGGAGAATACATTTATTCTAGCCTCTCCACCAAATTTCATGGCTAGAACACATCTGATTCTACAAAAATCAACAATTGAAGTGTTTCACTTAGAGTTTGGAGATTCTCCATATCGCCATTCAGGCCTTTGGCACCAAAATATTTAAAAAAAAAGGCCTTTAGCCATTGACATTTCAATTATTCTAGTAAAAAAATAAATAAGAAGATGTAAATTTTGAAGGAGAACATTCATATATAAAAAAAGGTTCTACATTATTGATCGAAAGTGCATGATTCTGTCAAAAGGAAATCTTTCCAAGTATCTTTAAAACTATACATAAGAGAAGGAAGAGTATGTTGGAAAATCAAAGTAATTATATTAGGGTTTGATCCTCCTTTCTTGATAATTACTTGTGAGTGTGTTGGCTTCTTTTACTTCTTTATTATCTTATCTTTCATCAAGCAATTACCATATTATGTGTGTATGAAGATCACAAAACAAGAGACACAACATATAGGCACTATGCCTGGGTAGAAACCCCCTCAATGCTACAAAAATCAACAATCGAAGTGTTTCACTTAGATTTTGGAGATTCTCCATATCGCCATTTAGGCCTTTGGCACAAAAAAAAAAAAAAAGGGTCTTTGGCCATTAACATTTCAATTATTCTAGTAAAAAAAAAATATAGTCCGATGTAAATTTTGGAGAACATTCATATATATAAAGAGGTTCTACATTATTGATAGAAAGTGCATAATAAAGTCAAAAGGGAATCTTTCTAAATATCTTTAAAACTATACATAAGAGAAGGAAGAGTATGTTGGAAAATCAAAGTAATTATATTAGGGTTTTATTCTCCTTCCTTGATAATTACTTGTGAGTGTGTTGGCTTCTTTTACTTCTTTATTATCTTATCTTTCATCAAGCAATTACCATATTATGTATTGGGTAACACTGAGCGCGCTCTGCTCCTGCCCGGACGTTTTCAAACTCTGTGAGCGACCTCTTCCTTTGGCTCCCAGGGCCTCCTGCTCCCGGGGCTTTCAGCCCTAGCTTGGTACACGATGGATCAAGCGGAGCCTCCTCCTGAGGGTGCTTCGATCCCTTTCCCATCTGCAGGAACTTCAGTGCAGCTGGGAGAAAATGCGGAAGCCTTTGCTTCATTGCTCTCCTCCTTGGGACCGTCTCGTCCCAGACTGTCCATATCAAAGTTTGTTAAGATGATTGATGAAATGCCTGAAATAAACCTTCCTCCTACTCTTCCTCGCTGCGCAGCTCTATCTCTCTCTGAGCGTGGTTTGGTGGGTCAGTTCACTGGTCTCTGGCCCTCTCCCCGTTCGGTCCTCAAATGGGTAGAAAGAAATTGGGCCTCATCTATCATGGGGAAAATCTTCATTAGATTCTGCGGAAGAGGATACTTTACCTTCCACTTTGAAATAAAAGAAGACAGAGACTTAATCTTCAGGAACGAGTCATATTTCATGGATTCAAGAGGGCTTTATCTCAACAGATGGACTCTGGACTTCAATCCAGAGCTGGATGTGCCAAATGCAGTGCCAGTATGGGTGAGGCTCCCTCACCTTCCTCTTCATTGCTGGGGAGATGAATTTGTTAAAGCAATAGGGAACGTTGTGGAGAAATATATTGGCAGAAGTGAGCCAGAGGAAAACATGCATGCCTGTGCGAGAATATGTGTAGAAGTAGATCTGGGGAAAGTTCTATAAGCAGTCAAGATCAAAGTGGATAACTAGGTTCACATCCAACAACTAGACTACGAACAAATACCATTCAAATGTAAGGTATGTCATGAATATGGTCATTTTGCAAATAGATGTACTAAAAATTAGGAAACAGAAAAAATAGAAAACCAGGAACCAAAATGGGAGCAGGTCAAGAAGAAAAAGTCAGCAACCAAACCCAAAACCTCTTTTGTTTCCATTCTTCCTCCCTCTTCAGCTCCCTTCCCCCCTTCCTTGTCCCTCACCCCCCTCTCCCCCTCATCCTCCCCTTGCAGGCCTATTTCATATAAAGACCCCCCCTCTCCCTCTGCTCCCCTCCATCCGTCTTTTATCCCTCCCCCCTTATCGGATCTATTGGTCTCTAATCCCTTTGGCTCCCTTTGTGGACCCTGATCTCCCTTCCCCCTCCCTTTCCTCCCCCCCTCTTCTTCCCTTCCCCTCTAATCCCTCCCCTACCTCGCCTATCCCCTCCCAAAGCCCTCACCCCTCCTCCTTCGATCGCATAATCACTTGCACCCTTTCCAAAGAGCTCCTCTCCTCTCACGACCACCCTAAAAGGGCAGGCAGAAAAACCAACAGAGAAATTAGAGATGAAGCAGCGGCAAAAGAAATGGCTCTGGGCACCCAACAACCTCTGGACACTTTCCTGGAAAAAAATAAGGAGAAAATCGCCCACCCTAACAGAGGGAAAGGTCCCTCAACCCTTAACATCAAGTGATAATGATTATAGTCTCCTGGAATTGCAGAGGAATGGGAAGTATGCCAAAAATTAAGGCAATGAAAGATATCATTACTTTAGAGAACCTTGATATCTTTACGCTTCAGGAGACAAAGGTAAATGAAAAGGAAATGGAAACAATGATACAAAATACCAAAAATTACCAAGGAACCTCAATCCCAGTGACCGAAGCCTCGGGAGGAATATGCACCCTATGGAAAACCGAAAATTGGGAGCTCATTCAGCAAAAAAAGAGTTGCATTGGTTAAAAACAGAAATGGAAAACAAAAAAACAAAAGAGAAGTATTGCATTATAAATATTTATGCCCCAAACCATTACAGGGATAAGGAAGTCTGTTGATCCACCCTAAAAAATAATCTTATGCAGGACCAAAACAGAGGCATAATCATAGGAGGAGATCTCAATTTGGTATTGAGCACAATGGAAAAATTTGGGGGAAAATACAATGCTGACCCTTATAGGTAAATGTTGGAATGGATTATTGAAGCATGCAAATTAATGGACATGCCTCCTAACAAGGGAAAGTACACATGGAGCAACAAAAGAATTGGGAAAAATAACAAAAAGGAAAGATTGGACAGATTCCTAATACAAGACAAAGTTGCCAATGCGTTCAGTGAGATAAAATCCAAAATCATCCACAATATAGCATCAGATCACAAACCGGTGGCTATCACCCTTGGGAAGTTAGATAATCTTGGCCCAATTCCTTTCAGATTCAGCTCCACGTGGAACGACAGAGAAGAAGTCAAAAAAATCATAGCTGAAGTGTGGACAACACCAATTAATGGCTCACCTAGCTATGTTTGGGAAACTAAATTAAAATCCCTGAGGAGAGAGCTAAAACATTGGGCAAGGATCAACAATATAGAAACACAAAAAAGAAAGTTAGAAATAGCAGAAAAAATAGACAGAATCCAAGTGGAAAAGGAGCAACAAGAGGAAATGTAGGAGAGCATATAGCAGGAAAAGAAAGCATATTGGGAGATGTATAGACAAAACAGAAAGGAAGAAGAAGAGTGGCGGATAAAATCGCGAAGTCTATGGCTCAAAGCAGGAGACAAGAACACATCTTTCTTTCATAATACAGCCAGGATAAGAAGAAATCAAAATCAAATAGACAACATAAAAGATAATGAAGGAAAAGAAGTCAGAGGTCAAGAGGAAATAAAGAAGGAGGCTTATAGATACTATAAAAATCTATTATCATCCCCAACATCAAATAACGAGTATGAAGAATATCTTCAGCATATACCTAGGAAAATCAGTGAAGTAGAAAACAATGAACTCACAAGAACAGTTGAAGAAAAGGAAGTAGTTGATGCTGTTTGGGATTTGCATCTGGATAAGGCTCTTGGCCCGGATGGGTTCCCTATTTCCTTCTATAAAAACAACTAGACCATTATAAAAAAAGATTTGATAAGAATGATAAGAAATGTTTTTAGGAAATTCAAGGTTGGAGGATTCACAAACTCTTCCTTCCTGGCTCTTGATCCAAAGGAGTGAAATGCTAACTCCTTTAGTAGATTCAAACTTATTTCTCTGTGTAACTCCTCCTACAAAATCACAACAAAAATCTTGGCAAACAGAATCAAAGTATTGCTTCCATAAATAATATCAGAAAACCAAGGAAGATTTGTCCCAAAAAGACAAATTTTGGACAACATTCTAATAGTGCAGGAAGCTTTGCACTCTAGCCTAATGAAAAAAGAAAAAGGAATGATTGTCAAGCTTGACATGGCCAATGCTTTTGATAGGGTCAACCTGGGTTTTCTCGCGGCTATCCTACAGAGCTTTGGTTTTTCCAAAAAGGCAATAAATATAATAAAAGCCTGTACTGTGGGTCCTTGGATTGCTCCATTGGTCAATGGAAGACCAAGTGAATATTTTCAGAGTTCAAGGGGGCTATGACAAGGTTGTCCTCTCTCTCCTTTCTTATACATTATAATGGTGGACTCCCTGAGCAGAAGTCTTGAGAAATGCAGACAAGAGAGGACTATCACAGGATTCTCAATCTCTCCTGAAGTAAAAAGTATAAACCACTCCCTATTTGCAGATGACACTTTGATTATGGGAGGGGCCTCCTGCATAATGGAAAGAAGAATAAGAAAGGTACTAAACAGATTTTTAGAAGCCTCCGGGGGGCTTCTAAATAATCAGAAATGCAGAACCTATGGATGGAAGACTTCATCTCGCACTTTCCAAAAAAATCATAAATTTTGGAAATTCCATTTCAAGAGAAGTGGAGACACTTCCAATATCTTGGATTCCCGGTCTCAAAAGAAAATTTGAAGACTGACATATGGAATAAGTACATTGAGAAAATGAAACAAAAAGTGCAGAACTGGGGCATGATCTGGCTCAATATGGCAGGAAGGGTGGTATTAATAAAGGCCCTACTCACAGCTCTCCCAATCTATTAGTATGCTGCTCTACTAGCCTCAGCAAGTATACACAAACAAATTGAGCTAGTAATCAGGAGGTTCCTATGGCAAGGAGGTAAAGGGGAGACAAAGAAGCACAACCTTGTGTAATGGGATGAGGTAACTCAGCCCTATGAGAAAGGCGGGTTGGCAATAAGACTACCAGGAATAATGAACTTGGATCTAGGAGCAAAAATAACATGGAGATTTATAACAAGAGAGAGCAGCTGGTGGAAGCAAAATACATGAACCACAATAGAATCCTCTTATTGAGAAAAGGCTATCCAATCAGGCCCTACTCCGAAGTATGGAATCCGATAAAAGAAACCATTTCCCTCATCAAAGAAAACTCTTCTAAGATACCTGGTAATGGTAAATCCATAAAAATATGGAAGGATAGAATAATGGGAAATCAACCCATAGCCTGCCAAGAAAATCTTCAGGATGTAAGATGGATGAAAACAAAAGGAATCACTACGCTGGATGATATATCTCTTTGGAAAGATGGAGAATGGGGAGATTGGAGGATCCCCATCCTCCCTCATGGTCTTGTCCCTCAGTGGAAGTCCCTAATCTCATATCTTAAGGGGTCTGCTCTGCTAAGTTTAGATTCAAAAGATTCCCTTTGTTGGGATCCTGATGGAGGGAATTTTTCAGTCAAATCAGGATATGCTACTTTACATCAACAAGAAAATTGAGATTGGAGATTCTGGAGGGTGGCATGGAAAATCGAAACATTGCCAAAATCAAAGTTTTCATGTGGACATTGCTCAAAGGCGGAATACTGCCCACTGATAATCTTAAAAAGAAAGGATATGAAGGCCCATCGCACTGTGTTATGTGTCATGGAAGTGAAGAAAATATCCAACATCTTTTCGTGGAATGCCCCTTTTCCAGGGACTGTTGGAAAGGGCTTGTTAGTCCCTTGGAGGTTAGCATCCAACATTCGCTACCTTATCATGAGCTTCTATCAACCTGGGGAAAAAGATATCCATATTCCTTCAAAAACAAAGAAACAGTAAAAAGATATTGGCTGAGTTTGCCCTCATTTATGTGTTGGCAAATTTGGATAGCAAGAAATCAGAGGATCTTTAAAGATCGCACTCCAAATACCAAAACAGTCTTGGCCAAAACTTGGAGCATGTCATCTGAGTTCATCAACTCTAAAGGAGTTAAAGCAATAGATGTCCAACAACTGCAGCATGAGGAAAGAGTCTGGGCTGAATTCGCGATGAGAAAGCAACAAAAAACACACATCAGCAAATCTCCTAATAAAATGCAGAATTGGAAAATAAGAATGAAACAAGAGGAGTTCAAAACATGGATAGAAAATTTAAATAGGCCCTGCTTACTGTTTGATGGTGCTTCAAAGTCCAACCCAGGCAAGGCTGGAGCGGGAGGTGTTCTTTTTTACCTAGGAGGGAAAAATACTATTACTTTTGAATGGGGATTAGGAGAACTATCCAACAACAAAGCAAAAACATATGGCCTCCTGATGGGAACGGAAATCCTAAGGCAGCATAATATGAAGAATCCGATCATAATGGGGGACTCTTCAATAATAATCCATTCGATGGTGGAAAGAAGAAGCCCCAAGAACAAGGCCCTGAGACAAATAACAAAAAGGGTGGAAAAAAACTTGTTGTTTCTAGGTGAAGTCACCTTCAAGCATATTCTTAGAGAAAATAATCGTACCGCCGACATGCAGGCGAATTTGGTTGTCAACTGTCCTATGGGAGAATCTAGAATTGATAATGCGATTGCTCAGAAATCGATTCCATAGGAACTCCCGCCACAATGTGCAGAGAATAGCAATCAAAGAGGGAACATCAAGTTGGGCAACAGTCACTTCAACTCGAATGAGTAGATATCTGAAGATCAGGAAATCAAAGGAAATCCCCAAGAACAGTCGCGACAATCAATGTACGACTAACAAGTGACTGGCAACTACTCATGCTTCCTGTGAAATGCATATGTTCTCATCTCTGAGGAGGCAAGCTGCACAGCTATATATTCTCCCCCTCAGTTCGTTTTATTTTACCTATGCCATCTTCGCCCTCCCTCTCCCTCCCCTCAGTCTCAGTAGTAACCTTCTTTTCTCAAATAGTTGTAGCTGCGCCCCTTTGGGGACTGAGCTTATCTGCTCTGATCTCTCCTTGCCTTGTTACTACGCGCAACTCTGGTGGGTATTTCCCTGTTCCATTTTCCTTCGCGCTGCTCTAGCCTTCACGCAGCTCTGGAGGCATCTACAATCTTTTTGCCTTCGCGCAACTCTGGTGCCCCTGCTACCGCGCAGCTCTTATTGCCCCCACCTCTGCACAGCTCCTGTTGCCCTCTCCACCGCGCAGCTCCTGTTGCCTCCCAATAATTTTTGCATTCGCGCAACTCTTGCTACTTCTGCTTTCGGAGCCCGATCCCCCTTCCGACAGTTGTGGGTCTTTGCAGGACTCTCTAGTGACTGCTTTTGTCTCTTCTCCCTGTTTGTTATTTTCCCATCTCTGAACTTCTAGACTGATCGCCATCTCCCTCCAGGAAATATGGATCGGAATCCGCTTGCAAATGTACCAAAGTGCGAAAACTGCGCAATTTGGTGAGCTAACCAATTCATGATTGAGCAGGTCAGAGAAACTGTCAAAGACTACAAATATGAAGCAAAATTTGAGAATTCCTTTTCTAAAGAGGCAAATAGAAGAACAGAGGAAAGAAATGTCTGTGTTAAAATACAAATGCAGGCATCTAGAGGAAATGCTCAATTATCTGAAGAGCTTACTTATTACTTAGATCGGAGAAAACTCCAACGTTCAGAGCAGCAAGAATTGGCCTCAGGAACCCTCAATCAACAAAAAGTAATTGTTAAACGCCTCAATCATTTAAGTACTATTAAATCTTTCTGCTACTAGCTCTTTATGTTCTGTAGGTGTAAATTGTTGTTGAATCAGTATGTAAGTATTTATAAGGATAGTGCAATTAGTAATCTCAGAAACAAAAGGGGAGGAGCTTCGAAGAAAAAGAATGTTGGTCCTCTGTTTCTCTTCCAGGATGCCCTGACCCATTTTGGCTTTGATGTAATGGGAGCATGTCTACCTCCTTTTCTTTTCTGGAATAGTAAACCAGCAATCAACTTAAAAAAAAAAAAAATACCATATTATGTGTGTATGAAGATCACAAAACAAGAGACACGAGATATAGGTACTATGCCAGGGAAAAAACCCCCTCGAGGGGAAAACCCAGTCAAGATAATTCTTCCTTTCAATAATCTTCTTTGAGACTCTTCACCCTAGACCAAGACCAGACTTTCCCTCCACACCAAGTCAGCCTCCCAAATCTTCAACCCCTTCCGGCACCTTTGACTAGGCAACAGCTTCCGGCAACAGCGAAAACTTAGTAGACTTCGATCTCCCAATCTAGACCACGAAACAGAGAGAGAGAGAGGCACCAAAAGTTCGATTTTCTTCCTCTCTATAGACTTCCCCAAACTCGCACTTCTTTCGACCTCCCGGCAACGGACTTCGCACTTCTCCAGCTTTTCTTGAGATATCGAACTAGCTTGAGAGATGATGCTCCAAAGGCCTCGACCTCCTTGTATATATAGGCTTCTCGTGGGTCGAATTAGGGTCCTTAGGCCAAGTCAGCCTCCCAAATCTTCAACCCCTTCCGGCACCTTTGACTAGGCAACAGCTTCCGACAACAGCGAAAACCTAGCAGACTTCGATCTCCCAATCTAGACCACGAAACAGAGAGAGAGAGAGGCACCAAAAGTTCGATTTTCTTCCTCTCTATAGACTTCCCCAAACTCGCACTTCTTTCGACCTCCCGGCAACAGACTTCGCACTTCTCCAGCTCTTCTTGAGATATCGAACTAGCTTGAGAGATGATGCTCCAAAGGCCTCGACCTCCTTGTATATATAGGCTTCTCGTGGGTCGAATTAGGGTCCTTAGGCCGACTTGATCTCTCTTAGGCCGACTTGATGTGGAGGGTACATAAATCATATTTGACTCAATATTAAACCTTTTTACATGATTCAAAAGCCCAAGAAGGGTCTCTTTGAATGTACAATGACTCTATAAACTCAATATTAATCCTAGGAGTCCACAATGGGGACTTCGACTAATATAATGATGACCCAAGCATGAAACCCATGCTTTAATAAGTCGTTGTACTATAATAATAATAAAAAATCTTTATTCTTTTGACAAGTACATTACATAATGACTCAAGTACATTAATGAAGATCGAACATAGTTACACTTTCCAACACTCCCTATTAACTAGGGAGGTATTCATAATGTACAAATACAATGGAAGATCTCAAACTATATGAACCATGAAGAACGTTAAGGCACCACAATGCAATGGACCAGATTCCTGACTAGGGTAATCTATCCATCGGTAACTCAACAATTTAGGCACCGCAATGTCACGGACTAGATTCCTAACCAGGGCAATCTATCCAAGTGGGAATAAGGTGGACTCAAGCTTTCAGCCCCTCTAGGTACCATCAGGCTTACTTGCTAACCACCAACCCAAACATACAGGTGTGTATCCAAAAACAGAGCTCAATAACCAACACCACCTTTCCAACTTCGGGACCTAGACATCAACACAAAGTGCTAGCCAGATGTCTTCCTGGGCAATGCTTCACTCGCAAAGCCTCAACAAATCTCTTCCACTTTCTTATCATCAATACAATCAGCAATATCTACCAAACCAAGCAGGTTCCTTAGATATTCAAACTTCTTATTAGGAAGAGCCTTTGTCAGTATGTCTGCTACCTGTTCATTTGTTGAGACATACTCCAACTTCACGATCCAATCCTGCACCAAGTTCCTAAGAAAGTGGAACTTATTAGTGATATGTTTCGTCCTCGAATGAAACACAGGATCTCCTGACATCTTGATACAACTTTGGTTGTCACAATTAATCACAGTAGGACCCAAAGACTTCTCGAACAAATTTGTCAGAGGCTTCCTCAACCAAACAACCTCTTTTCCTACTTCACATGCAACCATGTTTTTGACACCTAATCATGGGGATTGTGTGAACATTTGTAAATAGTGTAAATAATAAATAATGGAAAAAGAAGAGTCATCGGGAGATGAAACCCAAGAGTCACTCCCTCATGTATATAACTATGAACAATCTAAATGAATAGACAAATTTCATCTGAGTTACCTCCTGGCCTGACATGGTATCAGAGCACAGGTCCCACCCTCTATTTTTGGCTATATTCCTGCCCTTGTAACTCCCTCTCTGGCTTTTTCCTACCTATATTCTGCAGACTGACACCTCTGTTCTGCCAGAAATCTCTTCGCTCCCCTCTCCATAGTCGATTTTAATAACAATCGTTCTTAAAATCCCTTTATGTTGTATTGGTCATAAGACACTACCATACTTGCTGGGTATTGAAATCTCAGGTGCGTTTTCCAGTTTTGACTCCAAGAAGCCACGACTCGAACTAGAGAACCACGTAATCAAAGAGGAGGGACAGGCTGGGTCTAGTGCATTGAAGCTCCTACCTATTCGATTTTCAAATTGGGTGAAAATTCAGTGCTACTGTGCATGGAGTGGCGCAACAGATAGAGCACTGGATAGAACAATGTGCGTGGATTGGCGCAACGGATAGAGCATAAGAGTGGCGCAGCGGAAAGGCGAATTATATGTGGTATGCCAATTTTTTTTGGTATGGTAAAAGAATGTTGTGTTACCCAGTTGTGATATTTTGAATGATGAATGCTGACCCATAGAACTCTGCTCCTGTTACGTTGAATGCTCCGCACGATATATATATACTCCTGAGGTATACACTGTGTTTTTTTACGTTGTTTTGAATCTACTGGTTTTACTACCAGTTCGCCTCTCCGCAGAGCACCCACATACCACGAAGCCTATCATATGCCCACATACCATATATATCATTGTTTTTAATATATAAAGTCTTTGCCCAACAGTCATGCCCGGTTATCGAATCTCGGCAGCGCAATCCTCCCATCAATCAATAAATCCATAAAACCACTGCTCTCGCTTCTGCAATTCGCTAAGCGCGTGGCGACCTTTCGGACTCTGTAAATTCCGATAATAGAACGCAGAGAATGCTTATTTATCATGGCCGCTAAACTCTCCGCCTCCACAAAACTGTGATTTGGATCAAGATTCAATACCGTGCCCATTACAATACCGCACCCATAACAATACCATACGCTGCCATAATGCACCATATGCATAGTCCCGCCATACCGCTCCTACGTTGATTGTTGTCTCATGTGTTTTTAATATGTAACAGTCAGCCCTCCCATACTACCCACCCCATATACACCCTCCCTATATACACCTTTCCCCAATAATAACTTTGATATATTCCTCGTTATTTTTTTCCAAAGTTAAACAAAGTCTGCAATCAGAAGTGCAATTTTTTTACAGTACACAGATTTTTAAAATGCATTCATTGATATCTATTGTGGGAGTGGTTCTCAATGGGAAGGAGAACTATCTTGAGTGGTCTCGGAAGATTAAACACACTCTCATTTTTAATAAGCTATGGAAAGAAGTGTGTGTTGGAAAAGGAGACAAAGAACCAAAAAAGCCTACCTCAAACAAGGAATTTTCCATTTGGGAAAATAAAAACAGCAAGGCTTATGCCTTGATTGCAGCATCAATAAATGAAGAGGTGAGTCGCCATATTTCGCCATTTTCAAATGCTTTCGAAGCCTTACAAAAACTGAAGGAACTCTATGACTCGCACTCTGCACTTGAAGTTGTTCAACTCATGATTTAATTGTTCAACCTTGAATTACAAAATGATGATCGTCTTGCTCTTGCATCAAAAGTAAAATCTATTATGCATGATATCAAAGTCACTAATGTTGAACTGGACATTCCTTTGATAGCTTTTGTCAAGGCACTTTATCCCACTTAAATTATCTTGAGCCATTGCAAGCAAATGGAAACCTCAAAGAATTTACCTTTGATTCCCTTGTGAATAAATTTGTTGAAAGAGAGAAAGATTTTGGGAAGAAGACAACTCCTCATTCTTCTGAAGAGGCTGTGTCTTGCACAAAAAGAGAAGAATCTTTCTCAAGATTCTTCCAGAGGAAGAAGTGGTCGAAGACGAAGAGGAAGAAATTTCAGAGGCAAGGGTGCAGACACTCTCAAGGAGAAAAGTCAGATTTACATTGTATTGTCGCACAAAGTGTCTAGGCACCGCGACAATGCTCAGAGTAAGGGTTGTCACTCTTGATCCTTATTCACTCCGTTTAGACTCTCTCCGAGGCAAGTCAAGGGGGGTAGTCCCAAAAGTTAATGAGCGAGAAAGCCTGTGGAACACGCGCTCTAGGAGATTTTAGTGATGGACAACTTAACAAATTTAAATGAATCTCGATTAACTTATATGAATAAATTAAACGCTAATATAACCAAGACACGACCACCAACTAGAGATAATTATAGACTAGTGCCTTTAATTTGAATTAACCATAGATTAAGTAAGAAAATAAGTCATCCAGAATACTTTTCCAATATGAGACGAACAATGACAATCATGAATGATGAATATAAACGCTTGAAACTTTAATATGCAAGAGATTCCAGAGTTTAAAATGATTTTCATTTACTGGCCTAAATCCAGAGCATTTAACTTTCTCCTACAACCAATATAATTTAAAACATTTATAGCATCTTGACCATAGAGAAAAATAAAAAATGCATTTAATCACCAAATAATACTAAGGAACTTTAGGTTTAAATTTTAATTATTCCTTAGGCAATAACTTCAATGTGATAAATGAATAAATCGAAGCGAATGAAAGGATTAAACAAATTAAAATTTTAATGGGCCATAGGCCACATAAAAAAATTTAATGTTAAAGCAAATCCATTTAATTTATTTCTTTTAATTCAATTTCTAAGAATTTTTTAAATGTTCTTTGAATTTTTTAGATTTCTTTAAGATTTTTTAGAAATTTTTAATGTTTTAATGTTTTTTTTTTAAGATTTTTCATTTTAAAAGTATTTTTTAGATTTTTACGATTTTTTTTTAAATAAAAAATCAAAAATGAAAAAGGTCAAATGAAATAAAATTAAAATAAAAATTAAACCCAAAATACAAAACTACGCTAACCCTAAGCCTTGACTAAAATACAAATGAAATAAAAGAAAAAGGGAACTAACCTTAATCACATTTATAGAAATAAAAAATTGAATGAATTGACTAAACTAAACTATACAAGCAAGAATAAAAATAAAACAAAAGAAAATTGTAATCTATCTAAACACCAACCTAACCCTAACCCGCATACATACATAAAATAAAAAAGGTGAAATGAAAGTTGATTGTTTTGTTGTTGTGTGTTTGCAGGTATGAGGGTATTCGACGGCAAAAGGAGGAGGACGGAGATGGAGGAGACTGCGATGGGAGGATGGACGATAGAGAAATGAATACACAGATTTGCTTGGAAAGGACGGCAGCAGGAGAGCTTGAGAGCAAACAACGAGGGTTCTGGAGGTTGCGATGGGAAGCTATGTTTGTTGCAGGTTTGGCAGCGATGGAAAGGAATGCGGGTGTAGCAAGCAGGAGCAATGAGCAACAATGTAAGAGGTAGCACGGATGAAATGGATGCGGTTTGGAGGAGCGGTGAGGCTCGGATTGAAGGTTTGATAACAGCGAAAGAGGAGAGGGCTGTGGGAAAGGAGAACGCTGTAGGGTATGAAGACAACAGAAAGGAGCAGTGAATGCGTGGAGGGAATATGCAGGTTTTGCAGGGCGAATTGATAGATGCGGAAAGCCACAAGGGTTTTTGCAGGTATATGGCAGGGAGTTGCATATAGAAGAGAGGGCGGATCTGATGGGTGGCAAGAGCAGCGAGGGTTTTAAACAGTTTTCTCAAAAATTTCGAAATTTTCTTGCAAAAAAAAAAAAAAATGAAAACCCCAAGCAGCAGACAGGTGGCCCAGAAACCCCTCAAAACTTTCTAGAAATCTTAATTAAAATTTTAAATCTTTTTGCTTCAGATTTCTTTGAAACCCTTATAAAATTTTCCAGATTAAAAAAAACATAAATTTAAACCCTAGACTGCAAAATGTCCGAATAATATCCCTGGAAAACGATTTTAGAGAACCCAGAGATCCAAATCTTACTCTCCAAGGCCTAGATCTGGACACTGCACAGTTTTCTTCTTTAGATCTGCGGCTACAGGATAACAAGAAACACCCAAACGATATATACAATGACCCAAAAAAACTAAAATCCAGAAAAGCCAAGTCAGAAAATTGAAATAATCACATATCTATGTACATGAATGGCAGATCTATCAAATCTAGGGAGCGTGAGTCCAACTCGACTCCCAGATCTAATAATCTGAGGCTCTCAATAGCTAGATCTATCGATTTAGCACTGAAAAATTAAATTTTTTGAATTTTAAAGGAGGTACCGAGCTGAGAACCCTTCATGCATCACCCATAAAAAATATCTTATGATAAACTCGGGATCAAATCAAGCTTCAGAAAACACGGATTGGGAGTTGGTCGGTTCAACCGAAAACTTTCCCGAATGCTCAATGATCTAAAAATCAAGACTTTCCTGCACAACTCAATTCAATCATCAACATAGAGCAAGAAAACGATAATAAAATTCAGATAAATAGAGATACCTGCTATTATATTCAAAACACAAATTATCATTCAAACCCGAGCGACTAAGTAAGATACTCAAATCATTGTTCAGAAAGCTATCATCAATAGTTAAAAACAAAATCTATGCATGAAAATGACACTTCTTACAGTATTTCAAAGAAGAGTAACACTGGCAGAAATTTAACCCCAAAGTCTTTCTTTATTGCTCATAAAAAGATTACAAGAGAGCTTTTCGCTTAGTAAACGATCAAGAGCCCGGATCCACTAACTGACAAATGACTTCTTATTTAAAGATAAATCCTCCAACGGCTAGTTCGAGTGATCCCCGTCAAAGCAATCTCGACCGTTGATGAGGATTAAAATTTCTTTAAATCTCATCCGTCGAAATTTTAAATTATTGAGGAAATTCGAATTTTTCAATTAAATACATTTTAATTAATTCAAAAATTAAATTTTTGAATTAATTTCCTCAAAATTTTGACTTTGACTTAACTCCAGGTTCCAAAGGCTTAAAATTTAGCAAAATAATTAATTTACCTTAGTCCCTGGACCTCTTAAAATTTAATTTTTTAAGGACCAACAAATTTTGCGTTCGAATAATTTAAATTTACCTTGGACCTAGAATTAATCAAATTTCTGGCTTAGGATTTTAATTCATTTTGGCAAAAAAAATTAATTAATTAACCTACGAGGGGATAAATTATTTTTCTAACCCTCAAGACACTTTACATCATGATTTTTACATTTTTTATATCTCAAGGGGGAAAGCCATTTGCAAAAGACCCTCACAAACTACCCAGTGCTGCGACACAAATATAAGTTAGCAGATCAAGCAATTTGTAATAAATTAACCTAACCAAATAGTTAGGTATATCCCCAAATCACTTTTACATAGACTCGATCTAGAACACTAGGACTCCCTTAAGATCCCAGTGACAAAATCCATTCCAGCTTTGGGTAAGGCTGAAGAAAAACTTTGCCGACCATCCGAGAATGGATCGGTGAGACAAAAACCCTACCGGAATGTAGATCGTCACCAGAATAGTAGGTTTACCTAGGTGATTACATACACGACACGGATCTGCTGAGATTATTTACATTATACACATGCAGACTGGGTTTACATTATAAGATGATGATCAAGCTGATGATGATAGTTGGACGACACGAACACATCAATCAGGCACTATCCCTTTTGGGATTAAAAAAAAAGCGGGTGTACTGCTATGGGTCATTGACACGTAGTGGTCAACATTTGGCTCTACTTGGGGACACATTGCTGCACTGGAGGAATGTGAGAATTCAGAATCTGCGTCCATGCAAGTCACAAATAAGTAGCATCCATCCAAAAATCATCATATAACATTAAGCACAGGAAAAATGTAAGCTCTTCATTTATTAACTAGTCTAACAACATGAAAAACACAAATCTAACTACAAAATGAAATACCGAAATAACGAGGCATAAGGTTAGAAATACAATACAAAGATGCCCCATGGCATTAGATGCGTTCAATATAGCGCATACTGAGCATTTGCCTGCTTTCAGGCAAATCTGTTGGTTGTTTCTCGAATGTGCCATGTCCAATCCTGCATACTGTAGGACTTTTTCCTATCCGAAAATCAAGATGCTCGTGGCCATCCGATGCATCAAATCATTTTCTCATTCTATTTCTCTTGTGTCTTTTCTTTGTGGCACGCTGTATCATTGATGATGTGACACATTTTGCTTCAAAACTCGCAGATGAAGTATGTAAGATATGCGTGACATGTCTTTCTTCATTTTGCATCTGCTCTGTCAAGAATGATGGATCAGTGGCACAGGTGTCATGAGTAATAACTTGACCTTTTTTAATTTCTTTTTTGATCATGTCATTCTTAGTTAAATCTTCGTTAATGGAGTTAGCCTCTTTCTTGGGATATTCGCAACAAGACAGGACTGTGATTTCCTCTCTTCCAGCCTCTTACGTAGTGAACCCATTTCTCTGGCATGTCTTACTATTAATTTTGCTTGATTGAGTTCAGTTTTCACAAATCTTTCTTGCAGAGTGACATGATTAGCTTGCATAGTCTTTATTTGATTCTGAATAATGGACATCTGATTAGAATGATTAACTTCCATTATTTATAATCTGTTTTCGATGATTTGTATTCCATCTGCATTTATGACACATGGTACCTGCTTTTCTTCTATGGCCAATAATCTATTTTGGAGAGATATTTGACCAACTTCCATGTCCTTTATAATTTTATCATTCTTTGCTTTCATACCCATGAAACAATTTTGCATATAGTTTATCTCTTTCTTATGATTTGTTTTTTTTTGTAAACAAGGTAGTACTTTCTATATTTACTTTTTCAAAATTTACATTCCCCACACATCGATTAACCAGCCACCTCCCCGAGGGAAACGAGGTGACCATCGATCAGCATTGTATCCATTCCAAAACTTAAATAAGTTCATCATCTTCATCTGTATCTCCCAAGTTCCTCTCTTTGGTCTTTCAATCTTAAATATTCAAGACTATAAACAAAAAAGACTAAAGATAAAACAACTACTCCTCATCTGAGGAGGCTATTTGAAAAGTTTCCTGCTCTTCCGGGGTCTTCATCTTCTTTCCTTTGTTTTGCGGCTTTACCCCTGGGCCTGGGAGCTCTCGCCCCTGCTGAAACCGTTTCCACTTTAGTTCGGACAGAGTTTGCTCAATGCGGCCCAGAGCAAGGTTGTTCCTATATGTTTGGATTTGGATGGTTGCCAATTCCTTCAATATTTCCCTGCTGACATGTTCTGGTTCTTTGTTTCGCTCCTGCCGATTCTCCACTTCTCCTTCCATGTGCTCCTGATGGAGGGTCATAGCGCGAGCGACTATGTGTTTCATGATCCAGTATAGTTGCAAAGTTCTGGTATAGAGAGATTGTCTGCCATTTGTAGTGCCTGGGTCTTGTATCATTTCTTCCCACTCATGTAGGGGAAGGTTTCTACCTTGAAGATTTTGTCTCAAGTCACGTTCCCAGCTCCAAATCTGTTCCCGGATTTCCTGTGAATTTGCTTTCATGTAGGCGTCCACTAGTTTCTTGACCTGTTCACCTGTTGAATTTCTTCCTTTTTTCTGGCTTGTGCTGCTTGTTCCGGCTTCTTGCTTGACATTCCTTTTGCTTCGCCTGGGTGCCATGTTTTTGCTGGGGAGCTTCCTGTTGCTCTGATCCTTCAGGAAGACTTGCTGGGTTACAGTTGACCCCTCACTATGTGTTAGACCTATCACAGTATAAACACAATGGTCAGTTTTATCTGTTGGGACAGAGTGATTTGAGGGGATAGCACTACCACCCCTCATCGTAGGTCCTCTCGAGTTATGACTGACACTTGAATACAGATCCAAAGCCTCTCTAGAGCTTTCCAGTCCCAAGTTTTCTTTGTTGAGGGTTACTCTAGGATAGTTGGCGTATTTTTTCTGGGCCGCGCGGACCGTCTTGCGTTCCAGGCCCCTCCCATCTCTCCTAGGTTTTCCTATTCCCCTTCCCATTTTGAGTTCCTCTGATTCAGGGTCCCCCTCCTGCTTTTTCCCCAATTCTCTGGTTCCTATGGAAGGCATCTGCTTCCTCACTCGGGTGTTCCAGGTTTGCCTTACCGAGGGCATAATCTCAGGGTTTGGCATTCCAGGGGCTTCCCATCTGTTGCAGGGGTCAAGGAATATTGGGTCCTTCTTTTCCTGTGAGCCCTTCTTCTTACTGTTGTTGGCATTTTGGCATAGGTGTGGCCCTATGGTACAGGTGTTGTCCTTGATGGCAACTCACTTTGGTGTCAGATCTCAGTTCAGGCGCTCAGAATGAAGGAAATATTGTATACGCAGGTTCACCTTGCCGAAGACGCGTATACACGCGGGTTATACGTTCAGAAGTCGCGTATGCGTATACACACACTTTTATGCACATAAAAGCGCGTACATGGTGGGAAACTTATTTTTGGTCCATGGTTGTTAGTCCTTGGAATTTGAACCTATGGTTTTGGACCATGGTATCTCGTCAGATGTGTTGACCCCAGGTATTGGGCCCTTGGTATTGTTTATTATGGTTTTGGACCGTGGTATTGTGGAAGGCCTAAAACTATAAAAGAGGAAGGAGATCATGTGGCAAAATATCATCTGATTTATTGAATATCTGATATTGTTCTAGATCTGGAATACTGGTGATTGGGTTATGGTGCAGATCTAGATCTGAATGAAGGAGGAACCTGAGCGCAAGAAGGATAAGGACTATTGATGGATCAAAATCTCAAGGCTTGAACATTGGTATCTCTGTATGATTTTGATCTGTTATATGTGGCGCTCTCTTGATCTATAAATCTGATAATCTGGGTTAACTAATGACTGAATGTTTTTAAAAGAATAAATTATCCTTTATAGATCTGTACGCAGGTTCAGTGAAGTGCAGAAGCGTATACACGCCTTTTCTGTGAATGAAAGAAGCGTATACGCAGGTTGGTTGTGGTACAGAAGCGTATACACGCAGGTTGCTGAATAGTGAAGTAGCGTACATATCTTGATTTATGTTCTAGTTGCTTCTGTTTTATTGCTGCAGTGTTCTGGGTTCAGAATTGGTGTTTGATTACAGTTACTATGTTCTGAGTACAACGGTCAGAGAAGTGTTTGTTTGATTCAGTTTTTGATTGGTGAAAAGGAGTTTGGTTGATGCAGAAATACTTGATGTTTGATTGATGCTATCTGTGGATCCAGTCTGAAAATTAATGAAACGAGGTCCCTGAAAGCAAAGAGAAGGTTGCAGCCTTCTGCAGGTAGAAGCCTGCGTACTAGTATCTCAAGCTAGTACAAGAACTAAGGGGGTTGGAGCTCCCTTCCAGAAGAAGCTGGAAAACGAGAGAGGGTTGTAGCTCTCTGCAGGTTGCAGCCTGCGTACTGGTAAAGGACTACACCAGTACAATTGTAAAAAGAAGTTTCTAATTAAAGAGAAAGATAGAGACGAATTGCAACAGGTGGTTTTCACCCACATTGGGTTTCCACCTTATATCTTGTGTTCTTGTGTGTGATTGTCTTTCTGCTCTGTTTTACTGTTTCTGGTTACTGGTTATTTACTTATGAATCACAGATTAACAATCAACATTAGAAAGATAAAGTAAATTAAAAGTTTGCATACGCGGGTTTCCTTCTGCATAATTGCATACATACGCGGGTTTCCTTCTGCATAATTGCGTACATACACGGGTTTAATTAACAGAAGTAGCGTATATCATTTGATTTTGAAAAAGGAATATTTGACTTAATAATACTGATTCACCCCCCCTCTCTGTATTATTTCCAACAATTGGTATCAGAGCAGGTCCTTCAGGAGAAGCTTGATCTCTTGAAGGAAGATCATTCATCATGAGCAACTACAAGAGGGAAGCATCAATCAGGCCACCGATTTTTGATGGGACAAACTTCGTTTATTGGAAGGTAAGAGTTACTGCCTATCTTCAATCTCTTGGTACAGAAGTCTGGGATATCATAGATACAGGGTATACTTTTCCATCAGCAACTCCTACAGATCCGGCTGAAAAGAAGAAATATGAAACAAATGCTAAGGCGGTCAATACTCTATTAGGATGCCTATCTCAATCAGAATTTGTCAAGGTAATGCAGTTTAAATCCGCAAAAGAGATATGGGACAAGATTGTTCGGAGCTATGAAGGAGATGATCAGGTAAAACGAGCAAAACTTCAAACCCTCAGGATTCAGTATGAAAATCTCAGGATGTAGAATGATGAAAGTGTGGCTAACTATTTTCTTCGTGTAGATGAGATTGTTAATTGTATGAAAAATTTGGGTGAAGAAATAAAAGAGGCTATTGTGGTTGAAAAAGTTCTAAGATCTCTATCCCCTAGGTTTGAATCTAAAGTTTCTGCAATAGAAGAAAAAGAGAATCTACAAAGCCTTAAAATGTCACAGCTGCACGGAATTCTAACTGCTTATGAAATGAGGAAAGGAGGTCCATTAGACAGGAGAGAAGCTGCCTTCAAGGCTTCAGGCAAAGGCGAGTACTATGAGTCAGGACACGTGTCAGAAGAAGAAGAAGAATCAAATTTTGTCAGAAATCTTCAACGGGGTACTGGACGGTTCCGAGGTAAGTTACCTTTCAAATGCTTTGCTTGTGGAAGAGTCGGTGACTATGTTGCCAAATGTCCTCACAAGGATAAGATTAACAAAGGGAAGGAACCTGTTAGATGGAACAAGAAACAGAATGCAAATAAGAAAAGCTATTACACTCATGAAGATAGTGATGGACTTTCAAATAGTGACGAAGATGAACGAGGTAATAAGTATAAACTTTTAATGGCTTTTGAAGATGATGACTACATGGATGCTATAGATGTAGAAGGTTTTTATAAAGAGATATCTAATCTCAAAATTTGCTTAGAAGAGAAAAATGCAATTATTGATTCTCTGCAATGTCAACTGGCTGAAAGGGAAAAACATCTTAAAATATTGGAATGTGAAATTGTTGGTCTTAGAAAGGAGATTGAGAAAACAAAAGCTATTAATCTTAAATTTGTTAAAGGATCTGAAACTCTGGATGAGATTATCAATGTGCAACGTTCTCCACTAATCAAGACAGGTCTGGGATATAATGAAGAAACATCTCAAGCATCCACCTCCAAAAGTTATCTTGATGCAGCAAGGAGGAGCGAGCAAAGGCCTAATAGAAATCATCAGGTATATCAGGGACAGTTTACCTCAAGAACGAACAAAGACTATCAAGAAAATCGGGGGCAAGCTACCTTAAGGACAAATAGAAGCTACAGTCAGCCTCAGGTAAAATCTTCCCAATTTGCCTCAAGAATGGATGTCAGTAGAAACTACAATCGGTTGGATGATAGATTTGATAATCGCAGGAGTTTCTTCAATGGCCAATGCTTCTCTTGCCATAACTTTGGTCACAAAGCAGCCCAATGTGTTGCCTATAAGACAATCATGACTAGAGAAGCTCAAAAAAGGAATATGACTGGGATCACGAAAAGGACTTATAACAACTTTTCAGCCCTTGAAAATGAAGTTGAATGTTCTATTTGTAATAACTTTGGTCATGAAGATTCTGAATGCAGGAGCAGGTTTTGGAAGACAACTCAGAAGGAACAAACCTCAAGTGCCAGAATATGGAGAATGAAGGAACCACAACCAGAAAGATGTGGGATAGCCTTTTATGCAGAAGGACAAGAAAATCTATGGTATATCGACAACGAATGTTCGAAGCATATGACAGGTGATAAAGAAAAACTTGAATCCTATACTGCATTAGAAAAGGGAAAGAAGGTTTCTTTTGGAAACGATACCCCTGCAGCCATAAAAGGAAAAGGCACTGCTCAGTTGAAAGAAAAGGTCAAGACTGGAAATGTTTTGTATGTTGATGGCTTGAAGCATAATCTTCTGAGTGTTAGTCAGATGTGCGATCAAGGAACCGAGGTAATATTTCGATCAAATGGATGTAGTGTTCGTGATCTTGATACATGAGAAACAGTGATCAAAGGCAAAAGAACTCCAAATAATCTATACATATTTGAAGAAGGACAACAACAATGCTATTTAAGCAAGGATGATGAACACTAGTTATGGCACCGGAGGTTGGGGCATCTAAGCTTTTCACAAATAAGGAAAGCATGCAAATACTAGGCAGTTCTTGGTCTTCCAGATATCAAAATTCCAGACAACACCATATGCAAATCATGTCAGTTTGGTAAGCAAACCAGAACTAACTTTCCTGAGAAGGAAGGATCAGCTAGCAGGCCTCTTGAGCTAGTCCATACAGATGTATGTGGTCCATTTAGGACAAGGTCACCTCGAGGAGAAGAATACCTTATATTATTCATTGACGACTTCTCCAGGTTTGCTTGGTTAGGACTTATGAAGCACAAAGACAAAGCATTCGAAAAATTCAAATCCTTCAAAGCCTTGGCTGAAAATGAATCAGATTACAAAATTAAGTGCCTCAGGTCCGATAGAGGTGGGGAATTTACCTCAAATGAATTTTTTGATTTCTGTGAAGAACATGGAATAAGAAGGGAATTCTCTACAGCTAGGACTCCTCAGCAAAATGGAGTGGCGGAAAGGATGAACAGAACAATCCAACAAATGGCTCGTGCTATGCTTGATGAGTCTGGAACTCCCGCAACCTTTTGGGGTGAAGCTGCATATGCTGCGGTTGTTATTCTCAACAAAACAAATGTCCGAGTGAACAGCACTCAAACTCCTCATGAGCTCTGGTATGGTGAGACTCCTTCGGTAAAGAATTTCAAAATTTTTGGGAGCAAATGCTATATTAAGAATACTGATGAGCAGCTTGGCAAACTTGAACCTAGAGCAGATGAAGGCATTCTCCTTGGTTATTCTCCCTACAACAAAGCATATAAGTGTTACAATAAAAGACTTGGAAGAATTGTTGACAGCATTGCTGTAGTGGTTGATGAAAAAGGATACATCCCTAGGCAAGTGAATCATGAAAATATCAATGAGGATGAAGACTACTCTCCAAATCAGACAGATGATGAAGAAGAACCCCAAGAGGCACCAGAGGAACAGATAAGGATAGAAGAGAAGACTCCATCCAGGTACGTTCAGAAGAATCATCCAGAATCTCAAATTTTGGGGCAGAAAGAAGCAGGTATACAAACAAGAAGAACAATAGCAGAAGCTTCAAGCTATTTGGCATTACTCTCTTCCACTGAACCGCAAAATGTAAAAGAAGCATGCAAAGATGAGTGTTGGGTTAAGGCAATGGATGAAGAGCTTGAGCAGATCGAAAAGAATAACACTTGGGAGTTGGTTCCTAGACCAAAAGACAAAAATGTCATAGGAACAAAATGGATCTTCAAAAATAAGTTGAATGAAAATGGGGAAGTGATTAGAAACAAGGCCAGAGTTGTTTGTAAAGGGTATTGTCAACAGGAAGGAATAGACTTTGAAGAAACTTTTGCTCCCGTTGCTAGACTTGAGGCCATCAGAATGTTCCTTGCTCTCTCTAGCTTCCAGAAGTTCAAAGTATTTCAAATGGACGTAAAATCAGCCTTTCTGAATGGAGACTTAGAAGAAGAAGTGTACATAGAGCAACCAGATGGTTTTATCCTTGGGAATGATCCAAATCTTGTATGCAGACTTAAAAAGGCTCTCTATGGGCTTAAACAAGCTCCAAGGGCTTGGTACTACCGCTTGGACAAATACCTTCATCAACAAGGTTTTTCAAAAGGATCAGCAGATAGCAATCTTTATATAAAAATTGAAAATGACAAATTGCTAATACTTGTGGTGTATGTAGATGATATTATCTTTGGCAGCAACGAAGAAGCTATGAGTCAAAGCTTTGCCTTGGTGATGCAGAAAGAATTCGAAATGTCTTTGCTTGGAGAACTGACATACTTTCTTGGATTGCAAATTCAACAAAATGAGGGCGGTATCTTCTTGTCTCAAACCAAGTACCTCAAGCAGATTCTAAAGAAATATGGCATGGAAGATTCGAAACCAGTATGTACCACTATGGTTACAGGATGCAGTCTCAGTGCAAATGATGAATCAGCAGCAGTACATCAACCAACCTATAGATCTATGATTGGAAGTCTACTTTATTTGACAGGTACCCGACCAGACATCATGCATACAATGGGAATAGTTGGAAGATTTCAGGCAAATCCAAAGGGAACTCGTCTTCAGGCAGTCAAGAGAATCTTCAAGTACCTTCAAGGAACTCAAAACTATGGCCTATGGTATCCTAGAGATACAGATCTCACACTTCATGCTTACACAGATGCAGATTGGGCCGGAAGTGTGGATGACAGGAAGAACACAAGTGGTGGTGCATTCTTTATGGGTTCCAGATTAGTATCTTGGTTCAGCAAGAAACAGAGTTCGATTGCTTTATCTACAGCTGAAGCGGAATATGTGGCTGCTGCATCTTGTTGCACTCAACTTCTTTGGATGATGCAAACCTTGCAGGATTTTCAAATCACTTGTACTCCACCTGTCTCTATCTTATGTGATAATACGAGTGCAATAAGCATTTCAAAGAATCCTGTCATGCATTCAAAGACCAAGCACATACCTATCAAATATCACTTTCTTCGGGAACAAGTGCTTGAGCAAAAAGTCAAGTTGGAATATGTTCCTTCTAAGGAACAAGTTGCTGATATACTCACCAAACCACTGCCCAGGGAAACTTTTGAATATCTCAGACAGAAGCTAGGAGTAGTTGATGCATCATCCTGCTGTTGAAGCTTGTCTGTTTCAGAGAAAAGATGGTGTACGCGAGTTGGATGAGGGGCATCCGCGTACATATGCCGATTTATGCAGGTGCAGTCGCGTATATGGAGTTCTGAAGAAAATCAGCAAGGACAGACTCTGGTTGGAGAGAGTCTGATATGGGTCTGTCAGAGACCATCAGGCACAGGTTCAGGGGGAGCAGATAATCTTCTAATAATGCATTGTTGGCATTACCTTAGAAGCTCTTGGTTCTAGTACTCAAGCTGTTTTTGGTTCAGGTGGATCAGCTGCAGAAAGGAGAACATGGTTGCTGATATATACAGTGATTGTCAGATGTTGCTGATAGTAGTTATTGGTGATTTGCATAGTCTTGATATTTCGTTTCTATGTCATGTATATCTTTTTTATCAAGGTCATGTAACGGCCTATTTTGGTTTCCCCACTATGCCTGGGATGATTGATGCAATGTGATTGGTTGTCATATGTAAATTTCTGATGTATCCCCACTTGGTTGGGTGGATGATCCCCACTTGGTTGGGTGATGGATGTATGTATTGAGTCTTTTGGTGATAGGAAGGTCTTTCATAATGTATATGTCTTGGTTCTTCTTGAAGAACATCTTTTGCAGATCTTGCCTACAGTCAGAGGGAGCATGTTCAGCACAGCAGAGCAGAGATATCAGCATGTACTCAGGGGGAGCACAGCCCTTTGCCCTTGATGACAAAGGGGGAGAATGACTTTGAGGATCTTGGGGTTGCCATCAAGTCCAAAGGGGGAGATTGTTGGCATTTTGGCACAGGTGTGGCCCTATGGTACAGGTGTTGTCCTTGATGGCAACTCACTTTGGTGTCAGATCTCAGTTCAGGCGCTTAGAATGAAGGAAATCTTGTATACGCAGGTTCACCTTGCCGAAGACGCGTATACACGCGGGTTATACGTTTAGAAGTCGCGTATGTGTATACACGCACTTTTATGCACAAAAAAGCGCGTACATAGTGGGAAACTTATTTTTGGTCCATGGTTGTTAGTCCTTGGAATTTGAACCTATGGTTTTGGACCATGGTATCTCGTCAGATGTGTTGACCCCAGGTATTGGGCCCTTGGTATTGTTTATTATGGTTTTGGACCGTGGTATTGTGGAAGGCCTAAAACTATAAAAGAGGAAGGAGATCATGTGGCAAAATATCATCTGATTTTTTGAATATCTGATATTGTTCTAGATCTGGAATACTGGTGATTGGGTTATGGTGCAGATCTAGATCTGAATGAAGGAGGTACCTGAGCGCAAGAAGGATAAGGACTATTGATGGATCAAAATCTCAAGGCTTGAACATTGGTATCTCTGTATGATTTTGATTTGTTATATGTGGCGCTCTCTTGATCTATAAATCTGATAATCTGGGTTAACTAATGACTGAATGTTTTTAAAAGAATAAATTATCCTTTATAGATCTGTACGTAGGTTCAGTGAAGTGCAGAAGCGTATACACGCCTTTTCTGTGAATGAAAGAAGCGTATACGCAGGTTGGTTGTGGTACAAAAGAATATACACGCAGGTTGCTGAATAGTGAAGTAGTGTACATATCTTGATTTATGTTCTAGTTGCTTCTGTTTTATTGCTGCAGTGTTCTGAGTTCAGAATTGGTGTTTGATTACAGTTACTATGTTCTGAGTACAGCGGTCAGAGAAGTGTTTGTTTGATTTAGTGTTTGATTGGTGAAAAGGAGTTTGGTTGATGCAGAAATACTTGATGTTTGATTGATGCTATCTGTGGATCCAGTCTGAAAATTAATGAAACGAGGTCCCTGAAAGCAAAGAGAAGGTTGCAGCCTTCTGCAGGTAGAAGCCTGCGTACTAGTATCTCAAGCTAGTACAAGAACTAAGGGGGTTGGAGCTCCCTTCCAAAAGAAGCTGGAAAACGAGAGAGGGTTGTAGCTCTCTGCAGGTTGCAGCCTGCGTACTGGTAAAGGACTGCACCAGTACAATTGTAAAAAGAAGTTTCTAATTAAAGAGAAAGATAGAGACGAATTGCAGCAAGTGGTTTTCACCCACATTGGGTTTCCACCTTATATCTTGTGTTCTTGTGTGCGATTGTCTTTCTGCTCTGTTTTACTGTTTCTGGTTACTGGTTATTTGCTTCTGAATCACAGATTAACAATCAACATTAGAAAGATAAAGTAAATTAAAAGTTTGCATAGGCGGGTTTCCTTCTGCATAATTGCGTATATACGCGGGTTTAATTAACAGAAGTAGCGTATATCATTTGATTTTGAAAAAGGAATATTTGACTTAATAATACTGATTCACCCCCCCTCTCAGTATTATTTCCAACAACTGTTATAATCACCCTTCCTAGCCATGGAGTCTCGGGGCTCTCCCCTGACCCAGACTACCTTAACTCTATAACTAAATCTAGGAGACGCAGATTATTTCTATCTAACTGCATGCCTACGTTTTGCTTCATGCAAGAACTTTTTTCCAAGTGAGGGGGAGGAGTTTTCACATACCCGTCAGTCTGGACCTGCTGTTCTATCTTCTGCAGCTGTCTTTGGTCGTCGACGCGTTCTCTCTCACCACCTGCCTTCTTCCGCGTCCGCATGCAACATGCATATGATCCCTCATACTTTGTTTTTTTAACATTCCTCTGTCTTAAACTTTCCTCCAGCTGTCTCCATTTCCGACGATCTGTGGCGTGCTTTCCGGCCCACTTTCCTTGGGATGCTGCCCAAATGTCTTGTCCACCGTGCTTCATTTATGATTATCTTCTCCCGGCTGCTCTTGCCGTCCATTTGCTGACTCCACATTGCCATCTGGCTTTTCTCTGCTGTCCCTTCTCGGTCCTGCTGTCCTGTTCTCCCTGTGCCCACCTCCTTCCATTTCTGCCCCCACGCTTCTCGGGTCTGTCCTTTCTCTTTCCTCTTCCGTCATCCATGTCCTCTCGGTCCTTTCTTCTGTCCTATTCTGTTCCGTGGATGATCTATGTTGATCTGCCTGTGCATGCCTTCGTCTTTCTGCCCTCCTCTCTATGTCATTCAGATTCTCTTGCTGTCTCTGATCTGCCTCAACTGCCTGTTTCATCTGATTCATTTCCTCATTCCGGTTGAGCTCTACTTCTCCTGCGTCTAACTGGTGCTCTCTGTTTCGGCATCCCCAGTTCGCGAGGATATCCGCTAGGGCATTTCCTTTCCTTTTCACATGTGACAAGATAGTATATGCCAGTCGTTGAAGTTGCTTTCCAACTTCTGTAATTACCCACGCCGTCGCCAACTTTTGCTTAGTTTTTTCCGTGTTTACTCCTTGCTGTAGTTGTTTTATGGTGTCTATGACCAGCTTAGAATCCCCTTCTATCTGCAATCTTTGGTACCCTTCTCGTATCGCTATCTCCAGTCCCCTGTTTAGTGCATGATATTCTGCTTCGTTGTTTGTGGCAATGCCACAATCCATTGCATATACCCTTATGATCCTTCCTTCTTCATCTCTGAATATCCCTCCTATACCCGCCTCTCCTAGGTTGCCTTTGGTTGCCCCGTCAAAGTTTAGTTTTATGAATCCTTTGGGGGGGTCCTGTAACTTTCTTCTGCTCTTCCCTGTTCTGCATTTTGTATCTTCCTTGTGTTGCTTGTGTTTTTTACTTTAATTTCCAGTCGGTTCATGATGCTGGTTTCCATACCTTCCGTCTTCCAGTCTTCCTCTGCCCAATTTCCTAGGATTATTGTTTCCCTTATATTCCCCATAATTTGGTTCCAAATTTCCCCTGTGTCATTTTTATTTGTTTTGAATATTACCCTGTTTTGGGCTTTCCAGAGGTTCCACAGGAAGAATCCGATTGACAGGTTCCACGCATGGTTGAGGATTACATTGCGGTACGGTTTGCTACTCCATAGTTCAATTGTTGTTTTAATGCTTTCTAACTTTCTTTCTGTAATCCCAAAGATTTGTTGGTGATTTTGCCACAAGATGTTACTTACATTACAGGAGTTGGCAACATGCTCCATGGTTTCCTCTTGCTGTTGGCAAAGCACGCAGCGTGAGGGCCCATGCGTCCCTTTCCATCTTAGTTGATCCCAAGTTAGAGCTCTCCCATGTAGCACTGTCCAGGTAAAAAATGCCACTTTTGGCCAGGTTTTTAGTTGCCAGATTCTTTTCCATTTTTTTGTGTCTGCATTGCCCGCTCCTCCTGTTTTCAGGTGGTAGCCTTCTGATATTGTAAACATGCCTTTAATGCATTTGCCCCATCTTATTATGTCTGGTCCCTCTTTGATAACTATTTTCCTAGTTTCCAGTTCTTTGTGATATGTAGTCCATTGATCAGTTTCTGGGGCTTCAGGCCAATCATTCTTCATCTTCCATTGTCTCCAATAATTGTTTTGGTCCCCTACCCAATAATTCCTTACTGCGTCCTCCACTATTTGGGTTGTATACTATTGTACTTCGTGTAGCTAGTGTTCTTGACTCAGGGTACCTCTTTGTTGCCACCCTTCCTACCAAAAATCTGCTTTGTTTCCCTCTCGAATTTCCCAGAAGTTATTGTCTCTTATCAGGGCTCTGTTCATATTGGCTAGGTTCCAAATCGCTGAGCCTTTCTTTTCTGTCAAGGTTCGGAGTTTACCCTCCGGTGTCTGTGCTACTTCCTATTTTTGTTCCCACAATTGTTTCCAAAGGTCATTCCCTCCTTGAATCCATCTCCACCATAATTTTGCCCCCATGACTTGGTTCAATATGTTAGGGTCTCTGAGTCCCAGACCTCCCTTTGAAACCAACTTGCTTAACCATGTCCATGAAAGCAATGCCCATTTTTTTGTTTTGTTTGCCCCTTGCCATAGAAAATTTTTAAAGATTTGCACCATTTTCTGACATATGGTCTTTGGGATTGCTTGACTTGCCATCTGGTAGATCGGCATAGCTTGGAGGACTGATTTCAGGAGTATGAGACGGCTCGGTGTATTGAGCATTCTAAACGTCCAATTTTCCATTCTTTTTTGAATTTTTCTTATCAGACCTTGCCAGTTCGCTACTCTGTACTGCTAATCACTCAGTTGTATTCCTAAGTATTTTGTTGGGAACTTCCCAATTTGGAACCCCAAAGTTCTTGCCAGGAAGGCTTGGCTCACTCTTGGTGTGTTGAAAAAGAAGATTTCAGTTTTCTCTTTATTCACCTCTGTTCTTGAAGCTTTGGTGAATTCTGTTAGGATCTCCTCAAGTTTTTTTGCTTCCTTGAGGTTTGCTTGGCTATACATCATCACATCATCCACAAATTGTTGATGTGTGATAGTTAAGTCTTCTCCCCATAATCTGAGCCCTTTGAATTCTCCTTTGTTTGTTTTGGCATTGATTAATTGACCTAAACCATCCGCTGTTAGGATGAATAGGAACGGTGAGAGAGGGTCGCCCTGTCGAACGCCACGGGTAGGCTTGAAGGTTTCGGTCGGGGTCCCGTTTAGAAGGATTGACATACTAGGTGTGGATATCATGGACATTATCCATGCAATCCATCTATCATCAAATCCATAGGCTTGCAGGATTTCTTGTAGATATTGCCAGCTGAGTTTATCATATGCCTTCGCTAAGTCAAGTTTGATCATCATTCCTTTATTTCCAGTTTTCTTTAGGGAATGGATCACTTCTTGCACAACTACAATCCCATCCACTATCTGTTTGCCTTTCACAAACCCTGTTTGTTCTTTTGCTATCAATTCAGGGAGCAGGGGTTGTAATCTTTTTACCATTATAGTGGCCATGATTTTATAGATTACATTGCATAGAGCTATGGGTCTGAAGTTATGGGGTTCTTCAGCTTGGTCTACTTTTGGTATTAAGGCTAGAAAGGTAGCATTCCATCTGGGTGCATTCGTTTGTGGCTTCTTGATTCTTCTATTGCATTCACAATATCTTTTTTCATGAACTGCCATGTTGCTTGAAAAAACTCCGCTGTAAAACCATCCGGGCTAGGGGCTTTGTTTTTTGCCATTGTCTTGATTACTTCCTCAACCTCCTTTTCCGTAATCACCCGTAGAAGCGCAAGGTTTTGGTCCTTGCTTACTTTTTTTGGAATGAATTGTTTTATCTTTGCTATCTCCTCATGTCGGTTGCTTTGCGGCTCTGTCAATATGCCCTTGAAGTGTTGGGTTAGGAGGTTTTCCATTTCCTCTTTCTGTATTACTCTGTTACCTTGTTTATTTTTGAGGGAGAAAATTCGGTTTTGCTGCCTGTGTTGCAGCATTGCTCGATGGAAAAATTTTGTGTTCCATTCTCCCTCTTTTAGCCACTGAACTCTTGACTTTTGGTGCCACAGGATTTCCTCCTGTTTTCTCCTTTCCTCCAGTCTGATTAGCACTTCCCCTTCTTCCTTTGCTCTCTCCTTGGTTCTTCCTTCTTCTATGGTTTTTTGTTGTATCCTTTGCATTGCTATTTGTAGTTGTTCCTTGTCTTTATGGATGTTACCGAATTCCTCTTTATTCCATGTCTTAATCTCACTTTTCAGCTCCTTAAGTCTCAATTGGAGTGTGTGCATCTTATTCTTGCCTTGTATTACTCCTTCACTTTTCTGCCACCAGGTTTCCAGTTTTTCAACTAGAGTTGGGTCTCTTAGCCAAAAGGCTTCAAACCTAAAAGGTTTGTGTTGATTTTGATTGTTCATGGCAATTTCCAGTTTTATAGGCCAGTGGTTCGATCCTTGGGAAGGAAGGATCGTTGTTTCATAGAATATATCTTTCCCTAGGAAGTGTTCTGTGGCTAAGAACCTATCCAATTTGGAGGCTATCTGTCTACTACCTCCTCTTCTATTATTCCAGGTATATTTACCATTAATAGTATTGATGTTAATCAATTGGAGGGTTGTCTGGGTTTCCCTGAATCTCTCCATATCTGCATCCTCCCGTTGCAGTCCTCCTTTCTTTTCCGCTGTGGTTGTTATCATATTAAAATCTCCTGCTATCACCTAGAGTTTTTCTGTATGTAGGTTGCCCATTCGACATAGCTGTGTTAGAAAGGCCTCTCTCTCAAGCGGTATATGAGGCCCATAGACCGCTGATACCAAGAACCATTCTTTATGTCCTACCATTCTGAATCTCCCTAATAGAATCCTTTGCATTCCTATCCATAGGTCAGCCATTACTTCTGCTGGGTTCCATAGTATTGCTATTCCCCCTGCACTCCCTTTTGCATCTATTGTCATACTTTCATAATAGGGCTTAATTTTCTGTAGAATTTCCTCCATTTTTGCTCCCGTTATTTTTGTTTCTTGCAGCAACATTATCTGAGGTTTTTCTTTTTTAATCCTCTCAGCCAGGTATCTTTGCTTGCCCTTGCTGTTAAGCCCTCTTATATTCCAGGATGTAATAATCATTAAGATGGTTGGGTTGTTTGGTGGAAGACCGCTGAAAGCAGTACAACTCTTCCTGTGTTAACTAGCATTTCACCCATTATTTGAATGGATTCTTGTAGGTTCTTCCTTCCTCTTTTTCCCCCCTTTCCCTTTTTGTGGATGCTCCTGGTTATTATCTTGCATTCCAAGCTGTTCATTCATCCCTGTTTTTCCACTCTCTTGCTTTTCTTTGTATTTTTGGAAGATATCTTTGTATAGTTTTTTATCTTCCTCTGGGATAAACCGTTCGTCCAGATTCTTCCACTTGTCCAGTAAATTTTTTAGAATTTCCTCTTCTGTTGTTGCGTCTTCCCCTTTATTTGTGTCTACTTCCATCACTTCAGACTCCTGGTATATATCCTTTTCTTGGGTCCCCTGTTCTTTTGGCTCTTCTTGATCTTTCTGCTTATTATTCTTAGTATCCCCCCCCCCCCCGCCTTCATGATCTGTCCCTTCTTGGTAGTCCATCTTTCGGGTTTCTTCCTCCCCTTCTTCTGTTTGTAATGCTTCATACCTATTCGTCTCTTGACTTGTAGTTGGCTGATCTTTCCTACCTTTCTGCTGGGGTTCTTTAGTGGGTCGTTTCTTGTGTTTTACTTCTTTAAACCCCTCGTCATCTTCATTAGTTTTCCTCTGTTGTTTAGTCTTTCTTTCTTCTTCCTCTACATTTAGAGGGCATTCCTTAAAAAGGTGCCCATATTCATGGCATTTTCTACATCTAAATGGTATGTGTTCATAGTCCAGAGCCTGCTGCCAGACCTCCTCATGATACTCGAGTTCGACAGCACTTGGTATAGGGTTTGCTATATTCATGTATACACATATTCTTGCATACGAGGTGTATCTCCCTCTTTTTGTTGATTTCGCTATCTTTACGAAACTACCTATGGTGTTCCCTATTCCTTCAAGAATTTCTGGATCCCAAAAATCCATAGGCAGTCCAAACAGTCTGACCCATACTGGTGCTGCTAGGAATTTTCCCTGGTCCAGGTTATAGCATTCCTCCCAATACCTCATAAATAACCTTGCATTATTATGGAAATATGGTCCGTTTTCAAACACTTTCTCTTTATCTTGCAGGTTTGAGAAGATTACCGTGAAAAAGCCGCAAGCTCCCAGCTTCAGTTCAATGTGGCCGCGTGGCTGCCATTTCTACTGGATCCATCTTGTCAGTGCTTTTTCTGAGGGCAAGACTATGATGAACTTGCATATCAGTGCATGATCTTTCATATAACTTATGTACCTCTCCAGTTTGTTCATCGGAATGACAAACCTCGGTTTCTCCGCTGCGCAGGGCAGACATCTTCCTTTGCTTCCTGCTTGCCAGCGTGCACCCAGAACTGGTCCTGGTGGCCTTTGAGCAGCTTCCTCTTTGTTGTTACTGGTTCCTTCTCCCGCTGTCGCATCCCTGTAGGAGGGGATCTCTCCCCTCCTAGTCTCCTCTGTCATTTCTGAAACATCTGTCCACTTCTGATCGTCTATTCGCTAGTTTTTCGAGGTGTTCCACGTCGCCTACCTCATGGTCGCAGGGTCATTAGGGTTGTAGAGCTCCAAGAATCCCTCATCGTCCAAAACCCTTGAACTTAACTGAAACTTCTTTCTTATGATTTGTTGCATGGTAGCTAACTGATTATTATAATCGAATCTCATGATGGTCATTTCTTCATCCATAGTTGACAATTTGTTCTGAATCGAACTTATTTCTTTTTGATAACTTGCTTCCATGGCAGTCACTTGATTTGAATGATTGAATTCCATGATCATCATCTTTTCCTCTAGGGCTAATAACTTGCTTTGCATAGAATTAATTTCTCTGTCATGATTAGATTTCATGGTTTCCATTTCCTTAACACGCTGACTCTGCATGTCGATTACGTAATCAGAGTGTTTAATTTTCATGATTTCCATCTCCTTATCACGTTTTTCCTAGTGGGTGTACAAAGTTCTCATATCCTTGAAGTAATCGATTACAAATTTTTCCTGATTAAGCTCCATATTTTTTACCAGCTGTGTTTGACTGAACCACATGTCTTTAACCAAATGCTTTAGCTCTTCTATAATTTTCTTATCATTTTCCCTTTCATTGTCGACACTGATTTGATAACTTGTTCCTGCTTTTCCACTATCATGGATTTGTCTAGCAACGGTACAAGTGGATGGCACATTCTGATATAAAGAATTGTCTTGAAATCTTTCATTGACAGTTGGATCCTTTACAAGATCATTTTCATTATGTTGCATAATTTTAGGGGCACAAGGCGAGCCACCTTGATCACCATATCTATCTATAAAAGCATTGACAATGTCTTGTAAAGAAACGAATGAATCTTCAGGACAATTATTAAACCAATTCAAAGCATCACCCTCTAAAGAAAAGGCAAATAGACGCATTTTGACATCTTCATGATTATACTGGGGAGAACTACAATATTTGATTATTTTATGAGAAACCCTGCGTAGATGCTTTATAACAGCGACTGAATCACCACCCGAGAACAGAGGCAATTTATGAATGGCCGCTTCTGATATATCATGGAGAAAATTAGTAAAATGACACGGGGTAAGCAAATCATCCATGATGCCTTGCTTGAAGGGATAAGGAGGGACCAAATGGATGCTAGAGAGAGACCCCTGCTCAAGAAAATCAAGAGATCAACAAGAAGTGAGCTTTTATTAGAAATTCTTGTAAGAAATGAAAGAAGTGGAGTCGCCACTTGAACAGGAATCTAACTCTAAGATCCAAAAGGCAAACAACTGGATATAAGGGAGGGTTTCTTGTTTGAGAAATAATGGATGAATAAGTGGAGTCACCACCCAAACAGGAAACGAACCGATATGTCCAGGTACTAAAGGTGCAGATGAGATGATGAAAACGATGTCGAAGAAACCAAGGACAGAAAAAACTCTATCCCTGGTGGCAATGCCAAGAAGTGTTGACTTTGCCAGTTCAATTGAGAGATGAAAAAAATGAAAGATGAATGTCGTAGAGCCAAGGCTCAAACGAAAAGATGAGAAATGAGAAGAATGACGAGGAAATGTCGTTGAAACGCCAAGAATAAAATTTCCTCGGCAACGACGCCAAAAAATGTTGTCGCACAAAGTGTCTAGGCACCGTGACAACGCTCAGAGTAAGGGCTGTTACTCTTGATCCTTACTCCGTTTAGACTCTCTCCTAGGCAAGTCAAGGGAGGTAGTCCCTAAGTTAATGGGTGAGAACGCCTGTGGAACACAGGCTCTAGGAGATTTTAATGATGGACAACTTAATGAATTTAAATGAATCTCGATTAACTCATATGAATATATTAAACACTAATGTAACCAAGACACGACCACCAACCAAAGATAATTATAGACCAGTGCCTTTAATTTGAATTAACCATAGATTAAGTAAGAAAATAAGTCATCCATAATACTTTTCCAATATGAGACGAACAGTGACAATCATGAATGATCAATATAAATGCTCGAAACTTTAACATGCAAGAGATTCCAGATTTTAAAATGATTTTCATTTACTGGCCTAAATCCAGAGCATTTAACTTTCTCCTACAGCCAATATAATTTAAAACATTTATAGCATCTTGACCATAGAGAAATATAAAAAATGCATTTAATCACCAAATAATACTAAGGAACTTTAGTTTTAAATTTTAATTATTCCTTAGGCAATAATTTCAATGTGATAAATGAATAAATCGAAGCGAATCAAAGGATTAAACAAATTAAAATTTTAGTGGGCCATTGGCCACATAAAAAAATTTAATGTGAAAGCAAATCCCTTTAATTTATTTCTTTTGATTCAATTTCTAAGAATTTTTTAAATGTTTTTTGAACTTTTTAGATTTCTTTAAGATTTTTTAGAAATTTTTAATGTTTTAATGTTTTTTTAAAGATTTTTCATTTTAAAAGTTTTTTTAGATTTTTATGATTTTTTTAAATAAAAAATCAAAAATTTAAAAGGTCAAATGAAATGAAATTAAAAATAAAACTCAAACCCAAAATTCAAAACTACACTAACCCTAAGCCTTGACTAAAATGCAAATGAAAAAAAAAGGGAACTAGCCTTAATCGCATTTATAGAAATAAAAAATCGAATGAATTGACTAAACTAATCTATACTAGCGAGAATAAAAATAAAACAAAAGAAAATTGAAATCTATCTAAACACCAACCTAACCCTAACCCGCATACATGCATAAAATAAAAAAGGCGAAATGAAAGTCGATTGTTTCACTATTGTGTGTTTGCAGGTCTGAGGGTATTCGACGGTGGAAGGAGGAGGACGGAGATGAAGGAGACTACGAGGGGAGGATGGATGACAGAGAAATGAATACGCAGATTTGCTTGGAAAGGACGGCAGCAGGAGAGCTCGAGAGCAGACAACGAGGGTCTTGGAGGCTGTAATGGGAAGCTACGTTTGTTGCAGGTTTGGCAGCGATGGAAAAGAATGCGAGTGCAGCAAGGAGGAGTAGCGAGCAGCAATGTAAGAGGCAGCACAGATGAAATGGACGCGGTTTGGAAGAGCGGTGAGGCTCAGATTGAAGGTTTGATAGCAGCGAAAGAGGAGAGGGTTGCGGGAAAGGAGAACGCAACAGGGTATGAAGACAGCGGAAAGGAGCAGTGAATGCGTGGAGGGAATACGCAGGTTTTGCAGGCGGATTGATAGATGCGGAAAGTCGCAAGGGTTTTTGCAGGTATATGGCAGGGAGCTGCGTATAGAAGAGAGGGTAGATCTGATGGGTGGCGAGAGCAGCAAGGGTTTTAAACAGTTTGCCCAAAAATTTCGAAATTTTCCTGCAACAAAAAAAAATGAAAACCCTCGGCAGCAGACAAGTGGCCTAGAAACCCCTCAAAACTTTCCAGAAATCTTAATTAAAATTTTAAATCCTTCTGCTTCAGATTTCTTTGAAACCTTATAAAATTTTCCAGATTGAAAAAATAAAATAAAAAATAAAAATAAAAATAAAAATTAAACCCTGGACTGCAAATGTCTGAATAATATCCCTGGAAAACGATTTTAATGAACGCCAGAGATCCAGATCTTACCCTCCAGGGCCTAGATCTGGACTTTGCACAATTTTCTGCATGAGATCTGCAGCTGCAGGACAACAAGAAACACCCAAACGATATATACAATGACTCAAAAAAAATAAAACCCAGAAAACCCAAGTCAAAAAATTGAAAATAATCACAGATTTATGTACATGAATGGTAGATCTATCGGATGTAGGGAGTGTGAGTCCAACTTGGCTCCCAGATCTAATAATCTAAGGCTCTCAACAACGAGATCTATCGATTTAGCACTAAATTTTATTTTTTTTTGAATTTTAAAGGAGGTAGTGAGCTCAAAACCCTTCATGCATCACCCATAAAAAATATCTTATGATGAGCCCGGAATCAAAGCAAGTTGGGCTCTTCAAAAAACACGGATCGGGAGTTGGCTGGTTCAACCGAAAACTTTCCCGAACGTCAGATGATCTAAAAGTAAAGACATTCTTGCACAACTCAATTCAACCATCAACATAGAGCGAGAAAACGATAACAAAGTTCAGATAAATAGAGATACCTGCTATTATATTCAAAACTTAAATTATCATTCAAACCCGAGTGACTGAGCAAGATACCTGTACTCAAATCGCTCTTTGAAAAGCTATCATCAATGGTTAAAAATGAAATCTATGCATGGAAATGACACATCTTACAGTATTTCCACGAATAGTAACACCAATAGAAATTTAACTCCAAAGTCTTTCTTTATTGCTCATAAAAGGATTACAAGAGAGCTTTTCACTTAGTACTCGATCAAGAGATCGGATCTACTGAGTGACAAATGACCTCCTATTTAAAGATAAATCCTCCAACACCTAGATAGAGTGATCCTCGTCAAAGCAATCTCGACCGTTGATGAGGATTAAAATTTCTTTTAATCTCATTCGTCGAAATTTTAGATTATTGAGGAAATTCGAATTTTTCAATTAAATGCATTTTAATTAATTCAAAAATTAAATTTTTGAATGAATTTCCTCAAAATTTTGACTTTGACTTAACCCCAAGGACCAAAGGCTTAAAATTTAACAAAATAATTAATTTACCTTAGTCCCTGGACCTCTTAACATTTAATTTTTAAGGACCAACAAATTTTGCCTTCAGAGAATTTAAATTTACCTAGGACCTAGAATTAATCAAATTTCTAGCTTAGGATTTTAATTAATTTTGGCCAGAAAATTTAATTAATTAACCTATGAGGGGATAAATTATTTTTCTGACCCTCAAGACACTTTACATCATGATTTTTATATTTTTTACATCTCAAAGAGGAAAACCCATTTGCAAAAGACCCTCACAGATTACCCAGTTCTGCGACACAAATATAATCTAGCAGATCAAGCAATTTGTAATAAAATAACCTAATCAAATAGTTAGGATTATTCCCAGATCACTTTTACATAGACTCGATCTAGAACACTAGGACTCCCCTAAGATCCCAGTGACAAATCCATTCCGGCTTTGAGATAAGACTGAAGGAAAACTCTGCCGACCATCCGAGAATGGATCAGTGAGACAAAAAACCTCTCGGAATGTAGATCGTCACCAGAAAGTAGGTTTACCTAGGTGATTACATACACAACACGGATCTACTAAAATTATTTACAATATACACATGCAGATTGGGTTTACATTATAAGATGATGATCAAGTTGATGATGATCGCTGGACGGCATGAACACATCAATCAGGCACTATCCCTTTTGCAAAAAAGGGGGTGTGCTGCTATGAGTCGTTGACACGTAGTGGTCAACACATTGCATATGTTGCAATAGAGATGGATCACATGATGCATCCACATGCAAGTTGCCTTGGGACATAATCGAGCAGGAAAGAAATCAACCTAAAGGTAAAACTAATGACAAAGAGAAAGGTAAAGCACCTAAATCCCCTCACTATGTTGTGGCACTTTGTAATATTGGAGTAAATGAAGACTTATTTAATGCTTCACTTGCTTCTTGGAAAAACGATTGGTTTCTTGATTCACGAGCAACTTGCCACATGACCTTTAGAAGAGATTTTTTTGAAGAATTTTCTGACAATGTTGATGGAGCAGTATACTTTGCAAACAAATCAAAACTCAAGCCATCAGGGCTTGGCACAATCAGGGTCAGATTTCCTGGTCTTCCAGACTTTCTTCTGCATGATGTTTTCTATCTCCCACAGCGAAGGAGAAACTCGCTGTCCTTGGTCCACATCCGCCAGCAAGGACACTCCCTTCATATGTTTGATGGCAAGGTCGAGGTGAGAAAAGCATCAGATCGCCCACTTGTCATGACGGGGATAGAAGAAGAAAGGCTTCTCAAACTGCAAGGTACCTCTGCTCGTGCGCAAAATTTCTCATACATGATGAAGGTATATTTCCATCAAGTTTATTATGGCATGCTATATTTGGATACTTGAACTATGACAACCTTCGCTTGTTGAAGAAAAATGGTGTTACTAGTTTGCCTACAATTCCTAGGAAACTTAAGCAATGTGATGCTTGCTTTTTAGGAAAGCATAGCAAACAGTCTTTTCATGATTCACATTCTAGAGCACATAAAAAACTTGAACTCATTCATTCAGATTTATGTGGTCCAATGCTTGTTCCTTCTGCAAATGGAAATAAATATATGATGACATTTATTGATGACTACACCAGACAAAACGGGGTAACTGAAAGAATGAATAAGACAATCCTAAATATGGTGCACTCCATGATGTTTTTCAAGAATGTAAAATTGATGTTTTGGGTTGATGCAGTTCTATGTGCTATATATGTAAAGAATAGATGTCATCTAATGCTATTAGAAACGAGACTCCTTATGAAATGTGGTATGGGCACATTCCTTCGGTAAAACATCTCAGTGTCTTTGGTTCCACCTGTTATGCCTTGATACCAAAGGTACATAGAAAAACTTGGTGCAAGGAGTCGTAAGTGTATCTTCTTAGGGTATTCAAACACCTCCAAAGCATATCGTCTCTATGATGAAGTTAATAAAAAGTTTGTTGTATCTAGAGATGTAATCTTTCTTGAATCATCCAAATATGACAATGTTGTTGAGCGGCAACTTGATCGTTTGGATAGATTCGCAAATGAAAAATCATTTCAAGAATTTGATAATCAAATTCCACATCTTGAAGGGGGGATTCCTATACTGGATCAACCTGTGGAATCTTCTTCTGAAGCACTCTCTCCCCCGCATGAAACTCCAACCACTGATGATACTTTGAGTGATGTGATTGACAGAATTGGGAGACTCAATCTTGATTCAATCCCAACTCAATCAACTGAGCAGCCTGGACCATCTCAGAAAGGTCCCCCAAAGTGGCTGACAAAGACACTTGAAAGTGTTCATCCTGATGAGGTTGGAAAGACAGGAACAAGAAATTCAACCCGACAAAATGGAGGTGATGTAGATGACTCTGATTCACCTGTTGATATGGATGTTTCTTATGATTGTGAATTGAATTTGTCTGCAAATTTTGAAGCAACTTCCTTCAAAGAAGTCGCTTCTCATGCTGAATGGATAGAAGCGATGCAAAAGGAGTATGATGCCTTGATAAAGAATAGCACTTGGAAGCTGGTTGATCCTCCATTGGGAACAAAACCAATTGGCTGCAAGTGGGTTTACAAGAACAAGTATAAAGTTGATGGTTCACTTGACAAGCACAAAGCCAGGCTTGTGGCAAAAGGTTTTGCATAGAAGGAAAGGGTCGATTATGAGGAGACTTTTTTGCCCCCACAGCAAAATGGGCTACCATCCGAACACTCTTTGCCCTACCAACTCAAAACGGTTGGAAACTCCATCAAATGGATGTAAAAACTGCTTTCTTGAATGGAGATCTAAAAGAGAATGTTTTTATGTCCCAACCCAAAGGATTTGTTGTGAAAGGACATGAACATAAAGTATGCAAACTTGTGAAATCCTTGTATGGCCTCAAGCAAGCACCGTGACCCTAGTATGAAAAATTAACTGAGCATCCTCTGAAACTCAATTTCAAACATTATGATCTTGATGATAGAACTTTGTTTGTCAAGAAAGTTGGCAAAACAGTTGTATATCTTGTGGTATATGTAGATGATCTTTTGATGACAGGGTACAATGAGAGCTACATTGCATCCCTAAAAAAGGAATTGAGGAAAGGTTTTGAAATGATTGATTTGGGCTATGTTCATTACTATCTTGGTATTGAAGTAACTCAACATACGAAGTCTATATTCCTTTCTCAAAAGAAGTATGTTGGAGATCTGTTGAACATGTTTGGCATGGCTGAATGCAATCCTCTAACTACTCCAATGGAACAAAACTTAAAGCTCACATCCATTGAAGGAAAAGAATTTGAGGATGCAACAAAGTATAGACAACTTGTCAGAAGTCTCAACTACCTGACTACTACCAAACCAGACATTTCGTTTGCTATTGGAATCCTCTCTAGGTTTATGCAAAAGCCTTGTGAGGGACATTGGTCCGCTGCAAAAAGAGTTCTAAAGTACTTATAGGGAACTCAAGAACTTGGACTCATATATACACAAGTGGGCCACTTCAGCTTGATTGGATATTCTGATTCAGACTTAGATGGAGACAAAGAAACTGGGGTATCTACTTCTGGTTATGCTATGAGTCTTGGATCCAAAGCCGTCTCCTGGAGATCACGCAAACAATCAGTTCCAATAGATTCCACAACAGAGGTAGAATATGTGGTAGCAGCTGAGGCAACGAAAGAAATTGTGTGGCTCAGGAAAATCTTGGAAGATTTGCAGGTAAAACAAGTACATTCAACTCCACTCGTGATTGACAACACCTCTGCAATAAAGTTGGCCAAGAACCCAAAGTTCCATGATCGAACGAAGCACATCAATACAAAATGCCATCTGATTCGACATCATGTTGAGGCCAAGACAATCCATCTACGCCATTGTTCCACTAATGAGCAGATTACAGACATCTTCACCAAAGCACTTGGAAGAGAAAAGCTTGAAAGATTCAGAACGATGCTTGGACTCACCAACATCCCTTCAGATTAAGGGGGGGAAATGCTGGCACCTAATCATGGGGATTGGGTGAACGGTTGTAAATAGTGTAAATAATAAATAATGGAAAAGGAAGAGTCATCAGGAGATGAAACCCAAGAGTCACTCCCTCATGTATATATAACTATGAGCAATCTAAATGAATAAACAAATTTCATCTGAGGAGTTACCTCCTGGCCTGACACACATAATTTGCCTCGGCACTAAATGAAACGGGATCTTGCTTCCTACTCATCCATGAGATCATAGCAGCGCCCAGACTAAAGCATCCTCCAGTAGTGCTCCTTCCATCGGTCTCACTGCCACCCCAATTAAAGTCTGTGAAGCAAATTAGCTTGAATTCCTTACTATCATACTTTAGGCAATGATATAGTGCCACGAAGATACCTCAATATATGTTTGGCAGCTATCTAGTGATCATGATGAGGCTCCAACTGAAACCGACTAAGAATGTTCACTGCAAAACATATATCTAGCCTAGTATTTACCAGATACATCAAGGAACCCACCAACTGTCGATATGAGGTAGGATCCACAAGACTATTGTCAGAGCCCCTCAACTTCTTGAGGTTGGTGATCATAGGAGTAGCCATTAGTTTGGAATCAATCATCCCAAATTTCTGCAATAACTTGATGATGTACTTTTCTTCCCCAAATATATGTCCCTAGGTCTCTGCTATACTTCTAGACCTAGGTAATAGTGCATCAGTCCTAGATCCTTCATTTCAAATTTTGCTGCCAACATTTTCTTGCATTCTTGAATTCTTCCCTCTACACTTGTGGTGAATAGATTATCCACATATAGTAAAATAATGACGGGCTCATTATTCACGACCTTGATGTAGAGAGTCAGAGCAACAAAACTCTTCACAAACCCAATTCTAAGTAGATATGCATCCATCCTTGCATACCATGCCCTAGGTGCTTGCTTCAAACCATATAGGGTCTTCTTAAGTCTGCAAACATGAGAGTCCCTGCTATTCACTTCAAAGCCCTCGGGTTGTTCGATGTACACTTCCTCATCAATGGTCCCATTCAGAAATGTTGTCTTAACATCCATTTGATGGATATTCCACCCCACTGTAGCAGCCAATGAAACCAACGATCTAATGGTAATGTACCTTGTTGTAGGTGCAAAGGTTTCTTCATCATCAATGCCTTCCTTTTGAGAGAAACCGCTTGCAACAAATCTTGCTTTGTACTTGTCTATACTTCCATCAACAGCATGTTTGATCTTATAGATCCACTTCGATGTGACAACCAATTTGTCACTAGGTCTAGGAATGATCTCCCAAACCCCATTCTTCATGATGGATTGATATTCTTCGTGCATAGCTTTCTTCCAAACCTCTTCATGTTCAGCTTCCTTGAATGTAGATGGTTCGACTTCATAACTTTGTCATATATGCAGTATAGCCAGAATATCTCTCTGGTTTCTCACTTTCCCTGAAGGAACCTTTCACAGCTTCATGTCCTTCAACATCTTCTAATGTAGCTTTCAACCAATTTACCCTCTTCCTTGTGGTTGGGACAACTACCAATTGAATAAGCTCACTTGGTCCTTCTTCTTTGATATTTGTAGTAGATTTTTCACGATGAACTTCTTCTTCTTCAAATATGGGAACTTCTTTGTCATCAAAATCAATAGGAATATCTTTTGATTTCTTGCATGCTTGATTTTCATCGAATATGACATCCCTGCTTACTTCAATGTGTCTTCCTTCCTTTATGTAGATTCTATATGCTTTTGAGGAAAGACTATAACCAACAAATATTCCCTTGATACTTGTAGAGTCCAACTTTTTTCGCTTGTCTTTCGGAACATGGATATATGCTGGACTTCCTAAGATTCAGAGGTGATCCACACTCGACTTCTTTCCTATGAATACTTCTTCGGGTGTTGTATTATCAAGACTCTTATGAGGACTTCTATTTTGAATGTATATAGCAGTCATTGCTGCTTATCCCCATAAGAACTTCGGTAGATCTTGATCAAGGAGCATAGTTCGAATGCCTTCTTCAATGGACCTATTTTTGCTCTCGGCCAATCCATTTTGTTCGAGATAATAGCGAACAATGAGCTCCATCTTAATACCTACTTCTTTACAATATGCAACCAATTCCTTAGAAGTGTATTCCCCACCATTGTCAGACCTCAGAGTTTTTATCTTTCTTTCGGTTAGGGTTTCCACTTCAGCCCTAAACTCGTTGAACTTATCAAATACTTCATCTTTGGTTTTGAGAAGGTAGAGCTATGTCTTTCTAGAATGGTCATCAATGAATGTCACATAGTAGAGATGACCTCCAAGTGATTTGTTAGGCATGGGCCCACACACATTGGAATGGATGAGATCTAATATCTCTTTAGACCTAGTTTCACTATTATGAAATGGATTTCTAGTATGTTTCCCCAAAGAGCATCCCTTGCACACACCTTCATGATCTAACTTCATATTAGGAATACCATGAACCAGTTGACTAAGAGTAGGGATGACCTTGTAATGTAGATGACCATACCTCCTATGCCATAGCTCAATGGGACTTATTTCCATATGAACCAAAGCTTGAGGAGGTGGTGTAATGACCCTATAAAGACTTCCTTCACGAACTCCAATAACCCTAGCTTTATCAATGCTAGAGTCTTTTCCCCAAACCAATACTTTTCCATCAACAAAAGCAACTCTTTCCCCTTTATCTTCTAAACAAGAAATAGAAAGCAAATTCTTTTTCAAACCTGGAACATATAGAATGTTGTTGAGATGTAGCTTCAATCCATTATCCAGCTTCAACGATGTTGATCCCAGACCTCTAACAGCATAGCTTTTGTTGTCACCCAATTCCACTGCATGAGAGGATGGCTCCTTTCTCAGTGTATGAAGTTGTTTACTTTCACCTGTCATGTGTCTCGATACTCCACTATCAATGATCCATGCATTGTCATCAGTAAGAGAACCTGTAAGGGCAGCCAAGAATCCTTGACTCTTGACCTTGTTGAACAAGTAGTAGATGACCTTCTTGATCCAGCTTCCAATAGTGTTGCAACCCATTCTTATGTAGTTCATCATAGGGGGAGAATCTATGCCAACAAAGTGATCTTTGACTCTTCTTGACCTTAGCTTTGAAACCATGTTGGAAAATCAAAGTAATTATATTAGGGTTTGATTCTCCCTTCTTGATAATTACTTGTGAGTGTGTTGGCTTCTTTTACTTCTTTATTATCTTATCTTTCATCAAGCAATTACCATATTATGTGAGTATGAAGATCACAAAACAAAAGACACAAGATATAGGCACTATGCCAGGGCAAAACCCCCTCGAGGGAAAACCAAGTCATGATAATTCTTTCTTTCAATAGTATTCTTTGAGGCTCTTCACCCTAGACCAAGACCAAACTTTCCCTCCACACCAAGTCAACCTCCCAAATCTTCAACCCCTTCCAGCAACTTCGACTAGGCAGTAGCTTCCAGCAACAGGAAGCTTCCGGCAACAGCGAAAACTTAGGAGACTTCGATCTCCCAATCCAGACCACGAAACAGAGAGAGAGAGAGGCACCAAAAGTTTGATTTTCTTCCTCTCTATAGACTTCCCCAAACTCGCACTTCTTTCGACCTCCCAGCAACAAACTTTGCACTTCTCCAGCTCTTCTTGAGATATCGAACTAGCTTGAGAGATGATGCTCCAAATGACTTCAACCTCCTTGTATATATAGGCTTCTTGTGGGTCGAATTAGGGTCCTTAGGCCGACTTGATGTGGAGGGTACATAAATCATATTTGACCCAATACTAGACCTTTTTACATGATTCAAAAGCCTAAGAAGGGTCTCTTTGAATGTACATTGACTCTATAAACTCAATATGAATCCTAGGAGTCCACAATGGGGACTTCGACTAATATAATGATGACCCAAGCATGAAACACATGCTTTAATAAGTTGTCGTTACAGTGATAATAATAAAATCTTTATTCTTTTGACAAGTACATTACATAATGACTCAAGTACATTAATGAAGACCGAACATAGTTACATTTTCGAACAAAGTAGATAAGATTATCTTGATTCTTCATTAAGTACTTTACAAGCTCGTGATTTTAGCAAACCATGGTAATTGCCCATGGGGATTTCAAGGTAAGAGAAGAACAAAAAGAATACAAAATCTCTTTATGTGAATGCTAAATTTTGCTTTTATGCGAAGAAAATTAACCGAGTCAAAGGCACATAAGTGGATATATATTTTATATTATACCCCAAAGAGGTGAATAGCCACATTTCACTAGGGTTGTAACTCTTCAAAAAGAAAAAAAAAATTATAAATATATATAGAAAAAAAATGTTTGAAAAAAAAAAGAGTTTAAGAAATAATAATAATAATATATTATAAATTAAAAAATATATATATTATAAAATAATACTTTTATAAATGTATCAAAAAGAGCAATATTCATTTAAGTTCAAATATTGTGGTACAAGAAGTAAAGAAGTGAAGTTTGACAAAGATAATAAAGAAGAAAATAATAAAAGGGTTACGACAAAACCCTAAGGTCAAGCAATAGAGTTTAATTTGAAAATGAACGAAGAAACTAAGGATTCTGTATATAATTCTACGTTTTGGACTAGATGTCCATTTTGTCGAATAGAAGATCAGTGTTTATTGATTTTTAAAAATCTCACAATAATTTGTCCAAAATGTCAAAGATTTTCTACTTTGGAAGAATATCAAGGCAATACCCAGACGCAAATAAAAAGATTGAGGACATAAATCGCAAAACTTCAACAAAAGAGCAAAGCATTAGAAAAGAAATATAAAGATCTCGAAGATCAGTTTCATGAAAAATCAACAAAAAGCAATGAAGAAATTTGGCATCCAAGGGACCACAATGAGAAATTACTTTCATAGATAAAAAAGTCCAAGGTTAAGAAACAAAGACTAAAACTAGAAAATGAAAGTTTTGATAAGGAACTAAAGGAGAATCTATCAGAAAAAAGAAAAAAGAAAATTTGTGCCTAAAAACCCTTAATAAAAAATTATTAGAGCAAATAAAAAATTTAAAAGATAAAGAGAAAGATACCAAGGACAAAGTCAACGATTCAAAAAATGGCAAACTTTCACGTCTAAGAAATCATAACCAAGCCTTACTTACACAAATAAAGAAGCTTAAAAGTGGCAAGAAATCACTAAATGACAAGTTAGAACAACTTCAAGAAGTAGTATCGAAGTCTCCAGTCATTTTAGTCCAAGTTGAAGATAAAGAAACAAATACCGATCCAGTCAAAATTGTAACTCAAGCAGAGGATAAACCTACTAAAGTGAAGACACATGTAGAAGTTGCAGTTCAAACGATGGACATTCCAAATGATGATTCGGTAGCCAACTCAACAACAACAGCGCCTGAAGGAAATCAAGAAACAACCACTAACATGATAAGGGAAAGTCCACCCAGAAGAACTATTTATCGACATCTGAATCACAAGAGTGGAATTTCCAATCAATCTACATACCAGTATCACTTAGAACATAAACGACAAATTTATGTTCCCAAGAATACTGAAGTTTGCAAAATCCAGTCCTATAATAACTATTCATCACAAATTTCCAGATATCAGAAGATTGCACAGAAGATTAATCTAGGATGGTCCGATCAGTTCTCAGTATGACAATTTTGTCTATCACTCAGAGCATCATATTTGTTGGAAACACTGAGAGGGGGGTGAATCAGTATTTCTTAGCAATTAACACCTTTTAATATTTTTCAGAGCATTAGTTAATCTTTAGTTATTATTATTGTTCTTCTTCAGATGATCATAAACAATAATCAACAGTAGACAACACCATACAACAATGCAAAAAGATAAAACAGAGGACACAAAGATTTTTAGGTGGAAAACCCCCTCCGAGTCAAAAACCACCGAACGCTTCTTTAGTAATTGTCTTCTCCCTGTTAAAATAAAATTGATTACATCAAGATTTCAGCTACAACTAAGGGAGGCGTCAACCCCCTAATTCACAGGCTACAACCTATAGGATGCTACTAAACCCTAATATCTTGTTGCAACCAGAAGGAGGCCCCAACGCCCTATAGATCAGACCATAACCTAATGAGTGCCCCAACACTCTGTTTACCCTTTGTTGTCAGAAAGGATACTTCGCTGCCCTATTATTTGATCAGCCACAACTAAATGGACTCCACAAAGCCTTATGCAAGCCACAACTTGCCCTAACACCACCCTACCACCTTGAGGTGTTTTCAGGCCACAACCTGAAGGTGACTCCAATCACCTGCCTTGCACCACCCTGCCACCCTAAAGAGTCGATGGACCGCGTTTCACAATTTTCAGACTGGATCCCCTTGTGCTTTGAATCAATATAGTAGACATGTAAAGAAGATGTTGTATATCAGTGAAATATTGGTAGCCACTGATCACTGCACAATGTTGCACATCGAAGTCACTACTCAACTGCACATCACTGTCACTGCTTAACTGCACATCACTGTTACTGCAGTGCTACACACATAGATCACTGCACGTCTGATCACTGCTCAACATCAATAGCTCAAAATGTTGGCTACCACTGCACGTCACAAATGAATAAGCATCAAGGCTCATGTGCAGACAATCATACTTCACGCTGCTTCATTGTTCCAAACCACTTACAATGTTGCAACCATCTGGCACTGCTATCAAATGATGGCACAAACCAAGGTGCCTCAGGTCATCTCGATGCCCTGCAATTAGTGTTTTCAAATTTTGTCCCCAAAGAGCTACTAGCATATAAGTAAACATTGTTATTTGACTGGTCAAGCCCTATTATCCATCTTCAATAGGTTGTATAACAAAATGAGATTTTCCTTAAAGACCTGCTACCATGTAAAGTCGTGTCATTATGATGGTACACCCTCTAGGTCATCACTATAAGATACATAATACAAATCTATATCAAGTATGTCAAGGTTGTATGTCAATATGTCAAATTACATTCATTATAGTTCTATTGATATGAAGTCAAAGTCAAAGGTAAACTTCATTATGCCAAGTGTCTATACATATCAAATCTATGAGTCAAGTTAATATATATCAATGTGTCAATGTGTGTCATGTCAATAAGCTCATATGATGTTATTGTCATTGTCACAATCATTTTTATTTCACTATTCAATGTATCAAGTCACTAAATGTGTATGTGTATCAATTCACCAAAGATTTGTTAGCACTGCTATAATATATTATACAATCTCATGGAATAGATCATCAAGTCAAGTGTCTCATCATAGAATGCTCACTAAGTCAATCAATACTTCACATCATAATCAAGGCACTTGATGTCAAAGTCATGTAATTGTGCTAAGTCAAAGTCAATATATTGTATTAATGTCATTGATGTCCCATTGCATATAATCACATCACTTTCTTAACATTGTATCACTAGATATAGATAGTGCAAATCCTAACAAGCTCTTAAGGGAAGTGTCACTAGTTTTGTACTTACGTTTGTTCAAGGTGACATATCAAACTTGTCATATAGATGATTACCATGTCATTCAGAATTATAGTATCTTATGTAATTAGCCCATAACTATACTCTCATATGCTAAGTCACTTGTAGGATAGTTATATAGTCATCCTCACTGTAGAAGCTATCATGTCAAAATTAGATCCTCTTACTTGTTCCTCTGCCCTAGTTACTTTCTCATTGCTAATATATTATAGAATGTCTCTATGTCAATAAGCTCTATTGACTATTGAAGGCTACAATGACTGTTTAAGGGTATGTCACTGCACTTGATCCAACTATAGTGAGTGCTTATCAGAACTCTTGCAAGTATCCTTCTTCCACACCATTTGCTTCAATAAGTATTAAAAGATGGTACCAAGAGTATTCTATTGTAAATTACCCTTTATGTCAGTGAAGAACATACTACTGTGCTGCTTGAACCATCAAATGGTTGTGTTGTCACACAAAGTGTCTAGGCACCACGACAACGCTCAAAGTAAGGGTTGTTATTCTTGATCCTTACTCACTCCATTTAGACTCTCTCCTAGGCAAGTCAAGGGGGGTAGTCCCTAAGGTAAATGGATGAGAAAGCTGGTGGAACACAAGCTCTAGGAGATTTTAATGATGGACAACCTGACGAATGTAAATGAATCTCGATTAATTCAGATGAATAGATTAAACGCTAATGTAACCAAGACACAACCACAAGATAAAAACAATTATAGACCAGTGCCTTTATGTTCAATTAATCGTATATTAAGTAAGAAAACAAGTCATCCAGAATAATTTTCCAATATGTGACGAACAGTGACAATCATGAACAATTGATGTAAATGCCCAAAACTTTAACATGCAAGAGATTCCAAATTTAAAATGATCTTCATTTAATGGCCCAAAACTAGAACATTTAACTTTCTCCAACAACCAAATATGATTTAAAACACTTATTGCATCTTGACCATAGAAAAACATGCATTTAATAACACTAAGGAACTTCAAATTTAAATCTTAATTACCCTTGGGCAATAACTAAAGAAGGAAAACAAATCAACGGGGTAAAAAAATCGAAAATTTTAATGGGCCATAGGCCACATTAAAAAATTCAATGTTTAAGCGAAAAGCCCTTAATTTATTTCATTTTATTTCCTTAGTCACCAAATCTTTTTTAGACTTTTAAAATTTTAAAATGTTTTAATGTTTTTAAGATTTTTAGATTTTTTAATGTTTAGAACTTTTTAATTTTTTTTTTTAATTTTAAATTTTTTAGGGTTTTTAAATGTTTTAATTTTTTAGGATTTATTAATTTTTTAAATGAATTTGAATGTTTTAGATTTTTAGTTTCTTTTTTAAAATTTTAAATCAAAAAATGAAAAGTGAGAAAATCACAACATTAAAAAAAAAAAAATGAAAGTGAAAATAGAAAATCGAAATAGAAAGAGAAAATGAATCTAACTAACGCAAGTAAGTCAAAATTGAAATTCAAATGAACATTAACCCTAACCATAATATACAAATGAAAACAAATAAAAAAAAGACTAACTAAACTGAATGCATATGAATAAGTCGAAAGCTTTGGATTGTTATGTATTGTGTGTAGGTTTGCGTGAGGAGTAGAGGAAGACTGCGAGGGAGCTCGGGCTGGACCGAAAAAAACACGTGAAGGATGGAGGTGTAGGTGGACGGCGATGGAGAAGTATCGAGTTGCAACAATGTAGGACGGAAGAGCAGTTGCGAGGGTAAGGATTTGATTGATTTGTATGCAGGTTAGATGGTTGCTGGAGAGCTCGAAGGTAGCGAGGAGGAGCTACTTGGACAGAGGGGAGACGAAAACCACGCGGAGGGTAGCAGCAAAAGAGGACTGCATGAGGAGAGATGAAAAAACACAGGCAGAAAGCAGAGATCTGACAGCCAGACGAGAAAGGAGTTGCGTGAGGGTTTTTGCAGATATATGGCATCGGCAGAGGGTTTTGAAGGTCACTGCTGGGAGGATAGACAGAAGAAAAACACAAGAAGAAACCCAAGATTTTCCAGATCTCATAAAATTTTTCAGGTTTAAAACTCTTAAAATAAAAATAATTTCGAAATTTTCCAGAAAACAACAGTGAAGACAAATTCGAAATTTTTTGCTTAGGAAACCCTAGGCAGCAAAGGAACTGCAGCCAGAAACTTAAGATAAATCCAAGAAGACGAATTTCACACCAATGTGTTTTAATGCTTAGATTTATTAGTGAAACCCCTGAAAATTTCTCCAGATATTTTTTTTTTATGGAATCCACTTGCTTCAGATTTGTTAATGAAACCCTCGCGAAATTTCTAGATTTGAAAATAAATAAATTTAAACCTTGGACTGCAAAATCTGGATATGATCTAATTTGAAAATGGGGCTCTTAGGCTTCTTGTCTAGCTTACAAGAACCTCTCCCACTTCTAAAGCTTGAATTTTCCCAAGTTTATTTGATTAACCAATGCGGAATTAAGAAATGCTTGAAAATATGGGTGTATGCTTGTATTTGTTGTCAATTGATTATTTGCTTTAAAATCTGTTGTTTGTGCTGATATGGGAATGTGCTTAAACTGATATATAAACGCATATAACAGTAAATAAAGCAGCAGTAAAACCAGACACATAAGACAGCAAATTAATTTGGAGTTCACCCACAACTCTTGGCCTACATCTCCGTGAACTCTAGTTAATTCAACTAGGCTCCCTCGGATTACGATGTAAGTCTTTTACAAGTCTTTGACTCAACTCCTGTTGTTCTGTACAAAAACAGTGGGTTCAGATACCATTTTATCCCTTCTGGCTCTTGAAGCTTTAGCTTTTGGCTCTTGGCTTTTGGCTCTTAGTTCTGGTTCTTCGCTCTGACTCTGGCTTTTGGCTATGAATCTTGGCTCTTTGGCTCGGGCTCTTGGCTCTTTGGCTCTCCTGCTTTGGCTTCTTTCTGCCTTTTGCAACCTTCACGCTCTTTGGCTTTTCACTTGAACTTCAAGTGATCCCAAAGGCTCCCTCAGCTGCTCTTTTGCTTCTACGCTGCTATCTCAGTGCTACCTGTTTGTGCTCGGCTTCAACAACAAACAACAACTCAGCCACCAACAATTCAGCAGCTCTGCTCTCTCGGCTCTCTTGGCTCTCTGATGCTACTACTTTCAGCGTGCAGCAACAAACAATCTCTTGGCCACCGTTCAACAACCCAGCAACCCTCTTTCTTTGGCATTCATGGCTTAAAAGCCAAAACGCGCTGCCTGTTGGTTTTCCCTCTCGGGCTCTGCAACTTCCGACCATGTCTGCTCGAATCCCTTCTTTGGCATTCATTAATCATTGCATAACGCCCTTTGAGCAGGCGGCCACCTATTTTTGCCACAAATGAGGGCAATCGGTGCTTGAAATCATTAGTAACAGTGGTTCTCTGTTTACACAGAGAACGCTGTGAAAACATGGGAAATCCGCATAAAACACAATATATCGAACTTCAAACTTTCATAACTGCACCGTATTCTCCCATGGAGTCCGCCTATTGGTCGCTGTCGCTTATCGCAATGGCTCTGTCCCTTTGTATTTCGCAATACAATACAACATGCGGAAATACATATAAAACTGCCTTTCGGTGGATTTGAAAATATATAAAATCTGGGTTATTGCCCCACCGGCTCCAGTGGATCGCATGTCGCTAAGCCTGGGGACCTTCCCTTTTGGGATCGCCGACAGCGCTCCACCGATATCAGCGATCGCAGTCGCAAGTCGCACCGCCCCGGGCCTTTCCTTTTGGGATCGCCGACAGCGATCCGCCAATATTGATGATCGCAGTCGCAAGTTGCATCGGCTCGGGACCTTTACTTGTATACACTGCCTGCCTCTGATCCGACCCGCCGATCCGATCATCGGAGGTCGCTGATCGGGGGTGCCTTCCACCCGACTTTAAGCCTTGGCCTTATGCGATGCGATTTTCTTCATTAAGGCCTTAAGCCCATTTTTCAAAGAATTTGCCTCATTTTCAAAGGAACAAGGGGAGCTTCTTTTCATGATAACTTCTTCATCTGAAGTCCATTTTCGCCCATTCAAGTTGCGTTGGATTCAGAATGAGAAGATCTCTGCAATGAGACTATTTCTGAGAGCAGCCTGCGACTTTCATTTTCCTCTGATTTACAAAGGATGTGTGCCATTTGGCACCTTTCACCTCTTATATGAAGTCTTTTAGACTTAGAGGTTTATCCAGGATCCATTTTTGGATCATGATCCTTGCAAAAAATGATGTTGATGAACCCCAAAGATCTAGATCTTACCCTCCAGGGCCTAGATCTGGACTCTACACAATTTTCTCCTTCAGATCTGTCGCTACAAGACAACAAGAAACACCCAAATGATATATACAATGACCTAAAAAACTAAAACCCAGAAAACCCAAGTCAGAAAACTGAAAATAATTTTACAGATCTATGTACATAAATGGCAGATCTATCAGATCTAGGGAGTGTGAGTCCGACTCCACTCCCAGATCTGATGATCTGAGGCTCTCAACAGCCGGACCTATCGATTTAGCATGGAAAAAATTATTTTTTTTGAATTTTAAAGGAGGTACTGAGCTGAGAACCCTTCATGCATCACCCATAAAAAATATCTTATGATAAGCCCGAGATCAAATTTAAGCTGGACTCTTCAGAAAACACAAATCGGGAATTGGCTGGTTCAACCGAAAACTTCCCCGAACACCTGATGATCTAAAAATCAAGACTTTTCTGCAAAAATCAATTCAACCATCAACATAGAGCGAGAAAATGATAATAAAATTCAGATAAATAGAGATACTTGCTATTATATTCAAAACTTAAATTATCATTCAAACCCCAGCAGCTGAGCAAGATACCTATACTCAAATCACTCTTCAGAAAACTATCATCAATGGTTAAAAAGAAATCTATGCATGAAAATGACACATCTTACAGTATTTCCACGAAGATTAACACCAGCAGAAATTAACCTCAAAGTCTTTCTTGATTGCTCATAAAAAGATTGCAAGAGAGCTTTTTGCTTAGTACACGATCAAAAGATCAGATGAACTGACTGACAAATGACCTCCTGTTTAAAGATAAATCCTCCAATGGCTAGTTCGAATGATCCTCATCAAAGGAATCTCGATCGTTGATGAGGATTAAAATTTCTTTTAATCTCATCCGTCGAAATTTTAAATTATTGAGGAAATTCGAAATTTTCAATTAAATGCATTTTAATTAATTCAAAAATTAAATTTTTGAATTAATTTCCTCAAAATTTTGACTTTGACTTAACCCCAGGGACCAAAAGCTTAAAATTTAGCAAATAATTAATTTACCTTAGTCACCAGACCTCTTAAACGTTAATTTTTTAAGGACCAACGAATTTTGCCTTTGGAGAATTTAAATTTACCTAGGACCTAGAATTAATCAAATTTCTGGCTTAGGATTTTAATTAATTTTGGCCAGAAAATTTAATTAATTAACCTATGAGGGGATAAATTATTTTTCTAACCCTCAAGACACTTTACATCATGATTTTTATATTTTTTATATCTCAAAGGGGAAAACCCATTTGCAAAAGACCCTCACAGACCATCTGGCACTGCTATTAAATGATGGCACAAACCAAAGTGCCTCAGGTCATCTCAATGCCCTGCAATCAGTGCTTTCAAACTTTGTCCCCAAAGAGCTACTAGCATATAAGTAAACACCGTTATTTGACTGGTCAAGCACTGTTATCTATCCTTCTCCAGTAGGTTGTATAAAAAAATGAGATTTTCCTTAAAAGACCTGCTACCATGTAAAGTCGTGTCATTATGATGGTACATCCTCTAGGTCATCACTATAAGATACATAATACAAATCTATATCAAGTATGTCAAGGTTGTATGTCAATATGTCAAATTACATTCATTATAGTTCTATTGATATCAAGTCAAAGTCAAAGGTCAACTTCATTATGCCAAGTGTCTATACATATCAAATCTATGAGTCAAGTTAATATATCGACATGTCAATGTGTGTCATGTCAATAAGCTCATATGATGTTATTGTCATCGTCACAATCATTTTCATTTCACTATTCAATGTATCAAGTCATTAAATGTGTATCAATTCATCAAAGATTTGTTAGCACTGCTATAATATATTATACAGTCTCATGGCATAGATCATCAAGTCAAGTGTCTCATCATAGAATGCTCACTAAGTCAATCAATACTTCACATCATAATCAAGGTACTTGATGTCAAAGTCATGTAATTGTGTTAAGTCAAAGTCAATATATTGTATCAATGTCATTGCTGTCCCATTACATATAATCACATCACTTTCTTAACACTGTATCACTAGATATAGATAGTGCAAATCCTAACAAGCTCTTAAGAGAAGTGTCACTAATGTTGTACTTATGTTTGTTAAAGGTGACATATCAAACTTGTTGTCATATAGATGATTACCATGTCATTCAGAATTATAGTATCTTATATAATTAGCCCATAACTATACTCTACTAAGTCACTTGTAGGATAGTTATATCATTGTTGATAATATCGGCGATATTCGAAAATATCGCGATATTTTCGGCAAAACGATATATCGCCGAGAAAATATCGCGATATTTTCTGTTTTGATAATATCGCGATATTTTCAATATATCGGAAAATATCGGCAAAATATCGGCTATATTTAAAAATTTGAAAAAATTATTTTTTATGCTTGCCGATATTTGCCGATATTTTCGCCGATATTGCCGATAAGATATTTTCTGGACCCTCGCCGATATTTTGCCGATACCGATATTTTCAACACTGAGTTATATAGTCATCCTCACTGTAGAAGCTATCATGTCAAAATTAGATCCTCTTACTTGTTCCTCTGCCCTAGTTACTTTCTCATTGCTAATATATTATAGAATGTCTCTATATCAATAAGCTCTATTGACTGTTGAAGGCTACAATGACTGTTTAAGGGTATGTCACTACACTTGATCCAACTATAGTGAGTGCTGATCAAAACCCTTGCAAGTACCCTTCTTCCACACCGTTTGCTTCAATAAGTATTAAAAGATGGTACCAAGAGTATTCTGCTGTAGATTACTCTTTATGTCAGTGAAGAACATACTACTGTGGCTAATATGATAAAATAATAAGACTTCTGCCTGAACCCTCAAATGGCTGCATTAATAAAGTACCTCAATGATGATCTATACAAGGATGACAAAACATTTGATGACAACGATGTCTGAATTCTTAGAGACAAAATGGCACTATATTGTGCCCTAGTTTTAGGTCTGCTTGAGGACTGAAATTCCTAAATCACAATACTTCGTACAGGATTTGATAAGTGATGTTTCAACAGAGAACCAAGGTCATGGAGTTAATGATCATGCCATGCCTTGCTGTCCTTCAATAGGTCTGTGTAATGTGCTTAGAAAGATGTCCTACTACATAGGTCTGAATCCTAAATTAGTTTATTCAAGGTTATGAAATGGATTCCTTCTTGCTGTTGTATGAGGACCGAGGTCCTGAAGTTATTCTTCTCAACTGAAACCCAATAAACGAAGTCAACGAATCACCAAAGTAAAAGGAAACAAAGGAATCCTAACCAACTCAGATATTTCGCTATTCCTAAAAGTATGCCTTGACTGCATGGTCTATATACACAAAGAAAGTTGGCCAACCAAACATGAAATAGGAGATCAACAAGCAAAATAACTTACCTAAATAAACTGAGTAGAAGAGGACTGACTTTGCTGTCTTAAAAGCTGTCCGAATTCATTTTTTGCCTTAGACGTCCCAACCACAGGTAGGTCGAAGTTATTTCAGAGATAGACACCAAGATAAATCGTTGAGATATGATATGTCTTGAGAGTGAATAGGTCTCCCTTTTTGTAGATTTGTTTTTGGTTTAGGAGGGGCTTCTAAGTGACCGTTGGAGAACTTAGGGAGGGGTTTTAAGGTAGACGTTACAGGGCTTTAATTATTAAAAAAAATGATTTTGTAAGCCTTGTAATTTAATGCTGCCATTAAAATGATTAGATCAGACTTGTAAGGGACTCTCCTTGTAGTGAAGGTAGTTTGATGTTATTCTTTAAGTTAGATGTTTAATAAATTTAATTTAATTTAGTAATTGTAAATAATTGGGGGTTTTAGCCCATAAACTGTGGTCACTAACTTCAATTGTGAATATCTCTCAAACCAGGAGACCTCTCGGGGCGTACCACATATCAACAGAAACATCTTTTCGAGGAGAATCTAATGACATATATCTCCGACCCAAACTCAATGATTTGACCTACCAAAAACCCTCGACAAAGTCGGGGCACATCCTCAGTCCAAGGAACACAAACCCTAGGACTTGGGTTTTTAACCATCCAATAATATAGCTGCCATCTTGATGTAATCCGACAATTACTAAGAAGCATTCATTAACCATTTGACATCAATGACTGGTGTTTTTGGTCAAAGTCAAACCCAGTCAACTCCATGGGTTGACATCAATGACAACACCATCCAACAATATCATCTTGTATCAAGGAAGATGAAAATTCAGAGACGAAAAAATATTCTCAGTAAGTTTTGAGGACAGCTTCTTGAAGAGAGAAGCAATGTTATGAATATAATTCATATAAAAATAATAAATATAAATATAAATATAATAATAATTAATTAACTAATGGTTAATTAGTTAGTAATGAAGAGGCATGTCTTAGAGACATGACCATTCATTAAAGGGCACCTCCCTAGGGTATATAAGCAGACCTTCATTCTCATTTGTAATCATCTCATATCTTACATCAATTCAATATACAATAATCAATATACAGTGACATGTCTTATAATGGACCTTTATGTCTTTGAAGTGTTTTAAATATTTCCGTTGCATATACGACTGTTGGTCGTTACAAACAAGTCCCTGGTTAAGTGGGAGCTTGGGTACATTCCTTTTATAGGAATGGGTACATTCCTTCATTGGAATGGGTATATCCTCCCTAGTTGAGAGGGAGAGATAGACACATCATTGTTGACTTCACTTGGGAAGAAAGAATGGAGGATTGGGTAAGCATTTAGCATCCTGGACATACCTTGGGGTATGCTCCTTGAGAGACAATGATGAGGTGTCTATAAGTCATTGGTCGCGCCAACATTGTGCTTTGATCTTGTGGTGAGATAGAGTTCTTAGTCAAGGCCTTGCTATGTGACAATGTTGGATGATATGATGCTATACAAATGGGTTACCAATCTGACTCTTTTTATGAGATTTTTTTAGATTGCGAATGTCTAAGTACCATGTATGGATTATGAATATCTCCCTAGTTAAGAGGGAGTGTTGAAATATGTAACTAGGTTCAGTCTTCATAATGGCATGTAATCATGATTTTATGTATTTAATGAAAAGAGATATTCATCTCGCTAGCCGAAAATAAAAATTATATAAAACCTAGGATTGAAAATTAAACCCCCATTTAAGGTGAGGGAACAAGATCACGGTCAAAACCTCTCCTTTTTCCGGGGCACCCCATAATCTACATCAAAAGCCCAAAGTACAAACAGGGATAAGCACCCAATCGCAAAATGAATAAAGTACCTTTTGACTAGAAGCCCACCTTCGTTCATGTGTTCTTGCAAGATGGGTGAGAGGCATATGACTGATGCAGGTGGAGGAGACAAATAGTGGCATGCTATCTGCTAGTGTTGGCTGTCAAAGGCTGCTGACTGGCAGGCTGGATGTAGAAGAATAGGAGAAAAATTTCTCCTATAGGGTTACCCATTTTTGGTGAGTAACACTCTTAAAGAAAGCTATAGGAGCAGCAAAGAGCTGGCCAAAAAAGATATTCTATAGGTGATAATGCTCCCTAAAAGATTATGTATACCCTTGTATGAGCGACCTGCAAGCATCCTTACATGCTCTAATGGCGGTCTGTACAATGAACAATGTTCTGCTCTCTTATGACAATGTAACCTATTTTTGCTTCTTTCACCATGAAACACTGCCTTTTCTGATGGCTGTCATTTTCTCTCTGAATACTTTGTGTTTTGTTCATTATGACATGGTTTTGATGTAGCATGAATATTTCTCCCATTACTCTTTCAACTTGGAATTGGTATTTTAGAATATATGAAATGGAACAGCATTATAAGGGCTACCACAAACAAATCTTAGAATACTCAATCAGTGGATTCCATTTGCGCTGATGGTACTGCTATGTGTCTGAAACATTATGAATCTTATCATGAACAAGTCTCCAAGACATCTTACTCTACCCATGATTGTGTCAATCACCCTCATTTATTATAGTATAGTATTGTTAGGTGCTTCCTTTGATTAAGAATTTGTGCAAATGAAGTGAGCACTCTATGAGGCCAATTTTCTATTGTGTCGCACATTCTTCTAGGAGCAAGATTATCACTTAGATCCTAAGGCATTCTCTCCTTAGTGTCATATCCCATCACATAACACCAACTTCATCACTAAACGTCCGTACAAATGTGTAAATACCATGATACCAAGGTTGATCATGTGAGGAAAATATGCAGTATAAATGGATAGGTCATCATAATACCCAAAGATTTTGTCGCTACTATCCAGATGACTCATCATTATCCATCCATGCGCAAAGAACTGTGCAAATATATAAACCAGCATACAAACCATGAATGAATCCCCACACCAATGCACAACCATAATGCACCATCTCAAGCACACATAGTGAAGTCCCCCATGAAAACCATCCACGTGAGTGATGAAAATCACACTTGTTATACCTCATACAATATGACAGCTAACACCATGGAGATAGAAGTTGTTAATATTTTTAGTGTTAATTTTCTTGTACACAACCAAACATTCCTGTTAAAGACACAGGTGCATATAGAATCTTAGGTTGACAAGTTCCTACTAAGAAGAGAGAAAGAGAGGGACGAGAATATTCTGTTTTTACCAGGCTCCTTATATTCGTTTGTTACGATACTACAGTATTTCTGAGATTATATCATATACAAGCTTTTCTTACCCCCCTATTCCTCATGCATGGTTTTAACCTTTTTAATTTTGGATTGTAGAATATGGTTTGCAACTTTGCAGTATTTAGTCCTTTCTCTATTCTCTGATTCAAGTGGTTTATATATTTAGGTCATGTTCTTACGCAATTAGGTGTGTGCACTTCCAGTTAAGCACAGCAGTTCGTAACAAAATTACGTCTTTATATGTCATGACTAATAGCTGGGGCAACAGTATGCTTTTTTATTTGAGAAATATAATGAAATCGTATCTATCTGAGGAAAAGTAAAAAGATAATGAGAAATAACTAATATGGGTATCTTGAAAGAATGGGCATAAAAGACATGCTGACAAGTTTATAACTGTTTGGTTTCAGCTCACAAGTTGACAGCATCTTGAAGGAATGGGCGTTTGAAATTTTCTTCTGATATGGTGAAATCAAGAAAATCTTTTGCACAAACTCAACATTGAAGGTATTATATATATGTTCTTAAAAGGCATATCTAGATGTGTTCTTGCGGTTGAATTACATAATATTTTTTGAATTCGGCAGAATTATATAAAAAAATTTAAATACTTATATTTACAAAAAATGTTTACATCGAGGAAGAAAAAGGCGTAGGGGTATGTGCATTGGATTGGATAATGTATAATGTTACTAATGTTACCAAGGAAGAGGATTGTATAATGCTACTAATTTCATTATCCATTTTTGAATTTTTGTAAAGTCTTGTTGAGTTATATGATAGAAATAATAACAGGGATTCTGGCCTAACTGGAATATATAGTAATGAAGGATCTTAGTAAGAGTAGTGTGGGCGGAAATAACCTGATTTTCATTTTACATGCCTTAGCAGGGTTGCAGTTGTATTACAAATTGTGCATTCAGAAGCTGCATGTTTGAATGCGAAACCAAGGCTATTGTATAAACAACAGAAGGTTAATTTTTATGTTTGAATCTTGTAGCATCATTTCCAACCTTTTGCATCAGAATACAGATTACTGCAATGAACATCGTTTGCAAACTTTGGGACATATTTTGCACATTTTGTTTCGTTGGCATTTTAGAATTGCGCTTGATACTTCTGATTGTGTCTGGACCCTGTCATTGACACAGTCTAAATGAGGTATAAATAATTTGCAAGGGCTAACAGCTTCCACGGACAGAGGTACATACATAGAAAACAGTTGATTACATTAACTTTGATATAATACGAGAATAATATTCTCATTTTACTCACAGACTTTTCGTTTGTGTGCATTGTGCAGGAATCACGAAACTGAAATTTAGATCATACTTCTGATATTCAAAACTGTTACTTTTTCTGCGTAGAAGCTTCAAAAAATAGTTCATCGCTACTAATTCCATTCGGATTCATGATTTATGTCCATATACACAGTAGAATGGATTCCATATGATTGCTATAAAAGAAGTCAAATAGAAATGCATGATTCCTGAAAACAGGGTAAAATTCCCTATCAGAAATAGATGCTGAAAAATACATATAAAAATGAACAATGAATGTTTGCCACTTATAAAAAGAGATGATAGAGTTAAAGCAGGGCCGGAGAAGTTGAAGTTTGATTCAAGATTTGTCGTTTTTCAGAAGCTTGTGGTGTTACTTGCAATGGTTGAATATTTGAGATTTCATTAAGGATATGTAGCCAGTTATTTACCAGGAATATCTGAAATAAGTTTGAAAATATTAATCTGATTAACGATACAAAAGTTTAGCAACTCTGGAGGTGCCCAACACCAAAAAAGTTTTCCATCAAACTGGTGACAATAGAGGAAAAAATGTTGGGAGGCAGTGTCATTATATTTCTTTTCCAAGTAAATTTTGAATTTTGAAATTCAATTTCACAAGGACTCTCATATTATTTGGTTATGCATGGTGAAATACTTCCGTCCTTAAATATCTGAAATATCTGTTTGTTAGTTACTATATAATTCAGTAACTCCATATCTCGAAGCCCTATCCTGGTACATGCAAATATATTCTGGTAGTGGAATGGGTGCATTCACGAGAAACAAGCCCTCATCTCATCCAAAAAAAAAATAAAGTGATACTAAACCACAATCAAAGTGAGTAAGTCTAGATTTAATGTACTAAATTAGTATAAATCAATTTCAACCATTTAGTATAAATCAATCTTAATCACTGATCTAAAAAAAATCTAAAAAATGCTGAGATGGATCAAATCACTTGAGCTGCAAACCCTTTTTATTGACCACTTAGTATAAATCAATCTTAATCACTGATCTAAAAAGAATTCTAAAAAATTCTGAGATGGATCAAATCACTTGAGGTGCAAACCCTTTTTATAGTGCAAAACTTTAAAAAATTGCACCTCCAAAGATTACATCCCTCCAGAGACTTCATAGATATAGGCTAACATATATATATTTCACTTTTTAAATTTCATTTTTGAATCTATAAATAGATACAACCCTTTCAAAATCCTTTGAATACATGGAATACAATAACTTAACATGCAATTCTAACAAATATTTGCTCCATTCAGAATTAACCCTTAAGAAAAGGGTTGAAATGTAAAATAATGATACTTGAAATGCTATAACAAGAAGAATTTAATTTTTAAATTACTTTTATGTAATATATATAGACATATTATTATTATTATTTTAAAAAATTGTTGACATTGAAATAATTTTGGTAACATGAACATTGAGATATTTTATTTATGGATTACATTGTCCACATTAAAGTTCTCTTTTTTATTAATGTATTTTTAAATAAATTTCAGTATTACTTTCCATTACTTTTTCTCTTTGCACATTGAAATATTTTATGTAGTTCATTTATATAGATATGTGTTTTGTTTAAGTTGATATTAAAATAAATTAGTTAATATGGTTTACTTACGTATCCAATTGAAATGTGAAAATATAAATAATATCAACTTTGTTTTTTGTTTTAACGGCTTTAAAAGAATTTTAGAAGTTGATTGAAAATTATCTTATTTTATATGGACATGGAAATATTTTATTTATAACTAAAGATATTTTATTGTAGTTCATTTATATAGATATGTGTTTTTTTTTAACTTGATATTAAAATAAATTAGTTAATATTGTTTACTTACGTATCCAATTGAAATATGAAAATATAAATAATATCAACTTTATTTGTTTTTTGTTTTTTGTTTTAACTGCTTTAAAAGAGTTTTAGAAGTTGATTTAAAATTATCTTATTTTATATGGACATGGAAATATTTTATTTGAATGAAATATTTTTACCATATCTCCTTTGTATTGGATTGTAATACGAACAACCAATAAAACAAGCACAGTTAGAGTGAGGTTATGTTGTATAATACTTTTAAGTAAAACTAACCAAATATGTGTATTTTTTTTTATTATTACAGCGGACATTATTTTTTTTTTAAAGAATATTTCATTTTTATTTTTAAAGGGACTTGTCAACTCCATTTTGAGAATAGATGAAATTACACATGGCCTCATACTGGGATGGAGAATGAATGTTTTTTGACTCAATAACAACCAAATGAACATGCCAATACTTAAAACATAGTTATCGATCAACGAGAAAATGACTTAGTGCTCGTTTTTTTGAGCTAGCAAAAAATCACTCGATTTTGAAAAATGGTGATTCTGGAATACACTTTTTTTAACATATTTTTGCCACTTTAAATTTTTTTATGTATAAAGTGTGAACAATTTTTTTAAATATTAGTGTTTTTCATTTGAAAAGTGCTGATAGAGCATCAACACATTTTTTTTTATGTATCTAGTGTGAATAATTTTTTAAATATTAGTGTTTTTCATGCTGATTTTGAGAAGTGTTGATGGAGCATCAACACATTTTTTTGGAAGGCTTATTTGACACTTTAAATATTTTTATGTATCAAGTGTGAACAAGAATTTTCTAATCAAATAAGTGTGGATAATTTTTTTGAAATGTTAGTGATTTTCATGTTAGTAATATAGAGAGAGAGAGAGAGAGAGAGAGCATACCAAGAATAAAAATAATAAAAACATGCTAGTAAGAACATGTTAGTAGTAACATAAAACATAAAAATAAAAAAGCTTAACAAAAAAATATATTAAAAAAAAAAGGAAAAAGGAAAAAACAAAAAACCTATAAAAATAAAAAAATACCAAAATTAACTGGTAAAAAAAAATATTGAAGAAAAGATTAATGAAAAAAAACAAAAAACAAATAAAAAAAATCAAAAAATAAATAAAAAATGATTTTTTTCAAAAGAATATATAATTTAAAGAAAAACAAATTGATCCACAAAAAAATCTAAAAATGTTTTTTTTAAGTTAAAAAAAAAATGAAAACCTCATACCTCATTACAAAAAAAGAAAAAAAAGATATATATATATATATATATATATATATATATATAAACAATAAAAATAAATGTTATTCTGGCATCAATAATTTTCGATTTCAAGGTGTTTTTTTCTTTTTTTTTGGGGATTTTTTGCTCAAGTACCCATTTTGAGGTAATAGTTCCCATTTGATCAGTAACTATGTTTTAATAGAAAATGTGTCATAAATCAATCATATAGTTTCCATTGTTGACTTTGAGTTATTAAATAAAAGAGATATGAGTTTGTTTGATAAAGTCTTTGAAAATATAAACTATGACAATTTAGACATACATAATAGAGAATGGGAGAAAGAAGAATTTAATTCCAACCCAATTGTTGGTAATTAAAAACAAATTTTCTTTGGGCTAGTTTAGTTTGATTGTATTATTGAGTATTTCATTGTGCATTTAATGGTATCTATCTGTTTATGATGATAGGCGTTTCATTATCTTTTACCAAATGCTCTCTATATTGAATAAATGAAATTTGTTTAAGTGGATTTTCCATTCATTAAAGAATTCATGGCTTTAGGATGTTTGATTCGTATGGTGACCAACCATGACAAATTAATTCATATGTATTCCATTTTTTCTAGAAAGTTATAGGACAAACTTTATTAAAAAACACATTTACAAGTTATTTGTCACTAAATGACTCTAATAACAATGTTTGCTTTCATATGTTAAGATTTTCTAGACCTTTATCAATGTTTAGATTTATGACACTTGAGGAATGCTTAGATTTAGCCTTTAGCAATATGGCTAGATTGACAAAGTATAATGTACTTCTAGACAATGTCATTAGGTCAAAACCTAAATAGGTAAGGATGGTGCATCCTTGCTAGGGTATCATGTACATTGAATCTAGCATTGGGACCTAAAAATTGATCTTTATTAGCTCTAAGGTTACTCAATGTTACCATCTAAAAATGCAAGACCCATTTTTGCATTTTCAAGGCATTTTTCTCAATTGTACTATGATGAGGATATGAGCTTTGGGAGCTCGGTACAACTCATGAATGCTAACATAGTCTTGATCATTAGAGTTGGGAGGGGTGGATATATACACATTAGCATTTTTCTTTCACATGTTTTTGTGTTCATGTCTTTCAAGCAATGTTCTATGATTTTGTTCACATACTTGGAGGTGATGTTGCACATTTGGTAGTAATTCACCTTCTAGGGTGCCTTCTACACATGATGATGCATTTTATTACTTTGAATTGTACATATCCCAAGGCATATGTGATGTATTTGGAAGCATTTCACACCATTGAAGCTTTTAGGAGAGTGCCATGTAATACATCAAGACATTTGGCATATTTTTGTTATCTCAAGGGAATGGTGGAACCACAACTTGAGAAATGTTCTATTGAACTTGGTCCTTTATTATTATTATAATGTACACCATTGGAAGATGAGATTCTTGAAAGGTGCACCAATGAAGGAAGCTACACTTGTCCTTACATGTTTTTGAAAAGAAACACTCATTCTAGCATGTTGTTCTATGAGATCCTCATTGTACAGGCACATATGTCCATGGGATCCACTTTGTAAGGTAGCAATTCCCACCATTTGAAGTATATAGCTTTAAACAAAGTGTTGGAAATTTAAAGAATTCAAGGCTCTTGTGGAGAATTAGACAAAGAAGATAATCAAGGTGTCGAGGACAAACAATGATAAGAAATTCTGCAAGAATGACTTTGAGGAATTCTATAAATAATGTAGTATAGCAACGTATAAAACTTTCCCATACACTCCTCAACAAAATGGGGTTGTAGAAAGGATGAACAAGAGAGTAATGGAAAAGCAAAGAGCATGTTCAATGTTGTTGGACAAGAATTTTGGGCAGAGGCAATGGGTATTGTGTACTACCTAGTAAATTAACCATCCTCATCAGGATTGATTGGAAAGACTTCACACAAGGCATGGATTAGTAAAAAACCCTCTCTTAAACATCCCATAGTTTTTGGTTATGATGCTTATGTACATGTTATAAATGAAAATAGGAGTAAGCTTGACAATAAAGCTAAAAGTGCATCTTTATTTGTTATAAACATGGTTTAAAATATTATACGCTTTGGAATCCAAAAACTAGAAAGGTTGTTTACAATTCAGATGTGTTGTCTTTAGAGAGGTCAAAGGTATTGTCAAACAAGAAGTTCTACCAAGGGTAAATGATCCCTCAATTATTTTGGATATTCCACTGGACAATACGTATAACGAACATAGTTCGTATATTCAAAAGAATGCTCTGACACCAATGTAACAGACAAAGTTTGTATACCTGCAATAAACTTCAGAATACTTCTAAGTCAAAGACATCCAGTGTAGGACAAGTAATGTATATTAAATATTATATAGAAGAATTGGTATGAGTTGATTACAATGAGAGTGAGGGCCTGCTTATATACCCTAGGTAGGTGCTCCTTTACTAACGGGCATGTCCTTAGAATATGTCTCATCAATACTAACTATTAGTTAGTTAATCATTAATTATGATTATTATTATTTTCATTATTTTTATTATTTATATAAATGTTATTCATAACATTACCTTCCTCTTCAAAAAGCTTTGTCCTCAAAGCTTACTGATGGAAGGGCATGATCTCTTTTTTTTTTGAATATCTTCTCGTCTCTAAACTTTCATCTTCATTGATACAAGACAATATGATGTTCTAAGTGATAAACAAAATTATCAGACTGAGAATGAATCAGACCATCCTAGATTAATCTTCTGTGGAATTTTTCGATCATTGAAATTTGTAATAAATTGTTATCATCAAACTGGATTCTCCAAACTTCGATATTCCTTAGAACATAAATCTATTGTTTATGTTCTAAATGTTTCAAATATGTAGACTAACTTAGTTGTCTTCTCTTGTGATTCGAATGTCGATAAGGAATTCTTACGGTTTGACTTACCCTTATCACGTGTGTGGTAATTTCCTAATTTACTTGAAGTATTGTTGTTGTTGAGTTGGCTACTGAATCATCACTTGGAATTTCCATTGTTTGAACTGCAATATCTTAATATGTTTTAATTTCTATTGGTTTCTCATCTTCATGAGTTATGATATTGATTGGATCGATATTTGTTCTTTTATCTTCAACTTGAATTGTTACGACTGGAAACTTCAATGCTTCTTCTTGAGTAAGTTGTTCTAACTTTGTCATTTAGTGCCTTCTTGTCACTTTTAAGCTTCTTTATTTGTATAAGGTTTTGATTATGATTCCTTAGATGTGGAAGTTCATCCTTTTTTGAATCATTGATTTTGTCCTTACTATCCTTCTCTTTATCTTTTATACTTTTGATTTAGTCTAATAACCTTTGATTAAGGTCTTTTAAGTGCAAATTTTTTTTTTCTCTCTCATAGACTTTCGATAAGTTTCTTCTCATAAACTTTCATTTCTTATTCTAATTTTTCCCCTTATATTTTTGCACTTCTTGACCTTCTCAAGTAATTTCTTATTATGGTCCCTTAGACACCAAATTTCGTTGTTACTTTTTGTTTATACTTTATAACACTTATTTTCAAGATCTTTATATTTTTTTTCCGATACTTCATTCTTTTGTTGTAATTATATGAGTTCTTCCTTTAATCTTTTTATTTGCATTTGCTCATTATCTTGACATTCTTCTATACTAAATAATCTTCCACGCGTTTGACAACTTAATTTGCAAACAAATTTTAATATATGTATATCCAATTTTGTTTAGACAAAATGGACATTTAGTCTAAAATGGACATTTAGTCCAAAATGTTGATTTGGTTATAGGATTCATCTTTCCTTCTTTCATTTGTTGATTATAATCCATTCTTTTTTGTTCAAAAATTTGACCCCACTTCTATTTTTAATCAAAATACTGTTATATATATATATATAAACTCTTCCCTGTTTTTATTTTTATGGAACTTCTTTTTATATATATTAATTTATTTTTCCCTTTTATATATATCTCCTAACCACTAAAATAAACATTTGATTTAATAATAATTTGATAATTACTTAAAATTTCACTAGGCCATAATATATAACATTTTTTCAATATGATAACCTTTTTCCTTTATATGTCTTGGTTAATTAAACTCACTCGCTCGTACAGATTGGAAAGAAAATGTTTGCACAGAATTGTTGATTTGTGTATGGATGCGAGCAAAAGTGTATGGACGTGTTGGTCAACCTTTCACTCCACACCTGGTTATTCTTCTCCATTGTGACTATAATTTTAAGGCAAGGATTATTGGATGGAAAAATTATGAATGGCTATTATATGTTTGACAATGGTTTAGAATTACATCGGTGTGTACAGTGATTAGATATTACTACACATATTTGGTGTGAGTCACACAGACAGGAACATGGTGAATAACCGTGATAGCACAAATGAATGCGATTTGATTTGTTAGTCACTCTATACAACGCGACGGTGACGGAGGATACAGCCTCGTACAGTTAGACGATGATTTTCAGGTAGCAAGGTATTAGGGTGGCAACGCCAATTTGTGCCACGGCCTGCAAAGGGTGGCTGAGGAGTAGAGGAGTAGGTTGGCAGAGACTATGGTGACGGGTCAGTCGGCAAGCGAGGGTGTGCGACAGGTAATTTTTGCTTTCTCGTTTGTTGCTTTTTTATTTTATATTATTTTTATTAGCAGTAGTATTATTATTTTGATATTTTTTAATTTTTTTCAGTAAATTTTTTTTTTTAGTTTTTTTTTTAAATATATTTTCTCTTCTTTTTTAGTTTTTTTTTAAATATATTTTCTGTTTTTTTAATAGAATCTTTGTTTAACTCTTTTTATACACATTTTTAATGTTGATTTTTTATTTTTTATATTATATATATATATATATATATATATATATAGCCAAAGGCTTGGAAAATTCTTCGCTTAGCTTCGTTGTAAGATACAGTTGTGTCTGAGGAGGATTTTGGAGCTCTGAGACGAAACGGTAAAAAATACGCGTGAAGCTAGGGTTGTAGAGGAAAATCAATGTTGGGCACCATGGAGGGGCGAGAGGGAGGGAGCTCTACTCCCTCCTATAGGCAGGTAGTCTCCAATAGCTTCAAGAAACCACTGGGAGTTGAAACCGGGAGTTCAGGAAAAGGGAAACAGGAGAACAAAAATGCACAAGGGCAGGAAGATAAGGAGGAAGAAGTCAGAAAAGAGAAGCAAATAGAGGGAGACAGTCAGAAAGTTGAGCACAGAAGCCGAGGAGGACCATGTAAACCTAGGGTGACCATCACCCCGAGTGGTGTTAAGTGATCCAGTGCTAGAGGCGCATAGGGAGCACATGGCAAATTATGCAGTGATATGTAAATTCATGGGGTTATGGCCTACGGAGAAAGCTTTAAATGCATGGATAAGGAATCATTGGAAACCTAAGGGAGACATAGATCTGCACCTTGTATCCAAGGGTTTCTTCAGAGTCGTTTTTTCAAACATAGAGGATAAACACAGGGTGTTTGAGGGAGGGTCGTACTTCTTTGCTGCTGCAGGCCTTTATATGCGGCCATGGATTATGAATTTTTTCCTGGAATGGGAGACATTTACTTCGATTCCGGTATGGGTAAGACTCTATTCCCTACCTCTGGATTATTGGCAACCAGAATCATTAAAAGCCATAGGAAATAAGCTAGGGTATTTTTTGAAAATATCAGAGGCCACACTGAGAGGAAAATACACCTCCTTTGCACACATATGCATAGAAATGGACCTTTCGGGAGCTCTACCGAATGAGATAATTCTAGAAGTTTATGATGAAGAATGGGTGCAGGCGATGGACTACGAGCATGTCCCTTTTTGATGCCACAAATGCCATGAATATGGGCACCTCTTCAGAGATTTCCCTTTAAACAAAATCGAGAGTAGTATTAAAGCCACCTTAGGGAAAGAAACGGAAAGTTTCACCAAAATGGGAGGTATAGGTAGAGGAGGGAGAAAGAACCAGAAGAAATACAATGAGGAAAAGCAGCTTAGTCAGAATAGATTCAAGATTTTAGAAGAGGAAGAGGGGCACAATAAAGAGTACCAGGAATTGGAGGATAGCCAAGTAGAAAAGGAAAAGGAGGACAACATGGAGAATAGACCTGAAAACAGCCAACACAAGGAGGATCACCTGAGCACAATGGAACTTGACAGGGACCAAGAGATGACCCCAAGCAAAGTGGGAACGGAGGATCATGATCTGCAGGATATTCTTGAAAGGGAACATCTCGATCTAGAAAAGTTCCTGGAGTAGGGACAAACCAAAGGAGTGGATTCATTACCTCAAGAGGAGTTTAACAGAGTGCAACAACGATTCCTCTAGAGAACTCAGGAAAAAGGTGCGGGGGTCAAAAGAAATTATGACAGGCAGTACAACGGAGGGGTTAAAACGATGGGGGCAACAATGGGACAAGCTTCCAAGAACCCAGGTAGGAAAAGAGGAAGAAAAAGACAGAATGAGCTGCTGATAGAGTGTGGGAAACTCATGATCAACTCAAGTAAGATGAAAGACCTAACTAGTTATTCATTTACGAATATTTCTTAATGAAGCTTACAACATGGAATATTAGGGGTCTAGGAAGCAAAAGGAAACAAAGAAATCTCATTAATAGAATGAAAGAGGAAAAACCAGATATGATATCTATCTAGGAAACAAAATTTTCAATAGAAAAAATAAGAGAAATACACAACAAATGGCTGATTAAATATGAATATCTAGAAGTTAAAGCAGATAAAACAACAGGAGGAATTCTCACACTTTGGAACCCTCAAAAAATAGGAATCCTAGATGTTGAAGCATCCAGGAACTATCTTTCAGTGGTCATACAACCTTTGGGGGACAAGGAAGTTTATTTAATCACAAATGTTTATGGTCCACAAAAGCCTGAAGACAAACTTAGGCTTCTTACCTCACTGGAGGAATTAAGAGAAAGGCATTCGGGTATCCCCTGGATTCTGGGAGGGGACTTTAACATGATCTGATCCCTATTGAAAAAAAAAGGTGGAACTAGATCACTGGGCAGGGATTCCATAGCATTTCAGGATTTCATAAACAACATGAGGCTAGTAGATACAGAGACAAGTAATGGTATCTTCACCTGGAATAATAAAAGGGGAGGAGAGTCTCAAGTGGCCTCAAAACTAGATAGATTTATTATCTCGGAGGACCTCATCCTTATAGGCCTTGACTTGTCAGCTATGATACTCCCTTTTGGTGGCTCAGATCACTGGCTTATAAAACTTGAAGTGTCCTTTATAGGAACACCAAGAAACAGACCTTTCAGGTTTGAAAACATTTGGCTTACCCATCCTGACTTCATTAACAATATTGAAAAATGGTGGACAGAGGATATGCAAGTTCAGGGCACTAAAATGTTCCTTCTGCAGTAGAGATTGAAACACATCAAACTAAGGCTTAAAGATTGGAATAAGAATGAGTTTGGCAACATCTTTGAAGCCAAAAAAGTAGTTGAGCGGAAGCTACAGGAAATTAACCAGATCCTCATCACAGATGGATTCAAAAAAACGAGAAAGGAACAAGCTAACTATCATCAACAGGAATGGGAAGGATTATGCAAGCAAGAGGAGATATTCTGGAAACAGAAATCGAGGGTACGATGGTTAAAAGAAGGAGAAAGGAATACAAGGTTTTTTCATAAATCTACCATGGATCACAGATCTCATAATAGGATCTCAAAAATCCAAGATTCTCAAGGAAATCAACTCAATACCCACAAAGAAATAAAAGCTGCTCTAGTTCAACATTTCCAAGGAATAGCAGAGTAACCTCTCATAAACAAATCACAATTCATCAATGACTTTACAAAGCATATTCCTAAGCTGGTGACAAGAGAAGATAATTTTAATCTAAACAAGCTAGTGAATGAAGAGGAGGTTAGCGAAGTCATCAAAGAGATGCAAAATGGGAAAGCACCAGGTCCGGATGGTTTCAATGTTGACTTCTTTAAAGCATGTTGGGACATAGTCAAGCACGATATCCTCGATGTGGTGGAGGACTCAAGGAAAAACAAAACCGTTTTGAAAGCACTCAACACCTCTTTCATATCCTTGATTCCAAAGTAGGATAATGCTATAACACCAGATAGATTTAGACCAATAGCATTATGCAATGTGGTGTACAAAATCATCTCCAAAATAATTGCAAACAGGCTTAAACCCCTTCTTCCAACTCTCGTGTCTGAGGAGCAAACGGGATATGTGGAAGGCAAGCAAATTCTCAACAACATCATTCAAGCTCACGAGGTGGTTCACTCACTTAAGAGTAATAGGCAGGCAGGAATGATTATACAACTTGATCTAGAGAAGGCTTATGATAAACTAAGCTGGGCATACATCAGGGAAGTTCTAATAGCATATGGCTTTGATCATAACTGGGTAAGATGGGTAATGGCCCTGGTAACCACTTCCAGTTTTTCAATCCTGTTAAATGGTTCACCGTCCAAAACCTTTAAACCTTCAAGAGGTCTTAGACAAGGAGACCCACTCTCTCCCTTCCTCTTTATTCTCATGATGGAAGGGCTAGGCAAAGCTATCAAATTTGCCAAAGCAAAAGGCAAAATCCAAGGTCTCAAACTCACCCTAAATGGAGATGCTCTGACCCATCAACAATTTGTGGACGATACCATGTTGCAAGGTATACCCACGGTCAAGGAAGCTCTAGCCTTCAAACAAATATTGAGTGACTTTGCAAAGGTTGTGGGTATAGAGGTAAGCCTTACCAAATCAAAGATTTTCTTTTTTAATACTGACATTGCTATTCAGAGAAATATATCTAGAATTCTTGGCTTTCAAAGAGATATGCTACCCTCCAAATATTTGGGAGTACCACTAACAGACAAACCTCTGAGCAAAGAAATTTGGGAGCCTGTTATTAATAAACTCCAAGACAAAATCCGGAAGTGGACAAATAGGTCTTTGAATTTAGCAGGAAGACTAGTGCTCACAAAAGTTGTCCTCCAAACGGTCCCCATATTTATGTTTTCAGCCCTTCCAGCTCCTAAAGGAGTTATGCAACAATTCAGATGGGGAAAAGGGGAAGATAAAAAAAATGGGCTTTGCTAGCCTGGGAAAAGATCTGTAAAGCTAAGAAACATGGAGGATTGGGACTTGATGACCCTGAAAAACTAAACAAAGTTTTAGGGGCAAAACTATGGTGGAGATGGCTAAAAGAATCAACTTCCCATTGGGCCAAAATTTGGAAACAGAAATATGCAAAAAATTGGCACGAAATGGATCATATTAGAATGTCAGGGCTCATCAAAGGCTCCGACATTTGGAATAAAGCCTGGGAAAATAGAGCAATTGTTCAAAAACACAGTTTCTGGGAAATCAGAGATGGAAACCTTGCTTGGTTTTGGGAAGATAAATGGCAACAAGAACCTAAACTGTTTAGAGAAGAATTTGACAATCTCAAGAACGATACTAACAGAAAAGGGTTACTCAGGGTAAATGACTTTTAGGATTAGGATAGAAGCGAGGGAAAATGGAGAATATGGAAGAACCTGGTATACAGTGACGAATCCTCGTTGAAGGCACAGGCAGAAGCTTTAACAACCATCTTGGACCAGAGAAGGATTCTGACATCAGCATCTTTAGACCAACTGAGATGGGGCAAAAACAATGAAGGCAACTTTAACCTCAAGGAAGCCAAACGTATGTCCCTTGGGTTTGACTCTCCAAACCCTAATAGAGTATGGAAGGACCTATGGTAGAACCAAAGCTGGATGAAAATCAAACTCTTCATGTGGTTAGTGCAACATAAAAAAATTCTGACTTGGGAAAACCTGAGGAAAAGAGGAGTATCCGGTCCATCTAGATGCCAGCTATGTGAACTACAAGAAGAAACTATGGATCACCTACTCAACCTCTGCCCTTTCACATCCACCTTGTGGAATTGGGTAGCTTCAATATTCAAACAAACTAACAGGGACATGGGCAGCATCACCAACACTCTAAAGAACTTTCTCTGATAATGAAATAATCAACACAGTTTGGGCTTTAGTTCCAGGCTTTCTAATCTGGGATGTCTGGAAAGAACGTAAAAACAGAATATTCACAACCAGGAAAGGTTCCTCCCAGAGCATCATGGCTCAGATTACAAGACAACTCAATGAGACGATAGGAACCCTCATAAAAGACCCCCCTGAGAACAAACCTAGAGATTCATATGTGCATATACTACTGCATTTGGGTCTTCAGGGGCTTTTCCCCCTAGGCAAAAACAAGGATGTAAGTCACATAACAGCGGATAAGGATTTCTAGCAACCTCCCCCTCATGGTTTCATGAAATGCAATATAGATGGGGCCTCAAAAGGAAATCCTGGCATGGCTGGTTATGGAGGAGTCATAAGAGATGAAAAGGGTTTAATAGAAACTATCTTTCACAATCATCTGGGGAAAGCCACTAATAATATGGCAGAGCTCATGGCCCTTAAGCAATGCTTAGAAATCTTGAGGGACTCAAATCTGCATAATACCATAATTGGAGCTGATTCCGAATTTATTATTAATTCGGTCAAGAAAATTAGCTTTGACTCAGCTCCAGACAAAGTTTCGAGACATTGGCGACTTCTGCAAGTCTATCAATGTATTCAATCCCACTTGCAGAATATGAGGATCCTTAGTTTTATACATGTACACCGAATATACAACAAATTAGCGGATATCTTGGCTAATGAAGACGTACTCTGTTCTAAGAGCGATAAAAAATATGACTAGACAGAGATCCCCCGGGGAAGATTAAGGGAAGAGTGTCTTCGATAGGTGACTTCTGACAAGGATCTCTATCAGAGCAGGGGTAACAGGCAAGATGAGGCCTAATGGAAACAAAGGAATAGTTCATGAAAATAAGCGAATAGGATGTCAGGTACTCAACCAATATCTATCATTGGTCTTCAGGTGGGAAAGTGCACACTGTAATCTACAATATACTGATATAATCTTCATTTGAAACCAAAAAATGATAAATATGGCCTCTCAATTAGCAATGTTAGGAGAGTCGTTATCATGTTGGCAGATAGGCAGAATAGAAGCAATCCTGTGGATTTCGCGGGGCAAACAACACAACAGTTAATATGCCAAACGGACCCAAAATTCACATAAATGATGACTTTTTCAGGCTTCAGGTCCGTAAGAGTTGTTAAATCCTGAGCTAGTTTCTCAACTAGGTTGGGATCACGTGCATCTGGGGGGTTTCGGGCGATCAACATGCTCGAAGGTTATCCTCCCAGGCGGACCCGAAATATTTTAGTTAGCTGACTCATAAAGCTTATCAGGTCCGCTTTAAAGTTTAATGGGTGCGCAGTTTGGCTCTCCGAAATAGCTTCCCGGCCATTTGATCTCGAGAGGCAAATCGTATGGTTTTGATGTGGGTTGGCTTAATGGTGGTCTCGTTGTTTGGTTGGGTGGGCCTTCAACCCGGTTTGTGGGCCTTGGGCTCATTTACCTTGGCTTAGTGTGGCCTGAAAAATCTAAAGACCACAACGCCTTCGGGCTTTTTGTATACTATGTAACTTGTTTTTTGGGTAAAATTGAATAGAAGGACCTACTCTTATTTCATCAAAAAAAAATGGCCAAAGGGTTGATGGCGAAATGTAGAATCTCCAAAATGTTTAGTGAAATGCTTCGATTATGACAACAACAAGGTTGACAAAAATTGATGGCCAAAGGTCGGGATCTTCCAATGTGGCTCTAATACCAATGTAACGAACAAAGTTCGTATACATGCAATAATCTTTAGAATACTTCAAAGAAAGAGACATCCATTGTAGCACAAGTAATGTATATTAAAGATTATATAGAAGAATTGGTATGAGTTGATTACAAATGAGAGTGAGGGTCTACTTATATACCCTAGGTAGGTACCCCTTTATTAACAGACATGTCCTCAGAAAATGTCTCATCAATACTAACTATTAGTTAGTTAATCATTAATTATGATTATGATTATTTACATTATTTTTATTATTTCTATAAATTTTATTCATAACAATTCGTCATAATAGGTTTGGTAAAATTATACTTTAAAATTTGAAATATATACTATGAGGTTTATTTTTCCTTAGACATATGGATTTATTAAATTTTTGTTTTATGCATGCAATATGTAAAATTAAAAAAAAAAAAAAACAAGAAAATATAATCACTCACAACCATAACAACACAAGATATTCCCCGGAAATCCTTTTGGGAGAATACTAGTTGGAAGGTGAGGCTACATTTTTCTCTCTTTCTCTGAATGGAAATGGATGCTAGCACAAAGAAGTAAGACCTATGGCCCATGGGTTGCTACACTACACAAATACTCTCTCTTTTCTCTCTCTATCTATCTACTCTCAGCGACTATGCTCATCTATGGAAAAAAATGTCTCGAATAAAATGGAACATTTTTTCATCCTACTAGCTCAGTTATAAGACAACACAATAGCCTACTAGCGGTTAGGTTTGACTCTTTCAACTCTTAACTAAAGTTACAATATTGACTCTTCCAGAGCCTTCTTTATCATGATCACATGACTGGCCCATTTCCCATGAATAATAGGGGCTAACATGGCATCCTCTAGACATAGGGTAGTCAATTTCGATAGGTGAACTTCTACGAGGCATAACTTTCCAATATGAACTCTGATTGAGGTGATTCTTGTTTCCTTAGAAACGTATTGGCATGTAGAGTAGGGAATCTAGGTCAATAGTAAGGTTAGGATCACAAAAAATGTTCATTTGAGGCCTCAAAATGGATCCTAAGGTTTTTGACTCAAATTTTTCCAAACTAGGATTGTTGGTAAAAGTAGTCTTGTGCATTGATTCCTCCACTTTTTCCACTCTGAAAGCATAAATATAGATGAAAAATAAGATAATTATCCAATATAGATCATATTTACCCATTTTTTGAGGCTTTTGGTCCCCAAAATCTTCTACTAAATGAGGTGAGGAAAATTTTTCCTTCATTATGGGAATTTTGAGGTAAAAAATGGGTTCTCAAAACAAAAACAAAAAAATTGTACTAACAAAATTAAATTTAAAAGAACCAATAGGATTCAGGATGATGTCATCCACAGGGGAAAATGTTTTGGAGGGAAAAGAAAAAAACTAATTTTTTTAATTGTATTTTTGGCATATCTCCTTATAGGTTTACTCGAATGTCAAGTGTAGACACCCATTGGATGAGGAATTAAATTCCACATCCAACGAGTACCCACTCTGCATACTTTTGAATAGAGTGTTTTCATGTATTTTCATTTTTTTGATGTGGGATTACTCATAAGTACGCAGGGTGGGTACTCATTAGATCTAGAATTTAGTTCTTCCTCTATCGGGTGTCTACACTTGACATTTGAGTAAACCTATAAGGAGATAAGCCAAAAATACAATAAGAAAAGTAGTTTCCTTATTTTTCTTTAAAAATTCATAACTCTTATTTTATTATTTTAACTAATATTCTATTGTTTTCCTTAGGAGCCTCATTTTAGACCTCGAAATTTTCCTAATGCACCTTCCCTCGAGTGTAACATTTGGCCTTGCTTGCAAGTTCTCCTTTCAACCCAATCTACCAATGGTCATGTTTCCCCTATCTTATAGTGTTGTTCATGTTGCCCCTATCTTAAGCATCTAGTGCTAAGTCCTCTATAGAGAGGAAGACTTGTTCCTCTTCCTAGTCTAGCATGGAAGCCTCATTAAGTTTCATATTCTCTACATTCACCACTAAGTAAATGCACATGTATGGGGCTAGATTAGGTCTACAAACATTCTCTCCAACCTTTATTTCAAAGGGACCATATCACAAAGCCTTTATTTTATTACTATGACCTTATAGCCTCTCCTTGTTCAACTGTAACCATACTCTATCTCCCACCTTGAATGAATTATTTGTTATGTGCTAATAATGCCTAGCCTTTTATTTTTTCATATGCAACATCTCCTTTACTTATATATGGATCTACATTTTTGTCTCAATAATTTTTTCCACCCTTGGGGCATCCCTCATAAGATCCTCCCTCACTCCTCCTTGTTGCCCATATGTAATATCCAAAGGTGAAGTTAGTGAATATCTAAAAAAAATTACAAATGTGGACTTACCAATATAAGTATGGACTACTCTTTTATAAGAATATTGTATATACACTAGATTTTCATCCCAAGTTTTTGGATGCTTTTGATTGTAACCCCTCAAAAGATGTGCCAAGGTCATGTTGACTATTGTTTTCTCATCTATCTATGGATGGAATGTTGTTTACCTCTTCAACTTAGTATCCATATTCTCCCACAATGTAGTCCAAAATGTGCTAATAAATCTTGCGTCCCTATCTGAAACGATGCTCATTGGTATCCCAAATGGCACCCAAACCTATCCAAACAAAAATTTTGTTGCTTCTTGCCCATTCATGGTTTTTTTCAAGGCATTAGGACACATTTCTTACTAAACTTTTCAATTACTACAAATAGGTAGTAATGTTCCTTGGTTTTTGGTAAACCTCCCACAAAATCCATGGAATTGATTTTCCAATGACAAGTGGGTATAGGAAAGGGATGATATAGACCTTATTTCATGTTACTAGGATTGTTGGTACAAAAAAGTGTGCATTCTTTTATGAACCTAACTACCTCTTTTTGCATCCTGGGCCAGTACACATCCCTCTTTAAGTTGGCCACTACCTTCCCTACACCAAAGTGTCTTGCAACCTTGGAGGTGTGAGCCTCCTTGACCAACTACAATCACTCACCTTTAGGAACACATAACTTATCTAGCATGTAGAGTAACCCATTCTAGAGATGGTAGTAAAATATGTTGTCAGCATTATGCACATGACTCTACCTCTACAATTGCTAAAACACATATTTGAAGTCCTCATCCTCTACATATGTTTCTTTATATGCATCATGAGTGAAAGGCTCCATGTGCATTACAGTTCCCAAAGTTGTGATCTTTGTTGTGGGTGGCCTTGAAAGCATGTCGACCAACTTGTTCATGTTGACCTTCTTGTACTTGATTACCAAATGAAACGAATGTAGAAACCCCATCAACTTGTAATACCTAGCATGTTGTAGCTTACTTTGGGCTTGCAAGTATCATAACGATTGTTGATCTAAGTGGATTACTATCTCCTTTCTCATCATATAGTGTTTCCACTTCTTCACAGCTTGCACCATGACATATAGTTTCTTGTCATGAGCGGGGTAGTTGATAACCACAAGATGAAATACTTCTGAAAGGTTGTATACAGACCTTCCTTTCTACATCAAGATTATGAAGAAACGCAATCATGTTGAAACATTCACTCCGCGAAACTCCTTTTGTCTCTAATCAACATCATCAAAAAATGACAAGTAATTCTTTTAATGGTTTTCACAAACAATTTCCAACAACCCCAAATATACTTTGTGATATATTTGTCATCGTGAATTTTTTAACTTTCATCATGTAAAGTGAAAATATGAAAGGACTATGTGATATTTTAGGAAGAGGTTGTCATATAGACAAGAATGGAAAATGATCGAATGAATTTATATTAACATCAACAAGCCTTTTAAATAATAAAGCAAATGAAATGAGGAAGGGAAAAATATATCCAAACTCAGTATGTCTAACCACTTGTAAAACCCTTTAACTTCTTTCAACAATAGGTTGCCATAATATATTTGGGTGAAGCTACATGTTGAGCTTATTACTTAGGTGCCTTGTTATTCACAACCTTCTTCATATTTATTTCTTTTTATCATTAACTTCTTTGTATGCCATGAATCTATCAGTGGATGTATATAATTCACTTTAGGAATGAGTCTTGATATTACATAGAATACTTTCATAGCAAACTGGGGTTTCCATTTTCTTTCACCAATTTTGATTCTTTGTTAACAACCATGTTTTGTTTGCAATAGAGTTTCAAATAATTATCAATATTAATGACTGATGGTTAACCCATATCACATGCATGCAAAAATCATGTCAAGTTTTGATCCATAGACATATATCCAAATTTACTATAACTCTTAAAATATATCGACCCTGATTTGGAGTAAACTACAACACTTGGGAATATTTTCTTTGTTGTGTATAGCACATTAAACAATTTGAAAATTTGAAACAAGGAACTTCAATACTTTACAAAGAAAGAAAAGAATTACTCTTATTTTTGGTACAAATTGTGGTTGCTTTAAACCAAGAGTTTCTCTACCACAAAAAGAGAAAAATTTGAACCATAAGCCTTCTTCAATAGTACTCAAAGTTAAGATACAGTACTCGGGAACAAAGACAACTTCAAAAAAATTATCTTTTTTACCCACAAAAAAACGAGAATTTCAATCTGGTCCATGAATTGAATAAATGGTAACTCTTTTTAACTAAGAATGATAACTTATGAAATAGAATATGGTTGCAAGGAAAGAAATTTCATGGAAAATTCAAGTATGAGTAGTGAACGATGCATACAAATTATCACAACAATAAACTCCGACCATAGAAAGTATCACATCGTTTTTAAACAATTTATTTTGAAAGATAAAACCAAAGAGAGGGGAGAAGAGAACTTGAAAAATACATTGTCTGGAACCTTTTAATCATTAGCAATAGAATGAGAAACTGCAATCAAATTGTAATCAATAATAACCTCTTGAAACTGTGTAAACCAGATTTTATACCTCTTGAGCAAGCAGTGCAGCGTTTAGGGCCAAGAACAATCCAAAACTATATAGAGCATAGCATAACCATCAACCAAGAATGGAAAATTGAAACTAGAAACTCAGGCATGTAAGCAATAAGCACTTCCCAAGGTTAGCTAGTTGCAAATCCAATGTAATAAGGAAACATTCTAATCGAGTTAATGCATGGGCAGAGTAGTGGCCATGTCAAATCCCAATAGTAGATCCGGTTCGTTGATTAATAACACAACAAGTGCCAACCCTCATCGAAATTTATGTCAGCCATATCAAAGTTGTATACAATAAATGTGCACAGGGTGGCGAGCAATAGTCCCGTATTGTTTCCCAAGTTTACAATGCTATACCATATTAGTTCCAAAGCGTATAATCTCTCATGTATAGCAATCACAAGTGTGTGCCTAATATTTCATAGCTCATTTTTGTATGATTTTTGTATGCTTTTTAAGTGATAAATATTGAGAAATGGTTATAATCATTCATTTCAAGTGCCAATATATGAAAATCGCATTTTCCTCTTTTTATTTTTTTTAAATGTATGACAAAATATACATGTACATGAATTGTAGGAGTGTGCATTTTAATCAAATATTCATCTTTTTTTCTCCATTCAATTTCCATATTGTAAATGCATCTCTCATACCAAAAGTTCACTATGAACAAAGATGGATAAGCGACATGTAAAGTATAACCACATGTTTACATAACACAATTGAAATTTTGCATATTTTCTTCTCTAAGGGACCCCACCTGCTTATGTTATTTATTATATTTGTGTAATAGTAGAAACTTTTGCTATACTTTACAATTTTTTAAAAGTCACAGGGGTGTATGTGTCAATAGCATATTTTCAATGAACCGTGATACTAATTATTGTAGGAAAACTCTATCAAATGCAAATAATCCTCACACTTGGATGGTTTATCCATGATATACGTTCTTAACATGTCACTAGTCACTTAATTGACTCTTTTGTCTATCCATTTGTTTGTGGATGATATACTATGCTAAAATTTAGATTTGTCCCTAATCTTTTAAATAATCCTCTCCAAAAGTTTGAAGTAAATTTTCGATATCTATCTGAAATAATTGCCTTAGGTACTTCATGCAACCTAGAAATTTCCTTCATGTATATTTCTACAATATTTTCTACCTTGTGACTTAGTTCCATTGGAATAAAATGGGTAGCCTTTGTCAATTTATCCACTATCACCATTATTGAATCATGTTGTCTTGTTGTCCTCGACAACTTAATAATATCAATGGTTAGCACTTCCTCTTCCCACCTTAGGATTGGCAATGGTTGTAGCAAACCAGTTGTGTGTACATGCTCATATTTCACTCTTTGAAATTCCATACACTTAGCTCTGTAATCAGCCACATAGTTTTTCATTCCCATCTAAAAGTGTTGGTTTATTATTATTGTAACTGTTTTCTAATAACCAGGATGTCATGCATATGGAACATACTTAGGAACATACTTTGTTTGTATACACAAGTATTCCATCTTCTCTTAGCCTATAGTCTTTAAATTTTTGTTGTACATCTCCCTGTTATAAGCCTTCTTTTACCTATAGATAATGTTGGCCTGCAACAGTAGCCTCTAAAACCATATCCTTTAAATTTGATGTATGCATATTAAAGCTTGTAGCATGCACAATATGTTCCTTTCTACTAAGTGCATCAACAACTTTATTATTTTTCCTTTGTTATCCTTAATGTCAAAATCATACTCACTTAAAAATGTTAACCATCTTGTTTGTCTGGAATTTAAGTTGCTTGTTAAAATAAATATTTCAATCCATTGTAGTCTTCCATTGATTCAATTTCTTCCCCATTAAGTAATGCCTGAATTTTTTCAATGCATGTACTATAACAACAAGCTCCAAGTCATGTGTAGCATAATTTTTTTTCCTATATGGTTTTGAAGGGAAATTGTGACACCCAAATATGGCTCACCAATAAAATATCCAAAATACCTGGAATATAAAGATATCCATAAAGATTTTGTAGATGGGGCACTTGGATCGAGAGAGATGGGAGGTAGGTTGTCATCGTCCCACCAGGGCACATGCCAGGAGATGTAGTAGCATGCTCCCATAATGGTCTCAGAGTTACATGCAGGAAGTATAAAGGAACTTCACAACCCACCATCCTCTCACTAATATAGCAAATCCACCACCCACTGCATCTGTTATTTGATGGACCCTTGTCCCCTCACTTATACGGTGAATCCACCGCCTGCTACATCTATTATTTGATAGACCCAGCACAGGGAGAGAGGATTACACATCCCCTAAGGAAATTCACTCACCTAGTGAGATCATCTCATCACAAGGGTACATTAAAAAGGCATTTGATGATTATCATGCAGAGCAACATTGCAATGAGATGTTTCTTAATTGGTGGCCTTGGCATTATCACCCCAACAACTGTCTGCTTCATCTCACACTTTACGCCATTGGCATGGGCTTTAAGAATCAATTATTTTCTAGAGGTAGGTGCATTTTATTTATTTTTTCCATATGTGGAATGGTTTTACTCCCAACACAGATCGACAAAATGTTAGTTTGGTCTTTCATTTGTTTAGGTTCAAGCTTAGGGGAGGCATGCAAAAATAATAAGCAGGTGGCCGCTATTTCCCTCACTCCTTTAGTTTCTAATTCCAACATTTTTTATGTTAGATATCATTTTGGGATTCAACTGCGTTAAGTAAGTCATTCACATATGACCATTTCCATGAGAGGTAGTCGTAACTGACTAATTTCTCATGATTTTTGAATAGTTCACTTAGCACTCATTGCATCGGGTGATGCTCACAGGGGTGAAGAAGTGGGATTGAAACTAGTGAAATGAATCACATAGCATCAATCATCACTTCCGGGGCTTGCACTCGGTAACCAGGACTTCCCAGGAGGTCACCCATCCCAGAACTCCTCTGGCTCAAGCGCGCTTAACTGTGGAGTTTTTCCCCACAATCAAGCCCACTTAGCTTGCTACCCCATTTGCAAAACCTTAGCAAGTATTGTGCCTCATGAACCATTCAAGAAGAGATCCCTTGACTCTTTTTGAATTTAAGTATGGGGGTTTACGCAGTGCATTATATTAGATATCATTTTGGGATTCAACTGCGTTAAGTAAGTCATTCACATATGACCATTTCCATGAGAGGTAGTCGTAACTGACTAATTTCTCATGATTTTTGAATAGTTCACTTAGCACCCATTACATCGGGTGATGCTCACAGGGGTGAAGAAGTGGGATTGAAACTAGTGAAATGAATCACATAGCATCAATCATCACTTCCGGGGCTTGCACCCGGTAACCAGGACTTCCCAGGAGGTCACCCATCCCAGAACTCCTCTGGCTCAAGCGCGCTTAACTGTGGAGTTTTTCCCCACAATCAAGCCCACTTAGCTTGCTACCGCATTTGCTAAGGTTTTGCAAATGGGGTAGCAAGCTAAGTGGGCTTGATTGTGGGGAAAAACTCCACAGTTAAGCGCGCTTGAGCCAGAGGAGTTCTGGGATGGGTGACCTCCTGGGAAGTCCTGGTTACCGGGTGCAAGCCCCGGAAGTGATGATTGATGCTATGTGATTCATTTCACTAGTTTCAATCCCACTTCTTCACCCCTGTGAGCATCACCCGATGCAATGAGTGCTAAGTGAACTATTCAAAAATCATGAGAAATTAGTCAGTTACGACTACCTCTCATGGAAATGGTCATACGTGAATGACTTACTTAACGCAGTTGAATCCCAAAATGATATCTAATATAATGCATTGCGTAAACCCCCATACTTAAATTCAAAAAGAGTCAAGGGATCTCTTCTTGAATGGTTCATGAGGCACAATACTTGCTAAGGTTTTGCAAATGGGGTAGCAAGCTAAGTGGGCTTGATTGTGGGGAAAAAATCCACTGTTAAGCGCGCTTGAGCCAGAGGAGTTCTGGGATGGGTGACCTCCTGGGAAGTCCTAGTTACCGGGTGCAAGCCCCGGAAGTGATGATTGATGCTATGTGATTCATTTCACTAGTTTCAATCCCACTTCTTCACCCCTGTGAGCATCACCCGATGCAATGAATGCTAAGTGAACTATTCAAAAATCATGAGAAATTACTCAGTTACGACTACCTCTCATGGAAATGGTCATACGTGAATGACTTACTTAACGCAGTTGAATCCCAAAATGATATCTAATATAATGCACTACGTAAAGCCTAGGTTGGGCTAAGAAATAATTATATCTAGTTGAGCATTGATTTGACAGGATCATCTTGTTGAGACCATTCCTCTATAAGTGAATGGTATTGGGAGTAGTTAGTGTAGGCTTGTTTATATTCTCATTGTGCTTTCTCTTAATTTCCTAATCATTCCTAGTTCACTAGCAGCAAGTGTCACAAGAAAAGATGGGGACTAGGTCTCCTTACAGTTGGTGCATCCTGGTGAAGAATCTAGGGCAAGTAGGAATGATGTGATTCTTCTTTAACTTGATAACTATTTGTGAGGCATTTTAATTTTCTTCTTAGCACAATCTTCTCTTTGACATTGATGACCACTACGTGTCAACTACTCATAGCAATACATCCCCCTTTTTTGCAAAAGGGATAGCACCTAATCGATGTGTCTGTGTTGTCCAGCTTTCATCATCTGTTAGGATATTCCGACACATAGGAAATAGTTAAGTACAACTTGGTCTAGTGTAGAGTTAGGTATAGAGTTAGGTAAAGTGTGTTTCTTTACCGTTGTACATTTTGTAACTTACAATCCGACGGTCACGATATGTAGTGATCCGACGGTTCATTCTCTCCTCGGTATTACCGACACTTGATCCATGGCTTGACATCTGATTGGTCCATGAATTATATTTAAAGCGCATGGAGGGTCATTTGTAGGGTAATCCGTGCATGAGAGAAACATATGTAAATTTTCATTCTTTTACTAATAAATTGCCTGAAGTGGCCGCGTTGGCTCAGGTCGTGGACTGTTTCCCTCTTTGAGGGTTTTAACCACGTCAAAATACTGGTGTATTGATCTGCGATCTGGTTGTGAGTGGTGTCCTTTTGGTGTTCTGTCTGAGGAACTTACCCTGTAAATTCTTACATGGTATCAGAGCTATTTGAGGGCCGCGTCCGTTGGTGATCCAAATCTGAAGCCGGTAGAACTACATCCGACTGCCGTTTCCTAGATCTGCTGTTTCTGACTGCTTTCGGGCCGAGAGGACTGCTCTGTTGTGTTCGGAGCATCTGTTCTAGTGAGGAACCCCTTTCGTTTCACGCGAAAAGGTTTCCGGTAGCCCTAGCTGCGTCATTTTTAAGATCTGGAGGTATACAGTGTTTATTTGCAGTTTACTGTTATTTTCTCTCTGTTTATTTCGGTTTCGGTTTATTTAGCATTTTTATTACCGGATCTATACCTTTCATTTCTGCGTATGCTCTTTGCCCTGCGACTCTATGCGATCTGGGAAAATCAGAAATAGAAAGGAAGGATTTTTCTCATGCGTATGCTCTTTTCCCTGTGCCTTAGGGTGTTCTCGGAAAATCAGAAACATTGAGAAAAAATATTTAGTTTCCGGCCAAAGCTAACTTTGAGCCGCAAGGTTCATTTTTGAAAATATTTAGTTTTTCGGCTAAAGCTAACTTCGAGCCATAAGGTTCGTTTTCTTTGCATGTCCGTGTTGGGTTTTGTGTTTTGTGTTTTGTAGGGAAAAAGAGCTTTCTCAAGGCAAGCACGCAACCCAAAGCACCCCCCCCCCCCCTCTCTCTCTCTCTCTCTCTCTCTCTCTCTCTCTCAAATTTTTGTATAGATCAATTGGTTCAAAGCTATTTTAAGAGAATAGAGGTCTTGGGTTCAAGTATCCATTTTGTGGGGGCGGACTTTTTCATTTCCGCACATTCCCGCACTTCGTCGGCAACTTCAACAACCTTTTTTCAAAAAGCCATAACTTCTTCATCCGGAAGCCGTTTTCAGAGCCGTTTTTTTTAAACCAGCCTAATTTTTCGAGATCTATCCATTGGAACACTTATTTTCAGCATCTTTAGCTTCAGTTTCTATTGAAATGGAAAGTCAATACCAAGTTACCCTTGACAGCACCAACTACTTCCAATGGTTGGCTTACATTGAGGATTTACTTAGAAGTAAAGGTCTCTTCAGAATAGCCTCAGGCCAAGAAAAGAAACCGAAGGATGAAGATAAGGCTGCTAAATGGGAAAATAGGCAAGATCAAGCACGTGGACTGATAGGGATGTCTATTTCTCCAGATCTTAGATTCCATATTGCAGAAATTGATTCTCCTGATGAAGCAATGAAACAAATCAATAAAGTTTTTGGCATTAAAAATGAAATTAGAGCCCATCAACTTGAAAATGAGTTGCTTACATTGGATCCTAATAATTTTTCTTGCATTGAAGATTTCTTGTCCAAATTCAAGACCCTTAGATATCTTTTGGAAGGTGTTAAAGTTAAGAAAGAAGATAGTAATCTTATCTATTCCATTCTTACAAAGTTGGGACCAGCCTACTCTGTGTTTGTTTCCACCTTCCATTCTACAAGAGAAGCCTTCATTTCTCAAGGAACAGACTACAAGTCCCCTTCCTTTGACTCTTTTTGTGATTATTTAATAAGAGAACAAGAAAAAATCTTACACCTTGGTCTTCTTAATCTTGGAAACTCTTCCAAGAAAGCGTTAGCCGCCCAGCAGCAACCAAATTCAAAGAATCCCAAGAAGTCATATCCTAAAAGGAATGGTCCTAAACCAAACAAGGGTCCTAAGCAATTTCAGCCCCAAAATGAAAAATCATTTCAACAAAATGATAAAACAAATAAAAACAAAGGGAAGAAGACTGATAGACATTGCAATTTTTGTAATCGAGATGGCCACTTAGAATCAAAATGCTTTAAGAAGATGGAAGCCTTGGAAGCAGCAATGAAGAAGCATAACATCCATTTGGGGCAATCTTCAACTTCAACTTCATCTTCAGAAATGGCACTTTCTGCATGTGGTTGTCAAGCATCTCGGTCTGGCTATGCATTAAATGTATCTTCTTCTTCTCATTCTCATGAGTGGCTCATTGATTCTGGAGCTTCTTATCACATGGCCAAAAACAAAGCCATGTTTTCTTCTTTAAATGATTGTAACACCAAAAATATATATGTTGGTGATGATAGATCTCTTAATGTTGTAGGGACTGGAACTGTTCATCTAGACAATGGTCAGTTTAATGATGTATTATGTGTTCCAACCTTATCCTGCAACATTATATCTGTATATTAGATAACTCATTCAGGTGAAGGTAAAATCGTTGAATTTTCACCTCATGATGTTGTAATCAAGGACTTAAGAGATCCTAAATAGATTTTGGCTACTGGCATTGCTGATGATTCCACAAAGTTGTATAAGTTTCACAACTTTGGGTCATCAAATCTTCCCTTAGTATTTGTTGCTCATAACGATGAAGTGAGCAAATTTTGGCATGAGCGATTTCTTCACTTAAACTATCGCTCCCTTCAGCATCTATGTAAAGAAAATATGGTGACAGGTCTTCCTATGGTATCTTGCAGAGATGGTGTTTGTTCCGGATGTGTACTCGGAAAACATCATCGGGACAGTTTTGAAAAATGTGCCTCTTGGCACGCCTCAGGCCCTTTACAGCTTGTGCATAGTGATTTATGTGGTCCACTTCCAGTTACAGTGTCATTCTCTGGCTGCAAGTATTTCTTAACTTTCATTGATGATTTCTCCAGACGCACTTGGGTATACTTCTTAAAACTCAAGAGTGAAGTATTTAACCTTTTTTGGCCTTCAAGGCCTTTGTTGAAAAACAATCTGGACATCAAATTCTTAAGTTAAGATCTGATAATGGCGGAGAATATGTTAAAAACACATTCATCAACTATTGCACTGAGAATGGAATTCAAATGCAACATACTGTTCCATATACTCCACAACAAAATGGTGTAGCTGAAAGGAAGAATCGCACCTTAAAGGAAATGGCTAATTGTATGTTACAATCTAAAGGACTTGGTCTTAGTTTTTGGGCAGAAGCAATTAACTGTGCAAATTACATAATAAATCGCACTCCTACTAAGGCTTTAAAGAATATCACTCCAGAAGAAGCATGGAGCTCAATCAAACCAGATGTAAGTCACTTTCGTGTTTTTGGAAGTGAAGCGTGGGCCCATATTCCAGATGAAAAGCATAAAGCTTTAGAACCTAAGAGTGAGAAATGTACTTTTGTTGGATATTCTGAAGATGTCAAAGGCTATAGACTTATTCCATTTAAGTCCAAAAATGTTATCATTAGAAGAGATGTAAAATTTGATGAAAATATATCGGCCTGCGAGCCTAGTCCGGCGGTTGTGCCACCTCTCCCTATCTCTTCTACTTTTGAAAACATTTCTTCTTCAGATGATGAAAGTGATGATGACAATCCTCCCCCACCATCTCAGGATCCTCCTTCAGCTCCTGAGCTTCCAAAATGGGTTCGTGCTACTCGAGATGCAGCAGGTGATCTTGCCGGTGATCCTACAGATCAGCAACATACACGTTCTCAGTTCGAGAGAGCCTCTTCTTTACTGGCTCAAGCTCCAGTAAATTATGATCCTGACACCTTTGCAGAGGCTTCAGGCCATCCAGATTGGAAAGCAGCTATGAATGAAGAATATCATTCATTATTGGCAAATGATACATGGGATCTTGTTCCTCCACCAAAGGGACGAAAACTTGTCAAATGCAAATGGGTTTACAGAACCAAGTATGGACCAGATGGGAAAGTTGATAAACATAAAGCTCGTCTTGTTGCTAAAGGTTTTTCACAGGTTGAAGGCATTGACTACACCGAAACCTTCTCCCCTGTTGCCAAAATGAACTCTATCCGCCTTGTTCTTTCCCTTGCTGCCTCTTTCAAATGGGAAGTCCATCAGATGGATGTTAAATCTGCCTTCTTGCATGGGGACTTGCATGAAGAAATCTATATGGAACAACCCATTGGCTTCATACAAACAGACTCCAGCCTTGTATGTCGACTTAAGAAATCCCTTTATGGTCTCAAGCAAGCTCCTCGCGCTTGGTATGCCAAAATGGATAGCTTTCTTTTAGAATCTAGCTTTTCTAGGTGTCATTCTGACAATACTGTCTACACCAAGAAAGTGGGCAACTCTCTTATCATCCTTGTTCTTTATGTTGATGATCTTATCCTTACTGGTAGTGATCCCAACCTTATAAACCATGTGAAGTCTAGCCTTAAAAGGAAATTTGAAATGACAGACTTAGGACACTTACACTATTTTCTCGGTCTTCAAGTCTTGCAATCCAAGGAGGGTATTTCCCTTTCCCAGTCCAAGTATGCTTGTGATATTCTACGTCATTTTCACATGGAAGACTGTAAGCCAGCCCCTTCTCCCTTTCAGTCTGGAGTCAAACTTTCAGTCACTTGTACTTCTCCTGAAGTTGATGCTACATTATACCGTCAACTTGTAGGAAAACTCTTGTATCTAACTCATACTCGTCCTGACCTTTCCTTTGTTGTTGGCCTTGTTGCTCGGTTCATGCAAAACCCCCGTGAAAGTCATTGGAAAGCAGCTAAATGAATACTTCGTTATGTTCGAGGTACAGTTCAGTTTGGGATTCATTACAGTGCCGAAGCATCTCCTCTATTGGTTGGTTTCACTAATTCTGATTGGGCTGGTGACCCTGATGATCGGAAGTCTACTGCCGGTTATGTGTTCACTCTTGGTTCAGGACCTATTACATGGGCTTGTAAGAAACAAGCTGCCATTTCTCTTTCTTCAGCAGAAGCAGAGTATCGTGGTGTCGTAGAAGCTAGTAAGGAAACCTTGTGGCTTCGTCAGATCCTGTCAGAGTTTGGCTTTCAGCAGCAGCATCCGACTACACTTTGGTGTGATAATCAAAGTGCCATTCAGCTATGCAAAGATCCAGTCCAACATCAGCGTAGCAAACACATTGAACTGCACATGCACTTCATCAGAAAGCTCATTCACGACCATGTTCTTGAAGTGCAATATTGTTCCACAGATTATCAAGTTGCAGACATCTTCACAAAGGCTCTCACAGAGGCGAAGTTCACTAAACTTCGATTTATGGTTGGAGTTCAGGAAGTTGTCACTAAGGGGGGATAGGCTCTAGTGCCTCCTTCCTTCTCCTATTGTGTCATATTTGTAAATCCTTCAATCCTATCCCAAGTTGTTCTTAAGGGGGGATGTTAGGATATTCCGACACATAGGAAATAGTTAAGTACAACTTGGTCTAGTGTAGAGTTAGGTATAGAGTTAGCTAAAGTGTGTTTCTTTACCGTTGTACATTTTGTAACTTACAATCCGACGGTCACGATATGTAGTGATCCGACGGTTCATTCTCTCCTCAGTATTACCGACACTTGATCCGTGGCTTGACACCCGATTGGTCCATGAATTCTATTTAAAGCGCATGGAGGGTCATTTGTAGGGTAATCCATGCATGAGAGAAACATATGTAAATTTTCATTCTTTTATTAATAAATTGCCTGAAGTGGCTGCGTTGGCTCAGGCCGTGGACTGTTTCCCTCTTTGAGGGTTTTAACCACGTCAAAATACTGGTGTATTGATCTGCGATCTGGTTGTGAGCGGTGTCCTTTTGGTGTTCTGTCTAAGGAACTTACCCTGTAAATTCTTACATCATCAACCTAATCATTATTTTATAATGTAAACCCATTCTACATGTATTTGATGTAAATAATCTTAGCAGATCTGTGTCATGTATGTAATTTCTTAGGTAAACCTATTTTTCTAGTGACGATCTACATTCCGGGTGTTTTTTGTCTCACCGATCCATACTTGGATGGTATACATAGTTTTCCTTCAGTCTTACCCTAAAGCCGGAATGAATTTTGTCACTGGGATCTTAGGCAAGTCGTAGTGTTCTAGATCGAGTCTATGTAAAATTGATTTGAGAATAATCCTAACTATTTGGTTAGGTTATTTATTTTATTACAAATTGTTTGGTCTACTGATTATATTTGTGTCTCAGAAATGGGTAGTCTATGAGGGTCTATTACAAATGGGTTTTCCCCCTTATGATGTAAAAATATGAAAATCATGATGTAAAGTGTCTTGAGGGTTGGAAGAATAATTTATCCCCTCATAGGTTAATTAATTAAATTTTCTGGCCAAAAATTAATTAAAATCTTAAGCCATAAATTTAATTAATTCTAAGTCCTAGGTAAATTTAAACTCTCCAAAGGCAAAATTCGTTAGTCCTTAAAAATTAAATTTTAAGAGGTCCAAGTACTAAGGTAAATTAATTATTTGATAACTTTTAAGCCTTTGATCCGTGAGGTTAAGGCAAACTCAAAATTTTGGGGAAATTAATTCAAAAATTTAATTTTTGAATTAATTAAAATGCATTTAATTGAAAATTTTGAATTTCCCTAAATATTTAAATATGTCGACGGATGAGATTAAAAGGAATTTTAATCCTTATCAACGTCGATATTTCTTTGACGAGGATCACTCGAACTAGCCGTTGGAGGATTTATCTTTAAATAGGAAGTCATTGGTCAGTCAATCGATCTGACCTTTGAATCGTGTTCTTAGCAAGAAGCTCTTGTGTAATCTTTTTTCGAATGATAAATTGTTAGACACATACATGGCAGCAACAGAATATGAATGATAAGCATGAGAGTACATCTATTATTGACAAATGATATACATTTATAATACATGGTGTCACCCTTGGATTCATATTTCAAGTGGTCTCTTGGACTCCCTTTGGATGTTCCGCTTCCACACCAACCCTTAGAGGATTAGGTGTCCAACATTCCCCCCCCCCCTAATCGGAAGGGGTATTTATGAGTCCAAGAAGAGAGCTGTAATACAAAATGTGCAAAAATGCATGGCAGCACTAGGCTAAATGTGCTCTCTGAAATGTTGGTATCAAGGGAGGTAATTTAAGGATGACCACCAACACTGGAATGCTTAGTGCAGTTCCTGGAACTCTTCCAAGTTTGGCATGAAGCTCAGGTCTTCTATTAGAGGAAGTGCTCCTAATGTTTTGAAGAGGGAAACATTCAACCATGAAAGGGAGGTCTCAACCTGTGATGGTTTAAGGATGACCAACAACTCTGGAATGCTACTCTTCCAAAACTGGCAAGAAGCTAAAGTCTTCTGCTAGAGGAAGTGTCCTCAATTCTTTGAAGAGGCATCACGAACTGAAGGCACGCTCAGGGGCATATTTGTCTCTGGCTACAACTCTGAATCTGGTATGGAAGGTTGTGGCTCAGGCTCCCTTGATGTGGCTTTGAAGCTTGTAGATGACCATCATTTCCCCCCCTCTTAGACACAAGGTGAGATGATGGAGAAAACTCAACTGCAAGATTGTTCAATACTCTAGAACAAGTTCTGACATATGACTGAAATATCTTCTTGGCTATTGAAGCCCATTTCCAAGAAATGATCCATCCAAGATGAATCTTTTTTCTTGCAGGAGGCTTGTTTTTGAAGCATCTGTTTTATTGGTTTTATGACAATGCTTACATGGATGAAGATCAAAATAGTGATCTTTCATATGGCCAACTCAATCACAGTGTTGGCATTTCACATTTTGTTGTTGTTGCTGTGGAAGAGGAGCAGAATCTGAAACAGTTGAAGGTGAACTGTCATGAAGAAATCTAGCACTCTGAAACTGGATGGGCTTTGAGTAATCTGGAATGTGAAAGGACATGTCCTTGTCATATCGAAGACTAGTTCTGTGCTTGTTGTGGACAAGCTCTTCCCAAGGTCGGATGACCGACTTGGGAAGTGCAGACTGAATTTATGCATCTGCATATACAACTGCTCCTGAGAGGGGCTCAATGATCTGATCAATTTGCTGCTTATGGGAGTCTGTTTCAATGTTTTGAACAGAAATGGGTTCAGAATGATGACTCCATTGTTGTAATTCTTCCTGCTGCAGTTGAGATTCAAGCTGCAAAAAATCAATCTGTTCTTGTGCATATTTGTGAGAGTGTCTTTGCTGAATTTAAGTGTGCTTTCAGCAATAGACATGATTAGAGTTCTCAATAACTCTAATAAAGTGGTAATTTTATCCATTTTATCAACAACTCAAACTCAACAAAAAGGAGATTCAAAAAACTTGGATGCTTGAGCTTGCTATACTGCCTCACAATAATGACCAAGGGAAACTCCAAAAAAAATCAAGCTCTATGTGCCCAAAACATGAGTGAGACTTTGATGGTGACTGCAATTTTTGAAAATGATAACCAATTTTTTTTTTTTTGAAAGACTTCCAACTATAGAATTCCCAAAGGACAAGCCCGACTACTCAAATAATGGAAGACCCAACTCAGAACTAACTTGGAATTTTAGAAAAGAGATAAATAACTAGCTCCAAATACTCTCTCTTTTAATGAAGAATTCTTGTAAAAACCATATACATAAACAATACCGAAAACTGAAATCTTCAAGGACTAATGCAGTTTGTTTTAACAAAATATACCCAACGCTGAATGTGGGAAATTGTACCAAGACTCTGAAATTTTATGAGGTAGCTGAATTCCCAGGGATCCTCTGACAATCTGTCTTGACAAGGAAATAATCCTCCCCTTTCTTAGGTTGTGCAACATGACCATATCTAATGCAAGGTTTCTCAAACTTCTCATGTCTAAGCTCCTAGTCGATCAAAGAAGCCAGAGGAACCAAGTGCTACCATGTTGGCTGGAGTGAAATTGGAAGTGATGACGCCTGCTACAAACGCTCCGGATGAAGGGCGCATTGTTGTCGACTTTCAAATGCCACCCATTTTTTCTCCGGATGTTCGGCCTGGCAGACCTATAGATACAACAGTTGTGATTTCTGAGTAGTTGTTTAGCGTCCTTGTGAGTTCTGGGGTTATCAAATTAAAGGAACTATCAATATCAAAGGGACAAGCAGCTTGGATGGCATACTTGGATATATATTGTCTCGATGCCGATGGTGCTATGTTTGATGCTGCTTTTCTTGCAGCTATTGGTGCCTTTGCACACTTTCTGTTTCTAGCTGTTTCTATGACAGAAGAAGGAAAAGTGATTCCCATGTCTGGAGATACTTGTTCTGGAAGATGGAAACAAAGAACAACCTAAAGTTCAAGAGCAAAGGCAGTAGCTGACACTAGGGAAAATTTTATTTTCTTTGACATGCATGTTGCACAAGAAATATATATTAGTAGATCCTACAGCTGAAGAAGAAAAGATTTTCCAGACAACTATCATTGTCGTGCTTGATCTTTTAGGATGTTAATGTGTCAAGCCAATTGGATGTTAACCAGGCCAGGAGGAATTCACGAAGTGAGAGATCTGGCAAAGGGCGGAGAAGAAGGGAAGTTGTTGAACAATGTCGGATTGATTAACAAAGGTGGGGCCAGTACATTACAGATGAAGAGGATGAATGTGCTACGGGAATGGCCCCAAGATCGAGTAACAGGAGGCGTGCTCGTAGAAATAAGCGAAACAATCTGAACTCTTCTCATCATTTAGAAGACTACTACCAAGATGAACTTGCATTCCATTCAAATCAGCTGAGAAATGAAAATTGTGATGATTTTGATCTTGAAATGGCATTATCCCATGGACTGGCGTTGCGAGTCAAGATATGTGAAGTTTTATAACAGCGTGGAGAAACTAGAATAGTTTATAACAGGCAGTGGATAGTGGTATAATCAGACCCACAGTATATATCTCAGGTATACATTACCACCAACAGACAGACGGTGCCAATGGACAGCGCAGAGTATGGTATGATGGGTTGGTAACCGAGAGTCGGGTGGTTTGTGGAGGAAGGAGGAAGCGATGCGGGGCAATACAACCCAGATGTTTAACCTTACACCACTGGTGAATATACGTTATAACCAGGCCTGACACACTGACAAAGAAACGACCACCTACATACTATTCGAGTAGGCACAAAAACTGAGAGGTAAATAAATGCAATGCAGGAAGAGCGTTACTACGTGAAGATGTGAGTAGAGATTGCAGCTAGAATTTAGTTGAGAAAACATTTATGAAATATAGAATTGATGGCAGAACTGACCTACACAGAAAGGCCATAAAACAAGTGGCTCAAATACGAGCAGGGAATGATATCGGCTGCTCTGATACATGTTTGTATTTAACATAAAGAAATACTTTGGGGTTAATTTTTGTTGGTGTTACTCTTCATGGGAATACTGTAAGATGTGTTGTTTTCATGCATACTTTTTTCTAAAGTCATTGATGACAGCTTCTAAAAAGTGATTTGAGTACGAGTATCTTACTGAGTCGTTGGGGTTTGAATAATAATCTAAATTTTGAACATAATAGCAGGTATCTCTATTTTTCTGAGATTTATTATTATTTTCTTGCTCTATTTTTAATGGTTGGATCGAGTTGTGCAAGGAATTCTTGATGTTAGATCCTCGAGAATTAGGGGAAGTTTTTAGTTGGACGAGCCAACTCTCGATCCGTGTTTTTTGAAGAGCCCAATAAAATTAATCACGGGCTTATCATAAGAATTTTTTTTTTGGTGATACACGAAGGGTTTCAAGTTAGCACCTCCCTAAAATTTAAAAGTTTAATTTTTTTTGTGCAGTATAATGACAGATCTGGCTTATTAGAGCCTACAATTTGTAAATTTTGTAATTATTTTTCTAACAAGGGTTTTTTTGGGTTTTTATCATTGTATATATCGTTTCGGTGTTTTCTTGTTGTCATGCAGCTACAAATCTGAGGAAGAAATTTGTGTAGAGTCCAAATCTAGGCCCTCGAGGGTAAGATTTGGATCTGTGGGGGTTTATTTGCATAATTTTGCAGGGATATTATTAAAATATTTTGCAGTCCAAGGTTTTCAAAAGGTTTTAAATCTGGAAAATTTTATAAGGGTTTCAAATAAATCTGAAGCAAAAGGATTTGACATTTTAATCAGAATTTCTGGGGTTTTCTAGCTACCATTTGTCTGAGTTTTTCGATCTTCTGGTTGGATTTTCGTTTTGCTGCAAAATTTTGAAAAAAAATTAGGAAGGCTCACAGCCTTTTGCTGTTGCTTGCATTCTCCATTAAGTCTACAAAAGCCTCACGCTCCCTGTCTCTGTCTTCTCCTTGTTGTTGTGTTTTCCTCCATTTCTGCAAGCCCTCTTTTCCATCCCTTTGCTGCCTTCTGCGTGCATCTCTCCCTCCTTCAAAACTCGCAGCTCCATTCAACTATTGTCCCACGTCTCCTCTCCTCTGTCATTTTTTCTCCTTCATCCCCATCTCTCCTATCTGTAGCCCTTCCCTTCGACCTGAATTCCAAATCTGCCAACCCATGGCCTTTGCTCCTCGGCCTTCATTTCCCAACCCTTCACGCCACATCTCCAGCTCTCAATTTCCATAGTTGCGTCCTTCATTCCCATCTGTTGACGATGCTCTGTCCAGCTCCTAGCCCATCGCTGCAGCTCCCTCCTCCTTCTCTCATCGACCTGTGCAAGTCGACTTCCTCCATCTTTACACCCCCGCAAACCTGCACACAGCAAACTCTCAATTCATTTAACCTTTCTTTATTTTCATTCGATTTTTATTTCATTTTTATGTATGCGTTAGGTTAGGTTAGGTCTTATTTTTATTTAGTTTAGTTAGTTCATTTTTCATTTCATTTTTAATCTATATATGCGTTAGGGGTTTCGATTTATGTATCTTTCATTTTTTGAAATTCAACCTTGTCTCGATTTTTTTTTTTTCATTTGGATTTGTTTTAATTTGATTTCTTGATTTTTATTTTTTTTATTTCCTTTTTCTTTTTATTTTTGACTTGATTTTTGTTTTACTTTTTTTTATTTTTAACTTATGATTTTGAAATTTTTTTTTTTTCATATTAAAAAAAAAAAACATTAAAAAATCTAAAAAATTAAAAAAATCTTAAATATTTAAAAATAGAAATTCATTTTTGTGACTTGAGATTATTAAAAAATTAAATTAAAGAGGATTTGCATTAATACAATAAAAAACTTAATGTGGCCCATGGCCCATTAAAATTTCGATTTATTAACCTTTTAATTTACTTTTGCACATTAAAAATTTGATCTCTTCATTTTACCACATTAAATTAATTTCCAAAGGAATAATTAAATTGTTCATCTAAAGTTTCTTAGTGTCCTTTCGTGGTAAGTGATTTCTCTATTAGCAAGTGCAATTAATGTTTTAAAAAATTATATTGCATATTGGAAAATTGTTCTGGATCTGAGTTCTTAATGAAATTTATTTTAAATCTGGAATCTCTTTCATGATAAAGTTTTAAGCATTCAAATTAGATCGTTCATGATTGTCACTATCTGTCACATTATAATTTGCTCTAGATAACTTGTTTTATTTAGTCTATGGTTAATTCAACATAAAGGCATTGGTCTATAAATCATTTCTATCTTACGGTTGTGTCTTGGTTGCATTAGTGTTTAATCTATTCATCTCAGTTAACTAGTACTCATTTACTTGTTCATCCTTAAGTCTCCTAGAGCCTGTGTTCCACAGGCTATTCTCATTCATTCACCTTAGGGACTACTCCCCTTGACTTGTCTAGGAGAGAGTCTAAATGGAGTGAGTAAGGATTAGAGTGACAACCCTTACTCTGAGCATTGTTGTGGTGCCTAGAAACTTTGTGCGACAACATTTTTTGGCACCATTGCCAGGGATAGAGTTTTTATGTCCTTGGTCCTCACGACATTTTTCTAATCATCTAATATTTTTCGTCATTCATTAGCCCGTCAAGCGGCACAACATTTTTTGTCGTCGTTGTCGGGGACATTTTATTCTCAGCATTTTAATGACATTTCCTCATCATTCTTCTCATTTCTCATCTCTCATTCAAGCCGGAAAATCCAACACTTCTTGGCATTGCCACCAAGGACCAATCTATTGGGCCTTGGTTTTATAGCATTTCATATCATTTTTCTGGCGTCATTTCATCTCTTCATTTCTCACCATCCTAAGTCTCGTCATCTCTCATCTTAACTTTCTGCACCTGGACATTCCGGTTGGTTTCCTGTTTAGGTGGCGACTCCACTTATTTATTGATTTAATCCAAGATAGGGAGCCCTCCTTGGATATCCATCTGCCTCCATCCACTATCTTTTTTTATTTCACCTTTAGTATCTTTGTGAGAGATTCATGCTCAAGTGGAGACTCCACTTCTTCCATTTCTTACAAGAATTTCTGCTAGAAGCTCGCTTCTTATAGATGTTTTGATTTCCTTGAGCAGGGATCTATCTCTCTAATATCCATTTGGCCCATATTTTTCCCGTCATCATGGATTAAGACTTGTTTTCTCCTTGTGATTTTACTAATATTTAGGGAGCTCCACATGGCTATCCTCCTTTTTTCGGTGACGCCATCAATGAATTTCCTTCTTTTCAAGTTAAAAATGTTTTTACTACCTAAGTTCACCTTCAGAATGTTAGCCTCTGTATAAACAAGCGTCTCCCATATTCTAAATATGAAGATGAAGATTTTCATTCTTACCTTATCTGGAGATGCTTTTGATTGGTACGTTAATTTCCCTAATAACACTTTTGATTCTTTACAATCAATCATTGATGCCTTTGAAGATAAATATGGAGATAAAGACAAAGTCAAAGAAAAAGCTGAAGTAAAGAAAACTATAGAATTTGAAAATGATTTCAAGGAGTTAATTTAGATGGTTAAATACATATAGTTAAATCAGGCTCAAGTAAGCAAGAATGCAGAAGTTAATCAGGCTCAACTTATTAAAGATATGGAAATTAATCAAGCAACATTAATAGTTGGTCATGCCAAATGAAAGTAGAACACTCTAACCATATGGATGCCATAACAATGGAAAAGATACAGGTACAGAAATTTCAGCATTGGTCAGAGGATGAAAGAAACTAGGAAACTTCAACAGATCATAAAGCTCCATGTTTGCTGCAGCGAGCACCATCTTATTATGAGGAGGTCATTGTTCCATTTAAAAGTGGCTAATTGAAGGTGACCCAGATATGGAAATTGATAAGAATCAGGTTGATGCTTACATGTTTGATCCACTAGTCATAACAAATCAGGTTCATAAAGAAGCACAGGTCACAAAACTCTTGAACATTCCAAATTTTCCATACAAGCATTTTTCGGATCAAGAAGGAAGTTGTACGCCGAACGCATCATCATCAATATCACAGCCTGCCACAAAGAAAAAACGCAAGAGAAAGAGAATGAGAAAGTGGTTTGATCCATCTGATGGCCCCAAGCAGCTTGATTTTCAAATAGGAAAAAGTCCTACAGTGTGTAGGATTGGACATGGCACATCTAAGAAACAGCCAATAGATTTGCCTGAAAGCAGGCAAATGCTCAGCGTGCACTACATTGAATGTATCTGATGCCATGGGGCATCCTTTGTATTGTATTCCTAACCCTACACCCTTTTATTTCAGTAGTTTATTTTGTAGGTAGATGTTTTTCATGTTGTTAGACTAGTTAATAAAAGAAGAGCTTATATCTTTCCTATGCGTAATGTTATATAATGATTTTGGATGGATGCTACTTATGTTATATTGTGTGTTGCATGGATGCAGATTCTAGATTCTCACATTCCTCCGGTGCAGCAACGTGTCCCCAAGTAGAGCCAGATGTTGACCACTATGTGTCAATGACCCATAACAGTACACCCCACCTTTTTTCGCAAAATGGATAGCATCTAATCGATGTGTCTGTATCATCCAACTTTCATCATCAGCCTAGTCATGATGTTATAATGTAAACCCATTCTGCATGTATATGATGTAAATAATCTCAGCAGATCCGTGTCATGTATGTAATTTCCTAGGTAAACCTATTTTTCTTGTGACGATATACATTCCAGGAGGTTTTGTGTCTCATTGATCCACTCTTCGATGGTTAGCAGAGTTTTCCTTTAGTCTTGCCCCAAAGCCGAAATGAATTTTGTCACTAGGATCTTAGGTGAGTCATAGTGTTTTAGATCGAATCTATGAAAAAGTGATTTGGGAATAATCCTAACTATTTGGTTAGGTTATTTATTTTTTGAAATCTGACCTTGTCTTGATTTTTTATTTTCCATTTGGATTTGTTTGAATTTGGTTTCTTGATTTTTATTTTTTTTATTTCCTTTTTCTTTTTATTTTTGATTTGATTTTTGTTTTACATTTCTTTATTTTTAACTTATGATTTTGAATTTTTTTTTATTTTCATACTAAAACATTTAAACATTTAAAGAAACCTAAAAAAAGTAAAAATCTAAAAAAATCTAAAACATTAAAAAATCTATAAAATTTTAAATTTTAAAAATCTAAAATATTTAAAATATATATATTTTTTTGTGACTTGAGATTATTAAAGAATTAAATTAAAAGAGGATTTGTGCTAATACATTAAAAATTTTAATGTGGCCCATGGCCCATTAAAATTTCGATTTATTAACCCTTTTAATTTACTTTTGTCACATTAAAAATTTGATTTCTTCATTTTACCACATTAAATTAATTTCCTAAGGAATAATTAAATTGTTCATCTAAAGTTTCTTGATGTCCTTTCGTGGTAAGTGATTTCTCTATTGGCAAGTGTGATTAATGTTTAAAAAAATTATATTTCCTATTGGAAAATTGTTCTAGATCTGAGTTCTTAATGAAAATTATTTTAAATCTGGAATCTCTTGCATGATAAAGTTTTAAGCATTCGCATTAAATCATTCATGATTGTCACTATCCATCACATTATAATTTGCTCTGGATAACTTGTTTTATTTACTCTATGGTTAATTCAACATAAAGGCACTGGTCTATAAATCATTTCTATCTTATGGTTGTGTCTTGGTTGCATTAGTGTTTAATCTATTCATCTCAATTAACCAAGACTTATTTACTCGGTCATCTTAAGTCTCCTAGAGCCTGTGTTCGACAGGTTATTCTCATTCATTCACCTTAGGGACTACCCCCCTTGACTTGTCTAGGAGAGAGTCTAAACGGAGTGAGTAAGGATTAGAGTGACATCCCTTATTCTATCGCGGTGCCTAGACACTTTGTGCGACAACAAACATTATTAGAGTGTGTGTTTCTTATTTCATCAAATAGCTACCAAAACCAAAGAGACAAGAACACAAGATGTTGGCTCCAAGCCAAGGAGAACCTCTCCTCTTGAGAGCAAACCCTTGAATATCTTCTTATAGATGTTTAGATGAAGAATATCAATACCCTTGACAAAATAGACACCAGGTTACTTCCAAGACGATTCTCACTATCCTCTGCTCTGTTGAGTTCACAATTCCCTTCTCTCCTTCTCCTTATGCTAACTGTCTTCGATTCCTCCTTTTCTCGGCTGACACGGTCCTTTATTTATGTTAATATCTTGGGACAGACTTGCATACTCTTTGTTGAGATATGTTATTGTTAAGACGTACCGAGAATTGTATCTTCTACTGATAGTTTTAAATACCACCAATAGTTTCCTTTTATGAACCACCATTGAGAACTTCTGTATATTTTCCACCACCGAGAACTATAGTCACAATATGTGTGTTCACCTGGGGATGTTGTTACATATATCTACACAGGACACAACAACAAGTAATCATTGTATATTATACGCAATTCTTGAATAACTTCAGAGAGCTATCACAGTGTATCGATCTCAAAACAACCTTCGAGATATATATTACAGACTTTTGAGAAGAGAGATATCATATATTTATGTATTGCAGGCTTTCGATATATTTCGTTTACTGTGTCTGTGTTCTTTTCTTCATCGATTATTCCTTTTTTTAACTTCACCAAAGACTCAGGTTACTCCTTGTATATATTGTAGAATTTTGCAGAATTTTTCCTACAAATCAGCTAGCTTTGATACCATGTAGAAATTTTTCTAGAAATCAGCTAGCTCTGATACCATGTAGAAATTTCCCACCTATAGATCAACTTGGTAATGCAATGTACTAAAGCAAAACACTTGATCTACTTCTACAAACAATTTAGCGGAAGCTTAATCAACCATGAGCAACATCAATAAGAACACATATAACTGATAAGAATGAATCAATAACACATAACACAGAAGAATTTACCCAGGGAAAGCACCTGCTTAAAACCCCATCTTTGTATTATCATACAAGTGGAAATATAGTCCAGATTACACAAAGCCTTAGCTCAGAAGCTATCCATCTCTTAGTACAATCCCTCTGCTACTCATAGACAGCCAAAGGCTTCTCACAAACCTTCTTCTCTACCCTCCAAGCCTCCTATTTCCTTGTGCAGTTTCCTTGGGGTCCAGTGATGTCACATGTGTGAATTGGCCTCTTCACACACTCACTAACCTCTTATCTAATTGCACAAACCTGAAGGCGATAAATCATCATCATGGATGAGCTTCCTTTATAGGAAAAATATTCATCCAACTGATAGTACACTGTCCCTTCTCTGATCTCAACTGGGTCTATGTCTGAACTGACATGCATGAGTATTTAAGCTCTAATATTCAGTTATCTGAAAATAACAGTTGTTACATGCATGCAAGCATTAACAAACTGAATCTCATTAATTTAACAACTTGTTAAATTAATCTAACTGGACTTGACTCAGTTAACTAAGCCATCTAATTTTTAACTCATAATGACAACTCATCCTTATCTCTTTAACTGATGGATAAATTCATAAATCAAGAGAGAAAATAATTGCATGATCTCACAAAGACTTCAAGTTTAATTTTCCATAACTAATTAACTCATGGAGATCAATTAATTAATATTTTAAACTGTTGGTAAGACCAAATTCGTTTTTACTTCCTATAGTTAGACCAGGGACTGCTAAAAATAGGAAGGGACCCAGAAATGTATTTTTAGAAGATTCTATTTTTCGCAGTTTCACCTCTCACCTAAGGTGGCCAAAATGCTCATTGGCAAAACTGTTATTTTTAGACATGCTATTTTTAGCAGATCTATTTTTAGCACTTTCTAAATTTAGCATTTATTGTTGCACATTTTTCAACATATATATGAGTCAACAATGGACCTTTGAGCCAACATGACAGCCTAATATTCAAGCCAACATATCATCAAGGAGATTCCTTTATTTTTGTAGAGCGGATTTGCATGAGCATAGTGACACATCTCTTGGATTATTATCCTTTGACCTTATGACTTCCATAATACATATGATGTAACATAAAAACCTAAAGACATCAAGAACAAGTCTGTTGACCTAAGGCAACCACATCTTTCTTATGAAACCCATGATGCAAGGAATAATATTATAGTTACAAGCCATCATGAAAATCGAGCCTAGTTACCTTTCCTTCAACACTCCCTCTTAACTAGGGAGGTATTCATTAAATGGTACATGGTTATTCAACACTAAATAGAGCTCATAAAAAGAGTCGGACAAGTAATCCATTTGTATAGCATCATTATAACCAACATTGTCACATAGCAAGGCCTTGACTAAGATCTCTATCTCTCAATAGATCAGAGAACAATGTTGGCGAGACCAATGACTTATAGACACCTTAGTCATTGTCTCTCAAGGTACATACCCATCCAAGTGTTCATTGAGTATGACCTTCCAGGACTATTCTTATCTTGGGTTCCCAGCCCTCAAAGAATATCAGTCCTCTTGCCTACTCTTGTCTTGGATGCCCTACACATCCTCAAAGAGTATACGATGTCAGATGATTACCAAATCCTCCCATTCTTTCTTCCCAAGTGAAGACAAGAATTTTGAGTCTACTGTAGTATACCTAGGGGGGATAGTATGGGGTATAGAGGGAGGTACACAAGGGAATAATGTAATAATGGGATGGGCCATAGTAATAAATTTTGTTGTTAACCCATATCATGTAAGGGACTATAAGTATTTAGCAATAATGTATTAAGACCATTGTATTAGATAGATGGTATTGAGGGGACCATGGTGATGACCCATGGTATTGTATGTATGAGGCCTATATAGAGGCTAGAGACCCCCCATTGAGAGATGTCAAGGAATATTGTATGAATGAGCATATGGTTGGTGGAGTGTTCTCCTTCCTTAAGGAGTGAATGTATGGTGTTGCCCTACCTTAAGGGTTGTGATCAATAAAGAATCATTTCTATCTATTTCTGTCTTGTTATTTCTTGGGTAAAGTTCCTGCAAAAATAAAAATAAAATAAGAAATTCTGCTTTGCCCAAGAAAGTGCTATGATACCACTTGTAATAGATCTTACCTAAAAATATATGATAATGCAAATATACCCAAGAAGTAACCAGACCTAAATATAGATAGAAATGCTTCTTTATTGATCAAACCCTTAAGGTATGGCAACACCATACATTCACTCCTTAAGGAAGGAGAACACTCCACAAGCCATATGCTCGTTCATACAATATTCCTTGACATCTCTCAATGGGGAGTCTCTAGCCTCTATATAGGCCTCATACATACAATACCATGGGTCATTACCATGGTCCCCTCAATACCATCTATCTAATACAATGGGCTTATTACATTATTGCTAACTACTTGTGGTCCCTTACATGATATGGGTTAACCACTTTATTTATTACTATGGCCCATCCCATTATTACATTATTCCCTTGGGTACCTCCCTATGTACCCCATACTATCTCCCCTAGGTATACTAAAACAATTCTCGGTGGTAAACACAGTTCTCAGTGGTGGAAAATATATGAAAGTTCTCGATGGTGGTTCATAAACGAAAGCTCTCGGTGGTATTTACAACTCTTAGTAGACGATACATTTCTTGGGGGTGGTACGTCTAAACAGTAACATAACTCAACAAAGAGTATGCAAGTTTGTCCCAAGATATTAACATAAATAAAGGACTGTGTCAGCCGAGAAAAGGAGGAATCGAAGACAGTGAACATAAGGAGAAGGAGAGCAGGGAATTGTGAAATCAACAGAGCAGAGGATAGTGAAAATCGTCTTGGAAGTAACCTAGTGTCTATTTTTTCAAGGATATTTATATTCTTCATCTAAACATATATAAGAAGAGATTCAAGGGTTTAATCTCAAGAGGAGAGGCTTGGCCTAGCTTGGAACCAACATCTTGTGTTCTTGTCTCTTTGGTTTTGGTAGCTATTTGATGAAATAAGAAACACACACTCTAATAATGTCAAAGAGAATATTGCGCTAAGAAGAAAATTAAAATTCCTCACAAATAGTTATCAAGTTAAAGAATAATCACATCATTCCTACTTGCCCTAGATCATTCAACATGGTATCAGAGCTAAGGTTCAGAAGTCAAAGGAAGGGCAGCAAAGATACATACAAGGACCAGCCTTCAAGAAGGGCATCAAAGCAAGAGCTTTGTCAAGATTAAATAATTAGCCCACAACAACAATCTACAACATAAAAGGCTTTTGTCAAACAATGAAGTTTCGATCATAAGTACTCAGATCTCAGGTTCATAGCAGTAGTTTTGATGCCTCTCACAGTCTTAGTTTATGTCATACCACATGGATCTCAATATAGAATGAAGTTTTTCGTTGATGGATCTCAATACCATAAAATGATCATCATAGAAAGCAACAACAAGATTCTATGGTTCTACACAATGTTGCATACTACAAGGTTCCATAATCCACTTATGTGATAGCAAGACAATGCTACCTCAAGTTCATCAAGAAGTTGCAAATCATAAGAATCAGATGTATAAGTCAAATAAACTTGAAGACAAAAAGGAAAGCTTCATATCATTACATCAAGGATCTCATCTAGAGGAAGCATCAATGCATCTGCTTCAACCATCATCAAAGCAATCAAGGTGAAGATCTCATCTTCACATGAAAAGTAAGTATCTATTTTCAATTTATATATATGGTTAAATGACTTCACAATTGAAAGGACATCTATAAGTTGGATGGGCCTGTTAGCGCTTGAAATTTCACCTCAGGCTGAAAAAGGTAAACCTCAAGGCAACATCAAACCATTTAGCCTCGTAGCTAGCCCTACGGGGCAGGAGAAGGCTCTCTCCGGTCTATCTCGGTAAAATCTTCAATAGATGAGATGACCAATAAGGTAACACTGATTTTAGGCTAGTAAACTGATCAAAAGGGTTGATTTGGGGTTTTTTGGGTTTTTGGTGGCAAATTGAGGAGAGGGCAATTTTGGGTGCGGGGATTGGACACAGTCTCTGCAGGGGGTTCTTTGGGGCGAGGTAGGAGACAGTATTGATGCTTTTGATTTGAGGTGGATGGTCAGGAATGAAAGGTGAGGAGCTAAAGAGAGCAAACAATAACTTTGAATTCTCTTTAGACAGAAGAAAACATTGAAATTAAACAAACTTAAAAGCAGAGCATGGCAGGCATGAATTCTTACTTTAACACTTCATTTGTTTAATGTGCAGAAATAAAAGAAAGGAAATGAGTCACATAACAAGCTTACAAGTACATTGAGAAACACACCATCAACACATGAGTCCACAAGAATCCCAAAGAGGACTGCAAAACCCTGGTCTTCCTTAGCCAAAAATTGCAGAGATACAGTGAATAATACAATGATAGCTTCTCCCTCAAGAGTCCAACCATGAAAATGAGCAAGAAAGTACATAATATAGATGATCTAACCTCTTTCCCTGCCTCCATGGGTCGAGCTCACTATCCTAGGAGCTGTTTCAACCACTTCTAAACTAAGCACTACAAACTAGGCAGTCAAAACAACTTGCCTCTATAAACTTGGAAACCAATTCATTCATTTAATATTTACCCTTTTCATGAATGAATGTTCTAGAAGTGTTACATAAGAGGAAAAATGTCCAAAAAGTACAATAATTACATCAAAGAGAATCACATTTCATCCCAAAAAGTCAAACTAAGTCAAATCTGCGTTTTCTGGGCTGTACAGTGCATTTCTGGACAAAACTGCCTGACAGGTCGCGCGCCCCTGCCTGACGGGTCGCGCGCATTTGGAGCCATGTTTGGAGCACTTGCAGGTGGCCAAATTGAGCAAAAGTGGGCTTGTTGGAAAGGTCTGGGAGTATACGTTCCAACCCAACTGGAATTTCTGAATTTGGAGTTCATTTTACCTGTCAAAACTCAAATCTCCCAAGACTGCTTTCTGCAATTCAAAAAAGTGGCAGAAAGTCAATTTTTACTAGTTTTTTGACTTTCTGGAGGCCCAAAACTTCACCAAATCTCAAGTCCATCCATGAGCATATGTAACTTTGCATGAAAAATCTGGAAATTCTGAGTTTTGGTCAAAAGGAGTTGCCCTGATGAAGGGTCGCGCGGGGGGTGAGACCCGTTAATGGGAAAAACCTGCAAATTGCCAAAAAATGCCAAAATTCACCCAAAATTCTCAAAATTTCTTGGGATTTGTGCTGTGGCTAGGCTATTTAGTGCCTTGATCCTTGAGTGAAGCCTCAGCCAAGATACGGAGGGGATTTGGCCTCTTTCTCCGTTTTAGTGCCTCGGTCAACCGCCTTTGAAACATCTTCATTTTTGCCTTGCACACATGCATCCTTGCCCAGTAGTGGTTCTTCATGTTCCTCAGCAGTTTCTTCTCTTGGTTGGCCTTAGCCAACAGCCTCTCCAAGTGTGTATTTACCTGGATGAGCATGGACTCTCGGTTAGCGGGCAATGGGTCACCGGGTCTTCTTCGGTTCAAGATTCGATCACTACAAATCCTCCACAGCTCATCAAGTGCTTTCTCCTCCTCCAACTGTTTGTTGCGCTGCTCCAGGTATGTGATGGTCCATTGTGCACCCTCTAATCTCCTCTGCAAGGCATCATTTTCAGCTCTGAGATGCTGAATGACCTCCTTTGCCTCTTGGCTTGGAGAAATGGCCTCAAGATCAACAAACTCAATATCTGGAACTCCTGATGGCCCCTCATCAATCTTGGGTTGCTTGCCCCTCTGTGCTGCCTGTGCTGCTGAAGAGAGCGAGGCCCCTTCCACCTGATGTGGAGATAACACTCGCTGAGCTGATGATGAAGGCGAGACCCCTTCCACCTGCTGTGGAGATAGTACTCGCCTAGTTGCTGCAAATAAGGCCCTCGGGCCTTTCTGATAGGTAACCAGAGGTGAGGAGCTGACATGTCTAGTGACAGGGATGTCATGCTGCTGTGATGGTCCTCCCTCCTCATGAATAATCTCAGGATGTGGCGAGGGTGGTGCTGTGAAAAACTCACGAGAGATGAACTCCTCCCATGAGATGCCCTGCTGAGTCAACTGATGCAATACTACTAGCTGAATCAAACCATAATGATAAAGGCTCATGTACTGCTGTGCCGGGCTCTTCCTCTGTAACATGGGCACCATCCTCTGAATGTTCTGATAGAAGAAAACAGGGATGTTCATCATCCTCACTCGGGTGAAGTGCATCAAGAGGCGAATATGATATGAATACACCTGTGAAAATCTGCCCTCACAGGTAAAATAGTGCATGATGAGCCTCATCATGGGAGCATACTCGCTCCTGAGAAACCTGAATGGAAACACACCTGCCAAATGTCTCATGAATGGTGGTCGGACAAAAGGCTCAAAGTGAACATTATCCAGCACCTTGCGCTTATTCCACACCTCCCCAACATTAGGTATCCCTGTGGCATGTGAGATCACTTATTGACCTTCAAAACATGACCTTGTAGACATATTTGACCAAAACCCTAGACCTAGGAAATTGACCTCAAGACAAGACAATACAAGCTTTGAGAGAGCTTAATGACTGAAATGACCTGAGCCAGCAATGCCAAGAGGGGAAAAATATACCAGCTCCTCCATCAGGGTTATGGCATGCCTAATGGGATGCAAAAAATTGACACTAATGAGACACCTACATATGCAAATGCAAAGAGTTTTGATCACTGATGGAAGGCTCAAGACCGACTCTAACATTGGCTCCAATGGGGATGGTATCTCCTTGGAGGTACCAAGAACCACAGATCTCTGTAAGAGCAGACCAGTGCCTTATCATCATTGGGCAATGGAGTCATTATTTTGGCAAACGACACAAGACTTTAACTCATTTATTGACTGAAACTTGACTGAAAGCTAACTGAAACTTAATAGGAACTTGACTCAAACCGACTCGATGGCAAACTGAAATAACTTGAAAAACTCACTCAACAGACCAAACACAAATGACTCATGACTGACTTAACTAAAACAAGAACTTACAAAGCTTATTGAAGGGCAGCAGTCCATCAAGTTTTGAAATCATGATGACAACCACCTGTGTTTTTTACAAGACAATATACATCAAACTATATCAAAATGCCAATGCAACCAATCAAGCAGATGCCTTTTTGATTGATTCTCCTGATTAGATCTTCTGGTCAACAATACAAACCTATCACTGGGCATCCAAAAACATAGCTGACCATGATCTCCTTCATCACTGAACACAACAATAATCACCTTCACTGCTGACTGTAACAAATCTGCCATTGGATCCTGGAAAACATGAAGACTTGACATTGCCACCTCCTGCTGAAAGAACAAGGTGTCCTTTGTTTCAAATTATGATCTGCCTTCATCATGTGCTTCAGGAAAAGTATGCTCATGGGCTTCAAAAAACTCCGAACGAATGGATGAGCAGATCTCTTCTTGGAAAAACATTTCAGCACATGAGACATATGAAGAGGAATCTGAATGGAAATCCTAAATGTTTTGTTCTTCTATGGTGTGAATGTGCGGTTGGTCATCTTCATATGATATCACAACCAAATTATCATCTTTGTGAAGGAAAACATTATCTATTTGCTGATCTACAAGACAATCATCTTCTTCAACAGAGGAAGAAGTTTCCCCAACACTTTCCTGACTATGTGTGCATTGCAAATCTGCTGTAGCTTGGGCTGTAACAAGACCTTTCAAAAGTTGATCTATCTCCTCTTCAGACAAAGGAGACAATGCCTTTTGTTTTCTTCTGCTTGAACAGTAATTATCTTCATACGATAAGGCACTCAGACTATCATTTATTACTGAGTTATTGAAAGGAGATTCATCACTTACTTGCACAAAGATCTCACCTTGCTGTTCATGAACATCTGAATCCAAAACTCTGTCTATGATCTCAACAGTAGAGCTCTCTTTGATGGGCTTCAGCACAAGATATTCCTGGTCATCATAATTTGAATGTTGATCTGAAATAGCTGACTTGACTGCATCACATTCTGAAATTGAATCTTGACTACCTTGCACGTTGTCTTCTTCTGTAGGCAGATCTGAAACAAGCTCTTCTCTTTCATCATCTTCCACTATATGACCATCTTCAGCCTGCTGATCTTGACAAGTATCCTCTAAGATTTTTGTGTGCTGCTGAAATGGATTCTCATACAGAGCCTCCATGATCTCATAGTCCATAAAATTATCATCTTCATAATACTTCTCAAGGCTTTCAATAAAATTATGTACATGGCTACAACAGTTCTGAACTAAAATAAAAAATGGATATGATTCTTTATACTTTTCAAAGAACACGGTATGAAAATTCCTTAAACAATAAATTGAAGCAGGCGGCAAACTTTCATACCATGATTGGGCTTCACCTTCCAGAGTGGCCAAGAATATCTTCATCAAGCAATCTTCAGGAAAATCAACCTTCAACTTGTGAATATGCATATGAAATCTAACTAGATGAAGAGCAGCATCCTTCTTACCATCATCATTAAATATAGGCAGATTCCTTGACCAATCTACCTTCGGAATTTTATTCGGAAAACCTGGAATGTGATCTCGGCTCAAGGGAGCATATCTTCTTGCAATCCGATCCATCTTGAAAAGCTCAAAGCTACTAGTCTTCCTGCAGTGAAGTCACCATGAAGCATTGCTCTCTGGAGCTTTTAGTGAAGGAGTCGCCAGTGAATGATTTCAGCCTTGTCAGTGTCTGATCGTTGTTCACCATCAACAATCAGATCTGAACTTGATACATGTACTGGGGCAAAACGCAATTGAAGTGTTGTATTCACAAGCTCACGGAGATTGACTGAAGCAGCGTTTATCTACTTCCGCTTATGCAAAGCAAAAGCGTTTTGAAGGCTACCTGGCGTAACTTCAGGCTCCGTCTAAGACTTATGAAATAACACGACAATGAGCAAACGATTAATTTGTTCTCCCCAGTATGGTCGCCAATATGTTAGCGCTTGAAATTTCACCTCAGGCTGAAAAAGGTAAACCTCAAGGCAACATCAAACCATTTAGCCTCGTAGCTAGCCCTACGGGGCAGGAGAAGGCTCTCTCCGGTCTATCTCGGTAAAATCTTCAATAGATGAGATGACCAATAAGGTAACACTGATTTTAGGCTAGTAAATTGATCAAAAGGGTTGATTTGGGGTTTTTTGGGTTTTTGGTGGCAAATTGAGGAGAGGGCAATTTTGGGTGCGGGGATTGGACACAGTCTCTGCAGGGGGTTCTTTGGGGCGAGGTAGGAGACAGTATTGATGCTTTTGATTTGAGGTGGATGGTCAGGAATGAAAGGTGAGGAGCTAAAGAGAGCAAACAATAACTTTGAATTCTCTTTAGACAGAAGAAAACATTGAAATTAAACAAACTTAAAAGCAGAGCATGGCAGGCATGAATTCTTACTTTAACACTTCATTTGTTTAATGTGCAGAAATAAAAGAAAGGAAATGAGTCACGTAAAAAGCTTACAAGTACATTGAGAAACACACCATCAACACATGAGTCCACAAGAATCCCAAAGAGGACTGCAAAACCCTGGTCTTCCTTAGCCAAAAATTGCAGAGATACAGTGAATAATACAATGATAGCTTCTCCCTCAAGAGTCCAACCATGAAAATGAGAAAGAAAGTACATAATATAGATGATCTAACCTCTTTCCCTACCTCCATGGGTCTAGCTCACTATCCTAGGAGCTGTTTCAACCACTTCTAAACTAAGCACTACAAACTAGGCAGTCAAAACAACTTGCCTCTATAAACTTGGAAACCAATTCATTCATTTAATATTTACCCTTTTCATGAATGAATGTTCTAGAAGTGTTACATAAGAGTAAAAGTGTCTAAAAAGTACAATAATTACATCAAAGAGAATCACATTTCATCCCAAAAAGTCAAACTAAGTCAAATCTGCGTTTTCTGGGCTGTACAGTGCATTTCTGGACAAAACTGCCTGACAGGTCGCGCGCCCCTGCCTGACGGGTCGCGCGCCTTTGGAGCCATGTTTGGAGCACTTTCAGGTGGCCAAATTGAGAAAAAGTGGGCTTGTTGGAAAGGTCTGTGAGTCTACTTTCCAACCCAACTGGAATTTCTGAATTTGGAGTTCATTTGCCCTGTCAAAACTCAAATCTCCCAAGACTGCTTTCTGCAATTCAAAAAAGTGGCAGAAAGTCAATTTTTACTAGTTTTTTGACTTTCTGGAGGCCCAAAACTTCACCAAATCTCAAGTCCATCCATGAGCATATGTAACTTTGCATGAAAAATCTGGAAATGCTGAGTTTTGGTCAAAAGGAGTTGCCCTGATGAAGGGTCGCGCGGGGGGTGAGACCCGTTAATGGGAAAAAACCTGCAAATTGCCAAAAAATGCCAAAATTCACCCAAAATTCTCAAAATTTCTTGGGATTTGTGTTGTGGCTAGGCTATTTAGTGCCTTGATCCTTGAGTGAAGCCTCAGCCAAGATACGGAGGTGATTTTGCCTCTTTCTCCGTTTTAGTGCCTCAGTCAACCGCCTTTGAAACATCTTCATTTTTGCCTTGCACACATGCATCCTTGCCCAGTAGTGGTTCTTCATGTTCCTCAGCAGTTTCTTCTCTTGGTTGGCCTTAGCCAACAGCCTCTCCAAGTGTGTATTTACCTGGATGAGCATGGACTCTCGGTCAGCGGGCAATGGGTCACCGGGTCTTCTTCGGTTCAAGATTCGGTCACTACGAATCCTCCACAGCTCATCAAGTGCTTTCTCCTCCTCCAACTGTTTGTTGCGCTGCTCCAGGTATGTGATGGTCCATTGTGCACCCTCTAATCTCCTCTGCAAGGCATCTTTTTTCAGCTCTGAGATGTTGAATGACCTCCTTTGCCTCTTGGCTCGGAGAAATGGCCTCAAGATCAACAAACTCAATATCTGGAACTCCTGATGGCCCCTCATCAATCTTGGGCTGCTTGCCCCTCTGTGCTGCCTGTGCTGCTGAAGAGAGCGAGGCCCCTTCCACCTGATGTGGAGATAACACTCGTTGAGCTGATGATGAAGGCGAGACCCCTTCCACCTGCTGTGGAGATAGTACTCGCCTAGCTGCTGCAAATAAGGCCCTCGGGCCTTTCTGATAGGTAACCAGAGGTGAGGAGCTGACATGTCTAGTGACAGGGATGTCATGCTGCTGTGATGGTCCTCCCTCCTCATGAATAATCTCAGGATGTGGCGAGGGTGGTGCTGTGAAAAACTCACGAGAGATGAACTCCTCCCATGAGATGCCCTGCTGAGTCAACTGATGCAATACTACTAGCTGAATCAAACCATAATGATGAAGGCTCCTGTACTGCTGTGCCGGGCTCTTCCTCTGTAACATGGGCACCATCCTCTGAATGTTTTGATAGAAGAAAACAGGGATGTTCATCATCCTCACTCGGGTGAAGTGCATCAAGAGGTGAATATGATATGAATACACCTGTGAAAATCTGCCCTCACAGGTAAAATAGTGCATGATGAGCCTCATCATGGGAGCATACTCGCTCCTGAGAAACCTGAATGGAAACACACCTGCCAAATGTCTCATGAATGGTGGCCGGACAAAAGGCTCAAAGTGAACATTATCCAGCACCTTGCGCTTATTCCACACCTCCCCAACATTAGGTATCCCTGTGGCATGTGAGATCACTTATTGACCTTCAAAACATGACCTTGTAGACATATTTGACCAAAACCCTAGACCTAGGAAATTGACCTCAAGACAAGACAAGACAAGCTTTGAGAGAGCTTAATGACTGAAATGACCTGAGCCAGCAATGCCAAGAGGGGAAAAATATACCAGCTCCTCCATCAGGGTTATGGCATGCCTAATGGGATGCAAAAAATTGACACTGATGAGACACCTACATATGCAAATGCAAAGATTTTTGATCGCTGATGGAAGGCTCAAGACAGACTCTAACAGGGCCATCAAGATTCCTTACATGAAGAAGGAGGATAGACATAGTCCTCTAAGTAGATGAAGTCATTAAACACATCAATAGATCTCCTTTGAATTTATGGAAAGGAGTGTTTATGAAATATCTCCTCACATAGCAATATTGGAGACATAAAAGTGATGTAGGTGATAAATTCATTCTCTAAAGATGTAATGAAGAAGGTCACATATTTTCATGAAAGTAAAAGGGTATCAAGGATGTAGGATATCTTCATAACATCCCATCTACAAGATCTAGGAAGGAAGATAATATTCGTCGTTCTAACTGATAGGCAAGGTAACAAATGTCCATGAAAAATAAGGTTACCTCATTCAACAACTTGTGGTCTCTATGCTAGATAGAGAAAGACAAGTTGATGGCAGAAATATGAAGGTTAAAATAATTCAAACATGTGCATAAAGTAAAGGCAAGGTTGGTCCTCAAACAAGACGAAATAAGTATATTTAAGATTCAATGCCATAGAAATATTTTGGAAGCTCATATCACTGAAAGATGGAGGAATATGAAGAAAAGGGCCAAGGAAAGAGGGAGTAACAAATCTCTCCTATGAGTAAGATAGTATCCTTCATAAAAAGGTCCTATCATAAGCTCCTAAATCTTTTGTTAAAATATATGACAATGATAATAAGATGCATCATGGCATCATGAAATCATTAGAAACAAGAGCTCTGATTGAAAGCTCGTGGAATAGAATGAGTGAGGAAGGAAGAGATCGTGAGATATGCAACCATGATAAAGGAATCAACATCCAATATACCAAGCATATTTGACCAGGAAATCTCCCAGAAGGATATGAAGACTCTGATGAAAGTCTGAAAAAAATGGAGACCCTTGACAATGGATATCTCTGGGAGATGTGTTAACATGAATGCAGGATGTTGATACCTACAGGAAGATGTCATGATGAAGAGCCATCTATAAGGTACAATTTGATTTAATATTATGCTTTGATTTCTTGAATAATATTTGGATGAGTGTATGCAGAGCTACTGGAACAAGAGTTGTAAGTACAAGTACAACTGGCATTCATGTGGTGGATGGAAATTCCTGAAAAAAGCATGATGGGAAAGAAGTAGTTATATGATGAAGGTTCTATATATGTATCAAGAAGGCCACTTTCCATAAATAAAGGAATGACATGACGAACCAAGAAGGAAAGTGATTGATGGCTAATGCCCTACAAGAAAGAAGCTCAACTGAATTTTTATGAAATCAAGGAGAGAAGTTGATCAAGAAGCTAAAGAACCCACAAAGAAAAATTTGTTGATATATAGAAGAATCCCTACCTAAGAGGGAGCTCTAACAGGTCCCTGATCAAGAGGGAATTTGAATTAAGGTCACCCCTGATTACAAAGGAGTGACAAGTGTGTTTTTCCATTTCACGTGCCATGCACTAGACCAAGACTAACAACCGTAAGTCTAGATGAAGGCCATGAATGGAAATATAGACACATGGTATATGTAGTATACCTAGGGGGGGTAGTATGGGGTACAGAGGGAGGTATCCAAGGAAATAATGTAATAATGGGATGGGCCATAGTAATAAATAAAGTGGTTAACCCGTATCATGTAAGGGACCACAAGTAGTTAGCAATAATGTAATAAGCCCATTGTATTAGATAGATGGCATTGAGGGGACCATGGTAATGACCCATGGTATTGTATGTATGAGGTCTATATAGAGGCTAGATACTCCCCATTGAGAGATGTCACTTAGGGATATTGTATGAACGAGCATATGGCTTGTGGAGTGTTCTCCTTCCTTCCTAGGGGGGATAGTATGGGGTACAGAGGGAGGTACCCAAGGGAATAATGTAATAATGGGATAGGCCATAGTAATAAATAAAGTGGTTAACACGTATCATGTAAGGGACCACAAGTAGTTAGTAATAATGTAATAACCCCATTGTATTAGATATATGGTATTGAGGGGACCATGGTAATGACCCATGGTATTGTATGTATGAGGCCTATATAGAGGCTAGAGACTCCCCATTGAGAGATGTCAAGGAATATTGTATGAATGAGCATATGGCTTGTGGAGTGTTCTCCTTCCTTAAGGAGTGAATGTATGGTGTTTCCCTACCTTAATGGTTTGATCAATAAAGAAGCATTTATATATATTTCTATCTTGTTATTTCTTGGGTATATTTGCATTATCATATATTTTCAGGTCAGATCTATTACAACTGTAGTCACAATATGTGTGTTCACCGAGAGATGTTGCTACATATATCTACACAGGACACTGTAGCAAGTAATCACTGTATATATATCTATACAAAATCCTTGAATATATCAAAGAGCTATCACAACGTATTGATCTCAGAACAACCTTCGAAATATATATTACAGACTTTCGAGATGAGAGATATTTTCGATATATTTCATTTACTACGTATGCGTTCATTTCTTCATTGACTATTACTTTTTTTAACTTCACCGAAGAATTATGTTACTCCTTGTATATATATGAGTCAACAATGGACCTTTGAGATGACATGATAGCCTTATATTCAAGCCAACATATCATCAAGGAGATTCCTTTATTTTCGTAGAGTGGATTTTCATGAGGGTAGTAACACGTCTCTTGGGGTATTAGCCTTTGACCTTATGACTTCCATAATACATATGATGTAACATAAAAACCTAAATACATCAAGAAGAATTCTTTTAAACTAAGATGACCACATCTTGCTCATGAAACCCATGATGCAAGGAATAATATTATAGTTACAAGTCATCATGAAAACCGAACCTAGTTACCTTTCCTTCAACACATCCCTTCCACACTATGAGGTTGCTCATTTATGGGTTTTAACAACGGATCCTAAGCCCCTGGTAGTGGAAAAATATGTCCCTGAGGACCACTCTCCACATGAGTCTCTCCTTCTCTCAGTCCAACCTAGAGCCAAAAGGATCCCCTTCCCTCATATGGATTCGCATCTCATTCAATTTTATCAATATGTCATGTCAGAGGGTTGGATTTCGTTAAGAAGAAACTTATTAACAAAAATGTGGCCGCACTTGTGCGAAAGTGAGAGACAAAATTTCTATAGCACAATTCAAGGAACTCACTCCTCAACGTATTCAAGAAGAACTTGCTTAGGTTGAACAAGAATTGGTTAACCAAATATGCACCCTCGAAAACATGGAAGTATTAACTAAAGTGGTTGACTAGGTTCCTGATGTTGTACACACTCGTGGGAATTACAATTGATAGATGTATATGGTGGACATATATTGGCACCTCAAGTTCCTTCTCGGCAAGTTCCCAGTGGACAAAAATGAGAGCAGAGAAGATATCTCCTCTCTTTAAATCACATGTAGCACCAATTGATAGTTATAGATCGAAGATTGGGTTGTATTGAGAGACATATGGGCATTCCTCCTAAACCATGTTGCTCTTTGGGCAGCAAAAAGGAGTCGATACTAGTTGAAGCTATAGATTCATATAAATCATCTTGATTGGTTATTTTTTCTCTGTCCTTATTTCTCCATGATCTATGTTCGTATCTCTTAGTCTGCAAAAGGTTCAGGAGCCCTTTTTTCTAGTTTATGGTTTTTATTTTTTTTATCTACTAGTAGAACCTTACCTTATGCTCTTTTGGAAAGGTGGAAATTTTGGGTTTGGTATGGTCTTACCAGTGACCGACCAACCTAGAATTCAATGACTTAATATGCACTCCTTGTTTTCAGGAAATACAAAATATTTATTCCACAAAAGAAGAATAAAAAGAAGATATCCACAAGGATAGTAAATATATAAATTGTATGAAAAAATGTTATGATATTACAAATGAGGGCATTGTATATACACGAGTGGGAGTGTCATTTCATTAATATTCATGTTTCTTTGATAAAAACACATATTTGCGCTAATTAATTATTGTTATTTATTACTCTCTCTCTATATATATATATGTGTGTGTGTGTGTGTGTGTGTGTGTACATATATGTGTGTGTGTGTGTGTGTGTATATACATATATGTGTGTGTGTGCGTAGTATCGAGATTGTTAAATGTTATTTGATGGGAAGAAAAGGAAATCATTTATCTCAACTCGTCTTAAGTGTGTTAGGTTTATCGTTGGAAGTATAACTCATTTAGCCAAGGTTTGAGGTTTTTAGTCATTTAAATTGAAGGAACAATTAATTTTCTAACCCCAAAGAGGTTTTTAATACATGTATGCTAGAAACTAAGTATCGTATATGTAATATACCAAGTTCCCTCAGTGACTTAAAGAGGTTACGAGGTATCCAAAGTTTTATCTTTCCTTTTACCAGCTTGACAATAAGCTTTGCTGTTAGGGTCCCACCCTAACCCCCTTATTTATGTCATGGGATCACGTCATAGTCGAGAGTCAATAAAGCCCATATTAATATTTTTAAGTGGTTAACCCACAATTAATGACGGGACCACAGTTAGTTGCAAATGGACCGTAGTATTAGATAGATGGTATTAATAAAACCCACGGTATTGGCCCGTGGTATTGCATGTATGAGTCATATATAAAGGATAGAGACTCCCTGCGAGGAGTATCGTGTCTTATTTTGTAATCGAGCTCTGCTCTATTGGAGGTTGCCCCCTCGAAGAGGCAAGTGAACATTACTCTCTGAATAATAAAATCATTGCTATTCTGTGTTCTGGGTATCTTTTCTTCGCATATTCTGTATTGGGTATCATTTTGCAGGTTAAGAGCATAACAAGTGGTATCATAGCACTTTCCAGGGCCGGTGGGATCTCCAATTCTTAGCAAAAAAAAAAAAATTGGCTAAAGACGTGTTCCGGCGTCTTTAAACCGCGGGATCTGTCGTTGAGCGCATAAACCTGTGGATTTGGGGAGGCATGCACGCAGGAAATACAAGAGGTGGTCACGTCTGTTGGACTCCCTTGTAATCCCTGTGGGTACCCCTTCGAGTAGTAGCGCATTAGACAGAACCGCGCACGGACTGTCTTCCATGTACCCTCTGGGTATATCGGAAGCCCCTAGGCTCCCTTGAAACCTCGCCATAGATAACCCGTCGGTCGTCTTGTGGCTACAGTACACCGAGAACAGCACTCGGAGAGATTACTCGCCCGTACGATAGGGTAGTCGGGTTGTACGGCTAAGGGTACGGTCGATCCTCCTTAGTTAGAGCCCTGAAACATTGGGCCGAGTACTACTGCCAGACCCTTATGTATAGTGCGATCTGTAGCACCTGATACTCCTCAAGACCATAGTTCCCTTTTCTATCGGGGGATCGCACATCATCTATTCCAGATCCACTGGTGCAACGGGGTGCAGCAACAGCCGACATCAGTCCCACAGTCTCGAGTTCGCAGATTAGTTATTCCAATCTATTAGAGCCAGCCGATCCGCAGCAGTAGTCCGTTCCGCCGCCCAGAGCTATCCGATCCGCAGCAGTAGTCCGTTCCGCCGCCCAGAGCTATCTGATCCGCCATTCAGATCTCTCAGATCCACCAGATTGGAGTTGTTGTGAAGGGTTCCTATACCGAGGTATAATTTTCGCAGGACTTTTGGCCACAGTGACATTTTGAGGATTTGGCGACTGTAGTATTGATCAGGAAGGAGTAAAACTCCGTTAGGAGTTTCCAGAGAGAGAGAAAAAATAAAAAATAAAAATAAAAAAAAATAAATAAAAAAATAAAAAATCATCCGAGATCTTCCGGGGCGCTTATTGGTGATCTAGCCCATCAGAATCAGGACGACGAGCTGAGCACGGTGGTACCATTCAATTATTAGTGAAAATTTTTAGGCGGTCCCAATTTTTCATCAGGTTGGTGTATGGTAGAAACTAGAGCTCAAGTAATGGCCAATGAAAGAATGGACAAACTTGAAGAATCCATCCAATCCCTCAATAAGCAGCTTACCGGACTATGTCTCTAGGTCCAGCAATTAATCCTGAAGGGCAAGGAGCAAGCCCACGAGGAGGTGTATAATGACAATGAATACAATGAGGGTGAGTCTAGCCACTCTCCTCACGTCTGGCACACCCACCCACCACCCAGTCAGCGACCTCCCAAGTTGGATATGCATAAATTTGACGGTTCTCACCCGTCCGCATGGACAGCACAAATGGATCAGTATTTCAAACTTAATCATATCTTAGATGATGCGAATAAGCTTATGTTAGGGAGCATGTACTTGGACAATGAACGGTGGAAATGGTGGGAATGGCATCAACGTTGCAATGGACCTTTTAAGACTTGGACCCAATTTACCAAAGCTCTTCGAGACCGCTTTGAACAGGAGGACTCTTTTTTGGGTCGTCTTACTAAGCTCCGACAGACAGGTACAGTGGATGAATATATTACAGCTTTTGAAGCCTTAGCCTTCCGCACTTGGGGTCTCTCAAATGTGTTCTACACGGAATGTTTTATCAGTGGTCTTAAAGAAGCCATCAAAGCTCAAGTCTTACTGCACCACCCTCCCACTTGGACAGAGGCTTGCAAGGTAGCCCGTAACGTGGAACGTGCATTAGCAGCCCAATACAGTCGCCCAAATTTCCACGCTAAAGGTCGTCCCCCACAGGCTCACAACACGACTCAAACACTTAAGGTCCAAAAGGTGTCACCTGCGGAAATGGCCGAAAGAAGGAAGCAAGGAATATGTTACTACTGTGATGAAAAATACTCCCCAGGTCATAAATGCAAGGAGCCCAAATTTTTTCAAATAGATGCCACTGACTACAACTCAACAGAGGAAGATCCACCACTTGAGGAACATGAGGCGCTAGAAGAAGACAACCCAAAGGAGAATGTCTCTGAAGAACCATTTATTTCGCTGCATGCGTTGGCAGGGATTTCTTCCCCTCAAACTCTCAAAATTAGGGGTTTTCTTAAACATCGCCCAGTAGCAGTCTTGATTGATAGTGGAAGTAGCCATAATTTCATCCATCAAAAAATCGCAGAAGCAGTGCATTGTTTTGTACGAGCAGTTTCTAACTTCCAAGTCCAAATTGCGGATGGGGGCACAATGAAATGTGAAGGCCGCTGTGAAAATGTCAAACTTCAAATGGGGGATTATCAGTTGAAAACCCACATGTTTGCCATACACATGGGGGGTTGCGACATTGTCCTCGGCGCTGAATGGCTCCGCACTCTTGGGCCAATGACAATGGATTTTCAGGAGTTATATATGAGTTTTAAGCAGAACAACTACACACATACCCTTCGTGGACTCCAAGCGGGAGCCCCCTCTATCATCAGCTCACATCGGATGAAAAAATTGTTAAAAAAGGGCAATCATGGAGTGGTAGCTCAATTTAATGCCATCCAGGTCATCGAAACCAAGTCTCTGCCAATTCATCCTGAGATGCAACAGATTTTAAATAACCATCTGCCGGTCTTTGACAGGCCTCATGAGCTTCCACCCTCGCGAGGGGAACATGATCATAGCATCACCTTGGTTCCAGGGGCCCAACCCCCAAATGTGCGGCCATACAGATATCCGTTCACCCAAAAGAATGAAATAGAAAAAATCATCAAGGAACTTTTGGAAGCAGGTGTCATTCGTCCCAGCATTAGTCCTTATTCATCCCCAGTGGTTATGGTGCTCAAGAAAGATGGGGAGTGGCGGATGTGTCCCGACTTCAGGGCCCTCAATAAGTTGACAGTCAAAGATAAATTTCCCATTACGGTGGTTGACGATTTGCTGGACGACCTCAGTGGGGCTCAATTCTTCACTAAGCTGGATCTTCGCTCAGGCTACCACCAAATTCGCATGAAAGAAGTCGACATTCCCAAGACTGCTTTCCGAACTCATGAAGGCCATTATGAGTTCCTGGTCATGCCATTTGGTCTTTGTAATGCCCCCTCTACTTTTCAGAGCCTTATGAATCACATTCTCAAACCATATCTCAGGAAATTTGTCCTTGTCTTCTTCGATGACATCCTCATCTATAGTGGCACTTGGGCTGCACATCTTCAGCATGTAGATCTACTCTTACACCTACTCCGCAAGCATAAATTATTTGTCAAGATGTCCAAGTGTTCGTTTGGCATGGAAGAATTTGAGTATTTGGGCCACATTGTGGGGCGTGAAGGTGTCAAGGTGGACCCCAAAAAGATCCAGGCAATGCAAGAATGGTCTCAACCTAAGACTTTGAAGAGCTTGAGAGGATTTTTGGGTCTCACAGGCTATTATCGTAAATTTGTCTGCAACTATGGCTGCATAGCGAAGCTCCTCACTCAACTCCTAAAGAAAAATTCCTTCTTCTGGAATGAGGAAGCACAACAGGCATTTACCGCTCTCAAAAACACCATGTGTTCCACTCCAGTCTTAGCACTACCTGACTTCACCAAATCCTTTGTCATTGAATGTGATGCTTCGGGGACCGGTATTGGGGCGGTCTTAATGCAGGAAGGGTGACCTTTGGCCTTCACAAGCCAACAACTAAGTGGGGGGAATCTGGGCCAATCTACCTACGAAAAAGAAATAATGGCCATCTTAAATGCCGTCGAGACCTGACGACTTTACTTATTGGGGTGACGTTTCCAAATCCGCACAGATCATCACAGTCTTAAATATTTTTTGGTGCAACGCCTATCCTCCCCACAACAAAATAAATGGCTCGCCAAAATGCTGGGATATGATTATGAGATCATTTACAAGAAAGGGAAAGACAATAGTGTAGCAGATGCATTATCTCGCCAATTTGAGGAAGAAAGTACTCTGCTAGCAATTTCCCTCCCCATTCCAGAATGGATTGAAGAGGCTCGCAAGGAATGGTTTTCACACCCCAGGCTATCCCAACTCATTTCTCAATTGCAGGTAGATCCAAATTCCACCAAGGGCTACTCGTGGCAGGATGATATTCTTCGCTACAGGGACAGAGTCGTAATATCCCCAACATCCACCCTCAAAGGTCGCATTTTGGCAGAATTGCACTCATCGCCCATTGCAGGACATTCGGGCTTTCAGAAGACGTATGCTCACACCAGAAGATCATTTTTTTGGACAGGCATGAAAAAGGACATCCTTACTTTTGTAGCAAAATGCGATGTCTGTCAACGCCACAAAGGGGAAACCGTCAACACGCCAGGCACATTACAACCATTGCCCATTCCGACATCAATTTGGACAGAAGTTTCTATGGATTTCATTACAGGTCTTCCAAAGTCCGGGAACAAGTCAGTCATCATGGTGGTTGTGGACCGACTATCGAAGTATGCTCATTTATGCGCCCTACCCCACCCATTTACACCAATTTTGGTCGCTCAATATTTCATGGATCAGATTTTCAAATTGCATGGCATGCCCACTTCTATTGTGTCCAATCGCGACCCGATCTTCACCAGTAATTTTTGGCAGGAAATCTTCAGGATACAAGGCACTCAACTAAAACTCAGTACTTCCTATCATCCGCAAACGGATGGTCAAACTGAAGCCGTCAACAAATGTCTAGAAACCTACCTTAGGTGTTTCACTTCAGAAAAGCAACACCTTTGGGTACAGTGGATACCTCTGGCTGAATGGTGGTATAACACCAACTATCATGCCACCACCAAAATGACTCCCTATGAAGTAGTATATGGTCAACTTTCGCCTTCCCCTACTTCTTATCTCAAGGGGTGCTCCAAAGTACAAGCAGTGGATCAACTCCTACAACACCGCGCAACCATGCTCGCCCATCTTAGAGAGAATCTTCATCAAGCTCAGAACCGCATGAAGCAACAGGTAGACCAGCATCGCTCAGAGCGCCAATTTCAAGAAGGGGATCAGGTCTTTTTGATGCTGCAACCATATAAGCAAACATCACTCAAAGACAAGGGTTTTCAAAAGCTATCTCCAAAATTCTACGGACCATACCAAGTACTTCAGCGCATTGGACAAGTGGCTTACAAGTTGGATTTGCCACCTACTGCAAAAATCCATCCAGTTTTCCATGTATCGTGCCTCAAGAAAGTGATCGGGAACAATTGCCGAGTTCAAACCAGTCTACCTGAATTGGACGAAGAAGGGTCAATTTGGCTTCAACCCGAACAGGTTCTAAACACAAGAGACAAACACCTGCGCGGCCGCATGATTAAGGAAGTCCTCGTCAAATGGAAAGACACCTCTCCGGAAGATGCAACTTGGGAACCAGCCACTATTCTTCAGCAGTTTCCGCAGCTTCAGCCTTGAGGACAAGGCTAGTCTTAAGGGGGAGGGCATGTTAGGGTCCCACACTAACCCCCTTATTTATGTCATGGGATCACATCATAGTCAAGAGTCAATAAATCCCATATTAATATTTGTAAGTGGTTAACCCGCAATTAATGACGGGACCACAGTTAGTTGCAAATGGGCCGTAGTATTAGATAGATGGTATTAATAAAACCCACGATATTGGCCCGTGGTATTGCATGTATGAGTCATATATAAAGGATAGAGACTCCCTGCGAGGAGTATCGTGTCTTATTTTGTAATCGAGCTCTGCTCTATTGGAGGTTGCCCCCTCAAAGAGGCAAGTGAACATTACTCTCTGAATAATAAAATCATTGCTATTCTGTGTTCTGGGTATCTTTTCTTCGCATATTCTGTATTGGGTATCATTTTGCAGGTTAAGAGCATAACATTTGCTACCACTTTTTCACATACCCCTATTAAAATTTATCATAACCATACTTGCAAAAAACTTATTTACATCTCATATATTTTGTTAAAAACTTTACATGTAAACATTTCTTCAAATACTTTGTATACAACCAATTGAGTATTATTTTTCTTGTATACATTTTGTATGAAATCAAATAAGAAACATTGCTATAATTCCACCTGTAACATATCAACTGAAATATACCACTCAATCATGCAACTTTTGATTTTTTCTTTAAGGTATTTAATCAAATAGTTTGTATGCAAATTGTAATAAAACACCTTTAACACATTTATTCAAATTATTTGCATGAAAATAAGCATATTAGCTACAACAATACTATCCACATCCACAAAACAACATTTTCATTGGGGCATTTCATCAAATAGTTGTTTGCAATGAATCATTAAACCATTTAGGCATTTTTTCAAACACTTTGCATGAATTCTTTAAGGCATATCTCCTAAAATATAACAATCCAAGTTCTAAAAACTAAACCAAATGATCAATGGAAGCTACCCTTATTGTAGTTCATATTTCAACCTATGAAACCTCTCAGATGAAAAGTTATAGCAAAAATCCTAAAATGACCTGTTTAATGCATGATTTTAGGAGCATTTTCAAGAAGCTCAAATTCGTTTGATCATATCTACTAAAATAGCATGACCCAACATCTAAAAGTTGGACCAGATTATCAGTGTGATTTCCCCACACTATGGACCAAGTCTCAGCTTTTGAAACCTCCCAGAAGAAACGTTATAACAGAAATACCAACATGACCTGTTTGATGCACAATTTTAGGAGCATTTGGGAAGCTCGACTTCATATGATCATATCTCCTAAAATATCACAACCCAAGATTTGAAAGTTAGATCAAATGGTTAGGGGGATTACCCCTCACTGTGGACCAAGTTTCATCTTATGGAACCTCCTAGAAGAAACGTTATAGCAAAAATTCGAACATGACTTGTTTAAAAATTCATTTAGGAACAAGTCTGGTACCACAAATACCTTTCGAGAGCCGGCAGACTTGTCCTCATCAAAGCGGTCATAGAGGCTACACCTGTGTATTGGATGGCCCTGGCATGGATACCTAGAGGCATCCTGAACCGTCTACAAAGTATATGCTGCAGATTCCTATGGAAAGGGCACCAGACAGGACGCATATTTGCATGGGTGAAATGGGAGACTATTACTAAACCTAAATGCTGGGGAGGATGGGGCATCAAGAGACTGGCAATATTCTCTAAAGCTCTGGCGGCAAAGCTCGGATGGAGTTTACTCACCGCTGAAAGCCTCTGGACCAGGGTGGCTTACTCTAAATATATTAAGCCACTATCTATACTAGATTGGCTCTGCATCAGACATGGAAACAGCAATCACTTCTCCAACATCTGGAAAGCCGTCATAGATTCAATTCCACTGCTGAGAGAAGGCATCACTTGGAGGATTAAAGAAGGGAATGCTGTTCGTATTGGAGTGGACCCCTGGGTTGGATGCGGCAATGCCCACAGGCTGCCGGCTGATCTTATTCACTATCTCCATGACAGAGGTATCATTTATATCAAACACATTGGTGACCAAGCTAATTCATCCTTCCTCCAGCAGGCCTGGTTATCAGCTAGAACTTTAAACCTGCCTCACCAATGGTATGACGATTGGTCGGACTACATCTCTGCTCTCATTCAAGCTAATATCAGACTCATGGAGGGTCCAGATGAGATTATATGGGCACACGCCAAACATGGAGCGTACTCTCCTAAGCTGGGATACCTAAAACTCATGGAGGCACACAAACCAGCTGAATCCTATCCACCTGGAAGATGATTTGGAAGTTAAAGGCTGCGCCCAGGACTAGACTTCTGATGTGGAATATCATTTTTGATAAGGTCCCCACAGGCTCCAACCTTATGAAACGATCATTTTTTGGTCCATATCGCTGTCATCTTTGTCTTAATGCAGAGGAGAGCACTGAGCACCTGTTTCTCACATGCAGCTCGACCATTCAATTCTGGCAGTCCATTTTACCTCATTTCCCGCAGCTGAAGCAATGGCATGGGCACTCCCTTCAGGAGGCCTGGTCCACCTGGTGCTCTGAGCATACGGGTAAAGCCAAAAATCTACCTTTGCTGATCTGTTGGGCTATATGGATAGCCCGTAACCTATCTATATTCCAATTGAAGAGACCTCACTGGCCTTCGATCATTCTTCACACTGTGGCTGATTACAACTTACTACCTGAAGAGGACACTGTCACTGCACCAAGAACCCTCTCTCCTATCCCCATTGATCTCTCAAAGCCCTGGGCTTTTTTTGATGGATCGGCACAAAATGATGGATGTGGGGGGGGAGCCATTCTTCACCTAAATGACAGACACTGCTATAAGATTCAAATTAACCTTGGTAGAGGCACAAATAACTATGCAGAACTCAGCACAGCCAAACACATTATTCATTTTGCTATTCAAAAACAATGCAGACACTTACAGTTATTTGGCGATTCCAAAATTGTTTGCAATTGGCTCAATAATACATCTCATTGTCATGCATTTGCTTTAAGACATATTCTGGATGAAGCTAAGAGATTGATTATGTCATTTGAATCTTTTGTCTGTCGACATATATACAGGGAACAGAACACCATTGCAGATCAACTCTCCAAAGAGGCAGCGCACAGAATAGGAGAGGACTGGTGGATTCAGGAGGACAACGATGGTACTTATTATCAGTACTATCATCGACCATTTGTAGAACATTTGGAATGATGGGCTATAAGCCCATACATATGCAGATATTTTTGTTTATTTTCAGTATGTAGATACAGACATAACAGCACATCTTTTTGTTTATATTATAGTATATATTGCTCTCTGCGAAGAGCAAAGCACAAATTTTGATCTTTTAATTTGACTATTTTACATGCTCCCTGCGTGGAGACTTTTTCAGCTGCTAGTGAACTCGACAGGCATAAGCCTGCTTTTGAATATGCTTCGGCATCTGCAAAATGTAATTTTCTTAATCTATAATGAAAATTACGACTTTTTCCCAGGGGAAAAAAAATTCATTTAGGAATCCCAATTTCCTCTTATCATATTCCTAAAATTTCATGATCCAAGATTTGAAAAATAGACTAGAGAATCAGTAATATTTCCCCTCGCCATGGTCTACGTTCCAACTTTTGGAACCTCCCAAAAGAAAAGTTATATGAGAAAAAAGTGAACAATAGTAATCATAGAGCCCTGCATGTCCATGTGCAACATAACTTGCACATAAAAATCAAGACATTTTTCTTACAGCCTCAAGGTAGAATGTCAATATAATCCATAGAACAATCATGGAATTTTTCCTATTAATTCCATGCAACAATTTTCAACATCCATGCAAAATTATCACAGAGTTATACATTAATTTCAATAAATAAATAATCATCATATTCATATCTCACAATTAATAACACTTATTTGAAATCAAACAATGATTGAAATTGAGGTGGGACTTTGATTTTCCACCCAACCATAGACTAGTTGCAGCCTATTTTCTTTCAACAGTCAACCCCAAGCCAGATCCACGGTCCAAGGGGATTCTTCAAGCAAACTCAGCTAGAAACCATGCTCAGCACTAAGGGTATGGGAATTTAAGTTTTAGAGGTGTTTTTTCACCTATGGGAATTTAATTTGTAGAGGTGTTTTATCACCTATGGAAATAATTGCCATAGTTCACCTTTCTGGGTGGTTTTCCAACCCAAAAATCCAATTTTATCCTTCATTCCCTTTCTTTCATCCCCAGAGAGAGCCCTTTTTTGGTTGTTCAAATGCATTTTTACCCTTTTCCTTGTGTGTCTCTTCATGTTCATCATGGAACATTCTTCAAGATATTTCTTGTTAGCTACACATTTTCTTAAGCAGTGATGTCAACTAACGTTACTCAAGTTCTTCTTCCTTTTCCCCCTCAGATCTTGGATATTTGGTCCCAATATTTAGGCCATTAAAATATTTTTATAATCATTTATAATCAAAGCACAATTACATTACAAAAAGAAATGGAAGTATACTATGGTTGCTACAATATTTGCTTTCCTTGGATTAACCATAAAAGATGAAAGAGGTGGTGACAATGAGGATGCCCATATGGAGCTTAGGGGAGAAATTACTCCAAAGGGTTTGGAAATGTTTTAAGATGATTTACACACCTTGGTAATCTCAAACATATGAGCTAACAAGATTGTTTTTGGAGGAAAGGGAGTCCAAAGTATGGATGCTTAGGTGTCTCCACTTGTGAAGCGGAGAGAGAGGTTGATAGCAAGTGGAAGGGATAATTCTACAGTGCAAACAATTAGAGGTACTACTACTTCTCCTAAGAAGGCCACTTTGATAACTTATACTGTTGGAAAACATAAGAGTCTAGGTGTTTTTGGTAATGATTATGAGGACATATACCCATTGATCCCCAAGATAGTGAAGGAACACATTATTCCCTCCACCCCAAAAAGGAAGAAGTCTTTGAGAACATATAAACTTGAAATTATTGTCACCAAATGCCAGCAACATGGATATTGATGACTAAACAAATACATTTTGTGCTTGGTGCACTACACAATTGGGAATTGAAAGTTTGATTGAGAGGGGTAGATTTTGTACTTGTCTATCCTCTTTTAAAGATAATCATATTGATTTATAACATGTTAAATTTGACCCCCATTGTAAGAGATCATAGAGTGTGAAAGCTATGGTAAGAGGAAAGAAAATGTTGGAGAAAAATGATGTTATGTTGGATCTTAACAGTCTTGGGATAGGCAAAGCATTGAAAATAAACATGGCCACAAGAGATATGTCGTCATATTCTCATAATAAGCAATAATGAGAGAATATGGAATAGAAAAAAAAAAACAATAGCATTGAAGCGAATTTGAATCCTAAACCCTTATTACATGATCATTGAATATTTAGGCACTTAAGGGGCATTAAGAAGTTACTCCTAAGAAATTGATTAAAACAAAAAAAATATCATGAAATGTCGAACTATATCAGGAAGGTGATCATATGTAATAATAAAGAAAGAGCAGATGTGTTATCTGAGATTTGAGAATTGGAAAATAAATATTCCTCTCTCAATGAGGATTATGTCTCTAAGTGAATTTGTTGCCCTAAGTTGCAAAATGATCATGAGTTATCTAAAAACTATGTTGAGACTTTTAGCAGAATGTTAATTAACATGAATGAGAATAAACAACACAAATAAAAGCTCCCTTCAAACAAGATATTGAAAAAAATATGAGATAGTTGAGACAATTATATTGACATCCTCTAACAATGAATTAACACTTGTAGTGTGATTGGAGAAAGAAAAAGCAATGTTTTCTTTAAATTTTTTGATGTTATTAAATAATTAGAATGACCATCTATCAATTTGGGTTATCTCAGGTGGTTGGGAGGAATGATTGGGATCCTCCTTACCTAGTCTCAATTTCCATAGGTGAAATTATTAGGGGAATTTTGAGGTCTAAAATGGGCCTCCTAAGAAAAATGTACAACCAAAATAAACTTTATAAGAACCAATAGGATTCAAGATGATGATGTCAACCATGGAGGATGATTCACCATTTTTGGAGTAAAAAAGTAAAAATATTAAAAAATAATAAATAATAAAACTACTTTTTCAACTTGTATTTTCGACTTATCTCCCTAAGGTTTTACTCAAACTTCGAGCAGGAGTACTCATTGGATGCAAAATTTAATTCATCATCCAAGGAGTACCCATGTTTCATACTTTTGATGGACCCTACTACAAGAAAAATGAGAAATACATGAAAAACCGCGATTGCAATCACGTTTTTCATGTATTTATCATGTTTCATGTAGTAGGGTTCATCGAAAGTATGCAACATAGGTACTCCTTGGATGAGGAATCAAATTATGCATCCAACGAGTGTTTCCTCTTGAAATTTGAGTAAACCAATAGGGAGATAAGTTGAAAATACGAGTTGAAAGAATAGTTTTTTTCTTTTTTCCCTCTAAAATTTGATGATGTAATCTTATTTTATTATTTACACTATTATTTTATAATTTCCTTAGGACGCCCATTTTAGACCTCAAAATTTCCCTAATGGATGAGCCTTGACATAATGGCTCTGAGCCTTAATGTTGAGAATGAATAGTCCCTTAACGATTTGTTAGCGAAAAATGATGGACAAGTAGAGACCCTAGGTTCAAACACAGGGTCCAACAAAAGGATCTGAAGTAGTCTAGCTTAACATCGACATTTTCACCTTAATCGGGAGGAATAAGGTGTCTCACCTGAGGTGTGTCGTGACCTTAATTAGTTAAGGGATTGGAACCAGACATCAAGAGGAGTCGCGCAAAGACTATCAGTACTCTTAAACTTAGAAACACAACATCAAACTTATAACCATTGCGGAAGACAACAACTAAATCCTTCAAAGGAATATGGAATATGCACATACATTCATAATAAAAAATTAAAAGGGCCACACAAAACCAACACAAGTAAATCAAAAAAGATCCATGCAACTCTTTCTTTCATTAGCTTGAACTGCGTTACATCATTACATCAAAGCTCTGACACCTTCTCAACAGAAAACAAAATAGGAACAATAACTCTTCCTATTGGCATTCCCATCAGCTTTTATGCACTTCACTTGTCTGGACTGGTGGTCTCTTCCTCGGATGCTCCACCCTTTTGTTGGGTGTGGAGCCTTCTTATCTTCTTTATTCAGAGGTATTGCCGCATTGGACCCAATTTCGTAATGCGGCGTCAACACTGCTCGTTTATGCGTGTCACCAGGGGGGTTTATGCAGTGCCCCCGAAGCTAAAAAATAGATGTAAAATTTCCTTGTAAATGTTGTAATTTCATAGTCAATATAGGCCATTCATTAGGCGGAAATCTGACGGTAGAAGTTATGTCTAATTTAGGTTTTTTTTGCCCTAGAAGGCAACCCCTCGCTATATATGAGGGAATTTTGTTGCGGATATGTGGATATGTATTCTGAGCAAGAAAGAGAGAGGAGATTGTGTGAGAGAAAAGAGGGAAGTACAGCGGATCTGTTGTAGGTTGTATCTCTTCATTTTACTGGATAATATAAAAGGAAGGACTGGTTGTTTCTCTGTGGACGTAGCCCAAATTGGGTGAACCACGTATATCTGTGTCTCTCTTGTTTTTACGTGTTTTCTATGTTTATATTTCTACAATATATTTTATGTGTTCCATTGCTCTATAATGTATAATTTTCTAACACCTTTCCTTCTCGGTTGCTTCTTTTGCTCGGTTGCGACTGCTTCCTTTGTTATTGATGGTTGTTTCAGCTTGATTGTGACTGCATGTGTCCCTATTTCCTTGTCAAACTTCTGCAACTGCCAGAATTCAATGGATTCCTTCTCCTTTCTCGACTGCTTTCTCTGTGACTCTCCATTGATCATATTTGGTCAAAACATGTCAAAACTTTGTCCTCAAAATGAAGGACCCAACAAGCCAAGACCAAAGTTAATTGACTCATCCCTAAGACAATCATTTGTGCTTCTTACTTCGTTGCTCCTGTTGGTGCTACAACTTCTTAGCCTTCTCCTTCAAACGAAGGACCCAAATCTGGAACAAATTGAATTGTGATGGTTTTAAATTTCATGTAGTCGATAAGGGTCATCTGCCATGGACTTGTGAGAGTGCTTGATTGCTCGATGAATTGTGTGGTGAGTCGAGTTGATGGTTGAGCAGGTCGTGTAGTCATGAGAGCATTCCATTGAGTTTCTACTTCTGCATTGGTCTATTGTATCTTCTAGAAGTGGGCCTATGCATGTGGCTTAAGGTCACAAAGTAGAGTCTTTTTGGCACGCAAAGCATCTTCAATTTTTTGGATATGGTTTTTGGGACAATGGTCTGAGAAAGAAGATCCTTTTGTTGGTTTGGATCTGAGGTCATCGTGGCTTGGTTGAAGAGTTGATTAGCATGTTGGCACAGAGGGTAGACTGCTTGATTCTTCTTTGTGAGGAACCTTGTCCAGTCTCAAACTTGAGCGAAGAGTTCTTTAGCTTCTCCCATAGCCTGTTGAATGGAGGCTTTCAAACAAGTCGCTTCAGTGATTTTCTTCCCGATTTCATTAGCATACTAGGTTACTAGGTCCGAGAGCGCCCTTTGAGTGGCAACAATGGTTCTTTGAAGCTATTTGTTTGTTGACAATAGGTCGGTGCATGCAGTTCTAATATGATCACAGCAATCCGAAAGAGTATAGGCTGAAAAGTCTTATGGTGCATTTGGTACTATTTCAGCGACTGTGGGCCAAAGATCCTGGAATTTCTCACTAATTTCATTAATTTATTGTTGTAGTTTGTGCTTCTCATGGAGAACTTGATCTCTTTTAGATGAAACGGTAATAATTTGTTATTGTTGTTGCTCAAATTGTAGGTGCAATGCCTCTGCTTGGCGTGCATCCAATTGAATAAAATTAAACAGTTGGGAAGACAACCAAATCTGGAGGTCATCAGGTGTCATAGTAGCAGGCATAGGATAATGGCTTTGCAGTGTTTGGTTGCTAGAAACTGATTTCTCATATTTCCCTTAGGTCGAGGTCTCTTGCTGCATGTTCTCATAGGAGTGGACACTGATAGGGTCTGGAATGGACTGCGGCGATGGAAAGGGGGTGGGGTTAGCTGGCAGAGGCAAGGTGCATATGGTTTTTGTGACGTAAGTACTAGAGTCAATAGAATGGCTAGCTATCATTTGTGGGCTTGGGGCTAGTAACGAAGATAATAAATATGCATTAACTGACTTTGTGTTTGTAGGGGGGAAATGTGAGTGCCTCTTTGGTAGTGTCCATGATGGATTGGATAACGGAGTCTACTTCCATGTCAGTCTCGGCACTAAGAAGGTTTTTGGACAAAGGAATGTCTGAGATGGTGGCGAAGGTGGAGGTTACTTGGGGTGATGGATTGTGCAACATAGGGTACACAATGGAATTGGACGGTGGATTTTCCTTAAGGACCAGTGTGCTAGTATGGGATTGTGGTTCCTCATCGTTGAGATTGACAACTTGGCTAGAGGTAACTATGACCAGATTATTGGGAATTGGCCTAATGGAAATTAGGCGAGTATCCTAGATGGTGGGTTCATTATGAGAGTGGGGGCCCATGGAAGGAACTGAAGGAATAATTGGGTTGAAGGGAAAAGCAAAAATTGGACCAACATTGATAAATTCAGAAAATGATGGGAAAGGACTAACTAACACGTCAAGATCCTCCATAGTATTATGATATTACTTCACCGTTGTCTTGAGCATTCTTCAGGACTAGATTCAGCATCTCCTCTAACATTTGCTTCCAGGAGGTGGAGGGGGTTTCGCCAGGAAGTGGCTAGGTAGCATCCCTTCAAATGAATATTTTTTTTGTCATCCCAAACTTCTCCAACAACTCTCAGCCAGTATGTGACTTCAATATGGAATGCCTCTTCTAAGAGAATGTAGGGTTGAGCATGAATTTGGAACGTGTCTGCATTGAATCATTTGGGTTGAAGCCAAGTGGTGCCATGGTGAACACCAAACCATATTTCATGAAAATATTCATTTAGAAGCAACGATGGGATTTCGGGTTTGGCTTCGGTGACATCTAGCATATTTCTATACTACCCTGCAAAAGAAGCCTCAATGATTTCCTTATCGATGGGATCCCTTGAAGTCTTCCATGGTAAATATTTGAGCTAACTCTCTACCTTCTGATGGGCACCACTTCATCATTGCTAAGGAAACGACAATATATCCATATATGAAATACGTTTCCCTTTTGTTTACATCTTCATAGGCTTCAAAAAGCTCATGCAACATATAACTATGCTAATTTAACTATGTGCCTTTCTCACAAGCTTCCGCCACTGAAATGGTGTCTAAGGTGCACTCACCCTTTAAGTAGTGGCACATTATTTTCCCAAAAATTATATAGCAAGTGAATTTTATAGTTGTTTTGTTAATTGGCTTAATGAGGGATCCCTTACCACCACACTGAGTATCATACTTGTTGTAGTAATTTTTGTTGCCCATCTTCTTTCCCCACTTGGAAGTATTCTATAATGCATATGATACTGTGGCCCCTACAGTGGATAGTGTTGTGAAACCAACTCACAAAAAGATAGAAAATATAGATCAACGACTTAAAAATCAACCTTTTCGAGGGGGAAACCTCCTTTACATTACACAAATGAACAATTCTTGGATGATACAAATGCCAAGACCTCATTTCTAGGAGTGTAAGGGGTCCCAATACAATCAGAGCCTACATAACAATAATATTGTAGGGGCACAACAATAACAATAGTGGGATTCTATGGGGCATAATAATAATAACATGGGGACTATATAGGCACAATAATACAATAAGGGGGTCACACTAATAATAATAAGGGGTTACACTAGTATTATAGGGACCTAACATGCCCCTCTCCTTCAAAAAGTATTGTCTTCAACGCTTGAGTAGTTCTGGATGCTTCTATATAAAATTATCATCCTCCCATGTGGAATCTTCAGCAGGTAAGTTCTTCCACTTGATGAGATACTCTAAAATTGATTGATTTTGTAGCTGTCGATTTCTTGTTTTTGTGACTGCTTCCGGTTCCAATATGATTTTTCCTTCCTCTTCAAGTTCTGGAAATATTGTTTGAACTGGGATCTTCTCACCTATAACCTTCTTTAAGCATGAAACATGGAAAACTGGGTGCACTTGGGAAGATGAAGGAAGCTCCAATTTATATTCCATAGTACCAATATTTTGTAACACCTTGTACGAACCATAATACTTTGGTGATAATTTATTATCCTTCTTAGCTTTCTTGAGGGACATTTGTTTGTATGGTTGTAGTTGTAGAAATACCCAGTCACCTACATCAAAACTTCTCTCGCTACAATGTTGATCTTCCTGTTGTTTCATTCTATTCTGTTGCCAAAGTGAGGTTATCCTTTAAGATTTTGAGAGCTAACTGAGTACCCAAATATTCCACCTCTTGTACTCCAAAGAAACATTTGGAGATTTTTTCATATAATTGTTTCTCCTCCAATAGTTTGAGCACCCTGTCAACATGTTGAACATGATCCTTCCAAGACTTGTTTTCGATTAGTATATCATCAAAAAATACTAAAACAAATTTTCTAAGGACGGGTTTGAAAATGGAATTCATCAAACCTTGAAATGTAGAAGGTGCATTGGTAAGGCCAAAAGGCATGACCAAAAATTCATAATGACCCTCATGAGTTCTAATTGTTGTTTTTGGAATGTCTTCAACCTTCTTTCTGATTTGATGATATCTTGAATGAAGATCCAACTTGGTGAAGTAAATTGCTCTATGCAATTCATCAATGACAGGAATAGGAAATTTATCTTTAATAGTAAGCTTGTTGAGCTCCCTATAATCTGAACACATGTGCCATAATTCATCCTTCTTGTGTACCAATAACATTGGAGCAAAGAAAGAACTTTGACTAGGTTGAATTATACCAACCTCTAGCATTTTTGCAACCATATGTTCAATTTCACTCTTTTGGGCATATGCATATCTGTAAGACTTGATGTTTGGGGGAACACTTCCTGGAATCAAATGAATAGCATGATCATGATCATGAATATGTGGAAGGCATTTTGGAGTCTCAAATACCTTGGAATGATTGTCCAAAACGTTTTGGAGATATGGAGAAATAGATGATTTCTATGTGGGAACCTCTAGTGAAAACAATTGTGCAATTACGCCCTATTTCTCTTCCTTTAGAAGGTTTTTCATGTTGTTAGAGTTGATTATATTTCCTAGTTTCCCTTCCATACCCCTTAATTCAGCTTCCTTTCCTTCCCAAAAAAATTTCAAGAAAAGTTCTTTAAAATTAAAAGCTATTGTACACAAAGATTGTAGCCATTGAATTCCTAGTACAACATTTGCACCACCCATTAGAATGGAAAGCATTGGATTATTCAAGACATATTCTCCCATGGATAGCTTTATATTATGGCACTTTCCACAGAAATTTATGGTTCCTCCATGTGAAACCATTACTTGACACTCTTGTGCTCGATATAGGAAGCAATTCAATTCCTTGGCTATCTTACAATGAATAAAATTATGGGTACTACCCAAATAAGTCAACACTATTACCTTTTTATTATTGATATTCCCTTCTATCTTGAGAGTTTGAGGAGTGGTAATTACTGTCAATGCATTACAAGATATGGTCAAATTCATTCCTTATTTTTCTAGGATTGGTTTCTGGTGTATGTCCTCTTCTTTTGACGTTTCTTGTTCATTTTCTTGCTCCTCTTCCCCATCTATGTAAATTAATTTCTTCTCAACACACCTATGACCTTTAGTGTATTTTGTATCACAATTTTAACAAAGCCCTTTTGCTATTTTTCTTCCAACTGTTTTGGTGTCAACCTTGTAGGTGGTGAAAGGCTAGGAGAAACAACACTTCCATCTTTATAGTTGTGAGTGGTAGGCTTCCTTGTTGCCATAATTTTTCTTTCCTTTTTTCTTACAAACCTGAATGCCTTCTTCAATGAATCAGGTTCCCAAAGGCAAACCTCATGTTGGACGTTATCATTTAAATTCCCTATGAACACATCAATCTTGTGCTCCTCTGGAATATCTTTTACCCTTATATTCAATTTTTGGAAGTCCTCAATGTGCTCCATCATTGAACCCTTTTGTTTGAGATTTATCAATTGGCTAAAAAAGGTGTTTCTTTTTGTATCCTCATAATGTGCTATGATTTATTTCGTAAAAATTGCCTAAGTGAAAAATTGTTTATAAGAGCAAAGCCATCGATACCATACAAACTGATTTGGTTCCAAATATAAAGTTGTAATGCGTACCTTTTGTGTGTTTTGCACATTATGGAGATAGAAATGTTGCTCCATATGTAATATCCATGTTATGGGATCCTTTCCATCAAAATTCCTCATATCGATCTTTGGAACAGGGCGGGTCTTTAATCCAACGCTAGAGTCTATGAAATCATGATTAACATTTCTTTTGTTCTCATCATGAGTTTCCTTTACTACCCTTTCACCATTAGTAAGCATTTCTTGTAGCAACTTTGTCAAATATGCCTTCAAATCTTCCATGTTGCCTTTAATTTTTTCTTCTATACCATCCATCTTAGCTTCCATGCCCTTTGAATTCCTTCAAACTAATTTTTCAACCAAACTTATGCAAAACTTAAAAAAAACTACACACCTTTTTTCACTTTGTAGGAGCTCGATATTGAATCTATTGTATCTCTATAATTTTGTATCTCCAAGGTCTAAAATTGTGTTTTGTAGTATCCCTCTGAGTTCTCTTTCCAACCTCGCAAGTCTGATGAAGATTGGATTCTCCATGAAAGAGTTATTCTAAATCTCCCACGATGACTTGATTATAGACTAGTTCAGTAGAGCAAACTTGTACAAAGTGCCACATGTCACTGTGTCGACCTCAGGACTTGAAACCGATACCTAGCACACAACAGGCCATCCTCGTTTTGTAAATTTTTACGAAATTTCAATCTGATGCTCAGAGAGAAAGTTATGATGATTTTTCGCAGATCACCTATTTGGGATGTAATTCAGGAGCTACCAAAAACCCTAAATTTCTTGGACCATATCACCTAAAATATAGAGAAAAAAGATATTAAATTTTGTCCCGCACTTCATCAAGATTTATTCTTAAATGGGTTTTAATTTCAGAGTCTTAACCCTGTCCGAAAAAAATTATATATCAAATTCCACGATGACTTGTTTGCAATGGAATTTTTGATCTTGAAAAAACCATAACTTCCTCAGATTATATCTCCAAAAATGTAGTGAGACGAGATCTAAAATTTGTACCCAAGGTTCAAAAATATTTCGGCTCAAATGGGTTTTTTTTTAGCTTCTTAAACTTCGTAGAGAAAAAGTTATATCGAAAATTCCACGATTACCTGTTTGGAGCAGCAAAACCCTAGAATCCAAAGCTTTGATACCAAATGTTATGAAACCAGCTCACAAAAATATAGAAAATATAGATCAACGACTTAAAAATCAGTATCTTCGAGGGGGAAACCTCCTTTAAATTACACAATTGAACAATTCTTGGATGATACAAATGCCAAGACCTCTTTTCTATATATAGGAGTCTAAGGGGTCCCAATACAATCAGAGCCTACATAACAATAATATTGTAGGGGCATGTTGAAGCCCTGAAAATCAGGTCTACAACAAGGGGGATACCCGCCCGGTCCGGACCTTGGTTAGCAGCTCCTTTTCCGTTTGTTATAGCGGGTCCGACTAGGGATATGGGACTAGTTTCCCAATTTATGTGTGTGTGAGAAAGATTGATATTTCTGTTTCTAACAGTTTCTAAATGGAATACTTCTACTCCAATTCTAATCTAATAATAAGGAAATTATCTTCTAATCAACAGAAATATGTAAATCTACACTAACCCGGGGTGTGATCTTTCCTTTATGCGATCTAAAACGATTTCAAACAACAACTGGTAATAAAGATCATTCAGCTGCTATGAGAAAAGAATTCAATAAAGATGAACCACTTCGTATAAAAAGTTAGACGAGAAAGTTGTGAAAAACTTATCGCATAATAAGCTATTCATATACAAAGCATAAATAAATAGCTATCACCGTACAAAAGTGCCAAATGATAACTCAGACATTCATACATTAATATATAAATAACTGAACTTGAAAATCACTCTAACACAAGGCAGAAATAGTTAAGAGATGGAAATACCATTTATAACTAGTCCTACTCATGAGCTTCAAGTGATAACGATTTATCTCTTCTTGATAAAATATCCACTAAGAGTACAAAAGTGCAACATCAGTAGCAGATATCAAATGCAAACATCAATAAATCTTGTTCCATTCATTCATCAAAACCTCCTCAGAGGGTACAGAAGTGCATGTTCTGGGGATAAGTTTTTGATAAATTTAAGGACCCCTCTCTAAATGCATGAGAGGGGTTTAAATACTACTAACTAAATCTAAAAATAAATTATTAAAAAAATATAGGATGCGGTTTAAATGACCGTCCTCTTTTCAGGAAAATAAAACAAAATTACAACTAAAATTGAATCTAAAATTAAACTACTTCTGTATTTGGTCCTTGAAATCGCACGCATGCAGCATCTATTTGAGAAGAGTCGGCTGGCCGACTTCCGCTTTTAGCTGAGCTGAGAAAACAGAATCGACAAGAGCTGGCACCATCTTTTCAGCCAAATTGATGATACACTTAACAATCATCCACTGGCTATGTGGCTTTACCAAGTAAGCCCAGTAATAATCCCAGCTTAACCTGGTTAACCGTTGAATTGCTTCTACCTTTTCTTTTGCCTTCTGCTTCCAATCTGCCTGTAGTTGCTTTCTTGCAATTTTTGGGGCTTGCAGGTGATTAGGCAATTAGCAGCTTTCCTTTTTGAGAAATTTTTCTCAGCGATGCGCGATTAGCGCTAGGCACTAGGCGCTAATCGCGCATCGGAAACTGCCTCTGTTTCTTGATCCAGGTTTCCCTGATGCGTTTTTCACCTTTTGCGCTTTTTCTTTCTAGCAGATATAAAGTTCCTCATTTGTAAAAATAATATTTCCGTAGGCTCTTGATTTTGAGTTTTAAACTGTATATTTCTGATATCAACGCTGTCCAGAATCCACTTCACCATGTCCGTGTATGGGAGAATTTTGGGTCTTGCTGCTATCCGGTGTAAGAATGAGCAAGCTAGCTCTATAAGGGATGCTTCAGAAGAACCATTTGAGCCCGCAGTAGCAACAACTTCCATTACTCTGGGATTCTCCTCTTCAAGCAGATTATACATGCCTTCCCACGTAGCAATTCCCGCGTCTCTGTTACATGCCGTGTCTGTATACAAGGGCGCCATTTCCTTTTCTTCTGAGCTCGGGGTTTTGCTTTTCTTTCCCATTTTAACCTGCGCATTGCTTTGTATCAGCCTCAGTTCTCCATTCCTGCAATTCACAAGTGAAGTGAAAATGAATGACAAGGAAGGGTGATGGGAAAGTTTTAAATGCCACAGACAACATAAAATATACCACCTTACGTGAGATGATTTTTCGATAAGCACGCACCCATATTCCATTAATAACTGGCAACTAACTCATTTATTAGCATTAAAGCACATAACCAGGTGTCAGCTTAAGGAAAATACTTTTCTTGAATAACGCGCCCGAAAGATCTGCGATGGAGAGATTTTGCGATTTGCTTCGCAATATCGCAGATCGCAACATCGTAGATCGCAACATTGCAAATCGCAACATCACAAAATCATAACATCACAAAATAAGTTGCTCGTGATGTCGCATTATCACATTGTCGTTGTATCGCGAGATCGCAATATCGCAGATCGCAGGAATATTATGTATGACAATCTTTGTTAACCTGTTTTCTGCGAAATGTGATTTTGCGAACGACGTCATCGCATATTGGCAATTTTAAAATGTTTTTCAATGTAAATTGTATTTGCTGCATGCAATGCGATATTATCACGTATCGCAATCTCGCAAATGTTGGAATTTGGCTTGTAAGGTAGTATCCCATTATCTGCTTGCGATGTGATATTCCTAAGGAAAGATTTAAGTCTTACCTTATCATAAAAATTAGATTTTTGGATTTTTCAAGGGGTGCTTCCTAAGCTTATGATGGTAAGTTTATTCGAAAAAGTAAATTTAAACACTATTTTGATTTTTTAAATTTTTTGCTAAGGGTCCCCACTTATTTAGTATTAGGAATAACATTAAATAAGAAGGGGGGTTGTTGTTGGCAACAACAGGGCACAATAATAACAATAGTGGGATTCTATAGGGCATAATAATAACAACATGGGGACTCTATGGGCACAATAATACAATAGGGGGGTTGCACTAATAACAATAAGGGGTTACACTAGTAGTATAGGGACCTGACAGATAGTCCAGTCAATTATTGAATATCACTAGTATGTATGGGGTATTCTTTGTCAAGCTAGAGAGAACACCCATGCATCTCACTGATAAGGAATTTAGTGCACTACATCGATACTCATGAGGTGTCGAACACTGCTAAACTTCAAAAATTCATCATCATGGATCTTTATATTCGTCTGAAATCCTCTTTTATTTTAGATGACTAGCTTCCATCTAATTTGGTTGTGACCTATGTATAAACTTCATGCTTGAGCGCAGGGAAGTGGAAATAATCTAAGAGATCATTATCCACAAGTGTGGCTTTCTCATACTTTCCATATAGGTTCTCAATTTTAGTGACTCTAGAGTTGGATACAGGTGTGGGAACAAAGACCTTATTGACCTTATTCATGGTTTCAATTCATCAACCATACACAACAGACACATGTGGTTTGAATTTGGGCTGAGGACTCGAGGCGTTAGTCGCAAAAGGCAGACTGAGAAATTTGACCACCTAAGCTTTGATAATGAAGAACTTATCGTTGTCATGAAAACTATATAGGAAGACCCAACACGACATTTTTTATTAGGTGATTTAACTAATTAATACAACAACTTTCCTCACTTGATTCAAATTGTGGTGTTAACAGTGATTGTGACCTGGACCTAACCTTGATGACATGAAAACTGAAAGGGAGATGGTCATTATTATTAGTTGTAATGAGATTATGGTAAGTTCTAAAAATCTGATAACCATATTATGTTAGGAATATTGCAGGAGAGATTTAGGCCAAATTCGAAATGACGCAGTGAATTATTACTAATTATTATGGATAAGACAACTACCACGCGCGACTCCCCGACCATAATCAGTTGCGAAGAGAGGAACTCAATTGACGTAACTTTATTTGTGACTGACACGACTAAAATAACTGATGGAACTAGACGAAAGGATGTAACCTATGTAACTGATGCATCTAAAATAATTGATTAACTCTTCCTAAACCTAACTATGATCCCCTTTCGGAGATCGAATAAATTTGATGAAGGACTAGTTGTACCATGGAAGGGCTTCAGGCATGCATCATTCACCCAGACAAGTAATAGGACTCCATCTAGTTGTGTGAGTTTGACAATTCCAAATTCTTCCACTTTCACAACAATGAATGGTCCTAAACAATGCATTTACAACTTTCTAGGATGTTTTAGAAACTTATTGTTGTATAAGAGAACTCCATCCCCATATATAAAGGACTTCTATTTTATGTGTCAATCGTGCCATGCTTTCTACCTCTCCTTCTCGATAGAGTGGTGAAAATATGTCAGGAATCGAGCCTCGTCCAATTCCCAGGGCTCATCCATCCTCTTTGTAATTGGTTTCTCCTCTGACATGTGATTGGTCTGCATAATGAAAAGGTTGGGAATGGTGAACTTAGCAGGCACCATGGCTTCTCACCCCTAAACAAGCTAGAACGGTGTGTACTTATGTAGGCGCTTGATGGTTGTGCGGTATGCTCATAACATGGTCGGTACCTGCTTTTCTTAGTCATCTCAGTTAGCAAAGCATATATTTGTGAGGCCTCTCTCTAGGATTTTATTAAAATCTTCCACAGTTCCATTTACTTGGGGATGGTAGGGGTTTCTCTTATGGTGCCGGATCATGACGTTCCATAGCAGAGAAGCGATTATCTCATTAATGAATTGGGTCCCCTGATTTCTTGTGAGGCTTCAGGGGCACCCAAACTAAGTGATAATATTCTCAAAGATGAATCTGGACACGGTGTCTACAGTGAAATCCTTGACTAGAGTAGCTTCTACCCATCTATTAAGGTAACTTGTGGCGGTGATAATATATCTAGCATGGGAGTGGTGTTTTGACTGATTAATGGGTCCCACAAATTCTATCGCCCATTTCTCAAAGGCTTGGAGTGTCTGTATTGGCTGCAAAGGAAACTCACCCTGGTGTGATGGCCTCCCCATGCATTGGAAAACATCACACTTCTTGGCATATTCTTTTACATCTCGGAAAAGAGTGGGCCACCAGAGACCTACCTGCAGTTCTTTTCTCACGGTGACTTTTCCACCCATATGTCCTCCCACAAATACCAAATGACATTCCCATAGCACACTCCCTCCTCACAAACTATATTCCCTAAGATTGTTCCAAAGGGGACAAAAAAATACACTTCTTTAGATTCAAGGAGATATGTAGCTACTTACAACAGTCAAACATCACCCGAAGCAAATTGGACTACCTTTTTAGTAAACTATAGACTGTCCAATCATCCATGTACACTTCAAGAAATTTGTGAATATAGTCCTGAAAGGCAGCAATCAGAATCCTCGAAAACATTGTCGGTGCATTCTTTAGTCCAAAGGGCATGACATGGTAGACATAGGACCCCCATTTGGTCGTGAATGTGGTTTTATTCTTATCCTTCTCTGCAACACAAACTTGGTGGTAACCAGAGAATCTGTCTGTGAAAGAGTAGGCCTTGTTACCTACAACATTATCTAGGACTTCATCGTTGAATGGGGTAGGAAAAGGGTCATGAACACAGGCACAGTTCAGACTCTGGTAATCCACACAAACTTGGATTTCTTCAAATTCATTCATTTTTTGGATAACAATCAGTTTAATCCACTCAGCTTCTTCAACCAGTAAGATGAGCCTTGCTACTAAAAAAATTTCAATCTCCTTTTTAACCTTCTCCTTGACCCTCAAATTCAATCTATATGGCATGTGCTTAACCGGTCTTGTATCGAGCTTCAGCATGAACTTCATTTCGCCCAACTCCCCCTTCATTCCTTTAAGCCCTACAACAAATGAAGGGAACAGGTCCTCATACTCTCTTAGGAGATCAAATATTTCCTTGGCCATCTTCTCATCCTAATAGTCCCCAATCGAAGCTAACTTTAGCTTCTAACCAGTGTTGATATTGTGCTTCTACAACTTCAGAGGTTGTACCTGTGAACCAATGATTACAAGCCCATATTCGATGTTCCACTCCCTTCAGACTCACTAAATTTCAATTTCCTTAACTCCTCTAGATCATCCCCATCATGTTCCAGGTTTATTTTTCCGCAAGCCATAGCTTCAAGGAATCTGGATTCATATATGTGACCAAAGTAATCTTGCTCAAAGCAGTCTTATGTAATCTTTCCTATCAAGAAAAAAACTCTTTTGACTGCTTGCAAAGCAGTTGTTATCCTCTGGTGGACATCGAAAAAGGAAAAATCATTGATAAACTAAGTTGCCATACAGTCCCATTCACTAGTCTTCCTCCTTATTTACTCCTTCACATACCATGCCTGTGGAAATGTCCCCAGAGTGTAGAAGAATCTATGCACCCACAAATTTTCTAGAAGCCCTTCACTAATTCATCTAACTTTACATTTTTGTAGGTGTTGGTGAGGGTCAGTATTCCCTTGATACTTAGTGAAATTCAATGGGCAGTCTTCTGAATACCTAAATCTGGTTATGAGTGCGGACTTAATATCCTGCTACTCCCTAAGATGGTTGTGGTAAGAGCCCCACCACTTTTTTGGCATCACTTGAAAGGAAATGTCTGGCAAGGGCACTTTATGTATTTCCAAGGTGGTTGAATCAATTTCATTGATAAAATCAATAACATAACCTATACCATCAAAAATAGGAAATTTTCGTGCCTCAATACCAATCCAGTGGATATGGTGGATCGTGGCACATCACTTGGTGTTGATCTCATGTCTCGCCTGCTGCCAGTCATCCCAAGTAGCCTCAGACCCAACTTCAGAGCTTTGAACACTTCCCCAGCTAATTTACGCACAGTTGTACGATTGATGTAGTCTTCCCCTTTTCCTATCGTCATCCAATATAACTTGTCTAATAACTCATGTTCTTCTCTTTCATCTATTGGCTCAATTAACCTTGTCCCTTGATAAGGATCCAGGGGTTGGATCACCTGGACTCCCTCAACTTCAAAGGTCATGGTTTCTCTCTTCAGATCAATTATTGCATAGTTTTCAAAGGCCCACTCTATTCCCAGCAATGTCGGATAGAGGTGTTCATCTCCCATAATATCCATTACCTCGAAGTTAGCATAAGTCTTTACGCCTGATATGTCGACTTCTACGTCTTCCAGATGTCCAACTGGTAGGATACAATATTTATTCTCCATGAGTAACTAAATCAGAGAGAACGACACTTAGGCCTTCCCAAGGCTTCCCAGGTTTTTCTCGGTAGGATGTTCACATCTAATATCAAGTCTAGCATTGTATCCTTGATCTAAAATCCTGCAATATGGGCATCAATCTAAAATCCCCTCCCTATCCTTTTCTTGTTCCTATGGACCCATTTGGATTACCTTTCAGGAAAATTGGTGGAAATGAGTCCTTCCCTAGACTCCCCATCCTTGAACGCAGCTTTAATATTTTCCCGCGACTACTCAAGCATTTGCTCATCATTCACAATTTGCAAAAATAGCCTGAACCATTATGTTATAGGTTGGGAATTAGATTGTGATAGTTTTGGGTTTCTGGCCTTTAAAGGTTTTGGCTGTTCTCCTTGGGTATTGGTTGGAATCATACGAGCGCTTTGGTGAGGTAGGCTTTATGATCCTTCATTATTCAGCAACTCCAAAGTCAACTTTGGTCTTCTTTCCTCTCCGGGTGACTATATTAATATTTGAGAGGGGAGTTGTCTCAATTTCTCTTGGTTCTAAATTAATTAAATTTTCTCCTCGTTGGCAGTTGAGTTCTTCCCATCTGGAAATTGGCTCTGGGCAATTTTATGTTGCATGTGTGTTGATCCTGCACTGAGAGCACCAGGGTCTTCTGGATAGCGGACAATCTCTTACAACAAGCCCCTCTTCATCACAATTATAGCAATGGATCAGATCTATGCCTCATGTTCTCCCCCCCCCCTCGTTCTTCCACCTCTTCGTCCTCGAGGAGCTTCAATTATCCTATAGGAAGAACGATCCAATTGATCAACTAGGGAATCTAATGTTCTACACTGATGAGTGTGGTGAGTAGGTGAAACACATAACTCACAGAAAAAATTGTTTGGAACATTTGAATACTTCTATAGAATTAGACAAAGGCAAGGGATATGGCCATAAGTCTTGTAGATTTCACAATATTTAGTTGGGGTTGCACCCTGCTGATTAGGAAAGGCGTGGAACTGTGTGCGCCCTTATATAAACCTTACATACCAACCTACACAACTCCAGTGGTGGGTAGAGATATGGAGGGCACCGCTAGTGCGGAGGGAGTGCTCAGGCCTCTCAGTATTGGGCACTTCCTGGCATGATTCCCCTCGACATGGCAGTTGGTACACCATAGGTGTGATTGTGAAGGTTGCACCAGCTGCATGTCCCTCAAATTCTATGTCAGACAGACGATTAGATTTTACGGTCCTATGAGAGTGGGGTCATGGGAAATGGTTCCTCCTTGATGCTCATGTGGGTATCCTACCATGGATTCAATCTGAGTTGCATGTTCTAGGGCGCCTTATAGAGTATCAATATTATGTTGAGTCAACGACATGCATGTAAGTGGAAATAATACTTTGATGAACCAATCTCGCTGATTATTAGGGTCGATAGAGTAACTCATATTGTTAACAGCATCTTTAAATACTTGCATCATCTCCCAAGAAGTTTCCCCTTACTACTATTTGATTTCCCATAATTCAGATACCCTCGGTAGTTAATCTGAGGGAGTTTAAACTCTTGAACAAACTCCCGCCATACCTCATATATCGTAAGATTCTGCTGTAATGTAGATCACTTGATGAACCATCTCAGTGCTCTATCTTGAAGAGTGGTCTGAAATTCGATAAGCTTTGTGGCATCTGGATTTTGGTGAGCCCTCCATATGGCCTTGCATAGGTACCAATGATGTTCGACATCCTCATTCCCTTTCCCAAAGAATTCAGGATATCGAGTAAAGGATCTCTCCATGTTACCATCCATATACAGTTGAACTAACGGAACGAGTATGAATCATTGGGAACCCAGTTCTGATGATCCTTGGGGACCCGAACTACAATTACTATCTCTACCACTAGATGTACCAGCCTTGTAGGTACTATGTATAAGGGTGGACCTTTATAGCTTTAACTAGCTTAAATAAAAATTGACCAGGGTTGTGATAAAGTACCATGGGAAGGCTGGGGGAGGTACTACCTAAAATGTTGGGCAATGAATCACCACTCATGGGAGACACATCATTCTCGAAAAACAATCTTCTCATAGTAAAGTGCATGTCATCATTTGGGCCATATTCGAGACCTGTAGGGCCCGATCCATTTAAAATTCCCATCTCTGCTGGCGGATTAAAATCTTTATTGCTTCTCTCAACCTCTATCACTATGACAGTCCCGACCTTTCCTATTATACTAGGTTCCACTCTAGCTCTATCCCTATCGCTCTGAAACTTCAGCCAACTTCTTTCTTCTTCTCATACTTTTTTATTGTGTAACGCCACTCCTGCTTGGTGTAGCCCCCTTTTCCTTCTATAAATATCCTATGTGAATGATTAAACAAAAGTGAATTCTAATCCTACCAAAAACTGATGAAAAGTTAACCAAGAAAATAATTGTTGTTGTTTCAAATCCCGAAACCAAATCATTAATAAATAAGAAAAAATTGAACAATTATGCAAGTCACAAACTTGCGATCAATCACTGAACCATTAAATTCCAAAGTTGAAAATCATCCATTAAAAGACTATTCATGTTAATACTCTTAAAATATTGAAAATCCTCAAAAATTATTTGTCAAAATATCATCCACAACAATTTCCTTAAAATCTTGAAAATATCCAAAAGTGGTGAGTTTTGAATTGTCTTGGTGAATATCTGTTGGTTGATATAAAAACTTGGAATCATTGACTCCTCAATCCATCTCTGTGAATAAACTAACATCCTGAAAAAATAATCCTAGTGGACTTTGGAAATTGAACTTTGATAATCATTATAAATACGCTCCCCCCCCGCCCCCCATTAGTTGAAAGGTAAGAAGCCTGGAGGTTTATAAATCAACAACATTAATGTAACCCCTCCCCCCCAAAAAAAAGTGGAAAAGGGTAGCCATAATGTCTTTAAATGGATTCACAATAGATGAACACTAATTCTTTTTTTCAAAATTGTTTATTTCTCAATTCAACACCTGAAATAAACTACAATCCTAAAAATGAAACTAAGTAGACTTTGAAAAGTATGAAAATTATCATCAGTACCCCCCCACACACACACAAAAATAAGAAGAAGAGTATAAAAGAGTATACATAATATCTTTGATGTTAAACACAACCATGGCGAAGACAAGAGTGTGAAATATAAGCATTCAATGCATTATATTATTCACATGATATACATTTATAATACATTAGAGTGACACTTTGGATTCATCTTCCAAGGTCTCTTGGACTTCTTTTAAATGTTCAACTTTCATACCATAACCCTTAGCGGATTAGGTGTCCAACATTACCCCCCTTAATCCAAAGGGGTATGTGTCAGTCCAAGAAGAGAGTTGTAATACAAGTATGACCAAAAATGCATGGCAACACTAAGTTGAATATGTTCTTTGAAATGTTGGTATAAGGTGGTGGTTTAAGGATGACCACCAACACTGGAATACTTAGTGCAGTTCCCGAAACTCTTCCAAATATAGCAAGAAGGTGAAATATTATGTTAGAGGAAGTGCCCCTAACACTTTGGAGAGGGATACCTTCAACCTAGAAAAGGGAGGTCTACAACCTATGGTGGTTTAAAGATGACCACCAACTCTAGAATGCTTAATGCAATTCTTGGAACTCTTCTAGAACTAGCAAGAAGTTGAAGTCTTCCGTTAAAGGAAGTGTCCCCAATTATTTGAAGAGGGAGAAGCTCAACCTAAAAGGGGAGGTCTCAACCCTGCATAGATGGTTTAAGGTTGACCACCAACCAAAATCATTCTCAGGGGCATCTCTCTCTTTGGCTACAACTCTGAATCTAGTATGGCAAGTTGTGGCTCAGGCTCGCTTGAACTTCTGTGTCTCTGGCTACAACTCTAAATTAGGCAGCAAGTTCAAGTTGTGACTTAGGCTTGCTTAATGTGGCTTTGAATCTTGTATATGACCATCACTTCCCCCAGATATAAGGTGAGATGATGGAGAAAACTCAACTACAAGACTTTTCAATACTTTAGAACAAATTCTGACATACGACTGAAATATCTTCTTGGATGTTGAAGCCCATTGCCAAAAAGTGATCCATCAAGGTGAATCTTTGTTTTTGCATAAGGCTTGTTTTTGAAGCATTTGTTTGAAGAATGAGTGGTTTTAAGATAGTGATCACATGGATGAAGAGAAAAATAGTGATCTTTCATATGGCCAACTTCGTCAAAATGTTGGGAAGAGGAGAAGAATCTCGAACAAGTGAACTACCATGAAGAAATCTGACACTCTAAACTTTAATGGCTTTCACTAATCTGGAATATGAAAGGTCACCTCCTTATCATATCCAATACATTTTTTGTTCTTGTTGTTGACAAGCTCTTCCTAGGGTTTGATGATTGGCTCGGGAAGTGTAGGTTGAATTTCTACTTTTGCATGCAAATATGCTCTTGCACTAAGCACTGAATGTGAATCAACCTCAACTTTATATTCTTGATAATGATGGGAGTCTTTCTCAATCTTGAACGGAGGATTGTTCTGAATAGAAAACAGTTCAAAATGATGACTACGATGTTGTAGCTCCTCTTGTTGTAGTTGTGATTCAAGTTGCAAAAAATCAATGTGTTCATATGCATTTTGTAGACATGTTTGAATGTCTGAGAAAGAGGCTTTGCTAATTTTCAATGTGTCATTAATAGTAAACTATATCAGAATTTTCAAAAACTCTAATACTTCATAAACTTCTGTCATTTTCTCCCATTGAAGTAAATAAAGAGTGCCAAAAAAAAATACAAAATAGTGAATAGTGACAGCAAAATAGGAAATAAGGCCTAACGAAGGAAAGAAGAGTGTATCCCTAACTACTTTCTCAAATTTTCCTAAGTAGAAAAATCTTTTTTTTAAATAAATTTAAGTATTCTCAAAGTCTTTTTTAAATAAATTTAAGTACTTGAATTCTCTAGAAGAAATACTTAGACACTTGCAGCTAAGTCGAATGCAATTATCTATCAAAACAATGAAGTTAATTGGAGTGTTGGGACTATGCCTCAAATACTTAGACACTTGCAGCTAAGTCGAATGCAATTATCTATCAAAACAATAAAGTTAATTGGAGTGTTGGACTATGTCTTTTTATGAGAGAACATTAAGTATTTGAAGGAAATCGAAAGCACTTCGAGTTAGCACAAGCCAGAATTTATACTTGTGCTTTTCCTCTATTGTATTGCGATGCAAAAGACAATAAGCAAAAGACCCATTATCTTGTCCTTCCTCACCCATGGGTTTGTACTCAAACATTCCAGCATTCACACATTTTGATTCCTCCGATAAAGCAAATAGGCGTTGCCAACTGCAAATGGCTCACCAAAAAGGTCGTCCACAAGTTGCAGGTACATTTCGGTGTTGAATTCATTCCACTGTAAACATGCCTCTGAAGAGCCGCAATATTATGCCAATTTGATGGTCGGATCTCTCTCCAAGATCCTCAAATCTGTCGATGAAAATTAATAAGCAGTTTCTAATGAGAAGTTATCATACAGCAACATCCAACGAACCAACAATAACATTCGTTGTTGTTTGAAGGTCACGGGCCGCTTCAAAATGTTACAACAGAGAATTCGGCATGGTTGTTTTCATAGTGCTCGACTCCAACAATGGTAAGGGTTCCCTTCTCGTCAAAAGGAATACCTATAACCACTTTTTAATGAACAAAAAATTCACTAGATTTCTCTGGGAAGTTCTGATTCTCTTAAACCAGAGGCAGATTCACGAGCAAGCAAATACTGTGAACGGGGCGTTTTGACAGCCAAATAGAGCGGACATAGATTTTACTGTATTCAACATGGTGGATTTCTATGATGGATTGATTATAGAGGCCAAGTCAGAGGGCTTCAAAGCGTGTTACCTATGTCTTACAATCGTATTCTCAACACAAGATTCGCTGACGTGTGAGTGGCATGGCTTCATGAGCTCATACCTCGTCAAAAATCACAACAGGAGTACAAGAAAATAATACTATCATCGATCCCATTTTTATTTAACATAAAATAACGCAGTATGGAAGAAGTTAAAGCATACGCAGATATTTTAAATGTACGGCCTTCATAGGTTTTTCAGTGCACCAAGCATTTGTAGGAACTTCGCTCCGTCAATGGAACACCAAGCGCAGTCACCACTCATCTACGCTCTCCTCAGTAACAAGCAAGGTGTTAGAGCGTTAGATCATATAGCAGATTCACCAAAATTGAAGTAAAATCTTCACATCGGGTTCACCACTTCAAGTCAGAGGACCAACGCAGAATAAAGTTCAAGCCTCTGCTGGCAGGGCGTTGCAATTCATGTTGTAGTTGGCATTCTTTTCTGGCTCGATATGGAGTTCCTCGTTGAATAAACACGTATTCAAAACATGCCTTCGAGACTCCACCAATGCTTAGCTTACTCCAAAAGCTCTAGAACCAAAGGCTTGAGAATGCAAGTGTAATTTTCGGAAGCCTGGAAATTGTTGTAGAGGTACTATAGTCTGGTCTTGCTAGGCTTTATATCATTTCGTATTGAAAAACAATGTCTTCAACTCCCACATGGGCTCCAACAGAGATACAATGCTAATTAGTTTTCACGGAAAAGCAATCGCAGACATTAGTTGGGACATACAGAGAAACGCAAAGAAACGCTCATCGAAAACCCTTGTGAGGGAAATGGTCAAGTGGGACAGGCAATTTTATAATCGCAGAGCGGTCAGAGGACAATCACTAGCAAAAGAAGTAATGTACAATGCACTATACAAGATCGATTTCTACAATATTGGTGCGAATTTTTTCTTCTTCTTTTTTAAACGAAGAGCGCACTCAGACAAAACTGACAATAGTGGATTTTACACAATTGGCCAGGCTAGGAGAGGAAGCCAACGCTTGAAGAGGACTATGCCCAAAATGAGTGTGCAGATACGTTAGGATACAAAGAACGTTGGGGGAAGACTCGGCATGTAAAACAGGCGTTATTAAACGATCAAAAAATAAATTGCTATGCACGGCAACAGATCATAAATGGCCACAAAGCCAGTGGCTCACACAAGATGAGCAGGTTAGGAATTTACTCGCTGATACCATGTTAAACATAATCATGCTGAGACAAGAGTGTTAAAGATAAGCAATAAATGCATTATATCATGTTGATGAGCAATGAATGTATTATGTTATTCACATAATGTATTATATTATTCACATGATAATATATTGGAGTGACTCTTGTATTCATTTTTCAAGATGTCTTGGACTTTTTTTAACTGTTTAACTTTCACACCATAATTTTTAGCAAATTAAGTGTCAAAATTTGAGCAAAATTTTAAAACTATATATTCAACTCAAAATACTTTCTCAATTAAACCCTACTCGTACCATAAATTATCAACTCCTTGACCAAAAACACTTAGGTCCATATGTTAAAAAAACACTCTAGTCAAACTCGTTTATTAACTCCATTGTAAATCCACTCCAGTAACTTTGCTTTAGAACCCTAATTACAAAAGCCTAACCATTTAAAGCTCCCTTGTTTATGATTAACCTTTGTTTGGTTCTAACATCTTTTTGAAAGATAGTTTATCCTCTCACGAATATTTAAAGCTCCCTGGTTTATAATTAACCTTTGTTTGGTTCTAACATCTTTTTGAAAGATAGTTTATCCTCTCATGAATATTGCATTGAATATTGCATTGGTTAATATCAAAACAATGCAACTATTTATGGCCAATTCAACAATAGGGTTGGAACTATTGAGGGATTTTACCAAATTATTCATCATCACTAAACTTATCATTATCAACTATGTCACCATTATCACGATTCTCGGGTTTCTTCTTACTAGTGTCAACGTCATCCTAAATTATATCCTCTACAAGTCATCATCAAGAAACCCTACACTCACAAATATAATTGATTTGATGTATTATGAATATAAAAGAAGTTAGAGTCATTCTTTTCATATCCTGATCCATATTCATTCCTTTGAACTCTGACTCTTTCCAAAGTCCAACAATTTTATCTTTATTTTTATTTTTCGTAGTGTCTTCATCCAATTAATTTGTGTAATTTGATGGTTTGCACCACTCAATGTATTTTCATTCACTATCAACAAAAATGGTTGATCCCATCAAGTTTATTAGAATGAAAAAAAATGGGACCAAAATGTTGAAGCATTTCTCAATATCAAATAATTTTCAACTCATTAATTAATAACTTGTTTTGAATTTTACGTAGATCAATCCTTTTGTGCATGCATGTATGGAGCCACATTGCTTGGTAAACTTTTTCCAACCTCAATTATTGTCCCTAGTGTAATATTAACTAAAGCTCGTAAAATAATGAATAATCTTTATATACTGACCATCTTGATTAAAATAAATCCTTGAAGAAGTTCTCCACATGTTGAATAAATGATAAATTTTCAAGTGTCACAATAATAGTCACCAAGTGGAAGAGCTAGAAATCATAAAACTATCATTGCCACCACTATAAATCACCAAACAAGTGACATCACAAATGCCATATTGTCACAACAAAAAGAAAAAATCACCAAACATATTTGATGCACAGATTCAATTTTAATACAAATGGAAATCATTGAACAAATAACTTCAAATACAAATCCCAAAGTGCTATAAGTTTACAAAACCCTTTCCTTGCAACTTCAAAAGATTTATTACAACTCCACCTCGAAGTAAGAATCCTAAAGATTCGATGAATACAAAAACTTTGAAGTCATAGGGACATTGATTAATTCATACAACCAACTTTGACATGAAAGAATTCCAAGACCTTCCAAATTAAATATGGCAAGTTTCCTTCTTTAATGTGTGATCATTTCTCCTATGGGTGATGAAAATAATACCTCTTGAATATATCCTATTTCTTGTCTTCATTATATTAGTCACATTTTTTTAACATGTGGTTTGTTAATTTGAATATGTTTGGCCAAAACAATATAAACAAAAAAATGCATCAATACAAATTATCATAATGTATAAATAGCCATCAAACCTCTTTATTCAATTTCAAACTAGTCCAAGTCACCGTCCAACAAAGTTTAATTTTATATTCTCATATGGGTAAGCAAATTTAATTTTACATCAAGCAAATTTAAAAAGAACCTCTTTATACTCAATATTTAATGTGTCGCATAATTAGAAAAGAGTTCAAGTTCTGTGAACACTGCCATTAAAATTTATATCTCTTTGCAATTTAAAAAATATATATTATATCATATATGTATTTTGAAAAATGTAACATCTTATAATATCATTTAAAAAAATAACAAAAATATAATACTTTATACTACTATTTTAGCAATGTAATTTTAGAAATTACCTCTCAGTGTTTTCATCTTTGTATCAAAGAAAGATACAATTAATCTATCTAAAACCATTGTGTGATTTTAGCATTTGACATCCCTATCTATATTTATATTACTCAAAATCACAATTAATAGCATTTGACATCCCTATCTATATTTATATTACTCAAAATCACAATTAAGCCATCCAAAATTATTCCCATTGATACCTTTGACATTTAGAAATATAGTCAATTATTCCAAAACCACAATCTTTTTATTATTTAAAAATACAATTAAACCATCAAAAATCTCACAATTTTTGTATTATAAAGCATACAATTCGTCTATCCAATAACAAAATCTTTGTATTATAAAAATATATAACTAAACAATGACCCACAATCTTTGTGTTATAAAAAAAATTACAATTATCCAAAACCACACTCTTTGTGTTAAAAAAATACAATTAAATCATTCAAAACCCAAATCTTTGTATTATAAAAATATACACAATCAGTTAATTATAATAAAACACAACCAAACCCTACAAAATTGCAATCTGTGTATTTAAAAAATACAATTAAGCCACCAAAATCTAATAAAAAATAATAATAAAATTGTTTTAAAAAAATATTTGTATCATAAATAAATAAAAATAATGCAATTAAGTTAGTCAAAACCACAATCTTCATATTTTAAAAAAATAATACAATTAATCCATCTTAAATTGTAATATTTATATTGGAAACAAATATAATTAAGTTATTCAAAACCACAATCTTTGTACTATAAAAGTATATAAGTAAATTATTTAAAAGGAGTTTTCAATGCTCAATTTCATGTATTTTTAATTCAAAAATATGTAATTAGTAATTACTTTTAAAGGTGAAAAAACTACATTGTATGTATTTTTCATTTAAAAATATGTAATTAGTAATTATTTTTGAAGGTGTGAAAACTGCGTGAAAAAGTTGAAATTTATTTATTTATTTTATTTATCTATTTATTTAAATTGGTCAGATAGATTGTGAACATTGTAATCATATGAACACTAATATTGTTGTGTTTTTAGAAGTGATTAGTCAAGCATGTAATTGGAAATGTCAAACATCATATGATTCATTACATTAGGGGAATTTTGAGGTTTAAAATGGGTTTCCTAAGGAAAATAATAAAATAAGAGATGAATTTTTAAAGGAAACTAAAGAAAAATATCATTTTAATTGTATTTTCGACTTATATCATTATAGGTTCACTCAAATGTAAATGTCAAGTGTAGACATTCATGGATGTGGAAATTAATTATACATCCAAAGAGTAGCCACTTTACATACATCTGAGTAGATCCACACAAAAAAATGAAAAAAAAAAAATGTGTTTCTTGAGAGAAATACACATGGGTCTACTCAAAAGTATGTGGAGTGGATACTTGTTGCACGTAGAATTCAATTTTGCATCCAACGGTTGCTTGCACTTGACATTTGAGTGAACCTATAAAGAGATAAGTTGAAAATACAATTAAAAAAAGTAGTTTTATTCTCTCCCTTCAAAACTATATACCCTAGGGGATGACATCATCATCTTGAATCTTATTGATTCTTTTAAACTTGATTTTGTTAGTAAATTTTTTTAGACCCATTTTTTACCTCAAATTTCATCTAATGCTTCGTCCTAGAGATAGAAACTTTGGTGTATTATTGATGTAGAAGCAAATAGACTTGGGCCAGCAATGTGACGGGGTGGTCACATGTTGTGGCTAAATGCAAGATTTGAGGAAGACTTAGTTGTTAAATTGTGTTAATTTCAATAAGGGTAGGTAAGTAAAAGTGGTCTAGTTTAGTTAAATGTTGAGTTATAACTGAATAACTAATTCTTTCTTGTGTGGAAAGAAGTAGTTAGGTGTGACTGATGTATAATTCCCTTTTGGGTAGAATAGAACAAAGAGAGGGGGAGGAGACAAGGGTTTTCCTGTAAATCTAAGAACAGCTGAAAGGGCCATGGACTTTGAATATCTGGCCATGAATAAGAGGCACTTTGTAATTGTCGTTTTTATTTCTGTAGAATTTGACTTTTGAGTCATATGCCCATTGTTGAATTCGATTTTGTATGAATATGTTTGGTTTTAATAACCTTTGTGTTATGACTCTGCACATGGAGTTAGTTCTGGAATGTACGTAGGAGTAACCTCTGAGTAAATCGGTTCTTAGCAGTATAAGTCTCATTTGTAAACTGTAAGTGTTTTTTTTCCCTGCGTGGAATCGTTGATTTATGTGGGCATATTCTGTGGTTATACATTCGAAATTGGTGGTGTATCTGAGAATGGCACTGGTTAAAAAAAAAAAAACTGTAACCGATTTTGTTAAACGCTGAACAGTATCGTTTTGGCAAAAAGAAATCGATGCGCATGTGATAGCCATCAATTGTTTGCTGCATCGATTGATAAGGGATTTGGTTCTTTGTTGTTATAATCAATAGTATTTAATACGGACTTTGTTGGCTATGACCATCAGTTCTCACTTCAAATAATGGTAGATGCAGTTGCCCAAACGCTGGAATAAACCAATGCGTAAAGCACAGGTCTATAAACAAAGAGGGCAGTGTGGTTTTAAAACCCAATTGGATTATCAAACCGAAGGCGTTGAGTAGTGAAGGTCTCAACTACTGTGTGATTCTGTGGTGAGTTTGCAGAACTCTGTTTCGGTGCAGAGCCAGAGAGCGTCTGATAGAGATGACGAGCAGCCAAAGGTCGATGTGTGGATATGATCGAGCAGAACGGTAAGTTTAAAGAATTCATGAAGGAGATGTAATGCTTTGGAAGGTTTGAACCGTAGGTAGGTTAATTGACATTTGGATTGTCAAGGTAGCGGCATTCGTTGATATTAGTATACATGAAATCGATGTGCGTGGTATGACTTTGCCAGGTTGAGTTTTTGAAGCATGGGCACAGTTTTTTTTTATTGAATTTTGATTTTAAGATCCAGCCATATGTGATTTAGTTGAATGATAATATAAAGGAGCTTCCGCATATGATGTTTTGCGAGATTGCTCGGACTTTGAAGAATTACTCGGGCGATTATTCGAGAAGGGTTTTGTATATGCCTGAGAATGGAGAGATTTTGGGTTTTGCAGGGTAGACCTGCATCAAGTGGTATCAGAGCAGGAGTAGCTCTGTGTGAAGAAGCAAGTTTCTTTTTAATTGAGTTAATTGCATGTGATGAATGAATGCCAGATTTTGGAACTGATGAAGATTGCAGCACAGATATGCAAGTGCAGTTGAGGAAGTGAAGCAAGATCAACAGGATCTTGAAGGTGAGTTGTCAGATGATATTTGACTCTGGTTTGAAAGTTGTTTGCAGAGTTCAGGTTGCAAGCAGATTGAAGGAAGTCTCAGCGGGAAGAAGCAGATCACAGTTGTAGAGCAGTGATAGAGGATTCCAACAAAGGATTCTAAGTGAATGTGGCAGAACCTGAAGATTCAACAGAGGTTGAATAAAGCTGCAGATGATTGAAGCCTGAAGGAGCAGTGGGGAAATGCTTGAAAGGTTCCAGTAGAGGACCGGTGATTACCAAAAGACCAGATCTGGAGGAAGGGATTGGTGAGGTAAGTGGCAGCAGAAGAATTTACTGTTGCAGAGGCTTGGTGCAACTCATGGGTGAGAAACTCATGGCGAAGGAGATGACTATTGAAATTCATAAAGGAGAGAGCAGAGGTTCAGAAAGAGGCCACAGTAGAAAGAGGGAGAAAGAAGATGCCAAGGTAAGTGGCATAAGATAGCAGTTGACTGATGAAGAGTATGAGAAAGAGAAAGTTGAGATAGCAGTGCAACTTGAGTTATTGATGGAGTTGTTACAGGAGAATATGAAAGACCAGAGACATGGTTGGACCATGAAGAAGAGAGTGAAGTGGCAGAGGCTACAACAAAAAAGAGATCAACAGATAAACATGCAGTTAAGAGAAGAGCTGAGGAAGCTCGAGCAGATGATGAGTATACAGTTGAGTCGTGAAGAACTCAGAGCAGCTGAGTTGAAAGTGGAGGTTTCCATTGGTGAAACCGAGGAAGAGATCATTGATGATTTATTGGGTTATTGGGCAGATCCAGATCAACTGGATGATGTAAAATCTTGTATTTTTATAGCTGACACTTGTAATGTGATTACAGGTTTTACTGAGGAGGATGCGCAATCTTGTGAAGCTATCACAAGTATGGAGAAGAATCTTTCGGGAGATAAATACTCGGAAGAAGGAAGTAGTGATACATTTGTACTTGAAGCTGTTGCGGTAGAGAGAGGAGCTCAAGAAGAAAGGATGAAGACAAAGATAATGGCAGATGCCGCGGGCAAATTTGTTCAGAGGAAAATGCTTGAAGAAGTAGGGGAAGCAGATGAAACAGATGAAGTTATCTGCAAGCCAGAGGAAGGAATATCTCTGGATGACGATGAAAAAGTGGTGAGATCGTATGAGGATCTCAAAAGTTCAGAAGAGAACTTGCATCAGCATACTAAAATGTTGACAGGAGGACTAGATTCAGAGAAACAGGTGACAGAAGATAAAATTGGTGGGAAAGACGCAAATAAAATAATTGATGTTCCACAACAGCTTGATGACTGTTTGTTACATACGCCCTTGGCTACGATGTTGCCGCTCGAAGGAAGTTCAGAGGAGGTGCAACTTTCCAAGAGCAGCCTGAGAGGGACGGAAGAGGTCAAAGAGGGTTTAAATGGCGTAGGAGTATCGGTGCGACAGGCAGGGGAAGACAAGTCAACGTTTAATTTTCTATTTGTTGATCAACGAAAACCTGGCGGCAAAGCCATCAAAGGTAGGGATCAGCCCTGTTCTGCCCCCGTGGTTTGGGATGCGTATCAAGCCGGTTTCCTTGGAAAGTTAGCAGGTGGAGACATAAAATCAATTGGAGGAAGGGTTAAATTACCGACGTCTTGTCTTCACGGTGATAGAGGGTCGCACATAGTTGGTAGAGACGTTTCTTGGCAGGAAGAATGTGGTCCTGGCTATCGTTCCTCTCCGCCCAATGGCTCCTCAACGTTATTTTCAAATGGTCCAATGTCACCCACATGGGATATAGCTGACAGTCCTAGAAGCGAAAACTGGGTAGAAGACGAGAGCCCAAAGATATTAGTGAATAAAGGTGAAAAGGGATAGCCAACAAAGATTGTCAAAGAATCTCATGAAGAAAATACCATGACTTCTGAAAACTTAGCAGAAGATAATCATGTTGTCATGATGATAGGCAATATGGAGTCAGCCGTGGAAGACGTTGAGCTGATCAACGTACCTCAAAGAAGACAACATGAAGCAGAGGTTCACCTAGCAAAAGGTGAAGAAAAGGAAGAAGCGCTGACAATGACAAGAAGTCAGCGACAGGATCAAGGAGGAAAAGAAAGTAGTGCTCATCAAGAAGCTAATGTATGGGAGAAGGAGTTAGAGTTGCTGGAGAAATGGCTAAAAGAACCAGTACCTGATGAAGACTGCAAGAAGTTTGTAGTAAAAGAAGCAGAAGCAGGGGAGGAAGTTCACAACTGTGAACCTAGGCAAAGAAGCATTATTAAAATAGATGATGCAGGGGAAAAAATTGAAAACTCTTTGAAAGAGTTAAATCAACACATTGAAGTGTTGATGAAAGGAAAAAGTCCAGCACAGCAAGTTGAAACTCTGTTGAAAGGAGACACACAGTGTAGATGTGTGAGACAAAGGAAGATGCAGCTGGACAGCAGCAACCAGCTAGAGCAGGAAGGGAGAATTAATGAAGACGACTAGCGAGAAGATCAACTGGAAACAGAGACTAAGAACATGAAGAAATTGAGGTTGCAGCAGACCAAAAGGCGAAGGCTCAGGAGGGGTGAACAATCAAATATTAAAAGATTCTCAGCAAGTTAAAAGAATCTGTCTAAATGGTCCTGATGCCAGATTTATTGAGGCCATCTCAGTGAATGATCTAGTGAATCATTCGGTTGTTGAACCCATTGATTTTCATTCAATAAAGGTGGAGCTACAACATGGAATAGAAGGAGGAAATAAAACATTGGAATTTATAAAGAAGGTGATGGAAGACTTCAAGAATCTAGAAAACATATGCAGAAGGTGTGCATTTCATATGGTATTGCAAGCAAAGGATTTACTGGAGGCGATTTCTCCGAATGGAAAGCAATTCACTGTTTGTGATGACATCCATGGTCATTATTATGACCTTTTTAACATCTTTGAGGAGGTTATAGAAACTACAGATACTCTCATTAAAGAGGCAGAAAACATTGCTGCCAACGAAAAGGAAAAGTGGCAACTAGAGAAAGAAGCTTTGGAGCTGAAGAAATTGGAAACTGATATTGAATTGAAGATAATTGAAGATGCAGATGCAAAACTCAGAGAATCAATTAATGATTCTGTTAGGGAGGACATGGAAGAGAAAAAAAATCCTTTTTAATACTCGAGAAACTTTGATGCAAGAGCTGCAACATCTGGTCGCCTTGGTTAAAGCAAAGGAAGAAGAGATATCAGGAAGTGATATGCAAATTCAAAGTGTTGAAAAAAGGATTTTTGATAGAGTGTCCAAGTTTGAAGAAAATCTTATAGGAACAAAAGGAAAGTCTGAAGAACTACAATGTGTACTAGGCCAACTGCAGACTAACTCTGAAATTCTTTCCATGAAGAAAATGAAAGTCGATCAGTTGCTTACCTCAGTGGACCAAAAGAGGGTAAACCTCGTTCGGTTGGCTGACAATGCTGGGGATGAGGCAAGGGTACTTCAGGAGTTGGTGAATTTGAGGAAATTGATAGTTTCATCCTTTTTGCAATCCAGAGAGAATAAGGTGAAACTGGCTGAGAAGGAGGAACGAATTTCACAAGAAGTCCAAGGGTTGAGACAACAGGTTGCAGCTGCATGGTCATCTCTTCAGGAGCTTTCATCTGCCAAAGCTAACCTCAATCAAGAGATCACTTCCATGAAACAAAAACTGTTGTTCATTGATAAAAGGGGTCCAGAACTAGAAGCCGAAAAGAAAGTGGCAGCTGTGGCAAGAAATTTCAAGAAAGTTGGCCGGGTTGCTGCTGAGGCAAAGGCATTGAGCTTGGAGAAGGATGATGTCAGCCATAAAATGGAGAGGGCTTTGTCAGATTTGCAGAAGCTGGAGGAAGAAATAAAAGGCAAAGTTACTGCGTTGCAGGAGGCTGAAAATCTCATTATTTCAAAGGAAAGAGATGCAGCAATGGCAAGATGTGAGAGACTTAAATTAGTTGTTGCCTCTGCCAGGGAGGAATGGTCTGTAGCACTTGAGGTTGAAGATATCAAGGAAGCAGGAAATTTGCTTGCAAAGGCAGAAGCTGCAAATTCTGAAGCTGACAAGCTTCAAGAGGTTTGCAACTTTGATGGTGACCAGAGAAGGAAGAAGAAGCAGGAAGCAGCTGACATGCTACCTAAACAGAGGAGCAGAGCATATGGACAACTCCAGGACAAAGTCTGGGATCCAGGAGGAATTTTTCTTCATTCCTTCTTGAAAGCACATGATCAGGAGATCATGAATGTTTTCAAGCGTGAGAGTCTGATGCAGGAGCATCTAGACTTGGGCCAGCAATGTGACGGGGTGGTCACATGTTGTGGCTAAATGCAAGACTTGAGGAAGACTTAGTTGTTAAATTGTGTTAATTTCAATAAGGGTAGGTAATTAAAAGTGGTCTAGTTTAGTTAAATGTTGAGTTATAACTGAATAACTAATTCTTTCTTGTGTGGAAAGAAGTAGTTAGGTGTGACTGATGTATAACTCCCTTTTGGGTAGAATAGAACAGAGAGAGGGGGAGGAGATAGGGGTTTTCCTGTAAATCTAAGAATAGCTGAAAGGGCCATGGACTTTGAATATCTGGCCATGAATAAGAGACACTTTTTAATTGTTGTTTTTATCTATGTAGAATTTGACTTTTGAGTCATATGCCCATTGTTGAATTCGATTTTGTATGAATATGTTTGTTTTTAATAACCTTTGTGTTGTGACTCTGCACATGGAGTTAGTTCTGGAATGTACGCAGGAGTAACCTCTGAGTAAATCGGTTCTTAGCAGTATAAGTCTCATCTGTAAACTGTAAGTGTTTTTTTTCCCTTGCGTGGAATCGTTGATTTGTGTGGGCATATTCCGTGGTTATACATTCAAAATTGGTGGTGTATCTGATAATGGCACTGGTTAAAAAAAAAATCTGTAACCGATTTTGTTAAACGCTGAACAGTATCGTTTTGGAAAAAAGAAATCGATGCGCATGTGATAGCCATCGATTGTTTGATGCGTCGATTGATAAGGTATTTGTTTCTTTGCTGTTATAATCAATAGTATTTAATACGGACTTTTTTGGCTATGACCATCAGTTCTCACTTCAAATAATGGTAGATGTAGTTGCCCAAACGCTGGAATAAACCAATGCGTAAAGCACAGGTCTATAAACAAAGAGGGCAGTGTGGTTTTAAAACCAAATTGGATTATCAAACCGAAGGCGTTGAGCAGTGAAGGTCTCAACTACTGTGCGATTCTGTGGTGAGTTTGCAGAACTCTGTTTCGGTGCAGAGCCAGAGAGCGTCTGATAGAGATGACGAGAAGCCAAAGGTCGATGTGTGGATATGATCGAGCAGAACGGTAAGTTTAAATAATTCCGGAAGGAGATGTAATGCTTTGGAAGGTTTGAACTGTAGGTAGGTTAATTGACATTTGGATTGTCAAGGTAGCGGCATTCGTTGATATTAGTATACATGAAATCGATGTGCGTGGTATGACTTTGCCAGGTTGAGTTTTTGAAGCATGGGCACGGTTTTTTTTTATTGAATTTTGATTTTAAGATCCAGCCATATGTGATTTAGTTGAATGATAATATAAAGGAGCTTCCGCATATGATGTTTTGCGATATTGCTCGGACTTTGAAGAATTACTTGGGCGATTATTCGAGAAGGGTTTTGTATATGACTGAGAATGGAGAGATTCTAGGTTTTGCAGGGTAGACCTGCATCAATTATGACATTAAAAAAAACATATTTTGGTGCACTACACTCTAAATGAGAAAAACTTAATCACATGTGAACTATCATGTGAAAAGTGATTTTTTTAGCAATATGTTGTGTGAGAAATTTTTGGTTCATGCAATACATCAAACACCTAATTTTTTTCTTATAATACATTAGGAGAAAGGAAACATTGGATCCATGAAATGTGTAGCAAGAATTTTTTTTATGCGATATGGCAATGTGAAGGAAAACTTTTATCAATATGATACATTGAAAAGAAAGAAATATTTGAAGAATGCAATAAGGATGGAAAGTAGTTCTCTTAGAAGAATGCATCCCAAAAGATACGCATAGAACTATAAAGAACATTCTTGTTGAAGAGCTATCAACTGAACTATACTAATGATTTTAAATTTTGGCAATGAGTTGGGATTGTTCTCAATCAAGAAACCCTAGCAAACTTTGAAAGCCCAACAATCCCTGAATCTAAGCGATGGAAGAATTGTATCGGGGGAGTGAGCGTAGGGGGGGAATGTAGGTTTAGCCCTGTATATAAATTACATGCAAACGAATTCTTCAATCATAAAATAAAGAATGGTGAGAACAGAAAACAAATATACACAGATATTTTTCCCTGGATCCTAAAGCCAGGACTATGAGATTGATTTTTCATTATATTCCTTTCAATGTTACAATACATATATCTACATGTTGAAGCACTCATAAACCCCAAGCCATTAACCCTAGTTTAGAACATAATCATAGTTCCCTTGACCAGATCTACATAATACCATAGGCAGAAAACCATCATGCCCAAAACCATGTGCAAAACCCATGCACAAAACCATTGGTAGGTCCACCCTCTCAGTTTATTAAACATTTGGAACAAATCCCTATCACTAATATCCAACCATAAACCTCCAAGAAAAAGGCTATCCACTCATTGAGTGAGGTTTAATTGGTCAATTTACATGGATTTAGCCTTCCCAAAACACAATAGCTACTTGGATTGATAAATATTGGAAACCGCATGGTAAGGATAGGATCCAAAATTATCTTTGGCGTAGAGCTTTCTTTGTCTTTCTCTTTGAACTAAAGAAGGATCATGATCTTATGTTCCAGTGACCCCTATTTCTTGGGATTCATGGGTTTATACTTGGTAAATGGACCCTAGATTTCAATCTAGAGAATGGTATTCCTTCTATCATGCCAATATGGGTCCATTTACCCCATATCACTTTACATTGATGGAACAATGATGCTTTGATATGTATAGGTAACTCTGTTGGGAAACACATTGACATGTCAGAGCCAAAAAATAACTTGTTCCCTGTGATAGGGTTTGTGTTGAAGTTGACCTTGAAAAAGGGATTCTTAGAGAGAAAACCATTGAGATTGACAACTAAAAATAAATTCAACATTTGACTATGAACAACTGCCTTTTAAGTGTAAAATATACTGTGAATATAAGATTTTTTCCAAAGATTATAAAAAATGGATGTCCGACAAGTAGATGCAAAGAGAAAGAAGGAATAATGGACCCAGGTATTAACAAATACAACACCCACAAAAAATATGGGAGCCAAATATCAATTATTGAACATGGGTGCTCATCCAGCCTTGAAAGGGAAGAATCAAGTGGGAACTAAAAAAAAAAAAAAAGCATGATATCAAAGCACATATAAGAGCCATTGTCCTCCAAATCAATCCTCAAAACCCTTGGCAAAAATAAATATGTTGTATAAGATCAGGATGAAGAGTGGAATAGTCTCTAATTGTAAGTTGTAGAACCTGCATAGGGTTCAGGATTCCCACAAGGTAGGTGTTGATCAGTGGTTGTCATTGTTTTCAACCTAAGCAGTACCAGAAGATTCCTCGCCTTTTATCAACTAATATGACATAACAATTCATGGTTTTTGGTGTGTGCATTATGTTGGTAATACTGAGAGGGGAGGTGAATCAGTATTTCTTAACAATTAGCACTTATTAATCTTTTTCATAGCATCAGTTAATCTTTAGTAGTATTATTATTATCATCTTCAGATAATCATAAACATTCATCAACAATAAACAACACCATACAACAGTGCAGAAAGATAGAGACAATAGACACAAATATTTTTAGGAGGAAAACCCCCTCCAGGTCAAAAACCATCGAACACTTCTTACTAATTGTCTTATTCTCTTTAAAAGAATTAATTACATCAAGTTTTCATCTCCAACTAAAGGAGGCTCAAACCCCCCGATTTACAGGCTCTAACATGTAGGACGCTTTCACACCCTATTACCTGTTGCAACTAGAAGGACGCCCTGACGCTCTGTGAGACAGGCCACAACTTAACGAGTGCTCCAACACTCTATTTACCAACTATTTTCAAAAGGATGATTCGTCACCCTATAATTTGTTAGCCCCAACTAAAAATACACCATAGTGTCCAGTGAAAGCTATGACCTTCCCTACCACCACCCTGTCGCCCTGAAGTGTTCTCACGCCACAACCGGAAGGTGACTTCAATCACCTGCCTTGCACCATCTTGCAACCCCAATCAATAGGCAGACCACATTTCACAATTTTAGACTGGATCCCCCTATGCTCTGAATCAATATAAGAATGTTGTAAAGAAGATGTCAAGTCCTAGTAGCCACTGACCATTATACAAAATTTATCAAGTTGACCATTGTATAACCTGTTATCACTAATCACTACCACTACTCAACTACACATCATTGTCACTTCTCAAATGCACATCAATTTCATTGCTCAACTACACATGAATAGATGAGCATTCACGAGCTCACAAACTGGCTAACAATTGCACGTCACTACACTACACTGCTCACAAATGAATAAGCATCAAAGCTCATATGTAGGAAACCACATCACTTACTCAAAATTCTTGTATTGTTGTGAATTCTAAACCCAAACATATGATAATCGCATACTCCAAGATGCCTCAAGTCATCCCTATGACCTGCTACCAATGTTCTCAAGCTATGCCCATGGAGAGCTACCAACATATGCATTTTCATTGTTGACCATTTCTCATACGATGGTATCCATCTTCACATCAATAAGTTGTACATCAAGGTGATGTTTACCTCAAATACTTGTTGCCCAGTGAGGTAACAGTTAAATCACTTACTACTTATACCCTTTAGGTCATCATATAAGACACTTAACAAATCCTTACAATCAAATTCAAAGTGTCGAGTTATCGTCAAGTATCTGTACGTCAGGTCTATCTGTGAAGTTAATGTGTTAGGTCAATTTTCATTTCTGGGTCATTGTCTTATATGTCAAGTAAGTCAAGTCACATCATTTTACAGGAAAATTTGGGCACATCAACCCCAGCTTCCAGATCAATGATATTAGGGTCCATCAACCCTTAATTCAGTTGTTTTCATTCCCTAATGAAGTTAATCTACATCATGCTTTCCTCCCAAGAGTTTCATGACATCATTCATCCAAAAAATGTCCCTAAGGATATCATCGCAAGTGGCCTTCTATCTGGCTGCAATGAATGGCAGGCACTACATTGTCTAGGTGCTATGCATAGCACCTGACCTTTGTATCACCTGCGATGAGCGATATCCATCGAATTTTTCAAATGAATCCATTGGATTCCTCATCCAATGGATGCTTCTAGAGGTTTCTAGAAGGATTGGGCTCGCTTTTGGATGAGGAAGGAGATGAATGAACCTTAATCCACTATCCCTTCCTCCATGGAACCACTTACCAATTATGGCAAAGCATTCATGAGGGCCATTAATGGCTTAACCTCCTCCATTCAGCTATAAAATGACCAGGCATTTAAGGCTGGTCTAAGGTTGAGACTTCTTAAGCTAAGGAAATGTTGCTTTGATGAGATTAGTAGAGAGAGTAATGTTATCATGTCAAATTGTTGTTTCCATGAGGAGAGAAGGGTTTGAAGCTGGGAGGATGATGTTGAATCAGACATGCACCTACATGGGTTGTAATCTTCCTTTCTATGAATAAAGAGTTCTATGCTCTTTCCATTCATGTGTAATGAAATGTACATTGTATTTTTTATTCTATAATGTGTTTAGTTAACAAATGGATATGTATGCTTTGATGGTTTTCTGTCTCGGCTTGTGTGCAGGTACCTTTCAAGCGAGTTAAGTACGGAAGGGAGTGGTGAAAGCGATCAAAGGGAAGAGGGATTGAGCGAGAGAAACAGGTTGGTACTTTTGCTCCTCTTTCTTTTATCTGTTAGCTATAGGAAAAGCAATGGAATTACTTTAATTGATGTTCTAGACTTGCTACTAGGTCTAGGGGTTAGTTGTTCTAAAAGACACTAAATTTGCCCGTAACAAAATGGCGACTCCGTTGGGGAGCGATCCTATGCCTTATAATAGCTAATAAATCTCTTATAACACTTTGACATACTTTACCCTCTGTTTTTCATCGAATTCAAGTTCAATTCACTGAAATTTGAGTCAATTTTGAGCATAAAATTGTCATTCTGAAATCATCGCAACTCTGTAACTGACAGGGTGCTATGCATTGCACCCTCTATACAGAGACAGTGCTATGCATTGCACTGTCCCTCACTCTAACCTGCGTTGATCCCTTTAGGATCAGTTTTCCCATCTAGGAGCTGAAACCTTAAGTCAATTTTCAGTTGTTAGATTTGCTTGTTGAATTTAGATGAGGTCTTGTCTTTGAAAACAATCTTTATTTCCTTGTTTTGACCCGATTTAGACTGGATTGTTAAATGTGTGTTTATGTATTTGTTTTATCATTTGCATTCCATAGTCGAAAGTAGTATCAGTCGATTGTTTTGTCAAAAATGAAGTGTCGTAAAATCTTCCTTCATTAAATAATCGATTGGTCTATTTTGTACATCTGATTCATATTTTTGTTTAAAAAGCATCGAAAATCTTTGTTTCCTTAAAGTTGAAAGTGTCGTTTAGTCTTCCTTTCTATTTTAAGAGAAATTGTCATAAATTGACATTTTTGTGAAAAATGCTTTTGAATCATTGTGCATTTGTTCTTTTTAGTGCATAATTCACATTAAGGAGAACTGAGAAGAAAAATAAATACATGTAATTGCATTTTAGGAGATTAAATGTGTGTCCTTAAAAGGAATGGTTATGGAATTGCATTAGTGAGAGCTCTTTGTTGTTTGATCCAAAAAGTACTTGTTTGCTCTTTCCCTTGTAGCTAGGATTTTCATTGTCAAAATGGAAAGAGTGCTTCTCATTTTAGTTGCATTCTTAGGAATCTTGGAAAACATCACGTGGTGAAACCCAAAGGCAAATTTTAAGCAATATAAACCTAAAATTAACCTCAATTAACTTAATAACGCATTGGAATTTAATGCAAACATATAGAGGTGTCTAGGCTAGAGACGTGTTCCGGCGTCTTAAAACCTAGTGGTTGTTGTTTCATTGAGGTTGGGTGATTCCTACTCTCTGAACCGGTAGGTACTAGTATGGACTTGTGCTCCCTGTACCATCATGTATATAGTGGGAGACCCCAGTAGGCTTAAATCCTTTATCCCTAGGAAGCCAAGTCTGTCGTCTTACCGATCACAATGCACCAAACACAGCATTCGGGAAGACTGACTATCGTACAGTAAATCCTTGGTAATTTCTCTTTAATTTACCACCAAGGTGTATATTGCAGTTTTGTGATTAGTTTGGTAAACCCTCTTGCTTAGTATCTCCAGAGCAGTCACTTTTGCTCCTTTTCGACTCCTTAAAAGAAAAGGTTCATCTGAGCGCTTGTCCTTTCAAGCTCATTAAACAACGAAAGCGACTAGAGTCATCTTTTGCTTTTTCTCGACTCTTAAAAAATGAAAAAGCAAAGTTAAGTTCTAGTGTCGTAAAAATTAATTGACCGCGGATAACATCCTCCACACTTGTTTTTTCAGTTGATCTTAGGTTGAAACATACAGCGACAAATCCGGAGTCCACCAATCATGGAATTCCTTCTAATTAAAAATTTAAAACTTAGAAAGTGTTGAAAATGATTTTACCTTAATCATCCCATTGTTCTCCTGGTGGAAGAATCATGTTCGGATCGCCACGATAATCCATCCCAGTGTATGGAAAATCCTGAATCACAAAAAGTTGTTTGTTCAACCAACGAAAATACTCAGGTGGAAATCGAACAACCTCTGTACCCTCCTCAGGGTGACGGGCCATCAAAGAAACCCAACGAACTATCCTAGGCTCTCGAGGAAGACCAACATCAACAGGAATATGCTGCGGGGCTAACATGGGGATCCTCTCTAGAGCAAAGCTGACTACGATAAATCCATATCCAAAGTTCTTCAGCTGTCCATTCTTTGCTCTGGTTAGTTGGCCTTTCACATTTGCCAACACAGCCTCGCACCAGTTGAATATGGTGCCTCGAAAACAGTCTACAACCATCTGCATCTGGGATCCAGTAGCCACATGCAATGTTGCACTCCCGCATAGCCTGGTAACAGTGAATGCAATAACCTTAAGCTCAGGACGGCTGATAGTTTTAATATCAATCCGTTTGTCCTTTGTTTGATCATCGCAAAACTCCAATCGGAGACTAGTGATAGACTGGCCACCTGGCCTAGTCCCGAAAAGAGATAATTGTTTGCCCCTCTTGGACAAACCAGTCAAAAAGTATATGTCCTCCAGCTTGATTTCGAGCCAGTGGCCACCAATCACGAAACACTGGTCCTGTGTGTTCCATCTGTCTACCAGCCATTGCAAGAGGTCTACTTGGGCCCTCATACCCTGTATGCCCCAGAACTTTAACAATCTGCATGCTCTCAATGCCTACAATGTGGGCATATGATTTAGTGCGGCAAAATCTACATCCTCATGCTCGCGTTCTCACCAAATAATCATTTTGAATGTCCTACAATGCATAAAAAGACATATTAGAACAACCTTGTTTGGAAAATTTTGGGCAAAAATGGAGAATGTTAAGTTTTTAAAATTCATTTCGTGGGGTCTGCACCCACTGCTTACAAACAGTGCGTAGGTCTGCATGGGTTATGAGCAACAGGTGTGGACCCACGACTTTTTCCCTTGTAGAAAAAATTTGGGGTCTGCAGGGGCCGCGTGTTGCACATGCGGACCCCCGCGAGTGATTTTTTAAACCTATTTTTCTCTCAAAAATCAAATTTAAATCCTAAAAACAAAATGTAAACCGATGAAATGCAAGTTAAGAAGGACGTGGATTACCTGGAGCTGACGGTTTTCAATTCCGACGGACGGATTTTCCAGAATCTTCACAAGAACTTTCTTACCCAAAAGCTCTCACTTTTCACTCTCAACTCAAATGGTAGAAATAAAGTTAGAAAAGCCATTTTATAAGTTTTTTCGAATAAATGAATTTTTAATTTATTTATTTTTCACTTTAAAAAAGGTAAATTTTTAAATCATTTTTCATTTATCTTAAACAGGTATGTGTAATGTTTTGAGTTTTTGTGCAAAATATTGGATTTTTTACGGAAATTGATCATTTTTCAACAAAGAGCATACTTTTATCACTTTTTGGGACTCTTTCAAAAATTTACGAAAAAGCGAAACATTGGAGTCCTCTTTAAGCTCTTTTCAGACTCTCGAAAATTGAAAAGATTGTCGAGCACTTGATTGTTCGAACTCGTTAAAATAAATGAATAATCGTCCCTTCAGTATAAGTTTACCCCTTTTATGGACTAAAATGGACTATTTACGAAAAAGGTATACATTGACTAATTACGGTCAATAGAGTCCTCTTTAAACCCTTTTCAGACTCGTTAAATATGAAAAGATTGTCGAACGCTTGTCTTTCCAGCTCGTTAAAGTATTGGAAATGTCATCCCTCATGTATTATTTTATCCTTTTTCGGATCAGAGGGATTATTTTACAAAAAAGTACCCCCATGGAGTTTTCTTAAGTTTTTCTTCTAACTCCCTAAAATTGAAAAACACCGAGTTTTTCTTATACTAGACTCGTTAAAATTTAACAGTGAAGGACCTGTTCAATTTCAAACATGAACGAACCACTCCTTAGGGTTCGAATTTTAAACTAAGTTGGACTCATCCGAAGGATGAGCTTATAAACAAGAAAATGTTATCCTCCTCAAGCTTGTCAAAAATAAAGAGGTACTTGCCAGAAATGGTGGGGGAAAAGAGAGAAAAATGAACCTGTTTGTTACACTTTGTTTTGTAAAAAGCCGTCAACCACTCTTGAACACAACACTTTTTGTTCACCTAGGTTGGGAAAATCCTTTTTTTAACAGTTAATCAAACCAAATTGAAAGTCTTCAGCCGGTTTCTAGGTATTAGCTTTGGGTCAATTGTCACCAAGCCATCTGTAGTGTCGTTATGTGTTCAAGAGAACAGTTCAAACAAACCATTCATCTGCAAAATATCTGTCATCCATTTTGACCACCTGTAAGTCAGTCTTTGCCAATATATTTCTTCAAAACTTAATCTATGATTTCATGTTGTGGGCTTGCCTACGACGGATCACTTTCTATCGACTTCAGCTCATTATCTAGGAAGTTGATCTAGAAATCATCAGTACCTTGAAAACCGCATGCCCTAATGGCAGTATTCTCGCCTTTGATTATAGGTTGCATCATTGACCTTCGATCGAATGATTTTATGACATGTTTGACTTCGGCTCATTTATTCACATTTCATGGATTGTACTGGGTACTTTGATAGCCATTGACATTACTGGTGGTTTCTCTCACACTTGTTAACAGTCCACATTATTGACTGGTAATCAAGTGGTTTCTACCATGTTCAACTTCGACACATTCATTCACATGGATAGAATCATACTAGTTCGGGAAGCGGAAATCAAGACCCTGGATCTAGTTTCTACCATCCAGGCTACAAGGAATTTTGTTATTCATTATACAGTGGACTATTCATAAACAGATGGTTGCATCCATACTGTGCCTACACATGTCTATACTCTTGATGTATTACAAAATCATTCCTGTATCAAAACGTTTTAGTCAGTTTGCTAGTCAGTTTTGATCTGAGTATGGGAATGCCTACCTCAACTATGATATGTCTACATATATATATTTTACATTGAATGTTTTTACAGGTTCCGACTGGGGTGTCCACAAGATGATCCTTGAAATGATAAAGTACCTCACTCTTCATAAATGACAGGCTCTATCTTCATCTATTACAGACTTCGCACTTTAGGGGGCAATCTGTTGCACTAAAAATTGTCACCTTGACATCCTGCTATCTGTGTGAGTTCATTACCACTCATACTTGCCTCCTCTACAATTCTAGAACATCAGTTCCTCATATCAAGTCTTGAAAGTAAGAGAAAAGCCCTCAAAGTATTTAAAACTTTGGTTCCACACTTTCTCTTAGTCTTACCTGCGGTCCCGCACCGAATGGTCATGTCTCCTGCGCACCTGACCGCACTGTCTCTGTGTTATGGGTGCGGACCCTTGTAAAAGTTAAAAAGGCGCGAGTATATTCTGAAAAACTCACTTTCAGTCATTTCTAGAAGCTTCTGAAAGGAATCTTGAGGTGGCAAGTTCGCTCTTTTAAGGTTCATGCACTCCATACCTTAAGGAGCTAACCCCTTGATGTGAGGAGCTTATCCCTTTGAAGGAGGATTCTATCCCTTCATAGGTGGACCAATAACCTCCTCCTCTGCACTATAAAATGAAGCATTGGGCTGGTTACTTGGGAGGTTAGAAGCTGAATATTTTTGAGGTGAAATGCTGCTGGAACTTAGTCTTCTTTAGTTGAGTTTTTATGAGGAGAAATTACATACCTCTAAGATCTCATTTGGAAGAGTGCAAGGCTTGTCAAAGTAAAGGAAATTCATGTTTTAGACCTGAGGAAGAGCTTGTTCAACATCAAGACTGAAAAGGTTGTAAAGTTCTTCTACTTCAAAGTTAATACAAATAAGTTTGTTTTTCTCAATAAGCTGATGATTCATGGTTTATTTTATGGATTCCTTGATCACCATAATAGGCATGATTTATAATATTTGTTATGCAGGTGCTATTTAATGTTTGCTTGTTTGTGATTGCAGGTCTCTAAAGGTAACTCTTTTGAACGATTGAAGGATGACTACTACAAACAAGCGTTGGATCTAAGGTAGGATCTTAACACCTTTGTAGTATTTATTTATAAATCACATATGTCTAGAGAAAGATAGGTTTGTTTTTCCGTTTGTTGCTAGACTATCTTCTAATACTAGGGAGATCGGTCTTGTCCGCAAGATCGATTTATCCGACCAACAGTATCCAATCAAGCTGAAGTCGCCCACCTGTGTATACTTGATTCCAAAGTCTTGAGTTCCCTTCAAGTACCTTAGAACTCTTTTTGCAGCAGACCGATGTCCCTCACAAGGATTTTGCATAAACCTGGAGAGGATTCCAACAGCAAACGAAATGTCTGATCTGGTAATAGTTAGGTAGTTGAGACTTCCTACAAGTTGTCTATACTTTGTTGCATCCTCAAATTCTTTTCCTTCAATGGATGTGAGCTTTAAGTTTTGTTCCATTGGAGCAGTAAAAGGATTGCATTCTGTCATGCCAAACCTGTTCAACAGATCTCCAATGTACTTATTTTGAGAAATGAATATGGACTTCGGATGTTGAGTTACTTTAATACCAAGATAATAATTAACATAGCCCAAATCAGTCATTTCAAAACCTTTCCTCAATCCCTTCTTTATGGATGCAATGTAACTTTCATTGTTCCCTGTCATCAAAAGATCATCTACATATACCACAAGATATACAACTTTTTTGCCAACCTTCTTGACAAACAAAGTTGCATCATCAAGATCATAGTGTTTGAAATTGAGTTTCAGAAGCTGCTCAGTTAGTTTTTCATACCAGGCTCGCGGTGCTTGTTTGAGGCCATACAAGGATTTCACAAGTTTGCGTACTTTAATTTCATTTCCTTTCACAGCAAATCCTTCAGGCGGGGACATAAAAACATTCTCTTTTAGATCTCCATTCAAGAAAGCAGTTTTTACATCCATTTGATGGATTTTCCAATAGTTCTAAGCTGTTAGGGCAAAGAGTGTCCAGATGGTATCCCATTTTGTTGTGGGGGCAAAAGTCTTCTCATAATCGACCCCTTCCTTCTATGCAAAACCTTTTGCCACAAGTCTGGCTTTGTGCTTTTCAAGTGAGCCATCAGCTTTATACTTGTTCTTGTAGACCCACTTGCAGCCAATTGGTTTGGTTCCTAATGGAGGATCAACCAGCTTCCAAGTGCCATTCTTTATCAGGGCATCATACTCCTTTTGCATCGCTTCTTTCCATTTTTCATGAGAAGCAGCTTCTTTGAAGAAATTTGGTTCAAAATCTATAGACAAATTCAATTCACAATCATAAGAAACATCCATATCATCAGGTGAATCAGAGTCGTCTACATCACCTCCATTTCGCTGGTTTGAATTTCTAGTTCATGTCTTTCCAACCTCATCAGGATGAACACTTTCAAGTGTCTTTGTCAGCCACTTTGGGGGACCTTTCTTAGATGGTTCAGGCTGCTCCGTTTATTGAGTTGGGTCTGAATCAAGATTGAGTCTCCCAATTCTATCAATCACATCACTTAAAGTATCATCCGTTGTTGGAGTTTCATGCGAGGGAAAGAGTGCTTCAGAGGAAGATTCCATAGGTTGATCTAGTATAGAAATATCCCCTTCAAGATGTGGAATCTGATTATCAAATTCTTGAAATTATTTTACATTTTCGAATCTATCCAAGCGATCAAGTTGTCACTCAACAACATTGTCAATTTTGGATGATTCAAGAAAGATTACATCTCTAGATACAACAAAATTTTTATTGACTTCATCATAGAGACAGTATGCTTTGGAGGTGTTTGAATACCCCAAGAAGATACACTTACGACTTCTTACACCAAGTTTGTTTCTATGTACCTTTGGTATCAAGGCATAACAGGTGGAACTAAAGACCCTAAGATGCTTTACCAAAAGAATGTGCCCATACCACATTTCATAGTGAGTCTTGTTTTTTATAGGATTAGATGGACATCTATTTTTTATATATATAGCACATAGAACTGCATCAGCCCAACACATTATTTTTACATTTTTGAAGAACAGCATGGACCGTACCATATTTAAGATTGTCCTATTCATTCTTTCAGCTACACCATTTTGTTGGGGATTATAAGACACAGTTGTTTGATGTTTGATCCCATGTTGGCGAAGATAGTTTTCAAATTCATTTGAAGTGTATTCTTTTCCATTATCAGTGCGAATAGAGCCAATATGAGATTGTGCATCATTTTCAATCCATGTATGAAAGTTCTTGAATGTTTGAAAAGCATCAGATTTGTTCTTCAATAAATAAACCCAACACATTCTGGTGTAGTCATCAATAAATGTCATCATATATTTATTTCCATTTGCAGAAGGAATAGGCATTGGACCACATAAATATGAATGAAAGAGTTCAAATTTTCTATGTGCTCTTGAATGTGAATCATGAAAAGATTGTTTTCTATGCTTTCCTAGAATGCAAGCATCACATTGCTTAAGTTTCCTAGGAATTGTAGTCAAACCGGTAACACCATTTTTCTTCAATAAGAGGAGGCTGTCATAGTTCAAATGTCCAAATCTAGGATTCCATAATAAACTTGATGGAATTGTACCTTCTTCATAATGAGAATTGTATGAAAAATGTTGTGCATGAGCAGAGGTACCCTGCAGCTTGAGAAGCCTTTCTTCTTCTATCCCCCTCATGACAAGTGAGTGATCAAATGCTTTTCTCACCTCAAGATTGCCATCAAACATATGAATGGAGTGACCTTGCTGGCGGATGTGGACCAAAGATAGCAAGTTTCTCTTCAGTTGTGGGATATATAGAACATGATGCAGAAGAGAATATAGCACAACCCAACAATGTAGAAGAAAGTCTGGAAGACCAGGCAATTTAAGCCTGATTGTGCCAAGCCCTGATGGCTTGATTTTTGATTGGTCTACAAAGTATACTGCTCCATCAACATTGTCAGTAAATTCTTCAAAAAAATCTTTTCTATGAATCATGTGGCAAGTTGCTCCTAAATCAAGCAACCAATCATTTTTCCAAGAAGCAAGTGAAGCATTAAATAAGTCTTCATTTACTCCAATATTACATTGTGTCACAACATAATGAGCAGATTCAGGTGCTTTACCTTTGTCTGTCATTAGTTTTCCCTTTGGGTTGGTTTCTTTGCTGCTCAATTTTGTCCCAAGGTAATTTGCATGTGGAGGCGTCATGTGATCCATTTCTTTTGCAGTGTATGTAGTGCAAATTTGACTTTTCTCCTTGAGAGTGTATGCCCCCCCCTGCCTCTGAAATTTCTTCCTCTTCCTCTTCGAACACGTCTTCCTTTGGAAAATTCTTGAGCAATATTCTTTTCTCTTTGAGCAAGAAACGCAGCCTCTTCAGAATATTCAAGGGTTTCCTTATTTCCAAAGGCTTTCTCTCTTTCAGCAATTTTTTTCACAAGAGAGTCAAAGGTAATATCTTTGAGATTTCCATTTGCTTGCAATGACTCAAGATAATTGGAGTAAGTAGGATAAAGTGCCTTGAGAAAAGCGATAAGAGGAATATCCAATTCAACCTTAGTGGCTTTGATATCATGCATTATAGATTTTACTTCAGATGCAAGAGCAAGAGGATCATTATTTTGTAATTGAAGAGTGAAGAGTTTAATCATGAGTTGAACAACTTCAAGTGCAGAGTGTGAGTCATAGAGTGTTAATTTTAGGTATGTTCTATACTAGAGCAATTTATTTAAATTTAATCACATCAGCATTAAATTAAACTACAGATAGAACATAAATATAAATCGCAGAAGACAACCCAAGACAAGAGGGCACAAGATGTGGCGCTAGCCAGGGACAAACCCCACAATGTGGGGAAACCCTTGATCAATTCTTCTTTTATGTTCTTCAAAGTTCAGCAGAGAAAGAGAGAGAGAGAGTACATTTACAACAGAAGTCAACACTGTGACTTATCTAGATCTAGCATAGATCATTTCGAATAACGATGAGATCAGTTGAAGACATTCTGCTTCAACTGATTCTCCAAGGTGACTCCTTCACCTATCATCGTGCTGCATCTGGTTCTCTTGATGTACCACTGCATACTGCACCATGCTGCACTGATCATGATGCCCATGTCCATGATCTTATCCATCATCATGCTGCCCATACTCATGTGCATCATCATGCTGCTGTTCTAACAGATGGCATTCTATCACTGTTGTACATTGTGATAGGGCTGCTACAGGTATGCCATTCTATCACTGTTGTTTATCATGCTACATCTTTACTTCATCATTCCTTCCGCTGAGATCATCATGATGCATATTCATATTAGAGCCATGGAGGTCATAAGAACATACGAAGATCATTCCTTATATACTTATTGATCACCAAGTATAAGTCATATCCCTACAGATGACTGGGAGAATGCCGAGATATATATAGTGATCTTCTATGCTATAATAGTTATGCAGAGAACGTAGTCCTACTGCTTCAAACCCTAACCACTGCTGGCTTGCGGGTTCCATATATGACTGTGATCTCCATATATAACCTGCGTTCCATATATAAATTGTGGGCTTCATATATGACCTGCGTTCCATATATTATCCAAACTGTGGGCTTCATATATTACCTGTGTTCCATATATAATCCAACTGCAGGCTTCATATATTACCTGTGTTCCAAACTGCGGGCTTCATATATTACCTGTGTTCCATATATAATCCAACTGCGGGCTTCATATATTACTTGTGTTCCAAACTGTGAGCTTCATATATTACCTGCGTTCCAAACTGCGGGCTTCATATATTGGTTGCGGCTAACAACGTTCCATATTCTATACGTGGATTCCAAAGATGAAACCCGAGTTCTATTCCTAGCGTATACATGTATCCATTTGCCAGTGTAATGAACAGCGTGTTAGCGTGTAATGAACAGCATATTAGCGTGTATATGAAAAGTGTATCAATGTATTATTGACCAGCATAATGAACAACGTATCTATTGTATGTGTCATGACCTGTGTATTAATATTTATGCCCTGCGTATAAATGACTTTACAGATCCGAGAACATTACATCCTCTATTGAATGTGGTTTGATGATTGTGGCACCCTTGACAGCGTATAACAGCATTTTACCATGACCAGCGTTTTACCATGACTGCGTTGTACTACGGCTAGGGCATTTCCATAAGGCCAGCGTATCACTCTTGGTGTCTCACTCCTTCTCCAAAAACCCAAGACGTGGAGAGGAGGAGATCACTCAAGAATGTGTGTTCAAATGACATCAAATCCTCATCTATTTATACCAAAAATGTATAGGTTGAATAGACATGACGTTTGGGCTTATAGAGCCTACATAAGAGCTGGGCGGCTTGATAATAATTACATAATCAAAATAAATTCATATCTCCATAAAAATTTATCGGAATCGGATGATATTTAGATCAATCCTACAACTCTCGACAAGAGGGATCCAATAAAAATATCAGCTGCCATAAATAAGCTGACCCACATGGAGTTTGGCCCTAGTTGCCAATTTAACATAGAATTCCTTCAACTTTTGTAAGGCTTCGAAAGCATTTGAAAATGGAAAAATATGTCGACTCATCTCTTCACTTATTGATGATGCAATCAATGCATAGGCCTTGCTATTCTTATTTTCCTAAATGGTGAACTCCTTGTCTGAGGTAGGTTGTTCTCGCTCTTTGTCTCTGTCTCCAACACACACTCCTTTCCACAACTCATTGAAAATGAGAGTGTGTTTTATTTTCCGGGGCCACTCAGGATAGTTCTCCTTTCCAGTGAGAACTACTCCCACAATAGATATGATTGAATGCATTGTAAAATCGGTGTATTGTAAAAAGAACTTCTGGTGGGAAAAATGCAATTCTGGTGGTAGGAATGCAAAAAAAAAAAATGCAATCTAATATTTATGGGAAAAGCGGATAGGTATGGAGGATGAGGGATAAACCTATGTGGGGAGGGCTGACAGCATATCAACGAACGTGCCTTCAAATCAGGCTCAGAAAGTATCCAGTGAGGAGGATCAGTAAGGAGTACTCACTCTAAAAGAGACGCGATCCCGAGACAAATCAACAGTCGTAATCATATATTTCACAGCGAGGGATCGTTACGTAGTCCCAAACTCAGAGCGTAGCTCATAGGTCCTCTGCATTGTTTGTCTTGTGAAATTTTTTTTTTAAGTAATGCTAATCTATTAATAAAAAAGCTAAAAATACAGCGAGGCACCGGCCTCTGTGGTACTGAACAAAGTTATATCAGTATGGAACCAAGAACCAAAAATCATGACTGCCCACCAAGGGGAAACTAGTCCGAAAGTAGCCATAATCAACACCCACGCAGGGATCCCAGATCATAAACAAAAACATATTAAGCCCACCCAGGGTCCTGAGTGAGATTCAACCAAAATGAAACAAGTGGAATGAAAATTCATTGGGAAAACAACTAGACTGAACCTGGATAGCACATCTGTCAAGCGGGGCCCACTAAGCATCTGGTGGAGGCTCCTCCACAATTCGACAGTCGTAGTCTACCCAGTCCATCGGCTCTTCCTCGATACGACCGCTGTATTCATTCCCCTCCGCCACCTCTGTGGACATGCCACCATCCACCTCTGCGTGCCACCCGAGCATTCAACGCCTGCATGCTAGCCGCCATCCAAATCCTCGCCATGCAGGGTGCTACCATGTCCAGCCTTGTGCCTGAGCAAGGCTATCTTCGCCTTTTCGCCAGCTCCCATATCTCGCGTCTTCTCGGCCTTCCCTCTAGTGCAGGTCTTCTCTTCCTCTGGTTCAGTTCCCTAAGTAGCTAGCTCCTCCTGCTGACTCAATTCTTCGCTGAAAGCCACAGTGATGGTAGCGATGATGGCGGGACGATTCAACGTGCTTTGAAACAGAATTTGGCAGTGTGGTCAAGAGGGTCGGTCGTTTGGAAGGTCACATTCGCTCTTCTGGCCTCAGAATTTTGTGCTCGTCCTCTGCCATTGCAGGTGTGCGGGTAATGGCCAGTGAGATGACCACTGGACTAAGCAGAAGAAGGGGTGGATGAAGGGGTCTCTGGTTCGGGGATGGATGGCGAGGCTGGGCGAGTGCTACGTCCTCGACTGCTACCGCGTTTGCTCCACATCCTATGGCGAGTTCGCGTCATGGCGTGGCCAGCAGAATGGCGATTGAAGTCTTGGGCTGGGATGACAGAGATAAAATCAGGATGAGGGCCTGGTGAGGAATAATTCACTCTGGGATTGCTGCTATTGTTGAGCCTGGAAGCAGGGGAGTTCTGGGCATAATTCAGGATGCATTGACTGGTTTGGGTGAAATGGAATCCATTTCCCAAATCCACACAGCTAAGAAGCCAACAACGATGCCCTGTAACTGTGCGGAAGTTCGGCTCCTCAGTTTGACGGAGGCAAGAACATCTAAGCAGAGAGGGGGAGAAAGTGTTATGGTCCGCGTTCGCCATGATTTTAATCCTGCTACATCCGTCTTGACCTGAGCACCAGCATAATTGTGCCTGCATGTTGATAGTGCTATGCTATAAATTGCAATGGAATGGGACGCGGGTGACCATGTGGCTCGGCCGCCTTCCATTCGCCTGTCCCGTCTTCATTAATGCCCTTTTAATCACCTGCATCCGGGTGTCTTGTGAACAAAGTTAATGATAAGGGGCCACCACCTATTAGCAAAGTTATGTATTCAAACTCTGTTGGCAAGCGGGAGCCTTCTCATGGATGCGATTGATTCTCGCTTGGGGTGCGATTGCAGGAGTGGCGACAGATGCCCTTGCGTCCAGCGTAATGGAGGTGAACAACAATGTATCAACCATAGGCCACCATTGCTGGAGTGGAGAGGGCTGAGATCGCCAAGATAGTGCGCAGAGTGAGGGCCAAGGTATGCGTGACAGTGGCAGAGGAGGCTAGGGTTGTATGCATGGAAAATTTGAAAAGACAACCACTTATTGCACCTTCAAGTGAAATTTTCATACACGGCGACTACAATTGCATCCTCCGATGCAGGCTACAAACCACTGAAGCAGCTTATGAAAAAAAACGCTTCATAAGTTATTACTCTCGGAAATGTTCAATCCAGCGTGTACGCAGAGGGATAGAGTCAGACCACCAGAAAAATGGCAGGAAAATGCAGGACAAATTTCTGAAGAAATGGCAGAAGGGAGTTACAAAAATGGAGCTAGAAGCCAAAAATGGCGCTGGCTCTGATACCACGTCAGACCAGGAGCTAACTCCTCAAAACAATTCATGATATTCATTCAGGTTGGTCTTTATTATATACATGAGGGAGAGACTGTTCATTTCATCTCCCGTGACACCTCATCTTTTCTATTATTTATTTACATCAATTACAGTTGTTCACCCAATCCTGATGATTAGGTGTCAACAGATGGAATGGTAAAAATCAGTAGTACACTCTTTCCGACATTAAACTTTGTCTACAAAATGCACAAGAAAACATGGAATTTTTGCAGTTGGAGTCTGAGCTTCAGTGAGATGAGCTACAACAAAAGAGTCACCATTCTGAACTTGTTTTTGTTCAGAACATTGAGACAAACTCCCATCAACAACGAATTAATATTATTGATCTAGTACCCAATGAAGGAGCAGATTTTTGCAGAAAGAAGCAGAAGTTCAGTCTACAACTCCCAAGTCCATCATCAGACCTTGGGAAGAGCTTGTCCATAACAAGCATAGAATTGCCCTTGGATGACAAGGATGTGTCATTTCATATTCCATACTATTCCAAACCCATTCAATTTCAAATAGTTGAGTTTCTTCATGACAGTTCACCTTCAGTTGTTTTAGAATCTGGTCCTCTTCCACAGCAGCCACAACGAATTTTAAATGCCAACATTGTGATGAAGTTGGCCAAATGAAAGATCATTGTTTTGATCTTCATCCATGTGAGCATTGTCATAAAACCACTCATTCTTCAAACAGATGCTTCAAAAACAAGCCTCCTGCAAGAACAAAGATTCATCTTGGATGGATCACTTCTTGGCAATGGGCCTCAACAGCCAAGAAGATATTTCAATCATATATCAAAACTTATTCTAGAGTATTAAATAATCTTACAGTTGAGTTTTCACCATCTTCTCATCGTGTCTCTGACAGGGGGGAAGTGATGGTCATATGCAAGTTTCAAAGCCACATCAAGCAAGCGTAAGCCACAACCTGCCATACCATATTCAAAGTTGTAGCCAAAGACAAAGATGCCCCTGAGCATGTCTTTGGTTGGTGCTCGGTCTTAAAACCATCTATGCGAGTGAGACCTCCCTTTTTAGGCTAAGCTTCTCCCTTTTCAAAGAATTGGGGACACTTCCTCTCGCAAAAGACTTCAACTTATTGCTAGTTTTGAAAGAGTTCCAGGAATTGCATTAAGCATTCCAGAGTTGGTGGTCATCCTTAAACCATTGCAGGCTGAGACCTCCCTTTTCAGATTGAGGTTCTCCCTTTTTATGCAAGCTGCAGACCTCTGTTTTCCGGGTTGAAGGTCTCCTTCTTCAAAGCATTAGGAGCACTTCCCCTAGCAAAAGACTTCAGCTTCATGCCATATTTGGAAGAGTTCTGGGAACTGCACTAAGCATTCCAGTGTTGGCAGTCATCCTTAAACCACCACCTTATGCCAATATTTTAGAAAGCACATTTAGCATAGTGTTCCCATGCATTTTTGCACATTTTGTATTACAACTCCCTTCTTGGACTCATACATACCCCTTCGGATTAGGGGGGAATGTTGGACACCTAATCCTTTAAGGGTTGGTGTGGACCCTGAACAGTCAAAAGGAGTCCAAGAGACCACTTAGAATATGAAACCAATGGTATCTCCAATATATTATAAATATGTATCATTGTGAATAATAATACATTCAATGTTTATCATTCATATCTTTTGTCTTAGCCATGGTTGTGTTTAACACTCATGAACCCTATTTTTAGCCACCAAGGTCTTCCCTCCTAATTGACTTTTTCTCACAATGTTTGAGTGCAACTAAAATCATTGTCTAACAAAAATTGGAATCTTCTTATTCTTGAAGCCATCTACCAATGTTAGGTAAAGAACAATGTTATCTAAGAGTGGGGAGTAGTTTTATTTACCATGTTGGAGTGCAAAGAACATGAGAGAACTTGTAAGATATAAAAGTTTTAAATTTCTTGAAAAATACTACCCCTTAAGAATGAGATCAAAGAAAAACAAATGGCTTTGTAAATTAAGTCCAACTACTTTAGTTGTTTAATTGGTTTTTGACAAGTTAAACAAAATGAATCAAAAATAGAAAGAAAGAAAAAATGTAAATTAATTTGTTTGTAACGTGTAATTTCAGGCTATCTGGGCATTACCACTATGCCACCTCCTATGCCAAAGCCAATATTTATATCATTCAATCTTGACTATGTCCACAATAGCCTTTGTATTCACACATCTCTTGTGCATACCACACCAAGAAGTTGGTAATACAATGTTTTTGTTTTCCTTCATTTTATAAGTACTTTATTTTCATTTTTACTACAATGAAACTCATTCTACTACATTGACATCCACAATCATTAGCCTTTGAAGTCTAAGAGATTGACAATGACAATATTCAAGAGTTTCATATTTCATTTGCATGTGTTCATCATTTGTAATTTATTCAAAAAAATTGAGAACATCATTAGGAATTTCCAAATCAGATTCAAATGTTGTAATCTTTTAAGCACAATTATGTCAATAAACAATACCAAATTATTCATCGAGTGCAACATCACTGAATTATCACATAGCTTGACATTGCCCCCAACAAACTGCACTTCTTAATTATATAAATCACCACACAACAAGAGACAAGGTTGCATGCAACTCTTGTTATTAAATTTGTGTCTTAGCTATTTATACAAGAAGCTCACAACTTTTAAATGGATCCATACTTTGCCATCAACCTATTTTGGTCAATACTATATTTCCTTTAAACAAAATGCAACTTTAACAAAACTTAAGTGTGATATCACTATAAGGTTCATTTTCATTGTCATTAAAATAATTTGAATCATTTGACAATAGAATTTTTAAACAGTGGATGAGTTTATTGATTAAATTATTTTTAAGACCAAAAGGGTTGGATCCAATCATGGAAAGCAGGGTCATTTTCACCTTCAAATAATGTTCAATTCCCATGAGGGCCTAGCCTAGAGCCATGGGACACCTTGAGGTAGTAGTTGAATATGTAATTGCACCCAAAAAGATTATGTGTAGTTGCACCCAGAGAGATTATATCAAATAGTCTTATGACCCGTGCAATAATAAGTAGATCAAAACCCACCTAATGTGCTTTTCAATTTAAAATACTTACCGTTACAACACACTGGGCAAAACATGTTATTTAAAATATTACAAAGTTCTTATTTCAATCTCCTCAATTAACTCGCATTCACATCAGTGATAATGTGTCGCACATAGTGGTTACAATGACATTAAACAAAACAAACTCATATCATGTAAATACACAACTGCTCTAATTACCCCGTATACATATATATATATATGAAAATCACTCTTTCAAATGATGATTTTTAATTTCGCTACCATATTTGTTTATATAAAATGTCTCTAGATCGTATTATATAAAAGGTCTCTAAATCATATAATATAGATTATAGTGAAAGGACGGAATAAAAGAAATTTGGAAGAAATAATATTTGATTGAAAAAACCTTGCAGGTATGCTTTTTTAAGTTTAGTTAAAAATTTCACTAGTAAGTCAATTAACCAATTTCTTCTACCTCATTTTTAATAATCAAAATTAAAATCTGGCTACCATATTTGTTTTATATAAAATGCCTCTAAATCATATGATATAGATTATATTGAAATGACGGACTAGAAAAGATTAAAGATTATATTGAAATGACGGACTAGAAAAGATTGGAAGACACTTGAATGTATGTTTTTTTTAAGCTTAGTTGAAAAATTGTAAGCCAATTAACGAATTCCTTTCTACCTAATTTTTAATAATCAAAGAAAAGAGCCACTTGACGACTGTTTTGCAAACTTGGTTGTTTCTCAAAGAGCCAGTAAACAAGGGGTGTTTTGCAACATTTAATAACCAACTGAGAACTGTTTGGAAAACCTGTGCCTTAGGCTTAATAAAATAAATAAATAATAACAATAATAATAAAAGCTGTGCCTTATGCTTAATAAAAACAATTAAAACATGCTTATATTTTGTCACTGAATTTAGGCATTGTTAAATAGCTTAATCTTTAATAGTAAAGGAATGTGTCTTGTAACAATTAATAATCAACTGTGTTCTACTGAACACTGTTTGGAAGACATGTGCCTCAGCAAAAATTCACTTGAAATTATTACTTTTTGGTCACTGAATTAAGATAGCCATTGTGAAATCATCACAACAGATTTAGGCACAATACAAATTATAATTAATTCAGTTTGATTTACCCCAAGATAAATAGTGGATAATTTCTGTATAAGCCAAGTTATAAACGGAATTAAGCTGAAGTGATGTGAATTATCATCAGACCATATAACATTTTTTAAGATAATAAAATTATTATATTCAAAAAAACATACAATTTATTTTAATATACAATGTAAAAGAACGCTTTTGCATCAACCACCTAAAATAAAATTACTATAGCGAAACTATTTTTTAATTTAATAAAATTATTATAGCCAAAATAACATACAATGTATTTTAGGGAAAATACACAATGTAGGAGAACGCTCCAATGAGGGACGACACCATAAAACTATTTCCTTAACATCCATGGATAAGATCTCCTAGATATCTACCTCTATTCTTGGGATTAGATTGGAGAGATTGTATATGCCAGTAGATTATATATGTTCATGTGTAGTATGTGCCCTGTCAACACATTTGCAATCTAAATAGGCCACCCAACCACTGAGTTGTATCATCACAACCAACATGTAGAACTAGTGTGTGCATTAAATCATATTTCTAATCAGATTTGACCTTGTTTTTCCCAAATTGAGTGTGTGTCTATATATATATATATATATATATATATATATATATGCCCTATATGTTGGTGGACGAACACATTCCCAACATAAATAGGCTGCCTTAACAGAGTTGTATCATCACCACCAACATGTAGAACTAGTGTGTGCGTTGAAGTATATTTCTAACTAGCATTGTCTTTGTTTTTCCAAATTAAGCAACCTGGGTAATGGAACTGCATTCAACACTATAGAATGAATCATGACAGAAACCAGCAATAAAATGGCCATGGCAAAACCCTAATAGTGCTCCTTTTTCTCTGGATCAATTATTATAATGTCCACAGAAATTTAAATATTTTATATTTGATAAACTTCCAATTTCAGAGATAACATTATTGATGTTTTTCAATGATTCGAACAATTAAAGTAATATATACGAGGTTGAATTAAAATTATTTTTGTGTTTGTCCAACGGACTAACCTGGCAGCCAACACATGTTTTCATGCAAAATGAGGTGATTGGGAATCCAATTGTTTCAAAGAAGAGAACTCGACATTCAAAAAGCTTCGGTCAATTAACTTCAGCCATGGTGCGGTGCATGTCATAATGTGTTAGATCTCAAGCTCAAAACTTGTGATCTTTGTATCGGAAGTTGCACCACTTGATCAATTTGTTTCTATGTTTTGAAGCAAACATATCAAACGGAAATATTTCTGGCATCTAAATAAAAAAAGACCAATTTCTATGTCGATATAAGAACACATCATTTTCATTCACCTACTCAAGTCCCTGTCTTTACATTTCTTCTCCAGAAGAGTCATTCTCTTGCATCTCTTCTTTCTGCTTTAAAAATAACCCCATCTAACAAACTGTAGACAAATAGATTACATAGGAATTTTTTCCCACCATTTGATCTTCAATCTTTCTTTTCTTCCCCCATTTTGCCTTTTGGACCTCCGATATTTTTATCAATAAATTAAGACAAGTTCTTAGAGGCAATTGCTACATTAACCTTTGTTCCTGGAGGCCACAAAAAGCAATTTAGCTAGAGCTCACAGGAACAAATTTCAGGGTAGCCAGACTTGAAAAAAACAAGATACATACAGCTTTGCCAGCAAGATACAGATTGCTTTGATAGCAAAATCAAAGTGTTACCTTGATGTATGATTTTCACCATTTATCCTATCTCCGTCGTTCTTTGAAAACTGGACTATGGGCATCGGGACTTCACTCTTAAATGTTCTGCCTGCAAGTTGTCTGCGCTCCATCTCTCGTTGTCTTTCTTTTTCATAAGATCTTTTCCTAACATTTGCATCCGTGAAATATCCCTCTTTATCCCAATCAATACGATAGTTTGCCTTCAGTCTTGAACCTTCCTGCTTCAATGAATACCCAATACAATTGTGTTGTTGAACAAAAAATATTATTGATTTCTGAGAGAAAAAAAATTATTAAGAGAATATCAATACAAGAATTTTGCCCATCACACCCACCTTTTGCATTGATCGACCACAAAATGCTTTGACAGCATTGTAAAAGCTGTCGTATCTCTCATACTGAACCCAAACCTTGCAGTGCAATGCAGATGTGATGTCCTTCCCAATGTCTTGGACAGCCTTGCCCAAATCATTGCTCCCAACAACATCAAGGTCTCTATTTAAATCACAAAGCAATAAAAAATATTATGATATTGTGGGGGAATCTGGACGTTTCAAAATCACCTAGGGAACCGGATAGCAATAAAATAGGCAGAAAATAAAACTAGAACTGGTTTTCTATTCGAAGCAGTTACACATACACATAATTGCTAAACGACAGTCTTTACAACAAACAACGAAATTGTGGACATACTAGACTTACACAAATTCGTGTACAGTCTATGAGCAAAAGGAATATCACCAATGCAGTAATGATGAAATAGAACTCTACAGCAGTCAATTATATCCACATGTGCACATCTAACACGTCTAATCAAAAAATTGCCAATAATGGAACCTTGGGAACTGGATTGTAGATCATTAATTTATCTGGTTTTCTGTAAAGAAGAGATCACCCAAAAATATACAAAAGTTCGTAAGAGTCTTGAAACTGTTTAAAACCATTAGTCAGGAATGCTTTTATCAAAGTTGTAGTACCTGCTTTAGCAATGTTATTTTCGAGTCTAGCATAATTTCGTAAGCATCTCTACTAGAGATCTTAAAAGGAAGACTTTGATAATCCTCAACAATAATGTATAATTTTAAACACAAATGCCTTGGGACAAAGAACAGTGTACCAATAGATAGTTTTCCTAAGAGATTTTGCTATTCCTGCTTCAACTGGTTATCATTACTGGTCCAGTGCATTCAAGTGGCATATTGTTAATCTGTGAAACTTCCTAAGATGCATAAGAATGAAACATGCATTCAGGCTATGTTGCTGCAAATTACCAGGCTGCAAATTTAATGGGACAGTATGCATTTGTTCATAAAGCCCGTAACACTGTTCTACCATCACATTTTCTGTAAATGAACAATAGTGTGTTCTTCAAAAATGTTACACATCTTACGCCTGCTGAAAAGCCAATTAGCGGCAACTTTTTGTCAGCAGTGTTTATGAGTCCAATTTGACAAGCAAAAGATTCAATCTGCAGAGATCTTGGATTTATCAAACTCTGTTTCACTTGTATGTATTAATCGTTATATCATTCTACCAGACAAACAATGAATAGTGTACCAGAATGAATAGGCCTTTCTTCGTGGTATATGGATGTTCTAAAATATGGACTCTTCTAGAGGATTTTTCAGACATGAATGGACGGTAGGGCAATTGCTAACAAAATTTAAATACCTGTTTGAAATTGTGCCCCTACATAAGAAGTACAGGTGTATACAAGTGCAGCCAGTAACCAGACTTGTAACAAACTGTCATTCTTTGCCCCCTGTTGCCCAACTTCTATGTTAGTTAGAGCCAACTCACATTTTCCTGCAGCTTAAAATTACACTATTGTTTAGAGAAGATATTGTACATAGTATTACAATAATTCTTCTAATAGCACAGTCGAGACCACATCCATTTTTCCTGCTTCCTGTAGTTGTCCGGTAACTTCAGAGTCCAGACACAGCATTCTTGGTTTAATAGTGGCTATTACAGCTGGCTATGTTTAGTAACGTTGATTAGAATCTAGCTAGTTGCAATTTTGAATGGATACATATGGACTCTTTTTCTAACAGCAGGTTAAGTTGTCCTGCCCACCAAGATAATGAATTTGCCCTGGAAGTTACGAGTCATGAACCTAAGCCTCCTATAATTAGTTGTTGCAGTTACAAAAGATCTGAATAATAAGGTATCAGTGTTCTGGGCCAAAAATGTTACTATATAGATAGCAATTGTAAAGGAGTATATTTTATAACTATGGATGTATATTTCATGACTATGAATTTACTAACACCTTTCATTTCAAACACTGCTATTGGCATTCCTTGTGCAATTAAAAGAAAACACAAAAGCAGAATGCATTACAGATAATGAAACATTTTTCTTACTGCTGCATTAAAAAAGAAACATACAAGCAGTTGGCAACAGGCAAATTTTATATTTCACATATGCCGTGTTATTATTCTCTCACTCACGCCCAATATTTAACATCCCAACTAAAACAATTACAAGATCCATGTTTACGAGAGAGCCTATGGATGAAACAAAAAGGTGTGGAGCTAGGTGACCTGATCTTGCCAAATTTCGAGAAAATGCTGTGCGTAACCAGAATAGAAACTTTTGAAGACACCCGTGGCTCTGAAAACCACCGCGATGGAATGCCTTCCAAAATAAGAGTATCTGGACGTTGCATCATATTCCTCATACCATACCCTGCCAGATAAGAACACAACCCGAATTGGAGGAAATGAAAAATGTGTTATTACATCTCAAGAGAAACGCACTATAAAAAAATAGTTTAAAAAAACATGGGAACAGATAAAAACACGTTGTCATTTTATGTGCCCCACCCATATGTTTGTAGCTAAGAAGAATTTAGGCTAACTTAAGAAAAACCAGCAGTCAAAATCGCTCTTGCTATGCCCAATCACTGCTTCTTGCAACTTAACAGTTTATTCAAATTTGCCTCCAACAAACTTGTATCAAAATTAAATTCACAAATATAATGGCCTTAATTTCAATTCCCATCAAATGAAAGGTGATTCTAGGTGTCTGTGATCTGCCTGTTACTGCTCAATACCAGGGGTCCTAGGAGGGGATCCTATAGAGCAACTGTTGATTTGTGTAGCTTGGGAGGTATTCCAAGCCCTAGTGTTTGAGGGTTGGAGGTCAAAGCGCCACAAGTAGGCTTGTGGGCTTAGAACCCAAGCCTGGGGTTTTGCACCCATAGATGTTTGGGCCAAAACTGTGATGAGTTTTCGACATGTGATACATGAGGTTGATAGCTCTCGGTGAGACGATTCTAACGAAATGAGAATCATCCAATTCCGAGTTGTCATTAAGGAGTTATGAAATTTGAAGGTCATGAGTGAGGTAACATGAGTGGGTTTACACCATATGTGTCAAGGTCGGCTTGGGTTAAATAAGCCTCTTGACAAGTTGGACAGCCCTAGAGTGATGTTGGAAGGAGCCCCTCTCTTTAGTCTAAATAGAGGGTGAGGGAGAAGCATTTTTTCATCCATTTGGTGTAACACATACCTTGAGGACAGCTTGTGGAGGAAGGGAGTTCTCTGTTTTGAGGCTGCAGCAAGGGAGGCTAGGGCAGCGTGGGTTGGAGAACTGTTTCAAGGGCTGAACAAGGTCCAAAGGTTGCTGTAGGAAGCCGTGATGTTTGTTGTGCTAGGCCTATGCCTTAAGGGCTGAACGCTGGCTTGTTTGAAGGCTAACGGATGGGCTGTACCATTGTTGGAGGGTGCCGTGAGCAGCAATAGTGCTGTGTGGTAGGTCGCAGGCCATACCACTACAGAAAAGCTAGCATGGGCAGATTTCAGGGCTGTCTTGAGCCCTTACCTTCAGCATGGAGGAGGAGCATCTCTCCTTGCCTAGTCCGCAGTTTTTGGAGGGCTGTTCAAGGACTGTTGAGAGGAGTTTAGGGCTGCAGCAGTATGACCAAATGCCCTAACCAGAACAGTCAAGAACAACAAAGTGACAAGCAGATTTGGAGCAGCGTTAGAGGTGCGTTGGATCAAGGACATTGACCAGATTTGGATCAGATTCGGAGCAGCCTGTGGGAGCCATTTGTTGGAGTTGCCTTGGGCATGAAGGAACTCCAACTAGGAGCAGATCTCACGGTGGATGGATGTCCTAGGTGAGGACATGTTGATGGAGCCTAGATTTGTGCAATAGCTCCTCTATTGCAGAGCAAAGGGCGGATGTGGAGAAGTCTGTTGGCAGTCGTGTAAGGGTCTCCTATGTGTGGGGATGCCCTAACTAGGTGCAGATGCTACAGCGTGGACTTGGTCACTCGTGAACTGTTGGAGGGCAGCATGAGAGGATCAAGTGTCGACGTGAATAGGCACTTATGGTTTGCTGGAGGACAGTGTGATAGTGTCCAAGTTGGAGCTCGGTGAGCAACACCTTGATGGACAGAATTAGTTGCGAGAGAGGCAGTTGTTGAGCACAAGGGTCTGATCAACCAGGGGCAATTTGTGGAGCCCGAGACTTGTGTGTGGAGAAGGAATTCTACAACAAATGATGGGTAGTCTTCCTAGCTCGTGTTCATTGTGAAAGATGGACATCTTGCAGTGATAGGTAGCAGTCCTTTGTGCCCTATGTTGGTCTTCATCGGTGCAGGACAGGAAGACCATAGTGGGCTGAAGTCCCTAAGTAGCTAAGGAGCAACAATAGGCAGATCGAGAGTTGTTCACAAGTGGAGTTGTGAACAACCCGACAGGAGTCTCGATGTTTTGTGGGCTTGATGGACAAAGGCCGACTAGAGAGCAGATTGGATAGCTGAGATTCAGTGGCCAGATGGACTTGGAGCATTGATAGAGACAGGAACTGCATATCGAGAGTCGCAGGATCGGCAGGTACAGGGTATGACCGAGGGGAGCTGAGAGTCGACTTCAACAACCAGATGGTCAGAGTATCTTCTTGAGGGCAGATTGGTTGTCGATGGACTAACACCAAGCCCCAGTTTGTATTCTTGTACTAGTGGATGTATGAGGGCCATTATCGTTGTTACGAGAGCCCTAGACTGTTGTATTATATGTTGTTTAATATAACGAAATTGGGTTGAAAATTGTAAAAAGTTGTATATATTCTGTGCATATGTGATTTATGTTGTTTATATTCCGTTGTGCATAGTATCGTTGAGATTCTCGGTTTGGTAGTGTCAGAGATTTTAAGATTTTATCCTAGGCCCAAGATCGTGGAAACTCAACATGGTATCAGAGCGTATATGAGCTACTTTGAGGGACAGTGAATCAGAGTGTGCACAGCGAAGCAACTGAGAGGGAGTTGTGGGTGTTTGGATCATGGAGTAGAGGGTTTAGCTGAAGACATGGAGATGTGGTCTCAATAGACTACATGATGAGATGGGCTGGGAGTTCTGGTGGATCGGTGGTGAACCTGGTGCACTTCAGTATGTTGTGTGGCGGTTTGTAGATCGTGGACTTCCTATGTCTTGTCATGGATGGTTGGGACAGCTCAAGGGTTTCTTTAGCATGGACGAGATCAGGTTGATCAAGATGGCTTCATGTGATGGACTACAAGTTGGCAGGCTAGAGATTGGTGGGATTTGCACGTGTGGTATTTGATCCAAGAGGATGAATGCTTGCAGAACTAAGCCAGTGGAGATCGTGTAGGCTCAGAGGAAGTCTAGCCTCAGAGGGAGCAACCCTATGGAGGTTCGGGATCTTTAGGTTCGGATGTGATGAGGCAGAGGCACTACCGAGACTGTCGAATTCATCCTACAGGGTATGTTGTAGTAATGGATGCCATATGGGCTAGTGTTGTCGAAGATGATGATGGTTACTTCCTAGTCTTGGAAGTACCTCCCTCGTTAAGAGGGAGTGTTGATTTGTGTAGCTTGGGAGGTACTCCAAGCCCTAGTGTTCGAGGGTTGGAGGTCAAAGCACCACAAGTAGGCTTGTGGGCTTAGAACCCAAGCCTAGGGTTTTCACCCATAGATGTTTGGGCCAAAACCGTGATGGATTTTCGACATGTGATGGATGAGGATGCTAGCTCTCGGCGAGACGATTCTAAGGCAACAAAAATCATCTGATTTCGAGTTGTCGTTAAGGAGTTATGAATTTTTGAAGGTCATGAGTGGGTTTACACCATATGTGTCAAGGTCGGCTTGGGTTAAATAAACCTCTTGACAAGTTGGACAGCCCTAGAGTGACATTGGAAGGAGCCCCTCTCTTTAGTACAGATAGAAGGTGAGGGAGAAGCATTTTTTCATCCATTTGGTGTAATGCATACCTTGAGGACATCTTGTGGACGAAGGGAGTTCTTTGTTTTGAGGTCGCAGCAAGGGAGGCTAGGGCAATGTGGGTTGGAGAACTGTTTCAAGGGTTGAACAAGGTTCAAAGGTTGTTGTAGGAAGTCGTGATGTTTGTTGTGCTAGACCGACGCCTTAAGGGCTGAACGTTGGCTTGTTTGAAGGCTAACGGATGGGTTGTACCATTGTTGGAGGGTGTCATGAGCAGCAGTAGTGATGTGTGGTAGGCTGTAGGCCATACCACTACAACAAAGCTAGCGTGGGCAGATTTGAGGGTTGTCTTGAGCCCTTACCTTCAGCGTGGAGGAGGAGCATCTCTCCTTGCCTAGTCTACAGTTTTCAGAAGGTTGTTCAAGGACTGTTGAGAGGGGTTTAGGGCTGCAGCAGTATGCCCAAATGCCCTAACCAAAACAGTCGAGAACAGCAAAGTGACAACCAGATTTGGAGCAACATTAGAGGTGCGTTGGGTCAAGGATATTGACCAGATTTGGATCAAATTTGAAGCAGCGCGTGGGAGCCATTTGTTGGAGTTGCCTTGGGCATGAAGGAACTCCAACTAGGAGCAGATCTCATGGTGGATGGATGTCCTAGGTGAGGACATGTTGATGGAGCCTAGATTTGTGCAATAGCTCCTCTATTGCAGAGCAAAGGGCGGATGTGGAGAAGTCTGTTGGCAGTCGTGTGTAAGGGTCTCCTAGGTGTGGGGATGCCCTAACTAGGTGTAGATGCTACAACGTGGACTTGGTCACTCGTGAACCGTTGGAGGGCAGCGTGAGAGTGGACCAAGTGTGGAGATTGGGCACTTATGATTTGTTGGAGGACAGCGTGATAGTGTCGAAGTTGGAACCCGGTGAGCAACACCTTGATGGACAAAGGTAGTTGCGAGAGAGGCAGTTGTTGAGCTCAAGGGTCTGATCAACCAGGAGCAGTTTGTGGAGCCTAAGACTTATGTGTGGAGAAGGAATTCTACAACAGATGATCGGTAGTCCTCCTAACCCGTGTTCATTGTGAGAGATGGACATCTTGCAGTGATAGGTGGCAGCCCTTTTTTCCCTATGTTGGTCTTCATCGGTGCAGCGCAGGAAGACCATAGTGGGTTCAAGTCCCTAAGTAGTTGAGGAGCAGCAGTGGACAGATCAAGAGTCGTTCACAAGTGGAGTTGTGAACAAATCGACAAGAGTCTCGATGTTTTGTGGCCTTGATGGACAAAGGCACGACTAGAGATCAGATTGGATAGTTGAGATTCAGTGGCCAGATGGACTTGGAGCATTGATAGAGGCAGTAACTACATATCGGGAGCCACAATGTCGGGCAGGTACAGGGTACGACCGAGGGGGATTGAGAGAGTCGACTTCATCAGCCAGATGGTCAGAGTATCTTGTTGAGGGCAGATTGGTTGTCGATGGACTGACACCAAGCCCCAGTTTGTATTCTTGTACTAGGGGATGTATGAGGGTCATTATCCCTGGTACGGGAGCCCTAGACTATTGTATTATATGTTGTTTAATATAACGAAGTTGGGCTGAAAATTGTAAAAAGTTGTCTATATTATGTGCATATGATATTTACTGATGTTTATATTTCGTTGTGCAAAGTAGTATAGTTGAGATTCTTGGTTTGGTAGTGTTAGAGATTTTATGATTCTATCCTAGACCAAAGATCGTGGAAATTCAACAACGACTACTACATCAAGGGGAACCAAGGGAGCGATAGCCCCACTATCACCTCAGCGAAAATTTCGTGCTCTTTATGGACTTTCACATATGGGAGGAGTTGTTGATTTTTGTGTAGCTTGGGAGGTACTCCAAGCCCTAGTGTTCGGGGTTTGGAGGGCAAAGCGCCACAAGTAGGCTTGTGGGCTTGGAACCCAAGCATGGGGTTTTGCACCCATCGGGATTTGGGCCAAAAACCATGAAGAAATTGAGCATGAGGAAATTTGAGGTGATAGAGCTTGGCGTGCTGATTCCAACGCTTTAAAGATCACTCAAGCCGGTGCTCTAGAAATGAAGTTACGAATTTTTGAAGGTCACGAGTGGGTTTACACCATATGTGTCAAGGTTGGCTTGAGTCAAATAAGCCTCTTAATAAGTTGGATAGTCGTAGAATGACGTTGGAAGAAGCCCTCCTTATGTGTATATATAGGAGGTTGAGTGGAGGATATTTCCTCATCCATTTGTGCAACACTTACCTCACAAAGAGCTCGTTGGAGAGGGAGATACCTTTGTTCTAGACCAGAGCAAGGAGGACAGGACCAGCGAAGGTTGAAGGGTTGTTTTGAAGCCAATTTAGGAGCATCGAGTTGTTGGAGAGAGGGCAGAAGAGCCTTGCTGGAGGGCCGCAAGAAGAGGGGGTTGTTTGAGGGCTTGTTTGAGGTGGACAGTCCTCAAAGGAGGTTGTCGTAGGCCTGTTTGTAGGTGTTGTAGGGTGTTGTTGTAATAAAGGGAGGGCAGTCTGCGTTAAGGGCTTGAAACTACCCAAAAGTCCCAACGTGGAGGGAAACCCTCTCATTGAAGGACAGTCGCAATTCTTAGGTGCAAATCTGGGCAAAAGTAAAGGCTAGAAAAGGGACCGTGATGATGCCCTAGGTTGCAGCAGTGGAGCAGACTTCAAACAGTGGACAGAGGTATGTATTTTGGTGAATGTTTGTAGGTGTTGGATCCTAGTTTAGGATCAGTTTTGGATCAGTTTATATTGCAGTTTGTTGGGAGCCATTTGTTGGAGTGAGCAAACTTCAAACAGTTGACAAAGGTATGTATTTTGGTGAATGTTTGTGGGTGTTGGATCCTAGTTTAGCATCAGTTTTGGATCAATCTACATTGCAGTTTGTTTGGAGCCATTTGTTGGAGTCGCCTTGGGCTCCAACTAGGAGCAAATCCCGCTATGGAGTGATGTAGGTGTCCTAGTGTGGACAGAGTTGCTGCAGCCTATGGGAGCCAAGGAGGTAGGGCTGATGTGGCATGTTAGAAGCCATAACCAATGGGCAGTTTCACAGTGAAGTTTGGAGACTAGATTTGTGCAATAGCTCCTCTATTACAAAGCAAAGGGCAGAGTTGGAGAAGTTTGTTGGCAGCTGTGTGTAGGGGTCTCCTAGGCATGAGGATGCCCTAGCTAGGTGCAGATGCTACAACATGGACTTGGTCACTCGTGCACTGTTGGAGGGCAGCATGAGAGTGGACCAAGTGTGAACGTCGATTGGGCACTTATGGTCTGCTGGAGGACAATGTGATAGTGTCCAAGTTGGAGCCCGATGAGCAACCCCTGTTGATTTTTGGGTAGCATCGGATGTGCTCTAGCTCCGAAATTTTGTGGAGGGGCTAGAACACATGAGATCTCCAAGACCCAGAAATCGTTTGGTGAAATTCCACCCGAATTGTATTTTATTAAAATAATTAATATTTTTAATGGGGTTCCTAAGTCTAAACTTAAGGAAAATTAAAATATTAATGGGTATTAATAAAAATATGGGTGAGAAGCTTCTAAGAGACGAGGATCAAGTATAATTTAATCTTAGCCATTGACTAGAGATTAGATCAAAGTCGTCGATTTCTCAATAGGAAAGGTATAAAGGAAGGCTTGGGGTCAGTTGGAGAACACACACAGTAAGAGCAACACTTGAGCTAAATCGAAATTTTGAGGCGTGATTTGCTGAGAATTTCGGAGTGAGCTTCTAGTGCAGAGAGGGGCAGTTCAATAGCGGGACTTTTGTCCAAGGCTGAGAATACATAACAAAGAGGCAATGCAACACCAGAGAGAGACAGCGCAACTCCAGGAGGGTGATGCAGAGGCTGGAGTGCTGACGCAGTCACTTAGAGACAGTGCTGGGGTTTCTACGAGGCAGATCGGGCATCAATTCAGCAAATCGATTTCTGAGCCGGGAAGGCTCACTTGGAGGGTGACGCAACTCCTAAAGGAGGTGACGCAATCCCAGTGCAGCGCTGGGAGCAGCCATCGCTGCACAACACTGGGGACAGCGCAATCACCTGTGGGGTTTGTTCATCCAGTTGCTGGATCCATCAAAATATCTATCTCCGAATAGAGGTACTTCTACCAGGTTTATTCTCTGTTGGGTGAGCCAGATTTGGCACCCTAGTTGTATTCAGAAATCTGCTTAATAATAAAACCCTCATATCTATTGCACGGTTTTCCCACATTGGGTTTTTCTAGGGACGTTTAGTCCAAAAATAAGTGTGTCCTTTGTGTGGTTGTCTCATTTATTTTTTTAGTACTTGATCTGTATATTGGTGTAGGCTGTAGTGTATTTGCATTAATATTTTCTGAATATTTCTGAAAATAACTTGTTAAAATGAAGAACACAAGTAGGTAATACAAATCAGTTTACTGCAGTAGGATTTCTAACTTGTTAGATTTAGAAATTTCCACATGGTATCAGAGCGATTGCAGATCAAGGAGAATTGAAGCCATCAAGTGAAAGGACAGAGGAAAATTTGTGCATGAAGACAATTGTCCCGAGAGACAGTGCAGTTTCAGCCCAAGAGAGCAGAGGAGGGGTGATGCAGTCACCAAGGGAGGTTCACGCAGACCCTGTGTCAACCTGATTGGGTGACGTTGTTGCTGCAAAGAGCAGCGCAGAGGTTTCTGGGCCAGCACAAAGGCTATTGAGTCTCGTTTTTCGGTTGTCGTGGCTAGAGGTGCAGCGCGGATTTCATCTGGAGTTGTTGATGGGGTGTTGATTCTGTTGGTGCATAACAGTAACTAGTGGGGCAAAAGGAAAGTAGAGGGAATCAGTTCCTTAGAAGGTTTCTTGCCAAGAAATCTAGATCCAATGCTCAGCAGCAGCAAACAAAGATCAGAGAGGGGTGGTTCGACAGTGATTGGCACAAGGATTTCCGTGAAGGAAATCGAAATTCAGAGGGAGCTTGTTCCTTAGAGGATTTCTAGCGCTAAAGAAATCCATATCCGAGTTTTGTTGGGGCAGCAGCGAAAGAGGGAGAAGAGAACCAGTTTGACATTCATTTGAGCAGAGATGGTCGTTAACGGACTGAGGGATCAGGACAGGTTGGATAGAGCATCCAACTTCGTCATCTGGAAGGCCAGGATCCTGGGAGTTTTGGTTAAAAATCGCATCAAGGATTATGCCTTGAGGACGGTTGTTGTTTCGGTTGATGTTGATCCTCTCAAGAAGTACGAAGAGGCTCAAGTAAAAGAAAAGTGCATGATCTTGGATGAGGTCAAGGATCATGTGATCCCACATATTGCTGAGAAGGACACAGCAAGGGAAATGTGGGAGGCCTTGACCACATTATACGAGGGAACTTTCATTCGACGGAAGATGTTACTTGAGAGTCAGCTGAGACAGTTTCAAATGCAGAAGAGAGAAGAAATTAATCCCTTCCTTCTCACGTTGCAAAGGATTTGTGACCAGCTAACTTCCATAGGGGTTACACCAGATCTTGAATTTATGGTCAGGATTGCCCTAAATGCAATCACTGAAGACTGGGAAACCTTTGTCCAAAGCATCTTGGGCAGGGCTTCTCTTCCCAATTGGCAGGAGATGTGCGCAACTCTTTGACAGGAAGAGATCAAACGATTGACCAAGGCATGACGCAGCAGCAAAGGGATCAGAATCAAGGAGGAGGAAGAGTAGGATGCGGCTCTCGCATCAGCGAGACAGCAAGGGTAGCAAAAACAAAAGAAGGACATATCCAAAGTCAGATGCTTCAAATGTGGAGAAATGGGTCATTTCGCCACGCAGTGCCCTCAGAAGAAGAAGGGAAAAGAAGAGAAGTCAAACTCAAAGGCTACTCCAGCGCAAGCTGACAAAGAAGACGATGATGATTGCGCCATGAGTGCTCATGCACCTCTAGAGAAGAGGTGGGGCGATATTGAGTTGTAGTCAGGAGGACTACATAAAGGGGGCATGATCCTTGAGGTGCCCAAACTCTTGGATCACATATGGCTACGGAAGCCCTTAATGACAATAACAGAATGACGAGAGTTAGTTGGTGCAAGGGATGATGGAGCAACAGTGGCAAAGCTAGAGTGCCAAAGTCTGAAGCAGCGCAGTAGAGTATTGCAGCAGTGCGGAAGGCACAGAGCAAATACAATAGCAGCGTAGTAGCTTCAGAGAGTCAGCACAGATTAGCAACAGAGGTAGCCTCAATGTCAAGGGTCATCTAGACTGACCAGCATGTCAGCTTTTGGTGGCTTTTCAATTGCTTACTTCTCAGCAACTAAGTTGCAGTGCAACAGTTAGCAGTGGCAGTGATATGGGCAGCATGATGCAGCACATTGAGAGGGAGTTGCAGTATAGATGCAGCAGTGACAGTGGCAGTGTCATGGGTAGCAGTACAGATTGCAGCAGCGCAATGGATGAGGGGCAATAGGCCAAGCATCAGCAGTGCAGTCGATGAGGGGCAGCAGGCCGAGCATCAACAGCGTAGAGGACCGATGTTGTGGATCAGTGTGATACTTCTGTTGGGAAGTATTGCTAGAGCACATTCCTCGCTAAGAGGGAGTATTGATTTTTGGGCAACATCGGATGTGCTCTAGCTCCGAAATTTTGTGGAGGGGCTAGAACACATGAGATCTCCAAGACCCAGAAATCATTTGGTGAAATTCCACCCGAAATGTATTTTATTAAAATAATTAATATTTTTAATGGGATTTCTGATTTGTTAGATTCATAAATTTTCACAACACCTTGATGGACAAAGGTAGTTGCGAGAGAGGCAGTGGTTGAGCTCAAGGGTCTGATCAACCAGGAGCAGTTTGTGGAGCCCAAGACTTGTGTGTGGAGGAGGACTTTTACAGCAGATGATGGGCAGTCCTCCTAGCCCGTGTTCATTGTGGGAGATGGACATCTTGCAGTGATAGGTGGCAGCCCTCCATGCCCTATGTTGGTCTTCATCGGTGCAATGCAAGAAGACCATAGTGGGCTGAAGTCCCTAAATAACTAAGGAGCAGCAGTGGACAGTTGAGAGTTGTCCACAAGTGGAGCTGTGAAAACTCGACAGGAGTCTCGATGTGTTGATGCATTGATGGATGAATGATCAACTAGTGAGCAAATTAGATGTGTTGATGTGTTGATGGCCAGATGGACTTGGAGGATTGATAGAGGCAGGAGCTGCAGATCGGGAGCTGAAGGACCAGACAAGTACAGGGTACGACCGAGAGGAGCTGAGAGAGTCGACTACGTCAGCCAAATGGTAAGAGTATCTTGTTGAGGGCAAATTGGTTGTCGATGGACTTGACACCAAGCCCTAGTTTTGTATCTTGTACTAGTGGATGTATGAGGGCCATTATCCCTCGTATGGGAGCCCTAGACTATTGTATTATGTGTTGTTTAATATAACGAAGTTAGGTTAAAAACGATAAAAGGTTGTCTATATTTTGTGCACTGGTAGATTTATTGTTGTTTATATTCCATTGTGCAAAGTAGTATCGTTGAGATTCTTGGTTTGGTAACGTCAGAGATTTTAAGATTCTATCGTGGAAATTCAACATGGTATCAGAGGGTATCTGAGCTACTTTGAAAGACAGTGAATCAGTGCGCATAGCGAAGCAACTCAGAGGGAGTTGTGGATGTCTAGATCATGGAGCAGAGGGTTCAGCTGAAGACATGGAGATGTGATCTTGACTGGCTTGGCAGCGAGATTGGCTGGGAATTCTGGTGGATTGGTGGTGAGCCTGGTGAACAATAGTTTGTTGTAGTGCAGATTGTTGATCGTGGACTTCCGTTGACATGTCATAAATGGTTGGGACAGCTCGAGGGTTTCTTTGGCATGGACGAGATCAGGTTGATCGAGATGGCTTCATGTGATGGAGTGGATATTCGCAGGCTAGAATCTTCATCGGATCGTGATGTTGCATATCCGAGATTGTTGGGATTTGCACAAGTGGTATTTGATCCAAGAGGATGAGTGCTTGTAGGACTAAACCAATGGATATCGTGTAGACTCAGAGGGAGCAGCCCTATGGAGGTTTGGGATCTTCAGGTTTGGATGTAATGAGGCAGAGGCAGTACCGAGATTGCAGGGTTCATTCTACAGGGTTTGTTGCAGTGATGGACGCCAAATGGGCTAGTGTCACCAGATGATGATGGTCACTTCTTAGTCTTGGAAGCACCACCCTCTCTAAGAGGGAATGTTGATTTTTATGTAGCTTGGGAGGTACTCCAAGCCCCAGTGTTCGAGGTTTGGAGGGCAAAGCGCCACAAGTAGGCTTGTGGGCTTGGAACCCAAGCATGGGGTGGGGTTTTGCACCCATCGGGAATTGGGCCAAAAACCATGAAGAATTTGAGCATGAGAAAATTTGAGGTGATAGAGCTTGGCGTGCCGATTCCAACACTTCAAAGATCACTCAAATCGGAGCTCTAGAAATGAAGTTATGAATTTTTTAAGGTCATGAGTGGGTTTACACCATATGTGCCAAGGTCAGCGTGAGTCAAATAAGCCTCTTGATAAGTTGGACAGCCCTAGAATGATGTTGGAAGAAGCCCTCCTTATGTGTATATATAGGAGGTGGAGTGGAGGATATTTCCTCATCCATTTGTGCAACACTTACCTCACAAAGAGCTCGTTGGAGAGGGAGATAACTCTGTTCTAGCCGCAACAAGGAGGATAGGACCAGCGAAGGTTGAAGGGTTGTTTTGAAGCCAATTCAGGAGCACCGAGTTGTTGGAGAGAGGGCCGAAGTGCCTTGCTGGAGGGCCGCGGGAAGAGGGGGTTGTTTGAGGGCTTGTTTGAGGTGGGACAGTCCTCAAAAGAGGTTGTCACACGCCTGTTTAAAGGTATTGTCAAGTGTCGCTCTAATAAAGGGAGGGCAGTCTGTGTTAAGGGCTTGAAACTACCCAAAAGTAGCAGCATGGAGGGACAGAGCCTCATTGAAGGACAGTCGCAATCCTTAGCTGCAAATTTGGGCAGAAGTAAAGGCTAGAAATGTGTAGTGTTCTAGCTAGGGTACTAGGCTAGACTCTAGATTTAATATCGACCAAGGTGCGTAAGCTTAGAGGCATGGTCTAAAATATATAGACATAAAGGATTGCTGGCCAAGTGATTATGATGTAGGCTACAAGGCTTCTTTACGGAAGACTGGAATATGTAGCCTATCATTCAAACACTCAGATTACCTTACTGATATACTTGATTACAATGCTTGTCATGAGATGCATTTACCAAATTAAACACTAAACCTAAGCACTGTGTATGACTGTGCAAACCTAAGCACTGTGTATGACTGTAACAATGATTTTAATCTCCTTACAAAGATATTACCCAGAAAACCCTTGTTCAGTAAACACACAGCATTCAATGATATTTACACTATATCAAACTATGTAGAGAGCATAAATGAATTGTGGAATAAAAACAGAGTTTATGATGGTGCTTTTACGAGACACACAGGGATCGAATCCCTTACAGGACGCACTTCCAAATCTCAGTGATGACTGTTCAGCATAACCATAAACGCAAACCATTCATAAGCGCAAACCATATACATGCAATAGAAATCAAAAGCTATGGAAATCGAAAGCTATGTAACTGTTATGCAAACCATAAGCTATGGAAATCGAAATTGAATCAATACCACTGTGCAACCATACGATAACCGAAATGCGAATGAAATAAATTGACAGTATACCGATTGAACGCAGGGCCCGTCCGCGTCCTAAGGGTACACTGGCTTATAATCGACCGGTTACCAAATCAATGCAAGAGATACACACGTCGTAACTGTGAATAGGTCTTAGTATTAAACTTAAAACTCTGTTCTGGAACGATTCAACGATTAAACATTAACCATTAACCGGACTGTATTTACATATGTATATCCACAGCCATGTCATTTCGACAATGAATGTACATTCGGCTGTTGCCGCTTTTATTACATCAAGCCTTTTCAAAATGTTTCTATGCTAAGTGTTTTCAAAAAGAACAAAAACTAAATAAAAATGGAACGAGCTGCTGTTGCTGCTTTTGTCTGCCAGAGTGCCCTGCTTTGACTTGAGTTGACCGCGTATATAGGAGGATCGATTCGGCTGGGAGATAGGTGTTTGTCCATGTTTGGACATTCTGCTTTTCGTCCATGCCTTTCGTTCTAGCCCAACTGCTGCGCCACATGTCAAACGATAAGCTCATTACAGGATGTGGGTACTTCCTGTAACCATTTCATCAAAAACTTCTAATTCTTCAACATAAAACCCCTAAATCAATTTCTATGCAATTTTAATAACTATAAGACTATTAATAATCAATTTTCAAGGATTCTAAGGGATATATGATGAAAATGAATGGATAAATGATATGTTTTTGGGAGGAAAAAGGGGTCTTGGGATGATACCAACATCTCTCCCCGACTTAAGGATTAGCATGTCCTCATGCTACCCCCGAAGTGCTTCCCTTGAACTCTGTCCCTGCCTGGATCTCTGCTGCCTTGAGCAAGGTGTCTACATTCTTTTTCACCTGGTTATCTTTCTGTCCCTTGAGCTCCTGCTTTAACTTTTTATATTTTTCTTTAAGGGTCTTCTTCTGATTGTACCACTTAGTGGCCCAGTTAGAAATCTCAGTTTGCTCAGTCTCCAATTCACTGATTCTTTCCTTTAACTTTTCATTTTTCTTCTGTGTTTCTTTGCTTTGCGCCCTGAGCATTTCATTTTCTCTTTTAATAACTTTTTCCAACATGTTAGCTTCCATGAGCTCTTCCTTCAATTCTTCAATTTGTTTTTCTAATTTCTTCTGTCTTTTAATAGGAGGTGGTGAACATTTTTCCTGTTTGTTATTGCTTTCTACCTCCATGTCAACTTCTGGTGCTGGTAGTGAATGGTCACCACTCTCAACATCCATTTGTGCAGGTGCATGAGATTCAAACTGGTCTTCTTGCAACTGGGCTTTTGGTGTCCTCCTTGTTCTTCGTGAGTAAGTGGTAAAAATTTTGTCTTTCTCAGCCCTCTTAGCATCTTCTTTTTGCATGTTCCTGGTCCTTATGCTGCCCACAGGTAGAGGTGCTTTGCTGGCCTTGGATACTGGAATTTCTTCATCAATGTCCCTCATAAACCCTGAGTCCTCTTGCACTTCTTCTTTTTCTTCCTCATCTCTGATTTGATTGACATTTAGGAATTCTTTCCATGGTTTCCCTCTTCTTTGCAATTCATGTTCAATGAGGATTTTAATTAAGCCAAAATGATACAGGCTTTTGTCTTCATTCCCCTTCTGCTTCTGGATAGTCTTGGCCATCTTGGTTAAACTTTGTAGCAGAAAATATGGCACACTGATTACACATTGTTTCTTCAAATGGAGGAGTAGTTTGATGTGGTATAGATAAACAATACTGTACCTACCTTCACAGGTTATGAATTTTTGAAGGATGTAAACCATTTCATCCCAAGGATGCACTAACCAGCTTCTTGGAACACCCTTCTTCCAGTTTACTGAGGAAACTCTAGATCTAGACATGAACTGTGTCCATGATTTCTCTTTAAATTGCTTGGTTTTAAAGTACTTCTCCCCTTCTGGGCTAATCCCTATTGCCTGAGCTATAGTATCCTCTGAAATTCTGAAGAAGTTACCTATTAGGGCCTTTTCTCCATTAAAGGTGAAGGCAAATTGCTTGGTGACTTCCTCATTACTTCCATGGAATTTTTCTAGAAATGGTAACCACTGTATTTCTCTGAGAATCTCAATGCAATCCTCATGGTATTGTGAGCTGTCGAACACACTCGGTTCGACCCTATTAGTCATGGTGGTGGCAGAGGGTCGTGCTTCTAACCCTTCTCTGTCTATATTCTTACAATTTTAACAAAGAAATTTCGAGTTGGTTACCTGGTGTATCGCTTCCTTCAGTCTTCAATATGATGCTCGGCCGGTCGATATGACTGTGATGGAAGTCAAAAATAGAGTGGTGATACCTTCCTCTTTCGGCGCTCACTGGTTTCAATCTTCACTGTGTAAATCGACCCAAATGATAATAATCTCCTCGGCGCTCCTTGCTTCTGATTCTCACTTTGAAAGTTATGGGAATCGAATGTGGAAATGATGGTGAGATAACCCTGTACTTACTTCACAACGCAACCATTCATTTTAAAAAAAAAACAGAGTACTGTACGCTTGCATGGATGTCACCACAAGAGCGCTGGTAGCGTATCTATAATGCTGGGCTATAATGCTGGGTAGTCCCTTTGATCATTGGGTACGTTGGGTGGTGAAGTTATGATTTGGCTGTGTGGAGTGAAATATATATATAGGCCGCTTTACATCTGTCTCTTCCTTTGTATTTAAAAACACAACTCACCACGTGCCCTTTTCAGTTGGTATTCGGTCGTATAGAGGATGTTGGTATGATTGTAGGATATATGACAAGGTGGATGTGTTGGTAATGGGTTTTAGGGATATGAATAGGTTGATGTATGGGAATGATGAGAATCGGTGGGATAAGGGGTGATAGGAGATTGATGTAGGTGTCCTTGAAATTAATCATAACAGTTCACAGTCATCAAAGTTACATTAAAAATCAATCTAGGAAATTAAATGTTTAAGAACAGAAATACATTACTCTTTTGTTGGTCGTTATTGTATTGACATGCTGAGTTGCTAATCCCCTTTTTGACTGTTCTTTTGCTTGTTGTAACAAGTCCTCTGAGGAAGATTGAATGCACAGGTCCTTTGAGAAAATTTTTGAAGATGTAACAGGTCCCTTTGAAATAAAATCATGACAAAACAGCTTATTTATTGAAGTCTGGCATGCTGGTAACAAGCTGCTGTTGGAAATTTACAGTGAAAATATAGAATAAGAAATCATGAAGAATTTACAAGGGAGAGATAAAAGTAACAGAACAGAATGGTGATGCCTCTCTCCCCGACTAAAAGTTTGACTTGTCCTCAAGTCATGATTCAGCTGAGAAATCAAACAGTGAACAAAAGAAAGAGAATTCATACCCGCCAACGAATTGGTTTTCAAGTAGGAATTCGGGGTTAGATTGTGCCAGATACTGGTTTTCACATCTAACCCATTATTTATTTATTTATTTTTTTAGTTTTTGTTTTATAAAAAAAATTTATTTTATTTATTTATTTTATTTTTTTATTTTTTTTTATTTTGTCTTTTTGACTTTGAAATTGAAAGGAAATGAAACTAAGGTAGTGAAACTGCAGCTGAGGGCTGCAGTATCTCAACCTCTCTTTGCTGAGATAGTGTATGGAGAAAATCTTGCTTGCTGATGGGCTTGTTGTACAGTTTCAGGCGATGACCATTGACTGTGAAGGAGTGACCTTCGCCATCAATAGTTTGGAGCTTGACTGAACCATTGTCATAAGCCTGAATAATTTCATAGGGGCCCATCCAATGGGTGGTGAACTTGGCTTTATGATCCTTGAATTTTAAATCAAAAAGTAAAGCCCAGTCACCTTCCTTGAAGTGCTTCTTCTTAATGTGTGAATCATGCCATTGCTTCCTGTGTTTTTGCATGAGGATGGTGGTTTGTTCTGCTTGTTGCCTCATCTCATCCAGCTGGTTTAACTGCTGGATTCTCTCTTTTTGTGCTTGATTCAAATCAATTTGTAAATCTGCAGCCAATTTAAAAGTATGGATTTGGAATTCAATAGGAAGCATGACCTCCTTACCATACACCAATTGGTATGGTGTAAATCCTGTGGTATCTTTCCAAGTAATCCTGTAAGCCCAGAGTGCCTCTTTGAGCTTTTCTTCCCAATTTTTCCGGTTCATTGCAATAGTTTTGGAAATGATCCCCTCCAAAGTTTTGTTTGTTGATTCCACCTGCCCATTGGCCTGTGGATGGTAGGGGGTACTTTTCCTATGCTTTATTTGGTACTTGTCTGTGATGTCCTTCATGAGCTTTGAGGTGAATTGAGTACCTTGATCAGTAACTATTTCCCTTGGTACTCCATACCTCACCAAAATCTCCTCAAAAAGGAAATTGACTACTGTGCGTTCGGTTGCTCTCACCAGTGCTTTTGCTTCTGCCCACTTTGTGACGTAATCAGTACATACTAAGATGTACTTCTTACCATTGGAGGCTGGGTTAATAGGTCCTATAAAGTCCAGAGCCCACTTATCAAATGGTTCTAAGTGAACTTGGGGCTGAAGGGGCATCTCATTGGTAGCTGTTGGTCTGCCCATTCTTTGGCAGCTGTCACAACTCTTTACATACTTCTTGGCATCCTTGAAAATGGATGGCCAGTAGTATCCAAGAGTAAGAACCTTGAAGGCTGTCCGCTTCGCTGCAAAATGCCCACCACACGGTTCATCATGGCAAGATTTTAAAATGTCAATTACCTCATCATTTCTTACACAACTCCTAATGATCATATCAAAACCAGTATAAAATAGATCGCCATTAAGCCATGAATATCTAGCACTTTGTTTGATTAGTCTTTTCCTTTCCTTTGCAGTGAAGTGTGGAGGTGTCCTTCCTGTAGACAAGTAATTAGCCAAATCAGCATACCAAGGAGTGACTATGGAAATTGCAAATAAGTGTTCATCCGGAAAAGAATCCTCAACTGGAACAACCTCACCTGCATTTTGCAGTCTAGAAAGAAAATCGGCCACCTGGTTCTCTTTGCCTGGTCTATCTAACACTGTGATGTTAAATTCCTGTAACAATAGTAACCATCTGATAACTTTGCCACTAGTTATTGGTTTATTCATGAGATGTCTAATGGCAGAATGATCAGTATGTACAAAGACTTCATAACCAGTTATGTAATGTCGGAATTTATTCACAGCATAAATGATGGTAAGTGTTTCCTTTTCTGTAACTGTATAGTTTAGCTCTGCAGGTGTTAGATTTTTACTAATGAAATAAATGGCATAAGTACAAGATTCCTCTTTTTGGCCTAATGATGCACCTACTGCAGTGTCAGATGCATCGGTAAAAATATGAAATGGTAAACTCCAATTAGGCCCTCTCAAGACTGGTGCGGTAGATAGTTTCTTTTTGAGTTGTTCGAATGCATGTTGACAGTTTTCCGTCCAGTTGAAAAGTACATCTTTGGTTAGAAGTTTAAACAAAGGTAAGGCTATCTTGCTAAAATGTTCAATGAATCTGCGATAATAGCTAGCATACCCAAGAAAACTTCTTACCTCTCTCTGATTTTGAGGAATAGGCAAATCGGCAATAATCTGGATCTTGGCTGGGTCAACCTGGATGCCTTGAAAAGAGATATAATGGCCCAACACTATCCCTTCATTTAACATCATGAAGCACTTTTCGTTGCTGAGGGACAGGTTAGCTTCAATACACCTTTTCAAAACTCTCTCAAGATTTTCTAATGCATGTTCAAATGAATTGCCATACACTGAAAAATCATCCATATACACTTCAACACAATCATGAATTAAATCAGCGAAAATAGCTAGCACAGCTCGCTGAAATGTAGCTGGAGCGTTACAAAGTCCAAATGGCAAAACATTGTAGGCATAGGTGCCCCAAGGACAGGTGAATGTGGTTTTGTCCTGGTCTTCAGAGGCAATTCTAATCTGGTTGTAGCCACTGAAACCATCAAGAAAAGAAAATGATGATTTGCCAGCTAGGGTGTCTAACACTTGGTCAATAAATGGCAGTGGGAAGTAGTCTTTGAGCGTTGCTTTATTCAGCTGTCTGTAATCAACACAGATGCGCCACTTACCATTTTTCTTAGGCACGATAACCAATGGGGATACCCACTGACTGTCAGAAATAGGATATATAAAGTTGACTCTCAAAAGTTTTTGCAATTCCTCTCTGACAATGTCTTGGAGCATGGGGTTCATTCTTCTTTGTGGTTGCCTCACAGGTTTAATGGTGCTATCTGTGTAGATATGGTGAGTGCATGTGTCGGGGTGAATCCCATGCATGTCAGTGTAATCCCAAGCAAAGGCTTTTTGGTACTTTTTCAAGAGCCTAATCAATTTCTCTTGCTGAGATGAGTCTAGGTGGTTGCCTATGTTCAAAGTTTTCCCTGCACTGATCTCTATGACCTGAATCTGTGTATTGGTGATGGATTGAACTGGAAAGATGTCGTGAAATGTAGATTGCAAAGAGTGGATAGTGCATGTTTCTTGAAAGTTTTGAGCCAAAAGTACATCTGCAGCATTATATTGTTCATTTCTCAAATTTTCAGATACATCGGGTTGAGAAAGAAATAATTCTACCAAATCATTATTGTCTTCGTGGAAATCGTAGATCTGGTCAATGCTAAAAACAGATTGTACTTCTTCTTTATCATTAAATTTATCATCAAACCACAAGTTATGTGTTACTGCTGGTGATTGTGCCGATGGATAGAGGGTGAGTTGTTTTCTTTCGGTCCCTCTAGAGATAATCATGTTGCCTGATCGGCATCCAATAAATGCATCAGCAGTCGCTAACCATGGTCTACCTAGGATGATAGGGTGTCCTCCTAAATTGGATTTGGGTTGAAGGACTAGGAAATCCACTGGATATTCCCAAGAGTCTAGTGAGACAATGATGTCTTCCAAAATCCCTTCAGGAATGACTTTGGACCTATCAGCTAGTTCAAGAACAATCGTGGTATGTTGCAAATTCATGAGCTGGAGTGTTCTCATGGTTTCAAGGGTCATGACATTGATTGCGGCTCCAAGATCTATCAAAGTGTTTGGAATCCGTATGTTGTTAATGATGGTGGTTACTTTGGGAATGCCAGGATCAACATACTTCTCCATGGAGATGGTATTGGTCATAAGGCCTGCTAAATTTCCTAAAACATGGATGGTCTGAGGATCAATCCTTTTCCTAGCAGGCTTCTTGAGACACATGTCTTTGATGGCTTTGGTATAGATAGGAATGTCCTTTATAGCTTGCAGCAGTGGGATTTTTATGTAGACATTTTTAAGTTCATCCAAGACATCAAATTGTGGTGGAGGCAATGGTGGTTTTACTTGGACCAATCGGTCTGGAAAAGGTGGATGCAGTGATTGCATCTGTTTATCTTTGGTATCACTGCTTGGTTTTGTTTGAGTTGTCATTTCATTGTCTTTTGCTGAGTTTTCTTCTTGCTGATCTGTTATTGGAGAATCCTTTTGGAGCACCCTACCAGACCTCAGATTAATGTTTTGCAAAGGCAGTGTGGAGTATGAAGTTCCTTCCTCTACATTATAGGCTGGCCTCTCTGCTCTATTATTCGGATTTGGGACAGTTTGAGCAGGTATTTGAGTGGGTCTGGGAGGTTGTGGGTTAGTTGGAAATTGCAGTTGTGGTACATTTATTGGTGGAGGAGCAGGCGGTGCTTGTTGAGAAGGTTGGGGCTGATAAACAACTTGTTAAGGGTGCTGTTGATATGTTTGAGAATGTGATGGATATGGCTGTTGGTACTGTTGATATGCCTGTAAGTAAGGTGGGTATGATTGAGGATATGGATGATAAGATTGTGAGTACTGTTGAGACGGTCTCCATTGATTTTGTTGTTGGTTTCCATGCTGCCATGGCATAGGTACATTCCATGAGTTTTGTGCATACATCTGATCATTCATAGGAAATTGCAGATTTTGATTAGGAAACATACCTTGGGGTGCTTGCCTTGGCTGCCATGGTCGCTTTGCGCCCATGTAATACACGTTCTCCATCTCTGTACTGGCTGCCATGTTACAGTTCTGCAAAATTTTCACTTTAGGACAGTTAAACATATCATGATGCTCAGTACAGAAAGCACAAACTTGGATATTCTCTAAAGGGCAGTCTTTTAATGCATGTTTCTTGCGACATTTGGGGCAGAAAATAGCCATGATATTATCTTCTTCTTCCTGTTTCTTTTTGGCTTTTAAGGTATCAATTTGGTTCCCTAGAGTGCTCAACAAATCTGTTTTGAACTCTTCTAAAAGATTACCAATTTCAGCCCGGGTGACACTTGCAGAGGCAGTTTTTGTGACCCTAGATGACAAGGTTCTCTTTCCCATTTTGGCTTTACTCCTTGAATATTTTTCACACAGTTCAGCTATTTCTTCAAAGGGTAGGGCAGAAATGTCACCTTTGCCCATTAAGTTGAGATCATCCATGTATTCTTCCCGGATACCTTTCAAGAATATTGTGCGGACTAGATCAGGAGGCATTGTTCGGTGTTTAGATTTTTGCAAGTTATAGACAAACCGTTCTAAATATTCTTCTAAGGTTTCATCCTCCTGCTGACTCATTCTAAAGATATCATCTTTAGAGTCTTTGGATCTGCAATAACGCTGATATTTCCTTAGAAATATTCTCCTCATGCCATCCCAATCAACTATGGCATGCTCACCTAGCCCCATAAACCATTTCAAGGCTGCTGCCTTTAATGTGGCTGGAAACAATTTGAGCCTATGATCATCATCTGTATAGCCATAAGTTCGACATACAATGTCAAACTCGAATAAAAATGAGTCTGGATCCTCTGAAGCCATCCCATAGAAATTGGGTAGCACGGATGGGGGTATATTTTTCATTTTGATCTCCTCATCCTCCTGTGGTTCTTGTATAGGGAACTTAAAAGTTGACTCCTCCTCCTCTTGGTGGGGAACTGATCCAGATCCCTCCTCAGCCATTCTAATTGGTCTCTTTGTGTCCGTGTCACTTGGTGGAAAAGGGGAAAAAGAAGATTGCTTGGTAATGGTACTACTTTTCCCTTGTGTAGAAGATCTAGGAAAGGGCTTCTGCTGTGATTTATGTGCAAATAGAGTTTCCCTCTCAGCAAGAGTAATTTGCTGTCCTGAGTAAAATCTTTCTTCCAATGTTTGGATATCCTCCTCAGCTGGTGTTGTATTCCCTAGAGAGTCTGCTCCTGATGATGATGGGTTGGTTTTTAGATGGTGGGGGGTTTTTACAAATCTCCCTTGATTGTCTCTAAGTCTAGGCATAAATGAACATGATTTCTATCTGTGTTTTTGTTTATTTTTGTGTGTTGAAATTTTTTTCTTTTTGTTTGAATCCTTTAAGTACGCCTCCCCGGCAACGGCGCCAAAATGTAGTGTTCTAGCTAGGGTACTAGGCTAGACTCTAGATTTAATATCGACCAAGGTGCGTAAGCTTAGAGGCATGGTCTAAAATATATAGACATAAAGGATTGCTGGCCAAGTGATTATGATGTAGGCTACAAGGCTTCTTTACGGAAGACTGGAATATGTAGCCTATCATTCAAACACTCAGATTACCCTACTGATATACTTGATTACAATGCTTGTCATGAGATGCATTTACCAAATTAAACACTAAACCTAAGCACTGTGTATGACTGTGCAAACCTAAGCACTGTGTATGACTGTAACAATGATTTTAATCTCCTTACAAAGATATTACCCAGAAAACCCTTGTTCAGTAAACACACAGCATTCAATGATATTTACACTATATCAAACTATGTAGAGAGCATAAATGAATTGTGGAATAAAAACAGAGTTTATGATGGTGCTTTTACGAGACACACAGGGATCGAATCCCTTACAAGACGCACTTCCAAATCTCAGTGATGACTGTTCAGCATAACCATAAACGCAAACCATTCATAAGCGCAAACCATATACATGCAATAGAAATCAAAAGCTATGGAAATCGAAAGCTATGTAACTGTTATGCAAACCATAAGCTATGGAAATCGAAATTGAATCAATACCACTGTGCAACCATACGATAACCGAAATGCGAATGAAATAAATGGACAGTATACCGATTGAACGCAGGGCCCGTCCGCGTCCTAAGGGTACACTGGCTTATAATCGACCGGCTACCAAATCAATGCAAGAGATACACACGTCGTAACTGTGAATAGGTCTTAGTATTAAACTTAAAACTCTGTTCTGGAACGATTCAACGATTAAACATTAACCATTAACCGGACTGTATTTACATATGTATATCCACAGCCATGTCATTTCGACAATGAATGTACATTCGGCTGTTGCCGCTTTTATTACATCAAGCCTTTTCAAAATGTTTCTATGCTAAGTGTTTTCAAAAAGAACAAAAACTAAATAAAAATGGAACGAGCTGTTGTTGCTGCTTTTGTCTGCCAGAGTGCCCTGCTTTGACTTGAGTTGACCGCGTATATAGGAGGAACGATTCGGCTGGGAGATAGGTGTTTGTCCATGTTTGGACATTCTGCTTTTCGTCCATGCCTTTCGTTCTAGCCCAACTGCTGCGCCACATGTCAAACGATAAGCTCATTACAGGATGTGGGTACTTCCTGTAACCATTTCATCAAAAACTTCTAATTCTTCAACATAAAACCCCTAAATCAATTTCTATGCAATTTTAATAACTATAAGACTATTAATAATCAATTTTCAAGGATTCTAAGGGATATATGATGAAAATGAATGGATAAATGATATGTTTTTGGGAGGAAAAAGGGGTCTTGGGATGATACCAACAAAATGGTACCGTGATGATGCCCTAGGTTGCAGCAGTGGAGCAAACTTCAAACAGTGGACAGAGGTATGTATTTTGGTGAATGTTTGTAGGTGTTGGATCCTAGTTTAGGATCAGTCTACATTGTAGTTTGTTGGTAGCCATTTGTTGGAGTTGCCTTGGGCATGAAGGAACTCCAACTAGGAACAGATCCGCTATGGATTGATGTAGGTGTCCTAGTGTGGACAGAGTTGCTGCAGCCTGTGGAAGCCAAGGAGGTAGGGCTGATATGGCATGTTAGAAGCCCTAACCAGTGGGCAGTTTCACAGTGAAGTTTGGAGCCTAGATTTGTGGAATAGCTCCTCTATTGCAGAGGAAAGGGCAGAGTTGGAGAAGTCTGTTGGCAGTCGTATGTAGGGGTCTCCTAGGCGTGAGGATGCCCTAGCTAGGTGTAGATGCTACAGCATGGACTTGGTCACTTGTTCACTGTTGGAGGGCAGCGTGAGAGTGGACCAAGTGTGAACATGGATTGGGTACTTATGATCTGCTGGAGGACATCGTGATAATGTCCAAGTTGGAGCCCGGTGAGCAACACCTTGATGGACAAAGGTAGTTGCGAGAGAGGCAGTTGTTGAGCTCAAGGGTCTGATCAACCAAGAGTAGTTTATGGAGCCCAAGACTTGTGTGTGGAGAAGGACTTCTACAACAGATGATGGGCAGTCCTCCTTGCCCGTGTCCATTGTGGGAGATGGACATCTTGCAGTGATAGGTGGTAGCCCTCCGTGCCCTATGATGGTCTTCATCGGTGCAACGCAAGAAGACCATAGTGGGGTGAAGCAGTGTTGTTAAAATCGCGATAAAATCGCGATTTTATCGGAAAATCGCGATTTTTTTGCAAAACCGATTTTATCGCGATTTTTATCCATAAAAATCGGCACTTTTTTTTATACTCGCGAGTTTTTCAAAAAATCGCGATTTTTTCGAAAAAATCGCGATTTTTACCCAAAAAATCGCAGGGCACGGGGGCAGCGCTCTTTTTATATGGAAAATCGATTTTTTTTTTATTTCATTGAGCAGTCCGCGCGGAGGAGGAGGAGAAGAAGTGAGGGAGAGGAGCTGAAGGGTTGCCGTCGGATTTGGGAGCGAATCCAAGCGTTTTTAGGAGGAATCCAAGCCAAGATCACCAATTTGTCCATAAACCAGGTATGTAGATTAATTTTTTTTTGTTTTGCTTCTATAAAAACTTTGTTTTTCATTGTTTTTAAAGAATTTTTGGAAATTTTTCATTGATTTGGGATGGGTTATTTGTTATGACTATGAGAACCAATTTTTTATTTTTATTTTCTCATTTTTTTAAACATTGTTTATTTTTTTGAATTTTCATTGTTTTTTGGCATTTGGTTGGGTAACTTGGGTTTGGAAATTGGGATTTTGGAAATAATTAACTTGTAATTTTGTAAATGCTAAATTGTAATTTGTATTATGTAATCCTAAATTCTTATTTCCTAATCCTTATTTTTCCATAGGTTTGCAAATTCAAAATTCAAAAACAAACATGCCAAGGAAATTGGATCCTTTCTGGGAATATGGTGACCCTAAAACTCCGAATGATAGACAAAACTTGTATTGCAAGTTGTGTGGAAAGGAGATATTCGGGGGGGTGTACAGGTTGAAGTTCCACCTTGCACAAATCCCTGGACGTGATGTGGTGCCCTGTCCTAATACAAACGCTGAAATTATCCGAAAAGCCATGAGAGCATTGGGAGAATTAGAGCACTCTAAAGAGGCCAAAGAAGAACTCAAAAGGCAACTAAAAAGGTCAGCTGAAGGAAGTGGGCCAAGTGGCACTGGTTCTACTGCAGCGTCAGTCAATCCGGTAGCTGCATCATCATTTTTTGTTCCTCGAACCACACCTGGTGCACAACCAACTATCGGTTCAATGATGAAAAGAACTGAAAAAGAACAAGCTGACAAGTTGATGACAAAATTTCTCCTCTGGAGTGATATTCCTTTCAGCATTGTAAGGAATAATCCATTTTTCCAACCTACTGTTGATGCTATTGCCAGTGTTGGCTCGGGGTACAAAATCCCTTCTCTTCATGATTTCAGAGGCCGGCTTCTTCAAGATGAAAAGCGTGACTGCACCCAAAGATTGGAGGATTTTAGGGAATCCTGGGCACAAACAGGATGCACTGTTATGTCAGATGGTTGGACTGACCAAAAGGGGAGAACCCTTATAAACTTCTTGGTTAGTTGTCCCAGGGGGACTATGTTTATCAAATCTATTGATGCAACTCATCAAATCAAAGATGCAAAAAATTTATGTGATTTGCTGGATGTGTTTATTTTGGAGGTGGGTGCAGAAAATGTTGTCCAAGTCATAACGGACAACGCTGCAAATTATGTTGCTGCTGGTAGAATGCTTATGGACAGGCATCCTACTTTATTTTGGACACCTTGTGCTGCCCATTGTATTGATTTGATGTTAGAGGACATAGGGAAAATTCCCTTTGTCAAAGAGACTGTTGACTCATCAAAAAGCATCACAAAATTTATTTACAATCACACATCTGTGCTTAGCTTGATGAGAAAATGCACCAACAACAAAGAGTTGGTGCACCCCGCCATTACACGGTTTGCGACGAGTTTCATATCTCTTCAATCCCTCTTGAAATCTATGTGGGATTTGAAGAGAATGTTTGTTTCAGAGGAGTGGCGTTCTTCGCCAATGAGCCGCAACCAGAAGGAGAGGCCGTCTGCAGACTTGTTTCATACCAAGAAGACTTCTGGGCGGGAGTGCAGGAGGTGTGCGCTGTCACTGAACCTTTGGTAAAGGTTCTTCGGTTGGTAGATGGTGAGAAGCCCGCAATGGGCTATTTGTATGAAGCCATGGACAGGGCCAAAGAAGCCATTCGGTCCTACTATGATGACAAGGGAGATGATGGGTTCCAGAGACAACTCCTTCTATGGAACGTCATTGATGAGCGATGGAACAACACACTCCATCGTCCCATTCATGCTGCTGGGCTTTTCCTGAACCCTACATTTTCTTATGCATGTGGGTTTGATTTTGATGCTGAGATCATGGATGGATTATTAACCTGTGTCCAGAAGATGGTGAGAACTCCAGAACAACGTATGGAGATCTCTAAACAAATTGAGACGTATAAGATGTCAGGTGGCACATTTGGCTTTGATATGGCTATCTTTGATAGGACGGCCAAAATGCCAGGTATTTTTTAGTTTGTAACTTTGTTTCAAATTTCATTGTCTCTTCAAATTCCATTTTTTTCTTATGTTTATTTGTAATTTTGTTGTAGCCGCATGGTGGAAGATGTATGGTGGCAGAGTACCCCTTTTGCAAAAGCTTGCCATACGCATCCTCAGCCAAACATGCAGCTCCTCGGGATGTGAGCGCAATTGGAGTGTATTTGAAAAAATACACAACAAGAAGCGCAATAGGTTAACAACTTAACACTTAAACATTTAAAATATTGCAAATTTCCAAATAAATTTTTGAATTCATTAAACAATATTTTTTTTTTTAATATTAATTATTAATTATTATTTCATGAACTTTGTACAGGTTGGAGTCCCGTAGACTTAATGACATGGTCTATGTCTACTACAATCTTCGATTGTGGGTGAGGCAACTAGACAAGACACCTGATATGGAAGCCATCTCATTGGATGAGATTGACACCACTGCTGAATGGAGGGTTGAGACCGAGAGGCCTCTCATGGATCCCACTGAGGATTGGTTAGTGCAGGAGGAGGAGAGGAGGAGGAGGAGGAGGAGGAGGAGCAGGAGGAGGAGGTGACACCGCCTACCCGGGCTACCACTAGAGGACGTGGTCTCTGTCTACCTACAGTAGCTGCTACTTCTACAGCTACTTCTTCAGCTTCTAGAGCACGTCAGACTCCACTGCCATTTCCACCACCACAGGCACCAGCATCTTCATCTAGGGGGAAAGGGAAAGCAGTGACATTTTCTCGCAAGAGGGGCAGAGGAAATCAATAGGATTAGAGTCTTAGACTTTCATTTTATTGTATATGACATTATGACATGATGAGATACATTATCATATTTTTTGTTGATATTTTGAGGCTGAGTTGGGACTCAGGACTTACTATTCAGGACATGATTCAATGTTATGTGTGATTTTAGCGCTAGAAATGATATTAAACATCTTATATATTAGTTTTTTTATCATATTTATGTGTCAATGTATTTATTTTATGTTGTAGATGGTTTAGATATTAAAAAAATTGAAAAAAAATGAAAAAAAATGAATATTTTTGTGCCAAACGATTTTTTCCCGATTTTTTCCGATTTTTTCCCGATTTTAACGCTTTTTTCCGCTTTTTTCCCGGCGCCGATTAAATCCCGATCGCGCTTTTAACAACATTGGGGTGAAGTCCCTGAGTACCTGAGGAGAAGTAGTGGGCTGTTGAGAGTTGTTCACAAGTGGAGCTGTGAACAACTCGACGAGAGTCTCAATGTGTTGATGCGTTGATGGATGAACGATCAACTAGTGAGCAGATTGGATAGCTGAGATTCAGTGGCCATATGGACTTGGAGCATTGATAGAGGCAAGAGCTGAAAATCAGGAGCCGAAGGACCCGGCAGGTATAGCGTACGACCGAGAGGAGCTAAGACAGTCGACTACATCAGCCAAATGGTCAGAGTATCTTGTTGAGGGCAGATTGGTTGTCGATGCACTGACACCAAGCCCCAATTTTGTATCTTGTACTAGTGGATGTATGAGGGCCATTATCCCTGTACAGGAGCCCTAAACTGTTGTATTATATGTTGTTTAATATAACGAAGTTGGTTACAAAGTGTGTCTATATTCTGTGCACTGGTAGATTTATTGTTGTTTATATTCTGCTGTGCAAAGTAGTATCGTTGAGATTCTTGGTTTGGTAGCATCAGAGATTTTAAGTTCTAACCTAGACCCAAGATCGTGGAAATTCAACAGGAGTCCCAGTATGAAAGGAATCACAAGGATGAATAGGTCAATAAGTGGATGGATGGTGATTCCTAGGGCCTATTCACAAGAGAGACTCAATTATATGGCTTGCTTAAGAAGCAAGGTGATGGGCTCTCTAGGAAGGGCTAAGAGGATACTTGAGTCTAGGTTTAGGGGGTATGCCTTGACAAGGGGTTTCCTAGACTTAAGGATCCTAATGAACAAATGGCTCCTGAGTAGCCTTGTGGAATTTGAGTTACAGATTTGTGGGACCAGTAAGAAGCCAAATGGACCCAAACTAAGTCAAGGGTATGAAATTGATCAATCAAGGAGGGCTTGACCTAGTTAGGGAAGAGAATAGGATCAAAGTACTAATTTTCTTTGAGATTTTGAATGCAATGATCCCAATGAGGACACTAACCCAAATCAAGCTAGGGCAAGAATTGGTCTTGTGGCTAGGGCTTGCTATATCTAGGAATTCCACCGTTGGATTTGCTTGAAACTCGAAGGACCCCTAGAGAAAAGCCTAGCGCAGTAGTGGACCAAACATCAAGGGTTTTGAATGGCTACAATAAAATTCGTTGGATACCCTAGGTGACCCTCTAGGATTAGGCCTAGAATTTGGAAAAGTGAAGAAAGAGAGGTAAATTTGACCACCAAAAGGATACAAGGATCAGTGCCTTAGTGCTTGGGCCTAATGGAGTCAAGATACACATAGATTGAAAATTTTCGTGAGCTAAGGAGCCCTAATTGATCTTTACTAGCCTCTCCAAGGGAAACAACTAGGTCAATAGGGATTTATGCTTCAAATTTGCGAAGGAGACAAAGTTTTGAGGTCTTTAACCTAAGAGGTGCCTCTAGGAACATTCACCCAATCCCTTAAAGCTCAAAGCATGCATTTAATCACTTGTTCAAGACCCCCGAAGAATTTCACATTACATTAACCCATACAAGAACAATGATAAGAAAATACATGCATTTGGCAAATAAGATAACAAGAATAGCATCAAAATTTTGACTTACATGAGAGAGGGAGAGAGTATATCCATTCATCAATTTTGCATTAGAAAGAAGCTCCAAAAGTTATCCTAGCAAAAAGTGCGAAAATCTCTTAAGAGATACTGATCCAATCCAAGTGATGATGAGAGAAATGAATCACCTCTCATAAATTTATATGTCTCTAAAGAGTTTGATTTGCCTAAATAGGCCTAATTAAACCCCACGTAATAAAATAATGTGTGACAATCCCACCAAGATAGCTCAATAACATAAAATAAGCCTCCCAAGAGGGAAAAATAATCAATATAATGAGTCGTTGGACCATTGAGAAGTCCTAATGAAGTCCAAACTACCATGTGAAAGAATGGACTCCAAACATAGTGGACAATGGTCTGGCCCCTTATTTTCCAAGCAAGTCATTGTGGTGCTCCCAAGTGGGTGTGGGGGCACAAGGACATCCTCATGGATCTCCAAGTGGATCGATAATGCCTGTAAACCATCTGTAAGGGCTAGGAAGATCACATAAGTCCTCCCTTTGTCTACTATAGTGAGACACATCCTCATCTAGACCTTGGAACCGCTACCAAGTGTGTGGTACAAGTGTGAAGCTGGTTGGGCATGGTGATCCAGGTGCATCATCCTCATCCAAACAATGAAACACGAGCAATCATTGAACGGTGCTAGGGATCCATGAAGTACTCTCTGCTATGGTGGAGGCCCATGGCTCTCAACGCTCACCCTACAAGTGCCAAGGTGGCCCTCTAGAGGGCTTGGACACCGTATAGGGGGGCCAAACCCCAAATGGAGACCCATCTGCAATCTTGCATAAGATCCAATGTGCCCCTTTGCCCTCCAATACAACAAATCATTAGAAATCAAGTAAAAGAGCTTACAAATCTTAGACTCGATGGGGCACTTCATGCTGGCATGCCATTCCATAGTGGGCTTTGGCATGTACAAGTGTCCCCAAGCTTAATAAGGGGGTTAACCAAGGACCCTATTAAGTGGTTTCAGCCTTTAAAGGGGGTGACATGTCCATGGTACATTCATCAGGTGGTAGGTGGCAAGTGATATAGTCATGGAACGGAGTGGGGATCAGGTGAATGCTCCAGGCGACATGTCATGGCACAAGGGTAGCTATGATGAGGGAAGCCCACACTTGGTTATGTGAGTGTAGAAGAGAGCAAATCATGGTACACGAGTTACCCCAGCCTTTGTTTTTCCACCCTTATTAATATGCCTTTTGCCTTTAATCGATTTTTCTTCATAACTGCTCGAGGCTCTATGGGATGAAAGCATGATGTGTAGGATATAGCAGTAGGTACCCCCTTTTAAGGTGGGGTATTTCATTGCCCACCAAGGGTTGGGACAATCATAGGTTCCTTTATGTGGATGGGGCTCATCTAAGGCCCATGGGAAACAAGGTGATGGCCATAAATAAGGGGTAGAGCTCATGATTGGTTTTTGCCCACGTGTTAAATTCCAGACCATCTTTTGCATTTTGTGGTACATTTCCTGTTGAGAGTGGCCAAAGTATGCTTTTTCTTTTCTTTTTAGCTGCATCAACCTTCGAGGCATCGTTTCAGGCTAGACCCAAGGTGTCGACAAGGGGAGGAGAAGGCTAACCCTATGTGGACCCAGTGGACACATGTGGACCCGAATGGGAAAAAAATGAACGGGGTTAGAATGAGTAGAAGGGAGTGATGTATACGTTGTCAAGAAGCAGGATCACACAACCAAAATCAAGATTTCCCATATAGTGTCAACTCTAAAGCCAATGGCCAATAAAGGAGATCCCACGAGACTAGGATATAAGGGTAACCACCAAATCGAGCAGAGGAGACAAGAATACATACCTAGCCCACTCTTTCTGCCTAACCCCCCCCCCACCAATCCATGCCCAAAAGGGTCCATGAGAAATAAGGAAAACCACTCAACTATACCGATGGAAAGCCATACCTTCAAGGTTGGGAGGCCCACCTTTAAACATACAATCATAACAGATGGGTAAGGGACCACATGGTTGGCTCAGTTGGCAGAGATAATGGCACATTGAGCTATCTGGTGGCTGCAAAGGGTTGTTCGTTGCCAACTGAGGACCATCTAGGAGAAAAATGTTCTCCTATGCATACTACCCACGAGTGGGGGGTAACATTGCCCACTGTTCAGACTTCAAATTGAGATAGTGAATTAATAAGCCATTATCTTTTTAAATGAGCATGAAAATTAGAAAGAGAAGAATGTGACATTAGCTAAGGAATCTCAAAGCACATAAGGCCAAAGATAATTCATAAAAACAGGATGGTTGGTGCAAGAACAGTAAAACTCTGGTTAAACTCTTCAATTAGAAGATTTCCATTGTTCCTGATATTCTAGGGTCCGGCCAGGATACAAATTTCACTTTGTATCCTACATTAAATTTGAATTTAAAAAAAAAAAAAAAGTGAAAATGAAAAACAAAAACCCTAACTTAAGAAAAGATGAACCTAACTTTATGACATAATGGATAACATCTTCACAGCCTATGGTGATCGCTCTAATCTAATGCAACTCGCTGAATCACTCTCAAAGAACTTTGAATCTCTTTATGAAAATGAGGCACAAGTACAAATAGGTAGGCAAATTTTGTAATCTGTTTTGTTAATTTTTAGCTACAAATTCAAGAACATTCTTAGAAATTTTTAGCAGCTACTGATCTTCCCAAGAGTTGTTCACATAAAAAGAGCTTAACTTTATAAGGTAAGGGCTAACATCTTCACAGCCTATGGTGATTGCTCTAATCTAATGCAACTTGTTGAATGACTCTCAAAGAACTTTGAATCTCTTTATGAAGAAGAGGCACTAGTACAAATAGGTAGACAAATTTTGTATTCTGTTTTGGTTGTTTTGGCTACAAATTCAAGAACATTCTTGGAAAATTTTGGCAGTGCCTAATCTTCGGAAGAGTAGCTCACATAAACATGATCTCATAACACCCCGCCTTCCCATTCTCTAAGGACTCATGTTCTTCAAATAAACAGTTGTATTGCAGTCGTCCAACCACAAAAGCATAGGCAAGTCTTGATCATAGATCATTTCCTTCGTTGCTCCCACTATGGCCTTGCTCTTCCATTCGACAACCCCATTTTGTTGAGGGTTATAACATATTATTAGTTACTTCTTGATCCCTGCCTCCCTACAAAAATCCTAAAACTCATTAGAGGTATACTCACCCCCATTATCAAATCTTAGTACCTTAATCTTCTTCCTGGTGACATGGTCTGGTTTTCCACAAGATCTTTGAACTCTTGAAACCAACCGAAGGCCTCACCCTTGGTCTTCATGAAGTAAATCCAAGTCGACCTGGAATAGTCATCTATGAATGTCACAAAGTAACTAGACCCTGTGATTGATTCCACTGGCATAGGACCACACATATATGAGTGCACCAAGTCCAATATCCCCTTGGACCTGGTCTCACTATGAGGAAACGTTGCCTTGACATGCTTGGCAAGCACACACCCTTTGCACAATCCCTCCTACTCCACCCTGATTTCCGAAAAAACTGTAATCATCCTCTGTAACAAAGGAAGAAACCTATAGTGCAGGTGTCCCATCCACCTATGCCAAAGCTCACTCTAGCTATCACTCTCATCCTTCACTAGTTGTCCTCTCAACAGATATAGGTCGTTCTCCCTGCTACCAATTACTCACCTCTTGTTGAGATCATCTCCTTTCAGCCTAACAACTACTTAATCTCCAGTGAAGCTAATCTCTAGTCCTCAGTCCTCCATGGCCAATACTGAAAGGAGATTCTTTTCTAACCCTAGTACAAATATCACTTGGTTTACCCCCATGATACTACATGAGTCCATCTGAAACTCAATGCTCCCAATGCTCTCTACAACTGTACAACATAATTGGTGTTGTATCCAAGCTCTAAATGTGGGTCTCTAGACTCTTTCGCCATGTTGGTGAAAATATCTCGAGATCCTGTCATGTGACGAGATGCTCCACTATCCACAAACCACACCCCTCTTGTTATGGTGCCAAAAAGGTATGACACCAAGGCAACGTTTTTCTCTAACTTCTCAGCCAATTCATCCATATTTTTTGTGGCTATGGTAGGATGTCTTTCCCTCGCCCTTCTTCCTATTTGGACATTGTCCGACAAAGTGGCCAACTTACAATATGCAAAGCATTTTACTCTGCTCATATCCTCCTTTTTACTTTGGGAAGATCCTCCTCTACCCTGGTTCTACTTGGCCTTCCCTTTGCCCTTTTTGCAAGCTTGCACAACAAGAAAAAGTTCCCCATCCCCACCACCACTCCTACGTTTTACACCAGGTTATTGAACTCTCCCAGATTTCTCTCTAGATGAAGTCATCCCACAACTGGCTGCAATTCAAAAGTTGTTGTCTAGCAAGGATCCCCTCCACAAAGGTGGTCCATTGCTTAGCACATCCCTTCAAAGCTACCTTCACTAGCTCTAAATCACTCATAGCTTCTCCCATAGCTGAAACTCATCACGAGCCCATTGGATCTTGGTGAGATATGAGGTTACGATCTTTGATCTATTCATGTGGATGATATTCAGCTTCTCCTGCAGCACCATTATCCCATTCTAATTTTCTTTGATAAAGACTGGTTAAGGCTATCCACACTTGACGTGTTGTGTCCTTCCCTGTTATGTGAGGAATTATATGATCCCTCACACCATCCAAGATAATACCCATTGCTTTCACATCCTTCAGATTGTGCTCAACTGCTTGGGCAAAAGGATAAAACGAACCTGGATCCCTATGTTTGCAAAATCCCACAAACCATTCATTTTTAGAACAATAGTGATCAACAACTTCCATGGACTAAAATTAGCAGCCCCATCCAACATGTCTTCATATCTCAAGCTCATTGATGTTATTTCACAAATTGACCTTGGCCACAAAACCCTAGCAACAAAATTTTTCGTTAAAATACAACTTGCTATTGTAAAACCCTTGTGATCTTGGATCCCTCCCACAAAGTTTCTGAAGCTTTGGTACCATGTTAAATTTCCAATACTAGCCCAAATTTATTTATACCTCAACAATTTTAATTCCAAGAAAATTATTAAATAAAATTTTGATTTGAAAAAGATTAGTTGTGGAAAAATAAAAGTAGACAGATCAATTACATCACAATAGTAAGTATACATCCATAACAATTTTCCTTCATTAAAATTCTCGGAAAAAATTGGGCCTAGACCCATAGAGAAAATACACAAAAGAATGCATTGTTGAAACCTGTATCTCAGCCCCACTACGAAAATCAACCCACATAATTTGACCCACTAAAAAATCAACCTCTTGAAGAACTAGGCATTGGAGAAACTCAGCCTCCACCACCAACAAATCGGCCTCCTCCATTCCTCCTCATATGAACCTTGCGCACTCAAGAAAAATCGACCCATTGAATCAATCGGCCTCTCCACGACTTGGCCTCCTTTGTTCTTCAACAACTCGACCTCTTGATCTCCTGAACTCAGACTCCTGGAAATACTCCTGAAATTTCCCTACACTCTTCCTCCCGTCTCTTCAATCTAGTTGAGCCTCTCGCTCTAGAGAAAATCTCTTCTTCCACTTATGTGTCTTCACCTCTCCCTTAGGCTTATTTTGTAACTTCCATAAGCCAAATCGCTAACCTTGATGTCCTAAGTGATTGACGATCGAGATTAGATCTTGCCTCGCTTGAGATCAACGATTGAGATCAATTCTAAGTAACTTAAATAATTTTATTATCTATCCATAGTACTTTGGCTTAATAGTCCACAATAATTAATTGATTTTAATTATTGTAATTTTCCTAAGTTTGACTTGGGAAAGATGTCATAAATCACTTACTCCACCAAACAAGCACTTAAAGAGGCAATCAACCATCTCCTACAAGCTAAGGCACCAAGCTCATGTAGAAAACCTTCTGAAGCTACCAAGAACTTCAACAAAGTCTCTAGTATTTCACACCCATGAGACATAGAACTGTCAGCGATAAGATGTTCCATTAAAGCACTAGCTATAAAGTGGTTAATAAGCATTGTAGGGGTTTTTCTTAAGTGTGTTATTGCAAGTATTCTGGAAGATATTATAATTGTAGGGGCTTTTCTTAAGTGTGTTATTGCAGGTAATCTGAAAGATTATTTGCGCTAAAGCAACATCCACACTGCCTTGAATTTGATCCAATTTGGCATCCATGCCTTCTCAAGGGACCTTTTGTTCAATGAACTTATTTTCTAGGTTACGATGTTCAGCTAGAATTTGTTTCCTCCTAAGATTACTTATGCTCTTCAAAGTTTGTGTTTAGTTTTGAATGAAATCCCTGACATTTCACACCCGTGAGACGTAAAACAGTCAGTGATATGGTGTCTTGTTAAGACACTCCTTGTGTGAAGGTTGTCGGTTTGAACTCCTGTGGGTAAAAAATATTCCAGCCATGTTACAAGTGTTGATTTTTGTGTAGCATCAAGAGGTATTCTCGCATGCCAAGATATAGTGATCTAGGGAAATTTTCGCCCTAGGTTAGCAACTAGGGTTTTACCACAAAATTCTTTTTCAATAAATGAAACAATTATTCCAACATAAACATAACCTTCAGTAAATAGTCTTGCTCATCACTAATATGTCAAACCATACAGTGCAAGGCAGCAAATCAACAGGATTAATGCAGTGCGAATCCAACTATCCAAATATAGCCAACCAGTTCCAATACAGTTCTAACAAATTGATATAATTTGAATTCCATAGAGATTAAATTTATATCGTATCAACTGATGCATGCAATTTTGATCAGAGAGGTTGCTTGGCTTCTTGTCTTGCTATAGGGCTATCCACCATGTGAATTTAATTTCAGAATGGGCTACGAGAATACACGGTAACTGAAAGGCTAAGCGGGTCCTGGGCTGCCCTCGGCTCTCCTTCACAAAGTTTGTCACTAGGTCTTTTGTGTTTGTTTCAAGGACTTCGACCTATCCCAGACCTCAGTCTCTCCTTAATGAGGACTCAGTCTACCCTGAAATGATTATGTTCACACTCCAGCGCCTTCAAATAGTCACAAAATAGATTTGTCCCACAATTTTGGCCTCGGGATTGTCCAGTAGAATCTTGGCCCACTTCAGAAGGGTTTCTCCTTTGCCACAGGGGGTCTTCGCATGGATTATAGACCTCAAGAAGTTCACTTAGTTTCAGGAATCCCTTATTGTCCCAGGAGCTATGATCTAACCATGAATCAACTTTAGAAAATTTCGTTTAGCTTCAGGCCCACTTCGTTACTTCAAGGGCTTCAAATCTAATCGTTAATTAACCTCAGAAATTTTGTCCTGCTTCAAGAGACTTTGACTTGTTGCTTCTTAGATAGAGAATTCCTTGTTGCCAAAGCAAAGTAGAAAAAATAGAAAATAGAACTAACTAGGGTGAAATCTTTAACCACCGAAATTAGTAGGAAAGATGGGGTCTTAAAACCCTCACAACTACAACTCAAAAAAACAGAGGATTCGATCCACAATTGATGATGATTGATTTGATCTCAACTCTCCTCTATTTATAAATTTTCCATGGGCTCCAAAATGTGAGGGGTTGTGGGTGCAACCCCCAATTTTGGGTTTTTTGGCTAGCTGACCCAACTTTTGCCCAATGTTTGCCCAAACATAGGGAAAATTTGGTTTTTACGCCTTTATCAAGACTATAGCCTATGGGGTCAAAAAGGTTATTTCGTCTTCCAATAGCCCATCAATTTGGAGAGGACATTACAATTTCCCCTTCCTGAAATTGCTTGCCCTCAAGCAATTGCAAATTGGGATGTTGTAAAACTCGTTCTCCTTCCCATGTGGCGTCTTCTTTCGGAAGATTCTTCCATCTAATAAGATATTTTGAAATTACTCTAATTCTTAGTTTCTTTTCCCATACTACCATGATGGCTTCTAGGATTACCTCCAGTTGTCCCTCTTCATCCAAAGGAGGCAGTTCGATAGTAGTGACTTGTTGCCCGACAACCTTCTTGAGACAGGAAACATGGAAAACATTATGAATTCTGCTTTCTTTTGGTAGTTCTAACTCATATGCCACTTCTCTCATTTTTGGGAGAACTTTGTAGGGTTCGTAAAATCTCGGCTTTAGCTTTTCTGCAACACTTTTCTTGAGTGTAGATTGCCTATATGGTTGCAATCTAATAAATATGAGGTCTCCTACCTCAAAATTGCATTTTGTTTGGTGTTGATATGCATACATCTTTTACCAATTTTGGGCAGCCTGCATGTCTTCTCTGTGTCCTGAGAATATCCTAGCTTTCTTGTATCCAATATTTAGCTAATGGGACCCTGTTGTCTCTGAGGACAACGTCAAGAAAGGATGGAGCATCATAATCATACAGTGCTCTGAAAGGTGTCATCCCAATAGACAAATGATAAGTGGTGTTGCAACAATGATCCTCGAGGTATAGCCATTTGATCCATGCCTTCTACTAACCAATTACGTAAGTATCCCTCAATCCATTTATTCACAATCTCTGTTTGGCCATCTGTTTGAGGATGATAGCTGGTGCTTGGGGTTAATTCTGTCCTGACTAACCTGAAGAGTTCCTGCCAAAATGCCCCCATAAATCTGTTATCTCGATCACTGACTATATTTTTAAGCAACCCGTGAAGCCTAAAAACTTCCCTAAGGAAAAGTTTTGCTACTTGTTTGGCCAAGTAATCAATGGGAATCGTAAAGAAATGTGCAAATTTCGTCAACTTGTCAACCACTGTATAGATGCAATCTTTGCCTTTTGCTTTGGGTAGACCTATAATGTAATCCGTTGAGATGCTTTCCCATTTTTGTTCTAGAATTGGTAAAGGTTGGAGTAAACCTACAGGATACAAGTGCTCAACCTTATTCTATTGGCATGTCATGCATTCCTTAACATATTTTAATACGTCATCTTTGAGACCTTTCCATGAAAATTGTTCCCTAATCTGTCGGTAAGTTTTGAAGAATCCCTGGTGTCTAGCTGATGGTACGTCATGTGCAACCTTCAAGATTTTCTCCTTAAGCATAGATTCAAGAACCAAGTATATCTTGTCTTTATAGTAAATAATATCATTAACTATCTTGTACTTGTCATCTTGAATGAGTCCGTCTGTTAGAGCATAGGCAATTTGTTCTTGGAATATTCCACTAAGAGGTGAGCCTTCCAGTCTTCTGTGAGCTCCATGAGAGAACATGCTACTGGTTTTCTGGAGAGTGCATTGACCACAATATTCTTTTTTCCTTTTATGTATTCAATATCAAAATCATAAGCCTGTACCTTGCTTACCCACTTTTGTTGTCGTTCATTCAGGTCTTTTGTTCTAAGAAATGGCGCAAGTTGTTGTGGTATGTCTTCACTACAAACCTGTTTCCCACCAAGTATTGTTTGAACTTTGCCAAAGCTTGCATAATAGCCAACATTTCCTTATCATTTATGGAGTAGAGTCTTTCTGTGTCCTAGAGTTTCCAACTTTTGAATGCAATTGGATGGCCCTTCTGCATTAACATTGCTCCTGTTCCTTCCCCCGATGCATCACATTCTAATACAAAGGGTTTACTGAAGTCAAGGAGTGCTAGTATTAAACATGAGCTCATTACTTCTTTGGGTTTATTGAATATCTTGTTTGATTCCTCCATCCACCTAAACGCTCCTTTTTTTGTCAAGTTTGTTAATGGTGTGCTTAGTTGAGAGAAGCCTTTGACGAATTGTCGATAATAGCTACAAATTTCGAAAAATCCTTGCAACTCAACCAAATTCTTGGGTGTTGGCCAGTCCAACATTGCTTTAATCTTCTCTTGATGTACCTACAATCCTTTGCACTAATTATGTGTCCCAAATAGAGAATCTCCACCATTCCAAACTCGCATTTTGATGCCTTGACATAGAGTGATTGTTGTTGAATTATGCTCAAAATTTCATCCAGGTGCCCCAAGTGATCTTCCCATGTCTTGTTATATATGAGAAGGTCATCAAAAAACACTAGTAAGAATTTCCTCAACTGCTTGTTGAAGATGCTATTCATGCAAGATTGGAATGTGGTGGGAGTATTGGTTAGACCAAATGGCATGACCAAGAACTCAAAGTGTCCACAGTGGCATCAAAATGTTGTCTTCAGCACATATTGCTCTCGAATCTAGATTTGATGATATCTCAAACATAGATCAATCTTCGAAAGGTAAATTGCTACATGTAACTCATCCAATAACTCATCGATCCTAGGAATAGGATACCTAATCTTGATAATCTTTTTGTTGAGTGCCTAGTATTCAATACACATCCTCCTCATTCCATCCTTCTTTTTAACCAAAACCACTGACGAGGCAAACGGACTTGAGCTAGGTCTGATGTGGCCCATCGCTAGCAAATCTTGGATTGCCTTTTCTATCTCATCCTTGAATTTTTTTGGGTGTCGATAAGGTATAGTGATTACGGACTTGACCCCTTCTTCCAACTTTATAGTATGTTCAAATCCTCTTTTATGAGGTAATCCTGGGGGAATATCACTAATTACCTAAGTAACCTGACACGTGGATTCGGGATTTGTCGGATACGGGGATTCGAGTGTCGGATTTGGACACGTTTGGATACATTATATATTATTTTATTTTATATATATATATTAAAAATTAGATATTTCTTACACAAATTCTCATTAATGATACAAATTCATTGATTTCAAACATAGATCTTCATCTAGATGTAAGTTTTACTGTTTACAAAGTAAGTTAGTAACATTATAGCATGCATAGTACATACAAAATTCAAATGCATGTCACATAAATGGTAAATCAATGAATCATAAATTCTAAATTCATAAATCATAATACATATTCAATTCATTAATGATCCAATAGGAGAAAGAAAAGATAGTAAGATAAAGACACTGACAGCTATAGTTTTCTCATTAAGCCATCAAAATCAAAATGTGTTACATAGGTAGTGCAAAGCCAATGGCAAATAGAAATAGAAAATACAAAACAACTACAAGTATACAAGCCTGAAGGCAGTAGGTAGCCATGACTCATGAGTCATCAATCCTCATAGTCATCAGCAAGATCAGCATCGTTGTCCTCATCATCATAGTCACCACTGCTCTCCTGTGCATCCTCCTCCTCCCCTTTATCCAAAGTCGTCTCTGCATCTCCTGGTGTGGAGGATGACCCCTCTACAGTATCACCATCATCAAATCTAACAGGCTCTAGCACTGGATCATTGAGATCCATGTTGGCCAATGCCAACTCAACACTGTTGTCCAGACCCATATCATCAGGAAAGACATCCCACATCTTTGTCTTTCACTTCAACCACTCTTCCCTCTGCCTGTAAATAAGACGAAAGTTGGTGTGCACATACACCATTTTTGCCCTGGACTGCTCAAGCCTGCTCTTCTTAACACCATACAAATTCCCGTATGTGCTCCAATTCCTCTTGCAACAAGAGGATGAAGTCACCTGCGAGAAGAGCCTCACAGCTAACTACTGTAGAGGAGCGCTTGTTGCCCCATGATTTGTCCACCAAGAATAGGGCTTCTTAGCCCACCTGTCTCTAATCACATCATATCCTGCAAATCGACCAGTGCTAGTGGAAAACTCTGCAAAGGCATCCTCCACCTCATCAGGCAATGCTCTATCCTGAAAAACCCGCCTAAATGCATCTTTCCAACACTATGAGATTTCACCATCCATGTGAGGAGGGAATCTATGGGAAGGTCCACCATTCAACCACTCATGGTTGTAGTATTTTGGGTTCAATGAGTGAGTCAAACAATGTAAAGGTGTGCAATTCTTATCCCATCTGCTGACAAGAATATCCTGTATAGTACCACAAAAGGCCTCTGGTGATCTCTCATACTCGGGGAACTCACTCTGTAGAATAATGCTCCTCACGGACTCAATCATGGAATCCCATCCCTCATAAACCTCTCCTAGGATGGGTTTGTCTGTATCTACAAATCGAACAAAGAAATGATAAGGTCCATGATCTGAATAATTAGATCTACCCTCTCCCACCAAGCATCATCTAGCACTGTGTCCTTCACTCTTTTAGAGGCTATTTGATGTGTCTTTCTCCAAAAAGACCAAAACTCTAAAATAACCATGGCCCTAAGAGCGGTCTTGACCTCCCTCAACCTCTTCAACGTGATGAATGAAGAGGCAAACCGTGTATCCGCAATCCTCAACAATGATAGATTGTTGTACTCCTTGTAGATAGTGAGGGCATTTGTATGAATGAATGGACAATGCAAGGTGTCCAGAACACTTGTGGATATTTAGCCTCCATAATCATATCAGCAGCCTTGCAAACAAATGCATTATCTGTAATGATTTGCACACAAGAATCAACACCTACATCTTCAATAACTTTAATAAAGAACTCACCCATATATTGTGCATCCTTGTATTCTCCAAGTGTATCCACTACTTTCAAGAAAACTAGACCATTCAAGGAAGACACCATGAAGTTGATGAGTGAGTGTCGTGCTGGATCTGTCCATCCATCAAAAACAATGCTAACCCTAGATGTTGGCCACGATGCTTTAATAGGCTCAAGCATTTTTGGCACCTATTTTTTTGCCTTCGCCAACAATGTGGTTCTAAGCTTCTCTGAACCAGGAGGCACATACCATGATGGAGCCCCGTGAGTTAGAGCTCGACACATCTCAATAAATAGAGGTGAGCGTGCAACATTAAAGGATATGAAGTTTTGATAGAGAAAAAACGCAATGGTGAGATCAAGCTCTTCCCATTTCTCTTTTTGAAAAACCTTGTCCATTGGACCAAGTGAAATTGTCTTTCTTTTTGTTGCTTGTCCCCCACTAGAACTCTCAAATGGAAATTTGTTGTTGCCTTTCCTAAAAAATGGAAGGGGGTCATCATTCTTGGTTTTTTTTTTATTTTGCAACCACATTTGCCATACCAACAGTGAACTCTTTTTCCATTTCTTTCCTCTTTTGTAAAGGAACTTGTGTACAAGCTCCAACTCCACAACTTGGTAAAGCCAACAAATGACCTTTCACACGAAAATATGTGCTTGTTAAAGCACTGTGGCAAAAGTTGCATCTCCAATTCACATTGCCTCCTCCCTTCACCTTGTTGCTTGGCCCATTCTCTCTTGTGACATATTTCCACAAGGGATATTTCTCAATGTTACCTTTAGGAGGAAGTCTTCCCTTAACATTACTTGTAGCAGACTCTGATGGAATTGGGGGAGGAGGGGCATCTCCAATGGTGACATTCTTCCCCTTCCTTTGCCCCCTACCTGCTGCCCTTGATTGAGCCATGAATACTGTAAAAAAAAATAAACAAAACATGCACAAATTTGTAAAAGAAATGCATATACAAACTGTTGTAATACAAATGCAAAAAAATAGAAAGGAAATGCACTTACCTGTTGCTTGAATCTCCTTGAAAACACTCAAAACCCTTGGCTCCTTGCTCCAAACTCCTAACAGCAAACCCACATCTCACCTATTAAAAAAGAAATGACAAAAATGATACAAATTAGAGGCATTTTCGCCCTTTTATGGCCGCGCAGGTCCCAGTTTGCTGGATTCGTGTCTAGATTTCGTGACACAATGTGTCCGAACGGGACACGATCCGGATTCGATCGTGTCCCATTCGAACACGACATGTCACGGAATCCAGACATGAATTAGGTCAAATCGAATCTGATTCGATGGATTTGGACACGTGGCCCTCTAACAACGAATCTGGTTTCAGAGCTAAATACCTAGCCATGCTTGTCCAGCACTCGTTGAATGTATGCTTTGTACTGTGGGTTGCCACTATTAAGTATCTTTTGGCTAGTAATCATGCATTCTGTAGCATATGCTACATCCCCATGCCTAAATATGGCCTCCATTCTTCTAGCATAAATGACTTGTGGGTTGCCATTTGCCATGCCTCTCAAAACTACTTTACTTCCATTAGGAGCTTTAAATTCCATTTCCATTGCTTGGTAATCCGTAGTGTGCTTTCCCAACAAATACAACCATTGAACTCCCAGTACCATACTAATATCTACACGATCTATTACATAAAAATCACTAGTGAAAGTGTAATTACCAATTGTTACACTCAAACCTGGGATCACCCATGTGCAATCCAAGTTGTACCCATCTACTATTATCACATCAAGGCCCTCGAACTCTTTTGTGGGAAGCCCTCTCTTTGTTACTAGTGTTGCATCAATAAAGTTGTGTGTAGCTCCCCCATCAACCAAAGTTGTGATGCATTGTCCCTTGACGACTCCCCTGATCCTGAAGGTGTAATACCTGGGGGTTCCTAATAGAGGCACAACCTTAACTTGAAGTCAGGATTTCTTCTCTTTGCATGGCTTTTCCTCTTCTTGAGCTTCCTCATGGGATTGTTCTTCCTTTGGGCTGCTAGGCTCAACATTTGGGGTGGGTTCTCCTTCTTCGACCTCATCGTCGAGGACCACTTCGATGTAGTGGATCTTTCCTTTGCCTAAACATCGATGTCCTGGCTCCCATGGCTCCTTACAAGTGAAACAAAGCTTCTTCCTCCTTAGTTCACTTCGGATTTTGTTGGTATCATCCTAAGACCCTTTTTCCTTCCCAAAAGCATATCATTTATCCATACATTTTCATCATATATCCCTCAAAATCCTTGAATATTGATTATTAATTGTTCTATAGTTATTAAATTGCATAGAAATTAATTTAGGGGTTTTATGTTCCAGAATTAGAGATTTTTGATGACATGATTACAGGAAGTACCCACATCCTGTAATGAGCTTACCGTTTGACATGTGGCGCAGCAGATGAGCCAGAACGAAAGGCATGGGCGAAAAGCAGAATGTCCAAGCATGGACAAACACCTCTCACCCAGCCAAATCGAGCCTCCTATGCATGCGGTCAACTTAAGTCAAAGCAGGGTACTCTGACAGGCAAAAGCAGAAACAGCATCGTTCCATTTTTCATTTTAGTCTTTTTGATTTTTGAAACACTTGGTATGGAAACATTTTGAAAAGGCTATGTAATAAACGCGGCAACAGCACTATGTACATTCATTGTATCGATGACATGGCTGTGCGTACGCATGTGTAAATACAGTCAGGGTTATGTTCAGAGTTTTAGTTTTTGGAATTGTTGAATCGTATTTTCTCAGAACAGAGTTTTACTTTTAATACAAGGACATATTTACAGTCACGAAGCGTGTATACCCTTTGCATTGGTTTTGATTGCTGAACGGTGATAACCAGTATACCCTTAGGCGCGGACGGGCCCTGCGTTCTTCGATTGGTATACTGTCCATTTGTTTTGGTACATTTCAGTTCTTATATGTTGCACAGTGTTTACATTCAATTCGATTTCTATATCGCATATGGTTTGCATCAGAGTATTCACATAGCTTTTGATTTATATCACATGGTTTGCATCACATTTTCGATTTACACAGCTGTTGATTCGCATAGCATACGGGTTGCATAATATTTATATAAGCTTTCGATTCCTACAGCCTTTGAATTTCATTACATAGACATGGTGTGCGCTTATGAACGGGTTATGATTATGTTGAATGGTCAGCACTAGGATCTGGAAGGGAGTGTTGTAAGGGATTCGATCCCTGTGTGACTCATAGAGACATTATCTCATAAACTCTGTTTTGCTTTACAGTTCATTTATGCTTTCTTTATATAGTTTGATAGTGTAAATATCTTGCATGCTGTGTGTGGGTACTAAGCAAGGGTTTTCTGAGTGATACCTCTGTAAGGAGGTTAGAATCATTGCCACAGTCATATACAGTACTTAGATTCATGATTTGATTTGATAGTTACATCTCATGACCAGCATTGTAATTAAGCATATCAGTAGGGTAATCTAGGTGGGTGAATGATAGGTTGCAAATTCCGGTCTTCCGTAAAGAAGCATTGTATCCTACATCCTACTCACTTGGCCAGAGATTCTTTATGTCTATATATTTTAGACCACGCCTCTAAGCTTACGCACCTCGGTCGATATTAAATATAGAGTCCAGTCTAGTACCCTAGCTGGAAACACTACAGATTTCCTCATCCAACCTATCCCTTTTAGGCCAATCACATTGGAAGGGCTTCCTCTCCTTATCTTTTTTACGGATGAAAGGCTCAGGCGGGGCCTTTGATTTGGTTAACGCATTCCCCATATCACGAGTCTTCTTGACAGTGTCTTGGAGAGTTGAGAGATCGAATGCCTTAACCCAACCTTGCAAGGGTTCTAATAGTCCCTCCGTGAAGAGCATGACTAATATTTCTTCATGTGTGTTTTTCACCATGATAGCAATTCATTCGAATTCTGAGATGTATTCTTCATGTGATCATGTCTGCTTGAGTTGTGCTAATTCTCTGAAGTGTATGTTCAAGTTCTTTCAATCAAAACTATGTATCAATCTCTGCGTAAAGTCTACATAAGAAGTGATGTTTGCAAGCCTCAATGTAACCAGACCATGGTACCACCAATCATGCGCTTCTTCTAGATGTAGTGTGGCAAATTGGATAGTTATTGTTTCCAACATAGGATTGAGCCTAAAGTAGGTGTCCAATTTTTGCACCCAAGCTCTTGCTGAACATTTAGATGTTCCATCAAATGAAGGGAGAGAAAGTTTACTTACCTTGAGTGTTAGATAGGAATTAGGTTGTCCCCTAGGTCTATTTTTGTATCGGATGTTGTTGTATTCTTAGAAATTCATGGTTGCTTGAGTACTCTCTTCTAGTGCAGCATACTCCCGAAGTACTCATCAAAGAGTCTATCTGGTTCAACTGCTTCTTGGGTTGTTGTTGCTTGATTATTTGTGAATTGAGGAAGTAATGGTCTGTAGCTTCTTCCGCTCGCTGCCCTAGTATTGGTGTGTACAGTAGGACCAGGGTTATGGTTATTGCTTCCTTCAGTGGCGGCTTTGTTGTTGCCAATGACATTCTGATGTTCTATGAGTCAAGCCATTGGTTGAGTGAATTGTTGTTGTCCTTGAGCTAATACCTAGGCTATGTCTTGTTACCCTTAAATCAATTGTTGTCCTTGTTGTTGTCCTTGCATTAATATACCGTCATTCGTTGTTGCCCCTGGAGTATTGCATGTAGTAAGGCGCCCAGATCCTGTTCTCCTTGCCCTACTCTATCTCCCATGGCTAAATAATGGGTGTTCCTCTTCCTCCTTACTGTGACATTGTTGGTATCTTTTGGAAGCATACAAGGCTCATGTACTCACACACTAGCAGGATGCTCAGCTCTGATACCACTATAGTGATATAGAGAAATTTTTGCCCTAGGTTATTCTTAAGCAACTAGGGTTTTACCACAAAATTCTTTATCAGAAAATGAAACAATTTTTCCAACATAAACATAACCTTCAATAAACAGTCCTGCTCATCAATTATATGTCAAACCACACAGTGCAAGGCAACAATTCCATGGGATTAATGTAGTTTGAATCCAACTATCCAAATATAGCCAACTAGTTCTAGTACAATTCTAACAATTTGAATCTAATATGAATTCCACAAAGCTTAAATCTATATCCTTTCAACCGATGCGTGTAATTCTGATCAGAGAGGTTGCATGGCTTCTTGTCCTGCTATAGGGCTATCCACTGTTGAAAATGTAACTAGTTTCGGTCTTCATAATTGTTGTTATACTCATTTCAATATGTATCCTATGTAACAAACAAAAGAAGAAAAGAAAAAATTATTATTATTAAAGCATGTGTTTCATGTTTCTTATTAATGGTCTTCTAGGTAAAAGCATGTTCTTCATGCTTCTAGGGTTTGTTAGGTCTTAGAATTTATTGTTATGAGTCAAAGAAGTCAACATCATGTTTATAAGACCCTTCCAGGCAAAATGTAATTGGAAAAGAATTATTTTTTAGTCTATAGAATCTTGGAAACTCCAAAAGTACAAGTCGGCCCTGGCAACTTCAAGTTGGCCTAAAGGAGGGAATTCGACCCCTTGGAAAGGCTATATAAAGGAACAATTCGACCTCATTTGTCACTCACTCACCAAGAACTTCGATCTGAAGGAAAAAGGTTCGATCGATAGTTGGGAAGCAAGAAGACAAGAAGAGCGAAGGTCTAGAAGAAGAAGAAGACTATTTTTTGGGCTATCTCTCTCTCACGCGTGCGAAAGCCTGGGGTTTCTACATCTATAAAGGAGGCCGAAATTGCAAATCCAAGTTGTAGTAGGATGAAGTGCAGTCTTTTATTGCTAGAAGGAAGAATACTCTATCTTGACCTTATTGACCTTGGGAGGAGTTGTCTTGCTCAAGGAAGGTCTCAAGAGGAAGTCGGATTAGGGTATCTGCAACTGCTACAGGGCCAAAGTTGCAGATCGAAGGAAGCAGTATTGAAGCTGGGAGGTCGAAGTTGCATTTCGAAGATGGTTAGTGCTAGATGAAGGAAGGACTTGTTGTAAGGGTTGACTTGGCATTTGGAGAAGGACTTGGTCTAGGTTTTGGGTCTTTGTCTCATCTGAAGCAGATTCTATAAGAAGAGAAAAGTTTTTCCGGGTTTTTCCCCTTGGAGAGGTTTTGCCCTAGCTGAGAGCCTAATTTTTGTGTCCTCTATTGCTATTGCATTTGTTCTTGATATTTGCTTGATGGAAATATCTAAATAAAGAACAGAAGAAGACTAACTAAGCTTACAAGAAAATATTAAGGTTAAGGAAAATTGGAAATAATAGCTGCCACTTTACATTTTCCAACATCCGCCATGTGAATTTAATTTCAGAATAGGGTTGCAAGAATACACAGTGACTAAAAGGCTAAGCAGGTTCTAGTTTGCGTCAGAACTCCTTCACAAAGCCCATCACCAAGTCTTTTGTGTTTGTTTCAAGGACTTCAACCTATTCCAGACCTCAATCTCTCCTTAATGAGGGTTCGATCTACCCTGGAATGATTTTGTTCACACTCCAACACCTTCAGTTAGTCACAAAATGAATTCATACCATAATTTCAGCCCAGGACTATCCAATAGAATCTTGGCCCACCTCAAAAGGGTTTCTCCTCTACCACAGGGGGTCTTCACATAGATTTTAAACCTCAAGAAGTTTGATTAGTTTTAGGAATCCCTCATTGTCTCGAACATAAATCAGCTTCAAAAAAATTCGTTTAGCTTCAAGATCACTTCGCTACTTCATGGGCTTCAAATCTAATCATGAATTAGCCTCAGTAATTTCATCCAGCTTTAAGTGACTTGATTTGACTTGCTGCTTCATAGATAGAGAATTCCCTATTGCCAGAACAAAGTACAAAACAATAGAAAATAGAACTAACTAGGGTGGAATCTTTCACCACCGAAATTAGTAGGAGAGATGGGGTCTTAAAACCCTGTTAAAATTGGCAACTAGGGCCAAACTCCATGTGGGTCATCTTATTTATGGCAGCTGATATTTTTATTGGATCCCTCTCGTTGAGAGGTGTAGGATTGATACAAAGATCATCCAATTCCGATAAGTATTTATGGAGATCTGAATTTATTTTGATTATGGAATTATTATCAAGCTGACTAGCAACTTATGTAGGCGCTAGAAGCCCAAACATCATGTCTATTCAACTTCTACGTTTTTAGTATAAATAGAAGAGGACTTAAAGACATTTGATATACACATCTCTTGTGATCTCTCTCCACGTGTTTGGGTTTTGTGGACAGAGAGATCTAGAGGAGAATACGTTGTTCTAGAGGTTGATCTAAGCTTACCCTAGCTGCAATCAAAGAAGGCATAACCGCCGTCTGATTGGAGCCCAAGTGCCCCAGCCGAAGGTGAATCAGCAACCCTAATCTACGCAATCAAGGAGGCTTCCATAACACAGTGAGGGGAGGATTGAACGCTATCAAAGGAAACCCTAAAAGAGATCTAGCCGCAGTCATATAGGTTATATAAGCCGCAGTTGGAAAGGCCTGAACCAACAGTATGTGAAGGCCTAAATCCACAGTTCTAAAGAGCCCTTATACACTGTCCAAAGAGGCCCTTACACGCTAAACAGAGGTGCCCTAAATCTGCAGTCTATTGGGCCCTAATTCACAGCTAGAAAATGATCCTATTATGCAGGAATTTGACTCTAATACGTAGCTACAGGAGGAGACTTAATCCGCTGGTCAAAGGCAGTCCTAACAGCCATCATAAGAAGACTTAGTTGCAATCCTGAAGGAGATCTAATACGCAACCTAACTGCAGTCACCAAGCCGCTGTCATGATGAATCCATATTGCTGTAGATGACAGCGTGGACTGTGTTAAGCATGTTGTTGTAGATGACAGCGTGGACTGTGTTAGGCATATTGTTGTAGATGATAAATCCATATTGCTGGACAGAAGTATCCACTGTAAAGAGGAGCCTAAGTCTGGTTGCTTAATGAATGATGCACAGGCAGCATGATGATCATGGACTTAAAGGGCAGCATGATGATGAATAAGATCATGATGAATGGGCAGCATGATAGATGATATCTTGGGCAGCATGATGCATGGGCACCATGATGTATGAGATCATGGGCAGCATGATAGATGAGATCATGGGCAGCATGATGAATGGCCAGCAAGATAGATGAGATCATGGGCAGCATGATAGATGAGATCACGGGCAACATGATGTATGATATCATGGACAGCATAGTGATGATGATGCATGATGCAACATGATGGTGCTACACGGTAAGGTGCAGCAAATGGACGAGATGCAGCGCTATGATAGGTGAAGAAGTCACCTTAGAAAATCAGTTGAAGCAATATGTCTTCAACTGATCTCTGTAGATATCAAAAGTCAAAGCATTGACTTCTATTGTAAATGTACTATCTCTCTCACTTTCTCTGCTGAACTTTGAAGAACATAAAAGAAGAATTGATCAAGGGTTTCCCCACATTGTGGGGTTTGTCCCTGGCTAGCGCCACATCTTGTGTCCTCTTGTCTTGGCTTGTCTTCTGCGATTTATATTTATGTTCTATCTGCAGTTTACTTTAATGCTGATGTGATTGTTAATCTGGAAAAGATAATGAGCTAACTGTGAAAATTGAAGTAAATTGCTCTAGCATAGAATCTTGGCCCACCTCCGAAGGGTTTCTCCTCTGCCACAGGGGGTCTTCACATGGATTTTAAACCTCAAGAAGTTTGATTAGTTTTAGGAATCCCTCATTGTCTCAAAAGCTATGATCTGACCATAAATCAGCCTCAAAAAAATTCGTTTAGCTTCAGGATCACTTCGCTACTACTTCATGGGCTTCAAATCTAATCATGAATTAGCCTCGGTAATTTCATCCAGCTTCAAGGGACTTGATTTGACTTGCTGCTTCGTAGATAGAGAATTCCCTATTGCCAGAACAAAGTAGAAAAAAACAGAAAATAGAACTAACTAGGGTGGAATCTTTCACCACCAAAATTAGTAGGTGAGATGGGGTCTTAAAACCCTTAGAGCTACAGCGCAATAAAACAAATGATTTGATCCACAGTTCACAATGATTGATTTGATCTCAACTCTCCTCTATTTATAGATTTTACATGGGCTCCAAAATGTGAGGGGTTGTGGGTGCAACCCCCAATTTTGGGTTTTTTAGCCCCAACCGATCCAAATTTTGCCCAATGTTGCCCCAACATAAGAAAAAATGGGTTTTTACCTATTTATCAAGACTATAGCCTACGGGATCAGATAGGCTATTTTGTCCTCCATTAGCCCATCCATTTGGAGAAGACATTACACAAAGGCCTCCTAAGTCGGCCTACACAAATTATGGAAATTAACATAAAATAAATTTCATTTTTGGGTTTCATGTAGGCTCAAAAGGGACAAGTCAACCCCACCATGAAAAGGTGTGTCCATAGGGGTAAATGCACCCATTCGACTTGTATATATATATATATATATATATATATATATGATGTGACACTTCATTTGATTGCTCAGTCATCATCATCTCTCTTCTATAGAAGACACTCATGGGATCAGAAAAATGATGAAGTGGCTGAAGTTTGGACTTGGTTTTTGGCACAGATTTCTAGGCAATTTATCGTAAACCTTGCTGAAGAAGAATTTCTCCTTGAAGAAAAGTTGCTGGTTTTTCTCCCAAGTTTGGGTTTCCCATAGAAAATTTTGTTGTCTCTCTTGTGCATGGCTATCTCTTTATGATCTTACTGTTTTTGTTGCATTATTGTTGAGATTTTCTGCGTATAATTGTTTAATGATATCAGTCGCATAAAGATAAATTGTTAAACATCATTAGAGAGTAATTATCAGATCAGAAGATTGGTTTCTACTGTTCATATTGTCGAAAAGTCAACAAGAAGTTGGTGTGGCCAAGGTCGGGTGTGACCCCAGGTGATTTTGACAGCTTAGATGCTCCTGGATCATGATTTCTTAGCCAAAGGCTACTCCACAAGTCACAGACAAAAAACAAAAAAAATTCCGGTATTTCACTGTTGTTATGATTGTTCATCTCTTTGTTGTTAGTAATCTTAAAACTGTTTAAAGTTTTGATGCAATTATTACCTTGTCAATTTCAGAGTTTGGGTTGCTTAGTTTTCAGATTTTCAGATATAGGTCCAGATTTCATATTTTTCACATTTCAATTAGAGCAGCAGAATTCTGGGTTGGTATAAGTGCCTCGATTGACAGGCAGATGTATAATCAGATTTTCAGTTACAACACAGATTATTTAGTTATGTTCAACTACCTGAATTATTTTTTGAGGATTCTCTGTGCTAGATGTTCACCAACCTGGATTATTTAATCGGTGTGTCAGACCCGCTGCTAATTAAAATTTCAGAATGCTGCTAATTGCTCAATGTACTGCTGTTGTTATTGAATCTATTGTTGTAATTTGGAAACTCTGTTGTTATTATGCAAAAACTTCTATTATTCCAATGCCAGTGCAGTTCTTGCGTCCAAAATAGTTTTGGCTCATAACAAGGGGGTCCCTGGCAACTTAAGTTCAAAACGGAATAAATATATCTTTTGGATTTCAAATGCATCTTACTCATACTACTGAGTTTGCATAAAGATAATTTCACGATTTCAGATGTATCTTATGCATTCTTCTAACTTGAAAAAGATATTTCTTCAGGGTATCAACAACATCTTCTCCATAGTTCTGAGTTTAAATAAACACTATTTAGTATTTTAAATACATCTTTTGCATAAATTCGTCGGACTGTGGTTTAGTGGTGAAGATGGAGTGTTGACACAACGACGACCCGGGTTGAAACCTCAATAGGCATAGAGCCGTGATCATACGGTTTAATCCGGACGGGTATAGAACCCTATCGAGTAAATTAGTTGGCAGAGTTTGACAGCCCAAGTTAAAGTGAGCTTTACCATGATACTAGGTTCACAGTGCCCCAGGCCCCCCGGCCCACAATCAAATAAAAAACAATGAAATAAAATAAAATAAAACTACCTTTACGGAAAAAACAAAAACATCATCTGCATACTTCTGTCCAAGCTTTTAACATTTCAAATAAAAACCTCAAACACAGAATTTAAATTCACTTTAGGGTTTTCGAGTACTCTACCTCGACTTCTCGCTGCATAAAACTCCTCCCAACTCATTTTCATCTTCTGAAATTCATCCTCCGCGGGAACCTCCGCTGAGATCCGCAGCTTCAAACCCTCGACATTCAATTCCACGCCATCCAGTTTCCCGACTACGTAATTCTTCCATTCTTCGAACCTCTCATTCAAACTCCTGGTCTCCTCTCTCATTCCTCTCTCTACTTTTGATAAATCCCACAAATAGACTACCCCGGAGGCCACGGGTTCAACTCTCTTCCTCTTCTTTAAGTCCTTGAACTTCTCGACGGTAATGTCACCGTCAGAGACTGTGATTGCGAGGGAATCCCTGAGGAGATTTGTGAGCGAAAGTCTCAATTGCCATTCGTCGATGGGCTTGAGGAAAATGTCTGACCGTGTGAAGGAGAGGAGGATTTTGAGCCTCGGAATAAGAGAGAGGTTGTAGTCCAGAACTAGCGACTCCGTTGGCAGTAATTCAGGTTGCTTCGCCATGGCCATGGCCACTTGAAATCGTTGGAATCCCAGAATTTAACAATCTAGCAAAGATACTGGTGTCACTGGTGTCTTGTATGGAGGGCTGTCCCAATTTAGCGACATCAATGAATTTAGCGTGATCAGCTAGGTGCATCTAATAAAAATTGGGGCAAAGAAATAGATACATGCATCCCTGTGATGTCGAGGTTTCCAGCATAGGGAATGTTCGGCTTTGTCAACATCACATTGGTTGAAAAGTTGTCACATGGCGTACTGAGAATCTGAGGTCTGTTTTCAGAACCGTCTATCTTTCCCGGGTGTGGTCAACTAGGGTTGGGTCAGAGATACACAGTAGAGAGATTGTACTGTGACATGTGAATTTTTAAAATAGTGTGGGTTAAGGTTTAAATTATGAGGTTGATGTGAATGATTTAGTAAGTGGTAAAATTCTTTGTTTTGTTAATTATTTTTATGAAGTTGGATAATAATTTTCATTATAATTTTATTATTAATAAAAACATTAATTATGGAATTTTGTGAGAGTTGAGGGGTAAGTTATAAGGTCATCTAATTTAATAAAATTAGAATTTAAATTATTATTTTTTTAAGAATTCTCTTTGTAAATCACATTCTATTTATTTTTTTAGGGTGAGGCATTTCTAATTACTTAAAATTAATTGTTGCATTATAGTCTAATATAAGAGATGTTTTCACATTATATAATATTAAAATTAATTGTTGCATTATAGTTTAATATAAGAGATGTTTTCACATTATATAATATTAAAAGATTTAAATATTTTAATTAATTAAAATATTTATTTTAAGTTTAGATATTTTAATTAATTTAAGTATTTATTTAAGTTTAGATATATTAATTTAGATTTATTTTAGTTCTAGATTTACTAGTACTGGGAGATTTGATCTTTCTCTGTACTTGCTTGGTAGATAGTTAAGATAAATTTAGATTGGGCTCACTCAACATTTCTCTTCTTGTTTGATTGAATATGAGAGCCATATATATGTTTTTTAAATATTTACGGAGATCAATAGTTAAAAGATATAAGGTTAATAAAGAGGTATAAGAGCTTTAACCTAGGAACCTCACTATAGTTCTTAAATGGGTTTCTTTTATCCATTTGATCTTGATATAAGAGGCTTTGAAATTGATGTTCATTTAAGATGTAAGGCAAGGAGGTATAAGAGCTTTAACCTAGGAGGCTCATTATATTTGTTAAATGGATCTTTTTTATCCATTTAATCCTTTCCTTTTCCTTTATTACCTTTATTTCTCCCTCCAAACCCTTTTTATTTAATCACAATTTCATTCTTTTTTTTCCTTCTCTTTTATTCTCATATTATTATTTATGCTATATTTCTCTTTTATTCTCATATTATTATTTATGCTATATTTTTATTGATCTTAAATCTTTATTTTAATTCAAAATATTCCAATAATTTGATTCTAATTAATATTTTCAAATTAAATTTATAGAATTAATAATATTGATTTTATTTTATATCTTATATATCTTATATTATTATTCCCTCTCATTGTGTGGATTTTACTTTTAGGCCTAACCCTTCCTAATTTCTTGGATTCTTCTCATTATTATATTTTATTTACCTTTTTTTTAACAGAAACGGTTGAATTTTATTTATAAGAAGAGGTTGGGCATGCTAAACAACCTCGATTACAATCCATTGAGAGAATTTTGGTTCTATAGAGTCCTCATAATCTGGCTTTTGTATCAAAGATTAGTTGTTGCTTTTACGCATTTGGCATGGCTGAGAGATCCTTGCTATGCTTTTGGCGTCTTAGAGTCATGTATTACATTTCCTTTTTTTTTGTTGCTTTGGTACTTTCCTAGGTTAACCTAATTCCCGAATAAACTTTAATCCACAGTCCAAATTATACAAAACCCGCGTATATTTAACTATATGAATAGATAACATTCCCACCTCCGATATAGCAAGGCTCTCATCCATACCCGATCCCACTTCAAGGTTAAAACCCGGCCATGTTCAACTCACGATTACCGTCAAATCTTCCTCTGTCCAAATCCGATGCATATCGCGTCACTCTCTATCTGGCCCTTAACACCTCAGGAGCGCACAATATGGGTGGTTTTGTCCTACCACGCGTCAGCCACTAAGTGGCATCGCGTCTGTTTCGTAGAAAACTGCCCAGCAGCCAAGAGCAGTGCGATGAAAAACGCTTACCATTCCCAGCGTAGTTAACAACCCTCCTTTTGCAATGTTCGATGACCGTCACATCAACCCCGCCCAGATCTGACGCTTGTTGCATCCCTCATTGTCTGATCCTTAACCTGATCCCACTTTCATACCCGACCCCACAACAAGGATAATACCCCGCCATGTACAACGCGCGATAACCGTTGGATCATCCCCTGCCCAAATCCTATGCATCACTTCCTTCAAAACCATCCTCTAGTTGAATACAATTCTACACCCTGTTAAAACACCCAAAAATTGTTGGCCCATGTGGAAACCTATAGTCTGTCGAGGAGTGGCCCACTCTTTCTCGACAGTGAAAGTCTGTCTGTGCCAACCTTTGTTCTGTGGAATTGTATCCTTGATCAGCTCTCCTTGTCTATTGAGGAATTGGGTGCCTTTCAGGTTCTTCATCATTCTTTACCAACATACCTTAAGCTAGAAGACATCCTTTGTTAGCCATTATATCAACTTCCTTGTTTAGAGCTCACAAGACATGGTAGAATGAGCAGGATGTGAAGTTTTAAGTCGTCTTTCTTATTCTTTCAAGGGTCTTATTTAGAGCAGATCTATTGAGTTGGTTGCCCATGTTAAGGATTTTAATCAGGATTTCAGAATCCCCGAAGATTTGAAGGTTTTCCCCTCTGTTACTCTAAGCCAGCTGACACGCTTTGAGCAGTCTGAGGATCTCGGCCTGGTTGTTGGTGCCCTAACCTAGGGCCCACTGAAGTTGTGTTGTTTTTGTCCATTTGTGGAGTAAATTGTTCCTCCTGCCCCTGATATCCCCGGGTTTCCTTTGGAGGCTCCATCGAAGAAAACTGTGACTTTGCCCTGATTTTTCCACCATTTTTTAGAGTCCACCTCAAAGATCCGGAGACGCCACTCTAGGTTATGTCTAGACAAGAAGGTATTCTTCTTGATGTTGGCCCGTCTCAGGGAATCACCTAGCCAGCTGAGCTCTTTAGGGAGAAGGGAGTTGTCTGGCTTATGAGGTCTATTTTCAAAAGTTTCCAACAGTAAAGCTTTGGCCTTGGCAGCCACTGTGTTGGTGGATTGAAGTCTGTTGTTGAAGATGGCTTCATTCCTAGCTGTTAGGGCCCACCCTAACCCCCTTATTTATGTAGTGGGATCAAGTCATAGTAAAGAGTCAATAAAGCCCGTATTAATAAGTGTAAGTGGTTAACCTGCAATTAATGACGGGACCACAGTTAGTTACAAATGGGCCATGGTATTAGATAGATGGCATTAATAAAACCCATGGTATTGATCCATGGTATTGCATGTATGAGTCATATACAAAGGATAGAGACTCCCTGCGAGGAGCATCGTGTCTTATTTTTGTATCAAGCTCTGCTCTATTGGAGGTTGCCCCCTCGAAGAGGCCAGTGAACATTGCTTTCTGAATAATAAAATATTTGTTGTTGTCTCTCACTGTTCTATGTTCTGGGTATCTTTCTTCGCATATTCTGTATTTGGGTATCTTTTTGCAGGTTAAGAGCATAACAAGTGGTATCAAAGCACTTTCCAGGGCCGGTGGGATCTCCATTTCTTAGCAAAAAAAAATTTGGCTAGAGACGTGTTCCGGCATCTTTAAACCATGGGATCTGTCGTTCAGCGCATAAACCTGCGGATTTGGGGAGGCATGCATGCAGGAAATACAAGAGGTGGTCACGCTTGTTGGACTCCCTTGTAACCCCTGTGGGTACCCCTTCGAGTAGTAGCGCATTAGACAAAACCGCGTACGAACTGTCTTCCAAGTACCTTCTGGGTATATCGGAAGCCCCTTAGCTCCTCTGCAACTTAGCCATAGATAAATCGTCGGCCGTCTTGCTGCTACAATACACCGAGAACAGCACTAGGAGAGATTACTCACCCGTACGATAGGGTAGTCGGGTTGTACGACTAAGGGTATGGTTGATCCTCCTTAGTTAGAGCCCTGAAACATTGGGTCGGCTACTATTGTTAGACCCTTATGTATATTGCGATCTGTAGCACCTGATACTCCTCGAGACCATAGTTCCCTTTTCTATCTTGGGATCACGCATCATCTCTGCCCGACCCGCTCGCGCAAAGGGGTGCAGCAGCAGTAGACATCAGTCCCGCAGTTCCGAGTTAGCAGACCATCCATTCCAATCTATTAGATCCATCAGATCCGCAGCAGCAATCTGTTCCACCACTCAGAGCTATCCGATCCGCCATTCAGATCTCTCGGATCCACCTGATCTGAGTAGTTGTGTGGGGTTCCTATACTGGGGCATGATTTTCGCAGGACTTTTGGCAACATTGACTTTTTGAGGATTCGGCTACTGCAGTATTCCTAGGCGCTTATTGGTGATCTAGCCCATCAGAATCAGGACGACGAGCTGAGCACGGTGGTACCATTCAATTCTTAGTGAACTTTTTTTTTTTGGCGGTCCCAAATTTCAAGAACATCAGGTCCGTGCATGGTGGAAACTAGATCTCAAGCTATGGCCAATGAGAGGATGGACAAACTTGAACAATCCTTGCAATCCCTCCAAATTCAGCTTGACAGACTAACTAGCATAATCCTGAGCATAATCCCGAAGGGCAAGGAGGAAGCCCATGAGGAGGCGTATATTGGCAATGGACACAGTGAGGGTGAGTCTAGCCACTCTCTTCACCTCTGGGGCTCCCACCAACAATCCCGTCCGCGACCTCCCAAGTTGGATATGCATAAATTTGATGGTTCTCACCCAGCAGCATGGATAGCACAAATGGAGCAGTATTTCAATCTGAATAACATCTTAGATAATGAGACTCAGCTTATGGTGGCGAGCTTGTACTTGGACAATGAAAGGTGGCAATGGTGGGAATGGAATCAACGTTGCAATGGAACTTTTGTGACTTGGACCACCTTCAAAAAAGCTCTTACAGAACGCTTTGACCAGGAATCTTCTTGTTTGGGTCGTCTTACTAAGCTCCGACAGACTGGCACAGTGGATGAATATGTTACAGCCTTTGAAGCATTAGCCTTCTGCACTAGGGGTCTCTCAGATCTGTTCTACACGGAATGTTTTATCAGCGGTCTTAAAGAAGCCATAAAAGCCCACATCCTCCTGCACCACCCTCCCACATGGAAGGAGGCTTGCAAGGTAGCTCGTAACGTGGAACGTGCATTAGCAGCCCAATACAGTTGCCCAAATTTCACCGCTAAGGGTCGCCCCCCACAGGCCCACAGCACGACTCAAACACTTAAGGTTCAAGAGGTGTCACCTGCAGAAATGGCCGAAAGAAGAAAGCAAGGATTATGTTACTACTGTGATGAAAAATACTCCCCAGGTCATAAATGCAAGGAGCCCAAATTTTTTCAAATTGATGCCACTGATTACAGCTCATCGGAGTAAGATCCACCATTGGAGGTGTTAGCGCTTGAATTTGGCTTCAAGCTGAAAAAGACAAAATCCAAGGCAACATCAAACCACTTAGCCTCATAGCTAGCCCTACGGGGCAGGAGAGGGCTCTCTCCGGGTCTATCTCGGCAAAAGGTCTTCAAAGGGCGGAGATGACCAATAAAGAACACTGATTTTAGGCTAGTAAACTGATTGAGAAGGTTTGATTTCAATTTTTTAGGGTTTTGGTGGAAAACAGGGGGAAAGCAATTTTGCGTGCGGGGATGGGACACAACTTTTGCAGAGGTCTTTTTGGGGCAAGGTAGGAGATTGTCTTGATGCCTTTGATTTAAGTGAATGGATAGGAATGACCGGTGAGGAGCTAAAGAGAGCAAGAAACCATCGAGAGTTCTCTTTAGACAGAGGAAAACATAGATATTAAGCAAACTTAAAGGCAGAGCATATAAATTATGAATTCTACCTTAACACTTCATTTACTTAATGTGCAGAAAAGAGAAATAGGAAATTGATACACATAACAAATCTTACAAGTACATGAGAGAAGCACACCATCAACACAATAACCACAGGAATCCCAAAAAGCGCTGCAAAACCCTGGTCTTTCCTTTGCCAAAATTGCAGAGATACAAAGTGTAATACAATAGAAGCTTATCCCTCAAGAGTCCAACCTCTCGAACCATGAAAATGATTTAGAAAATACATAATATAGACCATGCCAACCCATTCCCTAGCCTCTAGGGGTCGAGCTCATCATCCTAGGAGCTATTTCAACCAATTCTAAACAAAGCACTACAATCTAGGCAGTCAAAACAACCTGCCTCTATAAGCTAGGAAACCAATTCATTCATTAAATGTTTGCTATTTTATGAATGAATCTTCTAGAATAGGTAAATAAGTGTCATGTCAACATGAAAATACATTAATTACATCAAAGAAGGTGAAAAATCCCATCACAAGTCAAAACTGGTCAAAGCTGGGCGAATTCCTGAGCTGTAGATGAAAAATTGAGAAAATGTGCTGATGCGTAGCGCCCCAATCCTGAACGCGTAGCGCGCCTTTGAGACAACTTTTGAGGCACTTCCCGACATCCAAATGAGGCAAAAGTAGGCTTGTTGGAAAGGTCTAGATGTATACTTTCCAACCCAAGTGGAATTTCTCAATTTGGTGGTCATTTTCCCCTCCAAACTTGCAATCTCCCAAGACTGCTCCCTGTGTGTCCAAAAAGTGGCAGAAAGTCATTTTTTGCATGTTTTTTGACCTTCTGAGGGCTCAAAACCTGATGAAATGTCTTGTCCATTGCTGAGAAAGTGTAATTTGTCATGAAAAATCCAAAAATGCTGAGTTTTTGAGAAATGGACTTGCCCATCTTCAGGGTAGCGCGCAGCGCGCTACGCGTTGAGAGCAAAAACCTGTTTTTTGACCAAAAATTTCAAAATTGACAAAAACTTCTCCAAATTTTTTGAAATTTGAGCTGGGGGTGTGTCATCAAGTACCATGCTCCTTCAAAGAGGCTTCGGCCAAAATTTAGAATGGATCGGGCCTTTTCCGTCGTTTTAGTGCCTTGGCCAACCTCCTTGGATCTGGCGATTGTATTTTTGACATTTCTCTAAAACCATGACACCTGTGAAAAAGTGAAGGAGGTTTTTCTTATTTGGCATGTTGTGGACAAAGACCTCTCTCAGTTTTCCAAAATTCATCTTTGATTGCTCTGAAACAGCTTTTGAGTGAAACTTATCCCGATGTGTGGAACAAGGGATTTTGTCGAAATGAAGGGGATAAGAGGCTTCTAAATTCTTGGGGAAATTTTTGGAAGTAGGGAGGGATGTTAGGAAGTAGGGGAAAGTGGAATCGCAGAGATTGAGTGAGGGGAAGGGGTCCAAAAGGGCAAAACACAGGCCCAACCTAGAAAATTGCCAGGTTGTAGCAAGAAACTAGGGTTTGTGGAAAAATGAGGAATTTGGGGGATCTCAGTGATGGGAAGCATTTGATAAGGTACTTTAAGGATAGGGGAAGGTGTATGAACATCAAGATACAAGTTTTGCCGATGATTTGACCGTCTAAGAGAAATTGCCTTCAAAACCCTAGGAGAGGGAGATGACCTTACCTAGGCGCAACTGAAGCATGAACAAGGTGTAAAATGACTCATTCGACACTGACATGATAATGACAACCCTATGAATGATGATAAACTCAGAAGAATGATGACATGGACCGACATTTGGACAATTTTGAAAGGAGTGAAAGCAAACCCTAGACCTAATGCCTAGTGACCAAATTTTGCTTGAAGACTCTTTGAAATGACAAAATTTGACCTGGACACTCTGAGACCACTTTGTAAGAGCATATTTGATCACTGGAGGAAGGCTGGAAAGACTGACACTAACATTGGCTCCAATGGGGATGGTAGCTCCTTGGAGGTGCCAAGAACCGCAGATCTCTGTAAGAGCTAGACAGTGCCTTCATCCATTGGGCGATGGAGTCATTATTTGACAAACAATACAAGACTTTGACTCATTTATTGACTGAAACTTGATTCAAACCGACTCAATTATGAAACCTACATGACTGAAAACTGACTCATAAATGACTCATGACTGACTTAACTAAAACAAGAACTTACAAAGCTTATTGAAAAGCAGCAGTCCATCAAGATTTGAAATCATGATGACAACCACCTGTGTTTCTTACAAGACAATATACCATCAAACTATATCAAAATTCCAATGCAACCAATCAAGAAGATGGCTTCTTGACTGATTCTTCCTATCAGAACTTCTGGTCAACAGTACAAACCTATCACTGGGCATCCAAAAACATAGTTGACCATGACTGCAACAAAACACTGTAATAAACATTTTCACTGCTGGCTGCAACAAACTTGCTAGAGGATTATGAAAAACATGAAGATTTGCCACTGCCACCTCCTGCTGAAAGAACAAGGTGTCCTTTGTTTCAAATTCTGATCTGCCTTCATCATGTGCTTCAGTAAAAGTATGCTCATAAGCTTCAAAAAACTCCGAACAAATGGATGAGCAGATCTCTTCTTGAAAAAACATTTCAGCACATGAAACATATGAAGAATCTGAAAGGTAATCCTGTATGCTCTGATCTTCTGTAGTTTGACAATATGGTAGGTCATCTTCAAATGATATGACAGCCGGATTATCATGTTTGTGAAGGAAAACATTATCTATTTGCTGATCTACAAGACAGTCATCTTTTTCAACAGAGGAAGAAGTTTTCCCAACACTTTCCTGACTATGTGTGCACTGCAAATTTGCTGTAGCTTGGGCTGTAACAAGACCTTTCAAGAGCTGATCTATCTCCTCTTCAGACAAAGGAGACAATGCCTTTTGTTTTCTTCTGCTTAAACAATAATTATCTCCATATGACAGGGCACTCAGACTATCATTTATTACTGAGTTATTGAAAGGAGATTCATCACTTACTTGCACAAAGATCTCACCTTGCTGTTCATGAACTGACTGGATTGCTTCTTCATGAAGGTCGTGTTCTAATGATGGACTAACAGTATGAATTACTGTGTCTTCTGCATTCCAAATGATTTCAACAGAACCTGGAGTAGCTGACTGGACATTGTCACAATCTACAATCAACACTGGACTTACTTGCATGCTGCTGTCTTCTGTGGGCAGATCTGAAATGTCATTCTCCCTTTCATCATTTTCAGCCATATTATCTTCAACCTGCTGATCTTGATTCTGCTGCAAAATGTCCTGATCATCTCGATGGGAATTCTCTAAGTTTTCTTTATGCTGCTAAAATGGATTCTCATACAGAGCCTCCATAATCTCAACGTCCATAAAATTATCATCTTCATAATATTTCTCAAGGCTTTCAATAAAAGTTGAAGCATGTTTGCAACAGTCATGAACTAAATTTAATGATGGATAAGTTGCTTGATATCTTTCAATAAACAAGGCATGAAAATCCTTTAAACAATAAATACAGGCCTGCAGCAAATTTTCATACCAGGATTGAGCTGCACCTTCCAGAGTGGCCAAGAATATCTTCATCAAGCAATCTTCAGGAAAATCCACCTTCAACTTGCGAATATGCATATGAAATCTATCTAGATGTAAAGCAGCATCCTTCTTACCATCATCATTAAATGTAGGCAAATTCCTTGACCAGTCTACCTTCGGAATTTTATTTGGAAAACCGGGGATGTGATCTCGGCTCAGGGGAGCGTATCTTCTTGCAATCCAATCCATCTTGAAAAGCACAAAGCTACTGATCTCTCTGCAGTGAAGTCACCATGAAGCACAGGTGGCTGGATTCTTCAGTGAAAAGAGTCGCCAGGTGAATGATTTCAGCCTTGTTAGTGTCTGATCGTTGTCCACTATCAACAATCAGATCTGAACTTGATACATGTACTGGGGTAAAATGCAAATGAAGTGTTGTATTCACAAGCTCACGGAGATGGACTGAAGCAGCGTTTATCTACTTCCGCTTATGCAAAGCAAAAGCGTTTCGAAGGCTACCTGGCATAACTTTAGGCTCCGTCTAAGACTTATGAAACAAACACATCAACCCACAAACAAGTTTGTTCTCCCCAGTATGGTCGCCAATATGTTAGTGCTTGAATTTGGCTTCAGGCTGAAAAAGACAAAATCCAAGGCAACATCAAACCACTTAGCCTCGTAGCTAGCCCTACAGGGCAGGAGAGGGCTCTCTCCGGGTCTATCTCAGCAAAAGGTCTTCAAAGGGCGAAGATGATCAATAAAGAACACTGATTTTAGGCTAGTAAACTGATTGAGAAGGTTTGATTTCAAATTTTTAGGGTTTTGGTGGAAAACAGGGGGAAAGCAATTTTGGGTGCGGGGATGGGACACAGCTTTTGCAGAGGTCTTTTTGGGGCAAGGTAGGAGATTGTCTTGATGCCTTTGATTTAAGTGAATGGATAGGAATGACTGGTGAGGAGCTAAAGAGAGCAAGAAACCATCGAGAGTTCTCTTTAGACAGAGGAAAACATAGATATTAAGCAAACTTAAAGGCAGAGTATATAAATTATGAATTCTACCTTAACACTTCATTTACTTAATGTGCAGAAAAGAGAAATAGGAAATTGATACACATAACAAATCTTACAAGTACATGAGAGAAGCACACCATCAACACAATAACCACAGGAATCCCAAAAAGCGCTGCAAAACCCTGGTCCTTCCTTTGCCAAAATTGCAGAGATACAAAGTGTAATACAATAGAAGCTTATCCCTCAAGAGTCCAACCCCTCCAACCATGAAAATGATTTAGAAAATACATAATATAGACCATGCCAACCCATTCCCTAGCCTCTAGGGGTCGAGCTCATCATCCTAGGAGTTTTTTCAACCAATTCTAAACAAAGCACTACAATCTAGGCAGTCAAAACAACCTGCCTCTATAAGCTAGGAAACCAATTCATTCATTAAATGTTTGCTATTTTATGAATGAATCTTCTAGAATAGGTAAATAAGTGTCATGTCAACATGAAAATACATTAATTACATCAAAGAAGGTGAAAAATCCCATCACAAGTCAAAACTGGTCAAAGCTGGGCGAATTCCTGAGCTGTAGATGAAAAATTGAGAAAATGTGCTGATGCGTAGCGCCCCAATCCTGAATGCGTAGCGCGCCTTTCAGCCAACTTTTGAGGCACTTCCCGGCATCCAAATGAGGCAAAAGTAGGCTTGTTGGAAAGGTCTAGATGTATAATTTCCAACCCAAGTGGAATTTCTCAATTTGGTGGTCATTTGCCCCTCCAAAATTGCAATCTCCCAAGACTGCTCCCTGTGTGTCCAAAAAGTGGCAGAAAGTCATTTTTTGCATGTTTTTTGACCTTCTGAGGGCTCAAAACCCGATGAAATGTCTTGTCCATTGCTGAGAAAGTGTAATTTGTCATGACAAATCCAAAAATGTTGAGTTTTTGAGAAATGGACTTGCCCATCTTCAGGGTAGCGCGCGGCGCGCTACGCGTTGAGAGCAAAAACCTGTTTTTTGACCAAAAATTTCAAAATTGACAAAACCTTCTCCAAATTTTTTGAAATTTGAGCTGGGGGTGTGTCATCAAGTACCATGCTCCTTCAAAGAGGCTTCGGCCAAAATTTAGAATGGATCGGGCCTTTTCCGTCGTTTTAGTGCCTTGGCCAACCTCCTTGGATCTGGCGATTGTATTTTTGACATTTCTCTAAAAGACCTGTGCAAAAGTGAAGGAGGTTTTTCTTCTTTGGCATGTTGTGGACAAAAACCTCTCTCATTTTTCCAAAATTCATCTTTGATTGCTCTGAAACAGCTTTTGAGTGAAACTTATCCTGATGTGTGGAACAAGGGATTTTGTCAAAATGAAGCGAAATGAAGGGGATAAGAGGCTTCTAAATTCTTGGGGAAATTTTTGGAAGTAGGGAGGGATGTTAGGAAGTAGGGGAAAGTGGAATTGCGGAGATCGAGTGAGGGGAAGGGGTCCAAAAGGGCAAAACACAGACCCAACCTAGAAAATTGCCAGGTTGTAGCAAGAAACAAGGGTTTGTGGAAAAATGAGGAATTTGGGGGATCTCAGTGATGGGAAGCATTTGATAAGGTACTTTAAGGATAGGGGAAGGTGTGTGAACATCAAGATACAAGTTTTGCTGATGATTTGACCATCCAAGAGAAATTTCCTTCAAAACCCTAGGAGAGGGAAATGACCTTACCTAGGCGCAACTGAAGCATGAACAAGGTGTAAAATGACTCATTCGACACTGACATGATAATGACAACCCTATGAATGATGATAAACTCAGAAGAATGATGACATGGACCGACATTTGGACAATTTTGAAAGGAGTGAAAGCAAACCCTAGACCTAATGCCTAGTGACCAAATTTTGCTTGAAGACTCTTTGAAATGACAAAATTTGACCTGGACACTCTGAGACCACTTTGTAAGAGCATATTTGGTCACTAGAGGAAGGCTGGAAAGACTGACACTAATAGGAGGAACATGAGGTGGTAGAAGAGGACAACCAAAAGGACAATGTCCCTAACGAACCAGTTATTTCGATGCATGCTTTGGAAGGGATTTCGTCACCTCAAACTCTCAAAATCAGAGGTTTTATTAAACATCGCCCAGTAGTAGTCTTGATTGATAGTGGAAGTACACATAATTTCATCCATCAAAAAGTCGCGGAAGCAGCGCATTGTTTTGTACGAGCAGTTTCTAACTTCCAAGTCCAAATTGCGGATGGGAGAACAATGAAATGTGAAGGCCGCTGCGAAAATGTCAAACTTTAAATGGGGGATTATCAGTTGAAGACCCACATGTTTGCCATACACATGGGAGGGTGCGACATTGTCCTCGATGCTGAATGGCTTCGCACTCTTGGGCCAATCACAATGGATTTGCAGGAATTATATATGAGTTTTAAGCAGAACAACTCCACACATACCCTCCGTGGACTCCAGGCGGGAGCTCCCTCTATCATCAGCTCGCATAGGATGGAAAAATTGCTAAAAAAGGGCCATCATGGAGTTATAGCTCAATTTAATGCCATCCAGGCAGTCGAAACCAAGTCTCTGCCGATTCATCCTGAGATGCAACATATTTTAAATAACCATCTGCCCGTCTTTGACAAGCCTCATGAGCTTCCACCCTCGAGAGGGGAACATGATCATAGCATCACCTTGGTTCCAGGGGCCCAACCCCCAAATGTGCACCCATACAGATATCCGTTCACCCAAAAGAATGAAATACAAAAAATAATCAAGGAACTTTTGGAAGTCGGTGTCATTCATCCCAGCATTAGTCCTTATTCATCACCGGTGGTCATGGTGCTCAAGAAAGATGGGGAGTGGCGGATGTGTCCAGACTTCAGGGCCCTCAATAAGTTGACAGTCAAAGATAAATTTCCCATCCCGGTGGTTGATGATTTGCTGGATGAAATCAATGGGGCTCAATTCTTCACTAAGCTGGATCTTCGCTCAGGCTACCACTAAATTCGCATGAAGGAAGTCGACATTCCAAAGACTGCTTTCCGAACTCATGAAGGCCATTATGAGTTCCTGGTCATGCCATTCGGTCTTTGTAATGCCCCATCTACTTTTCAGAGCCTTATGAACCACCTTCTCAAACCATATCTCAGGAAATTTGTCCTTGTCTTCTTCGATGACATCCTCATCTATAGTTGCACTTGGGCCGCACATCTTCAACATGTAGATCTACTCTTGCAACTGCTCCGCAAGCATAAATTATTTGTCAAGATGTCCAAGTGTTCGTTTGGCATGGAAGAAGTTGAGTATTTGGGCCACATTGTGGGGCTGAAGGTGTCAATGTGGACCCCAAAAAGATCCAGGCAATGCAGGATTGGCCTCAACCTAAGACCTTGAAGAGCCTGAGAGGATTTTTGGGTCTCACAGGCTATTATCGCAGTCCGCAATTATGGTAGCATAGTTAAGCCCCTCACTCAACTCCTGAAGAAAAATTCATTCTTTTGGAATGAGGACGCACAACAGGCATTTACAACTCTCAAAAATGCCATGTGTTCCACTCCAGTCTTAGCACCCTGACTTCACCAAATATTTTGTCATTGAATGTGATGCTTCGGGTACGGGTATTGGGGCGGTCTTAATGCAAGAAGGGCGACCTTTGGCCTTCACAAGCCAACAACTAAGTGGGAAGAATCTGGGCCAATCTACCTATGAGAAGGAAATGATGGCCATTTTACATGCAGTAGAGACCTGGCGACCTTACTTATTGGGGCGACGTTTCCAAATCCGCACAGACCATCACCGTCTTAAATATTTTTTGGAGCGACGCCTATCCTCCCCACAACAAAATAAATGGTTCGCCAAAATGTTGGGATATGATTATGAGATCATTTACAAGAAAGGGCAAGAAAATAGTGTAGCAGATGCATTATCTCGCCAATTTGAGGAGGGAAGTACCCTGCTAGCAATTTCCCTTCCCATTCCATAATGGATTGAAGAGGCTCGCAAGGAATGGTTTTCACATCCCGGGCTTTCCCAACTCATTTCTCAATTGCAGGCGGATCCAAATTCCACCAAGGGCTACTCGTGGCAGGATGAGATTCTTCACTACAGGGACAGAGTCGTAATATCACCAACATCCACCCTCAAAAGTCTCATTTTGGCATAATTGCACTCATCCCCCATTGCAGGACATTCAGGCTTTCAGAAGACGTATGCTCGCACCAGAAGATCATTTTTTTGGACAGGCATGAAAAAGGACATCCTCACTTTTGTAGCAGAATGCAATGTCTGTCAACGCCACAAAGGGGAGACCGTCAAAGCACCAGGCACATTACAACCGTTGCCCATCCCGGCAGCAATATGGACGGAGGTTTCTATGGATTTCATTACAGGTCTTCCAAAGTCAGGAAACAAGTGAGTCATCATGGTGGTTGTGGACAGACTTTCGAAGTATGCTCATTTCTGCGCCCTACCCCATCCGTTTACATCGACTTTGGTCGCTCAATCTTTCATGGATCAGATCTTCAAATTGCATGTCATGCCCACTTCTATTGTGTCCGATCGCGACCCGATCTTCACCAGTAATTTTTGGCAGGAACTCTTCAGGCTACAAGGCACCCAACTAAAACTCAGTACTTCTTATCATCCACAAATGAATGATAAAACGAAAGCCGTCAACAAATGTCTGGAAACCTACCTTAGGTGTTTCACTTCAGAAAAGCAACATCTTTGGCTACAGTGGTTACCTTTGGCTAAATGGTGGTATAACACCAACTATCATGCCACCACCAAAATGACTCCCTATGAAGCAGTATATGGTCAACTCCCTCCTTCCCTTACTTCTTATATCAAGGGGGGCTCAAAGGTACAAGCAGTGGATCAACTCCTACAAAACTGCGCAACCAAGCTCACCCATCTTAGAGAGAATCTTCATCAAGCTCAAAACCGCATGAAGCAACAGGTAGACCAGCATCGCTCAGAGCGCCAATTTCAAGAAGGGGATCAAGTCTTTTTGAGGCTGCAACCATATAAGCAAACATCACTCAAAGACAAGGGTTGTTAGAAACTATCTCCAAAATTCTACGGACCATATCAAGTACTTCAGCGCATTGGAGAAGTAGCCTACAAGTTGGCTTTGTCGCCAACTGCAAAAATCCATCCAGTTTTCCATGTCTCATGCCTCAAGAAAGTGATTGGGAACAATTGCAGAATTCAAACCAGTCTACCTGAATTGGATGAGGAAGGGTCAACCTGGCTCCAACCTGAACAGGTCTTGGACACATGAGAAAGGCATCCACGTGGCCGCATGATTAGGGAAGTTCCCGTCAAGTGGAAAGACACCTCTCCGGAAGATGCAACTTGGGAACTAGCGACTATTCTTCAGCAGTTTCCGCAGCTTCAGCCTTGAGGACAAGGCTATTCTTAAGGGGGAGGGCATGTTAGGGTCCCACCCTAACCCCCTTATTTATGTAGTGGGATCAAGTCATAGTAAAGAGTCAATAAAGCCCGTATTAATAATTGTAAGTGGTTAACCCGCAATTAATGATGGGACCACAGTTAGTTACAAATGGGCCATGGTATTAGATAGATGGTATTAATAAAACCCCTGGTATTGATCCATGGTATTGCATGTATGAGTCATATATAAAGGATAGATACTCCCTGCGAGGAGCATCGTGTCTTATTTTTGTATTGAGCTCTGCTCTATTGGAGGTTGCCCCCTCGAAGAGGCCAGTGAACATTACTTTTTGAATAATAAAATATTTGTTGTTGTCTCTCACTGTTCTATGTTCTGGGTATCTTTCTTCGCATATTCTGTATTTGGGTATCTTTTTGCAGGTTAAGAGCATAACACTAGCCAACCAAATTCCCTAACAGATATATTTTGGAATTGCATTCCATATTTTAGTCCATGTTGAGTTGTTATTCAAAGAGTGAGGATAGCATTCTTTCCAAGGTGCGAAAGATTTGGGCATTGAGCCCCATAATTACTTGCAACGAGATCTCTTGAGAAAAGGGGCAATCTATGAATAGGTGATCGATAGTTTCTTGATCCTTACAATAGAGAGGGAATCAATGTGGACCCATGATTCCTCTTTTTTCTAAGTTGTCCCTAGTGAGGGTTCTTTTGTGCATGAGAATCCAGCAGAAGAAGTTGATTTTTGGGAGACCAAATGGGTCCCAAACATGCTACCAAATCTTTGTAGTATGGATATGATGTTGTTGTTCTTGTAGGGCTACAAAACCTAGCCAGCTAAGTAAGCTCTGCACTTCCTGCAGCCCCACTTGTTCCTCGAATGGAGATGCACAGAAGCTAAACTAGTGAGTTTAGCTAATAATTGATGGAGTTGAGGGAGCATCCAATCAGGGGGCCGATGGAGGGCCCAGTTACTCCAGTTCCCTGCTAAATCCCATGTGCATATGTCAGCAAGTCTGTGGATACCTTTTTAGATGATCCAATTAAGAAAATCTATTATTTCCAGAGAAAGATTTAGGGGATGGAGTCCCATGATCATGTCTTCCCACAGTCTAATTCTTTTCCCATTTCCTGGAATTATGTAGAGCTGTTCTTTGAAGAATTTTCAGCCTTGGCTGCACAACTTCCACAGCGTGGTTCCTTTGTGGGAAGCTCCTTCTTCCATATTCTTTATTGAGAGTTTGTGCAGATATTTTTTAATTAGAACTTGACTTACAAGGTTTCTTTGGTTTGAGAAGATTTTCCAGAGGATCTTCCCTCCCATCGCCAGATTGGCCAACACAGGATCTCTTACCTAAAGTCCACCTTCAGATATTGGCCTTTTCACTATGTCCTAGCTTACTATATGGATTTTTTTTGGTTCCCCTTTCCTCCTTGCCATAGAAAATTTTGAATCAACTTTGCTAACTGTTCGGTGATCATTTTTGGAGCCAAAAGGAAAGAAGCCTAGTAGATAGGAAGGGATGAGAGAACTGAGTTGACCAAAGTGAGCTTCCCAACTGAGGTAAGCCACTGTCTGCCCCAAGCAGTCATTTTAGCCTTAATTTTGTTGATAATTTCCATCCAATGAGGGGCCTTAGTGGAACCCAAGGTTAAAGGCAGGCCAAGATACTTGAATTTTTCCCAAGAGGCATATCTGGTGAAGCCCAGGGCTTGGGCAATCTTGAGTATAGATTGTTGGTCTACCGCCCACCTGTACACTGCACTTTTTCTCTTGTTGACCATAGCTCCGGAGACTCTGCAGAAGCTTTGGATTACTCCACTGTAGGCTCTTTCTATTTTAATGGAGGCTCCTCCCATAAGGATAAAGTCATCGGCGAAAAAGGCATGATTGACTGGGTTTGTTCTGGGTATCACCCTCATGCCAAGAAGAATCCCGTTGAGCTTCTCATCTGTGAGGTTTCAGCTTAGAGAGTCTGCCATAAGAATATACAAGAAGGGGGACAAAGGGCAACCTTGCCTGATTCCCCTTGAAGCTTTAAAGTAGTTTGCTAGCCTGCCATTTACTTGAGGAGCTATCCAAGGTTCTCCAATGCATGCTTTAATCATTTTTACAAATTCAGAGTTGAAACCAAATGCATAAAGAACTTGGAGGAGGAAAGAGTGTCTTACTCTATCAAAGGTATTCGCTATGTCCAGTTTGATGAGAATACCTTTCTCTTTGCGTTGATGGATGGAATGGATGATTTCCTGCACCATTATCACATTGTCTAGGATATGCCTACCTTTGACAAACCCTCCTTGATTGGGATAGATGAGTTTGTCCAACATAGGCTTTATTCTATTAGCAAGTAACTTGGTGAGTATTTTGTAGGACGCATTGCAAGTGAGATTGGTCTGAATCTGTCGAATGTCTCCGGTTTGGCTTCTTTGGGAATTAGGGCTAGGAAGGTGGAGTTTGTGCTTCCTCCCACTTTGGCTTATCGTAGGAATCCTTTGATCATTCAGTACAAATCAGCCTTGACGATGTCCCAGCAGAGTTTATAGAAGTGTATTGAGAATCCATCAGGTCCTGGGGCTTTGTCTGGTTCCATCTTCCATATGACATTGCTAATTTCTTATTCAGTGAATGGCTTTAAGAGAGTTTCATTATCCTCCTTGTTAACCATCCTTGGAGCGTGCTTGAGGAAGTCGTGAGCTTCCTCATCATCTTCGCGCCTTCTTCTTTGAACAAATGCTTAAAATGAGACGTTGCCACCTCTTTTATCAGAGTTGTGCCTTTAAGAACAGTCCCTTTTGGCGAGGTGATCTCGGAAATGTGGTTTCTGGAGAGGCGGGTCCGAATTTTCTTATGAAAGAAGGTTGTATTTTTGTCTCCAGATGCAAGCTAGAGATTGTGTGACTTGAGTCTCAAATATTCTTCCGCTTCTCTAAATGTTCGAAGGGTGCTGATTTGGTGTTCTTGCTCACTATGAATTTATGCTCTGGTTATGACTTGAGTCTCCAGGCCCATTTGGAGATCCAGCGGCTGCTTTGTGCTCTGTTTTCGTTGGGTAGTGGGAGAGACTGTGGGCTTTTTTATCCATTGCTTCAGGGTTCTTTTGGTGGCTTTTATCTTTTTTCTCCCAAACTAACTGGGTGATCCAAACGCATGGATGGACCATGCCTTATTCACTGTATCCAAAAACCCTTCCCTGTTTTCCCATAGAGGGCAGAACCGAAAGGGGATTGGTCCCAAGTTTTCTTCTTCTTCCAGCAGAAGGAGGATGGGTTTATGGTCTGAGTTCCACTTTGGCAGAATTTTTGTGGAGATGATCATCTTTTCGGAGAGGAAGGAACTCTGAAGAAGGAATCTATCCAACCTGGCTGAGATATGCTCCTCCCGTATTCTGTTATTAGTCCATGTGTATAGTCCTTTTTTTGGCTTGAAATCTATTAAATCCCATTGTTGAATTAGGTTTTCCATTAAGGGAAGGAAGCGATCCCTGCTGTTGGTTCCTCCTCTTTTTTCCTTTAGGTCTAGGATTAGATTGAAGTCTCCGGCAATAATTATATTATTGAGGGAGTATGCTTCCAAAAAATCAGTCAGAGTTTGCCAACATTGTTCCTTTTCTGCATAGAGGATAGGTACATAGAGATTAAAGAGTGCAATGTTTATCTTACTTGATAGGTGTCGAAGTTCGGTGTAGATCCAGTGTTGCGTCTGAAAGGAGTTCTCAAGCAGGAATTTGTCAGACTCCCAAAGAGTGGCTAACCCACCGCATGTACCTCTAGCACTTACCACTTTTCCAGCTTTTGTTTTCCATTTTTCTTTGTTGAGTTCTAGAAGGGCTTCGCCTTCTATTTTAGTCTCTTGGAGCATGAGGATCTTGGGAAGTTCTGATTTTAATAGGCTCTTGACTGCTTCAGCTTTTGATGGGTTCCCTAGTCCTCTGCAATTCCAAGAGACTAATCGCATTATTTATTGGTAGGGGTTGGGGCAGCACCTCCCTTGGGAGGCCTGGTTCTAGTATTTCTACCGATAGACATCTCTATAGTGGCCTGGCTGCCTTGCATTTTTTGTCTCTCTGCTTCTTCTTCTCTAGCCTCTCTGTGAGATTTCCTCCCCACTCTTTTCAAGGGCCTCTCAAAAGTTTCATCTTCCGAGGATCCCAATATCTCAGGGGTATTCTTTCTTGTCATATTTTCATAGGTTGGGGAGCTAGAGGTGCCTTTTGGGGATGCAATTTAGACTGATTCCTCTTGCCTTTTGTTTTCTTCCATGTTATTTTCCTGTTGTTCATCCTCTTTATCTGCTGGGTCTTGGAATTTTTCTGGTGTGCTGAGTATATCAAAGGGGTTTGTTGATATGTCTGCTATTGGAGGGACTGAGCTTCCTTTTGCTTGGGTTTCGGGAGGACCAACCCTCCCAGTGGATATGAATTTCCCTTTTTTCCTGTTGCTTTGCTTAGTTGGCCCTGATTTCTGAACCTAAGTCCATTGATCTCCTTTCTCCTTCTCAGGTCCATCCTCTGATTTCTTTTTGCAATGCTTGGAAAAATTCCCATAGCCATGGCAGTGCCGGCATTTAAATGGGAGTTGCTTGTAGTCTAGGACTTGTATGTGTGTCCAGTCAGCCAGCGTGAGTTTAATGGCTTCAGGGAGACCTTCCTCCATGTCTACTTCTACACAAATTCTCGCACAGGAGTACTGGTCTCTTCTTTCTGCTCGGTCGTAAACAAGTAGGTGAAATAAACATGATACTAAAGTAGGAATTTCTGAATTATGAGACTTAGAAATTTCAACATGGTATCAAAGGATTGCAAATCATAGGAGGACTGAAGGCACCAACGTAATCAGAAGTATTTGCAGCAGTAGCAGTTGTCCCGAGAGACAGAGCTGCTCCTAAGCAAAAAGCAGCAAAGAAGGAGTGACACAAAGGGCATGTGTCATCATTTCAAGCTAGAGAGAGGGCCAACACAAAGGCAAAGAGAGGCAGAAGAGGCTCACGAAGAGCCATGTCATCCTACGTAGTCAGGTAGGCTTGACGTAGTGGGCCAGAGGAGTGATTAGCCTTTGTCGGGATTGTGCAAAGCTGGAAGGCTCAGTTTCTTCAGTTGCTGGGGCATAGGGAGCTGTGGGTAGATTGTGGATTAGGAAGCTGGTGGGGTGTTGTTGCTGTCAAAGCAGAAAAGTACCTAACGGGATAGAATCAAGGTAAAGGGAATCGCTGCATTGATGGATTTCTAGCCAAGAAATCCAGATCCTAGTTGCAGTTGCAAAGAGGAGCGGATCGACAGTTGGCAGGAAGATTTCCAGCAAGGAAATTAGGACTTAAACAGATATTTCCTAGAGGGAAGTCGAATCTCAGAGGGAGTCCATGGAGGAGACGAGATGGCAATGAACAAACTGAGGATGAGGATAGGTTGGATGGAGCCTCCAACTTTGCCATCTAAAAGGCCAAGATCCTATATGTTCTGGATAGACATTGCATCAAGGGTTTTGCCTTGAGAACTCTAGCTATCCTAGTCAACCCAGATGATAACGAGAAGTATGAGGATGCAATGGCAAAGACAAAGTGCATAATCCTTGATGGGTCAAGGATCATGTAGTACCATATATTGCCGAGAAGAACACAACAAAGGAGATGCGGGATACTTTGATGACATTATATCAGGGCACTTCCGTGCAGTGGAAGATGATATTAGAGAATCACTTGTGGTCATATCAGATGCAGAAGGGGGAGCAGATAGATCTATACCTCAGCAGTTTGCAAGAGATTTGGGACCAATTTACTTCCATAGGGGCCACACCGGATCAAGAGTTCATGGTGAGGACTGCCCTGAATACAGTCTCCGAGGATTGGGAAACATTTGTCCAAAGCATTTTGGGCATATTTAATCTTCTAGGAAGGGAAGAAATGTGGGCAGCTCTTCACCAAGAAGAGATCAAATGGTTGACCAAGGTGGGGAGTAGCAGCAAAGGGGGTCGAATCAAGAAAGAGTAGGAGGAGGATGCAGCTCTGGAATCTACGAGACAACATGGGAAGAGGAATAAGAAGGGCATCTCCAAGGTAAAGTGCTTCCATTATGGGGAGTTGGGTCATTATGCAACCCAGTGTCCCAGGAAGAAGAATAAGGGAGAGGCTTTTGAATCTAAGGCAGCTCCGGCTAAGGCAAAGAAAGAGTCGAGATGGATGACGATTGTGCCATGAGTGCTCGTGCACCTCTAGAGAAGAGGTGGCGTGACATCGAGCTGTAGTAAGGAGGACTACAGAAGATGAGGGGCAAGATCCTTGAGGTACCCAAACTCTTGGATCATCTCCGGCTACGGAGCCCCGAATGACAGTAGCAGGATGACGAATGTCGGTAGAAGCAAGATGTGATGGAGCGACGAGGTAGTGATAGAGTGTAGAGGTCTGTAGCAGCACAATGGGGGTTGCAACAGTGCGAGAGGAACAAAGGTGGTTGTAGCAGTGCGAGAGGCACAGAGGTGCTTGCAGCAGTGCAGAGGCAGCACAAGATAGCAACAAAGGTAGCTTCAGCATCAGGAGGCTTCCGGAATGACAAGGATGTTAGTATTTGGGTAGATATGTTACTTACTTCTCAGTAATTGGGTTGCAATGCAGAAGTTAGCAATGGAAGTGCTATGGGCAACGTGGGCAACATTTGAGAGAGAGTTGCAATGTAGATGCATTGTTGGGAGGAGGACCAACAACAACACAGATGCAGAGGGAGCTGCAGTACAAATGTAGCAGTGGCAGTGGAAGATCCGTGGGAAGCAGTGAAGGAAGCAATAATGCAGTGGATGTTGGGCAGCAATCCAAGCATTAACACATGTATTGGTGCGGAAGGATCAGTGTGATGTTCAATGGTGGAACATTACTAGAGCACATTCCTCGCTAAGAGGGAGTGTTGATTTGTGGTAGCATCAGATGTGCTCTAGCCATGAAAATTGGTAGAGAGGCTAAAGCACATGAGATCTCCAAGACCCAGAAATGGTTTTGGAAAATTCCATCCAGTTAGAGAGATATTGAATTAATTAATATTTTTAATGGAGTTCCTAAGTCTAAACTTAGGAAAATTAAAATATTATTGGGTATTAATATAAAACTGGGTGATCTCTGGTCCTCAAGGCAGCTTTGTGGAGGGCAGACACATTCTCAACAATGTCATCCAAGTCCAGGAGACAATCCACACCAGCGTGAAGCGAAATGAGAAAGGTATGTTGATTAAATTAGACATGGCAAATACGTTTGATAGAGTCAATCGCTCTTTTCTCATTAAGGTACTCCTCACCTTTGGATTCTCGCCTCATTTTGTTCAGCTTATTAATGCTTGCATAAATAACCCCTAGATTTCCCCCCTGGTCAATGGCCGCCCCTCTAATTTCTTCCAAGCCCGGAGAGGCATCAGGCAAGGATGCCCCCTCTCCCCTTTCCTGTACATTATAATGGCAGATTCCCTCAGTAGAAGGCTCACAGCTGAAAGAACTCTTGGCACTCTTCCTGGACTCAAATCATCCTCTGATGCAGTACCCTAGAACCATGCTCTCTTTGCCGACGACTTACTTCTCCTCAGAGGTGCGTCACTCAGAATCGCCAAAGGCTTCGATTCAATCTTGAAAGGCTACTGCAGGGTCACAGGTGCTCTCATCAATGAAAAAAAGAGCGAAATTTATAGTTGGAACACAGGTCAGCAAGAGACCAACAACATTGCGGCAATCATGGGATTTAGAGGACATGCCAATTGGGAGTGAATTAAATACCTCGACCTTCCAATTATCAATGGTGCCAATAGGAGAATGCTCTGGACAGATATAATATGTAAAATTAAATCCAAGATAGAAGCGATGGGAGGCTATTGGCTTACCAAAGGAGGGAAAACAATCCTAATCAAAACTCAGCTATCTGCGTTCCCAATTTATCAGGCCGCCTTCATGCTGGCCCCCAGGAACGTCACGGAGCAGATTACAAAATTGCTACGGGATTTCTTATGGCAAGGGGGGAGAGGGAATGAAAATAAAATGCATTTAGTCTGTTGGGATATGGTCAGACGGCCGACAGCAGAGGGAGGCCTTCAAATCCGAGACCCCTCACTCGTAAACCTTGCGATGGGTGGGAAATTACTTTGGAAAATGGCCAGCGAACCAAACCATCAGATCAACAATACGATGATGTCAAAATACTCCCGAAATTCCACATACAGAGGCTTGCAGTTCGATTCCTCTGCCATTGGCACGCAGATATGGAAGCTATGCTGTAAAAGTAGCAAATTTTTTAATCAGCACCTTTACAAAGTGCCTGAAAACGGCAAACGAATCAACATCTGGAACGATAGAATAATGGGGAATGACCCATTGGAAGAAAATGAAGCCATAGCGGATATCAGAGAGTGGCTGTTGCATGCAGGTAAAACCAGACTTTATGACATTTCGAGCTGGGACAGCAGAGGTGAATGGGCCGGTTGGGATATCAATGGTATCCCAGATTGGCTAATACCACAAAAAAACCGTCTTATTGATTTGCTGGAAGGATCCTCTCCCGAGCATCGGCACATAAGAGACAGCTGGGCGTGGGGAAAGATTGGAACATATACCACAGCAGCAGGATATAAAGCTCTCCAGAGTCCAAGAAACAGCAGTCATGCCCCAGCCTTCCGGAAGTCTGTTTGGGACAATCTAGCTCTTCCCAAAGTGACTTCTTCTTTTGGACGTTGGTGCACAACAAAATTCTCATTGGCGACAATCTAGAGAAAAGGAATATTGTAGGACCACACAGGGGCGAGTTATGCAGAAGCTACTCTGAAACAGCCCAACATTTATTCCTAGAGTGCAAATTTTCCAAGGAAGCGTGGGAGCACGCCCTTTTGGACCTACAGATTCCAGCGTTTCCCCAAAATACAGTAGCAGAACTGTTTGCCTCCTGGAATAATATCTACCCCCACAACATCCCCAACAAATCCTTCTGGAAAAAAATTTGGACAACAATTCCAAAATTCGTTTGTTGGTAGATATGGTTGGCACACAATGATCAAATATTCAATGGAAACAGGAACACTCTTCTTCAAGTTGCAGCCAAAGCTAAAGCATTGCTCTTGGAAGCAGCGCAACAACAGTTTCATAAAGAAGATCCATTGCTCCTTCCCGAAGAAAGGAGATGGCTCTGTCCACTTGAGCCTTCTCCCCGTAAGCTCCATCCCGTCCCTCAAACAGTTAATCCGGAGTGGAGAATAAGAGAAATTGAGGAAAGTTTCACAAATTGGTGGAAATCCAAAAATCTCACCACCATCTTTTTTGACGGAGCCTCCAAAGGAAATCCCAGGAATGTTGGAGCTGGAGGGGTCATTTACTCTCCGGACAGCAACTCAAGAGACAACTTTTATTGGGGTCTAGGCCAGAAATCTAATAATCAGGCAGAGATCTATGGTCTACTCAAAGCTTGTCTAATAGCAAGAGAAAAGGGAGTCAAAGATTTCCAAGCCTTTGGTGATTCAGAGATCCTAATCAAAAAGTTAAATAGTGAAGTTCTTTTCAACAATGCAAGCCTTAACAAACTGTTGGGAAGATTGAAAAGAATCATCCAAGAATTCACTTCCTATAAATTCTATCACATTCTTAGAAACCTGAATGGCGAAGCAGATCAAATGGCGAACAAAGGATGCCTGCTCATAAAAGGACAGTTGTTTATCAATGGCGAAAACTTCCACCAAATTCCCTTAAAAGTCTATAATTCACAAGCAGAATAAGCTTGCTGTTTTCTGTGTAAACGGGGCTGCCTCGGCAAAGACCCCACCTCTTTTATTCAAATAAATAAAATCCTACAGCCGTTACAGTTAATATATATATATATATAAATGGGTGAGAATATTCTAAATGACATGGATCAAGCCAAATCTAATCTTAGCTGTTGATTAGAGACTTAATCTCGGCCGTTGAAGACTCACCAAGAAAAGTATAAGAGGAGGCTTGAGGGTCAGTTGGAGATACACCAAGATTGATCAGTTAGTTTGATTTTCTGGAGCGGGGTTTGCTGAGAAAATTTGAACAAGTGATCTAAGTTGTAGTGAGGGGCAGTGAGTACATAGCAGAGAGGTAGAGATAGTGCAAGAGGGTCACCGTAGTGACTAAGAAGGCTACACAGATGTGTGGGTGACGCAGAAGACTAGAGAGATGAAGCAGAGAGGCAGAGTGCTGGCGCAGGGGGTTCCAGAGCTACGCATAGGCTAACAGGGTTGATGCAGAGCCTTAGAGAAGTGCTAGAAGGATTTTTGTGAGGCAAACTAGTGCTGAAGAAACTGAATATCTACTTCTGAGAAGAGGTATTACTGCCGTGTAGAAACCTCTGTTGGTTTTGCCAATTTGGCACCCTAGTTGTACTAAAGAAATCTACATAATAATAAAAGCCTGAGAACTGTTGCACCGATTTTCCCAAGTTGGGTTTTTCCGGGGACGATTATCCAAGAATAACGATGTGCCTTGTGTGTTTGTTTATTATTTCAATTGATGATCTGTATATGATTTGAGACTGCATTTGTGTTTATTTTCAGTATTTATATGGATAAATAACTTGTTAAGGAATAAACAAGTAGGTGAAATAAACCTGATAATGCAGTAGGAATTTCTAATGTGTCAGACTTAGAAATTTCAACATAATACCATTCAACAATGCACAAACTTGAAGAGAATAGACAACAAATTTTTAGGTGGAAACCCTTCCAGGAGAAAAACCACCAAACATTTCTTAATATTTGTCTTCAAAAGATTTACGTAAATTAGGAAGCTCCAAATTTTAAGATTCTTTGCTCCAACCCCCTAGTTTATAGGCTCCAACACCTTGGTTTACCAACTCGAACTAGAAGGACACTCCAATGTGCCCTGCTTTAGCACCCTATTCACCAACTGCAATTGGAAGGACGCTCCAACGCCCTGTGCAGGCTCCAACCCACTATTGGTATTATGATACAGGTGTTGTCCTTGATGGCAACTCACTCATATGACAGTCCACAGTGCAGTAGGTTAACAACAAAGGATTACAGATCAGACTCCAAAGAATGAAGGAAGAGAGGTATACACAAGTTCACTTTGTCCAAGAAGCGTATACACGCGGATTAACAGAACAAAAGGAGCGTATAACATATACACGCACTTTCACAGGAGGAAAAGCGCGTACATGTTGGAAAACCAAGATTTTGGTCAAAGGTATTTGGTCCAAGGTATTGACCCTAGGTATTTGGTCCAAGGTATTGGTCCTAAGTGGTTTTGGTCCAAGGTATTGAGAAAGGCCTAAGAGTATATAAGGAAGAGAATATCATTAGGCCATGTGTGCAAGCAACAATATTATAAGGAATACTTCTATCTGATGTATATTTTATGTTGCAAGGTTATGTTTGGGACTAGATCTGAAATATTTATGTGCACCTTGAGTGCAATGTTGGGTCAGGATCATGAGACGTGAAATGACTTATTCTTGAATGATATGATATTGGTTGAGACTAGATCTGATGTTTTTGCGCCTATTTTATTCGTTATCTATCAAGATCTAGGTTTGTCTAAAGTCTGGAATTGTAGCAAAATTCTAAGTCAATATTTGCAGATCTGTACACAGCTTCGTCTTGGCCAAAGAGCATATACATGCAAGAGTATCCAGTCTAAAAATTCATGAAACATGGTCCCTGGTGGAAGAGTGGAGTTTTCTGTAGGCTGGCACCTACACACTAGTAAACATATTGGCTAGTACAAGAGCTAGGGGGTTGTAGCTCCATTCTAGTAGAAGCTGGAGAACGAGAGAAGGTTGTAATCTTCTGCAGGTAGAAGCCTACGTACTGGTATGAGTCTGCACCAGTACAAGATTGTAAATATATTTTCTTATTATTAAAGAAGACAGAGATGACAACACAGGTGGTTTTTACCCACATTGGGTTTCCACCTTACATCTTGGTGTTCATATGTGTTACTTATGTATGATGCTTTATTTTGTTTTTATTGCACTGACTAATAAATCTCGGATATACCAGTTTAAGCTCAACACATGATAAATTGTCTAAATCACAAGTTCTTTGGATATCTGTTGGTTTCTTAAATCACAGTCGCGTGTACACGCTAGTTCACTTCACTAAAGTAGCGTATATAAATCTATTTGGGAAATAAAATTATTGTTTGATAATACTGATTCACCCCCCCTCTCAGTGTTATTTCCAACAATTGGTATCAGAGCAGGTCCTTCAGAAGAAGCTTGATTGCTTGAAGGGAGATCCATCAACATGAATAATCAAGAAAGCATGGGATCCATCAGACCGCCAATCTTTGATGGAAGCAACTTTGTTTATTGGAAAATAAGAACCACAACCTATCTACAATCGCTTGGAACAGATGTCTGGGAAATTGTGGAAGGAGGATATACATTTCCAACAACAATTCCTATAGATGTGGCAGGTAAAAAGCAATATGAAACCAATGCCAAAGCTGTCAATACTTTATTGGGAAGTCTGTCACAATCAAAGTTTGTCAAAGTCATGCAGCTCAAATCAGCTAAAGAAATATGGGACAAAATCGTTCTGAGCTACAAAGGAGACTCTCAGGTAAAACGTGCTAAGCTTCAAACTCTCAGAATTCAGTATGAAACTCGTAAGATACATAGTGATGAAAGTATAGCTAGTTACTTCTTACGTATAGATAAGGTTGTTAATTGTATGAAGAATCTGGGTGAAGAAATAAAGGAAATTACCTTAGTCGAGAAAGTTTTGAGATCCTTGTTTGCTAAATTTGAATCAAAAGTGTTTGCCATAGAAGAAAAACAAGATCTGCAGAATATCACTATGATACAGCTTCACGGAATCTTAACTGCCTTTGAGATGAGAAAAGGAGGACCATCAGATATGAGAGAAGCCGCATTTAAAGCTTCAACAAAAGGAAAGGAAGAACATAATGAATCAGGACATATTTCAGAAGAAGAAGATGAGGTAAACTTTGTCAAGAAGCTTCAACGGGGTTCTGGAAGGTTTATAGGTAAGCTACCCTTCAAATGCTTTGCTTGTGGCAGAGTCGGTCATTATGTTGCCAAATGTCCTCATAAAGATAAATATGAAAAAGGAAAGGAATATGCAAAAGGGAAAAGAAAACAAGTTGTGAATAAAAGGAGTTACTATACTCGTGAAGATAACAATGGTTTATCTAATAGTGATGAAGATGAAACTGTACAAGACTATAGACTTCTTATGGCTTATGATAGCAATGATTTTTGGGATAGTTTAGAAGAGGATAGTGATGGTTTATCTAATAGTGATGATTATAGACTTCTCATGGCTTATGACAATGATAATTTTTGGGATGCTTTAGAAGAGGAAGACCTTCATGAAGAAATCTCTAAACTCAAAATCTGTTTAGAAGAAAATAATATGATTATAGATACCTTGACATACCAACTTGCTGAAAAGGAAAAACACAATGAAAAACTAGAATGTGAAATTGTGGGTCTAAGAAAGGATCTTGAGAAAACAAAATCTCTCAATCTTAGATTTGCTAAAGGATCAGAAACTTTAAATGAAATTATCAAAGTTCAGCGTTCTCCTCTGATAAAGATAGGTCTTGGATATACTGAAGAAGCATCTCAATCACAGAAGCCGTCAACCTCCACCAAAAGCTATCTTGATGCAGCAAAGACCAGTGAACAATATGACAATCGTCAGCAAAGGCATAAAGCTGATCACCAGGTAAATCATACTCAATTTACTCCAAGGATGAATAGAAGCCACAACCAACCTCAGGCAAATCATACTCAATTTGCTCCAAAGATGAATATCAATAGAAACTACAATCACCAAGTTAATAGATTCGATAGTCGCAGGAACTTCTTTAATGGGCAATGTTTTTCATGTCATAATTTTGGGCACAAAGGTGCTCAATGCATTGCTTACAAAACCATCATGACTATATAAGCACAAAATCAAAGGAATGGAATAGGGATCAAGAGAAGTTCCTATAATAACTTTTCTCCTCTTGAAAATGAAATAGAATGCTCAATCTGTAACAACTTTGGTCATGAAGAATTTGATTGCAGGAGAAAATTTCGGCAAACATCTCAAAAGGAGCAAATGCCATTAAATCCCAAGGTATGGAGAAGGAAAGAATCTCAAACAGAAAGTTGTTACACAGTAATTTATCACTGCCTTCCTGTCAGTCACCCTGCTGTGTCCAAGAAGTCACAATCACTAAGTGTTTGATCCCTGAACTGGCTAAAAACCCATTTTTCCAAAGTTTTGTGCATCAGCGCGTCTGTTCCTAAAATAACCGCGATGACCAGCGCCCCACAGTCTATTTCGTGCGCTGCCATCGCGGAAGAACATCACTTTTCCGCGATGACACACAGCGCGGCTTTCACGTGTCCTTCCGCGCTGACATGGCTTGTTCAGTTATTGTCATGTGCTGACAGCGCGGCAGTCTCCATATAATCCGCGCTGATCCAGTTTGGGCGAATTTGTTCAAACAACCAGCCTTCCAGATCTCTCCAGGCTTGGTTGTTAGCTTTGTGAATGTCGACTCCCTTCTATGGCATGTCTGTTCGACCCTTTGCAACTACTCCCCTTGAAGATAAGCTCATCCTTCCACCTTTTTAGGAGACTCCTTCTCCTATATAAACTTCCACCATTACCATGAGCAGCTGGTTAGAAACTAGCTAGACTTAGCTCGGATTGTACAGAGCTTGTAGTGCTCAGATTGCTGCTATAAGTGTGGTGTGTTAGGAGTGGAAGTGATTGATTGCTTTGGGAAGTTTGTTTGTGACATTTGTGTGAGAGAGAGAGAGTTGTTTGTCTTGGGAGAACCATCCTCAAAGGTGAATGCTTGAGATACATGCTGACTGATCCCTCCTGAGGAGTTTACCGACGTCAGAACATTTGGTTGTACTCTTCTCTATTCTGATTAATAATAGATGACTGCTATTATTGTTCCATTCCCGTTTGTTTATGCAATGGATAAATGTGAATTATGTCTTTTCTGACTGGCATATAGTTACTTTTACTAGATTTTACGCTTGCGTTTGCCTTCTCTTCGTGTGTGCAGGTGTCCGTTCGCGGGGATCGCGGAGGACTGTGACCAGCTGAAGCGAAGGAGCGAAGGAAACGTCTCTTCGTCACACGACAGCGCAGGAATCCAAGTAGGTGCTCTTTACTTCTTGTTTAATTGTAACTAGGAACATGCGTGGCAGCATTGTGTGATTGTTGCTAGACCCCTATTGGGCTAGTAGGGATCGCCTCTATCCGTAGAGGGGATTTACCTTCCCAACAATGTGGTATAGCCTTATATGCAGAAGGACAAGAAAATGAGTGGTACATCGACAGTGGATGCTCCAAACACATGACAGGTGACAAAGAAAAGCTTCACTCATATAATGCCTTAGAAAAGGAAAAGAATGTCTCATTTGGAAATGACACTCCTGCTGTCATAAAAGGTAAAGGTTTTGTTTTCTTGAAAGAAAATGTTCAAGTTGGAAATGTTATGTATGTAGACGGTTTAAAGCATAACCTATTAAGTGTCAGTCAAATGTGTGATCAAGGAAATGAAGTGGTGTTTTGATCAAATGGATGTGTTGTTCATGAGCTTGATACAGGAGAGACTGTGATCAAAGGTACAAAAACTCCAAACAACTTATACATACTCAAGGGAGGACAACAATAGTGCTATATAAGCAAAAATGATGAAAACTGGCTGTGGCATAAAAGATTGGGACATCTAAGATTTTCTCAAATAAGAAAAGCATGCAGACTCAAGGCTGTTCGTGATCTTCCAGATATTAGCATCCCAGAAAATACAGTATGCAAACCATGTCAAATCGGTAAGCAAACTAGATTTCACTTCATGGAAAAAGAAGGGTCAATTAGTAAGCCTCTTGAACTTGTCCATACTGATTTATGTGGACCATCAAGGAAAAGGTCACCTCGTGGAGAAGAATACTTTATTTTGTTCATTGATGATTTTTCCAGAATGTGTTGGATAGGTCTTCTAAAGCATAAAGATGAAGCATTTGAAAAGTTCCAAGCCTTCAAAGCTTTGGTTGAAAATGAATCAAATCGAAAAATCAAATGCCTTAGATCCGATTGAGGAGGAGAATTTACATTGGATGAATTCTTTGACTTTTGTGAACAACATGGAATAAAAAGGCAATTCTCCACCGCAAGGACTCCTCAGCAAAATGGTGTGGTAGAAAGAATGAATAGAACAATTCAACAAATGGCTCGAGCTATGCTAGATGAATCTGGAACTCTTGCAACCTTCTGGGATGAAGTTGCATTCACTACCGTAACTATTCTCAACAAAGCAAATGTTCGGGTAAATAGAATTCAAACTCCACATGAACTTTGGTATGGTAAGACTCCTACTGTAAAATACTTTAAAGTTTTTGGAAGCAAATGTTTTTTCAAAAGGACTGGTGAAAAACTTGGTAAGTTTAAACCCAGAGCAGATGAAGGTATTATTCTTGGTTATTCTTCCGGAAGTAAAGGATATAAATGTTATAATAAAAGACTTGGAAAAATTGTTGAAAGCCTTGATGTTGTAGTTGATGAAGCATGCAAAAATCCATAATAGATAAAATCAACAGAAGATTATGACAATGAAGAAGATGGAGATTATTCCCACATCAAATCAAAATCATATTGAAGAAGAAACCAATCAAGCACCAGAAGAAGAGATAATGGTAGAAGAAAAGACTCCGTCCAGGTATGTTCAGAAAAATCATCCAGAAACTAAAATTTTAGGGGAAAAAGAGGCAGGTGTACAAACAAGAAGATCTATTACAGGGACCTCAAGCTATATAGCATTACTATCCTCCACCGAACCTCAAAATGTAAATGAAGCATGCAAAGATGAATGTTGGGTCAAGGCCATGGATGAAGAACTTGAGCAAATTGAAAAAAATGATACTTGGGAATTAATTCCTAGACCTCATGATAAAAATATTATAGGAACTAAATGGATATTCAAAAACAAGCTGAATGAAAATTGAGAGGTCATTAGAAACAAGGCCAGACTTGTTTGTAAAGGATATGCTCGACAAGACGGTATAGATTTTGAAGAAACTTTTGCACCTGTTGCTAGACATGAAGCCATAAGGTTGCTTCTTTCTCTTTCTAGCTTTCAGAAATTCAAAGTATACCAAATGGATGTAAAATCAACCTTCTTTAATGGAGATTTAGAAGAAGAAGTTTATTGAACAGCCAGAAGATTCATTCTTGGAAATGATGCAAAACTTGTATGCAGACTCAAAAAGGCTCTCTATGGTCTGAAACAGGCTCCAAGGGCCTAGTATTACTGCCTTGACAAATATCTACACCAACAAGGTTTTACAAAAGGTTCAACAGATAACAATCTATATACAAAGATTGAAACTGTAAATTGCTAATTATTATTGTTTATGTTGATGATATCATTTTTGGTAGCAATGAAGAATCCATGAGTCAGAATTTTGCTTTAGTAATGTAGCAATAATTTGAAATGTCCTTGCTTGGTGAACTTACCTATTTTCTTGGTCTACTAGTTCAACAAAATAAAGCTGGTATTTTTCTTTCACAAACCAAATGTCTCAAATAGATCTTGAAAAGGTACGGAATGGAAGATTCTAAACCTGTATGTACCCCAATGGTAATAGGATGCAGTCTCAGCTCGAATGATGAATCAACAACAGTACATCAACCAACTTACAGATCCATGATTGGCAGTCTACTTTATCTAACATGTACCCGACCTGACATCATGCACGCAGTAGGAATAGTTGGAAGATTCCAAGCAAATCCAAAGGAATTACACCTTCAGGCAGTCAAAAGAATTTTCAAATATCTTCAAGGAACTCAGGACTTTGGTTTATGGTATCCTAGAGATGCAGATCTTAACCTTCATGGATATATAGATGCAGATTGGGCAGGAAGTGTTGATGATAGAAAAAGCACTAGTGGTGGTGCATTCTATATGGGTTCCAGGTTAGTGTCTTGGTTCAGCAATAAACAAGGTTCAATTGCTTTATCTACAGCTGAAGCAAAATATGTGGCTGCTGCATCTTGCTGCACACAACTACTATGGATGATGCAAACTTTACAAGACATTCAGATCACATGTACTCCACCCATCTCCATTCTATGTGATAATACAAGTGCCATCAATATTTCAAAGAATCCAGTCATGCACTCCAAGACCAAGCACATATCCATCAAGCACCATTTTGTACGTGAATAAGTGCTTGAACAAAAGGTCAAATTGGAGTATGTCCCTCCAAAGAATAGGTTGTTGATATATTCCCTAAACCACTGCCCAGAGAAACATTTGAATATCTCATACAAAAGATGGGAGTAGTTGCTGCATCATCTTGCTGTTAAATCCATTTTTTTTAGAGAAAGGTTATTATACGCGTGTTTCATGAAGTATAGTCGCGTACACATACGAGTTTCTGTGGGTGAAGGAGCGTATATGTTTTTCAGACAGGAAAAACAGTGGGGCAGGCTCTGATATGGATGCTCTGTCTGATGATGATGATTATAGTATATCGATATGCTTCTTTCATTAATTTTTGTCTGACTGACAAAGATGCCTTGATCATTGACTTGTTAACAATGCACATGTAGCACAGGTTCAGGGGGAGCATTAGCCTTCACGTGCATTCTGCATTGTTGGCATTGTGGTTGCTAAGTCCAGCTATGGCTTCAAAAATTTATACCATTTGTTGCTTAAGTCATGTAAAAGTCTAGGGTGTGATATGTCTTCTCATACATTTGAATGAGTCCTCTTGGACAAATGATGTAATTTGTATCCCCACTTTGCATGGGATGGATAATGTAATTTTTATTATATTTTTGTCATGTATAAACAATTGGTATATCCCCACTTGGTTGGTGGATGAGTCAAATCTGGTGTATCCCCACTTGGTTGGGAGATTGATGTATGTATGAGTCATTGGTGATAGGAAGGTCATACTCACCTAGTTGAGTTATAGAGTCATGTTATTCCTGCAGTTTCTGCATGTGCTCAGGGGTAGCATGGACCTCGCATGGACGGTTTAGTACATCTCAACATAGGGGGAGCTTAATCAAAGAATTCAACATATACTCAGGGGGAGCATGGAAAACATAATGTGAATATATTGGTCCGCCCTTTGCCCTTGATGACAAAGGGGGAGAGTGACTTGGTGTTGTTTTTGCCATCAAGTCCAAAGGGGGAGATTGTTGGTATTATGATATAGGTGTTGTCCTTGATGGAAACTCACCCAGATGACAATTCACAGTGCAGCAGGTTAACAACAAAGGATTATAGATCAGACTCCAGAGAATGAAGAAAGGGAGGTATACGCAGGTTCACTTTGTCCAAGAAGCATATACACGCGGGTTAATAGAACAAAAGGAGCGTATAATGTATACACGCACTTTCACAAGAGGAAAAGTGCGTACATATTGGAAAACCAAGATTTTAGTCAAAGGTATTGACCCTAGGTATTTGGTCCTATTAGTCCTAAGTGGTTTTGGTCCAAGGTATTGAGAAAGGCCTAAGAGTATATAAGGAGGATAAGATCATTAGGCCATGTGTGCAAGCAATAAGATTCTAAGGAATACTTCTATCTGAAGTATATTTTATGTTGCAGGGTTATGTTTGGGACTAGATCTGAAATATTTATGTGCACCTTGAGTGCAATGTTGGGTCAGGATCATGAGACGTGAAATGAATTATTCTTGAATGATCTGATATTGGTTGAGACTAGATTTGATGTTTTTGCGCCTATTTTATTTGTCATCTATCAAGATATGGGTTTGTCTAAAGTATGGAATTGCAACAAAATTCTAAGTCAATATTTGCAGATCTGGACGCAGGTTCATCTCGGCCAAAGAGCGTATACATGCAGGAGTATTCCGTCTAAAAATTCATGAAACGTGGTCCCTGGTGGAAGAGTGGAGTTTTCTGTAGGCTGGCACCTAGGTACTAGTAAAGATATTGGCTAGTACAAGAGCTAGGGGTTTGTAGCTCCCTTCCAGTAGAAGCTGGAGAACAAGAGAAGGTTGTAACCTTTTGCAGGTAGAAGCCTGCGTATTGGTATGAGTCTGCACCAGTACAAGATTGTAAACAGATTTTCTTATTATTAAAAGAAGACGGAGACGACAACTACAGGTGGTTTTTACCCACATTGGGTTTCCACCTTATATCTTGGTGTTCATATGTGTTACTTATGTATGATGTTTTATTCTGCTTTTACTGCACCGACTAATAAATCTCTGATATACTGGTTCAAGCTCAACACATGATAAATTGTCTAAATCACAAGTTCTCTAGATATATGCTGGTTTCTTAAATCACAGTCGCGTGTACATGTTAGTTCACTTCACTGAAGTAGCATATATAAATCTGTTTGGGAAATAAAATTATTGTTTGATAATACTGATTCACCCCCCCTCTCAGTATTATTTCCAACACCCGCCTTAACACCACCTTGCCACCCTAATCCACCGACAGACCATGTTTCACAATTCTCATACTAGATGCACCTATGCTTAATAACAATATAACATCTAATAGTGTGTTTCCTTTTGTCATTTTGTAGTACTAGCACAAAATCATCAGCAAATACAATAACTTCTTTTGTTCAACGATCAAACCCTAAATGTCAATGCAAATTTTGTACTTCAACTTCTGCAGCTGAAACCCTAGCTTCACAAGTGTGACTAATACTTCTCATAAAACAAAAATCACAATCACAACAATCAATGTTGTCTCTACTTAAATGACATCAACTTGTCATCCAACATATAACACCGTAGACCCTGGGACTTAAGAGACAATAACCCTGCTTAATAGACCATACCCAATATAATAGTTGTAAAACCCTAACACTAATCAACAAAGGCAATGCCAAATTTGTTCAATGTACTGTCAACATATTGTCCTCTATCTCATACTCATCAAAATCTAAACCCTAATAGCAACATAGATCAATATAATAGTGTCAAGATCAAATATCGCAAGTTTTCTGCGTCATATTAAGTCGAGCCTTAGTTTTTAGCACAATGTCATTGCCTTAATAGTTGTCCCAAATTGTGTATATTGTGAAGATGCCAAAACCCTAGCAACATCAAGTTTCCAAACCTTAATTGGTCTCTGTTCTAGTAAACCAAATCATAAATCCCTAGTTTTTTCCCAATAGTAAACACATACTCAATCTCAACACAATATACTTATCATCAAAACTACCAAAACTTAGCAACATAACCTGGGCAATCCACAATCACTGCTTAATACAATCAATGTCAACTTATTCATTGTCATCATTCCAACAATCATTAGCCCTTTGCAATAAATAGACTCATCATGTAAAACATTAGCAACAATACTCTATTATGATTATAACAATACAAATATTTCCTAAGAATATATATATATATATATATATACTCGCTCAAGCTCAATATATCTGTACGTTATAAGCAATAACAATAACATAATACTTATATATGCTATCTCACATATCTATACACCACTCTGTTAAGGTTGCACTTTGTTAGCATGCACTGATATATAGTCTGCTCATAAGCGCACTAGCTTTAAGTCTTCTTTTCATCGCACTGTCTAGGGTCAACTTAGTTCATCGTAGAGAAAGAAAGAAATTATTTTAACTTCCACGAGGCTAAAGATAGCCTATGGGATAGATTGCTTCTTTATCTGCTTGATGTATTCAACCCTTTTTATGTGAAGCTTCAAAATAAATGCTCCCAGCTTCTTGACAAACCCCTCGCTAAATAGATTATCCCAAGAGCTAGCTACCAACATATTTGCATAACTTTCCATGTTGTCTTTAAAGGCCTCACATTCTAAAATGAAATGTTTTTCTGTTTCCACTTTTCCAGAAGAACAAAAAATGCATCCTCTTTCCTCCCACACTTCCTTTGGCCTTTTCCAGCGCCCTGTTTCACAACGGAGTTGATGAGAATTAGTTATTAATTGAGCAATAAGAATTTTGGCTCTCCAATAGATATTAGCCTCTATGTATGCTTTTCGTTGATGACTATGAGTGGGATTAAACACTTCCATATAGTAATTTTTCTTTCTTCCTAGCTCCATATCCCAAGTACGCTTGTGGAACTTTTCCATAAAAAAAGTTTTTATCTCTTTGCTGTTTATGGGACACACGTTCAAGAAAATACCCCATTTACTAAACCATTTGTTATTTTGTTGCATCCAAGTTTTTTGCCCTTGCGCAATCTATCATTCAGGACAAGCTTAAGCCATCTACCCTCTTCCATTTGCTCAATTTTTTTTAAATACCTTATGACTCGCTCCATAGAAATTCCCTCATTAGGAGCAGTCCCTGTTTCACTTAACAAGATATCGTAACGAGCTGCACTTTTAATCTTAAATTTGTTTGTAATCAAATGCTTCTGAATTTTCTCATTTTGTCTCCACTGCATGTCGGATCTACTACTGGCCCATAGTTCACAACCATAGAGAATCACCGAAATCACTAGAAGCTCAAAAAGAGTTTGAGTGGCTTTCTAGTCCCATAACTCTACCTCTCTACACCTATTTTGAAAAGCATAAAATGATTTCCAACCCCCAAAATTCTTTTCTTTCCACAACCATTCCATCTTAGATTTTTGTTGAAGTCAATTCCGGGGTATTTGTAATCTGCAACTTCTTCCAGAATGTTGCCTTCAAAGTAGAACTTATGTTGGTTATGTTTTATTTTCTTAGAGAAGACCACTACTTTCGTTTTGTTGATATTGACTTGCATCCCCACACTTCTGCAAAAATTCTCAAGGGATAGTAAGTGCTCTTGCAAACTAAGAGCTGATTTAGCAATCAGAATAAGGTCATCTACATACAAAAGATGCCTTATAACAAACTTTCCCAGATAGATTCCATCACCACTTTGCGAATTTAACCACTCCTCAAGCTTGTTGATATATAAACCAAAAAGGGTAGGAGACAACGGGCAACCTTGCTTGACCCCGATATCACTTATAAAACTTTCAGAAATGCCTGCTGAAGTTCTAATTTTGACTTTCACCTCTTCATGCAGCCTATGCACAACTGCTCTCAAATGTTTAGGAACCCCAAGTTCCTCCATTCTGTGCCAAAGCTTATCCCTAGGAATCGCGTCCAATGCTTTTATGAAGTCAACAAAGAAACAAAAGACTTCTTCCTTTTTCTCCCAAACTTTTTCAATGATTTTCCTTAAAGTTATACAATGATCAACTATGGAATGTTTAGGTCTAAAACCTGCTTGCCCTTTAGCACGCTTATCTCTTTCTTCTACCCACTTGCTATTTTTTTTTTCCAGCATGCTTCCAAATAGCTTTGCAAACAAAGGGTTTATCATGATGGTCCTATAATTGGAGGGATTATTGACGTCACTTCTTTTGAAAAGAGGTATTGCCAGACTAGTTGTCCAATCTGTGGGGAGCCCTCGTTGTATGATGTTGTTGGATATTTTTGTAATGAGGTGCAAGAATCTTTGAGCCCCACTTTAGATATTCTGCTTGGAGTTCAGCTAAGTATTTTGCTTTTCCAACACCCAACTTCTTGATACCCATCTCTACCTCTTGTACCGTGAAGAGATCAGTATCAGTCTTGACCAAGGGGGGAGGGTCAACTTTGGGAACTTGCTCATAGAGTTGTCTTGCATAGTCAAACCATTTAGAAGCTGTAATATTATTTCCAATTGTATCTTTTTCAGTTGGAGCTCCTTCCAAAATAATTTGGGATTATTTTTCCCAAGGAAGATTAGTTCTTCCCTCCTTGAAACCATGAAATCAACCTTTTTCTTGCTTAATAACTACTTGTAAGCTTTGAGCTTTATGTTATCCTTGTTTGAATCTTTCCACATTTTCCTTGCCTTTTTGCATTCCTCGTTAAACCAAGCATTAACCGAAAAGAAATTTGTTTCAGACTTCTTAGTTTTTGCTCTTTTGCACTTTGCAAGTGCGCATTGAATTAAATGTGTTAATTCATGACTATGAAGGCTGTGAATTGTAATTTTCTCCTTCTCGAAGAGCCTCTTGAGTGTTATTTTGAAGGTATTACAATTTCCTGGGGTCAAAAGAATTCTGCCATGTGCGAGATTTTATTGGACATGCTGAATTTTTGACTCTAATTGTTTCTTTCCAATCGAAGAGAAACATAAATAAATTGGCTTGTGATCTGATTTCAAGTCCCACAACTGATCTCCAGTCAAAAATTCCTCCATTTTCTCACACAAAACATGCGAGCAAATTACATAATCTACCACACTTGCCCATTGTAAGTATTGCAAGTGAAATTACCAGACTTTGCCCATCTAGTCAAGCCATTACAAAATCAAAGGCCCCACATAAATTAAGCAATTGTTCACTAAAGATATTGCAGCCCTTGTCCTTTGAAATTCTTTCCCACTGATGATTACTTTCTTCTGTAAGCCAAATAGGGTCACAATCATCTTTACAATAAAGAATGCTAGTTTGCTCACTTGCAGTCCTAACATTGGATTCACCCACTATAAGGACTTCACCTAGCTGCGAATATGTTGCAATATATGATTTTAAGGCTAAAAATGGATCTTTGTGGTCAAGCCGTCTACCTTTGTAGATTTTTGAAACCTGCGATGCAAAATAGCATGCTGCAATTCTTATGTGGTTTCCATTTTTTGATATTTTAAACCAAATGAATTGATTATTTGAGTCTTCTTTTTATAACTGAATGAGACGACCTTCTTTGTCCCTTACTGAAACCATGATACCCTTGTGCCCTTTGCCATTCCTTGCTGCCTTGTTCTACACTACCATCTTCCTGTATCCTTCGAACAAAGGTGTCTTGCACCCTTCATGCTCATGTGTTTCTATGAGGCAAATTATGTCTCTATCTTTCGCAATTGGCCCTAACCCAAGTCCTCGTCTCCATGGGTAACCTCTGCAATTCCAACAAACTAATCTTAAGGAAACCTGGGTATGACTTGAATGCTATTTATTTTGACATGCAAGACTCACATTTGAGTCTTTGTCCTTGCTTTCCCATACTAACCTTGCTTTCTGATTTCTTGTTGAAGAGTTTGTTGCATCTTCTTTATTACCATCTTGCTGCTCTATTTTGGAAGGAGGTCCAAATCACGTTATCACAAATTTTCCTTTATAAATCCATGCTCTCTTGCCTTCATCTCTTGCTGCCCTAACCTTTAAAATTTCCTCCCTTCTTTCCTCCTGTTGTTTTACAGTTAAATCTTCTTGTAGGAAAAAATGAGAACCCCTCAAGAGATGTTTCTTGCTTAGAATGATATACTTATCACGCAAGCTGGGAATAATGACTTTTATGGGCCCGACTCTCTCCCCATTAAACTTACCCACCCTCCATGCTTGGCATATTTGTCGTTGCCATATCAACTTGTCTTTCAAGAAGTCTCTTGCAAGGTCAAGAGTACATTCATTTTTCCCATAGTCTTTCACCCCTTTAATAATTATGTTTGCTTCCCTATTTTGTCTTTCCTTGCCTTCACTATCTTGCATGTTGTCAACCTGAATATTGATTTCTCCTTCCTTATTAGTAGAATTGCTAATAACTTGAGCCCAAGTTTTGGAAACTTTGGTGGAATCTCCTTTCGTTTCTTCTCTTGCTTTCTCTTCATGATTGTTTATTTGGGAAATCATTTTCCCTTTATCCTCGGATGATTTCACATTCACCACCTCTATACTTTCCACTATAGATTTCTTTATGTTTTTCACACCCACCTTCATGCGTTGCCATTCTGTCTTCCCTATCAGGAGAGCTTTCTATAGAAATGCCACTTGTTCTTTTAAAACTTTTAAAAGTATATTAACTTAATTATTTCTAGATAGATACATAATGTATCAACAACCTATCACTCAACTAGCTTTGACCATCGTTCTATCCAAAGGCTATGACAAAGACAAACTATAGAATTATGTGGAATGAAACCTTTCATCAAAACTAAATGACTTATAAACGGTTGATGCACACAACGTTTAATCACACACGAATTCATCGGTCTGGGTTGATACAATTTCTGGATTGCGATACAAGCAAATTTTACGAACAATTTGGTTGACATATCATGCCACTAGTTCCTTGACCAAACTGTTTGCATGCCAGTCGAGATAAGCTCAAGGCTCACAGCCTCTGCTATATGTAGTCCTGTTGTTATTGCCAGCTTCGGACTTCTGGCACTATTTCACCATTATCAATGATCATTTCAATGCACTGTACTAGAACACGAGAAGAGACAAGAAAAATGAATGCGCACAAGAGTTTCCTCAGTCCTAACCATCATCTTGACACTCTGTCAATCGCATTTGAGCTCAATTCTCCAAAACGGTATTCGATACACAGAGATCCTAGTGCGGTCAATGATTTAATAATACATTAACTTAATATCTTATTGCACAAGCGAAAATGCATAGGAATTGCTCAAATAAGAACACACAACATTCTAATTTCCTAGACAAGAATGCACAAGAATATTATTTCTTGAATAAAATGCACAGAAAAATTTGACTTAGTCTTCAACAAATCTAGAGATGCATCATTAGGAGTTTTGCGTTGTATTGTGTGCACATAAGGTTGTCCTAACAAAGGGTCAACTGCCATTGTTGGAGTAAAAAGTTTGCACAAGTCATTTCTTCAAGATGGTCGAACATCAATAGAGCAAAAACGAATTTACAGATCTAGTGAAATATTTAATTAAAAAATAATGTTTCCAAAATTCCATCTGCAAAAATGAACACAAAACACACAAATCCCTTGAGCCAAAATACAATTAAAAACTTTCCAAATTGGCCTTCTCAATCGTCTGATCTTCCAATACTCCTCGGGTCCGCAATTGTCTTACAGACTAATCAAGGACAATTGATGATTGTTGGAGGGAAAAGGCACTTTATTTTATAGAGGCCAACATGCCCTTTTTGGAGAGGCGGGCCTACTTCATATGGAAGGAAAACCAACATTTTAAATTTAAAATTTTTTGGAGCAAAAAACCACAAGCCGACTTTGATATTGATTTTAATTCAAAATTTGATATCTTCAATGAATTATTTTAGCCATAATTATTTAATTTGATTTTCAATAAAAATGCCTTTTTGTCTTCATGATTTTTCTAGCTAATAATAATTTGCCACACCATCGAGCTCATGGGTATATTAGCCACCGGATGGGGGTTTAGACCTTTGATTGCCCATATCTCATCAAATGTGAGAAGTGACTAGATGAGCTATATACAATTGGAATCAACATGATGAGGAGAATCTAATGATGATGGTCTCCAAAGAAAATTAATTGATCTGCATCTTCAAAGTCCTCAACAAGTGCGAGGCTTCTAGGGTAGGGCTTCTTGTCCTTGGATCTTTCAATTGATTCAAACTAGATGAATATTAAGAGCGTTCAAAGCACCAATGTTGACATAAATGACAACACCATTCAATAATCTTCCCCTTTGTCATTGATGGCAACACATACTCCCATCACGATCATTGTTCCCCTTGACTTCATGCCTCAAATTTCTTCTCCTGATTTCTCTCCCCCTTTGACATCAATGGAAAAGGGTTACTCCCCCTAACAAAATGCTTTCCTATGTCTTCCTGCAATATACCTTTCTTTCTCTAACATACTATGCTTCTCATGGATTGCCGCTACAAAATCTACCTGTCAATATGCATCAATAACAACTAGTCCTTCAATCTCGAAGGTTGCTTGTTGTTGATCCATAAGCTCACTAATCTGCCCACTATTTTGATCACTGTTACGATGAATTTTCACATCTTTCATTTGTTAATCTGTTGAAAGATAGATCTTCAGATCAACAACTTCTACAACATAGACCCCCCCTCTTCAACATTCACAGGGAGTCAATAATCTGGATTTCTCAAAATAATGTATGAACTAGCTCTTCGCCAAATCATCTAGAGTCTTCTCATCTTCCATTGTTGGTTTTACGAAACCTGAAAGGATGACTGCAAATACTTTTTCATTCACTTGATCTTCTTGTTTTTTTTTCTCCTTCTCGAGACATTCTTGTACCTAATGTTAGGGTTTTCTTTCCTGGAAGATTCCATATTGTACCTGCAAACATGAGCTATATGTCCATAGTTATAACATTTGTAACATTCAATGTTGGGCCTGCGCAATAGAGCAAACAACATATACTTTCTTCTTGCAAAGTCATTTTGAAACCTTGTCTTTGATCCTACAAGCTTGCTTCCAGGGTTTTGATAATGTATTTGAAAATCAACCTTGTTATACATTCTACAATCCCTAGACATATGTCCAAAGTTAAAACATGAAAAGTAATAACCACCAATTTACATGCTAGGGCACCTAGATGAGACATTCTTTCTTGGAGGTACAATCCTTATCCTTGATTGCTTCAACATTACTTCCTCGAGATGAAACATTTTCAATCTTCTTTGGAATAATATTTCAATGAGGGATCTTGTTATCAGGCTTCTTATCAAAATTTCTACGAGGGCTTAGAGCTTGAGTCTCCCTTGGATAAAGGCTCACTAGTATAACCAATATTTGTTTTGATGCATGGAGACCTTTGGCAACTGAGAATATCATTCAAAGTCTACGTGCTCTTCATACTTTTGTTTAGCTTGTTTACTACAACACTTAATGATACAGTTTCTTTTTCTTGTTTCATGAAATCCTCCCCTTTCTTCTAAATTTTACACTTTTGATCCTCTTCAATTCTTTTGGCTTCTTCAAGTTGGGTCTTCAAATATATTTTCTCTTCCTAGTTTTTTTCACTTGGTGATTTGTTAACATGTCTTCTCTTCTTTCTGCATCTTTTTCCTTCATCTTTAAATGAGTGATTCTTCTTTTCAAAATCTTTGCAAGATATGGTCGGATTCATTTCTTCTTTATCTAGGGTTTGTTCCTGGGGTATATCCTCTTCTTTTGACATTTCTTGTTCCTTTTCTTCCTCCTCTTCACAATCTATGTAGAATAATTTCTTCTCAACTTTCTTATGACCTTTAGTGTATTTTCTATCACAACTGTAACAAAGCCCTCTTGCTATTTTTTCTTCCAATTGTTGTGGTGTCAACCTTGTAGGTTGTGGAAGGCTAGGCGAAACAACACTTCTATCTTTGTAGTTGTGAGTGGTAGGATTCTTGGTTGCCATAATTTTTCTTTCCATTTTTCTTGCTAACCTGAATGCCTTCTCCAATGAATCAAGTTCCCAAAGGCGAACCTCATGTTGGATATTATCCTTTAAAGTCCCCTGCAATAGCCATGTCAAGTTCATTTTTCTTTCGACTGGCTTCACTTTCGTACTTCTGAACAAATTCTTCTAATTTCCTTTCTACTTTGTGCACTTGGAGTTGTAAGAGAGAAAATTCTTCTTTGAGTGTGTGATTTATCTTCTCTATGTTCTTCAAATTTAGCAAGGCATTAGTTGGTACTATTTCCATGTCTTCTTCTTCTTATTCTTCATCATTGTCAGATTCTTCAACTTAAGAGTCTGCTTGATTTGAATCACGATCATCATAATCTTGTTCTGCATGCTTCTTTGAGTAGATATTATGGATCCTTTTCCAAATACTTTTGGCAGATGAGCATTGATCAACTTTCTCTTTTACGGTGTCTCACAGAGCACTAAGAACGACATTCATAGATTTTCTATTGAACCTTCTCGATTTGTCAGTAGACGTGTCTCCAGAAACAACATAATCCCTACATCATATCCATGAGCTTACACATAGGCTTTCATTATTGATTCCCATATTTCATTTTTGGCTTCATCAAACTCATGAGTTGGATAACCAAGTTCATTTTCTGCAACATTGGAGGCTTCTTTTGATTCCCTTGAACAACTGGCAGTTTACTTCTTTGACTTTCCCATCTCTTCCCTTTGAGATCTCTCTTCCAGTTGTTAAGTTTCAACCAAAGGAATCTGCTCTGACCCCAATTGTTGGAAATACTGGGGGGGGGGTGAATATGTATTTCTCTTCAGTTAATATTTTTAACTCCACAGAGAAATAATTATCATTAAAATTAGGTCAACATAAATCAAATCCACATGAATAGCAAACATTGCCATTCAACAATGCAGAAACATCAAGACAATAAACAATAGATTTTTAGGTGAAAACCCTTTCGAAAGAAAAACCACTGAACGCTTCTTAATATTTGTCTTCAAAATATTTAAATCAATTAGGAAGCTCCAACTTCTAAGATTCTTAGCTCCAACTGAATGAGGCCCTAACCCCTGTTGGAAAATTAGAAAGGCAGTAAAGATTTTCTCGATCTTGATAATTACTTGTGATGTTAATTGTTATTACGATTATTTATATCTTCTTTCTTTAGTTCATTAAGCAATTACACAAAGTAGCAACACATAAAACAATGAACACAATATGTAGGCACATGCCAGGGCAAAACCCCCTCGAGGGGAAAACCCAGTCAAAGTAATTCTTCCTTCAATAATATTCTTTGAGACTCTTCACCCTAGACCTTGACCAGACCTTCCCTCCAGGCTAAGTCAGCCTCCAGAAGATTGATCTCTTTCCAACAACTTTGACTATGCAACAACTTGCAGCAGCTCATGGCTTCCCGCAGTAGTCCAACTTGGGAGACATCGCCCTCCCAATATAGAGCATGAAACAGAGAGAGACCACCACCAAAATTTCGATTTTCCTTGACTCCTTAAACTCCCCCAAACTCGCATTCACTTTGGCTTCATAGTCCTTCCTTTTATAGGCTTCTTATGGGTTACAATGGGTCCTTACGCCGACATGGTGTGGAGGTTCCAAAATTCATATTTGACTCAATACTTAACCAATTTACATGATTCAAAAGCCTAATAAGGGTGTCTTTAAATGTACAATAACTCTATAGACTCATAATAAATCCTAGAAGTTCTCAATGGGGACTTTGAACTAAAAAATGGTGACCCAAGCATGAAACCCATGCTTTAATAAGTCACAACAACAATAATAAAAGTTCTTTTCTTTATTCTTTTGACAAGTACATTACATAATGACTCAAGTACATTATTGAAGACCGAACATAGTTACTTTTTCCAAGGCTCCCTCTTAACTAGGGAGGTATTCATAATGTACATATACAATGGAAGATATCAAACTATATGAACCATGAAGAACTTTAGGCACCACAATGCCATGGACTAGATTCCTAACCAGGGTAATTTATCCAATTAGTCATTCAACAATTTAGGCATTGCAATGCCATGGACTAGATTCCTGACCAGGGCAATCTATCCAACCAGTCATTCAAAAATTTAGGCATCACAATGTCATGGACTAGATTCCTGACCAGGGAAAACTATCCAACTAGTCATTCAACAATTTAGGCATCACAATGCCATGGACTAGATTCCTGACCAGGGCAATTTGTCCAACCAGTCATTCAACAATTTAGGCATCACAATGCCATGGACTAGATTCCTGACCAGGGAAATTTATCCAATTAGTCATTCAACAATTTAAGCATCATAATGCCATGGACTAGGTTCCTGACCAGGGAAATCTATCCAAGTGGGACTAGGGTGGACTCAATCTTTCAGCCCCTCAGGTACCATCAAGCTTACATGCTAACCACCAACCCAAAAATTCAGGTGCGTGTCAAAGCTCAATGACCAACACCACCTTTCCAACTTTGGGGACTCAGACATCAACACAAAGCGTCAGCTAGATGTCTCCCTAAGCAATGCTTCACTTACAAAGCCTCAACACCCCTTGATCTAATAGATCAAGAATAACCAATCTCTCCTAATCAAACTGATTGTTAACCAACATGCTTTTCTTCAAGAGATTCACATGTACAAACACAACCCCAATCAATAACATACTTTCACAAGTATATAAATATAAACCTCTGCATCTTCTAGGCAACAAATGTTTCTTCTCAATTCTCCACTGTAGGACTATCAACCGAATCTTTGACAGAAGATTCCCCAATCATACATTTTTCTTAATACTTCATAAGAAACAACATCTTCTTCAATTGAATTCTGCTTTTCTTCTTTCAACAACACTTCAAAATGCATTCTCCAATTTCCTTATCCTGCTCATGGTCTTCACTCAGACATACAGTTGTTATTTCTAGTCTAGTGCATGACACATGAAGTACAGAACCATATCTGACACTCCCTCTCAACCAGGAAGCACCTCTTTATCCGGACCCCCTATTAATCTTAGGGAGATCTCTTCTATTCATGCTTCCTCTGGGAGATCAACTTCTTATTTTTCGACATAGGAGAATATTTTTGTGGCTTCCAACCATTTCATCAGAGTTATCATCAACCTCATCATGTTTTTCACATCGAGCATCTTCACCAAGTTGAAGATTGTGTACCTGCAAAACTTAGATAGAAAGTACAACCAAAACTATAGAAGCATGATGTTAGCCATATCAAAAACACGAAAGCATTTCAACTTTATTCATATTAGATACCCATACTTAATTATAAACAAGAGACATATACTCTTCAATATCTTGCTAGGGACTTTGTCATACACCCTAGACTACTTCATAACAACACTCATTCCATCTAGGGTTTCAATATGTCTTCGAAAGGTATGACATACCTTACTACAACATATAGAAAACCCTAGAAACCATTCACATAAATATGGATCTACAAATCATCTAACAACCTTCCAAAAAACACGTGTTATACTTCTCACTAGGGATTCATACAAATCCTAGAATTTCATACAAAAGAATTAATCGAAGTTAATCACAACTTAGTCATTAACCTGAGTACCTTCCACTAGGGTTAGTTCCAAATGCCTAGATTTTCAATCAACCATTAATGAGTCACTAACATGACCAATTACCACTAGGGCTAGTTGAAAACCCTAGATTTCTGAGAAATCATCATACTCAACCAAAAATTCAAATTTCAACAATCTCTTCACACATTTCAAATTATCATATAGCCATAAGAGATTTCTACTTCGACTAAGGTTTAAATCCAAAACCCTAGAATTCCTCAATCTCAACAATCATTACATACATAGATCTCAGAATGTTACATTTTACACTAGACAATGTCACTACTAGGATCTAATTGCAAAATCCTAGAATTTTCATTTCCCAACAATCATCTAAACAGATTTCAGATTGTTACACATACTAGACAATTTAAATTCACTAGGGTTTAGCTACAACACCCTAGATTTCCAGATACCATCATCCTAGAATATCAAACAAGGACTTTCATAAAATCCTAAAACTCATGACCATCAATGACTAGGTCAACACACATATCTAGGAATTCATAACCATACATTTGACCTAGAACAACCTAAGACTTCAGCCAAAAGGCCATATCTATATATGCATAGATTTATCATCATGCAAATATATCATTTCATGTGTTAGTCAAACCCAACTTCACAACAATATCAAATAAGAGTTAGACACACAATCAATTTGATAATACTAGGGTTTGATCAATCAACACACACATACCAAGGAAATCAATTCTAAGACAATGTAAGGGTCTTGCTCACACATTCCACCAAACCCTAATGAGCTAGGGTTCCAATGTAGAATCACATATTCCACCAAACCCTAATAAGCTAGGGTTCCAATATAGAACACACATTCCACCAAACCCTAATGTGCTAGGCTTCTAATGTAGAGACATAGAAAACCCAACATCACCAAAACTTCAAAGGTTCTGGGATTTTAGATCTTATCATTCCATCCTTTGTTAGAATTTCTCGATCATACAAAAATCCTAAACATGAAATCATCAAAAAGGACTTCAACTAACATGTCACAATATCCCTAATTAGATTAGGGTTTCAGATATTCACAACATCATACCCTTCAGTTAGGGTTTTCTAGAACCTATCTAGGGTTCTACCAAATCAGAAAAAAGTGGGATGGGTAGATTTATCAAGAGATGAATCAACCAAACACGAATCACTAGGATTCATTGCTGCTAGTCATAACAAGGTTAGTAATAGATCATCAAATGAATAATCTTTTCAATCAATGAATTCAAAGCATACCTTGGTTTCTTGACTAACCTTGTCTTGAGAGATCCTCCTTCTTGCGAATGATTTCCCTAATCAAGACAATAGAGGGAGAATGGTGATTAGTATTTAACATAATCAAAACTATCAGGTGACGAGGTAACTCCTCAAATGAATTGTGTTTATTCATTAAGATTACTCCTCGTTATATACATGAGGGAGTGACTCTTGGGTTTCACCTCCCGATGACTCATCATTTTCCATTATTTACTATTTACATTATTTACAAGTGTTCACCCAATCCCCATGATTAGGTGTCAACATTCCCCCCTTAATATGAAGGGATGTTGGTGAGTCCAAGCATCATTCTGAATCTTTCAAGCTTTTCTCTTCCAAGCGCTTTGGTGAAGATGTCTGCAATCTGCTCATTAGTGGAACAATGGAGTAGATGGATTGTCTTGGCCTCAACATGATGTCAAGTCAGATGGTATTTTGTATTGATCTGCTTTGTTCGATCATTTAACTTTAGGTTCTTTGCCAAATTTATTGCAGAGGTATTCTTGATCATGAGTGAGTTGAATGTACTTGTTTTACCTGCAAATCTTCTAGAATTTTCCTAATCCACACAATTTCTTTTGGTTCCTCAGCTGCTGGCACATATTCTGCCTTAGTTGTGGAATCCGCTGGAACTTATTATTTGTGTGATCTCCAGGTGACAACTCCTGATCCAAGACTAATAGCATAACAAGAAGTAGATACCACAGTTTTTTTGTCTCCATCGAAGTTTGAATCAGAGTATCCAATCAAGCTGAAGTCGCCCACATGTGTATACTTGAGTCCAAAGTCTTGGGTTCCCTTCAAGTACTTTAGAACTCTTTTTGCAGCAGGCCAATGTCCCTCACAATGCTTTTTCATAAACCTGGAGAGGATTCCAACAACAAATGAAATGTATGATATGGTAGTAGTCACGTAGTTGAGACTTCTTACAAGCTGTCTATACTTTGTTGCATCCTCAAATTCTTTACCTTCAACGGATGTGAGATTTAAGTTTTTTTCCATTGGAGTAGTAAGAGGATTGCACTCAGCCATGCCAAACTTGTTCAATAGATTTCCAATGTACTTCTTTTGAGAGAGGAATATAGACTTCAAATGTTGAGTTACTTCAATACCAATATAGTAGTGAACATAGCCCAAGTCAGTCATTTCAAAACCTTTCCTCAATTCCTTCTTTATGGATACATGCAGCTCTCATTGTTCCCTGTCATCAAAAGATCATCTACATATACCACAAGATATACAACTGCTTTTCCAACTTTCTTGACAAATAAAGTTGCATCATCAAGATCATAATGTTTAAAGTTGAGTTTTAGAAGATGATGGGTTAACTTTTCATACCAGGCTCGCGGTGCTTGCTTGAGGCCATACAAGGATTTCACAAGTTTGCATACTTTATGTTCACGTCCTTTCACAATAAATCCTTTAGGCTGGGACATAAAAACATTCTCTCTTAGATCTCCATTCAAGATATCAGTTTTTGCATCCATTTGATGCACTTTCCAACAGTTCTGAGTTGTTAAGGCAAAGAGTATCCTGATGGTAGCCCATTTTGTTGTGGGGGAAAAAAGTCTCTTGATAATCGGCCCCTTCCTTATGTGCAAAACCGTTTGCCACAAGCCTGACTTTGTGCTTTTCAAGTAAGCCATCAACTTTATACTTGTTCTTGTAGACCCACTTGTAGCCACTTGGTTTGGTTCCCAATGGAGGATCAACTAGCTTCCAAGTGCCATTATTTATCAAGGCATCATAATCCTTTTGCATCGCTTCTTTCCATTCATCATGAGAAGCAGCTTCTCTGAAGGAAGTTGGTTCAAAATCTGTAGACAAATTCAGTTCACAACCATAAGAAACATCCATATCAACAGGTGAATTAGAATCATCTACATCACCTCCATTTTGTCTGGTTTAATTTCTTATTCCTGTCTTTCCAACCTCATCAGGATGAACACTTTCAAGTGTCTTTGTCAGCCACTTTGGGGGACCTTTCTGAGATGGTCCAAGCTGCTCAGTTGATTGAGTTGGGACTGAATCAAGATTGAGTCTCCCAATTCTGTCAATCACAACACTCATCATCAATGGTTGGAGTTTCATGTGGGGGAGAGAGTGATTTAGAAGAAGATTCTACAGATTGATCCAGTATAGGAATCCCCCCTTCAAGATGTGGAATCTAATTATCAAATTCTTGAAATGATTTTTCATTTCCGAATCTATCCAAGCAATCAAGTTGCCGCTCAACAACATTATCAGTTTTGGAAGATTCAAGAAATATTACATCTCTAGATACAACAAACGTTTTATTAACTTCATCATGGAGATGGTATGCTTTGGAGGTATTTGAATACTCCAAGAAGATACACTTACGACTCCTTGCACAAAGTTTCTTTCTATGTACTTTTGATATCAAGGCATAACAGGTGGAACCAAAGACCCTGAGATGCTTTATCGAAGGAATGTGGCCATACCACATTTCATAAGGAGTATTATTTCTAATAGCATGAGAAGGACATCTATTCTTTACATATACAACACATAGAATTGCATCAACCCGAAACATCAATTTTACAATCTTGAAAACATCATGGAACGTACCATATTTAATATTGTCCTATTCATTCTTTCAACTACTCCGTTCTAATGGGGATTATAAGGCACAGTTGTTTGATGTTTGATCCCATGTTGGTGAAGATAGTTTTCAAATTCATTTGAAGTGTATTCTTTTCCATTATCAGTGCGAATATAGCCAATATGAGATTGTGCATCATTTTCAATCCATGTATGAAAGTTCTTGAATGTTTGAAAAGCATCAGTTTTGTTCTTCAATAAATAAACCCAACACATTTTGGTGTAGTCATCAATAAATGTCATCATATATTTATTTCCATTTGCAAAAGGAACAGGCATTGGAAGACTTCAAGTTTTCTATGTGCTCTAGAATGTGAATCATGAAAACATTGTTTGCTATGCTTTCCTAGAATGCAAGCATCACATTTCTTAAGTTTCTTAGGAATTGTAGGCAAACTAGTAACACCATTTTTCTTCAACAAGCGAAGGTTGTCATAGTTCAAGTGTCCAAATATAGCATGCCATAATAGACTTGATGGAAATGTACCTTCATCATAATGAGAACTGTATGAGAAATTTTGTGCACGAGTAGAGGTACCTTGCAACTTGAGAAGTCTTTCTTCTTCTATCCCCGTCATGACAAGTGAGTGATCTGATGCTTTTCTCACCTCAACCTTTCCATCAAACATATGAATGGAGTGTCCTTGCTGGCGGATGTGGACCAAGGACAACAAGTTTCTCCTCAGCTATGGGAGATATAAAACATCATGTATGTAGGTTTTAACCCCATACAGAAATTACCTGCATACGAATTCTAAAACACAGATAATAAACAATGCGAGAGCATAACACATAAAACACATATACACAGAGATTTTCCCCTGGATCCCAAAACCGAGACTACTAGCTTGATTTTTCATTCTATTCCTTTTAATGTTACAATACATATTTATACATGCCGAAGCATCCAATACCATGGACCGAAAACCATCGCGTCCAAAACCATGGACCGAAAACCATTGCGTCCAAAAAACATGTGCGAAAATCATGCACAAAACCATAGGTGGGTCCGCCCAACCTAACATAGTGTCCAAAACCAAAATTTTCCGGGGTGCTGCCCCGGACCCCATAAAGTGGGGTTACGGGTACACCTCAAACCCCCTGTGACCTCCCCCCCTCTAACCCCAGTTAACTACGTGGGCTAGTTGTGGAAAGAATATAACACAACCCAACATTCTCCTACTTGTTGTTTTCTTTCCATAGGGGGCCACAAGAGAGCTTAGTCATTTTTCCAACCCTGAAACGCCCATTGTTTCTCTACACAAAGAGAACTTCTCAGAGCTCACAGATTTTTTCAATGCATTTGTAGTATTCTTTAAATTGTCCACCTTTACCAGCAACACCTTTTTGTCTTCTATCATATCCCTCACAAAGTGATATTGAACATCAATGTGCTTTGTCTTTGAATGATATGCAGGGTTCTTTGCTAAGAAAATTGCACTTTGGCTATCACAGTCTATCCTTATAGCTTCCTGTACTAACCCCATACTTGAACACAATCTCAGCAACCAAACTGCTTCCTTGCTTGCATGAGTGGTTGCCATGTATTCTGCCTCTGTAGTTGATAGTGCCACTACAAATTGTTTCTTACTCATCCAACTGACTGCACCTCCAAATATGTTAAACACATACCCACTTGTAGATCTTCTCTGATCCAGATCTCCAGCCCAGTATGCATCAAAAAAGCCATGAATATCCAACACTCTGTCCAATCCTAGTCTTCCTTGGTAGCACAAACCATAATCACTAGTGCCATGCAAATACCTGAAAACCCGCTTCACTGCTGTCCAATGCTCCTTTCCTGGTTTTGACATAAACCTGCTCAATACTCCCACTGCATGTGCAATGTCTGGTCTAGTATAGACCATTGCATACATCAGGCTACCGACTGCACTTGCATATGGAACAAGGGACATGTCCTCTTCCTCTTCTTGTGTCTTGGGACACTGTTCAACAGATAACCTCACACCTACAGGAATATGAACCTTCACTGGTTTACTATCTTGCATATTAAACCTCTACAATATTGTCTCGACATACTTCCTCTGGTTTAACCAGAGCTTCCTCTTTTCTCGATCTCTTTTAATTTCCATGCCCAAAATATAGTTTGCAGCACTAAGATCTTTCATGTCGAATTTGGAGGACAATTGAGTCTTCAAATCCTGGATAATTTCTTTGTCATTTCCAACTAGCAACATATCATCCACATACAAGACCAGATAAATAACACGGTCACCAATTAATTTAAAATACACACAATGATCTGCTTTTCTTCTGGTGAAGCCAAGTCCCCGTATAAATGTATCAAATTTCTGATACCACATCCTTGGTGACTGTTTTAACCCATATAGAGACTTCTTTAACTTGCATACCGGTTCTTTCTTACCCTTCACTGCAAAACCTTCAGGTTGCTTCATGTAGATCTCCTCTTCCAGATCCCCGTGAAGAAATGTTGTCTTCACATCCATCTGTTCTACCTCAAAATCAAAAGCAGCAGCAACAGATAAAAGTAATCTAATATAGTTACCTTGGCATCAGGAGAAAAAATATCACCAAAATCAATTCCCGGTACTTGGGAATAACCTTTTTCTACCAACCGAGCTTTGTATTTCTCCACTTTTCCTTCTGCATTTGTCTTCTTTTTTAATACCCATTTACTGCCAATGGGTTTCCTTCTAGCCGGCAACTCCACCAGATCCCAAGCCTCAGTTTTGTGCAAAGATTCCATTTCTTCAACCACGGCCTCTTTCCAGAGTTTTCCATCCTCTGAATCCACTGCTTCCTTCACAGTTCTGGGATCATCATCAGTAATAAACAAAGCAAAATTTGAACATAAAGTAGATGGACTATACCTTTATGGCTGCCTTCTTTCTCGAACTGATCTTCCCACAACCGGAGTTTGTGGCTCTTCTTCTTCTGATTCCTCCTCTGCTGTAGAGTGTGATTCTTCCTCCTTTAGCTCAAACTCTATCTTCTTAGGTTCTTTTGGTTGGACTTCGTGTTTAATAACATCTTTCACCTCTCTGAACACCACATCTCGGCTGTACACAACCTTCCTTGTTATTGGGTTCCAAAGCTTATAACCCTTTAAACCATCCTTATACCCAATAAATATGCACTTTTCAGATTTACTATCCAACTTGGTTCGTTTCTCCTTTGGAACATGTACATATGCATCACATCCAAATACCCTCAGATGTGAAAGAGAGGGTTTCTTACTAGTCCATACCTCTTGTGGAGTTTTATCCTCCAACGCCGATGAAGGTGACCTGTTGACCAGGTAACATGCAGTATCCATCGCCTCTGCCCAGAATTCCTGTCCTAACCCAGCACCACTGAGCATGCTTCTTGCCCTTTCCATCAACGTCTTATTCATTCTTTCTGCAACTCCATTTTGCTGAGGTGTATATGGAATAGTCTTCTACCGTGCTATACCACACTTTTTACAAAATTCTTCAAATTCCTTACTGCAAAACTCTCCACCGTTATCTCTCCTCAGCACCATTATCTTCTTCTCTGTCTGGTTTTCCACCACAGCCTTAAATTCTTTAAACTTGTCAAAGACTTCAGATTTCTTCTTAAGGAAATATATCCATGTATTCCTTGAGAAGTCATCTATAAATGATACATAGTACACAGACTTAACCAGTGATGGAACCTTCACAGGTCCAAACACATCACTGTGCACAAGTTCTAATATCTATTTCGCCCTCTTACTACCAGAGGGGAAACTCATCCGATTATTCTTTCCATATACACAATTTTCACAGAAATCAAAATCCAGAGAGCTATTACTCATACCTTCTACCATACATTTACCATGAAGTATTTGAAGGCCCTTCTCTCCAATATGTCCAAGCCTTTGACACCACAACATGGTCTTCTCTCCAGAGACCACAAGATTTTCACCTCCACTTTCGGGAACCACAGAGCTGTTGCACCCATCAACAATAGTGCTACCTTGCAGCTTGTATAGAGTTCCAATCCGAACTCCCCCCATTAATACTAGTGCTCCTCGAACCATCTTGCAGGTATCCTTCTCGAAAACTGTTTTTACACCTGCATCATCCAGCTTGCTAACAGAAATCGGATTTCTAGCTAATACAAGAATATGTAGAACACCCGGAAGTGTTCTAACCCTTCCACCTTGCAGCTTCAACTTTACTTTTCCACGACCAATGATTCTAGCCTTCATGTCATCCCCCAAGAAGACATCACCACCATCATATTTCTCATACTCACAGAACCACTCTCTATTGGGAGTGAAGTGAAAGGATGCACCTGAGTCAATCAAGCATGCCTCATGATCTACATGTGTACTTGAAGAAGCCAAGTACACATCCCCACCTTCATCTGAGGTAGTTTTCGCCTCTACCGAAGGAGCCTCATCAAATCCATTTCCTTTGTCAGGAGCTTTAGATTTATAGTCCCTTTTGAAGTGGCCTTCCTTTCCTCATTTCCAGCACACCACCTTTATAGTTTTTCCTGGAGATTTACATCTCCCTCTAGATTTAGATCTCCCACTCGATGACTTATTTTTGTTTCTGTTCTGGGACCGTCCTCGTACAGACAAGGCATCACCATTTTGGCTCTCCATATTTTTTCGTCTCATCTCCTCTGTCAGCAAAGCTGAGACTATTTCATCAAACTACAAGGCAGTTGCATTGCTACCTATTGCAATAACCAAACTATCCCACGAATCTGGTAGAGAACACAACAAACTGATGCACTTATCTTCATCTGAAATTTTAATATCAGCAGATGATAACTGACTTACCACAATATTAAATGCATTTAGATTTTCTGTCACTGAGTCTCCATCTTTCATCCTCAGTTTATACATCTTTTTCCGTAGGAACAGTTTATTCACCAGAGACTTTGATTGGTACAAAGTCCCCAACTTGTCCCACGAAGCCTTTGTTGTAGCTTCCCCTGATACATTCAGTAATACTGAATCTGAGACACACAATCATATTGTGCTCTTTTCCTTTCGATCCAACTTCTTCCATTCTTCATCGGACACTCCCGTTGGTTTAGTATCTGGATCTACCGCGATCCACTAATATTTATCCACCAACAGATCCTCCATCTTGAGTTTCCACAATTCAAAACTTTGACCATTAAATTTCTCGATCTCTATCTTTCCACTGCTCGCCATCTTCTTTCACCAACAGAATCGATCTCGCAGATCTCCCACTGAACAGGGTCTACCACAGGCTCGAGCGAAACCCCTCAGCAACAAAGGCATCCCCTTGAAGCCAAAACTGCTCCGATACCAAATGTAGGTTTTAACCCCGTACAAAAATTACCTGCATACAAATTCTAAAACACAAAAAATAAACAATGCGAGAGCATAACACATAAAACACATATACACAGAGATTTTCCCCTGGATCCCAAAACTGGGACTACCATCTTGATTTTTCTTTATGTTCCTTTTAATGTTACAATACATATTTATACATGCTAAAGCATCCAATACAATGGACCAAAAACCATCGCGTCCAAAACCATGGACCGAAAACCATCGCGTCCAAAAAACATGTGCGAAAATCATGCACAAAACCATAGGTGGGTCCGCCCAACCTAACATAGTGTCCAAAACCAAAATTTTCAGGGGCGCTGCCCTGGACCCCATAAAGTGGGGTTACGGGTACACCTTAAATCCCCTGTGACCTCCCCCCCTCTAACCCCCGATTAACTACGTGGGCTAGTCGTGGAAAGAATATAACACAACCCAACAATGTAGAAGAAAGTCTGGAAGACCAGGTAATTTGAGTCTGATTGTGCCAAGCCCTGATGGCTTGAGTTTTGGTTTGTCTACAAAGTATACTGCTCCATCAACACTGTCAATAAATTATTCAAAAAAATATTTTCTAAAATTCATTTGGCAAGTTGCTCCTGAATCAAGCAACTAATCATTTTTCCAAGAGGCAAGTGAAGCATTAAACAAGTCTTCATTTACTCCAATATTACAATGTGCCACAACATAGTGAGCAGATGTAGGTGCTTTACCTTTCTTTTTGTCATTGGTTTTACCTTTGGGTTGATTTATTTCCTGCTCAATTCTGTCCCAAGGCAACTTGCATGTGGATGCATCATGTGATCCATCTCTATTGCAACATATGCAATGAAGATCAGAGTTTTCTCCTTGAGAGTGTCTGCCCCCCTTGCCTCTGAAATTTATTCTTCCTCTTCCTCTTCGACCACCTCTTCCTCTGGAAGAACATTGAGCATGATTCTTCTCTCTATGTGTAAGACACACAACTTCTTCAAAACACTGAGGAGCTGTCTTTTTCCCAAAAGATTTCTCTTTCTCAGCAAATTTATTCAAAAGGGAGTCAAAGGTAATCTCTTTGAGGTTTCCATTTGCTTGCAATGACTCAAGATAATTTGAATATGTGGGGTAAAGTGCCTTGACAAAAGATATCAGAGAAATGTCTAGTTCAACATTAGTGACTTTGATATCATGCATAATGGATTTTACTTCTGATGCAAGAGCAAGAGGATAATCATTTTGTAATTCAAGACTGAACAATTTAATCATCCATTGGACAACTTCAAGTGCATAGTGTGAGTCATAGAGTTCCTTCAACTTCTGTACGGCTTCAAAAGCATTTGAGAATGGTGAAATATGGTGACTCACCTCTTCATTTACAGACGCTGCAATCAAGGCATAAGCCTTTCTGTTCTTGTTTTCCCAAATGGCGAATTCCTTGTCTGAGGTAGGCTTTGCAGGTTCATTATGTCCTTCTCCTACACAAACTCCTTTCCACAACTCGTTGAAAATGAGTGTGTTTTATCTTCCTTGACCATTCATGATAGTTCTCTTTTCCAGATAGAACTACTCCCACAATGGAAAATAGTGAATGCATCATAAAAATTGATGTGGGCTGAAAATACTTTGCAAAAAGGATTGATGTAAAAAAATCTTCAATTACCATGTCAGGCCAGGAGGTAACTCCTCAAATGAATTGTGTTTATTCATTAAGATTACTCCTCATTATATACATGAGGGAGTGACTCTTGGGTTTCACCTCCCGGTGACTCTTGATTTTCAATTATTTACTATTTACATTATTTACAAGTGTTCACCCAATCCCCATGATTAGGTGTCAAGAAAAACTAATCAATGCATGAGCCCAAAACTAAAAAAGACATGAGATACTTACCTTTTTCCAGAACAATCTAATTAATGGCCAAGAGACCATCCTTGAGTCTTGCTATCTCCACAAAGAAGGTTTCCACAGTATCTTCTTCAGTCATCTTCGTAGTCCTCAACTCATTATTTGACCAATGTTCTTAATAGTCAACAACTTCAATGAGACTTCATACATCTCTTGAGCATGATCGGTGTTAGCTATGAATGGGACAAGATTTCCTTTTATCCCTTCTACCATTAGAGTCATAGCCACCAATTCTAAATCTTTGAACTTCGCTTTTTTGACATCACTGGCTTCTTCGGTAGGCTTCTTTAGTAGAACCTTGTTCTTCTCGAGGATTGGGTCAATCCTCTTCTTCCAGGAGCTGAAGTTAGATGCTCCTTCAATCTTGTTCTCACCCTTAATAGAGTTATACATCCTCTTAGAATATAATAGAATCCTTCCCTGAGATAGTGCTTATGAATGGATCTGCCTTTTTTTCCTTCTTCACCAAAGCTCTGATACCATGTTGGAAAATCAGAAAGGCAGTAAATATTTTCTCGATCTTGATAATTACTTGTGATGTTACTTGTTATTATGATTCTTTATATCTTATTTCTTTATTTCATCAAGCAATTACACAAAGCAACAACACATAAAACAATGAACACAAGATGTAGGCACAAACTAGGGAAAATCCCCCTTGAGGGGAAAACCAGTGAAAGTAATTATTCCTTTCAATAGTATTCTTTGAGACTATTCACCCTAGACCTAGACCAGACCTTCCCTCCTCACCAACTCAGCCTCCATAAGATTGATCTCTTTCCAGTAACTTCGACTATGCAGCAACTTGCGACGACTCATAGCTTCCAGTAGCAATCCAACTTGGGAGACTTTGTTCTCCCAATCTAGAGCACAAAACAGAGAGAGACCACCACCAAAATTTTGATTTCCCTTGACTCCTTCGACTCCCCCAAACTCGCATTCACTTCGGCTTCTCGACAACAGACTTTCCCAACTTTCTACTTGTCACTTCTGCCCAACAAACAAATTTTCGCACTTCTTCCCAAAAGAGAGAGAAAGAGAAGTGATGCTCCAAATGAATTCATATTCCTTCCTTTTATAGGCTTCTTGTGGGGTAGAATGGGTCCTTATTCCAACTTGATCTTCTCTTAGGCCGACATGGTGTGGAGATTCCATAATTCATATTTGAATCAATACTTAACCAATTTACTTGATTCAAAAGCCCAAGAAGGGTGTCTTTAAATGTACAATAATTCTATAGACTCAAAATAAATCCTAGAAGTCCTAAATGGGGACTTTGACCTAAAACATGGTGACCCAAGCATAAAACCCATGCTTGAATAAGTCATAGTAATAATAATAAAATGCTTTTCTTTATTCTATTGACAAGTACATTACATAATGACTCAAGTACATTATTGAACACTGAACATAGTTACTTTTTCCAACGACCCCCTAATTTACAAGCTCCAACTTGAAGGGTGCTTCAACACCTTGGTTTACCAACTCCAACTAGAAGGACGCTCCAATGTCCTAGTTTACAAGCTTTAATCTGAAGGATGCTCCAAGACCCTATTTACCAATTGTAACTGGAAGGATGCTCCAACACCCTATGAAGGCTCCAACTCGCCCTATCACCAACCTGTCATGCTAATCAATCAACGAACCACATTTCACAATTTTCAGACTTGATCCACTTGTACTTAATAACAAGATAACATCAAATAGTCTATTGGCTTTTGTTGTTGTGTAGTACTAGCACAAAATTGTTAGCATATGCAACAATTTCTTTTGTTTAACGATTAAACCATAGTTTTCAAAGCGAATGTTGTACTTCAACTTCCGCAGCTGAAACCCTAGCTTCATAAGTGTGACCAATACTGCTCATAAAAAAAAAATCACAATCACAACAATCAACATTATCTCTCAAATCACATCAACCTGTCATCCAACATATAGCACTGTAGACCCTAGTGCTTAAGAGCAAATAACCCTGCTTAATACCAAACCAATATAATATTTGTAAAACCATAGCACTGATCAACAAAAACAATGTCAAATCCACCCAATGTACTGTCAACATATTGTCCTCTTTCTCATACTCATCAAGCTATGAACCCTAGAAACAACACATATCAATATAATAGTGTCAATATCAAGCATCACAATTTTTGTGTGTGTTATATTAAGTCAAGCCTTAGTTTTTAGTACAATGTCACTACCTTGATAGTTTTCCCAAACTATGCATATTGTGAAGATGCCAAAATCCTAACAACATAACGCTGCCAAACCTTAATTGATATTTGTTCTAGTAAATCAAATCATCAATTCCTAATTATCCCAATAGTAAACACATACTCAATCTCAACACAATATACTTATCATCAAAAAACCAAAACTTCACAACATAATCTAGGAAATCCACAATCACTGCTTAATACAATCAATGCCAACTTCTTCCCTGAAATCATTCGAATAATCATCAACACTTTGCAATAAATAAACTGTTGAAGGAGCTAGTCGGGATGATCAACTAGTCAAATGGGAAAAGGGCTAATCGGCTCAACTGACTAGCCTCATTGTAACAAATTGTAATACAACATATTGATAACTAATGACAGAGTAGACAATATGATTAATCCGACTATTAGGCTCTTGTAACTGTCTCACCAGTCTCTATATACTTGTCAGTATAGCAATGCAACGACAATTCCACATATAATAATGAATACATATATGTGACTTGGTTATCTCCCCATTATTGTGTCTTGTCTATCTTACATTCTTTTTATATATTTACTTGCGTTTGTCTACTGGTAATAATGCATGCTTTTTTCTAGAGTACAACATTGGTTCCGTTGTTGGTAGAAAGAATCTGAGTCCAATATAATATGAAAGCATAAATGTTAACCTTAGACGAGACACAATTATGGTGGGAAGGAAGATCAATTACTATCTGAAAAATTATAAACGAAGGAATTAGTTGCCGATCATGAAAGTTAGGGCTAAATTCTTCACAGAATCGCATGAGCATTTTATCAAAGGATCCTCAGTAGAGATTAAAATTTTTGTTGACAACGTTACTAATGAAAAATCCTCAAAATCAAATTGACATCCGATTGCTATTGAAACTATCAAAACACCAGTCGAACGAATTTACATGAGTGGCTCGAGTTGACCTTGGAAGACTATTGCAAAGAGAAAGCATTATAAGATCGAACGTCTGTCGAACATATAAAAACTAGGTTCTACGATGATCTATCTACATGACAGGTTCTTCTGCACGATATCAACCCTATTACAAAAATTTCTTTTAGAGAAAGGCACATGCCACATCATCGAATATTTCCCACTTCTAGCGATTCCAGTCAATACCAATTGGAAGAAGGACCAGGCGAAGTGGCGTAAATTTCTGGATGCTCTGCGTAAAGACACAAAAGAAGCATGGGATTATTTTTTAAGTAAATAAGTGTGGCTGACTTATACTCCCTTGCGAACTGACACTAGTCGGGTCAACATGGGGGGGGGGGGTAGCAAATCTTGAGGAATATAAAGAAAAATAAAAGAATAAAAGAAAAAGTTGGAGAAGTATTGTAGCCGATGAAAATGGAAGAGAAGAAGTTGTTTGTTAAGAAGCAACAATAAAAAAAGAACCGACCAAATAGTGACTGACAATATAAACAATCGACTAACATACAAAAATTAGCAAGGGACCTGACACAACATCGATGGGAACAAATTAGAGAACAAGAACACCAGAAGAAAAGAATGAATAATTGGGAGTGCGAGAGTGAAGATGCACGAGACTCCTCAGAAGAGTTGAGAGGCATAGCACCACCTACCCTGATAGAGAATGAAGGTTTACTGATAACTCTAAGAGAGAAAGTGGTCGCTAGGGAAATAGATGATTCTGGTCTAGCAATAAGAAATACTCTGAGGATATCCTTGTTGAGTCCCGGCCATGGACTACTTCACTAAGTGGGTAGAAGCAATTCTACTATAGGTAGCAAATTTTGATGCGATTATTGAATTTATTGATCATTTCATCATCACCAGGTTTGGTTTACCTAATGCGCTTATCTTTGACAATGCATATTTCTTTATTCGAGGAATTATTCTGAAATACCTGCATTTTGGTAGACCGACAATCAACAAATAAACCCTTAATAAAATTAAAATTCTATTCAAAACCAATTAAATAATAGTAATGAGTTAGAACAAATACTTCTCCAATTATCTAACCTCACGATTGTACCCCCTGCCGCAACTCGTATTTGTTGAAGAAAATCAAAGTTCAAAATCGGTCGAAGAAGAGTCATGACTGCAAACAAGTCAATTTATGAAATATATAGACATGGAGTGTTAGGCCGAAGAGTCATTCTATCAGGACATCAACGTAAGAGAGGAAAGTAAATACTTAAGCTCTAATGATGAAACTAACGAAAACAATCAGTTTCACCCAACTTCACACTAGATGACCAAGATGGGACTCAATCATATACCTATTTATGAAGGAGATGAAGATCCAAATAGGCATTGGTTCATTTGCAAAAAATTATGGTCTGCAAATGACATAAACGACGAAGACAAACAAATGGCGCAATTTGCTCCACAATTAAGGAAATGAGCCCTAACATGATTCATGAAATTAACAGAAAAATAAAATAAGACGAAGGATGAGATCAATACTAGTTTCCTCACCTTCTTTAAAGCACATGATGTTAAGCACTTGGTTGTACAAAAGCTAAAAGAACTAAAACAAATACTGAACAAATTTGTATCCGAATATGATAAACACTTCAAATATTTATTAAGTCAAATTCCATACACTATCGATGAGAACTACTAGTACAATCGTATATGGATGGACTACTTCAAAAAATACGAGGCCACATTGAATGCTTGAAACCAGGGCATGTGAAGAAGCTCTTAAACTAGCCCAACGAATTGAATAAGATGAAGGCAATCAATCAATCAATTTACCGACTGACAACAAAATTGAAGATAGATTATACCAACTACAGAACTCTCTACTGCAATTATCGATCCAAAAGAATCATTTATGGTGCATCAATTGCCACATGGAGGGACATACCAAAAATACATGTAAGTTCTTAGAATAATTTGACCAAGATGTTAGAAGAATACAAGTTGATGTGTATTATGACATCTGTACCAAATGTAGGTTTTAACCCCGTACAAAAATTACCTGCATATGAATCCTAAAAACAAAAAATAAAAAATTGCAAGAGCATAACACATAAAATAAATATACAGAGAGATTTTCCCCTGGATCCCAAAACCGAGGCTACCAGATTGATTTTTCATTATGTTCCTTCAATGTTACAATACATATATATACATGCTGAAGCATCCATAAACCCCAACCAATTAACCCTAGCTTAGAACATAACTATAGTTCCCTTGATCGAATCTACAAAATACCATGGACCGAAAACCATCACGCCAAAAACCATGTGCGAAATCCATGCACAAAACCATAGGTAGGTTTGCCCACCTAATATAGGGTCCAATTTTTTTTTCCCGGGGCATTGCCCCAGACCCCGTGCAAAGGGGTAGCCACCCCCCTTGCGACCCCTCAGCAGCACCCCGCGCAATGTACAAGAGGGACTACCACCCCCTTGCACGTGGGTTAGTTGTGGAAAGAATATAACACATCCCAACAATGTCCTCACCTTCTTTAAAGCAGATGATCTTAAGCACTTGGTTGTACAAAAGCTAAAAGAAATAAAACAAAGACTAAACGAATCTGTATGCGAATACGATAAATGCTTCAAAGATTTATTAAGTCAGATTCCATACACTATCGACGATAATCTACTAGTACAATGGTATATTGCTGGACTACTTCAAAAAATACGAGGGAAACATTGAATGCTTGAAATCAGGGCATGCGAAGAAGCTCTTAAACTACCCCAATGAATTTAACAAGACGACGACAATCAATCAATCAATTGATAGATTGACAACAAAATGAAAGATAGATTAGACCAACTACAGAATTCTCTATTGCAATTATCGATCCAAAAGAATCATTTATGGTGCACCAATTTCCACATGGAGGGACATACCAAAGATACATGTAAGTTCTTAGAATAATTTGACCAAGATGTTAGAATAATACAAGCTGATGTGTACTGTGACATCTGTCAAACTGCTTCTAATCATTCTTCTAAAGATTTCCAGTATAACCTAAGAAATTCTAAGCCAAAATGTTAGGTCCATGTAATACTAGTGATTCCCCCATTGCTATTGTCATTGTAGCCCTTATTGTTATTGTTATGCCCCTATTGTCCTCATATTGTTATTATTGTGCCTCATAGAAGTCGACTATTGTTATTGTTGTGCCCTTATATTGTTATTGTTATGTCGACTTTGATTATATTGTGACCCCTTAGACTCTTATATATAGAAAGGAGGTTTTGTCATTTGTATCATCCAAGAATTATTCATTTGTGTAGTGTAAAGGAGGTTTCCCCCTTGAAGAGGCTTATTTTGAAGTCGTTGATATATATTTTCTTCTATTTTGTGAGCTAGTTACATAACATTTGGAATCAGAGCTTTGGATTCTAGGGTTTTGCTGCTCCAAACAGGTCAGTGTGGAATTTTCGCTATAATGTTTTCTATACAATGTTTCAGAAGCTAAACAACAAACCCATTTGAGCCGAAGTTGTTATGAAGCTCGGGTCCAAATTTCACATCTTGTTTCACTATATTTTCGGATATATGGTCCAAGACATTTAGGGTTTTTACAGGCTCCCGAATTACATCCCAAACAGGTGACCTGGGGAAATCATCATAACTTTCTCTCTGAGCATTAGATTGAAATTTAGTAAGAAAATACAAAAATATGATGGACTGTAGTTTTGTGTGTATCGGTTTCAGGTTCTAAGGTCGAAACAATGACACGTGGCACTTCGTACAAGTTTGTTCTACTGCACCAGTTTATAATCAGGTCATCGTGGGATATTTGGCATAACTCTTCTTTGGAGAATCCAATATTGATCAGACTTACGGGGTTGGAAAGAGGACTCAGAGGGCTACCTTAGGACGCAATTACAGAGATATAATATATTAAATATCGAGCTCCTACAAAGTGAAAAAAGGTGTGTAGTTTTTTTATTTATTTTTGCATAAGTTTGGTTTGAAAAATTAGTTTGAAGGAATTAAAAGGTCATAGTGAAGCATTATTATCATTAGTTGATGCCCCGAAGAAAGAAAATGGAAAAATATAGTAAGCAACTTGAAATATCTAGCATGACTCATGAAGAAGAGGAAGAAATGCAACATGATATATCAAAATTATGAGACCAAGTGCAACAAAATTCATTCTCACAAAAAGTAACAAAAACTAAGATGGATAGTTTAAATAAATGCATGGAAGCTAAGATGAGTAGCATGGAAGCTAATGTGGATGGTTTAAAGAAAGGCGTGGAAGCTAAGATGGATGGTATAGAAGAAAAACTTAAAGGCAACATGGAAGATTTGAAGACAATTTTGACAAATTTGCTACAAGAAATGATTACTAATGGTGATCTGATATTCACCCTATGAGTGACATCAGTTAAACATTTATTAAAAAAAGGTATTATAGACTCATGTGCTAGTGTGTGTACTGTGTTATTTAAGCAACGGATCGATTAGGTTGCCAATACAAATACATTTAAATGGAAATACAATAGAGAAATACCGTAAGCAAACACAAAGACACAAGAAATTTTAATAAGGAGTTCACCCTATTCTCTAGGGCTACATCTCCAGTCCAGCTTCCAGTGGTGGCCTTGTTTTATTGTGCCTTTAAGCAGAGAATTAAAATACAGGGACTCACTGTGAGTTCTCCTGAAGTAGGTTTTACTTAGCAGGGTGGTTCTTGGATTCCCCAAGCCACTGGAGTGCACAGACTCTTCTTCTTCCTACCAGCTCCGTGACCTTCTAGTCTACAACGGCAAGAGCCCAATATGGTGCTTAGCCTGGACAGATCCTCTATGGGATGGCTTGAGTCTTCAATCTCTCTAGTGATCGATGCTATCGTTGGTCAGCTCGGCCCTCTGTCTCTTTCTGCTTTTGCTTCATTGTTCTTTGTGTTCCGCCCTCCTCTTGGGATTCTGGTCTCTTTGTCTTCGTCTCTCAGACTGACTCTCTCAGTAACTGTCTTCTTCTGTCTCTGTTCATGGCTTTTAGCCATCTGTTCCAATTCCTGTTCGGTTCCTCTTCCGCCTCTATCAATTCACCTTCTGCAGCTGCGCTTGGAGTTCCCTGTTCGACGTCATCATCAACGCTCCTCCTCTAGACGGCGCCAGCCTGCTTCGTCGGTTCGTTTCTTCAGTTACGTCATGGATTCATTCTTCCTCCATTGTGGCAGTCAAACGGATTCCAAATCCTTCTAAAATGTGGCATATTCCCTTGTCGATTCCGCTTCCTCCATCGGGTGCGATCTCAACCGTCCGATCTGGGCCTCCAGATCCGACGCCAGACGTATGTTTCGCGCAGTTGACTTGCTCGACTGATAGTGCGTGATCAACAATGGTTTTCTCTCACCTCCAATTGCCACGTGTTGATCGATGAATGGAATTGCTCCGCTCTCATCCAAAACCTCTTACCATTTGAGGGCACCTCGATCAATACCGCCGGTTTTCCAGAGCGCAGGTCTTGCCTTTGTACGTTTAGCATTTTTTTCTTTTCCACCCACAGTTCTTCGGCTTCCCATGTGTCCGCGTGCTCGGACTTCCTCCTTCACAGCCCCATTCGCCGAGCGATGCGCAATTAGCGCACATCAAAAACCACCTTCTTTTCCCGATCTGGGGCTCCCCGGGGCTACTTTGACCTCCTGCGCAGTCTCCATGGGCCTCAGTCAACGCGCTTTGACCGAGGTCCTTGTCATTCCACGTTGGCTGCCATTGCCACTGGTTCAAGGTGTTTTTGATCGCTGTTTTGGATTCTTTAGAGATTTGTTCCGACCTGATACAGTCATGGTTCTTTGACAGTCTTTTATGGATCCAATTCGGATCATAGCCTCCCCACTGAAAAAGATTTTGGGCCACCAAAAGTTGGTTTTCAAGCATCGACTAAGTGAGGGTACTGCTTTCTCACTTGTCCAATTTCAATCCACTTTGCACTGCTTGGCTTTGAACCTTTGAGCCCAATCCTGAGGTAGTCAACATTTCCCCTGTGCATCGTTCTCACCTTCCTATCCAGCACTGTGTCTTCCTGCAACTCATTGAGATATTTAGGTAGCAGGTCATCAATAGAAGGCAATTGACTTTGCTCTTCAGGGTCCTCAATCATTGAAGGTTCGAACAATCTCAAGCAATCTGCATTTACGACTGAGTAGATGTGCATGTAAGCTGGTAGATCAAGGCGAAAAGCATTTTCACCAATCTTCTCAAGTATCCTAAAAGGTCCATACTTGATAGGCTTTAGCTTTTTACCTTCACCTTGCATCCTGTCCTTGCTGATATATAGCCAGAATTGGTCTCCAACTTGAAAACTATGCTCCATCCGATGCTTATCATGCCTAGCCTTATACTTGGCCTGGCTCTTTTCCAGCTATTCCTGTACTACCTGGTGGATCTCCTAGATCTGTTCAATGAACCTAGTTGCCCTGTCCACATCACTGTGTCCATCAACCATGGTATCTTTACCAAAGACAAAATCCAAAGGAGACCTTGGTATGAAACCAAAACAGGTCTCAAAAGGAGATCTCTATGTAGAAGAGTGTTTTGATATGTTGTAAGCATGTTGCACATAACACAAGTGTTCATCCCAAAGCTTAGGATGTTTACTGCAATAACCTCTCAGTGACTGGATCACTGTCCTGTTTACTACTTCTGTTTGGCCATCTGTTTGTGGATGAAAAGTTGTGCTTTTCTTCAGTTTGGTGTCCATCAGTTCCCACAGACTCAACCAAAACTTCCCCACAAGTCGGGTGTCTCGATCAGATACAATGGAAGTGGGTAATCCAAAATGAACCCATACACGTTCAAAGAACAACTTTGCAGTTTGTTCAACTGTAATCTGTTTATTACAAGGTATCAAAATACACATTTTGTTGAACCTATCCACAACAACATATAGATAATCATGACCTTTCCTAGATTTAGGCAGTCCTCCAACAAAATCCATGGAAACACTTTCCCAAGGGTGAGAAGGAACTGGCAATGGAGTGTACAAGCCTAGTTTTCTATTACTCGGCTTGCTTTTAACACACATAGCACACCCTCTTACATATCTAGAAACTGTCTCATTCATTTTCGGCCAATAGCAGAATCTTTGCAGCTGTGCAATTGTTTTACTTACCCCAAAGTGACCTAATATCAGAGAAGTGTGTGCTTCCCTAATTATCTTTATCCTCTTAGTTTTTCGAATGCAGAGTTTCCCTCAATGGTATAAGAGTTGGTCCTTCACATGATAGTCCAATTCTTCTACTCTTTTGCCTTGACTCAAAGTTGCATATACATCTTTAAAGTCTATATCCTGAGCATATTGTTCTATGTAGCTTAAATATGGCAGATGCATTTATAATGGGTCTAGAGAACATGTCTGCAACCTTGTTATGTATGCCCTTTTTATATCTGATGACTAAATGAAACTGTTGTAGAAAACCCATCCATCCGTAATGTCTTGATTGCTGCAACTTAGTTTGGGAGTGTAGATATTGAAGTGGTTGATGATCAGTATGTATTACTATCTCTTTTCCCATTAGGTAATGTTTCCACTTTTTCACACTCTGAACTAATGCATACAATTCTTTATCATACATAGGATAGTTAACTACTGTAGGATTAAAAGTCTCAGAACGATAACATATGGGTTTACCGTGCTGTGTCAACACTGCTCCCATGGCATAGTCACTAGCATCAGTTTGGATCTCAAATGGTCTTTGTAGATCTGGCAGTGCTAGTACAGGTGTTGTACTAATATTTTCTTTCAAGGTGTCAAAGGCTCTCTGATGTTTGCCTCTACACTGAAACACTTATTCAATCCTATTAAAACATGTAAGGGAGCTGCAATCGAGGAGAAGTTAGAAATGAACTTCCTCCAATATTGTGCTGCTCATAAGAAGCTTCTCACTACTGTAGCAGACCTGGGTTTAGGCCAGTTCACAATCACTGCCACTTTAGAGGGATCTATTTTCAATTCACCTCCCCCTACTATATGACCCAAGTAGTTTAGAGATGTTTTGCCAAATTCACATTTTGAGAGTTTAACATAAAGATTTTATCTTTTCAAAACATCTAATGTCTGCTTAACATGCTTTAAATGTTATTCCCACGTTTTACTAAAAATCAGAATGTCATCTAGATACACAATAACAAAATCATCAAGAAAAGGTTTGAGTACATCATTTATTAATCTCATGAAAGTAGCAGGAGCATTAGTTAAGCCAAAAGGCATAACCAGCCATTCATACAATCCCTGCTTTGTTTTGAAAGCAATCTTCCATGCATCTTGCTCTGCAACTCTGACCTGATAGTATCCACTATGCAAATCTAGCTTGGTGAAATAAACAACTTCCTTCAATTGATCTAAAAGATCATCTATGCGAGGAAGGGGATAACGATTTTTTATTTTTATCTTATTCAGTGCTCGGTAATCAATGCACATTCTCCACGAGCCATCTTTCTTTCTCACCAAAACGATTGGTGACCCACATGGTGATGTGTTAAGCCTGATGAACCCTTTCTCGAGTAGCTCCTGCACCTGCTTCTTGATTTCAGCATTCTCTAAAGCAGACAACTTGTACATCCCAATGTTAGGCAATGGAACATCTTGCTGCAAAATAATATCATGTACTATTCCCTTTTTGGGTGGTAGACCTTTATGTTCTTGAAACAAGACATCATACTCTAAAACAACCTTTTCTATATCAGCTTGCTGTTCAGCATTATAGCCCTCAAATACATTGGTTTTATCAGGTTTCTTTTCCTTTACAACCATCAGTAAGAATTGTTTGCACGAGTTTATCATTCTTTTCATCTGTCTTGAATTTATGAGAGAATAATTATTCTTGAGCTTATGAGCTCTTACAAAGTATTCGATTCCATCTTACGTGGGGCTTGACCAGGGTTCAACAGTGAGTTTAGCCAAGCAAATCCCGGTATTGTTGGCCCTTTCGGCAACAGTCCATGGAGCGCGGACTGAGGTCTCACCCGAAGTATTATGGGAGGGTGCTAGAACCAGGTTTATGCACCCTAGGGATGTCTTGATGAGGGTTCTGGAGGTTCGCGATCCTAATCTGCGCGTTGTGCTGCTCCACGCAGCTTTCTATTCTTCGCAACCCATGGGCACCTTTGTGAATACAGTCTTATTTCGATGTGATCCTTACTGTGCTATTATATTAGTGCTTAACTTAGTTTGTGCGGGTCCAATATTTCTTATTACTTATTCAACTTTCAGATTAGCGCGCGTACTCGAAAATAATATAAATGCATAAAGATAACCAGAACATATAATTACAGATCTGCAAACAGACGCAGAATATTATGAATCAAACTTATCTTTATTAATACTCAAGTTTGGTTACAATCCTGCCTCCGCCTTGCGCACTCAACTGCAGGGGTCCGTGCACTCAGTTGCAGACTCTACTAGGCCTCTGCACACTCAGCTACAGAGCCTCTACCTACTACTACAACCCAATACATCCAGATTCACTTCTATATTCTAACCATGCCTACGCATCTATCTATTATCTGTCAACACTAAGACTAACTTTACACTTAGAGCTTCACTCTATTTATACAATCCCATGGTCCACGAACCATGGGTAGGCCGACACACTTTACATTAAATTACATTATTTTAGGGCGAACAACCCTAGACTCTTGGGCTCTGCGCCCGCAATTCGCGGGGTCTTTACATTACATTTGACCAAAACTCGGGTTTCAAGCCCCAAAAACATGCTATGGGGGGATTCGCTGCCCAATAGGCACCCAACACAATCATCATGACTCGTCCCGAGTAACTGCTAGTGTGGCAATCTTGGCGCGAAGTCCATGCAGCAGGTCTTGCGCAGCTTGGGTGTTCGCAACACACTGTTCCGCTGCCTATTGTACTTGTTGCACCTGTGTATCTGAACGTTCATGAGTAGGGTCACATTCCTGTCCAACCGCATATAGTTCCTGCATCTTTGCCAACTTTCCTTCAATGGTAGCTGTAATTGTGAACGCTTCATCGATCCATGGTTGGATGCGTGCTTTAAGCAGGGCTTCCTTTTGGTGCGCGGCGTCAAATCGGTCCTTTAGTGCCCTTGCCTGATGTAGTAGGGCGAATCGTTGAGTAAGGGAAACCGTCTGCATGGTGCCCCGGACACTGTCGTACTCTTGCTGCAACTCACGCGCCTCTGTCTCTAGGCGCTGTAGGTTCGAGTCTTCCTGCAGTTGCGTAAGTATGGTTAGTGCTTGCTCCAATATCCTAGTGCACTCCTGTGTCGCCTGGCCAATTTGTTCCAATCCCATCTAGATAGCATGGGCGTGCTACTCTTTGACTTCTAGGGGTGTGGAAGGCTGCGCCTTCAATCGCAGCTCAGCGATTTGCAGGTTCAACTCCAACTGAACCTTTGTCGTTTCCTCCCGGGCCTCACGGACTCTGGCTGCCAATCTATGGACCCGCTCTGCTGCTGGTAGCTCTGCCAGCATGGCCAACTCTAGAACGCTCTTGCATGCATCCTCTATGGCCTGCTCCAATATGCTATCCTGTGCAACCAAATCATCCCTCTGGATGCTGAGCTGATCCATGTTGATTTTCTGCTCATGCAGGACCTGGATCACTCAGCCTTCCTAGGCGCGGAGTTCGGTGATGACCCCATCCTGCAGCTGGTACAGTATTTCGCGTGGCAGGGTGGCCAAGTTCAAGCTGACGCCTTTCATGCTGCTCATCGCATCCTAGTCATCCTCGCTTGCTGCTGCTAGCACACCTTCGGGTAATATGAAGGTGTTACCCATAAGGGTGCGGAACGTCTGTTCGGTCTCAGCGGTTCCTGCTACGACATACTGGGCCATTGTGCCTGTTTGGGGGTGTTTCACCTGTAAACTTTGTAGCTGCGCGCTGAACGCCCCCAACACAGTGTTTTTCTCCATTCGCAATCCCTGGAGTGTGTCCTTCGTGACTTCATGAATCGTTTTTCTAATATCCAATAGATCACCTTCTGTGAGAGTCATCGGGTCGACAGACGTCTTTGTGGCTTTTCCTTTCTTCCCGGGGGATATTTTTTCTAGGTTGCACGGCCGCTTGAGTTGTGTTGATGTCATGCTTGGGTCTGCGTGGTCCTCCTCCCTGTACACTTCCTCGGTCTGCTGCCCCAAGGACATTTCTTGGGCCTCCTCGGCCTCTCTGGTTGGTGTGGTTTTGGTATCTACCGTCTGCGCTACTACTGCTGCATCAGCCGCCTTCTGCCATGTGGCTGCTTCATGTTCCTGGCGCCTCCTCTCAGCCAGCTGCACGATGCGCAGCTTGGTGTCCTTCTTTTGTTGCTGAGCTGTGACCTTCTCCATTTCTGCCAAGTCTGGGGCACGCCACTCTAGAGGCCATGACTCCATTACTGTGACGATCGCGTCATCCGTTTCAATAAATAGAAGCTTCACCTATTTTCGTACTGGATCCTTGCGCTCCTGGATATACAGGTTATGCATATCCACCTTGAATTCTGTCGCGCTTTGCAAGCTGTTATGAACTGTAGGGGACAAGCGCAGCCTGCGGTTGATCCATGTTCGGATGCTCACCTCCACGAACACCTAGAACACCTTTATCTCACAAATCCTATTCGTGTCTCTTGTAGCCCATAGCGAGGTGTACCTCGCGGCTTCGGGTAGGTCACCCTCAGTAGTGGGAAATTGGCTGTCTTCCGGTAGCTCCCCTGCAACCAACAGGATGGATAGGAGCAACCACACATAGTGGAAGGTCTTACCCTGCTCCTGGGCCTCCCTGCAGTTCGTCAAGAACTCATCGCAAAGGAACTACGCCTAGTTGAACTAGACCCCTCTGCGCATTGCTTTGCCAACACAATCACAAATGTTGGTACTTCATCGGCCTGACATTTCCTCATGAGCTTGCCAGCCAGCAGCTGGGTGGTTACACACACCCCTTGGTCTTTAATACTTGCTATTGGATAGCCCTGCTCTTTTTTCTAGTTTATACTTGGCCTTCATAGATTCTGCGAGGGCCAATACGCTGCTTTTTTCCTGCTATGGTCGCGGGGTCATTTCCTTTGACTAGTAGTCGAGAAATTCAGTGAATTAGATCGGCTGTGATGGGAATCGGCTCCTCTAACCAGAGATACCCATCATGCACCATGCACAGCAGCTGTCTGATGACAAAAATGGTGATGGGCGCAGTGGTAGTGGGGTATCCATCGCAGATGGAGTAACCCAGCCTTCTCCACACCGCCCAACCATTTATGCTTTATTAACTTCTCTGCGGCCAACTGTGGGAACTTTTCACTGTCTGCGAGGTCCTAATCTTCGAACTTCATAGTAGGTACTCATCCCAATGGCAGATCTTCAAACCTTATATCATTGAGGAGGAACGGGGTCTAGAGCACACTCTTAGTGGCCTCTAAGTCCTTCCGTACCTTGGCTTTCCCCTTCCACGGGGTGATGTAAGGAGGGAACTTTGTCGCGGAATGATTTTGGGAGACATCCTCTGCCTCATCATCTTGTGCCTCAATTTGGGCGATCAGGGCCTGCAAGTCTTCCTCCTCCTCCTCTATTTCAATGGTGACGATTTTTCCCTTCTCAGCCATTGACAATTTTCCAAACTGTGGGTTTCTTGGAGATACATGGACTGGCCCCATCGTTTGCTTATCTTTCTATGGCCACGGCTTGCGCGGTGATTTTGGAACTTTTGGCGCAGCTACCACCTCTCCAGGCTCCTCATGGGCCATACGGGGCTCCGCGGTAACTCTGACGAATCACACTCTTGTTCTAGCAGCCATCATTGTGTCTACACTTGAGGATGGTAAGAGTACATGACGCTTAATGCTCTGTACTTTCTCAATTCTCAAACAACCAAGTGTTGCCTTGGAGCTGGCCCTGGGGGTTTTATAATGTCTTTTGAATTTGAATTCGACCCTTCCCCCTACTTCTGCATCATTAATGCCTTCTTGGTGGCAGATCGTCCCAAATCTAGCTCTTAATTCATGTCTTAATTGCCCGTCGCCCGCTCCTTTTTGCCTTAAAGTGGACCTCTTGTCGTGAACAATGACACCAATGGTCACCTCCCAGCCTACGCGCATAGCAACACAACCCCCTATGCATGGCCGCGACCCTTGTGACATACCGATCCTACGCGCAACCTCTGTCTCGCGCAGCTCCCATACAGACTTTTTTATAGTTTTGCGCTCTCTTTCAACTACTTGGAGCACTGAGACTGTGCTTCCTACAGATAGTCAGGTGGTCGCACCATTGGTGCGAGGCTTCAATTTACTTGCCATCTTAGTCCGCGGGCACCCCTCAATTACCCTCACGTCCGTCAGTGTGTCATGTTCTTCCTTGTATGGTGTTCTCCCCTATTTACTTTGTCTAGTAAGGTGCGATTGCAACCATGGTAGCATGGTCACAAATTCTTCTAATGTAGTAGTATGGCTGGCTATACCTTGCCCATCATGCTTAGTTTCTTAGTGTAGCATGCTTACACGAATTCGAATTCCAGTTTGTTGATTTCTTCGTCCAATATCATGCTTTTCTTTCCCATCCATACCCAATCTTCTTTGTGTTCGCGAAGTTTCAAGTTCCCTCGCCAAATGGATTCCTGTAACTGCATAATTCCTTTACCCGGGTCCTCGCGTACTGTCCCAACTGTGGGAGCTATTGTATGGGGATTCTTCTTTGCTCTTATGGTTTCGTCTCTTCTCGTCAATGTTGGGGTCATATCCGTGCTCAGGTTTTTGCTCATGGCCTCATAGGCCCATCGAACAGCTGGTACACGCAGGTCCCAATCAGTTCGTCTCACCTAGTGAACTCTGTTCATGATTCTGCATAGCTTTTCCTGCTACCACGTCTGGTTCTGATTTTTGATCCTTAGTTTGGGATGTGCTTGTGTGGACAGCACGACACACGTATGCACCCATCGACACAGGTGGGCGCGCAAGCTGCTTCGTCCTGGCTACCCTGCTCTCGTTCGATGCTGGGGGCTTCCAAACCACAAGCGCATCTGCCTTCTACATTTGCGCCATTTTACAATGGTCTCCTGATGTGTACTCCACCGTCGTGAGGGTGTTGCGCATAGTGCCCATTCCAGCGCACCGTACCGCTGCTGTTCTGGTACTGCGCTTTCAAATTTGTCCAGGAATTCATCCACCGATGTTAGTCCATCATATGTTGGCATTTCCCTTGCCTCTGTCATCACGCATCGCAGTGATCTAACCATCATGTTACAATTCAGCGTTGTCACTTCGTGTAACCGGTTCTACCAATGTTCTACTTCTTCATATGAATCCAAAGTACAGGAGCTATCGTGCTCCCACGAGATCTCCCATCTGCAGTCAGGTTCACCCGATCCTGATCTCGCGCCATTATCTGGTAGATACAGTCTAGCTCATCATCACTTTCATCGTCACGCACTGGTTCAGTGTAGCACGCTCCTTTGGCTGGGTCTAGCGGGACTACTATGCGTAGGGACTTTTTCTCGAATATCATCTTCCGCTTCTTTAGGTTGATGACTCCATTCATATCAGTGGCCCAGTCTATTCCTAACAATGCGGGATAAGGATTGTTGTCATCGACAATCTCTATTACTTCAAAGTCCGTCTGTGTGCTTGTGCCTTCGATATCAACTGTTACCCCTTGTAACCTCCCCATGGGCAAAATCTTCTGTTGGTTCACCATTCGTAATTGAATAGGGGACCACTGTAACACGGGCCTGCCCATACGTTCCCATGTCTGCTTCGGTAATACATTCGCGTCTGAACCCAGGTCTAGGATTACCTGATCCATTTCATACTCGCCAATTTGTGCCGTCAATCTCATTTCCCTCCCGGTGTGCAATGCATGCTTTCCCAGTTTCCGGACTACGCGTGGTTCCCCTGACCCTGTGCACCTGGTGATCAACTCTTGTAGTCCCTTAACTACCTTATTGTCGCGTAATAGTTTCATGCATGTCTCCAAAAAGGTAGTGAACATGGAAGGATCCATTCTTGCCTCTGGTTGATCCTTACTACCTGAAGTGGAGGCCTCTATGAAGCTCTTCTTAGCTTCCATGAACGTCTCCTTTGCGCGTTCTAATTCAAACTCAGGTTCCTTTGTAGGAGCCTTGCAAACCCAGGTATCTTCCTTGGGCTACTTCCACTTATCCTCCCTTGTGGTCACACCGCTTCTGAGCACCATGTTTACATTTGGGTCTTCTTCACACAGTTTAGACCTCATCATTTGGATCTTTTGAGTCGGAGGAGGCTGGAGTACCCCTTTCTCGCGCATATGTGTGATCAATGTAGGACAATCTATCATTTCATGATCAAACTGAGCCCAGTATGAGTAGGATGGTCTTGTCGGGTTGGTACAATCACGAGCGTAGTGCCCTGTACCTCCGCAATTGTAGCAAATTAACTGTCCGCGACCCCTTCCTAGTCCCATTCCTCCTCATCCTCGACCTCGCCCTTGAAATCCAGCGTGTTCCATCCTCGTAGCTAGGTCAAGGGCTCACGTTTCTGTCTGCATCCTATAGGCTGGGTCTGATCCATCATTAACTCATAGCTATGACAAGTGCGCTCGTCATGGCCTACCGACCTGCAGAAATTACAAAACAGTTGTTGTGGAGTCTGTGTATACTTCTGCAACAAATGACAATTATCCGTCATGTGTTTTCCTCCTATTTGACAGATCGCGCTTCATAGTGTGGGTGTCGCACTCAGCCCTGCCTGTGCCTTTGGTCTTAACGGCATTGGTTCCCCTCCTGCCAAGTAGTTCGTGAATATTGGACAGTGATCCTTGTCATGGCCCTGGCCTTTGCATTTTATGCACCATACTTCTTTGCGTGCCTCTGGCCTCGGTGCTCTATCCTACTTTAAGCTCTGCATTTCCAGGTAGAGATTCTGTAGTTGTGCATGGATTTGTTGAACTTCCAACCCTGGATCTTGTATCGGTGTTTCATGCAACCTCATTGCCATTTCCAACACTTCGACATGGGTGGAAAGTTTCTGTTGTGACAACGCCATCCTCAAGTGTGGTGTCAGAGATGCCATAAACCATGCGTGATGTTGTGCATCCATGAACGTCATATTAGCCTTGTGGATCGTACTCTTCAGTCGCTGATCCAGATCCTAGGGGGTCTCGCCTGGAAGCATCATGATCTCTTTAAACCCAATGATTGACTGTGTCTTTGATTTCAGTCGGCTAAATTCTCTGTTCAACGCATTCTGGATCTTTGCTATCCCTGCGTTTGGGTGGTCATTAGAGTGCTTGATATACCATGTCAACGCGCGATCCTGCAGTGCGCTCACCAATGTAGCCTTCTTAATGTTGTCGTCCATGACCCCTTGCGCTTCCCACACTACTCTTACCACGAACCAGAACTGGTTTGGATCCTCATTCCTTACTCCTCTGAATACGGGTAGCTTGATCACGCTCGCCATGCTGAACTGCGGGGTTGGTGGAGGTGGAGTGGGTGGAGATGGAGGTGAAGGAGGTGAAGCGGGTGGTGGCGTGGGTGGAGGTGGTAACTACGGAATGTGCTGCCTTATCAAACTGACCACACTTCTCGGAGAGACCTGAGCGAGCTCTTCCTTGCTCTCTCGCAAAGGTGAAATTAAGGTACTGTTTCCTAATTTCCCACTACCTTTGTAGATCCTTCCACTCCACGTCGTTCCAAACATTAATGTATTCGCCTAACCCGCTTTTCACATAACAACATCTTAATCTAGGTATTCAAAGATTTAATGTACTTACCTCGTGGTCCCTTAAGAAAATGTCATTCTGCTTCAATGTAGCTCACGGTCGTGTCTGTCGCAAACTCACTGATAAATCCCCCTATTATCCGGTCGAGCGAATGGTCCATAGCTCATGCGATCTTGTCTTCTGATGCCTTTAGTTTGCACACTAATTCCGGAGTCCACACTATCGGTTGGTCGAGCTTACAACTTCCTTGGCTATCGACTAACCTCGCGATCCACTCATACAGTTCAGAAGGAAAGGATGCAAAGAAGATCTCGTGGATTTCTGTATACACGTAGCGATCCAACCACCTCTTCTCGGATCCCTGCGAGGTTCTATTTTCCTGTGTCACGAACTCGTGAATCTTCTTGTCCAACCACTCTTAAATTTCCTTATTTGTTGGGTTCCAGTGGCATGACATCAGACATCCCTCAGGCAAATCTTGGTCCTGGCAACGGAACCATTTGTTGGCTACGTGGGCCATGATCTAGGTTCAACAGTGAGTTTAGCCAAGCAAATCCCGGTACTACTGGCCCTTTCGGCAACAGTTCATGGAGCGCGGACTGAGGTCTCACCCGAAGTAGTATGGGAGGGTGCTAGAACCAGGTTTCCGCACCCTAGGGATGTCTTGATGAGGGTTCTAGAGGTTTGTGTTCCTAATCCGCGCGTTATGCTGCTCTGTGTAGCTTTCTATTCTTCGCAACCCGTGTGCACCTTTGTGAATACAGTCTTATTTCGATCCGATCCTTACTGTGCTATTATATTAGTGCTTAACTTAGTTTGTGCGGGCCCAATATTTCTTATTACTTATTCAAATTTCAGATTAGCGCGCGTACTCGAAAACAATATAAATGCATAAAGATAACCAGAACATAGAAATACAGATATGCAAACAGACGCACAATATTCTGAATCAAAATTATCTTTATTAATACTCAAGTTTGGTTATAGGCCTGCCTCCGCCCTGCGCACTCAGCTGTAGGGGTCCGCGCACTCAGCTGCGGACTCTACTAGGCCTCTGCGCACTCAGCTGCAGAGCCTCTACCTACTACTACGACCCAATACACTTCAGATTCCCTTCTATCTTATAACCATGCCTTCGCATCTATCTATTATCGGTCAACACTAAGACTAACTTTACACTTAGAGCCTCGCTCTATTTATACAATCCCATGGTTCGCGGACCATGGGTAGGCCGACACACTTTACATTAAATTACATTATTTTAGGGCAGACAACCCTAGATTCTTGCACTTCGCACCTGCATTTCTCGGGGTCTTTACATTACATTTGACCAAAACTTGGGCTTTAAGCCCCAAAAGCATGCTATGGGGGGATTCGCTGCCCAATAAGCACATTGAGGACTTCCAAAAATTTAATATAAGGGTAAGAGTTATTCCAGAGGAGCATAGGATTGATGTGTTCATAGGGACTTTAAAGGATAACATTCGACATGAGGTTTGCCTTTGGGAACCTAATTCATTGGAGAAGGCATTCAGGTTAGCAAGAAAAATGGAAAGAAAAATTATGGCAACAAGGAAGCCTACCATTCACAACTATAAAGATGGAAGTGTTGTTGCCCCTTGCCTTCCACAACCTACAAGGTTGACACCACAATAATTGGAAGAAAAAAGAGAAAAAGGGCTTTGTTACAGTTGTGATAGCAAATACACTAAAGGTCATAAGTGTGCCCAGAAGAAATTATTTTACATAGATTGTGAAGAGGAGGAAGAAATGGAACAAGAAACGTCAAAAGAAGAGGATATACACCAGGAACAAACCCTAGAGAAAGGAGAAATGCATCTGATCATATCTTGTAATGCATTGGCCAGAATTTACCACTCCTCAAACTATCAAGATAGAAGGACATATCAAGAAGAAAAAGGTAATAGTGTTGATTGATTCAGGTAGTACCCATAATTTTATTCATTGTAAGATAGCCAAGGAATTGAATTGCTTCCTATATCTAGCACCAGAGTGTCAAGTAATGGTTGCAAGTGGAGGAAACATAAATTGATCTAGAAAGTGCCATAATATCAAGCTATCCATGGGAGAATATGTATTGAATAGCCTAATGCTTTCCATTCCAATGGGTGGTGCTGATGTTGTATTAGGCGTCCAATGGCTACAATCCTTGGGTACAATAGCTTTTAATTTTCAAGAACTTTTCATGAAATTTTCTTCGGAAGGGAAGGAAGTTGAATTAAGGGGTATCACAGGGAAACTGGGAAAGATAATCAGCTCTATCAGAATGGCAACACTTCTAAATAAAGAACAACGAGGCGTAATTACACAATTATGTTCACTAGAAGTTCCCACATCGAAATCATCTATTTCTCAAGATCTCCAAAAAGACTTGGACAATCATTCCAAGGTATATGAGACTCCCAAAGGCCTCCCACCTATTCATGATCATGATCATGCTATTCATTTAATTCTAGGAAGTGTTCCTCCAAACATTAGGCCTTACAAATATCCCTATGCCCAAAAGAGTGAAATTGAACGTATGGTTGCATAAATGCTAGAGGCTGGTATAATTCAACCTAAACAAAGTTTTTTCTCTACTCTAGTAGTATTGGTGCACAAGAAGGATGGGTCATGGCGCATGTGTCCAAATTATAGGGAGCTCAACAAGCTCACTATTAAAGATAAATTTCCCATTCCTGTCATTGATGAATTATTGGATGAATTGCATGCATCAATTTACTTCACCAAGTTGGATCTTCGTTCAGGATATCATCAAATCAGAATAAAGACTGAAAACATTCCAAAAACAACATTTAGAACTCGTGAGGTTCATTATGAATTTTTGGTCATGCCTTTTGGCCTTACCAATGCACCTTCTACATTTCAAGGTTTTATGAATTCCATTTTCAAACCCTTAGAAAATATGTGTTAGTATTTTCTGATGATATACTAATCTACAACAAGTCTTGGAAGGACCATGTTCAACATGTTGACAGGGTGCTCAAACTATTGGAGGAGAAACAATTATATGCAAAAAGCTCCAAATGTTTCTTTGGAGTACAAGAGGTGGAATATCTGGGTCATATTGTATCTCATGAAGGTGTGAAGGTAGACCCTAGAAAAATTAAAGCCATTAAGGAATGGAAAATTCCCACATACATAAAGCATCTTCGAGGATTTCTTGGGTTGACAGGGTACTATCGCAAGTTTGTTAAGAATTATGGATGAATAGCAACACCTCTAACAACATTATTGAAGAAAGATGCATTTTCATGGACTCCAAAAGCAACAAAGGCCTTTGAACATCTTAAAGAGGCAATGTGCCAAGCACTGGTCTTAGCTACGTTGGACTTCACAAAATCCTTTATTGTGGAATGTGATGCCTCAAGAAATGGAATTGGTGTCGTTTTAATGCAAGAAGAAAGACCCATTGCTTTCGAAAGTCGTCCAATCAAAAGGAAATATTTACACAAAGCTATTTATGAGAAGGAAATGTTGGCAATACTACACGCACTTAAGAAATGACGACCCTACCTAATGGGAAGACACTTCAAGGTAAAAACAGATCATGATAGTCTTAAATACTTTTTAGAACAAATATTATCTTCATATGAGCAACAAAAATGGGTCATAAAGATGTTGGGTTATGACTTTTAAATCATCTACAAAAAGGGAAGCAAAATGTTGTAGCAGATGCACTCTCAAGAAAGAATGAGGATGTGGAAGCATTGCTTTGTGCTATTTCTATTATCCAACCAAATTGGATAAACGAAGCAAGGGATGAATGGAAGAATGCCGAAGAAGTGCGGGCACTCATTCGAAAGTTACAACAAGATCCTAGTATATCTGATACATTTAGTTGGAAAAGTGATTCATTATGGTACAAAGATCGCTTATACCTATGTAAGAATTCCCAACTCAAACAAAAGATTCTTATGGAATTGCACACCTCTCCCTTAGGAGGGCACTCAGGATTTTTAAAAACTTACCACAGGGTTAAGAAGGATTTTTTTTTGGGATGGCCTTAAATCGGATATTCAAAATTTTGTGGCGGAATGTTTGGTTTTCCAACAAAATAAAGTTGAAACAATTAAGACCCCAGGTCTATTACAACCTTTATCCATTCCAAGCCAACGTTGGGAGGAGGTTCCAATGGATTTTATCACAGGTTTATCTAAGTCCGAAGGAAAGAGTGTCATCATGGTGGTAGTTGATAGGCTTACCAAGTATGCACACTTGTGTGCATTATCGCATCCATTTAAAGCAAGTACAATTTCTACTACATTTATGGAAACAATTCAAAAGCTACATGGAAACCTAAAGATTATTGTAAGTGACAGAGATCCCATTTTCATTGGAAAATTTTGGACAAAATTATTTTCTTGTCTTGGTACATAGTTAGCTCATAACTCATCTTGTCATCCTCAACCTGATGGGCAAATTGAGATAGTCAACGAATGTTTGGAAGTATATCTTCGTTGCTTTGTATATGATAAACAGACATAATGGGTCAAATGGTTGCCTCTAGCTGAATGGTGGTATAACACTTCCTTCCATAGCGCAACAAAAATGACCCCATTTATGGCACTTTATGGATATCATCCACCGTCCATCACATCATATTTAAGAGAAAATTCTAAGGTTCAAGTAGTGGAAGATCACATCGAGCATCAACAATAAGTTCTCCAACTCTTAAAGGATAACCTCACTTTTGCGCAAAATAGAATGAAACAACATGCATATCAACATCGTAGCGAAATAAGTTTTGATGTAGGTGACTGGGTATTCCTATGACTACAACCATATAAACAAATGTCCCTCAAGCAAGCTAAGAATGATAATAAATTATCACCAAAGTATTATGGTCCGTACAAGGTGTTGCAAAATATTGGTACTATGGCATACAAATTGGAGCTTCATGTAGCTTTCCGAGTGCACCTAGTTTTCCATGTTTCATGCTTAAAGAAGGTTATAGGTGACAAAATCCCAGTTCAAATAATATTGCCAGAACTTGACGAGGAAGGAAAAATCATATTGGAAGCTGAAGCAGTCACAGAAACAAGAACTCGACAGCTACAAAATTGATCGATTTCGGAGTATCTCATCAAGTGGAAGAACTTACTCGTTGAAGATTCCACATGGGAGGGTGAGAATTTTATACAGAAGCATCCAGTACTACTCAAGTGTCGAGGAAAACACTTTTTTGAAGGAGAGGGGCATGTTAAGTCCTTATAATACTAGTGATTCCCCCATTACTATTGTCATTGTAGCCCTTATTTTTATTGTTGTGCCCTTATATTATTATTGTTCTGTCGACTTTGATTATATTGTGACCCCTTAGACTCCTATATATAGAAAGGAGGCTTTGTCATTTGTATCATCCAAGAATTATTCATTTTTGCAATGTAAAGGAGGTTTCCCCCTCGAAGAGGCTTATTTTGAAGTCGTTGATCTATCTTTTCTTCTATTTTGTGCGCTGGTTACATAACACAAAATGGTGTGTAATCTGTAAAGACAATGTGCATTCCACCCAGGAATGTCCATTCAATGGAAAAAATAAATCCAATTATCATGTTGTATATCATACCCAGGCCACTGAACAATGATCAAAATCACCTCCATTAAACGAAAGATAACAAGGTCGAGGAGGTAATGGTGGTTGATGAGGCAGTTATAACAAAGGAATTTGTGGTTGGGGCTGAGGATGCGGGGTATTTTACTGCTATACTTGTTGGAAAGAGGAACATATTGTGACTGAATGTCCCTTAGAGGATAAAACTGACTTACGCTTTTGTAAAATATGTGGTCTGGGTGACCACTCGTTGGAATACTGTCCCAAAATCATAAAAAAAAAGTTTTAAATAAAAGATATTTTAATCTACTACCAACTGTCTCAAAGTATGAGATTATAAACTCTAAAAACCTTCATGTAGTTACAAGGTCAGGAGTTGGAAGAGAAAATAGTAATTATAATAATCGGTTGATCGACATGTCAAGAATTCAATAAAGTATCGAGATGTACAACAACAAAATCAAATAATGTCCACAACAATTGAATTCTTTACAAAATAAAGTGAAGACCAAAGGGTATCTAAGGACCAAATTTTAGAAGAATTTCTCGAGCTTCTAATGGAAGATACTCTGTCACCCGACTTGTCGAATTATTGAATATGTTGAAAAATTGTAACGAAAATAGAGAAATAGGGAAAAATGTCAGACAACTTGATGAGTCCCATTAATAGGTATATGTTGAAGTTCATTATGTTATCCTCCAGCCTTAAAACTATCATTTTCTCACATTTATTCACATGTTTTGTTACAATATGCTTAGGAAGAAGAGTAAAAGGTGTTTGTCATAGTATGTGGCTCAACGTGATTAAATTGCAGGAAAATAAGCATTTTTGAGGCAGTTACTTTTGAGTAAAATTGTAGGGATATAAGTTGAAAATACGTGTTGAAAAAGTAGTTTTTTCTTTTTTCATCCAAAACTTGATGAGGTAATATAATATTTTTTTCTTCTTCCACTATTATTTTATAATATTCCTTAGAAGGCCCATTTTAGACCTCAAAATATCTCTAATGTGGAAGGTCTTATCTTGGTCAAAAGGTCTTGGTTGTCTGATTTGATTTGGTTCTTGAAGAAGAGAAGTGATTTTTGGGTTTTCCCCTCAAATAGGGGTTTTTCCCTAGTTGAGAGCCTACATCTTGTGTCATTGGTATTCATGTTTCTTTTTGGTAGTTGCTTGATGATAAGTAGACATAAATAAATTAAATAATAGGTATAATAAGAAAAGTAAAATATCACAAGTAATTATCAAGTTAAGAAAATATTTATGCCTTTTTGATTTTCCAACATGTGGTACACTGCTGACGATCTGATATTACATGGATATTCCGATGTTGATTGGGATATAAGTGTGGTGGATAGAAAAATCTCATTTGGATGTTGTTTCTATTTGGGATCTGCTTCCATCTCATGGATGAGCTGAAAACAGAAGTTTGTTGTGCTAAGCACCGCTGAGGCTTAGTATATTGTAGCTAGTATTGATTTTTGTGAAGCTATTTCATTGAGGAAACTCTTTAGTGAGTTATTTGAGCATGTGTTGGATACCACCATCATTTATTGTGATAGTCAAATTGAGATCCACTTTTCAGATAATCTCGTGTTCCACGACTGATCCAAGCATATTGATATCAGGTACCATTTTATCTAAGATATGGTAAAACTGGGAGCAATAAGGCTCCAACACACTAGGATGGATGAACAAGTTGCTGACATCCTCACAAATCCTTTAGGAAATACCAAGTTCCTATACTTAAAATAGAGACTGGGATTCTTGGAAAGACCCTCCCATTAGGGTCCTGATTGAGTTGAACATTCAGCTCTGGGAGCTCCTGGGGGCTTGGGGTACTTCTTGGAGCTATATGAAAATAGGGTGAGTGGTTCACCTTCCCCTGTGGAGTAAAATATATGAAAATATGGTGAGTGGTTCACCTTCCCCTGTGGAAACCTCGACATACATTCTATCCTTGTAGTTTGGGACTGTTGGGAAGTACCTCTCATTTGGCGAAGAAGTTGGGAAAAGTGGTTAGGCTTAATTAGTACTACCGACGGACGCATAAGGTACTACTATATTCCCTATGACTAGGATGCATGATGTTAAATAACTTGTTCACTAAGGATCAATCCTGGTAGGAGTTCTATCCCTGGACATGAGGACTTTCCTTTGTCATTTTGGCAAGAGTGGCAGGGTCTTGTGACCCACCCTCTTTCAATCCTTTCTTATTGGACTATGATATCAATCTTCAACAGAGACGAGACAAGTTGCAGAGATGACACATGATGGACATGATAGCATAGCCATGGATGAATGTTGATAGGTGGAATTCCTCCCTAGTTGAGAGGGAGTGTTAAAGAGTGCAACTAGGGGCTAATTCCCCTTCCTATAAGCCTTTTATGAATATATATATATATATATATATATATATATATATATAATGAATAATTAATTAATAGTTAGTGCTGAAGATTCATGTCTCTAAGGACGTGAACATTCGTTGAAAATAGTTCATACTCATGTAAATAACATATTTTCCTTAAGTTAATACTCACCATGATTTAAGTAAGTATTTGCGTAAAAGATGGGATAAGGAAAAAAATGTAAATCAATATACCTACCAGGAGTTACTACTCACCATTATTTACGGGTTCTTCAACACTTTAACAAATATGGGTAAAAATGTAAATGTGAAAACTTAATAGAATTTAATTTACAAAGATACATGATCCAATTTAAAAAGAGACATGTCTCTTGGGTATCTTGAGTATAAAATTCACTTGAAACTTTTCATTTTACACAATTCACTTATCATATCATATCTTCTTGTACTTATTGTTGATGTTCTATTTACATTTACTGTCAATGATGATCTAAAGTGAATGCTACTAAAGTTTTAATGTGATTTTTATTGGAATTTGAAGTAAAATTGTTATTGGGCTAATAAGACATTGAAGTAATTGTTGTAAGCATAGAACATACCATAAAATTTAACAATAGGAAAATATTCGAGCCTCACAGCTCCTCTTTGGACATTAGTGTGGATGTAGTGATATTTGATTTCAATATGATTTGATCTATCATAGGACATCAGGTTCTTAGATAGCTTCACACAACTTTAATTACCACAATAGATAATGTTCAACTCAAAAATTTGATCAAAGAAATCAAAGAACAATTTTCAAAACCATATAGCCTCACAACATGCATCACAGGTAGCAATGTATTTGTTGGGTTGTGTTATATTCTTTCCACGGCTAGCCCACATAGTTAACTAGGGGGTTAGAGGAGGGGTGGAGCCCCCCCTTCGTTGCGCCGATTGCGTAGCGGGGGGAGTCACAAGGGGTTTGAGGGGTGCAGATAACCCCACTCTGCCCCGGAAAATTTTGGTTTTGGAACCTATGTTAGGTTGGGCCGACCCACCTATGGTTTTGTGCATGATTTTTGCACATGTTTTTGGACGCGATGATTTTCGGTCTATGGTTTTGGACGCAATGGTTTTCAGTCCATGGTATTGGATGCTTTGGCATGTATAAATATGTATTATAACATTGAAAGGAACATAATGAAAAATCAAGCTGGTAGTCCTGGTTTTGGGATCTAGGGGAAAATCTCTGTGTATATGTGTTTTATGTGTTATGCTCTCGCATTGTTTCTTTTATGTGTTTTAGAATTTGTATGCAGGTAATTTATGTACGGGGTTAAAACCTACATTTGGTATCAGAGCTATTTTAGCTTCAAGGGGACGCCTTTGTTGCTGAGAGGTTTCGCCCGGGCCTGTGGTAGACCTTGTTCAGTGGGAGATCTGTGAGATCGATTATGGTGGTGAAAGAAGATGGCGAGCAGTGGAAAGATAGAGATCGAGAAATTTAATGGTCAGAGTTTTGAGTTGTGGAAACTCAAGATGGAGGATCTGTTCGTGTATAAAGATTAGTGCATCGCAGTAGATTTGGGTACTAAACCAACGAGAGTGTCTGATGAAGAATGGAAGAAGTTGGATCAGAAGGCAAAGAGCACAATATGATTGTGTGTCTCAGATTCAGTATTGCTGAATGTATCAGGGGAAGCTACAACGAAGGATTTGTGGGACAAGTTAGGGACTTTGTACCAATATAAGTCTTTGGTGAATAAATTGTTCCTGCGGAAAAAGTTGTATAACCTAAGGTTAAAAGATGGAGACTCGGTGACAAAGGATCTGAACGCATTTAATACTATGGTAAGTCAGTTAGCATCTGTTGATATTAAAATTTCAGATGAAGATAAGTGCATTAGTTTGTTGTGTTCTCTCCCAGATTTGTGGGATAGTATGGTTATTGCAATAGGTAGCAATGCAACTGCCTTGCAGTTTGATGAAATAGTCTCATCCTTGTTGACGAAGGAGATGAGATGGAAAAATATGGAGAGCCAGAATGGTGATGCCTTGTCTGTACGAGAACGGTCCCAGAACAGAAACAAAAATAAGTCATCGAGTGGGAGATCTAAATCTCCAGGAAAACCTGTAAAGGTGGTGTGCTGGAAATGTGGAAAGGAAGGGCACTACAAAAGGGAATGTAAATCTAAAGCTCCTGATAAAGGAAAGGGATCTGATGATGCTCCTTCTGCAGAGGCGAAAACCACCTCAGATGAAGGTGGGGATGTGTACTTGGCTTCTTCAAGTACACATGTAGATCATGAGGCATGGTTGATTGACTCAGGTGCATCCTTTCACATCACTCCCCATAGGGAGTGGTTTTGTGAGTATGAGAAATATGATGGTGGTGATGTCTTCTTAGGGGATGATAGGAAGGCTAGAATTGTTGGTCACGGAAAAGTAAAGTTGAAGTTGCAAGGTGGAAGGGTTAGAACATTTCCGGGTGTTCTGCATATTCCTGCATTAGCCAGAAATATGATTTTTGTAAGCAAGCTGGATGATGCAGGTGTAAAAATAGTGTTTGAGAAGGATACCTGCAAGATGGTTCAGGGAGCACTGGTATTGACACGGGGAGTTCGGATTGGAACTCTGTACAAGCTGCAAGGTAGCATTGTTGTAAATGGGTGCAACAGTTTTGTGGTTCTTGAAAGTGGAGCAGAAAATCTAGTGGTCTCTGGAGAGAAGACCATGTTGTGGCATCAAAAGCTTGGACATATTGGAGAGAAGGGCCTTCGAATACTTCATGGTAAAGGTATGGTAGAAGGTATGAGTAATAGCTCTCTGGATTTTGATTTCTGTGAAAATTGTGTATATGGGAAGCAAAGTCGGGTGAATTTCCCCTCTGGTGGTAAGAGGGCGAAATAGATATTAGAGCTTGTGCATAGTGATATGTTTGGACCTGTGAAGGTTCCATCATTGGGTAAGTCTGTGTGCTATGTATAATTTATATATGACTTCTCAAGGAATACATGGATATATTTCCTTAAGAAGAAATATGAATTATTTGATAGGTTTAAAGAATTTAAGGCTCTGGTGGAAAACCAGACAGAGAAGAAGATAAAGGTGTTGAGGAAAGATAACGGTGGAGAGTTTTGCGGTACGGAATCTGAAGAATTCTGTAAGAAGTGTGGTATAAGACTACTCCATATACACCTCAACAAAATGGAGTTGCAAAAAGAATGAACAAGACATTGATGGAAAGGGCAAGAAGCATGCTTAGTGGTGCCGGGTTAGGATAGGAATTCTAGGTAGAGGCAGTGGAGACAGTATGTTACTTGGTCAATTGATCACCTTCATCTGCGTTGGAGGATAAGACTCCACAAGAGGTATGGACTGGTAAGAAACCCTCTCTTTCACATCTGAGGGTATTTGGATGTGATGCATTTGTACATGTTCCAAAGGAGAAACGAACCAAGTTGGACAATAAATCTGAAAAGTGCATCTTTATTGGGTATAAAGATGGTTTAAAGGGTTATAAGCTTTGGAACCCAGTAACAAGGAAGGTTGTGTACAGCCGAGATGTGGTGTTTAGAGAGGTGTAAGATGTTATTAAACATGAAGTACAACCAAAGGAACTTGAGAAGATAGAGTTTGAGCTAAAGGAGGAAGAATCAGACTCTACAACGAGGAGGAATCAGAAGATGAAGAGCCACAAACTTCGGGTGTGAGAAGATAAGTTCGAGAAAGAAGGCAGCCAAAAGGTATAGTCCATCTACTTTCTGTTCAAATTTTGCGTTATCTATTACTGATGATGATCCCAGAACTGTGAAGGAAGTAGTACATTCATAGGATGGAAAACTCTAGAAAGAGGCCATGGTTGACGAAATGGCATCTTTGCACAAAAATGAGGCTTGGGATCTGGTGGAGTTGTCGGCTGGAAGGAAACCCATTGGTAGAAAATGGGTGTTCAAGAAGAAGACAAATGCAGAAGGAAAGATGGAGAAATGCAAAGCTCGGTTGGTAGCAAAAGGTTATTCCCAGGTGTCGGGAATTGATTTTGGTGATATTTTTTCTCCTATTGCCAAGGTAACTTCTATTATATTACTTTTATCTATTGTTGCTGCTTTTGATTTTGAGGTAGAACAGATGGATGCGAAGACAACATTTCTTCACGGGGATCTGGAAGAGGACATCTACATGAAGCAACCTAAAGGCTTTGCAGTGAAGGGTAAGAAAGAACTGGTATGCAAGTTAAAGAAGTCTCTATATGGGTTAAAATAGTCACCAAGAATGTGGTATCAGAAATTTGATACATTTATACGGGGACTTGGCTTCACTAGAAGCAAAGTAGATCACTGTGTGTATTTTAAATTAATTGGTGATTGTGTTATTTATCTGGTCTTGTATGTGGATGATATGTTGCTGGTTGGAAATGACAAAGAAATTATCCGAGATTTGAAGACCCATTTGTCCTCCAAATTCGACATGAAAGATTTTGGTGCTGCAAACTATATTTTGGGCATGGAAATTAAAAGAGATCGGATGAAGAGGAAGCTATGGTTAAACTAGAGGAAGTATGTCAGTACAATATTGCAGAGGTTTAATATGCAGGATAGTAAACCGGTGAAGGTTCTTATTCCTGTAGGTGTAAAGTTATCTGCTGAATAGTGTCCCAAGACACAAGAATAGGAAGAGGACATGTCGTGTGTTCCATATGCAAGTGTAGTCGGTAGCCTGATGTATGCGATGGTATGTACTAGACCAGACATTACACATGTAGTTGGAGTATTGAGCAGGTTTATGTCAAAACCAGGGAAGGAGCACTAGACAACAGTGAAGCGAGTTTTCAGGGATTTGCGTGGAACTAGTGATTATGGTTTGTGCTACCAAGGAAGACTAGGATTGGACAAAGTGTTGGATATTTGTGTCTTTGTTGATGCAGACTGGGCTGGAGATCTGGATCAGAGAAGATCTACAAGTGGGTATGTGTTTAACCTATTTGGAGGTGCAGTCAATTGGATGAGTAAGAAACAATCTGTAGTGGCACTATCAACTACAGAGGCAGAATACATGGTAGCCACTCATGAAAGCAAGGAAGCAGTTTCGTTGCAGAGATTGTGTTCAAATATGGGGTTAGTACAGGGAGCTATAAGGATAGACTGTGACAGCCAAAGTGAAATTTTCTTGGCAAAGAACCCCGCATATCATTCAAAGACAAAGCACATTGATGTTCAGTATCACTTTGTGAGGGATATGATAGAAGACAAAAAGGTGTTGCTGGTAAAGGTGGACACTTTGAAAAATATTGCAGATGCATTGACAAAATCTGTGAGCTCTGAGAAGTTCTCTTGGTGTAGAGAAACAATGGGCGTTGCAGGGTTGGATAAATGACTAAGCTCTCTTGTGGCCCCATGTGGAAAGAAAACAACAAGTGGGAGAATGTTGGGTTGTGTTATATTCTTTCCACGACTAGCCCACGTAGTTAATCGGGGGGTTAGAAGGGGGGTGGAGCCCCACCTTTGTTGCACTAATTGCGTAGTGGGGGGACTCACAGGGGGTTTGAGGGGTGCAGATAAGCCTCGAAAATTTTTGGTTTTGGAACCTATGTTAGGTTGGGCAGACCCACCTATGGTTTTGTGCATGATTTTCGCACATGTTTTTGGACGCGATGGTTTTTGGTCCATGGTTTTGAACGCGATGGTTTTCGGTCCATGATATTGGATGCTTTGGCATGTATAAATATGTATTATAACATTGAAAGGAATAGAATGAAAAATCAAGCTGGTAGTCCCGGTTTTGGGATCCAGGGGAAAATCTCTGTGTATATGTGTTTTATGTGTTATGTTCTCACATTGTTTATTTTATATGTTTTAGAATTCGTATGCAGGTAATTTTTGTACGGGGTTAAAACCTACAGTATTCAACTTCATTGGTTCTTAGAGAAATAGAGTTTTTTTTTTCTAGATCAATAAATCATAGTGGATCCCAATCTAAAAAAATATCCAGAGGTGCTCTTTCTATCATTAGAGCTACCAACTCAATAAACATCAGAGAATCCATATAGTTTCCAATCCCCATTAGAAGCATACATCAGACCATACTCAATGGTACCTTGCAAGTATCTCAATATGTGTTTAGCTGCAACTGAATATACAAGACGAGGCTCCACCATGAAATGGCTCAATGTATTCACTGCATAACAAATATCAATCGTGGTGTTCACAAGTTAATTCAACGAGACAATCAATGTGTGATATATAGTTGGATCAATCAAATCATATTCATTATCACAAATCTTCTTCAAATCATGGACTTACAGTCCATCGTGCCAAATCTATGAAGAATAGTAACAATGTATTTTCATTATCATAGAAATATCCCATTAGGTTTTTTTCTAAATTTCCAATCCCAAATAGTAATGGATGAGGCCAATATCCTTCATCTCAAATTCAGAAACTAGCTCCCTCTTTCACTGAACAATCAGTAATTCGACTCTCGTAAAAAATGAATTGTCTACATACAATAGAAATATCAAGGGTTCACCTTCAATATCCTTGAAATATAGATTTGGATCAACATATCTCTTCTTGAAGCCAAGAGTCAATATATAACCATCAATGTGGGAGTACCATGCATGAGGGCACTACTTCAGGCCATACATGACCTTCTTCAATTTGCAATCACGTGTCTCTCTATCGCAGACCTAAAAACCTTGAGGTTGTTCAATGTAGACTTCTTCTTCAATGACCCCATTAAGAAAATTTGTTTTGACATCCATTTTATGTAACTTCCAACATGCAATAGAAGCAAGAGCAATAAAAATCTAATAGATGCATACTGGGCGGCAAGAGAAAAGGTGTCTTCATAATCCTCTCCCTCTTTCTAGGAGAATCCATGAGCCACAGATCTAGCTTTGTATTTTTCAATACTTCCATCAACAACAATTTTTTTATCTTGTAGATCCATTTTGAAGACACAATGGGTCTAGGAACAATCTCCCAAACATTGTTTCTCGATACTGATTGATATTCTTCAGTAATTTATTCTTTCCATACTGGTTCTTCAACATTTTCTTCATGGGATGATGGTTTAGACTTAATGATCTTACATATCAAGGTTGTATATTCAGAATACTTCTTTCGCTTCTTGATATCCTGAAAGTTCCACAAGCAGTAGCATGACCTTCAACTTCCTTCAACATTTTCCCTAACCAAGATGGTATCTTTCTTGTCTCAGCTACAGGGGGTTGTCAAGATTCAATAGGTTCATAATCAATGTCTTCTACATGTGGGTCTTCATTCGTATGTTCAAGTTCTTTGTACCTTGATTTCACATTGTTTAGGGCTACTTGTACTTCATCATCAGAGTCCAAGTGTGAACACTTGGACTTAGAATGCAACATCCTCATAAAAAATAACATCCCTGCAAGTCTTAATATATCGTTGCCCTGAACTATAGACCCTAAAGACCTCTGAATTCTCACTGTAACCAACAAAGGTCCCCTTCTTTCCGAATGGTTCCAACTTTATCCTTTTCTCTTTGGGAACATGAAAAAAATGGTACAACCAAATATTCTTAGTTGTTCAACATTTGGTCTCTCACCTATAAAGATTTATTCATGAGTCTTGTAATCCAAAATTCGATGTGGGCACTGGTTTTGAATGTAAACAATAGTCCTTGCAACTTCTCCCCAAAGAAACATAGGCAATTCTTGATCATGAAGCATGGCTTTGACGACTTCCAATATAGTTGTGTTATTTCTCTATGCAGTTCCATTTTTTTCATGGTAGTAGAGAACTATTAGCTCCATCTTAATTCCATCATCCCTACATAAATCAATTAATTCATTTGATACATACTCCCCACCATTATTGGATCTTAGAGTCTTGATTCTTCTTCTTGTGGAATTTTCAACATATGTTTTGAACTCACAAAACTTCTTAAATACTTGATCCTTGGTATTCAAGAGATATATCCATGTTTAGCGAGAATAGTCATCAATGGAAGATACATAATACAAACATCCACCTAAGGTTTTATCAGGCATGGGCCCACAAATATCAGAATGCACAAGCTCGAATATTACTTTCGATCTACTATCACTGCTAGTGCATCTTCCTTTAATGTTTTTCACAAGAGCACATCCTATGCATACTCCATCATGGCTTGCCTTAAGTTAGGTACACCTTTAACAAAATATTTAAATCTTCCTAAAGTTTTGAAGTGCATATGAGCGCACCAATGATGCTAAATCTCACTAAGTTCAGTAGTGTTGTGTAGAAGAGCTTGGATTGAGTGACCAAGTAGATGATATAGTCCTCCATTTCGAACCCCAATGACTTTAGTAGTTTTAAAAGATTCATTTTTCTTCCATGCTAATACTTATCCATCAACAAAATAAACTCTATAACCTTTGTCTTCAAGAGATGACATGGACAACAATTTTTTCTTCAAACTACGAACATATAAGATATTGTTAATAGATACATTACCTTCGGATTCTAATTGAAAGGATGGTGTACTGATGCCTTTGACTTCATATTTTCCATTATCTCCAAGCTTAACCTTTTGAGTAAACTTATTTTCATTCAATTCAGATAGATGATCACGGTTTCTAGCCATAAAGCACTACTGTCCACAAGCCAAATTTCATCATGATTTTCAATGAACTTGTAAGAGCACAAATAAATGAGTATTCAGATTCAAAATCATGTCTCCTATTCCTCCTCTTTTAAGATGGCTCATTTAGAATAACATCAGATGCATGATGTCTTCCTCTTCTTTTACAATCATCATTCCTTTCATAGTAATATCTTCTATTCTTTTCAGGACACTGAGCTTGATATTGACCATAAGCTTGACAATGAAAGCATTGAACGTTTGAAAGATTTATTTTATCTCTTTTATCTCTTCCATCTCTTCCATCTCTTCTATATTGAGAGGGAGGAGCCCTTATTTGTGAAGTAGAATCCTTCTTTGAAGCAAATCTAGGACCTTGTCTTTTACTAACACTTCTTTGAAACTTGCAAGAATTTGGTTTCTTCTTATTTCCCTTCACATGAGCTACAAATGCTTCTATACTTAGATATTCATTGTCTCGTCTAGAAAAGAGTCTCGACTCTGCTTGAGTACATGTTTTCCATAACTTGTCAAAAGTTGGATAATTTTACCTTGCACTAATACCTGAGGCAAATGAATCCCAAGATCTACGAAGACCAACCAAAGCAACAACTACCAATTCATTATCAGATACTTCTTCATCAATGGCTTTGATTTGGTCTCCAATTTGAGATATATTGACAAATATGATGTCATTGTGTCATTATTTGTCATCTGGATATTATGAAGTTGATGGTTTGATTCACATTATTACTAGTATATAATACAATGATGACATCATACATAGCTTTAGCAGTCTTATGTTTAGAAATATAGGGAATAAAATGATCCCTAACAGAATCCAATATGATTATTCTTGCCAAAATATCATCTTCATGAATCTTCTCCTTTCCTTCTCACAACTAGGGAAAAACCCATAAGGGGAAACAAAAATTCTTTCCTTATGAGAGAGAAATTATGTCCATCAAAATTGTTCCAACATATCCAAATATGTCCTCAGTCAAATATCATTCAAAGTATGTCAATAGAAAGAGAGAAGGTCAACTTTTGTCTAATGAATGAATTCTGCATAATGAGGCCGAAATTATGGCTTGAGGTAACTGTAATAAGAGGTTGAAATATTGTACTAAATTCTCCACAGAAAATTTAACGCACTATTTAGAAAAGCTTGGCCAAACCCACAGTTAAGATAATCGGGAAACCTAGGTCAACATCCAATGAGAGAGCGAGATTTACACTCATCAAGAATAAACTAGTTTTTGAAGTCTTTGGCCTTGAAAATGATACAAAATAGAATCTCAAAACAGAAGTTATGATGCCCAAAATAAATGCAATCAATGTAGCTCGAAGAATCGTGTGTGGTATCTCTTCCTAAAGTTGCATATAGAAATTTTCATGAGATGGTGATAAAATGAATGCCAACGATGTCATTTTTATAATAGATTCATGTGGGCTAATTAGCCTTAATGGAGCCAACTTGATGAACTCATGAGGTTGACTTGTAGGAGGATAAAACATAAAAAAAATTCTTTCAAAATTTCAACGAAAAATGTCGACCTTAGCTACATATATTTTCAATAAGTGGGTCACTAAATTCTGGATCTAATGACATTAACTTGACTAAAATATATGCTTTCTATCAAAATACATTCAACATGAAATTTGAAATGTTCATAAAAAACCATAGAAAATTGTTGCTCTTAAATTCTAAATAATTTCACTTGTTGAACTCTATTTTGGATGACTTTTGCTTTTTCTTTTTTGAAATTATATATTTTTCGAGAGGAATTCATTATTCAAATTTGATTCTTGAAATTTTGCATAGAAATGATCATAAATCAACCTCAATGTTTTTGTTCTTTCATCTATAAAAAATAAGCAAAAAAAATAAATCACCTTGTGCCCAAAAAATTGTAGATTTTAACCTTGTATAGTTAATTGGTGCAAATAGATTCTTAATAAAACAAAAAAATATGCAGTGGACAACATAAAAATTTACACTAATTTTACCTTGGAAACCAAAACTAGAAAAAACCAAAAACAAATTTCAATATATTCTCTTTTACAATATTAAAATACAATATCTATATATATCATGCAACATCCATAAATTGTCTATCTATTTACCCTAAATTAGAATTCAATTGTTGTTCCTTAACCAAAACTACAAAACCACCATGCACCACAAAATCGATTCTCTAAACCACCATGCACCACAAAATCACCAAAGGCAAAGATTTAGTGCCAAAATTGCCAAAAATATATGCAGAAAGTCGCCCAATGTTTTTTTGGAGGAACTACACCCGGTGCAACGTGTTGAGAAATCTATAGGGAAATGATTAGAGTGATTTCTCTTTCCTTGATAATTTCTTGTGATGTATTTTAACTTTTTATTACTTATTAACTTTTGTACTTATTATTTTTGTATATCATCAAACAACTACCAAAACGAGAAGAATAAGAACACAAAATATAGGCTGCAAGCCAGGGCCAAAACCTCTCCAATTGAGAGGAAAACCCACAAATCTCTTATCTTCCTTATAGATTCTTCAATGGATTAATTCCAAGACCTATAGCCCAAGACCAATACCCTCCAATACCAATTCAAACCTTTTTGGATGATGTGTTTTCCATAAACAAGTCAAACCCAGTCAAATCTCTTCCAATAGCACAACTTCGACCCCCAACTGCAGAATTTTGGCCTCCACTGTAGCCCTGAATTTTTTTGCCTTCCAGTAGTTGTTTCTACCACATGCGTGAGCTTCATTTAGTCTTCTAGGGCTTCCTCAGTCCTTCACTTATCTTTCTATTCCTTTTGTAGCTTGAGGATGACTTCTTGTGACCTGCGCTTGACCTTCTTTCCTTCCCTTCTTTAAGATCGAACTTGTAGAAGAAAAACGTAGATATACTGCAAAAACCCGAGCCTTCCTTCACATGTGTGAGAGAGAAATATCCCAAAACAAATCTCCTTTGTCCTCTTCCTTCTTTGATTTCCTTCTTCTTGTTCCTCTATCCCTTGGATGAGAGAGTGATGGATGTGCTTCAAGGAGGTTGAGTTTCCTTCTTCACACATGCTTCTCAAGATGGACATGGCTCCTCAAATTAGGTCGACTTGCCAGCTGTCAGGATGACTTGGTCTTGAAGGGTATTTTGACACTTTTAAGGACAAAAATATTTTTCTTTACAAGTTACAATGTTCCCAATTGGGTCTTCAACTTATGACAATGACTCTTTTGACTTCCTGACCTAGGATCAACCCTAGAAGCACTCAATGGGTGCTTGACCTATAAAATAAAGGACCTTAAGCATGAAACCCATGCTCCAATAATAATAATAATAATAATATTTTTCTTTCATTTCACAATTTACAAGAATCAAAAGTACATTTCATATTTATGAAGATCGAACCTAGTTACACATTTTCCAACACTCCCTCTTAACTAGGGAGGTATTCATAAATGGCACATGGACATTCTCAATCTGAAGAGATCGCATAGGAAGAGTTAGATTGATAACCCATCCTTTTATCATCATAACAACCATCATTATCATATAGCAAGCCCTTTAATAACAACTCTATCTCTCCACAAGATCAGAGCACAATGCTGGCGAGACCAATGAATTTTAGACACCATCATCATTGTCACTCAAGGTACATACCGCACCCGTGTGTCGACAGAGTATGAAATTATTTGGACTATTCTTATCTTGGATAGCTAGTCCTCAAAGAATATCTGTTCATGACTACTCTTTTCTTGGATGTACTACCATACCCTCAAAGAGCATTGGATGCCATATGTTTACCTAATCCTCCATTCTATATTCCCAAGTGAAGACAAGAATGATGTGCCTATCTCTCCCTCTCAGTTAGGGAGGATACATCAAACAAACCAAGCTTGTCTCTCAGATATATAGGCTTCTTATTAGGAAGATATTTAATCAATATGTCAGCTACCTGCTCATTGGTGGAGATATACTGTAGATGAAACACACCATCTTATACTATCTTCTGAATGTAGTGTTACTTGTTGTTGATATGCTTTGTATTTCCATGAAATACATGGTCTTCAGACAATCGTATACAACTGGTGTTATCAAAATGTATCACTGTAGGGTCCACTGGTCCTTCAAATAGGTTTGATAACATCTTCCTTAACTAGACAACCTCTTTTCTTACTTCACATGTTGCAATGTACTCAACATCAGCACTACTCAAAGAAACCATATCTTGCTTTTTGCTCATCCATGAGATCATGGAGGATCCCAAACTAACACATCTTCATGTAGCGCTTCTTCCATTATGCTCAATGCCTCCACAGTCGAGTGGACATCATTCCTCTTATCATATTTTAGGGAGTAGTAGAATATTCCTTGCATATATATCAATATGTCTTTTGCTGCTATCCAATGATCATGCTTTGGATCTACTTGGAGCTCATTGATAATATTTACTACAAAACACGTCTAGTCGAGTATTCACGAAGTACATTAGTGATCCAATCAATTTACTATACCTGGAAAGATCCATAGGGATTGATTCAGAACTCCTTAGTCTTTTCAAGATTGTGATCATTGGGGTTGTCATTGGTTTGCAATCCATCATGTCAAACCTCTTGAACATCTTGATCACATACTCTCCTCGACCTAGATATATTTCACCATGTCCTTGCCAAAATTCCAGTCCCAAATAGTAGTGCATCATCCCTAGATCCTTCATGTAAAATTATGTTGCTAGATGTTGTTGGAAACTAGATCACTACTGGGGGGGTGTGAATCAATAGTGAAAGCACATACAAAAATTTTCTCCAATTATTAATATTTTTACCATGCACAAACTGAAGCATAAAACCATAGATCAGAGCATCAAAATAAACATGCAATTACAAAATTAATCAACACAATGGACACAAGTATGTCTGGTGGAAAACCCTTCACCGGGCAAAAGACCACCCTGCTGTTGTTGCGTTGCTCAATTATTTTATTAATATGTTGAAATAAGTATACATGGATTAGCTTACACCCATAAGCCAGAAGACTCAGCTTATTTCACAATATTTTGACCCTTTCAGATAGGAAATTCTCTCCCTTGGATCTACGGACTACCATCCGCTAAAGGCTACGACAATCAACGATCCTCGCCCAACTGCCATTAGACTATCCAACTCTTGTTGGATGAGAAAATATCTTCCTTCTACTGAATCCTCCAAGTCATCGTATTCTCTGAAGCCTTCATGCCTTCACTTCCTCCATGTGAGCCTTGTTTCATATATTTTTAGATTGGACTCCCAATCCATTCAACATGAACATCACAACAACACCATCATTCTGAATCAAAAGCTCCATCAAAAACTGAAGAAAAAAATAGGAGAATACAATCTCTAAAATCTCCACTAGCTGCCACAAAATCTCATCAACCACTACCCCAATCCACACTTAATATTCTCACACACTACACCAATCTAATGGATGAAACATACTTCAACTCACTGCTGCTACAACTACAAACTGCTCCCTAAATTATGCACTAGACTACACATGCATCTTGCACAAAATCCTCCACACTCACTCAACACACAAAAGACTCAACCATACTAGCATTGAGCTTCCTCCAATATGTAGATGAACTCAAGTGCTCAACTCAATAATTACACAAAACTACTGGGCTTCACAACTTTGTTCATATGCTTGATTTGATCCAGATTCATCTCATTGACTCAATCAACCACTAACTCCACTTTCCTTTTTTATATTTTCAACTTTAATCATCTTCTATAGGTCCCACAAACTTCTCTGACCATAAACTGAAAAGTTCTGATCAAGAATGTCGTCATAACATAAAAATTAGCTGAGCAACATGAGAAATCTGGAGAAAAAATCATGAAAATCATTTAGTCTCTCCCATGGCATTTAATCCATGTGAATGAGACCTATAACTACTCCCATATGCTACTCTGCCACTGAATGGAGCCTTCCATCTGCTACCACAGGCTTTCCTCCATGTGACTGAGGCTAAAACTAATATAAAACATCAATCCTTCATCCCTAAACCTCTGCCACCTGATGGATCATCTTCTTCAGCTCCTAAACATGCCTCCAAGCCTCTGTGAAAATTCTGCAACTGATGAAATAGACTAAGAACAAGTCAATGCCATGAAAGACCTATTCTACCAACCTTAGCACCAAGACCAACACTTCTAGATCCTCAAGCAACAATGACAACCCGTATAAACATCTCCAATACCTATAGCAACATCTCTAGCTCATGTAGCAGCACCTCCAACTCTCGCAACAGTAGCATCGTGTCATCCAAATGACTCCAACACTGGTAGAAGCACCTCCAACATATGTAGCCACAACTCAACACATGTAACAACATCTCCAATGTCTCCAAGATATGTAACGACATATGCAGCACCAAGAGAATCACTCTGACCACCTGCAGTAGTAGCATATCCAATCACAACATGCCAACCTCAATCCAATTACACGTGGAATCCATCTCTACTCAACAACGACAACACCATCAAATCACCTTCACTAGGTCTAGTCATAAGTATGTTGACATCAATGCCAAATAATAAGATCATCAAGCTAATCATCCATCACATATACACATGACAAGCCGCGCCATGAACATGAACCTGTCAATGCCAACACTACAATGCCAAAAAACACCCCCTTTGGCCTCGATGTCAACCTCAACAACATGTGAGGCTGATCTGCATATATGGAGGCTGCACTATCCATCCAATTCTCTCCCCCTTTGACATCAATGGAAAAGGGCCATACAAACATTGAATAACAATGCCAATAATGTGTCAGATAAGAGAAGGACTCCCTCTTTCATGCTCACCACTATACTAACACAACCCATAGAAATATCTCTTTCAAGATAAGCATGTAAAACAAGGAAACTAGCTGCGAACACCACTAACCAACTCCATGCCAACTCTGAATACTGAACATGCTCCCCCTAAGAATGTAATGTAGCTGCAATTACACACTATGTTTGCTAAAGCAACACATCTACTTATTGCAATGAGCCTCCTTGCTAAGTGCAAGAGACTACTACTCATGGACCATGACTCCAACTGATTTTGGGCAATGATATACAATGAACTGCCATACATATACAATGCTTCATGGAGCAATTACATGGTTGAGACAAATACATAAGATTGATATATGAATCCTCTATAAACTATCCTATCACCAACTGTTACACAACATTTTTCCAGTCCTTGTACTCCTCGTCTACAATCCCGGAGGACCTCTACAGTGTACCCGACATGCTTTCCTATCATGAAGAAACTCCCATTGTGTCCCTCTTCATGAGAAGAACAATTCCCTTTTGCATCATTTCCCAAAAATCTTCTGTTTATCCCAGTTTACAAGACCGACGCTAATGACCCATGTCCTCCTCGCGCTGATATGTAGGGATTACAACTGTCCCTAGCGCTGATCAGATCGACTGAGCCCTTTCTCAGTCACACCGATCCTCTTTTGGATTTTTTTTTAAATATGGAGCCAAAGCTTCTAGCTCTAGAAGCTTCGTAACGGAAGTCTGGTAAATGGTTAGGCCAAATGGAGTCGAGGAGGTCAGTTTGGGCTCCTTTCCCCTATTAGGATGGAACTAATCCAAGAGATAATCCCTTCTCCCATGAGAAGAGGAACCATCTCCCCTCCATCCAAGCTATATAAACCTTTCTTCTTCCCAAGCACAAGCTAGTTCTAATTAAGTTCTGGTTGAAGTTTTGATTTTGGAGTAATCAAAAAGTTACCCATAGTTTGTAGCTCTCTAGTTTGTGTTTAAGGGAGAATTGTGAGTTTGGTTTGGTGTGAAGACTAAAGGGAAGAGCCTTGAGACTACCATTTTTGGGGCTATCCATGAGATGCTTGTTGGCTTGTATGGGCCTGACCCGGGTTCAGAGCTGATTTAGCCAAGCAAATCCTGGTACTACTAGCCCTTTTGGCAACAGTTTGCGGAGCGCGGACTGAGGTCTCACCCGAAGTAGTAGGGGAGGGTGCTAAAACTAGGTTTCGCACACTGGGAATGTCTGATGAGCTTCTAGTAGTCCATGGTTTGACCCTGCGCGCATATCTCTTCGCACACCTATTAGTCCCTCGCAACCTGTGAGGCTGCCTTCATGTAGCCCTACTCGAGGTGCGATCCCTATTACACCCAAGTTCCTTGCTTATTTAACCTGTTATTACCCAATTACTTAACTTATCTATGTAAGACTAGTGATAATTAACAATATATCCATCAATCATATAAGTGCGTGCAATAAACAAAATAGTATAAATGTAAAGAAGGCAATACATAAGCAGATGCACAAAAATTGGAATCAACTTCTCTTTATTATTCTTCGTTCAAGATTATAGACTCGACCCTGCCCTACGCACTCAACTGCAGGGGTCCGCACACTCAGCTGCGGACTCTACTAGGCCTTTGTGCACTCAACTGCAGAGCCTCTTCCTACTACTATGACCCAATACACTTACACTCTTACTCTATGCTCGAACGATTTTTATTCATTTATCTCTTCCATTCACTGTCTTTACAACTTAGACCCTCACTCTATTTATACAATCCCATGGTCCGCAGACCATGGGTAGGCTGACATGACATTACATTACATTACAATACTTAGGGCGGACAACCTTATGACTCAACCTATAATTTACGCTTCGTGCCCGCAATTCACAGAGTCTTACAATACATTTGACTAAAACTTGGGCTTTGAGCCCCAAAACATGCTATGGGGGGATTCCATGCCCAACATGCCCCTAACACAATCATTGTGACTCATCCCCGAGTCACTCTGCCGGCGCGGCGATCTTGGCGCGGAGTCCCTCCAACTGGTCCCGACGGCCTGAATGTCGGCAGCGCACTGAGTTGCTGTCTACTACATTCTTGCTTCTAAATTATCTATTTCTAAATTGTGCCCTTACCTTGGTACCGACATCTGTTGCATGTGTTTATAGTCCTACTCCCTTGTCCGGCTCCTCGGGTCATGAAGACTGTGCTTCGACTGGTTATTCAGAGAGCTAGCCCACCCGTGTAGGGTTTCAAGCGACTGCTGTTTACTTTGCCCGGGAATAGTTCTCCATTTAGTTTGACTAGCTGGACCACGCCTCCGTCTAGACCACGCCTCCGTCTGTGACCTACTTAACCACGTATGGTCCCAGCCAGTGCATTCTGAATTTTCCCAGAATTTTTTCAAAATTACTGTCATACAGCAACACCAAGTCGTTTACCTTGAAGGTGCACAACTTGATATGGCAGTCGTGCCAGGCCTTTTCATGTTGCTTTTGTACCTGCTGATGGAATCCAGCTGGAAATCGTTCTTCCTCGAGTTCTTCTAATTGCGCAAACTTTTCTTCCAGAGCTTCACGGTCTGTCATGCCTGTGAACATTGCTATTCACAGACTAGGTACGATGTATTCCATTGGCATGACAACGTCTGTGCCATAGACTAACCGGAAAGGTGTCTGTCCCGTCAATTTATTGCATGTTGTCCTGTATGCCTATAATATGGTAGGTACGTGCAAGTCCTAGTCGTTTCGTTGCGCATTACATACATTGGTCAACGCAGTCTCTAGTATTTTGTTGAATGCCTCTATTGTCTCATTAACTTGTGGGTGGTACGTTGTACATTTCTGATGATACACCTGGAACTCGGAAATGTGTTCCGCGATCACTCATTACTATTTTCGGACAGCCAAATCATGTCAACATGTTTTTGAACAAAAAATTCACAGTCGTAGTGGTCGTGCAGTCCTTGACCAGCTGTGATTCCGACCATCGTGTTAGGTACTCTGTCACGGTGATGATGTAGCACGCACTCGTATTTCCCTAAGGTTTGATTGGTCCCACAAATTCAATTTCCCATTTTTCGAATGGCTGCGGTATCATTTGTGGATTTAGTGGCATCTCGTCCCTTTGTGATGGTTTTCCAGTCCTTTGACATATATTTCACGCCTTACAGTGCGCTTTCGAATCCTGGTGCAGGGTCGACCACCATAACCCTGCGCGAAGAATCTTCTGTGCGGTTGCGCGTCCTGCATAGTGTCCTCCTGCAGCACCCCCATGTGCTTCCGCGAGGATCTGACCTTGTTCAAATTTAGGTACGTATCTTCGCAATATCTCATCATTGCCCATTTTGTAGAGGTGTCCCGCGATGACAGAAAAGTCCGCTGCGTGCACCACCAATTCCTTCTTCTATTGGACTGAGTATTCCTTTGGCGTAGTCCCTGTTGTTAAAAAATGGATTATATCTTCGAAGTGTCTATCCATGAAGCATACTACAAAGAGCTGTGCATCAGGTAGTCCCTCCTCCAAATTCGTGGGTTCCTCACCTGTCTCAATTCGTGACAAGTGATTCGGTCCTGCGTTTAGGCATCTTGGCTTGAATATGACCTCAAATTCATATTCTTGAAATAGTAAGATCCATCTACATATGCGTCCCCCCCAACACAGGGTTATTCACCAAGTATTTCAATGCAAAATGGTCGGTGTACATTTTGAAATGTCCTCCGAGTAAATAATGTCGGTATTTTTGGAGCGCGTACACCATTGCCAACCCCTCGCGCTTGGTGGTAGAATAGTTCTTTTCTGCTTTGGACAATCTCTGACTTGCAAATGCGATTGGGTGATCCACGCCCTCCGCGTCCTCCTATGTGAGTACGGCTCCCATCACAATACACAACGCATTAACATGTACATGAAATTCCACATCCCATTTTGGGAAGACCAGGATTGGAGCAGAGGCTAGTTTCCCCTTTAGGACATCCAAACTATTCATGCAATCATCATTCTAGCAATATGTAACATCATTTTTCAATAGCTTTTCCATCGGCACTGTTATTTGGGAATAACTTTTGATGAACTTCCTATAGTATCCAGTGTGCCCCAAAGTAGCACATAGTTGTTTAACACTTTGCGGTGCTTCCAAATTTAGGATAATGACAATCTTCGCAGGGTCCACCATTAGGCCTTGTTTGCAGACCACATGTCCCAATAGGTTTCCAAAGGGAATGAGGATGTGCACTTCTTAAGGTTCAGCGCAATCTGGTGTTGGTAGCAAGTATCCAACATCAAGCGTAAGCTCGCTATATGGTGGTTAACTAAACCAAAGACAATCCAATCATCTAGGTAGACCTCTAAGAACTTGTGGATGTATTCTCTGAATGTGGCCACAATGATGCGCGAAAATATAATTGTCACGTTCTTCAGTCCAAATGACATAACGGTGTATTGAAAGCAGCCCCATTCTGTTGGGAAGGTCATTTTTATCATATCTTCCGGCGTGATCTTGATCTGATGGTACCCTGAGAACCCATCCGTGAACGAGTATGCTTCTTGACCACCAACGTTCTCCAGTACTTCATCTGTGAATGGTGTTGGGAATGGATCGTGTACACAAGCATCATTCAACTTCCTGAGGTCCACGCTTATTCTTATTTCGCCCTTCTATTTTTTCTCCTGTACTACCATAGGACTCACCCAGTCGGATTCTTCTATTGGTTCAATAATTCCGGCTGCGAGCATCTTGTCTAATTCGTCACAGACCTTTTCTTTATACTTCAGATTCAAGCAGTAAGGACATTGCTTAACTGGCTTCGCATCAGGTTTCAGGGTGATCTTCATCATCCCTAAGTTGCCAACGATCCCTTTTAAGTTCGTAATTTTGGTCGGGAACAAGTCTTGGTATCCACGGAATAACTAAGCAACCTTATCCACCGTGGCATCATCCGAATAGTCCCTAAGCATTGCGTATTTTGGCTCCACCTCCGTTCCAATGTTTACCTGCTTTGTTTTTAGCGGCGGGGTGATGTCGGGATCCTCAATTGGTGGTCCTCGAACCTCGTGACAGCCTTCTGTTTCTGGAATATTAATGTTTCGTGGGTCCTCGTCATCCTCCTCAACATTTACGTTGTAACACTCTAGTGCATAGCTCAGATGTGTCACCCATTTTGGCTGAAGTTCCTCCATTGGCTCTTGGGGTATTTTGAAGATAGTTGCTTTTACTGCTTGTAGCACATCATCAACAGTATCCAACCAACGATCTCCAAACGTGAAGGTTAGCAGGAATCCTTCGTGCAAGATATCCCATTTTCTCATGCCATGGCAGAGCTCTGTCTCAGTATACCAATTCATGGGTATAACATCCAGAGTATGACAGAACAAATACACCCATTCAGGTTGTGGCTCTTCCCTGTAGACCTTGGTCCATTTCGCAAGGTGTGTACGTGGATCATCACGTCCATCATACTTGTCTGCTAGTTTCATTTTTGTTTTCCCAAATCATAGGCGCATCATCCTTCTACATCCGTGCCAGTCCTCAAAGCTTCTCTAATGCATACCCCACCATCGTGCAGGTGTTGCGCGTACCGCCCACTTTAGAGCATCGAATCGCTGTTGTTCTGGTACTGCACTTTCAAATTTGTTCAAGAATTCATCCACCGCTGTCAACCCATCATATGTAGGTAGATCCCTTGCCTCTGTCATCACACAGCGCAGTGATCTAACCATCATGTTGCAATTAAGCGTTGTTACTTCATGCAGCCGATTCTGCCATCGTTTTAGCTCTCCTTCTGAATCCAAAGTGTAGGAGCTTTTGTGCTCCCACGAAATCCTTCCATCTGTAGTCGGATTCACCCAATCATGTTCTCGCACATTTATCTTGTAAATACAATCAAGATCATCATCACTATCATCGTCGCGCACTAGTTCAATGTATCACACTCCTTCGGCTGGATCTAGCGGTACTCCTATGCGTAGTGACTTTTTCTCAAAGATCATTTTGCGCTTCTTCAGATTTATGACTCCATTCATATTGGTGGCCCAGTCTATTCCTAGCATCGCAAGATAGGGATTACTGTCATCGACAATCTCTATCACTTCAAAATTCGCCTGCACGCTCGCACCTTCACTATTGACTGTTACTCCTTACAATCTTCCCATGGGCAAGATCTTTTGTTGGTTCGCCATTTGTAACTGAATAGGATACCACTGTAGCGCGGGTCTGCCCATGCATTCCCATGTTTGTTTTGGTAGTACATTCGCATCCGATCCGAGATCCAGAATTGCCTGATCCATTTCATATTCACCGATTTGGCAGTCAACCTCATTTCCCTCCCTGTGTGCAATGCATGCTTACCAAGTTTCCGGACCACGCGCGGTTCTCCTGACCCCACACACCTAGTGATAAGTTCCTATATTCCTTTTACTGTCTTGTTGTCGTGTAACAGTTTCATGCATGTCTCCAGAAAGGTAGTGAGCATTGAAGGGTCCATCCCTGGTTCTAGTTGATCCTTACTACCTGAAGTGGAGGCCTCCGTGAAGCTCTTCTTAGCTTCCATGAATGTCTCCTTCGCGCGTTCTAAATCAAATTCAGGTTCCTTTGTAGGAGCCTTGTGAAACCACACTCTTTCTTTTGATTGTTTTCCTTTATCATCGCCCATGGTCATACCGCTCCTTAGCATCATGTTTACATTTGGGTCTTCTTCGCGTGGCTTAGACCTCATCATCTGCAAATTCTAAGTCGGAGGGGGTTGGAGTACCCCTTTTTCGCGCATCCTCGCTATCAACAAAGGGAAATATTCTGCCTCATGATCAAACTGAGTACAATACAAATATGACATCCTTGTCGGGTTTGTACAATCGCGGGCATAGTTCCCTGGCCCTCCGCAATTGTAACAAATTAGTTGTTCGCGACCCCTTCCTGGTCCCATTCCACCTCGACCATGACTGCGCCCCTGAAATCCAGTGCATGCCATTCCTCCATTTGGGTCGAGGGCTCGCATTTCGGTCTATGCCTTGTAGATAGGAGTCTGATCCATCATTAGTTTGTAGCTTAGACAAGTGTGTTCATCATGGCCTACCGACCTGTAGAAATTACAAAACAATTGCTAGGACATCTGCGTATACTTCTGCAATAGATGACAATTATTCATAGTGTGTTTTCCTCCTATCTGACAAATCACGCACCATAATGCAGGCGTCGCGCGGTCTTGCCTATGCCTCAGGTCTTAATGGCATTGGCCCTCCTCTTGCCAAGTAATTCGCAAACACTGGACAGTGGTCTTTGTCATGCCCCTAGCCTTTGCATTTTATGCACCATACCTCCTCGCGCGCCTCTAGCCGAGGTGTCATGTCCTGTTTCAAACTCTGCATCTCCAAACACAGATTTTGCAGTTGCGCGTGGATTTGTTGGACTCCCAACCCAGGGTCCTGTATAGGGGTATGTTGTGACCATCAACAACCTCCCTTTTTATTAGTGTTAGTAATAACACTAATAAATGTGGACCCTTCCAAAAAATCAAAACTTAGCACTTAGTAATGTTTTTTTTTTAAATAAAACAAGATATCAAAGTGAAACTTGCTAAAACGTGTAAATTTACCTTTTCCATACCCAAGCGCTATATGGCCGTAAAACCCTAGAAAATATTTATAAGCGAAAACTCTCAAATATTAAGTAAACCTTTCATAAAACCCTCTTTTCAAACAATAGTATCGCATCGCAAAAAGGTCATGGCGGACATCTCTTACACAAAGAACTCCTTGAAAATGCGATCCGCGAGAATGCGAGATCACAAAGCCTTACAACCTCATCGCATATCACAGATTTCAAATTCCACAGTGCCACTTAATGTAAAACGCCCAAATATTGCGAAATGCAATAAGCTTCTCACAAATCGCATATCACAGCCACCCGATGAAACAATGGTTGTTAATGATAATAGGTTTTGCGATATCGTGATCTGCGATATTGTGAAGAAAATCGCAAAATCACTTTATCGCAAATCTAAGGGCTCAGAGTTCTATGACAGTACTTTCCGTTGTTCGATGCAAAGTTATGAGCATTAAATTTTAGCTTAACGGTCCATTAGTGGTTATTTATTAAAAATGATTCGGATCAGGGTAAAAGGACCATCTCACGCAAGGTGATATCTTTGATATGATTTAAAGAATTAAAAGCTTTCCTGTCACCTTATTTTTGTTCATTATTCACTATCATCCTTATCGTATCTTTGTTCTCTGCTTGCAATTTTCAGGAGCAGTACGCAGAGCAGCACATAGAGCGTAATGGGAAAGAAAGGCAAGGCTCCTGCATCTAAAAAGTTAGAAATGACTCCGTTATTCATAAACACCACTTGTACTAAGGAAGCAGGGATATCTACCTGGGAAGCCATGTATTGAATGTTAGAAGAGGAAAACCCGAGAATTATGAAGGTTACACTTACAGTAGATGGACGCAGCTCCTCCGAAGCATCCCTAATTGAGCTTGCATGCTTGTTTCAACATCGTATTGTGGCAAGCCCGAAGATAATTCCCTACACTGATATGGTTAAATGGGTCATAGATCATGCAGATATATCTGATAGAGAGTTCAAGACGGCCAGTCAACTAGTCATGGGGTCATTTACCCCAAGCAATTTGAGACGCATGTATCACTTGCTAGAACCTCAGGCTTCCTACAACAAGCAATTTGTAGAAAAATTCGCCAAGGACAACGAAGATTTGGCAAAGTGCACAAAAAGTTGGTCTGCCAAGGAGGAACCACTAAAGAAGGATAAAAATGGTATGTACGCCACTGGCTCTCTTTGCTCTCCTTATTGTTTTGCCACCGTAATGTTGTGTAGATTGTATGGAAGACTAGACATAAATAAGTTTTCATCAGAGTGGTTACCTCTATTGGATGCGGCCACCAATGCCACCATAATGAATTGGGCCCAAATTTTATCTGATAATTTAGCCTCTGCTATTTTATGATATCGAACTAAAAGAAGTTTTGCTCAGAGGGTTTACCCTCCATTCTTTTTAAGTGCCTACATCATGGACGCCATTTGTTTTGTCTCTGATTTTCCTATCATGGGGTGGAAATGGATAGTACAGAACCCTCTTCCTATTCAGGTTTATCACAAAGAACTGTGGGATCCAATTTCATTCCACATTTCTACAAGATTTGTCATGGAATGATGCTCCCTATTCATAGAATGCTTTACAAGAAAGATGCCCCAAGATTCTCTCAAGAAGCTAAAGTTGACATTCTCCTTGTGGGAAGGTGGTTCGGGGAGGAATTATTCACATACATCAGGGTATTTGGTAGCATTACTTCCCCCCACGTGCTTCCTTTGTATGTCCCCGACAAACTAATGGCCAGGGAAATAGCTTACCAGACCTGTGGTGTTGGGGGAATGAGCAAAGTACTCAAGGATTCTAAGAAGGCCATTTGGCCTCAATTCCCTGTAGTCTGCGGGCTTTTGCATTATTTGATTTAGGTCATGCTTTTAAAGAGGTTGATAATATGCTATGTTTACAACTACCAAAGTTCCTGGGGAGGTAGTATGATCCCTTTGGTGTTGTAAAGAATTTTACCACAACGGTTAAAATAAAAGTGTTTACCAATGAAGAAGATTCCTTTGACGATGTCTTTCTGCAGAAGCACACTTTCAGAGAGGTCTTACATATGGCACAAATTCAGTTTGATCAAGAAAAACTTCAAAAGTTTAACAATTACAGAGAACAAAGGTTAAAAAAGGTCCCATTGGACAAATTGCGTATTGAACCAATAAGGGAGCCCACTCCCAGTATTAGCATAAGTGGAAGTTCAGAAGAAGAGAAGTCTAAATCCAATTCCAAAAAAGAATTGGCTGAAAAGTCCGATGATCAGTCCAAAAGTGAAAACAACAGAAGTGAAGGGTCAATTAAAGATACAACTCAATCTACAGAGAAGCCTAATTAGCAGGTTTTGTCCCCAAAACAAACTGAAACTCCCACTTCCCTTCCAAAGCCAACAAGCCACTTGTAATGGATCTAGAAAAGGAAAGGGAAAATTTTAATGACCTAATCAACACTAAGGAACAAAGCGCAGAGCCACTGAAAAACCTAGGAGAGACAACCACCAAAATGGTGGTGGAAGGGGCTACCAATACTCTAGAGACAGAGCATATTCCTGTTGCTCCATCATCTGAAATCGTACTGAAAATAGAGGAGATTCCTCCTCTCGATGTATTTTATAGCCCGCAACATAAGGCTATCATAAAAATGCAAAGGAAGAAAAGAAAAATAGATGTCGTGCTCTCTCCAAAGGCTAAACCTCTAGATGTTCTATGGAAAGACCCAACTACAAACCCATCGGAAAACCTAACTAGGCTCTCTCAGATCACAGGGGCATATGCTTCTGCAACAATTGATAAGGCAACTGAAGTTCAAATGCTATTAAAAGAAAAGGAGGATAGGATTCTATTTTTGGAACAACAACTACAGTAGGCCAGCATCAGTCAAGAAGCAGAGATACAATTGACAAAACTCCAGCAGGACTTCCAGCAAATGCAATTGGATTATCAAAGCAATCTGGCCAATAAAGAAGAACAGTTACAGACCATGATAGGACTACATAAGGATGATCCTAAGATTGAAGAATTTATCACAGAAGCACTCGCTCTTAATGCCCAACTCTTGCAACAGGAAGAAACACTCTGCCAAAAGATCTCGCAATGGAATTCCCATTGCGAAAAGAGCGATAACATTACAAATCAAGTCGTAGATTTACGACTTGATTATGATTCAATTTTTAAGAAGGTTTTTGACTTTTTGAGCTGGCAGAGATCAAATGAAGGAAAAAGAGCAAAATTTCCCAGAATCGATGAATCTCATAAAGAAATGTTATTTGCAAAATGGGATTCCCAGCTTAAAGAAGCAGAGCAAGTGATGGAGGAAGCAGCGACAACAACAAACAACGTCATTGAGTGCATCAATGAAAATCTGTACAAGGCTAATTTAATATCAGAGACCTCTCCAAGATTCCTCCCAAAGGCACAACAACTTCAAACAAAGTGGAAAAAAACAATAGAGGAAAAGGCTGAGTCAATTCAACAGGTAAACAGGTTAAATTGGGACATATACTGGCAGTACCTGGTAAAGCCATATAGCTAATGGATGGCCCTGCAATGTCTCATAACCTCCGCCGAGAAGATAGTGCCAGCACTTGCCAATTCCGTATTTACAAGACAATTAAAAGCTGAAGTCGGCCAATCGACGCTCTTGAAGTCGATGCTGGATATTTTCAACTTAAAAGAACAAATGCATAATTTATCATAGATACAATTTAGTTTTATTTTTAGTTTATTTTTGCTTAAAATGAGGAAGTTGGTTTAAACCTCCTCATCTATTTTTGTAATATTTATTTTTAGATTTCATTAGAGTAGTATTTAAACCCCTCTCATGCATTTAGAGAGGGGTCTAGAGTTTTATCAAAAACAATTCTTCAGAACGTGCAATTTTCCCCCCACTGAGGAGGTTTTGATAAAATGAATCGAACGAGATTTATTTTTATATGAGTTTGATGTCTGCTATTGAAATGCACTTTTGTACTCTTAATGGATGTTGAGTTATTTGAAGATAAATCTATATTGTTGAAGCTCATGAGTAGAACCTATTACCAATGGTATTTTTATCTCCTAATACATTTTACTTATGTGTCAAGTGACAAATTATTTTCAGTTATTGATATATGAAAGTCTGAATGTTCAGTTGTCATTATTGCACTTCTGTATGGTGATAACTATTCTTTTTATGCTTATGAATAACTCTTATGTGATATGTTTATCATAATTGTTTCAGCTATTTCTTATACGAAACAATCATTTTTAATGGATTCATTTCTCGTAGTGATTGAATGATTTTTATTATCAATTGCTATTGGAAATTACTTTAGATCGCATAAGTAAAATGTTACTCCCAGGATATTTTAAAGTTAGATGTTTTCTTTCATTATAATAGATTGCATATGTTAGTTAATAGATAGATTAGATTTAGAATAAGCATTCACCCCATAAACCCAAAAAGAAAAACATCACCCCGATAACATACCATCATAAACAGATTGGGAAACTCGTCCGATCACCCCCAGTTGGATCCACTATTCCAAACGGAAAAGGAGCTGCTTTCAAGGTCCAGACCGGGTGGTTATCCCCCTTGTTGTAGACCTGATTTTCAGGCCTTCAACAAGGTCTCATGCAATCTCATTGCCATCTCCAAAGCTTTGGCTTGGGTGGAAAGTTTTTGCTGTGACAACGCCGTCCTTAAGTGCGGCGTAAGTGGCGCTACAAACCATGCGCGCTGCTATCCATCTATCAAAGTCATATTGGCTTCGCAAATCGTGCCCTTCAGTCTTTGGTCCAGATCCCAAGGGGTCTCACCCGGGAGCATCGTGATCTCCTTAAACCCGATGATTGATTGTGTTTCTGACTTTGGCCAGCTAAATTCCCTGTTCAGTGCGGCCTGGATTTATTCGATTCCTACATTTGGATGGTCATTAGAATGCTTGATGTACCATGTTAATGCGCGATCCTGCAACGCGCTCACCAACATAGCCTTCTTGATGTTGTCATCCACGACACCCTGTGCTTCCCATACTGCTCTTACCACGAACCAGAATTGATCCGGGTCTTCATTCCCTACTCCTCTGAATACCGGTAGTTTGATCGCACTCACCATAATGAACTGTGGTGGTGGCGGAGGTGGGGTGGGTGGATATGGAGGTGAGGAAGGTGAGACGGGTAGTAGTGTGGGTGGAGGTGGTAAATGCAGAATGTGTTGTCTTATCAGACTGACCGCGCTTCTCGGAGAAACTTTCGCGAGCTCTTCCTCGCTTTCCCGTGAGGAGGAAATTAAGGGACTGGTTTCCAATTCTTCACTACTTCCGCATCTATAGATCTTCCCACTTCGCATAGTCCCAAACATTAATTTATTAACATAACCCACTTTTTGCACAATAGCATCTTAATCCAAGTGTTCAAAGATTTAATATGCTTACCTCATAGTCCTTTGAGGAAGCTTCGCTTTTCCTCACTGTAGCTAATGGTCGTATCCACTGCAAACTCAGTGACAAATCCTCCTATTCGGTCGAGCCAATGGTCCACAGCTCGCACGATCTTTTCTCCTGATACTTCTAGTCTGTGCACTAATGCCAGAGTCCACAAAATTGGTTTGTCGAGCCTACACCTTCCCTGACTGTCTGCTAACTTCACGATCCACTCATACAACTCAGAAGGAAAGGATGCAAAGAAAATTTCGTGGATTTTCATATACAAGTAGCACTCCAACCACTGTTCCTTAGATACTCGCGTATTTCTATTTTCCTACGCCGCGAACTCGTGAATCTTCTTGTCCAACCACTCTTCAATTTCTTTCTTTGTGGGATTCCAGTGGCACGACATCAGACATCCCTTATGCAGATCCCCGTCCCGACAACGAAACCATTTGTTGGCTTGTATGGGCCTAACATAGGTTCAGAGGTGATTTAGCCAAGCAAATCACAGTACTATTGGCCCTTTCGGCAACAGTCCACGGAGCGCGAACTGAGGTCTCACCCGAAGTAGTAGGGGAGGGTGCTAGATTTAGGTTTCCGCACCTTGGGGATGTCTGATGAGATTCCGGTGGTCCACTGTTTAACCTTGCACACACGTCGCTACATGCACCTATTAGTCGCTCTCAACCTGTGAGGCTGCCTTTGTGCAACCCTACTCGGGGCGCGATCCGTATTACACCCAAGTTCCTTGCTTATTTAAACTGTTATTACCCGGTTACTTAACTTATCTGTGTAAGCCTAGTGATAATTAACAATATATCTAGCATATCGTTTTTGGGATTCAACTGCGTTAAGTAAGTCATTAACGTATGACCATTTCCATGAGAGGTAGTCGTAACTGACTAATTTCTCATGATTTTTGAATTGTTCACTTAGCACTCATTGCATCGGGTGATGCTCACAGGGGTGAAGAAGTGGGATTGAAACTAGTGAAATGAATCACATAGCATCAATCGTCACTTCCGGTGATGCAATGAGTGCTAAGTGAACAATTCAAAAATCATGAGAAATTAGTCAGTTACGACTACCTCTCATGGAAATGGTCATACGTTAATGACTTACTTAACGCAGTTGAATCCCAAAAACGATATCTAATATAATGCACTACGTAAACCCCTAATACTTAAATTCAAAAAGAGTGAAGGGATCTCTACTTGAATGGTTCATGAGGCACAATACTTGCTAAGGTTTTGCAAATGGGGTAGCAAGCTAAGTGGGCTTGATTGTGGGGAAAACTCCACAGTTAAGCGCGCTTGAGCCAGGGAGATCTGGGATGGGTGACCTCCCGGGAAGTCCTGGTTACCGGGTGCAAGCCCCGGAAGTGACGATTGATGCTATGTGATTCATTTCACTAGTTTCAATCCCACTTCTTCACCCCTGTGAGCATCACCCGATGCAATGAGTGCTAAGTGAACAATTCAAAAATCATGAGAAATTAGTCAGTTACGACTACCTCTCATGGAAATGGTCATACGTTAATGACTTACTTAACGCAGTTGAATCCCAAAAACGATATCTAATATAATGCACTGCGTAAACCCCTAATACTTAATATATCTAGCAATCATATAAGTGTGCACGATAAACAAAACAATATAAATGTAAAGAAGGCAATACACAAGCAGATGCACATAAATTGGAATCAACTTCTCTTTATTATTCTTCGTTCAAGATTACAGACTCGGCCCCACCCTGTGCACTCAGTTGCAGGGGTCCGCGCACTCAGCTGCGGACTCTACTAGGCCTCTGCGCACTCAGCTGCAGAGCCTCTTCCTACTACTACGGCCCAATACACTTATAATCTTACTCTATGCTTGAACTATTCGTATTCATCTATCTCTTCCATTTGTTGTCTTTACAACTTAGAGCCTCGCTCTATTTATACAATAGGCCGACATGAAATTACATTACATTACAATACTTAGGGTGGACAACCCTATGATTCAACCTATACTTCACTCTTCGCGCCCACAAGTTACGGAGTCTTACAATAAATTTGACCAAAACTTGGGCTTTGAGCCCCAAAACATGCTGTGGGGGGGATTCCATGCCCAACAATGCTAGCAAAAGTGTGTGGGAACCCAGATATGTCGGAGGAGAACAACAACATCAAGACATCAGTGGTAACCTCTTCTTGAAATAATATAGATGCAACTATTGATTGGTTTCGTACATGAAATGTTATCTTACATATTTATGGCTTAGTGTTTCTTGACTTATTTAGTAGGCTGAATGCAATTTGTATGTTATCATGTTTGTCGTTTGCTGTTGTTTACTTGTTTCAGGTGTTCGAAGGAAGGAAACGAAAGATAGCTGGAATAAGGAAGCAAGATCGTCACCAAGCGGAATAAAGTACTAAAAGGTAGGCCCTCTTATTTGATTCTATCTTAAGGAGATCTTCCATAGATTGTTTGTTTGTGGCTAGACCTGCTCTCTCGGGCTAGAGGAATTGTTTGTGTCCGCACTTAGAATTTACCTACACCTCAAATTGGCGACTCTGCTGGGGAGCCAATCCTTCTGTTTGATTGTTTGTAATTTCATGGTTTTGTGTGAAATTTTCTAGTATCACAATTTCCCTTTAGTCCTGGCTGCTTTACCTGGTTTACTGCTCTGGGTCCAAAATTTACAGTAGCAAGTCTGGTCTAAGCCTTAGGAAAAAAATTATTTTTTCCTTGCATCCTCGGTCAGCGCGTTTATTTTCTTGACAATCACGCAAATCAACGCGAATTGTTCAAAAAAAGTCACGCTAACCCCCTCCTAGTGCTTGTTTTTAGTTAGATAGTCACGCCGCTGCCTTTAGGTAAAGATTAGGGTTTACCCTAGATCTCGACCAGTGTGTGTTTCTCTCTTGATTTTTGCCACTAAGCTTGTTTAGGCTGTGTTCTCCCTAATTGGAAAGATTCATTTGGTTTTGTTTATGTTCTTGTTGATTTGCCTTCTTTTTACTTGATTTCTTTAGTCCTTGGATGGTTGGTGGCCCTAGGGCATCTAGGTTGTCACCCATTCAGCTGATTGTGAACTCAGTGAGTCAAGTGGTTGGTGAATTTACTCCTTGCATTTCGCTTGTAGTCCTCTTGTTGCTTTGATCTCCATCACACAAGTTTGAAAGGTTTCGTTTGCTTAACCGTCTCTTTTCCAGCATAGATCACATTGTTTTTCTTGTTTTTGGTAGAGTCATTGCGTCATTGGTTCGAAAGAAAACCTCTTTTGTGTATTTTCGTTTGCTTGAGGATTGATTGTCTCGAGAAATTTTTCGTTGAAGTGTTTTATGAAAGATTCATTTTGTCATTTAATGAAAAGTACATAATTCTAGTTTGTTGCATCAATATGTTATGTTAGTTAGCATCATTGAAGACTAGAGTTGCATTTGAATTTGAAAAGAAAAAATACTCTTTACTTGTGAAAGGACTGCTTGAAGTGCACTTATTAGGAAAATAGGAATTGGAAAGAGTTTTTCATTATTTTATTTTCAAAAATTAAAGTAGTGAAAAAATCATTTTTCTTTCAGTTGCTTGATCGTTTGCATTTGATTGTGTTTTCCACTCTCTCTAGTGTAAACAATTCATTGAATTCAAAGAGTCTTGTCTCATTTAGCTGCATATAGGATTTTTTGTGTCACATCGCTAAGGCCTAAAAACCGAGACATAATTCAAGATAAACTTTAAAATGAACTCAATTAACCTTGTTATAGCCTAAATCTACCTCAGGCTGAGAAAGGCAGGTCTAGGGTAATATCAAACCACACTTAACCTGGTAGCTAGCCCTACCAGGTCGGGAGAGGGCTCTCTCCTTGTCAATGTCAAAGAAAATATGGCAAACAAGGCTTGAGATGACTGATATGAATACTGATTTTAGGCTAGGTATATGATCAGAGGATTTTGATTGATTTTAATGGTTGGTTGCTGGATCAGATGAGGAAGGCAGCTTTGGGTCCAAGAAATCAACTCAGATTTGCAGAGGTTTTTGTGGGGCGAGGCAGGCAAGTGTTTTGGCACTTTGATTTGGATGCGATGGTGAGTCTAAAGACTGGTGAGGAGTTGGAGAGGGCATGCAATTTTCGTGAGTCATCTTCAAACAACAGAAAACATTTAAAACTAAATGACACCCCAAGGCAGAGCACTGAACATCAATGGATTCCACCTATTAATCTTGATTCATTTAGTTATGCAGAAAAAGATAGATGATGGCACATATAAACATAAGAGAAACACTAAATAACAGAGGAGAAAACAATGTTAATTCACATTACCACAAGAATCCCACAAAATGCTACAAAACCCTGGTTCATTTCCTTGCCAAACTACAGAAGTGATTTACAAAGTAGCTCAATGCATCCACAAGAGTCCAACCTTTACAAATGACTAAGAAAGTACATAATATAGGCATCAAACCACCTATGCTAACCATCAGGGGTCGAATCCATGAGTCAAGGCACTGTTTCAACAACATCTGAACTAGGAACTAAAAAATAGGCAGTGGAACAATTTGCCTCTAAAACTATGGAAACTGATTCATTCATCCTCAAACCAACTCAAACTGATGTATCTACCTCATTAAGGAATTTTTCATCATTTTTACATCATGGTACATCATATTACATCATATTACATAATCAATTTACCAAAGAGAGAAGGAAAAGTCAAACTGAAGGCAAACTAGGCGAAATTCTAAGTTTTTAGGCAAAATTGGCAAAATTTTGCCTGATGCGCAACGCCTTGAGCCTGATACGCAACACCATTTCAAGGCTGAGTTTGAAGGCCTTACACTTCACCAAATCAGGCCCAAGATAGCTAATGGAAAGCTCTGCCTGTCTAATTTCTAGGACAACTGGAATTTTTGGATTTGGAGTCCATTTGCCCCTTCAAAAATCATTTCTCCCAAGACTGGTTCCTGTGGGTCCAAAAAGTGGCAGAGAGGGCATTTTTTAGGTGTTTTTTGCCCTTTAGGTGACCCAGATCTCCTCCAAATTTCATGAAACTTTTTGGGTTTCATTATTTTTCCATGAGGAATCCAAAAATGCAAGCCATTTTTCAAAATTCCTAGCCAACTTAATGCGCAGTGCCACCTGCTGAAAATTCCTGTGTTTTGCATTTTAAAAATTGTGAAATGACAAAAAAATTTCAAAATTGCTTCAAATTTGGCAAGAGGCAAGCTTACTAATTGCTTTGCTGAGCCAAGGAAGGTTCAGCCAAAATTTTAAGTTTGTCTTGTTCCTTTTTGGCTTTTAAGGCTCTCTTCAACTTAGATTTTAGGTCATTTATCCTTGTCTTGCAAAGTTTATTCTGAGCGAAGTAATGATAAGCCATGTGGTGCAACATTTTCTTCTCCTTGTTAGCATTATCAAGAAACTTCTCAAGGTCGATATTCACTCTTTCCAACCATGATTCTCGGTCAGCCTCAATTTCTTGCTCTAGGGATGTCATCTTGGTTTTTCTTCTTTTTGCCACTTGCTAGTTTTCTCTAATTATTTGCAGCTCCATGATTGCTTGTTTGTCCTCCAGTTTCTTGTTCTCTTGCTCAAGAAAGTTAATGATCCATTTGACCCTCTCAAGTTCAAGTGATAAGGCTTGAATTTCAGCCTCCTTCTCTTTGATGATCATATCCTTGAGTCTTGAGATTTGACAGCCCAAATCAGTGTCATCTTCCTCAACCAAAACAAAATCCTTGTCCTGCCCTTCAGTAGACCCTTCATCACGCACTTGTTGCTTTTATTTGTCTCTGTCCTGTACCTATTCAGCTGAAGAATAACACAAAGCCCCTTTCACCTCAGGTGAAGATAGCATTTGCCTGTGATCCGGTGAAGAAAACGAGACCCCTTCCACCCCTGGTGGAGATAATACTCGTTTGGCAGCTGCAAAAAGCCTCCTGGTGCCTTTCTCATAAGTTATAAACATGGGAATGTGAGCCTCTTTAGTTTTTCTTTCAAGCTCTTTTTGTTGCCCGGAAGGTCCACCTTCCTCTTGAGGATCTGCAAAAATTTGAGGACCCTTGAAGATTTCATGGGCAATGAAAGTTTCCCATGACACTCCCAACTGAGTGAGTTGATGCAAAACAATAATTTTGATGACAACAAAGTGATAAATACTGTTGAGCTGCTATGGGTATGGTTTTATTTTTGAAATCACAGTCATTCTCTCTATGTTTTTGCATATGAAATATGGAATACTCATCCTTCTGACCCTGGTGAAGTGCATAAGTAATTTGATATGGTAGGCATAGAGTCTGGAGAACCTACCCTCACATGTGAAGTATTTGATGATAAGTTTCATAAGTGGTAGATACCGGTCGTCTAAGAACTTGAAAGGAAACACCCTGCTCAGTTTACCATGATACTTGGCCTTAATATATGGTTCATAATGCTGCTTGTTGATATTCTGCCCTTTGTTCCACTTTTCCCCTACATCTGGCATTCTAGTGGCTTCTACAATAATAGCTGGTGAAAGAGTGAAATTGATACAAGCAAGGTGCACCACATTATTCTCCATGTTTATGACAAATTGCCTTGCTAACTCATGATGGTATTTAACCCTCTCAACCATCTCACAAAACTCAAAGCAAGATTGATATCTAAAACAAGTAGTAGCAAGGGGGCAAGCAAGGAGTTCAGTCATGCTAATAGGTTCCTCTCTAATTATTTTTCCACCCTTGTGAGGTATTCCAGGTTGTACATTTCTTTCTCTTGAGTCGTCACTTAGTGTTTCTTCTTCATAGCTTGACTCACTGTTTCTTGCCATGGTGCTTGGTGCTTGTCTTAGGGAAGTGATGTGATGATAATATGGTGGAAAATGGTAATGAGGGAGGACAAGGGAGATGAGTATGAAGAGATTTTACTAATGGGAAATGGAGTTTGGGAAATGAAGGGATAGGTTTTGGGAAACTAGGGTTTTGTGAGGGATTTAGGGTTTGATGAAGGGAATGAGTTGTCTTAAGGGAGTGGGATATGGAACATGGGATTAATGGATTGATTTAGGGCAATGTAAGATAGAAAAGGGAAAAATTATGTTGGTTGTAGTTATGGAGTGAAAGTTGTACAATGAAATAGAAAATAATGAAGACAAGCTAGGGTTCGCTTTTCAAAATGTAAAACTCATGAAGAACACATGCAAAAGATCAAATTCAACTCAAATGCAATGAGGACTTACTTGTAGAAGAGAAATGTAGCGTTATTGAGTGATTTGGAATGTTTAGGCAACTTCTGGACTGATGCGCAGCGCACTGGGCCCAATGCGCAGCGCCCTCCTGATGCACAACACCTAGCGGATTTGCTTGGAAAACAGGGTTTTCAACTTCCTTTGTTCAATTTGCCTCCAAATCGCGATTTTAGCTCTCCAAGGGTATCTTGCACAATGAAATAGATGAATAGCACTCCTTTCACTTTATATATGGATGCCTTTTAATTTTTACTTATTTCAAACGCACTTTTCTAATGTCAAAGTCACTTTCGGCCATAAACTCTGTTTTTCATTTTAATTGACTTTTCTTGATCACTTGATGAACTGATGCATTGATGCTTTTGCTTTTGTCTGCAATGGCTAGAGTTGAAAAGGTGAGTAAGGGCGGTAGCTAGAACTTATTACATATAAAAAACACTTTAAATTACATAAAATTTGTACATAAAATAAAAAGCCCTGTTTTCACCTCAAGACAGAGTTTTGAGGTAAAAACCATTTATTGAGCATATCATTAGTGAATTTTTTGATCTTATGAACTTATAAAACTTCCTCATGTGCCTGCTGACCTTTTATTGAGGTTTGGATGACCATGGTGGCAAACCCTAGACCTAGTGAGACTAAAAACCCTAAAACTGATTTTAGTAAATGAAATGAAACAAAATGATAGTAAATGACCTAAACATGTGAAAACAGGTGAGCAAGTAAATTCCATGAGGGAAATTGACAATGAACCACTACCATTAGTTGATCCATGACCTAATGGAATGCAACTGATCGGATGGGACACCTAATATGCATGAAAAAAAGAGAAATTTGATCACTGATGGAGGGATGAAGATATCGACACTAACAAACCTAAGGCACATTTGAAACCTAACGATCACATCTAGAAGGTCTAGGCTAGAGACCTGTCCCGACGTCCTTAAACCTAGCAATTGTCATTAGCTTCGGAACTAGATAGTGCTAGTACAGACTTGTGCTCCCCATACCGTCGTATATATAAAGGGAGACCCAATTAGGTTACAATCCTTTATCCATAGGAAGCCGAGTCTGCCGCCTTGTAAACATGATACACCAAACACAACATTTAGGGAGATTACTTGCTGCACTTCTTGGTTCGCCGGGAGGTATTATGCAGTTCACAGTTACCTGATAATCCTTTTTACCTAGATCATCCTGAGTAGTCATTTGATCTTTTTGACTCATTAAAATTTTAAAAATATCATCCGGGCACTTGTCCTTTCGAGCTCGTTTCAAATCGAAAGTGATACTCATCTTTGTTTGTTTCTCAACTCTTAAAACATGAAAGAGCACCAGTTTGTTTGTGTCTTGAAAAATTGTTGCCCACAATATCATAACATCCCTGTTAGTATTTTCTAGACCAAATCATGAGTATTCCTTAAAGTACATTTTAAAGCCTTGAAATTTATCTCTCTTTTCTTGTTATTTGAGACAAAGTCATCATGGTTGAACCATCTGAATCACCTAGTTCGTCTTCCTCTCCTCCGTCTGAAAGATTGTCTGAGGAGCCATTTCCTGCATTACCACAGTTACTTGAGGAACATGGTGTTGAAATCAGAATTGTTCTGAGCATTCAACCTTTGTCATCTTGTCCTCCACCTCCCTCAGATACTGGGTCACTTTCTGATATTGGCCCGGAATCTTCGGACAATCTTGTCCAGACTCCTGAGAGTTTGCCAACCACTGAAGGTTAGCTTGGATTGGTTGTTTATCCTTCGAATCCTTTGTTCGATCCTGTTTTGATATCACTGCAGCATCCATACAGTCCGTATGATCAGCCGAGTATTCCTTTGGAATTACCCCCTTAGACATCTGCGGTCATTCGTCGTCGCTTGTTTTCACCTATGGACTCTGAAGGCGAAATTCCAGTCTCCTCTCTGGGTCACTCGGAGGTCTCCACTCCACACATTGTCGAAGAGGAAGAATATCCTTTTCGACCTGAAGGTTTCCCCTACACACGAAGCATTCCCATCAGTGTTTATTGAGATTTTCCACCTAATTATGTGACTTTAACATAGTTGGTCTCTAGTACACCTAATGCCTCATCGCTTTATCATAACCCTGTTTTGGCATCCGACGCTATGCCTACCACAGGTCCGTTCATTTAGAACTCGACCTCCCAATAGACAATGATTTCTTCAGACTCGGTGCAACCCATAGTTCTGAACCCTCTTGTCTCGTCGGTTCAAGTAACCCATCCAGTTCAACCGACGTTCTCGAGTCATGTCTCTCTCAGTTCGTCAATCCATCCAGTAAGTGGACAGGTTGTGCCACCCGGGGGGGGAGAATTAGAATGTTTCTATGGTGTCAGGCACAACCAATGTGAGTGGCTCACAAGCTCACATGGTTAGGATGAACCAAACTTCCTCTGGTGCTATTCAAAACCCTGCTGGTCCTGCTGAATCAAGTAATGTCCAGTACCAATAGGTCCAAAATCTCGTTGATCCATCTGGGATCAAGAAATTTCCAGTATCAGTAGCCTTATTAGGCTCAAATTCAGTACCAAACTCCTTATGTTCCATATGGTTCCCAAGGAATGGTCAATCCGCCTTACATCCTTCACCTTGGACAGTATGTTCAGCTTGGTCCGTCCACCATTCCTGATGGCTATGGCCAGATACATTTCAGAAATTTTCAAGGTATCAATCCAGGAACTGTTCAAGTACCCTTGCAGTAGCAAAGACAACCTCTGCAACAACAAGGGCAACCTTTGTTGTAGCAAGGGTCATCCATGTAGCAACAAGGGTAGGTGATGGCACAATAAGGACAACTGCAACAACCGCAGGGTCAACCCTTGCAACAGTTGCAGCAAACCATGCAGCCGCAGATGCAGTATGTTCAACAAGCCTCCCAGCCTATGTCCAAGGCCAACCTCTGCAGTCACAGGGACAACCTTTGCAGCCACAAGGTCAACCCCTGCAGTAATAAGGCCAACCCGGGCAATAGCAACCCTTATGCTCATATCAACAGGGTTTATCAAAGTTATCTTAACATTTTTTATTCCATTCAAACATGGTTCCATTCTTCTGTAAACAAATAATTGGGTATGCTAGTTTGGAAAATCCCTCTATGAACCTTCTATAATAACCTATAATTCCCATGAAATACCTAATATTAGCTACATCCTTAGGCATTGGCCACTCTATGATATGTTTTATCTTTTTCGGATCCACAACAATCCCTTCCTCATATACAACATTGCCTAAACAGTGAATCTGGTTATGATAAAATGAGCATTTGTTAAACTTAGCATACATCTCATTTTCTCTGAATGTTTGGAGAACCATTTTTAAATATTGATCATGTTCTTCTTTACTCTTTAAGTAGACTAAAATGTCATCTATGAATACAATGACAAATTTGTCCAAAAATGGACTTAGCACATTATTCATCAAACACATAAAAGTGGTTAGTGCATTAGTGAGTTCAAATGGAAGTACCATGAACTCATAATGTGCATACTATGTCCTGAATGCTATTTTGTGAATATATTTGTCTTTGATTCTAATTTGATGGTATCCATATCTTAGGCCTATTTTTTAGATTAAACCTCCCCTGAATTGGTCAAATAAGTCATCAATATGGGGCAAGAGATACATTCTTTTTATGGCCATTTTGTTAAGTTGTCTATAATATATACAAACACTAAGGGTTCCAACTTTCTTTAACAAATAAGATTGTTGCACCCGAAGGTGATTCACTAGGTCTTATATACTTTTGGTCTAACAGTTCTTGTAGCTGAATTTTTAATTCCATCAATTCATGAATACTCATTTTGTATGGTGCTTTTGATATTGAAACTTCTCTAGGAGTGAGATCAATAGTAAATTCTATATCCCTTCTTGGAGGAAGTACTAGTATTTCTGTAGAAATACATCCTTATATTGTTCCAATATAGAATAATACTCTATAGATGATTTATGATTGCTACTAGAAAGGTCTTCATTCTTAATTGTAAACATTTAGCATCCCTTTCAAGAACATTTATTTAATTGTAAGGTAGATATTTTCCTTACAAAAATGGATCTTGGAAACCCTTTTACCATACAGGCCTCCTCTTCATCATTAAAACATGTAAAATACATCCTTAAATAATTTAATATTAACATGTGTGGTTCTAACCAATCTATGTCAACAAGAACATCATAAGATCCCAAAAGCAAAATGTTCAAATTTAATTTAGTATTCATTCCATTCAAATCTATTGAACAGTATTTACTTATTTCAATAAAAAAAAATTAAGCTCCTATGTCCAATTGTACTAACCAAGGTTTATAATTTTTTCCTTTTTAAGTCCACAATTTTCAATTACATCAGGGGAAATATCACTTAAGTAAAACCAAGTTCAATTATCACAGTCATATTCTTTCCAAAGATTTTATCTTGGATCTCCACCATAGTGGATTGATGATATACCTGTATTCCATACAACACTAAACTAATCCTTGGGATATTGCAGGCAACATCATTAACTATAGATGCTTCTCTCATATTGTTTACTATTGTTTTTCGGTTCAATGGATTTTGTGTATAGTCTCTCCACAAATGGTTCTCATTACATCCGCAACACTTGATTGGTGGCATGGATGATTCACCAAAGTTATTGTTTCTTGTTTATTGCTCCCTGACCACTCTTCTGTCCAATTTTTTTCTACTAAAAACATCCTTATAGCCTCTAGTCTAGCAACAAGAGCGAAAGTCTATTCAAAGTAAATTCCTTCAATTTGAGTGTATCCCTTGCACACCAATTTTTCCTTGTTTCTGATGACTTGTCCATCTTCATTCATTTTTTTCTTATGCACCCACTTGGTTCGTATGACATTCTTGTCCTTTGGACAAGGTAATAGTTCCCATGTTTCATTTTTTTCAATTTTTTTCATCTCTTCTTTGATTGCTTTTATCTAGTGAGGATCCTTTCTTGAGTGAAATTCTCTAGTTCTATTGTGGATAATAAGGCAATATCATTCTTTTTGGAGTGTTTGTCATCTTTCTTCGAGTTTGTATTCCTCCATCCACATCTCCAATGATTTGGTCTTTTGGATGATGTCTTTTTCTAATCTTTAACTTTGATGGTGTTTGAGATGGTTTCTCCTTTTGATTTTCTAACTCCTTTTCTTTTGTAACACATTCCTGTGGATCTGCAAGGATAGGGTCTTCTTCATTAGTTGGAACTATTTCCTTTTCAGGAAAAGCCTATCTATCTTTACATCAATGTTCTAAACTATCTTCCACAAACAATTTTTGTAGAATTTGTAGGCCTTGCTTCTCAATGAGTATCCAAGGAAAATTCCTTCATCAACACATGAATCAAATTTTCTTAGTGAATGAATCATCATTAATCTTCATAAAGCATTTGCTTTCAAATATTTTGAAGTGTTTCACAAAGGAAGGCCTTACTTTCCATAGTTCATATGGATTTTTATCGCTATTTACCCGAAGTTGAGCTCTGCTCATGATATAGATTGTTGCCCCAACAACCTCCCTCCAAAGTTTTTCATGTAAATCAACTTCCAACAACATTGTTATTGCAGTCTCTTGTACAGATCTGTTATTTATTTATATTACTCCATTTTGTTGTGGAGTCCTAGCAACAAAATGTTCCCTTTTGATTCCATTTTTTCACAAAATTCATTGAGTTCACCTGAAGTAAATTCCCCACCTCTATCCATTCTTAAGCATTTGATCTTCAACTCACTTTAATTTTCAACTGTTGCTTTGAAAGTTTTAAAACAATCTAGTGCTTCTGATTTATATATTATGAAAAATACCCACACAATTCTAGTATAATCATCTATAAATAAAATAAAGTACCTTTCTCCTTATAGAGTTGGAGTTCTAGTTGGACCGCACAAATCTGCATGAATTATTTCCAGAGGCTTTGATGTCAAACATTCCTTTGATTTGAAGTTGGTCCTGGTTTGCTTTCCATGTTAACATGGTGCACAAATAACATTTGTTTGCTTTGATATTATAGGGATATATCTTATTGCTTTAGTTTTGCTAATCTTCACCAAGTTATCAAAGCTTAGGTGTCCCAAACGCTTGTGCCACAACCAAATTTCATTTGCTTGACTCATGTAACATCTTTCTTCTTGAATTTCAATGAGAATGTATACATTATCTGTTGTTCTTATTCTTCTTCCTACAAATTTTCCTGAAGATGATTTCGTTATCTCACAGTCTTTGGAACTAAATATGAGATCATGTCCTTGATCGCATATTTCACTGACACTCAGAAGATTATTCTTGAGCCCTTCAACATATAGAGAATTTTGTGCTTTTCCCTTGCCATTGATGAGACTCATTGTGCCTTTCCCAACAATTTTAGCAAATCCATTGTCTCCAAAGGTCACATTTCTATCCTTTTATGTACTTAATGAGATGAACTTTTTGTGGTCATCTATCATATGCCTAGAACATCCACTATCAACAAACCATTGATTTTCCTTTTTTTGAGCACACAAAGTTAGACCTCTTTTTTCAAAGGTAAATCCTTCAATCTTATTTCTCCAAACTTTCTCTCTTAGCTCCAGTGGACAATTTTGTGCTTCATGGCCTCGATTATTACATTTTTAGCATTCTAGGCTATACTTTGAAAGAGGAGAAATGTAAATATAAGTTCTAATTTGGTCTTGTCTCTTTGGATCAACAATCTTATTTGATTACTAGCCCCATAAGCCTTGCAATGTTTTGCCTGCTGACCAAAATTTTTACAAAAGAAATAATGACCAAGAAAAATAGTTTGATACCTATTAGGATAAGCTTGCCTTGATAAGATATTCCTTTCGGGAAGGGTTTGTTTATTATTCCTTGGATGAACTTTGTTTCCTGTAAGGTTAAAATGATAAGATATTTTAAGGACATCAGTGAAACTTCTAGGATTTTCTTCATGATGAACAATGGTTTCTTCCTTTGAATTGCAAGATTCACCTATATAGCCAAGTCCATATTTGTCATGTAGCATCCTTTGAGAGATGAGAATGAAATCCAAGGTATGGGAACTCTTCAAATTCTTGTTGGCTTTATCCAACTCTCCTTTTATAAATAGAATGATCAGCGTCCAATTTCTCACAGATTTCTTCCTTTTCCTTTAGCTTATTGCTCAACATTACTATTTTTTTTAACTTCTTCCTTCTTTGTTTTGAGAGAGTTGATTTCTTGAGATAACTTTTCATTCTTATTTCTAAGTCTTTAATTTAATTTTATGTCACTAATCAATAACTCCTCCACATTTCCTTCTACTTCTTATGGACATTATTCTTCTTTTAGAAGGTCAGAATGAAGTACTACTTAATGTCTCTTGGAGTTGAGGTTTGGAAATCTGTCACAGATGGATAAAATTCACATATCCTCTACCAAAATACTCGAATGAGAATAAAGCATATTTGGCAAATGTTAAGGCTTTGAATTCTACAACAAGTGGTAACAAAGCATAGGTCACAAGTTCAATACACACCTGGCTCGCGCTAGGGGGGAGATTGTTATACATTAGATAAACTAGCACTCCCCGTGTGTTTCACAACATGGACTACCTGCCTCTCATGGATCCTTATCTCTGACGATGCAGTCGTTGACTAACATCTGTGGGTTTTCGTCCAACGACAATTGGGATTCCCAACATCTGCTTCCTCCTTGAATGCTTTTAAAAGCATTGGAAGAGACAAGTTTTTTAAATCTCATTTCCTTAATATTAAATCTCTCATTTTTCTTGGCCATCCAACTTTTTAAGTTGTCATTTTTTTGTTCTAGTTGTAACACAATTTTTCTTTCCTTATTGTTTCATCCATAGTTTTTGGATTGTCAAATTCAATCGTATCCTTATATGAAAAAGGAAGGCGGCTAATAAACCTTTGTTATTTTTTCTTTTTCTTCTTTCAGGGATGGTACATACCTCGGAAAACTCATGAATTTGTTCAAAAATTCATCCATGGTTGATTGTACCACCCTTAACTCATGGAACTCTCTCGCTTTTTCATCTAAATAATTTTTTATTAAATATTTCTTTTTGAATTCCTTTTTAAATAGTTTCCACGTCAAATTTTTGTTTCTAATATTCTTTACTGTTTTATTCTCCTCACACCATAAGGTTGTTTTACCAGTTAGTTGATATGTATTAATATATCCTTCAGATTGCTAGGGTTATTGTAGACCTCAAAATATTTTGACATATTCAAAATTCAAGCTTCATCCCCTTCTTTAGATTCTCCATCAAGGTTTGGAGGTCTAATCTTTTTAAATTCCCCTTGTAATTGAGATGTAGTCTTTTTCTTCTTTTACAAATAGGTTTTACTACCAAACATTTGTTCCTCCCTTTCTAATGGCAGAAGTGTCCTCAGACACGTAATTTTATTAATCAGAAAAAAACAATTACATAATTGATTTGCAAGAGTTTACACCCGAACAACCAAACACTCTTGCAATGAGCTATTTATAAGCTCCATGTCCTAACTACCTCTAATTATGGATCACTTACAAGTGTCCATTTACAATAAATGCTACTCAAACCAACTAGCTAACTAATCTCCTATAATAGAGCCTAAGATACGACTCATTTTGAGAGTCATATCTTGTTACAACAATATACTAATTCTAAAAGTCTCCATTAAATAATTAAACATTCTAGAATAATAATTATTAATTTAATATCTTAAATTAATAATTATTTTATTCTAATTTTATAACCTATGATAAAATTTGTATTTTTGGATCATCTAACACTTTCTTCAAACCTAAGTGTTTGACTTTCACTGGAAGTGTTGACACCTAATCCTCAGCGGTTGGGTGTACCCGGAATGTGAACAGTCATCAAGTAGATGAACTGATAAGTCACATTCCTGTATATAAACAATAGTTACCTAATGAAATAAATCAATCAGTTTTTTCTGCCAAGTCTGGAGTTACCCTGGCCTGACATGGTATCAGAGCGCAGGTCCCAGGTTCCTTTTTTTTTGGCGTGCCTTGTAACTCCTCTATCCCATATTCTGCCTGCCTGTTTTAGTGTAATTGCATCCGTTGGTTAACGCCTCTGCCTCTGCCAGTGCTCTGTCCTCAAACGGCTCTATCATTCTGCCACACCTGCGCTGCCCTGAATTCACCCAGAATCCAAAACCGTTCCAGCATCTCTGGGCTCTGTCCACTAACGCATCTCTCCACTGACCTTTCGATGCCAAAGATCCGTTGTCTACTTTCTGAAGGAACGATTGCCAGTCTTGCAGTCCATTTTCCGAAGGAGAGGAGCCAGATCGTTTTCTGGAGGTGGAAACCCATCAGATCAATGAAGTTGCATCTTCATCGTCAGAAATCACCATGGATAGCCACGGTGGAGGCCGTGCGTTTCTTCTACAATTGAATATGTCCTGTGATTTTCGGCGTGAAAGTCGTGGAGCCTAGAGCCAAGCGAATGTCCGAATGGTAATACTGTGAGTCAAAGTATTGCATAAGCAGTCTTTCAGGCAATGGATAAGAGTTCTTCAGTGCAAATTCTTGTAATATGCTCTTGAACATCTGGGCAGGCGGCAAAGAACTGGAATGAGACAAGAGAAACCCAGAAACAAGAGCTCGCCTGCAAGACAAATTTCTGTGTAGATAGCCCTGTTGGTTTGTTGCGTCATAAAGTTGTGGAGCATTTGATCCACTTCGCAGAGCCGAAGAGGCGGCGTGAAAGTCGTGGGGCACAAGTTCAAAGCAAGCCTGACCATCAAATGTATGTCAACATAAAATGGGCCGCGTGGCGTGGAGTGGTATCGTGATTGCAACCTGCACGTGAAGCATTCATTCAATCTAGATGCGACCCACCATTACTGGTATGGAGAAGGAACGTTGGAATGTAAAATCCCAATCAAGTAATCTGCGATGGTGAAAATCGTGTATATGATTGGTCGAACTAAATACGCTATGCAGCTTTCGTTTAATCTTTATTTGCTTTTCAAATAGTTATTGAATTATTACACTGTTTGATGGAGCAGTATACTCCCGGCTCTTAGCTTTAATTACAAAGTTTTTTGATAGATCTTTTGGAGTAACCTGAATAGTTGTATGCGGTGTTCCTTTTATTTGAGATAGCAGTGCTGAGTTAATGCCTGTTGCTGTGGCGGTGCTGAATTAATGCGTGGTTTATATGTGCACTAACGCTGTATATATGTGTGCATTGTGGTTACATTGACCAGCGTTTGAGTTTTGGACGCTATTTAAATAAGTTTTGAATGGTTTTTTGGACGCTGTTTGAATATTTGTAGATATGGAATGTGGTGGATATATTATATGAGGATACTTGAAGGGATTTGAAGAAACAGTACATAAAAGTATTTGAAATATGTTACCTTTTTGAATACTACTTCACTGTATATCAGCAGAAAATTTTTTTATCAATAGAAGTTTTTTATCAGTAGAGGCATTTTTTACAGAATGTATTCAATCATCTCTATGGTAGGGATAGTTCTCACTGGCAAGGAGAACTATCCTGAATGGTCCCGGATGGTAAAACACACCCTCATCTACAATGAGTTGTGGAAGGGAGTGTGTGTCGGAGAAGGAGACAATGACCCAGTACAGCCTACATCAGACAAAGAGCGCGTCATTTGGGAAAACAAGAAAAGCAAAGCCTATGCATTAATCGCAGCATCTGTAAATGAAGAAGTAAGTCGCCATATTTCATCATATTCAACTGCCTTTGAAGCTTTACAAAAGCTGAAAGAACTTTATGACTCACATTCTGCACTTGAAGTTGTTAAGCTCATGATTAAACTCTTCACTCTTGAACTAAAAAATAATGATCCTCTTGCTCTTGCATTTGAAGTAAAATCCATAAAGCATGATATCAAATCCACTAAAGTTGAGCTGGATATCCGTCTTATTGCTTTTCTCAAGGCACTCTATCCTACTTACTCCAATTATCTTGAGTCTTTACAAGCAAATGAAAATCTTAAAGATATAACCTTTGACTCTCTTGTGAAAAAGTTTGCTAAAAGAGAGAAAGCCTTTAGAAAGAAGACAGTCCCTGAATCTTCTGAAGAGATTGTTTGCCTTGCTCATAAAGAAAAGCATCCTGCTCATGATTCTACAAGAGGAAGAGGTGGACGAAGAGGAAGAGGAAGATACTTCAGAGGAAGGGGGGGCAGACATTCTCAAGCAGAAAAAGCAGATCTGCATTGCATTCGCTGCAAACGAAATGGATCACATGATGCTTCTACATGCAAGCTACCATGGGACAAAATTGAGCAGAAAAGAAACCAACAGAAAGGTAAAACTAATGATACAGACAAAGGTAAAGCACCTGAATCCGCTCACTATATTGAGGCACAATATAACATTGGAGTAAATGAAGATTTGTTTAATGCCTCACTTGCTTCTTCGAAAAATGATTGGTTGCTTGATTAAGGAGCAACCTGTCATATGACTCATAGGAAATATTTTTTTGAAGATTTCACTGACAATGTTGATGGAGCAGTATACTTTGCAGATCAGTCAAAAATCAAGCCATCAGGGCTTCACACAATCAGGCTTAAACTGCCTGGTATTCCAGACTTTCTTCTGAATCATGTTCTATATCTCCCACAGCTCAAGAGAAACTTGCTGTCCTTGGTCCACATCCGCCAGCAAGGTCACTCCATTCATATGTTTGATGGCAAGCTTGAGGTAAGAAAAGCTTCTGACCACTCACTTGTCATGAGGGGAATAGAAGAAGAAAGGCTTCTCAAACTGCAAGGAACCTCTGCTCATGCACAACATTTCTCATATATTTCTCATCATGAAGAAGGTACACTTCCATCAAGTTTATTATGGCATGCTAGATTTGGACATTTAAACTATGACAGTCTCCGCTTATTGAAGAAAAATGGTGTTGCTGGTTTGCCTACAATTCCTAGAAAACATAAGCAATGTGATGCTTGCATTCTAGGAAAGCATAGCAAACAGTCTTTTCATGATTCACATTCAAGAGCACATAGGAAGCTTGAACTCATTCATTCAGATTTATGTGGTCCAATGCCTGTTCCTTCTGCAAATGGAAATAAATATATCATGACATTTATTGATGATTACACCAGAATGTGTTGGGTTTATTTATTGAAGAACAAATCTGATGCTTTTCAAACATTCAAGAATTTTCATAAATGGATTGAAAATGATGCACAATCTCATATTGGGTCTATTCGCACTGATAATGGAAAAGAATATACATCAAATGAATTTGACAACTATCTTCGCCAACATGGAATCAAACATCAAACAACTACACCTTATAATCCCCAACAAAATGGTGTAGCAGAAAGAATGAATAGAACAATCTTGAATATGGTACGATCCATGCTTTTCTTCAAAATGTAAAGATAATGTTTTGGGCTGATGTTGTTTTATGTGCTGCATATATAAAGAATAGATGTCCATCTAGTGCTATAAGAAACAAGACTCCTTATGAATTGTGGTATGGACATGTTCCTTCGGTAAAACATCTCAGGATCTTTGGTTCCACCTGTTATGCTTTAATACCCAAGGTACATAGAAACAAACTTGGTGCTAGAAGTCGTAAGTGTATCTTCCTGGGGTATTCAAACACATCTAAAGCATACCGCCTCTATGATGAAGTAAATAAAAAGTTTGTTGTATCTAGAGATGTCATTTTTCTTGAATCATCCAAATCTGACAATGTTGTTGAGCGGCAACTTGATCGCTTGGATAGATTCGCAAAAACAAAATCATTTCAAGAATTTGATAATCAGAGTCCACATCTTGAAGGGGGGATTCCTATACTAGAACAACATGTGGAATCTTCTTCTGAAGAACAATCTCCCCTGCATGAAACTCCAACAACGGATGATGCTTTAAGTGATGTAATTGATAGAATTGGGAGACTCAATCTTGATTCAGTCCCACCTCAATCAACAAAGCAGCCTGGACCATCTCAGACAGGTCCCCCAAAGTGGCTGACAAAGACACTTGAAAGTGTTCATCCTGATGAAATTGGAAAAACAGGAACCAGAAATTCAAACCGACAAAATGGAGGTGATGTAGATGACTCTAATTCACCTGTTGATATGGATGTTACTTATGATTGTGAATTGAACTTGTCTACAGATTTTGAACCAACTTCCTTCAAAGAAGCTGCTTCTCATGATGAATGGAAAGAAGTGATTCAAAAGGAGTATGATGCCCTCATAAAGAATGGCACTTGGAAGCTGGTTGATCCTCCATTTGGAACCAAACCAATTGGCTGCAAGTGGGTCTACAAGAACAAATACAAAGCTGATGGCTCACTTGACAAGCACAAAGCTAGGCTTGTGGCAAAAGGTTTTGCACAGAAGGAAGGGGTCGGTTATGAGGAAACTTTTTCCCCCACAGCAAAATGGGCCACCATCCGGACACTCTTTGCACTAGCTGCTCAGAACGGTTGGAAAGTCCATCAAATGGATGTAAAAACTGCATTCTTGAATGGAGATCTAAAATAGAATGTTTTTATGTCCCAGCCTGAAGGATTTGCTGTGAAAGGACATGAACATAAAGTATGCAAACTTGTGAAGTCCTTGTATGGCCTCAAACAAGCACCACGAGCCCGGTATGAAAAACTAACAGAGCATCTTCTGAAACTCAACTTCAATCATTTTGATCTGGATGATGCAACTTTATTTGTCAAGAAAGTTGGCAAAACAGTGTATATCTTGTGGTATATGTAGATGATCTTTTAATGACAGGGAACAATGAAAGCTATATTGCATCCATAAAGAAAGAATTAGGAAAAAGTTTTGAAATGACTGATTTGGGCTATGTTCATTATTATCTTGGCATTGAAGTAACCCAACATCCAACATCCATATTTCTTTCTCAAAAGAAATACATTGGAGATTTGTTAAACAGATTTGGCATGACAGAGTGCAATCCTCTTTCTACTCCAATGGAACAAAACTTAAAGCTCACATCTATTGAAGGAAAGGAATTTGAGGATGCAACAAAGTATAGACAGCTTATAGGAAGTCTCATCTACCTCACTACTACCAGACCAGACATTTCATTTGTTGTTGGAACCCTCTCCAAGTTTATGTAAAAGCCTTGTGAGGGACATTGGTCTGCTACAAAAAGAGTTCTAAGGTACTTGAAGGGAACTCAAGACCTTGGAATCAAGTATACACAGGTGGACGACTTCAGCTTGATTGGATACTCTGATTCAGACTTCGATGGAGACAAAGAAACTGGAGTATCTACTTTAGGATATGCTATGAGTCTTGGATCAGGAGCTTTCTCTTGGAGATCACGCAAACAATCAGTTCCAGCAGATTCCACAACAGAAGCAGAATACGTGGCAGCAGCTGAAGCAACGAAAGAAATTGTGTGGCTCAGGAAAATTCTTGAAGATTTGCAGGTAAAACAAGTACAATCAACTCCACTCATGATTGACAACACCTCTGCAATAAAGTTGGCCAAGAACCCAAAGTTCCATGATCGTACTAAGCACATCAATACTAAATATCATATGATCCGACATCATGTTGAGGCCAAAACAATCCATCTCCGTCGTTGTTCCACAAATGAGCAAATTGCAGACATCTTCACCAAAGCGCTTGGAAGAGAAAAGCTTGAAAGATTCAGAACGATGCTTGGACTCACCAACATCCCTTCAGATTAAGGGGGGGAATTGTTGACACCTAATCCTCAGCGGTTGGGTGTACCCGGAATGTGAACAGTCATCAAGTAGATGAACTGATCAGTCACATTCCTGTATATAAACAATAGTTACCTAATGAAATAAATCAATCAGTTTTTTCTGCCAAGTCTGGAGTTACCCTGGCCTGACAGGAAGTTATAGACTTAGTTTTGTTAGTGGATTCGCTTCTAGTTCTTTTCCTACAAGTTTTTTTCATCTTTCCTACCATCTTTATTTTCTTCCAATCTTCTGAGTATGTAGCCATTAATATCCTCTTGTTCATCCTTTGCTTTATACAGTTTTTCTTAATTAACTTTAATATTGTCTAAATCTACCTTTAAACTACAAACTACTTGTAGGATTTCATATTCATGATTCTTTGTATTACCAATCTCTCCTCCCATCATTCTCATCTCAGTATTATGATCCTCACCTTCCCTAGGTGACCCTACAGAAGTTTGTCCATTGTTATCTTCAATTATTAAAAAAAAATGCAACTGTTTCATTGTCTGTATGTCACACAGAAAATAATATTTTAGTTTATGATGCATGAAAAGCTCAATGTTGTAACCTACAGCATTGATACCACTTGTAACTAGCCCCACATTATCACACCAAATATATATATATATATATATATTACAGGTACATTCATAATCCTTCTAATTTATCATTATTCATTTCATGGAGTTCATATACAACAAAAATCTTATCTAAATATCCTTATTCTTCTATGTTCTTCAATTTTGGCTAAACTTAACCTTTATGTTACATTCAATCATTTTAACTTAAACCTATAAAAGTTCTTCAAAGGTGATTTATTATTAAAATCTATTAACATTTATTTAAAACTCCTACCTTAGGATATTTTTTTGTTTGCTAAGTTGTGCGAGTCATGAGATGACTACATGCTTAACCTTTGGCTTCAAAAACCGTGACCCATGGGCATCTAAGTCATCAAAATCACCAGGGGATCACACCCGGCCTAGGTCACATAAGCCCTTGACATGGTTGTATTTTTCCCACAGACTTTCGAATTGGTGACCTTCACATTACAGAATGCCTTAGCAGTACACCCCATCATCGTCTATTCTACATCCTGTGGGCCTCTTAACGTAGGATATATTACTTCGGAATTAATTTTTTTCTTATCTCTTCCTTAATTAAAACTTTAGCGCCTTCTACCAAATAGCGCCTTAACCCTTTCAGTGTGGGTCATTCTAAAATTTATGCATACAATAGGCTAACTCTCGTACGAGGGCTTGTATTTTTTTAATGTTGTGGCTTACATTTACCATCACATGTTAACCTTACTTGTGGCATGATACACATACAAATTTTTAAGAGTTCTTAATATAAGTCGTGAAGCTTTTGTAATCGGGTTTTATGTAGTATGTTTCAATTATGATCTTTCTAGACTATTCCTTGGTTGTGGCGTGCATACCTACTTCCACATGTTGCTTCAAGTTGTTGACACAAAGACTTAAGCAAACCCTACAGCCAATGAATGAGATTAGCTCTTGATGGATCTACGACATACATAGATTAACGTTATTTTGTTGTTTCAATGATTGCCCCTATCATCGACTTGTGGATTCATGCATTCGTTTTTCCTTTGGACAATGCTCCGTTCATTCTCCAACTAGCTTATGCATTTACCCTGGAACCTTAGTTACTCATTTACTATCAAAGAATTCATGTTGTTACTTCTCGTTTTGACATTCAAGGAAATCGAACCAGGGGTTGCATGTTCACTTCCCTACACAGTTGGTCCAACTGAAGGTATACTTCTGGAAGGTTTATTATTTATACTTCACAAGTGTTATTTATTTGTTATCATTGAAACTAATTTATTTTTTGTACAAGTTATCTAATTGTTTTTTCCCTGTTTTCATGGATTCGAGACAATTTCCTTGTCTCAACTTTGAGCTCCTTCTTGGTTCTAGTGTTTGTCGAGTTAGTTTTCCAAGGTTCACCTGGCCTTGATGGACCTAAGAACATCTCAAATACATTGTAACCATATTTATCCAGGTATAATAAAAGGATTTGTTTTTAATGTTCTCCTTCAGTTCATCCTTTACATGTTATGATGTTACGATTTAAACCCTAACCCTTCAATTACTAGGTAGTAAGATACTTTTTAATCATTTTACTATTTGGGTGTTTGACTCTTCCCTATAGCAAATTGATTTGGAAAGAATTCGGTACTCCAAGGAGAACTTCTTTCGTGTACTAGTGCATTTTATTTATTTTTTTCAATAATAATCTTTTAATTGACAAATATATTTTTATATAGTATTTTCTTTAAATTCTCACCTAAGGCTTTAACCCTACAAAAGTATCTATGTATATAGATACTTGTGTCATTCCCACCCATTCTTCCTTGATTCCAATATAGGGTTTTTATAGGGTTATAACCCTAACCAACCTTCAATTTATTTTTTCACAAAGATTCTATGTTTTCTTATTTTAACCAAAATTATAAATTTCTAACCCTACTCATATAAATTTATTTGTAACTGCATGGTTATGGCAGAACATTCTATTTATGGAGATATCTTTCAAGTAAATACCCTTCAGTACTATTTCTTTGCTTCATGCAATATTTTAGCTCATTTGTACTTTAATAAATATTAATGAAATTGTGTTTTAATTACACGCTCGAGTTAATTTTAAAAGTTTTCCCTTCGAGGGTATAGTTTAAAGCCTTCTTACCACTCATGGAGAATTCGGCTTCTTCTTTCCAAGTCGGATGATCCCAAAACCCCTGCATTATTTCTCTGCATGTTCCCAACTTTTTCGTCGAAGTTGGAAAACTAGAGATCCAATCATTTTTTTATTTAATTATTAAGTTAAATTCTCAGAGAATACTCCCTAAATGGAAGTTTGTAAATTGTAGGCTTTAATGTCTCATATATAACTGTTTATAAAAGGGTTCAATAACCCAAAGACGTTAATATTTTATTTATTTGTTTTTATGAATATCAAGGTCACCATTTGCCGTCTACTGTGATTTTCAGCAGTTTATAGTCATTTTTCAAACTCGTTCAATATTATTCTTTCTCAATTATATTCAATGTAATTTTCTCCATTAATTATTATACTTCAATGCTTATGTTTTGTGTGTAGAGAAACCACTGGTTTTGCATATAAAATATGTATTTCTTCTTATTTGTATTGTTTTGGGTCTTATTTCTGACCTAATAAGGTAAAATTAATCCACCAAGTTCACTATGTATCTTATGGAATGTATTTAGAAACTATTTTAACTTGTTTTTCATTTTCTTCTTGTATATTGTGTTGATTTTCTCGAGACCTTTCCTTATGAGCTAGTTAATCTGTACATAATTGAACACGCGCAATGGTCTTATCCTAATCTCTTTTATTAGAAATTATGTCCTCAACACACACGTATATATTACGACAGGTCCCTTCGACCTCAAATTAATTCTACGTTTTCTCTTTAAAAATAACTTTTCTACTTCTTGTATTTTACTTCAAAATTCTATGTTTATATTTATATTTTGATATCACCCAACATATTGATAAAGGACAATCAATAAAAGAAAACTAATATTTTCTAACTACTAGCTTTTTTCTTTAGACTTGGATTATGTTTAGCATACTTGATTCATAGATACTAGAATATGTTAGAATATGCTCAATAAAAGAAAACTAATATTTTCTAACTACTAGCTTTTTTCTTTAGACTTGGATTATGTTTAGCATACTTGATTCATAGATACTAGAATATGTTAGAATATTCTTACTTGCAAAATTCAAATATATTTACATATCCCAAACAGTAATCTAAACAATTGAAAAATATTTTCTTCTATAATCTTTTCACTTTTCTAAATGTAAGAAAACTTCCAATAAATTTCACTATTTCACCATGTAAACTTTCAGTGCCTTTAATTGTCTCTAGCATTCTATTTACAAGTCTTATGCTTGCATAACAAATCAAAACACATTAGAACAAATTTATTTCTTAGAAAATTTAGAGTTTAGAAATACCGACTTGAAATTAATAATCTAGAAATTAAAACTAGAGTTATCCAGCTCCTCCTAGCCTTGACACCTTTCTCAAAAAAGGGTCCCCCCAAGCAATTAGGCATGTAAGTTCTCTTTTTGTAGTTATGTTGTCACATTTTTCCTCTCACCACTTTACCACTGTGTGATTATCAGCGCACAAAAGACAAAATAGAATACCCTTTACCAAAACAATTAGTCGCTGGTAACTACCTCCACCTCATCCAATGGGTGATAGGTAGTTACTAGCTCATTTATGAGCCCTACTTCACCACTCTCAAAGACAACTCTTATCTTTAAGGGAAGTTGTTGATCAATTCCATTATCACTAATAATCTAATCATTCATAATAGATGCCTGGGACTTAATTAATAGGACTAACCAATATCCAACACTAACTTGCAGCTATATCTCTTTCAGCGAGGTGTAGCTTCAATGTTTATTTCCATAGTCCTTTATTTTATTAATAGCATAGTAAATACGAATTTACATTTAACATTTATCAGTACTACAACACTGATAAACTAGTTCCAAAGAGGTATCACAGCGAGACCAAGTCTAAGGGAGTGTTAGACTTGGTGCATTCATACATTGGTGGTTTTATGTTTGTAACGTCGATCACAAGATCTTTGTACGTTGTGACATTCATAGATGACTCTTCCAAAAAAAATTGGATCTACTTCCTGAAGTTCAGAGATGAGGTCTTCGATCAGTTTCAGGAGTTCAAAGCTCTTGTGGAGAACCAAACCAGGAAGAAGATTAACGTGTAGAGGTCAGATAATGAGGGCAATTATAGCTCCAATGAGTTCCGAGATTTTTACATGACATCGAGGATTAAGCAGCTCATGATACCTTACAACCCTCAAAAAAATAGGGTTGTTGAGAGGAAGAAGAAGACCATAATGTGGGTAGCAAGGGAAATGATCAATGATCAAGGATTGCCTATGTTTTTTTGGGCAAAGGCTTGCAATACAGTGGTATGTGTAAAACATGAGTCCTCACAGGATATTGGAGGATGTGACTCCTGAGGAGATGCTTACAGGAGTGAAACCAAACGTGAGACATTTGTACATCTTTCGTAGTCCAGTGTATGTCCATGTTCCCATGGAGAAGATAATTAAGCTAGAGCCATTAATATAAAGGGGCATATTTGTGGGTTACAATGAGGTCTCAAAGGCCTACTGAGTCTACATCTTAGGATAGAGGAAAGTTATTTTAAGTCGGGATGTCAAATTTGATGAGGGAAAGACCCTTAGGAGGTCTCATGAGAAAGAGCCAACAAGGGTAGAGGATCAGGTGTGAGAAGCTCCTAAGACTTAACATGGACCAGCGACACCAGCAACAAGGACACAATCCGTAGATCTAGGGGATGAGCTAGATATCCATTTGAGCTCTACTAGGAGGCCAAGATGGGTCGAATAAACCTCAAGGGATTCGAAGGAGCATGTGGAGGCTCCTAACAACACCTTCAAGCAAAGCATACCACCAATAACATTTTTCAGTTATTTGGCATTGACAAATAGCGTCAGCAAGTTTGAGCCTTCTACTTTTGAGGATGTTGAAGATGAGCAAGTCTAGAGGGATACCATGGTGGAGGAGTATAGCTCCATCGTGAGGAATGATATATGGGACATAGTGTTGAGACCAAAGGGAAAGTATGTGATCACTTCTCAATGGATCTATAAGATCAAACATGCAGTTGATCATAGTATCAAGAGAGGTTCATGGAGAGGGTTCTCCCAAGAGGGAGTGGGTTATGAGGAGAAATTTGCACTTGTCGCCATAGTGTATTACAAGGAAACATTTGCACTTGTCGCTAGATATTCATCCATTAGAGAAGTTATGTCCATTGCTTCAAAGATGGGGTGGAGGATGCATCTGATGGATTTCAATATTGCTTTCTTCTACAAGATGATTTAGGAGGAGGTGTATATTGAGCAACTTCACGTCTTTGAGTTGTATGGGAGAGAGTCTCATCTATGCAAGTTAAAGAAGGCACTTTATGGGCTGAAGCAAGCTCCTCACACATGGTAAACCAAGATCAATGGATATCTTCTTGGTTCGGGCTTCACCATGTGTAAGGCGAACTCAAACTTGTAGTGTGTACTTGTTGAAGGTGAGCCACTCATCTTGGTACTTTATGTGCATGATCTCTTCTTAACAAGATCAGAGAAACTCATAGGGATGTGCAAGGAGGATCTTGCTTCTGAGTTCGAGATGGACATCAGCTTGATGCTTTGCTTTTTGGGATTGGAGATATGGCAGCAACCAAGAGGGATTTTCCTTGGAAATGGGAAGTATGCAATCGAGATCTTAAAGAGGTTCAGGATGGAGGATTGCATGTCTATGTCTACACCGATGATCACCAACTTGAAGAAGTAAATTGCTTCTGAAGTCGAGTTGGTGGATCCCACATTTTACAAATCGTTGATAGGTTCCTTGATGTATCTGGTCAACACTAGGCCAGTGTTGGGCGCAGCCCAACTTGGCCTAGATTTTGTTGAAGACTCTACATTTTGTGGAGCAGAGTGTGAAGTAAAGGATGCAGTGGAGTGCAAAGTGGACCACACAATGGAGTAGTGGAGCGCCAAGTGGACCGCACAGCAGATATATCGAGCGGTATATGGGTGGGTCGAAGCCCCTCTTTGTTAAAAGAATGTATTGTTGTAAACGATGAATGGCTTTCGGACCATAGTAGCTTGTATTAGGGGAGTCCATAGTATATGGACCATGGTATTGCAAAGATATATCCCTCGATGTAATAGTATATATAGGGATGAATAATAAAGGAGATAGTCTGGAGTCTTGAATAATCGCATCATGTATTGAATGGTTGTATCTTTGTGAGTTGTGGTTTGGGAAAGAAGGTGAAGTTTTGCGGCTGAGTACGCAAAGGCCTAAGTCTGCAGCTGAGTGTGTGGACTACCTGCCGCTGAGTGCGCAGGTCAATCACTGTTTGTTGTACAAATTCTTTATTATAAGCAACAGTGCTTGTGGGCGTGATCCCACATTGGGATGAACCACAGTAAAAGTTGTCTTCATGTGTTTATTTGCTTATTATCTGTTGTAGCATTGCAGTTGCACTTTATTTCAGTACAGTGAAGTTTTATTGTTGTATATGATATGTTTTAAGTGATGAATGTAATGTGGCGAAGTAATGTGTGAATGTGAAGTAACTTATGAATGTTAAATATAAGAAAACACAAACATACCACATATTTGCATCCCTCAAGGCTGCAGAACCCTGCCTCTGCATCCTCCCATAGTCACTTCGAGTGAGACTGCGATCTACTTGCAAGTCGTTGCCGAAAGGGCCAGTGATTGAGGGTTTTGTTAGTGCACAGTAAAAGATCGAACTTAGGTCAGCGCAACCTAATCCAACAACTAGATAAATGTTCATTGTGAACACACAACCAATTCATAGTGGTGCCGAGACACGTTCATTGGGTGGCAACGAATGATCTGCTAAGGTACCTGCAAGGTATGATAGACTTTGGACTAAAATATGTCAGTGTTGGAAGAGTGGAGCTTCACGGGCACACAAATTTTGATTGGGCAGGGAGCGTTGTGGACAAAAAATCCACATCTAGATGTTGCTTCAACTTGGGATGAGTCATGATCTCGTGGTACAACAAGAAGCAACCAGTGACAGTCTAGCAGAGGTTGAGTACATGGCAACGAGTATGGCGAGTTGTGAGGCAATGTGGCTTCGCAAAATTCTTGCAGAACTATTTAATCTGGTGATGGGGCCAACTGTGATTCACTGTGATAATCAAAGTTTTGATCTAGAGATGGGGCCAACGGTGATTCACTGTGATAATCAAAGTTTTGATATGGAGATGGGGCCAAATGTGATTCATTGTGATAACCAAAGATGAATTAAGCTCTCTAAGAATCTTGTATTTCAAGATCGTTCCAAACACATCGAGATTAGATATCACTTCATCAAAGACAAGGTCCAAACAGGGGTTGTAAGATTACAGTACATTTCCACATAGAAGAAAGTGGCAAAGGTGGCAAATATTCTCACTAAGCCTCTAATGAAAGGGAAGTTTGTGAAGTACTAACATAAGTTGGGGGTGATAGAGAATCCCTTCCTTGCTAGGAGGGAGTGTTGAAGCTTGTGGTATAGCTTCTAAAAGTCTTTTGCATAAGCTTGGTATCTTAGCATGTGGAAGATGATTTATTGCCTCTTTAGGGGTTTGTTTGGTGGAGTAAGCGATTTATGTCTTCTTTCCTAGGACTAACTTAAGAAATGTACAATAATTAAAGTCAATTAATTATTGTGGACTATTAAGTCATTTTCTAAAGGTAAATAATTTAATTATTTGACTTAGAAATAATCTAACCCATTGATCTCCAAGATCTTATAGAAGTAAGATTAGGGTTAGGGATTTCTGCTTAACGAAGACTAAAAGAAGCCTAGCGAAGACGTGAAGACAAAAGAACACAAGAGAAAAAGGCAACTACAACATTTTTGGGGAAGTGATTTTCTCAAGGAGAGACCGAATTGTCTGAAGCGAGAGGCTCAGTTCGACTGAGGAGAAGGAATAAGAATACAAGGATAAGTTTGAAGTGTTTCTAAGAGGTTGATTCACTGGGAATTGGAGAGGCAGAATTACTAAAATGAATAAAAGGCACAATTGTTGGGGAGGCCGATTTGCTAGGGTCGTTTGTGAGTGTGCAGAGGCCGAGTGAGAGCTAGGTGTGACGCTGATTTTCTAGTGAGAGGTGGGCCAAGTTTTTCTCAAGCCTAATTTCTTCAAAGGTCAATTACCAATTGGCCGATTTTCTTGGGCCGAATTATTCCAATGGAGCCGAGTAGCAAATTCCAAGATCTTATAGAAGTTAGATTAGGGTTAGGGATTTGTGCTTAACAAAGACTAAAAGAAGCTTAGCAAAGAGGTGAAGACAAAAGAACACAAGAGAAAAAGGCAACTACAGCATTTTTGGGGAAGTGATTTTCTCAAGGAGAGACCGAATTGTCTGAAGCGAGAGGCTCAATTTGACTGAGGAGAAGGAATAAGAATACAAGGATAATTTTGAAGTTTTTCTAGGAGGTTGATTCACTGGGAATTGGAGAGGCAGAATTGCTAAAATGAATAAGAGGCACAATTGTTGGGGAGGCAGATTTGCTAGGGTCGTTTTTGAGTGTGCAGAGGCCGAGTGAGAGCTAGGTGTGAGGCTGATTTTCTAGTGAGAGGTGGGCCAAGTTTTTCTCAAGCCTAATTTCTTCAAAGGTCAATTTCCAATTGGTCGATTTTCTTGGGCCGAATTATTCCAATGGAACCGAGTAGCAAATTCCAATCACAATATTTCTCTTTGTAAATTATGTGGGTTGAAACCCTGATTTTCCAGATTAATAGATTCGGAAAATAGTTGTGGGTGAATTAATTATATTGCAATGTCTGATCTTTCCAATTTATTTCCCCTGCATATATTTCTAGATGTTAAAATACCAGTGATTTTATTTTTCAGTAATTCAGATTTATTTCGTAAATTAAAGAAATTTCCAAGAATAAATAATTACCATGAGAAAATAAAGTTTCCCTGGCATTAGGAGATTTCACAGTACGAAATGCCATATATCACATTTTATGCCTTGGGGGATGATGGAGCACTATATTTCATGGCTCGACAGCTCTACTCAAATGCATCAAATTGTGATCAGTTTCAATTTGCATGGACAGCAACTCTATGTCATCTATCAGTCCCTTCTATGATTTAATCTCAAAGAACACTACATTTATAAATCATGCATGCAAAGTAACCTTTGCTCTTTTCACAAAAAACTAAATGTCTTTGGAAGCACCCGCTTAACCAAAAATTTTAACATATAAACGCTTCCTCTTTTGTGTTTTATCTCATTTCCTCCTTTCGTATTTATCTTCATTTTTTGTGTTCATTATTCTGAGAAATTTTTACGACCATATATGCCGCAGTGGGAAATTAAACTAATTGATGTTTTGACAGTCACAGCAAACAGAATCTATTTTGAAAAGCATCCCAAAAACAATCTTGGTACAAAGCAAACCACATTTTAATCCAGATGGTGACCTTTAATGTCATTTCTTCCCAGTAGATACCATGCTTTTATACTTTCATCCAGGTCCAATTCCTTTGGTAGGTTTGCAGAAGTCAATGGAAATGCAAATTTGTCACTTTCATTATTTTGGCCTGTGAAGATGGGTTTTATCATTTTATTATATGGAAGGAAGAAAGAGTCCTCAATTAAAACTCTCTAGGACCATGTAGTTCCCCAGTAAAAGCCTAAAAGTTTCTTACTTTGGGGAGCATAGGCATGTACCCATAACGAATATTAGCCTTGTTCAAGCTGAGTTTCAAAGTTTCCTAAATTACACCCATCCAGAAAAGAAGGAAATACCTTACGTTACTGTACTGAAGCAAAAATCAAGTCATGCAACCAAAGCAAGATTTTGCTCAGGTCGAAACCCGTGTCTTGATGAACATCTACCATTTTGATATTTCACTAAGGTAAAAGCAGTAAAATAGCTTCCAATACCATTACAGTAAATGCTTGTGTGTATCATAAAAATTCTGTAGCGGAATAATGCCTTTGAATTTGAGAAAGGGAACTATTACACTCTCCATCCTTTCATTAAGGCCAAAAAGCAGTAGTTCTAAGCATTATACAATTCCCCTTGAACCCTAAAGTACAGGGACGAGGCTCTATGCACAATATCGTAGGACAATCTATCTCTAATCATGCACTGTCCTTGAAGTTTGTACAATTGACAGGAAAGGCATCATAGCCTGCATATGTTATCTAACAAAATCAAACGAATGACCCTGCTCAATAAGTAGAATAGAATATGTCATTCGAAGGGTTGAATATAAGAATCAAAGAAATTAGGTTACAAGAAGATTAATGTTCTTTTAATCTGCCCAAAGAGACTTCAAGTCTGTACTGTAAATGCCTCAATATAAGGCCTCCCTAATTTGTTTGTTGTAGCTGACCCCAATCAATTTCCGAATGTTGTTTCTGTAGAGCAGTTGCTTTTAGATCCCTCGTGCAAATCTGACCTGAGAATGAAGCCACAATAACTTCAATAATTAACAACTGGTAATAATCATGAAATTAAGCATTTAACCTCTGGCATCTAGCCTGTTCCTTCTTATTAGAGGATTACAAGAAAATTAGTCTTTTACTGAATGACACAATTCATAATAAAAATATTATTCAATCTGACAAAATTGAAGACTGGAAAAAAATGGATCTTCAAGCTTTTCATTGAACTAAACTAGAATGGACTTTGTAACGTAAAATCATTTTTCCCATGAGCAGCACTAAATTTATCAGTACTAAAAATGTTATTAAGGATAGACTAGAAGTATTTTTAGTGCTCATCATCCCTCCCTGCTTGAAGTTGATTGTCCTATATTTAATTTCAGGAATTCCTATGCCCATTTTAGTGCTACAATTTGCAGGAACACTAAACATCAATCAAAATATGACCTGTTGTAACCCTGGAGACAGTTCCTGGCTGTGGGGGAACCAGTGCTCAGGACATCTAAAGATTGATAAAAACTTTAAAATATGTGGCTGGAGGGATAGGCCATAATGAATCTTCTAATTCTGAAAGCTATCTTTAAAACCAGACTGGCCAATATAGATGAGAGTTGCAGGGCTTAGGGTTTCAAGAGATGATTAGAAGCAAATGAAGAAGGACAAAGCTTAATGACTGAGGCACTTAAGAATCTCAGTTTTTGTCCCTATAGAGGAAATGGTACAAAGAACAAGACAAATGGGTGAACTCCTGATGTGGTGGAACACCTATTAAGGGATTCAAACCCAAAACATGAGTACCATCAATTACAGGTAAATTCATAAATTCAATTTAAATCAACCAGCAGCTTCATTCCACTCATACCAGTGGAAGCAAGACATTAATGAATGAAAGAAACATAAGAAGACAACAATTATGCAATTAGCCCCAAAAACTGGAATCAAAACTGGTCTTTATTCTTCCGTTTCAGAGAGATGTCTTCATTGCATATCATCATGAATTTCGGACTCCGAACCCCCACAAACTGTAGATTTTAAATGATTATTTTCTCCCTAGGCTAACTGTTCTATGATCAGTTACGAAACTGATTTTGAAGCAGTTATAAAACTACTTTGAAAAGGGATTTAATTAAACAGATAATAATAGGTCATAAAAAGTAAAATAACTTATTATTATAAATACATTGTGCTGCAATATATATAAAAATATTAAATATTAAATCCCATTTCTGTAAGTAAAGTCTTTCCCTAAACTTCATAATATATGTGGCACGATACAGTCAACAGTTTGAGTGCAGAAACAAAATGTGCTCTCGGGTTTTAACCCATCAAAATTATAATATAAACTTGTGAAATGTGGTGAAGGTATGCATGGGTGCTTGTTGTCCTCATGCACACATCATCAACCATTTGTGATTTTGAAAACTGCAAACCACTTCTCGGGGACTCCTTTGGAGGTTTCTAGAATAGAGGATGAGTACCCCCAGGATAAATTGTGGCCATTGATCTGCAGATGAGTGGTTTGGGGAAAAAGCTTCTCGACGGTTTCCTACTATTTAAACATCAATTTCACTGACTTGCCGATACTTTTTTGATCTGGAGCAAGTATTTCGAGCCGTCGATTTCTCCACACTCTTGAGATATTTAGCTGTATGTTGTAAGTGAATTCCCTCTTGCTGCTTGTAGAGACCACCACCTGATCATTAATCCATGGTGGGAAAATGCAACTAAGCCCTCGTCATCCAGGGAAAAGCTCAATGCTGAAATTCCTTCAGTGGTACTCATGGCTATGTCCCCTGAAAGCAAACTTGCAAGGCCTGGTGGTCCATTTGCATCAAGAATCTTCAGCTTTGTGACACTTTACAGGTCATAGACATGAATAGAAAGAGTACAAATATCTCCAACTGCATCACCAACAGCTAACCTTGTATAATTCTGGTTTAAAGTAACCATTGAAAAGCGTGCACCATCTCATTTAATAATGTCATAGAACTTTATAGACAAAACTTAAGCAGTACTGAATTTCCAGAATCTTTAGTGTAAGATATAATTAATTACCTGCACTTTTCCAAGTAGGGAACTACTGCTCTTCGGGCACTTTGTACAATTATGACAAGAGTCATATAAGAGACACTTAGTGGGCAGGCGAATCGGAATCTGCAGTCCAGATTTGATTTTCAACAACATGCAAAAATCCTAACGCATCTGCCTTCCCAAAACTTGGAAGAAGAATTCCAGTCAGAACCTCTCGTGTTATCATAGCCATCACTGGATTTTATATAGAACTTGTTTTTGCAGATACTTCTCCACTTAGGTACTCAATAAGAAGGAAGACTTCACCAATTAAGCGAGGTATCTCTGAAGCAGTTTGTGATCACCGTGTACTCTCCATCCCTTCTGCTAGGAGTTCAGCTGCAGTGGCACTATGTCTGTCATTTACAGCCATGACTAAATTGACAAGATGAGGAGCCACTGCAATGGCTAAATATGATTTCAGTAGGCTAGGACACCAAACAGCTAATGCTGCACCTAATATTATACGTGAAGCATTTGCATCAACCTCTTGATTCCAGCTGCACGACATCGACCAAGAGGGATTTCTGGGGTGTGTTTTCAATCGAAATTGCAAAACAGTGTCATTAAATCACTTGATATGTTTTGATAAAAATTGGAGTTCCCTTACACGTTCTACCAATTCTTGTGCTTTAACAGCCACTCCAAAGAAGTCCAGGACAGCCCCTTGCCCTTGCCATTTACTGCTCTAACCACCTCTTTACATCCATTAATTAATGCTACAAAAAGTTCAATTTGGGCACGAGTTGTAGCAGATTCAATTGATCCCCCAACTTCAGCTGCTATCACATTGATGCGGCTTGTGTCACCATATTTTTTACTGCTTTTACAAAATTATTCGCACCCTTCTTTGACAGCCCATCATCTGCCCATTCACAAACATAAGTGGCAGCAATGTTTGTTGAAATGTGTAACTAGGTTCAGTCTTCATAAATATGAAATGTACTTTTGATTCTTGTATATTGTAAAAAGAAAGAAAATTTATTATTGTTATATTTTTAGCATGGATTTCATGCTTAAGGTCTTTTATTTAGAGGTCAAGCACCCATTGAGTGCTTCTAGGGTTTGTCCTAGGGTCAAGAAGTCAAAAGAGTCATTGTCATATGAAGAAGACCCCATCGGGCACATTGTAACTTGTAAAAAGAATTATTTTTGTATTTAAAAGTGTCAAAATACCCTCCAAGACCAAGTCGGCCTGGCAGCTAAGAAGTCGGCCTCATTAGGGCATGTCGTCCTCCTTGGAAGCCTATATATAGGAGGGAACTCGACCTCCTATGGACACTCACTCATCTTCTCATCATCTAAGCGAAGGAGAAGCAGAAGAAGGCTAGCGAAGAAGGATGAAAGTTTGGGTTGTTTCTCTCTATCTCTCTCACACGTGCGAAGAAGGAAGGCTAGGGTTTCACTATTGCAAGATCGAAGTTAAAGAAATTGTAAATAAGAAGGTCGTAGGAAGGTCTATTAGATCATCTACAAGCCCTAGAAGAAGGAGAAACTCAAGTGAAGGTCAAGGGAAGCCTTGGAATCCCTGAAACTGCTCACACGTGTGGAAGCAGCAACTGTTGCAGGGCCGAAAATTCCAGACCTGCAATGCAGGCCAAAATTTTGTAGCTAGGGGTTGAAGTTATGTAGCCGGAAGAGATTTGACTAGGTTTGACTTGGACAGAGGAAGCACACCATCAAGGAGGTCAGACTTGGTCTTGGAAGGGTATTGGTCTTGGTCTAGAGGTCTTAGAATTCATCATTTGAAGAATCTATAAGAAGAGTAGAGATTTGCGGGTTTCCCTCTCAAGTGGAGAGGTTTTAGCCTTGGCTTGCAGCCTATATCCTGTGTTCTTGTGTATTGTTGATCTTCTTGTTTTGGTAATTGTTTGATGATAAGAACAACAAATAATATAAGAAGCTAATAATCAAGAAAAATTAAAATACATCACAAGTAGTTATCAAGTTGAAGAGAAATCATCTTAGTTGTAGCCCTTTAGATTTCTCAACATGGTATCAGAGTTAGGGTTGGCTAAGGGCATAATGAATATCACTACATCCTTGAAGAAATCTTTGAAGTAGTGTTCTATGGTAACAAGTCATCTCAAGCAAGGTATCAAGGCATTATTGGAATCTCCTATTATCCATCAATAATAGTATGACCAAGACTTCTACAAAGGAAGAAGGGTTATTCTCAACACTTACAGGCACATTTGAAGATGAGAATATTTGGGTAATAGATAGTGGAGCATCAAGACATATGACAGGTGAGCACAAACAACTAAAGACCTTATCAAGAGGAAAATCTTCCTACTCTGTTGAACTTGGTGATAAGAAGAGCTATCTTGTAAGAGGAATTGGATCAACCTCACTAGAGTTGGAAAATGGCGGAAACATCCATCTCAATAACATTTTGTTCGTACCAGGTTTGAAAAAGAACTTACTTTCTATTTCATGTCTAGAAGATAAGTGAGATAGAGTCACTTTTATAGATGGAAAAGTTGTGGTTTGGGATAAAATCTCTAGCATAGAAAATGCAAAGATCATTGGGATTTGTGAAGGAAGACTCTACAGATTGTTGACCCCTCTTTCTCAAGCTTTGGTTCACATTGAAGTAAGTCCATGTGAACTTTGGCATAGAAGGTTTGGACACCTTCACTACAAAATCTTACCAACTCTAAATTCAATGATGAATGGCATCCCTTAACTCAAGGAGGATCATGAAGGAGTATACAAGGGATGTGCATTAGGTAAAAATGTTAAGAGACCATTTGGAAGCAGTGCTTCAAGGTCAAAAGAAGTCCTGGATCTCATTCATTCTGATGTTTGTGGTCCTATGTCTACAAAGTCTCTTGGAGGTCATCTATATTATGTAACATTCATTGATGACCACTAAAAGTCCAAGGATGAAATATTCAACAAATGTCAAGAATTCAAACTTGAATTAGAGAACTTTACAGAAGGGAGGATAAAGGTACTAATATTTGACAATGGAGGAGAGTACACATCAAAGGAACTCATAGCTTTCTCAAGGCCGGTATTAAGAGGGAGTGTCCCATATATCCTGAACAAAATGGAGTTGTTGAACGAAAGAATCGATCAATTGAGGAAAGTGTACGAGCCATGTTACATGATCAACACTTGCCTAAATTTTTGTGGGGTGAACCAACACATATTGTTGTGTATGTTCAAAATGGATGTCCTCAGATCATTAGACAACATGACTCCTAAAGAAGCATTCACTGGGAAGAAACCAAGTGTAGACCATCTCCAAATATTTGGTTGTCATGACTATATTCACATTCCAAAAAATAAAAGAAAGAAGTTGGATCCTACAAGCATGAAGGGTATATTTGTTGCCTATAGTAACACCTCCAAGGCATATAGGATCTACATAAAGGAAGGGCATTGAATAGAAGTCGAGACGTGATCTTTGATGAAAGTATTGCATTCAAGAAATCAAAGGACCTTCCGATGGACTCTGATGATGAAGAACTTCCAATATTTGAAGAAGAATGCACTAGGGAGGAAGAAAATTCAAATCATGAAGAAGAAGGTCCTAGTGAACCTGTGCAAGAAGTGATCATCCCTGAAAGCATAAAGAGACCTAATTGGTTGAAGTCTACTCTTCTAGATGCAGAAGGACATGCGGCAACTAAAGGCACATTCAAGGAAAGTAAGAAGCCCAAAGATATTTAGGATATGCAGTCTATATGACAAAGTTAATAGAATCAGAACCATCCACCTTTGAAGTTGTCAAACATCAAGAATCGAAAGATGCCATGAATGAAGAATATCAATCAATAATGAATAATGGAGTTTGGGAGATCGTACCTAGCCCTGAAAACAAATCTGTGGTAACTTCCAAGTGGCTCTACAAGATTAAACATGCAACAAATGGAAGTATTGATAAATATAAGGCAAGTTTTGTGGCCAGGGGCTTCTCCCAATAAGAAGGTGTTGATAATGAAGAGACATTTGCACCAACAGCAAGGTATACAACTATACTTTTCGTTGGTCTCTTTGGCAGCATTGATGGGATAGAACATCCATCAAATGGATGTCACGACAACATTCTTGAATGGCACTATCGATGAAGATGTCTATATACAACAACCCTTGGGATTTTAAGTAAAGAATAAAGAGACTTAATGTCTGTAGGTTGAAGAAGACACTTTATGGCCTTAAGCAAGCACCAAGGGTGTGGTATGCAAGGATGGATACATACCTACAAAGATTGGGCTTCTCGAAGACTTTTGTTGATCTGAATCTCTATATTAAGGTTGTGAAGGATAAGCCCGTAATCATTCTTCTATATGTGGATAATCTTCTCATGACATGTGTAGAAGGTCATATTCAAGAGTGCAAAAAGCAACTGGCAGTAGAATTCGATATGAAGGATCTAGGGCTAATGCACTATTATTTGGGGTTGGAAGTATGGCAAGGACCTAATGAGATTTATCTAGGTCAACCGTCAACGAGATGCTGAAAAGGTTTGCATGACGGATTGCAAACCTATGACAACCCCTATGATCACAAACCTGAAGAGGCTAAGAAATTATGAATCAAGCCCTTTAGATCCAAGAAGGCATAGACAATTGGTTGGCTCACTGATGTATTTGGTAAATACTCGACCAGACATTTGTTTTGCAGTGAATATTCTCAGTCAGTTCTAGGTAGAGCCCAAGCATGATCATTGGATAGCAGCCAAGCATATATTGAGATATCTGCAAGGAACAATCCACTACTGCCTAAAGTATGATAAAAGGAATGATGTCCACTTGATTGGATATACAGATTCTGACTGAGGAGGCAATGAGATGGATGGGAGAAGCACTACTGGAGGATGTTTTAGTTTGGGATCCTCCATGATATCCTGGATGAGTAGAAAGCAAGAATCAGTTGCTTTGAGTAGTGTTGAGGTTGAATACATTGCAACCTGTGAGGTAAGCAATGTTGTCTAGTTTAGGAAGTTGTTGTCCGACCTATTTGAAGGACCGATGGACCCTACGATGAAAAATTGTGACAACACCAGTTGTATAAGGTTGCTTGAAGACCCATTGTTCCATGGAAAGAAAAAGCACATAAATAACAAGTATCACTACATACAAGAGCTAGTGCAAGATGGAGTGTTGCAGCTACAGTATATCTCCACTGATGAACAGGTAGCTGACATCTTAACAAAATCTCTTCCTAGTAAAATGCTTGTGTATTTGAGAGACAAGCTTGGACTGCTTGATATATCCTCCCTAGCTGAGAGGGAAAGATAGACACATCATTCTTGTCTTCACTTCGTGAAATAAGAATGGAGGATTGGGTAAGCATCTGGCTTCTGATACTCTTTGAGGATGAGGTAGGGCATCCAAGATAAGAGTAGTTGAAGACGAAATTCCTTGAGGATGTGTTTTTCCGAAATAGGAATTGTCCTAAAAGGACATACCCTATGAACACCCAGGTGGGGTATGTGCCTTGAGAGACAATGATGATGATGTCTATTAGTCATTGGTCTCACCAGCATTGTGCACTGATCTTGTGGAGAGGTAGAGTTGTTAGTCAAGGCCTTGCTATTTGACAATTTTGGTTGATACGCTGCAAAGAGATAAGCTAAAATGATAGCTTATGAGATGGCTTACCAATCCGACTCTTCTTATGAGATCTCTTCAATTTAAGAATTTCCATGTACCATTATGAATACCTCCCTAGTTAAGAGAGAGTGTTGAAATGTGTAACTAGGTTAAGTCTTCATAAATATGCTCGAGGTCTTTTATTTAGAGGTCAAGCACCCCTTGAGTGCTTCTAGGGTTTATCCTAGGGTTAAGAAGTCAAAAGAGTCATTGTTATATGAAGAAGACCCCATCGGGCACATTGTAGCTTGTAAAAATAATTATTTTGTATTTAGAAGTGTCAAAATACCCTCCAAGACCGAGTCAGCCTGGCAGCTAAGAAGTCGGCCTCATTAGGGCATGTTGTCCTCCTTGGAAGCCTATATATAAGAGGAAACTCAACCTCCTATGGATATTCACTCATTTTCTCATCGTCTATGCGAAGGAGGAGCAGAAGAAAGCTAGCGAACAAGGAAGAAGGACAAAGGACAAAAGTTTGGGTTCTCTCTCTCTCTCTCTCTCGTGCAAAGAAGGAAGGTTAGGGTTTCGTTGCTGCAAGATCAAAGTTGAGGAAATTGCAGGTCGAAGGAAGGTCTATTAGATCATCTACAAGCCCTAGAAGAAGGAGAAACTCAAGCGAAGGTCAAGGGAAGCCTTCGAAGCCCTGAAACTACTCACACGCGTGGAAGCAGCAACTGTTGCAGGGGCCAAAAATTTCAAACCTGTAGTGGAGGCCGAAAATCTGTAGCTAGCAGTCGAAGTTGTGCAGTTGGACGAGATTTGAATGGGTTTGACTTGGACAGAGGAAGCATATCATCAAGGAGGTCAGACTTGGACTTGGAAGGGTATTGGTCTTGGCAAGGTTGCGAGGGAGCGCCCCATATGCGAAACACATATGCGAAACTGATACCAATTTGCGAAACACATGCGAAACTAATACCAATTTGCAAAACACATATATGAAACACAACGAAACACACAAATAGAACACACAACAAATGCGGAATACAGATAGTACTCTTTTCTTTTTTTCAAGATCCTCCTACAATAACTCTCTGGTCCTATATATAAGAACCCTCCAGAGTCTCGGCCCCATTTCTTTTTCAAATCATCCTCTCTCTAAAGTTTCAAACCTTATCCTCCTAAATCTTCATAGTATAATAATATCAAGTGGAAATCACTATGAAATGACTAAAGTTGATATACAGTGGAGATTCCTTGAAAAAGGAACCCACGAAAGGAAATAAAGACAAAGACAATCATACGGATAATCTTAAAAGTCAAGTGGAAATCACTATGAAATAACTAAAGTTGATACACAGTGGCGATTCCTTGAAAAAGGAACCCACGAAAGGAAATAAAGAACTCTTGAAAATGATGAAAGTTGATACACAGTGGAGATTCCTTGAAATAGGAACCCACGAAAGCAAATAAAAACAAAGACAATCATACGGATCATTTTAAAAGTTATACACAAGGGAGATTCTTTACGGAGGAACCCCCGTAAGCCGAATAATCACCAGTCTTGACCTTTGGGACTTTTTGTCAGAGTCTAAGGGATAGGAGGCAACTGGGCACACGACTGCGGCTTGTGAGGCAATAACAGGGTGACTAAGGTGACGGGCATTGGTGAATGTTAAGAGTGTCTAGTGGTTTTGATTTCCCAAAACCACCACGCAGTGGGCTCTGGTATGGCAACCGATTGGCACTATGCAACTTAGAATGAGTTGGGGTTGGCAGCAGAAGGTAGGAAACATTGCAGGCACGCTGACCCTTTTTTTTTGAATGTTTTTTTTGGTGTTACTTTATATCTATATAGATATATATATATATATATATATATTGTTTTTTTGTATAAAAAAAAATTCTATAATTTTTTTGGATTCTTTTTCTATATATTTTATTTTTTTATATTTTTTTATTTCTTTTTTTCTAACATATTTTTTCCTTTTTTCCTTTTATTATTTTTTTTAGAATGGAGAATCTCCAAGACTGGTGTAGCGAAACGCTTCAATTGCACGACAACAAGTTTGATAGAGACTTTAATGGCCAAAGGTCGGTATCGGAGAACATGGCTCTAATACCAATGTAACGAACAAAGTTCGTCTACGCAGCAGAATAATTCAGAAGAACTGAAAAACGTAAGTACCCATTGTAGGACAAGTAGTAATTGTATATAAGAATTGTTGAATGTATAAAAGATGTGTCAAATGATTACAATGAGGGCCCCCTTATATCCCTAGGCAGGTGCCCTTTCATGAATGGCCATGTCTCTAAGACATGCCTCTTCATCACTGACTAACTAACTATTAGTTAATTAATTATTATTTATTATTATTATATTTATATTTACATTTATTACTTTTATATGAATTATATTCGTAACAGTCCTTCAATGCAGCCTGTAGAAATCGAACATTTCCACCCAAAACCGCAGCCAAATGAGGTCAACTTCACCTTGGTCAACACTGGTCAACGCCCTGCAACAGACCTGCAACTTGGCCCAATTAGAAACAGCCACCTGTCTTTTGCATGTGAGAGAAATCCTTCCAATCTGAGTTGTACAAACCAACAAGAATAGGAGAGAGAAGATGTGAGGTGATGAAGTGCCAAATGAGGTTTGAGGTCTCGTATTTATATGAATCGATGAGGTTGAAAAGACGTGTGGGCTTTAATTCAAAAACACGATTCTCCTTGTCTGATTTGAGTGATCTTTAGGTGGATTTTGGTCCTCTCGAAAAGAGGAATTTAATGCAATAATTATCTCCATCAAATGAGTTGTCCAAAGTGAAATTTGACCCTAGTTGCATAATTTAACATTCCCTCTCAACTAGGGATAATTCCACCTGTCAATATATGTCCATCGATCATCATGTCATCTTGCCATCATGTACCATCTCTGCTTGTCTCTGCTCATCTCCTGTTGAGCATTCTCAAATCTAAAGAAAAAGAAATGTTGCAGGGGAGCTCTAGCTGCCACCCTGTCTCTATCACCATCGAGGAGACTCAGCTACCACTCGGAATCATCATCATCATCATCATCATTGGGAGCGAAGGCTACCACCCAGAACCAAAGACAATGGGCGAGACCAACCTACCCCAAGCGTAGGGATCACACTTTATCCCAAAGTCCCTGACAATAGGTGAGATCAACATAAGGATCTCACTCTACCCTATTGTCCCTGATCTCACTCTTAATCCTAAAGAGTTATATGGTAGAACACATGCATCCACCAACTTGGGCGAGATCCACCTACTGCAAGGGGTAGGGATCACACTCTATCCCAAGTCCCTAAACCCATTGGCCAAATGGGAGAGGTTATCACACAAAGTGGGCAGAACGCTAATAGGGGCATACTCTAACTAGGGGAGATCCCAAGTCTCAACATCTTATCGGCCAGAGGTCTCTCATCCCCAAGAGCCTTATAGCTCCATTCCACACCCTGGGAGCTCAACCAGGGAGGAACAGCACTGCTCACTATTCTTGATCAACTTGGACCCTTATTCGAAAGGGTCATCTCAACCAGTCCAAGTTGCTCTCTGAAGACCAAGAACTACCCTTTCGGCAAAAAAGCCTTGGTGAGGATATCGGCTATCTACTCATCTGTCGAAATGTGAAGAGTCTCACGGGTCCTCTCTGGACCATGTCTCGGATGAAATGATATTTGATCTTTGTATGCTTGGACTTGTCGTGGAAAACAAGATTTTCTGACAATCGAATCCCACTCTTCTTGTCACAATAGGTAATTGTCGCGTCCAAAACTTGCTCAACAAGCTCTCCAAAGAGCTTCCCCAACCAAACTGCTTCACAAATCACAAGGCTAGCTACAATATACTCGGCCTCAATAGTGCTAAGGGCTACGGATTTTTGTTTCTTGCTCATCCATGATATTGTGGCACATCCTTGCCTAAAACAAGATCTGAAAGTACTGTTCCTGTCGACAACATTGCAAGCCCAATTTGCATCTGTATATCCATGTAGTCTAACGTCTAGCGAATATCTTAGTCCAAGGTTAATAGTCCCATGCAAGTATCTCAATACATGCTTGGCAACGACCCAATGTACATGGTGACGCTAGGTCACAAACTGACTCAAAGTGTTAACTGCAAAACATTTGTCGAGACGAGTATTCACGAGAAACATCAAAGCACCAACCAATTGTCTATAATCATAAGGGTTTGCTAGGTCTATTCCAGCATCTTCTCCACACATCTTGAAATTCATCTCCATAGGTGTAGGCAAGGACTTGCACTCAACCATGCCAAATCTCTCTAGAAGTTTCATAACATATTTTCCTTGTGAAAGGAAAATTTTGCTCGGTTTTTGCCATACTTCTAGTCCCAGGAAATAGCGCATCAAACCAAGGTCTTTCATCTTGAATTCGGAAGCCAACTTCCTCTTACATTCCAGAATGAGAGGTTCTACACCTATCATGAATATCAACATATAATACCAAAATGAGAGGCATACCTTGGATTGTTTTTAAGTACAATTTGCATCAGCATTGCTCCTTGTGAATCCCAGCTTTATCAAGTAACTTTCAATACAAGCGTACCAAGCACGAGGGGCTTGCTTCAATCCATAGAGATATTTCTTTAATCGTCATACATGGGTCTTTCTGTCATTAACTTCCTGAAGGTTGTTCAACATACACTTCTTCTTGAATCAAACCATGTAAGAAAGCGGTATTCACATCCCTGGCTTGTAGCAAGGGCTACTATCGAACTAATGGTTGTATATCAGGCCACTGGAGAAACATATCATCGTAATCTTCTCCCTATTCTTGTGAGAATCCACGAGCTATGAACCTTGCCTTGTATTTTTCAATGCTTCCATCAGCCTCATGCTTGATCTTATAGAGCCATTTGGAGGTTACCACAGATCTTCCCTTGGTCTCGACACAATATCCATAAGTCATTTTTCATAATAGACTCGTATTATTCAGCCATTGCATCCTTCCAAACTTGTTCCTTCACGGCTTCTTCAAAGGTACTAGGTTTAGCTTGGATCATATTGCTCATAGTTACAACATATGTTTGATACCTGCATGGCTTCTTGCTTTCCCTGAAATTTCCATGAGCAACAACATGTTTCTCAACATCTTGTAGTGAGTCTTTGAGCCAAAGTGGTACTTTCCTAGTAGGAGGATCCAAGGGGTCCATAAGCTCCATGAGATCATCAACGATGTCCTTCTCGGATTCAGGCACAAAAGGACCTTCTAGAATATCCATATCATCACTCTTGTCTTTAGGAGGAGGAGGTGGAGGAAGGTCCTTTGCTTTTCTAAGTGCAGCATCTTCATCGAATGTTACATCCCTACTAACTTCAACCTTCCTTTGACCTGAAATATATATTCTAAATGCTTTAGAATCTTCACTATATCCAACAAACGAACCTTTCCTTCCTGTAACTTCTAGCTTGTTTCTTTTGTCCTTCGGCACATGGAAGTATACGAGGCAGCCAAAAATCCGGAGATGACCAATATCGAGCTTGACACCCGTGAATACTTCCTCGGGAGTCTTGTTGTCCAAAGCTTGATGAGGCAACCTGTTTTGAACATATATCGTTGTGTTTGTTGCTTCAGCCCAAACAAACTTTGCCAGCTTTTGATCATGGAGCATGGTTCGAGAAGCTTCTACAATGGACCTGTTCTTTCTCTCAGCCACTCCATTTCGCTCACTACTGTAGGGCACAATGGTCTCCTTCTTAATTCCTTCCTTCTTGCAAAAGTCTATAAATTCATTTGAGATGTATTCCCTATCATTGTCAAACCTGAAGATCTTTATTTTCTTCCCTGTATGATTTTCAACCAAAGCCTTGAACTCCTTGAATATTTTGAATGCCTCATCCTTATGCTTTAAATCGTATATCCATGTCTTCCTTGAGAAAGCGTCGATGAAGGTGATGTAATAAAGATGACCCCCAAGTGAATGCACGGCCATTGGACCACATATATCAGAATGAATGAGAAGAAGAATTGCTTTCGTTTTGTTTTCACTAGAGGGGAAAGGTCCCCTTGTCTTCTTTCCACTTGCACACCCAAGGCATACTCTATCATGTTGAGCTTAAACATTGGGGATCTCGAAGACCAATTTCTTCAATTTTGGAAGAGCATCATAATGTAGATGGGCCAGCCTTTGGTGCCACGACTCGCCTTGAAGATTTGTATTATGGACCATAGCTAAAAGAGGTCTTCCAATGACTCTATAGAGTCATTCAAACCTAGATCCCAATGTGAAGGCATTTCTCATGTAGGACTTAGCAGGCCAAGTAAGTACTTTTCCTTTAATGAATTCAACCCTCATACCTTTATCCTCCAAAGCAGGTACCGAAACCAAATTCCTGTTTAATCCCAGCGCATATAATACATCATGAAGCAAGACAAATTCCCTAGAGTTCAAATGAAATTTAACAAAACCAAATCCCTTTACGGGGTGAGTAGTATTGTCACCAAGAATAATGTTCAAATTGGTCTCCCTCTTTACCAAATTAGAGCGAACCTCCTCATATCCAAAGAAATGATGAGACGCCCCACTATCAACCAGCCAACTATCCCAAGAAATCGGAGGAGATGAACTAGATAATGTGCAAATAAGAATATACTCAAATTGATTAGCAACATTGCCTTCATACCTAGCATTCCTTGACCTCTTTGGAGGACAATAAATATCTTCACGATCATCGGCGGAGTCTCTGCTTCTTCCATTCCTTCTTTTATCGTCTTTTCTTTCATATGACCTGTTGTCGTTTAAGCCACGGTTATTGTTGTAGGACCTTGAAGAGTTTCTTCCTGGAGCATCTCTCTTTTCAGGACAATCTCGAGCATGGTGACCCTTTTGATGACGATTGTAGCACTCAACATCTCTATCTCGCCCTCTTGAATCCTTGGAATCTCGATTAGATTGAGGAGGTCTTCTTGATTTAGATGGCTTTCCCTTTCCTTTCTTTGCATTCTTCTTCTTTCCTTGAGCAACATAGGCTCTCCTTCCTTTGATTCTTGAATTCTTCCTCTAGATATCATCCTTGATTCTTCTTGAGTGAGTTTCCCAACAAGCTCATCAAATGACGGGAAGCTATTGTTGTTGCTTACAGTAGTAATGAAGGTTTCCCAAATGGGAGGGAGCCCTCTAAGAGTTACAATCACCAATTACCTGTTAGGTGTAGTTTCCCCAATTCTTTGCAATTGATCTCAAAGACGAGATATCCTCATAACGTATGATTGTATAGATTCTCCTATGTTCGTCTTTGTGTCTTTGAATTGATCTTTCAAAGAGATGATTTCATTCAAATTGTTGACTTCATACATGCCAGCTATCTTATCATACATGTCCTTAAACCTCCTCAAATTTCCAACATACGCAAGTAGATTATCTTGTAAACCATCAGCTATAATTTATTATGCTTTACTCACCTTTCTTATGCTTGTTTTTGACAGCAGATTATCTTGTAAACCATCAGCTATAATTTATTATGCTTTACTCACCTTTCTTATGCTTGTTTTTGACAGCAGTGGAAGCATTCTCCGGAGGCTCAGGTACTCTTCCTTGAATGAAGTCCAAAACATCATTGTTATCAGCTATGATTTCCAACCTGACTTTCCATGCAGCAAAGTTAGATTAGTCACCTAACTTCTAATGCTCCTTGAAGAAAGAGGAATATATTTACCAAAAGATTTTTCCCTTTTTCGATCAACTGCTAGAAAATGGATGCTCTTGTTGTGTGTCTCTTGGGCTTGTCTTCACCTCAGCTCTGATCCCATGTTAATTTTTCATCAATTTGTTCTATGTTGCAACTATCACTTCAGCAATATCCAATAGCATCCAACTTAACAATTTACTTCTTCAATTATCCAATGATAGTAGAGCAATAGTTGATAAAACAATTAGACAAATGCACAATGAAAAACAGCCTAGAGACAAGAGATACAATATTTGGTCAATGATCAGGGAAAAACCCCACTAGGGGGAAAACCCTTGCAAATCTTCTTCTATTAGATTGTGTTCAAATGTTCAACAAACACAGTACATCATCCAAGAGTCAAAATCAAACTTTGACTAGCCAATATCCAATGTCAATATCCAATATCAAAACAACTATCCAAATCAGAGACAAAGAAGAGAAATGAAGTTAACAATAGTCAAATCTGATCGTCTTGTAACCTGCCCAAGTCAACAAAAGTCAACAGCAACACAGTCAGCCCTAACCAGTCTGCAATCAACATTCAACAGTCATTCAGGAACTCGGTCTACTCCAGTCAAACTCGGCCTCCAATGCTGGTCAAAATCTGCCAAAAACAGCTCCCAAAACCTCAGTCAAACTTGGTCAAAAGAAAGAGAAAGTTTGTTGTCACAATCTGCAATTTTCTGCAGTCAATCCTGAAAGTCAACATCAGTCAAACTGCTCAAAATTCCTCGATTTCTATGTCCTTCAATGCGGCCTGCATAAATCAAACTTTTCCACCCAAAATTGCAGTCAAATAAGGTTCACGCTGGTCAACGCCCTGCAATTCTCCTGCAACTCGGCCCAATCAGAAACAGCCACCTATCTTTCGCATGTGTGAGAGAAATCCTTCCAATCTGAGTTGTACGAACCAATAGGAATAGGAGAGAGAAGATGTGATGTGAGGTGATGAAGTGCCAAATGAGGTTTGAGGTCTCTTGTATTTATATGAATCAATGAGGGTGAAAAGACATGTCGTTTGGGCTTCATGAGCCTACATGATGTTCAAGTCGACCTTGACAATTTGCACATGTGTGGTCTTTGATTCAAAAACACACTTGTCCTTGTCCGATTTGAGTGATCTTTAGGTCGATTTTGGTCCTCTCGAAAAGAGGAATTTAATGCAATAATTATATCCATCAAATGAACTGTTCAAAGTGGAATTTGACACTATTTGCATAATTTAACACCCTTTTCCCTTTATTGTCTGACTAACAAGGGCCAGGTTCTCATCACCTTCATGTCTGTTGGCTTTGGACTCCTCCTCCCAAGTTTCAATTTGGACACAATTATCCCAAAATTTCTCAAAAGTGGGAAGGCTCTCCCATGCACAAATACCCTTGACAAATGGTTCTCAAGGCTTTGAGAAATCCATTTAATGTCGTATTTACCAATTCTACACTGGTCACCTTCTGCTGCAAGCTAATCACAGATTTGAGTGATCTTCATGAGGTAACTAATAACTAAACCTGATCTGGAAATCTACGTACATTTGAGCTTATTCCTTAATGCCATTTACTTGTTCATGTTCTCATTCTAGTAGAGACTTACCTGGGCGTCGAACATCTCTTTGGTCATCTTCTTCTCGGACAAGTGGTAATCAGATGATCCTTGTTATTTTTCGTTAACCCTAGCTACTGGAAATTTATTTCCTATTTAATCACTTCTTGTTAATTAATTAACTGCAAAATATTGACTAAATGGACTACTGGAATTTTAACAATAAATAAAACAATGTAAGCAAAATAAACACTCACACATACACAGAATATAATGTCATTCAAATCTATTGCTCATTCAAATAACTTCACAACATACAAGGGCCCCTTTACTGGAAAAATAGCCTCCAAGGAAAATACAAGCTACAACAATTACCAAAAAAAATTATTGAGCACTTGTACTACTGTACAACCCTCTGTTTTCCTGGAAAAACCCCAATTTGCAAATCTACCTGCTACAACCTGTTGTACAGCCTTCTATATGAACTCACACAAATGTCCACTTTACAACTGCATGGATATAAGGTCGTGTTATTGTCTATTGAACAACCCCCTTGTACGGCAGTGATGCTGATTGCTCCACGCAGATGTTTTACAACTTGCAACCTGCTATTGAGTTGCCCAAAAGTCTATCCTTTGATTTTTGGCGATTGGGCTCCCTCCCCTTTACTATTACTAGCTTGCACTCTCCTCCCTTGGACTTGATCTTTGGATGAAAGTCTTCTACCCTTGCTAAGATCTCCTCAAATCACTATCCTTTGTGTTTCAAGCATACAATTTCTCGTGTTCACTCTCTTGTTAGCCTAGCCTTTTATAAGTTTGAGTTATTGACTAATCCACAACCCCAATTTCTAAAGCGATTGATGGTTGAGATTAGATCCCAATATCACATGAGATCAACGATTGAGATTCATCTCATTCAGCAATGCAAATAACCTTTGCATTTCATTAGATTAGCTCATTTTATGTTATAAAAGAAAATTACTTTAATAATTAAGTAGTTGTTAAGGTTAAAACTTAAGGGTCAATTAGGCAATTTTTGCATGTCTATCTGAGCAATTGTACACACTTAGAATTGTACAAAAGTACCTATCTGAGCAACCCTCATCAAAAATATTTCATTGCATCCAAGATTACTCGCATGGTTCTGATCTCTTTCTCATGAGCTGCCAATTGCTATGGATCTATTAACGAAGGAACTACTTTGCAAACAATCTCCCAGAGATTAGTTTCCTTCGAAAGCAAAGTAACATTTGCTTTCCAGGGCAGGAAGTTTGAAGCTCCATACAATTTGTCTTCAATATATGACCAGCTGCCACCATCTTCCAGACCTAAACAAAAATGCCCTGCAAATGTGCTTAGTCTGTCAAGCACCCAATAAAGGAATAAATATAGTACCCAGATCTACTAGATCTACCTATTGCACACCTGCACCTGCACTAGATATGTCTTCTAGTGACTCAGATCTGCAAGATTTGCCTGTTTTAAACCCAAATCTGCACTAGATCTAATTGTTGGTCACTCAATTGTGCAAGATCTACTTGTTCTATATCCAAATCTACACTAGATCTATCTATTGGTCACAGAGATCTGCAAGATTTCCTTGTTGTATGCACAAATTTGCTGTGCACTAAATCTGTCTGATGGAAACTCAGATCTTCCTACTGTAAACCTAGATTTGCAATTGTAGCCTTCAAATATGTTATAACCTTCAGATCCATTGTCGTAACCTTCAAATCTATTGCAATAACCTTCAAATATGTTGTTGCAGCCTTCAGATTTGCTACTGTAACTACTTGGAAATCAACTTCTCTCAGAGATCAAGGTCTGTTACCATGTTAAAATCTCTTTTCTAAACCTAGGTAGATTACTTCCTTATGATTCTTAAGCAAAATTACTTACTAGAATTTAAAACAAAAATTCCAGATCATAGAATAATTACATTGGCTGGAAATTTAACTGGAGAATAAATAATAGAAGCAATGAAATAATTTTCCAAATACACAAAATTTTCTACCCTTCAAAATCAGTTTTTCAATAACAGTATTCCAAACTTACAAGGGCTTCACATACTAGAAAAATTCACCCACTAAGAAAGATTAACCCATAGCAAAACTTGGCTACTATACGGCCTCATCTGTACAACTTCCTCCAAAAGATCATACAGCTAATCTACTAGTCGAATTGTTGGCTTAATGAAACCCCCTGTTGTTGATGTTGCGTCCAATCGTACGACCTCTTCCTGTTAGTGTTTACGGCCTCCACTAATTGGTTGTGGTCAATCCTCTTGTTGCTACTATCCTTCTCTCCTTGCCTTGCACATTGAACAAACTCACTATCTCTTTATGCAATTGGGTAATTGTCACAATGACTTCTTTGTGTCTTTTCCTTTCACTTCATCTTTCTTTTATCACCAAAAGTCTCAATAACACCAATCTCTCAACAAGATTGAGAGTTGAAATTAATCCAATCAACAATGGATATTATATCTAAATTACTATGTAAATACTTCACATTTTATTAGACATTGATCAATTCATAATAAAAGACTCTTCACTTAAATAATTACCTTTAATTAAAATGAACTACAAAATAAAAAGGACCTTTTCGGACCACTTCCACATGTCTAACACTAGACATGTATGGAAGTTCCTATCCAATGCTACAAACATCAACACAATTAACCTTAAACTCATCTCCATTTAAATGAAAACACTTAGCTTCCCTGTGCTGCCCATGGGATACTTAATCCTTAAAAATTAACAAGTCTAGTGGTGTCCTTTCAGACCCACGTGGCATTCTCGCAATTCCAATCAATTTACAACCTTCTATCTTGCAGCTTCTTTTTCATTGCAATCCAAGTTGCAGTGTTCATCTGAGCATCAACCTAACCTTTTAGTTTCCCATCTAAACACAACCTAGTCACAGTAAACTTAGAAGTTGTCTTTAACAAATAAGTTTTTGTGGTATATTTTGTGAAATAAAGATTGAAAATCAACAATATGTTTTGATGAGCAAAAGATTTCAATTTTTAATATAGAAGTTTATTTTAGCATGATTTATATTGAACAAAAACAAGAATTTACAATATATTTAGCCATAAAGGGCTTAAAAAAGTTCAGCATTTAGCAATTTTGAGTTTTCCATTCTAAAGGATCCCTGGACACCCAAAGGCTTTTAGTCAGTTCAATTCTAAGTTGCACAAAACATGGAAACATCTAGAAGTTTCAGAAATAGGGATGGTTGGAAACTTGACTCCTCACCCCCGACCCCGAATAAAAACTTTGGGCAAAACATCACACACACATACACACACATATTACCAATAAGTTAATAAAACATTATCTTGCAAGAAAAAAAAGGAATCACAAATAAATGACATTTTAGAAAGAAAATCAGCCTATACTAACTCTCATAGATTATTACATGATGAGGCTATACATCCAGAATCAGAATTTATACATGGCTATATGTATTGAAAATGAAATAAAACATGAGCTCAAGACAAGTACAAGTACATATCCTAATAATCCTCATCCTCATTAACAAAAACAGAACAAAGTCCTTGTTCAACAAAACTAAAGCATGGATTGATTAGAGATAAATTAGTTTGTGAAGTGTATAAAGATAAATCTTAGTGGTAGATTAATTATATTTTGGCCATAGAAGGGCCCCATACCCTTCTTGGGTGCTTGAGTGAGATTTGACAATATTTCCAAAACAGCAAACTCCATATCGACGTTTTGGCCATGTTGAACTTTTAACACCAAATCCGATCTATTTTTTTCTCACAATTATTTATACCCAGAAAATTATTTTAACTCAAATTAAAATCTGAAAATGTGAAAATAAACACACTGGTGTTCTCAACTTTTGAACAATAAATTTGCTGCAGAAAAATAAATAGGAAATCACAACAAGACAACTGAAATTCAGCCCAATAAACCTCCCTTCAATTTATATTGAAGTCTAGAAAATTTAGAGCCTAGACCCACAAAGAAATAACATAGAAAATGCAGTAATTCTAGAACCCGGAACAAGCGCTAGGATTTTCAGTCCAAAGAAGAAATCAGTTGTTGGAAGATGACATGGCCTGGGAAAATCGCAGGTTCTACCTGTATTAAATTCAATCTCACTGTATGGCTGCCCTCTTGAAGAATTTCGACCCCCTTTCACTGCAGTTAGCTTCTCCTTTCCTCCACACAGCTTGCTGGAATTCTTGGCCTCCTTTCTCCATTTCAACTTGCATAAATTTCAGCCTCGCGCTCTCCTCCAAGTCTCAACATGTTTATGACCCTCAAGATTGATTAAATTTATTATCACCCTCTTATATATTGGATTTCCCATGTCTTTAATGATTCGATATGTGTCCACTACAATTTCTAACTATGGCAATGTTGGAAACACTGGGAGGGGGGGGTGAATCAATATTTTGTTACTACTAACAATTTTTAGTTGTTAACACATTTTATGCACATAAATAATGAAACATAGATCTTTATATAAGAAACACTTATACAATTTTCTTTATAAATATTTTGTAAACTTCCTTGTACAAAGTAAGCACCAACTTACAACTCTTGTAGGCAACAACCTACTAGAGCTTTGAATCCCATAGCTGAGCACTAACTCAGCAAATTCATAGGCACCAACATACAGGAGATTTCAGTCCCCTAGCTGAGCCCCAACTCAGCAAATTTGTAGGCACCTGTTGATGGGGCAAAATTGCATCGACAAGAAGTAAAGGGATCTCCCCAGTACAAAGTCCCAATTAGACCTTATACCATTTGGCATAGGAGCCCCATCCGGTATGTGGGTCTGGTTGCCATCATGTTTGTTTGAAAATTGGTTTTGGACGGAATGAGCGAAAGAAAGGGAATCTGGATCAGACTACCGACAGAAAACAAGTTAGAACAGTTTTATGAAATACTTTAAGCAAAAGATACAAAGAATATAGCAGCAGCTAAGTAGATGAACATGAATCTTAAAGAAAGGTTGCTAGCAAAATTAAGATACATGGATGAGGAAATAAATATGATACCAATCGTGAATTAGTTCTCAATCAGTAACAATCGTGGAAGCATAAATCAGTAAACAATCTCAAATAAAATGTGAGTTTCGAATTAACGAAATAGTTCATCAATTCTCAACACAGAAATAGCAATCACATACCATTAAAACACCACAAGAATAGTCTTACGATGCTCAAAAACATGTGAGTGACCTTGGCCCAAAAGAGCTTCTCAAAATTAAGCTGAAATATCCAATGCACCATTACATAAAGTATCCATGAGATCCAATAGTGGAAATGCTAAATTGTTACTTGATCTCTGAAAGGGATGTATAAGCTTTCCTCTTCTAAGGTGCTCAAAGGAGTCCAAAACTAAAAGTCCTTTCTAACTAGCCATGAGGGTATATTTATACAAAATGAGGTGACTTTTCACCTCTCATGACCTTTCAACTTCCATCAAGACTTTTCATTTTCTCCATATTCTAATTATATTTCATTTCTCATTCTAACATTATTTTAGTCATTTTCTCCATGTTCTAATTATATTTCATTTCTAATTCTAACATTATTTTATTTACAAATTACATGAAAATCAAAATAATGAAAACAAGGCTCTTTCATGGTACTAATTTCATAATGGCTAAGGAAGAAACTTCGACTCGCATCTCTTGAGTTAAGTAAGCATGCCATGCTTTGTATTCAATTGCGATGGATCTAACTTTGTGGTGATTAACTTGTCGAATTTGTTCTCACATTCTAGAACATCCGAAATGAAGGTTCTCATATCCTTTTGTACTCGATCGAAAAGTGTGGAGAGCATCGTGTGTAGCTTGGTTGGTTCCACCACATGTTTTGCAATGGCTTCTTTTGTGGGTTCCATCTCCTTCTGAGCCACTACCAATCTCCTTGCATCCACTATCCCCTGAACTTCTTGCCAAATTTAATGCTCTAGTCTTCCTGTTCCTGGGACTCCAATGGATGTTATTTTGTGAGATTTATCAAGGGATTCCAATGCACTATGAAGTTGTCGCTAATTGTTCAATGTCCTGGCTACAACTCTCCCCAACTTCTCTTATGATTGCATAAACATCCTCACTTTTGTCTCGTCCCATTCTTTGGCCATTCTACTCTTTTTTGCTAATTCGGACAGTGCATCAAGGTATTTTGTAACACATTCATTCATGAGATTTATTGCATTTATGGAATGTCTCAAAAATGCACCTTTCCCTTTTAGATCATTTCAAATATCTACTAATGAGGAAGTCGTCTTTTGAACAATGATCATTTCCTCGTACAGTTGTTTCATGATTTCTTCCAAAGAAGCTACGTGGAAATCTTCCTTGTGAGAGCTTAAGGTGGACAAAGACTAGATTTCCGCGCGTAACTTTTCATTTTATTACTAAGAATTAGCTAAGGTCCTTCCCAATTCTTTCACCTCATTCATTAGATGATAGACATTCTTCTCTGTGGCAGTAGTGAAGGCGGTTCCCACAGAAGCTATTACTATAGGGTCACGTGTAGTGTCTATTGTTATCTCTTGTTCCGTGGTGACTAAGATCACCTTGGCTCGTTCGCTGGCTAAGTATTTACACCTCTCTTGAGTAATTAGTTTTTGACACAATCGAATATGATACTTGAAAGATCCAACACCCAATCTTCCTCTTCTTCTGGGTAGCACATCTCTTCAAGTGAAAAAATGTCTATCGGTGAGAGATGTAGGAGGGTCAATCTCCATTAAAGGTCATATTGTTTCTGCTTCTAGTTGAGCTTGCTCTATTAACCTGGCTTCTTCAACCTGCTTTTCTGCCATCTCCTTTGCAATTCTCTTTTCCTCAAGTTTCTTTGTTGTTTCTTCTTCTTGTTTCTTTCTTGCTTCCTCTTCTTTCCGCCTTGCTTCCTCTACTTTACGCTTTGCTTCCTTTCCTCTTCTCTCTTTCAAGCTGCCTCTTCTTCATGTTTTCTTTGTCTTCCCTCTTCTTCTTGTTTCTTAGCCTCTTGCTCAGCTTTCTGCCTTTTCAACCTTTCTTTCTTTGTTGCTTCTCTCTCCCTTTCTCTTTTCAAAACAGCTTCCTTCTCTCGGGTGTCCATGCTTTGCTGAGATTCTTAGTCTGGAGATTCAGGATCGCCTGTAGGTTGAGAATTACCAACCCCTTTGCTTGCTTCCACATCCTTGGCAACATTGTAGAATTTCTTCACTTTAACTTCTTCTTCATCAATGACTAGGGTGTAAGACCATCCGCACTTTAATAGTTTACAATGCTTTGAAGCAATACCCTCATAATCGTATCTATGAAAACCAAGGTTGTCGAAATTAAAGCATTCTAAGTCCTTGGCATCATCTTCTACCTCTCTGAAACTTTGAACATAGTATGCTCCAATACATAGAGGACATGCGGGCCATGGAGATTTCTTTGCTTTAATCAATGTGCCAGTAAGTCTCATTATAGTTTGGTAAGCTACCTCTTGCAAGAATATCTTATTTGTAACAAATAAAGGCAGCTGATGGGGAGGCTTATAAGCTTTGAATACCCCTATATATGTTGAATCTGTGTGAGTGAACCAATAGGCAATATCTTGCAATGATGCTCTAGCTCTATCTAACATACAAGGGAATTTTGTATCAAACAGTATGTGATATATGGGTGAGATAAAATTCTCAGCAATTTGATGGTACAATCCCTTATAGTTGGTATCCCATAGAAGTCTGCAGTAAAGGTGCACAAGTGGTACATCTAGAGCGAAGTTCCACCTCCATCCTAATGCCTCAAACTGACATCTGGCACATATGGCATCAAGCAGATATGATGCCATGTAAAATTTGGGTTGCTCTCCCTTAGACCCCTGTTGGCTCACTTTGCATTGGCCTTGATAGAGGATGCTAGAATGTTTGCCCAGTTAAATATTTTCCCTTCTTGAGCACATACGTACATCATTGTTACCCAATCTTCTTCAAACAAATTTGCAGTTTGTCTCCCATACAACCTACAACACATCGCTGCTAACATTTAATATGGATTTCATAATAATTTGGTCATATAAATACCATCAAATCGATATCAGAACTTGCCCAGATCCTGCCACCAAGTCTTGAGGATATCCTTGCTAGCCATAGGAAAATTATCATACCATTTGGTAGTAAGGGCCAACTGATGAGTTGGCATCTTGTATTTAGCAATGTGTGAATATGTGTATGCAGCTACCTCAACACCATGGATATTTCTGACAGTCGTATCTTTCACATCTATGCATTTGATTATCTGCTTGATAGTTTCAGCACATGGCATGTTGGTAAGATGTGTTGCTACTTTGTGAAACCAAGACTTCTTGACATTAATGTACACTTCACTATCTTCTTCATCTTTGGGTACCTCCCTGCAAGGAAACACTTGACAAATCTCTAACCAAGTCATAGGCATTGAGTTGTCTATATATAGCAAGTTGTGTGTGTAAAGATGGGAACAAATATGATAGGACTTTCAACCACCTCTTCTATACTACTTTCTGCAACCTCCTTGCCTAGTCTTTTCTTTGTGGGTGAAGCCATGTCTCCCGTTGAAGAAGAAATATTGAAGCAATGCAAATCCATGGTCCCTAACATCTCAAAGATATGCATGATGGCACAACAATGTTAGGAAAATAAAATAAAAATTAATGTGTTTCGCAAACTAACCCAAGAGGGTGCATTGCACAGCTTAGAGGCTTAGATTAGCGCGTTGTTGCGCAGGTTGGGCAAAGGGATTGTGATAAATTGAAGTCCTCGCGACAAGGTATAACATAGCACAGAAAATAGTGTAGGTTGAGACAAAAAATTTCTAGTTGCACTATCACATAGAGTTGAATCAACGCACAATGTTGTGGCGAAAGAAAAGTAGCAACAACGGGTAAAATACTAGCAAGAGAGTTCGGCTCAAGTGTGTCATTGCGAATAGAACATGGTTATGGCGTGAAGAAAGGATAAGTGAGCAAATGGCGTTGTATGGCAAGGACCCAAGATAGTATGCGATGTAATGTCGAGAAAAGAGTATCTGCAGCAAAGTGGGTAGTAGAAGAGTTAGGTATGGGCAGGTCATTGCGCACGAGTAAGTCGAATATTAACTAGAAAAATATCCACCACTAATGGGTGTTGTTGCGCAAGGGTTAAACAAAGGAGGCAATACTGCGCGAAGAATAACGTTAGTCTATGCTAAAAGGCACAGGCAAAGGGAAGAATGGCTAAGAGTTGAAGGAAAGTGAAGATATAACAATGTGGAGAGGTGGAGAAAATAAGGGCAACATCTAGGCAAACTTAAAATATAAAGAGGGGTGAAGGGTAGTCGGAAAATCAAGGGTTACGCAATGAAACTTTTAGGAATGTGAAAAGACATCAAAGGAATGTGAAGAGCCAGAATGCGAAAAGGCTTGCAAAATGCCAAAAGACAACAAAGGCAAACAAACAAACAAAGGTGTGACGACTAACCGAAACCCTAGCACGATAACTGGTCGCCCAGCGGCAGCAGGATCTCCAGCAATAAATCGCGATAATTGTGATACTTTGTGTCTATAAGCCGAAAGCTTAGGGCGACGAAAGAGTAGGGTAAGAATGGCATGGAGGTTCGCCCTTATATAGGAATTTCGTATGTGTGAGAGCATTGGTGCACATTAAATGCACTAATATGACAATTCTTGCAAAAACGGTTAAGGCGATGTGACGGATTTGAATAGTTGCGCTATCACAAAGTAAGGTGCACTATTGGGATTTTGTAAGTGAGCACTTGAAGACTCAAAGTAGGGAACCCAAACTTTAGAATATGTCAGAAATTCAGGGTGGTTGTAGCAACTACAATAATTGGTGATTCACAAGTAGGACCTCAACATCTCTGGTTTAGCCCTTATCATGGTGGAGTTTGATCATCAGGAAGTATTGATCTAGATCTATGGGTCCCACTAGTTCAATTGTTTGGACCCGATCGTAGATAAATCTCTCAGTTATTTTTCTTGGTCTCGATTTGCAACACACCAATTAGAATATAAGTCAGATACCAAAAGCTTTGATAAGGAATGGAGATATTATGTACGCGAGTTTAAACTATTCAGAATTAGATACTAGTATTTAGTGTTGCTTTGTTGCCAGCAAGCATCCATAGCCCCGATGGAGTCACTCAAGAAATCACAAGCATTGCTTTGTTGCCAGCGAGTATCCATAGCCCCGATGGAGTCACTCAAGATATCACAAGCATTGCTTCATTGTCATTGAGCGCCCATAGCCTCGACGAAGTTGCTTGCATCACCTCCCTGTGTGGGAAACATTTCTCGTGCCTTTACCCTTTTCATTTTATTTCTTCTTTTCATGCAATTTTGCATTTTATGGGCATTCATTACACCAGGGTGAATGAGGGATCCCAACTTATTATACAACCAAAGAGGTTGTTCGTTGTGTTTCAGAGACTTCAAGATTTTCTGAAATAGGTTTGCTCGTTATTGTAGTTTCTCCCCATCCCTTCTCTAACAATTGGACTGACACATTTGAGTACACAATTTATTAATTCAATACCAATCAAGTTACAAAGATCCTATATAGGTTTATTAACTTAGTTGAAATCCCCACACAATCTAATTCTTATTTTCCATTTTGGATGACACTGACTCATTAAGATGTCCAACACTAAACCAGTTGAAGGAGATCTAATGTTAGCCAATTGGTGAATAGTTACCACAGTCTTATTTATAGCATTCGACATAAAATCATTGGTCCCTAGGAAAAACAATTTATTTATGTACAATGCTTCTTATTTATGTTCAAGGACCTGACAATAAAACCAAAAGAAAAGTGTATAAGGAAAATGAAATGAAATCAATGCAATTAAGGAAAAAAACGAAAACAACATGAAGGAAAAGGGACATAAGTAGAAACAATATGTACAAAAAGGAAAAATAGCTCAAAGAGTTGTCACTGGAAGTATAACTTAAGATCTTGGTCCTTAACAAGGAAGGTACTCAAACTCCCTGTTTAAGGTTTACAATTTTTACGTGTGCAGGCCAAGCTTTTCGTGGATCTAAAATGGACCAAGCCACAACGATTGGGATTTAGTATGTTTGCCCTTGTACTCATGGGCTTTATCCCAATTTAAAACAAGGTCACCCACACGAAACACCTGCGAAATTTTTGTCGAACCATGGTTTGACTCATTGTCGATGAGATGCAAATTTGGCACATGCCTTTTGCATTTCTTATTCGAGCTTCAGGAGGGTATCAATCCTACTCTACATGATGGGACATGACGTGCCATGGGATTCTTGGGAATGTTGTAAGGTATGTAGGTAAAGGTGAGGAGGCAGGACTACTTTCTTGTAAACCAAGAAATAAGGCAAGGTACTAAGGGAAGACTTTAGCATTACTCTATCAGCCCACAAAGCATTGGATAAGGCATTATGCCAGTTTCGTTGTTGGGAAAGCACGATTTTATTGATAATGCATATCAGATTTTTATTACTTGATTTTGCCATCCAGTTGCCTTGGAGATAATAGTTATAAGAATGTTTAAGTATAATTCCATTATCTAAAGCAAACTCATAATTTCAATGATGAAAAGTATGTGACATGATCAAAGACAAGATAAGTCGAAACGTCAAACCTGGTGATAATGTTTTGTTTAGTGAATTGCATCACCATTTGATCATTTACTTGCTTTAAAGGAATGGCCTCGACCCATCGCATGAAATAATTTGTAGCCGTAACAATATACATGTGCTGCTTAAATGAGCGTGCAAATTTTTTGTCGATGATATTCAATCTCCATTGTTGGAAAAGTTCTTCGACTTCACTTGGTTGATATGGGCTTGTTGATGACTTTTCCCTTCCAGCACATCTTTGACAAATAGGACACTGTCAGGCACATGCGTGAGCATCTCTACATAACATAGGCCAATAGTATCCTAATTGGATAATTTTACACGTTGTAATCTCATCAGCATAGTGGCCTCCAGCCAACCCATCATGAAGTTCTTTAAGGACTTTATCCACCTTAGAAGACTCTAAGCACCGAGTAAAACCCCATTATGATTTTTCCCAAACATGATCCTATGGATCCACTGATATTGAGCGTACTTGAGCCTAATAGCTCATTTTTGTTTTGTTGATAGCTCTGAAGGCAAAGTGTCATGTTCTAAATATTGTCTCAACTCACTATACCAAGATGGTTATGAAGCAGGTGCACGTACAGAATCAAAATTATACATGTCCATTTCTTCTTCCCAACATATCATTTCCTTTGTTTGAGGTTCCACAACTTCTGCAGCCAATTTGCATAATTCATGACCTTTGATGGTGTGAGTTGGCTTAAACTTGAGTTCATACTCTTGTAAAGATGTCATCCACTTAGCTCTTCATTCCCCTAACTCCTTTTGTACGAACAAAGATCTAACTGCAGGGTGAGGAACAATCACCTTCACATGGCTCTTCAAGATGTAGGGCCTGAAGTACTTCACGGCTTTAGAAACTGCATAAGCTTGTTTATCAAGATAAGGGTAATTAAGCTTGAATCCTTGCATACTTGTACTCATGAATGATATGGGCCACTCGTCTCCTTGATCATCCTTTTGCATAAGAACAACTGCGAAAGAAGAGTCTGATGCGAACGTGTAAAGCATGAACTCCTTGTTGAAGTTAGGACTAATTAGGGCAGGGGCCTCAGCGATTGCTTCTTTAATTTTAGCAAAGGCTTCTTTTTCCTTTTGATCCATTTGTAGGTAGCATCTTTCTTAATCATATCTTGCAATGGCTTTACAATTTGGGCAAAATCAGATACAAATTTTTTAATAAAATTGATCTTACCAGAGAAAGATTGCATTACCTTCTTTCCATTTGGGAATGGAATTTGTGTGATTGCATTGACTGGCTCCGGATCGACAATTATCCCACTTCTAGATATAACGTGTCCCAAGAGATTTCCTTCGAATATGACAAAAATACTCTTCTTGGGATTCAGTGAGATGTCATACTCTCTACAACATTCAAAGGTTTGACTGAGATAATGCAAATGCTCTGATCATTTTTGGAAAATACTATTATGTCATCTAGGTATACAACCACACTTTGCCTAATTAATCTTGTAAACATGATATCTATGGCTCGTTGAAAGGTGGCCCCAGAATTGATGAGCCCAAACAACATCCGTTTGAAGTGGAACTACCCCACTTGGTTCTTAATGTTGTTTTTATCCAATCTGGTTCAGCTACTAAAACTTGGTTATAACCCAAAAAAATATCAAGTAAAGAAAACATTTCAGAAACTGAGGCAATTTGAAGAATTTGTTCCGTGACCAAAACAAGGTAGTTGTCTTTGTCCTATACACAATTCAGGTTACAAAAATCTGCACATCGCCTTATTTCTCCTAACTTCTTTCTCACAGGAACCAAGTTCGAAATTTAAGTAGAATGTCAGACTTTAAAAATGATTCTTGCATACAACAACTGTGAAAATTTCTTAATCGAACAAGTTAGAAATCCTATTGCAATAAACTGATTTGCATTACCTACTTGTGTTCTTCATTTGACAAGTTATTTTCAAAAATGTAAATACACTGAACCCTACACCAATATACAGATCAAGTACTAAAAAATAAATGAGACAATCACACAAAGGACACACTTATTTTTGGATTAAACGACCCCGGAAAAACCAATGCGGGAAAACCAGTGCAACAGCTCTGAGTGTTTTCTATTATTAAGCAGAAGTTCTAAATACAAATGTTGGTTTCCCTCCCAGCAAACCAGGGACAGAGAAATATAATGGCGGAAAATCTAAGTGAGTTTTACCTCACTTCACTCTGTAGATTTTGGCTGATCTGGCAGCAAAACTGGCTGGTCCCGACTACAATTGTGCTACCCCTTCGTAGTAACTGCGTGGGCCTGCATGGAGCTCTCTGTAGCTCTGCGTCAACTCTTCTGCCCACTACGTCAGCTTTCCCAGCTGTTCTGGTAGTTTCCAATTGTTCTGGTAGTTTCGGCACTCTGTGTAGAAGGCAGCTCTCTTCCTTTGCACTGGCCCTTCTGACTCTGCGTCAAGGCTACGTGGGCCTAGACCGCCCCAATGTCAGCTCTTCCTAGCTACTGTGTTGCCTCCACAAGCTTCTCTCCGCCTCTCGATCAGTATTCCTGAACTATCACTGCCCCTCGGCTACAAGATCTCCCCAATCGATTTCCCTCTTGAGAACTTCTCACCTCAAAAAATCGATTTCCTCAATCTCTCTGTGTGTCTGCTTCAACTGACCCCAAGCGTCCATTTATACTTTTCTCGTTGAGAAATCAACGGTCGAGATTAAGTCTCTAATCAACGGCTAAGATGAAATTAGACTTGATCCTCATCTCTTAGAAGCTTCTCATCCATATTTTCATTGATACCCATTAATATTTTAATTTTCCTAAGTTTAGACTTTGGAATCCCATTAAAAATATCAATTATTTTAATAAAATACAATCCAGGTGGAATTTCTCCAAACGCTTTCTGGGTCTTGGAGATCTCATGTGTTCTAGCCCCTCCACAAAATTTCAGAGCTAGAGCACATCCGATGCTACCCAAAAAATCAACACTCCCTCTTAGCGAGGAATGTGCTAACAATGCTTCTCAGCAGAAGTATCACACCGATCCACGACATCAGTCCTCTGTGCTGCTAATGCTTGGCCTGTTGCCCATGACACTGCCACTGTCACTGTTACATCTGTACTGCAGCTCCCTCTCAATATGCTGCATCATGCTACCCATAGCACTGCCACTGATAATTGTTGCACTGCAACTCAGTTGCTAAGAAGTAAGCAACTGAAAAAGTCACCCAAAATCTGACATGTTGGTCAGTTGGGATGTCCCTGGATGTTGAAGTTACCTCTATTGCTAATCTGTGGTGGCCCTCTGATGCTACTGCATTATTGTTGTATCTGCTTTGTGCCTCCCGCACTGCTGCAACACTCCATTGCGTTGCTTCAAACTTTGGCACTCTAGCTCTACCACCGTTGCTCCATCATCCCTCGCACCAACTGACTCCTATCATTTTGCTACTGTCATTAAGGGCATCATTAGCCGTATGTGATCCAAGAGTTTGGGCACCTCAAGGATCCTGCCCCTTTTCTGTCGTCCTCCCGACTACAGCTCAATATCGCCCCACCTCTTCTCTAGAGGTGCATGAGCACTCATGGCGCAATCCTCATCATCATCCACTTTGTCAGCGTTCGCTAGAGCAGCCTTTGAGTCAAACTTCTCTTCCTTGCCCTTCTTCCGAGGGCACTGTGTCGCGAAATGACCCATTTCTCCACATCTGAAGCATCTAACTTTGGATATGTCCTTTTTCTTCCTCTTTTGTTGCCCTTGCTACCCCGCTAATGCGAGAGTTACATCCTCCTATTCCTCCTTCTTAACTCTGATCCCTTTGTTGCTGCTTCCCACCTTAGTGAACCGTCTGATCTCTTCCTGTCAAAGCGCTGCCCACATCTCCTCCCAACTGGGAAGAGAAGCCCTGCCAAAAAAGCTTTGGACAAAGGTTTCCCAATCTTCAATGATTGCATTTAGGGCAATCCTGACCATAAATTCAGGATTGGTGTAGCCCCTGTGGAAGTTAGTTGGTCATGGATCCCTTGCAACCTGAGAAGGAAGGGATCGATTTCTTCTCCATTCTGCATCTGAAATTGCCTCAACTGGCTCTCAAGCAACATCATTCATTGAACGGAAGTTCCCTCGTACAATGTGGTCAAGGCCTCCCACATTTCCCTTGTGTCCTTCTCAGTAACATGTGGGATCACATGATCCTTGACCCCATCCAATATCACGCACTTCGCTTTAGCCTGAGCCTCCTCGTACTTCTTGAGAAGATCAACATCAACCGGAACAGTAACCATCTTCAAGGCATAATCCTTGATGCGATTTCTATCCAAAACTGCCAGGATCTTGGTCTTCCAGATGACGAAGTTGGATGCTCCATCCAACCTGTTCTGATCCCTCAGTCCGTTAACTGCCATCTCTGCTTGAATGAATGTCGAATTGATTCTCTTCTCCCTCTTTCGTTGTTGCCCCAGCAAAACTCGGATCTAGATTTCTTTGGCGCTAGAAATCCTCTAAGGAACAAGCTCCCTCTAAATTTCGATTTCCCTCACATAAATCCTTTTGCCAACCACTGTCGAACCACCCCTCTCTGATCTCTCTTTGTTGCTGCTCAGCACTGCATCTAGATTTCTTGGCAAGAAATCTTCTAAGGAACTGATTCCCTCTACTTTGTTGCTGCCCCACTAGGTATTGTTCTGCACCAACAGAATCAGCACCCCACCAGCAACTCCAGATGAAATCTACATTGCACCTCTAGTCATGGAAACCGAAAAAACGAGTCCTAACAGTCTATGCGCTAGCCTAACAATCACTGTGTTTCCCTCTACAGTAATAGCGTCACCCAATCAGGCCGACGTAGGCTCTACGTGAGCCTCCATTGGTGACTACGTCACCCCTCTTCTGCACTTGCGGCCAGAAACTGCATTGTCTCTCGAGACAGCTGTCTTCAGCACAGATTTTCCTCTGTCCTTTCACTGATGGCTTCAATCCTCCTTTATCTGCAATCACTTTGATACCATGTGAAAATTTCTTAATCGAACAAGTCAGAAATCCTACTGCAGTAAATTGATTTGCATTAGCTACTTATGTTCTTCATTTGACAAGTTATTTTCATAAATATTCGGAAAAGATTAATGTGAATACACTGCAGCCTACACCAATATACAGATCAAGTACTGAAAAAAATTTTAAAAAAAATAAAAATAAAAATGAGGCAATCACACAAAAGACACTTAATTTTGGACTAAACGTCCCCGGAAAAACCCAATGCAAGAAAACCGGTGCAGCAACTCTGAGGGTTTTCTATTATTAAGCAGAAGTTCTAAATACAAATGTTGGTTGCCCTCCCGGCAAACCAGTGACAGAGAAATACAATGGCGGAAAACTTGAGTGAGTTTTACCTCACTTCACCCGGCAGATTTTGGTTGATCCGGCAACAAAACTGGTTGGCCCCAGCTACAACTGCGTTGCCCCTTCGCAGTAACTACGTGGTGCTCTTTGAGGCTCTGCGTTAGCTCTTCTACCCACTGCGTCAGCTTTCCCGCAATTTCCAGCAGTTTTGGCACTCTGTGTGGAAGGCAACTCTCTTCCTCTACGCTGGCACTTCTGGCTCTGCGTCAAGGTTGCGTGGGCCCTGACTGGCCCAACGTCAGCTCTTCCTAGCTACTGCGTTGCCTCCACAAGCTTCTCTCCGCCTCTCTGTCAGTATTCCCGAACTATCACTGCCCCTCAACTGCAAGATCTCCCTAATCGATTTCCCTCCTAAGAACTTCTCACCTCAGAAAATCGATTTCCTCAATCTCTCTGTGTGTCTTCTCCAATTGACCCCAAGCCTCCATTTATACTTTCCCCGTTGATAAATCAACGGCTGAGATTAAATCTCTAATCAACTACTAATATTAAACTAGACTTGATCCTCATCTCTTAGAAGCTTCCCACCCATATTTTCATTAATACCCATTAATATTTTAATTTTCTTAAGTTTAGACTTAAGAACACCATTAAAAATATTAATTATTTTAATAAAATACAATTCGGGTGGAATTTCTCCAAACGATTTCTAGGTCTTGGAAATCTCATGTGTTCTAGCCTCTCCACAAAATTTCGGAGCTAGAGCACATCCGATGCTACCCAAAAAATCAACAACTTCTTCAACTCCTTATCTATTAGTGATTCCAATGTCTAATGCACCTTTCGTAGCTTTTGTTGAAAAGACTTGATACCCTCTTTTATAAGGATCACGTGTTGGACAATTTGAGTGTCGTAAGTCTTGAGATCCTCATACATCTAGGTAAAGACATCTTGATATTGCTTAAACAGTTGTATGAATGGTTGACGTTCATCCAAAGTACAACAGATATCGAGATTTACGAACTTGGGATCTTTTTTGGTACCCAAGTTTATCTGTTCATGCATCAATGTGAGCTTGGTGTCTTGGCAGTATTTAGAGGGCCTCTGAAATGATTTTGCAGATCATATTATTTTTCCAAAGACACAACACCTTTAGGTATGGGGTTTCCCTCTCACAGCTTAGTTCTTTCCTCTAGAGACTTTTTGTGTTCCTCTTCATTAATGGCCACATCCTTGAACATATTTGAGTTGGTGAGAAATTCTTGTATATGTTGGTCATCATTGAAAACACAGAAATTAGTGACATTGTCAGGAATTGTGGGCTTATAAACCATCTCAACAGAAAAACCATTTCTCAGAGGTGTGAAGCACGTTGCTACATTTGCTAAGGTGTCGACAATAGCATTGTTAATTCTAAGCACTGATATAATATTAAAATCTTTAAAAGATGAAATGAGGCGCCATACCTCTTGTTTGTAGTTCTTTAGATGAGGAAATAAACAATAATTTGTATTTTGTACCGCCCTGGAGATTATTTTTGAATCACCAATAACTTTGATGCACTCTAGGCTTCTCCGGGGTGGCATTGATCTTTTTGCAAACTAACAATGGCATAATGTTAGTGGATGCACTAGAATCTACAAAACAGTTATGCACATTGTAATTAAAAATTTCAAAGGTAAGCAAAAAAGGTGGAGTTTCCAATTTGCCATTGGTCGCATCGCTGATAATATCCTTCTCACTTACTATGGCCTTTCCTTGCGTTCGCGACGTGATATTCTCATAGTTGGAAGAGATAGAACCAGATTGACTCTGAGTAGCAGGAGACTCAAATGTTCGGAGTATAATCTCTCTTTGTTGAGGAAGTTGACACATATCATACATTGTCACATTAGCCTTCATCTTCTTCATGTCATCAATAATATTGTATTCCATTGATCCACCTTCATGTTTACCCTTAGTTGGATGGTTTGAAGAAGCGGTTGATGAAGGCTTATTGTTTGCTTCGGCAGTCTTTGCATTAGTTCCAACATTCCCTGATGTCCCTTTTGTTGGTTGATTATTTTTGGCTAGAGAATTTAAACTTTGATTATTGACCCTTGGGGGAAGTATCTGCCTCAACAAAGCTTTACCCTTGTCTTGAGGATTTTACTAAGCTATTGGCCCTTTACTTCATAAATTATAAGGTTTGGTGGCCTTTAGCTGGTTGCGTTTCTCCAACAGACGCTTCTCCGGTTGATAGGGTATCTCTGTCAACCACTATATCCAGCAATAACATGGATGACCCTGCAGTGGACTCATCGTATGTTGGAGGGGATTCTTCTTCCACCAGCTCTTCAGATTGATCTTCGACAGATTGTTGGTCTAATAGTCGGTTAATTACAAGAGTCGTTGCATTGATCCACTGTGGGCAAGTCTTTTTTAAATGATTTGCTTGATGATATGAACAGAAGTTGTCCATGCCCAATTCCTCAACATTCAAATTTACGTTAGAGCTTTTTGTCAACTTGGTTGGGGGATTGTTGTTACGTCTGAAGAATGGCTTGTGAGACAGAGTACTTGAAGAGCTTTCCCCATCACTCTTCTTCAAATCAGTAACCTCAGTGGTCAGTTTCTTCAACATCTTTACCATAATCTCCAGTTTCTTTCTACTGGCCTTGGAATCACCTTGAGTGCTGTGTACACTGATAGCAACCATATTCTCGACAACCAGGGCTTCATGAAGTTTTCTATCAATGTAGCTTTCCCGACCCTTTTCACAAACAATTCTATATAGGGTGGCAGGGCTGATGTGTAATAATCAACAGTTATCGAATCACGAGGGGGCACATCAACAAGGAATTTATTCAAAATTGTAGTAAAGCAATGGTTGAAATCTTTCACTTTTTATTTGTTCCCCATCTTCAAGGCAATGAGCTCTCTTAATACTGTTGCAGGTGTTTTTTCTTCTTCGAATTTATCCATAAATGCCTTTTGAAATTGTTCCCAATTCGTGATAGAATTAGGTGCAAAGTGGAGCCTTTATTCTCAAAGGTGTAAGGGAAAAGTCTATACGCAAAATCCTCATATTCAATATTCATTATCCTAAGAGTTAGATAGACAGTTTGAATATGATCTTCTGCGATGTAGCTTTGTCCAGGTCAAATTTTGGAATAAACTTCTCCAGATGGTGGGGCATGTCATGTAGAGGATTTGGAAGGTTTAATGCCCCTTGGGTCATCCATGCCAATTGGTTACCAACCATATTGTTATTAAATCTTCTTCTTCACTTATCAGTGTGTTCGTTCTCAACTTCAAGACCTTCACTAATTACTAATCCTTCTAAATGTTCACCAATTGGTGGCCCTTCATCTTCTTGATCAAAAGGTCCAAACAAGTGGGGTCTTTCACTGGTTTGGCCAGATCAACCAATGAAGTGTCAGCCAAATCTTCAACAGATTCAACTAATACACGCAATCAGTGGTTTGTCTCCTACTCATACACTCGTGAGATAAAATACCAGCAATGGGAATTATTCCAAGTTTCTTCGTGTATTTTCAAACGAATGGCCTAAGAGCTCTTAACTCCTCATTTACCTCATATAACAGCTCAGGATTTTCGAACAGCTGAGGGTTTGGTTAAGGGGAACCAAGTTGGTTGCTACCTGGCTCAGATATTTCAGGATGATGAGAATGAGAGAACCTACCAGCCATACAATGGTGGCCCTCCTTCTAACAAGGCAAAATTGCACTTACAATGGTAAGGGAATCTCCCTAGTACAAAATCCCAATTAGACCTTATACCATTTGGGATAGGAGTCCCATCTGATATGTGGCCCAGCTGCCACAATGTTTGTTCGAAAATTGGTTTTGGATGGAAAGAGCAAAAGAAAGGGAATTTGGATCAGACTTCTGATAGAAAACAAGTTAAAACAGTTTTATGAAATACTTTAAGCAAAAGATAAGAACAATATAACAACAGCTAAGTAGATGAACATGATTCATAAAGAGAGGCTTTTAGCAAACTTTAATTAAGATACATGGATGAGGAAATAAATTGTTACCAATTGTGAATTAGTTCTCAATAAGTAACAATAGTGAAAGCATAAATCAGCAAACAATCTCAAATAAAATGTGAGTTTCGAATTAACAAAATAGTTCATCAATTCTCAACACAGAAATAGCAATCGCATACCCATTAAACCACCACAACAATAGTCTTACGATGCTCATTCACGCGTGAGTGAATTGTTTTCCTTGGTCCAAACGAGCTTCTTCTCATAATTATGCTGAAATATCCAATGCACCATTACATAAAGTATGCATGAGATCCAATAGTGGAAATGCTAAAACTGTTACTTGATCTCCGAAAGGGATGTACAAGATTTCCTCTTCTTGAGGCTTCCAAAGATAACTAGCATTTTAGGATGCACAGATATACTCTGCCATATTTGGAGCCAAACTAATTGCTTCATTACATATTTTGACTGAAACCCCCCTTGACAAAACCATAAAGCTGTGAAGACAACTGTTCTAAACTAAGGAAACCTCTATGAGAATATTCTTTTCATGACAATATGATATTGGGTGTCATGTTCAGATAAGTTGAATCCAAGATATGTCAATTGGGTTTATCTCGGGTGGTTGGAAAGAATAATTGTTATCCTCCCCACCTATGTTCAATTCCCACAAGTGACAAGAGTAGCTTCGTTGTAATGGCTTCGAGCCTTGTTGAGTGAAAGTAATCCCTCAAAGATCAAAACATGTATATTCCTTATATGGAATATACAGATATTTCTCATGGAAGAAAAAAAATGTTGAATATAGGATATATAAATCATACATTGCTTGAAAGATAAAATTCATCTTATTACAAGCAAAGAAACTAATAGTAAAAATCCATTCAAGACTATATTAGCAGTAACGAAATAGTAAGATCCAAAGCATTGTTAGCTCATTCACGATGCTCATTCACGCGTGAGTGAATTGTTTTCCTTGGTCCAAACGAGCTTCTTCTCATAATTATGCTGAAATATCCAATGCACCATTACATAAAGTATGCATGAGATCCAATAGTGGAAATGCTAAAACTGTTACTTGATCTCCGAAAGGGATGTACAAGATTTCCTCTTCTTGAGGCTTCCAAAGATAACTAGCATTTTAGGATGCACAGATATACTCTGCCATATTTGGAGCCAAACTAATTGCTTCATTACATATTTTGACTGAAACCCCCCTTGACAAAACCATAAAGCTGTGAAGACAACTGTTCTAAACTAAGGAAACCTCTATGAGAATATTCTTTTCATGACAATATGATATTGGGTGTCATGTTCAGATAAGTTGAATCCAAGATATGTCAATTGGGTTTATCTCGGGTGGTTGGAAAGAATAATTGTTATCCTCCCCACCTATGTTCAATTCCCACAAGTGACAAGAGTAGCTTCGTTGTAATGGCTTCGAGCCTTGTCGAGTGAGAGTAATCCCTCAAAGATCAAAACATGTATATACTATATTCCTTATATGGAATATACAGATATTTCTCATGGAAGAAAAAAAATGTTGAATATAGGATATATAAATCATACATTGCTTGAAAGATAAAATTCATCTTATTACAAGCAAAGAAACTAATAGTAAAAATCCATTCAAGACTATATTAGCAGTAACGAAATAGTAAGATCCAAAGCATTGTTAGCAACATAAGGCTGGTCCCTAATATGTATTTCTTATATGCATCTCTTAGACTGATTTTGGAAAGCTTCTACATACAAACGATCAAAAAATTGTGCATGGCAGAATCAATAACACTGTCAAGAGATGTTTTTCAAATAATAAAGGCTCTTACCAGGGAGGAAAATTGACTGGTGACTGCTCATACTCGTTGTCATGTGCAGCATCTAAATAATGTTGAGTCGCTCCTTCCCTAAAGCAATTGCCAAAACTGGGAAGTAGCAGACGACTATCAAGTTCATTCCAACCTTCTACATTAGATTTATGAACTGGCTCACTTGACCATGGGTTATCTCCACTCATTTGTTTGGGACTACTATCCTCTAGTTGAGGTAAGAGGTCAGCAGGAAGATGGTTTTCTATTTCAGCAAAGGATTGCACAATACTTTGAGGTACAGGATGATGTAAGTTTCTCTCTTGATCAGACATGTTTTGTACATGTGGGAACCAAGGAAAAGGCTTGCAAAATTTACTCTTCCCATACTGCCAATTTCCTTGTTCTGAGATTTCATTTGAACCATCCAAAGCTAGTGAAGGCAAACTCCATAATTCTGCAATTGGAGGATGGTGGTCTCCATTAGCATGTGAATTGTCATCAGGTTGTGTGGGTGATATTTTTGACACGTGAAACTTTAAAACAAGCTCTGCACCATAGAAACTCGAACAACCAAAACTGTTAAAATCGTAGTTGCAGGAACTGTCCCCCTTCCCAAGGATCTGGAGGCAGAACTGCGTCCCATATGGATCCGCCACCGATCCTTCGGTGGAGTAGCGGATCTGAAAATTGGATCCGCGGTTCCACCTTTTTTTGGCAATCCCTGGAAAATTAGATCCGTGGGGGCTCGATCCACGGATCCTGCTGCCCGATCCGAGGATCCGGAAAAGATCAGGTGGCAGATCTGTGGAGGTCCGGGCGTGTATCCACCACGAAACGCAAGCGGATCCGAGAGAAGGTGGACAGTTCACACAGTTCTGTGGGTCTTTTTTTGTTTTTTTTTTGTGGAAATTTCGAACTGTTATGTGAAGAACTACACTTTCTGAATAATCCCAAGGTGCCCCTTGATGCTCCCTAATGGTAATGTTAAATTCTTAAAGTAAAAGTGAGAGAATGTCACTTTTACTTAAATTTTTAACATTACCATGAAATGACTCGGGATGTTTGAGAGTGGTTCCAACCTCATCAGACTTCATATGGAGAAAATAAAATTTCATATCCCATTCCAAATTCAGCAGACTTAACAGTTTTCAAGATCAATGGGGATTGTGGCATTTCATTGGATTATATCATGTATAAGGGCATGTGATTGGTATTTAATCAAGAGCACCAAGCCCTATATGTACCCCAGTGTTGGTGTTGTTAATTGTTGAACTCCTTTGTCATGGCCTTAGCAATTATGTACCCTTCACTCAAGTCAAAATCATTATTCAGGCATCTTAAGCTCTTTTTACCATATTATAAGGCTTGGATTAGGCTGTTTGATCAAAATTAGGCAATGTTGACTAATATCCCTATAGAATTGAAGTAAAGGCAAAGGCTAGACAAGAGAAGAGGAATCATTGATGCTGGAATAATTAATCATTGATGTACAATGGATGCCATATCTATCTTGATTTACATAAAAATATGCATGCTTTCATCTCTTCTACAACTTATTTGGTATTTGGATGTTTTTTTAATATAAATGCAAAAAATATAAATATATATATAGTAGACGCTTCGCTTCCTAGATTTTTGGGAAATGACACTTCAGCGTCCCCGCTTCGTGCAATGTTGGTCAAAAATACAGTTCTAAAAAGTCAATTGAATAGTCCATAAATAACTTGACACTTGTTGTGGTTACGGAATTGACTAATTAGGGAAACCGATGGGACAGGGCAAAAGAAGACATAGAAATGCATCACTCACGAGCACAATACAAAGTTACAAACTGACAAGACCTAGAGATCAATATAATTGAATTGCCAACATGGCAAGTTTCTATCTCGGATTCTCGAGGCTTCCAAAGATAACTAGCATTTTAGGATGCACAGATATACTCTGCCATATTTGGAGCCAAACTAATTGCTTCATTACATATTTTGACTGAAAACCCCCCTTGACAAAACCAAAAAGCTGTGAAGACAACTGTTCTAAACTAAGGAAACCTCTATGAGAATATTCTTTTCATGACAATATGATATTGGGTGTCATGTTCAGATAAGTTGAATCCAGGATATGTCAATTGGGTTTATCTCGGGTGGTTGGAAGGAATAATTGTTATCCTCCCCACCTATGTTCAATTCCCACAAGTGACAAGAGCAGCTTCGTTGTAATGGTTTCGAGCCTTGTTGAGTGCGAGTAATCCCTCAAAGATCAAAACATGTATATACTATATTCCTCATAATGGAATATACAGATATTTCTCATGGAAGGAAAAAAATGTTGAATTTAGGATATATAAATCATACATTGTTTGAAAGATAAAATTCATCTTATTACAAGCAAAGAAACTAATAGTAAAAATCCATTCAAGACTATATTTGCAGTAACGAAATAGTAGATCCAAAGCATTGTTAGCAACACAAGGCTGGCCCCTAATATGTATTTCTTATATGCATCATACAATGCTGGTCCCTAATATGTATTTCTTATATAAATCATACATTGCTTGAAAGATAAAATTCATCTTATTACAAGCAAAGACACTAATAGTAAAAATCCATTCAAGACTATATTAGCAGTAACGAAATAGTAGATCCAAAGCATTGTTAACAACATAAGGCTGGTCCCTAATATGTATTTCTTACATGCATCTCTTAGACTTATTTTAGAAAGCTTCTACATACAAACGATCAAAAGATTGTGCATGGCAGAATCAATAACACTGTCAAGAGATGTTTTTCAAATAATAAAGGCTCTTACCAGGGAGGAAAATTGACAGGTGACTGCTCATACTCATTGTCATGTGCAGCATCCAAATAATGTTGAGTCGCTCCTTCCCTGAAGCAATTGCCAAAACTGGGAAGAAGCAGACGACTATCAAGTTCATTCCAAACTTCTACGTTAGATTTATGATCTGGGTCGCTTGACCATGGGTTATCCCCACTCATTTGTTTGGGACTACCATCCTCTAGTTGAGATAAGAGGTCAGCAGGAAGATGGTTTTCTATTTCAGCAAATGATTGCACAATACTTTGAGGTACAGGATGATGTAAGTTTCTCTCTCGATCAGACATGTTTTGTACATGTGGGAACCAAGGAAAAGGCTTGCAAAATTTACTCTTCCCATACTGCCAATTTCCTTGTTCTGAGATTTCATTTGAACCATCCAAAGCCAGTGAAGGCAAACTCCATAATTCTGCAATTGGGGGATGATGGTCTCCATTAGCATGTGAATTGTCATCAGCTTTTGTGGGTGATATTTTTGACACAGGAGATGCAGTTTGAGCAGGCCTATGAATTGGTGCAGAAATAGGTGCACAGTTTGACGACAGAACTCCAGTTGCTCTTGCATCTAAAAGAAGACTAGATTTAATATCTGTAGAAAAGTTTTCCATCGGCTCTGAGACAAGTCCAAGCGACGAAACAATGTGCGGCTGATATAAGGAGTCTTCAGAAGAGTTGTTTCCACCTTCAGTCAAAGTAGCCGCAGGTATATAATCATGTGGTGAAATCAAATCTGAAGGATCTGGAGATTCTGAGACAGATCCTGAAACTGACATTGTAATGCTAAATCTTGGCGTAACTGCTGCAGGTGCAACCTGGATAGACTCCAGCAATGTAGAATGGATATCACTGGATAATGGAGAACATGATGTCACTTGCACTGCAAAAGACTTGCTCTGTATTTCTCCGTGCTTCCCCTGTTCCCAATGATTTCCAGAATCCGAAGAATGAGACAATCGGGAAGATGTCAAAGGACCTTTAAACAGATGCTGCCACGATTTTGTTTGTGTTGTAACTGGTGACGCTGGCTGCGGCTCAACTCCCACCTAAACAAATACCACTTTCTCAATTAATTTTTCCCTTTGTGCATGCAAATGTAAATGCGCATCCACAATAGTGAGTGAAAGTGCAAATAAGCAGAAGCTGATGTGCACAACTGCTACACATGGGAGATCAACACAGGCACCTGCTTGTATGTATATTGGTAACAAGAGGTCCTGAAAGCAACGAAGGAGCAAATGCATAATATAAGTGAGCTGTGCACACCTTGCATCTCACTGAACGAGTTACATTTCATTTATATTAATGGGATTTATTTAATGTGCAAGAAGAACAAATTGCCCTGCCTATCCTCATCATTTCATCATTTTAAGATACTACCTTGAGTTTCAATTTTCAAGGTTCTGCTTTATGAGTTTTCAATTTTCAAGGTTCTGCTTTATAATGATGAAATAGGAGAAAAGTTCAAAATATGGGTTGGAGATGCAATTTCTCTTTCTCAAGCATGGTCATTGTTGCAGTACATTTATGAGAACTAAAGAAAAATATGGAGGATGCTGGCAACTTACAGGTAACTGTGAAGGATGTACTCCTGAGCTTCTATCGACGTAACTGTTAGTGTACTTCACTAATTTGGAATTTCTGAATCTGTTGCTGTAACTTAGAGTCGGTTGTTTCTTGCAAGTGTCCTCACATGTAGTGTTGCTTCCTTTACTCCAGCTTTTTGAACAAGCTGTCCCAATCCAAGTGGAATTGGCACGCTGTCCATAGTTTAGACCCAGTGATCCAATAGAACCATTACGGATAGATGCAAGAGAGGAATCTCCAGCACAGCCTTTTTTAACAGATTTCACCCCAAATCGTTCAACACATCCCGATGTCAGGCGACTAGATGATGAAGAACTTCTGGGATGCAAAGTAGAATATTTCAAAGAAGCCAAATATCGAGATGTGCCCAACTGTGTTATACCATTTATTAATTGTTTCATGGTATGGTCACTGGTTTTGGATTCTGTTTCTAACGAAGGAGCTCTGTAGTGCTTCATGCTCCTAATAGGCTCTGTGGCATGATGTGCTATGGGTTTTGATATTTTATTTTTTCCACATCCTTCCATATTGTATAATTTCCCCTTTTCATTTCCATTTTTATTCTGAAACTCCCCCACATTGGCTACATGATTATCCTTACCAAAACACTTTTCCTTCACCTTCTGCTTTACCTGTTGCCTCTTACCTACTTCCCTCTCTATTTGAATTTCTCTTTGCTTTTCCGGTGCTGTCTCCCTTTCACTTTCTTTCTCAACCTCCAATTTCGTATTCCTTAACCTTCTTCTTTCCTCCACTAATCTAGCAACCTCTTCTCTCTGTTTTCTCTCTTCTTCTTCTAGCATTTTCTTTTCTAGCCTAGCCTGTCTCTTCTCTTTGGCCTTCCTCCTGGCTTTTTCTCCTTTGTTTTCATGAAAATTGCATTTATCATCACCCTTCTGTATATCTGCTTTACAGCTAGAATTCAGAGTTCTCCCTTCACTCAGAGATCTCTCCCTCCATATATTTCCTGAAAGCAACCTGATAAAGAAGAATGAAAATTTTAACACTTTTACTACAGAAATAAAAATTCCAGGATTAGACTCTCCTGAACATTTTCTATGTCTAACTGCTCCTTGAACAGTGCCCAAATTATTCCTTGAGATTCGCCGGTAATTTTCTATATTTCCTGGACCCCATTTACCAAGAGCCACTCCAGTTATATCTAATACAGGTCTTCGAGAAACATGACCACAGTAAGCACACATGAATCTGCCACTTCCAGGCATCTGATCTCTAAAAGCTGTTAAACAATTTCTGCACCTGCGTATCGCTTCTTTGAGCCGCTTTGCTTCCAGCTGTGCTTTAACTCTTTGCCTTTCTCTCATAAGAGCACTCCGACGTGCTCTCCATGCAAAAAGTCGTGGAAGTATAATTTCATGCCATCCACTGGTAACCAAAAGCACAAAAACACAAGCCAGTCGAGGGGAAGTTACCTCAAACCTTAAATTTGGTGGCAGCATCTGTGAAAATGCCCACAGTATGATAACAGGAATAACCAACCATCGCAGCACAGTTACAATGCGCCGTGACAATCTTGACGCAACACAGAGTATGCACATGATTTTTCACTCTGCTCCTTGTGTCCTTACATGTGCCACGTTTGCACTTTCTCACAAACAACACTGGTGACCCAGCTTTTGCTCTCTGTTGACAAACTTGTATGCACAAACAAGTTGACCTGAAGCCTTATGCATGAATCTTCATTTTCAAACCCAACTTCTTGGATTTTCACTTCTACTATTTATACCATCTTTCCACTACCTTAAACCGGGATTCATAAAGCAAGCTCACCAAAAGATTCATTTGTTTTTAACATTTATTATACACAATTACTGAATCCTTATAAACTGTGTAACCAAATTAGAACCAATAACGTTCGCCAGTGGCAAAAGAATAATCAACACAGAAACTAGAAACTTAATCTTATTGTCTAAACTCATCCAACCAAGTTACCAACAAAGAAATGAATATTGTCCAGACAGATGTTCTGATCTTTCCAGTAGCAGCAACTTGCCTTTGTGCTACACATAAGAAGTGATTGCCACTGCTTTGAACAATCCTAATTCCTAAACCCTGTGATATGAAATGTTGCTGAATTGGAATACCATTTTTGCAAGTTAAAATCGAATCTCCAAAGAAATTGCTGACAAAAAGCAGCTGAGAAAGAATCATTAAATCTTACTTGTCATAAATGTTTAACTTCCCATTTTGTATTAAGCGATACAGTTTTCATTCCAGAGGCTTATAATCCTTCTGCAGGTGGTGATCAGGGTTTATGCTGCATAATGGCAGATACCACAATAATCAGTTTCAGTTCCCACATCCAAACAGATTTGAGAAATAACTGTAATGCAAAATTCAAAAATTATAAAGCTGAAAAGCAGAGAGGCCAAATACCACACCCTGTATTCCACAAAAAATGTCAGAGTATCAGAAAGTATACCTAAATTTCTGATAAGGCACATGGTTGACCGCAAGAGTTTCTAGAGCTAACTAAAGATATTAGATTGCTTGGAACAGTGAATTGCGAACTTCTTTAGAACACAAGAAAATTTAAAAGGGAACCTTTTGAAGGTGTTGTTCCCTTAAAGGAAGCACACCAAAAGTTCTTTATAAATCATAATCTTGCAATTTTCTGTATTGAACGTGAAACAAGACCTCATTCATCATTTACAAAAGTGTCTAAAATTTGTCTGTAAAATTGTGCATATATTACAATTTCTTGCAGTTATATTCCTTGGGTTCTGGTATTAAACTCTAATTTTGTGAACTTAACCTTACAGCAGATTAGAACTTTTTTACTTGTGACAAGCGTACCATTCCCAATCTGGGGTTATTACAATGAATGTCACTGGATTTACAGCACACAAATTGGAATCCTTCTGCAAAGAAGCCATGAGCCTTGTCTATTCCACCAAAGGTCGCCCAGGACTTGCACCTGGCCCCAACCAAATGGAATGACCCACTCACATGGGTGATCCAGCTGACGCACAAAGCATACAATGGCCCACTTGCATGGGTGAATTGACCAGCGAGGGACAAAGCCTGTCACTTCGGCGATTTGAACCTTGATGGAGGGATAACACTAATCCCTGCTTAACCATCATACGAAATCCCCATCGACAGCAGATTAAAAAGTTTAATATGCATTGAGATTAATTTATTTAAGGAGGTGTTTCTGCAAATATGTTGAGGGAGAAATGGGCCACAAACTCTTGCAACACTGACAGTCTGTCTGCATAATTGTCTTTCGAACAACATCATTGCTTGTACAAGCTGCTTGAACCTTAGAACAACTATCACAGTGATTTTTCTGCAAATGCTTATATCATGTAGAATGTTGTACTGACAATTTCAATGTTCTGCTATTTGCTATGCTGAGAGTAAGAACAGAGTCTATGCCATCATTTCTGACACCACATCGTTTCTGGGCAATTGTAATGATTGCGAAAAATATATTTCTCACAGATTTTGATTCCAGTGGAGGTTATTGTCCTGAGATGATTTTTATGGAAGAGTTTCATTTGTTTATCTTCCATGGAAGTTCTATTTTGCTAGAATGCAACCCTATTTTCTGTGTAATTCCTCCTCCGATGAACTATTTAATCTATGATCAAAAGGATGCAGCTTGGTTCCATTTCAATTTTCATATATTTAGCAAGTTTAGTAACAAGCATAATGATATATTATATACAAGCAAGACTGGGAATTGTGAAATTCATCACTGCCAGCTAGAGTGGCAAACTTCTAAACATGGCCAGCATATTCAACAAAGTCGCTAAACTTTAAACTTCCCTTCTTTCTTGCTATACTAGAAAGCATTATTCATTTGACCAAGGCACATTAAAGAAACTATGTCAAGGATGTAAATGTCACAACTTGCAAGGGCAATGCATTTCAAGCTTCAGAATTTAAATGGCAAACTAATAAACTTTTTCTTTCTTGCTGCACTAGAAAGCATTATTCATTTTGACACAGCAGGTGCAGGGGGGGTATTATCCTTGGTCCTGGATGAAAACAAGGAACCACCATCCCATGGGGAGTTGGAGAACCAACTTTTCTTCTTTCTTGCTATGCTAGAAAGCATTATTCATTTGACCAAGTCACATTAAAGAAACTATGTCAAGGATGTAAATGTCGCAACTTGCAAGGGCAATGCATTTCAAGCTTCCGAATTTAAATGGAAAACTAATAAACTTTTTCTTTCTTGCTGCACTAGAAAGCATTATTCATTTTGACGCAGCAGGTGCAGGGGGATATTATCCTTGGTCCTGGATGAAAACAAGGAACCACCATCCCATGGGGAGTCGGAGAACCAACCTGCAATCCCACGAAGGCTCTAACTTTGTTCCAAGGATTAATACTTATAAAGAATCAAGGATTTCATCGCATCTTAGTGACTGGAAACTCAATGGTGATAACTAAATAGATGCTTTAATCATTAACCCCCCTAGAGCCTTGATTCAGTGAGTAACACAAAAAGTTAACAGAGTTCAAAAATTGGCTAAAAGCATCCCAAAGGCAAATTTTATCATGTTCTAAGGCACTTAAACTCCACCGGTTTGCCAATGGGGCACTTCAAGAAAAATGGCGGAGGCATCACAACTAATTATATTCCATGAAGTTCGAAGTAAGCAACAGGTCGGGATTTGAAGGCACGAGTAGAATGGACATTTGGCACTAGACCTCACAGGTAGGTACTCCTCTCAATGGAGCTATAATTCCCTCCCTTCATCACCCATCACAGCAGAGGCGGATCCATTAATTCGTTTGACAATGGGACTAATAAGCATATGTGGTATTAACTTCAACCTCAAGTGCAAACTGTGTGAAATGGCAGGACTATCCCCTCACCAGCTTGTATACATCTCTATTAACAGTGTAATTAGCCAGAGTTTTGGTCCCATCTTGTGAAAATATGAGCAAACTCCAAAGTATAGGAGGCTCAGGCAGGCTGTAATCTTGGGTGCATTGAAAATGGCAGATTTCCATAGGCATTCTCACTGCTGCGCAGGGTGTGAGAACTCAGAACTGAGAAGAGACATTTGATGGTGTGCGAAGAGCGTTACAGAAGTTCAGGATTGTGCGGCATTACACATGAGAAGGTAGGAGGACGAGGAAACGAATGGAAAAGAAGAAATTCTCAGGAGGCAGAGACTATGCAAAGGCAGGTATTAGGAAACAATTCTCAGTTAGAGATTATTCAAAATCAGCGGAGGCGAATGGGCATCAAGGTGGAGAATAACACATTGATTATTGAAGAGGTATCACACAAATTAGTTCTGCTGCAGACCAGGATTGACAAGTTGGAAGTTGAGAAGAAGAACAACAATGAAGTTAACCATTTAGCGGCTCACGCTTATTTTTCAGGATCTTCTGGGGAAGAAATTATGACGGACAATAAGGAGTCTACAGTGAACAACCATCTGGCCAAGCTTTAAAGCCACCCTCTGTCATTCAGCCAACTGATCCTGGTATCATTCGGGGTACCCGATGTATACAGTGGAACTGATTTTCATTAGGTTTATATTTTGCCATGTTTTGGAATGTCATTTTTTTGCTAGGTCACTTTAATTAGCTGTATACGAAATTTTGGGAACTTAAATACAGATGCAAAAAAGACAATTGGTACGATATTTTCGAATCCTGTCCGGGGATTTTTGGCTATATCTTTTTGTCAATTCAGGCTGGACGGTTCAGCGGCAGCACTTCTATAATACAATTTGATATCTATTTCTGTCAAAAAGAAAAGACATTATTCATTGGACCAAGGAACATTAAGAAAAATATATCAAGGATGTAAATGTAGGAATGACAATGCATTTCAAGCTTCAGAAATTTAAATGGCAAACTACACCTACATCGTGGTCAAGCATGAGCAGATTAATATAACTTCGGATCCTGCTTTCGTGTTGGTTCAAAATGCATACTTTTAAATTTAAAAGATTATGTACACCAGCTGCGACACTGGGAGATTTTAATTTCAGATTCAATTGCCTTGCCGACGGGGCCTTGGTTCACTGGTGAAGTCATCGGATTATTAAGCCATCCACCAGGGTTTCATTGTTGTGGTCTGCCCCCACCGGAATAGTATAATCATCAAAAAGGATGAGATTCCGGGCGATTTTGACGGAAAAGACACCTGTCAAACCTGGCACCAAAACGGAAGGAAGTCCGTGTGATGCAGTGCAACCCCAAGATCTACTTCAACGTCGGGGCACGTTTCGAGGCAACTTCACTTACTAATAATTTTAAAAAGGCCTGAAAATCAGGGTTTGTGTTACCATTTAATCTTAACGAACCCCGATTCTGCAAATGTCCAGTGTAAAGACCAAAAAACAGAAACTAGAGTTTCCTGAACGGAATGGCAATTTTGCCTGTAACTCTAAAGCAACACAAAACGCCAAAGTCCGGAAATTCAAATTTGAAAGAAGACAAGGCTGAACATTTTGGTTTTTAACGAAAAGACGCGAGGGTTTCAGTTGAATTTATTAACAGAAATTTAAACTAAAACGGAGATTTTAAGTTAAGAGTTTTGAGAGTGCTGCCTAAACTTGTTTTCATTTCTTTCTTTTTTTGCGCTGTAAGGCTCCGTAATAAGCAGCATTCTTCTTAAACCCTCAGAGAATTCATCCATTGGAATGCTTACTCTTGACGTGACGAAGCCGTAGAAACAGAGAATGGGAAAAGGTATACCTCGCTGTAAAATAGACTGGGGCGGATGAAGCTTGTGTTCGTTGCCCCGAGCAGAACAAATTTCAGCGGAATGGGAGCAGACAGGGACCAGGATCTTGAAAACCATGATATCGCGCAGATTTTGCATTTACCGGTCACGGGTTCAAATCATGTGGACCCATTTCACTGGGGGATCATATAGCGCGGCCATTTTCATTTACCGAGATAAGTAAACGGTCCCGTTGGCAGGCGGCTCGGAAGTCGGACGTACTGTTATGAGAGGTGGTCGGTGGTCACATTTAGGTTCAAGAAGATGTTCAAAGAAGGGGGCTTGTAGTTCAAGATCAAGAAAATTAGTAATTCTAGAAGAATATTTGGATTTACATTCACTTCTAGAAGAATATTTAGATTTACGAGTTAGTTTGAAATGGTTTAAAGTGTTTTTAGTTAATGAATATTATTTTAAATTTTTTTAATGAATGTTTTTTTTAAATAGGAGATATCATCCAGTCTATTAAAAAAGAGGAGTATAGAAGCTAAAAATACAAAGCCTCTTGGATTTAGCAAAAGCATTCTTCATCAAATTTTCATCTAAAAAACTAGGATTCAATCTGATGATAATATTGAAGAAGTATGTAGAGTGATAATAGAATTTTAAAAATAGGAAAAAAAAAACTATTAATCTTAAAGTTGAATTCAAAATTAAATCTGAAAGAAACCACTTTCTAGATCACTAATGAACAATATAGAGAGTTGTTTAAAAAAGATTTAGCAACCAGAATCTTGCTTAATCAATGGCATATCATTAGGAATCTGGAAGGGCCCTCTCCTTATCAGCTGAAGGCTTTTTCGTTCCTCAAAAAAGATCCTTCCTTCCTCCTCCTAAAGTGTGTTTTTGGATAACAAGTCAGCTTCATTATTCCATTCTCTTAGGATGTGATGGAAAGTTAATGATTGAAAGAGGCCCTTAAGGTGTAGGGTACGGTTCAACCAGTAGCTTAAGGAGAGAACCCTCAAGAGGCCCTTCCCCAACAGTTGGTCCACCACACACTTAGAGTCCTCGTAGATGTGAAGCGAGGATATTCTCAAAGAAGCAGCCACAAAAAGGACCCAAGCAACTATCACTACAGTGTTTGCATTTGAACCTGCACTAGTGTTTAACCAAATATAGTAGGAAGTGCTACCACGAAGGAAGATGGTTTCACCACCTCCACACACCCTTGCTTGATGGGCTCTATCAAAAAAAACCAACAGATGCAGAAAAGGTGCAAGAGGGAAAACAGAAAGGTTGTCTTCCAAGAGGCTTTCTAGGCTTAGCATAATCATAAAAGGAACCTATGATTTGGGAAGAATACCTACAATTTCTTTGGGCCTTCCTTCGAAAATATATTTATTTTTTACTTTCCAAATTCCCCATGCAATGAAAACCGGAAGTGGTTTTGAGAGATCCCATATTTTGATCCCACTAGTGGAGACATTGATCCAGAGGCTCAATGGGATCAGGTGCCCTGATATTTAAATCATTAAGAACATCAATCCAGAGGGATCTTGAATAAGCACACTTGAAAATTAAATGAGAAGTGGATTTAGAATCTCTTAAGCACAGGGAGCATATGCTCGAACTATGGAAACCTTTCCTTATTAGAACATCCCCAATTTGGATTTGATTTCCTAAGGCCAACCATGTAAAACACTTTAACTTTGGAGGTATATGCCACTTCTAGATTTTCGTGTGCCACGACCTAGTACTTTGTTGGGTAGAACACTCAGAGATTGCACAACAAGCTAAATGGGCAGTGATTTGTCCAGTCGATGATTCTCATGCCCAGACAAAAGAGTCTTCGTCATCCAAAAGGGTGAGCCTGTAGCCTTGGAGGTTCTTAATAAAAATGTTCCATTCCTCAATAAACTAAGTCAGAGGATAAAGAATTGACAAAAGATTCTCCAATTAAAGGGAAGGTTCCTAATTTTACCTACATCCCCTTGTCGACCTTCCAGCTCATCCACCTTTGGATCCAAGGGATCGTAGTCAACATTCCTCTCCACACAATTGATCTAACACAATGAGTGGGTTGCTTAAAAGACCATAACCAGTCTGTTATCTTTTGATTATGAAGATATTTATCTAAGATGATTTTGCTCCAGATATTTTCATCTGTGAAAGCTCTCCATGTACTTTTCATCGCCAGGGCCAGGCTAAACTAATGGAGATTATTAAACCCCCATCTGCCATTGTGCTTTGGTTGAGCTAGCAAATCCCATTTGACCAAATGTTGAAAGGCATTTCTTTTCCTGTCATTCGAAAGGAAACTACTCATGCACTAATGAATCCTGTGGATTATCCATTTAACAATCTTGGCAAGTGTAAACCAGAATATAGGTAAACCCTTCAAAGTTGATTTGATTAAGGTCATTATCCCCCCTAATGAGAGCCATCTATATCACCAATTATTGAACTTGCTTCAATCCGCTTTATTAACCAGTTTCAATCCTCCACCCTGCAACTGTTTGCTTTGAGAAAGAAACCCCGAGTATGGGAATACATTATCCAACGGAGACAAGTTGTAAGGAAAGCAGGCTTCAATGAATGAATGAATGATATTTTAACGTCCACGAGACTAAAAATTATATGGGACTACCAAGCTCCCTGTTTTTTTCTCTTTGCAATTCAATCTTTTTCTTACTCAAATTGACGATGAGTTGATCCAACCTTCTAACAGTCCCCTCACTGAAAAGACAATGCCAAGAAATTGATGCTAACATATTGTCATAATTGTCCCCGATGTCTCTAAAAGCATCACATTCCAAAATGAAATGCTTTTCCGATTGCACTGCCCCATAAGTGCAAAAAGTACACACTCGTTCTTCTCAAGCTTCTTTAGGTCTCTTCCATCATCTCGTTTCACACTGAAGTTGATGTGAGTTAGTCATTAATTGAGCATTAAGAATCTTTTCTCTCCACGAAATGCTAGCTCTAATGTACTCTTTTTGTTGGAGATCACAAGTGGGGTTAAATTCCTGAACATAGTACTTCTTCTTTCTACCCAACTCTTTTCCCCATATACACTTACGAAACTTCTCCATAGCAAAATTCTTTAACTCCTTTCTATTTGTGGAACAGACATTGAGGTAAATATTCCATTTTTGCATCCATTTGTTGTTTTGTCTCATCCATGATTTCTTTCTTTCACTCATGTCTTCATTTACGATAACCTTCAACCATCTACCTACTCTCATTTGCTCAATTCCTTTTAAAGTACACACTTGTTCTTCTCAAGCTTCTTTAGGTCTCTTCCACTATCGTGTTTCACACCGAAGTTGATGTGAGTTAGTTTTTAATTGAGCATTAAGAATATTTGCTCTCCACAAAATGCTAGCTCTAATGTACTCTTTTTGTTGGAGATCACAAGTTGAATTCATGAACGTTGTACTTCTTCTTTCTACCCAACTCTTTTCCCCATATATGCTTATGAAACTTATCCATAGCAAAGTTATTTAAGTCCTTGCTATTTGCGGGACAAGCATTGAGGTAAATATTCTATTTTTGCATCCATTTGTTGTTTTGTCTCATCCATAATTTCTTTCTTTCACTCATGCCTTCATTTAAGATAACTTTCGCCCATCTACCTACTCTCACTTGCCCAATTTTTTTTAGGTACCTTATAAGACGCACCATAGCAATTGCTTCGATGGGAGCTGCCCCTGTTTCACTCAACATTATCTCATAAGGAACCAAAATTTTTATTTTGAACTTGCTCATGATCAAGCGTTTTTGGATTTTCTCAATTTGTTTCCATTTTGAAACAAGGATGCTACTAGCCCATAGTTCACACCCATATCACACATATAATGTGTCTAACTGTCTGCGCATAAATGTTATTGTAATAGAAAGTAGGTTTTTCTTCACTGATTAGCATATCCAATGCAAAACAAAATATCGAAAAAAATATATCTCGTTCCACTCTGTCAAGATTTAAATTAGTTTTAAAAAGTATTAAAGTATTATTAATGTTATTCATGATATTAGTTTTGAACAGCATAGAAAATGTATTAAGGTATTATTAATGTTTTTAATTAATGAATAGAAAAAAAAAAAATTGAAGCAAGAAGAAAGGGGGATCTTAGGGATGTGGCAATGGTGAAAGATATGGTGATCACTCATCTTTTGTTTGTAAACAATATTCTATTGTTTAGAAATGGATCCAAAGGTGACTTTGTAGCTATAAATATAGGTTTGGGCCTCTTTAAGAAAACTATAGGTATGCTAGTTAACATCTCGAAATCTGCTCTCCTGCCTTAAGCTCTCTCCATTGATGAATCCAGGATCATGCAAGAAGTCTTTCCTTTTCACATCAGCAACTTAGAAGAAGGGTTAAAGTATTTTTCTTAAAACCAAATGACTATAGGAAGGTGGACTGTGTTTAGAAATGGATCCAAAGGTGACTTTGTAGCTATAAATATAGGTTTGGGCCTCTTTAAGAAAACTATAGGTATGCTAGTTAACATCTCGAAATCTGCTCTCCTGCCTTAAGCTCTCTCCATTGATGAATCCAGGATCATGCAAGAAGTCTTTCCTTTTCACATCAGCAACTTAGAAGAAGGGTTAAAGTATTTGGGGTTTTTCTTAAAACCAAATGACTATAGGAAGGTGGACTCGCAGTGGCTCCTAGAGAAAATGGAAAAAATACTAAAGGTATCGAGTTTACGATAACTGTTAAGAGTTGGTAGACTGGTTCTAATTAAGCTTGTTTTAGAAACTATTTTGGTTTATTAGATGTCTTTATCCTGGATTCTGAATGGGTCCTTAAATCCATCTAGAAGATATGCTCATGGTTTTTATGGGTCGGCTCAAAAGAATATTATGTGCTCCCACCGGTGCATTGGGAGAAAATAGTTATCCCCAAGGCACAGGGGGGGGGTGGGAAGGGCGGGGGTGTGGTTGAGGAATAAAGAACATTTCCTCTCTTTGTAAAAGCTTTGGCTACCAAGGTGCGTTAAAGGCTCTTTTCAGCAAACAACTCATGGACTTATATAGTGTACAAGACAAGCATATATCCCAACTCGGTGGAAGAATGGATTTTCTTTCCTGAAAAGAGAAAACCCAAGGTATTTGTTATATGGAAAGTTGGTTTATCTTCATTCATAATGATCGAAGATGGTCTTTCATGGAAGGTGGGCAATGGAGAAAAGCTAAGGATAAGGGTGGATCCTTAGGTTGGTTATGGGATACATTATTGCTTACCCAACGAAATGGTAAATTGTTTAAATAATCAGGGCATGCTTACTCTCAATTAGGTGGTGGATAATTTGAAAACTTCCATATGGGCTCAAGGTTGCACCAATGTTGCTCAGTTGAATCTCTTGAATGATTATGAGGAATCCTGGCAAAATTATACCACAACATTGATTGTTTCACATGTTCGGTTGTAAGATCAAGAGGACTCTCTTTGTTAAATTCATTCTGCCTTCGGGAAGCATACTCCTAAGACAGGTTATGTGGACTTGATCAGTGGTAATCTGTCAACAACCCAGGAATGGTGGTGGATAAAGATATGGAGATTACACTACCTAGCTAAGGCCAAGCAATATATGTGGTGGTGCCTTTTGGAAAACAAAATACCATATTGGGACAATCTATAAAAGCATCGGGAGGAAGGGCCTTAATGTGTTCATTGTGCAAAAATAGTGAAGAAACAATGGCCCACTCGTTTATCACATGTCCTTTCTCTTTGAGGGTATGGGCATACTGCAAAAATGAACTTGGTTTTGGTATAGTGTGGCAAGGAGAGTCCTTCCAGGTAGCATGGCAATCCTAGTGGGACCAAGTAAGCATAAAACATAATAGGAATATCCCACCTCTCATTTGTTGGGGGGTGTGGACTACCAGGAACAAATGCATATTTCAGGAGCAGTTCTCGGCCCCCGAAAAGGTAGTTGCTCAGTTTCTTGCAATTTATCCTCTTCTACCCTCATTGGAAACAACCTATGCTCCCCAGAATATCATTGTTGAAGATATAAATCATGCGCTCCCATGGGCCTATTTTGATGGTGCTTCCTTTGAAAATGCATCCTACAGAGGTGGGGTTGTCCTTTTCCTATAAGCCAACCACTCCCTTAAACATTAGATTGATCTGGGAAGAGGATAAAACAACTATGTAAAGTTGTTGCCCCTGAAATTCCTTCTAATTTTTGCCACAGAAAAATGAGCAAATCTTTACAGGTTTTGGGGTCTCTATGATTGTTAGGAACTAGTCCAATAAAGTTCACAGGTTTCATAACCACATACTTTTGCCTATTGTTGAAGAGATCCTCTGCATCATACATCATACATGTTTATTTTATCTCTTGTCACCATATTTATAGGAACGAGACACAAAACAAACATATTCTCTAAAAAAGATGCTTCACAACTTTTGGAAATTTGGAAGATTTTTAAACAAATAAAGAATGTTACTCATACTTATTTCCATATGCTTTTTAACGAAGACACATTGCAACTTCAATAAGTTACAAGATCAAACTATATGTTATTGTTGTTTTTGTTTTTTTTGTACATGATGAGATGATGATAGATGTTGTATTTCAGTACATACAACGTAAAATAATATAGTTATATAATTATATTCACTATTACAAAACTTAGATAAATAATTATATAATTATATTCACTATTTACAAAGCTTAGATAAATATTTATGAGCAAGTTTTGCGAGTGATAATCAATTGGCCTAATAGCCAGTTCTTTCAAAATGCACCATAGTGCATTAGCGAAATGTAATATTTCATATTCAAATGAAAGTTACGATGAGGGTAAAAAAATATTAAATAATTATTAATGTTTTAATTATCTGATATTGTCTTAAACGTGTTTAGTGAATATTAATATTAAGGATTTAATATTAGTTTTGAAGGATATAAAAAAGGTATTAAGACATTATAAAGATTAAATAGATTTATAAAAATAATGTAAAATTGGGTAAAAATATTGATATATTTATATATTAAAAGATTTAATGGTTAGATTTTGTATAAATAGTTAAAAGATTTAAATATTATTTTTTAGTATTTAAATTTTATATAAAACAAGAGTTACACAGTCTTTCGTATTTGTGGTTTAGCTTAAGTAAACTAAAAAATAATAAAGACTAATATAAAATAAAACAATTAATAAAATATTGTATTGTTGAAGTTAGGCCAAAACTTAAGAAATATGATTAATTAATATTGTTTATATTAACAAATACATACACATATATTTATAATTAAAATTATTAAAATATGTTTTTAATATAATAGTAAGTGATCTTAAATTGAAAAATTAGAGAAAAAAGGCAATAAAATGGAAAATAATAATAATAATAAATAAATAAATAAATCAGAAAGTTAAATAAAAATGAAATAAAACAAAAAACAAAAAAAAATAGTAACTAATGATGGTGGTGGTGGTTAATGTCCACTAAGACCAAACTTTCTTCTATCGGACCTAGAATTATTTAGTTTGATTTAAGATTTTATTCCTATGCTCAAAAAGCTTGGAGAAAAGCCTCTAGAGCTCACTAAACATCCCATAAGAAGACCTTAACCAATCACCTTACAAATAAATAAATTTAAATAATAATAATAAATAACAAAAATTGAATTCATAATGTTAAACTATGGATAAATGATATGTTTTTTCGGTGAAAGAAATGCTTAACATTTCATCACAAAAATATAACAACTAATAAAATATTATACTATATTGTTGAATGTCACCGCCAAAAATTACAAAATCTCATTAACTAATATTGTTTATATTATATACACTTTACTATATATGTGTATTTTTAATTGATATATATATTTGTTTTATAACTAAATTTATTAAAATATATTTTTAATATAATAATAAAAAACAAATATAATTCAGGAAAATATAAATAATAATAATAAATGAGGAAGGAAAAAAAACTAAAAAGTTAAATAAAAGAGAAATAAAACTAAAAACTAAAAATTAGTAACTAATAGAAATGAAAGTTACTAAACAACTCATAATAAGATCTCAACCAATCACCTTAAAGATAAATAAATTCCATTCGATTATTAGTTATATTATATCAATATTATAATAAAACTCCCCTTTACTTGACCTAGATTGAGTATATCTTATCCCTATTGGATTTAAATGATTAACAAAAATTAAAAAGAATTAATTTAATAACCAAATAAAAATATATAAATAAAATAAAATAGAATAAGATTCAAATATATAATATATTATAATATATAAATTATTGAATTATTTATTAAGAAGAAAATTATTTACTATGATTATAATATTATATTGTTACTATGAGTTATTACCTTTCGACTTATTAGCCCATAATTAACATTATAATATTATTATATAATCTAGCCGTTTTTTATATAGACGTTGATGGTCAACCTAGCCGTTTGGAAGATCTGCTCTCCCTATTTAATATGCAGCCATGATCTGACTCTTCAACTTGTCTTGACGATGAACCACACTGGTTGGTTCGAAACACATCAACAAAAGTTTTCTACAAGTCATTTACGTCGAAACTCTTCTTAAAAATGTTATGGATCACAGAAACCTCAATTCAACAATAAATTTAAATAATAATAAAAATTGAATTCTCAATATTAAACTATGATAAGGAACATAAATTGTAATATCATGCCATATTAATAATAATATTTTATATTATTTTTCAAGTTTTAATTCCATATATAATATTACTTAATTAACAATTTATTAATTAAGTTTTATGGATATTGACTTGGTTTTTTTGGGTAGATTATTTATTTTTATAAAGAAAATTAATGATAAATTTGAAAAAAAAGATTATTAAAATTTGATAAAATATTTTAAAAAATTGGAAATTTTAGAATTAATACATATTACCTTTTATTAATAAAATAATAAAAAAGAAGCCATAGGGTAGGCGACAGTGAAGCATATCAAGGTTTTGCTTTAGGGTTTTGTCGCTGGTCACCATGGCAGGGCGCGGAGGAGGGAGATCAGCTCCCTCCTATAGTCAAGTGGTTGCGGACATAAGCAAGGGAGTTGGATCGCATCGCTTCAAGAAACCAATGGAGGTGGTAACAGAGACTAAGAATACAGAAAAATGGGAAACTATCAGACCTCAAGGACAGGAAGAGAATCATGAGGAAGCTAGTAAGGAGAATAGCACAGAGGTTAGCAATCTGAAAGGTGCTCCTATGAGTACATTAGGGGTCTGTAAACCCAAGTCGACCACTATTCCTCAAGTCATTTTAAGTGACCCAGCGCTGCAGGTACATAGAGACCACATGTCGGAATATGTTGTTATCTATAAATTTATGGGGATTTGGCCGACGGAGAAGGCTTTGCAAGCATGGATAAGGAACCACTAGAAACCAAAGGGGGAAATTGACCTTCACCTTGGGTCCAAGGGCTTCTTCACGGTGGTGTTCACAAGCTTAGAGGATAAAGACAGAGTGTTTGAGGGAGGACCCTATTTTTACGCTTCTGCAGGCCTTTATATGAGACCATGGGTAATGAACTTTGTCCCAGAACGAGAAACTTTCACCTCGGTGCCGGTATGGATAAGACTTTATTCCCTTCCTTTAGATTATTGGTTGTCGGAGTCTCTAAAGGCTATTGACAACAAGCTAGGGCATTTTATAAAGATCTCATATGCTACTTTAAGAGGCAAATACACTTCCTTCGCCCAGATATGTTTGGAAATGGACTTATCTAGGGCACTTCTGGATGCAATCATTTTAGAAGTGTATGACGAGGAATGGGTGCAGGTAGTGGACTATGAACACGTCCCATTTAGGTGCCGTAAGTGCCATGAACATAGGCACCTATACAGAGACTGCCCATTGAACAAGTTGGAGAGCAATATGAAAGCCACTACAGGCAAGGGTCCCAAAGGTTTTACTAAGGTTGGGGGTAAAGGGAAAGCAGGCAAGCGATACCAAAAGAAAATTAATGAAGACAGACAACCGAGTCACAATAGTTTCAAGATCTTAGAAAAAGAAGTCGAAAACAACGGGACAAACTAGGTTTCAAAGAATATTTCCACTGAGAAGGAAAGGGATACTAATATGGAGGATATACCATAAAACAACAAACAAAAGGATGATATTCGAGCATTATGGAGATCAGTAGGGACCACGAGACGACCCCAAGTGAGGCTGGAATGGAAGACCATGAATTATAGGAGATTCTAGAGAGGGAGAATTTAGATTTAGAAAAGTTTATGGAGCAGGGAATCACCAAAGGGGTAGACTCTCTACCAAAAGAGGAGTTTGACAGGGTTCAACAACTCTTACTGTGGAGATCACAAACGAAGTGTTCTGGAGTCAAAAGAAAACAAGAAAGCGAGGAGAATATGGGAGTGAAAACGATGGAGGATACACCAATGCATTCTTCCAAGAACCCAGGTAGGAAAAGAGGAAGAAAAACACAGAATGAGCTGCTAACGGAATGTGGGAAACTTATGATTAACTCAGGTAAGATGAGGGATCTTACCAGTTACTCCTTTACAAACCTTTCTTAATGAAGCTTACAATCTGGAACATTAGGGGTCTAGGAAGTAAAAGGAAACAAAGAACTCTTAGTAGTAGAATGAAAGAAGAAAAATCATATATGGTTTTTATTTAGGAAACAAAATGTTCGATGGACAAGATCAGAGAGATACACATCAAATGGTTAATCAAGTATGAGTATCTAGAGGTTAAAGCGGATAACTCAGCGGGTGGGATTCTTACTCTATGGGATCCTCAAAAACTTGGAATCTTGGATGTTGAAGCTTCTAGGAACTATCTATCGCTAGCGATTCAACCTTTGGGTGATAAGGAGATATACATGATCACTAACGTCTACGGTCCTCAAAAACTAGAAGATAAACTTAAGCTTCTCACCTCCCTTGAGAAGCTGAGAGAGAGATATCCTGATATGCCCTGGATTTTGGTTGGGGATTTCAATATGATCAGATCTCTTACAGAGAAAAAAAGCGGTACCATAAACTAGACAGAGATTCCATTGCCTTTCAAAACTTCATGAATAACATGGGGCTAGTGGACACTGAAACAGTAAATGGCACTTTTACTTGGAATAATAAGAGGGGAGGGGCTTCTCAAGTCGCCTCTAAACTAGATAGATTCATAATTTTAGAGGACCTTCTTCTCATAGGCCTTGATATGTCAGATTTAATCCTTCCCTTCGGAGGCTCGGACCACTGGCCTGTCCAGCTTGAAGCTACTTTCATGGGTACACCGAGGAACAGACCTTTTAGGTTTGAAAATGTCTAGTTCTCTCACCCTGACTTCACTAGCAATATTGACAAATGGTGGGCGGAAGATATGCCCGTTCAAGGGACTAAATTGTTCATGTTGCAGCAGAGACTTAAACACATCAAATCTAGGCTTAAAGATTGGAAGAAAAAAGAGTTTGGTAATATTTTTAAAGCCAAAAGAGAAGTTGAGCAGAAACTCCAGGAGATTAATCAAATCATCATCTCAGAAGGTTTTACCGAGGAATGGAAAATTCAGGCTGACTCTCTTTACAACAAATGGGATGATCGGTGCATGCAAGTGGAGATTTTCTGGAGACAGAAATTGAGGGTGCGGTGGATTAGAGAAGGAGAAAGAAACACATAGTTTTTTCATAGATCAACCTTGAATCACAGATTTCATAACATAATTTCAAAACTTAAAGATTCTCAAGGGAAAGAGCTCATCTCTTACAAAGAAATGGAATCTGTCCTAGTTCAACACTTCCTTAGCATAGCAGAGGAGCCTCTCATCGACAGATCTCGGTTCATTAACAAATTCACCAAGTTCATTCATAATCTTGTAACCAGGGAAGACAACCACAATCTTAACAGGCCAGTGTCTGAAGAGGAGGTTAGTGAAGTTATCAATGAGATGCAAAATGGGAAAGCTCCTGGCCCTGATGGCTTCAATGTGGACTTCTTCAAAGCTTGCCGGAAAACAGTCAAACAAGATATCATTGATGTTGTTGAAGACTCTAGAAGATCCAACACTGTTTTGAAAGCTCTTAATGCCTCTTTCATAGCTTTGATTCCAAAGCAGTGAAAAGCTATGACATCAGACATGTTTAGACCCATAGCCTTATGTAATGTGGTGTACAAAATTATTTTTAAAGTGATCGCTAACAGACTCAACCTGCTCTCGTCTCAGAGGAGAAAACTGGATTTGTGGAAGGAAGACAGATTCTTAACAACATCATACAAGCTCACGAGGTGGTACACTCTCTTAAGAGCAATAAGCAAGCTGGTATGATCATGCAGCTTGACCTAGCGAAAGCTTATGATAAGCTAAGCTAGTCTTACATCAGGGCAGTGCTAAGAGCTTATGGCTTCGACCACAATTGGATAAGATGGGTTATGGCCCTTGTATCCACGACCAACTTCTCCATTCTACTTAACGACTCTCCCTCTAGAACCTTTATGCCTTCTAGGGGTCTCAGACAAGGGGATCCGCTCTCCCCCTTCCTCTTTGTTCTCATGATGGAAGGGCTAGGCAGAGCGATCAAAATGGAAAATTCTGAAGGAAGAATCCAGGGTCTGAAACTTACCCCGGATGGTGCTTCTTCTACTCATCAACAATTTGTTGATGACACAATGCTGCAGGGCATTCCTACGGTCAAGGAAGCCAGAGCTTTCAAAGAAATCCTGAACGACTTTGCATTGGCCGCTGGTAAGCCTTGAAAAATCAAAGGTGTTCTTTTTTAACACTGACATTGCTATTCAGAGGAACCTCACCAGAATTCTTGGGTTTCAAAGGGATCAATTACCTTCCAAGTACCTTGGAATGCCTCTTATTGACAAACCTCTAAGCAAGGGAGTGTGGGAGCCGGTAACTAATAAACTTCAGGACAAAGTCAGGAAATGGACCTGCAGGTCTCTGAATTTGGCAGGCGTCTTGTGCTTACAAAAGCTATTCTACAGGCTATACCCTTTTTCATGTTTTCATCTCTTCCTGCTCCTAAAGGAGTTATGAAACAAATCATGAGTATTCAACGAGATTTTCTTTGGGGCAAATGGAAAGAGAAAAAGAAGTGGGCTTTGGTAGCTTGGGACAAGCTCTGCAAACCTAAGGCCCATGGTGCTTTGGTGCTTCATGACCTTGAAATCCTCAGCAGAGTTTCAGGAGCCAAACTTTGGTGGAGGTGGCTCAAGGAATTAGCCACCCCTTGGGCCAAGCTTTGGACGCAGAAAAATGCAAATAATTGGCAGGAGAGGGATCATATCCGAATGTCAGGGCTCATCAAAGGCTCCCACATTTGGAACCTTGCTTGGGAGAATAGAGCCATTGTCCAGCAGCATAGTTTCTGGGAGATCCGAGCTGGGAACCTTGCACGGTTTTGGGAGGATAACTTATTTAGGGAAGAATTAACCGCTCTCAAAAATGATACTGACAACAAAGGTTTACTTATGGTAAGTGACTTTTGGGATCATGTAAGGGACAATGGTAAATGGAGAATGTGGAAGGATCTTGGTTATAGTGAAGAGAGTCCTTTGAAGGCCCAGGCGGATTCTCTTGCTCTTGACTTGGAGCAGAGGAAGATTTTGGTGTCATCCTTGTCTGACCAACTGAGATGGGGTCGAAACACCAAAGGCACCTTTAACCTCAAAGAAGCTAAACACATGGCCCTAGGTTTTGATTATCCAAACCCTGATCAGGTTTGGAATGACCTTTGGTAGAACTCGCAATAGATGAAAATCAAGTTGTTTATGTGGTTGGTTCACCAAAAGAAAATTCTCACCTGGGAGAATCTTTCGAAAAGGGGCTTTGTTGGCCCATCCAAATGCCATCTATGTGGCTTACAGGAGGAGACGATGGAACATTTTCTAAACCTCTGCCCCTTCACCCCTACCTTATGGGATTGGGCGACCTCAGTCTTTAGGCAAACTGACAGGGACAAACTCAGCGTCACCAACACTTAGAAGAATTGGAGAAAAGACTTCTCAGGTAATGAAATCATTAACAAGGCTTGGAACCTGGTTCTAGGCTTTATTATCTGGGATGTATGGAAAGAACGCAATGGTAGGATTTTCAAGAACAAAACAGGCTCAACCCAGAACATCATTGTCCAAATTTTACGATAGCTCAAAGATACAGTAGGAGCCCTTATGTGGAAAATTCCTGAGGACCCTCCTTCGCCCTAGGATGCTCGCATACTATTGTAGTTAGGTCTCCATTCTATGGTTTCCCAAGGCATTGTCAAGGGGGTGAGCAAAACAACTATTGGTAAAGATATCTGGCAGCCTCCTCCTCATGGTTTTTTGAAAATCAATATAGATGGGGCCTCTACGGGCAACCCAGGGATCGCTGGATTTGGCAGTGTCATAAGAGATGAGTAGGGGCGCATAAAAGATATCTTTCACAGTCATTTGGGGACTACCACTAATAATATGGGGGAGCTCATGGCCTTAGAGAAGTGCCTGGAAATCCTGATGGAGTCAAATTTACACAACGCCATCATTGACGCTAACTCTGAATTGGTCATTAATGCAGCCAAGAAAATGTGTAATGGAACGACACCTGGAAAAGTGTTGAAACATTGGAGGCTCTCACAGGTCTTTCAGCATATTCATTCCCACTTGCGAACCCTGAGAACCGTCAGCTTCGTTCATGTGCGAAGAAAAGCCAATATGTTAGTTGATCGTCTGGTGAATGAAGGAGTGCTATGTAAGGAAAGCTATATTCGGTACGACTGGGATTCTATACCCTCTAGTAAACTGCGTGATGATTGTCAATGACAGGCAACCAAAGACATGGCATACTTCCAGACCATGAATAATGAGCAGGAGGAAGACTAGCGGAAGTAGGAGAGAGCGGAAGTCCTTGAGCCTGGTTGAAGTGTCGCAGTAAATCCTAACCGTCGATCCCACAATCAATGCTTACGTCATAGCTAACTACGGGGGATGAGTATTTGGTAAACAACGTGCTAGTTGAAGGGCTGCAGGCCATAGGTTTTGATGGCCTTCATTATCGAATGGATATCAGGTTTTAAAATGGTCAGAGGTTAAGTCTAAGAGCAGACCTGAAGTTTTATAGACCAATGGTTTATAATCTATATCGGCTCCGTGAAGCGGGTAAGTGTTGTGCAAGTTTCTGATGTGATATCATTGAGGACTGTCAAATCAAATGGGTTTTGATCGAATGGATATCAGGTTTTAAAATGGTCGGAGGTTAAGTCTAAGAGCAAACTCGAAGTTTTATAGATCAATGGTTTATAATCTATATCGGCTCCGTGAAGCGGGTAAGTGTCGCGCAAGTTTCCGATGCGATATCATTGAGGATTGTCGGATCAATTGGGTTTTGATCGAATGGATATCGGGTTTTAAAATGGTTGGAGGTTAAGTCTAAGAGCGGACCCGAAGTTTTATAGACCAATGGTTTATAATCTATATCAGCGCCGTGAAGCGGGTAAGTGTCGCACAAGTTTCTGATGCGATATCTTTGAACACCGTCGGATCATTTGGGTTCTTATCGAATGGATATCGGGTTTTAAAATGGTCGGAGGTTTTGTGTGTGTAAGGTTTTGGGTTTTGTTGACCTTGTTGTTTGTTAATCATCAACGGGTTTGTCTTTTGTTGGTCTTTACAATTGTAAAGACGTGTACCATATGTAATCTTCTTCTTTTTTCGTTAATTGAAGGCTCCACTCTTACTTGATAAAAAATAAATAAAAAATCATTAATAAAAATAATAAAAAAATTAGTGATCATAAAGAGAATTATTTCTCTTATATTTGAATGATTTTTATGTTTTTTTAATGATCATGAATATATATTTTTAAGCTTTAAAAAAACACAAAAAGCAATGGGAAAGTATCTCAATTTCATTTTTGACTTATATTTTTGTTTCAAATTGGATGTTTTGTGATTCATGATATAAGTCAAAATCTTGCTGAGAAATCACATAAAAAATTAAGGGTCGGTCTTTTTCGAATCTCTATCTAGGTTTATCATCAAGACGAAGATGAGGAGCAAGATCCACATACCACTAATTTATACGAGAGATGCAACGGTAAATTTCCAATAATAAAAAAATATAAATAAAAAGATCCACATAATTTTATTATTATTATTTATTAGCTATATTTGGATTTAATTTTAATTTGTTTAATTTCTATTTTCAATTATAATAAACTCTAACAATTTCTAATATTTTATTATATAAGTTTTTTAGATTCAAATATCTTATCAATTCAAATTATATTAAATAAATAATGATTTACTAAAAGTTATATCTATCTAAAAAGGAATTTTTTATCATACTAATATTATTAATAAAACCTAATGTTGAAATGTGAAATGTGGCAACTAGAATATTCCAATTTAATTTGTCCTTGAATTAAATTGTGAATTAAAATCAAATTTAGTCTCAACAACTACTTGGAAATAATTAATTAATTATTTCTAAATTATTTAGTTGGATAAATTCAAGTTAGAAGTCTTTCTGAAGTCATGTAAGAGTTACTCCTTAAATTAAGAAGATAAGATTGAGTTATATTTGAGTTGTAATTAGTTAACTCAGTTTACTGAGTTAAGTCCAGTTAAATTAGTTCCAAACTGTTTGAGGAACTAATAAAGAGTTAACAGTCAGTTGATGCATGCATGCACTCAACTAGTGTACTCCAGTTAACTGAAGATTCCCTCATAAGAAACTCATGCATGTCTATTCTGAGAAAGACCCAGTTGAGCTAAATGTCAAGGACAGTGCACTATTAGTTGCATGTGTTTTCTTATAAAGAAAACTCATGCATGCAATCAATGAATCATTCCTTGAGGATTGCACAATTCTGACAGTGTGTGAGAGAGTGTTCCACTTGGTTGAAGGAGAATCATCCCAGAGGAACAACGCAAGGAAATAGGAGCTTGGAGGGCAGAGAGGAAGGCTGGAGAGCAGCCAAGATTGCCTGTGAGCATCTGTGAGGATTGTACTGAGAGTTGGCTAGTTGTGAGAGCTAAGGCTTTGTATAATTCCTATGTATTTCCACCTTGTATGATAATACAGATAGTGGGGTTTTTAGCTGAGGCTTTCCCCAAAGTATTTTCATGTGTATTGTGCGATTGATTCTTCTTCTTCTGGTTATATTGTTCAGCTCGATCTTTAAGCTTTTGCAAATTGATAGTAGAAGTAGGTTATAGTATTCCGCTATGATTTATATTGCATTATCGGGTTAACCTACATCAAATTTTCTGCATGGTATGAGAGCCAGGTTTTGTAGAGAATTTCTACACCTAATAAAATTATAACTATCTAATAAATTCAAATTATATTAAATATAAATAATGATTTACTAAAAGTTATATATATCTGTCAGGCCAGGCAGTAACTCCAATAGGCAGTAAAACTGATTCAATAAATTTCATTAGGTATGCTATTGTTATATACAAAAGGGTGTGACTGCTCAGTTCATCTCCTGATGACTGTTCACATTCCTAATTTAACTATTTACATAAATTCACCCAATCGTGAGGATTAGGTGTCAACATTCCCCCCTTAATCTGAAGGGATGTTGGTGAGTCCAAGCATTGTTTTGAATATCTCAAGCTTTTCTCTTCCAAGCGCTTTGGTGAAGATGTCTGCAATTTGTTCATTTGTGGAACAATGACGGAGATGGATTGTTTTGGCCTCAACATGATGTCGGATAAGATGATATTTAGTATTGATGTGCTTTGTTCGATCATGGAACTTTGGGTTCTTGGCCAACTTTATTGCAGAGGTGTTGTCAATCATGGGTGGAGTTGATTGTACTTGTTTTACCTGCAAATCTTCAAGAATTTTCCTGAGCCACACAATTTCTTTTGTTGCTTCAGTTGCTGCCACGTATTCTGCTTCTGTTGTGGAATCTGCTGGCACTGATTGTTTGCGTGATCTCCAGGAGACAGCTCCTGATCCAAGACTCATAGCATATCCTGAAGTAGATACCCCAGTTTCTTTGTCTCCATCGAAGTCTGAATCAGAGTATCCGATCAAACTAAAGTCATCCACCTGTGTGTACTTGATTCCAAAGTCCTGAGTTCCCTTCAAGTACTTTAGAACTCTTTTTGCAGCAGACCAATGTCTCTCACAAGGCTTTTGCATAAACCTGGAGAGGATTCCAACAGCAAATGAAATGTCTAGTCTGGTAGTAGTAAGGTAGTTGAGACTTCTTAAAAGTTGTCTATACTTTGTTGCATCCTCAAATTCCTTTCCTTCAATAGATGTGAGCTTTAAGTTTTGTTCCATTGGAGTAGTAAGAGGATTGCACTCTATCATGCCATATCTGTTTAACAAATCTCCAATGTATTTCTTTTGAGAAAGAAATATGGACTTTGGATGTTGGGTTACTTCAATGCCAAGATAGTAATGAACATAGCCCAAATCAGTCATTTCAAAACTTTTCCCCAATTCCTTCTTTATGGATGCAATGTAGCTTTCAATGTTCCCTGTCATTAAAAGATCATCTACATATACCACAAGATATACAACTGTTTTGCCAAATTTCTTGACAAATAAAGTTGCATCATCAAGATCAAAATGATTGAAGTTGAGTTTCAGAAGATGCTCTGTTAGTTTTTCATACCAGGCTCGCGGTGCTTGTTTGAGGCCATACAAGGACTTCACAAGTTTGCATACTTTATGTACATGTCCTTTCACAGCAAATCCTTCAGGCTGGGACATAAAAACATTCTCTTCTAGATCTCCATTCAAGAAGGTAGTTTTTACATCCATTTGATGGACTTTCCAACCGTTCTGAGCTGCTAGTGCAAAGAGTGTCTGGATGGTGGCACATTTTGCCGTGGGGGCAAAAGTTTCCTCATAATCGACCCCTTCCTTCTGTGCAAAACCTTTTTCAACAAGCCTAGCTTTGTGCTTGTCAAGTGAGCCATCAGCTTTGCACTTGTTCTTGTAGACCCACTTGCAGCCAATTGGTTTGGTTCCAAATGGAGGATCAACCAGCTTCCAAGTGCCGTTCTTTATGAGGGCATCATACCCCTTTTGCATTGCTTCTTTCCATTCATCATGAGAAGCATCTTCTTTAAAGGAAGCTGGTTCAAAATCTGTAGACAAGTTCAATTCACAATCATAAGAAACATCCATATCAACAGGTGAATTAGAGTCATCTACATCACCTCCATTTTGCCGGTTTGAATTTCTGGTTCCTGTTTTTCCAATTTCATCAGGATGAACACTTTCAAGTGTCTTTGTCAGCCACTTTGGGGGACCTTTTTGAGATGGTCCAGGCTACTTTGTTGATTGAGTTGGGACTGAATCAAGATTGAGTCTCCCAATTCTATCAATTACATCACTTAAAGCATCATCCGTTGTTGGAGTTTCATTCGGGGGAGAGTGTTCTTCAGAAGAAGATTCCACATGTTGATCTAGAATAGGAACCCCCCCTTCAAGATGTGGAATCTGATTATCAACTTCTTGAAATGATTTCGTTTTTGGGAATCTATCCAAGTGATCAAGTTGCCACTCAACAACATTGTCAGATTTGGATGATTCAAGAAAAATTACATCTCTAGATACAACAAAATTTTTATTTACTTCATCATAGAGACGGTATGCTTTGGAGGTGTTTGAATACCCCAAGAAGATACACTTACGACTTCTAGCACCAAGTTTGTTTCTATGTACCTTTGGTATCAAAGCATAACAGGTGGAACCAAAAACCCTGAGATGTTTTACCGAAGGAACATGTCCATACCACAATTCATAAGGAGTCTTGTTTCTTATAGCATTAGATGGACATCTATTCTTTATATATGCAGCACATAGAACAGCATCAGCCCAAAACATTATCTTTACATTTTTGAAGAAAAGCATGGATCCTACCATATTCAAGATTGTTCTATTCATTCTTTCAGCTACACCATTCTGTTGGGGATTATAAGGCACATTTGTTTGATGTTTGATCCCATGTTGGCGAAGATAGTTTTCAAATTCATTTGATGTATATTCTTTTCCATTATCAGTGCGAATAGACCCAATATGAGATTGTGCATCATTTTCAATCCATTTATGAAAATTCTTGAATGTTTGGAAAGCATCAGATTTGTTCTTCAATAAATAAACCCAACACATTCTGGTGTAGTCATCAATATACGTCATGATATATTTATTTCCATTTGCAGAAGAAACAAGCATTAGACCACATAAATATGAATGAATGAGTTCAAGTTTCCTATGTGCTCTTGAATGTGAATCATGAAAAGACTGTTTTCTATGATTTCCTAGAATGCAAGCATCACATTGCTTAAATTTTCTAGGAATTGTAGGCAAACCAGCAACACCATTTTTCTTCAATAACCGGAGACTGTCATAGTTCAAGTGTCCAAATCTAGCATGCCATAATAAACTTTATGGAAGTGTACCTTCTTCATGATGAGAAATATATGAGAAATGTTGTGCATGAGCAGAGGTTCCTTGCAGTTTGAGAAGCCTTTCTTCTTCTATTCCCCTCATGACAAGTGAGTGGTCAAATGCTTTTCTTACCTCAAGCTTGCCATCAAACATATGAATGGAGTGACCTTGCTGGCGGATGTGGATCAAGGACAACAAGTTTCTCTTGAGTTGTGGGAGATATAGAACATGATCCAAAAGAAAGTCTGGAAGACCAAACAGTTTAAGCCTGATTGTGCCAAGCCCTGATGGCTTGAATTTTGATTGATTCTCAAAGTATATTGCTCCATCAACATTGTCAGTGAAATCTTCAAAAAATCTTTTCTATGAGTCATGTGACAGGTTGCTTCTGAATCAAGCAACCAATCATTTTTCCAAGAAGCAAGTGAAGCATTAAACAAATCTTCATTTACTCCAATGTTACATTGTGCCTCAATATAGTGAGCGGATTCAGGTGCTTTACCTTTGTCTGTATCATCAGTTTTACCTTTCTGTTGGTTTCTTTTCTGCTCAATTTTGTCCCATGGTAGCTTGCATGTAGAGGCATCATGTGATCCATTTCTTTTGCAGCGAATGCAATGCAGATATGCCTTTTCTCCTTGAGAATGTCTGCCCCCCTGCCTCTGAAATATCTTCCTCTTCCTCTTCGTCCACCTCTTCCTCTTGTAGAATCTTGAGTAGGATGCTTTTCTTTATGAGCAAGGCACACAGTCTCTTCAGAAGACTCAGGGGTTGTCTTCTTTCCAAAAGCTTTCTCTCTTTCAGCAAACTTTTTCACAAGAGAGTCAAAGGTTATATCTTTGAGATTTCCATTTGCTTGCAAAGACTCAAGATAATTGGAGTAAGTAGGATAAAGTGCCTTGAGAAAAGCAATAAGAGGGATATCCAACTCAACCTTAGTGGATTTGATATCATGCATTATAGAATTTACTTCAGATGCAAGAGCAAGAGGATCATTATTTTACAGTTCAAGAGTGAAGAGTTTAATCATGAGTTGGACAACTTCAAGTGCAAAATGTGAGTCATAGAGTTCTTTCAGCTTTTGTAGGGCTTCAAAGGCAATTGAATATGACGAAATATGGCGACTCACCTCTTCATTTACAGATGCTGCGATTAATGCATAAGCTTTGTTGTTCTTGTTTTCCCAAATGAAGAGCTCTTTGTCTGAGGTAGGTTGTACTGGGTCATTGTCTCGTTCTCCGACACACACTCCTTTCCACAACTCATTGAAGATGAGGGTGTGTTTTATCATCCGGGACCATTCAGGATAGTTCTCCTTGCCAGTGAGAACTATTCCTACCATGGAGATGATTGAATGCATTCTGTAAGAAAAAATTACTTCTGCCGATAGAAAACAATATATATGTTTCTGAGAGATTGAATTCAGATATTCCACAGTGTTCATTATTCTTATTTGTCGACGTTTCGAGCCTAGACCAAGACTCATCATCAGGACTGATATACAGAGAAGAGAAAAGCCAGTGATAAATATGGTGAAGGAGGGCTGTTGAGTTGATAAGCCGACCTTTTAAAATTTTTGTCCTATTTTTATTTTTATTTATAATTATTAATTAATTAATATATATATATTATATATATGTTATACCTTCCACTTCTCAAATATATATGCTATACCTTCCATATACCATATAACATATCGCCATAAAAAAACTTAATGAATTTCAGGTTCACTTTTATTCCATTCAAAATAATATATTATCACTCCATATAATATATTATTATTCTTACACACATGAAATATCGCACCAATCTGAACAGTAATTTAAAACTGCGCTGGTATCCAAACAAAATCACCAGATACCATATACCATGGCTTGTAATGGACTTATTTCAGGCAGCATTCGGACTTATATAACCAGCGTTGAAAACTTATGGGATCTTAGCCTCTAAGATTGGATTAGTAATTATGGAGAATACCTCTGCGTATGATGTAGAAGATAATCAAAGAATTCAAGAATTAGTCGATAAAGTAAAATTGGCTATGCAAAAGTTAGAGAACTCTTCCTTCTTTCGAGATATTATGCAACAGATGCGATACCCGGAACTGGTCGCACAAATAAAAAGGGTAATAGCCGCAGACCCACAGTATTCACAACTGGTTCTATACCGTTGGAAGGATGGAGCGTGGACCCGAGTGCCAAGAAGTGGAAATATGCCACACGCATTTAGCATTTGCTATTTTATGAAGAGACCTGGGCTCATCACGCTTCCGCTTAGTCTCACACACCATTCACTATCTGAATACACAGTCAATTCAAGCGTTCAATGTAACACCGCACAGTCAATTCAAGCGTTCATATCACACCGCAACTCATAAATATGATACCAATCGATCTGGACGTTAACCAAGCAACAAGGAGGAGCGGTCAAACGCCATACAAAATGTAGTAAAACGCAATACCAGTTCACCGAAAAGCGTTTGTCAGCCTTTCGCTCTGGACAGAGGCGTTCTTCAAAAAACGCAGACGCACCAAGTAATCATTCACCAAAGTAATCCTTCAGAGGACAGAGGCGTTGAGGCAATGAATCACAACGCAGAGGACAGAGGCGTTGAGGACAGTGCTCAGGTCAGAACGACAGAGGACAACGCTCAGTGGACAGTGCTCAGACCAGCGTACAACCCACAGTAGCAAAAATGAAGGGAGTTACAACTATTTTGAGAACTGGCTCTGATACCATGTCAGGCCAGGCAGTAACTCCAATATGCAGTAAAACTGGTTCAATACATTTCATTAGGTATGCTATTGTTATATACAAAAGGGTGTGACTGCTCAGTTCATCTCCTGATGACTGTTCACATTCCTAATTTAACTATTTACATAAATTCACCCAATCGTGAGGATTAGGTGTCAACAATATCTAAAAAGGATTTTTTTTTTATAATAGTAATATTATTAATAAAACTAATAAAATTATAGCTATCTAATAATAAGAAAGGAAAAATATATCATAATAATATAATTCCAACCCTAATTCTCTTTGGTTAGACGAAGACCTTACACTGGCTAGTCGGTATAAAAGGAGCTCTGAAGACCTTGGGGAGAATTTGTTTGGGTCAGAGCTAGTCAAGCTCTGTAGTGCTCAGGATCTCATAATTTGCAATGGTCTAAAGAAGTGGCCCAATTCTAGCCAGATGACCTGCATCCTTGGGCTTGGTAGCAGCAAGGTAGACTATGTTATTTCCGATCTGCCTTTATACAACAAAACAATAAATTTTGACATCTTAAACGACCACGAGCCTAACTTTGATCATAGGCCTTTACTTATAACTCTCAACTTAGCCATGCATAGAGATCCCATAGAAGATAATCCTTATAGCCAAAAGAACTTAATCTTTGATAGAAATAAAAACGATCTCTTTCTAAATGAATTAAAAATTAATTTGCTTCCTTTATCTAGTATAGACAACATAGAAGACCTCTATCATAATTTTACTACAACTCTCTCATATTCTATTAACAAGTTCTCAATTGAAGTTTCAAGTAATAAAAGAAATAGCAAAACCAACCCATGGTATGACAAAGATTGTAAAAGTGCGAGGAGAGCAATTAAGGAAGATGTCGATGAATCTCTTAAAATTAGCAAGATAAAAATATACAAAGCCCTAACTAAAAGGAACAAAAAGGCAGTATATTCGTAAAAGACAAGAGAATCTCTTACACCTCTCTAAGGTAGCTCCTAAGAAATTCTGGAGGCAGATCTAACTAGGAAAACTAAAGATAATAATAAAATTGCTTCACACGACTGGAATTCCTATCTTAAAAAGCTTTATGAATCTCCAAATGTCATGGATAACTTTGAAACCATGCTCACAACGAAATAATTTTTCTCATTAGAAGACATTGATTTTGGGGTTAAACACCTGGAAAATGGGAAAGGTAAGGACATTGAAGGTTACCAGGCGGAAATCTTAAAAATTGGAGGCCCTGTCCTCATCCCCCGCATCCACAAGCTTTTCAATCAAGCGATCAAGCAGGGGTTCCCTAAACCGTGGACTCAGAGCCTCATTATCCCTATTTTTAAAAGTGGAGATACAAATAACCCCTCTAACTATCGGACAATTATGATCAACCCTCACTTAGCCAAGTTATATGGTATTATTTTGGAAAAGAAGTTGATCATATGGCATGAAAGTGAAGGTAAGCAGGCTAAAGGCCAAGCGGGTTTTAGAAGGCAACACTTAACAACAGACCACCTCGTTACGCTTAAGATCATTGTGGAGGAATGCCACAATGACAAATCCAATCTCTTTTGTTGCTTTGTCGACTTTAGAAAGGCTTTTGATACGATTCCTTTAAACAACCTATGGAATAGATTAGAGGAGCTAAAGGTTCCTTTCGAGTTGAGAGCTGTCGCTATAAGGTTATATGCAAATGTAATTGCCAAGTTAAAGAGCAATGAGGCGTTGTCGAAAGATTTTAAGTGTAATATCGGAGTTAAACAAGGTTGCCCCCTCTCCCCTACCCTATTTGGCATTTACATCGACATGCTAGAAGGTTGTTTAGAGGAAGCAGGTTGTGCTAGCACGATCTTAGTTGGGATAGTCATCATCCCTCTTCTCTATGCTGACGATATTGTTCTTCTCGCAAGGTGCCCATCTGATCTTGATAAGCAACTTAGACTTCTTAAGGATTTCTGCTCTACCATTGGTATGACTGTTAACATTGACAAAACAAAAGTTATGATTATCAAATCCAAGAAGGACACTTACACTAATTTTATGTATGACAATAGTAACTTGGAGGAAGTGTCTTCTTGTAAGTACCTAGGAATTGATATTCAACACAAGCTCAACTAGAACTATAGCATTGAGAAAAGGATTAATGGGGGGTGGAAAGCTTATTTTGGTCTTGAAAATAATTGTAAAATGACAAACCTCGTAATGTGGGATAGAAAGAAGTTCCTCTTTGAAACTTTAGTCACTCCTGTTATCTTACATGGATGTGAGGTTTGGGGTTGCAACATCTCCAGATAATCTTGGATAAAGATTGAGCAAATCCAGAAGCGTTTTATAACGTATAACCTCAAAATTAAAAGCAATACACCTTATCCTATTCTCCTTATAGAAGTGGGTCTTTCCCCTATCGAGAGCCTAGCTGTGACTAGACTTCTATTGTACAAGCACAAACTCAATAACATAGGAGACCATAGACTTCCTAAGCTAGCTTTAAATTCCAGCCAAAACCACCTAAGACTCAAACGAGGTTGGTATAAAGACACCAGGGCCTGGTTAAACCATTGGGAGATCGACAAGAATGTTGCATTGCAAAACATTAATAACATTAAAAATATTGTTACTTCTAAGTTCAAAGAAAACATGTGGTGTGAGAAAGACTTAGCAGCTAAAAGAAAATTAAGATATTATAAGGAGGTCATCAACCCCACCCTAGAAGATCAAAAGTATCTCTCTGTTTTAACTAGCTCAAAGAAGAAAATTAATATAGCCAAGATTAGAACGAACTCTCATGAACTCCATAGTGAAACGGGACGTTGGGCAGTTCCTAAAACACCATGGATGGAAAGGATCTACCATCTTTGTGAGAATATGAACATCGAGGATGAAAATCACTTCCTCTTAGAGTAACCCACGTACAACCACATTAGATCTCAGTTTCATAATTTTTGTTGCAATACTGACCTTCCTAGCCTTTTACGATGTCAAAATTATAGTGAACTCGGAAGGCTTCTCTCCAAGCTTTTTGAGCATATAAATAAAAGCTTAAATGAAACTAAATAATAATTCGTTTCTTTAGGTCCGAAACTTTGGTCTCATTGGATGTTAACCATCATCATCATCATCATCATCAATTAATAAAAACCAATACAATAATAAATAAAATTAAAACAAATAAAAGAAAAGAGATCTTAAAACCCACACACACCAACCATGAAAGGAGAAGGAAATAAAGCAAGGGAGAAAAATCCAAGGGTTATGAACAAAAAGAAAGGATCCACAAACGGTTAAACTTCCATCTATCATAAACTCAAGACAATATACTTATCATATAAAAAAAAATTAGAAAATGCTAATTTCACTAATAAGATATATTGGATTTGATAGACGAATAGCTAATTTTGAAATTAGTTTATCAAAATATAGTTTTGAAATATGTTATATTGTCCTTTATTCGTGCGCAATGAGTTAGCATCATCAAATGTAATATAAACTAGTTAATATTTGTATCATTAATTTTCACCAATCATGAAACTTAAAATAGGTTAAGCATACACTAGGAATACATACGTCCTTTAAGCATTTAAAAACACATGATTAAGGGCCTGGTGGATTCATTATAAGTTATATTACACTATCTCTCTTCTTCTTGATGATACAAGATAATATATTTTCATTTTGCAATATTGGTAAGAAGTAGTTGTAATATTATATAAAAAAAAAAAAAAAAAATTATCATTATTTTGAGTTTTTATTTTTATTATTTATGTATTGGGTATTTGTTAACTATCTAATAATTAACTAATTAAGAGAAATATTTTTCAATTTAACAAAGTGCAATTTTTAAAAATATTTTTATTTTTTACAATTTATTTTATTAGTATTTATCTCTCAAGGGATTGATTGTCAATTTGTACATGTTATTGTCCAATGCTTCAAATAACGAGCCAAGATTACATGAGTCATATCAAATTTTGTTTTTATTTTTATTGCATTCCATAATTGAGTGAGACATCTCATAATTAAATAATTGATACATTTCTTTATTCAAAAGTAACAAAACAATTTTTATATTAATTAAAAATCCAAGAGTACATGGGTCACATCAGTTTTATTGTTTATTGTTTTTATTGGATTCCATAATTGAATGAAACATTACATAATTAAGTATTGATAATGTAGTAAAATATTTTTTATATTAATTAAAGATCCAAGAGTACATGGGTCACATCAGAGTTTGTTTTTGTTGTTGTTTTTATTGCATTCTATAATTGAGTGGGATATCTCATTAGTAAGTAATTCATACATTTCTTTATTCAAATGTGGCCAAATAATTTTTATATTAATTAAAAAAATAATATTATAATTAACATGAAAAATGTTTAATAATTTTATAATCTCCATAATAAATAAAATTTAAAATTAACATTTTATATTTTTAAATTTATATATTTATTATCACTAAATATGTTTACCATTCTATATTTACTTAATATAGTTATAGCATTTAATATTTCAAAAATCATCAAAAATAAACTATATACTACAAGTAACTATTTATAAATAATACATTGTATTATTTCTTAATTTTTAAAATTAAGCTGTATATTAAATGATAATTTTTAATATTCTAAAACATAAAACAAATTCTACCCAAATATATATTTTACAACTACATTTCAAAGCATAATTGTTAATTCTTTTAATATACCACAATAATGATCAAATAGTTTCACTATTATTTTAAAAGGCGCAGGGACAAGCTACTATGTAGCACTTGTTCAAATTAGATTGAGTTTAGGGTGAGATCAATCTTAATGTTGGATGGAAGAATGATATGTTTTCTTTTAGAATCTCATCACCAGGATTGTGTAAGGCTCAATTGAGTTTGGATGCCTCGTAGGACAATTTTGATTCTCCATAGGTGGCTCCCACCCTCAATCACTGCCCAAGAGATTTCAAACCCTTAACTTGTTAAAAATTAAACCCCTTCACAAACCAACTAATCTACACCTTATAGGTTATCATTAAAAAATATTTATTGAGCTGAGAGGCGTATTCTACAATCCAATATGAGGGAGATGTATAATTCCTTCCGTGCTCAACCTCAATTTGACACGTGTCCCTTTTAAAATAAAAATAAAATATTATGTAAATAAAAAACAATGTCAGATATAATGTAAAACAAATTCAATAGACTTTTTCTTTTATTATTATTTATATACAATGGTGAATTGTTCAAATAAGTAATTTAGGTGAGGCCCAAGATCAAACCTAGCAGCTCCCAATATATTGGGAATTTATGACTTAGTAAGAGTCGAGACTCCACAAGGGTGGGGGAATCTACTCCTTGAACATTGTCACAATGGGCTAAAAATGTCCCCCTTGGAATTTGAAACTAGACAAAGGGGATAACATCCCATTCTGCCAACCTTTTTAATTAAAATATTTATAAAACATAAATAATTCCACTCTCATTGTGCCCACTCTATTTGTTGTTGATATTACAACTCAGTATAAAGGACATGTGGTAAAAATATTTCACTATCACTCTTAACCATAAATAAAATATTTGAATGTCCAAGTTAAGTAACATAATTTTATATCAACTTTAGAGACAGATAAAGCAATTAAAAGTAAAATTAATCACATATGTTCACTTTTTCTTTTTTGTTTGTCAAGTTGTTTGTGATCATTCAGATTTGACCTGTGGCTTGAGAAACCGCGACCCAGGGGCATCTAATCCTTCAAAGTCACTTAAGGATCGCATCCGGCTTGGGCCACACCAGCGCTAAGTTGACTGCATTTTTTAGCACACCTCTTCTCCCTAGCACAGACACAACCAACCCTGTGAGGTTTGATCTTGGGTCACCTTACTAACGAGGCCCATCCTCAATCGGCTGTGTTAGTGGGAGTTGACCACATGTTTTCACTTTAGCGTGTGAGAAAAATGTATAATTTTACACCTTTTTTAAAACATTTTAGTATAGGACTTAAATAAACTATATATATAATGCTAAGCCTAGGCCAGAGCCAACTCATTTATTGGATTGAAAAGCGATCTACCTATTAGTGGATGCTATCACCACGATTTTACAAAGCTTAGTCTAGCATGGATGCCACGTTGGATAGTTTAATTTCCCTAAAAGTGGTTTCCATCCTCAACTCCTCTCCATGAGGTTTGAAACTCAAACTTGGTGACCATTGATATATTTCAATATCAACTCTCTCTTTATATATATATATATATATATATATATATATATATAGAGAGAGAGAGAGAGAGAGAGAGAGAGAGAGAGAATCATTTAAATATTCACCATACTAAAAAATAATCCTAGATCCATCTTAACTCTTGAACTACCAAGTGTTGAGAGGCTTCAGATCTTTTGAGGTGCAAACCTCTTTTAGAGTGAAAAGAGATTTTATTCCTCTCAACACTTGGTAGATTTAGAGTTTATATATATATATATATATATATATTCTTTTTACATAAGAATACATTGGAAAAAAACCAAAAAATAACCAACCGTAAATTGTCTATCTTACCTCAATCTTATTTTAATTAATAATTATATTATATTTTATTTTATTTTTAAAATTATATTTTATTTTTATGTAATTTGATCGAGTCAAAATGTTTAGATAAAATAACATGACATTACATTACAATATCTCTTCCATACTGAGCTAGAGAGTGCCTATTGGCACAAATATTTTAAAGTCCAAAGAAGTAATTAAAAGCAAAAATAATTAAATTAGTTTTAAGAGACAAACAAGTAATTGGTTCAATTCTTAATATAAAATGTTAGAAACCTTGAGCACTACTGAGAGGGGGCGGAAGGGTAAATCAATAATGTTTCTTATTACCAATTTTTACCAACTTAAAACTTCTCTATTGAATCATGCATAAATTAACTAAGAGCATATTACTAAATCATCACATGAGCACATAACCATGTAAGCACCTAAATCAAACATCCATGAGAGCAACAAGAAATAACACATCAATGCACAATCACATGAGGACACAAGATATCTGGTGGAAAACTCCTCTGGGACAAAAGTCACCCTTGTTGCTACTATGTTGCTCTAAATCGCTATTATGTCAAAAAATGCATTTTACATAGATTAGTTGACACCCATTAGCTGGGAGACTCGACCTCATATATAATTAGCTGACACCCATCAACTAGGAGACTCGATCCCAATGAATAACTAGGAAGTATCTTCTCACATGAATCTATAGACACCCATTCGTTGGAAGCCACCACAACCAACAAGCCTTACCTAGTCATCGCTGAACTATCCAACCACCATTGGATGGAGAAATTGCTCCCAATATATTACTGCCATGAAATCACTGCTCTAATTAACAAACACATGTTTATCGGAGGCCACTGCTCCTCCACTCTATGTGGACCTTGATTTCATACATTTTCAAATTGAATCCAAGGCACTTGCTCAACAAGACAACTCTGTAATGCAAATCTCAGCAGCAAGATAGACTCAACAGATCAAATCAAAACACCACAACAACATGCTCTCTGCTGAAGTAAAAAAGTGGCTCCAGTACATGCATCAAATTTGCAACAACACAAACATCCAGCCGCATAAACACATCTCATACTTAGCCATAACATGAAACCCTCAATCTATGGAAACATAAAACAACATGGAATTGTGCCATATGCACCATCAATCGTGCAAAAAAAATATTTTCTCTCCAAACAATCGTTGTTACACTAGCCACAAATTTGATATGCAAATCTAATATATTGCTTCAGAACTTTGCTACATGCTTCAGATCTGCTCACTACACTGCAATATACACTCATGCATTGAAGTATCTCTACTCTCTAGTATATCTAAAGCATTCTTCCTCTTCTACAACCTTCTCTCATTCACAATCACTGAAAACCAACCAGATCTCAGATCCAAAATGAAGTATATGTAATATGTTGGGCGAATTCCACTTTTGGACTAGGATCAAAGGTGCACAAAGTTGATGAAATCCAACCATAACCATCACTACTTGTGCACTAAAGGTGTTCACACCCATTGGAGGACTTACTTAACCAATTTCGACCTTATCTCATTAATTTGGAAGCTTATATGAATAACCAAGTCGAAATTCACTTGATGTGTGCGAGGAATGCGGAGGAAATTTTGTGAAAAGGCTTGACTGCATGCACAACAAGGCCAGATCTCAGCTACAACAACACACACTACACTGGATATTTTCAGTTGAATCCTTCTAGCTGCATGCATGAGCCTCCTTCCTAGTGACTAAGGTAAAGCATAAGAGAAAAACATAAACCTCCAACTCATAACCTCTGCCACTTGTTTGCTCATCTTCATCAGCTCTTGTACATGCCTCCAAACTTCTTCCAAGCTCTTTGACACCTTTGCAAGTGGGTTAAACATGTCTACCAAGTGCCACTACCAAGTTGACATAAAAGCCAACAAACAAGGGTTGACATGAATGCCAATGAGTCCTCTACTCTCCTCTAACACCTACACAAGCTGTAACAAATCTACACAAGTCGGTAGCACCTCTCCAACGTCATCATGAGCCCAAAATACTATTGCAACAAGTCATGAGCATAGCCCCAACATGAAGACCTAATCATGAAGGTCTAATCTGCCAAGCTCATCAACCATGTACCACACACACACTAACACTTGAGCAACCAGGCTCCATCACCTATAGATCTGTATATAAACCATGACAATGCCATCATGTAGATCACCATAAGATTGACATCAGTGCATCACAAGGGTGACATCAATGTGTCACGAGGCAAACACAAGGTTGAAATCAATGGCAACAATACCAACTATAACACATGCTACAAGGTTGACATCAATACCTCAGCTAGATCATCACAGTGTTGACATCAATACCTTAACTAGATCATCATAGGGTTGACATCAATGCTAACTTAAGCTAGCTGCAACCATGAAAACCATAATGCCAACAAAAAATTTATAGGTGGCATTTCAAAAATATAAATTATAATAAAAAAATTCAAGGTGGATCATAAATAAAATATTTCAGTAATTGTATTTAAAAGTATATCAATAACAAAATAACATTTGAACGTGGAGAATGTCATTCATAAATAAAATATTTCAATATTCATGTCAAGTAAAATATTTAAATGTCAACTATTTATATTATATATGGTTTAAAAAAAAACTATGTATATACTATATAAAACAATTTAAAAAAATGTTTTTGCATGGTTAAAACATTTCAAGTATTCTCATTATTATACATTTTGGCCATTTTCAAGTATATATTTTTAGTTCATTTTATCTTAAATTCATTGAGATTTGTTGGAATTGCAAGTTTAAATTGTTTAGTATACATAATCTAAATACTCATGAAGATTTTCAAGTTGTTGAATCCATTTACGCATTCAAAAATGCACTTATATATATATCTATGCCATGGATCTATTACGCACAGAGAGGGATGAAATCTTTTTAGGTGCAATTTTTTTTTCCAAATTTTACACTTTAAAAAAAAATTACACTTCAAAAAAATTGATCCCTCTAAATACTTATTAGATCTATGGTTAAGATGGATTTATACTTATAATTAAAAACTAAACAAAAATATCATTAAAATAAATAATTATAATGTAAATATACTCACCAATAATTATCCATTTTGTTGAATTTGTAACTATGATCAATCATCATAATGTATATTTGGCCACTTGATGTACTTGTATTGATTATTTGTAAAGCATACTTTAAATGTGAGGGTTAAAAGAAAACTTATTTTGAGTCAAAGTCCCATTGTGACTTTTAAAAGAAGAAAGTTTGATCTTTTGAATTGTAATTTTTGGCTCTAAAAGTTGTCAAGTCGACCTCCCTCCAAATCAAGTCGGCCGAGGGAAAAAAACACACCCTTTTGGCCAAGACATATCACTATATAAAGGCAACTTGACCTTCTCCACAAGGGAAATTTGCATCACTCCCTCAAGCAATTTTCTAGGCAAGAAAGTGAAGGACAAGGAATATGAAAAGAAGAACGAAATCATCCTCTCTTTCTCTCTCTCTCTCGGTGTGTGTCTCTCTCGCTGTAGTTCACATTTTCTAGGCAATTTCTATTGCAAGGGGCCAAAATTTTGCGCAGTTGCATGGGTTGAAATTTTGGGGCAATTGGCAATTGCAGGAAGGTCGAAATTATGGGTTAGGACAGGCAGAGCGAAATTCTAGATTAGATTGGGAGGCTTGACTTTGAGGGGTTGACCAGGTTTGACCATAGGTCTAGGTGTGTATCTTGTTGAACAAAAGAATTTCTATATTGAAAAGGTTGCTGGGTTTTTCCCTTTGGTGGGTTTTCCCAACGTAAATTTGTCTTTTCTTTATGCATTGTGATCTCTACTGTTCTATTGCTATTGCATGGTTGAATTTTTGAAGTACAATTTTTGAATGGTATATTGGAATAATTTAAAATAAGGTCTACATAAAAAATAATTAACAATATTTCAGAAATATTGTGCTATTCTGTATTACACTTAGAAAATTAACACGGTATTAGAGCCTTGGTGAAGGAAGGAATGTTGAGATCACCTTTGAAGAAACCCTAGTTTGAGATATCATTGTTGAAGTCCTCTTTGTTGATTTACATCCATGGCTTCCTCTATGAAATCTGAGAATAAGTTGGAAGGAGCCTCAAACTTGAAAACTTGGAAACTTAGAGTTGATATTATTCTTGCAAAGAACAAGGCCTTGGATATTATGACAGGGAATGTTGTGGAACTAGCAGATATTGTAGGAAAGGAGAAGTTTAAGGAATATGTTCTAAATTCCATGAGCATTATTGTAGACTCCATTAGATATCATCTAATCCCTTATATTACAAAACTAGATACTTCTAAGAAGATGTATAGTGCCATAACAAATCTATTTACTATCAAGAATGTGGGTCAAGTCATAAGCTTGAAGGTGGGCTAATTTTCCATGTTTTTTCCAAAAAAAGAATTCACAAATTTAATTTAATTTTTTATTTATTTATTTTTAAATGATTCACCCAAAATTTATAATACACCATTATTTTACCTTAAAAATCCCCAAAATATTATATCGAATAATATGAAATCATTGGAAATCTAAATATTTCTACAAAAATATACCAATTTTTTTACAATTTGCATATTAAGGACTAGTAAGATTCGCCAAGGTTTCTAAACTTTAAGATAAACTTCCATCCTTAAAATTTTCCTTGCTTCAAACCCAAACTTTTTAGCGTGAGATATCTCATTCTAAATACCATCGGATTTGATACCAAGCAAAACGGTATATTACCATCGATGATACTCTTTATCATTATATTTTGACGATAAGATATTGTCAATCTTATCTTTTGATGATGTTTAATCTACGAAGAAGCCGAAAAGACCTGAATGATTGTCATGCTGGAGCATGTGGCAGTCATATGTCTGGCTATGCTACAAGACAAAAAATCCAGTGTTGGTTATTTTTGGCCCACCTTGTCCAAAGAATGCATCTCAATGGTTTAAAAATGTCATACTTGCTAGATATATAATTATAAAATGCACGATCCACTTGCTACTTTACATCCAGTAGTTTCCATTGGCCCCTTTTCCAATTGGGGCATTGATTTCATGACATGTAACCCTCACTCAGTTTGGGTGGGGGGGGGGGGCATTATTGTATTATCATTAGAGTCGATTATTTCATGAAATGGGACGAGGTGATGCCTAAATTTGATAACAATGGTAAAAATTCTATGTTATTCACATTCAATCACATTATCACTAGATTTGATGTGCCTAAAGCCATTGTTACTAACCATGGCACACATTTTCAAAACTACATGATGACCGGATTAACTACTAAGTTGTGTCTATGTTACAATAACTCAACTCCCTACTACCCACAGGCAAATGGCCAGGTTGAAACTGCTAACAAAGTTTTGAAAACTATGCTTCAACAAATTATAGGAATTCACTAATTGAATTGGCATGCCATTATTTTTTCGACATTATGGGCATAACATACCTCAGTGAAAATAATAACTGGATTTACACCCTTTCAACTTGTTTATGGTTTGGAAGTTGTTTTACCCATTGAATGCAAAATACCATCTTTGAAACTAGCCATTGAACTTCTCCCTGCTACTTCTACCAAGGAAGAATGTTTTTTGTACTTAACACATTTAGATGAGGCTCTTCATGATGCTGCAGTGGCTAAGGAGACCCATAAGAAACAAATCAAAGAACAATTTGACAAAAATGTTAATCCTTGTATCTTTTTAGAAGGCAACTTGGTCTTTTTATATGACCAAGAGCACAATAAGCTAGGAGTTGGTAAGCTCAAGCTCACGTGTCTTGGACCTTACATAGTCAAATGTGTACTTGCAAAGGGGGTCTATGAGTTAGTGTATTATGATGGAATACCTTTGGCTTAGCCCCGAAATTGGTTGTATCTCAAAAAGTACTATGCCTAGAATTTGTTACATAGATAATTTGTATATTGTTGTACCATATTTTTGGTGTGATGCAATTTTATTTTTTCTTACAAGCTCCTTCTGTTTCCCCTGCTTATCTTGTGTTACACTTGGTTTGCAAATTTCGATATTCCCTCAACCTTACATTGGCTATGCTGATGGTGCTATTCATAGTACTCAAAATATTTCTTCTGTTGCATGGGAAATTTATGCGCCTATCGACGAGTTAGTGAGTCTACATGGGATATGGCTTGGTTGCACGACTAACAACATTGCAAAGTATAGTGCAGTCATTGAACTATTGTTTGATGCCATTTCACTTGGTATTCATTGTTTAGTTGTTAGGTTGGATTCTCAACTCGTAGTATTACATTTGAGTAACATTTATTCAGTTAGAAGTTTATTAATGTTAATAATGTTTTTAAGGGTTCATCTCTTGGAAAGTGATTTTGATTATCTTGAATATCAACACATTCCAAGACATTTAAATAAATTAACATATGCATTGGCAAACTATGTTTTGAATTGAAATTTACACAACTTGTAAAAAAAAGCATCGACATATTGTACAAAATAGACAGAGTAAATAGAAGAGGTTTCAATAGTTGAATATAGTTGGCTCCAAACAATCCAATGCATATTTCATTTGGGCCTTTGTAGCAAAATGTGGAGATGAACTTCCAACCACATATGCTATGATAAATAATATGGTTTTCAAAGGAAGATCTAATATATATTTAATCTCAATATTCCAACTAGCATTTCTTCTAGATCCACTGACACAATATTAGGTCACATAGTAGTCTTTCAATTCACCACAACCCCTAGGGCCAAATAGTGAAATATGAGTGCCTTTGCATGAGAGCCCAGTAAAAAATAAATATTTTATATGTCAATTGTGAGTGTATGCTCACCAATTCAAAAACATTATTCATCTACACTCCAAACTCTCACTAGATATTTCTATAAATCAATTTGGGCCCTCATAATCGAAATTAGAAAGAACTTTGCAAGACCATAATCTCTTAATGCCTGCATGTTGGGCATTTGGCATTGTCTGAATGGTTGGTGGCACTTGGTATGTTGGCATTTGATGTCGACCATATTAGCATTGATATGCATGGTGTGTTAAGCTCAGAGGGGGTTCCATGGTTATTGTAGTCTCCTGTAGAGAATCATCATAGTAGAAGGCGTATTGGAGAAGCCATAATATTATGACTATGATGGTTGGAGTCTCATACTTTGGAGGAGATTTTGCCTCAAGAATAAGTTCATAATCTCTTGGACATGAAATAGTTGGATAGTGCTAAGAATGAGCTTTCTAATGGTATGCTGAAGTATGGAAAAGGACTTCTGGATCAGGAGTTATAGTCAGTTGAAGTTTGCAGACAGAAAAGCTCATTTGCTCATGACTTAGACAAATTTTGAACTAAGGACAAAAATTAGGTGATTTGAGCCTAGTTGAATGTCGGGCCACACAATAGAGCTTGGCAGGAAAACAAAGTCTCGACCCCGACCTCCTGACCTATGAAGAACTAACTATTTAGTCAGAGTTTGGGTTGTGCAACACAATCTGGCAGGAGAAAAAATTCTCGACACCGACCCCCAACCTATGTGGGACCCGGTACAAGAAAAAAATTGGCAGTGTGATTGGCTCACGTTGATGTGTTGGCAACAACATGGTAGGTGATGTCAGCATGATGTGGAAATATGGAGTGTTTGCCGTTCTGTATTTTTGAGGTTGAGGGAGTAAACACATAGGACAACATCAAAACCACTTTGGAAGCTGGGATCTAGCCCTGCCAGCTTTAGAGAGGGATCTCTCTGTAAAATTTAGCTATGTTTGGTGTAAATTTGAGGCTAGTTATTATTGTATTGATTTTTTGGTTTGTATTTCTTGGTTGATCAAATTGCTATAATTCCATTGGGCTATGGAGTCTAAAGATTAGCTAGATGTGCATCAAACTTTGAAGGAGTTTCACAGGGCAAGCTAGGTTGCACTAGTTGGATATTTCAGAATATTAAATGGATTATGGAACAACATAAGTGTAAGAATTAGTAGAAACTAAGGAGCAATGAAAAATTCCTTAATATGAATTCAGCAAAAAACATTTAAATTACTAACAACTAGAATAGGGTGCTCTATGAAACATGTCTTATTCATCACAATTTATGTTATGTAATTAAGCTATTCAGAAATAACAAAGAAAGGAAACAATGGTTAAACACATAAACTGAAGAAAAACATCACCATTTCGTACACCACATGAATCCCGTGAAGAATGTCCTTATATTATTGATGCTTCCAACAACTTGGAAATTACAATTCGTAGAGGAAAATTATATTCAACAATCAACATCTCTTACTTCAAATGATGAAGTATTTATAAAAATTCTAAACTAAAATATCTTAAAAAAAATATCAAGATTTGTTACAAATATCTCAAACTGTACTACACAAATAGAATTGAAATATAGGACATTCAAAACTAATGAATCTACTTGGCACTATCTTTATGCATTTTTGGTGACAAAGAAGAGCAATTTGAATTTGATTGCAACTCTTCTTTGATGAGGGGGCATCCAAGTCACTAACTGTCTTTGAGTTTTTTCCTCCCAAAATTATGAAAAATATGGTCTTGTAATACCTTTGTATATCCCAAACCATAATAGTTGTTAGAAAACTGAGAGAGGTTTTTGTAAATGATGATGTTGGCAACAAAATCTCTTTCAGTTTTTGAAAATTCATTTCCACCTGCTCAGAAACCGCATTTGAAAACACTGATTGAAAACAGGAAAATTCGAGAAAATATACCTGCAAAGATTCATCTGAATCTCCCAAACCATAATAGTTGTTACAAAAATGAGAGAGGTTTTTGTGCATAAGGATGTTATCAACAAAAACCTCTTTCCAATTTTGAAAATTCATTCTCAGTTGTTGTAAACCATGTTTGAAATTACTATGTTATATAGGGAAAAAAACATAATTTAACTGACCATGAAACGTATATATGACGTGGTGGCGGGAGGTGACATGGAGGTGGGGGATGATGTGGAGGCACATGGTTGATGGATATATGATTAGGTGGTAGAATAGGAGTGGAATATGAGGAGGGACATGGCGGGTGGACGTTGGTGCGGGAGTAATAGGCATAGGATACGTGGCGGTTGAGTGGAAGTGGGGGGTGACGTAATCGGGAAGGAAGTTTCAGAATATTAAATGGATTATGGAACAACAAAAGTGTAAGGATCAGTAGAAACTAGGGAGCAATGAATAATTCCTTAATTTGACTTCAGCAAAAAACATGTAAATTACTAACAATCAGAATAGGGTGCTCTATTAAACATATCCTATTCATCACAGTTTCTGTTATGTAATTAAGCTGTTCAGAAATAACAGAGAAAGGAAACAATGATTAAACACATAAACTGAAGAAAAACATCACCATTTCTTACACCACATGAATCCTGTGAAGAATGTCCTTGTATTATTGATGCTTCCAACAACTTGGAAATTACAATTCGTAGAGGACAATTATATTCAACAATCAACATCTCTTACTTCAAATGATGAAGTATTTATGAAAATTCAAATCTAAAATATCTTGAAAAAATATCAAGATTTGTTACAAATATCTCAAACTGTATTACACAAATAGAATTGAAATACAGGACTTCCAAAACTAATGAATCTACTTGGCACTATCTTTATGGATTTTTGGTGAAAAATAAGAGCAATTTGAATTTGATTTCAACTCTTCTTTGATGAGGTGGCATCCAAGTCACTAACTGTCTTTGAGATTTTTCCTCCCGAAATTATGAAAAATAGGGTCCTATAATACCTTTGTATATCCCAAACCATAATAGCTATTAGAAAAATGAGAGAGGTCTTTGTAAATGATTATGTTGGCAACAAAAAAATCTTTCAGTTTTTGAAAATTCATTTCCACCTGCTCGGAAACCGCATTTGAAAACAGTGACTGAAAACTAGAAATTTCGGGGAAATATACCTGCTATTACAAAACTGAGAGAGGTTTTTGTGAATAAGGATGTTAGCAACAAAAACCTCTTTCCAATTTTGAAAATTCATTCTTAGTTGTTTGTAAACCATGTTTGAAATTACTGTGTTGTATAGGAAAAAAAAACATAATTTAACTGACCATGAAACATATATATGACGTGGAGGCGGGAGGTGACATGGAGGTGGGGGATGATGTGGAGGCACATGGTTGATGTAAATATGATTAGGTGGAAGAATAGGAGTGGAATATGAGAAGGGACATGGCGGGTGGATGTTGGTGTTGGAGTAATAGGCGGAGGATACGTGGCGTTTGAGTGGAAGTGGGGGCGACGTAACCGGGAAGGCGGTTTACGACAAGGAGCAGATACCCCTTTCGGAGGGGGTAGAGGTGGATTTGTGGTATTAGTGACGGGGGGTCTGAAATACTCTAAGGGAGACACGTAGCAGTGGGGCCTCGGGGTAAAACCACTAATTTCAGACCACACCACCCCCCCCCCCCCCCCCCCCCCCCCCCCCCCCCCCCCCCCCCAACCGATAAAGGGAGATAAGACAAGGGGGTCCTAATTAGATCGGGTGTCATCGGATCGGATGTGCGCTAAAGATCGGGTGCAAAAGATGTGCACAATTTAACCACATGACAAATCTCCTTTTGTTGTTATCAATTTTACAATAAAATTAAAGCTATAGTACCAAGGCCTTATTACAATTGATTTAATCACATTTAAATAATGTGATTAATTTAATATAAACACACTTAATTATTCTTTAATGCTGCATTTCAACTTGCAAGCATATTTTTTTATTTTCTCAAGGTTTTGACCTTTTTTAAAAAATAATTTACAACATGGAATATTATTTACAACATCCAAAATATAATAATCATAAGCTATAATCAAGCAATCCTATAAAAATTATAGGACCCTAACATGGAGGACACATGGTAGGAAGATTCGACATTTTTGCGTGGTCTAATGGTAAAATCTAGGTGACACATGCCACCATACCAAAAGTGACACATGGCCCAAATGATGTCAGCATGACATAAGATTATGATGTGGAAGAACCTCGAAGTTTGTGCCAAGGGGTTGTTTTGTGAAGTTTTCCTCGTGTATTCGGCTTTCGACATTGAATGAATAGAACAGGCCAAAACAATGAAAAAGGACTAAAGCTGGTCGTACAGGCTAATTAAACCTTCAAGCTAGTTGGGGCCTATGGGAAAGTCGGGGGTCGATGCAAATGCATGCAGATTGGGCTGACTCACGACCTCTCGATCAACATTGAAAGGGGTGCCCAAGAGTCAATTTTGTGTTGTTTTTTTACTGATAAAGAATTGTCTGGCCTTCAAGTCTAGTCATGAAGTCGAATCCAAACATAGATGCATAATAGTTGGACCGAGCTGATGCATGACCTTCTGACCTCCTGATCAACATTGAAAGGCACACCTAGGAGTTAGTTTCACATGTTCTTCCTATGTTATTGGTAACTTCACTAAATATGGTAGAGGACCATCTCTCTTGCCAGTATTAATGGTGACTACATAAGACGAAGACAAGGCAACAAGGACCACGACTTGTAGAGCTAATTTGTTGGGCCTGGGTGAAATGAAGCAAGTCATCACTGATTTGTCCTACACGCTATGAAGAATTTAATGGAAAAGATGGCTATGTGCAGAAAACGTGATTACAAAACAAGAAAGCCATGCCTGAGGTACAATTTGATCACTGTGATCAGTTTGTAAGCATGAAATGCCTTGTTGGAGTGCATGATTTGACTGAGAATTAATTCTTAGCATAGAGAAACACTCAAAAGTCCATTCTTTGCATTAAATCAATCGTTGTGACTGAGAACGGAAGTTACAACGGAATGAGGAGCTTTAATGAAGTGTGCAAGATGACTAAAAACTCATTCTAAGTATGGGGGACACCCAGGTAATTGGTCAACGATTCAATGTGACTGTGACGGTTGAGTGAACTAAGCTCATCTCCAAAATTAAATATGTTCCATAGTGCAGGGAACATGATGGAACAACAACGAACCATGCGAAGTTGTAGCACACTATCAGTTACATAGTCAATAAAGACAACATCATTCCATGTGCATCAGAGGAACAAAACCTAGGATTTCCATTGAGAAAGTGGGGGAAAGTAGTACAGTGGTGAGAGCTCTAAGTGTGAGCACTGATGAGAGAAGGCCAAGGGTGCCTATGCTGCAGAGAGAAAAGTTGAGAGTGCCTATGCAGAGAAAAGAGGTCCAAAGTGTGCCAGTGCTGCTATGAGAGGCCGAGAGAGCTTGTGGAATAGAAGAGGGTCGAGATCAGAGTATATGCTACAAAGTGAGCTAAGTGGAGAGATCTGTGGTGGTGTGCATTGCTAAGAAGAGGCCAAGTGTGCCTACACTAAAGAAGAGGGTTGAGAGCAGAAATCTTTGTGAGAGGGTATACAATGCTTATACTAGAGGGTCGAATATGAGTGTATGTTGTTGTGTATGAGTGATTGTTATTAAGAATAATAAAGGGATAAATGTTGAAGGGAACAGAGGGCCAGTTGGATGAAGGTAGGGCTAAAAATAGGCTTAGAGGTTGCCATTATAGTGAGCAGTAAGTTTTTTTTGAAGTGTGGGTTGGAGACTACATACAAGGAGTTGGTGCTTCCATCTTAGTGGATGCATGAGAAGGATTAGGGGTTGGTGCCTCCTGCAAGTTGGTGCTTGCATAAATCCAAGGAGCCGCAAGTTGGTGCTTGCAAACAATCCATGAAGTTGGTGCTTATGGTAAGTTGATCAGGTGTCCGCAGAAGAAGGGACTTGGAGCTTCCTGCTAGTGTGTGCTAGAAAATAGTCAATGGGAGTTGGTGCTTCCTACTAGTGGGTGTTAGTAAACAATCAAAGGGATTTGGTGCTTCTTGTGAGTGGTGGCTCACAAAAAAATTGATATAATAAAGTACGAGCTCATATTTACATCAATAACAAAAAATCTTTAGTGACTTTTCTCCCAGAAGGGTTTCAACGCTAAACATATGTGTCACGTGTCTGTTGCTGATGATGTGTGTGTGCTTATGTTGATACATATGGCTATTGTTATGGTTTGGTAATGGTTTCTCTTATATAATGGATGATAAGTTTGAATGAGTTAAGATAAATTGACATAAAGTTTAAGTTAGCCTTAATATTGATGCACCCCCCCTCTTAGTATTAACATTGTTTCCAATAATTAGTATCGAAGCCAGGTTCCTTCAGGAACAACTTAATCAATCGAAGGTAGATGAAATAGAAATAATGGCTAATCAAACTTGGATTACACCATAAGGAGGTCCATCTTTAAATGGATCAGAATATGAGCTTTGGAAGATTAGAATGGATGCCTATTTGATGGTAATCAATGAAGACATTTGGCTTCCTGTGACATATGGAGAGAGGAATGAATTAAATACAGAAGCCAAGGAAATCATCATGAAAGGGATGTCTAAGCCAGATGCCGATAAAGTGAGGCATTATGAGTAAACAAAGGAAATGTTGGATAGATTGCAATGTCTATATGGAGGAGATAGTTATGCAACAACAAAGGAGTTCTATGAACCTTGTTGCTCAAGCAGTGAACCTGAATTTGTGAAGTGTGCTGATAATAAGAAAAGGAGAAGAAAGAAGAAGACAAAATCATCTCAAAGGAAATATGCTCAAAAGATTGATAATCACTCTCGAGAGGATGATGAACAATTAGAAAAAGGGCCATGCTACTAAGGAGGTATGCTATTGCCCTATAAGAAATGTAAAAAGAAAGGTTATTTACCATCTAGATGCTCATTCGAAGGTTCTTATAAAGATAGAAATGCATCTACTAGTGATGTAGATAGACCTACTTTATTAGCAATAGAAAATGAGGGATTCTTTGAAGAAGAAGAGAGTATATTTCAAGAAGAGAATATGAGTATCCATGGTAGTGATGAAGATGGGATACTTCTCAAGCATGCATAAGATTCCATAGAGACAAAGAAGAATGTACATCTCTATGGTGACAATGCTAGCACCTCTGTTAGTAAAGTAAAGGATCTAGATGAGAGGATCTACTTTATAAATAAGATAATCTCTACTATAAAAGAGACTAGGAAGCTATCAAAAGAAAATCTCAAGCAAAAGGAGCAGTTGCATAAGTATGAGCTTGAGAATTAGAAAAACAATTATAGATTTAAATTCTCAACAAGGAGAATCTATCAGGCTGAATGGCATGTTGACCAATCAGCTAAATGAACGAGAAGCTCATTGCAAGAGACTACAAGCTAAAGTAGTCTCATTGAGACATGACCTAGAAAGGGAAAGTAAAGAGCTGTTTAAATATCAAAAGATTGAGGAGAGTAGAAAGGCTTTGAACGAGATGCTTGTTAAGCACAGATCCCCTCTCATCAAGGCTGATTTGGGCCTCAAAGAATAACCAAGCCTCAGGAAGAAAAAGGATGAAGGGTGAACCACCCATGCAAGGGTATTTGGAAATTCAAACAACAACAAAGGAAAATTAGTTGTTGGACAACAACAACAAAAAGGAAAGCAACAAGAGAAGAAAAGGCAGTGGCAAAATGCTAAGAAGCAATAATGAGGAGCGCAGTAGAATAGAGCTAGGCATCCACAAGGAAGAATACAAGGCAACAATTATGGCAACCATGGAAGGAACATGGAGAACCAACATAGGTCCTTTCCCCCTCAAGGATAAAGCCCTCAAAGAAAAGGAAACTTTTGTTATCAAAAGCCTTTTCATGGTTATTGTTTTTCTTGCAGTAATTTTGGACATAAAGCCATAGACTGTAGATGACATGCAAGAAAACAAGATGTGTTGGGTAGAAACAACCCAAGAATGCATAAAGTGTCCAGGAGAAGGCATGTTGACATGAGTAGAGAATGTGACAAGATTGTTGTCAATTATAACAATTCATTTGCCCCATTCTCAAGTAATGTAGAATGCAACATCTGTGGCAATTTTGGCCACACTGTAATATACTGCATATTTAACATAACAAAGTCCACCTCTTAGGCGATGCAGTAAGATGTTACATCTCAGGGTTTGAAGACAAAAATGAACAATAAAACAAAGGAAGTCAAGTATGTCTTCAATGTTTTGTTTCACAAGAGCAAACATAAAAGAAGGGAAAGAAATCTAAAGGGAAAAAAGAAGAATGATTCTCTTATCACTATGATGGACCCCTCTGTGAGTATGAATTGCGTTCAACATAACTTGCGAGGAAGCAAGAGAAACAACAACCCAACTACTTATATCTTGCGAACAAAGTAAAGAGGCTACAAGGGGATTTGGATAAAAAAGGAAAAAAAGAAGGAATGCCTTCCAGCCATGCAGAACCAATAGAAATCCCAAGGATGGGATTTGAAGCAGCTAGAGTAATATCTCTATTTGGACTCAAAAAAAGAAGGTCTAGATGAAGGAAGAGGACATTCTACTCAAGGGGAGTAGATCGTTTGTTTCTCTTCATTAAAGGAATGAGATGGCCTCAAGAGAGGCTGAATAAGCTAGATGTCGACAACCAGGAAAGGATAATAAGAGAGATGCATTTGAACTTTAGAGGTATGGTCGAGTCCCCTTGCTGATGACAATAATAAATTGGTTTATTTCAAACACATCATCATTACAAGAAAAAGGAGAGTGAAATAAATTTGGCTTCAAGGGGAGTTATTGTATACTTAGGGGGATAATATGGGGTACGAAGAGAGGTAATCAAGGGAGTAACATGATAATATAATAAATAAATGGGCCATAGTTAATAAATAAAGTGGTTAACCCGCATTATGCAAGGGACCACAAGTGGTTAGGAAATAATGTGATAATCCCATGGTATTGGATGTATAATATTTAGAGACCCATGGTAAATACCATGGTATTGTATGTATGAAGCATATATAGAGGCTAGAGACTCTCCATTGAGATATGTCAAGTATTGTTTTGTATTGACAAACACTAGCTTGTGGAGTGATCTCCTTCCTTAAGGATTAGTTGTATGGTGTTACTCTACCTCAAGGGTTTTGATATTAATAAAGAAACATTTCTATTTTATATTCTTAGATTGCTCTTGGAATTTCTTTGGTAGTAATTTTAGTATTTTTTCAGATCTATTACTAGTGGTATCAAAGCTCTTTCTTCTTTTTTTTTTTTTTTTTGCTTGTTAAGACTAACCTACGCACCCACGGGGATTTGAACCGGTGACCTATCGCAAGGAGTGCTTTAACAGCGCACCCATTCACCGTCAATCCAAAGCCCCATGGGATCAAAGCTCTTTCTTGGGCAAAGCAAGGAGATTTTTTTTTCTTCCTTTTTTCGAATGAATATTTTAGGGCAAAATAGTGGGCAACAAGTTTGCAGATCAGATCTGAAAATTTTGGTGCAAAGTAAAAAAAAGGTTACATATCTGAGTTGCTTGCGAAAAATACCCCAATTCAAAGAAAAAATCATCTGAATCGGAGTAATTGAAGATATCATTTATTTAAAATCAACTATTTGGCATAATTTTTTCTTAAGGAAATTCACAGACGATGACTCTCCAGTCATTTTTTGCAAGTTTTTATGTAGCATTTCATGAAAATAAATGGATATACGAGCTCCTCTTGAAAAATAACCCAATTTCAAAAAACAATTGGTTGAATCAGAGTCCGAATGAAGGAGATATCGCTAATTATATATATATATATATATATATATATATAATTTTTTTTTTCTTCAGATTTTATTGTGACAACCCGACAATTATGACGTGAATATGAGTTTCTATAAATACCCAAATTATGATTTGAATCACATGGGAAGATGCAAAATGATGGTGCCATTTCCAAAAATAGATTATAATAAGGATTTTGAGTTATATTGATTGAGTTATGTCCATTTAAAATATTTTCCAAAGTTATTTTCTTCAAAACCCTCAAACTATTTTAAAGTTTCTAGCAAGATGATTTTTGCAAGACATGATGATGGTCATATTATTGAAGAATTTATACAATATCACGAGTCTCAATACTAATATTTTTGGACATCTCTCCTAGCTTGATATGAAAGATAAGGATGGTAAATGGTGGTTCTCACTTGACAGTTTAGTGAAGCAACTTCCGACTAAAGAACTTGAAAAAATCCTTTTGGACAAATGGTCTCATGCTAGAAAACAGGATAATAAGAAACAAAAAGGGTTACTTCCTACTGATATCTTTATATTACAGGTTCATGGATGTATTTATAAATAGAAGATCATTGTGTCTATTAATCCTAGTTGCAAGCATAATTTTATTAATGTTCATTTAGCTAAAAGATTGCAAGTTCTAGCAAGACAAATGGAGTACACACAGGTTGATGATGAGGAGGTGCAAATTTATAAAGATTTGAAGATTTATCTAGATAAGTATGTGTTGCATTCTGATTTTTATGCTTTAAATATGGATTATGTGGATGTTGTTTTGGGATACCCTTGGATGGAATTCATTGGTACTATCAATATTAATGCACAAAAGAAATTCCCAAAGATCTGGTATGAAAGAAATTACATTACATGATATTTCCATTAGTGAACAAGTAGAGTCCAAGGAGGCCCAAGCAAAGAACTCTACATATACAAAAACATAAGATGAGGAATTCGTGGTGGAAGTAATAATGGAAGACAAGAAACAAGAGTAGGTACCATAAAAGGAACTCGATACCACTTAGACTTCGTCAGAAAGAGATTGAAGAAAAATACTCCATCATTTAAAACTTCAACATATCACCACGTACACCACCCAATAAGAAAACAACAAGCAAGGTGGAAAAGAATTAACAACAAGGATGACAACCCTTAGATGACACATAAAGAGGTGCAGTGATCCACCCACAACACATCAACATAGAGGAACCACAAGAACTAGCTTCCATCTCAAGCGAGCGAGGCAGTGGTTAGATATAGTAATCACCTTTCTTTTGGATGGCTAGATGCACGTGCATGGTACTAGTGGCCTACTCTTTTGAGTAGGTCTTATTATTTGTGTTATTCTCATGTTTTGGGGATGAAACATGCTTAAGGGGGGTGGAGTGTAGTATACTTAGGGGGGGATAATATGGGGTACAAAGGGAGCTACCCAAGGGAATAATATGATAATATAATAAATAAATGAGCCATAGTTAATAAATAAAGTGGTTAACTCGCATTATGTAAGGGACCAAAAATAGTTAGGAAATAATGCGATAAGCCCATAATATTGTATGTATGGTATTTAGAGACCCATGGTAATTACTCATGGTATTATATGTATGAAGCCTGTATAGAGATTAGAGACTCTCCATTGAGTTATGTCAAGTATTGTTTTATATTGACAGACATTAGCTTGTGGAGTGATCTCCTTTCTTAAGGAGTAGTTGTATGGTGTTACCCTACCTCAAGGGTTTTGATATTTTTTTTTCTAAGTTAGTTTAATCTATTAATATAAAACAAAAATGTACAGAGAGGACCAAGCCTTAACAGAGTATAACATAGTGTTTCAGAGTATATCTAGACTGCCCCACTATTGGGGAAACCAGTCTACAGAGACAAAAACCAGATGGGATATCAGTCCTTAAGCCCGGAAACAACAAAAACCAGTGAAGTTTTACCATGACAAAAAGATCCAGACAGTTTCCAATAGAACTAACATAACAAAAAAGACCAGACAGAAGACACCTGGCAACCACGTCAGATCATTCGAATTCGTCCGGGATGGGTTCCTCAACAATTGGACACCCATTCATTCTCCTCCAGCATCGACGCTCTGCCGTGTGGCCCACTTCCTCCACCATGTGGCCCATCAGCTGGATGGACGTCGCCATGGCTGCCAGCCGCCACCATCGGAGCAAACCTTTCATTTCTGGTTCCACCTGGGGAGCGCGTGGCACCAGAGCTACCACCCTCAGCCTGCTGACCGCCACCAATGCTCTTGCCATGCAGAGCAAAATTACCTTCGTCCAACAAATTCTTTCCTGTGTCTCGGCCATTTCTGCAATTGGGAACCTCCTCTTGCCGCACTTCAGAATTATCCTCCTGGGTAGCAGGCTGCTTATTGTCTTTGGTGAAAAGGATGGTGATTGTAGCAGTAATTACTGGCCTATTTAAGGCACTACGAAATCTAAATTGGGTTGAGTGGGGAGCGGGATGAGGGGGCAAAGGAAAACTAGCTGAGTGAACCGCAAAATCTCCGTGACTTACACCAGGAGACAGAGCATGACCCCGTCCGCTACGAGTACTGGGATATCTTCCCAAACCATGGCTCTGGGGGTGATACAGTTCAGGGGAAGGAGAGGAGGCAGCAGGCTCAGGATTCGGCTCAGTCTGAGGGCGGGAACTACCTCCCCGAGTTCCTCCTCTTCGACTTCTCATTCGATGTCGCACCATGTCAGAATTTCTAGCTGAGTGTTCAGAGGGAACGATGACAGTGGGATTGAGAAGGGGAGCAAAGTTATGTTGAGCGATGGTTAAATGGCAAAAACTGGAATGGGAATGGTGATGCCCATTTCCAAAATCGACGCAGCAAGTTAACCAGCAGCAACGCCCAGTAACTGTGTGGGAGCTGGGCTCAGAAGCTTGGAGTGGGCAATTACAGTGGAGCAGGGGAGAAGGAGAGACAATGAGCTGAGGGGAATCCATTTCTGAGCAGTTAATAGCTCTTTCTTGTTTTGAGCCTACATTAAATGTAGCCTGCGGTCTGTCAAGAGATCTGTTCATGGTGGTATGGGTAGGGGCGCCATCGGCCAAGTGACCCGTCCTCTCGCCACTGTTCTTCATGTTTTCCATAAATTGATGGCCCAGCCCTGGTGACGTGGTCACAGCCACGTGACTCACCTCAGTCCCACGTGGTCACACTTGGGCGCGGACAAATATCTGCCCCCAATACCGAGGCGCATTTACAAACCTATCTGCCGGTTAAAAGGTTTGGTCACCGGTTCTCTCCGTCGAAAAGGCTTCCCGCCTTTGTTAAACCCTTAAGGGTTATTCTCGGCTCATTTACACTCTATCTCCCTACTGTTACCAGCTCCGCGTTGTTATGGCTCTGCTCTCTGTGTGCTAACACACCATAACCCTCACTCTGTCACTGTTTGTGGCCTCTCGGCTCAGCTACACTCTGTCTCCCTACTGTTACCTGCTCTGCGTTGTTGTGGCACTGCTCTCGGCGCACTAACCCACCATATCCCTCACTCTGTCACTGATTGTGGCCTTGTTCGAGATGCGAGTCCTTCACTGTAGCTGCTGTCTTCAATGGTCTGGTTCGGAAGCCCGTGGTAAGGGTTTATATTTTCATGAATTTGGCGAAGTAATCTTTTTAGTTTCCGATTTCTGAGCTCCGGTTCTGTGCAGGTGTTCACAACCACAAGGCTATCTTTCCTCCGAACGCGTCCAGGCCTCGAGGTAAACTCTCGTGCTATGTTTTATCATCCTCTGTCACCTGTTGTCGATGCTTACAGGATTTTTGTGCCTTTCAGCTTGTGGTATCGGTTTATGGCTCGGCAGCCTCCGTCGACCCTTGGGTAAGTCCACTATTCTCTTACTCTCGCATCTCACTGTCTTTACTTATCTCCTTCTGACATTTATTCTGGTTATGGAAATGCCTTAACTCATACGGTGGTTCTGTGCAGGTTGGTTGGGAGCTCTGCTCGCGAGGGTTTCAAATTCACAGTCTTCAACTTTCTCCAATCTCTGGTACCCTTGTGACCGGGTAGGGTCTACTCTTATTCCCGCGTTTCTTTAGGTTATGCAATATGGAATTGCCGTAGGTTTCTGTTGGTTAGGTTTTGTAGGGTAGCCGTGCCCCTTTGCTGGCATTTACATCCTCAGGTTTTCGTTCCTCTGTGTCAATGTATGACCTCCATGCACCAAGGTCCTAGACTTGTGCTATTACGGCGGTGCCGGTTTTGATATGTGACTCTGTTGTTATTTATTGAACTGTGGTTTACGAAAACTTATGAAATGTTGTATTAATGAAATCAATGGTTCTGGAACTATTACCTCTTTTAATAGTCGCTGTGTTTGATTTGCAAATGACCGTGTGACTCTTTGCGTTTGCCTGCGGGTTCTGGCCGCAACTTGACTTGACACGATGTCTGTGTCTTTACTTTATCCTCGTATTGTTTGTATGCATGTGCTGTTTGGCCGCCTTACGCTTCTTTGCTGTGTGATAGTCCTGACAATGTAACTTATGGTTTCGGCTTGATGCCTGTAACGCTTCAATATTTCTAGTTACAGCATGTGAATTTCATTCTATCTTAATTCGTTTTCAAAATAACAAATGTTTGTAATACTCAGAGGTATAATACGGAAAAGTAATGAACAGTAGTTTATATTCAGAAAAGGAAACAATGCTTCAGTTACAGAGGGTGTCTCTCTATACTGCTTGAATACTGTCTTGCTATATCTTCTTTACTCGTTCCGAGGTGAACCCCCCAAAAAAGGTTTTTCTTCCTTTTTAGCTACACTGAATATAACTGTTTAGAAACTAAATTCTACAACTGCTACCTGTTTCTTTAAACAATAAATTAACTAAAACAGTTGCTGGTTACCTAAGCTAACAACCAGTAACTTAACTTGTTCTGTAATTAAATAAAAGAAAAAGAAATGAACAATGATTAACTAAAAACAACAACCAATTTTTCTTTTGGTGACCTGTCCAACACCCTTGAAGTCGTGTCCTGTTTCTGCACGAACCAGTCATTGATTCTCTGTCTCCTCGGAGCTGGATGCTCCTGCATCAGGCTCCCGGGTGGCAAAAAGTCATGGCTCCGTTCCATGAGCTCGTCAACAGAGTAGCCTGCTTTAGTTATCTGCGCTGCGTCGAGCCAAGAACTGTCCTCTATTGGACGGTTCCGCCACTTGACCAAATATCGCAGATACTCCTTCCTGCGTGTGCGTCTAGCTACCTGTGTGTCCAGTATTCCTTCGATCTCAAGGGGTGGTGCCTTTGGTAGTTGTCTTGTCCAAGAACCTTCCTCATAGCTGTCTTTCTGTGGTGCTGTAGTTGCTGTATCGTCTTCTGAATTGGCTACATAGGGAAACAGATCTGCCACGTTGAAAATGGGAGAAATTCCAATTTCGGGCGGCAACTGTATTTCGTAAGCGTTCGCAGAAAATTTGCGGATGATTTTGCAAGGGCCGATCTTCTTAAATTTTAGCTTGTTATACTCCCGCTTCGGAAACCTCTCCTTACGTAAATACGCAAGGACTTCATCCCCAACGTTAAACTGAACTTCCCGACGCTTTGTGTCAGCTCGCTGCTTGTATTTCAGACTGCTGTCCTGTAATTTCAGCTTGACCTGTTCGTGTAAATTGCTCATTGCTTGAGCAAACTCTTCCCCATCAGCACTCCGCTTCTCAAGTTTCCCCAAATCCCGTAACTCATGCACTCCTCGCGGATGCATACCGTACAAAATCTGGAACGGACTGTAACCGGTGCTGCGGTTAGGTGAATCGTTGTACGCGAACTCTGCTTGAGCAAGTACACGGTCCCACGTCCGGGAATTTCCTCCTGTCAAACTGCGAAGTAAGTTCCCTAGGCTTCTGTTTACGACTTCCGTCTGACCATCAGTCTGCGGATGATAAGCAGAGCTGAACTGCAATTGTGTATTTAACTTTTTCCACAGAGTTCTCCAAAAGTGACCTGTAAACTTTACATCCCGATCAGAGACGATGGATTTCGGGAGTCCATGTAACCGAACGACTTCAGTAAAGAATAGGTGTGCAATGTAGGTAGCGTCGCTGGTTTTCCTGCAAGGTACAAAATGTGCCATTTTTGAGAATCGGTCAACTACAACCATGACTGAATCGAAGCCCCGCTGTGTCTTTGGTAGACCCAAAACGAAGTCCATGCTCACTGAATCCCATGGTCGACTCGGAATCGGTAATGGTGAGTATAGACCAGTGTTTTGACTATGACCCTTTGCTAGTTGACAAACTCTGCATCTGCTCACGTACCTCTGCACATCTCGCTGCAATTTCGGCCAAAAATAAAAGTGCTGTACTTGAGCAACCGTCTTGTCGATACCAAAGTGTCCAGCCAGTCCTCCACTGTGCTTCTCCTGTATTATATTTTCCCGCATGGAACAGTTGGGTATGCACAGTTGTCCTCCTTTAAACAGCAGCCCTTCCTGCAAGTTATAATCTAGCCACATGCTATCATTCCTTATCAAAGGGTTTTGACAGGCTTCATATGCCTCCCCAAATTCGGTATCAGTTTGATACAGCTCCTTCAAATGTTCAAAACCCAGAACTTGCATTGTACTTTCCTGCAGAAGCAAGGTTCTTCTGCTCAGTGCATCTGCCACCTTATTTGCTTGGCCACTAATGTGCTTCAATACGAATGTAAAATTTTGCAGATACTCCACCCAAGCTGCATGTTTGTGGTTTAGTTTATGCTGTTGCATAATATACTACAAGGCAGAATTATCTGTAAACAAAACAAACTCATCTCCCAATAGATAATGCCGCCAATGCTTCAACGCTTGTATGATTGCATAAAATTCTTTGTCGTAGGTTGAGTACTTCTGCCTGCTCTCATTTAGCTTTTCACTGAAGAAAGCGACCGGTCTGTCCTCTTGACTGAGGACTGCTCCAATGGCTGTCCCACTGGCGTCACAACGAACTTGAAAAAGTTTGTTGAAATCTGGCAGTCTCAATATTGGTCTTTCAGTAATCTTCTTCTTCAAAGTTTGAAAACTACTTTCTGCCGCTTCAGTCCAGTGAAAAGGCTGATTTGCCTTCTTGATCGTGTCCAACATAGGTGCGCAAATCTCGCTGAAATTTCTGATAAATTTCCTATAAAAACTGGCTAGTCCATGGAAACTCCGGACTTCAAATAAACTCCTTGGTGACGGCCAGCTAACTATGGCTGCCACCTTTTCGGATCCATTTTTAGCTCATTCTCTGCAATAACAAACCCCAAATACACTAGCTCTCGCTGAAAAAAAGTACACTTTTTCAGATTAATCAGCAACTTGTTTTGCTGCAGCTTCCTCAACACACTCTGTAAATGCCTGAAATGATCCTCTTTAGTCCTGCTAAAAATCAAAATATCATCCAGGTAAACTATCACGAATTTCCCATTAAATTCTTTCAATACCTCATTCATCAAACGCATGAATGTGCTGGGAGCGTTACTCAATCCGAATGGCATCACCAGCCACTCATATAAGCCTTCATTTGTCTTGAAAGCTGTCTTCCACTCATCGCCTTCTCGTATTCGAATCTGATGATACCCACTCTTCAGATCAATTTTTGAGAAATAGGCTGCCCCACTCAAATAATCCATCATATCGTCCATCCTCGGTAAGGGAAACCTGTACCTGACAGTAATTTTGTTTATGGCTCTGGAGTCTGTGCACATTCGCCATTCTCCTCCCTTCTTTGGAGCCAAAACAGTCGGTACTGCACAAGGGCTCATACTCTCTCGAATCAACCCTTTATCAAGTAACTCCTGGACTTGCTTCCTAATTTCCTCATGATCCTTGGGACTCATACGGTAAGCAGCCTTATTTGGTAAGCTTGCACCTGGTATAAAGTCGATACAATGACTAATACCCCTCCTTGGTGGTAATTCATTTGGAAGATCATCCACCACTATGTCCCCAAATTCTTGCAGTAACTGCTGAACTTCCTCTGGCAAATCTGACAGCTGTGTGTGTAACACTACTGCCTTTGGTCTCCTTATGATAGCAAAGTTGATTTCGCTGTCCTCAATCTATTTCACGAACTCCTTTCCTCCCAACAGCAGTGCCTTCACTCCACTGGTTTCTGCTGTATTTTCCTCCTTGATGGGTACAAGCGTGTGCTTTATCCCATCTTTAACAAACTTGTAGCAATTCTTTTTCCTGTCATGAACTGCACCTCTATCGAACTGCCAAGGTCGTCCCAACAGTAAGTGACAGACATCCATTGGCATGACATCACAAAGGATCTTATCCTTGTACTTGCCAATTTGAAATTCTACTTCACATTGTTCGTCAACTAACAGCTGATGTCCTTTTTGCAGCCATGACACTTTGTAGGGTGTAGGATGCTTTAATTTCTTCAGTCCCAACTTTTCCACCATCTCCACCGCCACAAGATTGTCCGTACTTCCACTATCTATAATCAATTTGCAGCACTTGCCCCGCGACTTGCAGACAGTGTGGAACAAAGCTTTACGCTGATCCGGTTCTGCAACCTCCTTTGCTGGTTTCAACATCACTTTGTTCAACACCAAAGCTTCACCTGTCTCTGGTGCATTTTCTGCTTCCTGAGGTGTTGCCTCAGCATCCTCAGTCTGAACAACATAAGTCCCTCTTCCGCCTGCTGGTTCAGCTTTAGGACATTCATAAGACTTGTGCCCCCATTTGTGGCAGCGATAGCACTGGACAGCTCCTCTGCCCCGACCATTTCCTCGTCCTCGCTGGGGTGGTCGTCCTCCTCTCGTGCTATTGTCTTTTTCTGTTGCTCCAGCAGATTTAGAACTGCTGCTTTCTTCACTTGGGCCTGCACCTCGGCCTCTTCCAAATACTTTACCCTTTCCCCTGCCAGTTCCACCTCCTCTCCTGGCATTTTGCTTCCGGTTAATCTTTTCTTCCGCCTTCAGTGCAAACTGATAGGCTTCCTCCATTGTCCGGGGTGAAAGGATACCAATCTCATCTAAGATTTCCCCCTTAAGCCATTCACAAATCTGGCTGTTTTCTCAGGGGTGTCCTCCACGTAACCTGCTCGCAAATTTAACTTATAGAATTCTTCTGTAAATTCTTTCACAGTCATTCCTCTCTGCTTCAAGTTCTGCACCTGCCTGTACAACATAATCTGATAATCCTGTGGTAAGAATTTCTCTTTCAGTTTGGCCTCCATTCTAGACCATTTCTTTATAGGCTGTTTGTTAAGCCTCCTCCGTTCCGCCTGAACACTGTCCCACCACAAGGACGCATGTCCTTTCAGCTTGGTGGCGGCGAACTTCACCTGCTTATCTTCGCTGGTTTCCTCAAATTCAAAATACTTGTTGACTTCACTTAACCAATCCAACAACACGTCTGCGGACAGACTTCCGTCATAAGTCGACAACTCATGTTTTGGCTTATGACTTGACAGCAAGACCGACTTCAACAATCTAAATTCTGGTGTCACCCCCTCTAATTCCTCCTCTGGTTCAACTTCTTCTTCATCACTGTCATCTGCTGGGTTTCTTCTTCCCCCAGCTTCCACCACTGCCAATCTTTCACGCAAAACTCGAATCTCCTCTCGAAGTCCATCATCTACTACCCTCCGGACTACTCTTCCCCTTCCTCTTCCTCTTCCTCTTCCTCTTCCTCTTCCTTCACCTTCACCTTCTCCCTGTTCCATTGGTTCTAACTCAAGAACCTGGCTCTGATACCACTTATGATGGCCCAGCCCTGGTGACGTGGTCACAGCCACGTGACTCACCTCAGTCCCACGTGGTCACACTTGGATGCGGACAAATATCTGCCCCCAATACCGAGGCGCATTTACAAACCTATCTGCCGGTTAAAAGGTTTGGTCACCGGTTCTCTCCGTCGAAAAGGCTTCCCGCCTTTGTTAAACCCTTAAGGGTTATTCTCGGCTCATTTACACTCTATCTCCCTACTGTTACCAGCTCCGCGTTGTTATGGCTCTGCTCTCTGTGTGCTAACACACCATAACCCTCACTCTGTCACTGTTTGTGGCCTCTCGGCTCAGCTACACTCTGTCTCCCTACTGTTACCTGCTCTGCGTTGTTGTGGCACTGCTCTCGGCGCACTAACCCACCATATCCCTCACTCTGTCACTGATTGTGGCCTTGTTCGAGATGCGAGTCCTTCACTGTAGCTGCTGTCTTCAATGGTCTGGTTCGGAAGCCCGTGGTAAGGGTTATATTTTCATGAATTTGGCGAAGTAATCTTTTTAGTTTCCGATTTCTGAGCTTCGGTTCTGTGCAGGTGTTCACAACCACAAGGCTATCTTTCCTCCGAACGCGTCCAGGCCTCGAGGTAAACTCTCGTGCTATGTTTTATCATCCTCTGTCACCTGTTGTCGATGCTTACAGGATTTTTGTGCCTTTCAGCTTGTGGTATCGGTTTATGGCTCGGCAGCCTCCGTTGACCCTTGGGTAAGTCCACTATTCTCTTACTCTCGCATCTCACTGTCTTTACTTATCTCCTTCTGACATTTATTCTGGTTATGGAAATGCCTTAACTCATACGGTGGTTCTGTGCAGGTTGGTTGGGAGCTCTGCTCGCGAGGGTTTCAAATTCACAGTCTTCAACTTTCTCCAATCTCTGGTACCCTTGTGACCGGGTAGGGTCTACTCTTATTCCCGCGTTTCTTTAGGTTATGCAATATGGAATTGCCGTAGGTTTCTGTTGGTTAGGTTTTGTAGGGTAGCCGTGCCCCTTTGCTGGCATTTACATCCTCAGGTTTTCGTTCCTCTGTGTCAATGTATGACCTCCATGCAACAAGGTCCTAGACTTGTGCTATTACGGCGGTGCCGGTTTTGATATGTGACTCTGTTGTTATTTATTGAACTGTGGTTTACGAAAACTTATGAAATGTTGTATTAATGAAATCAATGGTTCTGGAACTATTACCTCTTTTAATAGTCGCTGTGTTTGATTTGCAAATGACCGTGTGACTCTTTGCGTTTGCCTGCGGGTTCTGGCCGCAACTTGACTTGACACAATGTCTGTGTCTTTACTTTATCCTCGTATTGTTTGTATGCATGTGCTGTTTGGCCGCCTTACGCTTCTTTGCTGTGTGATAGTCCTGACAATGTAACTTATGGTTTCGGCTTGATGCCTGTAACGCTTCAATATTTCTAGTTACAGCATGTGAATTTCATTCTATCTTAATTCGTTTTCAAAATAACAAATGTTTGTAATACTCAGAGGTATAATACGGAAAAGTAATGAACAGTAGTTTATATTCAGAAAAGGAAACAATGCTTTAGTTACAGAGGGTGTCTCTCTATACTGCTTGAATACTGTCTTGCTATATCTTCTTTACTCGTTCGAGGTGAACCCCCCAAAAAAGGTTTTTCTTCCTTTTTAGCTACACTGAATATAACTGTTTAGAAACTAAATTCTACAACTGCTACCTGTTTCTTTAAACAATAAATTAACTAAAACAGTTGCTGGTTACCTAAGCTAACAACCAGTAACTTAACTTGTTCTGTAATTTATAAAAGAAAAAGAAATGAACAATGATTAACTAAAAACAACAACCAATTTTTCTTTTGGTGACCTGTCCAAACACCCTTGAAGTCGTGTCCTGTTTCTGCACGAACCAGTCATTGATTCTCTGTCTCCTCGGAGCTGGATGCTCCTGCATCATAAATTCATTGAATGTCACCTGCATCCGGGTACAAGGGTTTTGATATTAATAAAGAAGCATTTCTATTTTATATTTTGGGATCACCCTTGGAATTTCTTTAGTAGTAAATTTAGTATTTTTGCAAATCTATTACAAGTGGTATCAAAGCTCTTTCTTGGGAAAAGTGGGGAGAAATTTTTGTTAACTATTTTTATTATTTTTTATTAATTATGGCTCATTTATTTATAATATTATCGTATTATTCCCTTTGGTACCTCTCTTTGTACCCCATATTATCCACCCCTATGTATACTACAAGAGTTCACAACATTTTATGTTGTGAGAAGAAGATGAGCTGCAGCAGAAGTGTGGAATGAGAAGGGGCTCATAGTTAAGTCAGGTCCATAAGATCAATCCCCACAGGGAAGCAAGGAAGCAGATGCAGGAGATGAAAGAGCATTGACTTAGGGGGAGCTGCTTTAGTAGGTAGTAGCAAGAAACAATCTTCAACCTCAGAAAGAAAGATTGTTGAGTTAAATGGAAGGTTTGCATCTTGGGTGAAATACCCTTATTTCATTAAAGTTGTGAATTAGACTAAGGCTAGCAAGCTTGTGTTCATGAACACATTTGGTATAAGCTTTGTGGTGAGCCCTGGTATTGCACCAAGAGTGCTGCAACTCCCAAGGGCTCGTCAACTGTATTTATCAACCCGAGGTTCATACAAACTTTGAGGTGACAATGCTATATGCATAGTAGATGGAATTCTACTCATGCCACCCTCAACTAGGATATTTGATCAATAGTGCTCCAAGACCATCCCTCCTACTGAATTAGAAGCTACCTCTAATTATAAATAGGAAAATACTTTTGAACTTCAACTTGTAAATGCTATTGAATCAATTCATGAAAGATAAGAGCTACACTACTTGTAGAAAGGGAACTACACTATCTTGCAATCAACCATCTACCTACCAAATCTACTTGCAAACAAGAAGCTAACCTACCAAATCAAAACTCAAGATTCTATGTATCATCTATCTAGCTCACATTTTCATATAAATAAATGTTTGATTTGTGCCAAATATGTGATAAGGAAGCTAACACTATTTTATGTTGCAGTGAAGGAAAAGGAGGGTCTGGAGTGACCTAAGAGTTGCCCTTGATCATGAAGTCACAGTTGGGGTCAACCTACTTCTAATCTAAGTACAAATCGCAACAAAGGTCAAAACTGGTGAGGAAACAGGTTGCTATAGGTGTGCTATAGGACGCTGCTACAGGTGCCCTGTATTGCTACATGAAGGCCTGTAATGCTACAAGAAGGTTTCCGAGAAGGTTAGGAGGTGGAAATGAGCGGTTCAAGGGATGGAAATGTGGATGGACGTTTAGGTAAATGGATTAAGGGTGGTAAAATCCCCTAACCAATATCAGATCCTTTTGAAGGCATGTTTTGCACTAGGAGAGCTGCTCACGGTGGTCTAGGAAAATGATCTCAAGAACACAACTTTGAAGATAAAATTTAGGATTCATAAAAGAGGGTGAGGAAGTCCAAGATGGAGGTGGTGAAGGTGCCCTTGCCTATAGACCCAAACAACCCTGCAATAATCACATGCATGTCCTTTTATCATTGCCAAAATGAAACAACTAATAGTGGAAAAGATGAGTTGAAGTTAAATGCCATCTAATCTATTCCAAAAACTTTGATGTAAATAAATCAACTCCTAAACTACAGTAAGCATATGAAAAACAAGATGACTAACATAAATCTTCTTACAAGAAATCATAAACATAGTATTTTTGGACTGTGATTGTAGATCCTTCCATTCATGATCCCATGGGAGAGATGAGGTAGAGGTTACAATCACAGAATTTTGATGGGTTATTTTCTAATGAAATGTAAGAAACTAGTAAGCACTCTGAACTAAAAAGATATGCGTAAGCCTTCCAACAACTAGTCTCTATTGTTGAAAATAAAAAAATAAGGCACATGTTTTTCTTGATGTGGAGACCCGACAAGGGTTAGGGTTTCGAATGCTGTAGACCTTGATGCGGTTACCCTCCTGCACCTAATCCGTTCTGGTCCTCTCTGAAACCGTACCTACCTGATTCCGTTCTCCAACTGCCGTCTCCCTGTTGCTGTTTTGTTTTTAACCACTCCGTAATTTCACCGTTCTCAACCGACCTCCCTTACCTGCACTCAGTCTCAACAGCAACAGGCCTTCACAATTTCACGGCGGCAATTGGCACGGGTCTTTTGGAGTAGTTATTGGCATGGACCTTGTGGACTATTTAGAAGATCCACTAGAGGGAGCCTCCATTTGGACAATCCCCCATGCAAATTCGGCAGGCTTGTTCCCTTTCAACAACGAACTGACCGACACCATAGCGACGTTTCCCTCAATCTCGGGGCCATCATGCTCGGTCATCACCCTCCCTGAGGCCACCCCCTCCTGGCCGGCTTTTGCTACCCCGCCTCACTCACAGTCCACCTTACATTTTGCGGCCTGTTCCATAGGCCCTAACCTAGGCGTCTACTCCTCGGGCTACCCATCTTTCCCTCCATTTGTCGGTTCTCACAATCCCTCATTTGCTCCCTCTAGCGAACCCTTGGCCACATTGCTAGGCTATCCTACTGCGATGAATATATTGGTCCCCCCATCAGGCAGCTTCACTAACATCCCTCCTATCTCAGGCACCTTCCCCTCTGGTCCGGGTACAAATCCTGCAAACCCTCAATCAATCCCTCCTTCAAACCCTCCTTCGAGTGGAACTCAACAAGAATCCATTGGTGCAGGGCACAGACAACAAAAAACAGAGGTGTGTAAAATCCAAGGCACAAGACATCATCATCAACTTGGGAGAGGATATTCAGTGGGGAGACACCATGGACACAGCGGACAGAGTCATGTTTGGTAGGGTTCGGGGGACGAAATTACACTGTGGCTCGACTGAAGTTTGGGGACAACATCTGGTCGAGCTACCTTTCATCCAAACTTTCATCGGGGGATGGTTTGTGTTGCGGTTTGCCAGAGTCGAGCATACAAACTAGGTCCTATCATCGGTTTGGCACATTGAACAAGCCCCCATCCCCCTACACCGGTGGAACCCCCTTTTCGATCTAGAGAGGGAGCAACTCGGGGCTGGCCCTCTATGGGTTCGTCTACGAGGACTACTCCTGCAATTATGGGCTGAATACATCTTTCGGTGCATCGGGAACTCCTTAGGCACATATCTGGAACATGACAAATCATTCCTCTCCACTGGCATAATGTCATACGCAAGGATACTGGTTCACTTAGATACCAGGGAGGGCTTACAGGAACACATTACCCTCCAATGGAGGAATTTCTCTCGGCAACAGATTCTTGACTACGAAGGGGTGCCTTTTCGGTGCAGGAGGTGCCATAAGGTGGGTCATCTCTTTCGGGACTGTCCCCTCAACAACAAAGCAAGAGCAGGGGAATTCGGCAAGGCTATACCTACCAAAGACTCTCAAGCACATGGGGATCATTCCCCCCCTGAAGAAGCAGTGATTCATAATGACCCTGAAGCAGCAAAGGAAGCACTAGCCAAGGAGGCTCTGAAGAAGCGTGGCAAGGCACCATATCAGCCTCCCTCTCCTCCTCTTACCTGGGCAAGGGTGGCTGCTAGTTCAGGTATGAACACTTCTATTCCCTGCTCTGTTAATATCTGTTCTCCTTTTGAAATAATAACATTTTCTACTATTATTAATCAGGTCTCAGCCTTCATCTCTCAGCCCCCCATTTCCCTGGCATGCCCCCTGCACCCCCCCTCACCCACATTCTCTTGCACTCCACCTCCCTTCCCAGGGGAAGCCCCTCTCATATCTGCCTCTGATCATGGGCCCCTATCCCCCAGATACCTGCTTCGATCTTAGTGAGAACTCAGGCCCGTGACACTATTGGTATCGGCCTGGATACTCTTCCCATTCCCCTGAAGCCACCTCGAGGACGTCCTTCCTCCCTTTCCAAAGCAAAGCTGCAGGCGGAGAAGAGATAGCATCTGGGAAACAAAACACCATCGACAGGGTACTTAGAGCTCTGAACACCCTGGACGATCCCCCTCCATGAAGCTGTTCTCTTTCAATTGTCGTGGGTTAGATAGGCTTGATAAAAAAACTATCTCTTCACAGACTACTCATCTATGAATTAGTCGATGTCATTTTCCTTCAAGAAACCTTGGGCTCAGCTAAAGTCATCACCCACCTGCTTGAATCTATGCTCCCGGGCTGGTCCTTTCTAGCTCTTGATGCAAATGGATGCTCGGGAGGCATTGCCCTGGGTTATAACACTCAAACCATCAATCTTTGTAATAGTTGGGGAGGTAGTGGGCATATTGGGATGGATATATTCTCATCCAATCTAGGCATTGAGATTAGACTGATAAATGTGTACGGGTCATGCCATCACCGTGCAGACTTCTGGGACCATTTACTGAGTTCTGATATCTTGCAAAAGGATTACTTAATCCTTGGAGGGGATTTAAATTTCTCCATCGGCCTCTCTGAATCATGGGGACATCATGCCCAAATTGATCCTCTAACAGCATACTTTGAGAACATCCTGGAAACCCACAGTCTTATGGACATCCCATCAACAAAATTGCAGCCCACCTGGAGGAACAACAGGGTTGGGGACGATAGTCTCGCCAGAAGACTTGACCGCTTCCTTATTAAGGAGCGCCTTCTGAACATGGGTTATAACTATCGACAATGGGTGGGATCGGGAGGTATCTCAGACCATTTGCCGATATACCTAGAAATAAGAGGGGGTTTCAATAAGCCTAAAGGCCCTTTCAAATTCAACTCTTCCTGGCTAAAGGATGCATCTTATGCTCGCATGGTTACTGATTTATGGAAGTCCCACCCCCTGCTTCTGGAGGGCATATAGTAGAAGGCTTTACATATAACCTAAAAGAGCTGAAGAGACTCTCTAAAATCTGGGCCCACAAAAAGAGAGTGTAGGATGATCAAACTTTAAGGGATACCGAAGCAAAGATTGCTGATTTCGATAATGATCAAGGGGGGGTCTTCAACTCGAATGAACAAAAGGAAAAGCTCACATCCTTATTATCTAAGAGATGCAAAATCCTAAAGGATCGAGAAGAGTCCTGGAGATTGCGAAGCAGGGCAATCTGGTTGCTAGAGGGAGATGATAATACAAAATTTTATCACAAATTTGCAAATGGCCGAAAAGCCTTTAACTCCATATGGTAGCTCACGAATGAGAAGGGGAACATAGTCAACACCTTTCCACATCTAACAACCATGGCCACAACCCATTTTAATCAGATATATAGGGCTCCCCAAATGCCATTCTTGCTGAAGTCATTCAAGTGGCACAACTATTTCCCCGATTTGTGGATCAGGAGACTACCATGGAACTGAACAAGGAAGCCACACCAGGGGAACTTGAGGCCACATTAAAATGGTTCAAGCGAGACAAAAGCCCAGGGCTAGATGGATGGTCAGTGGATTTCTACTTGGATTTTTTTGAGATTCTTGGAGCAGATCTCCTTAAGGTCGTTCAAGATTGCCAAATCAATGGCAAGATGTATGAAGCTTTCAATACCACTTTCATAGCCCTCATCCCTAAATCTGATAACTTGACCTCCTTTGATGATTTCCGCCCCATATCCCTGTGCAATTTCATTTACAAAATTATTGCCAAAATCATCGCCAATCGCCTCCGCCCCATCCTATCCACCCATATTTCCCCTGAGCAATTTGCTTTCTTGCAAGATCATCAGATCCATGAGGCGGTCAGAACTGCACAAGAATTACTGCACTCTCTATAGTTGAAGAAGATGAAATGTATGATCTTAAAGGTAGATCTATCCAAAGCATTTGATAGAGTAAGCCGGTTGTATATCAAAATGCTCCTAACATAGCTTGGTTTCCCATATGAGTTTATTAAATGGATCATGTGTTGTATAACAAATATATCTTTCAGTGTCCTTGTAAATGGAGTGGCATCGCCTTTCTTTCATTCAGAAAGAGGCCTCAGGTAGGGATGCCCTCTGTCTCCTCTACTATTTCTACTCATCATGGAAGGGCTTAGTAGACTGATAAAAGAGGAACATAACAGGGGAAGGCTCAAAGGAATTAGAACCATTGACAGATGCATCCTGACTCACTTATTATTTGTGGATGATGTGCTGATATTCCTCAATGGTGGCATAGGGGACCTAACTATAATGAAGAACACTTTCTCTTTATTCCAAACTGCCACTGGCATGGTTATCAACTACAACAAGTCCACCATTACAGCTCCTGGATGCTCCCCCCATGAGATACAATTTGCTCTCCATCGATTCCATTTTACCCTTCTGTGAATGGAGGATGGCCTTAGATATCTGGGATACAGGCTAAGGCCCCTGGGTTATAAGATAGCAGATTGGACATGGCTTATCTCCAAATTGGAACAAAGGCTCAACATCTGGTACCACAAGTACCTATCTAGAGCAGGTAGATTAGTACATATAAAAGTAGTTCTTGAGGCCACTCCGATATATTGGATGTCTTTAGCATGGATACCCAGGGGTATCCTCTCTAGAATAAAAAATCTATGTTGCAGGTTTCTTTGGAAGCGTAAACAGTCAGGGAGAATCTTCGCCTGGGTGAAATGGGAGGTGCTTACCCTACCAAAGAAATGGGGAGGGTGGGGCATAAAGAAGATGGAGGACTTCTCCTCAGCACTGGCAACAAAGCTTGGTTGGCAATTAATCACCACGAACAACTTATGGAGTATGGTGGCCATTTCAAAATACATTGCCCCTCTAAATTTGATGGACTGGCTACGACAGCCACACCAGAGTATCACAGGGATATCAGTCATATGGAAGGCAGTGTTGAAATCACTGACCATTATTCAAGTAGGTCTTACCTGGAGAATACAATCTGGCACATCTGTGTGTATAGGGGAAGATCCTTGGATTGGATGCGGGAACGCTCACAAGCTGCCTATAGAGCTTAAAAACCATCTCAGCATTGCAGGCATCACACATATCTGTCATATTGTGGACTCTGAACATACCACCTTGTTTCAACAAGCTTGGAAATCTGCCCGCATCCTGCACATACCACAACCATGGGAACAACAATGGGCTGAATACACAGCGGCCCTAACTGAATCTCACATTAGAATTGTTGAAGGGGAGGATGAGATAATCTGGGTGCTTGCAAAATCAGGGAAATACTCCCCTAAGGAGGGTTATCTTGTATTAGTTGAGACTCATCAACCACAAGCTATCAAACTCTGGTGGAAGCACATGTGGAAGCTCAAAGCGCCCCCCAGGACCCAACTACTCATGTGTACAATCCTCAAATATAAGATCCTCACAGGTGATAACATCACCAAACCTGCACAACACGGTCCCTTTTGGTGTTGCTTGTTCAAGAACAACAACGAAGATATAAACCACCTCTTCCTCGCATGCCAAGCTGCAAAGGATCTCTGGAGCTCGATCCTATTAACCTTTCCCTCGCAGAATAGTTGACATGGCTTGACTTTTAAGGATGCATGGTCTACATGGTGGACTAATGCAGCCCTGAAAAAGGCCAGAAACCTTCCCCTCCTCATCTGTTGGGCAATATGGATAGCCCATAATAGATACATTTTTCAGAATATCGCTCCCCACTAGCCCTCCATCACAACTCGTATCCTGACAGTTTACAACATCATCCCTGAAGATGAGGAGACCTCTACGCCCAGAATCATTGTCCCCAAAGCCATAAATTACTCTCAACCATGGGAGTTTTTTGGCGGTTCAACACAGGAAGCTGGATGTGGGGGAGGTGCCATACTGTACTTATTTGAATCCCACCACTTTCATATTCAAATGGGACTGGGGAGAGGCTCAAAAAATTTTGCTGAACTAATCACAACAAAATACCTCATTCAATTTGCATCGGAAAAACACTGTAGAAATCTACAATTGTTTGATGACTAAAAAATTATTTATAACTGGATAAAAAAAACATCAAATTGCTTTGCATATTCTCTGAGACATATATTGGATGAGGCGCATAGACTCATTACACATTTTGACTCATTTGCATGCCGTCATATTCACAGGGAACAAAACACAACTGCTGTTGGCTTGTTGGGGCCTAACCCAGGTTCAAAGGTGATTTAGCCAAACAAATTCTGGTACTACTGGCCCTTTCGACAATAGTCTACGGAGCGCGGATTGAGGTCTCATCTGAAGTAGTATGGGAGGGTGCTAGAACGCACAACCCTACTCGGGGGCCTAACATCGTTATTACCCAAATCCTTACTAGTAATCCAATGTTAGTTGATTAACTTAGCTTATTTGTATGCTTTCAATTATACTTAACATGACTCACAATTCATACAAGTGCGCGCAGTAAAGAAACAATGTATTTGCAAATGATATCAATTGGTAACAAAACCTTTCTTTATTAATCTCTTCTCTGATTACAGACTTGACTCCATCCTGTGCACTCACCTACAGGGGTCTGCGCATTCAGCTACTGACTCTACTAGGCCTCTACGCGCTCGGCTACAGAGCCTTCTCCTACTCTACGACCCAAAGACACACTTCGCATTGTGATTCAATCACTTAGACTTTTCATTATTCTCTTCTATTATCCATCTCCTTTCTACACTTAAAGCCTTGCTCTATTTATACAATCCCAAGGTCTAGGGACCATGGGTAGGTCTATCTAGCCGACATTACATTACAAAACTAGGGCAGAAAACCCTCTGACTCTATTATACTTTCGCGCCCTACGCCCACAATTCGCAGAGATTTACAACAAGATCAACTCAAAACTTGGGCTTTGAGCCCCAAAACATGCCGTGGCGGGATTCCATGCCCAACAACTACTAATCTACTATCCAAAGAAGTTGCGGTGAGGCCTCTCGGCACTTGGCTGATTCAGGAACAGAGGGATGGTACTCATTACCAGTTTTGCCATCGACTGTTTATGGACATCACAGACTAAATGGCTCAGTTGGAGCCTGGTTTTTTTTACATTTGCTAGCATTTGTAAATATTTTATGCTTTTAAATTATCAGATGTATATATAGCAGACATACACTCTCTATGTAGAGTCATTTTGTTTTTTTGCTGAACAATCGGCATAGAACAGTGCCTCTTTGCGTGGATACAAGGTACTAATTTTTGTTAAATTGGATACTCCTATTTGCGTCACATACATCATATGCACTTTGCATATACAGCATGTAATTTTCCTTTACTAATGAAAATTACGATTTTTCCAAGGGGAAAAAAGAGATATAAATACACAAGAGGGACCTAAGCCATTAGGGTTGGGACCAAACCCAAGAGCCTCAACCCTCTAGAACTAACTCAGTGATGAATCAATAAGAAACTTCTCATTATCATTGCATCAACATCTAATACATCATATAACAATAAAAAATAGCAGTGCCAAGTACTTGAGCTCAATAGCTACCTAGCTAAAAACAAAACTTGAATCCTAATGAGCTCTTTTACATCTTTATTTATATAAGAGGGTAGCTACTAGTAGCTCCCTAGAAAATAAGAATGTTTGTCTCCCATACTTGAGAATGGTGGATCTTGGTCTTCATCAACTGCACTTGCTTGGCTGCCAATGACCTCGAGTTGATGAGAGAGAGTGTTATGATCTTGGGTTGATTGAACGAGTTAAGGAGGTGGACAACCTCCTAGAATATGTCCCTGTTGTCTACTCTGAGCCCCTGTATGGAAATTATCTAAAAAAGATCCATTTCCTGTAATTAAACCATATTAGGTAATAGTGTTGATTGATTCAAGTAGTACCCGTAATTTTATTCGTTGTAAGATAACCAAGGAATTGAATTGCTTCCTATATCCAACACCAGAGTGTCAAGTGATGGTTGCAAGTGGAGGAACCATAAATTGCTCTGGAAAGTGCCATAATATCAAGCTATCCATGGGAAAATATGTAATGAATAGCCCAATGCTTTCCATTCCAATGGGTGGTGCTGATGTTGTACTAAGAGTCCAATGGATACAATCCTTGGGTGTAATATATTTTAATTTTCAAGAACTTTTCATAATTTTTTTTTGGAAGGAAAGGAAGTTGAATTAAGGGGTATCACAGGGAAACCGAGAAAGATAATCAACTCTAACGGAATGACAAAGCTTCTAAAGAAAGAACAACAAGGTGTAATTGCACAATTATGTTCACTAGAGGTTCCCACATCGAAATCATCTATTTCTCTAGATCTCCAAAAAGTCTTGGACAATCATTCCAAGGTATTTGAGACTCCCAAAGGCCTCCCACCTATTTGTGATCATGATCATGCTATTCATTTGATTCTAGGAAGTGTTCCTCCAAACATCAAGCCTTATAGATATCCCTATGCCCAAAAGAGTGAAATTGAACGTATGGTTGCAGAAATGCTAGAGGCTGGTATAATTCAACCTAGTCAAAGTTCTTTCTCTACTCCAGTAGTATTGATGTACAAGAAGGATGGATCATGGTGCATGTGTTCGGATTATAGGGAGCTCAACAAGCTCATTATTAAAGATAAATTTCCCATTCCTGTCATTGATGAATTATTGGATGAATTGCATGGATCAATTTACTTCACTAAGTTGGATCTTCATTCAGGATATCATCAAATCAGAATGAAGACTGAAGACATTCTCAAAACAACATTTAGAACTCATGAGGGTCATTGTGAATTTTTGGTCATGCCTTTTGGCCTTACCAATGCACCTTCTACATTTCAAGGTTTGATGAATTCCATTTTCAAACCCTTCCTTAGAAAATGCGTGTTAGTATTTTTTGATGATATACTACTCTACAACAAGTCTTGGAAGGATCATGTTCAACATGTTGATAGGGTGCTCAAACTATTGGAGGAGAAACAATTATATGCAAAAAGCTCCAAATGTTTCTTTGGAGTACAAGAGGTGGAATATCTGGGTCATATTGTATTTCATGAAGGTGTTAAGGTAGACCCTAGAAAAATTAAATCCATTAAGGAATGGAAAATCCCCACATCCATAAAGCATCTACGTGGATTTCTCTAGTTGACAGGGTATTATTGTAAGTTTGTTAGGAATTATGGGAGAATAGTAGTGCCTCTAACAACATTATTGAAGAAATATGCATTTTCATGGATTCCAGAAGCAACAAAGGCCTTTGAACATCTTTAAGAGGCAATGTGCCAAGTGTTAGAGTTGGTCTGGTCAGCCCTCCGTCAGAGATCAAAACTCTTTATGCATTTCATGTTTAGGTGTCCCGCTCCATTCACTCAGCTGCATTTCGCTAGGGGCATGCCATGATCTGACAAAGAAAGTCATGCTAATCATTTCCCCTCATGTCTGGCTCCTGCTGGCTTATGTCTTTGTGGTCAAATAATCAAAAGTCCACGACAGTCAAGGTCTGGTCCTTTAAAGGACAAAAGTCATTTTCTATGTTTGGGTCTAGGAATTCATCAATTTGGTATTTGAAACATGTCCAGTAAAGCCATGCAGGCCAGAGGGAGGCCCTTACACAGCTATGGTTCAGAGAGCTTCATCGTCATGTGGACAGACTTCGACTCTTCTTCAAAACTCTGTTTTGAAGAAAAGTCAAACAATGTCATTTATGACAAAATTTTCCAAAAAAATCGCCAGTTGACTTTTTCAGATGCAGTCATGGTTTCCGTCGCCAAATGTCCTTTCATACAGTCCCTGTAAATATGTGCCGAAAATTTCATCATTTGAGCCAAAATTTCAAAGAGAAAGTGAAAATCAGTGTGTTTTAAAGTCAGTGAAAAAGTGCAAAACACAACATTAGAAAAATGGGTTTTCAAGGAAGCAAAAATTAAACCCATCTCTTCCAAGGCTATATATACATGTTTTTATCCAGATCAAGGGCATTGTGCTATTACAAGCCTTGGAGAGATGTTGCAAAGGTGTGAGTGCGAAATTGTGAGTGGGAGCTGGTTTTAGAGGGCGCGGCGCACATACCCAAGAGCGCGACGCACACAGAGGGCGCGGCGCACACGCAGCCTGCCCACAGTTCCAATTTTCTAAGGGCGCGGCGCATTGGGTTTTGCGCGCGGTGCACACAGACCAAGGGCCGAAAAACATTGCCAAATCACTCCAAATTTTGGTGAATGCTATCAAATCGAGAGGTAGGCCTTACGACATCACCTATTCATCAAATTTTATCAATGATATGGTGTTTATAGAGATGTTTGAATGTCACCAAAATGCATAAGGTCAACCATAAGAAATCACCAAGAAAATGATGGCTAGGGTTGTTAAAATGTGTTGTTAGTGCCAAGGTTTCACTCCACTCACCTTTTTCCCCTCACCTATCATTTTTCCCATCCTCCCTTTATCATTTTTCCTAAAACCCCTACCCTAAATTACTACCAAACCCTCTCCCTATCCCTCCACTATTCGGTCAACACAAGATCCCAAACCCTACCCCATCAACACAATACCCAAACTCCTCCCAAGTCCCTAACAAATTCTCCCTATAACCCCTATTCCCATTACATCATTCCCTTCCTAATACTCCCTGTTTAATTGTCCCCTTGGTGGAAGATTGTCAAAGCAACTACCAGCTTCATTTAAATCAAAGGGCAGCCTAAAATTCAGTGTACAAACAACAGTCATGGCATCCGAGGTTTCATCAGAATATGAGGAGGAGACACACAGTGATACAGCTTCCGGAGAACAGGCCCCCAGGAGACATCACCGGAGTGGCAGACATATTAAAGATGAGCCAAACACCCTCACCGAGTTGCAGGCATGCCCTCTTGCTATGTCCTGTTTCCAGCACTTAGCATGTTTTGAATTTTGTTAGAGGGTGGCAAATGTCAGAGTTCATCATGAGTTGGCTCGTCTTTTTGAACTTCACCTACATGGAGGATAGTCTATCTTGGCGGGGGTCACTTTCACATTGACACCCAAAACCATATCAGTGGCAACAGGAATACCAAACATTGGAGAACGGTGGCATAAGAAGAAAAAGGTGGAGAGGCATCATTATGAGCCTTACATTAAGGATAGTTGTTTGAGCCAGCTCACGAGAGTTTTTCCATTCAGATTTTTGAGAGTTGAGTATGCTCCGCTCATGAAATTGATCATAAAATACTTCAGTTGTGAGGGGAGGTTTTCTCGCCTTTATGCCTATCACATCAGGTTGCTCATGCACTTTACTAGGGTGCGGATGATGAACCTCCCATTTTTCATCTGCGGGAATATAGAGAGGATGAAAAATTTCATGCAACACAAGACCCCTCGACAGCAGCTCAACAATGTTTATCACTTTGCTCTTATCCGGATTTTGGTGGACCATCAATTAGGATTGCAGGGTATTGCTTGGGAGGAATTCATCTCCCGTGACTTCTTCAGCGCTCCACAGGTAGTATCAGAGTCAGAGCATGAGATAGGGGGCCCATCTCATCAGTATGAGTGACATGAGACTGCTACTATGCCAGTATACATCACCTATTAGAGAGGCAGTAGACCCTTATTTGCAGCGGCAAAGCGAGTGTTATCTCCACCCGGGGTGGAAGGGGCCTCACTTCCGACATCAACATCACAGGAGCAGGGCAAGGGTAAGGAGACAGTGTAGGAGGAAGGGCCATTAGGTGAGCGAGAGACTGAATTGTTTCTCCTCCATGATGATGAGACAGATGCAGAACCAACAAATGCAGAGCTTACAGAGATCATCCAGGAGCAGCAGTCAGTGATTGAGTCCTTATCCCTTGACTTGGAGAGGGCCAAGTGGAACATGAAGTACCTGGAGCAGAGAAACAAGCAGCTTGAGGACCAACAGATGATCATGGAGCTGTGAAACATTTGTGAGCATCGCCAAGATGCTCAAAGAAGAAGGGTTGAGCTCACATCTTTGGAGCAAGAAATCAATGAGGATCGAGAGGCCAACCTTGAGAGGGTCAACATGAATTTGGAGAGGCTGTTGGACAAAGCCGACCAGGACCTTGCTCTACTGAGACATATGGCTTTCCGTTACAGGGTGCGAAACATGAGTGCACAGGCTCGGATAAGGAACTTGAAGGAAAAATTGAGGAAAGCAACAAGAAAGGAAAAAAGGGCAAAAGAGCAAGATCGGCTTCGAATCTTGGCTGAGGCTTCCTTGGCTCAACATAACACCCCATAGGGAAACTCTAGCCCAAATTTCAAAAAATTTGGGGAATTTTTGGTCACATGGTAATTTTTTGGGCAAAAAACAGGGATTTTCTCCCTGTGCGCCGCGCCACTTGCGCGACGCTAAAATTCTAGAGCTCCAAATGAGGAATGGATTGCAGTTTTGGATTCAGCATGGAAAATCACGGCTACTAGTGTCCAGGCAAGAAAATTTGGCAAGGTATGAGTCTCCAAAAGGTCAAAAAACACCCAAAAATGGCCTCTCTGCCACTTTTTTGACACACAGAAAGCAGTCTTGGGAGAATGGAGATTTGGAGGGGCAAATGAGCACCAAATTTAAAAATTCTAGTTGGGTTAGAAAGTAGACAGGACATGCTTTCCAGCAAGCCCACTTGGGCACATTTTGGACACCTGCAAGTGCCCCAAAACAGGCCCCAAAGTAGCACGGCACACAGAGAAAATGGCACGGCCCACAGAGGAAAAATTGCCAATTTGCTTCCGTTTCGTGAAATTTCGGTTCGCGACTTCTCCAAGTGGGCCCGCTCATCTACACTTCGGTTTTTTGGCACCAAAGGCGGCATTTAAAGTGTTTTTCCTCCATATTGGCTTCTATCCAAGTGGCGAAGGAAGGAAAACAGTCACCCCAAGCCAAATGTCATGTTTGTAGCGCTGCACCTGTAGCTGATGGTTGGCTCTCCATCTCCATTTTGTAATGATTCGAGTAACTCCCCAACCCTTGGGCGTTCTATCTCTTCCTTACACATTCTATATATTGTATGCAAGTTATTTGCAAAGGGTTGGTTGGCTTGTAACTTCTGGGAGACTGTGGGAAAGAAAGTTTGTTTCTTCACTGTGTATTTTTGACAGAGAATTAATGAAAGGCAGCGGCTCTGTTTCATGAGATTCTTGTGGTTGTGAGTGTAGAAAATGTGTCTCTTATGTTTTCATATGTAGTTCGTTATGTTTCATAATTCAATTCATGTTCATTTCCAGTGAAATTTTCTGAGTGAGATTAGGTAGAATTCAATTTTATTGCTCTGCCTGTGGGGAAATTTCATGTTCAGTGTTATTCTTCTGTTGAAAAAGATTCATGTCACTATGCCCTTTTCACTTTCTTCAACAATCTATTCATGCTGCGGTATCTCAAACTAGATTGTTACATTTCCTGCCTACCTTGCCTCACGGAATAATCTGTGACTTTGTATTAAATTCTCTGTTCTTTGCTGAGCGCCGGTCCCATAACATCCCAGAAGCTCGGTCATTCATAAAATTGTTTCCAGAATCCCTATTCACTTACTAGCCTAAGGTAAATATCACATTGTAAGTCATCTCAGACTGTTTTTGATCATCTATTCACTAAGCGTGACTCAGAGAGAGCCCTCTCCTGCTCTGGTAGGGCTAGCTACCAGACTGAGCGTGGTTTGTGGTTACCCTAATTTTTGCCTTCTTTTAGCCTAAGGCAGATTTAGGTGCTAAATAGTGGCGACCATACTGGGGAACAAACTGAAATCAAATCCCCTTATTTCATAATAATTCTAAGCTTCCGGATGATGAGCTTAGGATTGGAAAGGCTGAGTAAGTCGGTTGTGTCTTGTGATTTTTCTCAATAGCACGCTGGCTTTGAGACGATATACCAGAGCAAATCTAGACCCGAATCCTCCTCATATTTACGAAAACCCCAATCTGATCCCGAGACTCCTTCGTCAAGAAAGCACCATAACTCCCGTGTTCAAATCCCATTCATGTCTCGACATTTTTGAGTATCTTGAAGAGCTTGAGTTTGACGAACGGTTTGAGATATCATTGTTTGAGTCTAAATCCGAAAGGGCTGTTGATTATACTGTCCCCAATTCGCAATTTATTGTAGACCTTGAAACAGAAAGAGATAATAGGTTAATTGATAATTACATTGCAACACAACCCCAAACTCCAATTGCAAGCCCCTTGCAAACTGTGCACACTCCTCCAACACCTCCAAGGCCAAATCCACCGAGAATGATGGCTGCCCGTTTCGCACCCCTTGTTCTACCCCAAGTTCTAGATGACATGCCAACGGATTATCAAAGTAAAATCCCGTTTTTTGATGGCACTCCTAACAAAATTACTGATCAGCAACATGTAGACAAAATGGCAGACTTCTATGAACTTCATGAGATCGATGCGGAGAATGTGGCAATGAGGCTCTTTGTACAGACATTTGCAGGTGATGTGAGGAAATGGTTCAGAGGTTTGCTGACAGCAAGTATCACTACCTTGGCTGAACTACAAAGGAAATTTTTGAACCGGTGGGAAGTGAAAAAGAATCCCCTTCAAATTCTGGCCGAATATGAACAAATCAAACGGAACACTGGTGAGTCGGTTCAAGACTATTGTGTTAGATTTAATGCAGTCTATAACGAAATTCCAGATCATCTAAAGCCACCTGTGGGACTAGCAATGATGAAGTTTCCAGATGTTTTTGATGCTGACATGGCATACCAATTGAGAGAGAGAGAACCAGCCACAATGGAAGATATGCAGAAAATCGTGGTCAGCGTTGAAGCAAATCTGCTGTCCGAAAGAGCTAGAGCGAAAGCGGAAAAGAAAACCACTGTGAAAGAAGAATATTCTTCAATGGATCAACTTCTCAAAAAGGTAGAGCAGATGCTTGAAAGGGTGAAGCTCGACAAGCTTGAGCCACAAGTTAGGAATCCTAACTTCCGTGGCCAGCAGCAGCCACAATATAGAACAAGACAGAGAGATCAACGGACCCAAGAGCAGACAGCACAACAGCCGGTACAAACACCTTTGCAGCAGAATTTTGTGCATGGACCGGAGTCAGATGAGGACGGGAATGTAATAGGCGAAGAAAATCACCTCTTTACTCCAGATGAGCTGCTTACTTACATTACCAAAGAAGAAGAATGTGCAGTGAATTCAGGTGCACACAAAGACACTGATTTCATTCTAGCTAGTGACACTGTTTTAGAAGAAGAATCAGAGGAGTATCAAAGGGGGTATATGAATGCTTTGTCTGCACAACAGCAGCGATATTCACTTAGAAACAGAGATGTGTCGGCCAAACCAATTCAGAAAAAGAAGGAGGTTGAAGCAACAAAGAACGATTCATCAGCTACACAAAGAAAAGGAAAAGAGGCGGTTGGTCCGGAGAGCAGCAAATCAAAATCAGCAGAACAATCACAACAACAAGACACATCAAAGGAAAAGGAAAAGAAAGAGATCCCAGTCAAAGAGGTAGAAAAGACTCCCGCTTTTAGCTTAGAGAATGAGATTTCTAAGTTAAAGGTATCCATCCCCTTGAATGAAATAATGAAGAATAACAGTTATAGAGGACAGATTTCTAAATTGTTGAATTTGGACCCAATGTCCGACATGGTAAATGTAGAAGATGATCAACCCGAAATGATTTTTGGACCAGCATCGAATGGTGAGTCCCCTGATATCGATGTGCCACCCTTCTATATCAGTTTACGATTGCATGATTTTGTGTTACACAATGCCATGTTCGATTCCGGAACTTCTCACGATCTCATGCCCAAGGCTATCATGGAAAAGCTTGGTCTGGACATCACCCGGCAATATCATGATCTCTATTCATTCGATTCCAGTAGGTGAGATGTATAGGACTCATCAAAGACTTGGTTGTGAGTTTGGATCAACTTCCTATGAAAAATGTTTTGATGGATGTGGTGGTAGCAGATATTCCTCCAAGGTTCGGCATGCTTCTTTCCAGGTCTTGGGTGGCGAAATTGAAAGGGACACTACAGCTGGATTTCTCCTATGCAACGATCCCAGTGTTTGGAAAAATGAGGAAATTATATCAGGAACAAAAAATGAAATATATGATCACAAGCAAGGAGAAACCTATAAATCATCCTATTAACTATGTACATACAGATTTAGAGTCTTTTGTTTTGTTTTCAGATAATTTAAATGATATAGATAGTCAGATAGTAGAAGCAGATGACATTCCAGAAATAACATAAAATTTCAGAGAAATTTTGAAGAAAGAAGCACAAGAAAAGCAGGGAAATGTTGGGAAATCAGCTGAAAGTAATGGACAACAAGCAGACAAGGCACATCAAACAAATTTCCAGCACTTACAAGAGGAGGAAGAAGGCTTGTGGACCATGGATTTCGATGGAGTAGTAGGAAATGATGGCACTGGAATTGGAATTTGGGTACGCAGTCCTTTCTCCGCCCCAAACAAAGTGACTAGCAGCGTGAGGGTTTGCTCTTACAAGCTGGCCTTTGAGTGTTCAAACAATGAAGCTGAGTATGAAGCTCTGATTGCTGGCCTGAAGATTCTTAGAAAGACGAATGCAAAAAGGATTTCGGTATATGGTGACTCCGAATTGGTAATAAAGCAGGTCAGAGGCGAGTATCAAGCAAAACATCCTAGGATGCGGGCCTATCGTAATGCAGTTTTAGACATCTTAAAATTATTTTCAGAATACACCTTGACATGTGTGCCTCGTATACAAAATAGTATTGCTGATGCTCTTGCCAAGGCAGCGAGTAGTTTGAAGATCCCCATAACTCCAACAATAAATTTGAAATCCATGTCAAGCATCGTCCAACCATTCCATACAATTAGCGATATTGGCAAGTGTTTCAAGATGATGATGAGATTAAAGATTTTCTGCTAAACAAAGGCAAGTTCAAAGAAACCTCAATTGATGTAGAAAACAATGAGGGCAAAGGGAATGGTACAGATGAAGTGCAAATCAATGAAATGGACGTGTTACAGCTGAAGAATAACATCATTCCTAAAGGCTTGATACCTCTAGAAGAACTTTTTGATCAGGATGATGTAGATTGCAAGCCAACATTGCAGCCAACAGAGAAGGGTGTAGAAGAGGTCAACATCGATACAGCTGCCAATCCAAAGTTGGTAAAATTGTCTAAAGCATTACCGCCAAAGATCAAGGACAAATACATCAGTTTGATGGCTTCATTTGCAGATGTGTTTGCTTGGGATTATTCTGATTTAAAGACCTATGATACCAATATTATTCAGCACACGATACCCATCAAGCCCAATCAAAAACCATTTAGACAAAAGCTGAGAAGAATAAATCCAAAGTTGCTGCCATCTATCGAAAAGGAGGTAAACAGGCTGTACAAGTCAGGTATCATTGTGCCCATCAGATTTTCAGATTGGATCTCTAACTTAGTGCCCGTACGAAAGAAGACCGGTGAGATCCGCTTGTGCATTGATTTCAGAAATCTAAATAAAGTCTCATTGAAGGACAACTATCCACTGCCCAAGATGGACCATATACTTCAGCGAGTAGTGGGGGCATCTCGTATGTCACTGCTTGATGGTTATTCCAGATATAACCAAATTTATGTCCATGAAGATGATAGAGACAAGACATCATTCACCACTCCATGGGGAACCTTTCACTACGCCAAAATTCCCTTCGGTTTAAAGAATGCAGGTGCCACATTTCAGCGGGCAATGGACTTGGATTTTGCGAATGAGAAGGATGTGTTTTTGGTGGTGTACCTGGATGATTTGACAGTATTTTCCAAATCTGATGAAGAGCACATGCATCGCCTAAAAACTGTCTTTCAAAAGTGCAGAAAATATGGTCTATCGTTGAATCCTAAGAAGAGCTTGTTCACCATGGAGGAAGGAAAATTACTTGGGCACATCATTTCAAAGGATGGCATTCGTATTGACCCAGCACGGGTGCAAGAAATTCAGCAAATCGATTTGCCTCGGAATCAAAAGGAGGTACAATCGTTCAATGGTAAGATGAATTTTCTGCGTCGCTTTGTACCTAATCTTGCTGAAAACTTAAGAGAGATGACCAACATGCTCAAGAAGGACAACCAAGTGAAATGGACAGAGGAGGCTGTAAAATCTTTCAACTTGGTCAAATTGGCCCTTTCTTCAGCTCTAGTTCTAGTCAGCCCAGACTACACTCAGGATTTCATATTGTTTTCATTTGCTTCTGAGCACACTATGGCAATGGTATTATTGCAGAAGAGGGATGATCATGAAAGACCCATTGCTTTCTTCAGCAGGGCTATAAGGGATGCAGCTTTAAAGTACAACATCATTGAGAAGCAAGCCCTGGCATTGGTGAAGGCATTGAAGGATTTCCGGGAATATATCTTACATTCTCACATTCTGGCCTATGTTCCTAATACTGCTGTAAAAGATGTTTTAGTACAGACCAATCCAGAAGGGAGAAGAGGGAAATGGATCGCGGCTTTGCTGGAATATGATGTGGAAATAAAGCCCACAAAGCTGGTCAAAGGACAGGGGTTGGCAAAGCTAATGTCTGAATCAAACTTGCATGCCTTGGACATAAATCTAATCGCTACCATGTCCAATGAGAATGAGGAAGGAACGTCAATTCAGGTATCTGAAATGTTTGCTTTGTCCCCATGGTATTAAGATATAATATATGTGTTGAAAATTCTTTCACCACCGCCCGACATAACTAGAAACAAAGCGAGAACACTCAAATTGAAGGCTGCCAAGTTTTGCATTTTGAATTCTGCACTGTATTGGAAAGATCTCGGTGGCATTTTGTTAAATTGTTTGGTGGAAGAGGAGGCAAAGAAAGTCATGGAGGATTTCCACGGAGGAGAGTGTGGTGGTCACCTTTTTTGGAAGTCAACAGTAAACAAAATTTTGAGAGCAGGGTACTACTGGCCTACTTTGTTTGCTGATGTGTATAAGATGGTCAAGCGCTATCATAAATGTCAGATTTTCGAAGGAAAACATAAATTACAGCCTTTGCCACTTAAGCCTATTGAGGTGAGCGCTCCTTTCTAGCAGTGGGGATTGGATTTCATTGGAGAAATTCATCCCGCCTCTTCCGGACAGCATAGATGGATCCTTACAGCGATTGACTATTTCACAAAATGGATTGAGGCAGCTCCCACCAGACAAGCTACAGACACGTTAATCATTTCATTTCTCGAAAATAACATCTTGTCTCACTTTGGTTGTCCAAACAAATTAATCACCGATAATGCAACAGCTTTCAAATCAAAGAGGATGGTAGAATTTTTTCATAAGTATCACATCATTTTGGGTCATTCAACTACCTATCATCCGCAAGGGAATGGATTGGCAGAATCTTCGAATAAATCATTGGTCAACATCATCAAGAAGCTGATAGAGCTAAATAAAAGGAGCTGGAATAAGAGGTTGATCCATGCGCTTTGGGCAGATCGGATCAGTAAAAAAAAATCCATTGGTATGTCACCGTTTGAGCTTGTTTATGGAGTCGACACAGTATTTCCCGCCTCTCTTGCTGCCCCGGTAGTCAGACTTCTTCAGGAGGTCGGCAGTGAAGAAGATCCCATGCAGAGAAGGTTGAATCAAATGATCCACTTGCAGTAAACAAGAGAAGAAGTTTTCAAGAACACATCCAAATTGCAGGAGAAAATAAAGAAAATCTATGATGGAAAAGCAAAGGCAGAGAAATTTTAGTTGGATGATGCGGTGCTGAAGTGGGATGCAAGGAATGAAGAGAAAGGCAAGCACGAAAAGTTCGAAAATCTTTGGAAAGGTCCTTTCAAGATCGCAACATATAGGGGTTAGAATGCCTTTCTTCTGAAGGAAATGAACGGGGAAGATTGTCCTGGAGGGCCGATCAATGGTCGGCTGCTCAAGCGGTACCACTGCTGATTTATTAACGCTGCTTCCACTGTCATTGTAAATACCATTTTTATTTCAGTTTGGTTTCAGTCTGTAAAGTTAGTTTTTGAGTTATTTCAATGTCAAGTTTGAGTCAATTTCTTGGTCATTTCAGTTTCATAAATAAGTCAGAGTCCTGTGTTGTTTATCGAAATGATGACTCCATAGCCCAATGGACAAAAGGCACTGTCTAGCTCCTCCAGAGATCTGCTGTTCTTGGCACCTCCAAGGAGCTACCATCCCCCATTGGAGCCAATGTTAGAGTCGGTCTGGTCAGCCCTCCGTTAGAGATCAAAACTCTTTATGCATTTCATGTTTAGGTGTCCCACTCCATTCACTCAGCTGCATTTAGCTAGGGGCATGCTATGATCTGACGGAGAAAGTCATGCTAATAATTTCCCCTCATGTCTGGCTCCTGCTGGCTTATGTCCTTGTGGTCAAATAATCAAAAGTCCACGACAGTCAAGGTCTGGTCCTTTAAAGGACAAAAGTCATTTTGTATGTTTGGGTCTAGGAATTCATCAATTTGGTCTTTGAAACATGTCCAGTAAAGCCATGCAGGCCAGAGGGAGGCCCTTACATAGCTATGGTTTAGAGAGCTTCTTCGTCATGTGGATAGACTTCGACTCTTCTTCAAAACTCTGTTTTGAAGAAAAGTCAAACAGTGTCATTTATGACAAAATTTTCCAAAAAAATCGCCAGTTGACTTTTTCAGATGCAGTCATGGTTTCCGTGGCCAAATGTCCTGTCATACAGTCCCTGCAAAGATGTGCCAAAAATTTCATCATTTGAGCCAAAATTTCAAAGAGAAAGTGAAAATCAGTGTGTTTTAAAGTCAGTGAAAAAGTGCAAAACACAACATTAGAAAAATGGGTTTTCAAGGAAGCAAAAATTAAACCCATCTCTTCCAAGGCTATATATACATGTTTTTATCCAAATCAAGGGAATTGTGCTATTACAAGCCTTGGAGAGACGTTGCAAAGGTGTGAGTGCGAAATTGTGAGCGTTTGAGTGAGTGGGAGCTGGTTTTAGAGGGCGCGGCGCACATACCCAGGAGCACGGTGCACACAGAGGGCGCGGCGCACACGCAACCTGCCCACAGTTCAAATTTTCTAAGGGCGTGGCGCATACCCAGCGCGCGGCGCACTGGGTTTTGGGCGCGGTGCACACAGACCAAGGGTCGAAAAACATTGCCAAATCACTCCAAATTTTGGTGAATGCTATCAAATCGAGAGGTAGGCCTTACGACATCACCTATTCATCAAATTTTATTAATGATATGGTGTTTATAGAGATGTTTGAATTTCACAAAAATGCATAAGGTCAACCATAAGAAATCACCAAGAAAATGATGGCCAGGGTTGTTAAAATGTGTTGTTACTGCCAAGGTTTCACTCCACTCACCTTTTTTCCCTCACCTATCATTTTTCCGATCCTCCCTTTATCATTTTTCCTAAAACCCCTGCCCTAAATTACTATTTAACCCTCTCCCTATCCCTCCACTATTCGGTCAACACAAGATCCCAAACCCTACCCCATCAACACAATACCCAAACTCCTCCCAAGTCCCTAACAAATTCTCCCTATAACCCCTATTCCCATTACATCATTCCCTTCCTAATACTCCTTGTTTAAGTGTCCCCTTAGTGGAAGATTGTCAAAGAAACTACCAGCTTCATTTAAATCAAAGGGCAACCTAAAATTCAGTGTACAAACAACAGTCATGGCATCCGAGGTTTCATCAGAATATGAGGAGGAGACCCACAATGATACAACTTCCGGAGAACAGGCCCCCAGGAGACATCACCGGAGTGGCAGACATCTTAGAGATGAGCCAAACACCCTCACCGAGTTGCAGGCATGCTCTCTTGCTATGTCCTGTTTCCAACACTTAGCATGTTTTGAATTTTGTCAGAGGGTGGCAAATGTCAGAGTTCATCACAAGTTGGCCCGTCTTTTTGCACTTCACCTACATGGAGGACAATCTATCTTGGCGGGAGTCACTTTCACATTGACATCCAAAACCATATCAGTGGCAACAAGCATACCAAACATTGGAGAACAGTGGCATAAGAAGAAAAAGGTGGAGAGGCATCATTATGAGCCTTACATTAAGGACAGTTGTTTGAGCCAACTCACGAGAGTTTTTCCATTCAGATTTTTGAGAGTTGAGTATGCTCCGCTCATGAAATTGATCATGAAATACTGCAGTTGTGAGGGGAGGTTTTCTCGCCTTTATGCCTATCACATCAGGTTGCTCATGCACTTTACTAGGGTGCGGATGATGAACCTCCCATTTTTTATTTGCGGGAACATAGAGAGGATGAAAAATTTCATGCAGCACAAGACCCCTCGACAGCAGTTCAACAGTGTTTATCACTTTGCTCTTATCCGGATTTTGGTGGACCATCAGTTAGGATTGCAGGGTATTGCTTGGGAGGACTTCATCTCCCGTGACTTCTTCAGCACTCCACAGGTAGTATCAGAGGCAGAGCATGAGATAGGGGGCCCATCTCATCAGTATGAGTGACATGAGACTGCTACTATGCCAGTATACATCACCTATCAGAGAGGCAGTAGACCCTTATTTGCAGCGGCAAAGCGAGTGTTATCTCCACCCCGGGTGGAAGGGTCCTCGCTTCTAACATCAGCATCACAGGAGCAGGGCAAGGGTAAGGAGACAGTGTATGAGGAAGGGCCATCAGGTGAGCGAGAGACCAAATTTGTTCTCCTCCATGATGATGAGACAAATGTAGAACCAACAAATGCGGAACTTACAGAGATCATCCAGGAGCAGCAGTCAGTGATTGAGTCCTTATCCCTTGACTTGGAGAGGGCCAAGTGGAACATGAAGTACCTGGAGCAGAGAAACAAGCAGCTTGAGGACCAACAGATGATCATGGAGTTGTGAAACATTCGTGAGCATCGCCAAGCTGCTCAAAGAAGAAGGGTTGAGCTCACATCTTTGGAGCAAGAAATCAATGAGGATCGAGAGGCCAACCTTGAGAGGGTCAACATGCATTTGGAGAGGCTGTTGGACAAAGCCGACCAGGACCTTGCTCTACTGAGACATATGGCTCTCCGTTACAGGGTGCGAAACATGAGTGCACAGGCCCGGATAAGGAACTTGAAGGCAAAATTGAGGAAAGCAACAAGAAAGGTAAAAAGGGAAAAAGAGAAAGATCGGCTTCGAATCTTGGCTGAGGCTTCCTTGGCTCAGCATAAAACCCCATAGGGAAACTCCAGCCCAAATTTCAAAAAATTTGGGGAATTTTTGGTCACATGGTAATTTTTTGGGCAAAAAATAGGGATTTTCTCCCCGTGCACCGCGCCACTGGCGCGACGCTAAAATTATAGATCTCCAAATGAGGAATGGCTTGTAGTTTTGGATTCAGCATGGAAAATCACGACTACTAGTGTTTGGGCAAGAAAATTTGGCAAGGTATGAGTCTCCAAAAGGTCAAAAAACACCCAAAAATGGCCACTTTGCCACTTTTTTGACACACAGAAAGCAGTCTTGGGAGAATGGAGATTTGGAGGGGCAAATGAGCACCAAATATAAAAAGTATAGTTGGGTTAGAAAGTAGACAGGACAGGCTTTCCAGCAAGCCCACTTGGGTACATTTTGGACACCTGAAAAATGCCCCAAAACAGGTCCCAAAGTAGCGCGACACACAGAGAAAATGGCGCGGCACACAGAGGAAAAATTGCCAATTTGCTTCCGTTTCGCGAAATTTCGGTTCGTGACTTCTCCAAGTGGGCCCGCTCATCTACACTTCGGTTTTTTGGCACCAAAGGCGGCATTTAAAGTGTTTTTCCTCCATATTGGCTTCTATCCAAGTGGCGAAGGAAGGCAAATGGTCACCCCAAGCCAAATGTCATGTTTGTAGCGCTGCACCTGTAGCTAATGGTTGGCTCTCCATCTCCATTTTGTAATGATTCGAGTAACTCCCCAACCCTTGGGTGTTCTATCTCTTCCTTACACATTCTATATTGTGTATGCAAGTTATTTGCAAAGGGTTGGTTGGCTTGTAACTTCTGGGAGACTGTGGGAAAGAAATTTTGTTTCTTCATTGTGTATTTTTGACAGAGAATTAATGAAAGGCAACGGTTTTGTTTCATGAGATTCTTGTGGTTGTGAGTGTAGAAAATGTGTCTCTTATGTTTTCATATGTATTTCGTTATGTTTCATAATTCAATTCATGTTCATTTCCAGTGAAATTTTCTGAGTGAGATTAGGTAGAATTCAATTTTATTGCTTTGCCTGTGGGAAAATTTCATGTTCAGTGTTATTCTTTTGTTGAAAAGGATTCATGTCACTATGCCCTTTTCACTTTCTTCAGCAATCTATTCATGCCGCGGTACCTCAAACTAAATTGTTACATTTCCTGCCTACCTTGCCTCACGGAATAATCTGTGCCTTTGTATTAAATTCTCTGTTCTTTGCTGAGCGCCGGTCCCATAACATCCCAGAAGCTCGGTCATTCATAAAATTGTTTCCAGAATCCCTATTCACTTACTAGCCTAAGGTAAATATTGCATTGTAAGTCATCTCAGACCATTTTCGATCATCTATTCACTGAGCGTGACTCAGAGAGAGCCCTCTCCTGCTCTGGTAGGGCTAGCTACCAGACTGAGCGTGGTTTGTGGTTACCCTAATTTTTGCCTTCTTTCACCCTAAGGCAGATTTAGGTGCTAACACCGAGTACTGGTCTTAGCTACGCCGGACTTCACAAAAACATTTATTGTGGAATGTGATGCCTCAGGAAATGGAATTGGTGTTGTTTTAATGAAAGAAGAAAGGCCCATTGCTTTCGAAAGTCGTCCAATCAAATGAAAGTATTTACACAAAGCTATTTATGAGAAGGAAATGTTGGCAATACTACATGCACTTAAGAAATGGCGACCCTACCTAATGGGAAGATACGTCAAGGTAAAAATGGATCATGATAGTCTTAAATACTTTTTAGAACAAAGATTATCTTCAGAAGAGCAGCAAAAATGGGTCACAAAGATGTTGGGTTATGAATTTGAAATCATCTACAAAAAAGGGAAGCAAAATGTTGTGGCAGATGCACTCTCAAGAAAGGATGAGGATGTGGAAGCATTGCTTTGTGCCATTTCTATTATCCAACAAGATTGTATAAATGAAGCAAGGGATGAATGGAAGAATGACGAAGAAGTGTGGGCACTCATTGAAAAGTTACAACAAGATCCCAATATATCTAATACATTTAGCTGGAAAAATGATTTGTTATGGTACTAAGATTGCTTATACCTATGTAAGAATTCCTAACTCAAACAAAAGATTCTTATGGAGTGCACACCTCTCCCTTAGGAGGGCACTCAGGATATTTAAAAACTTACCACAAGGTTAAGAAGGAATTTTTTTGGGATGGCCTTAAATCGGATATTCAAAAGTTTGTGGCAGAATGTTTGATTCGCCAACATAATAAAGTTGAAACAATTAAGACCCCAGGTCTATTACAACCTTTATCCATTCCAAGACAACGTTGGGAGGAGGTTTCAATGGATTTTATCACAGGTTTACCCGAGTCTGAAGGAAAGAGTGTCATTATGGTGGTGTTGACAGACTTACCAAGTATGCACACTTTTGTGCGTTATCTCATCCATTTAAAGCCAGTACAGTTTCTATTGCATTTATGGAAACAATTGAAAAGCTACATGGAAACCCAAAGATTATTATAAGTGATAGAGATCCCAATTTCACTGGAAATTTTTGGACTGAATTATTTTCTTGTCTTGGTACTTAGTTAGCTCATAGCTCATCTTATTATCCTCAATCTGATGGGCAAACTAAGATATTAAATAAATATTTGGAAGGATATCTTCGTTGCTTTGTATTTGATAAACATACACAATGGGTCAAATGGTTGCCTCTCGCTGAATGGTGGTATAACACTTCCTTCCATACTACAGCAAAAATGACCCCATTTATGCAACTTTATAGATATCATCCACCATCCATCACATCATATTTAGGAGAAAATTCTAAGGTTCAAGCAGTGGAAGATCACATTGAGCATCAACAACAAGTTCTCCAACTCTTAAAGGATAAACTCACTTTGGCGTAGAATAGAATGAAACAACAGGCATGTCAACATTACAACGAAAGAAGTTTTGATGTAGGTGACTAGGTATTCCTACGGCTACAAACATATAAACAAATGTCCCTCAAGCAAGCTAAGAAGGATAATAAATTATCACCAAAGTATTATGGTCCGTACAAGGTGTTGCAAAAGATTGGTACTATGGAATACAAATTGTATCCTCCTTCAGCTTTTCGAGTGCACCTAGTTTTCCATGTTTCATGCTTAAAGAAGGTTATAGGTGACAAGCTCCCAGTTCAAACAATATTTCCAGAACTTGACGAGGAAGGAAAAATCATATTGGAACCTGAAGTAGTCATAGAAATAAGAACTCGACATCTACGAAATTGATCAATTTAAGAGTATCTCATCAAGTGGAAGAACTTACCTGCTAAGGATTCCACATGGGAGGATGAGAATTTTATATAGAAGCATCCAGAACTACTCAAGCGTTGAGGAAAACACTTTTTGAAGGAGAGGGGCATGTTAGGTCCCTATAATACTAGTGATTCCCCCATTACTATTGCCATTCTAGCCCTGATTGTTATTATTGTGCCCCTATTATCCCCATATTGTTATTATTGTGCCCCATAGAAGCCCACTATTGTTATTGTCATGCCCTTATATTATTGTTATGTCGGCTTTGATTATATTGTGACCCCTTAGACTCCTATATAGAAAGGAGGTTTTGTAATATGTATCATCCAAGAATATTTCATTTGTGTAATGTAAAGGAGGTTTCCCCCTCGAAGAGGATGATTTTGAAGTCGTTGATCTATCTTTTCTTCTATTTTGTGAGTTGGTTACATAACAATGACATTATGACCCTTATAATGTACTTATTGATGAACCTCATCATCACCCCCTACTGAAATTGTTTCTCATCCTCTGAGAAACTCCTTAGATGGTTTTCCTTCTTGGGGATAGAAATCTGCATTATTTTCTATTTCTACCCGCTCCTTTTGCTCTTCTGCTTCATCTCTTCCTTCTTGTAGGCCCAACAACAAGGGTGGACTGAGCTTGAGCCTTATCCACTTAAATTTTAATCTTTGCATGATCCTCTTGTACAGGGGTGTCCTCTCCAAGGCATTCTTCAACCTTTTAGGAGAGTGATATTCTTTGATCTGGAGGCTATGGGGTAAGGCATGCCATCTCTTCTGGCAAGCTTGTAGGTTTTCTGTTCCCAACAACCTGAATGCATCTTCAAAATTTAAGATGGCTTGTTCCTGGTTATCAAGGTATTTAGGTGTTAAGTTAGCATCATTGGAGATGATGTTATGATTGCTAATGACAACCACTGGTCTCACTAGCTCTACCCTCATATATAATGGTTGCTTTTCTTCCTTTGCCATGACTCTATTCACTTCCTCAGCTCTTGCCTCCTCATGAGTCATCCAGGATGCTAAGGCTATCAACTGTGTATCCCCCAATCTTGCATTGGGATCCCAAATATTCATATAAGTCAAAGTGAGGTTATGAATGTAAAACTCAACCAATTTTGTTTTGTCCTCCATGCTAGCTTGGTTGCAAAATTCAATGAATTTTTTGTAATCCAATGGCATAGATCCATGTTGTGCTAAGGTGATATGGATGTTGGGGGGAGGTCCCCAAGATCTAAAAAATTGAAATGGATCTTGGGTGGGGGGGGGGGGATAACACACATTAAAGAAAACCACCAAGAAGATTTTTATTGAAATAGAGAATAATTATAGAAGTTACATTGTGGTGGACAATATGTCCTTTTACAAAATGCGACTTGTTACTTATAGTATTTTTTTAGTTTCAATACCACAGGTAAATTCCATGGGTGGGTAGATACCATGGGTGGATCTCACTTACAATACCATGGGTGGATGCCACTTACAATACCATGGGTGGATAAATACCTTGGGTGGACGAATACCATGGGTTGATGCAACTTGCAATACCATTGGTATATTCCATGAGTGGATAAATACCATGGGTTGATGAATACCATGGGTGGATGCCAATTTCCATTCAGATCATTCCTCCCTCCTTAAGAAGAAATGGTTCCCATTGTGTGAAGTTCCCTCCTAAGAAGCCTTTGTTGAATATGAAGAGACACTGAAGAGAAGGGTTTTGTGTGGTTAGCTCATAACCATGATGATTGAATATATGAGGATAGAGATACCTATTGAGAGTTTTAATTAGTGATTAAATCTCCTGATATTTAATTTTCAACCAGGACTTGTAAGCATGAGTTGTACTGCGTTTTTGGTTCAAGATTAAATTTAGAGTATGTAATTTTCCTTTGATCATTAAGTACAGAATGATGGAAAAGAAACAATACTAATTAAGAAAACTAGCACTCATCTCATTCTTAGAAAACATAAGAAATCTACTTAACTCAATCCACTATGTTCCTTATTCTAATTCTCTGCAATCGAAAGACAATCTTACTGAAACCAAAGGCTCAATGAAATTCACTCCAACTACAAATCTTAAGCGAGGATTTAAACTTCTAGCTATTAAAGAGACCAAGCATCTATTCACTTGTAAAATATGATAAGGAGGCTAAACTGTAATTCTAAGATCAAATCCTGATCTATTAACTTCAATCCATTCAAACCAAACTACTTTTACTTGGAAATGAAACACCTTCCAAACTTCACTTTGAATTACTACAGAGACTGACTCTACAAAAATGAAATCTTTGATAGAGTTATCTAAACTTGCTGCTATAAAATCAAATCCTATGCTATTGTATTTAAAATGGAAATCTAATCTATCCTAGAAGTAACTATCTTCAAACAACTCGAAGCAATGCGAAGAATCAAATCATACTAGGAATATAAACCACATAGTTCAATGCTTGAAACCAATCTTTATACTACAGTACTGGAAATGAAAATCAATCTTATTCTATTATGCGAGAATGGATCTAAATTATCCTATGATAATTTAATAACTCAAATCAATGCTCTTGAAAATAAACCACACTGTGAAAACTAAATCATAATGCCTAAAACGAATCAAACAATTCAAATTGTGGAAATGGAAAACACAATACCTATTGCTACTAAACTCAAATTCGTTTGAAAACACAATCAAAACCTCATACCATAAATCAATCTCTCAATTATACACAAGGCAATCCACACTCACGCTCATACCATTCATCATAAACTTCATTAAAGAGACAAACACACCGAAATAAACACACAAAGATCATGTTATATAGCTTCAAGACTCAATTGATTTTCCTATCATGGATACTCCGATTATAAATGTAAATGAATGCGATTTTAAATGAAATAACAGAGCATGGCTCTGTATTGAAATACAAACTCTGGTTTTTATGAGGAACATAGTATAGCTTTGTGTTGAATATTTATGCATAGTCTATGTGAAAAATGGTAGTCTATGCACTCAAAATTCTTGATTGTGTTATCTATCAATGAATGCAAGGTTGTAACGATTATTATCAATCCAAAATCAAATGGAATATCTCCCACATTTGCACAAGAAACCTTAGAGATTTCACACAATAAATGGATAGAAAATGAATATAATGAACTATCACACAACGATACACCTACGAACTAACAATGAATCTTGTTCCTAGATGATGGTGGGCCCTACCACACCTGGGTAAGCTTTAAACAACTTGTAGTAAAAGAAATATTTAAAACATTCAAATTAAGCATTCACAATAAACCATAACTCGGAACGATTTTGCTCAAAGCTAGCCATGGTATATACTGGAACATAGTCTTCAATTACAAATAATGATGTCTGAACAGTAAGTTTATAACTTAATAACCTGCGCCAATAAATCCTTCTAATTCATTATAGTACTGGCCTTTATAAGCAATGATTCACATTCATAATGGCAGTAAACCCATACATGGAAAACTTAGCGAATTTACTAAATAAAACTTGAGATCCGATTGCTTGAACGATTTCTATCTCCTTGGCACAATGGGTTCCAACAAATGCCAACATTAGCATGGTCTTGTTTCGATGAGGATATGGAGAATCTTCATTATGGAAAACATCGAGCTCGGGCTCGGTCAAAATCTTCAACTGTGGTGTTCAAGCCTTTAGAAGTACGAAGTCATGGAAAGAGTCTACTAGGCCTCCATGATTTTGAGTACAGATCATAGACTGAGATGTTGAGTACATAAATGACAAAGCAAGACTGTTGACAAGCATTCCCTCCATCTTTAGTTGACCTGTCCATACTGCTGCAAATCTTCACACTTAACCCATAATGATTAGTTAGCTTATTAGGAATATAACTCAAACTTAACCAAAAATAGCAAAATTACACTAATGTAATGCATTTACCTCATGTCAGGATTTTAGCAAGGTTTAGGACAGTGATGGTGATGGAAAGGTAGGTGAAGGGGTACTTTCTTTGACAAAAGTGGGAAAAAATGGAGGTGATAAGTGGTAAAATTGGGGACAAAACGAGGCACCAACATCCCCCCATGCTGATTTGGATGCATGTCCTCATGCATCTACTACAGTCCACCAAAAAGAAGAGGTTGCAAAATAAAAAAAGGGAACCCTGGTCAAAGACTAGCAGTCTTGACCAGAACTTCTATTCCATGCTTAACTGGAGTAGAACACTTCTTAAACTGTAGAGCCAGTCCTTGTGCACTTAACTTCTTAGTGGGCCTGAACCTTAAGGCCTTCCAACGCAATAACTGTCTATTTTTCCTCTTCAGGTCATCATTATGGGAAAACAGTCGAAGATTAGAGTCCCTAACCTAATTATTGACTTCCCTTACATAATGGAACAAGACCTTGTATTTGTTGGCTTGTTCTTGGAGCTTACCAATTTTCTTCTGCAGCTTGACCAGTCAGATCTTAAGGTTCTCCTCCTCATCAAGAGTTGGAGTCTTTGTAGGTGCTGTTGATTGCTGAGAGGCACTGCCTCCAGGTGCCTTACTGATGCTTTCCTTTGGTGAAGAAACATGTTGGTTTGCTTTAGTAACATTTCTACTTAACGAAGGCTGAACAAGGGACAGTGTTTCCAGGTCATGTGCAATATCCATGGGGATTTCCACTTCAGACATGGGCATAGGTGCTTTTTCAGAGGACAATTCTAACTTCTTAGCATCGGAATCAGGAGATGATGGAATATCAACATGTTCAGAACTTGCAACCTTGGATATGGGATGTTTAGTTCTAGTCATACTGCGGGTTCTACGACAACCTTGAGTAGAGGTCTCCACTGTGGGAATCGAGGGCTTGTGGGTAGGAAAGAGAATTCTCCTGCACTTTTGTTTTGGCTTGATGCCATCATGAGCTTTGGGGACCTTCGACTGGGGTTCTACACCTTTTTCTTCCACCATAGGGCTCGGCTCAGGTCGGTCTATCTCAGCCCTATTCCTTTTACCTTTTTGCTTCTTGCCTACTTGGTTCTTCAAAGAAATCTCAACTTCCTCATGTTTCGAAGAAGGGCCTGCTTCCTAAGGGGTTTCATATTTAGGAGAGGTAGGGGTTACTTGGGAGTTAGGCACGGGGGTTGTGTTCTTCTATCTCAGGGATCGACCCACCGATCATTGTCGCCCTTTAACCTGAGTTTCTTCCCCAGGGAAGTTCTCCACCAAGAAATCCTCCCACGATTTCTTATGCCTTCAAATTTAAGTAATCAATATAATCTTGATGAGACTGTGATGATACAATGTCATTTCGGGCTTTCTACTTTTAGACTATACACCTTTGGCCATCTTGTGTAAGCTCAACCTCAGGAAATGTGGAAGGTTTAACTGACTATCTTCAGTGAAATAGGTCAACAAACGAATATGGTAAAGAAAGACAATTGTATACCTCCCTTCACAGGTAAGAAAGCACCGCAACATCATGATCAAAGGGTGCCACTGCTCTTTTATACAGCTCTGAAATACACCTTTTGCCCAATTGAGTGATCGGTATGTTGGCTTCAAGAACATGGTGCAATTTGGAATATTTAGCTGCCCACCTTTGGGTTCACCCTATAGCTCTTCTCAGTGATTCTTCAATGACTTTGAAACTTAAATTCCCAATCTTGATGTGTTCCCCATCGAAGTTTTAACAAACGACAGAGAAACCTTATCGTTATAGCCCTGATTTTTTTGTAAAAATGTCATCCATCCTCGCTCCACAACTCCTTTGCACTGTTGATATTAGGGATTGCATGAAAACTGGATGAATGTAGGTTTGTGGCGGTCGAACCCCATGTCGACTGGCACCACGATTCAGTTACAAATGCACCCTTTCAATATTGAAATGAAATTTGCTTCTCTGTTAATAAAAAATTCCTCAGTCTCTATTTAAATCACTCCCAACATCTCAAAACTTTGACTGAATTACACCATGGAGCCGATCATTACAAATTAAGGGAAGCATGGGATTTGAAATGCAATGATAACAATGACCCATATGTAAATGATGTGGAGTGATGGTGTTGAGGCCGAGTGAAAGTTTTCACGAGCCATCATGATTGATCAGAGATACTATGAGATGGTAGTGGGGAGAGGACGAAGGAGTATATGATTATACAAGATGGAAGGGAATATAGTATTAAAGGATTATAGGAGTATAGTAGGAATGTAGTATAAGATTAAAGGATTATAGAGTTATAGGAATATAGGATGACAGTAGGAAAGGAAGATGGGGTTATGATCATAATTTAGGAGAGGTGCATAACATATAGCATACATTTATACTACTCATGATCGAATTCAAGCAACTTTAAGCACATACATGAGCCAACTTACAATGATATAGGGTAATAATTTTGCGGAGAACACCCAACTCCGTAATAGCAACAAGGTACTAAATAGAAAATAATGTTGATAGGAATGACACTTAGGCTGCAAGTGTGCTCTGCAAACACTGTTATGGAAATGTAATTTTAATGGCAAAACTTAATTTTACACAGTTAAGTACAGAAGTAGAGTACAAAACCTATAAATTTCTCTTTGCATAGTGCCATATAGATTACTGAGTTGTAGATATGACCATCCTTGGATGATAATAGAAATGGACACTGGTTATGAAGTGATCCTTATGCAAATGAAACATAACACCAAACATGCTCTCAAAAAATGTTGTTCTCAGAATACATCCATAATAGCAGACTGTAATTTTACACAGTATAGTACAAAAAGTTGCTAAGTACAGAGTGTATAATACATAATCTGGAAATTTCTTTGCTCAATGCCATGTAATGTGCTGATTGTTTCCTTACCTGTTTATCACCCCATGGATTTTAACCAGGCCTGGAATGATCACTGTGTTGGTGTCCAAGTGTGAATAAAAATATTCAACCCTTTCCCACATTATTATCAATCCAGGATCTACTGGTTATTTCAAGGCTAATGTGCAAAATATATGCAGGTAACAATTGTACAACCCAAAATTGGTCGAGAATTCATAAAAAAATGATAAACAATCGTAACAACAAATGGAAATGACAACAATAACTAATCTGTAACAACAAATTGGAATGACATCAATAATTAACTGTAAAAAAAAATTGGAATGACATCAATAATTAACTGTAACAACAAATTGGAATGACATCAATAATTAACTGTAACAACAATTTGATTCACAACATTTACATCAAACCATCACAGTGAGGGAAATAAATACATACATGGAAAAGAAACTAAGCACACACTATCTCAACAACCCCTGATCAGGAGAGTGGGCCCAACTCCCTGATCATGGTTGTGATGAACTCACGAACTCAGAGAAAGATCAAAAAGCTATAAATTTCATTAACGTAAAATTCTTTGTTACAAAGCTCAACTCTCTTGTCTCCTACCCCTTGTTTCAAACTCTCTATCCTTTCTTATACAAATGCAGTTCCTGAGATTAAGGTCACTGTTTCCTGTGATTTACATAAAGGTTGTAATAAGTCCAGAACTGAATACAAAAGATAGAAAGAGTAAGTCTGGATCAGTTCTGCTGTTACAACTACAGTTCAATAATAGCCCCGCCAGCTTGATGTTTAAACTTAGCCATTTGACTTGGAAATCTACACACGAGATGAAGTTTAGCAAGCGCTTTGGTCACAATCCCCTAGACTATGTTTGAATGATTAATTAATTCATAAAGACATGATTAGAGGTATACCTACACAATTTAGGATATGAAATGACTTAGTTAGGAGTGAAAATGTGAAGGAAAATAGGATAAAAAGGCAAGTAAAAACATGCAAGTTTAGCTCCCAACATCTCCCCCCAACTGGTCTTTCTACATGTCCTCATGCAACCCGTCGCCTTCGCAGGTCTGGGTTAAATCAACTATGATCAAGATGAAATTGAGCAAGATCATATTTTTCGGCCATATATGTCCCCGGGGGTTTGTATCCATCTGTCAGTAAGATATATTTCCACCAATCACTGTTCACATTGTAGGCAGGAGTGTATTGGTCTACTGGCAACCAAAGGATGGGAAACTAGAATCTCAAGCCCATCCAATGAACCCCTCGAGTATGGATGCAGGCAATATTTCTAGTACTATGGCATAGTTAGGGGTCCCAAAAGGTTCCCACACTTTGACAGTTGATGATGACAACATCCATCTCCTCTGACAGCTATCTAGAGCCTCGTCCTGACAAGCAAAACCTGTGTCGTGCATAACCTAGTGCACCATCTATGAGTTACCAATATATTTTTGGATGCCCCTCAATCCTCAAGACGGTAGCATGCCTATTATAAATAATACCAGACTGACAATGCTCTCTTCGAATAAGAAGAGGCTTAGAGGATTGATTTGCTTCAAATGTATTAGTGGCCTTCTTCCACTTGATTTGATTGATGGTGTAGGACGTACAAGCTCTCAGTTGAATATCCCCTACATGGGGTACCAGGCTGAATGCTTGGTCATCTTCCAAGAAATAATCATGCATGTACAGTTCAGATATTAAGTGCTGGTTCAAGACATCATGAAGTCTTATAATGCAGAGAAACTGTATAGGGTCTTCGATTTCATGGCTGATCTCGATATGAATACTTTCCAGGCAAAAGAGAAGGTATTGTTCATGAATAAACAAAGCATAATTGCGAGAAGGGGGGATACAAGCCATTACCTGCTGCGTTAAGGTAAACATTTCCTCCTTATCGACTTTTTAGCATTCGTACTTACTCTTCTAACTGTTCGATCTTCTTCTGCTGTTTTTCTCGTTTCTGCCTCTCCCTATCCATCTGGTCCACATAATCAGTGATGATTTCTGTAGCCTAGCTGCAAACTCTGTTTACCTCTGCCTGATGATCTTTCACAACAATTGTTCCTTGTTGAAGACAAACAGCCGCAGCTTGCCATTTTTGAATCTTGGTAGTCAAAATGAATTCCCAAGCCTCCCATAAATGGCCTATAGTTTATGTTTACACCACAACAGAAATAGTGGGATTGTCTCCGACCTAAGCTGTTAAGGGGGCAACTTCAGTCTTAAGTATTGCAATTTTTCTCCTATACCTTCTCGCTCCCTTTTGCAAGCGCAACACCCTTTTTCTCAATCTTAGAGTATCTATTTTAACTGCATAAGTTCATTAGAGTGAGATTGATGCCTTTCCTTAAGGGGAGGTCTCCTTCATTCACACTGTTCAATGAATTCTTACTTGACAGTGACCTCCTCCACTATTCTCGTAGCTAGTGTGGGGCCTAATGGGTCATCAGCACAGGTGTTGACCAGCTCCACCTTCACTCTCACTTCTTCTATTTGCTTATCACCTTGAGTGGTGTCCCCTCCATTTCCTTCCGGAATTACCAAGGTCGGGGGCTCCACATTCTCCACTTATTTTTCTCCTGATTGTTCTCCCATGCGTTCCAGAACTGCCTCTAGATCTGATGGGCCAGTTTAAGTAGGCATTGCGTCTTTCGGTAATTCTTGAGTTATCTCGACAACCCGTGGAACGCCACCCAGTCATCCATTCTCTATACGAAAGTTGACACGAACCCTTGTGCAGTAGTGTCAACACAAATGTCTTCCCTTGGTGGTTCTATAGGGCTAGCATCCATCACCACTTCTTCAATCTGTTCCTCAGTCAACACCGATTCTTGTGTAGCAGCGCTGACACCCATGTTTTCAAATTGTTTCATCTATTCAGTGATGAGTGCCAACACTTGAGTGGCCACCTCCACTAGTGCATCAAATCTTGTACCAACAAATTTTAAAATTGGGGGTGTTGGAGAGGTAAATCCCCTCTACGGATAGAGGCGATCCCTACTAGCCCAGAATGGGTCTAGCAACAATCAATCAATGCTACTGTGCAAGTTCCTAATTGCAAATACAAGAGAGGTAAAGAACACCTACTTGGATTCCAACGCTATTGTTTGATGAAGAGATGCCGCTCTCGCTCCTTCGCTCTGGCCGGTCACGATCCCCCATGATCTCCGTGAATAGATACCTGCACATACGAAGAGAAAGACAAACACAAGCGTGAAATCTAATAAAAGCAATTATACATCAGTCAGAAAGGATGTAATTCACATTAACCATTACAAAGACAAATGAGAATGGAACCATAACAGTAGTCATCTATTATTAAATCAATAACAGAGAAAGGTACAACCAATGTTCTGACGCTGAGTCCTTCTCTTGAGGGTCCAGCCAGCAAGTCTCTTAAGCATTCACCCTTGGAGGTAGATTCTCCCAACACAAAAGCTCTCTCTCACACAAGAAATACTCACAACCTTCCTTAAGCTTCCTCTAGCAAAACCACACTAGTCACACCAACTACCTACTAGCAGCAGCAATCCAAGCACTATGAATTCCACACTATCCAAACTAGCTGCTCATGGTAATGGTAGAGATTTAAATAGGAGAAGGAGTCTCCTTGAATGGTGGGAGGACAAGCTTATCTCCAAGGAAGGTGGTTCCAAATGACGAACAGACATGCCATAGAAGGGAGGGCGATACTCACAAGGCCAACAACCAAGTCTGGAACCATCTGGAAGGCTGGCTGTTGGAACAAATTCGCCCAAACTGGATCAGCGCGGGTGTAACACTGAATTGGCGCGCTGACAGCGCATCACAGTAACAGAGAAGTCTATGTCAGCGTGGCTTAATATTTTCATAGGATGCGCTGGCGCATAAAATTCGACCAGCGCGGGAAACCCGTGTGCTTCCGCGCTGGCAGCGCATCAGTTACACTATCAGCCGCCTGTCAGCGCGGTTATTTTAATAACAGACGCGCTGATGCAATTAACTTTGGCAAAGTGGGTCATTTGGCCAGTTAAGAGAGCATGAGCATGGTGTATTTGATTTCATGGGACAGTAGGGACACTAACAGGGAGGCAGTGACAAATTACTGCGTAACAGATGCCCCCTAAAGCATGAAGCCCGAGAGAGTGGGAGGGGTGAAATGCTTTACAAAACTGCTGAACTGGAACACCACCAGGAAGGACCTGCACGTATGTACAACTGATATCTCGATTACATGTAGTCTAGGCATGGGCGCAGCCATCCAAAAGACATATGAAGAAGGTCTGTGGTATGGACGCAGCCACCCAGCTGAAGAGACCATAAAGATGAGAGGGTATGGTCGCAGCCATCCCAAAGAATCAGGTATGGGCGCAGCCATCCATCAACAAGTCATGTAATAACAATCCACAAAATCGCAGCCTGGTTCGTAACAGACAAAAACCAGGGTCTTGCGCTCCATCCCCAACCCGAACAAAGTACAAGTTCAAGCATGTGAATACATGAGCTGAAGTTGAACATGCATGAACATCGTCTGATTACCAGTCAATGATGGAAACCGTTAACAGACGCGAGAGGTACCACCAATAATGACAATGGTCCTCAAGGTACTTATAGGTACAATCCGCGGCGTGTGAATCAATGAGCTGGTGTCGAACACCCGCAGAATCATCCGATCGGAGGCCAATGATGAAAACCTCACGTCGAACACGAAGAACCTGCCATTGAGGCATGCAGGCTCTAAGGCACCTGAAGGGAGTCCCTAGGTCACTTTCCTGGATAATGAGCTGGAGTCGACAGGAAGTAACCTTGATCGAAGGTGGGCCATGATGTTTCCCACATCATCGACACGAGACAGAGAAGGATAAAAGATTTTGCGTGAGACATCAGAGGGAGGTGGTAATCTTGCAGAGGTCAACTTCTCTTGAACATATCGGCGGCACAACAGTGGATTTGGCAGTATCTGACATCAAAGGAGCAGAGGTCATGGTGACAATGGCAATGAGCAGATGAGAGGTCAAACGGGATAACCCAAACCCACGGAGGCTAGTGTAAAACAAGATGAGAAAGGCCCACCCAGACACGAATGCAGATGAGTGCCATGTTCAAGAGCGACATACTGCCGACACGACCATTATTACAGTTTCATTTTCCCCACCATTTCTGGCAGGTACCCCGGTTATTTTTGGATGACAAGCTTGACGGGGATAGCATATGCTTGGAGAGGCGTCATTTTGACGATGTCCGATGCCATTGAGTTTTAACGAGCCTGACAAAGGAGGAGCTCGACGTATTTTCTTGTTTAGAGAGTCTGAAAAGACAGCGAAAAAGGAAACTCCTGGGGGGCCCTTTTTCGTAAAGTTGTGTCTCTCGAGCCCGAAAAAGTATAAAACAATGCTCGAAAGAACCGCCCGACCATTATGATCGAGGAGTACTTTTCGTAAATAGTAGCTTCGACCCGAAAAAGTAAAAAAGCGGTCGGAAGCACGTCGTTTTTAGAGCCAATATCGAGTGCGAAACGACAAACATTCGACAATCTTTTTAAGTTAAACGGTCGGAAAAAGAGCTTAAAACGACCGCCTCTCGTTCCTTTTAACGAGCCGAAAGGAAGCTCGGCCATCTTTTCTTGGTTTATGTTGGAAAAGAGCTTAAAGACGACATTTTTTGGGACCAAGTGTACGAAGAATCATTATGACCACGCCGGTTACTAGAACCTGCACAAGAACACCACCCGCATAAACCTGTTCGATATGTGTAAAAACATAGTAAAACATGCATAAAAGCATAATACAACGACATTAGTGCTAAATCCATGGTAAAAATATGACAAAAAACTACATTGATAAGAAATTATAGCTAATTATGAGTTTTTTACCATAAATAGGGGGGTAAAAGTCATTTTTTACCATTGTGACCATTTTGAGTTGTGAATAACGTTGAGCTGCAAGGTTGACGGAGCGATTTCCAGCCCGTACGAACACCATTCATCCGGCAGCTTGTTCAAGGTAGGTTCTCCTCCCCCTGTGCTTTAATTTAAGTCTTTTTGGGAGCAATTCCACGGTGGGAAGTGGCCCTTTGGGCAAATTTTTTGAGCGTTGGTACGCTCTCGGTCAGCGCGGATTTCCCGCTCGGGTCCGCGCTGATCGATTTACATTTACACGTACCACCTCATGGGTCAGCGCGGAAAACACGTGTGCTTCCGCGCTGACCCAAGGAAAAAACAACGGTGCACCATTATCAGCGCGACTGTTTAAAAACAGTCGCGCTGGCGCTGTAAAGATTTGTTTTTAAGAAAATGAACGTACAAATCTCAACAGTTAGCATCCTAATATTTTTTCATGGTCTTGCAGGGCAAAATGTCTTTTGTTTGGCAAGAGAGAGGTCACGATGATGAGGATATAGCCGCTTATGCAATTGCCGAATGCCGAAATGCAATGCGGGCATGCGGGTTCTTGAAATTCTTCCTTACTCCGCGCCTGAGGGCGCAACCTGACTTGCTTGAGCTCTTAATCAGAGTTTGGAACCCAATGGATGGAAAATTCATGATCCGTGGCCAGGACATTGAGTTTGATTCCATGGATATTTATTTTTTGACTGGATTGTCACGCCGGGGCCAGATGCCCATCCTGGAGGGGCAAAGACCCAACGGTGAGACTCTTGACCAGCTGATGGCTCGAGTGTGCCCAGGAGCTGTTAAAACACGGAGCGGGAAGGTTGGTATCCCGACGGTGAACGACATGCCTCTTTGCACCATACTCTTTCTGGTGACACGGGCAACGGGCTCTTTGGCCAATCATGAGGCCTCAAAGACCCAACTACTACTGGTGCTTGAGTGCTTACAGCCCACCATTTTCAACTGGGCAGCAGCTGTGACGACTAGCATGAAGAGGCAACTGAGCAACTGCCGACGCGGAGAGTCGAAGCAGTTTGCATATGGGTCGCTCTTACTTCCGCTCATGCTGGAGCGGGTGCCGGCCCTACAGCTACAGACCATGGCCGTGGATCCACCTAGAGGTCCCCGAGAGACGAGGGCCAGCCGATGGGCTCGCGTCATTCCACATGGAGGTGGAGGCCGCCCAGTGGCTTGGGGAGTGTATTTCCGAGAGTGGCTGGATTGACAGGTTATTGTCGTAGAGGACTGGCCATATGCCGGTATGGACTTCCGCAACGATCCTGACATGCCACTGCCAGCGGGAGAGCATTGGGGCTATGGAGGTATAACACTTGATCTCTTTTTAATATTTTTTTGATGTTTTTGATTTTTCATGTACATGTCTTGATAAATGTCACGGTGTGCAGATGTGGGACCCGTGAGACCCATTGGCCTAGCCCCAGCGGCACGGAGAGAGGGGCAAGGAGCTGGAGCCCTGGCCCTAGTTCCTCCAGGAGTTGACACGACGGAGACTGTAGCTCGCAACCTTGAAGGTTTGCTGGAGGGGGTGCCAGATTACCAGGGGGTCGAGGAGGTCCCCATAGCTCATCAGATCCACACAGTGGGGGTGGAACCCAGGATGCACCGCCTTTTGAGGCGGGTGGCACGGGCAGCTGTATGCTATAGAGAGCATAACCCAGCACAGTAGTCACCTAGGTTTTACTTCCACTGATGTTTTGAGAGACATATGTCTTGGATGTACTGAGGACACTGGTTTTATTTTTGGACATATACACTCATTTTTGAGCGCCTTAGTGCACCACATGATATATATATATATGCTGTTTTTGGATGGATCGTTTCACATGTGATGATGTGTTTTTAATATGTTACGCAAATGTCTAATACAAATGTGATCTAATGTATCAGTTGCACAACACACGACCCATGTATTTTAATTTTTGATGCAAGCTTAAAGTCACGTATATACATGCAAACTATGCTTGATGGAAAATTTTATTTTTACGCAAGCTTAAAAGCACATGGTACATATGCAAACTATGCTTGATAGTAAAGGAAACGGGCATGCCCCCCAGCATCGTGTCTCAATTCGAGGTATATGCCCCCCAAGCTTCAGTCCATTGAAAATGGGTTGAAGGTTGACATAACGGTTATTGCGCTCGAATTGCACGAGCTCATGTTTCATTGTTTTAACGAGGTTGATACATTAGAAAAACTATCCTCGAGACTCCCTGTTTCATTTATTAGTGAGCTTGACACAAGATCAAGAACTATGCTCGGATCAGACTGCTTCATAATGAATAGGAAGTCAGTGCCTCCAAGAGTGTTATTCCTGGTGAAAGGACCACATCTTGGAAGTCAGGACCTAATGCCCCCAGGACACTATGAACGACGGTGTCATCACTGGGTACGGACACAGGGTAGGTGGCCACGTAGTTGATCTGCGGCGGGGCAGATACAACTGGTGGATAAAAACTAGGAGGGGGCGACAACTGCGCAGGAGGCATTGGGGGGCTAGCGAACGACAATTGATCGATAGTCACAATTCTTCCATCGTGTGGAAAGCAAACCACACGGAAAAGCGAAGAAATAAGTGCCCCCATGGCGTAAACATAGTCGCGACCAAGGAGAAGACTAAAGTCTAAAACACCTTGGGTAACCAAGATGTCTATATAGATGGTTTTTCCTCTCAAAGTAATGGGGAACTTCGGGAGAACTCCTAGAGATGGACAGGCTCCTCCGTCGAAGGCCAACAGATTCTGAGTGACTGGCCCGAGCTGTGGAGAACCTAAAGCTTGCCAAGTAGTGTACGACATAAGACTGATCGACGCACCTTCATCCAGAAGAGTGCCAGGTACTGCCTTATCACAGGCAAGTACTGTGACCTGGAAGGGCACATGGGACGGGAGGCGACCGGTGATCAGGTGATTCCAATCAAAGGAAGCGACCAGACTACTTGGTGGGGGAATCGCATGATTGCCCCCAGGCGCTAAAGGGAACGAAGGAGGACCTTCGGGAGCAGCTGGGTTAGGAGAGTCATTTCGGGACTCCGGAGAATCTGAAGAGACGAGAAGAACGCGAGCATGATTCTCTTCCGAAACAGAGTGAGCGAGCTGCGGACTCGAGTCGTCACTCTTTCTGACCAATGGTTGGTTTGGAACAGGCTGGACACAGCCGGGTTCGGGAAGAGGGGCCTGGACAAGAGAAGAATGTGAACCAATCTTTTTGTCGGGAGGTGGATAATCTGCAACTGTAGAAAGACGTTGATATCCAACGGGAAGCTGGGGTGAGGGGGCTGAGAGACTTTCCAAGACACTGGAGGCTTTATCCATGAGTGGACAAAGGTGAAGGGGATGATTGCCTTCACAAAGTCTACAAGGGATTTGAATCTTCCCTTTTCCCTTGCCATTCCCAACTAATAAGGTAGCATCGCCGTGAGCTCCAGAGGACGATGAGGGGTGGGCCGGATCGTGAGACCATATTTCTAATACCCTGGGAATGCCAGGACAATCGCGAAGAAGATGGTCCTCCTTGCATAATCGACAAGGAAACTTAACCTTCTGCGGGGGGGCAGAAGATGGCCCGACTTCAGGTGTACTCGGTGGAGCAAGAGTTATACTTGTAGCCTCTCCCTTAGGAGACTTCTTCTTCTTCTTCTTAGCCACCTGGTTACTCGAAACGAGGCCTTCACCAGGCGAAGTAGAAGATGAGGACGTAGAAGTAGGCGTCGAAGGGGAGAGGTCCACCTTAGGATCAACATGATGTTGTTCAGGTGGAGGGACTGATGGACTAACAGCCGACACGATAGGGACCAGAGAGGTTGAAAACAACCATACAGGCAACCCGACAGTTAACCCTGGAAGGGATAATGTTGCCATATAAGGAGCACCAACATTCCCGAGAGGAGGGAAATGACCAGGATTCCCGTCAGGAGGGGAACTTGGGTTGGTGAACCCCGGAAAAGTTGCCATGGCAAACAAAAGGGAAACCTATTCAAGCTAACACAAGATTTAACCAGGTGATGTTATCGTGGCCGAATAAATTTTTAAGACACAGGAACTAAACTTGGCCTTTTCATGTTTCAAGAGTCGAGAAAAGGACGAAAAGATGACTCTAGTCTCCTTCGAATGTTTAATGAGCACGAAGTGACAAGACGCTCATTGGCACCTTTTCATTTAGGGAGTCCGAAAAGGATCAAAAGTGACTGCTCCGGAGATTCTAGGCAAAGGGTTTACCAAGCAATCCGTAAAACTGCTTATACACCTTGGCAATCGTATGAGAACCAAGGACTTTCCGTACTGCAGTCAATCTTCCCGAATGCTGTGTTCGGTGTGTTACGGTTCGCAGGGCGGCAGAATCGGCTTCCTATGGATCAAGGATAAAAGCCTAGTGGGGTCTCCCTATATACGCGACGGTACGTGGGAGCACAATCCGTGTTAGACCACTATCGAGTCACAGAAGGAGGAATCACCGAACCGTAATGTGAAACAACAGTGACTATGTTTAAAGACGCCGAAACACGTCTCTAACCTAGACCTCTAGATGTTTGCGTTAAGTTCCAATTCATTTTTAGGTTTATTCAGTTTATTTTATGGTTGATCTTGAATTAAGTTTCGGTTTCAGGCCTTATCGTATGATCTCTCACAATTTCCTAGATGCAAACTACATGCCAAAGAATACCATTTCGTTCGATGAATTCTAATTACGAGAGGGTTAAGAGTTTTCAATCAAACAAAACGAACTCAAACAATCAAACAATCTAATGCAGCTAATGACAAAGAAATGAAAATTTTCTTTTGAGAACACAAATCAATGAAATGCTCTTCTTTTCATTAACTATTGAATGCAAAAGACATTAGTTTGATCTCTTTTTTCAATGGCACTGTGCACTTTAAAATGAATTTTGAGAGACAGCAACACCGAGCAAAAAGAAGTAAAATCACTCAATGACAAATACAACAAGCGTGAAAAGAGCTGATTGAACCCTAGCAACTCTGATCTGTGCCTGGGTAGTGAAACAATCGAAGGATCGGTTCAACAACAATCACCTCAACCAAACAAGCAAAGAAAGCAAAAAGAGGAAGGTTTCCGCAATAGCAAAGGCAAGCAGCAACGAACTTTTGCGAACAAGTGAACAAGCGAACAAAACAAGGTCAGTCCAGTGGAAACTGGATGATGGCACTAGGTCACGGGACACAAAAACGAAATTCGTCCGACAAGACTTTGCAAGCAAGTGTGTAACAGTTCAAACAATAAATATCAAGTCATAAACCAAGTAGAAAGAGCTGGAGATAGTCAAACCAACAGGCTCAGGAGGCAAAATTGAAACAAATTCAATTTTACAGGATCAGCGCGGGTAGCGCTCAGCAACTGTGCGCTGACAAGAGGTCACGCGTAGCAACTTGACGCTGTCAGCGCGGAAGGACACGGCTTAAGCGCGCTGGTTCGATTTCAGAACCGTCGCGACTGTTTTACGTACAACCGCGATGACAACAGGTTTAAAGAAACAGCTAAGCACTGTCAGCGCAACTGTTTTGATATAAACCGCGCTGAGGCTAAAAAAGAGGCAAAATCAAGCCAAAAACTCCCAAACCAAGGCCAGAAATCTTTAAACAATTTACACACCTCCCAGACTGAACCAGGAAGTCTAGAAGCAGATAACTAATCTCCAATTTTGAAAAGAGAGAACAATCAAACTCAAACACAAAAATGGACACAAGAGACAAAAGGCCAGCTCCCCAGCGGAGTCGCCAAATTGTTGGAGAGGTAAATCCCCTCTACGGATAGAGGCAATCCCTACTAGCCCAGAATGGGTCTAGTAACAATCAATCAATGCTACTGTGCAAGTTCCTAATTGCAAATACAAGAGAGGTAAAGAACACCTACTTGGATTCCAACGCTATTGTTTGATGAAGAGATGCCGCTCTCGCTCCTTCGCTCTGGCCGGTCACGATCCCCCACGATCTCCGTGAATAGATACCTGCACATACGAAGAGAAAGACAAACACAAGCGTGAAATCTAATAAAAGAAATTATACATCAGTAAGAAAGGATGTAATTCACGTTAACCATTACAAAGACAAATGAGAATGGAACCATAACAGTAGTCATCTATTATTAAATCAATAACAGAGAAAGGTACAACCAATGTTCTTACGCTGAGTCCTTCTCTTGAGGGTCCAGCCAACAAGTCTCTTAAGCATTCACCCTTGGAGGTAGATTCTCCCAACACAAAAGCTCTCTCTCACACAAGCAATACTCACAACCTTCCTTAAGCTTCCTCTAGCAAAACCACACTAGTCACACCAACTACCTACTAGCAGCAACAATCCAAGCACTATGAATTCCACACTATCCAAACTAGCTGCTCATGGTAATGGTAGAGATTTAAATAGGAGAAGGAGTCTCCTTGAATGGTAGGAGGACAAGCTTATCTCCAAGGAAGGTGGTTCCAAATGACGAATAGACATGCCATAGAAGGGAGGGCGATACTCACAAGGCCAACAACCAAGTCTGGAACCATCTGGAAGGCTGGCTGTTGGAACAAATTCGCCCAAACTGGATCAGCGCGGGTGTAACACTGAACTGGCGCGCTGACAGCGCATCACAGTAACAGAGAAGGCTGTGTCAGCGCGGCTTAATATTTTCATAGGATGCGCTGGCGCATAAAATTCGACCAGCGCGGGAAACCCGTGTGCTTCCGCGCTGGCAGCGCATCAGTTACACTATCAGCCGCCTGTCAGCGCGGTTATTTTAATAACAGACGCGCTGATGCAATAAACTTTGGCAAAGTGGGTCATTTGGCCAGTTAAGAGAGCATGAGCATGGTGTATTTGATTTCATGGGACAGTAGGGACACTAACAGGGAGGCAGTGACAAATTACTGCTTAACAGGGGGAATGACTTTTTCCTCCTTCGAGCGTCGAGGAGTCTGAGATTTCCTTGCCCCTCTTGGTAGAGTTACAGGAAGGGAAGAATGAAGAACATCTTCTCCCATTTCCATCTGGACTGTACTCCCTAAATCATGCCCCTCAACTTCTGCATTTGCTGTTTGAGCCAAGTCTCCCTGTGGTTCCTGAAGAACGTGTCAGTAGGTTCTTTTTCTTTTACCAATTCTAGTGTTTCTTCTGTTAGTGGTGCTAGTTCTTGTGTGACAGAACCACTTACAGTTTCTACTTCGGACCCCAAGTTTTCTTGGACGGGTGGTGCTGGTTCTTGTGTAACAACACCACCTGCACTCTCTTCTTCAGGCCTCAAATTCATTTGTTCAAGTGGTGGTGGTGGTAGTTCTCCCCGATAATTATCAACTGATGTTGAAGCAACATCAACCATTTCCTCAATTTCCATCATTTCCACTTCAACTGAGCCAATAGGCGATGCTGGTTCTTGTGGAGTAGCATCAACTATAACATCTTCCATCTCGACTGAGCCAACAGGTAATGTTGGTTCTTGTGGAGCAGCATCGGCTGTGGCGTCTTCCATTTTGACTGAGCCAACAGGTGATGCTGGTTCTTGTGGAGCAGCATTGGTTGTGGCGTCTTCCATTTCGGCTGAGCCTTCGCCATCCTCCCCCTCTATAGGTATATTTCCCTCCAATTTCTCTTTCGACAATTCAACGAATTGTGGCCAAGGTATAGGAGTTCGAGCCAATGCTTGAATTACCAGTAGCTGGACCAACCCATGATTCGTGAGGACTATTAATACTTGATGAGAGCGATGGGCGGATTGCGCCATTATTTGAAGACTTTTCTAGAGGAAGAAAGGCATATTCAGTGAAAGAATTTGCGCATGCCACAACCGAAGGGACGTTAATTGTTTAAAATGATTTTTGAACAGCACTGTAAAGCATCCTTCACAGGTAATGTATCTTAACACAAAGTATGCAACTTTGCCCCAGGGATAAGGTAGTGACTTACGATCATATCCCCTTCCTTTTAGAATTGTTGTTTCCCCGGCTTTTAAAAGTACTTTCGGGAACTTCGGCAAGGGAGCCTTCAGCGAAAAGCACTTCTGCCCTTCCTGTGGCAGTCCACTGATGGTCGAGATGGCTTCCTCTGTGACTGAGATATTGAGACCTTGAGCTCTGGAATGATCTTCTTCCAAGTTCAATGCAAATTCAGCTGTAACAGTCTCGTCAAACCCCTGCAATCTCTCAAAATATCTATCCCATCCTGCATTTACAAAGACCTGCCATACATCTGCGTTACTGCAGACTAAAATTGTGCTCTCAGGTTCATGTCTCACAACCGCTCCACCCATTTTACTATAGCTCAATAGCAACACTTTGAAGTAGCAGAAAAACCGTTAGGAGGGAGTATCGACAGGTAAATTTTTGCAGAAAGGCATAAGAAATGGTGATAGCGGGGTGTACGAATGGCAATTTTTAGAAAGATGGGAAAAATCCACGGTAGGTTATGGAAATAATGGCGAGCCATTATGGTAATTACTTCACAGACTCCAAAGGGATTGGTTCATTAAATCTAGTATCTATTGATAAATGTGCAGAGTAAGGTAAGAATTGTGGAGTGGACATATTGGCACAAGCTTTAATGATGACGTCGATGAATCATTGTTGAAATTAATTACGTCTCTATTTCTAAATACAGTTGTAGCTCCCCCCAACTGAAAAATGATCGCCCATGGTCACCTCAAGTCATGTCAAAAGAATTACTAATCAAAGCCGCAAAGTCTACTTGGGGACATACCAGACACTTACCTGGTGGAGTGATAGCTGCAGAGGAGTAACTGCATTGATGGTGTAACAACATCATGGGAGTAACAACATCAGGTACTTAGAATTTTTTTCACCATGGAGTAGTAGCACCAGAGGAGTAACATCAGTGGAGGAGTAACAACACCGAAGGAGTAGCAACATCGAAGCAGTAACAACACCGGGTACTTAGAAAAATTTTCACCAGAGTAACAACATTAGAGGTGTAACAACATTAGAGGAGTAACAACATTGGATGAGTAACAACAACGAATGAGTAGCAACATCGAAGGAGTAACAAAACCGAAGGAGTAATAACACCAGGCACTTAGAAAAAATTTCACCATGGAGTAGCAACATCGGAAGAGTAACAACACTGGGTACTTAGAAAAAATTTCACCATGGAGTATCAGCATCGGAGGAGTAACAACATTGGAGGAGTAACAACACTGAAGGAGTAACAACACCTGTGTTGTGGGGAAAAATGCCTATGCAGGACGATCCTATCCACCTAAGGTGTGACAGTGCCTTAGCAACAAACAGAAACAACTATTCTAGTATTCTTCCTTTATGAATTAAGAATGAAGAGAGATGGATGGACTAACCGGTGTCTTCTGTTTGTCCCTCGATCCGGTTTCTCTTCTCTTTGAGAGTTCCCAGCTACTTGCTTTCTCGCTCGCCCAGCTTCAACAGGTTTCTGCAAGATCACAAGAAGAGAACACTACACAAAGACATAGATTCATATTCATAACTAGTTCAGGATTAGAAATAAACTAAACATACTAATGCGATCATACATCAAAGATACATCAGTATATAGGAGAAACCAAGATAGCTTTATTGATGAATAACAAGGTTCAGGAAGAGATACAACCCAGAGGGCTCCAATCCAGCATCTCCTTCCCAGAAAATGAAATTCCTATCTTCACCTTCCTTCAAAGCATTAAGCACCCAATGATTCCAGTCTCAAACCAACAACAATTCTTTGCAATAACAAAATTCCAGCCTCTAGATCTCATGGAGGAGAGATCCATATATAGATGTTTGGAGAGAGGATGAGTCAGCTTGAGATCTGACTAGTGTCCTCTCCCTCTGTTAGTTCTTGCTTCCACTTGGATACTAAGAGCCTCTTACTCATCACTAGTCGAATTCCTTGAGGCAAGTGTCATTGGAGAAGATTCTGGAAGCTTCCAGGGTCTTTCCACCTCGTTGAATGAACTTGCCATTTGTCACTTCCCGCTCAGCACACCCTGGTAGTGCTTCTACCTGCGTTGCAGTGCACCTAGCCAGTGCAATCTCTGCATTTCAGCGCAGACAGCTAGTGGAGCCTCTGAATTGATCCTGAATTGACTTGTTTTTGAGCAGTTTCTGGTGGAGAACTTCCGTGAATTGCTGTGGTTTGTTAGCCTTGTTCCTCTAGGGGTAGGAACAACATGTTTAGGGACTTTGGATCCCTTGGATTATGGACATTTCATGCTCAATGCTGTAAGGCACAAAAATGTCTATAACAGTTGCCCCTTAAAGTATGAGGCCGTTTATCGGGTGAAATGCTTTATTAGGAGGATCCGAAGTTCATTCAATGCTGGGAGGAGACCTGTAATAAGATACAATACAATACATTATTTTTCATACTGTTTTCATGATCTAGCTGAGGCGGGCATTCCCATGCTCAGCTTTATAAATTCATTTTTATGTACATAGAACGGACAATCGTCTGATGGTAGACTGATAATTTTGATGAAATTGTCATCCTTTGTGTAGGATGATTATCTGCTGCAATGATGTACATGTCAATGTCTTTAACTTTCCTGAATATATATCGCAGCCCGGATGGATGAAACTAGATCCGAGGTCTTCAAACTCGTTCGATCTTCACTCTAAATACAAGTCGATCCATGTGAGAAATGTTCTGAAGTCGAACATGGAAAGACATCGCTTGGTTATCGGTCAATGAGGTAAACCGTTAACAAGCGCGAGAGGAATCACCGATAATGATAATGACCCTCAAGGTACTGCAGTACAATTCACGTGGTGTGAATAAAGGACTTGGCGTCGAACACCACGCAAAATCTTTCGGTCGAAGGTCATTGACGTATACCTGTCGCCGGAAGTGAGAAACTTGCCATTGAGGCATGCAAGCTTCAAAGTACTGAAGGGGTTGTTCCTAGATCAACTTCTTGGATAATGAGCTGATGTCGACAAGAAGTGATCCGTCAAAGGAGGGCCTTAATGAATCCCACATCAGTGACACGGAACGGAGCAAATGATTTTGATGGAGGTGAAAACGATCTGATGACATATGATTCAGGGTGGCGGTCATGAAAGGATGAAGGATAATGTATGGCAGTGGATGGGACACGGTTGACTTCTCTGAACGACTTCTCTTGAACATATGGCGACACTTATGCGATGGATCGGTAGCATTACCCCAAATATGGATGGTATGGCGAGACCATGGTGATGTGACCGGTGAATGAAACAACCCAACCCGACTGTGGTACGGAGGAAAAGTGTCATGTTCAAGAGCGACTTGCTACCATCAAAGTTTTCTTGAGTTTCTCCCAATTTTTCCCCAGTCATTGCTGACCAGTACCTCTTTATTTTTGTCAAGCTTGAGGAGGATAACATATGCTTGTTCTATAACTTGCCCTTCGGGCAAGCCCATCGCTATGCTTTAACGAGCCTAGCGATAGTGAAACTCGTTCTCGTCTAAAGACAAGTTTGTCGCTATTTAATGCTTTTAACGAGTCTAACGACAAAGATAACTCGGTCCTTTTCATTTTTAGAGAGTCTCAAAAGGTACGTAAAGTCAACTCCAGAAGTCCTTTTTTGTCATCTAATCCCTTAAGTCCGAAAAAGTATAAAACAATACAGACGGGATGAGTTTTCGATAGTTTTAACGAGCCGAACAAAACAAGTGCTCGATCTTTTTGTGCAATAATCCCTCAGGTCCAAAAAGATTAAAATCTAGAGGAGGGATAGCACTTCCGGTCACTTTAACGAGCTGGAAGGCCAAAACTCGGCAATCTTTTCATATTTTACGAGTCAGATGAAAAGAGCTTAAAGAAGACTCGTCTTTTGAGGAACGAGTGATAAAACGGGTTAGCAGCTGATTCCAGGTACGGGTTGGAATTTTCCAATCACGACAGTGTCACAAGGATGGCTAGTGAAATCACTCTTCGCAGCTGTTCCTCAAAATGGGTAAACAATCATATGGAGGTGAACGATCGGCCAATGGGAAAGTGGAGGTGATGGTGCAAACACGACCAAGGCTTTAATGGCTGATGATATTACATTCACGGTGGTTATTTACCGGAATAGTTCATTTTTTAACGAGCTTAAACGCGGGTGGAAACATTGCTCAATCTTATGTTTATTTTTTAACGAGCATGAACTATGTGCTAAAACTGCTCGATCTCATGTTTATTTTTTAACGAGCATGAACTATGTGCTAAAACTGCTCGATGCGGGTTTATTTTTTAACGAGCTTGAACCCTGTGGTAACACTGCTCATGATAAGTTTGCATGCCCCCAGCATAACAACGCAAATCGAGGTGCATGCCCCCCAAGCTTCATTGCATTCAACTCGGTGGTTGGAATGAAGGTTTACCTTTGAGATTTGGAAAGGGGATTGTTTCATTTTTTAATGAGGTTGACACAGTAAAAGAACTATCCTCATGACTCCTTGTTTCATTTTTTAACGAGGTTGACATAAGATAAGAACCGTCCTCGGAGTCCAAATCCATTAGATATAGAAGGTTTCATATTCCACTGTGGCCACTTCCGCCAGATTACTCGGAGGCGGTAGGGCAAAAGTACCCATTAAGGCAGGGTCTTTTAGGAGACCTACTCCGATATTTTGGAGCGAATGATTGCTTCCATGGATCATTGGAATGCTTCCAGTAACTTGAGAACCATTGGGGAGGAAATTTTGCTGATCGACGATTGTAATCCCTCCTTGAAAGGGAAATGCAATTTTTCTGAAATAGGTCGACACAACAGCTGCCATGGCATATATCCACGGTCTTCCTAGTAGGATGTTCTAATCAAGATTCCCATCGATTACTTCAACATCAATTTCTACTGTTTTCCCTCCTAGTTCAACTTTCAATTTATTTAGAATACCATATGGGGTATATGTCTGTCCATCAAATGCTTTTAATGTCGTCGAAGATTGCGATAAGGTTGGAGATCCTAAAGTTTTCCAGCAACTCATCGACATAATGCATGTAGATGCCCCCTCATCAATAATTGTTCGATGAACAGTTTTGTTGAGGGCTTTCACTTGAATAAGGAAAGCTAGTTGAGCTGGTAACTGAGGGTCATATCCTTTATGATTAAAGGCCACAAGATTGGAATCCATTGAGTCAATCCCAGCTATTGCTGATAATAAAGCTTGCTCTTGGGAGAGGCAATTTTGCGGTACCTCAAGCGTCGACATAGCGGATGGCGATTGGGCCAGGTCCTCTATTATATTATAATTCTGTGCTATTTTTGCACGAGGATTAAATGTCGACTTGTGTACTACTCCCTTTGGTGACTTTATCATTTGTTCAGGAATGATGGGTGGCACAACTTTGGTCAAAGTTGTTGTCGAACTACTAGGTTGTTCATTAGCCTTGTTATTCGACACCTGTGGATTCCCGTAATCTTTATTCCTTGCCAAAGCCTCATTTTGCTGCTTTGAGATAGACAACATAAGCACTTGGGATCGGGAAGCATTTTGATTAGCAACCAGTTTGGTTCCCGGGCTTGGAAACGGATCAATCAATACTGCTGTGGTTTTTGAACTCGTAAAGAGTTTCTTAACTTCAGCTATATGTGGACAATCTCTCGTCCAATGATCCTCATCGCATATATGACATCCCGCAGGGGGTTTCCTTTTTCTCCCTTTCTTTTTCTTCTTGCCCCCTGGTTGCTTCAGTTGTTTGCCCTTGTCGGTCGACGCGGCATTTACTTCCGAGGCAAGAAGTTCCTCATTTGCATTTTGAATGGAAATCTTACGGGCTTTCTTGGATGTAGCCTTTGTCGATTTCACGTTTGTCGTGCCAATCACGCCATCGCCGGCATGAGAATCATTGTTTGATTTAGGAGGAGGAGGAATTGAGAATTCCGGTCTAGGGGCGTCAGGTATTTTGTCGTAGAGCGTGCCAGACTGAGTATAGACCAAGTCTAGATATTGCGCACGAGCGATGACTTGCTCTTCCGTTACGACTCCCCCCTTTGCCACATCTTCCGTGATTGTAGGAAGTAAGGATTTGATAAACCATTCAGCTAATAGCTGATCGGGAACGTACGTTTTTACCATCCTACGACGACGTCGCCACTCATGTATATGATCAGATATGTGAGTGGCCGTTGTCTGTTTGAAGTTGGTTAGGAGTTCCGTTCCCGTTTCATACCTTATCGGTAATTGAAAATGGGTTAAGAAAGTCGTGGCTAAGGTACTGAAGTTGTCGAACGAAGCTCTAGGCAATTCAATATACCATTTTGCTGCTGGACCAGTTAACGTCCTCTGAAAAAGGCGAAGCCTAATCGAATCATCGTTTAGGGTGTTTGATGAACACCACAGATGAAATGTCATCACATGATTCGACGGATCTTCACCTGGATTTCCATTAAATTTAGGAATATCTGACGGAAGTTAATGTGGAATCGCTGGCCACCAAGGGGCATAAGCAATTGGATCATTCGTCAACCGGTTTAGATCTGGTAATTCTAGAGTTGCTACAAAGGGCAACTGTTGATTCAGGTTAGGCGAAGCATACCCAGGATAAGATGGAATCGCCTGAGCAGTGGGTCTTTGCATACCAGCATAATGTATTTGATGCTGGCAACTTTGACAAGGTTGATGGGCATAACCATTATAATATGGTTGTTGATAACCGCTTTGGAAATGCGATTGCCCATTACTTACAAAGACTTGTTGCTCAGGTCCTTGATATGATTGCTGGAATGGGGGTTGTTGAGTTTGAACCAGCTCTGGTTGTTGAACCATTTGCTGTTGACCAATACTGGATGATTGACCAAGATGAGGAGTCACAGTACTTGTTTGATCCTGAGTCGCTCCAGATAAGGAGGCACTAACCTGAGTTTGTGATTGAGTCGTTGAGACAAGAGGCTGTTGTATTGCAACCTGAGGCTGTTGGGGTTGACATACAACAGGTAGTGCTTTTACTTGCGACGCAGTCACCATAGCAGGTATAGTGGGAATATTCGACACAGGGTGGACTGGTTGCATTGAATATACAACCCTTGGTTGCTGAGGCAGTATTGGTACCCAACCGCTGGATGTAATTCCAGTTTGACCTGAACTTTGTTGTAAACTCCCATATGGTTGTTCTCCGGGAGGGAACAATGAAAAGGCATACTGCCCTCCATATGGCGGCAATCCAGTACTTAAAGGGTAGATTGGCCTTTGAAGACACATTGGATCAATTTGTTGAGTTTCAACATAAGAAATACCAGATGATAATCCGGATGAAGAAATAGGAACTAACCATGTCGTCGAAGCAGTCCCTGGTTGGACTCCAGCTTGTTGTTGACAATTTGCTGGGACAGATGGTATACCAGTGAACATCGTTGGAGTAGCAGCAGGAGGCTCTGCCGCTGCTGCGTCGGATGACACAGTCCTGGATGTCGACGGTTGTTCAGACATATTTAGTCTATCCAAAAGATTTTCTAGCGATTCTACAAGAACTTACGATGAAAAGAGACTAACTTCGAAGATCAACGAGGGAATGGTGATGATTATTCCGTTTAAAATAAATTTTAACGACGCTTGGACACAACTTGCTTTTTCAATTTTAAAGAGTCAAGAAAAAGCTAAAGATGACTCTAGTCTCCTTCGATGTTTTAACGAGCCCGAAGTGACAAATGCTCGGATGGACTTTTTCCGTTATAGAGTCTGAAAAAGGCCAAAAGGAACTGCTCTGGAGTTCCAGGTAGAGGGTGTGCCAAACTTTTCGCAAAACCGCAGAATACTTTTTAAGGTACAGGCGGTCAATCTTCCTGAATGCTGTGTTCAGTGCATTGCGATCAGTAGGGCGGCCGACACGGCTTCCTAAGGATAAAGGTTTTATGCCTATAGGGGTCTCCCAATATATACTCGACGGTACGTGGGAGCACAATCCGTACTGGCGCTATCGTCCCTCAGGAGGAATCACCCACCATCAGCGAGATCGACAGTCACCAGGCTTTACGACGCCGGAACACGTCTCTAGCCTAGACCTCTATGTTGTGCGTTAAGTTACAAAGCGTTGTTAAGTTCATTCAAATTATTTTAGGTTGATCTTTCTTAGAAGTTTGCCTTTTAGGATCACCACGAGATGTATAGACAACTTCCTAAATGCAATCTAAAAGATGATAAGCAAGTTTTATCTCTTTTTCAACAATGAAAATCCTAGCTACAAAGGGAAAAGAAAGACACCATCTTTTCTCAAAGAGCAATCAGCACACTCTAAATGCACTTTTCCTAAATCAAACATGCAAACTATCAAGATGCAAATGCACAATGCAGGTGTTTGTTTTCCGCTCTCTTAATATTGATGCCTAAAAAGAAAGCTCTTTGTACAACTTTGAATTTGCTTTTAAATGACAAATACAAATAAGTTTACTTTTTCGAAATCAGAAAGGGTAGAAGAGATTACAACACTTAACGATTTTCGAAATGAATACTTGTTTTGACACTCAAAAGAGACAAACTCAAACCAAAAGCAAAAATGAATGTATAACCAACTGTAAACAGCCAATGAACTCTCTCCTAAGATCACAATCAACAGATCTGAATCAAGGGCTACAGGATGACTATTCCACTCTTGCAAAGGAAAACTGTAAATGACGCCACAAACACATAAAAACACTCACAGTCTTTTTGTACAAAAGGAGGCGGAATTTAAGCAGAGAAAAGGAGTTATCAGACAAGTACCTATGCTGGTTACAGGCTGTAGAAATCAGAGATTAAAACAAGGCAAAACAGAGCAGAGAACCCCAGCTGCACAAGGCCTAAACTGGATCAGCGCACCCTTAACACAGAGGTTTTGACATTTAGCGCAGGTAGCCTTCACGGGACCTGTGTTGAAATGCAGAACCTCTTCACAGGGTCTGCGCTGAAGCAGAAACGAGAGTTGTTTCTGGGTTCTGGGTTACAGTTTGCTGATTAATCTACGGTTTCAGGCCAAATAAAAGCAACAAGCAAGGTACAATCAAAGGGATGCTTTGAGGGAGGGCTAAGATCTATCACAAAGGATCATCAAATCATTTGTGAGTCCATTGTTCAGATCATAGACAAATCCAGTGATTGGATCAAAGCAGCAGCTGTCTACTTTGCATCTGAGAATAGTAGATGCAGTTCGATTGCTGCTCTTGAGTCTATGAAACAAACAATGATAGAGACACAAATAAAATGACTAAACAGATTTCCCCAGTGGAGTCGCCAATTTGTTGTGGGGAAAAATGCCTATGTAGGACGATCCTATCCACCTAAGGTGTGACAGTGCCTTAGCAACAAATAGAAACAACTATTCTAGTATTCTTCCTTTATGAATTAAGAATGAAGAGAGATGGATGGACTAACCGGTGTCTTTCGTTTGTCCCTCGATCCGGTTTCTCTTCTCTTTGAGAGTTCCCAGCTACTTGCCTTCTCGCTCGCCCAGCTTCAACAGGTTTCTGCAAGATCACAAGAAGAGAACACTACACAAAGACATAGATTCATATTCATAACTAGTTCAGGATTAGAAATAAACTAAACATACTAATGCAATCATACATCAAAGATACATCAGTATATAGGAGAAACCAAGAGATTTATTGATGAATAACAAGGTTCAGGAAGAGATACAACCCAGAGGGCTCCAATCCAGCATCTCCTTCCCAGCAAATGAAATTCCTATCTTCACCTTCCTTCAAAGCATTAAGCACCCAATGATTCCAGTCTCAAACCAACAACAATTCTTTGCAATAACAAAATTCCAGCCGCTATATCTCATGGAGGAGAGATCCATATATAGATGTTTAGAGAGAGGATGAGTCAGCTTGAGATCTGATTAGTGTCCTCTCCCTCTGTCAGTTCTTGCTTCCACCTGGAGACTAAGAACCTCTTACTCATCACTAGTCGAATTCCTTGAGGCAAGTGTCATTGGAGAAGATTCTGGAAGCTTCCAGGGTCTTTCCACCTCGTTGAATGAACTTGCCATTTGTCACTTCCCGCTCAGCGCACCCTGGCAGTGCTTCTACCTGCGTTGCAGTGCACCTAGCCAGTGCAATCTCTGCATTTCAGCGCAGACAGCTAGTGGAGCCTCTGAATTGATCCTGAATTGACTTGTTTTTGAGCAGTTTCTGGTGGAGAACTTCTGTGAATTGCTGTGGTTTGTTAGCCTTGTTCCTCTAGGGGTAGGAACAACATGTTTAGGGACTTTGGATCCCTTGGATTATGGACATTTCATGCTCAATGCTGTAAGGCACAAAAATGTCTATAACAACCTGGTACTTGGAAAATTTTTCTGCCTCCATAGGATATAAACACCAGTGGTAGTACCTGCAAAAAAAATAAATTGAGTGGTAACAATATTTATTTATATGTATATCTGTATATGTATTTTTTTTATTTTTATTTTTAAATCATAGGATGCAGAGGATGAATTCTCATGAACACCAGTGATAGTACCTGCAAAAAATAAACAATTGATTGGTAACAATATTTATTTATATGTATATCTGTATATGTGTGTGTGTGTGTATATATATATATATATATATATATATATATATATATATATATATATATATATATATATATCAGAGGATGCAGAGGAGGAATTCTCTGCATTGACAACCTTCAAATCAGATTTATCAGAGAGATGTTTGATGAAGGCATCTTTAGAGGCCGGCCAATGATACAGTATAAGACGATGTCCATTTACAATAAAATAAGCATGTGTATCATCAATCATTACGAGTCTGACAGTTCCATTATCAAATACCTCATCAATCTCGTAAGGCCCCATCCAACAAGAGAAAAGATTTCCCTTAAAGTCCTTAAAACGAGAATCAAACAATAATGCCCAATACCCTTTATGAAACACCTTATTCTTAATAAATTTATCATGCCATTTTGTTCTCTGATGTTGAATTGCAGTAGGTCCCTGGAAAACCATTAAACAAATTTCATCTAGTTCATTTAATTGTTCCAGCCAGTGTTTCTGGGCTTCCGAAAGGTCCAATCTTACTTCGAGAGATGTTCTAAGCATATTGATCTCAAATTCTATTGGAAACAACGAAGATTTACCGTAGACAGGCTCAAACGGTGAAAACCTTGTTGTATCCCACCATGATGTTCTATACGCCCAAAGAGCTTCAGGAAGTTTTTCAGCCCAATCTCGGCAATGCTTTGCGACAGTCTTTGGGAGAATTTTTTCTAATACCTTGTTCATGCTTTCCACTGGACCATTCGCCTGAGGGTGGTATGGAGATGTTGTTCTATGCTTGATCCCATACTTTTCATAAGACTTGCTATCATATGTGATGTAAATTATGTTCCCCCATCTGAAACTATCTCTCTTGTGGTGCCATATCGAGCAAAAATATCTTCAAACAAAAATTCCAAGTCATCTTGTTTTGTGGCTTTCACCACACCCTGGCCTCAACCCACTTTGTCAGATAATCCGTGCAGACTAAAATATAAAATTTCTGATGTGAAGACAGATTAAATGGGCCAACGAAATCAATAGCCCATTTCCCAAAAGGTTTAAGGACCACTTGAGGCTGTAACGACATTTCATCTGATCGACCAGGCTGACCCATCTGCTAGCAGCTATCACATCTTTGGACACAATTTATCGCATCTCGAAAGATGGAGGGCCAATAATATCCCATCTGTAACACCTTATGTCCGGTACGTTTGTCTGCAAAATGTCCCCCACAGGGGTCATCATGAGCAACCTTTAGGACATCATAGATGTCATCTTCTGCTACACAGTGTCAGATTTGCTGGTCGATTCCTGTATAAAATAGATATCCTGCTATCCATGAATAATGGGTACTATGACGAATGATCTTCCGTTGTTCCCTGTATGACAAATGCTTGGGTGCCTTCCCTGTAGCAAGATAATTAGCAATATCTGCATACCACAGAGTGTGAGTAGAAATTTCAAAATGACATTCATCCGGGAAATTATCTTCTACGGGTGCACCTTCATCATTAGTATCTAATCTAGATAGGAAGCCAGCAACCACATTATCCTTGCCTGGTTTATTTATGATGGTGATGTCAAGTTCTTGAAGTAATAATAACTACCTTGTGACACGCCCAAGAGTTACAGGTTCATTCATCAAGTACCTGATTGTTGCATGGTCAATATGCACAAAAGTAGGATATCTATTAATGTAATGCTGAAATTTATTAACAACATAAATAATAGCCAAAAACTCATTTTCTGTTACCGTATAGTTTAATTCAACAGGTGTTAAATTCTTGCTGACATAGTATACCACATTCGACTTCTTTTTCTCTTGTTGTCCCAAATCTGCCCCTATTGTTGTTTGAGAGGCATCAATGTGGATGTGAAACGAGAGTGACCAATTAGGACCTTGCAAGATCGGAGCTTGGCAAATTAGTTCCTTGATTTGTACAAAAGCCTCTTCACACTCGTATGTTCGCAAAAATTCTACTTCTTTAGTTAAAAACTAAAAAAGTGGGAATGCTATTCTGGAATTTTTTTATTTATAGAAAATGTCTATAATAGCTAGTGAAACCAATAAAAATAAGTATCCGCATCGGTGTCTTTGGTACAGGAAAATTCAATATTACCTCTACCTTGGTCAGATCAACTTGAATTCCAGCGGCTGAAAGCAAGTGTCCCAACACTATACTCTCTTCTCTCATCATATTGCACTTAACTATACTTAGAGAAACATGCATTTGTATGCATCTTTTAAGCACCTTCTCCAAGTTTGCCAACCCTTTCTCAAATGATCCCCCATATGGTGTAAAATCATCCATATAAATCTCGACACTGTCATCGACTAGATTGGAGAAAATCCCTAATATTTCCCTTTGGAAGGTAGCAGGCACATTACAAAGACCAAATGGAGGACCCAGTATGCGAAAGTCCCCTAAGGGCATGTAAAAGTGGTTTTATCCTGATCCTCGGGAGCTATTCAGATTTGGTTATACCCACTAAACCCATCCAAGAAGGAAAAAAACTTCTTCCCAGCTACGGTATGAAGGATTTGGTCAATGAAGGGTAAGGGAAATTGATCCTTCAAGGTTGCTTTGTTAAACTCCCTATAGTCCACACAAATCTGCCACTTACCATTCTTTTTAGGAAAAATAACTAGCAGAGACACCCATTAACTATCTGAGATAGGGTAAATAAATCCTACATCTAGTAACTTCTGAAGTCAGTCTTTGACAAAGTTTTTCAGGGTGGGGTTCATTCTTCTCTGGGGCTGTCTCATATCTGTATAATCCCATGTGAATGATTCCTTATGTTCACGAAGGACTTTCAGGAGCTGCTCGGTCTAGGATGGTGAAAGATTCGGGTTAATATTCAATGTATTCCCTAGCTCAATTTCTATAGGGATACTGTCACAGGGTGCAATTACAGGAATATCTTTGTCTTCAATTCCTGATTCAATAGTTTCTTGCATTTCATAGCTCATAACAGATTCTATAAATTGACAAGTTGTATCAGAAATGACATGGGGGCTACTGATAAAAGTATTAATAGTATCATCTTCTATTTCATTTTTAAAACAGAGGGCTTGACTAATAGTAAGGATCGGTCTGGTTTCCTCGCTTTCGGCTTCAGGTCCTTCTAAAGGTAGGGAATTTTGTTTAAATGTGTTTTACTTGATGAACTTGGTTCTGCAGGGGGGTAAAGAATAAGGTTCTTTGTATCTTCCCCATTAGATATCACCATATTTCCTGACCGACATCTGATATAGGCATCTGCAGTTGCTAGCCAAGGTCTTCCTAAAATCAGAGGGTGACCACCAGCTGGGGATTGTGTATGTAATACCAGAAGATCAACAGGATAATGCCATGAGTCTACTAAAATGGTTATGTCTTCCAATTTTCCTATCGGCCTTACTGTAGATCTATATGCTAATTCCAAGACAGTAGGAGTTGGTTTTAGATTTCATAGACCTAATGTGAGCATAGTTTCAAATGTGATAACATTAATTGCAGCCCCCAAATCTACCATTACATTTAGGATGTCAACCCTGTTAATCTGCACTGTCAGAATTGGGTTCCCTGGATCTCCATATTTCACAGGTACAAATTTTCCCAGCATAATTTCTGATAGCTTCCCCATAACATGAATGGTAAGTGGATCCTTTGTTTTCTTTCCAGGTTTCTTGGAACAATATTCTCTAATTGTCTTAGCATAAATAGGCACATCCTTCATAGCTTGGAGTAAGGGAATTTTGACAAACAGGTTTTGCAGTTCCCCTAAGAGGTCAAATTTTGGTTGAGGATTCTGTTTACTCAAGGCTAATCTCTCGAGATAAGGTGGATCAGTTGGGAAGCCATAAGTAACGCCCGAATGAGGAGGGGGGTGTTTGACAAAATTATGATTTGACTCATTCTCGGCTACTTGGGATTCTAGTTCTGGATCTTCATCACCAATATGTTCAACGATAATTGGTGAAGTCTGAGCATTCACCACCTGACCAGATCGTAGATTTATCTCATTACATTCTACGGTAGAAAGGATATATGAAGGAAGGTTGAGCATGTCAGTATGATGAACACCCTTATTATTAAGGTTTGGATTAGGTTGGATAGGAAGCTGAGGGCGAGGAGGAGTACTGGAGGGAATGTTGGAAGGTAGCTATAACTGCTGTTGTTGCATAGGTTGAGGAAATTGAGAAGGAGAAGGGGAAGGCCCTCGCCAATTCTGAGACCATGAAGGGTTTGAACTAGATTGAGGGAACCAAGACTGCTAAGGTGGATATTGATAAAATTGAGGCCATGGTTGTGGAAAAGGTACTGACTGAGGTCCCATATTTAAATTGCTAAAATACTGAGAAAGGTCTTGAGACATACCTTGATTTGAGCTTGGTGGCCGTGGCTGCCATGGCTTCTTAGAACCCATAAAGCATAGTTGCTCTACTCCTTCACTTGTTCCCTAGAATACTGCCTTTAGCCCAGGAAGAGATGTACACGAATTAGTGGAGTGAGCCTGTTCACATATTGCACAAGTCTCCACAGTATTTAATGGACATTGCTTTCATGGATGTTTCTTCCTGCACTGAGGGAAGAAGATGGCCATGGTCCTTTCGAACTCCATTTGCTTTTGTTTCGCCTGTAACGTGTTCATATGAGAGGAAAGTGTACTCAGGATGTCATTTTTCAAGTTATCTAGTAAGTTCACGATTTCTGCCTTTGTAATTTCTTTGCTGGACATTTTCGAAGTTCGAATCCCTTGCTTATTCATTGTAGCCCCTCGTGAACACTGAATGCATAACTCACAAATAGAGTCAAATTCCTCCTTAGATATATCACCCTTTCCTACTATATTCAAAAGCTCCAGAGAGTCCTCCCTTAGGGCCCAGAGAAAAATAATTTTCAAGATATCCTTATCCAGGTCGCTATGGCTGGATCTCTGTAGGGTATATTTGAAATGTTCCACACAATCCTCCATATTCTCATCCTCCTTCTGCATAAATTTAAAAATTTCTTCCTTTATATCCCGAGATTTACAATAATCCTGGTACTTCTCTAGAAAATCTTTCTTCATCTCCTCCCATGAGGAGATAGATTTTCCACCCAGACCCATAAACCATCGCAGAGCTGTCCCTTTTAGAGTAGCAAGGAATATTTTCAATTTCTAAGCATCAACCACGTAGTCGTATCCCCTATAGACAATATCAAATTTGAACATAAATGTATCTGGATCTTTTGAGGAAAGCCCATGGAAGTTAGGCAAAGCGGTTAGTGGAATGGGCTTCATTAGTGCATCATCTCTAATGTCTCCAATTGGAAATTCAATCAAGGAGGTTGGACGTTCCATGAATACCCTCCAATAATCACTCAGAATTTCAACAGGTTCCTGTTGTATGACAACTAATGATTGAGGTCACTTAACAACACTTCCCTGATCACGCGGTGAAGCAAATCCCCCCAAATTTCCTTCTACAGGTACACTCGGATTGATTTCTTTTTTTTGACCCTCTGCTTGCTACTTCCTCTTCTTTTGATGTTGAAAGGAGTACTTCTATTTTCTTTGATGCTTTTCTCTCTACTTCTTCTTCTTCTGCCGTTGAAAGGGGTATTCTCACTCCTGAGGGTAATATTGGTTGTTTAACGGACTACCCCTCAGACTGCGTGTGAGTCCTTACCCTAACAACGGCCCGTGAAGATGCTTCAGCTTCGACTTTCGGAATGATTTCATGGATGTAGGTATTCCTACCTAACTCCTTCCTTCCTTTCCTAGGGGGTCCTCCTCTGCCCCTTTTATTTGGATCTTTATTCATGCAATTAAAGCATTAAAAGTTCTCACAGCTCAGGGCCTGGAGTAGGGTAAGGGAACTTCCTGCCGCAGGATGAGAGAATGGTTTGGAATAGGGAAGAAAACAAAATAAAAAGTTAAAAAAAATGTAAGCTCGAGGCCTGGAGTAAGGTAAGAAAACTTCCTTCCCCAGGGCGAGAGAGTGATTCTAAAAAAACAAACCAATCAAGAAAATTCTAGACTCAAGACCTGGAGCAGGGTAAGAAAACTTCCCTCCCCGGGACGAGAGAAAGGTTTTAAGAGCAAAGAAAAATAAAAACAAAATAAGTAAAGAAATCTTAAGCTCAGGGCCTGGAGTAAGGTAAGAAAACTTCCTTCCCCAGGGCGAGAGAAGAACCCCAATGCAATCAATCAAAACAAAGACAGAGAAACCAAAAATAATACATCTCAGAACATGGAGCAGAGTAAGAAAACTTCTCTCCCCAGGATACAAGATTGATCCAACAACAAATGCCAGATGTGCTCTTTTACCTTTGATAGCCTCCCCGACAACATCGCCAAAATGTTCGTGTCCAAGTGTGAATAAAACTATTCAACCCTTTCCCACATTAATTATCGATCCTAGATCTACTGGTTATTTCAAGGCTAATGCGCAAACTATATGCAGGTAACAATTGTATAGCCCAAAATTGACCGATAATTCACCAATAAATGATAAACAACTGTAAAAGCAAATGGAAATGACAACAATAACTAATTAGTAACAACAAATTGGAATGACAACAGTAATTAACTGTAACAATAACTAATCAGTAACAACAAATTGGAATGACAATAGTAATTAACTATAAAAGCAAATTGGAATGACAACAATAATTAACTGTAACAACAATTCGATTCACAAAATTTACATCAAACCATCACAACAAGGGAAAGAAATACATACATGGAAAAGAAACTAAGCACACACTATCTCAACAACACCTGATCAGGAGAGTGGGCCCAACAGGGCTGTGATGAACTCACGAACTCAGAGAAAGATCAGAAAGCTATAAATTTCATTAATGTAAAAGTCTCCGTTACAAAGCTCAACTTTCTTGTCTCTGACCCCCTGTTTCAAACTCTCTATCCTTTCTTATACAAAAACATTTCTTGAGATTAAGGTAACTGTTGCCTGTGATTTACATGAAGGCTGTAATAAGCCCAAAACTGAATACAAAAGATAGAAAGAGTATGGATCAATTCTATCTTTACGGCTGCAGTTCAATAATAGCCCTGCTAGCTCGATGTTTAAACTTAGTCATTTGACTTGGAAATCTGCACACGAGATGAAGCTTAGCAAGTGCTTTGGTCATAATCCCCTAGACTATGCTTCAATGATTAATTAATTCATAAATACATGATTAGAGGTATACCTGCGTGATTTAGGATATGAAATGACTTAGTTAGGAGTGCAAATGTGAAGGAAAATATGATAAAAATGCAAGTAAAAACATGCAAGTTTAGCTCCCAACAGACTACCAAAGGCATTTCTTATTTAGAGAGCTTGAAATGGTCGGAAAGAAGGATCTAGGGGGGTTTCTTTTCTGTACTTATTTTATTGAGTCCAGAAAATAATAATTCTATACTCAATAGATCCCTAACTACTAATACTCTATTGTTTTAACGAGCCTAAAGTAGCCACTGCTCAAGGTTGTCATATTTAGAGAGTCTCAAACACCCAAAGAAGACTCCAAGGGGCTTCTTTTATGTAAATATTTCCTTAAGGTTGTTGGAAATAATACTAAGAAGGGGGGGGGGGGGGTGAATCAGTATTTGAAAATAAATAAATTTTTCATTTCCATAATCAAATTTATATATGCTACTTCAAAGAAGGGAACTCGCGTGTGCACACAACTGTTCTTAAGGCAACCAACGTATATCCAGTGAATTTATGATTCAGTTAATTCATCATATGTTGATCTTTAATAAGTGCGTCAGTACATTATTAAACATTAAACAGTAACCATGTGCAGTAATAACAGAATAAACTGTTACACAAAATATTGTCACCATATGGGTCTATCATCATTCATACTGTCCTCCTAAGCAAGTCTTAGACCTCAGCTCTTCATGTCAAGCTTTGAAAATGAGAGAAAGACCTTTAAAAATCAATAAAGTTCTGGTTCCGCACTTTCTCTCGCTGTTGCCTGCGGTCCCGCACCCCCTATTCATATTACCTGTGGACTTGCCCGCTCTGTCTCTAAAGGAGTGGGTGCAGACCCCTGTGAAAGTCAAAAAGGCGCAAGTTTATTCTAAAAAACTCACTTTGGGTTAATTCTAGATGATTCTAGAAGGAATTTTGACGTGGATGGTTCGCTCTTAGGTGGTTCATGCATCCCAAAAGAGAAGGAGCTAATCCCTTGATGAGAGGAGCTATCCCTTTGAAGGAGGGCTTTATCCATTTGAAGGTGGATCTAGTCACTTCCCTCCATTGCACTATAAATTAAGGCATTGGGCTGGTTGCTAGAGAGGTTAGAAACTGAACATTTTTTAGGGTAAATGCTGGTGGAATTGAGACTTCCTAGTTGAGCTTGAGAGGAGAGATCACATACCTTTTGGCTTCATTGGGAAGAGAGTGAAACTTGTCAAAGTAGAGGAGACTTCTTGTTGGACCCTGGGAGGAGCTTGTACAGCATCAAGGCACATGTTGTAAATTTCTTCTTTGATTTGAATTAATACAATTAGATTCATTTTTCTCAACAAATTGTCTTATGTGATTTGTTTTATGAATTCCTTGATCATCATAATAAGTATGCTTTATGATATTGGCTTTTCAGGTGCTATTTAATTTGTGTGCTTGTTTGTGTTTGCAGATTCGCTACAAGGGAGCTCATTTGGATCAAAGGAGCAAGGCTTCCACAAACTTGCATTGGACCCAAGGTAGGCCTAAAACACTTGTTTGCCTTTGTTTATAAATTGCATACTTAGAGAAAGATAGGATTTGATTGGCTTGCTTTTCACTAGATATCTTTAGATACTAGGGAGGTCGATCTTGTCCGCAAGAACGACTCATTCTGTGTGACAAAATGGTGACTCCATTTGGGACTTGATTTTTTCCTTGTTTCTATTTTGACTTGAGAAACTGTGTTTTTGTTTCTGTTTTTGGCTTGTTGTGTGTGGAATTGGGTAGATTTAGTAGATCTTGGATTATTTTTTGTTTTTCATACTTTTGGGAGAGGACCGCACCCTCGGCTTGCAACACAGTGCGGACCTATCTGCACTTTTGCTTTTCACACAGAGCGGTACCGCACCTATGTAACTGTGGGTCTGCGGACCCTGTCAAAATTTTGGAAACTTAAGATTTTCTCTTTCAGTCAGCTTAGGATTTGTTTAGATGTTTTTTGCCTCTGCCGAGACCTACATGTGACTTGTCAGGAACTTTTCTTAGGTTAATTCCATTGGTGTTAGGGTTTTAGGTGAAATTCCTAGAAGTTTTGGTTGCCAGGCTTGATTTTCATTTTGGTCTTGTAGTAACTCAAGAGCTTAGAAGCCTTAGAAGCCTCAGATCACCTTGGTTTTTACTGGCCTTCTTATGAGTATGACCATTTGCAAAATCTACCTTTGTTGAGGAACCCATCTTGTGTTTCTCTTTGCGAAACTTCGAAAAGACTTGTGTTAAAAGTTTGGATTTCATTTTTAGAAAAGAAAACAAAAAATTGGTTGTTTTTTGACTGATTTGTGATTCTGGACAAATTAGTCCTTAGTTTGCTTATAGCTAAGTAAAACATCCTTGAAATGAAATCTTGTAAGCTTTTACTTCAAATAGTTGTTAAAATTTATAGATCTCAAGATTAGTTATTTCTATAGCTTTGAGTGTTTTATAAAAATAAAAAAAAATCTCTTTTGGAAAAAGTTTGTTTTTGTAGTATTTGAGTGTTTGAAAAGAAAGGGAAATTTTTGTGAAGCATAACTAGTTGTCTCGTTTTGAGTGCATTGGAAAAAACAAAAAGCTCTTCTTTTGATTTGTTTGTTAAGGAAAATATTTGTGTTTACAAGTATTTGCATTCTCAAACTCTTTCCTAGCTAGAAATTCATTGAAGGGAAAAGATTGCTTATCATCTTAAGTGCATTTTTTAGTGATTTCGAGTCGAGTCTTCACACCACAAGTTTCATCTCCGCACCTCTTGACTTAAAGAAAAACCAATAAAAATAACGCTTAAAGTAAAATCTATCTAGTAATCTTTTTATTTCTAGGGCTCTATTACACCAACATAGCTTAGGCTAGTATCTTGGAGTAGGGAGTAATTAACTCTCCAAGATAGTAAAACAAACAAGTAGCTGTATCTTGCGGTAGGAGAAAAATCCAATTGTTACATCTATGCTTTGGGAAAGCTCCTCTTAAAGGAGAAGCACGAGATCGTGTCTGAACCAGTGTGGGAATCAATCCTTTCTCATTGGGAACGATGCCAGATATTCACGTATTAAAAATGGTAAACCTCGGATTAACCATTGTCAAGGAGCCTGGGGTTACTTGTTGGTAAACCTTGGATTATGTCAAGGAGCCTTCAAGGGGATTGATCTTGTTACTCTGCCCTTGCGTGCGTATCGGATCGTAGACTGTTCCCCCAGGTATATTTGTTTCTGTTGGTAACCATAGTGACCATATTCTATAGGATTCTTCCTAAGGTGATGGTGGAGGGAAGATCCCACTGTACCTGGAGCAGACGTTGGCTAGACTCACTTGGATTTTCTGGGGGGTTCTCTTCACTCGAGACGGTTTAGTGGAGGAACTTGTGCCAGTCTATTCATTAAGCAGGTTGCCGGGGTAACTGTTCCAACCGCCATTTCTGTATTGAACTCTACGACGTTGGATTTCATCACCAACTAGTGTTTTCAGTACGGAAAGTTACTGTTTGTGTGTGGTTTGATCTCCTAGATTCTTTAGGCGTGTGATTCAATTGTTTGGTTCTTTAGAGGCTTTAGGTGATTTTCATTGAGATTTTTCTTTGTTTGCGTGTGAAGTAGTTAAAATATTTAATCGTGGCTGAATTACCGAGGAAGTCCCGTAGACTTCGGGGCCAACCTCCTGAGTTTTCACCAAGCCAGCCTGAAGGGTTGCGAGCCCTTGTAACTCCTAGAGACAGTAGAGTTGGGTCACCTGAAGAAGGAGAATCTTCCTTAGTGGTACATCCTGATTATCAAGCTCTAGTAGCAGATTATAATCCACAATCTGTGTCTGTTTCCGAAGTTACTGGTAGTTTTTCATCTACTAGTGATTTAGGTGAGGAACCTGAAATATCTGAACCTGAAACTGAATTTGCTGCTACTCCAACATCGGTATTTACTTCTCCAACTTCTAGTGGTCCTGGTTCACCCAGGGTAGAAAGAATAATTACCCAAAATCTTCTTTCTGGACTTATAACTATTGAAGAACTTGCTACTACGGAAGAAGAAGGTATCCCTATCCCTGAAAATCAACCTGTTATAGAACTTAGGGAGAGTGAATCAATCTTTTACAGTCCACCTAGGAGCAGTGTTTGGTATCTTTCATTGACCAGTTTTTTGGAAAACCCGGGAATAAGTTTTTCACCACCTCGTATTCCTTTTCACCCAACACCTAGGGGTTACTATCCTCTGTTAAATATGTCAAGACAGTCGTCCATGTTTTCTCAATATCAAGAAACCTTTTTGTACGGCGGTCCTTCTGTTCCCTTTGGGTATCAGTCACTTACTGGTACTTTTTCGGGAGCATCTCCTCAACCTATTGAACAAGGGTTATTAACTGGAAATAATGGTACTAAGCCGTTGAGTGTAGAAGATATTCTCATGATGTCAGGTACTATTCCTAATCCTCAACCTCAAGGTGGTCAGTTACCACCTGGGGGGCAGCCTCAAAGTCCTCAAGTATCGCCTGGGGGGCAACCTCAAGGTACCCAATTTCCACCTGGGGGGCAACCTCAAGGACAGTACATACCTATGGGACAGTACGTTCCTAAAGGTCAACCCCAGACTCAATATGTACCTCAAGGTTAACCCCAGTATCAATATGTACCTCAAGGTCAAGCCCAGTATCAGTACGTGCCTCAAGGTTATCAACCTCAAGGTCAGTACCCAAACCAAGGTTTCCAACCACCTTCCGGTCAATCATATGTTCAAGGAGCTGGAAATGTACCGTTGAATTATCAACCCTACCCTCAACCCGGTTATGGTCCTCAATATTCTCAACCTGTTATCGGTCCGTACCCCGGAATGAACTTAGTGTGAGATCCATCTCAATCTCAATAGGTCTTGCAACCGAATGTACAGTTGTCATCTCAAACTGGACAACCCTTGGTTTTTGGTTCACCCCAGCAACCTGTCTAGTCTACTATTCAAACTTCTGCACCTTCGGTAGTTTCTCAGTCTGGGCCTAGTACGCCTCGTACTCTGCCTCAAACGACTGCTACAACTGCTGCAACATCTGTTCAATCTACCCCACCTACTTCTGGAGTATTGACAACTCCGGTTTCTACTGTCCCTATATCAACTCCTCAGACATCTTTACCTCAGTTTGGATCCACAATTCAGACTTCGGTTCAAATGCCTGTAGGACAACCTAGTCCAAGTACGGTTGTCACAAGTCAACCTCAATTTACTTATCAACCGTACCAGGGAGAGTACCAATTCGGTCCTGCTGTGCAGCAGCCAGTCTATCAAAATCAACCGTACCCTAGGTATACATATCAACAACCTCAACAACCCCAGTACGGTCTGGTTAATCCTGGTTTTCCAGGAGCATATGATATCCCAAATGCAATTCCAATTCCTAGTTATCCTGGATATCCTCCTCCTGGGGCTGGTCTCATGACCCAGGGTTTCAGGGACCCTAATCATCAGTTACCATTTATTGCAACTTTGGACTTGCCTGACTTGTCGCGCCTTACGAACGATCCAATTAACTATATTCTGTTTTGGCCGCCAATTCCGAATAAGTTGCCTAGTGATATTCCTAAGTTTGAAGGCAAATCAGGAGAGGACCCGTCAAACCATGTGATGACTTATCACCTCTAGTGTGCGTCTAATTCCATTTCAGATGATTCAATCTGTTTAAGGCTTTTCCAGCGCACTCTAATTGGTCTTGCGGCCAAGTGGTACATTGAGTTACCGCGAGCCACTTTTTATAATTTTAGTCAGTTAGCTACTTCGTTTTTAACTCATTTTCAGTTGCCAGTCCGATATGACAATGGCACGGAATTATGCATCCACCTACATTTCAGATCACATTCATGAATGGAGACGTCGATGACGTTTAGTGAAAGTTTTTGTCCCGGATCAAATCTTAGCTGAATGGTTTGTAAAATCTTTATTACCGAAGATCACTGAGGATGTAGCTAAGGCCGGAGTCGTTACTGAAGAGCAAGTAATTGTTAAAGCTCAGTACCTTGACTTAGTTTATACGCAGTCAGGTATGTTACACGAGAAAATCCCCGATCTTCCTAAGAAAAATCAAATAACTGCACCTCCTTTAGGGTCTCATGCCGCTGATGGTATGATTGGTATGGTTAATACCAAAAGTAAGAAGAAGTCTTCCAAGAATTCTTCTCCTATCATAACCTTGCCAGATTCCCCGACAGGAGATTCTTCCGCGGAAATTTCTGCCGATATTCATGTTGTAGAGTCATCTACAGCCAAATCAAAATCTGGCGGTAAAAAGAAAGGGAAGAAGAAAAATAAAACAGATAAAAATTCGAAAGAGAAACCAGAAAAAGCGGAATCAAATGATGAAAAACCCAAACCTCGTTATCCTTGTCTCATTTGTGACGAAGAGCATTTTACAAGAGACTGCCCTCATCATGCAGAGGTTGCGAAAATTGTCAAAGGTTCCCAAACGCCTGCTATTTTGAAGTATGAAGATAGTAGGATCTTCCTCAAATGCCTCTGAAGAACCCATAATGATGATGTCCCATGTTAGGATTGCGACTCGATCACAAGATTATGGAAGTAAAAGTCCTATTGATGGTAAGGAAGCAAAATCTTGTCATTCGAACCCATCAACTTCAGCTCCCGGTTCCGATCCACTACAGATCGAGAAACCTAACCCAGACTTAGTAATCAAACCGCCCGCCAAGGGTATACTTCGAAAGTCAGCTTTCAATCCACATGCGAGAGCGGCTTAGAACTATAACATTTTTGAAGATTTAGCTGTTTCACCTTCAGCAATGTCGGCTTTGGAAGTGCTGCAATCATGTCCAACACAACGTAAATTACTATTGTCGGCTATAGGAGCTGTTGATGTTCAGGACTCGAACCTTATAATTTTCGATCTAGAAAATAGTACACCGCACTTACCTCATCAAATGGCTTTCCAGATCCCAGTGTTAGTAAAAAACAGACCTTGTTATAGGACTGTGATTGATGAGGGAGCCTCAACGTGTATTATGTCGATACAGTGTTGGAGATCGCTTGGTTCTACTTCGCTAAATCAATCCCCAACGATTCTAAAGGCCTTTGATGGCTGTGGGTTTCATCCTTTTGGCATTCTATAGGATTTACCTATAGGGGTTGAAGGAAAAAATGTTAATCTAGATGCGGAGGTGGTTGATGCCCCTCTAGATTACAACCTTCTCTTGGGTCGTAGTTGGTCTTACGCTATGACAGCTGTCGTTTCATCGGTCTTGCGGCTTATAAAGTTCCCTCATAATGGAAATATCGTAACAATAGACCAGCTGACTTACTTTTTATCCGACCCAGCCTCTTCTGAAAGCATTTAGCATGTCGGCAAAACAACTATCTCGTATAAGGATGTTGGTGTAGGACTAGTTAAAGATTCTGGTTTACTGGGAACTTTTCCTTTTCCTCCTATCAACGCGTCGTCTTCTACTGCAACCATTCATATGATTTCATCAGACACTATTGTTTATGATGATCCTTGGATCGTACCTTCCGAATATGAGATAGAATCATTTCGTGATGTTATGCCTTTGAGTCCGTATGAAATTGCGTATCAGGCCGTGCAGTCGTTTTCCAACCCATCTTCAACCAAAATTGACTTAATGAATGTGGTCCATGAGGAATAATTTTCAACCTCAATCTCGGATTCAGCAACTTTTTCCAAACTCGTTCACACTGATGAGCAAATTCGTGAAATCCTATGTGTCGATGATTTACCATGGGAAGATCTTCACCATAGATCTTCGTTTTTACTCGAGATTGATCGTTTTGAAAATAAATTTTCATCTATTTTTACGACTGAATATGTCAAGGAACCTCAGAATCCCATGAAAAATCCTGATTCTGAGTTAAATTTGGGAAACATTTCTCGAACTATTCCTATTGATATTTCGGTTAAGCCTGGAATTGTTGTAAACATTCATATAGGTGCCTCTTGTACGGAAGATGAAATTCAAATATATAAGGCCCTATTTCAAGAATTCTGTGACGTGTTTGCCTGGTCATATGAGGAAATGTCAGGAATTGACCCCGCAATTGTTGTTCATGAAATCAAAACTTACCCGGATGCTAAACCCGTCCGGCAACGTTTGCGTCAGATCCACCCGCGAAAAGCTGTTGCTATTAAAGCAGAAGTTGAAAAATTACTCAAAGCAGGTTTCATTTATCCGATTCTGTTAACAGATTGGGTATCAAATATTGTTCCTGTTACCAAAAAGCAAGGGACAATAAGAATATGTATCAATTATAGGGACATTAATCGAGCTTGTCCAAAAGACAATTACCCAACTCCCTATATCGATCAAATCATTGATGATTGTGCCGACAATGAAATATTCTCCTTCATGGATGGTTTTTCCGGATACAATCAAATCAATATTCTACCTGCTGATCAACCAAAAACGGCTTTCATTTGTCCATGGGGGACATTTGCTTATTGCAAATTACCTTTTGGGCTCAAGAACGTCGGGGCAACTTTTCAAAGGGCCATGTCTTACGCGTTTCATGACATCAAGCACATTGTGCAACCCTATCTCAATGATTTACCTGCTCATTCATTACATCGAGCTGATCATCTCATCCATTTACGAGCAATATTTATGAGGTGTAGGCATTATCGGATTAGGTTGAATCCACACAAGTGTCAATTCTGTATAGAAACGGGTCGATTACTGGGGTTTGTTGTTTCATAAGCCGGCATTTGCGTCGATCCCTCGAAGGTTGAAGCTATTGTCAAATTCCCTCCTCCTTCGAGTCTTCCCCAACTCCAAAGTTTGCAAGGGAAAGCAAAATTTTTATGTCGATTCATTCCTAATTACGTCGAGATCACAAAGGGTTTTACCCAGTTGTTGAAACAGAATACTCCATTCTTTTGGGATGAGATAGCTGATAAATATTTTGATGCACTAAAGCACGCATTGACCCATGCACCATGATTGCATCCTCCCAACTACAACCAGGAATACTTCTTGTATCTCGCTGCCTCCCATTCCACCATTGGAATGGTGTTAGTTCAGGAAGATGAATTCGGTACTGAACATGTGATATATTACCTTACTCGAACTTAAATCCAACTGAGCTAAAATACTCACATGTGGAGAAATTGGCATTGGCAGCTGTTCAAGTTGTCCAACGTTTTCGTCATTACATTTTACTACGTAAAACTACAGTAATTTCTGATTGCAACCCTATGATCTATATTTTAACCAAGCAATTGCTAGGGGACAAGTACTCCAAATGGATTGTGATACTGCAGGAGTTCGACTTGGAATTTGAAAAGTCTAAGTCGAAGAAATCTTTAGTTTTTGCGGAGTTAATGTGTGACTTCCCGTGTGCTGACACGGAAACTGTGGCAGAGGAGCCCATTGCGGACGAATCCTTGTTTCTAATCAACACTTTAGATCCATGGTATGGGGATATCATCGTTTATCTCCAGACCCAATCCTTTTGGCCATAAATTTCAAGGTCAAAACGTCGAAAAATAGGATTCCAGTCCCAACAATTTAGAATTATTGGAGATACTCTTTATCGTCGTGGGGTGGACTCTGTTTTTTGACGTTGTTTAACTCATGAGGAAGCTGAAAGGGTTCTTAATGACTGTCACTCTGGAGCGTGTGGCGGTCATATGTCTGGGTTTGCCACAACCCAAAGATATTGCACGCTGGCTACTTCTGGCCGTCTTTGTTTAAAGATTGTATTAACGCGGTCCAAAAATGCCACAACTGCCAAATTTTTGATCGAAAGATTCCCGCTCCACCTGCTCCTCTCCACCCTATAATTGCCATCGGTCCTTTTGCAAAATGGGGTATCGATTTTATTACATGTAAGCCTCGCTCGGCTGGGGGGCATGCGTATATCATCCTTGCGGTAGATTATTTTACCAAGTGGGCCGAGGTGATGCCTACATTTGAGGCAGATGACAAAACAACTACGATTTTCATGTTCAATCATATAATTAGTAGGTTTGGTGTTCCACAAGTGATTATCACTGATCATGGGCGTCATTTTCGAAATGTTATGATGATTGAACTTACAGGCCAGTTTGGCTTGCGTCACAATAGTTCAACTCCATATTATCCACAGGCTAATGATCTAGTTGAAGCCATCAACAAAGTTATAGTCATCATGATCCGACAAATCATTGGGATTCATAGGACGAATTGGCATAACATGCTATTTTCAGCACTTTGGGCGTATCGAACCTCAATAAAAACGTCAACAGGGTTCACTCCTTTCCAACTAGTTTATGGTCTGGAAGTTGTGTTACCCATTGAATGCGAAATCCCGTCATTGCAAATGGCCATCGAGTTGCTTCTAGCCACTTCCGAAGAGGAAAAACGTTTGTTATACTTGGCTCAGCTAGATGAGAATCGACGTGATGTTGCATTAGCGATCGAAACTCATGCCAAACGTATTAAAGCTCAGTATGATCGAAATGTGACCCCTCGAAATTTTTCGGAAGGAGACCTAGTCTTATTGTATGATCAAGCAAATGATAAATTAGGCGCTAGAAAATTCGTGCCTATGTGGCATGGTCCTTATGTTGTTAAGCGAAAGCTAGCAAAAGGGGCCTATGAATTGGTAGACTTTGACGGGGTCTCTTTAGGTAAACCCAGAAATAGTCTTTACCTTAAGAGGTATTATGCTTAAAAATGGGTGTGGAGATTTTTAGTTAGGTTAGTTTTCTTTCTAGCTGGTATGTTTTAGATTAAAAAGTGTGCTTAGCTTAGAGAGTGTTTTTCGTCATTATTCCTACTTGTCTTGGTTTTACTCTTGATATTGCAGATGTCGACGCCTCTCCAAACATACATTGGTTTTGCTGATGGTGCTTGTCGTAATACATGGAACATTTCTTCCACAGCTTGGGTTATTTATTCGCCCTCTGATGAGTTGGTATCTATGCGTGGGGTAAGCTTCGGTCAAACGACGAACAACATTGCAGAGTATAGTGCAGTGATTGAGTTATTATCTGAATCTATTTCATTTGGGATTCGGAGTTTGATAGTGAGGTTAGATTCTGAACTCGTTGTATTACAACTTAATAGAGTATATTCCATTAGAAATCCAGTGTTATTGAGATTATTTTTGAGAGTGCGTCTCTTGGAACGTGAATTTGATTATATTGAATATCAGCATATTCCAAGATATTTAAATACATTAGCAGATGCAATTGTTTCTCGAATGTTAAGTAGACATTTGCAATAATCATACAAGTAAATTTAAAAACATTCCATAATATGTTTTACAAGATAAGCTGGTAATAGTGATATAGTATAATATAGGAGTGTGTCAAATATACTTCGTCTTCGATCATAGGTTGAAAAACACCTTATGATCGGCAAAAATGATAGTACCAAAAGCAAAAATGTCATATGTGTCTACAATAGGCGATCATCCTATCACTGGTGATGATCTCGATAAGAAACCACTGTACGGGCCACCTTACAAAGGAACCTCCTGAAAGGTCCTGGGACCCCAATCACATAGCGCTGTAGTTGAAGGGAATGTCATCTATGCCGGTCTCTGGAATGTCTCCTATCAAACGCTCTAGATGGCTCTCCAATTCGGCCAAGGTCTCTGCGGATTCGTCCTGTGGGGCTGCTGCCGCTGCAACTGGTTGTTTCCTCTCATAGGGCCGGAGAGTGGCTGGTCGCCGTGGACCTACATCTGCATTTGAAACTTTTACTGTCAATTTTGGGACGAGATAAAAATAAAAAAAAAATTAAATTAGAAAAATGTTGAAAATGATTTTACCTGAGTCATCCCATTGCTCTCTTGGTGGAAGAGCCATGTCTGGGTCACCACGAAAATCTACCCCAGCGTAAGGAAAGTCCTGAATAGCAAAAACCTGGTTTTCCAACCAATGGAAATACTCAGGAGTGAATCGAACGACCTCTGTCCCCTCCTCAGGATGACGGGCCATAACTGCAACCCATCGCATCAGTTTGGGCTCTCGAGGAAGTCCAGCTCCAACAGTGAGGTGCTATGGGACCAACATTGGGACCCTCTCCAGACCAAAGCTCACGACTAAAGCACCATATCCAAAGGTCTTCAGTTGTCCGTTCTTGGCTCTAGTCAGTTGGCCTTTTATATTAGCCAACACAGCATCGCACTAGTTGAAGATGGTGCCTCGAAAGCAGTCAACTGCCATCCGCATCTGGGATCCAGTGGCTACATGTAGTGCTATGCTCCTGTTTGGTCAATTTAGTGTGTCCTAAATTGCTATTTAAAATGTCAATCCGGGAGTCGTAAACTGCTGAAGTGAAGTGCACTGTATATGCAAGATAACCGATTTCTTAGTCTTTTGTCGTTTTTGAGTTTTTAGTTCATTTTTGGGTTTATCTTCTGTGGATTCCCTAGTGTGAGATGGCGAAATTGAAAGTCAAGTATAGATGGTAATGGTGATTTCTACAATGATTCAAGTATGGATGGTAATGGTGATTTCTACAATGATTTTCCAAACTTTAAAGTTCTCAAAAAGAAGGTTTCAAACTGACTGTGATGAAATCAATTCTCAAAAGGAAATAAATGTACCAAAACAGTGAACTAGTGACAATGGCCCAATATCCTTACTGCTGTATGAAAAGAAAATAAAAGCTGAACTCAAAGCAACTCAAAGACTGAAAGCAAAGCAAAATAAATCACACTACTTTAACCCACATTCTGACCCTTCACCTTTCGACTCACTCCGGCTATAGGAAGTAATCATAAACAAGCTGAGTAATATGATATCTAAATTGCAGGAAATCAAATTGCATAAAAGGAAACTAAGATTTAACTACTCATTCATATTTCAATTCTTGAAAATGACATAAGTAATTTAATCTCTAACTTGCAGGAAAGCAAACTAAATCATACTACATAAAATAATATTCAGATTCCTCACTAATTGAGTCGCTTGGCTATAGGAAGGAAATCAGAAACAGATGAGTAATATGATATCTAAGTGGCAGAAAAGTAAATAAGAAAAGCAAAACTGAAAGAAATGAAAATGCTGGAATTAAAACTTAGTAAATGAATCAGCAGAAAGGAAAAGATGATCTCATGTCAGTAGTCATTAAAACTATGTAATTTTCCCGGGCTGCCTACAAAAACCCGTAAGAAAAGCACTGATCAACTAACAGTCATGAGAAAACATAAAAGAAAATATGGACAACAGTTAACATGATTATCAGAACAGAGTAATATATACAAGCTAATGATTATAAAAGCAGTAAATGAAAGCAAGTAAGAAACTATACAAAAGATACAGAGCCTTGGTGTACAGGGGCCCTCTGCAACCTCAGCCAATCAATACTCAGTCACAAATCGAATTCAAGAATGTTGTCTTCTCATATATTAAAGTGTAGTAATAAGACAAAAGTAAAGCATGGTACAATGGGCTTATAACAACAGTCAAAGTTACATCTGAAAAGCTAACTATCCAGCGTATACCAACGCGTTATTTATAAGTGAAATTGCTGCAACTAATTCCTAGATTCTACGTTGCCAAACAAACACGTAAATCTCCACGACCTAAGATCTAGTGGTATGGTAATTATGACAGTTAAATCCATGGAGTGGTGGCTGCTCGATTCAATTCACGGGTTGATCCAAAGGTGTGCCAACACCTCCAGAAATTGAGGATCGTGCCACGCAAACCTTCACGTGGGCAAAACAGAGCCGTGCCACCACAAAACTCTTGGTTTGACCTCTCCTTTGACCGTCTTTGACCATGGCTGTTTGTGAGTGATTCGGCTGAACTGAGGGGACATGCTCCATGTACATGTCACTTGCAGCTTGCCCATGTGGCCGGATTCTCCATTGGACACCTGTAACATAGTCTTTAACAAAATGGCTGCAGAAAGTGACAAGTTTCCACAGCTGCTTGAACAAAAATCTAAATCAAACAGCAGTCATAAACATAGTTAGGAAACCATTTCATAAGCTCGTTTTAGACTAATATGCAATGATTTGACAGCCTGGTGGATCAAATAAATGGAAAAGAAGGCTGAAAGGTATATAGGGAAGATGCAGGTTTGGGACTCAACATATCCCCACTGTGAAGGTGTTGCATGTCCTCATGCAACCAAAATTTAGTCATTCCCCTCTAATCCATACGTTCTGAAGCCTCTGCTAGGACATCTAGCCCTCTTTTCTTCTTCTTTGGTGCTACCACCATCCTGGGTTTCCTTATTAGACATCTGAATTTGAGATTGATCAATTCTCTGCTCAACTTTCTGCACTTTTTCTTTAGTTTCTTGTTTTTTTTTGGCCATAGTCCCAAATGAAGCATAGTGTTATCATGAATAATTTTATCTACTTTGCTCTGATCCTTGAATGCTTCATTTTCTTGCTTGATATGCCTGTTTAGAACCTCTAATTCAAATACCTCATACTTTAAGGATTGAACTTGTGCATCTGGTGTCATGTGGGGCAGAGTGGTACTCGGTCCTGCAGCTGATTTTTCTAAAGATTCCAAGTAGTCATATACCTCCTCTTGATTGGGATCTATTTCAGGTGTCTTTCTTGGACTGAGTTCAAAATCTTGTGGAGGAGGAGGACTACTCTCTAGCTCTGGCCGAGAAGGGCTTTCATCAATATGTGGAGGACTAGTTTCAATACTTGGCTGAGGACGAGGTGGACTACGGCCAGCTGGAGGTTTCTCGGGTGTTTCTCCACCCAAGTCAATGAAGTGGGGCTGTTTTACTTGTGTTTTACTCCCCTTTCCTCTTAGCCTGGTGCTTCTCCTTAAGTATGGTGGACTAGTACTCCCTTCTTGTATGCTCTGTTTCCCTTTTTCCTTTTTCTTTGCTATAGTAGCCTGTTCTTGAAGATGCACTAATCTCTCCGACAGTGGTTGATAATCTTCCTCTATAGATGGCTCAGGGGATTGGTAGACTTCTTGTATGGTTCTTTTTCCTTTCACTTTTCTTTGTTTCTTGTCTTTAGTTCTGTTCTCTTTTTCTTTTTGACCAACTTCTTGAGTTTCTGTAGTAGGAGAGTCTTGGACTATGGCACTCTTTTCTTTTCTCCTACTTTTTCTTGGTGTCTTTGGTGTACTACTTTCAGATGCCTCAAATGGCTCTTGAAAGTAGTTTCTTATCAAGAATTGTTCTCAGGTATCTTTGTTTTTCTTTAGTTGGTCCTCAATGAGAATATTTATAAGTCCATGATGATATAGATGAGGTTCTATATTTCCTATGTGTTTTTGGACTGTAATACTCATCTTTTTCAAACTCAACAGTAAGAAATAAGGCAAATTAAGAGTTTGACTCTCTAAGAAATTCATCAACAGTCTAGCATGGTACATGTACATTGAACCAAAGCGTCCTTCGCAAGTGATAAATTTTTGGATAACTAACAGTAGACTGGCCCATTCTTCTTTCAATGCATGAACATGAATTCCTTTAGTAAACACAGTGGTGTCCATACCTGGGTTTCTTAGCATAATTCTCATGCCTATTCATCCATGCTTTTGTTTTTGAACCATCGCTCACCTTCTTGGGGTAAGCCTGTGGTAGCTGCTACTGTTGTTTCAGTCACCGTGAGCTTCAAGTCTCCAATCTCCACCATTTCGCCATCGAAAGACCATGCAAAAGCTTTGGTTACCTCTTTATTATAGCCCTTAAACTTTTGGATGAAGCGTAACCATTTGGGTTTCTTCAGCAAATATTTTTCTTGAGGGTAACCTTCTAAATATTTCGGTCCTTCTGGTTCTGTCCTTAGTAATTTTCCCATTCCTTCCTCTGTTTTGAATTTCAGCTGAAAATTCAATTGCATGTGAGGGTTTAGCAGAGGGAAGGTGGCTCGGTTGCAGGGTTTATAGTAAAATGCAGTGGCTGCAATCGTTAGCAGGTAACGAGAATGCTTTAGGATTACAGGCGGAATAGAGGATGAGCAGCCGCAAATGAGTTCACAAGTTGAAATGCGGATGTATGTGAAGAGGATGATCTTAATAGAATGGTAAGTGAACAAAGTGAAGTCGATATTTTTTTGAATTAATGGCTGTATACAAAATATTACACGTTTTAATGGATGGCTGCGGGAAATGCGGTGGAGAGGAGCCGTAATGGGATAGGTCACATCTCATGAGTACAGGTGTTAAATGAAAGTGCAGTCGACTATGAGTTCAAACCCAAAAATAAATCATGAGACCATTAAGAAATGAATGCATGGTGTGCGGAATAGTATCGTGGAATGGGAGTGGGTAATGGAGCTATCGTATCGATCATTGCACATAGTAGAGCTTTTATGGTTTGATAACTATGCATAATCATGACTTTAATTTCTATTTGATTAAAATTTTTTGCTCATACCTTTGGAAACCTTGTCATTTCTTGCTCATAGCTTTTAACCAATTGCTCTTCTTTGATGTCTTGGAGATGCTCCATGTCTTCATAGCATAGCTCAATCACACCTGCATTTTCATGATTATTGTACTAACATTTTGACTGTGAATTTGAAAAACAGGGTGGTGGTGGCTGCGGAAATCGTTTCTAGCTGCGGAAACTGCTTCTGGCTGCGGAAACTGCTACCAATTGCGGAAACTGCACAACACCCTCTTAGCTGAACAAAGATAGTTAGATAATAACTAACTACGTGAAAATAGTCCTGAAAGGGACTTTTATTGATGAAATGAAAATGAAATGAATATAATGGAGTGAAAGTGAAGCGGAGTGAAGTGAAATGAAAATGAGAATGAGATGGAGTGGAATGGCAAATGAGGTGGAGTGAAGATGGAAAAAGAAGGAGAGAAGTTTTTTTTTTTTGGAAAATATAGAGTGTAAGGTGTCCTTGATTTTCACTCTACATTTTCTGCATAAGACCGCTAATCTGTGATTGGTTTTCAGGCTTATACAATTTTTTTTTTTTTTTTTTGATAACTGAAAGAAACAAAGGCTAGGCTGGTGGGGAAGAAGGATTCTTCTCCACCAGCCTTATTGCAGAATTCTCTTGAAACATTTTGACAAATTCCTCTTTTGAGAGTGGCTTATGATAAATTTGCAATCGGTGGCCATTCACAATGAGAGGAGTTTGAAATTCATCAATGGTCTTGATTCTTACCGCTCCATTGTTAAAGACTTTTTCAATCTCATATGGCCCAAGCCAATGGGTCTGAAATTTACCTTTAAAGTCTTTAAACTTGGAATCAAACAGTAGCGCCCAATCTCCCTCTTGAAACTTTTTCTCTTTGATATATCTGTCATGCCACTTAGCTCTTTGATGTTGAACTAGATCAGTCCTTAAAATTGCTTCTTGTCTGATCTCATCTAGCTCATTCAACTGCTCCATTCTGTGCTTTTGGGCTTCTGATAGATTCATCCCCAATTGAACTTCCATCTTGAAAGTCTTGACTTGAAACCCAATGGGGAGAAAGACTTCTTTCCCATAAACAAGTTCACAGGGAGAATGTCCTGTTGTATTCCTCCATGTAGTTCTGTGGGCCCACAAGGCTTCAGGAAGCCTCTCTGCCCAATCTCTTATGTGTAGATGGATAGTTTTGGTGATGATGCTCTCAAGAACTTTATTTGTAGACTCCACTTCGCCATTTGCTTGCGGATGGTAAGGAGTAGATTTTCTGTGCTTGATTTTGTATTCTTCCATCAGCTTCTCCATCAAGTTAGATGTAAATTGACTTCCCCGATCTGTCACAATTTCTCTTGGGACAACAAAACGAGTAAAAATATCCTCATAAAGAAAATGAACAACTGAATTTTCAGTGGCAGAAGGCAATGCTTTGGCTTCTACCCATTTAGTGACATAATCAGTGCATACCAATATATACTTCTTCTGTTTAGATGGTAGATTAATGGGTCCAATGAAATCTAAAGCCCATTTTTCAAAGGGTTCGATGAGTACCTGTGGTTGTAATGGCATTTCATTTGAAAGAGTCGGTCTCCCAACTCTTTGGCAGCTGTCACACCTTCTGACATATTGTTTTGCATATTTGAAGAGGGAAGGCCAATAATATCCTAAAGAAAGGATTTTATAGGCCATCCTTTTGTCAGCAAAGTGTCCACCGCATGGTTCATCATGACATGCCTTAAGGATGTCAGGCATTTCATCTTCTCGAACACATCTTCTGATCACACAATCTAGCCCTGTTTTAAACAATTCATTAGAAATCCATGAATAATTCGAACTCTCCCGAATAACTCTTCTTTTTTCACTAGGAAATAAATGTGGAGGTAGCTTCCCTGTAACCAAATAGTTAGCAATATCTGCATACCAAGGAGTCTTAGTAGTTACTACAAATAAGTATTCATCTGGAAACTTATCCTCTACAGGAAAATCTTCGTTAGTATTTTGGATTCTAGACAAGAAATCAGCTACTGTATTTTGTTTCCTTGGTCTATCCAACACAGTAATATTGAATTCTTGTAAAAGTAAGAGCCATCTTGTAACTCTGCCATTAGTAACAGGTTTTTTCATTAGATATCTAATTGCAGAATGATCAGTATGGACAAAAGTTTCATAGCCTGTTATATAATGTCTAAACTTATTGATTGCATGAACAACAACTAAGAACTCTTTTTCAGTCATAGTATAGTTTAACTCGGTGGGAGTCAAATTTTTACTGGTGTAATAAATGGCATAAGGAACTAAATCATTTTGACCCAACACAGCTCCTAGAGCTGTATCTGAAGCATCTGTAGAAATATGGAAAGGAAGTTTCCAATTTGGCCCTCTCAAGATGGGTGCTTCAGATATTCTTGTTTTCAAAGTTTCAAATGCAGATTGACAATCAGAACCCCATTTGAATTCACAGTATTTTGTAAGTAATTTGAAGAGTGGAGATGCTATTTTGGTGAAGTTTTCGATAAATCTTCTATAGTATCCTGTAAATCCAAGGAAACTTCTAACATCTTTTTGACAATTTGGAATAGGCAACTTGGAGATGACTTCAACTTTTGATCTATCAACTTTAATTCCATCCCTTGAAATATGATGTCCTAAAACAATACCTTCAACAAACATCATAAAGCATTTTTCGAGACTCAATGAAAGGTTTGTTTCCTTACACCTTATAAGGACTTTTTCCAAATTCTCTAATGCCTCTTCAAATGAATTACCATAAACTGTAAAATCATCCATATAAACCTCCTACACAATCATGGATTAGATCAGAAAAGATTCCTAGTACTTCCTTTTGAAATGTTGCGGGTGCATTACATAATCCAAAAGGAAGTACTCGGTAAGCAAAAGTTCCCCATGGACAGGTAAATGTGGTATTATCTTGATCTTCAGGTGCTATCTGAATCTGATTATAGCCACTAAAACCATCCAAAAATGAAAAATACTTTTTGCCTGCTAAAGTATCTAATACCTGGTTGATAAAGGGTAAAGGAAAGTGATCCTTCAAAGTTGCTTTGTTCAATTCCCTGTAATCAATGCATACCCTCCATTTACCATTCTTTTTAGGTACTATAACCAAAGGAGAAACCCATCGGCTATCTGAAATTGGGTAAATGAAGTTTACATTGAGTAGTTTTTGGAGCTCTTCTTTCACTATCTCCCTAAGGTTTGGATTCATCCTTCTCTGAGGTTGTCTGATTGGTCTACTATTTTCCTCGATATAGATGTGACGAATGCAAGTCTTAGAGTCAAAACCTTTCATATCGGTATACTCCCATGCAAATGTAGTAGAATGTTTTTGCAAGATTTTGGTTAGCTCTCCCTGTTGAGATTTTTCCAAGTTTTTGTTGATATTCAATGTTTTACCTGGAGAGATTTCAATGGCGGAACTACCAAACTCTTCCATAGAGAAAAGAGACATTTGTCTAGATGATAGATACTCAATGTCAGAATCTAACTGAAATTGTGTGTGGTCATATTCTGAAGATGTTTCAAAGTTTTCTAATGTGTTCAGAATTTGACTATCTTCACTGATTTCAGAAATGGTAAAGACAGGTTGTATAATATCAACCCACTCGTTATCTCCTATTTCTGTAATTGCTTTTGCTGGAGGATACAGATTGAATTTCTTTGTCGAATTACCATCAGAAATATACATATCCCCAGACCTACAACTGATAAAAGCATCAGCTGTGGCTAGCCAAGTTCTTCCTAAGATGAGAGGGTGTCCTCCTAAATTACTCTTGGGAGTTAAGATCATGAAATCTACTAGATATTCCCAAGAGTCTAAGGAGACCGAAATGTCTTCTAATACACCATCTGGTTTGATAATTGATCGATCTGAAAGTTGCAGTAAAATAGGTGTAAAAAGAAGATTAGGAAGTTTCAGCTGTTCCATAGTCTGTCTACTCATAATGTTGATAGCAGCCCCTAAATCAATCAAAGTATTTGGAATTTCTACCCCATTGATATGTGTTTTGACAATTGGACTACCGGGATCTACATACTTCTCCATAGTAATTTTTCCCATCATGATATCTGCAATTTTTCCTACCAGGTGGATTTTTCTTGTATCTCTTGGTTTCCTTCTTGGTCTTTTAAGACTCAACTCCTTTATTGTTTTTGCTAGAATATGAATCTCTCTAATGGCTTGTAATAAGGGAATCTTGATACAGACATTCTTTAATTCATCTAGGAAATCATAGTCAGGCAACATGATTTGTTTTTCCACCCCTTTGTCAATTTGTAGTCTTTCAGGAAAAGGAGGTGTGGATAAAGATGCAGGTTGCTCAACTATAGGAGTTGTGGGGGTTGACTCTTTTTCCTTTTCTTTTTGAATGCTTGGGTTTTGAAGAGATGCTTCAGAACCTTTATTGGCTTCAAGAGAATCTTCCTCAGAAATGCTTTGATTTTGAGCATCTATAGAAGGTTTATCTAAAACTCTACCAGATCTGAGTTGTACATCATTGAGAGGAACAATCATATAGATAGGAAATTGTTGTCCTTCTACCATGTAAGCATTTTGAGGGTTTTTATTGTTGGGGTTCGGCAATGGCTGGGAAGGTAATTGATTGGTCTTCTGTTGGAATGGAAGCAAGAGTTGAGAATTTGGATTCTGTTGAGAAGGTTGTTGTTTTTGTTGGAATGGCAATGATAGTTGTGGATTTTGATTTGGAAGTTGTGGAGCTTGTTGGTTTTGAAAAGATGGAGGATATTGATAAAATTGAGCAAATCTCCCATAAGGATTTTTCATACCTTGTACCCATGATTGAAAAGGATTTTGAGGTTGGGACCAAGGTTGTTGCCAAGGATTCCAATTTGGTGGGGGTTGAAAGTTCATAGAGTTATTAAACCCTTGGTTTTGTTGCCCCTGCCAAGGTCTCCTTGCAACAAAACAGAGAGACTCAATTGTATTTGGATCTTCTTGAAAGATAGCTTTGAGCCCAGGAATTGAAGGACAATCCTTGGTCTCATGGTTTTCTGAACAAATCACACATGTTTCTACAACTTTTGCATCCAAGGGACATTCCCTTAGAGCATGTTTCTTTCTACATTTTGGGAAAAATATGCCCAAAGCTTCAGCTTCTGCTTTCTGTTTGCTTTGTATTTTAAGGGTGTCTAGTTGCTCACTAAGACTCCCTAAGATATCAGTTTTAAATTCATCAAGCATGTTGCCAATCTCAGCCCTACTTATTGATCCAGTTGTAGATTTGTTTGCTCTAATGAGAGAAGGATATGTAGGCCCTTTTCCAGTTTTAGATTTTCCCCTTGAGAGATGGACATATAGCTCTACTATATCATGAAGTGGAAGTTGAGATATATCTCCTTTTCCCATCATGTTCAAAATATCTATCCATTCATCTCTAATGGCTTTTAATAGAAGGGCTTTCAAGGTTTCCTCATCTAAGTTACTCATTTTTGCTCTTTTCAGGTTGTATTGAAATCTTTCAAGTAAATCCTCCATGTTTTCATCTTCTCTTTGCACCATTTTGAATACCTCATCCTTGTGATTGGTGGGCATACAATAGTCCAGGTATCTATCCAAAAATGTTTGTTTCATATCATTCCAAGTCCTAATGGATTGAGTGAGTAATCCCATGAACCATTTCAAAGCAGTTCCTTTCAATGTTGAAGGAAACAATTTGAGTTTTTGAGAGTCTTCCAGATAATCATAGGTTCGTCACATGACCTCAAACTCAAATAGAAATGTTTCAGGATCCTCATTTCTTAACTCATGAAAGTTTGGGAGGACAGATGGTGAAATGTTTTTCATTGTTGCTCGAGAATCCTCATAGACTATAGGAAATCTGAATGAGTTATCTCCATCCCTATTTCCCCCATTGTTACCTCTACCTCCTCCATTGTTTCCTCCTCCTCCTCCTCTACCTCTACCTCTACCAAATCCGTTTACTACTTCCTCTGTCATGATAGTTTCCTCAGAGACTTCAGAGTCCTCTGGTTCCTCTACTAATGGCGAACGAGGAGGAATTTCTCCCTCTTCTTCCTCAGGTGATTCTACTTCTTCAATTACAATGTGTCTCCTTGTAGAAGGAAAGAAAGGATCTTTTCCTAATTCAGATTCGATGGATGGTGTGGGAGAGTCTCCTAATTCAAGTACTGCCTCTTGAATTCTAGGAATCCTAAGGCTAGGAGTGTGAGTTGGAGATGATGGAGGTGTCTCTTGTCTATTCCTTGAAGTAGATGGAGTTGTAAAAATCGAACTCTTGGCCCTAGCTAAAAACCTTCCCCTAGAATCTCTTGCTCTATGCATGTCATTTTTTATTTTTCTTCAAGTTGTGCTAATAATTCTCTTTTTGATCTTCCACGTCACTCTAGGTGCAAGAAGAGAGCATACTCAAGAAATTATTAATCCAATAACTCTCTCTTTTCTGATCCTTCAGTTCACACTAGGTGCAAGAGGAGAGCATACTTTGAGAAGTTATCAATTTTTACCTTCCTTGAAATTTTCTTGTTTTTTTTTAAAGAAATTGGCTACCTAGTTTCACTTCCCCGGCAACGGCACCAAAATGTTTGGTCAATTTAGCGTGTCCTAAATTGCTATTTAAAATGTCAATCCGGGAGTCGTAAACTTGCTGAAGTGAAGTGCACTGTATATGCAAGATAACCGATTTCTTAGTCTTTTGTCGTTTTTGAGTTTGTTTTTGGGTTTATCTTCTATGGATTCCCTAGTGTGAGATGGTGAAATTGAAAGTCAAGTATGGATGGCAATGGTGATTTCTACAATGATTTTCCAAACTTTAAAGTTCTCAAAAAGAAGGTTTCAAACTGACTGTGATGAAATCAATTCTCAAAAGGAAATAAATGTACCAAAACAGTGAACTAGTGACAATGGCCCAACATCCTTACTGCTGTATGAAAAGAAAATAAAAGCTGAACTCAAAGCAACTCAAAGACTGAAAGCAAAGCAAACTAAATCACACTACTTCAACCCACATTCTGACCCTTCACCTTTCTACTTGCTCCGACTATAGGAAGTAATCATAAACAAGCTAAGTAATATGATATCTAAATTGCAGTAAATCAAATTGCATAAAAGGAAACTAAGATTTAACTACTCATTCATATTTCAATTCTTGAAAATGACATAAGTAATTTAATCTCTAACTTGCAGGAAAGCAAACTAAATCATACTACATCAAATAATATTATGATTCCTCACTAATTGAGTCACTTGGCTATAGGAAGGAAATCATAAACAGATGAGTAATATGATATCTAAGTGGCAGAAAAGTAAATAAGCAAAGCAAAACCGAAAGAAATGACAATGCTGGAATTAAAACTTAGTAAATGAATCAGCAGAAATGACAAGATGATCTCATGTTAGTAGTCATTAAAACTATGTAATTTGCCCGGGCTGCCTACAAAAACCTGTAAGAAAAGCACTGATCAACTAACGGTCATGAGAAAACATAAAAGAAAATATGGACAGAAGTGAACATGATTATCAGAACAACGTAATATATACAAGCTAATGATTATAAAAGCAGTAAATGAAAGCAAGTAAGAAACTATACAAAAGATACAGAGCCTTGGTGTACAGGGGCCCTCTGCAACCTTAGCCAGTCAATACTCAGTCACAAATCGAATTCAAGAATGTTGTCTTCTCATATATTAAAGTGCAGTAATAAGACAAAAGTAAAGCACGGTACAGTGGGCTTATAACAACAATCAAAATTACATCTGAAAAGCTAACTATCCAGCGTGTACCAACGCGTTATTTATAAGTGAAAATGCTGCAACTAATTCCTAGATTCTACGCTGCCAAACATACACGTAAATCTCCACGGCCTGAGATCTAGTGGTATGGTAATTATGACGGTTAAATCCATAGAGTGGTGGCTGCTCGATTCAGTTCACGGGTTGATCCACAGGTGTGCCAACACCTCCGGAAATTGAGGATCGTGCCACACAAACCTTCGCGTGGGCAAAACAGAGCCGTGCCACCGCAAAACTCTTGGTTTGACCCCTCCTTTGACCGTCTTTGACCATGGCTGTTTGTGAGTGATTCAGCTGAACTGATGGGACACGATCCATGTACATGTCACTTGCGGCTTGCCCATGTGGCCGGATTCTCCATTGGGCACCTATAACATAGTATTTAACAAAATGGCTGCAGAAACTTGAGCTGGCTGCGGAAAGTGACAAGTTTCCACAGCTGCTTGAACAAAAATCTAAATCAAACAGCAGTCATAAACATAGTTAGGAAACTATTTCATAAGCTCTTTTTAGACTAAGATGCAATGATTTGACAGCCTGGTGGATCAAATAAATGGAAAAGAAGCCTGAAAAGGTGTATAGGGAAGATGCAGGTTTGGGACTCAACAGCTCCCGCAGAGCCTGGTAACAGTAAACGCGATTACCTTGAGTTCAGGAAGGGATATTGATCAGGTGCTCATGTCCTAAGTGTCGTAAAATGCTCAAAATTTAAAGTACTTAGAACTGGTTCAAAGTTGAATGACTGGAAAGTGCTCGTCTTCCCAATTCCGGCACCGAAAACGGTTCGAAAAACGGTCACCGTATGAGGAAGTTATGGCAAAAAGAAGAATTTGTCCATAACATTAGAAATTTTAATTTTTCAAAAAAAAATTAAAAAAGGAATATTCCACCGGGCACGAAATCCGAGGCAACCACCAAACATTAAATGTAACTGCAGTTAAGTTGGTGGAATTTTGGCAGGAGCGCCAAATTTGGCGGACCCGCCATAATTGGCGGAGCTATCTGGAGTTAACTAAAGTTCGCTGGAGTTTTTCTAGGGGCAAACTGGAGAAACTTTAAATGGCCATAACTTTGGCTAGGAAAGTTGGCTTTGGACGAATTTTTTTTTTGATTTTGGGTATTTTGGACCTTCTGAAGCCATTGGTGCAGGTCTTACAGCCATATGAGGTCATTTGTAGAGGTTTTGGAGCCGTGAAAGTTCTAGGAGCCACTAGGGCCCAGTTTTGTGAAGACTGTATAGGGTTGCAGGTATCCATTGGAGGTGATCCAATAGTCAATCCTGAAGGATTCAAGTGTTCTGAATCCATTTTTACCATCTATTTCTCCTGTAGATGCTTCTATTCAGCTATATTTTCAATTTGAGCATTTAATAAAAACAAGGACAAGCCCGGTTGGGAGCTTTGGACCCAGCAGACGTAGCCCTGGAGGGGGTGAACTGCTTTATCAACTTCTTTTTCATTTGTGGTTGATTTCTTTTGCAGATCAAATTCATTTTAAAGTGTTAAATAGTAAAAGGAAATAACTCTGCTATGCTTAAACGGGTCATGAACAGCTGAAAATTTCATTTGTTTTCTTTCTGCAAGACATGGAAATATTTTAAACATGTTTAATTCTGAATTGAATACCTTGAAAACAAATTTCAAGTAGTTTCAAATTCAGATCAAGTTGGTATCAGAGCTCAGGTTTTTGTGCAAAGATCTTCTAACTGTCTTGCAAAGTATTGATGCTTACCAGGTTGAAACTCAAAAGAGGGGAAGGACAGTTGACTAGAGAACGAGAGAATCCTCAGTCAAGGAAGGCCAGAGAGCCATCACCTCCACCTTCAATTTCACCCTCAAGAGTCTCAGCAGAAGCTTCAAGGATGTCTGAACATGAAGGAGAAATTCCTATAGAGACAGATCCAAGAGAAGAAGAAAGAGTCTTCAAAAAGGCTTTCTTGGACCTCACTGAAATGGTGAGGATATTGTACCAAGAAAGAAATGAGAAATTGGCTGGAGAAGGGTCCAAACATCCACATGAAGGAGAGGGCTCTTCAGGAGGTAAGAAGGATGATGATCATTCCAAGAAAGGACATGGAGAAAATGGTGATCCACAACCCCCATCTTCACCTTCTTCCTCTTCATCCTCGTCTTCTTCTGTTCATAAGCATAGATCCTCTGGAAAAAGTCCTTTTTTGAAGCTTGATGTAAAATTCGAATTACCTATGTTTAATGGTGAAGTGAATGTAGAAAAGCTTGAATCCTGGATTAGGCAGTTGGAAGTTTACTTGAGGATCCAAAATATGCATGATGATGCCACAAAGATTTAGTTGGCTTCTTTGAGAATGGATGGAGCAGCATTGGTCTGGTGGGAGGCCAAGACTAAAGAGGAGATCAAGAAATTTGGTAAGGTTACCTTAACATGGCCTGAATTTCTGTTAGCCATTAGAAAACAGTTTTATCCTCTTGCTCACATACATAAAGCCATTATGAATTGGCAAAATTTCAGACAACTTAAGGGTCAGAGTGTCCAAGACTACACCTAAGGATTCAGGAGAAGAACTCTCTTGTTAGGGGTAGATTTACAGACCCAAGAAACCTTGCTGAAATACATCGGTGGCTTGCATAGCTACCTTAGGCACACCATCTTGATGTTTAACCCTACTAGCCTGGACGAGGTTTGTGTCCAAGCTACCCATTTAGAGGCAAGGGGAAAAAACACATTTGAAGAGGGTAGAAACAAGCCCCCCAAGGGGAAAAACAAAGAGAAAACCTCCAAGGGAAAGAGCAAAAAGAATGCATCTGTCAAACAGGAGAGTGATAAAGTGATCTGTAAACACTGTTCTAAACAAGGCCATGAGGAGAAAAACTGTTGGAAATTATATCCTGAAAAAAGACCTCAATTTAACAAATCCAAAGGGAAACAGAAAACTGCTGCTACTACATCTACACCACAAGATTTAGGGGAAGATTCAGGTGATGAAACCAAAATTACAGCCATGGGTTTGAAAAACTTGAAGGAAAAAGAAATTGAAACTCAAGCCAGCACTAGTACCTCAAACTGCCATGTACAAGCTCCTAATGAGGAAGAAAGAATTGAACTGTTTCATGTGAGGGTGATTTCAAAACATACTAAAATTGACACACTTTTTGATAGTGGGTCACAAGCAAACCTTATATCAGAGGACTTGGTCAAGCAGCTTAAACTTGAGATCGTTCCACATCCGAAGCCATATCCACTTGGATGGATTTGTAAGGATGCAAATTTACAAGTTTCAAGAGAGTGCACATTGCGCTTTGCAATTACTGCACATTTTATTGACACAGTTGAACTTGATGTGGTACCTTTTGATATAGCAGGAATTGTTTTGGGAGGTCCTTACTTGTTTGACAGGAAAGCTATCTTTCATTGCCATGAAAACAAATATCATCTATTCAAAGATGGCAAGGAGTTCATTGTTAGAGCTCATCGCAAGAAGACAAATATAGCGATGGTGAATGCAGGACAGGTAAAAAGGCTGGTCAATTCAAGTAAGAATTTTGTTCTTCTTATGATTAAGCCCAAGGTTGATGTGAATCATGAGTCATTTGACAATTGTGATCCAGAACTTAAATCAGATCTGTATGATGTAGTTGATGCATATCATGAGATGTTTCAGGAGCCAACAGGTTTGCCTCCTAAGAGGGAGATTCAGCATGAAATGCATTTGCATCCAGATTGTCCTCTTCCAAATATAGGCATGTACCGCATGTCTATTATGGAGAATGCTGAAATAAAGAAGCAAATCAAGGACTTGTTGGAAAAGGGTTTCATAAGGCCAAGTACTTCGCCATGTGGGTCACCGATTGTATTGATTCGAAAGAAAGATGGCACTTGGCGTATGTGTGTTGATTTCAGGGCCTTGAACAAGATAACGGTAAAGAATCGTTACCCACTCCCAAGGATAGATGATTTGCTAGACCAGCTGAAAGATGCTCGATATTTCACTGAGCTAGACTTGCGCAGTGGATATCATCAAGTAAGAATTGAAGAAAGTGACATTTGGAAGACAACCTTTAAAACCAAACAAGGACTCTTTGAGTGGCTTGTGATGCCGTTTGGTTTGTGCAATGCACCTGCAACTTTCATGCGGGTAATGGATGATGTCTTGCGTCCTTTTCTTGATGATTTCGTTATTGTCTACTTAGATGACATCTTAATTTTCAGCAAGTCTAGAGAAGATCATGTCATGCATGTTAGAAAAGTACTTGATGTTTTGAAGAAGAATCAGTTATTTCTTAAAATGTCAAAATGTGAATTTGGAAAGACTTCTTTGGTTTATTTGGGACACATAGTAGGAGGAGGTACTTTGAGAATTGATCCTGCTAAGATTGAGGCTAATGTGAAGTGGCCTACTCCCAAATCCATAACAGAGGTAAGAAGTTTTTTGGGTGTAGCTCAATATTGGAGGAAGTTTATCTCTAACTTCTCTTCTATAGCAACTCCTATGCATGTAGTGACAAGTGTGAAGCATGCTTTCCAATGGGGAGGCAAGCAGCAAAAAGCTTTCAAATCTTTGAAAGAGAAGATTAGTTCAGCTCCAGTCCTTGCATTACCAGATTTGAGACAGCCATTTGAGATACAAACTAATGCTAGTGATTATGCTATGGGTGCAGTTCTTCTACAGCATGGTAAGCCTATTGCTTCTCATTCTGAAACTTTTAATGGTGCTGTTGTAAATTATCCTACATATGATAAGGAGTTGTATGCGTTGGTACAAAGCGTCAAAAAGTGGAAACACTACTTGATGGGCAAAGAAACTGTTATACATACCGACCATCAGCCCTTACAGTACTTGCAATCACAAAGCAAGTTACAACAGTCACGACACTTCAGATGGATGGGCTTCTTGAAACAGTTCCATTTGGTAAAAAGGTATAAGAAAGGTACTTTGAATAAGGTTGCTGATATGCTTTCAAGGCCTATTATTGGTGCTGTTACTTTACTTAAAAATGATTCCATTGTACATGATAGTTACATAGAACAATATGCATCTGATGATGACTTTAAAGATGTGTATGCTAACTTGAGTAAAGGAAATCATGTAGAGGAAAATGACTATCACATGCATAACAATTTGCTGTTTCATTTGGGAAAGTTGTGTATACCACAGGGGGAGAGGATAAATGTCATAAGAGAAGCTCATTCTTCTCTTATTGCTGGCCATTTTGGTGTGAGCAAAACATTTGCACATCTATAGAGGTATTGCTATTGGCCTCGCATGGTAGATTCTGTTTCAAGGTTCATAAGAGGTTGTTCATTATGTGCTACAAGCAAGCCTAGCAACAGGAAGCTTGGTTTGTATACTCCTTTGCCGGTACCTTCTAGACCATGGGAGAGCATCTCTATGGATTTTGTAGGAGGTTTGCCAAAATCTCGTAAGCAGCATGATTATTTATATGTAGTAGTTGATCGTTTCAACAAAATGTGTATACTTATGCCTTGTAAGAAAACTATAACTGTTGAATTATTTTTTCATCATGTATGGATTCACTTTGGTTTGCCTACTTCCATTATTAGTGACAGGGATTCCAGATTTGTGGGGAATTTTTGGTCCAACCTATGGGAGATGATGGACACATAGTTGAAGAAAAGTACCGCTTTCCATCCGCAAACAGATGGACAACCGAAGTTGTGAACAGAACCATTGTGCACCTCTTGAGAGGTTATTGTAGCAAGCATCCCAAGCTTTGGGATGAACATTTTCACTACATATAACATGCTTACAATCGTGCCAAGCACTCTTCCACAAACACTTCACCGTTTGAAGCTTGTTTTGGTTACTTGCCAAAATCACCTCTTGATTTCATTCTTGAGAAAGATGTTGCCATTGAGGGACATAGTGACATTGACAAAGCTCGTTCATTCATTGAAAGAATTCAGCAAATACATCAGCAAATTCAAGAACAACTTGAGAAGAGTCAAGGCAAGTACAAGGAAAGACATGACAAGCATAGAGTCGATCACAAGTTTCAAGAAGGAGATGAGGTATGGCTGTACATTAGTAAGGAAAGGATGCAAGGAGAAGGTAAAAAGCTGAAGCCTATTCGTTATGGTCCATTCAAAATCCTCAAGAATGTTGGAAATAATGCTTTTCAATTAGATTTGCCTTCCTACATGCAAATGTATTCTGTTGTCAATGTGGAGAACTTACGTTTGTATGAACCTCCTTTGATTGCTGATCATGAAAATGCTGTTCAGCTGCCATCTATAGAAGATTTCTCACCAGAATTCTTAGATGAGCTGAAAGAAGATACAATCCTTGACAGAAGGACATGCACTTCAAGGAGGGGCAGTGTAGATTATGTTCGAGTTGGTTTCAAAGGTAGCAAACCGAACAAGGCAAAGTGGATGGAGGTGGACAGAGTGAGGGAGCTGTGCCCTCACCTCTTTAACAGGTAGTTGAAGGCTTTTGGGGTCCAAAAGCTTCCCAATGGGGAGGCGTGATCAGGTGCTCATGTCCTAAGTGTCGTAAAATGCTTAATATTTAAAGTGCTTAGAACTAGTTCAAAGTTGAATGACTGGAAAGTGCTCGTCTTCTCAATTCCGGTGCCGCAAACGGTTCGAAAAACGGTCGCCGTATGAGGAAGTTATGGCAAAAAGAAGAATTTGTCCATAACATTAGAAATTTTATTTTTTCAAAAAAAAATTAAAAAAGGAATATTCCGCCGGGCACGAAATCCGAGGCAACCACCAAACATTAAATGTAACTGCAGTTAAGTTGGCGGAATTTTGGCAGGAGCGCCAAATTTGGCGGATCCGCCATAATTGGCGGAGCTATCTGGAGTTAATTAAAGTTAGCTGGAGTTTTTCTAGGGGCAAACTGGAGAAACTTTAAATGGCCATAACTTTGGCTAGGAAAGTCGGTTTTGGACGATTTTTTTTTTTGATTTTGGGTATTTTCAACCTTATGAAGCCATTGGTGCAGGTCTTACAGCCATCTGAGGTCATTTGCAGAGGTTTTGGAGCCGTGAAAGTTCTAGGAGCCACTAGGGCCCAGTTTTGTGAAGACTGTATAGGGTTGCAGGTATCCATTGGAGGTGATCCAATAGTCAATCCTGAAGGATTCAAGTGTTATGAATCCATTTTTACCATCTATTTCTCCTTTAGATACTTCTATTCAGCTATATTTTCAATTTGAGCATTTAATAAAAACAAGGACAAGCCCGGTTGGGAGCTTTGGACCCAGCAGACGTAGCCCTGGAGGGGGTGAGCTGCTTTATCAACTTCTTTTGCATTTGTGGTTGATTTATTTTGCAGATCAAATTCGTTTTAATGTGTTAAATAGTAAAAGGAAATAACTCTGCTATGCTTAAATGGGTCATGAACAGCTGAAAATTTCATGTGTTTTCTTTCTGCAGGACATGGAAATCTTTTAAACATGTTTAATTCTGAATTGAATACCTTGCAAACAAATTTCAAGTAGTTTCAAATTCATATCAGATATGGTTTTGATATCTATCCCTTTGTCTCTAGTCTGGTTGTTGCAGAACTCTAGCCGGAGGCTATCGACAGACTGGCCACCTGGCCTAGTCCCGAATAGAGTCAAGTGTTCACCTCTCTTAGGCAAACCAGTCAAAAAGTATATGTCTGCTGGCTCCATTTCGAGCTAGTGACCACCAATGAAGAAGCACTGGTCCTGTATGCTCCATCTGTCTACTAGCCACTGCAAAAAGTCCACCTAGTCCCTCATGCCAGGTATGGCCCAGAATTTGTATAAGCCGCATGCCTTCAATGCATCAATAGAAGGTTTATGATTTATCGCGGCGAGATCTACGTCTTCATGCTCTCGTTCTCGCCAATCAAGCATGATGTATACTCTACATTCAACAAAAAGGCAAGTTAGAATATCTAAAAGCAAAATTTTTGGGTGAAATTTGAGTTTGTTATGTTTAAAAAACCTTTGCGCGGGGTACGCACCCTCTCTGTTAGAAACAGTGCGTGGGTCCACATGTTGCCTTAAGGGCAGGTGCGGATCCCCGACTTTTTTCCTTGTGCAAAAAAGTCGGGGTCCGCGGGTCCCCTGTGTTATACCTGCGGACCTCTGTGTGCGGGTTTTTTGACCTAAAAGCTCCTAAAAAATGAAATTAAAACCTAAAAACAAATTTGAAACAGATGAAATTAAAGAGTAGGATGATGTGGATTACCTAGAGGAGACGACATTCGATTCCAACGGACGGATTTTCCGCAATCTTCATGGGAAGTTTCTGACCAAAAGCTCTATTTTCTCACCCAAAACTCAAACGGTAAAAATGAATTTACAAAAGCCCTTTTTATAAGTTTTTTGAATAAATGAGTTTTTAATTTGTTTATGTTTCACTTTAAAGAGGTAACTTTTGCAGCGTTTTTATCCATTTTAAACAGGTATGAGTAATGTTTGAGTTTTTGTTCAGGATAATGGATTTTTTAGGCGAAATCAGTCATTTTCGACGAAAAAAACATTAGTCACCTTTAAGCTCTTTTCTGACTCCTAAAACATGAAAAGATCGCCGAGTTTTTCTTTTTAAACTCGTTAAAACGGAACTAAAAAGACGGTCCACTTACAGCTCTTTTTATGACCGTAAAAACATGAAAAGATTGCCAGATTTTTGTCGTTTCAAATTCGATATTGGTCATAAAACGACGTGTCATTGCTCACTTTTTTGCTTTTTCAGATCAGAGGCACTAATTACGAAAATTACTCCTTGGTCGTAATGATCAAGCGGTTCTCTCAAGTATTATTTTATACTTTTTCGGGCTTGGGAGACACAAATTTACGAAAAAGGACAACCATGGAGTCTTCTTAAGTTTTTCAGACTCTCTAAAATTGAAAAACGCCGAGTTTCTCCTATACTGGACTCGTCAAAATTTAAATAGTAAAGGACCTGTTCAATTACAAACAGGAATGGACCACTCCTTCTTAGGGTTCGAATTTAAACTAAGTTGGACTCATCCGAAGGATGAGCTTATAATCAAGCAAATGTTATCCTCCTCAAGCTTGTCAAAAATAAAGAGGTACTTGCTAGAAATGGTGGGGGAAAAGAGAGAAAAATGAGCCTGTTTGTCATACTTTGTAACCACTCTTGAACACGACACTTTTATTCACCTGGGTTGGGAAATCCTTTGCCTAACAGTTGGTTAAACCACATTGAAAGTATTCAGCAGGTTTCTGGGTATTAACTTTGGGTCAATTGTCACCAAACCATCTGCTGTGTCGTTATGTGTTCAAGAGGTCAGTGAAAATAAGCCATTCATCTGCAAAATATCTGTCATCCATCTTGACCATCCCTGAGTCAGTCTTTGCAACTAAATTTCTTCAAACTTGATCTATGATTTCGTGTTGTAGGCTTGCCTACGACGGATTGCTTTCTATCGACTTCAGCTCATTATCTAGAAGGATGATCTAGAAATCGTCAGTACCTTGGGATTTGCATGCCTCAATGGCAGGTTTCTCACCTTCGACGATAGGTTGCATCATTGACCTTCTATCAAAGGATTCCATGAAATGTTCGACATCAACACATCTATTCACATCTCATGGATTGTACTGAGTACTTTGAGAGCCATTGACATTACTGGTGGTTTCTCTCACACTTGTTAACAATTTACATCATTGACTGGTAATCAAGTGGTTTCTACCATGTTCGACTTCAACACATTCATTCGCATGGATAGAATCGTACTATTTCAGGAAATAGAAATGAAGACCCTAGATCTAGTTTCCGCCATCCAGGCTACGAGGAATTTTGTATTCATTATACAATGGACTATTTATAAACAGATGGCTGCGTCCATACTGTGTCTACATGTGTCTATACTTGTGATGTATTACAAGATCATTCCTATATCAGAGCAGTAGTTAGTTTTCTAGTCAGTTTTGATCTGAGTATGGGAATGCCTACCTCAGTGATGATATGATCTCATATATATATTTTGCATTGAATTTTTTTACAGGTTCCAACCGGGCTCTCCACAAGATGATCCTCGAAATGATAAAGTACATCACTCTTCCTAGATGATAAATGAAATCCTCATCTACTATAGACTTCGCACTTTAGGGGGCAATCTGTTACACAAAATATTGTCACCATGACTATTTGCAGTCACTATGGGTCTATCATCATTCATACTGTCCTCCTAAGCAAGTCTCAGACCTCAGCTCTTCATGTCAAGCTTTGAAAATGAGAGAAAGACCTTTAAAAATCAATAAATTTCTGGTTCCACACTTTCTCTCACTGTTGCCTGCGGTCCCGCACCCCCTGTTCATATTACCTACGGACCTGCCCGCTCTGTCTCTAAAGGAGTGGGTGCGTACCCCTGTAAAAGTCAAAAAGGCGCAAGTTTGTTCTAAAAAGCTCACTTTGGGTTAATTCTAGATGATTCTAGAAGGAATTTTGATGTGGATGGTTCGCTCTTAGGTGGTTCATGCATCCCAAAAGAGAAGGAGCTAATCCCTTGATGAGAGGAGCTATCCCTTTGAAGGAGGGCTTTATCCCTTTGAAGGTGGACCTAGTAACTTCCCTCCATTGCACTATAAATTAAGGCATTGGGCTGGTTGCTAGAGAGGTTAGAAGCTGAACATTTTTGAGGGTAAATGCTGGTGGAATTGAGACTTCCTAGTTAAGCTTGAGAGGAGAGATCACATACCTTTTGGCTTCATTGGGAAGAGAGTGAAACTTGTCAAAGTAGAGGAGACTTCTTGTTGGACCCTGGGAGGAGCTTGTATAACATCAAGGCACAGGTTGTAAAGTTCTTCTTTGATTTGAATTAATACATTCAGATTCATTTTTCTCAACAAATTGTCTTATGTGATTTGTTTTATGAATTCCTTGATTATCATAATAAGTATGCTTTATGATATTGGCTTTTCAGGTGCTATTTAATTTGTGTGCTTGTTTGTGTTTGCAGATTCGCTACAAGGGAGCTCATTGGATCAAAGGAGCGAGGCTTCCACAAACTTGCATTGGACCCAAGGTAGGCCTAAAACACTTGTTTGCCTTTGTTTATAAATTGCATACTTAGAGAAAGATAGGATTTGATTGGCTTTCTTGTCACTAGATATATTTAGATACTAGGGAGGTCGATCTTGTCCGCAAGAACGACTCATTCCGTGTGACATAAACCATCACATGTAAGAAACACACATGAACACCAAGATTTAAGGTGGAAACCCAATGTGGGTGAAAACCACCTGCTGCTGTCGTCTCTGTCTTCTTTTAATAATAAGAAAACCTGTTTACAATCTTGTACTAGTGCAGACTCATACCAGTATGCAGGCACCCACCTGCAGAAGGCTACAACCTTCTCTCACTTTCCAGCTGCTACTGGAAGGGAGCTACAACCCCCTGGCTCTTGTACTAGTTGATATGTTTACTAGTACGTAGGCACCAATCTACAGAAGGCTACGACCTTCTCTCTTCTTCTGAGGACCACGTTTCATGAATTTTCAGACTCGATACTCCTGGATCACAACACCACAATATGAAGGCCACGTTTCATCCAATTTTCATACTGGACCCTGTTGAGCCTCAACCTTGCACTCATTTACCTGTCCTCCCAACAGCTTTTCCCTATTCACTTCTCTCTTCTGACATCATTTCCTCCATCAACTTGTTCAATTCATTGCATTATATGTCTTTTTAACATGATTTGTTGACTGTGCTAATGATTGACTGTTTGTTTAGAATTTTGGTACATGTTCAGCAATTTCGCAGCTGTTCTGCAATTCCGCAGCTACTCAGCAATTCCGCAGCTGTTCAGAGATTCCGCAGCCTTTTTGTTGTTTGCTATACTCCACGTGTCTTCTCAAGGAACAGGCCACATGGGAACGTTGGTATGGATGTATACATGGTTCGTATGCTATTGGTTGGGCCAAATCAGTCACGTATGCCCCCGGTCAACGCAGGAGTACCCATGGTCAAACAGTTAAGTTCCAGACGGTGGCACGGCTCTGCGTGAGCAACTGAGACACAGAACCACAGCTGGCACTTCCTCCACGCCACGAAGACAGCAAGGGACAGGATCTAACCATAGATTTACTCCTCATGATGACCGTTTCCTCCAAACGTGCACGAAGTTGCCTGCGTGTTGCTGCGTAGTTAATTAGTTAAGACTGTAGTTGCTTAGTTTACGCAGAGGACAGTTTGTCCCTGTGCCTATAAATAAATCGTTTGCCAACGCTTAGAGATTAGCTTTTTGATATTGTAATTGTTGTAATTGTTTTGGTTATCAAACTCTGTTTTAAAGACTGTTTCTACAACACTTTTTGACTGTATTTTGACATGCTGATTTAATATAAGAAGACTGTTTCTGCTCATCTCTGCGTAGCTGATCTTTAGCTGGTTGAGTGGATGGAGGGCCCCCATCTACCACAACCTATGTATAGCAGCATTTAACTTTATTTTCCTGCCTTTCTTTGTTTTCATTTTCACATGTACAATAATGTATAGTTTGATTTCTGCAGTTTTTCATTTCTTTGAACATGTATAATAATGTACAGTTTGATTTCATGCCTTTACATTTCCAGCACTTTTCAGAACTGATCAGTTTGTTTATGCAGGTGTGTTAGGAGCCCGGGATAGTGTGTTTTTATTTCTTTTTATCACTGATGGTATTTGAAGTTGTCTTGTCTTAGTTGCTGATTTTTACCTTGCTTACTTCGTTTCATTGCTAGTTTACTTTATCAAGTTTTTTTGACAAGTTGCTTACTAACCTTTTGATGGTCTTCTCATCATAATTGAATAACCTTTATTGGACCAAAATATCATTGAGTGGCAGCTTGGTTTGATTAGCTTTTTGACTCATATTACTGATTCCTTCTTAACTGTTTTTCACATGAACAATTTCAGCTAGAGGCAGAGTGTTAAGAAAGAATGAAGTGTTATGATTTGTCATTTAAGTTTTGCAGTTAAAGTAGTGTTTTTCACTTTCCATTGAGTTAACATAGATGTTATTTTTTTTCTTATCAGCAGCATAGATAGTGGACTAGTGCCATTAGTCACTTTGTTTAATGCTTTGCTTTCATTTGAAGTTTCAATTCCATTGCAAGTCACTTTTCAAGCTTTCTCTTTAAAAAGTTCTAGAAGCATTTAGAAACCACCATATGCACACACACGCACTCATTTGTTTATAAATCCATCACTCCATCTTAAGAAGTTAAATCAACCACAAACATCATCCAAAAACGACAAAAAGAACTAGGAAAGGTTACTTAAGTACATACTGTACATCTCACTTCATCAGCTTACGAGCCCCGGGTTGACAATTAATGATAGCAATTTAGACAACACTAAATTGACTAAACAGACCCATCAACAAAATTGAAGATCAAAACTAATCATTACTGCAATAAAACCATCAAATACATCTGCATCAACCAATCACTAAAACCCAATCATCAATCTCTGATATAAATGAAACCCAATCATCACTCTCTAATATAACTGAAACCATCAATCACTGAAACCTCTTAACCTCTGACATAACTAAATCAAACAATCATTGAAACCTCTGGGGTACTGAATCAAATAGTCACTGAAACCTCTGACATACTCAATCATACAATAAACAAACCTTTTCCACAGCTGAATCAACCATTCATTCAAACTTAATCAAATTCAACCAAACAACTGGAACAGACAGATCACTGTAAACAGTACACAGATCTTAACCTATATCACTGCATCAAAAACCAGAACTAACTGTAACTTCAAAAGGCATGTGTCAGAATGTATACGCTCCTTCAATGAATCCAACCTGTGTTTATATGCTACTTCCTTTAGCCAAACATGCGTATATCTATAAATATACTGAATCATAAAACTTCTGAACCACAAACTGTACTAGTCAGTGACATTATGAAGATATACTATCATATTATAGAGTTCTAAACAGATAGCAACGAGGATCACCCTTCCTTCTCAATCAATCAATCAATCAGACTCAATTTCCTTCACATTTAGTTATACTTTCAGATCTAAGAAGACATCATTGACAAACAACAGTAATACAACAACAAAACAATAGTATTGATCTGACAGATCAGTCATCCTTGAACATCAAGCTTTTCTTTTGCATACGCTACTTGGAAGAGCTGAACCAGTGTGTATACGCACCTTCACCAAAGTGAACAACGTATAAATATACAAATACTTACTTATAACTTCGCTGCAATTCCAGACTTCAGACATACCCAGATCATCATATATAAAGGATAAAATGTACATTAGCAATCAGATCTAGCCTATCCATTTTTAGATCACATAATGATAAGTCATTATGATATTGATCCATCATTAGATCTCATCCATCATCAACCACATAGGTGCATCCTTAGTTCAGATCAAGCAAAGCATCAGAAACCCATAACATATATATTTGATCTAACACTTCATCAGATATTCAATACTTGCACACCTTGGCCTAATGATCTTCTCTTCCTTATATAGTTTTACGCCTTTCTCAATACCTTGGACCAGAACCACTTAAGGCCAATACCTTGGACCAAATACCTAGGGTCAATACCTCAGACCAAATACCTTGGATCAATACCTTGGACCAAAATACCCTGGACTAAACACCTCGGACCAAAACCTTGGTTTTCCAACATGTACGCGCTTTTCCTCCTGTGAAAGTGCGTGTATATGTATACAATCTTTTTTTCTGTTAACCTGCGTTTATACGCTGCTTGGACAAGGTGAATCAACGTATACTTCTTAAACTACTCTCTTTCTTCAATCTCTGGAGTCTTATCTATAATCCTTTGCTGTTAACCTATTGCACTGTGAATTGTCATCTGAGTGAGTTGCCATCAAGGGCAACACCTGTATCATAATGCCATTGTACATTAATTCTAAATTGATTCCTTTGAACTGCCTTGCATTTTGTCACATCTTTAAACACAACTGCCATGCATTCTATCACATCTGATATCTCTTCTGTAGATTCATATAGTTACCATATACAAGTGAGTTGTTTTGCTACAAGTGGGTTGTCACCTGAGTGAGTTTCCATCAAGGGAAACACCTGTATCATAATGCCATTGTACATTACTTCTGAACTGATTCCTTTGAACTGCCCTACTTTTTGTCACATTTGTAAACACAACTGCCATGCATTCTATCACATTTGATATCTCTTCTGTAGATTCATCTAGTTACCATATACAAGTGAGTTGTTCTGCTACAAGTGGGTTGCCATCAAGTACAACACATGCATCATAATGCCAACAATCTCCCCCTTTGGACTTGATGAAGACCATGTTGGTGTTGATTACTACAAGCTGTAGAAACTGTTAGAGTTAACAAGCAACACCAAAATACTCTCCCCCTTTGACATCAAGGGCAAAGGGTGGGCCAAGTTATTCTCCCCCTTTGATATCAAGGGTAAAGGGCTGACCAAAATGAAGAATTTCATATCTGAATAGCTGAATATGAACATTGATCATGCTCCCCCTAGGCACATGTTGAATTTTCTGATTAAACTCCCCCTTTGTACATGCTGAGATGCACTATACCATCCATGCTCCCCCTGAGCACATGCAGAGTCTGCAAAAATATTTTCCAAAATAATAACATGACTCTATAACTCAACTATGTGAGTTTGACCTTCCTATCACCAATGACTCATACATACATCAATCTCCCAACCAAGTGGGGATATACCAAATTTGACTCATCCACCCAACCAAGTGGGGATATACTAATTGTTTATACATGACTGAAATATAGCAATTATTACATCATCCTTCCCATGCATAGTGGGGGTAAAAATTACATCATATGACCAAAAAGGACTCATCAAAAGACTATGACAGACAGAGACATATTATTACATCATGGGCCTTTTTATGACCTTTCATCAAGTGATATACATGATATTTATAACAAAGACCAAAGATCTAAACAAGACCATGATAGCCATCAGCAACTATCATACTGTTGGCATTATAATATAGGTGTTGTCCTTGATGGCAACTCACTCAGATGACAGATCATAGTGCAACAGGTCAATAGCAAAGAACTAATGATCAGAGAGAGGTATACGCAGGTCCCCTTGACAAAGAAGCGTATACACGCGGGTTAACATACCAAAAGGAGTGTATAATGTACACACGCACTTTCACAGAAGGAAAGGCACGTATATCTTGGAAAACTAAGTTTTGGTCTGAGGTATTTGGTCCATGGTATTTTGATCCATGGTATTGGTCCAAGGTATCTGGTCCGAGGTATTGACCCTAGGTGTTTGGTCCAAGGTATTGGGCCTAAGTGGTTTTGGACCATGGTATTAAGAAATGCCTAAAACTATAAAAGGAGGAGAAGATCATTAGGCCAAGTGTGCAAGTATTGAGTATCCAATGAAGTGTGAGATCCAGTATGCAGGTTATGGGTTTGTGATGCTTTGCTTGATTTGAACCAAGGATGCACCTATGTGGATGATGATGGATGATGGATCAGGATCATAAGGCTTGGAATGTATTATCATTATGTGGTTTGATCATTGATAGACTAGATCTGAATACTGACGCATGTTTTATTCTGCAAATGTTATGACTTGGGTATGAATGAATTCTGAAATAGCTGTGAAGTGCTAAGTTAGTATTTGCAGATCTGTACGTGGGTTCACTTTGGTAAAAGCGCGTATATACGCTGGTTCAGTTCATCAGAGTAGCGTATACATTATGAAATGTGATATCTGAATTTGCAGTTGGTTTTAGTGGGTGTTGCAAGGTTCTAGGTTCTGCTCTATGTTCTGGTGACTTTGCTTTGATGACAGTATTCTGAATGTTCAGTGGTGATTGATTTTGAGCTTCAATGTTGTTGATGGGTCCAGTATGAAAATTGGATGAAACGTGGCCTTCAGATAATGGTGTTTTGTTCTAGGAGTATCTAGTCTGAAAATTTATGAAACGTGGTCCCTGGAGGAAGAGTGAAGGTTGGAGCCTTCAATAGGCTGACGCCTACGTACTGGTAAACATATCGGCTAGTACAAGAGCCAGGGGGTTGGAGCTCCCTTCTAGTAGCAGTTGGAAAACAAGAGAGGGTTGTAGCCTTCTGTAGGCCGGCACCTGCGTACTAGTAAATATATCGGCTAGTACAAGAGCCAGGGGGTTGTAGCTCCCTTGCAGTAGTAGCTGGAGAACGAGAGAAGGTTGTAGCCTTCTGCAGGTGGGTGCCTGCGTACTGGTATGAGCCTGCGTCAGTACAGATTGTAAACAGGTTTTTCTTATATTAAAAGGAAGACAACAACAGGTGGTTTTTGTCTTGCATTGGGTTTCCACCTTATATCTTGGTGTTCATGTGTGTTTCTTATGTATGGTGATGTGTTCTGTTTTTACTGCACCTGGTTACTATTTATATGGTTAATGAAGTTCTGATGCACTGATTAAAGATCAACATATCATGAATTAACTGAATCATAAGTTTTCTGGATATATGCTAGTTGCATTAAACACAGTTGCGTGTACATGCGAGTTCCCTTAACTGAAGTAGCGTATATGAATCTGATTATGGAAATGAAAAAGTTATTGATTTGCTAACACTGATTCACCCCCCCCCCCCCATCTCAGTATTATTTCCAACAATTGGTATCAGAGCAGGTCCTTTAGAAGAAGCTTGATCGTTTGAAGGGAGATCCATCAAAATGAATAATCAAGAGAGCATGGGATCCATCAGATTGCCAATCTTCCATGGGAGCAATTTTGTTTACTGGAAAATAAGAACCACAACCTATCTACAATTTCTTGGAATGGATGTTTGGGAAATTGTGGAAAAATGATATACATTTCCAACAACAATTCCTACAGATACGACAGGTAAAAAGGATTATGAAACCAATGCCAAAGCTGTCACTATTTTATTAGGAAGTTTATCAAAATCAGAGTTTGTCAAGGTCATGCAGCTTAAATCAACCAAAGAAATATGGGACAAAATCATTCTGAGCTACGAAGGAGACTCTCAGGTAAAACGTGCTAAGCTTCAAACTCTTAGAATTCAGTATGAAACTCTTAAGATGCATAGTGATGAAAGCATAGCCAGTTACTTCCTACGTATAGATGAAGTTGTCAATTGTATGAAGAATCTAGGTGAAGAAATTAAGGAAGTTGTCTTAGTTGAGAAATTTTTGAGATCCTTGTCTGCTAAATTTGAACCCAAAGTGTGTGCCATAGAAGAAAAACAGGATTTGCAGAATATCACTATGACGCAGCTTCACGAAATCTTAACTGCCTTTGAGATGAGAAAAGGAGGACCATGAGATATGAGAGAAGCTGCATTTAAAGCATCAACAAAGGGAAAAGAAAAACTCTATGAATTAGGACACATTTCAGAAGAAGAAGATGAGGTAAATTTTGTCAAGAAGCTTCAACGGGGTTCTGGAAGGTTCAAAGGTAAGCTACCTTTCAAATGTTTTTCTTGTGGAAGAGTTGGTCATTACGCTGCTAGATGCCCTCATAACAAAGGAAAGATGTCTAAAGAAGCTAATAGAAGTTATTATACTCATGATGATAATAATGGCTTGTCCAATAGCGATGAAGACGATCAATAAATTAAACTACTCATGGCATATGAAAATAATGGCTCAGAAAAGGAAGATTTCCTTAAAGAAACCAGTCAACTTAAAATCAGTTTGGCAGAAAAGGATACAGTAATAAACACAGTGACACATCAACTCACTGAAAAGGACAAACATAATGAAGTGTTAGAATGTGAAGTGGTAAGTCTAAGAAAAGGACTTGAAAAGACAAAGACTTTGAATCTTAGATTTCCTAAAGGATAAAAAATGTTAGATGAAATCCTCAAAATTCAGCGTTTGCCCATTATAATGACTGGTCTTGGTTTTCATGAAGGTGAATCTAGTTCACAAGGTAAGGTAAGAAACTCCAATGAAAAATCTGAGATGCTCAACAAGGAAATAGCAAGTCAACCGCATCAACAACCAAGGAAAGAGATTCTTCAAAGAAAATCTTTTACTCCTAACTCTGGAAGTAATAGTCGGTTATTTCCTTCAAAGAATGATATCAAATGTTTTATATGTCATAATTTTGGACATGTTGCAGCCAAATGCAGAAGTAGAATGGTTCAAGATCATCACACAGAAAAATCATCAAGTTCCAAGTACTTTAAGGGATATTGTTTTGCTTGCAATATGTTTGGTCACAAAGCTATTGATTGCAATAAAAGGAATATGAAACATGTAAGATGTTATGCAAGTAACAAGGTTAGACATAAAGTAAAGGAATGCAGGAGCAAAATTCGGACACCAAACCAAAAGGAGCATACATCATCTCAATCCCAGGTATTGAAGAAGACAAAATTATTGTCAGAAAGATGTGGCATAGCTCAGTTTGCAGACATAACAGACCCAGGGGAAGATGAAAGTGTAAAACTTCAGTATTCCAATTTGCATACGCACCTATTATGAAGAGAAGTCGCGTATATACGCGAGTTAGATGCTGCACAGTCACGTATATGGTGTTCTGAGGAAAAAGCAGCGGTACAAACTACAAAAAAGGAGTCTGATATGGTTCAGTCGCTTATCTGCTCTGTTTGATGATAGTATGGCACAGGTTCAAGGGGAGCATATGCTTCTAATAATGCATTGTTGGCATTATCTTAGAAGATCTTGGTACAGATATGCATAATTGTCTTGATTTAGGTGACTCTTTTGATGATGGAAATATACAGGTTGCTGATGTTGCTGACAGATGCTTATGGTGCAGATAATATATGGTGTATGATAGTTGATGACTATCATGGTCTTGTTTAGGTCTTTGGTCTAAATGTCATGTATATATTTTAAAGACCCATGAGTCATATGATGTAATTTGTACCCCCACTATGCATGGGAAGGATGATGTAATAATTTCTATTTCAATCATGTATAAACATTTGGTATATCCCCACTTGGTTGGGAGATGGATGTATAAGTCATTAGTGATAGGAAGGTCATTGGTGATGTATGTATAGAGTCATGTTATTCTTTTGAAAAATATTTATGCAAACTCTGCATGTGCTCAGGGGGAGCAAGGATGGTTTAGTACATCTTAACATGTACAAAGGGGGAGCTCAATCAGATATTTCAGCATGTACTCAGGGGGAGTATGGACAACATAATGTATATCAAGGGAGAGAATATCTTGGTCCACCCTTTGCCCTTGATGTCAAAGGGGGAGAGTGACTTGGTGTTGTTGTTGCCATCAAGTCCAAAGGGGGAGATTGTTGGCATTATGATACAGGTGTTGTCCTTGATGGCAACTCACTCAGATGACAGATCATAGTGCAACAGGTCAATAGCAAAGAATTAATGATCAAAGAGAGGTATACGTAGGTTCACCTTGACAAAGAAGCGTATACACGCGGGTTAACATACCAAAAGGAGCGTATAACGTACACACACACTTTCACAAAAGGAAAGGCGCGTATATCTTAGAAAGCTAAGTTTTGATCCGAGGTATTTGGTCCATGGTATTTTGATCCATGGTATTGGTCCAAGGTATCTGGTTCGAGGTATTGACCCCGGGTATTTGGTCCAAGGTATTGGTCCTAAGTGGTTTTGGACCATGGTATTGAGAAAGGCCTAAACTATAAAAGGAGGAGAAGATCATTAGACCAGGTGTGCAAGTATTGAATATCTGATGAAGCATGAGATTCAATATGAAGGTTATGGGTTTGTGATACATTGCTTGATCTGAACCAAGGATGCACCTATGTGGATGATGATGGATGATGGATCAGGATCATAAGGCTTGGAATGTATTATCATTATGTGGTTTGATCATTGATAGACTAGATCTGAATATTGACACATGTTTTATTTTGCAAATGTTATGATCTGGGTATGACAGAATTCTGAAATAGCTGTGAAGTGCTAAGTTAGTATTTGCATATCTGTACGCGGGTTCGCTTTGGTAAAAGCACATATACACGCTGGTTCGATTCATCAGAGTAGCGTATACATTATGAAATGTGATATCTGAATTTGCAGTTGGTTCTAGTGGGTGTTCCAGAGTTTTGGGTTCTGCTCTGTGTTTTGTTGACTATGTTTTGATGACAGTATTCTGAATGTTTAGTGGTGATTGATTTTGAGCTTCAATGTTGTTGATGGGTCCAGTATGAAAATTGGATGAAACGTGGCCTTTAGATTATGGTGTTGTGTTCCAGGAGTATCTAGTCTGAAAATTTATGAAACATGGTCCCTGGAGGAAGAGTGAAGGTTGGAGCCTTCAGTAGGCCGGTGCCTATGTACTGGTAAACATATCGGCCAGTACAAGAGCTAGGGGGTTGGAGCTCCCTTCTAGTAGCAGCTGGAAAACGAGAGAGGGTTGTAGCCTTCTGTAGGCCGGCGCCTACGTACTAGTAAATATATCGGCTAGTACAAGAGCTAGGGGGTTGTAGCTCCCTTCCAGTAGTAGCTGGAGAATGAGAGAAGGTTGTAGCCTTCTACAGGTGGGTGCCTGCGTACTGGTATGAGTCTGCGCCAGTACAAGACTGTAAAAAGGTTTTTCTTATATTAAAAGGAAGACAACAGAAGGTGGTTTTTGTCCCGCATTGGGTTTCCACCTTATATCTTGGTGTTCATGTGTGTTTCTTATGTGTGATGATTTGTTATGTTTTTACTGCACCTAGTTACTGTTTAAATGGTTAATGAAGTTCTGATGCACTGATTAAAGATCAACATATGATGAATTAACTGAATCATAAGTTTGTTGGATATACGCTAGTTGCATTAAACACAGTTGCGTGTACACACGAGTTCCCTTAACTGAAGTGGCATATATGAATATGATTATGGAAATGAAAAAGTTATTGATTTGCTAACATTGATTCACCCCCCCCACTCTCAGTATTATTTCCAACAATATTGAAATATAGCAATTATTACATCATCCTTCCCATGCATAGTGGGGGTACAAATTACATCATATGACCAAAAAGGACTCATCAAAAGACTATGACAGACAAAGACATATTATTACATCATGGGCATTTATATGACCTTTTCATCGTGTGATATACATGATATTTATAACAAAGACCAAAGATCTAAACAAGACCATGATAGCCATCAGCAACTATCATACACCATATATGATCTGCACCATGAGCATCTGTCAGCAACATCCAGACCTGTAACCTGTATATGTCCATCATCAGTTCTGAATATATGACAAAGTAAATATCATCAACCCGTGACAAAGTATGTCGCATATAGATATCAACTCATCCTCTTGATATCATCAAGATCAACTTGCTTCGTTTCCTTAGCAGAAAGAGCCTTATCATAACCTTCCATGAATCAACTAAGCATATGTCATATCTCCAAGCAGTAACACAAAAACATTCACATCATATCATATGTATGTGAAAATAGCATAGTCGTCATCTATGATCATAACATCATCATCAAGAACAACATGATCTTTCCATAAGAACCCTCAATATATCAACCATGTATCATCACTAGGGAACATCTCACATCTGATAAGCATCAACCACGATAATCAACATATGTGAGTATCAACCTATCATCATAAGGTAAGAATTCATCATCATTATGTGACTAAGTAAGCCATGTATTCGAATATCCATGTCTTCAAATAGCTATGTCTTCATGATACCTGCAATAACTCCATTCTCTTGGCCAACCAACAATATTTATCAATATGCAACTTAAGTAATTATCCATGCATCTAGCATAATGTGTATCCATCAAATATGTATCTAGAAAACCATGAGCGGATGGTCATTTGTCAAGCTTTCTTGATACCATCAACAACAACAATCCTCAACAATGTGAGAGCCAAGAACTATAGGAATCCTGCATCATAACTGCACCATATGAATTTTATGCATCTTTGAAGGCATGATGACACCAACATAAAAGAAATGAGTGGCTCATCATCAAATAATGAAGTTGTGTACTCAAGCTTTGTACTTCTCCTTGTCCTTATGAAGATCACCATGTAAGAAACATATATGTATTGTATGCATCATCAAAAAGTCATCCATAATCATCCATAAATCTGATCTGAATAACAACTATGTAACCCCAAGCAATACAAGTATCATCTGAGATTTCATCATGGGCAACTCATAACCGTAACATAGCATGATGTATCATTTAAACACTTTAGCCACATAAGCATCATCATCATTGATAAGAATCATTAGGTACCAAAGACTTCTAAACATAATGCCAACAATGCATTATTATAAGCATATGCTTCCCTTGAACCTGTGCCAACTGTTCATTGTCAGATATGATCATTGCAAATATCAGTAAGAATCATCAAGGCATCATCATAAATCAGATATACATCAACTTTTTAATAGCTTATGAGGACCAACACATTTCCACATATCATCAACAGATTGTAACCATCATCAAACAGAGCAGATAATTGACTGAACCATATCAGACCCTTTTTCCTGAGTCTGTCCCACTGCTTTTTCCTCAAACCAACATATACGCGACTGTGCAGCTTCGAACTTGTGTATATACGTGACTTGTCTTCATGAAACTTGCGTATGAGATTTAGAACACTGAAGTTTCACACTTTCAGCTCCCTTGAGTCTGTTATGTCTGTACACTATGCCATGCCACATTTTTCTGACTGTACTTCCTTCTTCTTCCATATCTTTGAGTGTGATGATGTTTTCTCCTTTTGGTATGGTGCCCGAAATTTTCTCCTACATTCCTTTGCTATATGTCCAAACTTGTTACATGCATAACATCTTACATGTTTCATATTCCTTCTATAGCAGTCAATGGCTTTGTGACCAAACATATTGCAAGAAAAACAATATCCCTTGAAGTACCTAGAAGCTGATGATGTTTCTGTGTGATGGTTATTAGCTTGAACCATTCTACTTCTGCATCTTGCTGCAACATGTCCAAAATTATGACATATAAAACATTCAACATTATTCATCAGAGGAAAGAACCGATTATCACTTCCATAGTTATGAGTAAATGCTTTTCTTTAAAGACTCTCATTCCTTGGTTGTTGATGGGGTTGACCTCTTATCTCCTTGTTGAGCATTTTAGATTTTGCACTAGAGTTCTTTGCTTCAGTTTGTGAGCTAGATTCTCCTTTAACAATTTCATGAAAAAAAAGACCATATTTGATGGTAGGAGACCTTTGAATACTAAGAATATCATCCAAAATCTTAGTACTATCTTGAAATCATAAAAGTTTATCCTTTTCTTCTAATTTACCTTTTAGGATATTTACCTCAACCTGATATTGCTCTTCCTTTTCAAGATACTGCTTCTTCATGATTTCTTCATATTTTCTTCCTTCTTCCACTTGTTGCCTTAATTCGAGAACTTCGTTTTCTTGTTCTTCAAATGCTTGGAGTAGTTCTTCATTCTGCTTATTTGATTTTTCAAGATCTTCTTTTAGAGAGAGGATCTTAGCTTCAAGACTTTCATAGTAACTGAATCTATCTTTAAGTTTCTTGATTGTTGTACTCTTTTCACTTACTTCATTTCTTAATGATGTCACTTCATCTTGCAGATTTTGACATTGATCTTCCTTTTCCTTGTACTACTTCCTTACCTTGTTTCCTTCCTCCAACTGATATTTTAGTCTGGTTGTTGAAAATGCAACAAGATGATGGAGCTTAGTGGAAAGGAGTCGCCTTCACTAAGTGGGCCCGCAGGCTAGTTTTGGCGCAAAGTCTATTTTTAGACATATGAATCATGGTCTATGAGTTGTAGGATGCTATTTGTGGATGATTGGTCATGTTGGTAAAAATAGATGGACTTCTATTTTTAGACAAATGGGCGGTTTCTATTTTTAGAATGCCAGTCTAAATATAGATCAATCGAATATTATAGTCTCATAATAATATTTGGACTATAAACATTATCTTATCCTCTTGGAGCACTTCAGTTTGAGCTACAGATGTGGCACATACAACTGTCAGAAGGAAATACGCTTTCCTTGTGGGTCAATTGAGCTATTGCATGCAGGACTTCAATTATAACTCATGTGGTTGAGTTTGGTGGAGTTGATTGTGGAGTTGATGGAGTTGTGTTCAGTTTGACTTGGTTGAACTAGTTGTATTTTAGTCTAACTAAAGAATACATTAGTGATGAGTTGTGTGAATTAAATATTAATTAATTCACTAATTATTAACTCATAAAGCAACTAAAGAATACATCAGTTAACTCAGTGCATGGACAGTTTAGTGGAGACAATTTTAGAGGTTGAGATTGCTATCAGTTGTGACTATAGTTGTGCATGAGATCTTGCACAATCAATGGGATTGAGTTATGCCAATGAGGACTGCGCAGTGTGGACCAATACCGAGGTAACTGTAGCCTGTGCTCACGTGATTTTCACTTGGGATTGTGCAGTGGAGGCAGGAAAAAGCAGCGGAGGAGATTTGAACTAGTGACTTGTTCGGATCTGAGCTAGTTTTGTGTGTAACAGGTGGAGATAGTACTGAGTGCTTGTGAGGAGTATTGTACTATGTATTGTTACATGTTCTCAATCATTATAATATACGGATAGTGTGCGGTTTTCAGCTGTATGCTTTCCCCGGGCTACATACTGTGTTAATGTGCGCATGCGATTGATGTTTCATTGTTTTTAATGCTGCTAAATTGATGATCAACGTAGAGGAGATTATGTATTGTGCATGTATTCCGCAATAGTGTATAATTGGGATAATCTCTGTGAATAAGTGTTTATTATTCGAAATTTCTACACTGGTAACTTCTTCTTTGTAGGAACATTTCCTTTTATCAATTAGATCTTCTTGATCTCTAATTATATCTGTGAGCATTTTAAATTCTGCCTCTATTTGATTTCTTTCTCTTTCACCCATAAGAGCAAATTCAGTTGTTTCATTATCACTTTCATAATCTTCAAATGAACAGAGAAATGTATCACCAGAGGACAACAAATTCATACCTCATAATTCTTTTGCTTATTCATCTTCATTCTGAGGTGATTCTGAATCTGAAGAGTTGCTTCCACATAATCCCCAATCGTCTCTCCCACTATCACAGTTCCTTTGAGATGCCTTCTTTTGAGGTGCTTTCTTATTTAGCTTCTTTCCCATTGTTTCTACGGATCTCCTTCAAGCGATCAAGCTTCTGCCAAAGCACCTGCTCTGATACCAATTGTTGGAAATAACAATGAGAGGGGGGGGGGTGAAACAGTATTTTCAAATCAATAACTTTTTTATTTCCATAATCATATTTATATATGCTACTTCAGAGAAGGGAACTCGCGTGTGCATGCAACTGTTCTTAAGGCAACTAGTGTATATCCAATGAACTTATTACTCAGTTAATTCATCATATTTTGATCTTTAATCAGTGCATCAATACATTATTAAACATTAAACAGTAACCATGTGCAATAATAACAAAATAAACCATCACACATAAGGAACACACATGAACACCAAGATTTAATATGGAAACCCAATGTGGGTGAAAACCACCTGCTATTGTCGTCTCTGTCTTCTTTTAATAATAAGAAAATCTGTTTACAATCTTGTATTGGTGCAGACTCATACAAGTACGCAGAAACCCACCTGCAGAAGGCTACAACCTTCTCTCGTTTTCCAGCTGCTACTGGAAGGGAGCTACAACCCCTTGGCTCTTGTATTGGCTGATATGTTTAATAGTATGTAGGCACCAGCCTACAGAAGGCTACGACCTTTTCTCTCTTCTTCCAAGGACCACGTTTCATGAATTTTCAGACTGGATACTCCTGGATCACAACACCACAATCTGAAGGCCACGTTTCATCCAATTTTCATACTGGACCCATCAACAACATTGAAGCTCAAAATTAGTCATTACTGCAATACAACCATCAAATACATCTGCATCAACCAATCACTAAAACCCAATCATCAATCTCTGATATAAATGAAACCCAATCATCACTCTCTGATATAACTTAAACAATCAATCATTGAAACCTCTGAACCTCTGACACAACTGAATCAAACAATCATTGAAACCTCTGGTGTACTGAATCAAACAATCACTGAAACCTCTGACATATTGAAACATACAATCACCGAACAAGTGAATCAACCTCTGACACATTTGAATCAACCATTCATTCAAACTTAATCAAATTCAACCAAACAACTAGAATAGATAGATCACTGTAACCAGTACACAGATCTGAACCTAGATCACTGCATCAACAACCAGAACTAACCGTAACTTCAAAAGGCACATGTCAGAATGTATACGCTCCTTCCATGGATCCAACCTGTGTTTATATGCTACTTCCTTTAGCCCAACCTACATATATCTCTAGATATAATGAATCATAAAACTTCTGAACCACAAACTGTACTAATGAGTGACATTCTGAAGATCTACTGTCATATTACAGAGTTCTAAATAGATAGAAACAAGGATCACCCTTCCTTCTTAATCAATCAATCAATCAGACTCAATTTCCTTATACATTCAGTTCTACTTTCAGATCTAAGAAGACATCATTAACAAACAACAATAATACAACAAAAAAACAACAGTATTGATCTCATAGATTAGTCATCCCTGAACATCAAGCTTTTATTTTGCATACGCTACTTGGAAGAGCTGAACCAGCGTGTACACACACCTTCACCAAAGTGAAGCAGCGTGTATACACACCTTCACCAAAGCGAACCAGCATATAGATCTGCAAATACTTACTTATAACTTCACTGCGATTCCAGACTTCAGACATACCCATATCATCATATATAAAGGATAAAACGTGTGTTAGCAATCAGATCTAGCCTATCCATTTTCAGATCACATAATGATAAGTCATTATGATCTTGATCCATCTTCAACCACATAGGTGCATCCTTAGTTTAGATCAAGCAAAGCATCAGAAACCCATAACCTACATATTTGATCTAACACTTCATCAGATATTCAATACTTGCACACCTTGGCCTAATGATATTCTCTTCCTTATATAGTTTTAGGCCTTTCTCAATACCTTGGACCAAAACCACTTAGGACCAATACCTTGGACCAAATACCTAGGGTCAATACCTCGGACCAAATACCTTGGATCAATACCTTGGACCAAAATACCTTGGACTAAATACCTTGGACCAAAACCTTGGTTTCCAACAGGTACACGCTTTTCCTCCTGTGAAAGTGCGTGTATAGTATACGCTCCTTTTGTTCTGCTAACCCGCGTGTATACGCTGCTTGGACAAGGTGAACCAATGTATACTTCTTAAACTACTCTCTTTCTTCAATATCTAGAGTCTGATCTGTAATACTTTGCTGTTAACCTACTGCACTGTGAACTGTCATCTAAGTGAGTTTCCATAAAGGGCAACAACTGTAACATAATGCCATTGTACATTACTTCTGAACTGATTCCTTTGATTTTCCCTGCATTTTGTCACATCTGTAAACACAACTGCCATGCATTCTGTCACATCTAATATCTCTTATGTAGATTCATCTAGTTACCATATACAAGTGAGTTGTTCTGCTACAAGTGGGTTGTCATCCGGGTGAGTTGCCATCAAGGGAAACACCTGTATCATAATGCCATTGTACATTACTTCTGAACTGATTCCTTTGAACTGCCCTGCATTTTGTTAAATCTGTAAACACAACTACCATGCACTCTGTCACATCTGATATCTCTTCTGTAGATTCATCTAGTTACCATATACAAGCGAGTTGTTCTGCTACAAGTGGGTTGCCGTCAAGTACAACACATGCATCATAATGCCAACAAAGGCCGAAAAAGAATAAATATGTACTCAAGGAAACCCTAGGCTACCACTGTTCCATGTAGTTTTTATGAGCCTGGATCAGTTACTGCTCGGGAGTTTAAATTTTTGAGAGTCTGAAAAACGTCCAAAGAAGACTCCAAAAGGTCTAATTTTCCATAATTAATCTGTCAAGTCTACACCAAAAGATATAGAAAATGACAACCCACTGATTATTCTATATATATATATACATAAATAAAAGAAATCAACCGGATGAACCAGTAAGAGGCTGGTCATTTTCATGGACAAGCTCCATCTCTGGATCTATTCTTACCTCCTACAAAAATTGTTGTCGGGAGAGCGATTAGTGATAAATCTTGAGTAAGTGGCCATTTATTACAAAATAGGTCTCACTGTCATCAATAATTTTAATGCGAACTGAGTTGTTGTTGAAAACCTCATCCACCACATGGGGACCTAACCACCTAGTGGAGAATTTGCCTTTAAAATGTTTGAACTTACTGTCATAAAGCAAGGCCCAATCTCCTGGATGAAAAACCTTCTTATTAATAAACTTATCATGCCAACGAGCTCTCTGATCTTGCACCAACATGGTTCGATGGAATGCATCCTGTCTAATCTCGTCCATCTCATTCAACTGCATTAACCTTTGTTCTTGGGCTTCATTAAGATTCAACTCAAGTTGAGTAGCAGTCCGAAATGTTTTCACTTGGAACTCAATAGGAAGCAACACCTGTTTATGATGCTAGAGCATTCAGCTCAAGGAAAATCATTGTATTTTAGTAGACATAGGGGGTCATGTGTTTTCATGGAAGTTGGTTTCCTAAGAGTGAATTAAATGTAATTATTAATGTTTTGAGTGATTTTAATGAAAGAAGCTAGAATATGGAATTAATTGAATATTGTGAGGCATATTTGTAAATGTTCTCGAATGTATGAGAACATGAGAGAATTAGGATAGTTGAGAGATTGAGGGATTGAGAATTGATTGTAAAACTCAAGTTAGGAGTCAGTTCATTAATTTATGGATTAGAGAGGAGTTTTAGGAATGAGGAAGAGATTTAGGAATTTTGCTAAGGAATTTATGGATCTAAACCAGAATTGGTTTTAGAATCCCTTTGTATAAATGTAAGCCTAAAAGGCCAAGACAGAGGGTTAGAAAGTTAGAAGCTAGATAGATAGGTGTGACAGGTTTGATTGTAAGTCTATGGGCAGAGTGTGCAACAGAGGACACTAAAATTGAAGATCAGGCCAAAGAGAGTCTTTTATGTAAATATTTGGTTATTAATACAAACAATTCAATTCTGAGTTCGAATGTGTATTTTGAGTGTTGAATGATGAGTGATGACTGAATTGGAATTCAGTATAAATATGTGTGCAGGTAGAGTCAAAGCGAATACACATAGGAGGAGAAGAGACAAAGGATCTTAATGGTTGTTGAACGATTGAAGAACCTAAGTAATGGTTGAATCATTCGTGACTGAAGAACTCACAGAGTTAAGGCTGGAGGAGTGCGTAGCGGAATAGTGAGGACGAGAAACCTTTGAATAAAATCAAAAACCCCAAAATAACATTGAAGAAAGGCGAATTTATAAAACCACAAGTGGATATCTGGCAGAAGAAAGGCCGTAAGTGGTAATTTCACGATTGGCTCCGATTCCATACACCATTTGACACGTAGCACTCAGAGGAGAGAGGAAACCGTTTTATCGGGCGGTTATCCTCCGTGTTTGTGTCTCACCTGAATTTGCTGTCAGCCATCGGATCCGCTAAGTGCAGATCTATGGTGGAAGATCATCGGGTGACTTTTGGATCAAGAAAGGAGATTGACTGTTGGATTAGTACTAGATCAACGGTCACGATCTAATCGCAAATTGGAGATCGCAAGGGACAATGACAACAGATAATAGAAATGCGATGTTGCGATGGGCCGATATGCTCATCACCGATGAAGCACTGATTAGAGGTATCGGGCATCGGCGATAGCGATGAGGAGATGAGCTGATAAGTGATAAGCAATTGCGATAAAGGGTGGACCCGAAGGAGTTATAGATGAGGGTGGAATCTATTTGAGATCCGACCTTGGATTTCGGTCGGGTTTCCACGTATTCCTATGTATTGTGATAAAGGGCTGTTGTTCAAGTTTTTATTACAAAAGCGCAGTTAACGCTTTCAATAGAAGCGATGAAGCGATGAAGGGAGCGGACCCGAGAAGGTTATAAGCATAGTTATATAATATTGGAATTCGATATTGCATTATCGCATACCAAATGCGATAGAGAATGTGTTAACGAAACCCCGCAGAGGAGCGATTAGTGATATCGATAGCGATAAAGGGACATCTCGAGAACTGTGCAAAGGCTAAGGAATAAACGGAAAAGGTATGTTACGCATGGGTTATGTGATTTCTATTATAAAATAATTGTAATAGAATTAAAGCTATATGAAGGGTTGGTGGTTTAAGTCATATATAACCAATGTTAAAGAGTGGGGAGAATTATACATGTGGGCATAAAGTTAATGAAGGTTTAGAAGGGTGAATGAGTCCCGTTATTAACCTTAATGAAGGTTATGAGGAGTTTTAAAGTTCTGATAGTAATGAAAGGATGGATTAAAGGTTAGACTTTGTTAGTCCATAAATCATTTCAGACAGTTAGATAAAGGGGCCTAAACCATTGATGGTTGAAGATTTGACTCCTTAGAGAGTTAAAATTCCTGGGACAAACAACTATATGCATAGACATATGCATACTGTGGGTAAAGCAAGGGTAACCTTGCGTTAGTTTACCATAAACTAACTCGTACGGGGTGTGTCGTAAGCCCATAATTCCTTCAAAGACTTGTCAGCCCAATCCCTATGATGTAATTGAATGGTCTTGGTTAAGATGGATTATAGCACTTTTTTTGTGGACTCCACTTGCCCATTGGCTTGGGGGTGGTATGGAGTAGATGTTCGATGTTTGATTCGGTACTGTTCAGTGAGAGCCTTGACCAATTTTGATGTGAACTGTGTGCCCTGGTCAGTAACACTCTCTCGGGGTACTCCAAATCTAGTGAAAATGTATTCAAAAAGGAATCCCACTACTGCCTTCTCAGTTGCAGCATACAAAGCCTTAGATTCCACCCACTTCGTAACATAGTCGGTGAAAACTAAAATATACTTTTTCTTCTTTAACATGGGGGAGATAGGTCCCATGAAATCTAGTGCCCACTTCTTAAAAGGTTCTATTGACATCTATGTCTGAAGGGGCATCTCGTCCGAAGGAACTGGCTTCCCCATCCTCTGACAAGCGTCACAACTGGATACAAAATTTTTGGCATCTTTAAAAAGTGAGTGCCAATAATACCCAGTACAAAGGACTTTGTATGCGGTCCTTTTGTCTGCAAAGTGCCCACCACATGGCTCACTGTGGCAGGCCTTCAACACATCAAGTATCTCATTTTCTTGCACACATATCCTCATGATCAAGTCGGGTCTAGTGTAGAACAAGTCTCCATCTATCTAGGAGTAGTTGGCACTCCGCTCTATGATGTTATGTTTCTCCCTGGTAGACAGATTCTGACACAACTTCCCCGACACCAAGTAGTTGGAAACATCTACAAACGAGGGAGTAATGGTAGATATAGAAAATAATTCTTCATCTGGAAAATCATCTGGCACTGGATTGGTACATTTCCCTGCATGATATTCATTTGAGACAAGAAGTTAGCTGCCAAATTATCTCACCCAGACCTATCAATCACAGTTATATTAAATTCTTGCAAAAGAAGTAGCCATCTAATGATCCTACCATTAGTGATAGGTTTGTTCATTAAGAATCTATTGGAATAATGATCGATATGTAAAGAAGTCTCATAACCGGTTATGTAATGTCTAAATTTTCTAATGGCATGAACAACTGCTAACAATTCCTTTTCAATAACTGTATAGTTTAGTTCATTAGGGGAAAGATTCTTGTTAACAAAATAAATAGAATAAGGAGAGTGATCTTCCCTTTGTCCTAAAACTTCTCCAAGTGCGGTATCTGAAACATCGGTGCAAATGTGGAATGGCAAGGACCAATTTGGTCCCCTCAATACTTGAGTGGTGGACAACCTGTCCTTTAATGTCTGAAAAGCATGTTGACAATCATCATTCCAAACAAAATCAGCAACCTTAGTTAATAATTTAAATAAAGGTGCTTCAATTATTGTAAAATTTTCAATAAGTCGACGATAGTAACCCACATGTCCCAAGAAACTTCTTACCTCCTTTTGTGAACTAGGAATCGAAATATGTGAGATTACCTCAATCTTGGTTGGATCGACTTTGATTCCTTCAAATGAAATGTGATGGCCCAAGACTATCCCCTTAGTTTGCATCATTTTACATTTACTACTGCTAAGGGCTAGGTTGGCTTCTTGAAATTTGGTCAATACTTTTTCTAGATTTGCCAGAGCTTGGGAAAATCATCTCCATATACTGTGAAGTCGTCCATATAGACTTCTACATAGTCATGGATCAAGTCAGAAAAGATGGCTAGGACAGCTCGCTGAAAGGTAGCTGGGGCATTGTAAAGGCCAAAAGGGAGAACTCGATAGGCATAGGTACCCCAAGGGCAAGTGAAAGTGGTCTTCTCTTGGTCTTCCTCAGCTATTTGAATCTGGTTATACCTGCTGTACCCATCTAGAAAAGATAAATACTTCTTACCAGAGAGTGTGTCAAGTACCTGATCCATAAATGGCAGTGGAAAGTAATCTTGTAGGGTGGCTTTGCTTAACTCCCTGTAATCAACACAAATGCACCACTTACCGTTCTTCTTCAGAACTACCACTAGAGGTGACACCCATTTTCTATCTGAAATAGGATAGATAAAATCTATATCCAATAACTTCTGCAACTCATCTTTTACAATTTCTTTCAAGGCTGGGTTCATGCATCTCCGTGACTGCTGGATTGGTCTCATTTTATCATTGGTGTAGATGTGGTGTATGCATGTATCTGGGTGTATTCCTTTCATGTCCAAATAGTCCTAGGCGAAAGCTCCGAATTGTTCTTGAAACATGCTCAACAATTGCTGCTTCTGTTCTTCATTTAGTTCATTGCCAATGTACAAAACTTTTCCTTCACTGATTTCAACTTGTTCAGTAGTGAGCTCATTGTTGTCCTCTATTGCTGTGAATGAGGCAAATATATCTGGATGACAAGCTTCCTGAAACTCATTACTGAAAACATGCTGATAACGGTGAAAGAAATAGGATAATCTTTATATGAATGATAAGATAAAAATTGCTGCAAAATATGATCTTCTGATTGTTCCTGGAGTCCTCTAGATTATTCTAATGATAATAAAGGAAACATACAATACTCATCTCCATGAGGAATCTCTAGCCATAAGGGTACTTCAACAACAGTTTGAGCAGGGAGAAATTAACAAGGTTTGCTTATATAACCCATTGGAAATGACCATTTCTCCACTTCGACACCCTATCACAACATTTGCAGTAGCTAAACAAGGGAGTCCTAGGACTACAAGGTGTCCTACTTTTTTAGGAGAAATGACAATGGAATAGATGGGATATTTCTAGGAAGCAATGGTGACTACTATGTCTTCTAAAGTTCCCATGGGTTTAATAATGGATTTATTTGCAATTCTAAAGTAATAGGTGTAGGTTTGATCCCTTGCAATTGTAAAGATGCATGGTTTCGAAAGTCATAACATTAATTGCTTCTACTAAGTCTACAAGGGTGTTTGGTAGAAGTACTCCATTGATTTCGATGATCACTATGAGTTTTCCTGGGTCGCTATATTTTAATGGTAAATCTGAGATCATCCTGGACATTTCACTTATGACTTTTACATTTTGGTTATTGTGTCATTTCCTTCCCGGTTTCTTAATACAAAGGTCTTTAATGATTTTAGTGTAGATAGGAATGCCCCTAATAGCTTGTAATAGTGGAATTTTAATACAAACATTCCTTCATTCTGATTCTAAATCATATTCGTTTGGAATATCTTCCTTCTTAACAAGTAATCTTTTCAGGTAAAGAGGTTCATTTGGTTCTTCTTTTTCTTTTTATTTTTCTTGTTGAATGCCATTTTTAGTTTGTCCTTGAGGGGCCTCTTCCTGAATAATGACAATTGATTTTTCCTTATTGACTGTTTTCCCAGATCGTAGTTGAATCTCATTTATTGGGACAACATTGATCATATAGGTAGGAAAAGGTTGTAATTCTATATTTTGTACAGGCTGAGGTTGTTTATTATGGTTGGGATTAGCTATGGGTTGCGTAGGCAACAAAGTAGGACAAGGCGGGTTCAATGTTGGTGGTGTCTATAAGGATGATGGGTTAGATGGTGCAGGTAAAAGTTGGTGGAAAGGAGGAAGAGGCAGCGAGGGTTGTTGATAATGATTTGGGTTGTACCCCTGCTGATAAGGTTGAATGTTCGGATTGTAGGATATACTAGGCATGTTTGAGTATGGAGGATAGGATAGACTGAGATGTTAAGTACATAAATGACAAAGCAAGACTATTGACAAGCATTCCCTCCATCTTTAGTTGACTTGTCCATACTGCTGCAAATCTTCACACTTAACCCATAATGATTAGTTAGCTTATTAGGAATATAACTCAAACTTAACCAAAAATAGCAAAATGACACTAATGTAATGCATTTACCTCATGTTAGGGTTTTAGCAGGGTTTAGGAAAATCATGGTGATGGAAAGGGTAGGTGAAGGGGTACTTCCTTTGACAAAAGTGGGAAAAAATGGAGGTGATAAGTGGTAAAATTGGGGACAAAATGAGGACCAACACCCCCCCATGCTAATTTGGATGCATGTCCTCATGAATCTGCTACAGTTCGCCAAAAAGAAGAGGTTCCAAAAAAAAATAAGGAACCCTGATCAAAGAGCAGTAGTCTTGACCAAAACTTCTATTCCATGCTTAACTGGAGTAGAACACTTCTTAAAATATAGAGCCAGTCCTTGTGTACTTAACTTCTTAGTGGGCCTGAACCTTAAGGCCTTCTGAACAGTCGAATATTAGAGTCCCTAACCTGATTATTGACTTCCCATACATAATGGAAAAATACCTTGTATTTGTTGGATTTTTCTTGGAGCTTACCAATTTTCTTCTACAACTTGACTAGTCGGACCTTAAGGTTCTCCTCCTCATCAAGAGTTGGAGTCTTTGCAGGTGTTGTTGATTGCTCAGAGGCACTACCTCAAGGTGCCTTACTGATGCTTTCCCTTAGTGAAGAAACGTGTTGGTTTTCTTTAGTAACACTTATACTTAACGAAGTTCGAACAAGGGACAATGTTTCCAAGTCATGTGCAATATCCACAGGGATTTGCGCTTCAGATGTGGGCATAGGTGCTTTTTCAGAGGACAATTCTAATTTCTTAGCATCAGAATCAGGAGATGATGGAATATCAACATGTTCAGAACTTGCAACCTTGGATATGGGATGTTTAGTTCTAGTCATACTACGGGTTCTACGACGACCTTGAGTAGAGGTCTCCACTGTGGGAATCAAAGGTTTGCAGGTAGGAAAGAGAATTGTCTTGCACTTTTGTTTTGGCTTAACATCATCATGAGCTTTGGGGGCCTTCGACTGCGGTTCTACACCTTTTTATTCCACCATAGGTCTCAGCTAAGGTTGGTTTATCTCATCCCTATTCCTTTTACCTTTTTGCTTCTTGCCTACTTGGTTCTTCAAAAAAAATCTCAACTTCCTTATGTTTCGAAGAAGGGTCTCATTCCTGAGGGGTTTCATAGGTAGGGGCGGTAGAACCAGTAGAAGAGGTAGGGGTTACTTGGGAATTAGGCACAGGGATGCATTCTTTTGTCTCAAGGATCAACCCATTGATCGTGGTCTCCCTTTAACTTGATTTTATTCCCGAGGGAAGTTATCCACCAAGAAATCCTCCCACGATTTCTTACGCCTTCGAAGTTCAGCAACCACTATAATCTTGATGAGACTGTGATTATACAATGTCGTTTCGGGCTTTCTACTTTCAGACTGTACACCTCTGGCCATCTTGTGTAAGCTCAACCTCAAGAAATGTGGAATGTTTACCTGGCTATCTTCAGTGAAATAGGTCAACAAACGAATATGGTAAAGAAAGACAACCACATACCTCCCTTCATAGGTAAGAAAGTGCTACAACATCATGATCAAAGGGTGCCACTGCTCTTCTATACAGCTCCGCAATACACCTTTTTCCCAACTGAGTGATCGGTATGTTGGCTTCAAGAACATGGTGTAATTTGGAATATTTAGCTGCCCACCTTTGAAGAATGGTTCACCCTCTGAGGGAAACCCTATAGCTCTACTCAGTGATTCTTCAGTGACTTTGAAACTTAAATTCCCAATATTGACGTGTTCCCCATCAAAGTTTTGGGAAAATGACAGAGCAACCTTATCGTTATAGCCCTGAATTTTTTGTAAAAATGTCATCCATCCTCGCTCCTCCACAACTCCTTTACACTGTTGATATTCAGGACTGCGTGAAAACTGGCTGAATGTAGGTTCGTGGTGGTCAACCCCCATGTCGACTAGCACCACGATTCAGTTACAAATGCACCCTTGCAATACTGAAACAAAATTTGCTTCTCTATTAATCAACAATTCCCCAGTCTCTATTTAAATCGCTCCCAACATCTCAAAACTTTGGCCGAATTACAGCATGGAGTCAATCATTACAAATTAAGGGAAGCAAGGGATTTTAAATGCAATGATAGCAATGACCCATATATAAACGATGTGGAGTGATGGTGTTGAGGTCGAGTGAAAGTTTGCACGAGCCATCATGATTGATCAAAGATACTATGAGATGGTAGTGGGGAGAGGATGAAGGAGTATATGATTATACAAGATGGAAGGGAATATAGGATTAAAGGATTATAGGAGTATAGTAGGAAGGGAGTATAGGATTAAAGGATTATAGAGTTATAGGAATATATGATGACAGTAGGAAAGGAAGATGGGGTTATGATCATAATTTAGGAGAGGTGCATAACATATAGCATACATTTCAACTACTCATGATCAAATTCAAGCAACTTTAAGCACATACCTGAGCCAACTTATAATGATATAGGGTAATAATTTTGTGGAGATCACCCAACTTTGTAATAGCAACAAGGTACTGAACAAAAAATAATGTTGATAGGAATGACACTTAGGCTGCAAGTGTGCTATGAAAACACTGTTATGGAAATGTAATTTTAATGGTAGAACTTAATTTTACACAGTTAACTACAGAAGTAGAGTACAGAACCTGTAAATTTCTATTTGCATAGTGCCATATCGATTATTGAGTTGCAGAGATGACCATCCTTGGCTGATAATAGAAATGGACACTGGTTGTGAAGCGATCCTTATGCAAATGAAACATAACAACAAACATGCTCTGAAAAAAATGTTGTTCTCAGAATACATCCATAATAGCAGATCGTAATTTTACACAATATAGTACAAAAATCTGCCAAGTACAGAGTGTATAATACATAATCTGGAAATTTCTTTGCTCAATGCCATGTAATGCGCTGATTGTTGCATTTTAGAATATATGTAAAACCTGTTTATCACCCCATGGATTTTAACCAGGCTTGGGATGATGACTACCTTAGGAATTTCTTATTTATAGAGCTTGAAGTGGCTGGAAAGAAGGCTCTAGGGGGGTTTCTTTTCTATACTTATTCTATTGAGTCAGAAAAAGAATAATTGTATACTCAAAAAATCCCTAAATACTGCTAATATATTATTTTAATGAGCCTAAAGTAGCCACTGCTCGAGGTTGTCATATTTAGAGAGTCTGAACCACCCAAAGAAGACTCTAAGGGGCTTCTTTTTTGTAAATATTTCCTTAAGGCCAGAAAAGAATAAATATGTACTTAAGGAATCCCTAGGCTACCATTGTTCCATGTAGTTTTTACGAGCCTGGATCAGTTACTACTTGGGAGTTTCAACTTTTGAGAGTTTGAAAACGTCCAAAGAAGACTCCAAGAGGTCTCCTTTTCCATAATTAATTTGTCAAGTCTGGTTAAAGGAATAAACCTACCCAAGACAGATTTCTCCTTTATTCTACATGGGCTGTGGGGAGAAACACCTAAATATATAGAAAATGAAAACCCACTGATTATTCTATATGTATATATATACATAAATAAAAGAAATCAACTAGATGAACCAGCAAGAGGTTGGTCATTTTCATGGACCAGCTCCATCTCCGGATCTCTTCTTACCTCCTGCATAAATTGTTGCTGGGAGAGCGGTTAGTGATAAATCTCGAGTTGGTGGCCATTTACTACAAAAGAGGTATGACTATCATCAATAGTTTTAATGTGAACTGAGCCGTTGTCTAAAACCTCATCCACCTCATAGGGACCTAACCACCTAGAGGATAATTTGCCTTTAAACTATTTGAACTTACTGTCATAAAGCAATGTCCAATCTCATGGATGGAAAATCTTCTTCTTAATAAAGTTATCATGCCAACGAGCTCTTTGATCCCTAACCAACATGGTTCGATGGATGCATCTTGTCTAATCTCGTCTGGATCATTTAACCACATTAATGTTTCTTCTCGGGCTTCATTAAGATTCATCCCGAGTTGAGTAGCAGTCCAAAATGTTTTCACTTGGAACTCAATAGGCAGTAACACCTATTTACCATAAACTAACTCGTACGGGGTGTGCCCTGTCACGTTCCTCCAAATTATGTGGTAAGCGCATAATGCCTCCAACAACTTGTTAGTCCAATCCATATGATGTAACTGAATGGTCTTGGTTAAGATGGATTCTAACACTTTGTTTGTGGACTCCACCTGCCCATTGGTTTGGGGGTGGTAAGGAGTAGATTTCTGATGTTTGATTCGGTACTGTTCAGTGAGAGCCTTGACCAATTTCGATGTAAATTGTGTGCCCTGGTGAGTAACAATCTCTCGGGGTACTCCAAATCTAGTGAAAATGTCTTCAGAAAGGAACCCCACTACTACCTTCTTGGTTGCAGCGTACAAAGCCTTAGCTTCCACCCACTTCGTAGCATAGTCGGTGCAAACTAAAATATACTTTTTCTTCTTTGACATGGGGGAGATAGGTCCCACAAAATCTAGTGCCCACTTCTCAAAAGGTTCTATTGATATCTGTGTCTGAAGGGGCATCTCGTTTGAAGGAACTGGCATCCCCATCCTCTGACAAGTGTCACAACTAGATACAAACTTTTTGGCATCTTTGAAAAGTGAGGGCCAATAATACCTGGTACGAAGGACTTTGTATGTGGTCCCTTTGTCTGGAACATGCCCCCCACAAGGTTCACTGTGGTAGACCTTCAACACATCAAATATCTAATTTTCTCTTCCACATCTCCTCATGATCAAGCCGGGTTCAGTGTAGAACAAGTCTCCATCGATCCAGGAGTAGTTGGCACTCTGTTGTATGATGTTATGTTTCTCCCTGGTAGACAGATTCTGAGGCAACTTCCCTGACACCAGGTAGTTGGAAACATCTGCAAACTAGGGAGTAATGGTAGATATATCAAACAATTCTTCATCCAAAAAATCATCTGGTACTGGATTTAGTACATTTCCCTACATGACATTCATTCGAGACAAGAAGTTAGTTGCCAAATTATCTCGCCCAGGCCTATAAATCATAGTTATATTAAATTATTGCAAAAGTAGAAGCAATCTAGTGATCCTACCATTAGTGATAGGTTTGTTCATCAAAAATCTAATGACAGAATGATTGGTATGGACAAAAGTCTCATAACTGGTTATGTAATGTCTAAATTTGCTAATGGCATGAACAACTGCTAACAATTCCTTTTCAGTAACTGTATATTTTAGTTCAATAGGGGAAAGATTCTTGATAACAAAATAAATAGAATAAGGAGAGAGATCTTCCCTTTGTCCTAAAACTGCTCCAAGTGCGGTATCTGAAGCATTGGTGCAAATGTGGAATGGCAAGGACCAATTTGGAAGATTGCTCTTACCTCTTTTTGTGAACTAGGAATTGAAATATGCGAGATTACCTCAATCTTGGCTAGATCGACTTTGATTCCTTCAAATGAAACGTGATGAACCAAAACTATCCCCTTAGTTTGCATCATTTTACATTTACTATTGCTAAGGGCTAGGTTGGCTTCTTGACATCTGGTCAATACTTTTTCTAGATTTGCGAGACCTTGGGAAAAATCATATCCATATACTGTGAAGTTGTCCATATAGACTTCTACACAATCATGGATCAAGTCAGAAAAGATGGCTAGGATAGATCGCTGAAAGGTAGCTTGGGCATTGCAAAAGTCAAAAGGGAGAACTCGATAGGCATAGGTACCCCAAGGGAAAGTGAAAGTGGTATTCTCTTGGTCTTCCTCAGCTATTTGAATTTGGTTATACCCACTATACCCATCTAGAAAAGAGAAATACTTCTTACCAGAGAGTGTGTCAAGTACCTGATCAATAAATGGTAGCGGAAAGTAATCTCGTAGGGTGGCTTTGTTTAACTCCCTGTAATCAACACATATGCACCACTTACTGTTCTTCTTCAGAACCACCACCAAAGGTGACACCCATCTGCTATCTGAAATAGGATAGATAAAATCTGCAACCAATAACTTCTGCAACTCATCTTTTACAATTTCTTTCAAGGCTGGGTTCATGCGTCTCTGTAGCTGCCGGATTGGTCTCATCTCCTCATTGGTGTAGATGTGGTGGATGCATGTATCTGGGTGTATGCCTTTCATGTCCAAATAGTCCCAGGTGAAAGCTCTGGATTGTTCTTGAACCATGCTCAACAATTGCTGCTTTTGTTCTTCATTTAGTTCATTGCCAATGTACAAAACTTTTCCTTCACTGATTTCAACTAGTTCGGTAGTGAGCTCATTGTTGTCCTCTATTGTTGTGAATGAGGCAAATATAGTTGGATGACAAGCTTCCTGAAACTCATTACTAAAAACATGTTGATAACCGGTAAAATAAATAGGATAATCAATATAAGAATGATTAGATAAAAATTGCTGCAAAATATGATCTTCTGATTGTTCCTGGAGTCCTCTAGATTGTTCTAATGATAATAAAGGAAACATACAATCCTCATCTCCATAAGGACTCTCTAGCCATAAGGGTACTTCAACAACAGTTTGAGCAGGGGGAAAAATTGACAAGGTTTGATTATATAACCCATTGGAAATGACCATTTCTCCACTTCGACACCCTATCACAGCATCTGCAGTAGCTAACCAAGGGCATCCTAGGACTACAGGGTGTCCTGGTTTTTTAGGAGAAATGACAATGAAATCGATGGGATATTTCCAGGAAGCAATGGTGACTACTATGTCTTCTAGAGTTCCCATGGGTTTAATAATGGATTTATCTGCCAATTCTAAAATAATAGGTGTAGGTTTGATCCCTTGCAATTGTAAAGATGTCATGGTTTCGAAAGTCATAGCATTAATCACTGCTCCTAAGTCTACAAGGGTGTTTGGTAGAAGTACTCCATTGATTTCGATGGTCACTATGGGATTTCTTGGGTCGCTATATTTTAATGGTAAATCTGAGATCATCCTGGACATTTCACTCATGACTTTTACATTTTGGTTCTTGTGTCCTTTCCTTTCGGTTTCTTAATACAAAGGTCTTTAATGATTTTAGTGTAGATAGGAATGTCCCTAATGGCTTGTAATAACGGAATTTTAATACAAACATTCCTTAATTCTGATTCTAAATCATATTTAATTGGAATCTCTTCCTTCTTAACAAGTAATATTTCTGGGTAAGGAGGTTCATTTGGTTCTTCTTTTTCTTTTTCTTGTTGAATGTGATTTTCAGTTTGTTCTTGAGGGGCCTCTTCCTGAATAATGACAACTGATTTTTCCTTATTGACTGTTTTCCTAGATCGTAGTTGAATCTCATTTATTGGGACAACAGTGATCATATAGGTAGGAAAAGGTTGTACTTCTATATTTTTTACAAGCTGAGGTTGTTTATTATGGTTGGGATTAGCTATGGGTTGCGTAGGAAACAAAGTAGGACGAGGCGGGTTCAATGATGGTGGTGCCTACGAGGATGATGGGTTAGATGGTGCAGGTAAAAGCTGGTGGAAAGGAGGAAGAGGCAGTGAGGGTTGTTGATAATGATTTGGGTTGTACCCCTGCTGATAAGGTTGAATGTTCAGATTGTAGGACGTACTAGGCATGTTTGAGTATGGAGGATAGGATTGGTTTTGGGGCTGGAAAGTATTTCCATAAGGATTTCCCCTCCAATACTGATTCCAAGGAGTGTTTTGTGATTGAGGATTAAACCAAGGAGGATAAGATGGCTAGAAACTCCAGGGTTGATTTTGACCATAGCTTGAAAACTAGGATCTTGAAACATGTTTTGATTTGGGCTCCTCTAAGAGGGTTTCTTGCTTGTGTGTGGAAAATCATTTGTTTTTGCATTACCCTTATAGATAGCCTGTAAATGGTGAAGAGATGGACACTTATCGGTCGCATGTTCTAAAGCACAGATCCCACAAACCTCAATAACATTAATAAGACACTGCCTCTCAACGTGCTTTTTTATGCATTTAGGACAAAAGATTGCCACAGAAACCCTCTCATCTTCTTGTTTCTTTTTGAGTTTTATTGTGTCAAGGTGGTTACCAATAATGTTTAGGATATCCGTTTTGAAGTTTTCCAATAAGTTTCCCAATTCCACTCTAGTGACAACATTGGGTACAAATTTTTGATTTCTGGACACATAATCTCAGGAATTGTCACGGAGCTTCTTGCCTACTTTAGCCTGACTGCGTGAGTAAGTGCGACATAGTTCAACCACTTCAGCAAAAGGATTTTTATAAACATCCCGAGCACTTAGAAGATTTAGGGTTTCGATACATTCATCCCTCATCCCCTTTAATAAGATAGTTCTGATGATTTTCTCATCCAGATGTGCCCCCCGGGATTTATGGAAATTATAAAAGAAACATTCAAGATATTCTTCTAGGTTCTCATCTTCTAATTGTTGCATCCTTAGAATAGCGTTCACATCCCTACTTTTGCAGAAGTCTTGGTATTTCTTGAGAAAGACGGACTTCATATCATCCCAAGAGTAGATGGTATGTTAACCTAGGTTCATAAACCATCTAAGGGTTGCATCTTTAAGGGTGGATGGGAATAGCTTGAGCTTATGTGCAGCCTCATAATAATTATAACTCCCACTTCTTCCTGGTTTCTACCTGCACTGCTTCTTCATAACATTCTGGTTCACTAGAATCAGTCAACAATACATAATATAATGAAGGAGAGTATCATTCAGGGGGTCTACTTATCCTGGTAGATCTTCTAACACCACTTTCAGGTGTTTGAGGTGCTTGTTGTTGTTGTTGTTCTGCCTGTTGATCATTATGATTTTCAGGCACCTTCACTTTTCCCGTGGTCTCATCAAGCACTGTGTATTCGCTGTTTTCTTTTTCCTGCATCTGATCCTTATACAAAACCTTTTCATTGAATATGACATCTCTGCTCCTAATGATTTTGTGTATTTCATAGTCATAAAAGCGATAACCAAAATCATTAACACCATATCCAATAAAGGTACATTTCTTTGATTTTTCCTTAAGCTTTGTTCTATTTTCTTTATTAATGTGGACAAAGGCTTCAAAACCAAAAGTTTTTAAAAATGAGTAGTTTACCTTTTTACTTGTCCATGCCTCCTATGGAATATCACCATCCAAGGAAATTGAAGGCCCTTTGTTTATTAGATAAACAATAGTATCTACAACATCTGCCCAAAATTGTGAAGGCAATCCTGCATGCAATCTCATGCACCTTGCACACTCCATGATTGTCTTGTTCATCCTTTCTAACACACCATTTTCTTGTGGTGATCCTGGAACTATCTTCTCTATGCGAATTCCATTCTCTGAACAGTACCTATCAAACTCTTTGTTGCAATATTCACCTCCATTATCTGATTTGAGACACTTCAACCTTTTTCATGTCTCATTTTCAACCAAAGCTTTCCATTTCTTGAAAGTATCAAATACATCAGATTTATTTCGAATACAATAATTCCAGGTTTTTCTGGTTGCATCATCAATAAAAGTAACATAATAACGAGAGCCACTGAGAGATGATACTTGAGCAGGTCCCCATACATCTGTATGCACAAGCTCTAATTTTTCTCTCTTCTTTTCTTTCCAAACTCTGAGGAATCTGACTCTCTTTTGTTTTCCATAAACACAATTCTCACAGAATTTTTAATCAACATGGTTCAAACCCGACAACAAATTTCTTGAGTGAAGAATCTGCATCCCCTTCTCAGTCATGTGCTTGAGCATATGATGCCACAATGCTGTATCTTCTCATGTAGAGGTTAAAACATTAACAAAATAATAAATAAAATTGCATAAATACAATGTACCAACATTTTCTCCTTTTTCTATTACTGGGGCTCCTTTAGTGACCTTCCAAGTTTTATCTGTAAACGTAGTTACATAGCCTTCACCTCCCAATTGCCCTGTTGAAATCAGATTTTTCTTAATGATATGGTTATAGTTCTTAATGATAACCATATTACCATTACTTATTATAGGGAAATAAGTAAAAGTTATATGGAGTAGAGTATTACTAAGAACTATCACGTTACCCTACATGAAGCTCGTACTCGTTGAATTCTCTAATTAAAAAATGCATTCATTGTTGATGGTTAACCTGCTTACCTCCTTGACAGAGATTTTCAGATTACCTTTGTTGATGGTTAACTTGATTACCTCTTTTTGTACTCGAATTCTGTAATTAAAAAATGCATTGATTGTTGATGGCTAACTTACTTACCTCCTTTAAGAGAGATTTCTGGATTACCTTTGTTGATGGTTAACCTGCTTACCTCTTTTTACAGAGATTTCCGGATTACCTCTTAACTCCGTCCTTCTAGTGCTCAAACCTTCGTATCCAAACAATTTATTATTATAGAGATGGAAATAGCATCAATCTCTAAGAACTGGTTCATGCCTCTTCCATAATCCCATTGCTCCTCTTGAAACAATTGTCCGTTGGTTTTATTGTTTTCAAACAACGCTCGGACACCTCGCAGGCTAAGTGGTCTCATGCAAGTATACTAATGTACCTTTGATTTTTTTTTTTTTTCCTGCCTTTTATGCGCAGGCTAAAACACAGAGACCTATATTGGAGCGGTCTGTATCATAACAACCATCCCTTATTTGCTCACAAGAGGTCGACCACCATATACCCCTTATCGGAGTTTCCTTTTAGTGCTTCCATGGAATGAACCTTACCCAATTATTATTATGGTTCATTTGCGTTTCACCTTCAGAGAAAGAGTTTGTCCTCAGACACACAGGCTCTACAGGCCCAGGTCAGTTACCTCTCTGGAGTCAGTTACCATTACAGAGACCTCTTCCCTACAAAAGCTGATTGCATCATTCTAAAATTTTCTAATGCCTCATCCACCAGCGCCATCGACACTCAAGCAATTTTATGAAGCAACATATGGCCAACTTACCAGCCATCAACTTACCAAGATGAGGGTCTTACCACTTCTCCGCATGAAATTGAAATCTGTCTTTTGTATCCAGGCTCAGGGGTTTTCATGCATACAAGTATCTTTGGTAGCCAGCCTCAAGTGTTACCTCGGTGTTTAAACACGTATTCACTCACAAAGTCATGTCTTACCTTTTTGCTGCAACTTACCTTAGTGTTTAAACACATATTCACTCACAAAGTCGTGTCTTACCTTTTTGCTGCAACAAACAGTAAAATAAGTTAATTTTCGGAAATGCATATCGTGCTTTTTATATTGGTCATTTTTAATATTATTTTAAATGAATAAAACTGGTGGAATTTTGATCATAACATCTTACTCCGACTATCTAGGAGTATGACTCACTAGATCTTCGTATTCAAATGCCCCTTGATGATCATACAAAATCATGAATCATCCCCAACTTTATATTTTGAATCCTTTTATCATAAATATTATTATAAATACACTTTTTTAAAAACTTGACCTTTTCTATCATGGAATAAAACTAACGACTTTTTTAGCCAAGGATGTCATTATCTAGGCTATTTTCCTGATTGTGTACTCAAAGCTTCTAAGTGTTAATCTCAATACATGATTCCGTAGTATGGGCTCTGCAACATAATATTTCAGATCATAAATCGTTTAACGCGAACTCAGTAACCTAGACTAAATATGTCAATCCAGGTTACTTAACTCTATGTAAGCTTATCTTGGTGTAGACTAGTACCTGTTACTCCATGCACTTAGTAATTAAGCTTTTCATGTAGAAAACAATTGATACAATAATATCAATATTACCTCCTGGAGCTCATTAACCAAGTATTAGAAATGCAGTGACATATAGCTTGAACATGATACCAATAATTTTTCAGCATTGTGGAGTATGCCAGTGTTTACAGTTCATAACTAGTATATAAGAACAAAGTGGTTACTTCAATACAACTTTGAGCACGTCAAAGTGACACTTGGTAAAAGTTGACATGAGTACCAGAACATAATGAATACACTGTTCTTAGTGAGCTATTATTTTGAGTATAGCCGTAGGCTTACAACTGTACTCATGCAGCAAGAGTATCCATGAGCTTACTCATATTCACCACTATCCTGAATTAGAATAGGTGCAATTTTTCGAAGTAATGTTAAGGGATGCCACTCTGTCAAAAAAGTTACAACTAGTAATGCATACTTACAACCATGAATTACGTATTATAACATAGTTGTAGAACCACTTGCTTAAGAAACCCTAGTGTATGCCTAATAATGAGCTTTCTTGATTACTGGTATATACTATTCTTTTGACAGGTTAATGGAATAAGTTCCTGATGTACTCTATAAAACTATGTCATGTGGCATTCCTGAATAGTGACACTTAACCAACGAATGATTAATTTCTTCTACCATTGACTAGAACTACTAGAGCTTGTAATCATTTCTAATGCTTAGCACTAAATAACCTGCGAATTATTACAATAAGCCGGTCTAAATCCGTATATTACATAAACCACGTTACTCTAATACCCTAGCTCTCTTGTTTCAGGAGCTCTAATTTCTTATCCTGGTACACCTGTAACCAAGCTCTACTGCTTAATCAGTGAATCACTTAAGCACCTTATTGCAGACATAAAGTTAGTAATGTTTCATTCCTTTCACCTACAAGAATGAAAACCGATGGGTCCTAGATTTCTTCCACTCGCTAAAAGAGATAGACACAACAGGCAGGGACTTGCTGCCTCTCCAACCCTTCTTGTTTAATTAATATTTTAATTAATTTTATTATTATTAATATTATTATTTTTGTTTTAAATATTTTAATTAATTCATATTAATTTGGATTTATTTAATTTATAGTTTATGTTTTAATTAATTACATTTTAGTTAATATGTATTTTAATTAATTTAAAATTTTAATTAACATTTATTTAATTTATATTTTTTTTATAATTAGTTTAATAATTGTATTTTAATTATTAGTTAATTAAATTTATTTTTAATTGGTTATTTATTATTTAACTTTAATTTTTAATATTTTAATTAGTTTTATTTAATTTTTAAGTTATTATAGTAATAATTGCAACTTATAATTGTAGATATTAATTTGAAATTAAGATTTTAATCTTTTATTTAATATAATAGTAATTTTCTTACAATTTATAATGATTACTGATGAGCCCCAAATTTGGTAACATTTTGGGCTCATTTGGCCTAATTATCCTTGTTCAATCCTTCATTTTTCATAACTTATGCATTATTTTTTAGTATGTTTATGTCATTTGTACGAATAAGGGTAGTCACTCTTCCTAGGTGGCTAACACGTGCTCATTTCAGGTTTTTTGACACATGTTGGAGCAAAACCGAGCAGTCATGGGCTAGGAGACAACCAAGCTTGGGTTGAGGATTCGTAGGGGGGTTGTCTATGGCATTAAATAGCCTCCCTCGGGATCTTCACCCCCAACTCCGAGCTCCAAAGGCCACCAAAACCGGATCTAGAAGGCAGCCAAACAGATTTTTGGAAGGAGCTGTTCACTCATAGTTTGGGCAGCCAAGTCCCATAGATTTAGGAGGCTAGCTAGGGCCTCATGGTGTATAAATGTTAAGGCCTCAGCCTTCGTGAGGGACTTTTGGAAAACTCTTGCATACTTTGCACTACAGTGCTGCTAGCTCCATTTTGTTCTCTTGTAGCCATTGTTGGCATAACTCTTGACTTATGATTATTTTTTGATAATGAGAAGCAGTCAGATTTGATATCAGCTCTAAGTTTTCTATAGGAGCCATAGCTCTCGGGGTTGGGCCCAACCTGAGAGCCTAGGGCCTCCTTATTTGTATTGTTATCTTTTCTTTATGCATTGTGATTTTCCTTTTATGCATTTGAAACGTGGTTCTGTTGAGCAAGATTTAGTTGTGTTGGTTAAATAGGTCACTGTTGAGGAATATAATTGCTTCAGATGTGTAGAATAGATTGGTAGGATAATAATCGATAAAGCTCCAGGAAAAGGGGTTGTCCACACTCTCAGTTTCACCTCTCCCTTATTGGATCAGGGGCTGGAATTGCAGAAACAGTGCTGCCCAACAAAAACACTAGTTTGCTTGACCATGCAATCTTTGGTGTAATGTCTTCATTTGTAGAAGTTAGTCATGCGTTCAGACCTTTTGAGATGTTTCTTTGCTTAAGTGCTGTACATGGTTCTCTTTATAAATAAAGCTGCTGTTCATTTGTTTCGTTGACAATTAGGATATATTAGCTAAGATTTCGATTGTGTGCAGGACTTGGTTGATTCGGTTAAGTGTACACCGTGCAAGGCATCTCCATCACTCTCTCATCCACCTAAGCTTCGTCCAGGCCAACTGCTCCATCTCCTATTTAGGTTCCTCGTCTCACAACTGTTCTTCTGCCCACATAACCCTACCTTCTTTCTCTTCCATTGTCTTAGCCTTCTTTAAGTCAAGTCAACTTTCCACACCCTCTCATCACTCCATCCATCAGTCCCTGGGTCATTTTAGGCCCCTACCCTACCTCCCTATCCATTCATGCATCTTCTCTCACTCACCCATCCTCCAAAATCCAATTTTAAAACATCCTGTAGAAATTTCTGAACATCCTGTAGAAATCCCTGAAACATCCTGTAGAACCCCTGCAGACTTCCTGTAGAAGCTCACAAATGAGGTTGCTGGATAGCCAAACTTTGTGAAACTCTCCGGAAGGGTGTTAGGGACTCCTTAGACCCTCTCTGAACCTTCCCAACCTTTTCCAAGCATTTCTCTTCCTTGATCCACCCCTGCACAGTAAAAAGCCAGTTAAAACACATGCATGATAATTCTGATAACTTATTTGAAAATACAAAAAGATGTTTCCTTCAGATAGAGGTAGCCTAGACATGTGCATTTTACCTTCATAGAAGTAATGGCATCTCTTTTAATAGTTTGCATTCTCTCCTCTGCATCAGTAGGACTAGCTGGTAGAATTAGGGTTTGCTAGGGTTTATGTTACTTTTTGGCTTTCAGTTTCTTTCTGCAAGTAGATCAGCTTCCTTTGAGTTAGCTTCCATCCATCAGTTAAAAAGATTCTTCTAAGAGCTCATAGAAGTTGGCTTAAGCCCCTAGCGGACTTGTGCCAGCTGACTAAGTGATAGTTGCGGCAAGAGCTAGTACTTGTGCATACAACACCGTCGCTTCCAAGTTTGTTACGAACTATCGGGTTGATAAAAGTAAAGAAGGGAGTCCCAAGAGTTGCAGCATTATTGCTGCAATATTGGAGCCCACCAATTACTACAAAGACACATATAATGCAGGGCTAACATGAAATTCAAGGGAGCGATTTTTTATTACGAGAATATGAGAGAAGAAGTCATATAGCGAGGGAGGCACGAGGTGAAACTGACAGAAGGAGCCAAGATCTAATTGAGGTCAAATTGGGGACAACACACAATACTTGAGTACCAAGTGCCGCTCAGAATCCTTGATACACAATTTTGTACGTGTGAAGGGTATGAAAAATATTTGTAAAATCAGACATGTCTTGGTCCCTTCCCTACTGCAACGTGGTCCACTTTATGTATTTATATTCATAGCTCCTAATAGGGTAATATTGTTCCTTGATGGTGTCTCAGAAAGAATTCAAAGTGGGTGTGGCTGAAAATAGTGATCCAAATCTCTTCAACTACGAGAATTAACCAAGGTCTTTTACTTATGTGATGTTAGAAAAATTGCATGTGAAAGAGTATAAAACAATCACATGTGCATACTTTAAAGAAGAGGAAACATAATGATGACTATCAAATCAAAGGACACACACACATTGATAACAAAGTTCACCTAGTGTGGGTTACAGGCCGAGTGTCAAGATTAGGGAGGGCGCTTCATAAAATATTGCAAGATGATGATGAGTACATAGTACATTCTTTGTCATGCTACCAAATACCTTGATGTATGTGAATAATTCCTCCCTGAACCACCTTCCCACAGGGAGAATGTCAACTTCAGATTTTGGAGAGAATCTTGGAGAGTGTTTGTTGTAAACCATTCTATGAATAGGGAGCATCACTCCATGAAAAATCTTGTAGAAATGTGGGATGAAATCGGATTCCCATAGTTCTTTGTGATAAACATGAATAGGAAGAGGGTTTTGTAGTGTCCATTTCCACCCCATGATAGGAAAATCAGAGACAAAACAAATGGCGTCCATGATGTAGGCACTTAAAAAGAATGGAGGGTAAACCCTTTGAGCAAAACTTCTTTTAGTTTGATATCCTAAAATAGTAGAGGCTAAATTATCTGATAAAATTTGAGCCCAAGGGCATTGGTGGCCGCATCCAATAGAGGTAACCACTCTGATGAAAACTTATTGATGTCTGGTCTTCCAAACAATCTACACAACATTGCGGCGGCAAAACAATAAGGAGAGAAAAGAGAACCAGTGGTGTACATACCCTTTTTATGCTTCTTTAGTGGTTCCTCCTTGGCAGACCAACTTTTTGTGCACTTCGCCAAGTCTTCTTTGTCCTTGGCGAATTTTTCTACAAATTGCTTGTTGTAGGAAGCTTGAGGTTCTGGCAAGTGATACATGTGTCTCAAATTGCTTGGGGTAAATGAATCCATGACTAGTTGACTGGCCGTCTTGAACTCTCTATCAGATATATCTGCATGATCTATGACCCATTTAACCATATCAGTGTAGGGAAGTATCTTTGGCCTCACCGCAATACGATGTAGAAACGAGCATGCAAGCTCAGTTAGGGACGCTTTGGAGGAGCCGCGTCCATTTGTTGTAACTATAACCTTCATAATTCTTGGGTTTTCCTTTTCTAACAGTTGGTACATGGCTTCCCAGGTAGATATCCATGCTTCCTTAGTACAAGTGGTGTCTGTGAATAACGGAGTCATTTCTGACTTTTCAGATGTAGGAGCCTTGCCTTTCTTTCCCATTACGCTCTGTGTGCTGCTCTGTGTACTGCTCCTGAAAATTGCAAGCAAAGAACAAAGATACGATAAGGATGATAGTGAATAACGAACAAAAATAAGGTGACAGGAAAGCTTTTAATTCTTTAAATCATATCAAAGATATCACCTTGCGTGAGATGGTCCTTTTACCCTGATCCGAATCGTTTTTAATAAATAACCACTAATGGACCGTTAAGCTAAAATTTAATGCTCATAACTTTGCATCGAACGACGGAAAGTACTGTCATAGAACTCTGAGCCCTTAGATTTGTGATAAAGCGATTTTGCGATTTGCTTCGCAATATCACAGATCGCGATATCGCAAAACCTATTATCATTAACAACCATTGTTTCATCGGGCGGCTACGATATGTGATTTTCGAGAAGCTTATCGTATTTCACAATATTTGGGCATTTTACATTAAGTGGCGCTACAGAATTTGAAATCTGCGATATGCGATGAGGTTGTAAGGCTTTGTGATCTCGCATTCTCGCGGATCGCATTTTCAAGGAGTTCTTTGTGTAAGAGATATGCGCCATGACCTTTTTGCAATGCGATATTATTGTTTGAAAAACAAGTTTTATGAAAGGTTTACCTAATATTTAAGACTTTCCGCTTTCAAAGCTTTTCTTGGGTTTTACAACCATATAGTGCTTAGGTATGGAAAAGGTAAATTTACATGTTTTAGCAAGTTTCGCTTTGATATCTTGTTTTATTTTAAACAAAAAACATTATTAATTGCTAAGTTTTGATTTTTTGGAAGGGTCCCCATTTATTAATGTTATTGCTAACACTAATAAAGAGGGAGGTTGTTGATGGTCACAACAATTGGCAATTCACTTGAAAGAACCGGTTATCTCTGATAGTTTTTTGAATTTTCTAAAACTTATAAAATATAAATGTCTTTGGAAAATCAAACTTTATTGTAGAAATATAAGGTAAACAGTGTTATTTGCTAACAACAACATCTTGTTCCATCTATCCTAATTCTGATTATCTTCTTCCCAAAGTTAGTCATTGTACTTACTTGAGTCATAACTTGGTTTATAAAGATAAAAACAAAGACATCTCCGTAGATCAGTTTAGGTGTACTCATTTGTCGTAGGTAGAGCCTCTATTGCTAGCAGGTGTCCATAGCCTCGACAGGGTTACCTGTTACCTAGAAATGATCCAGTATCCTACTTAAGAAGTATGCAATTTTCAAAGATAAATCCTCATCTACACTTATTTCTTTTTCTTTTCTTTTAATTCTTAAAGAACAATGTCTTGGTTTGGTGGCAAAAATTGACAGTGCCATTCACTTGATTTATAACTTAACTGAACAAGCTGGCTCGTGATGAGACCCCTTGTCTTTTGATTGAAACAATCTAGAGTCATTACCTTGTTTTGGTATGCAGTTTGGCAATGTCAGTTAGTTATAATCTTTATGATCATGATAAGCTGGCTCTTGATGAGACCTCTTATTCTTTAAGTTTAAAGTGCATAACTGGATTACTCTTTGAATCTTGCAATTTCCTAAAGTGGGGAGGAAGTCATTGGTTCCTTAAGAGTTCTTCTGGACGACAATTGTAGAGTTTAAAAGTAGCTTTTCTGTAGAGAATATTTGTCTTGTTATTGATACTTTTCATGACTGATATGAAGCAAACTTCTACTTAAGGTTGTTTTTAATCAAAACTTGTAAAGTTGAAACAAAAGAACAAGTAAAAACTTTCAGAATTATAGCACTTGACTGTATGTTTCAAAAATAAAGATTAATTTTCCAAACCACTTCCACTTATACAAGCGAAAAAACAAAATTGACAAGAGACACTACTCTTTTCGTGGAAACCAAAGGTAAACATTTTCAACCTGTTTTATTATAAAAAAGAAAAACAAAATAATAATTTACAAAAATAGAAGAGGTCATCTTCTATGGAAAGTATTTTTTAAGGATCTGCCCATTAACAGGTAAAGACTCTCTTTTCCCTGCTAAGTCTTGTAACATGAAAGTCGATGGACCTATGATTTCAACAATTTGGAATGGTCCAAGCCACATCCATTGGAATTTAGTATGCTTGCCTTTCTCTTCTTGGGCTTTATCCCATTTCAATACTAAATCTCCAAGTTGAAAATCTTTTCTGGATGCCAAGTTTGAATCAAAAGAAGCCTTTACTAATTGTTGATGATGCGCATGGGTAATTCTGGCCTTTTCTCGTTCCTCTTGTAGCTTAAGAATCCGCAATTGCCTTAGTTGCAAGGATGAGGAAGGAGTTTCTTCAATGAATTGAACTAAGGCTAAAGAAGGAATAACTAGATGTGTTGGGAGGACCACTTATTTCCCATAAAATGAATTAAAAGGAGAAGTGCCAATAGAAGTTTTCTGAGTTATTCGATCTGCCCAAAGAGCGTACATCGAATACTTATGCCAATTTCTATGATTTTGATCAATAGTCCATTTAATGATTCTGATAAGGTTTTTTTTTTTTGCTGATTCAGCCAACCCATTTCCTTGTGGGTAATAATTGGCAGAATACTTAAGTTTAAAACCTCTTTTCAGTGCAAATTCAGTCATAGCATTACCAGAAAAATATGATGCATTATCAAACATTAGTGCCGAAGGTAAGCCAAACCTGGTAATTATGAATTGATCTATAAAATCGATGATACTCTTAGACTTGGCTGCCTTGAGTGGAACTGCTTCTACCCATTTGGTAAAGTAATCGATCGCTGTAAGGATGTACTTATGCTGTTTAGAAGAGTGAGGAACGATCTCACCTATTATATCTAATCCCCATTGTTCAAATGGTTGATCGATGTTGACCGACTGTAATGGCAATGATGGTTTCCTCTGTCTTCCAGCAGCAGTTTGACAAATCTGACATCTTCTTACATAGCTATGTGCATCCTTAAATAATGTTGGCTAGTAGTAGCCTGTGTGCAAGATTTTGTGTGCTGTCGCATCTCCTGCGTAATGTCCACCTGCTGCTCCATCATGAAGTTCCTATAATAAATTTTCAGCTTCAGATTTCTCAAGGCATCTAAGAAGAATAGAATCATAATTCATCCTAAAGAGTACATCATTTACAATTTGATATTGCTTAGCTTTTAATCTCAGGGCTCTTTTCTTTGTATGATTCAAATGTGAAGGAGCATATCCATTCTTTAAGTAAAACATGATATCAACATATCTTGATTCAATATCATTTAGGCTTACCTCATACATTTGTACCTCACTATTTGGGGATTGTATTTCTGATATGAGCGATGCTCCAGCCAACATCCTGCAAAAACCTTGACCTTTTACAATATTTGTTGGCTTGATTTCAACATCATATTCTTGCAGGGCTGTGACCCAATTTGCTCTCTTTTCACCCACGTCTGTCTGTACCAAACCATTTCTTACTGCTGGAAATGGTACTATTATTTTTGTATGAGTCATGAGAAGAAAGAGTCTAAAGTGTTTGATCGCTTTGAATACAGCATAAGCCTGTTTCTAAACGTCAGAATAATTTAATTCAACTCCTTACAAATTTGAACCGAAGAAGGCAATTGGGGCTTCGGCTTTATCTTGGTTGGCTTGTGTGAGTGTTGCAGCATATGATTTCTCAGAGGAAAATGTATACAAAATGAAGGGATCAGAAAAGTTTGGAGTCGCTAGAGATGGGGCATTTATAATTGCTTGTTTTATCAGGCTGAACGCTTCATGTTCTGCCTGACCCCATTTGAAGATAGAGTTTTTCTTAATCATTGCCCGGAGGGGTGACACAATTCTTGAGAAGTCGGGGACAAATCTTTTAACGAAATTGATCTGACCAAGGAAGGATTGCATTGTTTTTTTGTTATGGGGTAAGGATATCTCAAAAACCTTCTTAATCCTATCTGGATCAATATGGATTCCAAATTTAGACACTATGAATCCAAGAATCTTTCCTTCACTTAATGCAAAAAAGGACTTTTTTGATTAAGTGAGATCCCATATTTTTGACATCGTTGGAAGATCTGCTTTAAATCTCTGAGGTGACTAGGTGACTACTACATTTTTTAGAATACACTGTTATGTCATCTAAGTAAATCACCACTGACTTATTCACTAATCCTTTGAATGCAATGTCCATGGCCCTTTGAAATGTGGCACCGACATTAATCAACCCAAATGGCATCTTTTGATATGCATACGTGCCCCATTTGGTTCTAAATGTCATCTTCAATTGATCATCCGGGTGGACTAAAACTTGGTTATACCTTGAGAAGCCATCTAAAAAGGACATTAGTTCAGACCCTGCAACTGCTTGTAATATCTGTTCCATAGGGGGTAGTGGAAAACTATCCTTTTGGCAAGCTTTATTGAGATTTCGAAAGTCAATACAAATCCGGATATCTCCGTTTTTCTTTTTGACTGGTACTAGGTTGGAAACCCATCTAGAATGTTGAACAGGAAAAATAATTTTGGCTTTCAGTAATTTGTTCAACTCAGACTTAATCTGGTTTTCCAAATTAGGATGGATTTTCCTCAACTTCTGCTAGACTAGCTTTTCGTCAGCAATCATCGGAATTGTATGCTGTATGATTGAAGTGTCGTAAGTTTTGACGTCATCGTAATTCTAGGCAAATACATTTTTATACTGTTTCAAAAGTCGAATGAAGGCTGATTTTTCCACGGGAGTTAGAACAAGACCCAAGTTGATATTCTACAGTTTTATGTCAGTTCCTAGATTCACTAATTCATATCTCAGTGTTGAACTCTGAAGTTTTGAATTGGTGGACCTTTTGAATTTGTCCTTTAAATCATATAGGTCTTCCAACTTGAGTACAGATTTGGGTATAGCGTTATTGGCGCTTCCTTGTTCTAGCTGCTTGTCATGTTGGTCTTCATCAATTATCTGATTATTGTAAGAGCCTTCTGAAGTCAGAAAACTTACAATATCAGGATCATCGTTAAAAAATATCCAGTTGGTAACATTATCTGAGATGAAGGGTCTAAAGATTAATTCGATTGAGAATCTATTTGGACTATAGTCTTATGAGGGAATGAGCTTGGAAGCTACATTAGAAAGGAGGTCAGCACTAGCGTTTTGGAGCCTGGGAATAGATGAAATATTGAATGCTATAAAGTGTGAAGTCAGGTCTTGTACTAACGATTGATAATGCTTCAAGTGTCCTGATAGACAATGTATAGCATTTCTTACCTGCTTGATAACAATCTCAGAATTCCCAAAGACTTGTAGATATTTTATATCAAACCCGATTGCCTTGTATAACCCTTGAACTAGAGCTTCATATTCCACAGTATTGTTTGTGTAATCAAACTCAAGTCTACAGGTTAACATGGTTTTCTCTCCTTTTGGACTAATTAATATACAACCTACTCCTACTCCATCATTAGACTTAGAACCATCGAAAAATAATTTCCAAAACAAAGATTTATTTACAGGCCTATCTACAAAATCAATGCATCTAGAAGTATCCATTTGAGAGAAATTTTCTATCTGAGATAAAACTAAATTTTCTAAAAAAGGTGAAGTATGAGCATTGAAATTCGCTAACAACGAATCAATAGAATAGTTTCCAATTATATTAGTGTTGTATGCTATAGGTTCATTTTCTCCTTCTAACTCCGTTACTATGTACTTTTGGTGTCTTTCTCGCTCAACCTTTATCTGATTTGGTTTACCATTGTAAGGGAGCCACATATGTGACCAGTCGGTCACAAAGTAACCGTGAAGCTTCTCTGACCAATCCTTGCTAAGAATTAATCCATAAAACTCAGGAATATTTGCAACAAGTATATCAATGACTTGACATACCTTTGGATTCGATGAAAGCCTTATGGTCACTTGATTGAGCTTGCTGATAACTTTGACTTGAGACTGATCCAGCTGTACTATGTGTACTACAGACTTTTGAGGTTGGACATTTAACTTTGCGCAAACTATCTTAGGCAAAATATTAGATGAAGCACCAGAGTCTACCAAATAGTTATGCAAATTTTTATTGAAAACTTCAAAGGTAAGGAGGAATGGAGGAGTATGGGATTTTGACCTTCCTCCAATTAAAGCAATGTCATTTGGATTGACTTTATTTGACAAACCAGTCGGAGGTCTTCCCATTTCATGAGTAGCTTGTGATATTACAGCGGCAGGTAGAGGCGCAATAGGTACTGCATGTAGCTCTTTTAAAAGTAGTTTCTGTTGATGCTTTAATTTACTCAGCTCATGAAAAGTAATGTTGGCCCTAGTCTTCTTCATGTCTTCAACAATATTATACCCCATTTCATCGAAAATGATAAGTGTGTTAGATGGAGTTATTGAATCAGATTGGACTGGATTTGTTTGAGTCGCCTTTGGTGAGGATTTCTTACCCGCGATTTTATCTTTAGAAGCTAGGCCTGGGCTTTTCTGTTTAGAACTAGATTGTGGAGGATCAATTTGATTTCTACTTCTGGTAGTCACTAGTAATGCATCTTGATCTTCTTCATCTGGAAGAATGAAGTCCCACATTCCTTGTAGTTCTACAACCTCATCATCATCAGTATGTTCCTCATTTGAAACTTCCTCTTCTTCCCCTTCTGATTCTGCGTTTGTTATAGCGTTGGGAGGCTTTGGATCGGTTGAAGGATTCCTCCTGAAAGGTTTAAAAGGTTTCTTGGAAGAGGTCTCTGCCACTTGTTTCTTAATATCAACCATTTCGTTGGACATGGTTTTTAAAACTTTCTGTAACCCTTCCAAGTCGAATGGGTCCTTTGATTGTTTTTTCTTAGGGTCATCTCTAAAAGTGACCTTTTTAGACTTTCTTTCATCTACAACATTTTTATTTTCTAAAGCTAGGATATGTTTTTCCACAGTTATCGCTTTTTTCATATTTTCAACCAATGTTGGCTTGGCAACCCTATCTACAAATATTGCTATATTCGAAGGTAAGGAAAATATATACCATTCACTTTGAAACTCTTCACTAGGTTTAGATGTGGTAGGAATCTTATTTAAGAGCTTATTAAATCGTGAGTTGAAATATTTGATAGGTTCTCTTGATTCAGTTTTAAGATTTGAGAGATCATTGATTAATGTCGCTGTAGACCTATCATCACCGAATTTAGTCAAGAACTGCTCTTGGAAAGTATTCCAACTAGTAATGGATCCTGATGGTAATGAAAAATACCAGGACCTAACTGCTCCTTGTAAGGTATATGGGAAACGCCTAACAACAACGTCTTCTTCAGTAACTCCTTTTAAGTTTATTGACAACATAAAGTTGTTTATGTATTGTTCTGCCAGTATGCATGTATATGGGTTAAACTTTGGCAGCCATTTTTTGGGATGAGCCGACAATTGACTCAAGGGTGCAGGCATTGTGACTGCCCCTAGATTTGTTCATGGTCTCTGTGCCATTAATGAGCTATTAACGGAGGAAAGCGTAGATGAAGTTACAAGTGGTTGGGAAGACGATGTTGAAGTTCCAGTACCTTGTTGAACAACAATATGGAGTTGGGGAGTGGATGGTTGACTTTGTAATGGATTAGATGAAATGGATGATGATGATGAAAGAGTCTCACTATCAGAATCTTCAGGTGTCTTCCTTGCTCTTTTTCTTTTAGGCAGAGGGAATTCTGTTGGTTCAATACCAAGCTTTTCACTCTGTAATCTGGTAAGAGGATGGGAAGGAATGTATTGCAAAGTCACACTGCCTTGAGATAACTCAGATTTCTGTGGTGATATTGAAAATCCTTGAAGTTTATGAATTAAAGACTGAACTTCAGGAGGTTCAAGAGTGGATTTATCTGAGATGTTCAAGTTTTCAATAGTGGTTGTTGTTTTCTCAACTTCTCGCTTAGAAATTGGAGATTCAGAATGTGAGGGAGAAGTCGGGGGAGATGTTGAGGGAGATTTACTCTCAGAATGGGTTATGGATTTGAATTCGCTCGCCATTCATAGTTCAAGCCCTCCTTCTAGTGCCAAATATGTTGAAGGCCCGAAAATAGGGTCTATAACAAGGGGGATAACCTCCCGGTCCGGACCTTGAAAGCAGCTCCTCCGTTTGGAATAGTGGCTCCGACTAGGGGGTGATGGGACCAGTTTCCCAATCTGTTTATGATGGTGTGCAATCGGGATGATGTTTTTATTTTTGGGTTTATGGGGTGAATTCTTATTCTAAATCTAATCTATCTATTAACTAACATATGCGATTTATTCTAATGAAAGAAAACATCTAACTTTAAACTATCCCGGGAGTAACGTTTCACTTATGCGATCTAAAGTAATTTCCAATAGCAATTGATAATAAAAATCATTCAATCACTATGAGAAAGGAATCCATTAAAAATGATTGTTTCGTATAAGAAATTAGCCGAAACAATTATGAGAAACATATCGCATAAGAGTTATTCATATACTTAGCATAAAAAGAATAGTTATCACCATACAGAAGTGCAATAATGACAACTGAACATTCATACTTTCATATATCAATAACTGAAAATAATTTATCACTTGGCACATAAGTAAAAAGTATTAGGAGATAAAAATACCATTGGTAATAGGTTCTACTCATGAGCTTCAGCAATATAGATTTATCTTCAAATAACTCAACATCCACTAAGAGTACAAAAGTGCATTTCAGTAGCAGACATCAAACTCATATAAAAATAAATCTCGTTCCATTCATTTTATCAAAACCTCCTCAGTGGGGGGCAAATTGCACGTTCTGAAGAATTTTTTTTGATAAAACTCTGGACCCCTCTCCAATGCAATGAGAGGGGTTAAAATACTACTATGTAAAATCTAAAAATAAATATTACAAAAATAGATGAGGAGGTTTAAACGACCTGCCTCATTTTAAGCAAAAATGAACTAAAAATAAAACTAAACTGTATCTATGATAAATTATGCATATGTTCTTTTAAGTTGCAAATATCCAGCATCGGCTTCAAGAGCGTCGGTTGGCTGACTTCAACTTTTAATTGTCCTGCAAATACGGAATTGGCGAGCGCTGGCACTATCTTCTCGGCGGAGGTTATGAGACATTTCAGGGTCATCCATTAGCTATGTGGCTTTACCAGGTACTGCCAGTATGTGTCCTAGTTTAACTTGTTTACCTGTTTAATTGACTCAGCCTTTTCCTTTGCTGTTTGTTTCCACTTTGTTTGAAGCTGCTATGCCTTTGGGAGGAATCCTGGAGTGGTCTCTGATATCAAATTTTCCTTGTGCAGATTTTCATTGATGCACTCAATGACGTTGTTTGCTGCTGTCGCTGCTTCCTCCATCGCCTGCTCTGCTTCTTTAAGTTGGGAATCCCATTTTGCAAATAAAATTTCTTTATGAGATTCATCGATTCTGGGAAATTCTGCTCTTTTTCCTTCATCTGATCTCTACCAGCTCAAAAAGTCAGAAACCTTCTTAAAAATTGAATCATAATCAAGTCGTAAATCTACGACTTGATTTGTAATGTTATTGCTCTTTTCACAATGGGAATTCCATTGCGAGATCTTTTGGTAGAGTGTTTCTTCCTGTTGCAAGAGTTGGGTATTAAGAGTGAGTGCTTCTATGATAAATTCTTCAATCTTAGGATCATCCTTATGTAGTCCTATCATGGTCTGTAATTGTTCTTCTTTATTGGCCAGACTGCTTTGATAATCCAATTACATTTGCTGGAAGTCTTGTTGGAGTTTTGTCAATTGTATCTCTACTTCTTGACTGATGCTGGCCTGTTGTAGTTGCTGTTCCAAAAATAGAATCCTATCCTCCTTTTCTTTTAATAGCATTTGAACTTCAGTTTCCTTATCAATTGTTGCAGAAGCATATGCCCCTGCGATTTGAGAGAGTCTAGTTAGGTTTTCCGATGGGTCTGTAGTTGGGTCTTTCCATAGAACATCTAGAGGTTCATCCTGTGGAGAGAGCATGGCATCTATTTTTCTTTTCTTCCTTTGCCTCCTGACGACAGCCTTATGTTGCGGGCTATAAAATACATCCAGAGGAGGAATCTCCTCTATTTTTAGTACGATTTCGGATGATGGAGCAACAGGAATATGCTCTGTCTCTAGAGTATTGGTAGCTCCTTCCACAACCATTTCTATGGTTGTCTCTTCTAGGTTTGTCAGTGGCTCTCCGCTCTATTCCTCAGTGTTGATTAACTCATTAAAATTTTCCCACTCCTTTTCTAGATCCACTACAAGTGGCTTTGTTGGCTTTAGAAGGGAAGTGGGAGTTTCAGTTTGTTCTAGGGAAAAAATTTGTTGATCAGGCTTCTTTGTAGATTGAGCTGTATCTTTAACTGACCCTTCACTTCTGCTGTTTTCACTTTTGGATTGATCATCAGACTTTTCAACCAATTCTTTTTCGGAATTGGATTTAGACTTCTCTTCTTCTGAACTTCCACTTATGCTAATACTAGGAGTGGGCTCCCTTATTGGTTCAATACACAATTTGTCCAATGGGACCTTTTCTAACCTCTGTTCTCTGTAATTGTTAAACTTTTGAAGTTTTTCTTGATCAAACTGAATTTGTGCCATATGTAAGACCTCTCTGAAAGTGTGCTTCTGTAGAAAGACATCGTCAAAGGAATCTTCTTCATTGGTAAACACTTTTATTTTAACCGCTGTGGTAAAATTCTTTACAACACCAAAGGGATCATACTGCCTCCCCGGGAACTTTGGTAGCTGTAAACATATCATATTATCAACCTTTTTAAAAGCATGACCTAAATCAAATAATGCAAAAGCCCCGCAGACTACAGGGAATTGAGGCCAAATGGCCTTCTTAGAATCCTTGAGTACTTTTCTCATTCCCCCAACACCACAGGTCTGGTAAGCTATTTCTTTGGCCATTAGTTTGTCGGGGATATACAAAAGAAGCATGTGGGGGGAAGTAATGCTACCAAATGCCCTAATGTATGTGAATAATTCCTCCCCGAACCACCTTCCCACAGGGAGAATGTCAACTTCAGCTTCTGGGGAGAATCTTGGGGCGTCTTTGTTGTAAAGCATTCTATGAATAGGGAGCATCACTCCATGACAAATCTTGTAGAAATGTGGGATGAAATTGGATTCCCACAGTTCTTTGTGATAAACCTGAATAGGAAGAGGGTTCTGTACTGTCCATTTCCACCCCATGATAGGAAAATTGGAGACAGAACAAATGGCGTCCATGACGTAGGTACTTAAAAAGAATGGAGGGTAAACCCTCTGAGGAAAACTTCTTGTAGTTCGATATCCTAAAATAGCAGAGGCTAAATTATCTGATAAAATTTGAGCCCAATCCATTATGGTGGAATTGGTGGCCGCATCCAATAGAGGTAACCACTCTGATGAAAACTTATTGATGTCTGGTCTTCCAAACAATCTACACAACATTGCAGTGGCAAAACAATAAGGAGAGCAAAGAGAGCCAATGGTGTACATACCATTTTTATCCTTCTTTAGTGGTTCCTCTTTGGCAGACCAACTTTTTGTGCACTCCGCCAAATCTTCGTTGTCCTTGGCGAATTTTTCTACAAATTGCTTGTTATGGGAAGCCTGAGGTTCTGGCAAGTGCTACGTGCGTCTCAAATTTCTTGGGGCCGTCTTGAACTCTCTATCAGATATATCTGCATGATCTATGACCCATTTAACCATATCAGTGTAGGGAAGTATCTTCGGCCTCGCCGTAATACGATGTAGAAACGAGCATGCAAGCTTAGTTAGGGACGCTTCAGAGGAGCCGCATCCATCTGCTGTAAATGTAACCTTCATAATTCTTGGGTTTTCCTCTTCTAACAGTCGGTACATGGCTTCCCAGGTAGATATCCCTGCTTCCTTAGTACAAGTGGTGTCTGTGAATAACGGAGTCATTTCTGACTTTTCAGATGCATGAGCCTTTCCTTTCTTTACCATTACGTTCTGTGTGCTACTCTGCGTACTACTCCTAAAAATTGCAAGAAGAGAACAAAGATACGATAAGGATGATAGTGAATAACGAACAAAAATAAGGTGTCGAGAAAGCTTTTAATTATTTAAATCATATCAAAGATATCACCTTGCGTGAAATGGTCCTTTTACCCTGATCCGAATCGATTTTAATAAATAACCACTAATAGACTGTTAATCTAAAATTTAATGCTCATAACTTTGCATTGAATGGCGGAAAGTATTGTCATAGAACTCTGAGCCCTTAGATTTGCGATAAAGTGATTTTGCGATTTGCTTCGCAATATCGCAGATCGCGATATTGCAAAACTTATTATTATTAACAACCATTGTTTCATCAGGTGGTTTCGATATGCGATTTGCGAGAAGCTTATCACATTTCGCAATATTTGGGCGTTTTACATTAAGTGGCGCTACAGAATTTGAAATCTGCGATATGCAATGAGGTTGTAAGGCTGTGTGATCTCGCATTCTCGCGGATCACATTTTCAAGGAGTTCTTTGTGTAAGAGATGTGCGCCATGACCTTTTTGCGATGCGATATTATTGTTTGAAAATCAGGTTTTATGAAAGGTTTACCTAATATTTAAGACTTTCCGCTTTCAAAGCTTTTCTTGGGTTTTACGGCCATATAGCGCTTAGGTATGGAAAAGGTAAATTTACACGTTTTAGCAAGTTTCACTTTGATATCTTGTTTTATTTTAAACAAAAAGCATTATTAAGTGCTAAGTTTTGATTTTTTGGAAGGGTCCCCATTTATTAATGCTATTGCTAACACTAATAAAAAGGGAGGTTCTTGATGGTCACAACAGTTGGGGGTGGAAAATATTTGGGAATACTTGTAGAAACTAGTTGTGGGACTGATTGATTATGTTCTTGCATGGGGGTCTTGACCGACGAGGAGAGAGAAGAAAACCTATTTCTAGATCTGGGGTTTCTGACCATAATTTGTGGCTCCCTAAGGTTTGAAATTCCTTTTCCTTTGGGGAATTTTTCAAAACCCTCTTTCTCTTTATGAGTTGATTGATCTGTTGGTAAATACTTTGCAATAGGAGGATATTTTTTAAAAATATTTCCATATTCATGAAAATACCTACATCTAAATAGTACATTTTCATAATCAAGTGTCTTTTGAAGCTAGTAAAGGCTATGAAATATTGATATAGACATATATCCTTGCATTGGATGTGTATCTCCCCGTCTTAGTTCCTCAAAAAACTTGACAAAGCTACTAGGGGCATTGCCAATGCCATCAAGGATTTCTTCCTCTCAATATCCTTTGGAAGAGAAAAGAGCCAAACCCATACTGAGGTAGAAAGGAAGTCTTCCTTCTCAGGATTGTACCACCCTTTCTAAAATCACATGAATAGCCCAACACTATTAAAAAAGTAAGGCCCCTTCAAAAACCCTCATTCTATCTTCAAAGCTAGACAAAATCATTGTGAAAAACCCTCTTGGTCCTAGCTCCAAATCTACTTGCCCCTTGAGGTTCCATTTATTATGGGCTCAACTAATCAAGGGCTTTTAAAAGGGCCATAATATGATAAAATTATAGATCAAAGCATGATCTTGCATATATTAGATGTATTTTGCAATCTTGTTAGATCTAATCTCATACTTTGAATTTTGCACTACTTTAGGTAGGCAACGCCCTTGAATTTTATTTTGCCAAAATACTCCAAGCATTGTTTTCAAAAATATCCATTTCCTCTAGTAGAGCTTTGAAAAAGAAACGAATGATGAAGAATTTCATAAGGATTGTTGGTTGATCCAAAATCTCTAAAAACTCCTAAGACAATTTGACTGAAGGAGAAGGTCAAACCCCTTCTCCTAGAATTAGCCATGAACCACTATGAAAAAAAAATAATAAGAAAAAGCTCCGATCATTGTCGAAATTATTTCCTCAAATCATATATTATAGATTTTCACAATTACATCATAACAATTACAATTTTCAAACATTAAATATATATACATTTAAAAAACCATATACAGTTCAATCTCTAAAGATTTCAAAGATATATATCAATTTAAAACCATATACAATTCAATCTCTAAAAAATTCAAAATATGTATCAATTTACTTATAATCAAAGAAAAATAGTATTTTTAAAATTTACCTATTATTTTAAAATTGAAATATTTCATGTATATTTTTATATTTTTTAAATTTGAAAAATAGAATTTTATTTAACTATAAAATATTCATTTCTATATTTTACCTCTATGGTATAATATACATATCTAAGTTTTATTATCATGAAATACAATATCTATTTTTGTTAGATTTTAAGTTTTTCTGATCCATAATGTAGTAAGCATGTTTTTCGGATTAATCACATCAATATTACTTATCATTTTTGTTAGATTTTAAGCTTTTCTGATCCATAATGTAGTAAGCATGTTTTTCGGATTAATCACATCAATATTACTTGGTCCTGAAGATGAACCACATTAGTTAGTTCGAAAAGTCCACCAAATAATATTGATGTGATTAATCAGAAAAATATACATACTTAGTAGTATCCATTTTTTTTACCCAATAATATTATAATATCTATTTTTTTTAAGCAAATAATATTACAAAATAGAGCCTCTCAATAAAACTGACCAAATAACTTCCATGTTTCCCTGTTAAACACTTCATAGTATTTAATCGTCCAGAAATCCATCACTTTTATCCAATATCTTGAGCCGATCGAATTTAAATATGAACTCCTATTTTGAGGTCCTGGATGCATGCCGCCACAAATGGCTTGAATTTGATAACTAGAATTATACAAAGGTAATGAGATTACAACAACATGGGGTCTGATATTAAAAATTACAGGCAAATTACAACAGCAATGAAATTATACGACAGTAATGAAATTACACCAACATTAGCAATAGACTAATGAGGAGTGCGAAGATAGAGGGGAATGTGGTTCTTCTTCTCTGGGCTCGCACTCCACAGGGAAAATGCACTTGATGAATTCATCCATTTTTCTACCAGTTCTGGATGGTGACGATTCAGCACATCTTTCAGACTCTCTGTCTTGTTTACCCATTCTAGGCCCTTCTCTGTATATACTTCTTTGTTAAAATCACTGGTGAAAAACCGATCTGCCTCCAGTCGACTGCAATGATAATATTCAAAGTGTGCACAATTAGCAACTGCGAATTAGAGAGTTTTTTTAACTAATTTTGTTTGCAGATTGAAAATTTATTACCCACCGTGATGCCATGATCAGGAAGATAAAGAAAGCTGTCTCACTGATTGCATAACCTTTGATCTTCTTTTCTGCCATCATGCCCACCAACAGATCCAAATTTTCAACGTTATTACCATAAACCTCTTGCAGGGTTTGGATAGCCTCCTTATCGTCTGTAAGGTCCTCCCATTTGGCAATGGGAATCATAAGCATATTACGACGGAATTGATTGTATCTTGATACGCTCCTCTCCCTGTCACGATAAACTGAAATACAAGTTTCATCAGATCAGAACACCACATTCAAAATTCAACTGATTATGAGAGAGGGATATGAGTTAATGATATCTTACTCTCAAGTGCAGGCATGTCTACATGATCAGGTCTGTCCTGGCCATTGGGATCCTGAGCAATTAGGTCCCTCATCCACACAGGGTAGTTCCAGAGATCAAGGGCACCGCAGGCCTGATGGCCCATTGATACAATCTGAGCTTCATTACCTATCTTTGATAACGTTTTTTCTCCTGAAATTCCTATGAGTTCCCTCATGTCTACCCTGTGACATGAAAATTAAAGCCACGTATTAAACACGATATGCTCTGATAAATAAGTTAACAATAGTACATGAATTTGATTCTTTAAATACTATATACTCACTCTTTCAGCAGATGGGGTGTTTTGGAAGCCTCTGGAGTTCCTTGAATATCTCTGATGAGGATGCTGTCTGGCATCAGGCTATGCATTCGATAAACACTAACGAATTCTTCTGTAAAAGAGTATGGGACTCCATGATTTTGAGGCTTAGGCATGCCGATATAGCCACTGAGAATAGAACTTCCAGTGTGACCAAAGGCATCCTTGAACTTTTTACCCAGTAATCCATACCTGCACACCATACAGATTTTTCCATTACTATGGATAGAATAAAATAAAATAATTTGATCAGAAGACCTTCTAGCAGCTTATAGATAAATTAAAAGGTATCAATAGAATTTTTGAGAAGAATGTGCGCAGGTTTATGTACATTAATTTCAAAATAAATCTCTAAAACATTCTGACAAGTTATGTAAAAGGATTTCATTTTAACACCATGTGAACATACTGTATTTAGAGGTCATGTGAAGTTTTATGTACATTTTTCCGATATTAAATTTTATATGTACCAGAGAAAATAAGTAAGTTATTTTCATTTGTATAGTGTAGTAATTAATTTTCATTAATGTTTTTATAATTATTATAAATTTATTTTATTTCAAGATGTTATTTTCATTTGTATGGTGTATTAATTAATTTTCATTAATGTTTTTATAATTATTATAAATTTATTTTATTTCAAGATTTATTATTCATTAGGGAAATTATTATTTTTTGATATTTAATTTTTCCTTTTCAAATTCTGATATCTCTACACACATATATTATTATGAAGTTAAATATACATTTAAATTGGTTCTTAATATACCATGTGATAATTAGATATTAAATAGTAAAGGAGTTATACATTTTTTTTTAGGTAAAAGTTTCTTTAATTTTTGATCGGTAACCAAGTATAATAAATTTGTATTTTTAGATTGCATTGTTTTTAAAACATCTAGTGTTAATTTTAAATTGAACATAGAAATAATTACATTTGTTCTTTTCCAAAAACAAAAAAATATTGCAACTTTTTAATCATTAGAATAATTTTACTTTCAATTATTTTTTATATGATACAGATGATATTGAAATATTTTACCTAAAAATTGACGTGAAATAATTATTTGAAATTCACATATGTTCTTCTCTTCCATAACTTAACATGTCACTTTATAAAATCTAAATTTCTATGAAAAAGATAATAACTATTCCTTCCAATTACTTAAACTAAACCCAATTCCCTAAAAAAAAATAATTACCTTTTTCCTATATATGAAATTAATATAAAATTCTTTTATTTAAAATATACATTTGGTATATTTTATTTATACACTAGATATTTTTTTTAATCGCTGAATAACTTTTATAATAATAATAATAATAATAATAATAATTATAATTAAATTATTATAATATAAATAAAATTTCCATTATAAATAATATTATTTCATATAAATAATAATAAACACCATTTTACACTTATAAAATTACATATTATTAAATTTTCATATTTCACATATACAATAATAATTTATATATTACATAATTTAATCAAGTGAATATCTATATATATAAATATAAATTATTAATGATTTCCTAAAGTGTCACAGTGAGTTTAAAATTGGTTTTTTAGAAATTAGAAAAAATCATGAAAGGGGTTTTATTAGGATGATAATGATTAAAGTATATATATATTATTTTAAAAATATTTAAATATATTATTTTAGTTTATATATTATATTTTGAATAAGATTAAAACAAACACTAAACTTTAATTAACCAAACAAAAAATAATAATATTTTCATTATTAATATCTAATTGTAATTTACATTAACGGTATATGAGAAATATAAATTCACTATCAACAATTATCATTATCTATATTAACTAACTACAATTTTATATTGTCATTAAAATACCCACTTAAAGTTTAAAAAACATAGATACAATTTTATATTGTCATTAAAATACCCACTTAAAGTTTAAAAAACATATATTCTCTGTTGACAATACCACAAAACCATCTCATCAAATCTATTCTCCTCCTTTTAACAAATATATTTTAATTATTTTCATTATTAATATCTGCTTCTAATTTACAATTAAAAGCTGTATATGAGAAATATAAATTCAGAGCTATAAACCACCATCATTATTTATATTAACTACTATTTTATATTATCATTAAAATACTCACATAAATTCAAAAAAATACATTTTTTTGACAATACCACAAAACCATCGCATCAAAACTATTCTCTTCCTTTCTTTTAACTGATCGAATCTTCTATTACCTCGTTATTCATTTTTAATTAATCGAATCTTCTATTACCTCCATTACCTCGTTATTTATTTGAAAAGAAAGTATAAACATCCTCATTATTATTATCAGTTTGAATTTTCCTACTTCCCTATTGTCAACTAGGGTTGAAGTTTTCTTTCATGAAAATATGATATGACTATTCACGGTTAAGGTTTTCAAACACGAAAATATTATATGACTGTGTATGTGAGGCTTAATTGTCATTTATAGCCGAAGTTTACTTTCATGAAAATGTTATATGACTATGGATGTGAAGCTTTCAAACGTTTTAAAATTTAGAATTATGAAAAAACTATGTACCAGTTGGCGCGCATGCCGGCAAGGAGGGTGTCCATTTTAAGGAGCTCTACTGTCCAGTCAATGGTATGGATTTTGGCAATCACTGCAGCAGTAGCCAATCTTGCATAACGGTACAATTCTTCGTCGTCCAGATCGTCATAATGTTTCTGCGTTGGTCAAATAAATATATTAATTTGCTGTCAAATCAATATATTAATTTGACTTTAATATAAATATATTAAAGTCAGCCAATGTTACAGGCTTATTAATTACCTTGAGCATGTCGCAGACTGAGTTATGTTCTTTGATAAACAAGGCTTGGAGAACTGTTAGGCCAGCCCATGAATTCCGAACATCTCCACTCACAGAAATTCCATCTCTTTGGTGCAAAAGAAGGCCATCCTCACCCAACTTCAGCTTACCATCCTTGAACGTCCTTACTTTTCTTGACTGATTAATGTCGCTTCCATAAACTGCACTCCCATCCCTGCACAACAGAAAGATACATGGAATTCATAATTTGGTATTTGTTCACGACATTTCAGAAAGGATAATTTATGTTCATGTACTTTGAATCTTCACATGTAAATATGAAATGCATAGATTAGAGGTGGCATGTTTACCACCAGGCAGTTCTTCTATTAAGGTATCCTTTTTTGATGTCGTAAAAACCAGTAGGAACTTCTTTGCTTTCGAAAAATCTAAATGCTTTAAGTGGACATTGTGATGCAACGCTCAACGGGGCTCTTAACTCTGTCTGCAAAACTCAAATAGTTAGAGATTCTATATTTAGAAACGAAAAAAAAGCTCTCCAGACATCAGAAACCTAACAGAGGGCAACACAATAAATTATTCCTCATCATATTAAACTAGCCCTAGATTCAGATGCAGCATATATTTTCAAATAGAACATCTTATCTTTAGGAAAAAAAAAAAAGTCAAAAAAAAATGGGAAAAAAAAAACGAAGAAGCTAGAAACCATTAATCGTATTATTATGGAGGAAGAAGGGGAAATCAAGGACGATTTATCAAAACAAGAAGATAGGAATATTCGTTAATCTTATTATTATGAAGGAAGGAGGGGAAATCAAGGACGATTTATCAAAACAAGAAGATAGAAATATCGGTTAAGTTTTCTGTTATATCCAAATTTGTCATATTATTATTTTTTAAGTTTTTTTTTAAAGTTTTTCTGTTATATCAAAATTTGTCACATTATTATTATTTTTTAAAGTGGTTCTAGAGAGAGGATTTATCAAAATAAAAAGATAGAAATTTCGTTAGGTTTGGTGTAACTGGCAGGGATTAGTAAACTTCCAAAACATTATCATTATTTTTTAAAGTGGTCCCAGGGTGGATCCCAGAGTGGCTATTAGTCTATGGATTCCCAACCATAGAACGTGGGCCAAGGCTCTCATACCACATTAGTTTTTCCTTTACACCAAAAAGAGCAGGCATTAGTAAATTTCCAAACCATTATCATTACCATTTTAAGTGGTCTCAGGGTGGATTAGTCCATGTGATCCATTCCCAAAAAGGTGAGTGTGAAAATCCAACAATATCCAGTTTCATGATGGACTTGCATCTCATATGCAGAACAAATTAGAAATAGAACCAATCTAGTGGTCATAAAGACGATGGGATAGCAGACACAAAGAGAGTTTAGGTTTCAGAAAGCTTAGATTCTTATAAAGAACATCTTCCATAGGTGATGGAGAATGATTTGGCAAGGATTCCTATTGACCATCCTGCAATGAGATGGCACAAGGGTTAGAGAATAAAATAAAGAAAAAGAAGATAAATGATTTGTGTATCACTTAATCTTCTCTTTAATATTTTTAATATTTTCCCCCGATAAGTAAGGCTGCTATATTTCATGTTTTTAACATCTGCAAAATGTAAAAAAGAACAAACTATTTTAGATCCATCTTAAATCTAAATTTACTAAATGCCCAAAACTCGAAAATTAAAATAAAATTGATAGATTTCATAATAACAATACCAATATTATAGACTTGTGACCCATCAACTCACTAGCTCAAACTTGAATTTTAATTTTAAGATTTACTAATATTACCCTACATAACCCCTTATGTAAAGTTCAGACGGGCGCAATAAATAATTGGAAACTAGGTAGAATACGTTGCTGGTTATAATTTGATACCTGTTCGGTGTCTTCCACATGATCAATCCAATCATGAATCATGAACTGAATCCAGGAGGCAGCAAGCATGTTGAATTGTGTGCCCGTATCAACCATTTTCCTCCGAGCAAGCAGTTTGGTAGCAACCACCATGGGATCTGGCCTTAGCACCTGCTTACACAATAATTTTAATCAATAATTATAAATGTGAACTGCAACCTTATCAAAAACTTTTCAGTATTACAGCTTTCAGAGCTGAAATTGACTGCAGAGTTAAAAAATAGTATTCTGGAATTTTGGGCTCTCTCTTATATTCAGTATTTTGATATATCCATAACTACCTCGTCCTTCTGAGGAGAAGGTATCATGTTTCGTCCAAAAAATGTGTCTTCACTTCCTGTTTCTTGATTGAATGGATCATTGTAAGATCCCTCAGCTGTTCTGTACGGATAATCGATTGGATTATATCTTACACCCGCTGGTGTAGTTCCCACGTTGATAAGATTATAACGTTGGTGCAAAGTCCGCCTTATCTCCAGGTAGGCCAGTCCCAGGAACACAGGCAATTTATGCCACGCATAGAACCGATCCACCAAATGTATGATCTGCAATATATAGACATTTTTGAAACCTCAGTTTGTTAGATTTATAAAGCAATACGAAATATTACATGGTGTTAATGATTTTTTCGGAATGATCTGTATACACAGTTCACTCTTAAAAAAAATGACCAACTGTGAAAATCTACAGGAACATTATTTCATAATATATGCAGTGGACTTACGAGAAAGAGGAGCTTGTCTATCAAAGTCATCCTCGAATATGTAGAGGAGAGGCTCTTATCAATGACTTGATGCCGCAAGAACACATCCTTCAATGAATTGAGCAGACCCATGATTAGTTCAGACAGAAATATAAACAGAGCCTACAGTGATTATAGGTGGAATGAATGATAAGGAACAAGTGAGATGATGAAAATTATTGTAGGCATTTATATAGGGCAGAGGCAGGCTTCTAGGAGCATGAACATTGAATCGTCTTCCATCCTGTTGCAGCCTTATCCTGACTTTTTTGTATGGCTGGAGACGTGTACCATTATGACACGAAATCGAAACTGACTTGTTCGTAGGGCTGGAGAGTTACAGCAGTGTCGCGTTAAATTTCTAGTGAGGCGGTTTGATGAGAGTCGCATTCAACTAAAACGTGTTAGTTGTTCAACCACGGATGGCTTTGACTATGCAAGAATGGCAAGATCATCACATTTTCTCGGCAACCAATATTTCCATCACTATTCCGTTTTCTAAAACACTTATACCATGTACGTTGTTGCATATATATATATATATATATTTCATAAATATTTTGAAATTTAAAAAATAATATTATTTCCAATATTAAATTTTCATAAAATTTGATTTTTTTTTTTTTCCAATTTCCTAACGGTTATGGCAGTGGAGGTAAATGTGTAATGGGTTCAATGTTCAAGTTTGAGTTGAATTTTTTCAAATAAAGATATAATATTTTCTAAATAAAAAATGTTGATAGTAATTAAAAATAAAAATGAATATATTTATTTAATTAGTAGTTAGTTTTAATTAAAGGAATTATTACAATGGAAGATGTAGTAAGAATTAGAATTCTCATTCTAATAAAATATTTCAATGTTAATGTGAAATAATATAATTTTATATTAATTTTAAAAGGGATAAAAGTAATTAAAAGTAAAAAAAATATTAGTGTGGAGATTTACATTCTATAGTCAAGTTGACACATGTATCTTATAAAATAAAAATAAAATATTTTTTAAATAAAAAAATAATGTTGACTATATTTAAAATCAAAAGTGAATATATCTCTTTGGTTAGATTTAATTTAAAACATTATTGGGCCACGCTATTCAACCCAATATGAGAGAGATGTTGTAATTTTAAAATTTTGACTACGTCAAACTATATAAAAATAAAAATAAAATTAAAAAAAAAGATTAATATAATGTAATGTAAACATTTTATGTGGGTCAACATAAAAATAAAAAAGTAAAAATTAAACCAACTTAGTCCTACTCTCACCTCAATTTATTATTGATTTTAACATTTTGACTAAGTCAAATTATAGAAAAATAAAATTAAAATTAAATAAAAAGATTAATATAATGTAATGTAAACATTTTAACTAGGTCAACATAAAATAAAAAAATAAAAAAAACAAAATAAAAATTAAACCAGCATAGTCCTACTCTCACCTAGATTTATTATCTTTTTTTTTTTCTTGGCAAAGACTAATTCTATTAACTGAAAATCAAAATAAAATTACAAGGGGTTGAGGCCTCGGGCATCATCAACCGAGAGCGATCAACGCAGCAAAACCGTCCCTGGTAAGGGATAACCAGTTACAGTAAGCAAGAGAGCAGATGTAGGAACCAGAAATTAACCAAAAGGACATGAGGATGAGGTGGTATAACCACCTAGCAATAAAACTAGACCAGAAAGAGAGACAGAGACACTGTCCAAAATCCCAAAAGAGCTTTATACTGCCGCCCACTAGGAAGAAGAATGAAACTGCCTGGCTATAGAGGCCAAACCAGAGCTGCAACCAAAACCGCCTGAACTTGACCAAACGAGTCATCAGAAAAAACCGGGAATGTCTGAATGGGCCCAGGTGGCCTCAAATTGCCACGTCCTCATTCGGAGGCTCCTCCACCACCGGGCACGTGTTGCCGACCCACATTTCATCGTTTCCGGCCATGTTACCCGCATAATCGCCACCTGGGTGCACCGACGAGGGATGAGTGTCACTGGAATTACCTTCCCTGATCATCGAGACAAAGGCTCCTGGAGGCTGAGTGTCGCTGGGAGCACCGCCCTTGTCAAGCAGCTCACCATTTCTTTTCTCCTGGCTTCCCTCCGCCAAAAACTGCTCACCGCTCTAGCTGCCTGCCTCTCTGAGACCACCCTGAGAAGGCTCAGACGTCAAGCGCACCATAGTTTGAGGCAGAGCCTCTTCTTCAGAGAAGATAATAGTAATATTGGTCGAGATAACAGGCCTGTTAAGATTGCTCTGAAACTTGAAGTGAGTAGACTGAAACGCATTGTGCGGTATCGGCCTATGGGTAGGGCTTAGAGGAGGCGAATTTACCAGAGAAGAGGGCAGAGTAGCAGGAGGCGGGGTAGTATCCACAGAACGAGCAGCCTGCGAACGCCCACGGCCACCTCGGCTCCCCCCATAGCAACTTCTCATCCGTTCGTGAACCATGATGAGGCGATGAAGGGAAAGCACAACAATACTGGAAGCAGTGTTGTGAAAACAAACCAGCACCACGGGAAACCACTTCAAGCGCAAAAAACAGGCCTGAGAATGAAAGGAGGGTAGCACAATTCTTACTTCAAGAGCCACTGAAAGCTTACCTCTGTTTGCAGAGACTGACCTGCCACAAAGACGCGCAACCAGCTAAGGCCTGAGACAAGAAGGCGGGGTGCAAACAGTGGGAAGGATAGCCCAGATCGCCATGGTAATATCAGCCAGAGCCTCGCCTTGGACGGAGTGAGCATTTATTACAAAAATCAGGCCAAATCTCCCTCGCTTAAGATTATCCAGCTTGAGCCAGATACGCTCATGGGTAGCCGCGCTGGTCTGCATCTGGTAGTACCACGCTCTTCCTCTCGTCATTAAGATCATTAGATGTCATTTATTTCACCCGCATCTGGGTGGTCTCCTCCTTCCTGATTCATTTCATTCTTCACAAGGTTTTTGTAATCCAAGCATTGGGACTCAGAGGCCAATCTGGAAATTGATCCAGCATGAAGGTCCAGCCCACATTCAACTCCAATGTTAGCAAGTAAGTCCGCGACTTTATTTCCTTCCCTGCGAATGTGCTTCAGAGTGACCGCCCTGTGAGAGGATAGCCAACATTCAATAAGTTCAAGCCTTTTCGCCATTCTCCAACTATTACTCACTTTGCTTGAGGGAGTTCCTTGCAAGATTTTTGAGACCATGTTTATGATGATCTGAGAATCGCCCTCTATTATAAGCGGGAAGAATCCTTTACCTTGCGCAAGAATAAGACCTTGCCAGAGACCTTCCAATTCCGCCGAGTTATTGGTATCCCATCCCTTTGATCCTAAAAAGGATAAAAGAGGAGCACCCTTATAGTCTCTGAAAATCCCTCCAAAGCCCGAATTGCCTGGATTACCTTTCGAGGCCCCATCGAAGTTTAGCTGGTACATATGCATGGGGGGGGTAACCATTTCTCAGGTGACTGACCCACTGGAGGCCTTGTTCCTTTGATAACCTATTCTTGATTCCATTGAAGGTTCCAATTAGCCCATATGGACTGTTCTTGGGGGATAGTTGGAAGGTCCTCCTGGTACCAAGTTTTGAGAGAAATGGTTTCCTCGATATTTTGGCAAATTATTTTCCAGATATTCTCCAGCGGTGCAGAGTGATCCTTGAAGATTCTACGATTTCTTTCCTTCCATATGGCCCACATGAGAAAGCCCAGAATGAGCTTCCATAAGAAATTTAAAATCTTGCTTTGATAAGGAGTCCGATCCCAGTTGCGCACGGTGGCAATGATGTCTCCATGAATTCTTCCTTCCTTCTGGCACCAGAAACTAACCTTTTCCCAGAGCTTGCGCACAAAATGACAGGAATGCATGAGATGCTTTATGGATTCCTCCTCTTGTCTACAGCTAGGGCATATTGAGGGCCCATGAAAGTTCCTCTTCCTAAGATTGTCCCACGTGAGAATCTTGTTATGACATAAGAGCCAGAGAAAGGTGGATATTTTCAGCCAGATGGAAGGGTCCCAGACTTTCCTCCAGAGAGGATATTTCACCATATATTCCTTGATAATGAGATTATAGGCCTCTCTCGTAGTAAAGGTGCCTCTTTCTTCATATCCCCATCTAAGGATATCCTTTTCGTCAGAGAGCTGTATTCTCCTTTTCATTAATTCTGTGTCTAGAGTTTGTTGAACTTGTGGCGTTCCCTGTCTTAAGATCTAATCCATCTTGAGCCATTCCCTGTACTCTTGGGTCGATGAATTCTTCCAGAAGTTTTTAACCCTATCATATGATTGCATGTCCTGCTCCAGAAGTTGCATATGAGAAATTTGGTCCTTTAATTTGGGCATCTGCTGCCAGGAATCTTCCCAAAACCTTGTAGTGTTGCCATTCTTAACTTCCCAAAAGCTGTGCTACTGAATGAGACTTCTGTGCTGCTTGGCTGAGTTCCATATTAGGGAGCCCATGCTAACTTCTGATATTCTTATTAGTTCCTCCGTTGGGCAATTGCTTGCATACTTAGCTGTCCACAGAGAAGCCCAAGGGGTGAGAGGTGCAGTCAGCCATTTCCACCAAATCTGAGCTCCCATGACTTCATTACTGTGAGAAGGATCCCTTAATCCAATACCGCCACCGCTCTTTGGAAGACATGCAGTATCCCATTTGACAAGAGCCCATTTGCGCTTGTGACCGGTGCTGCCCCAAAGAAAAGATCTTTGGAGAAGCTTGATTTCTTTGAGAACCCATTTGGGAGCTGCAAGGATGGAGAAGAGGTATAGTGGCATAGCCTGAAGAACTGCTTTTATGAGGACTAGCCGACTCGCCATATTTAGAGATATGTGAGTCCAAGAGGAAAGACGAGCCTCTAGTTTTTCTAAGAGGACCTTCCATGAAGAATGCTTTAGGGCCAAGGCAGTCAGAGGAGCTCCTAAATATTTGGACAGAAGGTTAGCAATGGAGAATCCAAAATGCGAGCTATAGCTGCCTGAGTGATAGTAGGGGTATGGAAAAAGAATATCTGAGATTTGGATTGATTGATAGATGCTCCCGAGGCCTCCGAGAAGTCCGACAGTAGGGATTTGAGCTGACGAGCTTCCTGGACCGAAGGATGCCCAAAAAGCATGTTGTCATCAACAAATTGCTGGTGTGTGAAGGCTGAAGAGTTGTGGAAGGACAAGCCTCTGAGACGTTGGGATTGCTGAGCTAGCTTAATGCTTCGGCCTAATCCTTCTGCCATAATGACAAACAAGAATGGGGAGAGAGGGTCTCCCTGCCGAATTCCTCAAGAAGGATGAAAAGGAGAGGAGGGAATGCCATTGACCAGAACGTAAAAGAATGAGGAGGAGATGAGACTCATAACCCATCTAACCCAAGGAGGAGCAAAGCCAAAAGTAATTAGAACTTTTTTAATGTACATCCAGCTTAAGCTATCAAAAGCCTTTGAAAGATCTAATTTGAGGAGCATACCTGGCTTCTTGGAGTGCTTCAGGGAATGAATTATTTCATGAGTTAGGATGATACCATCCGTAATCTGCCGACCTTCAATGTATCCAGACTGCTCAGGCGAGATGATGAGAGGAAGCAGCAATTTGAGTCTGGAGGCAATGATTTTGGAGACTATCTTGTAGATTATATTGCACAGAGCTATAGGCCTATATTTGTCGGGAGTGCTGGGTTGATCCACCTTGGGTACCAGGGAGATGAACGTGGCATTCACTCCCGGAAAAATCCATCTTAAGGATCGCGATTCCTCAACCACCTGCCAGACTTCCATCTTGATCAAATCCCAGAAATTGTGGAAAAAGTTGGAGGTGAATCCGTCTGGGCCTGGTGCTTTTCCTGCTTTCAATTGACGAATTGCCAATTCCACCTCCTGTAAGTCTACAGGCTTGAGAAGAAGTCGATTATGCTCCTTTGAAATAATTTTAGGAATATTTCGAGTAATTTTTTCTATGGCCAACGATCAATCTACATTTGGCTCGCGATGCATTTGCTTGAAATAGTTGAGGAGTTCGCTTTCAATTTCTTCATGCGTTTCCACTTTGACTCCCTGCTCATTTTGAATGTGAGTTATGTTGTTATACATTCTGTGTTGGATGGCGGTGCTATGAATTTTTTTTGTGTTTTTCTCTCCATCTTTAAGCCATCTTATTCTTGATTTTTGCCTCCATAGCGTTTCTTCCTGCTTAGCCCTTTCTATGATTTGTGCCTTAAGAACCTTTTCCTGTTCTGACAGGTCATCTGAACGGCCTTTAACAATAATCCTTTGCTGCAAATGTTGCATTTCTAGCTCAAGGGCGCTCTGAGCCTGGAAAATATTACCAAAAGAAGTGTGATTCCAACGTTTGATTTTGCTTTTAAGATGTTTTAGCTTCTGCTGAAATTGAAACACCTTTGAACCTGTTGGATGGGAGAAATTGTTCCATTCTGAGCTGATTAAGCTGTGGAAGTTCGAATGAAACATCCAGAAAGCCTCAAAACAGAACGGTCTGCGGATCAGGTTGCCAGGACGCGTCCACTGAAGGGAGATGGGCTAGTGATCAGATCCCGAGAGAGGTAGGATGGAAGCTGCAAAGTCTCCACCAATATGAATAGCATTGTCTGAAAGTAAGAATCTATCCAAACGAGAAGCGATCTGCTGTGACCCTGCTCTCCTGTTGCTCCATGTAAATAGACCATTATTGAAAGGTAGGTCAATAAGCCAGTTATTCTGAATGAAGTCTTTTAGGGGTTTCCCTTCCTGACTCCCTCTGCTTCTGCCTCCCCTTTTTTCTTCCAGCCTAGTAATCATGTTAAAATCGCCTCTAGAGATCCATAAAGGGTGCGGCCTGTCAAGGTTGATTGCAGAGAGAGTGTTTAGGATTTCTGCTTTATGCATTGCCTCTTGGGGAAAATATACATTGGTTAAGAGCCCATGTATATTTGTCCCAATGATGTGAAAAATTGCTTGGAGGAAGTTCTTATTTGCATGGATATTGTTGAGTCTGATAGCTCGGGAATCCCATAAGATTGCAAGGCCTCCAGATGCCCCATCGGCATCCACTGCAGCATTGAGACTCCCTGGCCATACTTTTGCTGCAATTCTTTCCAGAGCATTTGAATTGCATTTGGTTTCTTGCAAGAAAAGGATTTGAGGTTTTTCTCGCATTATCATGTTTTTAAGTATTCTTCCTTTCCCTGGGCCATTAAGCCCTCTAATGTTCCATGATATTAACTTCATTGGGAAGGATTATGATCAGAGTTGTAGTACTTGGTTAGCTTGGAGTACCTGCCTGACTCCACTAGCATTTCTCCTATTCTGATTGTGCGCTGGAGGTCTGTTTTTCTTCCACGCTTTTTGATATCTTTGGTAATGAATCTTCCATCCTAGGGGCCGCCAGTCTGAATACCAAAATATTTTTGCTGTTGCGCCCGAGATAAGACCTCCTCCAGATTCTCAAGTTGTCGATCTGGAATTTTGTCAAAATCGTTTGTAGTGCATGCCTGCTCTAGGCCTAGGATGTCCAGTTCCCCAATATCTATAGCCTCTGTTTCCTCCTCCATGATATGAGAATCATTTAACTCCTCATATAATTCTTCTGCTATTCTGGAATTAGATTGTAAGTTGTCCACCTCCATTCCTTGAATATTCCATGCTGGGACCTTTTGCTTATCTGAGGAGGAGGCCCCTTTGAGCAAAGGATCTGCTTGAAGCACTTTAGAGTCTGCCTGCTTCGAATGTTTGTCCTTCATCATCTCCGTCTCTGAGGGAGCGGGAGTATCTGAGCTCGGGTCATTTTAGCAAGCTAATGCTTCAAAGATGTTGCTCGTTGAAGGCTTGGAGGAACTGGCTTGAGGCATTTTGGAATTTGAAGCCTGTTTCTTGTGGGTTTTCCTGCGATTGGCTACTTTGGTAAAGCCATCTGCCTTAGTCGAATCGGGTCCAGATGCAGGAGAAGGTTTTTGAGTTAAAGGACAGTCCCTAAATAAGTGGCCCAGGGCATGACATCTTCGGCATCTAAATGGCACATGTTCATAATCAATCAGTTGAATCCATTCAATATCATCACAGAATACACTTACTGCATCTGGGAGTGCCTGGTTGAGGTGCATGTAGACGAAGATACGAGCAAAGGAGGTATATCTGCGGACTTTTGTTTCCTCTGCGACTTTTATAAATTCACCCAAAACATTTCCAATCGCTTGTAGGGAATCTTCATCCCAATACTCCACTGGAAGTGAGTATAATCAGATCCAAACTGGAGCCCAACTAAGATCCTCCTTATCAGGGTTGAAGCACTCTACCCATCCTCTGAGATACATGTCGGCGGCGTTGAAGAAGTAAGGCCCTCCATCTAGCACCCTATTCCGATCCTCCAGGCAGTTAAAAATGGCAGTGAAGAACCCTTTTGGCCCTAGTTGCAGGGTTATATTTCCCTTTGGGTTCCATTTCGCCACTATCCAACCCCGCAGCGCCTTCTCAGTCGGCCAAAGACCTATGAACTTGCCTATCAAAGCATGGTCTCTCATATACTGTATCTGCGCATTGATTCTGTGGCTTGGAAGTTCTACCTTCGGACGCTCAGAGGCTACGGGCTTGCATGTAGCTGAGCTGACCCTGGGTTGCTTTTTGTTATCCTGTTTTGCCTGTTGTGAGTTCAGATCCGCATTGTCCTCACTCTGGTTTGTTGGCTTGTCACTTTCCTTATTCCTTTGCCGCCCGTCATCGTCTAGTGGGGGAGGCACTACGCCCTCCCCCTGAGGGGGGTCCATGGAGTTCTGAATGCTCTGGATGGGAGTGAAAAGTCGTGATGCCGTCAGTGTTTGCAGGTCTTCAGCTGTCTGTAGCAGCCTGCTGTTGCAGAGATTACCAAAACCCTAGAACACAGAGCCCGCGCTCCTGAACCGCCAATTCACCACCTAGATTTATTATCACTACCATAGAAAATTTTAGGGGCGAATGTTCGCCCTTTGGCGAAATTAAGGGGTTTTAAATTTTTAGTGGGCGAATATTTTGTATCATAGTACATTTTTACAAATCACCTCAAATAGCCCACCTTATTTTAAGGGAGAGGGTAAAAAAAGTAAATTTAGCCCTTGAAATTAGGAGTTACAACCTTCCATTCACCCATTTTCAAGAATAGATTTTATTTAAGTGAATCCATTCGCCCATTTTCAAGAATATGTTTTATTTAAGTGAATCCTATGGGCCAAATACCATATTTATAAAAGAGGTATGGTAAATTAATAAAAATATAAATAAATGAGAGGTATGGTAAATAAATAAAACATTTTTTTATATTTACTCCATAAGTCACCTTATATACATGCAAGGGTGTAAACAAATAAAAATATAAGTAAACTGGAGGTATGGTAAATAAATAAAACGTCTTTTTATACTTACTCAAAAGCTATGGTAAATAAATAAAAATATAAATAAACTAGATGTATGGTAAATAAATAAAACCTCTTTTTATATTTAGTCCATAACCCTCATTCTATTTATCAAGGCTCAAGAAAGAGGTTTTATTTAAGTGAATCCTATGGGCCAAATACCATATTTGTAAAAGAGGTATGGTAAATTAATAAAAATATAAATAAACGAGAGGTATGGTAAACAAATAAAACATTTTTTTATATTTACTCCATAAGTCATCTTATATTTAAGAACACTTAAATACTAAAAAAATGCGTTATATTTAGGTGAAACCTATGGGCAAAATACTATGGGACAAATACCATGGACTAGATTGTTATTAATACCATGCCAAAAAACATTATTAACCCTAATATTAGTATTAGTAAAAATAAAAATGGCACATGGTATTGACCCATGGTATTCACCAAAATGGCACATGGTATTGACCCATGGTATTCACCAAAATGGCACATGGTATTCACATAGAATGTAGCCTATTTAAATGGGGGAATTAAACCAGCATAGATCCATCTTTACTCTGGATCTACTAACCCCCGAGAGGTATCAAATATCATGATATGCAAACTAGCATAGAGTGAAAAAATATTTGATCCCTCTTGGGGCTTGGTAAATCAAGTGTAAAAATGGATGTTGTAATTTAATGTATGTTAAACATTTTAGCTTGGTTAAAATAAAAAATAAAATAAAAATCAACTATTAATTTTATTAATTTTTATAAATTACTAATAGTAATTTTTAAGCTCCAGGTTTATGATAACCCATGGTAATACCAAGATCTTACAAGATTTTATAATTGAGTAAAATATTCGCCATGCCTCGTGAGAGATTCGCCAAAAATTATATATACATATTATATTATTGATAAAATCGCCTTCCTTTTTTCCTATATACCATGGAGATTCGCCCATTTATTATATTTATAAATTTAGGGGGGGTTCTTAAAATTTTCCCTGATCACTACTACACCAAGGGCACTTTTAAGACAAAAGAAATCTTTTGTCTTAAAAAATCACTTTTTATTTTAGTTATTTTACATTAAAATTTAATATCAATTGAATTGTCTTAAATATAAAATTTAAGACAAAAACAATTTGAGACAAAAATATTTAAAGACAAAACTTTATATTTAAGACAAAAATAGTTTAAGACAAAAATATTTTAAGACAAAAACATTTTGAGACAAAAATATTTTAAGACAAAACTTTGTATTTAAGACAAAAATAGTTTAAGACAAAAATATTTTAAGACAAACTTTATATTTAAGACAAAAATAGATTGAGACAAAAACATTTTAAGACAAAACTTTATATTTAAGACAAAAACACAAAAATATTTTAAAACAAAACTTTATATTTAAGACAAAATTATTTTAAGACAAAACTTTATATTTAAGACAAAAATAGTTTGAGACAAAAATATTTTTAAACAAAACTTTATAAAGGAATTTAGACTTCTGTGATCCATAACATTGTTTAGATAATCTTCGGCAAAATCACATAACCAACCTTTTGTCGACGCGTTTCAAACCAACCAGTGTGGTTCATCGTCAGGACAAGTTGAAGAACAGATCCAACTTAGCCTGTTTAAATAGCTAGAGCAGAGACACCAACGGTTACCTGGCCAAAGGTTGACTTAAGGAGCAAGGTCAAATTTAGTTATATTAGGTAAGGAATAAATAAATATATCAATGATAAAATTACAATATAATAATAAATAAATCAAAAATAAATAAATATATATAAATTTAGTTAAATTAGGTGTGAGATAACTAAATTAATATATAAATATATAAATAAAGTAATAATAAATTATTTATTTATTAAATAAATATATAAATATATAAATAATAATAATTTATATTTATTTATAAAAATATAAATAATAATAATTTATATTTATTTATTTATTAAATAAAAATAAATATAAAAATGTAAATTAATAAATATAATAGCAAAGGTAAATTATTTACTTAATTTATATAAATGGTATTATTAGTGAGGTAAATAAATATAAAATCATATATAAATATATAAGTTTAGTTATATTAGGTGTGAGATAACTAAATATATAGATATATAAATAAAATAATAAATTATTTATTTATTAAATAAATATATAAATATATAAATAATAAAAATATATTTGTTTAATTATTAAATAAATAAATAAATATAAAATTATAAATTAATAATTATAATAGCAAAAGTAAATTATTTATTTAATTTATATAAATGGTATTATTAGTGAGGTAAATAAATATAAATTCATATATAACTATATAAATTTAGTTATATTAGGTGTAAGATAATTAAGCAAAAGATAGTTATATTAGATAAATAGTTAGTATTTATTCAATATTCCAATAAAATTATTAAAGTTAATTCTGTCGTTAGGTAATTACATTATTACTTATATGGTTTAAAAAGTTATAGTAGAACTAAATATAAAGGCATAAACAATTGACATCATGGAAACAAAAATTCAAATCTAATTAAATTCACGATGGAAAAAGAAGATAATGGTTGTCTTCCGTTCTTGGATGTTCTCATCTCTAAGAAGGTGGATGGTTCCTTTTCTCATCAGGTTTTTAGAAAGAAGACGCATACTGAGCAATACTTGCATGCTTCTTCGCATCATTTCCCCACTCAGAAGTTAGGGGTTCTTAGCACGCTTGCCACCCGTGCTGTAAGAATTTCGGATGAGGAGAGCCTGGAAACGGAGAAGGCTCATCTCCTAGATGTTTTTGAAAAGAATGGTTACAATAGGCACCTCGGTCAAAAAGCCTTCCTCAGGGCCAAGAAGGAGCCTTCAATCCATAGGGTTCCTAAAGATCATATCATGGGTGTGAACCTTCCTTACATCCAGGGGACCACGGACAGGATTGCAAGGATTCTAAAGAAGTACGATGTGACCGCAACTTTTAGACCTCTCAAAGGTACGATGTCAATTGTTTATGCCTTTATATTTAGTTCTACTATAACTTTTTAAACCATATAAGTAATAATGTAATTACCTAACGACAGAATTAACTTTAATAATTTTATTGGAATATTGAATAAATACTAACTATTTATCTAATATAACTATCTTTTGCTTAATTATCTTACACCTAATATAACTAAATTTATATAGTTATATATGAATTTATATTTATTTACCTCACTAATAATACCATTTATATAAATTAAATAAATAATTTACTTTTGCTATTATAATTATTAATTATTAATTTTATATTTATTTATTTATTTAATAATTAAACAAATATATTTTTATTATTTATATATTTATATATTTATTTAATAAATAAATAATTTATTATTTTATTTATATATCTATATATTTAGTTATCTCACACCTAATATAACTAAACTTATATATTTATATATGATTTTATATTTATTTACCTCACTAATAATACCATTTATATAAATTAAGTAAATAATTTACCTTTGCTATTATATTTATTAATTTACATTTTTATATTTATTTTTATTTAATAAATAAATAAATATAAATTATTATTATTTATATTTTTATAAATAAATATAAATTATTATTATTTATATATTTATATATTTATTTAATAAATAAATAATTTATTATTACTTTATTTATATATTAATTTAGTTATCTCACACCTAATTTAACTAAATTTATATATATTTATTTATTTTTGATTTATTTATTATTATATTGTAATTTTATCATTGATATATTTATTTATTCCTTACCTAATATAACTAAATTTGACCTTGCTCCTTAAGTCAACCTTTGGCCAGGTAACCGTTGGTGTCTCTGCTCTAGCTATTTAAACAGGCTAAGCTGGATCTGTTCTTCAACTTGTCCTGACGATGAACCACACTGGTTGGTTTGAAACGCGTCGACAAAAGATTGGTTATGTGATTTTGCCGAAGATTATCTAAACAAAACTTTATATTTAAGAAAATTACCACTTAAGACGAAACCCATTTAAGACAATTAACAATTAAGACAAAAACATATCAATTTAAGAATTGACTATGAGGATACCTTTTCTCCTGTAGCAAGGTACTCATCTATTAGATCAATTCTTGCTCTGGCTATGCAAATGGGGTGGAAGATCCACCACATGGATGTAAAAACAACATTTCTTAATAGGGTTATTGAGGAGGAGGTGTACATCGAGCAACCAGAAGATGTTGAGACATTTGAATGAGAGTCTCATGTGTTTAGACTCAAGCGAGCGTTGTATGGTTTCAAACAAGCACCCCGTGCTTGGTACACGAGGATCGATAGTTATCTCACCGGTTTGGGCTTCACCAAAATTGAAGCGGATGCAAACCTTAATCACATCTTGGTAGAAGGTAAATTTCTTATTATTGTCTTATATGTTGTTGATTTGATTTTAACTAATGATGAGCAGCTGATCATATCTTGCAAGGAGGACCTTGCAAGGTTATTTGAAATGCAGGACATGGGTCTCATGTAGTACTTCCTCTGGTTGGAAGTATGGGAAGACTACAGGGAATTGTTTGTCTCTCAAGGCAAGTATGCAAATGAGATACTACAAAGATTATGCATGGAGAGATGTAAACCCATGGAGACACCTCTAGCAAACAACTGGAGGAAGGAGGATGTCACTTCAAGTGAAGAAGTGGATGCTACCATTTATCAACAACTAGTGGGCTCACTCATGTATCTTGTGAACACATGACCATATATGTGCTATGTAGTAAACCAACTAAGCCAAGTTATAGTTAGGCCAACCAAATTATTTTGGAAGGCAGTTAAGCATGTTTTACGGTACCTCAGAGGCACTATCCAGTTTGGACTATGGTATAGACAGGCAAAGGGAGTGAAGTTGTGTGGCTTCATAGATGCAGATTGGGCACGAAGTCCATCAGACCGAAAGAGTACATCAGGTGGAATTTTCAGTGTTGGGTTTGCAGTTGTTTTTTTGTACAACATGAAGCAAAGATATGTGGTGCTCAGCTCGACAGAAGTAGAATACATGGCTACAAGTCAAGCAACATGTGAGGCGATATGGATGAGAAAGATACTTGTTGGATTGTTTGGTCAGATGATGGATCCAACTGTGATCTACTGTGATAATCAGAGTTGCATCAAACTCTCTGAGAATCATGTATTTCATGATTAATCCAAGCATATAGATATATGGTATCACCAGATACAAGACTATGTGCAAAGGGATATAATGTTGCTACACTACATTCTGATAGAGGAACAAGATGCTGACATTTTGAAAAAATATTTGTCAAGAGGGAAGTTCGAGTTCCACATGTGCAGGATAGGGGTGTAGGAATTTACAGGGTAAGTTCCTCAGAAAGAATACCAAAAGGACACCGCTCACAACCAGATCTCAAATCAATACACCAGTATTTTTGACGTGGTTAAAACCCTCAGAGTGCAAGGAGGGAAACAGTCCACGGCCTGTCCCAACGTGGGTACAGACAATTTATTAATCAAATAATGAAAATTTACATAAGCTTCTCTCATGCACGGATTACCCGAACAATGACCCTCCATGCGCTTTAAATAGAACTCATGGATCAATCGGGTGTCAAGCCACGGATCAAGTGTCGATAATACCGAGGTGAGAGTGAACCGTCGGATCACTACATATCGTGACCGTCGGATTGTAAGTTACAATATGTACAACGGTAAAGAAACACACTTTACCTAACTCTATACCTAACTCTAAACTAGACCAAGTTGAACTTAACTATATCCTATGTGTCGGAATATCCTAACAAGGGGTGGTTGATAATCCCTTTCTTGCTGAGAGGGAGTGTTGAAAAATGGAGCAAGAAATTCTCAATTTGATTTTGCCTTGATTAAATTGATAAAATTTGAATTTCCACATCAATAGACAACTTGGATGTAGTTAACTTGTGTGACATGGCTTGTGATTTCCACATCAATAGACAACTTGGATGTAGTTAATTTGTGTGACATGGCTTGTGTCACCCGATTTACTCAGTAAATTTGAGTTGGAGGAGATAGAGTTTAGTTAAGCATGTGGGATTGCTAATTTGTAGCAACCAAAGTCAGTTATCTCAAGTTGTTTTCAGTTAAACTAGTTCCAACTATTGGAGGATCTAGTGGAAGGTCAGTTGTGCAGTGGGACTTCAGTGGCGAGACACATGTGGATGGTGACTGCAAAGTGAGTTGTGAATTGATGAATCCAACAATAGACCTTGTTGATGATGGTGAAGCTTCCAATAAAGAAGTGAATAACATGTGTGATTTAGTTGGTATGATTGTAGTTGATGATGACCTCTTTGCATCAGAGTTCGAGGCATTTAAGTTTGAGAATAGATTCAAAAGATGATATTATTGGTATTGACTGCACCTTATTTGGAGATATCATTTGTATTGTAGGGGTTGGTACCTTTCCATTGGATGTGGTTGGTGATGTTAATAATACTCAACGTCTAGTAAAGATTCATACTAACTCTAACAAGCCTATGGATGCTTGTTTACAAAGGGATACCCCTCTCGACTTAGCTCATTAGATTCTTTGCTTGTTCATGCTATTTGTTGTTCTCAAACTTCCTTCTCTAACAGTTTGAGACTATTTGCTTCATTTATTTTACATGGCCTAGTGAAATAAGAAGAATGGAGCTTGTCTCCACAACTTTTCCATTTCGCTAAGTTACAAATAAAAAGAGTCCAATTCTATAGCCAGTAGACTAATAGCCTCTTGATACACCTTTGGTGAGCTATGCATAGCTCTCACCTATCACTGTAGCTCAATGAAATGGCATCTAATAGCTCTAGTGGGAAAGAGTTCAATTTTATGCCCAAGACACTAGTAGAAATGGAGTAGTTGTGAAGGCAACGATCTCCATTGGGGATTTCCATTTTTATTACAACAGACAAGAAGAATCTTGGTGTTGGAGGAAGAGATAAAAGATCTCTACCAAAAACATAATATCATCGCTCTCCTGGTGCCATTATTTTTTGTTAACTCATTCGAATGCAGGTAATGTATAAGGATTCATTAGTGTATATGAATTTTTCTCTCTTTCCAATAGAAAAATAGGTTCATCCTAGTATTAATATATAAAATGAGGTTCATTAATATGTATGGTTCAATTTTGTTTGATGATCCTATTTCTCCAAAGGATATATATATATATATATATATATATATATATATATATATATATATATATATATATATATAATTTTGTTTGGTTTAAGATATGGTGATACCTTTAAATATGAGGTAATTTTGGGTAAAATTAGAAGTGGAACAACAAGTTGGGGTTTGAATTTCCTTTGTAGTAGTAGGCTACTTGAATTTTCCATCGAAATGTTTTGTTGTGGCCCAACATAGAATAATCTTTGGATGGAAAGGTTTGTTATGGGTGGTATGTTTTTTATCCCTTCAATTCATTATATTCTTTGTTTGTTCATGGTATTTGTTGTTCTCAACTTTCCTTTTCCAAGGGATTGATACTATTTTCTTTATTCATTTGTCATGGCCCAGTGAAAGAAGAATAATGTGGCTTGTCTCCACAACTCTTCCATTTCTCTAAGTTACAAATAAAAACATTCCAATTCTATAGACAAGAGACTAATATCCTCTTGATACACCTTTAGTGAGCTATGCATGAAGACCTTGGATGAGGGTATAACTACAATCTAGGTTTTTGAACTCAAGAGTTGGTTCTTACACATTTAAAATCTATCCCTTTTCCCATTTGATCATTTTTTTCATACTGATGTTTTCTAGATCATTTGATTAAAATTTGTAAGTATATCTAAATGTATTCATGATTTGGTAGGCATATTTTGATGTAAATGAAGCTTCTATATCTTCAAGAAAGACCTTTCCTAGAGTGGACAATGAGGTAGTGCAAAAATTTATATGTTGACAAATGCTCTATTCCTAGTGTTTGGCTTATTATCTTCAATTTATTGGTTATATCATTGTTTCCACTTCTTGCATCTTAAATTACTTTGTTCACATTTTATGCTCATGTTTCTTGGGCTATATTGATCTCATTTTTTGGTTTTGCTCCAGATATATTAGTGAATTGTTGTCACTATCTTTTAAATCAATGGTTGCAAATTCTTCACTGGCATCATAAAGCGGAGGCAAATAGATGCAACTATTTGAGTGCCATGGTTATATTGTTCACCATTGTATAAGCACTTGAAATATCCTAAAACAACCCCATTATAGTTGGAACCAGATTCCAACAATCTAGCTATATTAGCATGATCAACAAGATCTAATGTTTCATGACGAGAATAAATTAACAGTGCCATATTTGGGGATCTCATGTAGTCACTCTCATTCATGGATGATGTAGTGTAAGTCCGTTGGGATCTCATGTAGTCACTCTCATTCATGGATGATGTAGTGTAAGTCGGTTAGCCTTCAACTGGGTTGAAGTTGTTGTAGCCATGCAATGTTCTTGAAACTGGGAGTTCTTGAAACTGTAGATCATTGTGCCATTGTAATATATATTGCAAATTATGGTTCTTACATTTTTTGTTTCTAGAGATGGTTAAAATTCTTGAATTTTTAGTAGCTTACTCTCATTGCTGAGAGATGCATATTCTTCGAACAAGAACTATGGAAAATTAATATGTACTTTGGAAGCCTCAATATTATTTGAGATTATCTCACCCTTAACAAGCTCTTTCTTTATCCAAGAGTTCTAGTAATTTTAAATATCATTATCTATTCTTCTAGGTGGATGGAATGCTATGTATGCCCACCTGCACATATTTAATCCATTAAAATATATCTTAATGTCAATCCTTTAATGCACCACCAAGAACTAATAAATCGATGAAACTTAAACCAACCTGTTTCTAAAAATGGTATGCAGATGAATGATAATCTTTTATTCATTTGGACTAAAACTACCTCACTTGATATCAACTCTCAAGTAGTTGATCCATCACAATCTGTAGCTCTTTCCACAATGAACATTGAAGACCTGCCATGAAAGTAAATATGAATCGATGCACAATAATACTAAAAAAAACCATAGTTTTAGTTGTTGTTAGGCATGTTATTTTTGGGTAAGGAGGGTTTATAGCAATAGGAATTGTTGGTCCCACATTTGTTCAGCCAAGATTTGTGCAAGGATGGAGTTTTGGGAGTCTCTCGATTTATTGGAGATTTGACAAAGACCCATGGCCTTACCTTCTCCACATTGGAGGAACCCTTGGAGTGGACTCAGCATGGAGAGCCTTGAAAAACTATTTTCCCCACTAGACTCACTATGTAGAGCCCCAAAATTATATTTTCCGAGCTATTGATGTGATAATCAATTTAAAAAAACTTTATAGGTTGCATTCAATGATTATGTTCTTAAACCCCATGACAGGAGAATAATAGTGTTCAAAGCTGATGAGTGAAGCCTAGTAAATGCCATATGGTCATAGCTAGATCCTTCGAAGGAGAGTCTCAAAACTGACCCTATCTTTGTGACTCATCATTCTCACTCATGGTTGAGGTTGCATCCACACTTATGTTGAACAGGTTATTGAAAAGGATCTATTAGATTTTCCACAACATCAAACAAACAAAGCATGTTGAAAAATAGCAACAAATTATGCAAGTGGGATAGAGAAAGCGTTAAAGAGTTGCCGCATGTAACATCCCTCACTAGGGATTCCTCAAAAACCCTCAGGAACACTAGAGATTTTTTTTTAAATAACATCTTTAGAGTGCACTCAAAACACACTACCTCTAGACAAGAAATAACATCAACCATATATATAAGTAATTACAAAATTCAAAATATTTCAACAGAGCAAGAAATTCATTGAGAGTTTGTTAATTCATTATAGTTCATAGTCTCTCTTTAGAGTTTGGAATTTAATCTATGAGACATGAAGATGGGAGTATTTTTATTATTAGTCCTTGTCATCTATGACATGGGACTATAGTAATCGATTGTATTAGTTAGCATTAGTACTTGTGCATATTAATCCAAAGCTTTTATGAACTTTACCATGTTCATAAAATGACCATTGTTCTCAACCATTAAATTTATCAATTTAACTTTGAGGACCAATAAGATATTTGATGGTCATATTTGGCCTCTGCACAAGGAAGACAAACCATATCATTGATATTATTCATACAATATCTTTGTTCCATGCATTTATTTGATTCATATTTCCAAGATTTGAAACTAATGCTAACATTAGTTTATAAACATTAAATGTTACCTATAACCATGGAAACATTGAAGAGGGCTAGATGGATGTGTGCATGTTGGTGTGGTGTATAAGGAACGAGACACTTGTTAGTCTTCTTATTCTTCTCCTAAGAAAAATCAGCGGCTACCTTCAGATTTAGTTGTAGCTCTAGACTTCTTAGTAGGGTGCACAACCTCTCCTCTACTTTAGCTTGACAACCCAACTTCAACTCTAAATGCTTTAGCTTGAAAACCCAAATTCAAATCCAAGGAAACTGATTTTATCTTTGACAATGGAGTTGTGGTTAGCACTAGTGCCAGTGGGATTTAAGACTCGTCCAAGCTACCTAACATTTGCATTTGAGCTTTGGTCAGTGCATATCACATAAACTGCAAACATTCGAGGGAAGATGACGTCCAAAACCATGATTGGTAGAAATTTCATTTGGAAGTATGCAATGTTTATTTTTGTGTAGCTTGGGAGGTACTCCAAGCCCTAGTGTTCGAGTGTTGAAGGTCAAAGTGCCACAAATAGGCTTGGGGGCTTGGAACCCAAGTATGGGGTTTTCCACCCATCGATGTTTGGGCCAAAACCATGAATTGTTTTCGACATGTGATGGATAAGGATGATAGTTCTCATCAAGATGATTCTAACACAATGAGAATCATCTCATTCTGAGTTGTCATTGAGGAGAAACGAATTTATGAAGTTGACAAGTAATTATTGGTTTTCAATTCATGTAGGATTGAAGTAAATTTTTTCCAATAGATGTGTCTCTTCACTAATTTGTGGAGCCCCTCATTTGGATATAAAGAGAGGGTGATTTGATGTGTTTTATATCATCCATTGTGCAACATCTTCTCAAGGAAAAGGAGCTCTGAAATTGGGATGCAAGAAGAGGCCTAGACAACGTGAAAGAGGTCAAGCCATAGCCACAGCAAGAGAGGCACACCATAGGGAGGCCGAGGATTGTTTTTGCGTTGGAAGAGGGGTTCGAGTTTGCTATGATAAGGGCTGAGGAGGCTGGCTGTTAGACCGAGTTCCTTGAGGGCAATAACACTGTTGTTTGGAGTGTGTTTGGGCACCATTTTGAGGACTGTCTCACTATTGGAGGGTTGTTGTGTTAGGCTGCATGCCATAGCACACAACTGGGCTTGTTTAAGGGTTGTCAAGGGTTTACATATGCCCTAAAGAAGCAGTGTGGTTGAGGAGGAGTCCTCTTAAGGTGTGTCGCAACCATTTAAGGGCCTGTTTGATGACTATTGGGAGGATTTAGGGCTGTAGAAAGTGCCCTAAACAGGTGTCATGAACAACAAGATGAAAACATTATTACAACAATGTTTTTGGAGGGGTGTTGGGTCAAAGAATTTGACCAGTGCTTGGATCAGTTTGATGGGAAGTTGTAGGAGACCCTAGGATCTGTTTGGAGGAGCCCACGTGGACTGTTGGGAAGCCTACCAAGCAACCAAGGTGACAACAAGCACATCAAATGAGAGGCAAGAGGATAGTAGCAAGGAGAGTTGCAAATGTTTCCTTGATGAAAGTTGGATAGATGTCCTAGGTGAGGACATGATTGGTGCCCAGATTTGTGCAATATCTCCTCTATTGCAGAAGCAAAGGGTGGATTAGTGAAGTTTGTTGGTAGCCATGTGTAAGGGTATCCTGGGTGTGGGGATGCCCTAGCTAGGTGCAGATGCTACATCATGGACTTGGTCACTCGTGGTCTGTTGGAGGGAAGCGTGAGAGTGGACCAAGTGTGGACAAGATTGGGCACTTATGGTCTGCTGGAGGAGAGCGTGATAGTGTCCAAGTTAGGGCCCGATGAGAAACACCTTGATGGAAAAAGGTAGTTGCGAGAGAGGCAATTGTTGAGCTCAAGGGTTTACAAACCATAGGAGAAATTATGGAGCCCAACACCTTGAGTGATATATTACCGACCATCCTTCTATATTAATGAGTTTAGTTTATGGTCCTTTAACTCTTTATCATTAGCTTTATCGATAATCCTTTCAAAATATAAATCATTGTTTGACTTTTTCATTTTTCTATGTAACCTATCCTCTCTTAAACACACCCAACCCGAGACCCATACCTAATGCTCAAAATCCCCTAATGATGCCAATGTCCCTACTTGAAGGTTAAAGATCCCTTAAATATGTCATCTACCACGTCACCTATGGTTCTTTATCATAGCATTTTTTTCATGGTTTTTCTAGTCCTAAAATTTCGAGGCCATTTTGAGGCACTAAAAAATATTTTTTTGGTCATTTGGGGGCCTGGGTGTTTCCATGACATTACATAGTCATAGCTAAAAGTTGTAATCCTTATATAGTTCTTTCCAATGAGCTACTATGAGCCTAAAATAGATATCGTATGTGAACCCTGCACCCCTAGGAAGTTGGTGCACTAGATAACCATCTCAAGGCCCTCAAACAATTTAGTGATTAATATTGTGGGTTATGGTATTGAAAATTTAGGTTTTATTCTTTATGTTAAAGGGCATTCTTTTCCCCCTAGTAACAAGTTTTGGAAATAATCATAACCTACATCTCTCTCTTTAGATATAGGGTACCACTATCCTAGCTAGTTAGTGTTCTATAACATTATGTTATTTTATTTATCATAGTAATATGGTTTTTACAATATTATTGCTCTTTATACTAAATTTCTCTCTATGTGTTCCATTTCCTTTCCTACCTTTCATTTTGTTCTTTGTACAACCCAAATAAGGTGTGCCAAAATTGAGCATACTTAGCCTAGGATATGCCTCTCTAACTTCTTATTAATATTTGGCTTTAAACATGTAATTCATATGCATTTACAATTTTTAACCAAGCGTTCCAAACATGCACATTACACAATTCTAGACACAATGATTTTCCTACACTTATGTGACAACAACCATGTCTAATGCATAATCCCAAAAGTTATAATAGACAAATTGTTGTTAGAATAGCCTTGGGCGACAAACCATCCCAAAATTTACAATGATAACATATGCAAGGACACTCAACCACAAGCATGCCATAATATCTATTCAATACACCTTTGATATACATCTGCCCTTGTACCAAAGTAATTAATAGATTTAACTACACCCAAGGTGTGGATCTTATACAATAATCTGAGAGAAATCTTCATGCAACCCTTCATCACCTTGCTACAACCTATGGTGTGCACTACTCTGTGGCACATTGCAGAGCATTCGATAAACTAACTAAACTGTGGAATCCTTCTCCTAGTTATGGGATTAAGCCTCGAGTTTGAATTTCCCTTAATATGCATCCCCTCAGACTTTGGATCTAGCTCAGGGTAATCAGTTGCAAGAAAGATTGCAATGTGGTTGGCTTACAATTGGGTGGAGAGTTGAAGTCCTTTCTTCATTTTCCAGTCATCATTAAACACATAGATAAGTGTACATTTCTTATGTGTATTTCCTTATGGAGTGTGATGAATCTTGTTACATTGTGAATGGTGCAAGATCTTATGTGTTTGTAAATGTAAATGAATGTCTGAGTTTTGACACTCACTGTATCTTCATGATTAGAACGGTGTAATGTATGCACATGAATTTTAAAGTGTCCCTAGAATATGTTATTCATTATTATGTGCATGGTGAATGTGAAATTATGTGTTCATATTCAGTCAGTTAATTTCCAAATTTATCGGTATAATTAGTTTAACTAATCCCTACGCTAGTTATTTTGTAGCTAGAGGTGTGTCCTAGGCTTGTTTTTTTCCATGTAAAATCTTTGAAGTATTCAGAGGTATACTTCCCCTGACTCACAAACATCTCACCATCACACTGTCATCCTTCCAGCCCAAGGAAGTAATGTATCAATCCCATTTCCTTCATATCAAATTATCTTGCAAGGTCCTCCTTGTGTGTAAGTACTATGAGATGTGTGTGATCATTACAATGATGGGTGCACCTATTGGGCTAGTAGTTATATTGAATGCAAGAATGCAAGAATTCTAACCTATTTAAAAGGGGAAATTGATGAGAAAATTTGAGGTGATGAACTCATAGAAAATTACATATATTTACATTTAAGGATTGTTTATTATAAACCTGGAAGGCATTGCACACTTAGCTTATCAAAACAAGACATAGAATAGTCATTGACCAAACCAATAAGTACCCAATGTAGAATGCAACCAAACTGAAAGCAAGTACAAGGGATGATACTTCCCAAGGATCAAACATAAAATTCTTCTTCTCCAACAAGTCCTTATTAAGTACCTTTTGAATTTGAAATCCATTGCAGGTGGTTGTCGAATTCGTCAACTAGTAATTAAGGAGAACATTAAGAGTATCTAGCATATCCATTGGTTCTCGTAGTTTATTATTTACCTCTTTAGACGTGGAAATTCCTACTCAAGTATAGAGGATAACTCATATGTCTTTTGTTTCTTATTTTTCTATTATGATTGCTCTACTTATTCTCTCATTTGGACATTTTCAGCAACAAGTTGATGAACTAGTTGTTGCATTGAGTCCAATCAGTCCTCTCTTTCGCTTAGGCAAGCTCGTTGTAGTTTATCCATAACTAAACTTATGCAATTAGTCTAGACAACTTCATTTTCTTTATTTTTTCATAGCATGATAATATTCTTCCTCATTCTCTTCCACTTAATAGAAGTTTCTCTAGAGACAACATGAAATAGTTGAAATATGTAAATATCCAATACATCTTTCGGATCATATGATATGTTAGCCTCCTGTTGCAACAGGGTATCATCTTTCATGATTGACATTTTTACATGCCAAATATGTCATCTTTCATGCGACAAGGTTCCATATTTCCAGACAGAGACCAAAGAAGAAGATAAGAAATATGCTAGTCCAAATGCCACTGCTGTTTCCAATTTTGATGAGTTGTCCCAGTTTTGAAGAATTTTCTTTTAAGGGAGGTCCAAACAGTCTAATCTTGGTCTCCCTAGGTTTCAATTTCTTGTTTTAGAATATAGAGAATAATATCTGACCAAACAGTTTAATCTTGGCAGATTTTGTAGATAGGTAGAGAATTAAAGGGACCCAACTGTTTAATCTGGGTCCTTGGCAGAAATAAGTGTAGATTCAGATAGGAAATCAGAAAAAAGAAAAAGAAAAATTGTAAATATGGTTCTGCAAGTCTAAGTGCACCCACCAAAAAGAAGAAAAAATGTTAGGGAAGTAGACTGGGTAGGTAGCTGTGAGGTTGCAGAATGATGATTTATAATCAATTTTGTGTTACAAAGTGCTTTATTTTTTCAGATCACAGTGCAGGCAGTTTTCATTCAAGGGAAATCAAAGCTGGACATCACTAACTCCCCTTTCCTCTTATTCTCCAAGTCACTTACTAATTTCCCAAAGAGGTCAAGATCTGCTTGATTCCTCTTAGTTCCATCATTCTCCGTATCAGTTTTCCTTGGTGAAGATCTGCTTCACTCAAGGATTTCATTTCTTTTCAGATTCTTTCCCCAAAATTAGCCTAAGGTCTCTAACTTTAGCGCCTGCTTATCATCTCCATATTAACCACTAACTTTAGTATATAACTCCCTATCAGTTTTCCCCTTCCCCTACTAAAACTATGTATATATAACTCCCCTATGTAAATATCCCCTCCCTGGCAATATAGCCATATTTTTATAAGTTCAGGAAAAAATAGTCTATCTGAGGCTGTTTTTAGCCCATCCGAGTCAAAACAGGGATTAATCTGACACCTGGCCAGATTAATAACCTCTTCCCTAGCCCTAAAACCCTAAAAAAACCCTCTGTTCCGTTCCTAACCCAAAGTTTGTACATAAAATATTAACCCGCCCATGTAAAAACCCATAAACCCACCATTCCCTAAGTTATTAACCCACCGCGCGCTTTATTAAATTCGGAATATTCGGCGCATATTCCCCGCTCGTATACCCCCGCCGCTTCACAGTCGCCGCCAGCCGTCTGATTGTCCGCCCCGCAGATCAACGGCTGGCGGGCCGTCCCATCCCCGAACCGCCCGAAGGTTAGCGTCCGGGAGATGGGCGGTATTCCCGCCGTACCTCCCGCCACGCGTCGCCTTCTGGACTGTGGCGGAGCCCCTCCCTCCGAAACCGCCCAGGCGCAAAGGCGGTGCGCCACAAAACCGCTTACCGCCATTGCCCGGTGACGTCACCTGCCTACGTCACCCCCTGCCCAGTCACCAACACGTCATCCGCCTGCGTGGCCTCCTGCCACTATACCGCCCAGTCACCCTGCCACCGTGTCCTGCCAGCGTGTCCCTGCCGTACCGCTGACGTCACCTCCGTACATGATGACATCACCCTGCCACGTCATCATGCTGACGTCATCGCTGACGTCACCCGCCGTACAAGGTCCCACCTGCTGACGTCATCAGCACTTTTTGGCGCGAAGGAGCAAAAATCGCACTTCGGAGCCCTGGAATCAAATTCTGAGGCAGTTTTTGATGAGCTGGATTTTTTAGGCCGAAATGGGGAATATTCAGGGAATCTTTTCATCATTCAGCCCCCAGGAGGCCCGAAAGGCGCAAAAATGACCCGTTTCTTCACAGAGCAGTCAGAAAGGCCCCGAGGACAGTTTGAAGAAGACAACGAGCCGAACAACGGCCATTAAATGCTGATTTAACACACAACACGTCACAACAGTAGCCTAGATTTTTTCAAAGAGTATCAGAGGAAGAAAAGAGCCAGAGAGTATCAGCCGAAGATTTTTTAGGGGCTTGAGGCACCTGTACATTAATGAGCCCCCAGCAAAGTCAAATCAATTAGCAGAAGCCCATCCCTGCTCTCAAATCACAGTTAAGGCATTCAAGGCCACCAGACAGCAGAGATACAGGAACCCATACACATTTATTTCAGAAATCACAGCACGAAGCCACCGAGGACACCATCATTCACTTCAATTTTGATACGGCCGCCCTCAGCGCAGCCCGAGTTATTTTTATGCATTCATTGCTGATAGAGTTAGGTCAATAAATCATTTTTTATGACCTGATTAGGTCAAGTTGTAATAAAAGTAGTAGATAGAGAGTTTTGCCCTATAAATACCGCCCTCTACATTGTTTCAAGGGTTGGTCAATTGAGAATTTTCGCTAGAGACTCGCACTGTATGCTTGATTCTATTTCTATAATCAAAGATTGCAGAAAGTTCAATGAATGGACTGTTTTATGTGCTGCTAATGTATTTCTGGAGACTAAAGATGGAATTCTTGTGCTGAAACGTGGAACAATAAGTGCTTCTTACCTTTGTTTATTGTTTACCACTATCTAAATAGCAGAAAGAAAGAATAGCTTAGAATTTGTTTACAGCACTCTATGCTCAATTTCTGCTGTTTTTTTATGTTTTCATCTGAATGAATTGGTAATGAATATGAATTCCTTCTGGCTCATGTTTACCCCAATTCACCTCTATTAGCCAATTACCTAGGGATTCTTTACTGCCCCTAGGTAGCGCTCTGTTACTTCCCTTTGTTAGGTTGATTGAGAGATTCTTAACTGCCTCTCTTCGCTTAGCATTCATTCCATCCATTAAATCCTAAAAAGTTGTTTCAGTTGCAGCTACCCTGCTCCATCTGTCTGTCCTGCGACCAAAGAAACACATCTGCAGTCCTCCTCCTTGACTCCACGCCCAATGGTTTGAAACACTCATGTCATACCTGCCTCTTTACTTGAAAACTTCAATTTTCTAGCCAAAACAAACAAAACCCCTTGAACTAACTAGCTAGCCTAAAATCCAATATCAAACTGTTGACACCTAATCCTCTGAGATTGGGTGAATGTGGAATGTGAACAGTCATCAAGAAGATGAACTGATCAGTCACATTCATGTATATAACAATAGCTACCTAATGAAATAAATGAATCAGTTTTTCTGCCAAGTCTGGAGTTACTCCTGGCCTGACATGGTATCAGAGCTCCTAGGTTCTAAAAATAGATGTAACTCCTCTGTCTGCCATATCCCCTCTGTCCTGCCATATCCCCTCTACCATATTCCTTTCTAGCGCTGCCTCTATTCATAACGCATCTGTCCATATTCAAAAAAAAAAAACTGATGCCATCTTCTCTCTGCCATCCGCTCAGCTTGTCGGATTTCTTGTTCTGGCTCAAACGTTTTTGCAGTCCGAAAGTTCTCTTCTATGTTAACGCTCTATGCACCCTAACGTTCTATGTGACATGATTTTCTACTACATTATCTCTCTCTGTCCTCTCTGCCAACGCTCTAGTGCTCTGGCATCGTTTTTTGGTTCATGAAACGCACTGCAAACTCACTTACTATACCTCATTACTGAACGTTGTTTTGACATTATTGAAACGCTGTGCTGCTCTTTTCATTCCATCTCAAACGTAAACGCTGTGCTACCCTTTTTCAATCCATTGAAACGCTGTAGGATAATTTGTGGCAGCGATATTTAGCCTGCTCTCAATTGCAGTCATCTCCTCAAGTGCCACCGAATCTTCTCCAATCTGCTGCAGCTCGGGCATCAGGGATTTACCGAAGGGATTGATTCCTTACCAACACGATATGAATTACCAAGAATGGCAACGACTTACTACCTGGAATGGCAACGACTAAACCAGGCCCGAGGTCGATGATACTAGTTCTGTCCGACATTCAATACAAGCAAACTGCTGCTACCGAATTGCGTGTTTTGAAGTTTGTCCTCCATTATGTTATAGTTAAAATTCCTTTAATGACAATATATTAATTCTGTGCAAAATATTCGATGCATATAGTTATATGCAAGAGAGGATGCATTAAATGTTAACGTTCACTGATTCGGCCGTCAGGCTTTGGAGGCTGTGGGGTCTAAACTCAAACGATATGTTATTTTGTCACCAAACGAACCTTAATCCATGGTCTGACATGGTATGAGAAAGATATGGAGTCTCTTACAGTTTAAAATTGTGGAGTCGGCGATTGGGAAGACCACTGAGATATTTGAGCACCACAGATCTTTTGTTGAATTTTAAACTCGTGTGAAAAGATTGAGCATCCCATGCTGTTTACTGCTGCGCATGCATGGAATGATTTTTATTGGTAGCTGTGTACATTTTTGAAAGTCATTTTCTGTCTATGTATTGAAGTTGTGATGACAGTGATTCAACAGGTATATGAAAATCTTATGTTAGAAATTTTAGTGGATGATAATACCCTTTGAGAATGCCCTTTTGAGTACATTACTACTGTATATTGGCAGAAATTTTTTTTATTAGCAGAAGTTTTTTTTTACAGAATGCATTCAATCATCTCTATGGTAGGAATAGTTCTCACTGGCAAGGAGAACTATCCTGAATGGTCCCGGATGATAAAACACACCCTCATCTTCAATGAGTTGTGGAAAGGAGTGTGTGTCGGAGAAGGAGACAATAACCCAGTACAGCCTACATCAGACAAACAGCTCGTCATTTGGGATAACAAGAACAACAAAGCATATGCATTAATCGCAGCATCTGTAAATGAAGAAGTAAGTCGCCATATTTCATCATATTCAACTGCCTTTGAAGCTTACAAAAGCTCAAAGAACTCTATGACTCACATTCTGCACTTGAAGTTGTTCAGCTCATGATTAAACTCTTCACTCTTGAACTGAAAAATAATGATCCTCTTGCTCTTGCATCTGAAGTAAAATCCATAATGCATGATATCAAATCCACTAAGGTTGAGCTGGATATCCCTCTTATTGCTTTTCTCAAGGCACTCTATCCTACTTACTCCAATTATCTTGAGTCTTTACAAGCAAATGGAAATCTTAAAGATATAACCTTTGACTCTCTTGTGAAAAAGTTTGCTGAAAGAGAGAAAGCCTTTGGAAAGAAGATAGTCCCTGAATCTTCTGAAGAGACTGTTTGCCTTGCTCATAAAGAAAAGCATCCTTCTCAAGATTCTACAAGAGGAAGAGGTGGACGAAGAGGAAGAGGAAGATACTTCAGAGGCAGGGGGGGGCAGACATTCTCAAGCAGAAAAAGCAGATCTGCATTGCATTCGCTGCAAACGAAATGGATCACATGATGCTTCTACATGTAAGCTACCATGGGACAAAATTGAGCAAAAAAGAAACCAGCAGAAAGGTAAAACTGATGATACAGACAAAGGTAAAGCACCTGAATCCGCTCACTATATTGAGGCACAATGTAAGATTGGAGTAAATGAAGATTTGTTTAATGCTTCACTTGCTTCTTCGAAAAATGATTGGTTGCTTGATTCAGGAGCAACCTGTCATATGACTCATAGGAAAGATTTTTTTGAAGATTTCACTGACAATGTTGATGGGGCAGTATACTTTGCAGATCAGTCAAAAATCAAGCCATTAGGGCTTGGTACAATCAGGCTTAAACTGCCCGGTCTTCCAGACTTTCTTCTGGATCATGTTCTATATCTCCCACAGCTCAAGAGAAACTTGCTGTTCTTGGTCCACATCCGCCAGCAAGGTCACTCCATTCATATGTTTGATGGCAAGCTTGAGGTAAGAAAAGCATTTGACCACTCACTTGTCATGAGGGGAATAGAAGAAGAAAGGCTTCTCAAACTGCAAGGAACCTCTGCTCATGCACAAAATTTCTCATATATTTCTCATCATGAAGAAGGTACACTTCCATCAAGTTTATTATGGCATGCTAGATTTGGACATTTAAACTATGACAGTCTCCGCTTATTGAAGAAAAATGGTGTTGCTGGTTTGCCTACAATTCCTAGAAAACATAAGCAATGTGATGTTTGCATTCTAGGAAAGCATAGCAAACAGTCTTTTCATGATTCACATTCAAGAGCACATAGGAAGCTTGAACTCATTCATTCAGATTTATGTGGTCCAATGCCTGTTCCTTCTGCAAATGGAAATAAATATATCATGAGATTTATTGATGATTACACCAGAATGTGTTGGGTTTATTTATTGAAGAACAAATCTGATGCTTTTCAAACATTCAAGAATTTTCATAAATGGATTGAAAATGATGCACAATCTCATATTGGGTCTATTCGCACTGATAATGGAAAAGAATATACATCAAATGAATTTGAACACTATCTTTGCCAACATGGGATTAAACATCAAACAACTGTGCCTTATAATCCCCAACAGAATGGTGTAGCTGAAAGAATGAATAGAACAATCTTGAATATGGTATGTTCCATGATCTTTTTCAAAAATGTAAAGATAATGTTTTGGGCTGATGCTGTTCTATGTGCTGCATATATAAAGAATAGATGTCCATCTAATGCTATAAGAAACAAGACTCCTTATGAATTGTGGTATGGACATGTTCCTTCGGTAAAACATCTCAGGATCTTTGGTTCCACCTGTTATGCTTTGATACCAAGGTTACATAGAAACAAACTTGGTGCTAGAAGTCGTAAGTGTATCTTCCTGGGGTATTCAAACACCTCTAAAGCATACTGCCTCTATGATGAAGTAAATAAAAAGTTTGTTGTATCTAGAGATGTCATTTTTCTGGAATCATCCAAATCTGACAATGTTGTTGAGTGGCAACTTGATCGCTTGGATAGATTCGCAAAAACAAAATCATTTCAAGAATTTGATAATCAGATTCCACATCTTGAAGGGGGAATTCCTATACTAGATCAACATGTGGAATATTCTTCTGAAGAACAATCTCCCCTGCATGAAACTCCAACAACGGATGATGCTTTAAGTGATGTAATTGATAGAATTGGGAGACTCAATCTTGATTCATTCCCAACTCAATCAACAGAGCAGCCTGGACCATCTCAGAAAGGTCCCCCAAAGTGGCTGACAAAGACACTTGAAAGTGTTCATCCTGATGAAATTGGAAAAACAGGAACCAGAAATTCAAACTGACAAAATGGAGGTGATGTAGATGACTCTAATTCACCTGTTGATATGGATGTTACTTATGATTGTGAATTGAACTTGTCTACAGATTTTGAACCAACTTCCTTCAAAGAAGCTGCTTCTCATGATGAATGGAAAGAAGCGATGAAAAAGGAGTATGATGCCCTCATAAAGAATGCCACTTGGAAGCTGGTTGATCCTCCATTCGGAACCAAACCAATTGGCTGCAAGTGGGTCTACAAGAACAAATACAAAGCTGATGGCTCACTTGACAAGCACAAAGCTAGGCTTGTGGCAAAAGGCTTTGCACAGAAGGAAGGGGTCGATTATGAGGAAACTTTTGCCCCCACAGCAAAATGGGCCACCATCCGGACACTCTTTGCACTAGCTGCTCAGAACGGTTGGAAAGTCCATCAAATGGATGTAAAAACTGCATTCTTGAATGGAGATCTAAAAGAGAATGTTTTTATGTCCCAGCCTGAAGGATTTGCTGTGAAAGGACATGAACATAAAGTATGCAAACTTGTGAAGTCCTTGTATGGCCTCAAACAAGCACCACGAGCCTGGTATGAAAAACTAACTGAGCATCTTCTGAAACTCAACTTCAATCATTTTGATCTTGATGATGCAACTTTATTTGTCAAGAAAGTTGGCAAAACAATTGTATATCTTGTGGTATATGTAGATGATCTTTTAATGACAGGGAACAATGAAAGCTATATTGCATCCATAAAGAAAGAATTAGGAAAAAGTTTTGAAATGACTGATTTGGGCTATGTTCATTACTATCTTGGCATTGAAGTAACCCAACATCCAAAATCCATATTTTTTTCTCAAAAGAAATACATTGGAGATTTGTTAAACAGATTTGGCATGACAGAGTGCAATCCTCTTTCTACTCCAATGGAACAAAACTTAAAGCTCACATCTATTGAAGGAAAGGAATTTGAGGATGCAACAAAGTATAGACAGCTTGTAGGAAGTCTCATCTACCTCACTACTACCAGAACAGACATTTCATTTACTGTTGGAATCCTCTCCAGGTTCATGCAAAAGCCTTGTGAGGGACATTGGTCTGCTGCAAAAAGAGTTCTAAGGTACTTGAAGGGAACTCAAGACCTTGGAATCAAGTATACACAGGTGGACGACTTCAGCTTGATTGGATACTCTGATTCAGACTTCGATGTAGACAAAGAAACTGGAGTATCTACTTCAGGATATGCTATGAGTCTTGGATCAGGAGCTGTCTCTTGGAGATCACGCAAACAATAAGTTCCAGCAGATTCCACAACAGAAGCAGAATACGTGGCAGCAGCTGAAGCAACGAAAGAAATTGTGTGGCTCAGGAAAATTCTTGAAGATTTGCAGGTAAAACAAGTACAATCAACTCCACTCATGATTGAAAACACCTCTGTAATAAAGTTGGCCAAGAACCCAAAGTTCCATGATCGTACAAAGCACATCAATACTAAATATCATCTGATCCGACATCATGTTGAGGCCAAAACAATCCATCTTCGTCATTGTTCCACAAATGAGCAAATTGCAGACATCTTCACCAAAGCGCTTAGAAGAGAAAAGCTTGAAAGATTCAGAATGATGCTTGGACTCACCAACATCCCTTCAAATTAAGGGGGGGAATGTTGACACCTAATCCTTTGAGATTGGGTGAATGTGGAATGTGAACAGTCATCAAGAAGATGAACTGATCAGTCACATTCATGTATATAACAATAGCTACCTAATGAAATAAATGAATCAGTTTTTCTGCCAAGTCTGGAGTTACTCCTGGCCTGACACAAACAAAGCTAAATAAGAAAGAGAGAGCCCTCTCTGACTGCAGGTGGGCTAGAACCCGCAGTCTAAAGTTGGTCTGTGGTTACCTCGGCCGTATCCTTTCTGGAACTCAAGGACAACCCGAGTGATAACATAATGGCGACTCCACTGGGGACTTTCCTCAGATAATTTCACGAAGAAGGTAAGAGAGTTCCGCTGAGACCACAAATCAATCTTTCCAATCACTGTTTATCTCTTAAAACTACAGATGAAGCCTGAATGTCAGCCAGGAAGCCTTTGAAACTGTTATCGTTGATCGTTAACAGAAGTAAATAAATGCTGCTTCAGTCAATCTTCATGCTAGTTTTAAGTTATAAATAGCTGTCCCAAATTTTGATCAGTTCTTTGCTAGTTTAAATAAAAATTTCCCAGAAAAATACCTAAAAAACAAGTTCAGAAGCTGGCTCCCAAGAAAAATTCACGATATACTAGGTCAAACCCAGATCCAGATCCTCCAGCTGTTTTTGAAAACCCTAACATAATCCCAAAAATCCTTAGGAAGCAAGGAAGACAGGAAGAGTTTGCTGATTTGAGTTCTGAAACAGATAATCCTAGCTATATTCCAACCCCTGTAAAGGTTTTATTCCAGTCTACCCCTGCTTCCCCTTATTCATCATCCACCTCTCACAGTACTCCTTGCACACCCCCATTTGTTGCACATACTACTACTACCACTACTGTTGTTTCCACTGTTCCAGTTACTCCTGTTATCCCTGGTGTCCCAGTTGTTCCTGTCGTTCCATTTATCCCCGTTGTCCCTGTTATCCCGGCCAATATGGCTAATAGATATGCACCCCTGCAATTACCTGCTAATGCTGGGGCTTTACCTCAAGATTACCAATCGAAAATTACATATTTTGATTCCACTGGTCCATTCACAGCCATTCAACATACCAAAATGATGCAAGACTATTTTGAAAATTACGAGATAGACGATGATAGCGTAAGAATGAGAATATTTGTTCAGAGTTTGACAGGTGATGTAAGAACTTGGTTCAGATCACTTGCTGCAAATTCCATAACCACCCCAGATGAGCTTTACCAATCCTTTACCAACAGATGGGAGAAAAAGAAAGATCCCTTGCACATACTAGCCGAATATGATACAATCAAACGAGGTCCTCAGGAAACTGTTCTAGAATACTGTGCAAGATTTAACAATGTCTACAAGGCAATACCTTAGAATTTAAGTCCTTCACCCGACCTTGCCCTGTACAAATTTCCTGATGGTTTTGACCCGGATATGGCATACCAGTTAAAAGAAAGAGCTCCTCAAACCCTCGTAGATGCACAGAATATTGCCATGATCGTAGAAGCTAACCTAATCGCCAAGAGAAACAGAGCTAGAATGGAAAGAAGAACTACCTTTAAAGAGGAACCCTCAGCATTTGATCAAAAACTTGACGCAATTATTAATGGCCTGCAAAGACTGGGAGAAAGAGTAGAAAATGTGGAGAGAAAAGCATCATGGGAAGGACAGCAATCCAACACCATAAGAAACCCAAATTTCAGGAAAACCCAGAACACAAATGCTGGTAGGTCTACCCCAGACCATGACATTAGACCCCCTTTTCAAGATAACTACGTCGAAGGATCCACTTCTAGTCAACCCACAGATGACACTCACATGAATTTAATGGATCTAAAGGGTGAGCATCAAACTTTCCTGACACAAGAAGACCAAGATGAGCATGACTGTAATCAATTTCACACTAAAACTGGTGAATCTTTTGATTTTAAACAGGGTTATGACACTGCTGTGTATGAAGTACACAAACAATATAAACTCAGAACTAGGACCATTGACACATCTGAGCCTAGCAAAACAAAGGAAGGCAAACAGCCCAACAGGATCAAAAACAGAGCTGTTATAATAGAACCAGCTGACACGATTGTCCCAAACCCGAAACAAGTGACTGTAGAAGACATAACAGAATCGCAGCCTTCTGTTCATCAGCTTTTGCCACCCTTTTCCTCTGAGCAGAATTCAGCAAACGTCCAAAAAAGTTTCCCTGAAACTGTACAACCGCAAGCAAATATTTCCCATAATACTGAAAAACAAGAGCAAATGGCTGACAATTCAAATGAGAAAGAAAAAACCACAGTTATCAACACTAAGACTCCATTGGAAAAGCCTTTTAACTTAGAGGTAGAAATAGGAAAACTCAATATAGCCATTCCTCTTTCAGAACTGGCTAAACATGATGTATATAGGCAACAGATTCAAAGATCACTTCAACTCCCAGAAAACAAAGATGATGTAAATGTTTTGGACGATTCCCCAGAACTGCTATTTGGTCTAGAAGTTGATGGAAAAACAACACAAGGACCAGTCCCACCATTTTATGTCAGTTTGCATATACATGACCAAATTTTACACAATGCTATGTTTGACTCAGGGGCCTCACACAATCTGATGCCCAAAGCAGTTATGGAAAAACTCAACCTTGACGTTACAAGACCTTACAAAGATTTATACTCCTTTGACTCAAGTCAAGTCAAGTGTTTAGGCCTCATTAAAGATTTGTGTGTCTCCTTAGTCCAATATCCTAATAAGACCATCCTCATGGATGTAGTTGTGGTTGACATCCCACCAAAGTTGTTATGGGGAAAAATGCCTATGCAGGACGATCCTATCCACCTAAGGTGTGACAGTGCCTTAGCAACAAACAGAGACAGCTATTCTAGTATTCTTCCTTTATGAATTAAGAATGAAGAGAGATGGATGGACTAACCGGTGTCTTCCATTTGTCCCTCGATCCAGTTTCTCTTCTCTTGGAGAGTTCCCAGCTACTTGCCTTCTTGCTCGCCCAGCTTCAATAGGTTTCTGCAAGATCACAAGAGAAGAACACTACACAAGACATGGATTCATATTCATAACTAGTTCAGGATTAGAAATAAACTAAACATACTAATGCAATCATACATCAAAGATACACCAGTATATAGGAGAAACCAAGATAGCTTTATTGATGAATAACAAGGTTCAGGAAGAGATACAACCCAAAGGGATCCAATCCAGCATCTCCTTCCCAGAAAATGGAATTCCTATCTTCACCCCCTTCAAAGCATTAAGCAACCAATGATTCCAATCTCAAACCAACATCAATTCTTTGCAATAACAAAATTCCAACCTCCAGATCTCATGGAGGAGAGATCCATATATAGATGTTTGGAGAGAGGATGAGTCAGCTTGAGATCTGACTAGTGTCCTCTCCCTCTGTCAGTTCTTGATTCCACTTGGAGGTTCTTGCTTCCACTTGGAGATTTGGAACCTCTTACTTATCACCAGTCGAATTCGCTGAGGCAAGTGTCATTTTGGAAGCTTTTTGACACCTTGAGAAATGAACTTGCCACATGTCCACTCTCGCTCAGCGCAGGTAGCCAGTGTTGGCTTTGACATTCAGCGCAAACAGCTAGTGTAGCCACTGAAATGATCCTGAATTGACTTGTTTTTGAGCAGTTTCTGGTGGAGAACTTTTGTGAATTGCTGTGGTTTGTTAGCCTTGTTCCTCTAGGGGTAGGAACAACATGTTTAGGGACTTTGGATCCCTTAGATTATGAACATTTCATGCTCAATACTGTAAGGCACAAAAATGTCTATAACAGTTGCCCCCTAAAGTATGAGGCCGTTTATCGGGTGAAATGCTTTATCAGGGGGATCCGAAGTTCATCCAATGCTGGGAGGAGACCTGTAATAAGATACAATGCAATACATTATTTTTCATACTGCTTTCATGATCTAGCTGAGGCGGGCATTCCCATTCTCAGCTTTATAAATTCATTTTTCTGTACATAGAACAGACAATCGTCTGATGATAGACTGATAATTTTGAAGAAATTATCATCCTTTGAGTAGGATGATTATCTATTGCAATGATGTACATGTCAATGTCTTTATCTTTCCTGAATATATATCGCAGCCCGGATGGATGAAACTAGATCCGGGGTCTTCAAACTCGTTCGATCTTCACTCAAAGTACAAGTCGATCCATGTGAGAAATATTCTGAAGTCGAACATGGAAAGACATCGCTTGATTACCGGTCAATGATGTAAACCGTTAACAAGCGCGAGAGGAATCACCGATAATGATAATGACCCTCAAGGTACTGCAGTACAATTCACGTGGTGTGAATAAAGGACTTGGCGTCGAACACCACGCAAAATCTTTCGGTCGAAGGCCATTGATGTATACCTGTCGCCGGAAGTGAGAAACTTGCCATTGAGGCATGCAAGCTTCAAAGTACTGAAGGGGTTGTTCCTAGATCAACTTCTTGGATAATGAGCTGATGTCGACAAGAAGCGATCCGTCAAAGGAGGGCCTTAATGAATCCCACATCAATGACACGGAACGGAGCTAATGATTTTGATGGAGGTGAAAACGATCTGTGACATATGATTCAGGGTGGCGGTCATGAAAGGATGAAGGATAATGTATGGCAGTGGATGGGACACGATTGACTTTTCTGAACGACTTCTCTTGAACATGTGGCGACACTGATGCGATGGATCGGTAGCATTACCCCAAATATGGATGGTATGGCGAGACCATGGTGATGTGACCGGTGAATGAAACAACCCAACCCGATTGTGGTACGGAGGAAAAGTGTCATGTTCAAGAGCGACTTGCTACCATCAAAGTTTTCTTGAGTTTCTCCCAATTTTTCCCCAGTCATTGCTGACCAGTACCTCTTTATTTTTGTCAAGCTTGAGGAGGATAACATATGCTTGTTCTATAACCTGCCCTTCGGGCAAGCCCATCGCTATGTTTTAACGAGCCTAGCGATAGTGAAACTTGTTCTCGTCTAAAGACAAGTTTGTCGCTATTTAATGATTTTAACGAGTCTAACGACAAAGACAACTCGGTCCCTTTTCATTTTTAGAGAGTCTGAAAAGGTACGTAAAGATAACTCCAAAGTTCCTTTTTCGTCATCTAATCCCTTAAGTCTGAAAAAGTATAAAACAATACAGAAGGGATGAGTTTTCGATAGTTTTAACGAGCCGAACAAAACAAGCGCTCGATCTTTTTGTGCAATAATCCCTCAGGTCCAAAAAGATTAAAATCTAGAGGAGGGATAGCACTTCCTGTCCCTTTAACGAGCTGGAAGGCCAAGGACTCGACAATCTTTTCATTTTTTACGAGTCAGATGAAAAGAGCTTAAAGAAGATTCGTCTTTTGAGGAACGAGTGATGAAACGGGTTAGCAGCTGATTCCAGGTACAGGTTGGAATTTTCCAATCATGGCAGTGTCACAAGGATGGCTAGTGAAATCACTCTTCGCAATTGTTCCTCAAAATGGGTAAACAATCATATGGAGGTGAACGATCGGCCAAATGAAAAGTGGAGGTGACGGTGCAAACATGACCAAGGCTTTTAATGGCGGATAATGTTACATTCACAGTGGTTATTTACCGGGTAGTGGTTCATTTTTTATTTTAAAATGAGCTTAAACGCTGGTGGAAACACTTGCTCATTGCTTATGTTTATTTTTTAACGAGCATGAAGTCCGCGTTAAAACTGCTCGGATCTTGCGTTTATTTTTTAACGAGCATGAACTTTGTGCTAAAACTGCTCGATTACCCAGTCATATGATAAGAGTGTCTCATCAAGATTCTATTTTTTATGGAGCTTCATCTCACTAAGCTTTGCTCCGCATCCTTTCTTTATGCAAGTTAGGAAACGGCTAACCCAAAAAACAGATAAATAACTGTTCTTTGCTTGCACTCCAAAAGGTTTGCATGCCCCCAGGTATAAAGTAGAGTTTCAAGGTTACCTCTACTTCTTTTCCGCCAAAACAATTGTTTTACCGAGAGAGGCTTACCTCTTTCAGGTTACCCAAAGATTGTCTCGTTAATCTTTCAAACAAAACACTTCCTCGGCAATGTCTACCAAAATAGACAAAGGTGAGCGATGAAGCCTGCAAACTCACATAACTTTGACAAAAGAATCTTATTCTAGAATAACCCCTCTTCCTAGACGGATGGGGTACAAACTAGTCATATTCTCCCGCGGAAACCTACCCTATACCCAAAGTTTTCCTGCCGAAGCAGACCAGGACGCATGCCCCCTGGGTTCCAGTCATATCCTCCCGGATTACTCGCGCTCATCAGGAGGACGGACCGTGGGTTGAGACACTTCTTGCGTGAATAGACCATTTAGGGATGGTGTATGACTATTTGCGATGCGTGATCCGGGAAATGAAAGTTGGTCCACGAGCTTGACCACTCTTCCTTCGTGCAGAAAACACATTACTCTAAAGAGTGAGGAGACGACGGCTCCTATGCAATATATATAGTCTCGTCCAAGGAGTAGGTTATAATCCAAGGGTCCTTGAATGACCATCACGTTCATTTGAACGGTCTTCCCTTTCAATGTTATGGGCACATTGGGGAGGATCCCTAAAGGTCGACTGGTTCCTTTATCAATGCCTGATAGATTTCTCATTTCAGGAAAAAGCGCTGGTGAACCAATCGCTTTCCAAGCAATAGAGGAAAGGATACTCACAGATGCCCCCTCATCAATAATAGTGCCAGGCATTACCATTCTGTATATTTGAACGATAATTCTGATTGGTATGCTTGCTGGCAACCGGGGTCTGCCTAGTTGGTTCCAGTCGAACGAGACAACTAGGTTGCTTGGTGGTGGGACCGAATAGACGGCCGGATATCGCTCTGACGAACTTCCTTCCTGTGATAAAGGAATGGGTGCATTGCCCCCGTGTTCGTCGGAGTCAGTGTTGATGAAGAGAATTTGGACGGTGTCGTCTTTATTCTCCTCTGTGATGGTATCATTCGAAGATAGAGCCTCTGAAGGCAAAATCGGGTCAACTGCCGCCTCAACCTTTTGACTTTCGTCAGGTATGGATTCAGACGGTTCATCTTCAATGATAGGTGCTTCGGCTGACCACCTGAGCGGGCCAGCCGGGTTCTCAACTAGTGAAGGACTTGGCAGGAGTTTTTGATATCCAAGAGGAAGTTGCGCTCGTAAAATCGGGCGATCTTCCACAACTCTATTTGCCTCGTCTAAGAAGGGACAACGGTGGATGGCATGGTTGCCTTCACACAGTTTGCAGGGAAATCTAGCTTTCCCTCTCTGTCCTGTGGCTTCACTTCCACTAGTTGACGGTGTGCTGTCAACATGGCTATCAGAGGTTGACGCCACCGAATTGTGCAAACGGGGAGACCAGTCCCTTAGTATCCGAGGGATGCAGGGACAATATCTATGGAAGTGGTCTCCCTTGCATATGACGCATGGCGATTCAGCCTTGCCAGTGCTGTGTGTGGATTTTTGTCAGACGACACTTGTTTGCCCCCAGTCGCTTTTGGCTCCTTCTTCTTCTTCTCCTTCTTCTCCTTAGGAACTTGGTTTTTTGCTTTACCAGTTCCGTCAAGCGAAGAGGAAGGAGGAGAGGAAGAATTAGATGAAGTAGAAGGCTGGTGGGCGACTCTGGTCTGGTCTAACTGTTGACTCGACTGTTCAGGAATAGTGGTGTTCTGAACGACATTGGTTGAAAAGAGCCAGACTGGCAGGCCAATTGTCAGTCCTGGAAGCGACAAAGTGGCCATATGGGGCGCACCAACATCTCCCCAAGAGGAGAAGGGACTAGGATTTCCACCAAGGGGAATTCCTTGGTTGGTGGGCTCCATTTTTTCAACCTAAAGATCAACGCAGGAATAAAGGGTGATTGTTCCGTTTAAAATAAATTTTTCAACGACGCTTTAGACACAACTTGCTTTTTCAATTTTAAAGAGTCGAGAAAAAGCTAAAGATGACTCTAGTCTCCTTCGATGTTTTAACGAGCCCGAAGTGACAAATGCTCAGATGGACTTTTTCTGTTATAGAGTCTGAAAAAGGCCAAAAGGAACTGCTCTGGAGTTCTAGGCAGAGGGTGTGCCAAACTTTTCGCAAAACCGCAGAATACCTTTTAAGGTACGGGCGGTCGATCTTCCTGAATGCTGTGTTCAGTGCATTGCGATCAGTAGGGCGTCCGACACGGCTTCCTAAGGATAAAGGTTTTATGCCTATAGGGGTCTCCCAATATATACGCGACGGTACGTGGGAGCAAAATCCGTACTGGCGCTATCGTCCCTCAGGAGGAATCACCCACCTTCAACGAGATCGACAGTCACCAGGCTTTACGACGTCGGAACACGTCTCTAGCCTAGACCTCTATGTTGTGCGTTATGTTGCAAAGCGTTGTTAAGTTCATTCAATTTATTTTAAGTTGATCTTTTTAGAAGTTTGCCTTTCTGGATCACCACGAGATGTATGATACAAGTCCTAAATGCAGTCTAAAGATGATAAGCAAGCTTTATATCTTTTCAACTTTGAAAATCCTAGCTACAAAGGGAAAAGAAAGACACCATCTTTTCTCAAAGAGAAATCAGCACACTCTAATGCACTTTTCCTAAATCAAGCATGCAAACTATCAAAATGCAAATGCACAATGCAGGTGTTTGTTTTCCGCTTTCTTAGTATTGATGCCTACAAAGAAAGCTTTTTGTACAACTTTGAATTTGCTTTTAAATGACAAATACAAACAAGTTTACTTTTTCGAAATCAGAAAGGGTAGAAGAGAATACAACACTTTACGACTTTCGAAATGAACACTTGTTTCGACACTTAAAAGAGACAAACTCAAACCAATAAGCAAAAGTAAATGTATAATCAACTGTAAACAGCCAATGAACTCTCTCCTAAGATCACAATGAACAGATCTGAATCAAGGGCTACAGGATGATTATTTCACTCATGCAAAGGAAAACTGTAAATGACGCCACAAACCCATAAAAACACTCACAGTGTTTTTGTACAAAAGGAGGCGGAATTTAAGCAGAGAAAAGGAGTTATCAGACTGGTACCTATGCTGGTTACAGGCTGCAAAAATCAGAGATCAAAACAAGGCAAAACAGAGCAGAGAACCCCAGCTGCACAAGGTCTAACTGGTTCAGCGCAACCTCAACACAGGGGTTTTGACATTCAACGCAGGTAGCCTTCACGGGACCTGCGTTGAAATGCAGAACCTCTTCACAACTGTCGCGCTGAAGGAGAAACGAGAGTTTCTCACTGGGTTCTGGGTCACAGATTGCTATTTAATCTACTGTTTCAGGCCAAATAAAAGCAACAAGCAAGGTACAATCAAAGGGATGCTTTGAGGGAGTACTAAGATCTATCACAAAGGATCATCAAATCATTTGTGAGTCCATTGTTCAGATCATAGACAAATCCAGTGATTGGATCAAGGCAGCAACTGTCTACTTTGTATCTGAGAATAGCAGATGCAGTTCGATTGTTGCTGTTGAGTCTATGAAAAAAACAATGATAGAGACACAAATAAAATGACTAAACAGATCTCCCCAGCGGAGTCGCCAATTTGTTGTGGGGAAAAATGCCTATGCAGGACGATCCTATCCACCTAAGGTGTGACAGTGCCTTAGCAACAAACAGAGACAGCTATTCTAGTATTCTTCCTTTATGAATTAAGAATGAAGAGAGATGGATGGACTAACCGGTGTCTTCCGTTTGTCCCTCGATCCAGTTTCTCTTCTCTTGGAGAGTTCCCAGCTACTTGCCTTCTCGCTCGCCCAGCTTCAATAGGTTTCTGCAAGATCACAAGAGAAGAACACTACACAAGACATGGATTCATATTCATAACTAGTTCAGGATTAGAAATAAACTAAACATACTAATGCAATCATACATCAAAGATACACCAGTATATAGGAGAAACCAAGATAGCTTTATTGATGAATAACAAGGTTCAGGAAGAGATACAACCCAAAGGGCTCCAATCCAGCATCTCCTTCCCAGCAAATGGAATTCCTATCTTCACCCCCTTCAAAGCATTAAGCACCCAATGATTCCAATCTCAAACCAACAGCAATTCTTTGCAATAACAAAATTCCAACCTCCAGATCTCATGGAGGAGAGATCCATATATAGATGTTTGGAGAGAGGATGAGTCAGCTTGAGATCTGACTAGTGTCCTCTCCCTCTGTCAGTTCTTGATTCCACTTGGAGGTTCTTGCTTCCACTTGGAGATTTGGAACCTCTTACTTATCACTAGTCGAATTCCCTGAGGCAAGTGTCATTTTGGAAGCTTTTTGACACCTTGAGAAATGAACTTGCCACATGTCCACTCTCGCTCAGCGCAGGTAGCCAGTGTTCCCTTTGACATTCAGCACAGGTAGCCAGTGTTGGCTTTGACATTCAGCGCAAACAGCTAGTGTAGCCACTGAAATGATCCTGAATTGACTTGTTTTTGAGCAGTTTCTGGTGGAGAACTTTTGTGAATTGCTATGGTTTGTTAGCCTTGTTCCTCTAGGGGTAGGAACAACATGTTTAGGGAATTTGGATCCCTTAGATTATGGACATTTCATGCTCAATACTGTAAGGCACAAAAATGTCTATAACAAAAGCTTCAAGGTTCCCTTCAACTAGACCTTTCCTATGCAACCATTTCAGTTTTTGGGCAACCAAAGAGATTGTACAGAGAAACGCTCATGAAATACGTGGTAAGTAGTGAGAGCAAACCTAAAATTTTTCCCATTTACTCAATCCACTCGGATATGGATTCCTTCATTTTGTTTAATGATGACACAAATTCTCCCACTAAGGATGAGACTTTAGCTCTAGAACAACAGGCACACATCAATGAAGAATCAGTTGCTCATCCACATGTAACTGTCACAACAGTTAACACAACCAGCACGTTAGAAGAACCTCCCCAAATAGAAATTTCAAATCTGCCCAATCCTGAGACAGCTGAAACTCTTAGTAATATCCACCAGCAAGAAATCACTTGGTACTTAGAGTTTGATGGCTCTGTTAACAAGTTAGGAGCAGGGGCAGGTGTCTGGATTTACAACACACATGATAACCATGCGGAAGGACATGCCTACAGACTGAACTTCAAATGCACAAATAACATGGCAGAGTATGAGGCTCTGCTTTTAGGACTTAAATTGCTGAAAACTCTAGGTGCTGTAAAAGTGTCTATCTTAGGTGACTCTGATCTAGTTATACAACAGATGAAGGGTAATTTTGTTACCAATGACAACAGAATGAGATCTTATAGGACCGCTGCTACTAACATACTCAACACATTCACAGAATTTAACCTTGCCAAGATTTCAAGAAATCACAACATCCATGCGCACAGTCTGGCCACTTTCGCTAGCATGTGTAAACTTCCTTTTGACCCAAATCATCACTTCACAGCTGAAATAAAGCACAGACCCGCTGTCCCCAATAACATTAGAGATTGGCAAGTATTCGAGAACGATGCCCAAATTAATAATTTCCTTACCCTTGAGTATGAGTTTTCAAATAGCAACATCGATATGGATGCTATGACAGATCCAGAACAGCAAACAAAAGAAAATCAGCAAACTGTAACCTCTGCAACAGTAAAGCAAATCCTGAAACCAACTATTTTTGACAATGAAAACATAGAACAGCTGAAACAAATGCACTTGGAGGAAGTAGACAAAACAGAGGTAGAGGTCATTGAGCTGAAAGATAACTTTCTGCCCGCTGGTCTGACCCCGCTAGAAGATATGTTCGACACCAATGATGTCCCCAGAAAACCAAAATTGCAACCCATAAACACTGAAATAGAAGAACATAACATTGGGACAGCAGAAAGACCGAAAATGATCAAACTGTCCAAAAAGTTACCACCAGATCAAAAGCCCAAGTACATTGACCTATTCAAAGAATTCCAGGACGTATTTGCTTGGAGTTATGAGGATTTGAAATCCTATGATACCTCTATAATACAACACACGATTCCCTTAAAGCCCAACCAAAAACCCTTCAAGAAGAAACTTAGAAGAATTAACCCAATGCTTCTCCCTTTGATTGAGAAGGAAGTAAAAAGAATGTATGAAGCAAGCATAATAGCACCCATCAGATTCTCTGAATGGGTCTCCAACTTGGTTCCCACTAGGAAAGGGACAGATGAGATCAGACTTTGTGTTGATCTCAGAAATTTAAATCAAGTCTCCTTAAAAGACCACTATCCTTTGCCCAAAATGGACCACATCTTGCAAAGGGTGGTGGGGTCATCTAGAATCTCTCTGCTAGATGGTTTTTCAGGTTTTAACCAGATACTTGTTCACCCAGACGACCAAGACAAAACAACTTTTACCACACCTAGGGAACATTTAAGTATGTAAAGATGCCATTCAGACTCAAAAACGCTGGTGCTACCTTTCAACGAGCAATGGATATTGCATTTGCTAAAGAAATACACGATTTCCTAGTTGTCTATCTTGATGACTTGACCCCATTTTCCAAATCCAATGAAGAGCACCTCAAGCATCTCAGGCAAATTTTCATGACATGCAGGAAATACGGTATTTCCCTGAACCCCAAGAAGTCTCTTTTTGGCCTTGAAAAAGGTAAATTACTAGGCCACATTATATCAAAAGACAGAATAAGAATTGACCCTGAAAGAATCCAAGCCATCCTACAGATTCCACATCCGAGAAACATAAAAGAGCTACAAGCATTCCTTGGGAAAATCAACTTCCTAAGAAGGTTTATCCCAAATCTGGATGAATTAATAAGACTGTTAAGCAACATGCTGAAAAAAGATGCCAAGGTCAAATGGTCCCTTGAAACCAAGCAGGCCTTTGAGAGTATTAAATCTGCATTAACCCAAACCCCTGTCCTTACCAGTCCACAGTTTGACAAAGATTTTATCATTTTTTCGTTTGCATCAGATCACACAATAGCCGTTGTCCTTCTGCAAAAGGATGAGCAAGGAGCTGAAAAGCCAATCACTTTCTTCAACCGAGCCTTAAGAGACGCCCCGTTGAAGTACCCAATAATGGAAAAGCAGGCCTACGCACTTGTCAAGGCCATCAAGGATTTTAGAGTGTACATACTGTATTCACATGTGATTGCCTATGTCCCACACGCTGCTGTAAAAGACATATTGACCCAGGACGGATTAGAAGGCAAAAGAGGTAAGTGGATTGCAAGTATCCTTGAATATGACATAGAGATAAAACCAACTAAGCTGATAAAGGGACAAGGTTTAGCTAAACTGATGTCCGAAACGAACTTTCAGGCCTTAGACATTAACCAGCTGGACAATGAACCGGAGCTGGCGACTCCACAGATCAGTGACATCTTTTTACAATCTCCATGGTACACCGATATTTGCTTTGTATTGTTAAACCTGAGTGCTCCCCCAGGATTGTCCAGAACAAAGAAAATATTTTTAAGAATGAAGGCTTTGAAATTTTGTGTTATAGATGGTGCATTATTTTGGAGAAATCACGAAGGTATACTGCTAAATTGTTTAACCATGAATGAAACTAACAATGTCGTGAAATAATTCCATGCAGGTGATTGTGGAGGACATCTCTACTAGAAGTCCACAGCCGATAAAATTCTGAGGGCTAGTTTCTATTGGCCCACCCTTTTTGCAGATGTTAAAAAGTTTTCCATGTCGTGTCACAAGTGCCAAATATTTGAAGGCAAGAGAAAATTGTTGCCCCTGCCCCTTAAACCAATCTCCACCGAGAGACCTTTTCAACAATGGGGTCTTGACTTCATTGGAGAAATCCATCCTTGTTCTTCAGGCCAACACAAATGGATCCTTACAGCCACTGATTACTTCACTAAGTGGGTCGAAGCCATTCCCTGCAGACAGGCCAATGATACCATCATTATCCAATTCCTTGAGTGCAATATCCTTTCTAGATTTGGCTGCCCTGAGAAAATTATCACTGACAATTCCGCTGCCTTTAAGTCCAAAAAGATGATCAATTTCTGTCACAAATATCATATCACCCTGGGCCACTCTACAACTTATTACCCTCAAGGTAATGGTCTGGCCGAATCGTCTAACAAGAGCCTCATCAACATCATAAAGAAGGTGCTAGAAGAAAACAAGAAGAACTGGCACAAAAAGCTGGTAAATGTCCTATGGGCAGACAGACTTTCAAGCAAAAGATCTATTGGGATGAGCCCTTATGAGCTAGTGTATGGCATGGAGGCCAGATTTCCTTCACCCCTGGGTATTCCTACCATCAAACTATTACAGGAAATCCAAGCAGAACCAAATGATATTCAGAGAAGAATCAATCAGACAATTCATCTTCAGCAAACCAGAGAACAGGTTTATGACAGAGTTCAAATTCTGCAAGAAAAGCTTAAAAAGATGTTTGATAAGAGAGCTAAGGCTGAAGATTTCAATGTTGGTGACAAAGTTCTAAGATGGGACTCAAGAAGAGAAGACAAGGGCAAACATGCAAAGTTTGATTTCTTATGGAAAGGTCCATTTATTGTTTCTGCTATTCAGGGAAATAACACTTATTTTCTCAGATCTATAGAAGACAACACCATTGAAGAAGGCCCTGTGAATGGCCGTATGTTGAAGCACTACCACGATCCATTGTAAAAAGGGAGACAATGCAGCTTTGTATATATCTGTTGTACAGTATTATTTGTATATATCAACACTTTGTTCTTATTTTGTTTATATGACCAGGCCAATTGTTTAAGGAACAGCAGTAAGTTGAGTGAGGACGCAGCCAAAGCGAATATTTCAGTTTTAAGGTCCCATCTCTGTACCAATTTCAGCAGAACAGCAAGAAGAAAAATGTCACACTACAGGCATTTCGTAGTAAAAAGAAATTGTTTGCAATGCCCAATCCAGAAGTATTAAAACAGAGTAATACTTCAATTCATATCAGGCCCTGCTCAAGGCAGAATCAGAAGGAATACATCAGTTTCGGTCCATGTTTTTCAAAGGCACAATGCTCGGGAAATGTTGTACATAATTATCAAGCACGCAGAAGAAAGCAGGCATTGCTGTACAGACCACAATAACCAGTTGAGAGGAGGTTGTTCATAGCTCAAAAGTTTCACATTTTTACCAGCCAGTACAAAGAAGTTTCTCAATCCACAACAACAGACAGAAAATCAAGGCAGTCTGACCTGCTGTTCTTGACTTTTCACAAGGAAAAGCCATCCCCAAGTGGAGCCACTGTTAGCCTCCTGTTGCAACAGGGTATCATCTTTCATGATTGACATTTTTACATGCCAAATATGTCATCTTTCATGCGACAAGGTTCCATATTTCTAGACAGAGACCAAAGAAGAAGACAAGAAATATGCTAGTCCAAATGCCACAGTTGTTTCCAATTTTGATGAGTTGTCCCAGTTTTGAAGAATTTTCTTTTAAGGGAGGTCCAAACAGTCTAATCTTGGTCTCCCTAGGTTTCAATTTCTTGTTTTAGAATATAGAGAATAATATCTGACCAAACAGTTTAATCTTGGCAGATTTTGTAGATAGGTAGAGAATTAAAGGGACCCAACTGTTTAATCTGGGCCCTTGGCAGAAATAAGTGTAGATTTAGATAGGAAATTAGAAAAAAGAAAAAGAAAAATTGTAAATATGGGTCTGCAAGTCTAAGTGCACCCACCAAAAAGAAGAAAAAATGTTAGGGAAGTAGACTGGGTAGGTAGCTGTGAGGTTGCAGAATGATGATTTATAATCAATTTTGTGTTACAAAGTGCTTTATTTTTTCAGATCACAGTGCAGGCAGTTTTCATTCAAGGGAAATCAAAGCTGGACATCACTAACTCCCCTTTCCTCTTATTCCCCAAGTCACTTACTAATTTCCCCAAAGAGGTCAAGATCTGCTTGATTCCTCTTAGTTCCATCATTCTCCGTATCAGTTTGCCTTGGTGAAGATCTGCTTCACTCAAGGATTTCATTTCTTTTCAGATTCTTTCCCCAAAATTAGCCTAAGGTCTCTGACTTTAGCGCTTGCTTATCATCTCCATATTAACCACTAACTTTAGTATATAACTCCCTATCAGTTTTCCCCTTCCCCTACTAAAACTATGTATATATAACTCCCCTATGTAAATATCCCCTCCTTGGCAATATAGCCATATTTTTATAAGTCCGGGAAAAAATAGTCTATCTGAGGCTGTTTTTAGCCCATCCGAGTCAAAACAGGGATTAATCTGACACCTGGCCAGATTAATAATCTCTTCCCTAGCCCTAAAACCCTCAAAAAACCCTCTGTTCCACCCCTAACCCAAAGTTTGTACATAAAATATTAACCCGCCCATGTAAAAACCCATAAACCCGCCATTCCCTAAGTTATTAACCCACCGCGCGCTTTATTAAATTCAGAATATTCGGCGCATATTCCCCGCCTGTATACCCCCGCCGCTTCACAGTTGCCGCCAGCCGTCCGATCGTCCGCCCCGTAGATCAATGGCTGGCAGGCCGTCCCATCCCCGAATCGCCCGAAGGTTAGCATCCGGGAGATGGGCGATATTCCCGCCGTACCTCCCGCCACGCGTCGCCTTTTGGACTGTGGCGGAGCCCCTCCCTCCGAAACTGCCCAGGCGCAAAGGCGGTGCGCCACAAAATCGTTTACCGCCATTGCCCGGTGACGTCACCTGCCTACGTCACCCCCTGCCCAGTCACCAACACGTCATCCGCCTGCGTGGCCTCCTGCCACCATGCCGCCCAGTCACCCTGCCACCATGTCCTGCCACTGTGTCCCTGCCGTACCACTGACGTCACCTCCGTACATGATGATGTCACCCCGCCACGTCATCATGCTGACATCACCCGTCATACAAGTTCCCACCTGCTGACGTCATCAGCACTTTTTGGTGCGAAAGAGCAAAAATCGCACTTCGGAGCCCCAGAATCAAATTCTGAGGCAGTTTTTGATGAGCGATTTGCGCATAGCTGGATTTTTTAGGCCGAAATGGGGAATCTTCAGGGAATCTTTTCATCATTCAGCCCCCAGGAGGCCCGAAAGGCGCAAAAATGACCCGTTTTCTTCACAGAGCATTCAGAAAGGACCCGAGGACAGTTTGAAGAAGACAGAGAGCCGAACAGCGGCCATTAAATGCTGATTTAACACACAGCACATCACAGCAGCAGCCCAGATTTTGTCAAAGAGTATCAGAGGAAGAAAAGAGCCAGAGAGTATCAGCCGAAGGTTTTTTAGGGGCTCGAGGCACCTGTACATTAATGAGCCCCCAGCAAAGTCAAATCAATAAGCAGAAGCCCATCCCTGCTCTCAAATCACAGTTAAGGCATTCAAGGCCACCAGACAGCAGAGATACAGGAACCCATACACATTTATTTCAGAAAGCACTGCACCAAGCCACCGAGGACACCATCATTCACTTCAGTTTTGATACGGCCGCCCTCAGTGCAGCCCGAGTTATTTTTTATGCATTCATTTCTGATAGAGTTAGGTCAATAAATCATTTTTTATGACCTGATTAGGTCAAGTTGTAATAAAAGCAGTAGATAGAGAGTTTTGCCCTATAAATACCGCCCTCTACATTGTTTCAAGGGTTGGTCAATTGAGAATTTTCGCTAGAGACTCGCACTGTATGCTTGATTCTGTTTCTATAATCAAAGATTGCAGAAAGTTCAGTGAATGGACTGTTTTATGTGCTGCTAATGTATTTCTGGAGACTGAAGATGGAATTCTTGTGCTGCAACCTGGAACAATAAGTGCTTCTTACCTTTGTTTATTGTTTACCACTATCTAAATAGCAGAAAGAAAGAATAGCTTAGAATTTGTTTACAACACTCTATGCTCAATTTCTGCTGTTTTTTTATGTTTTCATCTGAATGAATTGGTAATGAATATGAATTCCTTCTGGCTCATGTTTACCCCAATTCACCTCTGTTAGCCAATTACCTAGGGATTCTTTACTGCCCCTAGGTAGCGCTCTGTTACTTCCCTTTGTTAGGTTGATTGAGAGATTCTTAACTGCCTCTCTTCGCTTAGCATTCATTCCATCCATTAAATCCTAAAAAGTTGTTTCAGTTGCAGCTACCCTACTCCATCTGTCTGTCCTGCGACCAAAGAAACACATTTGCAGTCCTCCTCCTCGACTCCACGCCCAATGGTTTGAAACACTCATGTCATACCTGCCTCTTTACTTGAAAACTTCAATTTTCCAGCCAAAACAAACAAAACCCCTTGAACTAACTAGCTAGCCTAAAATCCAATATCAAACAAAGCTAAATCAAAAATAGAGAGCCCTCTCTAACTGCAGGTGGGCTAGAACCCGCAGTCTAAAGTTGGTCTATGGTTACCTTGGCCGTATCCTTTCCGGAACTCAAGGACAACCCGAGTGATAACATGATAATTGAGTTAGTTTAAGTTATTGTGTTGAGGTAATATGCCCCTTCAATTTCATTGATTTATAATTGTGTATTTTATTATGTGTTCTTATGTTATCCTTCAAGTGGACTTGTTAGGATGTCCTGACAGCTGTGGAACACCATTCGATTAACCTTTTGTGACTATTGTTGTTGTTGCCATCATTGTTGTTGATGAGGTAGGTTCTTTATTACATCTGAATCATGTAGTTCTTATTTATTTCTTATATATTTTCTACGTCGAATGAATTTGTATGTTCCAATGAAACATCCTAGGTTTGAATCCCCTAGGCTTGAATCCCCCTATCCATTACTGCACTATTTTTACTAATTTCTTATTCTATTCTTATTCCTTCAATTAGTGGGGAGTTAGCTTTCAAGTCGACTAGTGCATGTCATTGTTCCATCCTTTGTTTCTCTATTTGACTTGACTACCCTTTAGTAATTGTTGTTGGGGATGCTCCTATCAGCTTTAGTGATCAACCCATACCTTACTCCTATTGAGTTTTTCACTTTACTTTTTCATGTTCTCCCAACATCTTCTACGTGGAAATCTCAATAAAAATTCCCTTACTTTCCCAACTGCTTCTAAAATTTGAGACTTGCTGGATGAGCCCATGAAATCCATTGTCTTAGTTTGCGTTGGGTTGAATTACCCTTCATGACTAATTTTTCTAACTCTTTTTTGGTTATTTCTTACAATTTTTTCTAAAGCTTGGGCTCCTCTAAGATGATATCTTGTAGTACTTCTATCTAGTTTATTCCAAGATTTTGTGCTCTATCAATGGTTAGATATCTTGACTGACCTGTCAGCTTCTTTTTAGTTAGTCTCACTAAAACTAAAAATTCCAATTTGAAATGTATAGTATACAATTCTAACTCCCTTTCATCTTCCCACTCACCATTATTTATGGGGAGAATTGTCTCGATCAGTGTTAGGAGGATTAGCTCTAGAATAGAAAATACTATGTTGGTTTGTCGATTCATCTCATTAAAAATTTCAAGTGCATATGGTAGATATGATAAGTATTTTGGATGGATGTCAACTGAGTTGACACAATATACTTCTGTTGAGTCCAAAACAAACTAGATGTGTGATTAGTTGAGCAGGGGTCGATGGACCTGCTATGGAACTCACTATATCTATGATACTTTTTCCATATTTTATAACCCAATTTCTAAACATTTCTCAAAGGGATGGAGACTATGTCTTGCCCAACTAATTACTAGCAAAGAACTTAAAGTTCCTCATGAACGATATGACCTTTCTAGTAAAAGAGGTCTCTCCCACTAGAGTGACCTACGACATCACTAACTAAATAAGAAGAGATGGGAACCATATCACCTTCATATAATTTTGACATTATTTGTAGTTATTATTTAGGATGTTGGTGACATGATCCACCTAGTTGTACTTCTTCTTCAGCCTAACTATCTTCCCAATGGCTTCCAAGATATTTAGCTTCACATCCAATGCCCCACCCATCAAGGAAATACTAAGGGATACTATAATGAATGCCCACTTTATCTTTGGTTTTCTTACATGCAAAAATAATAAGCCCCTTTTAGTTCTCTTTTGTTGTTCCTCCTATAAATTCCCTCAATCAAGCATTGGAGTCTATTTTCATAGGAATTTCTAAATTATAAATGTAGGAGCCTTCTTTGGAGATGAGAATTCTTCTGAAATGCCTAATAGGAATTTCATTTGCATGTTTTTTCATACAAATACATTTCCAAAGGTGTTAGACTCCTTGGAGCCAATGCCACCAAATCTTAGCTCCCAAAAATGCATCTAAAGTTGAAGTATGTCTTAGTTTTACTCTTATTATTTGATCTTTTATCTCCTTTGGAACCAAGCTATGGATGTTAAAATCCAAATAAAGAAGAAAACCATTTGTTAAAATCCAAATGAAGATGTTGAAAATTGCTAAAAAATATAATTGGAACTTGGATAGGTGACCCATAAATTCTGTTATACTCCTAACATTAGATCATATCTAAGAGCATCCTTTTGTTATGATCCCATTGGTTTAAAATTGTACTCTTTGAATATCTTTTGTGATAGAGTTTAGCTTAGAAAATATCAATGCGATTTTTTCACAAAGTGTCCAATTTTGCAAGATCATGGCTTAAGTTATTTCAGATAGTGTGCTCATATTTGGTTAAACACACTATTTTTATATTTTAGAACTCATTTAGACCACTTGTTCATATTTTCCACCCATGGATCAAATTCACAATGTGTTTTTGAATGAAGTGATTTGCAACTTTCCATAAAAATATATAGGAAAACTCGACATTTTGTTGGACTCCTAACATCCTTCTACTATGATTCCATTATCCATAAATTTATTTATTTGAGGATCTCTAAAGCTATATTTTTTTCTTGGTAAGGATCAATGTAGTTTTTTTTGGAAGGGTCGATTTTTGAAAAAGTTGGATTGAATAATTGTGGCTTAAATTTTATGGAAATTGTTTATTCTATTTCTTTTAGTTTTAATATCCCTAACCTGGACAAAGATTGGAAACTCTTTGATTGTCTGACTTTGGTAATATGTTTTCGAGTTTGAGCAGGGTTGGGAGGTGTGATGTTGCTCAATCGACCTCGAGTTTACTCTTGGGGACATGGAATGAGGCATAGGTCTAGCGTGGTTTGGGGACGCCAGTCATTCATCTGCATTCACAATTTTGGAGGATTTTATTTTCTCTATTCTCTATTCGTTACCTTGGGGGAAGCAGGGGATTTGTGGTTACGTTTTCCCCATGGGGTCTGTCCACATTTGATGAATGGCTACTGAAAAGAGAAATCTAGCCATTTCTGGAAGGTATATACACCTCACCTGCATCATGGTGATCGAGGTGGTTCAGAACAAATGCTCAGGGGACACTCCACTATTCGGGTTCAGAACGAATGCTTAGGGGACGTTGCACTATCCAGTGTCTGCGGGGTCTGGTGTATATGGAATGCAGGAGTGCCTCGAACACCAATACTATTTTGGGTCTCCTACAAGTGTATGATGATAGTTGTGAATCAGTTAGGGCTGACCCTAACCGATGGTGAAACCTAACTAACCAAAAATTCTGGAGAACAATGGGAGAGCAAGGAAGAGGTGGGGGATAAGAAGAGGTGGCAGTGGGAATACCAGGGGAGGAGGGAATTGTGAAGAAGAAGAAAATAAAGGAGAGTGCATGGGGAAGAGAAGGAGGCACCAAGAAGAGAGTGCAACCAGAAATATAGAAATATTGGATAATGTAAGGAATACACAAGAATAGGCATAGTCTTTGTTGAAACAACATCAGAAAGGATATAACCAAGCCTGCACTATCACAGGTTAGTGCCGGAACTTATGGGAGATTTTATGTTAATAAACCCCCACAATCTTCATCTTCCTTTCTGAATACTGAGTTTGAGGGTTAAACATGTATTATTTTTTTTTTTTTTTTTGTATATGCATTCTTTGGTTGATTTTGGTGTTTCCTACATCTGGGAATTCCTAAGATTCTACATCAATAAGGTTCTTGTATATTTTAGTATTGGGGTTTTGATGTTTTTAGGATTTTGGTGTTGACATATTTGGTTTCTTTTTCATTTTGGGTGCTCCTAGAAATCTTCTACATCATGAAGGTGCTTCTATGTTTTACGATTGTGTTTAGGATTTGGGTGTTGACAGATTTCACTGTTTATTCATTTGAACACAACTATATTTTTAGTTTGGCAATGGTTTCGATTTTGGATTATTGGGTTTGGTATTTTACTATGTGGGGTTACCAGAAATTTATATTGGAAGAGTGACCTGGTTCGACATCATGAGGGTGTTTCTATATTTTGTATTTGGGTTGATTCTTTTAGAGATAAAAATAAGATTTGAATTAAAAGAAGGAGTTACAGCTTACAGGTGAGTACTGCACCTGGAGACTGTACTCATACAAAGAGAAATCTCTCCGTACACTCTACTTACATCAAATGAGCAAGTACATCATTAAGTACATTACTAGAACTCAGGAAGTTGCAACCAAACTCCTAAACTCTAGGAACAAATCCTAAACTAAGGAGATATGTTACAACTTGTGTAACCATTTCTCCATTAATACAAAATAATATTAATTATTTTCAACTCCTAGCATCCCTCTAAACAATTCAAACTTTACATGCCCAAGAGGCTTAGTAAAAATATCAACCATGTTATCAAAAGTTTTACAATATTCAACACATATCTCTTTTGACTGTTGTTTCTCTCGAACAAAATGAACTTGAGTATCGATATGCTTGGTATTTTTATGAAAGACTGGATTGTATGCAAGCTTGATGGTACTCTGGTTGTCAGTTTTGATGATTGTTGATTCTTTTTGCTTTTCTCTTGCATCGTTGAGAAGTCTTCTCAACCAGATAGCTTCACATGTGGCTGCACACAATGCTTGGTACTCAGCTTCACATGAAGATAGAGCTACAATGTGCTGCTTGTTGCTGCTCCATGCTATGACCCCAGATCTAATGCTGAATGAGTAACATGTGATAGATCTTTGATCATCCAAGTTACCTACCCAATCGGAATCTGAAAAACCTGCTGGAATAACATCAGAAGTGTCAGTGTACAAAATGCCATAATTACTACTACTACTAAGATACCTCAACACACTTTTTGCTGCGACCTAGTGACTTTCGAGTGGTTTTGACATGAACTGGCTCAACACACTAACAGAATATGCCAAATCTGGTCTAGTTGTAGTCAGATATATCAAACTACCAACTAGCTGTCTGTACATGGTAGCATCCACCTGTTTAGTACCATCGTCACTGCTCAACTTTAAGTTCTGCTGTAATGGTGTTGCTGCTGATCTGCACTGCTCCATTCTGAACCTTTCCAACAAGCTTCTGGCATACTTCCCTTGAGTAAGAAAAGTTTGTCCAGAGTCTCTCCATACCTCCAATCCCAAACAATAATGAAGGTTTCCGAGATCTTTCATCTCAAACACTTGTGACATCTGCTGTTTGATTTCTTTGATCAGATTGTTAGCATTCCCTGTTATGATCATATCATCTACATACAAAGAAATCAAAATAATTTGCCTCTGTTTATTAAACTTGGTATACAGATTTGGATCATTCAAGCTCCTATGAAAGCCATGCTGAACAAAGAATGAGTCAATTTTCTCATACCACGACCTGGGTGCCCATTTTAAACCATAAAGTGCCTTTTTTAATTTACACACAAGATGTTCCTGCCCCTTTTTCACAAAACCTTCAGGCTGTACTAAATAAATTTCTTCCTTCAAGTCACCATTCAGAAATGCAGACTTAACATCTAGCTGGTGTAGCTGCCATTTGTCTTTTGTTGCTAAGGAAATTAGCATTCTAATGGCGTTTAATTTGGCTACAGGAGCAAAGGTGTCATCGAAATCCATTTCCTCTTTCTGTGAGTAACCCTTTGCTACCAGTCTAGCTTTAAGTTTATCTATACTCCCATCTGCATTTATTTTTGGTTTATACAGCCATTTTCATCCTATGGGGGTTTTACCTTCAGGCAATTCAACCAAATCCCAAGTATGGTTTCTGTTTATTGATTCTATTTCCTCATACATTGCAGCCCTCCATGCATCAGATTTACTTGCTTCCTCATAATTTGCAAGTTCTACAATGTTTAAAATCTTTGACATTAATGCATAGCCTTTCAATTTAGAAGATAATCGAGTCTTCCTACCCGATCTCCTTGGTAGGGGACTTACCTCAATTCTGTCTATTTCAGCCTTTTCTGGGCTTGCATCTTCATTGATTACATTGTCTGTTACTTCTTCTTCTTGTTTCTCCTCCTGCTCTTCATCTTCCTCACTGTTTTCTTCCAATAGCAATGGAATGTGCCAATCATTGTTAGAGTCATCCTTTCCTTCTTCAACCTGTTCATGAAATATGACATCTTTGCTTGCAAAAACCTTGTGAGTCACAGGATTAAATAACTTATATGCCTTGAACTCAGTGCCATATCCAACAAATATACATTTCAGGGCTTTAGGATCTAACTTCTTCCTATCTGCCTTAGGTATATGAGCATAAGCTTTTGACCCAAATATTCTTAAATGACTCACTACTGGTTTGAATCCAAACAATGCTTCAAAAGGGGTTTTGAAGCCTAGACACCTAGTAGGACTCCTATTCTTTAAATATACAACAGTGTTAATAGCTTCTGCCCAAAGACCATTTGATAGACCCTTACCTTGAAGCATGCTCCTTGCGCACTCCACAAGAGTCTGTTCTTTCGTTTTGCTACTCCATTCTGCTGTGGAGTGTGAGGCACTGTAAACTGTTGTTCAATCCCCTGATGCTTGCAGAAATCCATGAACTCTCCCAACCTGTATTCTCCCCCTTGATCTGAGTGGAGAATTTTTATCCTTTTTCCTGTCTAGTTTTCTACCATGGATTTAAACTCTTTAAAATACTGAAAAGCTTGACTCTTTTTACTCAGAAAGTATACCCATGAAAATCTAGTGCAATCATCTGTAAATAAGAGAAAGTAATATGCTCCTCCTAATGACTTGGTTTGCATGGGTCCACAGATGTCTGTATGCACCAGTTTTAAAATATCTCTTTCCTTTCTTTTAACATGCAAAGGGAACTCTTCTCTATGCATTTTCCCTAATGCACATTTATCACAATCCAGCTTAACATTATGGAAAACAGGGAGTCCATCAACCATACCTTTTCTTTGAAGTAGGATGAGGTCTTGCAAATTAAGATGGCCGAATCTCTGATGCCAAAGATTTTCGGCTGTCGATCCAGCTGCAACCATTGCCTACTGTGGCATACTCTTCACATCTAGTCTGTACAGGTTCCCCATGCGCACTACTGTTGCAAATGTTTCCATCTGGCTATCCTTAATGACACAGTTAGTCTTAAAGAATTGAACTTGCATGTCCTGATTAGTAATCATTGAGACAGAGACCAAATTTTTCTTAATTCCTAGAACATACAATACATTTTTAAGGTGTCTAATGTCACCGCTAGGTAATTTTACAGGAATGTCACCATGTCCTTTGATCTCATGTCCACTATCATCTCCTAAATAGATTTTCGACCCACATGAAGTTTCTTCAAGAAATTCAAACCAATCCTTCTTACCAGTCATATCTGAGGATGCGCCCGAGTCAACATACCATATGTCATCCTCATCTCCATTTGAAGCTGAAAGAGCACAATCGACTATAAACAGTTGAAGTTCGTGGCTATGATCCTCTTCTTCCTTAACGAAGTAACTCTTATGTTTTCTCTATTTGTTTCTTCCTTCGTCTGCCTGCCTCTTATAACAATCTCTAATCTCATGTCCAGGTTTCCCAGAGTAAAAACATTTCTTGATTGGAAAATTATTAGCAGACATACTTTTAAACGATCTCTTCTGAAATGAGTTGGCTCCTTTCTGTTGCTGTTGCTGCAGTTGCTGATGCTGCTTCCCTTTAAACTGTCTCCTTTTTTCCATCAGAGCAAGGTCATTGCTCTGTGATTTCAAATTTTGTCGTCGCTCTTCTTCCTATATCAGAATCCCTGTCAGCTCTTCAAATGAAGGGGCTTTCTCCCTTGCTGACAGCCCTGTGATGAATGTCTGATAATCATCAGTCATTTCGTTCAATGTGATCATGACCAGATTTGAATCGGAAACTTTCTCTTCGATATCTCCCAATCCGTCCTTCAGGTCTTTGACTCTAGCAAGGAATCCAGCAGCGGATTCATTCTCATCCATCTTCAATGCAAACAACTTGCCTTTGAGTGACAAGACACGGTTTGTATTCTGCGTTTGGTATAGGTTTTTGATCGTCATCCAAATGTCAGTGGGCGATTTACAGTCTCTAATATGTGGGATAACATTGTCCTTGACGGACATCTTCAATATGACCTTTGCTTTTGTCTGCCTTTTATCCCAATCTTGTTCTTTTGTGGTTGATCTTGATCTCAACTCACTTCTTGTAACGATTGACCACGCATTTGCACTTTCAAGTAAAGTCTGCATCTTGAATTTCCAGTTGTTGAAATTCGATCCATCGAGTTTGCCAGACTCGTGGAGATACGATTCTAGACTATTATTCATATTAGATTGATAAAATTTTTGATCCTCTGATGAATAAGTCTATTGAACTGAACACTTTCAGGATACTAAAAAAAAAAATCACCACATACCAGATCTGAACCTCTGTTATTGCTGAATTTTTTTTTTATCTTCAGTGAGCCACCACCGGGCAAGTCCGATCTGTTGCCACCGAACAGATTCGGAACTCCAATACGCCACCACCGGGTTACTCCACTCTGCTGCCACCGAATAGAGCCGGAAATTCAAAGCGCCACCACCGAGCAAGGTCGATCTGCAAAAATTGCAGATTTTTCAAAGAGAAAGAGGTTGGCGCTCCTTCGATAGTGAAATGCTCGCTCCTTGATTTTCCGCGCCAATTGTACTTTCTGGCGTGCTTATCACTCTCAAAACTGCGCCAACTGGCATGTCTGTTCCTTAAAAAATCACGCTAGATCTTCCTTCCACACAAAAAATGGTGAGACTGTTTGCAACGAAACCACGCCAACACTTTCTTGCGCTCAGAGATGATTAATCATCTGAGACCTGTCTTCAGGTGTTACTGCAGTCCACCTGATTCTACAAATGCCGCCACTACAGTTCTGTAATCAATGATGCATCCTAAAAAAAAAATTAAGGCTATCCCTACTCTGTGCTCTGATACCAAGATAAAAATCAGATTTGAATTAAAAAGAAGGAGTTACAGCTCACAGGTGAGTACTGCACCTGGAGACTGTACTCATACAAAGAGAAATCTCTCTGTACACTCTACTTACATCAAATGAGCAATTACATCATTAAGTACATTACTAGAACTCAGGAAGTTGCAACCAAACTCCTAAACTCTAGGAACAAATCCTAAACTAAGGAGATACGTTACAACTTGTGTAACCATTTCTCCATTAATACAAAATAATATTAATTATTTTCAACTTTTAGGATTTGGGTGTTAACATATTTCATTGTTTTTGCATTTGGGCACTCCTGAATTTTTAGTGTGAAAAAGACTTTGTATTGGTCTCTGGGTTTTACTAGATTTTTATGTTAGGAGAGTCATTGGGGTTCTAGCTGTACGATTTGGCCTTTTTTTGCAAAAATTTGGAGTGAGATAATTATTGTTTTTCAGAAATTGATGTTGGTGTTGTGGCACTATTTTGATATGAGAACTTTGTACAGGAGGGGTGACTACATTTTAGCATCCTTGGGTTGATGTTTTAGCATTATACTGTTTGTACAATTTGTGTTTCACGGGTGATTGTGTTTTTTGAACTGTTTGCATTTGGGTCCTTGCACTATTTTGGTATGAGAACTTTGTACAGGAAGGGTGATTGCGTTTTAGCATCCTTGGATTGATGTTTTAGCATTACATTGTTTGTACAATTTGTGCTTCACGGGTGATTTGTGTTTTTGGACTGTTTGCATTTGGCTCCTTGTCTTAGATAGGAGAAAGGGGTTTGCATGATTAGTGGTTGCATGTCCCATGATTAGGATCCATATATGTTCTTTTGTGCAAGTTTTCCATGGTATATAGGGAACTATATTTCATCGTTCAACAGTTGGTTGTTCCATGAATTATATAGATCCAAGGATCATTGGTACCTTTTGTTTATGCTATGTTTACCTCCATTGTACTGCACTACCATTGCCCATAAGGTTAGTTGTATGGTTTTCAGTTGTGTTTCATATAGGAAGAGGATGTTAGAATTTAGAACCAATGACCAACTTTCTATTGTGGGGATTCCAGAATTGTGTTTTGTGGCTTTTTAGAATTATTTGGAAAGTTGACTTGGATCATCACCTCTGTGGTTGGCTGTAAGGAATACAATCAAAATGTTATTTCAAAAAAATATATGCTGGTGCTTTTCACATTTAGAATTTAATTTGTTTCCTCACCTCACTTATAAGTTATGAGTAAGGGAGGGCTTATTTTGCATTTAAAATTCTTTTGCTGTGAGAATTTTCATGTGCCTACAAACGTTGTCACCAATGGCTATGTGCTTACAATCCCCTACTGTTTGCATTTTTGTTAATGTGGGGAGTAAATAATCTCATGTTAAGGGCTAGGGTCATACCAACAGTTTTAAGCCAGAAGAAAATTCAAAATACAACCAGTTTCAGCCTGAGTCCACAATCGGCTGACTGATTTTATGGTTAATCTCATTATAGAGGACTTGTACTCACAGGTACCCAGGGGCCAGAACATGGGGTAACCCTACTGAGAGACGAACTCATGATTCTAGGGGTTGTGACCAAGCTTGAGGGTGGAGAACATCCATCTCTGGAAACCCTCCTTGATAGGCCTGTAGGATTTATGTGTTGGAAACTTCCTATAGTAACCAACTTTGAGAACAAAGGTCCTTAAAATATTTCCTAATCAGAGATTATCTTAATCTCGTGGGGTTCAAAACTCAGCAATAGACAGATTTTGTGTGTAGCCACTACCCTTGATTGTAACCATGAATAATAAACAATGTTGTACAATAGTTGACTTCTTGTCCATCTATTAAACTATTTGATGACCAAGGACATTGTGGTATGCCATGATCACAAATAAGATGCATAAAAATCATAGAGACATGATGCTTAGTCATATATGTATATATGTGGATGTGCAACTTTACGCATGTTGTCATTATATTAATTATTCCTAAATGCTTATGAATGGATACCAGGTGAAGTAAAGCCAATCCTCAATGGATGCAATCCATGTTGTTCTTCCTTGTACTTGTGCTCCACAGATTTTATGGCTATTAATTGTTGGAAATAATACTGAGAGGGGGGGGGGGGGTGAATCAGTATTAGAAAATCAATAACTTTTTCATTTCCATAATCAGATTTATATACGCTACTTCAGTGAAGGGAACTCACATGTACACGCAACTGTATTTAAGGCAACTAGCGTATATCCAACAAACTTATGATTCAGTTAATTCATCATATGTTGATCTTTAATCAGTGCATCAATACTTCATTAACCATATAAACAGTAACTAGGTGCAGTAAAAATAGAATAGACCATCACACATAAGAAACACACATGAACACCAAGATTTAAGGTGGAAACCCAATGCGGGACAAAAACCACTTGCTGCTGTCTTCTTGTTAATATAAGAAAAACCTGTTTACAATCTTGTACTGGTGCAGACTCATACCAGTACGTAGGCACCCACCTGCAGAAGGCTACAACCTTCTCTCGTTCTCCAGCTTCTACTAGAAGGGAGCTACAACCCCCTAGCTCTTGTACTAGCCAATCCATTTACTAGTACGTAGGCACCGGCCTATTGAAGGCTCCAACCTTCACTCATTTTCCAGCTGCTACTGGAAGGGAGCTCCAACCCCCTAGCTCTTGTACTGGCTGATATGTTTACCAGTATGTAGGTGCCGGCCTACAGAAGGCTACGACCTTCTCTCTTCCTCCAGGGACCACGTTTCATAAATTTTCAAACTGGATACTCCTGGAACACAACACCACAATATGAAGGCCACGTTTCATCCAATTTTCATACTGGACACATCAACAACATTGAAGCACAAAATCAATCACCAATACAATACAACCATTGCAGTAACCAATCATTGAATACTCAATCATCAATCTCTGAATTACCCAACAACTGAATCACTGAAGCCCTGTCATCAAAACACAAAGCAGAACCCAGAACTCTGTAGCAACCACTAGAACCAACTGCAAATTCAGATATCATATTTCATAATGTATATGCTACTCTGATGAGCTAAACCAGCATGTATACGCGCTTTTACCAAAGCAAACCCGCGTATAGATCTACAAATACTAACTTAAAAGAAACTTCACAGCTATTTCAGAATTCAGTGATACCCAGATCATAACATTTATAGAATAACCCATGCATCAGTATTCAGATCTAGATTATACATAATCAAATCAGATAATGATAATTCATTTCAAGCCTTAAGATCCCGATCCATCATTAGATCTTATCCCTCATCAACCGCTAAGGTTCATCCTTGATTCAGATCAAGAAAAGCACCAAAAGCTGATAACCTGTATACTAGATCTCACATTTCATTCGATATTTAATTCTTGCACACCTTCGCCTAATGATCTTCTCCTCCTTATATAGTTTTAGGCCTTTCTCAATACCATGGACCAAAACCACTTAGGACCAATACCTTGGACCAAATACCTAGGGTCAACACCTTGGACCAGATACCTTGGACCAATACCATGGATCAAAATACCATAGACCAAAAACTTAGATTTCCAACATGTACGTGCTTTCCCTCTTGTGAAAGTGCGTGTGTACGTTATACGCTCTTTTTGTTCTGTTAAACCGTGTGTATATGCTCTTTTGTCAAGGTGAACCTGCATATACCTCTTTTTCTTCATTCTTTGTAGTCTGACCATTAATTCTTTGCTATTGACCTACTGCACTGTTGTTATCGAGAAATTTAGTGTCTATGCAGAGCTGCTAGTCCCACTAAGACTAGTAGCTATCTTAGAAATAAACAAACTAAAACTACTTTCATTTTCCTTTATGAGAAGTAGATAAGAGGGGAACAAAGGAGACCAACCTCTGTCTTGCGCTTGGTTCCTTGCTTTATTCCTCTCCCTTCTGATAGATCTTTTCCACTCGCTTCCTCATCTACCCAGCTTCAAAGAGCACCTATGGAATCAAAGCAGCATAACACTATCCAAGAACATAGATCTACTATCATAAACAATATAGGACCAGATATATATTGAACACACAAAAGCATATATCATCAATCATACAAGAATGTGGAGGAAAAGTTGACTAGCTTTATTAATATCAAGAATAGCAAAGAGGATTACAACCAATTGTTCTAACCCAGCGTTATCCTCTCAGCAAGAAAGCCCTTCTTCACCTCATGAAAAGCTTAGATCACCCAACACTATGATGTTACACCAAGAAACCAGTAGCACTTCCTTACAAGATACAAAATTCCAGCCTCCAACCCCCGGATCTCTGGGATGAGAGATCTATATATAGATATTTGCAGAGGTGTGAGTCAGCTCTGGGCTTTTGATTAGTGTCTTCTCTCTGATAGTTCTTGATTCCACTTGGAGATCTCATTGATCTCTTACTCATCCTTGGGTGATTCTGAGAGGCAAGTGTCACAGGAGAAGTTTCTGGAAGATTCCATGATCATCCACCTCGCAAACTGTCTCCGCCACTTGTCTATTCTTGTCCATCACACCCTATAGAAGGACTTTTCAGTATGCATCGCACCTCTCGTGTGCATTTAGGTGGGACGCATCTCACCCTCAGCACTGAGCAATCAGTATGGTCCATTTTTGACCATTTCTGAGTAGTTTTTCATGGAGAACTTCTGGGAGATGATGTAATCAGTTGGCCTTGTTTCTTTAGAGTGTTAAGCAATGCTTTTAGGGACTTAGGAGCCCTTGGTTTATGGACATATATGATTGGGGTTGCAGTGCCCAAAAATGTCTATAACAGTTGCCCCCTAAAGCATGAGGTCGTTAATATTTTGATGTCGGGTGAAATGCTTTATCATGAGGATCCGAAGTTTTTTCGAGCTGGAAGGCAACCTGTAATAAGATACAATACAATACATTATCTTCATAATATTTTCATGATCTAGCTGAGGCGGGCATTCCCATGCTCAGCTTTATAAATTCATTTTCATGTACATAAGACAGACAATCATCTGAGTGCAGACTGATGATTCTGGTAGAGCCATCATCCCTTAGATTGGGTGATTATCTGTGTAGCACTGATGTACATTTGATGTATTTATTTTCCTGAATATATATCACAGTCCAGATGGATGAAACTAGATCTGGGGTCTTCAATCTCGTTCGATCTTCACTCAAAGTACAAGTCGATCCATGTGAGAGATGTTCTAGAGTCGAACATGGAAAGACATCGCCTGATTACCAGCCAGCGATGTAAGCTGTTAACAGGTGCGAGAGGAATCACCGATAATGATGATGACCCTCAAGGTACGACAGTACAATTCACGTGGTGTGAAAAAGGGACTTGGTGTCGAACACCACGCAAAATCTTTCGGTCGAAGGCCATTGATGTAAACTTGTTTCCGGAAGTGAGAAACTTGCCATTGAGGCATGCAAGCTTCAAAGTACTGAAAGGGTTGTTCCTAGATCAACTTCCTGGATAATGAGCTGATGTCGACAAGAAGCGATACGTCATAGGAGGGCCTTAATGAATCCCACATCTACGACATGGAATGGAGCAAATGATTTTACTGGAGGTGAAAACGATCTGATGATATAAGGTTCAGGGTGGTAGTCATGAAAGAATGGAGCGTAAATGTATTGCAGTGGATGAGACACAGGTGAATTCTCTGAGCGACTTCTCTTGAACATATCGGCGACACTGACATGATGGATTGGTAGCATTAACCCCAAATGTGGATGGTGTGATGGACCAATGGTGATATGACCAGTGAACGGAACAACCCAACCCGACTCAGATGCGGAGTGAAAGTGTCATGTTTAAGAACGACTTGCTACCAGTAAAGTTTCTTCAAGTTTTCTTCCAAATTTTTCCCCAGTCATTGCTGACCAGTACCTCTTTATTTTTTTCAAGCTTGAGGAGGATAACATATGCTTGTTCTATAATTTTCCCTTTGGGCAAACCCATCACTATGTTTTAACGAGCCAAGCGATAGTGAAACTCGTTCTTATCTGTATGGACAAGTTTGTCGCTATTCGGTTTTAACGAGTTTAACGACAAAGATAACTCGGTCCTTTTCAATTTTAGAGAGTTTGAAAGGGATGTAAAGAAAACTCCAACAATCCTTTTTCGTCATATAATCCCTTAAGTCCGAAAAAGTATAAAATAATATAAAAGGGATGAATTTTCGGTAATTTTAATGAGCCAAACAAAACAAGCGCTCGATCTTTTCGTGTAATAATCCCTCAGGTCCAAAAAGATTAAAATATAAAGGAGGGATAGCACTTCCGGTCACTTTAACGAGCTGGAGAGGCCAATTTCTCAACAATATTTTCATATTTTACGAGTCAGATGAAAAGAGCTTAAAGGAGACTCATTTTTCGAGGAACGAGTGATAAATTCGGGTAGCAACTAATTCCAGGTAAGGTTTGGAATTTCCCAATCACGGCAGTGTCATAAGGATGGCTAACAGGATCACTCTTCACAGCTGTTCCTCAAAAAGGGTAAACAATCAAATGGAGGTGAATGATCGGCCATTACAGAGTAGAGGTGATGATGAGAACACGACCAAGGCTTCAAAGGCTGATGATAATGCATTCACGATGGTTATTTACCAGAAATTGGTTCATTTTTTAATGAATGAGCTTAAACTCTGGGGGAAACATTTGCTCACTGCTTATGTTTAATTTTTAACGAGCTTGAACTCCACATAAAAACTTCTCGAGGCAGGTTTATTTTTTAACGAGCTTTAACCCTGCGGTAACACTGCTCGTGGCAGGTTTATTTTTTAATGAGCTTGAACCCTGCGGTAACACTGCTCGTGATAATTTTGCATGCCCCCAACATAATAACGCAAATCGAGGTGCATGCCCCCCAAGCTTCATTGCATTCATCGCGGTGGTTGGAATGAATTTTTACCTTCGAGATCTTTGAAAGACTTGACTTTGATTTTACGAGATCGTAATCAAAGTCTCGATTTGGAAAGGGAGTCGTTTCATTTTTTAATGAGGTTGACACAGTAAAAGAACTATCCTCATGACTCCTTGTTTCATTTTTTAATGAGGCCGACACGAGATAAGAACCATCCTCGAAATCCACCATATTTACAGTATTTGATAGAAAATCAAAAACTGAATTATGATTAAGGTTGCTGGAATAATCTTCGTGGTAATCCGGAAGATGGGAGCGATGGTGGTAATCTTCCCATGGTGCCTCTCCTATCATCATTGATTGAATGATTCCTTCGTCTGTAGAATGTACATGCGACCAAGGATCTGAAGAGGTGCCATATTCCTTAGACCTATCTATCCAAACACTCGATGAGCGTTGAATTGGGTTTGCCCCCCAGGCCAAGAAAATTGGTTGCTACAATATTTCTAAAATGGTGATGATCCATGTTGACAAAATGTCTAGGAATCTTTCGAATCCATTAGATATAGAAGATTTCATATTGCAGGTTTCCACTGTGGCCACTTCCACCAGATTACTCGGAGGTGGTAGGGCAAAAGTACCCATTAAGGTAGGGTCTTTTAGGAGGCCTACTCCAATATTTTGAAGCAAATGATTGCTTCCACGGATCATTGGAATGCTTCCCGTAACTTGTGAACTGTTGGGGAGAAATGTTTGTTGGTTGACGATTGTAATTCCTCCTTGGAAGGGAAATGCAATTTTCCTGAAGTAGGTCGACACAACTGCAGCCATGGCATATATCCAGGGCCTTCCCAGTAGGATGTTGTAATCGAGGTTTCCGTCGATTACTTCAACATCAATTTCTACTGTTTTGCCCCCCAGTTCAACTTGCAAGTTACTTAAAATCTCGTATGGAGTGTATGATCATCCATCAAATGCTTTTAACATCGTTGACGATCACGACAAGGGTGGTGAGCCTAAATTTTTCCAGCAACTCATCGACATAATACATGTAGATGCCCCCTCATCAATAATTGTTCGATGAACAGTTTTGTTGAGGGCTTTCACTTGAATAAGGAAAGCTAGTTGAGCTAGTAACTGAGGGTCATATCCTTTGTGATTAAAGGATACAAGATTGGAATCCGTTGGCTCAATCCCACCTATTACTGATAATAGAGCCTGCTTTTGGGAGGGGCAATTTTGCGGTACCTCAAGTGTCGACATAGTGGACGGCGATTGGGCCATGTCCTCTACTATATTATAATTCTGTGCTACTTTAGCATGAGGATTAAATGTCGATTTGTGTACTACTCCCTTTGGCAGCTTTATCGTTAGCTCAGGAATGATGGGTGGGACAACTTCGGTTGAAGTTGTTGTCGAACTACTCAGTTGTTCAATAGCCTTGTTGTTCGACAGCTGTGGATTCCAGTAATCTTTATTCCTTGTCGATATCAAAGCATCATTTTGCTGTTTTGAAATGGACAACATAAGCACTTGGGATCGGGAAGCACTTTTATTAGCAACTAGTTTGTTTCTTGGGTTTGGAAACGGATCAGTCAATACCGCTGAGGTTTTTGAACTCTTAAAGAGTTTCTTAACTTCAGCTTTATGTGGACAATCTCTCGTCCGATGATCCTCATCGCATATCTGACACCCCGCAGGGGGTTTCCTTTGCCCAGAAGGGTTTGCAGAAGGTTTTTCAGGAGATGACTCATCCTACTTCTTTTTTCTCCCTTTCTTTTTCTTCTTGCCCCCTGGTTGCTTCAGTTGTTTGCCCTTGTCGGTCGACACGACATTTACCTCCGAGGCGAGAAGTTCTTCATTTGCATTTTGATCAGAAATCTTACGGGCTTTATTAGATGTAGCCTTTGTCGATTTTGTGCTTGTCGTACCTATCATGCCATCGCCGGCATGAGAGTCTTTTTTTGATTTAGGAGGGGGAGGAATGAAAAATTCCAGTCTAGGAGCATCAGGTATTTTATCGTAGAGCGTGCCAGACTAAGTATAGATCAAGTCTAGATATTGTGCACGAGCAATAACTTTCTCTTTAGTGACGATTCCTCCCTTTGCCACATCTTCTGTGATAGAAGGTAATAATGACTTAATAAACCATTCAGCTAGCAGCTGATCAGGACATATGCTTTTACCATTCTGCGACGACGTCACCACTCATGAATGATCGGATATGTGAGTGGCCATTGTTTGTTTGAAATTGGTAAGAAGCTCTAGTCCTGTTTCGTACCTTATTGGTAACTGAAAATGGGTTAAAAAGGTTGTGGCTAGGGTGCTGAAGTTATCGAATGAAGCTCTAGGCAATTCGATATACCATTTTGCTGTCGGACCAGTTAACGTTCGCTGAAAAAGGCAAAGCCTAATCAAATCATCGTTTAGACTGTTAGATGAACACCACAGATGAAAGGTCATCACATGATTCGATGGGTCTTCACCCGGATTTTCATTAAATTTAGGAATATCTGACGAAAGTTTATGTGGAATCACCGTCCACCAAGGGGTGTAAGCAATTGGATCATTCGTCAGCCGGTTTAGATCTGGTAATTCTAGAGTTGCTACAAAGGGAAACTGTTGATTCAGGTTAGGTGAAGCATACCTAGGATAAGATGGAATTGCCTGAGCAGTTGGTCTTTGCATACTAGCATAATGCATTTGATGCTAGTAAATTTGGTAAGGTTGGTGGGCATAACCATTATAGTATGGTTGTTGATAACCGCTTTGGAAATGAGGTTGCCCATTACTTACAAAGACTTGTTGCTCAGGTTCTTGATATGATTGCTGGAATTGCGGTTGTTGAGATTGAACCAGCCATGATTGTTGGACCATTTGCTATTGTCCAATACTGGATGATTGACCAAGATGAGGAGTCATAGTACTTGTTTGAGCCTGAGTCGCTCTAGATAAGGAGGCACTAACCTGAGGTTGTGATTGAGTTGTTGAGACAAGAGGCTATTGTATTGCAACCTGAGAAACTTGGGGTTGACATGTACAACAGGTAGCCCTTGTACTTGTGATGCAGTCACCATAGTAGGTATAGTGGGAATATTCGACACAGGGTGGACTGGTTACATTGAATATAAAACCCTTGGTTGCTGAGGCAGTATTGGTACCCAACCACTGGATGTAATTCCAGTTTGACTTGAACTTTGTTGTAAACTCCCATATGGTTGTTCTCCGGGAGGGAACAATGAAAAGGCATACTGCCCTCCATATGGTGTCAATCTAGTACTTAAAGGGTAGATTGGCCTTTGAAGACACATTGGATCAATTTGTTGAGTTTCAACATAAGAAATACCATATGATAATCCGGATGAAGAAAAAGGAACTGACCATGTTGTCGAAACAATCCTTGATTGGACTCCGGCTTGTTGTTGATAACTTGCCGGGACAGATGGTATACCGGCAAACATCGTTGGAGTAGCAGCAGGAGGCTCTGCCGTTGCTGCATCAAATGACACAGTCCTGGATGTCGACGGTTGTTCAGACATATCTAGTCTATCCAAAAGATTTTCTAGCGATTTCGATTGACTTTCTTCCACGATTGCGGATTACTCGATTAACTCAAAATAAAGGGGAAAATGATTCCTAATTAAATGAATTTTAGACGCTTTGACACAACTTGTTTTTTCAATTTTTAAGAGTCGAGAAAAAACAAAAGATGACTTTAGTCGCCTTTGATTTTTAATGAGCTTGAAGTGACAAGTGCTCAGATGGACCTTTTCCTTTAAGGAGTCTGAAAAGGAATGAAAGAGACTACTCTGGAAATCTAGATAGAGGGATTACCAAACCAATCGCAAAACTGTAGAATACTTTTTACGGTACAGCAATCAATCTTCTCGAATGTTGTGTTCAGTGCATTGCGATCGATAGGGCGGTAGACATGGCTTCCTATGGATAAAGGACATAGCCTATTGTGGTCTCCCAATATATACTCGACGGTACGTGGGAGCACAAGTCCGTACTAGCACTTGTCATCTCAAAGTGGAGGAATCACCCAACCAGCAATGAAAACAACAGTTACCAGGCTTTACAACGCCAGAATACGTCTCTAGCCTAGACTTCTAAATGGTGTGCGTCAGGTTATAAAGCGTTTTTAGATTCATTAAATTTATTTTACAGTTGATCTTGCTTAAGAAATTTTCCTTTCAGGTTCACCGCGTGATGTAGATATACAATTCCTAAAATGCAATCTAAGATGATAAACAATTGTTTAATCTTCTTTTTGCAATGAAAATCCTAGCTACTAAAGAAAGAGATATGATATTCTTTCAACATAGAGCAGAGAGCACACACTATATGCCCTGTCCTAAATCAAACCAACAAATAGTCTAAATGCAAATGCACATGCATGTATTTGTTTTCAGCCTTCTTAATGTGTGTATGATGAAAAGAAAGCTAAGCGCAAATCTGAATTATTTTTCAAAGCGACATTACTAACAAGTTTCTTTTCAAGACAAAATGAAGACAATGGCAACACTTTGCGATTTGGAATTGAAAACTTGCTTTTGACGCTTGAAAAACTACTAATTCAAATCAAATACAAGAGTAACAGTGTAATCGACTATCAAGAACAATCGGATTCTCTTCTATGACTGAAAACGACACTTGCGACACTTCCAAATCAAGAAACGACAGTTCAATTATGCTACTTCTTCGTAAAAGAGAACTGAAAATGGCTCACAATACATAAAAACATTTACAATTCTTTGCACAATGGAGGCGGAATAATGGCAAGGAAGGGGTTTCTAACAGAGGTATACTGACTACAGATAGCAAAACTCTGGAATAGAGCTGAAAAGAGTAAAGAAAAACCAAAGTCTGGAGGCAAAATTAGCTTTTTCTGATCAGTGAACCTATTACACAGGGATTCCAGTATGCATCCCACCTACAGCACACGAGAAGTGCGATGCATACTGATATCCTTGAAGAGAGGGTGCGATGGTATAGTGCGAGACTTTTGATCCAGTTCTTGATCACAGTTGCAACACAGTTCAGGGATTTAGGCCGAGCAAGTGGTAATCAGTAAATAAATCATAGGGATAGATCTAAGGAGGTTACTAGAGCCACCACAAGGGTAATTAGAGAGTTTGTAAATCGATTGTTCAGTTCATAAACAAAACCCAGAGATAGACTGAAGCAGCATTGATCTACTACTTTGCACTTGCATAGCAAATGCAGTTCGAAGGCTAGCTAGCTTGACTTTAGGCTCTGTCTGTAAGTTTATAATACAAACAAATATAGATAAACAAACAATCTATTTGATCCCCAGTGGAGTCGCCATTTTGTTATCGGGAAATCTAGTGTCTATGCAGAGCTGCTAGTCCCACTAAGACTGGTAGCTATCTTAGAAACAAACAAACTAAAACTACTTTCATTTTCCTTTATGAGAAGTAGATAAGAGGGGAACAAAGGAGACCAACCTCTGTCTTGCGCTTGGTTCCTTGCTTGATCCCTCTCCCTTCTAATAGATCTTTGCCACTCGCTTCCTCGTCTACCCAGCTTCAAAGAGCACATATGGAATCAAAGCAGCATAACACTATCCAAGAACAGAGATCTACTATCATAAACAATATAGGACCAGATATATATTGAACACACAAAAGCATATATCATCAATCATACAAGAATGTGGAGGAAAAGTTGAATAGCTTTATTAAAATCAAGAATAGCAAAGAGGATTACAACCAATTGTTCTGACCCAATGTCATCCTCTCAGCAAGAAAGACCTTCTTCACCTCATGAAAAGCTTAGATCACCCAACATTATGATGTTACACCAAGAAACCAACAGCACTTCCTTACAAGATACAAAATTCCAGCCTCCAACCCCCGGATCTCTGGGATGAGAGATCTATATATAGATATTTGTAGAGGTGTGAGTCAGCTCTGGGTTTTTGATTAGTGTCTTCTCTCTAATAGTTCTTGATTCCACTTGGAGATCTCATTGATCTCTTACTCATCCTTGGGCGATTCTGAGAGGCAAGTGTCATAGGAAAAGTTTCTGGAAGATTCCATGATCATCCACCTTGCAAACTATCTCTGCCACTTGTCTATTCTCATCCATCGCACCCTATAGAAGGACTTTTCAATATGAATTGCACCTCCCGTGTGCATTTAGGTGGGATGCATCTCACCCTCAGCACTGAGCAATTAGTATGGTCTAGTTTTGACCATTTCTGAGTAGTTTTTCATGGAGAACTTCTGGGAGATGATGTAATCAGCTGACCTTGTTTCTTTAGAGTGTTAAGCAACACTTTTAGGGACTTAGGAGCCCTTGGTTTATGGACATATATGATTGGGGTTGCAGTGCCCAAAAATGTCTATAACAACTGTGATCTGTCATCTGAGTGAGTTGCCATCAAGGACAACACCTGTATCATAATGACAACATTAATTATACACATCATTAGTCTCTCATGAGTTTTAGCAGGCCCTCTGAGTTTGTAACAAGCGCTCAATGACATTCTTCCCTAACTCTCATCTCCAAAGTGGTAGATGGTTAGTATTAATTCTCAGTTATATTAATGGTAGAGATTAGATCTAAGCCACTTTAATAATTAAATTATTTAGCCTTAGAAACTTAGCCCAATAGCCAAATTTGATCAATTAAATTAATTAATCTGCTTTTCCTATGTTAAACTTAGGAAAGAAATCATAATAACAGTTACACCTCTCAAGAAAACACCTAAATAGGAAATCTAACATCTTCTACATGCTAATCATGCATCAAGCCCTTACAGGAGCAGATGTTTGAGCTAATAAATTCAACATTATTGGCGTGAAAGGAGGCTCCAAATTATGTACTGCTTTAAAGAAGGGATATTTACCTAGGTAATAAAGACAATATAGTAGTGAATCATATTGTTTGTAAAACCATCAGTAAGTTGTTGATGTTGTCTTTTCACTGTCAAAATTTTTCATAGGTCATATTAGCTACAAGGGAATTTGTAAGCTGGAAGGTAGGAGACTGCTTGTAGTAGTATTGTTGGTTTATGTATTATAAGTTCTTATGGAGTATTATCAACTTTCCTATTAAAAGTTTAATGCTTATTTTCTCTCTTGAATCTGGATTATGTTATTATACAAGCTCTTGTTTTTATTGATAGAATGAGCAATATTTTATTTAACTAGGACTTTATACTGATTTTGATTAGCAAGAGAGTTCCATCCCTCAAATGCCAAGCCAATAGTACTATGAGAGATTTCATGTTATGATTGAAAGCTTAGTTTAGTTTTTATAATTGAAACAAGTATTTGAATTAAGTCAAAATCAAAGGCGTTAGCCTTCCCACATGACAATCCAATAAGGGCCTGAGTATTGTTTCTGTACTTAGAAATTTCATTCTTGTGTGAGGAGGTGAATGTTCCAGTAATCACATTTCCATGGAAATTTCTAAAATATACACTTTATAACACAAGAAATTTCACCTCATTTACTTGAGGTTCCTTGGATCTATTTCATAGAACTTTCAGCATTATAGTTGAATTTCAAATATAAATTGCAGTAGCAATATACTTATTCTATCCAAGAAAATCACTTCGCAAGCTCAAGAAAGAGCCACCGAAAATATTTAGTTGAAGGAGAGAAGATTCACAACCCTTAGGGCGCAATCTCCTTCATCAACCAACTCTGAGAATTACTTTAGTTAAAGTAGATTTATTTCAGTAATAAATCTGATTTCTAGTTTCTTCATAGCATGTTAGATCACATAACATATCAACCAAGCTGTCAGGATAAATTAACATATAGAGACAACCAAGAAAGAATTTAAACATTGAAAACACAAGTCTGATTTTTAGATCTGCAACGGACAACTTTGGACAACAATGAAACAATCCAAATTACAGCTTATCCAAAGAGAATACAATATCTCAGCTCATTCCAAGATGGTACATGTCCCTTCAACTCATGTAAGCAAGGACACTCCAGTTGCTACCAAACCCTAGATAAGGCATCCACTATCAACAACAAACCTAACCAACAGTACCATAGCCTTGCAAGGTTCTTACCAATCTGTTCTAGCCATAGAAAAGGCTACACAACAAACTAGCATCACACCAGAAGGTCCACCCTTCAATCTCTAAACAATTGTTCAAGGAGATTAACATGCTCCACTAGCATTAAGTGCTCCAAGTCTTCCCTAGGTTTTCAAGCTGCAAACCAAAGGTCTTATTCACACAGACTCAACCCTTTCACTCCAATTCTTTACCTAAGCCTTTCAATTCTTGCATCACACAAGCAGAAAGACTACAAGGCAACTAAAACAAGATGTGAATGATCTAGAGACTAAATTTTCAATACAAAGACACTTTCCTCAATACAAAATAGGTAATAGAGACAAATAACATAAAGTGGACTAAGTCCATGAGTAAGCTAATATAAGCCACCAGAGTAGATCCACATGAGGGGCACTCCTGTCCAAGTTGTCCACATGTATGGTGTTGCAAGGTGGTTTTGTTCCAACAACCAAGTGGTATACTCTGTAAGCTAAGGCTCCACATATCAAGCTCTCCTCATCACAAGTCTGCCACTACACAAGACAAGCTCCTAAGCTCCATTTCTTCTCCACATATGTGCATTGGTTTCACAACAACCTCCAAGTGGTGCAACCTTAAACTAGGACAACCTCAAGCCAAGTGCTCAACCTCCTAAATTGTGCCATGTGGTCTTGATGCTCCTAGGGCTAAGATCCCTTCCTCTTAATGTCTAGTTCTCCTCCATAAGATAGCTCCACATCATATGCCAAGGCACCTCCACATCATATGCCAGAGCACCATCCTTCTCAACACATGTTCCATGTAGAAGATGCTAATGCCACATAAAATAACTCCTCCATAAGAAGTGCACTACCGATGAAACTATATTTAATTCTAATCATAACCATCTGAATTTTGATCAATATTCAGATCCTTTCACTAGAAATTAATGCAGTTAGCTTCAACCCCTTCCAATGACTGACCATTTTCACACAAATGATTCGATCTCTCACCAACAATCCAACAATAATTGATTGTGATTCCCAAAAAGAATTCAAACCTTTCTATAGGAAATTCCTGTAGCTAGTGTCTACTGGAATCACAGTTGTAGAACCAATTACCAAGAGCTAGACACATATGAATTTCTATGTATATATTCACACTCAAATGTCATTCATCACACATAAATTGCTCTAGCATGTAAATTGTTATCATCCATCTGATCAGATCTTATTCCATTTGCATAGGCTGCTAGAGGTATTGGATTGAGGGGCCCAATTGAAGTTTCAATACATCAATGTTCACATGCTATGGATTTGAAGGAATGTGCAAGATTAAGTAATTTCTAATGTTCAACTGACAGAGCATAGCAACTAGAAATGCGTAAAATTCCTTAGTTGTCCTTGATGTGTGCAAATAATTGAGGCATGTGAATTATTCTGTTTCAAACATTGGACTCCTTGTGTAGATATTACTTGGCAAGGAACAAAATGCTTCTAGCAGACCCCGAACTTGGCCAGTTGTAAATGGGACAAGTAATTTATCTATTTCTTACACCTTAGAAGTTTGATTTTGAAATTGCATGATTGTAGTTTTCAATAAACTTATTATAGTTATAGACAAAGTTATTTTTCCAGATGCCACTTATAAAGACGATAAATTCATTCTTCCAGATGACACACATATTTGCACCATACAAAAACTTACCTGGGTTATAGAGCCAAATTTTCTCCTGGCAACAATGTTTTTCTGCCTATTCTATTTTCTAAGTTACCAAGTTTCACATAGGGGTTCGGATACAGATCCATCAGGTTTTTGAAAAGCCAGGTTCTGGATTTCTCATGAATAAGGCTCTATAGGCTAAGCTCTTTTGGAGATTCTACTCAGATAAGGATAATCTTTGGAGAAAAATTCTGAGAAGCATGTAGATTATATGACAATATGACACCAGAGAGGTTTTATTGCTAACCGATTCATGTCTTGTCTATTATTTGGAATTTCTTGAAATCTTGTGATGAAACTATCCAACCATAGAAGTTTGACTCTTGGAAGACTCTAAATTCTTCCAGGAATGTTTAGTGTGAATCACAATCTCCTTTGTCTGTCCCTTCGTGTGGATCATGTTTTTGACATACCCTGAACTAATTTAAAGGAAACTGAGTATATATATCTATTGTTAATTGGTATCAGAGAAGAACAAGAGAAATCAACATCAGATAAGATCAAGAGAAAGAGAAGAAAATCAATCAAGCAAGCCATAACGTATAATGTATGAAGCCAAAAAGAAAGGGCTTTACATGGAATTATTGATGAAACCCAAATACATTAAAGAGTTTTACCTGGATTTTCTAGATTTGGAGAAAGTGTTGGGGAAAGATAAAATTTAGGAGAAAGTAGCTAGATCTATTAAATAGGGAGAAAACACCCACCTGTTTGATCAAGGCCTTACTCCCAACCTCCCTAGAAGATTACTTCCTGCTACAGTTGTTTGAAATTAACACTATACATTCAAAGGAGTAATCATTTGATAATGAATTAGAATGTTGAGGCCTTTGGGGTACAATTCAAAGAATTTTTGTTATTTCCTATCCTTGAGAAGATTCCAGAGTTTTCAAAGAACTTTTGTTACTGCCTATCCTTGAGAAGATTCTAGAGTTTAGATTAGGTAGGTTTCTATTTGCAGGTCTTACTAGTAATTCCTAAGTTCATTGTTGTATCCTTGGGGGAGTGATTCAGAATTTTGTGGTGTCAGATAATAAAATTCAGACATTGCAACATAGATTGACAGTGTGTTTTTAAGAACAGATTAATTGTTGTTCAGGTGTTTGGAGTCTGGACAGGTTCAAGGTGTAGAAGAATTGTCATATGGAAACCCAAGTTTGAAATCTGCTCAGGTCAGAACTCTAGTCAAAACTCTATTTTTGGACAGAGTAGGACAAACTAAGTGTGGAGTGTTGTGGAGTAAGTCGTGGAGTGGACTGAGTTATTGGGATGAAGTGAGTCAAAAAAATGAGTGAGTTAGTGCTGATGGTGTGCAACAATGAGGAGATGAATGAGGATGAAATGTTTAGAAAACTTTCCAAACTTTTACTCTTTTTATGAAGAAGATAGAGTGGTTCAATAGTAGAGTTCTTTTTAGCCGTTGGAGGCTTTGCTCTGTCTATTTAACCTGCTAAGCTGGATCTGTTTCTTCAACTTGTTCTGACGATGAACCACACTGGTTGGTTCGAAACGCGTCGACAAATGATGTCTCATGTGATCTTCGCTGAAAAATCCTTTGTAAACAAGATAGAGTGGTGTGAAGTCTGATGGATGAATTGGTGCTACAGAGTTTGTCGGGGTGTGAACGAATGGACTTGGACTCCTTTTGGTAACTGACCTAGGAAAATATGAACATGGAAAGCTACATGCAATTCCTAATCAAACCTACCACACTATTCTTTGAATTTGTGAAAGAATACATGGAGTTTTTGGTTTGGACTATTCACCATAGTTGGGACTATAACCTTCTCTTTTCTTACATGATTAATCCAGAACAAACTAGTTAAAATGACATTGATAGGATCATTATAGGCCCTTCTCTCTTGAAAATTTTCACCTTCACCATGTTGGCTCTAGAATAATTACTCTGAGAAAAGAACAACATGGAATAATTTCTCAAATAAGACTCTGTAAAGTGGCTGAAGAAACATGGGAATCAATAGATAAATACCAATGATAATTTGTATCCTTCACATATGCATAATAATGAGTAGTGTCCTGTGAGTATCTTGAATGGAAAGTGGTGCCAAATAGAGTATTCTCTAGGTACTCATAATGTTGTGAGCTATTTAACACAATATATATCCTCAAATATCTCAAGTTGAATGGAAAGAACATTAGGGTCTTGAAAGATTGACATTTTCTTGTGTGTTGTGGACACTTCTTGCAATTTTTGCAATGGTACTTGTTTTTTCCATAAAGTAGTGAAAATAAGAACAAAAGGATTATTTTAATGCAATCAACATATTACATTTTAGGTATCCATTTCATTCTTGAATCTTTTGCAATGTCCCAAATATGCTTTGTTTGTTTGGGCCATTTTAAGGCTGTTATAAAGCACACAGTCGTCTGTATGATCTTTAGATGTCTCTTTAGACAATCATCATACTACCTTTCAGGTATCTTGTTTTGCATTTCCCAAAGACTTGCTTTATTTGATTGGGGAGTGATTATTTATTCACTAAGATCATATTGTTATTAGGCCAAGGCAACTCATGAAAGTTTTTTTATCAAAAGAATCACCAACAATTTCACCTTAGGATTTACCTTACGCTGCAAATCCTTAATCTGTTGCTTGTAGGATGTTTAAGCCCTTAGTTATCCTTTTATTTTGTGTAGATTTTATCTTATATTTATACATGACATTATACTATGCTTCTTGGCAGAGTAAGACCTTGTCAGCTGCAGGAGCATCATCAACATCAACTGCTTCAACGGTTCAGGTTTTCTGATCTTTTTTTGAAGAATTAGTCAAATAGTGATGTTTTTGCACATGATTTTTGGTTTAAAGTTTTATTTCCTCTATTATAAAAACTAACGATACTTATTCTTTCGAATGTAGCCTACCCAAAAAATTACACCACTAGTTCCAACTTCAAACCCTATAGAAGATGTTAGGACTCTGGACACCACATATCTCCACAATGGTATGATATTGTCCACTTTGGGCCTAAGCCCTCATGGATTTGTTTTTGGGATTTACCCCAAAAGGCCTCATACCAATGGAGATATTTGTCCATCCTTATATACCCATGATCCTCCCCACTTCTAGTTAATGTGGGACTTTGGTCGTATACCCAACAATCCTCCCCTCGAACAAAGGACCATCGAGCCTCCCCTCGAACGATTATCCATCCGTCCACTCTCTACCAACCAGGATTCTCCGCTCCAATGCGTTGGAAGCACATGCCTTACATGGAAGCACCACCTGCCTCAAGAGCTTGCTCTAACCGAGCTCATCCACGGATCCCATTGTGATATTACCAGGGCTCACCACCTTCGTTCGGCATTCCGAGGATTTGGCTAACTTCGAACCTTGGCTTTGATACCACTTGTAAGGACTCTGGACACCACATATCTCCACAATGGTATGATATTGTCCACTTTGGGCCTAAGCCCTCATGGATTTGTTTTTGGGATTTACCCCAAAAGGCCTCATACCAATGGAGATATTTGTCCATCCTTATATACCCATGATCCTCCCCACTTCTAGTCAATGTGGGACTTTGGTCGTATACCCAATAGAAGTTGCATCCCCAGTTGTGTCTCAGCCCCTAGCTATGTGAGTCAGAAAATGCCCATGTTCTGTTTGTTCTTAATATTGGAGATCATACTTGTTCAATTATATTAGAGATGTTTATTGTTGAGTAATGAAGTGATAGTATTCTTGTACATTTGAAGTCAATGCACATGTACAATTGTAAATGTCCTGTAATCTTTTTGATAAACAGGGCTCCTACAACTTCTGTGTCATCTCCTGAGACTACAACAGTGCAGTAAGTACACTAGGAAATAATTTCTTAGTTATAAGAAGTTCATATTTACATATTCATTAGTCTCAACTTTTCGGACATTGTTTCTCCTTCCATATACATGCTCTTGTCATGTTGATAAAGCTGCTTATATTTTCATTGTATTTCTGTCTTGTCACAGAGAAAATGTTGATCCATATGGTGAGGTGGCATCAATATTAGTAGCTAGTAGTAACCTTGAATAAACAATTCAACAGATGCTTGATATGGATGGGGGTAGCTAGGACAGAGACACAATTGTTCGTGCACTTAGAGCAGCTTATGATAATCCTGAGCGAGTTGTGGAGTATTTATACTCTGTAAGATTAACTACTTTGAAGTTTGGAAGATACTCTGGGCTGTAGTTTTTATTATATCACAAACTTTGTGGTGATGCTGGTTCTATCCATTTACCCAGAAATTTTTTATATCTTGTAGGGAATTCCTGAGACAATAGAAATTGCTATTCCTATTGCTCGCTCCCCACCTTCAAATCCAGGTGCTACTGATCAAGGTACAAACAATGTCATAGCAGGTGAATCTGATTTGGCTGAGGCAACAACTCCATCTGGTGGACCTAATGCTACTCCATTAAATCTGTTTCCACAGGTGAGAATTTTGCAAGATATTTAGTTAATTCATGTTTCATCATATTTTGAAATTAGGCACTAGCTCATTGTTGAGTTGAATTCTTCTTCCATTTGTAGGGTCTTCCCAATTTAGGTTGACATCCATAATATTGTTCATCTTGCTCCACTCTGCTTTGTAGGAAAGGCACTTGACTTGGCTTTGCAACACACCACCAAAAATATCTTTGACAATGTTATCATGCACACCCTTTGATGCCTTACCTCCATGACTGTTCCATGCTATATACAACTTAACACATACATCATTGCAAGCCTCAATCAAGTAATGGAGAAATTCATGAGCATCTTCCTACCCCCTGAAATGTGTCACAAATAGCTCTCAAGAGCTCTGTATATTTATAGGAGCATCATGCAGAATGTCACATTTTAGAGACCTTGAGATCCACTTTTCCACCAATAAGAAGGGGCAGTGGAAGTTTAAATATTTTCATACAAAGAAGCGTTAATTTATGAGGAAAAAATTGACCAAATGATTCATGAAAGTGAGACACTAAATCACACTACTGAGATAGCATGCATTACCGAGATTTTTGAATCCCATGGGAAAGCTCCAAAAAAATGGTTGTTGCCACGTCATTTCCAATGCCATTTATGGCTCTCTTGAAACCCTAATTTCTGCATCTACCATGCTATGTCTTATGATTATTGGATAGTTTCCATGGCTATTGTTAAGTGAAGAATAATGAGCATAGAAAAAAAAGTTGCTTCTGCTTCTTCTCCTACTAAAATAGTTTGAATTTTGATTTCAATGTCTTCCTAGAGATGCATAAGATCCACAATGCATATATTCAAATGGTGCCCAATCTCCTTTTGGGTCATCATTTAATGAAGAGTCATGTTCCTTTTTAGTGGGATTTCAACTTTTACGAGTTTTTGATAGCCATATGGGGTAGGTATTTTATATTCGAATATATGATTTGAAATTCTATGCATTCCCTTAAACCTTAGGATTCCACATCTCTTAGTGTGCATATTTATTCTTCCCTTAGAATTGTTAAGAGGTTAAGAATCTCTATGGTTAAATTAAGAGGTAGAATTTGGTTATAATGGAGGGAGAGGTAGATTTTATAGCTCACTATATGTATCATTCCTTCTACAGTTTAAGCAAGGTGCTCTAAAGTTTAAACATAAGTGATTTCCTTACCTTTTAATTGTTTTTATTTGTGAAATATCACCGAAGCAGAAGCCAGGATGGAGAAAATTTTTAGGTTATATTGGACCTGCAGTTCTTGTGTCCATAGCCTTCATGGATCCTGGAATGTGTATGTAGTTACTAATCTTTAACAATTTTATTTCGTATATATTTGGGTATCGATGTTGATATTGAGAATTCTGTTGTGTCTCAGTGGCGTCTGATTTGCAGGGAGGGGCTAGGTTCAAATATGAGGTATTTAATAATAATAATAAGCTCTCAAATGAGATGATTGATTCTGATTAATTACTTTTTCGATAAGAAGAATTTAGAATTCATCCTAATATAATATTGTTTGCTCATTTTTTTGTGTTTTTTGTAGTTACTCTGGGTCATTCTTGTGATGTCTATAAGTGGCTTGATTATTCAATATCTTGCATCGAATTTAGGAGTTGCAATAGGTCTGTCCCTCATCTGTTTTCTCTGCCAAACAATTATATGAATTGAGATTATGCTCACCCCTGAACCTGCTAGTCCATCAGGTAAGCATCTCGTGCAACACTATAGGGAAGAATATCCAAGAAATCTAAATTTTATCTTATGGTTCCTATCAGAAGTGGGTGTCATTGTTGCATATATTCCTGAAGGTTAGCATTTTCAAGAATGATTTTGCAAAGTAAACTTCTTTTATTTTGATTTCTGATGTAGTAATCTTATTTTATTTTACTCCGTGCGTCGAAATGAAACTGCAACTAATGCAGGATTTTAATGAGAATATTGATTTTTGTTGGAAAATGAATTCAACTGCAACTAATGCAAAGAATATTGATTTTTGTTGGAAAATGAATTCAACTGCAACTAATGTAGAGAATATTGATTTTTGTTGGAAAATGAATTCAACTGCAACTAATGTAGAGAATATTGATTTTTGTTGGAAAATGAATTCAACAATATTATTAAGAATGGTATGAAAAATAATGTAGATAGTACATATAAATATGAACTATATATAATAGGTAAACCATTGATTCAGTTTCCTAAGTTTAAATGATAAATAACTGTCCACAAGAACCTTAACTGAATAAGGGTTAACAATTTTACCCTAATTTACTTCATTCACTTCATTCATTGTTTGTAATTTTCTCATCCCTTCATGTTTTTATTGCAGTTCTGGGAACTGCATTTGCTCTTAACATGTTGTTCCATATACCTACATGGGCTGGTGTTCTTCTAACTGGATTCAACACACTCACTCTCATTGGAGTGCAGAGATTTGGGGTGCTCCATCCAATCCTTTTGACTATACTCTATGCATCTATTTCAAGACAAAATGACAATTACTTTTTCTTATGTAACCTAGTTACATCAAAGCCTGTTATATCTTGGGACATTGTAGATGAGAAATTTGGAGGCGATCATTTCTTTTCTTGTAGTTACAATGTTTGGCTATTTCGTTGGAGAGCTGGCATATGCAAAGCCTAAAGCCAATGAGGTGTTAAAAGGAATGTTCGTTCCTAATTTAAGAGGAAGTGGAGCAACTGGTATTTCCATTTCTCTTATTGGATCTTTGCTTACACTGTAAGCCCCTATCACTTGTCCGTTTCGTTAATTCAATTCAATGAATATGTTTCGTCAGCGCAAAGTAGTAATGATTAGAAAATCTGGCCAAACATTTTCCCCTATGATGCAGATGAGGTGTTGGGAATTTAGTTGCACAATAATAAATGGAGTAGTTTTAAGTGCGATTTTTTTGGAGTTTCTAGCAATTTTCTGGTCAAAATTTTGTGAAAACATTTGTGGCCAAATTTTGATTTGTGTTGTTTAAATTGGTTTTTTTGACTATATATATGGATTCAACACCCTCAAAAACCTCTGAATCACTTCGATTGTGAAGAGTTCACCTGTCAAACTTGTGATTTCAATGAATGTCGGCCAAAACAAACTAGATAGAAAAATAAACTAGAAAACTTTCCAAAAAATCACACTGGAAAACTACTAGGTAATAAATCCCTCAAATGATGTGTATCTTATCATGTACAAAATTTAGTACTATGGTATTGAGTGTTTATTGATTACCTTCATAAAATGTAACTGATCCTGTCATCCACCATATCCAGATACAATTTATTTCTTCACTCTGCCTTGGTTCTCTCCTGGAAAGTACCACCAACTGTTTCTGGAGTTAATGTAAGTACTCTTCCATAGTTTAGAGAATTCTTAAAATAACTGGAATAGATTATTCGTGTACTTTTCACTGTGCTTTATTTACAAATTAGATCGATTTTTGATGGGTTGTTGAAATTACAAGTTTTCATTACGGAAATTATGAAATGTAATTATTCCACTTAGAATAAGGTCTAATAGTCCCATCTACAAGAACATAATTTGTAAAAGTACACTGAAAAACATGATTCTTCAACCCAAACTGTCATAACTCCATCTAAAACTCCTACAGAGAATCATTCACTACATGAATAAACTACTTCCTGACAATGTCGGGCAACCATAGACCTATCAATGACTCATTAATCAGATCAGAAGACTATGAAATGATCTTAAAATGTTGTCTATGTTCCAGTGAGTGTGCAGGTATTTTCTCATCAAAACTGGATTTGCTATATTTATGGCATTCTTAATCAATGTCGTTGTTACCTGTCTGAGCGGGGCAGTCTGTTCTTCACCAAACTTATCTACAGAGGACTCAGATAACTGTCAGAACTTGGACTTGAATACCTCATATTTTCTATTAAAAGTAAGTGGATCCTTCCATCCCAACAAATATTTCCTCCACTTTATCACTATGGTTTTTGTTACAAAATTATATATTACAGAGCAATGGAACACATACAATATATTGCAAAAATATAAACACAAAAACACATAAAACAAGAGAGACACAGATATACGTGGTTCACCCAATTTGGGCTACGTCCATAGAGAAACAACCAATCCTTCCTTTTATATTATCCAGCAAATTGAAGAGATACAACCTATAGCAGATCCGCTGTAATTCCCTCTTTGCTCTCACACAATCTCCTCTCTCTTTCTCACTCAGATTTCAGATATACATAGACAAAATACAATTCCCTCACATATAGCGAGGGGTTTCCTTCTAGAGAAAAAAACCCTAAATTAAACATAACTTCTACCGTTAGATATCCGCCTAATGAACGGCCTAGATTGACTATGAAATTACAACATTTTACAAGGCAATTTTACATGTATTTGTAGTTTCAGGGGCGCTGCCTCTGATCCCCTACCCGGGGGGGGGGGGGCGCTCCAAATATTCGTTGTGCCCCCCCCCAGACCCCCCTGATGGCATACATTTTATGGGCGGCATTGTCACCACATTATGAGATGGGGTCCAATGTGGCGATACCTCTAAATAAAGAAGATAAGCAGGCTCCACACCCAACAGTTTTGATTCACCTCCCTATTCTTCCAACATTTTAGTCACTTAGACAACTTTACAAGCAAACTGACTTATCCATTCATCATGATTTTAATTATTTTCTCAGGCACTTGAAATGGATCCACAAAATTTGTTAGTAAATATAGATCTCATTCAAATCTTTGGCATTAGGAATTTCCTGATATTGTTAATGGTAGTGTTCCGAAAATCGTAAACTGAAAACCCTCTTTTGTCGTTCTTTAGCATGTTCTAGGTAACTGGAGCTCAAATATTTATGCCATTGCACTACTAGCATTTATCCAGAGTGCATCGATCATAGGGACGTATGCTGGGAAGTATATCATGCAGGTGCATTAACGCATTAGTAACTCGTTTTTTTGCCCTCTTGAAAATAGATGAATTTTGAATTTTGATAACCAGATTTGCATAATATTCGCATGATACTACTTTTACTGGAATTTGAGTGTGGTGCGTTGTTTTTTGTTGCAGGGTTTTCTCAATATGAAAATGAAGCCATGGCTCCGCAATCTTATCTCTCGGGCCATTGCCATCATCCCAAGCTTGTCAGTTTCTATTCTCTATGGTTCTTCTGGTGCTGCACAACTTATTATTATTTCGTTGGTATGCTCTTTGATCATCGAAATTGGCATCTCGATAACACATTTCAAATCACAAAAAATCATGATTGGGCTTAAAATTATTTCCCTGGATTCCAGTTAAAAATTTCCATGGATTTGGATTTCAGTAGTTAGATAATGTAAATGTCAAAAAAATTTTAGTAGTTAGATAATGTTATTTTAAATATTTCTTAAAGAGTTAAAATTATAGTGCTAGATTCATATATATACACTCAAAAACACATTTCATTCAATCCAAAAAACCTCAAACTTACCATAATTAGAAAACATTTCTCATCTAAATATTTCAGATGTTTTATATTTAAAGGCTAATGCTATGCGTATTCCTTCCATGCAGATCATTTTATCATTTCAACTACCATTTACATTAATTCCACTGTTGAAGTTTACGAGCAGTGAGATAAATATGGGTCCTCACAAGAATTCAATCGGAGTAAGTTGCTACTACCAGATTGGAGAAGAAAACCTTTTTTTCTCGGTGCTAGAAATGTAGGATAATGACGATTGATCATATTATTGTTACCTAAATTAAAAAAGTTTTCTTGAATTATATGGCGATTTTTTGAATTGCATTTTACTAAATGGAAAATATTCTTTACCGTGTCGCAGATTATGGTTCTTTCCTGGTCGTTGGGATGGTGTATCATGGGCATCAACACCTACTACTTGACTACAAAATTTGGAAAATGGTTGGTCCATAGTAGTCTGCCTAAGGTAGTTTCTATATTTATTGGACTAATTGTATTTCCACTCATGGCTCTATATGTAGTGGTGCTTTTTTATTTGGATTTCCGATGAGAAAATAAAGTCACTTATATGGCTCAACTAGGATCCTCGATTTGATCTGAAATTACAACGAGTATTAACCGAACCAAGTCACAAAAAAAAAGTGATTTGCAATTGGAGTATGATTCGATTAGTTGTAGAGAATTGATTTGGAATTTCAGGGAAGTCATGTAAAAATAGCGCAAGTATTAGCAGATCTGAAATTTAGTGTGTTTTCCTCTTCATGTCTCTGAGTTGGTTTCATATTGTGACAATTTCTGTGCAGCACTAAAACTTCTTTAACATTGCTTGGCCTCCATTACTATGAAGAAGCAAATTCCTAACATGGTACTGAAAACAGAAACATAGACACATTTAACCATACACGAGTACAAAGCTTTTACCTGGAAAACAATCTTGGGCTAATCATATAGGCTTGCAATTTCAAAAATATCATGGGACAGTACTAGCTTTTGTTTATGCATTCATTTTTCTTATTTCAAAATTATAGTAGGAATACCCCTAAGGTAAGGGTATCCCTTTAGATCCTTCCATAACTTATCTCGCCTTACAGTTCCAGAATGTTCTTGGCCTTTTCCACGACATAAGTGGTTTTAACCATTAAAATCCACACTTATATGCCAAGTGTGCCAACGATAAAAAAATGTACAGACAATCATTTACAAAGATTCTTATAGATTAGATGCCTTGGGGGTTTTGGGGTTTTGGTCCTGAAAATCAGTAGTAGTTCTTTTCCCTTTTTCTCGAAAAAGAGATTTTAGTTTTTCGTTCCATTTCTGTTTTTTGTTTCCTCGAGAAGATTTTTTGTCGGTAAAAACTAATTTTCGGTGACCGCTTTCCTCGTTGAACATTTAGCCTTTTTGAAAAATTCGAAATAGCTAAATATTTCTCTGAAAATATATTCATTTTAGCTCAGGATTTGCATCTAAGAGGGTTTGCCTCCTTCAATTTTTAGGGTTTGCCTTCTTCAATTTTTATTTTCTCAACAACCTGCAAATCTTCCACTGAGTACAATATTGAACCAGATTTATCCTCATCCTTTCGGTGGAAATGGCTTCAGATTTTCTACATTTCCTACATAATGTAAATAATATAAAGGCAGAAGTAGCTGCAAGTGCATTCTAGAATAGATGAGAGGAAATTTGCTTAAGCTTAGATAGGAACATGCAGGGTGAGTGTTCTTCTTCCAAATTGATAAGAGGAGTAACTTCCGCAAAGTTAAAGTTGAGTGTTTCTATAGGATGCTCTGCAAACTGTTTTGAAGATATGTGCTGAAGCAGTGCAGTACTCCAAAGCATCAACATATATTACAACGATGTATATAAACCAAGAGCATATACTGAAAAATAAAACGAATGTCACAACCAAAACAAAAAATACAAGCTCACTACAACCAATATACAACAGGGTAGTTATTCTTCACAAAAAAACACTAACCTACAAATATTAACCAACATTCAATGGATGGTTCAAGAGATACTGAGATTTCTATGGGTGCATATCAACCACAATATACATGGTCTAAAAAGCGAGACCATCCACATGGCTAGGTGATTGGCTTAAGATTTTGTACCATGTTTATATCATGCTTTGGTATTGTTTATTTTTGTTTTCTCTGTAGCAACTGCTTTCCGAGGCACTCCCTCCCTCCCAACCTGAATACATACTGAAGCATCCCCTCCTCTTTTATTTTTTTGAAAGAACTATGCAAATTTTGGCCTGAGTGGGTGCAAAATTCTTGGCATGTGTCACTTTGGGGATGCCCAACCATGCATACACTAAGAATCGAACCTGGGTTAGTTAGGGTAGACTCACATGAAGCTTTTGCTAGACCACAAACCAACCTACATAAACTGAAGCACACTTACTAGAGGTCATGCTCGTTGTTACTAAAATTGATGTTGCATGAAGATGGAAGCTAAACTTATATGGGAAGTGGTGAACATATCCAGTTTAGTTGGAATTTTATTTAGAGATTATAGATCCAAATCAGCTCATGTCTTTCTTTGTTCCGAGCTTTTAGTTGAGTGAATTTTCCATGCAACCTCCTCTTGCCATAACATCATAATGCACTTGTTAGTTAGGCTTCATCCTTTTGCTTCATTGCTTCTGTATTGTGCTATCTTTCTACTTGTATAATGTATGATTTCATTAAAGAATAGCCTCCCTTACAATGAACAAGGATTTTTTGGGGCTCCATTTTAGACATTAATAGAATTTATATGCTCTTGATTTTGTAGGTCAAACATGTTACTGTTTCACTACCAGAGAGGTTTGGTGAGCTTGAGTGCACTGTAAGATACTCTGAATTTTGCATTATGAATGTCAAATTAGAATAGTTATTTGGACATTTTCTTTTTACATTTGAAGTTTCTATAATCTCTCACGGGAAAACTAAGTTTGCAAAGGCTGCATTTATGGTTTTATATGTTCTCTGATATCTGGTAAAATTGCTTTCTATTTTTCAAATATAGATTAAAAGCTTTCTGACTTATTTTCTTGTATGGCCATAATTAGAAACCCTCCTATCTTGACATCAAGTCTTGCAAGTACCCCTTTATTTATAAATGCTAGTCTTATGAATATAGATTAAAAGGAAGCATGGGCTTGCAACACCCAAACACCAAAAACCCATGCACCTTTCTCGGGACCTACTTGTATGCTAAGTCTTACAGTTTTTTTTTTTTTTAATAAATCATTTTACATACTCTTGTTTTTTGCACAATTATAATCCTACTCCTTGTCTTAAAAGTTACCCTGATATTGAGCTCATATTAGCCATGGATTTGCTTCTCCATGCTTCATAACATACTGTTGATTGCTCTATCATGTACCTTATGGTCATAATTTTGTGTATTGTATTTTGAGAGACATATTATTTTTCCAATTTGCATACAAGGAATTAACTTTTGTCAACTCTATTTCCAAATTTCCATAGGAGGATGGTTTATCTTTAGATGGTGACAAATGGCATTGGGTGGTTGGAATTATGGTTTCAGTTACTTTTGTGAAGTTGTTCCTCGTAATGTATTGTCGAAGTTTTATTAATGAGATTGTGAAGGCATATGATCAAGATCATTTCTTTGAGGTGATCATCAACACAATTGGTCTAGTTGCTGCTATTCTTGCAAGTACTATGTACTGGTGGATAGATCCCGCTGGAGCAATTGTGGTAAGAAGTTCTTTGACCTTTTTCTTTACAGTTCATAGTTTGCAACTTTTCACATGTTATGCTTATCTATTTTGTTGAGTGTGCACCATGGTTTCTTGGCACTGACTACTGAAGAGTAGTTTGTCTTCCATTATGTCATCCTCTCCTTTTTATAATCAACGTCCACTTGTTTAATAAGAAACTTGCTGTTGTTTTTTTCATTATCATGATATATCTTTGCATTTAGTAGCAACATAGATGACATTTTTAGCACATGTTCTTGGTCATTAATACTCTTCACTGTCATAAACAATGGCTGGTGTGGAACTCCCAAGCCATAGAGGGCCCCGAATAATTATGGAGCTAGGATGGAGCCATGAATCTATCCAGCTTAAAATTCAAAGGAAAAACATATTCCAGGTCTATTAACTTTTAAGTAGGGAGAACTGATTGCAAAGGTGCAAGAGAATATATCCACTCCATTTCATTTCTTTTGCTTTGATAACGACTCAATCGCAGATTGTGGATTCACAAATCATAATTCTGTTTGTTTTACGTTTGGAAATCAAGACATTTTGTTATAGAATTTTATATGGGTGCATATACACAATAATAGACACATACATGTGTGGAGAAGAAGATGAAGAAAAATAAGTCTTAACATGGAATGAAATCCCAACACAGGGATATGCCACTGTAGCAAGATAGCCTGTATACATGAACATTTAACTATATACTAATATAAGATTTTGAATTTTTTTGCTAGAGATATAATCCACCTCTCTTTGCACCTTTTGGGGCAATTTCTAGTTTTAGTAAGTTAAAAATATGGTCTGCATGATTATAGTTTTTATAAAGATTATAGATCATGTGTCAGTTTTTTTTTGTTTTGTTTTTGTTTTGGTTTTTGGTTTTTTAAATCAATGGCTATAAATGTAGTTTTCAGGATTGCCATAACTCTTCACGTAATTCTTTAAAGTGTGCTAGCTCAATGGAAGAGCGTCTGCCTTACAAGCAGGAGGTTGGTGGTTCGATTCCACTATGCGCTAACATGAATTAATCAATGATTTTGTAGTTTATTTTTAATTAAATGTTTTTATATCGATTTATTTCAATGGTGAGATATTTCTGGATTCATTGTTTTATATTGTCTCTAGAGAGACAAAAGTGATATTTAAATAAAATTTTTATTGTCTCTAGAGAGACAATAGCTAGTATTAAATACATATTGTCTCTAATCCAAGTGTTGTCTCTAGAGAGACAAAAATGAAATTGTCTCCTAAGAGACAATAATGCTTGTGTTATATATTGTCTTTATAGAGACAATTTTTTAAGACAATAATCTTTAAGACAATATTTTTTAAGACAATAATCTTTAAGACAATAATTTTTAAGACAATAATTTTTGAGACACCCACTTAAAGACAATATTTAAGACAATACACAAGTTTTTTTTTTGTCTCAAGTTAAGACAATTTACCCAAAAAATTTCTCAAATATTGTCTTAAAACCCCCCTTTATGTAGTAGGGTATTGACATTACAACGTAGAATATGTGGTAAAAATAGTTCACAATACAGGATTTAGGTAAACTATTTAAATGCACAAAGAGAATAAATAATTGAAAGTAAAAAAAACAATTATTTCCTATAAGAATAATAAAAGAGACGTTAAGTTTTTAATATAAAATTAATAAGTGGCATTTAAAATATATTAATGGCATTTAAAATATATTAATAATAAATAAAAAATGGGTTATAAATAAAATATTTCAATAAAAAAATGTTATAACATTTTAATTAATGTTCAAAACTCATTTCCAGATCCATATTGCACTCAATATTTTACAATCGATGTTTCTAACGAGCAACTGTAGTTCCTTTGTGGTTCATTTGGCGTATATTTTTGGGTCATTTGAAATCTAGTAAAGATTTGTTGGAATTGTAAGTTTAAGTTGTGTAGTCTTCACAATCAAAGTGCTCAAAGAGATTTTCAAGGTGTTGAATCCATTTATACATTAAAAATGCAATTTAAAGAATGAAAAAATTTATACTGCACTCTAAAAGAAATTACCACATAAAAGATTTAATCCCTCTTGAAAGTTGACAGATCCAAAGTTAAAATGAATCTATACTAGTGAATATTGAAACTATTTTATCATGGAGAATATATCAACTATTTTCTAAATTTTCTAACAAATCCATTAAAAACATTGATATTTAAATATATACACATATTATTCATTATTTTAAATATGTAAACATTATACACTTAAGTTTAAGAATATAACTCTATTTAATTTAAAAAAGAAAAAATTATACATCTTTCATAGCTTTGTGGGAAACCTCTTTAAACCTTTTACTTCTTAGGAAGAAATACATGTTCTTAACCAATGGTCACTTTTGGTTAATATGTAATAATAATTAGCTATAGAACAATTATTACATGATATTTTTTTATTACATTATGATAATATATAGTAGGTATACTATAGAAATCTTCCTCAAATTTGAGAAGATTACTTAAAGTTGTTGAGATTTTTTGAAATGGCTAGGAAGAATGAGTCCTTTTGTACCTTTTTGTTTGATTAAAAAGTGTTTGTTATCATAGGCATGCCTCCTATTAAGATTTTATCCTTAAATTTGAAGGGTTTCCTAGATTTTCAAAAGTTTATCCACATAAAATCTCTTTGAGGAGGTTGTTCGAAATTGATTTTTGAGAAGGATATTTAAAATAGATTTTGTGCCACCTCCTATTCTTAAATTTGGAGAGGGTTCCTAAATTTTCAAGAGTTTATCCACATTAAATTTGAGGAACCTTACATTATAGTAACCTATTTTGATTTGAGGAGGTTGCTCAAAATTGATTGTATACAACCTCCTTTAGTTTGAAAAGGTTATTGTCAAGAAATTTAGTTACTTAAATTCCATTATATTCAATTGTCAATATGTGGTCATAAACTTATAAACACCAACATTGTATGTGTGGAACTAGTACATAAATGATTCCCAAGCTAGGAAAGAACTTTTACAATCTAATACTCTAAGGCATGAACTAGCAATAAAATTCTATCAGACTAAAAATTAAAGGTCTAGAGAGTTTTGTTGGATCACTAAGTTTATGTTTTCAGTAGCACTTTGTTTGGCATTGAGGCATTAAATGATTCTATGATTCCTTAAGAAGCACTTTCGTTCTTCAACCTTTAATGCCTAACTTTTATAGGGGGAATCCACACTTTACACTTAAAAGATAAAATTTAATCAGGAAGAAAGTAAAATGCTACAGGTTTGCATGATCATTGGGATTATGTTTACAAAAGAATTTTATGAGCTTTGATCATAGTACTTTGTTTTGTATAGGCATCAAATATTTTTGCAATTCCTTAAAAAACACTTTCATTCTTCAACCTTTAGTGCCTAACCTCTATAGGGAATCCACACTTTTGCAATGAAGAACATGTGAAAGTTCAAGAACTAAAATTACAGTGAATTAAAATATTAATCTACATAACATAAATAAAAATACAAATTTATCTAATTACCTAATCTAACTAAGAAATCAATGAATTTGCAATGCAAATTAGGTAGGGGGGCTACCTACTGACTTGCGCTACAAAGGAAAACTATAGTATAAGTAATTTGCTATGAAATAAAACTCAGAATAGCATCACTTATATTAAAAGAGGAATACACAAGTTCACATTACAATCATAAAGACAATTTGCATAGACTTATCATGGATCCACATATGCCTTGTCATCAAATTGCAATATACACCAACATATGGCCTTCATATTGGACCATTTGAACAATTTTGTAATACACAAATTAACTACTTTCTTGACCAATCCTTTAATATTACAAACATTGACCTTTGACCTTTACTTATTATAGATGTTATATAATATAGGGAGGGTGTATTGAACCATGAATAACTCCCAAGGACACACATACTTGTTAACTGTTTGCATCCCAAAAATAGAGTAGGGCGTAATTCCATTGACAAATATAGCTCTCGCTAACATGGGTAATTGCTTGTATTTTGGCATAGAATATTTTCATGACATGGCATGCATGAAAATATCCATGCCACTTTCCAAAACCTTAAAATTGATTAATTATTCAATTGTTGTTGTGTTGTATGCATTACCACCCTGCGTTTGACTAGAGCATTAATTGTGAGTTGGTGTCTTGTGTAAAATAGGAGCAATCCAACCAACATTGATCTATCTCAAGCCACATAACAATGAAAACCATGTGACATATTTCACCTTGGGGTGCATATATATGACAACTAATGATTTTGGTTACTAGATCGTTACTAGGGTTACAAGATCTGATACTAATATTAGAAAAGGCAAGCTCTAGCTCAAATAACTCATTAAAAATAAGGAAAGAACATTGAATTTAACAACATCACACCTCATCAACATGTGATGACCATAATGCAAGTAATTGTGACAAAATTGGAATGATAATCGGCTACAAGAGGGAGTAGAAAAGGCAAAACTCACACTTTTTATAGTAGTAAAGGCCTCAAAATGAAAGCCCAATGTTTCCCCCATACTTAAGACTTTGAAAGTCCTCATGCAATCTTCGGTGAATAGCCAAAATTAGGTATATGTGTATGTATATATACACATAGATATATTGATATTATGTTCATATATATGTCAGCATATATATACCAATATATGTACAAGTATATGTACACCAAAATAATATTATAGAGTTGTTGGGCAATTTAGTTGTCTGCTAAATCCCTATCATTTAATTTATCAATCCGGGGTATCGTAAACTTAGAAGCAAACCAAAATATATGGGACCTCAGATGAAACAGGTGTAGGAAGTTTGTTTAGAATGGAAATGCATATTACAAATCTAAACTATTAGATCTATTTTATGAAAGCATAAAAAAATGTTTGATCAATGGAATTATTTTACTTTAAAAGATAGAGAAGAGTCTCTTGTTCAAGAGTCCTGATTGTCCTTCTACAATCTTCCTATAATAACATTACCAAACACCTAAGAAAGCAAGAAAGAAAGCATATAAATGAAAGCAAGTAAATATTGTTTTCAGTTTAATTCTTAGCTCATGGAGAAGAGTCTCCTAACTTAGGAGGACTTGATTGCCCTTCTCACATAAAAACTATATACTGAAAGGGAATCAATATTCACATAAATGTAATCTAGGAAAGCATATGATAAAGTAAATCTTATTTCAATTTAATCTAGCTCATGGAGAAGAGACTCCTAACTTAGGAGTTCCTGGTTGTCCTTCTCAAATCAAAACTAGCTACTGAAAGGAGATCAACCTTCACATAACAAAAACATGGCCACAACATGAATTCATACTGAAATTATCTACAAGTATTTACAACAAAGAAATAAGATGAACATCATAATTAAAATTAGTATATTCACAACATTACTTTACAACAAAGTGTACTTATCTCAGTATGGGGATCCTTCCATTCCTCAATGAGCATACATGAACAACTATCACACCTTAAGAATCAAACAACACTCATAACTCATGATTTGGAGAAAGTGGTATTATTCATGTTCAATGAACATAAATCTGATGCTAATGAATAACTGATAATTGTTTTCTCTCCCTCCTTCTTTTTCTTTGAAGGATGCTCTTCTTATTTATACATGAATTAGGGATATCTACTCAATAAATGTAGATCCCTTAAATATCTACTAGACCCATACTTGTCTCAATTTATCCCTAAATACTAGATACAAATCCCATGACACATCAAAATCTCCATGATCTTTCTCCTTGGAATATGGTCCACCTCTTGAGTTGAAATTCGAATTTGATCTTGGGAGGCCACATAAGGTTGCCTTGGAAACTTCCAAATGATCTACACATGTCATCAAACTCAAGCCACTTTTAGGTATAAGCAAATACATGTTATTTCTCTAACTTTTAATCATAAATTCACTCTAAATACATGAAATTAATAACTTTGGAAAATGAAATATAAACTCATATGGTAATGGAAATATAGGGTTATGTAATGATAATATGATGAAATGAGGTGACAAAATGAGGATAAAGGTGAAAATGGAGTGAAAATTGATGTTAATTTGGCAGCCCAACATACCCCCAACTTAAGTTATTGCATGTCCTCATGCAATCTATTACATTGATCATGATTTGATCTTTTGAATTGTCTTGCTTTTACATGAACTTTGGCTGATATCAATTTTTTAACTTCACATAATTTTATTTTTGATAACTTTGTTCCTTTTTGCAAAGTCTTCTCTCTTAAAAACATTTGATTGCAACATATTATTTTGGTTGGTTCTTGTGTGACAACCAAAATTTGATTAGTATTGGTTCTTGTGTAACAATACTTTCATTGTTTTTGTGTTGCATCAAAAGACTTTGAAAACATTTAATCAACCATTCTTTCTTTGATCATTATTTGCAAAACATGTAACATTTGAATCATAATGCAATAGTAGTTGTTTGGGAAAAGTATGTTGGTTAGGATGATATGTGTAGAAAGGACATATATGACATATGGAAGGTGATAATGGAGTATGAATGTGAATATGAACATGGTGAAACATTTTCCAAAAATTATAATTTTAGTATTAAAGGAATTGTATGATAAAAAGTTAGAAAAGAACATACCTTTACTTACCTGAGTGGACAAACTGTGTATATGTAGAAAAGTGTAGCTTCTGCTGTTGAATCATGGAATGAAGAATACAAGAATATGATCTATGTCTTGGTTGCATATATGATGGATGAAGTCGCGAATGTGGATCCTTTATTACTACTATTGAATCTGTTGAATCTACTCCTGAATCATATAGTCTTCATCTCGTCCCATATCATGGCACACTTCTTTCCATGTGAATGAATGTGTCGATGTCAAACATGGAAAGAAGTCATTGGATTACCGACCATTGATGAATGTCGTTAACCAATGCGAGGCAAACTCACCATTAATGTCAGTGAGTGCCAAGGTACCCAAGTACATCTTGTGAAGTGTGAATGAATGAGCTGATGTCAAGCCACTTGCAAGATCCAACAAACAAGAGACATTAATGTATTCCCATTGTTCATTGGTGAGAAGGCTTGCCATTAGGGCATGCAAGCCTCAAGGTACTAATAATGACTCTAGTCTTTGTCCCAGATAAGGTGTTGAGGTCGATGGGTCAAGACTTGTTGAAAGGTGGGCCTTAAGGAATCCCACATCAGTCAACGCGAGTTCATACAAAATGATTGGTAGGACTATAGATACAAGATGTTATGGCCAAACAGTTTTTATGGCAAGGAAAGCAAGGCAATGTAGAGAGATGGATGGTTTATTCGTGAGGCAAAAAGATGAACTGAAAGGTAGGAAAAAATGTATGCGACTCAGAAAAGTAGACATGTATGAAGTCATGATGGATGAGGCGATGAATCAATGGACTTTAACATGGATGACTGATGAGGCTTTGAAGGAGAAGTGTGGGTAACATATCATGACGCAAAAAAAATTTCTCTGTAGTGACAAATGTCACGACATATGTAATTAACTCCTTCAAGCTTTCAATAATGAATGCGATTTCGAGAGATCACATCTACATGGACTTGAATCGTTGCGCACCTGTAAAAGCTTAGTACAAATCTTGCATGAAAACTGTGAGAGCTTTTTGAAGGACATAAAATGCAAGTATAAATGATGGCAACAAAATAAAATAAAATAAAATAAAATTTACCTGTTGCCTTTGTGCGCAAGTTCCTTTGAATTAACACCAAAAAATTTAGCATAAGTTGTTTTCAAGAGTTATGAAATGTCTATTTGCAAAATTTCCAATTTTTTCATTTATTTTTTATTTTTTATTTTTTTCCTTCGTTTTGATTGTTTTTTTTTTAATTATTTTTATTTGTTTTGATTTTATTTATTTTTTATTATTATTGTTTTGACTTTTTTTTATTGTTTTGATTTTTTTTTTTAAAACTAAAACTAAAATTTATTTTGTATCCAAAAAAAAATCCATTTTCTTTTTACTGGACTCTACCAGACTTGGAGCAAATTCACAATCATTTTTTTGTTTTGGAGTATATTATATATTTGAATTCATTGCTCTCATAATACGACAAAACCCTAGAAAGAATGGATTAACAAAATCTGGGTAGTTGCGTGTCACTCTAAGAACTTGTTCAGCGCAACAAGACTGGCCATTCCATATTCATCCCAGCCACTCTTTGTTGCAACTATATCATCACCATGGCAGTTATCAATACACAATATGAACAGGAATCTGGATCAATTCCATCTGTGTTTGGTCAGTCAAGTGGTGTATGTATTCTGAAAGCAATGATTTCATAATGGTCGGATCTTGTACCGTTCCTTCATTCTTTGTAAGCAACGTATTTCTGAACTTCCTTTCTACGAACCTGTTCAGAAAAAGATCAGGAAAACCAGATCTTCTCCTCCGCAGCTTGTCTGTTCATTAAATTCTAAATCCTTTTTCCACGTAATCTGGCAAATAAGGCTTCAAAGAACCCTGAAAATCTCTCAAATGGTTATGAATTTGAGAAAATTGCTCATAGAGAACACAATTCACCCAGTTTTGAAGAAAACCCATGTTTTATTTTTTTTTAAATTCGCTTCCATTTGGTCATAAAATGAGTTTTAAAATGATGAGTCAAAACTGCTGCGTTTTTGGCCTCTGCTCAGGTAACTTTGAACAGGGGCGCAAAAACCACACAGGCTTGTTTGGTTTCTGCTATGTTTTGACTTCCGTGTGTGACAACACTATTAATAACCCATTAAATTGAAAGATGAGTGGAATTTTTTCATTTAAATATTATGCGTTCAACTGGAATCCAATGCCAGATTCTTAGTAATATTCTAATAGCAGCTTACCTTCAAGTGACAGATCCAATTCCATGTGCATAGTCCCCTAGAAAAGATCCAAATCCGGTGCCAAAAGTGAGTGAAGTGCAAAATACAGATTCATATATATATATCCAGATCGAGAGCCATAGTCCGCCGTTCCTGGAGGTGATGTTATAACATTGGCACGTGTTCAAAGAAGTAATGTTCCGAGATGAGCACGTGTTTCTACTAATGATTGATGCGGAGGCTAAGGCACAGTCGAAGATCCAGTTGATCGAGTCAAAGCAGCAGGAGAAGCAGAGGAGCAAGCAGTAGATGCAGTAGATCGAGTAGGAGATTCAGTGTTAGAAGCAGATCCACTAGCGCTCTCTTTCATGACTATTTTTCTCTTCATACGACTCCTCCATTCTCCAAATAGAAATGAAAGTTGCACTGGCAACCCCCACGAGAGCTCGATATTTTTCATTATAGTTTATTGGCGAGAGTGGGAAGAAAGATCGTTGAAGTGCAGCAAAACCCCCTGACATAAAATTAATAAGCAGAACAGCACAGTCAGCCTACTCGAACAATGCATCAAGGTTTTTCAAAAATCAATACCCTTTATGACTAAAATCCTCCTTTCCACAGAATGTCGTATTCATGCGTACCTTTGCTATCCATCCACCATCGTATGGGCTTCTATAAACCAAACCAGGAGAGCTATTAAGCCCAGCGTTAATTGGGAAAAATACATCACTGGTTGATTTCACACTTTCTTCAATTTCTTTTTAAATGATGAGTGCCCCTTTTGAAACAGTAGTTCCTACATCTGGTAGTTAGACAAACACAACATCTCCCAAATGCCCCTAAGCATAGTCAGATATTTCGATAACAAGAAGAGGCCCATCAACTTTGACCCACTTCACTTGAATCGGTATATTTCAAGTCTTTTACAACAGAAGCGAAACCTCAGGAATAAGATAAAGGAGATCCCAAAGGCGTCCGAGATTCGATGCAAATACTTTTCATCTTGAGAGGAGATGCAGCAGCTCTTGAAGCCCGCCATGCCACCTATCGTGGCTCCACGATTATGAATTGATAAGGAATCCTATGCTCGAGTAGATAAGGAATAGATCCGCAGTATCGGGTGAATATTTCAAAATAAAATATCTTTCTTAAATTTCAAATTGTGAATTTTAATGAGCCCGACTTTCCACATAGTCAGATGGATTTTGAGGATTTTGCTCCCAACTAAGCTTAGCAGAGAGGAATGTTTTATTTATTGAACAGATTTTTTTTAATGGTAATGTCTTCTATGATGCCTTTGCTGCTAATCTTTTAGCTGTATATTCAACAGAGAACCCAATCGTCCAATGTTAAGCTGGCTTTCTTCATATGACACAAGTTCTGTCTCCGAACTAAAGGCGTTTTGGGTTGCAGCGGGGTATAAAATCAACGCTATAAAATCTCCAGCACCCAGAATTGGGGTTCCTCTGCAACACTCCAATCTCCGGATCAGAAGCTCTCCACAGCGTCCTTCCACGCTCACACGACATATTCATAAAATGTTTTTTTATTGGCGTGTTTTGTTTTGGTTTTTTACAGGTTGATTCCAAGCAGAAGGCCAAACAACTAGATTGGAAACCTGGTGAATGCTGGTTTATGAATGAATAAAAAAAATTCAACTTCAGACAGTCTGACACATGCTCATCTGATGCGCGGGTCGCGATAACGCGAAAAGCTGGCCATCACTGGTACACCGCCTCTTCACTTGTCCAACCGTCCAATCTTTTTTCATTTGACATTTCCCTACACTATCGGCCGATGATCTCACCTCAACGTCCCTCAACACGTTCCATAATTTGCAATAGACATTAGATTCACTTTTTTCTTATGTTTTGTTTTTTTACCGTGATTTTTTTATTGTTTTTTTATTTTATTTGTTTTGATTTTTTTAGTTTTTAAATATATAATTTTTTTGTTTTTGTTTGCATGGTTATTAAGAACTAAAAGTTAAAAAAAAGAAATTTATTTTAAAACAAATTTGATTCATTTTCTAATGGTTTTTTTTTTCAAACTAAATTAAAATTATTTTTTAAAAATAAAAATTAAATTCTATTCCTAAATCTTTTAGGTTGCAATAAAAGAAATTAAAATTATTTCTAATGAATTTGACTTTTATTCTTCATTTTTTTTCATTAAAATAAAAAACTAACTTATTTATTTTTTATTAAAATAAAAAAAACTAAATTATTCTTATCCTAAAACAACTTAGGATTTTTTTATTGATTTAGGATGAATTTTTTTAGCAAATGGAGACAATTATATTCCAAACCCTGAAAACATTTATAAACATCCTACTTTCTGATCCTCCAGATCGTCCAAAAACGCAGGAGGAGAGCATAATTATTTGAACTGAAAATATCATCCTACCTATTCTATGCTAATTGAAAATTACAAACTATTACGTGTAATTAAATTTCCAATGTAACCATTCACGCAATACTAGTAAAAACATATTCATTTTCAATTTCGCTAATTTAAAATGAAAATATACAAGGATGATCGAATCTAGTTTTTTTGAATGTGATTTAATGAAATAAAAACAAGATCGATCTAACCTCGTACTTGTTTGAAACCATCAAAACCACTTGTCGATAAGGCTTTTATAGGCGTGATTTCCACTCTGATTCAGATCATGCTGCAACTTCTCTTCGTCCTCCTCATTCTCCTGTTCAAATAATTGTTCATCATTAGATATACAGGATGATTCTTCAAATGTTAATTCATTGTTTTCTTCTAGAGGAGTAGTTAACCTTTTGGCTGCTGTCAAGATCTCTTCTTTGCAAGAAGAGGAGATCCTGACACTTGCTAGGATCTGAGCGAGTTGTTCCAAACTTATACTCATAGTTTTTATTATGTTTTTGTTTTTTTAGTGAATGGGGGGTTTTTGATGTGTGTTCTATTTCTATGTTTTCTATATGAGAATAAACTTAAATGAAAATTCCTAAATGCAATTAACCTTAAATGATCCTAAATAAAAATTCTTCCTAAACAATCTTCTTAACTAGCTTACATCTAAGTTTGCTTCCACAGCAACGGCGCCAAAATGTTGGGCGATTTAGTTGTCTGCTAAATCCCTATCATTTAATTTATCAATCCGGGGTATCGTAAACTTAGAAGCAAACCAAAATATATGGGACCTCAGATGAAATAGGTGTAGGAAGTTTGTTTAGAATGAAAATGCATATTACAAATCTAAACTATCAGATCTATTTTATGAAAGCATAAAAAACTATTTGATCAATGGAATTATTTTACTTTAGAAGATAGAGAAGAGTCTCTTGTTCAAGAGTCCTGATTGTCCTTCTACAATCCTCCTATAATAACATTACCAAACACCTAAGAAAGCAAGAAAGAAAGTATATAAATGAAAGCAAGTAAATATTGTTTTCAGTTCAATTCTTAGCTCATGGAGAAGAGTCTCCTAACTGAGGAGGACTTGATTGCCCTTCTCACATAAAAACTATATACTGAAAGGGAATCAATATTCACATAAATGTAATCTAGGAAAGCATATGAGAAAGTAAATCTTATTTCAATTTAATCTAGCTCATGGAGAAGAGACTCATAACTTAGGAGTTCCTGGTTGTCCTTCTCACATCAAAACTAGCTACTGAAAGGAGATCAACCTTCACACAACAAAAACATGGCCACAACATGAATCCATACTGAAATTATCTACAAGTATTTACAACAAAGAAATAAGATGAACATCATAATTAAAATTAGTATATTCACAAAATTACTTTACAACAAGGTGTACTTATCTCAGTATGGGGATCCTTCCATTCCTCAATGAGCACACATGAACAACTATCACACCTTAAGAATCAAACAACACTCATAACTCATGATTTGGAGAAAGTGGTATTATTCATGTTGAATGAACATAAATCTGATGCTAATGAATAATTGATAATTGTTTTCTCTCCCTCCTTTTTCTTTGAAGGATGCTCTTCTTATTTATACATGAATTAGGGATATCTACTCAATAAATGTAGATCCCTTAAATATCTACTAGACCCATACTTGTCTCAACTTATCTCTAAATACTAGATACAAATCCCATGACACATCAAAATCTCCATGATCTTTCTCCTTGGAATATGGTCCACCTCTTGAGTTGAAATTCGAATTTGATCTTGGGAGGCCACATAAGGTTGCCTTGGAAACTTCCAAATGATCTACACATGTCATCAAACTCAAGCCACTTTTAGGTATAAGCAAATACATGTTATTTCTCTAACTTTTAATCATAAATTCACTCTAAATACATGAAATTAATAACTTTGGAAAATGAAAATATAAACTCATATGGTAATGGAAATATAGGGTTATGTAATGATAATATGATGAAATGAGGTGACAAAATGAGGATAAAGGTTAAAATGGAGTGAAAATTGATGTTAATTTGGCAGCCCAACAAGAGTTATCATATATTATATATAACAACATATTATGCCAGTATATATACCAATATATATACTCACATATTATGTTTATATTTATACTAGTATACATAACAACATACATGTAGTAGTAGTATATTTATTAAATACATATTTTGTTGGTATAGTAGTGGTGGTCCTCATTGGGTAAGAACAATACATAGATAGATTAAGAGATTAATACTTTAGTTTAGGGTTGTGTTGTAGTAAAACAACAACCCCCCATTTTGTACTTAATCCATAAAAAATGGGGACCCTTTTAAGTTTGCATATCCTACTTATATATATAATTTTCTCTTTGTAAAATTGCGATGGATTTCCACCTTGTACATATTTCATAGACAAATCACTTATAAAATCTAAAAAAAACAAAAAATGCCTAAGTTTTTAAGTGTGTCGTCAATTAACAGTTCTTTTTCCCATCTCTTGAGACATGAATATCTCGGATAACGCTCTCTTTTATTGGAACTGTTTTGGCAAAACCCCAAGGTGTGACAGAATCTTGTTCGTCAATTAACAATCTTTGTCCCCATCCTGGCTCTCATTTCTCAAGTTGACCCTTCCACGTTCACTTCTTAATCATCCCACGACGGGAAAAACATTTTCTTGACAAATTATGGATATTTTCTAGAAAATTTTATGTCAATATCACCCTGACCCATTCACTTCTCAAGTGTTTTACCTTACACGAAGCCCCACAGTGGGATGAAAAAATTTCTAACAAATCTCTTGAAACATTTTGTCTTTTAGACTCCATTAGTTCTCAGACCTCGACCCTTTTTAAATGTTGAGACCTAAGTTTTTCTCGAGAAATCCTTCCTGGGATGACATGACCATTGTTTCTACATGGAATGCTTTACACACAGTCTTATCAGATGCTTCCATGTGTCTAGGAAAATATTTGCATTTTATTAATGTGTCTAGGAAAATATTTAATTGGAAAAGTCAATGGAGAATTAAATTATGAGGGGATACCATCATCGCTTAACATATCTAGTGAGAGGAAGCTACTGACAAAACCAATTGGTCTAAGAGATAAAGAAAATTGAAAATAGGAATCCAACAAGGACTCATAATATGCTAAGGATATAGAAGCAAGAATTGATGGAGAGTTGAAGGAGAGAGCTCGGCAGGAAGGGAGATAATAGAAACTAAAGGGGAAGGGGGGAATAGGTCATTTCCAATTGGTAGAGGGTTGGATGTAGGGATGACTCCTTCTGATGAGAAAATGACAATATTTAGCGACCTTGAACCTGAGCCCATTGGTGATAGAGAGAGATACTCCATCAATTCCTTTGAGACACCATTGTTTGATAAGGGAAGGGATGTGCGTACCAAAGAGACCACCTAATAGGGACAACATGCATACCCTTTGGTGTATCTCACTTAGGATCAATGGGGACATTGATGAGCATCATTGGATGATATCTAGGGGGACTTGCGTGCCTGTCTCACTACCACATTGTTTGCATGCACAACAGAGTTGGGTGTTTTCCCTCGATGCCTTCATCATGAGCAGCAGGACGTGAGAGGCTCACTTGAGACAGTTAGTTGGGACACAAAGTATCTAGAGAGAGACTTCTCAATGGTGTCATTTGATCAGGGCACGAGATGACAGGTACAGGCTTTGCGAGTACATGGTTTTCTACAGAGGTAGCGTATGCTCCACCCCTAAGTTCACACTTAGGGAGGTGACTGTGAGTGAGCTGCAGGGTGCACTTTCGGTGGGAAAACCCAAGGTTTTATGTGAGCATGAGGTACAGGGGATGATAGTCCTCATTAGTAGGAGGATGCCTAGGTTCCAGGAAGTAACTAGGTACATCATCAAGAGATGGGATAACAAATTTCACTGTGTGGTTTGGCAGGAGCAGAATAGTTTTTCATACGTGGGACAAATTCTTGATTTGGGTGCCCATCCATTGGATACATACAAGGGTTAGAGACGAGGCAGGAAGGGGTTCTAGTAGCTAAAAACATGTCACAATAGCAGGAAGTGAGGATTGGGAGTTGTGGACTTCTAGTATGGTTATGGGATCCAGAGATCCAGTTGATTGGTGGGACACTCCATTACTTAGTGAGTAAAATCCAAATAGTAGGTGATCTGGTTCATTATCAGGTTAAGACATGGGGGATCACCGAGGTCTTCATCATATGGTGAGGTATGTGGTTGTTCAGGATTAGGGCCAGCCATGGAGTGATAGGCGTGAGCGTTGTTGAGTCACCTTAGCAGGTTGAGCTTAGCCTCGATCATCACATATATTATGGCCGAGAGTTACATGAGAGGAGGTTATGGTACAAGCATAGTAGGTAGTTAGTCATGACTAGAGTGTTACAGGGTCAGCAGGACAATTTCTTTCTGTGATGGGCATGGGACCTGGACATCATATTACTTGACCGCTCAACGACCTTTAGGGAAGAGCTGGCTACTATAGGAGGAGATCACTCAAATCTTCCCTGAGGCTTTAGCAACTCGTTGATAGCATGGGAGACTTCCTCAGCATGGCAGGTTGGTTGGTGGGAGGATACTAGGGGAAGTTCATGCAGGAAAGACTTCATCCCCATAGGGATTGTGTTGTGTCAATAGGATTTTACTCTTGTAGTGCATGAGGTAGACTACTGTAACAACCCTGGTGAAAATTCCATGTAATAAAGTTAAAAACAATAACCACGCATGAATGGGACACTTATTTGAAGCTAAATGTTGCACAAGACATCCTTGGGGGTGTTCATTTGGTTGTTTATTGCTAAGGAAATTGGAAAAGGCAAAGGCAAAGGCATTAAAAGGAATTTTGGCACAATTATTTATGAAAATAATGGAAATTAAGAGAAAAAGGAGGTGAAAGGTCACAGGTTGCATGTGAGGAGGAAAATGAAGGAAAATAATGGAAAATGAAGAAAATAGAGGCATGATTCATAAAAAGGCTTCTGAGGATCAGTTGGGAACCTTTTGTCAGTTCAGTGTTGGAGCTCTCTCATTTCTCTCTCTCTCTCTCTCTCTCTCACATACTCTTGGATACTTAGAGTTTTCTTGGAGCACTCTTGAAGCATGTGACATACTTGGATTCTTGGAGAAAGAAGGCAAAGGAAGAGAAAGAAAGCACAAGAAGGCATTGACATCAACAACTACATAATATTTTCTTACATGCACTGAGTTGCATGTATGATTTCTTCACTAGTTTGGACATGCATGGTATATGCATGTGAATTCTTGGTTATGATCTGTCATTGGCATGGAGGTTTCTTGGATTGACAATGGGTTTCCTAGCCTTGCCATTTCCTAGATAGCCATGGTGATTGTGGGTTTACTTTCATGATTTGTTTTTGGTTGGTTCTCATGATTCCTTAGCTTGGGTTGAGTTATTAGTTCTTGGAAGCCCTAGTTGGAAAAACGCTTTAGAAGCCCTGTAACAACTTGGGTTGAGTTACTAGTCGTGGAAGCCTTGGTTGGAAAAATGCTCTGGAAGCCCTTGGTGGGTTGAGTTACTAGTCCTGGAAGACTTGGTTGGAAAAATGCTCTGGAAGCCCGACAACAGTTGTGGGTTGACTTACTAGTCCTGGAAGCCATGGTTGGAACAAACACTCTAGAAGCCCTGGAAGGCTTGGATGGAGACCAATCTGAATATGGTTTTGGTGATGTCTGACTGTGAGGTGCAGTCACTGTTTGATGGGTTGAAATAGATGGAATATAGAAGCCCTGGATGAGTTTTGATTGATGTGTTCTATGAGATTCCACGTTCATGCTTGGAATATGGCACGGGGGTGAATGGCTGAAGAGAGATTTGGCTCAACCATTCTACGGTCGGGTGAAATGTGGTAGTCCCATCTCTGGTTGGTTCATTGCATTAATTAATGAGAAATCCATTCCCTTGATTTTCATGTGTAAACGTACAAATGTATTTATGGATTTGATGGCTGATATGTTTATTGTATTTTTGTTCCTATTATGTTGGTTATATGCACATTTTATGATAGAAGTTATGTGTGGCTCTTAACATGTTTTTACTTGCATGTGAATGGATAATGTGTCTATGACGTAATAGATGATAATGCAACAAATGACATGAGGGAACAATGGTTCATAATGATTTTTAGATAAGTATGAGATCCATACACTAAATTTTGTTGTTTACACCTGTAGGTTACATGTCGATGATATGTTTGAAGGAATGCCTGTCATGGCTAGTAGGGATCTGGTCAAGGTCTTGAACAAATATTTTCTTTAGTACTTTCATTTCCATGTTACTTTACTGATTTGAAGAGATGGATCAGTTTTGGGCAGTGTCCTAGGCTCTGAGCTTGAAAAAGTGGCTTAAATCCTGGGGTTGCTGGAACAACACTGATAATTTTGGTCCACAGTCACTGGTAGGCAGGCCTGTGAGAGTGAATTTAGTTGGCTGGTCACTCCCTTTCACATAGCACGAGAGAGACTATGGCCTAAGAGACCTAAAATAATAGTGGGACCCAGGGACAAGCTATCTGAGTGGATGACTTGTCTATTGAAGGTTCTGTTGATGATGTTGGATGTCTGTATGGCGTGTTTCTGTTGATTCCACTTCCTTAATGTGACTTAGGAGGTTGAATCATATCATAGTGGCCTCTTGTTGCATGTTTACCCCGACTGGCCAGTTTCTTGGGTAGGTGTGGGAGGAGGGTGTTATAGAGTGGTATCAGGGCATGGTTCACCCCTCAGACTATATGGGCTATGTGTTGGTCATGCATGCATGTTAGTTTCATGTGTGTCTCTTACACTTATATACTTGTTACATTTTCTTGATGATTGATTAGGGTTGTAGTATGGTTATCATGGAGAATTTGTTATTGATTTCATGAAATGTATTTGAAATGAGTATGTGACTGACTGTGTATGGATTATATGTTGCTTACATATCTATTTCATGGTACCTACTTACATCCTTGTATGTTAGGTTACATTTTGACTATTTTGATTACATGCATCAGTCTTGTAGGTCGATTACAAGAACAAATCGATTATGTATGACTACATGAGGTTATGTGTATTTATAGTTGGTTTGGCATTGCTTATGCACACTACTGGTTGCATGTGGAAATGTGTACAATGGAGTAATGGTTGTTTTCACGCATGAGGTCAAAACATGCCTTGTTGATATGGCCTTGCATTGATGACTAGATCCTAGTTAGAGTAATGTTTATGAGTTGTTACATTTACTCGCATATGCCTATATGCTGTTATGATTATGCTATACATGTATCAAACTAACTTGGTAATCTTGCACACAAGGTATCCTCCCCAAGTTATGTTAAAGTACGTGAATTATTGTGATTGGTTTAACTGACATACTATGCCTTGCAAGAAGAAATATCAAATGGCTAGCAAGATGGTTGAATAAAACGACTCTCCCTACGAATCCGAAGAGAAGTATGGTGTTGGAAACCCCTCTAACTTGGAAGTTACATTGAGAAGTTTAAAGGAGGAGATAATGAGTTGTAAGGAAGATAATGTCAGAATCATACAGTCACAGGAAAAGTTAGTAGAGACAAATCCAGTCATACTTCAGATCTTGTTGGATTTGCAACGACAAGGACCACACCAGATCATTCATGAGCAGGAGGACAAAAATAATGGGGCATATGGAAGTAGGTATCGTAGTAGACAGAGGTCGGATAGATATGACACCATCCGAGATGGTATATTGTTGGACACTCATGAGAGGAGGAGGGATAAACACCGCTATGATTCTAGCTCTGATTCAGATAGGCACTATGATTGTCATCGGTATCATCCTTACAAGAGGAGTGATAGGGGGTATTTTCCAGATGAATTTAAGAAAGCGAAGCCACCTACTTTTTATGGGGAAATGAAGAAACCACAAGATGTAGAGGCATGGTTTCTTGGCATGAGGAAGTTCTTTAGGTTACATGATTATTCAAAGAACATGAAAGCTAGAGTAGTTACCTTCAGTCTCAAAGGTAAAGCAGACATCTGGTGGGAAGATGTGAAGAATGTCAGGTGTATTCATGAGGAAGATTTGTCTTGGAGTGAGTTTGAGTGGATATTTAAGAAGAAATACTTGTCAGAAAGGTACTTTGATGATAGAGAAAAAATGTTTTATGAATTAAAGATGGGTTCTATGATAGATGATGAGTACACTAATAGGTTCTTGGAGTTACTGAGGTATGTGCCTTACCTCACAGAGGAGAAGGCTAAGATTCAAAGGTTCATTAGTGGATTACCAGTTGCATTCAAAGACAGGATTGAATTCGATGAGCCTAGATCATTGGAGGAGGTCATTTGAAAGCTAAAGCATTGTTATGAGCAATCAAAGCACAAAACTGAGACTAAGCCAGACTAGAGAGGTAATGAAAAGAACAAAGGAAAATGGGATAAAAAGTGAGCAAGGCCACATGGTACAAATAACAAGGAGAATGTTGCACCACCTAAGAGGTTCAATGCATCAGATAGAGGACAGGGACATAGAGCTGAAGAGAAGAACAAGGATGGAGGCTGGAAGCCTATAGAGTGTTGGACTTGTGGCAAAGATCATCGCAGGAGAGATTGTCCATAGAATCAGGGTGGTAGACCCCAGATATATAGTGCACAGGAGGCGCAAATTGTTGGAGATGTAGGCCAGAGTATTCCTCATATCTATGCAGCCGTGGACAACGGGAAAGCAGAACACTAGGCATCTATCATTAAGATGGATGGTAAGATTTTTGATCAAGTTATTTCTATTTTGATTGACCCTAGATCTAATTATAGCTATGTTAGTCCTAACTTGGTGGATAAGTGTGGGTTGAATAAGGAGTTGCATGCAAAGTCTTGGTTATTGTAGTTGGCTACAAGTACGAAGAAGCGAGTTCATAATTGGGTAAGAGTTTGTGCATTTGACTTAAATGGTATGCCTACCATAGAACATTTGAATGTTTTACCATTGGGTTCGCACAATATGTTGTTTGGCATGGATTGGTTGTATCTACATAGAACCAAGGTTGATTGCTATGATGAGGGCATTGAATGTGTTGATGAAAATGGAGAACCAAGAGTCTTGCAGGGTAAGAAGAAAGACACATTAGTTAGGATGGTGACAACTATGCAAGAAAAGTGTAGCCACAGGAAAGGGTGCAAGCTATTTGTAGTACACATTTCTAGTGATAAGGGTAAGGAGGTTGAGGATGTAGATGTGTTGAACAAGTACCCGATTTTACAATAGTTCACGAGTGTATTTCCTCAGGACATCACAAAGTTCCCACCTCATAGGGAGGTAGACTTTTTGATTGAGTTAGTGCCAAGGGAAGCTCCAACATCTAAATCACCTTACAAGATGAGCACACTTGAGTTGGTTGAGTTAAAATTATAGATTATGGAAAGGTTGGACTAAGGATACATTAGGCTAAGTGTATCACCTTGGGGCGCACCGGTCTTGTTTGTGAAGAGGAAAGATGGTACTATCAGATTATGCATTGATTACATAAAATTGAACAAAGTGACCATCAAGAACATATACCCTTTGTCGAGGATTGATGACTTGTTCGATCAATTGAAGAGAGTAGTAGTGTTCTCCAATATTGACTTGAGATCCAGATACTATCAGGTACACATCAAAAAGGAGGACATTTACAAGACTGTGTTTAAGACTAGTTATGGGCATTATGAGTTTATTGTTGTTCCATTGAGCTTAACTAATGCTCCAGCTACACTCATGTGTTTGATGAATAGTGTGTTGTGTCCATATTTGGATAAGTTTGTTACTGTGTTCATTGATGATATACTAGTATATTCTAAGAATGAGGAAGAGCATGATGAGCACTTAGCAGCAGTGTTGAGGTTGTTGAGAGAGCATCAGTTGTATGCTAAGCTCAAAAAATGCAGGTTCTTTTAGACTGAGGTACACTACTTGGGACATGTTGTCTCCAAGGAAGGTATTGCAACAAATCTAGAGAAGATAAGGGCCATCATGGAGTGGGTAGCTCCTAAGAGTGTGGATGATGTTAGATCTTTCATGGGTCTGGTAGGCTATTATAGGAGGTTCATCAGGAAATTCTCGCAAATTTCTTATCCCATTACATCATTTCAAAGAAAAGGTAAGAAGTTCGAATGGATTGAAGAGTGTGAGACTAGCTTTAAGCAACTTAAGAAGTTGCTGACACATGAACAAGTGCTATAGATTACAGATCCAAACAAAGAGTTTGTGGTTGGTACAAATGCTTGCAAGAGAAGGCTTGGTGGAGTCCTTATGCAAGATGGACAGGTTCTATATTATGAGTTCCAGAAACTAAACGAGCATGAGCATAACTATCCCACGCATGATCTTGAGTTGGCAATGATTATGCATGCATTGAAGATGTGGAGACACTATCTTCTTGGAAGGTAGTTTGTACCAGGGCCAAAACATCTCACTCTTTAAGAGGAAAACCCGCACAAAATTCTTCTTATAGAGATTCCAATTGATGAATACCAAGACCATGACCCTTGATAAGGACACTTGACACAAGTTTACCTTCAAAACACTTACATCACTATCTCTTGCACTATTTGGTCTTCATATCACAATCTTCCTTCTTCACACTGTATCACTTAAGTCCTTATCCTTTGCACTGTTATGGTACTTTCACTTAGAGAGTCTCAGTCTCTTTTCTTCACAACCCTAGAAACAGTCTTCAAATTCCATTGATATCTTCCTTCGGTCCACGAGATCCTCTCTGACTTTGGTCTCTTTCTATCACAATTACACACTTAATGTAGCCCTTAACTGAATTGTCACCATCCTAGAACAATCTTCGGTCCTTTTCTAATATGATGGAGATGAAACAAACTTATTCCGAAATCTTTTGAGACATTTATGCACTTAGCCTTCCTTCCTCACTGTATTGCCCTTATCTCTTTGATCTGAGATCCATATTGTTTCAGATCAGATGTGTCCGAGATGCTTGTCGTTATGAGGTCAAGTCACCTTTTATATAGTGACTTATGCTTTCTATCTAGGCCGACATGAGATCCTGGAGATAAGTCGACTTTTCCTCAAGGAGAATACTGTCTTTGTTTTAGCTTACTACAAGAGGGATAGTGCCAATGTCTTGGAGTGCAATTTTTACATAAATAACATGACTTCTACTTGTGTAACATGACTTCATGACTTCTTAATTATATTTATGACAAGACAACAAATTCCTAACGACATCAAGAAGAAGTGTTTGACCTATGAAAAACACTTCTTTCTCATGAAACCCATGATACAAGGAATACATTTGTTTCTTCTTTACATAAAATCATAATTGCAAGTCATTATGAAGATCAAACCTAGTTAGACTTTCTTCAACAGTAGGTCTACCCACCATCTTTAGGTTCGCCCCCCCATCCTTGGGTCCACCCAAGTATTATTGGGTCTGCATAAAATAAAATATAACACACCCAACACCAGATGTTCTCTTATTGACAAATTTCTCTAAGAAAAGGTTCATCATTTATCATCAACATTAGCATCATTCTATTACCATAATCCTAGTCAACAACTCTGACTCACGGTAAATCAACAACATCACTTTGTTACCATAATTATGGTTGGTACCTCTGACCTATGTTGTATCATCACCATAATCTTGGTCAGTACTTCTGACCCATGATACATCATTTGCATCAACTAGTCATCATAATTCTAGTTAGTACCTCGGACCTACGGTGTATCATCACCATCATCCTGGTCGATACTCTTGACCTAGACTAGTCTTGGTTAACCATCAATCTATTTAATATCTTTGACTCGTGGTGAATCTCCAAAGACCTCACTCTTCATGAGTAATTCTGGGCCTAATGCTAAATGTGCTCACTCAACCTCTCTAGAGAGTTTGAGCCTAATGCTAAAGGGAACCCACTCAACTGAGTGATTCTAGGCCTCTAGGACAGTTCTTCCTAATTCTAGTCAACATAATTGACACAAGAAGAATGACTTTCCTCTGTTAGACCATTCTCCCTAATTCTTGACCTAGAGGGAATGATTGTCCTTGAATAAGCTATCTATGTTGATGTGTCTTGGACTCAATAAATACATGTGGAATAAGATGGGAGATATATGAAAAAGGGCTATAATAAGTGGAGGGTTTTATATATGTGGTGTCAGGAAGCAAGACCACCCAACCAAAATCGATATTTCCCATGTAGTGCCATTCATAAAGCTAGTAGCTAATAAAGGAGATCCCATGAGACTAGGATACAAGGTTAACCACCAAGTTGGACAAGGGGACAAGAGTACAAACCAAGCCCATTCTTTATGTTGAATCCCCCCACTAATCCATGCCCAGAAGTGTCCATCATAAGTAAGAAAACATACTCAACTACATAATGAAATCCATACCTTCGGGGTTGGAAGGCCCACCTTCAAACATATGATCATAATAGATGGGTGACGACACATAATGGTTGGCTCAGGTGGCGGAGATGATGACACATCAAGCTATTTGGTGGCTTCTGACTGAAGGCAATCTAGGAGAAAAAAATTCTCATATTGGTGGGGAACAATAATACTTCCTTGGAAGCTCGACATCCTTCCTTTAGGTCAATCTACTCACTTCTCCTCAAGCTCGACCTTCTTCTATGGTATATTTCATGCCTTATTTCTCTCACCATCACCAAGTTCCATACATCAAATGAGCCACATGACAAAAATTATACCAAACAAGTGGGGGGTCAAGGGGGTTGACTTGTACATTGGCTAGGTCGACTTGTGGGCAAAGGTAGGATATTAAATATATTAATTTATCCTCAACCATGAGGAGTTAGAAGGCATGCCATATATCATCAGAAAAGCCTCAAAATATGCTATTTGACTATGAAACATTCTCCTTCACTTGGAAAACCTTTGACATCAATAATAACATTTTCAATAGAAACCTCATCAACATGGCAGGACATTCTGCCCAATTTAAGGACTTCACCCCTAGTGGATGGTTTAAATACAAACTACTTGTAGGATCATACAAGCACTCAAAGTACAAAAATCCAAAAAATAATTGCACACTTTTTTGGAAAGGTACAACCCCATGGATTAGCACTGCAACATGGCAAGCTATGAAAAGGCCATTTCACAAAGTGGGTAGGTACCTTACAAAACAAGGGGGGTTTATCATGTTCCTGCCATAGCAAATGGTTTTTTATCCCTTTATTTGTGAAGCAAAAAGAAGGCACTTTGTATGTAGCCAAAAAAGGGAAGGTTGACCTTTTCTTGTTGAAAATGAGAAGGTCGAGCTACATTCAGATAAAATCAAAGCTTGAGTTCCAAGTAGTGACAAAAAATGATTTTTTTTGCAACTTGATAACAATTCCATTTAACTTCGAGGTGGTAGGCATAGGAGGGCCCATTTATGATCAAGGAGGACATTTGGTGTTTTATTCTAGCAAAATATTAGAGTTGCAACGAATAACTAGGCAGAAGCTTACACCCTATACCAAGTTATTAGAGCTAGAACTAAAATGGAAATTATTTGTTGTACTCTTGTTGTGCCTTCTGCACATATTGAGATAAAATCAAAGCTTGAGTTCCAAGTAGTGACAAAAAATGGTATTTGTTGCAACTTGATAATAATTCCATTTAACTTCGAGGTGGTAGGCATGGGAGGGGTTATTTATGATCAAGGAGGACATTTGGTGTTTTATTCTCACAAAATATTTGAGTTGCAACAAATAACTAGGCAGAAGCTTACACCCTATACCAAGGTATTATAGCTAGAACTGAAATTGAAATCCTTTGTTGTAATCTTGTCGTGCCTTCTAGGCACATATTTTACTAATACAAATTTCCTAGTTCTAGCTAAAAAAAAGAAAAACAAGTTCCATGTAACTATGTTACATGACCAATTGATCAAGGCTAAGCAATTTTGAGATTTAATGGAAGATATCTAAGAGATAAGTGGCATATCCTAAGCTATTTTTCAATGTTATCAACTCAAGAAACTCAACACAAACTAAAAACAAACATCAAGCCCACCTAGCAACCTCATCAGAAATTGCATACAAGGTTGAAGAATCATTGACAGTCACCTGTGGAAGATACAAGTTTTATTTGTTCATTGAGTCATTACTAAACATTGATATTATTTTTTTTCAAATATTTGGTAATACAATATAACACAAAAATGCCAAATTAAAGAAAATATATCAATGCCATTCCCATAGAAACTTGGATTATGTTATATCATCCTAACCAATGCATTCTCCTCCAAAATCTATTAAAATCCTTGCAAGCCGGTAAAAATACTATATGCTCATCTATAAAATGACAACGTCTAACTCAAATAAGGCCTTGAACACAAAAAAACACACAAAATTATATTATATTATAACAACAATAGGCATAATTAATTGTTAAAAAAGATACAAAATATTCATAAAATATAATTGTGTCGAGTAAAACACAAAATACAATTATAATTTTCTGCCTTTTTCCATCTTTGTTAGGAAAAATATGTACAAATAGTATTATAAAAAATTTAATTATAATATCTTTCATTTTTCCGATTACTTTCCAAACTTCCTTAAAGGAAAGGTATGTATATATGGCCAAACAAATCATTCAAATGTTAAACATAGAAATTACACCATAAACATTTTGCTCACATTTTGCACCATCTTTCATGTGTTTACTTAGTGCTCTGCTGCCCATTTTCCCCTCAAATTCTTCATTAGATAAGGGGAAGTGTTGCTCAATTACAATTTTCTTATTAAAAAATAACATGGTGCCAATCAAATCATGTGAGACTACTTACATTTATGACAAAAAAATAAAACTGTTAAAAATTAAAATTTAAAAAAACATTTTAAAATAAATAAATAATTCTAATTTAAAACTATGAAGTATAAATTAATTTTTTATTATTATTTAAAGTAATTCAATCATTTAAATTTATATAATTTATTTTTTCTATTTATATTAATGTTAATGGAAATCACTAATTAGTAGTGCTACATAATGTTACTTTTACATGTTTTCCTTTCTCATGTTTTCTTATAATAGCCATTAAAATAAACTAGCATACCCTCGAAGTGGGAGAAGGGAATGGTGACCAAAAAGCAAGGTGTATATGTCACTAATGTTGTTGTTGTTGTTTTTTAAAATCATCATGGAATGTATTGTTATTATTCATCTTCTTTCTATAGCCTTTAATCTATATATTCCATGGGTGTAGTCTCCCCTTTATAATTAATTAACTCCTCTTAATATTATAAATAAATAAATCATAGTATAGGTGTGAAAAGAGGTGAAAGAGTTTTTCCCAAAAAATAATCTTGGTTGACATGGTTCAATGATGAAATTTTATGATATGTTGTGATTAAACATTCAAGGAAGTGTTATTTCAACATACCTACACAATGTGAAAGATGATTATCCAACTATTTGTCTAATTAAAGGTTGGGTATTGAAAACATGTTGATAGTGAAGAGTATTACATCTATTTGTAGGATAAGGTAGCATAATCTAATCGAAACTTTGCTTATCTCAAAATGATGGTGTATTGTGATTATATAAGAAAAAATTTGTACAATTGAAATGATGCTTCAATTTAGTAAATAGAGGGTCACCAATATGATTTGAGACAATTTCATGGGTAGCAGACACAACTCAATTAGAGGCTAGTAACCATTGATTCAAATGAGAGCAATAATCCATTATGCATGACAATATCATTACATTAGAAATTTCCCATCTTCTTTTTGGTTAATCTTAAATACTTCATTTCTAAGGTCATGGTATATGCAATAATCTTTATATTTTTCCAAAAATACTCTTTTCATATCATCCCATGTCCTTATATAAGTTTTCCTAAAGTCCCGAACCATTTAAGAGCTCTATCCTTCAATGTTGCCGGAAACAAATTCAATTTTTGAATGTGTAATGAGTAGCCATAAGATCTACAAATTATTTCAAATTCGAAAAGAAAGGTTTTCGGGTCTTTTGATCTCATACCTTTGAATCTAGGAAGTACGGATGGAGGGATGTTTTTCATATGAACATTGATATTAGTTTCTTGAATGGGAAATCCAAAAGGATCTTCCTCATTGACATCATTTCCATCCATTTCTTCAACCTCTTTTTTTTCACCTCTTCTTCTACCTGCAAAAATAAGAATTCATGATGTGGAAGATGATTTGGCTCTTATTTTACCACGTGATTTAGTGGGGATGTTAGGTGATTGAAGTTTTTTTTTAATGAATCTACCTCTAGGATGTACTAAAATGAGATTATATTATGGAACTAAATGGATGCAATTTAAAGCTAACACCTATGTATACTTCCTCGAAAACTACGCCAAAATGTTGGGTAATTTAATCGACTATTAAATTACTTGCATTTATATGTCAATCCGGGTACATGAGTATGTGCTAGGATATTAGATTTCAATATTTATGCATAACTGAAATGAATTGGAAACTTCAAAACGAAATTAGATTCTTTAATATAAACTATGAAAGTACTAAGTTTTTGGAAAGGAAATTAATGTTAAACTAAAAAAAACATAAAGATTATTGATCTAAGAAAACATGAGATTTTACCGTATGAAAGCATGGAGATTTTGTTCTAAAAATTACAAACTTTAATCTATGGAATCATGAGCATTTTAATCTAAGAAATCATAAACATTTAATCTATGGAAAGCATGATTGTTTAATCTATGATAAGCATAAACAATTAATCTATGTAAACAAGCCATTCATGAGAATATGAAAGAAATGGAAAGCATATATGCTATTCTCACATATCTCCAGGGGGCCCTCTTGAGGAATGAAAGGTGTTGAAAACTCTAATCAAGGGAAGAGATTTAAATCACCAATTTCATTTAGAGCTGTGACATATTAAAAAATTACATTCAATGAAAAAAATAGAGTTATTCTCCTTCAATAAGCAACAACAATTACAAATTAAGATCATCCTTGACATCTCTGATCATCCCTCCTCTCATCAAAGAGACTGCAATTTATAGAATTTTGAGACAATTAACAAACTCAGAATTTTCTTACTTGAGTTTTGGTCATGAGATCAAATCAAATAAAATTTCATGGATTTTTGGATCAAATATCAGCCCATATCTGATCAAAATTATCTCTATTCCATGAATTTTCTAAAGAAAAACTCGTTCAAGCCTTTTTGTTGACTGTGCATTAAATGAAAAATTGAAAAACCGTATATTATCCACATAATATACAAAATAAGACTCCTAATAACTTCGAAAATCTCTCAAATGGTAACGCATTTGAGAAAACTGTTCAATGAAAACCTATTTGGGCCCATTCTAAACAAAACCCATGTTTTCGTTTTCCGGAATTCTCTTTCATTTGCTCAGAAAAAGTGTTTGAAGTTGACTAGTCAAAACTGCCACGCTTTTCCCTTGATCTTTTGCTGGAGGTCCACATGTGTGATCTGGGTGGAATTTGACCAATACAAATCCATATTAGAGCTTCTAGAAACCAAGTCCATGTGTCAGATTTCCTTCTAGAATGGTGCTACTACCTCAACCATGGAGATAGCTACGGAAACTTAACAAAATTGCAACAACTTGAACTTGCTTAACTGTCATTAGTAAAAAGATGCAAAATTCTTCTTAATTCATTAAAAATAATGGAAATAATAATAATAAACCATGTAAACATGCATGCAGTAATTTGGTGCGTTTATGAAGAAATATGGTTAAAAATGATGACAATGGGTGAATGGAATGATGCGAAAATGGATGGTTTCATCAACAAAATTATGACAAATTAGAGGTCCAACAGGCTTCAAAACCCAGACTTAACACTTATGGTGAAGAGGAAATCCTTCAAAGGAAAACATGGAGAAGGAAGTAAAGGTGGAAGTCCATTTCAGAGAAGGCCATCTCCAAAGCCAAATTAAGGTATATCACCTACTAGAAATGATTCTCAAATAAATTTTTTATTTTTATTTTGGTAGAAGTGGGCATCTTTCCAAAAATTATTACAAGAAGAAAGGTGATGAAGCAAGGCATAAAAACATAAGACATTCAGGAAAATTTGTAGGAGAAGCCCTAATTGAGCTTAAGAAGCTTAAGTTGTTTGTGTCTAATGTTGTGTTGTCTGTTGAAACCGGTGATGTTGGTGCATGGTTTGTGGACTTTGGAGCTTCAATCCAAATGACATGCAATAAGGAATTATATGATAACTTTGAGGAAATGAGAAATGGTGGAAAGATTTATCTTGTATATGATTGTGCACATCAGATGAAGAGATATGGTGATATTCTAGTGATTTACCAAATGACAATGTTAGACGCATTCATAATGTTATGTATGTGCCCGGGATCAAGAAAAAATTGATCTTTGTGTCGTCAGTTATAGATCGAAATCTAATGTTTGAATTCCTCAAAACACACTCCATAGTAAAGGACTTGCTAGATCACTGCAAACTAGTTGTTTTAGGAGTCAGAGTTGGAGGCCCGTACAAACTTGATGTCACCAACAAGAGTCATCAAGCACTGACTTCTACAAATGTGTCAACATAAAGTCTTTGGCACCAGAGGTATGGTCATATCAATTTTTATGATTTATTATTGTTTCATAAACAAGGAATGGTTGAAGGAATCCCAATGTTAAAGAATGAATATGCTACTTGTGAGGGTTGTGCTTTAGCAAAAATGCATATAGATGAATCCCCTCAAATTATGATAGGAGAAGATGATAAGTATTAGAACTAGTGTATATTGATGTTTGTGGACCCATGCAGACCATATTTCTAAGAGGTGCTTATTATTATTTTTTGTTTATTGATGATTGCACAAGGTATACTTGGGTGTACTTACTTAGGATAAAAAATGATGTTTTGAATATTTAAAAGAACTCAGAAACATGGTAGAGAAGCAGACATGGAAGTTCATAAAAATTCTCCATTCAGTTCAAGTGGGAGAGTACAGGTTGGGGAACTTCATCAATTACTACAAGGATCATGGAATAGTGCAACAATTTATAGTACCCCACACTCCATAGTAGAACAATGTTGCATAAAGGAAAAATAGAACATTGGAGGAGTGTGCCCAAAGTATGATTAAAGGTAAGAATCTGTCAAATTATTTTTGGGATCATGCCATTAGCATTGTTGTTTATTTAAAAAAGAGAAATCCAACAAGGTATCTTGATATCAAGACTCCCTTTGAAGCCTTGTATGGTTTTAAACTAGAAATTGATCATTTGAGGGTATTTGGGTGTAAGGCCTTTGCACATATTTCGAAGGAGAATAGAAAGAAACTTGATGCTAAAGCTATTAAATGTATTTTTGTAGGATACCGCTAATAATTTAAAGCATATAAAATGTTTGATCCATCTACTCACAAAGTATTTTTGAGTAGAGTAGTAATTTTCCATGATCAGGTAGATGAAGACAATAAGGAAAACAACTATGAAAGGTGGCACATAATTCCTGAAGTTGAATACAATAAAGAAGAAGCAAAAGATAATGAGAAACAAAAGCTTGAGGAAGAGTCCAGTGATATGGACACCACCAGCAGTGAGATCTCACCTAGAGGTGGAGAAGGACCTTCAGAGAACAAATATGGAGACAATGAAGTTCCAAGGAGATCTACTCATTAGATTCGCCTACCTAAAAGGTATAAGGACGATGCCTTGATGAGTAGTGTTTTAAATGTCATAGAATCCATGATTTTTAATGAAGCTAATGAACATAAAAATGGAGAAAAGAAATGAAAGAAGAATATGAATCTATAATTAAAAACAAAACCTTGGAATTGACTGAATTTCCTAAAGATAAAGATCCCATAGGATGTAAATGGTTGTACAAACCCAAGTTTAAATTAGATGGAAGTATAGCTAAATACAAATCTAGATTGGTGGCATAATGGTAATATGCATAAACATTTACACCTGTAGATAAACTAATGATCCGAATGGAAAGTGGCATCTACCCATGGTATTCATTCACCCATGGTATTTAACCACCCATGGCATTCATCCACCCATGGAATCTACCCATGGTATTGTAAGTGGAATCCACCCATGGTATTCATCTATCCATGGTAGTCATCCACCCATGGTATTGTAAGTGGCATCTACCCATTGTATTCCTTCAGCCATGGTATTTACCCACCCAAGGAATTTACCCGTGGTATTGTAACTAAAAAAAAACTATAAGTAACAAGTCACATTTTGTAAAGGGACAGATTGACCATCACAATGTAGCTTTTACAATTATTCTCTATTTTAATAAAAAAAAAAAAATATTTTTGGTTTTATTTACTGTGTGTTCTCTCCCTTTTTTTTTTTTTTTTTTTTTTTTTTTTTCTGCCATTTCAAATTTTCAGATCTTGAGAGTCCCCCCCCCCCCCCCCCCCCCCCCCCCCCCCCCAAGATCCATTTCAATATTTTAGAACTTGGGGGCCTCCCCCCAAGATCCACATCAATGGTATCAGATTTAGGTTATGATTCTATGAGAATGAGGGTTTGACACATATTTCAGTTTCAAAGTTTTGCAGCAATTTTCAACAAACTTTATGCATGTGCTATGACCTCCACAGAGCACTTTCTTGAGCAAAGTAGAAATATATATATATATATATATATATATATATATATATATATAATTTTTTTTTTTTTTTAATTTTTTTGCAAGGATTTTTTTGGGTGGCGAGTTTGCAGATTAGATGTAAAAATTTTGGTGCAAAATTTACAAAAAAATAAAAATAAAAATTTAGATTCCTTATTAAAAAATACACAAATTCAAAAAAATTTTTGGTTGAATTGGAGTTTGGATGAGGGATATATTGTTGATTTAAAATCAATTATTTTTTCAAAATTTTTGTGACGATGAGACAGTTGTAGCATGAATCTAAGTTTCTAGAGTGTCCATATAGGGATTTCAAACACATATGAAGATGCAGAATGGTCATTCTATTTCCAAAAACATGTTGTAATACAGATTATGAGTTATATTAACCACGATATTCCCATGTTAAATTAGTTTTTATATCTGGAGCAACAGTCAGAGGGAGTTCCCTTTGGAGACGTTCCCTCCCACCCCAGGCTATGTAGGCATTTTCTACTTCATTAACATTTAACATCATGGTTATGGGTCAACTGCACAAAATCCTTGTCATTGAATTCAATTTGCTAGGTTGCACATTGTTCGTATCATAGTTGGTCACAAATGTTACAAGGTATCTCTATCCTTGTATCTTCATTCATCATGGTTATGGGTCATCCACAAACCCACACTTCATCAAAGTCCATTTTCTAGGACACACACTGTCAGTATCATAGTTGGTCATAAGAATTACAGGGTATCTCTATCCTCAAATCTTTGTTCATCATGGTTATGGGTTAACCACACAAAACTCTTCTCTTTAGTGGCTCTTCATATTCAATACAGGCTTCTCAGGAGGAAGCTTCACGCAATGGGGACCATTGCTTCTTAAGGAGGGAGGAATGATCCAAATGGAAAGTGGCATCTACCCATGGTATTTATCCACCCATGGTATTCATCCACCCATGGAACCTACCCATGGTTTTCATCCACCCATGGTATTTACCCACCCATGGTATTTACCCACCCATGGAATTTACCCATGGTATTGTAACTAAAAAAAAATATAAGTAGTAACAAGTCACATTTTGTAAAAGGACAAATTTTCCATCACAATGTAGCTTTTACAATTATTCTATATTTTAATAATAAAAAAATTCTTTGTGGTTTTATTTACTGTGTTATCTCCTTCTTTTTTCCCACATTTTAAATTTTCAGATCTTGGGGGCCTTCCCTCGAAGATCCATTCAATTTTTCAGATCTTGGGGGCTTCCCCAAAGATCCAGATCAACTAAACACTATTAGATTGTTAATTGCATTAGCTACAAAGTACCATTGAAATATTCACCAATTAGATGTACAATTTGCTTTTCTGAACGGTGATTTAAAGGACGAGATGTATATGACACAACCTAAAGAGTTTGTGAAAAAGGGGCAAGAACATTTAGTTTGTAGATTAAAGAAAGTCTTGTATGGATTGAAGTAGATACCTAGGTTGTGGTATGAAAATATAGACTCCTCCTTTCTTCAACAAGGTTTTATGAGGAGTCAAAGTGATCCAAACTTGTATACCAAATTTGATTCAAAGGGAATGTTGTACTAATTTCTTTGTATGTTGATGATTTAATTATTACATGAAATTCAATTAAATTAATTGATGGAATTAAGGTGTAGATGTCACAAGTATTTGAGATGAAATATATTGGTGAGTTACATTACTGTTTAGGTCTTGAAGTGTGGAGAAATGTTGGTCATACTTTTGTTTCCCAGGGTAAGTATGTCAGAGAATTACTTAAGAAGTTTAAAATGGATCAATGTAAAACTGCTTTTGTTCCAATGCAACAAAATGTGAAACTTCATTTTGATGATGACTCAAAGGAGGTTGATGGTACAATGTATAAACAAATGGTGGGAAGCTTGAATTATTATACTACAACCACACTTGATTTAACATACTCGGTTAGTGTGTTAAGTCAGTTTATGGCGAGACCTCTAGAAATCCATTGGAAAGCAACAAAAGGTGTACTAAAGTATATGAAAGGAATAGTTAATTTTGGCATTAAGTATACTAATTCATTTGATGTTGAGCTGAAAGGTTGCTTAGATTCAGATTGGGCTTGTAATCCCGATGATAGGATATATACTACAAGTTATGCTTTTAGTATTGGATCTAAAGATGTTTCATGGAGTAGAAAGAAGCAACCTACTGTATCTTTGTCATCCACTGAGGCAGAGTATAAAGCTTTGTGTGCAACAACTTGTGAAGTTGTTTGGTTGAGGATAGTTCTTCAAGATGTTGGAGAAGAACAAAAGAAGGCTACAATGATCAAATGTGACAACTAGAGCTCAATCAAGTTGGAAAATAATCTAGTTTATCATGCAAGAACAAAGCATGTTGATGCTCAATTTCATTTTGTTAGAGAGAAGATACAATCCAAAGAATATTTTTCTTGAATATTGTAATACTTGTGAAAATGCTATTGATATTTTCACTAAGCCTCTTGGAAAGATGAAATTTGTATTGTTTAGGGAGATACTAGGTGTGGAAATTAATCCTTTCTCCATTAAGGGGGAGACTTGGAAATAATGGAGAAAGTGGTTGTTAGTGGTTTAGATTGTGTTTTTATTTAGGTGTTAGATCCTATTTTCTAGGAGTTTGTTTGATCTCCCTAACGAAAATGTAATCACATAAATATGTGTAATCTTGTTTGATTAATTAATGAATGTTTAACAACGCTACTTGGCAGCCTCTAGGTGCAACTCATCTCACTTGTGAGTTGTGTGGTTCATTCCCTAAATTTCATCTTCCATATTTTTTTAACTATTTATGCATTGAAAAATGCAATTTAAAAATGAAAAATTATATGGGAATGCAATGTTTGGAGGTGCAATTTTTTAAGTTTTTCACTATAAAGAGGTGCATCTCAAGAGATTTGATCCCTTTCAACACTTGCTAGATTTGTGGTAGATAGATTTATAGTGGTAATTTATATATTCAAAATTATTTATTTTTAGTTTATATGTGTTAGTGTTAGTATTTGCATACTGCCATTAGTGATCAAAACTCCTCTTTTCATATTCATTTTAAGGGTCCCACTCAATTTTTTTTATCATTCCACTAGGCCATGCAAAAAATTAGTCATTGATGGTAGTCCTAGTCCAAAAAACATCACTCTTCCTTAAATGTGATTACTTGCTGACATAGTTTCATATCTTTTTGACTGTACATCATCCATAAAGTTAATTTTATCATGCCATTTGTATTAGTCATGAGGTCATCATGTCATCTTGAAATTCAGTCCTTCAAGGTCTCATTAGGTCTTTTACGTTTTTTCAAGGTTTCATTAGGTCATTAGGGTTCCCAAGGTTCCAATAGAACTCCATTCCATTGCATAAAACTAGTAAGTAAAGGGTGATCAAATAACATCTCTTCACCATGTGAAGATGATTTGTAAAGAGAAATGCTTGTTTCATCATGTAATTTTGAGTTCAAATGTAAGTTTTTATATTTTCATTATGTAATTTTATGTCTTTCAAATGTAATAATTTCACTATTCCTAAGCTGTTAACTCAAACTCTATGTGCTAACTTCATCCAAGCAAATTCAAATGTAAAGAGTGCCAAACTCTAGCATCATCAATTTGCAAAGAAGAAAATCATAGTGTAAAGGGTAATTAGCAAAGTTTTCAAAAAGGTGAATTGAAACATTAGAAAGTGGGTTTTAAAGTTGAAAAATCAAATTCACTCAAGTATAAGAGCCTTCATAGCATCAAACTCAACTTCATTTGTCTCCTACCATCGATTGACCAAACCCTAAGGGAAAATTTCGCAAGATTCTGGGCGAATTTGAAAAAACAGAATAGGCATTGCACACTTCCTTCAAGCGCTACGCACTCCCTTCAGGCACTGCGCACTTTCCAGGCACTACGCACTTCCTTCTGGTGTTGCGCACTTCCTACAGGCACTACGCACTTGCCAGAGAAAGGGCACACTTCCTTGTGGTGTTGCGCATTTGTCCAAGAAAGCCAGAATCACCTCCAAAGCTCCACCAAACTTGTATTCAACCTCCAACAAGTAAGTAACAACTAAATATAGCATGCTTCTTCCTCCTAAAGTCACTCTTATGGTGTTTTGAAAGTTTATTAAAGATTTGGTGTTTTTCTCACATCAAAACCCTAGTATCTCCCTCAAAACCACCATTGCACTCTCAATTCCCAAATTTCAACTCCCCTACACTTTCATACACTCCCCTACACTTTCATTCCCTTTCCCTAAACCCTTTATCCCAATACTCTATAACCTTATCCCAAAACCCTAAGCCCTAGGTGCTACAACTACCTAGGCTCCCAACCCCCAACATGTAAACAATTTCCCCATCCTAAAATTCCATCATATTATTATCCCCTATCCTCTCCCCCATTTCATAAATCCCTAACCCCATCTCCTTCAATTTCCCTTTCCCATTCCTTATTCCCAAAAACCACATTCCACCAAAATCATACCTCCCTAGGGTTTTGACATTAAAACACCATGGCAGAAGAGGAAAACAAACCATACAGTGAGGGAGAAGAAACAAAGGTGAAGAGACCACACAAAGGGGGCAGAGTACTCATATTTGAGCCAACAGATATCAGGGAACTCTTGGCATCTCCTATGGCTATGACATATTTCAAATATCTTGGCTGTTATGATTTCTGTGAGCAAATTCAAAAAGTCCAACACCATGCTATGTTGACTAGACTCTTCATATCTAAACTCCATGACAACCAAGTTACTCTAGCTGGTGTCACTTTTACTTTATCTACTGCCATTATATCAGCTACCACCAAAATCCTAGATGTTGGGGAGAAATGGTTTAAACAAGGTGAGTTGGAGAAACATTACTATGAGCCTTTCATAAAACCAAGGTACAGAAATGAGAAAAAGATATTTTTTTCCTTTTTCTCACCTTCATGACAGATATGCCCCAATGATGAATATTATCATGAAATAATTTTCATGCGAAGGTAGATTTTCTAGACTTTATTCCTATCATGTTCAGATCTTAATGCATTTCGCTAGGGTAAAGATGCTCAACATACCCTACTACCTTTTCCGAAGCATTGATAAGATGGCATATATTGTCCAGAAAAGAGAGTATGAACATCAAATGAAGAGTCTTTTTCATCATTCCCTCATCAAAATCATAGTCCTCTATCATCTCAAAGAGCTAAACATTGCATGGCGTACCTTCATAGCCAATCCCATATTCAATGATACATCTATTTAGAATGTTCAAAATGTCCCTTCATCATCTCATCCTTCCACCTCCATTCCTCCAGTTCAGCCTATAGATCATTCATCATCATCAGATCAATCACCTTCACCATCACCTCCACCATCACCATTTCATGAGCATATTGAGTCACCTAGCAGAGATGAGATCAGTGATTTGGAGTAGATTGAGCAGGTTGAGGTCATCAAGCCTAAAAGGGTAGATTTGGGCACATTGGCACACACTTATTAGAGAGGCCATAGGCAGGTGTTTGCCCTATAATTTGTGGGAGGGGCCTTGCCTTCTTCACCAACAAAGCAAGTACACAAAGGCAAAGAGAAGATGATAGAGACAGAGATTCAGCATGAGGAGGAGGACCTCCATGAGACAGAGCAGGATTTTGACTTGGTTGACCTAGGTGAGCATGATGACAATGAGGACACTAGCATTTTCATCAAAGAGAAAGATGCACTCATCAGGGAGCTCCAGATCAACTTAGAGAGGTCAAAATACATCATTTCATATTATGAGCAAGAAAATCAGCAGCTTCAAGCCAAACATGATGTCATGGAGATTCAGCTCATCAAGGCAAAAAGGGAAGCAATGAAAGCCAAGGCATTGCTTGATGAGGCCTATGACAGGTATGGTGAACTTGAAGAAGAGAAAGAACCAAAAAGCAGACCTAGGACTAGAGGGCTGAAAAGAGCTCTAGAACTAGAGAAACAAAAGGAGGTTGAGCTTGCAAATGAGCTCACATGGAATGAGCAATTTTCCATCTTGATTAATGAGAACCGGGAGCATTGGCTTGATAAGGTCAATCAAAATTTAGAGAAGCTCCTAGACAAGGCTAATCAACAAAATGACATTCAGAGGAAGATGGCAAAACACTATGCCAACAGAGAAAGAAATGCAAGGGCAAAGCTCAAGGTTGCAAAGGCAAAAATTGAAGCCCTAACTCACCAAGAAGAGAAGAAGAAGCTTGATATACTTGCAGAGGCTTCACTCCAAGCCTAGCCACACCAACATCAGCTACTTGACCAATTTTGAAGCCTCTTGGCTCATTTTTGCAAATTTTGTCTTTTCTGTGATTTTTTAGGCAATTTTATATTAGCAGCATGGTCAAATGCGTAGTGCCCTAGGTGCTACACACTTTTTTGGGGAACTTTTTGAGAAAATGGAGACCACCACTGGATGCAAAATGACAAATACATCTAATAAAACCATGTTTCCAGCCTTAGTTTGCAAAACTAGCAGGTGAAAAGGGCAAAAAACAAGCAAAAAAATCATGTTTCTACCTCAATTTTGACTTAGGCGCTGCGCACAGACAAGTCTTGGAAGAATCAAATTTTGGAGGGTCAAATCAAGCCCATTTTGGAAACTGAAGGAATTTTTGGAAACTAGATAGGGCAAGCTTTCCAATGAGCTATTCTGGCTCAATTTGGACACTGGGAAGGCAGTCAAACGTAGCCTGCAAGATGGAGGGCGCACTTGACATTGTGAGGGAGCACTTGTTAGAAAGATGACGCACTTGACCATTTGCCTGATTTTTCACTGTTTTTCTGCATATTTGATTTTCGTCTTTGGAAATCAAATTTTTACTTATGTAATTGATGTTGTAAAGTTAATAATGATGTGGATAAGCTACCTAGGGGTAAATACATTAGGTAAATAGACTTTATCAAGTCAAATGAATAAGTTTCAATGTAATTTGGGAGGAGTCACTTAGAGCTCCCTACACTCTAGGTACTAGTTCAGATTTTTGTGGATCTCTTCCTCAACTTAGGGATTCGACCCCTGAGGATGAGAGAAGGTTGTTTTAATGTCTATATCTTCCCTTTATTCACTCTTTTTCAGAAGTGGGATTCATTTGGATGTTGTACTAGTGATAAGAGACACTATTGTATCAGAATTTGGCCAATTTTAATAGATGAGTTGCAGCTATTTCTTTGGGATACATGTGGTATGGATGTTTAACATTGTTTCTTCTCTGTTATCATTTGTATGAAAGTTTTGTAAGTTCATAAACCATTTCATGTCTGTTATATGGTAATTTTCAAGTTGATAGGCAAAATACATGTTTGCTCATGCTCTGTTTTGGGAAAGTTATCATAATTTGTCCATTTTTCTTCAGTTTAGGAAGAATACATCTCCTATGCTCTTCCTAACTCCTCATCAGTCTTAAACCATCTCACCAAATCACCTTTTAAGTGTTAAACCTTCTGCCTACCTTGCCCCTTTGAATGTCTGCAATCATATCTTATTTTCCTTGACCTAGTTTTTTGACCTAATACCCTCATCTAGCAACCTCATCAAATCAAAACAACCTCTGCATTTTATACCTAGCCTAAAACCCTAATTCATCCAGCCCTCTTGGCTGTGATTCCTTTGGAGAGAGCTCTCTTCAGCCTGGTAGGGCTAACTACCAAGTCAAAAGATTGGTTTGTGGTTACCTTAATTGGACTCTTTCTCAGCTTTGGAGATCCGGAGGAGTGATAACAATATGTTGATTAATTAAATTTATTAAGTCTTTATATGTATACTAATTATATGTTTGAAAATGAATAATTATTATGTAAATTTATTTTCATGTAATATGTATATTATGATTTTTTTTTAAAGAAAAAATGTTTATAAATTTATTCACGAAAACAAAATTATAATATAATAAATAGAATTATTATTTTTATTAATTTTTAAATGAATTCATATTACTGCAATTTTTTTATTTAATGGTTTTAAAAAATTTAAAGACATTATAAACATTATAAACATTTAAATATTTACAGTCATCTACAATATCTCTCAATATGGCGCTCCTTTGCAACATCTCCCAATATCACATCTCCTCCTCCATATTAATCTGCTTTGTTACACGGGAATCACTCCCAAGAGTTGGGAAACTCGTTCCAATGGTTCCCGCGCTCCCGGGAGCTTTGGAACTGTATGGGAACGTTCCCTTTTCAATGGGAGCTTGGGAAAGTTCCGCGAGCTTTGAAGGCTATTTTTTTTGGAGTTCTAGCATTCCGTGGGGTTGGGGAATACAAAGTCGTTAGAGAAATACGCTAAACTGCGCACAAAACATGAGCCTAAGTTGAAACCTTTGCAACAAGAAAGGCCAAAAACATCCTTAACAACGATATCCTTAATTTAGAAACTGGAGCAATCTCTTGATGGGTTAAGGAAGCTTGTGGCACCTCGATGTAAGGGCGATATGTGGGATGCCATGCTCATGAGTATTTCTTTTGATGTTTATGTATATATATCCTAGAAGATTGTGTGTGCATATAATGCTTAAACATTAGAGTTGCTTTACTTTTTCTCCTAAGAATAACTAGAGAAACATATGTAAAAGTGTTCCTTTGTATTTTTAAGCTAGATTGTTTTAAAGACTCATTATGTGTCATGATGAACTTGACATTTTAATATTATATATATATATATAGATAAGGGAGAGAGACACCCACAAAATATATTTATATACAAGAGAGATTATATATTTATTATTTATATATTTAAATTGATTTTAATATTTGAATATTTTGATTTAATATTAATTTTGATTATTATATAAATTATATAATTAAAAAAATATTTTTTAATTTTTAATTTTTTATTATATAATATTATAGCTCGATTAGCTTTCCCTGTAAATTTTGAGGAAACCTCTAGCCGTTCCTCGCACCCATACCCCAATTCCCAATGTTCCCTAGTTCCAGAAACTTATGCAACATAGTTAATCTGTAAAGCCCATTGAACATAAATATATTATTTTTTTTATGTTGCACAAGTTTTTGGTATGCGGGTACTTCTGATACGCCGGAACAAGTATCCGGCACAACTAGAAGTATTGCCCAAATTTACAGGAAACGTGAAGTTGGGAGCGACAATAATAATATATTAAAAATAAAAATAAAATAATTTATTTATTTCCATCCAAAACTTGCCAATCAAATTCCATCTTGCAAAGAAACATGTAAAAGATTGAACTTTGAAACATTGCCAAAAAAAATCAAAATATTAATCCATCAACAATTTCTCAATCAAATTTCTTCCGAGCAAAGAAACATGCAGAACTCCCAAACCGGAAAAAAGATTGTTATTACTCGATTATTAGGTGATTTCATGCAATACTATATGTTAAGTCATTGGTTCAATTCTTAGCCCTTGATGTAACCTCACCAATATTATATATATTACATCTAATTATAATAGAGATAAGAAAAAATAAAATATATATTAATAGTAATTAAAAAAAATTAAAACAATAGAGTTTAAATCCAATGTTATTTTAAAAAGAGTTTGTATAATAAAATTATAAATTTCCAAGTTAATATATATTTTATACTTAAATAAATATGAAAATTAAATTAAAATTTATTTTTTTAATAATATTTATATTTCATAATTTCAACTATTTTTTTTTTAGTATTCCAGCTTTTGTCCATTCGGCTTGGCGATAATGATGGTTTTACACTTTGCCAACAATCTTCCTAAATTCTTTTATATCCATCCGCCATCCGCGTATATGAGGAGAATGAATAGCTTTCCAATGACAAAGATCAGGATTGGCCAGATGCCTCATCTTCATTTGGATAGAAGGGCTTTCCATAAACATGTTGTTTCTCTTAGTTCTAGACCCATATCCAAATCTAAACCGAGCGGCATACCCTTCCCTTGGCCCAGTACCATTAGTTTAAACGCCTCATCTTCATTTGGATAGAAAGGCTTTCCATAAACATGTTGTTTCTCTTAGTTCCAGATCCATATCCAAATCTAAACCCAGCGGCATACCCTTCCCTTCGCACAGTTCCATCAGTGTAAGCAGCACCCAAACTAGCAATGTCAAATACACCTACATTTGCACTTATTCATTACAATGAAGCTCCCAAAAGGTCAAAAATCGATTGTAGTGAAGCTCCCTTTAAGCTCCAAAGTACCCGTTGAAGCTCCCTGAGATTTTGGAGAGTTTCCAGCTCCTAAACTTGCAGGAGCGGGGGAGCTTCGACTATGTGCACTCCAATCCCTGAAAGCCGTACCCCTGTAACTATGTTATTTTTCTATAATTCAAAATATTAAAGAAGCCAATAGTAAAGCGTATAATTACATTGGGTATGTCCCCTGAATTATGTTCTTTGATGAACCAGGGTTTGAGAATTGATAGGCCGACACACGAATTACAAATATCTCCACTCACAAAAATTTCATCAGTCCGGTGCAAAAGAAGGTCATCCTACCCAACTTCAGCTTACCATCCTTGAACGTCCTTATTTTTGTTGACTGATAAATGTTGCTTTCATAGACTACACTGCCATCCCTGCACAATAGACAGATACATGGAATTCATAATTTGGCATTTGTTCACGACATTTCCGAATGGATATTATATGTTTTTTTTTTGAATCTTCAAATGTGAATATGAAATGCATAGATTAGAGGTGACATGTTTTCCACCATGCAGTTCTTCCTGATTCAATTGATTTGTTCAGACATAGATATAAACACAACCTACAACATTAATTACTATGCATTGGGATTATAGCTGGAATGACGGAGAAGGAATACATGAGATGATGAAAATTGAAGGGATTTATATAGGGCAGAGGCAGGCTGCAACTGTCATGAATATTGAATCATCTTCCATTGTGTTGCAGCATGTTCCTGACTTTTTCGTATGGCTGAAGAGTTGTACTATTATGACACGAAATTGAAACTGGCTTTTTAGTAGGGCTGGAGACTTACACCAATGTCACATTAAATTTTAATTGCGGCGACTAAATGAGAGCACATTCAACTAAAACGTTTTAGCTGTTTAATCAACGAGGGCGTTGCCTATGCGAATCGCGATTAAGTCAAAACGCGCAGCTTCCCGCTACGTTCGCTGGAATTCGGCCAAATAGTTCCGCTGTTTGTTGATAGATTCAGCGGGAGATTTTCCTGCCACGAGAAAAACATTGAAGAATTGTTGCAAGAGCATCACATTTTCTCGGTGGGAGAACTATGCGCAGAACTTTCACACGAGAAGGAGCCCACAAATATTAGGAAGTAACGCAAGTATAATTTCTGCTAATTTACTACTGATAATTTTATCCTATTGTTTTCGAACTATACACACAAGCATAATATCTCCATGAAAACTCTGAAGTTTTCACAATCCTTAATGATCAAGGAAATTCGAAATTGTCAGTTGACCAATGTAGCAAGCAATATCTTTTGGAAGCTTATCCCCTCCCTGCAAATCTAACACCAGAAGCACAGTTAACTGGTCTACTATTTGTTTTTGTTTGTTTTATTTTTTTATAAATAATTTTCCCGTTAAATTGTATTATTCATTTTGTATAAAAAGTGTAAAAAATATAAACAATTTAGCCTATGTTTGAAAAAATAATTATATTTGGGTTTTTTTAATCAATATTTCATCAAATTCAATAATTATTTATTTAAAGTAATTTTTATAGAATAATAATGTTAAAAATTAAAATTTATGTTTAAAATATAAAGTTTATTTTTTTTCCAAAAAAATAGTAATTTTATTCCAAGTGAAAACCAATAGTAAAATTATTCAACTTGAAAACCAAGGAACAAAATTATATTTTGCAAATGCTAACAAAATTACATTTTGCAAATGACGGAAAGCATTCGATCAGATCAAATTTTCTACCAATGCACAAAAATAAAAAGGAAAGAAAGAAAAAAAAATAATTACATGAAATTGTCTCTGGGCTAAGTGTAATCATAATTGGTTAGTTTTCCCTTTTTTCCTTTCTTCTTTTCAACTTTTCTCCAAACTCCTTGTTTTGGGGGTCCATACTATTTCCAATTGGTTGCCTTCCACCTTTGAGGGAGCTTCTTTGTCTAAACTCTCATGTATGGGTTCACTTTATGCTTCTTACTTCCTTTTTGAATGAGTATGGCTTCCTTATGCTACTTTGCTACTATGATCTCTATTCTTTCTATACCATTGTACTTTTTCTCATGTTGGTTACCAAGAGTCTAGAGCACCACTAAGCCAATGCCAGTGTTTACATGCTTGAAAAAGATTAGGAGTCTATGCATGTTTGAAAAAGGCCTTCTGCTTCTTTTCTCCCTCCTCCAGTTGGGATTCTTATAGATTTTGTGTCTTTAGTTGTTGTTGGCTCTCATACATTTCTTCATCTTCATCATCAAAAGAAGGTGGATTTGGAAATTTCCAACACTTTGGCTTTTGTGATCTCTTATTTGTTTATTTTGCTCGCGTGCATGAATTCTGCAAGTGCCCTGTCAAATAGCATATCTGACACTTGAAAGCGGTAATTTCAAAATCTAACTATTGTCTGCACTTGAAATCTTAGTGAGTCAAATGGATGTGATCTGGAAGGCCTTTTCTCATGTATATCTCCACACATATATGGGAAAAAGTAAATACACCTTTGTCCATTCTTTCTCAATCCATATTTAGAAATATCCCCAATGTGTCTCCAATGCCTTCTAGGACCTAGTGATGCTAGAAGGGGAAGTGGAGATTATGTAACCTTACCCATACTGGCATCTTCGTAACCATCATTGTCGTGACATCGAAACCTAGAAACCATGGACTTACAAAGAGACTCTCCCTTCCCCAAAACCATGGTCCTTCATTTATTACATATTCCAAATCTTTTTGATTTTCGAATTGAACCGTGAAAAATGCCTTTGCGCATAGGTTAATGTCGCAATTTTTAGTCCAGTTGAGGTAGATCCATTAATGTAATTCTTCAAACTTAGTCCAGATTCCATTAAATCGACAAGTGATGGCTCTAACTTGACAAGGAGTGAAAAGACCACTCACTTTTGGCAATTTTACTGAAATATTTGGAGCTTTCTCCATCTTCTCAACTAGGTAAGGGACTGGAATTGTCAGATTTGGGGATTGTACGACTCAGGAGACCAATTTTCCTCTCACTATATCCTTAAACGAGCTTAGACCCTTTGTAGTAGAAGTTGAACCATGTGGGGGGCTCATTCTTGAGGCTCCATCTCTGATGCAGGAGCATCCAGCTCAAGGAGGTCATGGCTGGAGTGTTTGTCTTTGCAAACAGATATGTTTCAGTTAGTTTTTTTTATTTCATTTAAATTTCTAGGAACGGCTGTCTCAGCTCACTATTAGTTTTTTCTTACGTTCTTTTTATTTTTATTTAAACATTACTTTTAGATTACAGTCAAGAAAGAATAGTTATCCAGAAATAACCAAATGTAACTACTGGCAGTTTAATAACCGTCCAGTGATCTTTACAAAACAGAGAAAGGAAACAGTCATTGTAATTTTTTTAACCATCATAGTGTTGAATAGAAAGAAGGACGAAAACATTCTGAAGAACAAGGAATCTGAACCCATATATTGCAGCTTAAGTATTTTTTGTCTAATTTAGCTAAATTCATTTTTCGATAACATAACAGAGAGTGAATAGTAAACACAGAAGTAAGAAGAACATCTGGAAAAAGTTCAGCAAGACAACGGAGCGAACTTGCAGAAGAAACAAGAAAATCACTGTCGAAGGAATACACAAATAACTACAGGTACCAAACCGAACTCATATCAATTCCCTTTGTTATTTAATTGTCAATAGAAATCACTGTATATATATATATATATATATATATATATATATATATATATATATATATATATATATATATATATATATATATATATATATATATATGTATATATATATATATATGTATATATATATATATATATATATCAAAATCGAACATCAATAGTCCAAGATACAGTTACCAGTTACAGACAAGCCATAAAAATCGAGTTATAGTGCCAAGAACAACCACGAGGTCACCACAGGACCGATATCATTACAAACCATAAGTTAAATAGCGAGAAGCATAAATATACAGTGAGGCCAAAGCCACAGTAAGGCCAAGATATAGTAAGGCCGAAGCCAAACCCTCAACTACAGACCCATAGAACACCACCAACAGCAAACACCTCGGACAGACAAACAGAGGAATAACAAGGAGCGACCCTACCCGATACAAGTGTAGGAGTCATGGCACGAGACCAGTGAACGGAGAGCCTAGTCACACACCTGCATGGCCAACAAACAGGCCATTAGAGCCAGAAAAATAGAACCATAAATGCAGAATTGTAAGCAGAGGTAAGGGTTTGCAGAAGAACTTACCGAAGGAGCTGAGCCCGTGCGAACAATGGAGGAAGCCATGGACCCAGGGTCATGGCCGCAGAGTGCTCACTACCCACAAGGAGAAAAAACAGTCAGTGACAGAAGAAAACGAGGCAAAAACGAATAGCAAGGAAAGCAAACTCACCTCTGGTTGAACGCTGGAAGAGAGTCGAGAGCCAAGCCACCCCGCAACCATGACCTATGACAAATGCCAAGAAAATGATCAAACAACGAAGCAAGCATAGTGAGAACAACAACATAATCAAAGCCAACATATAACAAAAGCCCACAACCAAAATCATAACCAGGGCCGAACAAGATTGAGACCAGAGGCTGAGACTAGGGGTTCTAGACCCAGAACCTTGACACCGCGCCCAGAACAGGAAGCATCGCCAACGCATGCAGGTGGAAACCCTCACGAGAGTTCATGCCCAGAACCGGTGAAATGAAACCCTTGTGAAGCAACCCGAACCAGAACCAGAGACCTCACCTCACGGAGCAGCAGAGTGAAACAGCGACGAAATGACCAAGCTTAGGGTTTCATGGGCATAGTAAGAGGCGGGAGGAGTGAGCCCCAAGACCAGGACACTTGTCCTCAAAACAATTAAACCACAGTACCGTGCCATAAAGTCAACCAACCACACAGCTATCAACAATACAATCAGCATTTAATAATTAAACCGTAGGTGTTCAGGGCTAGTCCCATCAAATTTTGGTATTAGAGCAGGTTAGAGTTAATTGTTTTTTTTTACAAAATGGAAGTCAGAAGAAGAGGTTGTGGCAGAGCTATTCGAAGGGTAGTAGATGAAGGATTGAGGGAAGAGATTAGGATCCTGAATGCCCATTTGGTAGCAGTAGAAGTAGGAAGGAGAAGGGATCCTGAAGGAGGAGATGACAGTGATGAAGAAGCTGCAGTTATGACAGATGGATCAGATGAGGAAGGACCTGAAATCAGATTATTAAGGTTAGTTTTATTGGCTAGCAGTAAGCCAAAGCCTGAGATTTCAAACTATGATGGTAGTTTGTCCACAGAAGTGTTGTTGGACTGGATTAGTGAGTTAGACAAATACTTTGAATGTGAGGAGATCAGCGAAGATAGGAAAGTTAAATTCGCTGCCACCAAGTTAAAAGGACACGTGGCCTTATGGTGGGACAATGTCCAAGTAGAAAGGAGAAGATCAAATAAGTTACCTATTAAAAAGTGGACTAGAATGGTCGCCAAGATGAAGGGTAAGTTTTTGCCCAAATATTACCAGATTGCTCTGTATCGATAGGTGCAGAATTTGAAGCAGAGAGGAATGACGGTGAAAGAATACACAAAGAATTTTATTGGGTGAATCTGAGAGTTGGTTACATTGAAGACACCCTAGAAAAGACAACAAGGTTTGTGAATGGCCTAAGGCTAGAGATATTAGACGAGATAAGTATTCTTTCTCCAAAAACCATAGAGGAAGCATACCAGAGTGCCTTAAAGGTAGAAGAAAAGATTGCAAGGAAACAAAATGCTAGAAGAGGACATGGATTTGGTAGAGGGAAAGGAAAATCCTTTGGCAGAGGAAGGACTGCCAACAATAGTGAAGAAGGCAACAGTTCAAAGACCTCAGGGACAATAGAAAAGGAAGGTAGCACTAGGGGAGGAAGGCCATACCAGAGAGGAAGGGGTAATGGCAGAGGCAGAGGGGCTGCCTACCAGTGTTACAAGTGCCACAAGTGGGGGCACAGGTCCTTTGAGTGCCCTGAAGGTGAACATGCTGGACAAAGAGGAGCATATGTTGCTCAAACAGAGGAAGCAGAGGCACCACCCCAAGAGGTAGAGAATGTACCGAAAATAGGAGAGGCCTTAGTCTTGAATAAGGTACTGCTGAAACCGACAAAGGAGACAACTGAACAAACCCAGAGAAAGGCATTATTCCGGACTATGTGCAAGTCACATGGAAAATGCTACAAACTGATTATAGACAGTGGAAGCACTGATAATCTGGTTGCAACAGAGATGGTGGAGAAATTGGGTTTGAAAAGGTTGAAGCACCCAACTCCCTATAAGGTGTCTTGGTTACAGAAAGGTCACCAACTGCTAGTTGATGAGCAGTGTGAGGTGGAGTTCCATATTGGCAAGTATAGGGACAAGGTGATTTGTGACATCATGCCCATGGACGTGTGTCATATTCTGCTAGGTAGACCATGACAGTATGACCAAAAAGTTATTCATGACGGAAAAATAAATTGTTACAAGTTTGTCAAGGATGGGATTAAGCATACACTAGTACCCATCAAGGAAGAAGAAACAACAGAAACTAGTGGGACAAAAGTGTTGCTGATGGGTGGAAAAGAATTTCTAAAATAGATTGAAGATAATGAGATAAAGTATGTCGTTGTAAGGAGACCAAGAGTAGTGTTGTTGCACACCGAAATTTCTGACTTACCAGAAGAAATACAGGATTTGTTGCAGGAATTCAGTGACATTGTGGTGGATGATTTACTAGATAAATTACCACCAAAGCGAAGTATCAGTCATCACATAGATTTCATCCTTGGATCTAGTTTACCAAACAAAGCTGTTTATGGGATGAGTCCTAAGGACAATGAAGAGATCAGGAAGTAGGTACAGGAATTGTTGGACAAAGGATTGATACGATAAAGTTTAAGTCCCTGTGCAGTTCCGACAATTTTAGCTCCAAAGAAAGGAGGCGAGTGGCGGATGTGTACAGATTCAAGGGCAATAAATAAAATTAATATTAGGTAGATGTTTCCATTGCCATGAATGGATGACATGATGGACTGCTTGAGTGGAGTAGCATATTTTTCGAAGATAGATCTGAAGAGCGGATATCACCAGATTAGAATAAGAGAGGGGGACGAATGGAAAACAACTTTCAAAACCAATGAAGGGCTGTATGAATGGCTAGTGATGCCATTTGGGTTGAGTAATGCCCCTAGTACTTTCATGCGCTTGATGAACGAGATGTTGAAGGAGTTCATTGGGAAATTCGTGATTGTGTATCTTGACGATATACTGATTTTCAGCAAGACCAAGGAAGAACATTTTCGACACATTAGATATGTTCTGGAGAAGTTGCAGCAAAACAAGTTGCTGATAAATTTAAAAAAATGTTCTTTCTTTCAGAAGGAGTTAGTCTATTTGGGTTTTGTGATTGCAGAAAATGAGTTGAAAATGGACCCAGAAAAAGTTGTAGCTATACTTAGCTGGCCATCCCCTAAGAGTCTATTCGAAGTTCGAAGTTTTCACGGGTTGGAAAGTTTCTATCGCAAGTTTATAAAGAATTTTAGTGGAATCTGCACACCCATGTTGGATACCATCAAAAAGGCAAGTCAGCCTTTCCATTGGACTGAAGCTGCAGAGAAGAGCTTCCAGATATTGAAGAAGAAGATCATTGAAAGGCCAATTTTGAGGTTGCCTGATTTTAACAAACTTTTCCAAGTTCGTTGTGATGCCAGTGGTACAGCCATTGGAGCCGTACTCAGCCAGGAAGACAAACCAATAGCTTATTTCAGTGAAAAATTAAATGAAAGCAGGCAAAAGTACATGTCTTATGACAAGGAGTTTTATGCCGTCATCCAAGCATTGAAGCATTGGAGACATTATTTGCTGGGTAATGAGTTTGTCTTGTTTTCTGATAATTCTGCGTTGCAGTATGTTATGCAGCAACATAAATTGAATCATAAACATGCAAAATGGGTTGAGTACTTGCAGAGTTTTACATTCGTGTTGAAGCATATCAGTGGTCAAGCCAACAAGGTAGCAGATGCACTAAGCAGAAGAGTTTTACTCTTGCAGGAAAGCACGATACAAGTGTTGGGTTTTGAACACCTGAAGGACTTGTATCAAACAGATGCAGATTTCAAGGAGGCTTATGAGGCCTGCCAAAATCCTTTGTTGAGGAACAATAGTCCATGGCTGGACTATAACTTACAGGAGGAGCTGCTATTCAAGGGAGGACAGCTGTGTGTTCCAGAATGTTCGATGAGGGAGAACATCATCTGGGAAAAACATAGTGGAGGACTAGCTGGACATTTTGGCATTGATAAGACCTTGGATCAGCTCAGTCATTTCTATTACTGGCCAAAGATGCGAAGAGATGTGCAACGATATGTGACCAGGTGTAAGATATGTCAGTTGGCGAAAGGGCACAGTCAGAACACGGGGTTGTATACACCCTTGCCTATTCCAAACAGACCATGGGATTCAGTCAGTCTAGACTTTGTCCTGGGTCTGCCCAAAACACAGCGGGGTTTTGACTCCATCATGGTGGTGGTGGACCGTTTCTCCAAGATGGCACACTTCATCCCTTGTAGGAAAACCAGTGATGCTACCCATGTAGCACACTTGTTTTTCACTGAAGTCGTCAGACTGCATGACTTACCCAAGTCCATTATTTCCGATAGGGATGTGAAATTCACAGGACATTTTTGGCGCACCTTGTGGAAAAAGCACGATACAAAGTTAAACTTTAGCTCCACTTATCACCCACAGACCAGTGGGCAGACGGAGGTGGTGAATAGGAGCTTAGGAAACCTGCTATGGAGTCTAGTTGGAGAAAATTCACAAATGTGGGATCGTGTACTTGCCCAAGCGGAATTTGCTTACAACGATTCACCAAATCAAAGCACAGGAAGTAGTCCTTTCTAGATCTTATATGGAATGCATCCCCGAGGAGTGCATGAGTTACAAGATTTGGGACTGTTAGAAAGAAGAAGTGCTCATGGGCAAGATTTTGTGAGAGAAATTAATGACCTACATGAGTAGGTGAAGTCAAAATTATAGGACAACAGTCAAAGGTACAAATAGAAAGCAGATCTGAAACGACGGGAGGTACAATTTAATGTAGGGGATCAAGTTCTAGCGCATCTGCGCAAAGAAAGATTCCCTAAGGGCGAATACAATAAGCTGAAATTTAAGAAAATTGGACCTTGCAAAATTTTGTGCAAGTTTTCTGCAAATGCCTATGAGCTGCAATTGCCTCCAGGTATAGGAATATCACCCATCTTTAATGTGGTAGATTTATTCCCATACACTGCCAGTCCGGAAGAGGACAGTTCGGTGCAGCCAAAGTGGGATACCCAGGAAGAGAGTAGTTCATGGATGAGACAAATGCCTTCAGCTCAGCCACTTGAAATCGAAGGAATCCTCGATACACAGGTGGCCAGGCAGACTCGAAGAAAGGAGTACCTACAGTACCTCATCAAGTGGAAGAACTGCCCTATTGAGGACAGTTCGTGGCTTGATGCAGGACAGATACAACGTGCAGGGTATTCTATCGAGGAGCTCATGGACCAGAGCCATGAATTTTCATCTACCCCGGGAGCCTGATGCAGGAGCATCCAGCTCAGGGAGGTCATGGCTGGAGTGTTTGTCTTTGCAAACAGATATGTTTCAGTTAGTTTTTTTTATTTTCATTTAAATTTCTAGGAATGACTATCTTAGCCCATTGTTAGTTTTTGCTTACGTTCTTTTTATTTTTATTTAAACTTTACTTTTAGATTACAGTCAAGAAAGAACAGTTATCCAGAAATAACCAAATGTAACTACTGGCAGTTTAATAACTGTCCAGTGATCTTTACAAAACAGAGAAAGGAAACAGTTACTGTAATTTTTTTAACCATCATAGTGTTGAATAGAAAGAAGGACGAAAACATTCTGAAGAATAAGGAATCTGAACCCATATATTGCAGCGTAAGTATTTTCTATCTAATTTAGCTAAATTCATTTTTCCATAACATAACAGAGAGTGAATAGTAAACACAGAAGTAATAAGAGCATCCGGAAAAAGTTTAGCAAGACAACGGAGCGGACTTGCAGAAGAAACGAGAAAATCACTATCGAAGGAATACACAAATAACTACAGGTACCAAACTGAACTCATATCAATTCCCTTTGCTATTTAATTGTCAACAGAAATCACTGTATATATATATATATATATATATATATATATATATATATATATATATATATATATATCTATATATATATATATATCTATATATATATATATATAGATATATATATATATATATATATATATATATATATATATATATATATATATATATATATATATATATATATATATATATATATATATATATATATATATATCAAAATCAAACATCAACAGTCCAAGATATAGTTACCAGTTACAGACAAGCCATAAAAATCAAGTTACAGTGCCAAGAACAACCACGAGGTCACCACAGGACCGATATCATTACAAACCATAAGTTAAATAGCCAGAAGCATAAATATACAGTGAGGCTGAAGCCACAGTAAGGCCAAGATACAGTAAAGCCGAAGCCAAACCCTCAACTATAGACTCATAGAACACCATCTACAGCAAACACCTCGGACAGACAAACAGAGGAATAACAAGGAGCGACCTTACCCGATACGAGTGTAGGAGTCATGGCATGAGACCAGTGAATGAAGAGCCCAGTCGCACACCTGCACGGCCAAAAAACAGGCCATTAGAGCCAAAAAAATAGAACCATAAATGCAGAATTGTAAGTAGAGGTAAGGGTTTGCAGAAGAACTTACCGAAGGAGCCGAGCCTGTACGAACAAGGGAGGAAGCCTTGGACCCAAGGTCACAGCTGCAGAGTGCTCACTGCCCACAAGGAGCAAAAACAGTCAGTGACAGAAGAAAACGAGGCAGAAACGAATAACAAAGAAAGCAAACTCACCTTTGGTTGAATGCTGGAAGAGAGCCGAGAGCCGAGCCACCCCGCAACCATGACTTGTGACAAATGCCAAGCAAATGATCAAACAGCGGAGCAAGCACAGTGAGAACAACAACATAATCAAAGCCAGCATATAACAAAAGCCCACAACCAAAATCATAACCAGGGTTGAACAAGACTGAGACCAGAGGCCGAGACTAAGGGTTCCAAACCCAGAACCTCGACACCGTGCCCAGAACAAGAAGCATCGCCAACGCATGCAGGTGGAAACCCTCAAAAGAGTTCATGTCCAGAACCAGAAAAATGAAACCCTTGTGAAGCAACCAGAACCAGAACCAGAGACCTCACCTCACAGAGCAATAGAGTGAAACAACGACAAAATGACCAAGCCTAGGGTTTCGTGGGCATAGTAAGAGGCCAGAGGAGTGAGCCCCAAGACCAAGACACTTGTCCTCAAAACAATTAAACCACAGTACCACGCCATAAAGTCAACCAACCACACAACTATCAACAATACAATCAGAATTTAATAATTAAACCGTAGGTGTTCAGGGTTGGTCCCATCAATCTCGTAGCGACAAATTTATAATGATTGTAGAGTTACTTTTGATGCCATACTCCAAATGGTTGACATATCACAATAGTAAATACCCTCATAGATCAGGTTTTGTATATTGGTCGGTATACCCAATTTTTCCCTCACCTTCTTTTTCAGATATGATATTAGCTCTAGTGACCAAACCCTTATAAGTAAAGATTTTCCACTTAGAGTCTTCAAAAAAATTGGAAAATATTCCTCACAATCCAAATATGAGGAAATAAAAACCCTTGATGGAGATATGGGGTTGATTCGTTTTAGATTCCATCCACCCAATCCCTCATCTATGCACAGATAAAATTGAAACATGGTTGGGTTTCTTAGATTTGAGACTTTTGTGATCCATATTGTAGATAAATGTCTTTCAGAATAATCACATCATTAGGATTTGGTCGACGTTTCGAACCAAACAATGTGGTTCATCCTTAGGACAAGGTGAAAGAAATGTACAATCTTCAAGAATAAATAGTAAGGATGTATCATTGCCCCAGGTTAGCCATTGAAAACTAGCCATTGGAGAACGATCAAACAAGTAACTAAAATTTTATAATTTTTTTTCTAATATTTTAATTTAAAAATTTAAAAATTTTAATATTATTAAAAATCCCAAATTTTTTTTATAATTTTTATTTAAAATAGTTTTAATATTTTAATATTATTTAAAATGCCAAAAAAGTTAGATTGAAATTATTTAATATACTTAATATAGTAATAAAGAGTTTTAATATTTTAATATTTAAAGGTAGAAATAAAAAGTAGTTTTTATACTTTAATATTATTTAAAATCCCAAAATTTTATTAGATATAAATTATTTAATATTCTTAATTTAGTAATAAAGTAGATGTTAGGGGGTTAAAAATAGGTTTTTAATAAATAAAAACAAAGTTATAAGGGGTATAAATTAAAAATAGATGTTTATGTAATATTAGAGATGATTAAGTGTAAGGATAAGAGATTTGGTTCCAAAATAAGGTAAAGAGATTTCCAAAGGGGGATAGGAATTAATAAATATCATAAATTTATAAAATAGTAATAAGGAGTAATATAATGATAAGAAAACCCATAAATTAATAAGGGGGTAAGGATAAGCTATAAATTTTAATAGGGAGATTATAAGTAAAACTAATAAGGTTTAGATCTCAATAATAAGTATTATGAGGAAAAAAAAGAAAAGAAAAAGAAGAAAAGAGAAGAAGAGGCTAATTAGGAGATCAATTAAGTAAGTTAAAAATAAAAATAAATATATATGTTATAAATAAATGGAGAATGAGGTTTAAGTTACAAATAATATGCTCATATAAATAAAAGGAAAAAGAAAAAAAAAGAAAAAAAAGACAAGAAGATTATAAGGGAAAGGCTAGAATGGTTGGGTTGTCGATCTTCACCAAAAGTAAATCATCTGAGCAACTATGGGCTTTGATCTGTACAGACCTTAGGTGCCCATGTGATATTGAAAAACCATATATGCATCGTTATAATTCTTTCTTGCAAAATGTCTATCCTCAAAAACCCACATAAACATGACATCTAAGCTATGTTGCCACCTATTTTCATAGTAGAATACTTCAAGTAACTTAGAAGGTTTGTTGGCAACATTAAAAAACCTCATGCATGCAGAAGTCCAATGTCCATCATTGCTAACCTTGGTTATTCCAAAAAGCTTCGTTATCTCCGTTTGTCCCACCATATCTGGTCCATGGAATCTCAAATCGCCTCCTTAGTGTAAGCCACAAGCCTTGAATGCCTCGTGGAAACCTTCGACTGCATCCAAAACCCCTCTGAATACAATCACTTTCATATTCAGTTTCACATTGCAATGCATATATTTTTATTATAAAGAGATTCTCATATCTATATCTATATCTATATCTATATCTATATCTATATCTATATCTATATATATATATATATATATATATATATATATATATATATATATATATATATATATATATATATATATATATATATAAAAGAAGATAAGAAATATCAATTCATAAATCCAATTTACAAATTCAATATTTTGTAAATGATTTTTTAATTTTTCAATGACTAACCATTTTTTAAAATAGTATATAGAGGAACCGATAATTGGGTGTGATTTGAACCTCAAACCTTCTCACAAATAACACTTCATTTTCAGGCCATTTCCAATTGTGTTTCTCACAAGGAACTAATTACAATTTTATATTATCATAAGAAATATATACAATTGTTTTTTAAATTATCTTTTGACAAACCACAAAACCATTACATTGAGAAAAATAAAATAAAATATTTAACATAATAATTTCCCTACATTATTATAATAGATCAAATATTTTATTATTATTATCTTGTTATTAATTTTAAATAATTTTGATGAAAATATAGATACTTAATTTCATTTTTTATTTTTCTTAATTTCCTATTATCATTTTTAAAGTTAAGTTTTCTTTCGTTAAAATATAATATGATTATGAATGCTGTTACATTTTATGACCAATAAAGAATCAATTTTAATTCTAGATCTACCAAGTTTTGAGAGGATCAATTTTCTCAAAATAAAAACCTCATTTTAAATGCAAAACTTAGAAGCGGGATAAAAACATCCCCTCTAACTGCAAGGCTATTATTATTAGCCATATTTTAGCCAAATTGTATGAGATCATTTTGGAAAAGAAGATTAGCCTCTGGTTTGAAAGCTATGGTAAAAGAGCTAAATGGAAAGTTGGTTTTAGGAGACATCACTCAACTATTGACCATCTTGTTACTCTTAGGATCATTGCTAAGAAATGTTGTAATAATAAAATTAGTCTCTTTTGTTGTTTTGCACACTTTAGGAAATATTTCGATATAGTTCCTCGGGATAAGCTATGGAAAAGACTTAAAGAGATAATGGTTCCTCTCGAGTTGAGGGTTGTTGTGACTAGGCTATACGAGAATGTTATTTCCAAGCTTAACACCATCGAGGGTTGGTCTAAAGAAATTTAATGCAATATCAGAGTTAAGCAAGGGTGTCCCCTATCCCCTAACCTTTTTGAATTTTTAATTTATAAGCTAGAAGAGTGTTTGGAAGTTGCAGGATGTGATGGGCCTAAGTTCCCTGGTATGGTCATTGTAACTCTTCTCCTTTATGCTGACAATATCATTCTTCTATCTAGGAGCCATGACGATCTCGAAACACATATTAGAATACTCCATGATTATTACTGCAAGATGTGTATGACTATTAACACTGACAAGACTGACATCATGATAATTACATCCAAAAAGATCAATTATGATAATTTTATACGTGATAACAATTACTTAGAGAAGGTTTCTTCATACAAATATTTAGGTATTGACAATCATCACCAACTTAACTGGAATTATAGCATTGAGAAAAAGGATAATAAGAGGTTGGAAAGCTTATTATGTGCTTGAAAACAATTGCGTGATGACATATCTTTGCGTATGGAGTAAAAATGAGTTCCTCTTTGAGAATCTTGTCACCCTTGTTATTTTATATGGATGTGAGGCTTGGGGTCGCAATATATCTAGAAAATCGTGGAGGGAGATTGAGTTAATCCAAAAGGAATTTATAACCTACAACCTCAAAATTAAAGGAAATACACTCTACCCTATCCTCTTGATTGAAGATAGAATTTCCCCCATTGAAAGAAGGAATATTTGTAGGTATCTAATGTATAAGAATAAATTTTACAACATGGAAGCGAAGAGGTTACCAAAAACTGCTTCTAACTCTAGCCAGAACTCCTAGCTTTGGCTCAAGCGAGGCTGACATAAGGATGCCTAGTCTTGGCTCAACTATTGGGGGATAAAGGAGGAGATCATCTTGGAGAATAAGGATAATATGAAAAATATTATTACTTCCAAATTTAAGGATAAGTTGTGGGATGATAAGGAGTTAGAGGCAAAAAGGAATGTAAGGTAGTATAAGGAGGTGATTAACCCAAATCTTGCTAACCAAAATTATTTTTCTGTCTTAACTAGTGCTAAGAAGAAAATGAGCATTGTGAATATAAGAACTAATTGTCATGAGCTTCAAAGTGAGTCTGGGAGTTGGTCTATTCCCAAAACACCTTGGGACAAAAGAGTTTGTCACCTTTGTGATACTAAGAGAGTTGAAGATGAAAAACACTTTCTCCTATTTCCCAACTCTTACTCACATCCATTCCCATTTTCAAAACTTTTGCCACACTACCACCCTTCTTGACCTATTAAGTCAACAAAACCCTAGTGATATAGGAACACTTATATCCCTTCTTTTTATCATAGAAATAAAATATTAAAGAGTATCAATTAATTGTTTACTTTCTTAAGGACACATAGACCATATTGGTCTTAGTGGATGTTAATCATCATCATCATTTATGTTTATATAAAAATCACATCTCTATATATGTAAATATCCTTATTTTTAATATTACATATAAGTATATGTTTTATAATTTAATTTTTGCAAAGAGCTCTACAACCTAGAATGGGGTAGATGTCAAGCGTAAGTGTTTAACATTTAGCAAATTTAATCTAATGTATAGGGGTAGATGTGTAGGCGTACATGTTTAACATTTAACATTTATATGTCGAATCAATTAAAAAATAATAAAAGGTTAAAATTAATATAGAATTGAGTATGGTGGAGATGTTGTAGTGTAAAAATTTAAATCTTGGATCAATTAATAATAAAACGTTAAAAGTAATAAAAATAATAAAATTTATTTTTTCACTATTCTAATTTTGCTTTGCATGGCACCTTAGCCTCTCTAATGGGAAAAATTCCATAAATAAATATAATTTATATTGATCATGCTAAATTAATAATGGTTGATAGACAAATCATCTTATGGTCTTGCTTTGCAAGTAACTAATAAATTGAGATGTGAAGTGGATAAGTAAATCACTTTCTCAAGCATAAGAACTGGCATAAATTTTGGTGGAAGTGGCCACTTGTAAGTCTACACACTTACAATTTTACTCCTACATAGGTACTGAAGAAAACACAAATAATGGTAAGGAGTAACTTGTAGGTATACTTTCTACTTCTTATTCCTAACCATTTTTTACGCAAATAGTTGCTATTATGGTGGGAAGTAATTGATTGTAGATATTGTTATTTACTTGATCATAAGTTATTTTCATGTATTTTATTTTTGGATGGTTTTTACATCTTATTCCTATCCATTTTTTTAAGCAAATACTTCTTAAATTATGGTGGGAAGTAATTGATTATATTTATTTGAGAATACCTTATTTTCAAGTATTTTATTTTTGGATAGTTTTCTTAAATAAATATCTAATACTTATTTTAAATTTAATTAATATTAAGCACATAAAAACTTAATACTTATAATAAACTTACAATATAACAATATTTTAAAGCATGGATATCCGCCCCCACTTTACCATGGATACTTTTAACTCGTAAATAAATTTTGTTACAATACCATGGACCACCAATACTACATGTGAGAAAAACCTCATTTCACAATAAAAAATTAAAATGTAAAATATTTTAGACATTACATTTAGCATTTATTGCATAAATTGAAAACGCTCCATCATATGGATGGATGAGAGGGGGAGAGAGAGAGAGAGAGAGAGCGAGAGCGAGAGAGAGAGAGAGAGAGAGAGAGAGAGAGAGAGAGAGAGAGAGAGAGGGAGGATGGATGAGAGTGATTGAGTGAGAGAGAGTGAGAGAGGGAGGGCCAGAGAGGAGAGAGGGAGGATGGATGTGAGCGAGAGAGAGAGAGAGGGCCAAAGAGGAGAGAGAGAGGTAGGGGTGAGAAGGGAGGCCAGAGAGAGAGAAGTGTAAAAGAGAGGGAGATAGAGGAATCAAGAGAGAGAGGAGGGGAGGGAGAGGAGAGAGGGAGGGAGAGAGAGAGGGAAGGAAGAAAAAATACATAAAGAGATAGAAGTAGAGGGAGTGACAAGGGAGAGAAGGAGAGACTAGAAGAGAGGAGAATATGGAGGGAAGACAATGAGAACAAGGAGATAGAGGGAGACATAAAAATGGATATATCCTAAATATGGTATGTGTGTATATTAAAACCAACCTAGATCTAGTTGAGAATAGGGAGGGAAGACAAAGAGAAAGAGAGAGAGACATAGAGATGGATCTAGCCTAAATATGGTATGTGTGTATATGAAAACCAACCTAGATCCACTTTAACCCCAGATCTATCAAGCCCACAGAGGGATCAAGTCTCTTTTCACTTTGAAATATGTTTGAATCTCAAGAGATTTTATCCCAAAAGAGATTTGATCCCTCTACAGGCTTGATAGATCCTAGGTTAAGATGGAACTAGGTTAATTTAACTTCATATATAGCACTTATGATATATATACATGAATAGGTAAATATATAAGAGGAAAACATGTTTTTTTACAAATGTTGAATTTTATATATTTATTAATTAAATTTAAATATGAAATGTTGGAATATAATAATTAATAATATGAATTATATATATATAGATATATATAAAATTAAATTTATTAAATTTTTATATGTTTATTAATTATATGTTAAATATAAATAATTATGAATGATTATTATGTAAGATTTGAGACTTTTGTGATCCATATTATAGATAGTTGTCTTTTGGATTAATCACATCATTAAGATTTGGTCGACTTTTGGAACCAACCAATGTGGTTCATCCTCATGAATAAATAGTAGTAAGGATGCATCATTGCCCATAGTTATTATGTAAATTTATTTTTTAGCGATATATAATATGATTTTTTTTTAAAACTTATTAATAAATTTATTAATATAAACAAATTATGATATAAGAAATTAAATTATATTTTTGCTTTATATTTTTTATTAATTTTTAATTGAATTCACACCATGCCTTATTACTATTATTTTTTATTTTAATAATTCATTTTATAGACATTATTTTTTTAATTTAATAATTCATTTTACAGACATTACAGAAGGTTTACACTCTTTTACAAACTCATTGTCTCTTTCGTATTGATATCTAAAGTGACTTTGGACATAAATATATTAATTTTTTGTGAGACTATTCTAAATATTCAAAGCAATCGATATTTTGTTAAAAAAAAAATTAAACAATATTTACGCAGAGAGGCAGAGGAGTGACTTTCGCGAAGCTACTTTCGTGCAGCTCTATGACTTTTTGCGAAGCTGATTTCACGTTATGACTCTTCGCGAAGTTGATTTCGCGCAGCTCGATTTACGCACAGCTATACAGAGACTTAAAAAAAACCAGTATTCACTCACGGCAAAAATACACAATAAAACAGAGTAAGTGTTGGCTTTGTGGGGCCTGACCCAGGTTTAATGTTAGTTAGCCAAACAAATCTCTAGTTTTTTTTTAATCCATAAATTTATTTCAACACCCTTTCTAAAATATTCCAATAAAATTTGCAGAAGATCTGAAATAAATTTCCTTTAAAAAAATCGGGTTTGGAAGGAAGAAATGTGTTAGAAATTATTTTCAAACCTGGGCTGCTTCTGTAGAGGAGTGAATGGCTAAAATAAAATTGATTTTCTTATCAAGTTTTGAATGGGTCCACCTGCAAACAAATTGATTTAATGATGGAAGTTGAAGCCTTTTCTTTCCCCTTTAAGATCTGCAAGAAAAATAAAAAGAAACCTTATAGATATATATATATATATATATATATATATATATATATATATATATATATATATATCTATAGATAGATATAGGAAATATATACAAGAGCTTAAAAATATATATATTTTTTTTCGGAAGAAAAAAGGTTGCTTCTATAAAATAAAAACAATACATTTGAGTAAAGCCTCATTATCCAAGAAGAATGTGAGCCAGAAGAAAGAAAGGCCCAGTATATGTCAAAAAACATCAAAATCATATAATATATAGTCCATACCATCTCTATCAACAAAATATAGTCTATGGGATATATACAAAGCTTGCAAAAGACCAAAACAGAGATTTGTTGATTGCACACGATTGTTTGAACAATCGTTAGGTCAGTCACATATTTCTGTTCTCTTGTGCCACAAATTCGTGGATCTTCCTATCCAACCAGTCTTCAACCTCTTTCTTAGTTGGATTCCAATGATACGACATCACACATCTCTTATGAAGATTCCGGTCCCAGCAACAGAACCATTTTTTGGATTAGCCAAATAAATCCCTACATCACTGGCCCTTTCAGCATCATCCCGTGGAGCGTGGACTGAAGTCTCACCTGAAGAAGTATGGGGGGATGCTGGAACCAAGTTTCCGCACCCTGAGATGGTCGTGATGTCGGTTTATACCCTATGTTCCTACTTTCGTGTAGGTCACTAAGATTTAGGGCTCTGTCAGTCTACCCTTTATTTCACCCTTCAGTACCTCCGCGAAGGTGTACGATTGACCTTTGCGCAGCCTTAACCTGTGATCCAGGTACTTCCGCGCTGCTATGACAACGTATTGTATAGGTTCCCAAGTTATCTTAAGTGTTTTACTTATATTACTAATCAACCACAGTTAGCGTAACATAAACTAATATTCTTACTTGTGTTTAATTAACCAATACAGTCACATACATTCACGCATCACATGAACATCGTAAATTAAACCCAAAACGAAATATAACCAGATGTATTAACAAGAAATAAATACATAGAATTTGCAGAATACTCCTCTTTATTGATATCTTCATATTAATACAGATTCTATCTTTTGTGCGCACACAGCTACAGGGGTCCACGTACTCAGCTACGGACTTCCACCCTAGGCCTCTGGGCACTCAGCTGCAGAGCCTCTACCTATGCTAAGATCTGAGAACACTTAGATTCCTATGCTTAACTCCTTACTTCATTCTTCGCTACTTTCTTAAGGCTACTTGGAGCTTACTTAGCTCCTTTTTATACAATCCCATGGTTCGGGGACCATGGGTGGATCTTTACAGCCAACTTTACACTTTACAAAATAAGGGTGGACAACCCTTTATGACTCTTAACACCTTCGCGCTCTACGACCACAAAATGCGGAGACTTTACAACTTTATTACAAAATTGTCCCAAAACATGGGCTTTTAGCCCCAAAATTGTCCTTGCCAGGGGTGTTAGGATATTCCGACACATAGGAAATAGTTAAGTATAACTTGGTCTAATATATAGTTAGGTAAAGTGTGTTTCTTTACTATGTACTTTTGTAACTTACAATCTGATGGTCATGATATGTAGTGATCCAACGGTTCATTCTCTCCTCAGTATTACCAACACTTGATCAGTGGCTTAACACTCGATTGGTCCATGATCTCTATTTAAAGAGCATGGATGGTCATTTGTAGGGTAACCGTTCATGAGAGAATCTTATGTATATTTTCATTCTTTTATTAATAAATTTCTTGAAGTGGCTGTGTTGGCTCAGGCCGTGGACTATTTCCCTAGACCTTAGATTCCATATCGCAGAACTTGATACTCCTAATGAAGTAATGAAACAGATCACTAAAGTTTTTGGAATTAAAAATGAACTTAGAGCCCATCAACTCAAAAATGAGTTGCTTACATTGGACCCCAATAATTTTTCTTCCATTGAATATTTTCTGTCCAAGTTCAAGACCCTTAGACTTCTCTTGGAAGGTGTTAAGGTTAAGAAAGAAGATGGTAACCTTATCTATTCCATTCTTACTAAGTTGGGACCAGCCTACTCTGTGTTTGTTTCCACCTTCCATTCTACAAGAGAAGCCTTTATTTCTCAAGGACAAGACTACAAGTCCCCTTCCTTTGATTCCTTTTGTGATTCTTTAATAAGAGAACAAGAAAAACTCTTACATCTTGGTCTTCTTAATCTTGGAAACTCTTCTAGGAAAGCTTAGCTGCCCAGCAGCAACCAAATTCAAAGAATCGTAAGAAGGCGTGTCCTAAAAGAATGGTCCTAAACCAAACAAGGGTCCTAAGCAATTTCAGTCTCAAAATGAAAAATCATTTCAACAAAATGATAAGGAAAATAAAAACAAAGGGAAGAAGACTGATAGACATTGCCACTTTTGTAATCGAGATGGCCACTTAGAATCCAAATGCTTTAAGAAGATGGAAGCCTTGGAAGCAACAATGAAGAAGCATAACATCCATTTGGAGCACTCTTCAACTTCAACTTCATCTTGAGGAATAGCACTTTCTGCATGTGGTTATCAAGCATCTTAGTCTGGATATGCACTAAATGTATCTTCTTCTTCTCATTCTCATAAGTGGCTCATTGATTCCGAAGCTTCTTATCACATGGCCAAAAACAAAGCCATGTTTTCTTCTTTAAATGATTGTAACACCAAAAATATATATGTTGGTGATGATAGATCTCTTAGTGTTGTAGGGACTGGAACTATTCATATAGAAAATGGTCAATTTAATGATGTATTATGTGTTCCAACCTTATCCTGCAACCTTCTATCTGTATATCAGATAACTCATTCAGGTGAAGGTAAAATCGTTGAATTTTCATCTCATGATGCTGTAATTAAGGACCTAAGAGATCCTAGAAAGATTTTAGCCACTGGCATTGCTGATGATTCTATAAGGTTGTATAAGTTTAACAACTTTGGGTCATCAAATCTTCCCTCGGTATTTGTTGCTCATAATAATGAAGTGAGCAAACTTTGGCATGAGCGATTTGGTCACTTAAACTATCGCTCCCTTCAGAATCTATGTAAAGAAAATATGGTGACAGGTCTTCCAATGGTATCTTGCAGAGATGGTTTTTGTTCCAGATGTGTACTCGAAAAACATCATCGGGATAGTTTTGAAAAATGTGCCTCTTGGCACGTCTCAGCCCATTTAGAGCTTGTGCATAGTGATTTATGTGGTCCACTTCCAGTTGTTTCATTCTCTGGCTACAAGTATTTCTTAGCTTTCATTGATGATTTATCTAGACACACTTGGGTATACTTCCCAAAACTCAAGAGTGAAGTATTTAACATGTTCTTGGCCTTTAAGGCCTTTGTTGAAAAACAATCTGGATATCAAATTCTTAAGCTAAGATATGATAATGGCAGAGAATATGTTAACAACAAATTCATCAACTTTTGCACTGAGAATGGAATTCAAATGCAACATACTATTCCATATACTCCATAATAAAATGGTGTAGCTGAAAGGAAGAATCACACCTTAAAGGAAATGGCTAATTGTATGCTTCAATCTAAAGGACTTAGTCATAATTTTTGGGCAGAAGCAATTAACTGTGCAAATTACATAGTAAATTGCACTCCTACTAAGGTTTTAAATAATATCACTCGAGAAGAGGCATGAAGCTTAATTAAACCAGATGTAAGTCACTTTCATGTTTTTGGAAGTGAAGCATGGGCCCATATTCCAGATGAGAAACATAAAGCCTTAGAATCTAAGAGTGAAAAATGTATTTTTGTTGGATATTCTAAAGATGTCAAGGAATATAGACTTATTCCACTTAAGTCCAAAAATGTTATCATTAGAAGAGATGTAAAGTTTGCTGAAAATATATCGGCCTATGAGCCTAGTTCGACAGATGTGCCACCTCTCTCTATCCCTTCTACTTCTAAAAATATTTCTTCTTCAGATGATGACAGCGAGGATGATAATCCTCCCCCACCTTCTCAGGATTCTCCTTTAGCTCCTTAGCTTCCAAAATGGGTTCGTGCTACTCAGGATGCAGCAGGTGCTCTTGCCGGTGATCCTACAGATCAACGATGTACATGTTCTCAGTTCGATAGAGCCTCTTCTTTACTGGCTCAAGCTTTAGTGAATTATGATCCTGACACCTTTGCAAAAGCTTCAGGCCATCCAGATTGGGACACAGCGATGAATGAAGAATATCGTTCATTATTGGCAAATGATACATGGGATCTTGTTCCTCTTCCAATGGGATGAAAACTTGTTAGATGAAAATGGGTTTACAGAACCAAGTATGGACCAGATGGAAAAGTTGATAAACATAAAGCTCATCTTGTTGCTAAGGGATTTTCACAAGTTGAAGGCATTGACTATACTGAAACCTTCTCTCGTGTTGCCAAAATGAACTCTATCCGTCTTGTTCTTTCCCTTACTGCCTCTTTCAAATGGGAAGTCCATCAGATGGATGTTAAATCTTCCTTCTTGCATGGGGACTTGCATGAAGAAATCTATATGGAACAACCTACTGGCTTTAACACATATTTCATTAAATTTGGATTTTTTTTATTACAATGACATTAACATAATTGAGGATTTTGGTTATTTTAAAATTCTAGATTCATCATTTAATTCCAAATTTAATGAAATATGTGTTCTTTATACAAACAGATTCCAGCCTTGTATGTCGACTTAAGAAATCCCTTTATGGTCTCAAGCAAGTCCCTCAGGCTTGGTATGCCAAAATGGATAGCTTTCATTTAAAAACTGGCTTTTCTAGGTGTCATTCTGACAGTACTGTCTACACCAAGAATGTGGGAAAGTCTCTTATCATTCTTGTTCTTTATGTTGATGATCTTATCCTTACTGGTAGTGATCCCAACCTTATAAACCATGTTAATTCCAGCCTTAAAAAGAAGTTTGAAATGACAGACTTAGGACACTTGCATTATTTTCTTGGTCTTCAAGTCTTGCAATCTAAGGAAGGTATTTCCCTTTCCCAATCCAAGTATGCCTGTGATCTTCTATGCCATTTTCACATGGAAAACTGTAAGCTAGCCCCTTCTCCCTTTTAGTCTGGAGCCAAACTTTTAGTCACTTGTACTTCCCTTGAAGTTGATGCTACCTTATACCGTCAACTTATATCTGACCCATACTCATCTTGACCTTTCCTTTGCTGTTGGCCTTATTGCTCAGTTTATGCAAAACCCACATGAAAGTCATTGGAAAGCAGCTAAAAGAATACTTCGTTATGTTCGAGGTATAGTTCAGTTTGGGATTCATTACAGTGCAAAAGCATCTCCTCTATTGGTTGGTTTCACTAATTCTGATTGGGCTGGTGACCTTGATGATCAAAAGTCTACTGCAGGTTATGTGTTCACTCTTGGTTCAGGACCTATTACATGGGCTTGCAAGAAACAAAGTGCCATTTCTCTTTCTTCAGTAGAAGTAGAGTATTGTGGTGCCGTAGAAGCTAGTAAGGAAGCCCTGTGGCTTCGTCAGATCCTATCAGAGTTTGGCTTTCAGCAGCAACATCTGACTACACTTTTGTGTGATAATCAAAGTGCCATTCAAATATGCAAAGATCCAGTCCAACATCAGCGCAGAAAACACATTGAACTGCACATGCACTTCATCATAAGTCTCATTCACGACCATGTTCTTGAAGTGAAATATTGTTCAACAGATGATCAAGTTGCAGACATCTTTACAAAGGCTCTCACAGAGGCGAAGTTTACTAAACTTCGATTTATGGTTGGAGTTCAAGAAGTTGTCACTAAGGGGCGATAGGCTCTAATGCCTCCTTCCTTCTCCTATTGTGTCATATTTGTACATCCTTCAATCCTATCCCAAGTTGTTCTTAAGGGGGGATGTTAGGATATTCCGACACATAGGAAATAGTTAAGTATAACTTAGTCTAGTATAGAGTTAGGTAAAGTGTGTTTCTTTACTATGTACTTTTGTAACTTACAATCCGACGGTCACGATATGTAGTGATCCGACGGTTCATTCTCTCCTCGGTATTACCAACACTTGATCTATGGTTTAACACCCGATTGGTCCATGATCTCTATTTAAAGAGCATGGAGGGTCATTTGTAGGGTAACCGTTCATGAGAGAATCTTATGTAAATTTTCATTTTTTTATTAATAAATTTCCTGAGGTGGCCGCGTTGGCTCAGGCCGTGGACTATTTCCCTCTTTGAGGGTTTTAACCACGCCAACAATACTGGTGTATTGATCTGTGATCTGTTTGTGAGTGGTGTCCTTTGGTGTTCTATTTGAGGAACTTACCCTGTAAATTCCTACAAGGGGAACCCGATCCCAACAGGCCCCCAAAACAAACATGGTGACTCGCTCTCAAGTCTGTTGGGTGTGGAGCTTGATTATCTTCTGTATTCAAAGGTATCACTACATTGGACCCCAGTTCGTAATGGGGCGGCAACGCCGCCTGTAAAATATTCGCTGCAGGGGGGGTCCAAGGGGGGGCAGTTGCGACCTTTGGGAGCCCCCCTGGCGGGGGGATCGGGGGTAGTGCCCCTGAAGCTAAGAATAGATGTAAAATTGCCTTGTAAAATGTTGTAATTTTGTAGTCAATCTGGGTCGTTCATTAGGTGGAGATCTGACAGTAGAAGTTATGTTTAATTTAGGGTTTTTTTCCCTAGAAGACAACCCCTTGCTATATATGAGGGAATTGTATTGCGTCTATGTATATCTGTATTCTGAGTGAGGAAGAGAGAGGAGATTGAGAGTGAAGAGGGAATTACAACGGATCTGCTGTAGGTTGTATCTCTTTAGTTTGCTGGATAATATAAAAGGAAGGACTGGCTGTTTCTTCGTGGACGTAGCCTAAACTGGGTGAACCACGTATATCTGTGTCTCTCTTGTTTTATGCGTTTTCTATGTTTATATTTCTGTAATATTTTATGTGTTCCATTGCTCTGTAATATATAATTCTCTAACAAAGTCACTCTGCGGGCATGAAGATCTTGGTGTGAAGACCTCCCAGCTTGACCTGTATGACGGCAACCTCGGTAACGCACTATGCGACTGCCTGCTTCGCTTCTTCAACCAACTGCTCTGTCACTGGTCCTCAACTGTTAGCTTGAAACTTCTGCTGAGTTGCTTGTAGATTAGCAAGCTTTCCTTCAATAGAGGCCATGATCGAATAAGCCTCGTCCAACCAGGGCTTCAAGCACATTTTCAGCATTGCCTCTTTGTGTTGCGCTGCATCTACTTGTTCTTTCAGTTCTTTGGCCTCCTGTAGCTTCGCTAGTCTCTGCATGAGAGCGACAGTGCGCACTGTACCTTTTACTTCGTCATAGCACCGCTGCAGTTCTCGCGCCTCTGTTTCCATCTGCTGTACATCAGGGTCCTCCTGCAGGCTCGTCAGGACCTCGAACGACTGTTCAAACAATTGTGTGCAATCAGCTACTGCACTATCTACCACTGCTATCGCCTCTATGACGGCGGTTGTACGTTGCTCCTTTACTTCTGGCGGAGTTGAAGACTGGGCCTTCAACTATAGATCTACAATCTGTAGGTTTAGCTCCAGCTGAACCTTAGCCAATTCTGTGTGAGCATCGCCCACCCCGGTAGCAATGATCCAGATCTAAGGGGGAGGCCCTCAAGATCTAAAAGATTGCAATGGATATTGGGGGCCAGGCCCCCAAGATCTGAAAAAAATGAATTTGCCAAAAGAAAAAGAGTAGAATGCCCAATAAACAAAACCACAAAGAATTTTTTAATTAAAATGGAGAATAATTGTAAGAGCTACATTGTGGTAGACAAAATGTCCTTTTACAAAATGCAACTTGTTACTTATAGTATTTTTCAGTTACAATACCACGAGTCAATTCCATGGGTGAATGAATACCATGGGTGGATGTCCCAATACCACGAGTCAATTCCATGGGTGAATGAATACCTTGGGTGGATGTCACAATACCATGGGTGGATGTCACAATACCATGGGTCAATTCCATGGGTGAATGAATACCATGGGTGGATGTCACAATACCATGGGTGAATGAATACCATGGGTGGATGTCACTTACAATACCATGGGTGGATAAATACCATGAGTGGATGCCACTTACAATACCATGGGTAAATTCCATGGGTGGATGAATAACATGGGTGGATGAATACCATGGGTTGATGCCATTTTCCATTCGGATCATTCCTTCCTCCTTAAGAAGCAATGGTCCCCATTGCGTGAAGTTCCCTCCTACAAAGCCTTTGTTGAATATGAAGAGCCACTGAAGAGAAGGGTTTTATGTGGTTAACCCATAACCATGATGAACGAAGATCTGATGATAGAGATACTTTGTAATGCTTGTGATCAACTGTTTTATTGATAGTGTGCGGCCTAGAAAATGGACTTCGATGAAGTGTGGGTTTGTGGATGACCCATAACCATGACAAACGAAGATCCAAAGATAGAGATACCCTGTAATTCTTGTGACCAATTGTAATACTAACAGTGTGCGGCCTAGCAAATGGACTTCGATGACAAGGATTTTGTGCAGTTGACCCATAACCATGATGTTGGTTGTTAATGAAGTAGCAGGTGCCTACATAGCCTGGGGTAGGAGGGCACATCTCCAAATAACCCAAGCTGAATGTTGCTATGTTGAAACTAATGAATGTGAAGCAAGTGCCTACTAAAATGGGGTGGGAGGGCATGTCTCCAACAGGAACCCGCTCCGAATGTTGCTCCAGAATTAAAATGGACATAACTCAGTCAATATAAATCAGAATATTTATTATAACCTATTTTTGGAAGCAGAAGGACCATTTTGCATCTTCCCATGTGTTGGAAATCCTTATCTGGACACCTTAGAATCTCTGATTCGCGCTGCAATTTTTCTGCCGTCACAAAAGTTCTGAAAAAAATAGTTGATTTTAAATCAGCGATATCTCCCACATCCGAACTCCGATTCGACCCTTTTTTTTTTGAAATTGGGTTATTTTTCAAGAGGAGCTTAGATATACAATTAAATTTCTAAAATTCTATAGAAAAGCTTCAAAAAATGATAGGATTGTCACCGTCCACCAGTTGTTGTCAGAAAATTTTTTCTACAACATAGTTGATTTTAAATCAGCGATATCTCCCTCATCCAGACTCCGATTCGACCGATTTGTTTTTGAATTCTGGTATTTTTTCACAAGGTATCCAGATATATTATTTGTTTTTGTAAATATTGTACCAAATGTTTCATATTTGATCTGCAAACTCGTCATCCAAAAAAAAATCCTGCAAAAAAATGAAAAAAGAAAAATTCTCCTGCTTGGCCCAAGAAAGTGCTCTGTTGAGGTCGCAGCGTGTGCCTGAAGTTTGTTGAATATTGCTGCAAAAATTTGAAACTAAAATATGCATGAAACCCTCATTCCCATGGAATCGTAACTTGCTCTGATACCACTGATCCAGATCTAAGGGGGAGGCCCTCAAGATCTAAAAGATTGAAATGGATCTTGGGGGGGAGGCCCCTAAGATCTGAAAAAAATTGAAATTGCTAGAAGAAAAAGAGTAGAATGCCCAATAAACAAAACCACAAAGAATTTTTTTATTAAAATGGAGAATAATTGTAAGAGCTACATTGTGGCAGATAAACTGTCCTTTTACAAAATGCAACTTGTTACTTATAGTATTTTTCAGTTACAATACCATGGGTCAATTCCATGGGTGAATGAATACCATGGGTGGATGTCACGATACCATGGGTCAATTCCATGGGTGAATGAATACCATGGGTGGATGTCACTTACAATACCATGGGTGGATAAACACCATGAGTGGATGCCACTTACAATACCATGGGTAAATCCCATGGGTGGATGAATAACATGGGTGGATGAATACCATGGGTTGATGAGATTTTCCATTCGGATCAAACAAGCTTGCGAACATGCACCTCGACCTGTTCTTCCTCGGGAATGACCAACTCTGGGACCATTCGACATGCCTCCTCCACGAATTGAAATATGCGTTTGTTGCGATCGGTTACCTCAATCACGTCAGCGATGGAAGAATCTCACTATAGGGCAGCTGCACATTATTGATTTGTTGTTCACTGATTACCTGCACAACGCAGTGTTCGTGGTTCCTTAGCTTTGCGATCACTCCATCCTGTAGTAGGTGGAGTGCCTCACTAAAGAGTGCTGCCAAGTTCAACCCCACTCCCTTGAGGGCACTGACAGTGGGCTTGTCAGCTTCATTTTTTGTGGTTAGTGCTCCATCCGACAGCACTATCGCACGGGAGACCTTTGCACGTAGCATCTCGGCAGCGTCTGAAGTACCGATAGTGAGGTTGGTGGACATTGTGCCAGTCTGTGATGCGCAAGTCTGTAGCTCCTGCAGACCCGTTTGGATGGCCCCCAATAGTAGCTGCTGCTGCTGCTTGAACTGTTGTAGTGCCTTTGTAGTGACATCCCGCACCATGTCTCCAATGTCATGCAAATCTCCTTCTGTGAGGGTGATTGGGTCCAGTGACGCCTTACTGGCCTTGGATTTCTTCCTCAACCCCAATTTTTCTTGTTCCCTTGGACGCTTGATGCGGTTCGACATCGTCTGTGGGTTCGCTCCATGCTGCTCTGTTTTCTCGTCCGTTTCTTCCTCTGTTTCGGGTGAAGGCGACCTCGCACCTTTGTCAGAGCCATGCTCTGTTTTGCCTGTCTGCTTTTCCGTCTGTTGGGTGGAATCATGCTCAACCTGGGCCTTGTCAGTGACTTCCTTATTCCTTTTCTCGGCCAGTTGCACCATCTTGATCTTGGCCTCCTCCTTTTTGCATTGCGTGGCAGACTTGCTCGACCCTACTGCCAAGTCTAAGGTAGTGTGCCACTCTGCCGGCCAATGATCAAGAACTACATCAATCACGTCATCCATTGCTAAGTAAGGAAAGTCATACCATGTCTACTTAGGGTCCTTCCGTGCCCTGATCGGTATGCGGTGAAAGTCTACCTTGAACTATGCGTACTCCTACAGTTTGGTAAACACAGTCGGCGACAATAGCGGTTTGCAATTGATAGCCATGCGGATGTTCATTTCCATCAAGATCTAGAAGATCTTGCTATCCTTGATGCGCTAAGCATCCTTGGTCACCCATAGCGAATCATACTTTGCTACTTCTGGCAGGTCTGGCATGACCAAGGGGAATTGACTATCTTCCGGTAGCTCCCAGTCTACCAGCACAATAGACAACAAGAGCCACGCATAGTGGAAGGTCTTGCTGAGCTCCTGTGCCTTGCAGCAGTTTGCAAGGAACTCACCGCAGAGATAATGCGCCCAATTAAACTGGACTCCTTCGACGCATTGGGCTACAAGAGCAATGACTGGTGCTAACACTTCATCTGCGTGACACTTCCTCATAACCTTTCCTGCCAAAATCTACATGGCCACCTTGACCGCAGGGTCGCAGATACTTGAGATGGTATAGCCTCGCGGCTTCTTCACGAGCTTGAATTTCTCCTTCATGGCCTCTACGAGGGCCTACTCGCCACCTTTTCCGCCAAACATCATGGTTGGATTTTCCCCTGTGTAGGGCAGCCGCGTGATCCTATGGATCAATCTGTCAATGATGGGTATTGGCTCCTCCAGCCACAGACACCCATCATGCACCAAGCATAGCAGCTTCTTGATGACCAGTACTGTAATGGGGGTGCGATTGTAGTGTGACACCCATAGCAGGTTGAGCAGTTCTGCCTTGTCTACTCCCCTGAGCCACTTCTGCGGTTCTAATGCTGTCATCTCGGTGGTTGTGTCAACAACATGGCGCACAAGCTATTCTTTTGCCAAGTGCAGGAACTTCTCATGGTCAACTAAGTCCCAATCTTCTAGTTTCAACAGAGGAACCCGCTCCAAGCACGATACTTCAAAGACAATCTTGTCCGGCAGTAGAGGGGTGTGCAAGGCAACCTTGCTCTTGTTAATGTCCTTTGGCACCTTAGTCTTTCCCTTGTGCGAAGGGACATACTCAGGAAGCTTAGTGATAGGGTCAGAACCCTCGACTTCAACTTCTTCCACTTCTACCCCTAAGTCCTCATCATCCATCGGGATGTCCTCAATTTCTTCCTCCTCCCGCTCGAGGTTAATGGTTTTTCCCGTTTCTTATGCAGTGGGCTTGTCCTTCTGTGGGTTTTGTCTAAGCAACATGTGCACTGGTATCGCAGCCTATTTTCCCTTCTTATCCTTTGCACTCTCCTTGGTTGGGGTCGGCTTTGGTCTAGGTGTTTGTGGTGATTTGGGAACTTTAACTAATACCTCTGCAACCTTTGGAGTAGCTCCCTTTGCCTCCGACACAACCCCCTCGGTTGTCACTACTTCAATGCTCATAGATTCTCCGGGCATCGACATGATGCTATGCAACAAATCCTGTGTATCCTTTAGCAATGTCTCAAATAACAAACTTGCTAGAAAACCTTCAAAGTTTTCACGGTTTATGTGCGCCTGAGAGCTTAACAACTCAATTCTAAAAATGCTAAGTGTTTTTCGCTGGGCAGCCACCTATAATTTATAGGCACTTTCAAGTTCAAATCCGACTGTTCCCCCCACATTCGGTTCATTAATGTCGAATTGGCGACATATTTTCAAGGATCTTACCCATAACATTTGTCTTAAATGCTGGCTGCCCACTCCATTTGGCTGCATTCTTACCATCAAATCATGAACAATGACTTTCTGGTTGACCTGCGTGATTTCTCCCTGGGTAGCATAGCTCTCTTCGCGTTGTCGCGAACCCTGTGATATTTCCTCGTCCCGCACAATCCTCCAATCGCACATTTCCCCAACCTGGGCAGTGTTGTTTATAGTCCTATGCCTCCTTTCAGCTGCCTGGAGCGCTAAGACTATGCTACCTTCATATAGTCATCTAGCCAGATCACTAGTGTATGGCTTCAATCAACTGCCATTCACCTTTCCTGGGAAGGGATCTCCATTCAATTTAACCAACTGAACTGCTCTGCCGTCAGTAATATCCTTAATGACATAGGGCCCTAACCAATGCATTCTGAATTTCCCTAGAAATTTATAAAACTTGCTATCATATAACAAAACCAGATCATTTACCTTAAATGTGCGCAGCTTAATGTGCTGATCATGCCATGCTTTTTTGCGCTGCTTTTGGACCTGTTGGTGAAATCCAGCTAGAAATCTCTCTTCCTCAAGCTCAGCAAGCTGCACGAGCCTCTCTTCCAGGGCTCTATGATCTGTCATACCCATGAGTGCCGCTATGCGCAGACTAGGCACAATGTATTCCATGGGCATCATTGCTTCAACACCATATACAAGCCTAAAGGGTGTCTGTCCAGTCAACTTTTTGCATGTCGTCCGATAGGCCCATAGTACTGTGGGTATGCATAGGTCCCAATCACTTCGCTGAGTGTTGCAAACCTTGGTCAGTGCATTCTCCAACACCTTATTGAATGCTTCCACCATCCCATTAGCCTGTGGGTGATAAGGCATGCTTTTCTGGTGATATACCTAAAATTCCTCCATCAATGCGCTGATCGTTTCGTTCAGAAAGTGCGTACCACGATCACTCATCAAAATCTTTGGACACCCAAATCGTGTCAGTACATACTCAAAGAGGAACTTCGCAGCAATCGCACCTGTGCAATCCTTCACAGGCTGTGCCTCCACCCATCGAGTCAAATACTTAGTCACGGTGATAATGTACCGTGCTCCCATTTTCTTTCCTTGGGTTGAATGGGTCCCACAAAATCTATCGCCCATTTCTCAAAAGGTTGTAATGTCATCTGTGGGTTTAGAGGTAGCTCATCTCTCCGTGATGGCCTGCCAGTCCTTTGACACACATCACATGCCTTGCAGTAAGCTTTTGAATCCTGATGGAGGGTTGGCCACCACAACCTTGCGCGTAGAATTTTCTATGCGGTTTCTCTTCCTACATAATTCCCTCCCATGGCACCCCCATGAGCATCTGCAAGGATACTGCTCCTTTCAAACTCCGGTATATATCGTCGTAATACTTCATCAGATCCCATTTTGTACAGATGTTTGGCAATGACAGAAAAGCCTGCCACGCGCACCACTAACTCCTTTTTCTGCTGGACAGTGTAACCTTCTGGGGTAATTCTTGTTGTTAGGAAGTGTATGATGTCTTCAAAGTGACCATCTGTGATGTGCACTGCAAATAGCTGCACGTCAAGCAATCCCTCCTCCAAATTAGTGGGCTCTTCCCCTGTTTTGATGCGCGACAGATGGTCTGGTCCCGTGTTCAGTCGTCCAGGCTTCACAATAACCTCAAAATCATACTCCTGGAACAATAACAACCACCTACAGATTCTCCCCCCCAACACAGGCTTATTGACCAGGTATTTCAACGTAGAATGATCCGTATACATCTTAAAATGTCCACCCAACAAATAGTGTCTAAACTTCTGGAGCGTGTATACCATGGCTAACCCTTCGCGCTCAGTGGTGGAATAGTTCTTCTCAGCCTTGGATAACCTCCTGCTTGTGAATGCTATAGGATGGTCCAATTCTCCTTCGCTAGCCTGTGTCAATACTGCTCCCAATGCTATACATGATGCATCTACATGTACGTGAAACTCCTTCTTCCAATCCGGGAAGACTAAAATCGACGCAGTGACCATTTTTCCTTTCAATACATCCAAGCTCTTTTGATAGTCCTCGTTCCAACAGAATGTGACATCCTTTTTCAACAACTTCTCCATAGGTGCGGTGATCTAGGCATAGCCCTTGATAAACTTCTTGTAATACCCAGTATGTCCTAAGGTTTCGTGCCACTGTTTTACACTCTTCGGCTCCTCCAAGTTAAGTCTCATTGTGATCTTCATGAGATCTACCATCATTCCCCATCTACAAACCACATGACCCAGCAGAGTCCCAAAAGGAACACAAAACATACATTTGTTTAGATTGAGCATAATCTGGTACCTTTGACAAGTATCTAGCATGACGCGTAAACTTTCCACATGGTGTTTTACCAACCCAAACACAGTCCAGTCATCAAAGTACACCTCCAGAAACTTATGAATGAATTATTTGAATGCAGCAATGACTATGCGCGAAAAAATCGCAGGTGCATTCTTCAATCCGAAAGGCATTACAGTGTACTAAAAACATCCCCACTCAGTCACGAAGGTCGTCTTGCTTCTATCTTCAGGCACGATTTTGATCTGATGGTACCTAGAGAACCCATCAGTGAAGGAGTACGCTTCCTGGCCACCTACATTATCCAATACCTCATTAGTGAATGGAGTCGGGAAAGGATCACGTACGCATGCATCTTTCAACTTCCTGAGATATACGCATATCCTTATTTCATCTTTCTACTTCTTTTCCTGTACCACCATTGGGCTCACCCAATCAGATTCTTCTACGGGCTTAATGATGCTTGTCGTGAGCATTTTATCTAGCTCTAAGCGGACCTTCTCCTTATACTTCGGATTGAGATGGTAAGGTCTTTTCTTAACTGGCTCCACGTCGGGTTTTAATGTGATCTTCATAATGCTCAGGTCTCCTATTATCCCTTTTAACTCCGTAAACTTGGTAGGGAATAGATCCTGATATTCGCGGAGTAATTCGATGGCCTTATCTATTGTCGTGTCATCCCAGTAATCTCCAATGTTCACGAATTTTGGCTCCGCGTCTATACCAATATTTACCTATTTCGTTTTTAGTGGCGCGGTTATATCAGGATTCTCAATCTGCGGTCCCTCGACCTCACGGTGACCCTTGGTTTCAGGGATATTAATCTTTCGTGGATCCTCGTATTCTTCTTCAGCAGTCACGTTATAGCATTCCAGCACGTGGCTCAACTGAGTAGTCTAATCGGGTTGAATCAGATCCAAAGGATCCTGTGGTATCCTAAAGATTGCTGCTTTAATTGCTTGTAGCGCTTCGTCAATACAGTCAAAACCGTCTTCGAAGCTGAAGGTCATTATTAATCCTTCACGCAGAATATCCCATTCACTTGTGTCGTGGTAGAGCTCTATCGCCAAGTACCAGTTCATCGGGATGACATCCAAGGTATGATAGAACGAGTGCACCCATTCAGGTTGGGGTTTCGCTCCATAAGCCTAACCCATTTGGCCAAGTGTGTGCGTAGATCATCCTTTCCATCATATTTGTCCATCATTTGTTCCTTCAGCTTCCCAAAGCGTGTTCTCATCATCCTCCTACACTCATGCCAATCATCAAAACTACCCTTGTGCGTACCCCACCATCTTACGGGCGTAGTGCGCAGTGCCCAGTCCAAAGCCTGGAAGCGCTGCTTCTCTGGTACTTCCCTCTCAAATGCATCCAAAAATACATCTACATCATTCAAGCCATCATAAGTGGGCAGATTTCTTACCTCTGACGATACACAATGCAGTGACCGGGTCATCATGTTACAGCTTAGTGTGGTTACTTCATGTAGCCAATTTTGCCAGCACTCTAATTCTTCATCAGAGTCTGAGGTGCAGGAACTCTTGCGATCCCATGTAATTCATCCATCCACTATTGGATTCACCCAATCTTGGTCTCACGCTATTATCTTATATATGCAGTCCAAATCGTCATTTCTTTCGTAATCGCGGACTGGTTCAGTATAGCGAGATCCTTCAGCAGGATCTAGGGGTACTATTACACGAAGCGATTTCTTTTCAAATATCATCTTTCGCTTCTTTAGGTTGATTACCCCATTCATGTCAGTAGCCCAATCAATGCCAAGGAGCGCAGGGTAGGGGTTGTTGTCATCCACAATTTCTATCACTTCGAAGTCAGCCAATGCGCTCACGCCTTTAATGTCTATAGTTACTCCTTGCAACCGTCCCATGGGGATGATCTTCTGCTGGTTTGCCATCGTTAACTGAATCGGAGACCATTGCAGCGTGGGTCTTCCCATCTGCTCCCAAGTTTGCTTTAGTAAAACGTTCATGTCTGATCCTAGATCCAAAATAACCCGATCCATTTCATATTCTCCTATCTGTGCGGTCAGTCTCATCTCTCATCTCGTCCTTGATTTATGCTTACCAATCTTCCATACAACGTGTGGTTCACCAGGAGTGTTTCTGACGCATCTATTTATAAGCTCTTGTAACCCCCTCACAGCCTTGCTATCATGCATCAGCGTCATGCAGGTCTCTGGAAAAGTCACAAGAATAGAAGGGTCCATTTCTTGATTAGGCTTATCTCTGCTCCCTGAGGTAGAGGCCTCAGCGAAGCTCTTCTTTGCTTCCATGAACATTTCGCGTGCATGCTCTAAATCAAATTCAGCCTCCTTCGTCGGAGCTTTGTGAACCCATGCACTGTCTTCGGGTTGTTTCCCCTTATCATCACCCGTTGCAATTCCACTTTGGAGCACTATATTCACATTCGGATCCTCCTCGCGAGGCTCAACCCTCATCATCTGCAGGTTCTAAGTTGGTTGAGGTGGTAGCACCCCTTTGTCGCGTATCCTCGCTATCAGCGTAGAACAACCTTCTCTCATGATCAAACTGAGTACAATATTTTCACGATGGACGCATTGGGTTAGTGCATTCATGGGCATAGTGTCCTAGTCCTCCACAATTGTAACAGATTAGCTATCCCCGACCTTTGCCAGGTCCTCCTTCGCCTCGGCCTCATCCACGACCCTGAAAACCTGTTCGCACCATCCCAACACTCTGGTCAGGAGGCTGTGTTTCTTCCTAGACTCTATAGGCAGGTGTTCTATCCATCATCAATTCGTAACTTCGGTAGTTGCACTCATCATGCCCTACCAACTTGCAGAAGTTGCAAAACAGTTGTTGCAGTGTTTTTACAAACTTCTGCAGCAAATGATAGTTATCAATTGTATGTTTCCCTGCTACCTGACATATAGCACACCAGAACATAGGCCCCGTGCTCGGTCCTGCTTGGGCTTCCAGCCTCAAAGGCATCGGTCCTCCTCCTGCAATATAGTTCGCAAAGACCGGGCAGTGGTATTTGTCATGCCCCTGACCTTTACATTTCAGGCACCATATCTCTTTGCGCACCTCCAGTCAAACTGTTCTGTCCTGCTTCAAACTTTGCATTTCGAGGAAAAGATTTTGCAACTACACATGGATCTGCTGAACCCCCAGATTCAGATCTTGCATCGGTGTTTCGTGTAATCTTATTGTAACCTCCAAGGCCTCTGCCCGAGTTGTAATATTCTGTTGTGACAGTGCAACCCTTAGGTGTGGTAGGAGCGAAGCCACGAACCACTCGTGGTGCTGTCCATCTGTTAAGTTCATATTAGCTTTGCGGATTTTACACTTCAATCTCTAATCCAATTCCCAAGGTGTCTCACCTGGTTTCATCGCGATTTCCTTGAACCCCACAATCGATTGTGCCTCAGATTTAGGCCTACTGAACTCTTTATTCAGCGTGGTCTAGATCTCTGCCAACCCAACGTTTGGGTTATCATTAGAGTACTTGATGTACCAAGTTAGCACGCGATCCTGCAAAGCACTAACCAATGTTGCCTTCTTCATGTGATCATCTGTGATGCCCTGAGCTTCCCATACAACTTTCACAATGAACCAAAATTGGTCCAGGTGCTCATTTCCCAAGCCCTTAAACAAAGGTAGCTTTACTGAATTCGCCATGTTGAACTGCGGTGGAGGTGGTGGTGGTATGGGTGAAGTCGTAGGTGACGGTGGTGAAGTTGGAGGCAGTGTGGGTGGAGGTGGAAATCGCGGGAATCCCTGTTTTATGAGCTGAAATGCACTTCGTGGAGAAGTCTGCACTACTCCCTCTTCATCACCCAACGACAGTGAAATCAGTGGCTATATTCAAGACCCTTTCTTCCTTCATTTCTATAAGTCTTCCGCTTCACGTAGCTCCGAACATCAAGGTAGCTGCATAACCCGTTTTTCGCACAATAACATCTTAATCCAGGTATTTAAAGACTTCAAGTACTTACCTCGCAGACCTTTGAAAAAGCGCCGCTCCGCCTCACTGTAACTAACTAAGGTATCGACCGCGAATTCAGTCACAAATCCTCCTATGATGTGATCGAGCCAATGATCGACAACACGGGCGATCTTATCCTCAAAGGCTTCCAGTCTCTATACTAACTCTGGGGTCCAGACAATAGGACCGTCAAGTCTCCACCTTCCTTGGCTATCCGCTAGCTTCGCGATCCACTCATATAACTCAACTGGAAAGGAACATAAAAAGATCTCATGGATTTCTATATATAGGTACCTGTCTAGCCACTGTTCCTTTGTCAGTAGCAGATTTCTGTTCTCCTGTGCCATGAATTCGTGGATCTTCCTATCCAACCAGTCTTTGACCTCTTTCTTAGTTGGATTCCAATGATACGACATCACACATCTCTTATGCAGATTTTGGTCCCGACAACGGAATCATTTGTTCGCTTTGCGGGGCTTGACCCAGGTTCAACGTTAATTAACCAAACAAATCCATACACTACTGGCCCTTTCAGCATCAGCCCGCGGAGTGCGGATGGAAGTCTCACCCGAAGCAGTATGGGGGGATGCTTGAACCAAGTTTCCGCACCCTGATATGGTCGTGATGTTGGTTTATACCCTCTATTCCTACTTTCGCGCAGGTCACTAAGCTTTAGGGATCTGTTAGTCTACCCTTTATTCTGCCCTTGTGTACCTTCGCGAAGGTGGATGATTGACCTTCACGCAGCCTTAAACCGCGATCCAGGTACTTCCGCGCTGCTATGACAATGTATTATATAGGTTCCCCAGTTATCTTAATTGTTTTACTTATCTTACTAATAAACGACAGTTAGTGCCACGTAAACTGATATTCTTACTTGTGTTTAATTAACCAATACAGTCACATAGATTCGCGCATCACAGGAACATCGTAAATTAAACCCAAAATGAAATATAGCTAGATGTATTAACAAGAAATAAATACACAGAATTTCAAAATACTCCTCTTTATTAATATCTTCAGATTAATATAGACTCTATCTGCCTTACGCACACAACTGCAGGGGTCCGTGGACTTAGCTGCAGACTTCCACTCTAGGCCTTTGTGCACTTAGTTACAGAGCCTCTACCTATGCTAAGACCTGAGAACACTTAGACTCCTATGCTTAACTCTTTACTTCATTCTTCACTACTTTCGTAAGACTACTTGGTGCTTACTTACTTAGCTCCTTTTTATACAATCCCATGGTCCGCTTACTTACTTAGCTCCTTTTTATACAATCCCTTACACTTTAGAAAATAATGGCGGACAACCCTTTATGACTCTTGACACCTTCGTGCTCTGCGACCAAAAAATGCAGAGGCTTTACAACTTTATTACAAAATTGTCCCAGAACATGGGATTTTAGCCCCAAAACTTTCCTTGGGGGAACCCATTCCCAACAGTAATCTTGGAGCAACAATAAAACTTAGGATTAACTCCTAATTCATGAAAAATACATTCTTTTGAGACTGCAGCTCATTCACTAAGTAAAAAAAACAAGGTTTACAGAGATTTTCACTTCACGCGGAATACCACACAGTAAAACACTGTAACTGTTGTTTTCACGTGCCCACTAAAATTTGCTCCACCATTTTCTCCTTGGAGACCCTCGCTCTCTTTCTCTCTTACAGTATTACATGCAATTACAAGCTAAAAACAAGCTATCATGGTTATGATTTTCTTTTGTGAAATTTACACTTCGTTTGTTACTAATGCCATATTACTTATTTCTACATTCATTTGCATAATGACCATACTTCTTACAGTAATGACATTGAACTTGAGATTTATCATACCTCTGACCTTATGGTTGATTTTGGCTTGGGCCTTGACTTGGATTTTGATTTTTGCCCCTTCCACTTGAGATTGAAGGGCTGCTTCTTACACCTCTGTGTGGCCTCTTCCTCTAGCATATGATCTTCCTCTGCCTCGACCTTGACCAAATGATACTTGTGTCTTGAAGGCATGCTCCAATGAGGAGCCTGTTTCTCTATTCAATCTATGTTCATGAGAAACCAATGATGCATTAAGCTCATCCACTAGGACCTGTGAGAGATCCTTTGTCTCTTCTATGGCCACAACAATGGCATCAAACCTTGCTGGTAGACTTCTCAAAACTTTTTCAACTATTCTTCTTTCCTCAAGTGCCTCACCATGAGACCTGATTTGAGTAACCAACCCACTTACATGTGTAAAAAGCGAGTCTACATTATCAGACTCTTTCATACAAAGTGTTTCAAAGTCTCTTCTCAACATTTGCATCTTTGTTGTCTTGACTTTTGCCATGCTTTGGTAGGCTGTCTGGAGGGTGTCCACTGCTTCCTTGGACTTCGCTGCTACTACAAACCTTGGGAAAATAATTTCATGAATTGCTTGGAAAATATAGAACAGGGCTTCTGAATCCTTCTTCCTGTTGTCCCTTAACAAATATCTTTCTGCTTGAGATAAGGCATTGTATGCTGCTGCATCTACTAGTTCTTGAAAACCATTCTCCACCAAATCCCAAATGTCTTGAGAAGAAAACATGTCCTTCATTGTAATAGCCCAATAATCATTATTTTTTCCATTAAAATGAGGTATTTAAGGATTAGTCAAGCTTGTGCTTGATGTTGCCATTTCTGAGAAAAAAAAATTCTACCTGCTGGTAAGTATGTTGAAAACAATTTGCTCTCAAAACAATTTTAATTGCTAGTAAAAACACTTGTTTTTACACTAACAGAGTTTAACCCACTCTGATACCATGTTAAAAAGAAAATTAAACAGAATTTACACGGAGAGGCAGAGGAGTGACTTTCGCGAAGCTATTTTCACGCAACTCTATGACTCTTCGCGAAGCTGATTTCGCGCAGCTCTATGACTCTTCACAAAGCTGATTTCGCGCAACTCGATTTACGCACAGCTATACATAGACTTAAAAAAAGAACTAGTATTCACTCATGACAAAAAGACAGTAAAACAGAGTAAGCTTGGAGCAACAATAAAACTTAGGATTAAATTCTAATTCATGAAAAATACATTCATATGAGACTGCGGCTCATTCACCAAGTAAAAACAAGGTTTACAGAGATTTTCACTTCACACGGAATAACACACAGTAAAACACAGTAACTGTTGTTTTCACGCGCCCACCAAAATTTTCTCCACCATTTTCTCCTTAGAGATCCTCACTCTCTTTCTCTCTTCTCTCTTACATTCTTACATGCAAAAATGACTTTTTTTACCTGCTTCTTTATCTCAACATACAATTTTACATTAGTGCATGATAGAGCAAATAATTAATATGTTGTTGTTGTTGAGTGTGATTAGAATCGTGTAGGTGTTTTTGGAGTGTGGGTTATAGTTGCGGAATGAATGCTTGCCCATATCTATTTACCAAAATACATTAAATGCCTTAAATTATTTGTTGTGTTTCAGAATGGTTCACGTGGTACTTCTGTTCTGGCTTCAGTCCTTCCATCTTCAAACAGAGATGCAACCTGCAAAAATACTTCTGACAAGTATGGATGCTGTCAGGGTGTTTAACGCGGCGGTTGGGATTAATATCTCCAACACTCCCCTTAATCACAATTTATGCCATTGAATATTCCCAAATAGTTTCTGAGAGAAACAAAACTTTCACGTGTCAATGGCTTTGTGAAGATATCAACAAATTGATCCAGTGACCTGCAGTGATGCAACACAATTTCATCATTGTTAATCAACTCTCTAATAAAATGGTATTTAGCATCAATATGCTTGGTCCTCTTGTGAAAGACAGATTTCTATGACAATGCAATTGCTGAGATGTTGTCGCAGAAAATGGTTGTCGTTCCCTCTTAGTCGTGACGAAGATCCCTCGACATCCTTCTCATCCAAACTCGCTGACACACTGCTGCTTTTGCTGCGACATATTAAGCTTTTGTTGTTGATGTGACACTATTAGCTGCTTCTTAGAGGCCCATGAAATGGCTCCGGAACTGAAAAGAAAAACATATCCTGATGTGCTCTTTTTGTCATTGACACTTCTAGCCCAAACACTGTAAGTGTAGCCAACTAGCCTAAAATCACTTGTTGCTGTGTACAAAACGCCATACTATTTTGTCCCATTGACATACCTTAAAATTCTTTTCGTTGCTTGCTAATGTGTCTCCTTGGGTGTCTCCATAAACCTCGACACCAAACTTACTGCATACACTATATCTGGCATAGTGGTAGTCAAATACATCAAGCTTCCTATCATACTTTTTTATAATGTCAGATTGACATTATTGCTGCAATCTTCTTTGCTCAACTTCAACCCCATGACAGTTGGAGTTGGTGCGGACTTGTTGTTTTGCATTTTAAACCTCTCCAAAATGTCTGCCACATACTTTGCTTGAGAGATAAAAATGCCATTTTTTGTTTGCTTCACTTCTATGCCCAAAAAATATCTTAACAATCCCAAGTCAGTCATTTCAAATTCATTCTTCATGACTTGTTTGAAATCAGCGATGAGGAAATCATCACTACTTGTAAAAATCAAATCATCTACATATAAGACGACAATGAGAATCTTACCTTTTCTCTCTTTGATGTAGAGAGTGGGTTCACCGTCACATTTTTCGAAACCATTGTCCAACAAGTGGGCATCTATCTTGCTGTACCATGCACACGGTGCTTGCTTCAACCCATAAAGATCTTTCCTCAATCGACACACTTTGCCTTCTGCCTCATAACCAGGTGGTTGCGCAACATACACTTCCTCTTTTAGCACTCCATTCAAGAACATTGATTTTACGTCCATTTGATACACTCTCCATTTATGCTGTGCGGAAATCGCCACAACTGCACGCACTGTCTCCATCCTCATGATTGGCGCGAACGTCTTTGTGTAATCTCTCCCATGCTGCTGCTTGTATCCTTTGACACTTGGCCTTGCTTTGTGCCTTTCAATCTTTCCCTTAATTTTACTTTTGGTCTTGTAGACCCACTTCGCTCTAATGACATGTTTTCCTTTCAGAAGGTTCACTAACTCCCATGTGTCATTCATTTCTATTGCTTCTATTTATTCCTCCATTGCTGCAACCCATTTTTATTCTTTGAATGCATCCTCAAAATGGATTGGGTCATATACATGACAAAATAAGGCAAATAAGGAATTCAGACCAGCGCTATTATCAACCTCTTCTTGCTCATAAATTTCATTTAAATTTATGAATTTTTGTCTTCTTGTGCTTGCTGAAGATGGGCTTGACATGTCACTTGGTGTTGCGCTCTGTGGTGTGCTTGGAGAAGCACTTGCTTGGCTGTGCGAAGCTGTCCTATTATTTGTTGATGGTGTTTCTTGCTACCTGCTTTATTGCGCTTGAATAGGAGTAGAGGGAGTCACTGTTGAGGAATTACTTGCTGCTATTAATTCCTATTTTTCCTCATGTGGTATGCATGCTTTGACATTGACTGTGTTTTCTAAACTTCCATCCCATGCTTCCTCTTCTATAAACTGCACATCTCTGTTGATTATGACCTTCTTGGTTAATGGATTGTAGAGTTTGTAAGCCTTGGATTCATCATTGTATCCAAAAAATATACATTTCTCTCCCTTGCTGTCAAACTTCTTCCTCAACTCATCCGGGACATGTGTATATGCCATACATCCAAAAACTCTCATGTGAGTGACACTATGCTTTCTTCCATTCCATGCCTCTTTAGGAACTATGTTCTGGATGCTTTTGGTTGGACATCTATTTAAGATATATGCTACACAAGTGACAACTTCAACTCAATAATCATTTGGCAAATGCTTTGCCTTCATCATACTCCTTGCCATTTCCATAACGGTCTTATTCTTCCTTTCCGTTATACCATTTTGCTAAGGTGTATACCTTGTTGTAAATTGCTTGTGAATTCCATGCTCCCTGTAAAATCGAAGGAAGTCATTTGAGATGTATTCTCCACCTCTGTCAGTCCTGAGGACTTTGATGTAGTGTCCACTTTGCTTCTCAACAAGAGCCTTGTATTGGCAAAAGCACTCAAACACTTCACTTTTCTGTTTTAGGAGATAGACCCATGTCTTCCTTGTGTAGTCATCTATGAAGGTCAATACATAGTGGCTGCCACCAATTGATGGTGTCTGCATTGGTCCACATAAATCTGAGTGGACAATCTCCAAAGGTTACTTTGCTCTTACTGACTTTCCTGTTGGAAATGTCTCTCTATGTTGCTTTCGCAAGACACATCCTTCACTTAGGTTCTCCGGTTTTTCTATGAGTGGTAGTCCCTTCACCATGCCTTTCCTATGCAACAAATTCAAACCTTCAAAGATGAGATGACCAAATCTCAAATGCCATAACTAGTTTTCATCTTTTACCTCTGTTTGAAAGTTTACTTGTGTGACAGCTCCCTCTTTTCTTCCATTCTCTTTTGAGTTCATTGAGAGTTGTGCTTGTGCACCTTCTTTCTACAAATCTGATTTTAATTTTAGGGGAAGCATTCTATTGTTTGTCATCCGAACCTTTGAAATCAGTTGTCTACTTGGAGGCCTATCCAAAATTGTGCACACATCATTTTTGAAGAAGACATTGTAGCCCTTTTGCATGAGTTGTCCAATGCTTATGAGGTTATGCTTCAGACCAGGGACAAAGTAAACATTTGAGATGTACTTCTTCTCCCCCTTCTTTGTTAGGATATTAACTCTACCTTTTTCCATGACAGAGACTTTTCTATCAGTCCCTAATGTCACTTCATATTTCACACTTTCATCTAGGTTGGAAAACATTTCTATGTTTCCTAACATGTGGTTGCCACACCTTGAATCTAGATACCATATATCACTCTAGTTTTCTTGTGCTACATTACAAGCTAAAAACATGCTATCATGGTTCTGAATTTCTTTTGTGAATTTTACACTTTGTTTTTTACTAATGTCATATTTCTTATTTCTACATTCATTTGCATAATGACCATATTTCTTACAGTAATGACATTGAACTTGAGATTTATCATACCTCTGACCTTGTGGTTGATTTTGGCTTGGGCCTTGACTTGGATTTTGATTGCTGCCTCTTCCACTTGAGCTTGAAGGGCTACTTCTTCCACCTCTATGAGGGCTTCTTCCTTTTCCTCTAGCATATGATCTTCCTCTACCTCGACCTTGACCAAATGATACTTGTGTCTTGAAGGAATGATCAAATGAGGAGCTTGTTGCTCTATTTAGTCTATGTTCATGAGAAACCAGTGATGCATTAAGCTCGTACACTAAGAACTGTGAGAGATCCTTGTAGAAATTCTACAAATTCTCTACAAATCTCGCTCTGAGACCATATAGAAAATCTGACTGTAGATTAACTCGATAATGCAATATACCAAGGAAAACTACTATAATATACTTCTACTATCAAGCAATCTGTGGAATCTTAAAGATTGAGCAAGATCGAGCTGAACACATATAACCAGAAGAAGAAGAATCAATGCACATGAAACACAGAAAATACTCAGGGGAAAGCCTCAGCTAAAAAACCCCACTATTTGTATTATCATACAAGGTGGAAATAGATCAGAATTATACAAAGCCTTAGCTCTCACAGCTAGCCAGATCTTAGTACAATCCTCACAGATGTTCACAGGAAATCCAAGCTTCTCACAAGCCTTCGTCTCTGCCCTCCAAGCTCCTATTCCCTTGCGCAGTTTCTCTTGGGTGATCCTCCTATTACCAAGTGGAAAACTCTCAACCAAGTGGAACACTGATCTCTCACACTGATCTCACACCTTGTCAGAACTACGCAATCCTCAAAGAACCTTCTTCCTTCTGCATGCATGAGTTTCCTTTATAGGAGAAAACATGCAACTGATAGTACACTATCCTTGACATTTAGCTCAACTGGGTGTTTCTCAGAATAGACATGCATGAGTTTCTGATGAGTGAATCTTCAGTTATTTGGAGTACACTTGTTGAGTGCATGCATGCATCAACTGACTGATAACTCACAATTGGTTCCTCAAACAGTTTGGGACTAATTTAACTGGACTTAACTAAATAAACTGAGCTAACTAATTACAACTCAAACATAACTCAATCTTATCTCCTTAATTTAAGGGATAACTCTTGCATGACTTCATAAAGACTTCTAACTTGAATTTCTCCAACTAATTAATCCATAATGAATTAATTAATTATTTCTAAGCAGTTGGTGAGACTTAATTCGAATTTTAATTCACAATTTTAATTCAAGGAAAAATTAAAATTGGAATATTTTGGATTCTATTTTTATCATTTCTTGTTGTTATTTTCAACACTCCCTCTTAACAAGAAAGGAATTCAACTTGATCCCCATCGTGAACCTTTGGAATGTTATGCATGCAACACTTGTCTCTAGTGTTGTTGCTCCAGCAACTCTAGAAACAAACAAAAACATCCAACCTGAATCAAATGATGCATCTGTCATCAAAGTCTTTGACTGCTATTACCTCTGTCAACTGAAAAATTTGCGCTTCTGCTAACTCTGCCTTTCTGTACGATTGTCAATCCTTCTTTGCACTCTTCAGTATCTAACTGCTCTAGCCTTTGTCATTTTGATCTTTGACTGCATCAATCCCACTAATTCCTCCCGCTACTATGTACTTTGGGCTCCCGTAACAAGGTACGATCCATGAGATAAAACCTCTCAATGGACCTTGCCCAATTTTAGCCTTCTTGGGACTATCACTTCACATCTTCCCACCTCACACCTGGAGGTATGGCTGCATGTGATCCCTCTGCCCACTTCTCCAATTGTGGCTCCTCCACAATTGTCTGAGACTTCTCCTGGGACTACATGTTGAGTGGTAATTTACTCTCCCTCTCAACCACCAAGTCTCTAACATTTGCCTTGCTCCTCAAGGCTTTGCATGCATCTTGAACCTCAAGAGAATATAGGTTCTTAACTCGTGAACCAATTTGTTTCATTTGTCTCGTGGTGATGTGTCTAAGGAAAACATTTCCCTTACTAAAGACAACATTGTAGCCTTTGTCCTCTAATATCGCGACCGATACCAAGTTCTTCTTCAGTCCAGGCACATACTTCACATCTGTCAAGGTGATAGGAGCTCCATGCTCCCTCTGAAAAGAAAACGTGCCCACTCCTAAAACACTATACCATTCGTCGTCACCCATGTTTTTGCACATCTTGAGGTCTTTCTCCTCCAAGGCACTGAATAAACTTTTATCACTAGTCATGTGGAATGAGGCTCCACTGTCAAGATACCAGACAAAACCCATCATTGATGACACCATGCATGCGATGAGGGTAAAGTCCATTTCAAACTGAGAGGCTAATGCCTCACCTTTCGATCCTTCTGAGGATCCCTTCTTGGACTTCTTCGATGGGAAATTATTCACATAATGTCCCATCTCATGACAATTAAAGCATCTCACTTTAGACTTGTCACCTTTCTTCCCTCCATGAGAAGAATTCGATTTGGAATGGGAATCCTTCCCCTTCCCTTTCCTTGCCTTACTCGCTAAGGCCATATTTTCTTCATCATCATCCTTGGATGAAGAACCATCTCGAGTGCTCCTCCTAATCTCCTCCTGCATCAGATTCGACCATAGTTGTTCCCAATCCGACAATTTCTCCCTTCCATTCAGAGAGTCCTGGTAGCTATTCTAGCTCTTTGGAAGGCCAAGGAGAGCGAGGCTCACCATATCATCATCGGCAGTATTTATTCCCACATTGCTAAGCTCATCTCTGCAAGTGGTGAGCTTGTTCAGATATGTGGAAATAGTATCGCCGTTCTCCATATTGATTCTTCGAAGCTTATCCTTGAGTGCCAATTTCCTCTGGTCACTACTGTTCCGGTAGAAGTCCTTCAATGTCTTCCACATTGAATATGGAGTATCATTGCCATGGAGACTCGAGACAATATAGTCTTGAACTCCCTCAAGGATGACCCGTCTCGCCCTCACCACACACTTCTTCCACTTAGCCAACTCTTGTGCATTAGTTGAACTTGGCTTTGGGATTTCTTGATCAATGAAATCCTTCAAGCCATTGTCTTCTAATACAGCCTTCATGCGATCTTTCCATGCTATGTAATTTGAGCTACCTTCCAAGGCATACTCGAGTCTCAAGCCATAGAACGCCATTGGCCAACCTTGAAGTATGATAAGAATTTGATTCACACCTGCAACCCCGAACTTCAAACTTCAAATTCTCTTCTCCGTATATTGTTCACTGCTCCAATAAACTCAGCTTCGATACCATGTAGAAATTCTACAAATTCTCTACAAATCTCGCTCTGAGACCATATAGAAAATATGACTGTAGATTAACTTGATAATGCAATATAACAAAGCAAAATACTATAATCTACTTCTACTATCAAGAAATTTGCGGAAGCTTAAAGATTGAGCAAAATCGAGCTGAACTATAACCAGAAGAAGAAGAATCAATGCACATGAAACACAGAAAATACCCAAGGGAAAGCCTAAGCTAAAAAACCCCACTGTTTGTATTATCATACAAGGTGGAAATATATCAGAATTATACAAAGCCTTAGCTCTCACAACTAGCTAGCTCTCAGTACAATCCTCACAGATGCTCACAGGAAATCTAGGCTTCTCACAAGCCTTCCTCTCTGCCCTCCAAGCTCCTATTTCCTTGCGCAGTTTCTCTTGGGTGATCCTCTTGTTACCAAGTGGAAAACTCTCAACCAAGTGGAACACTGATCTCACACCCTGTCAGAACTGCACAATCCTCAAGGAACCTTCTTCCTTCTGCATGCATGAGTTTCCTTTATAGGAGAAAACATGCAACTGATAGTACATTGTCCTTGACATTTAGCTCAATTGGGTGTTTCTCATAATAGACATGAATGAGTTTCTAATGAGTGAATCTTCAGTTATCTGGAGTACACTTGTTGATTGCATGCATGCATCAACTGACTGATAACTCACAATTAGTTCCTCAAATAGTTTGGAACTAATTTAACTGGACTTAACTCAGTGAACCGAGCTAACTAATTACAACTCAAATATAACTCAATCCTATCTCCTTAATTAAGGGATAATCTCCTTAATTTAAGGGATAACTCTTGCATGACTTCAGAAAGACTTCTAACTTGAATTTCTCCAACTAATTAATCAATAATGAATTAATTAATTATTTCCAAGCAGCTAGTGAGACTAAATTCGAATTTTAATTCACAATTTTATTTCAAGGAAAAATTAAAATTGGAATATTCTAGATTCTATTTTTATCATTTCTTGTTGCTATTTTCAACAATCCTTTGTCTCTTCTATGGCCACAACAATGGCATCAAACCTTGCTGGCAGACTTCTCAAAAAAATTTCAACTATTCTTCGTTCCTCAAGTGTCTCACCATGAGACCTGATTTGAGTAACCAACCCACTTACATGTGTAAAAAACGAGTCTACATTCTCAGAATCTTTCATACAAAGTGTTTCAAAGTCTCTTCTCAACGTTTGCAGCTTTGCTCTCTTGACTTTTGCCATGCCTTGGTAGGCTGCCTGGAGGGTGTCCCATGCTTGCTTGGACTTCGTTGCTGCTGCAACCCTTGGGAAAATACTTTCATGAACTGCTTGGAAAAATATAGAACAGGGCTTTTGAATCCTTCTTCTTGTTGTCCCTTAACAAATCTCTTTCTGCTTGAGATAAGGCATTGTATGCTGCTGCATCTGCTGGTTCTTGAAAATCATTCTCCACCAAATCCCAAATGTCTTGAGAAGAAAACAGGGCCTTTATTGTAATAGCCTAATAATCATAATTTTTTCCATTAAACTGAGGTATCTGAGGATTAGTCAAGCTTGTGCTTGATGTTTCCATTTCTGAGGAAAAAATAATTTCTACTTGCTGGTAAATATGCTGAAAACAATTTGTCCTCAAAACAATTTTAATTGCTAGTAAAAACACTTGTTTCTACACTAACAAAGTTTAACCCGCTCTGATACCATGTTAAAAAAAAAATTAAATAGAATTTACGCAGAGAGGCAGAGGAGTGACTTTCATGAAGCTACTTTCGCGCAACTCTATGATTCTTCGCGAAGCTGATTTCACGCAACTCTATGACTCTTCGCGAAGGGGATTTTGCGCAGCTCGATTTATGCACAACTATACAAAGACTTAAAAAAAAACAGTCTTGACTCACGAAAAAAAGACACAGCAAAATAGAGTAAGCTTGGAGCAACATTAAAACTTAGGATTAACTTCTAATTCATGAAAAATATATTCTTATGAGACTGCGGCTCATTCACCAAGTAAAAAAACAAGGTTTACAAAGATTTTCATTTCACAGGGAATAACACACAGTAAAACACTGTAACTGTTGTTTTCATGCGCCCACCAAAATTTGCTCCACCATTTTCTCCTTAGAGATCCTCACTCTCTCTCTCTTACTCTCTTACATTCTTACATGGAAAAATGAATTTTTTTACTTGCTTCTTTATCTCAACATACAATTTTGCATTGATGCATGACAAAGAAAATAATTAATATGTTGTTGTTGTTGAGTGTGATCAAAATCATGCAGGTGTTTGTGGAGTGTGGGCTATAGTTGCAGAATGAATGATTGCCCATATCTATTTACCAAAATACATTAAATGCCTTAAATTATTTGTTGCGTTTCGGAATGGTTCATGCGGTACTTCTATTCTGGCTTCAGTCCTTCCATCTTCAAACAGAGACGCAACCTGCAAAAATACTTCTGACAAGTATGGCTGTTGTCAGGGTGTTTAACGTGGTGGTTGGGATTAATATCTCCAACACTCCCCCTTAATCACAATTTCCGCCATTGAAAATTCCCAAATAGTTTCTGAGATAAACAAAACTTTCATGTGTCAATGGCTTTGTGAAGATATCAGCAAATTGATCCTGTGACCTGCAGTGCTGCAACACAATTTCATCATTGTTAATCAACTCTCTAATAAAATGATATTTAGCATCAATATGCTTGGTCCTCTTGTGAAAGACAGAATTCTTTGACAATGCAATTGCTGAGGTGTTGTCGCAGAAAATGGTTGTTGTTCCCTCTTGGTCATGATGAAGATCCCTCAACATCCTTCTCATCCAAACTGCTTGACATGCTACTACTGTTGCTGTGACATATTCAGCTTCTGCTGTTGACAATGAAACTATTGGCTACTTCTTGGAGGCCCATGAGATGGCTTCAGAACCCAAATGAAAAATATTTCCTGACGTGCTCTTTCTATCATTGACACTTCCAGCCTAATCACTATCAGTGTAACCAACCAACCTGAAATCACTTGTTGCTGTGTACAAAATGCCATACTGTTTTGTCCTATTGACATACCTTAAAATCCTTTTCGCTGCTTGCCAATGTGTCTCCTTGGGTGTCTCCATAAACCTCGACACCAAACTTACTGCATACATTATATCTAGCCTAATGGTGGTTAAATACATCAAGCTTCCTATCATGCTTTTGTATAATGTCGGATTGACATTGCTGCTGCAATCTTCTTTGCTCAACTTCAACCCCATAACAGTTGGAGTTGGTGTAGAATCACTATTTTGCATTTTAAACCTCTCCAAAATGTCTGCCACATAGTTTGCTTGAGAGATAAAAATGCCGTCTTCTGTTTTCTTCACTTTATGCCCAAAAAATATCTTAACAATCCCAAGTCAGTCATTTCAAATTCACTCTTCATCACTTGTTTGAAATTAGCAATGAGGAAATCATCACTGCCTGTAAAAATCAAATCATCTACATATAAGATGACAATGAGAATCTTACATTCGCTCTCTTTGATGTAGAGAGTGGGTTCACCATCACATTTGTCGAAACCATTGTCCAACAAGTAGGCATCTATCCTGTTGTACCATGCACGTGGTGCTTGCTTCAACCCATAAAGAGCTTTCCTCAACCGATACACTTTGTCTTCTTGGCCTTCTACCTCATAACCAGGTGGTTGCGCAACATACACTTCCTCTTTCAGCACTCCATTCAAGAATGCTGATTTTACGTCCATTTGATACACTCTCCATTTATGCTACGCGACAATCACCACAACTGCGCACACTGTCTCCATCCTTGCGACTAGCATGAACGTCTCCGTGTAATCTCTTCCATGCTGCTGCTTGTATCCTTTGACAACTAGCCTTGCTTTGTGCCTTTCAATCTTTCCCTCAATGTTACTTTTGGTCTTATAGACCCACTTCACTCCAATGACATGTTTTCCTTTCAGAAGGTTCACTAACTCCCATGTGTCATTCTTTTCTATTGCTTCTATTTCTTCCTCCATTGCCGCAACCCATTTTTCTTCTTTGACTGCATCCTCAAAATGGATTGGGTCATCTACATGACAAAACAAGGCAAATAAGGAATTTAGACCAGTGCTACTATCAACTTCTTCTTGCTCATAAATTTCATTTAAATTTCTGAATTTTGGTCTTCTTGTGCTTGCTGAAGATGGGCTTGACATGTCACTTGGTGTTGCGCTTTGTGGTGTGCTTGGAGAAGCACTTGCTTGGCTGTGCGAAGCTATCCTATTATTTGTTGATGGTGTTGCTTGTTGCCTGCTTTGTTGCGCTTGAATAGGAGTAGAGGGAGTCATTGTTGAGGAATTACTTGCTGTTGTTAATTCCTCTTTGTCCTCATGTGGTATGCATGCTTTGACATTGACTGTCTTTTCTAAACTTCCATCCCATGCTTTCTCTTTTATAAACTGCACATCTCTGCTGATTATGACCTTCTTGGTTAATGGATTGTAGAGTTTGTAAGCCTTGGATTCATCACTGTATCCAAAAAATATACATTTCTCCCCCTTGTTGTCCAAATTCTTCCTCAACTCATCCGGGACATGTGCATATGCCACACATCCAAAAACTCTCATGTGAGTGACACTATGCTTTCTTCCACTCCATGCCTCTTTAGGAACTATGTTCTGGACGCTTTTGGTTGGACATATATTCAAGATATATGCTGCACAAGCGACAACTTCAGCCCAATAATCATTTGGCAAATGTTTTTCCTTCATCATACTCCTTGCCATTTCCATAATGGTCATATTCTTCCTTTCCGTTACACCATTTTGTTGAGGTGTATACCTTGTTGTAACTTGTGAATTCCATGCTCCCTACAAAATCGAAGGAAGTCATTTGAGATGTATTCTCCACCTTTGTCAGTCCTGAGGACTTTGATGTAGTGTCCACTTTGCTTCTCAACAAGAGATTTGTATTGGCGAAAGTGCTCAAACACTTCACTTTTCTGTTTTAGGAGATAGACCCATGTCTTTCTTGTGTAGTCATCTATGAAGGTCAATACATAGTGGCTACCACCAATTGATGGTGTCTACATTGGTCCACATAAATATGAGTGGACAATCTCCAAAGGTGCCTTTGCCCTTACTAACTTTCCTGCTGGAAATGTCTCTCTATGTTGCTTGCCCAAGATACATCCTTCACATAAGCTGTCCGGTTTTTCTATGAGTGGTAGTAACTTCACCATGCCTTTTCTATGTAGCAAATTCAAACCTCCAAAGTTGAGATGACCAAATCTCAAATGCCATAACCAATTTTCATCTTTTACCTTTGTTTGAAAGTTTACTTGTGTGACAGCTGCCTCTTTTCTTCCATTCTCTTGTGAGTTCATTGAGAGTTGTGCTTGTGCACCTTCTTTCTGCAAATCTGATTTTGATTTTCGGGGAAGCATTCTATTGTTTGTCATCTGAACCTTTGCAATGAGCTATTTGTTTGGAGGCCTATCCAAAATTGTGCACACATCATTTTTGAAGAATACATTGTCGCCCTTTTGCATGAGCTGTCCAATGCTTATGAGGTTATGCTTTAGACTTAGGTCAAAGTAAACATCTGAGATGTACTTCTTCTCCCCCTTTTTTGTTCGGATATTAACTCTACCTTTTCCCATGACAGAGACTTTGCTATCAGTCCCTAATGTCAATTCAGACTTCACACTTTCATCTAGGTTGGAAAACATTTCTATGTTTCCTCACATGTGGTTGCTACACCCTGAATCTAGATACCATATATCACTTTGTTTTTCTCGTGCTACATTACAAGCTAAAAACATGCTATCATGGTTATGATTTTCTTTTGTGAAATTTACACTTTCTTTGTTACTAATGTCATATTGCTTCTTTTTACATTCATTTGCATAATAACCATACTTCTTACAGTAATGACATTGAACTTGAGATTTATCATACCTCTGACCTTGTGGTTGATTTTGGCTTGGGCCTTGACTTGGATTTTGATCGCTGCCTTTTCCACTTGAGCTTGAAGGGTTGCTTCTTCCACCTATGTGTGGGCTTTTTCCTCTTCCTCTAGCATATGATCTTCCTCTGCCTCGACCTTGATCAAATGATACTTGTGTCTTTAAGGAATGCTCCAATGAGGAGCTTGTTGCTCTATTCAGTCTATGTTCATCAGAAATTAGTGATGCATTAAGCTCATCCATTGAGAACTGTGAGAGATCCTTTGTCTCTTCTATGGCCACAACAATGGCATCAAACCTTGCTGGCAGACTTTTCAAAAAAAATTCAACTATTCTTCTTTCCTCAAGTGTCTCACCATGAGACCTGATTTGAGTAACCAACCCACTTACATGTGTAAAAAATGAGTCTACATTCTTAGACTCTTTCATACAAAGTGTTTCAAAGTCTCTTCTCAACATTTGCAGCTTTGTTGTCTTGACTTTTTCCATGCCTTGGTAGGCTGTCTGGAGGGTGTCCCATGCTTTCTTGGACTTCGTTGCTGCTGCAACCCTTGGGAAAATACTTTCATGAACTGCTTGGAAAATATAGAACAGGGCTTTTGAATCCTTCTTCCTGTTGTCCCTTAACAAATCTCTTTCTGCTTGAGATAAGGCATTGTATGCTACTGCATCTGTTGGTTCTTGAAAACCATTCTCCACCAAATCCCAAATGTCTTGAGAAGAAAACAAGGCCTTCATTGTAATAGCCCAATAATCATAATTTTTTCCATTAAACTGAGTTATATTAGTCAAACTTGTGCTTGATGTTGCTATTTCTGAGAAAAAAAACTTTCTACCTGCTCATAAATATGCTGAAAACAATTTGTCCTCAAAACAATTTTAACTGCTAGTAAAAGCACTTGTTTTTACACTAACAGAGTTTAACCCGCTCTGATACCATGTTAAAAAAAATTATGCTAAAAACAATTTGTCCTCAAAACAATTTTAACTGCTAGTAAAAGCACTTATTTTTACACTAACAGAGTTTAACCCGCTTTGATACCATGTTAAAAAAAAATTAAATAGAATTTACACGGAGAGGCAGAGAAGTGACTTTGGCGAAGCGCAAAGCTGATTTCGCGCAGCTCTATGACTCTTCGCGAAGCTGATTTCACACAGCTCGATTTACAAAGCTGATTTCGCGCAGCCAGTATTCACTGACGGCAAAAAGACACAGTGAAACAAAGTAAGTTTGGAGCAACAATACAACTTAGGATTAACTTCTAATTCATGAAAAATACATTCTTATGAGTTCATTCACCAAGTAAAAAAAATTAAGGTTTAGAGAGATTTTCACTTCATGTGGAATAACACACAGTAATTGTTGTTTTCACGTGCCCACAAAAATTTGCTCCACAATTTTCTCCTCGGAGACCCTCGCTCTCTCTCTCTTTCTCTCTTACATTCTTACATGCAAAAATGATTTTTTTTACCTGCTTCTTTATCTGAACACACAAATTTACATTAATGCATGACAGAGCAAATAATTAATATGTTGTTGTTGTTGAGTGTGAATCACGCAGGTGTTTGTGGAATGTGGGCTATAGTCGCGGAATTCTGGCCCATATCTATTTACCAAAACACATTAAATGCCTTAAATTCTTTGTTGCATTTAGGAATGGCTTGCTCATTACTTCTGTTCTAGTTCAGCCTTTCCATCTTCAAACAGAAACGCAACCTGCAAAAAATACCTCTGACAAATATGACTACTGTGTGTTTAACGCTGTGCTTGGGATTAATATCTCCAACCTATTTGAGGCTTATAATTACCTTGAACATGTGGCAGGCTGAATTAGGTTTTCTGATAAACGAAGCATGGAGAATTGATAGGCCAGCCCATGAATTACGAACATCTCCACTCACTGAAATTCCATGACTCTGTGCAAAAGAGAGCCATCCGCACCCAACTTCAGCTTACCATCTATGGATATCCTTACTTGTGTTGACTGATAAATGTCGCTTTCATACACTGCACTCCCATCCCTGCATAACAGACACAAATGGAATTATAATTGGTATTTGTTCACAGACATTTCCGCATGGATAATTTATGTTCATGTATTTTTTCTTCAAACGTGAATATGAAATGCATAGATTAGAGGTAACATGTTTTCCACTAGGCAGTTATTCCTGAATGAAATCTTCCTGAATGAATTGATTAGTTCAGACAGAAATATAAACACAGCCTACAATGTAAGGAATAAGGAATAAGTGAGATGATGGAAATTGATATGGAAGGCATTAATACAGGGCAGAGGCAGGCTGCAGCCGGTGTTGCAGCCTCATTCTGACTTTTTCGTATGCCTGGAGAGTTGCCCATTATGATACTAAATCGGAAGTGATTTTTTGTTTTGTTTTAAGAGCTCGAGAATTTTTTTAACGGAAGAAATTGTATAGGAAGCAGCTTTCAAGTGTATATGGTCTTACTTGAAATTAGACGACAAACCATGTGGGGACTAATTTTCCCACTTAAGAACCACAGCTTTCTGATTACAACAGTGTCACATCAAATTTTAACTGCGTCCTCTGTCTTAGGTGAAATTAGACCACAAGACATGTGGGGAAATCTTACTTAAAATTAGACCACATGGACCAGTTTCCCGATCTAACAACCACAGCCTCCTGATTACACCCATGTAACATCAAATTTTAACTGCACAGGATAATAGTCCTACTTGAAATTAAATCACAAAACATATGAAGACCAACTTCCCCACCTAACAACCACACCAACCTGCACAGGCTAATAGTCCTACTTGAAATTAGACCTCAACCACAAAACATGTGGATTCCAACTTCCCCGTATAACCACGCCAGCCTGATTACACCAGTGTCACATCAAATTTTAACTGCGCCGGCTAAATGAGAGTGCACATTCAACTAAAACGTGCGAATCGCGATTATTCAAAACACACAGCTTCCCGCTACCTTGGCAGGATTAATCCGGCCAAACAATTCCGCTGTTTGTTGATGGATTCCGCGGGAGATTTTCCTGCCACGAGCTGGAACACCGAAAACGTGCAAAACAGTGAAGAATTGCAAGATCATCACATTTTCTCGGTGGAGAACCATGCGCAGAACTTTCACCGGAAAAGGAGCCCACAGATCTGAGGAAGTAAAACAAGTATAATTTCTACTAATTTACTACTGAATAATTTTATCGTATTGTTTTCGAACTATACCCACAAGCATAATATTTACGTCGAAAAGTCTAAAGTTTTGACAATCCGAAATTGTCATTTGACCAACGTGGCAAGCAATATCTCTGGTGAAGCTTATCCCGTCCCTGCGAACCTAACATAGAGAGCAGAAGCGTAGTATAACTGGTCTACGGTGTGCTTTTTAAAAATAATTTTCTATTAAATTGTATTATTCAATATTAATATCAAAACTCATATTATAAAACAATAATAATACATTTAAACAAAACATTTATATTTGAAAAGAGTCGAAAACATAAAACAATAAGATATATTTATATAAAAATGTTTTAAAACAATAAAATATATTTATATAAAAAAGTTTTTAAATAATATTTCATTCAATGAAATATTTTTTATTCAATTTAAAATAGTTCTAATAAAAAATTAATATTATAAATTAAAATATAAATAAAATATCTATTAAATTTTAAATTTTAAATTAAAATATTTTAATAATATACCCGTTTACTAATTATTTTACACTTTCTCAATTTTTTTTTTTCAAAAATTTCAAACTATAAAACAATTAGAAAGACTACGACTTGAGTATAATGACCATAATGACGCAAACATTCATGATTGAGCATAAAAAGACTATAACTTACCACCACTAAGAAATAATGTCATAAAATCATTTCATAAAACATTACATAAAAGACTCACTAAGATATACAATTTCACCCTTAAGAAACAATGTCATAGAATCATTTCATAAAATATTACATAAAACATTGATTAAAATATACTATTTAAACACAGACAATCAGGATGACATAGTCCGAGCAGTTTTGTGGGCATACAATACGGCGTATAAGGAGTCGACCAAGTATACACCATTTAAATTGGTTTATAGATAGAAACCAGTTGTACCACTCCAATATATTAAATTGTAGCAAAAAAGAGTTCAATTGACTTGTGCCTTAGTCAAATGGAGAAATTCGAATTTCCACATCACTAGGATGACTTGAGTTGTAGTTAACAGGAGTGACATGGCCAAGTCACTTAGTTAAGTAAGTCAATTTGAGTTTGTGGACTAGAAGTACAGTTGTGTGCAAGTTGGCGGCTAAGATCTAACTATCTAGTGGAGTTACATTTAGTGAAACTCAGTTATCTAAGCTTCAATCTAGAATAGAGTCAGTATGATTTCAGTTGAGTAGTTCTAACTGTTGTTAACTCACTATCTCTTAGTTAACTAGTCAATTTACTAAAAATAGCCCTAGTCATGAATGCAATTTGAATTGCCTAGTGGAGTGGAGGAAAAAAGCATAATTGTAACCATTATTGTGTAGAAAATTTGTGATAGGTTAACTTGATAATGCAATATAAATCAAAGCAGAATATTATAACCTACTTCTACTATCAATTTGCGGAAGCTTAAAGATCGAACTGAACAATACAACCAAAAGAAGAAGAATCAATGGCACAATACACATGAAAATACTTTAGGGAAAGTCTCAGATAAAAACCCCACATTATGGTATTATCATACATGGTGGAAATACATAGGAATTATACAAAGCCTTAGCTCTCACAGCTAGTCAGCTCTCAGTACAATCCTCACAGATGCTCACAGGCAATCTTGGCTTCTCTCCAGCCTTCCTCTCTGCCCTCCAAGCTCCTATTTCCTTGTGCTGTTCCTTGTGGATGATTAGCCTATTACCAAGTGGAAAACAAGCCTTCAAAACTGTGCAATCCTCAAGGATGAATCCTTGACTACATGCATGAGTTTTCTCCATGAGAAAACACATGCAACACTGTCCTTGAACATTAATCTCAACTGGGTCTTTCTCAGAATAGACATGCATGAGTTTCTGATGAGGGAATCTTAAGTTAACTGGAGTAGCACCAGTTGAGTGCATTAATGCATCAACTGACTATTAGCTCACTATTAGTTCCTCAAATAGTTTGGAACTAATTTAATTGGACTTAACATAGTAAACTGAGTTAACTAATTACAACTCAAATATAACTCATCTTATCTCCTTAATTTAAGGGATAACTCTTGCATTGCTTCATATAGACTTCTAACTTGAATTTCTCCAACTAATTAATTTAAAATAAATAAATAAATTATTTCCAAGTAGCTGTTAAGACTAAATTCGATTTTAATTCACAATTTAATTAATGACAAATTAAATTGGAATATTCTTGTTGCCATATTTCAACACTCCCTCTCAACAAGAAAGGGATTATCTGCCACCCTGATCCTATCTCTATGGAACTCGAATTTACACTTTGACAATGCCTTTGTCAAAATGTCAGCATCTTGCTCCTCTGTCGAAATATACTGCAGCAAGATGATCCTCCTTGCTACACAGTCTTTGAGATGATGATACCAGATGTCGATGTGTTTGGACCTATCATGAAATACTAGTTTCTCAGAGAGTTTGATACAACTCTAATTATCACAATAGATCACAGTTGGATCCATCCTCTGATCAAACAAACCAACTAGGATTTTCCGCATCCAGATGGCCTCACATGCTTCCTGACTTGCAGCCATATATTCTACCTCTGCTGCGCTGAGTGCAACCGACCTCCGTTTCCTACTGTACCAAAAAACTGCCGCTGACCCAAGGTTGAAAATCTCTCATGATGTGCTCTTCCGATCTGATGGACTCCCTGCTCAATCTGCATCAGTGAAGCCCTGTAGCTTCACTCCCTCTATTCGTTTGTACCATAATCCATACTGAGATGTGCCTATGAGGTATCTCAATACATGCTTTGCCGCCTTCCAAAACATCTTGGTAGGCTAAACCATCGCTTGACTCAGCTGGTTCACCACATAACACAAATTTGGTCATGTGTTCATTAAGTACATCAGTAAACCCACAATCTGCCTATACACAATAGCCTCTACTACTTCTCTTGAAGTAGCAACCTCCTTCCTCCAATTACCTGCTAGAGTAGTCTGCATGGGCTTGTACTTCTCCATGTGGAATTTCCTGAGTATCTCGTTGGCATACTTGTCCTAAGACACAAACAACTCTCCATCCTTCTGCCACACTTCCATGCCAAGGAAGTAATGCATGAGACCCATGTCTTTCATCTCGAATTCTCTTGCAAGGTCCTCCTTGCAAGACACGATCAACTGATCATCACCAGTCAATATGAGGTCATCAACATATAGTATGATGATCAAAAGCTTGCCTTTCACCACGATGTGGTATAGGTTCGCATCCGCTTCACTCTTTGTAAAGCCCAACCCGGTGAAGTAGTTGTCTATCCTGGTGTACCAAGCACAAGGTGCTTGCTTCAGCCCGTACAACGCTTTCTTGAGTCGGCACACATGTGACTCACGATCGAAGGTATCAAAATCTTTCGACTGCTCTATGTACACCTCTTCCTCAATCTGGCCATTGAGGAATGCAATCTTCACATCCATCTGATGTATCTTCCAACCCATATGTGCTGATAGTGCCAATATAGATCTGATAGATGAGTACCTTGCGACAGGAGCAAAAGTCTCATCATATTCAATCCCCTTGACCTGTGAAAAGCCACAGACAACAAATCTTGCCTTATGCTTCTCCACACTACCATCAACAGCTTTCTTTACCTTGTAAAGCCAATGGGAACTCACAACTGACTTGTTCGTCAGTCTCGGAACCACATCCCAAACACTGTTACGAACTATGGAGTCATACTTCTCCACCATAGCATCAACCGAAATCGGCTACTGCACTGCTTCCTCAAAGGAAGATGTCTCAGTCTCAACACATTCCCCAACAAGGGCCATTTATCTAGTGTACCTCTTAGGTGACCTCCTCTGTTTGCGCTAAGAAGATGGTGCTCCCACATTCTCTCTTGCATCCTCCAACAATCTGTCAACTTCTCTTGTGCACTTCCGTCCATCTCTGGAAGACTATGCTTGAGTGGATGTCTCCACTCCTGGAACCTCTACATGCGGCTGCTCCGCATCAGTCTGAGGCTCCTCCTCCTTAGGAACCAACAGTTCCTCCACAGCCTGTAGTTGGAGCTCCCTGTCAAGAGAAACTTGCATGGCCTTCTTCTCATCAAACTTGAGATCTCTGCGAACCACTATCCTCTGACTGGTAGGCAAGTACACCCAATAGTTGTGAGGTGTATCAGTGTACCCCACAAATATCCCCAACTTTGCTGTCGGCTCAAGCTTCTTCTATGCATTCTTTGTCACATGGAAATATACCGATGAACCAAAGATCCTAAAGTGACCCACATCTGGTCTCTTACCGGAGAAAGCTTCCTCTGGTGTCTTCATCCCAAGTATGTGATGCGGGTTTCTATTCTACAAATAGACCGCTGTGTTGCATGCCTCAGCCCACAAGTGAAGTGGTAGGCCTTGGTCATGCAGCATTGCTTGTGCTTCCCCTATAATAGTTCTGTTCTTCCTCTCAGCCACCCCATTCTATTGTGGGTTATGAGGTGCCGTCAACTCTCGTTTAATTCCTTCTGCTGCACAGAAGTCATTAAATTCTTGAGAGACATATTCTCCATCGTTGTCGCTTCTCAAGGCCTTGATCTTCTTCCTTGACTCTTTTTCGACGAAAGATTTGAACTCACAAAACTTTATGAAAGTTTGGTCCTTCTTTTGCATGAAATAAATCCAAGGTTTACAAGAATAGTCATCAATGAAAATCACATAATACCTTTTCTTCGCTATGGATGCCGTTGAGAATGGTCCACACAAATCAGTATGAACTTTCTCTAAGATAGCCTCTGCTTGATTATCTCGATAATGAAAGGAAGACTTGGTGTAATTTCTTAAGGTACAACCTTTGCATGTGTCAACTTGCTCAATTTTACCTTTGGGAAGTCCTGTAGATATCTGTTGCATTATCTTCAAAGCCCCATGATGCAAATGGCCCAACCGCCTATGCCACAACTCGCTAATGTCTTGGCTTTGCACCAATTCTACTTTTGTACTCAATGCTGCACAATCATCTACCTCTAGTTTATAGAGATTCTTCAAAGCTTATCCTTGAGCATCAATTTCCTCTGGTCCCTATTGTTCTGGTAGAGGTCCTTCAATGTCTTCCACATTGAAAATGGAGTATCCTTCCCATGGAGACTCTAGACAATATGGTCTTGAACTCCCTCAAGGATGATCCGTCTTGCCTTCGCCACACACTTCTTCCACTTAGCCAATTCTTGTGCATTAGTTGAAGTTGGCTTTGGGATTTCTTGATCATGAATTGCTTCAAGCCATTGTCTTGTAATACAACCTCCATTCTATCTTTCCATGCTATGTAATTCGAGCTACCTTCCAAGGCATACTCGAGTCTCAAGCCATAGAACGCCATTGGCCAACCTTGAAGTATGATATGAATTCGATTTGCACCTACAACCCCGAACTTCAAACTTTGAATTCTCTTCTCAGTATACTATTCACAACTCCAATACCATGTAGAAAATCTGTGATAGGTTAACCTGATAATGCAATATAAATCGAAGTAGAATACTATAACCTACTTCTCCTATCAATTTGCGGAAGCTTAAAGATCGAGATGAACAATATAATCAGAAGAAAAAGAATCAATGGCACAATACACATGAAAATACTTTGGGGAAAGTCTCAGATAAAAACCCCACACTATTGTATTATCATACGTGGTGGAAATACATAGAAATTATACAAAGCCTTAGCTTTCACTGCTAGCCAGCTCTCAGTACAATCCTCACAGATGCTCATAGGCAATCTTGGCTTCTCTCCAGCCTTCCTCTCTTCCCTCCAAGCTCCTATTTCCTTGCGTTGTTCCTTGTGGATGATTAGCCTATTACCAAGTGGAAAAACAAGCCTTCAAAATTGCGCAATCCTCAAGGATGAATCCTTGACTGCATGCATGAGTTTTCTCCATGAGAAAACACATGCAACTAATAGTACACTGTCTTTGAACATTAATCTCAACTGGGTCTTTCTCAGAATAGACATGCATGAGTTTCTGATGAGGGAATCTTCAGTTAACTGGAGTAGCACTAGTTGAGTGCATTAATGCATCAACTGACTGTTAACTCACTATTAGTTCCTCAAACAGTTTGGAACTAATTTAACTGGACTTAGTAAAGTGAGTTAACTAATTACAACTCAAATATAACTCAATCTTATCTCCTTAATTTAAGGGATAACTCTTGCATGACTTTAGAAAGAGTTATAACTTGAATTTCTCCAACTAATTAATTTAAAATAAATAAATTAATTATTTCCAAGTAGCTGTTAAGACTATATTCAATTTTAATTCACAATTTAATTTAAGGACAAATTAAATTAGAATATTCTTGTTGCCTTATTTCAACATATTGCATACACATGAATGTATAGAGTTTGCATTGATCGTGTGACTTAATTATCTTGGGATTTGCACAATGAAATAAGAGCTTCCCTATTTGTTAGAAGCAAGAATTGCGCAAGGAAATAGGAGGAAGCAGGAGGCAAACTTAGGAGGAAGCAAGGAAATAGGAGGAAGTATTGGGAAGCAAACTTAGGAGGAAGGGATCAATATTGCAGTGTAAGTTGAGCTTCAAAGAATGAAGTTTCATTGTAATAGATCATTTTTATCATCTGATATAATACAAACAAAGGAGGGGTTTTTCCCAGTTGGGTTCGCTAGTAAAAATTGTGTTCAGTGTGATGGAATGATTGCATGTGTTTTTATTGTATGTTTTTCCTTCCACAGATTGAATAGAAAAAAAATGTGTCAATTGCTTTCAATTTGAATTCATTAACAACTGTAAATTTCAAGTTATTTCTATACAATATACATCAAATGATGCATATATATCGACTGTATTAAAATATAATGATAGAAAAATAGAAAAAGAATGACTCAAATAACTACACCATCTAAAAAACGATAAACTCCATGATTTACACCAACAAGAAGTTAGCAAGAATAAGTAGAAAGCATGGTGTGGCAGGAATTTGCAATAAAAAAATTTAAAATTTGGAGACTTAGCACTACTTTATGAGAGTCAAGTACAAGGAAAGTTTAATAAGTTAGAAATTGCATGGATTGGATCCTTTGTGGTCAAGGATATATATTCTCCAGGAGCCATTTAGCTAAGAACACTTCAATGGTACCTATTTAAATCACTTGTCAATGGTTCCCAACTTAAGAAATATATATTTTTGATAACATTAGCATGTCATCGGTGAAAACCTCTATAAGACACGAGAAGCATGGGCTAGTTTGAAATCCACATTGTAGTAAACAACATGACCAATTAAATGTATATTATTTCTTTTTACTTAATCTCAATTGTTACAAGTTATAAGCAAGTAAAATAAATAGAAATAGTTATAAAATTCGTAGAAAAATAACTATACCAACAAAGAAAAGACTATTAATAAAAGAGATTGTCGATTAATGAGTAAGTGCATATAGAAATGCAGTGATGTGTAGATTTAACGAAATTATTAAACTACAAAGCACAAGAAATACAAGTAAGTTGTGTTTAGATCATGAAGGAAAATAAGACCAAGGAATAATATTCAAAGAGCCATTTCGCAAGGAAGATGACTTGACTAGAAGGTATAAGGATAGATATCAAGTTGGAATTCAGACTGACCAAATGAATACACCTGACACGACTAGAGAGAATGAGGATATATATCAAGTCTTGAATTGAACAAATAGATACAATTGACTAGAATGGGAAGAGAGAAGATACACTGGCCAAATAGAAATATCTGACTTGGGAACTTCGATTGACAATATAATCACTATTGATTTTAACCCTGTACAAAAATTACCTGCAAAATAGTTCTTAAAAACATAAAATAAACAATGGAAAGTCATAAAAAGAATATAATACACACCTAATAGTCACATAGCATTTAAAAATATGTAACATCTCATCAAATTTAAAAACCAAATCGACCTCCGAATCTTGAAAAATAGGTTGAGCATATGCATCGCACAAATTGGAAAATATAGAAAAATCAAACATTAATGCAATGAGACGGATTCGACGATATGTCGCAAATGAAATTAATGGATTAATTAATTCAACGCCTATAATATCGGATGAGTGCTCAAAAATTTCCACCACTGTTCATGAATTTTGGCCAAGCGCAACACTAGAACTAGCAGAGCTTCCAAAATTGTTGAATCCGATCATTTCTGACTATAAATTAATTGAGTGCTTGAGAAGTGAAGAATTCTAGGAATGTTTTAAGATGGTTAAGAAGTGAGACCACTTTCAAGATGAATTAATCACTATGGAGCTGACAACGAAGGCATGTTTCGATTAGGAAACCATAACAAAATTTCAAGTTCGACTCCATAACATTAGACAGGAAAAGATACATGAACCATCACGGGAAAAACATTACTAGCGTTTACACCAGATGTTGCAAAGGAAACACCGTAAGGCATAAATTGAGGAACAATCGCAACATGGGAATGGGAAAATCTAAATAAGATGCAAAGATGTAGCAGAAATGAAATTCGAAAGCTGTATAAACTGAAATTGATTTAGGGTGCCTGATTTAGGGTACCTCTCTCTTCCAACCTCTCTCTCCTCCCCTCTCCCTCCCTATCCCTCTGTCTTCCAACCTCCCCCTCTCTCCCACCTCTATATCCCCACCCTTCTCCCCACCTTTATCTCCAACTCTCTATCACCCTCCATACCTCTCTATCTCTCTATCTCTCCATACATCCCTTCCTCTCTTTATCACCCTCTCTATCTCTCCTTGCATCCCTTCCTCTCTTTAGCACCCTCTTCCCCCCTCCTTCATTCTCTCTCCTTGTCACACCCTCTATCCTTCCTTTCGTCTCCTTCTCTCTCACACGCCCTCTCTCTATAATTAACCCCACACATTAAACTTTGCCTCTCTTTCTCTCTATTTTCCCCTTCATCTCTCCCTCCCTTCTCCATCTCTCTCTCTCCCACCCTCTTTATCTCCCTCCCTCACTCCACCTCTAACTCTCCCTCTCACCTACTCCCATGCTCCGTCTCTCACACTCCCCCCTCCCCTTATCTCTCTCACTCCCTCTATCCCTACCTCTCTCTTTCACTATCCCCATCCCCTTCCCTCTACATGTTTCTTCCTATCCCTCACTCCTTCACTATCATTCTCCCTCTTTGTGTGCCTTTCCCCCTCCCCTTCTCTCTCTCTCTATCTCCCCCTCACACTCCCCTTATATCTCTTAAAAATTCCCAATCATTTTCAGACTCACTCTTTGTCTCTCCCTCTCCCAATCTCACTCTACCTCTCTCCCTCTCCCTCTCCCTCACCCTGCCCCACTTTCACTTCTCCCACTCCTCCTCCTCCTACCCCCCATGCCCTCTCTTCCTCAACCACCCTCTCCCTCTCTCTCCATCCCACCTCTCCCTTTCACTCTCTCTTTTTGTATCTCTCTCTCCTCCTCCCATCCCTTCTGTCCCCTTGTCCCAACCTGCATCCCTCTCCCCTACTCTCTCACTCTCTCTCACTCTCACACACACCCCTTTCACCTCTCCCACTCCTCCTCCACCTTCCCCCCTCTCCCTCACTTCCCTTTCTCCTCTTGCCCTCTTCCTCCTCCCCCACTCCCTTCCTCTCTCTCCCTCTTCCCCCTTCTAACTCTCTCTCTCCTCCACCTTTCACCTTTCCTCTCTCACTTTCCCTTCATCGCCTCTTCTTTTTATTTTTCAATTAAATTTCCAAAATTAATAATTTCTTAATTAATATTATTAGTACATATACATAAAATTATAATTTTTCTTTCCTTAACATATCTAGACCCTAAATGCAAAAGTATGCATGAGGAAATTTAGTAGCATATTCTTTAAAAAAAACATAAATAAATAAATAAAAATTATATATATATATATATATATATATCCAACTTTCTTTTATTATTAATGTCTCTTTTAATATATAGATATGACACAAAGTATGTATACCATAATTAATTTTAATATGGCTTAACCTCACCATATGAATGGCAAGTTTTATATCATAACTTAAATTCAACTTTAATGAAAGTGACTATAAGAAAATTAAAGGATGTTGTTCACACTTTTTATTTTATATATATAGACAGACAAAGTATATATATCATAATTAATTTTAATATGGCTTAACCTCACCATATGAATGGCAAGTTTTATATCATAAATTAAATTCAACTTTAAGGAAAGTGACTATAAGAAAATTAAAAGATGTTGTTCACACTTTTTATTTTATATATATATAGACAGCCAAAGTATATACATCATAATTAATTGTAATATGGCTTAACCTCACCATATGAATGGCAAGTTTTATATCATAAATTAAATTCAACTTTAATGAAAGTGACTATAAGAAAATGAAAGGATGTTGTTCACACTTTTTATTATTTTTTATCCATTTAAGAAGATTAATTAATATTGAATTAAGAGTTACTCTAATTTAATATGAAGGTGATAAATGATTCTTTTCGTCTCAGGGAAACATAAAATAGATTTAAATACAATACTGCTTGGTAAGATCTAGTGTACATTTGAACTAAAAAATATATAAAAACCATCTAGATAAGTGGATAAAAGTCAAAATAGATTGACTTCAAACTACCACAATATATGCATTTTTGTTTTGACTTAAAACATAAGCTTACATTTATATTTATAGTTTGGACGCTTGTGCTGAGAGTGCTGAAGAGCTTTGCCGTGGTATTGGCAGATACATCTCACCAATACATAGGTCCACCATTGTAATTGCAAAGAAATGCACACACAATATTGAAACATGTAGAAAAAGATATTGCGAAGGCGGAGGGAGGGCATGAGTTCGAATCCTAATCAAAACTTCGAGGGCTTGATCTTTTCCATCGTTAATATGGGAAAAAATCATAAACTTCATGGAAATGGGCGCAAAAATCATTAACTTCATGGAAATGGGGGAGAATTTCAGATTGGTGATGATATATAAAAGCATAGGATTATGATGAGCGAGATAATGTGGTATCATATCTAGTAAAGCTTGTTATTTCATTTTCGCCGATGATACTGCTCTACAAACCCAATTATCTGTATACGATCACTGTTGTTATTCTTTTACCCTTACTTCAAGGTTTCAATCTTAACTACGTTGAATTGCACACACCATACAACTAGGCTCGACATATTAGATTAAGATGCATTAAAATTATTACCAATCAGCAATTATTGTCGATTAGCTGAAAATTAGTGTGGGTTTTGACACCATAAAACTTCGAAAGCAACAGATTGCAAAAGTAAATAAAAATCTAGCCATAACCAAACCCTCAACAAAATTTATGTTACTCTTGTTTTTCAAAGCCAAGAAGGTTTGATCCAATGACCTTAACCCCCACCCAGAACCACAGACAACGACTTCGCTGAAAATACTTGTAAAGTTTTATCGAGGAAGTTATTAGTGGGCAGTTATAGTGTGTCACTAAACCCAGGAATACCATTGTCTGGAAATTCTGTTCTAATCATCATTCCTCAATTTAAGTTATGTTTGCGGGTGTTGGAAAAATGAATACAGTTAAAAAAACCCACCATTCAAAACCTATGTCCCTAGGTCAGTGAATGCAGTCAACTATAGGCTCAATAAAAACACTGAGACATCAAATAGAGGGCCGACACATGGCATCAAGTGTATATTAGCCATAATATCAACAGCAATAAGTGTGCCCTTACTGTTGTTGTACAGATCTACTATTGTACCTGGTCACTGACTATGCCTTGCGACTCTAGAGAACACTGCCAGAGCAAAACAAGGTAAAAAGTTAAAAAAATAAATCTAATTATATTCTATTGTATTCCACATCAAGCCATTCTAACTTTGCAGGATTTACGAACATAATGTTTGGGAACTTTGCAGGGTTGTCCTGCAGCCAATCAATTAACATGTGTTTCAAATGTAGGGAGGGTGAACCTAGTATGTGGTCACTGTCTTTTGGGTTCATAATGTATCATTCTTGATTTGCATTTTTCTTGTGCAGTAGTGAAATATCAAATGTATTATTCCCAAAACAAGTGATACAAGGCTGAAGAGTGTGGCCATACCTTATTGGATTCTCCTTAAGATTACCTTCTCTGAATGGATGGCAGGCTCTCTAGTTTTAACAACATTGCATACTTTATGTTGTGTGTGATGAGTCATCATGGCCTATATGCACGAGGAGAGAAGCCTATTTCAAAATTATGCTAACAAGAACAATCTGTATAAAAGGAAATATTACTGTGTCTAATCTGAAAAATAGTGTGACATACAATGAATGGAACTGCCCCACACCTGTCATCATGGCCTATATGCACCAGGAGAGAAGCCTATTTCGAAATTATGCTAACAACAACAATCTATATAAAAGGAATCTAGAAAAGTTAAGACAATTGTCTAAAAAATAAGAACTAATTCATAAGATAAAACTCTAGTGAACCAAATTTCTCCAAATTTACACATTCTTCGTTATTTTCAACACTAACAATGGTTTCTTTCCATGGAAGAAAAGCTTTTAGCTGTCGAATTTTTCATTTTGAGTTTGAGATTGGTGAATGGGTCCACAACGGAGCTGATTGAAAAATTTAAACAGGTAATTTTGCATGATGGAAAATTTTCCACAATCCTCTCGAAAAAAATCGTTACCTAATACATATAGTGGATTCGACGTCAGCCACTCTCTATTGTATCAGCAATTTGTGCAGACTAGCTAATGTTGGATATCATTTGGTATATGTCTAGAATGATATAAATCATCGCTGGAATTCAGTCAATATTTGGTGTTCTGAAAAAACTGCGTTTATAATAATCTTCTAAGACGTAACAGAGATATACACTGGTTTGGAATACAGTTTTGCGACATCTCCTTAGGTCAACGTTGTTGGGCAGTGGGTAAAGAACGAGTTATACAAACATAGCTGGTTCATCAACAATGGATGAAATGGAATAACAAAATTCAGTGACACAAAAGCTCTTGGTTGGTTCACGATCAAAGAAGGATATGGGTTACAAAAATTTGATGCCATAAAATTTCCTTTGCACTTTGACAATGGCAGAAATCTCCTTTCCATTTATGTGCAAATTCATGTTACCAGATATATATATATATATATATATATATATATATATATCTATATATATATATATATATATATTAAAAAACATTATTGCATCAAAATGCCTTCAAATCTAGAGTACAATGATGTTCTTATTATTTAGGGGATTTGGGTTTCTTCCGGGGAAATTAGAGGAGTAGAAAGTAAAAAAAACTACACATTTTGGTTAATAAGTACAAAACCATATATGCCAGTAGAATTGTAGACTATTAAGAGTTAAAGGAAATTTTCACTCAAATGGGGAGAGAAAAACATCAAAGTCACATTGAATAGAATAGGAAGGCACAGAAGTATCAAAGTCACATTCTCTACATGGGTCAGCCTTGTATCCATCCAATGCATGAAAATATGTTGATTCCTCAACATTCTTTTAATATTCTCCAACTAAGCAAAAACATTGTATCTCTCCACTTGTTTATCATTCATCATCATACCAAGCTGGGTCTTTATCTTCTAGTGTGTAATGAAATTGAGTTGGGGTCTTTGTCTTCGAGTGTAGTGAAATTGAGTTGAGGTATTTGTTTCTCCATCCACTAATATGGCTATGATCGGGAGCCCAACAAGAAATCTCCTCCATTATCTTAGAGTCCGAATAAGATTGCCTCTCATCATCCACCATGGTTTCCAAATTTCTAATTTCTCAAGGGACAACAATGGAATAAGTTTCGACTGAGTCCTGGAAAAATGTCTAGGCCTTGCCTTGACCCTGTGAGTTGCTTCCGCTGCCACCCCTCCTACTGGATTTCAAATTACATATTATAGATCTGATCAAACAGAACATGTACCTACAACAAGAAACAAAATAGGCTCTAACTTCAACATCATGTAGATCTGTTAGGAAATAATCCAGTTCGGAATAGAATATAAAGGTTTACAAAGAATGGCTACAAGAATTTCTGGATATTCACAACAGTCATGCGTCCTAGAGGTTCCTTGCAAAGAGAGAATCATCAAAGGAAATCAATAAAATACAATAAGCATCCTTTCATATATCTATCTTAGAAACTTAACCACGAGACTGGCCACTAGAAAAGGACCCTGTGAGAAAATTGGAAGCTGTTGTGCCCAATTTTGTCTTGATTAAGTGACCTCTGCTTCCGCATAGCACATGAGTTGATTCTCTAATGACTCTGTCATCCCCAAGCTGAAGAGACCTACTCTGATCATCCTCTCTTGCTGTCTGTGAACCACCATCAACTGTAACGATTAGAGAGGCTCTTTTTGTCTGAACCTGGACACTTTTGGATGTTACTGCTTTACACCTTTAATTTTATAAGGCTAGGGCAGCCGCTGGCAATCGTCACAAGACCTTCATCAGATATTAGGCAATTTTTCATGTATGACAAGATTCATCTTTGCAGGCATTGAAATACCAGAGGCCAAGAAAATTCCTGTCATCTTTGCAGGCATTGAAATACCAGAGGCCAAGAAAAAAAAGAGCATGAGATAGTGTAGAAATTAGATAAATTAAGCATAGCCAAAAAAATTCTACATGTACAGAGACACGTGCAGAATGCAACAAGTCAAAAATGTAATTAAGATTGTTAAAAATCACCAACCCAATGGAAATGGACCTAAACGCTGTAGCTATAACTTTGAATGCCGGCTGACCGATTATACAAGGAAGAATCTTTAAAGACAGGAATTGCCTGCTTACTGAAAGATGGTGAAATGCACTGAGATGCATGGATCTATTCTGGAATTTAATTTTGTTTCGGGCATTGCAGGGAAGCCCTAAGATACATGACTGAGTTTCATAAACAAACAGTAGTGTTCTGGAAATACAATATGAGGCACTGGATTTCAAATTACATATTATAGATCTGATCAAACAGAAACATGTACCTACAACAAGAAACAAAATAGGCTCTAACTTCAACATCATGTAGACCTGTTAGGAAATAATCCAGTTCGGAATAGAATATAAAGGTTTACAAAGAATGACTACAAGAATTTCCAGATATTCACAACAGTCATGCGTCACAACAGTCATGACTCGTAGAGGTTCCTTGCAAAGAGAGAATCATCAAAGGAAATCAATAAAATACAATAAGCATCCTTTCATATATTTATCTTAGAAACTTAACCACGAGAATGGCCACCAGAAAAAGACCCTCTGAGCAAATTGGAAGCTGCTGTGCCCAATTTTGTCTTGATTAAGTGACCTCTGCTTCCGCATAGCACATGAGTTGATTCTCTAATGACTCTGTCATCCCCAAGCTGAAGAGACCTGCTCTGATCATCCTCTCTTGCTGTCTTTGAACCGCCATCAACAGCAATGATTAGAGAGGCTCTTTTTTTCTGAACCTGACAGACACTTTTGGATGTTACTGCTTTACACCTTTAATTTTATAAGGCTAGGTATCTGCAAGGGCCCAATCTGCAATTAGTCTTAATGACTGGCTAATACTCCACTAATAAAGAACGTCCTTTTTCACAAAATTGCCAGGTTAAGGATCAACTAGTTCAACTAATAATCGACAATGGCAACATGACAAACTTGGTGTCACAAGACTTGGTTACAACAATAAATCTTCCCACAACTACATCCACAGCCCTACAGTTTGGGATGGTTCAAAAGTAACAGCCAACTCAGCCACGAAGATTTTCATCACACTTTTATTGACATTGGTTTGTGATGTCTCACCCGTCAAATACTGTGAAAATTTCTTGGGGTGACCTTGTTAGCATAATTGTAGAGCAACCTACAGTGGATTCAACTTTCAAGAACAAAAGTTGCAGAAGGGTGGCAGAACATACAAATCCAAGGCAGATAAGATATAAAGAACATACAAATAAAACACGAGGAAAATAAAAAGCTCTAAGCATCCACTTAGGCATCAAATTCCTCACAATATTTAGGTGAACGATTAAGTCTAGCTTCATCTTGACAAGATACAGTTTAACAAACAACACCAACATTGCCCAAAACCATTCAATATTGAGCCATACACAATTTTGCAAATTGTGGGCCCGAATGCCTCTATTTAGCTCTTAATCGAGCACATCTTGCATTCAACGTAAAATGTTAATAACATCAACCTCTCTGAACCCTCACAGTTGGAGGAGGTACACATGTTACATCCATGATTCCACAGAATGCGATGCTATAGATACAAGCCCACACTCAGAGAACATACTATTCAACCCCCAAACTGTATCAACAGCTTCAACAGAGAATAGGCAAACCAAATCATATTTAAAGGTACACAAGGGAACCTGCCATCTCACGCCAAAGGGATATCCCGAGCTACATTTGAACAACACTTTCTAGAAATTAAGGACAACTTCTGCATAAGCTGGGAGGAAACAACACATGTAACAATAATTGTATAATTTTGTAATTATTCAGGTATTGGTATCTAGTTTTTAATATCTCAAGCAACACAAATTAGCCCTCGAGTAAGTAGTTACAATTTTGTTATTATTTTAATACTTCTTAGACAACCTGAGGCATCCCATTTTTGCAAAATATCTTCAAGTCCTATATGAGGGAGGAATGAAGTGTAACTGTAATATTCATTATGATAATTGTCTATTTGCCAGGTGTGTTCTTCACTGCTTGTTTTCCACATCATAAGGGTCCCCAGATCCTTATCATCAAAGGGTCCACATAAGGGTTCAAAGGCACGTTTACATTGTCTGAGGTCCTCAACCCCTGGGGTGGTTGAGCTTATTTGCAGGTGATTGATGAATCTGCTCCACCTTTGCACATTTGGTCTTCTAGTGGACTTAGCACTTTGAAATTTCCCATGTCTACCAGAACAATGAAGAAGGGAAAAACTCGATACCCAAGTATGTAGATGAAAGATATATCTATTAAACATTTCAAAGAGGATTACCTATTCATAATAATGAGAGAGTATTTACCTGGAATTTGTGACATGTTTGCCTCAGACAAGCAGACATTGATGAGATTTTGGTGGAAGATAATAAACTAACCTAGATGGCTATATTTATCTCTCATCTTAACTGCCTAACCAAGTGATACAAGGCTGAAGAGTGTGGCCATACCTAATTGGATTCTCTTTAAGATTTACCTTCTCTGAATGGATGGCAAGCTCTCCAGTTTTAACAACATTGCATACTTTGTCTAATTACCTATTGCAGAATTATGCTAACAAGAACAATCTATATAAAAGGAAATATTACTTTGTCTAATCTGAAAGATAGTGTGACATACAATGAATGGAACTGCCCCACAACTCCACTTGGATATTGGTTGAATTAGGTTTGTGACGGTAGTCATGTAACTGTAGTATGACAAGACATAATGCTAATTGACCTAGAGTCTGTAAGAAAAGAGCATCAACCTGTTCAAGGTACACATTACTTTGAAATGCTTGATTAGCTTCCCAAGTACCCAGTTTATTAGCTCATTATACTTTCAACACATTTGAACGGTTCGTGTAATTATAATGGTATTTGCACTTACAAACGCATTGTTGCAATCAAAATTAGATGGTAAAGAGTCATGATATTGATAACCCAAAAATTGACACGCACTGTCTAATTTCTAAGCTGTGTATGTCCCTTCTGCAAAATAGAACAATCGTTAATGTTACGATACTTTTGCTAGAATATCATACAATAATCTAGATTTGTTAGATTATATACAAACTTATTTAGTTCAATAAAAAGAACTCTAAAATCGAGACCATGGTAAAAGCTCAAGGTCCTGAAAATATTGGAGGGTTAGATCCCTAGACTACTGGAGTGCATCAAACATATGTTGTTATAACTCTTAACCAATAAATGGCATCCCACATAGATCATTACAGTATGCCACTTTCGCAAGTATTGTACAAGGTAAGAGAGAACATCAAACCTTCTGCTTCCCTAACTCCACAACTAATTTTGCTAGAATTTTTTCAGTTTCTATTTGAGTATCCAACAAAAAGGAAAATTTTAGTCTATGTGCATAACAAAATGACTATGCCAACACTTTAAATTTGATATAGAACTCTGAGGAAGCAATCAAAACCTTTTGATTAGTTTCTTCTCCTAAACTCATATGAACTTTTGAATCATATCATGTAATATCAACTACATATAACAACTGAACTGTCAGTGTTGTTGCTACTGAATTGCACCCCCTCCTCCTCCTGCTCCTCTAACTGTAATGAAAACCATGGGAAACCAAATCAGGCTAACATACAGCTCCTTATGGAAACAACGGTGCAGAACAACCTTCTAATCTAGTCCATTTTGGAGAAGTTTCAATTAATAGAATGGAGTTGGCTATGCAAATCTCTAAGATGATTGAAATTTTTAGGGATGATGTAGATGCATTGAGATCAGATACAAAATGGACATGCTAACTCTCCTTGCTTAAGTAGGGAGGGTGAACCTAGTATGTGGTCACTATCTTTTGGGTTCATAATGTATCATTCTTGATTTGCATTTTTCTTGTGCAATAGTGAAATATCAAATGTATTATTCCCAAAACAAGTGATACAAGGATGAAGAGTGTGGCCATACCTAATTGGATTCTCCTTAAGATTTACCTTCTTTGAATGGATGGCAGGCTTTCTAGTTTTAACAACATTGCATACTTTATGTTGTGTGTGATGAGTCATCATGGCCTATATGCACGAGGAGAGAAGCCTATTTCAAAATTATGCTAACAAGAACAATCAGTATAAAAGGAAATATTACTGTGTCTAATCTGAAAGATAGTGTGACATACAATGAATCGAACTGCCCCACACCTATCATCATGGCCTATATGCACCAGGAGAGAAGCCTATTTCGAAATTATGCTAACAAGAACAATCTATATAAAAGGAATCTAGAAAAGTTAAGACAATTTTCTAAAAAATAAGAACTAATTCATAAGATAAAACTCTAGTGAACCAAATTTCTCCAAATTTACATATTCTTCATTATTTTCAACACTAACAATGGTTTCTTTCCATGGAAGAAAAACTTTTAGTTGTCAAATTTTTCATTTTGAGTTTGAGATTGGTAAATGGGTCCACAACGGAGCTGATCGAAAAATTTAAACAGGTAATTTCGCATGATGGAAAATTTTCCACAATCCTCTCGAAAAAAATCGTTACCTAATACATATAGTGGCTTCGACGTCAGCCACTCTCTATTGTATCAGCAATTTGTGCAGACTAGCTAATGTTGGATATCATTTGGTATATGTCTAGAATGATATAAATCATCACTGGAATTCAGTCAATATCTGGTGTTCTGAAAAAACTGCGTTTATAATAATCTTCTAAGACGTAACAGAGATATATACTGGTTTGGAATACAGTTTTGCGGCATCTCCTTAGGTCAACGTTGTTGGGCAATGGGTAAAGAATGGGTTATACAAACATAGCTGGTTCATCAACAATGGATGAAATGGAATAAGAAAATTCAGTGACACAGAAGTTCTTGGTTGGTTCACGATCAAAGAAGGATATGGGTTACAAAAATTTGATGCCATAAAATTTCCTTTGCACTTTGACAATGGCAGAAATCTCCTTTCCATTTATGTGCAAAATCATGTTACTGGATATATATATATATATATATATATCTATATATATATATATATATATATATATATATATATATATATATATATATATATATATATATAGATATATATATATTAAAAAACATTATTGCATCAAAATGCCTTCAAATCTAGAGTACAATGATGTTCTTATTATTTAGGGGATTTGGGTTTCTTCCGGGGAAATTAGAGGAGTAGAAAGTTAAAAAGACTACACATTTTGGTTAATAAGTACAAAACCATATATGCCAGTAGATTTGTAGACTATTAAGAGTTAAAGGAAATTTTCACTCAAATGGGGAGAGAAAAATATCAAAGTCACATTGAAGATGACCTTCTAAATCGGCTAGAATGGGTAGGCACAGAAGTATCAAAGTCACATTCTCTACATGGGTCAGCCTTGTATCCATCCTATCCATGAAAATATGTTGATTCCTCAACATTCTTTTAATATTCTCCGACTAAGCAAAAACATTGTATCTCTCCACTTGTTTATCATTCATCATCATACCAAGCTGGGTCTTTGTCTTCTAGTGTAATGAAATTGAGTTGGGGTCTTTTTCTTCGAGTGTAGTGAAATTGAGTTGAGGTATTTGTTTCTCCATCCAGTAATATGGCTATGATCGGAAGCCAAACAAGAAATCTTCTCCATTATCTTAGAGTCAGAATAAGATTGCCTCTCATCATCCACCATGGTTTCCAAATTTCTAATTTCTCAAGGGACAACAATGGAATAAGTTTCAACTGAGTCCTGGACAAATGTATAGGCCTTGCCTTGACCCTGTGAGTTGCTTCTGCTGCCACCCCTCCTACTGGATTTCAAATTACATATTATAGATCTGATTAAACAGAACATGTACATACAACAAGAAACAAAATAGGCTCTAACTTCAACATCATGTAGACCTGTTAGGAAATAATCCAATTCGGAATAGAATATAAAGGTTTACAAAGAATGGCTACAAGAATTTCCGGATATTCACAATAGTAATGCATCCTAGAGGCTCCTTGCAAAGAGGGAATCGTCAAAGGAAATCAATAAAATACAATAAGCATCCTTTCATATATCTATCTCAGAAACTTAACCACGAGACTGGCCACCAGAAAAAGACCCTCTGAGCAAATTGGAAGCTGTTGTGCCCAATTTTGTCTTGATTAAGTGACCTTTGCTTCCACATAGCACATGAGTTGATTCTCTAATGACGGTGTCATCCCCAAGCTAAAGAGACCTGCTCTAATCATCCTCTCCTGCTGTCTGTGAACCACCATCAATAGCAACGATTAGAGAGGCTCTTTTTTTCTGAACCTGACAGACACTTTTGGATGTTACTGCTTTACACCTTTAATTTTATAAGGCTAGGGCAGCCACTGGCAACCGTCACAAGACCTTCATCAGATATTGGGCAATTTTTCATGTATGACAGAATTCATCTTTGCAGGCATTGAAATACCAGAGGCCAAGAAAAAAGAGAGCATGAGATAGTATAGAAATTAGATAAATTAAGCATAGCCAAAAAAATTCTACATGTACAGAGACAAGTGTAGAATGCAACTAAAACAAGTCAAAAATGTAATTAAGATTGTTAAAAATCACCAACCCAATGGAAACGGACCTAAACGCTGTAGCCAAAAGTTTGAATGCCAACTGACCGATTATAGAAGGAAGAATCTTCAAAGACAGGAATTGCCTGCTTATTGAAAGATGGTGAAATGCACTGAGATGCATGGATCTATTCTGGAATTTAATTTTGTTTCGGGCATTGCAAGGAAGCCCTAAGATACATGACTGAGTTTCATAAACAAACAGTAGTGTTCTGGAAATATAATATGAGGTATTGGATTTCAAATTACATATTATAGATCTGATCAAATAGAAACATGTACCTACAACAAGAAACAAAATAGGCTCTAACTTCAACATCATGTAGACCTGTTAGGAAATAATCCAGTTCGGAATAGAATAGAATAGAAAGGTTTTCAAAGAATGGCTACAAGAATTTCTGGATATTCACAACAGTCATGCGTCGTAGAGGTTCCTTGCAAAGAGAGAATCATCAAAGGAAATCAATAAAATACAATAAGCATCCTTTCATATATCTATCTCAGAAACTTAACCACGAGACTGGCCACCAGAAAAAGACCCTGTGAGCAAATTGGAAGCTGCTGTGCCCAATTTTGTCTTGATTAAGTGACCTCTACTTCCGCATAGCAAATGAGTTGATTCTCTAATGACTCTGTCATCCCCAAGCTGAAGAGACCTGCTCTGATCATCCTCTCTTGCTGTCTGTGAACCACCATCAACAGCAACGATTAGAGAGGCTCTTTTTTTCTGAACATGACAGACACTTTTGGATGTTACTGCTTTACACCTTTAATTTTATAAGGCTAGGGCAGCCGCTGGAAATCGTCACAAGACCTTCATCAGATATTGGGCAATTTTTAATGCATAGCTTCTTCAATGCTATGAACTTACCTGAAATACAAGACATCTCCTTGTCCCCAACACTATCACTGTTGCAGAGTGCCATTCTTTCCAACACAGGGCAATTGGAAGCCAAGGCACTCAAACTCTCAACCGAAATAGCAATGCCCATCAAGACAAGTTCTTGCATCTGAAGACATTGCCAAGTTCTTCCATCTGAAGACATTTGTTTGCAAGGGACAATAACTCTTCCTCGCCAATTCTTTTGGACTTGCCACTATCAAGGTGCACCTCTGTCAGTTTCCTACATCCATTTGCAACTGCATAAATACCTCGATCAGGACAATCAGACACCCTGCCAATATAAAATACTTCCAGCTTTGAGCACTTTGAAATAGCCATCAAACCTCTATCACCTAAATGCATGTTTTTAATTTGCAATTCCGTCAGCTGTTGCAAGTTTCTAGTGTAAATGCATGTTTTCAATTTGCAATTCCGTTAGCTGTTGCAAGTTTCTAGTGCTGATTTCCAACAACTGATCCCAAGACCCTGAATTCCATGATAAAATGAGCGTCCTTAGACACTTGGATCTCGATAATAGTGGGGCAAATAGCTGCCCGTTATAAAGATCTTTAAGGCACAATCGTTGTAGCTTACCTTGCCCTGGCCCTATTCTTTCCATTTGAACATCTAATATTCTAAGTCTTTTAGCTGTAAGATCTTCCAGTTCGTTGCGATTCTTAAGTATTGAATTCAAACCCTTCGCTCCAAATCCACATGACCCGCATGAAAATTTCTTAATAGGACCACATACAAGTGAGAAGGATTCTAGACCCTCATCAGTAATCTCGATGCATCTCTTCAGTTTGATCTTATTGAGATGAGTGAAACTCTTTCCAATTAAAGAAAGTGCCTTGTTGTCAATACTGGGAAATTTTCTGGAGCATTTCAGAGCCAGAACAGTCACATGTTCAAATCTAGTGATCAGGGTTGGAAGCAAGGAGGAAAGCTCAGTTCGAGCAAGGAGAACTAGGCGTTGCCTACTTTTCGATTCAATGCAGTGCCATCTAATGTAGACTAGGGAAAAAGCATTTCGATCTTCATTTGTGAGCTTCTGGAAAATTGAGGCCAAGCATTCATCCGGTAAATATACAATGAGATCCCGCTCTGGATACACACCAAACTGTTCGACCTTGTTCTTCTCCAGAAAAAGGCCCATTGGTGGAGGAGCTAAAGAAGAGCTGGATTGACCCATCAGACCTAAGAACTCAATCAGAAAATATTCAATTAGCTTAAGATAAGTTTATGGGTTAAAAAACAGAAGGAAACAAACAAATTTGATCTGAAATTGCGCTTGACAAATTCTTAACTGCCTAACAAAGGGAAAGCTGGATATTTTCGGCAAAAACTTAAATTCTGAGACTTGAGGTAACAGTTCCTAACAATAAAACCAAGAATTTCATGTAAATCCCCAAAACCCTAACTCGGAAAGCACACTAATTGACAAAAGCCACTGATACAATGGAACCACCAAACAAATCGCTACATCATAGAACCAAATCAATGTGTTAAAAACAGAATTCATATCAATATTTACCTCAGCTGCTAGGTATTCAAGCACAGCTGCAAGAAAAATGGGGGCTCCAATCCCAACCCTCTTGGCATATCTTCCATTCTTCAGATACCTGGCGAGCCTTCCAACAGGAAATTGAAGGCCGGCTTTGACTGATTTCGTGACGGGCTTTTTCTTGGATTCTCCCTTTCGGCCCCCTGCACCTTTCCCTGACTTAGCAGAGGTTTCCATAGGTAGCGCTCTGTCAGTTTACAACAATCCAGGAGTTACACAGTACACAATAATGCAGATGCCGAAGACACACCGTCGATCTGCTGGGTCGCATCTCATTTTTATAATTTGTAGTTAAATAAATTGGATGGGTAAGATTATTTTAATCGTCTAACAATTAAATCAAAGGCTCAGAATTGTACACGTAACCCCAGAGGAAAGTTGATTTCAAAGGGAAACGCCTTACGACGTAACCAACAATTCAAGAATTGAGAAATTGTGGATAGTAAGACTGCAAATGTAAAAATGCTTCATATAACTGGCATTTAGGACATTCTAAGTGTTATGTTTACCGTGGACTTACAAGGATTAAAATAAGAAGCTGCTAAGTTTATAATCTGTTTGTATCATAATGGCTCTCTATGGCTAGAAAAAGAACTGCATATTACACCGTTGCGCACTCATGATATCTCTATATTACCACATTCAGATGACAAGATCCCAAAAGCAGTCGAATGAACACTTGGATTCGAGAAATCACGAGAGGAACAACAACAAAAAATTCCAAGGGCTTGATTATCAGCCAAGTCCAAGAGTTACAAGTAAAATGGGCATGTATTATTGTTTCTTTTTTCCTTACTCTAGCTAGTAAAGATTCCAATGCCAAGTTGAATATGCTAGAAGAAATTGGTCAGATTGTCAAGAGAAGATAAAATGTTCAACTAGGCAGAATTTGTGGTCAACATGTTAAAAGTAAATTGCAAGGAATGCCAAAACACTGGTAAGATTATCAATTTCTCGTCCTTGTTAATTTGGTTAGCTATGAAACACGTTTCTCTAGTCGGTTAGACAACATTCAAAAGGTGGTCTATTTCCATAATGAAGAATTTTAAAGCGTTTGCACATGGCTAGTTGAGAAAACCCGAGTGAGGTAGCCCGCAAGAAATATTTAAGAACTAGTTGTCGAACATAAATTTTTTGTCGAATAGATGGAGGGTTCCTCAACATATCCAAATTATATTTCCCATCACATCACACATCAAACTATGCCTCGAAACAACGAAGGTGTGGTATGTTGGCTCCAACGATGTCAACCCTTGAGAAATTGAACTAGAAGGATCCAACTAGTCGCTCAGAACAAAACAAAAAAGAGGAATCTGAACTTTATCAACCATCTTAGGAACAAATGCATCCATAGGCTTCACCTTCAACAACACAGTGGCACTATCATTCTTCGTCTTCTTCTCTTCTTTGCGTACATTGTATCAAATTTTGAAATTTTTGGCTCTAAATTTTCCTCTTCTTTAGGATGAAGAAGGCATTAAGGGTGGGGAAGATGTTGGAGGAACTACTCAACTTGGTCAACTAGCCCAATAGAGTCAATGTAATAAAATATATTGTAAATTAGTGGATTCTCTACTCGAGTAGATTATCAAAGTTGGTTGTGTAAAGTCAGTTTTCACGGTTAAATTGTTGTAACTGTTGAGACAAAATATATAATATATATGTATGCAAAAAAATCTATGTACTAGAATATATAATATAAATGTCTCTTTCTTAGTTATCCACTACTTTACATCTCTTCTTTCTTCCTTATGATGCATATGGATATCTAGTTACTTGTTGTCTTTCCTACTGGCAACCAATGCTTACTTTTTGCTAGATTACAACATATACATATTGTAACTAGACTACTTAGATAACTGGTAAGTACAACATATGATAGCCATGTAACTTAGTAGATAGATGTATGTCCATAAGTTGGTTAGTGATTCATTCTTCATGGGTCAAATTGATGTCGGCCCTGGTGTAAAACAAGTTCCTAGTTAATCTGGGGTATTAGTGGTATGATAGTTCTTCTAGCTAGGATGTGATGAAATTTCTTCAGGTGAAGGTAGGAACATGGACACTTTTTAAGGTGGAAGTAAATTTTATTATTCTTGCTTGAGAAACTAAGATTGATTGTAGGCTAAACTTTTGGAGTGGAGTAATGATTTTCGAATAGGGAAGAGAGAGAAGTCCTTGATAAAGTACAAAGATATTTGGATTTTGGTCCAAGGAAAATAAGTGAAAATGCTTGTGGAAACACAATGGTAGCAAAGGGTAGCAAAGGATAATGGTTGGATTGATAACAACAAATCTTGGGTGTTGATGGACAAATATAAGTAAAATTCTATGAATTGTTTGAAATAATAACAAATTCATGACCATATTGTAATATGATACACAATTTGTAGATGTAGCAAGCCTATGTGTCATATTTAAGTTGATCAATGGTGCATGAAACTTTTTGAGTTTGTACTTGGTATCTCCATGGAATGGAGTGTATTGTATGTGCTCATATCTACGTGACATGAAAATAGCATATTGCATTATAGTAGATGGTTTTTCTTTTATATGAACATTGATATCAAATTAAGACAAGTAGTGATTTAGGGGGAGTGTTGGAGGATGTAGCTCCTATTTGTCTTGTGTGCATTATGATATTTGATTATTATGACTATTGGTCATTATTAGGTTGTATCCAAGATAGTATGTCTGTCTCTACTCCTACTTGTCTTATGTGTGTTATCATATTTAATTATTAAAATTATTGATCATTATTAAGTTATGTCTAAAATAACATGTCTATCTTGAAACAACATTTTGTGTATTAATATTTAAGACAATTTATTGTGTACTAATATTTGTACTATTACATTGGTTAACTTCCTCTATACAATTTTATGTGTGCAATAATTATACTTTAACTAATTAACCAAATAAAACAACCATAAATTTGAAACTCATAATCACTATGCAAAAATTGCTCTAATAATACACCCATTTAACCATTATTCATAAATTTGAAACTCATAATCACTATTCAAAAATTGCTCTAATAATGCACCCATATAACCATTGTTCAATGCCAGATATGAAACTACCATTTTATCTTACCATATTAAAATACTCAAAATAGTAATCCTCATGATAATTGATCAAGCCTTTTATTACCTAGTTATTCATTTAAAATAATAATATATTATTCTAATGGAAAATAAATACTGGTTATTATGATCTCTTTTAATTTTCTTACATTCCTATTATCTTTTTTAGTGTGGAAATTTTCTTTCATTAAAATATGATATGACGATGAATCGTGTTCCATCGTGTTGCAGCCTCATCCTGACTGACTTTTTCGTATGGCTGGAGAGGTGTACCATTATAACACGAGATCGAAACTGACTTGTTCGTAGGGCTGGAGACTAATTACAGCAGTGTCACATTAACATTTCACTGCGGCGGCTAAATGAGAGTGCACATTCAACTTAAACATGTTAGTTCAATCGCGATTATTCAAAATACACGGCTTCCCGCTACCTGAGCAGGAATCCGGCCGAACAATTCCGTTGGTTTTTGATGGATTCAGCAGAAGGTTTTCCTGCCACGAACAGAAACACCCAGTAGCATAATATTTACGTGGAAAAGTCTAAAGTTTTGACGATCCTTAATGATCAGGAGATTCGAAATTGTCATTTGATCAACGTGGCAAGCAACATCTCTGGGGAAGCTTATCCCCTCCCTGCAAATTTAACATAAAGTGCATAAGCGTAGTATAACTGGTCAACGGTTGTTTTTTTTAATGGTATTATTCAATATAATAAAAAAATCAAAATATAAAACAACTAGCATACATTTAAACAAAACATTTATACTTAAAAACAAATTAAAAAATATAAAACTATATATATATTTTTAATTAATATCATATATATATATATATATAATTAGAAATTAAAATATAAATAAAATATTTATTAAATTTTAAATTGAAAATCATTAATATAGATTTATTTTAATTATGGATTTAACATGAATAGAAAAATATTAAATTTCTTTACATAATATAATGTGTAATGTTTCATTTTTTAAATTATATTTTTGAATGATATATAGAGGATCAAACTATAAAATATTGAGACCACTTTAGATGTTTTGACCATAAAACTTATTTTTTCCATGATATATACACAATTCTTTTAAAACAATATATAATATATACATAATTGACATTAGCATATTTTATATAACAAGTAAGTCCAAACATTTCATAGGCATAAATTAAAATTAAAATGATTTAAACATCTTACTCACTTTTTTTTACTTCTAATTATATTGAGACCACTTTAAATGTTTTAACCATAAAACTTATTTTTTCCATGATATATACACAATTCTTTTAAAACAATATATAATATATACATAATTGACATTAGAATATTTTACATAACAAGTACGTCCAAACATTTCATAGTCATAAATTAAATTAAAATGATTTAAACATCTTACTCACTTTTATTTACTTCTAATTACTTTAAATGTACAACATATTCATTTTTATTATTATTATAGTTGGCATTATTTTTTCCATTTAGAGTGTATTTTATTCTAATTTTAAAAAAGATGAGTGTCATCTCCACTTTGAGGAAAAACATACTAATACATCCCCCTCATAAGATTTAAACATCTTACTCACACTTTTTTGAACTTTTAATTACTTTACATGAAATCAGGTTGAGCACAAACATACTTACACATCCCTCACTCTGGATTAAAGTATAAGATTTAAACACTGTGAGGGACTACACTTGGGCTCGGTGCAAGGCTGCCTTCCATGAATGAACAATTTTTGAGCTCAAAGCTCACTGCCAATTTGAACTGTGTAATTCTAATCATCAAGGCTTCTTGCCCTAAAGGATTGCACATTTTCGGGAGGCAAGCCCATAAATATTGTAAGACGAAGTTGAGAGATTATCTTGTGACTTAGAAAGATTAGTTAGGTGTAAAAAGGAGCAAACACAAGCATAAATGAAAAAAGTAAGTCTTAATCAAAGCATGAATACTTGGATCAGTGAAAGATAAGCTCTTGTAGATAAGAAGAAAAAGCTCCAAAATCAAAACGTAGGAAAAAATTTGGAGAATAATTGTAGCCTCTACAACACATTCATTTAAGATTTGAGTAATCATGGATAAGAAATCAACTGCAAATGTAGAAATGCTTCATCTAGTCAACGTCTGGGACATTATAAGTGTTCTCTGGGTCGTCTACTTACAAAAATTAAAAGAAGAAGTTGTTAAGTTTATAATATGTCGATATCATAATGGTGCTCATGTTGGGAATTTCTGATAATTCCAGAACAAAAATAATTGAACAAAGAATAATGCTCTGTTTTGACACAGAGAAACTAAAAATTGTTTCTAGAGGATAGAGTTTTACACACAAAAAAGACTTCTATTCATTAATAAGACTGACTGTTACAAAATTCGCTCACGGAAGTGACAAATCAAAAACAAACATCAGAGCGTGCCACGCCTGTGTAAAACTTCCTACAATCACTGGAGCTCTCTGCCTTTCGCTGACTTTTTCTTTTATTTGCAATCAAGACTTGCTGTGCATTACTTTGCATAATAATATAACATTACATTTTTAATTGCATAAAAAAACTACTCCCATGAATTAAAAACAATAAAATTAAAAACTTCGCCTACATTCAACAACCGTAGTAAATTTTTATTAATTACTTCAACAACCGTAATAAATGTATTAATTCCATTGATCTTGATCACGCCTTCCATCACTCACATCAACATGAACATAAGTACAAGCTTCAAGATCATCCATGTCAATCTTATAATAGCCATTACAAGGCTTTACTTGTTTTGCTGTGTTTGCCAGCACACTTTTCAAGATGACATCTGCATGCTCTGAAAATCTAGATATTGTATAGTATTGGCATCCTGTACTCTCCTGAAGAAGGCCATATTGATCATATGGCAGCCGACCAAGCATAGGCTCTTCTTGCCAACCAATCCGTCAATTTGGCCCACATTAATCGGACGGTTGTCGGAAATATCGCACAACCCTTTTTACCACACTTTACGCGTCGGGGAAAGGTTGTACTGAAAAACTTCTTAGGGTACGTGTCAGCAGATGAGCGTGTTTGCTGCCTCCCGGAGAATTACCACCATTCGGCAAAAACGGTGCAGGGAAACTGGCGGTTTTGATGCTGCAGTTGAAAGTAACATATTAACGCTCTCCTTTAATTTCAACTGCTGGGTTATCAGTCATACCCAGACATTTCCTCAAAAACTCAAAACTTTTCTGCCCCAATGGTTTGGTCAGTATATCTACAACCTGCTCCCGAGTTCTGCAGTGTTCTGAAACAATTTATCCATTGTTTACCAATTCCCTGATGTAATGAAACTTTGTGTCAATGTGTTTCATTCTCTTATGAAACATAGAATTATTGGATAATGCAATAGCTGAGCTATTGTCACCAAAAATCATAGTTCCTTTTGCTTGCTCTTGGCATAAAATCCTTAACATCCTTCTCATCCAAATTGCTTGACACGTTGCTGCTGTAGCTGCCACATATTCTGCCTCTGCTGTAGACAATACTACAATAGGATGTTTTTTAGAAGCTCATGAAATGGTTCCTGAACCCATGTGAAAAACATAACCGGATGTGCTTTTCTGATCATCTACACTTCCTGCCCAATCACTATTAGTTTATCCAATTAAATTTGAACATTCTGAAATAGCATATAAAATGCCAAACCTTTTAGTACCTTTAACATACCTCAGAATCCTTTTTTCGGCCTGCCAATGTGCTGCTTTTGGCCTCTCCATGAATATGGAAATCAAACTAACAGCATGCATTATATCCGGCCTAGTTGCAGTCAAATACATGAAGCTGCCAACTATGCTCTTGTACAAACTAGGATCAAAATCCTTGCTGTTGTCCTCTTTGCTGAGTTTTAATCCCATCACTGTGGGAGTGATTGTTGCTTTTCTCTCCTGCATATTAAATCTTTCCAATACTTCATTAACATATTTCGCTTGTGAGATAAAAATCCCATTTCCATTTTGTTCTACTTCTATTCCTAAGAAGTATCTCAGCAAACCCATGTTAGTCATTTCAAATTCTTCTATCATGACTGTTTTGAAATTTTCAATTAGTTAATCATCATTACCTGTGAAAATAACATCATCAACATATAACACAACAATTAGTATTTTACCATCCTTTTCTTTGATGTAGAGGGTGGGTTCTCCCTCACACTTTTCAAATCCATTTTCCAGTAGATAGGAATCTATCCTACTTTACCACACTCTTGGTGCTTGCTTCAGCCCATAAAGAGCTTTCTTCAATCTACACACTTTGTTCTCTTGGCCTTTCCTTTCATATCCTAGAGGTTGTTCAATGTAAACCTCTTTAATTAACACTCCATTTAGGAATGCTGACTTCACGTCCATTTGGTAAACTTTCCACTTGTTTTGTGCTGCTATGGACAACATTGTTCTCGCGGTTTCCATTCAAGCAACCGGTGCGAAAGTTTCCTCATAGTCTCTCACATGCCGCTGCTTATATCCTTTGACAACAAGTCTTGCCTTGTGTCTTTCTATTTTGCCTTCAGCATTACTCTTGGTCTTGTAGACCCATTTAACTCCAATGACTTCCTTTCCTTTTGGTAGTTCAACTAAATCCCATGTCTTGTTTCTTTCTATGGCTTTGATCTCCTCATCCATAGCTTCTATCCATTTCCTATCCTTAATTCCTTCTTCGAAATGAACAGGGTCATCAACATGACACTATAAAGCAAACAAAGAGTTCATACCTTCATTTGTTTCCTCTTGTTCATAAATATCACTTAAATTTTGAAACTTATTACCTCTTTCATTTGGTGTACAAGTGCTTGAAGAAGCACTTGAATTTCCTCCTTGTGGTGTGCTTGGAGAAGCACTTTCATTTCTCCTCAAGGGTGTCTCTTGCTGCCCTTGTGTTGGTGCTACTGTTTGGGGATGTATTTCAGCCATCTCCTCATCATCTTCATCATGAGACAAAGAGTTTTTAACATTCACTGTTTTCTCTATGCTTCCATCCCAAGCTTCCTCCTCAATGAACTGAACATCTTTACTCACAATAAGCTTCTTGGTGGATGGGTTATACAACCTGTAAGCTTTGGATTCCTCACTGTATCCAATGAAAATACATTTCTCCCCTTTGTTGTCCAACTTCTTCCTTAGTTGATCTGGAATGTGTGCATAAGCCACACATCCAAAAACTTTCATGTGGGTGACTCCTTGCTTTGTCCCACTCCATGCTTCTTTCGACACTCTGTTCATGACTGCTTTTGTAGGGCATCTATTCAAAATGTACGCTGCACAGTGTACAACTTCAGCCCAATAATCATTTGGCAAATGCTTTGCCTTTAACATACTCCTCGCCATATCCATGATTGTCCTATTCTTCCTTTCGACAACTCCATTTTGTTGCGGAGTGTACCTAGTGGTAAACTGCTTATGAATTCCATTTTCTCTACAAAAACGTAGAAATTATTTGGAGATATACTCACCTCCTCTATCAATTCTTAGAACTTTGATATGCAGCCCACTTTGGTTTTCTACAAGTGCTTTGAAATTGCAAAATCTTTCAAACACTTCACTTTTGTTCTTCAAGAAATAAACCCAAGTTTTTCTAGTAAAATCATCAATAAATGTTAGAATATAGTGGCTGCTTGCAAGTGATGGAGTTTGCATCGGTCCACATAAATATGAGTGGACAATCTCTAAGGGTGCTTTTTCCCTTATGCTTTTCCCAGATGGAAAAATTTCTTTGTGTTATTTCCCCAAGATACAACTTTCACAAAGGCTGTCTGGTTTCTCTATCAATGGTAATCCTCTTACCATTCCTTTTCTATTCAACAAGTTAAGACCTCCAAAGTTGAGATGTCCAAATCTCAAGTGCCACAACCAATTTTCATCTTTTAGTTCGTTTTGGAAAGCCTCTTGTGTCACTGCTGCTATTTCTTCTCCATTTTTTAAATCTTCTTTCATTCTGAGAGGGAACATCCTGTTCCTTATCATCTTCACTTCAGCAATACATTTTTTGTTGGGTGTTTTATCCATGATGGTGCATACATCATCCACAAAGAAAACATTGTACCCCTTTTGAATAATTTGTCCAGTACTTATGAGGTTACATTTCATTCCAAGAACATAATAAACATCTGCTATGGTTTTCTCTTCACCTTTATTTGTTAAGACATTTACTTCTCCTTTTCCCATAACAGAAACTTTACTATCAATCCCTAGTGTAACTTGTGACTTCACACTCTGATCTAACATAAAAAATAGGGCTATGTTTCCTATCATATGGTTACTACAATCGAAGTCTACGAATCATACATCTTCACTCTTTGCTTCAGTCATATTATAAGCTAAAAAAAATTTATCTTGGCTGATATTTTCTCTAGTGAAATTTGCATTAGTTCTATTACTCATATCATGCTGCTTCTTCCTATATTCATTTGCATAATGCCCATATTTTTTACAATAGTGACATTAGACATTGGATTTATCATACCTTTTTCCTTGAGCATGATGTTGTCCACTTTGTTGGCTGCTACCTTGGCCTTGGTTCTGATTTGGATTGCTGCCTCTTCCTTGAGCATTTGCTGGACTGTTTCTTCCACCTCTGTTTTGGCTTCTTCCTCTTCCTCTCTTGTTTCCTCTACCTTGACCTCTTCCTTTTCCAAAGAACATCTGGGTCTTAAAATCATGCTCTAGAGATGAGTTTTCATTTCTACTCAATCTCTGCTCATGTGTTATCAGTGATGCATGTGGTTCATCAACTGAGAAGTTTGTGAGATCCTTTGTCTCTTATATGGTGGTGACAATCACATCGAACCTTGAGGGTAGGATCCTCAATAGTTTCTCCACAATCCTCATTTCTTCAAGAATCTCTCCATGAGACCTTATCTATATGACCAGACCAATCACATGTGTGAAGAATGAGTCAATATTATCTGACTCCTTCATGCAGAGAGCCTCAAAATCTCTCCTTAGCAACTGTAGTTTTGTTGTCTTCACTTTCTCCATGCCTTGATAGGCTATCTTGAGAGTTTTCCATGCTTCTTTGGATCTCTTGGCTACTGCTATCCTTGGAAACACACTCTCATGCACTGCTTGATACAAAAAGTAGAGGGCTTTAGAATCCTTCTTCTTATTGTTCTTCAACAAATCTTTCTCTGCCTGAGTTAAATTATTAAACTCATTTTCATCTGCTGGTTCTTCAAAACCATCCTCAACAAATTCCCATAAGTCTTGGGAAGCAAGAAAAGCTCTCATAGTTATTGCCCAATAGTCATAGTTTTTCCCATTAAATTGTGGGAGCTGAGTATTACAGATACCCATGCTAGTGCTGGCTCCAACCATTCTTGCACTCTTAACTATGCTTCAAAATACTTGACTGTGTATTTAAAATAACTGACTGTCCTCAACAGTAACACAAAAAACTAACTTGAGAAATACCTTGGATTCTTTCTTGACTGAGTCTTCACTCTACTGGAGAAGCTGCTGCAACAAGAAATCCTTCCTTTAGCTTCTTTGACACCTTCAAAGAGCCTGGACAAGCTCTGATACCATGTTGGGAATTTCTGATAATTCCAGAACAAAAATAATTGAACAGAGAATAATGCTATGTTTTGACATAGAGAAACTAAAAATTGTTTCCAGAGGACAGAGTTTTACACACACAAAGGACTTCTATTCATTAATAAGACTGACTGTTACAAAATTCGCTCACAGAAGTGGCAAATCAAAAACAAATAACAGAGCGTGCCACGCCTGTGTAAAACTTCCTACAATCACTGGAGCCCTCTGCCTTTCACTGCCTTTTTCTTTTATTTGTGATCAAGACTTGCTGTGCATTACTTTGCATAATAATATAACATTACATTTTTACTTGCATAAAAAAAACTACTCCCGTGTATTAAAAACAATAAAATTAAAAACTTCACCTACATTCAACAACCGCAGTAAATTTTTACTAATTACTTCAAAAACCGTAATAATTGTATTAATTTTGTTGATCCTAATCACGCCTTCCATCACTCACATCAACATGAACAGAAGGACAAGCTTGAGGATCATCCATGTCAATCTTATAACAACCATTGCAAGGCTTTACTTGTTTTGCTGTATTTTCCAGCAGACTTTTCAAGATGACATCTGCATGCTCTGAAAATCTAGATATTGTACGGTACTGGCACCCTGAACTCTCCTGAAGAAGGCCATAATGATCATATGGCAGCCGACCAAGCATAGGCTCTTCTTGCCAATCAATTCGTCGATCCGGCCCGCATTAATTGGATGGTTGTCGGCAATATCGCACAACCCTTTTTACTGCACTTTACGCGCCGAGGAAAGGTTGTACTGACAAAACTACTCAAGGTACGTGTCAGCAGATGAGCGTGTTCGCTGCCTCCTGGAGAATTACCACCATTCGTCAAAAACAGTGCAGGGAAACTGGCGGTTTTGACGATGCAGTTGAAAGTAACATTTCAACAACTCAATGGTTAGAAAAAAACAACATATTACATCGTCGCCCATTTATAATATCATTAGATTACCACATTCGAACGATAATATCCCAAATACAGTTGAATGACCACTGGATTCCATAAACGAGAGGAACAACAACAAAAAATTTCAAGGACTTGATTATCAGCCAAGTCCGACGGTTACAGGTAAAATGGGCATGTACTATTTTTTCTTTTTTCCTTACTCGAGCTGGTAGAGCTTCAAATGCTAAGTTGAATATGCTAGAAGCAAATGGTCAGGTTTTCAAGACAGGAAGAATGTTCAACTAGGCATAATTTGTGGTTAACATGGTAAAAGTTAATTGTTAGGAATGCCAAAACGTTGGTAACATTATCTATTTACCATCCTTATTAATTTGGCTAGCTATGAAACCAATTTCTCTAGTTGATTAGACAACAATTAGAAGGTGATCTATTTCGATCATGAAGAATTTTAAAGTATTTGCACATGACTAGCAAGGAAAACCCCAGTTAGATAGTCCATAAGAAATATTTAGGAAGTGGTTGTCAAACCTAATTTTTTTTGTCGAATAGATGGAGGGTTCCTCAACATATTTGACTTATATTGCGTATCACATTGCACATCCAATTATGCCTTGACACAATGAAGGTGTGGTATGTTGGCACCAACGATATCAACCCTCAATAAATCGAACTAGAAGGATCCAACTAGTCGCTCACAACAAAACAAAAAAGAGGAATAGGAAGTTCAAATCCTTTAGAGAGAATGCAAGAAATTTCAATCAATCAAATGGATTCATTAATCAGCCATCTTAGTACCAAATGCATCCATAGCCTTTACCTTCAGCAACACAATGGCAATATCATTCTTCTTCTTCTCTTCTCTATATACATAGTATCAAATTTTGAAAATTTTTTCTCCAAATCTCCCTCTTCTTCAAGACAAATAACACATTAAGGGGAGGGCATATGTTGGAGGAACTAGTTGACTGGCTTGACTGGCCCAGTAAAATTAATGTAATAGAATATATTGTAAGTCAGTTGATTTTCTAGTTGAGTAAACTATCATAGTAAATTAATGTAATAGAATATATTGTAAGTCAGTTGATTTTCTAGTGGAGTAAACTATCAAAGTTGGTCAAGTAAAGTCAATTATTAAGGTTAAATTGTTGTAACCCTAGAGACAATATATATATATATATATATATATATATATATATATATATATATATATATATATATATATATATATATATATATATATATATATATATATATATATATATATATATATATATATATCTATATAAGTGTTTCTTTCTTGGTTTTACATATCTTATTTCTTCCTTATGATGCATATGGATACGTAGTTACTTGTTGTCTTTCCTGTTGGCAACCAATGCTTACTTTTTGCTAGATTACAACATATACAAACATACTGTAACTAGATTTGTTTCTTAGATAACTCATAAGTACAACATATGACACCTATGTAAATTAGCAAATGGAAGTGTGTCCATAAGTTTGTTAGTGATTCATTCTTCATTGGTAAAATTGATGTTGGGCCCTGGAGTACAACAAGTTCATAGTTAATCTGAGATATTAGTGGTATCATAGTTTTCTAGCTAAGATGTGTTGACATTTATTCAGGTGAAGGTAGGAGCATGGACACTTTTTAAGGTGTAAGTGAATTTTATTATTCTTGTTTTGAGAAACTAAGATTGATTGTAGGTTGAATTTTGGAGTGGAAGAAAGAAAGGTCCTTGATAAAGTAGAGAGATATTTGCATTTTGGTCCAAGGAAAATAGGTGAAAATGATTGTGAAAACACTATGGTAGAAAATGATAATGGTTGGATCAATAATGACATATATTGGGCGTTGATGGACAAATACAAGTAAAATTCTATGAATTGTTTGAAATAATAACAAACTCATGACCATATTGTAATATGATACACACTTTGTAGTTGTAGCAAGGCTATGTGTCATATTTAAGTTGATGTAGTGGTGCATGAAAATTTTTGAGTTTGTTCTTGGTATCTCTATGGAATGGAGTGTATTGTATGTGCTCATATCTACGTAACATGAAAATAGCATATTGCATTATGGTAGATGGTTTTTCTTTTATATGAACATTGATACCAAATTAAGACAAGTAGTGATTTAGGGGGAGTGTTGGAGGATGTAGCTCCTATTTGTCTTGTGTGCATTATGATATTTGAAGTTCAAGATGATTAATATTATTTTGTATTAATGGAGAAATTGTTACATAAGTTGTAACGTATCTCCTTAGTTTAGGATTTGTTCCTAGAATTTAGGAGTTTGTTTGCAACTACCTGATTTCTAGTCATGTACTTAATAATGTAATCATTCATTTGATGTACAGTAGAGTGCACAAAGAGAGATCCCTTTGTATGAGTGCAGTCTCCAGGTGCAATACTCACCTATGAGCTGTAACTACTTCTTTTTAATTCAAATCTGATTTTTATCTTGGTATCAGAGCCAGGTTTTTGTTTATTGATTCTATTTCCTCATACATTGCAACCCTCCATGCATTAGATTTACTTGCTTCCTCATAATTTACAGGTTCTACAATGTTTAAAATCTTTGACATTAATGCATAGCCTTTCAATTTAGAAGATAATTGAGTCTTCCTACCTGATCTCCTTGGTAGGGGACTTACCTCAATTTCAACCTTTTCCGAGCTTGCATCTTCATTGATTACATTGTCTGTTACTTCTTCTTCTTGTATCAGAATCCCTGTAAGCTCTTCAAATGAAGGGGTTTTCTCCCTTGCTGACAGCCCTATGATAAATGTCTCATAATCATCAATCATTCCATTCAATGTGATCGTGACCAGATCTGAATCAGAAACTTTCTCTCCGATATCTCCCAATCTGTCCTTCAGGTCTTTGACTCTCGCAATGAATCTAGCAGTGGACTCATTCTCCTCCATCTTCAATGCAAACAGCTTGCCTTTGAGTGACAAGACAACAAGCTGATCAAAGAAATCAAACAGCAAATGTCACAAGTGTTTGAGATGAAAGATCTCGGAAACCTTCATTATTGTTTGGGATTGGAGGTATGGAGAGACTCTAGACAAACTTTTCTTACTCAAGGGAAATATGCCAAAAGCTTGTTAGAAAGGTTCAGAATGGAGCAGTGCAGATCAGCAGCAACACAATTACAGCAGAACTTAAAGTTGAGCAGTGACGATGGTACTAAACAGGTGGATGCTGCCATGTATAGATAGCTAGTTGGTAGTTTGATATATCTGACTACAACTAGACCAAATTTGGCATATTCTGTTAGTGTGTTGAGCCAGTTCATGTCAAAACCACTCGAAAGTCACTGGGTCACAACAAAAAGTGTGTTGAGGTATCTTAGTGGTACTAGTAATTATGGCATTTTGTACACTGACACTTCTGATGTTATTCTAGCAGGTTTTTCAGATTCCGATTGGGCAGGTAACTTGGATGATTGAAGATCTATCATAGGTTACGCATTCAACATTGGATCCGAGGTCATAGCATGGAGCAACAAAAAGTAGCACACTGTAGCTCTATCTTCATGTTAAGCTGAGTACCAAGCATTGTGTGCAGCCACATGTGAAGCTATCTGGTTGAGAAGACTTCTCAACGATGCAGGAGAAGAATAGAAAGAATCAACTAGTATCAAAACTGACAACCAGAGTACCATCAAGCTTGCATACAATCCAGTCTTTCATAAAAATACCAAGCATATCGACACTCAGTTTCATTTTTTTCGAGAGAAAATACAGTCAAAAGAAATATGTGTGGAATATTATAAAACTTGTGATAACATGGTTGATATTTTTACTAAGCCTCTTGGGCATGTAAAGTTTGAATTGTTTAGAGGGATGCTAGGAGTTTAGGATAATCCTTTCTCCATTAAGGGGGGGAGTTGAAAATAATTAATACTATTTTGTATTAATGGAGAAATGGTTACATAAGTTGTAACGTATCTCCTTAGTTTAGGATTTGTTCCTAGAATTTAGGAGTTTGTTTGCAACTACCTGATTTCTAGTGATGTATTTAATAATGTAATCATTCATTTGATGTATAGTAGAGTGTACGGAGAGAGATCTCTTTGTATGAGTGCAGTCTCCAGGTGCAGTACTCACCTGTGAGCTGTAACTCCTTTTTAATTCAAATCTAATTTTTATCTTTTGATTATTAAGACTATTGGTCATTATTAGGTTTTGTTCAAAATGTTGTGTCTGTCTCTACTTCTACTATTTTTATGTGTGTTATTGTATTTAATTATTAAAATTATTGATCATTATTAAATTATATCTAAGATAGTGTGTCTATCTTGAAACAACATTTTGTATATTGATATTTAAGACAACTTATTGTGTACTAGTATTTGTACTATTATATTCGTTAACTTAAATTCCTCTACACAATTTTATGTTTGCAATAATTAAACTCTAACTAATTAACCAAATATAACAACCATAAATTTAAAACTCATGATCACTATTCAAAAAGTGATTTAATAATACACCCATTTAACCATTATTCAGTGCCACATAAGAAACTACCCTCCTATCTTACCATATTAAAATACTCAAAATAGTAATCCTCATAATAATTGATCAAACATTTTATTACCTTGTTATTCATTTAAAAGAATAATATATTATTTTCATGGAAAATACATACGGGTTATTATGATCTTTTTTAATTTTCTTACATTCCTATTATCTTTTTTCTAGTGGAAATTTTCTTTCATTAAAATATAATATGACGATGAATCGTGTTCCATCGTGTTGCAGCCTCATCCTGACTTTTTTGTATCGCTGGAGAGGTGTACCATTATAACACGAAATCGAAACTGACTTGTTCGTAGGGCTGGAGAAGCACATGCAAATATCAAACATCATGACAAGTCAGTAGTGCTCTTATGTGTTTTTCGTTGCAGGAAATTTAATGTGACGTGCAAATATCAAACATTATGACCAGTCAACAGTGATCATGTGTTATTCATGGCATGAAATTAATGTGACAGACAAATATCAAACACGTGCTCTTATTTATTTTTTATCGAGCAAAAGGGTCGATTACGAAGGAGTAGTCTAAACAGGCGAAGGAAAATTTCCGGCTCCGGCCAGCCACTCCAATTTGGAGAGCCTAGCATTGGAATACTAGGGTATACAATACAATATACCCATTAATGGCAGGCTAATTTGAAATTTGATTTGAATTTATCGACCTGCTCAGTCAATGTTCTTATTGTTTATAATCTACACACAGTTTTTTTCGGCATCCTGAGTGTCTTTTTAAAGCACTCGGCACTTTGGTTTCTCATTTTTAGGATAATAGCGGTTATGAATTCAATCGCTGTTCATGAGAAGGTGTTGAAGTTTTTGTGCGGACTCCAACAAATTCTAAGGCATCCACTCTTACGTGTACGACCAGGCAGCCCATCTTTCATCGGTAAGGGGTGCTATACCTAAATAAGTTTACGAGCCAGCTGTGGGATGGAGGGACGCTCGAAGGCTTCAAACTTCTGCTAAATTTGGCCATGAGTGCTTTTGCAAAACATCAACTCTTGTCCAACCCTGCTAGAACTGGCTGACCAGTGCTTGTTCTCCTAAATTGCCCACAAGCTGAGTCAGTCTTTGCTATGGTGTTCAAGTTCCTAAATTGCCCACAAGCTGAGTCTGTCTTTGCTACGGTGTTCAAGTTACAAACACTGACTCAAATGTGGAGGCCGTGGTTATTCTATAATATGTCAGAGTATACAGATAGATTAAATATCACTTAAATTTGTTTATGTATTTCTGTAGGGTTGTGGTTTATTGTTGTATATGCTTTACTATTGCTCCAGCCTTGTAAGTGAGCGCACAGTGGTGACATTCAAGAGTTTTTGTTGACTAATATATCTATATTCTGGCTTCCATGATACTGGGTTTTGTTGAATGATATATCTAGCTTCCATGAGAATGCCACTGAAGTTCAATTGGGGATTCTGAAAACTCAACATGGTATCGTTCAAGATTAAACGACAAAATGCCTCTAAGGAATCAAACATGATACTCGTGTTCCCTGTTTTTATATATTTCCCTTTCTTTATTAAAAGTCCCCACCCCTAACATTTCCTTCATGATTTTTTCCCCTTGAAAACTCCCCACCCCTAACATTTCCTTCATGATTTTTTCCCCTTGAAAACAGCATACTTCTCAGCATTTTGCAGGCAGGGCAGCAATCAGTTGTGTTCTTTTTCTCCACCTTTCTCAATAACATCATGTCAACCACTGAAACTAATGAGTAAGGTGATGACCGGTCTTCTTCTTCGGAGTCTGAGGTACAGAGGCCTCGGAAGGGTGGCAAAGGTGGTCATCATAAGAGAGAAGAGCCCACTTCTCTAGCAGAGTTACAGGCTTGCCCTTTTCCGGTACATGTCATGTCTGGAGTTTTGTGAGAGACTGGCCCAGATTCAGCACCACAGGGAGTTGGCCCGATTATTTGTTTTGCACCTTCATGACGGGCAGGTCACTCTTGCAGGGGTGAATTTTGTGTTCTCTCCTGAGATGATTTCAGAGGCTACCGGGATACCCAATGTGGGTGAGGTGTGGTCAAAGCGCAAGATGCTGGACTATGTATATTTCGAGCCATATGTCAGGCCAGCATTCATGAGTCATTTGTCGGGGATCTTTCCTTTCAGGTTCCTCCGGGCGGAGTATGCTTCTATTATGCGGCTTATCATGCACTACTTCACATGCGAGGGGAGATTTTCTCGGGTCTTCTCTTATCACATTCGCTTGCTGATGCACTTCACCCGGGTGAGGATGATGAACATCCCGGTTTTCTTTTTCCATGATATTCAGAGGATGGTGTCAGTGTTCCAGAGGCGGTCTCCAGCTCAACAGTATCGGAGTTTGTGCCATCACGGTCTTATCCAGCTTATTGTTGCCCATCAGTTGACTCAGTAAGGCATTGCATGGGCAAACTTCATTTCTCGGGATTTCTTTACACAGCCACAGCCACAGCCAGAGACCATTTATGAGGAGGGAGGTCCATCACACCAGCCCGAGATTATTGTTCCGAGACACATGGCTTCCTCACCTCGCCTCACTTATCAGAAAGGCCCGAGGGCCTTGTTTGCAGCAGCTCGGCGAGTACTTTCTCCACAGCAGGTGGAAGGGGTCTCGCCATCATCATTAGCTACAGGTCAGCGAGTGTTATCTCCACATCAGGTGGAAGGGGCCTCGCATTCTTCATCAGCGGTACGAGAGGGCAAACAGCCCGTGACCGAGGAGGAGAGAGCCATTGACATGCTAGTTGACATCATTGATCTTGATGCTTGCTCCCCTACATCAGATTTGCACGAGATCATCCGACAGAGAGAGGCGGAAAACCGCTTGTTGCAGGAGAAGCTTGATATGGCCAAGTGGACAATAAATTACTTGGGGCAGCGCAACAAGCAACTAGAAGAGGAAAAAGAGTTGGATGAACTATGGAGAATTCGTAGCAACCGAGACTTGAACCGTAGGAGGCCGGGTGACTTGTGGCCTAGGGACCGGGAATCAAGGCTCATCAGTTCAAATGTACACTTGCAGCAGCTGTTGGAGAGAGCCAACCGAGACAAAAGGTTGCTCAGACACATGAAGGATCATTATTGGGCAAGAATGCATGTTTGCAAAGCAAGGATGAAGATCCTTCAACGGCGGTTGAACGAGGCTCTTTCGAGGAAGAAGAAGGCCAACCCAATCCGTATCTTGGCTGAGGCATCACTCACTCACCATGATACTCATTAGTATCCTCCCAGCAGCAAACAAAAGAAATTTTGAGGATTTTGAGGCATTTTTGGTATTTTTTGGCATTTTACAGGTTTTGGTCATTTGAGTGGTCTCACCCCCCGCGCGACCACTCATGGGGACAGCTCAGATTGAGGAAAACTCTACATATTTTGATTTTTCATGACAAAATACACTTGGATATGGTTGGGTTTCAAATTTTATGGAGATTTGGGCCTCCAAAAGCTCAAAATACATGCAAATTTTGACTTTCTGCCCCTTTTTTTGAGTTGCAGAAAGCTGCCTTGGGAGAAATGATTTTTGAGGAGTCAAATCAACTCCAAATTCAGAAATTCCACTTGGGTTGGAAAGTAGACTCCCAGACCTTTCCAACGAGCTATCTTGCACCTAATTTGGACACCGGGAAGGCCTTCAACCAGAGCTGCAAAGGGGCGCGACCACTCAGGATCAGGGGCGCGACCACTCAGGGAAAATTGCCAGATTTGACCATTTCGGCCAGCAAAACACTGTTTTTACTCTTGGATGACTTTTGGGCATGTAAATAAGAAACTTTGGTGTAATTTTCATGGCACATGGATGCATTTACTCTCCTTTGACACTTCTAGAACTTTCTTTGATGTAAATAGTGAAAATTTAATGCATGGATTAGTTTCCTAAGTTTTAGAGGCAAGTTGTTTTTACTGCCTATTATCTAGTTCTTAGTTTAGAATTAGTTCAAACTGCTCCTAGGAAGCTGAGCTCGACCCCTAGAGGTGAGGAAAGGAGTTAGATCAGCGATATGATGCCTTCTCATCCTCATTTTGATGGTTGGACTCTTGAGGGAGAAGCTCCTATTGTATATTTTACTTGTATCTCTGCAATTTGAGGAAAAGGAAGGCCAGGGTTTTGCAGACTTCATTGTGGATTCTTGTGGATCATTGTGTTGATGGTGTGTCTCCTACTTGTTACTGTAAGTTTGTTTATGTGTTACATCTCTTAATCTATTGCTGCTGATTAAACAAAAGAAGTGATAAAGTTTGAACTCATGTTTACATGCTCAGCTTTCAATTTTGTTTAATATTGATGTTTTCCATTGTCTAAAGAGGATTCAAAGTCCTTGTTTGCCCTCTTTAGCCCCCCTCTCTTTCTTCCCTGATCACTCATCCAACCCAAAGGCATTAGCACAAGTTCCTACCTTGCCCCAAAGACCCCCCTGCAAAAACTGAGCCCAATCCCCGCACCCTGAATTGCACTCCCTCCAATTGCCACCAAAAACCCCAAAAAACTTTAAATCAACCCTCCTTATCAGTTTACTAGCCTAATATCTTTGATCCTAATTGGTCAGCTCACCCCATTGAGAAAATACCTTGAGTCTGACCGGAGAGAGCCTTCTCCTTCCTCGTAGGGCTAGATACGAGGTGTAATGGTTTGATGTAGCCTTGAGATTTGTCTATCTCAGCCTAGGTGAAATTTCAAGCGCTAACACACACAGCCAACATGACTCGATGAGAAGACACCTCAAACTAACAAGATAGCATGCTCAGTGTGACTGACTAAAGGGTCTGAGCGACAAGTGCGCACTTGAGATAGATCGTTGAACGAACATGACAATACTTCTTGGACATCGCATACAAGTTCATGTGTGAGTGAAATAGATGTTTACATAGCGAGCAAAGCTTGTACACATGAAGACAGACCTTGAACATAGCCAGAACAAGACTGCAAGCATGACATTCCAACCAACATGCTAAAAGACGATTGGTGAACTATTAAACAAAGATGGTGTAAATTCTTGACACGAGCTCTTGGGATGAGCTCCAGTGTTTGCAATCATCAAGGAAAAACCAAAGAAGGCTCTGAAATTGGATGTAGGCCAAAATTTTGGAGGGTGTTGCAGATGCTACAACACTCGACAACACACTGGTTGAATGCAAACTTCTTCGTTTCAGTTCATTGATAGCACAGGGACTTGGTCTATTAGGGAGTATCGAATTGCTGTGTAGGTTGCTTCAGTTTCCCCACTTACCCCATGGACAAACATGGTTCACCCTTTTCCAACTCAGTCAACCAAAACAACAAATTTCAGCTTGATCATAGTGTTTCGAAATCGGGAAGGGTAGTTTAGCGTGTGAGTTTAAAATTTTCAGAGTATAATTTTTCATCTCTAGTGTTGCTCCAATGCCTGCAGGTTTGGACAGTACCTCGACATAGTCACAAAGGAACACATACTTTTCTCCACTTCTAGCAAGCCTGGTCAATACCCCGGTGGAGTTGCGTGCTTCACCCCTCTGCGTAGGAAGCCTTTCTCTTCTTTTGCCTTTGTATTTTTTGAAAAGAGGACTATGCATAGACACTTATTTATTTTTGGGGCGGATGAGGGATCCCAACTTATTGAGAGCAAAATAGGTTGCTCCTTCAGAGAAGCATGTAAGACCTATGATTTAGGTTTTCTCGTTTAGATTTCCCCTTCTCCATTTCTACTAGTTGGATGATCTTGAACACATAGAGCAGAAGACTGAGTACAGGCATAATGTTTCCAGTGTTGATCCAAGTGGATGTTGGTGGCTACCCACCTATCCCACTTGGACCCCAACAATTGTCTCTTTCATCTTTTCAGTTTCCTTATTTGTAGCACAATTTACTATTTTTAGTAGTTTTTCCGGTCTTGAACTTCTGGAGCCATTTTGAGGCCCTAAATGACATTTTTGGGAAATTTGGGGGCAACATGGGTCCATGGACCAATGTTTCCCTTCCCAAAGTTGTAGTGCTCTAATAGATCTTTCTAACCAGCTATTGTATGCATCGGAGATCATATGCCAAAGTTACGACCCCAGGAAATTGAGGTACTAATTTACCCAAACGAGGCCCACAATTTGGCATTTCATCTTCTAAGGTTAGGTTTTGGGATGTGAAGCATTTTCCATTATTTCTCAAAATAAATAGGCCTTTGAGCCTCATTATAACACAATTCAGAGGCAAGTAGCCGCCACATCTCTTCTCGGAGATAAGATACCATCGCCCTAGCTGGTTTATTTCCATTTCTGTTTGTAAGCATATTTCAGTATTTTCCATTAATGAAATGAAGTATTATTTCCACTGCATCTTTGTGTATATGGTTATCTCTGTATTTTGTTGCATTCCTGTTTAAATCCGGATTAGTGGTATCAGAGCGGTCTGCTTTTTCTCTGTTTTTCTTCGCATGTCCCCAATGAGGCCGGGATATAAGGAGTTAGGGCTTGAACTGGTCAAACCTTTGCAAGACTAACCTCACAAATCCCGACGACCTCCCGTGGCAGATGAGAAGAAAGTCAAGGGGGTAGAAGATCCTATCAAAATCTTGCTCGAAGAATCCATCGAGCGACAAAGGAACGCGATGATGGATAGCTTTGCGTAGATCCTTCAGCGGCTACTCAGAGGCTATGCATCAGCTTCCAACAGCTACTCTGGAAATGCCACACCGTTTAAGGTACAAGTTAATTTTTAAATCCCCATATTCGAGGGTCAAATAGATGCAGATGCTGTAGATAAATGGTTAAATCTACTAGAGGGTTATTTTTCTATTCATGAATTTTCAAGTCGGGAAAATATTGTTTTCACTCTTCTCAAAGTAGCCCCCCACGTCAAGGACTGGTGGAAAACCTACTGTGAGCAGAAGAATGAAAGTACAGGCTCACTATTTTTAGCCACACCCACTTGGGATTCATTCTGGGATTTCTTTAAGGAGCAGTACTACCCTGTCAAAAGCTATGAAGACAAATACATCAGATGGACCACACTGTGGCAGGGAAGGGACCAAGATGTGTCGGAGTTCACAAACATTTTTCATACCCTTCGCACACAGTTGGGTATCAAAGATTCTGAGCTGCATCTAGTACTCAAATACCGCGACTTCCTACACAGATACATCCAAGAGGAAATGGAGTTCCTGAAAATCTCCTCACTCAGAACATCATACCGATATGCTGTCAAAATCGAGCAAAAGTTCAAACAGAAGAAGTGAAACTTCGGATCTGCAAATTCGAAGACCAAAGGACAAAGCTAAGGTGGGGTGACATAAGACAACCTATCGAAGCCGCAAGAAAAGAACAAAACCACGAAGTCGAATAAGGACACAGGAAAGTGGTGTGAGTTCCACAAGAGTCCCACTCATAACACAAGTGAGTGTCGGACCAAGCAGTCGCTGGTGGCCAAGTTGAAGGCTTCAGAATCAGATGCATGTTTCGACACTGAGTCAGTTTCTGACAAGGGGAATGGCAAAGGGAAGTAGATCATTGATGTGGAGCCCAGTGTCACTATTGCCACCGCCAACATCTAGAAGAATGAGCTCAAAGATCCAGAGGAGGGGGAACATCTTTTCCACTCACAGATGTGGGTGAAGGGTTCGCCGCTGCAATTCATTGTCTACAGTGGAAGCCAAAAGAACCTCATTTCAGCAGAGGTCGTGAAGTAGTTGGGCCTATCGACTACATCACACCCGTAGCCATATAGTATCGGGTGGCTTCATGAAGGACGAGATCTGAAAGTTCGCCAATAGTTCCACCTTGCCTACAACATCAAGCCCTTCACAGATGAGGTATTGTGTGATGTTACACCTCTGGATGTTTGTGATGTATTATTAGGCCAGCCATACTTGTGGAATCAACATGCTGCGTATGAGTCAAGGCCTCGTGCTGTCATTATTTCTTTGTGTAATTCATTATACAGGATACCGAAGGTAGCCCCACCTACCACCAGCACTTTGATCACTGCCAAGAAAGGTAGCAAGCTCATCTCCAGATAGGAAATTCATTTTCAGTCTGATTCACTCCCAAAGTAAGGGGAAGATTGGCACCACATCCATGACCCTCGCGAAGGGTTCCTCCATGCAGCAGCAGCAGCAAAGGAATATGGTCATGAAAGAACATAGGAACAACTTCTACTCACCCACAGGGGTACCACACAAGCTTCAGGTGGGCAACAAAGTCTTGTTGCATCTGCAGAAAGAATGCCTTACAAGAGCCCATCAGAAGCTTCGACCACACCGACATGGTCCTTACACCATTACTAAGGCTATGGGAAATAATTCTTTGGAGCACAACATTCCTCTATTCCTTCACCTGCACCAAGTGTTCAATGTGTACCACCATCGACCATACTTCTCACCATTACTGGACACATCCAAGATTGCAGAACAGCTCACCATGGACCAAGTTCAGCAGATGGAGGAAATCAACGCAATGGGGACCATTGCTTCCTAATGAGGGAGGAATGATCTAGGTGGATGTTCGTGGCCACCCACCTATCCCACTTGGACCCCCACAACTGTCTCTTTAAGCTTTTCAGTTTCCTGAACTTCCAGAGCTGTTTTGAGGCCCTAAACGACATTTTTTTGGGAAATCTCAGGGCAACATGGGTCTCGAAGTTGTAGTGCTTGGATAGATCTTTCTAACGAGCTATTGTACGCATCAAAAGGAGATCGTATGCCAAAGTTACGACCCCGGGAAATTGAGGTACCAATTTACCCAAACGAGGCCCACAATTTGGCATTTCATCTTCTAGGGTTAGGTTTTGGGATGTGAAGGGTTTTCCATTGTTTCTCAACAATAAATAGGCCTTCGAGCCTCATTATAACATAGTTCAGAGGTAGGTAGCCGTCACATCTCTTCTCAGAGATAAGCTACCATTGCCATAGCTGGTTTATTTCCATTTTTGTTTGTAAGAATATTTTAGTATTTTCCATTAATGAAATGAAGTATTATTTCCATTGCATCTTTGTGTATATGGTTATCTCTGTATTTTGTTGCATTCTTGTTTAAATCCGGATCAAGTGTGGACATAGGTTCATGGTTGGACCAGAGCTTCCCTCACAGATGGCTTGTATTTTTCACCAAGAATTCATTGGCCCAAGGTTATAACCAAGCACATAGAAGATGGACACAGGTCTGGCCAAGTGCTATACTGTCACAAGACTCTTTGGATCTCAACCACATACTCATTCAAAAGCCATAACTCAGTAAAGGTCAACACTTATTAGCAAAACCAAAACTAATGTGATATTAAGAAAACAAAATAAAGCAAATAAAAAATAGCTAATTAAAGCGAAAATACAACAAGCAGTAAACAGACTATGTACATGGTGTGGGGCGTGCCCCTGCTTTACTGAAAGTAGTCCTTAAAGTCTTAGCCTTTGACAAGAAGGTTATCAATCCTCCCGTCAAGTGATTGCAGATAGTATGTGTGTGCGCTAAGCTTTCGGTGAACATTATATGGAGCAATCCAGAGGGACTAGAACTTTGTATGTTTGCCTTTGTCTTCATGGGGTTTGTCCCATTTCAAGACTAAGTCACCCACATCAAAGTTAACGTTCCCTGTAGATTTCTCGTCGAACCATCTCTTGATACGTTTCTTCTGGATTGCAAATTTTTCTTTTGCTTTCATTGTTTCTTTCTGCAACTTGTGAAGTGTATCCATCCTACATTGGACTATCAGATAAGGCTTGCCTTGGGATTCTTGGGACAATTGGAGAGCAAGCAAGTAGATGTTTGGCAGAAGGATGTCTTCTTTCCCATAAACTAGGAAGTATGGCGAAGTGCTCAGAAAGGGTTTGGTTGTTACACGATCAACCCATAAAGCATTCATCAAAGCGGAGTTCCAGTTACATTGTTAAGAGGAAATGGTATTCTTGATAGTGCAGATAAGGGTTTTATTTGTAGATTCAACGAGACCATTTCCTTGTGGGTAGTAGTTAGTTGAGTGTTAAGAACGATACCATATTTCAATGAAAAATCATAAATCTTTAAAGATGAAAATTAAGTTTCATTGTAAAAACAAGTGATATCGAAATTCCAAATCATGAGATGATATTCTGTTGAAGGAGGCTGATGACTTCCTGGTCATTCACTTGCTTAAGTGGAACTACTTTTGTCCACCACATGAAGTAATATGTAGGTATCAAGATGTAGCCGTGTTGTTTCAACGAATGCGGAAAGATTTCCCCAGTGATGTCAAGGTCCCACTGTTAAAACGATTCAGTCACTGTAACAAGATGCAACGGGGTTGCTGACCTTCATGTTCTATTGGCACATCCTTGACAGACCGAGAACTTGTGGGCATAAGCATGGGCATCCTTGAATAATGTGGGCCAGTAGAAACTGGCTCGCATGACTTTGTGCGCAATGGTTTTTCCTGTGAAGTGGCCTTAGGCTGGTCCATCATGCAAATCATGCAAGACCTTCTCTAAATCATGTGCCTCCAAGCACCTAAGAAAATTTCTGTTGCTGTGCTTTCTATAAAGCACTCCATGCACCAACTAATAAGGTAATTATTTGAGGTGAATTGACCTCTTCTATATCATGGAGAAGTTAGAGGGTATGGTGCCATGCTCAAGGTAGTGGCACACAACTTTGTACCAAGAGTTTTCATATGAAGCGGGTGGTGCTTGCTCTACATTGTAAATCTCGATTTGTTGCTCTCAACCAACGATCTCTTCTTCTTCCTCCTGTGCATGGACTACTTTGGATATGATTCTGCAGAGGCCATGACCCTTGATAGTTTGAATTGGCTCAATGTTAAGATCATACTATTGCAATCTTTTCATCCAGTTCGTACTTCTTTCACCCAACTCGTGCTATACAAGCAATGATCTGACTGTTGGGTGTGGCACAAAGACTATGCAATGGTTCTTCAGCAAGTAGGGTCTGAAGTGTTTCACCACCTTGTATACTTCATATTCTTGTTTTTATATGAAGGGGTAGTTGAGTTTGGGTCCCTACATGTTTGCACTCATGAAGGAGATGGGACATTCATCGTTCAACTCATCCTTATGAGTGAGTACTGCAACAAGAAAATTGTCGGAGGCGAACGTGTATAACAAGAAATACTTGTTAAAGTATGGGCTGTAAAGCACAGGCACATCTGCTATAGCCTGCTTGATATGGTTGAATGCATTCTTTTCCTTCTTACCCCAGTTGTAGGTTGCATCCTTCTTGATCATGTATTGCATAGATTTCACTATCTACGCATAATCCGAGATGAATTTCTGGAGGAAGTTTATCTTTCCCAAGAAGGACTGCATGGATTTCTTGTTGGCTGGGTGAGGAATCTATGTAATTGTCTGAACTCAATCCAGATCAACCTTGATCCCACTTCTGGAAATGATGCCCAAGGAGGTTCCCCTCAAACTGAAAATACACTTTTCTTGGGATTCAAAGATATCTCGTATTTTCAGCATTGTTCGAATATCTTCTTCACATGGTGTATGTGGTCTGACCATTTTCTAGAAAAGATAGTCACTTTGTCAAGGTAAACCACTACGCTCTGTCTAATAAGTCCACAAAAGGTGATTTCCATGGCACACTAAAAGGTTGTGCCTGCGTTCACAAGCCCAAATGGAATTCTTCTATAAGATAACGTACCCCACTTGGTATAGGAGGTAGTTTTCAGTCTATCATGTTCCGCTACCAGAACCTGGTTGTATCTCAAGAAATCATCAAGTAGGGAAAACATTTCCGCTCTAGATACTATCTGTAAAATATGTTGCATCGACAGCACAAGGTAGTTTTCTTTGTCTGAGCACGGTTTAGGTTTCAGAAATCAATGCATATGCGGATCTCCTCGGACTTGTTACGTATAGGAACTAAGTTAGAAACCCACATGGAATGATGAAATCTGTAAATGATCCATGCATCAAACAACTTAGTCTTTATGTATGAGGGGTTCAAGTGATAGATGTACTTTCCTCAGCTTCTGCTGAAATGGCTTGACCCCTTCTTTGATCAGAATCACATGTTGAATTATTTGCGTGTCGTATATTTTCAAATCATCGTATGTCCATGCGAACACATCCCGATATTTCTTGAACAAGTGAACAGAGGATTTTTATTCCTGTGGTGTGCAACACATACCGATATTGACAAACTCTAGATTGTGTTCTATTCCCAAGTTTATCCATTCGTGCATCATGGTGGAACTATGGGTTTTTCTATTCCTTGGCCCTTGAAAGTGGTTCTGCAAGTCATAGAGATTTTTGAGATATACCACACCCTTCGGGATGAGGTTTCCTTTCTTGTCATCAATTGTGGCTTGCAAAGACTTCTTGTGCTCATCTTCATCAATCGCTGTGTCCTTGAAGACATGACCGTTGGCCATGAAGTGTAGTATCTGTTGATCATCGTCAAAAACACCTTAATTAGTTATGTTATCAGGGATATAAGGCTTATACAAAATTTCAATAGTAAACTTATCCCTAAGCAGTGTCATCTTAGCAGTTGTGTTAGCTACGGCATCGACAGATGCATTATGTATTCTTGGCACAACAATGATATTGAAATCTTGGAAGTTAGAGATCAGTCGCCATACCTCTTGTTGATAAATTTTGAGATGAGGTGACAGATAGTGTATGGTGTAACATACCTATTGTACCATGATTTTGGAATCGCCTACCACTTTGAATGCAACAACATTGAGGATGATGGCTTATTGCAAGTCCAATACGAGTGTTTCATATTCAACAATGTTGTTCATGCCCTCAAACTCCAAGCGGCTTGAGATCAAGTGTTTCTTATTCTTTGGGTCTATCAAGAGACACCCAGCCCCAGAGCCATCCTGTGTCTTTGATCCATCAAAATACATGGTCCACAACTCATCTATACGTGGACCGCTTGATGCGCTAGTACTACTACTGCTACTACTAGTAGTGTTACAATGTACTCTACATGTTTCATTTCCAATAGTTGGGCAAGGAAGGAGACCCAAATGCATGTCTAGAGGGGTTGGAGCTGACTATGTGAGATAACACCCCAGTTGTGTTTCCAAGAGGCAATTTTCGAGCATGAGTTCTGCGAAAGTGAACAGTTCATTCTCACCATTGATGTGAGTGACACTATGTTTCATGTATCTCTCGGATAACACTTGGATTTGATTGATTTTTCCCTAGTATGAAAGCCATAAATGTGACCAACATGTGGCAAAGTATCCATTCAACTTGTTGGACTAGTCTCTGCTAAGAAGTAAGCCATATGCTTTCGGTATGTCCACAATGACAATGTTGATGCACTGGTGAACTTGGTCGTCATGAGATAATCAGATGATCACATATTGAAGTTCATAAAAGGAAGGTACACATGTTCGATCTAATTGGATGATCTATGTAGATGTCTTGCTCCATTGCACATTGATCCTCTTGGAAATGGAGAGTGGCATAACGTTAGCTAATGCACCAGAGTCAACTAAACAACTATGAACATTGCAATTAAAAATTTCAAATGAGAGCCAGAATTGAGGGAAAACAAAGTTTTCTTCTTCCATTCAGAGTGTGTTGAGCACAATTGTGAGTGAACTGGGAGATGTGCTGTTATAGACATTTTTGTGCCTTGCAGCTCCAAGCATGAAATGTCCATAAACCAAGGGCTCCTAAGTCCCTAAAAGTGTTGTTCTAACCCCTAAAGGAACAAGGTCAACAAATTACAGCTTCTCCCAGAAGTTCTCCACCAGAAACTGCTCAGAATAAGTCAAAACAGGATCATTTCAGCTGCTCCACTGGCTAGCTGCGTTGCATAGCACCTAAACACACTAGCTGGGTGCGTTGCAACGCACCTAAATGCACTATGAGGGTGCGTTGAGCGGGAAATGACAAATGGCAGTGCCATTCCGCGAGGTGGAAAGACAATGGAAGCTTCCAGAATCTTCTCCTATGACACTTGCCTCACTGAATTCGACAAAGGATGAGTAAGAGGCCTTCAGTCTCCAAGTGGAAGCAAGAACTGACAGAGAGAAGACACTAATCAAATCACAAGCTGACTCATCCTCCTTGCATACACCCATATATGGATCCCTCATCCCAGAGATCCAGAGGCTGGAATTTTGCACATTGTGAGGAATTGCTGTTGGTTTTGAGATAGATATCAGAGTATTGGGTGATTTATGCTTTGTTGGAGATGAAGAGGGGCTTCTTTGCTGGGAGGTTGATGCTGGGTCAGGAATCATCGGTTGTAACTCCTCCTAGATCTTCTTGTATATCAATAAAAACTATTTGAGTTTTTCCTCCATGTTTTTGTATCATTGATGCTTGTTACATTTGTATGGTTAGCTTAAATCTGATCCTAAGATGTTTATGAATATAGATCCATGTCTTTGTATAGTTTTCTTCTTCTGTGATCTTACAAGTAGTTGGTGAAGCTGGGCAAGTAAGGGAGCAGGTAGCTGGAAGCTGTCAAAGAAGAGAGGGATTGGATCAAAGGATTAGCGCAAGACACAGGTCGGTTCTTTCTATCCCCCTCTATCTTCAATTCATAAAGGAAATACAAAAGTAGTTTTCTCTGTTTGTTTCTAAGGCCGCTGTCACACCTTAGTGGGATAGAGCAGTTCTAAATAGACACTTTTCCCGGTAACAAAATGGCGACTCCGCTGGGGAGAATGTCTAATTAGTTTGTTTGTGTATCTCTTGTTGTTTATTTCATAAACTTATAAGTAGCATTCGAACTGCATTTGCCATAACAAATGCAAAGTAGACATTTGCTGCTTCAATCCATTCACTGGATCTGTTTATGATTTGAACAACTGATTCATAGACTATCTGATTGCCCCTGTGATAGCTCTTAGACCCTCCTTAGATCTACCCCTGATTGTACATTACTGATTGCTTTTACTCGGCCAAAAACCAAAGACTAAACTGCAAACTGTGACCTTGAACTCGGATAGAATTCTCGTTTCTGGCCCAGCGTAGGTACTGTGAAGAGATCTTGCATTTCAACGCACTTCCCGAAAGGGCAACCTGCACTGCAATGTAGTTTCTCTGTGTTACAGGTGCGCTGATCAGCCTAGCCCTGTGCAGCTGAGGTTCTTGTGCTTCATTCTTTCCAGTGTTGTCTCTGAATTTTGTAGCCTGTGATCAGTATATGACTGTTTCAAACCCCTTTTCCTTACTGATATTCCGCCTCCTTTGTACAAAAGAACTGTAGATGTTTTTGTGTGTTTGTTGAGTCGTTTACAGTTTTCCATTGCAAAAGTAGAATAGTCGTACTGTCGTCCTTTGATTTAGATCTGTTGCAAGTGTCGATTTCGATCATAGGAGAAAGTTTAATTGCCGGTTGATGGTTGATTATACTTTTACTATTGCCTTTGGTCTGAATTTGTGAATTTCTAGTGTCAAAATGAGTATTCATTTCAAAATCATAAAGTGTCGTAATCATCTCTATCTTTTGATTTTGAAAAGAAGCTTGTTTGTGTTTGACGCTTCAAAGCAAATTCAGATTTGTACATCAAATTTCTTTTTAGCATCAATACTAAGGAAGTGAAAAACAAATACATGCATGTGCATTTGCATATAGACAGTCTGTTTGGCATGATTTAGGAAAGTGCATTTACAGTGTTCTCTTTTCTCTTTGTGAAAAGATTGTGTCTTTCTTTTCCCCTAGTAGCTAGGATTTTCATTGCCGAAAAGAGATAAAAGTTTGTCTATCATCTTTAGATTGCATTTTAGGAATTACATCTACATCTCGTGGTGAACCCAACAGGAAAACTTCATAAGAAAGATCAACTTAAAATAAATTCAATGAATCTAACAACACTTTGGAACTTAACGCACAACATTTAGAAGTCTAGGCTAGAGACGTATTCCGGCATCGTAAAGCCTGGTAACTGTTGTCCTCACTGATGGTTGGGTGATTCCTCCACTTTGAGACGATAAGTGCCAGTACGGACTTGTGCTCCCACATACCATCGAGTATATTTTGGGAGACCCCTATAGGCTTAAATCCTTTATCTATAGGAAGCCGTGTCGGCCGCCCTACTGATCACAATGCACTGAACACAACATTCGGGAAGATTGACTGCCGTACTGTAAAAAGTATTATGTAGTTTTGCGATTGGTTTGGTACTCCCTCTACCTAGACCTCCAGAGCAGTCCCTTTCGTTCCTTTTCAGACTCTTTAACAGAAAAGGTCCATCTGAGCACTTGTCACTTCAGGCTCATTAAAAATCGAAGGAGACTAGAGTCATCTTTTGTTTTTTCTCGACTCTTAAAAACTGAAAAAACAGGTTGTGTCAAAGCGTATAAAAAATTATTTTAAATGGAATATTCATACCCCTTTCCTACATTGATCTTGGGTTGAGAAAATGGAGTCTACCAACCAAGGAATTCCCCTTGGTGGAAATCCTAGTCCCTTCTCCTCTTGGGGAGATGTTGGTGCACCCCATATGGCCACATTGTCACTTCCAGGGCTGACAATTGGTTTGCCAATATGGCTCTTCTCAACTTCTGTCGTTCAGAGCACCACTATTCCTGAACAATCAAATCAACAATTAGACAAGTCCAGAGTTTCCCACCAGCCTTCTACTTCCTCTAATTCTTCCTCTCCTCCTTCCTCTTCGCTTGATGGGGCTAGTAAAGCCAAAAGTCAAGTTCCTAAGGAGAAGAAGGAAAAGAAGAAGAAAGAGAAGAAGAAGAAGGAGCCAAAGGCGAATGGGGGAAAACGAGTGTCGTATAACAAAAATCCACACACTGCACTGACCAGGCCTAAATCGCCATGTGTCATTTGCAAAGGAGACCACTTTCACAAAGATTGTCCTTGCATCCCTCGGATATTAAGGGACTGGTCTCCTCGTTTGCACAACCCAGTGTCGTCAACCTCTGATGACCATGTTGAAAGTACACCATCGACTAGTGAAAGTGAATCCCTGTCACACGGAATCTGTCAAGGGTGCGGACACGACTGACCTTCCTAGAAGTCTAAGACATTCTAATGACAAACAAGACAAAAAGGAGTGATCTTTCTCTAAATACACCTTTTACAACATGAAAACTACAAGTGTTTAGGCTTACCTTATTCCAAAACGCTGTTGTTGAAGTCCGTTCTTGACGATCCGGATGAGCTCCTCCTTCAAGTCAATTCCTGCAACCACAAACAATCAAACAATTACCAAGCACTTGCATTTCATATAATAAAACATATATCCAACATGCAGACCAAGGAACACATGAAATAACTCATTAACACAAGCTATTGAGAAAAATAAACCAGTTTGTATTAATAACGAAACAAAGAAACTCTTACAACCTGGCCTTGGTGTTGTGCAAGTTCCTCCCAGGGTCCATCAAGGGTTTTCCTCTACTTTGACAAAGCTCACCCTCTCCCAAGTAGAATCAAGTGAAGACAATCTCTCCTCACAAAGGCTCTAATGGAAGACCTAAATCCTGCAGCATTTACCCAAAGAAAATGTATAGCTCCAACCTCTTCTCCTTCTGGCTCAATGCCTTTATTTATAGTGCTGTAAAGAGGTTATTCAGGTCCACTATCAATGGGATCATCCCCCTCTATGGGTGGGATAGCTCCCTTATTGATGGGATAAGTCCCCCTTAATAGAGATACATGAACCAACTGGAGGCGCATCCATTTCATCAAACCGACCTCTAGAATGTTCTAGAAGTAACCACAAGTAACTTTTTCAAGATAAAACTCGCGCATTTTGCCTTTTACAGAGGGACGCACCTGTCCCTTAACATACAGAGCGTCCATGGACGCAGATTTTGTGAACAAGGTCCGCGTCCCCGCAGGTAAGGCTAGAGAGAACCTGCGACCCCAGAGATAAACATAATTTTTACAAGACTTTCTCTCTTCTTTGAGTTTGAGATGGATAACAGAGGCATGAGACTTGCCTAAGAGGGTAGCATGACTGTTGATTTGAGCCATACTAACTGTAAGTAGTCAAGGTGACATTTTTTAGTGTAACAGATTGCCCCCTAAAGTGCGAAGCCTGGAATAGAATAGGGTTTTGTAATTCTAGGAAGGGTGAAGCGCTTTATCATTTCAAGGATTGCCTTGTGGATGGCCTGGTTGGAACCTGCAATTTTCAACACAAAATACATGGATAAGATTATATCATCACTGAGGTAGGCATTCCCATACTCAGATTCAAAACTTTAACTAATGGACTAACTATTCTGATACAGGAATGATCTTGCAGTACATCATTTTTATAGACTTTTGTAGACACAGTATGGACGCAGCCATCTGTTTATGATTAGTCTACATAGATAATGAATACAAAACTCCTCGCAGCCTGGATGGTAGAAACTAGATCCAGGGTCTTCACTTCTACTTCCCGAATTGGTACGATTCTAGCCATGTGATTAAATGATTCGATGTCGAACATGGTAGAAACCACTTGATTACCAGTCAATGATGTAAACTGTTAACAAGCGTGAGAGAAACCACCAGTAATGTCAATGGTCCTCAAAGTACCAAGCACAACCCGTGAAATGTGAATAGATGTTTTGATGTCGAACACTTCACGGAATCCTCTGATCGAAAGTCAATGATGTAAACTGACGTCAAAGGCGAGAAACCTGCCATTGATGCATGCAGACTTCAAGGTACTGTCGATTCCTAAGTCATCTTTCTAGATAATGTGTCGATGTCGATAGAAAGCGACCCGTTGCAGGCAAGCCCGCAACACGAAATCATTGTTCAAGTTGAAGAAATGTTGCTGTAAGGACTGACTCAGGGATGGTCAAATGGATGACAAGTATTTTGCAGATGAAAGTTTTTGCTTGCAGACCTCTTGAACACATAACGACACAACAGATGGCTTGGTGACGAATAACTCAAAGTTAATCCCCGAAACCCGGTTAAAGACTTTCAAAGTGATTTGGTCAACTGTGAGGTAAAAGATTTCCCAACCCAGGTGAATGAAAAGTGTCGTGTTCAAGAGCGGTAATAAAGTTTCTTCTGAGACAAAAGGTGACAAATAGGTTCATTCTTCTCTTTTTTCCCCCACCATTTCTGGCAAGTACCTCTTTATTTTTAACAAGCTTGAGGAGGATAACATATGCTTGATTATAAGCTCATCCTTCGGACGAGTCCAACCTAGTTTAAATTCGAACCCTAGGAAGGAGTGGTTCGTTCCTGTTTGTAATTGAACAGGTCCTCTACTGTAAAAATTTAACGAGCCCAGTATAGGAGAAACTCGGCGTTTTTCATTTTTAGAGAGTCTGAAAAAACTAAAGGAGACTCCACGTTGAACTTTTTCGTATATTTGTGTCCCTCAAGCCCGAAAAAGTATAAAATAATACCTGGGGGAACCGCTTGATCTTGCGACCAAGGAGTACTTTCATAATAGTGTCGTTAACCTGAAAAGTAAAAAGCGATCAAGGACACGTCGTTTTATTTCCTTATCGAGTTCGAAACGACAAAAACCCGGCAATCTTTTCCTGATTTTGCGGTCAGAAAAGAGCTAAAAGGGGACCGTCTTTTAATTCCGTTTTAACGAGTGAAAAAGAAACACTCGGCGATCTTTTCATGTTTTAGGAGTCAGAAAAGGGCTTAAAAGATGACTCTGAAATTTTGTTTGTGAAAAATTACAATTTCCCTCGAAATCCCTTTGTCCTGCACAAAAGCGACACATTACTCATACCTGTTTAAAATAGGCAAAAATACATTCAAAAACATCTTTTCATGGTAAAAAATGAACTAATTCATCCAAAAAACCTATAAAAAGACCTTTTACCATGTCATTTTTACCGTTTCACTGTTGAGGTTGAAAAAAGAGCTTTTGACAAGAAACTTCCCGTGGTCGCTGCGGAAAATCTGACCGTGGAATCGAACGCCGTCTCATCCAGGTATTTTACACATCCCACTCTGCATTTCTATCCGTTTAGAATCAATTTTTAGGTTTTAGTTTCATTTTTTGGGGGGTTTTGGTTTTGGAATGCGCCTCTCGGCGGACGCAGGTGCCCTTCGGGTGACCTGCGTCCCCCGACTTTTTCTCATACGGGAAAACGGTCGGAAGACGCAGCCCGCCTTCAGGCCAGCTGCGTCCGGGCGCCCTGTGCTACAAAGCCGGGGTGCGTCCTCCGAGAAACGCGCATTTCAAAACCCCAACTCTCTCAAAAAACCACCAAAAATTCCCAAATTAATTTCTAATTGCTATTTTTGATATGCAGGGCATTAATCATGTTAGACTGGAGAGAAAGAGAGCATGTAGAGGAAGATGAAGCTGCAATAAATCATCAACCTTCCCTGGATGCCCTAAGAGCATGCGGATTATACAAATATTGGACCATACCGGGCATGAGGGGCCAGGTAAGATTCTTGGAATGGCTGGTTGAGCGATGGAACGTACAAGAACAATGCTTTTACATAGGAGGGCACCAGCTCGAGATAGAGCCCTCGGATGTATACTTTCTCACTGGCTTGCCAAACAGAGGTGAGCAACTCAGTCTTGCGGGGACTAGGCCGGGTGGCCAATCCCTTGATAGTCTCCGCGAGACTTGGTGCACACCTGGGGCTCACCATTCAAAAGGCATAGAGATAAAACACATCACTCTGCCGGAACTCAAAGTCATAGCGTTCACGGTTACCAGAATTTGCGGCGCGGCCGCTTTACACATTGCTTCCGGATCCCAAATGCGGATGGCAATTGACTGTTACCAAGGCACCATTTTCAACTGGTGTGAAGCTGTGTCGGCTCATATGAAGAGCCAACTGACCAAGGCAAAGAACGGACGACTAAAGACTTTTGGATATGGGCCTATAGTCGTGAGCTTTGCCTTGGAGAGAATTCCAATGCTGATCCCTCAGCAACTCACTGTTGATATCTTGGGTCCCCAGCAGCCAAAGCTGATACGATGGGTTGCGGTGATGGCCCGGCATCCTGACGAGGGCGCGACAGTAGTTCGATTCTCAGATAGTTATTTTGACTGGTTAGAGGGCCAGCTTTTTGTGATACAGGACTTTCCGTATGCCGGAATGGATTTCAGAGGTGATCCGGACATGGTTCTTCCACAGGGAGAACAATGGGACGACAGAGGTACTTTTTATTTTCACAAGTTTTCTAGTTATGTATTTTTTGTATTTTTTATATATATCGTCTCAAAACTAATAGTAAATATTTCAAAATGCAGATGTTGGTCCACAGCGTCCAGCCAACCTCCGGCCTTATGATAGACTACATCCAGCTGCACCGGTACCGGCCCCACAGGATGCGACAGCAGAAGTACTAGCTGAGTTGGAGCATGATCTAGAGCGTCTCACGGCAGATATACCTGAGACTACTATGGACGACATTCCTATGAGGCTTCAGCGCTTCGTAGTCGCGGTCCCTGGACCGTTTAGGAGATTTTTGCGTAAGGTAGCCCGCGCAGTGGTGTCGTACAGAGAGCACCACCAGTGATTGACTAGTCACTTTTGTAGTCACATGTGACATTTTGACTTTTTGTACTATCATTTTGCCGATCATAAGGTGTTTTAAACCTATGATCGAAGACGATGTATATATTTTTTGACACACTTCTATCTATATATATCACTATTACCGGCTTATCTTGTTTAACATATGTGATGAAATGTTTTTAAATTTACTTGCATGATTATCGTAAATGTCTGTCCAACATTCGAGAAGCAATTGCATCTGCTAATGTATTCAAAGACCTTGGAATATGTTGATATTCAATGTAATCAAATTCACGTTCCAAGAGACGCACTCTCAAAAACAACCTTAATAACACAGGATTTCTAATGGCATAAACTCTATTAAGCTGTAATACAACAAGTTCAGAATCTAACCTCACTATCAAACGTCGAATTCCAAATGAAATAGATTCGGATAATAATTCAACCACTGCACTGTATTCTGCAATGTTATTCGTTGTTTGACCGAGGCTTACCCCATGCATAGAAACTAACTCGTCAGAGGGCGAATAGATAACCCAAGCTGCGGAAGAGATATTCCGTGTACTACGACAAGCACCATCAGCAAATCCAATGTATGTTTGGAGAGGCGTCGACATCTACAATATCAAGAGTAAAACCAAGATGAGCCAAAATAATGACGAAAAACCACACTTGCTAAGCTAAGCACACTGACTAAACTAACACACTTGCTAGCTAGAAAGAAAATCTAACCTATCTAAAAATTTCTCCATACCCATCATTTTAAGCATAATACCTCTTTAGGTAAAGTCCATTTCTGGGTTTACCCAAAGAGTCCCCATCAAAATCAACTAACTCATAAGCCCCTTTTGCTAGCTTTCGCTTTACAATGTAGGGCCCATGCCACATGGGAACGAATTTTCCGGCACCTAGCTTATCGTTAGCTTGATCATATAATAGTACTAGGTCTCCTTCCGAAAAACTTCGAGGGGTTACATTTTTATCGTACTGAGCTTTCATTCGTTTCGCGTGAGTCTCGATAGCTAAAGTAGCGTCACGTCGAGTCTCATCTAATTTAGCCAAGTATAATAACCGTTTCTCCTCTTCGGAAGTAGCTGGAAGTAATTCGACAGCCATTTGAAGTGATGGGATTTCGCATTCAATAGGTAACACAGCTTCTAAGCCATAAACTAGCTGGAAAGGGGTGAAACCTGTTGAATTTTTCACTGAAGTTCGATATGCCCATAGCGCCGAAAATAACATGTTATGCCAATTCGTTCGATGGATACCAATGATCCGTCGAATCATGATGACTAGAACTTTGTTGATTGACTCAACCAAACCGTTGGCTTGCGGATAATAAGGAGTAGAGCTATCGTGGCGCAAACCAAGCTGGCTTGTAAGCTCAGTCATCATGACGTTTCGAAAATGGCTCCCATGGTCAGTAATGATTGCTTGTGGGACACCAAACCTAGTTATGATATGATTGAATACGAAAACTGCAGCTGTCTTGCCGCTTGCGTCGAATGTAGGCATCGCCTCGGCCCATTTTGTAAAATAATCAACCGCGAGGATGATATACGCATGCCCCCCGGCCGAGTGAGGGTTACAAGTAATAAAGTCAATGCCCCATTTGGCGAATGGACCAGCGGCAATTATAGGGTGGAGAGGAGCAGGTGGAGCGCGCATCTTTCGATCAAACACTTGACAGTTGTGGCATGTTCTGACAGCAAGGATACAATCTTTAAACATAGACGGCCAGAAATAGCCAGCGCGCAACACCTTCTGAGCTGTGGCATACCCAGACATATGACCGCCACATGCTCCAGAGTGACAATCATTCAAAACTCTCTCAGCCTCTTCGTGAGTTAAACAACGTCGAAAAACTAAGTCTGCCCCCCGGCGATAAAGTGTATCTCCAATAATTCTGTATTGCTGGGATCGAAACCGAATTTTTCGACGGTCTTCCTTGGAAGCTTCAGGCCGAAAGGTTTGGGTTTGGAGATAGATGATTATATCCCCATACCACGGATCTAAAGTGCTAATAAGAAACAAAGATTCGTCCGCAATGGACTCCTCTGCCACAGTCTCTGTGTCAGCACTCGGGAAATCACACATCAATTCCGCAAAAACTAAAGATTTCTTAGACTTGGACTTCTCGAACTCCAAGTCGAACTCTTGCAGGATAACAATCCATTTAGAGTACTTGCCCCCTAGCAGTTGTTTTGTCAAAATATAAATCATAGGGTTGCAATCCGAAATAACTGTAGTCTTGCGGAGAAGAATGTAGTGACGAAAACGCTGGACAGCTTGAACGGCTGCCAGGGCCAATTTCTCCACATGCGAATATTTTAACTCAGTGGGATTTAAGGTTCTACTAAGATAATATATCACATGCTCTGCTTTGAATTCATCTTCTTGAACTAACACCATTCCAATGGTGGAATGCGAAGCTGCGAGGTATAAGAAGTAGTCCTGGTTGTAGTTGGGAGGATGCAATAACGGTGCATGGGTCAACGCGTGTTTTAGTGCATCAAAAGATTGTTGGGCAATCTCGTCCCAAAAGAATTGTGCGTTCTGTTTCAACAACCGTGTAAAACCTTTAGTGACCTCGGCGTAGTTTGGGATGAATCGGCGTAAAAAGTTCGCTTTCCCTTGCAAACTTTGGAGTTGGCGCAAACTCGAAGGAGGAGGCAATTTGATGATAGCCTCGACTTTCGAGGGATCGACGCGAATGCCGGTTTTTGAAACAACAAATCCCAGCAATCGACCTGTTTCTATACAGAAAACACACTTGTGGGGATTCAACCGAATTCGATAATGCCTACACCTCATAAAGATTGCTCGTAGGTGGACAAGGTGATCAGCTCGTTGTAAAGAATGAGCAGGCAAATCATCGAGATAGGGTTGCACAATGTGCTTGATGTCATGAAATGCATAAGACATCGCCCGTTGAAAAGTGGCCCCGGCATTCTTAAGTCCAAAAGGTAATTTGCAATAAGCAAATGTCCCCCATGGACAAATGAATGCCGTTTTTGGTTGATCGGCAGGTAGAATATTGATTTGATTATAGCCTGAGAAACCATCCATGAAGGAAAACATCTCACTTCCGGCACAATCATCAATAATTTGATCGATATAAGGCGTAGGATAGTTGTCTTTTGGACAAGCTCGATTGATATCCCTATAGTCGATACAGATTCTTATTGTTCCTTGTTTTTTATTGACGGGAACAATATTCGATACCCAATCCGTTAACGGGATCGGATAAATGAAACCTGCTTTCAACAGCTTTTCGACTTCTGCTTTAATTGCAGCCGCTTTTCGAGGGTGAATCTGACGCAACCGTTGCCGAATGGGTTTAGCATCCGGGTAGGTTTTGATTTCATGAACAACAATGGCAGGATCAATTCCCGGCATTTCCTCGTAAGACCAGGCAAACACGTCGCGGAATTCTTGGAATAGGGCCTTGTAAGTTTGGATTTCTTTTCAGTACATGCGGCACCTATATGAATGTTCTCCTCGATTCCGGGCTTCACTGAAATATCAATGGGAATAGTACGAGAAATATTCCCTAAATTCAGCTCTGAATCAGAATGTTTCGTTGGATCCTGAGCGTCTTTGACATATTCAGCGGTAAAGATAGATGAAAAATCATTTTCAAATGCATCATCCTTAGGTAAAAACGAAGATCTGTGATGGAGATCTTCCCATGGTAGATCATCTACACTTAGGATTTCGCGAAGTTGTTCGTCAGATGACACTTCTTCGGGAAACGTTATCCGTTCTAAGGGTGAGGTGAAAAGTGACTCTTCACTGACCACATTCATTTGGTCGGTTGAATGAAAGTCGGTAAAAGACATAAGAGCTTCATAAGCAATCTCATACGGACTCAACGGCATAACATCACCGAGTGAGTCTAGCTCAGAGTCAGAGGGAACATACCAAGGATCATCATAAATAATGTTTTCTGACGTGATCATATGAATTGTTGCGAACGAAGGGTCTGCATTGAGTGGAGGGAGAGGAAAAGTTCCCAGTAAACCGGAATCCTTAACTAAACCTACACCAATGTCCCTATAAGGGATTGTCGTTTTACCAACATGCTGGATAGTTTCTAAAGAGGTTGGGTCGGATGAAAAGTATGTCAGCTGATCAATAGTCACGATCTTACCGTTATGTGGAAACTTAATGACTCTGAAGACCGATGAAACGACCGCTGTCATAGCATATGACCAACTTCGACCCAAAAGAAGGTTGTAGTCTAGAGGGGCATCAACCACTTCCACATCCAGACTAACGGTTTTACCTTCGACCCCTATAGGCAATTCTTGTAGAATACCAAACGGACGGAACCCACGGCCATCAAAGGCCTTAAGGATGGTGGGGGATTGGTTCAACGAAGGAGAACCAAGCGATCTCCAACATTGAATCGACATAATACACGTAGAAGCTCCCTCATCAATCACAGTCCGATGAATAGGCCTGTTTTTGACTATCACTGGAATTTGGAAAGCCATTTGATGGGGGAGACGTGGTGTACTACTTTCTAGATCAAAGATCATTAGGTTCGGGTCCTGAACATCGACAGCTCCAATAGCCGACAAAAGCAATTTTCGTTGCGCTGGACATGATTGCAGCACTTCGAGTGCCGACATTGCTGAAGGTGAAACAGCTAAGTCTTCAACAATGTTGTAATTCTGGGCTGCTCTCGCATGTGGATTGAAAGCAGACCTTCGAAGTACACCCTTGGCGGGCGGCTTAATCACTAAGTCTGGGTTAGGTTTTTCGATCTGTAGTGGATCGGAACCAGGAGCTGAGGTTGATGGGTTAGAGTGAGAAGATTCTGCTTCTTTACCATCAACAGGAGCCTTACTACCATAATCTTGCGATCGAGTCGCAATCCTGACATGAGACATCATCAAAATGGGTTCTTCACTGGCATTCGAAGAAGAACCTATCATCTTATTCTCCTGCTCTGGAAATGGATTTTTTAACACAGCAGGAGTGGGAGAACCTTTGACTATTTTCACTACCTCGGCCCGATGAGGGCAGTCTCTCGTAAAATGATCTTCTTCACAAATAAGACAAGGATATCGAGGTTTGCGCTTTTCGTCATTGGTTTCCGACTTTTCCGTTTTCTCCTTTGGAGCCTTGTCTGCTTTAGCCTTCTTCTTTCCTTTCTTCTTTCCACCGTTTTTGGATTTGGCCGTAGATGACTCTACAGCGTGAATGTCGGCGGTAAGTTCAGGAGGAGAAGACTCTCCTGTCGGAGAATCAGGCAAAGTGATAATTGGAGTATTGGAGGCCTTGGAAGACTTCTTCTTACTCTTCGTAGTCACGATACCGATCATACCATCAGCGGCATGAGATCCCGAAGGAGCAGCAGCGATTTGGTTTGACTTTGGAAGATCCGGAATTTTCTCGTGTAACGTACCCGACTGAGTGTAAACTAAGTCAAGGTATTGTGCCTGAGCAATGACTTGCTCCTCAGTAACTACTCCGGCCTTAGCTACATCTTCAGTAATTCTTGGTAATAATGATTTGACAAACCATTCAGCTAAGATTTGGTCCGGGATAAAAACTTTCACTAATCTTCTTCGACGTCTCCACTCATGGATGTGATCAGAAATGTACGTGGATGTCGATTGTTTTAGCGAAGTTAATAATTCTGTACCATTATCGTATCTGACTGGTAACTGAAAATGAGTTAAGAACGAGGTAGCTAACTGGCTAAAGTTGTAAAAAGAGGCCCGTGGTAACTCAATGTACCACTTGGCTGCGAGACCAATGAGTGTACGCTGGAAAAGACGTAAGCGGATGGAATCATCTGAGATGGAATTTGATGCACACCAGAGGTGGTAAGTCATCACGTGATTAGACGGATCCTCTCCAGACTTACCTTCGAACTTGGGTATATCGCTGGGCAACTTATTTGGCATTGGCGGCCAGAACGGAAGATATTGAATTGGATCGTTCGTTAGGCGCGTCAAGTCGGGTAAATCTAAAGTCGCAATAAATGGTAACTGCCGGTTAGGATCTCTAAAACTCTGAGTCACAATACCAGCCCCAGGAGGAGGATATCCAGGATAACTAGGAACAGGAGTCGCATTGGGGATATTATATCCTCCTGGAAAACCAGGATTAACCGGACCGTACTGGGGTTGTTGAGGTGGTTGATAAGTGTACCCAGGATACGGTTGATACTGGTAAACCGGTTGTTGGGCAGCTTGCCCAGGTTGATACTGTCCCTGGTACGGAGGTTGAACAAATTGAGGTTGAGTAGTAACAACCGTACTTGTACCAGGTTGGCCTACAGGCATCTGGACTGTGGTTTGAACCGTGGGTCCAGACAACGGTACAGATGTCTGAGGAGTGGTTACAGGGACAGTAGAAACCGGAGCTGCCGATACTCCAGAAGTAAGCATGGTAGATGAAGCGGTAGTTGCTGCAGCCGTGTGAGGTGGAGTACCAGGTGCAATTGGCGGCTGAGTAACTACAGAAGTTACAGGGGTCTGAACACTTGACTGGACAGGTTGCGGTTGCTGGGGTGGACCAGGAACTGCAGGTTGTCCTGCTTGAGGTACCGACTGTATACTTGGTTGCGACATCTGTTGACCCTGTGACGGATCCCATGTTAACATTCCAGGGTATTGACTCGTAACAGGTTGAGGATACTGAGATCCATAGCCGTATTGAGGATAGGGTTGATAACTGTAAGGTGCAGTCCCATATGATTGCCCTTGAGGTGGTTGATAACCTTGACCAGGGTATTGACCCGTAGGTTGATAACCTTGAGGTAAATACGAATACTGGGGTTGACCTTGACCTTGAGGTTGGTATCCTTGAGGTTGATACCCTTGGGGTTGATACCCTTGGGGTTGCCATCCTTGAGGTTGCCATCCTTGAGGTTGATACTGATACTGAGGTTGACTTTGGGGTACATATTGAGGCTGGGGTTGATACCCTTGGGGTTGATACCCTTGAGGTTGCCCCCCAGTCACGAATGAAGTACCTTGAGGTTGCCCCCCAGGCATTAACGAAGGTTGCCCCCCAGGCGGTAATTGGCCACCTTGAGGTTGGTTAATGGGAGTTGAACCTGACATCATATAAACGTCACCTATACTCAATGGTACATTACCACTGTTTCCAACTAATAACCCATGATCAACAGGTTGAGGAGATGCTCCCGCAAAGGTACCAGAAAGTGATTGATACCCAGTAGGAACAGAAGGACCGCCATGTAAAAATGATTCAGGACTTTGTGAAAACACAGATGACTGACCAGACATATTTACAGGAGAATGAATTCCTCTAGGTGGAACCGGAGTACGAGGTGTAGAAAAACCTACTGAGTTGTCTAAAAAATTGGTTAATGCAAGGTACCAAGATTCACTTCTAGGAGGACTGTAAAAGATGGATTCACGCTCCCTTAGATCAAGGGTAATTAGATCTTCAGAATCAGAAACGCCTATTTCTTCCTCTGGAACAAGTTCTTCTATAGCAATTAATCCAACAGGAAGATTTTCGGTGATAATTCTTTCTATTCTTGGTGAATCAGGAACACTAGGAGTTGGAGTAACAGGTTCTGAAATTTCAGGTTCTTCGCCTGTTTCACTGGCAGATGAAAAACTACCAGCAAGCTCGGAAACTGTAACAGCTTCGGGATTGTAACCTGTTTCTAAACTTTGGTAATCTGGATGGACTACCAAGGAAGATTCTCCTTCTTCAGGTGATCCTACTCTACTGCCACTAGGAGGAGTTACAAGGACCTTTAACCCTTCTAAATTACCTGGGTCGTCTCGAGGAGGGGATCCCCTAAGTCTACGAGATCTTCTCAACAATTCGGCCACAGAAACAACTTCAGGAGACTGGCCCGCAATTCGACGGGACCTTCTCGGTAATTCCGCCACAATTAAAGATTTTAACTACAACACACGAAAACAAAGTAAAAAATTTCAAATCAAACCACCTAAAGTCTTCTAAAGAACCAATCAAATTTGAAGCACACGCCTAAATAATCTAGAGCGTCAAACCACACACAAACAGTAGTCTTCCGGACCAAAAGCGCTAGTTGGTGATTAGGCCCAACCTCGCAGGATTCAGTACAGAAATAGTGGGTGGAACAGTTACCCCGGCAACCTGCTTAATGAATAGACTGGACCAAGTTCCTCCACTTTAACCGTCTCGAAGTGAAGCGAACCCCCCAGAAAATCCAAGTGAGTATAACCGACGTCTGCTCCAGGTACAGTGGGACCTTCCCTCCACCGTCACCTTGGGTAGAATCCTAGATATTATGGCCACTAAGGTTACCAATCACAACAATTACACCTGGGGGAACAGTCTAAACTCCGACAGCACGCAAGGGCAGAGTAGCAAGCTCCAATCCCCTTACCGGCTCCTTGACAACAATCCAAGGTTTACCGATAAGTGACCCCTGGCTCCTCGACAATGGTTAATCCGAGGTTTACCGTTTGTAATACGTACTGCCTGGCGTCGTTCCCAACGAGGGAGGAATGATCCCCTCACTGGTTCGGACACGAGCTCGTGTTTCTCCTTTAAGAGGAGCTTTCCCAGAATGTAACTGAAACAATTGGATTTGTTCTACTCAAGATAGACTATCTGTTTGGTTTTGTAGTCTTGGAGAGTTAAGTACTCACCTACTCCAAGACCCTAGCCTAAGCTATGTTGGTGCTTCAGAGCCCTAGAAAAATAAAGATTACTAGATTGATTTTAATTTAAGCGTTACTTTTAAGGTTGTTTCTTAAGTCAAAAGGTGATGGAAGTGAAACTAGTGGTGTGTTGACTCGACTCGAAACCACTACAAAATGCACCTAGAATGATTTATCCACTACTTTACTTTTTCGATGAATTGCTTAACTAAAAAGTTGAGAGAATGCAATCTTTATAAAAGCAACTTCTTAATTGAAGACAATCAAAGAAACAATTCGTTTTTCTTTTCCAAGCATAAAAACATAACCTCTCTTTACATGCACGAAAAAACTCTTTTCTTCTTTCGAAAACAAAAAGCTACTTGAAACAAGACTTTTTAAGAAGATGTTTTTGTATTTTTCTTTTAATAAAGCAAATAAATCTAATATAACCAAAAATCAATCTTAACAACTCTTAAAATCTATGAAAATGCACTCATAAGCAAACTAAAGGCAAATTTACTCTAAGCAATCTTAACGAGGCCAAAACTAACAATGATTATTTCTAAGGTGTTTTACTTGATCACAATCAAATCAAGGACTAGCTTATTGCAGAACCAAAAACTAGCCAAAACAAAACTCTAATCTTTTTGTTCTTTTTGTAAAATGGAAATCAATACTTTATAAACAAGTAATTCGAAATTTGACCCAAAACAACTCAAATGGCAAGTTGCTCACAAAAGGAGACTTTACGACAGGCCCGACTTCTAAGAAGGTTGACTAACCAGAGAGATCTAAGGCTGGACAACTTTCTACTATCAAAGTCACTACAAAGCCTTTCCAAAAATCAAACCCTAGGTCTAAACTTCGTTGAAAACCACTAAAACACTCAAAGCTCACAAAACTAGTTCAGGTGAAAATTCTTGACAGGGTACTAAAGGATCTGGGCAGAAAACACTAAGGAAAAACAAAATCTAAAAGCAATTTAAAGCAAAAATGGAATTTTCTTAAGTTTTACAGGAAGACGCAGGCAACCCGTTGTCACAGGTGCGGCCCCGCTCTGTGCAGACGGCAACAGCGCGTCCAAAGACGCACTGTGCAGTACTAAGAGGGTGCGTCCTTCTGGAAAAATGAAGAAAAACCAAATCTAACTAAATCTAAAGCTAAGCCACCCAAATACTAATTCTCACAGTCAAAAACCAGAAAATAAAAATGATTTTCTCAAAGCAAAGTTCATATAAAGGAAAAGACTCTCATTAATGGATTCCCCAGCGGAGTCGCCAATTTGTCACACGGAATCTGTCAAGGGTGCGGACACGACTGACCTTCCTAGAAGTCTAAGACATTCTAATGACAAACAAGACAAAATGGAGTGATCTTTCTCTAAATACACCTTTTACAACATGAAAACTACAAGTGTTTAGGCTTACCTTATTCCAAAACGCTGTTGTTGAAGTCCGTTCTTGACGATCCGGATGAGCTCCTCCTTCAAGTCAATTCCTGCAACCACAAACAATCAAACAATTACCAAGCACTTGCATTTCATATAATAAAACATATATTCAACATGCAGACCAAGGAACACATGAAATAACTCATTAACACAAGCTATTGAGAAAAATAAACCAGTTTGTATTAATAACGAAACAAAGAAACTCTTACAACCTGGCCTTGGTGTTGTGCAAGTTCCTCCCAGGGTCCATCAAGGGTTTTCCTCTACTTTGACAAAGCTCACCCTCTCCCAAGTAGAATCAAGTGAAGACAATCTCTCCTCACAAAGGCTCTAATGGAAGACCTAAATCCTGCAGCATTTACCCAAAGAAAATGTATAGCTCCAACCTCTTCTCCTTCTGGCTCAATGCCTTTATTTATAGTGCTGTAAAGAGGTTATTCAGGTCCACTATCAATGGGATCATCCCCCTCTATGGGTGGGATAGCTCCCTTATTGATGGGATAAGTTCCCCCTTAATAGAGATACATGAACCAACTGGAGGCGCATCCATTTCATCAAACCGACCTCTAGAATGTTCTAGAAGTAACCACAAGTAACTTTTTCAAGATAAAACTCGCGCATTTTGCCTTTTACAGAGGGACGCACCTGTCCCTTAACATACAGAGCGTCCATGGACGCAGATTTTGTGAACAAGGTCCGCGTCCCCGCAGGTAAGACTAGAGAGAACCTGCGACCCCAGAGATAAACATAATTTTTACAAGACTTTCTCTCTTCTTTGAGTTTGAGATGGATAACAGAGGCATGAGACTTGCCTAAGAGGGTAGCATGACTGTTGATTTGAGCCATACTAACTGTAAGTAGTCAAGGTGACATTTTTTAGTGTAACAATCCCTAGGACAAAAAGGAAAATATAGATTTCCTTGTAAACTGTGTGAAGGCGATCATGCCGTCCACCGTTGTCTCTTCTTAAACGAAGCTAAAAGAGTTTTGGATGATCGTCCAGTTTCACGTTACGACTTCCTCTTGGATATAAAAAACTCTTGCCGAGTCCGTCATTAGTTGAAAATCCGGCTGGCCTGCTCAGGTGGTCGACTGAAGCACCTATCATTGAAGATAAACCATCTAAATCCATACCAGACGAAAGTCAAAAGGTCGAGGCAGCAGTTGACCCGGTCTTGCCTTCAGAGGTTTTATCTTCAGATGATACAGTCACTGAAGAGAACAAGGATGACACCATCCAAATTCTCTTCATAAACACAGACTCCGACGAACATGGGGGCAATTTACCCGTTCCTTTACCGCAGGAAGGAAGTTCATCAGAGCCGTACCCGGCTGTCTATTCGGTCCCACCTCCAAGCAACCTAGTTGTCTCCTTCGACTGGAATCAACTAGGCAGACCCCGTTTACCAGCTAGCATACCATTCCGAATTATCGTTCAAATATATAGAATGGTTATGGCTGGTACCATCATAGATGAGGGGGCTTCTGTGAGTATCCTTTCCTCAACTTCTTGGAAAGCGCTTGGTTCACCATCGCTTTTGCCTGAGATGAGAAATCTGACGGGCTTTGATAAAGGAACTAGTCGACCTTTAGGGATGCTTCCCAATGTGCCCATAACATTGAGAGGGAAAATCATTCACATGAACGTAATGGTAGTTCAAGGACCCCTAGATTACAATCTACTCCTTGGACGAGACTATATTTATTGCATGGGAGAAATTGTCTCCTCACTCTTTAGAGTAATGTGTTTTCCGCACGAAGGAAGAGTGGTCAAGCTCGTGGACCAGCTTTCATTTCCCGGATCACGCATAGCAAATAGTCATATACCGTCCCTAAATGGTCTTTTCACGCAAGAAATGTCTCAATCTCCAGTCCGTCCTCGCGATGAGTGTGAGTAATTCGGAGGGATATGACTGAAACCCAGGGGGCATGCATCCTGGTCTGCTTCGGCAGGAAAAATTCGGGTATAGGGTAGGTTTCCGTGGGAGAATATGCCTAGTCTGTACCCCCGTCCGTGATTGGAAGAGGGGGTTATTCTAGTACAGGATTCTCTTGTCAAAGTTATGTGAGTTGGCAAGCGTCGCCACTCACCTTTTTTTATTTCGGTAGATATTGCCAAAGAAGTGTTTTGTTTGCACTGCGAATAGAAAAATCTTTGGGTAACCTATAAGAGGTAGGCCTCTCTCGGTAAAACAAATGTTTTGGTGGATAGAAGTAGAGGTAACCTTGAAACTCTGTTTTATACCTGGGGGCATGCAAACCTTTTGGAGTGCAAGCAAAGAGCGATCATTTATCTGTTTTTTGGATTGGTCGTTACCTAACTTGCATAAAGAAAGGATGTGGGGCAAAACTCTAAAAGTTTCAGTTTTTATATGAGGCATTCTTATCATATGACTGGATTAATCGAGCAGTGTTACCGCAAGGTTGAAGCTCGTTAAAAAATAAACCCGCACCGAGCAAATGTTTCCACTTGCGTTTAAGCTCGTTAAAAAATGAACTATCCTCTGGTAAATAACCACTGTGAATGCAGTACTTCAGCCATTAAAACCTTGGTCGTGTTTGCACCGTCACCTCCACTTTTTCATTGGCCGATCATTCACCTCCATTTGATTGTTTACCCATTTTGAGGAACAACTGCGAAGAGTGATTTCACTAGCCATCCTTGTGACACTGTCGTGATTGGAAAATTCCAAACCTTACCTGGAATCAGCTGCTACCCATTTTATCACTCGTTCCTCAAAAGACGAGTCTTCTTTAAGCTCTTTTCAATTGAATCGTAAAATATGAAAAGATTGCCGAGTCCTTGGCCTTCCAGCTCATTAAAGGGATAGGAAGTGCTATCCTTCATCTAGATTTTAATCTTTTTGGACCTGAGGGATTATTGCACAAAAAGATCGAGCGCTTGTTTTGTTCGGCTCGTTAAAGCTATCGAAAATTCATCCCTTCTGTATTGTTTTATACTTTTTCAGACTTAAGGGATTAGATGACGAAAAAGGAATTTTGGAGTTACCTTTACGTACCTTTTCAGACTCTCTAAAAATGAAAAGGACCGAGTTATCTTTGTCGTTAAACTCGTTAAAAAGATTAATAGTGACAAACTTGTCTTTAGACGAGAACGAGTTTCACTATCGCTAGGCTCGTTAAAACATAGCGATGGGTTTGCCCGAAGGGAAAATTATAGAACAAGCATATGTTATCCTCCTCAAGCTTGACAAAAATAAAGAGGTACTGGTCAGCAATGACTAGGGAAAAATTGGGAAGAGAACTCAAAGAATATTTATTGGTAGCAAGTCGCTCTTGAACATGACACTTCCACTCCGTGTCCGAGTTGGGTTGGGTTGTTTCATTCACCAGTCACATCGCCATGGTCACGCCATACCATCCACATTTGGGGTTAATGCTACCAATCCATCACATCAGTGTCACCGACATGTTCAAGAGAAGTCATCCAGAGAAGTCACCTGTGTCCCACCCACTACCATACATTATACTCCATACTTTCATGACCGCCACCCTGAACCGTATATCATCAGATTGTTTTCACCTCCATCAAAATCATTTGCTCCGTTCCGTGTCATTGATGTGGGATTCATTAAGGCCCTCCTGTGACGGATCACTTCTTGTCGACATCAACTCATTATCCAAGAAGTTGGTCTAGGAACACCCCATTCAGTACTTTGAAGCTTGCATGCCTTAATGGCAAGTTTCTCACTTCCGGCGACAGGTTTACATCAATGGCCTTCGACCAAAAGATTTTACGTGGTGTTCGACGCCAAGTCCTTTATTCACACCACGTGAATTGTACTGTAGTACCTTGAGGGTCATTATCATTATCGGTGATTCCTCTCGCGCTTGTTAACAGTTTACATCATTGACTGGTAATCAAGCGATGTCTTTCCATGTTCGACTTCAGAACATTTCTCACATGGATCGACTTGTACTTCAAGTGAAGATCGGACGAGATTGAAGACCCCGGATCTAGTTTCATCCATCCGGGCTGCGATATATATTCAGGAAAATAAAGACATTAAATGTACAACATTGCAGCACAGATAATCATCCTACCAAAAGGATGGTGGCTCTATCAGAATCATCAGTCTACATCAGACGATTGTCTGTCCTATGTGCATGAAAATGAATTTATAAAGCTGAGCATGGGAATGCCCGCCTCAGCTAGATCCTAAAAAACAATATGAAGATAATGCATTGTATTGTATCTTATTACAGGTCTCCTCCCAACATTGAAAGAACTTCGGATCCTCATAATAAAGCATTTCACCCGATTAACGGCCTCATACTTTAGGGGGCAACTGTTATAGACATTTTTGTGCCTTTCAGCTCCAAGCATGAAATTTCCATAAACCAAGGGTTCCTAAGTCCCTAAAAGTGTTTTTCTAACCCCTAAAGGAACAAGGTCAACAAATTACAGCTTCTCCCAGAAGTTCTCCACCAGAAACTGCTCAGAATAAGTCAAAACAGGATCATTTCAACTGCTCCACTGGCTAGTTGCGTTGTATAGCACCTAAACACACTAGCAAGGTGCGTTGCAACGCACCTAAATGCACTATGAGGGTGCGTTGAGCAGGAAATGACAAATGGCAGTGCCATTCCGCGAGGTGGAAAGACAATGGAAGCTTCCAGAATCTTCTCCTATGACACTTGCCTCACTGAATTCGACAAAGGATGAGTAAGAGGCCTTCAGTCTCCAAGTGGAAGCAAGAACTGACAGAGAGAAGACACTAATCAAATCACAAGCTCACTCATCCTCCTTGCATACATCTATATATGGATCCCTCATCCCAGAGATCCAGAGGCTGGAATTTTGCACATTGTAAGGAATTGCTATTGGTTTTGAGATAGATATCAGAGTATTGGGTGATTTATGATTTGTTGGAGGTGAAGAGGGGCTTCTTTGCTGGGAGGTTGATGCTGGGTCAGGAATCATCGGTTGTAACTCCTCCTGGATCTTCTTGTATATCAACAAAAACTATTTGAGTTTTTCCTCCATGTTTTTGTATCATTGATGCTTGTTACATTTGTATGGTTAGCTTAAATTTGATCCTAAGCTGTTTATGAATATAGATCCATGTCTTTGTATAGTTTTCTTCTTCTGTGATCTTACAGGTACTTGGTGAAGCTGGGAAAGTAAGGGAGCAAGTAGCTGGAAGCTGTCAAAGAAGAGAGGGATTGGATCAAAGGATTAGCGCAAGACACAGGTCGGTTCTTTCTATCCCCCTCTATCTTCAATTCATAAAGGAAATACAAAAGTAGTTTTCTCTATTTGTTTCTAAGGTAGCTGTCACACCTTGGTGGGATAGAGCAGTTCTAAATAGACACTTTTCCCGGTAACATGTGCTTGCTCCCTTGTTGGTAGAGGTTGTGCTGTTTGTGGATGTTTGTCCCAAAGCACACAACAAATATCTCGCTGACCCTTGTGCTTAGCTAACTTGAACAAAGAGATGTTTTCATGAGTTTTCTTCAACAATATTGTAGTCAAGAGTGAGTAAAATCACCGAGGTGTCCAAGGTTAGACTCGTATTTGTACTGTCTAGTGGAGTGTTGTGAAGTTTACTTCTCATGGACATACCCTTGTTTGTAGCTGTCTTCCCGGGCTTGCTTTGAGCTTTCTGCTTTGGGACGGCTGGTGGATCAACCTTCCTCATCAAAAATTTCAAATTTTATTGCATCTCCCCAACAATAGGGGGAACCCATTGACTTTTGAGATTGTATCAACCATTTTGATTTGGAGGTTTCTTCTTGGTGTTTGTTTTCTATGTTGCACATGAGCATTAATACATGTTGATCACCTGCACAGTACTTGGTGCCTCATCAGATGCAACATCTTCTTCATCATCTTCATCTCCTGATTGAAACTATGCATTTTTTACCATGTTTGTCAAATTGTTTCACATCGAGTCCGCAACTCATTTCCATTCTAGAAAAGTCCCTTCCAGGTGACGGTCTTCATGGAATGAGAAAAACTTGGAGTTTGCGCACATTTTTGTTTGAAACACTGAGTTGGAGCTCTACACAGTTTTAGCTAGGAAGCTGTTGCTGCTTGATGACATGCTCCTCTTCTAGTGTCTAGGAGGTCGACTGCTAGCAGATGTCTCGAATGTTTGTTGCTTTAGCTCAAACACCTCTGTTGTCAAGTTCTTGACAAGACAAGTAAGGGTTTGACTTGCTTCCTTTTCTTTCCCCTTACTTGCAACATCCTGGGGCTTCCTGCTCACATCTTTGGAGTCTTTTGCTATTTCATCATCCTTGATGACTCCAATGGCACCCAGGTCCTTTTCGAAAACGATTGCCTCTTCTCAATTTTCAAGTAACATTGGTTTCACAGCCTGCTTGACGAACTGCACAATACTATTTTGTAGTGCATACGTGTAGTAGTCAATAGTGATGAAGTCATCAAGTTTTGTGTCTACTGCAAACTTGTTCAAGATGCATAAAAACCTTTGATTAAAGTCTTTCACTTTTTCTTTTGACTCCATCTTGAGGCTGCCCAACTCTTTGAGCAACATGGCATGAGTCTTGTGATCAACAATTTTTTCCAAAAACATTCTTTTGAACATACCGCAGTTCTGGATGGAGTTGACAGGAAGGTTGTGATACCATACCACTGCTCAGCCATCCAAGGTACGCAGAAACAATCTACATGCAACGTTGTCATACCGTACCTAGAGTGTCTATAGTTTTAGGTAGAAGTTTTCCAAGTGGTCTTCTGCCTTCATTGTTCTGTTAGGGTCATAATTTGTGAAAATCCTCTCTGAACGATTTGGCATCTTGTACAAAGAACCTGAGAGAGCCAATGGTCCCTGAGTCATCCATTCCAAGTTTTGGTCAGGCATGTATTCTTCTTCTTCATCCTCCTCCTCTTCTTCATAATCTAATGGTTTTGCCTCAGAGTCAGTTGGTTCATCTCTGCCTCCACCTCCTATGCTTCCTTCCCCTCTGCCTCTTGTATCAGAAACTAAGCCCAAGAACACGAGTGTGTCTTGTTCTCCCTGTCGGAATATTGGAGGTCCCTCTCCATTATAAACAACTCCTTCTAGACCTTCGAGAGTGGAAAGAGCTACTTCTTCAACCGATGAGACAACAACTCTTGTGGGAGTGGTATTTGGCTTCTTTAATGCATATGGAAGATCTTGTATTCTTGGGATCAGTCCGACTGCCTTGGCAAACTAAGGGGTGATGGGATGGATAGAGTGGAGGTGATGATATGAGATTTCGTGTTCACTTCTACGAGGTGAGGAGTAACCAAATTTAGAGTTGCGCGTAGGTGAGAGGGAGTGTGATTTACTGCCTTGACCAGATGATTGATGAGTGGGGGTGAGAGGAAATTTAGCCATAGACAAATCACAGCCCTCCTTCTAGCACCAGAAATGTTGACAGTGCTGAACATGCCAACATTCAGGGGATTTCCCTGGTATGAAGTCCCAACTAGACCTCACACTGTTTGGTGTATGAGTCTCATCAAGTATGATGACCTGGTTTCGATTATCTTAAAGATATGCCTTAGCTATTTCTTGTTAGCACATGAGAGTGTTATACTTAGACTTCAAACAACGAGGTTCATGTGCCTGTTGAGTGTTTACTGTAACTTGTGTCTAAGTTATTTCACTGCGGAGGGAGAGGGTGAGAGTGAGTCTTAAGTCGAAAGGGAATAGTCCCAAATTAATTAGAGACGCACAACACAACAAGACATGTGCAACTTTTGGTGAAGTAATCCACATGGATGCGACAATCACAAACACAAAGAGAACAGATAGTCCACATGGGCGAGACAACGTTAATAACTAATATAACACATTTCAAAAAACATATGTACTAAAACAGCTGAAATAGTTAAACTATCTTAGTACGGGTTAAAGAAACATGTATTACAAGCGTCCAAAGAATAATCTTACAAATGAATACAATACATGTGTGAAAACATGCTGGGCTGTTAACAGGCTTCTGATCCTCTTCTTTTGACGTTTCTTGATCCTTTTCTTCCTCCTCTTCACAATCAATGTAAAATAATTTCTTCTTAGCACACTTATGACCTTTAGTGTATTTGCTATCACAAATGTAACAAAGGTCATTTTCTCCCTTTTCTTCCCTATGAAGACATCAATCCTCTGCTTCTATGGAATATCATTTACCCTTATATTCAATTTTTAGAAGTCCTCAACGTGCTCTGACATTGAACCCTTTTTTTTGAGATTTATCGATTAGCTAAAGAAGGTGTTTCTCTTTGTATCCTCACAATTTGCTATCATTTTCTTCATGAAAATTGACTAGCAATACATACCTTTTGTAACAGTTGCACATCATGTAGATCAAAATGTTTCTATATCTGTAGTATCCTTGTTATGAGATCCTTGCCATCAAACTTCCTCATATCGATCTTTGGAATATGGTGGGTCTTCAATCCAATGTTAGATTCTATGAAATCATGGTTAACATTTATTTTTTTCTCATCATGATTTCCTCTACTACCTTTTCGTCATTAGGAGGCCTTTCTTATAGAAGCTTTGTCCCACCTTCCTTCAAAAATTTCATGAATTTCTTCAAATCTTCCATGCCTTTCTTCAAATCTTCTTCCCTACCATCGATATTAGCTTCCATGGAACATATACAAGTATTTATCTTAGCTTTGGTCACATTCCTCAAATCATTCATCAAATTTTTCTTACTAGGTGTTTCTATTTTCTTGATTCGAGTCATTCTTTTTCTTTCGTTTAGCAACTCGATATTGAATCTATTGTATCTATGAAATTTAGTATCTCCAAGGTCTAACATTGCAACCTGCAGTAGCCCTCTGCATCCTCTTTCCAATGCCACCATTTTGATTGAAATTGGATTCTCCAAGAAAGAGTTATGCCCAATCTCCCAAGATGACCTGATTATATAATTTTTCAATAGAGTGAAGTTGTACGAAGTTCCAAGTGTCAATTTTTCGACCTTAGGACTTGAAAACAATACACATAAAATTAAAATCCATCCTCTTTCTATAACTTATTATGACATTTTAATTTGATGTTCAGAGAGTAAGTTATGATGTTTTCCCAAGGTCACCTGTTTGGGATTGTAATTCAGGAGCCTTTAATAACTCTAAATGTCTTGGACCTTATCTTGAAAAATATAGCACAACAAGATTTGAAATTCAGGCCCAAGCTTCACCATGATTGCGGCTCCAATGGGTTTTAATTTCATATTTTGAACATTCGTAGAAAAAACATTATAGTGAAAATTCCACGATGACCTGTTTGAGATGGAATTCTAGAGCTTGCAACAACCCTAACTTCCTCAGCTCATATCTCTGAAACTATAGTGAGAGAAGATCTAAAATTCAAACCCGAGGTTCAGAATGATTTCAGCTCACATGGATTTTTGTTTTAGCTTCTGAAACGTTGTAGAGAAAAAATTATAGCGAAAATTCCACGGTGACTTGTTTGGAGTAGCGAAAACCTAGAATCCAAAGCTCTGATACCAAATGTTAGGAAACCAACTCACAAAAAGATAGAAAAGATATATCAACGACTTAAAAATCAACCTCTTCGAGGGGGAAACGTCCTTTATGTTGCACAAATAAACAATTCTTGGATGACACAAATGACAATACATCCTTTCTATATATATAGGAGTCTAAGTGGTCCCAATATAATTAGAGCCTACATAACAATAATATTGTAGGGGCACAAAAATAAAAATAATGAGCTTCTATGAGGCACAATAATAACAAAATAGGGCCTACTTTGGCACAACAATATCATAAGGGGGTTGCACTAATAACAATAAGGGGCTACACTAGTAGTATAGGGACCTACCAAAGACACATCCATACACCATACATCGCTAGCCCCGATAGAGTCGCATTGGAGCCACTGCTCACTCTTAAAAGAAAAGACTACAGAATCTCAACTCCATGTGGGAGGAGCCAAGGTGAAAAGTATTTTTCATGTACAAATGAGGGGTATATATAGCCAAGGGTGAACTTGACCCTTGTGACTCTTCGACTTCCCTCATGACAGTTTGACTTACATGACTCTTCAACTAAAATGAATCTTCAACTTCGTATGTGGGTCTCTTGGACTTCCACGTTACATTACATTGATTATAGCAGTATGGCCCACAATAGTGATGTGGCCAACATGACTCAACATGACAGTGCTGGTATGTTCATGCTAATAGTGGTTTCGATGTCGAGTTGTAGTGTTGTTGAATGATGAGTGTGCTCTTGGTGTATCATAGCTTCACCTTTACATGACAAGGTGTGCAGAGTCTTCGATGGTATTAGTGTCCGCTTGATGTTGCATGTGGATGTATCCACTTCACTGGTATTTGGCATGCTTCATGCATTCATCCATTCGTGAACATGTTCCCTAGCATGCGCTCCTTGTTCATCCCATTCGTCGTCGCGCCATGTCTCATCCATGTGCCTGTTTCTGAAATCACTAATGACGAGACGACATCAAATCCAGAAATCCCCTAGTCTACCATGATGCATCATGTTTTTTTTTTTCGGGTGCAGGTAACCGTGAGAGAGGAAAAGGCTCTAAAATTGCGCAGAGCACATTTTAGGTCGGGATGCGAGGCTCTAAGGCACTGTTAGGAAAGAACTGTGCAGAGGTCACTAAGAGGCTGGGTTGAGCAGGTCGGGATAGTAGTGACATCTACGACATCTAGATCAGTTGGGAGGCAGAACTGCACATTTTTTCCTAGGAAGGCAGTGTGGGCAACAAGAAGCACTGGCAGTGAAAACTGTGTAGATTTTCAAAGGAGGTAGGGAGCGAGTTGTATGAACTTGCTGGCCAAGACTGCGTAGAGCTAGATGGTAGTCATCCAGGACATGTCTGCACAATTTCCAGGTTGAACAGGTGTCATGTAGCTAGTGGACTGTCCAAGAAAATTACGAATTTTCAGTAGGAGTGGCAGGGAGGCCGGCAAGGGGACTGACTGACAAAACTATGCAATTTCCAGAGCCAATGCACTAACAGGTAGCATATGCTTATCCCTCTTATCTGTGCAATTCCTTCAGTCAATGCAGGCAGGTAGGCTGGCAACTTCTGCACAATTTTTGGGAGGAGTGAAGTCCGGGGTCACTGCCCAGTCAAATTCTCCAGTTGACCAGCAACAGGCTTGATGGATAAGCTTGCAGGAAGTGAAGATTGAGATAGCTTCTTGGGTAACTTTTGCGTTGTTCTGTGTGACATTCAGCCATCTTGATTCGAGAATTACGCAGTGCAGATTGTTTGGGATCCAGCCTTAAGCTTTATGCAATTCTGGGCAATAATGCTTGGTCATTGAGGGTTGAGACTTTGCAGTTCAACTTAGTGGAGGTTCGGCTGATGGAGGGTGGTCTGGTTGACATATCTTTGGCAAAATGCTTAAGTGTGTGAGTGAGTGAACTCATGTATACATGACCTTGCGAACACACAATCAACATGACTCGATGACAAGACACCTCAAACCAACAATACAACATGCTCAATGTGACTTACTAAAGGGTGCGAGGGACAAGTGTGACACTTGAGATAAATCATTGAATGACCATGACGATACTTGTGCGACATTGCATACAAGTTCATGTGTGAGTGCAATAGATGTTTACATAGTGAACAAAGCTTGTACACACGAAGATAGACCTTGAACATAGCCAGAACAAGACCGCAAGCATGACATTGCAACCAATATGCTAAAAGATGGCTGGTGAACAGTCAAGCAAAAATGGTGTAAAGACTCGACACGAGCTCTTGGGATGAGCTTGAGTGTTTGTAATCATCAAAGAAAAACCAAGTAAGGCTCTGAAATTGGATGTAGGCCAAAATTTTGGAGGGTGTTGCAGCCGCTACAACAAATGGAAAGGTGGATCTTATAATATTTTAGTTGGAATCATGAAAACATAAGATTAGACACTTTGATGATCTTCAAATCCTTCAAGATTATAGGGAGGATAATGTTCTAGCACATTTTCTCTCAATGGAAGCTTTAATTTTGTATCTTGGCATTTGTACTTGTTCACAATTTTTCAATAGTGTTTTATCATAAGTGTTTTCATTTAATCTCTTTAATATTTCATTTGTAGTGACAATTTATTCCTTTTTCTTTATTTATAATTGAAGCATATTTTGGATCTTAAGTTAAAATGTAAAGGTAAGAAATCGAATGAAAAATTCCATAAAAAATCATAACAACTCATATTGGTAAAACATATATATAATAGCTATAATCTATGATACTTTTAAGTAATGATTTATATTATTAATAAATATATTTGAGAATCTCATATTTAAATTTTATTTATAAGCATATTAAAAAGTAATACTTACAATAAATTCTTTTCTAGGCTATTTTTCTCTATATAAATAGTGTTATGTATATCATATTAAAAAATTTAGTTACAAAATATATATAAAGCATGTAAAAAAATCCATGCAATTATATGTATTAAGGTTTTGTCAAAATTAGGAGTGGAAAGAGGGGGAAGGGTACTCCCCCAAGGAGGACAAAGTGTTCATGTACTTTGGGGTCTTGGTCATATGAAAAATAATCAAGCAAATTCTCTACCAGGGAATTTTGTTAGGCAAAGGAAAGTAGATAGATAAACTTAAGGTTATGGGATATTCTACTAATCCTGCATCATGCTCCATCCCCAAGGAGAAATCAATGAAAAACATCACGAAAAGAAGCAGGAGTATTGGTGAATATATCTCATCAAAGCATATTCCTTGTCCTAAGAGAATTCAACAAAAATAAAGACTAGGTGTAAATTGAAGATATCTCGTCAAATCATATTACATGTCCTAAGAGAATTCAACAAAAATATAGACAAGGTGGTGTAAATTGACGATAGGTGAATTAAAGATTAATGGTCAAACCACATAATTTCCTAATGGTGAATGTGTCTACTAGAAACAATTCCTATTAGAGTTAAGTATTGTAAATTTTGTGTTTTGTTGGGGAAATTTGTAAGGTATTCACCTAGAAACTCCCTTTTTTTGATGCTTAGATAAATTCTTCAAGAAAATCATGTATTCCTATTGGAAATGAGAAAAAAATTGGAAAATTTTCATGAATTATCTATGTAATGTTTGATGTATTTACTATGAACCACTAGCATAATTATATAATATAAATACTCTTTGAGGTTTAAAAAAATATTTTGTTAAAATTAAAAACAAAATACTTTTAGATATAAAGATATGGAATTTATATAAAAATATATAATATTATTAAGAATGAATATAAATAACTTTAGCTTCAAAAAGGAATAAATTTCTCAAAATGCAAAACTTTTTCAAATTTTACACTCAAAAAATATTTTTGCATTTAATTCCTCCCACACTCAGTAAATTTTTTAAAAAAAGTCTTCGAAAGAAGATAAAGTGTATATAATTTAAAAAAATACAACCATAAAAATAAATGAGGAAATACGTGGACATAATATTAACAAAAAAATAAGATGAAATATACAATACGATATTACTAAATAAAATATAATTTAAAAAGTCAATCAAATATAAAAATGAGAGTTGTCTCTAGTGAGATTTTTTGGACTTTCCAGAATTAGAAGAAAAATTTGAGGTGAAATCTTGATTTACCTTATTTAAACTGGTTTTTTCACTGCATATATGGATTCATCACCTAACTTCCAAAAAATAGCACTAAACACTACTGTATAAAAATGTATGATAATCTTAAATATTGATAATTTAAGAACATCCATCACTTTCATCAGCAGGGCCCTACCGAAACGCATATCAAATTCACTATTTCAAGGTCTTCATCGATGGAATCGACAGGCAAATAGCTTGAATTTGATCGCTGTACTTATTCAACTAACGAAATTACAACATGGCAAGGCGTTCTTAAAGCCTAATGAGGAATGCGAAAATAGAGTGGAGTGTGGCTTATAGGCTCGGGGCCGGCACTCCAAACAGAAAATGCACTTGATGAATTCATCCACTTCTCTACCAGTTCTGGGTAGTGACGATATAACACGTCTTTCAGACTCTCTGTCTTTTTGTTTACCCATTCCAGGCCTTTCTCTGTATATACTTCCTTGTTAAAATCACTGGTGAAAAATCGATCTGCTTCCAATCGACTGCAATAATAATATACAACATGCCCACAATAAGAAACTGTACATATTCGTATAGCCACCACTTTTATAATTCTGTGAAGGGATTGAATATAATAAAGGAGTTATTATGCTACCCACCGTGATGCCATGAGCACGAAGATAAAGAAAGCTGTTTCGCTGATTGCATAACCTTTAATCTTCTTTTCTGCCATCAGGCCTACCAACAGATCCAAGGCTTCAACGTTGGTACCATAAACCTCTTGCAGGGTTTGGATAGCTTCCTTATCGTCTGTAAGGTCCTCCCATTTAGCAATGGGAATCATAAGCATATTGCGACGGAATTGATTGTACCTTGATACACTTCTCTCCCTGTCACGATAAACTGAAAAAAAAGAAGCCATCAGATCATAACATCACATCCGAAATTCAACTTATTTTAATATGATTATGAGAGAGGGATATGAGTTAATGATATTTTACTCTCAAGTGCAGGCATGTCTACACGATCAGGTCTGTCCTGGCCACTGGGGTCCTGAGGAATGAGGTTTCTCATCCACACAGGGTAGTTCCAAAGATCGAGGGCACCACAGGCTTGATGGCCCATTGATACAATTTGAGCTTCATTACCAATCTCTGATAACGTTTTTTCTCCAGAAATTCCGAGGAGCTTCCTCATGTCTATCCTGTAACATGAAAATTAAATCCACGAAGTAAATGCTACGTGCTCTGGGTAATCCATGAAACTGTTAAAGAGAGTAAGCGTCTGTTCTCTTCTGTAAGTGATGATGGTGTATTTTTTCAGTCGAAAAAACATCATCTTTTCATTAGATGATGATGGTGTTTACAGTCCTTAAGATCAACAAACTAAATGGAACGAAATTACAATATAAGAATTCCCATAAATGCACTCTTTGAGTAGGGGAAGTGTTTTTATCTTCCTATAAATGCACTCTTTGAGCAGGGAAAGTGTTTTATAAACTCACTGTTTAAGCACCGGAGGTGTTTTGGAAGTGGTTGAAGTTCCATGAATGTCTCTGAGGAGGATGTTGTCTGGCAACATGCTATGCATTCGGTAGACACTAACGAATTCCTCCGTCAAAGAGTAAGGGACTCCATGATTCTGAGGCTTCGGCAAAGAAATAAAGCCACTTAGAATAGAACTTCCTGTGTGGCCAAAGGCATCTTTGAACTTCTTCCCCAACAGTCCATACCTGCGCATCAAACATGTTTCAACAGAACGGAGTAAAATAAAGTATCTTGTGAAGTGTCTATATAGATATATAAACTATTTTCTACTAAAAATATCTGATGTAAAGATTCTTGTCGAAACATTCAAATATTCTTAATATAACCGGGATTTGTCCTTTGTTTATGACAATTGAGTTTAAATAGCACCTTTAACAAATTATTTAAACTGTTTAAACTTTTAGGTTTTATTAATAAAAGAAACTGGAGACTCTATGAAAGAGCTTGATAGACACACTCAAAGACTCTATCAAAGAGCTTGTTTATTGCATTACAAAGTACATACATTTATATAAAATTCAGTTGGTAAATCTATAGAGCGATCATTAACTTTCTATCTAATTCCGCGGACTATCGAAAATATTAAACTTTCTGACATGGGAACAGTGGGGGGCGTGTTGGCGCTGTCGTGATTAATGTTCTAACACCTCCCCTTATGGTTTAAGTCTAAGCTTACAACCAAACATTTCATTTTTGTCTTTTTGCTAAAGGGTCCATGATTGTTCATTTGCTCGTGCAGTTTCATCTTCACCTTTCTGGATTTCCTTATGAACTTCCTTTGGTTTAAGTTTAGGCTTACAACAAAACATTTCATTTTTGTCTTTTTGCTAAAGGGTCCATGCTTGTTCATTTGCTCGTGCAGTTTCTGTTAGACTAAACAAAGCGCAGCTGAAATAAATATAAACATACAAAAAACCACACAAAACCATAACATAGAGATTTAACGTGGTTCACCCAACCAATCTGGGCTACGTCCACCAGAACAGAGGCATCGGCAATCTTATTATTCAAAGGAGATTACAACAAATCTAATAATTCACACATACTCTCATCTCTCCCCTATTTTCTCTATTTTCTCTACACACTCTTTCAATCCTTTACAGATTACATTTCTATATAGCTGACTGAATCATAAATTCCCTCACAACAAATATAAATATAGGATACATGAGATTTTTCCCAAATTTAATAAAACAGAAAATCTCAACAGTTTCATCTTCACCTTTCTGGATTTCCTTATGAACTTCCTCTGCTGCTTACATACTTAACATCAACAACTTTTTCTGGATTGAGATGCAAGGCAACATCCTGAATAGTGAAAACAAGATAATCCAATCCATGCTCTCCCCACCTTCCATTGGGAGCCACTAAAATGCACTCATCTTCGAACATGAGCGGCCTTCGAACAACATCCATGGTAGTATCCTCTACTATCGCAGCCATCTTAGAAGTGGATCCAATCACATTATTAGCAATTGGGTTTAGGGACAAGCGAGTTTTGCTTTCATGTGGAATGGACTCTAGCTCTGGATATTTATGGTTATCAATAAAATCATTATGTTGATCTAATATTTCTTGTGACTCAAAAATACTACTTGAATAAAAAATATTACAAAGCCCAAAAGTACTTCCAAATGGGCTCTCTAAAAATGCATCATCAAAAAAATTAGTATCTAACATTATCCCACTCATTGTACTCCAATCAAGATATGTAACTTTCCATGGGGCTCTCCTCCAATCACATAGGTGACCTTCTACAGGGCTCTTTGCACACAATGACTGTCACATCTTTACACAAACAATCTTTAACCTTTATCTTCTCCTCTCTGGGATTGAGCATGAAAAACTCGGCTTCAAATTAGACGTAGGCACACAGACTTTTCCACTCACTCTCAAATGGGAAACCAATGCTCACTCTAGGGCACTAGGTTCTTATTTTTTCATCTTAATATTACATTATTAGATGCATGATGGATAAGAATACCATTTATGAATCTATATTCTTTATTAAATTATTGAATTTTAAACATTTTATATATTAGGTCTTTGATGTATTTCCTATTATTTTATTATGTGTTCATTGACTTAATTTCGTATTGATATAATTTCATTTTATATTATTTTTATGCTTAATATCCAAGGACTCATGATAATATATCAAGTTAATTTACTTCTTTAATTTCTCATATTTTGATATGTTTCATTATATCAATCTTTATGTGATATGATACTTTGATCCGATTCATTTTATCATTATATCAATTTTATATTACATTATTAAAAAATTAGTAATTAAAAAAAAATCTAATGCTTTGATATTTTTATCATGAACTTAAGGGACTAAAAAAATAGGAAGACAAGAGGATGAAATTTGCAATTTTTAGGTACAAATATAAATGAGTACATTTTGTCTGGGAGATCACAACAAGATCTTAGAAAATAGGCTCTAAGATATAATCAAAACAATAAAACAAACTTTTTCCATTATTTTCAAGTTCCCCCCTAATATAGAAAGGATTCATTTCCACACCTAATATCTCCCTAAACAACTCAAATTTCATCTTCCCAAGGGGCTTTGTGATAATGTCAGCAATATTTTTACAAGTATTACAATATTCAATAAAAATTTCCTTACACTGTATCTTCTCTCTAATAAAGTGAAACTGGACATCAACATGCTTTGTCCTTGCATGAAAGCTTGAATTATTTTCCAACTTGATCGAGATCTCTTTGTCACATTTGATAATTGTAGCATTTTTTTGTTCTTCTCCAACATCTTGAAGAATTATCCTCAACCATGACAAAGATACAGTAGTTGCTTCTTGCTACTCCATGAAACAATCCCAGATCTAATACCGAATGCATAACCTGTAGTAGATATTTTATCATCCAGATTACCAACCTAATTTGAATTTGAGTAACATGTCAAATCAACATCAAATGAATCAGTATACTTAATATCAAAATCAATTGTTCCTTGATACAACCATATGGCTGCCACAATCAAAATACCTTATTGAGACTCTTAACCCTCATAATACTATTATTACTTTGGCTATACCCAGACTTAACCCACAATTCCATATTATTGCGCTTTTTCCATTATAAACTTGGACTACACAACTTTACCAAAATTACGCAGAAACCATAGAAAACCCCACTCCGAACGCTTTATTCGAATCTCAAATATTATACACTCGCATCTATAAACTTCATCGGGTCCGCCCTTATTACTTTTCCACAGCGCGACACTCTGATCTTCGAAACCTCCGATCTCCGATCGGCGCTATATCGGCCTATCGGTGATATTGCTTATCGGCCATCGGCACATCGCATTTCCTGAAACATGATCATCGATCAAATTAGGACTATCGATCCTCGCTTTGATTCGAGGGCTGTACTTCTTCCCGACCAACAGATTTGCTCGATAGTCCTCCACCGTAGATCTACACTTAACGGATCCGACGGTTTACAACAATTTCGGGTGGACAAGTAGCACGGAGAATACTAGCTCGATAAGGCGGTTTTCTCACTCCTTCCGAGTGCTACATGTCGCTCAGTTAGTGGAATCGGGTGCTCACCCTGAATTACCACTTACCACTTCTACCTCGCCTGAAATACCACCTTTGTGTATAAATCCGCCTTTCTTCATCAAAGTTCACCGATGCGATGGTTATGTTCTACTCCATAGCGATTCCATCCGGGCCATTGATCTTCTAGATCTAACGGTTACTGTGTATTATTCTATCAATTCTCCCTTTGGCTTGGTTTCATTTGTGTTTTAATGGATTCTGCGTTAAAACATGTTCCTCTGCCATACTCAGTTAAACACGCACACTCCATATACATCACAATCATACATTTACTCAATGGATCACCATCGATCCTACAGTGATCGATGGTCAATCAACATGCCTACAGATGCTACGCAAATAAATATAATAGAATTTGAAAATGCACAATAAACAGTTCCACACTCAGAATCAAATCTCTGTATATAAACATACAAACACGTAATTACATCTTGAGGTTCTCCATCTCTCTCTGGCATAATTCTTCGAGTTAGAGCCTCTGTTTCTAATATGCCCGTGGGCTTCCAATTCCATCATGAATCCTCTCGAATCCTCTCTCTCCTCCTCCACAAAAAAAGGGAAATACATATATGTCCTATCTAATGATCTCCTTCACAATTGTAGGGATAGACTACATATTTAGAAATCAAATCCCATCATAATCTGAACAATTCTAACTTCTTGTCTTGATCTCCATGCAAGGAAGATCAACTTGCCACCTATTCTCTCTTTTCCTTAGTATTTGGCAACAATATTACTACTGACATACTTTGCAATTTATAGAAATTAAATAACCAATTCTTCTTCCAAACTCTCGTTAGCCACAATATGTGACCACACCATCACATTGTTGGCTAGGCCTAGATGCTCCTGCATCAGACTCCTACGGTTAAAAATAATCATGATCTCCTGATCATGCGCTTCTAATCTGTGTCCTCCTGGATCCCATATTTTGTTCGATAGTTTGTCCTTGGTTACTGCTGTTGTTGCTTGTCATTCTCCAGGTCTCCATACTTTATGCTGTATTGCCCCATTAGCTATGCTCTCAGTGTTTGCTACTACCTTTTTCATATAACTTAATTATTTTTGCTCATCATCACAATTTATACCAGGCTTCCACACCTTAATTTGCAATTTACCATTACCTTCACCTGTACCATTTTTTCAAGCCAATCTTCCTTTCTCCTTTTGTCCTTTATTTATTCTATTGGAATGTTGTTGTATGAGTATCCACAACTCATCAATTTATTTTTCCACTTCACTTCTCAGATGATGAATACTATTCTTCTACAGCTAGATGTGTTCTTGCATAAGAATATCATAATTCATATGCCAATATTTTCCCATATACATTTCTCAAACGTACAAATTCCTTCTCCGTTGATCCCCCGTAATAATTCCAGTTCCTTCTTCTAGTTTCTCATTCATGGTTTCATCACTTTTTTACTTCAATTTCCAGTATACTTGCACTTCCAAAAATTTCTTGAAAACTAAGAATTCTTCCTGCTTGCTTAGGTACTTGGAATACATCTTCTTCCAGTAACTTAATTTCTACACCCTTAAGGATCATGGCATCATATTTGTCTACTTCTGAAATGTCATCTTCAGCCTCTTCTTCATCAATAACTCCCTGTTGCACAATAGTAATCCTGTTACTATCATCTCTTGAACTCATCTCTAGTTCAACAATTCCATACTGTAAATTCAACATCATTCCATCTTTCTGAGACATTCTGATCTCACCCTTCCTTACTTCAATCTGATCTTCAGAATGAACTCCTTGTTTCAAATTCACTTCACATTGTCTTGTTCCTGCATATAGATCTTCACCATAATCAATAAATTCATTAAACACGAATGCTTTATCCTGTTTCTTCATTATGCCAACATTTCTGACAACTTCTTTTCCATATTTTTCATCCATGACAACTTCATTCTCATTCAGTTTTGGTTGTGCAGTCTGATCACTTATTCTTTGGTTTTCTTGCCTCTTCTCCAAAGACTTGACTTATGCCACAAATCTGTCATCTCATTTGGAATTTCCCCCAAGAGCCGTGCAAGATCTTTATTAACTTCATTGTCTGCAACATCTATCTTTAGTCCTTCTCTACTTTGGATTTCTTCAAGATCAATAATCTTAAATAACTATTTAACATTTACAAAGTCTTCTATATCAACCTTCAATATCTTCTCACCTTTGGCTTTAGTCCTCAATAGTTGTCCAATATCTGCATAATTCAGTACAGCGATGTTTAACAGCTACTCTTTCCTCTGCATCACAAGATTATGTGAATTTCCTTCTTCTAACTTCTAAAAAATCATATCTTTGCTTTTCCTTTCCCTTATGACAACATTAAACAGTTGCCTTACTTCAGTGTATCCTGCATTTACACACAAAATATTAGTTTCAAAACTATGAGACACCAAGGTATCCTTAAATAATTTCATCATCAGTTCTTCCGGTTGAATCCCACTTCCTGAATACACCATAAGATTCTCCATTTGGTTTGTATCAGCTTCATCAATTTTCCTGAGAAAACTCTTTGTTCTATGTTCATATGAATGGATCTCTTCCTTTCCAAACAATTTTTTGATCTCAATAATTCCTTTGCCATTGTCCTTTTGACTTATCCTTTGGATGTCATCTGACTGGACGTCTTCCTTCACTTGATTGTAACTTTTCTCCTTATTCTTCATAAGACTGTGGTTAGTCATCCTTCCACCTGTTGATATGACAGTTTCCAATAACTGCTTGTTTTTCCCTAAGCTTACATGACCTGCAAGCACACAACAATCATCGGTTTTAAAAATACAATACCTTTCATCCTCTTTTGATGCTTCAAGCACCAATCTTCCATCATAGATCTTCTAGATTTCAGTAGATCCTTCTTGCTGTGACTCCATTACTTTGAGTCTCTTCTTCTCTAACAAATCAATATGAATTTTTTCAAGTTCCCTGAACTCGTTTATCAGCTTGCCATTCCACCTCTGTTGCAATAGCTTCCACTTGACCCATTTCTTTGTTCTCCATCTGCATCTTCGGTCTTCATCTGTCTTCCTTTGTAGGCCCTCTGTTATTATATTCACTTCTGCTCTCATTACTGCCAGACTAATCTCATGTTCTTCATTCTGCTGCAGTTGCTATACTCCTACAATCTAATGCCTTCCTCAAATTCACTCTCATGTAGCTGATCATCTCTTTTAAATTGTTGGTTTCTTCCATCTTCATCCTACTAGATTAATACTTCTATTTCCTTCGTGTCCCTAAGGACATAACTTCCTTGCTGCCCCTGATCCTTCATCTCATCTTCAGTTAATCTCTGTTCAATTTCCTTTATTTTAGCATCATACTTATTAATGTTGTCCTTTGTACCTACAGTCACATCATTAACTGAAGAGTATAAACATTTACTTAACTCTATAAATGTTAAGGACATTTTATCCTTATCATGCATAGTAACCATATTCTTTTCTTTATCAGGTTCTGAAAGCTTCGTTTCTCCTTCAGTTCCTTGAGCACTACTATGGCATTTTCATTAGACTTTTGGTCCATATCAACTTCATCTGACTGTCTTACATCAAATAGAAATTTATCTATGAACTCTTTCTACTACAATAAATCAACACCTTCTTCCTCTAAAAGGAATTCTCCATCATACTTCACCTCAAGAGTTTCATTCCTGTTTGTGACAGTTTCACTAGATTGTTCATCATCCTTTGCATATCCTGCAAACATACACAAACTATGAGAATTAAAATCACAAGGCTTCATTGCCTCATCTACTTCCCTTGTAATCATATCTTCTAATTGTTATAAACTATGCCAATAGTCCATGAGATCTTCAGCTGATCTCCCATTACCTTCTTCACCCAACATTTCACCCTGTTCTAGTTTACAAATGGAAACTTCCATTTCTGCCTCTCCTTCTTTGAGGTTTTCCATCAACCAATTTACCTGTTCTTGTTGCAGCCTTCTCTACAACTTAGGCCACTTCACTAGCTTACTCTTCAAGACCCAACCTTGTCTTTGGTTCTCCTCTAGCAAAATTACTAATGCATTAAGTTCTTCCCTTATCTCAGCCATTTCCTTGTCAAGCTCTGCTTAACTCATCCATTTCCTATGGGTTGTTTGAGCACCCTTCTCCTTCATCTTGTCGCCTTCTTCTGAACCTTCCATATGACTTTCCATAGCCATCTTCTCTTCTGTGTGAGTTCCTACACTTGCAACCAATCAAATTCCTTCTAGGTTGATCTTCTCACCAAGCTTCTCCTCTGCCTGGTCTCCCGTCCTCTTTCCGTTGAACTTGCACTAAGCACTCTTGCTCTCTCTCTCTGGTTGCTACACTCACTACTCTTAAGTACTCCTTTGTTCCTATCTATTCCAAGCCTCAGCTAGAATGAGGTTCTGCTACAATCTCTAATAACTCCTCAAAAGTTCTTCCTATAATCTTACTACTATAGTCTGGTGCCAAAATTTGTCATTCATTCAATTGCTGCTACTGTCATACCTTTGTAATCATAACTTCGTAAGCAAGACAACCTTGCTCTGATATCAAATGATGTAACCATATGGTTGCCACAATCAAAATAACTTATTGGGACTCTCAACCCTCATAATACTTTTATTACTTTGGCTATACCCAGACTTAACACACAATTCCATATTATCACGCTTTTTCTATTATAAACTTGGACTACACAATTTTACCAAAATTACATGGAAACCATAGAAAACCCCACTCCAAACACTTTATCTGGATCTCAAATATTATACACTCGCATCCATAAACTTCATTAGGGTTACCCTTATTACTTTTCCACAGCGTGACACTCGATCTCCGAAACCTCCGATATCCGATTAACGCTATATTGGCCTATCGGCGATATCGATTATCGGCCATCGGCACATCGCATTCCCTGAAATTCGATCACCGATCAAATCAGGACTGTCGAACCTGGCTCCGATCTGACGGCTGTACTTATTCTTGATCAACATACTTGTTCGATAGTCATCCACCGTGGATCTGCACTTAACGGATCCGATGGTCTACAACGATTTCGGGTGGACAAGTAGCACAGAGAATACTCATCCAATAAGGCATTTTTCTCACTCCTTCTGAGTGCTATGTGTCGCTTGGTTAGTGGAATCAGCTGCTCACCCTGAATTACCACTTACCACTTCTACCTTGCCCGAAATACCACCTTTGTGTATAAACCCGCCTTTCTTCATCAAAGTTCGCTGATGCGATGGTTATGTTTTGCTCCACATCTATTCCATCCAGGCCATTGATCTTCCAGATCTAACGGTTACTGTGTATTACTCTTTCAGTTCTCCCTTTGGCTTGGTTTCATTTGCCTTTTAATGGATTCTACGTTAAAACATGTTCCCCTGCCATACTTAGTTAAACACACACACTCCATATACATAAAAATCATAAATTTACTCAATGGATCGCCATCAATCCTACAGTGATCGATGGTCGATCAACATTCCTACAAATGGAATTTTAGTCATCTACGAAAATAAATATAACAAAATTCGAAAATGCACAATACACAGTTCCACACTCAGAATCAACTCTCTGTATATAAACATAAAAACAAGTAATTACATCTTGAGGCTCTCTGTCCCTCTCTAACCTAATTCTTCTAGTTAGAGCCTCTATTTCTAATCTGCTGGTGGGTTTACAATTCCATCGTGAATCCCATCGAATCTTCTCTCTCCTCCTCCACATAAAAGAAATGGAAATACATATATGTCCTATCTAACAATCTCATTCAAAATTGAAGGGATAGAATACATATTTAGAAATCAAATCCTATCCTAATCTGAATAATTCTAACTTCTTGGCTTGATCTCCATGCAAGGAAGATCAACTTGCCACCTATTCTCTCTTTTCCTTAGTATTTGGAAACAATATAACTACTTACATACTTTGCAATTAATATAAATTAAATAACCAATTCTTCTTCCAAACTCTCGTTAGCCACAACATGCGACCACAGCATCACATTGTTGGCTAGGCCTAGATGCTCCTGCATCATTCCCTTAAGATACCTGAGTACTCCTTTTGTTGCTCTCCAATGGTTTTCTAGAGGTCTAGCCATAAACTGACTTAACGCACTCATAGAGTATGCTACGACAGGTCTAGTTGTAGTAAGATAATTCAAGTTTCCCACTAATTGTCTATACATTGTACCATCAACCTCCTTTGATCCACCATCAAACTGAAGTTTCACATTATGTTGCATTGGAACAAAAGCGACTTTGCACTGATCAATTTTAAACCTTTTAAGCACTTCTCTGACATACTTACCCTGAGAAACAAAAGTCTGACCAACATCTCTCCACACTTCAAGACCTATATAGTAATGTAACTCACCGAGATCTTTCATTTCAATTACTTGTGGCATCTGCTCCTTAATTTTGTCAATTTGTTTGACTGAATTTACTGTAATAATTAAGTTATCAACATACAAATAATTTGGTACTACATGCCCTGTTTCATCAAATTTGGTATACAAATTTGGATCGCTTTGACTTCTCATAAAACCCTGTTGAAGAAAGAAGGAATCTATCTTCTCTTACCACAACCTAGGTGATCCAGGAGGATCCTAGAAGGCAATTTTTCAAAGTACTTGAAATGTAGTGAAACTAGTTTCAAATCAAAGAGGTCTTTGTTCTGAATCCAACGACGTAGATGACACCTCAATCTGACATCACATGAAGAAGTTATGGCCCACTGACGTTTTTCAAAAACAACTAAAGTTTTTGTAGGCAAGATTCACAGGGACACTTGGCATGCTGACGTCAGTAGTACAAATTCTCATATCAGCCATACGGATGATGATGTTAGCAAGTGACGTGGTCGTACAGATGGATGAGAGCCAACTAGAATGTGACATGTAGCAGCTGATATCAACAACCCAACCATGTAGGAATTTACAGGGTAAGTTCCTTAGATAGAACACAAAAGGACACCACTCACAAATAGATCACAGATTAATACACCAATATTCTTAATGTGGTTAAAACCATCAAAGAGGGAAACAGTCCACGACCTGAGCCAACGCGGCTACTTTAGGAAATTTATTAATAAAAGAAAGAAAATTTACACAACCTTCTCTCATGAATGGTCACACTACAAATGACCCTCCATGCTTTCTAAATAGAGATCATGGACCAATTGGGTGTTAAGCCACGAATCAAGTGTCGGTAATAATGACGAGAGAATGAACCGTCAGATCACTTGATGTTTAGAACATATCGTGACCATCGGATTGTAAGTTACAAATGTACATGGTAAAGAAACACACTTTACCTAAATCTACACTAGACCAAGTTATACTTAACTATTTCCTATGTGTCAGAATATCCTAACATCCCCCCTTAAGAACAACTTGGGATAGGATTGAAGGATGTACAAAGATGACACAATAGGATAAGGAAGGAGGAATTAGAACTTATCCCCCCCTTAGTGACAATTTCTTGAACTCCAACCATAAATTGAGATTTAGTAAACTTCGCCTATGTGAGATCCTTTGTAAAGATGTCTGCAACTTAATCATCATTTGAAAAATATTGTACTCCAAGAACATGGTCATGAATGAGCTTTTTGATGAAGTGCATGTGTACTTCAATGTGTTTGCTACGCTGACGTTGGACTAGATCTTTTCATAATTGAATGGCACTTTGATTATCACACCAAATGTAGTCAAATGTTTCTACTGAAAGCCAAACTCTGACAAGATTTGACGAAGCCACAAGGCTTCCTTATTAGCTTCTACGGCACCACGATACTCTGCTTCTGCTGAAGAAAGAGAAATGGCACTTTGTTTCTTGCAAGCCCATGTAATAGGTCCATAACCAAGAGTGAACACATAACCTGGAGTAGACTTCTGATCATCAGGGTCACTAGCCCAATCAGAATTAGTGAAACCAACCAATAGAGGAGATTCTTCTGCACTGTAATGAATCCCAAACTGAACTGTACCTAGAACATAATGAAGTATTCTTTTAGCTGCTTTTTCCAATGACTTTCATGTGGGTTTTTCATAAACCGAGCAATAAGGCCAACAACAAAGGAAAGGTCAGGATGGGTATGGGTCAGATGCAAAAGTTTTCCTACAAGCTAACAGTATAAGGTAGCATCAAATTCAAAGGAAGTAGAAGTGACTAAAAGTTTGGATTGAGACTAAAAGGGAGAAGGGTCTGGCTTACAGCTTCCATGTGAAAGTGGCATAGAAGATCACAGGTATACTTGGATTGGGAAAGGGAATACCTTCCTTGGTTTACAAGACATGAAGACCAAGAAAATAATGCAAGTGTCCTAAGTCTGTCATTTGAAACATCTTTTTAAGGATAGACTTCACATGGTTTATAAGGTTGGGATCACTACCAATAAGGATAACATCATCAACATAAAGAACAAGAATGATAAGAGACTTACCCACTTTCTTGGTGTAGACAGTATTGTTAGAATGACACCTAGAAAAGCCGATATCTAAAAGAAAGCTATCCATTTTGGCATACCAAGCCCGAGGGGCTTACTTGAGACCATAAAGGGATTTCTTAAGCTGACATACAAGGTTGGAGTCTATTTTTATAAAGCAAGGAGGTTGTTCCATATAGATTTCTTCATACAATTCCCCATGCAAGAAGGAAGATTTAACATCCATCTGATGGACTTCCCATTTGAAAGAGGTAGCAAGGGAGTGAACAAGGCGGATAGAGTTCATTTTGGAAACAGGGGATAAGGTTTCAGTATAGTCAATGCCTTCAACTTGTGAAGAAACCTTAGCAACATGATGAGCTTTATGTTTATCAATTTTTCCATATGGTAAAACTTGGTTCTGTAAACCCATTTGCATCTAACAAGTTTTTGTTCCTTTTGAAGAGGAACAAGAGCCCATGTATCATTTGCCAATAATGAACGATATTCTTCATTCATAGCTGCATCCCAATCTGGATGGCTTGAAGCTTCTGCAAAGGTGTCGAGATCATAATTCGCTGAAGCCTAATCCAGTAAAGAAGAGGCTCTATCAAACTGAGAATGTGTACGTTGTTGATTTGTAGGATCGCTTGCAAGAGAACCTGCTGCATCTCGAGTAGCATAGACCCATTTTGGAAGCTGAGGAGCTAAAGGAGGATCCTGAGAAGGTGGGGGAGGATTTTCATCCTCGTTGTCGTCATCTGAAGAAGAAATATTTTCAAAAGTAGAAGGGATAGAGAGAGGTGGCACATCCGCCGAACTAGGCTCATAGGCCGATATATTTTCAACAAAATTTACATCTCTTCTAATGATAACTTTTTTGGACTTAAGTGGAATAAGTCTATATCCTTTGACATCTTCAAAATATCCAACAAAAAATATATTTTTCACTCTTAGGTTCTAAGGCTTTATGTTTCTCATTTGGAATATGGGCCCATGCTTCACTTCCAAAAACATGAAAGTGACTTACATATGGTTTAATTGAACTCCATGCTTCTTTGGAGTGATATTCTTTAAAACCTTAGTAAGAGTGCGATTTACTATGTAATTTGCACAATTAATTGCTTCTGCTCAAAAAAAAAGACTAAGTCCTTTAGATTGAAGCATACAATTAGCCATTTCCTTTAAGGTGCGATTCTTCCTTTCAGCTACACCATTTTGTTGTGGAGTGTATGGAATAATATGTTGCATTTGAATTCCATGCTCAGTGCAAAAGTTGATGAATTTTTTGTTAACATATTCTCCGTCATTATCAGATCTTATCTTAAGAATTTGATGTCCAAATTGTTTCTCAACAAAGGCCTTAAAGGCCAAGAACATGTTAAATAATTCACTCTTGAGTTTTAAGAAGTATACCCAAGTGCGTCTGGAGAAGTCATCAATGAAAGTTAAGAAATAATTGCAGCTAGAGAATGAAACAACTGGAAGTGCACCACATAAATCACTATGCAGAATCTGTAAAGGGGTTGAGGCATGCCAAGAGGCACATTTTTCAAAACTATCACGATGATGTTTTCCAAGTGCACATTCCGAACAAACACCATCTCTGCAAGATACCATAGGAAGAACTGTCACCATATTTTCTTTACATAGATTTTGAAGGGAGCAATAGTTTAAGTGACCAAATCGTTGATGCCAAAGTTTTCTCACTTCATCATTATGAGAAAAAAATACCGAGGGAAGAGTTGATGACCCAAAGTTGTTAAACTTATACAACCTTGTAGAATCATCAGCAATGCCAGTAGCTAAAATCTTTCTAGGATCTCTTAGGTCCTTAATTACAACATCATAAGGTGAAAATTCAACGATTTTACCGTCACCTAAATGAGTTATCTGATATATAGATAGAAGGTTGCAAGATAAGGTTGGAACACATAATACATCATTAAATTGACCATTTTCTAGCTGAACAGTTCCAGTCCCTATACCACTAAGAGATCTATCATCACCAACATATATATTTTTGTTGTTACAATCATTTAAATAAGAAAACATGGCTTTGTTTTTTTCCATGTGATAAGAAGCTCCAGAATTAATGAGCCACTCATGAAAATGAAAAGAAGAAGATACATCTAGTGCATAACCAGACCGAGATGCTTGGCAACCACATGCATAAAGTGCAATTCCTGAAGATGAAGTTGAAGTTGAAGAGTGCTCCAAATGGATGTCATTATTCTTCATTGCTTCTTCCAAGGCTTCCATCTTCTTAAAACATTTAGATTCTAAGTGGCCATCTCGAGTACAAATGTTGCAATGTCTATCAGTCTTCTTCCCTTTGTTTTTATTTGCCTTATCATTTTGTTGAATTGATTTTTCATTTTGAGACTGAAATTTCTTAGGACCATTCCTTTAAGGATATTGCTTCTTAGGATTCTTTGAATTTGGTTGTTTCTGGGTGGTTAAAGCTTTCTTAGAAGAGTTTGCAAGATTAAGAAGACTAAGATGTGAGAGTTTTTGTTGTTCTCTTATTAAAGAATCACAAAAGGCATCAAAAGAGGGGGACTTGTAGTCTTGTCCTTGAGAAATAAAGGCTTCTCTAGTAGAATGGAAGGTGGAAAAAAACACAGAGTATGCTGGTCCCAACTTAGTAAGAATGGAATAGATAAAGCTACGATATTCTTTCTTAACCTTAACACCTTCCAAGAGAAGTCTAAGGGTCTTGAACTTGGACAAAAAATCTTCAATGGAAGAAAAACTATTGGAGCCCAATGCAAGCAACTCATTTTCAAGTTGATGGGCTCTAATTTCATTTTTAATTCCAAAAACTTTAGTGAGTTGTTTCATTGCTTCATTAGGGGTATCAAGTTCTGCGATATGGAATCTAATGTCTAGAGAAATAGACATCCCTATCAACCCACATTCTTGATCTTGCCTACTTTCCCATTTGGCTACCTTATCTTCATCTTTAGGTTTAGTTTTTGGCCTAAGTCTATTCTCTAAAGATCTTTACTTCTAAGTAAATCCACAATGTAGGACCACCATTCGAAGTAGTTGGTGCTGTCAAGAATACTTTGGCATGGACTTTCCATTTTAACAGAAACTGAAGCTATAGATGTTGAAACTAAGTATTCTAATGGAGCGACCTCGAAAAATTAGGCCGATTAAAAAAAAATAGCTCTGCAAACGGCTTCCAGATGAAGAAGTTATGACTTTTTGAAGAAAAGTTGTTGAAGATGCAGACGAAGTGCGTGAATGTGTGGAAGTGAATGATAATGTTATATTTTAAAAAATATCCACCCCTTTCCAAACTTAATCTAATTAGCTCACTTTAAAAAAAGATTTTATGTGACTCACTTTTATAAATAAGTGAAGTCACTTTTACAATGGTACTTTTAGAGCTACCCACTAAATTGTAACTTAAATAAAAGATAAAGAGACTTTAGAATTATAAGTGACTCACTTTTTATAATGGGTGAGAACACTTTTACATAAAGTAACTTTAAAACATAAGTTACATGTGCTTTTTGAAAAAGTAACTCAACAAAAAGAAGACTCGAACTCAAAACCTTTATTCTTCATAGAGTAACTTTGGACCAAGTGAGCTAATTTAAAAGATTAGTAATTTTTGGAAAAGAGGAAGGGTTTTTTTTTAGTCACTGAAGCTTTGGGGTGTGTGCTTACTTGAAAAAATCCTTTTTTCTTACAAAACAAAAACCACAGAACCCAACACGGACATACAAAAAAATACAAAACCTTACGGCTTGAAGTTAGCTTTTGTCAGAAACTAAATATTTTCCTCAATGTTTCTGATTTTTCAAGATCACACTAAGGTGGAGCAGAAAAGAGCATAGGCATGAGAAAAATCCTTCCTTTCTGTTTCTGATTTACCTAGATTGCATAGAGTCACGAGGAAAATAGCATATGCAGAAATGAAAGGTATAGATTTGGTAATAAAAAACATAGAGATAAATAAACTGAAATAAACAGAGAGAAAAACAAATCGAAATAAACAGAGAGAAAAATAAACTAAAATAAATAGAGATAAAATAACTAAAACTGCAAATAAAGACTGTATACCTCCAGATTTTAAGAATGACGTACCTAGGGCTACCAGAAACCTTTTCATGTGAAACGAAAGAGGTTCCTCACTAGAATAGATGCTCCATCACAATAGAGTAGTCCTCTTGGCCCGAAAGTAGTGAGAAATAATAGAGCTAGGAAACAACAGTTGGATGGAGTTGTATCGGCTTCGGATTTGGATCAGAAACGAATGCAGCCCTCAAATAGCTCCGATACCATGTAGTAATTTACAGGGTAAGTTCCTCAGATAGAACACCAAAGACACCACTCACAAATCAATACACTAGTATTCTGGACATGGTTAAAGCCCTCAAAGAGGGAAACAGTCCACGGCCTGAGCCAACGTGGCCACTTGAGGAAATTTATTGATAAAGGAAAGAAAATTTACATAAGCTTCTCTCATGAACGGTCACACTACAAATGAACCTCCATGCTCTTTAAATAGAGATCATGGACCAATCGGGTGTTAAGCCATAGATGAAGTGTCGGTAATACCGAGGAGAGAATGAACCATCATATCACTTCATGTCTAGAACATATCATGACCGTCGGATTGTAAGTTACAAATGTACATAGTAAAGAAACACACTTTACCTAACGACGTAGATGACACTTAAAATCAAAGAGCTCTTTGTTTTGAATCCAATGGCGTAGGTGACACCTCAATGTGACATTGCATCGAGAAAAACTAAAGCTTTTGTAGGCAGGACCCACAGGGACACTTGGCATGCTGACGTCAGTAGTACAAATTCTCATGTAAGCCATATGGATGATGATGTTAGCAAGTGGTGTGGTCGTATGGATGGATGAGAGCCAACCAGAATGTGACATGTAGTAGTTGACATCAGCAACCTAGTCAGGCGTACAAACAAATCAGAGAGCGACAAGTGGAAACCCAGTTAACATCACCAGATTCTACAAAGGAGTCGACAAATTGCACCTTTCTGGCCATTGGCAGTGACTAAATTGATGCCTATTTAAAATGTCTAGTAAATCCAAAAAACATTGGCGAGAAAAGAGGCCATTGTGGCCAAATTGAATTAAAAAATAAAAAAATTGTTTAGCCACTGGTCAGATCCGGTTGGGATATATCTGTAAAACCGCTCGCGGTTAAGGCCCGACAAGTGGTTATTTTGTATATATATAAAAATTATGTTGATCGGTGGGTAGGTCCGGGGGTTTGAACCCGCGAACCGTAACAACCATGCCCACCAGTGAGCTTTGTAATATCCACGATCCAAAATGTATTTAAACCAAACTAATGTGATGGGCAAGCAAAGTGTGACAGACGAAACTCGATGCCTACTGCTTGCAGAACCTAAAATCGAACCATGCCCCACTTGGGCATGAATTTTGAGAAATATTCCAAGGAATATTGGAGGGAATATTCTGTAGAGAATCTTGCAAGAAATCTAAAATATTTTTTGGAGCCCCAAAGGTCACCAACACAGAACAAGGCCGAATTTATAGTCATTTTTCACAATATTTCGTCAGGAATCCAACTGTGTAGTATGTTTCTTTAGTATAGGTCTACATTTTTAGGTCATTCCCAGAAGTGGAGGTATAATGTGCGATTTTATAATTTCTTGTAAGTTGATTTCGTTGCCAATTAATGAAAGAGGCCTCCCCACATTGAGCAAGGCCCGAAGACGTAACCCACACTAGGTGAACTCTGTTGTCAAGTTGTTTGTGTGCCTCTGATCTCATGGTTTCTTTTAATTTCCTTTTCTTTTACGTGTATGTGTCACTTTGTTACATGATATTTTAAATGCAATTCTATATGAATCCTTGAAGTAAAAGATTTGGATCACTAGGTCCCTGTTTCAGTCCATACAAGGCCTTCTTCAATTTGCAAACTAAACGTTCCTTCCTATTTTTTACAATCTCTTCAGGTTATGTCAAATACACCTCCTCCTTTAAACCACCATTCAGAAAATAAGATTTTACATCTAACTGGTGCAGATTCCAATGGTACTTTTTAGCTAATGCAATTAACATCTAATAGTATTTAGTTTAGCTACAAGTGCAAATGTTTTCGCATAATCAATGCCCTCCTTTTTTGAGTACCTTTTTTCCACCAATCCAGCCTTATTAAAACTCATGGGCTCTATGACATTCAAAACACTATTTATGAGGGAATAGTCCTTATACCTTTCAGGTATGTGAATACATTGAGTAGACCTCCTTCGTACTTCACTATATTCACCCTTGTTCTTTGAAGGAACTTCTCCACCTCTGGGTGGGCTATGGCTAATGGTGGTGTGCATATCAATGAATTCTTCCCCAAGCTTTTGTTGCTCACTATGTTCTACTTTTTCTTTTGCTTTATTGTATTATACTTTAAGAAGAATGTGTCACTTTTCATAACTTTTGTTCTTATTGACTTCTTCTACCTATTCATGGAAAATTACATCTCTACTAGCAAATAGTTTGTGAGTAGATGGACCAAGCATTTTATATGCTTTAAATTTTGAACAGTATCCTATAAAAAATCATTTATACTCTCCTTTAGAATACGTGAAAAGGCCTTGTTCCCAAACACATTCACATGATGAACTGCTAGTTTAAAACCATACAAAGTTTCGAATGGAGTCTTGAGATCAAGATATCTTGTTGTACATATATTATTTAAATAAAAAAAAATACTAATGTCTTTGGCCCAAAAATAATTGGAGAGGTTCATATCTTTGATCATACTCTGTGCACACTCCACCAATGTCATGTTTTCCTTTTCTGCAACTTTGTTCTGCTGTGGAGTTTAGGGTACTGTGAATTGCTACACTATTCCATGATCCTTGCAATACTTGGTAAAGTTACCCAATATGTACTCTCCTCCTTGATTTGAATGCATGATCTTTATGAACTTCCCTGTTTTCTTCTCTACCATGTTTTTGAATTCTTTGAAATACTAAAAAACATCACTCTTTTTCCCGAGGAAGAACACCCAAGTGTACCTTGTGCAATAATCAATAAACAACATAAAATAATAGGTACCTTCTAGGGATCTGGTCTGCATGTAGCCACAAACATCCGAATACACAATTTCTAATACATCTCTTCTTATCCTATCATAATTAGAGGGGAATTCATCTCTATGAAATTTTCCTTATGCACAACTTTCACAAGCAACATATTCATTCTTTAACACAGGGAGTCCTTCAACCATTCTTTGTTTATGTAATAATAACAAATCATGATAATTGATGTGACCATACATCTGATGCCAAAGAATTGTTTTTGACATAGTTATAGAATTTAGTGCTTGATGACTTTTGCTGGTGACATCAAGCTTGTACATGCCTCCAACTCTTACTCTTGAAGCAACAAGTTTACAATGATCCAACAAATCTTTCACTATGCAATGTGTTTTGAAGAATTCAACCTTTAGATTTTGATCTATAATTGTAGACACAGAGATCAAAATTTTCTTGATCCCAGGCACATACATAACATTATGAATGTGCCTAACATTTCCATTTGGAAATGTTATATGAATATCCCCACATCCCTTGATCTAATATGGGAAATCATCGTCAAGATAGATATTAGCACCATTGCATACCTCCTTGAAATTCTCATACCAACTCCTATTACATGTCATATGAATCGAAGCTCCAGAGTCCACAAACCATGTATTGGCATCATCCATTTCAGCAGCCAGCGTAATATTAGACACAAACAACTTAATATTTTTGAGATCATAATTCAGAGCTTCTATTGCAAAATGTCTTGACTGCCTTCTATGTTTATGTCTATATTCATCACTTTTCTTCTTACCACAGTAAAATAATTTTATTCCATAATCATTTCTAACAGATGACATACTTAGATTTTATTTCGAAAACAACCTTTTTTGAGATGAGCTTCCACCTTTATTTTCTCCTCCTTGTTTCCTTTTGAATAATTTCTTCTTTGCCACAAGTGTCAAATTTGGATTCTGAGGTTTCAAATTGTTGCGCCTTTCTTCTTCTTGCAACAGTATATGTTTAAATTCCTTAAAGTTTGGTACTTTTTACCTTGCTACAAGACCTATGATAAACATCTAATAGTCCTCTAACATCCCATTTAAGGTGATTTCCATAATATTAATAGCAGGTACTGATTCTCCTATATCACCCAACTTATCTTTCAAGTATTTAATTATGAAAATAAAGGCACTAACATATTCATTTTCTTCCTTTTTAATATACAGGAGCTTACTCTTCAGAAACATGACTCAATTTGTATTTTAGTTTCGCACAACTCCTTCAATGCATTCCAGGTCACATTAGAGGTATCACAATCACAAATATAAGGAATTACATTATCATTCATGGAAATTCTTAATAATACCTTTTCTTTTTTCTCCCTCTTCTCCCAGTCCTGAAACGATGTGGCTATTGAGCATGCACCATGTTTTTCTTCTTCTCCCTTCGTGATGGTCCAAGTGCCATAACCCTCGAATACTGTTTATAGCTTAAATTTCCAATTGACATAGTTTGTGCCATCGCGTTTATTAGCTTCATTAAAGTATGTCTCTATAAGTGGATTCACTATCTTCTCCCAATATATTTCAGGACAACCTCCAACAACTTCAAATGTATATACTAATAAGGCTTGAAAGAAAAAATTTGATGAGACTCAATTCATGTATCATAAAAAAAAAAAATAAAGTCTCCCTCATTTAAAAAATATAGGTGGGCGCTCAAGAGGTTTTAGAAAAAATTCCACATGATCGTGTTCCAAGAATACCCTTTTGATTAGGATCTTACTGCTTGCCTAGTGGAGGTCCACTCTAGAATCAATCAGGGCACCTTTCGTTGTCACTAGGGTGTGTTGCAATGCACAATTTGGCAATTTCATAACTTTCCCTTCTTCAACGCACCTTTCACTGTGTATTGACCTGTGTTGATCCTGAATTAGGTCAACAATAATCTTCAGATGACTCATCCATCAATAGAGCTCACAAAATTCTATCACACGCCTTCACATCGATCATGAATTCTCTACAAGTGCTTAATGACAAGGGCTCCACTTGAGTAATGCAATTCGACTGCTGCATACCCAATATTGAAGATTAAGGGGGGTAGATCACCTCCCACGAAATGACAAGGGTTCTAATGCAATAATGCAATTCGACTACCGTATACCCAATATTGAAGATCAAGGGGGCAGATCACCTCCCACACTGCATAACTTTGCCTCAACAAATATGACAGTCACCCAATTTGCCTCGACCATGCCAGAAGATTGTTAAAAACATTGATGTTTCCCACTCCTCTCACGTTGAGCTATCATTGACTTGATTCACTGGACTGATAGTTACGGTGGCAGGGAATGAGTTAAAAAAATTCATCTTAGGAAGTATGATCACACCTGTTGGGTACCAAATCGGGTCATCTTTCCGTCCATTTCTACTATGATTTTTGACCTTTTTGTGATCATTTACCTATGCTATTATGTTAAAATGCACAGAGTCCAACTGGCATATTTTAATTAATGAAGTAAAATGCACAAAGTCTATCTATTTGAGGTACTAAATTATGTGTTTGACTGTAGCGTGGAGAACAAGAACCCTCACTTCAGCATATCGCAACAAATCCGGTAACGACGAGTGAGAAGGAGGTCTCGTAGCTTGGGGAATAGGCTCCCTGAAATTATTCTTATGCCTTCTTTCCATCCTAGACATCTGATGCCAATACCGTTCCAATTGATGTACATTTTTGTATTTGTAGTTACTATGTTTCAGGGAGATTTGTTAATCTCCCTTGCTGTGTATAAATTACAAGTTGTTCCTGTGAATGGGGGTTCTCCCATCAGTATTGTAATCATCTGTTACCGAGTAATAAAAGATCATCTATTTTGTTGTTCTAGTCTTTTTCGCAGCTCACGCAGCCTTGATCAGAGAGTTGGGCTCACTCTTCTGATCAGGTGCTGCATCTTTGTGTGTGTGTGATTTATCAGTTTATGTTTGCTGTTACAGTTCTTTACTGTTTATGATTATTTCTAAAGTTCTGTAATTAGTTAATCTTATAGCCATATTTTGAATCTTAAACCACAAACCCTTGGTCGAAATGGATTACGCATTTGCCCCTACATATACCTTGCATGTTGCCTTGAAAGGATACACACCCAGATTGATAAATTAATGTCGGAATAAGGTGGATAAATTGCTCCTACTTTGACACCAACATTTTGGCGCCGTTTCTAGGGAGGCTAACAAGGTGCAAACAACGATTCGGACCAACTAGAGGTTCAATCTCTCGTCCTGGGGGGAGAATGAGTTTTCTCACTCTGCTTCAGGTCCTGAGCATAGGTACTCTTTTTGCTTGTTTATTTTTGCTTTTCTATTGATTTTGGGCCATTCTCTTTCCCTGGGGAGGGAGGAGTCTTTTGACGCCCTACTCCAGGCCTTGAGCTAGATTTATTTCTTTTTAACCTGTGTGTGCTTTCTTTTTGGGAAATCCCTAGCTTTTACCCTAGGGAGGGATAGGTCTTTTGACACCCTGCTTCAGATCTGGAAGTATTAGGGCTTCTTGTGGTTTGTGATTGTTTTTGGTTCTTGTCCCAGGGAGGGAGGAGTCCTTTGACACCCTGCTCCAGGCTTGAAACCCTAGATTTTTGTTTATAACTGCTTTTATTTTTGTGAGTTCTTTCATCTTGGGGAAGGAATGGTCCTTTGACACCTTACTCGAAGATTGAAGCATTGTAGGTTCATACTAAGACCCTCCATCAAACCAACTTTTGTATGAACAAAGAACCAAATAAAAGGGACAGAGGGAGAGCCCCAAAGAAGGGAAGACGAAACCTAGGAAGAAAAACCTATATCCAAGAGATCATAGCAAAGGCTGAATCTAAAGCATCCTCTTATGCAACTGTGAGACTAGGAGCAATAAGGGTGAAGTCAGAAGGAAAATCAGTGGAACATCCAGTATCGGCTTCGACATTCTTTGGTGACTTAACATAGTAGGTTCCTCTAACAATGGAGGAAACGTCTAGTAGTAGACCTGATCTGGAGAATCTTGTGCTGGTGATAGCAGAAGAGGAAGTCGCAAGCAGAGTAGCGACAGGGTCAGACTGCTCCAGTAAAGGGAAAGGGAGTTGCAGCTGAAGGATCAAGCCATTAGGTCACAGGAGAAGGAAACGAGGAGATACTTACATCACCAAGGGACCGGGGAAGTGCTACTAAAGGAGCTCGAGTTCCGGTAGCAAAGAATCCTCAGCCACCCTCTACAGAGCCTGTTGAAATCCCCAGTGATTATTGGAAAATATTCATGGATCCTACAAACTCCACCATCGATTTTCCTGTCGGAGATCTGGGAACCGATGCGCCTACAAAGCCTATTCCATTGGCAGCTCTACCAAACTTCCATAGGCTTATCTCCGAAGACCCTGACACATTTCTATTTGAATTTGATATAGTATGCCGAGGGTATGACTACACAAAAGATGCCCAGAAGTTGAAGATTTTCCCTTCTACTCTAAAAGGAATGACTCTACGATGATTCATGGGCCTTAGAGGAAAATCCATTTCCACATGGGAGGATATGCATATGGCTTTCCTAGAAAAATACCAGGATTACTGTAAATCTCAGAACATTAAGGAGGAACTCTTCAAGTTCACACAGAAACAAGATGAAAGCTTGGAAGATTGTGTGGAAAGGTTTAGCTACACCTTACAGAGGTCAGGTCATTCTGAACTGGATAAGGAAATATTAAAGATTATCCTCCTCCGATCCCTTCGAGAAGACTCGATGGAACTATTGAACATTGTGGGAAAGGGAGACATCTGCAAGGAGAAATTCAAATATATTTGCAAATTATGTATTCAGTGCTCAAGGGGGCTTGCGAGAAACAAGCAGGGGATCCGTTCAGCAAAGGGATCTGGCAGGGGTGTTACAAAAGTAGAAATTGGAAACTTGCTAGACAACCTAAGAACATATATGCTCAGTACATTGTCAGCACAAATGGACACTTTGTAAGTGAAACAAAAGTAGCTAGAGTTGCACAAGACTATGGAAATATTTTGTCTGAAGTGTAGAAAGAAGCACCCGGAGAGGGAATGTCCACTAAATTCCATAGAGGAATGTGCGATCTGTGTGAACTCAATCACACGAAAAGTTCATGCCCTTCATTGCTAGGCCTGAAAGCATTATTTCAAGGAATGGGGGAGGACACGGAGCAATTGTACCTCATGGGATCTAGGAAGCCATAGTAGCCTCAACCACAGATGGGAAATCAAGGTATGTACCTGGATCCATCTCAACATTTTAATAATTGTAATATGAATCCTCAGACCATGACTTATCCTCCCATGTGGCTGCAATACCAGTACCCACCTTGGCAGTAGTGGAATCCCCAATCTAGTACGAGCTCTTCATGGGCTCCAACCTAGCGAGGATCCACTCTTGGTCAGTTTCCTCAGTAGATGCCACAACAGATGCCCTAGAAGCAGCTTCAACTACCCTCCAATGTGCCTCCTGGTAACCAGCCTACTCGTCCTCAACTTCCAATTCAGCCTAACCCTAACCCTAACAATAAGGGAGCTCATCAAGCTGATGTTCTTAACCTGCCTTCATATAGTATCTCCACTGCAGAGTTGTATGAAATGAATTTGCGATCAAGTCGGACAGTTGACATCCAACCTCCTCCAGTTATCATTGAACAACTTGATAGTGAAAGTAAGGAGGCAGAGCTGGTTAGTAAAAAGCTAAAGCAAGCCGATAGAACCCAGACACCTCTTGTCAAGTAGCATCAATCTGAACCACCTTACCCAGAGAGATTAATCATGAGTAAACCAGGTCCTCAATTTAACTTTGATTTATTAGGAGAATTGTAGAACTTATTTGTTAAAATCCCCTTGTTACAAGCTATGAAGGATGTGCCAATCTATGCAAAGACTCTTAGGGAATATTGTTCAAAGAAACTTTCAAAAAAGATTAAATATCCCCTCACTATGCATGTTATGGGAAAATTGTTGGAATTTATGATGGGAAAATCAATGCCAGTGAAATATGGAGACCCAGGGAACCCAATCTTGACAGTGCAGATTAATGGGGTAGAGATTCCAAATGTGTTGGTAGACCTGGGTACTACCATCAATGTCATCACCACTGAAACTATGCATGCGTTAGGTCTTCGTAATTTAAAGAATACACCTATAGTACTGGAATTAGCAGATCGATATATAGTTAAACTTGTAGGGAGGTTGGAAGATGTGACAATTTCAGTGGATTCATGGCATTACCCCATAGGCTTCCTGGTATTACATACACAATATTCAGTGGGCAGTCATCCCTTAATTTTGGGTAGGCCATGGTTGGCCACTGCAGACTCTTACATTGGGTGCTGCTTAGGGAATATGGTCATTTCTAATGGGCATAACACTAAGAATTTAGTGTTATATCCACCTACAGAACCAAACTCACCCATAAAACCAGCAGGTGGTAAGAAGGCTATATCTCCGGTGCAGGTGGAAATGAAAGATGAAGAAGTGAGACCAGTCCTTACTATTGGACAAGCCCTGCAGTTGAAAATGGAATCGGAAGATGATGTAATCACTTCCTTCATGGATGATCCTTGTTCCGTTTCAGAACCAAACCAACAGATCCTAGAATCTATCCTAAGCTACGAGACTCAGGAAACTATGGAAACAACAGAAGGATTAGAGGAACCACCTGCTGATGCACCTCATGAAAGCATTCAAGTGGAATTGGAACCTGGGAAAACTTTGAATATTAATCCGAACCTGTCGGAATCCCAGAAGGAGCAGCTTATAAACATTCTGCGGAAACAAAAAGAGGCCTTCACCTGGGATTATGTAGATATGAATGGAATCCCTACCAACTTATGCACCCATCACATATACATCAAGGAAGATTGTCATCCGATAAGACAACCTCAGAGAAGAATGAACCCTGCATTGAAGAATGTGGTGAAAGAAGAGCTTTAGAAATTACTGGATGTAGGTTTCATCTACCCTATCTAAGACAGCCAATGGGTCTCATCATTGTTAATGGTCCCCAAAAAGAATGGCAAATGGCGGATCTACGTAGATTATCAAGAGTTAAATAAGGTGACGCAGAAATACCATTTTCCCTTGCCATTTATTGATCAAGTGTTAGACACATTGGCTGGTAAGAAGTATTTCTCTTTTCTGGATGGGTTTAGTGGATATAACCAGATCCAGATTGCTCCTGAGGACCAGGACAAGACCACGTTCACATGCCCCTAGGGGACATTTGCATACCGGGTCCTTCCTTTTGGCCTGTGTAATGCTCCTGCAACATTCCAGAGGGAAATTCTGGGAATCTTCTCTGACTTGATAGATGACAGTGTTGAAATCTATAGGGATAACTTTACTCCATATGGGGACTCATTTATGGTTGGGTTGAAAAATCTGGAAAAAGTTCTCGCAAGGTGTATACAAGCGCGTGTTTCTCTGAGTACAATGAAATGCCACATGATGATGGGAGAGGGAATTGTTCTGGGACATTTTCTCTTAGCTGAAGGGATTAGGATGGATCCAACAAAGGTAAAGGTAATTTTACACTTCCCAACACCTAAAATGGTCACACAGGTACATAGTTTCATTGGTTGTGCTGGTTATTATAGATGTTTCATAGAAAATTTTGCAAAATTAGCACACCCACTATTTCAATTACTAACAAAAGATTCAGAATTTGTGTGGTCAAGTGACTGTGATGTAGCATTTACAAAAATTAAATAATTAGTCTGCAATGTTCTGATCCTTAAAGGACCAGACTGGGCTTTACCTTTTTAGATTCATACGGTGCAGTATTGGGATAGCAAGAGGGTAAGGTACTTTACATAGTCTACTATGTTAGTAAAAATTTGGCCCCTGCTGAATTAAACTACACGGTGACTGCGAAAGAATTCCTTGTTGTCGTTTATGCCATCAATAAGTTCCGACACTACATTACCGGGTATCCTACTTTTGTGCATACTGATCATGTAGCCATCAGGTATTTAATGAACAAACCTGTTACCCCTGGTCACATTACAAGATGGTTGTTGCTACTACAGGAATTTGATATTACTATAGTAGACAAACCAGGGAATGACAATGTGGTCGCAGATTTTTTATCTAAGATAGAATATGATGGTAAGGAGACACCAATTGAAGATGATTTTCCAGATGAGCATATTTTTGCAGTGTGTACTAACACTCCGTGGTATGATGATATTGCTAATTATTTTGCTATAGGTAAAGTGCCTCGTCATCTATCCTATAAGGATCAAAGGAAGATCATTAACCAGAGTACCTGATATTCATGGACGGCAAGATATCTCTTCCATACAGGGGTTGACCAACAGATTCGGTGTTGTGTGGCAAGAGATGATATTTTCGAGATATTAAAAGTTGCACACGATGGGCCTTGTGGGGGACATTTTGAAGACAAAAGAACAGGTCATAAGGTGCTGCAAATAGGATATTACTGGCCCTCCATCTTTCGTGACGCTCGGGATTATGTTCGGAGGTGTGATAGCTATCAACGGATGGGACAACCTGGGAAAGCAGATGAAATGCCTCTTCAGCCCCAGATAGTCCTTGAACCATTTGAGAAATGGGCCATCAATTTTGTTGGGCCCTTCAACCCACCTTCGCATCAGAATTCTTACATCCTGGTCTGTACCGACTATGTAACTAAATGGGTGGAAGCTAGGGCAGTCACGAGAGCAACATAGTAGGTAGTGGCAGACTTTCCTTTTGAAGAAATCTTTGCCAAGTACGGGACTGTAAGAGAAATTTTATTAGATGATGGATCACAGTTCTCATCTCATATGATAGAAAAGCTAATGCAGAAATATGGGGTCAAACATAGAGTGACAACCCCCTATCATCCCTAGGCGAATGGACAGGTAGAAAGCACAAACAAGGTATTGGAAAATATCTTAACAAAGACAATAGCAAGCCATCACCAGGACTGGGCATAGAAACTTCCAGAAGCTCTATGGGCATACAAAACAACATGGCAAAATACAATAGGGTTTTCACCATATGAATTAGTCTATGGGAAATCCCCCATGTTTCCAGTGAAATTTGAGATTAGTACACTCAGAATAGCTCTGGAAGTAGGCCTAGATCTATTAGAAGCACAGAAACACCAACTGGAACAGCTGAATGAGTTGGACAAGATTCAAGCAGTGGCTGTCTAGAAAACTACTGCTGCTCAACAGAAGAGAATGAAATGGCACGATAAAATTATCAAAACTAAGGTGTTTCATGTGGGGCACTGGGTGTTACTGTATGACTCCATATTTAAGGATTTTAAAGACAAGCTCTGCACTCGCTAGATGGGTCCATATCAAGTGGACATAGTGTTCGACAATGGAATGGTTAGACTGAGTACAATAGATGAGAACCATACCTTGTTCTTGGTAAACGGACACCGTCTTAAATTATACCACCATCGAGCTTCTAAAGACGCTTTTGTTAAAAATCTTTTTGCCTTATTTGATTTAATGGTCAATGGAAAAGAGGATACTCTCACTCTGTTCTTAAAAAAAAGAAGAAGAAGAAAATACATATAAAAAAGAAGAAGAAGAAGAAGATATATATATATATATATCTATATATATATATATAATACTATTGCTACTTATTTGTTTGTCTTTTGCAGGAATAACAAAGAAATATGGCGAGGAGAAATGTAACAATCAGTGCTGTCATGAAGATGTTGTTGTATTCCACTGGTGAGAGGCACTAAGTACTGTTACTCTACTAAGTGTTGTTATTTTACTAAGTGTTGTTACTATGTAACTGCTGTTACTCCGTAACTGTCGTTACTTTGCAATTGCCGTCACTCCGCCAGTGCCATTACTCCGCAATTGCCGTTACTCCGCTGATGCTGTTACTCTGCAACTACCATTACTCCATCGATGCCATTGCTTCACAACTGCTGTTACTCCGTAACTACCATTACTCCGCCAGTGCCGTTACTCTGCCGATGTTGTTACTCCGCAACTATCGTTACTCTGCCGATGCCGTTACTCCGCAACTGTTGTTACTCCATCGGTGCCGTTACTTTGCAACTGTCATTACTCCACTGGTGCCATTACTCTGTAATTGCCATTACTCGCTGTTGCCGTTACTCCCGATGTTGTTACTCGTTGTGCTGTTACTCACTGTAGTTGCTATTCACTATTGCGATTACTCGCTGTGTTGTTACTCACTGTTGCTACTATCCATTGTTGTTGTTACTCCCTGTACTATTACTTCATGTTGCTGCTACTCCGTCAAAACTTTTGCTACTACTCCACCACAAGTAGGGCTGCAGGTACGTCTCTGTCGATTTTATGGGTTTAATTAGATAATCCAAAAAAGACATTAAAACGTGTCGTGGATGACCGTCATTAAGTTTGAGGGGGGAACCGTCATAATGAATGACAGCGCACCTCGAAAAAGCATTTATGACACATGATCCTTACCTAACCGAATCTTTGATTTAAGTACTCCGTAATCATATTTTTGATGTGTTGGGATGCGTATTTGTACACGCCGAGTCGTATCATTCACCCTCCCAACATGCTGCATTAAATTTCAGAAATATTCCACAGTACCACCTTAACTTGTCATCATTCCCAAACGTACCAGTACTATTCATCCGATTGTTTCCAAATCAACCATGACGTTATTTCAGTTTCCAACGATTTGGAGACCTATCACTCTCCCTTGCCAGCCAATTGCAGTCATCGCACTGATTTCACCTCTACAACAATGGGTGGTCAATCTATTCACCATGAACCTGAGAATATAGGGGGAATTCAGAACACTTGGGAGGTGTGGCAGGTTTTCGAGAACGTAGGCTGGGATGTTTATTCTGATAGATTGAGGGGGTTGATTGAAGAAATGACAGCAGAATTTGCATTGAACTTGGGAGAAGGAGGCTCTCGAGTCCATGGAATTGAGATCCCTGTAACAAAAGAATCATCGTGAAAGTCAGTGGGCTTCCTCAGGTCGGGTAGCAATCATTTTTGAGAAGGACCGCCCTTCTAGAATTTTCCGAGGCTTTTCTACAAGTGGGCAAGAGTATTGCACAAAAGGGTCGAGGGTATGACAAGAACTCGCTACCACATCCATGGGGAGGAGTAGCAGAGTTCGTCAGCAAATATATGATGTGCGAAGGAAGATACACCACTGTCTTCAAATACCATCTCCGCATATTAACTCACCTGCGATTTCCATAGGTGGAAGCTTTTTCAATGAATATGCCTTATTTTCTACTAAGGAGCCTTCACTTAATGGCACATTTGACTCAGGGGGCATAGCAGGTATTGGCGGTCATCACTCACCATGGGTTAGTTCAGCTGTTGATAATGAATGCTATTGGACAAATCCCGATTCCATGGGATCTATTTAGGGATTCCACAGAGGAACAAATAGCAGTTGTTGTGGCTGCCAGGGTAGAAGAACCTGAAGCTATGGAGGAGGATGCAGAAGATGAGGATGCAGAAGATGAGGACTATATTGACCAGGAAGAGTCGGAAGAAATGGAGATAGAAATAGAAGAACTTGAAGATGAGGCGGGTCCCCAAGAGCAAGCTGGAACTGTGGAGTCAATGGCAGATGTGGGGACTGATATAGAAAGGCCCACTAGTACCATGGCCAAGGCTATCCCACAAGAACCAGCCTCACCCATGGAACTAGCAGAGCAAGTTGATAACATGGCAACCACGGAAGCAGACCCACAACAGGCCAACATGGACGAAATGGTCGATATGGTGACCGAGAGCACTCCACAAGGATCTCCTACCACCTTGGAGCTGATGGAGGAGGAGAATACGATTGAAGAGGAGGTCGTGACCAGTCCAACCATGGAACCCATGGAAGAGAGAGAACAGAGACAAGAAGGGCCCAGAGTTGAGGAAAATAGGGGACTCGTGGAGGAAGCAGTGGGAGAATTAAATTGTAAAGTTGACATTGACCCACAAGAACTAGCGTCGACTTCGAGGCTGAATGTTGATTCGTTCCAGTTTTCCTTCTTTATTCTAAGAGGAGTGAGGGTAACTCGTTCCCCACATCAGAAAGAAGAAGAAGAGTTTACTGTTCCCGTGGCTCTGAATCTGTCACAAAGGCCACAACCATACGGGGTGAATGCTACACAAGCAGTAGGCACCTCGGAGCCAGAAAGGAGAGAAGAGACAGAGATTCTTGAGGCTGAAGAATCGGGAGGGATCCCAACAAGCACAGTAGCAGGAGAGCATCTCGCCAGGGCATCACCAGTCGCGATGAGTGCACACGAAGAAGAAATCGCTGTTGGCGAAGAGGAGGGACCAAGCGAAGTGGTCCTGACGAATGAGCCAACGACACAGCCTGGTGAGGAGGTCGTGAAGCGCGAAGTAATTGAAGGAAGGCAGATAGTGGAGGAAAACCCAACAGTGGGCATAGCAGAAGAGGTTTCACGGGATTTACCTCCAGCTGCCGAAACGGAGGAAGTACTGATTAAGTAGGAATGGATCGAGCTGTGTGAACAGCGAAGACTTCCAGTCAAGCAGAAGTATCAACTACAGTTTAAGGAGACGATGCGACTCAAAATGGAGGTAAGGAAACTAAGAAATAAGGTGCACAAATGAAGAAGAAAATAAAGAAGTGTAAGCAGCAAGCCAAAAAGCCTAAGACCATTAGGGTTGAAGCAAAAAATCAAGTGGATTTGATAGCCACAACCTCTGTTGCCACTCAAACAGACCTGGTCGAACAACTGTTCGAAGACCAAGAATATGCCTTAATAACTGAAATACAGTCCTGGAAATCCACCGCGACTCAATACAAAAATGAGATCAGAAGGACCGAGGAAAGAGCCTCCACAACCATCTTTGGATATGTGGAGTGTATAGATGTTATGAGACTAAGGCATGCAAAGCAGCAACTCAAGACAGAGCAGTTGGAAAAGCAAGTGGCAGAACTGAAGGCCGACAAGGAGCAGATGTTCAGTCTGGTGCAAGAGGTTATGGAATGTCATCCCCTTGCTTCTTGTTATTCTTTATTTTTGCATGAATGTTTCCTTTTATTTTGCATGGAAAGCATTAGAAATGAGGTCAGCTATGAGATAGAAGACATAGTACAATTCCTCCAAATATTGAGGAGTCATGACGTGCCGACTCAACATCTGATGTGTGAGTTTTACCTGCACAGGTATCTACTGTGTCTAGACAGATATTTTAACCTCGTTCCGTATGTAGGGGAAATTCATTTAAGGGCCCTCACCTCTTATGCTCTTAATTAGATTCACTGGCAGAAGACTTGTAACACTTTCGAATCCAATCAAGTTATAAGTCCATTTATAGTAAGGGGAGAGCATGAGAGGTCAGTCACAATGTTCAATAAGCATAACACCTTCTTGGGAATGGGGGAGAACATAGATAGAATGGTAAGGACACAAAGATGGTGTCTTGATATTTGTGTCAAGCAACTCACCACATTTCAAAAAGAGGTCCTTGATTGTTGTCAGAGAAGGTGGATGATGTCACCTATAGCTATCCAGAACAGGGAACCTTTTGGGGCACTAAATTTTGCATGAGTACTTGCCAGAGTGCCTAGATATGTGGCATGTGTCTAGACATGTGGGGCTCGGTGGATGGGAATCTGGTTTTAGTTTCCGGTTCTTTGGTTGCCTACCAAAACTTACACTCCAACTTATGATGTTCCAAGGGTCATCTTTCCGTCCATTTCTACTATCCTTTTTGACCTTTTTGTGCTCATTTACCTATGCTGTTATGTTAAAATCACAAGGTAAATACCCCCTTACTTGTCCAATTGGCATATTTTAATTAATGAAGTAAAATGCACAGAGTCTATCTATTTGCGGTACTAAATTATGTGTTTGATTGTAGCATGGAGAACAGGAACCCTCACTTCAGCATATCGCAACAGATCTGGTAACGGCTAGCCAGAAGGAGGTCGCGCAGCTCGGGAACAGGTTCCCTAAAACTATTCTCAGGCCTTCTTGCCATCCTAGACATCTGATGCCAATACTGTTCCAACCGATGTACATCTTTGTATCTGCAGTTACTATGTTTTAGGGAGATCTGTTAATCTCCCTCGCTATGTATAAATTGTAGGTTGTTCCTGTGAATGGGCGTTCTCCCATCAGTATTGTAATCATTTGTTACCGAGTAATAAAATATAATCTGTTTTGCTATTTTAGTCTTTTCCGCGGCTCACACAACCCTGATCAAAGAGCTGGGATCGCTCTTTTGATTAGGTGCTGCGTCTTTGTGTGTGTGAGATTTATCAGTTTATGTTTGTTGTTATAATTCTTTACTGTTTATGATTATTTCTAAAGTTCTGTAATTAGTTAATCTTACAGCCATGTTTTGAATCTTAAACCATGAACCCTTGGTCAGAATGGATTACACGTTTGCCCCTGCATATACCTTGCGTGTTGCCTTGAAAGGATATGCACCCGGATTGATAAATTAATTTCAGCATAAGGTGGATAAATCGCGCCTACCTAGACACCAACAACACCCCACTCACCGTTGGTTACACCAACTCACAGTGAGTTTCTCCCACTCACTATGTTGAAAATCTGATTAATGGTGCTCATCTAATACATGGAGACTAGAAGACCATGGAAGCCGAGTTCGGTCTGATAAAAAATAGAGTTTATTACCTAAATGGCTCTCTAGGTGAGATACCAGGAGAGTGTACAAACACTCATACACACGCTCTATATCAATCAGGAGAACAACCTAGTACATATAGGCTTTCACACAATCAGGTGGTTTGAACCACTCCCTAACAAATAGGATCTCAATCCTATCTAAAGCAACAAACACCTAAACATAGGAAAGCTTAACTTTCTCCATTAATGCTAACACTCACCCTTAATGGAGAAAGGGTTCACTAAAAACTCAAATGACGTACAACGCTTGCTGGTCTCAGTCTCAGCTAGGCTTACAATTGTAAAAGAGAAAGCTTTCATTTTTGTCTTCTTGCACAGAGCCCATACTTGTTCATTTGTGGATGAGGTTCCATCTTCACTTTCTTTGCCATGAGGTAGTGTTGTATCTTCACCTCATTTCCTCCCCTATGAAGGAAAGATTGAATTATAATTCTCGCCCATCTCAAAATTATGGCAGGCTGGATAGGAGAATTTTCCTTCTCAATATTTCCAGTGTCAACCATCTAAACGTCAGCGATGATGTCTTCATCATTCATTAATGCAACTTCTGTGTTGACTTCATAAAGACATGGTGTTTCAAGCCATGCTTCAAGAAACTTTAATTCTTCTTCAAACTTCGTTGCTTTTTCTTGCCTCCCAATATCTGCACAAAAAACATTGTTAGATTTATAAAGAGGACTACATTTTCTTTTTTCTTCCTGCTCCTTCTGGAGAGCTTTCATTTCTCCATCTCTCCCTACTTCATCCCTTTCTGCTATCACAGTTATGCCTTCAGCCTCTTCACTCAGTTTTGTTGCTGCAGGCATGTTTTGCATGTGATCTGTATGTGAGGATAGGCCTTTATTCTCACCAAACAGTAATTCACCAATAAGATGTTTTTCAATCATCAAATTGATCCACTCATCATGAGGTATATAAGTCTCATCAAACTTGATTTCTGCATCTAGAAAACTTTCAGGTTCTACAATAATGGATGTGTTTTCATCATCACAAGTTTCAGTTACAAACACACATTCATCACCCATCATTGCATCTTCAGTTTCACAATCAAATATGGGATCATTTTCAAGATCAATATCTTTAGCATCATTGCCCTCATTCAAACAGTATTTCATCTCTAAAGCCTCCCATAAAAATTTTGTACTAAGAATCACTCCATATTCATATATTATGCTGAGTATGATGTTGTCATCTAATGTAGATGTTATAAGACTTAATGCTGATGCATCTCCACTATCATTAATAACATCTTCAACATAATCCAGTAAATTTACCTTCCATAATACTGTTTTCATTTCATTTGCCCATATTTCATAATTCATACCTGAAAAAGATGGTAAATCTGGCATTAACCATTTAATAATCTCACCAAGTTCCAAATCTACATCTTGATCAGCTACGGGTCCATAAGTGTCAACCTGAAACACATCACTAAATTCCGAAAAATAATATTTCGCAATTCTCCTTTGATGCTTTCTGCTTAGTTTTCTACGAGACTCTTTCAGTTTACTTTGAAGACCCATTTTCTTCCTTCCATCAAGCACACAAGAACACTTCGACCAGGAATAGTTCGCTACCCACCGCACTTTCCTTGGGGCATTCAAGTTGAAGCCTCAACATATATAGAACTCGAAGGGTTTCTCAGCAGAATTCAACCTCTCCAGAGAGTTGAAGCACTTAAACTGTACACAAACCAACGATATTGAATTGAAATACATCTTGTGGGATTTACAAGGGTCTAAGTCCCCATGTTGATGCTACAAATTTCCACAAAATTCCACCAAAATGAAAGTTATTGCAAACAATACATGTTTCTTTGTTATTAGATCCCGATCCAGATCCTTTCCCTCATAAGTTTGGCTTTTTGCATACCACAAAACCTCCACAGTAGTTGCTTCTAGGGACTAGATTTTTAAAAAATACAACCTAATCCTGCGTGGAAAAACGTTAAACCCTACTTGCGTCTGAACGATTTACCACAATATCGACAAAAAAAATCGTCGATCCATAGCTCATTCCATAGTCGATTCGTTATTAATTTTCTATGGAGATAATTGAAGTTGTTAGATGAAGGGGGTGGATGAGGATCAAAGCCCCTTACTAGTCTTGGAATGCCAGCCAAAATCATTGTGCCGCTGTGTCCCCCAATACACACATCCACACTCTACCTTTGCACCTCACCTCGGCATCCAACAACCACCGCCAAGGCGTAGCCTTCTCTTGGCCTCCACTCAGCTTCTACAATAGCAAATTTGTGGGGACGAGACTCTACGCAGCTCTAGTGCCTAACCTCTACGCAACCAACACGATCTCGACCTTCGCTGCTCCACTTCGACCTCTATGCAGCTAACTCGATTTCAATCTCCACTGCAGCTAAGCGATGGATTTGAGCCTCCCACGAACTCTTCAGGCATGTGGCTGGGTTAGCACGCAATTCCTCTGCACAATTCCACCCGCAGCTATTGCCACGCTCACACTGGTCAAGGGTTATTTGGAAACTTGGATTCAACCATGCCCAAGCTAGTATGCATCTCTCTCACCAAATGAAAGGATCCTACGCAGTCGAATTCTATTCAAGGATCCGGTCTCAGGTCATTGATTCAAACACAATGCAAATTCGACACATTGACTGTTGAGCGAATCTCCTTCGCTGGCTCTCCTCTATCTGTCCCGTATTTGTGGTCAAATGCACGTCTAACAGCACACACCTGCTGTTGGTTATTTTTTAATGGGGAAAATACCAAAAACCAAATATTCAAACACACAGAGGCAATGCTCTGTTTCTTTTGCTCCAGGATCTTTTGTGCACACAGAAGACTTAAAAAAAATTTCACTGAGGAACAGAGGATTTCACCATAAAATATTTCTATTCATTAAAACAAAAAAAACATTCACTGTGTCTCCATATGAGAATTTACACTGCTGGAAAAATTCCCATTAACATTTACTGCTGTAAAACCTCCATTCACATTTACTGGTGTAAAACAATTTTACATACTGCTGTAAAAAAAAGTTTACATGAGCTTACTGCTGTAAAACAAAATTTACATTCACTGGTGTAAAAACAACTTAGGCTCCACCATTTTCTTTATGCACTGGTTGTGCAAAACCACACATGGTTTTTGCTATTCCAGAAATTACATCACCTGGTTCTTCTCATTTTACACACTGCTGTGTGTATTTCTTTTACTGTGCCATCGTTCTTCTTACGCTGCTGTAGAAAACAACTCTATTCTCTCCCATGTGCGATTCATACAAAAAAAAGTCAACACACTCAAAAACATAAAAACTTATTACATATGTTTTCACATTTAATACATGCCGTATATAAGAAATATATATAAAAGACATATATTATACGTGCCCATACCCATAATAAAAAGGCCCACCTAAATCTACGTAGCACCATTAAATTCAATGACTCTCTCTCACCTACGGCGGTCAACCATAAACCTTTTACTCCACGCAATGCATTGAATTTAATATTTGCCGTATGCAGGTTTGGAGCAGCTTCGGGCAATCAACGGTTGAAGAAGGTGGAGCACATCCGACGGTGGAGGGCAATATCGGAAGACCAACAAGTGCTGAACTTTATCACCCGAGATTCTTACGTTGCGTTACGTCAGGGGTGAACCACGTGTCATCACCAAAATTTCTCGGGTTCAAACATCGGAAAAGTACCTTTGCCTAAAATCAACCCGAGAGCTTTCCGACGAGATTGTTGACCGGTTTCTGGCAACTGTTACCGCTGCGGTTGAAATTACAAATTTAACACTCCCCTTTAATTTCAACAGCTGGGCATTCGGTCATACCCAGACACTTTCTCAAAAATTCAAAGCTCTTCTGATCAAGTGGCTTTGTCAAGATGTCTGCTACCTGTTCTTGAGTCCTGCAATGTTCTAGGACAATTTCTCCATTGTTCACTAATTCTCTGATGTAGTGAAACCTTGTATCAATGTGTTTCGTTCTCTTATGAAACACTGAATTCTTTGACAATGCAATAGCTGAGCTATTGTCACAAAAGATGACTGTCGCTTTTTCCTGCTCTTGGCCTAAGCTTCTCAACATTCTTCTCATCCAAACTGCTTGACATGCTGCTGCTGTAGTTGCCACATATTCAGCCTCTGCTGTAGACAATGCTACAATGGACTGCTTCTTAGAAGCCCATGAAATGGCTCCTGAACCCATATTAAAAACATAACCGGAAGTGCTCTTCCGATCATCTACACTTCCAGCCCAATCGCTGTCTGTGTATCCAACCAAATCTGAATGTTCTGAGGCATGATATAAAATTCCAAACATTTTGGTGCCTTTGACATACCTCAAAATTCTCTTTGCTGCCTGCCAATGTGCCTCCTTTGGCCTCTCCATAAATCTGGAAATTAAACTAACAGCATACATTAAATCAGGCCTAGTAGCTGTTAAATACATAAGGCTGCCTACAATACTTTTATACAAGCTAGGATCAAAATCCTTGCTGCTGTCCTCTCTGCTGAGCTTTAATCCCATTACTGTGGGAGTGATGGCTGCCTTGCATTCTTCCATTTTAAATCTGCCCAAAACTTGATTGACATATCTTGCTTGAGATATAAAAATTCCTTTTTCATTTTGATCTACTTCTATGCCTAAGAAGTATCTCAACAAACCCATGTCAGTCATTTCAAATTCATCCTTCATGACTGATTTAAAATTTTTAATGAGCTGATCATCATTACCTGTGAAAATCACATCATCAACATACAAAACAACAATTAAAATCTTACCATCCTTTTCCTTGATGTAGACTGTGGGTTCTCCTTCACACTTGTCAAATTCATTATCCAATAGATATGAATCTATCCTGCTGTACCATGCTCTTGGCGCTTGCTTCAGCCCATAAAGAGCCTTCTTCAATTTGCACACTTTGTGCTCTTCACCTTTCTTCTCATATCCGAGAGGCTGTTCCACATAGACCTCTTCCATTAACACTCCATTTAGGAATGCTGATTTCACATCCATTTGGTAGACTTTCCATTTATTTTGAGCTGCTATGGACAGCACTGCTCTCACGGTTTCCATTCTTGCAACCGGGGCGAAAGTCTCCTCATAATCTCTCCCATACTGCTGCTTGTAGCCTTTGACAACCAGCCTTGCCTTGTGCCTTTCAATCTTGCCTTCAGCATTGCTCTTGGTCTTGTAGACCCATTTCACACCAATGACTTCTTTGCCTTTTGGTAACTCAACCAAATCCCATGTTTTGTTTCTCTCTATGACATTCATCTCCTCATCCATAGCTTCTATCCATTTCTTATCTTTAATAGCTTCTTCAAAATGAATAGGATCATCAACATGACAATACAAGGCAAATAAGGAATTCATTCCTTCTTCATAAATTTCACTTAGATTTCTAAACTTCTTACCTCGTTCACTTGGTGTGCAAGTGCTTGAAGATGCACTTGAATTTCCTCCTTGTGGTGTGCTTGGAGAAGCACTCTCATTGATCCTCAATGGTGTACCTTGCTGTCCTTGTGTTGTCCTCAATGGTGTCCCTTGTTGTCCTTGTGTTGGCGCTGCTGTTTGGGGATGTATCTCAACCACCTCCTCATCATCTTCATCATGAGACAAACAATTTTTAACATTCACTGTTTTCTCTATGCTTCCATCCCAAGCTTCCTCTTCAATGAATTGAACATCCCTGCTGACAAAGAACTTCTTGGTAGATGGGATATACAGCCTGTAGGCTTTGGATTCATCACTGTATCCAATGAAGATACATTTCTCCCCTTTGCTGTCCAACTTCTTCCTTAGCTTATCTGGAATGTGTGCATAGGCCACACATCCAAAAACTCTCATGTGGGTGACTACTTGCCTTCTCCCACTCCATGCCTCTTCTGGCACTTTGTTCATGACTGCTTTTGTAGGACACCTGTTCAATATATAAACTGCACAATGTACAGCTTCAGCCCAATACTCATTTGGCAAATGCTTTGCCTTCAACATGCTCCTTGCCATCTCCATGATGGTTCTGTTCTTCCTTTCAGCAACTCCATTTTGCTGTGGGGTGTACCGAGTTGTAAACTGTTTATGAATCCCATTTTCTCTACAAAACTTTAGAAATTCATTTGAGATATACTCACCTCCTCTATCAGTTCTCAATACTTTTATGTGCAGCCCGCTTTGGTTCTCCACAAGTGCTTTGAAGTTTTGGAATTTCTCAAAGACTTCACTTATGTTCTTGAGGAAATATATCCAAGTCTTTCTTGTAAAATCATCAATGAATGTCAAGAAATATAGGCTGCCTGCTAATGATGGAGCTTGCATTGGTCCACACAAGTCTGAGTGGATAATCTCTAAGGGTGCCTTTGCCCTTATACTTTTCCCTGATGGAAAACTCTCTCTATGTTGTTTGCCCAATATACAACCTTCACAAAGGCTGTCCGACTTCTCTATCAATGGTAATCCCTTTACCATTCCTTTTCTGCTCAATAAGTTTAGACCTCCAAAATTTAGATGCCCGAGTCTCAAGTGCCATAACCAGTTCTCATCCTTTGGCACGCTTTGGAAGGCCTCTTCGGTGACTGCTGCCATTTCCCTTTTGTTCTTCATGTCTGCCCTGATCCGGAGAGGGAACATCCTATTCCTTGTCATCTTCACTTCAGCAATGCATCTTTTGCTGGGTGGTATATCCATGATGGTGCACACATCATTTTTAAAGAAAACATTGTAGCCCTTATGGACAAGCTGTCCAATACTCAAGAGATTACATCTCATTCCGGGGACATAGTATACATCTGCTATGGTTTTCCTTTCTCCTTGTTTTGAAAGTATTTTTATTTCTCCTCTTCCCATAACAGACACTTTACTATCAGTTCCTAGTGTGACTTCTGATTTCACATTTTTATCTAGGGCAGAAAAGAAGGCTATGTTTCCGGTCATATGGTTGCTGCAACCTGAGTCTAAAAACCATATGTCCTCACTATGTGTTTTAGCCATGTTACAAGCTAACAGGACATTTTCTTGACTGCTGTTTTCTCTTGTAACATTTGCATTTTGTCTGCTGTTCATATCATGCTGTTTCTTTCTACAATCACTAGCATAATGTCCATACTTTTTGCAATAATAGCATTGAACATTAGATTTATCATACCTTTGTCCTTGAGCATGATGTTGTCCTCGTTGGCTGCTGCCTTGGCCTTGGTTCTGATTTGGATTGTTGCCTCTTCCTTGTGCATTTGATGAGTTGTTCCTTCCACCTCTATTCTGGCTTCTGCCTCTTCCTCTTTTGTTTCCTCTGCCTTGACCTCTGCCTCTTCCAAAGGACATCTGGGTCTTGAAGGCTTGCTCAAGAGATGAGTTTTCATTCCTACTCAACCTCTGCTCATGTGTTATCAGTGATGCATGTAGCTCATCAACTGAATAGCTTGAGAGATCCTTTGTCTCTTCAATGGTGGTGACTATGGCATCAAACCTTGAGGGTAAGACCCTCAATATTTTCTCCACAATTCTTCTGTCTTCAATGGTTTCTCCATGAGTTCTCATTTGTGTGATTACACCAATCACATGAGTGAAGAATGAGTCAATGTTATCTGACTCCTTCATGTTCAAGTTCTCAAAATCCTTTCTCAGCAATTGTAGTTTTGCTGTCTTCACTCTCTCCATGCCTTGATAGGCTGTCTTAAGGGTTTGCCATGCTTCATTGGCTGTCTTAGCTGCTGCTAACCTTGGAAACATACTCTGGTCTACTGCTAGATACAACAACACACGGGCTTTTGAGTCCTTCTTCCTATTGTTCTTCAGCAGATCCTTCTCTCCCTGAGTTAATGCATTGAACTCAGTTTCATCTGCTGGTTCTTCAAAACCTTCTTCAACTATTTCCCATAAATCTTGGGAAGCAAGCAGGGCTGTCATAGTTATTGACCAGTAGTCATAGTTTTTCCCATTAAACTGTGGGAGCTGGGTGTTAAACAAACCCATACCAGTGCTTGTGCTGGCCATTCCTTGACTGTGTATTTAAAACACTGACTGTCTCTTCAATAACAAACAAGATAGCTATGAAGAATACCTGAATCCTTTGTTGTCTGAGTCTTCTGTCTGCCTGAGAAGTTTTGCTGCTGCAACAACCTTCTCCCTTCAGCTTCTTTGTCTCCTTCAAAGAGCCTAAGCCTGCTCTGATACCACTGTTGGGTATTTTTTAATGGGGAAAATACCAAAAACCAAATATTCAAACACACAGAGGCAATGCTCTGTTTCTTTTGCTCCAGGATCTTTTGTGCACACAGAAGACTTAAAAAAAATTTCACTGAGGAACAGAGGATTTCACCATAAAATATTTCTATTCATTAAAACAAAAAAAACATTCACTGTGTCTCCATATGAGAATTTACACTGCTGGAAAAATTCCCATTAACATTTACTGCTGTAAAACCTCCATTCACATTTACTGGTGTAAAACAATTTTACATACTGCTGTAAAAAAAAGTTTACATGAGCTTACTGCTGTAAAACAAAATTTACATTCACTGGTGTAAAAACAACTTAGGCTCCACCATTTTCTTTATGCACTGGTTGTGCAAAACCACACATGGTTTTTGCTATTCCAGAAATTACATCACCTGGTTCTTCTCATTTTACACACTGCTGTGTGTATTTCTTTTACTGTGCCATCGTTCTTCTTACGCTGCTGTAGAAAACAACTCTATTCTCTCCCATGTGCGATTCATACAAAAAAAAGTCAACACACTCAAAAACATAAAAAACTTATTACATATGTTTTCACATTTAATACATGCCGTATATAAGAAATATATATAAAAGACATATATTATATGTGCCCATACCCATAATAAAAAGGCCCGCCTAAATCTACGTAGCACCATTAAATTCAATGACTCTCTCTCACCTACGACGGTCAACCATAAACCTTTTACTCCACGCAATGCATTGAATTTAATATTTGCCGTATGCAGGTTTGGAGCAGCTTCGGGCAATCAACGGTTGAAGAAGGTGGAGCACATCCGACGGTGGAGGGCAATATCGGAAGACCAACAAGTGCTGAACTTTATCACCCGAGATTCTTACGTTGCGTTACGTCAGGGGTGAACCACGTGTCATCACCAAAATTTCTCGGGTTCAAACATCGGAAAAGTACCTTTGCCTAAAATCAACCCGAGAGCTTTCCGACGAGATTGTTGACCGGTTTCTGGCAACTGTTACCGCTGCGGTTGAAATTACAAATTTAACACCTGCGTCCTCCCAACAACCACACCAGGCTAATTTCAGGGAACAAGATAGCACTTTCTGAACAGAGGTCAACTTTTTGCCTCCTCGATCAATAACACGACAAACGCCACCGACCCTGATTCGATACAGAGAGAGAGGGCTCCTCCTTTGTTTGCTCACATACTCCCTTTGAGATCTCTCACTCAGATCATTCTGTTGGCAGGAGTGGCGTACTCAAAATCAACGGAATGTTCAAGCGAACAAGCCACTCACCATACACAGCTCAGGATATGAACAATAAATCTCTCTCTTCATCACAGTGCTCGACCACACACAACTCTCCTATGCTCTAACCAACCACTCAGATTCACAATTACAATGTTGTGCTCCAACACACCAACTTCAGATGGCGGCCCACCACGTAGTAAGGTCTCAATTTCCTGCATGCTCCTCCGAGCTCAAGGTCGGCGTGAATTAGCACCACGGTCTCGCGAAGATGTACGCGACTGTACACCAGATAGCTGCGACGAGCGACAAAATGAAAAAATGTGGAAGGGTAGTAGTGGGATCAACGTGTTTGTGCACCCAACACTTTCGAAGATTTTGGATCAGTCACTACCTCCACTCAACTTACAGGATCGACAACCCTGAAGCTCTGATACCATGATAAAAAATAGAATTTATTATCTAAATGGCTCTTCAAGTGAGATACTTGGAGAGTGTAAAAACACTCATACACACGCTCTATATCAATCAGGAGAACAACCTAGTACATATAGGCTTTCACACAATCAGGTGGTTTGAACCACTCCCTAACAAATAGGATCTCAATCCTATCTAAAGCAACAAACACCTAAACATAAGAAAGCTTAACTTTCTCCATTAATGCTAACACGGTCCCCCTCTGTTGGGTCGCTACATGAGTTAAAAAATTAATACATGAATATAATACAACCTTAATAGTATATTGAATAGGCGATCATAATAAATTACAAAGGTTCTTCCTCCTTTGCATAGAATGCAAATCCATATTTGTTTTGTAGACTACAAGCTTAGCATCTCTACGTGCAATTTTCTATTTGTAGGCTTTCTACACAAGAAAGTCCACAGTTCTCGAATGCTTTCACACTCTTCCATGATGCTCCACAACGCACAATGTTTCAAAATTCTCCACAAATAATGATTCACAAAAGACATTTTTCACAACTCTCTTTGCCACGATGATCTTTAAGACAACAACCTCAACGAAGTTTTAAGTAAACACATCTCCAACCTTATTGCTCTAATACCAACTGAAAGAAATAGGAAGACAAAAGATGATGAACTTTGTAGCCCTCAAGTGAGGAGCCCCTGAGGCTGTCACAAGTTTTGATTTCTTATTAATGAAACAATCAATCATACACAAATATGAACGAGTACATTTTGTTTGGGAGATCACAATAAGATCTTGAAAAATAAGATCTAATTTTAATTTAAGACATAATCAAAACAATAAAACAAACTTTCTTCATTATTCTCAAGTAAAAGTATTAAATGAATAATAAAGATAACAATATTTTTTCTATGGATAACTACCTCATATTGTCCTTCCATAATTTATGGATCCAATTGCAATATTTATACAATGACTTTAGATGTTTTTAAATTTTTAGTTTTTAAGTTTCAAAATTAAAATCATTGAAAATAGCTCATGGTCACTTAAATAACATATATATGATTATATAGTACCCATCATAATTTAAGAAACTATTTGCATAAAAATAAGACATAAATAAAGATACTTACTTGAAGTTGTTACTACTCACCATTATTTATATGTGTTTTAACATTTTAATAAATAAGAGTAAAAATGTAAATATGCATACTTATAACCAAAATCAATAAAAAAATAAATTTCCAACTTTATATATTAATTTAGAAATTTTCTAAAATTATAATTTCTAGATACAACTAAACTGCACTACAACACCTTTTATATATATCAACAACTTAAAATGCCAATATTTTACAATTTCTTTTCAATGAATTAAGTGTTTTTCTAATGAGTTAATTGCTCTGCCAAAGGTTTATATCAAGTCTTTCTCATGAAGGTTTATGCCTATATGCTCGGAAAGCTCCTCACGAGGTCTAATTGTTATTTTTTTAATTGATATTTTTTCAATGCAAATTATAAATCACAATTCTTCGGCTAATGGACGATATAATTTGGAGTAATTTTTCATACCAATATTAGAATGGTACCTATGGTATTAATAAATTCATTATTACCTTTTACATTTATTCTTAATTATTTTATGGTAGTTGTCAGGGAAGGGAAGGTTTTCTTTTAATGATTTGTGGGAATATTTATCAATGATTGTAGTGTGTTATTTATATTTTAATTAGATGAGGAAATTAATATATAAGCAAATTTTATTTAATGTTTATTTTACGATAAGATGTGTAATTATTTTCTGTTTAGCATCACTAATTTCTTAAAGGTTTGACATTATTCCAATTCTAATAAGTTCCTATTGTAATTCAACTAGTGAATTTATATATATATTTTTTTATTTAGAATAATCTATTTTACAATAAGATGTGTAATTCATTTTTTTTCATGTTAACATTAACCTATAATCTTTTTATACATTATTAATCAAGTAAATATATACATTTTTAAAACATTCTTTGTACCTCTGATAATTTTTTTTGTTGAAATAATTTTTTATATATATTTATATAGCGTTTAGCTATATCAACCACATTATGGTTGTACTAATATAGTATCTTAAATTAATATGGTATTTTAAAGTTTTAAGAGAGAACCGATTATATGGTATTAGAATAATCTATTTTACAATAAGATGTGTAATTCATTTTTTTCATGTTAACATTAACCCATAATCTTTTTATACATTATTAATCAAATAAATATATACATTTTTAAAACATTCTTTGTACCGAGATAATTTTTTTTGGTTGAAATATTTTTTTATATATATTTATATAGGGTTTAGCTATATCAACCACATTATCTTTGTACTAATATAGTATCTTAAATTAATATGGTATTTTAAAGTTTTAAGAGAGAACCGACGATGAATGAATTTTATACCTGAATCATTGATTTATGAACTTTTAACCTGGAGTTCAAACGGTGTGACTGAAATATTATATGACGCAAAGAAAATATGTACCAGTTGGCGCGCATTGCAGCAAGTAGGGTGTCCGTTTTAAGGAGCTCTACCGTCCAGTCAATTGTATGGATTTTAGCAATTACTGCAGAAGTAACCAATCTTGCATGACGATACAGTTCCTCGTCATCCAGATCGCGATAATGGTGCTGCATTGTTTAAATAAAATATGTTAATTTACAGTCCGTTTGATTTGAATATTCATTATATATTATAGACTTATCGTTACCTTCAGCATGTCGCACACTGCGTTATGTTCTTTGATGAACAAGGCTTGGAGAATTGATAGGCCAGCCCATGAATTACGAACATCTCCAATGACAGCAATTCCATCACTCTGGTGCAAAAGAAGGCCATCCTCACCCAACTTCAGCTTTCCATCCTTGAACGTCCTTACTTTTCGTGACTCGTTAATGTCGTTTCCATAAACTGCACTCCCATCCCTACATAGCACACAGATACATGGAATTCATATTTTATGTCCATCTCTAATCTTCAAATGTGATAATGAACTGCATAGATTAGAGATGGCATCTTTACCACCAGGCAGTTCTTCTATTAAGGTATCCTTTTTGGATATCGTAGAAACCAGTAGGAATTTCTTTGCTTTCGAAAAATATGAATTCTTTGAGTGGGCATTGTGATGCAACCCTCGACGGGGTACTTATCTCTGCCTGAAAAAACTCAAATACTGGGAGATATTATCTTTGAGCTAAAAAAATAGCCATTGAACTATGCCTCAAAATATGAGAGACTGGATAAAGTAAAACACAGAATATATTAATTTGTTGAGTTTTTTTAGTTAAATTTTAGGTCTTAGTAAAGATCCAAACTATTATTATTAGGTTTTTGGGTACTCTAAAAATGGATCTCAGACTAACTACAGTTGACTTGACTCCATGAGATCTGTATGAAAATTCAATACCTGGATCAAACCCAAATCAGTGAATTTTCCATTACACTGAAATTTTTGGACATCAGTAATCTTTCACATCATTATAATTAACTTTGGAATCTTTAGAACATTAGTAATTTCCAAACTATTATAATTAACTTTATGAATAATAGAGTGTCTACCTGATAAATGAAAATCCACATAACGTAATGAACCATTGAAGTGAAATACATTAATGGTGAAGGGAAATCGGCAGAAGGTTGTAGGAAATAGTGGATGAAGTTTTAAAATCTCCTGAACTTATTTTCCTACAAAAATTTATTGGAACCATGGTAGAAGACATTGTTATCTCTACCTGTTTGGTGTCTTCCACATGATCGACCCAGTCATGAATCATGAACTGAATCCAAGCGGCAGCAAGCATGTTAAATTGTGTGCCCGTATCAATTAATTTCCTGCGAACAAGCAGCTTGGTAGCAACTACCATGGGATCTGGCCTCAGCAGCTGTTTACACCAATTTTACTCAAAAAAAAATGAAAGTGTAAGTTGTAACCTAGTCAGAAGTCATTCAATATAATGGTGTCAGATATGTGGTGAGATCTGGCCTCAGCAGCTATTTACACAACAATTTGACCCAGTAAGTGTAGATATAAGTTGTAACCTAATCATAAGTCATTCAATATGATGGTACCAGATATTTGAGGATGCATCAACGACTTGGAGAGATATATCTGTAATCACCTGATCATTTTGAGGAGAAGGCATCATGTTTCGTCCAAAAAATGTATTTTCATTCCCTGTTTCTGAATTGAACGGGTCATTATAAGACCCGTCGGCTGTTCTGTATGGGTAATCGATTGGATTATATCTTACACCCGCCGGTGTAGTTCCTACGTTGATAAGATTATAACGCTGGTGCAACATACGCCTTATCTCCAGGTAGATCAGTCCCAGAAACACAGGCAATTTATGCCACGCATAGAATCGATCCACTAGATGTATGATCTGCAAAAGCGCATTATCAGTAGGGTGATTATATACTTTGTTCTGTAATTGTAATTGTAATTGCACACAGAGTAGTCAGGTTGATATAGATTACTTGAACTAAAATGAAAAGTTTGGGAAAATTGTAGAATATGAAATGGCTTCTTGAAGCCAGCTGATAAGTCAAAATAACTATAAAGAAAAATACATATAAAGAAGAATGAACAAATAAAACACAATTAATGTTTGAACTATAAGATTATTAATAATATGATTATCAATCAACTGTAGAATTTGAAACAAATCTATTGACACTACCAATCTTGTGAAAGCTAATTTCCTAATCACCTTAATAATTTGCTACACTAATTTTGCAGAGATAACACAAAATCTGCTAACTAATTTGTCAACAATTTACATAACAAAATTAAGCATTATTCCCAACACTCCCCCTTAATGATTAATGAGTATTTACTATCTTATCTCGTAGTGCCAAAGCTTTGGTGAAGATATATCATGCATATTTATATGCTTCAATTCAATATCCTTCTTCAGCAGCAAATCTCATGAATTGATATTTCATGTCAAAATGCTTTGTCATTCTTTTCTAACCATTATCACAATAAATCATTGTAGGCTGTTTTTCTCCAATTTCTTCCAAAAATTTTCTGAGGGAGAGAGCTTGTGTACCTGTTGAGGTAACTGCAACATACTCCACTTCTATGGGAGAGAGCTTGTGTACCTATTGAGGTAACTGCAACATACTCCACTTCTATGGATGAGAGGGCAACAATGCTTTGTTTTTTTGAGTTCCATGTAATCAAACCAAAACAAAAAGAGAAACAATTTCTAGATGTGGACTTACGGTCATCAATACTACCTCTCCAATCTGAATAACTAAATCCAACAAGATTGAATTTTTCAGAAGAGTAGTAATGAAATTTAGAGTGCCTTTCACATACCTTAAAATCCTCTTGGCTTTGGATTTGTCATATACCTTGAAACAAGTGAAGCTGAATATGTAATATCAGGCCTTGTGTGGATTAGAAATATCAAGCTCCCCACAATACTTTTGTAAGTTTTCTCATCAACTAAATCAACACCATCATCTCTACATAACACCTCTCTATGAGTGCTTGGAGTAGAGAATGGATTACAATCAACCATATCAAATTTATTTAACATATCGTGTGCATACTTTGTTTGACAAATGAAAATCTCATCATTAGTTTGATAAGCCTCCATTCCTAGAAAATATTTCATGATGCCTAGATCTTTCATCTCAAATTCATTCATCATAGCAATTTTGAATTTATCATTCATCTTAGAACTACTACCCATATACAATATATCATCAACATACAAACTTATGATTAGAATAACAACACCTTCTTGTTTGTAGTAAAGGGTAGGATCAGTGTTTTACTTCTCTGGAAGTCATTTTCCTGAAAATATCCATCAATCCTAGCATACCACGTTCTTGGTGGTTGCTTAAGACCATACAAAGCCTTCTTCAACATGTAGACATTATTCTCCTTTCCTTCCATTTCAAAACCTTGTGGCTACTCCACGCATACTTCCTCTTCTAAGTACCCTTTCAAGAAGGCACTTTTCACGTCCATATGAAGTATGCTCCACTTTTTCTGAGCTGCTAATGAAATCAACATTCTAATGGTCTCCTGTCTCGTGCAAATGTCTCTTCATAATCAATTCCATATTTCAGTGTGAATCCTTTAGCAACTAATATTGCTTTGTGTCTTTCAACACTCCCATCACTATTAAATTTAGTCTTCTAGACCCATTTGGTGCCAATATTTTTTTTGTCATGTGGAAGCTTTGCGAACTTCCAAGTGTCATTCCTTTGAATGGAATCCATCTCTTCTTGCATGGCTTTCATACAAACCTCATTAGTACATGCATCTTCAAAACATGATAGTTCAAAATCAACCTTGGCTAATAAAGTGAAATTGACTATCTCACCTAATTGGCTTTGTTCATGTGCTTGATTTGCACTCCTCTAATAAATATCACTCAATCTTCTTACCTTCCTTGTAGAACTTGGAGAAGAAGTTGGACTTGAACTTGATTTTGATGAAATTGATCAAGGGTTGCATGGTGGAGTTAACCCACTAGTTATAGAAACATTAGTTGGCTACTCATGATTAATATCAACAATTATATCAAACAATGTAAACTTTGAAACGGGAACTATAAACTCAAAACGGGAACTCTAGCCAAAAAACCCCGAAAAAACATCAAAAACAGTGCTAAAAGTGAAAAGTGTTGATGCTGGAATAACACATTTTCTTTTCTTGGGTAAATTTTCAACATGTTTAAAAAATGGCGGTGAAAACCAATTTTTTGCTCAAAAATTATCCAAAAAACACCCTCAAAATGAAAAGGGTTGATTCTGGAAGAACATTTTTTTTTTCCAAAGTAAAATTTCAACATTTCGAAATAATGGCATGAAATATTTTATCATGACCCCGAAAAAACACTAAATTTAAAAAAATAATGAAAACATAAAATAAAATAAAAATTAAAAAAAAAATTAAAACAATGAAAAAACACAAAAAAGTAAAAAAAACAAAAACAAAAAAACAAAACATAGATTAAAATATATATTAAAAGAAAAATATAAAACAAAAATAAAAGACGAAAAAAAAAATCAATCATCAAATGTAAAAAGAACAAAATTAATGATAAGAATTTAAAAACTAAAAAAAATAAAATTTATAAACAATTAAATAGTAAAAAAAATATTTACAAAAAAGGGGAAAAAGGAGTTATCTTGTAAACAAAAAAAATTGGGCAAAAAAAATATATATGGAAAAGAAAAAAAACATTTAAAAGAAACAAAAAATTAAGTAGGTGAAAATAGAAAAAAAAAAAAAAAAACAAAAAAGTTAAAAATTAAAATTAAAAATAAATATAAAAATATATAAAATAACAAAAAAAACAAAAAACAAAAAATGTTAAAAAAATTATCTCATAAACCATAAAAGAATTTAGAAAACCAAAAAGACTATATATATATATATATATATATATATATATATTAAGTAAGTAAAAATAGAGAAATTAAAAAAAACCATTAGAAAAAATTGGAAAAAAAAAAAAAATTAAAAACAAACTAGTTTAAAAAAAAAATAGAAATTAATGAAAAAAAATTAAAAACTAATAAAAATAATATTAAAAAAACAAAAAAATTTAAATTATGAAAAAAAAAACAAAAAAAATGTTTATTTCTTATTTTTTTTTAAAAAAGTGTAATGATTTTTTAATAAACATAGATATTTTATTTAAAAAAAAATTATTTTTTTTTTTTTTTTTTTTTTCAAAACAATCTATTTTATTATAAAAACAATTTTTATTTTTATTTTTATTTAAAAATAAAATTATTCAACATATATTTTATATTTAAAAAAAAATTACAATTACATTTTTTTTAACAATGGTTTTTTTTATTTAAAAAAAATGAAAATTACATTTACATTTTTTTTAACAATGTTTTTTTTTATTAAAATATATATATATATATATATATATATATATATATTTTTAAATCATCTAATAATAATTAATAAATACATTTTTTAATATATAAATAAATTTAATATTCTAATAAATTTGTGAGACATTTAAATTTTATAAATTAAACCACATAATCTAGATTTTTAAAAATCTCTCCCAAATTTTTAATTCAAATTAACAAAAAAAAATACTCTTACAAAGATCATTTCAAATCAACTACGCACGTTTAAATATATATTTAAAATTATATATAGTTGTCATCCTAATTTAATTTAAATATGTATAGTTGTCATCCTAATCAAATTCTGAGTTCATTGTTGAATCGCTAAATTTCTCACTGAATCGTTCATTGAATCTCTAAGGTAGGGTTCTCTAAGGTAGGAAAACATTAGCAATTCAAGAACTCTAAAGATGTTGATTGCGGATATACAGAGTTAATTACTTATCGTTAAGTTTTTTATTTGCTTCTGGATACATATAATGATTAAATATTATAAAAATGTTATATAAAATTATTAATGTAAAATCAATTAATATTAATGCCCGTAAACATAGAAGCATGAATTTCAACCATAAGAATATCCAGTAAAAAGAAATCACTTGGTTTTGATTTGATCTGTATGTATATGTTACAGTCATGTATATTCCGTAGGGAACTTCAGGAATGTACTCTGCCAAACTGTCAAAAATGTCAAATGCCGAGAGAAATAGGCTTGATGCCGTGTTGATATGATGCAGCATGAGTATTGCAGTTAGACATGATGATGCAATTCATGCTGCATCCTTTGCTTTGTACTATAATGCCATGCAGTGATCCGATCATGCAGAGAGCGTACTGAGATTGTTCAAAAGTGCCACCCTGCTAGAGATAAGAAATCTAAAGAGGCCGTCGGATGTGTGTAATCGCCCTGCCGTGGGCGGAGTGCGCGCGGCCCCTCCACCCATTTTTTAATAATTTTTAAAATTTTTAATTTGTTTTAATAATTTTTAAAATTTAAAATTAAAAAAAATGATTTAAAAAAAAAAAAATTTTTTTATTATAACAAAAAAATGTTATAAAAAAAAGTTTGCTAAAAACAAAAATAAATTTAATTTTCATTTTTTTTTAATAAAAAAAAACATGGTTAAAAAAATGTAAATGTAACCTTTTTTTTAAATATAAAATATATGTTGAATAATTCTATTTTTAAATAAAACTAAAAATAAAAATTGTTTTTATAATAAAATAGATTGTTTTGAAAAAAAAAATTAATTTTAATTTTTTTTAAATAAAATATCTATGTTTATTAAAAATTTATTACACTTTTAAAAAAAATAAGAAATACACATTTTTTTGTTTTTTTTTTTCATAATTTGAATTTTTTTTTGTTTTTTTAATATTAATTTTATTAGTTTTTAATTTTTTTTCATTAATTTCTATTTTTTTTTAAACTAGTTTGTTTTTAATTTGTTTTTTTTTTCCAATTTTTTCTAATGTTTTTTTATTAATTTCTCTATTTTTACATCCTCATAAACCATATTTACAAATATTTTTGTTATGTTCATCAAACCTCAAGGGAAACATCATATTTCTTGTCATAGGCACAACAGTGATCACCCTATGTTTAAATAAAAAAAAACATTGTTAAAAAAAAATGTAAATGTAATTTTCATTTTTTTTTTTTTAATTAAAAAAAACATTGTTAAAAAAAAATGTAAATGTAATTTTCATTTTTTTTTAATAAAAAAAAACATTGTTAAAAAACATGTGTATTCTGCATCATCCCTTTTCAAAATCGGGTCACTTTTTTGCTATCTCTACAAAACGGGTAACCGTATCAGTTCCCGTTTCAAAGTTTACATTGTTATCATCATTCAAAACATATTTTGTCTTCTCAACATGGCCATTTTGATGACCATAAACTCTCCCTTCATAAAAAATTACATCTCTTGAGACAATAAGCTTATTATTTAGAGGATTATACAATTTATAAGCCTTGCTTGTCTCACTATACCTAATAAAAATACATAACTCACTCTTTGCATCTAAACTTTTTCTATTCTGATCAGGTATATGCACATAAGCCAAACAACCAAAAACTTTGAAATGCTTAACATTAGGCCTTTTTCCATACCAAGCTTCATAAGGAGTCATCTTTTCCAGTGCACTGGTGGGGCTACAGTTGAGGATGTACACTACTGTAGCAATTGCATCTCCCCAATAAGAATTACTCAACCCCTTGGTTTGGAACATGCATCTTTCCATTTCACCCACAGTACGATTCTTCCTTTCAACTATGTCATTCTGTTGGGGTGTGTATGCCATAGTATGTTGCCTCCTGATGCAATTCATATCGCAATAACTCTGGAAAGATTTTGAGAAGAATTCTCTTCCATGGTTAGTCCACAAACATTTGATTTTGCATCCTTTCTCATTTTCCACAAGGGTTTTGAACTTCTTGAATGTATGCAGGGCTTCACTTTTGGCCTTTAAAAAATATACCCAACAATTTTGTGAGTAATCATCAATAAAAGTGATGAAATATGATGAATTACCCAAACCCTTAGTCTACATAGGACCACATATGTTTGAATGAAAACGCTGAAGTGTGTGATGAGACCTCCATGCAGTGCCCTTTGGAAACCTTTCCCTTGCATGATTTCCTTTAGCACATCCTTCACAAACCTCCTTTTTCTCTTCTACCTTGGGCAAACCAGAAACTAATGCATGTGAGGTTAGAAACTTCAAGCTGTGAAAATTTAAATGTCCATACCTGAGATGCCATAACCAACTTGAATCCTCATAAACCATATTTACAAATATTTTTGTTATGTTCATCAAACCTCAAGGGAAACATCGTATTTCTTGTCATAGGCACAACAGTGATCACCCTATGTCCCTTATTCTTATCATAGATAGTACATGTCTTATTTTCAAAGACTACTTTATAATTTTTCTCACATAGTTGCCCAACGCTCAAAAAATTATGCTTCAATTATGGAGTATAATAAATGTCATGAATACTCTTTATACCTTCGTTTGTTTGGACCTCCATAGCTCCCTTGGAAGCAACCTCGAATGATTTATCATCACCAAGCTAGATCTTGGATTTGAAACTTCCATCCTTTGCTGAAAACAACTTCTCATTCCATGTCATATGGTTAGAGTATCTAGAATCTAGGTACCAAAAATCTTTACTAGTATTTTCACCTTTGGCATAAGATAAAAATAAATGATCTCGAAGATACTCACCACTTTCTTGAGCATAGTTAACATTTTTACCTTCTTTCAATCCACATTTTCTTTCAAAGTGGCCATGCCTATTACAATAGTAACATTGAACATTTCTCTTATACAATCTACCTCTACCTCTTCCTCTGAAACTACCTCTTCCACTTGAGCCACCTCTTCCTCTACCTCTTGAATAATTTTGGCTTTGCCATTTACCTTGACCTTGTTTGCTTTTGGCACTAATGTTGCTTGCATATTCATTCTTTGTAATTTGTAACTTAGAGGAAAATTTTTTCTCTACACCTTCAAAAGTGTCTTTCAATCTTTCTTCATGAGACATCAAGGATCCAACAAATTGATCAAATTGTAGTTTTGTCAAATCCTTACTTTCTTCCATGATTATGGCAATGTGATTCCATCTATGTGTTAAATATCTCAATACCTTTTTAATTAAAACTTAATTACTTACAATTTCTCCATGTGTAGCCATTTTATTGACCACATCTTTGATTCTCACATAATAGTCACTCACACTTTCAACTTCTTGCATCTTCAAATTCTCAAACTCTCGCTTCAATGTTTGAAGCTTGACCACCTTAACTTTATAACTACCTTGGTAATTTTCTTGTAGAGTCCCCCAAGCATCTTTGGCAGTTTTTTCTCCTGATATTCTTGGAAATAAAATCTTATCAAGAGCTATATGAATGTGAAACAAAGCTTGAGCATTCTTCTTCCTTGCTTCCTTTCTCGCTGTTCTTTCATTGTCTGTAAGGGAATTCCAATCCGTTGGCTCCTCATAACCTGATTCAACAATCTCCCACAAATCTTTTCCAATAAAAAAGGTTAGCATCTTAGTGAACCAATAATCATAATCATTCCCATCAAATTATAAAATTGGCATCTTGTTAGAATTTGACATGATTAACTTTGGCGAAATTGCAATAATAAAACTTTAACCCAAAATCTTTTTACCTGCTCTGATACCACTTGTAGAATATGAAATGGCCTCTTTAAGCCAGTTGATAAGCCAACATAACTATGAAGAAAAATACATATAAAAAAAATGAACAAATAAAACATAGTTACTGTGTGAGCTCAAACCTGCTATAAATATCATATATAATTAAACCATTAATTACATTCTTATATAGTAAAATTATTACTAATATGATTATCAATCAACTTCTAATTTGAAACAAATCTACTGACACTACCAATCTTGTGAAAGCTAATTTCTTGACCACCCTAATAATTTGCTGCCCTAATTTTGCAGAGAGAACACAAAATCTGTTGACTAATTTGTCAACAATTTACATAACAAAATTAAGCATTATTCCCAACAAAAATATCATAATAATAGAAAAAGTAATACAATTGGGTTGAGGATATGATAGATATTTAACTTAAATATGTAAAAATGCAATCAGGTATAGTATTAAGGCTTCACGTATGGAGTTAAATTCATGAGAATATTTGATACAATATAATTTTTATTTTAGTTATGATGTAAAATATGGAATGCTAATTATTTTGGGATTTATTTCATTATAAGTCATATAAAGAAAATATTGCTAAAGATGAATAGGCATTTATCCATGCTACACATTGTTGCCTCCCTTCTCCTGCTTGACTCATTGCCCTCATCAACCTTGTGACGTGGAGACCTACTGCCTTCTTCGAACTTCCTCCTTGCCGCGAAGTTCTTCTCTGGTTGCTCATGCTATCCCCGGAGATGATTAGCTTTTCCAAGGTTGGTTTGTGAAGCCACTTGGAGAATGATGTCTTGATTGATTTCCAACATATGTGGGAGTAGTGGGTATGTGTAAGCTGAAAGTCTAGGAAGAGGAGTCTTCCTCAAGAATACAATTGCGGATATTAAATCACGCAATTAACAACGACAACAAAACAAAGCTAAAAGACTTGAGAGAAATTAAGCACAACAAAACAGAGAAAAAATAGAGTGGTTGGGCAGTAAAAATTAGCGGTGAAGTTTCCAAAAAGATATTGCAACCTACTATATTTTAGATTATAATTTCAAAATATAAGAAAATACATTCGGATAAAATATGGAGGTTGTTGCTCCTTAGCCAAGTAAAACGCTAGTTCTTATTAAGATTTATACTTCTTGATATTTAGATTATAATTTCAAAGCACAAGAAAATATATTTAGATAAAATATGGAGGCAAAAGCTCCTTCACCAAGTAAAAAGTAAAACACGAGTTCTTACTAAGATTTACACTTCACCAGGAATTGCGGAGTAGCTCATTGTAAAACCTTGTAACTAAACTGTTTTATGGCCCACCACAAATTGCTCTACAATTTTCTCTCTTTTACCTCTCAGAAATACCTCTGCTACTTCTCATAAATACCTCAACTACATAGAAAAAGACTTCTATATACATGTATATTCAAACATACAAGTTTTTAACACATTGATTCATGACAAAGTCAAAATATTATATCACAAAAATGATTTTCTATGTTGTGAAGTAATGTCACTTGCATAATAAATGTCTCAACCATAGGTTTCGCCAACTTTTTATTAAATGCTCATTTGTTTTAATTATCTCATGTGTTTGTGTAATGGGTTTTATTAAATGTTCATTTGCTTTAATTATCTCATGTGTTTGTGTAATGGGAATTTTGTACACCAGTGAGAACTTCATTTAATCCATGTCCTTCATCGTGCAAACAAAATCCGCAACCTGCAGTTTCTTGATTTACTTGTGTACCACAAGTACGGTTGTTGACAAGTTATTTAATGTGGTGGTTGGGATTAATTTTCCAACACTCCCCCTTAATAACAACTTCCACCATTGAGCATTCCCCCTTAATCAAAACTGCCACACTCCCCTTTAATCACAAATTCCACCATTGAACACTCCCCCTTATTCACAACTGCTACCATTGACAATTCCCTAACAGTGTCTTAGCTAGACAAAATTTTCATGTGCCAATGACTTTGTGAATATGTTTGCAAATTGTTCCCGTGACCTGCAATGCTGCAACCTAAGTTCACCATTGTTAATCAATTATCTAAGAAAATGATATTTAATGTCAATGTGTTTGATCCTCTTGTGAAAAATAGAATTCTTTGATAGTGTAATTGTGGAAATGTTGTCACAGAAAATAATTGTTGTTCCCTCTTGTTCATGGCATAAATCCCTCAACATTCTTCTCATCCAAACTTCTTGACTGTTGTTGCAACGACATATTCAACTTATGCTGTTGACAACGACACTATTGGCTACTTATTGGAGGCCCATGAAATGACTCCCAAACCTAAATAAAAAACATATCCTGACTTGCTCTTTCTATCATCAAAACTTCCTTCCCAGTTACCATTAGTGTCACCAACCAGCCTAAAATCATTTGTTGTGGTGTAGAAAATACCACATTCCTTTGTTCCATTGCCATACCTTAAAATCATTTTCGTTGCTTGCCAATGCGTCTCCTAGGGTGTCTCCATGAACCTTAACACAAGACTTACGACATACATTATATCTAGCCTAGTTGTTGTCAAATACATCAAACTTCCCACCATACGTTTGTATAATGTCGAGTTGACATTGTTGCTGCAATCTTCTTTGCTCAACTTCAACCCCATGATAGTCAGAGTTGGTGTGGGCTTATTGTTCTGCATATTGAACCTCTCCAAAATATTTGTTACATACTTTGCTTGAGAAATAAAAATCCCATTTTTTGTTTGCTTCACTTCTATGCCCAAAAAATACTTTAACAACCCCAATCAGTCATTTCAAACTCACCTTTCATGACTTATTTGAAATCAACGATGGGAAAATAATCACTCCCTATAAAAATCAAATCATATACATCTAAAACAACAATAAGAAGCTTATCGTCACTTTCTTTAATGTAGAGAGTAGGCTCACCGTCACATTTGTCAAAGCCATTTTCCATCAAGTAAGCGTCTATCCTGTGTTACTACTTCAACCCATAAAGAGCTTTCCTTAACCTATACAACTTTTCTTCTTGGCCTTCTACCTCATAACCAGGTGGTTGCACAACATATACTTCCTCTTTTAGCAATCCATTCAAGAATGTTGATTTTACGTCCATTTGATACACTTTTCATTTATGTTGCACAACAATTGACAACATTGTATGTGTTGTCTCCATCTTTGAAACTAGCCCAAATGTCTCTGCATAATCTCCTTCATGTTGTTGCTTGTATCATTTTACAACTAACCTTTCTTTATTCCTTTCAATCTTTCCTTCAATGTTTCTCTTGGTCTTATAGACCCACTTCACTCCAATGACTTCTTTTCCTTGCGGAAGGTCCACTAACTCCCATGTATCATTCTTTTCTATTGCTTCTATTTCTCCATCCATTTCTACGATCCATTTTTTATCTTCGACTGCATCCTAAAAATGGATTGGGTCATCTACATAACAAAATAACAGAAATAAGGAATTCAGACCATCACTACTATCAACTTCATTTTTCTCATAAATTTCACTTAAATTTCTGAATTTTTGTCTTCTTATGCTTGCGGAAGATGGGCTTGACATGTCACTTGATGTTGTGCTTGAGGTAGGTGACATTGTGGGTATTTGTAGTGTGCTTGGAGTAGTACTTGCTTTACTTCGTGACACTGTCCTACTATTTGTTGATGGTGTTACTTGTTGACTACTTTGTTGCACTTGAATAGGAGTAGAAGGATCACCATTGAGGAATTACTTGTTCTGGTCAATTTCTCTTTGTCTTCATGTGGTATATATGTTTTCATATTGATTGTCTTCTCTAAACACCCATCCCATGCTTCCTCTTCTATGAGCTATAGAATTTCCCACTACAGATCACCAGATAATGTAATATACTAAAGCAAAATACTAGATATACTTCTACAATCAAACTTTACAGAAGCTTAATCAATTTGAGCTAGATCAATGAGAACACATATAATAGAGAAGAAGAAATCATATAAATGAAACACAGAAGAATACTCTGGGGAAAGCCTCAACTAAAAGCCCTAATCTCTATATTATCATACAAGGGGAAATATCTTAGGATTACACAAAGCTTTAGCACTCAAGATATCCAACTCTCAGTACAATCCCTCACTGCTACTCATAGACAAAATAGACAACACCTGTGCCTTCCTTCAGTCCTCCAAGCCTCCTATTTCCTTGCGCATTTTCTCCTAGGTCCTCCAGCTGCAACTTGTGTTAATAATCCTCTCACACACAACACTGACCTATGAAATAACTGCACAATCTTGAAGGAGATAATTCCTTCTACATGGATGAGTTTCCTATATAGGAAAAATCCTCCAACTGATAGTACATTGTCCCTTCCTCTAATCTCAACTGGGTCTCTGACTGAACTGACATGCATGAGTTATTTATGAGAGAATATTCAGTTATCTAGAGAGCAACAGTTACATGCATGCAAGCATTAACTAACTTAACTCACAATTAGTTCAACAAACTATTTGAACCAATCTAACTGAACTTAACTTAGTTAATTGAGCTAACTAATTACAATTCAAATACAACTCATCCTTATCTCCTTAATTAAGGGATAACTATTGCATGTCTTCACATAGACTTCATGTTTTATTTTATCCAACTAATGAACTCAAGATGAATTAATTAATTATTTTTCAAATAGCTGCTGAGATCAAGTTCAAATTTTAATTCTCAATTTTAATTTAGGGACTAATTAAAATTGGAATCTATCCCGAAATACTATTTATAGCAATGTTATTTTCAGCACTTCCATTTTTCATTCCTAGTTGCTATATCCAACACTGGTACCTGAGATGCTATCTATAGCAATGCCACTAGTCTAATCGAACTTCGATTATCCAAGAAAGAGTTATGCACAATCTCCCAAGATGACCTGATTATATACCTTTTCAGAAGATTGAACTTGTATGAAGTGCTACGTGTCACAGTTTTGACCTTAGGATCTGAAAAATATGCATAAGAAACTATAGTCCGTCCTATTTATGTAACTTCTTATGAAATTTCAATCTAATGCTCAAAACAAAAGTTATGACTATTTTCCCTAGGTCACCTGTTTGGAATGTAATTCGGGAGTCTACAAAAAAGACCAACTTCATCAGATCATATCTCCGCAAATATAGCATGAAAAGATCTGAAATTTGGACTCGAGGTTCAGAATGATTTCAAACCAAATGGTTTTTTTTTTAGCATCTGAAACAGTGCATAAAAAAGTTATAGTGAGAATGCCACAATGTCCTCTTTGGAGCAGCGAAACCCTAGAATCCAAAGCTCTGATACCAAATGTTATGAAACCAGCTCACAAAAATATAGAAAAGAGAGATAAACGCCTTAGAATTCAACCTCTTCGAGGGGGAAACCTCCTTTATATTACACAAATGAACAATTCTTGGATGATACAAATGAAAAGACCTCCTTTCTATATATAGGAGTTTAAGGGGTCATAATATAATTAGAGCCGACATAACAATAATAATGTAAGGGCACAATAATAACAATAGTGGGCTTCTATGGGGCACAATAGTAACAATATGGGGACTACATGGGTACAAAAATATAATAAGGGGGTTGTACTAATAACAATAAGGGGTTACACTAGTAGTATAGGGGCCTAACACTATTTTTAGCATTTCGTGTTTCCATTTTCAACACTCCCTCTCAACAACAAAGGCATTCAGCTTGAACCTGATCTTGAACCTTTGGAATGTTCTTCATGCAACACTTCTCCCAAGTGTTATTGCTCTAACAACTCTAGAAACAAAAAAACTCCCAACTAACCTCTCTGTTGGGCTAGAAACACCCTATGATGCTGAAGCTCCATCTGCCATTGACAAGTGCTTCCTCTTTGACCTCTAAGCTACTACAACACTCCATGCATGTTGTGTCATTTCACACCTCTCTATGCCATCCTGCATTGGTGCAACACTCGTGTGCCTCTCGCATTGTTGCAACGTGCTAGCTCTACACTGTCTTGGGATTCCTACAGTGTAGATTTCTCTGCCGCTCCATTCGCATCTATATCTACCCACTCAGCTAGTTCTGCTACTCCTTCTCAGGGCTCCCATATCAAGGTCTAATTAAAGAGGTTGGGTACCTCAATGATCCCACCCCTATTCCAACCTTCTTGGGATTGTCACTCCACATCGCCCCACCTCCTACTTGGAGGTATGGATGCATGTGATCCCTCTACCCATTTGGATCGAAATTTCCCCTACAGGAGGTCTCTACATGAGTAGATGTCTCCACTTGATCTACTCTCGAATTCTCCAGTTGTGGCTACTCCACAACATCCTGAAGCTGCTTCACCAATTATGGCTCCTCCACAATTTTCTGAGACTTCTTCTGGCGCTGCATGTCGAGAGTTAATGTACTCTCCCTCTCAACCACCAAGTCTCCAATAGTAGCCTTGCTCCTCAAGGCTTTGCATGCATCTTGAACCTCAAGAGCATACAGGTTCTTGACTCGTGAATCGATCTGCTTCACCTATCTCGTGGTGATGTGTTGAAGGAAAATCTTTCCCTTACTGAAGACTACATCATAGCCTTTGTCTTCTAGCATTGAAATCAACACCAAATGTTTCTTCAGTCTTGGTACATACTTGACATTGGTCAAGGTAATGCGAGCTCCATGCTCCCTTTGAAAAACAGTTGTGCCTACACCTGAGACACTATACTTTTCATCATTACCCATCGCTATGAGTATCTGGAGACCTTTCTCCTCCAAGGTACTGAACAAACTCTTATCGTCGGTCATGTGGAAAGAAGTTCCACTGTCAAGAAACCAACCACATCCCACAATGGATGAAACCATGCATGCGAAGAGTGTGAAATCCAACTCGAACTTTGAAGCCAATGCCTCGCCTTCAGATCCTTCCTTGAATCCCATCTTGGATTTCTTTAGTGGACAATTTGTAGTAAAATGGCCCACCTCATGACAATGAAAGCGTCACACTTTTGATTTGTCAAACTTCTTCCCACCATAGGAAGAACTCGATTTGGGATGAGAATGGACTTCTCCTTCCCTTTCTTTGTTGTACTAGCTAAGGTGAAATTTTCTTCATCCTCCTTGGATGAAGAACCATCTCTGGTGCTTCTTCTTATCTCCTCCTACATCAGATCCGACCAAAGTCGTTCCCAATTTGATAGTTTTTCTCTTCCATTTACCGAGTCTTGGTAGCTATGCTAGCTCTTAGGAAGACTGAGGAGCACAAGACTCACCATGTCATCATTGAATGTTGTGATCCCCACACTTCCAAGCTCATCCCTGCAGGTGGTGAGCTTGTTTAGATATGTAGAGATCGTGTCGCCATTTTCACACTTGATTTTTCGAAGCTTGTCTTTCAGCGCTAACTTCCTTTGATTGCTACTGTTCTGATATAGATCTTTCAGTGTTTTCCACATCGAAGAAGGTGTCTCCTTCCCATGGAGGCTTGAGAAAATGTGGTCTCGAACTCCCTCCAGGAGGATTCTCCTTGCTCTAGCCACACATTTCTCCCATTCCGCCAATTCTGTAGCATCGGCTTCTATCAGCTTGGGGACTTCTTGATCAATGAAGTCCTTTAGACTGTTATCCTCTTATACTACTTCCATGCGATCCTTCTAGGTTATATAATTTGAGCTACCATCAAGGGAATACTCAAGTCTTAAACCATTGAACGCCATTGGTGAAATTGAGATGTGATAAGACTTCGATTTCTATATTCAAGAACCTCAAACTTCAAACTTCTCCCTTCTTGTATACTGTTCTTCACTTTGGTCACCTTTGCTCTGAAACCACATAGAATTTCCCACTGCAGATCACCAGATAATGCAATATACTAAAGCAAAATACTAGATATACTTATACAATCAAACTTTGCGGAAGCTTAATCAATTTGAGCTAGATCAATCAGAACACATATAACAGAAAAGAAGAAATCATACACATGAAACATAGAAGAATACTCTGGGGAAAGCCTCAGCTAAAAACCTCGATCTCTGTATTATCATATAAGTGGAAATATCTCAGGATTACACAAATCTTTAGCTCTCAATCTATCCAGCTCTCAGTACAATCCCTCACTGCTGCTCATAGATAGAATAGACAACACCTGTGCCTTCCTTTAGTCCTCCAAGCATCCTATTTCCTTGTGCAGTTTCTCCTGGGTCCTCCGGCTGCAACCTATGTGAATAATCCTCTCACACACAACAATGACTTCTGAAATAACTGCAAAATCTTGAAGGAGATAATTCCTTCTGCATGGATGAGTTTCCTATATATGAAAAATCCTCCAACTGATAGTACATTGTCCCTTTCTCTGATCTCAACTAGGTCTCTAACTGAACTGACAAGCATGGGTTATTTATGAGAGAATATTCAGTTATCTGGAGAAGTAGTTACATGCATGCAAGCATTAACTAACTGAACTAACAATTAGTTCGACAAGCTATTTGAACTAGTCTAACTGGACTTAACTCAGTTAACTAAGCTAACTAATTACAACTCAGTTACAACTCATCCTTATCTCCTTAATTAAGGGATAACTTCCTCAATCAAACGGATAACTGTTGCATGTCTTCACATATACTTCATGTTTGATTTTCTCCAACTAATTAATTCAAGATGAATTAATTAATTATTTTTCAAACAACTGCTGAGATCAAATTTGAATTTTAATTCTCAATTTTAATTTAGGGACTAATTAAAATTGGAATCTATCCCGAAGTACTATTTATATCAATTTTATTTTTAACACTTCCATTTTTCATTCGTAGTTGCTATATGCAACACTGGTACCTAAGATGCTATTTATAGCAATTCTATTTATAGCATTTCTATTTTAAGCATTTCTTGTTGCCATTTTCAACATGAGCTTCACATGTTTGTTGATTATAACCTTCCTAGTTAATGGATTGTAGAGCTTCTATGCCTTGGATTCATCACTATATCCAACAAATATGCATTTACCCCCATCACTATCCAACTTCTTCCTTAATTCATCCAAGGCATGTGCATAAGCCACACATCCAAACACTCTTATGTGCATGACACTATGCTTTCTTCCACTCCATGCCTCTTCAGGAGCCATATTCTTGACACTTTTGGTTGGATAACTATTAATGATATATGCTGCACAAGCGACAAATTCAATCCAATAATAATTTGGGAAATGCTTTGATTTTTCATACTGCTCGCCATTTCCATAATATTCCTATTCTTCCTTTTTGTGACACCATTTTCTTGAGGTGTATACCTCATTGTAAAAACATAGGAAGTCATTTGAGATGTATTCGCCACCTTTGTGAGTCCTCAAAACTTTGATGTAGTGTCCACTTTATTTCTCAACAAGAGATTTGTATTGGTAGAAGCACTCAAACATTTCACTTTTCTATTTTAGGAAGTAGACCCATGTGTTCCTTGTGTAGTCATCTATGAAATTCAAGAATAATAGCTCTCCCAAATTGATGGTGTCTGCATTGGTCCACATAAGTCTGAATGGACAATCTCCAAAGTTGCCTTTGCCCTTATTGACTTTCTTGTTGGAAATGTCTCTTTATGTTGTTTGCCCAAGATGCACCCTCCACATTGGTTGTCTAGATTTTTTATGAGTAGCAATCCCTTCTCCATGCCTTTCCTATGCAACAAATTCATACCTCCAAAATTAAGGTGATCAAATCTCAAAATTCCGTAACCAGTTTTCATATTTGAATTCTGCTTGAAAGTTTACTTGTGTGACAACATCAAATTTTCTTCCATCCTCTTGTGAATTTGTTGACAATTGTGCTTGTGCACCTTCTTCCTTCAAATATGGTTTTATCTTTAGGGGAAACATTCTATTGCTTGTCATCTGAACTTTTGTAATCAACTATTTGCTTGGAGACTTATCCAAAATTGTGCACTCTCCATTCTTGAAAAAGACATTGTAGCCCTTTTGCATGAGTTTTCCAATGCTTATGAGATTATGCTTCAAACCAGGGACAAAATAAACATCTAAAATGTACTTCTTCTCCCCCTTCTTTGTTAGAATGTTGACTCTTCCTTTACCCATGACATAAACTTTGTTATCCGTCCCTAAGGTCACTTCAGATTTCACACTTTGATCTAAATTGGAAAACATTTCTATGTTCACTGTCATGTGATTGTCGCACCCTGAATCTAGAAACGATACATTCTTTTGTTTTTCTTGTGCTACATTACAAGCTAAAAAACATGCTATCTTGGTTACAATTTTTCTTTATGAAATTTGCACTTGGTTATGTCATGTTCCTTCTTTCTACATTCATTTTCATAATGACCATACTTCTTACAATAATGACATTGAAATTGAGATTTATCATACCCATGACCTTGTGCTTCATTTTTTCTTGGGCCTTGACTTTGGTTTTGATCGATGCCCCTTACACTTGAGCTTGAAGGGCTTTCTTTCCACCTTTGTGTGGGCTTCTTCCTCTTCCTCTAGCAGTTGATCTTCCTCTGCCTCTACCTTGACCAAGTGAAACTCGCGTCTTGAAGGCATGATCTAATGAGGAGTTTATTGCTCTATTCAATCTATGCTTATGAGAAATTAGTGATACATGAAGCTCATCCACTGAAAATTGTGAGAGATCCTTTGTCTCTTCTATGACCACAACAATGGCATCGAATCTTACTAGAATACTTCTCAAAATTTTCTCAACTATTATTATTTCCTCAAGTTTCTCACCATGAGACATCATTTGAGTAACCAGTCCAATTACTTGTGTAAAAATGAGTCTATATTCTCAGACTCTTTCATACAAATTGTGTCAAAATATATTCTTAGCATTTGTAGCTTTGATGTCTTCACTTTTTCCATGCCTTGGTAGGTTGTCTAGAAGGTATCCCATGATTTCTTGGATTTTGTTGTTTCTCCAATCCTTGGGAAAATACTTTCATGAGCTGATTGAAAAATTTAAGGGAGGGATTTTGAATCCTTCTTCCCGTTGTCCCTCAATAAAACTATTTCTTCTTGTCTCAACTCATTGTATGTTGTTGCATTTTCTAGTTCTTGAAAACCATTCTCCACCCAATCCAAAATACCTTGAGAAGAATACAAAGCCTTCATTGTAATAGCCCAATAATCATAATTTTTCCCATTAAATTGACGTATGATTCCATTTTTTAATGTTAAAAAAAAAATTCTCCCCGCTAGTAAAATATGCTCCGAAAATATTGCCTTCAGAACAACTTTTAACTCCCAATAAAAACACTGGCACTTACACTAATAAAATTTTACACTCACTTTGATACTACTTGAAAGTTTAGGTAGAGGAGTCTTCCTCGAGACTACAGTAGCTATTAGGATTAAATCACATAGTTGATTTCCAAAACAAAACAAGGCTAAACAACTTAAGAAAATTTACGCACAACAAAGTAAAAACATAGTGGTTTCGTAAAAACCAGGCATGAGGTTTAGAGAAAGATATCGAAACGTACCATACTTTAGATTATAATTTCAAAACAAAAGAAAATGCATTCAGATAAAATATAGTGGCTATATCTCTTTCACCAAGTAAAACACGAGTTCTTATTTACACTTCACCAGGAGTTGTGGAGTAACTCACTGTAAAACCTTGTAACTAAATTGTTTTAAGAACCCACCACAAATTTCTCTACAATTTCTCTCTTTTACCTCTTAGAAATAGCTCCGCTACATAGAAAATGATTTCTACATACATATATATTCAAACATACAAGTTTTTAATACATTAATTCACTACAACGTCAAAATATTAAGACATGGGATACACGATTGTACAAAAATGATATTCTATGATGCAGAGTACATATGTTAGTTGCGGAATAAATGTCTAGACCATACGTTTCACCAAATTTTCATTAAAATGCTCATTTATTTTAGTTATCTAATGTGTTTGTGTAATGGGAAGTTTGTACTATAGCCCATAACTTCATTTAATCCATGTCCTTCATCCTGCAAACAAAATATGCAACCTTGCTTGATTTACTTGTGTACCAGGTTATTTAACGTGGTGGTTGGGATTATTTTTCCAACATAACCAGATGAATGAAAGCCAATGGTTTTGGCTTCTTGAGCTTGCTCACTAGATTTGTATGTTTGCGGGTGGGTAGTTCAATGAAACAATTAAAAAAAAAAATCATAAAAACTATTTAAATTATTATTTTATAAAAAATGTTCTTGTAACTTCTATCTATAAAAGTGGACCTTGACCAACCCAATCGAAGGGATAGTATAACAACAAAAATGCAAACTTCTTACAACAAAGAGAAGAGAATCACGAAGGATATGGTAGAGATGACCTTGACCACCAAGCTACAACCAACTTATCTTAATTTAATTGATACATTTGGAGGATGTGCTCCAAGCTTTTCAATTGAGGTAGTTTTGACCCAGTTTGAAGGGAAGAAGTTGCTTGAAACAACCCTCTACTTGGCTAAAGTGAATGAGGATTTATTGTATGTGGTGTGAATGATTTAAATACTAGCCGTGCTCGTCAAAGTGTTTGTTTGAAGTGCTCCCTAAAAAAAAACAAAAGCTTTGGCATTCCCACTATTACGAGGATGTTAGAAAATTGTTCGATAAGATGCCTCAAAGGGAATCTCATCACGGATATGTTAAAGCATGCAAAATATTTGAGTTAATTCCCCAACATTTGGGATTTCTAGGGATTGACACATCTGCTCCATGATGCCTAGTTGCTAGACGGGATCTGGCTAAGAATGGTAGTGGGGAATTAAATCCTCAAAAATTCATAATCTTTGTCAAGTCCTTATATGAAAATCCCCTTTGCATTATGGTCAGTGAATCAAATGTAGTATAATGGCTTGGAGATAACATATAGATGATGATAGGGACCTTGTGAGTGAAATGGGATTCTTACATGAGGGGAGACAATTAGTGATGGTTAAAAGTCTTATACATTATGGCATAAAGAATGACTCCTCTAACTTCTTGGTTGCAAGTCTAAAAAGATGTGCCAGGGGTGGTGGGGGATCCTCTACATCAATGCCCATGTCTTTGAAGGAGGATCTAAAGCCAAATTTCAATCCTAAGTCACACAAAGAGCTCTTGGGTAATGAGTTTATGGTAGAGCATTCATCAAACACTCCCACACTAGAACTGAATGAGCTCATCAATAAGAAAATGATAGAATTTTAAAACTCAGATGATTATATGTTGTTTCAATGGTTTTTGACCCTTGTCTTTGGCTCTGCGGGACTAGGTTCATAAAAATTGGTCCCAAAATATTGAGTTGTTGTTTTATTCGAAGGGTTTCTTTGTAGTTTTCTTTAAAGATCCTAAAGATCATAAGAGGGTTTTAGACTAGGATCCCTAATTTTGGGGCAGACCATGTCTCTCAATTAAACCATGGTTTCAGGAGTTTAATCCGCTTACTATGAAGTCCCTTCCTATACCCGTTGGGGTTAGGCTCCCAAACTTGCCCCTTCAATGGATATTGCTAGATATTTTAGAGGACATTAAACACTCCATAAGCCATTTTATCAAGGTTGATAATAATTGATTGTCAAAGGGTTTTATAAGCTTCGTCTACATATGTGTGGAAGTGAACCTCAACGAAGGTTTCCTAGACAAAATTATCCTCAAGTGGGGAGACAAGGAGTATTCACAACATCTAGAAAATGAAAACACTACATTCGTGTATAGAAATTTCTAACAACTTGGACAACTTCAACATGTGTATCCCTTTCCTAAAGGGATTGTCAGATCACAAGAGGTGAAGAGAAAAAATCATGGCTGACAAGATCCAAAGACAACAATAGATGCCATGGATTATGTAGATCAAACACAGAATAGATCTCGACAACAAAATACAACAATGAACAATATAACATCTCAAGATCCAGGGTAGCCAAAGGAGGAGAGATCTTCAGTTTCAACAGCCCGTGCAGTTTGTGGGAAAAAGCAGAATCATGAGTTAGACTAATTTGATGGCGAGAAAGACACGCCATTCTTGGCTGGTCAGGTGGCCATGCTAACTTCTCAAGAAAATAATTGTGATAGATGGCTCTTTAGGATGGACCGATGCCCATAGAAGAAAGGGGAAAAAGAAAAACCCATGGTTCCCCTTGGTCTTTGAATCCACAAGTGTAGTAAAAGTCATGTGATGTAATCAATTTATGTAATAAAGATGTAATCTTTATTTTGGATAACAAATACAAAATGAAAATATATATATATATATACATATATATATATATATGTATATATATATATGTATCTATCTATATATATGTATATGCATATATATATATATATATATATATATATATATATATGTATATACATATATATAGATAGATACATATATATATATACATATATATATATACATATATATATATACATATATATATATATATATATATATATATATAGATATAGATATATATATAGATGTAAGAAATTAATATTTTTAACGAGGAAGATTTATTTACTTTATATAAATATTTTTAATTTCTAAATAAACCTTGTTACAATATTATGGGCCAATACCATGACTTATTAATACCACATGTCCAAAAAATCCATAATTTATTTCATATGAAATTTTTTTATATGTAATTTTTTTTAATTAATCAATTTAGTTAAAAGAGAAAAAAAAATATAATTGCTTTATAAATAAATATTAATTTTTTATTTATGTATACAACTACGAATATGAAAGAATATTATATAGAGGTTAAATTCATATCATCCACTTAATAATAATTAATAAATTAATTAAAATTGTTGAAATCTTATTTCGAAATACCTATAACTTAAAAATAAGCTTCATATATGAAATTAAATAAATAAAGTTATATGGAATTTTTTATCACTCCTCCGGATCTCCAAGGCTGAGAAAGAGTCCAGTTGAGTTAACCACAGACCAATCTTTTGACTTAGTAGCTAGCCCTACCAAGCTGGAGAGGGCTCTCTCCAAAGGATCACAGCCAATAGGGCTAGATATATTAGGGTTTTGGGCTAGATATGATGTGTAGAGGTTGTTTAATTTTATTTGGTGGGATTGTTGGAAGAGGATTAGGTCAAAGAGACTAGGTAAGGGAAAATAAGGGTATGATTGCAGACATCTGATGGAGCAAGGTAGGTAGGTACTCAAACACTTTAAGGTTCTAAAGTGAGATGGATAAGACTAGTGAGGTGCTAGAAAGAGCAAGACAAGCATGTATTCTTCCTAAACTAAATAAAATGGACAAATTATGAAGAATTCCCCAAAACAGAGCATATAAGATGTATTATGCTCATCAACTTGAAAATCAACATATCATAGAAGTGAAATGAAATATGGGAGTACAAAACATTCAAACATATGAAACATAAGAAGAAACTATGTCAAAATTCCATACCACAGGTGTTGATTTGGGGTAGCATCAGATGTGCTCTAGCCACAAATTTGGTGGAGAGGTTGGGGCACATGAGATATCCAATATCTAGAAATGGTTTAGGCAGATTCTAAACAGATCAAAAGATATTAAAATAATTAATATTTTTAATGGAGTTCCTGAGTCTAAACTTAGGGAAAATAAAATATTAATGTGTATTAATATGAATCTGTGTTAGAGTGGTCCAAAAGACATGGATCAAGCCAGATCTAATCTTAGCCATTGATTAGGGACTTAATCTCAGCACTTGAGGGTCACTTGGAGAGCACACCAGATGATCAATCATTCTATTCTCTAGAGCGGGATTTGCTAAGAGAGATAGAATCAGTGATCGGGAGAGCAATTGAGGGGCATTGAGTACAGAAAAATAGAGAATGTAGAGATTATACCAGGAGAGTAGCAGAAAAACCAAGGAGGGTGACGTAGAGCCAACAAGGGCTCACGCAGGGCCACGCAGAGGCAGCCAAGTGATGCACAGAGTACCAGAGGGGCCACTGCAGCTGATGTAGAGGCTCCCAAAGTTGACGTAGGGACTCCTGGGGCTGATGCAGGCCTAGAAAGGTTAACACTAGGCTAGCGTGAGATAGAGAGTGGCTGACACAGTCCAATTTGGGTAGACACTGGGGTTGCAGAGCAGTTTTATGCTCAGGAGTTGCTAGAAGGATTTTTTGAGGTTTCAACGAGGAGATTTCTCTCAAATTGCGAGGTATAGCTGCTAAGGAAATTCTCTACTGTGTAGGCTAGTTTCGACACCTAGATTGTACTATGATATTGCTTAATAAGAAAATACTTAGATAGCTGCACCGGTTTTCCAGCATTGGGTTTTTCTAAGGACATTGGTCCAAAAGTAATGGTGTCATGTGGTGTGTTTGTTCTTGTTTCTTTTAGTTGCTGATTTGTAATATGTTGAGCATGCACTGGTGTTTATTTTCTGTATTTACTTTATAAATAACTTGTTAAAGGAAAAATAACAAGTAGGTAGGAATAAATCAGAAAAAGTGCATGAAGGGTTTCTAAACTAAGTAAACTTAGAAACTTCAACATGGTATTAGAGCATGATTGCAGATCACATGAGGACTAAAAGACATCAGCCGAGTGGAGAAATAGCAGTAGAAAATTGTTGTCCCAAGGTGATAAAATCTGTTTCTAGCAACGCAGAAGCCAAGGAGTGTGACGCAGAGCTAGCCAGGGCCACACATAGGAAGTCGAGAGTTGCGCAGAGCCCCAGAAATCCAGCATTGTTGACGCAGAGGGCCAGAGGGCTGATGTAGGGCATCCTAGGGCTGACGTAGACCCATCTGGTGTAACGTAGAGCTAGCATGAGGCAGAGAGGGGCTGACGCAGTTCACAGGGAGGCAATTTCTGATGTATAGAAGGCTGCAGAAATATTGTAGAGTGGAGATGGTGAGGTACTGTAGTAAAAACAATACCTAACAGAGCATAGCAAAAGGAGTTTTTACTGAGGGTTTCTAGCCGAGGAACCTGGATCAACAATGCAGTTGCATAAGATGATCAAAGTAGGGGGCATCTTGACAAGCAACAGAAGGATTTCCAGGAGGGAAATCAAGACTCAAAGGGAGTCTAGAAGAGAACTTCTATATGGGAAGTAGAGACTTAGAGGAGTCAAATAAAGAAATTCCATGAGGGAAGTAGAGGAGCGTCATGGCACTACACGGGGTAAGAAACTAGGATAGACTAGACAGAGCATTGAACTTTGCAGTCTGGAAGGCCAAAATCTTATCAGTGCTTGACAGGAATCATGTCAAGAACTTCACCTTGAACGTTATAGCTATCCCAGTCGACCCCAATGATAATGACAAGTACGAAGAGGCGATGGTGAGGGCCAAGTGCATTATCCTTGACGGGGTCAAAGATCATGTGGTACCACATATAAATGAGAAGGAAATGGCAGTTGAGATGTGGGAGGCTCTCAAGAACCTGCACCAGCATACTTCTGTGCAGAGAAGAATGTTGCTCGAGAACTAGATGAGGTCATATCAGATGAAGAAGGGTCAATCGATTAACACCTTCTTCAGAGGGCTGAATGAGATCTGAGACTAGTTGACTGCTATAAGAGTGACACCGGATCAGGATCTTATGGTGAGGACAACACTAAATGTTGTCTCAGAAGATTGGGAAGTGTTTGCCCAGAGTATCCTGGGCAGAGGGACTCTCCTACCTTGGGATGAGATGTGGGTAGCTCTTTTCCAGGAAGAGATCAAACGACAATAGAAGATAGGTAGCAACAACAAAGGGATGAAGGTCAAGTAGGAGGAGGAGGATGTGGCACTAGCATTTGAGGGAAAGCAGGAGAAGCGGAAGAAGAAATATCTCTCCAAGATCAAGTGCTTCCACTATAGGGAGATGGGTCATTATGTGACCTAGTGTCCATGGAAGAAAAGTAAGGGAGAGTCTTTCGAGACTAAGGTAGTGCCAGCATGGGCAGAGAAGGAAGTTCTGACAGACGATAACTGTGCCATGAGTGCACACGCACCACTTAAGTGAAAGTGGGGAGACATAGAGCTGTAGTCAGGTGGACTACAAGCGATGAGGGGCAGGATCCTTGAGGTACCCAGCCTCTTGGATTAGACCTTGCTATGGGAGCGCTGACAAGGAGTAGCAGGATTGGTTGAGTCAGGTAGAGATAGATGTGGATGGAGCAGCAGAGAATGCTACAGTGCAAGAGTTCCGAGACAACACAGAACTAGCAAACTACAACTATGAGAGAGGCACAGGACCGTTACACCAGTGTAGGAAGGCACAGAGAGGTATGCAATAGTGTGAGATGCAGGAGAGTTGTTGTAGCAGCGCAGAGGTTAGAGAGGGAGAACTTGTCAGTGGCAGAGGGAGCTTCAACATCAGTGGGTGTTTTTAGCCCAATAGGGAGGTCAGTTGGGAGATCAGTTACATACTTCTCAGTAACTGAGTTGCAGTGCAGTAGTGGGAAACACAATGCAGCATGATGGGAGGAGGTGAAATGTAGATGCAGTGCTGGGAGAAAGGACCAGCGATAGCACAGATGCAGAGGGAGTTGTCGTACAAATGCAGCAGTGGCAGTGACAGAACCATGGGAGCAGTATAAGAGGTAGTAGTGTAGAGGATGGTGGCCAGGAAGGCTTAGCATCAGCATAGGTACCGATGTCGGATGATCAGAGCAATGCTCAGTGAGGGGTATTGCTAGAGCATAATCCTCGCTAAGAGGGAGTGTTGATTTGGGGTAGCATTGGATGTGCTCTAGCCACGAAATTTGGTGGAGAGGTTGGGGCACATGAGATCTTCAATACCTAGAAAGGGTTTGGGCAGATTCTAAACAGATCAGGAAATATTAAAATAATTAATATTTTTGATGGAGTCCCTAAGTCTAAACTTAGGGAAAATAACATGTATTAATGTGTATTAATATGAATCTGTGTTAGAGTGGTCCAAAATACATGGATCAAGCCACATCTAATCTCAGCCATTGATTAGGGTCTTAATCTCGACCGTTGAGATGTCAACATGAAAAGTATAAGAGGAGGCTTGAGGGTCACTTGGAGAGCACACCAGATGATCAATCATTCTATTCTCTAGAGTGGGGTTTCCTAAGAGAGATAGGATTAGTGATTGGGAGAGCAGCTAAGGGGCATTGAGTACAGAGAAACATAGAAGGTAGAGATTGTGCTGGGAGAGCAGTGCAACAGTCGAGGAGGGTGACACAAAGCTATCAAGGGCTCACGCAGGGCCACACAGAGGCAACCAAGTGTTGCATAGATTACTAGAGGGGTTAGCGTAGCTGATGCAGAGGCTCCTAGAGATGACAGAGGGCCTCCTGGGGCTGATGCAGGGCCAATGTAAGATAGAGAGTGGCTGACATAGTCAAATTTGGGTAGACGCTGGGGTTGTAGAGAAGTTTTGTGCTGAGGAGCTGTCGAAAGAATTTTCTAGGGTTTCAGCGACGAGATTTCTCTCAAATTGTGAGGTATAGTTGCTAAGGAAATTCTTTTTTTGGTAGGCCAATTTAGACACCCAGATTGTACTATGATATTGCTTAATAAGAAAACCCTCAAATAACTGCACTGGTTTTCCCGCATTAGGTTTTTCAGGGGACATTGGTCCAAAAATAATGGTGTCATGTGGTGTGTTTGTTCTTGTTTCTTTTAGTTATTGATCAATAATATGTTGAGCATGCATTGGTGTTTATTTTCAGTATTTACCTTGTAAATAACTTGTTAAAGTAAAAATAAAAAGTAGGTAGGAATAAATTAGAAAAAGTGCATGAATGGTTTCTAAACTAAGTAAACTTAGAAACTTCAACAATAGGTATTCCATCAAAATAGCTAGAACTCATTCATTAAATTCTTCCAAATACTGATTACATTAGTGTCTCTGATCAATAGCCAAACGTCCAATGGGATCTTACCCTTCTCTATGGTGAAGAAAGGGACTAAATAGACATGAAAGCCACTTCCCCTCATCCTTAGGGGTCGAATCCATGAGGTGAGGAAGATATATCACAAAACTCTAAATTGATAGCTAACTTGTAGGATGGTCCAAATGACTCATTCCTATCTTAAATGAACTGATTCATTACACCTCGTCTGCTTGATTTACCTAATGCATTTACCCTAGGTAATATTAAAAACATGATAATTACATTCAATTTGATCATTTACATAGGTAAAATCATCATTTGCCAAGGTAAAAATAAAAATAGGAGAGAAACTTAGAAACTTGGAGAAGACTATCAAACGCGCCCTCTCTTTGTCAAACATTCCCTCTCAGTGTCAAACACACCCTCCAAGTTTAGGACTACTTTTGGGTACCTCCCTGATGTCTAAATTTTCTCCAAGATGGCTTGTTTTAAAGCCCTTCAAGTATACTTTCTAGACATGTCTTCAATTTTCGAAATGGAGCTCATTTTCCTTGTCAAAAACTCAATTTCCCAAGACTGGTAAATGCGAAGTGCCCAAGCCAGAAAGGAGGCAGAAATGTGGTTTTTGGGTGGACATGTATGTCTCCAAATGCCTAGAAAATGCATAGGGTGCATGTCCTCATCACTCTAAATCTAATGATGTTGACCTTTTTCTCATTAGATGTCCCAAAAAAGACCGCCATGCCCTAGGTGTTGCACGTTCGACCTTTTTACTATGTTATAAATGCATCAAAAACACAATAATTCAGAACTTGCAAAATTTTCTGAAAACTTGTCAAGATTGGTGGGATGATAGATGATCATGTGTCTGAGGCATGAACTGATGCCTTAGTAAGAATGTCTAGCCTCCTTTTCTCCTCTTGCTTGGTCAAGGCTTCAGTCTTCTCCTTTGTAGCTTTGAGTTTTGCCCTAGAAATCCTTTCTCTGTGGGGATAATGTTTAACCATCTTGTAAATTTCATTATCCCCTTTGGCCTTGTCTAGGAGTTTCTCAAGATGACCGTTCATCCTCTTGAGCCAATGTTCTAGGTTCTCATTTACCATTTTGGCAAATTTCTCATTTAGGGTGAGCTCATTAGCTAGTTCTGCCTCCCTTTGCTTTTCTAGTTCCAAACCTCTCTTTAGGCCTCTAGTCCTTGGCCTTCTTCTTCAAACCTATTGCTCCAATTGGTCACTATATTCTCCATATGCCTCATCAAGTAAGGCCTTAGCCTTTTCAGCCTCTCTCTTTGCTTTGATGAGCTGAATCTCCATGAGCTCATGTTTGACCTCAAACTGCTTGTTCTCCTACTCTTTACAAGTAGACTTGGAGCTCTCCTATGAGTGAATTCTTCTCCTTGATGACAATGGCTATGCTCTCACTGTCATCATTTTCTCTTCGGTCAACTAAGTGAAAATACTACTCTGTTTCATGGAGGTCCTCCTCCTACAGCTGGATCTATGCCTTTGTCACCTTTTCCTTACCCTTCTGTACCTACTTTGTTAATGAAAAAGGCAAGTCCTATCCCACAATCTGCGAGGAAAACACTTTCCTATGCCCTCTTTGATAGGTATGTGTCAAGGTACCTAAACCAACCCTTTTAGGCTTGCTGCTCTCACCATGCTCAATGTGTTCTTACTCACTGCCTTCATCTTTGCCAGGTGAATGAATAGGCTCATAAAATGGTGACGATGGAGGTGATGATGTGGCTGACTCGTTAGATGAAGATGAGTGATGTATGGGCTGAGCTGGAGGAATGCAGGTGGGTGGATGAGATGATGAAGGTGCTTCTTGGCCATGCTGAATAGGTGGGATAGTGAAAATCTCATTGGATATAAAGGTGTCCCATGCAATGTTAAGCTGATGAAGGTAACTGATGACTATTATATTGATGAGGGAGTGGTGAAATATACTTTGCATTTGATGATCATAATCTCTCTTTTTGGAAATGAATGATGTCTTGTCAATGCTCCGATAAAGATAGTAGGGTATATTGAGCATTTTGACTCTTGTGAAATGCATGAGTAGCCGAATATGATAGGAATAAAACCTATAAAACCTACCCTAGGAGGTAAGAGAGAGGAAAAATCTCTTTCTCTCATTCTTATACCTTGGTTTAGGAGATGTATCATAATAGGAATGATTGAATTCTCCTTGTTTAAACCATTTTTCCCCAACATTTGGGATCCCAGAGGCAGCTGATATGATAGTAGGAGATATAGTGAAGGTGACACCAGCAAGGGTTACCTGGTTGTCATGGAGGTTGGTGATAAATAATTTGGTCAACACAGGATGATGTTGGATCCTTTGTACTTTCTCACAAAACTCAAAAACCCACATGCTTAAAGCTTGTCACAGTGATGGGAGATGCCATGAGTTCTCTGGTATTGGTTGGCTCATGTCTAATGATTCTCCCTCCTTTCTTAGATAACCTCCTCTCCTGTCTTTCTTCCTCACTATGACTTTTGTTCTCTTCTTCTGCCATGAGTTATTGGATTCAAACCCTAGGGAGATGATGAAATGGAATGTAGGTGTAGGGAGTATGGAATGATGTGAGGAAATTGAGGAGATAAAAATGGGGATGTGTGATATGAGGGAGGTAACACGGGGTAGTTTTGAAATGTAGGAATGGTAGTGGGATGCTAGAAAATGAAATTTAGGAATGGATTTATGTTACTAGGGTTTTGAATTTAGTAGGACACCAAAACACAATGGAACACCATATAATTCAACTGTGGAGGAGAGGAGTGATATGATTTCAACCTACTTGTTTACTGGAGCATGTTGGTGACACATTTAGAAGCTTGGAGATGATGTAGTGCTCTTTGGGCAATCTCTAAACGTTTTCGAGCAAACGCGTAGCAATCTGATCAAACATGCCCTCTCTTAATAGGCCCACAACGCCCTTAGGAAACACTCAACATTTTGAGGCAAACACACAACAGTAGTTCCGAACGCGTCATCCAGTTTCAAAACGCGCTCTCTGCCCCAATTTTGCCCAATTTATCGAAAAATTCCTTTTGATGAGGATGCTTTGAGAGTGTAGGAGTGGAAATGAATGTTGAACTAATGTATTTGAGGGCTTTTATATTTGAATGGGTTTAATTTATGCTTTGAAAACCCATTTTCTAATGTTTCATGTCACTTTTCAAATTTTCACACTAATGCTCTTTGACTTCTGACTTTTCTCTCTGCAGGTGGATGATGCTGAGCTTTTGGCAATGGAATTGAGTAAAAAGCTAAAATGGTGACTTATTACATATGATAAACATAAAATTACATAAATAAAATAAAAAATATTACATCTATCTTTTGAAATAAAGTTACAAATTGGGATGAAATTCTTGCTTAAAATCAAATTTGGAACTTCAACAACCATCTTTACATGTTGGAAAATCCTCTTTAAATGAAAAAGGGATATTATTGGTGTTCACTCTCATACTTTTGCTGGCCTTATGCTGTGAAATGGTGTTTTATTGGACCTTGAAAGAATGAAACCTAGAGACCTAATGAAAAACTTGATCGAGTAGACTTCATGGTGACTTGACTGACATAAAGACATGATGAAATGAGTTTTCATAATTGATGTATGCTTAGTAAAACATGAAGATGGGCCAACAAGTATGAATTTTTGAGTGAGTGAGGTTTTTGACTAGGGCTACCATAGTGAGTAAATGTTTGAATGAGGACCTAGGTGGAATAACAAAAATTTCTAAGTGGAATCCTAATATAATATGAAAAGAGGATTTTTGATCACTGATAGCAGTATACAAATACTCACTCTAACAAAATTTAACTCATAAAATTAAATTCATATGAATATTTGTTACAAAATTTAACTCATAAAATTAAATTCATATGAATATTTGTTACAATATGAAAAAAAAGTATTATACTCACTATCATTTCAAAAAATTATTTTTAATTGATTAACAACTAATTTTCTTTTATGCAATTCGAAATACATTTTAAAGATAAGATTTTAGAGTCAAAAGCATCTCAGAATAGGACATGACTAATAGAGTGAAAACATGTGCTTCACATACCGTAACTAGATGAGTCAACCCACATTGTATATTAATATATAGCAGCGGTGTTCATTATCTTCATTACATTAATGTATATGGTAGCAGTAACAATGGTATTCATTATTTAAAAATTGAGGATTGGAAGAAAGAAAGAATCCTAACAGATATGTTATAATATAATAGACATTTTATTTTGCTTCTACTAAAATAATCGTCCAAAGTATGATAGTTTTAGAGTGGGTTATGCATATTTGGGTCTGCACCTGGGCACGACAACAGCTAGGGTTTCGACATCTCCTCCGTCTTCTCTTGGTGGTTCGGCTCCTCATGGCCTGTTATCCGAACTCTGTCAACCCTTATCTCATGTATTCATTCCTTAGCTTCGTTGGCTCTATGCGCTCAAGTTTGTTTATCTCAAGGCAGAGGCAGCCTCCTCAAGTTTCCTTCTGCGTCGTCTCTTTGTTCTGCAGGTATTTTGAGCAGTGAAATGGATACGCCTCGTATCAACGTTACTCCAATTGTGGACGCTCTCAGGATACGATTAATGGGAACCACATATTTATCCCCTTTCGTCTCATGAGATGTGTTTGGGGCAGACTTTAGTGATACTGTGAAGAATCATGGAAAATCTATTATTTTCTTGAATCGTTTCATGGTTCATAAATCATTTGTTTCCTTGAATCGTTTCATGGCAAATTTATTATTTTCTTTATTTATTATTTTCTTTATCTATTTGTGTTATTTGAAATGCATTTGTGTTATTTGAAATGCATTAGTGTTATAAAACGAAGAATCAATTTTATTAATAAATTGGGTAGCTCAGAGGTGGGGAGATCCACTTAGAGATTGTCTTTGGTAGAACGTTTTACTCCTTTCATTTTATAATAAAATATATGTATAGTTTTCACACAAGTAGGGAAGTTAGAATAACTGCCTAAGAAGTAAGAACTAATTCCTAATCTAAAGTTCTAGTGAACAGAATCTCTCTTAATTACGCCGTAAGGCGTTTCCTCTGAAATGAAATTTCCTGTGGTCTTTGCTGTCATCATTATCGTCCGTCTGATTTGATGTTAGACGATTCGAATAATTGCTACCGTTGGATCAAATATCCGGTTGAGGTGAAGGTGGAGCGTTATGGGTTGAGGTGAAGGTGGAGCGTTATGGGTTGTGAAATTGAAGAGTTTTATTTTTTCAGTATTTCTGTGGGTAAATTCGCTGCAACTCCATTCGCAACAAAACAGACTCGTCTAAGGGCGGATTGACACTCGCCTCGTTGATACCACCTCGTCTCGTTGATACAAATTCGTCATTCTGTTTTTGATTTGGTAAACTGCTCACCCTATAGATGTCTGTTCAAAAAAAAATCGTTAAAATATGGCGATGACCCTGGAAGAAGTTAATGCTTATTATTTCTTATTTCGATTTCAGACTGAACCTGTCACAAATTAAAAGGGTTTACTATTGTGCGGAAGGGTTTTACCATTTTTTCGATTTCAACGTATTTCAATACACAGGTATGTGTTTTAATTTTAATTTTTCTCTATTTTCCTTTGGCAATTATTGGTTATTAATTTGGTCTAGCGAATGATTTGAAATAAGCTCCGATTTGCAGTAGGTTAAACAAGAGGATTTACTATTGAGAAAGTAGATGATACGAGGGATGCTTTTGTTTCAATTTAAAGGGCTGACATTTTCTTGCATACGTTTTGTTCGTTTGGGCTGTTTATCTCATTTATATATAATCAATATGGTGGCAGATTCTGATTGTTTTCTAATTTTTGTGCGTAGCCATTGAGGAGATGAGATGATGTTCGAGTGAAGGAGAAACAACGAATTTGTATGTAGCCATTGAGGAGATGAGATGATATGCAAGTGAAGGAGAAACGTCGAAGAATATGGTTAGTTACTTTTCTTGGATGAACTTCCTTTGCTTCAGCTGCTAGACAAAACTAGGATCACATGGAGGGTTGCCACTAAACCTTCTCGACAAAATCACATCAACTGCTAGATAATGACATTATGGAGGGCTTTTACTATTCTTCAAATATCATTTTCAGATTGATGTCTAAAGGGACCATCCCTTCTCATAACTGCATCCTCTATTTTTATTGGCTTCAGGGCACCTCTTATGAAGGTTTCAAAGAAATGAATATATATTCCTTATTGATTTGCAAGTTGGCTCGTCAAGGCTATGTTGATTGCATGACGAGACTACGTTTTCAACGCCCATCACGACCAGAAAATCTTCATATGCATTAATCTCGAAAATTATACAGGTAGACTCAAAACCGTGACATTCTGGTGTATTGCCCACAATGCGGTCGATGCTTTTTAAGTGGTTTTTCAGTCGCCCTAAGGTTTCAAATTTTCATTATTTGTCTTAAAGTGACTTGTGTGGGTTTTTATGGATTTCTTTACAGTTGGATTGTTTTTTATATTTGTAGAACTTGAGATCAAATCATAAGAAGAAAACATATAATGTTTGACTGTGTTTTAAGAAATTCTACATTATACTTGTTTAGCGGTTTATTTAATTTTGTTATGAGTTGAGTTTCCATGAAGTGATTATTTTTAAAATTAAAAATATTTTGTTCTTGTGATAAAAATATAATAAAGTTATTTAAATTTCTCTTCGATTGACAAATAAATGATTTGCGCAACGATTTAGGTGCTATGATTAAGAAACACATTTAATAAAGCATTAGAAATTGTGAAAATGGTAAATCCAGCAAAACATTCAACCACTGGATGTGCTGAGTGAAATTTGCGCAACGATTTAGGTGCTATGGTTAAGAAACACATTTAATAAAGCATTAGAAATTGTGAAAATGGTAAATCCAGCAAAACATTCAACCAGTGGATGTGCTGAGTGAAATTTCATAATTGGTGCTGATAGAAGGAAAGTACAACATCAAAGAAAAGTACTTTCATAATTGGTGCTGATAGAAGGAAAGTGAAACATCAAAGAAAACTACTTGTCCGAAATTCCACTGCCAAGTAACGAAAAGCACGATCATAGAGAACACACATGGAGATTGGTTTCACAATCTGAGCTTCATCACCGGATGAGTTGCATGATGCCATTAATGAATTCTGAATATTTAATACAAACCCAATAAACCATGGTGTCCAAAAGTCGAATTGTTCTTCTAATGCAGTGTTGATTTTAATTCAGAACCACCCAGAAAAAGACGATGAGAATGAAATGGATCGTGATTAATGGAATATTTTTCACTCTAATCATGTCTTATTTATTAATACTAAATTTGAATGAATGTTATTTTTAGAAAATAAAAATTAATCTTGTCTTACATATTCATACTAAATTTGAATGTATGTTATTTTCAGAAAATAGAAATTAATCGTATCTTATTTATTCATACTAAATTTGAATGAATGTTATTTTCAGACAATAAAAATGAACAATGGCATCATATGAAAGGTCAATTACTCTGTCCACTATTTAATTTCCAGCTATTATGTGATTGATGATATGGCCTGAAATTTAATTTCTGGTTAATTAAATTCAGCAAGTTATTTGTTTAATTAAGATCATAAGGGCAGTGGTCATCCGGCCATTCTTACTGTAGTGTGCCCTACCCTAATGGCAGTAACCCTCAAAGGGATGAGGCCAGCGATCATGCATGTTGGATTTTGAGAAGTGCAAGTGTGTCCGCTTTCTAATATTAAGCAGTCCACCAGGATTTCATTTTTCACTGTTGTGTCCATTGTGACCTACCCAAATGGCAGGAGTCTCAAAGGGCAGAGGATGTGTGATGGTGCATATTAGATACCTTGTTGTAGTCTGCCCTAAACTAATGGTAGGAGTTTCAAAGGGATGAGACTATGCGATGGTGCATGTCAGACACTAAGCATTCCATCAGTATTCAGTTCATAATGTAGTGTGCCCTGTCCTGATCCCTAACGACAGGAAGTCTCAAAGGAATGAGGATGGGAAATGGTGCATATTCATTTTGAGTAGTGGGTGTGTCTACTTTTTAAAAATAAACTGTCCACGAGGATTCCATTCTTACTGCATTATGCCCTATCCTCATGGCAGGAATCTCAAAGGGGATGAGATTGGGGTAACGACGCATATTGGATACTATGCAGTCCACCCATATTACATTCTTACTGTAATGGACCCTACCCAAATGGCATGAAATATCAAAGGCACGAGGCTGGGAGACGGGGTATAATGTATTTTGAGAAGTTTAGGCGTGTCTACTAAATCTCGAAGGTAAGAGGCTGGGTGATGGTGGATACTGAATCCTAGGCAGTCCCCCAGGGTTACATTCTTGCTGTAGTGTGTTCTATCTGAAGGTAAGAGTCTCAAAGGGGTGAGGCTAGGTGATGATGCGTATTGGATATTAAGCAGTCCACCAGGATTGCGTTCTTCCTGTAGTCTGTCCCACCCTAATGGCGGTGGCTCCATGGATTACTTTGTCGACGAGGTCTTGAATCTGAAGAAGAAGACAATTCGAATTGGGTTGGACATCGGAGGAGGAACAGGAACTTTCGCCATGAGAATGAGGGAGCAGAATGTAACAATTATTACGACTTCCATGAACTTGAACAGGCCCTTCAACAGTTTCATTGCCTCCATAGGGGTTATTCCCATGTATATCACTATAACACACAGGCTGCCATTCTTTGAAAATACTTTGGACATTGTTCATTCTATGCATGTTTTGAGCAATTGGATTCCCACACAGCTGCTCGAATTTGTACTCTATGATATCTACAGGATTCTGAGGCCTGGAGGCCTGTTCTGGCTAGATCATTTTTTCTGCACAAAGGATCAGCTGAAGATCTATGTGTCCATGATTGAGCAGCTAGGGTATAAGAAGCTGAAATGGTCTGTTGCCCCTAAGTTGGATAGAGGGCCCGAGCTCAAAGAAATGTATATATCTGCTCTCTTGGAGAAGCCACTTAAGAGGCAGTGAGCAGGCTACTTGTAGATGCAGTTTTAAGTTTCATGGGCTTAAGGTCCCTTGACTTAAAACAAATAAACATTTCTCTCCGTAATGTATTTTAATTTTCAATTACGGGAATATATATGATGCCCTTGCCTGTCTTTAAGATATTTGCCACTTTCAGTGTATGGTTCATGTATCTGGGTTTGATTTAGGGCTCCAAGATTTTCATATTCATATTAATATATAAAACAGATCTGCAATTTGAATTTCTGGATTTTCTACCGTGCCGTGGTTTTCATTAATTTTTGAAACAATGTGGATGGTTCGTCTGTAATGGTCAAGGGCTGAAATTCAATGGCCATGTTTAGTAGGTTTTGACTGCAATGGTGAAACTGCAAATTAACTGGAATTCATCGAGATTGAATTACGAATGGAATAACAAGCAGATACGGTATACAGTAAAATCACGTTATTTTTATCGCTGTGAAATGTAGAATTTGTGTACTGTGTCCAAACTCTTTGTATCAGTGATAAGGACTTGGCCTCTTCTTCAATACACAAAATAGGGTTCCTTGATTTTACTAATATAGATGGCATAGGATGCCCACTGATTGTATTTTCAAGGCTTGGAAATATATGCATACAAAATCTCGACTTCCTTAAATTATGAAGGGCCTCAGAACTGTCCTTTAAAAGATTCTCCGCTTCCTTACAAATATGTGGAATGACAAGTCCACCACCTTTCTTCTTTTATAGCCCGGAGATCAAGAAATCACAACTCCAATGACCTATACTGGTCGGCCAAATTCACAGAGCATGATAGTATATAGCAGTGCTTTATGTGACATAGGCTTCTTGGCCTTATTACAAGCACAAGGAATAAGTAGGCATCTTCTTAGATAAAACAATTGACATTAACAAAACTTTTTCTCTTCAATAACTCAGAGAACAAAGAGGCATGAATAGATCGGATTCACTGTCTGAATTGAAGAGCGAGAGAGAATATACGACAGCAGGGAGAGACCATGCAGAGCAGATATGTACATTCATACGGATCTAGGCAGTTCCATGTAGTTTACAAAATAGTTCCATATGTTCATGCAGATAGGGCCGTGCAATCCATAAAGCAACACAGTCCAGACATACAGTATGCCGTATCTCTCGGGCCAACTGTACTGCTCAGTTTAGGGTGATTTGTTGACCATAGAGCTGCTGGATTTTAGCACACTATGAAGGTTTCTTCGTAAGTGTTTTTGAAAGAATGAAAATCTGATTTTGAAGGAGAAATTACCTCTGTATGTGTGAAACTGTTTTATGCTTCCACTATTTAATTTCCAGCTATTATGTGATTGATGATATGGCCTGAAATTTAATTTTTGGTTAATTAAATTCAGCCAGTTATTTGTTTAATTAAGATCATAAGGGCATTAGTCATCCGGCCATTCTTACTGTAGTGTGCCCTACCCTAATGGCAGTAACCCTCAAAGGGATGAGGCCAGCGATCATGCATGTTGGATTTTGAGAAGTGCAAGTGTGTCCGCTTTCTAATATTAAGCAGTCCACCAGGATTTCATTTTTCACTGTTGTGTCCATTGTGACCTACCCAAATGGCAGGAGTCTCAAAGGGCAAAGGATGTGTGATGGTGCATATTAGATACTAGGCAGTCCTCTTGAATTCCTTTCTTGTTGTAGTCTGCCCTAAACTAATGGTAGGAGTTTCAAAGGGATGAGACTGTGTGATGGTGCATGTCAGACACTAAGCATTCCATCAGTATTCAGTTCATAATGTAGTATGCCCTGTCCTGATCCCTAACGGCAGGAAGTCTCAAAGGAATGAGGATGGGAAATGGTGCATATTCATTTTGAATAGTGGGTGTGTCTACTTTCTAAACTAAACTGTCCACGAGGATTCCATTCTTACTGCAGTATGCCCTATCCTCATGGCAGGAATCTCAAAGGGGATGAGATTGGGGTAACGATGCATATTGGATACTATGCAGTCCACCCATATTACATTCTTACTGTAATGGACCCTACCCAAATGGTAGGAAATCTCAAAGGCACGAGGCTAGGAGACGGGGTATAATGTATTTTGAGAAGTCCAAGCGTGTCTACTAAATCTCGAAGGTATGAGGCTGGGTGATGGTGGATACTGAATCCTAGGCAGTCCCCCAGGGTTACATTCTTGCTGTAGTGTGTTCTATCTAAAGGCAAGAGTCTCAAAGGGGCGAGGCTGGGTGATGATGCGTATTGGATATTAAGCAGTCCACCAGGATTGCGTTCTTCCTGTAGTCTGTCGCACCCTAATGGCGGTGGCTCCATGGATTACTCTATCGACAAGGTCTTGAATCTGAAGAAGAAGACAATTCAAATTGGGTTGGACATCGGAGGAGGAATAGGAACTTTCGCCGTGAGAATGAGGGAGTGGAATGTAACAATTATTACGACTTCCATGAACTTGAATGGGCCCTTCAACAGTTTCATCGCCTCCAGAGGGGTTATTCCCATGTATATCACTATAACACAGAGGATGCCATTCTTTGAAAATACTTTGGACATTGTTCATTCTTTGCATGTCTTGAGCAATTGGATTCCCCCACAGCTGTTGGAATTTGTACTCTATGATATCTACAGGATTCTGAGGCCTGGAGGCTTGTTTTGGCTAGATCATTTTTCCCGCACAAAGGATCAGCTGAAGATCTATGTGCCCATGATTGAGCATCTAGGGTATAAGAAGCTGAAATGGTTTGTTGCCCCTAAGTTTGATAGAGGGTCCGAGCTCAAAGAAATGTATATCTTTGCTGTCTTGGAGAAGCCACTTAAGAGGCAGTGAGCAGGCTACTTGTAGATGCAGTTTTAAGTTTCATGGGCTTAAGGTCCCTTAACTTAAAACAAATAAACATTTCTCTCTGTAATGTATTTTAATTTTCAATTATGGGAATATATATGATGCCCTTGCCTGTTTTTAAGATATGTGCCACTTTCAGTGTATGGTTCATGTATCTGGGTTTGATTTAGGGCTCCAAGATTTTCATATTCATATTAATATATAAAACAGATCTGCAATTTGAATTTCTGGATTTTCTAGCTTCAGAATGACTGGATGGAAGGACTGCTAGCTTCTGAATTTTGATGTAGGGGTGCCAAAGGGATCAGATCTTCAAAAATATTGTTGACTGCTTTATCCAATGAGAAGATTGGACTCAGATCAACAAATTCTTAAAACAAAACTCTTCATTGACTTCTTATCATGACACGTGGTTTAGCTGCTGAAGGAGGACTTTCCTATTGTAAGAACATTGAAATATTACCTCCGCAAATAGCATATCAAAAGTACCTAAAAAAATTAAATTACTGCATTAAATGGGTAATATGCATTAAATTACCTAATCCATGATGAGGAGGGGTCCTTTGCATCTAGGCATCCATATTCATAAGACCGTCTTTCATAAGATCCTAGCTCAACGCATCAAATTGCCCAATGCCCTAATCAAGATGCCAAAATCAGGGTCCTCACAGTTCCCTCTGCTCATCGTGCTCGCCAAGACATAGGATCAGCCATGCACATCCTTGTTCCAATGTGTTCTTCATGAGGCACCCTTAGAGATACCATACCTCTGATTTTATGTTCATACAGGCTACTACAGGGGTCTGCTCCAAAGTGCCTCACACTTCTTCTATCTTCCAGACTTCCAAGGGTACTGTCACCCTTATCCAATGGTGCCAACACAAAGGAGCTGCATACTTTTCTTGGATGAACTTCCTTTGCTTCAACTGCTAGACAAAACTAGGATCACATGGAGTGTTGCCACTAAACCTTCTCAACAAAATCACATCAACTGCTAGATAATGACATTATGGAGGGCTTTTACTATTCTTCAAAAATCATTTTCAGATTGATGTCTAAAGGGACCATTCCTTCTCATAACTGCATCCTCTATTTTTATTGGCTTCAAGGCACCTCTTATGAAGGTTTCAAAGACATGAATATATATTCCTTATTGATTTGCAAGTTGGCTTGAATGGAACAGGCTTTTAACACTTGTGTGTGTGTGTATATATATATATATATATATAGATATATATATGCGCTTGTAACATTGATAAGGACTTGGCCTTTTCTTCAATACACAAATAGGGTTCCTTGATTTTACTAATATAGATGACATAGGATGCCCACTGATTGTCTTTTCAAGGCTTGCAAATATCTGCATACAGAATCTCAACTTCCTTAAATTATGAAGGGCCTTAGAATTGTCCTTTAAAAGATTCTCCGCTTCCTTACAAATATGTGGAATGAGAAGTCCACCACCTTTCTTCTTTTATAGCCCGGAGATCAAGAAATCACAGCCCCAATGACCTATACTGGTCGGCCAAATTCACAGAGCATGATAGTATATAGCAGTGCTTTATGTGACATAGGCTTCTTGGCCTTATTACAAGCACAAGGAATAAGTAGGAATCTTCTTAGATAAAACAATCGACATTAACAAAACTTTTTCTCTTCAGGAACTCAGAGAACAAAGAGGCATGAATAGGTCGGATTCACTGTTTGAATTGAAGAGCGAGAGAGAATTTAAGACAGAGTTCATCGAGCCATAAAATTTTTGCCTCCATACCACAAGATCGAGAACAGAGTAATCCTTTCTCCAAGGTTGGCTTCATGAAATGACCTTTGGCATATTCTTGTGTTCTTGCACTTTTCTTGGCCTCTTAGGAGAATAAAGTTATTTTCAAAAGACTTATCCAAAAGCATACTTATGCCCAGAATGTAAAAGAGAGATAGCTCCATTGCATAGCAGACCTTTATTGTTTCTTATGCTCAGAACAATAGGAACACTTGGCTCCTTCTTAATGGTTCAGAGAACTAGGCCAACAACTTGGTTCTTCATTGCTCCATAGGACTCTCTTTAATTCATTGATCAAATCCAAATAAATATATGTATCCCTAGAGTCACTTGTTTGATCCTCAATAACTTTGCTTGTTGGACATCTTTGTTTACAAGACTTGAACTTATGTGAGCACAGGTCACTGGATGGAAGGACTGCTAGCTTCAGAATTCTGATGCAGAGGTGCCAAAGGGATCAGATCTTCAAACATATTGTTGACTGCTTTATCCAGTGAGAAGATTGGACTCAGATCAACAAATTCTTAAAACAAAACTCTTCATTGACTTCTTATCATGACACATGGTTTAGCTACTAAAGGAGGACTTTAACATCTTCAGATTTGATTAATGGCCTTCATGAGCTATTTAGCCCAGCTCTTGCATATACCTAGACTTGTATTATTTTTCGAGACCTCTCATGATTTCTAAGGCTTGCAACAAGATACTTCAAATACATTAACAGTCCACTGCTTCATCTCTTGAGATTGCATTCCTCCTCTTGCTTGGGCTTGACCTCAGCTAGCTCTAATACCATGTTAATTTTTGAGTTAACATGTTCTTTGCTTAGGTCAGAGGTCAGTTACTTCATTAATCCATTAGCCCATTATTAATTCCATTAATCCATTAGCAATCACGTTGACCATTATCACATGACAGTAACTGATGAAAAAACATCAAACATAAATGCAAAAGACAAGCCAAGACAAGAGGACACCATGATTTAAACTTAAAGCTAGGGCAAAACCCGACAAGGGGGAAAACCCGCAGATCTTTTCTTCTTGATAATATCAAATGTTCATAGAGAGAGAAATCCATAAGTACAATGATACATTAGTCAAACTCAATATATTGACTTGGCATAGATGATCCCAATCAAATGTCCAAAAGTCAAAGTCACATATGCAGAAGTCAACAACAGTCAAAGCTATCCTAACCAATCAGCAGTCAACGGTTAACAGCTCAGTCAAATCAGCCCAATCTATTTGGTAAAAGGAGAGAGAAATTCACCCTCTCTAGGTAGTCAAAATGCAGTCAAGGTAGCCTTCAAAAGTCTGGTCAAAACTTGGTCAACAGTCTGCAGTTAAACCTGCCTCAGACCTGTGGTCAAACACCTCAGTTTGTGATCGGTTCCTTTGCTCACAAGTGCGACCTAGCTGGCAGAGTAATAATCCATCAAAGTCGCAGTCAAACAGTTGGTCAAAGTGCCTAGTCAATGCTGCTCTGTGTACTAGGAAAGTCAACCGCAGAAAATCATAGGAAATCCGTCCTCCAGAAATTTGCACGTATGGGAGAGAGATAGTTTCTCAAAGAAAGTTGAATCCATCATGAGAGGAAAGAGAAAATCATGTGTGCTGATGCCAAAATGGAGTGAACTCATCTTATATTTATACAATTCAATGTGGGTCAAAGGTCATGCCTTTTGGGCTTCATGAGCGTACATGACTGTGGGGCTGACCTTGACCAAAACCAACATTGTGGGTTTGACTTCAAATATACATTTTTTCCTGTGAGAATCCATCGTACTTTAGGTCAAAATTCGTCCTCTCGAGAAGAGGAATCCAATGCCATCATCATCTCATACAAAGGAGCCGTCCATAGTGGAATTTGACCTTAGTTGACCATTTTTAACAATTGCCTATACAAAACATCTAGTTAAAAGACTAATTTTACTCTCAATAAACATTGGACAAAAACTTCTCTCGATCCAGTTTGACTCTGGTAGTATCAAACAAAATTTTCATTCCATAGATGAATCAACTTTTGTATTTCACAAGAGTTCAGCGTTTTTGTGGAGAGGTATGTTCATGACACCTCACTTACAAACTGGTTTGTTGTAAAGTTCGTCTTAACAATGATTGATTCACTCAAACGAAATAAAGTGGGCAATAGATCCACATACACATCCTACACACATGGACACATACATAAATATTGTGGGAAGGACAGGAAGATGTGCTGACCTGACTTGAAAAAGAAATTGTTTCAAACCAATGTTGTCAGACTTGGACTCTTCTAAGACTCGGCTGGGCTGTGACTCAAGAAGACTCAACAGAATCTTTCAGACTTGGCAAAGAGAAAAAAAAAATACTCAGAATATGTGTTTGCAAGTTTCAGAGGAGTCTGGCAAGTGGGGATTATGACAGAAGAGTGTCTAGGAGTTACTCCTTTCAGTGGCGACTCAGTGGACTTGGCAAGATTCAGGAGTTCAAAAAGAGTCTGACAACATTGTTTTGAACAAGCATCAGTCATAGTCGAAAAGAAAATGAACGAACAAAAATCAGCACTCTTAATAGAAAGGATACATGTGTAGAGTTCTATTTAAGAGTTCAAGGCTAGACTCCAGTATAAAAGTAAATTATGTTTGCTGCTGGAAACTGTAAAGTAGACAAACAACAAGCTAAGTATTTTATTTAGCTGAACCTGAAAAGCTTTGAAAATGCTCAAACGTTAAAATCAATCAAATTCCTACCATTTATCTTGGACCTAATTTCATACATAAGCATGCTAGGAAACCACACTCCTCTATAAAAATATACAAGTTGTCAGACGATTATATAAACAATCATAGATTGAAACAATTTTGAGCAAAGGAAATGTTATTTCAATATATTGGCCCTGTTCAAGTTTTGAATGATTTAGAAATTAGCAGATCTATTAGATAGTGGAGGCAGGAAATTTTCACTTCTTTTCTGTCAAACCTGGTAGCTGATAAAAGATGAGAAACAACTTAATCACACACCTGTTGGTAAAGGCCTAATACTAAGAAGGCAGGTAGAAGTGGATGATTAAGATTGTTTATAGGTTTAGCCAACAGTTTTATTGGTAACATGCTTAGTTTGAACTTTTGGTGATATTGTTTCATCACATAGCTTGACTATGGTTTGGTGAACTGTTACTGGAAATATACTTAAATCAAGATAAAATATAGGTGATTTTCATTCACATGCTTATTAGAATCGCTGGCTTCTTGAATAGGGCAGTCATGCAATTGACTATGTGAGAGGGGTTTGTAGAACACAATATCTAATGAACTCTTATGTAGAGGCAAAAAGTCTCACTCATAACCTGCTCAGGGCTTCAGATGGGAATTTCTTTTATAGACTGATCAACTTATTAGAACCACTGCTGCACTTTCTTCATCCACAGAAGCCACTTGAAAATTCTTGAAAATAAACTCTCTGTAAGGGCCATTGTCAATAAAAATATTTGCAGTGGAGGCCCTCAGCCCAACAACCATTTTAGCCAAGCTTGGAAGGCAAATAGTTGAGTTCAAACATGATGAAAATTTAATTCCCTGTATACAAAAGCATGTACTAGGTGTTGATAATGGCTAGAAATATGCACTGAAGATGTATGTACCTCCTTTTGTACAAAAATGAATAGAAGAGGCAGAGGTATAAGGTTCACCTCGAATTTTCTTGCAAGTTCAATCCACTGTAGGATGTGAAAGGAAGTGTCATAATGCTAAGAGTGAAAAAGAGGGGAAGGAAGAAACTAATAATTTCAGAAATTCTAGCTTTCTATCCGTACCTTGATTTGTTCTAATAAAATAAATATTAATTGTTTGACGACATCCAGGGAGCTATCTGGTAATAATAATAATATTTTATTAGTATTATAATAATAATAACAACAATGGAAAGGTGGGGAAGAAAGAAACTAGTAATTTCATAAATTTGGACCTTTTATCCTAGCTTTATTTGTTCTTCAAATAAAACTAATATTTTGTAGATCCAACTTGTGGTGAACCAGTAGCTTGAAAGCCAATTGCAAGTCATTCAGCCAACAACAATCTATCACAATAGTGATTCGACTGTCATATTATTATTCCCCACTTGGACAGAGCGATGACACAAGGGATTTCTACATGTTGACCAACCATGTAAATTGGATCTTATAAATTAAAATTCTTATTTTCTAGCCTTCTATTTTTGTAGATATCAATTGTGTAGTTGATGGCATACTTTTTATAAATTCTTCCACAAACTATTATTATTTACAAAATATTCATTTTCAGAATACACATAACTAACTATTGCAATTGTAACTCAGTATCATCCACCCTTGCTTTCAACAATGTCCATTCACATGTCCCTATTCTTCCCCACTCTATGCTATTCTTCCCCACTCTATACATGTCTCTATTCTTCCCCACTCTATGCCTTACGGCGTTTCCTTTGCAACATAAGGTGCAAATGCTAGTGTACATATTCTCCATTATCTGCAACAAGTAGATCAAATTGTCTTATACAACTAGAATCGTCTGGTGTGCGTGTGGTTTGGCTTATGGTTTTGCTTAGTGGATCTACACAAATTGATTTGGAACGCTTGGAATAATGAAAGGACAAAAGCGTCTATTATTATCCTCTTTTTAAAGGGGTTAAGAAGATCTTCACAGTTGATTTTAATTTTGTAAATATCAGGTTTGATTTTAAACATATGGGATAACTTGGAGTTATGTACAAAATCCTTGACTCCTAGACTCCTCTTTCAATGACATAATTTTGGATTTATGCCTGAAACCATAAACGACTCCTTTTGAAATGACTGATTTACTTTCTTGGTACTATTGTGAGTTACAATGTTTGGGGCTGGGTCAAACTTCTAGTCATTGAAAATTTTTCCTATAACTTTTATTTAAGAAAAAGAAGTACATAATCAATATATTGCAGCATCATAATATATGCTTGAATATGTACGAAAATAGAAATATGCAAAAGATATTCTTTAAAACAAATTTAATAAAAAATTGATCTATAAATAGGTTATTTTTCATTCTAGAGCTTTTTATGAAATATGGCATTTTGCAACCTATCCTCTAAATGTTTCTGAGATAGATGAATCTACTAAGTTTCAATGGAAACCTATATAATAGGTTGATGCAAAAGTAAAACATCAATGCATTATCAGGAAACAACCCGTGGTTTTACATTCATCCAAAGCTGCATATAAAATGGTTTTTGGAGGAAATTAATAATCCCTGTAGGAAGTTAATGATCCTTTTCCCTGGAAAATAAAAACCTACCTTCTTTGCAATAAGTATAGGATCCAAAATATTAGAAAGACGTACCCTCCGAAAAGAGGAATAAACTACTAGCGAACCTATATTTGAGATCTCTTGTGGCAATGCCCTCAGACAAACTTGGTAGATCAAGCTGAGGAAGATGAGCTAACATTAAACACAAACGCAGCAAATCAAGATAAGATGAATGAGAAGAATGGCTATAAAAAATAAAACTAGTTACCAGCAATTCTACCAAGTCAAGGCAATAACGAAGTTTGCACTTCAATAATAAAGAGAAAAGAAATTCACTGCAGCGAATGGTGACAACAATTGGAAATCACGATCAACTTAGCATGTTTTTTTGGAATCAATTTGTTAGAATTTACCCTTATTCTCTTGTATGCGAAATAAAGTGCAATTGTGAAAGAAAGAGTTGGTTAATCTCTTATGAAGATTGTGATGAGAGGTGAATATCAGAATTAAAATTCTTAGACAGTTCATAATCATCAGATATGGAATGTACACTTACGAGAAAGAGGAACTTGTCTATCAAAGTCATCCTGGAGTATGTAGCGAAGAGACTCTTATCGATGACTTGATGCAGCAAAAATACATTCTTCAATGAATCGAGCAGACCCATGAATGTTGCAAACAGTATCAATACAGAGTCACAGACTGCAATGAATGTGCCTTACGATTATACGGGCAGAGGTAGTACGTTAGAGATGAATCATGGAGGCATTAATATAGGGCTGGGGAGATCATGAACGTTGCATTTACTTCTAATCTCTTAATCTCTTTGATCCTTATCCTGTTAATTTAAAGTGGTCTCTCTAATTAATATAATCTCTTTATCTCTTTGATCCCTCTCCTGTTAATTTAAAAATGGTCTCTCACTCGGAGTTTTCCCTCTAATTAATATAAGAACACGTGATTCGTTGTGATAATGGCCCAACTAACGTCGTCGTTTTCCTTTGTCAAGTCACAGTGGCATAACGCACGCGGTTCTTATTTTAACTTAGTGATAATGGCATAACTTACATGGTTTGTTATTTTAATTTAGTGATAATGTTTTATAGTAATGACAAAGGATTAAGTTGAGAGGTCTATTATGAAAGTGAGGTTGATGTGTATGTCTATTGCTTTTAAAATAAAAATAAAAATAAAATATTTTCTAAATAAAAAGGTAATGTTGACTATAACAATATATCTATAGAAATGTTGACTATAACAATATATCTATAGAAATAGTTAACTGTACATAAAATCTAATATAAATATAATTTCATGTTAAGTAAATCATATATATATATATATATATATATATATATATATATATATAATTCATATATATTTAAATATAGAAAAAAATGTTAAAAGAAAATATTTTAATGTTGTATAGAATAAAATATCCAATATAAGTTATGAATAAAATATTTTAATATGAATTAATTTTGACCGTACACTTAAAAATATATCAATAATAAAAAAAAATGAGTTTAATGTGCATTCGTAAAATGACTCAATGCACATGTTATGTAATCTCTATAACATTAAAAAATTTGGCTCCTCTTGGCTCTTGTTAGATTTGTGGTTAAGATGGATCTATGTTGCTCATGTTATTGACTCGATGCAAATGTTATGTAATCTCTATAACATTAAAAAATTTGGCCCCTCAAGGCTCATGTTAGATTCGTGGTTAAGATGGATCTATGTTGGTCGTGTTAGATTCAAGGTTAAGATGGATCTATGTTGGTTTATTTTAGGTTGGTGATAATAACGCCGTGGATCAAATAAGTTAGTCATAATGACATTATGAGAATATTTTGAATTAAATTTCAAAAAAAGAGTTACATTTCAATTTGAAAGGCTAATTTCATTTTGGCTATTTTGAATGATATTTCTAGCCTAAGGAATGAAGGCAATATCCTTTTAATGGGTGACTTTAATGCTCGAACTTCAAGCAACCAAGTTATTCTTCTAAGCAATCATTCCAACTCTAATCCTCTTTGGCTAGACGAAGACCTTCCTCTGGCTAGCCGGTAAAAAAGGAACTCTGAAGACCTCAGGGAGAATTTGTTTGGGTCAGAGCTAGTGAAGCTTTGTAGTGCTCAAGATCTCATAATTTGCAACGGTCTAAAGAAGTGGCCCAATTCTAGCTAGATGACCTGCATCCATGGGCTTGGTAGCAACGTGGTAGACTAATTTATCTCCGATCTCCCTCTATACAACAAAATAACAAATTTTGAAATCTTAAACGACCACGAGCCTGACTCTGATCATAGGCCTTTACTTATAACTCTCTATTTTTTCATGCATAGAGATCCCATAGAAGATAATCCTTATAGCCAAAAGAAGTTAATCTTTGATAGAAATAAAAAAGATCTCTTTCTAAATGAATTAAAAAGTAATTTCCTTCCTTTATCTAGTATAGACAACATAGAAGATCTCTATCATAATTTTACTACAACCCTCTCATATTCTATTAGCAAGTTCTCAATTGAAGTTTCAAGTAATAAAAGAAATAGCAAAACCAACCCATGGTATGACAAAGATTGTAAAAGTGCGAGGAGAGCAATTAATGAAGTCGTTGATGAATCTCTTAAAATTAGCAAGATAAAAATATACAAATCCCTAACTAAAAGGAAAAAGGGTAGTATATTCGTAAAAGATAAGAGAATCTCTTACACCTCTCTAAGGTAGCTCCTAAGAAATTCTGGAGGCAGATTCTAACTAGGAAAACTAAAGATAATAATAAAATTGCTTTACACGACTGGAATTCCTATCTTAAAAATCTTTATGAATCTCCAAATGCCATGGATAACTTTGAAACCCTGCTCACAACGAAAGAAGTTTTCTCATTAGAAGACATTGATTTTGGGGTTAATCGCTTGGCTAATGGGAAAGCTAAGGACATTGAAGGTTACCAGGTGGAAATCTAAAAAATTGGAGGTCCTGTCCTCATCCCCCAAATTCACAAGCTTTTGAATCAAGAAGTCAAGCAAGGGTTCCCTAAACCATGGAATCAAAGCCTCATTATCCCTATTTTTAAAAGTGGGGATACAAATAACCCCTCTAATTATTAGACAATTATGATCAGCCCTCTCCTAGCCAAGTTATATGGTATTATTTTGGAAAGGAAGTTGAGCATATGGTTTGAAAGTGAAGGTAAGTTGGCTAAATGACAGGCGGGTTTTAGAAAGAAGCACTCAACAACATACCACCTCGTTACGCTTAGGATCACTGTGGAGGAATGCTACAATGATAAGTCCAATCTCTTTTTTTTCTTTGTGGACTTTAGAAAGGCTTTCGATACGGTTCCTAGAAACAACCTTTGGAATAGATTAGAAGAGCTAAAGGTTCCTTTTGAGTTGAGAGCGGCCGCTATAAGGTTATACGAGAATGTAATTGCTAAGTTAAAGAGAAATGAGGGGTGGTCGAAAGATATTAAGTGTAATATCGGAGTTAAACAAGGTTGCCCCCTCTCCCCTACCCTATTTGGAATTTACATCGACAAGCTAGAAGGTTGTTTAGAGGAAGCAGGATGTGCTCGCATGATCATAGCTGGGATAGTCATCATCCTTCTTCTCTACACTGACGATATTGTTCTTCTCACAAGGTGCCCATCTGATCTTCATAAGAAACTTATACTTCTTAAGGGTTTCTGCTCTACCATGGGTATGATTGTTAACACTGACAAAACAAAAGTTATGATAATCAAATCCAAGAAGGACACTTATGCTAATTTTATGTATGACAATAGTAACTTGGAGGAAGTGTTTTCCTACAAGTACCTAGGAATTGATATTCATCATAAGCTCAACTGGAACTATAGCATTGAGAAAAGGATTAATGGGGGATGGAAAGCTTATTTTGGTCTTGAAAATATTTGTAAAATGACAAACCTCGTAATGTGGGATAGAAAGAAGTTCCTCTTTGAAACTTTAGTCACTCCGATTATCTTATATGGATGTGAGGTCTGGGGTTGTAGCATCTCTAGAGAATCTTGGAGAAAGATTGAGCAAATCTAGAAGCGGTTTATAACGTATAACCTCAAAATTAAAAGAAAAACACCCTATCCTATTTCCTTATAGAAGTGAGTCTTTCCCCTATCGAGAGCCTAACTATGACTAGGCTTCTCTTGTACAAGCATAAACTCAATAACATAGGATACCATAGACTTTCTAAGCTAGCTTTAAACTCCAGCAAAAACCACCTAAGGCTCAAACGAGGTTGGTATAAAGACACCAGGGCCTGGTTAAACCAATGGGAGATCGACGAGAATGTTGCATTACAAAACATTAATAACATTTAAAATATTGTTACTTCTAAGTTCAAAGAAAAAATGTGGTGTGAGAAAGATTTAGCAGCTAAAAGAAAATTTAAGATATTATAAGGAGGTCATTAACCCCACCCTAGAAGATCAAAAGTATCTCTCTGTTTTAACTAGCTCAAAGAAGAAAATTAATATAGCCAAGATTAGAACAAACTCTCATGAGCTCCATAGTGAAATGGGTCGTTGGGCAGTTCCTAACACACCATGGATGCAAAGGTTTTGCCATTTTTGTGAGAATACGAACATCGAGGATGAAAATCACTTCCTCTTAGAGTGCCTCACGTACAACCACATTAGATCTCAGTTCCAAAATCTTTGTTGCAATACTAACCTTCTTAGCATTTTACGATGTCAAAATTATAGTGAGCTCGGGAGGCTTCTCTCCAAGCTTTTCGAGCATAGAAATAAAATCTTAAATCAAACTAAATAATTCATTTCTTTAGGTCCGATAGACCAAAGTTTGGTCTCAGTGGACGTTAACCATCATCATCATCATCATCAATTAAAAGTTAAAATAAAATATCAATTTTATGTGGAAGTGAAAATTAATTTAAAATTTCATGCTTATTGTGTAATTTTTTATTTATAAACCAAAGCTCTAAGTGCATTTGAGTAGAGATGGATGACATTAATTAACAAATAATGGAATCTATATAGGAATTATATGGGTAATTTAATAGGACTATTTACTTTCACTCTATATATGACATACATAAATTCAATTGGACCATTTAAGTATAATATACATAGAAATCGTATGGTAGAAGAAATTCACTTGGACTATTTAAGTATAGTCTATATCAAAATTATATGAAACCGCATACATAGAAATCATATAGTGGAGGAAATTCATTTGGACCATTTAAGTATAGTATATATAGAGATTATATGGAAAGAATTCCGTAGGACTATCTACTCCATGCATTGGAAACCATTTTTCATATAACATGACATTATTTTACAATGAAATTGATTTTTCTTCTTATATAGTAATTGATCTAATTGTTTGAATAATTGGAATACGGGCAGAGGTAGTACCTTAGAGATGAATCATGGAGGCATTAATATAGGGCTGGGGAGATCATGAACGTTGCATTTACTTCTAATCTCTTAATCCCTTTGACCCTTATCGTGTTAATTTAAAGTGGTCTCTCTAATTAATATAATCTCTTTATCTCTTTGATCCTTATCCTGTTAATTTAAAAATGGTCTTTCACTCGGAGTTTTCCTTCTAATTAATATAAGAACACGTGATTCGTTGTGATAATGGCCCAACTAACGTCGTCGTTTTCCTTGGTCAATTCACAGTGGCATAACGCACGCGGTTCTTATTTTAACTTAGTGATAATGGCATAACTTACATGGTTTGTTATTTTAATTTAGTGATTATTTTAATTTAGTGATAATGTTTTATAGTAAGAACACAGGATTAAGTTGAGAGGTCTATTTTACAGTTTATTATGAAAGTGAGGTGGTTGATGTGTATGTCTATTGCTTTTAAAATAAAAATAAAAATAAAATATTTTCCAAATAAAAAAGTAATGTTGACTATAACAATATATCTATAGAAGTAGTTAACTGTCCATAAAACCTAATATAAATATAATTTCATGTCAAGTAAATTATATATATATATATATATATATATATATATATATATATATCAACTTCATATATATTTAAATATAGAAAAAAATATTAAAAGAAAATATTTTAATGTTGTATAGAATAAAATATCTAATATAAGTTATGAATAAAATATTTTAATATGAATTAATTTTGACGTACACTTAAAAATATATCAATAATGAGAAAAATGAGTTTAATGTGCACTCATAAAATGACTCAATGCACATGTTAAGTAATCTCTATAACATTAAAAAATTTGGCTCCTCTTGGCTCTTGTTAGATTTGTGGTTAAGATGGATCTATGTTGCTCTTGTTATTGACTCGATGCAAATGTTATGTAATCTCTATAACATTAAAAAATTTGGCCCCTCTCGGCTCATGTTAGATTCGTGGTTAAGATGGATCTATGTTGGTCGTGTTAGATTCATGGCTAAGATGGATCTATGCTGGTTTATTTTAGGTTGGTGATAATAACACCGTGGATCAAATAAGTTAGTCATAATGACATTATGAGAATATTTTGGATTAAATTTCAAAAAAAGAGTTACATTTCAATTTGAAAGGCTAATTTCATTTTGGCTATTTAATAATTTGAATGATATTTCTAGCCTAAGGAATGAAGGCAATATCCTTTTAATGGGTGACTTTAATGCTTGAACTTCAAGCAACCAAGCTATTCTTCTAAGCAATCATTCCAACCCTAATCCTCTTTGGTTAGACGAAGACCTTCCTCTGGCTAGCTGGTAAAAAAGGAACTCTGAAGACCTCAGGGAGAATTTTTTTGGGTCGGAGCTAGTGAAGCTTTGTAGTGCTCAGGATCTCATAATTTGCAACGGTCTAAAGAAGTGGCCCAATTCTAGCGAGATGACCTGCATCCATGGGCTTGGTAGCAACGTGGTAGTCTAAGTTATCTCCGATCTCCCTCTATACAATGAAATAACAAATTTTGAAATCTTAAACGACCGCGAGCCTGACTCTGATCATAGGCCTTTACTTATAACTCTTAATTTTTTCATGCATAGAGATCCCATAGAAGATAATTCTTATAGCCAAAAGAAGTTAATCTTTGATAGAAATAAAAAAGATCTCTTTCCAAATGAATTAAAAACTAATTTCCTTCCTTTATCTAGTATAGACAACATAGAAGATCTCGATCATAATTTTACTACAACCCTCTCATATTCTATTAGCAAGTTCTCAATTGAAGTTTCAAGTAATAAACAAAATAGAAAAACCAACCCATGGTATGACAAAGACTGTAAAAGTGGGAGGAGAGCAATTAATGAAGTTGTTGATGGATCTCTTAAAATTGGCAAGATAAAAGTATACAAATCCCTAACTAAAAGGAAAAAGGGTAGTATATTCGTAAAAGATAAGAGAATCTCTTACACCTCTCTAAGGTAGCTCCTAAGAAATTCTGGAGGTAGATTCTAACTAGGAAAACTAAAGATAATAATAAAATTGCTTTACATGACTAGAATTCCTATCTTAAAAAGCTGTATGAATCTCCAAATGTCATGGATAACTTTGAAACCCTACTCACAACGAAAGAAGTTTTCTCATTAGAAGACATTGATTTTGGGGTTAATCGCTTGGCTAATGGGAAAGCTAAGGACATTGAAGGTTACCAAGCGGAAATCTAAAAAATTGGAGGTCCTGTCCTCATCCCCCAAATTCACAAGCTTTTCAATCAAGCAGTCAAGCAAGGGTTCCCTAAACCATGGAATCAAAGCCTCATTATCCCTATTTTTAAAAGTGGGGATACAAATAACCCCTCTAATTATCAGACAATTATGATCAGCCCTCTCCTAGCCAAGTTATATGGTATTATTTTGGAAAGGAAGTTGAACATATGGCTTGAAAGTGAAGGTAAGTTGGCTAAAGGACAAGCGGGTTTTAGAAAGAAGCACTCAACAACATACCACCTCATTACACTTAGGATCACTGTGGAGGAATGCTGCAATGATAAGTCCAATCTCTTTTGTTTCTTTGTGGACTTTAGAAAGGCTTTCGATACGGTTCCTAGAAACAACCTTTGGAACAGATTAGAAGAGCTAAAGGTTCCTTTTGAGTTGTGAGCTGCTGCTATAAGGTTATATGAGAACGTAATTGCTAAGTTAAAGAGCAATGAGGGGTGGCTGAAAGATATTAAGTGTAATATCGGAGTTAAACAAGGTTGCACCCTCTCCCCTACCCTGTTTGGAATTTACATCGACAAGCTAGAAGGTTGTTTAGAGGAAGCAGGATGTGCTGGCATGATCTTAGCTGGGATAGTCATCATCCTTATTCTCTACGCTGACGATATTGTTCTTCTCGCAAGGTGCCCATCTGATCTTGATAAGGAACTTATACTTCTTAAAGGTTTCTGCTCTACCATGGGTATGATTGTTAACACTGACAAAACAAAAGTTATGATAATCAAATCCAAGAAGGACACTTACGCTAATTTTATGTATGACAATAGTAACTTGGAGGAAGTGTTTTCCTACAAGTACCTAGGAATTGATATTCATCATAAGCTCAACTGGAACTATAGCATTGAGAAAAGTATTAATGGGGGATGGAAAGCTTAATTTGGTCTTGAAAATATTTGTAAAACGACAAACCTCGTAATGTGGGATAGAAAGAAGTTCCTCTTTGAAACTTTAGTCACTCTGGTTATCTTATATGGATGTGAGGTCTGGGGTTGTAGCATCTCTAGAGAATCTTGGAGAAAGATTGAGCAAATCTAGAAGCGTTTTATAATGTATAACCTCAAAATTAAAAGAAAAACACCCTATCCTATTTCCTTATAGAAGTGGGTCTTTCCCCTATCGAGAGCCTAACTATGACTAGGCTTCTCTTGTACAAGCATAAACTTAATAACATAGGATACCATAGACTTTCTAAGCTAGCTTTAAACTCCAGCAAAAGCAACCTAAGGCTCAAACAAGGTTGGTATAAAGACACCAGGACCTGGTTAAACCAATGGGAGATCGACGAGAATGTTTCATTGCAAAACATTAATAACATTAAAAATATTGTTACTTCTAAGTTCAAAGAAAAAATGTGGCATGAGAAAGATTTAGCAGCGAAAAGAAAATTAAGATATTATAAGGAGGTCATTAACCCCACCCTAGAAGATCAAAAGTATCTCTCTGTTTTAACTAGCTCAATGAAGAAAATTAATATAGCCAAGATTAGAACAAACTCTCATGAGCTCCATAGTGAAATGGGTCGTTGGGCAGTTCCTAAAACACCATGGATGCAAAGGTTTTGCCATCTCTATGAGAATACGAACATCGAGGATGAAAATCACTTCCTCTTAGAGTGCCTCACGTACAACCACATTAGATCTCAGTTTCAAAATCTTTGTTGCAATACTGACCTTCTTAGCCTTTTACGATGTCAAAATTATAGTGAGCTCGGGAGGCTTCTCTCCAAGCTTTTCGAGCATAGAAATAAAATCTTAAATCAAACTAAATAATTCATTTCTTTAGGTCCCATAGACCAAAGTTTGGTCTCAGTGTACGTTAACCATCATCATCATCATCATTAATTAAAAGTTAAAATAAAATATCAATTTTATATGGAAGTGAAAATTAATATAAAATTTCATGCTTATTGTGTAATTTTTTATTTATAAACCAAAGCTCTAAGTGCATTTGAGTAGAGATGGATGACATTGATTAACAAATAATGGAATCTATATAGGAATTATATGGGTAATTTAATAGGACTATTTACTTTCACTCTATATATGACATACATAAATTCAATTGGACCATTTAAGTATAGTATACATAGAAATCGTATGGTAGAAGAAATTCACTTGGACTATTTAAGTATAGTCTATATCAAAATTATATGGAACCATTTAAGTATAGTATACATAGAAATCATATGGTGGAGGAAATTCATTTGGACCATTTAAGTATAGTATATATAGAGATTATATGGAAAGAATTCCATAGGACTATCTACTCCATGCATTGGAAACCATTTTTCATATAACATGACATTATTTTACAATGAAATTGATTTTTCTTCTTATATAGTAATTGATCTAATTGTTTGAATAATTGGAATAAGTTTTTTTTAAATCTACAAATTTTGAGTGCTTCTAGAGTTTCTTAGGGCAGTGAATCCATTTATGCATTCAAAAGTGCATTTTAATCAACAAAACATATATATCTTCCTCAAAATTGTATTGAAATATTTTGTCTAAAAATTATATTTCCTCTACTAGTTAGAATGTTTTCTATTTGTTTAGTGTTGAATTTCTGATCATAAAGAATCAAATCTTGACGCAACAGATTCTATTGGTGGCTAGCCTTACACAGAGGTCCGCACTTATTATTTTAAAACTCCGGTCCCACGTTGACTTCTCTTTACAAATAGCGCTTCGATCCACATTGTAGATCTCTTACTGTCAGATCCAACGAACAATATTCACTTTGAAAAATCAAAATAGTCCGTTGATCCTCCACCATCGATCAACTCACGCTAGATCCAACGATTCACAAGGATTTCAGATGCACAACTTGCACGGAGAGTACCCGCCCGAAAAAGTGGTTTTCTCTCTCCACCTGAGTGCTACGTGTCCTATAGTTAGTGGAATTGGAGGTCTTCCTTGAAATACAGCTTATAGCATTTTGTTCGCCCAAAATACCACTTTCACTGTTTAAAACCCGCTGTTGGATATTGTTGTAGCTCTGATACCACTTGTTATATATCTAACCTGGAAATATATGATAATGGAAATAAACCCAGAAACAATAAGAGAGAAATAGATAGAAATGCTTCTTTATTGATATCAAACCCTTAAGGTAGGGCAACACCATACATTCACTCCTTAAGGAAGGAGAACACTCCACAAGCCATATGCCTGTTCATACAATATTCCTTGACTATCTCTCCATGTGGAGTCTCTAGCCTCTATATAGGCCTCATACATACAATACCATGGATCATTACCATGGTTCCCTCATACCATCAAACTAATACCATGGGCCCATTACATTATTATTAACTACTTGTGGTCCCTTACATGATATGGGTTAACCACCTTATTTATTACTATGGCCCATCCCATTATTACATTATTACCTTGGGTACCTCCCTTGGTACCCCATATTATCCCCCCTAGGTATATAACACTCCACCCCCCTTAGCATGTTTCGTCCCCGAAACATGGGAAGAACACAAATAATAAGATCTACTCAAAAGAGTAGTCCACTGGTACCATGCACGTGCATCTAGCCATCCAAGAGAAAGGTGAACCCTCGATCTCGCTGGTGCCTCGCTCGCTTGAGATGGAAGTTTACCATGGCAGCTCTTCTGTGTTGATGTGTAGTAGGTGGATCTTCGCTCCTCGCTATCCTTCATACGGGGGTTGTTGTCCTTGTGGCTAATTGGTTGCCATCTTGTTGGTTGTTTTCTTGCGGGGTGATGTGGGTGATGATATTTTGAAGTTTTAACCCACGGTGTCCTTTTCTTTAATTCACCCTGCTGTGGTGCCTGTTGTGGTGTCTTCTTTTCCAATATGACTTCAACCACTGAGCCCTCCTCTGATGTATCAGCACCTGTAACCTTTTCTGCTTCAGCCTCTGTTTGTGTTTGATTGTCTATCATCACTGACTCATCATCTAATATGTCAGACCCTGGAACATCTTCTGCTTCAGCCTCCGTGGACTCTACCTGTTTATTAATGGAAATATCTTGTAATATAATTTTCTTCTTTTTATACCAGAGCTTTAGGAATTTCTTCTGTACATTAATATTGATAGTACCCACAGATTCCATCCAAGGATATCCCAAAACAACATCCATATTATCCATCTCTGAAGTATAAAAATCACCATGTAACACATACTTATCCATAGAAATCTTCAAATCCTTATACAATTGAACATCCTCATTATCAATTTGTGCAGTTTCAATGTGTTTTGCTGGAACTTGCAATCTTTTTGCCAAATTAACACTTATAAGATTTTGCTTGCAACTAGGATTTATAGACACAGCGATTTTCTCCTTCTGAATCAATCCATGAACCTGCAATAAAGATATACCAGTAGGAAATAACCCCATATGTTTCTCCTTATCTTGTTTTCTAGTATGAGACCATCGGTCTAAAAGGAATTTTTCAAATTCTTCATGAGGCAGGTTGTAACACTTCGTTTGGTTAAGTAATCCCCACCATGTGGCCGCCTCATCTCTAAAATCCTCCACTTTTTTGCCCAAGAAAATGCTCTGATACCACTTGTTATAGATATAACCCGGAAATACTATAGATCTGATATGAAAATATAAGACAATGCAAATAAACCCAGAAATAATAACCACATGTGTTAATTTAATAATTAAGAAAATCCCTTAATGACTAATTTTAGTGCTTAATCATGAAATTAACCCTTAATGCTAATTGACCCTGGTTTACTATTAATACATATAAAACCCACAACCACTGAGATTTGTGTTAAATGTGAAATTACAAAAAATACCAAGTTAACTATCTAGACACGGACACGCCAAAAGAAACAAGAGTTTGCACTAAGATTACAATACAAATACACACTGGATCAATTTCATTAATATAATATCTATTACAGAGTCTTGGCCCTCTCAGCTCAATTACAACAATGTATTGACCTCTGTTTCAATCTCAAACCCTCTCTAACTCTCAAACTCTCACTTCTCACTCAAACCTCTATCATCTCAACTTTGCTAATCCTTTTCCATTACATTTTCTTTCTTTTATGAGTCATACTCTATTCTAACTGCACTAACAACTCGATCTCTATTTTGATTAGTCTAACAATCAAATATCTATTTTTAAGCTCTATTACACACCTATGCTAACAAGCCTTAATCTAAAATAAGAGAATTTCCTAACTATTACAATAATGAAGTAAAACTCATCTTCAAGAGATCCAACCCTCTCTACTAAAAATTGACTTTTTGACCACTTAGGTCATGAAATTCAACTCTTTTAACCACAACATGTGAACAAACAATCACATTGCTGGCTAAGTCCAGATGCTCCTACATCAGACTCTCGAGGAAGAAAAGAATTATCCCTCAAACTTTCAGGGTTTACTCCATACTTCTGCAACTCTGATGTTGTCAACCAACTGGCATCCTCCACTGATTAGCCTTTCCATTTGAATAGATATTGAAAATAAACCTGTCCTTTGGTTCTTTTGGTAACTCTTTGTTCCAAAACAACTTCCACCTCTTTCTTAGCTGTCTTTGGCATTTGTTCTTCCCAGTTCAAATTTTGAACTTCATCTTCTGTAGTTTCCTCCTATAGCTTTGTCTCTGTCTCCTTGTATGGATACAAATCTACAACATTGAATATAGGTGATATCCCAATCCCTTCTGGCAATTCAATTTCATGAGCATTACTTGAAAACTTTCTTATAATTCTGCATGGTCCTATCTTTTTCTTTTTCATTTTATTGTAAGTCTTAGTAGAAATCTTTCTTTTCTCAAATACACCATCACTAAATCTCCCACTTGGAATTCATTCTCTCTTCTTTTCATATTTGTTCTCTGTTTATATTTTCCACTACTTTCCTGTAATTTTCCTTTGACATCTTCTTGTAGTCTCTGCATCTACTCTGTAAACTCTTCAGCTTTTACACTTTTGATCTCCTGTTTACCCAAATCTCTGAGCTCATACACATCTATTGGATTCATCCCAAAAACAATCTGAAATGGACTCATACCAATACTTCAGTTTGGAGTGTCATTATAAGAAAACTCAGCCTGAGCTAGTGCTAAATCGCATTATTTAGGACTTTGATACACCAAACTTCTAATATGTTCCCCAAGATTTTGTTTACTACCTCTGTTTGTCCATCTATTTGAGGATGGTATGATGAACTGAAACTAAGGTTAACTCCCAATTTCTTCCAAAGAGTTCTCCAAAAATTCCCTACAAACTTTGTATCTCTATCAGACACAATACTTATAGGCAATCCATGTAATCTTACAATTTCTGAAAAAAATAGATTAGCAATATGTGTTGCATCACTAGTCTTCTTACATGCAATGAAATGTGTCATCTTAGAAAATCTATCTACCACAACATAAATAGAATCATTCCCCCTTTGAGTTTTAGGTAAGCTCAAAACAAAATCCATGCTAATTGCATCCCATGGTCGGTTTGGTATTGGCAATGGCTAGTACAATCTTGTATTCTGGTTTCTCCCTTTAGCATGCTGACATATCCTGCACATCTCAAAAAATCTATTAATATCAGTCTACATCTTTGGCCAATAGTAAAAAGCATTTACCTGTGCAAAGGTTTTGTCTTGTCCAAAGTGAACAAATAATCCCCCACTATGTTTCTCCTTTATTATGTTTTCCCTCACAGAACAATTGGGAATGCACAACTTGTTACCTTTAAACAATAACCCTCCTTGGATAAGATAATCTAACCACTGACTTATGTTATGAACTATTGGATTTTGAACTTCTATATAGATATCTTTGAAATCTGCATCATCTTTATACATTTCAACCATTTCTTCAAATCCTACAACACCAACTTTGAATTCTTGCACAATAAAACTTACCCTGCTTAAAGCATCAACAACTTTGTTCAACTTACCACTTGTGTGCTTTATCACAAAATTAAAGCTCTGCAAAAACTCTACCCACTTGGCATGTTTCTAGTTCAATTTTGGCTGGTTATTTATGAACTGCGATGCATGATTGTCAGAATACAATATAAACTCCTTTGCTAGCAAATAATGTCTCCATTTCTTTAAGGCTTGTACAATAGCATAAAATTCTTTATCATAAGAAGAATAATTTTTCTTAGCTTCATTTAGTTTCTCACTAAAGTATGCTATTGGTCTCTGTTCCTGACTCAAAACTACTCCAATTGCAACTCCACTAGCATCTGTTTCAACTTGAAATACCTTTTCAAAATCAGGTAAAGCCAAAACTGGTTTCTTTGTGATTTTCTCCTTCAGCAACTTAAAATTATTGTCTACTGCTTCTATCCACTTGAATGATTGATTAGTATCCTTGATTGTTTCAAGAATTAGTGCACAAATCTGACTAAAAACTCTGATAAATTTCTTATAAAAACTTGCAAGACCATGAAAGCTTCTTACCTCGAATATATTCCTTGGAATAGACCAGTTCCAAATTACTTGGACTTTCTCTAGATACATTTTCAATCCTTCTTTAGAAACTAAAAATCCCAAGTAAATTAATTCTTCCTTCATGAAACTACATTTATTAAGATTTATCGGTAGTTTCTCTTTCTGCAGAGTTCTTAGAACCAACTTAAGATGCTCCATATATTCTTATTTACTTCTACTAAAGACTAGAATATCATCAAGATACACAATAACATAATTGCCTGCATATTCCTTCAAAACTTCATTCATCAATCTCATGAATGTGGTAGGTGCATTAGTGAGTCCAAAAGGCATCACTAACCACTCATACAACCCACTATTTGTTTTAAATGCAGTCTTCCATTCATCTCCTTCTCTAATTCTTATTTGATGATATCCACTCTTTAGATCTATTTTAGTAAAATACTTTGATCCACTCAAACAATCCATCAAATCATCCATGTGTGGTAAAGGAAATCTATACCTAATAGAGATCTTGTTTATGGCTCTGGAATTTGTACACAGTCACCATTCACCTCCTTTATTTGGACAAAGTACTGTTGGTACATCACATGGACTAAGACTCTCTCTGATTAGTCCCTTATCCATCAATTCTTGCACTTGTCTTCCAAATTCTGCATTCCTTTGAGGAGTTAGTCTTTTTGTTGCTTTGCTTGGAAAACTTGTTCCTGGTATTAGATCAATATGATGATTTATTCTTCTGATTGGTGGCAATGCATTTGGAAATTCATCAACAAAAATATCAGCAAAATCATTCAACAAAGTTTTGATTTCTTCAGGTAAATCGTCTAAGTTCGTGGAAGTCAAAATTACCTTAGGTCTCCCTATGACAACAAAATACATTTCTTCACCTTTTTCAACCTCTTGTAACAACACCTTCCCACTCATCAGCATAAAACTGTTTTCAAGTGATCCCTTGTCAACTTCATCCTTCAATGGCAGCAATGTATTTTTATTTCCATCCTTCTTTAGAGTATAAGTATTTCTCCTCCCATCATGAATAGGTCTCCAATCAAATTGCCAAGGTCTTCCCAACAATACATGGCATAAATCCATTGGCATTACATCACACAATATCACATCTTTATAAGTACCAATCTATATCTCTACCTTGCATTATTCTATCATAATGATCTGATGTCCTTTCTACAACCATGACACTTTGTAAGGAGTAGAGTGTAATGTCTTTACCAATCCTATATTGTCCACCATCTCTGTAGAAATAAGGTTATCAATGCTTCCACTGTCAATTATCACTTTACAACATTTACCTTTAGATTTTCATGTAGTTTTGAACAAACTCTTCCTCTGAGCTGGTTCTCCAATCTTTTTCTTAGCTTTAAGCAATGCCCCTTTCAACAACAAGGATTATCCTACTTCAGGTGATTCTTCCTTATGTGCGACTTGAGGTTTTTCTTCCTTTTCCTTAGCCACATTCACATTCCTTTGACTTGTTGTTTTGTTATGCGGACAGTCCCATGATAAATGTCCCCATTCTCCACATATGTAACACCGAATATCTCTTCCTCGACCTCTTCCTCTTGGTGAAAAACTTCCTCTATTAAAATCTCCTCTCTGTGGTGGTCTACTACTTGAACTTCCTGCTTCATGTTGATGTTGCTGACCTCTGGGTCTGGTAGTTCCTCTACCTCTTATTGAACTTCTTCCTCTATTCCTCTCATTCTATTTTCTCAACATCTTCTCTTCTACCTTCAAACCTGCTTGATAGGAATCTTCAATAGCCTTCAGACTCAACATGCTGATCTCATCCTGGATGTCATACCTTAAGCCATTGATATATCTAGCTACCTTCTCCATGTCATCCTCTACATGTCCTGCTCTAAGACTCAATCTATAAAACTCTTCTATAAATTATTTAATAGACATTCCTTTTTTCCTTAAATTCTGCAATTGTTTGAAAAGATTTAACTGATAATCTTTAGGCATAAATTTAGCTTTCATTTTACTCACCATTTTATCCCATTTCTCAATCTTGGACTTTCCTTTTCTTGTTCTGGATGTTTATAATTCATCCCACCAAATAGCTACATGACCCTTCAATCTTGTAACTGCAAATTTCACCTTCTTTTTCTCGTCAACTTCCTCTTCATAGTCAAAATATTTGTCCAATGCTGATCCAATCCATTAGCTCTTCTGCATTGAGACTCCCTTCATACGTAGGAATTTCTATCTTTGGTTTTCCTCCTACTTTCGCCAACGTCTTGATAACTCCGGTAGTTTCATTTTCCTCCTCTTCTTCTTCCTCAGAAGATTCTTCTTTAGCACTGTCAGCTCCTTCATCAGGTGTTCTTCTCTGAACAGTCTCAATTGTTTCCATTCTCGTACATAGACTTTGGATCTCTTCCAGTAGAACTGCATTTGCTTCAGGTCTTCCTCGACCACTGCCAACTCCTCTCCTTGGCGTCATGTTTACTGCAATCAATCTTTATCTCTATGCTCTAATACCAAAAAAAGGATGCAGTAGATTCTATTGGTGGCTAGCCTTACACGTAGGTCCCCACTTATTATTTTAAAACTTCAGTCCCACATTGGCTTTGCTTTACAAACAACGCTTTGATCCACACTCTAGATCTCTTATTGTAAGATCCAATAATAAATATTCACTTTGAAAAATCAAAACAGTCTGTTGATCCTCCATCGTCGATCAACTCGCACTAGATCCAATGGTTCACAAGGATTTCAGATGCACAACTTGCACAGAGAGTACCCACCTGAAAAAGTGGTTTTCTCTCTCCACCCGAGTGCTACATGTCTTGTAGTTAGTGGAATCGGAGGCCTTCCTTGAAATACAGCTTACAACTTTTTGTCTGCTCAAAATACCACTTTCACTGTTTAAAACCCGCTCTTGGATATAACCACGTGCATTAATTTAATAATTAAGCAAAGCCCTTAATGACTGATTTTAGTGCTTAATCATGAAATTAACCCTTAATGCTAATTGACCTCGATTTACTACTAATACAAAAAAATCCCACAACCACTGAGATTTGCGTTAAATGTGAAATTACAGAAAATAGTCGGTTAACTGTCTGGATGCAAACACGCTGAAAGAAACAAGAGTTTGCACCAAGATTACAATACAAATACACACTGATTCAATTTCATTAATATAATATCTGTTACCGAGTCTTGGCCCTCTCAACTCAATTACAACAATGTATTGACCTCTGTTTCAATATTAAACCCTCTCTAACTCTCAAACTCTCGCTTCTCACTGAAACCTCTATCATCTCAGCTTTGCTAATTCCTTTTCCATTACATTTTCTTTCTTTTATGAGTCATACTCTATTCTAACTGCACTAACAACTCGATCTCTATTTTGATTAGTCTAACAATCAAATCTCTATCTTTAAGCTCTATTACACACCTATGCTAACAACTTAGCCTTAGTCTAAAATAAGATAATTTCCTAGCTATTACAATAATGAAGTAGAACTCATCTTCGAGAGATCCAACCCTCTCTACTAAAAAATGACTTTTTGACCACTCAGGTCATGAAATTCAACTCTTTTAACCACAACATGTGAACAAACAATCACATTACTGGCTAAGTCCAGATGCTCCTGCATCAAATCCACATTCAATGAATTTTGATCCATAGTTCCCACTGTTGTCTTTCTATATTAAATATGCATAAAGATGATATGCATGTAATATTCATATATCCAAGAAAGCATGGAAGTAGTAGACGCAATCAATGTGTGTAGGAAGTAAATACAAGCAAGTGGACTATGCACTAAGAAGATTTATAGGTTGAGACATGAAATATTAGTAGGTACCATTTATAAATATTAATAGATATATAGGTGGAGCCATCAAAGATTGGTAGGTATTGTTTGTAAATATTAGAAGATCTTTAGGTGGAGCCATCAAAGATTGGAAGGTATTGTTTGTAAACATTAGAAGATATTTAGGTGGAGCCATCAAAGATTGGTAGGTACCATCTATAAATATTAAAAGATCTATAGGTGGAACAATGGAATATTGGTGGGTACCATTTGTAAATCTTAGAAGCAAGAGGAAAGTTTGGTAGGTATTCTTTGTAAATATTAGAAACAAGAGGATAGAGGGTTGATTTGAATTGGAATTGTTGTTGAAGATAATGGAGAATACTATAATAGTGTGAGTTGGTTAACTGGACCTTAGGACAGGAATTAGTTTCTATTTCTTATGGTATGGTTCTAACTTCCTTATAGCTATGTGTGCTATATAATTTTTTATGTTTATTGAGAAGGAAGAGAATTTTGCAGAGCCAGACTCTCCTAGTTCAGACTCTCCTTTTTAGAGCTGACCAATGAGATTTATTTATAAATTCAAGCATCTCATTTTGACATGGTATCAGAGCTTTAGGGCTGAGTAAGCTTGTACCTAAAACCGATGTGACTGAGGTGGAATCAGCGTACATTTTAAGGAGAAAATCACGCTGATTCACTATTAAGACTTATGCAATTTTTTATTTGTGGATCGAAACAAGGGCTGAGGAGAAAATGACGTCGACCCTATGAGGGCAAAAAGGCTATGTTTTTTTTTTCTTCTGTCTTTGCATGCATTTACTCTGTGTGTTTGTATGGTAGGATGCAGTTTGAGGAGGCTGCTTTGGATGCCTGATTTAATGATTTGCTAATAAAGGCTTGAATGATTGTGGGTGCGGCGTGGGGGAGACCTACACAGCTGAAGATGAGTCCTGCTGTAGTGGCAGTGGTGGCAGATAGTTGCTATTTGAGCATGGTTTCACTGCCATATCACCGTGGATCTACTCCTAAGGCAGAGGTCGTTGCGGTCTGTCGAGGAGGAATGAGATCATGATTGAGGTGTGAAGGTCGTGGAACAAGAAAATTGCATGGAGGCAGCATGGCCAACAGATGCGTGGAGGCAGCATGGCCAATAGATGCGTGTTGGTAGCGTGTTTACAACCTTCTTTGCAGTCTGGCACAGAACCACAAGGTGCTCAGAGTGGGAGCTTTGTTCGCGTCTGGGATTCTGAGAGCAATACGTTGAAGCTAGATTGCCCGGAGGTCGCGGGAGGAATCCACTGTTGTTTTCTCTCCATCCTTAGTGGAGGATTGCATTCAAGGTTATGTTGTTTTTTGCGTATTCAAGATTGGTATTCACATAGTTTTTTTCTTGCGTATTCAATATTGAACACTTACTTATTGTGCATCATTTCTTTTTTCTTTATTAAAGACATGGGCTCTTATTGAAAGGGGTGACTTTTGTAAAAAGGAAAAAATGGGGCGATTGTTTTAAGAGGAAAGAATTTAAGTAATGCTTTTATAAAGGAAAGAGGAAAGGGGCCATTGAAAAAGAGGGCTTTCTTATTTAAGTTCATTTTTATTTAAATTTTTTTTATTAAATAATTGAAAGGATTTTATTCTTTAATTAAAAAGAAAAGTGGGGGATGTGTATCATTTTTGGGGGAGCGATTAAAAAAAAATCATATCTAGCCTTGTTTTTTTTTTGGATCAGGCATTTGAGACAATTGTTTTTTACAAGATCGGGGTTGCTTTTTTTAAATTATTGAGTTTGAAGTTTTCATTCATTCAAGATGAATAATCAAGTAGTAGAAGCTTACCTCAATGAAAACAACAAGCTGGATGGATCCAATTACTTTGGTTGGAAATTTAGACTGCAAACCCTGCTTGAGGGACACAATGCATGGACAATTGTGAACAATGATGAGGTGAAGCCAAACCTCGTTGCAAGAGGAACAAAAACAACAATCCAAGACTGGGACAAGCGGGAGACTAAGGCGAGAATGCTCCTGAATATGTCAGTCAAATATTGCATTATCCCCCATATAAGTGATTACAAGACTGCACTAGAGATCTGGAAGACGCTCAAGGATCTCTATGAGGTTAAGAACACCAATCGACTACCATTATTGAAGAGCAAGATTCTCTCCATCAATATGGAGGAGAATGAGACAGTTGTAACATTCATTTCATGGATGAAGAAGTTCAAGAACAAGCTGGGTGATATCAGTGAAAATATGTCAGATACTGATCTGGTCACGATTACCATGAATGGTATGATTGACGAGTATCATATGTTCGTCACTGGATTGAATGCAAGAGAAATATACCCCGTGTTTGAAGAATTGATAGGGATACTCATGCAAGAGGAGGAAAGATAACTGACTCATAAACCTCAGAGTTCAGATCTGGCCTTAATGGAGAAGAAGAAGCCCTTCAGAGGAAAGCCAAATCCATCATAGAAGAGTAGCGCATCCCCACAGAGAAATATGCCCTCATCTCAAGGTACGTCTTTTAATAGAAATGACTCTGCGATGAAATGTTTTTATTGTGGTAGAACCAGCCATATAGCCAGATATTGTATGAAAAAGAAGTTTGATGAAGGTCGGAAGAGACATAAGTAGCATGCAGGTCATTTTTCTGATGAGGAACAGAGTTAGAACATCAGACTGTTCATATCTGACTCTGCACTTTCGGCTAAGGAGGATGAAACAGATACTTAGTTTGTCGACTCAGGTGCATCCATCCACATGACAGGGAACAGACAGTGGTTTGAAGACTTCAAAGAGACCAGCAGTGGAGCAAACATCTATCTTGGCGATGATAGAGGGTACCAAATCAAAGGTTATAGTAATATTCCTATTGTTTTGCTTGATGGAAATATTAGACATATCCATAATGTTATGTATGTACCCGGGATAAAAAAGAATTTGATCTCTGTTTCTACTATGTTTGATCAGAATCTCAAGGTAGGGTTTTATAAATCATATTGTTTCATTAAAGACCTATTGGATTCTATCAAATCTATTGCATTAGGTAGTTGTGTGGGAGGATTGTACAAGTTAAATGTTAAAAGTGCACCACATCAGGCATTGACATCATCTACCATGACTACAGTGGACTTATGGCAGCGTAAGTTCAGCCATATTAACTTCCATGATTTTCTTCTTTTAAAAAAGAGGTATGGTCGAAGGTCTTCCTGTTTTAAAATCTGCTCATATTGATTGTGATTCATGCGCATTGGGAAAGTTGCACAGAGATGAATTTCTTGTGAATCCTGATAGAAAGAAGAGAGATATACTCGAGCTAGTACACACAGATCTATGTGGGCCTATGTAGACAAGATCGTTAGGTGGTGCATACTATTTTTTATTGTTTATTGATGATTGTACTAGATTTACTTGGGTGTATTTCCTCAGGAAGAAAAGCAACACTTTTGAATACTTCAAGGAGTTCAGAAGTATGGTTGAAAAATAGATAGGTAAATGCATCAGGATTCTTCGCTCGGATTAAGGGGGGAAGTACAAGAAAGATTCTGTGCTCAAATACTGCAAAGATAATGGGATATAGCAGCAGTTTATAGTACCCCGCACTCCTCAACAAAATGGGGTTACAGAGAGGAAGAACAGAACCCTTGTGGAGTGTGCTTGCAGTATGTTGAAAGGTAAGAATCTTTCTAATGGATTTTGGGCTGAAGCGATTAATACTACAGTATATCTAAAGAATAGGAGTCCAACAAGAAGTTTAGATTTTAAAACTCCCTTTGAAGCTTTATTTGGTTATAAGCCCACAGTTAAGCATTTAAGATGCAACAAAGCCTTTGCTCATATCCCAATGGAAGATAGAAAGAAACTTGACTCAAAGGCCATCAAATGTATTTTTGTTGGCTATTGTACATAATTTAAGGCTTATAAATTGTTTAATCCCTTTACTCATAAAGTGTTTGCAAGCATAGATGCAGTGTTTCATGAGCAGGTTAATGATGGAATCCATGAGAGTGCTAAGGAAGAATGGCACGTTCCCTTGTTGGTGGAAGAAGGAAGTGATGAAGCAGGTGACAACAATGAGCAACAGAAGATGCAGCAGTAGCAACAACAATAGCATGAAGGGAAAGAAGATGATTTAGCTGTCAAGCCAAGTCCAGAAAATGATGATCATACAAGGTTTGAAGCTACCCCACCACTCAGGAGATCAGGTAGGAAAGCTTAATTTCCAGCAAGATATAGGGAAAATGCTTTTATAACTAGTATGATGAATGTTGTTGAACCTTCTAGTTATAAGGAAGCAAATGAATGCAGTGAATGGAAAGCAACTGTGGAACAAGAATAGGAATCTATAATCAGAAACAACACTTGGGAGCTGGTTGAACTTCCTAAAGGGGAACAAACCAAGGCTGTAAATGGTTGTATAAAACCAATATGAAAGCAGATGGAACCATAGATAAATTAAAAGCTAGATTGGTAGCAAAGGCGTATTCACAAAAAGAAGGCATTGAATATGAAGAAACCTTTGCCCCCGTAGCTAACCTAAATACTATTAGAATGTTGATTTCTTTAGCCACTAAGAAACATTGGATGATTCACTGACTAGATGTAAAATCTGCATTCTTAAATGGGGAATTGAAAGAAGAGGTTTATCTAAAGCAACCTGAGGGGTTTGTCCAGAAAGGGAAAGAAAATTTAGTTTGTAGATTAAAGAAAGCTCTATATGGACTAAAACAAGAACCAAGGTCCTGGTATGAAAAGATTGATTCATTTTTTCTGCAACTTGGTTACAACAAAAGTAAAAATGACCCTAATGTATATACCATGAAAGATGAAAAGGGGCGCATAGTGTTGATTTCTTTGTATGTAGATGATTTAATTATTACAGGTGATGCTATTTCTCTAATCAAAGAAATCAAGCAACAAATGTCACAGGTGTTTGAAATGAAGGACCTTGGTGAATTAAGATATTGTTTGGGTCTTGAGATCTGGAGAGATTTAGGACAAACTTTTCTATCCGAGGGTAAGTATGTCAGAGGTCTACTGGAAAGATTCAAGATGGATCAGTGTAAGGTTGCAATAGTACCACTACAATAGAACATTAAAATTTAGAGTGAGGATGTCTCTAAAGAGACAGATGCGACACTTTATAGACAACTGGTTGGGAGCTTAATCTACCTGACCACTACTAGACCAGATTTGGCTTATGCAGTTAGTGTGCTAAGTCAATACATGTCCAAACCACTTGAGAGTCATTGGAATGTAGCAAAAGGTGTCTTAATGTACCTACAAGGAACTATAGACTATGGTATTACTTATATTGATTATTCCGATGTCAGATTGATAGGATTTAGAGATTTCGACTGGGTTGGAAATGTAGACGACTGCAGATCCATAACACGCTATGCATTCAACATTGGATCTTGGGTGATTACATGAAGCAGTAAGAAACAGAACACAGTTTCTTTGTCTTCAGCGGAAGCAGAGTATCAAGCTATGTGTGCAACAACATGTGAGGCAGTTTGGTTGTGGAGACATCTCCAGTATGTCGGGGAAGAACAGAAAGATGCAACAACAATCAGATGTGACAACCAGAGTTCAATCAAACTTGCTAATAATCTGGTGTTTCACAAGAACACTAAACACATTGATACACAATTCCACTTTGTCAGGGAGAAAATTCAATCAAAGGAAATCCATCTTGTATATTGTAAAACATGTGATAATGTTGCAGACATTTTCACTAAGCCTCTTGGCAAAATTAAGTTTGAAATGTTTAGGGAGATGTTAGGCATATTTGTGAACCCCTTCTCCATTAAGGGGGAGTGTTGAAGATAATGGAGAATCCTATAATAGTGTGAGTTGGTTCATGAGACCTTAGGATAGGAATTAGTTTCTATTTCTTAGGGTATGGTTCTAACTTCCCTATAGCTATGTGTGCTATATAATGTTTGATGTTTGTTGAGAAGACAAAGCGTTCTGCAGAGCTAGACTCTCCTGGTTCCGACTCTCCTTTGTAGAGTTGACCAGTGAGCTTTATTTATAAATTCAAGCATCTCATTTTGACAATTGTTTCTCCTTTGTAAGTAGAAAAAATATTCACCGCATTTCAATCTTCAATTCCCACCACTAAAATACAATTTCAATAAATATGTGATACATACATACATGTATTCTATAATAATAAGATTCTATTGTATAAAAATGATAAGATTGTATAATTAATTTTTTTTTTGTAATTGTCATAGTATATGTAAAAATGATACAAAATAAAAAAAATAAATTATAAATATAACAACAAATAAAACCTATTATGAAAAGTTTATAAAAATCAAAATTTATTTCCATTTTAAATTTGATAAACACTGTTTTATTTTAATTTTCATTTACTCGAGAAATAACTTTTATGTCCTTTTATAACAAATTAAAAGACTCTCGAAGCCCAAGAATGATTTCAATTTTTAACCCAAAACACTACATGGTGGTTATTTAAGTTTTGATGATGACACGACTTTAGATACTTGTATTTCGACTTTTGTTGTTTCTAGTTAAAGTAAACAAACGTGATTTAATTTAAGTTAGTGATAATGAGAGGACGTTGGATTTGTATACTTCGATGTTGCCTTGCTTGATTGTGACTTACACTAGTATGAACGCAAAGTTGAAACTGCACAATCACCCTATGATGCAAGTGACGTTATTACACGTTCACGACGTTGGATTCTTATACTTGGACGTTGCCTTGGTTGAAACTGCTAAGTCACCCTATGATGCATGTGACGAGATTACACGTTTGCATCCAACGTCCAAGTGTATGAAAGGGAGTTTTTAATCACTGCCACCCGTACAGATCGACTTGCTTATATGGGCACATGTATCGTGAGGTCTTCCAACGTGTTTTAAAATGCAACCTAGCAAGCAAAAACAGTTTATTATATATTTTCAAAACCTAATTTGGATTTAGGCTAACAACATTTAGGGGACAAATCTTAAGAAGATTTGGTTTGTGAAATGGACAATATGGTGGGGACAATTTTATTATATATTTCAAAACCTAATTTGGATTTAGGCTAAGGGGACAAATCTTAAGAAGATTTGGTTTGTGAAATGGACAATACGGTGGGGACAATTGCAAGGATGTGGTTTGGAAGAGATGCATGGAAAGCTATGGAGACATATACATATGTGTATCATGTTCACAAAGGATAAGTAGAGAGCACACAATAAGGTTTTTTATTTTCATGAAGAAATTTATTTAAGAGAATTGTAAATATTAAGCACTATATACCGAGAGTTACTCATTGAGTTATTATTTTTTTCATTTTGTTCCTTAATATCATCTTATTCTCATCCAATGAATAAGATGGAAAGTGAGTAAGATATGAATAAGATGGAAGTGAGAGAAAATCATTGACTTAGTGTTTCATGCTTAATGTTTATCAAAAGAGAACAATTAGTCATTCACTAATGTAATTGGGATTTTTTATTATACTTATTGTTTTTATGTGACAGATTTTTAGGGGGTTTGTTTATCCTTAATATAGATTTATAGTGACCACTTTTTTTTTCCATATACAAGGAAAAGGTTATAGTATTATCTAATTATTATACGTTTTGGAATTTTTTACCAAAATCTGGGAAACAATTTTTTGTTAAATCGTATTATTTTGTTGTTTGCAATGCATTTTTAATTAAATATATGGATTCAACACCTTAAAAAAATGTGACATTCAAATTATGGAGAGTTCATAGTTGAAACTTGTGATTGATAATGACTCCGCTAGGCCTAATTGTTATGGCAGACAAATCGCTCTTGCAGACAAGAGAAATCTCCCTAGATTCAAAGACAAATCTAGAAACAAACAAACAAGTAACTGCAAACTTTCGTTAATCTATAATTGAAACATGATCTATGAAATGTGCAAGAATCTCTAAAATTTTGTACGAAATGCTTGTAGATGTTCCTTGATGCTCTTAAATCCTTTCCTCACTGCTTTAAATGATCCATATCTCTCAACTTCTGGAATTAACCAAGATCTTTTATTTCTGTGATGTTAGCAGAATTGCATGTGAAAGACTATTAAAAATGACATGTGCATACTTTAAAGAAAAGGAAATATAAAGGCAACCATCAAATCAAAAACAACATGAGTTGATAATAGAGTTCACCCAGTGTTGATTACGTCTCAGGGCCCAATGTCAAAAGTGGGGAGGTCGCTTCATTAAATGTTGCAAGATGATGATGAGTACATGGTGTATTCTTTGTCATTACAAGGATAAACTTCCTCAACTAGAGTAGCATGTCTTTTCACGAAACGTTCTCCTATAGGAACTCTCACTCATATGGGTCTTCCTTTAGCATGAAAAGATATTAAATTCTCACATAAAGTGGCATACAAGTATCCTCCAACAGAATGGTAAACAAGCATCTCCACATCAAAATCATCATCTTAGCAAATCAAAAGAAAGACATGGCATCACTGCATCATAGACCTCCACTTCCGGGGATGGCCTGAAAATGCACAACTTTGCTGAAGAAATAAACTACACCATTTAATTCGTGGCGCAAAATCGTGTCAAGAAATTGTAAGCTTCAGCCCTTTCTCACACTGTCAAAATATGGACCCTCGAGAATCTCTAAGATTCCCCAAAGATTCCTTCTTGGAGATAGGTGAAAAATCCACTTCTCGGATGCTAAATCTAACTTCACCATTGTTTTCCTTGTGAAAACTGAGTAAAATGAGTATGAAATTGGCCTGGTTCTAAAACTATCGTTTTTGGGCCTTCAAGGAATCTAAAATATTCCTCAAGATTCCACAAAGATTTCTCTTTGCAGGTTGACCAAAGATCTATTGCTCAGATGAGGAAATTGATCACACCGTCACATTCCCTGTGAAGACCTAGGAAGAATGAGTATAAAGTTAGCATAGTTGTGCCACCTTCAACAATTAGCCTCTAGGGAATCTTTTAGATTCCATGTAGAATCTTGCGTTATGGTTCAACCATCATGAGCCTGTCTCAGGAAAAATCGTTGCTAAGATCAGGAAACTAACAGGACCATTAGATTCCTGGAAAAATTATGAGTAAAATGAGTATAAAGTTTGCATGACTCTGCCAATATAAAAAATTAGCATCCAAGGGAATCTTTTGGATTCCTCATGATTCCACTGTGTCAGGGTTCCCTATCTCGATTTGCATGCTTTCCCTGAGTTCTGTGCGCTCTGCTCCTATCCCCCATGGGTGAATGACAAGTCAGGGTTCTTAGAATATGTTGTGGGAGGAAAATTTAATGAAGCTCGTTGGGTTGTTGTGGTTGAGCGCTAAAATAAGTGGGGGCATTCCCAGGTTCCAACCATGTGGCCTCCCCAAAAAAGGCGTGGTTTTTTTTTTTTTTTTTTTTATGTTGGTGGAGGGCGTTGGTTTATGGGGCCGCTGCGTGGGGCGGGTCGGCTTACCATCCAATGCAAGTTCAACTCATGCCGCCCCCCAGTATTATATATATTGGTCAAGTTGTGGGCAGGGTCTCAAGTCACAGTGGCAGACCCTGTCCCATGTTTTGTTTTTTTATATATATACATAACACAGTGGGGTGGCAGGGTTGGTGGCCCACCACCCTTATTTATTTATTTATTTACTTTTTTTTTTTATAACTAATTCTGTCAAAAACCATTTGTTGGATTTCAAGGGTCAACGACAAAATTAAACAGGTGACAAATTCACCCATTTCAATCGCCGAAATTTGTCGCCGATAAGTGCAAAATTGTTGCCTCATTAGTAGCCACTAAATTTAACAGCTTCTACCAAATTTAGTCGGACCTCTGATTTTAGCGAACCTCCAAATTTAGTTGGCATTCCTACCAAATTTAGCCAATGGGCCTAGTTTGACCAAAACCTTGACTAGCAATAACTTTCACATACGAACTGAGATTGATGTGTTCTTTGTGACGTTGGAAATGTTGTGACGAGCTCTTTGACCTAACCTTTGTTTCAGTTCAATCCAATAACATTGATTTTTGAGACTTTCCAGAGCCCTCTTTGATCTCTGTGTGTTTTTGGAGCCACCTAGATCATCAAGAAAAGATCTGCATAAACATAACCAAACAAAGAATAAAATGATAAAATAGACATATATTAAAACACAAAGTGAATGGAAATCACAACATAACATATATCATAACATTAAACCAACACTCAGTTATAAAATATGCAAAATATCAAGGAGTTTTGCAATGAGCATCATAACAAGTGTAAATAGGAAAGAAACAATTTCTTGTATTAATATGGAATAAGAAGGGGAGATTAAACCTTAGCTTTGATGTTGCAAACCTCCTCCCAAGAGTCTCCAATCCTCCCTTTAGGTGACAAGCTTCCAGCCCTAATTCGACAGCATAAGCTTACATTCCAAAAGTCCTTCTTTACCTTCTAGTCTATGTTGAATTTATTGGCCAAGAGGAGGAGGTTTTAGATCCTCTTATCAAGGGATGAGATCTATTAAGAGAGGGATTAGGGTTTCGCAAAGAGATGGATTTTGATTCATGAACCAAGTGATGAGGCCCAAATATGTAGGGACTTAAGGCCTTTTCATTGAGAAATGTCCCCCCAACAAGGCTTCTAGATTTTTTATTTATTTTTTTATTTTTTACCCCAATTAAGATGTTTGCGTAGTTTTTGGTGGCAGATAGAGCACATGCCACAATGGTCAAAACTATGCTTCACACGTGATGACTAGGAAAACTTAACAAGTGTTTGAAAATCATTTTTTAAGAAATATAATCTAGGATTCTTGTTGTCTTTGGGATTTTTTTGCTTCCAACATTGTAGGGGAATGTTTGGAACACTTCATTAGATAACGAGAGATCCGGATTGGAGGTAATTTGCCAAATGGTGATAAAATGATGTATAATAGATTGCCCCCTAAAGTGAAAATTGAGAAAAATTGTTTGAGGAATGAAGTGCTTTATCATACCAAAGTTCGAATTATAGATCAATTGATTGGAGACCGGAACCCATGAATTGTTAATTTTCGGTATGTTCTATGCTAGAGCAATTTATTTAAATTTTCACAGTTAGCAATCACATCAGCATTAAAGTAAACTGCAGATAGAACATAAATATAAATCGCAGAAGACAAGCCAACACAAGAGGACACAACGTGTGGCACCAGCCAGGGACAAACCCCAATGTGGAGAAACCCTTGATCAATTCTTCTTTTATGTTCTTCAAAGTTCAGCAGAGAAAGTGAGAGAGATAGTACATTTACAATAGAAGTCAATATTTTGACTTTTGATATCACATGAGATCCGTTGAAGACATATTACTTCAACTGATTCTCTAAGGTGACTCATTCACCTATTAGAGTTCTGCCTTTCGTCCATTTGCTACACATAACCGTGTGACACCATGTTGTGCCATCACAGTATTGGACCTAGATGATTGAGCTGCTCTCATCGGTTCTCATTATCATGTTGCTCTTTACTACCATTCCCATCATACTGCATCATACATCATCATGCTGCTCATTATGCTGCATCTTCTATCATCATGCAGCCCTATTCATCATCATGCTGCTCCTTATTGAGATTGCTACAAAGATGGTCTCTACATATTCTTCAAGCCTTGCAACTGCACCTGCTGTAGATTATGTAACATCATGATATGAGACCGTTCATTCTTGTCATTCTTTATTATGACTGAGATCACTATGCCGAGGTCATGAAAGTGCATTTCTGTGGGATCACTGGAATCCTTCTCATCATAATTATGACGGGATTATGATTGTAGGCCGAGACAAAGAGTGTCACTTCAAGACTCTTGTCTTCACAAGTATGCCTGAGACTGTTATGTCTCCATGACAGTGTATGGATGTCTCCATGACTGTGTATAAGGTGTCTCCATGACAGTGTATAGATGTCTCCATGACCTGCATCATATAGAGTCTCCATTGACTGCATATAACTGTCTCCATGAATGAGTCTTCATGACTGCATATAAATATCTCTATGCCCTGCGTATAAATGACTTCAAGAACTGTGTGTAAGGAGTCTCTATGCCCTAATCTACACTACCAAATCCAAGTACATCACAGGATGCTGAGAGTGTCTCAAACGATTGTTGCATCCTTCATGAGGCCATGACTACACCTAAAACCATGGTGCAGTCAATACCCTATTGCATATTTTCTTCATGCTTGACTGTGGCTCTCTTTATATGACTACGACTACCTTTTATGACTGTAGCTACCCTTTATGACTGTAGCTACCCTTTATGACTGCGGCTATCCTTTATGAATGCGTCTTCCTTCATATTATTTCGGCTGCCCTTTATGACTGTGTTTAGGGCTGTTTGGACAGCGTATAAGTACCTGCGTTTAGGGCTAAATATGGTTGTGGTTCATCACTACGTTTAGGGATTCACATGGCTGGGAGCCTCTCCCTTCATCTACGTCTTGATGTCTCCTCCATGACTGGAATTTAGGGCATCACTTGAAGACCAGCGTATAACCCTTGGTGTCTCTCTCCTTCACCAAAAACCCAAAGACGTGGAGAGGAGGAGATTACATCAAGAATGTGTGTCAAAATGACTTCAAGTCCTCTTCTATTTATACTCAAACGTAGATGATGAATAGACACGTCTATTGAGCTTCTAAGTCTACTCAAGTTGCTGGTCGACTTGAAAATTTGTTTTATAACTTAAATAAATTCATAACTTCATAAATACTTATCGGAATCGGATGATCTTTAGATCAATCCTACACCTCCCAATGAGAGGGATCCAATAAAAATATCAGCTATCATAAATAAGATGACCCACATGGAGTTTGGCCCTAGTTTCCAATTTTAACACTCCCTCTCAACTAGGGAGAACTCCATTCGTTGATCCATATATGCGACTGTACTATCTTTGCTATCAGTGCCCTGCACTACTCTGCTCGGCTCTTGCTCAACTCTGCTCTGCTTAGATCTGCTCAGCTCAGCTCTGCTCTGCTGAACCATGAAGAAGAAGAATTGATCGAGAATGTGTCATACCATTCTCCATTGACTTGAGGTCAGTCTCAGAGTGTGTACTACTAGTCCCAGACCAGTCCTCAACCGACCCGAAGTCAGTGTCATAGTATGTTCCACTCTCACTGGTCCCAGACTTGTCCTCTACTGACTCGAAGTCAGTCTCAGAGTATGTACCACTAGTCCCAGACCAATCCTTTACTGACTCGAAGTCAGTGTCATAGTGGGTACAACTCCTATCACTGGTCCCAGACCAGTATCGTTGATCCTAGATCAATGAAGGTCATCCTAGCATAGGGAGTATAGTAGATACAATGATGCATCCATCGATACTACTATGGTCCCTATCCTCATTTCCCTGCTCATTGATCATATGAGAGGTACTTCCCATGAGTCCCATACTACATAGGTAATATGCCTCGATAGGAGAAATAATCATCTTGTCCACAAGAGAGCGAATCATCTTGTCCCACAAGAGAGTGAATCATCTTGTTCACAGGAGAGTGAATCATCCTGTCCACAGGAGAGCGAATCATCCTGTCCCACAAGAGAGAGAATCATCTTTTCCATAGGAGAGCGAATCATCCTGTCCACAGGAGAGCGAATCATCGTGTCCCACAAGAGAGCGAATCATCTTGTCCCAGTGCGCACCACCAGACGAGGATGAGTCACCCTGTGGTAGTATGTTGCTCCAGAAAGAACCGCAAGCCCCCAGAGCTCCCAAAGCTCAATGTATGCAACATGCAGGACCCTTTTCCAAGGGTCTCTCAACGACTCCAAGTCATTCAGGAAAATCACAAATTTGATATTTCCCGAGGGCTTTGACAAAGTGTAGTGACCTGTACATCAATGCGATGGAGCCTCCTTGCTCATCAACTTACCATATCCTAGATAAGGCAGTATCTGATGTCTATCTGCTAGAGAAATCATCGAATATGAGATTCCTCTATAATCAAATCCCACCTCTGGTTGTCACAGAGTATCACAGTGGTATTCATCATGTGTATAATCAACTCACTTAAGAGCTTCTACAGCCATGCAACTTCACACGAGATCATACTTGTAGCTATGTATTCGATCTCGGTAGTGCTTATAGCAACTGACTTCTGCTTCCTACTCATTTATGATATCGAAGCAGAATCTAAAGAGAACCAACACTGAGAAGTGCTCTAGTGATCCTCCACACTACCTGCCCAGTCAGCATTCGAATAATCATGCAGTTTCATATTTCGAGCAGTGTATCTCAATTAATGAGAGATTGTGCCCCAAAGATATCTCAGAAGATTCTTGGAACCAATCCAGTGAGGCTCAACCAAATATTAGCTCACCATGCTAACTGTAAAACATATGTCCAGACGAAAGTTCACTAAGAACATCAACGCAAATGAGTTTATGAAACTCATAGGCATTTCCCAAATCTAGTCCGACATCACTATCATGTAACTTCTGAAAATTAACATCCTTGAGGTAGTCATAGGCTTGTAGTTCACCATTCCACATCCGGAATCCAACTCCCTCTTACTTCTACAAGTGAGAGGGTCCGCATCTGTAGAAATAGGTTGTCCTCATAAGGTGTTGGTACGAGAGGTCTATGATCCACAACCTTCAAACAATGGTTTGGATTGGCTTCATTCTTAGTGAATCTCAGCTTCATCAGACAACTATCAATCCTCTCATACTACACCCGAGGTGTTTTGCTTCAAGCCATAGAGGGCTTTCTTCCACTTGTATACATGAGATTCCCGATCATGAATCTCAAACTCCTTGAGTTGTTCCAAACCTGTGGACCTGCTGCATGAGGGGAATGGTCCCCTTATAATATTTTCCTTCGGTACATCTCAGACATGTACCTTCATGCTCCTTTTGAATTCATGCATCCCTGTCACCATCTGACTTACAGACCTCTGGTGCTGTGACAATGGACATGGTCCCGAGTGGACTTCCTACAACTTGATACAATCCTTAACTCAAAAAAATCTTTGAAAAATCTATTTTCAAACACGTACCTTTCCATTGATGAGTTCCACCCTGTAACCTTTGACTTCTATTGCTGAAATAGACACCAGGTTCTTCTTGCAATCAGGTACATAAAAGAGATTCTGTAAATAATTTGAGTTACCCTCATTCAATTGAGGGGTAACATTCCCTACACCCTTTCAGGGATAAGTGGCATTGGCTCCAAGTATAATCCCACGATTGTTTCCATCTCTACCAAATTAGAGAGTGTACCCTTCTATCCGATGAAGTGCCTTGAAGCACTACAATCAATGAGCCAGATTCCCAAAGAATATGAAGGAGAGGGACAATACAAGATAATGCTTCTTTATCTTATCAGAAACAACATTTGATTCTTCATACCTGGGGTTCCTTGCTTTCTTTGAAGAGTCGACCATTTCCTTGATGACCTGTATTACCTGTCATTCCTTTGATCATTGAAGATGTACCTGGAATGATTATTATCTTCATCAAGAGATGTGTCTCTGCCATTCAGACAATCCTTCGCATAATGGCTGAACTTATTGCAACCAAGGCATCTACCTTTCCTTCCACCCTTAGATCCGAACTTCCCAATGAAGTGATCTTTAGATGGGCCATCAGAAACTTCCGCTACGCCATTAGGATAATATGCTCTGCTTCGACTTCACCCTTGGTGAACTTAGAAGAGAGACGTGGAACCCATTGATCCTTTTGTCCTATCCCAACTGTTTTTGGTGATTGCTCTTTCACTCTTGCTTGGGAATTGTCTTCACCTCAGCTCTGATACCATGTTAATTTTCGGTATGTTCTATGCTAGAGCAATTTATTTAAATTTTCACAGTTAGCAATCACATCAACATTAAAGTAAACTGTAGATAGAACATAAATATAAATTGTAGAAGACAAGCCAAGACAAGAGGAAACAAGATGTGGCGCCATCTAGGGACAAACCCCAATGTGGGGAAACCCTTGATCAATTCTTTTTTTATGTTCTTCAAAGTTCAGCAGAGAAAGTGAGAGAGATAGTACATTTACAATAGAAGTCAATATTTTGACTTTTGATATCGCATGAGATCAGTTGAAGACATATTGCTTCAACTAATTCTCTAAGGTGACTCCTTCATCTATCAAAGTGCTGCCCTTCGTCCATTTGCTACACATAACCATGCGACACCATGTTGTACCATCAGAGTGCTAGACCTAGATGATTGAGTTGCTCTCATCTATTCTCATCATCATGCTACTCTTTACTAACATTCCCATCATACTACATCATACATCATCATGCTGCTCATTATGCTGCATCTTCTATAATCATGCAGCCCTATTCATCATCATGCTACTCCTTATTGAGATTGCTATATTCTAAATTTGCCTCCTCCTTCAAACTCATGCCAACTCCAAAGTTTGCAAGGAAAAGAAAACTTTTTACATTGATTCATTTCAAACTATGCATAGCTAACTAAAGGTTTCACTCAACTATTAAAAAAGGGCATCTCTTTCATTTGGGATGAAATTGCTCAAAAGGATTTTGATGCACTTAAACATGTATTGACTCACACACCCTTGTTGCATCTTCCTGATTATCACCGAGATTACTTTATGTATTTATTAGCATCTGACATTACCATTGGTATGATATTAGTCCAAGAGGATGAATTAAACAATGAGCATGTGATTTACTACCTAAGTAGGAATCTTACCAATTCCGAAATTAAATATGCACATGTGGAGAAACTGGCCTTGGAAACTGTGCAAGCTTTCCAAAGATTCTGTTACTATATTCTATTGCATAAAACAAAGTGGTTTTAGATTGCAACCCCATTGTTTAGATTCTTACCAGACAATTTATTTTTGGAAAATATTCCAAATGAATTTTTATCCTACAGGAATTTGACTTAGAATTTGTAAAATCCAAGTCAAATAAATCATTGGTGTTTGCTGAGCTTATTTGTGACTTTCCTATTCTGAAATAGAAATTGTGGCTAAGGATTCTCTTCCAAATGAATCACTCTTTCTTATCATCACATTAGACCCTTGGGATGAAGATATTATTGTTTATCTTCAAACTCAAACATTTCAGCCAGAGTTATCTCACACTGACCATCATCGCATTCAGTACTAATATCAACAATATACTTATTTTGGTGATACACTTTATCGTCATGGTTTTGATTCTATTTTTAGCCGATGTTTGACACATGATGAAGGAGAAAAAACATTAAATGATTGTCACTCTGGAGCATCTAGTGGTCATATGTCAGGGTTTGCCACTGTCCAAAAAAAATGGTGTTGTGGATATTTATGGTCTTCCATTTCAAATATTACATTATCGCAGTCTAAGAATGTCATAATTATTAAATTTATCATCGGAAAATGTGTCCACTTCCTGCTCCTCTTCACCCAATCATTGTTGTCGGTCCCTTTGTGAAATGGGGCATCAATTTCATTACATGTAACTCTCACTCAGCTAGGGGGCATGGGTATATTATCCTAGTTGTGGATTATTTTACAAAATGGGTCAAGGCGATGCCTACATATATTGATTATGGTGAAACCACTTCTCTTTTCATATTCAATCATGTGATTCCTACGTTTTGTGTCCCACAGGCCATCATCACGAACCATGGCAGTCATTTTCAAATTTTATGATGACCAAACTTACTGCAAAGTTGGGCTTTCATAATGATAACTCGACTCCATATTACCCATAAGCCAATGGCTAGATATATAATGTGAACAAATTTTTAACCACTATGCTTCAATGGATTATATGGATTCATAAAAAAATTAGAATTTAATGTTTTTCTTTGCATTGTGTGCATATTACACCTCAACAAAAACTGCAACCAGATTTACACTGTTTCAGTTAATTTACAGTCTAGAAGCAGTCCTATCTATTCAATGTGAAATCTCGTCATTAAAACTAGGAATCAAACTACTAATTGCTACTTATACAGAGGAAGAATGATTTGTATACTTAGCACACGTATATGGAACTCACCATGATGTTTCATTAGCTAGCGAGACTCATAAAAAATGAGTTAAGGCACAATTTGATAGAAATGTAAATCATCGCATGTATTCAAAAGGTGACTTGGTCTTGGTTTATGATCAAGAGCATGATCAGTTAGGAGATGGAAAGTTTGAACCTATGTGGCATGGTCCCTATATTCTAAAACGTGCACTTGAAAATTCTTCTTATGAGCTAGTTGACTATCATAGTATTCCTTTGGGTAAGCCCAAAAATGGGCTTTCCCTGAGAAAGTACTATGCTTGATCTACTGCATGGGTATATTATATATTATTGTATATATTTTACATGTGTGGCATCTTTACTTATTTTTACAAACTCCATCTAATTCCCATGCTTATCTTGTGTTACATTTGATTTGCATATGTTGATGCTCCCTCAAACTTACATTGCCTATAGTAATGGCACTAGTCATAGTACTTAGAATCTTTCTTCTGCAGCTTGGGCCATGTATTCATCCACCCAATGATGAGTTAGTAATTCTGAATGGAATATTCCTTGTTCGAACAACAAAAAATATTGCAAAATATAGTGTGGTTATTTAACTATTATCTTATTCCATTTCATTTGTCATTCATTGTTTAATCATTAGATTGGATTTTAAACTCATAATATTGCATTTAAATTGCATTTATTTAGTTAGAAGCTCTACAACGTTAAGAATGTTTTTATGGGTCCATCTCTTGCAAAGTGAATTCAATTACATTGAATACCAACACATTCCAAGACATTTAAACACATTAATTGAATCACGCATCAAAAGATCCTCATCGCATTGCATGCCTCAAACCGCCGATATGTGATGGTGGATCTTGCAAATCGCATTTCGCAGAAAACACATTATAACGGATGATTGCCACACACAACAGATTAGCGATATTGCGATCTGTGATATTGCGCAACAAATCGCAAAATCGCCTCATCGCAGATCTACAAGGCTCGCCGTTCGAAAAAGCTTTTTCCATAAACCGATGCCCAGTTATGCTCGTTAATGTTAATTAATGAGTTAGTTGGCAATCATTAATGAAATATGGTTTTGATCTGATCGAAGATCCATTTCACGTAAGTTGATATATTTTATATGTTTTTGACATTTAAAGCTTTCCCATCACCTTTTTCTTATTATTACTCTTGCCTCATTTGTAAACTGCAGGAGCGAAGAGCAAAGAAGTATACATAGTAGCATTTAGAATATTATGGGAAAGAAGGGTAAAGCTCCAAGTTCGGAAGATAAAGAAATAATGCCCTTATACATGGACACCACCTGTAACAAAGATGCTGGTATTACTACTTGGGAAGGCATATACAGTCTACTCGAGGAAGAAAACCCCAGAATAATGGAGGTTATAGCTATTGTTGGCTCACACGGGTCTTCTGAGGCATCGATTACAGAACTATCATGTTCGTTCTTGCACCGGATAGCGATGAGGCCCAAGATTCTTCCATACACAGACATGGTCATATGGGTACTGGATAGTGATGATATCACGAATAGAGAATTTAAAACTCAAAACTAAGAACTCATGGAGTCATTCTTTCCAAAAAATTTAAGGTTTATATCCTCTAACAAAAAGCATGCAAGAGGCAAAAATCGCACCAGGGAAGCCCGGATCAAGAAACGGAGGCAGTTCACCTAGCGCTAATCACGCATCGCCAGGCAAAACAACTTGAGAAGGAAAGCCTCTAATCGCTCAGTTGCCTGTAAGCCCGGAAAATTGTAGGAAAAAGTGCTAAAGGCGAAAGGCAAAACCTGAACTCTAAAACCAGTGGTATTTATCAGGAATATCCTCAAGTGGTATGTAGATATCTACCAAATGTATAGCATCTACAGACAAGCTGGAGACAGAAGGCTCAAGAAAAATCAAAGTCCATCAAAAGGTTAACTAAGTTGAATTTGGATTCTTATTGGACGTACTCGGTAAAACCACACAGCCAATGCATGACTCTCAAATGTATCATTAATTCTGCCGAGAAGATGGTGCCGACGCTTGCCGATTCTGTTTTCGCAGGACAGCTAAAGTCGAAAGTCGGCCAACCAACTCTCCTCAAGCAAATGCTGAACGCTTGCGACTACAAGGAATAGATACATGGATAGTTAGTTGTCAGTTTTAGTTTTAGATTCAGTTTTAGTTTTAATTTTGCTTTATTTTTTCCTAAAATGAGGACGGTCATTTAAACCGCATCCTACATTTTTGTAATAAATTATTTTTAGATCTAGCTAGTAGTATTTAAACCCTTCTCATGAATTTAGAGAAGGGTCCTGAAATTTGTCAAAAACTTGTCCTCAGAACATGCACTTTTGCACCCTCTGAGGAGGTTTTGATGAATGAATGGAACAGGATTTATTGATATCTGTGTTTAATATCTACTACTAATGTTGCACTTTTGTACTCTTAGTAGATGTTGGATTAAGAAGAGATAAATCATTATTGCTAAAGCTCATGAGTAGAACTAGTTATAAATGGTACTTTTCTCTCTTAACTATCTCTGCTTATGTGTTAAGGTAATATTCATGTTCAGTTATTTATATATGAATGCGTGAATGCTTGAGTTATCATTTGGCACTTTTGTATGGTGATAGCTATTTATTTATGTTTAATATATGAGTAACTTATTATGCGATATGTTTTTTACAATTGTTTCGTCTAAATTTTTATACGAAATGGTTTATCTTTATTGAATTCTTTTCTCATAGCAGTTGAATGATCTTTATTACCAATTGTTATTTGAAATTATTTTAGATTGCATAACTGAAAGATTAAATCCTGGGTTAGTTTTAGAATTAGATATTTCTGTTCATTAGAATACAATTACATTATATTTAGAATAAAATCATTTTACTTAAAAATCATTAGAAAGGAAATATCAATTCTCAACACACACACACATAGATTGGAAAACTGGTCCCATATCCCCATTCAGACCCACTATACCAAACAGAAAAGGAGCTACTAACCAAGGTCTGGACCAGGTGGGTATCCCCCTTGTTGTAGACCCTATTTTCGGGGCTTCAATAGGGCCATACTTTTGTACTCAATGTAATGTAACTTTGAAGTCCAAGAGACCCGCATACAAAGTTGAAGAGTCATGTTAGTTGAAAAGTCATGTAAGTCAAGGAGATATGAGGGAAGTCAAATTAACAAGGGTCAAGTTCACCCTTGGCTATATTATCCCTCATTTGTACATGCAAAGGACTTTTCACCTTGGCTCCTCCCACATAGCTTTGAGAGTCTATAGTATTTTCTTTGAGGAGTGAGCAGCGGCTCCAATGCCCCACTATCGGGGTTAGTGATGTATGGTGTACAGATGTGTCTTGGAACTTTCACTTAATTCAGAAGCTTGTTAACATGATAGTACATTTTCACACATGTATTGTATTTGTTTTTAAAACTATTATTTGGACGCTTGTAATGCATGTTGCTTTATCGTGTACTAAGATAGTTGAACTATTTCAGTTGTTTTAGTGCATATGTTGTTGGAAATGTGTTGTATCAATTGTTAACATTGTCTCGCCCGTGTCGACTACTTCGTTGGGCACTCGACAGATTCATCCTTGTAAAAATGTTATAACTATCGTCACACTCGTGTGGACTATTCCGTTGGGTGTTGTATGTGCTATTTGTTCACTTTGTGTTTGTGACTGCCACATCTATGTGGACTACTCCGCTAGAAGTTGCACATGTCCTGTTGTTTTGTGTGTCTCTAACTGAGTTTGGACTATTCCTTTTCAACTTGAGACTCACTCTCACCTTATCCTTTTGCAGTGAAATAACTTAGACACAAGTTACACTAAGCACTCACTAGGCACACAAACCTCTTTATTTGAAGACTAAGTATACCACTCTCATGTGCTGACAAGAAAGAGCTAAGGCATATCTTTAAGATAATGGAAATCAGGCCATCATACAGAATGGGACTCCTACACCAAACTGTGTGATGTCTAGTTGGGACTTCATACCGGGGAGATCCCCTGAATGTAGACGAGTCCAGCACCATCAACACCATTGAACCAATCCACCATTGTTTTGGAATCACTAATTAGTTTTAAAATCTGGGCATGCTTCCATAATTATAACCATAAATCATACCATATAGAAACTCACAATAAAGTTTTTACCATTTCTAATACCCAACTTATATTTAGAATCACATTCTGAGGAAATAGAATGGAAATACTAGCCCCACAATTTTCCCTTGGATAGGCACCATCAAGAAACTCCATACATTTCTTTCAGATAACACCAACTCCCTTATATTTCTTATCTTTTTAAATTTCAAGGGATTGGCCTATTCCATAGAAGAAACTCTAAAATTATTGTTGAGAATGCAACAATATGATGGAGCTTAGTGGAAAGAAGTCGCCTTCACTAAGTGGGCCCGCAGGCTATTTTTGGTGCAAAGTCTATTTTTAGACTATGTCTATTTTTAGACATATGGATCATGGTCTATGAGTTGCAGGATGCTATTTGTGGATGATTGGTCATGTTGGTAAAAATAGATGGATTTCTATTTTTAGACATATGGGCAGTTTCTATTTTTAGACTGTCAGGTTAAAAATAGAACAATCAAATATTATTGTCTCATAATAATATTTGGACTATAAACATTATCTTATCCTCTTGGAGCACTTCAGTTTGAGCTACAAATGTGGCACATGCAGCTGTCAGAAGGAAATACGCTTTTCTTGTGGGTCAGTTGAGCTATTGCATGCAGGACTTCAGTTAGAACTCATGTGGTTGAGTTTCGGTGGAGTTGATTGTGGAGTTGATGGAGTTGTGTTCAGTTTGACTTGGTTAAACTAGTTGTATTTAGTCTAACTGCAAATAGACTAGTGATGAGTGATGTGAATTAATTTTTAAATTAATTCACTAATTATTAACTCATAAAGCAACTAAAGAATACATCAATTAACTCAGTGCATGTACAGTTCAGTGGAGACAGGTGTTAGAGGTTGAGATTGCTATCAGTTGTGACTATAGTTGTGCATGAGATTTGAACATGCATGGATGGAGATTGCCCATGAGGCTTGTGTAGTATAACCAAGGGAATTTGATTTCACAGGGTGATTGATTCTCTTGCAGGATTGCGCAGTGGAGGCAGGTAAACAGTGGAGGAGATTTGAGGCATCAAATCTGAGCTAGTTTGTGTGTAACAGGTGGAGATAGTACTGAGTGCTTGTGAGGAGTATTGTACTATGTATTGTTACATGTTCTCTATCATTATAATATACAGATAGTGTGGGGTTTTTAGCTGTATGCTTTCCCTGGGTTACATACTGTGTTAATGTGTGCATGCGATTGATGTTTCATTGTTTTTAATGCTGCTAAATTGATGATCAACGTAGAGGAGATTATGTGTTGTGCATGTATTCCGCAATAGTGTATAATCGGGATAATCTCTGTGAATAAGTGTCATATTATTCAAAATTTCTACATGGTATCGGAGTTGTTGATCATCAGATCTATTATTCAGAAAGTGTTTACATTTTATTTCTTCAGGCAAAGTCTATAATCGGGCCAGGTAGCCTTTGGATTCATCCTTCCTTTGGAAGGTGAGATATCCAGTAAAAGCCCATACAGTCAATCTCTATACAAGAAATACTTTGTTCTCACGAATTTTAGATCAGAGGCGGTTGAGTTTTTGAGCTGGTGGAATTCGAATTTGCAGCAGTGTTTTCTTGGTGTCAATGTTGCAATGTCTTTCAACGGATTGCGATTGGAGTATGCTCTTGAGGGCGGCTCAAACTATATTGCATGGAAGGATAGGATGGAGGCAGTGTTAGATGATAATGGGCTGAAGGAGTTCATAGAGGCTGAGGTCCCAAAGCCTACTGATACTGTGCAGGTTGATGCTTGGCAAAAGAAGAGAGCAAAGTGTCGAAGGATTTTGTTGGAGGGCGTGAAGGATCACATTGTGTCTAGCCTGCATGGAAAGGCTTCTCCAAACTTGATGTGGAAAGCGTTAACATATCTATTCCAAAGCAAGAGAAATCAGAGGAAGCTGGCGCTCAAGGATAAACTCAGAAACATTAAATGCGAGAAGGGAGACAGTATGCCCAAGTATCTCACGAAGTTCGCTTAGTGTCGGGATGAGCTGGGAAGTGTGGGGGTGACTGTCGATGATGAGGACTTGGTGAGCTTGGCTCTCCTTGGTCTTCCGAAGACTTGGCATTCCTATCAGGACTCTGTTAATGGTCGGGAGAAATTGCCAGGATGGGAGAGACTTTGGTCAGATCTTGTGCAGGAGGAGATCAGGCAGAATACCAGGGACAGATCTTCATCAAAGGGAACTGATGAAGAAAATTGCACTTTGGCTGCCAAAGAAAAGAAGGGGAAGAACAAGAAAGCTTCTCATTCCCGTGAGAAAGGCATGAAGCAGGACATGTACAAGGTGAAGTGCTTTCACTGTCACCAGCATGGACACTATGCCACAAATTGTTCGCAAAAGAAGAAAAATAAGCAAGCTGCTGGATTTGCAGTGTGAGAGGCCTTAGCCTCGCAATTTGAGCTTGATTTTTCATTGATCGCATGCTTGGTATCAAGTGTGATGGGATCGGTATGGTTCTTGGACAGTGGTGCATCTTTTCACATGACAGGAGATCGAGATTTGTTTTATAATCTAGAGGAGAAAGATCTTGCAGTGCACATCGAGATGGGCGATGATGGTAGATACAGTGCGACCGGTATCGATACCATTTCCTTTGGGAGGGAGTCTGGTAAACCCTTCGTATTGAAGGAAGTGATGCATGTTCCAGGATTGAAGAAGAATCTTATCTCTGTGGCTATGTTAGAAGACAAGGGATATGATGTTGTTTTCAGCGAGGGAAAGGCTGTCCTGCGCAGTAAGACAACTGGAGAAACTCGGAAGATAGGGGTTTGAGTGAGGAACCTTTATCAGTTACATGTAGATGGTTGTGCAGTAATGGCATGAAAGGCAGAAGGATTGGTGAACTGGGATGATGGCGAGCTGTGGCACAGGAGATTGGGTCACCTTCACCATGGAGCCTTGAAGATACTGCAGCAGATCACTACTGGGCTTCCTAAAGGCACTCTTGCACAGTCAGATTAGTGCAAGGGGTGTACTTTGGGAAAGTTTGTGAAAGCCACCTTTCATGAGAAGGATAGTCGCGCCACGACGATCCTTGAGAGAATTCACACAGACGTGTGTGGACCTTTCTCAATAGCTTCGACAACAAAACACAGGTATTATGTGATTTTTGTTGATGATTTCTCTCGAAAGTGCTGGATCTTCTTCATGCAGAAGAAGAGCGAGACATACTCAAAGTTATGTGAGTTCAAAGCACTGGTCGAGAAGGAGTCGGGGAAGAAGGTGAAGGCTCTTAGGAGCGACAATGGTGGTGAATACATCTCTAGCGAGTTCAAGGATTTCCGCAGCGCAGAAGGGATTCGAAGAGAGCTCATAGCTCCCCATAACCCACAACAGAACGGGGTTGTTGAGCGGAAGAACAGAACGATCGTGGGTGCTGAATGGGCTATGTTGCATGATCAGAGCCTACCCCTTCACTTGTGGGCGGAAGCATGCAATACGGCAGTATATGTGCAGAACTGTTGTCCTCACAGGATACTTGGCATGAGTACACCCGAGGAGGCTTATTCTGGTAAGAGGCCTAATATTTCTCATTTGAGGATTTTTGGTGCTAACGTTTACATGCATGTGACGACGGATGCCAGGAAGAAGCTGGAGCCGACCGCAGAGGTTGGGATATTTGTGGGGTACACTGATATGCCCCACAACTATCGTGTGTATTTGCCAGACAGTGGCAAGACTGTTGTGCGACGGGATATAAAATTTCAGGAGGAGAAAGCCATGAAGTGTTCGCTTGAGAGGGAGCCACACTTGCATGTAGATGAGGAGCTATTAGTTCCTAAGGATGAGCTTCAAGACATGGATCAGCCACAGGACGAAGTTCATGGAGTGGAAGATACCACTCATGCAGCGCCAATCATCAGAGGGCGAAAGCGCTTGACAAAAGCTGAGCGACTGGCTCAAGATGCAAAGAAAGTTGTAGGACCACCTACAGCCCAACGCAGGCAGAGACAGTCACCTGATCGGTACACAGGATACATGGCTCTTGTGAGAAAATGTGTTGTGACTGAGCCATCCTCTTTCGAGGAAGTTGTGGAGGATCCTGCATAGGTAGATGCCATGGTGGAAGAGTATGATTCGATTGTCAGAAACAGTGCGTGGGAGATTGTCCCAAGAACGGAAGGGAAATCAGTGGTGGGTTCGAGATAGATCTACAAAGTTAAGCAGGCAGCTGACAGGAGTGTGGAGAAGTACAAGGCAAGATTTGTTTCCCGAGGCTTTTCACAGATAGAGGGGATCTATTATGAGGAGACCTTTGCACCTGTCGCAAGGTATTCTTCCATACGGACGATTCTTGCTCTCTCAGCGTAGATGGGGTGGCACATTCATCAGATGGATGTGAAGACTGCGTTCCTCAACGGAGTCATTGAGGAGGAGGTGTACATAGAACAACCTGAAGGTTTTGAGATCCTCAGCAACGATTCACATGTGTGCAGGCTCAAGAGAGCGCTGTATGGGTTGAAACAAGCACCACGTGCTTGGTACACACGGATAGACAGTTATTTCACAAGACTTGGATTCTCCAAGAGTGAGGCGGATCCTAACCTATGCCAGATTGTGGTGGAGGGTAAGTTGCTTATCATTGTACTTTATGTAGATGATTTGACTCTAACGGGTGATGAGCTGTTGATACTTTCATGCAAGGATGATCTTGCTAAGGAGTTTGAGATGAAGGACTTGGGCCTCCTTCATTATTTCCTGGGATTGGAAATTTGGTAGCGCAGTGATGGACTATTTGTTTCTCAAGGTAAGTATGCTCGGGAGATACTGGAGAAGTTCAACATGCATGGCTACAAGCCTGTTGATACTCCTCTTCCTGGAGGTTGGAGGAAGGAGGATGCTACTTTGGCGAAAGTAGTGGATGCCACTGTTTATCGACAGTTGGTGGGGTCGCTTATTTATCTAGTCAATAGACGACCTGATATATGCTATGATGTTAACCAACTTTCACAAGTTATGGTTAAGCCAACCAAGCTCTTCTGGAAGGCAGGCAAGCATGTATTGAGTTATCTTAGAGGCACATCGGGATATGGATTGTGGTACAGACAGGAGGATGACATGAAGCTATGTGGCTTCATGGATGCAGATTGGGCAAGGAGCCCAACGGACAAAAAGAGCACATCTGGAGGGTCTTCAGTATTGGGTAGACAACAGTTTCTTGGTACAGCAGGAAGCAGAGATCCATGGCACTTAGTTCAGCAGAGGCCGAGTATATGGCAGCAAGTTTGGCTGCATGCGAGGCTATATGGATGAGGAAGTTTTTGGTCGGGTTGTTCGGTTCTTACTTGGAGCCTTCTGTGATTTACTGTGATAACCAAAGTTGCATTAAACTCTCGGCTAATCCAATATTTCATGATAAATCTAAGCACATTGACATCAAGTACCATCATATCAGAGATTGTGTGCGGCGGAGAATCATGTTGCTTTCATACATTCCAACGGAGGATCAGGATGCTGATATCTTGATGAAGGCGCTCACCAGGAGCAAATTCGAATACCATCGAGGCAGGATAGGGGTTGCTGATAATCCATATCTTATTGAGAGGGAGTGTTGAGAATGCAATAAGATGATGGAGCTTAGTGGGAAGAAGTCGCCTTCACTAAGTGGGCCCGTAGGGTATTTTTGGCGCAAAGTCTATTTTTAGACTATGTCTATTTTTAGACATATGGATCATGGTCTATGAGTTGCAAGATGCTATTTGTGGATGATTGGTCATGTTGGTAAAAATAGATGGACTTCTATTTTTAGACATATGGGAAATTTCTATTTTTAGACTGTCAGGCTAAAAATAGAACAGTCGAATATTATTGTCTCATAATAATATTTGGACTATAAGCATTATCTTATCCTCTTGGAGCACTTCAGTTTGAGCTACAGATGTGGCACATGCAGCTGTCAGAAGGAAATACGCTTTTCTTGTGGGTCAGTTGAGCTATTGCATGCAGGACTTCAGTTAGAACTCATGTGGTTGAGTTTCGGTGGAGTTGATTGTGGAGTTGATGGAGTTGTGTTCAGTTTGACTTGGTTAAACTAGTTGTATTTAGTCTAACTGCAAATAGACTAGTGATGAGTGATGTGAATTAATTGTTAAATTAATTCACTAATTATTAACTCATAAAGCAGCTAAAGAATACATCAGTTAACTCAGTGCATGTACAGTTCAGTGGAGACAGGTGTTAGAGGTTGAGATTGCTGTCAGTTGTGACTATAGTTGTGCATGAGATTTGGACATGCATGGATGGAGATTTCCCATGAGGCTTGTGTAGTATAACCAAGGGAATTCGATTTCAAAGGGTGATTGATTCTCTTGTAGGATTGCGCAGTGGAGGCAGGAAAACAGTGGAGGAGATTTGAGGCATTAGATCTAAGCTAGTTTGTGTGTAACAGGTGGAGATAGTACTGAGTACTTGTGAGGAGTATTGTACTATGTATTGTTACATGTTCTCTATCATTATAATATATAGATAGTGTGGGGTTTTCAGCTGTATGCTTTCCCTAGGTTACATACTGTGTTAATGTGTGCATGCGATTGATGTTTCATTGTTTTTAATGTTGCTAAATTGATGATCAACGTAGAGGAAATTATGTATTGTGCATGTATTCCACAATAGTGTATAATCGGGATAATCTCTGTGAATAAATGTCATATTATTCAAAATTTCTACAATTATGTGCAACTAAATTGAATTAAGTCAATTTATTATTTGTTTTCTTTTTACTTTTTATTATTTTTTAAATTGAGTTGGCATTTAAATGTCTACTCATTTATAGAAACTACAACGTATCCCTCCTATTGGATTGCAAAGCACCTCTACCCAATAAAAATTGAAAAATGAAAAGATAGAGATCCATAAATGTGTCCAAGTTTCCATCACAAGTAGGTATGATATAACATAAATTGAAAATTAAATGCATGTAATACTAGTAAATATTGATAGGCATCAATACATCAACCCATGATAACCATCAAAACACATATATTGAGATTAATTTTTTTATAAAAAATAACTAAATTATAGCTTTATATTATTATTATTATTATTATTATTAAAAGATTTAAACATATTTAAAAAAAATGTAAGAAGATTCTTAATTATGAAGATTCACTGACTTTACCATTGATATACTTAACATATAAATAAGCTGTGTTACAAGATCATGTGCCAATATCATAGTTTATCAATACCTCATACATAAAAAACCATAACTCATTTCATATGACACTTGTTTAGATGACCTTTTTTTTAAATGAATTGGTTTAATTGGAAGGGAAAGAAAGGAATAACTATTTTTTAAGATTAGTCTCAACCTTTGATATGTGACTATTATTGAGAATGTTTTAAAATAGAGGTTAAATATCTATCATCCACTTAATAATGATTAATAATAAAATTAAAATTAAAGGAATCGTATTCCAAAATATACATGTTTATCCAAAAAAAAAAACATTAATAAAACAAAAACAAAAACAACTTAAATACTTTAAATAATGTGTTCAATGTGCCATTTAAACTCAAATGTTAAAGTTAAAGGGAAAATCTAGTTATGTTGGTAGACATGTTTATTTTAAAGTAGAACTTCCATAATTTTGATTTAATTATCAATATTATTAAGTGGATGGTAATATTTAATCTCCATATCATATTCTAGAATACTCTTAGTAGTATACACAAATCAAAGGGTGATATTTATTTCCAAATTAGTTACCCTCTTTTATCCTTTTAATTAAATTTGTTAATTAAAAAATGTCATGTAGCATTCATAAGCTATGATATTGGCCAATGATATTGTTTGAAATCATATTTACATATTAAGAATCTCCATGATAAAGTGGAAGTGAATTTACATGGTTAAGAATCTTGTTACATTTAACACACAAATATATCTATATATATATATATATATATATATATATATATAGATATATATATATATATCTATATATATATATATAGATATATATGTGTATCTATATATATATATATAGATATATATGTGTATCTATATATATATATATGTATATATATATCTATATATATATATATATATATCTATATATATATATATATATATATATATATATATACAAGATGGCTATACGAAACCATATGCTCAAAGACTTTCTCGCTGGACTCAAGACCAAAGAAAATAGATAAAGGAAAATCTTAAAAAGGATTCAAAGGCTCTCTTCCTAATTCTATTGTTGGGAGCGGGTCCCGTGGGGTCAGTTTTGGGGCTAAAAGCCCAACTTTTGTGTAAAGTCTCCACATTTTGTGGTCGCAGAGTGCAAATATGTAAAGAGTTACTAAGGGTTTTCCGCCCTTCTTTTGTATGTCATGTCAGCTCTAGAGATCTACCCATGGTCCGCGAACCATGGATTTGTATAAAAAGGAGGTCTTAGAGGAGTCTAAGAGAGTTCAGTTCATAGTTGATACTGATGTTGATGAATGTAATGGGTGTGTGAGAGCTAAGAGTGAAGAGTCTTAGCGTAGGAAGAGGCTCTGTAGTTGAGTGTGCATAGGCCTAGGGTAGAAGTCTGCAGTTGAGTGCGCGGACCCCTACAGTTGAGTGCACAGACCCCCGTAGTTGTGTGCACAAGGTAGTGAGAGTCTGTACTAGATATTTGAATGAATAATAAGGAGGAGTTTTCCTAAATTACCTGTGTATTTTACTTCTGTTCATTACATGTGATTATGTTATGTTGAGCATTGGGTTTATGTTTTAATGCTACTCTGATGCGTGAATCTATATTTTTATCTGTTTTATATGACCGCAACTAGAGATATATGTTTATGCTAAGATAAACATAATTGCATGTTAAAGTAACCAATACTTAAGCAAATCTAGGTAGATATAGAAGTAAGAGTAATTACAGGGGCGCATAAGTGCCTGATCTATCTATTTAGGGCCCGCGAAGGATGACTAGAGACTTTTGCAGAGGCTTTGATGATGAATAAGAGAAGTACTTTGATAAGCCTTAAAGGTATTATCGATCTGCATGGAGGAAGTTTAGGGAAAATAACCGGCATCACAACCATCTCAGAGTGTAGAAACTTCGATCCTGCATCCCCTCCATACTGATTCAAGTGAGACTTCAGTCCACGCTCCACGGATTGATGCCTAAAGGGCCAGTAGTGTAGGGATTTGCTTGGCTACTTAACGTTGAACCTGGGTCAGGGCCCATCAAGCCAACAAATGGTTCTGTTGATAGGACTAGGATCTACATAACACGATGTGTGATGTCGCATCATTGGAATCCAACTAAGAAGGAGATTGAAGACTAGTTCAATAGAAAGATCCACAAATTCATGACACAAGAAAACAGGAATCTACGATTGACGAAAGAAAAGTGGTTGGACAGATATATGTACACAAAGATACACGAAATCTTCTTATGTTTCATCCTGGTTGAATTATACGAGTGGATCACGAAGTTGGTTGAATTATACTTCAGTTAGTTACAACGAAGCAGAGCGTTGCTTCTTCAAGGGGCAATGAGGTAAGTATTTGAAATCATTAAATACTTGGATTAAGATGCTCTTGTGTGAAAAACAGATTATGCAGTTACCTTGATGTTTTGGGCTACTTAAAGTGGAAGGACTTTCAGGGATGGAGGAAGAAAAGGCCCTGAATATAGCCCACTAATTGAGCCTCCTTAGAGTGACGATGAAGGAGCAGCACAAGCTTCTCCACTGAGTGCTATTCAGTTGATTTATAGGGATTCCTGCAAATACCTACACCACCTCCATCCTCACCTCCACCTCTTACCCCCTCACCCACACCGCTGCCACCTCCACCACTATTCAACATGGAAAACTCCGTAAAGCTACCTGTGTTTAACAGTGTAGGAAATGAAGATCCAGACCAGTTTTGCTTCGTCACGAAAGTTTTATGGGAATATTAGGGTATCGCGGATGATGAAGAAAGTAATGTTGGTTAGTGACTTCTACCTGACCGCGCACTAACTTGGTACATTAAGTACTGCACTGATAATCCGACGTCTGTGTTGGCCGATATCCAGACTGCGCTGAATAAGGAATTTAGTATACCTAAGTCTGAGGTGCAATCAATTGTGGGATTCAAGGAGATCATAATGAAGCCTAGAGAGACAACTTGGAGTTTGGATCAAAGATTGAATTGTACGATCCATGAAGCCAACATGAATCTGACTGATAGGTAGCATTGCGAATGGTTTGTGGCCTCGCTTCTGCCTCACTTGAGGGTTTCGTTATCACAACAGAAGATCGGGACCAAGGCGGAAGCTCTGGAAATTACGATGATATTGCACGAGACACCAATGCAAGATGCTAATCTAGGGGTTCAGCAGATTCATGCACAGTTACAAAATCTTTGCCTTGAAATGCAAAGTCTAAAGAAAGACAAAACAACTCGGTGAGAGGTGGGCGAAGAAGTGTGGTGCCTAAAGTGCAAAAGCGAGGGGCATGACAAACATCACTATCCTATTTTTGCAAATTATGTTGCATCAAGGGGACCAATGCCACTGAGGCTGGAATATATAGCAGGGCCAAGTATAAGGCCTGCGCAATGGTGTGCTATCTGTTAGGTAGCTAGGAAACATGCAACAAACAATTGCCATTTGCTACAGAAATTCGTACAGACGCCACAACAACTCTTTTGCAACTTTTGTCAATCTATGGGTCATGATGAGAACAATTTCCAAAGTTACGAATTAATGATGGACAGGACACCTACATACAGGGTGTAGGAAGAAACGTGGCCCCCGAACCAAGGCATTGGAGGAGCATGAGGCGAGTATCAGGGGCACGGTGGAGGCTGAGGTGGAGGAGGACTTGGTAGAGATCGAGGGCAAATTATTTGTTACAATTGTGGAAGACTAGGACACTACGCATGAGACTGCCTAAATCTAACGTGGCTGTCATGCCACTATTGTACTCAATTTGACCATGCGACGAAGGATTGCCCTATATTGTTAGCCAAAATACTTGAGAAGGGGGCGCAGCCTTAGCAATCGACTCAGAACCTACAAATGATGAGGGTTGAGCCTCACAAGGAAGACCCCAAGGTAAATATTGTGCTACGAAGTGGAGTGACGATTGGTGAGGATAAGAGCAAGCAGCTTGAAGAAGGCGATTGGGTCCGCAAAGCAGTAGAAAAGGAGACTAGGTTTGATCTAGAATGCGTAAAAGAAACATTTATGGAAGCGAAGAAAAGTTTCGCTAAGGCCTCTACCTCAAGAATTTAAGAGAAGCCAACTGAAGAAATGGACCCATCCATGATTACCACGTTCTTAGAGACCTGCATGAAATTGCTCTGTGATAGTAAGGCTGTTAAGGGATTGCAGGAGCTTATCAATAGGTGCGGTGGTAGGGAAACTGCTACTAATGGACTGCGTGTAGTTAGGAAGCTTGGTAAGCATAAGGCACGAACTGGACGTGAGATGAGACTCACTGCGTAGATAGGAGAATACGAAATGGACTAAGTTATCCTGGACCTAGGGTCTGACGCAAATGTTTTGCCGAAATAGACATGGGAAAGAATGGGGATACCTGCAATACAATGGTCTCCAGTTTAGTTAAGGATGGCGAATCAACAGAAAATCATCCTAATGGGGAGGTTGCAAGGGGTAATAGTTGATATCGAAGGCATGAACGCACTAGCAGATTTTGAAGTGATAGAGATTGTGGATGACAACAGTCCCTACCCTGCACTCATTGGGATCGATTGGGCCACTTACATGAATGGGGTAATCAATATGAAGAAGAAAAAGGTGACATTTGAGAAGAAATCGCTCTGCGTAGTGGTGCCACTGGACCTTGCAGAAGGACTGTGCTATACTAAACTGATCCGTGATTATGAAAGTGATGATGAATTAGACCAGATTTACAAGATAACGACGTGAGATCAAGATTTGGTTAATCCAATAGCAGATAGATGTATTGCATGGGACCACGAGAGCTCCTGCACATCAAATTTAGATGAAGAACTAGAGCAATGGTAGAATCGATTGCATGAAGTATCTATGTTGCGCTGTAATATGATGACCAAGTCATTGCACTATGTATCATCAAAGGTAAGAAATTTGCCTTACTATTATGGGCTAATTGATGTTGATCACTTTTTGGATGCATTTGAAAAGGAAGTACCAAAGAAGCATCACTTCCAGGCATTAGATTAGGTGTTGAACGCTATGCCCACAAGATGGTGGGGTACGCACAAAGATAGTTTTTATGATTGGCGCAAATATAAGAGGATGATGAGGGTATGCTTTGGTCATCCGAAGGTGTGATTAACAGAAAAATATGATGGGAGAAATGATCTACACAACCATTTGGTCAAATGGACTCAAGTGTACAGAGCAAAGCCTCAACTAGAATGGGTCTATCTATTTTGTCATACCTTGGATGTTATACCAATGAATTGGTACTTGGAGAAGGAACTCTGCCATGGTACCAAAGAATGGGATATTCTGCGCCAGGTATTTTTTATGACGTTCAGTTTTGAGGATGGATTTTAATCTATTGATGAAGCGTTGCAGGAGGTTAAGACAACAATTTTCAGGATACCATAGGACCCTCTAGATTTGATTCAACCTAATTAGACCACCTAGCTAAGCCATGCGTTGGAGTGCTACAATGTCATAGCAGAAGAAGAAGACAAAGACCTGAGGAAGATTAATATTCTAGAGACTAAAGGACACTGCGAAGTTGAAGGACCACAACTAGAGAACCCAGACATAACTATGCTACTCAAAACCGGGCAGGTGAACATTGGCATGGAGGCAGACCGAAGTTTTCAAATATTGGGGACTACTGGGATGATGTGACAATAGATAAGGTCGTCGAACTACTCCACAAATATTAGGCATTATTTCCCACAAAGTTTTCAGATCTAAAAGGGATGATAGGGGACCTGGGTGTCATGAAGATCACCCTAAAATTGGACATGAAACCTGTGAAGCAAAGACCTTACCACCTCAATCTGAAGTATAAAGAAAGGGTCCACTTAGAGTTAGACAAGATGCTCACGGCAGGTATTATTGAACCGATGGAAGAATCTAATTGGGTAAGCCCAATAGTGGTTCAGGAAAAGAAGCAGAAGGAAGAAATAAGGATATGTGTAGATCTTAGGAAGTTGAATGATGCCTGCATGCATGATCCCTTCCCAACCCCGTTCACCGATGAGGTCTTGGATAATTTTGGTGGCCAGGAAGCATATTCGTTCACTGATGGGTTCTCTGGGTACCATCAGATCAAGATCGTGCTGGAGGATAGAAGTAAGACGACCTTTGTGACTGAATGGGGATGCTTCCAGTATACGATGATGCCTTTTGGGATGAAGAACGTGCTAAAGATCTTTTTGCGCATAGTCATTTTGGCGTTCAAGGATTTCATTCATAAATTTTTGGAAGTATACTTTGACGATTGGACAATGTTCGGACTGGTGAAGCGCCATGTGGCAAGTCTGCACTTGATGCTAGATACATGCCGGAGGTACCAGATTATGCTCAATCTGAAGAAATGTTTGTTTTGTGTCCCTTTTGGGATCTTGTTGGGCCATGTGGTATGCAGACAGGGTTTGAAGGTAGACCCAGCAAAGATCATTGTCATAATCAATTTGGAGGTGCCAAGGAGTGTGAAACAGTTGCGTGCAACGTTGGGGCCAATGGGATACTATAGGAAATTCATCAAGAGCTATGCCCAGATCACCATGCTGATGGAAAAATTGTTAAAGAAGGATGTTACATTCTATTGGAATGAAGAATGCTAGAAGAGCTTGGATGTGCTGAAGGAGAAAATGGTCATCGCGCTGATCCTAGTCTTCCCGGATTATAAGAAGGAATTTCATGTGCATATGGACACGTCATGTATTGTGCTGGGAGAAATACTGACATAGGTCGGTGAAGGGGACTTGGATCACCCTATAGTGTTCGCAAGTAGGAAGCTGTCCAAAGCTGAGAAAAATTATTCCACAACAGAGCACGAAGGACTAGCTATGGTGTACGTGCTCTAGAAGTTTAGGAATTATTTGTTGGGTGGAAATTTTAAGATGTATACAGACCATTTGGCATTGAAATACCTGGTCAACAAGCCTGTGCTGCGGGGGGGGATATGCAGTTGCCTATTTTTGTTCCAAGAGTATGATTTTGAAGTTATTGTGAAACCAATACACTTGAATGTTGGATCAGATCATCTGTCATGTATTGAAATAGGAGAGGAATCTACGAATTTGGAGGAAGGACTATCCAACGTGCAACTCTTTACAGTACGTGTCACAGACAGCCACTTTGAAGATATTATACACTTCATGATGACAAGTATGGCTCTGAAAGGATATACTAGCCAACAAAAGAAGGAACTGGTGGTGCGCACAGTAGACTTTTCTGTCATTGCAGGGCACTTGTACAAAATGGGATCAGATGAAATATTGCAATGTTATGTTCCAAAGTTTGAACGAAAAAACATCCTCGATGAGGCTCATGGCGGAGTCGTGGGAGGTCATTATGCAGCAAAAGCAACAATGTAGAATATTCTACGCATTGGGTTGTGGTGGTCGACCTTGCATAAGGATTCAAAACCGTATTGTAGGGCATGTGACACATGCCAAAGGATGGGCAGACCCTCGCAAAGGGATGAGATGTCATTGAATCCACAGATATCACTACAGCCCTTCAAGAAGTGGGTAATTGACTTTGTAGGACGAATTCAACCTCCAGGGAAGAAGACGGGTGTGCGGTACATCATCACCGTGACTGAGTACTTAACCAGATAGGTGAAGGCGTAGCCTGTGAAGGACTATACAAGTGTGACAACAACTAAATTCATCTTTGAGTACATACTAACAAGGTTTGGTTATCCAAAAATTATAATGAGTGATCGCGGTACACACTTTCTCAATGAGACGATTAGCACGATAACAGAAGAGTCTTAGGTTTACCATCAAAAGAGAACACCCTATCACCTACATGCTAATGGAATGTAGAAGCTTTTAATAAGATACTGGAGAACACACTAAGAAAGGTCTGCAATGATCAAAGGAATGACTAAGATGTGCGCGTACCCATGGTACTATGGACTTATAGAACGACTTGCAAGAAGTTTACTGGACAAAAGTCATTCAGAGGGGTTTATGGCGTGGAAGCTGTGATGTCCATGGAGTACATTATACCTATTCTGCACATAGCATCATTCACAGGAATGGTGGATTGCGAAGCCTTGGAGGAGAGGCTCGCGCAGCTAACAAATCTTGAGGAGGATAGATTTCTAGCTGGATTCCATCAACATGTTCAAAAGGAGAGTGAAAATTCATGGCACAATCAGCACATAAACTGTGCACCTTAAAGGTAAATGATTTAGTTCTATAATATGACAGCAAGTTTGATAAATTTCCAGGAAAATTTCAAATGCATTGGTTGGAGCCCTATGTCGTCAAGGAGATTACTGATGGTGGAGCAGTTCAGTTGGTAAAGTTGAATGGAGAACCATTCGCAGGGCGGGTGAATGGGAGCTGATTGAAGACATACACCGGCGATCCGACTAGATGACTACACGGTGGAAGCACAGTCTTAGCGCTCCAGGCAGCTAAAAGGAGGTGCAGGACTATAAGCTACACTGCCCGAGTTGGGGAGCTATGTGATTGGAGAACTACGCAGAATGAATGAATGTGACAGTGTCAGCAAAAACACGTAGGAAGATGTGCTATCCAAGAATGGATCACCCAGGGTAGCCAAAAAGTGACCGTTATGGTCATTGTTCATGACTTGAAAGTGGGGAAATGGATAAATGGAGTGGGGGCTACATTTAAGTCAGAATTTAAGGGCATGATATGTGAAAATATGCCGCCAATCTAGCATTTATAAACGAATTTTGAGGGGAGCACTCGGATTTGAATTTCAAAATGCCTATAAATTACAGGTGGCTGCCCAACAAAAAACACTTGGCATTTTGAGAATTGAGGTGTTGAGCTCTCAGGTGCACATGAACCATGAGAGCTTTGAATCTTTAATAGCGAGTTCAATGTTTGAGAGGTTACCAAAAGATATGCAAGAGTTGTTGTCCAATATTATGTCGGCACCCGCAGAAATCATGAGTGAAAGAGAAAAAATGGCAACTAAGGGAACTGCCCCATAAGTAGCAATGGCTGCTAAGGGAGATTCCCCAGAGGCTGAGAGCATTGAAGTACCAGTAGAAGTGCCTAAATCACAGAGGACGCCTAGGCCAAGGCCTACGCTGACCCAAGATGGTCCAAAATTAGAGAAAGATAAGAAGAAAGTGCCATAGTGTTGTGGCCATCAACAACCCCCCTTCTTATTGAGTGTTATTCCTAATACTAAATAAGTGGGGACCCTTAGTTAAAAATCTAAAAAATTAAAGTAGGTTTACATTTCCTTTTTATATAAATTTACCATCATAAGCTTAGGAAACCCTCTTGAAAAATCCAAAAAAGCTAAGTTTTATGATAAGGTAAAGTAGAATCTTTCCTTAGGAAATATCGCATCGCATAAGATAGCGGGATAACACCTTATAAGCATAATTCCACCATTTGCGAGATCGCGATATGCGATAATAAACAAATATCGCATCGCATTCAGCATAACTTTCATGAAATATTTTAAAATTTGCCGATATGCGCTAACGCCAATTGCATCTCGCAAGAAACAGGTTAACGAGGTCTGTGATACATAACATTTCTGCGATTCGCGATATTGCGATTTCGCGATAACACTATAATGCGATGTCACGAGCGATCAATTTTGCGATAATTGCGATTTTGTGATGTTGCGATCTGCGATATTGCGAAGCAAATCGCAAAATCGCTTCATCGCAGATCTTTCAGGCGCGTTATTCAAGAAAAGTATTTTCCTTAAGCTGACACTTGTTTATGCGCTTTAATGCTAATAAATGAGGTAGTTGCCAATCATAATGAATTATGGGTGTGTTCTTATTGAAAGAATCATTTCACGTAAGGTGGTATGCTTGATATATCTGCGGCATTTAAAACTTTTCCCATCACCCTTTCCTTGTCATTCATTTTCACTTCACTTGTGAATTGCAGGAACGGACAACAGAAGTCGATACAAAGCATTACGCAGGTTGAAATGGGAAAGAAAGGAAAAGCACCGAGCTCACTATAATTATTGGGAGATCAACGAAGCGTTTTTTAACTTATAACCTGAAAATTAAAAGTAATACACCCTATCCTATTCTCCTTATAGAAGCAGGTATTTCCCCTATTGAGAGCCTAGCTATGATTAGGTTTCTATTGTACAAGCACAAACTCAATAACATAGACGATCATAGACTTCCTAAGCTAGCTTTAAAATCTAGCCAAAACCACCTAAGGCTCAATCGAGGGTGGCATAAAGACACAAGGGCCTGGTTAAATTATTGGGAGATCAACGAAAACGATGCATTGCAAAACATAAATAACATTAAAGATATAATTACTTCTAAGTTCAAAGAAAAAATGTGGTGTGAGAAAGATTTAGCAGCTAAAAGAAAATTAAGTTATTATAAGAAGGTCATCAACCCCACCCTAGAAGATCAAAAGTATCTCTCTATTTTAACTAGCTCAAAGAAGAAAATTAATATAGCAAAGATTAGAACGAATTCTCATGAGCTCCATAGTGAAACAGGTCGTTGGGCAGTTCCTAAAACGCCATGGATGGAAAGGATCTACCATATATGTGAGAATAGGAACATCGAGGCTGAAAACCACTTCCTCTTAGAGTGCCCCGCGTACAACCACATTAGATCTCAGTTTTACAATCTTTGTAACAATACTGACCTTCCTAGCCTTTTACAATGTCAAAATTATAGTGAGCTCGGGAGGCTTCTCTCCAAGCTTTTTGAGCATAGGAATAAAATCTTAAATCAAAATAAATAATTTGTTTCTTTAGGTCTGATAGACCATTGTTTGGTCTCAGTGGACGTTAACCACCATCATCATCATCATATATGTTAAAAGTTCTTTTTCTAAATAATTAGAAATAGTTTTTATTTTAATTATATATATATATATTTAAAATATTTTAAATGTTTTTTTTAATTTTAAATGTTTTTTATTTTTTAAATCCAAAAAATATATGTTTTTTTTTTTTTTTTTTTTTTTAATTTTAAATATTTTTTATTGATTAAAATGTACGTTTTAAATTTTTATATGTTTATATATATATATATATATATATATATATATATATATATATATATATAATTTTAAATTGTTTTTTTTAATCGTAAATATATGTTTTATTTTTATTTTAAATGTTTTTCATTTTTTGAAAATTGAAAATATGTGTTTTTTTTTAAATGGGTTTTTTTTTTAATCCAAAAAAATATATCTTTTAAAATTTAAAATGTTTTCCAGTTTTTTTCTCATAAATAAAACATAACCATTTCAGTTAAAAAAAAAGAAAATGTTTTCCAGTTTATATATATATGATGATGATGATGATGATGATGGTTAACATCTGCTAAGACCAAACATTGGTCTATCGGACCTAATGAAACAAATTATTTATTTTGATTTAAGATTTTATTCCTATGCTCAAAAAGCTTGGAGAGAAGCCTCCCGAGCTCACTATAATTTTGCCATTGTAAAAGGCTATGAAGGTCAGTATTGTAACAAAGATTGTGAAACTGAGATCTAATTTGGTTGTACGCGGGGCACTCTAAGAGGAAGTGGTTTTCATCCTCGATGTTCCTATTCTCATATATATGGCCGATCCTTTCCATCCATGGCATTTTAGGAACTGCCCAACGACCTGTTTCACCATGGAGCTCATGAGAATTCGTTCTAATCTTTGCTATATTAATTTTCTTCTTTGAGCTAGTTAAAATAGAGAGATACTTTTGATCTTCTAGGGTGGGGTTGATGACCTTCTTATAATAACTTAATTTTCTTTTAGCCACTAAATCTTTCTCACACCACATTTTTTCTTTGAACTTAGAAGTAACAATATCTTTAATGTTATTTATGTTTTGCAATGCATCATTCTCGTTGATCTCCCAATAGTTTAACCAGGCCCTTGTGTCTTTATGCCACCCCCGATTGAGCCTTAGGTGGTTTTGGCTAGAATTTAAAGCTAGCTTAGGAAGTCTATGATCGTCTATGTTATTGAGTTTGTGCTTGTACAACAGAAACCTAATCATAGCTAGGCTCTCAATAGGGGAAATACCTGCTTCTATAAGGAGAATAGGATAGGGTGTATTACTTTTAATTTTCAGGTTATAAGTTATAAAACGCTTCTGGATTTGCTCAATCTTTCTCCATGATTCTCTAGAGATGCTGCAACCCCAAACCTCACAGCCATATAAGATAACATGAGTGACTAAAGTTTCAAAGAGGAACTTCTTTTTATCCCACATTACGAGGTTTGCTGTTTTACAATTATTTTCAAGACCAAAATAAGCTTTCCACCCCCCATTAATCCTTTTCTCAATGCTATGGTTCCAGTTGAGCTTGTGATGGATATCAATTCCTAGGTACTTGTAAGAATACACTTCCTCCAAGTTATTATTGTCATACATAAAATTAGCGTAAGTGTCCTTCGTGGATTTGATAATCATAACTTTTGTTTTGTCAATGCTATTACTCATACCCATGGTAGAGCAGAAATCCTTAAGAAGCCTGAGTTGCTTATCAAGATCAGATGGGCACCTTGCCAAAAGAACAATATCATCAGCATAGAGAAGAAGGATGACGACTATCCCAGCTAAGATCGTGCCATCACATCCTGCTTGCTCTAAATAGCCTTCGAGCTTATCGATGTAAGTGCCAAATAGGGTAGGGGAGAGGGGGCAACCTTGTTTAACTCCGATGTTACACTTAATATCTTTCGACCACCCCTCATTGCTCTTTAGCTTGGCAATTACATTCTTGTATAATATTATAGCGACAACTCTCAACTCGAGAGGAACCTTTAGCTCTTCTAATCTATTCCAAAGGTTGTATCTAGGAACCATATCGAAAGCCTTTCTAAAGTCCACAAAGCAATAAAATAAATTGGATTTATCATTACGACATTCCTCCACAATGATCCTAAGCGTAACGAGGTGGTCTGTTGTTGAGTGATGCCTTCTGAAACCTGCTTGGCCTTTAGCCCACTTACCTTCACTTTCAAGCCATATGCTTAACTTCTTTTCCAAAATACTACCATATAACTTGGCTAAGAGAGGGCTGATCATAATTGTCTGATAATTAGAGGGGTTATTTGTATCCCCACTTTTAAAAATAGGGATAATGAGGCTCTCAGTCCAAGGTTTAGGGAACCCTTGCTTGACTGTTTGATTGAAAAGCTTGTGGGGGTGGGGGATGAGGACGGGACCTCCAATTTTTAAGATTTCCGCCTGGTAACCTTCGATGTCCTTAGCTTTCCCATTAGCAAGGCGATTAACCCCAAACTTAATTTCTTCTAAAGAGAAAACTTCTTTCTTTGTGAGTAGGGTTTCCAAATTATCCATGAAATTTGGAGATTCATAAAGCTTTTTAAGTTAGGACTTCCAATCGTGAAGAGCAATTTTATTATTATCTTTAGTCTTCCTAGTCAGAATCTGCCTCCAAAATTTCTTAGGAGCTACCTTAGAGAGGTGTAAGAGATTCTCCTGTCTTTGATGAATGTACTACCTCTTTTTCCTTTTAGTTAGGGCATTGTATATTTTTACCTTGTCCATTTTAAGAGATTCATCAATAGCTTCCTTAACTGCTCTCCTCGCACTTTTACAATCTTTGTCAGACCATGGATTGGTTTTGCTATTTCTTTTATTATTTGAAACTTCAATTGAGAACTTGTTAATAGAATATGAGAGGGTTGTAGTAAAGTTATGATAGAGGTATTCTATGTTGTCTATACTAGATAAAGGAAGCAAATTAGTTTTTAATTCATTTAGAAAGAGATCATTTTTATTTCTATCAAATATTAAGTTCTTTTGGCTGTAAGTATTATTTTCTGTGGGAACTTTATGCATGACAAAATTGAGAGTTATAAGTAAAGGCCTATGATTAGAGTCAAGTTCGTGGTCGTTTAAGATGTCAAAATTTATTATTTCATTGTATAATGGGAGATCGGAAATAACGTAGTCTACCACGCTGCTACCAAGTCCATGGATGCAGGTCATCTTGCTGGAATTGGGCCCCTTCTGTAGACCGCTACAAATGATGAGATCCTGAGCACTACAGAGCTTGACTAGTGTTGGAGAGGTAAATCCCCTCTGCGGATAGAGGCGATCCCTACTAGCCCAAAATGGGTCTAGCAACAATTAAACAATGTTATCACGCAAGTTCCTAATTGCAAATTAAAGGTGGATTATGAGAACCTACTTGGATTCCAACGCTAGTGTTGTAGAAGAGTTGACACTCCCGTTCCTTTGCTCCGGCCGGTCACAATCCTCACGATCTCCGTGAACGGACACCTACACATGCAAAGAACGACACGAATACAAGCAATAAAATCCAATAGATGAAATTATATATGAGTCAGAAAAGATATAACTCGAACATCATCACAATGAACAACAAGAATGAAACCATAATGATAGTCATCTATTATTGATAATCAACAAAGGAGTATACAACCATAGTTCTGACGTCAAATCCTCCTTTGGCTGGGTGATCAGCTACATATGTCTTGCAAAGCTTGCCGGGATTGGGAACAAGCTTCTCTCTCTTTAATTATGAATGCAACGAAGACTCTTATAGCAATCTCTCAGACTTCTGACAGTATAATTCTCCCTATGCTCAAAAACTAGCTTGTCAAATGCACCAGAACAAACTTTTATAGATGGAGGAGGAGGAGGAGATACAATGAATCCAGACATCCATGGGATTAGCATTATCCTCGAAAAGCTATTATGGATAGAGATACGATGAATCTCAACATCCATGAGATTGGCATTATCCTTGAAAAGACTCATGAGTCGAAAGGAAAAAACTTTCGGGCGTGCGTTTGTTAAAAAGCTTTCCCAAACTTGGTTGGTGCGGGTAAGACTCTGACTAGAGCGCCAACGGGTGCGCCCTCTTTGGAGAATTTCCCCCATTGGCATGGGTGATATACTGTGGATCCGCGCTAATGGAAAAAGGGGACTTTTTAAGGATATTCTGCAGGAGATGTCTTCAAGGCATATGAAGTCCATACTTAGGGGAACATAATGCAAGTGTTTTCAAGTTATGTCACTTCTCACAGGTCCTGGAATGAGTCCTCAAAAGTGCGGGAAAGGGGTAACAGGGACGGTGACAAATGGTGACAAATTACTGTGTAACAGATGCCCCCTAAAGCATGAGGCCCGAGAGAGAGAGAGGGGTGAAATGCTTTACAAGAACAAATGCAACTGCCGCCGGAGAATCTGCATAGAGAGATACAACTGATAGCTCCAGTACATGATATATGTGGTATGGGCGCAGCCATCCATAACAGAGTACATAATAATCTAGATCCATGGTATGGGCGCAGCCATCCGGTGAGGATCGATGAATAGACTCAGGCATGGTCGCAGCCATCCAGTGAATGAGTCATGTAACAATAATCCACAAAATCGCAGCCTCGATTCCAACGGACAAAATCCAGGGTCTTGCGCTCCATCTCGACCCAAACAAAAGTACAAGTTCAAGCATGCGAATATATGAGTTGAAGTCAAACATGCATGAACATCGTCTGATTACCAGTCAATAATGAAAACTGTTAACAGACGCGAGAGGTACCACCAATAATGACAATGGCCCTCAAGGTACTATAGGTACAATCTACGGCGTGTGAATCAGTGAGCTGGCGCCGAACACCCGTAGAATCATTCGATCGGAGGCCAATGATGAAAACCTCATGTCGAACACGAAGAACCTGCCATTGAGGCATGCAGGCTCCAAGGCACCAGAAGGGAGTCTCTAGATAAACTTCTTGGATAATGAGTTGAAGTCGACAGGAAGTGATCTTGATCGAAGGTGGGCCATAGTGTTTCCCACATCATCGACATGAGATAGAGAAAGAATGTTGTGGTGGATCAGAATTATGTGAGCTATCAGAGGGAGGTTGTTATTCTGCAGAGGTCAACTTCTCTTGAACATATCGGTGGCACGACAATGGACTTGGCAGTATTTGACATCAATGGATCAGAGGTCATGGTGACGAGGCAATGAGCAGATGAGAGGTCAAACAGGATTACCCAAATCCATGGAGGCAAGTGAAAAATGAGATGAGATGTCCCCACTCAGACACGAAAGCAGATATGTGCCATTTTGAAGAGCGACATACTGCCGACACGACAATAATTATGGTTCCATTTTCCCCACCATTTTTGGCGAGTACCCCAGTTATTTTTATTAACAAGCTTGACGGGGATAGCATATGCTTGTAACGTCATCTCGACGGACTCCAATGTCATCAAGTTTTAACGAGTTTGACAGAGGAAGAACTCGGCGTCTTTTGATGTTTAGAGAGTTTGAAAAGACAGCAGAAAAGAAAACTCCAAGGGTGTCCTTTTTCGTAAAGTTGTGTCTCTCGAGCCTGAAAAAGTATAAAACAATGCTCGAAATAACTGCCCGACCATTACGATCGAGGAGTACTTTTCATGAGTAGTGATTTCGACCTGAAAAAGTAAAAAAGCAATCAAAACCACATCGCTTCGTAACCATTAACGAACCTGAAACGACAAGGGTCTGATGATCTTTTCATTTTTTACACGGTCGGAAAAGAGTTTAAAGACGACCGCCTCTTATTTACGTTTAACGAGTCAAGAGGGATAACTCGGCGATCTTTTCATGTTTAGCGAGTCAGAAAAGAGCTGAAAGATGACTCCACAGTGACTTTTTCGTGTATTTACCGAGTCCGAAAAAGTATAAAATACAACTCGTTTCACCATCGAAGTTGCGTAAAAGACCTGTCGCTGCACAAAAAGCAAGCGTAAAATCCATTTTTGACCAAAAATATATTAAAATACTCAAAAGGTAACTTTTTAAACCTAAGTATAAGTCAAAAAGTTATAAATATGGTGAAAATGGTAAAAATAGAATCACTTTTACTTTTTACCTCTCTGAATAGTAGCAGTGGTCTGTTTGGGGAGTGAACTTCAGACGGTGATTACAGCCAATCCGTGCAACCATTCGGGATTTCGTCGGTTCCAGGTAAGAGGCGCTTCCCTTAGCTCCATTTCCATACATTTTTTATGCATTTTGCTTCTTGATTGACCTCTGCAAGGGGGAATTAAAAAATTTAGGGCTTCGCCCATTAGCGCGGGTATCCGGCACAGACCCGCGCTAATGGGGCGATTTTTCTAAAAGGGTCGCGCTCATTGGCGCGACTATTTTAGAAACAGTCGCGCCAACCACGCAACTCAATTTTCCGCTTAAGATTTCTCAACGCATTTTAAATCTGATTGGATTGTAAGCTTACCAGTGATCTAATCGTGATTTATATGTTCTTGTGGATGCAGAGAAGCAGGCAAAATGGTAGTAGAATGGAAGGAACGAGAACATGATGCCGAGGATGCTTTGGACCTTGAGGATGAAGGGTGCATGAATGCCCTAAGGGACTGTGGGCTTAAGAAATTCTTTCTTATGCCTTATGTGCGCGCTCAGACCGAGCTACTACAATTCATAATTGATCTGTGGGATGTTGATGACCAATTGTTCCGTTTACGGGACCAAGTGCTGGGGCTCGATGTGTCTGATATCTACTTCATCATGGGGTTATCACGGAGAGGGGTGAGGCCTATTTTGACCGGGAGTAGACCTTCCGGGGAGAAGATGACTGAAGTTCGAGACCGAGTGTGCCCAGGGGCGTAATTTGGAAAGAATAGTGCAAAGGTGGATATTCCCACCGTTCCGGACTTGATTCTCAGGGTGATACTATTCACCATTACTCGAGCTGCAGGAGTGCAAGCGCCCCATGAGGCAAGCAAGAACCATCTTCTGTTGGCCACAGAATGCCTAAACCCTACCATCTTTGACTGGGCCACCGCAGTGACTACTTACATCAAGAGGCAGCTTACAAAGTGCAAGCGAGGAAAGGTAAAGCAGTTTGGGTATGGCTCGATCGTGGTATCGTTCTTTCGTGGTATCGTTCTTCTTGGAACGATTACCAATTTTTCAGGGACAGGGAGCTATAGTGGCTGATCCTTTGCCATGAGAGCTTAGGATGGCTCGCTGGGCAGCACTGATGCCCAGGGGAGGAGGGGGCCAGCAGATGTCCTGGAGGCCCGAGTTCTTCATATGGCTCTGCCGTCAGCTGATTGTGGTGGAGGATTGGCCCTATGCAGGGACTGACTTCACCGGAGACCCAGATCTCCCATTGCCCGAGGGAGAGGAGTGGGACGAAGAGCTGGGTAAGATCTCTTTTTGTTTTTGATGTTTTATATGTTTTTTTTGTTAATACATGTTTGTCCTAACAACAATTGTATATACATGCAGATGTTGGCCTAGAGCGACCAGTTGGCATGTCTCCCATTGCTCGGAGGAACCAGCCCGCAGCCGACCCTCAGGAAGAGGGTGCCGAGGGGGATGAACTGATTCAGAATCTCGAGGGACTCGCCCGAGGGATTCCTGATTATGCTAGACTGGGAGATATGCCATTAGCATACCAGAGGCACACAGTGGGAGTGCCTAATCGTGTCCATCGTCTGTTGAGACGCTTGGTGCGAGCGGTGTTGTGTTATCATGAGCACCACCGGGACTAGACTCCTAGGTTTCCTTTTCCTGCATATTTTTTGAGAGACATGTCATCTCTAGATGTATTTGAGAGGAACATGTATTATTTTTTGAACTATATGATGCATGTGGTGCGAACATTGCGACACACATATATATATACATATGCCTATTTCTATGGTTTTATTATTGCGCTTTATATGCTTTCTTGTATGATGTTTTACATATTACGCAAATGTCTATCTAATACATGGTTAGCCAATGCATCAGTTAACGTGTTCAATTGTCTTGGAATGTGTCGATATGTAATGAAATCAAAGTTCCTTTCTAACAATCTCACACGTAAATACAACCTTAGAATGCGATGGTCTCTGACGGAATATCGCCCGTTGAGCTGGTGGATGACAAGTTGAGAGTCTAGGTTCACTACCAATGCACGAATGCCGAGATTAATTGCTTCAGCAAGTAGTTCAATTACAGCACAATATTCGGCGACATTGTTAGTGGTACGGCCCAAACACACACCTTGAAGATCTATCAACTCGCCATGAGGATCATAGATCACCCACGCCGTAGAGGACAAGTTGCGAGTACTGCGACAGGCACCATCAGCGAAACCAACATAAGGTGTATCAGACATCTACACAAGAAGCGAAAGACACAATAAGCGGCAGTCACGCCTTTAAAACAAAAATACACACACACAACACACCTGCTAAAGTACATGTATGTACAAAACAAAGTGTACAAGCATCACGCATAGTACTTTTTCAAGTACAGCCCGTTTCGGGGCTTCCCGAGAGGGTTCCCTTCATAGTCAATTAGCTCGTAGGCCCCTTTTTGCAAAACTTTCTTGACAATGTAAGGGCCTAGCCACATAGGCTCGAGTTTTCCTGCTCCCAGCTTATCGTTTGCCTGATCGTATAGCAGGACTAAATCTCCCTCAACAAAAGAACGTGGATGGACAGTCTGATCGAAGTGAGTCTTGACTCGCTTCTTTTGTGCTTCAATGGCCAAAGAGGCTAGGCGACGGGTCTCATCTAGCCATTCCAGGTAAAGAAGGCATTCTTCTAACGGAGTAGTGTTGGGAAGTAGTTCGACGGCCAATTTTAATGAAGGGATTTCGCACTCAATTAGAAGGGTAGCCTCCAGTCCATAAACTAGTTGAAATGGAGTGAAACCGGTGGCATCCTTCACGGAGGTTCGGTAGGCCCACAAGGCAGGGAACAACATCAAATGCCAGTTAGACTTATGCATGCTAATGGTACGCTGAAGCATTGTAACCAAAATCTTGTTGATAGCTTCAACTTGGCCATTAGCCTGAGGGTAGTATGGAGTCGAACTATCGTGCCGTAAGCCCAGCTGGGTTGTTAGTTCCGTCATCATATTATTATGGAAATGCTTCCTGTGATCAGTGATGATGGCTTGAGGGATGCCAAATCGCGAGATAACATGGTTGAACAAGAATTGCGCCGCTGTGTGACCATCTTCAGTTAATGTGGGCATCGCCTCGACCCATTTAGTGAAGTAATCGACGGCAACGATAATAAACCCATGCCCCCCGGCCGAGCGAGGGTTACAGGTCGTATAATCAATGCCCCATTTTGCAAAAGGGCCGACGGTGACAACAGGATGCAATGGAGCGGGAGGCGCTCACATCTTTCGCTAGTATATCTGGCACTCATGACAAGAGTGGACGGCAAGAGTGCAATCCTTAAAGATAGAGGGCCAAAAGTAGCCAGCACGAAGGATTTTTTGGGCAGTGGCATATCCGGACATGTGACCACCACAGGCGCCAGAGTGGAAGTCATTCAAAACACGCTCAGCTTCCTCGAGAGTTAGACATTGGCGGAGAACAGAGTCGGCGCCGAGGTGGTATAGTGTATCCCTAATGATATGGTATGGTTGAGACTGATGACGAATCCTTCGCAGAGCATCTTTGGACACACGGGGTGAAAGGAGGACGTTTACAGATATATGATGATATCCCCGTACCAGGGATCGAGGGTGCTAATGAGAAACAAAGTCTCATCTGGAATATGATCCTCTGAGTGAGAGGGCGGGGAAGAAGATGGCAAAGAGCAAAGTAACTCAGCGAATACAAGGGATTTCTTGGACTTGGCAGTGGTAAATTCCAAGTCGAACTCTTGGAGGATGAAAATCCACTTTGAGTACTTGCCCCCCAGCAACTGGCGTGAAAAAATGTACGTCATGGGGTTGCAATCAGAAACCACGGTGGTAGTGCGCAACAGAATATAGTGACGGAAGCGTTGGATAGCACAAACGACGGCCAAAGCCAACTTCTCGACATAAGCATATTGAGTTTCCATGTCTAAAAGGTTGCAGATGAGATAATATACAACATGCTCAGTGTCATCATCGTCAGTTTGAACGAGAACCATGCTGATAGTGGTGTCGGCGGCAGCCAAATACAGAGTGTAGTCGCGATGATAGTTCGGAGGACGCAGCAATGGAGCAGAAACAAGGAGACCCTTGAGATGCTCAAAAGATTCCTGAGCTATAGTATCCCAATGGAAAGGGACATCTCACTTTAGAAACCGTGTGAAACCTTTAGCCACCTCGGCATAGTTTGGAACGAATTGTCTTAGAATGTTTGCTTTACCCTGCAAGCTTTGTAATTGTTGTAAAGAAGCAGGGGGAGGAAGATTCACAATAGCCTTGACTTTAAGGGGATCCAAACGGATGCCCTCTCGGGAGACGATGAACCTGAGAAGGCGGCCAGATTCAACGCAAAAGACACATTTGTGAGGATTGAGTCTGATACGGTAGTGTCGGCAGCGAAGAAAGATATCGCGAAGGTGAGTAGGGTGGTCCTGGCATTTGGTTGAATGAGCTGGTAGATCATCTAGGTATGGCTGTACAATGTGGCGAAGGTCATGAAAAGCGTAAGATATTGCACGTTGGAAGGTAACATCGGCATTTTTGAGACCAAAAGGGAGCTTCTTATAGGAAAAAGTGCCCCATGGATAGATAAAAGCGGTCTTGTGTTGATCAGCGGGGGAAATATTGATCTGGTTATACCCAGAAAAACCGTGCATAAAAGAGTACATTTCGCTTCCGGCACACTCGTCAATAATTTTATCAATGAATGGTGTGGGGAAATTATCTTTAGGACAGGCCCGATTAATATCATGATAATCGAAACAAACACGGATGGTACCCTGTTTTTTATTCATAGGCACGATGTTGGAGACCCAATCTGTGAGTGGGATAGGGTAAATAAAACCAGCTTTAAGAAGCTTTTCGACTTCCGCCTTAATAGCTGCAGCCTTGCGGGGGTGTACGGGGCGTAAACGTTGACGAACAGGCTTAGCACCTGGATACGTGAGTATCTCATGCACCACTATGCTAGGATCAATGCCGGGCATTTCTTCGTAGGACCATGCAAGGACGTCATGAAATTCGTGAAAAAGATTGGTATAGAGTCGAATCTCCTCCGAAGTACAAGTGACTCCAATGTGAAGATGTTCAACAATCCCTGGTTTTGCAAAGATGTCAATAGGCTGGGTTTGCATGATGCTCGCCATATTTCCTTCAGAGGGCACTTGATAAACTTGGATAGGTGTTTGAAGGGTTGGAAATGGGAGACAAGGAGAAAACCGCTCGAGACAAGTAAGCATATCCTGATGGGCAGGGAGAAACGAGGAACGATGGTGAGAATCATGCCAAGGAGGTTCCTCAGGAGACATAGTCTCAATAATGGCTTCGTCAGAAGGGAATATTTCTTTTAAAGGGTCCGAAGAAGTCTCATCTCCAAGCCATGAGGATGGAGTGAACGTGTCGGGAACCTTGCTCGAAGGAGCAGGTTCAGAAGAGGGAGCTGATACAGCAATGATTTCGACGTAGTTGAGTTCGGCAGGACTCAACGGTATCTCATTGCCCCAAGATTCTACTTGATCAGTTGGAGGGAGAATCCACGGATCATAACAAGTAGTAATCATATTGACGGAAGCGACGTTAGGAGGTGGGAGCAGAAAAACACCCATGAGGGAAAGATCATTGAAAAGCCCAGCTCCCAGACTCTCATATGATTTGGAGGTATGCTCCACAAAAAGGATGTTGCCTTCAGAAGAGGAAGCGAAGAATGAAATCTGGTCGACGGTAACAATCTTCCCTTGATGAGGGAAACAGATGATACGAAACAAAGACGAAGCTACAGCTTGCATTGCGTATGTCCAGCTACGTCCGAGAAGGAGGTTGTAGGTAAGATTAGCATCAACAACTTCAACTTCCATCTCGACCGTCTTCCCTTCCAAAGAGATGGGCAAACGTTGGAGTATACCATAGGGACGGGATGCTCTTCCATCAAAAGCTTCCAAGGTTGTGGGAGACTGGCTCAACGTCAGAGAACCAATAGCTTTCCAACAGGAAACAGACATGATGCAAGTTGAAGCACCTTCATCAATGACTGTACGATGAATTGTTTTGGAATTAATAATAACCTGTATGAGGAATACGATTTGGTGAGGGAGTCTCGGCATATGGCGTTCCAAGTCAAAAGTAATCAGATCCGAGTCGGCCGGGTCTATGCCACCGATAGCCGATAGCAAGGACTTCCTCTGAGAAGGGTAGCTCTGGAGAACTTCTAAAGAGGACATAGCTGACGGAGTCTAAGCTAAGTCCTCAACAATATTGTAGTGTTGTGCAGCACGAGCATTTGGGTTGTAAGAAGATTTCCAGAGTACTCCTTTTGGAGGGGGTCGAATAGGCATCTCAGTGCTAGGTCTCTGAATGTGGAGCGGGCCTAAACTAGACGGAGGAGCACTAGAGGGGACCTCAAGCGCTTTCCCAATAGATGACGGATATTCTTTTGTTCGAGTACTGATGTGGATAGGTATCGTTCCAGCCATAAACACTTGAGAACTGAAGGAAGATGGAGGTTGAGAGGGGTCAGCCACCATTTGAGTTTGTTGCGAGGGAAAGGGTTCTTTGAGCACCGCAGGAGTCCCAGGGGCGCCTTTCAACAAACGACTAATTTTGGACCGCCTAGGGCAGTCTTTGGTATAGTGATATTCATCACAGATAAGACAAGGATACTTGGGTTTGCGCTTGGCACCTTCCTCGGGCGGAGGTTTACGGGAGTCCTGTTTAGGTTGATCTGGCTTATTCTTCCCTTTTCCTTTCTTTTTTCCTTTTGAGGCTTTGTCTGCCATGGTGGACTGGACGACATTGACCTCGGAAGTAATATTCGAATTGGGTGTAGCCTGAGAAGTGTGTTCATTCAAAGCATTTGATTTTTGATTCCCAAGGTTCGCAGAATTTTTCTTCAAGGATGAGTTAACGGAACCAATAATACCGTCAACAGTTGGTGTTGGCGGGGCTTTGGATGTTCCTGGTCTTGGGGCATCAGGCAAATAATCATACAATGTACCAGACTGAGAATAAACCAAGTCAAGGTACTGAGCATGTGTGATAGCTTGCTCTTCAGTGACACATGCCCCCATGGCAATGTCCCGTGCTATTGGAGGAACGAACAAAGTCATAAACCAGTTGGTAAGAAGTTGGTCGGGAATCCAAAACTTGATCATACGTCGACGCCGTCTCCATTCATGGATATGATCAGAGATATGCGTAGCCGTTGTCTGTCTTAAGGATGTCAGGAGGTGTGTACCCGTTTCATATCGAATGGGCAACTGAAAATGAGTGAGAAATGCCATAGCCAATGAGTTAAAATCCTGAAAGGATCCGCAAGTGAGCTCGATATACCACTTAGTTGCAGAGCCAATGAGAGTCCTTTGAAAAAGGCAAAGTCGAATCGAATCATCAAGCCATGAATTGGATGAACACCACAAGTGATAGGTCATGACATGAGCTTGAGGATCTTCATTAGCTTTACCATCGAATTTGGGACAATCACCGGGAATTTTCGTCGGAACCTTAGGCCAATATGGATTATGGAGAATGGGATCATTGGTCAGTTTGGACACATCCGGTAATTCTAAGGTTGCTAAGAAAGGTAACTGAGGATTGAAGGACATCTGGGGCTACGGGTAGGATGGAGCACCAGGGTTCCAACCAACTGGCGGTTGCCCCCATGGGCTTTGTCTAGACGGATTTGGCCCCATAGGGTTTTGTCCGTAGGGATTTTGGTTCTACCCCCCAGCATTCCATGGATTACCAAACTGTCCTGCAGGAGCACCATACGGTTGCAGATAATTCTGATAAGGATTTGCCTGCAGTTGTTGATAATTTTGATATGGGGCAAACGAAGGTTGCCCTTGGGGTTGCTGGTAACCATAAGGTGGCTGGACTCCAAACTGAGTTTGAGAAACAAGCTGAGTTTGATAGACTGGTTGGGATTGAATTCCAACTTGCATTTGAAGACCGGATGTGGCCTGGGGTCTAGCCTGGGGCATAAAACCGGGTGGAGCAGCACCAGAAGGATGTCCTGTAGGTTGGGCTATTTGGCCGGAAGGATGACCTAGTTGATATTGAGGTTAGCCCACCTGCCTAGAAGGTTGTACTTGTTAGGGGTGGAGTTGCTGTTGCACAACTGAGGGTTGTCCCGATGGACCAGATGGCCGAGTGGGAAAAGCGAGTTGTGACCAAATAGAACTCATGGAGGGAGTCCTAGAAGACATAAGATCCTTTAATGCTTTATAGCCTGGAGGTAGTCTCCCAGTAGTAGGGGTGCTACTAACAAGTATAGGTTCTGTTGCGGTGGGAATTTCACCGCTCGTCGCAACGGATTCTTCAGTGGAAGTAGGGGATACTTCCTCCATATCAGAAGAAAATAGTGGGGCCGAAACATGAAGAGAAGTGTATTCCCAAAAAGGGATACCGTCCTCAGAAGGTTCCCAAATGGGGTTCCAATGAAATTCGTAAGTCTCGTCGCCTGGAGCACGAGAATTAATCGGTTGTATACTCGGAATAACAGGAAGAGTATCACTCACAACCGGTATCTCGGCAAAGGATGAAGACGAAATTGGTAATTCCACCAGGATGAAAACTTCACAAAATCCTAGGGAAGCTAATGAGAAAGGACCCTACTCAAACTAACGCAAACAAGATCTAACCGGGTAAATGTGAATCGCGGCCGAATAAATTTTAAGACAAAGGAACTGAACTTGACCTTTTCATGTTTTAAGAGTCGAGAAAAGGACAAAAAGATGACTCTAGTCTCCTTCGAATGTTTAGTGAGCCCGAAGTGACAAATTCTCAGGTGAGCCTTTTCTTTTAGGGAGTCCAAAACTGCATATACACCTTGGCAATCATATGAAAACCAAGGACTTCCCGTACGGCAGTCAATCTTCCCGAATGCTGTGTTCAGTGCATTACGGCTTGTAAGGCGGCAAACACGGCTTCCTGTGGATAAAGGATGATAACCTAGTGGGGTCTCCACATATACTCGACGGTACGTGGGAGCACAAATCCATGCTAGACCACTATCGAGTCACAAAAGCAGGAATCACCCAACCATAATGTGAAACAACAATGACTAGGTTTAACGACGTCGGAACACGTCTCTATCCTAGACCTCTAGATGTATGCGTTAAGTTCCATTGTGTTTTTAGATTCATTCAGTTCATTTTACAGTTGATCTTTGATTAGGTTTCAGTTTCCAGGTCCTACCGTATGTAATCTCTCACAATTTCCTAAATGCAAGCTATATGCCAAAATATATCATTCCATTCGATGAATGCTAACTACGGAAGAGTTGAGATCTTTCAATCAAACAAAATGATCATCAAACAATCAACAATGACTCTAATGCAGCTAATGGCAATAAACGAAACTTTTTATTTCTTTTTTTTTTAAAGTGACTAATCGCTAATAACAATGAAGAACTCTAATTTCCATTAACTAATGCAATGCAAAAGAGATTGTTTGTTTTCTTTTCGATGGCAAAATGCACTAAACAAATTTTGAGAGATAATAACAAAGAGTAAAAAGACAAATTTCACTCAATGAAAATAGAATCAAGTCTGAAACACCAAGACAATCTTTCAAACCAAGAAAAATCACAAAAACCTCAATGAGCTATGTGATCTAAGCCCAAACGAAGCCAAGCGAAATCCAAATGAAAAAGAGGTAGATTGCTCGAAGAACACAATAAAAAGTTTTGACAACCACTAGACAAGTGCAAAAAGTAGCCAAGAAGTCGACTGGACAATCAAAGAACCAAAAACTCCCATGGAAGGCTCGATGTACAAAGCCACTAGATGCTCTAGGGCTGGAATATGAAATCGATGGAAAGAGGCAAACACCCGAAGGATGAAGGTCAAAAACCAGTCAAACAAAGCTCTGACACACTCCAGTAGTTGAAAAAGATGTGACAAGACAGAAATCCAAGCTCAGAAGGCTTCCAAACAAGCAAACTGGAAAAGTTCACAGGCCTGGCGCGACTGTCAGGCTGTAACTCACGCTTTTAAAGGATTAGCGCGAGTTTCTTTTGTGCAACATGCGCCCTCTGGCGCGATTGTCAGGGAAAAAGTCACGCTAATCAAGTTTGCTAACTTAAAAATAAAAACAAGCAGTCCACTGCTTGATCAACAGTATCCAGACAGACCAGGCAGCAAGAGACAACTTAAAAATTCAACCCAGAAAGCTTATCTAAGCAAGCCAAACAAGAGAAAACCAAAGTACAAGACAAACTCCAAGCTGTTCGGTTCGTAAACGAAACTGGAGATTGACTGAAGTGGCGTTGATCTACTTCACTAATGCAGAGCAATAGCGTTTCGAAGGCTACCTGGCCGTACTTTAGGCTCCGTCCAAATTTTACGAATCAAACAACAAATAGCTTCCCCAGATTCTGGGTTCGATCCCCAGTGGAGTTGCCAAATTGTTGGAGAGGTAAATCCCCTCTGCGGATAGAGGCGATCCCTACTAGCCCAAAATGGGTCTAGCAACAATCAAACAATTCTATCACACAAGTTCCTAATTGCAAATTAAAGGTGGATTATGAGAACCTACTTGGATTCCAACGCTAGTGTTGTAGAAGAGTTGACACTCCCGTTCCTTTGCTCCGGCCGGTCACGATCCTCACGATCTCCGTGAATGGACACCTGCACATGCAAAGAACGACATGAATACAAGCATAAAATCCAATAGATGCAATTATATATCAGTCAGAAAAGATATAACTCGAACATCATCACAATGAACAACAAGAATGGAACCATAATGATAGTCATCTATTATTGATAATCAACAAAGGAGTATACAACCATAGTTCTGACGTCAAATCCTCCTTTGGCTGGGTGATCAGCTACATATGTCTTGCAAAGCTTGTTGGGATTGGGAACAAGCCTCTCTCTCTTTGATTATGAATGCAAAGAAGACTCTTACAGCAATCTCTCAGACTTCTGACAGTATAATTCTCCCTATGCTCAAAAACTAGCTTGTCAAATGCACTAGAACAAGCTTTTATAGATGGAGGAGGAGGAAGAGATACAATGAATCCAGACATCCATGGGATTAGCATTATCCTCGAAAAGCTATTATGGATAGAGATACGATGAATCTCGACATCCATGAGATTGGCATTATCCTTGAAAAGCCTCATGAGTCGAAAGGAAAAAACTTTCGGGCATGCGTTTGTTAAAAAGCTTTCCCAAACTTGGTTGGCGCGGGTAAGACTCTGAGACAGAGCGCCAACGGGCGCGCCCTCTTTGGAGAATTTCCCCCATTGGCGCGGGTGATACACTGTGGATCCGCGCTAATGGAAAAAGGGGACTTTTTAAGGATATTCTGCAGGAGATGTCTTCAAGGCATATGAAGTCCATACTTAGGGGAACATAATGCAAGTGTTTTCAAGTTATGTCACTTCTCACAGGTCCCGGAATGAGTCCTCCAAAGTGCACGAAAGGGGTAACAGGGACGGTGACAAATGGTGACCAATTACTGTGTAACAACTAGTTCCAACCCAAACAAATTTTCCCCGAGGTCTTCAGAGCTCCTTTTGTACCTACTAGCCAGAGTAGGGTCTTCGTCTAACCAAAGAGGATTAGGGTTGGAATGATTTCTTAGAATAATAGCTTGGTTGTTTGAAGTTCAAGAATTAAAGTCACCTATTAAAAGGATATTACCGTCATTCCTTAGGCTAGAAATATCATTCTCTAAACCATTGTAAGGGTTAGTTTTATCTAGATTCTTCTTCTTATAGAAATTAGAATTGATGGGGGGAAATAACATATTTCTATGCAGGACTTTTTATTATTAATGTCTCTGATCTCTATCCAACTATATTGGTTGTGAGGGTCGTTTTTATAAATCCTAGCATGGGGGGAGATGTTCTTCTTAATGTAACAAGCTATTCCCCCAATGCCTCTACGGGAGGATCGCTCATTTCCGAAATACCATCTTCAGAAGTACAAACATATGAGGTAAGCCTACACGATATTGAATACTTGTACACTGATATCATATTTTATCTAAAGAATGGATATGCTCCTTCAAACCTAGATTATACAAAGAAAAGAGCCCTAAGGTTGAAGGCTAAGCAATACCAACTCGTGAACGATGTACTTTTTAGGATGAATTATGATTATGTTCTCCTTAGATGTCTTGAGAAATCTAAAGCTGAAAAGGTGTTGCAGGAACTCCACGATGGACCAGCAGGTGGACATTATGCTGGAGATGCTATCGCACATAAAATCTTGCATGCAGGGTATTATTGGCCTACACTATTCAAAGACGCACATAGCTACATAAGGAAATGTCAAGTTTGTCAAACTGCTGTTGGAAGACAAAAGAAACTGTCATTGCCTTTGCAACCAGTCAATATTGAGCAACCTTTTGATCAATAGGGATTGGATATAATAGGTGAGATCGTTCCTCACTCTTCTAAACAACATAGGTATATCCTTACAGCTACAAATTATTTTACTAAATGGGTAGAAGTAGTTCCTCTCAAAACAGCTAATGCCAAACACATCATTGATTTCATAGATCAGTTGATAATCACCAGGTTTTGTTTACCCTCTGCTTTAATGTTTGATAATACATCATATTTTTCTGGCAATGCTATGACTGAATTTGCGCTCAAAAGAGGTTTTAAACTTAAATACTCTGCCAATTATTACCCACAGGGGAATGGATTAGCTAAATCAACGATTAAAAACTTAATCAGAATCATTAAGCGAACCATTGATCAAACTCATAAGAATTGGCACAAATCCTTAATATATGCTCTATGGGCAGACCGAATAATGCAGAAAGCTTCCATTGGCACTTCTTCATTTAATTCAGTTTATGGGAAAGAAGTGGTCCTTCCAACTCATCTAGCGATTCCCTCTTTGGCCTTAGTTCAATATATTGATGAAACACCAACCTCCTCCTTACAACTAAGGCAGCTGCAAATTATTAAGCTAGAAGAGCAACGAGAATAGGCTAAGATAACTCATGCTCATCACCAAGCATTAGTAAAAGCTTCTTTTGATTCAAACATGATATCCAGAAAGGACTTTCAGATTGGAGATTTAGTTTTAAAATGGGACAAGGCTCATGAGGAAAAGGGAAAACATACGAAATTTCAACAAATGTGGCTTGGCCCTTTGAGCCACATTCTGAAGAGAGGGACCAGGGTCAGCCATCATCACATCTTGAGCTCTGCAAATCTGATCATTCGCTTCCTACTGAGGAGCATTTCCAACATTCACTTGGAGGGAAGAAGAAGGAGCCGAGATTGCCCCCGAGCCCCTAGGATGGTTACCAGTATCTTCTATTTGGTTGTCTCCATGGAAAACCACCGTGAAATGAGCAGTTATCCTGGGTCTATTTGTTATAGACAATTTTGTGCCTTGCAGCATCAGGCATGAATTGTCAATAATCCAAGGGATCCAAAGTCCCTAAACATGATGTTCCTACCCCTAGAGGAACAAGGTCAGCAAACCAATAGCTCTCAGATCAGTTCTCCACCTGAAAACACTCAAAAACAAGCAATCCTGAAATCAAAGCAGGTGCTCCACTAGGCTTTTGTGCTGAAACTCAACTCCTCCATGGTGTACCTGCGTTGCAAAGCAGGTAGAACAAAGGCCACCTGCGCTGAGCGAGATGGGACAAGTGGCACACTGAGTCATTGCTCTGGAATCTTCCAAAAATGACACTTGGATCAGGGATTTCGCCTTGTGATGAGTCAGAGGCTCTGTTTCTCCAAGTGGAAGCAAGGTTCTCCAAGTGGACTCGAGAACTGAAGATCAACTGAAGAGAGAGAGGACACAAGGCAGCTACACATCAGTTGCAAGCTGACTCATCCTTTCTCAATTCATCTATATATTGAGCTCTCTCCTATGAGCTCAGGAGGTTGGAATTTTGTGCAAAGTAATGACATGCTGTTGGTTTCACTATAGAACTATTGGGTGATTGCTTGAAGGAGGTGAAGAGGAGAAATTCTTTCTGCTGGGAGGTGTTGCTGGATTGGAGCCTTCAATGGTTGTAACCTTCTCAGAACTTTACTTCTTCCATTAATAAAAGCTATTGAGGTTCTTCTATATGCATTTGTTTCAATGATGTATTGTGATGATTGTATATTTGATTTATGCTAATCCTTGAATCAGTTATGAATGCATGCTTCTTGTAGTTTCCTTCTTTGTTATTTTGCAGGATCTCATTGTAGCTGGGCCAGCAAAAGAGCAAAGAGCTAGGAGCAAGCAGCAAAGAGAAGAGATTGGAGCAAATATTAAGCGCAAGGCAACGGTTAGTGCATTTCTTCATTCTCTCTTGCTTTCATAAAGAAGTAAACCTTAAGTAGTTTTGTTTACAGTTGTTGCTGAGGTACTATCACCCTTAGAGTGGGATAGGGTCATCCGAATCGGATACTTTTCCCTACAACAAACTGGCGACTCCGCTGGGGATCGTATCTGTTTGATTGTTTGTAGTATTTTGCTATTCATTTCCTGAACAAAAGAGTACCAAATCGAAAAGCTTTTGACTATATCAAAAGCGAAGTAGAGGGCAGCTACTCTAGCTCATTTCTGAGCTTGTTCATGATTTGAAGAGCTGATCTACAAGGATCCTTGTAAGCTCTTAGTGATAGCTTTTCATCTTCCTTGTCATCCCTTTGTGTGTGCTTGACTGATAGCTTCTGATTTGAGCAAAAACTGTGAATTTTTGAGAAAATTGTGACCCGGAAACTGAGAAAACGCAACTTTCGTTTTCCAAAGCAGGTAGTACACATGCTACCTGCTTTGCAACGCAGGTCCCGAAGGGGCTACCTGCGCTGAGAGCCAAACTGGCTGTGCAGCACCTGCGTTGGCCCAATTTTGCCTTGTGCATTTGGGGTTTCCTCCCTTTTTCTTCCCTGTTTTCACTATAGATTTTGCAGCCAGTTACCAGTCTTGTATCTATTCTGAAACCAACCTTACTTGCCATCATTCTGCCTCTGTTATATAACGAAATTGTACTTGTTCTTTTGTATTTCTTACATCATTTACAATTTCCCATAACGAAAGTGAACTAGTCTTGCTCTGGCCTCTTAGATCTGAACCTGTGTTAGGCATTTTGCTGGTCTAAAGAGTTAGCCTGTTTGTTGTCCATAGCTGATTAGTCTTTTTACTTTCGTCATTATGGTTTGATTTCATGTATTTCCAGTGATTAAACAAGTAAATCTTAAGGTGTCTTTTGATTTTGGACAAGCTTGTTTGTTTTCGCTTTAAATCGAAATCAAAGTTATATAACAACTTTCTTTTTGTAATACATCAACATTAAGAAAGGGAAAAGAAAATACATGCATTGTGCATTTTGCATTTGACTGTTTGCATGCTGATTTAGGAAATTTTGCATTAGTGTGTGCTCTATGATCTGTGTGAAAAGATTTGCCTTTCTTCTCCTCAGTAGTTAAGATTTTCAAAGTTGAAAGATTGAAAAGTTTGCTTCTCATCTTAGACTGCATTCAGGAATTTGTTACATACATCTCGTGGTGATCCTTAAAGGCAAACTGCTAAGCAAGATCAACATTAAAATAAATTCAATTTACATAACAACGCTTTGTAACATAACGCAAACACATAGAGGTCTAGGTAGAGAAGTGTTCCGGCGTCGTTAAACATAGTGACTGTCGATCTCTACGAAGGTGGGTGATTCCTCCTGAGAGTCGGTGGCACTAATACGGACTTGTGCTCCCACGTACCGTCGCGTATATATTGGGAGACCCCTATAGGCATATATCCTTTATCCTTAGGAAGCCGTGTCGACCGCCCTACTGATCACAATGCAGTGAACACAGCATTCACGAAGATTGACCACACGTACCGTAAAACGTATTCCGTGGTTTTGCGAAAGGTTTGGCACACCCTCTGCCTAGATCTCCAGAGCAGTTTCTTTTGGCCTTTTTCAAACTCTATAACTGAAAAAGTCCAACCGAGCATTTGTCACTTCGGGCTCGTTAAAACATCGAAGGGGACTAGAGTCACCTTTAGCTTTTTCTCGACTCTTAAAACATGAAAAAGCAAAGTTGTGTCTAAAGCGTCGTTAATAAAATTTATTTTAAACAGAACATAATCACCTCTTATTCCCGCGTTGATCTTTCAGTTGAAAAGTATGGAGCCCACCAACCAAGGAAGTCACCTTGGTGGAAGTCCCAGTCCCTTCTCCTCTTGGGGAGATGTTGGTGCGCCCCATATGGCCACATTGTCACTTCCAGGATTGACAATTGGCCTACCTGTATGGCTCTTTCCAACTAATGTAGTTCAGACCACCACAAATCCTGAGCAGTCGAATCAACAGTCAGACCCGTCTAGAGCTACCCACCAGCCTTCCACTTCTTACAATTCTTCCTCTGATCCTTCATCTTCACAAGGTAGAGCTGGCAGAAGTCAGCCTCCCATGGAGAAGAAGGAGAAGAAGAAAAAAGAAAAGAAGCAGAAGGAGCCTAAGGCGAAGGCGACTGGGGGCAAGCAAAAGACATCTGACAAAAATCCACACACTGCACCGACCGGGCCTAAATCGCCATGTGTCATTTGCAAAGGGACCCACTTCCACCGTGATTGTCCTTGTATTCCCCGGATACTAAGGCACTGGTCCCCCAGGTTGCACAATCAGGTAGCATCAACCTCTGGTAGTCATGTTGATTGTAGTCCGTCAACTAGCAAGAGTGAAGGACAAAGAGGGAGACCAAGATCACCCTGCAAACTGTGTGAAGGCGATCACGCCATCCACCGTTGTCCATTCTTAGATGAGGCAAAGAGAGTTTTGGAAGATCGTCCGGTTTCACCGTCACGACTTCCTCCTGGATACCAAAAACTCGCACCAAGTCCCTCGATAGTTGAAAATCCAGCGGGCCCGCTCAAGTGGTCAGCTGAAGTGTCGGTCATTGAGAATGAACCCGCTGAATCGAGACCAGACGAAAGTCTAAAGGTCGAAACGGCAGTTGACCCGGTTCTTCCTTCAGAGGTTTCATCCTCAAATGACTCCGTCATTGAAGACTCATCTTCAAATGACACCCTCACTGAAGAGAATAAGGATGACACCATCCAGATTCTTTTCATCAACACAGACTCTGATGAGCATCAGGGCAACGCGCCCATTCCTTTATCACAGGAAGGAACATCGTCAGGGTCGTATCCGGCCGTGTATTCGGTCCCACCACCAAGAAACCTGGTTGTGTCCTTTAATTGGAATCAACTAGGCAGACCCCGGTTACCAGCCAGTATCCCATTCAGAATCATCGTCCAAATCTACAGAATGGTGATGGCTGGAACTATCATTGATGAAGGGGCATCTGTGAGTATCCTTTCCTCTATTGCTTGGAAAGCACTGGGATCCCCGACGCTTTTACCTGAGATGAGAAATCTATCAGGTTTTGATAAAGGAACCAGTCGCCCGTTAGGGATTCTCCCCAATGTTCCCGTTACATTGAAGGGGAAGACAGTTCATATGAACGTCATGGTCGTCCAAGGACCCTTGGATTATAACCTACTCCTTGGACGGGACTATATATATTGCATGGGAGCTATAGTCTCCTCACTCTTTAGAGTAATGTGTTTTCCACACGAAGGAAAGATGGTCAAGCTCGTAGACCAAGTTTCATTTCCGGGATCTCGCATCGCAAATAGTCAAATACCAACCCTAAACGGCTTATTCACTCAAGAAATGCCTCCACCCCCGGTTCTACTTCCCGATGAATGCGAGTGATTCGGAAAGATATAACTGGGACCCATGGGGCATGCACCCTGGCCTGCCTTGGGTAGAGGAAACCTTGGGTATAAAGTTAATTTCCGCAGAAGAATGGGACTAGTCCGTACCCCGTCCTAAAGAAGGAAGAGAGGGTTGTTCTAGGATAAATTTCTTTTGTCAAAGTTATGTGAGTGAGATAATCAGCTTCTCGCTCCCCTTGTCTAGGTAAGTAGGATACCGAGGAAGGGGACCATTTGCGGCAGCAAGTAGCCACCATCTTTGAAGACAAGCCTCACCCATTAAAACATATGTTTTGAAGGATAAGTAGAGGCAGCTTCCAAAGAAAGAGATGAAATTGCTGCAACAAGTGGTCACCGTCTTTAGTAACCTAGTGATAGACATCGCCGGAAAAAGGGGTTTAGTTTGCGGCAGCGAACAGAACTATTTTTTGGATAATAAGTAAGAGGCAGGCCTCCCTCCGTAACACCAATGTTTTATTTGTTGCGATCTTGCAAAAACCTAAAAGTGAACCGATGGGAAGACAAGTACCGTCGGCACCGAAAAATAACGAGAAGACAAGTATCGTTAAAAATATAGCAAGACGACAAGTAGAAAAACGGAGGTGGGACAGAGGAGGGGTAGCCTTGAAATTATATTTTATACCTGGGGGCATGCAAACCTTTTGGAGTGCAAGCAAAGAGCGGTTATTTATCTGTTTTTTGGATTAGTCGTTTCCGAACTTGCATGAAGAAAGGATGTGGGGCAAAAGTCAAAACTTGCCAAATAGGAGCATAGCTTCGTGAGATAAAGCTCCTTAAAAAATAGCTATCTCACCTGAGGCGTTTCTTGTATTATGACTGGTATAATCGAGCAGTTTTAGCACACAGTTCATGCTCATTAAAAAATAAACGCAAGATCCGAGCAGTTTTAGCACATAGTTCATGCTCGTTAAAAAATAAACATAAGTTGTGAGCAATCTTCCCCTAGAGTTCAAGCTCACCCAGAAAAAATGAACGGTAAATAGCCTTGGTAAATGTAACCTTTGACAGCCATATTAAAGCCCTTGGTCGTGTTCTTGCAGTCTCACCTCCATCCGTTCGTTTGGCCAATCGTTCATCTCCATATGTTTGTTTACCCATTTTGAGGAACAACTGCGAAGAGTGATTTCACTAAGCCATCCTTGTGACACTGCCGTGATTGGAATATTCCAACCTGTACCTAGAATCTGTTGCTGCCCTGTTCATCACTCGTTCCTCGAAAGACGAGTCGTCTTTAAGCTCTTTTCACTGACTCGTAAAATATGAAAAGATTGCCAAGTTTTGGCCTTCCAGCTCGTTAAAGCGACCGGAAAGCTATCCCTCCTCTAGATTTTAATCTTTTTGGACCTGAGGGATTATTGCACAAAAAGATCGAGCGCTTGTTTTGTTCGGCTCGTTAAAGCAATCGAAAATTCATCCCTTCTGTATTGTTTTATACTTTTTCGGACTAAAGGGATTAGATGACGAAAAAGGAATTCTGGAGTTGACTTTTGTACCTTTCAGACTCTCTAAAAATGAAAAGGACCGAGTTATCCTTGTCGTTAGACTCGTTAAATTCATTAAATAGCGACAAACTTGTCTTTAGACGAGAACGAGTTTCCCTATCGCTAGGCTCGTTAAAACATAGCGATGGGCTTGCCCGAAGGGCAGGTTATAGAACAAGCATATGTTATCCTCCTCAAGCTTGACAAAAATAAAGAGGTACTGGTCAGCAATGACTGGGGAAAAATTGGGAGAACCTCACAGCTTTAATGGTAGCAAGTCGCTCTTGAACATGACACTTTGTCCTCCGTATCACATCGGGTTGGGTTGTTTCATTCACCGGTCTCATAACCATGGTCCTCGCCACACCATCCACATTTGGGGTAATGCTACCGATCCATCACATCAGTGTCGTTATATGTTCAAGAGATGTTGTTCTGCAAAGAGTCAACCGTGTCCCATCCACTACCATACATTGTCCTTCATCCATTTCATGACCGCCACCCTGAATCATACATCACAGTTTGTTTTCACCTCATCACAATCGCTAGCTCCGTTCCATGTCACTGATGTGGGATTCATTAAGGCCCTCCTTTGACGGATCGCTCCTTGTCGACATTAGCTCATTATCCAAGGAGTTGATCTAGGAACAACCCCTTCAGTACTTTGAAGCTTGCATGCCTCAATGGCAAGTTTCTCACTTCTAGCGACAGGTATACATCAATGACCTTCGACCAGAAGATTTTGCATGGTGGTCGACGCCAAGTCCTTTATTCCCACCATGTGAATTGTACTGCTGTACCTTGAGGGTCATCATCCTTATCGGTGATTCCTCTCGCGTTTGTTAACGGTTTACATCATTGACCGGTAATCAAGCGATGTCTTTCCATGTTCGACTTCAAGAAATTCTCACATGGATCGACTTGTACATCGAGTGAAGATCGGAAGAGATTGAAGACCCCGGATCTAGTTTCATCCATCCGGGCTGCGATATATATTCAGGATATAAAGACATTTGATGTGTACATCATTGCAACAGATGATCATCCTTCTCAAAGGATGATAATTTCAGCAGAGAATTATCAGTCTACCATCAGACGATCGTCTGTTTTATGTACCAAAATGAATTTATAAAGCTGAGCATGGGAATGCCCGCCTCAGCTAGATCATGAAAAAGTATGAAAAATAATGTATTGTATTGTATCTTATTACAGGACACTTCTCAGCAGATTGAATGAACTTCGGATCCTCCTAATAAAGCATTTCACCCGATAAACGACCTCATACTTTAGGGGGCATCTGTTATAGACAATTTTGTGCCTTGCAGCATCAGGCATGAATTGTCAATAATCCAAGGGATCCAAAGTCCCTAAACATGATGTTCCTACCCCTAGAGGAACAAGGTCAGCAAACCAACAGCTCTCAGATCAGTTCTCCACCTGAAAACACTAAAAAACAAGCAATCCTGAAATCAAAGCAGGTGCTCCACTAGGCTTTTGCGCTGAAACTCAACTCCTCCATGGTGTACCTGCGTTGCAAAGCAGGTAGAACAAAGGCCACCTGCGCTGAGCGAGATGGGACAAGTGGCACACTGAGTCATTGCTCTGGAATCTTCCAAAAATGACACTTGGATCAGGGATTTCGCCTTGTGATGAGTTAGAGGCTCTGTTTCTCCAAGTGGAAGCAAGGTTCTCCAAGTGGACTCAAGAACTGAAGATCAACTGAAGAGAGAGAGGACACAAGGCAGCTACACATCAGTTGCAAGCTGACTCATCCTTTCTCAATTCATCTATATATTGAGCTCTCTCCTATGAGCTCAGGAGGCTGGAATTTTGTGCAAAGTAATGACATGCTGTTGGTTTCACTATAGAACTATTGGGTGATTGCTTGAAGGAGGTGAAGAGGAGAAATTCTTTCTGCTGGGAGGTGTTGCTGGATTGGAGCCTTCAATGGTTGTAACCTTCTCAGAACTTTACTTCTTCCATTAATAAAAGCTATTGAGGTTCTTCTATATGCATTTGCTTCAATGATGTATTGTGATGATTGTATATTTGATTTATGCTAATCCTTGAATCAGTTATGAATGCATGCTTCTTGTAGTTTCCTTCTTTGTTATTTTGCAAGATCTCATTGTAGCTGGGCCAACAAAAGAGCAAAGAGCTAGGAGCAAGCAGCAAAGAGAAGAGATTGGAGCAAATATTAAGCGCAAGGAAACGGTTAGTGCATTTCTTCATTCTCTCTTGCTTTCATAAAGAAGTAAACCTTAAGTAGTTTTGTTTACAGTTGTTGCTGAGGTACTATCACCCTTAGAGTGGGATAGGGTCATCCGAATCGGATACTTTTCCCTACAACACTATTCAGAGTGCTGTTAAAGGTAAAGATGGCAGAACCAGAAGTGGATGCAGGCCCGTGGCGGGAACTGGTGGCTCAAAACCACCCTCTCCTACTTCGGGTAAAGGGGCGATGTCCTACTGACAGTTCACTAGAAAGGGAGGGCGAGTCAGAGGATGAACTGGTGGGAGCTCGCCTCGGCTGGCCTCTACGACAACCCATTCTTTGTCGTAAACGAGGCATCTGGGGTATAGCAACTGTGGAGGTCCAGGAATGTGGCACAGCAGCACGAACTGGGGGGTGGCAGCAGCTTTTCCTGTTGAGCGAACCAAAGCCAAGCTAAAACCTTTTCTCCAGGAGAGCCAAGCTTAGCTCAGAGAAATCCCTACCTGTACCAGAAACCAGCAACCAGAAAAGGAGATGAATCACTGAGATAAGGACATGAAAGCAACAACACAAAATACCGGAAAGAAACGTGAAGAGGAATAGAGTTCGCTCCGCCAAGAGGGCCGAGCCAAGCAATAGAGGAGCCTGAATCCCCTCAGGTGACTAGAAGTCCGAAGTGAGACTGGAGGCAAGAAAGAAAAGCAAATGAAACAACAATGTCGCATTCATTGCCTCCACAGGACCTCCCCTGGCCTTATCCTCCTTTGGCATGCCTCGGGAGGCTCCTTCCATTACTTTCGCATTGATGGACCTCGCCTTCTGATGCAACTTGGAGCGTGCAGAGGGAGAAACCATAACTTTGAACCTGATGTGAGAGCCGAAACCTCTAGATTGAAAGCCGATAGTCCGAACTCTACACTCATGCCATGCGCCAAATTCCAATCCACTCTTTAACACCTTGTACTGAGTGGGCAGGTGGCGATCTGCCTCACCCCAACCCTATCCCGTCGAATTAATTTCCATCTCAAGCACCCACATCCGGGAGGGCAGCATCCTTTTGAACCAGAAGTTTGCATTCCTGTCCATGATCATGATTTTGGATTATGTCTAGAGTCCCTGTGATTAGAGTGTGCTCAGTTTCCACACCCAAGTTGGCCAGAAGGTCCGCGACCTTGTTGCCTTCCCTCTTAACATGATTGAAGATGATGGCTCGATTGTTGTGAAGTAATTGTTCTATGGCCTCCAATCTAGCTTCAAGTCTCCAACTATTGGCAATTTTCCTAGCATGAGTCCCATTTAGGAGTTGTTTAGCCATGTTGATGAGGATTAGGGAGTCACCTTCGATTTCCAGGGGATGAAAGTTATGTTTCCGGGAAAGGAGGAGTCCTTGCCACAGACCCTCCAATTCAGCCGAGTTGTTGGTGTCCCATCCTATGTTTCCAAAGTAAATAAGGAGGGGCGAGCCTTCATGATTTCTGAAAATTCCACCGAATCCAGCTTTTCCAGGGTTGCCCTTTGATGCTCCATCAAAGTTGAGCTTGAAAGTGTGCTTTGGAGGGGAGGTCCAGGATTCCTTCTTTATGTTGATGCTTTCTGAGGGGGCTTGAGTAGGTGTTCCCTGTGGGAGAGGCATGTTCCAATTAGCCCAGATGGCCTTCTCATTTGCAAGAGTGGGAAAGTCGTCTGGCATCCACGTGCGAAGCGCCAAGGTCTCTTTGAGATTCAGACAGAAGTTGCCCCAGATGATCTCTAGTGGAGTAATTTGATCTTTGAATATGCACTTGTTCCTTTCCTTCCAGATACACCAAATGAGGAGCCCAGGAATCAATCTCCATAATTGGTTGAGAACTTCACTTTTGTAGGGATTCTGATGCCATTGGCGAATGGAGTTGGTGATATCGTCTGACACCCTGCATCTTCTTTGACATCAAAAACTGGCCTTCTCCCACAGATGGTTGGCTAGGGTGCAGGAATCCAGAAGGTGCTGAAGTGTTTCCTCCTGAGAGTTACAATTAACACAGATTGAGGGACCATGATAGTTTCTTCGCCTGAGTTTGTCCCAAGTGAGTATTTTCTGGTGCCCCACCAACCAAAGGAAGAGTGAGACTTTGGGCCAGGTGCCTGTTGACCATATTCTTCCCCAGATGGGGTCCAGGGGTGAGGGATTTGTACATATGATTTTGTAAGCCTCTATGGTGGAGAAGGTTCCTCTTGGCAAGTAGCCCCATCGAAGAATGTCTCTGCCTTCAGAGTATCTGATTCAGCGATTTTGGAGCTCCCTTTCCAGATCCCTCATAGTTTGGTGATCCGCGCTTCTGATTATCTTGTCACTTTGCTGCCATTGCCTATACCCTTGATCTGTCTCCTGAGTCCAATAATGCCATATCTCTTCCTGATGCTGCTCTTCCCCGGAGTGGCCTGGAAGCTGGCGGAGAATGCCATTGAGCTTTGGCAATTGGTTCCAAGCGTCCATCCAAAACCGAGTTGTTCTGCCATTTCTTACTTCCCAAAAACTATGTTGCTGTATCAACAAGAAGTGTTGTTTGGCTACGTTCCATATGAGTGAACCTTTTGCATTGGGAGTTAATCTGATGAGCTCCTCCTGTGGCCTGTGATTGGCATATTTGGCAGTCCAAATGGCTGCCCATGGCTTGTTGGGGGTGGAGAGCCATTGCCACCAGATTTTTGCGCACATAATAGCATTGCTGTGACTGGGGTCTCTCAGACCAATACCCCCTTGTTCTTTAGGCTTGCACGCAGTGGTCCATTTTACCAAGGCCCATTTGTGATTTGTACCTATAGCCCCCCAAAGAAAGTTGCGCTGTAGATCCTTTATTCTTTTAATTACCCATTTAGGTGCTGCAAGGATTGAGAATAGATAAAGTGGCATTGCCTGTAGCACAGCCTTAATTAGCACCAATCGACTGGCTATATTCAGAGATCTGTGCGTCCATAAGTTGAGACATGATTCAAGCTTCTCGAGGATCATATGCCAGGAGGCATGCTTGATGGCCGAATCAATAAGGGGGGCTCCAAGATATTTAGAAGGGAGTGTGTCTATGGAGAATCCCAAGATACGGGCTATGGCGCGCTGAATAACAGGGGGAGTGTGGAAGAAAAAATTCTGTGATTTGGCCTTGTTGATGCTTGTTCCTAAAGCCTCAGAGAAGTCATTCAGCAAGGATTTGAACAGAGAGGCTTCCTGAACCGATGGGTAACCAAAAATCATGTTGTCATCGACAAACTGCTGATGGGTTATTGCAGGGGAGTTGTGAATGGATAGACCTTTGATCTGCTGGGAGAGGAGGGCTTGTTTGATGTGGCGGCCCAAGCCTTCCGCCATGAGTACAAAAAGGAATGGAGAGAGAGGGTCGCCTTGCCTTATTCCTCTTGAGGGACTAAAGGGATGGGATGGGATGCCATTTACAAGGATGGAGAAGAAAGTTGTAGATATGAGGCTCAGAATCCAGCGAACCCACATTGGAGAAAAACCAAAAGCTGTTAACATTTTTTGTATGTATGCCCAACTTAGCTTATCAAAAGCTTTTGAAAGGTCAAGCTTGAGAATCATACCTGCCTATTTGGAGTGCTTGAGAGAATGTATGATTTCGTGCGTGAGGATGATGCCGTCCAAGATCTGTCTTCCTTCCACATAGCCAGATTGTTCAGGCGAAATGAGCAGGGGCAGTAGCGGCTTTAATCTGTTGGCTATGACTTTAGATATCACTTTGTAGATTACATTGCATAGAGCGATTGGACGAAATTTATCTAGAGTATTGGTGCTTTCTTCTTTAGGAATGAGCACAATGAAAGTAGAATTGAGAGAGGGCAGAAGCCAGTGAAGAGTGCGCGATTCCTCCACCACAAGCCAGACCTCTTCTTTTATCAGCTCCCAGAAGGAGTGGAAGAAAGTGGTAGTAAAGCCATCTGGGCCAGGGGCTTTGCCCTCCTTGAGCTGATGCATTGCGGTGTCCACCTCCTGAGGTAGAATTGGGCGAAGAAGGAGCTTGTTGTGTTCTTCTGTGATGATTTTCGGCACATTTTGGGTGATTTTTTCAATAGCAGGCCATCTATCTGTTTGGGGCTCTTGATGAACTTGCCGGAAGTGTCTTATGAATTCCTACTTGATCTCATCATGCTTTTCTACTCTTTCCCCACCTTGCTTCTGAATGAAAGAGATAGTGTTGTGCATTCTTCTCTGAACAGTGGTTCTGTGGAAGAACTTAGTGTTTCTTTCTCCTTCTTTTAGCCATCTTATCCTGGATTTCTGCTTCCATAATATTTCCTCCTGCTTTCTCCTCTCCTCCAGTTGATTGTGAATGCATTGCTCCTGTTCCAAAGTCCCTTCATTGTGTCCCCCCGTGATTATTTGTTGCTGGAGCTCTTTCATTTCCTTGTTTAAGTCCTGTTGCGCCTGAAAAATGTTTCCAAAAGTCTCTTGATTCCAAAGCTTGATTTGGGATTTGAGATATTTGAGTTTCTGTTGAAACTGGAACATTTTAGATCCCTCTGGTGGTTGGAAGTTGTTCCAAGTATACCTGATGAAGTCTTTGAATGCGGGATGGGTGAGCCAAAACGCTTCAAAGCGAAATGGTCTCCTGTTGGCGTTGCCCGGTCTTTGCCACTGGAGGGATATGGGCCAATGATCAGAGCCTAAGTAAGGGAGAATTGTTGCCGCTATGTCACCTCCCAAATGCACCGCATTATCAGATATGAGGAATCTGTCCAGTTTGGATGCGATTTGTTGCCTCCCAGTCCTGCGGTTGCTCCATGTGTGCGTACCATTGCAGAATTGCAGATCAATTAAAGAATTGTTTTGGATGAATTCTTTGAAGTGGCCATTTTCCTGCTCCAGCTTAGCTCGACCTCCTTGCTTTTCCTCTAGCTTAGTGATCATGTTGAAGTCTCCTCCAATGATCCAAAGAGGATGGACTCTATTGAGATTCAGTACTTCTATAGTATTTAGTAAAGCTATTTTGTTACCTGCATCCTGTGGGAAGTAAACGTTGGTAAGATGGCCATGGATGTTAGTGCTTATTATGTGAAAAGTGGCCTGAATAATGTGGTGAGATGCATGAAAATCTGAGAGCATTATCGCTTGCGTGTTCCAGGCAATAGCCAGCCCGCCTGAGGCCCCCGAAGTGTCCACTGCTACCAAATGACTACCTGGCCATGCTCTGGAGAGAATGTTTCCAAGAGTGATACTGTTACATTTTGATTCTTGAAGGAAGAAAATCTGTGGCTACTCCTGCTTTATCATGTTTTTTATCATTCTCAGTTTCCCTGGGCTGTTGAGCCCTCTTAAATTCCATGAAGTGAGCTTCATGATTCACTACTGGTGGTGGGCTTGTAGTACTTTGTCAACTTCGCATACCTGCCTGAGTCAACCAGGATTTTCCCTATTGCGATTGTTCGTTGGAGGTTTGTTCTTCTCCCTCTCTTTTTGGAATCTTTTGGGAGGAAATCGCCATCCCAATGACTGCCCGGTTGAATGCCTAGCTATTGTTGTTGGTATGCCCTGGAAATGATGACTTCCAGTGTGCTGAGCTGATGCTCTGGAATCTTGTCATAGTCCTTCTTTTTGCAGGCTAGTTCGAGCTCCAGAATGTCAAGTCCTCCCAAGTCAATGCTCTCCGGTTCTTCGTCCATCTGTTGTGGTTAGCTAGTGTCTTCTGAAGTGATTGCTATGCTCAAGGATTGGTTGGGAATGCCGTCCACATCCATGTCCTTTGCTTTCCAGTCCGAGTTCTTCCTGGCCTCCTTAGGGGATCCATGGTCATCTTCGGGAGGGCGAGGAGTGGGAGAGGATCCAGAAGGTGGAGGGATTGTAGGTGCGGAGATGGGTGAAGGGTTGGGCCTCGAATTCAGGGGCTGATCTTCAGAGGTTTTGGCGAGAATCTCAAAGCTGTTACTAGTAGAAGGAAAGGATGCAATGTCCTGCTGGGGCTTTTTCCCAGTAGAGGATTTTTTGTGCGATCTTTTGCGATTTGCTACTTTGGTGAAGCCATCTTGGGCCTGCTTGTCAGAGGGATCTAAGGATTGGGGTTTGGCATTTAACGGGCAGTCCCGAAAAAGATGCCCATGAGCATGACACTTGCGACAGCGAAAGGGTACATGTTCATAATCCAAGGGTTGAATCCATTCATAGTCATCATGGAAGAGACTTACCAAATCCGGCAGGGCCTTGTCTAGGTGCATGAAGATGCAAATGCGAGCATAGGATGTATATCTGTGCAACTTTGTCTCTTCTGCCGATTTTATGTATTCCCCCAGCCCATTTCCAATATCTTTGAGCGAATCCTCATCCCAATATTCCTCTGGTAGCGAGTACATCCTGATCCACACTGGTGCCCAGCTGAGGTCCTCCTTATCCGGGTTGAATCTTTCTACCCATTCCCTTAAATACAATCCTGCAGAGTTAAAAAAATAGGGCCCTTCATCCATGATTCTATTCCTGTCTTCAATGCAAAAGAAAATCACCGTGAAGAACCCTTTTGGTCCTAGCTGCAGGGTGACATGACCCTTGGGTTTCCATTTGGCAGAGATCCATCCATGCAATGCTTTTTCTGTCGGCCAGAATCCAATAAATTTTCCAATGAGTGCATGGTCCTTCATATACTGGATTCGCCCATTGATTCTATGACTGGGTAGTTCTATCTTGGGCCTTTCAGCTGCTATGGGTTTGCATGTCTTCGAGGTGACCTTAGGTGCTTCTTCGTGCTCTGTTTTCCTTTCTGGTATCTCGCTGCGTCTTTCTGACTGACTGGGGAATGCGTTTGTCTTATCTTGCAGAGGGGGCTCTCTATTATCCACCTCTTCATGTTCCGGCCCTGATGGCAAAGTCCAAGTTTGCGCTGAAGGCTCTCGATTAGAGGTGGGGGAGGGCTTTGAAGCCCCCCCTGGGGGTTATCCATTTCCGCGCTGGTTAATCCAATGATGTACTGTCGAGCTCAGGTAGGTGTTCGCTTTGAGGAGGCAGAGGAGATGCGCTCTGCGCCGTTGCAGTGGTTTGCATAAACCCTAGTTGCAGAGCCGCGTATCGTTCTCTTTCACTGTAATCTTGGCATAACATTATTAGTGCTATCTTGTTGCAATTGTTTGTCATGTTGGTCCTCATCAATTATCTGATTAGTGTAAGATCCCTTTAATGTGAGGAAGCTTACAATATCAAGATCATCGTTGAAAATTCTCCAATTGGTAATGTTATCAGGAATCGAGGGTATAAAGATTAATTCGATTGAAAATCTATCAGGGCTATAACCTTCTGAGGGAATGAGCTTGGAAGCTACGTTTTCCAAGAGGTCAGCACTAGCATTCTGGAGTCTGGGAATTGATCTAATATTGAATGCTATAAAATGTTTAGTCAAATCTTGTACTAAAGATTGATAATGCTTTAAATGACCTGATTGACAATGTATAGTATGTCGTACCTATTTGATTACAATTTCAGAATCTCCGAAGACTTGTAGATACTTGATATCTAATCTGATTTCTTTGTATAATCCTTGTACTAAGGCTTCGTATTCTGCAGTATTATTGGTGCAATCGAACTTGAGTCTACAAGTTAGCATAGATTTGTTTCCTTCTGGACTGATTAACATGCATCCTGCTCCTGCTCCTTCGTTAGACTTAGAACCATCAAAAAATAACTTCCAAAATAAAGATTTATTTACAGGACTATCTATAAAATTAATACATTTAGAACTATCTGTTTGAGAAAAATTTTCTACTTGACATAAAATAGAATGTTCTAAGTAAGGTGAAGTATGAGCATTAACATTTCCTAAGAAAGAATCAACAGAATAGTTGCCAATTATATTGTTTCTGTATGCTACAGGTTCATTTTCTCCTTCCAATTCTATTACTATGTATTTTTGATGTCTTTCTCGCTCAACCTTTATTTGATTTGGTTTACCATTGTAAGGGAGCCACAAATGTGACCAATCAGTTGCAAAGTATCCATGAAGTTTTTCCAACCAATCTCGGCTAAGAATTAAGCCATAAAATTTTGGAATATCTGCAACTAAAATATCGATAACTTGACATACCTTTGGATTAGATGATAGCTTTATGGTAACCTAATTTAGTTCGCCGATCAATTCAACTTGCAAATGATCCAGTTGAACTATGCACACTGCAGATTTCTGAGGTTGAACGTTCAACTTTGCACATATTGATTTAGGTAAGATATTAGATGAAGCTCCAGAATCCACTAAACAATTATGCAAATTTTTGTTGAAAACTTCATAAGTAAGAAGAAATGGGGGAGTATGAGATCTTGACCTTCCTCCAATTAAAGCGATATCGTTTGGATCAACTTTATTAATCACATTAGTTGGAGGTCTTCCCATCTCATGGGAAGCTTGAGAGATTACAACAGCGAGCAGAGGTGCAACTGGTACTGCATGTAATTCTTTCAAAAGTATCTTTTGCTGATGTTTTAACTTGCTCAATTCATAAAAAGTGATGTTAGCCCTAGTCTTCTTCATATCTTCTATGATATTATACCCCATCTCATCAGAAACAATCACTGTTTTAGATGGAGCCGGTGAATCTGTTTGGACTGGGCTTGTTTGAGTCACTCTGGGTGATGTTTTCTTAGCTGTGACTTTATCCTTAGGCATTGAGCTTGTGCTCTTTGGCTTAGGAGTAGGTTGAGGAGGATCGAGTTGATTTCTACTTCTAGTACTAACCGGCGATGCCTCTTGATCTCTTCTTCTGGGAGGATGGAATCCCACATTCCTTGTACTTCTACAACTTCTTCTTCATCGATAGGCTCTTCGGTAGCAATTTCCTATTTTTCTTCTTCTGATTCAGCATTTGTGATAGCATTGGGAGGCTTTGAATCAGTCAAAGGATTTCTTCTATAAGGATTGTATGACTTTTTAGAAGAATTCTCTGCTACTTGTTTCTTAATGTCAACCATTTCGTTACACATGGTTTTCAAAACTTTCTGCAATCCTTCTAAATCGAATGGGTCTTTCGATTGTTTTTTCTTTGGATCTTCTTTAAAAGTAACCTTCTTATGTTTTCATTCATCGATAGCATTTTTCTTTTCTAAGGCTATGATACGTTTCTCTACTGCTATTGCTTCCTTCATATTGTCAGCTAAAGTTGTTTTGTTAGCCCTATCAACGAATATTGCTATGTTCGATAGTAAAGCAGATATGTACCATTCACTTCGAACTTCTTCGCTAGGCTTGGAAGCGATAGGAATTTTTTTTAATAGTTTATTGAAACGTGATTTAAAATCTTTGATAGGTTCCTTTGACTCAGCCCTCAAGTTAGATAGGTCATTGATCAGTGTTGCAGTAGATCTATCATCATTAAACTTAGTCAAGAATTGTTCTTGGAAAATATCCCAACTAGTGATAGATCTGGATGGTAATGAGAAATACCATGATCTGGCTGCTCCTTGCAAAGTGTAAGGAAAAAGTCAGATGATAGCATCTTCATTAGTAACCCCATTTAGATTTCTAGATAACATAAAGTTGTTTATATGTTCTTCTACTAGCATGCATGCTTCAGGATTGAATTTAGGCAGCCATTTTTTAGGACGGGCTAGTATTTGACTCAAGGGCGCAGGCACTAAGACTGCCCCTGGGTTATTCCATGGAGTTTGGGCCATCTTTGAACCACTAACAGAGGAAAGTGTAGAAGATGATCCTTGTAGTTGGGAAGATGAGGATATTACAGTTCCAGATTATTGAGAAGGAGATGTGTAAGTTCCAGCGGACTGGTGGACAATAATCTGAAGTGGAGGTGTGGATGGTTGACTTTGCGGTGGAGAGGTTGAGATGGATGATGATGATGAAAGAGTCTCGCTATCAAACCCTTTAGGTGATTTCCTTGCTCTCTTCCTTGTAGGTAGAGGTAACTCAGTTGGTTCAATACCAAACTTTTCGCTCTTCAATCTGGTAAGAGGATGAGCAGGGTTATATTGCGAAGTCACACTACCTTGAGATTTTTCAGATCTTTGGGGTGATATAGAAAATCGCTAAAGTTTATGGATCAAAGATTCAACTTTAGGAGGTTTAATAGTAGATTTCTCTGAAATGTTCGGGTTTGTGGCAGTGGTTGTTGTTTTATCGACTTCTTGCTCAATATTTAAAGATTCTAAATGCGATGGAGAAGTTGGGGGAGATGGTGAGGGCGATTTACTCTCAGAACGGTATTTAGATTTAGATTTACTTTCCATTCACAGTTCAGGGCCCTCCTTCTAGCGTCAAATATGTTGAAGCCCCAAAAATGGGGTCTACAACAAGGGGGATACCCACCCAGTCTGGACCTTGCTTAGCAGCTCCTTTTCCGTTTGGTATAGTGGGTCTGACTGGGGATATGGGACCAGTTTCCCAATCTATGTGTGTGTGTGTTGAGGATCGATATTTCCTTTCTAATGATTTCTAAGTAAAATTCTTTTATTCTAAATCTAATGTAATTGTATTCTAATGAACAGAAATATCTAAATCTAAAACTAACCCGGGATTTAATCTTTCAGTTATGCGATCTAAAATAATTTCAAATAACAATTGGTAATAAATATCATTCAATTGCTATGAGAAAAGAATTCAATAAAGATAAACCATTTCGTATAAAAAGTTAGACGAAACAATTGTGAAAAACATATCGCATAATAAGTTACTCATATATTAAACATAAATAAATAGCTATCACCATACAGAAGTGCCAAATGATAACTCAAGCATTCACGCATTCATATATAAATAACTGAACATGAATATCACCTTAACACATAAGCAGAAATAGTTAAGAGATAAAAGTAACATTTATAACTAGTTCTACTCATGAGCTTCAGCAATAATGATTTATCTCTTCTTAATCCAACATCTACTAAGAGTACAAAAGTGCAACATCAGTAGTAGATATTAAACACAGATATCAATAAATCATGTTCCATTCATTCATAAAAACTTCCTCATAGGGTGCAAAAGTGCATGTTCTGAGGACAAGTTTTTGACAAATTTCAGGACCCTTCTCTAAATGCATGAGAAAGGTTTAAATACTACTAGCTAAATCTAAAAATAATTTATTACAAAAATGTAGGATGCGGTTTAAATGACTGTCCTCATTTTAGGAAACAATAAATAAAAACTAAAACTAAAACCGAATCTAAAACTAAAACTGACAACTAACTATCCATGTATATGTTCCTTGTAGTCGCAAGCATTCAGCATTTGCTTGAGGAGAGTTGGCTGGCCGACATCCGACTTTATCTGTCCTGCGAAAATGGAATCGGCAAGTGCTAGCGCCATCTTCTCGGCAAAATTAATGATACATTTGAGAGTCATGCACTGGCTGTGTGGTTTTACCAAGTAAGTCCAGTAAGAATCCCAATTCAACTTAGTTAACCTTTTGATGGACTCTACTTTTTATTGAGCCTTTTGTCTCCAGCTTTTCTATAGATGCTGTACATTTGGTAGATATCTACATACCACTTCAAGATATTCCTGATAAATACCACTGGTTTTAGAGTTCAGGTTTTGCCTTTCGCCTTTAGCACTTTTTCCTACAATTTTCCGGGTTTACAGGCAATTGAGCGATTATAGGCTTTCCTTCTCAAGGGGTTTTTCCTAGCGTTGCACAATTAGGTGCTAATCGCGCATTGGAAACTGCCTCCGTTTCTTGATCCGGGCTTCCCTGGTGCGATTTTCGCCTCTTGCGTACTTTTTGTTAGAGGATATAAACCTTAAATTTTTTGGAAAGAATGACTCCATGAGTTCTTGGTTTTGAGTTTTAAATTCTCTATTCGTGATATCATCACTATCCAGTACCCATATGACCATGTCCATGTATGGAAGAATCTTGGGCCTTGTCACTATCCGGTGCAAGAACGAACATGATAGTTCGATAATCGATGCCTCAGAAGACCCGTGTGAGCCAACGGTAGTTGTAACCTCCATTATTCTAGGGTTTTCTTCCTTGAGTAGACTGTACATGCCTTCCCAAGTAGTAATACCGACATCTTTGTTACAGGTGGTGTCCATGTATAAGGGCACTATTTCTTTATCTTCAGAACTCGGAGCTTTACCCTTCTTTCCCATAATATTCTGAACACTACTATGTATACTTCTCTGCTCTTCGCTCTTGCAATTTACAAATGAGGCAAGAGTAATGATAAGAAAAAGGTGATGGGAAAGCTTTAAATTTCGAAAACATATAAAATATATCACCTTACGTGAAATGGCTCTTTGATCAGACCAAAACCATATTTCGTTAATGATTTCCAACTCACTCATTAATTAACATTAACGCACATAACTAGGCATCGGTTTATGGAAAAATCTTTTTCGAATGGCGAGCCCTGTAGATCTGCGATGAGGCGATTTTACGATTTGCTTTGCAATATAGTAGATCGCAATATCACTAATCCATTTCGTGTGGCAATCATCTGTTATAATGTGTTTTCTGCGAAATACGATTTGCGAGATGCACCATCGCATATCGGCGATTTGAGGCATTTCGGCTTAAGTGATATTTGAGGCATGCGATGCGATGAGGATCTTTTGATGCGTGATTTCGCAATCTTAGGATTCTGCTTGTAGGAAGGTATCCATTACCTTTTTTGCGATCCAACGCTCTTTATTGAAGGAGTGGTTTTATTCGAAATTTATCATAAAACTTAAGTGTTTTTAGATTTTTCAAGTATTCCGCTAAGTTTATGATAGTAAGTTTTATTCAAAAAAGGAATACAAGCACTAATTTATTTTTTAAATTTTTTGAATAAGGGTCCCCACTTATTTAGTATTAGTGATAAAACTAAATACGAAGGGGGGTTTTTGCTGGCCACAACAGGCCCACAATAGTGATGTGGTCGAGATGAATCATGACATGACTTGAGAGGACAATGCTGGTATGTTCATGCTGATGGTGGTGTCCATGTCGAGTTGCATTGTTGTTGAAAGATGAGTCATAGCTTCACCTTTGCATGACAAGGTGTGCAGATTATTCGATGGTCTTGGCATTCGCTTGGTGTTGCATGTGCATGTATCCCCTTCGCTAGTACTTGGCATGATTCATGTGTTCATCCAGTCGCGTACAAGATTCCTAGCATGCACTCCTTGTTCATCTCGTTCGTCGTTGCGTCATGTCTCATCCATGTACCTATCTTCGTAATCACTCATGATGAGACAACATCAAATCTAGAAATCCCCTAGTCTACCATGATGCATCATCTTTTGTTTTTGGGTGTAGGTGACCGGGAGAGAGGAAAAGGCTCTGAAACTGCATAGAGCACATTTCAGGTCGAGATGTGAGGCTCTGGGGAACTATTAGGAAAAAATGCATAGAGATCATTGAGAGTCTAGGACATTAGTGACATCTCTAGGATTTGGCTCAACTGGGAGGAAAAATTGTGCAATTTTTCTGGGAAGGTAGTGCGGGTAGCAAGAGGCATTGTCAGTGAAAATTGCACCAATTTTCAGAGGAGGCTGGGAGTAGGCTGCATGAGATTTGTGGCCAACACTACACAGAGCTCAGAGGCAGTCATGTAGGACATGTCTATGCAGTTTCTAGGTTGAGTGGGGTTCTGGGTAGCTGGTGGACTGTCCAAGAAAACTAAGTGATTTTTAGGAGTGGTAGACAGGCTGGAAGGGCACTGACTGACAAAACTGCGCAATTTCTAGAGACAATGTAGTGACAGGCAGTGGGTGCCTGTCCCTCTTGTCTGTGAAATTTCTTCATTTAGTGCAGGCAAGTAGGCTGACAAATCCTACACAAATTTTTGGAGGAGTGAAGCCTGGGGTCATTGCCCAGTCAAATTCTCCAGTTGACCAGTAGGAGGGTTGATGGATATACTTGTGGAAGCGCAGATTGAGATAGCTTCTTGGGTAACTTTTGCATTGTTCTGGGTGATAGTCGGCTAGGTTGATTCCAGGATTGCACAATGCAGATTTTCTGGGAGGCAATCTCAAGCTCTACGCAATTATGGTAAACGGTGCTTGGTCATTGAGGGTTGAGACTGCGCAGTGCAGCTCAGTGGAGGTCCGACTGATGGAGGGTGGTCTGATCGATAAATCTTTGGAAAAATGGTTAAGTGTGTGAGTGAGTGAAATAATGTATACATGACCTTTTGAACTCACAATCAACATGACTCGATGAGAAGACACCTCAAACCAACAAGAAAACATGCTTAGTCTAACTGACTAAAGGGTGCGAGCGACAAGTGAAACACTTGAGATAGATCATTGAACGACCATGACGACACTTGCACGACATCTCATAAAAATTTGTACGTTAGTGCAACAGATGTTTATAGAGTGAACACAACTTGTACACATGAAGACAAACCTTGAACATTGCCAGAACAAGACCGCAAGCATGACATTGCAACCAACATGCTAAAAGACAACTGGTGAACTGTGAAGCAAAGATGGTGTAAAGACTCGACACGAGCTCTTGGGATGAGCCTGAGTGTTTGAAATCATCAAGGAAAAACCAAGGAAGGTTCCGAAATTGGATGCAGGCCAAAATTTTGGAGGGCGTTGCAGTTGATACAACACTTGGTGACCCACTAGTTGAATACCAACTTCTTCCTTTCAGTTCATTGACAGCACAAGGCCTTGGTCTATTAGGGAGTATTGAATCATTGCCCAGGTTGCTTCAGTTTCCCCATTTACCCCATGGATAGGCATGGTTCACCCTTTTCCAACTCATTTAAAAAAAACAACAAGTTTCAACTTTATCACAGTGTTTCGAAATCAGGAAGGGTAGTTTGGATCACAAGTTTAAAATATTTGGAGTGTAAGTTTTCATCTCTGGTGTTGCTCTATTGCCTGTAGGCTTGGAAAGTACCCTAGCAAAGTCACACATGACCACACACATTTCTCCACTCCCAGTGAGCCTAGTCATTACATTGGTGGAGTTGCATGCTTAACCTCTTTGCACAGGAAGCCTTTCTCTTCTTTTGCCTTTGTGTTTTTTGAAAAGAGGATTGTGCATAGGAACTTATTTATTTTTGGGGTGGAAGAGGGATACCAAATTATTGAAAGCATAAGAGGTTGTTCCTTTAGAGAAGCATGTAAGACCTCTAATTTAGGTTTCCTCATTTAGATTTCCCCTTCTCCGTTTCTACTAGTTGGATGAGCTTGAAAAAATATAGTAGAAGACTGAGTATAGGCATAGGGTTTCCTAGTGTGGACACAGGTTCATGGTTGGAGAAGAGCTTCCCTTACAGATGGCTTGTATTTTTCTTCAACTTCATCGGTTGAAGGTTATAACCAAGCATAGAGAAGATGGACACAGGATTGGCCAAGTGCTGCAGTGTCACAAGACTCTCTGGATCTTAGCTACATATTGATCCAAAATGGATCTTGAATAAACTTCTAAGTCTAAAGTGTTCATCACAGAGGAAAATTAAAGTCCAAGTATGCTCTTGGAAATAGCCCCATTGCATAGATCTTTTCATTCTGAATCTACTGCAACTTGAATGGGCTAAAATGGACTTCGGATGAAGAAGTTATCGCAAAACGAAGTTTGCCTTTGTCCTTTGAAAAGGAGGCAAATTATTATATAAATGGGACTTAAGGGAAAATTTGATTTTAAACATAAAAACCCTTAGAACCCATCACATCACATTATTTTATCGCATCACAATAAACCAAGGCTAAAGGACTTAAAACAGGCACAAAGGCCTTCAGTGGACCTGATGGATTTATAAATCAAATAGGAAAACCTTTTGAGTTCCAAAAGGAAGGGGCAGTAAGTGGTATTTCGGGCGGGCCTCAAGCGGTAAGTGGTATTGGATAGGCTCCACTCGAATCCATACATTGGTCGACGCATGGTATGGCGGAAGAGAGAGGAAACTGCTTTCTTGGGTGGTTAATCCTCGTGCTAGTTACACGCCTGAAACAGACTATCAGCCATTGGATTAGCAGTCATGGATCAACAGTCAGGATCTAATCGGCAGATCGTCGATTGGCATGACCAAAGGGAAGACCCCCAGGGCTGTTGTGACAACGATATGCGATATGCCGATGTTCCGATGGGCCAATAGCGATAGCGCCGATAGAGTGATCAGTGATATCAACAATTGGTGATCGGCGAACCCATGATACCAGGGCCAATGCACCTTACTATTGTGACTTACAATACGCCGATAAAAAGGCGGACCCAATACGAATTATGGATGTGATTTCATAAGTTTTGAAATCTAGATTTTCAGATTTTCAGTGTATTATCTGTGTATTGGGTTTTTTTGGCCATTACACCATGCGATAGTGATAAGTGATATTTGGATGGACCCGATAGGTTTATAGGGCGAATTCCATAATATTTGAAGTCTGGGCTAAAGGCCCATGATGTGTTTTGTGTGCATTTCCTGTGTATTTTAGTTAATTGGCTAACACGGCCAGAGGAAGGCAAAATGACCAAGTTTCCCTGCCCGCCTATTCTTTTCCATTTGTAAACAGATTCTTGTGAGGAAACAATCGGGTTCTTCAATGATGGAGGATTGTAATCGATGCATGATAAAAACATAGAGAGCAGAGGAGCTAAAGGTTGCCGAGGGAGCATGAGGACTGAAAAAGGTCGCTGGAAGGTTGCTGAGAGTCGCTTAGAGGTCAGGCGGACTACAGAGGCATGCAAAGGCCGAGAGAGAGAGCTCAAAGAATCCAGAGTCGAAGAGCCAAAGTGAGAGCGAGAGCTAGAGATAGAGTGAGATCTAGAGCCACTAGCCAGAGCCAAGAGCTAGAGCCGAGAGCCAGAGCTAGAGCCAGAGCCAGAGAGCCGGAGAGCTTCAGAGCCAGGGATAAGATGGTGTTCTAGGCCCATTGTGTTCAGTGTAAACCAGTGGAGTTGAGCATGGATATTGTAAAAGGACTTTGCCATAATCCCAGAGAGCCTAGCTGAGTTGACTAGAGCTCAAGGAGACATAGCCCAAGAATTTTGGGTGAGCTCCATATTATATTACTATTATGTGTGATTGCTTGTTGCTGCATTGTATTTGCTGCTTTATTTGTTGTTATATGTTTTATATTAGTTCAAGAAAATAAACTTCAGGCACATAAAAAATTTAAAGACAAACACAAGCATACACCTATTGTCAAGCACTTTTTAATTCCGCAATTGGTTAATCACTAGATCTTGGGAATATTTAAGCTTTGGAAGTGGTAGAGGTTCCTGTAAGCCTAACAAGAAGCCTTTAGTGCCCCATTTTCAGATCAGGTGGCATCAGAGCTTGAGATTGACTAACCTCACCTTCAAGAAGGTGGTATCAGAGCCTGAGATTGATTAACCCCACCTTCAAAGAAGGTTATATCAGAATGCTTGATTGATAGAGCAAAGATTGCTTGTCTGAAAGGTGCTTGGGCAGTTAAGGATTGATTGTCTGATTGATTGTATGCCTGGTTACAGACCGACTATCGTTTGATTTTGTAGAGGTGAAGGGAAAGCTATTGATAGCTCAGTCAAGGAAAGGACAAAAAGGAAGAAAGGCTGAAGGCATTATTCTTATCCCAAAGGACCTCAAGGAAATCCTTGAAGCACAAGAGTTTTTTTGCAAAAGGTTTCTTGAATAAGATCTTTGTTAATCTTGTTTTAATTTCTTTTGTTCATTGGCATAATGACAACTTCTACAAGTGAGTCCTCCAATTTTGCTTTCTTCACAAGATTCTTTGATGAAGACAAGAAGCAAGACTTGTTCACCATGATGGATATGGTGAGGGAAATGTATGAGGATGGAAGGAAGAGCAGCATACTTAGAGAGCAGTTGAATTCCATGGAGGAAGAGAAGCAGTTGCTTTCTAAAAAATTGCAGGAAATGGCGAGGCAACTTCATATTGCAAATATGAACCTGAAAAGGATGCATGAGTTGGAGTTACAGCTCTTTGTTGCCAAAGAAGCCTTGGTCAAGTATCAGCTTGAAGAAGAGGTAAACAATTCTTGTTTGTCTTCAAATTCTTCTAAGAATGCTTGTATTGGTTCTTTTGAAAAACATACCAGAGGCATAGGTTCCAAGCTAACGTCCAAGATGGGCTATGAAGGAAAGGGCTTGGGCAAACATGCACAAGGTATTGTTGAGCCAATAATAGTTGAGGAAAGGCCTAAGTATTTTGGTCTTGGCTATGGACAATCTTATGGAGAAAATTCCAAAGCTGCCATGAAGGTCATTGAAATAGCTCCAAGAAGGAGTTGTATTGCAGGTCTTCTACCTCAAGAGTGTGAAGATTGTATTCAGGAGGAATGCAATAGCTTGAAACATCATTTGCATGATGCAGGTGTTTAGAAGCACACACTTGAACTAGAGAGTTGTGGAAACTCTAACAGCCTTGAAGAGATTGATGGTGTTCCAAAGGGAGCCACTTCTTCATTTGATTCACCTCCTCATGAAAGTAATAAAGGTGAAAAAGAAAGGTATAAATTTGGTTCTAGCCATATTCCTTTTGATTTTGTTCAACATGGTAAATTTCCATATAAGTATAAGAAAATAATTGCATGTTCCTTTTGTGGTTTGGATAACCATAATGTTTCTAGATGTTGGAAGAGAATGACCACATATAGGAAACTTCTGAAGGAAAGGAAGCAAGAAGCCAAAGGTCCATTAGACAAGGAAAGTCATGCTGTCAAGAGGATGCACATGTGTTACACTTACTGCCATAACCAAGGACATCTTGTTGCAAAATGTTGGACTTTGAATCCAGCAATGGTTCCACAAAACTTGAAGAAGGTGGAAAGAGAAGATGGCAGAAATGGAAAGAAAGTTTCCATGATTGATGTGTTTCAGGATGATTCACATATTGGTGCTGATGTGCAGACAAAGGTGGTACCTTTGAAATGGATTGATAAGAAATGGTTAGAGTTCTTATTCAATTAAGATTGCATGTCTATTGATGCATCTATTTGCATTTCTTTGTTAATAGAATGCAAGTTGCAGGATTTTTCCAGGAAGGTGAATGGAAAAGTTGAGTAGGAGGCTCACTTTATTACTGCAACATTATATTTCATTTCAGCTTCAAAAGTACAGTGTGCTTAAGCGAAAGTTGAAGGATGAAATGCATGCATAAGCTTGATGTGCATGAACACAGGGATGTTGATGTTGTCCTTGTATTTGAACATGTATGTGTAATTAACTTGAAGGGTTGATTGCTTTGTTTTAAACATGCATGTAATATTGACTTGAGAAAAGTTGATGTGGTCTCCAAGATGGAGATGATGATGAAGTGTTTCATCTTTTGAAAAGGATCCTTGAGATATTTTCCACATGCTTGACTTGAAGGGTCATTTGTTTTAAAGGAATGTTTTGTGGGCTTGGTATCTAGTCCATCATTTATATGCAGATGTAAGACACGGAGGTGTTCAGAAGATGTGAAAATCTATTTCTTTTGTTGAAGCAGGAGTTTTAGGCCATCCAGTTGTTGTTTATATTTCTGTTGTTGTTAACAGTTGTTGTTGACAGCTTGTCAAACAGGTACAAGTGTAAATTTTTGTAAAGCTAATGTAACTTCACATTGGTTTGAGCCACCTTGGATCAATGATCAAGGTAGAGAAGTTCAAGCTAGCTTCTGTGACCATCTCGTCAGGAGTTCTGCATGAAGTCAAGGAGGAAAATAGTTCTTCACAAGAGGACCAACACATATAGGAAGGAGAGTGGTCAAAGGCTTTGGTTCAGAGGCAATATGCAGAGGCAAGTTTATGGAGGTTGAAAAAAAGAGGGTGTTGTTACTCTCATTTATTGTTCAGATCAGTATGTCAGTCTTTTGGAGACCAAAATTTCTTTTAGTGGGAAGGTGTGATCCAAAATGGATCTTGAATAGACTTCTAAGTCTAAAGTGTTCCTCATAGAGGAAAATGAAAGTCCAAGGATGCTCTTGGAAATAGCCCCGTTGCGTAGATCTTTTCATTCTGAATCTACTGCAACTTGAATGGTCTAAAATGGACTTCGGATGAAGAAGTTATCACAAAACGAAGTTTGCCTTTGTCCTTTGAAAAGGAGGCAAATTCTTATATAAATGGGACTTAAGGGAAAATGTGTTTTTAAACATAAAAACCCTTAGAACCCATCACATTGCAATAAACCAAGGTTGAAGGACTTAAAACAGGCACAATGGCCTTTAGCGGACCCGATGGATTTATAAATCAAACAGGAAATCCTTTTGAGTTTCGAAAGGAAGGGGCAATAAGTGGTATTTCGGGCAGGCCTCAAGTGTTAAACAGTATTGGACGGGCTCTACCCGAATCCATACGTTGGCCAACGCATGGCATGGCGGAGGAGAGAGGAAACTGCTTTTTCGAGCGGCTAATCCTCATGTAAGTTACGTGCCCAAAACAGACTGTCAGCTGTAGGATTAGTGGTTGTGGATCAATGGCCAGGATCTGATCGGTGGATCAGCGATCAATGTGACCAAAGGGAGGACCCCCGGGGTCATTGCGACAATGATATGCAATATGCCGATGTTCTAATGTGCCGATAGCAATAGTGCTGATAGAGCGATTGGCGATATCAGCAATAGACGATCGGCGAACCCCCAATACTAGGGCCAATGCACATTGCGATTGAAACTTGCGATACATCGATAAAAAGGCAAACCCGGTACAAATTATGGAGATGATTTCATAAGTTTTGAAATCCGGATTTTCAGTTTTTCTGTGTATTATCCGTGTATTGGGTTTTTTTGGCCATTACGCCATGTGATAGTGATAAGCGATATTTGGACAGACCCGATAGGTTTATAGGGCCAATTCTATAATATTTGAAGTCTGGGCTAAAGGCCCATGATGTGTTTTGCATGTGTTTCTTGTGTATTTACGTTATTTGGCTGACATGGCTAGAGGAAGGAAAAATGACCGAGTTTTCCTACTCGCTTGTTCTTTTCCATTTGTAAACGGATTCTTGTGAGGACACAGTCGGGTTCTTCAATGATGGAGGATTGTAACTAATGCATGATAAAAACACAGAGAGCAGAGGATCTTAAGGTTGTGAAGGGAGTGGGAGGACTGAAAAAGGTCACTGGAAGGTTGCTGAGAGTTGCTTGGAGGTTAGGCAGACTACAGAGGCATGCAAAGGCCAAGAGAAAGAGCTCAAAGAAGCGAGAGCCAAAGAGACAGAGCCAAATCCAGAGCTAGATCCAGAGCCAAAGCTAGAGCCACAAGCCAAAGCCAGGAGCAAGAGCTAGAGCCAGAGCGAGAGCCAAAGCTGAGAGCCAGAGCGAGACCCAGAGCCAAAAGCTGGAGAGCTTTAGAGCCAGGGATAAGATGGTGTTCTAGGCCCATTGTGTTCAGTGTAAACAAGTGAAGTTGAGTGTGGAGCTTGTACAAGGACTTTGCCATAATCCTAGAGAGCCTAGTCAAGTTGACTAGAGCTCAAGGAGACATAGCCCAAGAATTTTGGGTGAACTCCATATTATATTGCTGTTATGTGTGATTGCTTGTTACTGCATTGTATTTGCTGCTTTATTTGTTGTTATATGTTTTATATCAGTTCAAGCAAATAAACTTAAGGCACATAAATAGTTTAAAGACAAACACAAGCATACACCTATTTTCAAGCACTTTTTAATTCCGCAATTGGTTAATCACTAGATCTTGGGAATATTTAAGCTTTGGAAGTGGGAGAGGTTCTTGTAAGCCTGACAAGAAGCCTCTAGTGCCCCATTTTCAGATCACATACTCATTCAAAAGCCATAACTCAGTAGAGGTCAACACTCATTAGAAAAACAAAAAATAGTGTGATATTAAGCAAATAAAACAAAGCAAATAAAAAATACCAAAGTAAAGAGAAAAGACAAGAAGTAGTAAATAAACTATGTACATGGCGCGGGTTGTGACCTTAGCTTACTGAATGTAGTCCTTTAGGTCTTGGCGATTGACAGGAAGGTTGTCAATCTTCCCATCAAGTGATTGTAGATAGTAAATGTGTGGGACAAACTTTTTGTGAACAATATATGGACTAATCCACAGGGACTGGAACTTCATATGTTTGCCTTTGTCTTCATGGGGTTTGTCTCATTTCAATGTTAGGTCACCCACATCAAAGTAAAAGTTTGCTACAGACTTCTTGTCGAACCATCTCTTGATACGTTTCTTGTGGAGTGTGAATTTTTATTTTGCTTTCATTGTTTCTTTCTACAACTTCTGAAGTGCATCCATCCTATGTTGAACTAGGAGACAAGGCTTGCCTTGGGATTCTTAGGACAATTAGAGAGCAGGAAAGTAGATGTTTGGTGGAAGGATGGCTTCTTTTCGATAAACCAGGAAGTATGGCAAAGTGCTCAAAGAGGATTTCGATGTTACAAGGTCAGCCCATAAACCATTCGTCAAAGTGGATTTCCAGTTACGTTGTTCAGAGTAAATAGTCTTCTTGATAATGTGGATAAGGTTTTTATTTTTAGATTCAGCGAGACCATTTCCCTGCGGGTAGTAGTTAGCTGAGTGTTTAAGCACGATACCATATGGAAATGCAAAATCATAAAGCTTTAAAGACGAAAAGTAAGTTTCATTGTCAAAAACAAGTGATACTAGAATGCCAAATCGTGAGATGATGTTCTGTTGAAGGAAGCTGATGACTTCCTGGTCATTCACTTGCTTAAGCGGAACTAATTCTATCCACTGTGTGAAGTAATCTATAGCTGTCAAGATGTAGTGGTTTTGTTTCAATGAACGTTGGAATATTTCCCCAATGATGTCAAGACCCCACTGTTGAAACGATTCAGTCACTACAACTGGGAGTAGTGGGGCTACTGACCTTCGTGTTCTACCGTCGCATCGCTGAAAGACCGAAATTGTGGGTATAAGCATGTGCATCCTTGAATAATGTGGTCCAGTAGAAACCAACTCGCATGACTTTGTGCGTAATGGTGTTTCCCGTGAATTGGCCTCAGGTTGGTCTGTCATACAAATCATGCAAGACCTTCTTTGAATCATGTGCCTGCAGGCACCTGAAAAACGTTTCGTTGCTGTGCTTTTTGTAAAGAACTTCATGCACCAACTAATAAGGTAATTCTTTGAGGTGAATTTCCCTCATTTGTCTCATGGAAAATTTAGATGGTATGGTTCCATGCTCAAGGTACTGGTGCATAGCTTTATACCAAGAGTTTCCATATGAAGTGGGTGGTGCTCGCTCTACATTGTACATCTCGATTTGTTTCTCTCAACCAAAAAGCTCTTATTCTTCATCCTGTGCATGGAATGATTTGGCTACGAGTCTGCAGAGACCATAGCTCTTAACAGTGTGAACTGGCTTGATGTCAAGATCATACTCTTGCAAGCATGGCATCCAGTTAGCACGTCTTTCACCCAACTCTTTCTATACAATCCGTGATCTAACTGTTAGGTGTGGCACAAATACTATGCAATGGTTATTTAACAATTAGGGTATGAAGTGTTTCACCACCTTGTATACTGCATATACTTGTTTTTCTATGGCGGGAAAGTTGAGTTCAGATCCTTGCATTCTTGAACTCATGAAGGAGATAGGATGTTCATCATGTAGAAATTCCCACTGTAGATCAATAGATTATGCAATATACTAAAGTAAAATACAAGATCTAATTCTACAACAAACTTTGCGGAAGCTTAATCGAATTGAACAAGATCAATGAGAAAACATATAACTGAGAATGAGAAATCAATCACACATGACACAGAAGAAATAACCAGGGGAAAGCCTCAGCCTAAAACCCCAATCTCTGTATTATCATACAGTGAAAATATGTTCAAGTTACAAAAAGAATCAACTCACAAGTTATCCTACTCTCTCTGCAATCAAACAATGCTGCTCATAGATAGTCAAAGGCTTCTCCAAACCTTCTCCTCTTCCCTCCAAGCCTCCTATTTTCTTGCACAGTTTTCCTTGGGGTCCAGTGCTACCACCTGTGTGAATTGGCCTCTTCACACACTCACTAACCTCTGATATAACTGTGCAATCCTGAAGGAGATAATTCCTTCTGCATGGATGAGTTTCCTATATAGGAAAAATCCTCCAACTTATAGTACATTGTCCCTTCCTCTGATGTCAACTAGGTCTCTGATTGAACTCATATGCATGAGTTATTTATGAGAGAATATTCAGTTATCTGAAGTGCAGTAGTTACATGTATGCATGCATTAACTAACTGAACTCACAATTAATTCCACAACTTGTTGGAACTACTCTAACTGGACTTAACTCAGTTAACTGAGCTAAATAATTACAACTCAATATTACAACACATCTTTATCTCTTTAACTAAGGGATAAATTCCTCAATCAATGGAGAAACTGTTGCATGTCCCCACATAGACTTCATGTTTGATTTTCTACAACTAATTAACTCAAGATGAATTAATTAATTATTTTACAAACAGCTGCTAAGGTCAAATTCAAATTTTACTTCTCAATTTTAGTTCATGGACTAACTAAAATGGGAATCTAACACGAAATGCTATTTATGGCAATGTTATTTTTAACACTTCCATTTTTTATTCCTTGTTGCTATGTCCAACACTGGTACCCAAACTTCTATTTATATCAGTGCTATTTTTAGCACTTCTATTTTTAGCATTTCTTGTTGCTATTTTCAACACTCCCTCTCAACAAGAAAGGCATTCAACTCGAACCCGATCCTGAACCTTTGGAATGTTTTGAATGCAACACTTCTCCTAAGTGTTGTTACTCCAACAACTCTAGAAAAAAAAAACTCCCAGCTAACCTCCCTATTGGGTTAGAAACATCCTCTGATACTAAAGCTCCCTCTGCCACTGACAAGTGCTCCCTCTATGACCTCTGAGCTGGTACAACACTCCATGCATCTCACACCATTGCACACCTCTCTGTGCCATCCTGCACTGATGCAACAATCCTATGCCTCTCGCATTGTTGCAGCCTGCTAGTTCTACACTGTCTTGGGATTCCTGCACTATAGCTCTCTCTGCCACTCCATCCGCATCTGCCTCTACCCACTCAGTCAGTGCCGCTACTCCTCATTGGGGCTTCCATAGCAAGGTCTAATCAAAGAGGTTGGGTACCTCAATGATCCTACCCGTATTCCAGCCTTTTTGGGACTATCACTCCACATCGCCTCACCTCCTACCTGGAGGTATGGATGCATGTGATCCCTCTGCCCACTTGGCTCAAAACGCCCCCTACTAGAGGTCTCTACGTAAGTAAATGTCTCTACTCTATATCCTCTCAGCTTCTCTAGTTGTGGCTGCTCCACAACCTCCTAAAGCTACTTCACCAATTGTGGCTCCTCCACAATTGTCTAAGACTTCTTCTGGCGCTACATGTTGAGAGGTAATTTACTCTCCCTCTAAACCACCAAGTCTCCAACAGTTGCCTTGATCCTCAAGGCTTTGCATGCATCTTGAACCTCAAGAGCATACACGTTCTTGAATCATGAACTGATCTGCTTCACCTGTCTCGTGGTGATGTGTCGAAGGAAAACCTTTCCCTTACTGAAGACTACATCATAGCCTTTGTCTTCCAGCATTGCAATTGACACCAAATTTTTCCTTAGTCCTGGTACATACTTGACATCGGTCAAGGTAATGCGAGCTCCATGCTCCCTGTGAAAAACAACCATGCCTACACGTGAGACACTATACTTTTCATCATGACCCATCGCTATGAGTATCTGGAGATATTTCTCCTCCAAGGTACTGAACAAACTCTTGTCGCCGGTCATGTGGAAAGAAGATCCACTGTCAAGAAACCAACCACATCCCACCATGGATGAAACCATGCATGCGAAGAGGGTGAAATCCAACTCGAACTGTGAGGCCAATGCCTCACCTTCAGATCCTTCCTTGGATCCCATCTTGGATTTCTTCAGTGGAAAATTTGTAGCAAAATGGCCCATGATCCAGGTGGATATTAGTGGCCACCCGTCAAGTCCACTTGAACCCCCACCATTGTTTCTTTCAGCTTTTCATTTTCCTTAATTGTAGCACAGTTTACTACTTTTAGCAGTTTTCGGGTCCTAAACTTCCAGAGATGTTTTGAGGCCCTAAACGACGTTTTTTGGGAAAACTGGGAGCAACATGGGTCCATGGACCGATGTTTCTCTTCCCAAGGTTGTAGTTCTTGGATAGATCTTTCTAACGAGATATTGTACGCGTCAAACAGAGATCGTATGCCAAAGTTACAACCCCGGGAAGTTGACGTACCAATTTACCCAAACGGGGCCCACAGTTTGGTGTTTCATCTTCTAGGGTTAGGTTTTTGGATGTTTAGGGTTTTCTATTGTTTCTCAACAATAAATAGGCCTTCGAGCTTCACTGTAACACATTTCAGAGGCATGTAGCCACCACATCTCTTCTCAGAGATAAGCTACCATCGCCCTAGCTGTTTATTTCCATTTTCTGTTTGTAAGCATATCTCAGTATTTTACATTAATGAAATGAAGTACTATTTTCGCTGCATCTTTATGTTTATGGTTATCTCTGTGATTTGTTGCATTCCTGTTTAAATCCGGATCAATGGTATCAGAACGGTTTTGTTTTTTCTTTGTTTTTCTTTGCATGTTCCCAACGAGGTCGGGATATAAGGAGTTATGGCTTGAACTGGTCGAACCTTTGCAAGACTAGCCTCGCAAAACCCAATGGCCTCACATGGAAGATGAAAAGAAAGATGAAGGAGCAAGAGATCCTATCAAAATCTTGCTCGAAGAAGCCCTTGAGTGACAAAGGATCGCAATGATGGACAACTTTTCCCAGATCCTTCAGCGACTACCTAGGAGCGATGCATCGGCTTCCCACAGCTACTCTGGAAACGCCACACTGTTTAAGGTACAAGTTAATTTTGAAATCCCCATATTCGAGGGTCAGATAGACACAAATGCCGTCAATAAATGGTTAAATATGCTAGAGGGTTATTTTTCTATTCATGATTTTTCCAGTCGGGAAGATATTATTTTCGCTCTTCTCAAAGCAACCCCCCACGTCAAGGACTGGTGGGAAACCTACTGCGAGCAGAAGGATGAAAGTACCGACTCACTATTTTTAGCCGCACCAACCTGGAATTCATTCTGGGATGCCATCAAGGAGTAGTACTACCTTGTTGGAAGCTATGAGGATCAATACATAAAGTGGACCATGCTGTGGCAGGGAAGGGACCAAGACGTGACGGAGTTTACCAATATTTTCCATACCCTTCGCACAAAGTTGGTTATCAAGGATTCAAAGAAAAATTTGATACTCAAATACCCCGGCTGCCTGCACAAGTACATCCAGGAAGAAATAGAATTCCTGAACATCTCCTCACTCAGCACAGCATACCGATATGCTGTCAAGGTCGAGCAAAAGTTTAAACAGAAGAAGCGAGACTTTGGATCTACAAATCCAAAGCAAGGGAAAGGTGCCCTCAAACCAGAAAACAAACGACAAAACCAAGGTGGGGTGGCCCAAGACAACCGACCAAAGATGCAAGCAAAGAACAACGCCACGAAGCCGAAAAAGGACATGGGAAAATGGTGTGAGTTCCATAAGAGCTCCACTAACAACACAAGTGAGTGTTGGGCCAAGCAGTCACTGGTTGCTGAGCTAAAGGTTTCAGAATCAGATGCATGTTCTAACTTTGAGTCAGAACCCAACAAGGGGAACGATATAGGGAAGCAGATTATCGATGCGGAGCCCAACGCCACCATTGCCACCACGAAGATCCAGAAGGAGGAACCAGAAGATCTAGAGGAGGAGGAGCGTCTCTTCCACTCCCAGATGTGGGTAAAGGGATCCCCGCTGTAGTTCATTGTCGACAGCAGGAGCCAAAAGAACCTCATTTCGGCAGAGGTCGTGAAGTGGCTGGGCTTACTGACCATAGCACATCCACAACCGTACACTGTTGGTGGCTTCACCAAGGACGGGATCTTCGTGTGAGCCAGCAGTGTCGCCTTCCATGCAACATCAATCCCTTCACGGATGAGGTATTGTATTACATTGTTCCCCTTGAAGTTTGTGATGTATTATTAGGACAACCATACTTGTGGAAGCGACATGCTGTGTATGAATCAAGGCTCTGTGTTGTTATTATTACTCTGGGAAATAATTTGTACAGGATACCGGAGGTAGCACCGCCTACGGCCGTCTCTTTGGTTACTGCAAAATAATGCAGTAAACTTATTTCCAAAACTGGGAAATTTATTTTCCTGATGATGCGCCCTTGAGGAAAGAAGAAGACAGTGGCCATGACCTCTAGACAGGGCCCCTCAACAAGAAAACTACAGATGGACAAGGTCATGGAGGAGTATGAGGACATCTTCGCCTTCCCTACAGGGGTTCCTCTGCATTGTCAGGTCAAGCACTCCATCGATCTGAACCTAGGTGCGCTACTACCTAATGGACCAATCTATCAACGCTCCGTTCTTGAGAACAATGAAATCAAGAGGCAGATTCAGGAACTGCTACAGAAAGGTCACATCTGTCCGAGTTCAACACCCGGTGGGAGTTGATCGTGTTGGTATAGAAGAAGGATGGGACTTGGAGACTCTGTATTGACTATCCGGTGTTGAACAAGATCACTGTTCGTAATAGGTACCCGATCCCACGGATCGATGACCTCCTAGACCAACTGAAGGGGGCAAAATATTTCAGCAATATCGATTTGAAGTCAGGATATCACCAGGTACCAATTGAACCCTCCGATGTGTGGAAGACTGCCTTCAAAGCCAAGGAGGGCCTTTTTGAATGGTTGGTTATGCCTTTCGGATTGACGAATGATCCTATAACCTTCATGAGGCTAATGGATGACATCTTGCGGCCATTCACCAACTCATTTGTAGTGGTATACTTGGATGACATCTTGATCTTCAGCCAGAGTTGGGAAGAGCACCTCCAGCACATCCGACAGGTTCTCCAAACACTGCGGCAACACAAGTTATGTGCCAATTTGGAGAAATACACTTTTGGCATGACCCAGGTTTAGTATCTGGGATACATTATTGATGAACAGGGGGTGCATGTGGATCCAGCCAAGATCCAAGTCATTCAGGATTGGTCCTCTACAACCACTCTAACAGAGCTTTGCAGCTTTCTAGGTCTTGCTAGCTTCTACTGTAGGTTTGTGTTGGGATTTTCTCATATCACTTAGCCGTTGAGTCAAGTCACCAAGGGAGGAGCGAAAGCAAAATTCTTTTGGTTCAAATCTCAACAGAAGGCATTCACAGAGTTGAAAGACCACCTCTGCTCAGCACTAGTGCTCGCATTTCCAGACTTGCAACAACCGTTTGAGGTGGAGACATATGCCTATGACTATGCTATTGGGGCAGTCCTTACTCAACACAGGCATCCAGTGGCATATCACAGTGAGACAGTTTCAGACACAGTCCGGAAGTATCCCACTTATGACAAAGAGATGTATTCCATTGTGCAGGCCTGCCGACAATGGAAACATTACATTTTGGGGAAGGAAACGATCATCCACACAGACCATGAACCCCTCCAGTTCATACAGACCCAAGGGAAATTACAGAATGATCACCATCAGAAGTTGTCCACATACCTGCAACAGTTCTATTTAAATATCAAGTATAAGAAGGGCATCACCAATAATGTTGCAGATTGCCTCAGTCGACCACCAATCATGTCATTAACCACCGTGCTCAACTCTTGTGGGCACGAGACTTCTGATTGGCCACTTCTCTACAAAAGTGACCCAGAATTTGGCCACACATACCAGACACTCTTGGAGGGTCCACATGTTCCAGATTTTCACCGCCAGGATGCCCTGTTATGCCACCTGGGTCACCTTTGTGTTCCTTCAAGCGAGTGTGCCAAGATAAATTGGGAAGCACACTACAGTCAGGCTGTTGGGCATTTCAAGGTTGAGAAAATGGTGGCAGTACTACAAAAGTATTTCTACTAGCCGAATCTTCGATAGGATGTTGGGAAGTACATCAGATCATGCACTGCCTGCGCCATTGCCAAACCGACAGTCAAGAAGCAAGGCCTCTATACACCGCTGCCTACCCCTAGTCGACCTTGGGAATCCATCTCCATGGATTACATGTCAGGCCCTCCTTCCACTAAGCATGGAAATGAATGTGTTTTTGTGGTCGTTGACAGGTTCTCGAAGATGGCCATTATGGTGGCTTGCAAGAAGAATATCATAGCAGAAGCCACTGCTAAACTCTTCTTTGAACGAGTGTGGGTGCAATTTTGGATCCCACAGTCTATCATCTCAGATCGGGATAGCAGGTTCCTCAGTACATTTTGGTCTAGTTTCTGGTCGATGCTAGACACCAAAATCACTATGTCCACAACTATCCATCCTCAAATTGATGGCCAGATAGAGGTTGTCAACAAGATGATTGTACACATTCTGCGCATGTACAACTCAAAGCATCCACACACATGGGATGAGAGCCTTCCTTATGTTTAGCACAGCTACAACCGAGCTCTCCATAGCTTGACTGGCCACAGCCCTTTTCAGGTGGGCTTGGGATTACAACCACTATGTCCCATTGATGTCGCCATGCCATTTGCAGCTACTCATGTAGATTCGGCTCATGTCCAGTCTGAAACAAATAAGGCAAATAGATTCATTGAGAACATCCAACATATTCGCCAACAAGTCCATGAAATTCTGGAGAAATCAAATGCCAAGTACAAGCAGTGACATGATCAACATCGGGTGCCACACAAATTTCAGGTGGGCGACAAAGTCTAGTTGCATTTGGAAAAGGAACGCCTTACCAGAGCCTATCGGAAACTTAGACCACTTCGATATGGTCCTTACAACATTACCAAGGCTGTGGGAGATAATGCATCTAAGCTTAGAATTCCCCCATTCCTTGGCCTGCACCTAGTGTTCAATGTGGACCACCTTCGGCCATACTTTCCACCATTACTAGACACATCCGATATTGCAGAACAACTCACACCCACAGAATTAAATCTAGTTTGCATGGAACAAGCTGCAACTGATCAGATCATGGACACAAATATCAAGCACACTCACTAGTAGAACATCCAATTGTATCGAGTTGTCAAAGCAGGCCAACTCCTTCACCAGGGCAATTGGCTCACCAGGGACCAAGTTCAACAGAAGTTTCCCCATCTCATGGAGGAACTCAATGCAATGGGGACCATTGCTTCCTAAGGAGGGAGGAATGATCCAGGTGGATATTGGTGGCCACCTGTCAAGTCCACTTAAACCCCCACCATTTTTTCTTTCAGCTTATCAGTTTCCTTAATTGTAGCACAGTTTACTATTTTTAGCAATTTTTTGGGTCCTAAACTTCTGGAGCCATTTTGAGGCCATAAACGGAATTTTTTTGGAAAAATGCGAGCAAAATGGGTTGATGGACCGATGTTTCTCTTCCCAAAGTTGTATTTCTCAAATAGATATTTCTAACAAGATATTGTACGCATCAAACGGAGATCGTATGCCAAAGTTACGACCCTGGGAAGTTGATGTACCAATTTACCCAAACGGGGCCCACAGTTTGGCGTTTTCTAGGGTTAGGTTTTTGGATGTTTAGGGTTTTCCATTGTTTCTCAACAATAAATAGGCCTTCGATCCTCATTGTAACATAGTTCAGAGGCATGTAGCCACCACATCTCTTCTCAGAGATAAGCTACCATCGCCCTAGCTGTTTCTTTCCATTTTCTTTTTGTAAGCATATCTCAGTATTTTACATTAATGAAATGAAGTATTATTTTCATTGCATCTTTGTGTTTATGGTTATCTCTGTGATTTGTTGCATTCCTATTTAAATCTGAATCAGTGGTATTAGAGCGGTCTGCTTTTTCTTTGTTTTTCTTTGCATGTCCCCAATGAGGTCAGGATATAAGGAGTTAGGGCTTGAACTGGTCGAACCTTTTCAAGACTAGCCTCGCAAAATCTGATGGTTTCCCATGGTGGATGAAAATAAATATGAGGGAGCAGGAGATCCTATCAAAATCTTGCTTGAAGAAGCCCTCGAGTGACAAAGGAACGCGATGATGGACAACTTTTCCCAGATCCTTTAGTGATTACCCAGGAGCGACGCATCAGCTTCCCATAGCTACTCTGGAAACACCACACTGTTTAAGGTACAAGTTAATTTTGAATCCCCATATTCGAGGGTCAGATAGATGCAAATGTCGTTGATAAATGGTTAAATTTGCTAGAGGGTTATTTTTTTGTTCATGATTTTTCCAGTCGGGAAAAGATTATTTTCGCTCTTCTCAAAGAAGCCCCCCACATCAAGGACTGGTGGGAAACCTACTACGAGTAGAAGGATGAAAGTACCGGCTCACTATTTTCAGCCACACCCACCTATAATTCATTCCGGGATGCCATCAAGGGGTAGTACTACCCTGTCGGAAGCTATGAGGATCAATACATAAAGTGGACCATGCTGCGGCAGGGAAGGGACCAAGACGTGCTGGAGTTTTCCAATATTTTCCATACCCTTCGCACAAAGTTGGGTATCAACGATTTGAAGCAGCATTTGACACTCAAATACCACAACTGCCTGCATAAGTACATCCAGGAAAAAATAGAATTCCTGAACATCTCCTCGCTCAGCACGACATAGCGATATTCTGTCAAGGTCGAGCAAAAGTTTCAATAGAAGAAGCAAGACTTTGGATTTACAAATCCGAAGCAAGGGAAATGTGCCCTCAAACCACAGAACAAAGGATAAAGCCAAGGTGGGGTGGCCCAAGACAACCCACCAAAGCTGCAAGCAAAGAATAGCGCTGTGAAGCCAAAAAAGGACATGGGAAAATTCTGTGAGTTCCATAAGAGCTCCACTCAGAACACTAGTGAGTGTCGGACCAAGCAGTCACTGGTGGCTGAGCTAAAGGTTTCAGAATTAGATGCATGTTCTGACTCTGAGTTAGAACCCGACAAGGAGAATGACAAAGGGAAGCAGATTATCGATGCAGAGCCCAATGCCACCGTTGCCACCATGAAGATCTAGAAGGAGGAACTCGAAGATCCAGAGGAGGAGGAGCGTCTCTTCCACTCCCAAATGTGGCTAAAGGGATCCCTGCTACAGTTCATTATCAATAGCAGGAGCCAAAAGAACCTCATTTCGGTAGAGGTCGTGAAGTGGCTGGGCTTACCGACCACAACACATCCACAACCATACACCATCGGGTGGCTTCACCAAGGATGGGATCTTCACATGAGCCAGCAGTGTTGCCTTTCATACAACATCAAGCCCTTCACGGATGAGGTATTGTGTGACATTGCTCCCCTTGAAGTTTGTGATGTATTATTAGGAAAACCATACTTGTGGAAGCAACATGCTGTGTATGAATCAAGGCCCCGTGCTGTTATTATAACTTTGGGAAATAAGTTGTACATGATACTGGAGGTAGCACTGCCTACCGCCATCTCTTTGGTTACTACAAAACAATGCAATAAGCTCATTTCCAAAACGAGGAAATTTGTTTTCCTGATGATGCGCCCTTAAGGAAAGAAGAAGACAGTGGCCACGACCTCCAGACAGGGCCCCTTCGCATGATAACTACAGATGGACAAGGTCATGGAGGAGTATGAGGACATCTTCACCTCCCCCACAGGGGTTCCTCTGTACTGTCAGGTCAAGCACTTCATCGATCTGACCCCAGGTGTGCCATTGCCTAATGGACCAATCTATCAGCGCTCCATTCTTGAAAATGATGAAATCAAGAGGAATATTTAGGAACTACTGCAGAAAGGTCACATCCGTCCGGGTTCATCACCCTGTGGGAGCCCGATCATGTTGGTACAGAAGAAGCATGGGACTTGGAGACTTTGTATTGACTATCGGGCACTGAACAAGATCGCTGTCCGTAATAGGTACCTGATCCCACGGATCGATGACCTCCTAGACCAACTGAAGGGGGCCAAATATTTTAGCAAGATCAATTTGAAGTCAGGATATCACCAGGTGCCAATCGAACAATCCGATATGTGGAAGACTGCCTTCAAAGCCAAGGAGGGCATTTTTGAATGGTTGGTTATACCTTTCGGATTGACGAATGCTCCTGCAACCTTCATTAGGCTAATGGATGACATCTTGCAGCCATTCACCAACTCATTTGTAGTGGTATACTTGGATGACATCCTAATCTTCAGCCAAAGTTGGGAAGAGCACCTCCAGCACATCTGACAGGTTCTCCAAACACTGTGACAACACAAGTTATGTGCCAATTTGGAGAAATGCACTTTTGGCATGACCCAGGTTTAGTATCTGGGATACATTATTGATGAACAGGGGGTGCATGTGGATCCAGCCAAGATCCAAGTCATTCAGGATTGGTCCTCTACAACCACTCTAACAGAGCTTTGCAGCTTTCTAGGTCTTGCTAGCTTCTACTGTAGGTTTGTGTTGGGATTTTCTCATATCACTTAGCCGTTGAGTCAAGTCACCAAGGGAGGAGCGAAAGCAAAATTCTTTTGGTTCAAATCTCAACAGAAGGCATTCACAGAGTTGAAAGACCACCTCTGCTCAGCACTAGTGCTCGCATTGCCAGACTTGCAACAACCGTTTGAGGTGGAGACATATGCCTATGACTATGCTATTGGGGCAGTCCTTACTCAACACAGGCATCTGGTGGCATATCACAGTGAGACAGTTTCAGACACAGTCTGGAAGTATCCCACTTATGACAAAGAGATGTATTCCATTGTGCAGGCCTGCCGACAATGGAAACATTACATTTTGGGGAAGGAAACGATCATCCACACAGACCATGAACCCCTCCAGTTCATACAGACCCAAGGGAAATTACAGAATGATCACCATCAGAAGTTGTCCACATATCTGCAACAGTTCCATTTGAATATCATGTATAAGAAGGGCAACACCAATAATGTTGCAGATTGCCTTAGTCGACCACCAATCATGTCATTAGCCACCGTGCTCAACTCTTGTGGCCATGACACTTCTGATTGGCCACTTCTCTACAAAAGCAACCTAGACTTTGGCCACACATACCAAACACTCTTGGAGGGTCGACATGTTCCATATTTTCACCTCCAGGATGCCCTGTTATGCCACCCGGGTCACCTTTGTGTTCCTTCAAGCGAGCGTGCCAAGATGATTTGGGAAGCACACTACAGTAGGGCTGCTAGGAATTTCGGGGTCGACAAAACGATGGCAATACTATAGAATTATTTCTACTGGCTGAATCTTTGATAGGATGTCAGGAAGTACATTAGATCATGCACTGCCTGCGCCATTGCCAAACCGACAGTCAAGAAGCAAGGCCTCTATACCCCATTGCCTACACCTAGTCGACCTTGGGAATCCATCTCCATGGATTACATGTTTGGCCTTCCTTCCACTAAGCATGGAAATGACTGTGTTTTTGTGGTCATCGACAGGTTCTCGAAGATGGCCATTATGGCGGCATGCAAGAAGAATATCACAGCAGAAGCCACTGCTAAACTCTTCTTTGAACGAGTGTGGGTGCACTTTGGGATCCCATAGTCTATCATCTTAGATCGGGATAGCAGGTTCCTTAGTACATTTTGGTCCAGTCTCTGGTCGATGCTGGACACCAAACTCACTAAGTCCACAGCCTTCTATCCTCAAACTAATGGCTAGACAGAGGTTGTCAATAGGATGATTATACACATTCTGCACATGTACAACTCAAAGAATCCATGCACATGGGATGAGAGCCTTCCCTATGTTCAGCACAACTACAACCGAGCTCTCCACAGCTCGACTGGCCACAGCCCTTTTGACATGGGCTTGGGATTCCAACCACTATGTCCCATTGATGTGGCCATGCCATTGCAGCTACTCACATAGATTCGGCTCATGTCCAGTCTGAAACAGATAAGGCAAATAGCTTCATTGAGCACATCCAACATATTTGCCAGCAAGTCCATGAAATTTTGGAGAAATCAAATGCCAAGTACAAGCAACGACATGATCAACATCGGGTGCCACACAAGTTTCAGGTGGGCGACAAAGTCTGGTTGCATTTGCAAAAGGAATGCCTTACCGGAGCCTATCAGAAACTTAGACCACTTCGATATGGTCCTTACAGCATTACCAAGGCTGTGGGAGACAATGCATTTGAGCTTAGCATTCCCCCATTCCTTGGCCTGCACCCAGTGTTCAATGTGGACCCCCTTCGGCCATACTTTCCCCCATTACTAGACACATCCAACATTGCAGAACAGCTCACACCCACAGAATTAAATCCAGATTGCATGGAACAAGCTGAAACTGATCAGATAATGGACACACAGATCAAGCACACTCACCATTAGAACATCCAACTGTATCGAGTTGTCAAAGTAAGCCAACTCCTTCACCAGGGCAATTGGCTCACCAGGGACCAAGTTCAACAGAAGTTTCCCCATCTCATGGAGGAACTCAACGCAATGGGGATCATTGCTTCCTAAGGGGGGAGGAATGATCAAGGTGGATATTGATGGCCACTTTCCAAGTCCACTCTAACCCCCACCATTGTTTCTTTCAGCTTTTAAGTTTCCTTAATTGTAGCACAGTTTACTATTTTTAGCAGTTTTTCGGGTCCTAAACTTCCGGAGCCATTTTGAGGCCATAAACGGCATTTTTTTGGAAAAATGCGAGCAAAATGGGTTGATGGACCGATGTTTCTCTTCCCAAAGTTGTATTTCTCAAATAGATATTTCTAACGAGATATTGTACGCATCAAACGGAGATCGTATGCCAAAGTTACGACCCTGGGAAGTTGATGTACCAATTTACCCAAACGGGGCCCATAGTTTGGCGTTTCATCTTCTAGGGTTAGGTTTTTGGATGTTTAGGGTTTTCCATTGTTTCTCAACAATAAATATGCCTTCGAGCCTCATTGTAACATAGTTCAGTGGCATGTAGCCACCACATATCTTCTCAGAGATAAGCTACCATCGCCCTAGCTGTTTATTTCCATTTTCTGTTAGTAAGCATATCTTAGTATTTCACATTAATGAAATGAAGTATTATTTTCATTGTATCTTTGTGTTTATGGTTATCCTGTGATTTTTTGCATTCCTATTTAAATCCAGATCATCCCACCTCATGACAATGAAAGCATCGCACTTTTGATTTGTCAAACTTCTTCCCACCATAGGAAGAACTCGATTTGGGGTGAGAATCCTTCTCCTTCCCTTTCTTTGCCTTACTCACTAAGGCACAATTTTCTTCATCCTCCTTGGATGAAGAACCATCTCTGGTGCTTCTCCTTATCTCCTCCTACATCAGATCTAACCAAAGTCATTCCCAATCTGGTAGTTTCTCTCTTCAATTTACCAAGTTTTGGTAGCTATCCTAGCTCTTAGGAAGACCGAGGAGTGCAAGAATCACCATGTCATCATCAACAGTCATGATCCCTACACTTCCAAGCTCATCCCTGCAGGTGGTGAGCTTGTTCAGATATGTAGAGATCGTGTCACCCTTTTCACACTTGATTTTCTAAAGCTTGTCTTTCAGCGCCAACTTCCTCTGATCGCTGCTGTTCTGATATAGATCTTTCAATGTTTTCCACATCAAAAAGGATGTCTCCTTCCCATGGAGGCTTGAGACAATGTGGTCTTGAACTCCCTCTAGGAGGATTCTCCTTTCTGTAGCCACAAATTTCTTCCATTCCGCCAACTCTGTAGCATCAGTCGGCTTGGGGACTTCTTGATCAATGAAGTCCTTTAGACCGTTATCCTCTAATACTGCTTCCATGTGATCCTTCCAGGCTATATAATTCGAGCTGTCATCAAGAGCATACTCAAGCCTCAAACTGTTGAATGCCATTGGTAAAATTGAGATGTGATAAGAACTCGATTTCTATATTCAGGAACCTCAAACTTCGAACTTCTCCCTTCCTGTATACTATTCTTCGATTTTATCACCTTTGGTCTAATACCATGTAGAAATTCCCACTGTAGATCAACAAATTATGCAATATACTAAAGCAAAATACAAGATCTACTTCTACAACAAACTTTGTGGAAGCTTAATCGAATTGAGCAAGATCAATGAGAACACATATAACTGAGAATGAGAAATCAATCACACATAACACAGAAGAAATAAAATAGGGAAAGCCTCAACCTAAAGCCCCAATCTCTGTATTGTCATACAAGTGAAAATATCTTCAAGTTACAAAAAGAATCAACTCACAAGCTATCCTGCTCTCTCTGCAATCAAACAATGCTACTCATATCAAAGGCTTCTCCAAACCTTCTCCTCTGCCCTCCAAGCTTCCTATTTCCTTGCACAGTTTTCCTTAGGGTCTAGTGCTTCCACCTGTGTGAATTGGCCACTTCACACACTCGCTAACCTCTAATCTAACTATGCAATCCTGAAGGAGATAATTCCTTCTGCATGGATGAGATTTCTATATAGGAAAAATCCTCCAACTGATAGTACACTATCCCTTCCTCTGATCTCAACTTGGTATTTGACTAAACTGACATGCATGAGTTATTTATGAGAGAATATTCAGTTATCTGAAGCGCAGTAGTTACATGCATGCATGCAATAACTAACTGAACTCAGAATTAATTCCGCAAACTATTGGAACTAGTCTAACTAGACTTAACTCAGTTAACTGAGCTAACTAATTACAACTCAATATTACAACTCATCCTTATCTCTTTAACTAAGGGATAAATTCCTCAATCAATGGAGAAACTATTGCATGCCCCCACATAGACTTCATGTTTGATTTTCTACAACTAATTAACTCAAGATGAATTAATTAATTATTTTACAAATAGCTGCTAAGATCAAATTCGAATTTTACTTCTCAGTTTTAGTTCAGGGACTAACTAAAATTGGAATCTAACCAGAAATGTTATTTATAGAAATGCTATTTTTAGAACTTCCAATTTTTATTCCTTATTGCTATGTCCAACACTGGTACCCGAATTGCTATTTATAGTAGTTATATTTTTAACACTTCTATTTTTAGCATTTCTTGTTGCTATTTTCAACACATTGTTCATCTCATCCTTCTGAGTGAGTACTGCAGCAAGAAAATTGTCAGAGGCAAAGGTGTATAGAAATAAATCATTATTAAAGTATGGGTTGTAAAGTGCAGGCGCATTTGTTTGATAAGTCCACAGAAGGCGATGTCCATGGTGCACTGAAGGGCTGCGTCTACGTTCACAAGCCCAAATGGAATTCTTTTGTAAGAGAATGTACCCCACTTGGTACGGGAGGTAGTTTTTAGTCAATCATGTTCCACTACTAGAACCTGGTTGTATCCCAATAAACCATCGAGCAGGGAAAACGTTTCTGCTCTAGATACCGTCTGTAAAATATGTTCCATCGATGACACAAAGAGTTTTCTTTGTCCGAGGCACGATTTAGATTTAAGAAATTAACACATATGCAGATCTCCCAGGAATTATTACGTATAGGAACTAAGTTAGAAACAAACTTGGAATGATGAACTTTGTAAATGATCCGTGCATCCAAAAAATTAGTTAGTTCCTTGTGTATGAGTGGTTCAAGTGATGGATGTACTTTCCTTAACTTCTGCTGAAATGGCTTGACCCCTTCTTTGATTGGAATCACATGTTGGATTATTTGCATGTCATATGTTTTCAGATCATCGTATGTCCATGCGAACACATCCCGAAACTACTTGAACAAGCGAACATAGGCTTGTCATTCATGCGGTGTGCAACACGTACTGAGATTGATGAACTTTAGATCTTGTTCTATTCCCAAGTTGATCTGTTTGTGCATCATGGTGGAACTATGGGTTTTGTTGTTCCTTGGCCCTTGAAAGAAGTTCTGAAATTCATAGAGCTTTTCGAGAGATACCACACCCTTGGGGATGAGGTTTCCTTTCTTGTCATTAGCTGCGACTTGCAGAGATTGCTCATGGTCTTCTTTGTCAATCGTTGCATCCTTGACGACATCAGTGTTGGCCATGAAGTGCAGTATCTCTTGATCATCGTAAAAAATGCGTAAATTAGTTATGCTATCAGGGATAGAAGGCTTATACAAAACTTCAACATTAAACCTATCCTGAAGCTGTGCCATCTTAGCAGCTACTTTAGCTAAGGCAACGACAACTGCATTATGCATTCTTGGCACAACAATGATATTAAAAGCTTGGAAGTTAGAGATCAATCGCCGTACCTCCTGTTGATAAATTTTGAGATGAGGTGACAAATAGTGTATGGTGCTAAGTACCTGTCGTACCACGATTTCAGAATCACCTACCACTTTTAACACAACAACATTGAGGCTAATGGCTTATTGAAAGCCTAATATGAGTGCTTCATATTCAACAATGTTGTTCATGCCCTCAAACTCCAAGTGGCTTGAGATCAAGTGTTTCCTATGCTTTGTGTTTATCAAGACACACTTGGCTCCAAAGCCATCCTATGTCTTTGATGCATCAAAATACATGGTCCACAACTCATTTGGACACAGACTGATTGATACGCTAGTACTACTATAGCTACTGCTACTGCTATTAATACTAATGTTACAATTTACTATACATGTTTCATTTCCATCAGTTTGGCAAGGAAGGAGACCCAACTTTGTGTTTGGTGCGGTTGGAGCTGACTGTGCAAGATAACACCCCAGTTCTGTTTCCAAGAGGTAGTTTCTGAGCATGAGTTCAGCGAAATCCAACAGTTCGTTCTCACCATTGGTGGGAGTGACACTATGTTTCATGTATCTATCAGATAACACCCAGATTTGATTGATTTTTCCCTGGTACGAAAACCATGAGTGTGACCAGCCTGTGGCAAAGTATTCATTCAACTTGCTGGACCAATCTCTGCTAATCAGTAAGCCATAAGCTTCCAGTATGTCCACAGAAAATGTTGATGCACTGGTGAACTCAATCGTCATGAGATAATCATATAATCACATCCCAAAGTTCACCAATGGAAGGTACACATGTTTGATCTAATTGGATGATCTGCGTAAATTTCATGCTCCATTGTGCATTGATCCTCTTGGAAATGGAGAGTGACATGATGTTAGCTGATGTGCCATAGTCAACTAAACAACTATGAACATTGTGGTTCAAAATTTCAAATGAGAGAAAGAATGAAGGGCAAACAGAGTTTGCTTCTTCCATCCGAAGAGTGTTGAGAACAGTTGTGAGTGAACATGGAGATGTGCTTGCTCCATTGTTGGTAGAGATTGTGTTGTCTGTGGATGTTTTCCCCAATGTACACCAAAAATATCTCGTTGACCCTTGAGCTTAACTAACTGGAACAAAGAGATGTTTGTACACGTTTTATTCATATCTTCAACAATATTGTAGTCAAGAGTGGGTAAACTCACCTAGGTGTCGGGGGTTAGACTCATGTTTGTACTGTCCGATGGAGTGTTTTGAATTTTACTATTCATGGATGTACCCTTGTATGTAGATGTCTTCGAGGGCTTCCTTTGAGCTTTCTTCTTTGGGACGACTGGTGGAACAACCTTCCTCATCAACAATTTCAACTTTTCTTGCATATCCCCAACAATGGGGGGATTCCCTTAACTTCTGAGATTGTATCGACTTTTTCTTTGGGGGTTGCCTCTCAGTGTTCGTTTTCGGTGTTGTGCTCAAGCATTGATACATGTTTATCACCCGCCTAGTACCTGGTGCATCATCAGATAACATCTTCTTCATCTTCTTCGTCTTTCGGTTGACAATGCACATTGTTTACCATGTTTGTCAAACTATTGCACACCGAGTTTGAAACTCATTTCCATTCTGGACAAGTCCCTTCCAAGTAACGATCTTCATGGAATGAGAAAAACTTGGAGTTTGTGCACATTTTCGTTTGGAACACTCAGCTGGAGCTCTGTGTAGTTTTAGCTGGGAAGCTATTGCTGCTTGATCATATGCTCCTCTTCTGTTATTTGGGAGGCCGACTGCTAGCAGATGTCTCGATCATTCGTTGCATTAGCTTAGACACCTCTGTTGTCATGTTCTTGATGGTACAAGTAAGGGTTTCAATGTCACTTACTTCCTTGTCTTTCTCCTTACTTGCAGTATCCTGGGGCTTCCTGCTCGCATCTTTGGAGACTTTTGCTGGTTCATCATCCTTGATGACTCCAATTGCACCCACGTACTTTTCCACAACAACTATCTCTTTGCAATTTTTAAGTAACATTGGTTTCGCAGCCCGCTTAATGAAATGCACAATACTAGTTAGCAGTGCAGACGTGTAATAGTTGACAGTGATGGAGTCATGAGGTTTTGTGTTTGCTGCAAACTTATTCAAGATGCATAAAAAGCTCTGATTAAAGTCTTTCACTTTTTCCTTGGACTCCATCTTGAGGCTACCCAACTCTTTGAGAAACATGGTAGGGGTCTTGTCATCAACATTTGTTTCCAAAAACATTCTTTTGAGCATAACCTAGTTTTGGATGGAGTTGATAGGAAGGCTGTGATACCATACTGCTGCTCGACCATCCAAGGTACACCAAAACAATCTGCATGCAATGTAGAAGATGTCCAAGTGGTCTTCTACCTTCACTATTATGTCAGGGTCATACTTTGTGAACATCCTCTCCCAACGCTTTGGCATCTTATGCAAAGCACCTGGGAGAGCCAATGGTCCCTAAGTCATTCATTCCAAGTTTTGGTCAACCATGTCTTCTTCTTCTTCGTCCTCCTCCTCTTCGTCAGAATCTAATGGTTCTACCTCCGAGTCAGTTGGTTTGTCTCCGCCTCCACCTCCTTTGTTGCCTTCCCCTCTGCCTTTTATACCAGAGACTGAGCCCAAGATCACGAGGGTGTCCTGTTCTTCGTGTCAAAATACTGGAGGTTCCTCTCCATTCTCAATAGCTTCTTCCAGACCTTCGAGAGTGGAAAGAGCTACTTCTTCAACTGATGAAGCAACAAATCCTATGGGAGTGGTCTTTGGCTTCTTTGATGCATATGGAAGATCTTGTATTCCTGGAATCAATTCGACTACCTTGGCAAACTGACGGGTGATAGGATGGATAGAGTGGACATGCTGATACGAAATTTCCTATTCACATATGGGAGGTGAGGAGTAACCAACTTCAGAGTTGCGCGTAGGTGAGAGGGAATGCGAGTTACTTCCTTAACCAGATTATTTATTAGTTAGCCATAAAAAACTCGCAACCCTCCTTCTAGCTCCAAAAATGTTGATAGTGCTGGACCTGCCAACATTCAGGGGATCTCCTTGGTATAAAGTCCCAACTATACCTCACACTGTTTGGTGTATGAGTCTCATCTGGTATGATGGTCTGGTTTCCATTATCTTAAATATATGCCTTAGCTCTTTCTTATTAGCACATCAGAGTGGTATACTTAGACTTCAAACAACAACGTTCGTGTGCCTGTTGAGTGCTTAGTGTAACTTGTGTCTAAGTTATTTCACTGCAGAGGGAGAGGGTGAGAGTGAGTCTCAAGTCGAAAGGGAATAGTCCCAATTCAATTAGAGACACACAACACAACAGGACATGTGCAACTTTTGGTGGAGTAGTCCACACGGATGCGACAACCACAAACACAAAGCGAACTGATATCACGTACAACACCTAGTGGAATAGTCCATACGAGTGTGATGGTGGTTATAACAATTTTACAAGGATGAATCTGTCGAGTGTTCGACAGAGTAGTCCACATGGGCGAGACAATGTTAATAACTAATACAACACATTTCCAACAACATATGCACTAAAACAACTGAAATAGTTCAACTATCTTAGTACAGGTTAAAGCAACATGCATTACAAGTGTCCAAAGAATAGTCTTACAAACGAATACAATACATGTGTGAAAATGTGTTGGCCTATTAACAGGCTTCTGAATTAAGAGAAAATTCCAAGACACATCCATACACCATACATCACAACATCGATAGCAGGGCATTGTAGCTACTTCGCGCTCCTCAAAGAAAAGACTATAGAATCTCAAGGCTATGTGGGAGGAGCCAAGGTGAAAAGTCTTTTACATGTACAAATGAGGGGTATATGTAGTCAAGGGTGAACTTGAACCTTGTGACTCTTTGACTTCCCTCATGATTGTTTGACTTACATGACTCTTCAACTAAAATGACTCTTTAGCTTCGTATGTGGGTCTCTTGGACTTCCACATTACATTACATTGATTATAGCAGTATGGCCCACAATAGTGATGTAGCCAGGATGACTCATGACATGGCTCAACATGACAGTGCTGGTATGTTGATGCTAATGGTGGTGTCCATGTTGAGCTGCAGTGCTATTGAATGATGAGCATGCTTTTAGTGTATCATAGCTTCACCTCTGCATGATAATGTGTATGGAGTCTTTGATGGTCTTGGTGTTCGCTTGATGTTGCATGTGCATGTATCCCCTTTGCTAGTACTTGGCATGCTTCATGTGTTCATCTGTTCGTGAACATGTTACTTAGCATGCACTCCTTGTTCATCCCGTTTGTCATCGCGCCATGTCTCATCCATGTACCTGTTTCTACAATCAATCATGATGAGACGACATCAAATCCAGAAATCCCCTAGTCCACCACGATGCATCATCTTTCATTTTCGGGTGCAGGTGACGGAGAGAGAGGAAAAGGCTCTGAAACTATGCAGAGCACATTTCAGGTCGGAATGTGAGGATTCGAGCAACTGTTGGGAAAAAAATGCGTAGAGGTCACTAGGAGGTTGGGTTGAGTAGGTTGGGACAATAGTGACATATATGGGATCTGGCTTAGCTGGGAGGCAGAATTGTGCAATTTTTCCCACGAAGGCAATGCAGGAAACAAGAGGCACTGGCAGTGAAAACTGCACAAATTTTCAAAGGAGGTCGGGAACAGCGTGCAGTAGCTTTCTGGCTAGCACTGCACAGAGCTAGTTGGCAGTCATGTAGGACATGTCTGCGCAATTTCTGGGTAGTTGGTGGACTATCCAAGAAAATTGTGCAATTTTCAAGAGGAGTGGTAGGTAGGCCGACAAGGGGACTGACTGAAAAAACAGCGCAATTTCCAGAGATAATGCAGTGAGAGGCAACGGGTCCCTGTCTGTCGTGTCTGCGCAATTTCTTCAGTCAGTGCAAACGGGTAGGTTGACAACTTCTACACAATTTTTGGGAGGAGTGAAGCCCAAGGTCACTTCCCAATCAAATTCTTCAGTTGGCTAGCAGGAGGCTTGATGGGTAGGCTTACGGGAAGCACATATTGAGCTAACTTCTTGGGAAACTTATGCGTTGTTCTCGGCGATAGTCGACCAAGCTAATTCCACAATTGCATAGTGCAGACTTCCTGGGAGGTAGCCTCAAGCTCTCCACAATTTTGGGCAATGATGCTTGGTCACTAAGGGTTGAGACTGCGTAGTGCAGCTCAGTGGAGTTTCAGTTGATGGAGGGTGGTCCAGTTGACAGATCTTCGGTAAAACGGTTAAGTGTGTGAGTGAGTGAACTCATGTATACATGACCTTCCGAACACACACTCAACATTACTCGATGAAAAGACACCTCAAACCAACAACACAACATGCTTAGTGTGAATGACTAAAGGGTACAAGCGACAAGTGTGACACTTGAGATAGATCATTGAACGACCATGACGACACTTGTACGAAATTGCATATAACTTTGTGTGTGAGTGCAAAAGAAATTTATATAGCAAACACAACTTGTACACATGAAGATAGACATTGAACATAGCCAGAACAAGACCACGAGCATAACATTGCAACCAACATGCTAAAAGATGACTGGTGAATGGTCAAACAAAGAGGGTGTAAATACTTGACACGAGCTCATGGGATGAGACCGAGTGCTTGCAATCATCAAGGAAAAAACAAGGAAGGCTCCGAAATTGGATGCAAGTCAAAAAAATTTAGGGTGTTGTAGTCGCTACTACAAATGGAAAGGTCAATCTCATAATGGTTTAGTTGGAATCATGAAAACGGAAGATTAGACACTTTGATGATCTTCAAATCCTTCAATATTATAGGGAGGATAATGTTCTAGCACATTTTCTCTCAATGAAAGCTTTAATTTTGTATCTTGGCATTTGTACTTGTTCATAAATTTTCAATGGTGTTTTATCATCAGTGTTTTCATTTAATCTCTTTAATATTTCATTTGTAGTGAAAATTTATTCTTTTTTCTTTATGTATGATTGAAGCATATTTTGGATCCTAAGTTAAAATGTAAGCTAAGAAATGAAATGAGTTGCTATGCGATTAAAAGAATGCACTTTTTTATTTCCATTCTAGAAATATAAAAAGTATATTTCCGGGTAGCTGGTGGATTGTCCAAGAAAATTGTGCAAATTTTTAGGAGTGGTAGGTAGGCCGATAGGGGGACTGACTGAAAAATGTGTAATTTCCAGAGATAGTGTAGTAAGAGGCATCATGTGCCTCTCCTTATTTTCTATGCAATTTCTTCAGTCAGTGCAAGCGGGTAGCATGACAACTTCTACACAATTTTTGGAAGAAGTGAAGTCCAAGGTCACTTCCCAATCAAATTCTTCAGTTGGCTAGCAGGAGGCTTGATGGGTAGGCTTATGGGAAGCGCATATTGAAATAGCTTCTTGAGAAACTTTTGCTTTGTTCTGGGTGACAGTTGACCAAGGTGATTCCATAATTGCATAGTGCAGACTTCCTGGGAGGTAGCCTCAAGCTCTGCGTAATTTTGGGCAACGATGCTTGGTGACTGAGGGTTGAGATTGCATAGTGCAGCTCAATGGAGTTTCGGCTGATGGAGGGTGGTCTAGTCGACAGATCTTTGGCAAAACAGTTAAGTTTGTGAGTGAGTGAACTCGTGTATACATGACCTTCCAAACACACACTCAACATTACTCGATGACAAGACACCTCAAACCAACAACACAACATGCTTAGTGTGAATGACTAAAGGGTACAAGCAACAAGTGCGACACTTGAGATAGATCATTGAACGACTGTGACGACACTTGTACGACATCGCATATAACTTCGTGTGTGAGTGCGACAGATGTTTATATAGAAAACACAACTTGTACACATGAAGACAGACATTCAACATAGCCAGAGCAAGACCACAAGCATAACATTGCAACCAACATGCTAAAAGACGACTGGTGAATGGTCAAGCAAAGAGGGTGTAAATACTTGACACGAGCTCATGGGATGAGCCTGAGTGTTTGCAATCATCAAGGAAAAACCAAGGAAGACTCCAAAATTGGATGCAGGTCAAATTTTTTGAGGGTGTTGCAACCGCTACTATAAATGGAAAGGTCAATCTTATAATGATTTAGTTGGAATCATGAAAATGAAAGAAGACACTTTGATGATCTTCAAATACTTAAATATTATAGGGAGGATAATGTTCTAGCACATTTCCTCTCAATGAAAGCTTTAATTTTGTATCTTGGCATTTGTACTTGTTCATAAATTTTCAATGGTGTTTTATCATCAGTGTTATCATTTAATATCTTTAATATTTCGTTTGTAGTGACAATTTATCCCTTTTTCTTTATGTATGATTGAAGCATATTTTGGATTCTAAGTTAAAATGTAAGCTAAGAAATCAAATGAGTTGCTATGCGATTAAAAGATTGTACTTTTTTATTTCTATTCTAGAAATATAAAAAGTATATTTTTTCTTTTGGAAAAGAAAATCCATAAAAACTCATAACAATTCATATTGGTAAAACATATATATAATAGCTATACTTCATGATACTTCTAAAATTATGATTTATATTATTAATAAATATATTTGAGAATCTCATATTTAAATTTTATTTATAAGAATATAAAAAATTAATACTTACAATAAATTCTTTTCTAGGCTATCTTTCTCTATATAAATAATGTTGTGCATATCACATTAAAAAATTAAGTTACAAAATATATATAAAGCATGTAAAAAAATCCATGTAACTATATGTATTAAGGTTTTGTCAAAATTAGGGTTGGAAAGAAGGGGAGGGGTACTCCCCCAAGGAGGACAAAGTGTTCATGTACTTATGGGGTCTTGGTCATATGAAAATAATGAAGCAGATATATACGGTCTCTACTAGGGAATTTTGTTAGGCAAAGGAAAGTAGATATACAGACTTAAAGTTATGGGATATTCTCTATTAATCCTGCATCAGGCTCCATCCCCAAGGAGAAATCAATGAAAAGCATCATGAAAAGAAGCAGGAGTATTGGTGAATATATCTCATCAAAGCATATTCCATGTCCTAAGAGACTTCAACAAAAATAAAGACGAGGTGTAAATTGAAGGTATCTCGTCAAAGCATATTACATGCCCTAAGAGAATTCAACAAAAATACAGACGAGGTGGTGTAAATTGATGATAGGTGAATTAAAGATGGATGGTCAAACCACATAATTTCCTAATGGTGAATGAGTCTACTAGAAAAATTCCTATTAGAGTTAAGCATTGTAAATTTTGTGTCTTGTTGGAGAAATTTGTTAGGTATTTACCTAGAAACTCCCTCTTTTTGTTCCTCCATAAATTCTTCAAGAAAATCATGTATTCCTATTGAAAAAAAAGAAAAAATGAAAAATTTTCATGAATTAGCTATGTAATATTTGATGTATTTGCTATGAACGAAAACATAATTATATAACATAAATACTCTTTCAAGATTAATTTTTTTTTGTTAAAATTAAAAATAATAGAAATATCAACTTTATATAAAAATAAATATTATTATTAAAAATAAATAATAAACATAAATCTATCTTAACTTTAACTTTAGATCCTAAAAAAAATTCCTCAAAATACATAACTTTTCTCAAATGTCATACTCAAAAATATGTTTGCATTTAATTTCTCCCGCACATTGTAAATTCTCTTTTAAAAAGCCTTCGAAAGAAGATAAAGGGTATATACTCTTAAAAAAAATACAACGATAAAAATAAATGAGGAAATATGTGGACATAATATTAACAAAGAAATATGAGATGAAATATATAATACGATATTACTAAATAAAATATAATTAAAAAAGTCAATCAAGTATAAATATGTGTGATAATCTTATCGTCTGATCACTCCAAAGGGTTAAACATTGATAATGTAAGAACATTTATCACTTTCATCAGCGAGGCCCTACAGAAACGTACATCAAATTTTCTATTTCAAGGTCTTGATCGATGGAATCGACAGACAAATAGCTTGAATTTGATCGCTGTACTTATTCAACTAATGAAATTACAACATGGCAAGGCTTTCTTAAAACCTAATGAGGAATGCGAAAATAGAGAGGAGTGTGGTTCATAGGCTCGGGGTTGGCACTCCAAACAGAAAACGCACTGGATGAACTCATCCATTTCTCCACCAATTCTGGATAGTGACGATTCAACACGTCTTTCAGACTCTCTGTCTTTTTGTTTACCCATTCCAGGCCTTTCTCTGTATATACTTCCTTGTTAAAATCACTGGTGAAAAATCGATCTGCTTCCAATCGACTGCAATAATAATATACAACATGCCCACAATAAGAAACTGTACATATACGTATAGCCATCATTTTTCTAGTTATGTTTAGGGATTGAATATAACAAAGGAATACTACCCACCGTGATGCCATGAGCACGAAGATAAAGAAAGCTGTTTCGCTGATTGCATAACCTTTAATCTTCTTTTCTGCCATCAGGCCCACCAACAGATCCAAGGCTTCAACATTGCTACCATAAACCTCTTGCAGGGTTTGGATAGCCTCCTTATCGTCTGTAAGGTCCTCCCATTTAGCAATGGGAATCATAAGCATATTGCGACGGAATTGATTGTACCGTGATACACTCCTCTCCCTGTCACGATAAACTGAAAAAAAAAAAGTCATCAGATCATAACATCACATCCAAATTTATCAGATCATAACATCACATCCTAAATTCAACTTATTTTAATATGATTATGAGAGAGGGATATGAGTTAATGATATCTTACTCTCAAGTGCAGGCGTGTCTACATGATCAGGTCTGTCCTGGCCACTGGGGTCCTGAGGAATGACGTTTCTCATCCACACAGGGTAGTTCCAGAGATCGAGCGCACCACAGGCTTGATGGCCCATTGATACAATTTGAGCTTCATTACCAATCTCTGATAACGTTTTTTCTCCAGAAATTCCGAGGAGCTTCCTCATGTCTATCCTGTAACATGAAAATTAAATCCACGAAATAAATGCTACATGCTCTGGTTAATCCATGAAACTGCTAACGCGAGTAAGCCTGTGTTCTCTTCTGTAAGTGATGATGGTGTTTTTTTCAGTCGAAAAAACATCATCTTTTCATTAGATGATGATGGTGTTTACAGTCCTTAAGATCAACAAAGTAAATGGAAAGAAATTACAAGATAAGAATTCCTATAAATGCACTCTTTGAGCAGGTGAAGTGTTTTATAAACTCACTGTTTAAGCACCGGAGGTGTTTTGGAAGTGGTTGAAGTTCCATGAATGTCTCTGAGGAGGATGTTGTCTGGCAACATGCTATGCATTCGATAGACACTAACGAATTCCTCCGTCAAAGAGTAGGGGACTCCATGATTCTGAGGCTTTGGCATAGAAATAAAGCCACTTAGAAGAGAACTTCCTGTGTGACCAAAGACATCCTTGAACTTCTTCCCCAACAGTCCATACCTGCGCGTCAAACATGTTTCCACAGAACTAAGTAAAATAAAGTATCTTATAAAGTGTGTATATATATAAACTATCTTCTACTAAAAACAGGCCGATCTTATCTCTGATGTAAAGATTCTGGTCGAAACATTCAAATATTCTTAATATAACCGGGATTTGTCCTTTGTTTATGACAATTGAGTTTAAATAGCACCTTTAACAAATTATTTAAACTGTTTAAACTTTTAGGTTTTATTAAGGTTTTTAATTTTTTCATCTTAATATTACATTATTAGATGCATGCATTTGATTTTTAGATTTCCGTTTAAGCAGACGCACCATTGATGGATAAGAATAACATTTATGAATATATATTCTTTATTAAATTATTGAGCTTTAAACGCTTTCTATATTAGGTCTTTGATGTATTTCCTATTATTTTATTATGTGTTCATTGACTTAATTTTATATGGATAGAATTTCATTTTATATTATTTTTATGCTTAATATCCAAGGACTCATGATAATATATCAAGTAAATCTACTTCTTTAATTTCTCATATTTTGATATGTTTCATTATATCAATCTTATATTACATTATAAAAAAAAAATAGTAATTAAAAAAAAAAAAAATCTTATGTTTTGATTATTTTATCATGAACTTAAAGGACTAAAAAATAGAAGGATAAAAGATGATGAAATTTGCAATTTTCAGGTGAGAAGATTGTGAGGCTGCCACACTATTGGATTTCTTATTAATGAAACAATCAATCACACACAAATATAAATGAGTACATTTTGTCTCGTAGATCACAACAAGATCTTAGAAAATAGGCTCTAAGGCATAATCAAAACAATAAAACAAATTTTCTCCATTATTGTCAAGTTCCCCCTTAATAGAGAAAGGATTCATTTCCACACCTAATATCTTCCTAAACAGCTCAAATTTCATCTTCCCAAGGGGCTTTGTGAAAATGTTAGCAACATTTTCACAAGTATTACAATATTCAATAAAAATTCTTTGTGAAAATGTCGGCAACATTTTCTCAAGTATTACAATATTCAATAAAAATTTCCTTGCACTGTATCTTCTCTCTAATAAAGTGAAACTGAGCATCAACATTCTTTGTCCTTGCATGGAAGATTGTATTATTTTCTAACTTGATCAAGCTCTGGTTGTCACATTTGATAATTGTAGCGTTTTTTTGTTCTTCTCCATCTTCTTGAAGAATTATCCTTAACCAATCAACTTCACAAGTTGTTCAAGATTTATATTACGCTTCAATATATGACAACAATCCCAGATCCAATACCAAATGCATAACCTGTAGTAGAGATTCTATCATCTAGATTACGAACCTAATTTGAATCTGGGTAACATGTTAACTCAACATCAAATGAATCAGTATACTTAAGACCAAATCAATTGTTCCTTTAAGATACTTGAGTACTCCTTTTGCTGCTCTCCAATGGCTTTCTAGAGGTCTAGCCATAAACTGACTTAACACACTCATAGAGTATGCTGTGTCAGGTCTAGTTGTAGTAAGATAATTCAAGTTTCCCACTAGCTGTCTATACACTATACCATCAACCTCCTTTGATCCATCATCAAACTGAAGTTTCACATTATGTTGCAATGGAACAAAAGAAGTTTTGCACTGATCAATTTTAAACCTTTTAAGCACTTCTCTGACATACTTACCTTGAGAAACAAAAGTCTGACAAACATCTCTCCACTTTTCAAGACCTAGAGAGTAATGTAACTCACCAAGATCTTTCATTTCAAATAATTGTGGCATCTACTCCTTAATTTCATCAATTTGTTTGACTGAATTTACTATAATAATTAAGTTATCAACATACAAAAAGATCGATATTACATGACCCACTTCATCAAATTTGGTATACAAATTTAGATCTCTTTGACTTCTCATAAAACCCTGCTGAAGAAATAAGGAATCTGTCTTCTCATACCATGACCTATGTGATCCAAAAGGATCCTAAAAGGCCAAATATTCAAAGTACTTGAAATATAGTGACATCAGTTTCAAATCAAAGAGATCATCGTTCTGAATCTGACGGCGTAGATGACACCTCAATCTGACATCACATGAACAATTTATGGCCCGCTGACATTTTTAAAAAACAACTAAAGCTTTTATAAGCAAGACCCATAGGGACACTTGGCATGTTGACATCAGTAGTACAAATTCTCACATCAGCCATACAGATGATGATGTTAGCAAGTGACGTGGTCGTACGGATTGAGGAGAGCCAACTAGAATGTGACACGTAGCAACTCACATCAACAACCCAGTCATCCATATAAACCAATCAGAGAGCGACAAATGGCAATCCAGTTAATGTCACAGGCGAAAAATTGCACCTTTTTTGCCACTGGCGGTGACTAAATTGTCGCCTATTTAAAATGTCTCGTAAACCCAACAATAGTTAGCGGGAAAAAGGGCAATTGTGGCTAAATTGAATTAAAAAATTAAAAAAATGTTTGGCCACCGACCGGATTTGTTCGGGCCGGTGACTGTTACACGTTACAACGATATATATATGTATATGTATATGTATATGTATATGTATATATATATATATATATATATATATATATATATATATATATATATATATATATATATATATATATATATATCTATCTATATATATATATATATATATATATATATATATATATATATATATATATATATATATATATATATATATATATATATATATATATATATATAGACACACACACACACACATCACATACGGTTAATCGATAGGTGAGACCGCTCGTGGTCAAGGCCCGATGGGTGGTTATTTTATTTATATATAAGAATTATGTCGATCGGTGGGCAGGTCAAGGGTTTGAACCTATGACCATTGCCTGCAAAGCCTTAATGTTACCACCATAACCATCGTGCCCACCAGCGGGTTTTGTAATATCCATGATCCAATATGTATTTTAACCAAACTAATGCAATGGACAGCTGGAGTGCGACAGACAGAACTCGACGCATACTGCTTGTAGAACCCGAAGCCGAACCGTGCCCCACTTGTGCATGAATTTCGAGAAATATTCCAAGGAATATTAAAGGGAATATTCTGTACAGAACCTTGTAGGAAATCTAAAAGATTCCCTAGAGCGACAAAGGTCACCAACACAGAACAAGGCCGAATTTATAGTCATTTTTCACAATATTTCATCAGCAATCCAACTGTGTAGCCTGTTACTTTAGTAGAGGTCTACATTTTCAGGTCATTCCCAGAAGTGGAGGTATAAGGTGTCATTTGTAATTGCTTGTAATTTGATTTCATTGCCAACTAATGAAAGAGGCTTCCCCACATTGAGTAGCGCCCGAAAACGTAAGCCACACTGGGTGAACTCCGTTATGAAGTTGTTTGTGTGCCTTTGATCTCATGGTTGCTTTTGATTTCCTCTTCTTTTACGTGTATGTCTCACTTGGTTACATGATATTTTAAATGCAATTCTATATGCATCCTTGAAGTAAAAGGTCTGGATCAATAGGTGCTTGTTTCATCCCATACAAGGCTTTATTCAATTTGCAAATTAAATGTTTCTACCCCTTTTTTACAAAACCTTCAGGTTATGTCAAATGCACTTCCTCCTTTAAATCACCATTCAGAAAATAATATTTTACATCTAACTGGTGAAAATTCCAATGGTACTTTGTAGCTAATGCAATTAACAATCTAATAGTATTTAGTTTAGCTACAGATGCAAATGTTTCTGCATAATCAATGCCCTCCTTTTGTGAGTACCCTTTTTCCACCAATCTAGCTTTATATTTATCTATACTACCATATTTTTTAAAATTGGGTTTGTACAGCCATTTACATCCTATGGACTCTTTTCCTTTAGGCAGTTCAATGAATTCCCATGTTTTGTTTTTAATTATAGATTCATTTTCTTCCTTTATTGCTTTTCTCTACTCTTCATGTTCATTAGCTTCATTAAAACTCATGGGCTCTATGATATTCAAAACACTAGTCATGATGGCATAGTATTTATAGCATTCAGGTATGTGAATATGCCGAGTAGACCTCTTTCGTACTTCACTATATTCACCCTTGTTCTCTGAAGGAACTTTTCCACCTCTAGGTGGGCTAAGGCTAATGGTGGTGTGCATAGCACTGAATTCTTCCCCAAGCTTTTGTTGCTCACTCTGTTCTGCTTTATTGTATTATACTTCACAAAGAATGTGCCACTTTTCATAACTATTATCTTTCTTGACTTCTTCTACCTATTCATGGAAAATTACATCTCTACTCACAAATCATTTGTGAGTAGATGGACTAAGCATTCTATATGCTTTAAATTCTGAACAATATCCTATAAAAATGCATTTAATACTTTTAACATCAAGCTTCTTTCTATTATCCTTCAGAATATGTGCGAAGGCCTTGTGCCCAAACACCTTCACACGATGAACTGCTAGTTTAAAACCATACAAGGTTTTGAATGGAGTCTTGAGATCAAGATACCTTGTTGTTCATATATTCTTTAAATAAACAATAATACTAATGGCTTCGACCCAAAAATAATTGGAGAGGCTCATACCTTTGATCATACTCCATGCACACTCCACCAATGTCATGTTTTTCCTTTCTGCAACATTGTTCTGCTGTGGAGTGTAGGGTACTGTGAATTGCTACACTATTCCATGATCCTTGCAGTACTTGGTGAAGTTCCCTAATCTGTACTCTCCCCCTTGATCTGAATGGAGGATCTTTATGAACTTCCCTATTTGCTTCTCTGCCATGTTTTTGAATTCTTTGAAATACTCAAAAACATCACTCTTTTTCCTAAGGAAGTACACCCAAGTGTACCTTGTGCAATCATCAATAAACAATAGAAAATAATAGGCACCTCCTAGGGATCTGGTCTACATGGGTCCACAAACATTAAAATGCACAAGTTCTAATACATCTCTTCTTCTCCTATCAGAATTAGAGGGGAATTCATCTTTGTGAATTTTTCCATATGCACAACTTTCACAGGCAACAGATTCATTATTTAACATAGGGAGTCCTTCAACCATTCTTTGTTTTATAATAATAAGAAATCATGATAATTGATGTGGCCATACATCTCATGCCAAAGAATTTCGGTTGACATAGTTATAGAAGTCAGTGCTTGATGACTTTTGTTGGTGACATCAAGCTTGTACATGCCTCCAACTCTTACTCTTGAAGCAACAAGTTTGTAGTGATCCAAAAAATCTTTCACTATGCAATGTGTTTTGAAGAATTCAACCTTTAGATTTTGATATGTAATTATAGACACAAAGATCAAAATTTTCTTGATCCCAGGCACATACATAACATTATGAATGTGCCTGACATTTCCATTTGGCAATGTTATAGGAATATCCCCACATCCCTTGATCTGATGTGGGCGATCATCTCCAAGATAGATATTAGCACCATTGCATACCTCCTTGAAATTCTCATACCAACTCCTATTACATGTCATATGAATCGAAGCTCCAGAGTCCACAAACCATGTATTGGTATCATCCATTTCAGCAGCTAGCACGGCATTAGACACAAACAACTTAATATTTTTGAGATCAAAATTCAGGGCTTCTCCTGCAAAATGTCTTGACTATCTTCTATGTTTATGCCTATATTAATCACTTTTATTCTTATAACAGTCTCTGATAAGATGCCCACTTTTACCACAGTAAAACCATTTTATTCCAGAATCATTTCTAAGAGATGACATACCTTGATTTGATTTTTTAAATGACTTTTTCTAAGATGAGCTTCCACCTTTATTTTCTCCTCCTTGTTTCCCTTTGAAGAATTTATTCTTCGCCACAAGTGCCAAATCTGGATTCTGAGGCTTCAAATTCTTGCGCCTCTCTTCTTCCTGCAACAATATATGTTTCAATTCCTTAAAGTTTGGTACTTTCTACATTGCTGCAAGACCTATGATAAACATCTGATAGTCCTCTGACATTCCATTTAAGGTGATTGTCACAAGATCAATAGCAGGTATTGATTCTCCTATATCTTCCAACTTATCTTTCAAGTATTTAATTATGAGAATAAAGGCACTAACATATTCATTTTCTTCCATTTTTATATACACGAGCTCACTCTTTAGAAACATGACTCAATTTGTATTTTTAGTTTCATACAACTCCTTCAATTCATTCCAGGTCACATTAGAGGTCTGACAATCACGAAAATAAGGAATTACACTGTCTTTCACGGAAATCCTTAATAATACCTTTTCTTTTTTCCCTCTTCTCCCAGTCCTAGAACGTTGCGGCTATTGTGCATGCAACATGTTTTTATTCTTCTCCCTTCGTGATGGTCCAAGTGCCATAACTCTCCAATACTATTTACAACTTGAATTTCCAGTTGAAATAGTTTGTACCATCCAGCTTATTAGCTTCATTCAGATAGGTCTCTATAAGTGGATTCACTATATTCTCCCAATATCTTTCAGGATGACCTCCAACAACTTCAAATGTATATATTTATAAGGCTTGAAAAAAAAAATAATAAGACTCAATTCATGTATAATAAAAAAATAAACAAAGTCCCCCTCCTTTAAAAAATATAGGTGGTGCTCTCCTTGAAATAATATAAAACCCCTCTTTTTAAGATACAAGCCTGCTTAAAAAAAACTTGGGTGCCACTCTTCAATGAAGGGCCTCATGGTGGGTGCCACTTTAACTTAAAGAAATATCGATCAAGAGGTTTTAGAACAAATTCCACATGCTCGTGTTCCAAGAATACCCTTTTGATTGGGCTCTTACCGCTTGCCTAATGGAGGTCATCAATGCTCTAGAATCAATCAGGGCGCCTTTCGTTGTCACTCGGGTGTTTTGCAATGCACAATTTGGAAAATTCATAACTTTCCTTTCTTCAACACACCTTTCACTATGTATCGACTTGCGTTGATCCCAAATTAGGTCAATGATAGACGACTCATCCATCAATAGAGCTCATAAAATTCTATCACATGCCTTCACACCGATCATGAACTCTCTACAAGCGCTTAATGACAAGGGTTCCAATGCAATAATGCAATTCAACTGCTGCATACCCAATATTGAAGATCAAGGGGGTAGATCACCTCCCATGCTGCGAAACTTCGCCTCAATAATTATGACAGTCACTCAATATGCCTCGACCACGCCAGAGGATTTTTTAACAACGTTGATGGTTCCTACTCCTCTCGCCTCGAGCTATCAATGACTTGATTTGCTGGAGTGATAGTTACGGTGGCAGGGAATGAGTTAAACAAATTCATATTAGAAAGTATTATCACACCCCACTCAGCGTTGGTTACACCAACTCATAGTGAGTTTCTCCCACTCACTACACTGAAAATCTGATTAATGGTGCTCAGCTAATACATGGAGACTAGTATACCATGGAAGCAGAGTTCGGTCCCCCTCTATTGGGTCGCTACATGAGTTAAAAAATTAATACATGAAAATAATATGACCTTAATAGTATATTAAACAGGTGACCATAATAAATTACAAAGTTTCTTCCTCCTCTGCATAGAATTCAAATCCATATGTGTTCTATAGAATGCAAGCTTAGCATCTCCACATGCGATTTTCTATTTGTAGGCTTTGTCCACAAGAAAATCCACAGTTTTCCAATGTTTTCATACTCTTCCATGACACTCAAGAACTCACAATGTTTCAAAATTATCCACAAATAATGATTCACAAAAGACTTTTTTCACAACTCTCTTTGCCACGATGATCTTTAAGAAAACAACCTCAACAAAGGTTTAGGTAAACACATCTCCAACCTTTCTACTCTAATACCAACTAAAAGAAATATGAAGACAAGATGAACTTTGCAGTCCTCAAGTGAGGAGCCCCTGAGGCTATCACAATAATTGATTTCTCATTAATGGAAGAATCAATCATAAATGAATATGAACTAGTACATTTTGTTTGGGAGATCACAATAAGATCTTGGAAAATAGGATCTAATTTTAATCTAAGACATAATCAAAATAATAAAACAAGCTTTCTCCATTATTTTTAAGTAAAGGTATTGAATGAATAATAAAGATAACAATATTTTTTCTATGAACAAAATTACATGTAATTTATTATTAATTTTTAACAACTTAAAAGTTTTTTAAATAATTGATTTGTTTATTGACCACTATTATTTAGCAATTAGTATTTGATTGGACCATCATTTGAAGGCTTTATTTGATACGAATTGGATCCTTGAAAATTATTAGAGTTCTATGACTGTTTCAAATTATGACAGACTTCAAAATCTTGTAAACAATGAGCTATAAGGAAATAACCTCTGAATAATGGTAATTTGCAGCAAGCATGGAATAACAAGGACCTTCGGTCAAAGTTCACTAACCGTTGGCCCATGGGGACTATGCATGGTGCAAAAATGGCAGTTGGGAGGCTCAAACCTAGAAATACAGGATGTTTCTAATGTGCAAAGTGCTAATCATGCATCACAAGACAAAACCCCTTGAAAAGGAAAGGCCCTGAGTGCACAGTCACAAGGGAAACCAGGAAACCATGGGAAAAGTGCTAAAATGATAGGCGGGTCCCACGCTCCAAAACAGGTGGAATATTGGAGGCATTTCGAGCGGTAAGCGGGTTTGTCAGAGCACCAAGCGATTCCATATATCAGATGACGCATGTATGGCGGATGAGAGAGAAAACCGCTCTCATCACGGGCTAACAGTCGAGCAAGTCACCCGTGCGATAAAAGTGATGACTGTAGGATCTAGAGGCCCCAGATCAAATGGTGGAGATTGCACCCGATGGGAGACCAGATTTGGCAGAAGAATAAGCTGAGGCATATAAAGGTTTGAAGTCCGATTTGACCACTGAGCTGGCAGATGAATCATTTCACAGAATAACCAAAGTAACGAACCATTCGAGGAAGAGCTAGTGCTCAGTTCATGAAGGGACAAGTGGCCACCTCTCTGTGAAACGTTACATAGTGGCGATGACATAGAAGCAGGGAATTCCAAGCGAACAAAGGCAGGTGATCCGAAGGGACGGAAGAGGAAGCGAACAGTCAAGGGACGGATTGGCTTTACGCCACGAACAGACAGAGGAGATAGAGGAGACAGAGTAGAGAGTGAAGCAAGAAGCAAAGAACAGAGAAGTCGAGCTGACCTGCAGAGCTACAGTAGCATCGAGCAGAAAAAACCGAGAAGTCTTGAGAGGTTCAAGCAATCCCAGTGAGGATATCTGTTGGGAACTAACTACCAAATTGGACTCATCGCATTAAAGACTAGTTGAGGGGGAGTCTGTGTACTCCAGTGGCTTGGGGAATCCAAGTACCACCCTACTAAGCATCATCTGTTGCAGGGGACTCAAATTGAGCTCTTCATTGTAAAAACTCTGCTCAATGACACAACAAAAAAGGCCACCACTGAAAGTTGGACCACAAGACATAGCCCAGGAGGATTGCGTGAAATCCTTATTAAATTTTTGTGTTTTTCATTTGCTTGCTGTGTTTCTCTTACTGTTTTCAAGTGTCTGTTTATTTTGCAGTCTTATCGATCCATTGCCTAAGATAATATAGACACACACACCAGCACATGAGTCTGTAATACGTACATTAATTTATTGAGATCATTCATAAGTGATTTCAGATCAAGTGGTATTAGAGCTCTAGGTTGTTAAGGTTAGATAAGCTTGTGCTGGATTTAGTTGTTGAATGTTAACTAGATCAAAGCTCAAATTAGGAGAAGGAGAGTTGGTTGAAACTAATCCTGAAATTGGAAGAGTCTTTCCTCAGAAGACAATGTCGGAGGAAGGTTCTGTGGGGCTAGATCCTCAATTTATAGATAGTTTCCTGGCCATAAGGTCCATGGTAGAGGAAATGTATAAGGACTTTAGAAAACATAAAGATGAAGATTCATCAGGCTCCAAACAAGATAAAGGAGAAGAAGAGTCTCTCCTCTATGACCACTCAAAAGGCAAAGGGAAAGAAGAAAGTTTTCTCACACCTCCTAGTAGCCTTGAACATAAAAAGAAGACATCTTTGATTAAACTAGATGTTAAATTTGATTTACCAATATATGATGGAGAGTTGAATGCAGAAAAGTTGGACAATTGGATTAGGAAAATTGATGTTTATTGCATAGTGCAGAGTATTGATTCAGACAAGAGCAAGATTCATCTGGCTAGCCTATGCCTTGGAGGTAATGCCTTGGTTTGGTAGGAAGGCAGGACCCAAGCTGACATGAAGAGACATGGTAAGACTATTTCTGTCAGGAGTGAATTTGTTTCTACAATCAAAATGCAATTCTATCCACAGGCCTACATGCAGCAAGCTATGATGAGCTGGAAAACTCTTCAACAACTGAAAGGGCAAAGTGTACAAGGTTACACCCAAGAATTTAGGAAGAGAGCATTGATTCTAGGAATCTCATTAGACTCAACTGAGACTCTGTTGAAGTACATCAGTGGTCTACACAACTACATCAGTGGCACACTATCCTCATGTTTAATCCCACTAGTATAGATGAGGTATTTGTTCAAGCTACACATCTAGAAGCTAGAGGAAAGAATGGAAACCCAGAATTTGGGGGATCATCCCAACCCACTGCAAGCAAGAATAAGGAGAAAAGAAAACAAAAATGGAAAGCAAGGAAGGCCAACACTGCACAGAAAAGAAAGTCTTCATGTATTCACTGTAAGAAGGATGGGCATGATGATGAGCACTGTTGGATTTTGCATCCGGAGCTGAGACCTAAGAAGTTCGAGGGCAAGAAGAAGAAGACTGTTGCAGCTATTCAGAAAGATTTCGGGTCAGACTCAGGAGATGAAACAAGCATTGCAGCCGCAGGCATAAAAGGTAAGAATTCTGAAGCATCTACTAGTAATTCTGCACACTCTGCTATTGATAAAGAAAATGAGAGAAAAAGACATGAGATTTTCCATATTCGAGTTATTTCCAAACATCAAAAGATTGATACTTTGTTTGATAGTGGCTCACAGATAAATTTAATTTTTGAAGCAATTGTACGAAAGTTGGGATTACTGACTACACCTCACAAGAAACCATACCCATTAGGATGGTTAAATGATAAAGCACAACTACAAGTGACTAGACAATGCAAACTCAAGTTTTCTTTTGGGTCAGCATTTGTAGATGAGGTTGAGTTAGACATAATTCCTTTGGATATATGTGGAATTATTTTAGGAAGTCCTTACTTGTATGATAAAAAAGCTATTTTTGATAGAGCTGAGAACACTTATCTACTCATTAAAGATGGAATCGAATATTTTGTAAGAGATCATAAGCTCAAGAATAATTATACTCTCATAAACTCATGGCAGATGAAACAAATGATAAATTCATGTAAACAATTTTTACTGATGGTTGTAAAGGAAAAGAAAGCTGATAAAACCAATGTATTTGAGGGCTGTGATGCAAAACAACGAGCTGATTTGGAAAAAGTCATTTCAGAGTATGATGTCTTATTTCAAGAACCTAAAGGTCTGCCACCCAAAAAGGAAATAGTGCATGAAATTAGTTTGCAGCAATATGCTCCATTACCTAACATTGGGATGTACAGGTTGTCCGCTTTAGAGAATGCAGAAATCAAGAAGCAGGTGCAGGAGTTGCTCGAGAAAGGGTTCATCAGACCTACCACATCACCATGTGGATCTCCAATTGTTTTGGTGAGAAAGAAAGATGGATCATGGAGAATGTGCATTGATTACCGAGCACTGAATAAGATAACAATCAAAAATAGTTATCCCCTTCCTCGCATAGATGATCTATTGGATCAATTGAAAGAAACTGTTTATTTTTCCAAGTTAGACTTGCATGGTGTATATCATCTGGTCAGAGTTGTAGAACAAGATGCATGGAAGACTGCTTTCAAAACAAAGCAGGGATTGTATGAGTGGCTGGTTATGCCTTTTGGCTTAACTAATGCTCCTGCTACTTTCATGAGAATAATGAATGATGTACTCAGACCTTTTCTTGATGATTTTGTTATTGTATATCTGGATGACATTCTGATATTTAGCAAAACATGGGAAGAACATTTAAAGCATGTTAAGTAGACACTAGATGTTTTGAAAAGAGAAAAACTTTATGTTAAACTCTCAAAATGTGAATTTGGAAAAACATCTTTAAATTATTTGGGACATATAGTAGCGGGTGGTGAATTGAAGATAGATCCCTCTAAGGTGGCAGTCATTGTAAACTGGCGTAAACCCAAATCTGCTACAGAAGTTAGGAGCTTCTTAGGAGCAGCACAATATTGGAGAAAGTTCATTTCTAACTTTTCCTTAATTGTAGCTCACTTACATGCTTTAACATGATTGAACAAGGTGTTTCAATGGGAAGGCAAATAGCAGAGAGCCTTCGACACCTTGAAAGAAAATATTAGTACAACACCAGTGCTAGCACTGCTTGATCTTCAAAGACCATTTGAGATCCAAATAGATGCCAGTGACTATGCCATGGGAGCAGTGTTGACACAACATGGTAGACCCATATGTTATCATTCCGAGACATTTAATTCTGCAGTAGTTAACTATCCCACATATGATAAAGAATTGTATGCACTAGTACAAAGTGTGAAAAAGTGGAAACATTACTTAATGGGCAAAGAGACAGTAATACATACTAATCATCAACCACTTCAATATCTACACTCCCAAACTAAGTTGCAACAATCAAGACACTATAGATGGATGGGTTTTCTACAACAGTTTCATTTAGTCATCAGATATAAAAAGGGCATACACAATAAAGTTGCAGATATGTTATCTAGACCCATTATAAATGCATCTTCTATACTTTAGCATAATTCCGTGTTACATGAGAGCTACATTGAACAATATGCTCAAGATATAGACTTTAAAGATGTATATGCAACTTTAAGTCAAGGCAAATGAGTAGAAGAATTGGATTATCATGTTAAAGACTGACTCCTATATCATTGTGGGAAGCTATGCATTCCACAAACTGAAAGAGTAAAGATAATTCGAGAAGCACACACTTCTCTAATATCAGGTCATTTTGGGGTAAGTAAAACAGTTGCATAACTGCAAAGATTTTGTTATTGGCCAAAAATGAACGAGACAGTTTCTAGATATGTAAAAGAGTGTACTATGTGTGCTAAAAGCAAGCCCAGCAATAGAAAATTAGGCTTGTACACTCCATTACCAGTTCCTTCTAATCCTTGGGGGAGTGTTTCCATGGACTTTGTTGGAGGAATGCCTAAATCTAGGAAAAGTCATGATTATCTGTATGTTGTTGTGGATAGGTTCAGCAAAATGTGTGTTTTGATAGCTTGTAATAAATAGGTTACAACTGAACAAACTGCAAAACTGTTCTTTCAAAATGTATGGGCTCATTTTGGATTACCCACTTCCATTATATCTGATTGAGACACATGATTTGTGGGAAAGTTTTGGTCAAATATGTGGGAAATGATGGACACCAAACTGAAGAAAAGCACAGCTTTCCATCCACAAACTGATGGCCAGACAGAAGTAGTCAACAGGACAGTGATCCAGTTACTCAGGGGATATTGCAGTAAGCATCCTAAGCTTTGGGATGAACATTTGTGTTATGTGCAGCACGCTTACAACTGAGCCAAACATTCTTCTACACAAAGATCTCCTTTTGAGACCTGTTTTGGTTTCACACTAAGGTCTCCCTTGGATTTTGTCTTCGATAAGGACACAACAGTTGAGGGACACAACGATGTGGACAGGGCAACTAGGTTCATTGAAAAAATCCAAGAGATCCACCAGGCAGTACAGGAATAGCTGGAAAAGAGCCAAGCCAAATACAAGGCAAGGCATGACAACCATCAGATGGAGCATAGTTTCCAAGTTGGTGATCAAGTCTGCCTGTATATCAATAAGGACAAGATACAAGGGGAAGGTAAAAAGCTAAAGCCTATCAGGTATGGACCTTTCAAGATACTTGAGAAGATTGGTGAGAATGCTTTTCGCCTTGACCTACTAGCTTACATGCACATCTACTCAGTCATAAATGCAGATAGCTTGAGATTATTTGAACCTTCACTAATTGAGGATCCCAAAGAGTAGAGTCAATTGCCTTCTATTGAAGACTTGCTACCTGAATATCTTAATGAATTGCAGGAAGACACAGTTTTGGGTAGGAAGGTGAGAACGACACACAGGGGAGATGTTGAGTACCTCAGAATTGGACTCAGGGGTTCAAATTCGAGCAGTACAAAATGGATAGAGATTGGACGGGTGAGAAAGTTGTATCCTCACTTAGTCGATGCTTGAAAACTAACTTTTGGTGGTCCAAAAGCTTTCTCAGTGGGAAGGCCGTGATCCGAGTTGGATCCTTGAAAATTATCAGAGTTCTATGACTGTTTCAAATTATGACAAACTTAAAAATCTTGTAAACAATGAGCTATCAGGAAATAACCTCTAAATAATTGTAATTTGCGGCAAGCACGGAGCAATGAGGACCTTCGGTCAAAGCGCGATGACCGTTGGCCCATGGGGTGTTATATACCTAGGGGGGATAATATGGGGTACCAAGGGAGGTACCCAAGGTAATAATGTAATAATGGGATGGGCCATAGTAATAAATAAGGGGGTTAACCCATGTCATGTAAGGGACCACAAGTAATTAATAATAATGTAATGGGCCCATGGTATTAGTTGATGGTATGAGGGAACCATGGTAATGACCCATGGTATTGTATGTATGAGACCTATATAGAGTGTTATATACCTAGGGGGGATAATATGGGGTACCAAGGGAGGTACCCAAGGTAATAATGTAATAATGGGATGGGCCATAGTAATAAATAAGGGGGTTAACCCATGTCATGTAAGGGACCACAAGTAGTTAATAATAATGCAATGGGCCCATGGTATTAGTTGATGGTATGAGGGAACCATGGTAATGACCCATGGTATTGTATGTATGAGACCTATATAGAGGCTAGAGACTCCACATGGATGAATGGGAAGTGAAGGATTATTGTATGAACAGGCATATGGCTTGTGGAGTGTTCTCCTTCCTTAAGGAGTGAATGTATGGTGTTGCCCTACCTTAAGGGTTTGATTACTAAAGAAGCATTTCTATCCATTTCTATCTTATTGTTTCTGGGTTTATTTCTATTATCTTATATTTCTGGGTTAGATCTATAACAAGTGGTATCGGAGCACTTTCTTGGGCAAACCGTGGAGATTTTTTTTTTATTTTTGCAGGGATTTTTGGGTGGTGAAATTGCAGATCAGATCTGTACGTTTTGGGGCAATATCTGCAGAATCTAATTGCATATATGTATTCCTTGTGCAAAAATAGCTGATTTCAAAAAAAAAATCGGTTGAATCGGAGTCCGGATGAAGAAGATATCGCTGATTTAAAAATCAGTAGGGTTGCAGACAATTTTTCGGGGCAGCGAATTTGCGGCGCAGATCTAGACCTCTTGGCACTAGATCTGCAAAATCTAATTATAGATATGGAATCTTTGAGAAAAAACACCTGATTTCAAAAAGAAAATCAGTCGAATCGGAGTCCGGATGAGGGAGATATCGCTGATTTAAAATCAACTCTTTTTTTAGAAATTTTGGGTGACGGCGGGAGAGTAGCAGCCCAGATCGGAAATTCCAGTGTCTGAATCAGGATTTCTATCACATGGGCAGATGCAGAATGCTTGTTCCATTTCCAAAAACAGGTTATAATAGAGATTCTGAGCATTATTGACGAAATTGTGACAATTACAAATTTTCTCCCAGTAAGTGAATTTTTTCTTCATGGCGACTCTATATTTTACAGGAAAAGATGATGGTCCTACTATAGAAGAATGCATACAAAGATACAAGTCCACATATGGGATATTTTGGAAGTTTCAAATTCTGTTTCATATGAGAGGTGAGGCTCAAAAATGGAATTTATTACTTAGCAACGAGTGGTTGAACAAAATTTCAGATGAAGAATTTGAAAAAGTCCTTTTGGACAAATGGTCTCGGGCTAGGAAAAAGGAGAATGAGACACATAAAGGGTTAATTCCTACTGGTATATCCTTATTGCAGATTCATGGATTGATTCAGAAAGAGAAGATCATTGTTTCTATCAATCCTAGTTGTAAACATAATTTTATCAATGTTAATTTGGCAAAAAAATTGCAAGTCCCAGCAAAACAAATTGAACATACACAGGTTGATGATAAGGATGTTCAAGTGTACAAGGATTTGAAGATTTCTATGGATAAATATGTGTTGCATGGTGATTTTTATGCTTCAAAGATGGATAATATGGATGTTGTTTTGGGATATCCTTGGATGGAATCTGTGGGTACTATCAATATTAATGTGCAGAAGAAATTCCTGAAGCTATGGTATAAAAAGAAGAAAATTACATTACAGGATATTTCCATCCATAAACAGGTAGAGCACATGGAGGCTGAAGCAGAAGATGTTCAAGGGACTGACATATCAGATGATGAGCCTTTGATGATCGACAATCAAACACAAACAGAGGCTGCAGAAGAAAAGGTTACAGGTGATGATACATCAGAGGAGGGCTCAGTGGTTGAAGTCATATTGAAAAAGAAGACACCACAACAGGCACCACAGCAGGGTAAAGTCAAGCAAAAGCCATCGGGGGTTAAAACTTCAACATATCATCACCCACATCACCCCGCAAGACAACCATCATGGAAACCAAGTAGTCACATGATGGATAGAAAGGAGAGACGATCCACCTACTACACATCAACACAGAAGAGCTGCCACGGTCAACTTCCATCTCAAGCGAGCGAGGCACCAGCGAGATCGAGGGTTCACCTTTCTCTTGGATGGCTAGATGCACGTGCATGGTATCAGTGGACTACTCTTTTGAGTAGATCTTATTATTTGTGTTCTTCCCATGTTTCGGGGACGAAACATGCTTAGGGGGTGGAATGTTATATACCTAGGGGGGATAATATGGGGTACCAAGGGAGGTACCCAAGGTAATAATGTAATAATGGGATGGGCCATAGTAATAAATAAGGGGGTTAACCCATGTCATGTAAGGGACCACAAGTAGTTAATAATAATGTAATGGGCCCATGGTATTAGTTGATGGTATGAGGGAACCATGGTAATGACCCATGGTATTGTATGTATGAGACCTATATAGAGGCTAGAGACTCCACATGGATGAATGGGAAGTGAAGGATTATTGTATGAACAGGCATATGGCTTGTGGAGTGTTCTCCTTCCTTAAGGAGTGAATGTATGGTGTTGCCCTACCTTAAGGGTTTGATTAATAAAGAAGCATTTCTATCCATTTCTATCTTATTGTTTCTGGGTTTATTTCTATTATCTTATATTTCTGGGTTAGATCTATAACATGGGGATTGTGCGTGGCGCAAAAATGGTAGTTGGGAGGTTCAAACCCAGAAACGGAGGTTGTTTCTGATGCACGATTAGCGCAAAACCCCTCAAAAAGGGAAGGCCTTATGCACACAATCATAAGGGAAACCAGGAAACCGTGGGAAAAGAACTAAAATGATAGGCGGGTCCCATGCTCCAAAACTGGCGGAATATCAGAGGCATTTCGGGTGGTAAGTGGGTTTGTTAGAGGACCAAGTGATTCCATACATCGAATGACGCGTGTCCGGCAGATGAGAGAGAAAACTGCTCTCATCACGGGCTAATGGTTGAGCAAGTCACCCGTGTGATAAAAGCGATGACTGTAGGATCTGGAGGCCCCAGATCAAACGACAGAGATTGCACCTGATGGGAGACCGGATTTGGCAGAAGAATAAGCTAAGGCATATAAAGGTTTGAAGTCTGATTTGACCGCTGAGCTGGCGGATGAATCATTTCACGGAATAACCGAAGTAACGAACCGTTCGAAGAAGAGATTGCACTCAGTTTGTGAAGGGACAAGTGGCCACCTCTCTGTGAAACATTACACAGTGGCGATGACACAGATGCAGGGAATTCCAACCGAACAGAGGCAGGAAATCCGAAGGGCTGGAAGAGGAAGTGAACAGTCAAGGGACGGATTGGCTTTAAGCCACGAATAGGCATAGGAGACAGAGGAGACAAAATAGAGAGTGAAGCAAGAATCAAAGAACAGAGAAGTCGAGCTGACCTGCAGAGATAAAGCATCATCGAGCAGATAGAACTGAGAAGGCTTGAGAGGTTCAAGCAATCCTTGTGAGGATATCTGTAGGGAACTGAGTACCAAATTGGACTCATCACATTAAAGACCAGTTGAGGGGGAGTCTGTGTACTCCAGTGGCTTGGGGAATCCAAGTACCACCCTACTAAGCATCATCTATTGCAGGAGACTCAAATTGAGCTCCTCATTGTAAAATCTCTGGTTAAAGACACAATAAAAAAGGTCACCACTAAAAGCTGGACCAAGAGACGTAGCCCAGGAGGATTGGGTGAACTCCTTATTAAATTGTTATGTTTTGCATTTGCTTACTGTGTTTCTCTTATTGTTTTTTGGTGTCTGTTTATTTTGCAATCTTATCGATCCGTTGCCTAAGACACACATACCAGCACATGAGTCTGTAATACCTACATTAATTTACTGAGATCATTCATAAGTGATTTCAGATCATTATTATAGTCATTGCTCAAAGCAATGTCATATGGATAACTACTTCATATTCTCCTTCCATAATTTATGGATGCAATTTCAATATTTATACAATGATTTTAGATATTTTTAGAATTTTAATTGTTAAGTTTCAAAATTAAAATCATTGAAAAAAACTCATGCTCACTTAAATAACATATATGTGATTAGTTACTACCCACCATAATTTAAGAAACTATTTGCATAAAAAATAAGATGTAAATAAAGATACTTACTTGGAGTTGTTACTGCTCATCATTATTTATATGTCTTTTAACACTTTAATAAGTAAGAGTAAAAAGGTAAATATGCAAACTTGCTAGCCAAAATTAATAAAAAAAATAAATTTCCAGCTTCATATATTGATTCACAATTTTTCTCAAATTATAATTTTTGAATACAACTAAACTGCACCACAACACCTTTTATATATATCAACATCTTAAAATGTCAATATTTTATAATTTTTTTTAATGAATTAAGTGTTTTTTTCTAATGAGTTAATTGCTCTGCCAAAGGTTTATATTCGTAACTAAAAGGAAAAAAGGCAATATATTTGTAAAAGAAAAGAGAATCTCTTACACCTCTCTAAGGTAGCTCCTAAGAAATTCTGGAGGCAGATTCTAACTAGGAAAATTAAAAATAATAATAAAATTGCTTTATAGAATTGGAATTCCTATCTTAAAAGGCTTTATGAATCTCCAAATGTCATGGATAACTTTGAAACCCTGCTCACAACGAAAGAATTTTTCTTATTAGAAGACATTGATTTTGGGGTTATTCGCTTGGTTAATGGGAAAGCTAAGGACATTGAAGGCTACCAGACAGAAATCTTAAAAATTTGAGGTCCTGTCCTCATCCCCCAGATTCACAAGCTTTTTAATCAAGCAGTCAAGCAGGGGTTCCCTAAACCATGGACTCAAAGCCTCATTATCCCTATTTTTAAAAGTGGGGATACAAATAACCCCTCTAATTATCGGACAATTATGATCAGTCCTCTCCTATCCTAGTTATATGGTATTATTTTGGAAAGGAAGTTGAGCATATGGCTTGAAAGTGAAGGTAAGCGGGCTCAAGGCCAAGCGTGTTTTAGAAAGCAGCACTCAACAACAGACCACCTCATTATGCTTAGGATAATTGTGGAGGAATGTCGCAATGATAAATCCAATCTCTATGTAATTGCCAAGTTAAAGAGCAATGAGGGGTGGTCGAAAGATATTAAGTGTAATATCGGAGTTAAACAAGGGTGCCCCCTCTCCCCTACCCTATTTGGAATTTACATCGACAAGTTAGAAGGTTGTTTACAGGAAGCAGGGTCTGCTGGCATGACCTTAGCTGGGATAATCATCATCCTTCTTCTCTACGCTGACATTATTATTCTTCTCGCAAGGTGCCCATCTGATCTTGATAAGCAACTTATACTTCTTAAGGATTTATGCTCTACCATGGGTATGATTGTTAACACTGAGAAAACAAAAGTTATGATTATCAAATCAAAGAAGGACACTTACGCTAATTTTATGTATGAAAATAGTAACTTGGAGGAAGTGTCTTCCTACAAGTACCTAGGAATTGATACTCATCACAAGCTCAACTGGAACTATAGCAGTAAGAAAAGGATTAATGGTGAATGGAAAGATTATTTTGGTCTTGAAAATAATTGTGAAACGACAAACGTCATAATGTGGGATAGAAAGAAGTTCCTCTTTGAAACTTTAGTCACTTTGGTTATCTTATATGGATGTGAGGTTTGGGGTTGTAGCATCTTTAGAGAATCCTAGAGAAAGATTGAGCAAATCCAGAAGCATTTTATAACATATAACCTCAAAATTAAAAGCAACACACCCTATCCTATTCTCCTTATAGAAGTGGGTCTTTCCCCTATCGAGAGCCTAGCTATGACTAGGCTTCTATTGTACAAACACAAACTCAATAACATAGGAGACCATAGACTTTATAAGCTAGCTTTAACTTCCAGCCAAAACCACCTAAAGCTCAAACGAGGTTGGTATAAAGACACCAGGGCCTGGTTAAACCATTTGGAGATCGATGAGAATGTTGCATTGCAAAACATTAATAACATTAAAAATATTGTTACTTCTAAGTTCAAAGAAAAAATGTGGTGTGAGAAAGATTTAGCAGCTAAAAGAAAATTAAGATATTATAAGGAGGTCATCAACCCCACCCTAGAAGATCAAAATTATCTCTCTGTTTTATCTAGCTCAAAGAAGAAAATTAATATAGCCAAGATTAGAATGAACTCTCATGAGCTCCATAGTGAAACGGGTCGTTGGGCAGTTCCTAAAACACCATGGATGGAAAGGTTCTACCATCTCTATGAGAATATGAACATTGAGGATGAAAATCACTTCCTCTTAGAGTGCTCCACATACAACCACATTAGATCTCAGTTTCAAAATATTTGTTGCAATACTCACCTTCCTAGCCTTTTACGTTGTCAAAATTACAGTGAGCTCGGGAGGCTTCTCTCTAAGATTTTTGAGCATAGGAATAAAATCTTAAATCAAACTAAATAATTCGTTTCTTTAGGTCTTGTTACTGTCAGTCTTTGCAGTCTTCCTTCAGTGATCAAACATGCTCTTAAAAAGTGATTTTAAGGTGTCAAGGTCAAATTTTGTCATTTCAGTGAGTCTTCAAGTAAAATTTTGTCACTAGGTATTAGGTCTAGGGTTTGTTCTTACTTTTGTCAAAGTTGTCCAAATGTTGGTCCATGTCACCATTCAGCTAGGTGTACCATCATTCAGAGGGTTGTCATCATCATGTCAAGTTCCAAAGGGTCATTTTGCACCTTGTTCATGCTTCAGTTGTGCCTAGGTAAAGTTCATTTCCCTCTCCTAGGGTTTTGAAGCTAATTTCTCTTGGATGATCAAATCATTAGCAAAACTTGTATCCTGATGTTCATACACCTTCCACTATCCTTAATGTACCTTATTAAACACTTCCCATCACTAAAATCCCCCAAATTCCTCATTTTCGCACAAACCCTAGTTTCTTGCTACAACTTGGCAATTTTCCAGGCTAGGCCTATGTTTTGCCTTTTTGGACCCTTTCCCCTCACTTAATCTTTGAAATTCCACTTTCCTCTACTTCCTAACATCCCTCCCTACTTTCTAAAATTTTCTCAAGAATTTAGAAGCCCCTATCCCCTTCATTTCGCTTCATTTCGATAAATCCTTTGTTCCACACATCGGGATAGGTTTTACTCCAATGATGTTTCTGAGCAATAAAAGATGAATTTGGGAAATCTGAAAGCGGTTTTTGTCCACAATAGGTCAAGAAAGAAAAACCTCCTTCACGTTTTACACAGGTGTCATGGTTTTAGAGAAATGTCAAAAATACAGTTGCCTTGGAAGAATTGATGCACTTCTAAAGTGACCTTGGGAACATCAAGTTTTCATCTAGCTTGGTTGGCCAAATGACTTTCTTGATAAGTCAAATGATAAGTAGACACACATATCTTTCCAATGAGCTATCATGAGCTCAATTTGGAGTTGAGGAAGACCTTCAAACATTGACTGCAACATTACTCTGCCTTGAGGCAGCCTGATTTTGCACATTTTGACCAGTCTTGGGAGATTTGACCTTTGATAGGACAAATGAACTCCAAATTGAAAATTATATTTGGGTTGGAAAGTACACTCAAAGACCTTTCCAACAAGCTATCCTGTGCCCAATTTGGACACCGGGAAGGCCTCCAAAAGTCATCTGCAAAAAGGCGCGGCACCCCGGGGTAGTGGCGTGGCGCACTTAGTGGTCCACACCTTTAACACAGAGAAAGTGTGGTCAGGTCCGCTGGATACATGAGCATTAGGTGCGCGACCGCAAGCAATACTGACAACAAGTGCATACCTAGAAATTTTTGAGCAAAAACAAGCTTTTCTGCCCAATGCGTCGCGCCACGTGGCGCTCGCTTTTGCTAGAGGGCTCCAAATCCAAAAAACTTTGCATTTTTGGATTTTTCATGATAAATTATGGTTTCTTGTGCATGGCGAAGAAATTTGGGCAGGTTTTGAGCCCTCAAGAGGTCAAAAACACTCAAAAAATGACCTCACTGCCCTTATTTTGACACACAGGAAGCAGTGTTGGGAGATTGAAGTTTTGGAAGGGCAAATGACATCGAAATTCAGAAATTCTACTTGGGTTTGAAAGCAGACAGGCAGAAATTTCCAACAAGCTATCTTGGGCTCAATTTGGACGTCAGGAAGTGCCTCAAAATCAGCTCCAAAGTGGCACGATGCGTAGAGAATCAGGCGCGACGCATAGAGGATTTTTGCCTATTTTTCACTGTACAGCTCAGAAATTCACCCAGTTTTGACCAGTTTTGCTTTTTGATGTTACTCTTGATCTTTCATGATGTAATTTGATAACCATGATGTAATATTGGCACATTTTTACTTGTTCTAGAGGATTCATTCACTAAAAAGTGAAAATTAAATGAATGAATCAGTTTCCTAGCGTATAGGGGCAAGTTGTTTAATTACCTAGATTTCAGTTCCTTGTTTAGAATTGGTTGAAACAGCTCCTAGAATGATGAGCTCGACCCCTAGAGGCATGGGAAGGAGTTAGGCTTTTCTATATCATGTAATTTCTCAGTCATTTTTAGGGTTGGATACTTGGGATTTCTTGGCACTCTATTGCACATTTCATTTCTGCAATTTTGGCAAAGGAAAGACCAGGGTTTTGCAGCACTTGTTGGGATCCATGTGGCTCTATGTTTTGATGGTGTGTTTCTCTATGTATTTGTAAGTTCACTGATGCTTATGTGTATCATTTTCCTTTCTCTTGTCTTCTGCAACTAAACAAATGAGTGATTAAGGTAGAATTCATTGGAATGCTATGCTCTGCCTTGATATTTTGTTTAATTCTTCATGTTTTCATCTTTTTGAGGAGGACTCTTGAGACCTTCTTGCCTTCCTTGGCTCCTCACTGGTCTGATCCACCCATTCATTCAATCCAAAGCATCAAAACCACTGCCTATCTTTCCCCTACCTGAACTCTGCAAAAATCTGTCCTCATCCCCGGACCCAAAATTTGCCTGTCCCTTTTTCCAACAAAAACCCCCAAAAACTCAAATCAAAACTTTGCACTTCATACCTAGCCTAAGATCAGTTGTTAAATCAGTCATCTCAAGCCCCATCGATTATCTTTCGCTGAGATTGACCCGGAGAGAGCCCTCTCCTGTCCTCGTAGGGCTAGCTACGAGGCTGAGCGTGGTTTGATGTGGACCTAGAACCTTGTCTTTTTAGCCTGAGACAAATCTAGGCTCTAACAGGTCTGATAGACCAAAGTTTGGTCTTAGTGGACGTTAACCATCATCATCATCATCATCTTAAAGTATTTCTCATGAAGGTTTATGCCTATATGCTCGAAATTGTATTTGTAGTAAAGCTCCTCGCGAGGTCTAATTGATATTTTTTAATGCAATTATAAATCAGAATTCTTCGGCTATGGAGGATAGAATGTGGAGTAATTTTTCGTACCAATATCAGCATGGTACCCATGGTATTACTAAATTCATTATTACTTTTTATATTTATTCTTATTACATTTTTTATTACATTTTTTTTTTTATGGTTGTTGTTAAGGAATGGAAGGTTTTTTTAATGATTTGTAGGAATGTTTATCAACTATGGTAGTGTGTTGAAGAGTCCATTAAGTTGTATTGAATTTTATTAAATTAAAAAAATTAGATTTGTGCGAGGTGGCTTTTTTCCCATTAATTTCTTACGGATTTGAGATTATTTCAATTTAATAAATTCATATTCTAATTAAATGGGGAAATTAATATATAAGAAAATTTTATTTAGCCAAAAAGTCTATTTTACAATAAGATGTATAATTTTTTTTTTATCAGCATCATCATTTTCTTAAAAATTTGAGTTTATTTCAATTCTAATAAATTCCTATTGTAGTAGTTAGATGGTAAATTTATATATAATATTTTTTTATTTATTTAGCAAAATAATCTATTTTACAATAAGATGTGTAATTCATTTTTTTCTTATATTAAAATTGACCCATAACTTTTTTTTTATAGATTGTTAATCAAATAATATATGTATTTTTAAAACATTATTCGTACCCCAATAATTTTTTTTTGTTTCAATAGTTTCATTTTTTTTTTTTATATTCATGTAACAACGGTATAAACCACATTAATCTTTTTAATTTGGTTGTAATATGGTATTTTAAAGTTTTAAGAGAACCGAGGATGAATGAATTTTATGCCTAAATCATTGATTTATGAACTTTTAAGCTGGAGTTCAAACGGTGTGACTGAAATATTATATGACGCAAAGAAAATATGTACAGAAAATATGTACCAGTTGGCGTGCATTGCAGCAAGTAGGGTGTCCGTTTTAAGGAGCTCTACCGTCCAGTCAATTGTATGGATTTTAGCAATCACGGCAGAAGTAACCAATCTTGCATAACGATACAATTCCTCGTCATCCAGATCGCGATAATGGTGCTGCATTGTTTACATAAAATATGTTAATTTACAGTCCGTTTGATTTGAATATTCATTATATATTATAGACTTATCGTTACCTTCAGCATGTCGCACACTGCGTTATGTTCTTTGATGAACAAGGCTTGGAGAATTGATAGGCCAGCCCATGAATTACGAGCATCTCCAATGACAGCAATTCCATCACTCTGGTGCAAAAGAAGGCCATCCTCACCCAACTTCAGCTTTCCATCCTTGAACGTCCTTACTTTTCGGGACTGGTTAATGTCGTTTCCATAAACTACACTCCCATCCCTGCATAGCAGACAGATACATGGAATTCATAACTTGGGATTTGTTCACGGCATTTCCGAATGGATATTTTATGTTCATGTAGTTTGAATCTTCAAATGTGATAATGAAATGCATAGATTAGAGATGGCATCTTTACCACCAGGCAGTTCTTCTATTAAGGTATCCTTTTTGGATATCGTAGAAACCAGTAGGAAATTCTTTGCTTTCGAAAAATGTGAATTCTTTGAGTGGGCATTGTGATGCAACGCTCGACGGGGCTCTTAGCTCTGCCTGAAAAACTCACACCGGATAAAGTAAAACACATAATATATTAATTTGTTGGCTTTTTCAGTTAACGCATTAGTAAATATCCAAACCATTGTTAGCTTTTTGACTGGTCTCAAAATGGATCCCAGACTGACTGTAGTTGACTCCATGAGATGTATGTGAAAATCACCCACATCAAACCCAAATCAGTGAATTAACCTGACCAAAACTCTAATAACAAATCTTCCATTACACTGAAACTCCTAAACATGAGTAATCTTCCCGACCATTACAATTACCTTTTTAAAGAGTGGCTATTAGTCTACCTGATAGGATACCCAATAAGTGTATGTAAAAATCCAACATAATCAACATAACGTAATGAACCATTGAAATGAAATACAATAATAGTGGAGGGAAACTGGCAGAAGGTTGTAGGAAATAGTGGATGAAGTTTTAAAATCTCCTTAACTTATTTGTCTACACCAATTTATTGGGACCATGGTAGAAGACATTGTAATCTATACCTGTTTGGTGTCTTCCACATGATCGACCCAGTCATGAATCATGAACTGAGTCCAGGCGGCAGCAAGCATGTTAAATTGAGTGCCTGTATCTATCAATTTCCTGCGAACAAGCAGCTTGGTAGCAACTACAATGGGATCTGGCCTCAGCAGCTGTTTACAGAACAATTTAACTCAAAAAGTGAAAATGTATGTTGTAACCAGTCAGAAGCCATTCAATATAATGGTGTCAGATATGTGATGAGATCTGGGCTCAGCAGCTATTTACACAACAATTTGACTCAGTAAGTGTAGATATAAGTTGTAACCTAATCAGAAGTCATTCAATATGATGCTACCAGATATTTGAGGATGCATCAACGACTTGGAGAGATATATCTGTAATCACCTGATCATTTTGAGGAGAAGGCATCATGTTTCGTCCAAAAAATGTATCTTCACTCCCTGTTTCTGAATTGAAGGGATCATTATAAGACCCGTCGGCTGTTCTGTATGGGTAATCGATTGGATTATATCTTACACCCGTCGGTGTAGTTCCTACGTTGATAAGATTATAACGCTGGTGCAACATGCGCCTTATGTCCAGGTAGACCAGTCCCAGAAACACAGGCAATTTATGCCACGCATAGAATCGATCCACTAGATGTATGATCTGCAAAAGCGCATTATCAGTAGGGTAATTATATACTTTGTTCTGTAATTGTAATTGCACACAGAATAGTCAGGTTGATATAGACTACAGAAACTAAAATGAAAATTTTGGAAAAATATCATAATAATAGGAAAAGTAATACAAGTGGGTTGATAATATGATAGATATTTAACTTAAGATGTAAAAATGCAATCAGGTATAGTATTAAGGCTTCACATATGGAGTTAAATTCATGAGAATATTTGATACGATATAATTTTTATTTCAGTTATGATGCAAAATATGGAATGCTGATTATTTTGGGAGTTATTTCATTAGAAGTCATATAAAGAAATTATTGGTAAAGATGAATAGGCATTTATCCATGCTACACGTTGCTGCCTGCCTTCTCCCGCTTCACTCACTGCCCTCATTAACCTTGTGACCTGCAGAGCGGCTGCCTTTTTCGAACTTCCTCCTTGGCCGCGAAGTTCTTCTCTTGTTGCCCGTGCTATGCCAGGAGATGATTAACTTTGCCACCGTCGGTTTGTGAAGCCACCTAGAGAATGATGTTGATTGCCAACATATGTGGGAGTAGTAGGTAGGTGTAAGCTGAAAGTCTAGGCAGAGGAGTCTTCCTCAAGAATACAGTTGCGGAGATTAAATCATACAGTTAACTACGGCAACAAAACAAAGCTAAAAAACTTAACCAAATTTAAGCACAACAAAACGGAGTAAAAATAGAGTGGTTGCACTCTAATTTTCCAAAAAGATATCGCAACCTACTATATTTTACAATATAATTTCAAAATATAAGAAAATCCATTAGGATAAAATATAGAGGCTGCAGCTTGTTCACCAAGTAAAAGACTAGTTCTTACCCAGATTTACACTTCACTAAGAATTGCGAAATAATTCATTGTAAAACCTTGTAATTAAAATGTTTAATGGCCCACCACAAATTGCTCCAGGATTTTGTCTCTTTTACATCCCAGAAATACCTCCACTACCTGTCAGAAATACCTCAGCTACATAGCAAAAAGACTTCTATATACAAGTATATTCAAACATACAAGTTTTTAATACATTATATTATAACACAAAAATGATTTTCTATGTTGGGAAGTAATGTCAGTTGCATAATAAATGTCTCGACGGTAGGGTTGACCAATGTTCATTTGTTTTAATTATCTCATGTGTTTGTGTAATGGGAACTTTGTACTCCAGCCAGACTTTCATTTAATCTGTCTTTTACTCTGCAAACAAAATCTGGAACCTGCAGTAAAAGTCTATTTGCTTGATTTACTTGTGCATCACTAGTATGGTTGTTTTCAGGTGGTTGGGATTTAATTTTCCAACACTCCCCCTTAATCCATAATGCCACTATTGAACACTCCCCCTTAATCACAACGGTCACCATTGATTTACTTGTGTACCACAAGTATGGTTGTTTTCTAGTTGTTGGGATTTAATTTCCCAACACTCACCCTTAATCAATACTGCCACCATTGAAAACTCCCCCTTAATCACAACTGCCACCATTGACAATTCCCTAACAATCTCTTAGATAGACAAAATTTTCATGTGCCAATGGCTTTGTGAAGATGTTTGCAAATTGTTCCTGTGACTTGCAATGCTGCAACATAATTTTACCATTGTTAATCAATTATATAATAAAATGATATTTAATGTCAATGTGTTTGCTCCTCTTGTGAAAAAAAGAATTCTTTGATACTGCAATTGTGGAATTGTTGTCACAGAAAATAGTTGTTGTTCCCTCTTGTTCATGGCATAAATCCCTCAACATTCTTCTCATCCAAACTGTTTGACTATTGTTGTAACGACATATTCAACTTCTGTTGTTGATAATGACACCATCGACTACTTCTTGGAGGCCCATGAAATGGCTCTCAAACCTAAATGAAAAACATATCCTGATGTGCTCTTTCTATCATCAAAAATTCCTTCTCAGTTCTGTTAGTGTCACCAGGCAGCCTAAAATCATTTGTTGTGGTATAGAAAATACCACACTCCTTTGTTCCATTGGCATATCTTAAAATCATTTTCGTTGCTTGCCAATGCATCTCCTTGGGTGTCTCCATGAACCTTAACACCAGGCTTACATACATTATATCCATTCTAGTTGTTGTCAAATACATCAAAATTCCCACCATACTTTTGTATAATGCCGAATTGACATTGTTGCTGCAATCTTCTTTGCTCAACTTCAACCCCATGATAGTTGGTGTTGGTGCGGGCTTATTATTCTACATATTGGACCTCTCCAAAATCTCTACTACATACTTTGCTTGAGAAATAAAAATCCCATCTTTTGTTTGCTTCACTTCTATGCCCAAAAAATACTTTAACAACCCCAAGTCAGTCATTTCAAACTCACTTTTCATGACTTCTTTGAAATCAACGATGAGAAAACAATCACTCCCTATAAAAATCAAATCATCTACATCTAAAACAACAATAAGAAGCTTACCGCCACTTTCATGTAGAGAGCAGGGTCACCATCACATTTGTCAAAGCCATATTCCATCAAATAAGCATATATCCTGCTATACCATGCACATGATGTTTACTCCAACCCATAAAGAGCTTCCCTGAACCTATACAACTTGTCTTCTTGGCCTTCTACCTCATAACCAGGTGATTGTACAACATATACTTCCTCAACACTCCATTCAAGAATGTTGATTTTACATCCATTTGATACACTTTCCATTTATGTTGCGCAACAATTGACAACAATGTATGTGTTGTCTCCATCTTTGAAATTGAACCAAATATCTCTGCATAATCTCTTCCATGTTGTTACTTGTATCCTTTGACAACTAGCCTTTCTTTATGCCTTTCAATCTTTCCTTCAACGTTTCTCTTGGTGTTATAGACCCACTTCATTCTAATGACTTATTTTCCTTGCAAAAGGTCCACTAACTCCCATGTATCATTCTTTTCCATTGTTTCTATTTCCCCATCCATTGCTACGATCCATTTTTTTATCTTTGACTGAGTCCTCAAAATGGATTGGATCGTCTACAAGACAAAACAACACAAATAAGGTATTCAGACCATCACTACTATCAACTTCATTTTTCTCATAAATTTCACTTAAATTTCAAAATTTTTGTTTTCTTATGCTTGCAGAAGATGGGCTTGACATGTTACTTGATGTTGTGCTTGAGGTAGATGATGTTGTGGGTTTTTGTAGTGTGCTTGGAGTAGTATTTGCTTGACTTCGTGACACTATCCTATTATTCGTTGACGGTGTTACTTGTCGACTACTTTGTTTCACTTGAATAGGAGTAAAAGGAGTCACCATTGAGGAATTACTTGTTGTGGTCAATTCCTCTTTGTCTTCATGTGGTATATATATTTTCATATTGATTTTCTTCTCTGAAAATCCATCCCATGCTTCCTCTTCTATGATATTCACATCTTTGTTGATTATAACCTTCTTAGTTAATGGATTGTAGAGCTTGTATGCCTTGGATTCATCACTATATCCAACAAATATGCATTTCCCCCATCACTATCTAACTTCTTGCTTAATTCATCCGGGACATGTGCATAAACCACACATCCAAACACTCTTATGTGAGTGACACTATGCTTTCTTCCACTTCATGCCTCTTCACGAACCATATTCTTGACACTTTTGGTTGGATGCCTATTAATGATATATGCCACACAAGCGAAAAATTCAACCCAATAATCATTTGGAAAATGCTTTGATTTCAACATAATCCTTGCCATTTCCATAATATTCCTATTCTTCCTTTCCACGACAGCATTTTGTTGAGGTGTATACCTCATTGTAAAAGCGTAGGAATTCATTTGAGATGTATTTGCCACCTTTGTTAGTCCTTTGAACTTAGACGTAGTGTCCACTTTGCTTCTCAACAAGAGAATTGTATTGGTAGAAGCACTCAAACAATTCACTTTTTTTGTTTTAGGAAGTAGAACCATGTCTTCCTTGTGTAGTCTTCTATGAAATTCAAGAAATAATAGCTCTCCCAAATTAATGGTGCTTGCATTGGTCCACATAAGTTTGAATGGACAATATCCAACAGTGCCTTTGCCCTTATTGACTTTCTTGCTGGAAATGTCTCTCTATGTTGTTTGTCCAAGATGCATCCTCTACATAGTTTGTCTGACTTTTCTATGAGTAGCAATCCTTTCTCCATGCTTTTCCTATGCAACAAATTAAAACCTCCAAAATTAAGGTGACCAAATCTCAAAACTCCATAACCAGTTTTCATCTTTGAACTCTACTTGAAAGTTTACTTGTGTGACAACATCAACTTTTCTTCCATCCTCTTGCAAATTCAATGACAATTGTGCTTGTGCACCTTCTTCCTTCAAGTATGGTTTTATCTTTAGTGGAAACAGTCTATTGCTTTTCATCTGAAATTTTTTAACCAACTATTTTCTTGGAGACTTATCCAAAATTGTGCACTCTCCATTCTTGGAAAAGACATTGTAGCCCTTTTGCATGAGTTTTCCAATGTTTATGAGGTTATGCTTCAAACCAGGGAAAAAATAAAAATCTGAAATGTACTACTTCTCCCCCTTATTTGTTAGAATGTTGACTCTTCCTTTTCCCATGACAAAGACTTTGTTATCTGTCCTTAAGATCACTTCAGATTTTAGAATTTCATCTTGGAAAACATTTCTATGTTCGATGTCATGTGATTGTCGCACCCTGAATCTAGAAACCATATATCCTTTTGTTTTTCTTATGCTACATTACAAGCTAAAAAACATGCTATCTTGATTCTGATTTTCCTTTGTAAAATTTGCACTTGGTTTTTTACTTAGGTCATGTTGCTTACTTCTACATTCATTTGCACAATGACCATACTTCTTAAAATAATGACATTGAACTTTAGATTTATCATACCTCTGACCTTGTGCTTCATTTTTTCTTGGGCCTTGAATTTTGTTTTGATTGATGCCCCTTACACTTGAGCTTGAAGGGATTTTTTTCCACCTTTGTGTGGGCTTCTTCCTCTTCGTCTAGGAGTTGATCTTCCTCTGCCTCTACCTTGACCAAATGAACCTTGTGTCTTGAAGGCATGCTCTAATGAGGATTTTATTGCTCTATTTAGTATATACTTATGAGAAATCAGTGACACATGAAGCTCATCCACTGAAAATTGTGAGAGATCCTTTGTCTCTTCTATGGCGACAACAATGGCATCAAATTTAACTAGAATACTTCTCAAAATTTTCTCAACTATTCTCCTTTCCTCAAGTGTTTCACCATGAGACCTCATTTGAGTAACCAGTCCAATTACTTGTGTAAACATTGAGTCTATATTCTCATGCTCTTTCATACAAATTGTGTCAAAATATCTTCTTAGAATTTGTAGCTTTGATGTCTTCACTTTTTCCATGCCTTGGTAGGTTGTCTAGAGGGTATTCCATGTTTTCTTAGACTTTTTTGCTGTTGCAATCCCTCGGAAAATACTTTCATGAGCTGCTGGAAAATGTAGAGGAGGGATTTTGAATCCTTCTTCATGTTTTCCCTCAATAAAACTTTTTCTTCTTATCTCAACGCATTGTATTTTGTTGCATATTCTGGTTCTTGAAACCCATTCTCCACCAAATCCAAAATATCTTGAGAAGAAAATAGAGCCTTCATTGTAATAGCCCAATAATCATAATTTTTCCCATTAAAGTGAGGTATGCTTCCAATTTTTAATGTTTTAAAAAAAATTCTCCCTGCTAGTAAAATATGCTCCAAAAATATTGCCTTTGACACCCAATAAAAACACTGGCACTTACACTAATAAAATTTTACACCCACTCTCATAGTGTGCGAAAGTTTAGCCAGAGGAGTCTTCCTCAAGGCTATAGTAGTTGCGAAGATTAAATCACATAGTTGACTTCCAAAAAAAAAACATAGCTAAAAAACTTAAGCAAATTTACGCACAACAAAGTAAAAACATAATGGTTTCATAAAAACAAGACGTGAAGTTTTGAGGAAGATATCGCAAGAGATTATACTTTAGATTATAATTTCAAAACACAAGAAAATACATTCTATAAAATATAGAGGCTATAGCTCTCTCACCAAGTAAAATACGAGTTCTTAATGAGATTATTATACTTTAGATTATAATTTCAAAACACAAGAAAATACATTCTATAAAATATAGAGGCTATAGCTTTTTCACCAAGTAAAATACGAGTTCTTAATGAGATTTTTTCACTTCACGAGGAGTTGTAGAGTAACACATTGTAAAACCCTCTAACTAAATTTTTTTAAGCACCCACCACAAATTGCTCCACGATTTCTCTATTTTAACTCTCAAAAATAGATCCGCTACATAGCAAAAGATTTCTACATACATGTATATTCAAACATACAAGTTTTTGATATGTCAGTTACAGAATAAATGTCTGGACCATACGTTTCACCAAATTTTCATGTTTTTTTTAATTATCTAATGTGTTTGTCTAATGGGAAGTTTGTATTCTAGCCCATAACTTCATTAATCTATGTCCTTACCAAGCAAAATATGTAACCTTGCTTGATTTACTTGTGTACCACAAGTATGGTTGCTGTTAGGTTTAACATGGTGGTTGGCATTAATTTTCCAAGATAACTAGATGAATGAAAGCCAATGGTTTTGGCTTCTTGAGTTTGCTTGCTAGATTTTTCTGTTTGCGAGTGGGTAGTTCAATGGAAGAGTTAAAATAAAAATAAAAAAAATCATAAAACTAATTAAATTATTATTTTATAAAAAATGTTCTTGCAACTTCTATCTATAACAACAGACCTTAACCAATCCAATCGAAGGGACAATATAACAACAAAAAATGCAAACTTATTACAACAAAGATATGGGCAGCATGAAGGATATGGTAGAGATGACTTTGACCACCAAGCTACAACCAACTTACCTGAATGTAATTCATACATTTGGAGGATGTGATGCAAGCTTTTCAATTGAGGAAATTTTGACCGAGTTTGAAGGGAAGAAGTTGCTTGAAACAAATCCCTACTTGGCCAGGGTGAATGAGGATTTCTTGTAGTGTGATGTGAATGATTCAAATACTAGCGGTGCTCGTCAGAGTGTTTGTTTGAAGTGTTCCCTAAATAAGAGTAGAAAATTTGGTATTCTCATTATTACGAGGATGTCAGGAAATTGTTCGATAAAATATCTCAAAGAGAATCTCATCATCGATATGTTAAATCATGCAAAATATTTGACTTAATTCCCCAGCATTTGGGATTTCTAGGGATCGACACACCTGCTCCATGATGCCTAGCTCTCAGATGGGATCTAGCTAAGAATGGTAGTGGGGAATTAAATCCTCAAAAATTCCTAATCTTTGTCAAGTCCTTAACTAGAAATCCCTTTGCATTATGGTCAGTAAATTGGATGTTGTAGAATGGATTGGAGACAACATACAAAAGATGACAGGGACCCCATGAGTGAAATGGGATTCTTACACAAGGGGAGAAAATTGGTGATGGTTAAAAGTCTTGGACGTTATGGCATAAAGAATCACTCCTCTAACTTGTTGGTTGCAAGTCTAAAAGGATGTCCCAGGGGTTGGTGGGGCATCCTCTCCTTCAATGCCCATGTCTTTGAAGCAGGCCCTGAAGCCATATTTCAATCCTAAGTCACACAAAGATCTCTTGGGTAATGCCTTTATGGTAGAGCATTCATCAAACACTCCCACACTAGAACTAAATGAGCTCCTCAGCAAGAAAATGACAGAATTTTAAAACTTGAATGATCATATCTTGTTTCAATGACTTTTGGCCCTCATCTTCGACTCTGTGGGTTTGGGTTCATAAAAATGGTCCCAAAATATTGGTTTGTTTTTTTATTCTAAGGGTTTATTTGTATTTTTCCTTAAAGATCCCAAATATCGAAAGAGGGTTTTAGACCAGGGTCCCTAATTTTGGGGCAGAGCGGGTCTCTCAATTAAACCATGGTTTCGAGAGTTTAATCCACTTACTATGAAGTCCTTTCCTATACCCTATGGGGTTAGGCTCCTAAACTTGCCCCTTCAATGGATCTTGTTAGATATTTTAGAGGATATTAAACACTCCATAGGCCATTTATCAAGGCTGATGGTAATTGATTGTCAAATGGTTTTCTAAGCATTGTTTTCATATGGGTGGAAGTGAACCTCAACGAAGGTTTCCTATACAAAAATATCCTCAAGTGGGGAGACAAGGAGTATTCCCAACCTCTAGACTATGAAAACACTGCATTCAAGTGTAGAACCTACCAACAACTTGGACAACTTCAACATGCATATCCCTTTCCTAAAGGGATTGTCGGATCACAAGAGGTGAAGAGAAAAAAGCATGGTTGACAAGATCCAAAGATAACAATAGATGCCATGAATTATGTAGATGAAACATAGAATAGCTCCCAACAACAAAATACAACAATGAACAATATAACATCTCAAGATCCAGGGTAGCCCCAGTAGTATCATCACAACCCTTTTAGGAGAAAATATTTTACCAAAGGAGGAGAGATTTTCAATTTCAACAGCCTGTGCAATTTGCGGGCAAAAGCAGAATCATGCGTTAGACTAATTTGATTGTGAGAAAGACATGCCATTCTTGGCTAGTCAGGTGGCCATGCTAGCTTTTCAAGAAAATAGTTGTGATAGATAACTCTCTAGGATGGACCAATGTCCATAAAAGAAAGGGGAAAAAGAAAAACCCATGGTTCCCCTTGGTCTTTGAATCCAAAAGTGTAGTAAGAATCATGTGATGTAATCAATTTATGTAATAGAGATGTAATCTTTATTTTGAATATGAATACAAAATGCAAATATATATCTATATATATATATATATATATATATAAACGATGGAGATTTACTTATTTTATCTGAAGATTTTTAATTTGTAAATAAACTTTGCTACAATATTATGGGCCAATACCATGACTTATTGATACCACATGTCTAAAAAACCATAACTTATTTCATATGACAATTTTTTTTATTAATCAATTTAATTAAAAGAGAAAAAAAATTATTTTATAAATAAATATTAATTTTTTATTTATGTGTACAACTACTAATATGAAAAAATATTATATAAAAGTTAAATTCAACTCACCCACTTAATAATAATTAATAAATGAATTAGAATGGTTTGAAATTTTATTTCACAATAGTTATAACTTAAAAAGCTTCCTATATGAAAATACAAAAATAAAGTTATATGGAATTTAACTCATAAAATTAAATTCATATGATTTGTTACAATAGGAAAAATATATTATATTGACTATCATTTCATAAAATTATATTTAATTTAACCATCTATTTTTTTTGACATTTGAAATACAGTTTAAAGATAAGATTTTAGAGTCAAAAGCATCTCAAATTAGAACATGACTAATAGAGTGAAAACCTGTGCTTCACATACCATAACCAGATGAGTCAACCCACATTGTATATTAATATATAGCAGCAGTATTCATTATATTCATTACATTAATGTATATGGTAGCGGTAATAATGGTCTTCATTATTTAAAGATTGAGGATTGGAAGAAAGAAAAAAGCCTAATAGATGTTTTATAAGATAATAGACATTTTATTTTGGTTTTTTGTAAAATAATCTTCCAAAGTAGTTTTAGAGTGGGTTATGCAAATTTGGGTCTGGACCTGGGCACGACAGCAGCTAGGGTTTCGACCTAGTGGTTCGAGGAGGCATCTCCTCCGTCTTCTCTTGGTGGTTCGGCTCCTCATGGCCTGTTATCCGAACTCCGTCAGCCCTTTTCTCATGTATTCCTTCCTTAGCTTCGTCGGCTCTGTGTCCTCAAGTTTGTTTATCTCAAGGCAGAGGCGGCCTCCTCAAGTTTCCTTCCGCCCCGTCTATTTGTTCTGCAAGGTATTTTGAGCAGCGAAATGGTTACGCCTAGTATCAACGTTACTCCAATTACGGCCGCTCTCAGGATACGATTAAAGGGAATCGGATCTTTATCCTCCTTCGTCTCAGGGAAATGTGTTTGGGGTGACCTTCAGCGATACAATGAAGAATCGTGGCAAATCTATTATTTCCTTGAATCGTTTCATGGTTCATAAATCACTTGTTTCCTTCAATTGTTTCATGGCAAATCTATTATTTTCTTTATCTATTTGTGTTATTTGAAATGCAGTAGATCAGGCCGTCTTGTACAGCTAGAATTGTCTGGTGTACTTCAATGGCTTGTGGTTTGGCTTATGGTTTTGGTTAGTGGATCTACAAATATTGATTTGGAACGCTTAAGAATGAAACGACAGAAGAGCCTATTATTATCCTCTTTTTAAAGAGGTAATAAAGGGATTTCGGCAGTTAATTTTAATTTTGCAAATATTACGTTTGATTTTAAACATATGGGATAACTTGGAGTTATATACAAAATCCTAGACTCCAGGGATATCATTTTGGATTTATGCCTGAAACCGTAGACGACTCCTTTTGAAATGACTGATTCGCTTTCTTGGTACTATTGTGGGTTACAATGTTTGGGGCTTGGTCAAACTTCTAGTCATTGCAAATTTTTCCAATAACTTTTATTTAAGAAAAAGAAGTACATAATCAATATATTGCAGCATCATAATATATGCTTGAATATGTACGAAAATATAAATATACAAAGGGTATTCTTTAAAACAAATTGAATAAAAAATATATTCTTGAGCACATAAATTGATCTATAAATATGTTATTTTTCAATCTAGAGCTTATTCAGAAATATGGCATCTTGCCACCTATCCTCTAAATGTTTCTGAGATTAATGAATCTACTAAGTTTCAATGTAAACCTATATAATAAGTTGATGCAAAAGTAAAACATCAATGCATTAGCAGGAAACAACCCGTGGTTTTACATTCATCCAAAGCTGCATACAAAATGGTTTTTCAAGGAAATTAATAATACCTTTAGGAAGTTAATGATCCTTTTCCCTGCAAAATAAAAACCTACCTTCTTTGCAATAAGAATAGGATCCCAAAGATTAGAAAGTTGTCACCGTCCGAAAAGAGGAATAAAGTAATAGTGAACCTATATTTGAGATCTCTTGTGGCAATGCCCTCAGACAAACTTGGTAGATCAAGCTGAGGAAGATGAGCTAACATTAAACACAAACGCAGCAAATCAAGATAAGATGATTGAGAAGAATGGTTATATAAAATAAAACTAGTTACCAGCAATTCGACCAAGCCAAGGCAATAACGAAGTTTGCACTTCATGAAAAGAAATTCACTGCAGCGAATGGTGACAACAATTGGAAATCACGATCGACTTAGCATGTTTTGTTGGAATCAATTATTTGTTAGAATTTACCCTTATTCTCTTGTATGCGAAAGAAAGTGCAATTGTGAAAGAAAGATTTGGTTAATCTCTTATGAAGATTGTGATGAGAGGTGAATATCACAATTAAAATTCTTAGACAGTTCATAATCATCAGATATGGAATGTACACTTACGAGAAAGAGGAACTTGTCTATCAAAGTCATCCTGGAGTATGTAGCGAAGAGACTCTTATCGATGACTTGATGCTGCGAAAATACATCCTTCAATGAATCGAGCAGACCCATGAATGTTGCAAACAGTATCAATACAGAGTCACAGACTGCAATGAATGTGCCTTACGATTATACGGGCAGAGGTAGTACCTTAGAGATGAATCCTGGAGGCATTAATATAGAGCTGGGGAGATCATGAACGTTGCATTTAGTTCTAATCTCTTAATCTCTTTGATCCTTAATATCCTGTTAATTTAAAAATGGTCTCTCTAATCACTCGGACTTTTAAGTCAGTCATAGTGGCATAACCCACGCCATATATAGGTGTAGCCATCAAAGATTGGTAAGTATGGTTTCTAAATATTAGAAGATTTTAACGTAGAGTCATCAAAGATCGGGAGTATCATCTATAAATCTTAAAAGATTTATGGGGGGAACCACAGAATATTGGTAGGTATCATTTGTAGATTTTAGAAGCAAAGAAAGATTGGTAGGTTTTTTTTTTTTAAATATTAGAAATAAGAAGATGGAGAATTGATTTGAATTGGAATTGTTTCTGACGTATAAGTAGAAAAAGTATTCACTATATTTAAATTTAAAATTTTCATTATTAAAATACAATTTCAATAAATAAATGATACATACATGCAAGTGTTATAATAAGATTTATTTTTATAAAAATATAGTTAACTTTATTTTGTAATTATTATAATATAGGCAAAAATGACTAACAAATAAAAAAAACTATAAAAATAATAAAAAGAAAACATATCAGGAAAAGTTTTTCATTCAATTCAAAAATCAAAATTTATTTTCCTTTCAAATTTGATAAACACTATTTTATTTTAATTTTATTTTAATTTTCATTTACTTGAGAAATAATTTTTATGCCCTTTTATAACAAATTAAAAGACACTCGAAGCCCAAGAATGATTTCAATTTTTAACCCAAAACACTACATGGTGGTTATTTAAGTTATTGATAATGAGACGACTTTAGATACTTATATTTCGACTTTTGTTGCTTCTAGTGACGTGATTTAATTTAAGTTAGTGATAATGACACGACGTCGGATTTTTAGTATGAACACAAAGTTGAAACTTCACAATCACCCTATGATGCAAGTGACTTTATTACACGTTCACGACGTTGGATTCTTATACTTCGATGTTGCCTTGGTTGATTTGTGACTTACACCAGTATGAACGCGAAATTGAAACTGCTCAGTCACCCTATGATGCATGTGACGAGATTACACGTTTTCATCCAACGTCCAAGTGTATGAAAAGGAGTTTTTAATCACTGCCACCCGTACAGATCGACTTGCTTATATGGGCACATGTACCGTGAGGTCTTCCAACGTCTTTTGAAACGCAACCAAGCAACCAAAAACATTTTATTATATTTTTCAAATCTTAATTTTGATTTAGGCTAACGACTTTGAGAGTACAAATCTAAACGACTTTGAGAGTACAAATCTAAAGAAGGAGTTGAAAATAATTAACATTATTTTGTATTAATGGAGAAATGGTTACATAAGTTGTAACGTATCTCTTTAGTTTAGGATTTGTTCCTAGAATTTAGGAGTTTGTTTGCAACTACCTGATTTCTAGTGATGTACTTAATAATGTAATCATTCATTTGATGGATAGCGGAGTGTATGGAGAGATTTCTCTTGGTATGAGTGCAGTCTCCAGGTGCAGTACTCACCAGTGAGCTGTATCTCTTTCTTTTTAATTCAAATCTGATTTTTATCTTGGTATCAGAGCACAGAGTAGGGATAGGTTTAATTTTTTTTTTAGGATGCATCATTGATTACAGAACTGTAGTGGGCATTTGTAGAATTAGGTGGACTATAGTAACACTTGGAGCATAGCTCTCAGATGACTGATCATCTCTGAGCGCAAGAAAGTGTTGGCGCGGATTTGACGTGAACAGTCGCGCCATTTTTGAGCGGAAGAAGGAGGTGACGCGGGTTTTTAAGGAACAGTCGTGCCACTTGGCACGATTCTGAGGGTGATAAGAGTGCTAGCGCGCCAGAAAGTACAATTGGCACGGAAAATCAAGGATTAATTGCGTCAATTTCCGGCCTCGCATCGATTTTGTTTCTGGCATGGGTATTTCGCTGTTGAAGGAGCGCCAACCTATTTCTCTTTGAAAAATCTGCGATTTTTGCAGATCGGAGTTGCCCAGTGGTGGCACTTTGAATTTCTGGCTCTGTTCGGTGGTAGCAGAGCGGAGTAGCTCAGTGGTGGCATATTGGAGTCCCTGATTTACTCGATGGTAGCAGATCGGACTTGCCCGGTGATGGCGCATTGGAGTTCCGGATATGTTCGGTGGCAGCAGATCGGACTTGCCCGGTGGTGGCGTATTGGAGTTCTGAATCTGTTCGGTGGTAGCAGATCAGACTTGCTCGGTGGTGGCACATTGGAGTTCCGGATCTGTTCGGTGGCAACAGATTGGACTTGCCCGGTGGTGGCGCATTGAAGGTACAAATTTTTCAGCAAAACAGAGGTTCGGATTTGGTATAAGTCAATATGAATAACAGTTTAGAATCGTATCTCCACGAGTCTGGCAAACTCGATGGATCAAATTTCAACAACTGGAAATTCAAGATGCAGACTTTACTTGAAAGTGCAAATGCGTGGTCGATCGTGACAGGAAATGAGCTGAGATCGGGATCAGGCACACAAGAACAAGATTGGGATAAAAGGGAGACAAAAGCAAAGGTCATAAATCGGTCGCTGACATTTGGACGACCATTAAAAACCTATACCAAACACAAAACTCAAATCGTGTCTTGTCACTCAAAGGCAAGCTGTTTGCATTGAAGATGGAGGAAAATGAATCCGCTGCTGGATTCATTGCGAGAGTCAAAGACCTGAAGGACAGATTGGGAGATATCGGAGAAAAAGTTTCCGATTCAGATCTGGTCATGATCACGTTGAACAGAATGATTGATGATTACCAGACATTTATCACGGGGCTGTCAGCAAGGGAGAAAGCCCCTTCATTTGAAGAGCTGACAGGGATTCTAATACAAGAAGAAGAGCAACGACAAAATTTGAAATCACAGAGCAATGATCTTGCTCTGATGGCAAAATGGAGACAGTTTAAAGGGAAGCAGCATCAGCAACCGCAGTAGCAGCAGCAGAGAGGAGCCAACACATTTCAGAAGAGACCGTTTAAAGGTATGTCTGCTAATAATTTTCCCATCAAGAAATGTTTTTACTGTTGAAAACCTGGACATGAGATTAGAGATTTTTATAAGAGGCAGGCAGACAAAGGAAGAAACAAACAGAGAAAACATAAGGGTTACTTTGCTAAGGAAGAGGAGGATCATAGCCACGAACTTTGACTATTTATAGTCAATTGTGCTCTTTCAGCTTCAAAGGAAGATGAGGACGACATATGGTATGTCGACTCTGGCGCATCCTCACATATGACTGCTAAGAAGGATTGGTTTGAATTTCTTGAAGAAACTTCATGTGGGTCGAAAATCTATTTAGGAGATGATAGTGGACATGAGATCAAAAGACATGGTGACATTCCTGTAAAATTACCTAGCGGTGACATTAGACACCTTAAAAATGTATTGTATGTTCCAGGAATTAAGAAAAATTTGATCTCTGTCTCAATGATTACTGATCAGGACATGCAAGTTCAATTCTTTAAGACTAACTGTGTTATTAAGGATAGCCAGATGGAAACAGTTGCAATAGGAGTGCGTGTGGAGAAGCTGTATAGACTAGATGTGAAGAGTATGCCACAGCAGGCAATGGTTGCAGCTGGATCGACAGCCGAAAATCTTTGGCATCAGAGATTCGACCATCTTAATCTGCAAGACCTCATCCTACTTCAGAGAAAAGGTATGGTCGATGGACTCCCTATTTTCCATAATGTTAAGCTGGATTGTGATGGATGTGCATTAAGGAAAATGCATAGAGAAGAGTTCCCTTTGCATGTTAATAGAAAGAAAAGAGATATTTTACAACTGGTGCATACAGACATCTGTGGACCCATGCAAACCAGGTCATTAGGAAGAGCATATTACTTTCTTTTATTTACAGATGATTGCACTAGATTTTCATGGGTATACTTCCTGAGTAAAAAGAGTCAAGCTTTTCAGTATTTTAAAGAGTTTGAATCCATGGTAGAAAACTAGACAGAAAAAAGGATAAAAATTTTCCGCTCAAATCAAGGGGGAGAATACAGGTTGGGAGAGTTCATGGATTTCTGCAAGCATCATGAGATTGTGTAACAGTTTACATTGCCCCACACTCCACAGCAGAATGGAGTGGCAGAACGAAAGAACATAACTCTTGTGGAGTGCGCAAGGAGCATGCTTCAAGGTAAGGGTCTATCAAATGGTCTTTGGGCAGAAGCTATTAACACTACTGTATATTTAAAGATTAGGAGTCCTACTAGATGTTTAGGCTTTAAAACCCCTTTTGAAGCATTGTTTGGATTCAAACTAGCAGTTAGTCACTTAAGAATATTTGGATCAAAAGCTTATGCTCATATACCTAAGGCAGATAGGAAGATGTTAGACCCCAAAGCCCTGAAATGTATATTTGTTGGATATGGCACTAAGTTCAAGGCATATAAGTTATTTAATCCTGTGACTCACAAGGTTTTTGCAAGCAGAGATGTCATATTTCATGAATAGGTTGAAGAAGGAAAGAATGACTCTAACAGCGATTCGCACATTCCATTGCTATTGGAAGAAAACAATGAGGAAGATGAAGAGCAGGAGGAGAAACAAGAAGAAGAAGTAACGGATGATGTAATCAATGAAGATGCAAGCTCGGAAAAGGTTGAAATTGAGGTAAGTCCCCTACCAAGGAGATCAGGTAGGAAGACTCGATTATCATCTAAATTGAAACGCTGTGCATTAATGTCAAAGATTTTAAACATTGTAGAACCTACAAATTATGAGGAAGCAAGTAAATCTAATTCATGGAGGGCTGCAATGTATGAAGAAATAGAATCAATAAATAGAAACCATACTTGGGATTTGGTTGAATTGCCTGAAGGTAAAACCCCCATAGGATGTAAATGGTTGTATAAACCAAAAATAAATGTAGATGGGAGTATAGAGAAACATAAAGCTAGACTGGTAGCAAAGGGTTACTCGCAGCAAGAGGGAATTGATTTCGATGACACCTTTGCTCTTGTAGCTAAATTAAACACCATTAGAATTCTAATTTCCTTAGCAACAAAACACAAATGGCAGCTACACCAGCTAGATGTCAAGTCTGCATTTCTGAATGGTGACTTGAAAGAAGAAATTTATTTAGTACAGCCTGAAGGTTTTGTGAAAAAGGGATAGGAACATCTTGTGTGTAAATTGAAAAGGCATTTTATGGTTTAAAACAGGCACCCAGGTCATGGTATGAGAAAATTGACTCATTTTTTGTACAACATGGCTTTCATAGGAGCTTGAATGATCCAAATCTGTATACCAAGTTTAATAAACAAAGGAAAATTATTTTGATTTCTTTGTATGTAGATGATATGATCATAACAGGGAATGCTAACAATCTGATCAAAGAAATCAAACAGCAGATGTCACAAGTGTATGAGATGAAAGATCTCGGAAACCTTCATTATTGTTTGGGATTGGAGGTATGGAGAGACTCTGGACAAACTTTTCTTACTCAAGGGAAGTGTGCCAGAAGGTTGTTGGAAAGGTTCATAATGGAGCAGTGCAGATCAGCAGCAACACCATTACAACAGAACTTAAAGTTGAGCAGTGACGACGATACTAAACAGGTGGATGCTACCATGTACAAACAACTAGTTGGCAATTTGATATATCTGACTACAACTAGACCAGATTTGGCATATTCTGTTAGTGTGTTGAGCCAGTTCATGTCAAAACCACTCGAAAGTCACTGGGTCACAGCAAAAAGTGTGTTGAGGTATCTTAGTGGTACTTGTAATTATGGCATTTTGTACACTGACACTCCTGATGTTATTCTAGCAGGTTTTTCAGATTCCGATTGGGCAAGTAACTTGGATGATTGAAGATCTATCATAGGTTACACATTCAACATTGGATCCGGGGTCATAGCATGGAGCAGCAAAAAGTAGCACACTATAGCTCTATCTTCATGTGAAGCTGAGTACCAAGCATTGTGTGCAGCCACATGTGAATCTATCTGGTTGAGAAGACTTCTCAACGATGCAGGAGAAGAGTAGAAAGAATCAACAATCATCAAAACTGACAACCAGAGTACCATCAAGCTTGCAAACAATCCAGTCTTTCATAAAAATACCAAGCATATTGATACTCAAGTTCATTTTGTTCGAGAGAAGCAACAGTCAAAAGAGATATGTGTTGAATATTGTAAAACTTGTGATAACATGGCTGATATTTTTACTAAGCCTCTTGGGCGTGTAAAGTTTGAATTGTTTAGAGGGATGCTAGGAGTTCAGGATAATCCTTTCTCCATTAAGGGGGGGAGTTGAAAATAATTAATATTATTTTGTATTAATGGAGAAATGGTTACATAAGTTGTAATGTATCTCCTTAGTTTAGGATTTGTTCCTAGAGTTTAGGAGTTTGTTTGCAACTACCTGATTTCTAGTGATGTACTTAATAATGTAATCATTCATTTGATGGATAGCAGAGTGTACGGAGAGATTTCTCTTGGTATGAGTGCAGTCTCCAGGTGCAGTACTCACCTGTGAGTTGTATCTCCTTCTTTTTAGTTCAAATCTAATTTTTATCTTTTGGGTTAGTCTCCTTCAGTGTGAAATGGAAAGGATGTGGTTTTGAAGAGATGGCATGGAACGGTATGGAGACATATACATATAAGTATAAACATCACCATAAGTTTTTTGATTTTCATGATGAAATGTATCTAAGCGAATTGTAAATATTAAGCACTATACACTAAGTTAAGTTTTTTGATTTTCATCTAAGCGAATTGTAAATATTAAGAACTATATACTAAGTTAATTATTGATTGAGTTATTGTGTTTTTCATTTTGTTCATTCAATATCGTCTTATTCTTATCCAATGGATAAGATGGAAGTGAGTAAGAAAATTATTGACTTAGTGCTTCATGTTTAATATTTGTTATAATTAAGGGAGAAAGTTACAGTGACTTGTTTTAAGGATAGGATTGAGATTCTAAGATTAGGTCTCAGATCCTAGGGAGTGGTTGAAACTACTGTGTTAGTGTGAAAGCCTATATGTACTAGGTTCTCATGATTGAATAGTAGTGTGTGTATTGTGTGAAGTGCTTGGGCACTCTCAAGAAATCTCACATGGAGAGATACTTAATTAATAGAATATCAGTTTTTGTCATGGTATTAGAGCCAAATAGCCCTCTCTTTCTTGTGAGAGGGAATGTGATCATGTGAAATCTGTGTTTAGTTAATTTGTTGATAATGAGTCCAAATTAGAGTCGACTCATGTGTAGTGAAGGCCGAAGTGCATGGAGGTTTCCAAATCACTACTAAGCCCTGCATGTTCTCTATGGGGGATCGAGCTCTGATATGATTTGATCTAAGTTTTTTTTTTTTAATTATGGTAGAGAAGGCTGAACTGATTGGGATCGGTGGCACTTTATATAATTGGGTTGAAGGTTCCATCGCAACGATTACTTCTCGGAGGGTATTGTTGCATACTCTTCCCTCGTCCTCACTGTCTTGCAGCAAGGAATTCGAAGGTCAAAGTGCGTGGAGTGCATTTTCGGTGATGCCTTTGTTGAGAGCAAGGTGCATCCCTCCATGGGATTAAGCTTACTCGAAAGAGCCCATGGTCAAGGAGCCCACCGTGCTTGATGCAGTGAGGCAAAGATGCCTTGGTTAATGAGTTTGTCGTGGTTGGAGGAACCAGCAAGGAGCCAAATTTGAATGATGGAGAGCTGAGAAACATTGTGCCAATGAGTTGAAATGATGTCCTATGCCGATGAGATCTATAGCTTGCGGTGAGATCTACGTGGATACGTTTGAGGCCACTCAGGTGATTGGAGGCCGTGAAGAAGACCGCAGGAGGCGTGCTGGTGGCGAATCAGGAGGCATGATTTGCCTACATGATCTGCAGATAGAGGAAGAGGCGAGAGGTCGAGATTCCCACATGGAATCTAATAATATCTGAAGAATCTAACTGACATTCCTGCAATATTCACTTATGAGACCATTGAAGGAATTGTAAAGGGAGGATTTGGAGAAGTTTATGAAGGAATTTTTAAAGGATGGTAAACCAGTGGTCGTGAAATGTCTAGCCAATGAGTCGAGGCAGGGATAAGCGAAGTTTTATGTAGAAATTGCTACCAAATAGTCCATCAATCATTCAAATCTGATGGTTGTTGTTCAACTTAGACAAGTGGTTGGATTGGAAAAGTAGATATTCGATTGCTCTCGGTACTACCCAGGGACTTGCTTACCTGCACAAGAAGTCGAGGCCTTCTATTTTGCTTCTGCTTCACCACATATCCATTCTCTTCCCCTCTATCAGAAAGAGGAGACCCACTCGATAGTGAGTCTAAGGGAGAGCGTGGGGACGCATGGTGGCGCAGAGGAGACAGAGGAAACAAAGATCACTTTTCCAGATGTGTATTTTTTTCTTTGAGTTGTGTTTTTTGTTGCTACTTGTTCCAGGTGTCTTGACAGAGTCCAGGTTTGAAAAGGTCAAATTCATTTTGTAATGATCCAACAAATTTCTCTGTTATTCTTTTAGTTGTATTGGTGATTTTCTTCAGATTTGGCTGTGTGGCATAGAAGCCACAGCGTGCACCCCAAGGTTCTATAGTTGAAGAGCTGCCAAAGGGAGAAGTTTCCCGCCTGCATGGTAACGAGGTTGTTGGAGCTCTTGAGAGGACCGAGTGGAGTCAGAAAGAAATCTGGAAGCAAGATAAAATGGACTTTTCCAATATGGCTGCACTTTTAGACAAATTTGACCCTGATGATATTTTTTTCATGAGGCTTAGTGGTTTTATTAATGACCACAATTATCAAGAGATACTATATGTTCTGCAACAACGTGAGACTGAAGACTCACGAGTTGTTTTTCAGGAAGGATGTAAAGAGGAACATATGGTTAAAGATCAAGAAGACCCATTAGTCCTTCTTGAGGAAGGAAGTAAAGAGGAACATATTGTTGAAGATCAATTGGACGAGCCACATGAAGCTGATTGCAAAGACTTGGCAGAAGAAGACAAAGATGGAAAGAATTCAAATTATCATGATCTCATGAATGTTGAAGATAACATGACTGACATTTAGTTGTTTGACATTGGAAGTAGTGAGAGGAAAAATTCTCCTACCAATCTTGTGCATTCTAAAGTATTATCAATTACCAGCCTACAGTCAAGATAGAGGAGGATAAGAGTTCAAGCATTCCGTCTTTGGGGAAGAAAACTAAAAAAGGAGGTGAAAATCTATCACTACCTCATGGAAAGGAAAGTAAAGACGAAGCCTCACCTAGGAATGAACAAGCATGGACTCTCAAGTAAGAAGACTAAAATGAAAATTTTGTTACCAAGTTTTTTATGTACTATTGTAAGCCTAGTTGTGACTAGACCAGTAGGCATATTTTATTTTTCAATACCCTTTCTCCATTAAGGGGGAGTGTTAGAATTAATGGAAAAATTTACAGTTATTTCTTTTAAGGACAGGATTGAGACTCTAAGATTAGGTCTCAAATCCAACTATCTAAGGAGTGGTTGAAACCACCCTGTTAGTGTGAAAGCCTATATGTACTAGGTTCTCCTAATTGAATAGCAGTGTGTGTATTGTGTGAAGTGCTTGGGCACTCTCCAGGTATCTCACCTGGAGAGCCATTTAATTAATACAATTTCGGTTTTTATTAGTATTTACAAAAAGAGAATAATTAGTCATTCACTCATGTAATTGAGATCTTGTATTATCTTATTGTTTCTATTTGATAGATTTTTAGGGGGTTTTTTGACCCTTAATATATATTTATGGTGCCCACAATTTTTTTCCATGTACAAGGAAAATCTTATGGTATTATGTAATTATTATACGTTTTGGAATTTTTGACCAGAATCTGACAAAACAATTTTTGGTTAAATCATAATATTTTGTTGTTTACATTGCATTTTTAACTGGTTATATGGATTCAAAACCTTAAAAAAGCAACATAACATTAAAATTATGGTGAGTTCATAACTGAAACTTGTGATAGATAAATAATCTGCTAGGCCTAATTGTCATGGCAAACAAATTGCTCTTGCCTACAAACACGATCTCCCTAGATTCAAAGACAAATATAGAAACAAACAAACAAGTAACTAAAAACTTTCGTTATTCTATAATTGAAACATGATGTATGAAGTGTGAAAGAATCTCTAACATTTTGTACGAAATGCCTATTGATGTTCCTTGATGCTCTTAAAAGCCTTTCCTCATTGAATTAAATGATCCATATCTCTCAGCTTCCGGAATTAACCCAGACCTTTTACTTATGTGATTTTAGCATAATTTCATGTGAAAGAGTATGAAAAATGACATGTGCATACTTTAAAGAAGAAGAAATATAAAGACAACCATAAAAAAGAAAAAGAAAAAAAAAACGATTTGACAATGGAGTTCACCTAGTGTGGCTTACGTCTCAGGGCCCGATGTCAAGAGTGGGGAGGCGGCTTCATTAAATGTTGTGTGATGATGTTGAGTACCTGGTGTATTCTTTGTCATTACAAGGATAAACTGTTGGACATAGATTGTCATTGATGCCAATATGGCAATATTCGAGGAGCAGATAGAGACGAGAGGAGTAGACAGAGCCGAAGAAGAGGAGCACACAGATCCATAGGAGCAGGTGGAGAGCGAAGCAGGGGAGCTCTGTGATTCCTTTTTGGTGGGAAGATGAAGCTGCTTATTCGCGTTTTTGATTCAGGAATACTTGTTTTTTAGAAAACCATGGGTAAAGAGAAGACCCACATCAAATTGTGTTCATAGGACATGTCGACTTTGGCACGTCCACCACTACCGATCATCTTATTTACAAGCTTGGCGGTATCGACAAGCATGTGATCGAGTGTTTTGAGAAGGAAGCTGTGGAAATGAACAAAAGGTCATTCAAGTGTGCTTGGGTTCTTGACAAGCTTAAGGCTGAGCATGAGCGTGGTATTACTATTGACATTGCTCTCTGGAAGTTTGAGACAACCAAGTATTACTGTACCGTCATTGATGCACTAGGCCATCATGACTTTATCAAGAACATGATTACGGGTACATCACAGGCCAATTGTGCTGTTTTGATTATTGATTCTACCACTGGAGGTTTTGAAGCGGGTATTTCAAAGGATGGATGGCAGATATAACACGACAGGCAGATCCAACAGTCGCGGGCAATAAAGATGCACGCAGGTTAATGAGAGGGATGCAGGCCATTGGATCAGGGCGCAGTGGATCCAACGGTGATCAGGAGTGGAAGTCGCATAGGGGTTAACGGTCGAGGGACAGGCGGTTTCGCGGGCGGGCGGTATTCCCCGCACCGCCTTTGGGCCCAAGGCGGTTTCCGTATATGGCCACGCGATCCAGTTAATGCGCGACACGTGGCTGAAGTGACGGGCACGAAACCACCACGATCGTGCGTTAACACGTGAGAACTTAACAAAAGTGGGAGGCGCGATCACCGTTAGATCAAGCAGTGAATGTAATCAACGGCAGGGATACGAACAGGGTTTAACATGCGATAGAAGTAACGGAGACCGTCGGATCGTAATGCGATCGACGGTGGGGGTCAGGTGGAGGATTAAATGAGAGCGCCGAGTCATATGGTTGGGTCACATGGCGATTTAGAGTTAGCACTTAGGGCCTAAAGCACATAGGCTTATGCAGCGAAGCAAAGGAAGATTTTATATATATATATATGCGCAGAATACGTGATTGGAGGAGAAACAAACACACACACACACACACACACAGATATATCTATATATATATATATATATATATATCTATATATAGATATATATATATATATATATATATATATATATATATATATACTTTAACACTATCCACGACATAAATATACATCGGCTGCCAAAACCTTACATACATGTGTTTAACACGATCGGAGATGAAAAGTTGACAGGAACATATATGCACAGGAGGCTATGGATGCCTGTCATCATTGAAAAAATGGGCCTAGATTATAGTTTTTAACACATAGTGACCGTAAAGCCAAGAAGTTGAATGAAAAGCCAGCACAAAGGAAGTCACAGCGATCAAGGAGGGAATCTGAAAGATCAATTGAGTCAAAGGAAATGACAACGACTGAGGAGGAAGCCTAAGATATGGTGTAAGCGGAAACAAATGGACAGAGGCATGGGAATGTATAAAATAGTAGAAACAGGGAACTATTGGTGTTGTTATGGTGGTGAAGAACCCGAGGGTGAGATAGTAGAAGCAGCAGAGGCAAAAGAGGCAGAAAAAGCAGCGGAGGCTGTAGAGGCAGCAGAATCAGCAGAGGCAGAATAGTAGGAGTGAGACAACCTTAGCTGAATAAAGTGCAACAGCATACCTATTTATACCAAGGTTGGGTTAAAGCCCAAGAGGTTGAAGCCTCAGAACTGAATAAGACTGAAGTCATTGAGGTAGGTGCTCCTAAGTGCAGAACCACTGCGAAACAGAGTTGGTGCTTTGCAGATTGGAGCCTCACTGAAGTCCAAGTTGGAGCTTGGCAACTATTCACAATCAGATTTATACTTATATTGTATTTATTTTGTTGCACTGTCTTGAGTTTTAATAAAAGCATTAAATTCAGCTGTTGATTTATGTGTTCTGTGTATACATATACATATCTATATAGGTTGTTGGCAATCACTAGAACAATTAAAAAAAGATAAAAAATAGTAAGAAATACTGATTCACCCCCCCCCCCCCCCCCCCCCCCCCCCTCAGTATTTCCAACTTAAACTTCCTCAAATAGCATGGCATGTATCTCCAGGAAAGATTCTCCTATAGGAACTCTCACTCATATGGATCCTCCTTTAGCATGAAAAGATATTAAATTCTAACATAGTGGCATACAAGTATCCTCCAACAGAATGGTAAATAAGGATCTCCACATCAAAATCATCATCTTAGCAAATCAAAAGAAATACATGGCATCACTGCATCATATACCTCCACTTCCGGGAATGGCCTGAAAATGCACAACTTTGCTAAAGAAATGGACTACACCATTTAATTCATGGCGCAAAATCATGTCAAGTGACTGTAAACTTGACCCCTTTCTCACACTGTCAAAATATGGACCCTAAAGAATCTCAAAGATTCTCCAATGATTCCTTCTTGGAGATAGGCGAAAAATCCACTTCTCGGATGCTAAATCTAACTTCACCACTATGCTCCATGTGAAAAGCTAAGTAAAATGAGTATGAAGTCAGCCTGGTTCTAAAACTATCGTTTTTGGGCCTCCATGGAATCTAAAAGATTCCTCAACATTCCACAATGGTTTATCTTTGTAGTTTGACTGAAGATCTACAACTCAGATGAGCAAATTGATCACACTGTCACATTCCCTGTGAAGATCTAAGAAGAATGAGTATAAAGTAAACATAGTTATGTCACCCTGAACAATTGGCCTTTAGGGAATCTTTTAGATTCCAGGTAGAATCTTGTGTCATGGTTCAACCATCATGGTTCCTCCTTCATTAGTCTGTCTCAGGAAAAATCGCTACTCAGATCAAGAAACTAATAGGACCATTAGATTCCTCGCAAAGTTCTGAGAAAATTGAGTATAAAGTTTGCATGATTCTGCCACTCTAAAAAATCAGCCTCCAAGGGAATCTTTTGGATTCCTCATGATTCCATTGCGTTAGGTTTCCCTATCTCGATTTTCGTGCCTTCGCTGGGTTCCATGCGCTTTGCTCATGTCCCCCATGGGTGAATGACAAGTTAGGGTTCTTATAATATGTTGTGGGAGGAAACTTTAATGAAGGCCGTTGGGCCGTTTTGGTTGGGCACTAAAATAAGTGGGGGCAGGCCCACGTTACAACCATGTGGCCTACCCAGAAATGGCATGATGTTTTTTTTTTTTTTTTTTTTTTTTTTAATTAATTTATTTATTTTTATGTTGGCAAAGGGCATTGGTTTATGGGGCCACTGCATGGGGTGGGTCGGCCAACCGTCCGACGCACGCTCAACTCTTGCCGACCCCCCATTATTATTATATATATTGGTTAAGTTGTGGTCATGGTCTCAGTTCATAGTCATGGGCCACATCCCATGTTTTTTTTTTATATATATATACATAACACAATAGGGTGGCGGGGTCGGTGGCCCGCCACCCTTGTTTATTTTTTTGAATTTTTTTCTTTATAATTAATTTGGTAAAAAACCATTCATCAGAATTCAAGGGTCACTGAAAAAATTAAAGAGGTGACAAATTCATCCATTTTGACCGCTGAAATCTGTCTCCAATAAGTGCCAAATTGTTGCCTCGTTAGTGGCTGCTAAATTTAGCAGCTTCTGCCAAATTTAGGCGGACCTCTGATTTTAGCGAACCTCCAAATTTAGTTGGCACTCTCGCGAAGTATAACGAATGGGCCTACTTTGACCAAAACCGTGACTAGCAATAACTTTCATACATGAACTTAGATTGATATGTCATTTGTGACGTTGGAATGACTGTGACAAGCTCTTCGATCTGACCTTTGTTTCATTTCAATCCAAGAACATTGATTTTAGAGCCTTTCCAGAGCCCTCTTTGATCTCTGTGTGTTTTTGGAGCCACCTAGATCATCAAGAAAAGATTTGCATAAACAGAACCAAACAAGGAATAAAATGATAAAATAGCTAAAGATTAAAACACAAAGTGAATGGAAATCAAAACATAACATATATATTAACATTAAACGAATACTCAGTTATAAACTATGCAAAAGATCAAGGAGTTTTTCAATGAGCAGCATAGCAAGTGAAAATAGGAAAGAAACAATTGCTTGTATTAATCTAGAATAAGAATGAGAGATTAGACCTTAGCCTTGATGTTGAAAACTTCCTCCAAATAGTCTCCAATCCTACCTTTGGGTGACAAGCTTCCAATCCTAATTTAACAACATAAGTTTACATTCCAAAAGTCCTTCTTTACCCTCTGGTCTACGTTGAATTTATAGGGCAAGAGGAGGATGTTTTAGATCCTCTTCTCAAGGGATGAGATCCATAAAGAGAGGGATTAGGCTTTCACAAAGTGAGCGAGTTTGATTCATGAAACAAGTAATGAGGCTAAAGTATGTAGGGGTTAAGGCCTTTTGGTTGAGAAATGTTCCCCCAGCAAGGCTTCTAGATTTTTTTATTTTTATTTTTACCCACATTAATATGTTTTCGTAGTTTTTAGTGGCAGATAGAGCATAAGCCACAATGGTCTAAACTATGCTTCGTAGGCAATGACTAGGAGAATTTAACAAGTGTTTAAAAATTATTTTTTAAGAAATCTAATCTAGGATTCTTGTTGTATTTGGGATTTGTTTTCTTCCAACATTGTATGGGAATGTTTGTAACACTTCATCAGATAGCAAGAGATCCGTATTGGAGGTCATTTTCCTAATGGTGATAAAATGATGTATAACGGATTGCCCCCTAAAGTGCAAAGTGAGAAAAAATGTTTGAGGACTGAAGCACTTTATCATACCAATGTTCGAATTATAGATCATTTGGTTAGAGTCCTGAAACCAAGAATCAAGGGTTATAATACAATATGTTCATATAATCATCACTGAGGTAGGAATTCCAATACTCAGAGCAAAAGTATCTAAAAAAATTAGTATGGAAATGTACGAAGATCCATTTTAGTAATAGACATAGTATGGATGCAACCATCAAATATGGATGCATATTTACAATCATCAACATTTAAAAATACATGCATCCTAGATGGATGAAAGTAAATCCAGGGTATTGGTCTCCATCTCTATTGATCCATAGTACGAATCTAACCATGTGAGTGCATGTATTGAAGTCGAACATTGTAGATACCAACTGATTACTAGTCAATGATGTGAACTGTTAACAGGCGCGAGAGAAACCACTATTAATTAAAATGGTTCTCAACGTACCCCAATAAAATCTATGAAGTGTGATTAATATCTCGAAGTCCAACATTCATAGAATAATTCAATCAAAGGTCAATGATGAGAACCTATTGTCAAAGATAATTTACTATTGCTATCATTTCCTTTGAATAAGAGAATATGAAAATTAGGCAAGAGGTGGTAGCCGACGAATGAGTTGCAAAAACCTAAATGAGGATCAAAATTGAATCTAGGGTTTTGCATTAGTGTTCCATGGCGGGACGCGCAGGGGGGAGCGTCGCTCCCTCCTACAGGCAAGTAGTCACAAAAGGAGGCAAGGATGCAGGAGGGAAGCATTTCAAAAAACCATTGGAAAAGATTTCAGAAGCAAAAGGCAAAGAGACAGTTGGAAGAAACGAACCCTAGGGTTAGGAAGGGAATCAACAGGAAACAAGCAAAGAAATGGAGAAGGGAGGCGATAGCAGAAAAATGACTTCTACAAGAACTAAGGGAGTCCACAAACCTAAATTGAGCATCATACCCTGGGTCATATTGCGTGATCCAGCGATTCAAGCACACAGGGACCATATGAAAGAACATGCAATTATCTACAAGTTCATGGGGTTGTGGCTAGCAGAAAGGGCATTACACATCTGGATTAGAAGTCGTTGGAAGCCAAAGGGAGATGTACATTTACATCTTGGTTCTAAGGGCTTCTTCACGGTGGTGTTCGCGAACCTGGAGGACAAAGACAGAGTGTTTGAAGGGGGGCCATATTTATATGCTGTGGTAGGACTCTACATGTGACCATGGATGATGAAATTTATCTCGGAACGTGAAACATTTACATCTGTACCATTTTGGATCATATTATACGCACTACCTCTGGATTACTGGCTACCAGAATCTTTGAAAACCATAGGCTACAAGCTAGGGAATTTTCTAAAGATATCAAAGGCAACTCTCAAAGGTAAATATACCTCCCTTTCTCGAATATGTGTAGAAATGGATCTATCTGGAGCCCTTCCAAAAGCAATAATTTTAGAGGCATACGATGAAGATTGGGTGGAAATGGTGGACTATGAGCACATACCTTTTAGGTGCGCAAATGTCATGAACATGACCATCTATTTAGAGACTTCCCAACAAACAGTATGGAAGGAAATGGGAAAACCTCTTTGGATAGAGATCACAAGGTTTTTACCAAGGTTGGGGCCAAAGGGAAAGGGGGTAAATGACCACATAAGAAAATAATTGAAGACAGAAATACAAGACACAATAGTTTCAAAATCCTAGAGGAAGTAGAGGAGAATGTGGAGATAGTCCAGGACAGGGAGAATGCATCTAAGGACTAGGAAACAGAAGCTGAAATGGAAGATATCACAGTAAACAACTAGCAGAAGGATGATCTACCAAGTGGCATGGAGATCAGTAAAGACTATGAGATGACTCCAAGTGAGGTAGGAACAGAGGGCCATGAACTATAGGAGATTCTAGACAGGGAAAATCTAGATCTAGAACTATTTCTGGAAAAAGGCAAGAACAAAGGAGTGGACTCCTTACCAAAAGAAGACTATGATTGAGTTCAGCAGGTCTTTCTATGGAGGGCACAATTGAAGGGAACTGGTGTCAAGAGAAACCACGAAATCCAGGAGCAGAGCAGGGTCAAAATGATGGAGAACTTATAGGCACAATCTCCAAAGAACTCAAGAAGGCAAAGAGGAAGGAAAAGACAGAATGAACTGCTAAACGAATGTGGAAAAATACTGATTAACTCAGGTAAGATGAAAGATCTTACCAACTACTCATTTACCAACCTTTCCTAATGAAGCTCACAACTTGGAACATTAGAGGCTTAGGTAATAGAAGGAAACAAAGGAATCTGAGTAACAAAATAAAAGAAGAAAAACCAGATATTATCTTTATTCAGGAGACCAAATGTTCAATGGAGAAAATAAGAGAAATTAATAGTAAATGGTTAATCAAGTAGGAGTATTTAGAGGTTAAGGCAAATAACTCAGTAGGTAGGATTCTTACTTTGTGGGATCCAGAGAAATTTGGAATCTTGGATGCTGAAGCATCCAGGAACTATCTATCTTTGGTGTGCAGTCTTCTAGGTGATAAAGAGATATACATGATAACAAATGTTTGTGGACCTTAGAAGCAAGCAGATAAACTCAAGCTTCTTATCTCCCTAGAAGATCTAAGAGCATGATATCCCGATATGCCTTGGATAGTTGTAGGTGATTTCAATATGATAAGATCTCTTTAGGAAAAAAAAGAGGCACAAGATAGCTAGGCAGAGACTCTGAAGCCTTCCAAGATTTATTGTTTTTTAGCATCTCCTCATCACAAGACCAAGCATCTCAGCATTCATTCTGCCCTTTGGGGGTTCGGATCATTGGCCAGTTAAGCTAGAAGATGCCTTTATGGGCACTCCGAGGAACAGGCCCTTCAGATTTGAGAATGTCGGGCTCTCACACCCCAAATTCACCAATAACATTGACAAATGGTGGAAAGAGGATCTGAATATTCAGGGTACTAAGATGTACATGCTCTAGTAGAGTCTGTAATATATTAAATCCAAACTTAAAGCTTGGAACAAAAGGGAATTTGGTGATATCCTCAAGGCTAGAATTGAGACTGAACAGAAACCCCAAGATATCAATCAGATCAATATGACAGAATGCTTCAATGAAGAGAGGCAAAAGATAACCAACTCTTTGCAGGAAGAATGGGAGGATCGATGCTTACAAGAGGAAACTTTCTGGAGACAGAAATCCAGGATTCAAGGGATCAAAGAGGGAGAAAGAAATACTAAGTTCTTCCACAAGTCCACTATGGCCCACAGGGAACATAATAGAATCACAAAGATTAAGGATTCTCAGGGTGTTGAGCTTGTCTCCCATAAGGACATGGAATCAAATCTAGTACAACACTTCTTTAATATTGAAAAGGAGCCAATGGAGGATAGATCTAGGTTCATTAATCAGTTCACCAAGTATATTCCAAAGTTGGTCACAAGAGAGGACAAGCATAATCTCAATATGCCAGTCTCGGAAGAGGAGGTCAGTGAAGTGATCAAGGAAATGCAAAGTGGAAAAGCACCAAGCCCAGATGGATTCAATGTTGATTTCTTCAAAGCCTGCTGGGATACAATCAAACAGGACATCCTTGAGGTTGTGGAGGACTCAAGAAAATACAAAAAGGTTTTGAAAGCACTGAATGCATCCTTCATAGCTTTAATCCCCAAAAAGGAAAATTCTATGACTCCAGATGGTTTTAGACCCATAGCCTTATGTAATGTGGTGTATAAAATCATCTCTAAAGTGATAACCAATAGACTCAAGCCCCTACTACGTTTCCTCATCTCGGAAGAGAAAACAGGCTATGTGGAGCAAGGAAAAATTCTCAACAACATCATCCAAGCAGATGAGGTGGTACACTCTCTCAAAAGCAACAAGCAAGAAGGCATGATTATTTAGTTGGACATTGCAAAAGCCTATGAAAAACTCAGCTGGTCTTATATTAGAGCTACTCTGAAAGCATATGGCTTTGACCATAATTGGATAAGATGGGTTATGGCACTAGTCACCACAACTAGTTTTTCCATTCTGCTCAATGGAGATCCTTCAAATACCTTCACACCTTCTAGATGGCTCAAACAAGGTGATTCACTCTCCCCTTTCCTCTTTGTCCTCATGATGGAAGGGCTAGGCAGGGCAATCAAAATGGAAAATGCTGAAGGTTGAATTCAGGGGATCAAGCTCACCCCAGATGGAGAGGCTAATACTCATCAACAATTTGTGGACGATACTATGTTGTAGGGCATACCCACAGTCAGGCAAGCAAGGGAAATCAAAGATATCTTAAACGAATTTGCTATGGTAGAAAGTATATAGGTAAGCCTAAACAAGTCCAAAGTTTTTTTCTTTAACACTAATATTGCTATACAAAGAAACATTACCAGGATTCTTAGTTTTCAAAGGGAATAACTGCCTTCCAAATATCTTGGCATTCCTCTTACTGATAAACCTCTCAGCAAGAAAATATGGGAACCAATTTTAAATAAACTTCAGGACAAAATTAGAAAATGGACATGAAAATCCTTAAACTTAGTAGTTCGACTTGTGCTCACATAGGCGGTCTTGCAAGCCATTCTCATTTTCATGTTTGTAGCTATCCCTGCTCCTCAAGGGATTAAGCAACATATAAGGAACATTCAAAGAGACTTTATGTGGGGTAGAGGGGAAGAGAAAAAAAAGTGGGCTTTAGTTGCCTGGGATAAGCTCTGCAAGCCCAAAAGCCATGGTGGCTTGGGGCTGCATGATCCAGGAACTCTAAGTAAAGTTTCAGGAGCTAAGCTTTGGTGGCGATGGATCAAGGAGCCGGATGCCCCCTAGGCCAAGATTTCGAAATAAAAGTACGCCAAGCACTGGCAGGAAAAGGATCTAATTAGAATGCCAAGTCAAATCAGAGGCTCACACATATGGAACCTTGATTGGGAGAACAAAAGCATTGTTCAACAACATTATTTTTGGGAAATCCGAGCAGGGGACCGAGCTCGATTCTAGGAGGATAGCTGGCAACAGGAACCCATCCTTAAAAAGATCGACTTGGTAGCCCTCAAAAGAGACACAAACAACAAAGGCCTATTATTGGTAAAAGATTTCGGGATGAGGGAAGGAACAATGAAAAATGGAGGAAGTGTAAGGAACTAAGTTACAGTGATGAGAGTCCTTTGAAGGCCATGGTAGAGGCTCTCACCGTGGACTTAAAGCACAGATGGATTCTGGTTTCCTCCTCACATGACCAATTAATATGGGGGAAGAATAACGAAGGTAACTTTAACCTCAAAGAGGCAAAACAAGCAATCACAAGATTCAACTTTGTAAATGTTGATAAAGTCTAGAAGGAGCTTTGGCAAACTCCTCACTGGATGAAAATAAAGTTATTTATCTGGCTTGTGCACCAAAGAAAGATCCTAACTTGGGAAAACCTCCTCAAGAAAGGCTTTAGTAGCCCTTCCAAATGTCACCGATGCGGCTCACATGAGGAAATGATTGAACACCTGCTCAACCTCTGCTCTTTTTCTGCTAAGGTATGGGACTGGGTGGCCTCTAGCTTCAGACAAACTGATAGGGACAGTCTCAACATATCCAACACTTTGAAAAGCTAGAGGAAGCACTTCTCAGAGAATGAGATCATCAACAAAGCCTGGATGCTAGTACCAAGCTTTGTCGTTTGGAATGTTTGGAAAGAACGCAATAGGCGTATATTCATAAATAAAGCTAGCGGGCCACAACACATAATCAATAAAATCCTAAAATAGCTTAAAGAAATAGTTAATAGCCTTTTGAGGTCAACTCCCATGAATCCTCCTCTACCTCATGAGGAGAATATTATTCTTAATTTAGGTCTTCAATCCATCAATCCTCAAGGAATAAGGAAGGAAGTGAGAACAATTAACAGAGGGGCCAGTAGATGGCAGCCCCCTCCTCAGGGCTTCCTTAAAGTAAACATTGATGGAGCTTCTAAGGGAAATCCAAGGGAAGTTGGCTTTGGGGGTGCTATAAGAGATCCTTAGGGGCACACAAAATATATCTTCCATGGTTGCTTGGAAAAGGGTACCAATAACATGGCTGAACTTTTGGCATTAGATCAATGCTTGGAGATCACAGTGGAGGCAAATTTACAAAATGTTATCATTGAAGCCGATTTGGATTTGATCATCAGAGCAGCCAAGAAGATTCACAATGGAACTTTTCCAGATAAAGTGTCGAAGCACTGGAAGCTACTGCAGGTTTTTCACGGTATCCACTCTCACTTGCAAACCCTTAAAACGATTAGATTTGTTCATGTTAGAAGGAAGGCAAATATGCTTGCAGATTCGTTGGCCAACGAAGGTGTGGCCAATAGGACAGGGATTCTCAGCATGCATGGGAGTTTTTACCTGAAGGGAAATTTCAAGAGGACTGTTTCATCCTGGCAGCCAAAGATTGGGATTTATGGATGGACAACGCTGATCGAAGGGATTTGGGAGATAGGAGTGAGGGCGATATCACCTAACTCGTCCAGGATTTTGGGATATGGTTTCTCTCCACAACTTTGTTCACTTTCAGTTGAATGATGAAGGTTTCAAGTCGACCAGTGACACAGATCAGACCACCTGGGTGTATCTGGCTCGACGGGTTTCTGTTGGCGACTCCAGGTGGAAGGCTCAACAAGGTTTGCGGGAATGTTCTGGCTTTTCTGTGAAACCTCAAACACAATAGCATAAGTGATATTTTGCATGGGAGTTAGATGGTATCTAGTATTTTGGTAGGTGCATGCGATTCCACTCAGTGGGTAACACATGGCATCGAGAGGTGAGAGAAAACCGCTCTCATCGTGTGGTTAACCTCTGCACTTTTCGTCTGTGCAATATCCCCGATGACCTTTGGAACAGGATTATGTATTCAACGACTGAGATGGAGCGGGCTTGTTGCCTTAGGGCTCCAGACCGGTTTCTGCTTTTTGGACCCAATTTAGAGTTGAGGGTAGGTCCGTTTTGCAAGTAGCGGTGGGGTCCTCGATGGGTCCCTATATGGGCCCTGGGCTTTCCGCGAAACCATGGACACAAACCTCAAAACCTTATTTGGTATAGCGCGCGGAACATGGCTGGTACCTGGTTTTGTGGATGATAGATGCGTTTCCACTCAGGGGGTAACACGTGGCAACGAGAGGTGAGAGAAAACCACTCTCATCACACGATTAACCTCTATGCTTCTCGTCCGTGTGATATCCCCACTGGCCGTTGGTTCAAGACTTTGCGTTCAATGGCTGGGATTGGTTGTGATGGTTGCCCGATTGTGGGTCCCTTTTTGGATCCATCTGCTTGTTGACCGTTGGATTGGGGGTATGTTTTCAATGGCGAGGATTGGTTCCTGCCTATTTCCTGAGGGTTTCGAACCAGTTTTGTATAGTGGACTTTTCATTTTTGCCATCGAGTCTGTCTGGTGGATGCAGTAGGCACAACTTTGTGTTATTTGTAAGAATCTTGTAAGCTTCGGTCACTGGTTTTTTGCCGCCCCTGTTTTCTGGGGCACTTTGTATATTATGTAATTTGATCTGATTAATAGAAGGTTCATCTCTTACTTAAAAAAAAAAGAGAAACTGTTGTCGAAGGCGAGAAACATGTCATTCAGGCATGCAGGCTTCAAGGTAATAAAGGAGGTTTCTATATCAACTTCATAGATAGTGAGAAGAAGTCGATAGGAAGTGACCCGTCGTAGGAGGACCTATGACATGAAACTCATGTCAAGTTTTGAAGAACAAATTTGGAGTGATTTAGGACTCACTCAAGGATGGCCCACACAATTGACGACTATGGATTGCGAGGTAATTTTGACTGAGGTTGAACTTCTCTTGAAAATATCAGCGACATGACACTTCGACTTGGAAACATTTGACTAAAAAATAATACCACAAATTAGTTTGAAAACTTTCAATGAGGTATGATCAATTGAGAGGCAAATGGATTTCACAGTCCAAACATGAAGGTGATGGAGTGTCATGCTTAAGAGAAACATACCACCTTTTTACAAGAAAAATGTTTCTTCCCAATTTCCCCCCACCTTTGCTGGCAAGTAGCTCTTTAGTTTATGCAATCTTGAGGAGGATAAGATGTGTGTGTCATGTAAACTCATCCTTAGGATGAGTCATTCAGAGTATTTTTAACGAACCCTAGGAAGGAGTTGTGCGATCTCATCATGATTGACGAGTCACACATTGTTTACATTTTACCAAGTCAAGGAAATAAGGAAGTTTTCACTTCAATAATAAAGAGAAAAGAAATTCACTGCAGTGAATAGTGACTAAAATTGAAAAGCACGATCAAGTTATCATGTTTTGTTGGAATCATTTTGCTAGAATTTACCCTTATTCTCTTGTATGCGAAAGAAAGTGCAATTGTGAAAGAAAGAGCTGGTTAATCTCTTATGAAGATTGTTATGAGAGGTGAATATCACAATTAAAATTCTTAGACCATTCATTATCATCAGATATGGAATGTACAGTTACGAGAAAGAGGAACTTGTCTATCAAAGTCATCCTAGAGTATGTAGCGAAGAGACACTTATCGATGACTTGATGTTGCGAAAATACATCCTTCAATGAATTGAGTATACCCATGAATGTTGTGAACAATATCAATACAGAGTCACAAACTGCAATTAATGTGCCTTATGATTATACGGGCAGAGGTAGTACCTTAGTGATGAATCCTGGAGGCATTAATATAGGGTTGGGGAGATCATGAATGTTGCATTTGGTTCTAATCTCTTAATCTCTTTCATCCTTATCCTGTTAATTTAAAAATGGTCTCTCTAATCACTCAGACTTTTCCTTCTAATTAATATAAGAACATGTCGTTGTGATATGACACAACTAACGTCGTCGTTATTGTAAGTCAGTCATAGTGGCATAATTCACGCGGTTGTCATTTTAACTTAGTGATAATGGAATAACTCAAGTGGTTTTTATTTTAAGTTAGTGATAATGTTTTATAGTAAGAACAAATGATTAAGCTGAAAGGTTTATTCTACAACCTACTAAGAAAGTGAAGTTGATGTGTATGTCTAATCCATTTAAAATTAAAATAAAATATTCTCTAAATAGAAAAGAAAGGTTGACTATATATATATATATATCAATTTCATATATATCGAAATTTAGAAAAAAATGTTAGAAGAAAATATTTTAATGTTGTATAGAATAAAATATCCAATATAAGTTATGAATAAAATATTTGAATATGAATTAATTTTGACATACACTTAAAAATATATCAATAATGAAAAAATGAGTTTAATGTGCACTGATAAAATGACTCAATGCACATGTTATGTAATCTCTATAACATTAAAAAATTTGGCCCCTCTCGGCTCATGTTAGATTTGTGGTTAAGATGGATCTCTGTTGGTCATGTTAGATCCATGGTTAAGATGGATCTATGCTGGTTTATTTTAAGTTGGTGATAATGAAAGTATGGATCAAATAAGTTAGTCATAATGACATTATGAGAATATTTTGTATTAAATTTGAAAAAAGAGTTACATTTCAATTTGAAAGTTTAATTTCATTTTGGTCATTTAATAATTAAAAGTTAAAACAAAATATCAATTTTATCTGAAAGTGAAAAATAATTTAAAATTTCATGCTTATTGTGTAATTTTTTATTTATAAACCAAAACTCTAAGTGCATTTCAGTATAGATGGATGACATTGATTCACAAATATTGCAATCTATATAGGAATTATATGCATAATTTAATAGGAATATTTCCTTGCACTCTATATATGACAGACAAAAATTCAGTTGGACATTTAAGTATAGTATACATAGAAATCATATGGTGGAGGGAATTCACTTGGACCATTTGAGTATAGCCTATATAGAAATTATATGGAAGCATTTAAGCATAGTATACATAGAAATCATATGGTCGAGGAAATTGATTTGGACCATTTAAGTATAGTCTATATAGAAATTATATGGAAATAATTCCATAGGACTATCTACTAACATGACATTATTTTAAAATGAAATTGATTTTTCTTCTTATATAGTAACTGATCCAATTGTTCGAATAATTCGAATGAGTTTTTTTTTAATCTACAAATTTTGAGTGCTTCTAGAGTTTTTTAGGGTGGTGAATCCATTTTTGCATTCAAAAATGCATTTTAATCAACAGACATATCTATCTTGCTCAAATTTGTATCAACACATTTTGTCTAAACAAAATATTTCCTCTACTAGTTAAAATGTTTTCTATTTATTTAGTGTTGAATTTTTTATCATAAAGAATCAAATCCACAATCAATGAATTTTGATCCATAGTTCCCATTATTGTGTTTCTATTTATTAAATATGCATAAAGAAGATATGCATGTAATATTCATATATCCAAGAAAACATGGATGTAGTAGATACAATCAACCTGTGTAGGAAGTAAATACAAGCAAGGGGACTAGGCAATAAGAAGATTTATAGGTTGAGACATGAAATATTAGTAGGTACCTTTTATAAATCTTAGCAGATATATAGATGGAGCCATCAAAGATTGGTAGGTATTGTTTGTAAATATAGAAGATCTTTAGGTGGAGCCATCAAAGATTGATAGGTACCATCTATAAATCTTAAAATATATATACATGGAACAATGATATATTGGTAGGTACCATTTGTAAATCTTAAAAGCAAGAAGAAAGATTGGTAGGTATTGCTTGTAAATATTAGAAACAAGAGAATTGAGAGTTGATTTGAATTAGAATTGTTTCTCCTTTGTAAGTAGAAAAAGTATTCACTACATTTCGATTTTCAATTCTCACCACTAAAATACAATTTCAATAAATACATGATACATACATGCAAGTGCTCTATAACAATAAGATTCTATTGTATAAAAATAATAAAATTTATTTTTATGAAATATGATTTGTAATTATCATGGTATATGGAAAAATAACTAATCAATAAAAAAAAACTATAAAAATAATAACAAATAAAACATATTATGAAAAAAATTTCATTCGTTTGAAAAACCAAAATTTATTTTCATTTCAAATTTGATAAACACCGTTTTATAAAAATTTTCATTTAGTTGAGAAATAATTTTTATGCACTTTTATAACAAATTAAAAGACACTCGAAGCCCAAGAATGATTTCAATTTTTAACCCAAAACATTACATTGGTGGTTATTTAAGTTATTGATAATGAGACGACTTTAGATACTTATATTTCGACTTTTGTTGCTTCTAGTTAAAGTAAACAAAAGTGATTTAATTTAAGTTAGTGATAATGACATGACGCTAGATTTGTGACTTACACTAGTATGAATGCAAAGAGACTTACACTAGTATGAATGCAAAGTTGAAACTTCACAATCACCCTATGATGCAAGTGACTTTATTACACGTTCACGCAAAGTTGAAACTGCTAAGTCACCCTATGATGAAAGTGACGAGATTACACGTTTTCATCCAACGTCCAAGTGTATGAAAGGGAGTTTTTAATCACTGCCACCCGTACAGATCGACTTGCTTATATCGGCACATGTATCGTAAGGTCTTCCAACGTCTTTTAAAATGAAACCTAGCAAGAAAAAGCATTTTATTCTCATCCAAGGGATAAGATGGAAAGCAAGTAAAGAAATCATTGATTTAGTGCTTCATGTTTAATATTTACGAGAAGAGAACAACTAGTCATTCACTTATGTAATTGAGATCTTGTATTATATCTGATCTTGTATTACTTGTATTATATCTGATCTTGTATTATACCTATTGCTTTGACAGATTTTTAACGGGTTTGTTGACCCTTAATATAGATTTATGGTGCCCACAATTTCTTTTCCATATACAAGGAAATTGTTATGGTATTATCTAATTATCATACGTTTTGGAAATTTTGACTAGAATCTCACAAAACAATTTTTGGTTAATTAGTAATATTTTGGTGCTTACAATGCAGTTTTAAACATGACCCCTTTATCACACTGTCAAAATATGGATGCTCGAGAATCTCAATGATTCCCCAAAGGTTCCTTCTTGGAGATAGGCACAAAATCCACTTCTCGGATGCTAAATCTAATTTCACCACTGTGCTCATTGCGAAAAACTGAGTAAAATGAGTATGAAATTGGCCTGGTTCTAAAACTATCATTTTCTAGCCTCCAAGGAATTTAAAAGAGTCCTCAAGATTCCATAAAGATTTTTGTTTGTAGGTTGATTGAAGATCTACTGCTCAGATGAGGAAATTGATCAATTCGTCACATTCCCTGTGGCAACCTAGGAAGAATGAGTATAAAGTTGGCATAGTTATGTCACCTTCAACAATTGGCCTCTAGGGAATCTTTTAGATTCCATGTAGAATATTGCGTCATGGTTGAACCTTCATCGTTCCACCTTCATCAGTCTGTATCAAGAAAAATTGTTGTTAAGATCAGGAAACTAACAGGACCAATAGATTCCTGGCAAAATTCTGAGTAAAATGAGTATAAAGTTTGCATGATTCCGCCAGTGTAAAAAATCAGCCTCCAAGGGAATCTTTTGGATTCCTCATGATTCCACTACGTTAAGGTTCCCTATCTCGATTTGCATGCCTTCCCTGGGTTCCGTGCGCTCTGCTCCTATCCTCTATGGGTGAATGATAAGTCAGGGTTCTTATAATATGTTGTTGGAGGAAAATTTAATGAAGCCCGTTGGGCCGTTTTGGTTGGGCGCTAAAATAAGTGGGGGCAGGCCCAGGTTCTAACCACGTGGCCTCCAAAAAATGGCGTGTTGTTTTTTTTTATGTTGGCAGAGGGCATTGGTTTATGGGGTGGGTCAGCCAACCGTCTGACGTTGGTTCAACTCTTGCCAAGCTCCCATTATTATATATATTGGTCAAGTTGTGGGCGGGGTCTCGGGTCACAGTGGTGGACGTCATCCCACAATTTGTTTTTCATATATATACATAACACAGTGGGGTGGCAGGGATGGTGGCCAACCACCCTTATTTATTTTTTTTTTTTTCTTTTTTTTTTATAACTAATTTTGTCAAAAACCATTCGTTGGATTTCAAGGGTCACCGATAAAAGAGTTGACAAATTCATCCGTTTCGGCCACTGAAATTTGTGCCGATAAGTGCCAAATTGTTGCCAAGTTAGTGGATGCTAAATTTAGTAGCTTTCACCAAATTTAATCAAACCTTCGATTTTAGTGGACCTCCAAATTTAGTTGGCGCTTAGGCCAAATTTAGCCAATGATCCTAGTTTGACCAAAGCCTTGACTGACAATAACTTTTACATGCGAACTAAGATTGATGTGTCGTTTGCGACATTGGAAAGATTGCGACAAGCTCTTTGATCTGACCTTTGTTTCATTTCAATCCAAGAACATTTATTTTTGAGCCTTTCTGGAGCCCTCTTTGATCTCTGTGTCTTTCTGGAGCCACCTAGATCATCAATAATAGATCTGCATAAACAAGACCAAACAAGGAATAAAATGTTAAAATAGATAAAGGTGAAAACACAAAGTGAATGGAAATCACAACATAACGTATATCATAACATTAAACCAATGTACAATTATAAACTATGCAAAAGATCAAGGAGTTTTGCAATGAGCATCATAACAAGTGCAAATAGGAAAGAAACAATTGCTTTTATTAATCTGGAATAAGAAGCAGAGATTAAACCTTAGCCTTGATGTCGAAAACCTCCTGCCAATAGTCTCCAATCCTCCCTTTAGGTGACAAGCTTCCAACCCTAATTCGACAGCATAAATTTACATTCTAAAAGTCCTTCTTTACCCTCTAGTCTATGTTGAATTTATAGGCCAAGAGGAGAAGGTTTTAGATCCTCTTCTGAAGGGATGGGATCTATAAAGAGAGGGATTAGGGTTTCACAAAGAGAGGGAGTTTGATTCATGAACCAAGTGATGAGGCCCAAGTATGTAGGGGCTTCAGGCCTTTTGGTTGAGAAATGTTCCCCCAACAAGGCTTCAAGAATTTGTTTTTTTAATACCCAAATTAAGATGTTTGTGTAGTTTTTAGTGGCAGATAGAGCACATCCCAAAATGACTAGGCAATGACTAGGAAAACTTAACAAGTGTTTGAAAATCATTTTTTAAGAAATATAATCGAAGATTCTTGTTGTCTTTGGGATTTTTTTGCTTCCAACATTGTAGGGGAATGTTTGGAACACTTCATTGGATAGCGAGAGATCCAGATTGGAGGTCATTTGCCTAATGGTGACAAAATTATGTATAACAAATTGCCCCCTAAAGTGCAAAGTGAGCAAACATTTTTGAGGACTAAAGCAATTCATCATACCAAAGTTTGAATTATAGATCAATTGGTTGGAGATCTAAATCCAAGAATCAAGAGTCAAAATACAATATCTTCATATAATGATCAATGAGGTAGGAATTGCCATACTTAGAGAAAAAGCATCTCAAAAAATCAGTATGGAAATGTACAAAGATCCATGTCAACAGTAGACATAGTATGGATGCAACCATCAAATATGGATGTATATTTACAATCATCAACATTTAAAACTCCATGAAGCCTGGATGGATGAAACTAGATCCAGGGTATTGGTCTCCATCTTTATCGATCCATAGTACGAATCTAACCATGCAAGTGAATGTATTGAAGTCGAACATGGTAGATACCACTTGATTACCAATCAATGATTTGAACCATTAACAGGTGTGAGAGAAACCACTAATAATAACAATGGCTCTCAACATACCCCAATACAATCTATGAAGTGTGATTAATGTCTCGAAGTCCAACATTCATAGAATAATTCGATCGAAGGTCAATGATGAGAACTTGTTGTCGTAAGCAAGAAACTTCTCATTCAAGCATTCGAGCTTCAAGGTACTAATGGAGGTTTCTATATAAAATTCATATATAGTGAGTTAAAGTCGATAGGAAGTGACCCGTCGCAGGAGGACCTACGACACGAAACTCATGTCAAGTTTTGAAGAACAAATTTGGAGTGATTTAGGACTCGCTCAAGGATGACCCACACTATTAACGACTATGGATTGTGAGGTAAGTTTGGCTAAGGTTGGACTTCTCTTGAACATATCGGCAACACAACATTTTGACTTGGAAACATTTGACTAGAAAATAAGACCAAAAATTAGTTTGAAAACTTTCAATGAGGTATGATCAATTGAGAGGAAAATGTATTTCACAACCCAGACATGAAGGTGATAGAGTGTCATGTTTAAGAGCGACATACAACCGTTTTACAATACAAGAATAAATGTTTCTTTCCAATTCCCCCCCACCATTACTTGTAAGTATCTCTTTAGTTTTATGCAAGCTTGAGGAGGATAACATGTGCATGTCATGTAAACTCATACTTTAGATGAGCCGTTTAGAGTATTTTTAATGAACCCTAGGAAGGAGTCGCTTGGTCTCATCATGATTGATGAGTCTCGCATTGTTTACATTCTACAAGTCTAGTGAAGGGGTAACTCGATGTTGTTTTCATATTTAAAGAGTTTGAAAAGAAACAAAAAGAAAACTCATGCAGTTCTTTCATTATAAAGTTTTAATGAGCCCAAAGAAAGTAAAGCTCGGCGTTTTCATGTTTAGAGAGTAAGGAGAAAAATACAAGTAAACTCCAAAATGTATTTTTAAATAAATTTAGTCTCTCAAGCTTTGGAAAGGGTAAAATAATGTAGGAGAGATTAGCTAAAGTATACATTTTTCGTAAATAGTCTATGTGGTCCGTAAAAGGGGTAAACTCATACTAGGTAGACATTTATTCATTTAATTTAACGAGTTTGCACTAAACAAATATACTCAATAATCTCTTCATATATTGAGAGTCAGAAAAGAGTTTAAATATAACTCCATGGTTTCTCTATTTTGTAAGTTTTAAGAGTCCGAAAAAGTGATAAAGGCTTACTCATCACCAAAGTGATATGTTTTCATAAATAACCCTATATACTGCACATTCAATCTCAAAATTATCATAATTTCTAAAAAATAGTGAAAAACAGTAGAATATTTTCAAATTTAAAATCTATAGGAAAAAATTATTATTTTAATAAGACTATTTTGCTTATAAAAAGTCAAGAAAGTAAAAAATTTTTTACCATTTTAGAGTTGTTAAGAATGCATTTTCATGAAAATATTCAACACATATTGTGATTAGGCTAGGGGACCATCTCAAGTGTTATCTTCTCTAGGTAAGAGATCATCCCTTGCTCTCGACATTCATGGTTTTTATTTTGCATTTTAATAGTAATTTCTAAGATTTTGGGCATGTTTAAAAATTTAGGGTGCACTCGTGGGCTTACGTAGTTCCACTTCTTCAGGGGTGCGCAAGCCTGACTTTTATAGTATTGGAAAATTTAAGCTTCCGTAATTTCCTTATATTAGATCTGTGCAAATATGAACTTTCTTTAAAAGATATTCATGCAAGGTGACGAGGGCATAAAAAATTAATAAAGAACGCTCAAATGTTTTGCAATTTCTTTCAATGTTCATCTTCTAACCATTTTCTTCATTGATTACAGGTCTTTGGTGTGTCAAAATGGAATGGAGAGAGATAGAACATGAATCCCAAGATGTTGAAGCATTGAATGCTCCAACAATAATGTAAGCACTTATAAATTTTCGCTTGGTTAAATATTTCATGATTCTAGGAATGAAGGCACAAATGGATTTGTTGACATAGTTAGTGAGAGATTGGAATGTCCAAGACAAACATTTTCATATTGGTGGTCAGAGACTAACCATTGATGCTAAGGACATCTACTTCTTAATGGGGCTTTCATGTCGTGGAACTGATATCTCATTTTTTGGTGGTAGATTAGGTGGTGAATCAATAGAGTATTACTTAACCGAGCATTGTGTTTGTGGATCCACACTTAGTGGTGGAAGAATTGAGATTAAGGACATCGAAAGACTTCCACTGAGGACCATAGCATATATTGTTTCTCGTTTATGTGGAAGTGCATTGCTTCACCTAGTCACCAAAGCATAAATGCAAATTTCATTAGAGTGCTTGCAGCCCACTCTATTCAATTTGTGTGAAGGAGGTTCTACCAATTTAAAATGACAACTTAAGAGAGCAAAGAATGGATGACTTAAGAACTTTTGGTATTGTGTTATAGTAGTAGAATTTTCTTTGGAGAGAATCCCTATATTTTTCCCATAGGTTTCCATGGAGATGGGAGGCCCACGAGATCCATGTATGTTGCAGTGGGTTACATTGATGACCTACCATAGAGGTGGAGATGTGCTAGTGGTCAGATACACTCCTGCATTTTTTAGATGTCTAAATCACAAAACCATAATTTTTGAGGATTACTCATATATGGTATGGATTATAGAGGAAATCCATATATCCCTCTTTTTGCAGGAATGTGATGGGGTGACATAGGTAAAAATTCTCACTTTGGTTGTTTTATATTATTCAATTTTTTTTTTAATTTGCATCCAATATTAACTATCTAAAAATATCATGCAGATGTGGGACCATTCAAACCAGTAAATATGTGATGGATTAATAGACATGATATGCAACTAGTCCCTGTAGAACATGATCTAGTTGTAGTAGAGACCCTTGTTGAGATTGGGAGTAACCTGGAGAGGTTAAATCTGGATATTTAATGATCTGCCTCCTTGCTATCAGAGGCATACGATAGGTGTACCTAGGTGGATTATTCATATGTTATGACGAGTGGCTCATGCCATCATTCGATATCACAAGAACCGTTGTTAATCTATAGGCATAGAGCTAGATTTTGTTTTTTGGTCTATCAACATGTTCTGATAATAAAGGTTGTGGGTCTCATATGTCTTGGATGACATTTTTGTGAACTAAAACTTTTTACACCCATTATGATTAATGGAGACTACTTCTATCACTCAGCTTATTTTGTACAATATGTGAATGACTACTTTGTTCTTTTTACAAATGTTGCAAATGTTGATTTAACACATAATTTTCCAATGCATTAGTGAATGTGTTTAAATGTCTTGGAATGTGTTGGTGTTCAATGTAATTACATTCTCTATCCAAGAGTTGGACCCGTAAAAACATTCTTAACATTGTAGAGCTTCTAAATGAATACATGCGACTTAAATGCAATATTATGAGTTTAGAATCCAATCTAATGATTAAAGAACGAATGCTAAATGAAATGGAATCACATAATAGTTCAATAACCACACTATATTCTGCAATATTTTTCGTTGTTCGACCAAGGAAAATTCCATGCAGCATTACTAACTCATCATTAGGTGAATACATGGCCTAAGCTATGGAAGAAAGATTTTGAGTACTACAACTAGTTCCATTACCGTAGGCAATGTAAGTTTCAGGGAGCATCAACATATGAAAATCAAATGTAACACAAGATAAGCACGAGAAGTAGATGGAGTTTGTAAAAATAAGTAAAGCTACTACACATGTAAAATATATACAATAATATACAATGTACCATGCAGTAGATCAGACATAGTACTTTTTCAGGGAAAGCCCATTTTTGGGCTTACCCAAAGGAATAATGTGATAGTCAACTAGCTCATAAGAAGCTTTCGAAAGTGCATGTTTGACAATATAGGGACCATGCCACCACATACGTTCAAACTTGCCATCTCCTAACTGATCATGCTCTTGATTGTAAACCAAGACCAAGTCACCTTTTGAATACGTGCGAGAATTTATATTTCTATCAAATTGTTCCTTACTCATTTTTTATGAGTCTCGCTAGCTAATGTAGCATCATGGCGAGTTCCATTTAAGTGTGCTAAGTATACAAATTGTTCTTTCTCTGTAGAAGTAGCAATTAGTAGTTTAATTCCTAGTTTTGATAACGATATTTCACAATGAATCGGTAGGACTGCTTCCAGACCGTAAACTAATTGAAAGGGTGTAAATATGGTTGCAATTTTTGTTGAGGTGAAATATGCACACAATGCTGAGAAAAACATTAAATTCCAATTTTGTTTATGAATCCCTATAGTCCATTGAAGGATAGTGGTTAAAACTTTGTTCATAGTATATATCTAGCCATTAGCTTACAATTAATATGGGGTCGAGTTATCATTAGGCAGGCCCAACCTTGCAGTAAGTTCGGTCATCATAAAATTTTGAAAATGACTGCCATGGTTGGTGACGATGGCCTATGGGATGTAAAACCTAGGAATCACATGATTGAATATGAAAAGAGTAGTGGTTTCACCATCATCAATATATGTAGGCATAGCCTAGACCCATTTTGTAAAAGAATCCACAACTAGGACAATATACCCATGCCCCCCAGCTGAGTGAGAGTTACATGTAATGAAGTCGATGCCCCATTTCACAAAGGGACCGGCACCAATGATTTGGTGAAGAGGAGCAAGAGGTGGAAACATTTTTCGATGATAAATTTAACAGTTATGACATTCTTAGACTGCAATAATGCAATATTTGAGCATGGAAGACCATAAATATCCAACACGGAATTTTTTTTGGGTAATGGAAAACCCTGACATATGACCACTAGATGCTCAAGAGTGATAATCATTTAATGTTTTTTCGCCTTCATCATGTGTCAAACATCATCTAAAAACATAATCAACATAATGACGAGAAAGTGTATCACCAACGATAGTATATTGTTGATATTAGTATTGAATGCAATGATGGTCATTTTGAGATAACTAGGGCCGAAATGTTTGATTTTGAACATAAACAATAATATCTTCATACCAAGGGTTTAATGTGATGATAAGAAAGAGTGATTCATTTGGAAGAGAATCCTTACCCACAATTTCGATTTCAGAATAGGGAAAGTCACAAATAGTCTTAGCAAACAAAAATGATTTATTTGACTTGGATTTTACAAATTCTAAGTCAAATTCCTGTAGGATAACAATTCATTTGGAATATTTTCCTGAAATAAATTGTCTAGTAAGAATGTAAACCATGGGTTTCAATCTAAAACCACTTTTGTCATGCTCTCACAATATCTATTTCCATAATCACGCTGGTATCGTCTAGTAGTTGTTTCATGTGGTCTTCCTGAAGGTAGAGATTGCCTATCAAGATAATTGTCATGTTCTCTATACTCCCTCTGATCACTTCCTCTATAAGAAGGACCAGATAGTCGCCTATCATATGCCCTTGCAAAATGTTGACATCTTTCCTCTAAAAAGGGCCTTCCCCTATGAACCCCAGATCAAACCCATGGCACCCTACCATATGCTACACAAACCCCAGCCTTAACTGATCGTCCATTTCGCTGAGGTTTCTGAAGAGTAGATTTCAGGGTAACCTTCTTATCTTCTTCTTCATTTACCTAATTCTTATTTACTCCTTCAATGCACACCAGGGCGGCTTCACAAGTTATGAAAGAAATGAACCCAAAATCTTTTCGCTTGGCTACAGGCATACTTCGAGCCAATTTCACTTCTTCAATTTCACCATAAGCTTTAAAATTCTCCAAAACTCTCTCTTCATCCCAAGAAGGTTTAAATCCATCAACAAAAATATACTTTACCTACACCATTACTTCCTCGTCCTGCTCAATGGCAAATTTGGCAAATGTAACCTTTGCTCTAAGGTCAGTACCAAAGAAAACGTATTGCTTCTGCAAGCGGATGAGGGCATTGGTAGCCTCCACATGAGTGGGGAACTCCATAAATGCATACCCCCTATTTGTCCCTTCTTGTTCCATATCTACCACCAAAGTTCTTTCCTCAACATTGTATATTGCATATTCTATCAATTTATGTTGAAGAGCCTCTTTTGTCCATGATTTACAAATATTGCCTACATGAAGAGTTTCATTCTCTTGACTTCTTGCAACTCCGCATTGCTTCCCTCTAACATTTGGATTCTTTAGCTCTGCGACTACCATTTTGGCTTGCTCCACACTTGCAAAATGAACAAATGTAAAGCTCTTATTCTTCTGAGTTCGAGAATTCTTTGGAAATCTAATCTCAACAACTTCACCAATCTCACTAAACACCTTCTATGACATATGTGTTCACGTTTGATGAAGTCTATGACATATATGGACTACAGTTGAATGTGTGCCAATGATATCATTTTCAGTTAAATTTTATGTATTCCAAGCTGATCTTGGGAATAAATATTGAATATTGTGTTTTAATGAACAATTAAGGCTTCTCGAACCAACATGTGTGGTTCATCGTGTCCTCAAGATGAACAACACTTGTTGGTTCAAAACACGTCGACCAAAATCTTCAATGTGATTTCTTCCAAAAAAAAATTTATACAACCCTGGATTACTTAAAATAATGAAACTTACAATTAAGGCTTTAGTGGGATTTACATTTCCAACAGCGGGAAACCAAAAACTAGTCATGGGTGCAATGCATGCAGGTAATATTCATCATGATAATTATAATTTTTTTGGGATAATGCACATATGATTTGTTAATACAGATATGGGGGCAAAAGACACGTTGCATGGTCGATGCTAGATACATTTCTCACCAGAAATTCTGGAGATGTGTTAATGCATTCATATTTGGGAAATCATTTTCAACTTAGAAAACACAAATTTACTGGAGATTTTATGGCCTGGGCCATGTAATACCATATGCCACAATAACCGACATTTATCCAACATTATTCCTTCAACAGTCAACTCCGAAACGGATTAGGATTTTCACTCCCAAGCAATTATGATTGAATTAAGGTCATGTTGAATAAGAGTTCCAGGTATGAAAATTGATCTTTAATGATTATCCCAAATATCTCCTGCAAGACTGAGATTGTATATTTGATTTGAAAATCACTCGTGAGTGATCTTAGTTAATTAATTAATGAATGAAGGTATTACAGACTCATGTTGGTGTGTGTCTATGTTATCTTAGGCAACGGATCGATAAGATTGCAAAATACATAGACACTGGAAAACAGTAAGAGAAACACAGTAAGCAAAATAGAACACAACAAAATTTAATAAGGAGTTCACCCAATCCTCCTCGGCTACATCTCCGGTCTAGCTTTCACTGGTGGCCTTATTTTATTGTGCATAAGGAGCTCCATTTGAGTCTCCTGAAACAGATGGTACTTAGTAGGGTGGTTCTTGGATTCCCCAAGCCACTAGAGTGCACACACTCCCCCTTGCTAAGTCTTGACCTCAACTCGTCTCGATGGGATGAGTCCAATTTGGTACTCAGTTCTTGACAGATATCCTCACAGGGATTGCTTGAACCTTTCAAGCCTTCTGTCTGCTCAATGCTGCCTTAGCTTTGCAAGTCAGCTCGACTCTCTGCATCTGCTTCTGTCTCTTCTGTCTCACTGTCTCCTTCTTCTTACCATGCTCCCTTTTGTTCTCTGCTCGTTCATGGCTTAAAGCCAATATGTATTTGATTGTTCGCTTCCTCTTCTGCCTCTTCAGATCACCTGCTACTATTCTCTTGGAATTCCCTTCCTCTACATCATCGCCACTGCGTAACGTCTCACAGGGAAGTGGCCACTTGTCCTCTCACGAATTGCACCAACTTTTCCTCAAACGGTTCGGTATTTTGGTTACTATGTGTAATGATTCATCTGCCAACTCAGCGGTCCAATCAGACTTCAACCTTTATGTGCAGAAGCTTATTTCTCCCTCTGAATTCGGTTTCCCATTGGGTTTGATCTCCGTCGTTAGATCTGGAGCCCCCATATCCTACAGTGTTCACTCTTATTGTGCGGTTGACTTGCTCGGATGTTAGCCCACGATGAGAGGCGGTTTTCTCTCTGATCCGCCAGACACGCGTCATTCGCTGTATGGCATCGCTGGGTCTCCTGACAATTTCGCTTACCGCCCAAAACACCTCCGATATTCCGCTAGTTTTGGAGCACGAGACCCACCTTTCGCTTTAGCGCTTTTCCCATGGTTCTCTGGCTTCCCTTGTGACCGAGTGCTCGGGGCCTTTCAATTTCGAGGGGTTTTTCCCAGTGATGCGCGATTAGCGCTAATCGCGCACCAGAAACGGCCTCCGTTTTCTGATTCGGACTTCCTAACTGTTATTTTGCGCCACTACACGGTCTCCATGGGCCTCGGTTAGTGTGCTTTGACCGAGGTCCTCGTCATTCCTTGCTGGCTACAAACTGCCACTGTCTAGAGGTCTTCTTGATAGCTCATTGTTCACAAGTTTTTGAAGTCTGTCATGATTTGACATAGTCATAGAACTCTAATAATTTTCATGGATCCACTTTGGATCACGACCTTCCCACTGAAAAAGCTTTTGGACCACCAAAAGTTGGTTTTCAAGCATCGACTAAGTGAGGGTACAATTGTCTCACTTGTCCAATCTCTATCCACTTTGCACTGCTCGACTTTGAACCCTTGAGCCCAATTCTGAGGTACTCAACATCTCCCATGTGTGTCGTCCTCATATTCTTGTCCAGAACTATGTCTTCATGTAATTCATTAAGATATTAAGGTGATAGCTCATCAATAGAAGGCAATTGACTCTACTCTTTGGGATCCTCAATTAGTGAAGGTTCAAATAGTCTCAAGCAATCTGCATTTACGACTGAGCAGATGTGCATGTAAGTTGGTAGATCAAGGCGAAAAGCATTCTCACCAATTTTCTCAAGTATCTTGAAAGGTCCTTACTTGATAGGCTTTAGCCTTTTACTTTCACCTTGCATCCTATCCTTGCTGATATACAGCCAGACATGGTCACCAACTTGGAAACTATGCTCCATCCGATGCTTTTCATGCCTTACCTTGTATTTGGCTTGGCCCTTTTCCAACTATTCCTATACTGCCTGGTGGATCTCTTGGATTTGTTCAATGAACCTAGTTTCCCTGTCCACATCACTGTGTCCCTCAACTATGGTGTCTTTACGAAAGACAAAATCCAACGGAGACCTTGGTGTGAAACCAAAATAGGTCTGAAAAGGAGATCTCTGTGTAGAAGAATGTTTTGCTCTGTTGTAAGCATGCTGCACATAACACAAATGTTCATCCCAAAGCTTTGGATGCTTGCTGCAATATCCTTTGAGCAACTGGATCATTGTCCCGTTGACTACTTCGGTCTAGCAATCGGTTTGTGGATGAAAAGCTGTGCTTTTCTTCAGTTTGGTGTCCATAAGTTCCCACATACTTGACCAAAACTTTCCGAAAAATCGGGTGTCTCGATCAGATACAATGGAAGTGGGTAATCCAAAATGAACCCATACATGTTGAAAGAACAATTTTGCAGTTTGTTCAGTTGCAATTTGTTTATTACAAGGTATCAAAATACACATTTTGTTGAACCTATCCACAACAACATACAAGTGATCATGACCTTTCCTAGTGTTGGGTGTGGAGCCTGATTATCTTATGTATTCAAAGGCTTCAACTAGATGTATACCCCAGGAAGAATATACACCCCTCCTCGCTGGGGTAAATGCCTCTCAGCTAGGGGTTCCGGGGGCCAATGGTCCCCCGGAGCTAAAAATAGATGAAAAATTTCCTTGTAAGAGTCTAGTAATTTCTAGTCAATCTGGGCCGTTCATTAGGTGGATGATCTAACAGTAGAAGTTATGTTTAATTTAGGGTTTTTTTCCCTAGAAGGCAACCCCTCACTATATATGAGGAAATTGTATTGTGTGTATGTATATCTGTATTTCTGAGTAAGGAAGAGAGAGGAGATTGAGAGCGAAGAGAGTGTTACAGCGGATCTGTTGTAGGTTGTATCTCTTTAGTTCGCCCGATAATATAAAAGGAAGGACTAGTTGTTTCTCTGTGGACGTAGCCCAAACTGGGTGAACCACGTATATCTGTGTCTCTCTTGTTTTATAAGTTTTATGTGTTTATATTTATGCAATATTTTATGTGTTCCATTGCTCTATAATATATAGTTTTCTAACAACTAGTATCAGAGCCGAAGGTCTATTTGGCTGATAAACTTGCAGGAGAGAAGGGTTCTTGGTTTGAATGGGAGCAATGGCGGAAGATGGTAGGTTTAGGGTCGAAAAATTCAACGGCCAAAACTACCAGCTATGGAAGATGCAGATGGAAGATTATCTGTATAAGAGAGATCTGTACCTACCATTGAGCGGAAAGAAAAAGAAGCCGACGAGTATGACAGACATAAAATGGGATATTCTCGACAAAAAGGCACTTGGAACAATACGGCTATGCCTAGCGGCGTTGGTAGCATTTAATGTTTCAAAGGAAATGACAACACAGGGTTTAATGTCGGCATTGGCCAAACTATATGAAAGACCTTGGCCTCAAATAAGGTATTTCTTATGAAGTGGTTATTTAATATGAAGATGACAGAAGGTGGATCTGTTGCAGACCATTTAAATGATTTTAATACAGTTACAAGTCAGTTGAGTTCTGTAGGGGTAAATTTTGATGATGAAGTTAGGGCTCTGTTATTTCTGTGCTCATTGCCAGAAAGTTGGAATGGCTTAGTTCTGGCCATTAGTAACCCTGTCTCTAGATCTAGTAGTTTAAAGTTTGATGATGTTGTCAGTGCAATCTTTAGCAAGGAAATGTGACGAAAAAGCTCTGGTGAGACATCAGGTAATGCTTTGACTGCAAAGACTAGGAGAAGAAAAATGGAAAGAGGAAAGAGCCCAGGATATCACAGTAAGTCAAGAAAAGGCAGATCCAAGTCCAAATCAGGGATAGTGTGCTAGAAATGCAGGAAGAAAGGACACCTGAAGAAAGACTGCAAGTCTCGGAAGGGAAGAAAAGGAGACGTGCAACAAGAAGCTAATCATGAAGAGAATATAACAGGTGATTTGTTGTAAGATGCTTTGATTCTTTCATTAGAAAATATTATTGATGCCTGGGTGGTAGATTTAGGGGCCTCATTCCATGCCACACCTGATAAGAAACATTTTCATGATTATGTTCAAGGAGATTTTGGACAAGTTCGATTGGGTGATGATAAACCCTGTAAAATGTTTGGAATGGGTACAGTTTTCATAAAACAACAAAATGGAAATTAGTGGCTCTTAAAGAATGTAAGGCATGTTCTAGATCTAAAGAAAAATATGATTTCAATAGGGCAGTTGGGAGGTGAAGGTTGCATAAGTACTTTCATAGATAAGACCTGGAAGGTCACTAAAGGATCCCTAGTAATAAAAAAAGGAGAAAAGGTTGATACATTGTATTTATGCAATGGTATTTCTAATTCTGTTAATGCTTTAACCTCTACAAGAGAAGATATGACATTGTGGCATCATAGGCTCGGGCACATGAGTGAGAAGGGGATTTAGATTCTTTACTCAAGAAATTTGTTGCCAGGTTTGAAGCATGATGATTTAAAATTCTGTGAAAATTGTGTTTATGGAAAACAGAAGAGAGTCAGATTCCTTAGAGTTGGGAGAGAAAAGAAGAGCGAAAAATTAGAGCTTGTGCATACAAATTTATGGGAACCTGCTTAAGTATCATCTCTTGGTGGCTCTCGTTATTATGTTACTTTTATTGATGATGCAATTAGAAAAACTTGGATTTATTGTGTTCGAAATAAATCTGATGTATTTGATACCTTCAAGAAATGGAAAGCTTTGGTTGAAAATGAGACAGGAAAAAGGTTGAAGTGTTTCAGATCAGATAATGGAGGTGAATATTGCAGCAAAGAGTTTGATAGGTATTGTTCAGAGAATGGAATTCACAGAGAGAAGAAAGTTCCAAGAACACCATAAGAAAATGGTGTGTCAGAAAGGATGAACAGGACAATCATGGAGCGTGCAAGGTGCATGAGATTGCATGCAGGATTGCCTTTACAATTTTGGGCAAATGCTGTAGATACTGCTGTTTATCTAATAAATAGAGGGCCTTCAAGTTCCTTGGATGGCGGTATTCCAGACGAGTCATGGACAGGTAAAAAGGTAAACTACTCATTTTTAAAGACTTTTGGTTGTGAAGCTTTTGTCCACATTAATAAAGAAAATATAACAAAGATTGAGGCAAAATCAAAGAAATGTACCTTTATTGGATATGGTGTTAATGATTTTGGTTATTGCTTATATGATTATGAAAATCACAAAATCATTAGTAGCAGAGATGTAATATTCAATGAAAAGGTCTTGTATAAGAATCAGTTGTAGGAAAAGAAACAAGAAAAATAAAATAGAGAATACACAGTGCTTGACAATATCACAGGAAAAGTGATGGTGCTTGAAAATCATAATGATCAACAGCCAGAACAACAACTACAACAGCAACAAGCACTTCAAACACCTGAAAGTGGTGTTAGAAGATCTACCAGGATAAGTAGACCCTCTGAATGACACCCTCCTTCATTATATTATGTATTGTTGACTGATTTTGGTGAACCAGAATGTTATGAAGAAGCAGTGCAGGTAGAAACCAAGAAGAAGTGGGAGCAAGCCATGAAAGAAGAGATGGAATCCTTAGCACATAACCAGAATTGGGACTTAGTCAGGTTTCCTACAGGTAAAACATCATTGCAGAATAAATGGGTTTACAGGCTGAAGGAAGAAGATGGAGTAAAATAGAGGTATAAAGCTAGACTTGTGGTGAAGGGGTTTGCATAGAAAAAGGTATTGATTTTGATGAAATATTTTCTCCTGTTGTTAAAATGACTTCAATCAGAACTATTTTCAGTCTAGTAGCAGTTGAAGATTTGCATCTTGAGCAGTTATATGTAAAGAAAATGTTTCTCCATGGGGATTTGGAGGAAGAGATATATATGCAGCAGCCACAAGGATATGAGGTAGAAGGGAAGGAGAAACTAGTGTGTAGGTTGAAGAAGAGCTTGTATGGCTTAAAACAGGCTCCATGGCAATGGTATCTAAAATTTGACAGGTTTATGTCTAAACAAGGTTATACTAGATGTCACTCTGGTCATTGTGTTTATCTCAAAAGGAAAAATGATGGCAGCTATATTATATTGTTATTGTATGCAGATGACATGCTTGTTACAGGTTCTAACATGCAGGAAATAAATGTGGTCAAAAGGAAATTGGCAAACTCATTCGCAATGAAGGATTTGGGTGTTGCAAAACAAATTCTTGGTATGAGAATAACTAGAGACAGGAAGAATTGCAAATTAACATTGTCTCAAAGTGAGTATATAGAAAAGGGGTTGAAAAGGATTAATATGTAGAATGCAAAACTAGTTAGTATACCTTTGGCTAGCCATTTCAAATTAAGTAAGGAGTCGTGTCCTAAGACTCAGGAAGAAATGGCTCATATGTCTAAAGTTCGATATGCATCAGCAGTTGGAAGCTTAATGTATGCAATGGTCTGCACAAGGCCTGATATTGCACATGCAGTGGGATTTGTAAGTAGGTACATAAAAAATCTAGGAAAAGAACATTAGATGGTAGTGAAGTGGATTCTCAGGTATTTGAAAGGTACCACAAATCAAGCATTATTCTTTCGTGGTTCAAACATTGCTCTACAGGGATATGTTGATGCAGATATGGCAGGTGACAGAGATAATAGGAGGAGCACTACAGGATATGTATTTAATGTAGGTGGAATAGCTATCAGTTGGGTTTCAAAAATCCAAAGTGTTGTTGCACTTTCAACAACATAAGCAGAGTATGTTGCTGCTACAGAGGCTAGTAAAGAAATGATTTGGTTACAAAGGTTTCTGGATGAATTGGGTAAGAAGAAGGAGTTGGGCAGACTATACAGTGACAGCCATATTGCCATACATCTTGAAAATAACTCTGCATTTCATTGCAAGACTAAGCATATACAATTCAAGTACCACTTCATACGATCAGCATTGGAAGTTGGACAGTTGAAGCTGGAAAAGACACACACTAGCTAGAATCCTGTTGATATGTTAACAAAAGTTGTAACCAGGGAGAAATTGAGAATTTGCTCAGTTTTAATTGGTCTTCAAGTATGATGAAGAAGATGAGAGACAACCAGGTCCAAAGTGGAGTCATTGTCTAGCAAATGAAGCAGCGGTGGAGTTGCTATAGTCAGTCTCCAAGTGGGAGATTGTTGGTTGTGGAGCCTGATTATCTTCTGTATTCAAAGGTTTCAGCCGGATGTATACCCTAGGAAGACTGTACACCCCTCCCCATGGGGGTAAATCCCTCCCAGCTGGGGGGTCTCGGGGCTAATGGTCCCCCGGCGGTGGTTTGGGGGTAGCACCCCCGAAGCTAAAAATAGATGAAAATTTGCCTTGTAAAAGTCTAGTAATTTCTCGTCAATCTGGGTCGTTCATTAGGTAGATGATCTGATGGTAGAAGTTATGTTTAATTTAGGGTTTTTTTCCCTAGAAGGCAACCCCTCACTATATATGAGGGAATTGTATTGCGTGTATGTATATCTGTATTTCTGAGTAAGGAAGAGAGAGGAGATTGAGAGTGAAGAGGGTGTTACAACAGATCTGTTGTAGGTTGTATCTCTTTAGTTTATTGGATAATATAAAAGGAATGACTAGTTGTTTCTCCGTGGACGTAGCCCAAACTCGGTGAACCACGTATATCTGTGTCTCTCTTGTTTTATGTGTTTTCTGTGTTTATATTTCTGCAATATTTTATGTGTTTCATTGCTCTGTAATATATAATTTTCTAACACCTAGATTTAGGTAGTCCTCCAACAAAATCCATGGGAACACTTTCCCAAGGGTGAGAAGGAACTGGGAATGGAGTGTACAAGCCTAGTTTTCTATTGTTGGGCTTGCTTTTAGCACACATAGTACACCCTCTTACATATCTAGAAATTGTCTCATTCATTTTTGGCCAATAACAAAATCTTTGTAGCTGTGCAACTGTTTTACATACCCCAAAGTGACCTGATATTAGAGAAGTGTGTGCTTCTCGAACTATCTTTAGTCTTTCAGTTTGTGGAATGCATAGCTTCCCACAATGATATAGGAGTCGGTTCTTTACATGATAATCCAATTCTTCTATTTGTTTGCCTTGCCTTAAAGTCACATATACATCTTTAAAGTCTATATCTTGAGCATATTGTTCAATGTAGCTCTCATGTAAGACAAAATTATGCTTAAGTATAGTAGATGCATTTATAATGGGTCTACATAACATATCTGCAACTTTATTGTGTATGCCCTTTTTGTATCTGATGACTAAATGAAACTGTTGTAGAAAACCCATCCACCTAGAGTGTCTCGATTGCTGCAACTTAGTTTGGGAGTGTAGATATTGAAGTGGTTGATGATCAGTATGTATTACTGTCTCTTTGCCCATTAAGTAATGTTTCCACTTTTCACACTCTGTACTAATGCATACAATTCTTTATCATATGTAGGATAGTTAACTACTGCATAATTAAATGTCTCAAAATGATAACATATGGGTTTACCATGTTGTGTCAACACTGCTCCCATCGCATAGTCACTGGCATCCGTTTGGATCTCAAATGGTCTTTGAAGATTAGCTAGTGCTAGTACAGGTGTTGTACTAATCTTTTCTTTCAAGGGGTCAAAGGCTTTTTGCTGTATGCCTGCCCACTAAAACACCTTGTTCAATCCTGTTAAAGCATGTAACAGAGCTGCAATGAAGGAAAAGTTAGAAATGAACTTTCTCCAATATTGTGCTGCTCATAAGAAGCTCCTAACTTCTGTAGCAGATTTGGGTTTAGGCCAGTTTACAATGACTACCACCTTAGAGGGATGTATTTTCAATTCACCACCCCCTACTATGTGTCCCAAATAATTCAGGGATGTTTTGCCAAAATCACATTTTGAGAGTTTAACATAAATTTTTTCTATTTTCAAAACATCTAGTGTCTGCTTAACATGCTTTAAATGTTCTTCCCATGTTTTGCTAAATATCAGAATGTCATCCAGATACACAATAACAAAATCATCAAGAAAATGTCTGAGTACATCATTCATTAGTCTCATGAAAGTAGGAGGAGCATTAGTTAAGCCAAAAGGCATAACCAACCACTTATACAATCCCTGCTTTGTTTTGAAAGTAGTCCTCCATGCATCTTGTTCTGCAACTCTGACCTGGTGATATCCACTATGCAAGTCTAACTTGGAAAAATAAACAACTTCTTTCAATTGATTTAAAAGATCATCTATGCGAGGCAGGGGATAACAATTTTTAATTGTTATCTTATTCAGTGCTCGGTAATCAATGCACATTCTCCACGAGCCATCTTTCTTTCTCACCAAAACGATTGGTGACCCACATGGTGATGTGCTAGGTCTGATGAACCCTTTCTCGAGCAACTCCTGCACCTACTTCTTGATTTTAGCATTCTCTAAAGTGGACAATCTGTACATTCCAATGTTAGGCAATTGAACATCTTGCTGCAAAATAATATCATGCACTATTTCCTTTTTGGGTGGCAGACCTTTAGGTTCTTGAAACAAGATATCATACTCTGAAACAACCTTTTCTAAATCAGCTTGTTGTTTAGCATTACAGCGTTCAAATACATTGGTTTTATCAGGTTTCTTTTCCTTTACAACCATCAGTAAGAATTGTTTGCATGAATTTATCATTCGTTTCATCTGCCTTGAGTTTATGAGAGCATAATTATTCTTGAGCCTATGAGCTCTTACAAAGTATTCGATTCCATATTTAACAAGTAGATACTTGTTCTCAGCTCTATAAAAAATAGCTTTTCTGTCATACAGGTAAGGGATTCCTAAAACAATTCCACATATATGCAAAGGAATTATGTCTAACTCAACCTCATCTACAAATGCTGACCCAAAAGAAAACTTGAGTTTGCATTGTCTAGTCACTTGTAGTTGCGCTTTATCATTTAACCATCCTAATGGGTATGATTTCTTGTGAGGTGTAGTCACTAATCCCAACTTCTTTACAATTGCTTCAGAAATTAAATTTACTTGTGAGCCACTATCATACAAAGTATCAATCTTTTGATGTTTGGAAATAACTCGAATATGGAAAATCTCATGTCTTTTTCTCTCATTTTCTTCATCAATAGTAGATTGTGTAGAATTACTAGTAGATGCTTTAGAATTCTTACCTTGTATACCTGTGGTTGCAATAGTTGTTTCATCTCCTGAGTCTGACCCCAAATCTTTCTGAATAGCTGCAGCAGTCTTCTTTTTCTTGCCCTCGAACTTCTTAGGTCTCAGCTCCAGATGCAGAATCCAACAATACTCATCATCATGCCCATCCTTCTTACAGTGAGTGCATGAAGACTTGTTCTTCTATGCAGTGTTAGCCTTCCTTGCTTTCCATTTCTGTTTTCTTTTTTCCTTATTCTTGCTTGTAGTGGGTTGGGATGATCCCCCAACTTCTGGGCTTCCATTCTTTCCTCTAGCTTCTAGATGAGTAGCTTGAACAGAGACCTCATCTATACTAGTGGGATTAAACATGAGGATAGTGTGCCTCATGTAACTGTGTAGACTACTAATGTACTTCAATAGAGTCTCAGGTGAGTCTAATGAGATTCCTAGAATCAATGCTCTCTTCCTAAATTCATGGGTGTAGCCTTGTACACTTTGCCCTTTCAACCGTCGAAGAGTTTGCCAGCTCATCATGGCTTGCTCCATGTAGGCCAATGGATAGAACCGCTTTTTGATTATAGAAACAAATTCACTCTAGACAGAGATAGTCATACCATGTCTCTTCATGTCAGCTTGGGTCCTGCCTTCCCACCAAACCAAGGAAGTGCCTCCAAGGCGTAGGCTTGCTAGCTGAATCTTGCTCTTGTCTGAATCAATACTCTGCACTCTGCAATAAACATCAATTTGCCTAATCCAATTGTCCAACTTTTCTGCATTCAACTCTCCATCATATATAGGTAAATCACATTTAACATCTAGTTTAATCAAAGATGCCTTCCTTTTATGTTTAGGGCTATTAGGAGGTGTGAGAAAGCTTTCTTCTTTCCCTCTGCCTTTTGAATGGTCATGGAGGAGAGACTTATCTCCTCCTTTGTCTTGTTTGGAGCCTGATGAATCTTCATATTTATGTTTTCTAAAGTCCTTATACATTTCCTTTACCATGGACCTTAGGGCTAGCAAACTATCTAAGAATTGAGGGTCTGGCCCCACAAAACCTTCCTCTGCCATTGTCTTATGAGGATAGACTCTCCCAATTTCAGGATTAGTTTCGACCAACTCTCCTTCTCCTAATTTGAGCTTTGATCTAGTTAGCATTCAATAGCTAAATCCAACACAAGCTTGTCTAACCTTAACAACCTAGAGCTCTGATACCACTTGATCTGAAAATCATTCATGAGTGATCTCAATTAATTAATTAATGAATGAAGGTATTACAGGCTCATGTGCTGGTGTGTGTTTATGTTATCTTAGGCAACGGATCGATAAGATTGCAAAATAAATAGACACTGAAAAACAGTAAGAGAAACATAGTAAGCAAAATCGAATGCAACAAAATTTAATAAGGAGTTCACCCAATCCTCTTGGGCTACGTCTTCGGTCCAGCTTTTAGTGGTGGCCTTCTTTTATTGTGTCTTTAAGCAGAGTTTTTATAATAAAGAGCTCCATTTGAGTCTCCTAAAACATATGGTCCTTAGTAGGGTGGTTCTTGGATTCCCCAAGCCACTAGAGTGCATAGACTCCCCCTTGCTAAGTCTCGACCTCAACTAGTCTCGATGGGATGAGTCCAATTTGGTACTCAGTTCCTGCCAGATATCCTCACAGGGATTGCTTGAACCTCCCAAGCCTTCTGTCTGCTCGATGCTACCTTAGCTCTACAGGTCAGCTCGGCTTTCTACGTCTGCTTATGTCTCTTCTGTCTCACTGTCTCCTTCTTCTTACTGTGCTCCCTTTTGTTCTCAGCTTGTTCATGGCTTAAGGCCAATACGTCCTTAACTATTCACTTCCTCTTCCACCTCTTTGAATCGCCTACTGCTGTTCACTGGGGATTCCCTGCCTCTGCGTCATCGCCACTATGTAATGTCTCACAAGGAAGTGGCAACTTGTCATCTCACGAACTGCGCCAGCTTTTCCTCGAACGGTTCAGTATTTCGGTTACTCTGTGTAATGATTCATCTGCCAACTCAGTAGTTCAATCGGACTTCAGCCTTTATGTGCCGAAGCTTATTTCTCCCTCTGAATCTAGTTTCCCATCAGGTTCGATCTCCGCCGTTAGATTTGGAGCCCTTAGATCCTACGATGTTCGCTCTTATCGCGCGGTTGACTTGATCAGACGTTAGCCCGTGATAAGAAGTGGTTTTCTCTCTCATCCATTGGACACACGTCGTTCGTTGTATGGCATCGTTGGGTCTCCTGACAATTCCACTTACCGCCCAAAACGCCTCCGATATTCTGTCGGTTTTGGAGCGCGGGACCTGCCTTTCACTTTAGCGCTTTTCCCACGGTTCTCTGGCTTCCCTTGTTACCGAGCGCTCGGGGCCTTTTTATTTTGAGGGGTGTTGCCTTAGTGCTAATCGCGCATTACAAATGGCCTCCGTTTTCTGATCCGAACTTCCTAACTGCTAGTTTGTGCCACTGCACGGTCTCCATGGGTCTCTTCAGCGTGCTTTGACCGAGGTCCTCGTCGTTCCTTACTGGCTACAAATTGCCACTGTCCAGAGCTCTTACTAATAGCTCATTGTTCACAAGTTTTTGAAGTCTATCATGATTTGATATAGTCATAGAACTCTAATAATTTTCATGGATCCAATTCGGATCAATATTGATGGCAACGTTCTATAACTCTTCCTTCAAATGCAATCAACAAAATTTGTATTTTCAATGGGGTGAATTGAAGAAAATTTGTGGCATGAGTGCCAACACATGGTGATTACGATGGCATCAATAAAGGATTTGATTATGACAAAGTTGATGGACCACACAACATTTGTGATAGCCGCATTGACAATCAATGTATTTGACCCACAATTTTCTCTAACAAATATGCCACATTTAACAATCAAACCAGGATGCAATTAATGGAGATAGTTGTTAGCAGGTTTAGTGGATATTTTGTGGCATGGGTGACGTAAAATGTGCCCATATGTCCCATATTCAAAGATATGCCTCCAGCGATGGTGCAAGAAATGTTGTGAAGAACCTAGCATTTTTAAACATGAGCAGGTTTCTTTGATGGTATTTTCGAAATGGTAAAGGTGAGATTCAACAGATTCGGTCCAAATCAAGTTGTAGTAGTGGGTAGTGCCATAAGTGGAGAGAACAACGAAATTCATTGTCATAACTGTGACTTGTTGGGGATTGGCACTTTCACCTTTCACAGTTAACGAAGGAAGAAACCAGTTTTTACAAATGGTTCCACGTAAAGTTGGTTACATGTGGTATGCAGCTTTAACTCAGCTCAGAATTAGACATTTGCAGAGTTTCAAATGATGTTGGGTGCCATTAAATTTCCACGTAGAACTCAAAATTTACAACGTCAACAATCATGTTTCAACATCGGGTATAAGTTTGTGAGATTTTCATATGCCTCCAATAATATTTTTCATGATTTTCACTCATGATTGTTTGCAGGATCGTGGCTTGTGGAGGATGCAAATTATTGCAACAAGTATAAGTGACTATCGAAAACAATATTGACCACAACAGATAGTGGGTATATTTATCAAAGTATCTTTGACCTTGCTTTGTTATTTGACAACAAATTACAACCAAAGTGGCATTGGAGACCACATCACAATGACATGTTGATAATTGGACATGCATCCCAACGTTCCAACAATTGTTGGGAAACAATTAATTTTTTTTCTATGCACTAGTGATCTTCGAGAGCCTGGACATGGGAAACGATGCCTCATTTTACTCCATGATCATGACAAGCGGAGTCATAACGTTTGACGTTGTCATATCAACATTCAAAGTCAATAGGGTTGGACAAAGATTCCTCTTCATGGAAAGTGGAACCCAAATGATTCTCTTCCATGTCATTATTAGCAGAGTGCTCACACTGAAATTTGGTAAAGGGGAGAAGATTCTGACTGTTTATGGTGTTGGAATTGTGTTCTTGATTTGTATTTTTACAAGTGCCTATGGCTGGTGTGCAACGATATTTCCCCCATGTAAGCCCACTTTGTTGGGTAGAGCATTGTGCATCCATGCAACAAGGCTGACCCATTGTAAAGATCCATTTTTATTTGACCAATCCATCATTGTAAAACAAAGTGAATATCACCTTCAGAATGAAATTGTGGGAACATACAAAAGCAGAGTATGTTAGCACTATGAAGTTTCACAAGAAAACCAACAAGTTATTCAGCAATGTGGAGATCCAAAGTGTTTCATTTCACAAATGTTGACATCAAAAAAGCTTGAGAGGAATCCTATATCTTCAATTGAAGTGCTACACCTACTGTAATTTTGGATCGTGCCATTGAAGACAATGATGTTCATCATAAATATTTCTAGACGACAAGTCGTGGAAATTGCAGGATTTTGTGATGGGATGTAAATAGATTGGAAGTTGTTTTGCAGTTACATTTACAGTTGTATATGATGCATCAACCAACTTATCCTAGGCGTTATGACGCAGACATGTTTAATGCAGGAAATTACAGAGATGTAGAACTTAATTCTAGGTCATTGTTCAAGCATCTTAAAGAGAAGATTCTTGATTTAAAAAAATCGATACCCTGATATGAGAATAAACTTCAACTATTATAGATTTTGGTGGACTAAAGGCCTTTCTTTGTGGGGATGTTTGATTGAGGAGGATGTAAGAACTTTTTCCAAGGAGCACCATGATGAAGACAAACTCATTGAAGCGTAGGGTTTTTGCCGGTGTTTTCAATGTAAATGTGCTCATGTTTTAATTTTTAATTTGTAAAATAGAAATTGAAATTATGAGAGGATTTTCTCAAATTCAATTTCTAAATTTATGTTGAAGTTAAGAGTCTAATGGGATTAGTCTCATCCCTAGGGTTTTGGGATAAGGCCCTTGATAGTAGGATTTGAGAGATTTCCTCCACAGATATCTCATGGGCATCATTTAAGGGATAATAGAGTTATTTTCTCCTTAGAGTAGGGGATACAAGGAGATATTTCCTCCTTTGTTTTGGTATCTTGAGAGCTATATAAATCCATCTTATGTATTTTGTAATACATGAGAGTTTATGAGAGTTTTGTAGAGCTTGAGAGAGTCAATCTTTGAGAAGCTATTGGAAAGCTTCATTTAGTGGAGAACTTGTAGAGTTCCACAGATCTTTTAGAGGTATTGTTTATATGTACATCTTCCTCAGTTTAGAAAGAAAATAAAATCGATTCGGCCTGTTAGAGGTGAATTTGGAGACATAGCACAGTGGAGGGCATGAACACCATTATCAACGCTTGGTTTTTTCATGTTCTTTTTATTTGTGATTGGATTAAGTATTTTTACATGCAATTTTAAGTCAATAATTTAAGATAAATGAACATTTATGGATGTATTTTAACTTAATATGTCAAGCCCATCTCATGATTAAAATATATTGCTTATAAGTTTTAAGTATCTCTCAGGTTTTCAAATCATCAGAACACCGGTAGAGAAATGTGCTCCACCTTGCTTGCTGAAACAAATGGAAAATATCAGGGTAGATGTCCAGCAAATCCGGCCTGTTGGGCTTGGTCCAGTCTAGCTTACCCCCTTTTCCCATTCTAGTGTATGTTATCCCCCAGATTTGATCCTGAAACCCTGCAATGAAAATATATCTCAATGCCAAGTGTGAAAAATCACAGATTAATCACCAACTAACCTTTAAGGTAGCTTGACATAATGGTCGACGTAAACAGGTAAGGTGTTTTAACATATAGTCGAGGTAACATAAGGTAAGTGGAAGATCAAATCATTTCTTGGTTATGATTGTGAATATTATTCACATCATATGAATGAACGTGTTTCATGAACCTTTTTCTAATTACGTTGGATAAAACATGATTTAACCCTATAAGTTACCCCTTCAAAAATAACGGAGTCAAAAATAACGGAGACACGTTCAAACAAAATCGTTGATGCTGACATGGCCAACACAGTCACTACTTTTTTAAATTTGAAAAATCAATTTGGCTCTGACAATTGGCCTATCAACCAAAACGAAAAATGGTGCTACCCTCATTTTCAAGGATTTCTTTCTCAAGACCATATGAGATTTCAAAAAATGGTGATAGCCCCGCTCTTAGAACATTTCCCCTGTTTATTACAGTTTTAAATGTTGACACTGCAATTGTCAACATTTTCAAAAAAAATAAAATGAGAAGTGTTAATTGTGATAACAAAAAGTAAATAAGAATCCACTTCAAATTCTTGCAGAATATGAAAGTTTGAGAAGAGCTTTGGGTGAATCAATTCAAGACTACTCAAATAGATTCAAAAATACTTATAACTCTATTCCAACAGAAATAAAGCCTTCACCGGGTTTGGCCTTACTTCGTTATCTATATGGATTTGATGCTGACATGGCCTACCATTTGGGAGAAAGAAATACAACTACTTTAGAGGAGATGCAAAGGAATGTTGTTAGTGTAGAGGAAAATCTGCTAGCCAAGAAAGCTAAGTTGAGGCCTGGGAAGAGAGTTACTATTAAACAAGAACCTTCTTTGTCATGAGATGTAGAACTGGACAGTTTGGTTAAAACTATGGAGATAATGAATTTGATAGATAGAGCTACACCAAAAGAACGACAAGGGGGTCCTCAAATCCGAAATCCAAACTTTAGAAGAAAGCATATTCAAATCAAACAAAGAGACCAAATAAATCTAGTAGATCCAAATCAACAAATCATACCTCCTTTCTAGCTGAATTATGTAGAAAAAGAACAAGAAGCAGCATAAGAGCAAGAAGAAGATCAAATTAATATTTTTGGGGAGGGAGAAGTAGTGAAACATTTCTTAACAAAGAAATAACATGATTTGTTCTTGCAATCACAACAAGAATTCATACATGCAGAGTCTAAAGACTATAAGAAGGGTTATCAGAATGCCTTTATGGAGGTTCACAAGCAATATAATTTGAGAAACAAGAAAACTTTAGCAATTCCACCCAAGAAAATCTAGATTGATACACCTTCTACAAGTCAAACAAAGGTTGATCCTCCGAAGGAATCTCCTCAAAAGAAAGATACCACTATTAAGGAGGTAAAAAAATCTCAATCATGTTTTAATATTTAAAATGAAATATCAAAAATTAAAATTTATGTTCCATTAGTTTAATTGATGAAAAAGGATGCATATAAAGCCCAAATTTTGAAGGCATTAAAGGTGGAGGAAGTATCAGACACAATGAATTTATGTGATGATCATTCGGAGTTACTTTTTGGTTTAGAGGTTGAATGAGAAATTTCTAAGGAAGGTAATGTGCCACAATTCTATATCAGGCTTAATATTCATGATTTCATTTTACATAATTCCATGTTAGATTCAGGTACTTCACACAACTTAATGCCTAAAGTGGCCATGGAAAGGTTGGGGTTGGATATAACCAGTCCATACAAAGATTTGTTTTCTTTTGACTCCAGTAAAGTGTCATTGTTTGATAAAGGATTTATGTGTCACCCTTACACAATTTCTAGCCAAAATGTTGTTCATGGATGTGGTTATGGATGACATCCCACCAAAGTATGGTATGTTGTTATCTAGGTCTTGGCGTGAAAAATTGAAGGGCTCGCTACAAATAGACATGTCATATGCCACTATCCCAATATTTAGATAGCCAAGGAAGTTGTATAGGGAAATTCTCGTGAAGTATATGGTGAGAAGTCAAGGTAAACCAAATAATTATCCTATTTATTCTATGCATTTGGACATGGATTCATTTACACTGTATATTGATATATGTTTTGAGGATGAGGTTGAAATCATGGATAGTGAATCAGCAAAAAAAAAAAAGAAGGTGTGATGCTAGAGACTAAAACAAAAAATTATGATGATGATCAAGGCTTATGGAATATGGATTTGATGGGGCAATCAGAAAGGAAGGATTTGGGACTGGTGTATGGATCTTAGACTCAAAATCAGGAAGGTCAACAACTTATTCCTACAAATTTGCTTTTTAATTTACCAATAATGTTGCTAGATACGAGGCTTTAATTTTGGGGCTGAAAATTTTAAAAGGATCAGGAGCCAAAAATATTTTAGTACATGGAGATTTAGAATTAATCATTAAGTAGATTAAAGGTGAGTATTCAACCAATCACCCTAGATTCAGGGCATATAGAAATGTTTTCCTAGATTTCCTGCAACATTTTCCAGAATATCATCTATTTATGATTCCTAGAGATCAAAATGTGTTGACTAATGCTTTGGCGACCTCAACTAGTACATGCAAGATGCCTTTCCATATGAATAAGAAATATGAAATGAAGGTTAAGTATAGGCCTGATGTACGAAACAATGTGAGATATTGGCAAGTTTTTGATAGTGACAAATAACTAGTTAATTTTCTGCAATTGAAGGAAGAATTTGTTAATTTGCATATTGATTGGGGTAGTGAGGTTGAATGTGATACATATAAAATTGGCTTCAATCAAATTAGAGAAATAAATAATGAGCATGAATTAGATCTTGAAGTATTGCAGCTGGAAGAATTGTTTGATTTCAATGAAATGGCTAAAAATCCCAAAATGAAACCTACTAGAACTGAAGTGGAGGATTGTAATAGAGGGGCTAATGACAAATCAAAGATTGTGAAGATTTCTAAGTCCTTACCTCCAAAAGAGAAGCATAAATACATTGATTTGTTGAGACAATACTCTGATGTTTTTGCATGGGGATATGAGGATTTGAAGGCCTATGACAAGAGTATCATTCGTCATACTATTCCTATCAAAGAAGATCATAAAAATTTCAATTAGAAACTAAGGAGAGTGAACCCTGTTCTCCTAACCTTAATTGAGAAAGAGGTAAGGAAGATTTTTTATGCCAATATTATTATACCTTTGAGATTTTCTAAATGGTTATCAAATCTAGTAATAGTGAGGAAAAAGATTGGAGAAATAAGGTTATGTGTAGATTTATGGAACCTCAATAAGGTTTCTCATAAAGACAATTACCTATTTCCAAATATGGATCACATTTTGTAGTGGGTAGTTGGTTCTAGAAGAATTTCTTTACTTGATGGTTTCTCTGGTTACAACTAGATTTTAGTTCATCCATATGATCAAGACAAAACAACCTTCACAACACCATGGGGAACATTCATGTATGTGAAGATGCCTTTTGGGCTTATGAATGCAAGGGAAACTTTTAAGAGAGAAATGGATACTACTTTTGCATGAGAAAGACAAATTTATTGTGATATATCTCGATGAAATCATTGTGTTTTCTAAAACTGATGAAGATCATTTGTTTCATTTGAAAATTATTTTCGAGAAATGTAGAAAAAAAGGTATTTCTTTAAATTTGAAATGTCCCTTTTTGGTCTAGAAGAATGTAAACTGCTAGGTCATATCATTTCAAAGGATGGCATAAAAATTGACCCAAATAGAATTGAAAGAATCATGAAAATTGATCCTCCAAGGAACAAAAAGGAAGTGCAGCCTTTCATTGGCAAGATAATTTTCTTAAGGTGGTTTATTTCAAAACTTGCTAAAATTATAAGAGCCATGGAAAACATGTTGAGAAAGGACAATGAAAGTAAGTGGAATGTTGAAGAAAAAAAGTCATTTAGTGAGATAAATTCAACCTTAACCCATGCTCCCGTTTTGGCCAGTACTGATTATACAAAGGATTTTATTGTCTTTTCCTTTGCCTCGGAGCATATGGTTACAACAGTCTTGATGTAGAGAAACAAGGAGGGTCATGAAGAGCCTGTAACTTTTTTGGTAGAGGATTAAGGGATGTTTCTTTGAAGTATAATATAATGAAAAAGTAGGCTTTTGCCTTGTTGAAGGCTTTAAAGGATTTCAAATTGTATATATTACAATCCCACATAACTTCTTTTGTTCCAAATGTTGTAGCAAAGGATATCCTCACTCAAGCTGATCCAGAAGGAAGGAGAGGTAAGTGGGTAGATGTTATTCTAGAATATGATCTTGAAATTAAGCCTATAAAACATATAAAAGGTCAGGGACTAGCTAAGATGGTGGCTTAGTAAAATTTACATGTATTAGGCAGAAAATGTATTGTTGCTCAAGACACAGAAGAGTCTGTCCAACAGGTATCTCAAATGTTTCATTTCTCCCCCCTGGTATACAAATATTATTTATTTTTTCGGCATTTACAAGTTCCACCAAGTTTGACTAAAGTAAAGGTTGTTAAATTCTATATTCTAGATCAGTCTTTGTATTGGAAAGATGCCAGGCAAATATTGTTAAATTGTTTATTAGAGGATGAGGAAAACAGAATAATAGAAGAGCTTCATAAAGGTGACTGTGGAGGCCATATTTTCGGGAAGAATACAACAAATAAAATCTTGAGAGCTGGATTCTACTGGCCTACTCTATTTACTAATGTGCACAAAAGGGTTTCTACTTGTCATTAGTGTGAGGTATTTGAAGGGAAGAAGAAACTCTTACCTTTTCCTTTGAAGCCTATTTCAGTAGAAGTACTTTTTCGACAATGGGGTTTGGATTTTATCGAGGAGTTTCATCCAAGTTATTCAACCCAACACAAGTGGATTTCGACTAACATGAATTACTTCACTTAAGGGATAGAAGAAGTTCCCACTAAACATGCTACTGATTCTATCATTATTTAGTTCTTAAAGGTAATATTTTCTCTAGGTTTGGTTGTCCTCATGAGATCATCACTGGCAATGTTGTTGCTTTTAAATCTAAGAAAATGACTAATTTTTGTAATAAGTATCATATAGTGCTTGGGCATTCTGCTGCCTATCATACACAAGGCAATAACTTAGTAGAATCCTATAACAAGAGTTTATTAAACATCATTAAGAAGTTATTACAGGAGAACAAGATGTCATGGCATAAGAAATTAATCAATGCTTTATGGGAAGATAGGTAAATACTAAAAAATCTATTGGAATGTCATCTTTCCAATTGGTTTATGGAGTGGATGAAGTTTTTCCTACTTCTCTTGGGGTAGCAGCGTTAGAATTATTGTAGGAAACAAAATTAGAACCAAATGATGTACATAGGAGGATCAGTCAAATGATACATTTGCAGCAAATAAAGAATAAGTTTACAACAACACTCAGATAATTTAGGATAATCAAATGGATTCATGATAGGAGGGTGAAAGCTGATGACTTTCAGATTAATGACCTTGTGTTAAAATTGGATGCCATAAATGAGGAGAAGGGAAAACATGGAAAATTTGATATTTGTGGAAGGGGCCTTACAATATTGAATCTTTCCGTGGGACCAATGCATTTTTGTTGAAGGATCTAATAGGGAAATCACTTATTGAAGGTCTTGTCAATGGCAGGTTACTCAAACATTATTTTACCTAAAATTCAACTGGTTTCAAAAGCATCACTGTATATACCATTTTACTTTTTCAAATATTGTTGCTGTGGGTGGCTTCCATAAAAAATTGAAGCCCAAAGTGAAGTCCCTAAGTTTCTAATGAGTTGTTGCCATATGTAATAGATTTTTAGTCAGTCAAGTTAGTTTTAGTTGGTTAAGAGTTAAATAAGTGCCCAATGGATAAGGCTACTAGTCTATGGTGTTCTTGGCACCTCACAGGGAGGATGCCATCCCCATTGGAGCCACTGTTAGGGTCTTATAAATATAGTGATCAAGGTATGATTATCTAGCTATTTATCCTGAGGGATGTTGTAACTTATTTTTTACTTTAGTTGTTTTTATCCTTCTAAAAAAAGAAAAAATAAGAAAAAATAGAAAAAAGAAAGAAAAAAGAAAAATAGAAAAATCATAAAAATAGAAAAAGAAAGAAAAATAGAGAAAAAATGAAAAGGGGATAAAATAAAAATATGTTAAAAAATGAATAAAAATAAAAAATCCCTAAAGGGCACCCTAGATAAATGTCGCCTTAAGTTTTATATTATGATTAATTTTGATTAATTAGGGCAAGATTTTGTTTAAATTTGTAAGTAAAGAAGATGTGACGTTTTATCTATTTTGATAATGCGATTGTATGATTGAATGGACGAGATCGTCCCCACCCATATCAATGGTGGAGGATGATGTTTGAGCCCCTCCCGAGCTTTCAAAACTTAAATGTGGGGGTGGGGTACGAAATATGGTTTTGTGGAAACTGTCAAAACGCACGTGGCGGCTCCACGGTGACTTCACGGTTGTCACTATCATATCTCCACAAATATAGTGAACCAAGATCTTAAATTTGTACACGAAGTTCATCAATATATAGGCTTCACGTGGACACAATTTTAGCTTTAGATGCCTCAAAGAAAACAATTTATAGTGAAAATGCCAAGATGACCTATTTGAGGAAGAAAAACCATAGAATCCAAAGCTCTGATACCAAATGTTGTGCAACTAACTCACAAAATAGGAGAAAATATAGACCAACGACTTCAAAATTATCTTATTTGAGGGGGAAACCTCCTTTACATTACATAAATGAAAAATTCTTGGATGATACAAATGACAAGACCTCCTTGGTATATATAGGAGTGTAGGTGGTCATAATATAATCATAGCCTACATAACGATAATAACAATACTGGGATTCTATGGGGAACAACAATAACAATAGGGGCTATAATAACAATAACAATAAGTGGGCTACACTAGTATTATAGGGACATAACAAGAAATGAATAAGGGACACTTCTAATACCTATGGAAGATTCCTTGGAAACAGAGAGGAATCTAGATCTTTGTGGTGGATTTATTGGCACCACTTATAGCAAAGAAACTGATCTTAATGAAAGGATCTATTTTATGAAGATATTTATCTGTGCCTTAAAAGAGATTAAGGAGCTATGAGAAGCAAATCTCAAGATAAAGGAGCAGTTGTAAATTTCTGAGCTTGAGAATGAAGAATTGAGCAAAACGATAGTACATCTAAATTCTCAACAAGGAGAGGTTAGCATATTAAATGAGATATTGACCAATCAACTTAATGAAAAAAAGGCCTATTGTGAGAGACTAAAAAATGTAGTCTCATTGAGAATTTATCTAGAAAGGGACAATAATGTGTGTCTCAATATCAGAATCTCGAGGAGAGCACAAAGGTCTTGAATGAGATGCTTGTTAAGTCGAGATCCCTTCTCATCAAGTATGGATTTTGTTCTGAAGAATATTCAAGCTCTAAGAAAGAAAAGGTTCAAAGGTCAACTACTCAAGAAAAGGCAGTTGAAGGTACCAATAAATAAAGGAAAAGGAGTTGTTAGACAGTAGTAATGGAAAAGGAAAGAAAATTGGCAACATAATGACAAACAATAGAGAATAGCTCAAGGCGATGATTCAAATTGCCACAAAGAGAAAATAAAGAACTAGCAAAGGTCATTTCCAGTTTGGGGAAAAAGGTCTCAATGAAAAGGTATTTTCAAGTATCTAAAGCTCTTTTATGGCTATTGTTTTTCTTGCAATAATGATTGGAATAAATAAATAGATTGTAGATGGAATGTAAGAAAGAAAAGTGTGATGGGTAGCAGTGACTAAAGAAGGAACTATATGCCTAGGAATAAGCATGTTGGCAGAAGTAGTGTCTTTGACAATAGTGTTGTTAAATATAAAAATCCTTTTTCCTTGCTCTTGTATCATATTGAATGATACAATTGTGGAAATTTTGGGCAAAAGATAGCATAAGAAAAATATTAGAAGACAAGGCAAGTGTCTAGAATATGCATGTAAATGTAGCAACTCGACCTTTCAAGACAAAAACAAATAATAGAGAAGGGGAATATGATTTTTTCTTCAGCGCTTTGTGAAGACAATACATTGAAAAGAGGAGAAAGAAATCAGATGAGGTTTGGTTTTTCAATTAAGAAAAATCAAAATAAAAAAGAAAAAGAAAAAGAAAAGTGGTCATCTAACCCTTGTAGTAGACCCCTCTGTAAGTATTGGTTGCACTAAATGTAAGCATTAGGAAATCAAAGGAAGTAACAACCCTGCTATTTCTCCATTGCAGGTAAAGTAAAAAGGAAACAAGAATATATGAAGAAAGAAAGAATAAGGAAAGTATAAGTCCCCTCTATCCTTGTGCAGCTAAGAGAAAACCCAAAAAAGGGCATGGAAAAAGTTGGAAAGAATTGTCCCTATCAGGACTTATCCTTTGAAGGTTTGGAAGAAAAAGTAGGATAATCTATTGGAGTGTTGGCACTGTTAGGATGGCAGGTGACATCATGTGTGTTGGAATTGATGTATAATAAGATAACTTGATGTTAAATGGGAAGGGATAGTATATAGATGATGTGATCAGATCAGGGGGAGTCCCATGGTGGTTGCAATATTTAGTATAGAATCATCATAGTAGTAGGATATTCAAAGACGCTATAAAATATTATAGCTATGATGAGTAGATGGGTGAGGATTTGAGAGAATTTATCGCTTAGGAGACTAGCTTAGATGCATATAGAAATGACATAATTGGGTAGTGCTCTAAAAGAGATTTCCAATGGTATGCTGAAGTCTAGAAAGGGCCTTCTACATTAGGATTTATGGTTGGTCAATATCTACGGAGTAAAATGTCAGCACACATGGTTTCACAGCTCAAATTTTTCTCGTGCCCTTGTTTTTTGTTCAAAATTATTTGAATCTTGACTTAGTCAGTTTTTGGAGCAATTTCGGGACTTAAGCGGATTGAGACTTGTTAGAGTTCATGCCATGCAAAAAACGTTCAAAATGGAAATCCTCCCTAACTCTTGACCTATGTGGGACCAGATCCTCATTGGGTCCCTGGACTATTGGAAGTTGGCCAAGAAAAGAGGTTTCGGTAAGAGCTAATAGGACTTACTCCAACCCCCCACATATGTAGGACTCGGTGCATGAAAACAACTAGCAAGGGGGGAATTTATAACCATGCAGGAGACACTATGTGGCCCCAGTGATGTCAACATGACATAAGCTCATGATGTGGTAGGGCGTCGAAGTTTGTGCCTGTTGGGTTGTGTTATATTCTTTCCACGACTAGCCCACGTAGTTAACTGGGGGTTAGAAGGGGGGAGGAGCCTCCCCTTCATTGCGCTAATTGCGTAGCGGGGCGAGTCACAGGGGGTTTGAGGGTTGCAGATAACCCCACTCTATGGGATCCGGGGCAGTGCCCTGGAAAATTTTGTTTTTGGACCCTATATTAGGTTGGATGGACCTACCTATGGTTTTGTGCATGATTTTACGCACTTGGTTTTGGACGCGATGGTTTTCGGTCCATGGTATTGGATGCTTCAGCATGTATAAATATGTATTGTAATATTGAAAGGAACATAATGAAAAATCAAGATGGTAGTCTCGGTTTTGGGATCCAAGGGAAAATCTCTGTGTATATGTGTTTTATGTGTTATGCTCTCACATTGTTTATTTTTTGTGTTTTAGAATTTGTATGCAGGTAATTTATGTATGGGGTTAAAACCTACATTTGGTATCAGAGTTGTTTTGGCTTCAAGAGGATGCCTTTGTTTCTGAGGGGTTTTGCTCGGGCCTGTGGTAGACCCTGTTCAGTGGGAGATCCGCGGGATCGATTCTGGTGGTGAAAGAGGATGGCGAGCAGTGGAAAGATAGAGATCGAGAAATTTAATGGTCAGAGTTTTGAGTTATGGAAACTCAAGATGGAGGATCTGTTGGTGGATAAAGATCAGTGGGTCACGGTAGATCCAGGTACTAAACCAACGGGAGTGTCCAATGAAGAATGGAAGAAGTTGGATCAGAAGGCTAAGAGCATAATATGATTGTGTGTCTCAGATTCAGTATTGCTGAATGTATCAGGGGAAGCTACGTCAAAGACTTTGTGGGACAAGTTAGGGACTTTGTACCAATCTAAGTCTCTGGTGAATAAACTGTTCCTACGGAAAAAGTTGTATAACCTGAGGATGAAAGATCGAGACTCGGTGAAAGAACATCTAAACGAATTTAATACTGTGGTAAGTCAGTTATTATTTGTTGATAGTAAAATTTCAGATGAAGATAAGTGCATTACTTTGTTGTGTTCTCCACCAGATTCATGGGATAGTTTGATTATTCCAATAGGTAGCAATGCAACTACCTTGCAGTTTGATGAAATAGTCTCATCCTTGCTGACAGAGGAGATGAGACGGAAAAATATGGAGAGCCAGAATGGTGATGCCTTGTCTATACGAGGATGGTCCCAGAACAGAAACAAAAATAAGTCATCGAGTGGGAGATCTAAATTTAGAGGGAGATCTAAATCTCCAGGAAAACCTATAAAGGTGGCATGCTGGAAATGCAGAAAGGAAGGGTGCTACAAAAGGGATTGTAAATCTAAAGCTCCTGAAAAAGGAAAGGGATTTGATGATTCTCTTTCTACAGAGGCAAAAACCACCTCAGATGAAGGTGGGGATGTGTACTTGGCTTCTTCAAGTACACATGTAGATCATGAGGCATGGTTGATTGACTCAGGTGCATCCTTTCACTTCACTCCCCATAGAGAGTGGTTCTATGAGTATGAGAAATATGATGGTGGTGATGTCATCTTGGGGGATGATAGGAAGTCTAGAATCGTTGGTCACGGAAAAGTAAAGTTGAAGTTTCAAGGTGGAGGGTTAGAACACTTCCGGGTGTTCTCCATATTCCTACATTGGCCAGAAATCTGATTTTCGTAAGCAAGTTGGATGATGTAGGTGTAAAAACAGTGTTCGAGAAGGATACCTGCAAATGGTTCGGGGAGCACTGATATTGATGTGGGGAGTTCGGACTGGAACTCTGTACAAGCTGGAAGGTAGCACTTTTATTGATAGGTGCAACAGTTCTATGGTTCCTGAAAGTGGAGTAGAAAATCTAGTGGCCTCTGGAGAGAAGACCATGCTGTGGCATCAAAGGCTTGGACATATTGGAGAGAAGGGCCTTCGAATACTTCATGGTAAAGGTATGGTAGAAGGTATGAGTAATAGCTCTCTGGATTTTGATTTTTGTGAAAATTGTGTATATGGGAAGCAGAATCAGGTGAGTTTACCCTCTGGTGGTAAGAGGGCGAAACAGATATTAGAGCTTGTGCACGGTGATGTGTTTGGACCTGTGAAGGTTCCATCACTAGGTAAGTCTGTGTACTATGTATCATTTATAGATGACTTCTCAAGGAATACATGGATATATTTCCTTAAGAAGAAATTTGAAGTCTTTGACAGGTTTGAAGAATTTAAGGCTCTGGTGGAAAACTAGACAGAGAAGAAGATAAAGGTGTTGAGGACAGATAACGGTGGAGAGTTTTGCAGTAAGGAATTTGAAGAATTCTGTAAGAAGTGTGGTATAGCATGGCAGAAGACTACTCCATATACACCCTAGAAAAATGGAGTTGCAGAAAGAATGAACAAGATGTTGATGGAAAGGGCAAGAAGCATGCTCAGTGGTGTTGGGTTAGGACAAGAATTCTGGGCAGAGGCGGTGGAGACATCATGTTACCTGGTCAACCGATCACCTTCATGAACGTTGGAGGATAAGACTCCACAAGAGGTATGTACTGGTAAGAAACCTTCTCTTTCACATTTGAGGGTATTTGGATGTGATGCATATGTACATGTTCTACAGGAGAAACGAGGCAAGTTGGATAGTAACTATGAAAAGTGCATCTTTATTGGGTATAAGGATGGTTTAAAGAGTTATAAGCTTTGGAACCCAATAACAAGGAAGGTTGTGTACAACTGAGATGTGGTGTTCAGAGAGGTGAAAGATGTTATTAAACATGAAGTCCAAGAAAAGGAACCTGAGAAGATAGAGTTTGATCTAAAGGAGGAAGAATCAGACTCTACAGCAGAGGAGGAATCAGAAGATGAAGAGCCACAAACTCCGGGCGTGAGAAGATCAGTTCAAGAAAGAAGGCAACTAGAAAGGTATAGTCCATCTGCTTTCTATTCAAATTTTTCTTTATCTATTACTCATGATGATCCCAGAACTATGAAGGAAGTAGTAGATTCAGAGCATGGAAAACTCTCGAAAGAGGCCATGGTTGATGAAATGGAATCCTTGCACAAAAAAGAGGCTTGGGATCTGGTGGAGTTGCCAGCTGGAAGGAAACCCATTGGCAGCAAATGGGTGTTCAAGAAGAAGACAAATGCAGAAGGAAAGGTGGAGAAATACAAAGCTCGGTTGGTAACAAAAGGTTATTCCCAGGTGCCGGGAATTGATTTCGGTGATATTTTTTCTCCTGTTGCAAAGGTAACTTCTATTAGATTACTTTTATTTGTTGTTGCTGCTTTTGATTTTGAGGTAGAACAGATGGATGTGAAGACAACATTTCTTCACGGGGATCTGGAAGAGGAGATCTACATGAAGCAACCTGAAGGTTTTGCGTTGAAGGGTAAGAAAGAACTGGTATGCAAGTTAAAGAAGTCTATGTATGGGTTAAAACAGTCACCAAGGATGTGGTATCAAAAATTTGATACATTTATATGGGGACTTGGCTTCACCAGAGAGAAAAGCAAATCACTGTGTGTATTTTAAATTAATTGGTGACCATGTTATTTATCTGTTCTTATATGTGGATGATATGTTGTTGGTTGGAAATGACAAAGAAATTATATAGGATTTGAAGACCCATTTGTCCTCCAAATTCGACATGAAAGATCTTGGTGCTGCAAACTATATTTTTGGAATGGAAATTAAAAGAGATCAGACAAAGAAGAAGCTCTAGTTAAACGAGAGGAAGTATGTCAAGACAATATTGCAGAGGTTTAATATGTAGGATAGTAAACCGGTGAAGGTTCATATGCCTGTAGGTGTAAAGTTATTTGCTGAAAAGTGTCCCAAGACACAAGAAGAGGAAGAGGACATGTCCCGTGTTCCATATGCTAGTGCAGTCGGTAGCCTAATGTATGCGATGGTCCGTGCTAGACCAGCCATTGCAGATGCAATGGGAGTATTGAGCAGGTTTATGTCAAAACCAGGGAAGGAGCAATAGACAGTAGTGAAGCGGGTTTTCAGGTATTTGCGTGGCACTAGTGATTATGGTTTGTGCTACCAAGGAAGACCATGATTGGATAGAGTGTTGGATATTCATGGCTTTGTTGATGCAGACTAGGCTAGAGATATGGATCAAAGAAGACCTACAAGTGGGTATGTGTTTAACCTATTTGGAGGTGCAGTCAGTTGGATGAGTAAGAAACAATCTGTAGTGGCACTATCAACTATAGAGGCAGAATACAAGGGAGCCACACATGTAAGCAAGGAAGTAGTTTGGTTGTAGAGATTGTGTTCAAGTATGGCGTTAATACATGAATCTATAAGGATAGACTGTGACAGCCAAAGTGCAATTTTCTTGGCAATGGACCTTTCATATCATTCAAAGACAAAGCAAATTGATGTTCAATATCACTTTGTGAGGGATATGATAGAAGACAAAATGGTGTTGTTGGTAAAGGTGGAAACTTTGAAGAATACTGCAGATCGCATTGACAAAATTTGTGAGCTTTGAGAAGTTCTCTTAGTGTAGAGAAACAATGGGCATTGCAGGGGTGGATAAATGACTAAGCTCTCTTGTGGTCCCCTATGGAAAGAAAACAACAAGTGGGAGAATGTTGGGTTGTGTTATATTCTTTCCACAACTAGCCCACGTAGTTAACCGGGGGGTTAGAAGGGGGGCGAAGCCCCCCCTCCATTGCAACGATTACATAGTGGGGGAGTCACAGGGGGTTTGAGGGGTGTAGGTAACCCCACTCTATGGGGTCCGAGGTAGCGCCCTAGAAAATTTTGTTTTTGGACCCTATATTAGGTTGGGCGGACCTACCTATGGTTTTGTGCATGATTTTATGCACATGGTTTTGGACGCGATGGTTTTCGGTCCATGGTATTGGATGCTTTGGCATGTATAAATATGTATTGTAACATTGAAAGGAAAATAACGAAAAATCAAGCTGGTAGTCCCGGTTTTGGGATCCAGGGGAAAATTTTTGTGTATTTGTGTTTTATGTGTTATGCTCTCGCATTGTTTATTTTCTGTGTTTTAGAATTCGTATGAAGGTACATTTTGTACGGTGTTAAAACCTATAGTGCCAAGGGGTTGTTATGTGAAGTTTTTCGTGTATTTGGTTTTTGGTGTGGAATGAATAAAATGGGCCAAAATAGTGGAAATGGAACCAAGTCGGGTCTTTAAGTCTAGTTGGGTAGTTGAAGGTAGAAAGAAGTGGATAGTAGGTGGAGTAGGCATACTCATAACATACTGACTCGAAGGCGTGTCGAGGTCTTGGTTATGTGATGATTCTGCATGTTATATGATCAACGGATTTGGTGCTGGATATGCGATTTTATTTATATTTTGTATAAAAATGTCATGTGAATTCAAAGAGTTGGTAGAACCTTTGATAAAACCTTATGCTTGAATTACTAGTGTCTACAGAGAATTACGATGCAAGGAAACAATGACCATGAAATCTCATAGACTTAATGGTGCAACATCTACATTAAAGTGAGCCATGGTGATTATTAAAGATCTCTAATAACATGCTAACAGACAGAGGGAAGCTTTACAAGGTAGCAATGGAGACCATACCATTGTTACCTAGTCAAGTAAAATGATCCCATACACATGTTCTTAATTATAAATGAGAGAGCCATATTGTTTGTTGACTGTGATAGTTAATGAGTTGACAATCACTGTGTTGCTTGTGAAAAAAGCGCTCAGAATAATAGGGTGTCAAGTGGGGGAAAGCATTATTGTATGTTGTCTAAAGAGTGTGAATGGATATAAGAGACTAAGGGTGTGCATAAGGTATATGGTGGCTAAGATATGAGAATAAATTTGATGATTGAGTGGAGAGGGTATAATTAATTGAGCATTGAACTATGCAGTGTAAAGAACAGATGCAAAGAAAAGAGGAAGGAGTTGTGTGTGACAAAATATTGGGTTTTTTCATATTTTTGTGTAATTATAGTAGGCATTTCTTACTCAGTTTGAAAATTGTATGAAAAGGATAAAAGTTGGTTGAATCAATTTGTGGCCTACATTTATAACATGTTCGTGTCTCTTGGCAAGTTGTAGCTTGCTAAATTCTTTGAAGGGGGTTGGGACATCATATGAGTGGGTGCTCATAAGAACAATAATGCACAACTTGGTGGTTTTTCCCATTTGGGTTTCCATGTTAAGCGTTTTTGTCTATGTGTGTATGTTGTTTATGCTAATGATGTATGTTCATGAGAACAATATACCTGACTACTTATGCATTTTATTATAATTTCTCATATTGGTGATTGATAAGTAAAAAGAGATTATTAAAATTTATATCCATTAATGATTTACTCCCCCGCTCTCAGCAACTCCTTATTCCAACGTAATCTGCTTAAGGGGAGTAGATCCCGAGTTTCTCTTCATTGAAACAAGATAATGAATTTAAAATAAACCAAAGAAGTTAGACACATGATTCAAGAAGGAATAGATAGATAGTTGCATATAAATTATTGTAGGTATGGTTGAGTCCCTTTTGTAAGTGAAAATATTAATTGTTTGTTTCTATATCAACAATACAGGAGAAAGGAAAGTGCAGTTAGCATGGTTCTAGGGGGAGTACAAAACATCATTTTTTGTTTGAGAAAAAGAGGAGCTACAAAAAATATATGTAGTGATAAGAAATCCAATGTTATAAAGCAAGTCCATAGGACTAGTCCCCAAGTAGAAGCAAGAGAAAATATGTAAGAGATCATGGGAAAGAAGAGAGAATTTCTGGAATGGGAGCTGCATTATTAGCAGTAGGATGTAATGATATTTACCCTCAATAATAATGATTTTTTAGGAAATGAAAGGTTTTCATCTTGGGTGAAATACCCTTATTTAATTTAAGTTGTGATTTTGGTGATGCCTAGCAATCTTGCATTCACAAGCATAATTTGTACAAGTGTTTCATGTTCCTTAATTATGAATTATTATCACTATGTAAATTGTTGGCCTTTGGTTCATGTGGAGTAACCCTTTGTGTAAATGGACATTTGTTTTTAAGAAGGATTCATGGAAGTTTGTTTGGTTCATTGTCAATGTGTATCAATCATTGGTACAATTGGTGTTTTATTCTTAGTAGAAGTCTCTAGTTGTGGATGCATGATCTGAGCGAGAGATAAGTTTATGGTCTATTTTCTTAAGGAAAGTGAGCACAGTCACTTGATAGTAGCAGTGAAGAGCAAGCCTAAATTCATCATTAAGTATGGTATTTGCAACAAAATTAATACCATTTGTAGTTTTAATTGGTATCAATTTCTTTTTAATTAGTAAAAAACATGCATTGGTAGAGAGAGTTTTCAGCCATCAGTTGTAATGTGTCCAAAAATCGATGCACATTCAAGGAAGAGGCATTATATGTTCAAGGGGAGCATATCATAAATACCTAGTTCTGTCCAAGTGAAGGAAAAGCTACAAGAAGACTCAAGGACATGATTTGCTAATGCTTACTTTTGCAGGTGTATTTTCCCATGGAGGTGTAGCTAAGTTTGGATGATAGACTTCAAGTGCCTCATCAAAGAGATATCCATCTTTAAGAAGAGAAGTCTATAAGAATTCCAATTAGCAGCTCGAGCCTCATACATTATTTAAAAGTGGGACAAAAACTAGTTTGTGTCCCTTTTCCATGCATCTCAAAGAGGGAGAAAAAAATATTTTTAGCTGAAGTAGGGGAGAGAAAGCTCCATGTAAACCATTCATTGGATGACATTCTATTTTCAATATATATCATGATGAGTGGCCATCAATATGGAGAAGTGGGGTGTTTCCATCAATGCTAAAGGGGGATATTTTTGGACAATTGGCAAGGTTAGGATGACAGGTGGTGTCAACTACATTTGCATTGATGTGCATGGAGTGTTAAGCTCAGGAGGAGTCTTTTGGTTGCTACAGTCTTTAGTAGAGAACCATCATAGTAGCAGGTTAATTGAAGAGCCTATATATATTATAGGTATTGGTATTTAGAAGTCCTTAGATTTGAAGACATTTCTATCTTAGGAGATAAGCTCAAATGGCCTTGTAAATGGCGTAGTTTGACAGTGCTCAGAAGGTGATTTCCAATAGTATGATGAAGTCCAAAAAAGGACTCCTTGATCAAAAGCTATGGCTGGTCAAAGTTATGAAAGTGTTGTGGCCACCCCCCCACATAGTTTTTCAATAAAATCATGGGGACCCTTCATTTCACTTGGTTAATGTCATTTTTAATTTGTTTTCCTTTGCTTTGAGTGCTTTTCACTTGCTTCAATTTAGGTTTCTTATAGATCTAGTTTCTTGTCTTCCTTCTCGCTTCTCAACAAATGAAATTTCATGAAAATTTATTACATGGTTTAAAAGTTTCAATTGGTCAAAGTTGGTCATTTAATTTCCATCATCTAATCCTTAAAGTATGTAAATATATATTTTTTAATGTTTATAAAACTAAATAAATTATATTAATCTTAATATGTAAATAAAATCTAATTATTTTGATAATTTTCTTTCTTTATTTAATTAATTAAAATTGGAGTAACTTGTAAATATGATTTTTTATTATTTAATTCATGCTAAATTGTAAACTTATTAAATACTTATTTTAATTAATTCATATATAAGTTATTTAAAAACCACTTGATCAACCATTATTTATGCCTCATATGTATTCTTATATTTTTTTTTTCTTTCTAAGAAATGCTATTCTATTAATGAAAAAGGTAAAAATACAGCGAGGCTCCGGCCTCAGCGGTGCTGAACAAGGTTATATCAGTATGGAACCAAAAACCAAAAAACATGACTGCCCACCAAGGGGAAACCAGTCCGAATGCATCCATAATCAAAGCCCACACAGGGGTCCCAGATCATAAACAAAAAACAAGTAAAGCCCACACAGGGGTCCTAAGTAAGATCTAGCCAGAATGAAGCATGTGGATTGAATAGACATTAGGAAAATAGAGAGTCAGAACCTGGTTTGCCCAACTGTCAAGATGAGCCCACTAGGCATTTGTTGGGTGCTCCTCGACAATTAGACAGCCATAGTCAACCCCATCCACCAGCTCTTCCTCGATGCGACAGCCGTAGTCATTCCTCTCCACCACCTCTACAGACGTGCCACCCTGATTGCCACCGACTTCTTGTGTGCTTCCCGAGCATTCAACAACTGCATGTTGGCTACCAACCATTTCCTCGCCATGTAAGGTGCTGCCATGGCCATCTTTGTGCCTGAGCGAGGTTGTCTTTCTGTTCGAGTGTTATCTAGCTCCTGTGTCTCATGTCTCCTCATCCTTCTCCTACTTGCTGGTCTTCCCTTTCTTTGGTTGAGGTCCTTGAATCCGTGTAGCTTGCTCCTCTTGCTGACTCAATTCTTTGTTGAATGCCACAGTGATGGTGGCAATAATGGCGGGTCGATGCAGCGTGCTTTGAAAACGGAACTGGGCAGTGTGGTAAGAGGGGTGAGGGGGTTCAGGAGGGCTAGTTGTTTGGATATCAACATTCGCTCTTCTAGCCCCATAATCCAGTTTCCAGCCTCTGACGCTGTGGGTATTTGGGTAATGGCCCATGAGATGACCACTGGACTGCTAAGAAGAAGGGGTGGAGGAAGGGGTCTCTGGTTCAGGGATGGGCGACGAGGCTTGGCGAGTGCAACGTCCTTGACTACTACCGCATCTGTTACACATCCTCTGGCGAGTCCGTGTCATGGCATGGCCAGCAGAGTGGCGGTTAAATTTTTGGGCTGGGATGATAGAGGTATAATCAGAAAGAGTAGCTGGTGAGGTATAGTTCACTCTGGGATGACTGCTACTGTTGAGCCTGGAAGCAGGGGAGTTTTGGGTAGAATTCAGAATACACTGAGTGGTTTGGGTGAAATGGAAGCCATTTCCCAAATCCACGCAGCTTAGAAGCCAACAACGACGCCCTGTAACAATGTGGAAGTTTGGCTCCTCAGCTTGAGGGGGGCAAGAGCATCTAAGCGGGGAGGGGGAGAAAGAATTCTAGCCAGCATTTTCCATGATCTTAAGCATGCTACAGTTCTCTCGACCTGAGCACCTGATTAATGGTGCCTGCATGTTGAAAATTTTGTGCGATAAATTGGCATGGAGGGGGACGCAGGTGGCCATGTGGCTTGGCCACCTGCCGTTCTCCTATCTTATCTTCGTTTAATTCCATTTAGTAACCCGCATCCGGGTGTGCCCCATCACTTTGTGCTAGTTTCTTGTATTCTTGTAAATGGGAAACATTGTTAATAATATTGCATGAACCTGTGTGTAGAGTCTGATCACTATCCACCCCCAAATTTGCTAGGAGATCTGCTACTTTATTGCCATATCTTTTGATGTGTTTGAAAGTAATTGCTCTATTATTGGTGAGCCAATGTTCTATGAGCTCTAACCTTTCTGCCAGTCACTAGCTACTGACCACTTTGTATGCAAGTGTCCCCTGCAAAATCTGTTTTCCCATATTGATTAGAATCTAAGAGTCACCTTTAATAACTAAGGGAAATAATCTTTGTTGTTGGGCTAAAAGAAGTCCTTCCAATAGCCCTTATAGCTCTATTGGATTGTTCGTATCCCATCCAATTGAGCCCAGAAAGATTAAGAGTGGTTTGCCCTTGTGATCCCGAAATATTCCTCCATATCCTACTCTGCCTGGGTTGCCTTTGGATGCTCCATCAAATTTTAATTGGATCATATTGTGTAGCGGAGTAGTCCATTTGCTTGGGAAAATGTGGTGAGAAGAGGATCTAGTAAGTTGAGCTTTTACCTGATTCATCCACAAGTTCCATTTCGTCCATATGTTTTGCTCCTGTGGAATGGATGGAAAGTCCTCTTCATTCCAAGTTTGGAGTGTTAAGGTTTCCTGAAGATTATTGCAAAAGCTGCTCCATAGAACTTCTAATGATGTACACTGATCTTTGAAGATGTGGCGATTCCTTTCTTTCCATATAGACCACATGAGAAGGCTTGGAATGATTTTCCACAAAGAGTTGAGCAATTTTCTTTTATACGGATTGGTTGCCCATCTACGTATGGTGTTGGTAATATCTTCTTTATCTCTTCCTTCTTTTTGGCATCTAAAAATTACTTTTTCCCAGAGTTTGTTTGCCAATTCACAATTGTGCATGAGGTGCTGAATGGTTTCTTCCTGTTGTTTATAGTTGGGACATATGGAGGGTCCAGGGAAACTCCTTTTCCTTAAATTATCCCATGTGAGTATTTTTTTTTGCATATCAGCCATAGAAAAGTGGATACCTTGGGCCAAATATTGGGTGACCAGACTTTATCCCATAGAGGATCCTTGACTGTTTGGTTTCCAATGATGAGTTTGTATGCCTCCTGAGTGGTAAAGGTACCTCTGGCATTATAGCCCTATCGTATTTTATCCTTTTTGTCAGAGAAATGGATTTTCCTAATCCAAATCCTTATGTATAGATTTAGTTTCTTGCCTGAGAATATGTGATGAGCTTTTCCATTGTCTATAGTCCTAAATGAGGGTGGGCTTCGAGTGTTGGCTAATTGTATCCATCTGACGCGCTTCCCAATCCAGTGCCTGATAAGGTCTGATCAAGTCACTTAGTTTTGGTCTTTACTGCCAAGAATCACCTTAGAAGCGTGCATTATTGCCATCCCTTATTTCCCAAAAGATGTGCTATTCGATTATAGCTTTGTGCTGGTTGGCCGCATTCTAGATTAAAGAACCTTTCTCCCCTTCTGTGAGTCTAATTAACTCATATGTTGGGCGGTTGTTTGCATATTTAGCAGTCTAGAGGACTGCCCAAGGTGTGTGTGGTGCAAAAATCCATTTCCACCGCCCATGAATACATTGCTATGTTGAGGGTCTCTGAGGCCAGTGCCCCCTGATAGCTTTGGTAGGCATACATTTGACCATTTGACCAATGCCCATTTTCTATTCTGTCCTGAGGAACCCCATAAAAATTTCCATTCCAAATTTTTGATTTTCTTAATCACCCATTTTGGTGTTGCCAAAACAAAGAAAAGATAAAGAGGCATAGATTGCAGGGCGATTTTGATTAAAACTAGGTGACTAGCCATGTTGAGTGCTTGGAAGGTCTATGAGGAAAGTTGAGTTTCTAATTTTTCTAGGAGCAATTGCCATGAGGAATTCTTTAAGGTGGAGTCAGTCATGAGGGCACCCAAATATTTGGAAGGGAGAGAGGCAACTGTGAATCCAAGAATACGGGCTATAGAAGATTGAGTGATGGTGGGGGTATGAAAGAAAAAGATTTGGGATTTGACATCATTAATGTTGGCTCTAGAGGCTTCAGAGAACTCATTCAAAAGGGATTTGAATCTAAGGGCTTCTTGAACTGAGGGATGTCCAAATAGCATATTATCATCCACAAATTGTTGATAGGTGAAAGCAAGGGTATTGGGGAATGAAATTCCTTTGAGTTGCTATAAATGCTGAGCATTTTTGATACTTCTGCTTAGCCCTTTCGCCATCAAGACAAAAATAAAGGGGGAAAGAGGATCCCCTTGACGTATGCCTCTGGAGGGATGAAAGGGGTTGGTAGGTATGCCATTGACGAGAATGGAGAACATAGTAGAGGTTATCAGACTCATGACCCATCTAATCCAAGGAGGAGAAAAGCCAAAAGCTATCAGCATCTTTTGGATGAAAGTCCAACTTAACTTATCAAAAGCTTTTGAAAGGTCAATTTTTAGGAGCATACCTGCTTTTTTGAGATGTTTCAAGGAGTGTATGATCTCATGGGTGAGAATGATGCCATCTGTGATTTGCCTTCCTTCCACATATCCCGATTGTTCTGGCGAGATTAGCATAGGTAACAATGGCTTTAGGCGAGAAGCTATGACTTTAGATATGATTTTGTAAATTACATTACAAAGAGCGATAGGCCTGAATTTGTCCGGTGTGAGAGATTGCTCTTCTTTAGGTATAAGAGCAATGAAGGTTGCATTCAAAGTGGGAAGCATCCAGCGAAGAGTGCGAGACTCTTCAACTACCTGCCAAACCTCCTCTTTAATGAGATCCCAAAAGTAATGGAAGAAGTTGGAGGTGAATCCATCTAGACCAGGTGCTTTTCCTTCCTTGAGTTGTCGCATTTCCGATTTGAATTCCTGTAGGGAAATCAGACTAAGGAGTAGTTGATTATGTTCTTCTGTTATAATTCTTGGGATGTTCTGAATAATCTTCTCTATAGCTAGCTGTCGGTCGATTTGTGGTTCTTGATGCACTTTTTTGAAATGAGTAAGCAACTCTTGTTCAATATCCTCATGGGTTTCCAATCACTCTCCTTGCTGATTCTGAATGTGAGCAATATTGTTGTGCATCCTTCTCTGTATGGTGGTGCGGTGAAATTTTTTTGTATTCCGCTCGCCCTCCCTGAGCCATCTGACTCTATATTTTTGTCTCCTAAGAATCTCCTCTTGTTTTTCTCTTTCTAATATTTGATTCTGAAGGTGTTTTTCCTGCTCTAAGAGGGCTTCCATTCTTCCTTCTGTAATGATTGTCTACTGGATGCTTTGCATTTCCTGAGCTAAAGCTTTCTGAGCCTGAAAGATATTTCCAAAGGTTAGTTGATTCCATTGCTTGATGTTCTTTTTGAGATGTTTGAGTTTCTGTTGGAATTGAAACATTTTTGATCCTTTTGGAGGACTAAACCTTGTCCATGTTGATTGGACCAGATTGCTAAAGTCCGGATGCGTCAGCCAAAAGGCTTCAAAGCGGAAGGGTCTTCGAGTGATGTTCCCAAGTCTTTGCCATTGAAGCAAAATGGGCCAGTGATCTGATCCACCAAGGGGTAAGATTGAGGCTGATAGATCTCCTCCAAGATGTATGGCATTGTCTGAAAGGATAAATCTGTCAAGTTGGGAGGCGATTTGCTGGGTTTCGGTTCTTCTATTGTTCCAAGTGTGAATGCCATTGTTGAATGGCATGTCAATAAGGCAGTTGCTTTGTATGAAATTCTTTAGATGGGTACTGTCACTGTCCAATTTGTTTCTGCCTCCTCTTTTTCTTCCAATTTGGTAATCATATTGAAGTCACCTCCTGCTATCCATAGCAGATGTGTTCTGGTGGAGTTGAGAAATGTTAGTGTATTTAGTATTGCTAACTTATTTGCTGCATCCTGGGGGAAGTATACATTGGTGAGGTGACCATGTACATTTGTCCCTAGTATATGAAAGGTGGCTTGAATGAAATGATGACTTGCATGGATGTTTGTGAGTGTGATGGCTCGTTCATCCCATGCTATTGCTAATCCTCCTGAGGCTCCTAGAGCGTCCACTGCTATTGTTTGACTGCCTGGCCAGGCTTTAGAAATAGTTTGGCCCAGTGTGATAGTGTTGCATTTTGTTTCTTGCATGAAGAAAATTTGAGGTTTCTCCTGTTGTATCAAATTTTTTATCATTCTGTATTTCCCAGGGCTGTTTAGCCCTCTTATATTCCAAGATGTGAGCTTCATAGTTCATTATTGGGGAGGGGACTGTAGTACTTTGTAAGCTTTGAATATCTTCCTGATTCCACCAGCATTTCCCCAATGTGGATGGTTCTTTGTAGGTCTATCTTTCTCCCTCTTTTTTTAGTGTCTTTGGGAATACTTTTCCCATCCCAGTGACTTCCTGGTTGAATTCCTAGAGATCTTTGCTGATGTGCTCTAGAAAGAATGACTTCCAAGCTTTCCAGCTATCTTTCTGGGATTTTGTCAAATTCCTTTTTCCTGCAAGCTTGCTCTAGGCCAAAAATGTCTAGATCCCCTAGGTCTATACTTTCAGGTTCTTCCTCCATATGATTGGTTTCATCATTTTCAGTTAAGAAGTCTGTTGAAGCGGTGGGGATTTGTTGAAGAGTGTCAATATCCATGCCATGAGGTTTCCAGATTTGAGTCTTGCTGAGAGGGGAATGGTTGGACTCTGTGGTTTGCGGGGGCTTTTGATTATATCCTGAGCCTATGGGAATAACCTTAGAGTTTAACTTGAGAGATTCAACAGAGGGAAAGGGGGATTCAGGGTCAATTGATGCAGGATGGGTTAGAATGTCAAAGCTGTTGCTAGTGGAGGGCATTGATGTATTGATGGGAGGAGTTTTGGGTTGAGATGCAGGTTTTTTTAATTCTTTTTTCGATTGTTTACCCTGGTGAAATCTTCAGAATCAGGTTTCTCTGAGGAGGTAGAGGTTGTGGGCTTCACATTTAGTAGGTAGTCGCGAAAGAGATGGCCATGGGCATGACATTTTCTACATCTGAATGGAACATGTTCATAATCTATTGTTTGTACCCACTCAAAATCATCATGATATAAACTTACCATATCCAGAAGAGCGTTGCTTAGATGCATGTAGACACAAATGCGGGCATAGGATGTGTATCTTCTAAGTTTTGTCTCTTCCGTAGTTTTTATGAACTCCCCCAAACCATTTCCAATGTCTTTCAGGGAGTCTTCATCCCAATATTCCAACAAGAGGGAGTAGAGGCGAATCCATACTGGTGCCTAGTTTAGATCCTATTTGTCCGGGTTGAATCTCTCGATCCATTCTCTCAAGTAAAGACCAGCAGCGTTCAAGAAATAAGGTCGCCCATTTATAACCCTATTCCTGTCTTCGATGCAATTAAAAACCATCGTGAAGAAACCTTTTGGTTCCAGCTGCAGGGTGATATGCCCTTTGGGTTTCCATTTAGCTACAATCCATCCCTGCAAGGCTTTCTCTATGGGCCAGAAGCCAATAAATTTCCCTATTAATGTATGATCCTTCATGTATTGGATTTGGGTGTTGATTCTTTGACTGTGTAGCTCGATCTTTAGTCTTACTGCTGCAACACGTTTGCATGTTGTCGAGGCTGCTTTAGGAACCTCATCAGTTCCTGCGTTAGCTGCCCTGTATGTGCTGGTTCATTTTCACTTCTTCTTGTGTCTTTTCTTATTTGCCTTGATTGTTCTAATTTGCCTACTGTGTCATTCCATCGTTTATCTGCTGAATTGAAGGTTCTCTTGGATCGTTGGGGGGAGGCTCAGGTTCTCCCCGGGAGGTAATCCATCACGAGTACTCTATTCAGTACTTGATGTTGGTGCCAGTGCTTGCAGTTGAGTTGTAGCAGAGGCGCAGTGGTCAGAGCAGGTCTTCCGTTGCAGAGTATGACAAAACCCTAAGTCGTCATTGCTTAGAAAATATGTATTCTTATATTGTTTATATGCTACATATTGAATTCACACCCATATACATATATCTATATTAGTAATTGCATGTTTATGTATATCTATATATATATATAAAACCACAAATAAACAAAATCAAACAAACGTTATTTATATTTTTTTTTACATAATATGGATATTAATTACATAAAATTAAAGGGAAAACGACATAACCAAGACCACATGTGGAGAAACATTTGATCCCTAGAAAGGTTATTTAAGAAAAATGAAAATTTCGGTTTATGTACATTTGTGAGTAATGATTTACGTATTATATTTTTCCAGGGTGTATCGATACCAACGAAGCATATATTTACACTCCTCCGCGCCAAATTTGAACCAAAACCCAGGTTCACCAAGTCAATCAAGCCATTAACAAAGGTTAAGAACTCGAGTTGTCGAGTTTACGTGATTGTCAGGAGATCTTGGAGGAACGTAGCTATCCTGAGATCAATGGGAGATATCGAACATCATGGTGTAGTTCCACAAAATGTTTGAAATGTCAGTAGATCACCTACAAGATTTCAGCACAAGATCATTTTATATCGCACTAGATCATTCACTTACAATTATAGAATAGGGAGGCTCTCAAAGGTGATGCATCATTGGAATCAAAGAAATCAACGAAATGGTGATGGAAATCTACTATACAATCACCCAGCTTAACTATCATTTATTTATAACACTGTGGGTGCTCAATTAAGCCATCTATGGTAAACTTTGATTGGAATATCATGCCACAAAAAAAAATTGGCTGTATAGATCACATTGAAGATAAAAAAAGTTAAACACGTTTCGAACTCAAAATGGGACATGTTATTAGAGTTTGTTAAGGACGTGATGATGAGATCCAGAAGAAAGATTGGAAAGAGTCACAACAATTGACAACCAATGTACCAAACAACATAAGAAATAGCACCAGAAATTGCGTAGAAAGTTTCCAAAAGATTAAAAAAGAAATCGAATGAGCACATAATTCCAAAAAAAAATGGTGAAGAAGGGTGGAATTGAACATTTGAATCCTAAGAGTTAGTGAGTCCCAACAAATTCAAAGTCCTATAAAAGAAGCATGGATACACAAAGAACGGAGGATTTCAATTCGGGAAGAGAGGAGAGAGAGATTTTGAAAGAAAAATATAACAGGAAGAGAGGAGAGAGAGATTTTGAAAGAAAAATATGTTATAGAGTAAATTTTGTTTTCATGTAGTGTAGAGAGGGTGGTCTTATTTTGTAGATAGTTGAGATCTTTAATTTTGTATAGAAGTTTTTAGTACTAATTTCAAAATACTTATGAAGGAGTCCGAGATCTGAACGCTGAATATACATGGAAATTGGATTTTATTACAAGCCTTATATTTCTTGCTCTTTTGTAATAATTTCTGAGTTTGTAACTTTCTAATGCCATAAACTTAGTTAAGTTATGTACCAATCAGTTTGTTAAATAATCAATTGAAGCATTTTTTTTGGTTGATTGTTTTATGATTATTGTTATTCTGCTGAAGCTATATTTTGCAGGGCTAGCAGGGTTTATAGCAAGGCTGAAACTAGTTCATGGAGACTAATTTGTTGTGATAAATAATTATTTATTTGTCGTTTGCAGATTTGTTTTGATAAATTTTATGTTTTGTAGGGAGACCTATTTCCCTTACACCACATAAAACTTTAAAATGAACTCATACTTAATTTGTATCAAAACATATGTGAAAAAAGTTTTAGTAACTAATTATTCAAACTATGTTTCTGCATATTTAATTAAATAACTTATGATGCAGGAGCATCTGGTTAACAGGGCAGTGGTTTCCGAAAAGGACAGAGGACACAGTTCGTTGGATGGACAATAGATCTGTCTTTGTTTTTTATTTTACTTTACTCTTTAAATTTCCAAAAAAATACTGTTATGATTTTTAATTTTAATTAGGAGCAGTAGTGATTAGGTAGAATTCTTTGTTTCCCAAACAACTATATTACGGTTGTGAATGCATGTAAAACAGAATGTACTAACTAGTTATGGAAAAGCCCGTATATGAAATAACTGATATAACCAACAACACAACTAACAGCAGTTACAAAACTGTTTGTATACAGTGTTACAAAATGGGTAAAACAAAGCATCATAGGGGTTCGAATTTGTATGAAAGAACATAGATAATAATAAAAAAACATTATGTGCACATATATATTCCTAACGTGTCCTCAGAAACTGTGTAATTGCGCGAGTAGAGTATTATACAAGACTGCTGAACGTGTTGCTACAGGTTCCGAGCCGAGAGGGGAGAATAACCAGTTGAACGACAAGCAATAGCAAAAGTCCATACAACCAGACCATTAAGAAAGACCTCGAACAGGTATGTGGGAAAACAACACAAGTCTTAACTATTCATCAAAAATTAAATTCATATGAATACATTGCACAGTCGGCCGAAAACATTTCAATATAAGTCTTTTTTTTTACATACTGTCCGAAATAGAGGCCTGAACTAAAACCACAGTCAAGAGACATTAACCTCTACAGTAAACAAGAAACCAACTTTCCGCAAGACTCAGAATCATAACCCACGTCGTGCCCAGCGGCTAAAGAAGAGTCAAGTATAGACAGAGAGCAGTCTAAGACCAGTAATCAGGTTCAGCAAGTAAAGTCGAAAAACCCCTAAAAACAAGCTGCCAAACATCATAGAAACTACCCGTGTTTGCCCGAATCGCCGAAAGCTCAAACACCAAAACCCACGAACAGTCACACCTGCAAGAGAATGCATAGGAGTGGTTAGACCAAGCAACAACGTCAACCAAGTTAAATAAAGTTTGAAAGGGATAAGCAAACAGAAGGTAATGGCACCCTACCTGTTCAGTGAACCATAGCCTTCATCCGACCCCGAGAAGACCCCTGCTCACGAAGGAGCCACTACATCAGATACAGGTAAAGAAGGATACAAAAATTCTGGCATAGAACCCAAAAACTTACCGAATGAGCATGCAGAGATTCCAACTGAGGACGCCACCATCGAATTGCCAAGGACCGTGAAGAGAAGCTGAACCAGTGTTGGAACAAACAGCAAACATTATACAACCACCGTATAGCTTAAACCCTCACTGGAAGCAAACAGCAGCCACAGGGGCGGAAGCTTTCAACAGAGAAAAATTGAAATCACTCACAGGATACAAACAGCATACACAGAGACGGAGACCCTCGAAAGAAAAACGAAACCTCAAATCACAGTAGTATTCGACATGCAAGCTAAGGAATAGTGCCATGCAAACTTACCAAAGTATTTATAAAACGCTGGAGGAACAGAATCATATCAAACCAGATACCAACGACTGAAGCCGAGAGAGTAACCAGGAGCCATAACCAATGAACCGTGTAAACAAGTTGCAGGAATTCGCATCCAGAACAAACAAACCGCCAAGTTACAAAACTTGCAGAGCGAAAGACCAAGCGAAACAACGAGAATGAGATGAGCGCGAAAAGGTAAAAACCCCAAAACCTGAACGGATTCGTGGGATCCAGAGGAGGGACAGGTGTTCAAAGGGCAGAGTGTTAAGGTACAAACCCTCATAAAACAAAATCCATACAACGCCGATTGCAAATCAACCCACATAACTATCCAACAGATCCACAATATTATTATATTCACTACGGTTGTTTACACCTCAGCACATCAACTACGGGACCACGTGGGTTGGCCCCATCAAGTGGTATCAGAGCAGCATTTTAAGGAAACAGGGAAAGATGGAAGTACAAAGATGAGGACGGGGAAGAGATGCACGCAGAGTAGCAGACGAGGGCTTGAGAGAACAACTGAGAATCCTTACTGCTCACTTGGAAGCAGTAGAGGCAGGTAGGTGAAGAGACCCAGAACTAGGAGATGACAGTGAAGACGAGGCAGCAACTGTTACAGATGGCTCAAAGGAAGAAGCCCCGGAGTTAAGACTGTTGAGATCAGTACTGTTAGCCAGCAGCAAACCCAAACCTGAGATCTCTAATTATGATGGCAGTCTGTCCACCGATGTTTTACTGGATTGGGTGAGTGAGTTAGACAAGTATTTTGAAAATGAGGAGATTAGTGAGGACAAAAGAGTTAGATTTGCTGCGACTAAATTAAAAGGACACGCTGCCCTATGGTGGGATAGTGTCCAAGTGGACAGAAGACGGATGAACAAGTTGCCGATAAGAAAGTGGCCAAGGATGGTGGCAAAATTGAAGGGCAGGTTTTTGCCTAAAGACTACCAGGTTGAACTTTATCGACGAGTACAGAATTTAAGGCAGAAAGGTATGACTGTAAAGGAGTATACTGAGGAATTTTATCGAGTAAATTTACGTGTTGGTTATACAGATGATACTCCAGAAAAAACAGCGAGGTACGTGAATGGCTTGAGGTTGGAAATATTGGACGAGATCAGTATTCTCTCTCCCCGAAATATTGAAGAAGCCTTCCAGAGTGCTGTAAAGGCTAAAGAGAAAATTAACCGGAAATAGAATAATAGGAGAGGGAGAGGAAATGGCAGAGAATGAGGACAGTCCTATGGTAGAGGGAGAACTGCCACTAATAGCGAAGAAGGCAGCAGTTCCAGAACTTCAGGGACAACAGAGAAGGGAGAAAGCACTAGAGGAGGTCGACCATATCAGCGGGGAAGAGGAAATGGTCGCGGAAGAGGGACTAATGTCCAGTGCTACAGGTGCCATAAGTGGGGGCACAGATCCTTCGAATGCCCGAAAGCTGAGCACGCTGGCCAGAGGGGAGCATTTGTTGCGCAGCCTGAGGAAGCTGAAGCACAACCCCGGGAGATCGAAAACGTGGCGGAAACGGGGGAAGCTCTAATTTTGAATAAAGTACTGTTGAAACCAGCCAAAGAGATGGCTGAACAGACCCAGCGAAAGGCGCTATTTCGAACAGTTTGAAAATCACAGGGGAAGTGCTGTAAATTGATTATAGACAGCGGGAGTAGAGACAATTTGGTTGCCACCGAAATGGTGGAAAAGCTGGGCTTGAAGCGGCTGAAACACCCCACGCCTTACAAGGTGTCATGGTACTAGTTGATGAACAGTGCGAGGTAGAATTTCACATTGGAAAATATCACGACACGGTGGTCTGCGATATTATGCCAATGGACGTGTGCCATATACTTCTTGGGAGACCATGGCAGTATGATCGGAAGGTGACACACGATGGGAAGACAAATTGTTATAAATTTGTGAAAGATGGGATTAAACATACGCTTGTACCCATCAAAGAGGAGGACGCAGCAGAACCGAGCGGAACAAAAACATTATTAATTGGAGGAAAACAGTTTGTGAAGCAGATTGAGGAAAATGAGGTCAATTATGCAATTGTAAGGAGGACAAGACCGATATTGCTGAATACAGAAAAATCAAAACTGCCCGTAGAAATTCAGGAGTTGTTGAAAGAATTCCAAGACATTGTAGTTGACGATCTACCAGATAAGTTTCCTCCCAAGAGGAGTATTAGCCATAATATTGATTTTATACCTGGAGCAAGCTTACCAAACAAGGCAACATATAGGATGAGTCCGAAAGACAATGAAGAAATTCGTAAACAAGTGCAGGAATTGCTGGATAAGGGACTGATGAGAGAAAGTTTGAGCCCTTGTGCAGTACCAATAGTACTTGCACCTAAGAAGGGTGGAGAATGGCGAATGTGTACAGATTCGCGGGCTATTAATAAAATCACGATTCGATATAGATTTCCCTTACCCAAGATGGATGACATGATGGATTGTCTTAGCGGAGCAGCTTATTTTACAAAAATAGATCTGAAGAGTGGTTATCATCAGATCAGGATTAGGGAAGGAGATGAATTGAAAACAGCCTTCAAGACTAATGAAGGGCTGTATGAATGGCTGGTCATGCCATTTGGATTGAGCAATGCTCCTAGTACTTTCATGAGATTGATGAATGAGATGTTAAAGGAATTTATTGGCAAGTTCGTGATAGTTTATCTTGATGATATCTTAATTTTCAGCAGAACAAAAAGAGAGCATCTTCAACATGTTCGAAGGGTGTTAGAGAAGTTACAGCAGGACAAATTGCTGATAAACTTAAATAAATGCACTTTCCTGTAGAAGGAGCTGGTCTATTTGGGGTTTGTAGTTGCGGAAAATGAATTGAAAATGGACCCCGAGAAGATTGCAGCAATTATAAATTGGCCGTCACCGAAGAGCTTATTTGAGGTACGTAGTTTCCACGGACTGGCAAGTTTTTATCGAAAATTTATTAGAAATTTCAGTGAAATCTGCACACCAATGTTAGAGACCATCAAAAAGGCCAGCCAGCCTTTCTGTTGGACCCAGATGGCAGAAGATAGTTTTCAACTTTTGAAGCGAAAGATCACGGAGAGGCCAATCTTGAGGCTGCCCGATTTCAATAAACTTTTTCAAGTTCGGTGTGACGCAAGTGGAACAGCTATTGGCGTTGTGCTCAGTCAGGAAGACAGACCAGTGGCATTTTTTAGTGAAAAACTAAATGAGAGCCGGCAGAAATATTCCTCGTATGACAAGGAATTTTATGCAGTGGTCCAAGCTTTAAAACATTGGAGGCACTACCTACTGGGCAATGAGTTCGTCTTATTTTCTGATAATTCGGCATTACAATATGTAATGCAGCAGCACAAGTTAAACCATAAGCACGCCAAATGGGTTGAATACTTGCAGAGTTTCACTTTCGTGTTAAAACACATAAGTGGGCAAGCCAACAAAGTGGCAGATGCCTTGAGCAGAAGAGCTTTGCTCTTACAGGAGAGTAGCGTACAGGTATTGGGATTCGAACATTTGAAAGATTTGTACCAAACGGACACAGATTTCAAGGAAGCTTTAAGGAATGCAAGCCCATGGTTGGACTATAATTTACAGGAAGGATTATTGTTCAGAGGTGGGCAGTTATGTATCCTGGACTGTTCAATGAGGGAGAATATTGTACGGGAGAAGCATAGTGGTGGTTTAGCGGGACATTTTGGCATCAACAAAACTTTGGAGCAACTCAGACATTTTTATTATTGGCCTAAAATGAGCAGGGATGTACAGAGATATGTAACCAGGTGTAAAGTCTGCCAACTGTCGAAAGGACACAGTCAGAATACTGGACTTTACACACCACTACCTGTTCCAAGCAGGCCATGGGACTCAGTCAGCATTGACTTTGTCCTAGGACTGCCTAGAACGCAGCGGGGATATGATTCAGTAATGGTGGTGGTAGACAGATTTTCAAAAATGGCTCATTTTATTCCTTGCCGGAAAACTAGTGATGCCACGTATGTGGCACACCTGTTTTTCACGGAGGTTGTTAGATTACATGGCCTACCCAGAACTATCATTTCAGACAGGGATGTAAAATTCACAGGACACTTTTGGCGCACCCTGTGGAAAAAGTTGGGCACGCAACTGAATTTCAGCTCTGTGTATGATTCGCAGACTGATGGACAAATGGAAGTGGTGAACAGGAGCTTGGGAAATTTATTACGGAGTTTGACTGGAGAAAATTCACGATTATGGGATCGAGCTCTCGCCTAGGCAGAATTCGCTTATAACGATTCGCCCAATCGTAGCACTGGACACAGCCCATTTCAGATTTTGTATGGCATGCATCCTCGGGGAATACATGAACTGCGAGATTTGGGAAAGCTGGAACGGAGAAGCGCGGATGGGGAAGACTTTGCTGAAGCAATGAGCGAACTTCATGAAAAAGTTAAAGTAAGGTTGCAGGACAGCGTACAGAAATACAAGCAGCAGGCAGATTCAAAGCGACGAGAGGTGCATTTTAATGTTGGAGATGAGGTCCTTGCGCACCTGCGCCGGGAACGGTTTCCTAAGGGCACATATAATAAGTTAAAATATAAGAAAATTGGTCCATGCAAGATCCTACGAAAATTTTCAGCCAACGCTTACGAGATTCAGCTTCCACCTAACATAGGCATATCACTTAGTTTCAATGTGGTAGACCTATTCCCATATAATGCCCAAGTAGAGGATGATAGTGTGGTACAGCCAGAATGGGACACCCAATTTGGAAACGGTTCTTGGAAGAAACAATTGCCTCTGGCTCAGTCCCATGAGATTGAACGGATACTCAGTACTCAGGTAGCCAAGAAGACACGTAGGAAAGAATATCTACGTTACCTCGTCAAGTGGAGAGACCGTCCAATGGAGGAAAGCTCATGGCTCGACGCAGCGCAGATACAGAAGGCTGGTTATTCGGTAGAGGAACTCATGGAACGGAGCCATGAATTTATTTTAACCCGGGAGCCTGATGCAGGAGCATCTGGTTAACAGGGCAGTGGTTTCCGAAAAGGACAGAGGACACAGTTCGTTGGATGGATAGTAGATCTGTCTTTGGTTTTTATTTTACTTTACTCTTTAAATTGCCAAAAAAATACTGTTATGATTTTTAATTTTAATTAGGAGCAGTAGTGATTAGGTAGAATTCTTTGTTTCCCAAACAACTATATTACGGTTGTGAATGCATGTAAAACAGAATGTACTAACGAGTTATGGAAAAGCCCGTATATGAAATAACTGATATAACCAACAACACAACTAACATCATTTACAAAACTGTTTGTATACAGTGTTATAAAATGGGTGAAACAAACCATCACAGGGGTTCAACTTTGTATGAAAGAATAGGGATAATAATAAAAAAACATTCTGTGCACATATATATTCCTAACGTGTCCTCAGAAACTGTGTAATTGTGCTAGTAGAGTATTATACAAGACTACTGAATGTGTTGCTACAGGTTCCGAGCCCAGAGGGGAGAATAACCAGTTGGACAACAAGCAATAGCAAAAGTCCATACAACCAGACCATTAAAGAAAGACCTCATAACAGGTATGTGGGAAAACAACACAAGTCTTAACTATTCATCACAAAATAAAATTCATATGAATACATTGCACAATCGGCCGAAAACATTTCAATATAAGTGTTTTTTTTTACATACTATCCGAAATAGAGGCCTAAACTAAAACCACAGTCAAGAGACATTAACCTCTACAGTAAACAAGAAACCAACTTTCTGCAAGACTCAGAATCATAACCCACGTCGTGCCCAACGGCTAAAGAAGAGTCAAGTACAGACAGAGAGCAGTCTAAGACCAGTAATCAGGTTCAGCAAGTAAAGTCGAAACACCCCTAAAACAAGCTGCCAAACATCATAGAAACTACCCGTGTTTGCCCGAACCGCCGAAAGCTCAAACACTGGAACCCACGAATAGTCACACCTGCAAGAGCATGCATAGGAGTGGTTAGACCAAGCAACAGCGTCAACTGAGTTAACTAAAGTTTGAAAGGGATAAGCAAACAGAAGGTAATGGCACCCTACCTGTTCGGTGAACCATAGCTTCCAGCCGACCTCGAGAAGACCCCTGCTCACAAAGGAGCCACTACATCAGATACAGGTAAAGAAGGATACAAAAATTCTGGCATAGAACCCAAAAACTTACCACATGAGCATGCAGAGTTTCCAACTGTGGACGCCGCCATCGAATTGCCAAGGACCATGAAGAGAAGCTGAACCAGTGTTGGAACAAACAACAAACATTATACAACCACCGTATAGCTTAAACCCTCTCTGGAAGCAAACAGCAGCCACAGGGGCGGAAGCTTTCAATAGAGAAAAATTGAAATCACTCACAGGATACAAACAACATACACAGAGACGGAGACCCTCGAAAGAAAAACGAAACCTCAAATCACAGTAGTATTCGACATGCAAGCTAAGGAATAGTGCCATGCAAACTTACCAAAGTATTCATAAAACGCCGGAGGAACAGAATCATATCAGACCAGATACCAACGACCGAAGCCGAGAGGGTAACCAGGAGCCATAACCAACGAACCGTGTAAACAAGTTGCAGGAATCTGCATCCAGAACAAACAAACCACCAAGTTACAGAACTTGCAGAGCGAAAGACCAAGCGAAACAACGAGAATGAGATGAGCGCGAAAAGGTAAAAACCCAAAACCTGAACGGATTCGTGGGATCCCGAGGAGGGACAGGTGTTCAAAGGGCAGAGTGGTAAGGTACAAACCCTCATAAAACAAAATCCATACGGCGCCGATTGCAAATCAACCCACATAACTATCCAAAAGATCCACAATATTATTATATTCACTACGGTCGTTTACACCTCAGCACGTCAACGGCGGGACCACGTGGGCTGGCCCCATCAACTTATGTGTCATTGAACTATTTTAATGAGATATAGGTTCATCATGGTTTTATCTCCAATTTCAATTCCTCCTCTTCTCTTTTAGACATTTCGCTCTTGGGTAGGAGTAAAGCTACTTCTTTTATTCAAGATAGATTTTGTTTTCTTTCTTGCATCTTAGAATAGTTTTGCATCTTCATTTTAGTTTTGCATCAAGTCCTCTCTTAAAGAGGAAAATTCATTAAAGTGTGGTTTGATCAAACCCTCAAATTGATCAAAACTTTATATTGATCCAATTATTTAATTTTTATCATTAATAGATCAATAAGAGGGAATTGTAATTTTTGTATATAAATTTATTCCTTTTCATTTTTGTTTAACCTAGATTCTTTATAAAGTTCTACAATTCTTTTTCTTTGTAATGTTTAACTAAAAATAATTTCTTTTACTTTGATTAATAATGTTATAAAGCTAATTTTAGAATTAGAAATAAATTAACATACAATATTATTAGATAGTTTATAAATTTATTAGAATACTAATGTTGCCCTAGAATTATAACTTTCACATTATAACAATAACATTATTTGATTTATTTAACAATTAGTCTATATATTATCATAGGTGTATTATAATATTACAATAAATTGGATTAAATATTAATATATAGTTTTATATAGTAGAGTTGTTTAGTGTAGTTAGTGCTACATTAATAAAATTTAGAAATATATTATATGTAGAAGATTATACATATTAGATTTAATATAGGTAGCTAGTATTTTAACATAGGATTCTATAGTTAAGTGTTAACTCATAAGTTACATATATATTAATACTAACATATGATTGCATATGATTGATAACTAATGTTGCATAGGTTAGGATAAGTAAAATTAGATTAGAATAACACTTATATTAGACTAAACTAACACTTAAATTGTCATACGTTAACCTTAGGTGTAGGTTAGCTAAGCCATTAATTCAACTTAAGGATTTACTTCTTTGCAAGAAGGTATATCTGATATTTCTCGTCTTCTTGGTAACAAACAAAAACATGACAAGTTAGAAGGAAGGAAAAGAGGGTAAGTGGACCCAATTGAACTAGTTAGAACCACCATTCCAAATGGAAAAGGATTTTATTTAAGTTCCCAAACAAGTGGTATCCCTTACATGGATGAGGACATTTTGGACCATCAACATTTTTTGCACTAGAAGGAGGGCATCCGTAAAGTGTATTTGTTGAGTCTTGAATCATAAAGTCGAGATTTTCTAGATGGCTCATGCTAAACATTTTGTTTTGAGTTGTATCCCTCAACCCTTGAATTGTAACACTTCGATCGAAATCACAAAATGCTTGACAAAGGTAAAATTCGATTGTGAAGGTAATACCTTTTCATTTGAACATATTCTTCAATTTTCATTAAATTTTGCTTAGTCTAGCATTGATCTTGACGAGCTTGTCCTATGCAGGACTTTTACCGTGACTCTCACAGGTGTTGCCAAACATTGGTTTAAATCTCTTCTAGTTACCTTGATCCATAGTTGAGATGAGTGCGCATTGATATTCCTTCATACATTTGCGAATTGTAATGATCATAAGGTATGTGAAGAAATTGAAAATTTGAGAAAGTTAGAAAATGAATAATTAGTTGATTTCATTCTCAGATTCAAAATTGGTATGTTTTTCTAAAGAGAAACTTACAAATGAGGAATTGATGGAATGGTTACAAGAAACACTTTCTCTTCCTTCTCCTTGTGAGGAAAATGTATTGGTTGTTGAAGATCCATCCATTTTAAATAACACGTCTCAATCAAATCAAATTAACAATGCACAATCTATGAATGATAAATCTCAACAATGCATATACCTACATCATCATCTTACTGCTGATATTAATCTTTCTCTTGATAATATTGCTGACAATTCAAATGAATCCACTATTACTACTAATCGAGCAAATCAACAAGTGGAAATTATTAATGCAAATGATGTGCATTGTACAAATGATACTTTTCATTTATGTCATGCTATTGACCAAATTCAATTAGAAACTCATTCTTAGGAAAATGAAAACATTTCACAAGATGTTGAATATGGAAGATATTTAAATGAAATTGAAACATGTTTAGATAAAGAACCTTTCATGTTCATCTATATAAATAGTTAGTACTCCCTTTACCCAAATTTGTTCAACAAAGACATTTATTTTACTAAATCTTTACTGATTCCCTTTGACACATATGATTTTAAAGAAGACAAAGGAATTACTTTATACCTTATTAGTAATGATATGTCATGAAAATTCAATCAGGGTAATGAATTATCAATAGATCATAATTTCATGATTCCGAGAATTCTCTTAAATTTGAATTTGATCATTTTGATGGATCTAACCTTTTTGTAAAGGAGTATAATTTTAGTCAAATTATTTACGATAGTTACGAAGAACATAATATAACTAAATCTCATATTTCTCATAACTCATGTGTATTTCAAGATGAATATTTTCCTTTTACTAATGTTACCAATGATGAACTTCATTTTGAAACTGCATCAAATTGTAATGAACTTTCCTTTTCCATTTTCAATACTCAACTTCCTATCTTTGATCTTGATCTTGAATCTTTATCATTTCCACAAGTAGAAGCATACACAAATAGTGATTATATTATTCAAATAAAGAGTTGTAGGAAGTAAGTTTTTGTAAATCGGTCTCAATTTTCCCCTAATGGTTGGAATTTCGAAGAAATTAACATTAAATACTTATCAAGTGTATGATTAAAAGTACATAGAGTTCAAAATATAATTCGTCAACACTTGATTTTTCAAACACTTGATAGCATAAATCCGTCTTTCTACCAATAACCTAACTCATCCAATGATCCCCCTAAGTATCCATTTGAATTTCATTTGGATGACTCCGTTTATAAGCTAATTGTTAACAATGTTGCTTATGTACATAACATTGACGATTTTTCTTCCATTCTTCGATTTCATCTCCTCCAGTCTCCAGATAATGTTCATGCATACTTTTATGATACATTAGCAATTTGGTTGGAGGAAATCTTTGAATAAACGGTGATTGCAAATATAATTCTTTTTGTAACTACATTAGCAATAGGTGCACATAAATTTTCTTTTATTATGATATTTGTTCAATTTCCGTTACTAATATTTGTTGTACATATTTGTCTAGGAAAAAAAGTGATTTCTTGATTGCATTGGAAACATGACAATACCTAGTCATTTTCCTTCAAAAGAGTTAGAGTAGGAATACATTTAGCTTTGTTTAGTTTGTTTTTATTTTCTTCTAAAATAAAGCAATTATGGTATTTTAATGAATAGGAATGAGTTTTTACCATTCACTAAATTATCATCTTACTAATAATGGGTTATCATTAGTCAAGTTTTCATTTGATCATTATCATTAATTTACAATGGTAAACCTCATATTATAGGATGATAACTCAATTATAACACTTATTTCTAACTTTTGTATACAAAATTGCATTATGATTAGAATTATAATTTACATTATTACAAAAATTATAGTTCCTTCTTATTGATATCTTAATGATAAAAGTTAAAGAATTAGATCAATATAAAGGTTTGATCAATTTGAGGGTTTGATCAAACCACACTTTAATTATTTTTCCTCTTTAGGAGAGTACTTGATGCAAAACTAAAATGCAGACGCAAAACTACTCTAAGATGCAAGAAAGAAAACAAAACCTATCTAGAATAGAAGAAAAATAGATTTAATCCAAACCAAAAGTGAAATGTCTAAAAGAGAAGAGGAGGAACTAAAATTGGATCTAAAACCAAGATAAACCTGTATGTCATTAAAATAATTCGATGATGCATAAGTTATTTAATCAAATATGGAGAAACAAAGTTTGAATAATTACTTACTAAAACTTTTTTCACATATGTTTTAATCCAAATTAAGTATGAGTTCATTTTAAAGTCTTATGTGGTGTAAGGGAAATATTTTTCCCTACAAAACATAAGATTTATCAAAACAAATATGCAAGAAACAAATAAATAATTATTTATCGCCACAAATTAGTCTCCATGAACTAGTTTCAACATTAGTATAAACCCCGCTAGCCCTGCAAAAGATAGCTTCAACAGAAAAACAATAAGCATAAAATAATCAACCAAAAAATAGTGCTTCGATTGATTATTTAACAAACTAATTGGTACATAATTTAACCAAAAATTGGTTTATGGCATTAAAAATGTACAAACATCACAAGTTAGAAGGAAGGGAAAGAGGGTAACTCGATGTAATTTAACCAGTTGGAAGCACCATTCCAAATAGAAAAGGATCTTATTTAAGTTGCCGACTGGGTGGTATCCCTTACATGTTGATGAGGATGTTTTGGACCATCAACAGAAGGCCAGAAATCAAAATCAGTGACTTGGCCATGGACCCCAAAATCCAGTCATCTTACAGGTGGCACTTAAGTATACATGGCAGCATAGGGTTAGTCACTTATACATGGAAGCCCGATAGACAAACCCATGTAGTTACAAAGGCAAGCACATATATTAAATCCTAGGATGACGATGCTCTAGGAGGATATGGCCAAATAGGTGAACTAGAAGAATAGACAAATAGACAAATAAGGATGATAGTCCCACATGACATGCAATTTAGGAGGTTTTTCCTCGAGAGTTTCAGTCACAACCTATGTGAAGATTCCCAAGTTGATGTAGCTCTGGAACATGGTGGCGTAGATAGCGCAGAGCCCACTAGTTTTGAAGTGGCAAGGCCACATATTCCTAGAAGGTTCCAAATTGGCGTGATCCTAAAAAGGGGACCCAACACAACACGTAGACCTAGAAGGATCATCCCAAAGGAAATTAAGTGTAGAAATTTTGAATAATAGACACTTATTCAACAGAGATTATCCCGATTATACACTATTGTAGAATACATGCACAATACATAACCTCCTCTACATTGATTATCAATTTAGTAGCATCAAAAACAATGAAACATCAATCGCATGCACATATTAACAGAGTATGTAACCCGGGGAAAGCTTACAGCTGAAAACTCCACACTATCTGCATATTAATGATTGAGAACATGTAACAATACATAGTACAATACTCCTCACAAGTATCTAGCACTATCTCCACCTGTTACACACAAAACTAGCTCAGATCTGAACAAGTCGCAGGTTCAAATCTCCTTCGCTGCTTTGCCTGCCTCCACTACACAATGCTTGGTGAAATCATCCACACTGAAAATCACATGAGCACAAGCTATAATTCCTTGGTATTGGCCCACACTTCATAGTTCTCATTGGCATTACTCAATCCCACTGATTGTGTAAGATCCCATGCACAACTATAGTCACAACTGATAGTAATCTCAACCTCTAACACCTGTCTCCACTGAACTGTACATGCACTGAGTTAACTGATGTATTCTTCAGTTGCTTTATGAGTTAATAAATAGTGAATTAATTTAATCAATTAATTAACATCACTCATCACTAGTCTATTTGCAGTTAGACTAATTACAGCTAGTTTAACCAAGTCAAACTGAACACAACTCCATCAACTCCACATCCAACTCCACCAAACTCAACCACATGAGTTCTAACTGAAGTCCTACATGCAATAGCTCAACTGACCCACAAAGAAAGTGTATTTCCTTTTGACAGCTGCATGTGCCACATCTATAGCTCAAACTGAAGTGCTCCAAGAGGATAAGATAATGTCTATAGTCTAAATATTATTATGAGATAATAATATTTGACTTTTCTATTTTTAGCTTGGCAGTCTAAAAATAGACTCTGATCACTTCGTTGTGAACCAGAAATAGAAGTCCATCTATTTTTTCCAACATGACCAATCATCCATAAACAACATCCTGCAACTCGTAGACCATGATCCATATGTCTAAAAATAGACATAGTCTAAAAATAGACTTTCCGCCAAAAATGCCCTGCGGGCCCACTTAGTGAAGGCGACTTCTTCCCACTAAGCTCCATCATCTTGTTGCATTCTCAACGCTCCCTCTCAACAAGATATGGATTATCAGCAACCCCTATCCTGCCTCGGTGGTATTTGAATTTGCTCTTGGTGAGCGCCTTCGTCAAGATATCAGCATCTTGATCCTTCGTTGGAATGTATGAAAGTAACATGATTCTCTGCTGCACACAATCTCTGATATGATGGTACCTGATGTCAATGTGCTTAGATCTATCATGAAATAAAGGATTAGCCAAGAGCTTAATGCAACTCTGGTTATCACAGTAAATCACAGTAGGCTCCAAGTAAGAACCGAACAAATCGACCATGATCTTCCTCATCCATATAGCCTCGCATGCAGTCAAACTTGTTGCCATATACTCGGCCTCTACTAAACTAAGTGCCAGAGATATCTGCTTCCTGCTGTACCAAGAAACTGTTGTCGACCCGATACTGAAGACCCCTCCTGATGTGCTCTTTCTGTCCGTTGGGCTCCCTGCCCAACCTGCATCTGTGAAGCCACATATCTTCACCTCATCCTCCTGTCTGTACCACAATCCATATCCCGATGTGCCTCTCAAATAATGCAATACATACTTGCCTGCCTTCCAGAAGAGCTTGGTTGGCTTAACCATAGCTTGTGAAAGCTGGTTAATAGCATAGCATATATCGGGTCGTGTATTGACCAGATACATAAGTGACCCCACCAACTCTCGATAAACAATGGCATCCACTTCTTCTGCCGAAGTGGCATCCTCCTTCCTCCAACCTCCAGGAAGAGGAGTATCAACAAGCTTGTAGCTCATAAGAGCCATGTGTCCAGTGTACCGATCAGGTGACTGTCTCTGCCTGCGTTGGGCTGTAGGTGGTCCTACAACTTTCTCTGCATCTTGACCCAGTCACTCAGTTTCTGTCAAGTGCTTTGGCCCTCTGATGGTCGGCGCTGAATGAGTGGTTTCTTCCACTCCATGAACTTCGTCCTGAGGGTCATCTTTAGGAACTAATAGCTCCTCATCTGCATGCAATTGTAGTTCCCTCTCAAGCGAACACTTCATGGCTTTCTCCTCCTGAAATTTTATATCCCGTCGTACAACAGTCTTACCACTGTTTGGCAAATACACACGATATTTGTGGGGCATATCAGTGTACCCCACAAGTATCCCAACCTCTGCGGTCAGCTCCAACTTCTTCCTGGCATCCTTCGTCACATGCATGTAAATGATAGCACCAAATCCTCAAATGAGAAAGATAAGGCTTCTTACCAGAATAAGCCTCCTCGGGTGTACTCATGCCAAGTATCCTGTGAGGACAACGGTTCTGCACATAAACTATTGTATTGCATGCTTCCGCCCACAAGTGAAGGGGTAGGCCCTGATCATGCAACATTGCTCCTGCAACACCCACGATCGTTTTGTTCTTCTGCTTAGCAACCCCATTCTGCTATGGGTTATGGGGAGATATGAGCTCTCTTCGAATCCCTTCTGCACTGCAGAAATCCTTGAGCTCGCCAGAAATGTATTCACCACCATTATCGCTCCTAAGAGCCTTCACCTTCTTCCCCAACTCCTTCTCGACCAATGCTTTGAACTCAGAAAACTTTGAGTATGTCTCGCTCTTCTTCTGCATGAAGAAGATCCAACACTTATGAGAGAAATCATCAGCAAAGATCACATAATACCTGTGTTTTGTTGTCGAAGCTACTAAGAAAGGTCCACACACGTCTCTGTGAATTCTCTCAAGGATCATCATGGCGCGACTATCCTTCTCTTGAAAGGTGGCTTTCACAAACTTTCCCAAAGTACACCCCTTGCACTGATCTGACTGCGCAAGAGTACCTTTAGGAAGCCCTGTAGTGATCTGTTGCAGTATCTTCAAGGCTCCATGGTGAAGGTGACCCAATCTCTTGTGCCACAGCTCGCCATCATCCCAGCTCACCAATCCTTCTGCCTCGCATGCCATTGCTTCGCATCCATCTACATGCAACTGATAAAGGTTCCTCACTCAAACCCCTATCTTCCGGGTTTCTCCAATTGTCTTGCTACGCAGGAAAGCCTTTCCCTCACTGAAAGCAACATCATATCCCTTGTCTTCTAACATCACCATAGAGATAAGATTCTTCTTCAATCCTAGAACATGCATCACTTCCTTCAATACGATGGTTTTACCAGACTCCCTCTCAAAGGAAATGGTACCGATACTGGTCGCACTGTATCTACCATCATCACCCATCTCGATGTGCACTCCAAGATATTTCTCCTCCAGATCAGAAAATAAATCTCGATCTCCTGTCATGTGAAAAGACACACCACTGTCCAAGAACCACACTGATCCCATCACACTTGAAATCAAGCTCAAACTGCGAGGCTAGAGCCTCTCCTACTGCAAATCCAACAGCTTGCTTGTTCTTCTTCTTCTGCGGACAATTAGAGGCATAATGTCCGTGCAGGTGACAGTGAAATCACTTCACCTTGGACATGTCCTGCTTCTTGCCTTTCGCACCGAAATGAGAAGCTTTCTTGTTCTTCCCCTTCTTTGCTTTGGCAGCCAAAGCGCAATTTTCTTCATCAGTTCCCTTTGATGAAGATCCGTCCCTGGTATTGTCCCTGATCTCCTCCTGCACAAGATCTGACCAAAGTCTCTCCCATCCTGGCAATTTCTCCCAACCATTGACAGAGTCTTGATAGGAATGCCAACTCTTCAGAAGACCAAGGAGAGCCAAGCTCACCAATTCCTCATCATCAACAGTCACCCCCACACTTCCCAGCTCATCCATGCACTGAGTGAACTTTGTGAGATACTTGGGCATACTGTCTCCCTTCTCACATTTGATGTTTTTGAGTTTATCCTTGAGCTCCGGCTTCCTCTGATCGCTCCTTCTTTGGAATAGATCTGTCAATGCTTTCCACATCAAGTATGGAGAAGCCTTACCATGCAGGTTGGACACAATGAGATCCTTCACGCCCTCCAACAGAATCCTTCGACACTTTGCTGTCTTCTTTTGCCAAGCATCAACCTGCGCAGTATCAGTAGGCTTTGGGAAATCAGCCTCTATGAACTCCTTCAGCCCGTTATCATCCAACATTGCCTCCATCCTATCCTTCCATGTAATATAGTTCGATCTGCCCTTAAGAGCATACTCCAATCACAATCCGTTGAAAGACATTGCCACCTTGATACCAAGAAAACATTGCTGCAAATTCGAATTCCACCAGCTCCAAACTCAACTGCCTCGGATCTAAAATTCGTGAGAACAAATTATTTCTCGTATAGAGATTGACTGTATAGGATTTTACTGGATATCTCACCTTCCAAAGGAAGGATGAATCCAGAGGCTACCTGGCTCGATTACAGACTCTGCCTGAAGAAATAGAATGTAAACACTTTCTGAATAGTAGATCTGATGATCAACAGCTCTAATACCATGTAGAAATTTTCAATAATAAACACTTATTGAACAGAGATTATCCCGATTATACACTATTGCGGAATACATGCACAATACATAACCTCCTCTATGTTGATCATCAATTTAGCAGCATCAAAAACAATGAAACATCAATCGCATGCACACATTAACAGAGTATGTAACCCGGGGAAAGCTTACAGTTGAAAACCCCACACTATTTGTATATTAATGATTGAGAACATGTAACAATACATAGTACAATACTCCTCACAAGTATCTAGCACTATCTCCACCTGTTACACACAAAACTAGCTCAGATCCGAACAAGTCACAGGTTCAAATCTCCTCCGCTGCTTTGCCTACCTCCACTACACAATGCTTGGTGAAAATCATCCACCCTAAAAATCACGTGAGCATAGACTATAATTCCTTGGTATTGGCCCACACTGCGCAGTTCTCATTGGCATTACTCAATCCCACTGATTGTGCAAGATCTCATGCACAACTATAGTCACAACTGATAGCAATCTCAACCTCTAACACCTGTCTCCACTAAACTGTACATGCACTGAGTTAACTGATGTATTCTTCAGTTGCTTTATGAGTTAGTAAATAGTGAATTAATTTAATCAATTAATTCACATCACTCATCACTAGTCTATTTGCAGTTGGACTAATTACAACTAGTTTAACCAAGTCAAACTGAACACAACTCCATCAACTCCACATCCAACTCCAACAAACTCAACCACATGAGTTCTAACTGAAGTCCTGCATGCAATAGCTCAACTGACCCACAAAGAAAGTGTATTTCCTTCTGACAGCTGCATGTGCCACAGCTGTAGCTCAAACTGAAGTGCTCCAAGAGGATAAGATAATGTTTATAGTCTAAATATTATTATGAGACAATAATATTTGACTTTTCTATTTTTAGCCTGACAGTCTAAAACTAGACTCTGATCACTCCGCTGTGAACCAGAAATAGAAGTCCATCGATTTTTTCCAACATGACCAATCATCCATAAACAACATCCTGCAACTCATAGACCATGATCCATATGTCTAATAATAGACTTTGTGCCAAAAATACCTTGCGGGCCCACTTAGTGAAGATGACTTCTTTCCACTAAGCTCCATCATCTTGTTGCATTCTCAACATTAAGTACGCTACAGGTAGGTTCTCTAGGATGAATAGGGATCAAGACACTATGGTAGATGAGGGGCACACAATTGGAGCCATGGACCAATTGAAAGGATGTAAGCATCATAAAGGAGTGGTACCATTAGAACACGTAAGCATGGAGGTTTTCCCATAGCATTTAAGAGGATAGAAAATCCATAAATGCTTGAGGTTTCTTAGCACCGGGACATTGTGGCATACATGTATTCTCAGTTGTCTTCATATTGGTAAAACTTGACCCTATAATACATGTCACCCTAGAGGGTTGTTTCCAATGAATCTCAAGGAGGCATCTTATGAAGAGGTTGGGATAACAAATCTAGGGGATGAAGACTCTTTTGACTTTCGACTATTCCATCAATGAACTAAAGGAACACCTAGATTTCAGTCACACAATGTTTTCATGTTATTTTATGACTGAGTGCCTTCAGGCTTACGGACTATGAATAAGCGCTACAAACTTAGTTCTTGTGAACATAAACATATCAATGCATAGATTTGGAAATTGACATGAATGGAAAATTGGGGTCAATAGAAACTGTAGAAGTACATTGTGTAGAAATTTCTCTATAGATCAGCTAGGTCTAATACCATGTAGAAATTTTGACTATAGATCAACCTGATAATGCAATATAACTAAAGCAATATACTTTAATCTACTGCTACAATCAAACTTGTGGAAGCTTAATAGATTCGAGGAAGATCAAGCGGAACACATATAACCAGAAGAGGAATCAATACACATGAAACATAGAAGAATACTCTAGGGAAAGCCCCATCTAAAAACCCCACTATCTGTATTATCATACAAGGTGGAAATATCACAGAATTACACAAATCTTTAGCTCTCACAGCTATCCAGCCCTCAGTACAATCCTCCTAGATTCTCACAGGCAAACAAGGCTTCTCACAAACCTTCTCCTCTACTCTCTAAGCCTCCTATTTCCTTGCGCAGTTTCTCCTAGGTGATCCTCCTGTTACCAAGTCTAACACTGATCACTCACACTGAACTCACACCCTATAAAACTGGGCAATCCTCAAGGAACCTTATTCCTTATGCATGGATGAGTTCCTTTATAGGAAAACTCATGCAACTGATAGTACATTGTCCTTGTCTTTAATCTCAACTGGGTCTTTCTTAGAATAGACATGCATGAGTTATCAACGAGAGAATCTTCAGTTATTTGGAGTACACTAGTTGGATGCATGCATGCATTAACTAACTGAACTCACAATTAGTTTCTCAAATAGTTTGGAACTAATTTAATTGGACTGAACTCAGTAAACTGAGCTAACTAATTACAACTCAAATATAACTCATCCTTATCTCCTTAATTAAGGGATAATCTCCTTAATATAAGGGATAACTATTGCATGACTTCCGAAATACTTCTAGCTTGAATTTCTCCAACTAATTAATTCAAGATGAATTAATTAATTATTTTCCAAGCAGTTCGTGATACTAAATTCGAATTTTAATTCTCAATTTTAATTCAAGGACAAATTAAAATTGGAATATTCTAGATTCTATTTTTAACATTTCTTGTTGCTATTTTCAACGCTCCCTCTCAACAAGAAAGGAATTCAACTCGATCTCGATCCCGAACCTTTGGAATGTTCCGCATGCAACACTTCTCTCAAGTGTTGTTGCTCCAACAACTTCAGAAACAAAAAAAAACATCCAACCTGAATCAGTATGATGCATCTATCATCAAAGTCTCTAATTGCTATTGCCTCTGTTGACTGAAAACTCTACGCTTCTGCTGACTCAACCTTTCTACACTGTTGTCAATCCTTCTCTGTGCTCTTTAGTATTTGACTGCTCTGGCATCTGTAGCTTTAATCTTTGACTGCATCAATCGCATTGATTCCTCCCACTACTATGTACTTTGGGCTCCTGTAGCAAGGTACGATCCATTAGGTAAAACCTCTCAAAGGACCCTTCCCAATTTCAGCGTTCTTAGGACTAGCGCTTCACATTTCCCCACCTCACACCTGCAGGTATGGCTGCATGTGATCCTTCTGCCCACTTGGCTCGAAATTTCCTCCTATTGGTAGTCTCTGCATGAGTGGATGCCTCCACTCTGTCTCCTCTCATCATCTTCAAATGTGGCTCCTCCACAATCATCTGAGACTTCTTCTGTGGCTGCATGTTGAGAGGTAATTTATTCTCCTTCTCAACCACCAACTCTCCAACATTTTCCTTGCTCCTTAAGGATTTTCATGCATCTTGAACCTCAAGTGCATATAGGTTCTTGACTCGTGAATCGATCTGCTTCACCTGTCTCATGGTGATGTGTCTAAGGAAAACCTTTCCCTTACTGAAGACAACATAGTAGCCTTTGTCCTCCAACATCGCGATTGATATCAAATTCTTCTTTAGTCCAGGCACATACTTCACATCTATCAAGGTGATAAGAGCTCCATGCTCCCTCTGAAAAGCAATCATGCCTACTCCTAAAACACTATACCTTTCATCGTCACCCATCTCTATGTGAATCTTGAGGTCTTTCTCCTCCAAGGTACTGAATAAACTTTTATCACCTGTCATGTGGAATGAGGCTCCACTGTCAAGAAACCAACCACAACCAATCATGGATGAAACCATGCATGTGATGAGAGTAAAGTCCATCTCCAATTGAGAGGCTAATGTCTCACCTTTCGATCCTACCGAGGATCCCTTCTTGGACTTCTTAAATGGGCAATTAGTCGCATAATGACCCATCTCATGACAATTAAAGTATCTCACTTTAGACTTGTCAAAATTCTTCCCTACACGAGAAGAATTCGATTTGGAATGAGAATCCTTCTCCTTCCCTTTCCTTGCCTTACTTGCTAAGGCTAGATTTTATTCTTCATCATTCTTTGATGAAGAACCATCTCGAGTGCTCTTATTGATCTCCTCCTGCATGAGATCCGACCACAGTCGTTCCCAATCCGATAGATTCTCCCTTCCATTCACATAGTCTTGGTAGTTATTCCAGCTCTTTGGAAGGCCTAGGAGAGCGAGGTGTAGAAATTTTGAATAATTTAACACATATTCAACAGAGATTATCTTGATCATGTACTATTGCGGAATACATACACAATACATAAGCTCCTCTACGTTGATCATCAATATAGCAGCATCAATAACAATAAAACATCAAGAGCATTCACACATTAACACAGTATGTAACCCGGGAAAGCATCTCGCTAAAAACCCCACACTATCTGTATATTAATGATTGAGAACATGTAACATTACAAAGTACAATGCTTATTGTTGGATACCTATACCAATAGGTTTCATATTTCATGATTGGCAAGAGAAAATCCAAATATGCTCTGCTTTGAGTTCACAAAGATCCCATATTTCCTAGAGAGCAAGAGGGTGTGTAAAGTGTTTTCAATGTTGATGACCTTATTTAAATTTTGATGGATGATCCAACAGTTTAATCTCGATCATGCCATGTGTTCAATTTTATGCTATAGAATAGAGAAAGAAGTCTGTCCAAACAGCTGAATCTTGGCAGAAAACTAGTTTAGGTAGAGAAGAAAAGGATCCCAACAGCCTAATCTGGGACCTTGGAAGAGACAAGGGTAGAAGTAGATAGAAAAAGCAAAAGAAAAAGCCAAAGAAAAGAAAAGGCAAGTAAGGGTTTGCAAGTCCAAATGCACCCTCCAAGAAGAAATAAAAATGCTAGGTAAGTAGCTGGGTAAGTAGTTGGGGTTGCAGAAAGGTTATCCCTATCATTGCAAGAATGGTGATGGTGGGCAGCAAGGCAAAAGATTACAGCAGGAAGCATGACTAATTTCCCTCACTCCCCTCCAATTTCATTTCTAACATTCCCTCACTAGCCTGAGATTCTTGGAAAAGACTAAGGTTTCATGGTGGTTCTTAATCTTTAAAAAGCCACATTTCTTGTCTAAAGATCTTTTCATTTTGATCTACTCTTAAAACCAAGTTTGTTTCACATAAACTCAATGGTTTCCCCTCCACCTACCCTCTCATCCATGCTAACACTAACCCTACTATATAAATCCCTTATATCCCCTTTTTCCCTGATATTACTAACACCAAGGTGTATAAATCCCAAAATCTTATAAATACCCACCCCCTTGGCATTATAGCCAATAAAGTCTCGAGTCAGGGATCAAATGACACCAGGTCATGTTGATGAACCTATGCCAACTACCCCTTCCCCTTCATGAGCTAATTTCCCTATTTTTACCCCTTTTGCACATAAAAAACCCATAAAAAGCCCTAAATCCCCACCTTTACCCGCTTCAAAGGGCAAAAAGCATCAAAAACCCACTTTCCGCCATATAACCAAGGTTAAGCGCATATAATTGTTTTTTCAAAATACATTAGAAATGCGTTCAAAACATGTTTTATTGCCTCCGCCCGCTTCCGTATACACCGCCCATGTCACCTCCCCGGTGACCGTTAGATCAGGCCCTCCAAATCTGACGGCCTTGATCGCGTCGGAGTCTTTCCGACGTCCGACAGTTACCCGTACTATTTCCCCGTCACGTCAGGCGTCCGACCATCGTCCGATCAACCTCCGCAGATCCAACGGCCACCATGACGTCGGACCTCATCCGATGCCCGAAACTTAACTCCCGACGTCCGTATTTTGAGGACGTCACTCCGCTGCCACGCGCCCTCACCACGATGCGTCGGAGGTACAACTGACCGATACCGCCCCCGTACAGGGAGCGGTGCGATACGAAACCACTGTTGGTTTCCGGTTTCCCCATCCCGCCTGCTCACGTCATCGCCGCGTCAGCAACATGTCAGCGCCCCGTCACCCAGGTACGTTGTCTCGTCATTCCCTTGCCCTGCCATTGGTCCACCTGTCCTGCCATCTCACTGCCCTTGTGGACCAACCAGACCCCGCCACGTCACCCGATGACGTCAGCATGACGTCATCCGACCTTGACCCCACCAATGACGTCCTGCTGACGTCATCGTAAAAAGGCGCCAAAGTATTAAAAAGTCTATATTATGGCCAAAATCGCGTTTTTACGTTCTTTTTTCACTCATTCGTCGTTATTTCTGCCTCATGCGCTCGCGTCCAAGTTCGCTGTCAACCTGCTAAATCGACCAGGAGACCTCCAGCGCACGAATTCAACCTGCATTCACGACCTTTGCTCACTACTTTACCAGGTATTCTTCATCGTCTGTCCTCTGTGCGCCTGCAATTCTCTGTTAAACACTCTGAAAGCTTAAAGAGAGTCCAAAATTAGAAATTCACCACTGAATTCCTCGGCAGAGCTTTAAATTCCCAAACTATCACCTCGAAAAACACCAGCCGAGCCTTTTCCCAGCTACAATTCATTTGAAAAACTAGGCCCTGTCTGCATAATCGCAGCAGGCGCATTTGAAACCAAATTTCACCATTAAAAGACACCAGAGAAAGCTAAACTTTGGTCTTAGTTGCTATCAAACAGCATTTGAACTACTATAGGCCCTGCATTCACCTTTTTTCCAGGCATTTTCATTCTGTGCAAAGAGAACTCTGGTGGTGTTACTCTGCATAGTAACACGGTCCTTGAGCAAGCAGAAATCCTAAAACAAGAGTCATGGACCCCCCTGTAGCTCCTATAGCCCTCAATGTGGCTCCCCTGAATGTCCCTAATAGAACATTGGACACCAGAGCATTAGCAGACTTGGACTACAAGATATCAGAGGAGATGTTGAGCAGAAGCAGGTTTCATTTGCAAATCCTAAATGAAATAAATATCAAACATGAGAGGGGGACAGACATCCTGGGAATTTGGGATTCATTCCTCCCAATATTCAAGCTTCCTCAGGTTAATCAATTCCCTGAGCTTGTGCACATAGTTGCTGAACACTATGATGCATCCCAGAGGGCAGTGCTAGACTCTGCAGGCTCAATTCTGTTCCTCATTACCCCTGAAGCCATCAGGGAGATGTTGCAGTTCCAGACAGATCAAAAGTTGGTCCCTCTGTCATTAGCTGATTTAATAGTACAGGGAGCCAGGATAACAGAGGCACAAATCACAAAGCTTAATCAGATTTTCATCAAAGCTGATACTGTGCAAATTCCTCCCATCCATTATCTCTACCTCAACCAGTTGGGCTTAGACCTTGTTGACATGATCAGTCCCATCTTGGGATATGATTCAGTGGAGTATGTGGATGAAACTGTTCTACAAATGATGCTTATGTTTTCCCCAGGAAAGAAGCCAATCCACTATGATTATGCCACATACATATCAGATAAGATGCATGATCAATTGATGAATTTATCAAGAGAAAGGGTATTTAGATACACCTCGTACCTATATCATCTGCTCCTATACTTCCAGCATGATAAGTTCTCATTCCCAAAGAAGAGAGTAGATGCACAGGGCAATCTGAGATCAATAGTGTATTGGACATCCGTTTTTCACATAGTAAGCTGTTCTCCATACACCTACTGCGAATTTATTGATCTTTTCATCCATCCAGCCTTGACTCTACTGTTGGGTTCACCTCCTCCCAGATTGACAGACGAAATGCAAAGACTCCTGCATTTATCAAAAGCATACAGTATTGGGGATTGGTATTTCTACCAACACCACACCGTTATCAGGCTATATGGGTGTGAGTTGCCCCCATTTAAACTACCTAGATTTGTGCCTATGAGGCTACTTGCCTTGGAATACTTCAGGCAGTTTGGTTACGTGGATATGCTCCACTTTTCAGGAAAAGGTAAGAAGGCACAGTTAAAAATCAGAAATCAACTTGGCCATTTACTTCTCAATGAGAGGGATGAAGGGTGGAGAGAGGCAGATAGAATACTTCTGTGCCTTGGTCTCAAATACAGCTTCGTATGGAAACCCTATGACCCCAATAACTTCATTACAATGAGGAGGCTCAAATACAAATTATCTGCTTATGGACATTATAGCCTTCCTAACTTAGAAAAATATGCCAACCAAAGCAAGTGGAGAAGAGGAACTTTAGAAGAAGATGTGACCCAAGAAGAGCTTAATCAAAGAGCTCTAAGAAACCTCAAGAAGATGGCTGACCTTGAGTTTTATTCACAGGTCCCCTCACTGCCAAGCACACAAACTGGAGCAGCAACCTCCTCCTCAACTGCCCAACATCAAGCTACAAGAACTGGTGAAAATATCTCAGATAAGGGCAAAGGCAAAGAGATGGAGCAGGAACAGCAGGAACAGCAACAAAAACAACAACAGGAAGCAGAAGGGCTGCAGCAAGGGCAGCAAGAAGAACCAGAACAGCAAGAGCAACAACATCAAGAAGAACAAAGGCAGGAGCAGTCTGCCCAGCAAAAGGAAACAGTGGAGACTCCTCAGACCACTGAAAAAACGGGGACTACAAGACAAGACACTACCTTTGATGCCTCGGTCCTCCAAACCCCTCAAAAAGAGGATACATTTGTCTTCAGAAAAAGAGACAGAGAGACTCCCCTGACATCCTCTATAGACCAGGGAGAGAAAAGACAGAGACTCAATGATTTTCCAGAGGAGGATATAGCAATAAGAGAGGCATTGGGCATGGGCCCACCCAGCAGAGAAACTTCAGCAAGTTCCTTCCAGCAGGAACAAGACAGGACCATGGGAGGGGAGGTCAGCTCCTCCAGCCAGCAGAAAGAGGGACAAGTAAGCATTAAGCAGCAGTTCATAGACATCAAGAGAAGGAGTGACCCTATCAAGGTACAATTGTACAATCACCTGCTAAACATGGCTCCTTCCAATCAGCAGAGACTTATGTCTGCTTTTGATGTAAGTGAAGGCAAATTGACAATGAGTCACTTTATGCCTACAGCACTCCGGCCACAATCCACTGCTGACTACCTTAGGACCAATCTAGAGGTACTTGCCAAAGACATACACCCTATGGACAAAATTGAGCTGCATAAGCAAACTGGAGAAATGGTGTATGCTTCATTGGCCGACAAGACTTTGGATAATTACAAACTAACCAGCAGTCTGAATGCCACAGCTTCCCAGCTAGAACTGGAGAGGGCCTCTTCTCAGGCCAAAGACAACAGGATAAGAGCCCTGGAGGAAATCATTGTAGAAATTGGGCACAATCCCAATGACATCAAAGGGATACAAGAGATCCTGAAACTTAGAGATGCTGACATGGCTGCACTGAGAAAGAAGATCAAAATTCCAGCCACTATCCACCCACAGACTGATGAGGTAGCTAAGCAAAGGTATGAGCAGGATTCTACTGACCTGCTAATTTCCATTTACAAAGAGCTTGTGAAGGCACAAGAAAAATTGGGGCAATATGAAGCTACACAAGCACCTCTACAAGCATCATCAAAACAAGCACAAGAAGGGCAGACATCTCAGCCTCCTCCTCAAGTCATCAATCCTGAGGAGACTGTTCCTACTACTGTGCCTCCACCTCAGCAGGCTGAACAAACAGCCACATCTACTTCAGTAGCACCCATCAGCACAGATCAGAGCCTAGATATGCAGAAGTTAAAGAATGAAATACAAATTTTGGAAGCCCAGATGACAGAGCTGAATGAAACTAAGGAAAAGCTGGCCAAGGTAAATGAAAGGCATGATAAGACAAAGAGAGAGGTGGGAGAAAAGGCCAAGGAAATCAAAGCTCTTAAAGACAGGATCAAGGAGCTTGAGAATGAGCTCAAGCTAGATAAAATCATAGCAGAGATCAGAGCAATGATATGGTCCAATATTGGTAAATCCATCAACAACCAATGGCCATACATCGAGACAATCCATGAGCAACTAGAGCTCATTCCAAAGGCACAGAGAGAAATCCGAACATCAAGGGCCTTATTGGGAAATATGCCTGAAGTTGCTACAAGAATGATCAATGTGCTCAATCACAAAACAAGCTCTCAGTTGGCCACCATTGGAATCACAAATAGAACTGAGACTATTGAAATGATCAAAAGGGTTCTTACTCTTAGAAGTCTAGTGCAGACATTGGACAGGAGAACCCAGGATATGCAGACAGAGGTAAATAAGTTCATGGAGAAGTTTCAAGTGTTGCAGAGTAGAGGACTCCCTAGCTTACTGAACAGCGGAGGGAAATTATTCACCCATGAACAGTATGCTAAAAGAGTAAATGTTTTTGCCTCAGCACATGTCAATGAGAAGGCCAGCACTTCAGAAGACACAGGGCCTATTACAGGACAGATTTTCTATAGTAAGATAGAAAATCTACTTTTTATAATGAATGAAATTAATCACTTGTTTGATGTAGCCCCAACTTTTTTCAAATACACAGAAGCTGAAGAGACAATGGAGGCCATCCTCAAGCATCAGCTCCCTACACAGGAATGGTGGACAGATGCAATCCAGAGAATTTTATAAACAGTAAGTCATACACCAACTTCTGTTTTTTCTACAAATTTTGATGAAAAGAACAGTCAACAAAGTCAGCAGGCATCATAAAATCAAAGCTGAGCCAACTCAGCGGATGTAGAGGCCAACAAAGCAGAAAAAAGGGAACCACAGCTGGCAAATCCGAAAACTCACTGCGCAGGCAAAAATAAATGCTTATCTCCAGAATTAAAACAGAGTAATGTAACCGACTCAATGACTCTTAAAAGTCAAGACAATCCTCTGACAGACATAAAGGGCATTTACGCTGCATTTAACATTGTAATAACTTCTTGCCTACTTTCTGAACACTACTGAAGATATTTTCTCTCTCTCAGATGACTCAATGCCTGAGATATTTTGTATACATATTTCTATATAATCCCCTTCGCATGAGATAGCAAGGGTTGTTGGAAATTTCTCCTGAACAGTCTCTTATGCTGTAATTGTTTTCTGAAAGTCAATAAAGGAAAGCAATGGAATTTCGTGGATGCTTGATGTGTTGAAGATGTTCTGTGCCTGTTCATGATTGCTGGATCCCTGCGTATCTTACCATGCAATAAGTCTCTGTAACTCTCTCCATGTTCAGTTTGTTTTGTTATAAATCCATATACGCTATCTGATTTCCAATATTGAGCAACAGAGAAAAAGAATAACTCCCAGGATTTGCTCACTAAGTACCCTGAGTTCAGTCTGTGTTGTTTATAAATGTCTTCTTCAGGTGTAATCTATATAAAGTGTGATTCTTAAGCTGTTGCACTTTCAGAATACATCTTTCACATTGGCCACTGTCACAGGAATTCATAACTTTGCTCCTGTGCTCTGCGTTCATTTTCATTTCACCAACATAACAGAAAATTCTTAACAGATTTCTGCTGGTTGACACATATCATCACTCAAGTTTAAATTTGTCTGTTAAATGCACAATAGGCCTTGCAGTTAGAACACTACTCAACATATAAGACCATCTCACAGCACCTAGACTCCATTGCCCAATGGAAACTCACCATCAAACTATTACATCATAAGAACTGAAAGAGGTCCTTCAACCAAAACACAAACAAAACCTGAGCATCATAGCTAGCCTAAAAACACAAATATAACAAAGATAAATCATAAAGAGAGAGCCCTCTCTGGTTGCAGTTAGGCTAGGAACTGTAACCCAAAGATTGGTTAGTGGTTACCCCGGCCGTATTCCCTTGGGAGTCATAGGGAACAACCTGGGTGATAACATAATTTGCGACTCCACTGGGGAACTTCTTAAAATTTTTTCAATTACTATCTATCTTCCAAAGCTACCAGTAACCCTGAAACCAGCCAAGAGGCCTCAGAACTGTTTCTGTAATACAGGGACAGCTTTAGGGAAGAGCTAGTTAGGGAATCTTCATCCTAGCTTTGAAACATATATAGTTATTCCAAAATTCTCATCCAGTCCTTGCACACATAAAACCTCCTATATAAGCTCTAAAAGGACAATTAGAAGCTGGCTCCCAAAAGAAACCCAAGGCACACTAGGGCAAACCCTGACCCTAATCAACCCATCATTGTTGATAATCCGAATATCATTCCAAAGAACATTAGGAGACAGCAAAAGCAGGAGAAGCCTGCTGATTCAGATATAAGTTCAGATCAACCTATCCTCATTCCCACTCCCTGCAAAGTTCTTTTCCGGTCCACCCCTAGTTCCCCTAGTTCATCATCAACACCTCAAAGTCCTCCTCTCACATCTTCACCCACCACACATACCCTTTCAACCACTCCCCCATTTGTTACCCATCCCATTAACCCTGTTACACCAGTAATCCCTGCTGTCCCATTTGTTCCTGTCAACCCTATAAATCCCATAAACATGGCCAACAGGTATGCACCTCTGCAGATACCAGCTAATGCTGCAGCTTTACCTCAAGATTATCAAAGTAAAATCTCATATTTTGACTCAAATGGCTCTCTAACAGCTATCCAGCATGCCAAGAAGATGCAAGACCACTTTGAGACCTATGAAATAGATGATGACACTGTCAGAATGAGAATTTTTGTTCAAAGTTTAACTGGGGATGTTAGAACTTGGTTCAGATCCCTCAATGCAAACTCCATCACAACACCTGATCAGCTTTACGAAGCTTTTACTGAGAGATGGGAAAAGAAGAAAGATCCTCTCCACGTACTTGGTGAATATGACACTATTAAGAGAGGTCCCCAAGAAACAGTTCTGGAATATTGTGCTAGGTTTAACAACGTTTATAATGCTATCCCACAGAACTTAAGGCCCCTCCTGATTTAGCCCTATATAAATTCCCTGACGGTTTTGACCCTGATATGGCCTATCAACTGAAAGAAAGAGATCCCCCAACCCTTGCAGAAGCTCAAAGGGTTGCTGTCACAGTAGAGGCTAACCTAATTGCCAAAAGAAACAGGGCAAAGTTGGAAAAGAGGACTGTCTTCAAAGAAGAACCCTCGGGTTTTGATCAAAAGCTGGATGCAATACTAAACAGCATGAAGAGATTGGGTGAAAGAGTGGAATCAGTTGAAAGAAAGTCATCATGGGAAGCATCACAAAGCAACCCTCCTAGAAACCCGAATTTTAGGAGAACTCAGAACCCAAACATAGGAAAGACAAGTGCTGACCAAGACATTAGACCCCCTTTTCAAGAAAACTATGCAGAAACTTCCACATCCAATCAGCTCAATGAAGATCCTGAAATTAACTTAATGGGTCTGGATGGTAAAAGCCATGTTTTCTTAACACAAGAAGACCATGAGGAGGATGAAATCAAAACATTCCAAACTAAATCAGGAGAATCCTTTGACTTCAAACAAGGATATGATACTGCTGTCTATGAAGTCCATAAACAGTACAAACTAAGGAGTCGGACTGTGAATGTGAATCAGCCAGACAAGATAAAGGATAAACAGAGGTCTAAAGAAACCACAGTCACAGAACCTAATGACAAAATAAACTTGCCTGCAGAAGAAATTATAGTTGAGGAGGTTACTGAACTACTGTCCCCACTACAACAGCCCATGGCAACTTCGTCCTCTCACCCTGATTCAAATTTTACCCCTCAAGACATGAGTAAAAGGGGCAGGTCTCAAAGTCAAGATGAAATCCAACAAGAAGATTTAATGAACAAAGAAAAGACTGCTATCCGTGACTCTAAAACCCAAGTTGACAAACCTTTTGACCTAGCCACAGAGATTGGCAAGCTAAAAATAGCAATTCCCCTCTCAGAGCTAGCCAAGCATGACATCTATAAGCAGCAGATCAAGAAATCCCTTCAACTCACTAATAGCAAAGATGATGTAAATGTGCTAGATGACACTCCAGAATTACTGTTTGGCCCAGAGGTAGATGGAAAAACAATAGTCACAGGGGTTTTACCTTTTTATGTCAGCTTGCATATTCATGATAAAATACTGCATAATGCAATGTTCGACTCAGGCGCCTCTCACAACCTGATGCCAAAAGCAGTCATGGAAAGATTAAATTTGGATATAACAAGACCATACAAAGACCTGTTTTCCTTTGATTCTAGCCAAGTCAAATGTTTGGGCCTAATAAAAGATTTATGTGTGTCTCTGGTTCAATATCCCAACAAAACCATTCTAATGGATGTTGTAGTCGCTGATATCCCACCTAAATATGGGATGCTGTTATCAAGATCATGGGGAGCCAAGCTCCAAGGCTCCCTGCAATTAGATATGTCATATGCCACTATCTCTGTCTTTGGGCAACCAAAAAGACTTTACAGGGAAACACTCATGAAGTATATGGTCAGCAGTGAAGAAAAGCCTCAAAATTTTCCAATATATGCTGTCCATTCGGACATAGACTCCTTCATCCTCTTCAATGACAGCACAAGCCTCTCAAACAATGACATTAGCACCGAAACACTCATACAAGAACAAAACATTGATCAAACAAGTATCACCTGCCAAACATCAATCAGCCCAACAATACACATTATCCCTCCTCTAGTTGTCAAAGATTGTCAAACAAGTGATGAAATTGTCCTAGAAAACAAATGGGAGAAGAAGCCCCAACTCATGCTCACATTGCCATCCCATGAACAGAATTTTAAATCTCCTGTCCAGCAGGATATCCTGTGGGTCCTAGAATTTGATGGCTCAGTTAACAAGTTGGGGGCAGGAGCTGGAATTTGGATACATAACAAAGAGAAAGGCTATGCAGAAGGCAGGGCTTATAGATTAAATTTTAGATGCACTAATAACATGGCAGAATATGAAGCTCTGTTACTAGGTCTCAAACTAGCAAGGTCATTACAAGCTCCTAGGCTCTCCATCATGGGAGACTCTGATCTAGTAATTCAACAAGTAAAAGGAAGTTTTGTCACCAATGACAAAAGATTGAGGTCCTACAGGTCTGCTGTAATTGAAATATTGGAGACCTTCTCTGAGTTTGTTATCACAAAAATTTCAAGGGGCCACAATCTCCATGCACACAGCTTGGCAACATTTGCCAGCACCTTCAAATTCCCATTAGAACCCAATAACTGTTTCACAGCCGAGGTCAGATACAGACCCTCTATTCCAAACAATGTCAAAGAATGGCAAGTATTTGAGAATGATATGCAAATAAACAATTTTCTAACCTCACAACAAGAGTTTGCAGGATTATATATTGACACTGAATCAGCAAATCAATCACAAATACTTGAGGAAGCAAGTCAATCACAAATACAGTTCCAACAGACAGCTCAGCCAATATCACCTAGAACAGCAAAACAATTATTGAATCCAACCATTTTCAATAATCAAAACATTCAGCAAATTCACCAAATTGACTGTGAAGAGGTGAGCAACGCTGAAGCTGAAATCATACAACTCAAAGACAACTTCCTTCCAGTAGGCCTTACCCCACTAGAGGACATTTTTGATTCAAATGATGTCCCCAGGAAACCAAAGATGCAGCCATTAGATGCAGCAGTTGAAGAATGCAACATTGGTACTATTGACAAGCCTAAAATAATAAAGCTATCTGCTTCTTTGCCCCCTGATCAAAAACCCAAATACATCGACCTCTTTAAAGAGTTTCAAGATGTTTTTGCATGGGGTTATGAGGATCTAAAGTCCTATGACACCTCTGTCATCCAGCATACCATTCCCCTCAAGCCTAATCAAAAACCATTCAAACAGAAATTGAGAAGGATCAATCCTGTGCTCCTTCCTTCCATTGAAAAAGAATTACATAAAATGTTCAAAGCTGGTATCATAGCACCAATCAGGTTCTCTGAGTGGATTTCAAATTTGGTCCCTACAAGAAAGAAAACTGGTGAGATTAGACTTTGTGTAGACTTAAGGAATTTGAATCAAGTATCACTCAAAGATAACTATCCTTTACCCAAAATGGATCACATTCTCCAAAGAGTAGTAGGGGCTTCTAGGATATCATTGCTTGATGGATTCTCAGGCTTCAATCAAATCCTAGTACACCCTGATGATCAAGACAAAACTGCATTCACAACCCCATGGGGAACTTTCAAGTATGTAAAAATGCCCTTTGGATTGAAAAACGCAGGGGCAACTTTTCAAAGAGCAATGGATATTGCTTTTGCAAAAGAGATTCATGACTTCTTGGTCATTTACTTAGATGATCTTACACCCTTTTCAAAATCTGACCAAGAACACTTGAAACATTTGAGACAGATTTTCATAACATGCAGAAAATATGGCATCTCCTTAAATCCCAAGAAGTCATTATTTGGCTTGGAAGAAGGGAAACTCTTAGGGCACATTATTTCAAAAGATGGCATAAGAATTGATCCAGATAGGATACAAGCTATCCTACAAATGCCTCACCCAAGGAATGTCAAGGAGTTGCAGGGATTCTTAGGGAAAATTAACTTTTTAAGAAGGTTTATCCCGAATTTAGCAGAACTAATCAGATTATTAAACAATATGCTAAAGAAAGATTCAAAGGTCAAATGGACTGTTGAAGCAAAACAAGCCTTTGAAAGTATAAAATTGGCATTAACTCAAACCCCAGTGTTAACCAATCCTCAGTTTGACAGAGACTTTATCATTTTCTCCTTTGCCTCCCAACATACTATTGCTGCTGTTTTATTACAGAAAATGACCAAGGTAATGAGAAGCCTATTGCCTTCTTCAGCAGAGCTCTTAGAGATGCCCCTCTAAAGTACCAAATTATGGAGAAACAAGCCTATGCTTTGATCAAAGCTATTAAGGACTTTAGGATTTACATCCTTTACTCCCATGTTGTGGCTTATGTACCAAGTCCTATTGTCAAAGACATTCTCACCCAAGAAAACTTAGAGGGCAGGAGAGGAAAATGGATTGCCAATATACTAGAATTTGACATTGAAATTAAACCTACAAAGCTGATAAAAGGGCAAGGTTTGGCCAAATTAATGACAGAAGCAAATTTCCAAGCCTTAGATATCAATCAACTGGACAGTGAAACAGAGCTGGCGACTCCAAAGATCAATGTAGCCTTTGAACAATCTCCTTGGTACTCTGATATCTGCTATGTGTTACAAAACCTGTGTGCTCCCCCAGGACTGTCCAGAACTAAGTGTAGGTTCCTAAAAATGAAAACATCTAGATTTTGTGTGATGGATGGAAATTTACTTTGGAAAAACCATGAAGGTATATTGCTGCACTGTCTAATGGAGAATGAAACTAACAATATCATGCAAGATCTCCATGCTGGAGACTGTGGTGGACATTTGTACTGGAAGTCCACTGTGGACAAGATATTGAGGGCTGGTTATTACTGGCCCACCATGTTCTCTGATGTTAAGAAATTCACAGCCTCATGCCACAAATGCCAACTGTTTGAAGGCAAAAGACAGTTGCTGCCACTTCCTTTGAAGCCCATTGCAACAGAGAGACCTTTCCAACAATGGGGCTTGGATTTCATTGGGGAAATTCATCCCTCATCTTCAGGGCAACACAGATGGATTTTAACAGCAACAGACTACTTCACCAAGTGGATTGAAGCTGCCCCATGCAGACAAGCAAATGATTCAGTAATCATTCAGTTTTTGGAAAACAATATACTGGCTAGATTTGGCTGTCCGGACAAGATAATAACAGACAATGCTGCTGCCTTCAGATCCAAGAAAATGGTGAACTTCTGCCATAAATTTCACATTACTTTGGGCCATTCTACTGCTTACTATCCCCAAGGAAATGGCCTTGCTGAATCATCAAACAAAAGTTTAATAAATATCATAAAGAAAGTGCTGGAAGAGAACAAAAAGAACTGGCATAAGAAACTAGTAAATGCTTTATGGGCAGATAGACTAACAACAAAAAGATCAATTGGGACCAGCCCATATGAGTTAGTCTATGGATTAGAAGCCAAATTTCCCTCATCACTAGGAGTGCCGGTTATGAAGCTTCTGCAAGAGAGTCAAGCAGAGCCAAATGATATGCAAAGGAGGATCAATCAGATAATCTGTTTACAGCAAACTAGAGAACAAGTTTTCAGCAGAGTGCAAATATTACAAGAAAAATTAAAAAAAGCCTTTGATAGAAGAACCAAAGCAGAAGATTTCAATGTGGGAGACAAAGTTTTAAGATGGGATGCAAGAAGAGAAGAGAAAGGAAAACATGGAAAATTTGATTCTTTATGGAGAGGACCATTTGCTGTCCAAGCAGTACAAGGTAACAACACTTACTTCCTTAAAGGTCTGACTGAAACTGACTTGGATGAAGGTCCTGTCAATGGCAGGATGCTGAAGCATTATTTTGACTGTTTCCCATGATTGCAACATCAGGTTCCCTTGTATATATACAGATGTACATATTATTTCTATTTAGATTGTAAAAATGCAGTTTCCTAAGTGATTCACCAAACAGCAAAAGGCAAATAGAATCAGAGGTCTTCCAAGGAAGAAACACACAATTTTGACACATTAATGCAGCAAATTTCAAAGATTGGTATGGGCAGCTAAAGAGCAAGGCAATCTGACCTGCTGTTCTTGGTCTTTCAAAAGAAAAACCATCCCCATGTGGAGCCACTGTTGGATACCTATACCAATAGGTTTCATATTTCATGATTGGCAAGAGAAAATCCAAATATGCTCTGCTTTGAGTTCACAAAGATCCCATATTTCCTAGAGAGCAAGAGGGTGTGTAAAGTGTTTTCAATGTTGATGACCTTATTTCAATTTTGATGGATGATCCAACAGTTTAATCTGGATCATGCCATGTGTTCAATTTTATGCTATAGACTAGAGAAAGAAGTCTGTCCAAACAGCTGAATCTTGGCAGACAACTAGTTTAGGTAGAGAAGAAAAGGATCCCAACAGCCTAATCTGGGACCTTGGAAGAGATAAGGGTAGAAGTAGATAGAAAAAGCAAAAGAAAAAGCCAAAGAAAAGAAAAGGCAAGTAAGGTTTGCAAGTCCAAATGCACCCTCCAAGAAGAAATAAAAATGCTAGGTAAGTAGCTGGGTAAGTAGTTGGGGTTGCAGAAAGGTTATCCCTATCATTGCAAGAATGGTGATGGTGGGCAGCAAGGCAAAAGATTACAGCAGGAAGCATGACTAATTTCCCTCACTCCCCTCCAATTTCATTTCTAACATTCCCTCACTAGCCTGAGATTCTTGGAAAAGACTAAGGTTTCATGGTGGTTCTTAATCTTTAAAAAGCCACATTTCTTGTCTAAAGATCTTTTCATTTTGATCTACTCTTAAAACCAAGTTTGTTTCACATAAACTCAATGGTTTCCCCTCCACTACCCTCTCATCCATGCTAACACTAACCCTACTATATAAATCCCTTATATCCCCTTTTTCCCTAATATTACTAACACCAAGGTGTATAAATCCCAAAATCTTATAAATACCCACCCCCTTGGCATTATAGCCAATAAAGTCTCGAGTCAGGGATCAAATGACACCAGGTCATGTTGATGAACCTATGCCAACTACCCCTTCCCCTTCATGAGCTAATTTCCCTATTTTTACCCCTTTTGCACATAAAAAACCCATAAAAAGCCCTAAATCCCCACCTTTACCCGCTTCAAAGGGCAAAAAGCATCAAAAACCCACTTTCCGCCATATAACCAAGGTTAAGCGCATATAATTGTTTTTTTCAAAATACATTAGAAATGCGTTCAAAACATGTTTTATTGCCTCCGCCCGCTTCCGTATACACCGCCCATGTCACCTCCCCGGTGACCGTTAGATCAGGCCCTCCAGATCTGACGGCCTGATCGCGTCGGAGTCTTTCCGACGTCCGACAGTTACCCGTACTATTTCCCGTCACGTCAGGCGTCCGACCATCGTCCGATCAACCTCCGCAGATCCAACGGCCACCATGACGTCGGACCTCATCCGATGCCCGAAACTTAACTCCCGACGTCCGTATTTTGAGGACGTCACTCCGCTGCCACGCGCCCTCACCACGATGCGTCGGAGGTACAACTGACCGATACCGCCCCCGTACAGGAGCGGTGCGATACGAAACCACTGTTGGTTTCCGGTTTCCCCATCCCGCCTGCTCACGTCATCGCCGCGTCAGCAACATGTCAGCGCCCCGTCACCCAGGTACGTTGTCTCGTCATTCCCTTGCCCTGCCATTGGTCCACCTGTCCTGCCATCTCACTGCCCCTGTGGACCAACCAGACCCCGCCACGTCACCCGATGACGTCAGCATGACGTCATCCGACCTTGACCCCACCAATGACGTCCTGCTGACGTCATCGTAAAAAGGCGCCAAAGTATTAAAAAGTCTATATTATGGCCAAAATCGCGTTTTTTACGTTCTTTTTTCACTCATTCGTCGTTATTTCTGCCTCATGCGCTCGCGTCCAAGTTCGCTGTCAACCTGCTAAATCGACCAGGAGACCTCCAACGCACGAGTTCAACCTGCATTCACGACCTTTGCTCACTACTTACCAGGTATTCTTCATCGTCTGTCCTCTGTGCGCCTGCAATTCTCTGTTAAACACTCTGAAAGCTTAAAGAGAGTCCAAAATTAGAAATTCACCACTGAATTCCTCGGCAGAGCTTTAAATTCCCAAACTATCACCTCGAAAAACACCAGCCGAGCCTTTTCCCAGCTACAATTCATTTGAAAAACTAGGCCCTGTCTGCATAATCGCAGCAGGCACATTTGAAACCAAATTTCACCATTAAAAGACACCAGAGAAAGCTAAACTTTGGTCTTAGTTGCTATCAAACAGCATTTGAACTACTATAGACCCTGCATTCACCTTTTTTCCAGGCATTTTCATTCTGTGCAAAGAGAACTCTGGTGGTGTTACTCTGCATAGTAACACGTCCTTGAGCAAGCAGAAATCCTAAAACAAGAGTCATGGACCCCCCTGTAGCTCTTATAGCCCTCAATGTGGCTCCCCTGAATGTCCCTAATAGAACATTGGACACCAGAGCATTAGCAGACTTGGACTACAAGATATCAGAGGAGATGTTGAGCAGAAGCAGGTTTCATTTGCAAATCCTAAATGAAATAAAGATCAAACATGAGAGGGGGACAGACATCCTGGGAATTTGGGATTCATTCCTCCCAATATTCAAGCTTCCTCAGGTTAATCAATTCCCTGAGCTTGTGCACATAGTTGCTGAACACTATGATGCATCCCAGAGGGCAGTGCTGGACTCTGCAGGCTCAATTCTGTTCCTCATTACCCCTGAAGCCATCAGGGAGATGTTGCAGTTCCAGACAGATCAAAAGTTGGTCCCTCTGTCATTAGCTGATTTAATAGTACAGGGAGCCAGGATAACAGAGGCACAAATCACAAAGCTTAATCAGATTTTCATCAAAGCTGATACTGTGCAAATTCCTCCCATCCATTATCTCTACCTCAACCAGTTGGGCTTAGACCTTGTTGACATGATCAGTCCCATCTTGGGATATGATTCAATGGAGTATGTGGATGAAACTGTTCTACAAATGATGCTTATGTTTTCCCCAGGAAAGAAGCCAATCCACTATGATTATGCCACATACATATCAGATAAGATGCATGATCAATTGATGAATTTATCAAGAGAAAGGGTATTTAGATACACCTCGTACCTATATCATCTGCTCCTATACTTCCAGCATGATAAGTTCTCCTTCCCAAAGAAGAGAGTAGATGCACAGGGCAATCTGAGATCAGTAGTGTATTGGACATCCGTTTTTCACATAGTAAGCTGTTCTCCATACACCTACTGCGAATTTATTGATCTTTTCATCCATCCAGCCTTGACTCTACTGTTGGGTTCACCTCCTCCCAGATTGACAGACGAAATGCAAAGACTCCTGCATTTATCAAAAGCATACAGTATTGGGGATTGGTATTTCTACCAACACCACACCGTTATCAGGCTATATGGGTGTGAGTTGCCCCCATTTAAACTACCTAGATTTGTGCCTATGAGGCTACTTGCCTTGGAATACTTCAGGCAGTTTGGTTATGTGGATATGCTCCACTTTTCAGGAAAAGGTAAGAAGGCACAGTTAAAAATCAGAAATCAACTTGGCCATTTACTTCTCAATGAGAGGGATGAAGGGTGGAGAGAGGCAGATAGAATACTTCTGTGCCTTGGTCTCAAATACAGCTTCGTATGGAAACCCTATGACCCCAATAACTTCATTACAATGAGGAGGCTCAAATACAAATTATCTGCTTATGGACATTATAGCCTTCCTAACTTAGAAAAATATGCCAACCAAAGCAAGTGGAGAAGAGGAACTTTAGAAGAAGATGTGACCCAAGAAGAGCTTAATCAAAGAGCTCTAAGAAACCTCAAGAAGATGGCTGACCTTGAGTTTTATTCACAGGTCCCCTCACTGCCAAGCACACAAACTGGAGCAGCAGCCTCCTCCTCAACTGCCCAACATCAAGCTACAAGAACTGGTGAAAATATCTCAGATAAGGGCAAAGGCAAAGAGATGGAGCAGGAACAGCAGGAATAGCAACAAAAACAACAGCAGGAAGCAGAAGGGTTGCAGCAAGGGCAGCAAGAAGAACCAGAACAGCAAGAGCAACAACATCAAGAAGAACAAAGGCAGGAGCAGTCTGCCCAGCAAAAGGAAACAGTGGAGACTCCTCAGACCACTGAAAAAACGGGGACTACAAGACAAGACACTACCTTTGATGCCTCGGTCCTCCAAACCCCTCAAAAAGAGGATACATTTGTCTTTAGAAAAAGAGACAGAGAGACTCCCCTGACATCCTCTATAGACCAGGGAGAGAAAAGATAGAGACTCAATGATTTTCCAGAGGAGGATATAGCAATAAGAGAGGCATTGGGCATGGGCCCACCCAGCAGAGAAGCTTCAGCAAGTTCCTTCCAGCAGGAACAAGACAGGACCATGGGAGGGGAGGTCAGCTCCTCCAGCCAGCAGAAAGAGGGACAAGTAAGCATTAAGCAGCAGTTCATAGACATCAAGAGAAGGAGTGACCCTATCAAGGTACAATTGTACAATCACCTGCTAAACATGGCTCCTTCCAATCAGCAGAGACTTATGTCTACTTTTGATGTAAGTGAAGGCAAATTGACAATGAGTCACTTTATGCCTACAGCACTCCGGCCACAATCCACTGCTGACTACCTTAGGACCAATCTAGAGGTACTTGCCAAAGACATACACCCTATGGACAAAATTGAGCTGCATAAGCAAACTGGAGAAATGGTGTATGCTTCATTGGCTGACAAGACTTTGGATAATTACAAACTAACCAGCAGTCTGAATGCCACAGCTTCCCAGCTAGAACTGGAGAGGGCCTCTTCTCAGGCCAAAGACAACAGGATAAGAGCCCTGGAGGAAATCATTGTAGAAATTGGGCAGAATCCCAATGACATCAAAGGGATACAAGAGATCCTAAAACTTAGAGATGCTGACATGGCTGCACTGAGAAAGAAGATCAAAATTCCAGCCACTATCCACCCACAGACTGATGAGGTAGCTAAGCAAAGGTATGAGCAGGATTCTACTGACCTGCTAATTTCCATTTACAAAGAGCTTGTGAAGGCACAAGAAAAATTGGGGCAATATGAAGCTACACAAGCACCTCTACAAGCATCATCAAAACAAGCACAAGAAGGGCAGACATCTCAGCCTCCTCCTCAAGTCATCAATCCTGAGGAGACTGTTCCTACTACTGTGCCTCCACCTCAGCAGGCTGAACAAACAGCCACATCTACTTCAGCAGCACCCATCAGCACAGATCAGAGCCTAGATATGCAGAAGTTAAAGAATGAAATACAAATTTTGGAAGCCCAGATGACAGAGCTGAATGAAACTAAGGAAAAGCTGGCCAAGGTAAATGAAAGGCATGATAAGACAAAGAGAGAGGTGGGAGAAAAGGCCAAGGAAATCAAAGCTCTTAAAGACAGGATCAAGGAGCTTGAGAATGAGCTCAAGCTAGATAAAATCATAGTAGAGATCAGAGCAATGATATGGTCCAATATTGGTAAATCCATCAACAACCAATGGCCATACATCGAGACAATCCATGAGCAACTAGAGCTCATTCCAAAGGCACAGAGAGAAATCCGAACATCAAGGGCCTTATTGGGAAATATGCCTGAAGTTGCTACAAGAATGATCAATGTGCTCAATCACAAAACAAGCTCTCAGTTGGCCACCATTGGAATCACAAATAGAACTGAGACTATTCAAATGATCAAAAGGGTTCTTACTCTTAGAAGTCTAGTGCAGACATTGGACAGGAGAACCCAGGATATGCAGACAGAGGTAAATAAGTTCATGGAGAAGTTTCAAGTGTTGCAGAGTAGAGGACTCCCTAGCTTACTGAACAGCGGAGGGAAATTATTCACCCATGAACAGTATGCTAAAAGAGTAAATGTTTTTGCCTCAGCACAGGTCAATGAGAAGGCCAGCACTTCAGAAGACACAGGGCCTATTACAGGACAGATTTTCTATAGTAAGATAGAAAATCTACTTTTTATAATGAATGAAATTAATCACTTGTTTGATGTAGCCCCAACTTTTTTCAAATACACAGAAGCTGAAGAGACAATGGAGGCCATCCTCAAGCATCAGCTCCCTACACAGGAATGGTGGACAGATGCAATCCAGAGAATTTTGTAAACAGTAAGTCATACACCAACTTCTGTTTTTTCTACAAATTTTGATGAAAAGAACAGTCAACAAAGTCAGCAGGCATCATAAAATCAAAGCTGAGCCAACTCAGCGGATGTAGAGGCCAACAAAGCAGAAAAAAGGGAACCACAGCTGGCAAATCCGAAAACTCACTGCGCAGGCAAAAATAAATGCTTATCTCCAGAATTAAAACAGAGTAATGTAACCGACTCAATGACTCTTAAAAGTCAAGACAATCCTCTGACAGACATAAAGGGCATTTACGCTGCATTTAACATTGTAATAACTTCTTGCCTACTTTCTGAACACTACTGAAGATATTTTCTCTCTCTCAGATGACTCAATGCCTGAGATATTTTGTATACATATTTCTATATAATCCCCTTCGCATGAGATAGCAAGGGTTGTTGGAAATTTCTCCTGAACAGTCTCTTATGCTGTAATTGTTTTCTGAAAGTCAATAAAGGAAAGCAATGGAATTTCGTGGATGCTTGATGTGTTGAAGATGTTCTGTGCCTGTTCATGATTGCTGGATCCCTGCGTATCTTACCATGCAATAAGTCTCTGTAACTCTCTCCATGTTCAGTTTGTTTTGTTATAAATCCATATACGCTATCTGATTTCCAATATTGAGCAACAGAGAAAAAGAATAACTCCCAGGATTTGCTCACTGAGTACCCTGAGTTCAGTCTGTGTTGTTTATAAATGTCTTCTTCAGGTGTAATCTATATAAAGTGTGATTCTTAAGCTGCTGCACTTTCAGAATACATCTTTCACATTGGCCACTGTCACAGGAATTCATAACTTTGCTCCTGTGCTCTGCGTTCATTTTCATTTCACCAACATAACAGAAAATTCTTAACAGATTTCTGCTGGTTGACACATATCATCACTCAAGTTTAAATTTGTCTGTTAAATGCACAATAGGCCTTGCAGTTAGAACACTACTCAACATATAAGACCATCTCACAGCACCTAGACTCCATTGCCCAATGGAAACTCACCATCAAACTATTACATCATAAGAACTGAAAGAGGTCCTTCAACCAAAACACAAACAAAACCTGAGCATCATAGCTAGCCTAAAAACACAAATATAACAAAGATAAATCATACAGAGAGAGCCCTCTCTGGTTGCAGTTAGGCTAGGAACTGTAACCCAAAGATTGGTTAGTGGTTACCCCGGCCGTATTCCCTTGGGAGTCATAGGGAACAACCTGGGTGATAACACTTATCACAAGCAATCCAGTACCAGCTCCACCTGTTACACACAATACAGCTAAGATCTGATCTCCAAATCTATTCCACTGCTTGCCTGCCTCTCCAGCTCAATACCTGCTCAAGAAATGATGAGAATGGTTTACCAAACTCGTATTTCACCTGCAAAGAATCACTCACACTATGTTGGACGTGAGCACAGGCTACAATTCTTGGTATTGGCCAATTCATTGGCATACTCAATCCCTCTGATTGTGCAAATCATCATGCACAACTATAGTCACAACTGATAGCAATCTGATCCTCTAACACATGTCCCTGCTGAACTGAACATGCACTGACATGAAACTGAGTTAACTGATGTATTCTATAGTTGCATTATGAGTTAATAAATTGTGAATTAATTAATAACTAATTCACCCAACTCATTTCTAGTCTATTTGCCAATTAGACTAAATACAACTAGTTTAACAAAGCTAAACTGAACACAACTCCATCAACTGCACCTCCAGTCCACTAAACTCAACTCACTTGAGTTCTAACTGAAGTCCTGCATGCAAATATTAGTCATCCCATAAGTAACCACGTATTTCCCTCTGGGATCTGCATGTACCACATCCGTAGCTCATCCTGAAGTGCTCCAAGAGAATAAGATCAAGTTTATAGTCCAAATATTATTATGAGACAATAATATTTGACTTTTCTATTTTTGACAGCTAGTCTAAAAATAGACTTTGATCACTCATATTGTGATCACTCACATTGTGGTCACCCACACTGTGATCACTCATACTATGGTCACCCACACTGTGATCATCCCTGCTGGGATCAAAAATAGAACTTGCGCCATAATTTGCCTGCGGGCCCACTTAGTGAAGGCGACTCTTTTCACTAAGCTCCATCATCTTGTTGCAATCTCAACACTCCCTCTCGACAAGATATGGATTATCAGCAACCCCTATCCTGCCTCGGTGGTACTCGAATTTGCTCCTGGTGAGAGCCTTCGTCAGAATATCAGCATCCTGATCCTCCGTTGGAATGTATGAAAGCAACATGATCCTCCGCTGCACACAATCTCTGATATGATGGTACCTTATGTCAATATGCTTAGATCTATCATGAAATACAGGATTAGCCGAGAGTTTAATGCAACTCTGGTTATCACAGTAAATCATAGTAGGTTCCAAATGAGAACTGAACAAACCAACCAGGATCTTCCTCATCCATATAGCCTCGCATGCAGCCAAACTTGCTGCCATATACTCAGCCTCCACTGAACTGAGTGCCACGGATCTCTGCTTCCTACTATACCAAGAAACTGCTATCGATCCAATACTGAAGACCCCTCCTGATGTTCTCTTTCTGTCTGTTGGGCTCCCTGCCCAATCTGCATCCGTGAAGCCACATAGCTTCACCTCATCCTCCTTTCTGTATCATAAACCATATCCCGATGTCCCTCTCAAGTAGCGCAATACATGCTTGCCCGCCTTCCAGAAGAGCTTAGCAGGCTTAACCATAGCTTGTGAAAGCTGGTTAACTGCATAGCATATATCAGGTCGTGTATTGACCAAATACATCAGCGACCCCACCAACTGTCGATAAACAGTGGCATCCACTTCTTCTCCCGAAGTGGCATCCTCCTTCCTCCAACCTCCAGGAAGAGGAGTATCAACAGGCTTGTAGCCATTCATGTTGAACTTCTCCAGTATCTCCCGAGCATACTTGCCCTGAGAAACAAACAGTCCACCACTGCGCTGCCATATTTCCAATCCTAGGAAATAGTGAAGGAGGCCCAAATCCTTCATCTCAAACTCTGTAGCAAGATCCTTCTTGCATGACAGTATCAACAGCTCATCACCCGTTAGAATCAAATCATCAACATACAGTACAATGATAAGCAACTTACCCTCCACCACAATCTGGTATAGGTTAGGATCCGCCTCGCTCTTGGAGAATCCAAGTCCTGTGAAATAACTGTCTATCCGTGTGTACCAAGCACGTGGTGCTTGCTTCAACCCATACAACGCTCTCTTGAGCCTGCACACATGTGACTTGCTGCTGAAGACCTCAAAGCCTTCGGGTTGCTCAATGTACACCTCCTCCTCAATGACTCCGTTAAGGAACGCAGTCTTCACATCCATTTGATGAATGTGCCATCCCATCTGCACTGAGAGAGCAAGAATCATCCTTATCGAAGAATACCTTGCGACAGGTGCAAAGGTCTCCTCATAATCGATCCCCTCTATCTTTGAAAGACCTCGGGCAACAAATCTTGCCTTGTACTTCTCCACACTCCTGTCAGCTGCCTGCTTAACTTTGTAGATCCATCTCAAACCCACCACTGATTTCCCTTCCAGTCTAGGAACAATCTCCCATGCACTGTTTCTGACAATAGAATCATACTCTTCCACCATGGCGTCTACCCATGCGGGATCCTCCACAGCTTCCTCGAAAGAGGATGGCTCAGTCACAACACACTTGCTCATAAGAGCCATGTATCCAGTGTACTGATCAGGTGACTGTCTATGCCTGTGTTGGGCTGTAGGTGGTCCTACAACTTTCTCTGCATCTTGAGCCAGTCGCTCAACTTCTGTCAAGCGCTTTCGCCCTCTGATGGTTGGCGCTGCATGAGTGGTCTCTTCCACTCCATGAACCTCATCCTCTGGGTGATCCACGTCCTGAAGCTCATCCTTAGGAACTAATAGCTCCTCATCTGCATGCAAGTGTAGCTCCCTCTCAAGCAAACACTTCACGGCTTTCTCCTCCTGAAATTTTATATCCCGTTGCACGACATTTTTATCACTGTCTGGCAAATACACACGATAGTTGTGGGGCGTATCAGTGTACCCCACAAATATCCCAACCTCTGTCGTCGGCTCCAACTTCTTCCTGGAATCCTTTGTCACATGCATGTAAACATTAGCACCAAAAATCCTCAAATGAGAAAGATCAGGCTTCTTACCAGAATAAGCCTCCTCGGGTGTACTCATGCCAAGTATCCTATGAGGACAACGGCTCTGCACATAAACTGTTGTATTGCATGCTTCTGCCCACAAGTGAAGGGGTAGGCCCTGATCATGCAACATTTCCCGTGCAGCACCCACAATCGTTCTGTTCTTCCGCTCAACTACCCCGTTCTGCTGTGGGTTATGGGGAGCTATGAGCTCTCTACGAATCCCTTCTGCCTTGCAGAAATCCTTGAACTCATCCGAGATGTATTCACCACCATTATCGCTCCTAAGAGCCTTCACCTTCTTCCCCGACTCCTTCTCGACCAGTGCTTTGAATTCACAGAACTTTGAATATGTCTCGCTCTTCTTCTGCATGAAGAAGATCCAGAACTTACGAGAGAAATCATCAACAAAAATCACATAATACCTATGTTTTGCTGTTGAAGCAACTGAGAAAGGTCCACACACGTCTGTGTGAATTCTCTCAAGGATCGTCGTGGCGTGACTATCCTTCTCGTGAAAGGTGGCTTTCACAAACTTCCCCAAAGTACACCCCTTGCACTGATCTGACTGCGCAAGTGTGCCTTTAGGAAGCCCTGTAGTGATCTGCTGCAGTATCTTCAAGGCTCCATGGTGAAGGTGACCCAATCTCCTGTGCCACAACTCGCCATCATCCCGGCTCACCAATCCTTCTGCCTTGCCTACCATTGCTGCGCATCCATCTACATGCAACTGATAAAGGTTCCTCACTCGAACCCCTATCTTCTGGGTCTCACCAGTTGTCTTGCTGCGCAGGAAAGCCTTTCCCTCGCTGAAAACAACATCATACCCCTTGTCTTCTAACATCGCCACTGAGATAAGATTCTTCTTCAATCCTGGAACATGCATGACTTCCTTCAATACGAAGGGTTTACCAGACTCCCTCTCAAAGGAAATGGTACCGATACCGGTCGCACTGTATCTACCATCATTGCCCATCTCGATGTGCACTCCAAGATCTTTGTCCTCCAGATCAGAGAACAAATCTCTATGTCCCGTCATGTGAAAAGACGCACCACTGTCCAAGAACCACACTGATCCCATCACACTTGAAACCAAGCATGTGATCAATGAAAAATCAAGCTCAAACTGTGAGGCTAGAGCCTCTCCTACTGAAGATCCAGTAGCCTGCTTGTTCTTCTTCTTCCGCGGACAATTAGTGGCATAGTGTCCGTGCTGGTGACAACGAAAACACTTCACCTTGGACATATCCTGCTTCTTGCCTTTCGCACCAGACTGAGAAGCTTTCTTTCTCTTCCCTTTCTTTGCTTTGGCAGCCAAAGCACAATTCTCTTCATCAGCTCCCTTTGACGAAGATCCGTCCCTGGTACTCCGCCTGATCTCCTCCTACACAAGATCTGACCATAGTCTTTCCCATCCTGGAAATTTCTCCCGACCATTGACAGAGTCCTGATAGGAATGCCAACTCTTCGGAAGACCAAGGAGAGCTAAGCTCACCAAGTCCTCATCATTGATAGTAAGCCCCACACTTCCCAGCTCATCTCGACACTGAGTGAACTTCGTGAGATACTTGGGAATACTGTCACCCTTCTCGCATTTGATGTTTCTGAGTTTATCTTTGAGCGCTAGCTTCCTCTGATCGTTCTTGCTTTGGAATAATTCTGTTAATGATTTCCAGGTCAAATATGGAGTAGCCTTTCCATGGAGGCTAGACACAATGTGATCCTTCACGCGCTCCAGCGGAATCCTTCGACATTTTGCGGTCTTCTTTTGCCAAACTTCCGCCTCAGCAGCATCATTAGGCTTTGGGATATCCGTATCTATGAACTCCTTCAGCCCGTTATCATTCAATACTACCTCCATCCTATCCTTCCATGCAATATAGTTTGAGCTGCCCTCAAGATCATACTCCAATCGCCATCCGTTGAAAGACATTGCTACGTTGTCACCAAGAAAACACTGCTGCAAATTCGAATTCCACCGGCAACCAACTCAACCACCTCGGATCTAAGATTCGTGAGAACACAATATTTCTCGTATAGAGATTGACTGTATGGGCATTCACCGGATGTCTCACCTTCCAAAGGAAGGATGAATCCAGAGGCTACCTGGCCCGATTACAGACTCTGCCTGAAGAAATAGAATGTAAACACTTCCTGAACAGTAGATCTGATGATCAACAGCGCTGATACCATGTAGAAATTTTGAATAATTTAACACATATTCAACAGAGATTATCCTAATCATATACTATTGCAGAATACATACACAATACATAAGCTTCTCTACGTTGATCATCAATATAGCAGCATCAGTAACAATAAAACATCAAGAGCATTCACACATTAACACAGTATGTAACCCGGGGAAAGCATCTCGCTAAAAACCCCACACTATCTGTATATTAATGATTGAGAACATGTAAAATTACAAAGTACAATGCTTATCACAAGCAATCCAGTACCAGCTCCACTTGTTACACACAATACAGCTCAGATTTGATCTCCAAATCTATTCCACTGCTTGCCTGCCTCTCCAGCTCAATACCTGCTCAAGAACTGATGAGAATGGTTTACCAAACTCGTATGTCACCTGCAAAGAATCACTCACACTATGTTGGACGTGAGCACAGGCTACAATTCTTGGTATTGGCCAATTCATTGGCATACTCAATCCCTCTGATTGTGCAAATCATCAGGCACAACTATAGTCACAACTGATAACAATCTGATCCTCTAACACCTGTCCCTGCTGAACTGAACATGCACTGACATGCAACTGAGTTAAATGATGTATTCTATAGTTGCATTATGAGTTAATAACTTGTGAATTAATTAATAATTAATTCACCCAACTCATCTCTAGTCTATTTGCCAGTTAGACTAAATACAACCAGTTTAACAAAGCTAAACTGAACACAACTCCATCAACTGCACCTCCAGTCCACTAAACTCAACTCACTTGAGTTCTAACTGAAGTCCTGCATGCAAATATTAGTCATCCCATAGGTAACCATGTATTTCCCTCTGGGATCTGCATGTACCACATCCGTAGCTCATCCTGAAGTGCTCCAAGAGAATAAGATCAAGTTTATAGTCCAAATATTATTATGAGACAATAATATATGACTTTTCTATTTTTGACAGCCAGTCTAAAAATAGACTTTGATCACTCATACTGTGATCACTCACACTGTGGTCACCCACACTGTGATCACTCATACTGTGGTCACCCACACTGTGATCATCCCTGTTGGGATCAAAAATAGAACTTGCGCCATAATTTGCCTGCGGGCCCACTTAGTGAAGTCGACTCTTTTCACTAAGCTCCATCATCTTGTTGCAATCTCAACACGAGGCTCACCATATCTTCATCCTCAGTAGTTATTCCCACACTTCCAAGCTCACCTCTACAGGTGGTGAGCTTGTTTAGATATGTGGAAATAGTATCACTGTTCTCCATCTTGATTCTTCGAAGCTTGTCCTTGAGCACCAATTTCCTCTAGTTGCTATTGTTCTGGTAGAGGTCCTTCAATATCTTCCTCATTGAATATGGAGTATCCTTCCCATGGAGACTCGAGACAATATGGTCTCGAACTCCCTCAAGGATGATTTGTCTCGCCCTTGCCACACACCTCTTCCACTCAGCCAACTCTTGTGCATTAGTTGAAGTTGGCTTTTGGATTTCTTGATCAATGAAATCCTTCAAGCCATCGTCTTCTAATACAGCCTCCATGCAATCTTTCCACGATATGTAATTCGAGCTACTATCTAAGGCATACTCGAGTCTCAAGCCATAGAACGCCATTAACCAACCTAAAGTATGAGATGAATTCGATTTTTACCTGCAACCCCAAACTTCAAACTTCGATTTCTCTTCTCAGTATATTGTTCACAACTTTGATAAACTTTTCTCTTATACCATGTAGAAATTTCTCTATAGATCAGCTAGCCCTGATACCATGTAGAAATTCTGACTGTAGATCAACCTGATAATGGAATATAACTAAAGCAATATACTTTAATCTACTTCTACAATCAAACTTGCAGAAGCTTAATAGATTTGAGAAATATCAAGAGGAATAGATATAACCAGAAGAGGAATCAATACACATGAAACATAGAAGAATACTCTGGGGAAAGCGTTAGCTAAAAACCCTGCTATCTATATTATCATACAAGGTGGAAATATCTCAGAATTACACAAATATTTAGCTCTCATAGCTAGGTAGCTCTCAGTACAATCCTCCTAGATGCTCATAGGCAAACAAGGCTTCTCACAAACCTTCTCCTCTGCCCTCCAAGCCTCCTATTTCCTTGCGCAGTTTCTCCTGGGTGATCCTCCTGTTACCAAGTGTATCACTGATCACTCACACTGATCTCACACCTTGTAAAACTGTACAATCGTCAAGGAACCTTCTTCCTTCTGCATGGATGAGTTTCCTTTATAGGAAAACTCATGCAACTAATAGTACACTGTCCTTGTCTTTAATCTCAACTGGGTCTTTCTCGGAATAGAAATTCATGAGTTATCGATGAGAGAATCTTCAGTTATTTGGAGTACACTAGTTGGATGCATGCATGCATTAACTAACTGAACTCACAATTAGTTCCTCAAACAGTTTGGCACTAATTTAACTGGACTTAACTCAATAAATTGAGCTAACTAATTGCAACTCAAATATAACTCATCCTTATCTCCTTAATTAAGGGATAATCTCCTTAATTTAAGGGATAACTGTTGCATGACTTCAGAAAGACATCTAGCTTGAATTTCTCCAACTAATTAACTCAAGATGAATTAATTAATTATTTTTCAAGCATCTAGTGAGATTAAATTCAAATTTTGATTCTCAATTTTAATTCAAGGAAAAATTAAAATTGGAATATTCTGGATTCTATTTTTAACATTTCTTGTTGCTATTTTCAACACTCCCTCTCAACAAGAAAGGAAGTCAACTCGATCTCGATCCCGAACCTTTGGAATGTTCTACATGCAGCAACTCTGTCAAGTGTTGTTGCTCCAGCAACTTTAGAAACAAAAGAAATTTCCAACCTGAATCATTATGATGCATCTATCATAAAAGTCTCTGACTGCCATTGCCTCTGTCAACTGAAAGCCCTGTGCTTCTTTTGACTCAACCTTTTTGTACTGTGTTGTGGCCATAGCCACCACCATATTAAAACATGATCTCATAGAAAATCTGAATGGGTCCCCTAGAAGTTTGGTCTTTCACTTCTCCGAATGTTCTATTTTTATCTCAGGGATTTTAACTCTATGCCAAGTCCAATCTTCAATTCTTAATGGTCAAGACCCCCCTTGAATAAATCTCTGCAACATGATTCAACCTAGTCTAGCCCTTCATTCATATCCTTCACCAGGACTCTTTCAATCCTCATAAACCTTCATGGTGCCCTATGCCCACACATATATCCACCCCACTCTTTACCCCTCAAAACTTTCCATCACATCTTTATTCCTATTATAACTCTTTTATAATAGAAATGCTTTACAAATCACACATGACTTAACATCTCCACACATCCTCATTACATACCTTTATTGTATAACGTAGATCACATTGATCAAGGGAAAGACATACCTCTTATGAATAAATGTGATGTGATGAGGCCTCCAATCGCAAATCGCAATTCCACTTCACCAAGAGCCAAAGACCAAGCTTCAACGTTCTGTGAATAGTGGACCCACTGGGATTATCAAGCATAATACATACATTCTTAGGTCTGGCCTATCGCTTATCACAATCGGCGCAGCCTAAGGCTTATACATAAGGCGCGATGCGATTTAGCAGGCCCGATGATAACTATAAACCTGGGTGCATAATATTTGAAGTCCGACCTTATGGTCTGGCCACGGGTTTTCCTTTGTTTCCCCGTGTATTCCGATAAATGTTATGGTTCGGGTTTTTTAAAGGAAAATCCCATATGGCAGACCTGCTAGAACTATTAACTACAACCCATATATTTTCGGGTTCGCCTCCCCAATCGCAAATTGCAATTAGCATAGTCCAGTGTTTTAAATAAAGCACGACGCGATATGGCAGACTCGCCAGCATTATTAACTGCAGCGCATATATTCTTTGGGCCCAGCCTATTGCATATCGCAATCAGCGGAACCCAAGGCCCATACATAAGGTGCTCCACGATCTAGTGGACCAGTCGAGATTATTAAGCATAGCATATACATTTTCGGGTCTGGAGCCCATCGCAAGTCGCAATCGGTAGAGCCAAAGGCTTATATATAAGGCGCACCATGATATGGCTGACCCGCCCGCAATATTAACCATGGCACATATATATTTTAGGTATGGCCTATTGCAAAGCGCAATCGACAGAACCCAAGGTTTAAACATAAGGCTCGATGCGATTAGCAGACCCAACGATGATTATAGATCTGGGGGTATATTATTTGAAGTTCGGCCTTATGGTTCGGCCGCTGGTTTTCCCATGTATTCCCATATATTTCAATAAAATGTTGTGGTTCATGTTTTCAAAGGAAAATCTCATAGAGTGAATGGTTTGCTTTTGAAGCATTGTCAAAGCAATCGTTGAGTAAAATTGAATATTGTGGGCAACGGGAATACGTGTCACAGCAGGTTCGGTGGTCTGATAATGATAGTTGCTTTGCGTTGCAAGATTAAATAGAAGCTGTGGCTGAATGCAAGGTTTGTTTGTGAGCATGTTTGTCATAATTCTCATAATCATAGCTAATATGAATTATTTCTGCAGGTGAGTTTGAGTGGACCCGGTAGTGGATAAAGACGATTTATATTAAGATGACACCTCTGAACCACCGGTGTCGATATTGCAACGACATATTCTGCAGAAAAGGATATGAAACACCATAGTGCATAATGGAGGCACACGCCATGTCAAGAGGAAGCACAACACTAATACATCAAGATGTTATTACCTCCAAACACACCTTCAATCATGCCAGATGTGGGGTGATGAGCGCAGTGTCTTTAGTTTCCTTCAAGAAATGATAGGGAATAATGTCCACTCAATATAGGTGCGAAGGGATGACACACAATCATCCTCCTTTAATCAACATCTATTTGTTTCCACAAGAAATTAAGTGCTGAAGCAGATATTCTCTCTACGTGTGAGCGGTTATACCCACTGTTCTACGATTGTATAATCTAATTTGTATATTGAAAAGAGGGGGGAGGTGAAATGTTAAGGGAGACCGAGGGTCAGTTCCTTCAACATAAATATTACGTCCGAAGATGAAGGGAGGACTTTTTTTTGGGGCAGAACAACTTTTGATTTATTGTGCTAATAAAGAAGTCTGTTTAGTCAAGAAAGAGCCTTTTTCAGATTCATTTGCCTCTTCTTTCAGGGGTTTAGAATCGGGATGTTGTTGCTGGCATAAATATAAATGTGATTTGTTTTTGTGCATATTGATAACAGACAGTTCGTGACTAGTATTGGTTATTCAAATATGATTTGTTACCATGGTTAATTCATGAGCGATTGTTGATTCAAGACCTTGTTAAAGATCAGTTGCAAGTTTTATTTGTATGGAACGGAATGTGCATTCCTGTATAAGTAATTAGATTGCAATTAAGATTTAATACAGCCTTGTTCATCTATGAACCAGTAACTGATTCATTAGGACTTGGAATCTATATATGATGTTTAACCTCCTTTTGTTATGCTCTTGCAGGATAGATTAGAATGGTTAGGATTATCACAAGTGGTTAGAATTAATGTAGATAGGATTTGATACATATAGGTTAGCTGTTTCTTTTGTTGATTTAATTGAAGTCTTCCTCCAAGAAGCAATCTTTCAACACCTATAACAGTTTATGGGATCCGTTAAAATCCATTGGAACTAGCCATTCCAAATGAAAGTAGATCGAATTGGGGTCCAAAATCGGGTTAGTTCCCCTTGTTGACACAACGAACATTCGCCATGTCAAAAAATTGGCACTAGAAGGAGGGCCTGAACTGCCGTCCACAGCTTTTCATGATTTCATCTATATATTTCATGCATGGATTCGAAAAGATTAATGCATGGATTGTAAAGGTCAAAAATATCCCTCCTTCCATTTGGAAAAGCCTCATTTCGAAGAAGCGAGGAAGGATATATAAGTCCTGTGTTTGGGTCAGCCAAGGAAGAGAGACTGTGGGTTTACCCTATCACTAAGGAATAATGAGTCAAAGTACTTACTTGTTCTTACGCTCGATCCCTATCTTAGCTCCCCATATTTCAGTCCTTACCTCCGATAGCTAAAAGAAAGCCAAAGATCTATCACATAAACAAAGAGACATCTGTAGCCCCTTCTCTTGAAGATATTATGCTAGAGTCCTTGCAAAGTATCGACACTCCTTGGGAAGAAATTCTTTAGGATCCACTCTCTGAAGGTAATTACTTTCTCGATTTTCAAAATCCTAAAAAAGAATGCCCAGAGGAAACCTTCAACTGGAATCTCCCTATCCATAATATGGCTAATGTTCCCCCTCCAGGTGGGAATTCACTTCTACCACCTCTTTCAAGTGGGAATCAACCCCCACCTCCTCCAGGAGCACTCCCTCCCTGGCTTGTACAGGATGCCGTAGTGGTACCTGGGCAACAACATCCCTTACGCAATAACCCAGAAAGAGTATTGCCTAATTCAACCCTGAGTGGGGAGACACTGCTGATAACCATTTTCGCTCTTTCTTCCTAGCCGTGTGCATGTTGGGGGTAGTCGATAAGGATGTGGTATGTCGCTTGTTCCCTTTTACTCTAATTGGTGCAGCCTCCACATGGTACTTTAGCTTGAGAATAGGATCGATCACCTCATGGGGTGCCTTTCAACAAGCCTTCTTAGACAAGTTTTGCGATGAAAAAACACCGGCGGCCTTAGTTTTAGAACTATCCTATTTAAAAATGGAAGCCAAAGAAAAGGTCAAGGATTTTAACATCTGGTTCAACACTTTGTTCAATAGAATCCCGGCTAACGCTAGACCTACTGATGAGGTGCTCATGGAATTCTAGATCACCACTCTCCCTGTCCCTATTGCGATGTGGGTCAAGAGAAGTAACACACAAACCTTACAAGGTGCTATCAATGAAGCAATAGAAGTCGGGAATGAAATGATCAGTCTCACAACATGTCATTATACAATTGAAGGAAAGAAAGCCTCTCAGCCATCCAAGAAGAATAATCGGAGTGATAACAAAGTAGCTGAGGGAAAATAAAGAGACACCATAGATGTGGAAGGTTTGCATCGAATCATTACGAAATTGATGAACACAGTCATCAATATGAAAAGGAATTCTGGAGAGAGTACAAGTGGGAATGGAGGAGATTATAACAATAGAAAACTTTTCAAACCTTTCTATCGTAAGAAGACAGAAGGTGGTCATGGTCAACTTGCGTTTCCTACTCCACCCAATAAAGGGAATTTAAATACAGAAGAGCTGGCTCTTATCGGATCACTCCTTCACAAAGAAGAACCTATAGTGGAACTAGAGCCAGAACAATAAAATGAGGAAGAATAGCAAGTACAAGAGCCCTTGGATGAAGAATCTCAAATCAATGTACTGTGGGATTTCTATACAAATGAGAACGATGATGGCAAAGGAGATAGTATGGTAGAAATCTAGACTAATGAAATCCATACATGAAGTAAAGGGCCACTTGCGGGCGTGATGAAGGCTGTAGACTAGACAAAGAAAGATGTTCACCCTTTGGAGGCATCTGCTCCTAAAGTTCCTTTTGAGAAGGGTAGACCTAATGGTGATTCCAAGACTACTCTAATTGTGAATTATTTGCAAAGAGATAATACATCTCCGACTGCAACGAAGGTGACTCAAAATGGTAAAATCCACCTAAGAATGGAAAAACCTGTATTTTTACTCTGCCCTACCCTATTTATAACATTGATTACAACATTGTGGATGATCTTAAGAAGTATCGAGGTAATATCACATACTTCAATTTGCTAAAATTAACGCAGCAAAGAGATCTGCTCTTGAAATCTATGAATGAACGGAATTGCAAATCTCACACCATTCCGAGCAGCCAAACCAAGAAGTCGGCATCCAAACTGGTCAGTACCTCCAGTACATCCCAAACACCATCATCTATGGATGCCACTCTGTAAAAAATGAATCAAACCCCCAAAGGTGTCAGTGCAGCCATGATAGGAAGGAAATCATAATCCATGACTCCACCTTTCCTTACCACATTTGAAATCTTCAACATGAACATACACAATTGCTTGGTAGATTCTGGTGCTTCATCCACTGTTATGCATTACGCTGTTTCTAAAAGACTTCATGTGATACTCGAGAAAACTGGAACATGAATTATGCAATTGGATAGAATGAATGTGAAATTAATTGGGGAACTGAAAGATGTGTTGATTCGGATGGCTACCAAACCACAGTACACACAAGTCATTGACATAGTGGTAGTCGACATACCCGATGCTTATGAAATGTTGCTCAGTAGGGACTGGTCAGCAAAACTAAATGGATAGTTCTCAACTGATTGGTCCCACCTCTTACTACCTCAGAAGGGAAAAGGTGATATGATGAGGGTTGATCGAGAAAGATACATGAAGTATGTGGTGACAGAACTAAATGGGCCCAATGAACCTGTAATTTTTACCAAATCTATCCTTGGGAATTATAGTTTCGACGTTTGTGCCATCTAAACCTGTTTCAGAGAATTCCATGTAAAGACAGTTGAAGAAACTATGACAAACACATAGTTGGAAGCTCTCCCCTGTAATCCAACTGATGAATTATCCTGTATTATAGTAGATGATAGGACTAATTTTGTAGAAAGAAGTTCAATTGATGTAACATTATATTCTCTATTTTGGACACTCTATTTTGATGGCTCTAACTTCCTTGAAGGTGCAGGTGTTGGGAGCATTCTCATTGACCCGCAAGGGAATCAACATCTAATGGCCAGCTGGTTGGAGTTCACGTGCACCAACAACATGGCAGAATATGAAGGTTTGCTGCAGGGCCTGAAGAAAGCCATTGATATGAAGGTGAAAAGTCTTAAAGTTTTTGGTGACTCACAAATAATTGTCGACCAGGTAAGGAAAAGGAGACATTGCAATTTGCCACACCTGGTAATATACCAATATGAGGTATGGAGCTTAATTGACAATTTTGATTCTTTTAATATCACATACATACCTCGAGGGAAAAATCGAGATGCCGATCTGATGGCTAGTATGGCTTCAAAAGTTTTTCCTGATCCTAGATTAAACAAGAATAAATATTATGTTGAATTGATTTTCAGACCATCCATGCCTGAAAACATCTCAAATTGGCAGGTGTTCGAAGTTGACGAGAAAATCCTTGAGTTCCTGCACTGCTAGAAGATATTAAAAAATGCAGTCATTGATGAAAAAGAGCAAGAAAAGCTTATGAATGAGAGGGAAGATGAGGAAAAGGATCAGTCCAATATAATTCCCAAGTCAGTTGTCAAGATGGAGCACTTGTATGACTTGCATGATAAATTCAAGAAGTCAAATAACTGAAAAATGCATAGCTCATCCATGAAGTATGAATCAATCAACCTTATAATGCTCTCCACAAGAAAGGGTTGCATTTGTTAAGCTGTTTAAAGAGTACAAGGATGTCTTTGCATGGACATATGCTGACTTAAAAACCTTTTATACTAGCGTTATGCAGCATGTGATTCCATTGGAGAAGGATGTTAGGCCATACCAACAAAAGCTTTGCAAGGTACAACCAAGCCTAGAACCATTGATGAAGAAAGAATTAAACAAAATTCTGGACGCCAAAATGATTTTTCCTACCTGGCACATCTACTGGGTAGCCAATCTCATGCCAGTAAGAAAGAAAAATGGATATATCAGGTTATGTATCGATTTCAGAACCCTGAAAAAAGCATAGCAAAAAGATAACTATCCTGTCCCTTCTATGGAACACATTCTTCAATGTGTTTCTGTGTCTGAAATGTTTTCCATGTTGGATGGTTTTTTGGGATAATCAAGTGTTGGTGGCAAATGGAGATCAGCTCAAGACAACCTTCAACACTAAATGGGGCACTTGCACATATTGTAAAATTCTTTTTGGACTTATTAATGCGGGCACCAAATTCCAGAGAGCTATAGACATAGCTTTTCGAGGATTGATTGACAGATCAGTGGTAGTGTACATGGATGACATTACTGTGTATTCGTATCACAAAAGGGATCATATCTATTGCTTGAAACAAATTTTTGAAAGATGCCAAAGGTATGGAATATCGTTGAATCCCAAGAAAAGCCTTTCTGCAGTTACAGAAGGGAAACTACTGGGTCACATCCTCTCTAAAGAAGGGATTGTTATTGATCCCGAAAGAATAGAGACCATCATGAGAATACAACCCCCTACAAATAAAAAGGCAATGCAATATTTCTTCGGGAAAATTAATTTCGTTAGGAAATTCGTTTCAGGTTTCGCAGAAATAGTGTGTCCCATGCAGCTAATGATGAAGAAAGACGTTGTGTATAGGTGGAGCGATGAAGATAAGAAATCGTTTCAGTGAATTAACGAGGCCATCGCAAAAGCTCCTGCGTTGGTCATCCCCAATTTTGACAAGGAATTCTTATTGTACACATTCGCTTTTGATGTTTCATATGCCGCAATCCTCACCCAAAAAAATGATGATGACAATGAATTCATTATCTCTTATATGAGCTCTAATCTTCAAGGAGCAGAGCTAAACTACCGAGACATGGAGAAACAAGGTTTTGCAGTTTTTAAAGCCATAAAACATTTCTGCCCTTATTTATTAAAGGCCAAGACTAAAGTAATCATTCCCCACCCTGCTGTAAGAGCCCTCTTCATCCAGAAAGAAATGGGTGAATGGAGAGGGAATTGGATAACCACCCTTCAGGAATACGACCTCGAGATTAAGCCGGCGAAGATAGTTCGAGGGCAGGGATTGTATGAGCTTGCGACATAAGCGTTGGTGGATAAAGAAGGGTTGTCTAAAGAACTAGAAGCACATAGCATACATAATGCACAAGTAGAATTCAGGGAGGAGCCCCTATGGATTAATGAGACGCTGATGTGTGAGCGCGAAACATCAAAAGCCTTTTGGATCCTGAGTCGTAGTATTACAACATACGCTTTTATCTTACATGAGGATCATGTCCTGAATACATGGATGCATCACGAAGGAGAGCGCTTAGATTGAAATCTAATCATTATCACTTGGCCAATCACGTTATATAGAAAAAATTATGATGGAATCTGGCTGAGGTGTTTGGAAAAGGATGATGTCAATCATATCTTGAAAGAAATGCTCGATGGCCCAGCAAATGGTCATTATGGCGGAGAGATCATTGCAACCAAATATTAAGAGCTGGATATTATTGGCCGACAGTGTTCAGAGACTCTCATGCCTGCGCTTGGAAATGCAAGGTATGTCAAACTGCCGCAAGATGAGAAAGAAAGCCAGTGGTTCCCCTCGGGCCCATTATGATTTATCACCCGTTCCAGCAATGGGGCCTAGATGTCATAGGCGAGATCACTCTGAACTCTGCACAATAGCATAATTATATACTCACGGTGACCGACTACCTCACCAGATGGACTGAAGCCATCCCGCTTTGAAAGGTAAACAAAGATGATGTAATATCATTTATTGAGAAATTTATTATCAGTAGGTTTGGCATCCCCGATGCTCTCATATGTGAAAATGCTTCTTACTATTCATTACTGAAATTGACTGAATTTTCTTTGATAAATCAATTCATATAAGGTATGCATCAAACTATTACCCTTAGGGAAATGGAGTTGCAGAGTCCTCAAATAAAAACCTGATCCGCATAATCCATAAATCTATCGCCGACAACCATAGGAATTGGCACAATGCTCTAACAAACGCCTTTTGGGCCGATAGGGTCACCCAAAAAGTAGCATTAGGAAATTCCCCATACTTCCTCATCTATGGACATGAAGCCATCTTACCTCCAAACATTACCCTTCCCTCTTTATAGCTCTCCCAAGCTTCGAGAGGGACCCCTTCAACCTTACTTCAAAAAAGGATCAACCAACTAGTGAGGTTGGAGGAATTGAGAGATGAAGCTAGAAATAAATTTAGAAATCACCAAATGATTGTAAAGAGATTGTTTTGACCATCATCTGGTAGGAGATTAAGGTTACCAAATAGGAGAGCTAGCTTTGAAATGGGACAAGCTGAGTGATCCAAAAGGTAAGGACACAAAATTCCAACACTTATGGCTGGGCCCGTTCCAAGTTGAAGAAAACATCGGTTAGGGAACTTACAAATTGAAAAATTTATAGGGAGAAACTGAAAAATTCCCTGTTAATGGCCAACATCTTAAGAGATGCTTCCAGTAGCCACCACATGGTGGTTACCTCCTGAGTAGGTTACGATTCATTTTATTTTTATTGTTAGATTAGTTACATTTTCATCCTGTCCTTTCCTATTTTACGCAAAGTTTATTTTCCTTTTGAATTTTAGTCCCTTTCAGCCAATTGATTTTGGTCCTTCAGTCTCGTCTTCACCTTTATAACTCTCTTCATATTTCCCTCATTCGCCACCTTCAGCTTTTTGCCTCCCTCATTAACCCGCTGATGAGTCTGCCAACCCTAAATTCATTGTTACCTTGCAAATCAAGAAAATTTTAAATGAGCCTATGAGAACTCGAAAATCAACAGTGGAATTCAAATCGAAGCCACTCATTAGCATATGTTGGGAACTAGGTAGGATCTGTTGATAACATGGACACCAGGAGCATGTAGGGGCTTCTTTATAAAACAAAAAAAATGTGTAACCACAGCTGGACTAGCATGGCGGAACGCTGCATTTTTAAAATCCTACTCAGACCTAGCCTATACTTGCTTGTAAGGTTTGTAGTTATTCTCCATTGGTCACGTCCACCACACTAAGTCTTTAAATACCTGTCATCTGCAAGTAAATCTCCTTTCATGGGCTAAGCTTACTGTCATATACCCTATGGCAAATCTAATTTTGCTCTAGTCCTTGTGCCTAAAACTAGAAGGACTTATTTAAAAGAAAATGAAATGGTGAGTCCTTATGCCAATCTGGAAGGACAGGTTGTTTGGGAATCCATTTGGAGTAGGGACTGTTGTTGGGCTCAGAGTACCGGTTGACATAGCAAGCCCAACTTGGCTTAAGTAGTTTAAAAATATGGCATGATCCATGACTGTGCCCCATCCAATCATACGAAAATATAGCACTAAAATTCTTAGATAAAGTGCAGATAAACATATCTACATCAAGTTTGATGAGCGATAAAGAGCTGAGGTACACACCTAAATAGGTATTGATAGACCAGTGATGACCTCGAAAGTATTTTTGAAAGTAGAAAACAGGTAAAGGAGGGTCAATAAATCCCATAATACTACCATTGGAGAATGCCTGTCAAAACCCTATCAATAAATAGAAGCTATTTGTCTTTATCCCGCCTGAAGAAATTAATGTTGAAGTGGAACCCATGCCTGTCCATCTATATAATTTTCATTTCAAGTTTATCTTAACACCCTAATGTTCTATTGATGCAAGGTTTATTTGGAAATAGAGATAACCGATTTGCCCAGTGGTTCGCCATTTGTTGTGGCCACAACCACCACCCTATTAAAACATGCTCTGGTGGCAAATATGAATGGGTCCCCTAGAAGTTTGGTCTTTCACTTCTCCGAATGATCTGTTTTTATCTCAGGGATTTTAACTCTATGTTGAGTCCAATCTTCAATTCTTAATGGTCAAGACCCCCCTTAAATAAATCTTTGCAGCATGAATAATTTATAACCCAGTCTAGCCCTTCATTCATATCCTTCACCAGGACTCTCTCAATCCTCATAAACCTTCATGGTGCCCTATGCCCACACATATATACACCCCACTCTTTACCCCTCAAAACCTTCCATCGCATCTTTATTCCTATTATAACTCTTTTATAGTAGAAATTCTTTGCAAAGCACGCATGACTTAACATCTTCGCACATCCTCGTTGCATACCTTTATTGTATATCGTAGATCGCATTGATCAAGGGAAAGGCCTACCTCTTATGAATAAATGCGATACGATACGGCCTCCAATCACAAATTGCAATCGCACTACACCAAGAACCAAAGCCCAAGCTTCAACATTCCACGAACGGTGGACCTGCTAGCATTATCAAGCATAATACATACATTCTCGGGTCTGGCCTATCACTTATCGCAATCAGCAGAGCCCAAGGCTTATACATAAGGAGTGATGCGATTTAGCGGACCCAATGATAACTATAGACCTGGGTACATAATATTTGAAGTCCAGCCTTATGGTCCAGCTGTGGGTTTTCCCGTGTTTCCCCATGTATTCTGATAAATGTTATGGTCCAGGTTTTTTAAAGGAAAATCCCATATGGCAGACCTGCCAAAACTATTAACCGTAGCCCATATATTTTCGGCTCCGCCTCCCCAATTGCAAATTGCAATTGGCATAGTCCAGTGTTTTACATAAAGCGTGACGTGATATGGAGGTCCCGCCGACATTATTAACCACAGTGCATATATTTTTCAGGTCCGACCTATCACATGTTACAATCGGCAGAACCCAAGGTCCATACATAAGGCGCTCCACGATCTGGCAGACCCACGAAGATTATTAAGTGTCGCATATACATTTTCAGTTCCGAAGCCCATTGCAAGTCGCAATCGCCGGAGCCCAAGGCTTATATAGAAGGCACACCACAATATGGCGGACCCGCTGTCAATATTAACCATGGCACATATACATTTCGGGTCTGGCCTATCACAAAGCACAATCGGTGGAACGCAAGGCTTAAACATAAGGTGCGATGCGATTAGCGGACCCGACGATGATTATAGTTCAGGGGGTATATTATTTAAAGTCCGACCTTATGGTTCGGCTGCGGGTTTTCATGTGTATTCCCATATATTTCGATAAAATGTTATGGTCCAGATTTTCAAAGGAAAATCTTGTAGAGTGAATGGTCTGATTTTGAAGCATTGTCAAAGCAATCCTTGAGTAAAAATGAATATTGTTGGCAACGGGAATATGTGTCATAGCAAGTTCGGTGGTCAGATAATTATAGTTGCTTTGCGTTGCAAGATTAAATAGAAACTGTGGTTGAATGCAAGGTTTGTTTGTGAGCATGTTTGTCATAATTCTCGTAATCATAACTAATATGAATTATTTCTACAGGCGAGTTCGAGTGGACCCGGTAGTGGATAAAGGCGATTTATATTATGGTGACACCTCTGAATCACTGGTGTCTATATTGCAAATAAATATTCTTCAGAAAAGGATATGAACCGCCATAGTGCATAATGGAGGCACGTACCATGTCAAGAGGAAGCGCAGTGCTAATACATCAAGATGTTATTACCTCCAAACACACCTTCAATCATGCCAGATGTGGGATGATGAGCACAGTGTCTTCAGTTTCCTTCAGGAAATGATAAGGAATAACGTCCGCTCAATACAGGTGCGAAGGGATGACATGCAATCATCCTCTTTTAATCAACATCTATTTATTTCCATAGGAAATGAAGCGCTCCAGCAAATATGCCCTCTATATGTCAGCAGTTACACCGACTATTCTATGATTCTATATTCTGATTTGTATATTGAAAAGAGGAGGGAGGTGAAAGGTTAATGGAGACCGAGGGTCAGTTCCTTCGGCATAAATATTACCTCTAGAGATGAAGGGAGGAATTTTTCTTTGGGCAGAACAAATTTTAATTTATTGTGCTAATAAAGAAGATTGTTTAGTCAAGAAAGAGCATTTTTCAGATTCATTTGCCTCTTCTTTTAGGGGTTTAGAATCAGGATGTTGTTTCTGGCATATATATAAATGTGATTTGTTTTTGTGCCGATTGATAATAGACAATTCGTGGCTAGTCTTGGTTATTCAAATATGATTTGTTATCATGGTTAATTCATGAGTGATTGCTGATTCGAGACCTTGTTAAACATCAGTTACAAGTTTTATTTGTATGGAAAGGAATGTGCATTCCTGTATAAGTAATTAGATTGCAATTAAGATTTAATACATCCTTGTTCATCTGTGAACCAGTAATTGATTCATTAAGACTTGGAATCTATATATGATGTCTAACCTCCTTTTTTTATGCTCCTACAGGATAGATTAGAATAGTTAGGATTAGCATAAGTAGTTATAATTAGTGTAGATAGGATTTGATACATATAGGTTAGCTATTTCTTTTGTTGATTAATTGAATTCTTCCTCCAAGAATCAATCTTCCAACACTTATAATAGTTTACAAGATCCTTTAAAAACCGTCGGAACTAGCCATTCCAAATGAAAGAAGATCTAGTTGTGGTCCACAATCGGGTTAGTTCCCCTTGTTGGAACAATGAACATTCGCCATGTCAACACACTTTTGTTAATCCTTCTCTGTGCTTTTTAGTATCTAACTTCTCTAGACTCTATAACTTTGATCTTTGATTGCATCAATCCCACTGATTCCTCCCGCTACTATGTACTTTGGGCTCCTGTAGCAAGGTATGATCCATGAGATAAAACCTCTCAAAGGACCCTTCCCAATTTCAGCGTTCTTGGGACTATCACTTCACATCGCCCCACCTCACTCCTGGAGGTATGGCTACATGTGATCCTTCTGCCCACTTGGCTTGAAATTTTCCCCTACTAGAGGGCTCTGCATGAGTGGAGGGCTCCACTTGATCTCCTCTCAACATCTTCAATTGTGTCTCCTACACAATTGTCTGAGACTTCTTCTATGGTTGCATGTTGAGAGGTAATTTATTCTCCCTCTCAACCACCAAGTCTCCAACATTTTTCTTGCTCCTCAAGGCTTTGCATGCATCTTGAACCTCAATAGCATATAGGTTCTTGACTCGTGAACCAATCTGCTTAACCCGTCTCATGGTGATGTGTCTAAGGAAAACCTTTCCCTTACTGAAGACAACATCGTAGCCTTTGTCCTCCAACATCACAATTGATACCAAATTCTTCTTCATTCCAAGCACATACTTCACATCTGTCAAAGTGATAAGAGTTCCATGCTCCCTCTGAAAAGCAACCGTGCCAACTCCTGAAAAACTATACCTTTCATCGTCACCCATCTCTATGCGAATCTTGAGGTCTTTCTCCTCCATGTTAATAAATAAAATTTTATCGTCGATCATGTGGAATGAGGCTCCACTGTCAAGAAACCAGCCACAACCCATCATCGATGACACCATGCATGCGATGAGAGTAAATTCCAGCTTAAACTAAGAGGCTAATGCCTCACCTTTCGATCTTACTAAGGATCCCTTCTTGGACTTCTTCGATGGGAAATTAGTCGCATAATGACCCATGTCATGACAATTAAATCATCTCGCTTTAGAATTTTCAACCTTCTTCCCTCCATGAGAAGAATTCAATTTTGGAAAGAGAATCCTTCTCCTTCCCTTTCCTTGCCTTACTTGCTAAGGCTAGATTTTCTGCATCATCATTCTTTGATGAAGAACCATCTCGAGTGCTCCTCCTAATCTCCTCCTAATGAGATTCGACCACAGTCGTTCCCAGTACGATAGTTTCTCCCTTCCATTCACAGAGTCCTGATAGCTATTCCAGCTCTTTGGAAGGCCGAGGAGAGTGAGGCTCACCATGTCTTCATCAGCAGTAGTTATTCGCACACTTCCAAGCTCATCTCTATAGGTGGTGAGCTTGTTCAGATATGTGGAAATAGTATCACCGTTCTCCATCTTGATTCTTCAAAGCTTGTCCTTGAGTGCCAATTTCCTTTGGTCGCTATTGTTTTGGTAGAGGTCCTTTAATGTCTTCCACATTGAATATGGAGTATCCTTCCCATGGAGACTCGAGACAATATGGTATCGAAATCCCTCAAGGATGATCTGTCTCGCCCTCGCCACAGACTTCTTCCACTCAGCCAAATCTTGTGCATTAGTTGAAGTTGGCTTTGGGATTTCTCGATCAATGAAATACTTCAAGCCATTGTCTTCTAATATAGCCTTGATGCAATCTTTCCATGCTATGTTATTCGAGATACCATCCAAGGAATACTCGAGTCTCAAGCCATAGAACGCCATTGACCAACCTGAAGTATGAGATGAATTCGATTTGTAGCTGCAACCCCAAACTTCAAACTTATTTCTCTTCTTAGTATGTTGTTCACAGCTTCGATAAACTTTGCTATTATACCATGTAGAAATTTGTCTATAGTTCAGCTAGCTTTGATACCATGTAGAAACTCTCACTCTAGATCAACCTGATAATGTAATATAACTAAAGCAAAATACTTTAATCTACTTCTACAATCAACCTTGCAGAAGCTTAATAGATTTGAGCAAGATCAAATGAAACACATGTAACCTGAGGAGGAATCAATAGACATGAAACATAGATGAATACTTTGGGGAAAGCCTCAGCTAAAAACCCCACTATTTGTACCTCATAATTACACAAAGATTTAGCTCTCACAGCTAGCCAACTCTCAGTACAATCCTCCTGGATTCTCATAGGTAAACAAGGCTTCTCACAAACCTTCTCCTCTGCCCTCTAAGACTCCTATTTCCTTGCGCAATTTCTCCTGGGTGATCCTCTTGTTACCAAGTGTAACACCAATCACTCACACTGATCTCACACCTTGTAAAATTGTTCAATCCTCAAGGAACCTTATTGCTTCTGCATGGATGAGTTCCCTTTATAGGAAAACTCATGTAACTGATAGTAAACTATCCCTATCTTTAAACTCAACCGGGTATTTCTTAGAATAGACATGCATGAGTTATTGATTGGATAATCTTTAGTTATTTGGAGTACACTAGTTGGATGCATGCATGCATTAACTGACTGAACTCACAATTAGTTCCTCAAATAGTTTGGAACTAATTTAACTTGACTTAACTTAGTAAACTAAGCTAACTAATTAAAACTCAAATATAACTCATCCTTATCTCCTTAATTAAGGGATAATCTGCTTAATTTAAGGGATAACTGTTGCATGACTTCAAAAAGACTTATAGCTTGAATTTCTCCAACTAATTAACTCAAGATGAATTAATTAAATATTTTTCAAGTATCTGGTGAGACTGAATTCAAATTTTAATTCTCAATTTTAATTCAAGGACAAATTAAAATTGGAATATTCTAGATTCTATTTTTAACATTTCTTGTTGCTATTTTCAACACTCCCTCTCAACAGGAAAGGAATTCAACTCGATCTCGATCCTGAAACTTTGGAATGTTTTGCATGTAACACTTCTCTCAAGTGGTGTTGTGCCAGCAACTTCAGAAACAAAAAAAAAACATCCAACCTGAATCAATATGATGCATCTGTCAATAAAGTCTTTGACTGCTATTGCCTCTCTCGAATGAAAACTCTGCGCTTCTGCTGACTCAACCTTTCTGCATCGTTGTCAATCCTTCTCTGCACTCTTCAGTATCTGACTGCTCTAGCCTATGTCACTTTGATCTCTGACCGCATCAATCCCACTGATTCCTCCCACTACTATTTACTTTTGGTTCCTGTAGCAAGGTACGATCCATGAGATAAAACCTCGCAAAGGACCCTGCCCAATTTCAGCGTTCTTGGGACTATCGCTTCACATCGCCCCAACTCACACCTGGAGGTATGGTTTCATGTGATCCTTCTGCCCACTTGGCTCAAAATTTCCCCCTATTGGAGGTCTCTACATGAGTGGATGCCTCAACTTGGTCTCCTCTCAACATCTTCAATTGTGGCTCCTCCACAATTTTCTGAGACTTCTTCTATGGCTACATGTTGAGAGGATATTTATTATCCCTCTCAACCACCAAGTCTCGAACATTTGCCTTGCTCCTCAAGGCTTTGCATGCATCTTGAACATCAAGAGCATATAGGTTCTTAACTCGTGAACAGATCTGCTTCACCTTTCTCATGGTGATGTGTCTAAGGAAAACCTTTCCCTTACTGAAGACAACATCATAGTATTTTTCCTCCAACATCGTGATAAATACCAAATTCTTCTTCAGTCTAGGAACATACTTCACATCTTTCAAGGCGATAGGAGCTCCATGCTCCCTCTGAAAAGAAAGCGTGCCCACTCCTGAAACATTATACCTTTCATTGTCACCCACCTCTATGCGAATCTTGAGGACTTTCTCCTCCATGTTACTAAATAGAAATTTATTTCCGGTCATGTGGAATGAGGCTCCACTATGAAGAAACCAACCACAACCCATCATCGATGACACCACGCATGCGATGAGAGTAAAGTCCATCTTGAACTAAGAGGCTAATGCCTCACCTTCCGATCTTACTATTGAGGATCCCTTCTTGGACTTCTTCGATGGGAAATTAGTCGCATAATGACCCATCTCGTGACAATTAAAGCATCTCACTTTAGACTTGTCAACCTTCTTCCATCCATGAGAAGAATTCGATTTGGAATGAGAATCCTTCCCCTTCCATTTCCTTGCCTTACTTGCTAAGGCCAGATTTTCTTCATCAACATTCTTTGATGAAGAACCATCTCAAGTGCTCCTCCTGATCTCCTCCTGCATGAGATCCGACCATAGTCATTCCCAATCCGGTAGTTTCTGCCTTCCATTCACAGAGTCCTCGTAGCTATTCTATCTCTTTTGAAGGCCGAGGAGAGCGAGGCTCACCATATCTTCATCCTCAGTAATTATTTCCACACTTCCAAGCTCATCTCTACAGGTGGTGAGCTTTTTCATATATGTGGAAATAGTATGACTGTTCTCCATCTTGATTCTTCAAAGCTTGTCCTTGAGCACCAATTTCCTCTAGTTGCTACTATTATGGTAGAGGTCCTTCAATGTCTTCCACATTGAATATTGAGTATCCTTCCCATGGAGACTCGAGATAATATGGTCTCGAACTCCCTCAAGGATGATCTGTCTTGCCCTCACCACACACTTCTTCCACTCATCCAACTCTTGTTCATTAGTTGAAGCTGGCTTTGGGATTTCTCGATCAATGAAATCCTTCAAGCCATTGTCTTCTAATATAGCCTCCATGCGATCTTTCCATGCTATGTAATTCGAGCTGCCATCCAAGGCATACTCGAGTCTCAAGCCATAGAATGCCATTGACCAACCTGAAGTATGAGATGAATTCAATTTTTACCTGCAACCCCAAACTTCAAACTTCTAATTCTCTTCTTATTATACTGGTCACAGCTTTGGTAAAATTTGCTCTTATACCACGTATAAATTTCTGTATAGATTAGGTAGCTCTGATACCATGTAGAAATTCTGACTGTAGATCAACCTGATAATGAAATATAACTAAAGCAATATACTTTAATCTACTTCTACAATCAAACTTGTGGAAGCTTAATAGATTTGAGCAAGATCAAGTGGAACACATATAACCAAAAGAGGAATCAATACACATGAAACACAGAAGAATACTCTGGGGAAAGCCTCAGCTAAAAAGCCCGCTATTTGTATTATCATACAAGGTGGAAATATCTCAGAATTACACAAATATTTAGCTCTCACAGCTAGCCAACTCTCAATACAATCCTCCTGGATGCTCACAGGCAAACAATGTTTCTCACAAACCTTCTCCTCTACCCTCCAAGCCTCCTATTTCCTTGTTTAGTTTCTCCTGGGTGATCCTCCTGTTACCAAGTGTAACACTGATCACCCACACTAATCTGACACCCTGTAAAACTGCGCAATCCTCAAGGAACCTTCTTCCTTCTACATGGATGAGTTTCCTTTATATGAAAACTCATGCAACTGATAGCACACTGTCCCTGTCTTTAATCTCAACTGGGTCTTTCTCAGAATAGACATGCATGAGTTATTGATGAGAGAATCTTTAGTTATCTAGAGTACACTAGTTGGATGCATGCATGCATTAACTGACTGAACTCACAATTAGTTCCCTAAAAAATTTGGAACTAATTTAACTAGAGTTAACTCAGTAAACGAAGCTAAATAATTACAACTCAAATATAACTCATCCTTATCTCCTTAATTAAGGGACAATCTCCTGAATTTAAGGGATAACTTTTGCCTAACTTCAGAAAGAAATCTGGCTTGAATTTCTCCAACTAATTAACTCAAGATGAATTAATTAATTATTTTTCAAGTAGTTGGTGAGACTAAAATCGAATTCTAATTCTCAATTTTAATTCAAGGACAAATTAAAATTGGAATATTCTTGATTCTATTTTAAACATTTCTTATTGCTATTTTCAACACATTGGATCAAGGCAGCAAGGACCACGATTTTGCAGAGTGAATTTATAAATCTAGTTTGAATCGAACAAACCACATGAGAGTGTCCCTCACGCAACGAAGAATTCAATGGAAAATGTTACTGGGTGCAGAATATTTGATCACAAATCAAGTGATCCATGTTGAAATACATCTTGAGCTTTGTGAGTATTAAAGAGCAGTAAAGGAGATCCTTGTTGAATTAACATGTAGAATTTAATTGAGTTTCTCCTTGAGTGCATAGGTTAATTGAGAATTAATACTTAGCATGGAGAAACATTGAGAGCCCATTCTATATTTATTGCAAATGTAGTGGTTGAGAAATTTGATGTAACAATAGTGTGGCAAGCCTTAGAAGAAGACACATTTAAGAAGTATGAAGTATACATGTACACCATCTTGATGTACCACGAGATATATATGTGTTACAGAAAAAAGTCCCTATATCGATCCATGTGTATTATAGTGGAAAAGAAACTAAAGGATGGAAGTTGTGCAAATTATGGGGGTATGTAACATTGTTGGGTGCTAGGTGGAGATATTTGTGAGTGTATATGCTACTAAGAGAGGCCAAGTGTTTGTATGAAAAATAGAAGTTTGAGAGATGTTGATCATGTATATTGTATGAGGGTTGAGAGTAGAGAACAAAGTGCTACTGTATAATGGGTAGAGTGTGGAGAAGAATGAATGAAGGGAGATGAAATTAGGCCAAGTGGGTGCTATTATAGAGATAATTTATTTCCTTATTAGGTGTGTGTTGGAGCCTACAAAAAAAGGAGTTCTAGCTTCATCTTAGTGGAAATTGAAGAGAGCATGGGGGTCGATGCCTCTTGCAATTTGGTTCTTGTAACAAATACATGAAGCTACAAGTTGGTGCTCACAACAAATCCTAGAAGTTAGTGCTTTAGTTGGTTCTTATGGTAAGCTCATTAGTTGTATACAAAAGAAAGGAGTTGGTGCTAGAAAACAATCCAAGGGATTTAGTGCTTCCTATGAGTGGGTGCACAAACATTGGTGTAAATAGAGTAGGAGATCATATTTTACATCATAATACAAAAAAACCTTGTGATGTGTTCATGTGTTGTTTTATTTTTTTTCACATGCTATGATGGATGTTTCTCACATGAATGGATGCAAATCTTGAATGAAATTATAAATTGGTATAAAAGTTAGAATTAGCATTAAAATTGATTCACCCCCACCCCGCCCCCCCTCTTAGCATTAAACATTTTTTCCAACAAAAATAGATTTACAATTCTACAAAATGTGTGGTTTTGGCCATCATCTCTAGAAGATTTCCCAAAATACTAGAAAAATAAATAAATTATTAAATAAAAAAGTTGTGAATCTTCTTCAAATTCTCTTGGAGCGGGAGGTTTTCAAATCAAAAAACCTATTAGGTCCCTATAATACTAGTGTAACCCCCTTATTATTATTGTTAATGTAGCCCCGTTATTGTTATTTTTATGCACATGTATCCCCCATATTGTTACTTTTGTGCCCCATAGAAGCCCAATATTGTTATTGTTGTGCGGTTAGATTATTATTGTTGTGTAGGTTCTTATTATATTGTGACCCCTTAGACTCCTATATATACAAAGGAGGTCTTTTCATTTGTATCATTGAATAATTGTTCATTTATGTAATGTAAAGGAGGTTTCCCATTTGAAGAGGATAATTTTTAAGTCATTGATCTAACTTTTCTTCTATTTTGTGAGCTTGTTGCATAACAATTGGTATCAGAGCTTTGGATTCTAGGGTTTCGCTGCTTCAAACCGGCCATCATGGATTTTTCACAATAATTTTTTTTCTACAAAGCTTCAGAAGCTAAAATTGTAGACACGTAGAGCCGAAATCTTGGGGAACTTAATTTCAGAATTTTAGATCTTGTTTCGGTATATTTTCTGAGATACGGTTCGAATAATTTAGGGTTTTTTCATGTTCTAAAATTCAGTCTCAAACAAGTGACTGAGGAGAATATGTCATAACTTTCCCTTCGAGCATCAAATTTGAATTTCATATAAAGTGACCAAAATTGAAGACTGTAGTATTTTGTGTTTTCATTTTAAGGCCTATGGTAGAAACAATGACATGTGGCACTCCGTACAGGTTTTCTCTACTGAACGAGTCCATAATGAGACCATTGTGGAAGATTTGGTAAAACTTTATCTTGAAGAATCCAAATTTGGTTTGACTTCTAGAATTGGAAAGAAGATGGATAGTGCTACCACATTCCCTCATTTCAGATCTTGGACAACTGAAATTACAAAGATACAATAGTTCCAATATCTAGCTCCAAAAAAAGGAAACAATGTGTGTATATATTTTTAATTTGTATAATGTTTGCTTGAAGAATCAGTTTGAAGTAATTCAAAGGGTATAGAGAAGCATAAATATCATTATTTCATTCCAATATTCCTTAAAAAAATGGACACACTGAGTAAGCAACCAGAAAGCTCTAAATGACACATCAAGAAGAGGAAGAAATACAACATGATATATCAAAGTTACAGGACCAAGTGCAACAAATTTCATGAGAAACCAAAAATGAATTGGGAGAGATGAAAGTTAAGATGGAAAGTTTAGAGAAAAAAATAAAAGGAGACATGGATTATTTAAAAGGGGATATGGAATGTTTAAAAGAAAACATGTAAGGATTGAAGTAAGGTTTGACAAAGTTGCTACAAGGAAAGCTTCCCAGTGGTGACAAGGTAATCCATGAAAATCATGATGAAGATAAAAGGAATGTGAATTATGATTTTAGATATTCCAATGTTGGAATTAAGAACCACCACATTCCAAAGATAGAGATGAGGAATTTTTATGGCAAGGATCTAGTAACATGGATACTACAGTTGGAGCAATATTTTGATCTACAGGATGTGAAACCCTCGCTAAAGGTACGTATTGCATCTTTATATTTAGAATGTAATTAGTTTGTATGGTATAGATGGATTTTTTCTCATAAACCACTTGTCACCTTGTTAATTTTTATGGAAAAATGATAGAAAATTATGAAAATACAAAGAGAAACACCTTCTTTAGCCAATTGATAAATCTCAAACAAAAGGGTTCAGCGACGGAGTGCATTGAATACTTCTAAAATTTAATATTAGGGTAACTAATATTCCAGAGGATAATAGGATCAATTTCTTCATAGGGACTTTAAAATATCACATCCAACATGAGGTTCACCTTTAGGAACCTGATTCATTGGAGAAGGCATACATGGTGACAAGAAAAGTTGAAATAAAAATTATGGCAACAGGGAAGTCCACCACTCACAACTATAAATATACAAGTGTTGTTGCTCCTAGTCTTCTACAACCTACAAGGCTTACATCACAATAATTGGAGGAAAAAATAGAAAAAGGATTTTGTTACAGCTATGATAGAACATACACTAAATGTCATAAGTGTGATGAGAATAAATTATTCTACATAGATTGTGAAGAGGAGGAAGAAAAGGAACAAGAAACACTAAAAGAGGAGGATATACACCAAGAATGAACCCCATAGAAAGAAGAAATGAATCCGACCATATCTTGTAATGCATTGGCAGGAATTACCACTTCTAAAACTCTCAATATAGAAGGATATATCAAGAAGAAAAAGGTAATAGTGTTGATTGATTCGGGTAGTACCCATAATTTTATTCATTGTAAGATATCTAAGGAATTGAATTTCTTCCTATATCCAGAACTAGAGTGTCAAGTGATGGTTTCAAATGGAGGAACTGTAAATCGTTCGGGAAAGTGCCATGATACCAAGGTAACCATGGGGGAATTTGTATTGAATATACCAAAGCTTTCCATTCCAATAGGTTGTGTTGATGTTGTACTAGGAGTCCAATGGTTACAATCTTTGGGGATGATAGCTTTCAATTTCCGAGAACTTTTCCTGAATTTTTTTTTGGGAAGGAAAGGAAGTTGAATTAAGGGGTATCCCAGGGAAACTAGGAAAGATAATTAGCTCTAATGGATTGACAAAGATTCTCAACATAAAAAAGCATCTATTTCTCCAGATCTCCAAAAAGTCTTGGATAATCATTCCAAGGTGTTTGAGAGTCCTAAAGGCCTCCCACCTATTCTTGATCATGATCATTCTATTCATTGGATTCCAGGAAGTGTTCCTCCAAACATCAGGCCTTACATATATCCTTATGCCCAAAAGAGTGAAATTGAATGTATGGTTGCAAAAATGCTAGAGGCTGGTATAATTCAACCTAGTCAAAGTTCTTTCTTTGCTCTAGTAGTATTGATGCACAAGAAGGATGAAATATGGTGTATGTTTTTGGATTATAGGGAGCTCAACAAGATCACTATTAAAGATAAATTTCCCATTCATGTGATTAATGAATTGTTGGATGAATTACATGGATCAATTTACTTCACAAAGTTTAATATTCTTTTAAGATATCATCAAATTAGAATGAATACTGAAGAAATTCCAAAAACAACGGTCAGAACTCATGAGGGTCATTATGAATTTCTGGTCATGCATTTTGGCCTTACTAATGCACCTTCAACTTTTAAAGGTTTGATTAATTCCATTTTCAAACCCTTCGTTAGAAAATTTGTGTTATTACCTTTTGATGATAAACTAATCTACATCGAGTCTTGGAAGGATCATGCTCAAACTATTGGAGGAAAAACTATTCTATGAAGAAACCTCTAAATGTTTCTTTGGAGTAAAAGAGGTGGAATATTTAGGTCATATTGTATCTCATGAAGGTGTTAAGGTCTACCCTAACAAAATTAAAGCCATTAATGAATGGAAAATCCCCACAACCACAAAGAATCTTTGAGGATTCCTCGGGTTGACAGGGTATTATCACAAGTTTGTTAATAATTATGGGAGAATAACATCACTTCTAGAATCATTACTAAAGAAAGATGCCTTTTCTTGGATTCCAGAAGAAACTAAGGCCTTGGAACATCCTAAAGAGGCAATGTGTTAAGCACTAGTGTTAGCTACACTAGAATTCATAAAAACCTTTATTGTGGAACGCGATGCCTCAGGAAATGGAATTAGTGTTGTTTTAATGCAAGAAGGAAGACCCATTTCTTTTGAAACTCATCCAATCAAAGGGAAGTATTTACGCAAAACTATTTATGAGAAGGAAATGCATGGCAATATTACATTCACTAAAGAAATGACGACCTTACCTAATGGGAAGACACTTTAAGGTAAAAACAAATCATGTTAGTCTTAATACTTTTTGGAACAAAGATTATCTTCAGAAGAGTAAAAAAAAATGGGTGAAAAATATGTTTGGTTATGAATTTGAAATCATATACAAAAAAGGGAAGAAAAATGTTTTTGCATATGCACTCTCAATAAAGGATGAGGATGTGGAAGCATTGCTTTGTACCATTTCTATTATCCAACCTTAGTAGATATTCGAAGCAATAGAGAATGGAAGAATGATCAAGAGGTGTGGACACTCATTCAAAAATTGTAGCAAGATCCCAATAGTTTTGATACATTTGGTTAGAAAAATGATTCATTATGGTACAAAGATCTCTTATATATTTGTAAGAATTCCCAACTAAAATGAAAGATTCTTTTGGAATTTCACTCCTCTCCCTTAGGAGGGCACTCAGGATTTTTAAAAACTTGCCATAAGGTCAAGAATAATTTTTTTTGGGATGGCCTTAAATCTTATATTCACAAGTTTATGGCTTTTGGGCAGCGGATTGCCCCATAGTAGGTTTTGGGGCTTAAAGCCTGAGTTTTGGTCAATGTAATGTAAAGACCCCGCAAAATGCGGGCACAGAGTGCAAGAGTCTAGGGTTGTTCGTCCTAAAATAATGTAATTTAATATAGAATGTGTCGGCCTACCCATGGTTTGCGGACCATGGGATTGTATAAATAGGGCGAGGCTCTAACTGTAAAAGAGAGTCCTAGTTGGAGCTTGGAGAATTAATATGGGTTTTTGGATGATGAATTAGATCTGAGTCTATAAGTCCAAGTCTTGGGTTGTAGTAGTAGGGAGAGGCTATGTAAGTGTGTGCACAAAGGCCTGGTAGAGTTTGCAGCTGTGGGCGCGGGCCCCTCTAGCTGAGTCTACAGGGTGGAGTTGGGATTGTATCTCGATAGAGGATTAATAAAAGATAAGTTGATTTTGAAATATTGTGTGTTTATGCTTCTATGATATTTATGCATCTCTTTATAGTTTATGATTGCACGCACTAGTTATAAATGTTGAATTATTAATAAGGATATTGGGCCCACATAACTAAGTTAAGATCTATAATAAAAGCATAGTAATGATAAAAGTTCTAGTAGCACCTCTTCAAGCCCTTTACAGGGCTATGCAGAAGCAATTTCACAAGTCGCGAAGGACAGACAACTGCGCGGAGTAGCGCAAGCACACAAGATTGTTTCACGAACTTTCCAGACTTCATCAAGACATCCCTAGGGTGCGGAAACCTCGTTCTAGCACCCTACCATACTACCTTGGGTGAGACCTCAGTTCGTGCACCACGGACTATTGCTGAAAGGGCCGATAGTTCCAGGATTAGTTTGTCTAAATCACTTCTGAACCTAGGTCAGGCCTCAATAAGCCAACAAAGGGTTCCATTGCTAGGACTAAGATCTACCTAAGGGATGTCTGATGTCAAGACACTAGAATCCCACAAAGAAGGAAAGTGAGGAGTGGTTGGATTAGAAGATTCACGAGTTCCTGATACAGGAAAATAGAACTCTGCAACTATCTGAGAAAAGGTGGCTAGATCGCTACGTGTACATGGAAATCCATGAGATCTTCTTCACATCCTTTCCTTTTGAGCTATACGAATGGATCGCGAGGTTAGCCGACAGTCAGGGAAGGTGTAAGCTTGATCAACCGATAGTGTGGACTTCAGAGTTATTGTGCAGACTAGAAGCATCAGAAGGTAAGATCACGTGAGCTATGGACCATTGGCTCGACCAGGTAATAGGGGGATTTATCACTGAGTTCATGGTAGATACGACGGTGATCTATAGTGAAGTAGAACGATGTTTTCTCAAGGGACCACGAGGTAAGTACATTAAATCATTGAATACTTAGATTAAGATGTTGTTATGTGAAAAATGGGTTATACGAATACATTAATGTTTGGAATGATGCAGAGCAGAAAGATCTACAAGGGTACCGAGGGATTAGGAAATAGTCCCTTAATTTCACCTTCATGAGATAGTGAGGAAGAGCTCATTCAGGTTTCTCTGAGAAGTGCGGTCAGTTTGAGAAAGTAGCACATTTCGTAGTTATCACCTCCATCTTCAACCCCCCCCCCCCCACCTCCACCAAACCCGCAGTTCAGCATGATGAGCACAATTGAGCTACCCATATTCAGAGGAGTAGGAAATGAGGATCCGGATCAGTTCTGGTTTGTGGTAAGAGCAGTGTGGGAAGAATAAGGGGTTATGGATGACAACATTAAGAAGGCCACATTGGCGAGCGTGGTGCATGATCACGCATTGACATGCTATATCAAGCACTCTAATGATCACCCAAATGCAGGAATAGCAAAGATCCAGAATGCACTGAACAGAGAATTTAGCTCGCCAAAATTAGAGACACAGTCAATCATCATATTTAAAGAGATCATGATGCTTCCAGGTGAGACCCCATGGGATCTAGATCAACAGCTGAAGAGTATGATTCACGAGGCTAATGTGACGCTAATGGATGCACAACACTGCACATGGTTTGTGGCATCTTTGACACCACACCTGAGGATGGCGCTGTCACAGTAGAAGCTTTCAACCCAGGCAGAAGCGTTGGAAATGGCGATGAGGTTGCATGAACAATGATACATGATCTAGGGTTGGGAGTCCAACAAATCCATGTGCGACTATAGAATCTATGCTTGGAGATGCAGACTTTAAAGTAGGATAGGGTGCCACGGCTAGAGGTGTGCGAAGCAGTGTGGTGCATAAAATGCAAAGACTAGGGTGACAAAGACCACTGTCCAGTATTTGCGAACTACTTGGGAGGAGGGGGAACAATTCCGTTGAGACCAAAGGCACAGGAAGGGCAAAATGCGGCACCTGTGCTATACTGTGCAATCTTTCAGATAGGAGGAAAGCACATGACAGATAACTGTCACTTGTTGCAAAGGTATACACAGACTCCCCAACAACTGCTTTGTAATTTCTGTAGGTTGGTGGGCCATGACGAGTGTACCTATCGCAGCTACGAGTTGATGATGGAGCGGACCCCAGGCTATAGAATGCAGACAAAAATGCGAGGCCTCGACCCAATTGCAGGGATGGTGCACGCTGGATTTCAGGGCCGAGGTCGGGGATGAGCAGGAATGGGACTAGGAAGGGGGCTCGGACAGTTAATATGTTACAATTTTGGAGGACCAGGGCAATACACTAGTAAGTGTACCAACCCAATGAGAATATCTTGTTCGTACTGTGCTCAATTTGATGATGAAATGGTAGATTGTCATACGTTGATTGCACGGATGCACAAGAAAGGGGTGCTATAGCCTACTCCGACTCAGAATATCCAAATGATGAGGTCTGAACCATGCGAAGAAGACCCCAATGTGAATATAGTGCTCAGAAGCGGTACGACTACAGGGGAAGATAAGGGGAAGCAGCTCAAGGAAGATACATGGGTTCGCAAGGCTCCTACAAAGGAACCTAAGTTTGACTTGGAACACGAAAAGGAGACGTTTATGGAAGCTAAGAAGAGCTTCGCGGAGGCCTCTACTTCAGGTAGTAAGGATAAACCAAAGCCAAGAATGGATCCTTCTATGCTTATTAACTTTCTAGAGACATGCATGAAGCTATTGCGTGAAAATAAGGTAGTCAAAGGAATACAGGAGTTGATCACCAGGTGTGCAGGGTTAGGGGAGTTGCGCATAGTTTGGAAATTGGGAAAGCATACATTGTGCACCGAGAGGGAAATGAGATTAACGACGCAGATTGGCAAATATGAAATGGATCAGGTAATCCTAGACCTGGGTTCGAACACGAATGTGTTATGAAAGTAGACATGGGAACACATGGGTAGGCCCCCGTTACAATGGTCCCCTATTCAATAGCGAATGGCAAACCAATAGAAGATTTTTCCCATGGGGAGGTTGCATGGGGTAAAAATTGATATCGAAGGCACAAGCACACAGACGGACTTTGAAGTGATAGAGATTGTTGATGACAACAATCCTTATCCCGCATTGCTAGGAATAGACTAGGCCACTGATATGAATGGAGTCATCAACCTGAAGAAGTGAAAGATGATATTCGAGAAAAAATTCCTACACATAGTAGTTCCGCTAGATCCAGTTGAAGGAGCGTGCTACACTGAACCTATGCATGATGATGAGGTAGATTGCATTTACCAGATAATAGCGCAAGACCAAGATCGGGTGAACCTAATTATAGATCGAAGAATCTCATGGGAATGCGACAATTCCTGTACTTCAGATTCAGATAAGGAAGTAGAACACTGGCAGAACCGATTGCACGAAGTAACAACACTGAATTGCAACATGATGATTAGATCATTGTGGTGCGTGATGACAGAAGCAAGGGAACTACCAACATATGATGGGGTAACAGCGGTGGATGAATTCTTAGACAAATTTGAAAGTGTAGTACTGGAGCAACAACGGTACGGTGCGTTGGAATGGGCGTTGCGCACAACACCTGCACAATGGTGGAGTACACATCAGAAGGCTATTGGAAAGTGGCGCGAATGTAGAAGACGGATGCACTTATGGTTTGGAAGTCCCCAGCATCGAATGAGGGTCGGGCAGTCAGGACGAAGTAGCTTGTGCACCCACCTGTGTCGATGGGTGCAGACATGTGCTATGAAAGCACGTCCCAGATGAAGGATCGAAAATCAGAACCAGACATGCAAGTAGGAAAAGCAACAACAATTCCACATCGGCGCATTCAAAAAGCTTTGCTTAGTCATGAAAAAAGTTCACCAGGTGAGTCAAACTGACTGGGACCTACGCGTACCAGCAGCTCGACGGACCTATAGGGCCATGAGCAAAAACCAAAGCATGAAAGTGATCCCAACACTGACGAGAGGAGAACAAAACCATAAGAGCAGAAGAGAACCCCCATACCACAACTCCTACAGTTGGGACAGTATGCGAGGATCTAGGTAAATGAATTATACAGTTACAAGAAGACATTCGGTGAGGGAACTTGAAACTTGGCGAACTCAAAGAAGGTTGGGTACGACTAAAGTGGAAAAGCATGGTAATAGCCGCAGAAATCAGAAAACTAGAAACTGAAATCGCACAACCATGTCATGTCGACGGAAGGGTAGGACAAGATATGGGCAACCATACCACCGCATTCAAATATTGTCGTCGAGAATTTCTAGCCCTGCTACCATGGCTGCAACCACACCTTATCAAACAAAGTAACTAGGGGAGCACACTGTATAAGGAAGAACATGAGGTGCTGACTGGCGTGAGGGTAACTAAGGGAGGCCCGCAGACCGGATTGAAAGGTGACTTGAAGCCTTGTACCACAGGTGCGACCACCTGACTATCTCTAGGAAGCACAGTCTTAGCACTCCTAGCAGTTGAAAGAGAGCATGGGACTGTAAACGTATTTGCAGGAGAGTTGCCGGAAGACAGCCAGTTTCCCATGGTTAAGGGTGACCTACACAAAGCTGCGAGGTACATCTCGGTCTGGGAAACGAAAGATGTGACGAGGATTCATGACATAAAGGTGTTTTGGGTGTTCATAGAGGTGAGCATATGAACATGGATCAACTGCAGGCCGCGCTTGTTCCCTATAGTATATCGTAGCTTGCAAAGCATGACAGAGTTCAAGGCGGATATGCACAACCTTTATATCCAAGTGCGCAAGGATCCAACCCGAATGTGGGTGAATCTTCCATTCATTGCAATGGATGATGAAATATTCGATGTGATGGCATCATGGTCTCCGGAGTGGCGCGCTCCAGACTTGGTGGAATTGGAGAAGATTGCACCAAGCTGTGCCTTGCACAACTAGCTGAGAGGACAGACCGGGAAGAAGAAGCAGCCACACAGAATAAGATGGTTGAGGTAGCAGAGGCAACAAAGATGGCAGTGACCACAACTGCGACATCTAGAGAGCCCGAGGAAGGCTAGAAAATTTCCACAGAGTAGGACATATAGGGGGAAGACCAGACACGGGAACGGACAGACCCTGCACCGAAATCGACTCAACTCAAAAGGCCACGCGTCCACGAGAAGACAACCTTGTGGAAAAAGACAAAGGCAACAAAGACCTCTGAGGGAGACCTTGTGGACATTGGAAAAATAGTTAGTGATGCCACCAAGGATGCTTTTGAAGAATTAATGAAGGAGAAGCCAACTATGTTGGGGGCGCTCAAAGCACAGTTGTAGGCATTATAGGTGCGACCCCCAGGAATGATGACACCACACCTTGTGGAAGGTACATCCAAAGCTGAGCAGATGTTGCATGCCCACACAATGAACACTTTTGTGTTACCAAAAAGTGCAGTCTTAGCAGCAGCTGAGGGTGACACAGCCACAGCAAGCAAAATGAGGGGCTGGGGGTTAAATTTAGTTTCCCTCCCTAGGGATATTCTATACCATCTACAGGATGGGGTAACTGCTAAGATTCGCGGTAGGGAGGGCTGCGCCCTCCTGGTCTTGAGTGAGCAGAAGTTAAATTTAGAATAGCTCAGCCCGCAGTGCGGCAACCTGGTCACACAAACCCAGGGATTGGAACATGTCATGGAGGAGGCCTGTAGTAGCATACAAGAGTTGGTTGTGTCGACGGTACTCCTAACAGGAGAAGAGATTCACCAGCTAGTGATTGGATTCCGCAAGGCCTAGGAGGAGGACGCAAAGGTTCAGTTGGAGTTGAACCTATAGATCGCAGAGCTGTGACTGAAGGCGCAGCCCTCTACACCCCCAAAAGTCAGAGAGAAGTGCCACCACACCATTCAATTGGGTTTGGAAGCGATAGAGCACGTTGTATAGGACTACATGAGATTGTTGGATTAGTCCCTCTTGATGCTCATCTCACTGTAGGAAGACCCAACCATATAGTGCTTGGAGACAGAAGCATGGTAGTTGCAGCAGGCATATGACAATATCAGGGGAACCGCACAGACAATCGCCCTTACTCAGTGACTTGCCAAGATGAAGGAGGCCCAGGCCCTAAAGGAACAAGTGGAGGCCGCACACTAGAAAGAAGCAATGCTTAAAGTGCGCATCCAACCTTGGCTCGAGGAAGCACCAGCCGAGTGACTTAGGATGAGTCACGATGATTGTGGTTGGGGCCTATTGGGCAACGGATCCCCCATAGCATGTTCTAGGGCTTAAAGCCGGAGTTTTAGTCAATGTAATGTAAATACCGCACAAAATGTGAGCGCGGAGCACGAGAGTCTAGGGTTGTCCGCCCTAAAATAATGTAATTTAATATAGAATGTGTCGGCCTACCCATGGTCCGGAGACCATGGGATTGTATAAATAGAGCGATGCTCTATGTGTAAAAGAGAGTCTTAGTTGGATCTTAGAGAAGTAATCTAGGTTTTTGGATGATGAATTAGATCTAATTCTGTAAGTCTAAGTCTTGGGTTGTAGTAGTAGGGAGAGGCTCTGCAGTTGTGCACGCAAAGGCCTAGTAGAGTCCGCAATTGTGTGCGCAGACCCCTGTAGCTTAGTGCATAGGGTGGAGTTGGGATTTTATCTCGATAGAGGATTAATAAAAGATAAGTTGATTTTGAAATATTGTGTGTTTATGCTCCTATGATATTTATGCATCTCTTTACAGTTTATGATTGCGCGCACTGGTTATAAATGTTGAATGATTAATAAGGATATTGGGCCCACATAATTAAGTTAAGATCTATAATAAAAGCACAGTAAGGATAAAATATCTAGATAGCACCTCTTCGAGCCCTTTACAGAGCTACGTAGAAGCAGTTGCACAAGTCTCGAAGGACAGACAGCTGCACGGAGGAGCACAAGCGCGCAGGATTGGCTCATGGACTTCCCAGGCTTCATCAAGACATCCCTAGGGTGTGGAAACTTGGTTCCAACACCCTCCCATACTACCTCGGGTGAGACCATAGTTCGTGCACCACAGACTGTTACCGAAAGGGCCGATAGTTTCGGTATTTGTTTGGCTAAATTACTTCTGAACCTGGGTTAGGCAACAGTAAGCCAACAATGGCAGAATGTTTGGTTTCCAACAAAATAGAGTTGAGACAATTAAGACCCCGGGTCTGTTACAACCTTTAGTCATTCCAAGTCAACATTGGGAGGAGGTCTCAATGGATTTTATCACAAGTTTACCCAACTCTGAAGGAAAGAGTGTAATTGTGCTAGTACTTGATATACTTACCAAGTATGCACACTTTTGTGAATTATCTCATCCTTTTAAAGCTAGTACACTTGCTGCTTCATTTATGGGAAAAAAAATAAAAAGCTTCATGGAAACCCAAAGATTATAGTCAGTGACACAGACCCCATTTTCACTAGAAATTTTTGGACATAATTGTTTTCTTGTATTGGTACTCAATTAGCTCATAAATCATTTAATCATCCTCAATAGGATGGGAGAACTGAGATATTGAACAATTTTTTGCAAGGATATATTTGTTTCTTTGTATCTAATAAACAAATACAATGGTTCAAGTAGTTACCTCTATCTAAATGGTGGTATACCACTTCCTTCTATATTGCAGCATAAATGACCCCATTTATGGCACTTTGTGGATATCATCCACCATCCATCACATCATCTTTATGACTCAAGAGATAATTCCAACGTTCGAGTAGCGGAAGATCAGATTGAGTATCAACAACAAGTTCTCCAACTCTTAAAGGATAACCTCACTCTAGCACAAAACCGAATGAAACAACAAGAAGATGAACATCCCAATGAAATAAGTTTTGATGTAGGTAATAGGGTATTTTTATGGTTACAAGCATACAAACAAATGTCTCTCAAGGAAGCTAAGAAGGATAGTAAATTATCAGCCAAGTACTCTGGTCCTTCCAAGCTGTTGAAAAATACTGGTACTATAGCATACAAATTGCTGTTGCTTGCATATTGCCGAGTACACCTAGTTTTCAATGTTTCATGCTAAAGAAGGTTATCGGTGACAAGGTTCCATTTCAAATAGTGTTTCCAGAACTTGAAAAAGAAGGAAAAATCATATTTGAGCCTCAAGCAATCACAGAAATAAGAAATTGATAGCTACGAAATCAATCAATTTCAGAGTCTCTCATTAATTGGAATAACTTAACCGCTGATGATTGCACATGGGAGGATGAGAATTTATACAAAAGCATCCACAACTACTCAAGCATTCAAGAAAACACTTTTTGGAATGAGAGGGGCATGTTAGGTCCCTATAATACTAGTGTAGCAACCTTATTGTTATTTTTAATGTAGGCCCCTTATTGTCATTGTTGTGCCATGGATCCCCCATATTTTTATTGTTGTGCCCCATAGAAGCCCACTATTGTTATTGTTGTTCCCTTACATTATTATTGTTATGTTGTCTCTGATTATATTGTGACCCCTTAGACTCCTATATTTACAAAGGAGTTCTTGTAATTTGTATCATTGAAGAATTGTTCATTTATGTAATGTAAGGGAGGTTTCCCCCTCGAAGAGGATAGATTTTAAGTCGTTGATCTATCTTTTATTTTATTTTTTGAGTGGGTTGCATAACAAAACCTCTAAATTATTACTAAATTAGGAGAAGGTCAAGAGAATATATTAGGAAACCAAAAAATTCTTATACCCTCCAAGAACACTTCCAAATATTCAGATATGAAAGGACATAGTGACATAATGGATAATGTAGTCAAGTTCTTTAGAAATGAGGCTAGTTAGGAGAAACCAATGAAGGACAATATACTTGAATAATTTTTGGAAATCCTAAAGAAATAATAATTAGTTGGTCATTTAATTAAACTTCTTAGTATATTGAAATATTGTAATTAGGAGAAAAATCAATGTAGAAACTTGTGCCAATTATCCCAAGGCAAAGACTTAAACAAGTAAGATCTCCAAGTAGACTTAGATAAAATTAGGAAGGTTGATTCTCCAAAGAATGACCAACTACCTTAAGCTTGGAGAATATAGATTCATCAAACTTATTGGAATGGTAAAATAAGATAAAAAATAATTTATGGGGATTCTAACCTTTGTCCATTTCAAGGTAATCAACCTAGTATAGGGTAAACTAACTTACCTAGCTCTTGTCGGAACACCATGGGGTCAAAGGATGAAGGAAATGATTTCCATGGAAAAAGATAGAATAAATCTAAAGGGGAATATGGAAAAGATAAAAATACCACTTGAACCCTATGAAGGAAAGCCTTGGGTCGAAGCCTAAGAAGATGGCATAGAAACAAGGAGGTTGTACCAAATATTTGATGATGATAGAGATAATGTTGAGCCTAATTCCTTTGGAGAAATTCTATCAGGTTCCTCTCTCTCTATAGGGAAATCTATTGATATCAATTATTTTATGCAACCAATTCACAAAACAAAATAAAAATTAGATCAACGACTTCAAAAATATCCTCTTCGAGGGGGAAACCTCCTTTAGATTATATTAATGAAAAATTATGGAATGATACAAATGATAAGACCTCCTTGGTATATATAGAAGTCTAAGGGGTCACAATATAATCAAATCCTACATAAAAATAATAATGTAAGGGCACACCAATAATAATAGTGGGCATCTATGGGGCACAACAGTAACAACATGGGGATACATGGACCAATAATAACAATAGGGGCTACACTAAAAATATGCTAAGGTGGATACACTAGTATTATAGAGACCTAACATGTCCCTCTCCTTTAAAAAATTAGTGTCCTCAATTCCTGAGTTGTTCTGTGTGTTTCTGTATAAAATTATCATCCTCCCATGTGGAATCCTCAGCAGGTAAGTTCTTCCACTTAATGAGACACTATGAGATTAATCAATTCCGTAAGTGTGTTCTTGTTTCTGTGACTCCTTTAGGCCCAAATATGATTTTTCCTTCTTCGTCATGTTCTAGAAAAACGGTTTGAGCTTTCCCAGATAATCTTCTTTAAGCATGAAACATGGAAAACTGGGTGTACTCGAGAAGATACAAGAAACTCCAATTTGTATGCCATAGTACCAATCTTTTGCAACACCATGTAAGGACCATATTACTTGGGTGATAATTTATTATCCTTATTATCTTTCTTGAGGTTTCATTCAATTTTACACCAAAGTGAGGTTATCCTTTAAGAGTTGGAGAATTTGTTGTTGATGCTCGATGTGATCTTCCATTGCTTAAGTGTTATAAATTTCTTTTAAATATGATGCAATTGATGGTGGATGATATCCATAAATTTCTGTAAATGGGGTCATTTTTACTGCAATATGGAAGGAAGTTTTATACCACCATTTAGCTAGAGGTAACCACTTGAACCATTGTGTTTGTTTATCATATACAAAGCAACGAAGATATCCTTCCAAACATTTCTTCACTATCTTAGTTTATCAGTCATATTGAGGATGATAAGATGAGTTATGAGCTAATTCAGTACCAAGACAAGAAAATAATTATATCCAAAAAGCTCAAGTGAAAATTGGATCTATGTCACTTGTTGTAACATGCTTTATTTTTAAGTTATTTTTTATTTATAAAAGAGGGTATAAAAAAATAAATAATAAAAAAATAAATATGTTGGGTCCCTATAATACTAGTGATTACCCCATTACTATTGTAGTTATACCCCTTATTTATATTGTTGTGCCCCTATTACCCCCATATTGTTATTTTTGTGCCCCATAGAATCCCTCTATTGTTATTTTTGTGGCTTTATATTATTATTGTTAGGTCGGCTGGATTATATTGTGACTCCTTAGACTCCTATATATAGAAAGGAGGTTTTGTCATTTGTATCATCCAAGAATTGTTCATTTATGTAATGTAAAGGAGGTTGCCCCCTCGAAGAGGCTGAATTCTAAGGCGTTGATCTTTCTTTTCTATCTTTTCTTGAGCTGGTTTCATAACATTTGGTATCAGAGCTTTGGAATTCTAGGGTTTCGCTGCTCCAAACAGGTCATCGTGTCATTTTCGCTATAACTTTTTTTCTGTGATGTTTCAGAAGTCGCAAAAAAAACCCATTTGAGAAGAATTGGCGCTGAACCTTGGGTCCAAATTTCAGAGCTTTTCGCGCGATATTTTCGGAGATATGATCTGAGGAAGTTGACCTTTTTGCAGACTCCTGAATTACATTCAAAACAAGTGATCTGGGGAAAATCGTCATAACTCTCTCTCTGAGGATCGGATTGAAATTTCATAAAAAGTTACAGAAAGAGGACGGACTATAGTTTCTTGTGTGTGTCTTTCAGATTCAAAGGTTGAAACAGTGACTCGTGGCACGTCGTACAAGTTCGCTCTACTGAACCAGTCTAAAAGCAAGTCACTGTGGGAGATTTCACATAACTCTTCCTTGGAGAATCCAATTTGGCTCAGACTTGTGGCATTGGAAAGAGGATGCAGAAGGCTACTACAGGTAGCAATTTCAGAACTGGATGATCCGAAATTACAGAGATACATCAGATTCAATATCAGGCTTCTATAAAGTGAAAAAAGGTGTGTAGTTTTTTTTTAAATTTTTGTGTAAGCTTGTTTTAACGGAATTCAAAGGGCATAGTAAAGCATTATTATCGGTAACTGATGCCCCAAGGAAAGAAAATGCAAACACCTAGTAAGGAACCTGAAAGCTCTAGCATGACTCATGAAGAAGAGGAAGAAATGCTACATGATATATCAAAATTACAAGAACAAGTGCAACAAATGTCACGCTCACAAAAGCTAACAGAAGCTAATATAAGTGGCGTGGAATCTAAGATAAATGGCGTGGAATCTAAGATAAAGGGCATTGAAGCTAAGATGGATGATTCGAAGATAGACTTGAAGAGAGACATGGCAGATTTGAAGATAGATATGAAGACAAACATGGAAGAATTGAAGAAGTTGCTACAAGAAAGGGTCACTAATGGTGAAAAGGTAGTAAAGGAAACTCATGATGAGAACAAAAGAAATGTTAATCATGATTCCATAGATGCTAATGTTGGATCGAAGAATCACCATATTCCAAAAATCGATATGAGGAAGTTTGATGGCAAGGATCCCGCCACATGGATATTACAGATGGAGCAATTCTTCGATCTCAATAATGTGCAAAATGCACAAAAGGTACGTATGGCAACTGTATATTTGGAACCAAATCAGTTTGTATGGTATCAATGGCTTTGCTCTCGTAAAAAAATTATCACTTGGGCAATTTTTACGGAAGAATTGATAGCACATTATGAAGATACAAAAAGCAACACTTTTTTTAGCCAATTGATAAGTCTCAAACAAAAGGGTTCAGTAATGGAGCACATTGAGGAGTTCCAAAAATTGAACATAAGGGTAAAAGATATTCCAGAGGAGCATAGGATTGATGTGTTCATAGGGTCTTTAAAGGATAATATCCAACATGATGTTCGCCTTTGGGAACCTGATTCATTAGAGAAGGCATTCAGGTTAGCAAGAAAAATGGAAAGCAAAATTATGGCAACCAGGAAGCATACCACTCACAACTATAAAGACGGAAGTGTTGTTGCCCCTAGTCTTCCACAACCTATAAGGTTGACACCACAACAATTGGAAGAAAAAAGAGCAAAAGGGCTTTGTTACAGTTGTGATAGCAAATACACTAAAGGTCATAAGTGTGCTGAGAAGAAATTATTCTACATAGATTGTGAAGAGGAAGAAGAAAAGGAGCAAGAAAGGTCAAAAGAAGAAGATATACTCCAGGAACAAAGCCTAGATGAAGAACAAATAAATCCGACCATATCTTGTAATGCATTGGCAGGAATTACCACTCCTCAAACCATCAAGATAGAAGGACAAATCAAGAAGAAAAAGGTAATAGTGTTGATTGATTCAGGAAGCACCCACAATTTTATTCATTGTAGGGTAGCAAAAGAATTGAATTGCTTCCTATATCCAGCACCAGAGTGTCAAGTGATGATTGCAAATGGAGGAACAATAAATTCTCTGGAAAGTGCCATAATATCAAGCTATCCATGGGAGAATATGTATTGACTAGCCCAATGCTTTCCATTCCAATGGGAGGTGCTGATGTTGTACTAGGAGTCCAATGGCTACAATCCTTGGGTACAATAGCTTTTAATTTTCAAGAACTTTTCATCAAATTTTCTGCGGAAGGAAAGGAAGTTGAATTAAGGGGTATTGCAGGGAAACCAGGAAAGATAATCAGCTCTAATGGTATGACAAAGCTTCTAAAAAAGGAGCAAAGAGGTGTAATTGCACAATTATGTTCGCTAGATGTTTCCACATTGGAATCATCTATTTCTCCAGATCTCCAAAAAGTCTTGGACAATCATTCCAAGGTATTTGAGACTCCAAAGGTCTCCCACCTATGCGTGATCATGATCATGCTATTCATCTGATTCCAGGAAGTGTTCCTCCAAACATCAGGCCGTACAGATATCCCTATGTCCAAAAAAGTGAAATTGAACGTATGGTTGCAGAAATGCTAGAGGCTGGTATAATTCAACCGAGTCAAAGTTCTTTCTCAGCTCCAGTAGTATTGGTGCACAAGAAGGATGGATCATGGCGCATGTGTCCAGATTATAGGGAGCTCAACAAGCTCACTATTAAAGATAAGTTCCCCATTCCTGTTATTGATGAATTACTGGATGAATTGCATGGATCAATTTACTTCACCAAGTTGGATCTTCGTTCGAGATATCATCAAATCAGAATGAAGATTGAAGACATTCCAAAAACGGCATTTAGAACTCATGAGGGTCATTATGAATTTTTGGTCATGCCTTTTGGCCTTACCAATGCACCTTCAACATTTCAAGGTTTGATGAATTCAATTTTCAAACCATTCCTTAGAAAATTTGTGTTAGTATTTTTTGATGATATACTAATCTACAGCAAGTCTTGGAAGGATCATGTTGAACATGTTGACAGGGTGCTACAACTATTGGAGGAGAAACAATTATATGCAAAAAGATCCAAATGTTTCTTTGGAGTCCAGGAGGTGGAATATTTGGGTCATATTGTATCTCATGAAGGAGTTAAGGTAGACCCTAGCAAAATTAAAGCCATTAAGGAATGGAAAATCCCCACATCCATAAAGCATCTGCGAGGATTTCTTGGGTTGACAGGGTATTATCGCAAGTTTGTTAAGAATTATGGGAGAATAGCAGCACCTCTAACAACATTATTGAAGAAAGATTCATTTTCATGGACTCCGGAAGCAACAAAGGCCTTTGAACATCTTAAAGAGGCAATGTGCCAAGCACCGGTCTTAGCTACACCGGACTTCACAAAAACCTTTATTGTGGAATGTGATGCTTCAGGAAATGGAATTGGTGCTGTTCTAATGCAAGATGAAAGACCCATTGCTTTTGAAAGTCGTCCAATCAAGGGAAAGTTTTTAAGCAAAGCTATTTATGAGAAGGAAATGTTGGCAATACTCCATGCACTTAAGAAATGGCGACCCTACCTAATGGGAAGACACTTCAAGGTAAAAACGGATCATGATAGCCTTAAATACTTTTTAGAACAAAGATTATCCTCTGAAGAGCAACAAAAGTGGGTCACAAAGATGTTGGGTTATGACTTTGAAATCATCTACAAAAAAGGGAAGCAAAATGTGGTGGCAGATGCACTCTCAAGAAAGGATGAGGATGTGGAAGCATTGTTGTGTGCCATTTCTATTATCCAACCAGATTGGATAAACGAAGCAAGGGAGGAATGGAAGAATGACGAAGAAGTGTGGGCACTTATTCGAAAGCTACAACAAGATTCCAGTACTTCTGATACATTTAGCTGGAAAAATGATTCGTTATGGTACAAAGATCGCTTATACCTCTGTAAGAATTCCCAGCTAAAACAAAAGATTCTTATGGAATTGCACACTTCTCCCTTAGGAGGGCACTCAGGATTTTTAAAAACTTACCACAGGGTTAAGAAGGAATTTTTTTGGGATGGCCTTAAATCAGATATTCAAAAGTTTGTGGCGGAATGTTTGGTTTGCCAACAAAATAAAGTTGAAACAATTAAGACACCGGGTCTATTACAACCTTTATCCATTCCAAGCCAACGTTGGGAGGAGGTTTCAATGGATTTTATCACAGGTTTACCCAAGTCTGAGGGAAAGAGTGTCATCATGGTGGTAGTTGACAGACTTACCAAGTATGCACACTTTTGTGCATTATCACATCCATTTAAAGCCAGTACAGTTTCTACTGCATTTATGGAAACAGTTCAAAAGCTACATGGAAACCCAAAGATTATTGTAAGTGACAGAGATCCCATTTTCACTGGAAATTTTTGGACAGAATTATTTTCTTGTCTTGGTACTCAGTTAGCTCATAGCTCATCTTATCATCCTCAATCTGATGGGAAAACTGAGATAGTAAACAAATGTTTGGAAGGATATCTTCGTTGCTTTGTATCTGATAAACAGACACAATGGGTCAAATGGTTGCCTCTGGCTGAATGGTGGTATAACACTTCCTTCCATACAACAACAAAAATGACCCCATTTATGGCACTTTATGGGTATCAACCACCATCCATCACATCATATTTAAGAGAAAATTCTAAGGTTCAGGCAGTGGAACATCACATCGAACATCAACAACAAGTCCTCCAACTCTTAAAGGATAACCTCGTGTTGGCACAAAATAGAATGAAACAACAGGCAGATCAACATCGCAGTGAAAGAAGTTTTGATGTAGGTGATTGGGTATTCCTACGGCTACAACCATATAAGAAAATGTCCCTAAAGCAAGCTAAGAAGGATAATAAATTATCACCAAAGTATTATGGTCCGTACAAGGTGTTGCAAAAGATTGGTACTATGGCATACAAATTGGAGCTTCCTGCAGCTTCTCGATTGCACCCAGTTTTCCATGTTTCATGTTTAAAGAAGGTTATAGGTGACAAGCTCCCAATTCAAACAATATTTCCAGAACTTGATGAGGAAGGAAAAATTATATTGGAACCGGAAGCAGTCACAGAAACAAGAACTCGACAGCTACGAAATCGATCAATTTCAGAGTATCTTATCAAGTGGAAGAACTTATCCGCTGAAGATTCCACATGGGAGGATGAGAATTTTATGCAGAAGTATCCAGAACTACTCAAGCGTTGAGGACAACACTTTTTTGAAGGAGAGGGGCATGTTGGGTCCCTATAATACTAGTGATTACCCCATTACTATTGTAGTTATACCCCTTATTTATATTGTTGTGCCCCTATTACCCCCATATTGTTATTTTTGTGCCCCATAGAATCCCTCTATTGTTATTTTTGTGGCTTTATATTATTATTGTTAGGTCGGCTGGATTATATTGTGACTCCTTAGACTCCTATATATAGAAAGGAGGTTTTGTCATTTGTATCATCCAAGAATTGTTCATTTATGTAATGTAAAGGAGGTTGCCCCCTCGAAGAGGCTGAATTCTAAGGCGTTGATCTTTCTTTTCTATCTTTTCTTGAGTTGGTTTCATAACAAAATATGAAAAAATAAAAAATAAAAAGAGAGAAAATAAAACCCCATCGAAAGAAAATCAAAATTTGCATTAGTGTGCCTATTTAAATGCCACTTCATAGAATAATTGCATTGTAATAAATCAAGGTTTTGTGTCCAGCTTGTTTATATGCCACAAATTTTTCTTATGATTTGAATCGTACAGTATAAACTTGATCAAATCATTTAAATTTTTGTTTTAAATTAGAGAATAAGTTCACCGAACTGTTTAATCTTGGTCGAACACTAGAAGATTGGATAGAATAAGATAAATTAATGGCCTAAAATTCTCAAAGTTTGGCCAAAGTTGTATTAACATATAATTATAAGTGAATTAGGCAAATAATGGCTGCTAGCCTAAATGCAATGAAGTTAGATTAAGTTTTAATTAGCATTTAATTACCTTTTAATTTTGTGTAAATAAAAATTGTTATTCCTTTGGTCAAAGTCAATAAATGAAAAAAATTATTTGTTGTGAAGTGCTAAATTTCAAGCACAAATCAACGGTTATGTGCTTCCCCACCTAGATCAACAGTGAGGAAGCCATTTCGCACCCCCTTTCTATGATACGTGATAATGGCATGGTGGGCGTGGAAAGAAATTTTATTCACGCGGGTCCCCTGATACATGTCACCACCTCCATGCTTCACACCCCCCTCACACATTACCACTTACCACCACCCCCCCCCGCCCCTCGAAATCCACCTATCTGGTTTTTCCCACCTCCTGATGCCGCGTCAACGGTAATATCTTCCCACACCTTCTCCTTCCAACCATTGCATGCCACGTGTCCCTATCCGTTGTCGCTGATCCATTTTCGTTATATGTTTCCTTTTGTTACTATTATCCCTCTACATTAAATGCCCATTTTCCCGATCAGTAATGGCTTTCCCATAACGGTAAAATAATCCACTCGCCCCATTACACAATTCTTCCTAAAATTGCTCTTTTCGCTGTTGGATTGAGTTCATTACTCCTATTTTACATTATATGCCACTGTCAAGATTACAACTAGTACACGTCACCTTAAGGTATATGTGCTCCTCTTTCTGTTATCCTTCATTACAATTCTGTAATGATGGCTCCAAAGAGAAAATCTAAGACATCTACCCGTTCTTCTTCATTATAGGAAAACCCAAAAGTCTTTGATGCCTTAGACCTGGATCACATTCCATTGGCTAACTAGTATTTCAAAATAACAGACAGAGTGTGAATTTGACAAGTTTGAATTACACAATTAACTGAAAAAACCTATATTGATTCTTAAGAAGATATAAATCTATGGGAATACCTTTTTCCCTTGTACATGTTTCCTCAAACCCATTCTTTTCATGATCTAGTCATGTGGTGCCAAGCTAAGTATAACCCTTTGCAGAGAACTGTGGTAGCTGAGAATGGAGACATTATGATATCTATCACTTCAGAAATTATCAACAAGATGCTTCTGATCCCTGAAAACGTTTCCATTAGCTTTTTCTCCACTGCAGTATTAATGGGCCTATATCATAAGATCACCTTCCCTCAATGAGCACATATTTTTAATATCTTTATCCCTGAAGATGTTGAACTCCCTAAAAAGAATCCTTCTTATCCAACAACCATGTTCCCTCAGAGAGCTAAACACATCATTTCCCTAGTTTCTTGGTTTTTATACTACCAAATAGATCAATGGGTAGATGAAGCTATCCTAGGTTATCTATCCATTTTCACTAAAGAAAAAAAACCTCCCTTCATGTATAATTATAGTTAATTCTTTGCTAAAATTATGCATGAGTAATTGATGAATATTACTACTGAAGGAGTGTTTGAATACTCCTCTGTGCTAGTACATATGATTATTTTTCAGCAGGGAGACATGTTACCTATTGTTCTACACAAGCAGGATGATCAGCAAGTGAATCAAGCAGTCACACAATGGACCTCATTGATTAGGAAGAACTCAACTGAGTACAACTTTTTAGACTTCATTGATTTTTTCATTCACCCAGTTGCATAGCTACTCAGCAGCCATAGTGAACCCAGGATCAGTACATAAATCAAAAGGGTCCTGCATCTTAGTGATCAATCTAGAACATGAGACTGATATCTTTACCAAAACTATACAGAGATTAGAGTATATGGCTACAAATTGGCTCCATACAAGGTGCCCAAATATGTTCTAATGAGAATTTTTTCTCTGGAATATATTAGGCAAATGATTAATATGGATGAACTTCATTTTATTTCAGGGAAGAAGAAATCTTAGTTTAAAATAAAGTCGCAGGTAGGATCATTCATTTCTAATACTAGATCAACAAGGTTTAGAAGCAGATGTGATCTTGAAACATATGGGTTTTCAACCGAGCTTCACCTAGTCTTATGACCCATTCAATATTATTTCAAACGTAAGGGTGGAACTCAAAACCACACCTTACAATCATAAACCAAGACCAGAGATTGAGAAATAGAGAATTAGGAATAATACACTTAAAGAAGTAGAAGAATAGGTTTTACCTACTTCTACCCTTCAGACTCCCACTTCTCAAACCAGGTAGGACAAGAGGCCCAAAGAAGGATCTTCATCATTAGCAGTTGAAGAAAAGAAATTCATTCATTATCAGAAGAAATCAAGGATTGAATCCAAAGGCGCTATTGCTATTCAAGGTTAGAAGGACCCTATAATCATTAAATTGGATGATTCACAGGTTTCTATAGGCATATAAGAAGTTATAATCACTACTCCATATTCCTTTTCAGCTTCAAAGAATTTGTTAGAAATCACCCAATCTGTAGGAGCAAGTGAAACAGAGGAGCAAAACATCTTCACTAATTTCCTTGAAATTAATCAGAAGAATGAAGCTTTAAAGGCAAATGTTTATGCACAGTTTTGGAAGCAGACTTCTACTTCACAGCACAAGTTGTTGACAAATTTTGATAGTGAAAAGGGTAGAATGCACATGGAATTTATACAGTCTCAAGTGCCTTTTCCCAAGGCTTCTTTTAATTACAAGAAGACTATATTTTCTTTTGATGCTAATCAAATACACCCAATTGATCAAAGAGACATTCATAGGCTGTTTGTTGAGATGTTTTTCTCTACCATGACCAATACTGCTACTGAATTATCAAAACTTAGAACTGTTCTGTCAAATGTGCAGTCACAACTGAAGATTGAAAAGATATCATCTTTAACAAAGGATAGCAGGGTCAAGTCATTAGAAGACTTAGTGATAAAAATTGCATATGACCCTACTGATGTTAAAGCTACATAAGATATTATCAAAAAGAAAAATGCAGATATTATAGCATTGAGGAAGTAGCTCAAACTGCCTTCTACAAATGAACCTCAAGCCAAGGAGATAGTTAGAAAGTGAACAATACAAGGAAGAAATGCTCAAGTTGATCACTGAGAAGAATGTACAGATAAAGACCATGGAGTAGAAAATTAAGAAATTTATTAATGAAAAAGAGCAATTGGCTCAGTTAGCTATAGCTCCTATCACAAATATTCCTATTACAGTTTCCAAAACAACACGGGAATCAACCTCAGCCGCAGCATAATCTACATCAACAGCAGGAGATTTGAACAAACTCTTACAGGAGCTGACTCACCAAAAACAATAAAATGAAAGGCTTCACAAGAAATTTAAGAATTTGGAGGTTTAGAAGATAAAAATTGACACTCTGTATGTTGAAGGAATGCAGAGGACCCACATGTTGACCAGAAGGATAGAAGAGTTGTAGAGTGAGTCATTAATGGCTCAAACCTTGGCCAAGCCAAGGAAAACATATGTTAATAACCCTTTGTGTAAATGGAAATTTGTTTTTAAGAAGGATTCATGGAAGTTTTCTTGGTGCATTGTCCGATGTGTACCAATCATTGTTACAATTGGTGTTTTATTCTTAGTAGTAGTCTCTAGTTGTGGATGCATGATCTCAGGGGAAGATACATTTATGGTCTATTTTCTCAAGGAAAGTGAGCACAGTCACTCAATAGTAGTAGCGAAGAGCAAGCCTAAATTGATCATTAAGTATGGCATTTGCAACAAAAATAATACCATTTGCAGTTTTAATTATCAATTTCTTTTTAATTAGTAAAAAATTGCATTGGTAGAGAGAGTTTTCAGCCAACAATTGTAAGGTGTCCAAAAATGGATGCACATTCAAGGAAGATGCAGTATATGTTTAGGGGGAGCATATCATAAATACCTAGTTCTCTCGAAGTGAAGGAAAGGCTATACAATAAGACTCAAGAACATGCTTTGCTAATGCTTGCTTTTGCAGGTGTATTTTTCCATGCATGTGTAGTTGAGTTTGGATGGTAGACTTCACGTGCCTCATCAAAGAGATATCAGTATTCGAGAAGAGAAGTCTATAAAAAAAAAATTCTAATTAGCAGCCCAAGCCTCATACATGATTTGAAAGTGGGACAAAAACTAGTTTGTGTCCCTTTTCCATTGATCTCAAAGAGGTATAAAAAGATATTTTTAGCTCAAGTAGGGGAGCGAAAGCTCCATGAAAACCATTCATTGGATGACATTGTGTTTTCAAGATGTAGCATGATGAGTGGCAATCAATGTGGAGAAGTGGGGTGTTTCCATCAATGCCAAAGGGGGAGATTTTTGGACAGTGGGCATGGTTAGGATGACAGGTTGTGTCAACTATGTTTGCTCAAGGGGAGTCTTTTGGTTGCTACACTCTTTAGTAGAGAACCATCATAGTAGCAGGTTCATTGAAGAACCTATAAATCTTATAGGTATTGGTAGTTAGGAGTCCTTAGATTTGAAGACATTTCTATCTTAGGAGATAATCTCAAATGCCCTTCTAAATGGCGTCATTCGAAAGTGCTCGGAAAGTGATTTCCAATAGTATGATGAAGTCATAAAGTGGCCTCCTTGATCAAAAGTTATGGCTAGTCAAAGTTATAAAAGGTTTGTGGCCACAAGCCCCCCTCTCCTCCCCATAGTTTTTCAATAAAATCATGGGGACCCTTCATTTCGCTTGCTTCAATTTTGGTTGCTTATAGATCCACTTTGCGTGTCTTCCTTCTCACTTTCCAACAAATAAAATTTTATGAAAATTTGTTACATGCTCTAAAAATTCCAATGGGTCAAAGTTGGTCATTTACTTTCCATCATCTAATCCTCAAAGTATGTAAATATGTATTTTTTTATGTTTATAAAATTAAATTAATTAAATTAATCTCAATGTGTAAATAAAATCTAATTATTTAGATAATTTTCATTCTTTATTTAATTAATTAAAATTGGATTTTCATTCTTTATTTAATTAATTAAAATTGGATTAACTTGTAATTATGATTTTTGATTATTTAATTCATCCTAGATTGTAAACTTATAAATACTTATTTTAATTAATTAATATATAAGTTATTTCAAAACCACTTAATACAACCATTATGTATGCCTCATATGTATTCTTATATGGTTTATGTGCTACATATTGAATTCACACACATATACATAAATCTATATTAGTAATTGCATGTTTATATATATATATATATATAGATAACCACAAATAAACAAAATCAAACCAACGTTCTTTATATTTTTTTTTACATATCATGGATATTAAAAACATAAAATTAAAGGGGAAAGGACATAACGACGACCACATGTGGAGAAGCATTTGGTTACCAGAAAGGTTATTTAAGAAAAATGAAATTTTCGGTTTATGTACATTTGTGAGTAATGATTTACGTATTATATTTACACTCCTCCGCGCCAAACTCGAACCACCGCCAATGTTCACCAAGTCAATCAAGCCATGAACAAAGGTTAAGAGTTCCAGTTATCGAGTTTACGTGATTCTCAGGAGATCGTCGAGGAACGTAGCTATCCTGAGATCGATGGGAGATATCGCACATGATGGTGGAGTTCCACAAAACGGTTGAAATGTCACCAGATCACCTATCCTGAGATCAATGGGAGATATCCCACATCATGGTGGACTTCCACAAAACGGTTGAAATGTCACCAGATCACCTATCCTGAGATCAATGGGAGATATCCCACATCATGGTGGACTTCCACAAAACGGTTGAAATGTCACCAGATCACCTACAAGATTGCAGCACAAAATCATTTTATATCTCACTAAATCATTCACTTACAATTATAGAATAGGGAGTGTCTGAAAGGTGATGCATCATTGAAATCAAAGAAGTCAACGAAATGGTGATGGAAATCTATTATACAATCACCGAGCTTAACTATCATTTATTTATGACACTTTGGGCGCTCAATTAAGCCATCTATGGTAAAGTTTGTTTCGAAGATCATGCCACAAAAAAGGCTCGGCTGTAGAGATCACATTGAAGATAAACAAAACTAAACACAAAGATCTCATCCTATCGAGCGTATGGGGATCTCATTGGGCCACTTCAAAATCAGATCTCGTATTTTCAAAGGAAGTTTGTTCAAACAACTTCAAATATTCCAAGCGAAATAAGCCACATTCGAACTCAAAATGGGACATGTTATTAGAGTTTGTTAAGGACGTGACGAGGCGATCAAGTAGAAAGATTGGAAAGAGTCACAACAAACGACAACCAATGTACCAAACAACATAAGAAATAGCACCAGAAATTGCGTAGAAAGTTTCCAAAAGATTAAAAAAGAAATCGAATGAGCACATAATTCCATAAAAAAATTGGTGGAGAAGGGTGGAATTGAACATTTGAACCCTAAGAGTTAGTGAGGCCCAACAAATTCAAAGTCTTGTAAAAGAAACATGGATACACAAAGAATGGAGGATTTCAATTCGGGAAGAGAGGAGAGGTTCTGAAAGAAGAAAATGTTAGAGTAAATTCTGTTTTCATGGACTAGTGTAGAGAGGGTGGTCTTATATTTTGTAGATAGTTTAGATCTTCAATTTTGCATAGAAGTTATTGGCACTATTTCCAAAATATTTCTGAAGGAGTTCGTGATCTGAACACTGAATATACATGGAAATTGAATTCTATTACAAGCCTCATATTTCTTGCCCTTATGTAATAATTTCTGAGTTTCTAACATTTTAATGCCATAAACCAATTTTAGGTTAAATTGGGTACCAATCATTTTGTTAAATAATCAATTGAAGCATTATTTTTCAAAATATTTCTGAAGGAGTTCGGGATCTGAACGCTGAATATACATGGAAATTGAATTCTATTACAAGCCTCATATTTCTTGCCCTTTTGTAATAATTTCCGAGTTTGTAACATTTTAATGCCATAAACCAATTTTTGGTTAAATTCGGTACCCATCAGTTTGTTAAATAATCAATTGAAGCATTATTTTTTGGTTGATTGTTTGGGTTAAATTCGGTACCCATCAGTTTGTTAAATAATCAATTGAAGCATTATTTTTTGGTTGATTGTTTTATGCTTATTGTTATTCTGCTGAAGCTATTTTTTGTGGGGCTAGCAGGGTTTATAGCTTGCGTGGCTACAGGGTTTATAGCAAGGCTGAAACTAGTTCATGGAGACTAATTTGTGGGGATAAATAATAATTTATTTGTTGTTTGCAGATTTGTTTTAATAAATTTTATGTTTTATAGGGAGAATTATTTCCCTTGCACCACATAAAACTTTAAAATGAACTCATACTTAATTTGTATCAAAACATATGTGAAAAAAGTTTTAGTACCTAATTATTCAAACTATGTTTATGTATATTTGATTAAATAACTTGTGTCATTGAACTATTTTAATGAGATATAGATTCATCTTGGTTTTAGATCCAATTTCAATTCCTCTTCTCTTTCAGAGATTTTGCTCTTGGGTAGGAGTAAAGCTACTTTTCTTCTATTCGAGATATGTTTTGTTTTCTTTCTTGCATCTGAGAATAGTTTTGCATCTACATTTTAGTTTTGCATCAAGTCCTCTCTTAAAGAGGAAAATTCATTAAAGTGTGGTTTGATCAAACCCTCAAATTGATCAAAACTTTATATTGATCGAATTATTTAATTTTTATCATTAATAGATCAATAAGAAAGAATTGTAATTTTTGTTTATAAAGTTATTCTTTTTCATTTTTGTTTAACCGACTCTTTATAAAGTTTTACAATTCCTTTTATTTGTAATAATTAACTAAAAATATTTTCTTTTACTTTGTTTAATAGTGTTATAAAGCTAATTTTAGAATTAGAAGTAAATTAACATGCAATATTATTAGATAGTTTACAAATTTATTAGAATACTAATGTTTCCCTAGAATTTTAACTTTTACACATTAGAACAATAACATTATTTAATTTATTTAACAATTAATTTATATTTTATCATAGGTGTATTATAATATTACAATAAACTAGATTAAATATTAATATATAGTTTTATATAGTAGAGTTGTTTAGTGTAGTTAGTTCTACGTTAATAATATTTAGGAATATATTATATGTAGAAGCCTATACATATTAGATTTAATATAGGTAGTTAGTATTTTAACATAGGATTTTATAATTAAGCGTTAACTCATAAGCTAGATATATATTGGTAATTAGTGTTGCATAGGTTAGGATAAGTAAAATTAGATTAGAATAACACTTATATTAGACTAAACTAACACTTAAATTGTCATACGTTAACCCTAGGTGTAGTTTATCTAAGCCATTAATTCAAATTAAGGATTTACTTCTTTGCAAGAGTTTTACAAGAAGGTAGATCCGATATTTCTCTCCTTGTTGATAACAAATAGAAACATCACAAGTTAGAAGGAGGAGAAAGCAGGTAAGTGGACCCAATTGAACTAGTGAGAACCATCATTCCAAATGGAAAAGGATTTTATTTAAGTTCCCAACGGGGTGGTATCCCTTACATGTTGATGAGGACATTTTGGACCATCAACATTTTTGGCAGTGGAAGGAGGGCATCCTTAAAGTGTATTTGTTGATTCTTGAATCATAAAGTCAAAATTTTCTAGATGGCTCATGCTAAACATTTTGTTTGGAGTTGTATCCCTCAACCCTTGAATTGTAACACTTCGATTGAAATCACAAAATGCTCAACAAAGGTAAAATTCGACAGTGAAGGTAATACCTTTTAATTTGATCATATTATTCAATTTTCTTTAAATTTTGCTCATTCTAGTATCAATCTTGACGAGCTTATCCTATGCAGGATTTTTACCGTGACTCTTACAGGCATTGCTAAACATTGGTGTAAATCACTTCTAGTTACCTTGATCCACAGTTGAGATGAGTGCGCATTGATATTCCTTCATACATTTGTAAATTGTAATCATGATAAGGTATGTGAAGAAATTGAGAATTTGAGAGAGTTAGAAGACAAATAACTAGTTGATTTCATTCTCAGATTCAAAGTGGTATGTTTAAAATTTGATTCTAAAGAGTAACTTACAAATGAGGAATTTATGGAATGACTACAAGAAACACTTTCTCTTCCTTGTCCTTGTGAGGAAAATGTATTGGTTGTTGAAGATCCATCCATTTTAGATAACACGCCTCAATTAAATTAAATTAATAATGCACAATCTATGAATGATAAATCTCAGCAATGCATAGAGCTACATCATCATCTTACTACTGATGTTAATATTTCTCTTGATAATATTGCTGACAATTAAAATGAAACCATTATTACTACTAGTTGAGCAAATCAACAATTGGAAATTATTAATGCAAATGATGTGCATTGTACAAATGATAATTTTCATTTATGTCATGCTATTGACCAAGGTCAATTAGAAACTCATTCTTAGGAAAATGAAAACATTTCACAAGATGTTGAATGATGCAGGAGCATCTGGCTGAAGGGCAAAGACAGAAGCGAGGTTGATATGGTTTTTGAAGAGGATGAAGAAATTAATTCACTGGATGGATAGTATACTTGTTTTTTTCTTTATTTTATTTTTCTATCATTAAGTTTCCTAAGATTAATGTAATAAATTTTAATTAGGAGCAGTAGTAATTAGTTAGAGTCGTTGTTTCCAGACAGTTAAATTACTGTTGTAAAAGCATGAAAAGGAAATGTATTAGACAACCATGAAAAGTTCCATATGAGGAATAACTGATGTAACCAACTGAACAAACTAACTGCAGTTAGAACAGTTTGTAAACAGTGCTATTAAAAAGAGGGAAAAAGCACATTAGAGGGTTCGACTGAATAAGAAATACAGAGAGGGAAATATAATTGTTTTCTGTGCACATACATCCCTACAGCGTCCTCAATACTGTGTAATAATTGGTATTAATTTATCATGTGAAGAATGTCAATGCATTGCTATAGGTTCTAAGTCAAAAGGAGAAGATAACCAAAGCCGGAGAAGAAGCAACAACACCCAGTTACAGGTGGCTCAAACAAAAATAACCAGACATAAAATAACCATATCAGGTATGTGAACTTACGAATGCAACCCAAATCAATTCCAGCACTGAATTCATAGAACTACAAAAATACAGTCATCCAAAATTTATTGTGCACTTACACTCTGTTCAAAGTAAAGAAATGAACCCAATTCACAGACGTGGGAATCAAACTAATTGCAAACAGAAGCCAAACCCCATAAGACCCCAACTCATTTCCACAACCAACGACGGTGCCTAACGACCAAAGAACCAAATAGAGACAGCGGCTCAAGGCCAGCAAGAAAATATCAACCCTACAAGTCGTAACATTAAAGTCAAGCAAACCACAAATGAACAGAACGACGCTACCCGTGTTTCGTTCGGAACAGCTGAGAGTCCAAGCGTCGAAACCCTCGGGTGGCTCCACCTGTGAAGAGAACCAACAAAACGAGATTAGACTCCAAGGAACAGAATACAGGGAAACTAGAAATTGAAGGAACGAATAAAATACAGTGAATTAGTTACCTGACAGGCAAGCCGTAACCGCAACTACACCTTCGAGTGACCTCCCTGCTCATGAGGAGCCGAAGACGTTAGACTCAGGTAGAATAGGAGTACAAGTGTCCAACATAGAACAGGGAACTTAATAGGTAAGTTGGCGGAGAAACCGACGGAGAACGCCACCATAATTCTGCCGAGTTTGTGGAGGAACCGAACCAGTGCTGTAGAAGAGTCACCAAGGACCATACGGCCATCAACCAATTGTAAACCCTCGTGAAAACATAGACAGCGAACCGATAAAAGACACACAGAGGCAGAGACCCATTAAGGCAGACACCAAACACACAGTAACAGTCGACATACAAGCAGAAGAACACAAGAACACAAACCTTACCAGGGTTTCATCAATTTGCCGGGTGAACGGAAGACTTCCAGGGTGAGTCCTGAATGATCGAGGCCGTGAAGGCTACCAGGAGCACGTAGCTCAAGAAAACAGGGGGACAAGCCTCAGAGCAACGCAAGGAAAACCACAGTGAAGCTGCAAGGGGTTGCCGAGAGGTCACAGAGTAAATGACCAGGAGAAACAACGAATAACCAAATGAGCACGAAGGTGTGAGACCCTATACCAAGGCGGGTTCATAGAGTTCCGAGGAGGGACAGATGTCCACCAGACAAACAACCAACGTACAATCACCGTAACCCCACTCAATTCAATGCAGATTGAAAAACAATTGACATATATCCAAAATCTTTTTGATTAATATATTCATTTGTTGGTACACCATCAAGGGAAGCGCATCGACGGCGGGACCACGTGGGCTGGCCCCATCAAATGGTATCAGAGCAGAATTTGAAGACAACAGAGGGAGATGGAAGTTCAAAGACGAGGACGTGGAAGAGGTGCACACAGAGTAGCAGACGAGGGCTTGAGGGAGGAGTTGAGAATCCTTATTGCTTGCTTAGAAGCAGTAGAGGCAGGTAGGAGAAGAGACCCAGAACTTGGGGATGATAGTGAAGAAGAGGCAGCAACTGCTACAGATGGATCAGAGGAAGAAGCCCCAGAGTTAAGACTGTTGAGATCAGTACTGCTAGCTAGCAGCAAACCCAAACCTGAGATCCCTAACTATGATGGCAGTCTGTCCGCAGATGTCCTGCTGGATTAGGTAAGTGAGTTAGATATGTATTTTGAAAACAAAGAGATCAGTGAGCACAAAAGAGTTAGATTTGCTGTGACTAAGTTAAAAGGACACGCCGCTTTATGGTGGGATAGTGTCCAAGTGGACAAGAGACGGATGAAGCTACCGATAAGAAAGTGGCCAAGGAGGGTGGCACAACTGAAGGGCATATTTTTACCTAAAGACTATCAGGTCAAACTTTATCGACGAGTGCAGAATTTAAGGCAGAAAGGTATGACCGTAAAGGAATACATAGAGGAGTTTTATCGTGTAAACTTGCGGGCTGGTTATACTGATGATACTCCAGAAAAAACAACGAGATACGTGAATGGCTTGAGGCTGGAAATACTAGATGAGATCAATATTCTCTCTCCACGAAATATAGAAGAGGCCTTTCAGAGTGCTGTAAAGGCTGAAGAAAAAATTAACAGGAAATAGAATAATAGGAGAGGGCGAGGAAATGGCAGAGGACGAGGACAGTCCTACGGCAGAGGGAGAACTACCACTAACAGCGAAGAAGGCAGCAGCTCCAGAGCTTCAGGGACAGCAGACAAGGGAGATAGCACCAGAGGAGGTCGTCCATATCAGTGGGGAAGAGGAAATGGTCGCGAAAGGGGGACTAATGTCTAGTGCTACAGGTGCCATAAGTGGGGGCACAAATCCTTCGAATGACCGGAAGCCGAGCACGCTAGCCAGAGGGGAGCATTTGTTGCGCAGCCTGAGGAAGCTGAAGCACAGCCCCGGGAGATAGAAAACGTGGCAGAAACAGGAGAGGCTTTAGTTTTAAACAAAGTATTGTTGAAGCCAGCCAAGGAGATGGCTGAACAGACCCAACAGAAGGCACTGTTCCTTACAGTTTGCAAATCACACGAAAAGTGTTGTAAATTGATCATAGACAGCGGAAGTACAGACAATTTAGTTGCCACTGAGATGGTGGAAAAGCTGGGATTGAAACGACTTAAGCATCCCACACCTTACAAGGTGTCGTGGCTACAAAAAGGCCACCAACTATTAGTTGATGAACAATGCGAGGTTGAATTTCACATTGGCAAATACCAAGACACGGTTGTCTGTGATATTATGCCAATGGACATATACCATATACTGCTAGGGAGACCATGGCAGTATGATCGGAAGGTGACGCCCAATGGGAAGACGAATTGTTACAAATTTGTGAAAGATGGAATCAAACATACGCTTGTACCCATCAAAGAGGAGGATGCAGCAGAATCAAGTGGAACAAAAGCATTGTTAATAGGAGGAAAATAGTTCATTAAGCTGATTGAGGAAAACAAGGTAAATTATGCGATTGTAAGGAGGACAAAAACGATGTTGCTAAACAAAGAAAAGTCAGAATTGCCTGCAGAGATTTAGGAGCTGTTGGAAGAATTTAAATACATTGTAGTCGGCGATCTACCAGATAAGTTGCCTCCCAAGAGGAGCATTAGTCATCATATCGATTGCATACCTGGAGCAAGTCTATCGAATAAGGTAGAATATAGAATGAGCCTGAAAGATAATGAAGAGATTCGTAAACAGGTGCAAGAGTTGCTGGATAAGGGACTGATCAGAGAAAGTTTGAGCCCTTGTGCGGTACCAACAGTACTCGCACCCAAGAAGGGTGGAGAATGGCGGATGTGTACAGATTCACGAGCTATCAATAAAATCACTATTCGGTACAGATTTCCCCTACCCAGAATGGATGACATGATGGATTGTCTTAGCGGGGCAGCTTATTTCACGAAGATTGATCTGAAGAGTGGATATCATCAGATCAGGATTAGAGAAGGAGATGAGTGGAAGACAACTTTCAAGACCAATGAAGGGTTGTACGAATGGCTAGTCATGCCATTTGGATTAAGCAACGCTCCTAGTACTTTTATGAGATTAATGAATGAGATGTTAAAAGAATTTATTGGCAAGTTTGTGATAGTTTATCTTGATGATATCTTGATTTTCAGTAGAACGAAAGGAGAACATCTTCAACATGTTCGAAGGGTGTTAGAAAAGTTACAACAGAACAAACTGCTGATAAACTTAAAGAAATGCACTTCCCTGTAGAAGGAGCTAGTCTATCTGGGGTTTGTAGTTGCAGAAAATGAATTGAAGATGGACCTAGAAAAGATTGCAGCAATCATAAATTGGCTGTCATCGAAGAGCTTATTTGAGCTACGTAGTTTTCACGGACTGGCAAGTTTTTATCGGAAATTTATTAGGAATTTCAGTGAAATCTGCGCGCCGATGTTAGACACCATCAAAAAGGCCAGTCAGCCTTTTTGTTGGACCAGAGCGGCAGAAGACAGTTTTCAGCTTTTGAAGCGGAAGATTACGGAGAGGCCAATCTTGAGGCTGCCCGACTTTAACAAACTTTTTCAGGTTCGGTGTGATGCAAGTGGGACAGCTATTGGCGCTGTGCTCAGTTAGGAAGACAGACCGGTGGCATTCTTTAGTGAGAAATTAAATGAGAGCTGGCAGAAATACTCCTCGTATGACAAGGAATTTTATGCCGTGGTCCAAGCTTTAAAACATTGGAGGCACTACCTGCTGGGCAATGAGTTTGTATTATTTTCTGATAATTCGGCGTTACAATATGTAATGCAGTAGCACAAATTAAACCATAAGCATGCCAAATGGGTAGAATACTTGCAGAGTTTCACTTTCGTGTTAAAACACATAAGTGGGCAAGCCAATAAAGTGGCAGATGCCTTGAGCAGAAGAGCTTTTCTCTTACAGGAAAGTAGCATACAGGTGATGGGATTCGAACATCTAAAGGATTTGTACCAAACCGACACAGATTTCAAAGAAGCTTTTGAAGCCTGCCAAAATCCCGTGTTGAGGAATGCAAGTCCATGGTTAGACTACAATTTGCAGGAAGGATTATTGTTCAGAGGTGGACAGTTATGTATCCCGGACTGTTCGATGAGGGAAAATATTGTACGGGAGAAGCATAGTGGTGGTCTAGCGGGTCATTTTGGCATCAACAAAACTTTGGAGCAACTCGAACATTTTTATTACTGGCCCAGAATGAGCAGGGATGTACAACGATATGTGAACAGGTGTAAAGTCTGCCAACTGGCGAAAGGACAGAGTCAGAATACTGGACTTTACACGCCACGACCTGTTCCGAGCAGGCCATGGGACTCAGTCAGCATTGACTTTGTCTTAGGACTGCTTAGAACATAGCGGGGGTATGACTCAGTGATGGTGGTGGTAGATAGATTTTCAAAAATCGCTCATTTTATTCCTTGCCAGAAAACTAGTGATGCCACATACGTAGCTCACCTGTATTTCACGGAGGTTGTTAGATTACATGGCCTGCCCAGATCTATCGTTTTTGACAGGGATGTAAAATTCACAGGACATTTTTGGCGCACCCTGTGGAAAAAGTTGGGCACGCAATTTAATTTCAGCTCTGCGTATCATCCGCAGACTAATGGACAAATGGAAGTGGTGAATAGGAGTTTGGGGAATTTATTACGGAGTTTGACTGGAGAAAATTCATGGTTATGGGATCGTGCTCTCACTCAGGCAGAATTCGCTTATAATGATTAGCCCAATCGAAGCACTGGACACAACCCATTCCAGATTTTGTACGGCATGCATCCTCTGGGAATACATGAACTACGAGATTTGGGAAAGTTGGAGCAGAGAAGCGTGGATGGAGAAGATTTTACCGAAGCAATGAGCGAACTACATGAATAGGTCAAATTAAACTTGCAAGACAGCGTATAGAAATATAAGCAACACGCAGATTCAAGGCGAAGAGAAGTGCAATTTGATGTTGGAGATGAGGTCCTCGCACACTTGCGGAAGGAACGATTTCCTAAGGGCGCGTATAATAAACTAAAATTTAAGAAAATTTGTCCCTGCAAGATCTTGCGTAAATTTTTAGCCAATGCCTACGAAATTCAGTTGCCACCTGATATAGGCATATCACCTATTTTCAATGTGGCGGATATGTTCCCATATACTACCCAAGTAGAGGAAGGCAGTGTGGTACGGCCAGAACGTGACACCCAAATTGGAGACAGTTCTTGGATGAAGCATATGCCTTCGGCTCAATCCCATGAGATTGAAGGGATCCTCAGTACCTAGGTAGCCAAGAAGACACGTAGGAAGGAATATCTACGATATCTCGTCAAGTGGAGAGACCGTCCAACGGAGGACAGCTCGTGGCTCAACGCAGCACAGATACAGAAGGCTGGTTATTCGGTGGAGGAGCTCATGGAACGGAGCCATGATTTTCTTTTACCCCGGGAGCCTGATGAAGGAGCATCTGGCTGATAGGGCAAAGACAGAAGCGAGGTTGATATGGTTTCTGAAGAAGACGGAGAAATTAATTCACTGGATGGATAGTATACTTGTTTTTTCTTTATTTTACTTTTCTTTCATTAAGTTGCCTAAGATTAATGTAATAAATTTTAATTAGGAGCAGTAGTAATTAGTTAGAGTCGTTTTTTCTAGACAGTTAAATTACTGTTGTAAAAGCATGAAAAGAAAATGTATTAGACAACCATGCAAAGTTCTGTATGAGGAATAACTGATGTAACCAACTGAACAAACTAATAGCAGTTAGAACAGTTTGTAAACAGTGCTATTAAAAAGAGGGAAAAAGCACATTAGAGGGTTCAACTGAATAAGAAATACAAAGAGGGAAATATAATTGTTTTCTGTGCACATACATCCCTACAATGTCCTCATCCCTGCAGCGTCCTCAATACTGTGTAATAATTGGTATTAATTTATCATGTGAAGAATGCCAATGCATTGCTACAGGTTCTAAGTCAAAAGGAGAAGATAACCAAAGCCGGAGGAGAAGCAACAACGCCCAGTTACAGGCGGCTCAAACAAAAATAACCAGACATAAAATAACCATATCAGGCATGTGAACTTACGAATGCAACCCAAATCAATTCCAGCGCTGAATTCATAGAACTACAAAAATACAGTCATCCAAAATTTATTGTTCATTTACATTCTGTTCAAAGTAAAGAAACGAACCCAGTTCACAGACGTGGGAATCAAACTAATTGCAAACAGAAGCCAAACCCCATAAGACCCCAACTCATTTCCACAACCAACGACAATGCCTAACGACCAGAGAACCAAATACAGACAGCGGCTCAAGGCCAGCAAGAAAATATCAACCCTACAAGTCGTAACATTAAGGTCAAGCAAACCACAAACAAACAGAACGACGCTACCCATGTTTCGTTCGGAACAGCTGAGAGTCCAAGCGCCGAAACCCTCGGGTGGCTCCACCTGTGAAGAGAACCAACAAAACGAGATTAGACTCCAAGGAACAGAATACAGGGAAACTGGAAATTGAAGGAACGAATAAAATACAGTGAATTAGTTACCTGACAGGCAAGCCGTAACCGCAACTACACCTTCGAGTGACCTTCCTGCTCACGAGGAGCCGAAGACGTTAGACTCAGGTAGAAGAGGAGTACAAGTGTCCAGCATAGAACAGGGAACTTACCAGGTAAGTTGGCGGAGAAACCGACGGAGAACGCCACCATAATTCTGCCGAGTTTGTGGAGGAACCGAACCAGCGCTGTAGAAGAGTCACCAAGGACCATACGGCCATCAACCAACTGTAAACACTTGTGAAAACACAGACAGCGAATCGATAAAAGACGCACAGAAGCAGAGACCCATTAAGGCAGACACCAAACACACAGTAACAGTCGACATACAAGCAGAAGAACACAAGAAAACAAACCTTACCAGGGTTTCATCAATTTGCCGGGTGATCGGAAGACTTCCGGGGCGAGTCCCGAATGATCAAGGCCGTGAAGGCTACCTGGAGCACGTAGCTCAGGAAAACAGGCAGACAAGCCTCAGAGCAACGCAAGGAAAACCACAGTGAAGTTGCAAGGGGTCGCCGAGAACTCACAGAGCAAATGACCGGGAGAAACAACGAATAACCAAATGAGCATGAAGGTGTGAGACCCTATACCAAGGCGGGTTCGTAGAATTCTGAGGAGGGACAGATGTCCACCAGACAAACAACCAACGTACAATCACCGTAACCCCACTCAATTCAACGCAGATTGAAAATCAATTGACATATATCCAAAATCGTTTTGATTAATATATTCATTTGTTGGTACACCATCAAGGGAAGCGCATTGACGGCGGGACCACGTGGGCTAGCCCCATCATTGAATATGGATGATATTTAAATGAAACTAAAACATGTTCAGGTAAAGAACCTTTCATGTTCATCTATACAAATAGTCAGTACTCCCTTTACCCAAATTTGTTCAACAAAGACATTTCTTTTACTAAATCTTTATGGATTCCCTCTGACACATATGATTTGAAGAAGACAACGGAATTAATTTAGACTTTATTAGTAATGAATTGTCATGCAAACTCATCGAAGAATTGTTCATTTATGTAATGTAAAGGAGGTTTCCCCTTTGAAGCGGATAATTTTTAAGTCATTGATCTAAAATTTCTTCTATTTTGTGAGTTGGTTGCATAACAATTGGTATCAAAGCTTTGGATTCTAGAGTTTTGCTGATTCAAACTAGCCATCGTAGAATTTTCACTAAAATGTTTCTTCTACGAAGCTTCAGAAGCGGGAATTACAGAAACGTAGAACCGAAATCTTGGGGAACTTCTTTTCAGAATTTCATATATTGTTTCAGTATATTTGTTATGAAACCAGCTCACAAAAAGATAGAAAAGGGAGATCCACGCCTTAGAATTCAGCCTCTTCGAGGGGGCAACCTCCTTTACATTACATAAATGAAAATTCTTGGATGATACAAATGACAAAACCTCCTTTCTATATATAGGAGTCTAGGAGTCACAATATAATCCAGCCGACCTAACAATAATAATATAAAGCCACATAAATAACAATATAGGGATTCTATGGGGCACAGAAATAACAATATGGGGGTAATAGGGGCACAACAATATAAATAAGGGGTATAACTACAATAGTAATGGGGTAATCACTAGTATTATAGGGACCCAACATGCCCCTCTCCTTCAAAAAAGTGTTGTCCTCAACGCTTGAGTAGTTCTGGATACTTCTGCATAAAATTCTCATCCTCCCATGTGGAATCTTCAGCGGATAAGTTCTTCCACTTGATAAGATACTCTGAAATTGATCGATTTCGTAGCTGTCGAGTTCTTGTTTCTGTGACTGCTTCCGGTTCCAATATAATTTTTCCTTCCTCGTCAAGTTCTGGCAATATTGTTTGAATTGGGAGCTTGTCACCTATAACCTTCTTTAAACATGAAACATGGAAAACTGGGTGCAATCGAGAAGCTGCAGGAAGCTCCAATTTGTATGCCATAGTACCAATCTTTTGCAACACCTTGTACGGACCATAATACTTTGGTGATAATTTATTATCCTTCTTAGCTTGCTTTAGGGACATTTGCTTATATGGTTGTAGCCGTAGGAATACCCAATCACCTACATCAAAACTTCTTTCACTGCGATGTTGATCTGCCTGTTGTTTCATTCTATTTTGTGCCAACACGAGGTTATCCTTTAAGAGTTGGAGGACTTGTTGTTGATGTTCGATGTGATGTTCCACTGCCTGAACCTTAGAATTTTCTCTTAAATATGATGTGATGGATGGTGGTTGATACCCATAAAGTGCCATAAATGGGGTCATTTTTGTTGCTGTATGGAAGGAAGTGTTATACCACCATTCAGCCAGAGGCAACCATTTGACCCATTGTGTCTGTTTATCAGATACAAAGCAACGAAGATATCCTTCCAAACATTTGTTTACTATCTCAGTTTTCCCATCAGATTGAGGATGATAAGATGAGCTATGAGCTAACTGAGTACCAAGACAAGAAAATAATTCTGTCCAAAAATTTCCAGTGAAAATGGGATCTCTGTCACTTACAATAATCTTTGGGTTTCCATGTAGCTTTTGAACTGTTTCCATAAATGCAGTAGAAACTGTACTGGCTTTAAATGGATGTGATAATGCACAAAAGTGTGCATACTTGGTAAGTCTGTCAACTACCACCATGATGACACTCTTTCCCTCAGACTTGGGTAAACCTGTGATAAAATCCATTGAAACCTCCTCCCAACGTTGGCTTGGAATGGATAAAGGTTGTAATAGACCCGGTGTCTTAATTGTTTCAACTTTATTTTGCTGGCAAACCAAACATTCCGCCACAAACTTTTGAATATCTGATTTAAGGCCATCCCAAAAAATTCCTTCTTAACCCTGTGGTAAGTTTTTAAAAATCCTGAGTGCCCTCCTAAGGGAGAAGTGTGCAATTCCATAAGAATCTTTTGTTTTAGCTGGGAATTCTTACAGAGGTATAAGCGATCTTTGTACCATAACGAATCATTTTGCCAGCTAAATGTATCAGAAGTACTGGAATCTTGTTGTAGCTTTCGAATAAGTGCCCACACTTCTTCGTCATTCTTCCATTCCTCCCTTGCTTCGTTTATCCAATCTGGTTGGATAATAGAAATGGCACACAACAATGCTTCCACATCCTCATCCTTTCTTGAGAGTGCATCTGCCACCACATTTTGCTTCCCTTTTTTGTAGATGATTTCAAAGTCATAACCCAACATCTTTGTGACCCACTTTTGTTGCTCTTCAGAGGATAATCTTTGTTCTAAAAAGTATTTAAGGCTATCATGATCCGTTTTTACCTTGAAGTGTCTTCCCATTAGGTAGGGTCGCCATTTCTTAAGTGCATGGAGTATTGCCAACATTTCCTTCTCATAAATAGCTTTGCTTAAAAACTTTCCCTTGATTGGACGACTTTCAAAAGCAATGGGTCTTTCATCTTGCATTAGAACAGCACCAATTCCATTTCCTGAAGCATCACATTCCACAATAAAGGTTTTTGTGAAGTCCGGTGTAGCTAAGACCGGTGCTTGGCACATTGCCTCTTTAAGATGTTCAAAGGCCTTTGTTGCTTCCGGAGTCCATGAAAATGAATCTTTCTTCAATAATGTTGTTAGAGGTGCTGCTATTCTCCCATAATTCTTAACAAACTTGCGATAATACCCTGTCAACCCAAGAAATCCTCGCAGATGCTTTATGGATGTGGGGATTTTCCATTCCTTAATGGCTTTAATTTTGCTAGGGTCTACCTTAACTCCTTCATGAGATACAATATGACCCAAATATTCCACCTCCTGGACTCCAAAGAAACATTTGGATCTTTTTGCATATAATTGTTTCTCCTCCAATAGTTGTAGCACCCTGTCAACATGTTCAACATGATCCTTCCAAGACTTGCTGTAGATTAGTATATCATCAAAAAATACTAACACAAATTTTCTAAGGAATGGTTTGAAAATTGAATTCATCAAACCTTGAAATGTTGAAGGTGCATTGGTAAGGCCAAAAGGCATGACCAAAAATTCATAATGACCCTCATGAGTTCTAAATGTTGTTTTCGGAATGTCTTCAATCTTCATTCTGATTTGATGATATCCTGAACGAAGATCCAACTTGGTGAAGTAAATTGATCCATGCAATTCATCCAGTAATTCATCAATAACAGGAATGGGGAACTTATCTTTAATAGTGAGCTTGTTGAGCTCCCTATAATCCGGACACATGCGCCATGATCCATCCTTCTTGTGCACCAATACTACTGGAGCTGAGAAAGAACTTTGACTCGGTTGAATTATACCAGCCTCTAGCATTTCTGCAACCATACGTTCAATTTCACTTTTTTGGACATAGGGATATCTGTACGGCCTGATGTTTGGAGGAACACTTCCTGGAATCAGATGAATAGCATGATCATGATCACGCATAGGTGGGAGACCTTGGGAGTCTCAAATACCTTGGAATGATTGTCCAGGACTTTTTGGAGATCTGGAGAAATAGATGATTCCAATGTGGAAACATCTAGCGAACATAATTGTGCAATTACACCTCTTTGCTCCTTTTTTAGAAGCTTTGTCATACCATTAGAGCTGATTATCTTTCCTGGTTTCCCTGCAATACCCCTTAATTCAACTTCCTTTCCTTCCGTAGAAAATTTGATGAAAAGTTCTTGAAAATTAAAAGCTATTGTACCCAAGGATTGTAGCCATTGGACTCCTAGTACAACATCAGCACCTCCCATTGGAATGGAAAGCATTGGGCTAGTCAATACATATTCTCCCATGGATAGCTTGATATTATGGCACTTTCCAGAGAAATTTATTGTTCCTCCATTTGCAATCATCACTTGACACTCTGGTGCTGGATATAGGAAGCAATTCAATTCTTTTGCTACCCTACAATGAATAAAATTGTGGGTGCTTCCTGAATCAATCAACACTATTACCTTTTTCTTCTTGATTTGTCCTTCTATCTTGATGGTTTGAGGAGTGGTAATTCCCGCCAATGCATTACAAGATATGGTCGGATTTATTTGTTCTTCATCTAGGCTTTGTTCCTGAAGTATATCTTCTTCTTTTGACCTTTCTTGCTCCTTTTCTTCTTCCTCTTCACAATCTATGTAGAATAATTTCTTCTCAGCACACTTATGACCTTTTGTGTATTTGCTATCACAACTGTAACAAAGCCCTTTTGCTCTTTTTTCTTCCAATTGTTGTGGTGTCAACCTTATAGGTTGTGGAAGACTAGGGGCAACAACACTTCCGTCTTTATAGTTGTGAGTGGTATGCTTCCTGGTTGCCATAATTTTGCTTTCCATTTTTCTTGCTAACCTGAATGCCTTCTCTAATGAATCAGGTTCCCAAAGGCGAACATCATGTTGGATATTATCCTTTAAAGACCCTATGAACACATCAATCCTATGCTCCTCTGGAATATCTTTTACCCTTATGTTCAATTTTTGGAACTCCTCAATGTGCTCCATTATTGAACCCTTTTGTTTGAGACTTATCAATTGGCTAAAAAAAGTGTTGCTTTTTGTATCTTCATAATGTGCTATCAATTCTTCCGTAAAAATTGCCCAAGTGATAAATTGTTTACGAGAGAAAAGCCATTGATACCATACAAACTGATTTGGTTCCAAATATACAGTTGCCATACGTACCTTTTGTGTGTTTTGCACATTATTGAGATCGAAGAATTGCTCCATCTGTAATATCCATGTGGCGGGATCCTTGCCATCAAACTTCCTCATATCGATTTTTGGAATATGGTGATTCTTCGATCCAACATTAGCATCTATGGAATCATGATTAACATTTCTTTTGTTCTCATCATGAGTTTCCTTTACTACCTTTTCACCATTAGTGACTCTTTCTTGTAGCAACTTCTTCAATTCTTCCATGTCTGTCTTCATATCTATCTTCAAATCTGCCATGTCTCTCTTCAAATCTGTCTTCGAATCATCCATCTTAGCTTCCATGCCCTTTATCTTAGATTCCACGCCATTTATCTTAGATTCCACGCCACTTATCTTAGCTTCTGTTAGCTTTTGTGAGCGTGACATTTGTTGCACTTGTTCTTGTAATTTTGATATATCATGTAGCATTTCTTCCTCTTCTTCATGAGTCATGCTAGAGCTTTCAGGTTCCTTACTAGGTGTTTGCATTTTCTTTCCTCGGGGCATCAGTTACCGATAATAATGCTTTACTATGCCCTTTGAATTCCATTAAACCAAGCTTACACAAAAATTTAAAAAAAACTACACACCTTTTTTCACTTTATAGAAGCCTGATATTGAATCTGATGTATCTCTGTAATTTCGGATCATCCAATTCTGAAATTGCTACCTGTAGTAGCCTTCTGTGTCCTCTTTCCAATGCCACAAGTCTGAGCCAAATTGGATTCTCCAAGGAAGAGTTATGTGAAATCTCCCACAGTGACTTGTTTTTAGACTGGTTCAGTAGAGCGAACTTGTACGACGTGCCACGAGTCACTGTTTCAACCTTTGAATCTGAAACACACATACAAGAAACTACAGTCCGTCCTCTTTCTGTACCTTCTTACGAAATTTCAATCTGATCCCTAGAGAGAAAGTTATGACGATTTTCCCCAGGTCACCTGTTTTGAATGTAATTCAGGAGTCTGCAAAAAGGCCAACTTCCTCAGATCATATCTCCGCAAATATCGCGCGAAAAGCTCTGAAATTTGGACCCAAGGTTCAACGCGATTTCTTCTCAAATGGGTTTTTTTTGCGACTTCTGAAACGTCACAGAAAAAAAGTTATAGCGAAAATGCCACGATGACCTGTTTGGAGCAGCGAAACCCTAGAATCCAAAGCTCTGATACCAAATGTTATGAAACCAGCTCACAAAAAGATAGAAAAGAGAGATCCACGCCTTAGAATTCAGCCTCTTCGAGGGGGCAACCTCCTTTACATTACATAAATGAACAATTCTTGGATGATACAAATGACAAAACCTCCTTTCTATATATAGGAGTCTAAGGAGTCACAATATAATCCAGCTGACCTAACAATAATAATATAAAGCCACAAAAATAACAATAGAGGGATTCTATGGGGCACAGAAATAACAATATGGGGGTAATAGAGGCACAACAATATAAATAAGGGGTATAACTACAATAGTAATGGGGTAATCACTAGTATTATAGGGACCCAACAATATTTTATGAGATATGGTTCGAATAAGTTAAGGTTTTTTCATGCTCTAGAATTCAGTCTCAAACAAGTGACCGAGGAAAATTTGTCATAACTTTCCGTCCGAGAATCAAATTTGTATTTGATATAAAGTGACCAAAAGTGAAGAATGTAGTATTTTGTGTATCCATTTCAGGGCCTATGGTAGAAACAATGACATGTGGCACTTCGTACAGGTTTTCTCTACTGAACGAGTCCATAATCAGGCCATTGTGGAAGATTTGGCATAACTTTATCTTGAAGAATCCGAATTTGGCCTGACTGCTAGAATTGGAAAGAAGACAGATAGGGCCACCACATGCCCACATTTCAGATCTTGGACAACCGAAATTACAGAGATATAATAGTTCCAATATATAGCTCCAAGAAAAAGGGAACAATGTGTGCATATTTTTCTAATTTGTATAACGTTTGCTTGAAGAATCAGTTTGAAGCAATTCAAAGGGTATAGAGAAGTATTGATATCATTATTATATTCCAATATGACTAAAAAAGAATGGACACACTTAGTAAGCAACCAGAAAGCTCTAATATGACACATCAAGAAGAGGAAGAAATACAACATGATATATCAAAGTTACAGGACGAAGTTCAAAAAATTTCAAGAGAAACAAAAAATGAATTAGGAGTGATAAAAGTTAAGATAGATGGTTTAGAGAAAAAAAATAAAAGGAGGCATTGATTGTTTAAAATGGGATATGGAATGTTTAAAAGTAGACATGTAAGGATTGAGGTAAGGATTGACAAAGTTGTTGCAAAAAAAGCTTCCTAGTGGTGACAAGGTAATCCATGAAAATCATGATGAAGATAAAAGGAATATGAATTATGATTTTAGATATTCCAATGTTGGATTTAAGAATCACCACATTCCAAAGATAGAGATGAGGAAGTTTGATGACAAGGATCCGGTTACATGGATACTACAGATGGAGCAATATTTTGATCTACAAGGATGTGAAACCCTCACTAAAGGTATGTATTACATATTTATATTTAGAACCCAATGAGTTCGTATGGTATAGATGGATTTTTTTCTCATAAAACACTTGTCACCTCATCAATTTTACTAAAAAAATGATAGCACATTACAAAAATACAAAGAGAAACATATTCTTTATCCAATTGATAAATCTCGAACAAAAGGGTTCAACGATAGAGCGTATTGAATTCTTCCAAAAATATAATATTAGGTTAATTGATATTCTAGAGGAGGGACTTTAAAATATCACACCCAACATGAGGTCCACCTTTGAGAACCTGATTCATTGGAGAAGGAATATAAGGTGACAAGAAGAAGAGGAATTATGGCAACAAGGAAGTCTACCACACACAACTATAAAGATAGAGGTGTTGTTGCTCCTACTCTTCTACAACCTACAAGGTTTACATCACAACAATTGGAGGAAAAAATAGAAAGAGGGTTTTGTTATAGTTGTGATAGAAAATACACTAAATGTCATAAATGTGTTGGGAGTAAATTATCTACATAGATTGTGAAGAGGAGGAAAAGAAACAAGAAACACTAAAAGAGGAGGATATACACCAATAATGAAGCCCATAGAAAGAAGAAATGAATCTGACCATATCTTGTAATGCACTGGCAGGAATTACCACTCCCAAAACTCTAACGGTAGAAGGATATATCAAGAAGAAAAAGGTAATAGTGTTGATTGATTTGGGTAGTACCCATAATTTTATTCATTGTAAGATAGCTAAGAAATTGAATTGCTTCCTATATCCAGAACTAGAGTGTCAAGTGATGGTTTCAAATGGAGGGACTATAAATTGTTTGGGAAAGTGCCATGATATCAAGGACCATGGGGGAATATCTATTTAATAGGCCAAAGCTTTCCATTCCAATAGGTGGTGCTGATGTTGTACTAGGAGTCCAATGATTACAATATTTGGGGATGATAGCTTTCAATTTTCAAGAACTTTTCCTAAATTTTTCTTTGGGAAGGAAAGGAAGTTGAATTAATGGGTATCATAGGGAAACTAGGAAAGATAATCAACTCTAATGGATTGACAAAGCTTCTAAAAATAAAAATCATCTATTTCTCCAAATTTCCAAAAAGCCTTGGATAATCATTCCAAGATGTTTGAGACTTCTAAAGGCCTCCCACCTATTCTTGATCATGATCATTCTATTCATTTCATTCCAGGAAGTTTTCCTCCAAACATCAGGCCTTACAGATATCCTTATGCCCAAAAGAGTGAAATTGAATATATGGTTGCAGAAATGCTAGAGGTTGGTATAACTCAACCTAGTCAAAGTTCTTTCTCTACTCTAGTGGTATTGGTGCACAAGAAGGATGAATTATGGTGTATGTGTCTGGATTATAGCGAGCTCAACAAGATCACTATTAAAGATAAATTTCCAATTCCTATCATTGATGAATTGTTGGACAAATTACATGGAGAAATTTACTTGACCAAGAGATATATTCGTTCAGGATATCATCAAATTAGAATAAATACTGAAGAAATTCCAAAAACAACATTTAGAACTCATGAGGGTCATTATGAATTTTTGGTCATGAATTTTGGCCTTACTAATGCACCTTCAACATTTCAAGGTTTGATGAATTCCATTTTCAAACCCTTTGTTAGAAAATTTGTGTTAGTATCTTTTGATGATAAACTAATCTAAATCGAGTCTTGGAAGGATCATGTGCAACATCTTGACAGGGTGCTCAAACTATTGGAGGAAAAACTATTATATGAAAAAAACTCCAAATGTTTATTTGGAGTAAAAGAGGTGGAATATTTAGGTCATATTGTATCTCATGAGGGTCTTAAGGTCAACCCTAACAAAATTAAAGCCATTAAGGAATGGAAAATCCCCACAAACACAAAGAATATTTCAAGATTCCTCAGGTTGACAGGGTATTATCACAAGTTTGTTAATAATTATGGGAGAATAACAACACCTCTAGAATCATTACTAAAGAAAGATGCCTTTTCTTGGACTCCAGAAGAAACTAAGGCCTTTGAACATCCTAAAGAGGCAATGTGTTAAGCACGAGTGTTAGCTACACCAGAATTCATAAAAAACTTTATTGTGGAAAGTGATGCCTTAGGAAATGGAATTAGTGTTGTTTTAATGTAAGAAGGAAGACCCATTTCTTTTGAAAGTCATCCAATCAAAGGAAAGTATTTACACAAACCTACTTATGAGAAGGAAATGTTGGAAATATTATATTCACTAAAGAAATGGCGACCTTACCTAATGGGAAGACATTTCAAGGTAAAAACAAATCGTGATAGTCTTAAATACTTTTTGAACAAAGTTTATCTTCAAAAGAGAAGCAAAAATTGGTGACAATGATGTTGGGATATGACTTTGAAATCATCTACAAGAAAGGGAAGAAAAATGTTTTTGAAGATGCACTCTCAATAAAGGATGAGGATGTGGAAGCATTTCTTTGTACCATTTCTATTATCCAACCTTAGTGGATAATCGAAGCAAGGGAGAATGGAAGAATGATCAAGAGCAGTGGACACTCATTCAAAGGTTGCAGAAAGATCCCAGTACATCTGATACATTTAGCTAGAAAAATGATTCATTATGGTACAAAGATTGCTTATATATTTGTAATAATTCCCAACTAAAATAAAAGATTCTGTTGGAATCGCACACCTCTCCCTTAGGAGGGCACTCAGGATTTTAAAAAACTTACCATAGGGTCAAGAAGAATTTTTTTGGGATGGCCTTAAATATTATATTCATAAGTATATGGCAGAATGTTTGGTTTTCCAACAAAATAGAGTTTAGAGAATTAATACCCCCGTCTGTTACAACCTTTAGTCATTCCAAGTCAATACTAGGAGGAGGTCTTAATGGATTTTATCACAGGTTTACCCAAGTCTAAAGGAAAGAGTGTAATCATGGTGGTACTTGATATAATTACCAAGTATGCACACTTTGGTGCATTATCTCATCCTTTTAAAGCTAGTAAACTTGCTAATTCATTTATGGGAAAAAATAAAAGTTTTCATGGAAACCCAAAGATTATAGTAAGGGACACAGACCCCATTTTCACTAGATATTTTTAGACAAAATTGTTTTCTTGTCTTGGTACTCAATTAGCTCACAGATCATCTTATCACCCTCAATATGATGGGAAAAATGAGATATTGAACAAATTTTTGGAAGAATATCTTCGTTTCTTTGTATCTAATAAACAAATATAATGGTTCAAGTAGTTACCTCTATCTGAATGGTGGTATAACACTTCCTTCCATACTGCAACAAAAACGACCCCATTTATGGCACTTTGTGGATATCATCCACTATCCATCACATCATCTTTAAGACTCAAGAGATAATTCCAAGTTTCAAGTAGCAGAATATCACATCGATCATGAACAACAAGTTCTCCAACTCTTAAAGGATAACCTCACTCTAACGCAAAACCAAATGAACAAAACAAGAAGATAAACATCGCAATGAAATAAGTTTTGATGTAGGTGATATGGTATTTTTATTGCTACAACCATAAAAACAAATGTCTCTTAAGCAAGCTAAGAAGGATAATAATTTATTAGCCAAGTACTCTGGTCCTTCCAAGGTGTTGAAAAATATTGGTACTATACATACAAATTTGAGTTTCTTGCATATTCCCGTGTACACCTAGTTTTCCATGTTTCATGCTTAAATAAGGTTATCAGTGACAAGATTCTAGTTCAAATAGTGTTTCCAGAACTTGACGAAGAAGAAAAAATCATATTTTAGCCTGAAGCAATCACAGAAACAAGAACTTGATAGTTACAAAATCAATCAATTTCAGAATATCTTATTAATTGGAATAACTTACCTGCTGAAGATTCCATATGGGAGGATGAGAATTTATAAAAAAGCATCTAGAACTACTCAAGTGTTTAGGACAACAGTTTTTGGAAGGAGACGGGCATGTTAGGTCCGTATAATACTAGTGTATCCACCTTAATGTTATTTTTAGTGTAGCTCCCTTATTGTCATTGTTGTGCCCATGTGTCCCCCATATTTTTATTGTTGTGCCCCATAGAATCCCACTATTGTTATTATTGTTCCCTTACATTATTATTGTTATGTCGGCTTTGATTATATTGTGACCCCTTAGACTCCTATATTTACAAAAGAGTTCTTGTAATTTGTATCATCAAAGAATTGTTCATTTATGTAATGTAAAGGAGGTTTCCCCCTTGAAGAGGATAATTTTTAAGTGATTGATCTATCTTTTCTTCTATTTTGTGAGCGGGTTGCATAACAAAACCTCTAAATTATTACTAAATTAGGACATCGTCAAGAGAATGTATTAGGAAATCAAAATATTCTTAGACCCTCCAAGAATACTTCCAAATATTCAGATATGAAACAACATAGTGACATAATGGATAATGTAGTCAAGTTCTTTAGAAATGAACCTAGTTAGGAGAAACCAGTGAAGGACAATATACATGAAGAATTTTTGGAAATCCTATAGTAATAGTAGTTAGCTGGTCATTTAATTAAACTTTTCATTATATTGAAATATTATAATTATGAGAAAAATCAATGTAGAAACTTGTGCCAATTATCCCAAGGAAAACACTTAGACAATTAGGATCGCGAGGTAGACTTAGATAAAATTAGGAAGATCAACTCTCGAAAGAATGACCAACTACCTTAAGCTTGGAGATTAGAGATTCATCAAAACCATTGGAATGGTAAAATAAGATAAAAAATAATTTATGGGGATTCTAACCTTTTTCCATTTTGAGGTAATAAACCTAGTATAGAGTAAACTAACTTACCTAGCTCTTGTCGGAACACCATAGGGTCAAAGGATGAAGGAAATGATTTCTCTAGAAAAAGATAGAATAAAGCTAAAGGGGAATATGGAAAATATAAAAATACCACTTGACCCTTGTGAAGGAAAGCCTTGGGTTGAAGCCTAAGAAGATGACCTAGAAACAAGGAGGTTGTACCAAACATTTCATGATGATAGAGATAATGTTGAGCCTAATTCCTTTGGAGAAATTCTATCACAATCCTCTCTCTATAGGGAAATATGTTGATATCAATTTATGTTATGCAACCAGCTCACAAAATAGAAAAAAAGATAGATTAGCGACTTCAAAACTATCCTCTTCGAGGGGGAAACCTCCTTTACATTACATTAATGAACAATTATGGGATGATACAAATGATAATACCTCCTTGGCATGTATATGAGTCTAAAGGGTCACAATATAATCAAATCCTACATTAAATAATAATGTAAGGGCACACCAATAATAATAGTGGGCTTCTATTTGGCACAACAATAACGACATGGGGGATACATGGGCCAATAATAACAATACGGGGCTACACTAGCAATAACAGTAAGGTGGATACACTAGTATTACAGGGACCTAACATGTCCCTCTCCTTTAAAAAAATATTTTCCTTAATGCCTAAGTACTTCCGTATGATTCTATATAAAATTCTCATCCTCCCATGTGGAATCCTTAGCTGTAAGTTCTTCCACTTAATGAGATACTTTAAAATTAATCGATTTCGTAGGTGTCGTGCTCTTGTTTCCGTGACTGCTTTAGGCTCAAATATGGTTTTTCCTTGTTTTTCAAGTGCTGGAAAAATGGTTTGAACTGGGAGATTTTCACCGATAATATTCTTTAAGCATGAAACATGGAAAACTGGGTGTACTCGAGAAGATACAAGCAACTCCAATTTGTATGCCATAGTACCAATCTTTTGCAATGCCTTGTAAGGACCATAGTACTTGGGTGATAATTTATTATCCTTATTATCTTTCTTGAGGGACATTTGTTTGTATGGCTGTAGCTGTAAAAATACCCAGTCACCTACATCAAAACTTCTTTCATTGCGATGCTAATTTTCCTGTTGTTTCATTCAATTTTACCCCAGAGTGAGGTTATTATTTAAGAGTTGGAGAACTTGTTGTTGATGCTCGATGTGATCTTCCATTGCTTAAACATTATAAATTTATTTTAAATATGATGTAATGGATGGTGGATGATATCCATAAATTTCCATAAATGGGACATTTTAACTATAGTATGGAAGGATGTTTTATACCACCATTCAGCTAGAGGTAACCACTTGAACCATTGTGTTTGTTTATCATATACAAAGAAACAAAGATATCCTTCCAAACATTTGTTCACTATATTAGTTTTTCAGTCATATTGAGGATGATAAGATGAGATATGGTCTAATTGAGTACCAAGACAAGAAAATAATTATATCCAAAAATTTCAAGTGAAAATTGGATCTATGTCACTTGTTGTAACATGCTTTATTTTTAAGTTAGTTTTTATTTGTAAAAATAGGGTATGAAAAAATAAAGAATAAAAAAATAAATATGAAAAAATAGAAAATAAAAAAAGAGATGAAATAAAACCCCATCAAAAGAAAATCAAAATTTGTATAAGTGTGCCTGTTTAAATGCCACTTCATAGAATAATTGCATTGTAATAAATCAAGGTTTTGTGTGCAGCTTGCTTACATGCGACAAGATTTTCTTCCAATTTGAATCACACAGTTTAATCTTGATCACGTCATTTAAATTTTTGTTTTAGATTAGAGAATAAGTTCACCAAACTGTTTAATCTTGGTCGAACACTAGAAGATAGGATAGAATAGGATAAATTAATGGCCTAATATGCTCAAAGTTTGGCCGAAGCTAGATTAAGTTTTAATTTTCATTTAATTATCTTTTAAAACATTGATTAATGTTGTGTAAATACAAATTGTTATGCTTTTGGTCAAAGTCAATAAATGAAAAAAGTGATTTATCGTGAAGCACTTTCAAGCACAAATCAACGATGATCCTCTTCCCCACCTAGATCAATGATGGGGAAGCCATTTCTCACCCCATTTCTATGATATGTGATAACGGCTAGGGGGGTGCGAAAATTAGTTTTATCCATGTGGGCCTCATGCTACGTGTCACCACCTCCACGCTTCACACCATCCTCACTCATTACCACCTACCACCACCCTGCATCCGAAATCCACCTATCTGGTTTATCGCCCCTCCCGATACTGCATCAACGATAATATCTTCCCGCACATTCAACTTCCAACCATTGCATGCTGCGTGTCCCTATTCATTTTCGTTGATCCATTTCCGCTATCTATTTCCTCTCGTTACTATTCTCCCTTAGCATTAAATGCCCATTTTCCCAATCAGTAATGATTTTCCCGTAACGGTAAATTAATCATGATTATAAATAATCCCCTCATCCCATTACACCATTCTTCCTAAAATTTCTCTTTTCAATGTTTGCTTGAGTTCATTGCTCCTGTTTTACAGTCTGTGCCATTGTTGAGATTACAACTAATACACATCACCTTAAGGTATGTGTGCTCCTTTTTCTATTATCCTTCATTACAATTCTGTAATAATGGCTCCAAAGGGAACAGCTAAGACATCTACCAGTTATTCTTCATTATAGGAAAAACAAAAAGTCTCTGATGCCTTAGACCTAAATCACATTCCATTCGCTGACCAATATTTCAAAATCACAGACATAGAGTGTGAATTCAACAAGTTCGAATTACACAATTAGCTGAAACAAACCTATATTGACTCTAAAGACTATATAAATCTATGGGAATCCCTTTTCCCCCTGTACATGTTTCCTCAAACCCATTATTTTCATGATCTTGTCATGTGGTGCCAAGCTAAGCATAACCCTTTGTAGAGAACCATGGTAGCTCAGAATGGAGACATTATGATATCTATCGCTCCAGAAATTATCAACAAGATGCTTCTGATCCCTGAAAACGTTTCCCTTAGCTTTTTCTCCACTACAATATTAATGGACCTATTTCATAAGCTCAACTTCCCTCAAAGAGCACATAGTTTTGAGATCTTTCTCCCTGAAGATGCTGAACTACCTAAAAAGAATCCTCCTTATCCAACATCCCTGTTCCCTGAAAGAGATAAACACATCATTTTCCTGGTTTCTTGCGTCTTAGGCTACAAGGCAAATCAAAGGGTAGATGATGTTGTCCTAGTTTAGCTATCCATTTTCTCTAAAGAAAAAAAACTTGCCTTCATGTATAATTATAGTCAATTCTTGGCTGAAACTATGCATGATAAATTGATGATTATTACTATTGAAGGAGTGTTTAAATACTCCTTTGTGCTAGTACATATGATTATTTTTTAGTAGGGAGACAGGTTAGCTATTGTTCTACATAAGCAGGATGATCAGCAAGTGAATCGAGCAGTCACATAGTGGACCTCATTGATTAGGAACAACTGAACTGGGTTCAAATTTTCAGACTTCATTGATTGTTTCATTCACCCGGTTGTACAGCTGCTCAACAGCCAGAGTGAACCCAGGATCAGTATAGAAATCAAAAGGATCCCGCATCTCAGTGATCCAGCTAGGATAGGAGGCTGGTATCTTTACCAGACCTATACAGAGATTAGAGTATATGGTTGTGAATTGGCTCCATATAAATTTCCCAAATATGTTCCAATGAGAATTTTCTCTTTTGAAAATATTAGGCAAATGGTTAATATGAATGAACTTCATTTCATTGCAGGGAAGGGGAAATCTTAATTTAACATAAAGTAATAGGTGGGATCATTCATTTGTAATACAATATCAGCAGGTGATCTAGGTGGATATTGGTGGCCACTCGCTAGTTCCACTTGGACCACCACCATTGTTTCTTTCAGTTTTTTAGTTTCCTTAATTGTAGCAGAATTTACTATTTTTAGCATTTTTTTGGGTCCTGAACTTCCAAAGCTATTTTTAGGCCATAAACGACGTTTTGGGAAAAATGGCAGCAACATGGGTCCATGGGCCAATGTTGGCCTTCCAAAAGTGGTAGTCCTTGGATAGATCTTCCTAATGAGGTATTGTGCACATCAAATGGAGATCGTATGCCAAAGGTATGACCCCGGGAAGTTGATGTACCAATTTACCCAAAACGAGGCCCATAGTTTGGCGCTTCATCTCCTAGGGTTAGGTTTTTGTATGTTTAGGGTTTTCCATTGTTTCTCAACAATAAATAGGCCTTTGAGCCTCATTGTAAGATAGTTCAGAGGCATGTAGCCACCACATCTCTTCTCAAAGATAAGCAAGCATCGCCCTAGCTAGTTTATTTCCATTTTTGTTTGTAAGCATATTTCAGTATTTTACATTAATGAAATGAAGTATTATTTCTGCTGCATCTCTGTATGTATGATTATATCTGTAATTTTTTGTGTCCTTGTTTAAATTCGATCAGTGGTATCAGAGTGGTCTGCTCTTCCTCTGTCTTTCTTTGCATGTCCCTAACAAGGTTGGGATATAAGGAGTTAGGGCTTGAATTGCTCGAACCGTTGCAAGACTAACCTCACAAATCCTGACAGCCTTTCATGGTGGATGAAAAGAAACACAAAGGGGCATGAGATCCTATCAAAGTCTTGCTCGAAGAGGTCCTCAAGAAACAAAGTAATGTGATGATCGACAACTTTTCCCAGATCCTTCAGCGACTACCTATGGGAGACACATTTACTTCCAGCAGCTACTCTAGAAGTGTCACACCCTTTAAGGTACAAGTTAACTTTGACATTCTCATATTTAAGGGTCAGATAGATGCAGACGCCCTAGATAAATGGTTAAATCTACTAGAAGGGTGTTTTTCTATTCATGATTTTTCTGGTCGGGAAAATATTACTTTTACTCTTCTAAAAGCTGCCCCCACATCAAGGACTAGTGAGAAACCTACTTCAAGTCGAAGGATGAAAGTACGACCTCACTCTTTTCAGCCACACCCACTTGGAATTCATTTTTGGTTGCCATCAAGGAGCAGTACTACCCTGTCGGAAGCTATGAGGATCAATACATAAAGTGGACCACGTTGCAATAGGGAAGGGACCAAGGCATGCTAGAGTTTACCAATATTTTCCTTACCCTTCGTACAACGTTGGGTATCAAGGATTCGGAGCAGCATTTGGCACTCAAATACCCTGGTTACCGGCATAGGTACATCCAAGATGAAATAGGATTCCTAAACATCTCCTCTCTCAGCACGGCCTATCGATATACTGTCAAGATCAAGAAAAATTTTAAACAGAAGAAGTGAGAGTTTGGATCTGTGAATTTGAAGCAAGGGAAAGGTGCCCCCAAATCGCATAACAAAGGACAAAGCCAAGGTGGGGTAGCCCAAGACAAACTGCCAAAGTTTCATGGAAAGAATAGTACTGCGAAACCGGAAAAGGACACAAGAAAGTGGTGTGAATTCCATAAGAGCTCCACTCGCAACACAAGTTAGTGTTAGGCCAAGCAGTCACTTGTGGTCGAGCTAAAGGTTTCAAAATCAGATGCATGTTCTGACTCTAAGTCAGAATCTGACAAGGGGAATGACAAAGGGAAGAAGATTATCGATGCAAGGCACAATGCCATCCTTGCCACCATGAATATCCAAAAGGAGGAACCCAAAGATCCAGAGGAGGATGGGCGCCCCTTCCAGTCCCAGATGTGGGTAAAGGGCTCCCCGCTATAGTTCATTATTGATAGCGGGAGCCAAAAGAAACTCATTTTGGCAAAGGTCATGAAGCGGCTGGGCTTACCGACCACAACACATCCATAACCATACACCATCCAGTGGCTTCACTAAGGACGAGATCTTCGTGTGAGCCAGCAGTGTCACCTTCCATACAACATCAAGCCCTTCACATATGAGGTATTGTGTGACATTTCTCCCCTTGATGTTTTTTTTGTATTATTAGGCCAACCACACTTGTGGAAGCGGCATTTTGTGTATGAATCAAGGCCTCATATCGTTATTGTTACTTTGGGAAATAAGTTGTATAAGATACCCTCGGTAGCACCGCCTACTGCTATCTCTTTGGTTACTACAAAACAATGCAGTAAGCTCATTTCCAAAACCAGGAAATTTGTTTTACTGATGATACGCTCTCAAGGAAAGAAGAAGATGGTGGCTATGACCTCTAGATAGGGCCCCTTCACACGACAGCTACAGATGGACAAGGTCGTGGAGGAGTACGAGGACATCTTCACCTCCCCCTCAGGGGTTCCTCTACCCTGTCAAGTCAAGCACTCCATCAATCTGACCCCAGGTGCACCGCTGCCTAATGGACCAATCTATCAGTGCTCCATTCTAGAGAATGATGAAATGAAGAGGAAGATTCAGAAGATGTTGCAAAAAGGTCACATCCAACCGCGTTCATCACCTTGTGGGAGCCCGATCGTGTTGGTACATAGGAAGGATGGGACTTGGAGACTCTCTATTGACTATTAGGCGCTAAACACGATCACTGTCCGGAATAGGTACCCGATCCCACAGATTGATGACCTTATGGACCAACTGAAGGGGGAAAATATTTCGGCAAGATCGATTTGGAGTTAGGATATCACCATGTACCAATCGAACCCTCCGATTTGTGGAAGCCTGCCATCAAAGCCAAGGAGGGCCTTTTCGAATCGTTGGTTATACCTTTCGGGTTGACGAATGCTCCTGCAAACTTCATGAGGCTAATGGATGACATCTTGCAGCCATTCACCAACTCATTTGTAGTGGTACACATGGATGACATCCTGATCTTCAGCCTGAGTTGGGAAGAGCACATCCACCACATCCGATAGGTTCTCCAAACACTGCGACAGCACAAGTTATGTGCCAATTTGGAGAAATGCACTTTTGGCATGACCCAAGTTCAGTATCTGGGATACATTATTGATGAGTAGGGGGTGCATCTGGATCCATCCAAGATCCAAGTGATTCGGGATTGGCCATATCCAACCACTCTAACAGAGCTCCGCAGCTTTCTGGGTCTTGCCAACTTCTACTGCAGGTCCGTGTTCGGATTTTCTCATATCAATTGGCCCTTGCGTCAAGACACCAAGGGAGGAGTGAAAGGAAAATTCTTTGGTATGAATCTCAACAGAAGGCATTCAAAGAGTTGAAACATTGCCTCTGCTATGCACCAGTGCTCACATTACCAGACTTGCAACAACCATTTGATATTGAGACATATGCCTCTAACTATGCTATTGGGGTAGTCCTTACTCAATACGGGCATGCAATGGCATATCATAGTGAGACACTTTCAGACATAGTTAAGAAGTATCCCACTTATAACAAAGAGATATTTTCCATTATGCAGGCCTATTGACAATGGAAGCATTACATGTTGGCGAAGGAAATGTTCATCCACATAGACCACCGGCCCCTACAGTTCATACAGATGTAAGGGAAGCTGCAGAATAATCACCATCAAAAGTGGTCCGCATACCTGCAATAGTTCCATTTGAATATCAAGTATAAGAAGGGCAACACCAATAATGTTGCATATTGCCTCAGTTGACCACCAGTCATGGCATTAACCACCATGCTCAACTCCTGTGGGCATGAGACTTCTGATTGGCCACTTCTCTACAAAAGCGACCCATAATTTGGCCACAAATTCCAAACACTCTTGGAGGGTCAGCATGTTCCAGATTTTCACCTCCAGGATGCCCTGTTATTCCACCTGGGTCAACGTTGTGTTCCTTCAAGCGAGCGTGCCAAGATGATTTGGTAAGCACAATACAATTGGGCTGTTAGGCATTTCGGGGTTGACAAAACAGTGGCAGTACTACAGAAGTATTTCTATTGGTCGAATCTTCGACAGGATGTCGAGAAGTACATCAGATCCTGCACTGTCTATGCCATTGCCAAACCGACCATCAAGGAGCAAGGCCTCTATACTCCGCTGCCTACCCCTAGTTGACCTTTGGAATCCATCTCCATGGATTACATGTCAGGCCTTCCTTCTAATAAGCATGGAAATGACTATGTTTTTGTGGTCATCAACAGATTCTCAAAGATGGCCATTATGGCAGCTTGCAAGAACAATATCAAAGCAGTAGCCACTGCTAAACTCTTCTTTGAAAAAGTGTGGTTACACTTTGGGATCGCATAGTCTATCATCTCAGATCAGGACAACAAGTTCCTCAGTACATTTTGGTCCAGTCTGTAGTCGATGCTGGACACTAAACTCACTAAGTCCACAGCCTTCCATCCCCAAACTGATGGCCAAACAGAGGCTGTCAATAGGATGATCGTACACATTCTATGCATGTACAACTCGAAGCATCCACGCACATGGGATGAGAGCCTCCCCTATGTTTAGCATAGCTATAACCGAGCTCTCCATAGCTCGACTGGCCACAACCCTTTTCAAGTGGGCTTGGGATTCCAACACTATGTCCCATTGATGTGGCCATGCCATTCATAGCTACTCAGGAAGATTTGGCTCATGTCCAATCCAAAATATATAAGGCAAACAACTTCATTGAGCACATCCAACATATCCGCCAGTAGGTCCACGACATTATGGAGAAATCAAATGCCAAGTACAAGCAACGACATGATCAACATCGGGTGCCACACAAGTTTCAGGTGGGCGACAAAGTCTGGTTGCATTTACAGAAGGAACGCCTTACTGGAGCCTATTGGAATCTCATACCACTCCAATATGGTCCTTAAAACATTACCAAGGCTGTGGTAGACAATGAATTTGAGCTTAGCATTCCCCCATTCCCTGGCCTGCACTCATTGTTCAATGTGGAATGTCTTCGATCATACTTTCCACAATTACTAGACACATCTCACATTGTAGAACAACTCAAACCAATAGAGTTAAATCTAGATTGCATGGAACAAGCTACAAATGATCAGATCATGGACATGTAGATCAAGCACACTCACCATCAAAAGATCCAACTGTATCAAGTTGTCAAAGAAAGACAACTCCTTCACCAGGGCAAGTGGCTCACCAGGGACCAAGCTCAATAGAAGTTTCCTCATCTCATGGAGGAACTCAATGCAATGGGGACCATTGGTTCCTAGGTGGGGAGGAATGATCTAGATGGATATTGGTGGCCACCCACCAATTCCACTTGTACCCCCACCATTGTTTCTTTTAGTTTTTCAGTTTCCTTAATTGGAGCACAATTTAGTATTTTTAGCAGTTTTTCAGGTCCTGATCTTCCGGAGCCGTTTTGAGGCCCTAAACGATGTTTTTTGGGGAAAAATAGGAGCAACATGGGACTATGGTTCAATGTTTCTCTTCGCAAAGTTGTAGTCCTCGGATAGATCTTTCTAACGAGGTATTGTGCGCATCAAACAAAGATCGTATGCCAAAGTTACTACCCCAGGAAGTTGATGTACCAATTTACCCAAAACGGGGCCCATAGTTTGGAGCTTCATTTCCTAGGGTTAGGTTTTTGGATGTTTAGGGTTTTCCATTGTTTCTCAACAATAAATAGGCCTTCAAGCCTCATTTTAACACAATTCAGAGGCATGTAGCTGCCACATCTCTTCTCAGAGATAAGCTACCATCAACCTAGCTAGTTTATTTCCATTTCTGTTTGTAAGCATATTTCAATATTTTATAGTAATTAAATGAATTATTATTTATGCTGCATCTTTGTATGTATCATTATATCTGCAATTTTTTGCATTCCTGTTTAAATCCAAATCAGCAAGTTTAGAAGAAAATTAAATCCTGAAACATATGGGTTTTCAATCGAGCTTCACCTGGTCTTATGGCCCATTCAATATTATTTCAAACTTAAGGGTGGAACTCAAAACCACACCTTACAGTCATAAACCAAGACCAGAGATTAAGAGGTATAGAATTAGGAATAGTGGGAGGAGAATACACTTCAAGAAGAAGAAGAATAGGTTTTACCTCCTTCTACCCTTCAGACTCCTACTTCTCAAACCAAGCAGGACCAGAGAAGGATCTTCATCATCATCAGTTGGAGAAAAGAAATTAATTCATTATCAGAGTAAATCAAGGATTGACTCCAAAGGCACTACTACTATTCAAGGTCATAAGGACCCTATAATCATCAATTTGGATGATTCACAGGTTTCTATAGGCACATAAGAAGATGTAATCACTACTCCATATTCTTCTTCAACTTCAAAGAACTTGTTAGAAATAACCCAATCTACAGGAGCAAGTGAAATAGAGGAGCCAAACATATTCATTAATTTCCTTGAAATTAATTAGAAGAATGAAGCTTTAAAGGCAAATGTTTATGCACAGTTTTGGAAGCAGACTTACACTTCACAACATAGGTTGTTGAAAACTTATGATAGCGAAAAGGGTAGAATGCAAATGGAATTTCTCCATGCTCGAGTGCCTTTTCCCAAGGCTTCTTCTGATTACAATAAGACTATTTTTTTTTATGCTAATCAGATACACCCCATTGATCAAATGGACATTCATAGGCAGTCTGGTGAGATGCTTTTCTCTACCATGACGAACATTACTATGGCATTATCAAAACTCAGAACTGCTCTGTCAAATGTGCAGTCAAAATTGAAGATTGAAAATATATCATCTTTAGCAAAGGATAACAGGGTCAAGCCATTATAAGACTTAGTGATTAAAATTGTATATGACCCTGCTGATGCTAAAGCTGCAGAAGATGTTATCAAAAAGAAAAATGCAGATATTACAGCATTGAGGAAGCAACTGAAACTTCCTTCTACAGAGGACCCTCAAACCAAGGAGATAGCTAGAAAGTGAACAATACAAGGAAGAATTTCTCAAGATGATCATTGATAAGAATGTACAGATAAAGACCATGGAGGAGCGAATTGAGATATTGATTAAGGAGAAAAGAGTAATCTTCTCAGTTATCTATAGTTCCCATCACAAATATTCCTATTACAGTGTCCAAAACAACAGGGGAATCAACCTCAACCACATCAAAATCTACATCAAAGATAGGATATTTTAACAAACTCTTATAGGAGCTGACTCACCAAAAATAAGAAAATGAAAGGCTTCACAAGAAATTGAAGAATCTGGAGGTTCAGAAGATAAAAACTGACACTCTGTGTGTTGAAGAAATGTGGAAGACCCACATGTTGACTAGAAGGATAGAAGAGTTGTAGAGTGAGTCATTAATTTCTCAAACCTTGGCCTAAGCCAAGGAAAGCATTTGGGCAGATATTAATGAGGCCATAACTAAAGAATGGCCCTCCATATGGATCATTTTTTAGTAAAAGGAACTTATAAGAATATATCAGATAGCTATTGAAGAAGTTCAAGAACTTGTTAAAGACAAACCAAGTGAAGTGATATACATGATCAGAGTTCTTAATTCAAAAACCAGGGCCAAGCTGGAGTAGATTGAGATTCTAGACAGAACAAAAACCATTTTGGAGATTAAGAAGGTTTTGCAAAAAAGGAAATTTATGACTCAGTTAGAGACTAAGTGCCAAACCTTGAAGACTTTTCTTCAATTTTTTCATTTTAAGTTTAATTTACACAATCAGAGAGGTTTGTCAGGATTAATGGCCCCAAATGACTGGTTGATTAGTTTGGAGGAATACTACTAAAATCTTTATATGGTAGCAACCGATAAAGAACTATTTTCGAGCATAAAGGGTCATATTACATGAAGACAAATGTTAGAATCTTTAGATTTTTACTTGACAATTAAGCATGAGATTAAACACATTTTTGTAAATAAGCCCACTTTTGAGAAGTACACCGAGGTTGATGAAGTTTACAGGAAATTAGTAAATATTTATATACCAAGTGAAGACAGATGGGATCACTGGTGTGAAGTTATCGAGCAAATTTCATCAACAAATGACAGACAGCTGGGCAATACTTTTTGGCAACCACACCATCAACAAATTCCTAATGGATAGTGCCAGCACTTAGCAGTTTTAAAATTCATATAGTTTTGTACTTTTTTTGTATTTTTGTTTTAAAGATATCTAGAAGAACTTTTATTTTTTATAAATAACTACTCCTTCAAGTTATTAAGGGTTGAACCCTTCAATGAGCTTCCAAAATAGAATTGTAACGAAGATGGAGATTTGTTTCAAGTCAATGAAAGGATTGTCAATTTGCCTTCTATAGTTTGTCTCCTAGTAAGTTTTTCTTATGTGCTTATCATTATGTCTTTCTTCATGTATTTAAGTCTTTATGCAGAGATCTGGGTAAGATAATACCGAGTATCAATCAGTCTTAAATCCCCTGTGAAGTTATAAACAATAATCAGGGACTAGTTTATAAAACTATCTGTTATTATAAATTCTTGTATATCAACTAATTGTCACATCCATCTCCATTCGATTAGATATATTTTGTTCTACAGGAAATGTTGTTTTCTTGTATTCTTTTCGTATAACCAATCAAATATTCTTTCTGAATATTTAGCAAGTTATATTTCATGAAGACTCTATTATTCACCCATTTAAAATCAATTAACTATTTTTAGAAAAATAGCAGCCCTTTCATCCAACTTAGCAACTGTTAAGGCTTAAGCACCTATTTTCAAATTGTTCATAACATTGGTCATCCAAAAACTTAAAAAACATAAAAAAACATTTTAGATGCCCTGGCATTAATAACTGAACTAGAGTCATCTCAGAGGACAACATCAGATTGGTGCCATTGTGGGGGAGAGAAAATTGAGCTATTTTCCCTGGGACAATGATTAAGAATTTTTCTTTAAGGTGAATATAGAAATTGTAGGTTAAAATATTTCACCTAGTGACTCCACAAGACCATGCTCGCTCCTTCAAAAAAGACCAGATCTCACTCTGATTCTCAAATTGTTTCCCCTTTATCTGATCCAAAGAGACTCATGAGAGAAGCCTCGTTTACAAGGATACTTGAAGCTTTTGCTTCTTGTTCTGTACCATTACAACCTAAAGATATTTCATCTTTTGATCCCTTTAGCTTTGTTCCATCCCACTTAGATTTGGCTGATCTAACACCTAGGGTCTTAGAAATATAATCTAATGGAGTTTATCTGCAGTTAGCTCTCTTAGTCCAATCTTTGGAATCATACAAAATCCCTGAAATATTTTCAGATTCACCCAAGTCAGAGGAAGAACTAGTTGTACATTTACTAGATCTAGAACCTATTTATTTTCTCTCCCCCACTCGTTATACATTTCCATATATTTCTACCCAACTTGGAGAATTTTTTTTTTGTATATTCAAACTCTTTGTTTGAAAATAAACAACAAGTTGAAACAGAGGTTCAAAAGTTAGTTATTAGAACACCTTTTAAAACTTTTAGGGATCCTCCACTTTCCCATCCTCCTTCTCCTGCTTTTACACCTCCATATTCACCCACAACTTCGCCACCTTCCGCTTCATACTCCACTACATCATCTCCTACCTCTTCTACTGAATCATCTTCATATTCATCTTAAAATATGGCCTTTCAACCTATTATTCAAGCTAGGTATGCTACCCTGCATCTTCCTAACCAGCTCAATAATTTTCCTGATGGGTATTTGAAACACCTACTAAGGTTTAATGGGGAAACTGGTTTGTCTACAGAAGATCATCTAGTTGTCTTTTTAGATTTTTTTGATAATATGAACATAGAGCATGAGGATGTATATATGCGATTATTTGTTCAATCTTTAGAGGGAAACATTAAGATTTGGTTTAGACAACTGAGAGATGATTCAATTCATTCTTGGAATGAATTAACTACCATATTCAAGAATCAGTGGGGTGTTAAAAAGGATCCAGTTTACTATCTTACATAATTTGAAGAGCTTAAGAGAAACCATGGTGAACCAATGGCATACTTCAATAAACGACTCAATAAATTTTACCATAAGATGCCTCCTGATTGTAAACCTCCATTTACAACAACAAAAGTTATATTTTCCAAAGCCTTCGATGATGAATTTGTAGTCATGCTTATGGAAATGACATCCCCTACCTTACAAGACATGCAAAATAACGATATAGAAGTTGAGGCTAATAGATCAACAACATCTAAACTCAAAGCCAAGGCTGAAAAGGGTGAAATAAAAATGAAAGGCAAGGAAGAAGGATCTTCCTCAAAAACCAAAAACGATGATCGAAAGATAGATGAGATAATATCATTACTTAGAAATATTTCTAATAGGATTTCTAAGATAGAAATGTAGCCTAGAACAATACAACGAACTGCTACTAGACCTCAAAATCAATTTAGAAGAGTCCCTGAAACTCAAATTTTGCAGAGACCGAATACTAATCAACAGATCCAACCCCCATTGATGATTGATGACCAATAGCCAAATGACATTGGACCTTTAATTTCTGAAGATATAAATAATGTGGATCATTCATCTATACATAATGCTATTGTTTCTCACCCTTTAAATCAGTTTTCTGAAGATCAAAAAGACCATCAAATTTCTAAATATTAGGCCTTTTCTGAATTTTTAATTTCATAATTAAATAGGAGATATGATCTAAGACCTAGGTCAGGGCCTAGTAGACCTCTAAAAAGCCCCATTGTAAATGAACCTCAGATCGAATATGCTGAAACCTACGCAACAATCATTCAAGCATTGAATCAAATCGTTGAAGCAAGCCTAATTGATAAAACTGTTTTGACAACCTTCAATGTTGAAAGAGAGCTGGAAAGAGTTAAAATAGCAATTCCCCTAGTTGAAATGCCAAAGAAAATAGGGTATAAAACCAAGTTTCTAAATGGATTGAGTCTTGTAGTGTTGATTTTGAAGGGGATGTGATAAGCCTGCAAGACGAAAAACCCTCAGTAGTATTTGGTCCTAGCTCTGACATGATTCATGAGAATATACCGCCTTTTCATGTGACGCTGAAAGTTCTTGACTTCTTGTTATATAATTGTATGTTAGATTTTGGGGCTTCCCAAAATCTGATGCCAAAGGTAACGATGGACCAGCTGCAATTAGAAGTCACTAGAACTTACCATGTTATTTACACTTTTGACTCCAAGAAAGTACCTTGTCTTAGACTTATTAAAGATTTGGTGGTTACTTTAGCTCAGATCCTTGTCAAAAGTGTGGTTTTAGACATTGTAGTCACTAACATCCCTCCCAAATTTGGCATGCTGTTATCAAGATCTTGTTGTGCTACATTAGGAGGAAGCTTACAAATGGTCATGTCTTATGACACTATTCTGGTATATGGGGGTGAGCATCTCAGATTATACAAGGAAGTTAGATTTATGAATATTATTTGTAAATTTGATCAAGCTAGGAATCATCCTATTTATGTGGTTGACCAAGAGTTTGGGTTTTTTGAATTATCAACCAATAATTCACAAAATACTCAGCTTACTATTGAAAACATTGTTTCCAAACCTAATACCATTGAAACTGAAATTTGGAAATTGTACTTTGATGGTTCTTGCTCAAAGGAAGGAGTAGGAGCTGGAATTGTATTAATTTCACCAAATAAAGAAAATATTACCAAATCATATAAAATTTAATTCGATGTAACTAATAATGTAGTAGAGTATGAAGATTTTATGCTAGGATTGGAATTAGCAAGAAGTCTTAAGGTGCAAAATTTAAGTGTATATAGTGATTCTAAACTTATTGTCAAACAAGTTAGGAATCAGTGTCAAACTAAACACCCCAGAATAAGATCTTATAGGAATGATATTTGGGAATCAATTGAAAATTTCTTTTCAGCATTCAATATCACTGCGATTCCTAGAGATCAAAACATGCATGCAGATTCCTTGGAATTTTTTGCTAGTTCTTTAAAGTTCCTGATAAAATGCTTGTCCAATATCAAATACAAGTCAGGTATAGACCATTTATTCCTGACAGTTTTAAGCGTTGGTAAATCTTTGATGATGTCGAGCAACTAAAATCATTTTTGTGAGTTATTGATGAATTCTCAAACCTGCAAGTTGAGGAAGAACAATGTGATAATCTTGAAGTTGACAATGAAAATCAAACACCACAATTATCTAACAATTTTATTCCAAAATAGTTAATCCCTCTTGAGAAGCTCTTTTATCGTAATGATATCCACAAAAATCTAATATCAGATTCACATGAGGAAAATGTTGAAATTTATACCATTGGAAGTTCTGAAGAAATCACAAATGTTAAAATTTCTGCATCCATGTCAATGGAAGCCAAAGACAAATATTTATCCTTCCTTAAAGCCTGTTGTTGGAGAGGTAAATCCCCTCTACGGATAGAGGCGATCCCTACTAGCCCAGAATGGGTCTAGCAACAATCAATCAATGCTACTGTGCAAGTTCCTAATTGCAAATAAGAGATAGGCAATGAACACCTACTTGGATTCCAACACTATTGTTTGATGAAGAGATGCCGTTCTCGCTCCTTCACTTTGGCCGGTCACAATCTTCCACGATCCCCGTAGATAGATACCTGCACACACAAAGAGAAGTACAAACACAAGCGTGAAATCTAATAAATGCAATTATACATCAATCAGAAAGGATGTAATTCACATTAACCATTACAAAGACAAACGAGAATGGAACCATAACAGTAGTCATCTATTATTAATCAATAACAGAGAAAGGTACAACCAAAGTTCTGACGCTGAGTCCTTCTCTAGAGGGTCCAGCTAGCAAGTCTCTTAAGCATTCACCCTTGGAGGTAGATCTCCCAAAACAAAAGCTCTCTCTCACGCAAGCAATACTCACAACCTTCCTTAAGCTTCCTCTAGCAAATCCACACTTGTCACACCAACTACCTACTAGCAGCAGTACTCTAAGCACTATGAATTCCACACTATCCAAACTAGCTGCTCATGGCAATGGTGGAGGCTTAAATAGGAGAAGGAGTCTCCATGAATGATGGGAGGATGAACTTATCTCCAAGGAAAGTGGCTCAAATGACGAACAGACATGCCATAGAAGGTAGGGCGACATTCACAAGGGCAACAACCAGGTCTGGAGTCATCTGGAAGGCTGGCTGTTAGAACAAACTCGCCCAAATAGGATCAACGCGGGTGCATAACTGGACTGGAGCACTGACGTCGCATCTTAACAACTAAGCAGGCTGTGTCAGCGTGACTTAATACAAGAATGGGATGCGCTGGCTCATGAAATTCGACCAGCGCGGAAAACCCGTGTTCTTCCACGTTGGCAGCGCATCAGTTGCACTATTAGCCGCCAGTCAGTGCGATTATTTTAATAACAGTCGCGCTGATGAAATAAACCTTGGCAAAGTGGGTTATTTGGCCAGTTTAGAGAGCATGAGCATGGTGCATTTGATTTCATGACACAGTAGGGAGACTGACAGGGAGATAGTGACAAATTACTGCGTAACAGATGCCCCCTAAAGCATGAAGCCCGAGAGAGTGGGAGGGGTGAAATGCTTTACAAAACTGCCGAACTGGAACACCACCAGGAAGGACCTGCATGTATGGACAACTGATATCTCGATTACATGTAGTCTAGGCATGGGCGCAGCCATCCAAAAGACATACGAAAAGGTCTGTGGTATGGACGTAGCCACCCAGCTGAAGAGACCATGATGATAAGAACGTATGGTCGCAGCCATCCAAAAGACTCAGGTATGGGCGCAGCCATCCATCAATGAGCCATGTAATAACAATCCACAAAATCGCAGCCTGGTCCGCAATAGACAAAGACCAGGGTCTTGCGCTCCATCCCAACCCGAACAAAGTACAAGTCCAAGCATGTGAATACATGAGCTGAAGTCGAACATGCATGAACATCATCTGATTACCAGCCAATAATGAAAGCCGTTAACAGACGCGAGAGGTACCACCAATAATGACAATGGTCCTCAAGGTACTTATAGGTACAATCCGCGGCGTGTGAATCAATGAGCTGGTGTCGAACACTCGCATAATCATCCGATCGGAGGCCAATGATGAAAACCTCACGTCGAACACGAAGAACCTGCCATTGAGGCATACAGGCTCTAAGGCACCTGAAGGGAGTCTCTAGGTCACATTCCTGGATAATAAGCTGAAGTCGACAGGAAGTAACCTCGATCAAAGGTGGGCCATAATGTTTCCCACATCATCGACACGAGACAGAGAAGGATAAAATATTTTGTGTGAGACATCAGAGGGAGGTGGTAAGCTTGCAGAGGCCAACTTCTCTTGAACATATCGGCGGCACGACAGCGGATTTGGCAGTATCTGACATCAAATGAGCAGAGGTCATGGTGACAAGGCAATGAGCAGATGAGGCTAGTGTAAAACAAGATGAGAAATCCCCACCCAGACACGAATGCAGACGAGTGCCATGTTCAAGAGCGACATACTGCTGACACGACCATTATTACAGTTTCATTTTCCCCACCACTTCTGGCAGGTACCCCGATTATTTTTGGTGGACAAGCTTGACGGGGATAACATATGCTTGGAAGGCATCATTTCGACGATGTCCGATGTCATTAAGCTTTAACGAGCCTAACAAAGGAAGAACTCGACGTCTTTTCCTGTTTAGAGAGTCTGAAAGGACAACGGAAAAGAAAACTCCAAGGGGGTCCTTTTTCGTAAAGTTGTGTCTCTCGAGCCCGAAAAAGTATACAAAAATGCTCGAAAGAACCGCCCGACCAGTATGATCGAGGAGTACTTTTCGTGAATAGTGACTTCGACCCGAAAAAGTAAAAAAGCGGTCGGAAGTATGTCGTTTTGGAGCCAATAACGAGTGCGAAATGACAAACACCTGGCAATCTTTTTAAGTCAAACAGTCGAAAAAAGAGCTTTAAAAGCGACCGCCTCTCGTTCCGTTTAACGAGTCGAGAGGGAACCCGGCCATCTTTTCTTACTTTACATCGGAAAAGAGCTTGAAGACGACATTTTTGGGACCAAGTGTACATAGAACCGTTGTGACCACGCCGGTTACTAGAACCTGCACAAGAACACCACCCACGTAAACTTGTTTGACATGTTGAAAAACATAGTAAAACACGTATAAAAGCATAATATAGCGACATTAGCACGAAATCCATGGTAAAAACATGACAAAAACCCACATTTATAAAAAACCATAGTCAATTACAATATTTTTTACCATAAATAGGGGGGTAAAAGCCATTTTTTACCATTGTTACCATTTTGAGTTGTGGAGAACGTTGTGGAGCTGCGAGGTTGACGGAGCGATTTCCATCCCGTGCGGACACCATCCATCCGACAGCTTGTTCCAGGTAGGTTCTCCTCTCCCTGCGCTTCATTTTGAGCCTTTTTTGCAGCATTTCCACGGTGGGATTTGGCCATTTGGGCGAATTCTTTGAGCTTTGATGCGCTCTCGGTCAGCGCGGATTTCCCCATCGGGTCCACGCTGATCGATAAATTTTACACACACCACCTCTCGGATCAGCGCGGAAAACACGTGTGCTTCCGCGCTGACCCAAGGAAAAAACAAAGGGGCGCCATGATCAGCGCGACTGTTTTAAAAACAGCCGCGCTGACGCCGTGAAATTTTGTTTTTAAGAAATTGAACGTACAATCTTCAACGGTCAGGGCCCTAACATTTTTTCATGGTTATGCAGGACGCAATGGCATTTGTTTGGCAAGAGAGAGCTCACGATAACGAAGATATAGCAGCTTATGCCAATGCGGATTGCCGAAATGCAATGCGGGCATGCGGATTCCTAAAATTTTTCCTCACTCCGCGCCTGAGAGCGCAACCTGATCTTCTCGAGCTCTTAATCAGAGCTTGGAACCCAGTTGATAGAAAATTCACAATCCGAGGCCCTGATATCGAGTTCTATTACACGGATATTTATTTTTTGACTGGGTTGTCACGCCGGGGCGAGATGCCCATTCTGGAGGGGCAACGGCCCAGTGGTGAGACCCTTGACCAGCTCATGGCTCGAGTGTGCCCACGGGCCGTTAAAACACGGAGTGGGAAGGTGGGTATTCCGACGGTGGATGACATCGTTCTTCGCACCATACTCTTCATGGTGACCCGGGCAGCGGGGTGCTTGGCCAATCATGAGGCCTCAAAGACCCATTTACTACTAGCTCTCGAGTGCTTACAGCCCACCGTATTCAACTGGGTAGCAGCAGTAATGATCAGCATGAAGAGACAACTGAGTAACTGTCGACGCGGAGAGTCGAAGCAGTTCGGTTATGGGTCGCTCTTACTTCCGCTCATGCTGGAGCGGGTGCCAGCCTTACAGCTACAGGACATGGTCGTGGATCCACCCAGGGGTCCCCGGGAGACGAGGTCCAGTCGATGGGGCCATGTCATGCCGCGCGGAGGTGGCGGCCGCCCAGTGGCATGGGGTGTTTATTTTCGAGAGTGGCTGGATTGACAGGTCATTTTCGTAGAGGACTGGACATATGCCGGTATTGACTTCCGCGGTGATCCTGACATGCCACTGCCTGCGGGAGAGCATTGGGACGATGGAGGTATGACACTTGATTTAATTTTTATCTTTTTTAATGTTTTTTTATTTTTTCATGTACATGTCTTGATGAATGCTATGATGTGCAGATGTGGGACCCCAGAGACCCCTTGGTCTAGCCCCAGAGGCACGGTGAGAGGGATAGGGCACTGGAGCCCTAGCCTTGGCTCCTCCAGGAGTCAACACACTGGAGATTGTGCTACAGAACCTTGAGGGTTTACTGGCGGGACTGCCAGATTACCAGGGGATCGAGGAGGTCCCCATAGCATCTCAGATCCACACAGTGGGGGTGGAACCCAGGATGCACTGCCTTTTGAGGCGGGTGGCACGGGTAGTCGTGTGCTACAGAGAGCACAACCCACCACAGTAGACATCTAGGTTTTATTTCCACTGATGTTTTTTGAGAGACACGTGTCTCGGATGTACTGAGAACATCGGCCTTATTTCAGACATATACACTTATTTTTGAGTGCCTTAGTGCGCCACACGATATATATATATACCGATTTTGGATGGATCTTTTACATATGATGATGTTTTATATGCTATGCAAATGTCTAACACAAATGTGATCTAATGTATCAGTTGCACAACATGCGATCCACATATTTTCATTCTTAAAAGCACACATGCAAACACACATGCCAACTATGCTTGGAAAAGAATTTATTTACATATGCTTATTCTATGGTCTTATTATGCTTTCTATGTCTTCTTGTATGATATTTATCTATTACGCAAATGTCTGTCTAACACATGGTTTGCCAATGCATCAGTTAACGTGTTTAATCGTCTCAGAATGTGTTGATATGTGATGTAATCAAAATTCCTTTCTAACAATCTTACACGTAAATACAACCTTAGAATGTGTTGGTCTCTGACGGAATATCGTCCGTTGAGTTGATGGACAACAAGTTGAGAGTCCAGGTTCACCACCAATGCACGAATGCCGAGATCAACTACTTCGGCAAGTAATTCAATTACCGCACTGTATTTGGCAACATTTTTAGTGGTACGACCCAAGCACACACCTTGAAGATCTAGCAACTCGCCGTGAGGATCGTAGATCGCCCACGCCGCAGAAGACAAATTGCAACTTGTGCTACGGTAGGCGCCATCAGCGAAACCAACATAAGGCGTACTAGACATCTGCACAAGAAGCAGAAAACACAATAAGAGGCAAACACGCCTTCACACCAGAGCAAAACAAGAAATCATGCACACATAACACACTTGCTAAAAACACACGTATGTACAAACTAGGTGCACGAAATCATGCATAATATTTTTTCAAATAGAGCCCGTTGCGGGGCTTGTCGAGAGGATTTCCTTCGTAGTCGATCAGCTCATATGCCCCCTTTTGCAGAACTCTCTTCACAATGTAGGGGCCTAGCCACATGGATTCGAGTTTACCTGCCCCCAGCTTATCTTTAGCTTGATCATAGAGCAGTACTAGATCTCCCTCAACAAAGGAACGAGGTTGAATAGTATGGTCAAAGTGAGCCTTAACCCTCTTCTTCTGCGCTTCAATAGCTAGAGAGGCTAAGCGACGAGTCTCGTCTAGCCGTTCTAAATAAAGAAGCCGTTCCTCCACCGGAGTGGTGTTGGGAAGCAACTCGACAGCTAACTTTAACGAAGGAATCTCACACTCAACAGGAAGGGTGGCCTCCAGTCCATAAACAAGCTGAAAAGGAGTGAAATGGTGGCGTCCTTCACAGAGGTCCGATAGGCCCACAAGGCGGGGAACAGCATCAGATGCCAGTTAGACTTGTGCGTACCCACGGTACGTTGGAGCATTGTGATCAAAACTTTGTTCACAGCTTCAACTTGGCCGTTGGATTGAGGGTAATACGGCGTCGAACTATCTTGACGCAAGCCTAGCTGGGTCGTTAGTTCCGTCATCATGTGATTACGGAAATGTTTTCCGTGATCCGTGACGATAGCCTGGGGGACTCCGAACCGAGTAATGACATGATTAAACAAGAATTGCACTGCTGTGTAACCGTCTTCGTTCAATGTAGGCATCGCTTCGGCCCATTTGGTGAAATAATCCACGGCAACGATGATATACCCATGCCCCCCGGCCGAACGAGGGTTACAGGACGTATAATCGATGCCCCATTTGGAAAATGGACCTACGGTAACAACAGGGTGCAGTGGTGCAGGAGGTGCACACATTTTCCGGTGGTAGACCTGACATTCATGACATGCACGGACAGCAAGGATGCAATCCTTGAAGATAGAAGGCCAGAAATAACTAGCACGGAGGATTTTCTGGGCGATGGCATATCCGGACATGTGGCCGCCACAAGCACCAGAGTGGCAGTCATTCAACACCCGCTCAGCCTCCTCGAGAGTCAAACATCGGCGGAGAACAGAATCAACGCCGAGGCGGTACAGGGTATCGCCAATAATGCGATAGGGTTGAGATTGGTGACGAATCCTCCGTCGAGCGTCTTTCGATACATTAGGACGGAAGGAAGACGTCTGCAAATATACGATGATGTCCCCATACCAAGGGTCGAGGGTGCTGATTAGAAACAATGTTTCATCCGGGATATGCTCTTCCGAACGAGATGGTGCAGAAGGGGATGGCAAAGAACAGAGCAATTCTGCAAAGACCAGAGACTTCTTAGACTTGGCAGCAGTAAATTCCAAGTCAAACTCTTGTAGGATTACAATCCATTTCGAGTACTTGCCCCGTAGCAGCTGACGCGACAAGATGTAGGTCATGGGGTTGCAGTCGGAAATCACGGTCGTAGTGCGCAACAGGATATAGTGCCAGAATCGTTGGACGGCACAGACAGCTGCCAATGCCAACTTCTCGACATAAGCATAGTGAGTTTCCGTATCCAAGAGATTGCGACTAAGGTAATAGATAACATGCTCATTGCCATCATCATCATCCTGCACCAGAACCATGCCGATGGTGGTGTCAATGGCAGCTAGATAGAGAGTATAATCACGGTGGTAGTTTGGAGGTCTTAAGAGTGGAGCCGAGACAAGGAGGTCCTTGAGTCGCTCGAAAGACTCCTGGGCGATGGCATCCCAACGAAAGGGTGTGTCTCGCTTTAATAATCGTGTGAAACCCTTAGCCACCTCGGCATAATTCGGAATGAACTGTCTAAGGAAATTCGCTTTGCCCTGCAAGCTCTGCAATTGCTGCAAGGAGGCAGGGGGAGGAAGATTCAAGATGGCCTCAACTTTGAGGGGATCCAGACGGATGCCTTCTCGGGAGACGATGAACCCGAGCAGTCGGCCTAATTCTACGCAGAAGACACACTTATGAGGATTAAGCCTAATGCGGTAGTGTCGACAGCGGAGAAAAATCTCACGAAGATGAGAGGGATGGTCCTGACGCTTAGCTGAATGAGCCGGGAGGTCATCCAGGTAAGGTTGTACAATGTGACGAATATCATGAAAGGCGTAAGACATTGCACGTTGAAATGTAGCGTCGGCATCCTTTAGACCAAAAGGAAGCTTCTTATAGGCGAAGGTGCCCCAAGGACAAATAAAAGCCATCTTATGCTGGTCCGTGGGTGCAATGTTGATCTGGTTATAGCCAGAGAAGCCATCCATAAACGAGTAAATCTCACTTCCTGCGCACTCGTCAATAAGCTGATCGATGAAGGGCGTAGGGAAGTTATCCTTCGGACAAGCACGATTAATATCACGGTAGTCAACACAGACCCGGATAGTGCCCTGCTTTTTATTCCCAGGGACTATATTAGACACCCAATCCGTGAGGGGAATGGGGTAAATGAAACCAGCTTTAAGAAGCTTTTCGACTTCGGCCTTGATGGCTGCAGCCTTTCGGGGGTGCACAGGGCGTAAGCGCTGACGAACAGGCTTAGCACCTGGATATGTAGGTATTTCGTGCACCACTATACTAGGGTCGATGCCGGGCATTTCCTCATAGGACCATGCGAAGACATCACGAAATTCGCGAAATAGAGCAGTGTAGAGTTGAACTTCCTCTGGAGTGCAAGTGACTATGATATGAATGTGCTCGACAATCCCTGGTTTGACAGAGATGTTGATCAGTTGTGTTTGCGTGATATTTCCCATATTGCCCTCCGAAGACACTTGATAAAGCTGAATGGGTGTTTGGAGGGGCGGGGATGGGACACACGAAGCAAACCGCTCGAGACATGTGGTCATTTCCGGATGGGGAGGGAGAAACAAAGAGCGGTGGTGGTGATCTGACCAAGGGAGCTCTTCGAGAGACATTGTCTCTATGATGGCTTCGTCGGAAGGAAATATTTCCTTCAATGGATCCAAAGTAGCCTCATCTCCTAGCCAAGGGAAATGAACATATGAATTGGGAACACTGCTCGGGAGAGCAGGTTCATCAGGGGGAGCCGATGCAGCGACAATCTCGATGTAGTTGAGTTCGGCAGGACTCAACGGCATCATATCACCCCAAGAGTCTTCCTGATTAGCAGGAGGAAGAACCCACGGATCAGAGCGTACAGAGATCATATTAATAGGGGCGAGATTCGGAGGTGGGAGGGGAAAGACTCCCATTAAAGTGGGATCTTTGAAAAGTCCGGCACCCACGCTCTCGAGTGACTTAGAGGTATGCTCCACGAATGGCACATTACCTTCAGAAGAAGAGGCGAAGAAGGAGAGCTGGTCCACCATGACAATTTTCCCCTGGTGAGGGAAACGAATGACACAGAACAGGGAGGAAGCCACAGCTTGCATGGCGTATGTCCAGCTCCGTTCGAGGAGGAGGTTGTAGGTAAGATTGGCATCAACAACTTCGACCTCCACTTCTACGATCTTCCCTTCCAAAGAGATGGGCAAGCGTTGGAGGATACCGTAAGGGCGGGACTCTCTTCCATGGAAAGCTTCTAACGTCGTAGGAGACTGACTCAAAGCAGGGGAACTAATCGCCTTCCAGTAAGCAACGGACATGATGCAGGTTGAGGCACCGTCATCAATAACCGTACGATGAATCGTTTTGCTATTGATGATGACCTGTATAAGGAAAGCGACTTGGTGAGGCAGTCTCTGTGTAAAACCCTCGAGATCAAAAGAAATTAAATTTGAATCTGCCGGGTCGATGCCACCAATAGCTGATAGCAGGGACTTCCTCTGGGAGGGGCAGCTTTGGAGGACTTCTAGAGCGGACATAGCAGACAGAGCCTGAGCTATGTCCTCAACAATGCTATAGTGCTGGGCAGCACGAGCATTAGGGTTGTAAGACGACTTCCTGAGTACACCTTTTGGAGGGGGTCAGGGGATCATCTCAGCGCTGGGCCTTTCGATGTGGAGAGGACCAGAACTAGACGGAGGAGCGCTGGAGGGAACCTCCGGCTCTTTCCCGACATGAGATGGATAGTCTTTCGCTCGAGTTGAAACATGGATGGGAATCGTGCCAGCCATGAACACTTGAGAACCGAATGAGGAAGAGGGTTGAGACGGGTCTGCCACCATTTGAGTCTGCTGGGAAGGGAAAGGCTCTTTAAGCACGGCAGGAGTCCCAGGAGCACCTTTTAATAACCGACTAACTTCAAACCGCCTTGGGTAGTCCTTAGTGTAGTGATCCTCATCACAAATGAGACAAGGATACTTAGGTTTTCGTTTAGCTCCTTCCTCGGGTGAAGGCTTAGGGGAATCCTGCTTGGGCTGTCCAGATTTATCTTTAGCTTTCCCTTTCTTTTTCCCTTTTGAGGATTTATCTGCCGCGGTGGACTGAACGGCGTTTACCTCGGAGGTACTTCCAGGATTAGATTGGCCCTGAGGAGTATTTCCATTAGAAGCATTATGTTTTTGCTTCCCAGGGTTCGCGGCCGATTTCTTCGATGACGAATTTACAGAGCCAATGAATCCATCAACAGATGGTTTGGGCGGAGCCTTGGGCTGTCCAGGCCTCGGGGCGTCTGGCAAATAATCATATAGAGTACCCGACTGAGAGTACACTAAGTCTAGGTATTGAGCTCGCGCGCTCGCTTGCTCTTCAGTTACACAAGCTCCCATGGCGATGTCTCGTGCAATCACAGGGACAAAGGAAGTTGTGAACCAGTCGGTCAGGAGTTGATCAGGAATCCAGAATTTGATCAAACGACAACGCCTTCTCCATTCATGAATATGATCAGATATATGGGTCGCCATGTCCTGTTTGAGAGACGTGAGGAGATGTGTCCCCGTCTCGTACCGAATGGGTAACTGCAAATGAGTTAAGAATGCCATAGCCAGCGAGTTGAAATCTTGAAACGTGCCATGATTCAGCTCAATGTACCACTTAGCGGCTGAGCCGGTGAGAGTTCTCTGAAAGAGGCGGAGCCAGATAGAGTCATCAAGCCATGAGTTCGATGAACACCAGAGGTGATAGGTCATGACATGGGCTTGAGGATCTTCACCAGCTTTGCCATCAAATTTTGGACAATCACCGGGTATTTTAGTTGGAACTGGTGGCCAATATGGATTATGCAGAATGGGATCATTCGTCAGCTTGGACACATCCAGAAGTTCCAACGTCGCTAAGAATGGCAACTGAGGGTTAAAGGACATTTGTGGCTGTGGAAGCGGGGCGGTACCAGGGTTCCAACCAGGTGGTGGTTGCCCCCATGGATTCTGTCCAGATGGACCTGGCCCAAAAGGGCCTGGCCCATAGGGACCTTGCCCGTAGGGGTTCTGTCCATACGGATTCTGTCCATATGCAGACAGTTGTCCCTGGGTCTGCCCCCCAGCACCCCATGTATTAGCAACTTGACCCGCAGGTGCAGCATACTGATAATTTTGGTAAGGAGTGACCTGCATCTGTTGATAATTTTGATAAGGGGTAAACTGAGTTTGCCCCTGGGGTTGCTGGTAGCCATACATTTGCTGGGCTCCATGCTGAGCCTGATAAGAAGGCTGCGCTTGGTAGGAAGGTTGGGGCCGTGGCCCGCCTTGCATTTGATAACTCGTTTGAGTTTGGGGCCTAGCATAATGTCCTTTAACCGGCTGGTCTTGGATCATCTGGCCGGAAGGTTGGCCTGGTTGAGTTTGGGATAGACCTGTTTGCCCAGAAGGACGTACTTGCTGGGTGCCAGGTTGTCCTTGAGCAACCAAGGGTTGTCCTTGCGGAACAGATGGCCGAGCAGGCTGGACGGCTGGTTGACCTTGCGGTTGGCCAGCCTATCCAGATGGATGATTAGGGCGGACTGTGGGTTGGCCTTGCTGCATAGAAGGCTGGCCCGTTTGTCCGGAAGGTTGTATTAGCTGAGCGGTGGTTTGGCCCTACTGTACGTAGGGTTGCCCCCCTTGCCCAGGAGGATGCATGGACTGAGCAGTAGGTTGGCCCTGCTGTACGTAGGGTTGCCCCCCTTGCCCAGAAGGATGACTATACTGAGCAGTGGGTTGGCCCTGCTGCACGTAGGGTTGCCCTCCTTGCCCAGAAGGATACCCCTGTTGGACTGCTGGTTGACCTTGAGGAATATAATTTTGCCCAGCTTGTCCGGTGGGATAACCCTGCTGGAAACCAGGCTGGCCTTGTTGGATGTAAGGCTGTCCTGGTTGTCCATACGGGTAACCTTGCTGGGTACTAGGTTGCCCTGGATAACCAGAAGGTTGACTCTGGTAGGAAAAAGATGGACCGCCAATGGCCGAAGGTTGTCCTGGGTAGGGTTGTCCTTGTGGGCCCCCAGATTGTCCTGGGTAAGACTGGCCATAAAGTGGTTGCCCTTGGGGGGCTTGCACATAAGGTGGCTGGCCTAGATTAGGTGGTCCTTGAGGCTGTCCAGGAATTGCCTGGCCCCCATGAAACGAATGAGTACCGGCGTCCCAAGTAATGGATAATGGTACCGAGACTTCAACGAAAGGTTGAAGAGGCGTGGTTTGAGTAAACTGGAGGTACTAGCCGGTAGAATCATAATAAAAGAGTGGACTCTGTGTATTTGGGTCCACAATGGGTTGCCCATGGGCATCATACGGCCCCCCTCCTGGAACAGGACCAGAAGAGGGTTGAGCACTTTGTGCAGGGTCGACGACTCCAGACGAAAGTTCCGGCTGGCCATTACTCACTTGACCGTGAGAGGGACCAGCACCAGGGTTTGTAGATGAAGACGCTGTCACGGCACTGACGACCGGAGTTGAGTATGCTACACAAATAGTTGGAATCGTGGGAACTGAGGTAACAGGTGCAGTATGGGGTTGTGAAACAAAGGGTCCCGTGGTGGGAGTGATCTGAGGATCCCACATAGTCATAGTAGGCATCCTGGAAGCTATTCTATCCCTCATTGACTGATATCGTGGGGGGAGTGGAGAATTAGCTGGAATGGGAGTTTCAATGTTCGACACCACGGGTGTCTCACTTGCGCCGGGAGATGTCTCATCCATGTGGGAAGTAGACATTGGAGATGAAAAACCAGGAGGGGTAATAGGAATATCGTCCTCGTCAGGCTCCCAGATAGGGTTCCAATCTTCTTCGTAATCCTCGTCGCCTGGGGCACGTACGTTGATAGGTTGGATACTCGGGATAATAGGAAGAGTATCGCTTACAACTGGTACCTCAGGAGCAACAGAAGATGGAGAACCTTGATCACTTGGACCGGGAGTTGACGGGTCAGCCAGGATGACAAACCCCACACAAAACCTAAAGGAAACTAACGATAAAGACCCTACTCAAGCTAACGCACACAAGAACTAACAAGGTAATGTTATCGTGGCCGAATAAATTTTTAAGGCACAGGAACTAAACTTGACCTTTTCATGTTTCAAGAGTCGAGAAAAGGACGAAAAGATGACTCTAGTCTCCTTCGAATGTTTAATGAGCACGAAGTGACAAGACGCTCACTGGCACCTTTTCTTTTAGGGAGTCTGAAAAGGATCAAAAGTGACTGCTCTGGAGATTCTAGGTAAAGGGTTTACCAAGCAATCCGTAAAACTACTTATACACCTTGGCAATCGTATGAGAACCAAGGACTTTCCGTACTGCAGTCAATCTTCCCGAATGCTGTGTTCGGTGCGTTACAGTTCGCAGGGCGGCAGACTCGGCTTCCTATGGATCAAGGATAAAAGCCTAGTGGGGTCTCCCTATATACGCGACGGTATGTGGGAGCACAATCCGTGTTAGACCACTATTGAGTCACAGAAGGAGGAATCACCCAACCGTAATGTGAAACAATAGTGACTATGTTTAAAGACGCCGGAACACATCTCTAACCTAGACCTCTAGATGTTTGCGTTAAGTTCCAATGCGTTTTTAGGTTTATTCAGTTTATTTTCTGGTTGATCTTGAATTAAGTTTTGGTTTCAGGCCTTATCGTGTGATCTCTCACAATTACCTAGATGCAAACTACATGCCAAAGAATACCATTTCGTTAGATGAATTCTAACTATGAGAGGGTTAAGAGTTTTCAATCAAACAAAATGAACTCAATCAATCAAACAATCTAATGCAGCTAATGACAAAGAAACGAAATTTTTCTTTTGAAAACACAAATTAATGAAATGCTCTTCTTTTCATTAACTATTGAATGCAAAAGACATTAGTTTGATTTATCTTTCAATGGCACTGTGCACTTAAAATGAATTTTGAGAGACAGCAACACCGAGTAAAGAGAAATAAAATCACTCAATGAAAAACACAACAAGCGTGAAAAGAGCCGATTGAAGCCAAGCAACTGTAATCTGTGTCTGGGTAGTGAAACAATCCGAGGACTGGTTCAACGACAATCACCTCAAACAACCAAGCAAAGAAAGCAAAAAGAGGAAGGTTTCCGCAATAGCAAAGGCAAGCAGCAACGAATCTTTGTGAATGAGTGATAAAACAAGGTCAATCCAATGAAAACATGATGATGGAACTAGGTCACGGGACACAAAACAAGATTCGTTCGACAAGACTTCGCAAGCAAGTGCTTTACAATTCAAACAATAAAAATCAAGCTATAAACCAAGTAGAAAGAGCAGGAGATAGTAAAACCAACAGGCTCAGGAGGCAAAATTGAAACAAATTCAATTCTACAGGATCAGCGTGGGTAACACTCAGCAACAATGCGCTGACCAGAAGTCACGCGTAGCAACAAAGCGCTGTCAGCGTGGAAGCACATGACTTAAGCGCGCTGGTTCGATTTCGGAACCGTCGCGACTGTTTGGCGTAAAAGTGCGATGACCACGGAGTTAAAGAAACAGCTATGCGCTGTCAGCGCGACTGTTTTGATATAAACCGCGCTGAGGCCAAAAAACAGGTAGAATCAAGCCAAAAGCTCCCAAACCAAGGCAATAACTCTTTAAACAATTTAGACACCTCCCAGACTAAACCAGGAAGTCTAAAAGCATAGAACTAATCCCCAATCTTTGACAAGAGAGTAACAATCAAACTCAAAAACAAGAATGAACAAAAAGAGACAAATGCCAGCTCCCCAGCGGAGTCGCCAAATTGTTGGAGAGGTAAATCCCCTCTACAGATAGAGGCGATCCCTACTAGCCCAGAATGGGTCTAGCAACAATCAATCAATGCTACTGTGCAAGTTCCTAATTGCAAATAAGAGATAGGCAATGAACACCTACTTGGATTCCAACGCTATTGTTTGATGAAGAGATGTCGTTCTCGCTCCTTCGCTTTGGCCGGTCACAATCTTCCACGATCCCCGTAGATAGATACCTGCACACACGAAGAGAAGTACAAACACAAGCGTGAAATCTAATAAATGCAATTATACATCAGTCAAAAAGGATGTAATTCACATTAACCATTACAAAGACAAACGAGAATGGAACCATAACAGTAGTCATCTATTATTAATCAATAACAGAGAAAGGTACAACCAAAGTTCTGACGCTGAGTCCTTCTCTAGAGGGTCCAGCCAGCAAGTCTCTTAAGCATTCACCCTTGGAGGTAGATCTCCCAAAACAAAAGCTCTCTCTCACACAAGCAATACTCATAACCTTCCTTAAGCTTCCTCTAGCAAATCCACACTTGTCACACCAACTACCTACTAGCAGCAGTACTCTAAGCACTATGAATTCCACACTATCTAAACTAGCTTCTCATGGCAATGGTGGAGGTTTAAATAGGAGGAGTCTCCATGAATGGTGGGAGGATGAGCTTATCTCTAAGGAAAGTGGCTCAAATGACGAACAGACATGCCATAGAAGGTAGGGCGACATTCACAAGGCCAACAACCAGGTCTGGAGTCATCTGGAAGGCTGGCTGTTAGAACAAACTCGCCCAAACAGGATCAGCGCGGGTGCATAACTGGACTGGAGCGCTGACGTCGCATCTTAACAACTGAGCAGGCTGTGTCAGCGCGACTTAATACAAGAATAGGATGCGCTGGCTCATGAAATTCGACCAGCGCGGAAAACTCGTGTGCTTCTGCGCTGGCAGCGCATCAGTTGCACTATTAGCCGCCAGTCAGCGCGGTTATTTTAATAACAGTCGCGCTGATGAAATAAACCTTGGCAAAGTGGGTTATTTGGCCAGTTTAGAGAGCATGAGCATGGTGCATTTGATTTCATGACACAGTAGGGAGACTGATAGGGAGACAGTGACAAATTACTGCGTAACACCTGCAAAGGTGTTTTTTCCTGGTCTTATAATGAATTAAAAACATATGATACATCTCTTATTGAACATAAAATTCCATTAAAATGATAGGCAAAACATTTTAAGCAAAAATTGAGGAGAATTAATCTTGTCCCTCTTCCGATTATTGAAAAATAACTTAAGAAGCTACTTGATGCTAAAATAATACTTCCATTGACATATTCTGATTCAGTAGCCAATTAGTTCCAGTGAAAAAAAAGAATGGTGAAATTAGATTATGTCTGGATTTTAGGAATTTGAATAAATCTTCTCTGAAAGATAATTATCCATTACCCAAAATGGACCAATTACTTCAGTGATCCAAAAATGGGGCACTAAAGGCTTCTTGTCTAGCTTACAAGAACCTCTCCCACTTCCAAAGCTTATATATTCCCAAGATCTAATGACTAACCAACTGTGGAATTAATAATGCTTGAAATAGGTGTATGCTTGTGGATGTTTTTAAACTGTTAAGTGCTTTAAGTTCACTTGCTTATGCTGATATAAAATACATGTAACAGTAAATAGAATAGCAAATAAGTAGCAAACACAATAACACATAACTAAAATATAATATGGAGTTCACCCAAACTCTTGGGCTATTTCTCCTTGAGCTCTAGTCAACTCGACTAGGCTCTCTGGGATTATGGAAAAGTCCTTTTACAAGCTCCATGCTCAACTCCATTAGTTTACACTGAACACAATGGACTTAGAACACCATCTTATCCTTGGCTCTGAAGCTCTCAGGCTTTCTAGATCTGGCTCTGGCTCTGGCTCTAGCTCTGGCTCTTGGCTCTAGCTCATGGCTCCGGCTCTTGGCTCTGGCTCTAGCTCTGGCTCTAGCTCTGGCTCTTGGCTCTGGCTCTAGCTCTTGGCTCTCGGCTCTGGCTTCTTTGGGCTCTTTCTTGGCCTCTGCATGCCTCTGTAATTCTCTTGACCTCCAAGCGATTCTTCAGCAACCTTCGAGTGACCTCTTTCAGACAAGAAGTGCCCTCAGCAACCTTCAGCTCCGTTCAACACCTATGCTCTTTGTGTTTTTATCATGCATCGGTTACAGTCCTCCATCATTGAAGAACTCGACTGTTTCCTCACAGGAATCTGTTTATAAATGGAAAAGAATAGGTGGGTAGGGAAACTCAGTCGTTTTTCCTTCCTTTGGATGTGTCAGCCAAATAATTGAAATACACAGGAAATGCATGCAAAACACATCATGGGCCTTTAGCCCAAACTTCAAATATTATGGAATCAACCCTATAAACCTATCAGGTCTGTCCAAATATTGCTTATCACTATTGCTTAGGTGGGAGGTCTAAAACCCTCAATACATAGGAAATACAAAGAAATTCCATAAATCTAAACTTCAAAAGTTATGAAATCACGCTTATAATCCCCATTGGGTCTGCCTTTGGTCGCCATATCGCATCGCATTGTCGCATGGTCAAAAACCCATTTACACGGGAAATACAAAGAAAACCTGAAATTCTGGATTTCAAATATTATGAAATTGCGTCCATAATTCGTATTGGGTTTTCTTGTTTATCGGCGTATCGCAAGTCACAATTGCAATGTGCATTGGCCGTGGTATCACGGGTTTGTCGATATCGTCGATCCCTCTATCGACGCTATCACATTGGCCCATCGGAACATTGGCATATTGCATATTGCTGTCACAACAGCCCCGGGGATCTTCGCTTTGGTCACGCTGATTGTTGATCTGCCGATTAGATCTTGATCGTTGATCCGAAACCACTAATCCAAAGACTGACAGTCCGTTTCGGGCACGTAACTTGCGCCGGGATTAACCACCCGAAAAAGTGGTTTCCTCTCTCCTTCGTCGTGCCACACATCGGCTGATGTATGGATTTGGGCATAGCGTGTCCTATACTTCTTACCGCCTGAGGCCCACTGGAAATACTGCTTATTGCTCCTTCCCTTTGGAACTCAAAAGGTTTGCCTATTTAATTTATAAATCTGTCAGGTCCGCTGAAGGCCTTTGTGCCTGTTTTCAGTCCTTTCGCTTTGTTTATTGCAGTGAGATAAAGGAGTGTGATGCGATGGGTTTTTCAGGGTTTTTATGTTAAAAACACATTTTCCCCTTAAGTCCCATTTATATAAGAATTTTCCTCCTTTTCAAAGGACAAAGGCAAACTTCTTTTTGCGATAACTTCTTCATCCGAAGAGCATTTTAGCCCTTTCAAGTTGCAATAGATTAAGAATGAAAAGATCTATGCAATGGGGCTATTTGCAAGAGCATCATTGGACTTTTATTTTCCTCTATGAGGAACACTTTAGACTTAGAAGTCTATCTTAGATCCATTTTGGATCATTCAGAAAGTTCTAGGAGCTAATAGAATTTCCATGTTAGATGGTTTTTATGGATATAATTAGATTATGGTTAGCCTAGCGAATAGAGAAAAGATTGAATTCACAACTCCTTGGGGCACATTTATGTATGCCCAGATGCCTTTTGGGTTAACTAACACTGGAGCTACATTTCAATGAGCTATGGACCTAGCATTTGTGGGTAAGACCAACAAATTTGTTGTTATTTATTTAGATGATTTGACTGTTTTTTCCAATTCTGACCATAACCGTTTAAAGCATTTGAGCAAGGATTTTGATAGGTGTAGAAAATTTGGGATTTCTCTTAATCCGAAGAAATCTTTGTTTGCACTCCAAGGAGGAAAACTAATCGGCCACATCATTTCTAAAGGAGTAGTCATTGATCCTAAAAAAGTCTCAGCACTTCAGGCACTTATATTACCAAGGAATAAGAAGAAGGTTCAATATTTCCTTGGGAAAATTATTTTTTTAAGAAGGTTTATCCCTAATTATGTTGAAATAGTTAAGGACATTTGATATGCTGAAAAAGAACCATGAAGTTAAATGGATTATTCCTGCAAGGTATTCATTTGATCAGATTAAAAAGGCCATTGCAGAAGCCCCCATCTTAGCCAGTCCAGATTACTCTAAACCTTTTAGTATATTTTCTTTCGCCTATGAAACTAAATTAGCTGTCATTCTTTTGCAAAATAAGAAATATGGAGATGACCAACGCATTTCCTTTTTTAGAAAAGTAATGAGAGATGTTGAGCTAAAGTATGAAATTATTGAAAAATAAGCCTAATCTTTAGTTCAAGCTCTAAAAGCCTTTAGATTCTATCTCCTCCACTCTTCTATTATTTCCTATGTACTCAATAGTGTTGTGAAAACTATTTTAACTCAGCTTGACACTGATGGAAGGAGAGGGAGATGGATAACTAAGATTTTAGACTATGATCTCATCATCAAGACTACCAAGCTGGTAAAAGGTCATGGCCTGGATAGCCTCCTTACTGAATCCAATTGTAAGACCTTATGAATAAATTCTGTTTTTGAAATCCCAGCTAAGAAGAATCCACAAGAACCTTTTGCAACCTCCACACAGGACAATCCACAAGAACCTTTTGAAAGCCCAACTGAGAAGAATCCACAAGAATCTTTTGAAATCCCAACATAAGAGAACCCACAAGAACCTTCTTCAACCGATCAGGCAATTCTGATTCACATTGATGAAATTTTTTTATTATCAGATTGGTACTCTGATATTGTGAATTTTCTTAGAGAATTTGAATGTTCACCTAAATTTAGTAAGAATCAATATAAAACACTGAAGTTGAAGGTTTTAAAGTACTATATTGTTAATTAAAATCTGTATTGGAAGGATCCTCTTAACATCCTTTTACTTTGCTTAACAGAAAATGAGACAAAAGGGATCAATGATCAATTTCGTGGAGGAATTGGTGGAGGGAACTATGCTTGGAGGGCTACATCATACAAGATCTTAAGGGTAGGGTTTTATTGGCCTACTCTATTTGCACAAGTAGGAGAAAAGGTTAGAAACTGTATATAGTGTCAAATTTTTGCTGGAAAGTAGAGATTAACAACACTTCCATTGGTTCCAGTACTAGTCCAAGCACCTTTCCTTCAAGGGTGATTGGACTTCATTGATGAAATTCACCCTCCATCAAGCAATCAACACAAATGGATATTGAATGCTACAGATTAATTTTACCAAATGGGTAGAGGCCATTCCAATTAGAAATGCAACTGATACTATTGTTATCAAATTTTATACATATTGTCTAGATTTGGATGCCCCAGGAAAATAGTCACAGACAATGCAGCAACATTCAATAGTACTAAGATGATTCAGTTTTGTCAGAAATATCAAATCTTGTTTCATCATTCTACTCCATACTATCCACGGGGAAATGGACTGGACGATTCCTTGAATAAAAGTTTGGTTAAAGTTATAAATAAAACATTGGAGGATCATAAAAGGAGTTGGGACAGTCATATCATTTGTGCACAATGGGCCAATAGGATTTTACAAAATAGATCGACATGTAAATCCCCTTTTCAGCTCGTTTATGGTAAAGAAGATATATTTCTCACACATTTAGCTTTTCCTTTCATGAAGTTTTTACAAGAGTCAAATGAAGAGACTGATAATTTCTGTCAAAGAATAAATCAGATCATAGAACTAAATGAGGATAGAGATGAGTTCATTACAAGCTTAAGAAATATCAGAGTAAAATCAAAAGCTTGTTTGATAGGAAATCTAGGAAAAGAGATTTTAGGGAAGGTGATTTGGTACTAAGATAGGATCCTAGATGAGAAGACAAAGGAAAACATGACAAGTTTAACAACCTCTAGTTGGGACCTCTTAGCACTGCTGAGGTTAAGGGTAATAACACTTTCATCATACAGAATTTGGAGGGAGAGTATTCCTCATTGTCTGTCAATGGGAAATAATTGGAGCACTACATTCAGTGTTGAGAGGTTTCCATTCATTCATCATTGTATTATATCATAGAGTTTATTTTACATGCAATGTGTATTTGTTCCAATAGCGACCCCATTTGCTCGAGGACAAGGCACATGGATTTGCAAGTTCTCTGCAACCTTCAAGAGGAAGAAGTCCCCAGTTGGAGTTGATGTTGTAACATGCTTTATTTTTAAGTTAGTTTTTATTTATAAAAGAGGGTATGAAAAAATAAAGAATAAAAAAATAAATTTGAAAAATAGAAAGAAAAAAAAAACGATGAAATAAAACCCCATCAAAAGAAAATCAAAACTTGTATAACTGTCCCTGTTTAAGTGCCACTTCATAGAATAATTGCTTTGTAATAAATCAAGGTTTTGTGTGCAGCTTGTTTATATGCCACAACCTTTTCTTTTGACTTGAATCATACAATTTAATCTTGATCAAATCATTTAAAGTTTTGCTTTAGATTAGAGAATAAGTTCACCAAATTGTTTAATCTTAGTTGACCACTAGAAGATAGGATATAATTGGATAAATTAATGGCCTAATATGCTCAAATTTTAGCCAAAGTTGTATTAGAATAGGATTATAAGTGAATTAGGAAAATAATGGCTACTAGTCTAAATGCAACGAAGTTAGATTAAGTTTTAACTAGCATTTAATTACCTTTTAAAACAGTGATCAATTTTGTGTAAATAAACATTGTTCTGATTTTAGTCAATGTCAATAAAAAAAAAGGGATTTGTCATGAAGCACTATAGTTCAAGCACAAACCAATGGTGTTTCACTTCCCCACCTAGATCAATGGTAGGGAAGCCATTTCGCACCCCTGCCACTATGATATGTGATAAATATAGGGGGGTGAGAAATGAAGTTTTATCTGCACAAGCCCCCCACTACGTGTCACAACCTCCATGCTTCGCACCCCTCTCACCCATTACCACTTACCACCAAACCCCCCTCTGAAATCCCCCTATCTGGTTTCCCATGCCTCCTGATGCCGCATCAACGATAATATCTTCCCGTGGCTTCCGCTTCAAACCATTTCATGCTATGTGTCCCTATACATTGTTGCTATCTATTTCCTCCTATTATTGTTCTCCCTCTGCATTAAATGCCCATTTTCTTGATCAGTAACGAATTTTCTGTAACGAGAAACTAATCTCGATTATAAATAATCCCCTTGCCTTGTTACCCCATTCTTCCTAAAATTCCTCTTTTCACTGTTTCATTGAACTCATTGCTGCTATTTTACATTCTATGCCACTGTCGACCTTACAACTAGTACGCATCACCTTAAGGTATCTGTACTTCTTTTTCTATTACCCTTCATTACAATTCTATAATCATGGATCCTAAGAGAAAAGATAAGCCATCTACCCGTTCTTCTTCATTTCAAGAAAACCGAAAAGTCCCTGATGCCTTAGACCTGGATCACATTCCATTGATTAGCTAGTATTTCAAAATAAAAGACACAGAGCGTGAATTTGACCTGTTCAAATTACAGAATTGGCTGAAACAGACCTATATTGACTCTAAAGATGATATAAATCTATGGAAATCCTTTTTTCCCCAGTACATGTTTCCTCAAACCCATTCTTTTCTTGATCTAGTCATGTGGTAAAAAGCTAACTATAACCCTTTGCAAAGTAGCGTGGAAGCTCAGAATGGAGACATTATTTAAGTTAGTTTTTATTTATAAAAGAGGGTATGAAAAAACAAAAAATAAAGAAATAAATATGAAAAAATAGAAAAAAAAAAAAAAGAGTTGAAATAAAACCCCTCAAAAGAAAATCAAAATTTGTATAAGTGTGTCTCTTTAAATGCCACTTCATAGAATAATTGCATTGTAATAAATCAAGGTTTTGTGTGCAGCTTGTTTACATGCCACAACCTTTTCTTCTGATTTGAATCATGCAATTTAATCTTGATCAAATCATTTAAATTTTTGTTTTAGATTAGAGAATACGTTCACCAAACTATTTAATCTTGGTGAACACTAGAAGATAGGATATAATAGGATAAATTAATGGCCTAATATGCTCAAAATTTGGCCAAACTTGTATTGAAATAGGATTATAAGTGAATTAGGCAAATAATGGATGCTAGTCTAAATGTGTTGAAGTTAGATTAAGTTTTAATTACCTTTTAAAACAATGATTAATTTTGTGTAAATAAAAATTGTTATGCTTTTAGTCAAAGCCAATAAACAACAAAAGTGATTTGTTGTGAAGTGCTAAAGTTCAAGCACAAATAAACGATGATTCACTTCCTTGCCCAGATCAATGATGGGGAAGCCATTTCACATTGCCTCTCTATGATACGTGATAATGGCAGCGGGGTGAGAAAAGCAGTTTTATCCATGCCCCCCCCCCTCCCAACTACGTGTCACCACCTCCATGCTTTACACCCCCCTCACTCATTACCACTTACCACTACCCCCCCTCGAAATCTACCTATTTGGTTTCCTACACCTCTTGATACTACGTCAATGGTAATATCTTCCTGCGCCTTCCGCTTCCAACTGTTGCATGTCGTGTGTCCCTATTTGTTGTTATCGATCCATTTTCGCTATCTGTTTCCTCCTGTTACTGTTCTTCCTTTGCGTTAAATGCCCATTTTCTCAATTAGTAACGGCTTTACCGTAACGGTAGCCTAATCCTGATTATAAATAATCCCCTCACCCTATTATGCCATTCTTCCTAAGGTTTATCTTTTCATTGTTTGATTGAGTTCATTGCTCCTATTTCACATTCTACGCCATTGTCGAGCTTTCAAACAGTACGTGTCACCTTAAGGTATCTGTGCTCCTTTTTCTATTATCCTTCATTACAATTTTGTAATCATGTCTCCTAAGAGAAAATATAATCCATCTGCCAGTTCTTCTTCATTACAAGAAAACCAAAAAGCTTTTGATGCCTTATACCTAGATCCCATTCCATTAGCTGACTAGTATTTCAAAATTACAGACACAGTGTGTGAATTTGACATGTTTGAATTACACAATTAGCTGAAACAAAACTATATTGACTTTGAAGATGATATAAATCTATGGGAATGCCTTTTGCCCCTGTACATGTTTCCTAAAACCCATTCTTTTTGTGACCTAGCCATGTGGTGCCAAGCTAAGTATAACCCTTTACAGAGAACCGTGGTAGCTCAGAATGGAGACATTATGATATATATCACTCCAGAAATTATCAACAAGATTCTTCTGATCCCTGAAAATGATTCCCTTAGATTTTTCTCCACTACAACATTAATGGACCTATGTCATAAGCTCACCTTCCCTCAAAGAGCACAAATTTTTGAGATATTTCTCCTTGAAGATGTTGAACTGCATAAAAAGAATCCTCCCTATCCAACATCCATGCTCCCCAAGAGAGCTAAACACCATTTCCCTAGTTTCTTGCTTGTTAGGTTACCAAACAGATCAATGGGTAGATGAAGCTATCCTAGGTTATCTATCCATTTTATCTACGGAAAACTAACCTACCTTCATGTATAATTACAATCAATTCTTGGCTGAAACTATGCATGAGAAATTGATGAATATTACTACTGAAGGAGTGTTTAAATACTCCTCTGTGCTAGTACATATGATTATTTTCAGCAGGGCGACAGGTTACCTATTGTTCTACACAAGCAGGATGATTAGCAAGTGAATCAGGAAGTCACACAGTGGACCTCATTGGTTAGGAAGAACTCAATTGAGTTCAAATTTTCAGACTTCATTGATTGTTTCATTCACCCAATTGCACAACTTCTCAGCAACGAGAGTGAACCCAAGATCAGTACAGAAATCAAAATGATCCTGCATCTTACTGATCAAGCTAGAACAAGAGACTAGTATCTTTACCATAACTCTACATAAATTAGAGTATATGGCTATGAAATGGCTCCATATAAATTGCCCAAATATGTTCCAATGAGAATTTTGTCTCTGGAATATATTAGGCAAATGATTAATATGGATGAACTTTATTTTATTTTAGGGAAGAGGAAATATCAATTAAAATTAATTCGCAGGTAGGATCATTGATTTGTAATAATATATTAGCAAGTTTAGAAGCAGATGCAATCCTCAAACAGATGGGTTTTCAGTCGAGCTTCACATGGTCTTATGACCCATTCAATATTATTTCAAACTTAAGGGTGGAACTCAAAACCACACTTACAATCATACACCAATATTAGAGATTGATATGTATAGAAATCAAGAAAAGTCGGAGGATAATACACTTCAAGAAGTGGAAGAATGGGTTTTACCTCCTTCTACCCTTCAGACTCCTACTTCTCAAACCAAGTAGGACAAGAGGCCTAGAGAAGCATCTTCATCATTTGCAGTTGGATAAAAGGAATTCATTCATTATCACAAGAAATCAACGATTGAATCCAAAGAAATTTTGAATAATAAACACATATTCAACAGAGATTATCCCGATTATAAACTATTGTTGAAAACATGCATAATAAATAACCTCCTCTACATTGATCATCAATTTACAGAATCACAAACAATAACATGCGCACGTAGAAGCATCAATCACACATATCAACACAGTATTTTCCTGGGGAAAGCATCTCGCTAAAAACCCCAACTATCTGTATATTATATTGATTGTGAAAATGTAACAAACATAGTACAATACTCCTCACAAGTATCCATCACCATCTCCACCTGTTACACACAATACAGCTCAGATCTGATCTCCAAATATCCTCCGCTGCTTGCGTGCCTCCTCTGCACAATACCTGCTGAGAATGAATAAGAATGGCTGATCCAAACTCCTATTTACCTTGTGAAAGTCACCCAAACTAGAAATCACGTGAGCACAAGCTATATTTCACTTGGTATTGGCCCACACTATGCAGAGATCATTGCCATAACTCAATCCCATGCATGTGCACAATCTCATGCACAACTGATAGCAATCTCAACCTCTAACACCTGTCTCCACTGAACTGTACATGCACTGAGTTAACCGATGTATTCTTCAGTTGCATTATGAGTTAATAATTAGTGAATTAATTAATAACTAATTCACACAACTCATCACTTAGTCTATTGATTAGTTAGACTAAATACAACTAGTTCAGCTAAGTCAAATAGAACACAACTCCATTAACTGCTCATCCAACTCCAAAGAACTCAACCACATGAGTTCTAACTGATGTCCTTCATGCAATAGCTCAATTGACTCATAAAGAAAGCGTATTTCCTTCTGACAGCTACATGTGCCACATCTTTAGCTCAAACTGAAGTGCTCCAAGAGGATAAGATAAAGTTTATAGTCTAAATATTATTATGAGACAATAATATTTGACTTTTCTATTTTTGACTAGCAGTCTAAAAATAGACTCTGATCACTCCTGCTTTGATCACTCCTGCTGTGACCACTCCTGCTATGATCACCCCTGCGTGATCACTCCTGCTATGATCACTCCTGCTGTGATCCAAAAATAGACTTTGCGCCATAATTTGCCTGCGGGCCCACTTAGTGAAGGCGACTCCTTTCCACTAAGCTCCATCATCTTGTTGCATTCTCAACAAGCATTTCTTGTTGCACACTTTCAACACTCCCTCTCAACAAGAAAGGCTTCCTCTCAAACCCGATCCTGTAACTCTGGAATGTTTTGCATGCAACACATCTGCCCGGTCCACTTTGCTCCAACAACACTTGGAACAAAAACACTCCCAACTGACCACTCTGTTGAGCTAGGAACATACTCTGATGCTGAAGCTCTACCTGCTACTCACAAGTGCTCCCTCTCTAACATCTGCACTAATGCAACATCTCCATGCATCTCGCACCATTGCACACCTCACTGTGCAACCTAGCACTCTGCAAAACACTTGTGCCTCTCACATTGCTGCAGCCTGCATGCTATGCGCTATCCTAGGATTCCCTGCACTGTCGCTCGATCTACCGCTCCATCCGCATCTGTCTCTACCCAATCAATCAGTTCTTGCTACTCCACATTGGGGCTCCCATAGAAAGGTCTCATCCAAGAGGTTGGGTACCTCAAGGATCTTGCCCCTCCTCCTTGGGACGATCAATCCACATCACCCCACCTCCTACCTGGAGGTATGGCTGCATCCGATCCCTCTGCCCACCTGGCTCGAAGTTTCCCCCTACTAGAGGTCTCTGCATGAGTAGATGTCTCTACTTGATCTCCTCTCAGCTTCCCTTGTTGTGGCTGCTCCACAACCTCCTGAAGTTGCTGAACCAATCGTGGCTCCTCCACAATTGTCTTCTTCTGGCTCCGCATGTTGAGCGGTAATATGTGCTCCCTATCAACCACAAAGTCCCCATCAGTTCCCTCACTGCTCAAGGCTTTGCATGCATCTTGAACCTCAAGAGCATATAGGTTACCGTGAACCAATCTGCTTCACCTGTCTAGTGATGATGTGTCTAAGGAAAACCTTTCCCTTACTGAAGACTACATCATAGCCTCTGTCTTCCAGCATCGCGATCGACACCAAGTTTCTCTTCAGTCCTAGTACATACTTGACATCGGTCAAGGTAAGGTGAGCTCCATTCTCCCTTTGAAAAATAACCATGCCTACACCTGAGACACTATACTTCTCATCATTACCCATCCCTATGAGTATCTGGAGATCTTTCTCCTCCAAAGTACTGAACACAATTTTGTCACCGGTCATGTGGAAAGAAGCTCTACTGTCAAGAAACAAACCACTTCCCACCATGGATGAAACCATGCATGCGAAGAGTGTGAAGTCCAACTCAAACTGTGGAGCAAGTGAGGCTGCCTCACTTTCAGATCCTTCCCCAGATCCCTTCCTGGACTTCTTCTTTGGGCAATTAGTAGCATAATGGCCCAACTCATGACAACGAAAGCATCGCACCTTCGACTTGTCAACCTTCTTCCCATCATTGGAAGAACTGGATTCGGAAAGAGAAACCTTCCCCTTCCCCTTCTTCGCCTTACTCGCTAAGGCACAGTTCTCCTCATCATGCATAGATGAAGAACTGTCTCTGGTGCACCGTCTAATCTCCTCTTGCACAAGATCTGACCAAAGTCTCTCCCATCCTAGCAATTTATCCCTTCCATTCACCGAGTCCTGGTAGCTATGCCAACTCTTAGGAAGGCCAAGGAGTGCTAGACTCACCATATCCTCATCCTCAACAGTTACCCCCACACTTCCTAGCTCATCCCGGCATTGGGTGAACTTTGTGAGATACTAGGGCATACTGTCTCCATTCTCACACCTAATGTTTCTGAGTTTATCCTTGAATGCCATTCCACCAACTCAAAACTCAACCGCTTCTGATCTAAAATTCGTGAGAACAAAGTATTTCTTGTACAAAGATCGACTGTATGGGCATTCACCGGATATCTCACCTTCCAAAAGAAGGATGAATCCAGAGGCTACCTAGCCCAATCACAGACTCTGCTTGAAGAAATAAAATGTAAACACTTTCTGAATAATAGATCTGATGATCAATACAACACTGATATCATGTAGAACTTCTTCTACAAATAAGCGCGCTCTGGTACCATGTAGAAATTTTGAATAAAAAACACATATTCAATAGATATTATCCTAATTATACAATATTGTGGAAAACATGCATAATACATAACCTCCTCTACGTTGATCATCAATTTACAAAAGCATAAACAATAACATGCGCACATAGAAGCATCAATCACACATATCAACACAGTATTTTCCCGGGGAAAGCATCTCGCTAAAAACCCCAACTATCTGTATATTATATTGATTGAGAACATGTAACAAACATAGTACAATACTCCTCACAAGTATCTAGCACTATCTCCACCTGTTACACACAATATAGCTCAGATCTGATCTCCAAATCTCCTCCACTGCTTGCCTGCCTCCTCTGCACAATACCTGCTGAGAATGAATAAGAATGGCTGATCCAAACTCCTATTTACCTTGTGAAAGTCACCCACACTGGAAATCACGTGAGCACAAGCTATATTTCACTTGGTATTGGCCCACACTACGCAGAGATCATTGGCATAACTCAATCCCATGCATGTGCACAATCTCATGCACAACTGATAGCAATCTCAACCGCTAACACTTGTCTCCACTGAACTGTACATGCACTGAGTTAACTGATGTATTCTTCAGTTGCATTATGAGTTAATAATAATTGGGGCTTTCCAAAGGGAATCATATATTGTGGACCCGCTAGGGCTATTAAGTGCCATTTACATATATTTTGGGTCCACCTACTCCGATCCTCCACCATTGATCTACCCCTCACAGACCCAACGATCCACACAGATTTCGAGTGAACTAGTTGCTCGAGGAATACCCGCTCGAAAAACGGTATCCTCGTTCCTCCTAGCTACCACATGTTGTTTGAAGAATGGAATCGAGGCCATCCTCGCAATATTGGTTACCACTTTTGACCCCTTTTGAAATACCATCTGTTTCTGTGTTTTACAGTGATTTTCAATTTAAACCGAGTTTTGCTTGCGGGACTTAATTTATGCATAAATTTTAAAAGCAAGGGCCGATTCTTTCACGTGATGTAATAAATGTGCAATAGAAGCAAGACTTATGTTTTAAAGCATTTTTGTTGTATTTTTTATAAGCATGATTAGAGTCTATTATTTTTGCAGGCAAGAAATAACGGATGCATAAGCAGATCTGGAGAACCCTTATATGCGGATGTGCTCTATTGAAAGGGTCGGCCTTTGGCATTCTCAGTCAGTTTCCAGGTGTTGCTTGCGTATTCTGAAAATGAAACTGCCCCACATCTCATCATGAAGAGATGACACACAGTCATCCTATTCTAATCAACACCTACTCATTTCCCCAGGAAATGAAGCGTTCCAGTGACCCGAGACTCCTATGTGTTAGTAGTGACACTAATGGCTCTAGCTCGGTGTACTCTAATTGGTATATTGAAAAGAACAGGGGAAGACGAAAGTTCAAGGGGCCTGAGGCATAAATACTACCTCCAGATAGGAATGGAGGGCTTTTTGTCGGGAGAAAAATAGTTCTGATTTATTGTGAATAAAGAAAGACTGCTTGGTTCAATGAGGAGCCTGTGTTTCATATTGATTTTCCCCTTCTCTTATGTGTTTTGATCAGAATTTTGTTGCGGGCATAAATTCAAATGTATATTTGTTTTTGTGCATACTAATAACTTATAGTTCATGGTTATGTCTGGTTATTTGAATATGATTCAACATCATGGTTAGATCATGAACGGTTGCTTATTGGAAACTATGTTGGACATCAATTGAAAGCTTTTCTTCCATAAAATGGAATGTGTATTCCTGTATGAATGATTGGATTGCAATTAGGATTTAATATAGCCTTGTTCTTAAGTGGACTAGTAATTGATTTATTTGGACTTGGGATTTATATATGATGTTTAACCTCCTTTGTTTTTTTCTCCTGCAGGACAAGTTAGGATAGTTAGGATATAGACTAGAGTAGTTAGAAATAGCTTAGATAGGATTTGATACATATAGGTTAGTTGTTTTATTTGGTTGATTTAATTGAATTCTTCTTCTCTAAAGCAATCTTTCAACTCATTTAACAATTTACTGGGTCCCTTGGAACCCGTTAGAACTAGCCATTCCAAACGAAAGCAGGTCTACTTGGGGCTTACAGTTGAGTTAGTTCCCCTTGTTGGTATAGCAAAAGTTTGTCATGTCAATAGGATGCTAATGGCTAGTAGCCATATGGATGGCGTTGAGTGGTTTTGATTTATTTTAAATTTTAATTTTAAAATTTTGTTTTAATATTTTATTTGAAGTTTAAAAAAACTAAGAAGGTAGTTAAGATATTTTTTTTATGTTATAGAATTTAAAAACAAATGATATATTATGTATAATTTGTATGTGAAAGTTAATTTTGAAGATTGGTTTATGTAGTTAGGAGTTAAATGTGAAATTTTTATATAAAAATTGGAGAGGTTGTAGGTTTGATTTTCTTGATCCCTTCAAGATTAGGTTTTATAATTAGGGTCAAAAGTTTACTTTCATTTACTGTTTATGGATTATAAGTAAATAAATAGCTTATTTTTTATTAGCAACAACATAGATCCATCTTAACTGTAGATCTACCAAGTGCCCAAAGGGATTAAATTTATGAAGATGCAAACCTATTTTTAAGTGCAAAACTTGGAACATCAGTATTTTGATAGATAGATAATTGACTTGGTCAAATGTTAGATATCCGACAAAAATTAAATGTTCATCGTATATCTAACAAACATTCAATTGTCATTGGATATCCAAGCAACAATGGGCAACAAAAAGGAGCAATTCAGGATTTGATGTAGCTTGACTTATGTTATTGACTTCTAAGTTCCTTCGGCCCTTTGAAATATGGTCTTTATTTGAGACATACTTTAAAACATTTTCAAACCTTCTTTTGACCTTTTCCAAAATTTCCTGATAGTGCTTATGTCAACTCCATCAAGTAATATTTTTTCTTGGATTTATGAGGCTCAGTCCATGCTAGTCTTCCTTTACTAGATAAAAAAAACTCTCAATTATTAGCTTCGTCATTGACTTTTCATCAAACTGAATTCAGATCATCATAATGGAGAGTTAAGTTGTTATTAGCTTGAATCATAACTCAGCTTACAAGAACCTAGATCGTATTGGCTTAAATGCAGAATTGTGCTCATAATTGAGATTTTCCTAATCTCAACCTGTTGTAGCAAATCAATACCCTTGGTCCTTCTCCTATAGCACATATATTTAAGACCTAACATAATAGAGATAATATTAGACTTGTTCTAGGACTTTTTATCAATAGGAACATTTTCACCAACCTGTTGTGCTATTCAACAACCCCCCCACCCCCAATTTATTAATTTAATAACTAATTTTCCATTAATAAATGGCGACCCTTCATAAAAACCCTCCAAGAAACAATTTTAGTAAACTTAGGCACTTTCCTTTGAACTTTTAGTAATAAATCGAGATATCAAGTCAAAGCACTTTGAAAACTAGCAATTCTCGCCTTTTCAGATACTGCTGGACAAAATGTGTTAAAAGCCTTATTAATGAACAAAACCTGTAAATTGTGATAAAAATGATCACCGCACTTAACTTAGATATCATTGGGATTTTCATTTAAAGCTAAGACCTAAGGCATTTCCTAATAAATAAACCCCTTATCACAATCGCACGTCGACTCTCACAAAGGACACAAACCTATAAATCATGATGAAACTTGCAATATGTGATATTGTGAGAGGACAAGTCAACATTATTGCATTGCGTCAAAATACTTCAAAAAAGGTCTAAATCTTATGAACTGATCAATTTTGAAAAATTAAATAAAATCATGTACCCAATAAACGCCAGTGTTATAAATTGAGAATTAAGTCTGCCATATAGTAAAAAGTGCTTTATTTGGTAATAGCTCCATCAGACAACCTACGCTCTAAGTGAAAAAGAATATACCGCTTATCTCGCATCCCACATCCTGCAAAATCCTAATAAACTCCAAGAAAGCACAGAATCAAATGTGTGATAATGTGATTTGCAATATTTCATCGCAATCGAAAAATTGACATTCTTGCAGCTTAAGCCCACCACCGTAAAAGTTTTCCTTCTAGTATTTGCGATGCGATACATTAATGAGTAATAAAGGAAGTGATAAGTGACCATTAGTAGCTATTTAATATAGGTTAATGGAATCTATGTTAAAAATCAGTTCGACATGATACAATATATTTTCATCTATGTTTGATTAATACTCATTTCATTTCACCTTTTAAGGTTATCTATATCATTTATTCTCATTATCATTCTTACTTGTGTTTATCCGATAATTTCCGCTTTGCTTCGTTTGACGGAAAACCCGCAGGGAGCATTGTTAGAAACAATGGGAAATAAGGGAAAGGAAGATGGGTTCGAGAAATCATAAATGATCCCTCTTTTCTCTGATACTACGTGTGGCAAAGATGGAGAAGCTATGAAATGGGAGGCCATGTACAACTTGTTAGAAGAGAAGAACCCCAGGCCACTAGAAACAAAGGCCACGACAGATGCCTAGGAGTCATCTGATGCTTTGTATTTCAGAAAGGTATGCTCTTTCCTACGCCATATAGCTACACAAAAAAAAATAATCCCATACATGGACATGGTCAAACGGGTAATTGATGAGGAAGACATTGCAGACCGAACATTCAGGAATCACAGGCAAGGGGTCATGGGGTCTTTTTTAGCAGACATCCTCCATCTAATGTACCAGTTACGTGAGCCACAAAATTTTTACAACAAACAGTTTCTTGAGAAATTTTCCAAGGAAAATGAAGACCCCACAGGTGTCACATAGACCTGGACATCAAACGAAGGCAAGATCAAATGGGATAAAATGGGTATGTAGTCTATGACATCCCTCTCTCCCACTCATTGTTTTGCAGCAGCAATGATACGTAGATTGTTCAATAGACCCAATAGCACCAAGTTTTCCCTAGAATGGCTCCCGTTGATAGATGCAACAGTGAATGCGACAATAATGAACTATGCTCAGATTATATCAGGAAATTTGGCTAAGGCTATTATAGAATATAGAAGGAAGATAAATTATTCTCTAAGAGTGTTTCCCCCCTTTTTCATGAGTGCTTTTGTAATGGATGCAATCTTTTTTAGTTCTAAATTTCCCAATATGGGATGGAAGTGGACTATATAGGACCTACTTCCCATCCATATGTACCATAATGTTTTGTAGGAATCTCAATTTCATGCCCATTTTTATAAAATATGTCAAGGAGTTATGCTACCCATCCATAAAGAAGTGTACAATAGAACCGCCCCTAGGTTTTCTAAAGAAGCTGAGGTAGATATCTTGATAGTAGCCAAATGGTTTGGGGAAGAAGCCTTTACCTACATCAGAGTATTTGGGAGCATCTTCACCACATGTTCTCCCATATTACATCCCTGACAAATTAATGGCCAGAGAAATGGTTTAGTAATCAATAGGGGAAGGTGGATTAAGCAGAGGACTGACACAATAGAAGAAGTCCATTTGGCTACATTTCCATTAAAACGTGGTGCATTTTCACTACATTATTTTGGACATGCATGCAAAGAAGCGGAGATTATTAAATCTCTGAAATTAGCTACACTTTCGAGAAGGAAGTATGACCGAAACATCACTGTTAAGGATTTTACTACTATGGTAAAAGTAAAGTAGTTCACCCATGAAGGGGATGCGTTTGATGACCTCTTCCTACAGGAGAAACATATTCAAAATTGTTGCATTTGGCAATGGTACTTTTAACCCCATATGATCTTAAGGCTTTCCATGTGTATAGGGAAAAAAGATCATTGCAGGTTCCATTAGACCTATTGTAGATAGAACCAATGAGGAAGCCAACTCCCAATGTAAGATTTGAGGATATCTCCAAAGAAAACTTTGAAGAAGAAACCCAATAGAGATCTATGCATGAGTTCGAGCATTCAGAGCAATGGTCTCAAAATGGAGGAGGGAACAAAAATAAATAGTTTGAGAAGGACACAACTGGAACTACAAAAAATATGGTCGAGCAAACCTCAGCAAAGAAAGAAATAGAAAATCCCTCTACATCAACTGAGTCAAGTAAAATCCCAATTATTGATTTGGAACAGGAATGGGAACAGTTGAACAAAAAGCTTCACATAGATTCAAACCCTGAGAAAACATCTGAGATACAGACTCCTAAGAAAACCCAGCACAAGTGAAATCCATAAATGATGAAGGAAGGAGCTAAGGGCACTCAGGATGTTGAGGTCATTCCTTCTACTCCACTTCAAAAATTATTTTGAAAATTGAGGAAATACCTCTGCTATATGTATTTTATAGTCCTACCCACAAAGGTTTAGTCAAGATACAAAGGAAGAAAAGAAATTTGGACGGTGTAGCTATCACAACTTCTGAAAATGAACCACTGGACATTGTATGGAAGAAATTGCCCATGGAGCCATCTGAAAATCTCACAAAATTGTTGCAATTCGCATGATCGTATGCCACAAAAACTATTGACAAAGAAATAGAGGTCCGAATGCTGCTCAAAGAAAAGGAACAAAGAATTCTGCCGTTAGAACAACAATTAGCTTAGGAAAAATCCAACCAACAAGCAAAATTACAAGTAGCCCAGCTCCCAAAGGAATTCGAATAGACGAGAATACAACATCAGGACAACTTAGAAGAAAGAGATACGCGAATACAAGCTATGATGAATGAGTTTAAGGATAATACACAAATCGATGAGTTCATGAAGGAAGTGCTCAGCCTTAATTCCCTACTAATGGAGAAAAAGGCAGTACTTTGCCAGAAAATATCACAGATAAGTCGATATTACAAAACGAGTCATAAGTTAACAAATGAAGTCGTTGATATGAGACTTGAGTATGATGAAATCCATAAGAGGATTTCTGACTTTATCACTTGTGAAGAATTATAGGATGGGAGAAAGGTTGACCTACCAAAGCTGGAGGAATCTCATAAAGACATCTTGTCCATAGATTTGGATTCTCGGTTGAAAGAAGCGAAAAAGGTGACAGCGATAGCAACGATAGTAGAAAACAACATAATATAAGCCATAAACAAAAATATTCATGGCAGAAATCTTGTTACAGAATGTATATCATGATTTATTCCAAATTTCAAATAGTTAGAGGAGTAATGGAGACAAGTAGCACAGGAAAAGGAGAATGTAATCAAACAGGGAAATAGGCTAAATTGGGAAGCATACTGGTAGTTTTTAGTGAAACCACATAGTCAATGGATGACCTTCAGGTGCTTAACAACTTCTAAACAAAAGATGGTGCCAGCACTAACAGATGCCATATTTGTTGGGCAGTTAAAATCTGCAATCGGCTAACCGACTCAGCTCAAGCCAATGACTCATATTTGCGATCCTAGAGATCAAGTCCAAAGGAGTTAGTCATTTAAACTATTTTTATTTTAGTTTTATTTTGTCATATTATGAGCAAGGTGGTTTAAACATCCTCAACTATTTTTGTAATAATCTATTTGAAGAGATATAGTTTAGTATTTAAACCCCTCTCATGCATTTAGAGAGGGGTCCAATTTTTTTTTTATCAAAAACATTCTTCAAAACATTACATTTCCGTACTTTTGGGGAGATTTTGATGAAATGAATCGAACATGATCTATTTTCTTTCAATATCTAGCATGCTCTACTGAAATGCACAATTGTACTCTTAGAATGTGTTGGATTTATTGAGATTGCATTAGTATTGCCGAAGCACATGAGCAGGACTTATCATACATGGTACTTTTATCTTATGATCATGTTTTATTTATGTATCAAGCAATACTTCTTCTTTCAATTGTTTTATGTATGAAATTCTGAATTATAGTTTAGCATTATTGCACTTTTGTATGATGTTAGCTTTGATTTTATTCTAAATACATAAACGATTTTATATTTGATATATTTCTCTGAATCTTTTTGTCTAACTATTTATCCAAAATGATTATTGTTAAACGATTTAACTTCTTATTGCAGTTGAATGATCTTTATTACCAATTGTTGTAAGATATCATTGTAGATCGCATATTGTATTTAATTCCCGGGTATATCTATAGTTAAATAATGTTAAATTAGGATATATGTATGTGTTTATTAGTTAGATTAGATTATACTTAGCTCAATAATTTCCCATTACATCATATATCACCCCACCAACACTATCAAAATAGTTTATAGGAAACTGATCCCATTATCCCCAGTCAGAGCCACTACACCAAATAGAGAAGGACCTGCTAACCAAGGTTTCAACCCGGTGGTTTTCCCCCATGTTGTCACAATGAATTTTGAGGCTTCAACACATTGGAGCTAGAAGGAGGGCCTAACTATGAATGGCAAGCAAATCCAAATTAGTAATCCATTCAAAGAGTAAAAATTCCTCACCATCACCTCCAACTTCTCGGTCACATTCTAAATCCCCAAATCCTAAGCGAGAAGTTTTAGAGAAATCATTAGAGTCCAATACTGAGGTCCCAAAGTAGTCAGATTAGTCTTCTTCTATTAAAACTCCTGAAGTGTAGTCTTTAATCCATAAACTACAAGGGATTTCAATATCTCAAGAAGAATTTGAGTTATCACAAGCTAGTGTTACTTCTCAGTTTCCTTCCTTTCAAAGGTTAACTAGATCACAGAGTGAAAATTTTGGGATCCCCCCATTTGAATTCCCTCTACCAAACAGAAAGATAACTAAGAAAACAGAGTGTGAAGCTCATAGTGAGGTTCTCTCATCATCACCTCAAATACCTTCATTCATTCCATCCACTTCATCAAAAAATCAACCATCCAACTCACAACTCCAGACTGTGGTTTACACTGGTACTGGAGCATAGAACTCCTCTACCCAATCACCTTCAAATACTGGAACATCTTCCTCTACACAGATACCCATTATGGTTCAAAGACCATGGAAAAATCTAAGGGTTGTTTGAATGGAAGGACCATTGCATCCATTACCTGTGCATCCAATGAAATGGTTGCCAAAATTCCCTTATACTTTACAATGATCAACATGATAGTGGTATTTTTCATTACCATCTGGTTCCATTAATAGTTGGGATGCTTTTCAGGAATAGTTCTTAACCAAGTTTGGAGATGACCGGTCGACAACTACTCTTATCAATGATCTCTCCAACTTGAAAGATGAACCTAGAGAACCGATTAAATATTTCAATTCATGATTTAATAACTTACTGAATAAAATCCCGATGACATCCAAGCCCAATGATGAAGTCCAAAATGAATGGTACATTTCTACTCTTCCCTCAAACACAACTATTTTTGTCGATAGGGCTGTCAAACCAACTTTGGTATCAAATATGAAAGAAGCCATAGCTGTAGAAAAATGCATTTTATCTTTAGAAAAAAGGGAATGCATTAGAAGAATGAAAATCCAAGAAGGTAACTTTTATGGAAAAATCCAAGAAAAAAGCACCTAAAGATCCTTTTGATCTTGAAGGTCTACAAAAATTCCTTAAAACCATGTCCAATGAAATGGTTGACATCAAGAAATAGGTAGTAGAGACTTCCTCAAGGAAACCTTACAGACCTTACAAAAGAAACCCTTCCTCTGATCCAAAACCACCATGAACCATATCAAACACTAAATCATATGTGGAGGAAGAAGAAGTCTCAACGTCTGAAGAGCAAACTGCTAAAGAAGAAGTGGTTGAATTACCAGGAATGTGGGATTTCATTCTCCCTAATGAAGAAACACAAGAAGCATTACTTGTCGCAACTAGGAGTAGAAGCACTATTGATTTGCCACAACCAAATCCAAAATATAGATAATCAACTCCAACCCCCAAATATAAAGTAATAGGTAAGAAATATTCCTCCAAAGCCACTCAAAACACTCCTCAATAAAATTCTTCACCTTCAGCTAAAACCCTATTAGTCTCTGATGAAATGGAATACAACATCGTAGAAGATATGTAAAAGACTAGGGAAAATATCACATTCGATGATCTTAGCAAGTTAAAACACCAACATAAGCTATTGCTCAAATATCTAAAAGTAGTCCCCACTTCTCCACTTCCCTTTGCTATTATCTCACAGGTTGCTCTAGAAATGGGAAGGCCTCCTAATACCTCATTAGATAAAATCAGCTCAACTGATATCTCTCTGATAGGATGAAAATCCAAATCCCACACTCCTCCATTTATTTTGACATTTGAAATTTTCAACAAAAATCTACACAATTGTTTAGTTGATTCAAGAGATTCGTCCAACATTCTACCAAGAACGGTTTGTATTAAATTGAATGTAGAGCCCCAAAAATCTATTCTTCACATTGTGCAGTTAGATCGATCTCAAGTCGAAGTTATAGGGAAACTCAATCAAGTCAGTATTCGACTCTCATCAAACCCGAAAGTGTGTCAACTAATTGACGTCCTTATGGCTGATATCCTGAAATTCGATGGCCAAATCCTCAGTAGAGACTGGTTAGAAAAGGTTCATGGCTATTTCAAAACTGACTGGTCCCACATGTGGCTTCCATGTAATGGTAAGATGAATCAAATAACGGTTTACCGAGAGAAACATCAAAAGTATATCATCACAGAATTGGAGGAAGAAAATGAACCAGTCGCATACAACAGTAATATCATTGGAAATTACTCAGTGGAATTTTCTAGGGAATTTTAATGCAAATAATCCACCCTTCTTGGAGAATTTTGTTATATTCCAAATTGAAAATTACTCTCAAACAAATGCTTCTAAATGTATAAATTTTGCAGATACACCTGTTGTTAAAACTTTATTTTAGAAATAATTTTTTTATGGATCTAGATCTAACGATGGAGCTAGAGCAAGATGCATATTAGTTAGCCCAAGAGGGGAAAATATTATGTTAGCATGAAGACTTGAATTTGAATGCACAAATAACACTACTGAATAGGAAGCATTAGTTCAAGGGCTATATAAAGCTATGAGCCTTAATATCAAATATCTTCAAGTATTTAGAGATTCAGAAATTGTAATTAAGAAGGTGAGGAATACTATACACTGCCTCTCTGGACACTTGAAACATTATCAATCATTAGTCCAGGACCTCGTCTCTCATTTTTCAACATTTAATATTTCCCTTATCCCAAGACTGCAAAATGCAAGTGCTGATCTTTTGGATAGTGTTGCATCCAATCTCATTCCACCAGGAGATTATAGCCCCAATCGCTTTGCTATTGAATTAATTTTTAGGGATTCTATTCTTGAAAATATCACCAACTAGCAACCCTTTAATAATAATTCAAATATCATAGTTTTTCTAACATTCGAAGGCTCTTACGACCACCAGATAATTGATGAAAATCAGCATGACACATAGCTCAAACAAGAAACAACAGTAAATTCTATAGCTAAATCTATTGTTAAGCTGGAAGATTTATATGATCTCAAGGATAGGTTCAAGAAACCTACTAACTCAAAACTTCAAAGTTCAACTTTGAGGTTTTGAACTAGTTAATCTTGGAACTGGCCTTAAACCTCAAAATATCAATCTAGGACTTGGTCTTACGACAGATGAAAAATCAACCTTTATTAATTTGTTGAATAAATACAAAGAAGTATTCCTTGGAATTATGAAGATCTCAAGACATATGGCACTTCCATCATTCAACATACCATTCCCATGATATCTGATGAAAATCCCGTGCAATAGAAGCTGAGAAAGATTCATCCGAATTTAGAAAACCAGATCAAATCTGAATTGAATAAGCTTCTCAAGACCAAAATAATTTTTCCTGTAAGGCATTCAAGGTTGGTTTCTAACCTTTTCCTAGTTAGGAAAAATAATGGTGATATTCAAATATGTATAGAATTTCTTAATCTCAACAAAGCTCGACAGAAGGACAACTTTCCATTACCTCCTATGGAACTGATACTGCAATCAGTTGCAGGCTCAGAACTAATGTCTTTTCTGGATGGATTTTCAGGTTATAGTGAGATTCTAGTACATCCAGATGACCGTCTAAAGACTATATTTTGAACCAAATGGGGCACCTATGCCTATCAAAAGATGCCAATTGGATTAATTAATGCTGGTGCAAAATTCTTGAGATCCATGGACATAGTGTTCAAAGGTTTGGTGAACAAATCAATGGTGATTTATTTAGAAGAAATAACTGTGTATTCCAAAAATTGCAGTAATCATTTAAAGGATCTAAAACAAATCTTTGAGCATTTTCAGAGGTATGGAGTTTCTCTCAATCCTAAGAAATATTTATTTTCTTTGATGGAAGGAAAGCTTCTTGGATTTATTGTATCCAAAGAAGGAATTCTTATCGAACCTGATAGGATAAGAAAAAATTTTGAAATCCCTCTACCTCATAATAAAAAATCCATGCAATCTTTCCTAGGTCAGATAATTTTTTTCAAAAGATTTGTCCTTGACTTTTCGCAAATTATTTTACCTCTCCAATCTATGATGAAGAAAAAAATTGTTTTTAAATGGGGACATACTAAGCATGAAGCTTTTCATCTGATTAAACAAGCAATCATAAATGATCCCTCTTTAGCAACCCCAAATTTTTCTAACCATTTCATTTTATATACCTTTGCTTCTGACACATCATATGAAGCTATAATAACATAGGTCACTGATGAAAAAGCCGAAGCTCCAATTTCTTTATTTAGCTCCAATTTGAAGGGGGTTGAATTAAACTACTAAGATGTTGAAAAACAAGCTTTCACTATTTTCAAATAAATAAAGAATTTCAGATCCTTTCTCCTAAAAAACCACACCAAGATAGTAGTCCCATTCTCAACAGTAAGAAATCTATTAATGCAAAGAGATGTAGGTGAGAAAAGAGAAAATTGGGTAACAACACTGCAAGAATATGACATTGGAATCAGACCAGTTAAAATTGTTAAAGGTCAACGTTTTTGCAGAATGTTAGTAGGAGCATCCAACTTACCAGCACTTCAAGATTCAGGTGATGATATACAAGTATATGAGGTAGGCCTCAATGACACTGAATCGAAATATATTGATATTATCTTTTATTTGAACAATGGATATGCTCCTACACAACTAAGTTACAAAAGGAAAAGGGCTTTGAGGATAAAAGCTAAGAAATATGAAATCATCAATGATGTGTTATTTAGGAAAAAATATGATTTTTTTTTCTTAGATGTCTTGAAAAGTCTGAGGCAAAAAAGGTTTTTCAGGAACTCCATGATGGATCAGCTGGTCGACATTTTGGAGGAGCACAACAACACACAAAATCTTGCATGCTGGCTATTATTATCCAACCTTATCCAAAAATGCACACGAATATGTAAGGAAATGTAAAATTTGTTAGACAGCTAGTGGAAGACAAAGGAAACCCGCATTACCATTGCAACCAGTCAACATTGAACAACCATTTGAACAATGGGGACTGGACATAATAGGTGAGATCATTCCTCACTCTTCAAAGAAGCATAGATATATCCTTACAACAACCGATTACTTCATGAAATGGGTGGAAGCAATTCCAATTAAGGTAGTTAATTATGAAAACATCATCGAATCCATTGATCAATTTATTATTACTAGATTCAATATACCATCTGCCCTCATGTTTGAAAATGCATCTTATTTTACAAGCAATGTTATGACATAATTTTCTCTTAAAAGGGGTTTTAAACTTAAATATTCTACTAACTATTATCCTCAGGGAAATGGCTTGGCCGAATCAACAAACAAAAATCTCATAAGAATCATCAAACAAGCCGTTGATCAAAGTTAGAAAAATAGGCACAAATCTTTAACATTTTCTCTATGGGTAAATCGAATAACATAGAAGGCCTCAACAAACACTTCTTTGTTTAATTTGGTCTATAAGAAAGAGGTTGTCCTCCCTACAAATGTAACTATTCCCTCTCTAGCCCTAGTTCAATTTATTGAAGAAACTCTTTCCTCTTCTATGCAATTAAGACAATCACAAATTATTAAGCTCGAAGAAGAAAAGGAAAAAGGCAAAATCACACATGCACATCATCAACAGTTAGTCAAATCATCATTTGATGTGAATTTTGTAAGTTCAAAATCATTTCATCTTGGAGAACTGGTATTAAAGTGGCATAAAGCACATGAGGAAAAAGGTAAGCATACTAAATTCCAAGAATGTGGCTTGGCCCATATCAGATTGTGGAACAAATAGGCCAATAAACCTTTTTATTGCAATATTTATTAGGAAAAAGAGATTCTTTGCCTGTTAATGGGAAGATCCTAAAAAAATATTTTTCATACAAGATAGCCTCTTCTATCCCTTGTACACTACTGTCTTTATTTTTTATGAAAATAAAAGTTAGATAGCATTTACTTTTGGCCTTTACAATAATAATCTCTTTTATATTTTGATTTTTCTCTTCTATAAGTTGGGATTGTTAAGAAGATGATTTTCACATTTGAAACATAAGCTAAGTTCTATTACTCTGAAATCTGCTTGTTCTCTACCAAAATTACTTGTCCTTTGCTAAAACTCAACTTTGTAAAGAAACCTTTGTTCTACCATCAGTCAAGAAAAGTATCTATAACAAACCAAAGACTCTCTACAGAAAAGCATCCTTAAATCCAAAAATTGTCATCCAGAAACTCTTAAGGAGTTAATGATTCTCCCCATCTAGTAAGCTCTTCTCTTTTTAGAATGTAATTCTAAAATATGCTTAAACTTATAGGATAAGATGTCTCATCAAGAGCCAACTTACCATGATCATAGGGAAGTAACAAGCTGACATTACCAATACTACACATCAAAACAAGGTAATGGCTTAAGATTATGTTAATCAAAAGACAAGGGGTCTCATCATGAGCCAACTTGTTCAGTTAAGTTACAACCAGTGAATGGAATTGTCAATTTTGGCCACCAAACCAAGACAATGACCTTTAAGGAGAAAAAATGAAATTTTTAGGAAAAATGAATTGTTTAGAAAAGAAAGGAAAAAGGAGTAAGTATATGAATCTGAATTTATCTCTAAAAATTGCACTCTTATCTGGATGGGATATAGAATCATTATTGGTTAAAAGGTAACCTTGTCGAGGCTATGGATGCCTGCTAGTAGCAAAGCCTCTACCTATGACAATTGACTACATCTAAAATCTAATTTGCGAGAACCCCCTGATTTTATCTTTAGAACCCAGTAATGACTAATGTAGACAAAGCAATTTTCATATTGAAGAGGATAATCAAATGGATGATAATTAGGTAGATTTTGTTTTTATTATTCAGAGAAATGTTACTTATCTTATGTTTCATGGGTTACCTATTTTCTGAACTATCTTTATTTTGGAAGTTTATGAAATTTCAAAAAACTATCATAGATAACTGGTTCTTCGAGTGAATCGCTAATCGTTGTGCTATTAAACAACCCCACCACCTATTAATTTAATAGCTAATATTCCATTAATAAATGGGTACCCTTAATAAAAGCCCCCCAAAAAACAAATTTAGTAAGCTTAGGCACTTTCCTTTGAACTTTTAGGAATAAATCAAGTTATCAAGACAAAACCCTTTGAAAACTAGCAATTCTCACCTTTTCACATATCATTGGACCAAATGTATTAAAAGACTTATTAACAAACAAAACCCACGAATTGCGATCAAAAGGATCAATGAACTCAACTTAGATATCATTGGGATTTTGATTTAAAGCTAAGGCCTAAGGAATTTCCTAATAAATAAAACCCTTATTGCAATCGCACATCGGCCCTCACTAAGGACATAAACCTATAAAGCATGATGAACCGTGCAAGATGCAATATTGCAAGAGGATAAGTCAAACTTATTGCATCACATCAAAATACTTCATAAAAGGTCTAAATCTTATGAACTATGCGATCTTGTGAAATGCTATAAAATCCCAGACCCGGTAGAAGTCAGTGTTATAAATTGAGATTTAAGTCCACCATATAGTAAAAAGTGCTTTATTTGGTAATAGCTCCATCATACAACCTACAATCTAAGTGAAAAAGAATATACCACTTATCCCGCATCCCGCATCCCACTGAATCCTAATAAACTCCAAGAAAGCACACAATCAAATGTGCGATAATGTGATTTTCGATATTGCAATGTAATTGAAAAATTGGCATTCTTGTAGTTTAATCTCACCACCTTAAAATTTTTCCTTCCCGTATTTGCGATAAGACACATTAACGAGTAGTAAAGGTAGCAATAAGGGACCATTAGTTGCTATTTAATATAGCTTAATGGAATTTATGTTATAAAACGACTCGACCTGATACGATATCTTTTCATCTACGTTTGATTAAAACTCCTTTCTTGTCACCTTTTCAAGTTATCTGTATCATTCATTCTCATTGTCATTCTTATTTTTGTTTATCTCATAACTTCCACTTTGCTCCATTTGAGGGAAAATCCGTAGGGAGAATTGTTAGAAATAATGGGAAAGAAGGGAAAGGCAGCTGCATCTAAGAAATAAAAAATGATCCCTCTTTTGTTTGATACTACGTGTAGTAGAGATGGAGGAGCTACGACATGGGAGACCATGTACAAATTGTTAGAAGAGGAGCACCCCAGGCCAACGGAAAAAAGGCCACAACAGATGCCCAGGAGTCATCTGATCCCTCCTATTTTGAAACGGCATGCTCTTTCCTCCACTGCATAGCTACATGAAAAAAAATAATCACATACACGGACATGGTCAAATGGGTAATTAACGAGGCAAACATTGTAGACCGAACATTCAAGAATCACAGTCAAGAGGTCATGTGGTCTTTCTGAGTAGATAGCCTACGACTAATGTACCAGTTACTTGAGCCACAAAAAAATTACAACAAATAACTCCTTGAGAAATTTGAAAAGGAAAATGAAGACCCAATAGACATCACCTAGACCTAGACATCAAATGAAAGAAAGCTCAAACAGGATAAAACATGTATGCACTTTACAACATCCATTTCTACCCCTCATAGTTTTGCAGTAGCAATGATACGTAGATTGTTCGGTACACCCGATAGCACAAAATTTTCCCTGGAATGGCTCCCATTAATAGATGCAACAATGAATGCAACAGTAATGAACTGGGCTCAAATTCTATCAGAAAATTTGGCTAAGGCTATTATAGAATATAGAAGGAAGATAAATTATTCTCTAAGAGTGGCTGCCCCCTTTATCATGAGTGCTTTTGTAATGGATGCAATCCTTTTTAGTTCTAAATTTCCCAATATGGGATGGAAGTGGACTATACAGGACCCGCTTCCCATCCATATGTACCATAAGATTTTGTAGGAATCTCAATTTCACACCTATTTTTATAAAATATGTCAAGGAGTTATACTACCCATCCATAAAGAAGTGTACAATAGAACCTCCCCCGGGTTTTCTAAAAAGGCCGAGGTAGATATCTTGACAGTAGCCAAATGGTTTTGGGAAGAAACCTTTACCTACATTAGAGTCTTTGGGAGCATCGCTTCACCACATGTTCTCCCATATTACGTCCCCGAAAAATTAATGGCCAGAGAAATAGTTTAGCAAACAACAGGGGAAGGTGGATTAAGTAGAGGATTGAAAGAGCAGAAGAAGTCTATTTGTCCTACATTTCCATTACAATGTGGTGCATTTGTGCTACATTATTTGGACATGCATGCAAAGAAGTAGAGATTATTAAATCTTTGAAATTAGCTACACTTCCAGGAAGGTAGTATGACCCAAACATCACTGTTAAGGATTTTACTGCTATGGTAAAAGTAAAGCAGTTCACCCACGAAGGGGATGCCTTTGATGAGCTCTTCCTACAGGCAGAAACATATTGACAAGTGTTTCATTTCGCAATGGTACTTTTAACCCCATATGATCTTAAGGCTTTCCATGTGTATAGGGAAAAAATATTATTGAAGGTTCCATTGGACCTATTGTAGATAGAACCAATAAGGGAGCCAACTCCCACGGTAAGCTTGGAGGACAGCTCCAAAGAAAACTCTGAAGAAGAAACCCAAGAGAGATATACGCATGAGTCTAAGTACTCAAAGCAGCCATCTCAAAATGGAGGAGGAAACAAAAATAAAGAGTACCAAAAGGAAACAACTAGAACTATAGAAAATATTTCTGAGATAACCTCAGTATAGAAACAAGAAGAAATTGCCTCTACATCCACTCACTCAGGTAAGAGCCCAATTATTGATTTGGAACAAGAATGGGAACATTTCAACAAAAAGCTTCACACAGATTCAAACCCTAAGCAAACATCTAAGATACAGACTCCTAAGCAAACCCATCACAAGTAAAATCCAGAAACAACAGAGGAAGGAGCAAAGGGCACTTAGGACATTGAGATCATTCCTTCTACTCCCACTTCAAAAATTACTTTGAGAATTCAAGAAATACCTCCACTATATGTATTTTATAGTCCTACACACAAAGTTGTAGTCAAGAGACAAAGGAAGAAAATAAATCTGGATGTCGTAGTTTTCACAACTTTCAAAAATGAACCACTGGACATCATATGGTAGGACTCGCCCATGGCCCATTTGAAAATCTCACAAAATTGTCACAATTCGTAGGAGACTATGCCACAACAACTATTGACAATGAAACATAGGTCCAAATTTTGCTCAAAGAAAAGGAACAAAAATTTTGCTGTTAGAACAACAATTAACTCAGGAAAAATCCAACCAACAAGCAAAATTACAAGTAGCCTAGCTCCAAAAGGAATTCAAACATATGAGAATAAAACATAAGGCCAACTTAGCAGAAATAGATGTATGGATACATGCTATGATAGATGAGTTTAATGATAATCCATAAATCGATGAGTTCAGGAAGAAAGCACTCAGCCTTAATTCCCTACTAATGCAACAAAAGGAAGTACTTTTCTAGAAAATATCGCAGATAAGTCCATATTGCGAAACCCGTGATATGTTAACAAACCAAGTCATTGATATCAGTCTTGAGTATGATGAAATCCATAAAATGATTTCTAACTTTATCGCTTGGAAAGAATCGAGGATGGGAGAAGGGCTGACCTACCAAAGTTGGGGGAATCTCATAAAGACATCCTCTTCATGGATTGGGATTCTCAGTTGAAACAAGCGGAAAGGGCGACAACGATAGTTGCAACAACAATAAACAACATAATAGAAGCCATCAATGAAAATTTTCATGGCGCAGATATTGTTACGTGATGTGTACCAATTTTTCTTCCAAATGTCAAATAGTAAGAGAAGCAATGGAGATAGGCAACACAAGAAAAGGAGGAGGCAATCAAACAGGTAAACAGGCTGAATTAGGAAGCATACTGGCAGTTTTTAGTGAAACCACATAGTCAATGGATGACATTGAGGTGCTTAACAACTTCTACACGAAAGGTGGTGCTATCACTAACAGATGCCATATTTTTTGGGTAGTTAAAATTTGCAATCAGCCAACTGACTCATCTCAAACCAATGACTGATATTTGCGATCTTAGAGATCAAGTCCAAAGGAGTTAGTCATTTAATTTATTTTTCTTTTAGTTTTATTTTTGCATGTTATGAGGAAGGTGGTTTAAACCTCCTCAACTATTTTTGTAATAATCTATTTTAAGACATATAGTTTAGTATTTAAACCCCTCTCATGCATTTAGAGAGGGGTCCAAAAATTTTATCAAAAACATCCTTCAAAAATTTCACTTCTGTAGTTTTGGGGAGGTTTTGGTGAAATTAATGCAACAAGATATATTTTCTTTCGAATATCTAGCATGCTCTACTGAAATGCACTTTTGTACTCTTAGAATTTGTTGGATTGATTGAGATTGGGCTAATATTGCCAAAGCACATGAGCAAGACTTATCATACATTGTACTTTTATCTTATGATCATGTTTTATTTATGTACGAAGAAATACTTATTCTTTCAATTGTTTTATGTATGAAAGTCTGAATTATAGGTTAGCATTATTGCAATTTTTTGTGATGTTAGCTCTGATTTTATTCTGAATACGTAAGTGATTTTATATGTGATATATTTTTCTCAATTGTTTTGTCTAACTATTTATCCAAAACGATTATTGTTAAAAAATTTAACTTCTTATTGCAATTGAATGATTTTTATTACTAATTGTTGTAAGATATCATTGTAGATATCATATTGTATTTAATTTCCGGGTATATCTATAGTTAAATAGTGTTAAATTAGGATAGATGTATGTGTTTATTAGTTACATTAGATTATACTTAGCTCAGTCATTTTCCTGTTACATCATATATCACCCCACCAACACTATAAAAATCGTTTCTTGGAAACTGGTCCCATTATTCCTAGTCGGAGCCACTACACCAAACAGAAAAGGAGCTGCTAACCAAGGTCCAAACCAGGTGGTTTTCCCCCATGTTGTCGCAACAATTTTCAAGGCTTCAATACAACCATAGAAAAGTCCTCTTATGAAAACAACTTTTGGTGAACATATCCATCATAATCTTCGCTAGATTTTAGAGACCAATTTGGACCTTGTCCCTAGCTATGATACCATGTTGAAATGTGAATTCATTATAGAATTTCTTAACATGATAATTGTTTATATATGTTTTTAATTTATACATTACTTCATTCATTAGGTCATCAAGCAATTATGCAAATACAATGCACAAAAGAATAAGAGAATCTAGAAACTAGGTCAAAGGCCAGGGAAAACCCACTAGTGGAAAACCCAGTAATCCTTTCCTTATAGATTCTTCATCAAAAAGATAAATCCAAGTCATAGAAAAACTGACCACTTGATATCCATTCTCCAAGTTTTAATTTGACCCTCCACGCCCTCTAAGATAATATTCCTTAAATTGTCCACAAATAAGTTTTGCATTGTTTCTATGCTTTAGAAATAATGTGCATTGTTTTGTCATGCCTCTTAAATATACTTCACAATATTACAGACCTCAGAGATATACCTCACATTGTTTCATGCCTCATACTAGACTTCGTACTTTTCTTTAGACTTCACACCTTTCAAACTTTTCACTCTAATGTCTTCGATCGTTACTATTGTTTAGCCCTCCAAAATATTTTAGTCAGTATCCTTGTCTTATATTTCCAACCTCCAAGAGAATGTAACCTTGTCTTCTATTTCCAACATCCAAGAGAAAGTAGCCTTGTCTTATATTTCCAACATCGAAGAGTGAGTAACCTTTTCTTGAGCGATTAGCCTTGTCTTCTATTTTAGATTAGATGTGTGTGATTGTCATAAGCTCCCATTAAGATGTGGGTGAACCATATATATAGTCTTCTCCACAAGAAAATGGGTGCCACATGTAGCTCAATTGATTTATGGGGCATGAGAGCTGACTTGGCATATTAGTGAGACAAATGAAAAAAATTAAAATTTTCTTCTTTTACAAGGGTCACAAAGAACATGCCCTTTTACATTTTCTTTTGACTAAAACAAGTATGAAGAACATGCTAGAGAATAATAATATTTTTTCTTCTTTTGTTTTTACATGAAATACATATTGATACAATAATAATTATGAATTGTGACCCTAGTTACAATTTCAACATCTTACAACTTTATTCTAAATAATTTATAACATATTATACCTTTAAATATCAAGTTTGAACTCATAAGCATCATATTATTTTGCATAATACTTAAGTCAATCTTACTCAGGTGAAAAAGCTACTATGATGTGATACTGGGAATTTAGTGTTTATCTTTAGGCAAAATAATTCCTCAACTGTTGTTATATGTGAAAATATTCGCACAACCCTACAAATACTTCCGTAGAAATGGTAATCTCGTTGTGGCTTTACACAATAAAATTTTACAGCTCACATTTCTCAATATTTGAGAACATAAATGAGATGTAAAGCTACATGTTCAAAGCCTTTCTTCGTTTGATTCATTAGTGTGATGTTGCATGGTTTTTGGCATTTAGAGGTAACATGTTGTAGAAATGTATCTGAATGTTTTGGTTAATGATTATTTGGCACCCACAAGATACAAATTGTTGTCACCCTCTAAAAAGAGAGTTCCAGTTGTGCAAAATTTGTTTTTTTTAACTCTATCCATGGTGACCCATTTTTAACTCTAGCCGAAATCGATTTATATTTCCAACTCTAGCCGTGTTATGAAACCAACTCACAAAAAGATAGAAAAGATAGTTGAACGCCTTAGAATTTAGCCTCTTCGAGGGGGCAACCTCCTTTACATTACACAAAAGAACAATTCTTGGATGATTCAAATGACAAAACCTCCTTTCTATATATAGGAGTCTAAGGGGTCACAATATAACCAAGCTGACCTAACAATAATAATATAAAGGCACAAACATGACAATAGAGGGATTCTATGGGGCACAATAATAACAATATGGGGACAATAGGGGCACAACAATATTAATAATGGATACAACTACAATATTAATGGGGGCATCACTAGTATTATAGGGAACTAACATGCCCCTCTCCTTCAAAAAAGTTTTGTCCTCAATGCTTGAGTAGTTCTGGATGTTGAATTGAGACTTCTGTGATCCATAACAGTTATAAGAAGAGCTTCGGCGTAAATCACATATAGAAAGACCTTTGTCGACGCGTTTCGAACCAACAAATGTGGTTCATCGTCAGGACAAGTTGAAGAAACAGATCCAGCTTAGCATGTTAAATAGTCTGAGCAGAGACTCCAACGGCTAAATCGAACAATGGCTACTTTTGACCTTAGGACCCAGGTCAAATTATTATTCATTAATTTAATATTATTATTATTTTTAATTTTAATACAAAAAATATTTTTTAATGGTTACTTTTTAAAAAAAATAATTAATTAATATATATATATATATATATATATATATATATATATAAACTTTGACATCTTAAACGACCACAAGCCTGACTCTGATCATAGGCCTTTACTTATAACCCTCAATTTTGTCATGCATAGAGTTCCCATAGAAAATAATACTTACAACCAAAAGAACTTAATATTTGATAAAGATAAAAAGGACCTCTTTCTAAATGAATTAAAAACTAATTTGCCTCCTTTATCTAGTATAGACAACATAGAAGACCTATATCATAACTTTACTACAACCCTCTCATATTCTATTAAAAAGTTCTCAATTGAAGTCTCAAATAATAAAAGAAATAGCAAAACCAATCCTTGGTATGACAAAGATTGTAAAAATGCGAGGAGAGCAATCAAGGAAGCTGTTGATGATTCTCTTAAAATGGACAAGATAAGAATATACAAAGCCCTAATTAAAAGGAAAAAGAGGCAGTACATTCGTCAAAGACAGGAGAATCTCTTACACCTCTCTAAGGTAGCTCCTAAGAAATTTTGGAGGCAGATTCTGACTGGGAAGACTAAGGATAATAATAAAATTGCTCTTCACGATTGGAATTCTTATCTTAAAAAGCTTTATGAATCTCCTAATGTCATGGATAATTTGGAAACCCTGCTCACAACGAAAGAAGTCTTCTCTTTAGAAGACATTAAGTTTTGGGTTAATCGCCTCGCGAATGGGAAAGCAAAGGACATTGAAGGTTACCAGGCAGAAATCTTAAAAATTGGAGGCCCTGTCCTCATCCCCCACATCCACAAGCTTTTCAACCAAGCTGTTAAGCAAGGGTTCCCTAAACCTTGGACTGAGAGCCTCATTATCCCTATTTTTAAAAGTGGAGATACAAATAACCCCTCTAATTATCGGACAATTATGATCAGCCCTCTCTTAGCCAGGTTGTATGGTAGTATTCTGGAAAAAAAGTTAAGCATATGGCTTGAAAGTGAAGGTAAGCGGGCTAAAGGCCAAGCAGGTTTCAAAAGGCATCACTCAACAACAGACCACCTTGTTACACTTAGGATCATTGCGGAGGAATGTCGTAATGATAAATCCAATTTATTTTGCTGCTTTGTAGACTTCAGAAAGGCTTTCGATACGGTTCCTAGATACAACCTTTGGAATAGGTTAGAAGAGCTAAAGGTTCCTCTTGAGTTGAGAGCTGCTGCTATAAGGCTATACGAGAATGTAATCGCCAAGCTAAAGAACAATGAGGGGTGGTCAAAAGATATTAAGTGTAACATCGGAGTTAAACAAGGTTGCCCCCTCTCCCCTACCCTATTTGGCATTTACATCGATAAGCTCGAAGGTTATTTAGAAGAAGCAGGATGTGGTGGCACAATCTTAGCTGGGATAGTCGTTATCCTTCTTCTCTATGTTGACGATATTGTTCTTTTGGCAAGGTGCCCTTCTGATCTTGATAAGCAACTCAAGCTTCTTAAGGATTTCTGCTCTACCATGGGTATGACTATTAACACTGACAAAACAAAAGTTATGACTATCAAATCCAAGAAGGACACTTGCGCTAATTTTATGTATGACAATAATAACTTGGAGGAAGTGTATTCTTACAAGTACCTAGGAATTGATATCCATCACAAGCTCAACTAGAACCATAGCATTAAGAAAAGGATCAATGGGGGATGGAAAGCTTATTTTGGTCTTGAAAATAATTGTAAAACAACAAACCTCGTAATGTGGGATAAAAAGAAGTTCCTCTTTGAAACTTTAGTCATTCTTGTTATCTTATATGGCTGTGAAGTTTGGGGCTGCAGCATCTCCAGAGAATCATGGAGAAAGATTGAGCAAATCCAGAAGCATTTTATAATTTATAACCTGAAAATTAAAAGTAATACACCCTATCCTATTCTCCTTATAGAAGCAGGTCTTTCTCCTATTGAGAGCCTAGCTATGCTCAGGTTTCTGGTGTACAAGCACAAGCTCAATAACATGGACAATCATAGACTTCCTAAGCTAGCTTTAAATTCCAGCCAAAACCACCTAAGGCTTAACCGAGGATGGCATAAGGACACAACGGCCTAGTTAAACTATTGGGATATCAATGAGAATGATGCTTTGCAAAACATAAATAACATTAAAGATATTATTACTTCTAAGTTCAAAGAAAAATTGTGGTGCGAGAAAGATTTAGCGTCTAAAAGAAAATTAAGTTATTATAAGAAGGTCATCAACCCCACCCTTGAAGATCAAAAGTATCTCTCTATTTTAACTAGCTCAAAGAAGAAAATTAATATAGCAAAGATTAGAATGAATTCTCATGAGCTCCATAGTGAAATTGGCCGTTGGGCAGTTCCTAAAACGCCATGGATAGAAAGGATCTGCCATATTTGTGAGAATAGGAGCATCGAGGATGAAAACCACTTCCTCTTAGAGTGCCCTGCATACAACCACATTAGATCTCAATTTCACAACCTTTGTTACAATACTGACCTTCCTAGCCTTTTACAATGCCAAAATTATAGTGAACTCGGGAGGCTTCTCTCCGAGCTCTTTGAGCATAGGAATAAAATCTTAAATCAAAATAAATAATTTGTCTTTTTAGGTCCGATAGATCATTATTTGGTCTCAGTGGACGTTAACCATCATCATCATCATCATCATCATCATCATCATCATCATCATCATCATCATCATCATATATAAGTTATAAAATTAGGTTAAAAAATAAAAATAAATAAAAAATAAATAATAAATAAATAAATAAATAAATAAAATACTTTTAGAGGTTAGTTTAAGAAGATAATTTACTTATTTATTTAAATTATTATATAATAATATGTTGTTAAGGACGAGAATAATTTCAAGTAATTTATTAATTTATTAATATATATATATATATATATATATATATATATATATATATATATATATATATATATATATATATAAAGTTAGGGTTAAAAAATATAAATAAATAATTTAAATGGTTAGTTAGAAAGGTAATTTATTTAATTAATTAAATTATTTATTATTATATATTAATAATATAGTCTTAATATAGGTAAATTTTTTTAATTAAATTATTTATTAAGTATAATTAATATTATATTGGTAATATAGTCTTGATATTAATATATTAATAATATTAATAGTCAAATTATTATTTATTAGTTTAATATTATTATTATTATTCTTATTTATGGAAATAAGTTAAATTAGGTAGAAATATATAGGTAAATAAAATAATTTTAATGGTTAGTTTTAAAAACTTTAATTTAGTTTATTTATTTAAATTATTTATTAATATATATATATATATATATATATATATATATATATATATATATTAAAGAAATAATATTAGGTTATTAAGATAAAAGTTAGGTGGGAATTAGTTAAATTGAGGACCTAACTTTTTAACAAACAAGGTAAATGAAAGAGGTTAGTTAAATCAAATAAATAATAATAATATATCTTCGTTAATAGGAAAATAAAAAAATAAATAAATAAATAAAATAAATAAATAAATAATAATAATAATAAGTAAAAGAAATTATTATTTATGATAATAAATACCAATATCAATCAGGGAAAACGGAGCGACCCAAAATACACAGGAGAAGGATTGAAAAGAGTCCAGAGCAAGAAGGATGAACCGTAGGAGGTAGGAAGGCTCCAGGGGAACGACGAAAGTGAAAAAGATGAAAGAGGGGGGGGACTAAGATGAAAGGGCAGGGATCCAACATCTACTGATCTTCCAGCCGTCATCTCTATTGAGATTGTTAGGCCTTCTTTCGATCTTAATATTGTAGTTGTATCCCTTATATAGTTCTGGATGCTTCTGTATAAAATTCTCATCCTCCCATGTGGAATCTTCAACGGATAAGTTCTTCGACTTGCTGAGATACTCTGAAATGGATCGATTTCGTAGTTGTCGAGTTCTTGTTTCTATGATTACTTCCGGTACCAATATAATTTTTCCTTCCTCGTCAAGTTCTGGAAATATTGTTTGAACTAGGAGCTTGTCGCCTATAACCTTCTTTAAACATGAAACATGGAAAACTAGGTGCACTCAAGAAGATGCAGGAAGCTCCAATTTGTATGCCATAGTACCAATCTTTTGTAACACCTTGTACGAACCATAATACTTTGGTGACAATTTGTTATCCTTCTTAGCTTGTTCGAGGGACATTTGTTTATATGGTTATAGCCGTAGAAATACCCAATCACCTACATCAAAACTTCTTTCACTATGATGTTGATCTACCTGTTGTTTCATTCTATTCTACGCTAACACAAGGTTATCCTTTAAGAGTTGGAGAACTTGTTGTTGATGCTCGATGTGATGTTCTACTGCTTGAACCTTATAATTTTCTCTTAAATATGATGTGATGGATGGTGGCTGATATCCATAAAGTGCCATAAATGGGTTCATTTTTGTTGCACTATGGAAGGAATTTTTATACCACCATTCAGCTAGAGGCAACCATTTGAACCATTGTGTCTGTTTATCAGATACAAAGCAACGAAGATATCCTTCCAAACATTTGTTTACTATCTCTGTTTGCCCATCAGATTGAGGATGATAAGATGAGCTATGAGCTAACTGACTACCAAGACAAGAAAATAATTTTGTCCAAAAATTTCCTATAAAAATGGGATCTCTGTCACTTACAATAATCTTTGGGTTTCCATGTAGCTTTTGAATTGTTTCCATAAACGCCATATAAACTATACTGGCTTTAAATGGATGTGATAATGCACAAAAGTGTGCAGACTTGGTAAGCCTATCAACTACCACCATGATGACACTCTTTCCCTCAGACTTGGGTAAACCTGTGATAAAATCCATTGAAACCTCCTCCCAACATTGGCTTGGAATGGATAAAGGTTGTAATAGACCTGGTGTCTTAATTGATTCAGCTTTATTTTGTTGGCATAGCAAACATTCCGCCACAAACTTTTGAATATTCGATTTAAGGCCATCCCAAAAAAATTCCTTCTTAACCTTATGGTAAGTTTTTAAAAATCCTGAGTGCCCTCCTAAGGGAGAAGCATGCAATTCCAGAAGAATCTTTTATTTGAGTTAGGAATTCTTACAGAGGTATAAGCGATCTTTGTACCATAACAAACCATTTTTCCAGTTAAATGTATCAGATGTACTGGAATCTTGTTGTATCTTTCGAATAATTTCCCACACTTCTTCATCATTCTTCCATTCCTCCATTTTTTCGCTTATCCAATCTAGTTGGATAATAGAAATGGCACACAACAATGCTTCCACATCCTCATCCTTTCTTGAGAGTGCATCTGCCACAAAAATTTTCTTCCCTTTTTTGTATATGATTTCAAAGTCATAATCCAACATCTTTGTGACCCATTTTTGTTGTTCTTCGGAGGATAATCTTTGTTCTAAAAATTATTTAAGGCTATCATGATCTGTTTTTTCCTTGAAGTGTCTTCCCATTAGGTAGGGTCACCATTTCTTAAGTGCATGTAGTATTGCCAACATTTCCTTCTCATAAATAGCTTTGTGTAAATACTTTCCCTTGATTGGATGACTTTCGAAAGAAATGGGTCTTTCATCTTGGATTAAAACAACACCAATTCCATTTCCGGAAGCATCACATTCCACAATAAAGGTTTTTGTGAAGTCTGGTGTAGCTAAGACCGGTGCTTGGCACATTGCCTTTTTAAGATATTCGAAGGCCTTTCCTGCTTCTGGAGTCCATGAAAATGCATCTTTCTTCAACAATGTTGTTAGAGGTGCTGCTATTTTCCCATAATCCTTAACAAAATTGTGATAATACCCTATCAACCTGAGAAATCCTCACAATTGCTTTATGGATGTGGGGATTTCTCATTCCTTAATGGCTTTAATTTTGCTAGGGTCTACCTTAACTCCTTCGTGAGATACAATATAACCTAGATATTCCACCTCTTGTACTCCAAAGAAACATTTGTATCTTTTTTCATATAATTGTTTCTCGTCCAATAGTTGTAGCACCCTATCAACGTGTTCGACATGATCCTTCCAAGACTTGTTGTAGATTAGAATATCATCAAAAAATACTAACACAAATTTTCTAAGGAAGGGTTTGAAAATGGAATTCATCAAACCATGAAATGTAGAAGGTGCATTGGTAAGGCCAAAAGGCATGACCAAAAACTCATAGTGACCCTCATGAGTTCTAAATGTTGTTTTCATAATGTCTCGAGTCTTGATTCTGATTTGATGATATCCTGAACAAAGATCTAACTTGGTGAAGTAAATTGATCCATGCAATTCATCCAATAATTCATCAATGACAGGAATGGGAACTTATCTTTAATAGTGAGCTTGTTGAGCTCCCTATAATCCGAGCACATGCACCTTGATCCATCCTTCTTGTGCACCAATACTACTGGAGCAGAGAAAGAACTTTGGCTAGGTTGAATTATACCAGCCTCAAGCATTTCTGCAACCATACGTTCAATTTCACTCTTTTGGGCATAGGGATATCTATACCGCCTGATGTTTGGAGGAACACTTCCTGGAATCAAATGAATAGCATGATCATGATCACAAATAGGTGGGAGACCTTTGGGAGTCTCAAATACCTTGGAATGATTGTCCAGGACTTTTTGGAGATCTGGAGAAATAGATGATTTCGATGTGGAAACAGCTAGAAAACATAATTGTTCAATTACACCTCGTTGTTCCCTTTTTACAAGCTTTGTCATACTGTTACAGCTTATTATATTTCCCAGTTTCCCTGCAATACCCCCTTAATTCAACTTCATTTCCTTCCGCATAAAATTTCATGAAAATTTCTTGAAAGTTAAAAACTATTGTACCCAAGGATTGTAGCCATTGGACTCGTAGTACAACATCAACACCTCCCATTGGAATGGAAAGCATTGGGCCTTTCAATACATATTCTCCCATGGATAGCTTGATATTATGACACTTTCCAGAGTAATTTATCGTTCCTCCATTTGCAACCATCACTTGACACTCTGGAGCTGGATATAGGAAGCAATTCAATTCTTGTTCTATCTTACAATGAATATAATTGTGGGTACTTCTTGAATCAATCAACACTATTACCTTTTTCTTCTTGATTTGTCCTTCTATCTTGATGGTTTGAGGAGTGTTAATTCCAGCCAATGAATTACAAGATATGGTCGGATTCATTTCTTCTTTATCTAGGCTTTGTTCCTGGAGTATATCCTCCTCTTTTGACCTTTCTTTCTTCTTCCTCTTCACAATCTATGTAGAATAATTTCTTCTCAGCACACTTATGACCTTTAGTGTATTTGCTATCACAATTGTAACAAAGCCCTTTTGCTCTTTTTCCTTCCAATTTTTGTGCTGTCAACATTATAGGTTGTGGAAGGCTATGGGCAACAACACTTCCATCTTTATAGTTGTGAGTGGTATGCTTCCTGGTTGCCATTATTTTGCTTTTCATTTTTCTTGCTAACCTGAATGCCTTCTCTAATGAATTAGGTTCCCAAAGGCGAACATCATGTTGGATATTATCCTTTAAAGTCCCTATGAACACATCAATCCTATGCTCCTCTGGAATATTTTTCCCTTATGTTCAATTTTTGGAACTCCTCAATGTGCTCCATTATTGAACCCTTTTGTTTGAGACTTATCAATTGGCTAAAAAAAGTGTTTCTTTTTGTATCCTCATAATGTGCTATCAATTCTTCCGTAAAAATTGCCTATGTGATAATTTGTTTACAAGAGCAAAGCCATTGATACATACAAATTTATTTGGTTAGAAATATAAAGTTGCAATACGTACCTTTTGTGTGTTTTCCAAATTATTGAGATCGAAAAATTGCTCCATCTGTAATATCCATGTTGCGGGATCCTTGCCATCAAACTTCCTCATATCGATTTTTGGAATAGGGTGGGTCTTTGATCCAACACTAGAGTCTATGGAATCATGATTAACATTTATTTTGTTCTCATCATGAGTTTCCTTTACTACCCTTTCACCATTAGTGACCATTTCTTGTAGCAACTTATTCAAATTTATCTTCAATTCTTCCATCTTATCATCCATGCCATCCATTTTAGCGTCCATTCCATTCATCTTAGCATCCATGCCATTCATCTTAACTTCCATGGCACCCATCTTAGCTTCTACGCCTTTCTTTAAACAATCCATCTTAGCTTCTACACCCTTCTTTAAACCATCCATCTTAGCTTCTACATATTTCTTTAAACCATCCATCTTAGATTTTGTTACTTTTTTTGCAAGTGACACTTGTTGCACTTGGTCTCGTAATTTTGATATATCATGTTGCATTTCTTCCTCTTCGTCAAGAGTCATGCTAGATCTTTCAGGTTTCCTACCAGGTGTTTGCATTTTCTTTGCTTGGGGAAACCAATAATAATGCTTTACTATGCCCTTTGAATTCCTTCAAACTAATTTTTCAAACCAAGCTTATGCAAAAATTAAATAAAAACTACACACCTTTTTTCACTTTGTAGGATCTTGATATTGAATCTGATGTATCTCTGTAATTTCGGATCATCCAATTCTAAAATTGTGACCTGTAGTAGCCCTCTACATCCTCTTTCTAATGCCACCAGTTCGATCCAAATTAGATTCTCCAAGGAAGAGTTATGCACAATCTCCCAAGATGACTTGATTATAGACCTTTCCAGAAGAGAAAACTTGTATGAAGTGCCACGTATCACTATTTCGACCTTTGGCTCTGAAAATATATACAAGAAACTACACTTTGTCCTCTTTCTGTATCTTCTTACAAAATTCTAATCCGATGCTCAGAGTGAAAGTTATGACGATTTTCCCCAGGTCACCTGTTTGGAATGTAATTCAAGAGTCTGCAAAAGGACCAACTTCCTCAGATCATATCTTCGCAAATATAGCATTAAAAGCTTTGAAATTTGGACCCGAGGTTCAGTACAATTTCATCTCAAATGGGATTTTTTCACTTCTGAAGTGTCACAGAAAAAATGTTATAGTGAAAATTCCATGATGACCTATTTGGAGCAGTGAAACCCTAGAATCCAAAGCTTTGATACCAAATGTTATGAAACCAGCTCATAAAAAGATAGAAAAGATAGTTGAACGCCTTATAATTTAGCCTCTTCGAGGGGGAAACCTCCTTTACATTACATAAAAGAACAATTCTTGGATGATTCAAATGACAAAACCTCCTTTCTATATATAGGAGTCTAAGGGGTCACAATATGATGAAGCTGACCTAACAATAATAATATAAAGGCACAAAAATAACAATAGAGGGATTCTATGGGGCACAATAATAACAATATGGGGACAATAGTGGCACAACAATATTAATAAGGGATACAACTACAATATTAATGGGGGCATCACTATTATTATAGGGACCTAACAAGTTGTGTTCCCCATTCCCCTTTGAAATATCGTAAAAAACATTTGTAAAACATTGCCGAAGGCCTTTTAAAAGGATGGGACCCACAAAAATTTATCTCTATTGGCTTATTTCCCTTTGCAATACATCTCCTCTCATCTCACTTATCCTTTTATGATTGTGATATCGCATATCGCAAAGTTTCCCACTCACCACAATAAAACTCTGTCTCCCCTTGCCGATTGCAATATAACAAACTCTGTTGATATCACATATTGTAATTTCCCCACCGATTGTCATATCTAAATCCCTTCTCTTCATGCCGATTGCGATAAGGTCCTCTCCACTGATCACGATAAATCCTCCCCTCATCGATTGCAATATCGCAATCGCAGATCACACAAAACATAACTCCCTCCTCCGCTGAACTCCCTTCTGACTTGCAATTGTGATGGACCCAAAAATATATGCATTATGGTTTTGAGAAATTTCAAGGTCCAGGAACATCATTGATTAGCAAATCGGTGCATTGGTAGGGCTACAACTGCAAAAATTTGTGATATCACGATTTGTGATATGATTCGTGGTAAAGCACCGAGAGGGCCGAAAAAAATTTAACAATGAAATTCAACGAAAAACCAAGGGAGGATGGGCCTTTTTTCTCTCCTCTAGAGGGACATGTGGCAGAATATTATTGGATCTAGTAAAGACACGGTGGCGCTAACATCAACATGATGTGGCAGTATGGAGATGACGTGGTAGTAAGGAGGACACATGGCATGCAGATTTGGCGTTTTAGGGGGTCATAAGGAGCCAAAACAAGGTGACAAGTGTCACCATTCATAAGGTGACACATGGAAAAGTATGACGTCCTCTCGCAAATCAACGATTGGAGGTTCTGGCTTGTCACATATCGAAATCACAAGAGCTAGGAGGGTGCAACCAGAGGCATGGATTAGAAAAGTCTCTATTGCTAGCCTCTGATATTGGGCTAAGAACTCAGTCATAGCCCCAAGTCATATGAAGAGAATTACAAAAAGGGGTTGAAACAAAGGGAGCCAAATATTCCAGAAATCACCTATTTTGTAATGTTTTTTGGTGCAAAGCACCAATAAAGAGGACCCCCTATTTGGAGTTAAGGCATTATTACTAGGCATATCATGGCTCCGATAATATGGTATGGGGATTTGAAGGAAGATGGGTCAGTATTTGAAGCATTGAATGAATTATGGTGCATCAGTAAATCAGTATGGGCGCTAAGGAAGACTTAATGTCTCAGCATCAAGATCCACTCAGATACGCAATGAAGCACTACCCGAACAAACTTTTCTTAGGCTCTGTGACAAGGAAACACAATGATCACTACCAACTCTAGAGAGTGGTGAAGTCAGGCAGTTAAGGATAAAGCGATGGGAACTGGCCGAGCAGAGGAGAGATACATTGCAGCAAAGATGTGGTCTGATCAAAGGCCTGCACAAGAACAATAGAGGGACACTTTGTTAGGCCCCTATATTACTACTGTAACCCCTTATTATTATTAGTACAACCCACTTATTATATTGATGTACCCATGTAGTGCCCATATTGTTACTATTGTGCCACATAGAAGCCCACTATTGTTATTATTGTGCCCTTACATTATTATTGTTATGTCGGCCCTGATTATGTTATGACCCCTTCGACTCCTATATATAGAAATGAGGTCTTTTCATTTGTATCATCCAAGAATTGTTGATTTGTGTAATGTAAAGGAGGTTTCCCCCTCGAAGAGGCTGAATTCTAAGGCGTTGATCTCTCTTTTTTATCATTTTGTGAGCTGGTTTCATAACATTTGGTATCAGAGCTTTGGATTCTAGGGTTTCGCTGCTCCAAATAGGTCACTGTGGCATTTTCTCTATAACTTTTTTCTGCCACGTTTCAGAAGATAAAAAAAACCCATTTGATAAGAAATCATGCTGAATCTTGGGTCCGAATTTCAAAGCTTTTCGCGCTATATTTGCGGAGATATGAACTACGGAAGTTGGTCTTTTTGCAGACTCCTGAATTACATTCCAAACATGTGACCTAGGGAAAATCGTCATAACTTTCTTTCTGAGCATTGGATTGAAATTTTGTAAGAAAGTACAGAAATAGGACGAACTGTAGTTTCTTGTATATGTTTTTAAGAGCCAAAGGTTGAAACAGTGACACGTGGTACTTCATACAAGTTTGCTCTTCTAGAAATGTCTATAATCAGGTCATCTTGGGAGATTGTGCATAACTCTTTCTTGGAGAATCTAATTTGGATCAGACTGGTGGCATTGGAAAGAGGACGCAGAGGGCTACTACATGTCACAATTTTAGAACTTAAAGATTTGAAAGTACAGAGTTATAGTCCTTTCACGATCGATCTCCTAAAATCAAGAGAAAGAAAGATGAGGAAGTTTGATGGCAAGGATCCAGTAAATTTGATACTTCAGATGGAGCAATATTTTGATCTACATGGTGTACCACTATTACAAAAGGTATGTATTGCATCTTCATATTTAGAACCGAATCATTTTTTATGTTATGAAGGGCTTTTTTCTCGTAAACAACTTGTTGCGTGGTCAATTTTCACGAAGGAAATGATAGCACATTATGAGGATACAAAGAGAAACACCTTCTTTAGAGAAACACCATAACAATTGGAAAGAGTAAAAGGGCTTTGTGACATAGTGGAAAGAAAAATTATGGAAACCAGGAAGCATACCCCTCACAACTATAAAGATGGAAGTGTTGCTTCTCCCAGCCTTCCACAACCTACAAGGGTTACACCACAACAATTGGAAGAAAAAAGAGAAAAAGGGCTTTGTTACAATTGTGATAACAAATGCACTAAAGGTCATAAGTGTGCTGAGAAGAAATTATTTTACATAGAATATGAAGAGGAGGAAGAAAAGGATCAAGAAACATCAAAAGAAGAGGATATACGCCAGGACCCCACCCCAGAGAAAGATGAAATGAATCAAACCATATCTTGTAAAGCATTGGCAAGAATTACCACTCCTCAAACTCTCAAGATCGAAGGACATATCAAGAAGAAAAAGTTGCAAGAAGTGAAAGATCACATCGAGAAAGAAGAAATGAATCCAACCATATCTTGTAATTCATTAGTAGAAATTACCACTCTTCAAACTATCAAGATAGAAGGACATATCAAGAAGAAAAATGTTCAAGAAGTGAAATATCACATCGAGCATCAAGAAATGAATCTGACCATATCTTGTAAAGGATTGGAAGAAATTACCACTCCTCAAACTCTAGAGATAGAAGGACATATCAAGAAGAAAAAGGTTCAAGCAGAGAAAGATCACATTGAGCATCAACAACAAGTTCTCAAACTTTTAAAGGATAACGCCACTTCGGTGAAAAATCAAATGAAACAATAGGTAGATCAACATTGTAGTGAAAAATGTTTTGATGTAGGTGATTGGGTATTTTTACTGCTACATCTCAAGCAAGCTATTTATGAGAAGGAAATGTTGGCAATACTACATGCACTTAAAAAATGGCGACCTTGCCGAATGGGAGGACTCTTCAAGGATGAGGATGTGGAAGCATTGTTTTGTGCTATTTCTATTATCCAACTAGATTGGATAAATGAAGCAAGGGATGAGTGGAAGAAGGGCGAAGAAGTATGGCCACTTATTCAAAAGTTACAAAACATCCCAATTCAAATAATATTGCCAGAAATTGAAGAGGAAGGAAAAATAATATTGGAACCTGGAGCAGTCACAAAAACAAGAACCCGACAGCTACAAAATCGATCAATTTTAGAGTATCTCATCAAGTGGAAGAACTTACCCGCTAAGGATTCCACATGGGAGGACAAGAATTTTATACAAAAGCATCAAGAACTATTCAAGCGTTGAGGACAATGCTTTTTGAAGGAGAGGGGCATGTTAGGCCCCTATACTACTAGTGTAACCCCTTATTGTTATTAGTACAACCCACTTATTATATTGATGTACCCATGTAGTGCCCATATTATTACTATTGTGCCACATAGAAGCCCACTATTGTTATCATTGTGCCCTTGCATTATTATTGTTATGTCGGCTCTGATTATGTTATGACCCCTTAGACTCCTATATATAGAAAGGAGGTCTTTTCATTTGTATCATCCAAGAATTGCTCATTTGTGTAATGTAAAGGAGGTTGCCCCCTCGAAGAGGCTGAATTCTAAGGCATTGATCTCTATTTTCTATCATTTTGAGAGCTAGTTTCATAACACACTTCCTCCATCATATTTTAGTTTTTCTTTTATTCCTATAATTTCTCTATAATTTAAAGAAGGGAATGAAATCCCAATGAAATCATTTTGGGGCAGCAGAGCCTTGCATGCTGATACAGCTAGTCTGTTAGACAACTAGAGCTCAGGCGGAGATATTTTTGTAACTGATACTCAAAGTCCTCCCTCTCCTTATAAGTAAAGGAAAGAAACATTTATAAGGGGTTCCGTCATTTTGCACCCGCAATGGTCAAATTTTGTGATTCCATTTTTGGTTCTAAGTTGTCTGTTCATGATGGGCTTGAGAAATATAATGATGAATGTAATGGACTAGTAATTGGACCCATTTTGAATATTACTGGAATTATTTGGTGATTCAAATCATGGCAATGTGCAGTTGGTTCCCCCCATTTTCTTATCACTTCATGTATGTTTTTCTCCCTTTGAAATAGTGAAATGAAGCCACAGGTTTCACCCTTGTTGATGATTGTATATTTGTTACAAAGTAATAACAGTACCTATGTTAGATACATATTTACTTACGTACCTATAATGTGCATAGATCTACTTATTCTATTTGATGAGAAATGTGCCCATGAGGATTATGGACAAAAACCTTAATTTACGCTCCATTATTTCTAATCTCTAATCTCCTCCCTCTTCCATATTTCTAATGGAACATTGTTTCTTAGGATTCTGTTGGTAGCCCTATGCATCATATTCCATCCATTCTTTCCTCCTTTACATTTTACTACAACTTCAATATTAGGCTACCTGTTGTTGTGTGTCAACCACCAGAACTAGACATTCCTCTTTTAGGTTGGCCCGATTTATCCCCCTGAACATTTGAATCCATGTATCGACTCGAGTCTGATTTCATGAAGGATGATTGGATCAAGGCCCCCTTTTATTCTCTTTTTAAAAATTTCATGACAATTGGAGTGCAACTAATCCCTCAGATAATCTAAAATGTGATCCTCTCTTTAAGATTTCCTAGGCACTCGTCTACAATCAACCTAGATGATATCTATAGGAAGCTTTCTATATCTCCTGAAGCACTTGTGCTACAAGTTCTAGAAAAAGAGACAACACAAAAAATGATAGTTGTGATGATCTATATAGAAAGAGTATTTTCGAAGTGTCAAACACATAAAAGATGTAATGTTCCAATTGTTGACCTCACTACATTATATCTAGATTTGTTACAGCATGTGCTTTGGACTTGGTGTTGTGGTATGGTTGAAGTATAATGGCTTATCCAACTTAGATGTTGATCTTGTTTGGCATTGGAGGTAGCACATATTATTTATTAATTAATGTGGTTGTATTACATCTCATAGGCATTCATTGAATCTACTGGTAGGATAAATTGTTCTATTTTTTAACTCTAGACACATGACCTAAACCTCTATTTTAACCTAAGAACCTATTCATTCCTTTACCTTTCTCTGAAATCATGCACATTCCTACACCCTCTTTGTATTTTCATATTTAAAGGCTTGTCATGGACTTAATTAATTATTTATGGATTTTATACCTTTAATTATCCTTGCAACTAATATTTGTCTTTCCTAAAGTATTTGATAAACAAATGTATTAATCGTTGTGATAGAATGGTTAAGTGCAGGTAGGATTCCTGCACCAACTAGTAGATTCCTGCACTCCCGTGACAACTCACCAACTGACGTGTATCTTTAGTAAAGGATCAATTGACCTTGAGTTGGGCTCGGAGTGGGAGAGAAATCAGCGGATTGAAGATTAGGACCTCGGCCAGATATCTTAGATTAGTATTTTGTAAATAACTAAAAGGCTTAGTTAATCTACTGTTATGCTTTCATTACGTCCATAGGCCGGAGGGCTTGTATATAATCTAAAACACTAATAGGAATTAGGGAGTGATGCTATGGTAAATTTTTGTTAAGAAATTGTAATTATTTTGGAGTATCGCCTCTTTGGGATGGATCACAGATCCAAGATTCATTTTTTCTTCTGAAACTAATATAAAGGAATGCGCCAAAATGTAGTTTCATTTTCCATTCGCATTTTCATGAATCTTTGACTGACTGCATTTCTCAATTTCATAATAGGGAAATGAGATGGTTGGCGAGGGCCCAGCCAACCCAACTCATTCTACCTTTCTTTAAAGATGATTTAATTTAATTTAAAATGCAGGCGTGAATTTGGTATTTACTTTGATTTTCCTCACAAGTCACATAATTTATTTTAGTTACAATTATGTATTACAGATCCATGGTGTGCAGGCTTAGAATTATTTCATTTCAATTTCCTTAAACTTTCCTTCGCAATGCTTGATTTCATTTCTGCAAGATCGGTACAAGCATGCTGCTTGTACTAGTGCATTTCTGGTTCTGCAAGTTGATTTCATTAGCTTAGTTTCGAAAGTATTTTACTCATTTCCTTTTGCAAAAGTTATTTATTACTTCCTACAAAATTGATGTTTATTTCTAAACCAAGGGAATTATTAATATCTGAGGTTTCACTTAAGATTTAATTGTGTTGTGATGAATATGGAATAAACATTGTAGTAACTTATAGGTCTATGCTTGCACTGAACACTTTTCAAGAAAGGATTGAATTTCATGATTAATTATTATATGAAAATTCTGAGTTAAAACATTAAAAGGAAGATCTAAATTATATGCATAGCTATCTCAGGAAAAGCCTATTCACACAACCAGGTAGTTTCCGGAATTATATAGAAGAGTTTTCTGTTTTAAAGAAAGATTTACTTTAACTTTTGAAAATAATTTCCTATTTAAAATATAGGTTTGGTTTAAGCATATTTCTGCCTGTGATAATTTACTTTCAAATTATGTTTTCTTTGCACTCTATTTCACTTAACACACTTTTTATTTTTTGAAAGTAATCTAGAAACCAAGTGCAGAAATATTGATTATCTGGTGCAGGAACCTCAGATTCGGTATAGGATCAGAGTGTTCTAGCCCGAAGACTTAGAGTTCCTGCATGAAGGTTAGAACTTTAGTATAAGCATAGAACATTCTTCCAGTATCTAAACCTCATTCTACCATAGGCACAACGTTATGGTACAGGAACATTGTCATAGTACATAAATAATAGTTTAGTGCAAGAAAAAATATCTTTAAAGAATACAAATACACTAAATAACTTATTTATCACACTGTCTCACTAAAGGTAAATATAAAGGGTCATTTCATTAGTTAATATTTTTCACAATGAATTAAGAATCCATTTTAGTTTCTGCAAAAGTACTTTTCATTTATTCCAGCACCAGACTTTCTTTGAGTATCAATTGCCGCTTGATCATCATTTTTCTTTCGATTCTGTAAATTTTTGATTTAAGAAGTAGGAATAGAATTAGGAAAAGTTTGTATCATTTATGGAATTTCCTATGCTTTGCCTCTAAGTTTACGAAACCCCCAGGTTGACAATTAAGTGTTGAAGGAGTCTGTTGAATTGTGATTCCTGCACCCAACATTTTGGCACCATTGTCGGGGAGGCGATTTGAAATTGGTAAGAATTTTCCATTTTTTTCTCCAACAATAGGGGTAAGTTTGCTATTATTTTTTTCTAAAGTGAGGTTCTATTGTTTCAAGGATTTTATGAGTGTTGATTTCTTATTTTAATTACAGCATTTTATTGAGTTTTTATTTTGTCATTTTTTGAGATGAATGCCTAAAAAGGGTAGGGGTTCGAAGCCCAATAAGGGCCAAGGAAACACTGATAAATCTGAAATTTTTTCTCATATTGGGCCTTCTCTTGCAGGTAGAAAGTCCAAACAAATGCAAACCCACCATGCAGGAACTGCCCACTTGCATTCTGGAAACAGTAGTTCAGGTGTGACACAACCAGCTAAGGGGAAGAAGGAGACTGTTGAACTTCAAACTGATTTGACCCATAGTTTTCCTTCTCAGCTTGTTGAGAGTGGTTTATTTGGAGATACTAAAATGGAAGAACACAAAGATCATGCCGAGGTAATTGGTGAAAATCAGGTAAATGAGGAACAATCCACCTTTCGATTTCCAATCATGAATCTGGATATAGTCGTGAAAATGAAGAATATTCCTCCATCAACTCTCCCTCATTTCCATGGTAAGGTACATGAGGACCTAGATTATTTTCTATTTGAGTTTGATATCTTATGTAGAAGTTATGATTACTCATCATATGCTCAGAAGTTTAAGTTGTTTCCTGAAACTCTCAAGGAGGCAGCACTACACTGGTTCATGGGATTAGGAGGAAACACTATAGCTTCTTGGGAGAAAATGAAGAGAGTATTTTTGTTAGAATATCAGGAATATTGTAAAACTAGACAGATGCGGGATGAGATCTTCACCATTGTACAGGGTGATGAGGAGGGCTTGGAGACTATTTCGAACGATTTTTGTATATCCTCCAAAGATCAAAGCACAAATTTGATATAAGTACCATTAGAACCTTGTTCTCACGTGGGCTTGCTGATGATGCTAGGAATAATTTAAATTTGTTAGGACAAGTGAATATTGCTCAAAAACCTTTTGATCAAATTTGCGACCTGTGTAGGAAATTCTCAAGGAACCAATCTAGATCGATAAAGGTATACGATGTAGAAATAACAAACTTGGATCTACTAATGTTATGGTCATTGGTTTGGAGAATGAAATGGACAATATGAAAATTGAAATAATGAATATTGTTAGAAAACAAATAGACTCGTTGAAATTTCAACAAAAATTTGAAAAAGAACAAGAGTCATTGTCTATTTTTTGTCCAAAATGTAGGAAGAAGCATCCTTTGAAAGAATGTCCTAATGATATTAAAGGAACTAATAAATGTGTAAGTTGTGCAGAGAGCCATGCCGCTCCACACTTGGACTGAAAGCAGTATTCGAGGGAGGTCAGCATGAACTTGAGTCATTGCATGCTATGAGAGTACAAAGAAATTGGCCTCAGGTAAGTGCAGGTATGGCTCTTGAACTTTTGCCACATTTTTTTAGTTATAATGCACATCCATATTCCTATCCTAACACTAATCAATATCAACATTGGTATCATGGGAACCACTATCAATATGGACAACCCTTCCAATCTTGGCAACAAGGTTGGAGAGGGCCAAACCATTCACATCATTCCTATCCTACACCTATGCAATCATATCTTCCTACATATGCACCTTACCTAATGCCACAACCATCATTTCTCGAGTTAAGTTAGCCTATTTATGAGCACCAGTATTGTAGCAAGAATTTTGCAACTCCTGGGGCTACCAACTTTACTTCATCAACCCAAGGTTCGTACAGACTTGGAGATGATAGTGTTGTATACACAAATAGATGCAATGGGTCCACTCTTTGTCATTTCTGAGCTGGAAGATAGACCACTAGGGTTTCTCAAACCATCCTTCTATTGATTTAGAATAATTTTTATTACCAACTGAGAAAGAAGAATTTTACGCTAATTGAGAGGATTGAAATGCTACCTACTGTAGTAACGAAAAACTAAAATAGATGTCTAAAACACACAACTCATCTAGCTATTTGTTAAGATACCTTGCCTGAGAAGAATTCTAATCTAACACCTATGAAGTCCTAACTAACCTAAGCATGAAATCTGATCTAATCAAACTCTTAATTGCTGTGTACGTGAATAAGCATAACAATTTTTTCTTCTTGTCTTTTTTGAAAAAATGAATGCTAAACCCTCTTAATTACATGGAAGGTAGGAAAAGTGTAAATAAAGATGGCTGTGATGGTTCAAATGGCTTGGGAGGCAAGCAGAGGTCTTATCCTATCTTTCATGATGCATTTCTCACAAATCGGGCTCAAAATAGGCCACTACAGGCCGTCCTACAGGATGTGTACATGATGTCCTAATTCATCTACAAGATCCCCTGTTTTCCTTCAGCAACAGGCCGAAAGCATAACGAGTGATTTGGAAAGTGGTATGAAGCTTAGGGAAGGTGAGCGATGTAAGGAATAAGGTAAGGAAGTGGTTGGGACTCACTCATAACTCAAACCAAAGTTGTATGATGGTTGGATTTGCTCAATAAGCATGGCAAGTTGTCCCTGTGAAATGATATCTCGGATTGTGAACTTAGTGGCCTTTGGCGATCATGTGTAGGCATGGTTTGGCTGAGGCTGATGATATGAGTTTTTCTTGCAATATTGAAACTCCTACAAAATACACATCATTGTTGACATTTATCCATGAATCATTTCAAAACAAGAAAGGTTTGCAACAACATAGGAAAACAAAATTTCATCATGTATTTGCCTAGTTCATGCATCGAACTTCTTAAAGCCTATTATGAAATCACCATGAAATCTAATACAAAGCTTAAGATATCAGAAATGACATCTGCAACCTATCTTCTAAATTGAAAGATGCTGACCTAATTAGCAAAAAAACCCTAAATTTAATAAGAAACCAAAATTCTATCTTTTTGAGTTGAATGGGAGTTTTTCCTCAAACCATGGTCCCTGAAGGGAGGAAAGAGATAAGATCCACATGTTTTCAACCTTTTTTTATATTTCCTTATCTCTCTAATGATACTATGAAATATATGCACAAATGGAAGCAAACTAATCAAATTCACCAATACTTGCAATGTAACAATGATAAAATCAATTCGACAAGTAATCTATGAAATAACCTAAGCATACAAGTACAATAAGAGGAACCTCTACCACTAGGGTTGGGACATGACCCAAGATCTTCAGCCCTCTGAGTTATCTTAGTGATGGATCAAGGGAATGCTCATTTTGATTGACATATCAAAAAAATACATAACAGTGTTTTGTCACAATCCTTCAACTTGAAAGTGCTTAGCTATGTTGCATAAAAAATCTGAATCTTAATGAGGCTCTAGGTCTCCTTATTTATACAACTGAAGTTTCCAACAACTTCCTTAAATCTAGAGGCTTGGCTCCCAATCTCAAGATTAACTGGTTCTTAACTATCATTGGCTCGGCTACCAATGATCCTCATGACTCGACTGCCTGCAACTTCGAGATAGTGTGATTTGATTGAGGGATCTTCAGATGAGTGAGGATTTAATGAGGGAGATACATCTTCTATAATATCTTCTTCTTGTCTTCATTCAGGTTCCTGCACCTTAATTAGCCATAATTTTCTCCAAAAAACCTGCAATCAATGTTATTAGACCACTAGACATAACATGTTATGTTTACTCATCTCATTAAGAAAAATATAATAAAAACATGTAAATAATTATGAGAAGAGTTGATTTTAGTAAGCTTGGAGGTGTATTAAGGCCCATATATTTTACCCAATGATGAGCCTTGTTAGCTTCGCTAACAAAGGGCCAAAAATTGGGTCAATAAATGTCCTAAAAATCTTCAAAATTACTTAAAAGTCATCCCAAGGGATCCATATATACTCTAAGGCACTCCCTTAGTCTTCAAAAATGCTCAAAAATCATCCATCAATCGAAATGAGCAAGGGAGGAAGGCCCTTGGAAGGGCTGAAAATCACTATCGAGAGGCAAAAAACCAAAGGAAAATAGTGAAAAACCTGCAAATGTAGGCTTAAACAGAGAAGGAACAGCCACCATTAGATCTAGCCGATCAACGACCTAGATCTAGGCAGCTAATTGCAATCAACCAATCAGAGGGGACAGACATAAGGCGGGCACAGGACACCGCTGATCAGCGATCGCCGATGATCAAATCGATGGGTCGCATTGGCGAGAGGCATATGTTATCTATATATATATATATATATATATATATATATAAAGATCCAAGTGTTGAGCGATTAGCGATTGCAAAAGTTCGCATCGCTATATTGCTATCAACGCTAACCATAGGGTGGGGCATTTACATATATATGGGTGTGACCCGATAATCAGACCCGACGATTATATAGATAAGATTGCATAAAACTTGAGGTCCGTGCTAAAGTCATTTTCAATGTATTTTAATGTATTTCATTGTTTAAACGAAATACAAAGGAGCACATGACAACACCGATAGCGATATAGCCCTAACCCGATTGGTTTCAAAGTTCAAATATATACTATTCCAGGCTTGCCAAATTCGATTTCACGTGTTTTTCAGTGTTTTCTGGCAAATTTCCAAATACAAGGAAAACATACGAGATGCAAGCTTTTGCGAATTGCGATAGCGACTAGGGCAGACCCTAGAGGAGAATAAACCATTTTTGAAGACCTTTGAGGTTCGAAAGAACAGAGAAGGCGGAATTTAGCAGTGGTGGCTTTGTTTTCTGTTCAAAACAAAAATATACATTATTTTCAACAGAGGTCCACCACAGGGGCAACGCTGTTCCGCCATAACAGAAGCATGCATTGTTAAAATCATGGGAAGGGCCACAACATGCCCAACTAGCCTGAAACAGAAATATCATGGGAATATATAGCACAACACAACCAAAATCAGATACATCATGGAGCAGCACAGAGCGACATAGCCGAAAACAATAGAAGAGATTGTGGGCATCTCTGTCAAGAGAGAGAGCTCCCTACCAACACACCCAAAATATCAAAAAGAAGTTACTCTTCTATCAGAAGAAGAAACCTCCGAAGCCATGCTTTCCTAGAGGGCATCAAAGTTGTTAAGGAGACAGGGAGGATAGATTAAGACTCTGAGCCTTCTAGAGAGCTCAGGAGCATTGTAAACAGCCTATAAAACGCAAAAAACTAAACGTAATAGAGGTTCAACTTTTGGAGATTATTCCTCCTCTGTTCATTCAAGCTTCCCATCTGCATTCTTTAGTTATACAAGCTTATTTTTCTGTTATATGTTCAATGTCCATCTCTCTTTTGTTCTATGCTTTCACTTAAACAATTTGTTCAGGTTTTCTTTGTGTTTAAGGCCAGATAACTATCATCTTATCTCTGCTTTGATATATTAGATTTGCAAGCTTCTTTGCTACCTGTAGCTAGCCATTATTTGTGTTATTATATATGCATCTTCTAGTATAGTCAGTAATTTCATTTGCCACTTGTAGCTAGCCATTCATCTATGTTCATGTATGCAATCTGCTAGTACTGTCAGTATTCTCCATCTATTCATTAAATATACAAACTATTAAGCATTAGTGGTCTAAAGCCTTGTGTTGTTGACGATGTTCATGCATGCCTTGAGTGAGAATAGAGCTGAAATGGTTATCTGACTTGATCCAAACCATCATCCATTCCAATAGTTCTGAGAACAATATTGAAGATTATATGTTACCAGGCATCTCTGAGCTGCAACCTAGGAGAGTTTCCTGGAGTGCTAACATAATTGGCGCCACTGCTGGGGAGAGGAAACTAAAGCTCAGCTTCCCTGGGAAATGACACAGATCTAGCTTTGATGATTGACAAAGTCTGGGCACATTTTTGGTTGTAATCATCTATCTGGTGACTCTACTGGAGACCGAACCTCTTGGGAACTCCACTTCATAGTTTTGGCTCAGTTTGTGAGAATACTCAGAGAAACCCTCAGAAGTCACAAGCTGACCCAGTACCTAACCCTAAAAAGATCATCAAAGAAAGAAAGGTATTGCAGAAAGGAGCATCAGGTTTAGGTAAACCTAAACAATATTCTATATCTCTTCAAGAAAATCTTGCAATAGAATAAATACATTTTGAGAGTACAGATTCTAATACTAGCAATGAATAAAAACTCTTGGAAATTCATAAAGCTCCTTATTCTTTAGGTTCTCCTTTTGTGGTAAGCCCAAAGGATACCTCTCCTCCTATTCATCATACTCCTTTAGTCTTATCAGTCACTCCTCAACCCTCTGTCATTCAGACTGCCAATACTCTTATAGCCACCATAGCCATGGCACGTCCACAAACACCTACCAAAAGGGAAAGACTCATAGCTGCTAGGTATGGGCCTCTAATATTGCCCACTCCTCTAAATGCCATGCCTACTGGAGAATATCAGAAATGTAGTCCTAAGTTCGCTGGGACTGAAGGTGTTACTGCTAAAGAACATGTTGAGTCATTCTAAAGCTCTGTTGATAATGTGGACATTAGCGAGGATGATGTGTGGATGAGAGTCTTTGTCCAAAGCCTAGATGGAGAGGCTAGAAAATGGTTCAAAGAACTAACCCCAATATCTATAGTAGATATTGAAGCTTTAGATGATGCATTTCTAAAGCATTGGGGGGATAAAAAGGACCTCCTCTACTACCACACTGAGTTTGGTAACTTAAAGAGAGAAAATGGTGAGTTGCTGTCTGATTTCAATAAGAGATTTAACCATATGTACAACAAGATTCTAGCTGAAGTAAAACCCACTACTACCTCTGCTAAACTCACCTATGCCAGTGCTTTTGACTTTGACTTCTACCTATTGTTGAGAGAGAGGTGATTTGCTATTGTGGCTGACATGTAGGATTCTGCCTTGGAAGTGGAATCAAACATCATTGTTGCAGAGAAGCTCAAGGGAAATGTTGATAGAAGAAGACAGAGAGGTGAGGCTTCATCATCCTTTGATCCTAAGATAGATAAAATGGCCAAAACGATAATCTCCAAATTATAGGTTGAGCAGCACCCAGGGAAAGGGAGAGCTACTAACACCTTTGCTCCTAGAAATCCAAATCCAAATGCATATAGAAGAACTAATGAGTAGTTGCAGATTTTGCAAAGAAACAAATATGCTAATGAAGACCAAAGGGTGAGGGCTCCTTTTCAAAATATAGTCATGGAAGAAGAGTAGTTTGAAGAAGAGGATGAGATCCATTGTCTGGAAGACAAAGGCAATGCCTCCTTTTTTACCTCAGCCGCCTATGAAAGGTCATTATTCAATGACCAAATTAACCAAGAATGGGATGGTGAAGCTGCTTTACAAATGGTAGATCAACAAAGATATATTCTGAGGTCAAAGGTAAAGGATGCTAAGGAAACTCCTGTTCAAAGCTCCAGCTCATGAGGTAAGAGGCATCAACAAGTCTCCTTCTCCTTTCAGTTTTCCATCAAAAATTCAGAAGCTAAGAATACCTATGCCTCTGATTGAACTAGTGAAGAATGAGTCCTTCAAAAGATCCATCCTCAAGGTCCTTGAACCTAAAGCTATCCAAGCCTCCATTGACTATGTAAATCTACAATATGACAAGCCAGCTGTTATCCTCAACCCAATGATTGAAAACTTTGAAGACAGCTCCCCATCATTCTATGTCTCTCTGACTATTCATGATGAAATCCTTCACAACTACCTTCTGGACACTGGAGCCAGCCATAATCTAATGCGAAAGGCTATCATGGATGAGTTGGGTCTTGACATCACTAAGCCTTATCATGACCTATTTTCTTTTGACTCTAGAAAAGTGAAATGTCTGGGATTAATCAAATACCTAGCCATCACTTTGTCTCAGCTACCCATGAAAAGCATGATGATGGATATTGTGGTAGTAGATGTACCCCCAAGTTTGGCATGTTACTTTCCAGAGGTTGGATCAAGAGACTAGGTGGATCATTACAAAATGATCTGTCTTATGCTACTGTCCCAGTTTTCAGAGGTGAGAGCAAGAGACTTTACAGAGAGGCGCAGTTGGCTTATATCATTAGTGATGAGAAGAATCCCACTAATCATCCCATATACGTTGTTGACACTGATTTCAGAGCATGTATTCTTCATATTGAAGAATCCTAGTTGGCCACCACGCAACTTAAAAAACCAGTTTGCCAAATCACTGAGGAAGGAGACCCACAGATTTGGGATATGTTTTTTGATGGGGCTTGCTCTAAAGAAGCTGCAGGGGCAGGTGTAGTCCTTGTGTCCCCAACACAGGAATACATTCATTTGTCTTTCAAATTAACCTTTCAGGTCACAAACAACATCGTAGAGTACAAAGCTTTGATTTTGGGCTTGAATGCTGCTAAGGAAATGGGTATCAAAGGCCTGAAAGTGTTTGGGGATGTAGATCTCATTATTCAGCAAGTAAATAAAACTTTCCAAGATAAGCATCCAAGGCTGAAAGCATACAGAGATGAGGTATGGAGGCTCAAGGATTCTTTTAATAATTTCAACATTTCTTATATTCCAAGAATGAAGAACCAGCTTGTTGACTCCCTCGTTGTCTTTGCTAGCATGTTTATTCCTCCTTTGCCTCCTAAATTGACATATGAAGTTTAGGTAAAATAAAAATCGTATCTACCCAACAATGTCAAATATTGGAGGGTTTTTGAAGACGATGAGGAAATTAATAGATTTTTGCAAGTCGTGGAGGAATTTTCTTAAATGCACATCGATTAGGAAGATGAAGCCATGGGAGAATGCGGCCAGCCCAAGCTAAAAAGTGAGATCGGCCAAGGAAGCATCATCCAGCTACCCAGTAATAACATACCAAAAGGATTGGTGCCTCTAGAGAAGCTTTTCGACCAAAATTATGTGCCATATAAGCCTGCCGAAACAGAAAATGAATCTGCTATTTGTAAACATAATATAGGCAGCCCAACCTATCCAAAAAACATAAATTTGTCCACGCATTTATCCTCTACCCAGAATTTCGAGTATTGTACCCTCATGAAGCAATTCGCTAACTTTTTTTCCTAGGAATACAACGATCTTAAAACCTATGATGCAGACATCATTTAGCATAAGATCCCGCTGGAAAGGAACACCATCCATTTTAAGAAAAAAATTAAGACCTATTAGCCCTCTCTTATTGCCTTTGATTGAGAAAGAAATCAAGAAGTTGTTGGCTGCCAAAATCATAGTCCCCCTAAGTTATTCAAAGTGGATAGCCAAACTTGTGGTGGTAAGAAAGAAAAATGGAGAAATCAGGCTTTGTGTCGACTTTAGAAACCTAAACAAGTGCTCTAAAAAAGATAACTATCCCCTGCCCAAGATGGAACACTTGATGCAAAGAGTTTCAGGGGCCAGAGTTATGTCTTTCTTAGATGGATTTTCAGGTTACAATTAGATAGTTGTACATCTTGAAGATTAGGAAAAGACCGCCTTCACTACTCCTTGGGGCACTTTCATGTACTCCAAGATTCCTTTCGAACTGATGAATGTTGGGTCGACTTTTTAGAGGGCCATGGACATAGCCTTTGTGGGAGAGAAGGACAAGTTTGTCCTTATTTATCTTGATGACATAATAGTCTTCCCCGATAGCCACAAAGACCATTTACAACATTTAAATAAGGTCTTCCTAAAGTGCAGACAGTTTGGAATCCCAGTGAACCCAAAGAAGTCACAGTTTGCTCTAGAAGAAGGTAAACTTTTGGGACATATTGTTTCTGCTGAGGGTGTGAAGATTGATCCAGCAAGGGTCCAATCCATTCAGAAATTTTCCATCCCAAGGTTGAAAAGGGACATCCAATCCTTCCTGGGTAATATTAACTTTGTAAGGAGGTTCATTCCAAACTTTGCAAAGCTAGTAAATAATATCACTTCCATGCTCAAGAAAGGATCAGAAATAAAATGGATAGCTGCTTCAAGAAGCTCTTTTGGAGCCATCAAGCAAGCTATCATGAAAGCTCCCACTCTAATCAACACAGATTACACTAATGAGTTTTGCATCTTCTCTTTTACCTCTTATGATACACTTGCAGCAGTTCTATTGCAGAAGAATGATGAAGGCATAGAGCACCCCGTGGCCTTTTTCAACAAAACTCTAAGGGATGCTGAACTAAGGTATGACCTTATCGGAAAAAAAGATTATGCTCTCATTAAATCTTTAAAAGCATTCAGAATTTATATTCTGCATTCCAAAGCAGTTGCATATGTACCTTCATCCTTAGTAAAGGATATCTTAACTCAGCCATATATTAGTGGAAAGAGGGAAAAATGGATTGCAAAATTCATAGAATTTGACATAGAGGTGAAGCCCACTAAGCTTGTCAAAGGCTAGAGTCTAGCTAAACTTATGGCTGAAGAAAATTGTAGCTTGTTAGACATAAATTCCATGAGTTTAAATTAAGATGATGAGAAGATAGAGGGAGCAGTAGAAGACCGAAGGAAAAATCAGTCTTTAACTGAAAATCTAGCCACATGTGAATGGTATTATAGCATAGTTCATTTTTTCCAAAAGCTAGAAGTCCCTTTAGGGCGTAGCTCAAGTTAAGCCCGTACCATTAAACTCAGATCAGCCAAATTCTATATTGATAAAAATCTTCTTTATTGGAAAGACCCATAAAGAATCCTCTTGAGGTGTTTAGATAAAGAACAATATGTGGAAGTCACACATCAGTTCCATTCTAGCATCTGTGGAGGGCATCATTATTGGAAAAACACAGCTCACAAAATCTTGAGGGTTGGATATTATTGGCCTACCTTGTTCTATTGTGTGTTTTCTTTTGTAAAAGCTTGTGAAAAGTGTCTGAGGTTTGCAGGAAGACAACAACTAAAATCTCTGCCCTTAAAGCCAATACATGTCAATGGTCCCTTCCAATAGTGGGGCTTGGACTTTATAGGTGAGATCAACCCACATTCCAGTGATTATTTTACCAAGTGGATTGAGGCTATGCCCACTAAGAATGGCAATCATCAAGTTGTCATAAAATTCTTAAATGAGAGTATTTTCACTAGATTTGGTTGCCCAACCAAACTAGTTACTGATAATGCAACAACTTTCAAAGAAAAAGAAGTTGTGGACATGACTGGATCCATGGGCGTTCAAGTGGTGCATTCTACCTCATATTATCCTCAAGAAAATGGCCTAGTAGAATCATCTAACAAAAGTCTGGCAAAGGTAATCAAAAAGCTGTTAGAGGAAAACAAAAAGAGTTGGGACTACAAGTTGAAATTTTCACTATGGGCTGACAGAGTTACCATCAAAAAGTCCATAGGGAATTCTCCATTCAAATTGGTTTATGGTGCTAATGTTGTTTTCCCCATCCAGCTCATTCTCCCTGTGGCTAAGTTCTTGCAAGAAGACCAAGGTGAGGAGAATGATATGGTAAGAAGAATGAATAACCTGGTTGAACTACATAATATGAGAGAGCAGCTAGTTGAGAAATCAAAGGCTCATCAGAAGGAAATCAAAGAAACCTTTGAAAGGAAGGTAAAAGTGGACAATTTCCAAGTCAGCGATTGGGTACTTAAATGGGATGCATTTAAGGAAAAGAGAGGTAATCATGGCAAGTTTGATTCCTTGTGGACAGGTCCTTTTGTCATCGCTCAAGTTCAGCACAACAATACATTCATATTTCACAATCTGGAAAGGGGAGATACTTTTGGTAGTCCAATAAATGGGCGGTTCTTGAACTCTATTTCATTTAAGGCCTTAAAGCCTTGGTATTGTAAATATGTTTTCCTTTCATTTTTTATGTTTATGCTAAAAAGACTCCATGCCCATTGGAACACTACAAGGAAGATTTAATTTTTGTTTTATAGGAAAGGCATTAAACTATGGTTCTCGAAACCTCATAGGGAGGATTTCATCCCCAGAAGAAGCCAATGTTAGCTTCGCTGACAAAGGGCCCAAAATTGGGTCCATACATCTCCTAAAAATATTCAAAATTGCTTAAAAGTCATCTCAAGGGATCCATATCTACTCCGAGACACTCCCTTAGTCTTCAAAAATGCTCAAAAATCATCCATCGATTGAAATGGGCAAGGGAGGAAAGCCCTTGGAAGGGCTGAAAATCACTATCGGGAGTCAAAAATCCAAAGGAAAATAGTGAAAAACCCACAAACGCAGGCTTAAACAGAGAAGGAACATCCACTGTTAGATCTGGCCGATCAATAGCCTAGATCTAGGTAGCTAATCGCAATCGGCCAAGCAGAGGGGACAGACATAAGGCCGACATAGGACACTGCCGATCAACGATCGCTGATGATCAGATTGGTGGGTCGCATCGACAAGAGGCATATGTTATATATATATATATATATATATATAGATATATATAGATATGTCAAGGCCCGAGAGTTGAGCGATTATCGATTGCGATAAGTCGCATCACTATATCGCTATTGGCGCTAACAATAAGGCAGGGAATTTACATATATACAGGTTGAACCCGATGTTTATATAGATAAGATTGCATAAAACTTGAGGTCTGCGCTAAAGTCATTTTCAAAGTATTTTAATGTATTTTGTTGTTTAAACGAAATAAGAAGGAGCACATGAAAACGCCAATAGCGATACGGCCCGGACCTGATGGGTTTCAAAGTTCAAATATATATTGTTCTAGATCTGCCAAAGCCGATTTCACGTGTTTTTTAGTGTTTTTTGGTGGATTTCCAAATACAAGGAAAACATACAAGATGCAGGCTTTTATGAATTGCGATAGCGACTGGGGCAGACCCTAGAGGAGAATAAACCATTTTTGAAGACCTTTGAGGTCCGAAAGGATAGAGAAGGTGGTATTTAGCAGTGGTGGATATGTTTTATGTTTAAAACTGAAATATACATTGTTTTCAATAGAGGTCCACCACAGGGGCAGCGTTGTTCCGCCATAACAGAAGCATGCATTGTTAAAATCATGGGAAGGGCCATAGCATGCCCAACTAGCCCAAAACAGAAATATCATGGGCATATACATCACAACATAGCCTGAATTAGATACATCATGAAGCAGCATAGCACGACACAGCCGAAAGAAACAGAAGAGATTGTGGGCATCTCTGTCAAGAGAGAGAGCTCCCTACCAGTGCAACCAAAATATCAAAAAGCGGTTACTCTTTTGTTAGAAGAAGAAACCTCCAAAGCCATGCTTGCCTAGAGGGCATCAAAGTTGTTAAGGAGACGTGGAAGATAGATTAAGAATCCAAGCCTTCTAGAGAGCTCATGAGCATTGTAGACAGCCTATAAAAGGCAGAAAACTAAATGTAATAGATGTTCAACTTTTGGAGATTATTCCTCCTCTGTTCATTCAAGCTTTTCATCCACATTCTTTAGTAATACAAGCTTCTTTTGCTATTATATGTTCAATGTCCATCTCTCTTCTATTCTATGCTTTCACTTGAACAATTTGTTCAGGTTTTCTTTGTGTTTAAGGCCAGATAACTGTCATCTTATCTTTGCTTTGATAGATTAGATTTGCAAGCTTCTTTGCTGCTTGTAGCTAGCTATTATATATGTTATTATATATGCATTTGCCAGTATAGTCAATAAGTTCATTTGTTTCCTGTAGCTAGCCATTCATCCATGTTCATGTATGCAATTTGCTAGTACTTTCAATATTCTCCATCTATTCATTAAATCTACAAACTATTGAGCATTAGTGGTCTAAAGCCTTATGTTTTTGAGGGTGTTCATGCATGCCTTGAGTGAGAATAGAGCTGAAATGGTTTTTTGACTTGATCCAAGCCATCATCCATTCCAATAGTTCTGAGAACAATATCAAAGATTATATGTTACCAGGCATCTCCAAGTTGCAACCTAGGAGAGTTTCCTAGAGTGCTAAGAAGCCTCATCATCACTCCCTACTGAAAGTGTTGCTCATCCTATGAGCAACTCAATCTATGTCTATGCCCTTCATTTCTATGGTGGCTTCCTAGACATCCCATGCTTCTACTGTAGTCTCTTCCTCTTGTGAATAAAACACTACCTTCTTCTCTATCGCTTCCCACTACTTCTTTCTTCTTCTTCTTTTCTTCCTTCCAACATTCCTAAAAGAAATGGTGGACTGAGGCTCAAGCCAATCCAATTGACTTTGAGTCTTTGTAGTGTCTACTTATACATTGGGGTTTTGTTCATTGCCTCTCTCATTCTGTCAGGAGAATGATATTCTCTGATTTTTAGGCTGTAATACAAGGTGTTGCATCTCCTTTGGTATGCTTGCTAACAGCAATCTCCTAGCAATCTAAGCATGTCTTCAAAGTGTGTGATTGCCTGTTCTTGTACAGCAAGGTACCTTCGTGCAAGCTTTGGATCATTTGCAATGAGGTTGTGGGTGCTGATGACAACCATTGGGTTAGATTGTTCTGCTCTAATCATAAGTGGTTCTATCTCTTCATTTTCCATTAACGTTTTCATCTTTGTAGCTCTTTCCTCCTCATGATTCATCCATGATGATAAGGCCATCAATTGCAAGTCCCCTAACTTTGGATTTGGGTCCCACACACTTAAATCTGTCAAGGCCAAATTGTGTAGGTAAAAATCAGATATCTTTGCTCTATCTTCCAAGGTTCTTTGATCACAGAGATCAATGAGTTGTCTATAGTCTTGGAAGGGACTAGTTCCTCATTGTGTTAGGGTATTTATCTAGAATTGTAGCCATTGTTCTTGAGGTACAAGGCATAATAATTTGTTGGCTTCTTGAACTAGATTGCCTCCATTGACAAACTAGCCATATTTTCCAATTGGCTTTCCCTTTCTTGTAGATTCTTCCTTAGCCATGTGTTCTCAGTCTCTAGCTGAGATTTCATCATTTCTTCTATGTCGCTTATGATGCTCAGTTCTCTGCCCATCTCCTACAATTTCACCTCTATATGGCCTACATCCTCTACCTCTTTTGATTTAGTAATTTTCATCCACCTGTGTGTCCTTGCCCTCTGTTTTTCAAGTTCAAAGTATAGGGGAATAGTAAACTTTTGTGGTATCACCCTACCTCCTTCAACGAACTTGTAGTAGGAACTGACATTTGGTTGTGGCCTAGGTTCCCTCAGTTCTTGGCCTTCTTCCTTTGTTTCTTGTTGAGTAATTCCCTCATGGTATCCTTTTTATGTTTCCTATAGGTTTGATATAGTTTCATGTAGGATGGCCTTTGCTTCATATAGGTCTTCTTGTGCCTCCTGTATGTGACATTTTCCTTTCGGTGAGGCTGACCTTGTGACAGGCCTCCTAACATAGGTTGTTGGAGACTTGGGAGAATCTTGTTTTGATGATCCTTCTCCTTCATGTTTCATTAGAGGGGTTGACTTCTCTTGTTGCTTTGGTGAATCCTCAATGACAATTGGAGTTTTGGTGGGGTTTGAGGTCTTCCTTGTCTAATCCTAGTGCTCTATCTTGTCCTAAAGTACAACGAGGTTTTTCTTTGCCTCTTCCCTTTTGATTTGATAGGTGTACTTAGGGCAGTAAGAGAAGTTGTTGCCTATTTCTCTATAGGCTCTGAAGATACCCTTGGTGATTCTCTTCCTCTCCATTTTGGGCTGCAGACCTTTGTTCATCCTTCTATCCTTTTTCCTCTTTTCCATTTTCTTTCTCATCATATTCTTTTTCTCCCCTTTCCTCTTCTTTGTCTTCCTTTATTTCTTCACTCTTCTCATATATTTCTTCTTTTGTTTCCTCCTCTGTCTCTTCTTCATTTTCCTCCTCCGTTTCTTGTTCATTTTCCTCCTCTTTTTCTTCTCCTTTTCCTCCTCTGTTTCTTCTTCTCCCTCACTAGCAGTAGGGCTTCTATCATATTCAATAGCTTGAATTTCTCCTTCTGTCTACATGTCTGTAAATGTTATCCATGCAATAGGGAATCTTAATTTTTGTAGATCATCTTCAAGGATGAGTTTGATCAACCCATGATGGGCTAGTTGTTGATGTTTTCCCTCCTACACTTTGATGCTCATGTCTATCATGGATTGTAGAAGAAAATAGGGTATACTCAATCTGTTATGAGGAGGTGTTTTCTCTCCAAATCTCAGTTCTTGGAGGAGTCTAAAGTGGTATCCATTCACTACACTATATCTCCCTTCACATGAAATATATTTTATGAGGTCGTAACTGGCTTCATTCCAAGGCTGTGGAATGCTCTCCCTTATAGCCCCATTTTTGTCCTCTATTCATTCCTCTCCTTCCAAAAAGAATCTTTTCTTTGCAAGGGTGTTGTTACCCTTGTCTTATTTTCTCCAGGTAACCCTAGGTGGAGTGTAGTGATTTTTCTTGTAACCTCAATGGTAATTTTAGTTGATAAACTGTTCACCACAGCAGCGGCACTGGTCCTAGTGATAGGTATGAGTGAGAGGAAAAATTATCTGGCCACATTATCATCGTATCCTCTCATCCTCTCAAAGAACCCCATCCATTGATGCCTTGTGAAAATTTCCACCACAGGAGGATGCTGGTGGATCCTTGTTGTGTTTGTGGGTTCTCTTGTTGAAAAATCCTATCATCTTTTCATGGTAATTGTAGAGGATTGTGTGGATATAGTTCAGGAATTCTGCTAGGTGAGGAAGTTTTTAATTTTAAATTTTAGTGACATGCAATCCAGTCCTTCTATCATGAGATGCACTGCAAATTCCTAACCAAATTGAGGATTTTTTTTTTTCAAATGGAAAATATGGAGGGTATGGCTCCTAACTCCCTTTGCTACATTCTGGTGAGTATAACCCTTGATTTGACCTCTCGTAGCGCCCACTGATAGCTCTGTAAGTTGATTCCTCTATATCCTTTAGGCTTCCTATAGGTTTTATAAGCTGTAGATGTTGATTGTATCTTGTAGGTGCTATTTCAGGAAGGCCAAGAGCAACCTCTTCATTTGATGAATCCTCAAAGTTTCCTTTGCTTTCTTCATATCGAAATCAATTTTTTATTTCCTTTTATGGATGATCGTGTGGGGTGGTGTGCTGGCTGGCTAAGTACGAGCCTCCTTTTGGACCGTTGGTCCCACTATCAATCCATCATTTCACCTAACCTCGTAATTACCTTCCATTCCTATCTTACGTAAAATAAACATTTTTGGATTTATTCCCTTTTCTTTTGACTTGACTTCTGCCACGTGTGGAGTGGTCTAACTCTTTTCTTCTCGTCAATTGGCCAAAGGTGGCTAAGTTAATTGGCCACCTTTTCTTATAAAATCAACTCTTGCATATTCCTACAATTTTGATCATATCGTACTAACGAGAGAGCATGAGTAAGATGACATACCTGTGGATAAGGTGCTTTGTTGATGATGCATGCTAGAGAGTGGTGCCTCTTTGTTGTTCTTTTCAATTTGCATATTTTCACTGTGTCTTTTCCTCCTTTGATGATTTGTTTCTTTTGATGTGCAAGTGCTAGACCTTGTCACTGGTGATCTTGTTACTGCTGCTGAGCTGTGGAGGAGCTTCTTCATCCTTGTAGTCTCTGTTCTGAAGATGGCTACAATCTCTATGGTTTCCATTGTGGGATAGGCTACTATAGGATTTCCTATAGGATGTCTATAGGATGTCTTGTAGCTGCCTCTCCCTTAAACTTTCATATTTTTCCTCAACTTTGAAGCATAAGGGATGTTGTAATGAGTGGAGAAGGGTGGTATGCAATGGTAGGTGAGGGATTTTTCCTTTGGGTACGGTTCCTCTTTCATTCTTTTCTCTCTCTTCTTTTTTTTTTTTTTCTTTTCTTTCTTTTGTAATCTGTTTTTTGAAATGATTTTTTTGATGGATGTAGGGGCGACATGGTGATGAAAGGAATGGCTATGGTGTGGTGAGGTAAATGGTATTTCATCCAAACATAGGCTTGTGTCATCACCTTGCTCTCAGACTGCCCTTCTTGTTGTTTTCAAGGTCACTGTCATTCCTAAAGGAAACTCTGGTAGGATTACTGGGAATCCTGTAGAAAACAAATAGTATGTGTGAAATGAGATGGAGGGGTTTATAAATGAAAGACTACGTAAATAGTGGAATATATGAGATGGGTGGATTAAAACATGGCTCTTGTAGGTCTCACTGTCCTTCTCGTGCTATGCTTATCCTCCTCTTGCAGACCTGCAAAACTGAATTTCCATCTTTTGTATCTTTTCTCTTTTTTCTCTTTATATATATATATATATATATATATAGATATAGATATATAACAACTAGTCTACCTCCAAGGAGGTTTTGATCGTAGTTGCTTGCCCTGGGTTCCTCAAAAGAGGTTTTCAACCATAGATATTTTTTTTTCTTTTTTTTTAACACTCTTGGGCCACCTTAAGAGGGCTTCAACCGAACAGTGGGACTTAGGTGCCTCATGGAGGTTTTCAACTGAGTCTCTTATTTTTTCTCTTTTTTTTCTATTTTTCTTCAAGGACTTGGTGGGGTGGAAGTTGAGACTTGCTCTACCACCATCATTGTCTTTTTTATGTTATTGATGAATTCTTTCCTTGACAAGGGCTTCTTGTAGATATTTAATCTATACCCATTGACAATCAAAGGGATAGGCTCTGCATCAATGGTTCTTATCTGCACAACACCATTACCATGACAATTTTATATTACATAAGGCCCTAACCATATAGTCCTTAACTTGCCTTTAAAATCCTTGTACTGGGAAACATACAACAAAGCCCAATCACCTTCTTGAAACTATTTTTCTTTTATATTCTTGTGTGTAGGAGGACCTGCATCCTAAATTCATCTAACCTATTTAGCTGGATCAATATTTCTTGTTGTGCCATGGTGATACCCAGATCTAGTTGTGTTGTCATCCTTAAGGTGTTGTATTCAAATTGAATGGAAAACAAGGATTTCTTCCCATAGATCAGCTCATAAGGAGTGAATCCAGTGGTGGTCTTCCAAGTGATGTTCTAGGTCAAAGTTGCCTCAACTAATCTATCTACACAATCATTTATGATGTTGCTAATCACCTTGGTCGAAATGCCTTCCAATGCTTTGTTGGTTACCTCCACTTGCCCATTAGACTATGGGTGGTAATGAGTGGATGTTCTGTGATTGATCCTGTGTTGGCTTAAAATATTTTCAATCATGTGAGATGTAAATTGACTGCCTTGATCCGTGACCAATTCTCTAGGGTACCCAAACTTATAAAACACATTTTCCCATAACAATTCAGCCACTTTTTCTTTTTTTGCCACTTTTATGGCTTTGGTTTCAGCCCATTTGGTCATGTAGTCAGTGCACACGATGATGTATTACTTCTATTTGGATGGAGGGTCAATGGGACCAATGAAATCCATGGCCCACTTTGCAAATGGCTTGAAACTCACTTGAGGTTGTAGAGGCATCTCATCCCTTAGCGTAGGTTTCCCCATTGTTTGGCATTGATCACGTTGGCTGGTATACCTCCTCACATCTTGGTGAAGAGTGGGCCAGTAATAACCATCTTGTAGTACCTTGAATGTTTTTCTCTTGGCTACAAAGTGACCTCCACAACGCCCATCATGACAGGCAAAGAAGGATATCGAAGCCTTCCTCCTCCCTGACACATCTTCTTAGAATTTGACCCGGGCCTAGCTTGAAGAGATTGCTCCAAATCCAAGTGAATGGGTCACTCTTTATTATGATCATGCTCTTTTCCTTGGATGACAATTTTTGGTGGAAACTGTGTAGACACCAAGTAGTTTTCTATGTCATCAAATCATAGAGAGAGAACTAAAATGGTGAATAAATTCTCATCTGGTAACTGATCATAGACCATTCCTTCCTCCCCTACAAACGAATTCAATCTAGATAAAAAAATCTACAACAACATTCTCCTTGCTAGGCTTATCAATAATAGTTAAATTAAATTGTTGCAACAAAAGTAACCGTCTAATAATTCAAGCATTTACATCAGGTTTATTCATCAAGTAGGTAATTGAAGCATGGTTGATATGTACAAATGTTTGGTAACCGGTAATGTAATACCTAAGTGTATTCAATGAATGTAAAACAACTAGGATCTCTTTTTTAGTCACTGTCTAGTTCAACTCAGCTTTTGATAGATTATTACTGATGAAGTAAATGGCATAAGGTAGCTTGTCATCTATCTGACCTAGAGCTACTCCTATGGCTTTGTGAGAGGCATCATCATGTATATGAAAGGGAAGAGCCCAATTTGGGCCTCAGAGAATAGGTGCAGTAGTCAACTTGTCATTTAGGGTGTCTAGGCTTCTTGACAGCTTTTTGACCATAAAAATTCAGAGACTTTGGCCAATAACCCAAATAAAGGAGAAGCTAACTTGTTGAAATATTTTACAAATCTCCTATAATATCTAGCTAAACCTAAAAAACCTCTTACATCCCTCTGTTTTTGTGGATTCGGGACCGTTTTGATGATGGCTATCTTATTTGGGTCTACCTACAGTCCTTCTTGGGATGTTGAGTGACCTAGAACAGTCCTCGTAGTCATCAAGAACTCACATTTTTTAGGACTAATGTATAAGTTCATTTCAATCCATTTATTCATCATCTTACCCAAGTTAGAGAGAGCCTCCTGGAAATCACACCCATAGGGTGTAAAGTCATCCATATAAATTTCTACTGCATCATGGACTAGCTATGCAAAGATACTCAGGACTGCCCTCTGGAAAATGGCAACGGAATTCCATAGACCAAAAGGAAGGACCCTATAAGAAAAATTACCCCAAGGACAGGTGAAGGTGGTTTCATCCTAGTTATCTGGGCTAATATGGATTTCATTGTACCCGCTAAACCCATTTAAGGAAGAGAAAAACGTTTTCCCTTCCAAGCCATCTAACACTTGGTCAATGAGAGGTAGATGGAAATGGTCCTTCTTTCTTGCTTTGTTTAAATCTCTGTAATCAACACAAATTCTCCACCTTCCATTTTTATTTGCAACCAGCACCAAAGGAGACAATGACTCACTGTCCGAGATAGGGTAAATGAATCTTGCATCTAGCAACTTTTGCAACTCTTGTTTGACTATATCCTTAAGATTTGCATTCATTCTCCTTTGGGGTTGTCGGACTGCTTTGCAACCTTATTTTATGTAAATGTGGTGATTACACACCTAGGTGTGCACTCCCTTCTTCTCTTTGTAATTCCAAGTAAAGGAATCCAAATTCTCTCTTAGCATATTACATAACTCTTCTTCTTAGTGTACAGAAAGAGAGGGGTCATTTTCAATGTTCTTTCAGGGCCAAATTCTATTGTCTTGACACAACTACGGTTTGAGTCAGCTAATCATAGATCAATCTCATGGTTGTTCTTGGTTTCCTTCATTACTTCCTCCAGAGACATTGTGTTGGGAGTTGTATTTTTGGAGGATGTGTTCAATCAAATCATCTTCATCAGGTTGTCCTCCTCCCATGGCAGCTTATAGGGTATAGAGTTGGGCGGAGTAGACTTCATCTTCTTCCTCCTCTTCTAGCCGTAAAGGTAAGTCATGTTCTATAGATGGCTAAGAAAGAGGGTACAGGACCAACTGCTTGGATCAATGGCCATTTTTTATAGTCATGTTTCCAACCCTGTAGTTGATGTAGGAATCAGTAGTGGCTAACCAAAGCCTCCCAAGTATGATAGGATAACCATTAAATTTTGTCTTGGGCTGGAGAACTAATAAGTCTATAGGGTACTCCTAGGAGTCAATGGAGACCATCACATCCTCAAAAATCCCCTCAAGGGCTACTATGGATCAGTCTTCAAGGTGTAAGATTTTCATGGTATTTCTTAATGAACCCTGGAGATTCAGCTTGAACATAGTGTCCTTAGTCATTACATTAGTGGAAGCCCTAAGATCAATCAAGGTATGTGGGACAATGGTGCCATTGATGTGTACATCTACTACAGGGCTTCCAATGTCTAAATACTTTGGGCAAATTACCTTCCGTAGCATTAAGTTGGATGGTTGTCCATTGACATTAATGGTAGGGGTGTCTCTTTTTCACCTCACATGTTTCAAACACTTATCTTTAATCATTTTTTTGTAAATAGGTACATCCTTAATAGCCTGGAGAATTGGGATTTTGACACATAGATTTTTCAATTCACCTAGAAGTTCATTCTCTTTTGGGGTATGCTGGACTGGATGAGTTAATATTTCAGTAAAGGGCGGTGGATTCACCCTAGGCATACTTTCTCTTTCCTCCTCACTCTCCCTTACTGGAGATAAAGGTTGGTTATCCGCAAGTGCTTTCCCAGACCTAAGGTTGATTTCCTCAATTTCAACAACATAAGCAGGGTCGGATGTCTCTCCACTGTATACCTGTTGTGCCTATCTATTATTCGGGTCTGGGTTTGGTTGGGTAGGCATATGAGGTTATTTAGGTGGAGCAGGCTGTAAAATTTGTGGTTGAGTAGGAGGTGAAGGAAATAAATATGGAGCATTGTTGTATGGGGGCCTCCGCCCCTAGGGTGGTGCATTCCATTGAGATTGTGGAGGGGTATACGGCTCAAATAGCTGGTGAGTCGGTTGGGAATGGTACTGAGGCACAAAAGACTAGGGAGAAGGTGTAAACTAGGAGGGATGAGTACGGGGGTCTAAGAGGGAATGGATGTGTTTTGGTTAGGGTTGCAATATGCATATGATGATGCTTGCATGCCCTTCTGGTATGACTGAGGTCCATGAAGCCTCCTTTGATTTATGTACTAGAGTTGCTCAGTCACCCCTTCAGCTCTCTAATACACAGCTTTTAGTCCAGGTAGAGAAGGGAACTTGTCTATGGTGTGGTTTTGTTCATAGACAAAGAAAATTTCTATAAGGTTTAATGGGAATTCATTCCTAGGGTGCCTCCTTGTGCATCCTCGGTAGAATATGGCTAATTATCTCTCTGCTTCCTCCTGCTTCCTCTTGATTTGCATAGTGTCCAACTATAGGGCAAGGGTTTACAACATTTCACTCTTAAAATATTCCAACATGTTTCCAATTTCACTTTTTATAGATGTGTTGGAAGAGGACGAGCTGGCCACTATTTGACTAACCCTATCCTTTTTTCTAGTTGTGCTAGAATGGTTCTTAAAAATGGTCTTGATATCCTCATAGGGTAGCTAGTAGATGTCCCCTCCTGATAGCAAGTTTAGGGTATCCAGGAGATATTCCTTGATCCCCCTGAGTAGGACTAGCTTAAGTGACTTAGGATCAAGTGTGCACCTGGCCCTTTTATAGTTGAGCTAGAATCTTCCTGCTAATCCTCTAAGGATTCATCATGCCCCAAGGTCATTCTAAAAATTTTATCTTTTGTATCTTTGGACTCGCAGTAGTCCCTATACTTGTTGTTGAAAGATTGTTGCATCTGAGCCTAGATGGTGATACTATCACCGAGTAAACCCATTAACCAGTGCAAAGCTACATCATTGAGAGTGGATGGGAATAATTTCAACTTCTGATCATCAGTGGTGTAATCATAAGTTCTGCATATGACAAAAAATTCAAACAAGAAAGTATCTGGATCTTTTGAGGTCAGGCCATGGAAGTGAGGAAGAGCATAGGGGCTTATGTTTTTCATCTTGGCATCCCCATTGGATTCTTTGATGGGAAAAGCACCCTAAATTCTTTCTCTATCTCCCCTTTCATTTCTATTTTCAGCCATTATGCCAGTTGGAATGGTTGCTGATTCTTCCCCTATAGGCTCTTCAAAAATCTTCGGTTGTTTTCCTAAGGCGTCCTCTAATTCACAACCACCAAAGAAGAGGGAAGGTTGGTTGTTTCAAGTATTGGGGGTATTTGGTATAAATTTTCGTAAGTTATTCCTATTCCTACGAGGCATGAAAGAAGTGTTTGTTTTGTTTTCAAGCTTTAAGACTAATTGCAAAATGGAAAAGACAAACTAAATTGAAACTAACTGTTGAATGAAATCACTTGCAAAGTGGAAAGGAAAGAAAACCAACTTACAACTACCTTGAAAAAATGAAACTAATAGTAGAATGAAAGAGATAAGAAAAGGAAGAAAGAAAACAGAAATCACATCTACTCAGACACCTCCTCAGCAACGACACCAAAAAAGTAATGAGCACCAATATTGTAGCAAGAATGTTGCAACTCTTGGGCTACCAACTTTACCTCATCAACCCGAGGTTCATAAAAACTTGGGGGTGACAACGATATACACAGAAATAGATGCAATGGGTCCACTCTTTGTCACTTCTGAGGTGGGTGATAGACCACTAGGGTTTGTAACGAATAAAATATATATAAATAATGTAAAAAAATGTAAATGATAATAAGCATAAATAATTATTACTTAATTAGTTAATTAGTAATTAGGTTGAAGAGGCATGTCTAAATGAGACATGACTCTTGATAAAGAGACACTTTCTTGATATATAAGCAAGCCTCTCATTCTCATTGGAAATCATTCTTATTCTTATTCATATATTTAATATATCATATTTGTATCTTCATGGATATCTTGATATTCCAAATCTTTTGGAGTAATTAATCTGTAGAAGGAACTTTGTTCACTTCATGTGGTATTAGAGTAGGTCGGTCCTCTAGGTTGCTTAACCGGTGCACAGAGCTCGTTCTCTGATCCAAGTCCTTGGCTATCGATTGTTCGGGTCTGGTTTTGGTTGGGTAGGCATATGAGGTTCTTTAGGTGGAGCAGGGTGTAAAATTTGTGGTTGAGTAGGAGGTGAAGGAAATAAATATGGAGCATTGTTTTACGGGGGCCTCCACCCTAGGGTGGTGCATTCCATTGAGGTTGTGGAGGGGCATATGGCTCAAATGGCTGGTGAGTCGGTTGGGAATGGTATTGAGGCACAAAAGTCCAGGGAGAAGGTGTAAACTAGGAGGGATGAGTGGGGGGGCGAAGAGGGAATGGATGTATTTTGGTTAGGGTTGTAATATGCATAGGATGATGCTTGCATGCCTTGTTGGTATGACTGAGGTCCATGAAGCCTCCTTTGATTTATGTAGTAGAGATATTTAGTCACCCCTTCAGCTCCCTGATACACAGCTTTTAGTCCAGGTAGAGAAGGGAACTTGTCTATGGAGTGGTTTTGTTCATAGACCAAGTAGATTTCTATAAGGTTTAATGGGAATTCATTCCTAGGGCGCCTCCTTCTGCGTCCTGGGTAGAAGATGGCTAATTATCTCTCCGATTCCTCCTGCTTCCTCTTGATTTTCATAGTGTCCATCTGTAGGGCAAGGGTTTACAACATTTCACTCTTAAAATATTCCAACATGTTTCCAATTTCGCTTTTTATAGATGTGTTGGAAGAGGACGAGCTGGCCGCTGTTTGACTAAGCCTACCCTTTTTTCTAGCTGCCCTAGAATGGTTCTTAAAAACGGTCTTGATATCCTCATAGGGTAGCTAGTAGATGTCCCCTCCTGATAGCAGGTTTAGGGTATCCAGGTGATATTCCTTGATCCCCCTGAGTAGGACTAGCTTAAGTGACTTAGGATCAAGTGTGTACCTAGCCCTTCTATAGTTGAGCTAGAATCTTCCTCATAATCCTCTAAGGATTCATCATGCCCCAAGGTCATTCTAAAATTTTTATCTTTTGTATCTTTGGACTTGCAGTAGTCCCTATACTTGTTGTTGAAAGATTGTTGCATCTGAGCCTAGATGGTGATACTATCCCTGGGTAAACCCATTAACCAGTGCAAAACTACATCCTTGAGAGTGGATGGGAATAATTTCAACTTCTGATCATCAGTGGTGTAATTATAAGTTTTGCATATGACAACAAATTCAAACAAGAAATTATTTGGATCTTTTGAGGTCAGGCCATGGAAGTGAGGAAGAGCATAGGGGCTTATGTTTTTCATCTTGGCATCCCCATTGGATTCTCTGATGGGAAAAGAACCCTCAATTCTTTCTCTATCTCCCCTTTCATTTCTATTTTCAGCCATTATGCCAGTTGGAATGGTTTCTTATTCTTCCCCTATAGGCTCTTCAAAAATCTTCGGTTGTTCGCCTAAGGGGTCCTCTAATTCACAACCACCAAAGAAGAGGGAAGGTTTGTTGTTTGAAGTATTGGGGGTATTTGGTATAAATTTTCGTAAGTTATCCCTATTCCTACGAGGAATGAAAGAAGTGTTTGTTTTGTTTTCAATCTTTAAGACTAATTGCAGAATGGAAAAGACAAACTAAATTGAAACTAACTATTGAATGAAATCACTCGCAGAATGGAAAGGAAAGAAAACCAACTTACAACTACCTTGAAAAAATGAAACAGGTAGTAGAATGAAAGAGATAAGAAATGGAAGAGAGAAAACAAAAATCACATCTACTCAGACACCTCCTCAGCAACGATGCCAAAAAAGTGATGAGCACCAGTATTGCAGCAAGAATGCTGCAACTCCTGGGCTACCAACTTTACCTCATCAACCAAAGGCTCATACAAACTTGGAGGTGACAACGCTATATACAGAAATAGATGCAATGGGTCCACTCTTTGTCACTGTTGAGGTGGGTGATAGACCACTAGGGTTTGTAACGAATAAAATATATATAAATAATGTAAAATAATGTAAATGATAATAAGCATAAACAATTATTACTTAATTAGTTAATTAGTAATTAGGTTGAAGAGGCATGTCTAAATGAGACATGACTCTTCATAAAGAGACACTTGCTTGATATATAAGCAAGCCTCTCGTTCTCATTGTAAATCATTCTTATTTCTTATTCATATATTTAATATATAATATTCATATCTTCATGGATATCGTGATATTCCAAATCTTTTGGAGTAATTAATCTGTAGAAGGAAATTTGTTCGCTTCATATGGTATCAGAGTAGTTCGGTCCTCTAGGTTGCTTAACCGGTGCATAGAGCTCGTTCTCCGATCCAAGTCCTTGGCTATTGATTGTTCAGGTCTGAGTTTGGTTGGGTAGGCATATGAGGTTGTTTAGGTGGAGCAGGGTGTAAAATTTGTGGTTGAGTAGGAGGTGAAGGAAATAAATATGGAGCATTGTTTTATGGGGGCCTCCAACCCTAGGGTGGTGCATTCCATTGAGGTTGTGGAGGGGTATATGGCTCAAATGGCTGGTGAGTCGATTGGGAATGGTACTGAGGCACAAAAGACCAGGGAGAAGGTGTAAACTAGGAGGGATGAGTAGGGGGGGCCAAGAGGTAATGGATGTGTTTTGGTTAGGGTTGTAATATGCATAGGATGATGCTTGGATTCCCTGCTGGTATGACTGAGGTCCATGAAGCCTCCTTTGATCTATGTAGCAGAGCTGTTCAGTCACCCCTTCAGCTCCCTGATACACAGCTTTTAGTCTAGGTAGAGAAGGGAACTTGTCTAAGGAGTGGTTTTGTTCATAGACCAAGCAGATTTCTATAAGGTTTAATGGGAATTCATTCCTAGGGTGCCTCCTTGTGCATCCTAGGTAGAAGATGGCTAATTATCTCTTCGCTTCCTCCTACTTCCTCTTGATTTGCATAGTGTCCATCTGTAGGGCAAGGGTTTACAACATTTCACTCTTAAAATATTCCAACATGTTTCCAATTTCGCTTTTTATGGATGTGTTGGAAGAGGACGCGCTGGCCACTGTTTGACTAACCCTACCCTTTTTTCTAGCTGCCCTAGAATGGTTCTTAAAAATAGTCTTGATATCCTCATAGGGTAGCTAGTAGATGTCCCCTCTTGATAGCAAGTTTAGGGTATCTAGGAGATATTCCTTGATCCCCCTGAGTAGGACTAGCTTAAGTGACCTAGGATCAAGTGTGCACCTGACCCTTTTATAGTTGAGATAGAATCTTCCTCATAATCCTCTAAGGATTCATCATGCCCCAAGGTCATTCTAAAAATTTTCTCTTTTGTATCTTTGGACTTGCAGTAGTCCCTATACTTGTTGTTGAAAGATTGTTGCATCTGAGCCTAGATGGTGATACTATCCCAGAGTAAACCCATTAACCAGTGCAAAGCTACATCCTTGAGAGTGGATGGGAATAATTTCAACTTCTGATCATCAGTGGTGTAATCATAAGTTCTGCATATGACAACAAATTCAAACAAGAAAGTATCTGGATCTTTTGAGGTCAGGCCATGGAAGTGATGAAGAGCATAGGGTATGCTTTTCATCTTGGCATCCCCATTGGATTCATTGATGGGAAAAGCACCCTCAATTCTTTCTTTATCTCCCATTTCATTTCTATTTTTAGCCATTATGCCAGTTGGAATGGTTTCTTATTCTTCCCCTATAGGCTCTTCAAAAATCTTTGGTTGTTCGCCTAAGGGGTCCTCTAATTCACAACCACCGAAGAAGAGGGAAGTTTGGTTGTTTGAAGTATTGGGGGTATTTGGTATAAATTTTTGTAATTTATTCCTTTTCCTACAAGGCATGAAAGAAGTGTTTGTTTTGTTTTTCAAGCTTTAAGACTAACTGCAGAATGGAAATACAAACTGAATTGAAACTAACTATTGAATGAAATCACTTGTAGAATGGAAAGGAAAGAAAACCAACTTACAACTACCTTGAAAAAATGAAACTAATAGTAGAATGCAAGAGATAAGAAATGGAAGAAAGAAAGCAGAAATCACATCTACTTAGACACCTCGTCAGTAACGACGCCAAAAAATTGATGACCACCAGTATTGCAGCAAGAATGCTCCAACTCCTGGGCTACCCACTTTACCTCATCAACCCTAGGTTCATACAAACTTGGAGGTGACAACGCTATATATAGAAATAGATGTAATGGGTCCACTCTTTGTCACTGCTGAGGTGGGTGATAGACCACAAGTGTTTGTAACGAATAAAATATATATAAATAATGTAAAATAATGTAAATGATAATAAGCATAAATAATTATTACTTAATTAGTTAATTAGTAATTAGGTTGAAGAGGCATGTCTAAATGAGACATGACTCTTCATAAAGAGACACTTGCTTGATATATAAGCAAGCCTCTCATTCTTATTGTAAATCATTCTTATTCTCATTCATATATTAAATATATAATGTTTGTATCTTCATGGATATCTTGATATTCCAAATCTTTTGGAGTAATTAATTTGTAGAAGGAACTTTGTTCGCTTCATGTGGTATTAGAGCAGTTCAGTCCTCTAGGTTGCTTAACCAGTGCACAAAGCTTGTTCTCCGATCCAAGTCATTGGCTATCGAAATTCGTCCAAATATCAACTAGAAGAAACCCAAAAAATTGTCCAAATATTGATTTAGAAGGAGTTTGATTACCAACTGAGAAAGGAGAATTTTACCCTAATCGAGAGGATTGAAATGCTACCTACTGCAGTAATGAAAGACTGAAATAGATGTCTAAAACACACAACTCATCTAGATATTTGTTCAGATACCTTACTTCAAAAAGAATTATAATCTAACACCTATGAAGTCCTAACTAACCTAAGCATGAAATCTGATCTCATCAAACACTTAACTGTTGTGTACATGAATAAGCATAATTTTTTTTTATTTTTTCCTTTTTATGAAAACATGAATGCTAAACCCTCTTGATTGCATGGCAGGTTGGATAGGTGTAAAGAGATATGGTTGTGATGGGTCAAATGGCTTGGGAGACAAGAAGGAGTCTTCTCCTAGCTTTCATGATGCATTTCTCACAAATCAGGCTCAAAACAGGCCACTATGGGTTGTCCTACAGGATGTCCTAATTCACCTACAGGATCCCCTGTTTTCTTACAGGAACAGGCCAAAAGCATAAGGAGTGATTTGGAAAATGGTATGGAGCTTAGGAAAGGTGAGCAATGGAAGGAATAAGGCAAGGAAGTGGTTGGGACTCACTCATAACTCAAACTGAGGTTGAATAATGGTTGGATTTGCTCAACAAGCATGGCAAGTTGTCCTTGTGAAATGATAAATCAGATTGTGAACTTAGTTGCCATGGTGATCATGGGTAGGTATGGTTTGGTTGAGACTGAGGATATGAGGTCTTCCTGCAATTTTGAAACTCCGGCGACATATACATCATTGTTGACATTTATCCATAAATCATTTCAAAACAAGAAAGGTTTACAACAACATAGGAAAACCGAATTTCATCATTTATTTTCCTAGTTCATGAATGGAAATGCTTGAAGCCTATTATGAAAGCACCATGAAATCTGATACAAATCTTAAGAGATCATAAATGACAACTGTAACCTATCTTCTAAAGTGAAGTATGCTGACCTAATTAGCAGAAAAACCCTAAATGTCATAAGAAACCAAAATTCTATCTTTTTGGGATGAATGGGAGTTTTTCCTCAAACCATGGTCCCTGAAGGGAGGAAGGAGGTGAGATCCACTTGTTATCAACCTTTTTTTATATTTCCTTATCGCTCTAAAGCTATTGTGAAAGTTATGCACAAATGGAAGCAAACTAATCAAATTCACTAATACTTGCAATGTAACAATGCTAAAATCAATTCAACAAGTAATCTATGAAATAACCTAAAAATACAAGTACAGTAAGAGGAACCTCTACTTCTCGGGTTGGGTCACAACCCAACAGCTTCATCCCTCTGAGTCAACTCAGTGTTGGATCAAGGGAATGATCATTTTCATTAACATATCAAAAAAATACATAACAATGTTTTGTCACAATCCTTCAACTTGAAAGTGCTTAGCTATGTTGCATAAAAAATTCGAATCCTAATGAGGCTCTAGGCCTCCTTATTTATACAACTGAAGTTGCCAACAACTTCCTTAAATCTAGGGAGGCTTGTCTCCCAATCTCAAGATTAACTGGTTCTTAACTATCACTGGCTCAACTGCCAATGATCCTCATGACTCGGCTACTTGTAACTCTGAGCTGGTGTGATTTGATTGAGGGATCTTTGAATGAGTGAGGATTTAATGAGGGAGATCCATCTCTTATAATCTCTCCTTCTTGTGTTCATTCGCATTCCTGCACCTTAATTAGCCATAATTTTCTCCCAAAAACCTTAAACCAATGCACATTAGACCACTGGACATAACATCTCACTTTTACTCATCTCATTAAGCAAAATTTAATAAAAACATGTAAAGAATTATGAGAAGAGTTGATTTTGGTAATCTTGGAGGTGTATTAAGGTCCATATATTTTACCCAATGATGAGCCTCATAACCTATGCCACCATTACCTTTACCTCCACATTTTCGACCACCTCAACTTCCTACTCAACCCATACCAAATCCCAATAACAAAGCGATACAAATGATCCATTGCATGAGCCTGCTTCTTCCAGCTAGTTATCAGTCATGCCAGTTGGGGTCAATGAACTCCAACTGAAATTGAGGAAGGTAGCAACATCAGAAAAAAAAAAAAAAGCAACCCATGGTGATTATTGAAGAGAAAGGTGAGGAGGAAACTCCTGGCCATTCTTGGGAAAATGTCACCATTAAGCCTATCCCTGTACCTTCTGAGCCTTTCTCATCTTCTTCAAACCAGCCTCTTTATCCAGAGAGGCTAGTTATGAAGAAGAATGACCCCATTCCCGAGTCTAGTCTGACTTCTGAGATTAGGAATCTTTTTATAAAGGTCCCTTTACTCTAAGCTATCAAAGAGATCCCCATCTATACCAAAATCATTAGGGAACTTTGTCTCAAGAAGATAGGAAGGAAAATAGTAGAGCCCCAAACTATTCAATTTTTTTGGAAGAGTAGTAGAGTTGATGATAGGGTGTGTCCAAATGGAAAAATACACTCACCTTGGAACCCCTATTGTCTCTATTCATATAGGTGATGTCCTTGTCTCCAATGTTCTTATAGACCTAGGGGAAACCATTAATGTTATGACCAAGCAAACCATGGATCAGCTTGGGTTGGTCCATATTCGTCCTACTCCCATTGTGCTTGAATTGGTAGACAAATCTAAGATCAAGCCGGAAGGAGTGTTGGATGATGTGGTTGTTTCGATAGACTCTTGGGAATATCCCACAGACTTCATTGTGCTTCAGCCAAAGAATCTTGTGGGAGGACATCCCTTGATCTTGGGATGACCATGGCTTGCTACGGCCGATGCTTACATTGGATGTCATTCTGGTGACATGTACATTTCACATGGGGACTCTAGGAAGAAAGTCACCTTATATCCACCTGCTAGATCTATCTAGGAGCTTCAAGATACCTTATGGCTAGATTACAGTAGTGATGAGGAGACTCAGTCAGTTTCTATGATACATCATCATACTGAGTCAACTCAGGAGGGTGAGATATGAGACTTCCTGAATAATCTAGACACTATGCCAAATTTTGAATCATTGTGTCAGATCTTTAGTCTGGATTTTCAGGAAAGTCATGATCCCCAACCTTCCTCACCGCCATCTCTAGCAGCACCTATTTTCACTCTCAAACCTGAAACCACTCTTGTTGAAATTAGTCCAGGAAAATCTTTACATATCAATTCAGACCTGGATTCCTCTCAACAAGAGCAACTTGTTAGTTTATTGCAAGACCATCTTGATGCCTTTGCATGGGGCTATGAAGACATGAAAGAAATCCCTCCTGAAACCTGTACTCACCGTATTTATATTCAATAATGAGCCCCACCTGTCCCACAATCCCAAATGCATATGAACCCAACTCTAAGAGTTGTTGTGAAGGAAGAATTACCAAACCCTTAGATGTTGATTTTATTTATCCTATTTTTGATAGCCAGTGGGTCTCCCCATTGGTGTTGGTCCCAAAGAAAGATGGGAGATGGTGTATTTGCATTGATTATAGAGAATTGACCAAAACCACTCTCAAGGATTTCTTTCCCCTTCCTTTCATCGATCAGGTGCTTGATACCCATGTCGATAAAAAACACTTTTCTTTTTTAGATGGCTTTATCGGTTACAACCAAATACAAATCGCACCCAAGGATCAAGACAAAACCAACTTTACATGTCCATGGGGGGCACTTGCATATCGAATACTTCCCTTTGGGCTATGTAATTCCCCAACTACTTTTCAGAGGGTAGTTTTGGCCATTTTTGCTGACCTTGAGTGTGTGGAAATCTATATGCATGACTTTTCTGTGTTTGGTGATTCATTACATAAAGCCCTCAAAAATCTAGAAAAAGTACTTTTTCATTGCAAAGAATCTCATATTGCCTTGAGTGATAAAAAGTGTAGATTAATGCGCAAGGTAGGAGCAGTTCTTGGCCACCTCATTTCCAATAAAGGTATCTAGGTTGACGCAGCTAAGATAGAAGTTATTTTGTGTCTTCCTACACCCAAAACACAAAGGGAAGTGAGAGGTTTCCTGGGACATGTGGGCTACTATAGGAGATTCATTGAGAACTTTTCTAGGATAGCTACCCCCATTTTTCAACTTTTAGCTAAGGATAGTGAGTTTTCTTGGTCCACAGCTTTCCAACAGTCTTTTGAGACATTAAAGGAAAAATTAGTACAAGCACCAGTTTTGAGAGGACCAAACTAGTCCCTCCCATTTCACATTTTCTCTTATGCCTCAAATACTGCCATTGGTGCAACTTTAGGACATGAAGAAAACAAACAGTCATATGCTATCTACTTCATCGATAAAAACATGTCACTTGCTAAATTGAATTATACACTAACTGAGAAGGAGTTTTTAGGTGTGATTTTTGCTATTAATAAATTCAGACATTACAATACAGGATATGAATTCTTTGTGCATATTGATCATTCCGCAACAAAATATTTAATGGATAAACCATTGACTAGCGGTAGAGTGACTAGGTGGTTACTTGTGTTGCAGGAATTTAATGTTACTATTGTCAATAGACAAGAAAAATCTAATGTTGTAGTAGATTATCTTTCTGGATTAAATAATCCTGGTGAAGTAATTCCTGTTGATGATAATTTCCCAGATGAACATCTTTTTGCTATGTCAACAAAATCCCTATGGTTTATTGACATTGCCAACTATTTAGTCACTGGAAAAACACCACCTCACTTATCCTTTCATGAAAAGCATAATATTATATAGAAAAGTGCTACATATTCTTGGGTTCAAGGAGACCTCTTTTACACTGGACCAGATCTCATTATTCGTAGGCATGTAAGAGAGGAATAAATGTTTGAAATCTTGAAATCTACCCATGATGAACCTTGCGGAGGCCATTTCATTGATAAGAGGACTGCGTACAAGATTCTTCGAGCTGGCTATTTTTGGCCACCCTTGTTTAAGGATGCCAAACAATATTTCAAGCGATGTGATATTTGTTAGTGAATGGGTCAGCTAGGACAAGCCAATGAGATGCCTTTATGTCCCCAGGTTATGATTGAGCCCTTTGAAAAATGGGCTATTGATTTTGTGGGACCTATAAACCCAACATATTTAAATAAAAATCATATATTGGTTTGTACAGATTTTGTTACAAAGTGGGTAGAAGCTAAAGTTGTTTCTTTTGCTACTGAAAAAGTTGTTGTAGACTTTTTATTTACTGAAATATTTACTAGATTTGGTGTGCCTAGAGAAATTGTTTCTGACAATGGACGCAGTTTATTTCTAATCTAGTACAGGGTGTGATGGAGCAATACAGAATTTGGCACAGGAAATCTACACCGTACCACCCGCAAGAAAATGGCCAAGTGGAATCCACAAACAAGGTAATTGAGTCCATCCTCACCAAGACAGTGAACATGCATAGGAAGGATTGGGCCAGCAAATTACCAGAAGCCTTATGGGCATATCAGACCACTTGGAGGAACAACACAAGACATACACCATATGAGTTGGTGTACGGGAAACAAGTCCTTTTGCTGATAGAGTTCCAGATCAAAACCTTCAGGACTACAATTCAATTGGGGATAGATCTCTCAGAGGCACAACAACAACATCTACTACAATTAAATAAGTTAGATGTGTTTACACGGGATGTTGTTCGGCACAATGTATTAGTTCAAGAATAGTGCAAGAAATGGCATGAAAAGTCCATAAAGAATAAGAAATTCCAGCCAGGTGATTGGGTACTCCATTACGACTCTAGATTTAAACATTTTAAGGGTAAATTCCAGACACACTGGATGGGACCTTATGAAGTAGTGAAATTTTTTTGACAATGGAGTGGTAGAAATAAAAACTATTGACGGGCAAGATTAAGTATTCCTTTTGAACGTGCATAGGCTTAAGGTATTTTTTTAGCCCCTCGCGAAGGAAGATTTTATGCAAAAAGTACAATAGCAATCATAAGTGAAGATTGTAGGTGGCCATGCCAACCTATTACAAATTTGATTCTTTCTTTTCCTGAAATTAAAATGAAAAAAGAGAAAAATGACAAAAAATATATCTATATTTTCATGTGGTCATGAAAATCAGTTTACTGACATGATTGTAGAAGGATTAGCCCAAAAACTAGCTTGCTAGCAGGAAGATCAAATTCTAATAAAATCGAAATGTTGATTGATCTTTAGATGTGCTAACTGTCACCAAGAAGAGGTAGGTTCAAGTGCAGGAACCAAGCCCTTATCCAAGTTTGGGATAGTTGGCACGAAATTTTTTATTCAAGCAACACTCAATTCCCACTACATTTATTTTTCAGTTCAACACTATTAAGGCAGATTTCAGGTAAAATTATGCCCTTCTTCTATTCCCATTTTTGTAAAATTCCCTATATTTTTCTTCATTTTATCCCATAAATTTTACCACCTCTTTCTTCACATGGAAAATGTCCCTATTCAATTTTGTTCTTCCCTCATTTTCCCCCATATTTCTTTCCCAGATCCCCTTTTTGATATGTCCCTCTTGGTAGTCCTACTCCTGCATTCCCTGTCATAATTTCCTTCCCATTCTGAAAATTTACCCCCCTTCCCACTTTTTTTCTCCCTCATGGAACATAATGTAGAATCTGATTCAAGCTTGTGAAGTATATAAAAGGGCATGTATTGATACAAAAAAGTGAGCAAATAAAACCCGCTTTATGATTAAACAAATCCTTCAAAATCCAGCCTATGAATTTTATCAAAAAAAAATTGGCCACAATATCCGTAGTGTAGGTATATGTGTATAGTGCAAGAATTTTCAGTGCAAGAATGTTCAGTGTAGGAATGTTTTTGGGTGCAAGGTTGTTCGAGTGCATAAATGTTCAGTGTAGGAATCCGCATTGCTGAGCACTCTTGAGTACAAAACTACATGTCCTGGTGTAGGAACAATGGTCTTTAGTGAAAAAAATTGTAATATGGTGTAGGAATACCTGGTGCAAGAATGCACATCTAGAAAGTTTATTCTTGTTTCATGAAAATTGTGTGCAGGAAGAATGACTGCACCACTTCTAGATTGATAGCATTCAATAATTTTTTATTATGATTAAGCTTTGTTTTATCATCTGCTAAAATAGGAAGGAAATCTTTTAAGTACAAGGATAGTTAAGTTATGAAATCTTTTTGTTTTTTAAAGTACCATGTACACCATGTGTGAAATAATTAAGTTATTGCGGGATGTGTACAATTTAACCCGTCATCCCATACTTACCGTTTTGAAAAAAATCTCGTTACCTATTAATGACGACCAGATATCATACCATACCACACATGACTGTCATATTAATCATGGCACCTTAACTGCCGCGTTCACTAATGATTATCTCTGCTTGTACCAAAGCCTGTCTGTATCGCATCCGTCCCATGTTCTACATTTAATGATGGAGCGTGACTGTTAGGAGGTGGCCAGTATAGTGGTGGTTGGATAGCTTAGCTATCACAAGGTTCATTTTAGACAGAGATCCTAAATCCTGATGGTGTGATCTCTCTAAAAAGTTATAGATAGAGTTTAGTGAAGTGAAGATGTTGCCCGTGAGAATTGAACCCTATTCCCTCAAAGAGTTAGAGAAAATGGCCAAATACCAGAACAATCTTCCACTGTTGCAGCAATCCAGGTTCCTCCTGTTGTTGCTGAAATTTAATGCTTTTGACTCATCTTTGGCATTAGAGTTTGCTCAGACCTTTGATGGGAGCCAAGCCAAGGTAGGATCATTGGAATTTGAAGTAACAGAATAGTATATATCACAAGCCATGGGATTACCAACAGAAGGTGAGCAATGATTCAAAAAGGAGAAGATCGAGAAGAAAAAGTGGCACCAATTTGTGGTCGATAGAAAACAAAAGTGGATTGGAAGAAAGGACTACCATGCAACGCCATGCAAGGAAAATGGAAAGACCTGTTGTACATATTACAGAAGTTCCTCACCTACGAGGGTTGCTACTCATTGACCTTCTTGTATCATATTCAGTTGTTGCTACATTTTGAGTCAGGTAAGCTTATCAATTTCCCCTATTTTTTTAAAGAATTTTAGAGAAAATGTCAAAAGGAGTTCATAGAGGTAAGACGAGGAAAGTCACATGCAAGTTATACCATCATGGGTTGATTACAATTTTAGTTAAGAAGGAATCAGAGGTCAAGAATATGATCTGGTAAGTATTTTTGAATGAGTTATAGAAAAGAGGTACAAGGAAATCCTCCAACAAGAAGAGTGCAAGAAAGAAGGGGAGGCCTGAAACCCTTACCCTGCGACCTACCAAAACTAACAGCAAACAATAGTTAGTGCAGGTAGAGGAGTGAAAGCTCTTTGTTGAAACCCATCTACATCAAAAAGGAGGACTCAAAGCTCGGTCAGGAGGACTGCCTCATTGAAGGAAGCCCACATTCATTTGACTTCACCAATCAATTTGGACGACTCCCAACCTCCTTCACTAGCCGTAGACAACTTTATAGTGCTTGCGGATGCTCTAGCTCATACAGTGATTAGCGAGGGGGATATTGATGAAGAAGACATCAAACCCTTGTCAATTTTTCTTGCAAAAATGAAGAAAAGGAAAATGACACCGACACCTAGTGCAAGTGTAGGTAAATTCCTGATAGAGGATCCAATGGATGTTGAAGTGCAGGGTACTGAAACCCTTCATGATATTGAAATGCAGGAGGTTAATGACCAGGGTGATATCGACCTCAATGATGCTAGCACTAGTATGGAGTCAACTGTCAAGAAAACTCCTACACAAGAAGAATTCATTAAGGAAGACCCCACTCTCCACTTGAACAGTTAGACAGAAGAGCTCAAGCAATGTATCTATGGGCTCGAGGTACTGCACCAGAAATTGAAAGAAATAGGGATAGGGTAGAAACAAAAGAACACAGAGCTAGAAGGAGAAGTGAAGAAGAAAAAACACCAAGTGAAGATATGGAAATTACGAGCATCAAAGTGCTATGGTCGTCTCAGAAAGGTGACTAAATGGCTCAAGGCAAGAAGAGGAAGACAATGAAAGCAAAAATTAGCATACAAATACATGACTAAAAGAAGGCTTCCTTGATTTTTTTTTTTGCAGCAGGTTAATTTTGTGTGAGGACACACAACAAAATAGGGATGGGAGGACGTTGGCAGGCTAAATTGTTCTATTTTTTAACCTCTATCCCACTCTAGACACATGACCTAAACCTTTGTTTTAACCTAAGAACCTATTTGTTCCTGTACCTTTCTCTGAAATCAAGCACATTCCTACACCCTCTTTGTATTTTCATATTTAAATGCTTGTCATGGACTTAGTTACTTATTTAAGGATTTTATACCTTTAATTATCCTTGCAACTAATATTTTTCTTTCCTAAAGTATTTGATAAAATAATTTATTAATCGTTGTGATAGAATGGTCTAGTGCAGTTAGGATTCCTGCACTAGCTAGAGGAATCCTGCACTCCTGTGACATCTCACCAATCGATGAGTATCTTTATTAAAGGATTTGTTGACCTTGAGTTGGGCTCAGAGCGGGAGAGAAATTAGCAGATTGAAGATCAGGACCTTGGCCAGATATCTTAGATTAGTATTTTGTAAACAACCGAAAGGCTTAGTTAAGATATTGTTATGATTTTGTTACGGTTGTAGGCCTGAAGGCTTGTATATAATGTAAAACTATTATAGGAATTAGGTAGCGATGCTATGGTAAAATTTTGCTAAGAGATTGTAATTATTTTGGAGTATCGCCACTCTAGGCTGGATCGTAGATCTAAGATGTATTTTTCTTTTGGAACTAATATAAAGGAATGTGCCAGTACGTAGTTTCATTTTCCATTTGCGTTGTGATGAAACTTTGACCGATTGCATTTCTCGATTTCATAACAAGGAAACCAGCTAGTTGGCCAGGGTCAGGCTAACATTGCTCATTCTCCCTTTCTTTAAAGGTGTGGTAATTTAATTTAAAGTGTTGGCGTGAATTTGTTATTTACTTTGATTTTCCTCACAAGTCACATATTTGATTTCGTTTATAGCTATTGTGTTACAGATCCATGTTGTGTAGGCTTAGAAGTATTTGATTTCAATTTCCATAAGCTTTCCTTTTTAATGCTTGATTTCATTTCTCCAAGATCGATACAAGCACGCTGCCTATACTAATGCATTTCTAGTTCTACAAGTTGATTTCATTGGTTTAGTTTCGCAAGTATTTTACTCCTTTCCTTTCGCAAAAGTTATTTATTCCTTCCTACAAGATTGATGTTTGTTTCTAAACTAAGGGCATTATTAATATATGAGGTTTCACTTAAGATTTAATTGTGTTGTGATGAATATGGAATAAATGTTGTAGTAACTTACAGGTTTGTTCTTGCACTGAACATTTTTGAAGAAAGGATTGAATTTCATGATTAATTATTAAATGAACCTTCTAATTTAAAAAATTAAAAGGAATATCTAAATTATATGCATGGCTATGTTAGGAAAAGTTTGTTTACACAACCAGATAATTTCCATAATTATATAGAAGAGTTTTATGTTTTAAAGAAAGATTTACTTTAACTTTTGAAAATCATTTCCTGTCTAGAATATAAGTTTGGTTGAAGCATCTTTCTTCTTGTGAGAATTTACTTTCAAATTTTGTTTGCTTTACACTCTATTTCACTTAACATGCTTTCTATTGTTTGAAAGTAATCTAGAAACCAAGTGTAGAAATACTAATTATCTGGTGCAGGAACCTCAGATCCAGTACAGGATCAAAGTGTTCTAGCCTAGAGACTTAGAGTTCCTGCACAGAGGTCAGAACTTTAGTACAAGCATAAAACATTCTTCTGGTATCTAAACCTCATTTTAGTGCAGGCACAACGTTTTGGTATAAGAACGTTGTTGTAGTACAAGAATAACAGTTTAGTGCAGGAAAGAATATCTTTAAAGAAAACAGATACACTGAATAACTTATTTATCACACTGTTTGACTGAAGGTAAAAATAAAGGGTCATCTCATTAGTTAAGATTATTCACAATGAATTAAGAATCCATTTTAGTTTCTGCAAAAGTACTTTTCATTTATTACAGCACCAGACTTTTGAGTTTCAATTGCCGCTTGATCATCATTTTTCTTTCGATTCTATAAATTTGTGATTTAAGAAGTACGAATAGGATCAAGAAAAGTTTGTATCATTTATGGCATTTCCTATGCTTCACCTCTATGTTTACAAAACCCCCAGGTTGAAAATTAAGTGTTGAAGGAGTCTGCTAAATTGTGATTCCTGCACCCAACATAATCCTCATACATGGATGATGTTGCTTTGAGTTTTGGATGTTTAGAAGTTTGGATTTGGTATTTATTATTTATATGCTAATTGTAATCACAACCTTAGGATGAAAAGTTGAAATAGCTTCAGATGAAAAGTTGAAGGTTATCAATGTTAGCACCAAAAACATATTTTCAGCCAGAAGTTATCCCTTCTAGTCTAGAGAGGGTTCTCTCTATAGGGTCTTTCAGTCAATTAAACAACTGAATTTTTCATATTTTAGGTTACCTCTTAAGGACAGGAGAAATTAATTTTCTTTAATATTTTAAAGGTTTAATGACAAAATGACAGAGACATGCATTGACATGTATCATTGTTTAGAAAATCTCAGTGATTAAAGCAGGATAATGAGCAGTTCTTTATTAAGGGCAAGATAGTCAACATTTTGGATCTTTGAAATTAATTGTAGTATATGGTTAAGAAGAACAATATTACAGTCCACTAAGCATAAAGAATCTAGAGATGAATTTCATACTCAGTTTCAGATGAAATACATGAAAATTATTCAAAAGAAAACAAAGCATCTGTCTTAGATGAGGTCTGCATTCATTGATCTCTTTAAAATAATAAAGACAATAGATTTATGAATAACTGAACCAAAAGAAATGGAATATGACTAGCTGAAAACAAAAGGACACAGTAAAACACATCACCAAAACATGTTGACACAAGAATCCTTGAAAAAAACTTCTCAGTTATTCTTCATTAATCACTTTATAAAAATTACTGCATACACTAAGAGATGTCTCGTATATTTTTTTTTTAACCCTTCTTCATAGTTTTTTATGGTCTTAAATACATTTACAACATGATAAGATCATATGACTAGATAAAATGCATGATTTATCCACTAAGTGGATTGAATCAATTTAAATTTATCCACATACTGTTTTTTAACCAAAAAAAAAACTAAATAGAACTAACCATGAAAACTGCAACCTTTGTCTTTTTAGAAAAAACATAAAACACTTTATTCTATCTAGATAGCCCTATCTAGATAATAACCTTATCCACTAAGCTTCAAAATTATCCTTCTCAATCATGAGAATATAGTTTTGGATTCAAGATAAAAATAGAAACAACAAAGAACTTGTGTTGCGCAATGGTTGCATAACGACTCCATGTTGGCACACACACCTACACAACAGAGGAAAACTAGCTAATGGAAGGGTGATGACGAGGCAATTGAGGTGGAAAGGGACCCATTCCGCACATTCCTTGGCACATGAAAGCTTCAAAACACTCAATTCCACCTTGTGCCGCAAATGCATAGATGTGCAACATAATTTTAAATCTGTGGTTGCACCATGTCTTCCTGCCCAAAACCAAACCAAAAGTGATACCCAATCAGTTGAGTCTTTGTGCTAAGTTAGAAAAATCCAAAACTACAAAAAATATTCATAATGTCTCCACAAAAATACAAACAAAACCCTACTGCGTAGTGCTGAGAAACTCGAGCAAAGACAAATTCCAGAAGTTAGCAATCTAATACATCACCTCGTTGCTCTCTTACTAACTGAGGGCTTACTAGATGATTCCTTGGTATCCTTGTCCAAGGTGTTAGCTTGTTTGAGCAACTATGAATGGGTTTGTGGCTTTGTTTATGGCTTTAGTTGTGGCCTACACACACTTCCAGATCTAGATGCTCCTACAACTTGCTTATATTTTCTTACCGGCTTCCTAGATTTTGAAAATTTCTATTTCCTTAACCTCAACCTCTTTCTCATAATTAAATTTCTCATATAATCATTTTTCAAATTCCTACGCAGGAGAAGAGTCCACTTCATGAAATGTTTAGCTCCATAAATTTTATTCGAGGCTTCTACAATTTGAGTGTCATCTTCTTCAATTAAATGATTAACAAATATTTTGAAATCTTCATTATCATGGGCTATCTACATAGCTTGTAACTCACATTCATCAATATCCTCTAATAGTCTCTGGTATTCCCTCCATTGGCCAAACTTAAGTTTTTATGTTGATTGAAATACCTCCTTCATCTGTTCCTTCCATCCAAGTCTAACATTTGTTGCTCTGGTCACAGGCCTCCTCAGTTTCATTTTAGGCTCCTCCATATGTTCAACATCTATCACTTGCTTGCCTTTCTCTTGTGCAGTAGGTTTAGAAGTCCCTTTAGACCCCTCCACTTGGTGATATTCCTATGAAGTTGTATGCCTAAGTTCTTTGTTCTGCCTCTTCAAGAAGGCAATTTTGATATGTGCCTTGGCAAGGTCATCTTTCAATTTAGCAATTTCAGTATCTTCTTCCTCCATTTGGACAGTTTGTGCTTCATCTGTGTCTCTCTCTTGCCCGTCTTCTGGAATAGTAGCAATTTGTTGAGGAGTTGGCTCCTTAATGACTTGCTTGGTCCTCAACCTGGTTCTTGGCCTAAATACAAACTATGTTTCCTCCTCTGTTGTTTGAACTTTCTCTTTTCCCTTTCTACTTATCCTCTTGCCATGAATCACTTCCTTTGTTTTTGTTTTAATCATTGCCTCAGTTTTAGGTTCCTCTTTCTCTTCACAAGTATCCATAGGGGAGATGTTTGCCTGAGGTAGAAAACCCACACCTGACAAGAAACTTTCCCATGATATTTTCCTCCTTTCAAGCTCATGCAATACTAACAATTTAATCAAGGAAAAGTGAAACAAACTGGGCATGTGATTGTCTTTCTTTGCTTTCACTCTCTCAGCCATTTTACCCAAACTCTTGAACAAATAATATGGAAAATTGAGAGTATTATTGGTAGTAAAGTGCATAAGAATTCTAATTTGATATTGGTAAACCTTGTTAAACCTACCCTCATAAGTAAAATACCTTTGGATGACTTTGAGCAGTCGACTATAATGGTTTTGAGGGTAAGTGTTGGGAAATGTTGTGTCAAATTTATCTTTAAGCTGAGGTTTCAAAAACTCCTTAAAATAGGATAGATCCAACTCTCCCCCCTAAACCTATTTTCTCCTTTCAAAGGGATGGTTGTGGCACCATAAATGAACTTCTCTGTAATAACAAGCTCCATATTTCCTCACTTAACCTTGCCTCCCTTGAAGTTTAATTCAAACATACTAGTAAGCTACACATGATGACCATTTGACTATATCTTTTCCTAGAAGGAAATGCAACCAGTGTGCTCAAAATCCACTCTGATTGTCGAATCATAATTATTAGGTATAAGCGTCTAGGCTCAATACGCACTCTCTCCCATCCTTTTCTTTTATTCCTTTAGGTAGTGGTAGCCATCTGTCTTTAAAACCTGTAGGGAAGGTCGTAGTACTCGTGGCACATTAGTTTGATTGTGGTAAGACATCAATAAACCTATGTGTAAAATGCACTGAACATAACAAAGACTCAACAGTTTAGCTTTCAACACACTGTGGAAATGAAATGGAGAGGGTGTAATGAGGTAGATGCAAGGTCTATTGCAATAAAAAGTCTTTACATATTTTCACCCAACCCCATTCAAATCTTGACAACATTCACATTTAACCCTACACCTACGTTTCAATCTCTAGACTCCAATTGACATGAAACAAAGCTTATGCAGCAATTGGATAACAATGAACTTAACACACTTTAATTAGCCACAAATTATGCTTTAAAACACAAATTTTGATTAGGGATGGAGACTCTTACCTCAAAATTTAATGAAAATTAATTTATGGCTATGTGGATTCCTTGTAGGGTGTCAGAGAATCATTGTGTAATGGTTGTGTAGTGCTGTGCAATGACCAGGTTGGGTAATGTTTGCACAAAAAATTTCTACAATGAAGAAGAACTCAGTTTCTCATTAATGTGCCTGCTGGGAATCGATCTGTGGTCTCCTGTAGTGATGTTGTGTCTTATGCATAAGCGCAATTTGCTTGAATGTGAATGTATAGTGGAATGAAGATAAGATGATATAAAATTTGAATTGCGCCTTGAATTTTGTCTTGTATTGCAGTCATTAAAACAACCAACTTGTCACTTGAGTTGATTACCTTTAGCACTCACTTCAATTGGAATTAGTATAGGGGTTATGGGGAATGATTAAATTTTAGGGGTAGGATGTGATGTATGATCCATTAGGCATGAGGGTGTACCATGGTGATGAATGTAGGAAAATGGTAGTAGTATTATGGGAATAGGTTTAGAATGAAAGGTGGGGGTTGGGGGGGTGGTAGGGAAGGGGAGGTATGTAAATGATATATCAAGGGGTATGTATAAATGTAAATGGGGAAATAGGGTATGAAATATAGAACCATGCAGTAGATAGAAATAGGGAATAAAAGTATAGATCATAGGCGGCTGAATATTTTAATGACCGGGCCTCATGAACAACAGAACCTTGACTGAAACAAACTCATTTTGGATGGTTTTGATTGACAAAGACTGACACATAACCCCTTTCAACTCTGAATGAATGTGTAAACATGTGTGACCTCACGACTCCCACTAATTGAGACTCTTTCACATTTTGGATGAACCCTTTGTGGATTAATTTCAATGATGTTCGATAGTAAATTTGAGGCTATGACAACAGTAGTAGTCATAAGCAAAAATGCTCAAAAACTGAAAATCAATGGATAAGGAAAATACATTTGACGCAAAAAATACTAGGACCCTAACATTGGCCCCAATGGGGATGGAAACCTCCTAGCGAGGTGCCAAGGACAAAACTGCAGACTAGTAGCCTAATTAGACCATTGGGCGATGGAGTCAAGAAAAAAATACTAAAAATATAACTAACTGACTAAAAATTAACTAATGAGTTGAATGAACTTACTTATGGCAAACGATCATTGAAACCTTAGGGCCCTCACTTCGGGCTTCAAATTCCAATGATGAGCACCCACACTTGCAGTATTAAAAGTAAAACGGTATATACAATGGAGTGTTGGATCAACTGCAACTTAGGTAAGAAAATGTTTCAATAGTTTGACATTGAAAGATATGTATTCTAGTAGTAGTTCTCCTGACACGTCTTTTAGCAAATAGGCATTGATTCTGTGAAAAACAACAACTTTAAAATGACCTTTCCATAAATTTTCAAAATTCCCATGCTCTCCTTTCTCCTCATTTCTGGCATCCCATTTCAACACCAAGTCTTCAATCTGGAAATCAGCTGCCTTAGTCCTTATGTCATAAATATTTTTGATCTAGTCTTGTATCAAATGAGTATTTATGAACACCTCTTCTCTAAACTGCTGAAGTTGGATCATCTTCCTGATTCTCCTTTGTATATCCTTGGGTTCCACTTCAACCTCTTATAAAACTTTCATCACAGGGACTCCTAATAAAGAAGTAAAACTACATTCATTCCATAAACTAATTGGAAAGGAGACACACATATTGACTTTTTGGTGCTCACCCGGTCAAACCACAATGCATTTACCAACTTCTTATGCCAACTTCTTTTGCTTTCTTGAAGTAGTTTCTTAATAATGGTTACTAGGCTCTTGTTGGAAGATTCAACCAAGCCATTACCTTGAGGGTAATAGGTTGTTGAGTGGCCAAGAACAATGTTATATTTATGACACAAAACCACCATTTTCTTCGATCTAAAAGCAACATTATTATCTGTGATGATTTTTTGGGGCAGCCAAATATGGACAAAATATTTCCTTCCAAGAACTGAATAATAATTTTGTCTATAGCATATCTGGTTGGAAGTGCCTTGATCCACTTGGTAAAATTATTGGCTGTTGTCAATATCCATTTGCGTTGTCCAGATGAAGTATGATGAATTTCACCGATAAATCAAGTCCCCACTACTGCAATGGTGACTCAACCGGTATGGATTTCAGGGGTAGTGGGAGCAATTTCTTCCTTCCTTCAAATATTTAACGATCATGACAACTAGAAACTTTCTTATACACATCAACAAACAAAGTCAACCAATAAAACCCAACCCTTAGAATTTTGTTTGCAGTAGTTTTCCAAAACAAATGTCCACCACAGTCCCCTTTATGAAACTCCTTTATGGTCTTATATGCTTCATCCTCTAGCAGATAGTTTAACAACATACCATTGGGATCCTTCCAATAAAGAAACTGTTCTATAATACAAAATTTGATTACTTTCAACTTAAGGAATCCAACTTTGAATTTAGTCAAACCTGGAGGTGCTTGTAAGTGCTGCAATACATGAAAAGTGTCTATATACCATGGAGAAATAATAACTTTTTTTGCAGCCTACTGAACTGACCTCAAATCATCCTCCTCTGAAGAGAAGCTAAGAAATTAATCTCAAGAGAATGCAACTTTCATTCTTCCATGATTCTTTCTAGTCCTTGTCCTTTAATAAGCTTTGTGGGCTTAATTTCTCTGTCATACTCGAGTATGGAGACAATCCATTTATTCCTCCTACCTTCCGGATCATTCTGAGTAAGAATATCCTTGCCAACAACACTCAGTACATAAGCAACAATATGTGAATGAAAAATATACACCCATAAATCCTTCAAATATTTTACTAAAGAAACTGCCTTTTTTTCCATGATTTTGTATTTGAGGGAAGCATATCTAAGAGTCTTTTTGAAAAATGTCGTCGGTTGCTCCAAATCTTGTTGATTTGTTTGCATTAAAACAACTACTAGATTATGCTCCAAAGCGAAAGAAAAGATGATAAAATCTTGGGTGTAATTCAGACTGACAAGTACAGGGGCATGGGATAGTGAAAATTTTACCTCATTAAAGGATTTTCTAGTTTCTTCATTCCATTTCACCTCACTGTCTTTTTTCAGCATGTCTGTAATTGCCCTTAAAATTTCTACCAAGTTGGGAATAAATCTCCTTAAGAAGTTTATCTTGCCAATAAAAGACTAAATTTCCTTTTTTCTTCTAGGGATGGCCATTTTATGAATAGCTACAATTCTACTAGGATCAATTCTAATACCATATTTAGAAATTATATGTCCTAACAATTTACCTTATTCCAACCCAAACAAAGAATTTTTGGGATTTAGTGAGATTCCATATTTTCTGCACTTTTCAAAAATTTCCCTCAAGTGTTGTAAATGATCTCTGTTTGACTGTGAATAGACAATGATATCATCAAGATATATAACTAAAAATTTATCTTTTTCATTTGCAAAAGCTATGTCCATAGCTCACTAAAAAGTAGCTCCTGCGTTCATCAAACCAAAAGGAATTTTAGCATACTTGAAGGTACCCCACATTGTAGTGAATGCAGTCATTCCCTAATCTTTTGTGTGAACCAAAATATGGTTATACCCTGAAAAACCATCCAGAAGTGACATTCTCCTCGCACCCACAACTTTCTAAAACATAAGATCCATTTTGGACAATTGTTAGTTGTCCTTGAGAGACATCCTCTTTAAATTCATAAAATAAACACATAATCTAATTTCTCCTATCTTCTTCCTAACTGGTACTAAAATAGACAACCATTTAGAAAATTTAAGAGGTATTATGATTCAAACATCAAATAACTTGCCTCCTTTTCGATCAAAGGTAGCAAGACATGATTTGTCCTTTGTAGTATCATGTGCTAAATGATGCTATTGTTATATACCTTTATATTCTTGTATCCCCATTAAAAGACACCAAAAAATTCTTTCAGCAAATCCAAATATTTATGGTCCATTTCTGGACTTAGAGTCTTGGGCAACTTAATCATATTTTTCTTGTCTGTTGTACCAATGTCATATTCCTCTACTCCGACCTTGGTAGGCATCAACTTTGGCCTTTTGGCTACATCATTTTGATAAAAAATATCTTCCAATGGTACCAACCCTCTCAGAATGACATTATCTTTTAATTGCAACATCTTCAATTCTGTCCCATGCTTGTCCAATTCTTCTTTGATCTAATTTATAAATTTCTCCTTTTCATCTTCTTCCCATCTGCAGTCATTCTCAAACCTCATCTTGGAAAATTCTTCTTTCATCAACAAAAATTTTTCCAACTACTTGTCATTTTCAAAAACCTACCAATACTTGATGTTATCTAGGACAACAACCCCGTAAATTACCTCAACTGAGTATTTTCCTTTAGTGCTGCTAGGAATTTCAAAATCACAGGCTGATGTAGCTAAGGCATCAACAACAATATTTTGTATTCTAGGAACCACTGAAAAATTATACTCAGAAAATTTCTACAAACAATCTAGGACAACATTCTAGTAAGGATGGATCCAGGGATGTCTTGTTTGGTACTCACCTTTAACCTACTTGACGACTAATTCTGGATCTCCATATGTAACTATTCTTTTAGATCCCAACTTCTTCAAGACGTGCAAACCTAAGAGGAGTGCCTCATAATCCACCACATTGTTCGTACAATAAAAAACTAATTTATATGAGAACAATTTGGTTTTTCCAACTATAGGGCTGACTATCCATACACCTGCACCAACAACTTCTTTACTTGTTGCACAATCAAAATGCATGCTCCAAAGTTGTTTTTTCCCCTTATTCTTCACTTGCTTTAGACTTCAAATTTTCATATTTCTCATGGACTATTTTACTGTCAAGTTCCTCACTTTCCTTCCTTCCTTGTTTTCTATTTTCTCCTTCCTTTAATTATGTTATAAGTAATGAATCTGTTTTTTCCTCTTCGGGAAAACTAGCATTAAATAGAACAAAGTATTATAGATCCGAGTGAACTTCATACACAGGATGATTTGTGGGCTTTTCCTTGTTGCTGATCATGTATTACATTAATGGTTCCCGATACAACCTCCTAGTTTGGCCACCAAAAACAAAAACAATGATGTAAGACATATTGGCCTACATTGCGTCTTGCAAATTTTTTTTCCATGACTTGGATAGAAGCATGCCAAACTTGGGAGGTATGTCTACTACAACAATATCCATCACCATGCACTTGCAAGGAATCTGAGTGAGAGAAAATGTTAGATTCTTTATCAGTCTCAAGCACTTCACCTTGCTAGAATCAAATGAGTATAGGTCCTTGTATGGTTTGGTGATATCAAGCCCAACCCTTTCCATGATTACTTGCGGCATTAGATTGTGGGAAGCCCTAGAATCCAACATATCATTGTGAAACTTTGATCATGCACATTCAAACTAACATAGAAAGGGAGCACTTCACCATCCTGACCTCTGTCATCAATATTTGGCCCAAAAATGATATCGGGATGGTCATTAGTTATATTAAGAGTATCAGAAGTCTTGTCAATCCTCATAGACTTAAAAATTTGAGTTCTATATTGATCATTCTTGAGTATTTCACTTAGAGGAATATAAATTTTGAGCTTAAAAATTCAGTCTTGAAATTAAAAGGATTTTTTGTCCTTTTTGCCTCCCTAGGGACATAATCTAACTTATCTTCATTATCCTTAGAAGAATCATCCTTCCTCTGCAAAATGGTGATGGGGGTGGTCTTTCTTTTGACCACTACTACTCCACACATCTTTCTTTGCACTGTTGGTTTCTACAACCTTCTTTGTTACACTCTTTCCCACATTTTTACTCATCAAATTATACTTCCTTTGGACTTACATGATGGAATTTTGATATCCTTTTTTGTACTCTTCAGATTCAACCATCATCATATCATTTTGGGACTGAGAAAACAACAATTCTTCCTCTTCTGTCACAAAATTTTCAAACTTCTCTTGCTCTTGGTCTTCTTTGGTCAAATACACAGTTCTTTCTCTATCACCAAAAAAGTGAATTTGGTCCTTAGGTGACTGCTCATCTTCCTCATCTTGGCCTTGAGCATAATTTTGCTGAAAAGGTGGTACCACTCATTGTTGTGATTGTTCTGGACCTTTCTTCTCTCTTTTTTTAATTTGGACGTGTGGCTGCCTTCTAAAATTAGGTTTCAGATCTGTGAACCTACTTGAGGTTCTCTAGCAACAACCCAATCAATCAATGTCATTTTTTCCATCATTTTCTCCATAGTCTTGACCAGGGTATCTAACTTTGCATCAGAGGAAGTGGCAGGTTCTTCTTTTATGGTTACTCTTCTTTCTGATTTCATTTTATATTTCTTCACCAACAAATTTGCCTCCACACTGACTGCATTACTCTACATGTCTTCAAGTGTTGCTGAATTTCTTTCCCTGAGTTGGTATGCCATCTCGGGATCAAAACTATCAGTGTAATGAAGCAAGGATAGTCTAGGGGGGGGCTTTATATTTGTTGGAATGGAGTTGTACACTTTGAACAACGTAAACTTTGAAACGGGAACTGATATTGTTACCTGTTTCATAGAGATAGCAAAAAAGTGACCTGATTTTGAAAAGGGGCGATGCAAAACACACATTTTTTTAGAGCATAGTTTTTAGCACTTTAAATAACCGATACAGTTACCCGTTTCATAGAGGTAGAAAAAAAGTGACACGACTTTGAAATGTGGTGATGCAGAATATACTTCTTTTTTTCGGAGCATATTTTTCACACTTTAAATTTTCTTATGTATCAAATATAAATATTTATTTTTTAATGTTAGTGATTTTCATGCTAATTTTGAAACGCGTTGATGCAACATGTTGATGTAGCATACCTTTTTTTTTAAGAGAACTCATTTTTCACACTTTAAAATTTATTATGTCTGTTTTTTTGAAATTATGATTACTTAACGAATTTTCAAGTTGTTTTATTTTTCTTTTTTTAAATGTTCATTACTTAAAAGAAAAAATATAAAAATAAATATAAAAAGACAAAAAAAAATATATATATCTCATAAATCATAAAAGAATATGGAAAAAAGAAAAAAAAATAAAAATATATAAAATTAAGTAAAAATAGAAAAAATTAAAAAAACAGTTATAAAAACTTAAAAATAAAAAATAAAAAATAAAAAACAAACTAGATTAAAACAAAATAAAAAATTAACCAAAAAAAATAAAAACTAGTAAAATTAAGATCAAAAACATTTAAAAAAAAAAAAGTTAAAAAAAACAAAAATAAACTCAAACTAAAAAACCAAAAAAAATGAAATTATATATATAGATATATTCAATTAAAAAAAAACAAAAAAAAATGTATTTTTGATTTAAAAAAAAAAATCTTTTTTATTTTTTATTAACCCTTGTATTTTTTTATTTAGAAAGAAAATAATTAAAAATTAAAAGCTTTTAAACGTGATGACTTTAGAAGAGAGACTCTAAACAGTTGTCCCAGCTACCCTCAGAGAACAGATATCTAATTAGTGAACTTGTAAATTGTTAAATAAAATTTAAATAAAATTATATTATTGTACATTTAAATAAGTTGATGATAAATATGAACTACATTTATTAATATGATTGCCTTAATATAAATTAAATTTTAATATTTTTTCTAAACAATTAACTATAATTGGAGAGGACTTGTGATGAAAAATATGTCCTTTCGCTTGAAAAGGGAAATCCTGGGACAGAAAAAAAGGAAAAATTTATATAATTTTGAAAAAATACCACGATAAAAATAAATGGAGAAATATATAGACATAATACAATTAACTATAACCAGAGGGGAGGGGACGGGACTTGTAATGAAAAATATATAAAATAAAAGAAAGAAAAAAAGATAGATAAAATTTATATAGTTAGTTTTGTAAGAATACCATGCTAAAACTAAATGAAGAAATATATGGACATAATACGGATATATTAATTTAATAAGATAAAATGTAATGTACAATACCATATTACTAAATAAAATATAATTAGAAAGTCAATGAAATACAAAATGTGTGATAATCTTATCGTCCAACTGTATCACTGCATAGTTTAAACTTCAAAGGATCAAACATTGATATCGTACGAACATCGGCCATCACTTTCATCAGAATGACCCAACCGAAAGGTACATCAAATTTTCTATTCTAAGGTCTTGGTCGCTTGAATTTGATCGCTGTACTTATTCAGGTAATGAAATTACAACATGGAAAAACTTTCCTAAAAACTAATGAGGAATGCGAAAGTAGAGGGGAGTGCGGTTCTTAGGCTCAGGGCTGGCACTCCACACAGAAAATGCACTTGATGAATTCATCCACTTCTCTACCAGTTCTGGGTAGTGACGATACAACACGTCTTTCAGACTCTCTGTCTTTTTGTTTACCCATTCCAGGCCTTTCTCTGTATATACTTCCTTGTTAAAATCACTGGTGAAAAATCGATCTGCTTCCAATCGACTGCAATAATAATATACGTATAAGAAATTGTACATATACGTGTAGCCACCATTTTTGTAATTCTGTTAAGGGATTGAATATAATAAAGGAGTTATACTACCCACCGTGATGCCATGAGCACGAAGATAAAGAAAGCTGTTTCGCTGATTGCATAACCTTTAATCTTCTTTTCTGCCATCAGGCCCACCAACAAATCCAGGGCTTCAACATCGTTACCATAAACTTCTTGCAGGGTTTGGATAGCCTCCTTATCGTCTGTAAGTTCCTCCCACTTAGCGATAGGAATCATAAGCATATTGCGACGGAATTGGTTGTATCTTGATACGCTCCTCTCCCTGTCACGATAAACTTGGAAACAAAAAAAAAATCATCGAATCATAACATGACACCCAAAATTTTATTAAATTTATTGTGATCTTGAAGAGAATATTGTGAGCTGATGATATCATACTCTCAAGTGCAGGCATGTCTACGTGATCAGGTCTGTCCTGGCCACTGGGGTCCTGAGGAATGAGGTTTCTCATCCAGACAGGGTAGTTCCAGAGATCGAGGGCGCCGCAGGCTTGATGGCCCATTGATACAATTTGAGCTTCATTACCAATCTCTGATAACCTCTTTTCTCCAGAAATTCCGATGAGCTCCCTCATGTCTATCCTGTGACATGAAAATTAAATCCACCGAGTAAATGCTACATTTTCTGGTTAATCTAAGAAACCGTTAACAACAGTAAGTGAGAGTTCTATTCTGAAGTGATCATGATGGTGTTTACAGTTCTTAAGATCAGTAAAGTGTTTAAGGTCGAAATGGAAGTATCGAATTTACTACAAGACAAGATTTCCCATAAGTGCATTCTTCGAGCAGGGAAAGTGTTTTATAAACTCACTCTTTGAGCACTGGAGGTGTTTTGGAGCTGCCTGAAGTTCCATGAATGTCTCTGAGGAGGATACTGTCTGGCAACATACTATGCATTCGATAGACACTAACGAATTGCTCCGTCAAAGAGTAAGGGACTCCATGATTCTGAGGCTTCGGCATAGAAATAAAGCCACCAAGAAGTGAACTTCCTGTGTGACCAAAGGCATCCTTGAACTTCTTCCCCAACAGTCCATACCTGCGCATAAAAAATGTTTTTCCCGACCGAGCAAAATAAAGTATTTTATCAAGTGTTTAGTACAGTTTTTTCTTGTTCTACTAAAAATAGTTAAATAGTCCGCTCTTCTCTGTGTCATGTACAAATTCTGTTTGAAGCATTCAGATATTCTCAATATAACCTATATTTGTCCTTCGTTATAATAAGTGGCTTTAAAGAGCACCGTGAGCAAATTAAAATATTTATATTTTTTTTTTCTAAATGCGTATTTTGGAAGAGGATTATAAAGTTTTAATTTATTTATTAACATTGTTCGGGAAATTAAATAAATTGAAGGGTTAATAAATGCTCTTGAAACACTTATTTCATTATACAGGTTAATATATATATAAATAATAAAAATAAAAATAAATAAAAGTTAAACATATTTACATTGAAGACATACCGCCATTTTATCATAGAGATTTTTAATTTATAAATAGATTTTTTTCTAATATGATGGGCTAAACTATGGATTTTCAATATGAAATGTCTAAAAAAACACAACTCATTTTATATAAGACTTGTTCATATGATATTTTTTAATTAATAAATTTATTTAAAAGGGTTAAAAAAGCATAACTACTTCGGAAATAAATCTCACCCTTTGATTTGGGTATAATACTAAAAATATATAGAGATTAAATCCTTCCATCCACTTAATAATTATTGATAATTAAACTAAATTATGAAGCCTTATTTTAAAATAAGCATGTCTATCAGCATAACTAGATTTGTAATTTTGTTATAACCAATGAGTTTAAATGGCACATGTAATGAATTGTTTAATGTATTTAAATTTTTCGGTTTTATTAAGTTTTTTTTGGGATAGGTATGCATATTTTGGAATAGGAATCCTATAATTCTGATAAAAACTGAATATAAAAACTATATATTAAATTAGCTCTCCAGGTGAGATACCTGGAGTGTGTACAAACACTCATACACACCCTTATATCTTGAGTCGGGTAAGCCTCAAATATATAGTTTTTCACAATATTGGGTGGTTTGAACGACTCCCTCACAAATAAGATCTCAATCCTATTCTAAAGCAACAAACACTTAAACATAGGAAAGCTAACTTTCTCCATTAATGCTAACACCCCCCCTTAATGGAGAAAGGGTTCACTAAAAAACTCAAATGACATACGACGTGTACTGGTCTCAGTCTCAGCTAGCCTTACGATGGTAAAAGGAAGAGCTTTCATTTTTGTCTTCTTGCAGCAAATCCCATACTTGTTCATTTGCGGATGAAGCTTCATCTTCACTTTCTTTGCCATAAGCAAATGATGGGGCTTTGCCTCCTTTTTATGTTTTCTCCTCCTCAGGAGGAACACATGAACTCTTTTCCTCCTCTTTGAGTATATACTAGCATTCTTTGCATTTGATGTTGTAGGTTCTTGGGATTCTTCAATTGCTTCTTCTTGTCTCCCAATATCTGCACAAAAAAAATGTTAGATTTATAAAGATGACCATATTTTCTTTTATCTTCTTGTTCCTTCAGGAGAGCTTTCATTTCTCCATCTCTCCCTACTCCATCCCTCTCTGCTGACATAGTTATGCCTTCAGCCTCTTCACTCAGTTATGTTGCTACAGGCATGTTCTGCATTTGCTCCGTATGTGAGGATAGGCCTTCCTTCTCACCAAACAATAACTCATCAATAAGATGTTTTTCAATCATCAAATTGATCCACTCATCATGAGGTATATAAGTCTCATCAAACTTGATTTCTACATCTAGAAAACTTTCAGATTCTACAATAATGGATGTGTTTTCATCATCACAAGTTTCAGTTACAGACACATATTCATCACCCATCATTGCATCTTCAGTTTCACAATCAAATATGGGATCATTTTCAAGAGTAATATCTTCAGCATCATTGCCCTCATTCAAATAGTATTTCATTTATAAAACATCCCATAAGAAATTTGCACTAAGAACCTCTCCATATTCATATATTATGATGAGTATGATGTTATCATCTAATGGAGATATTATAAGACTTAATGTTGATGCATCTCCACTATCATTAATAATATCTCCAACACAATTGAATAAATTTACCTTCCATAATACTATTTCCATTTTATTTGCCCATATTTCATAATTCATACCTGAGAAAGAGGGTGGATGAGGCATTAGCCTCTTAATGATTTCAACAAATTCTAGATCTGTGTCATGATCCTTCACTTGATCAGTTATAAGTCCATCAGCGTCAACTGGAAACTCTTCACCAAATTCAATAAAACAATATATTGCCTCTATCCCGTGATGCGTTCTCCTTAGTTTCCTTCGAGACTCTTTCAATCTCCTTTGTTGACCCATTTCTCCTTCTATTTTCTCCCTTGCATCAGGCACACAAGAACACTTCGGCCAGGAATAGTTCTTTACCCAATCTCGAATTCAGTGGCCGTAACACCTAGAGGAAGGGAAACCCACTGGCTTCAACACCTAGATCCACTTCGACCATGACTAGGTTCCAAATAAATAAATAAAAACGGTCCAGAATGTCGGAAATGTGATCTCTTCAACTGCAACTCTCTGCAACTCAACACAAACACACTAGTCTTCAGCGCTAGAAAAATTGCAGGGCAGCCTCATGAACAAGATGAAGATGCCTCTACAACAATTTCATGTGGTTAGCCCTCACTTGATAGATGGCTCATAGGCCTCTGATCCCTTGCTTATAGCATCTATATTGGTCAAGAGATCGAACCCACAAGGAGTCGGAGCAGGATGAAGAACAAGATGATGTTCACATGGGTAATTAAAAATACACAAAAAAAAAGATTTTTTCAATGACTCATGTGCCTCAACGACAGAAGTTCGAACAACCAAGGCATTATTTTTTCGCTCCACAATTTGCACAGTCTAAGCTTTGACACGCTCCAAACTTAGCATATTGGTTATTCAACTCAGCTCAGCCCCACGATGGGTGCCAAGATCAACCCCAACTGCAATTACGTTGCACGATGAATGACAACTACAATGATAGGAAGCTCCAGCTCTTCAATCACTCAGATAATAACATCAATCATGTTGTTATGGATTCAAACCACGCCCAAGCTAGTCAAACACCTCCACGGGCTTCACCAGATTACTAGTCCACTGCAGCTCCAACTATTTATTTTCACACATTCATAGCAACCATGCCCTATACTCACAGTAACATCGATCTGGTGGAAGAGACACCTTATTCAACTCGCAAGAGTCGAGCCCTTCACTCTTCCACTGCAGAACATGATAATGTCAAACAACTCCATTTGCCGAGCGAGAACAAATCAAGCACAATGAGGCTTCCCCTGTTTTTTGTATTGTCGAGATTCTTTGGACTGTCACACCTATATATATATTGACGCCAACATACTCCTCTTTCGATCAAACAAACCAACCTCACCTCACTTTTCTCAAAACATCAGGCTAATCGGCTTTCTATGAGCATTAGGAGGATCACATATCAATTACCATTTGATAATCTGTGTGTTATTTCACCACGGGCCTTCAGGCCTCACCACGGAAATTAAGCCTCTGCCACGACATGGATCTCAGCACCACGATCTTCTTCTTAGTTCTCAATCGATGGCACACAATAGACAATACACTTGGCTCTTTCATGATTGCTCCATTCGGCTCTCAAGGTAGCACTCCACACTTCACACTCATGCTTGGCTCTCTCCACTAGCTCCACGCATAGGTAGATAAGATAATGAATTGTTCCACAGTTTCTTTCTCAACAACAGATCCTAACAAAGATCCTCACACGACACTTGTCCTCCGATGCATGCAGCAGCCACATGACACACTCCTCCTCTGGTGTTCACATGGCACACAGGCTCACAGCCAACATGCAGGATAACACATGCTTGGACAACACTCAACAGTCCACAACTCTTCTACTCACATTCCACATAACAATCCGGGAAGATGATCTCCACGGTAGATGCACCAGCCTGGCCGAGCTCCTCGGATATTCCCATGTTGTGTGTAATACCCTTGACAGTTGCGTTTATGACATCCAACCCGCAACTGATCCACTCCAATCCACGCAGACAGCAACAGATCTTTCCAGAACGCAAAATGCGGCAAGAAATAAAGATACGGCTTTCAGGTTTCTTGTGGGTGCTCATGTCGTCGCTGCAATTTGCAACATGTTTCCCACTCTACGCATCCACCACAATCACCACTGAAATTTGGATGCACTGTGCGAGCTCCTACGTGTGTCGATGCTCATGCAGCGTTCAACACTGGCTGATCTCCCACCTCTGTGGAAGTCTGACCTCCTGTGGTATTCTACCACACACCAATAGCAGATCTCAATCACAGTGAAATAGTCCACACTCCTGCCTCCTCGTGACCTAGATGCCTCCACCTTAAGTCAATGTGCAGAAACAGATCTCCTCAATCACGGAGATGGCACAGTCTACTCAAGCACGCAGCCCTTTTCACGCTTGCAGGCTTTCAACAAGAAACACGTAGATCTTCTGTCGGCAGCCACTACCAAGGCACAGCCTTCTCTCAGCCTCCATGCAACTTTCTATTGTTTTCATAGTAGTCGCGAAGTTCTTTGCAACTATACACCACATATATGCAACGATCAATAAAATGAAAACCCGCAGAAGGGTAACAGTGAGATCAACACGTTTGTGCACCTATAACTTGTGATGATTTCAGCTTAGGCATGACCTTCAATCAATGTATAGGATCAACAACCTTGCAGCTCTGATACCATGATAAAAAAAAGCTGAATATAATAACTATATATTAAATTAGCTCTCCAGGTGAGGTACCTGGAGAGTGTACAAACACCCATACACACCCTTATATCTTGAGTCAGATGAGCCTCAAATATATAGGTTTTCACAATATCAAGTGGTTTGAACCACTCCCTAACAAATAGGATCTCAATCCTATTATAAAGCAACAAACACTTAAACATAGGAAAGCTAACTTTCTTCATTAATGTTAACACATTTTAATTTAATTATTAATAATTATTAAGTGGGTGGTAGTTATTTAACCTTTATGGAATGTTTTAAAATATTTTTAGTAATAATAAGAGATCAAATGTTGAGAATAATCTTATAAAGTAATTATTCCTTTTTTATCCTTTCAATTAAATCAAATCATTAAAAAAAAATCATATGAACAAGTTCCATATGAAATAAATTATGATTTTTAATGCATGTTATATTGATAAGCTATCATATTGGCCCTTGGTATTATAAGAAAACCTATTTACATATTAAGAATCTCTATGGTAAAGTTAGTAAAGCTTCATAGTTAATATTATTGTTACCTGTTTTCTAAAATCTATATAGGTTTAACTCATATATTAATTCTTTTAATAATAATAGTAATAATAAGGCGTTATAATTTAGTTGATTTTGATAAAAAATTAATCTGAGTGTGAGTGTTTTGACTCTTATCATGGGTTGATGTATTGATGCATGTAAGTGTTTACTAGCCATTTAATTTCTATGGCTACCCTACATTGCATTTAGTTGTGAGGGGTAAGTGGATCTTTATTGTTTAGTTTTACAATTTTTATTGGGCATAGAGGTGCTTTACAATCCACTAGGAGGGAGATGTTGTAGTGTCCTAAACGAGTAAACATTTAAATGTATAATCAATCTGAAAAATAATAGAAGGTTAAAAGCAATAAAAATTAAACTGACTTAGTTCAATTTGGTTGCATATAATTTTAGAGTTTCTTCTTTGGAGCAGGTCAAACCCTTCAAATTGAGGAAGAAAATAATTGCAAGGGAACTAGTGCTATTTGAAGGAAATTTATGGGATTTATTGGGTGGTGTCTATCAAAGGGAAATTGTGGGTTGATATTGTCATTCTATTCCCTAATAATATTGTTCTTAAATGTAAGTTGAGCATTGGAAATGGTACAAACTTTGTTATTGAGCTACTTTCTCTATGCTGAGCTTTGCGGTTAGCTCTATGGAAGTAGGGGAAGATTTGTAAACAAAATGGTGATTCAAAAAAATTAGTGGACTAACTCAATGGAAAGGTGGATCTTAGAATTCTTTAGTTGGAATCATGGAAAAGAAAGATCCTATAGTTTGATGATCTTCAAATCCTTCACTATTATAGGAAGCATAATGTTCTAGTAGATTTACTCTCAAAATAAGCTTTAATTTTGGATGTTGGCATTTTTACCTATTGAATATTCCTCAATGGTGTATTATTTTCACTCTTTTCCTTTAATCTCTTTAATATTTATTTTCCCATGAAAAAGTTAGTCCTTCTTCTTTAGGTATGGTTAAGCATATTTTGGATGCTAAGGTAAAATGTGAGTATAGAAATCAAGTAAGATTTCTACACAGTGAAGAGATTGTACTTTTTTATTTCTATTCTCAAAATATCAAAAATATATTTTTTTCTTAAAAAGAATCAATAAAAAAACCATAATAATTCATATTGGTAAAACTTAATAAAATTAATTAGTAAACTTGTGTGTGTATACATATATAGTGATACATGTAAAATAATGATTCATATTATTAACCAATGTATTTGAGAAATTCATATTTAATAATAATTAATAAGCATATAAAAAATTAACACTTATAATTAAAAAAAATAAAATAAAATCAAAAAATCTAGGCTATATTTCTCTATATAAATAATGTTATGCATATCACATTAAAAAATTAAGTTTAAAATTTTATAAAGCTTGAAAAAATACATGTAATTCTATGTATTAAGGTTTTTTTTAATTAGGGCTAGCTAAGAGGGGAGCGGAAAATTTTATAAAGCTTGAAAAAATACATGTAATTCTATGTATTAAGGTTTTATTAAAATTAGGGCTGGCCAAGAGGGGAGCCGTACTCTTCGAAGGTGGACAAAATTTGTAGGTACTCATGGGGTCTTGGTCATATCGAAAAGAACCAAGTAGAGATATATGGTCTCTACTATTAGCTTTTGTTAGCCAAAGGAAATTAGATGAGCACACATAAGGTTATGCGATATTCTCTCATAATCCTACATCATATGGTCAAATGCTCCCTCACAAAGGAGAAATCTATGGAAAAAATCATGAAAAGAATAATGAAAATTGGTCAAGATATCTCATCCAAAGTATATTTCCATGGCCTAAGAAACTTCAACAAAAAATAAGACAAGGGGGTATAAATTGAAGATATGTGAATTAAATATTAATGGCCAAATCAAGTGATCTATAATTTCATAATGTGGATGAAGCCTATTTAAAAAAAATTGTACTAGAGATATGTGTTGTAAATTTGTGTTTTTTTAGGGTAGTTTCGTAAGAAGTTCACCAACAAAACCTCTCTTTTTGTTACTTAGTTATATTCTCCTTAGGAAAATCATCTATTCCTATTGGAAAGGAGAAATAAATTGGAAAAATTTATGTATTATCTATGTTGTAACTGATGTACTTTGAACCAAGGGCATAATTATATGATACAAATACCATTTTTGCTTAAAAAATATTTTACTAAAATAAAAATACTTTTATGTATAGCGATGTGAAATTTATATCAATATAAATATTATTATTAAGCAATTACAAATCTATTTTAACATTAAATTACAAATTAAATTTCTCGAAGAGAAAAATTTTCATTAAATTTTACACTTTAAAAAAATGTTTGCATTTAATTCCTTCAATACCTAGTAAATCCATAATTAACATAAACATATACTAATAGTACTTCAGAAAGAACATTGTGTTTTCATTTTTTTAGGAGGAACATTGTCTCTTCATTTTTCACTTGTGCGGGGGAAATGGTAACACGCGCCTAACTAAAATGCTAGCCTCCATGGCCATTAACACCTCCCTCTTGTTGCAAACGAAGAGACGACGTTTAGGACGAAGTGGGAAGCTCGAGAAGGTGAAGCATGTGACTCCCATGGTGATTTTATTTAATTCACTGAGGCTAGATAGAGGGGGATAGAAATGTAGGTCTCCAGGTGGAACGTAGCTTGATGGAGGACATTTGTTGTGTTTGGAACACTAGCTTTCAAATTCTCAAGTTGAATAGCAGAGATCTCGTTCGAAATTCTATGCTTAGGTGCTTTTTTTTTCTCATTCTCGACTTCTACCGATGTTTTTTTCCTAATTCTATGGAAAAATCATTTTCTCATATCGAGCATGCATTTCTATCTTTAGCGGTGTTGTTTTCGTTTTACTTTTGGTTATGGAAGTGTTCCTCTACATTGGTTGACAAGTAATTGCAACGTAGAATATTTAGCCAGTTGTTCATCATCTTAAGGTAGGGTTTTAGGAGGCTTGTTATAAGAGAGACTTCTTTCCCCTTCTTTCTATATACATTTCCATCTCAGTGGTTTTTGGAGCTCTCCCCTATTCACGAGTCCTCACACGGTTCTTGAATGGTTCTCCTCCTCACACGGTTCTTGAATGGTTCTCCTCACTAATATGTGGTTTGTTGGAGCCTCAACTATGGGAGGTATTATATGGTCCTTTTGTTGGTGCGTGACCCTGTTGGGCCTTTGGAAAATTATTCCTTTGAAAATTTTGTGGGGCGCATTATGTAAATTCATGCACTCCTCTTTTCATAGCTGGTTATCTCATAACTGGTTATCTCGTTCCGGAGGACTCTCTCTATTGTAAGGTTGGAAATTTTGTGTCTCAACGGTTCAAAGTTGCTTGATGGGTGAACGAGTTTGGTGCTAATTCATGTTTCTCCTTCTGATATTGGTTTGTGGAGTGTGTTTTTCAGTTTCCTTGCCATAGTGCCACTACATTATAAAATCCTTATGTTAGCAAAAGTGTGACTCAGTTCATCCTTTACAGACTATATGGACTATATGGGTGTTTAAGGTAAATTTATATGTTTTTTTCGTAAATTTTGTTTTATATTTATTGCGTGGTTCTTTCATTGTAATGCTGGTAAGTTAAGACCAAGATGGTGTGAAGAGGCTTGGTATATTAACATGTTAGATATGTTGGAAGGGTAGAGGAAACAAAACAAAAATTCACACATAAAACATGAGTTTCTTCTCTTCTATTGATCACACAAAAGATAATGCTTACACTGAACCCGGTGAAGGGTACTTAACCATTTCCAACTAGCTACTTGCCTAAAATACCTTGGCATGCACTCACACTTAACTTAGTTAACTCACACTCTAAATATGGACTGCACTTAACTCTTTATCCATCACTCGTCTTGACTCAACACTCAGTTAACTGACTCTCTAATTTTAGCGAACTCCACTTGCGAGGGTAATTACAATTTCTAACACTCCCCATTAATTATGACCATATGACTCAATATGACTTAACTATCACATAAACATGCTTGTTGGTATATGTCTAAGTTAGGCTTGCAATGACTCAAGAATTTTACAATTTTGCATTTTCTTTTTCTCTGCTTCCAGGTTCTATATCCCCGAAATTGCTTCATTCTCTATTGTGATTTCTTGTTGTAGGCTTTATTTACTTGTTGCTGCTGCAATTTTCCTTTGATTTGTCTTAAACTTGTTTTGAAAAACAATTGGATCATGTCTTCTACAGTTTCCTCTTCAATTATCATTCAACTATGGACTGCTGCCATAACGTTACATCTTCAAATTGTTTTCTTTGCTTTGCTTCTTATGCTTTATATTCCTGAGTTTCTTTTTGCCATATTTATTGATAGCAAAATATTGTCTCTTCTTGACTCCATTGGTAAAAAAAGGTTTCAATGCATTCATCTTTGTCTTCGGAAACATCCATAACATTATTTTCACTTTCATCATGAGGTACTGCTACTTTTTTCCTATAATCTGCATAAAATTTATTAACGACCTTACTTTCAACTTCTACTCCCTTGCTATTTTGTGAACACTTGCATATTCAAAAACAATGTTAAAAACATCTTTCATATGACTCTCTTCAGTGAGAGCTTCCTACTCTACATCTATCTTATTTTCAACTGCATGGAGGTTGTTTTCCATTGTTATGATTTTAGTGGATATTCTCATCAAAAACTCTTCGATCGCTTTATCATGTTCTTGATCATCAACTGCTGCTAGATGATATACTGCTTCATGAGCAATTCCAACTCCTTCATGTCTTGCTGCTACAATGGCAGCTTCAACCTTCAATGTTTCATGAAACATTTCTCTTACCATATTGCCACAGTCAATCTCTATTTCAAAAAAGAAACCATACATATCATCAACATATTTTTAATCCACACTATGGTGGAATATCCAAGAATTCCTATTCTCATTGTCAATTTCATTGGCACTTTCAACTTCACCAAATCCATCAGCTGCGGCTGGATTCACCAATTCACATATAACTTTGGAGTCATTATCCACATGTGTCTCATCATAGTGGGATTCACCATCATCTGTATCATCCACATTAGTCCTTGAACATTTATTTTCTTTTGCTCTGTTTCACATACAAAGAATATTGCTTCTCTCTTTGCATCTTTGTTGCATCTTCTTCATGCATATGCATTCTTTCATATTGAGTTTCAATTTTATGGTCTTGACAACCATCATCCACTTTTGAGTGGAGTTCTCCAAGCTCTGATTTCCTCTCAGAGTCTTGCTCATATACTCTCAAATCTGTGGCTGACTTGTTTTCTTGTGACATACACTATTGTTGCATGTCACTCTCCTTTATGCCAAAGTCTTCTTCCAAGATCTTCCATATTTCCTTGGAAGTTGTATCTTTCTTTACCTTGCACATAATCAATTTACCCATCGCTTATTGAATGAAACTCAAAACAAAAACATCTTTTACCTCATCATAAAAGTTAACAATCCTTTCTCATAATAAACTTTTAATTTTTTAATTTTTTTCTAATTAAAAAAGAAAAACTAAAACTAAAACTTAAAAAAATCTCGACTTCAAACCTTTCACAATCCTATAACCAAGGCTTGTCTTTTTAAATCACCGTGTTTTGAAATAAGCCCACCATCGTACTTATACCATGTACCTTACCATTTTAAATAAATAAATAAATAAAAAAACATTTTTCAAAGCTCCACAATCTTCAAAGGTTTCGAATAGCCTTTTAAAACCTTATAAAACAACTTTTCAAATAACTTTAAAGATTTTTAAAAAAGACTCAAAAAAATTGTCGTTTTCAAACTTGCCCATGGATAGATTAACGACTACGGCTTATGGTGGGTTTCCCTTCGCACGCGGTTTTGACTTTGGCTACGGCTACGACGGGGTGTTGACTTCGGCTATGGCTTATGGCAGCTCTCCCTTCTCACGCTCTCTTCGGCGGTGTTAGCAGTTTGTAGACCGCGACTCCAGCTGTGGCTCACGGTGGTGACTACAACACCTTATCAGTGTCATGGGTGATTCTGCATAGTGATCATTCACGTACGCAACACTGGAAAAGGAAACTTGGATTCTCTTTGTTACTTATCTCTCACCCAATTTGAATCTGCAGGCTGTGATTGCAAGTTTTCTATCTCTGGTTTTTAGATTTTCTAGCCTAGCTAGGTGACTTTGGCTCTGATATCAATTTGTTGGAAGTGCAGAGGAAACAAAACATAAATTCTCACATAAAACAAGAGCTTTTTCTCTTCTATTGATCACACAAAATATAATGGTTACAGTGAACCCTGTGAAGGGTATTTAACCTTTTCCAACTAGCTAGTTGCTTAAAATATCTTGACATGAAATCACACTTAACTCAATTAACTCACACTCTAAATATGTCCATCAATCGTTTTGACTCAACGCTAAACACTCAACACTCAGTTAACTGACTCTCTAATTGCTCACTCCACATGCTAGAATAATTACAATTTTAACAAAATACTGAGTTTGGGTTTCTCTTTCAAATTTTGATACGACGGGTTGGTTTCCCTATTTTCTTTTCCTAGTTTATCAGTGAGACTTCGTTCTCAAGGGTTCCCTTCCAGAAATGGGATAAGAGGTCGTTTGAAATAATTCAGTGGCTGGCAGTGCGGCTACAAGCACTGTGTGTCTAGATTTCTACACCGGTCTATACTCTCGCTATCTCCAGTAGCCTATATAGGCACTATGCAACTATGTTATATCACTGGATTTAATTCCACTAGCATTGTATTTTTCAAGCCCTCCAGTTTGCGTGGACTCACTAGATCGAGAAGCTTATCGTTGGTTTCTTGGCTATTTATTTCTTCATGTCACGGCAGTGAGCTCAGGAAGCCAATTATTATTAGTGAGTTTACCATGGGTGAACTCACATGGACCATAGGTTTCAAGGTCCGACTTCTCATTTTTATTTTTTAGAACTCCCCTACCAGTCTTCGAGATGAACATGCTAGTATGGAGGAGGAAGCCTCCTCTCATTAATCCTCTTTTTAAGACAGACATCCTAGCTGAGTGGGGTGATTGGGTCCCATAAATTGGATAAATTGGGTGTATGAGAGGGAGGTACAATTAATAATATATGTTGTCAATTGATCTATATTAACAAGTAAAAGATTTTGTGAAATTTCTGATGAATTAGACTATCTTAAATCGCTATGACTCTTTCATAGATATCCTTGATTCCCTTAAACACATGCACAAGCATCTGGACGCTTTTGACAGAAAAATCGAGTGGATTGAGCATCATCCCACATTCCCTGCAATAAGGAAGACTTCAACAAATTCGACAACTCCCATTATGTTAACAAGATATGATTCAGACACCTCAACATGATGCATGATGGTTTTTATGTGTGATTGAATAGGTGCAGTTTTCTTTGTAACTAACTACTCAGACCTGAATATTATATGTTACTTGTGTATCTTTTAAGTTTCAAATGGCTCTGAACTCCTTAAGGAAAGTTTATTTTTGGCTGTAGTCAGATGTTTGTGTGAGAGAATGGCCTGAAATTTGAAACTGCTATCTATTTTCTATATTTTTAATTAATAGAATTTAACTCATAGGAAAAAAAAAAAATGGCATAACCAAATTTTATATATATATATATATAATTAAAAATATTTCGTGGAGATTAAAGCTTACCATCTACTTAATAATTGTTGATAATTAAATTAAAATTTTAAAAGAAAATAAACTTATGTATTAATATAATAACATAATTTGTATCATCAACAAAATTACATTAAATTAACCATTTTTAAAAATAATTTATTTATATTTATACACTCTATTCTAATTTATTTTATAAACATGTTCAAATAGATATAATGATATTTTCTCTTTATTATAAAGCATATTTTTGAAGTTTATCCTTTGTCATTGTACTTACAGCGAAAATTCATAATTATTGATGCCAATTACAAATCATAATTCTTGATACAAGAGGAGGACAAATTGTAGTCTCTTTTCATACCAATATTAGCATAGAAACCATGGTATTACTCTTCAATTCATTTTGACCTCCAATGTTCATTCTTATTATATTCTTCAATGTTCTTACTAGGTATTTTAAGGTTTTTTTTCAATAATATTAAAATGATATCTTAAAGCTTTTTGGATAGAATGGTGATTCTTGATACAAAAGGAGGATAAATTTTGGAGTCTCTTTTGATACCAATATTAGCATAGAAACCATGGTATTACTCTTCAATTCATTTTGACCTCCGATGTTCATTCTTATTATATTCTTCAATGTTCTTGCTAGGTATTTTAAGGTTTTCTTCCAATGATATTAAAATGGTATTTTAAAGGTTTTTGGAGAGAATGGTGAGCGAGTTAATTTTAATGCATAAATCAATAATTATAGGTGTATTTATCCATTTCAACTCATTGTGGATGTAGGCATATCTATTTCAACTCATTATGGATGTAGGCATATCTATTTCAAGTTATTGTGATAATGTGGCAATCGGTCATTATCATAATGTTACATTACATTGCAATATATTGAACTTCGTATTGCGACATTTTAAAATTGGTGTTTAATATTTGGATTTATAACATTAAGGTTTTTAATAATGAGTTTATAATTATAAAAAGCATTTATTAAGGTTTTTAACATTTGGCTTATATAATTACAAAATGGTGTCCGATGTTGCATTATGACAGCTATTGTCTTGATGTGGCAATCAATTATTGTTGTAGCGTTACATTACATTACAAGTCATTGAACATCACAATGCGATATAAAAAAATTGGGGTTTAATATTAGGGTTTATAACATTAGGAATTTTAGTATTGGGTTTATAATATTAGGATTTAATATTGGGTTTATAATTTATAATAATGTGGTTTAATATTAGGGTTTATAATATTAATCTTGGGGTTTTGTATTAGGGTTTAATATTGTGACATTGGAATGGTACAAAAATGTATCAAATGTTGCATTGTGACAAACATTGTCTTAATGCGATAATCAATCATTGTCATAATGTCACATTGCATTGTAATTTATTCAACATCACATTGTGGCATAATAAAATTGAGGTTTAATAGTAGGTTTGATAACATTAGGGTTATTAGTATTAGGTTTTATAATATTTTGGTTAATATTGGTTTATCATTTGTAATAGTATGATTTAGTATTTGAGTTTATAATATTAATATTAAAGTATTTTATATTGGGTTTTATAATGTTATGTTTTTATATTAAGGTTTAATATTGTGATGTTTGAATGGTACAAAAAATGCATCAAACATCACATAGTGACAAACATTGTCTCAATATGAAAATTAATCTAACAACCATTGTCTTAATGTTAAATCATATTGCAATTTATTCAATGTCACAATGTTACATTACAAAACTTAGGTTTATTAATCTCTTGGGTTTTTAATATTAATTCCATAGGTTTATAATATCAATAATTTCTCGGGTTTATAATATTAATAATCCCTTGGGCTTATTAATGTCTTAGGTTAATAATATTAATCCCTTGGGTTTATAATCCACTGGGTTTAGGATATTGATCCCAAAAGTTTAATAATCCCTTCGATTTATAGAATTAATCTCTTTGGTTTATAATATTAATCGTATGGTTCACAATATCAATCTTAGGGTTTATATTCTTAGGGTTTAATGTTATTCCCTCAGGCTTTTAATATTAACCCAATGAGTTTATTAATCACTTGGCTTTATAATATTGATCTTAGGGTTTGTAATATTAATCATAGGGTTTATATTCCTACGGCTTATATTATTAATTCCTTGGGTTTATTAATCTTAATTTTTATATTCTTAGGGTTCAATGTTATTCACTTGGGTTTAATATTATTCCCGTGGGTTTATAATTTCTTTGGTTTATTAATCCCTTTGACCTATAATATTAATCTCTTGTGTTTTTAATATTAATCACTAGGGTTTAATGTTATTCTCCTCGAGTTAAAATCCATTGGGCTTATAATATTAATCCCTTTGGTTTATTAATCCCTTGGATTCACAGTATTAGTCCACTAGGTTTATACTATTAATCCTAATTCTTATAATATTAATATTAAATTCTATATTCCGAGGGTTTAATATTAATCCTCAAGTTTAATGTTATTCCCTTTGGTTTTTAATATTAATCTAATGAGTTTATTAATCCCTTGGGTTTATAATATTGATCCTGGGGTTTCTAATATTAATCATAGGGTTTATATTCTTAGGGTTTAATATTTATTTTAGGGTTTATAACATTTATCTTAGGGTTTATAACCCTTGGGTCTATAACATTAATCCCTTGGGCTTAATATTACTCCCTTGGGTTTATTAATCCTTGGATTTATAATATTAATCCCTTGTATTCTTAATATTAATCCAGTGGGTTTAACAATCCCTTGGGTTCAGTATTATTCCTGAAGGTTAAAATCCATTGAGTTTATAATATGAATCCCTTGGGTTTATTAATCCCTTGCATTTATAGCATCAATCCCCTAAGTTTATAATATTGATCCTAATTTTATAATATTAATATTAGGGTTTATATTCCTAGGGATTAATATTAATCCTAGGGTTTAATGTTATTCCCTTAGGTTTATAATCCCTCATTTTCTTAATATTAATCTAATGGGTTTATTAATTCCTTGGGTTTATAACATTGATACTGGCTTTCTCATATTAATAATAAGATTTATATTCATAGGGTTTAATATTAAGTCTAAGGTTTATAATATTAATCTTAGGGTTAATATTAATCCCTTGGGCTCATTAATCTAAGGGTTCGTATTCCTAGAGTATAATATTATTCATAGGGTTATAATATTAAGCCTAGGGTTTAATATAAATCCCTTGGGTTTATTATCGCAATCCCTTGGGTTTATAATAATTTTGGTTTATAATTTATAATATTAGTGTTTATAGTATTAATCTTAGGGTGTAATATTAATCATTCGGATTTACAATCACTTAGTTTTATTAATCTTAGAGTTTATATTCCTATGAGTTTAATATTAATCGCAGGGTTTACTTTTAATCTCTTGTGTTTATTAATGGCTTGATTTTATAATACCAACAATCCCTTAGGTTTTTAAGATGAATCCGGTGGGCTTATCAATCCCTTGGGTTTTTAATATGAATCCCTTAGATTAGTCAACCCCTTGGGTTTTTAATATTAATCCCTTGGGTTAATAAATCCCTTGGGTTTATAATATTAATCTCTTGAGTTTAATATTATCCTCATCGGTTTATAATATTATTCGCCTCAGTTTATAATATTAATCCCTTGGGTTTATAGTATTAATCTCTTTAGTTTATCATATTAATCCTAAATTTTATAATATTAAAATTAGGGTTTATATTCCTAGGATTTAATGTTATTCCATTGGATTTATAATCTATTGGGTTTTTAACATTAATCCAATGAGTTTATTAATCCTTTGGGTTTATAATATTGATCCTAGGGTTGCTAATATTAATCATATGCCAATGTGACAATCGATCATTATCATAATGTTACATTACATTGCAATATATTGAATGTCGCATTGCAACATTACAAAATTGGGGTTTAATATTTGGATTTATAACCTTAAGGTTTTTAATAATGAGTTTATAATTATTACAGACATAATATTAATGTTTTTGGCATTGGTTTATATTATTACAAAAATGTGTTGAGCGTTGCATTATGACAAACATTGTCTCGATGCAGAAATAAATTATTGTTGTAGTGTTACATTACATTACAATTCATTGACCATCACAATGTGATGTAAAAAAATTAGGTTTAATATTAGCGTTTATAACATTAGGGATTTTAGTATTGGGTTTATAATATTAGGATTTAATATCAGGTTTATAATTTAAAATAATGTGGTTTAATATTAGAGTTTATAATATTAATCGTGGGCTTTTTATTAGAGTTTATTGTTGTGGCATTGGAATGGTACAAAAATGTATCAAACGTCGCATTAAAACAAACATGGTCTTAATACAATAATCAATCATTGTCACAATGTCACATTACATTGCAATTTATTCAACATCGCGTTGTGGCATAATAAAATTGAGGCTTAAGAGTAGGGTTTATAACATTAGGGTTAATATTATTGGTTGTATAATATTTTGATTAATGTTGGGTTCATCATTTGTAATAGTACGATTTAGTATTTGAGTTTATAATATTAATATTAAAGCATTTTATAGTGGGTTTGATAATGTTATGGTTTTATATTAAGGTTTAATATTGTGACATATGAATGGTACAAAAAATGCATCCAACATCACATAGTGACAAAAATTGTCTCAATATGAAAATTAATCTAGAAACCATTGTTACAATGTTAAATTACATTGCAGTTTATTCAATGTCACGTTGTTACATTACAAAACCCCTAAACCCTTAGGTTTTAGATATTAATTCCATAGGTTTATAATACCAATAATTCCTTGGGTTTATAATATTAATAATCCCTTGGGTTTATTAATCCCTTAGGTTAATAATATTAATCCCTTGGGTTTATAATCCACTCGGTTTAGAATATTGATCCCTTAAGCTTTTTAATCCCTTCGATTTATAGAATTAATCTCTTGGGTTTATAATATTAATCGTATGGTTCATAATATTGATCTTAGAGTTCATACTCCTAGGGTTTAATGTTATTCTCTCGAGATTTTAATATTAATCCCTTGTGCTTTTAATATTAATCCAATGGGTTTATTAATCACTATGCTTTATAATATTGATCATAGGGTTTATATTCCTAGGGTTTATGGTATTAATTCCTTAGGTTTATTAATCTTAATGTTTATATTCCTAGGGTTTAATGTTATTCCCTTGGGTTGAATATTATTCCACTGGGTTTATAATTCCTTTGGTTTATCAATCCCTTGGACTTAAAATATTAATCCCTTGTGTTTCTAATATTCATCAATAGGGCTTAATATTATTCTCTTGGGGTTAAAATCCCTTGGGCGTATAATATTCATCCTTTCAGTTTATTAATCCCTAAGGTTTACAATATTAATCCACTAGGTTTATACTATTAATCCTAATTCTTATAAGATTAACCTTAAAGTATATATTTTGAGGGTTTAATATTAATCCTTGGGTTTAATGTTATTCCCTTGGGTTTTTAATATTAGTAAAATGGGTTTATTAATCCCTTGGGTTTATAATATTGATCCTAGGGTTTCTAATATTAATCACATGGTTTATATTCTTAAGGCTTAATGTTTATTTAAGGGTTTATAATATTTATCTTAGGGTTTATATCCCTTGGGTTTATAATATTAATCCCTTGAGCTTAATATTACTCCCTTGGGTTTATTAATCCCTTGGATTTATAATATTAATCCATTGTATATTAATATTAATTCATTGGGTTTAAGAATCCCTTGGGTTCAATATTAGTCCCCGAGGGTTAAAATCCATTGATTTTATAATATGAATCCTTTGGATTTATAGTATTGTTCCCCTAGGTTTATTATATTAATCCTAATTTTTGTAATATTAATATTAGGGTTTATATTCCTAGGGATTAATATTAATATTAGGATTTAATGTTATTCCCTTAGGTTTATAATCCCTCGTTTTCTTAATATTAATCCAATGGGTTTATTAATTCCTTGGGTTTATAACTTTGATCCTTGGTTTCTCATATTAATCATAGGATTTATATTCGTAGGGTTTAATATTAAGTCTAAGGTTTATAATATTAATTATAGGGTTAGTATTAATCCCTTGGGTTTTTTAATCCTAAGGTTTAATGTCATTCGTTTGAGTTTACAATCGTTTGGGTTTTTAATATTAATCCCTTGGGGTCATTAATCTAAGGGTTCATATTCCTATGGTATAATATTATCCGTAGGGTTTATAATATTAATCCTAGGGTTTAATATAAATCCATTTTATAATAGTAATCCCTTGGGTTTATTAATCATTTGGGTTTATAATTTATAATATTATGGTTTGTAATGTTAATCTTAGTGTGTAATATTAATCCCTCAAGTTTACAATCACTTAGTCTTAGAGTTTATATTCCTAAGGGTTTAATATTAATCCTAGGGTTTAATATTAATATCTTGTGTTTATTAATGGCTTGAGTTTATAATATTAACAATCGCTTACATTTTTAATATTAATCTCCTAGGTTTATAATATTAATAATCCATTGGGTTCTTAATATTAATCCCTTGGGTTAATTAATCCCTTAGGTTTATAATATTAATCCCTTGAGTTTAATATTATTCCCCTGGGTTTATAATATTAATCCCTTGGGTTTATAGTATTAATCTCTTTGGTTTATAATATTAACCCTAAACTTTATAATATTAAATTAGGGTTTATATTCATAGGATTTAACGTTATTCCCTTGGGTTTATAATCCCTTGGGTTTTTAACATTATTCCAATGGGTTTATTAATCCTTTGGATTTATAATATTGATCATAGGCTTTCTAATAGTAATCATAAGATTTATATTCCCAGTGTTTAATGTTATTCCCTTAAGTTTCTAATCCCTCGAGCTTTAATTTTAATCCCTTAGGTTTATTAATCACTTCGGTTTATAATATTAATACTAAGGTTTATAATATTAACCTTAGGGTTTAATTTTTATTTTAGGGTTTATAATATTTAGTTAGAGTTTATAACCCTTAGCTTTATAATATTAATCCCTTGGGTATAATATTATTCCCTTGAGTTTTTATCATTAATCTTTATTAGTCCCTTGGATTTATAATATTAATCCCTTGGGTTTATTAATAGAAATGTTCATATTCTTAGGGTATAATATTATTCATAGGGTTTATAATATTAATCCTAGGGTTTAATATAAATCTTTCTGGTTTATAAGTGATCTGAATCGAATCTATAAACCACTGTCATAGAACCATGACTGATTCGGGACGAACAAATCCGTGAAGAATCTAAAACAGCAATCGAAAACACCCTGAACCAATGGCCATGGCAGCCGGTGTGGAGACGACGAGGACCTCGGTCAAAGCGCGCTGACCGAGGCCCATGGAGACTGCGCAGGAGGTCGATGTAGCCCCTGGGAGCTCCGAAATGGGAAAAGGAGCTGATTTTCGATGCACATCGCTGGCAAATAGGGCTAAAATGGTAGAGCTTAAGCACTCGGTCATGTTGGGAGCCAAAGGACCGTGGGCGGAAAAAGGTAAAGCGCCATCGTATGAAGGTGGGACCCACAACCTGGAAATCGGTGGTTTGATCGGGGTGCCCTTGAATGGTAAGCGGTTTTGGAGAAAGCGGAGTGATCACACTCAGCGATCGACACGTGGTAGCGGAGATGAGAGAAAAACTGTCGTGATCGCGCGCTATTGGTCAAGCAAGTCAACCACGCTCGACGTGTGAATGACGTTGGATCTAGACGAGCCCAAATCGGATGCCTGAGATTGCGTCCAATAGACAGAGCGGAACTGATGAGGAATTAAGCCACAATTAAGGGGATTTGGAATTCGTTGACCGCCACGGTGGAGAAAGAAATGAATCGACGAACAGGTTGGCGTTGTTCTAGTGAGGACACATGGCTACTTCTCAAGCAATCATGCTGACGCCGAACAAGAAATTCCAAGCACACAGGCAGCAGGCGAATCGACGCAGGCGGGAGAGTAAACGAACAGACATGGAGGTCGAGTGGCTAAAGCCATGAACAAAGATAGTCGAACGCATGAGAGATTGGAAGGAAGCAACCAAGAAAGATAGTGAACAGTAAACCCTGAGAGGAGGACTGAGCACAGAGAGCAGTAAAGCCAAGCAGAGGAGACAGAGGGCCGAGCTGACCATGGGTAGCATCGAGCACCAGAGAGCTTGAAGATTCAAGCCTTCCCATAGAGGAATTTGTCTAAATTGAGCATCACAGTTGGCTCTCTCTAGTTTAGACCAAGGGTCATAGAGCTGGTAGGAAGAACAAGAATTTGTGTACTCCAAGTGGCTTGGGGAATCCAAGAACCACCCTGCCAAGCAAAATCTGCTTCAGGAGAACTCATATTGAGTCCCTGTATTGTAATTTCTCTGCTAAAAGACATGATAAAACAAGGCCACCACTAAAGCTGGACCGGAGATGTAGCCCTAGAGAATAGGGTGAACTGCTTATTAAAAAGTGTTTGTGTCTTTGTGTTGCTTACTGTATTTCTTTGCTGTCTTTCCATTTGTTTTCTGTGTATTGGCAATCTGATCGATCTGTTGTTTCAATAACACAAAACACACACTAGCACATGGGTCTGTAATACCTTTTTGTTTAATAAATCTTCAACTAAGGTCAGTCATAGGGTGATTTTCAGATCAAGCGGTATCAGAGCTCTAGGCTGTAAGGTTGGACAAGCTTGTGTTGGTTTAGCTGTGAATGCTCACTAAATCAAAGATCAAATTAGGAGAAGGAGAGTTGGTGGAAACTAATCCTGAAATTGGGAGAGTCTATTCTCAGAAGACAATGTCAGAAGAAGGTTCTATAGGGCCAGACCCTCAATTCATAGAAAGTTTCCTAGCTATAAAGTCCATGGTAGAAGATATGTATAGGGACTTTAGAAAGCATAAGGGTGAAGATTCATCAGGCTCTAAGCAAGACAAAGAAGAAGATGAATCTCATTCCCATGACCACTCCAAAGGAAAGGGGAAAGAAGAAAACTTCCCTACACCTCCTAGTAGCCTTGTACATAATAAGAAAGCATCTTTGATTAAGTTAGATGTTAAATTTGATTTGCCTATATATGATGGAGAGCTAAATGCTAAAAAGTTGGACAATTGGATTAGACAAATTGATGTGTATTGCAGAGTACAAAATATAGACTCAGACAAGAGTAACATTCAGCTAGCAAGCTTACGCCTAGGAGGCACTGCCTTGGTTTGTTGGGAAGGCAAAACCCAAGATGATATGAGGAAGCATGGTAAGATGATCTCTATCTGGAGTGACTTTGTTACTGCAATCAAAAAGTAGTTCTATTCATTGGCCTACATGCAACAAGCCATGATGAGTTGGAAAACTCTTCGGCAGTTGAAAGGGCAAAGTGTACAAGGGTATACTCAAGAGTTCAGAAAGAGAGCATTGATGTTGGGTATTTCATTAGACTTTCCAGAAACTCTTTTGAAGTATATTGGTGGTCTACACAACTACATGAGGCATACCATCTTCATGTTTAATCCCACTAGTATAGATGAGGTATCTGTACAAGCTAGTCATCTAGGAGCTAGAGGAAAGAATGGAAATCCAAAAGTTGGGGGATCATCCCAACCCAGTGTAAGAAAGAGCAAGGAGAAAAGAAAGCAGAAGTGGAAAGCAAGGAAGGATAACACTGCACAGAAAGGAAAACCCTCATGCATTCACTGTAAAAAGGAGGGGCATGATGATGAGCACTGTTGGATTCTGCATCCAGAGTTGAGGCCTAAGAAGTCCGAGGGAAAGAAGAAGAAGACTGCTGTAGCTATTCAGAAGGATTTGGGGTCAGACTCAAGAGATGAAACAGTCATTGCAACCACAAGTATAAAATATCAAAATATTGATACTTTGTTTGATAGTGGCTCACAAGTAAATCTGATTTCTGAAGCAATTGTAAAGAAATTGGGATTAGCAACTACACCTCCTAAGAAGCCATACCCATTAGGATGGTTGAATGATAAAGCACAACTACAAGTGACTAGACAGTGCAAACTCAAGTTTTCTTTTGGGTCAGCATTTGTAGATGAGGTTGATTTAGATATAATTCCTTTGGATATATGTGGAATTGTTTTAGAAAGTCCTTACTTGTATGATAGAAAGGCTATTTTCTACAGAGCTGAGAACAAGTATCTACTTGTTAACGATGGAAACGAATACTTTGTAAGAGCTCATAAGCTCAAGAATAATTATACTCTCATAAACTTAGGACAGATGAAAAGAATGATAAATTCATACAAACAATTCTTACTTATGGTTGTAAAGGAAAAGAAAACTGATAAAACCAATGTATTTGAGGGCTGTAATTCTGATCAACAAGCTGATATAGAAAAGATTGTTTTAGAGTATGATGTCTTGTTTCAAGAACCTCAAGGTCTGCCACCCAAAAAGGGGATAGTGAATGATATTGTTTTGCAGCAGGATGTTCCTTTGCGTAACATTGGGATGTATAGGTTATTTGCTTTAGAGAATGTTGAAATCAAGAAACAGGTGCAGGAGTTGCTCGAGAAAGGGTTCATCAGACCTAGCACATCACCATGTGGGTCACCAATCATTTTGGTGAGAAAGAAAGATAGCTTCTGGAGAATGTGCATTGATTACCGAGCACTGAATAAGATAACAACCAAAAATCGTTATCCCCTTCCTCGCATAGATGATCTTTTAGATCAATTAAAGGAAGCTGTTTATTTCACCAAGCTGGATTTGCATAGTGGATACCATTAGGTCAAAGTTGCAGAGCAAGATGCATGGAAGACTACTTTCAAAACAAACCAAGGATTGTATGAATGGCTGGTTATGCCTTTTGGCTTGACCAATGCCCCTGCTACTTTCATGAGATTAATGAATGATGTACTCAGACCTTTTCTTGATGATTTTGTTATTGTGTATCTCGATGACATTCTGATTTTTAGTAAAACGTGGGAAGAACATTTAAAGAATGTTAAGCAGACATTAGATGTTTTGAAAAGAGAAAAAAATTATGTTAAACTTTCCAAATGTGAATTTTGCAAAACCTCTCTAAATTATTTGGGTCATATAGTAGGGGAACGTGAATTGAAAATAGATCCCTCTAAAGTGGCAGTGATTGTAAACTGGCCTAAACCCAAGTCTACTATAGAAGTGAGAAGCTTCTTAGGAGCAGCATAGTATTGGAGGAAGTTCATTTCAAATTTTTCCTCAATTGCAGCTCCCTTACATGCTTTGACAGGATTGAACAAGGTGTTTCAGTTGGGAGGCAAACAACAGAAAGCCTTCGACACCTTGAAAGAAAAAATTAGTATAGCACCTGTACTAGGACTGCCAGATCTACAAAGACCATTTGAGATCCAAACTGATGCCAGTGACTATGCCATGGGAGCAGTGTTGACACAGCATGGTAAACCCATATGTTATCATTTTGAGACTTTTAATCCTGCAGTAGTCAACTATCCTACATATTATAAGGAATTGTATGCATTAGTTCAAAGTGTGAAAAAGTGGAAACATTACTTAATGGGCAAAGAAACAGTAATACATACTGATCATCAACCACTTCAATACCTACACTCTCAAACTAAGTTGCAACAATCAAGACATTACAAATGGATGGGTTTTCTACAACAGTTTCATTTAGTCATCAGATATAAAAAGGGCATACATAACAAGGTTGCAGACATGTTATCTAAACCCAATATAAATGCATCTACCATACTTAAGCATAATTCTGTGCTGCATGAAAGCTACATAGAACAGTATGCTCAGGATGTGGACTTTAAAGATGTATATGAAACTTTGAGTCAAGGAAAAAGAGTAGAAGAATTGGACTATCATGTAAAGGACCGGCTCTTATACCATTGTGGGAAACTCTGCATTCCAAAAACTGAGAGAGCAAAGATAATTAGGGAAGCACACACTTCTCTGATATCAGGTCACTTTGGGGTAAGCAAAACAGTTGCACAGCTGCAAAGGATCTGCTATTGGCCAAGAATGAATGAGACAATTTCTAGATATGTAAATGGGTGTGCTATGTGTGCTAAAAGCAAGCCCAGTAACAAAAAAATAGGCTTATACACTCCATTTCCAGTTCCTTCTCACCCTTGGGAAAGCATTTCCATGGATTTTGTTGGAGGACTGCCCAAAACTAGGAAGGGTCATGATTATCTATATGTTGTTTTGGATAGGTTCCACAAAATGTGTATTTTGATACCCTGTAGTAAACATATTACATCTGAACAAACTACAAAATTATTCTTTGAACATGTATGGGTTCATTTTGGATTACCCACTTCTATTATATCTGATCGAGACACCCGATTTGTGGGGAAGTTTTGGTCCAGTCTGTGGGAACTAATGGACACCAAATTAAAGAAAAGCACAACTTTTCATCCACAAACAGATTGCGAGACAGAAGTAGTTAACAGGACGGTGATCCAGTTACTGAGAGGATATTGCAGCAAACACCCTAAGCTTTGGGATGAACACTTGTGTTATGTGCAACATGCTTACAATAGAGCCAAACACTCTTCTACCCAGAGATCTCCTTTTGAGACCTGCTTTGGTTTCATACCAAGGTCTCCCTTGGATTTTGTCTTTGGTAAAGATGCCATGGTTGATGGACACAGTGATGTGGACCGGGCAACTAGGTTCATTGAACAGAAACAGGGGATCTACTAGGCAGTACAGGAATAGCTGGAAAAGAGCCAGGCCAAGTATAAGGCTAGGCATGATAAGCATCGGATGAAGCATAGTTTTCAAGTTGGAGACCAAGTCTGGCTGTATATCAGCAAGGACAGGATGCAAGCTGAAGGTAAAAAGCTAAAACCTATCAGGTATGGACCCTTCAGGATACTTGAGAAGATTGGTGAAAATGCTTTTCGCCTTGATTTGCCAGCTTACATGCACATCTACTTAGTCGTGAGTGCAGATTGCTTGAGGTTGTTTGAACCTTAAATGATTGAGGACCCTGAAGAGCAGAGTCAATTACCTTCTGTTGATGACCTACTACCTGAATATCTTAATGAGTTGCAGGAAGATACAGTGTTGGACAGGAAGGTAAGGACGACGTGCAGTGGACTGGTGGAAGACCTCAGAATTGGGCTTAAAGGTTCGAAGCCGAGCAGTGCAAAGTGGATTGAGATTGGACAAGTGAGACAGCAGTTTCCTCACTTAGTCAATGCTTGAAGAAAAACCAACTTTTGGTGGTCCAAAAGCTTTTCAGTTGGGAGGCCATGATCCGAATCGGATCCATAAACAACTGTCATAGAACCATGACTGAATCGGGACGAACAAATCCGTGAAGAATCTAAAACAACAACCAAAAACACCCTGAACCAGTGGCCATGGCAACCAGCGTGGAGATGACGAGGACCTCCATCAAAGCGTGCTGACTGAGGTCCATGGAGACTGCACAGGAGGTCGATGTAGCCCCTGGGAGCCCCGGAATGGGAAAAGGAGCTGATTTTTGATGCGCGTTAGCGCTTAGCGCTAACGCGCAGGCAAACAGGGCTGAAATGGTAGAGCTTAAGCACTCAGTCACGTTGGGAGCTAGAAGACCATGGGCAGATAAAGGTAAAGCACCATTGTACGAAGGTGGGACCCACAACCTGGAAACCGGTGGTTTGATCGGGGCGCCCTTGAACGGTAAGCGGTTTTGGAGAAAGCGGAGCGATCACACTTAGGGATCGACGCGTGGCAGTGGAGGTGAGAGAAAAACCATTGTGATCATGCGGTATCGGTCGAGCAAGTCAACTGCGCTCGATGTGCGAATGACGTTGGATCTGGAGGAGCCCAGATCGAACGGCTGAGATTGCGTTCGATAGACATAGCGGAATTGATGAGGAATTAAGCTGCAATTAAGGGGATTTGGAATCTGTTGACCACCATGGTGGAGAAAGAAATGAATCAATGAACAGGCTGGTGCTGTTCTAGTGAGGACACGTGGCTACTTCTCAAGCAATCATGCTAACGCCAAACAAGGAATTCCAAGCACACAGGCGACAGGCGAATCGACGCAGGCGGGACAGGAAACGAACAGGCATGGAGGTTGAGGGGCTAAAGCCATGAACAGAGACAGTCGAAAGCATGAGAGATTGGAAGGAAGCGACCAAGAAAGACAGTGAACAGTAAACCCTGAGAGGAGGAATGAGCACAGAGAGCAGTAAAGCCAAGCAGAGGAGACAAAGGGCCGAGCTGACCATGGGCAACATCGAGCACCAGAGAGCTTGAAGATTCAAGCCTTCCCATAGAGGAATCTGTCCGGATTGAGCATCGCAGTTGGCTCTTTCCACTGTAGAATGAGGGTCACAGAGCTGGTAGGACGAATAAGATTCTGTGTACTACAAGTAGCTTGGGGAATCCAAGAACCACCCTGCCAAGCAAAATCTGCTTCAGGAGAACTCATATTGAGTCCCTGTATTGTAATTTCTCTGCTCAAAGACATAATAAAACAAGGCCACCACTGAAGCTGGACCGGAGATGTAGCCCTGGAGAATAGGGTGAACTCCTTATTAAAAAGTATTTGTGTCTTTGTGTTGCTTATTGTATTTCTCTGTTGTCTTTCCATTTATTTTCTGTGTATTGGCAATCTGATCGATCCGTTGTTTCAATAACATAGAACACACACCAGCACATGGGTCTGTAATACCTTTTTGTTTAATAAATCTTCAACTGAGGTCACTCATAGGGTGATTTTCAGATCAATAATCCTTTAGGTTTATAATATAAATTCCTTTAGTTTTTGATCCCTTGGGTTTATAATATTAATAATTCCTTACATTTATAATATTAATCACAACGGTTTACAATATTAATCAGTTGGGTTTTGAATATTAATCGTTGGAGTTGAATTTTAATCCCTAGAGTTTTTAATATTAATCCCTTGGGTTTATCAACCTCTTGGGTTTATAATATTAATCTTTTGTATTTAATATTATTTCCTAAAATTTCTAATACCTTCCATTTATAATATAAATAATCCCTTTGATTAACAATATCAATAATTTCACGGATTTATTATATTATTAATATTATTAATAATAATATCATATTATTGTAATATAATAATAATTATTGTAAATTTCCTTTATATTGACTATAATTATAGTATGACGATAATAATATTTTATATTATAATTATTTTATTATAATTATATATTCATTAATATTAATATAAAATTCATAGCATTGATGGCTATGAGCATATTTGGCCAAGTTATATGGTATTATTTTGGAAAAGAAGTTGAGCATATGGCTTGAAAGTGAAGGTAAGTGGGCTAAAGGCCAAGCAGGTTTTAGAAGGCAACACTCAACAACGGACCATCTCGTTACACTTAGGATCATTGTGGAGGAATGCCACAATGATAAATCCAATCCCTTTTTTTGCTTTGTGGGCTTTAGAAATGCTTTTGATATGGTTCCTAGAAACAACTTATGAAATAGATTAGAAGAGCTAAAGGTTCCTTTCTAGTTGAGAGCTGCCACTATAAGGTTATATGAGAATGTAATTGCCAAGCTAAAGAGCAATGAGGGGTGGTCGAAAGATATTAACTATAATATCAGAGTTAAACAAGGTTGCCCCCTCTCCCCTACCCTATTTGGCTTTTACATCGACAATCTAGAAGGTTGTTTAGAGGAAGCAGGCTATGCTGGCATGATCTTAGCTAGGATAGTCATCATCCTTCTTCTCTATGCTGGTGACATTGTTCTTCTCGCAAGGTGCCCATCTGATCTTGATAAACAACTTAGACTACTTTAGGATTTCTTCTCTACCATGTGTATGATTGTTAACACTCACAAAACAAAAGTTACGATTATCAAATCCAAGAAAGACACTTACGCTAATTTTTTGTATGACAACAGTATCTTGGAGGAAGTGTCTTATTACAAGTACCTAGGAATTGATATTCATCACAAGCTCAACTGGAACTATAGCATTGAGAAAAGGATTAATGGGGGTGGAAAGCTTATTTTGGTCTTGAAAATAATCGTAAAACGACAAACCTCGTAATGTGGGATAGAAAGAAGTTCCTCTTTGAAACTTTAGTCACTCCTATTATCTTATATGGATGTGAGGTTTGGGGTTGTAGCATCTCTAGAGAATTCTATAGAAAGATTGAGCAAATCAAGAAGTGTTTTATAATGTATAACCTCAAAATTAAAAGCAATACACCCTATCCTATTCTACTTAAAGAAGTGGGTCTTTCCCCTATCGAGACCCTAGCTATGACTAGGCTTTTGTTGTACAAGCACAAACTCAATAACATAGAAGACCATAGACTTCCTAAGCTAGCTTTAAATTCCAGCCAAAACCACCTAAGGCTCAAACGAGGTTAGTATAAAGACACGAGGGCCTCGTTAAACCATTGGGAGATCGACAAGAATGTTGCATTACAAAACATTAATAACATTAAAAATATTGTTACTTCTAAGTTCAAAGAAAAAATGTGGTGTGAGAAAGATTTAGCAACTAAAAGAAAATTAAGATATTATAAGGAGGTCATCAACCCCACCCTAGAAGATCAAAAGTATCTCTCTGTTCTAACTAGCTCAAAGAAGAAAATTAATATAGGCAAGATTAGAACAAACTCTCATGAGCTCCATAGTGAAATGGGTCATTGGGCAGTTCTTAAAACACCATGGATGGAAAGGATCTGCCATCTCTGTGAGAATATGAACATTGAGGATAAAAGTCACTTCCTCTTAGAGTGCCCCGTGTACAACCACATTAGATCTCAGTTTCATAATCTTTGTTGCAATACTGACCTTCCTAGCCCTTTTATGATGTCAAAAATATAGTGAGCTCGGAGGATTCTCTCCAAGCTTTTTGAGCATAGAAATAAAATCTTAAATCAATCTAAATAATTCATTTGTTTAAGTCCAATAGACCAAAATTTGGTCTCAATGGATGTTAACCACCATCATCATCATCATTTACTAATCTATAACATTGTCATTATGATTATAATTATTACAAATATAATATAATAATAATAATATTTTATATTATTATTATTATTATATATTCATTAATATTAATATTAAATCCAATCCTGGACTATTTTATCAATTACGGTTATGTATGTAATTGGTATGGTTGCTTATATTGTTCTAGTTTATGAATGCTAATTTATGAATTTTTGAAATGGAGTTGAGACAATGCATCAGATGGAGGGCTTATATTGTGCTAGTTTATGAATTTTAATTTATGAAGTGGAGTTGAGACAATGTGACTGAAACATCAGACGGAGCAAAGAAATAATGTACCAGCTGGCGCGGGTGTACTAGTTTATGAATTTCTAAACCGAAGCTGAGACAATGTGACTGAAACATCATATGGAGCAAAGAAATAATTTACCAGTTGGCGCGCATTCCGGCGAGGAGGGTGTCCGTTTTAAGGAGCTCTACTGTCCAGTCAATTGTATGGATTTTAGCAATCACGGCAGAGGTAACTAATCTTGCATGACGATACAGTTCCTCGTCATCCAGATCGTGATAATGATGCTGCATTGTTTAAATAAAATATGTTAATTTACAGTCCGTTTTATTTGAATATTGATTACATATTATAGGCTGCTTATCGATACCTTCAGCATGTCGCAGACTGCGTTATGTTCTTTGATAAACAAGGCTTGGAGAATTGATATGCCAGCCCATGAATTACGAATATCTCCACTCACAGAAATTCCATCGCTCTGGTGCAAAAGAAGGCCATCGTCACCCAACTTCAGTTTACCATCCTTGAACGTCCTTACTTTTGTCGACTGTTTCATATCGCTTCCATAAACTGCACTCCCATCCCTGCACAGCAGACCGATACATGGAATTCATAATTTGCTGTTTGTTCACATACATTTCCGCATGGGTATTTTATGTTCAGTTTTTTTAATCTTAGAATGTGAATATGAAACGGATAGATTCGGGATGGCATCTTTACCACCAGGCAGTTCTTCTATTAAGGTAACCTTTTTTGATCTCGTAAAAACCAGTGGGAACTTCTTTGCATTCGAAAAATCTGAATTCTTTGAGTGGGCATTGTGATGCAACGCTCAACGGTGCACTTAGCTCTGCCTGAAAAACTCAAACACTGGGAGATATTATCTTGAGAAAAACTCTAAACGTTGAACCATGACTCCAATATTAGAGACTGGACAGAGTACAACATAGAATACGTTAATCCACATAACGTAATCAACCATTGAAATGAAATACATTAATGGTAGGAAATAGTTGATCTGAAGTTCTAAAATCTGCTGAAATTATTTTTCTAACATAATTTATTGGAACGTTGTTATTTATACCTGTTTGGTGTCCTCCACATGATCGACCCAGTCATGAATCATGAACTGAATCCAGGCGGCAGCAAGCATGTTAAATTGTGTGCCCGTATCTCTCATTTTCCTGCGAGCAAGGAGGTTGGTAGCAACTACCATGGGATCTGGCATCAGCAGCTGTTTACACAACAATTTTACTCAAGAGTGTAAATGTAAGTTGTAACCTAGTCAGAAATCATTCGGTATAATTGTGTGAGATATGTGATGATCTCTGGCCTCAGAGGCTGTGTACACGACAATTTTACTCAGTAAGTGCAAATATAAGTTGTAACCTAATCAGAAGACATTCAATATGATGGTATCCGATATTTGAGGATAACTGGGAGAGCGCTAAACTTAAGTGAAGTGCATACATATTACACGAATATTAGAAAGTAACAAGCTAAATTGTTTGATCTCATTCTGGTTCTTGAAATTCGTAAATATTTTGGACATCTACAATCAAAATAAAAATAACCCTAGAAAAGATATATCCGTAATCACCTGATCCTTTTGAAGAGAAGGCATCATGTTCCGTCCAAAAAATGTATCTTCACTTCCTGCTTCGCGATTGAATGGATCATTGTAAGATCCATCAGCTGTTCTGTATGGATAATCGATTGGATTATATCTTACACCAGCCGGTGTACATCCTACGTTGATCAGATTATAACGTTGGTGCAACATCCGCCTTATCTCCAGGTAGACCAGTCCCAGGAACACTGGTAATTTATGCCAGGCATAGAACCGATCCACCAAATGTATGATCTGGAAAAGTAAATTATGATTAGGGTAACTATATATATATTATATATACTTTGCTAAATCGAAAATTTTGAAAACAAATCATAAAAATAGCAAAATTAGTTGTAAGTGTGTTGAGAGCATAATAGGTATTTAATTTAAGAGGTAAAACTGCAATCAGGAATAGAATTATGAGTTCATGTATGGAGTAAAATTAATGTCAATATTTAATAGAATTTGATTTCTATATGAGACACTAAGTTATCGAGAATTTGGTATAGTGAGTATATGAGGGAGAATGTGGAATATTGAGTTTATTGAGATATACTTAAAATTATTTTTAATGAGTTAAGAAATAATTTTCGTTAAAGTTTTAATAACAGTTTAAAAGTAAGATTTAAGAACCAGAAGCATCTCACAAGAAGAAACAAAATCAGTTTAAAGATAAGATGTAAGAGCCAGAAGCATTTCACAGGATTGAAGACTGAAAATATGTCCACCAGGTGACTGCACCAGTAATAATTATATTCATTACGTTAATGTATAAAGTTTGGGTAATAATTGGCTTTATTATTTAAAAATTGAGAATCAAGAGAAATAAAGAAGAAATATAATAGATTATATCTTATGTTGTTTGAGAAAATATAATAGATATCTTATGTTGTTTCGACTCAAACCAGCACAACCACCTTTCATTTTTGACATTCTATTTAATATTAATGATCAAGATTAATATCTATAAATATATAATTGTAATAATAATATTATAAAATTATTTATTATATTATAAATTATTATTTTTATAGTGTAAATAATAATTATTGATGATGATAGTGGTGGTGGTTAACGTCTGCTGGAACCAAACATTGGTCTATCAAACCTAAAAATAAATTATTTATTTTATTATTAATATATTATAATAAAATAATAGTATTATTAATAATATAAGGGATTAATAAAATCAAAAATATATATTATAAAATATTAATAAACTCAAAAAATAATATTATATTATATTCATAAATATTTATAATATTAATAATATTTATATTATATTATAAATTCAATAGATATTATAAACTCAACTCAAGGGATAATTAATATTATAAACTCGAGTAATTAGTTAAAAACTTAACATTAAACCCTATCATCATAAAATCTTAAAAACTTATTTAATTTTCATATTGTGGTGCAAAAAACTAAGCATAATTAGAGACCCAAACCACACACACCATTGTTCTCACAATTTATATCTGAAGAACAAACAATAGATCCAATATTAATAGCTGTAGCCATTATCATCAGAGAGTGAACACAATGAAGCCTCCCCGTAGAAGTTGACGGCCTTGCAGATGTTGAAATAATAATTTCAACTGCAACGCCAAAGTCGTCATGGGATTTGTTAATTATTTTTTCTTTTTGCGATGTGATTTGATCACTACCGCACTTTAACCCGTTGCACTCCTATGTATTCTGATTGCGATTTTGCGATGCGATCTTATCGCTATCGCAAATCACGTCCACGCCCTGTTGTTCTTGTTACCCCTATGTTTTCTGCCGATTGCGATTCTGCGATGCGATCCGATTGCAAATAGCAAATCGCACCCATATGTTAGAGCTCTATTTTGTCTCTTCCGCCGACGCGACGTTGCGATGTGATCCAATTCGCAAATTGCATATCTCACCTTCTTCAAACCAATCTCAGCCATCCGATTAAATCAATGGTTGATGTACAAGCTTGTAGCAAATTACGTGACGTGAATCAAAAGTTTCATTGACCGCCAGTTTTGTCAGTGAAACAATAAATGAAAATTTACTACGGTTGGTAAACATAGGTAAAAGCCTTTAATTTTATTTCATTTTTATTTTTCATGGGAGTATGGGATGTAAAAATATATATTCCATGTTTTATGTTGTTGAACTGGAATGTAGTTTTCTATTGTGTTGTTGAAATGTAATGCGTAGTAGCGCGAGCTCGTATGAATGAAACTTTTATGCACAGTAGTGCAGATATTGAAATGTAATGTTTCTGTTTGTTGAAGAAAACGAAAGGGAGCACGCAGCAACGTGAATATAATTTTTGTTGTTGTCCATTGAGAAATGTAAGTCAAGCGCAGCTGAGCGCGAATGAAAAAGAGGGCAAAATGCAGCAGAGCGTGAATGTCCAGTTTTTGTGAATGTATTAGAATGGGAAAAACTTGCAGCAGCAAATGTAAGAGGAATTCTTTTTTTTAGCAGGTTGAATGCAAAGAATACGCAGCCGCGTAGAAGGCCGAATGTAAGTTTTTTTTTGTAATGGAATATGCAGCAGCATAAATGTAAGAAATTTTTACACACAACAATGTAAAATTTCAAAACGAAGACAGAGTAATCTTTTTTTTGTGGAACTGAAGTGTTCTTGATGAAATCCCTCTGGTAGAGGAAGATCCTTTTTGTAACAGCAGTTTTATTAATGAATAAAAATTTTTTTTGTGTGTGTGTAAAACTTTGTTCTCCCAAACAATTTTAGCTTCCCTGTGTTAAGATCCTGTGATAAAAATAGCATCATTCTCTTTTCTTATTTTGTTTGGAATTACCAAAAATTCGCAACATGGTATCAGAGCTTGTCTAGGCTCTTTGAAGGTGTCAAAGAAGCTGAAGGAAGGATTTTTTGTTGCAGTAGCTTCTCTAGCAAAGTGAAGACTCAGTAAAAAAAAATCCAAGGTATTTCTCAAGTTTAGTTTTTTTTTTGTTGAGGACATTCAGTTATTTTAAATACACAGTCAAGTATTTTGAAGCATAGTTAAGAGTGCAAGAATGGCTGGAGCCCAATTCCTTCATTCAAAGATTAACAGCTAGAAGGTCGACATTTAGAACACAAATGGTGAGGTCAAGGAAGGAAGTCTCCAATCGTCCTAAGGATGTGTCTGCCTCTATTACTAAAATAGAAGACAATCAATTTGATGAGGCTCCAAGGTTCAATGGGAACTTTAATATATGGGAAGCAAGAATGACGACTTTCTTACAGTCTCAAGGGATTGAAATTTGGGAATCAATGATTGATGATAGCATGATGGATAGAGAATCCAAGGAGTACAATGCAAAAGCAGCAACAACAATCTTGAATGGGCTACTTGATTCTGTAAAGAAGAATCTAGGAAAACATTCATCAACAAAGGATATATGGGACAAACTTCATGACCTTCACTCAAAAGGAGCACTGACCATGACCATCAATCAAGAAGGAGATCCTGAACCCATCATAGAAGCTGAAAATGAGAATGATGACATCAAGGCTAAAGCAGACCTAGAAGATGAAAAGAATGAAAAGGACTTTGTAGAAGAACTCCTTGCTCAACTTATGACTACCATGGAAGAGATTAACAATTTGAAAAAGGAAAATGAGGCACTTAAGAAGATAGCTCCAGTTGGTAACCAAGATCAAACAAGGAATAAAGTTAACCTCATCAAGCTTCAAGTATAAGAAAGGGATGAAGAGCTTGCCAAACTTAAGAAGGAATTTCATCAAAGCAAAAGGAAGCATCATGAAGAAGTCATATCCATGAAAAATCAATTGAATAAAAAGAAGAAGCAGGAAAATACCTTGTCAAGTCAACTTGAACAAAGGCATAAGAGCGTGAACAAACATGAAGAAGAGATTGGTCAGTACAAGGTAGAGGTCTCGTCTCTTAAGTCTCAATTACAAAAAGCTAGGAAATAGGCACAAGGAGCTGAGAAGAGAATGAAGAGTAGTCAAGCAAAGAATGAAGAAATCTTCAAAATGAAGTCAGATATCATCTCCCTTAAAATAGTAGCAGCTGAAGCTACTTGTAGCAAGGAAGAAACTGAGGAACAACTTGCAAAGAAGAATAATGAGTGTGAAAGATTGGAAGAAGAGATTGTCCTCCTCAGAAAAAAGGTTGAAGGGATGACCAAAATCTTGAAAAGTTCTCAAGCCTTGGATGAGATGCTCAGCTATCACAGATGTCCATCTGATAAATCAGGACTCGGGTATGTAGGTGAACCCTCAAACAAGAATGAAAATGCTTTAAGCAAAAGAGATGTGAAGAAGCCAGAAAGAAATTGTGATGCTCCTAGTTCCAGCAAAGGCAAGGAGAAAAATCAAGGCTACAATAGAAGAAATCCTATTCCAAGAAGAAATCTTGCTCCAAGTAGAAAACTAGCTCCAAAAAGAAATGTAGATGATGTCAAAGAGGTAAGAGGCAATGGTTATCATCAAAGGATCTCAGGGCAGAAAGGCTTCAAAAGTACATCAAGGAAACCTCCATCTCCCAGGTACCAAAGTTCATTTTTTGGTTACTGTTATTCTTGTTCAAACTTTGGTCATATGGCAAAAGACTGTAAAGCATCTCATAGAGATAGATGTTATAGTCTCCGACAACCTCCAAGAACCAATTTTGCAGAAAGAAATCATGAAATCTTATTCATGAACAATGTAGAATGCTTTGATTTTCATAACATTGGTCATATGGCACGTGATTGTAACTTAACATGGGCTTTTACACAAGCTAGAACCATGCAAAAGAAGAAAGTTACACAAGTATGGAGAAGGAAGGAAATACATTCCGAAAGTCCCTTGAGCTCTCGAGCCAATCTAAGTTTTTTTTTAGAAGACTCTGCCAAAAGGAGACGATGCATACAGTTAGGGGGAGCCTGTAATTCTTGATCATTATCGCTAAAGCTATTCATGAACGGGTCCTTATGAAATCCTTGCTTAACTATATTAATAGTCATTCTTTGATGAAGATCATGTTTCACGAGCCATTTCATGGGCTTCTAAAAAACAACATATTGTAGCGTTGTCTACAGCAAAGGCAGATATGTGGTAGCTACAATAGCATCATGTCAAGAAATTTGGATGAGAAGGATGTTAAAGAGTTTATGCCAATAGCAAGCACAAGGAACTGTAATTTTTTGTCACAATAGCTCAGCTATTGCATTATCTAAGAATGTTGTGTTTCATAAGAGAACGAAACACATTGACACAAAGTTTCATTACATCAGTGAATTGGTAAACAATGGAGAAATTGTTTTACAACACTGCAGAACACAGGAGCAGGTTGCAGACATTCTGACCAAACCATTGGGGCAGAAAAGTTTTGAGTTTTTGAGGAAATGTCTGGGTATGACTGATAACCCAGCAATTGAAATTAAAGGGGAGTGTTGAAATAATAATTTCAACTGCAGCGCCAAAGTCATCATGGGATTTGTTAACTATTGTTTCTTTTTGCGATGTGATTTGATTGCTATCGCATTTTAACCCGTTGCACTCCTATGTATTCTGATTGCGATTTCGCGATGCGATCTTATTGCTATCACAAATCGTGTCCACGCCCTGTTGTTTTTGTTACGCCCTGTGTTTTCTACCGATTGCGATTCTGCGATGCGATCCGATCGTAAATCGCAAATCGCACCCATATGCTAGTGCTCCATCGCACCCATATGTTAGTGCTCCATTTTTTCTCTTCCGCCAACGCGATGTTGCGATGTGATCCAAATCGCAAATTGCATATCTCACCTTCTTCAAACCGATCTCAGCCATCCGATTAAATCAACAGTTGATATACAGGCTTGCAGCAAATTACGTGATGTGAATTAGAAGTTTCATTGACCGCTAGTTTTGTTAGTGAAACAATAAATGAAAATTTACTATGGTTGGTAAATGTAAGTAAAAGCTTTTAATTTTATTTCATTTTTATTTTTTACGGGAGTATGGAATGTAAAAATATATATGCCCTGTTTTATGTTGTTGAACTCGAATGTATTTTTCTGTTGTGTTGTTGAAATGTAATGCGCAGCAGCGCGAGCTCATATGAATGAAACTTTTATGCACAACAGTGTAGATATTGAAATGTAATGTTTTTTTTTGTTGAAGAAAATGAAAGGGAGCATGCAGCAGCATGAATATAATGTTTGTTGTTGTCTATTGAGAAATGTAAGTGAAGCAGCGGAGCGCGAATGAAAAAGAGGGCAAAATGCAACAGATCGTGAATGTCCATTTTTTGTGAATGTATTGGAATGGGAAAAACTCGCAGTAGCGAATGTAAGAAGAATTTTTGTTTTCAGCAAGTTGAATGCAAAGAATACGCAGTAGTGTAGAAGGGCGAATGTAAGTTTTTTTTTGTAATGGAATATGCAGCAGCATAAATGTAAGAAATTTTTACACACAACAGAGTAAAATCTTAAAACGAAGACAGAGTAAGAACTGAAGCGTTCTTGATGAAATCCTTCTGGTAGAGGAGTTCTTGATGAAATCCTTCTAGTAGACGAAGATCCCTTTTGTAACAGCAGTTTTATTAATGAATACAAAGTTTTGTGTGTGTATGTGTAAAACTCTGTTCTCCCAAACAATTTTAGCTTCCCTATGTTAAGATCATGTGATAAAACAGAACATCATTCTCTATTCATATTTTGTTTGGAATTACCAGAAATTCCCAACAGCAGACACTCAATTTTAAAACGTCTAGGTATGCATAAGGAATTCCATTATCAAAAGACTGGGGAGTACTACAGCTCGGACGAGGACCGGTACAATTATTTTGGACGAGATACTTCCTGAAACAATCGTGCTAATCGAAACGCAGGTAAATGGCAGAAGGGCAAAACATGTGCTGTTGAAACACCCAATGGTTAACGAAACGATCCGATTCTAGTCGGCGCAATGGTTAAAATGAGCTTAACAGTAACACAACCTCCGTTGGATCTTGCAACTAAAGAACATGGGTGTTGCGCGGGAGGCCATGCATGAATCGAAAATGCCGGCGTAAGAATGGAACCGCAAAAGATATTAATTAAAAAATATTTTTTGAACGTGGTAGCCCACAATATTATTCTGTAGAGTTTACTCACTCGATTGTCTAAGCTCAAATTCTTTCTTTTCTGGTTCGTAGGTTTCCAAAACCTACCTGGCAATACTGAAATTGGGAAATAGAAAATTTAGCTTGAATACAATTAGTTTCATTTCCCACACGATCCAAAGGCCATGTATGGAAATTAACAAATGAAGAGGATAAACTATGCACTATCTATTCTTTCGTTGAATCGTGACATATCTATTCATTCGTTGAATCCTTTCATGTTTGAAGGGCTCGAGGTTTATCTATTTCTGTTATCCATAATTTGGTACATGAGACCGTCTTCTGCAGCTAGAATGGTATGTTGTGCTTCAATGGCTTCTAGTTTTTCTTAGTGGATCTACAACCCTGGGAAGCCTGAAAAGACAGAAGAGCCTTTCATTATCCTCTATTCAAAGGGGTTTTTGATAATTGAGTTTAACTCAGTAAATTTAAGGATTTGATTTTAAACTTATGGAATAAGTTGGATTTATTTATAAACCCTGACTCCATTTTCAATGATTGATTCTCTTTCTAGGTATTATTGTGCGTTACAATATTTGGGACTTGGTCTATGTTCTAGTCATTGAAAAAGTCTTCTGTAAATTTTATTAAAAAAGTGCATAAACAATATATTGCAGCATCACAATATATGGTTGAATATGTGTAAAAATAGACTTTGACACAGAGTGTTTACTGCAAATAAATTTAAAAAACCAAAACTATTTATGAACACAAAAAACGGATTATACATAGATTATTTCCATTCTAAAGCTTTTCATGAAACATAGGATATTGTAATCCAGTGTCCAATTGTCTCTAAGATCAAAGACTGTACAAAATCTCAGTGTTAACCCATATAATGAGTTGATGGAAAGGAAACATAGGATATTGTAATCCAGTGTCCAATTGTCTCTAAGATCAAAGACTGTACAAAATCTCAGTGTTAACCCATATAATGAGTTGATGGAAAGGAAAAAAACCATTTGATTAGCTAAAATGATCCCCTTCTTTTACACTTCTCCAAAGAGGCACCCAAAATCGTTTTGGAGGGAGTTAATGATCCCTTTCCTTCCAAAATAGGAACCCTCTTTGCAATAAGAATAGGCTCCAGAACATTTGGAGAACATTACCCACCTTTAAGAGGAATCGGCTACAATAGAAAACCTAGATTTGAGATTTCATCAGTGTTTAGCCTGAGACTAACTTGGTAGATCAAGTTGAGGAAGATGAACTAACATTAAACACAAAACCACCAAATCAAGACAAGATAAAAGTTTGAGAACGATAATTATTAAAAACAAAACTAGTAACCACCAGTTCGACTAGATCAAGATAATAACGAAGTTTGCACATCCATAAAAGAAAAAAAATATTGACTGCAGCAAATGGTGAGAACAATTAGAAATCACGATCCAACTCAGTCATTTTTCGTTGCAATCAATTTCTTAGAATTTACTTTCATTTTGTAGAATGTGAAGGAACGTGCAATTGTGAAATAATAATGAAAAATAAAATCACTGTAGCAAATGGTGAGAACATTTAGAAATCACGATCCATCTTAGCCATGTTTTGTTGCCATCAACTTGTTAGAATTTACTCTTCTACTCTAGACGGTGAAAGAATGTGCAATCGTGAAAGAAAGAATTGATTAATCTCTTATGAGGATTTTGAAGACGGGAGGAACACTGAAATATCACAGTTAATATTCTTACACCGATAATAATCATCAGATATGGAATGAACTTACGAGAAAGAGGAGCTTGTCTATAAAAATAAAATCACTGTAGCAAATGGTGAGAACATTTAGAAATCACGATCCATCTTAGCCATGTTTTGTTGCAATCAATTTGTCAGAATTTGCTCTTCTTCTCTAGACTGTGAAAGAATGTGCAATCGTGAAGGAAATAATTGATTAATCTCTTATGAAGATTTTGAAGAAGGGTGGAAACACTGAAATATCACAGTTAATATTCATACACCGATAATAATCATCAGATATGGAATGGACTTACGAGAAAGAGGAGCTTGTCTATCAAAGTCATGCTGGAATATGCAGCGGAGAGACTCTTATCAATGAGTTGATTCCGCAAAAACACATCCTTGAATGAATCAAGCAGACCCATGAATGTTGCAGACAATATCAATAGAGTCACAGGCTGCAATGAATATGCCTTCTGATTATATTGGGAGAGGTAGTACCTTAGAGATGAATCCCGGAGTCATTAATATAGGGCAGGGGCGATCATGAACGTTGCATTTATTCTCTTTCATCGTTATCAGGCGGAGTTGTCATTTTTTTAGGATGGTTGAATCTTCGGTTGAATTTTCTAAAGGAAATTAAAAGGTTAATTTTGATAACTTTTGAATCATTTTTTTTAAGGAGTGCTAAGAACCTATGACCCACCCAAAATCTTGAAATTGGACGGCCGTAAGAAAATTTCTGCTCACTCTCATTTTCTGCTTCTAATTAAAGTAAGAGCATGTGAATTATTTGAAATTAGTGATAATGGCACAGCTTACACAGTTGTTATTTTAATGCCACGACATTACATTTTATACTTTTCTTTTTGTCCGTTATTAGTTAAGGTAAGAGCTTGTGATTTATTTTAAGGGAGTTTTTAGTGTAATTGTTTGGACTTTAAAATGTAATAGAAGAATTTAAGGTAAAATCTTGATTTGTGTTATTTAAACTAGTTTTTTTTACTGTATATATGTATATATGAATTCAGCACCCTAAATTTTTTTAAAACACTTAATTTATGCAAAAATTACCCATCAAAATTATAATTTCAATTAATTTTGACAAAATTTAAAAAAAATTAAAACATCCCAAACAAATCTAACTAAAAACAACTAGTATTTTAAATTTGTGATAACTACACTAAAAGCAATTAGTATTTTAAGTTAGTGACAGTGACTTCGCCAGATACTTGTATTTCGTCTTTTGTCTGCTTCCAATTATAGTGAGAACAGCTGATTTATCCTAATGTAGTGATATTGATATGACGTTATATTCTTATACTTCGACGTTGGTTTTCTTGATTTGTGAATTACACCAATATGATCACGAAATTGAATCTCCTGAATCACTCTATGAGGTAATTAGTGACGAGACTAGACGATTTCATTCAACATCCCAATGTATCAGGAACTTGCAATCGCGTCCATCTTGAATGTAGTTTTTTAGTCACTACCTGCGTTGTTGATTGGCTCTGGCCTCTATGTGCACACACCTATTTTGAGAAAGTTTTCCAATATCTATTAAAATACAAGATAGAACTTATCGTCTCAAAGCAAAACCATTATATTATAATTTTGTAATCGTAAAAGTGGGTCTCCTGTTTGGATTTAGGCTCGCAACATTGATGGAACAAATCTCAAGAAGATTTGGGTCAATCCCGTCCACTGTGACATGGACAACATGGTGGAGACAATTGCAAGGCTGTGGTTTGGAAGAGATGGCGTGGAACGGCATGGAAAGAACACATGCTTGGAGCACATAACGATAAGTGTAAGGAGCACATGATCAATCCTTTTGACTCTCAGAACGAGGTCTACGCAAAATAACATGCAATGGGGAGAACAAACCATCAGTCACTCATTGATGTAAGTAGGATCTTTTATTGTACTTACCGTCTCTCTTTGTTCGTCTGTTGCCCCTTAGCACGCTCTCATAGTGCCCCTATTGCTTTTTGCATATACAAAACCTATTCATTTCCCTAGAATTAACTTTGTTGCCCCTTAACAAACCCTCATATTGCTTTCTCCATATACAAACAAAATCCTTTTTTCATTTCCAATTCACATTACGCAAGGTCATCGTACATATCAGGCTGTCGGGGCATCGGGGTATGGAGCATTAGCTCAAGCCATAACTTATGCTTCTGTGCCACTAAACAAATGTCTATTGAGAAACCCCTTTTTTGACAACTAACACCACCAACTGTCGAGTTTCGGCTGCTGAGTAATAGCGATATTCCACCACACCAGTAATACACTATCAACAAACTCCCAAGAAATTCCATGTCCCCTGTAGAGAGGAACTTTTCAATGAAGGTTTAATGGAAGTTTGTTCCTATGGGATATAATATTGGGTGTCAGGGTATCGGGGATGGGAATCTTTGCTGTCAAGTTTTAATTGAAGTTTGTATCCAATACGATAGTACGTGTTTGGATATCGGGGATGATCGAGATTGGGGTTTTGGGAGATCGGGAACACCTTTTCCTTTTTCAAAGTCCCGATATTAACACAACGTCAAAAGGCGAATCTACTGCTCGTCAAATAAGTTTTCAAGTTCAGCGTTTCTGATTAAAACAACTTATGGCAAAACCCAACCCGATCAGGGAACTCTGCCTTGGAAATTTGAATTTCTGGTTAACTTATATCTATTGATAACCTCGCATGGCTTATATTGGTTTCTTCACTCAAATTTCACAATAACACGAACACAAATCAATTTCACAGAAATGGTGTTAGGAAATGCTACCATGGTTGGAATGTTTGCAATTCATTAACAATTCTTCAAACCATTACAAAGATTAAACGATCACTTTTTGCATCACATTATACAATCCTTCCCACTCTATTATATAGGATTTTAACGACAAATTTAAACTATTTGTCGTAACAAATCTCATTTAAATATTTTCAGTTTAGGAATATCAAAATAGCTCTTTAACTCGTAATTTTCCTAACAATCCTACGAAAATAGACTCAATTGTCTTATTTTATTGCAAGGATGATATATTCCTCAAATAATTGACACAAACCAAGTATTAGGAAATTAATAAAATTATAACTTAATGACTATGAGAAACCGAACCGCTTTCATAAATCCTAATACCCTTTTCAGGTCAACTGCTGACTTGATTGGAAGAGATGTTGCTGTATTAGACTCCTAGAGAAATAAGAACTTGTCCACTAGTTTTTTTCATGAGCTTCTTATCTTTTTTTTGTAAACTGCGGTAATTCTAATATTTACAGGCAAGTAGTAAAAATACAAAACTCAGGAGCCTCAACCTGCCCCGAAGGGAAACCAGATCTGTTGGCTCCTGTATTCCAACAGTCAATACTAATATCAGTCTGAACATTGTCTAATAACAGTACCAAAGAAACCCTTTTTCCCCAAAATTCTCCTCAGAACTATTTGTTAACCTCTACGAACTATTGTCTCTTTGGCATTTCATATCTAATTCCTTTTTAAACAAAAATGACAAACAAAAAGCTACAGCGAAACCTGGCCTATCAGTTTGCTGCATAGTCTTTGCCAAAGTTGTTGGCGCTGTTGTTCCGCATCACTTTCAGCATTTCTTTGATTTCCATGAGATGAGCATTCTGCTGCCTTACCAGTTCCTCAACATTTGCTGTCTCCTGTTTAGCCGCTGCCGTTGCCTGAGCCATCTCCACCATCTCGGCCGCCACTTGTTCCATGGCCTTGGCCAGGAGATGCTTCAACACCCAGTAGGTGTGAAGAGCCCGGCAGTACAGGGTAAGCCTCCCTCGCGTGTTTCCAGGGTCTGGTAACTGCGACGACCATTCGTCCATTTCCGGGTCCGAAGGCTCCTCTAGAACCTTTTCCTCCATGACTTCAATGATATTCCGAATGTTGGGATTGGAATCCAAGTTATATGCTTGTTCTGCTTCAGTCAGAGCCGAATTGATAGTGCGGTGCCTACGTTTCCGCCTTGTCTGCCGCCTGGTACCTTCCGCATTGTCTGAGGATTGACGGGGCTGCCCTCTTCCTCTGTTCCCCTTCCGTTTCTGTCCTTCATTCTCCCTGTCTTGCTTCGGGTTTCGGCTACTCTGCCCCTTTTCGAAACGTTTTCCTCTGGTTTCCTCGCCCTGACTGAAATCCATTTCCTCCGAGCTCTCAATTTCAATTTTGACCCTTCCCTGATCCAAATTACGGTCCTCCGCTGGCTCCTTCTCCGGAATTCCTGTCTTGCCCCGGCTCTCTCCCATGCTTGCACGTCGAAGTCTCTGGTTCCTGGTTCTTTGCCAAATTGGCTCTTCCCGATCGCCCTTTCTATTACCTGTCATCCTACCTCTGCTGCCTCTAATAACCTTCTCGGCGCCTTTGATCTGATGATGGGAAATCGTTCCACTTCTCTTGTCACGTCTCCTCCGTATGATGATTTTGATTTTGAGAATCAGTTTTTGCTTTGGGCCTCGTCCCTGCCTTACGATCAACTCATTAATTGCTGAAGTCAGTGTATTTAGATCACCGTCCTTCTGCCCTCTCCTACTTGCCGCCAGATCGTGCCTCAACCTCCTGATGCCTCTCCACGCTTGAATGTAATTAACTTTGTTCCGCCTCATTATTGTCATTACCAATCAGCTATTTGAGACCATCCCATTTCGCCAGCTCAGCCTGATTATTCCAACTGTCATCAATACGGTCTAAGGGCTCTTTGCTACCCCAGTTCGCTAAGCAGTCAGTAGGCTTATTGCCTTCCCTTCTGACATGCGACGTTATTTTATATTCAACTTCTTTCAACAGCTCTTCTATATCCCGAACTAAGCTTGCATTTCTCCAGCTTGTGACTACCTTGTCCCATTTCTTCCCCTGGATTAGTTTTCTTATTGTATCCACTACTAAGGTGGAATCCCCTTCAATTTCTAACTTCCTATAACCAATTCTTCTGGCAATTTTGATCCCCTTATAAGCAGCCATGAATTCGGCCTCGTTGTTGGTCATTGTGCCTCCATATTCCGCATATATCCATTCTGTTCCCCCCTGTCTATTCCTGAAGATTCCGCCAAAACCCGCTGGTCCTGGGTTCCCCTTAGCAGCACCATCGAAATTGAGCTTCATAAATCCCTCAGGAGGTTTTCGATATATAACTTGACTTTGAATTGCCATAGGTTGTTGTTGTTGTTTTGTTTGCTGATAAATCATCCCTTGCTCTAAGTTCAGCTTCTTTAAAATTTCCGTCTCAGCCTCAGAGGTTTTCCAATCCTCCTCTGCCCACTTCTCCGCTAAGATTGATTCTCTGACTTGCTTTAAGGTCATCTTCCATACGTCCTCCGGGGTAGATGCTTTCCCTTTGAAAATACGGCTATTCCTCTCCTTCCACAAATTCCAGACATTAAAGCCTGCTATCATACTCCATGCTCTTCCAACTATTTTACTTTGAAACTTGCCTTCCCCCCATTCTACAAGGGTTTGAATTATGTCTCGCTGGTTCCTTTCAGAGGAAGAGAATAAATTTCTCGTTTTTTCCCATTGGAGTTGGGCTACCTGACATCCATTGAGGAGGTGTTCCTGATCTTCTTCCCCCTCATTACATAGACAGCATCTTGAAGGTCCTGAGAATCCTCTTTTTTGAATTCTATCCCAGGTTAAAATCCGTTTCCTGCCTACCAACCATGCAAACAATTTTATTTTGGGCCACCATTTTGTTTTCCATAGCTGTTTCCATTGTTGATCTTCCTCCCCCTGCTCTAGCTGCGTTTGGATTTTGTAGGCTTCTTTTATAGTAAATATTCCTTTTGTTTCTTTGCCCCATCGGAGAATGTCTCTGCCTTCTCTCTTTTTTATTCTTCTCGAGTCTATTTCCTTTTTAAAGATGGTTTTCTGTTCTTCTGTAGTGTTCCTTTTCCATTCCTCCAGAGGTTTCCAGCTTCGCCATTCCCCATCTGCTTGTTCTTCAGTCCAGTAGTCTTTAACTGTAATGAGGTTTCTCTCCATTCCTGCTCTGTACATTTCCTGCATTTCTTGTTTATTTATCAGCTTTTCCCTCTGCTGCCAGGCTTCGTCCCAGAATTTCGCAATCTGTCCCCCTCTGATCTCCCAGAATATATGTTTATCTATTAAATCCCTATTTTGAGTGGTTAGATTCCAGATATCTGATCCTCGGGGCACCCCTTGCTCCCTAAGGATGTCTTTCGGGGTGAGAGGCATATGATATTTTGATGTCCAAATTTCTTTCCAGAGGTCTGGCCCCCCTTGCATCCATCTCCATCTTAGTTTGGCAACGAGCACCTGATTTAAGGTCCATGGGTCCCTGAGGCCTAAACCACCTTTCTCCTTCGGTCGAGTGAGACTATTCCAGGAGCAAAGGGCCCACTTCTTTTGCTGCTTCGGGCCCCCCCACAGGAATTTTCTATAAATCTCCACCAATTTATTACATATTCCCTTAGGAGCAGCCATCACAGATAATGAATATATTGGGATTGCTTGGATGGTAGCTTTCAATAGCACTACCCTAGCCGCCAAATTCAGAGCATGAAAAGTCCAGTTGTCCAGCCTTTTTGTGATCTTCTCCAGGATATACCTCCAATTTCCTAGTTTTCGGGAGGATGAATCTAACATAGTTCCTAAGTATTTGGTAGGGAGATCTCCTTTCCGGTACCCCAGTACCCGAGTTAGATGATTTTTAATGGGCTCCACAGTATTGAAGAAAAAGGTTCTGGATTTCTCATTATTAATCTCCATCCCTGCTCCCTCCATAAATATCTCAAGAATTTTCCTTATCCTTTTCACTTCTTTCAGAGTTGCTCTGCAGTATATCATAATGTCATCAACGAATTGTTGATGTGTAACTGTTGTTTGATTTCCCCATAATCTGAGGCCTTGAATTTTCCTATCTCTTAATTCTTTTTTAAAGTAGCGACCTAATCCTTCTGCTGCAATTATAAAGAGGAAGGGGGAGAGGGGATCCCCTTGTCGGAGACCTCTAGTTGCATTGAAAGTTGAGGATGGAGCCCCATTCAGCAAAATAGAGAAGTTCGGAGTAGAGATCATACTCAGGACCCAATTCACCCACCGATCACAGAAACCAAAAGCTTTAAGGATCGTTTCTAAATATTTCCAGCTAAGCCTGTCATAAGCTTTTGAGAGGTCTAATTTGATTAGCATGCCTCTCTCTTTTTTCGTTTTCAAAGAATGAATTACTTCCTGAGCTACAACTAAACCATCCAAGATCTGCCTCCCCTCCACAAAACCGGTTTGCTCAGGGGAGATGATGCTTGGAAGGATCGATTTCAATCTCTGCGCTACAACTGAGGCCACTATTTTGTAGATGACGTTGCATAGGGCTATAGGGCGAAAGCCTTCAGCTTGATCAGCCTGGTTTGTTTTAGGAATAAGGGTCAGCAGGGTTGAGTTTAATCCAGGCCAAATTTTTTGATTTATTCTGGCCTCCTCTACAACTTCTAACACTTCTCCAGCTAGAAAATGCCACCCAGCTTGAAAAAATTCAACTGTGTACCCATCCGGACCAGGAGCTTTGTTCCTTTTCATATTTTTGACTATATCTTCCACTTCTTCCATTGTAATTCTTCTCATTAGGGCCAAGTTTTGGTCTCTTGTTACCATATTCGGTATTTCTCTACTTATCTTAGATATTGCCTCTGATCTATCTGTTTGTGGTTCTCTCAGAATATTTTTGAAATGATTTACCAGCTCTTTTTCTATTTCTTCATGTTGTATAATTCTGTGCCCCTCTTGATTTCTTAATGAGAAGATTCTGTTCCTTTGTCTATGTTGAACCATCGCCCTATGGAAGAACTTGGTATTCCTCTCTCCCTCCCTTAGCCATTGCACCCTTGATTTCTGCTTCCATAAAATCTCTTCTTGTTTTCTTCTTTCTTCAAGCTGGTTTAGTATAATACCTTCTTCTTTTGTTCTCTCCTCTTGTATGCCTTCTATGATGTCTAGTTGCTGCAGTTCTTCCATTTTTTGTTCTAACCTGTTCTTTTCTTCCATGATATTACCAAATTCTTCTTTATTCCACTTCTTCAGCTTATTTTTCAATTCCTTCAGTTTGAGCTGGAAAGTATGCATCTTGTTCTTTCCTCTTACAGTGCTCTCCTTCCACCAGCCCTCTAATTTTTCCATCAGACCTTCATTTCTTAGCCAAAATGCTTCGAATCTGAAAGGCTTATTTGCGGGTCTTTGCTTCAGGTCAATTTCTAGTTTAATCGGCCAATGATCTGAACCAGCTACCGGTAGGATAGTTGCTTCGATGAAAACATCCTTCATCATTATTTGTTCTGAGATTAAGAATCTATCAAGGCGGGAGGCTATTTGATTCACTCCACCCCTTCGGTTGTTCCAAGTATGCATTCCATTAATGGTTTGAATATCAATCAACTTTTGTTCTCTTATCATATCTCCAAATTGCTCTCCTTCCTTTTCCATTCTCCTGATTCCTCCTCGTTTTTCCCCTGGGCCTTTGATTAGATTGAAATCCCCTCCTATGATCCATTGCTTACCTGGGATTAGGCATCGGAGCGCTTTTAGATTTTGTAAAAAGTTTTCCTTCTCATTTTGGATGTGTGGTCCGTATACACCTGTTATAAAAACCTCCTCTGTCGTTCCTACAATGCTTGCTTTACCTGTTAGGATTCGGGGGAAGCTCATCCAATTACTGAAATGAACTTCCTCTGGGTTCCATAGAATGACCAGACCGCCTGCGCTCCCGGTGGCATCTTGTCCCATTATTTCATATCTACTCTTATTTCTATTCAAAATTTCCTGCATTTTCTCGGAACTTATTTTTGTCTCTTGTAAAATCATTATACTTGGCTTTTCTTTTTTCATTCTCTCATTCAGATATCTTTGTTTGCCTCTGCTGTTGAGGCCTCTGATGTTCCAGGTTGTAATTATCATCTTAACAATTTTGTGGGGGATAGGAATACCTCCGATAGGGGTATCACTCTTCCAGAGCTGACAAGTCCTTCTCCTACATCTTGTATCACTTCATTTAAAGTTTTTCTTCCTCTTTTTTTCCCCGCCTTGCCAGAGCTGCTCACTCCTATTTTCTGTGTTTCCTGTTTTTCCGTGTTTTGATTTTCCTTATCTTCTGTTACTCCTTTTTTTTCTTTATACCTTTGGAAAGCTTCCTTATACCTCTGTTTTTGTTCCTCTGGTATGAATCTTTCGTCTATCCTTTTCCATTCTTGTAAGAGTTTTGCCATCACCTGTTCTTCTTCTTCTCCTTTTGTTTTCTGAGGGTCTATCTCCATTTCTCCTAACTCCTCCTGAGTTTCTTCTTCGGATTCTACCCTCTGATCCCTTTTCGTTTTCTCTGTTTCTTTGTCAGCGTTTTCCTCTGCTACCTCCATTTCTTCTATCTCTTCTTCTTCACTTGCTTCGGTTTCCTGCCCCTCTTCCTGTAGTACTTGGAACTTGTTTGGGGATTCTGTTTTCTGAATTTCTTTCTGTGTTCTCCTCTGACCTTGATTATTTCCTCTTCTTCTCCTTCGTTGAACTTCTTGGAAATTCTCTTCATCCTTTTCAGTTTTCCTTAGTCCATATCTTCTTTCATTTTCTGCATCTCTTTCCTTTTCTGCTAGCGTAATGGGGCATTCTCTGAGTAGGTGGCCATACTCATGGCATCTTCTACAGCGGAATGGAATGTGTTCATAGTCTAGAGTCTGGTTCCATAACTCATCATGATACTCCAGTTCTATTGAGTCTGGAAGGGGTTCAGTGATATTCATGTACACACATATTCTAGCAAATGTGGTGTATTTTCCTCTCTTGGTTGATTCTGCCACTTTCACAAAGGAGCCAATTGAATTTCCAATTCCTTTGAGGATCTCTGGGTCCCAAAATTCTGAAGGTAGGCCAAACAGCCTGATCCAAACCGGGGCCGCTAGTATTTTTTCCTTGTCTGGATTATAACACTCTACCCAGTCTCGCATGAACAGTCCTGCATTGTTCATGAAATAAGGTTGTTCCTCAAAGATCCTGCTCTTATCTTCTAAATTTGAGAATATGACAGTGAAAAACCCCTTCGCCCCCAGCTTGACTTCAACATGTCCTTTTGGTTTCCATTTCTGTTGGATCCATCTCATGAGATTTTTCTCGTTCGGCCAGTATCCTATAAACTTACAGATCAGAGCATAATCTCTCATGTAACTTCTATAGTTTTCTAGTCTATTAGGCGGGATTACAAACCTGGGTTTGTTCGTCGCCCTTGGAAGACATTTGCTTGGTATGCCCGATCTCCTTTGTGCTCCAGCAGCTGAAGTTTCTCCCTCATTCTTCCGTTCTTCCGCGTTCTGTCTTTCCTTTCGAGCCTCTCCTGTTATTACCTCTTTGTAGGAGGGGATCTCTCCCCTCCCATGCTCCGTTCCCATTATTTCCGGTCAGAACCTGCTACCGTTAGTTCTCCGTTTGTTTGCCTCCAGATAAAAACTTGTTTGCAGAGGTCAACTTTGGATTTGTCCTCCTGCACCACCCAGGGTCCTCCCTTCCCTGCGCTCTTCTGCGACCTGACAGGGTCCTAGCCTGCACTGCCGCCAGAGTGCATCAGGAGCGTCAGCGAAACCCTAGCTCAGCTCCCGCCATCCATTTTCATTCTCATCTCATGAGCTTCTTATCAAACACAATTTCAATTGCAATTTTTTGTTGCTTTAGGTAACTGATTTTCACATTCAATTGTATGAAATTTCTTAGGTGTATTTATTTCAAATTTTCCCTCTCCTTTATGGGATATAAATTTGCAACATTGAAAATCAATGAAATCTCAATATCATTTTGAAGGTCAATTTCAAAATATTGTTGGACTTAGTGTTGTCATTGATGAAAACTAGTGTCATTGATGTCATAGGGTAATTTAAAGGGAAAAGATCATTGAGTATGATAGTTCGATGACTTGAAAGATCACATCAAATGATGACCAAGTGACTCGATGTTTATTGAATTTTTGTTGAAGATATTATGCTCAAATGAATATATAGATCATATGGTTGGATAGTCCTCTCTGAGACCTTTCCAATGATATATCACTCTTGGTCAAACTCTTCTAGACTAGAAGATATGTTAGTTTGAATGTCCATATTGAAGAAAAATGGTGAAAACGAGACAAACCCAAAAATCATTAAAGGTTGAGCAAGTTCTAAAGTGGGTGTTTGTTTCCTTGGGAAATCGATGGTGGTTGGAACTCAACTTGGATGAAGTTTAGCCAATTAACATTTGTGAATTTTTGGGCAGATCTAATGGTCAAGAATGAACTATGTCTTAACGAGCAGTGGATTATGTGCAAACTTGCACAAAAGTTAATAGACGTAACCCCCTTCCATGTTGATGTGTAACGCATACCTACGGGTGAACCAATCTTGAAGTGACACTTGGTAGGTGTAGGAGGACCTTGTATTTGGATGCCAAGTGGCCCCTTAGCACTGACGTGACACTATGATGTGGGTGCACATGTTGTAGCATAGTGGTATGGGGAAGCACAAGATTGGCTCACCATGATAATGGGGACATAATGACGTGGTAGCCTAGTGATGACATGGACATGATGATGTGGCAACACAATCATGATGTGGTAGCATGACAAGGTGCCATATGGCATGTTGATTCGGAAATTTTTCGTGGCTGATGGGGAAGAATTTGGGTGATATGTGGCACCACGTAGAGAGTCCCATGTGGTTGTAGTGACATCATCTTGACATTAGCACAAATTTTACCATGGATCCCTTGGAAAAAGTCACAGTGTGATGGGGTTCATTCTCCAAAAATCAAACATGTGTTACCTGATGTTAAAATTTACATCTCCATTCACTTAAACATGGGTGAGCCAGCACAAATATATAAATGTGTTTTGGTGTGGTGCCAAATGGGGTGTGGTGAGTATCAATTAATCTATAAGATAGGGTAAGGCCCAAGGGCTTAATTGGCATTTTCGGTTTTATTCTATTTGGTAAGGAATTGTTGGCATATTTGTTATGTTTCAAGGCATGAAGGCATTGTTGTCACATTTATTTCATTCTACGGCCCGAAGACACTATTGGAATATTGGTTTCGTTCTAACGCCCATAGAAACTATTGGCATGGTGGTTTTTTCTATATGGTGATGCCCGTAGAGAGGTTGGCATATTAGTTTCACTTTGTATGGTGATTCCTAAAGGCACATTGATGCAATCATTTTTCTTTGTATGGTGATGCCTAAAGGAATCATTGCCATAGTGGTTTTGCTTTGTATGGTGATGTGTGAAGGCATGTCAATGCAGTGGCTTTGCTATGTATGGTAATGCCCAAAGGGACATTGGCACAATGGTTTTTGCTCTATATGGTGATTCTCGAAGGAACGTTGGCACAATAGTTTCACTCTATAAGGTGATTCCCTAGGGAACGTTGGTGTATTCTATATGGTGGATCTCGAAGGCACTTTAGCATACTAGTGAGACCCGAAGGAACGATGTCATAGTTTGTTTGGCGAGGGATGAAGGATGTTGATATATTGGTTAAATTATGTATTGTGAAGCCTGAAGGCATGTTGACTTATTGGTTCCATTCTATATAATGAAGCCCAAAGCCACATTGGCTATTATTTTTGTTCAAGTTTGGTTTGACATATGACATACTTTGAAGGCTTATTCTTTTATCTGTTGTGTGTGGAGCATGATTGTTCAGAGGTCTTTGTCTCAGACGGATGTATACCCCAGGAAGTTTTGTACACCCCTCCACACGGGGGGGACTCGTCCCGCCCGCGGGGTTCCATCCCCCCGGCTGGGGGGTCCGGGGGCCAGCGGTCCCCCGGCGGGGGCTTGGGGGCAGCGCCCCCAAAGCCAAAAAATAAATGTAAAATTGCCTTGTAAAAGTATAGTAATTTCTAGTCAAACTGGGCCGTTCATTAGGCGGATGATCTGACGGTAGAACTTATGTTTAGTTTAGGGTTTTTTTTGCCCTAGAAGGCAACCCCTCTCTTTGTATGAGGGCATTGTATTTGAGGCTGTGTGATAGATGTGTATTCTGTGAGCGAGAAACAAAGAGCTAAGACTGTGAGAGAAAACAGAGGATATTACAGCGGATTTGCTGTAGGTTGTGTCTCTTCATTTTGCTGGATAATAGAAAGGAATGACTGGCTGTTCGGGGTGGACGTAGCCCAAACTGGGTGAACCATGTATATCTGTGTCTCTCTTGTTTTATGTGTTTTCTGTGTTTATATTTATGCAATATTTTATATGTTCCAATCCTCCGTAATAAATAATTTTCTAACATTATCATGACATCATTATGTGGATAGCTAACTATTGTTGAGATTTTCGTTTGTGTGTGTTAGATTGGTGGATTGATTAGGTTTTTTAGTGGAGGTCATGATGTTGAGTCTTGTAGTACTGACCAAAAATTTGTTTGAAGTGGGAAAATAGGCATGACAAACGGTGCAATTTTTCGAACTTGTAAAAGTGAATTTTGTAGAATCATAACAATGCATTCTATCCAGCATACCCTAAAAAGTGCATTTTGTTGATAGCTTAATTTTTATTATGTTTTGGGGTGTTTTTGAAGTAAAAATTAATTTATGAAAAATTATATCTCGAGAGAATATTTTTTTGATATGATAAGGTCACATGAAGTGTCATGAGGACATATTTTTGATGTCTAGAAGCTATATTTCTCTTCTTGTTATATTTTGGGCTTTTAAGTAGTTTTTGTCTTGATGATAAGAATGGGAATTGAAGAAGGTGATATGGTTGTGGATTGACGAATACATCGTGATTGCACAAATATGAATTGAGTTATGATAGGGTATTATTATTGAGGCTTGCAGATTAAATTTGAAAGATTGTGAAAAGTGGTCCACTACAGGTTGAAGAAGGAGGTGGATGCCTCCATCAAGTTGGTGCCTCAATAAAGTTGGATCTTAATGCAAGTCATTGTTTACATATTATCAAGGTTGGTGCCTCAATTAGGTTGTAGCCTTTAAGAGATTGATGCCTACAAATATATTTTGGGTTTGGTTCCTAAAGTAGTTTGGTGGCTACAAATATTTTTGGGGGTTGGTTCCTGCAAGCTGATGTAGTTAAATATTGAAGAAGATAAAAATAATTTTGGTTTTCTCCTGCAAGGGTTTTGTTAAAAGTGTTGTATGCTTCCAATAGTAAGGGTCTCCCACGTGTGATGTCCCAACTAGATCTCACACCATTTGGAATAGGAGCCCCATCTGGGAATTCAACCCAACCATCATCATCCTTAGAGATTTACCTTGGCCGCAATTATCAACATAAGAGATCATACACAGACTTTGAGATAAGTAACTGAGTTTACACTATGAAGCATATAATTGGAATGTATATAAGGTTATTTGAAAAACATAGTAGAAAGAGTCATCCTTTCAGATAAAGTTAATATTATTATTCTAGTAAAGACACACGGGAGCATAGAAATAATTGTTAGTCAACATGCGAAATAGATCACATAGTAACAACGACCATGAAAAGAAATAACAACACACATTCAACAATATATACACCAAATCCAACAAAATATTTCATTTTCTTTAGTTTGTATGAACACAAACATATACCACAAACACTAAAAGAATAGTCTTACAATATCCACAATACATGCATGAAAGTCCATCGACTCTAAGAGCTTCAAATATTAAGTGAATATTCCAAGTACACAATTTCAATGATGCAACACTAGCCCTAATAATGGAACATTAATACACCACTTGCTCCTCCAAAGAATGATCTTCTCTCCCATGCCAAGCTAGATAAGCCAAGGTGAAAAGTCCCTTTTCTTGAGGCATGAGGATTTCTTTATAAAAATTGAGGTGATTTGCTATAGCAATATTTTAACTAAACTAATCCATTTTCTATAGTTAGTGTGAAGGAGGAAAATTTTATCCTAAGACCGTATAATAGCCCTGTTGAAAATTCCATGTAATAAAATTTAATAAAGGAAAAATAATAACCAAGGATGCTGGGACACTTATTCCAAGCTGAATGTTGGGAAAAATCCTAGTGATGGGGATCACTTGTGATTGTTTATGGCTAAGGAAATTGGCAAAGGCAATGGCTAAGCTTTGGAAAGGCAAAATGGAAATTTTGGCACACTTATTTATTAAAATAATGGATATTAGGAGAAAAATGAGGTGAAACATCACAGGTTTCATGTGAAGAGGAAATTGAAGGAAAATAAATAAAATAGAGGCCTCATTGATAAAAAGGCTTCTGAGGATCAGTTGGTAACCCTTTTCAGTTATGTTTTGGAGCTCTCTCATTATTCTCTCTCTCTCTCATACACTTGAAGACTTAGAGTTTTCTTGGAGCACCCTTAGTGGGTGTGGTATACTTGGATTCTTGGAGCAAGAAGGCAAAGGAAGAGCAGGAAGCATAAGAGGGAATCAAGATCAACATCTACATAATATTTGCTTGCAGGTACCGAGTTGCATCTATGATTTCTTCACTAGTTTTGGCACGCATGGAATATGCATGTGGATTCTTGGTTTTGATCTATCATTGGCATGGAGGATGGACGAGATTGACATTGGATTTCCCAGCCTTTCCATTTCCTAGATAGCCATGGTGATTGTTGATTTATTTTCATTGTTGCATTTTTTGTTGGTTCTCATGTTTCCCTAGCTTGGGTTGAGTTATTAGTCCCATAGCCTTGGTTGGACAAATGCTCTAGAGCCCTAGGACAACTTGGGTTGAGTTACTAGTCACATAGCCTTGGTTGGACAAACGCTCTAGAGTGCTTGGTGGGTTGAGTTACTACTCTTGGAGCCTTGGTTGGAAAAAAACTCTGGAGCCTGATAAATGCTATGGGTTGAGTTACTAGTCCTAGTGCCTTGGTTGGACAAATGATCTGGTGCGCTGGAAAGCTTGGATAGAGACCAATTCGATAATGGTTTTGGAATGTCGGACCATGAGGTGGAACCACTATTTGATGGGTTGAGATGGTGTTGAGGCCTCAAAAATCACTGCATCAACATTAGGGAAAACCACCCGGTCCAGACCTTAAAGGTAGCTCCTTTTCCGTTTGGTGTGGTGGCTCCGACTGGATATAATGGAACCAGTTTCCCAATGATTTGTAAATAGGATGTGTTATCACTCAGAACTAAAAATTTGATGCATATAATTTTCTATCCTAGCCCGATGACAAAGGTCCTTGTTAGTTCAGTTTCATTTTAATTTTCTTTCCCTAGGATTTGGAGTTTTAAAGAGTTTCTTAATTCAAGTCATTCTCAACTCCAATCGGTTCTCCTCCACCCATCATTGTTCTATAACCACATCTTGTCTTATCTGAGTCACCGTGTCTTTAGTAATTTCCCAGCATAATTCCCATTCGCCAGTTTCGCAGCGCAATCATGATTAGGCAGTTTCACAGTGCAATCATGATTAAGCAATTTCGTAGCGCGTCATGATTAGGCAGTTTCACAGCGCATCATTAAAATTTAAAACTAACAGCGCTGCGAAATCATGGATTCGTGCATTCCGCAGCGAATCTTTCCCGAAATGTCAAGTCCGTTAGGTGAGTCATCAGTCATGTCCTCTCATGTCAGCTCACGTACCTCTCTTATCACGTTTGAATGCTCATTGCCACTATCACCACCACTAGATCTGTTGATATGCACGAAGTATCATTCCCAAGAAATTTTACCGTGCATAAACCTTAATGATGGCCGTAAGTTCTGCATGAGTGACAAATCTGCAAGATTATGTATTGAAATATTTTAAATAAGAAGAATTTAAATTTCAAGCGAGGCTGATAATCAAGCGAGGCTGACAATCAAGCGAGGCTGAATTAAAAAAAAAGCTAAATCACAACTTCAACCGGAGCTGTTAGTCTTTGTGTGCGATGTTTTGGAAGAATCCATGGAGAAAAAAGAGCACAGATCCAGCAAATGTCTAAGGACTGAACCTGAGGGCTTGGATATAACGCTGAGAGATGAAGGGGTGAAGAAAGCATTTAAAAACGCCGGGTGTTGGAACTTTTGCAAAAGGCTACAAGGAGGGCATGCACAGGTAACCAAAGAATTTGCACTAAACTTCACTGGTTTGAATTCAAAGGTAGCCATGTTAGAAGTGCAAGTTTCTCCAGAAGCGATATCTGCTGTGACAGAGATCCCAAGAGGACAAGAGGAATGGTTTAAAAATTTCAAATTTGACATGAATCCTTGTAAGGAGTTTTTAAAAGATGCATATGTAAATGAAGATTTAACTAAGGCAGTGCCCAGGAATTATCTCAAGGAACATTATGCTCTTTTACTCACCTGCATACAGAAATATTTGACTTGTGAAGGAAGGTACAACAAGGTTTATTCTTACCATTTCAAACTGCTTTTGCATTTCACTGGGAAAGTCTCCATAGACCTACCTTTTTATTTGTTCCGTAGCTTGAGTAAGATGTGTGATAAGGTGCAGCTGAGGAAAGAGGACTGTGAAACATCTTTGTTTCATCATGGTTTGATCAAGCTGCTGGTTTTAAATGGCCTCCAGAAGATAGACAGAGACTGGAATTCTTTTATTTTTATGGCTGGATTCCAAAGCAAGACTGGCCTCACTCCTCAACCGGCCAGAGAGTTCACGATAGCTGAGCTCCAAAAAGAGGCAAGAGCCAAAAGGGTTCCAAAGTCATAGCTAAGAAAACCAGTGAAGCCTCTCATTATCCAAGATCAACCTCAGCAAAAAACTAAGGAAAAAGCTCATGGTCAGGAGACTATACCTGAAACAAGCACATCGAAAATAGTCTCAAGGGTAAGAACAAGAAGTCAAATAAATAAGGAAAAAGGTAAAGCTATAGCAGTCAAAGACAGTCCAATATCCAAGGCAAGTTTGAATGATTTATTACATTCTATTGAATTCGAGCAATCTCTACCAGTTCAAATCGACTTGATGCAGTCAGAACAAGAAAGCACCAAGAAATCCAAGGCCTCAAAAAGGCTCAAATTTGATGTGCCAGCTGAGGAATTCGTTTTTAAACCTAGAAGACCTATGACAAGGAGATTCCAGCAAGTACAGGAAGCACTGCCAAGAACAGAGGAAACAGGGGAAGAGACACAGGAAAACGCAAGCAAAACAGCCATCACATCTCAAGGAGATAATATAGCAGCCATAAAGAGTCAATTAGAAACAGCTAAATATGAGATTGCCAAATTGAAGAAGGCCACTAGAAAACATGCAGTCATACATGCAGAGTATAATAAAGCTCTATGGAAAGGGAGTGAAACCCTAGAAGCTCAGTTAAATTCAGTGGTTGATGGCCATGCACAATTTCACACCTGGACAGTACCAGCAATCAAAGAAGCCAAGTATATCAGAAGGATTAATATGCAACTGAGAGCTGGGAATAGAGCTATGAGGAAAAAAATTGAAGATTTGAAGACACAGCTAAGCCGACTACCTGCTAAGTGAGTTTTTCACTTCAAGTAAGGTTTTGTTTCAAATTTTTGACAAATTTGCTTAATCTTATTTCTCTGAGGAAATATAAATCCCTGTTCAACATGTGGAAAGTCGAAGGGAGTTTTTGGCAATCAAATATTCGGTTGATAAAGATCTCGGATCAAAGGCAAACTATTTTAAATAACTCAGCAGTTTCGTAGCGCGCTACGAAACTGCTGAAAGTGATGATTTTAACGTAAATCAAACAGTCTCAATTATGAGCGGGAATTTTGAAAAGGAAACGCTTAAAGGGAATGTAAGAGATCATCTGGAGCTGTCAACAGTCAATCAGGTCAAGACAGGTGGATACTTTAAAAGGTTGAATATTCAAATTCAATTTTAAATTTTTGTTATAAAGTCCCTTGATCACCGTTCAAGATATATCAAATGGTTTGCCTACAACAAACTTTTGCCTGCACGCATGTTTATGGATAAAGCTTACAACGCATCAAAAACGTGGCAGTCTTCCACATTTTGGGTAATTAAAGGCTAAAGAACGTGCTTCTGTACATTCGAAGATTTTGGAAAAAAAACTGAAGCCGAGAAGCAAGGGTAACCTCCTAATATTTCTGAGTAGTTTTAAAGTTTCAACATCCAAGGTCAACATGGGGCATTAAATACCCATCTCAGCCATCTCAGCCAAACTGAAAGAGGATCAGCTGTCAAAGAATGAGGAGAATCCATCATGCATATAATATGGAGTTAGAGTCATAGTAGATTTAGAACTCTTAAAAAGCTCCAGTCAGCACTTTATTGTATTTATTAGTTAGTTAAATAGTTGATAAGTGTCATTAGAGGTAGTTATCGAATTCCCCTCATGCTGGAGGAGGAATCTCGAACAGTTAGAATAAGAACTCTATATATAGCTAAAACAACAATGTAATGAGGGTTGGAAAACTTTATGACAGAGCATTGTATTTGGCTTATGTAAAGACAGAGTTTTAGTAATATAATTTGGCTTTACTTCTCAGGATTCATGAAGGATTTCTATGTTCAGAATGTGTGATCTTGTCCTTTCCTTAACTTTTACAGTTGTATAGATGTATAATCACTCAGAATTCACTGATTGTGCTCTGATTTCCTGCATGAATTTATAAACTGTGGTTCCATATGAGTTGTGTTCTGAATATTCAAATGCTGAATGCCCTGACTTCTATGTAAAGTCAAGATCATTGTTTATTAAGGTGTTGTTGACTCCATAGGCCCAATGGATACCTGTTTAATGTATTTCCAGCAGTCATATTTGTCATAGTTATTCTACAAGAGTTAGCCATCTTACTTTAAATCAAAATCATTAATACATCCAGAGAGAGCCCTCTCAGGTTGAGGAGGCTAAGCCTCAGCCTAAAGTAGGTTTGAAATAGTTACTTAGAGTCAACCTGACCAGCAGCCTATCAGGATCTGATTTTGAGATAACATTTTGGTGCGTCTGCTGGGAGACTGAAGATTACTCATTCCCGAAATCATGAAGCTGAACTTCTGAAGGTAGCAGGAGCTCAGAAGGTTTTCGAGGCTGCATTCTACCTTGGTGACTCCATACAATCTTAAAGTTAAAAAGGTGGCTTCGAGAGGAAGATATATAAGGAGTAATCCTGATCCAAATCCACCTACTCCTGTGGATCATCCAAACACCATTTCAAGGAGTAGGCGAAGATTTCCTGATATACCAGGTACTTCATCTGTATCAAAATCTTTGTTCCCTGAATTTTCTAGAAGTCCTGAAGATAAAATTGTAGATGATAAAATTCATGAGGTATTGTTGAGGTCTGAGACCGAAGAAGAGCTTATTGGAATTATTTTAGATTTACAAAAAAGAGGCATTGATACTTCATCTTTAGTGTCACAAAAAGATAAGGAAGAGTTTTGGGAGGTTGTTACTTCAGAATTACTATTAGAAGAAGAAGATTTGAATCAACTCAAAGAGCTTGATCCTTTCGAAGTTTTGCTCAAATCCAAAACAGGTTTACCTCTCCCAAATTGGAGTTCCTTTGTCAGTGGTTTGCAAAGCCCAAATAGTCCTTTTCGTACTAGTACTTTATCTTCTACCTCTGTTAGTCCAAATAGTCCTCAGACACTATCTCACACTAGTTCTGGTCACACTGGTCATACAATACCTGTTATCACTGCTCCTCCATTCATTATGGCTATACCTGCTAGGTATGATCCTCTAGCTCTCCCTGCTGTTTTACATGATCTTCCTAGCAAATATGCTGCCAGAATTCCAACATGGGGAGGAGATGAAGATATTACAGCAGAGGAACACGTGGATAGGTTCAATGATTTTTTTGACAGGGAAGAAGTGGATGATGAAAATGTAAAACTAAGATTGTTTGCTCAAACCTTCATTGGGGAAGTCAGAAAATGGTTTAAAGCCCTTAGAGCCGGAAGTATTCATAGCTGGGCTGAATTTGAAGACAGCTTTCTAAGGAAATGGGGAAACAGAACCAACCCTGTCCAAGCCCTTACTGAATACAACAATCTTCGGAGAGCTCCAGAGGAAACTGTCCAAAACTTCTCTAAGAGGTTTAATAAAATATACAATTCCATTCCAGCTCATCTGAAACCTCCTGGAGCTTTGGCACAGTTGAGATATGCTGAATCATTTGATTCAGATTTTTCTCTTTTACTCAGAGAAAGGGAGTTTGCCTCTCTTGCTGACATGCAAAATGATGCAATTAAAGTGGAGGTGAACATGCTTGCTGCTAAGAAATCGAAGATGGCAAAGACTAAGCTAAAGGAAGAAGAGAAACCTTCTACTTCTGCTCAAGAAGACAAGTTTGAAACAATGATGAAAACCATGGAGAAATTGATGGACCGACTAGCTCTTGGGAATGCTTCTGCCCCTCCAGCACAGCAAGGACCTCAATTCAGGAACCCTCAGTTCAGAAGACCTCAGAATCAGCAAAGGCCAAGAGACAACAGAAATCAGCAGGCAGATCCTCCAGTGAGACCTCCCTTCCAACAAAATTTGGTAGATGAAGAGGAAGAAGACGAACCTGAAGTTCCTGAGCAATCAATCCATTGTTTTGATGAAGAAGTGTCAGGGATTTTCTTGACCAAGGAGGAAGATGATGAGTCCAGTATGATAAAGTTAGGAGAAGAACCTTCGGATTTTTTAAAGGGTTATCAGCACGCTATTTTTGAGATGCAAAAGCAGTATAATTTAAGGAATAGAGATGTCCCTATTACAGCAAACAAAGCACAGCCCAAGAAGAATATCTCAAAGATAGCTGAAGATAAAAAGGAAAAATCAAAGGTGGTTGAAGGTAAGGATGATTCTCCTCTTGTTAAAAAGAATATTCAAATTCTCCCTCCTCCTAAAGAAATTGACAAGACTACTTCTGTTTTTAATCTTGAGAATGAGATTGCAAAAATTAAGATATCAGTCCCTTTTAAGGTAGATAAATACAGAAGCAAAATTGTGGAGATGCTTAATTCACAACCAGGAGTGGCTGATATCCTAAATGTACAAGAAGATAATCCTATTATCTGTTTGGGTCCAAGACTAGAGGATGAACAAAATGAAGAATTTCCTCCTTTTTACATAAGCATTAGCATTCATGAGATGACTCTACATAATGCTATGTTAGACTCAGGGGCATCACATAATCTCATGCCTAAGGTAATCATGGAAAGGCTGGGGTTAGAGGTAACTAGGCCATATAAGGATTTATTTTCCTTTGATTCAAAAAGAGTCCATTGCATTGGTTTGATAAAAGATGTTGTTGTGGGGCTCACACAAATTCCAGCAAAAACAACTGTTATGGACATTGTTGTTGCAGACATTCCACCAAAGTTTGGGATGCTTCTTTCAAGGTCATGGGCAGCAAAAATCAAGGGCACAATGCAGATGGATCTTACATATGCTACCATCCCAGTTTTTGGTGAACAAAGGAGGTTGTATCGCGAGACAAGGATGGCCTACATGGTAAGCAGTAAGGATAAGCCTCAGAATTTTCCTATTTATTCATGTGATACTGGTCTTGGGTCAGCTATCCTTTTCAACGAATCAGTTGGAAGAGAATCACAAGATAAACCTGCAGAAAATCAGTGTCAAGAAGGGCAGCAAGGAGATGAAAAAGACATTATGGGCTGCTGGTCATTATACTTTGATGGATCAGCAGGAAAAGAAGGGGCGGGAGCTGGGATTTGGATCACTAGTCCAACTGAAGAAAGTAAGTTTCTCTCATACAAATTAAATTTTGATTGTACCAACAATATGGCTGAGTACGAATCTCTGGTTTTAGGTTTGGAAACCTTGATAAAGTTGAAAGCTAAAAACATTGCTGTTTATGGAGATTTTGAATTGGTAATTAAACAAGTAGAAGGTACATATCAAACTAAGGATGCAAGGATGAGAGCATACAGAAATTTAGTATTGGAGATGTTGGAAAAATTTCAATCCTTTTCCTTCAGCATCAAAACTAGAGATCAAAACTCTATTGCAGATTCTCTTGCTGTTTCGGCCAGTCTTTTTATTATTCCTAAGCATTTTTCTGAAAGCTATGAAGTGGAGGTTTGCCATAGACCAGTCATACCGGATAATATCACAAATTGGCAAGTTTTTGAGGATGATCAGCAGGTAAGGAACTTCATTGAATTAAAAGAAGAGTTTGAGCACAATCAGATAGATCAGCAGAATATGTTAATAGAGTCAAAGGAAAGTTCTGAAGTCTTACAATTACAAAACAACTTAATCCCTAAAGGCCTTATTCCCCTTGAAAAATTATTTGATCAAAATGATGTGTTCAAAGCACCAAGACTACAAGCTAATGAAGAGGAAGTAGAAAACTGCGATTTAGGTGACTCGGTTGTGCCTAAAATAGTCAAGATTTCCAAATTCCTTTCAGCTGATATGAAGACTAAATATGTTGAGATGATGAAAAGATTCATTGATGTTTTTGCATGGAGCTATGCTGACTTGAAACAATATGACTCTTCAATCATACAGCATACCATTCCTATTAAGCAGAATGAAAAGCCTTTTAAGCAGAAGCTAAGAAGAATTAATCCTCTTCTAATGCCACTGATTGAAAAAGAAGTGAAAAAGCTCTTTGATGCTAAAATTATTGTTCCAATCAGATTCTCAAATTGGCTTGCTAACTTGGTACCAGTCAGAAAAAAAATGGAGAGATCAGAATTTGTATAGACTTCAGAAACTTAAACAAGGCTTCATTGAAAGATAATTACCCCCTCCCCAAAATGGATTTCATTTTGCAAAACATTGTTGGTTCACAAAGGATGTCTATGCTTGATGGTTTCTCAGGGTATAATCAGATTCTTGTTCACCCAGATGATCAGGAGAAAACAGCTTTCACTACACCATGGGGAACATTCATGTATGCAAAGATGCCCTTTGGCCTCATGAACGCAGGAGCCACTTTCCAGAGAGCAATGGATATTGCTTTTGCTGAAGAAAAGGACAAATCAGTGGTGGTTTATCTCGATGATATCACAGTTTTTTCAAAAAAAGAAGAAGACCACTTAAAGCACCTTGAAAGGGTCCTACTGAAGTGTAGGAGGTTTGGTATTTCTCTAAACCCAACCAAAAGTATTTTTGCTCTAACTTCTGGCAAACTGCTTGGTCATATTATTTCTGAAGAAGGAATTAGGATTGATCCTAATAGAGTTAGTGCAATTCAAAAGTTAGATCTACCAAGGAGTAAGAAGGAGATTCAATCCTTTCTTGGGAAAGTGAACTTTGTTAGAAGATTCATTCCTAATTTTGCTGAAGTTGTCAAGAACATAACAAAAATGTTAAAGAAAGGAGCAGATTTTAAATGGACAGCTGAAGCAAAGAAATCATTTGAAGAGATCAAGAAGGCACTTACTCAAGCACCAGTACTCATCAGCCCAGATTTTACCAAGGAGTTTCTTATCTTCACATTCGCTCCTGAAGACACAATTGCTGGAGTTTTATTGCAAAAAGGAAGTCAAGGTACTGAACAACCCATTTCTTTCTTTAGCAAGACATTGGCCAATGCTGAATTGAAATATAATATGTTAGAGAAGCAAGCCTATGCATTGGTGAAAGCAATTAAAGATTTCAGAATTTATGTTTTGCACTCTCACATTGTTGCATACGTGCCAAATGATGTTATAAAAGATATTCTTACACAAGCTGATCCAGATGGAAAAAGGGGAAAGTGGATAGCAAAACTGTTGGAGTATGACATTGAGATCAAACCCACCAAGTTGGTAAAGGGTCAAGGCCTAGCCAAATTGTTGACTCAGTCAAATTTGGACTGTATTGATATTAATTTAAGCACAGAAATCTCAGAAATTTCTGAAAATGAAGAGGAATTGGTCCAGATCAATGAAAAATTCTTGATCTCAGAATGGTACAAGGATATAGCATTTGTTTTGCAGCATAATAGAGCTCCTGATAATCTTTCAAAATCCAAAGCTCGGTTTACCAAATTGAAATCTCTCAGATATTTTGTGTATGACCAAAATTTTTTTTGGAAAGATGCAGGAGGAATATTATTAAACTGCCTCATTGAAGAAGAAGCTGATAAAGTAATTGATGAGTTTCATAAAGGGGATTGTGGAGGACATCACTATTGGAAAGCCACTGCAAACAAGGTCTTGAGAGCTGGCTATTTTTGGCCAACTATGTTTAGAGATATCTATAAAAAGATAGCCACATGCCATGAATGTCAAGTGTTTGAAGGAAAGAGAAAGCTTATGCCAATGCCCTTGGTTCCTATTTATGTTGAAGCACCTTTTCAGTAGTGGGGATTAGACTTTATAGGGGAAATCACTCAGAACTAAAAATTTGATGCATATAATTTTCTATCCTAGCCCGATGACAAAGGTCCTTGTTAGTTCAATTTCGTTTTAATTTTCTTTCCCTAGGATTTGGAGTTTTAAAGAGTTTCTTAATTCAAGTCATTCTCAACTCCAATCGGTTCTCCTCCACCCATCATTGTTCACTAGCCACATCTTGTCTTATCTGAGTCACCGTGTCTTTAGTAATTTCCCAGCATAATTCCCATTCGCCAGTTTCGCAACGCAATCATGATTAGGCAGTTTCGCAGCGCAATCATGATTAAGCAATTTCGTAGCGCGTCATGATTAGGCAGTTTCGCAGCGCATCATTAAAATTTAAAACTAATAGCGCTGCGAAATCATGGATTCGTGCATTCCACAGCGAATCTTCCCCGAAATGTCAAGTCCGTTAGGTGAGTCATCAGTCATGTCCTCTCATGTCAGCTCACGTACCTCTCTTATCACGTTTGAATGCTCATTGCCACTATCACCACCACTAGATCTGTTGATATGCATGAAGTACCATTCCCAAGAAATTTTACCGTGCATAAACCTTAATGATGGCCGTAAGTTCTGCATGAGTGACAAATCTGCAAGATTATGTATTGAAATGTTTTAAATAAGAAGAATTTAAATTTCAAGCGAGGCTGATAATCAAGCGAGGCTGACAATCAAGCGAGGCTGAATTAAAAAAAAAGCTGAATCACAACTTCAACCGGAGCTGTTAGTCTTTGTGTGCGAAGTTTTGGAAGAATCCATGGAGAAAAAAGAGCACAGATCCAGCAAATGTCTAAGGACTGAACCTGAGGGCTTGGATATAACGCTGAGAGATGAAGGGGTGAAGAAAGCGTTTAAAAACACCGGGTGCTGGAACTTTTGCAAAAAGCTACAAGGAGGGCATGCACAGGTAACCAAAGAATTTGCACTAAACTTCACTGGTTTGAATTCAAAGGTAGCCATGTTAGAAGTGCAGGTTTCTCCAGAAGCGATATCTGCTGTGACAGAGATCCCAAGAGGACAAGAGGAATGGTTTAAAAATTTCAAATTTGACATGAATCCTTGTAAGGAGTTTTTAAAAGATGCATATGTAAATGAAGATTTAACTAAGGCAGTGCCCAGGAATTATCTCAAGGAACATTATGCTCTTTTAGTCACCTGCATACAGAAATATTTGACTTGTGAAGGAAGGTACAACAAGGTTTATTCTTACCATTTCAAACTGCTTTTGCATTTCACTGGGAAAGTCTCCATAGACCTACCTTTTTATTTGTTCCGTAGCTTGAGTAAGATGTGTGATAAGGTGCAGCTGAGGAAAGAGGACTGTGAAACATCTTTGTTTCATCATGGTTTGATCAAACTGCTGGTTTTAAATGGCTTCCAGAAGATAGACAGAGACTGGAATTCTTTTATTTTTATGGCTGGATTCCAAAGCAAGACTGGCCTCACTCCTCAACCGGCCAGAGAGTTCACGATAGCTGAGCTCCGAAAAGAGGCAAGAGCCAAAAGGGTTCCAAAGTCACAGCTAAGAAAACCAGTGAAGCCTCTCATTATCCAAGATCAACCTCAGCAAAAAACTAAGGAAAAAGCTCATGGTAAGGAGACTATACCTGAAACAAGCACATCGAAAATAGTCTCAAGGGTAAGAACAAGAAGTCAAATAAATAAGGAAAAAGGTAAAGCTATAGCAGTCGAAGACAGTCCAGTATCCAAGGCAAGTTTGAATGATTTATTACATGCTATTGAATTCGAGCAATCTCTACCAGTTCAAATCGACTTGATGCAGTCAGAACAAGAAAGCACCAAGAAATCCAAGGCCTCAAAAAGGCTCAAATTTGATGTGCCAGCTGAGGAATTCGTTTTTAAACCTAGAAGACCTATGACAAGGAGATTCCAGCAAGTACAGGAAGCACTGCCAAGAACAGAGGAAACAGGGGAAGAGACACAGGAAAATGTAAGCAAAACAGCCATCACATCTCAAGGAGATAATATAGCAGCCATAAAGAGTCAATTAGAAACAGCTAAATATGAGATTGCCAAATTGAAGAAGGCCGCTAGAAAACATGCAGTCATACATGCAGAGTATAATAAAGCTCTATGGAAAGGGAGTGAAACCCTAGAAGCTCAGTTAAATTCAGTGGTTGATGGCCATGCACAATTTCACACCTGGACAGTACCAGCAATCAAAGAAGCCAAGTATATCAGAAGGATTAATATGCAACTGAGAGCTGGGAATAGAGCTATGAGGAAACAAATTGAAGATTTGAAGACACAGCTAAGCCGGCTGCCTGCTAAGTGAGTTTTTCACTTCAAGTAAGGTTTTGTTTCAAATTTTTGACAAATTTGCTTAATCTTATTTCTCTGAGGAAATATAAATCCCTGTTCAACATGTGGAAAGTCGAAGGGAGTTTTTGGCAATCAAATATTCGGTTGATAAAGATCTCGGGTCAAAGGCAAACTGTTTTAAATAACTCAGCAGTTTCGTAGCGCGCTACGAAACTGCTGAAAGTGATGATTTTAACGTAAATCAAACAGTCTGAATTATGAGCGGGAATTTTGAAAAGGAAACGCTTAAAGGGAATGTAAGAGATCATCTGGAGCTGTCAACAGTCAATCAGGTCAAGACAAGTGGATACTTTAAAAGGTTGAATATTCAAATTCAATTTTAAATTTTTGTTATAAAGTCCCTTGATCACCGTTCAAGATATATCAAACAGTTTGCCTACAACAAACTTTTGCCTGCACGCATGTTTATGGATAAAGCTTACAACGCATCAAAAACGTGGCAGTCTTCCACATTTTGGGTAATTAAAGGCTAAAGAACGTGCTTCTGTACATTCGAAGATTTTGGAAAAAAAACTGAAGCCGAGAAGCAAGGGTAACCTCCTAATATTTCTGAGCAGTTTTAAAGTTTCAACATCCAAGGTCAACATGGGGCATTAAATACCCATCTCAGCCATCTCAGCCAAACTGAAAGAGGATCAGCTGTCAAAGAACGAGGAGAAGCCATCATGCATATAATATGGAGTTAGAGTCATAGTAGATTTAGAACTCTTAAAAAGCTCCAGTCAGCACTTTATTGTATTTATTAGTTAGTTAAATAGTTGATAGGTGTCATTAGAGGTAGTTATCAAATTCCCCTCATGCTAGAGGAGGAATCTCGAACAGTTAGAATAAGAACTCTATATATAGCTGAAACAGCAATGTAATGAGGGTTGGAAAACTTTATGACAGAGCACTGTATTTGGCTTATGTAAAGACAGAGTTTCAGTAATATAATTTGGCTTTACTTCTCAGGATTGATGAAGGATTTCTATGTTCAGAATGTGTGATCTTGTCCTTCCCTTAACTTTTACAGTTGTAAAGATGTATAATCACTCATAATTCACTGGTCTAAGCTAACTGATTATGAAATAAAAATGCTATTAGGTGGTATAACCAAATCAAGAAAATCTCCTTGAAATAGGCCTTCTTGCAGTCGATAGAATGATTCACTGTTTCGGCCGATAACCCTTTGGCTTGAGCTGGCAGATAGCAAGCATTGGTTGCAATTTTGCAGGGTGACTCAAACATGAATGTAGTTGGGTTGAATACATAGCATCATGAATTTCAGGAATCATGTAACCAATTGCATCGGTTAAACATTTTAGTGATGCCTTTTGATTGTATGGTTTAACTATGAAGAACCAAAAGGTGTCCCAAGTTAAAATTTGGATGCTTGCTATTAATCTCTCCTTCTGTCATAAATCCTGTTTGCATAATTGTTTCAGTGCTTTAGCTGATGGAAATTTACCTGGAGTGCATTCTGAAATCAAATTAGACAGATAAAGAGTATCATTAATTAACTCAATCAAATTGTTTGCATGATTGTTTCAGTGCTTTAGCTGATGGCAATTTACCTGGAGTGCATTATGAAATCAAATTACACAGATAAAGAGTATCATTAATTAACTCAATCAAATTACCGGTTGCTGATCTACATCTTGAAGTTTCCCTTTCTACTTTCATCAATTGTGATTGCCATTCTAGAAAAAGAATTTCCTCGTGTGATTCTAGAATTCTAGGCAGATTTGTAGCTTGCCCTTCACTGGTTTTTTGCCAGGCAAGAAATTTTGTTAATGTCTCATCGGCCTGTTCCAAATTCTGCCTTGCATCAACTGATTTGTCAATCATTGACGAAGAAATCTGACAGAGGGGCTCAGCAAGGGAAATATTATGACATAGTAAATTTAACTGTTTAATCATTGCTCTATTGATCTAGAGAGCTTCGGATCTGAACTCTGTTGATTGAGGAAAACTTTTGAACTTTTCTATTTGTTGTGATAGCTGAGCAATTTTCTCATCTTTTGTTTTTCTCATTTGTTCATTCATTGATTTCAGTTTGGCCAGTGCTAGGGATAGTTCTTTTTGTTTCTGAACTGCACTTTTGTCTATCCTCTGCTTCTCCTTGAGCAATTGCTTGTTTAGTTGGTTGTTTAATTGATGTTGTGCTGCTAACTATTGTTCTAATTTCTCTATTCTCTACTGTCTTTCGAATACCTGTGCCTCCAATGAAACAATTATATGATCCTTTTCGTTAAGTAAATTTCTCATTTCTGATGCTTTATCCATAGTGGCTGCCGAGTATGCCTCATCATATTGAGAGAGTTTTGTAAGGTCTTCGGAAGGATTGAATTCTTCTTTCCATACCACATTATCCATCTCTGTTTGTGCAAGTAAAAGGGAAGATTGATCAAGTCTTCTCTTTTTCCTTTGTCTTCTTACTATAGCCCTATGCTTAGGGCTGTAGAAGACATCTAAAGGTGGTATTTCTTCTATATGCAAAACAATTTCATCTGATGGATCCTTAGGAATTATCTCTACATCTTGACTTATGGGTGGGCCACTGGTTCCTTCAGTTGGAATCGTATTTGTTGCTGTCTTGTGACCAATTGTCACTTCATGCATGCTAAAACCCTGTGAATTCTCGTGATTGCTTATAATGGAATCGAACTGTTGCCATTCTTTAAGGAGCTTGGGATCAATCTGAGTATCTATATCCATGTGTTCACTGCATTTTCCCTGTTCTTTCTCCTATTCTGCTGCTTTTTCTTCCTCAGGAATTTTTTCCATAGCATGAGATTTGTTAACAGTTTGCTGTTCAGGCTCGCTTGACTGATTTGCTAGGGTGGTTGCTAATAAATCTAGAGGCAGAGTTTGCAACCTCTATTCTCTAAGCATATTAAACACTTCCAGCCCTTCATCTTGATACTTGATCCTGGCCAATGTTTTTACCTGAAATAATGATTCTGCTGAGGAAAATAGGTCATCAAAGTCATCTTTTTCATGATCAAACTTTGTAGGTTTGGCTTGCTCAAGAACATTATAGGCGAATTTTCTTGGATCATATTGTCAGTTGGGGATTGTTGCAGGATCGAGAATTTGTATTTTTTCTACATCCTTTTCTGTATGTTTGTAATCATGGAGAGTGAAAACACCACATCTTAAAGGAAATGTAGGACATACTTGTTTCTTAGAATTTTTAAGGGTTTTGGATGTCCCTTCTGTTATTATCTGATAGGCTAATTCCCAAGCTAACAACTTATCGGGCACATAAAGGGGAAGGACGTGGGGTTTTGTAAGGCTACCAAAAAGCCTTATATAAGTAAACTTGTCTTCTCCAAACCAATTACCTACTGCAGTCAAGTCAATCCCTGCTTCCTCAAAAATCCTGGGGGCAGGCTTATAAAAAATGGCATAATACATAGGCAACATAAAACCATTGCAAATTTTATACAAATGGTTTTTGTAATGAGCCTTCCATAACAGTTGATGATAAATATGGATTGGCTTAGGATCTTGGGGAGTCCATCTCCATCTGAGTACCATATATTCGAAATTAAAGAAAAGAGTATCCGTAATATAAGCACTGTAATAAAAAGGGGGAATGGTCCTGGTAGTTTTAGGTGCATTTTATCTGAATTCTAGAATTGTTGTGGCTAATTTGTCGAACAAAATATTTACCCATTCCATCACATATCTGTTGATTGTTGCCTCCATTAGAGGGACCATTTCAATGGTGAACTTAGTAGAGTCATCTATTCCTCACATTCTACACATCATAGCCCCAGCATAACAGTAAGGAGAAACCAATGAGTCCACAGAGTACTTACCTGATGATTTGTGCTTGTGCTTCTCGAGAAAATGTCTCCACTACCTATTCGGGGCTAATTCTGACTCGTTTTCATTTGCAAATTTTTCAAGGAAGGCTTTGTTGTACCGCTTTTCAGGCTCAGGCAAGTGATACATTTTCCTTAGATCATCAAGCTGAAATGAGCCAAATATCCTCCCGTCAGCTGTGTAGAATATTCTGTTCGAGATTGGAATTTCCTCTACTACCCATCTCACTACATCAGTATATGGGATGATTTTTCTCGTGCTTCTATTCTGTGCAGATAAGAGCAAGCTAAATCTTTGAGGGATTCTTCTGATTTGTTACTTGAGTCAGTTGTGGCTCCTTTTGATATTTGCTCAGGCTCCTATGCTTCTATTAGATTATAGATGCTCTCCCAGCTAGTGTTTCCTAGACCGAGGCACGTAGTGTCTGAGATTAACCCTTTTTTGCTTGGTTCGGGATCCTTGGCTGGCTGCGCTGTTGCTGTAGGAGCCGCTGCTGCAGATTTCTTTGATTTCTTTCCCATTTGTTTCAAATTTCTGATTTCAGTGGAATTCTGCACAAGCGATTTGAAAAACGTGATACAGAGAAATGTTGCTACAGACCAATATGATAATGAAAAAGAGTTACGTCGATCAACAGGTGATAATGGATTATAGTAAGATTGCCATGGATAAAATCTAAAGAAAAGATCTACCCTTAACTGCTTCATTGATTAGCCGTTTAACCTGTCAATCATGGTAAAGGAGGTTTTAAATGCCCATCATGTTGTTTATATGCCGAATGATTCATTCAAGTGTGGCTTAAATTTGTTTGATGGATTATCAGTGATAATTCGCAAATTGGCGATTGGTAACGTGAAAGGAAAGGCTTTAATTCTTGTTTTGAACATCTCTGATCACCAAAAGGTGATACAATGCATGCAAACCTTGCAAATATATTCTCGAGATATGTGCCTCATTAATGCATCGCAATCGGGGAATGGATTCGGGTTTTATTGTTGTGTCAATGTGGTTTCGCCAATTGCCGATGGCAATATACTTTATCGCATCGGAGGATTTGAGCCTGCCTTAAATCATGTGTTGGCTTGTTGCTATTATTGCCGATTTGCTAATTGCAATATGCTTTATTGCATCAGAGGATTTTAAGAGGCTCTATTACATCGTTCTTTGGCATTTGACTTCCCCGATATCCGATTGCGATTGCCTTTTCGGATCGGAGAGACTAGATGTGTTTGTTTGTAAGTTTCCTTTGATATTGCGATATACGATCTTCCGATCACTTTATCGCAATAACGAAGAATTTTATAATATTTTAAAGCCACATTTTATTTCTATTCAAAAGGATTTTAAAATAATTCATTTACGTTAAGCATTTTGATAAGGGTTTTTCTTATGATGGGTTAATACCAACTTATTTACACATCTAGCTAAGTTTATTTTAAAAGGGACCCATTTCATATTATGATTTTTGTATAAAGATTTTATGAAATGGGGGTTGTTGTATAGCACAACAATTGGTAATTCACTAGGATAAACAATGATCTCTGGGAAAGTAATATAATACTTGAACTTTCTTAATTTGGAAATCTTAATTGATAGAGAAAATCTAATATAACTAGATAAGCATAGATTCTGAAAGTAATGTTAACTATTTTTTCTATTTTCTTCTCTTTTTAAAATTAAATACATTCTAAGCTTAAAATAAACCTTAATGGGTTGATAGTGATAAAACAAAAGTCTTCTCCAACTTAGCTCTTATAATGACTCCTTTGTTATAGGTAGAGCCTCTGCTGTCAGCAGTCGTCTATAGTCTCGATGGGGTTACCTTTTAACCATTTGATCATTCATTATTCCATCCATTTCAGAGTATAACTAAAAAGAATGAATCCAAAAGATATGTTTCCATATTTTTTGTATTGCATTTTTATTTTTTCCTTATTTTGTAAGATAAAAAGCCAATGTCCTGGTTTGGTGGCAAGCTGTTGACAATTCCATTCACTGGTTGTAATTTAACTGAACAAGCTGGCTCGTGATGAGACCCCTTGTCTTATAATTATAAGCCATTACCCTGTTTTGGTATGCAGTTTTGGTAATGTCAGTCAAACTATTCCCCTATGATCATGGTAAGTAGGCTTATAATAAGACCTGTTTTCTTTTATATCAAATATGTTTTAGAATTACACTCTGAGTAATTATAAACTTTGATGGATGGGATGAACAATTTTCTCGTTAAGAGAATATGGATGACAAGGTGGGAGTTAAAGATGCTAAGGTTGAATCAGTTTCTATTTTTTATTGATAACCATTTTTAGGCTTCTTAAAACTTTAAAATGATTTACAGTATTTCTAAGTTTTGAGAAGATTTCACAAAAATAAAATGCGGTATTCAGAATCTAATTATACCTAATTTCCTAGAATTTTCTTTTTCCTTTAAGGCTTCCATTTCTTAAAATTAAATATCAAAATTATTTTCTTTTGAGTAACTTTTTCAATATAGCAAAGACCAATGGGAGGCTTTTCACAACTTTATTTTTCTAGGATTTTAAACAAAATAAGTTATTCACACAAAACCTGCTGAAAATTGAATATTTACAAAGGGAGAAGGGGTTACCTCCTCAATTGAAGAATTTTTTCAAGATAAGGCTGTTGATAGGAAGAGAATCTCGCTTTCCTGATAGATCTTGCAATATGAATGTAGAATGGCCTATCTTTTCGCTGATTTGGCATGGTCCAAGCCACACTTTCTAGAACTTAGTGTGTTTTCCTTTATCCTCATGGGCTTTGTCCCACTTCAAAACTAGATCACCAACTTGTAAACGTTTTGAGCTGGTTGAAGTTGCATCGAAAGATGACTTAATAATCCGCTGATGTTTTGCATGTATACTTCAAGCTTTCTCTCTTTCTTCTTCTAGTTTCAGGATCTGATCATGTCTTAGTTGAATAGAAGATGAGGGACTTTCTTCAATAAACTACACTAAAGCTGGTGATGGAAGTGCTAAGTTTGCTGGTATGAAAGCTTCCTTTCCATACACTAGATTAAATGGAGAAGTGCCTATGGAGGCCTTCTGTGTTATTCAGTCAACCCATAGTGCAAATATCAAAGATTTATGCCAGTTTTTATGATTCTGCTCAATAGTTCTCTTAATGATTTTAATAAGATTATTATTGGTGGAATCTGCTAAGCCATTACCCTGAGGGTAGTAGTTTGCAGAATACTTCAATTTAAATCCCCTTTTGATAGAAAACTCAAATATATAATTTCTAGAGAATTAAGATGCATTATCAAAAATAAGAGCATTTGGGACACCAAACCTGGTAATGATGAACTGATCTATAAACTCAATGATTGCCTCAGAGTTTGTTGTCTTCAAAGGAATTGCTTCAACCCACTTAGTAAAGTAATCAATGGCTGTGAGGATATACCTATGTTGTTTGGACGAATGTGGCATGATTTCTCCAATGATATCCAGTCCCCATTGTTCAAAAGGTTGTTCAATGTTGACTGGTTGTAAAGGGAAAGCTGGCTTCCTTTGTCTTCCACTAGCAGTTTGACAACTTTGGCATTTCCTTACATATTCATGAGTATCTCTGAACAAGGTAGGCCAGTAATACCCAACATGAATGATTTTGTGAGCTATTGTATCAGCTCCAAAATGTCCTCCTGCTGGTCCATCATGTAGCTCCTGCAAGACCTTTTGCGCTTTAGGTTTTTCTAAGCATTTAACAAAATCAAATCATAATTTCATCTAAACAATACATCATCTATAATTATGAAGTTTTTTTCTTCCAATCTTATGGCACATTTGTTTTTATAGGAAAGATTAGAAAGAGCATATCCATTTTTCAAATAGAAAACTAGATCTGCATATTGGGATTTAGGATTAGTGGTACTTATCTGATTGATTTCTTCGGTATCTTTTATACCTTCAGGTTCCTCAAATATTTGATGCTCCTGCTAACAACCTACAAAAACCTTGGCCTTTGACAATCTTTTCTGGTTTGATTTCCAAGTCATACTCTTATAATGTTATGACCCAATTTGCTCTCTTTTCTCCTAATTCCCTTTGAACTAGTAACTGTCTTACTGCTGAAAAAGGGACTATAACTTTTGTGTGAGCTTTCAAGAGAAAGGATCTGTAGTGTTTAATGGCTTTGTATACAGTAAAATCTTGTTTTTCAACTTCTGAGTAAGTGAGTTTAGCACCTTGAAGGTTTGAACTATAAAATGAGATTGGTGCTTCCAAGTTTTGATCGTTAATTTGCATCAGCACTGCTGCGTAAGATGAATTGGATGCAAGAGTATATAACATGAAATGATTTGAAAAATTAGGAGTGCTTAAAGCAGGGGCATTTATAATTGATTGTTTGATGGAATCAAATGCCTCTTTTTCTAAAGGCCCCCATTTAAACACTGAATTTTTCTTGATCATGGTTTGTAATGGCAAAACAATCTGAGAGAAATCTGGAACAAATCTTTTTACAAAGTTAATTTGACCTAAAAATGACTGCATGGATTTTTTATTATGAGGGAATGGAATATCAGAAATCTCTTTGATTCTATCTGGATCAATATAAATACCATCCTTTGAAACAATGAAGCCCAAGAGCTTACCTTGATCAAGAGCGAAAAAGGACTTCTTTGGATTGAGTGAGATACCATATCTTTTGCAGCGTTGAAAGATTTGTTTCAGATCATGTAAATGATTTGATCTTTTCTTGGAGAACACAGTAATATCATCTAAATAGACAACTACTGATTTATTGATAAGTCCTTTGAATGCAATGTCCATCACTCTCTGGAATGTAGCTCCAGCGTTGATTAATCCGAAAGGCATTTTTTGGTAGGCATAAGTTCCCCACTTGGTTCTAAAAGTAGTCTTGAGTCTGTCATCAGGGTGTACCAAAATTTGGTTATACCTTGAAAAACCATCTAAGAAGGACATTAGTTCAGAACCTGCTACTGAATGGAGTGTTTGTTCCATGGTAGGTAAAGGGAAGTTATCTTTTTGATTTGCTTTGTTAAGATTTCTAAAATCCATACAAATTCTAATGTCACCATTTTTCTTCCTTACTAGCACCATATTGGACACCCATTTTGAATGTCTAACAGGAAAAATTATCTTAGCCTTCAAGAGTTTGTTTAATTCAACTTTTATTTGACTCTCTAGGTTAGGATAAATCTTCCTTAATTTATGTTAAACTAGTTTTTGTTCAGAAAGTATTGGAATAGTATGCTGTATGATACATGTATCTTATGTTTTCAAATCATCATATTTCCAAGTGAAGACATTTTTATACTTATGCAATAATCCAATGAATGCAATTATTTCTTCTAAAGAAATTCCTAATCCCAAATTGATGTTTTGTGGATTGTGCTCAGTACCAAGGTTTATCAATTCAAATCTCAAAGTAGAACTTTGGAGCTTTGAATTGGTAACTTGTTTAAACCTGTCTTTGATGTCATAAAGATCTTCAAGCTTAACCACTAGTTTAGGTATTGAATTTTCTTCAAGCTTTTCCTTCATTTGAAGGTAATGGTCACTTTCATCAATAATTTGATCATCATAGGATTTGTCAGAAGTTAAGAAATTTAAAATGTCTTCGTCGTGATTGAACACTTACCAATTAGTGACATTATCAGGAATTGATGGTCTAAAAATCAACTCTACTGAGAATCTGTCTGGGTTGTAATCTTCAGAGGGAAGGAGTTTGGAAGCAACGTTAGCTAGTAAATCTGTTCCTGCATTATGGGATCTAGGGATGGGAGAAATAGTGAATGCTAAAAAATTGAGATATAAGGTCTTGTACCAAAGACTGATAGTGTTTAAGGTGACTGGAAAGGCAATGAATAGTATTTTTGACTTGTTTTATAACAATTTTGGAATCACCGAACACTTTCAAATATTGAACTTTAAGACAAATTGCTTTGTAGAGTCCTTTAATCAAGGCTTCATATTTAGTTGTATTGTTTGTGCATTCAAATTCCAATCTGCACGATAACATGGTATTTTCTCCCTCGGGACCAACTAAAATACATCCTGCTCCTGCATCTTCACTAGATTTAGACCCATCAAAATATAATGACCAAAACAAAGGTTTGTCTACAGTTTTATTTACAGTTTCTTCAGCAATTTTAACACATCTTGATGTATCTATTTTTGAATTTTTTTTTTATTTGAGATGTGAAATTATTAACTGAGAAAGGGGATAGTTGAGCAGTAAAATTTCCAAAGAATGATTTAGATGATTAATTCCCCAAAATGTTGTTATTGAATGCTATTGGTTGATTTTCTTGTTCAAACTCAGTGACAGTATGGGTCATGTGTTTCTCCCAATCAATCTTGATCTGATTTGGCTTTCCTTTATAAAGCAGCCATATATGGGACCAATCGGTGGAAATATAACCATGAAGTTTCTTAGACCAGTCTCTACTCAAAATCAAGCCATAGAACTCAAGTATATCAGTGATTAAAATATTAATTCTCTAAACCACTCTTGGATCAGATGATAACCTAGTAGTAACTGAGTTGATTTCTCCTAAAACCTGGACCTTAGTTCTATCCAACTAGATAATATGAATTGCAGACTTTTGGGGTTCAATGTTTAGTTTGGAACAAACTGAAGCCAACATTATATTTGAGGAAGCCCCTGAGTCAATCAAACAGTTGTCTAGATTTCTATTATAGATCTCGTAGGTTAAGAGAAAAGGAGTAGTATGGGAATTGGATCTATCTCTGATTAAAAGAACATTAGTAGGTTCTACTCTACTAGGAGGTGGTTTACCTGTCTCATTAGCAGCTTTGGACAATACAGCATTGGGAAGAGGAGAAGAAGGTACAACATCTAATTCCTTAAGCAGCAATTTTTGTTGATGTTTGAGTTTACTAAGTTCAAACATAGTGATATTTGCCTTTGTTTTCTTCATGTCTTCAATAATGTTATAGTCCATAGAATCTGTAACTACTAATGTTCTAGATGTTGGAGGTGGATTTGAAGCTGATGGCTGATTTTGAGAAGGTATCGTTGTGGATTTCTTTGTGGGAACTTTTTCTTTAGTAGTAGTACCTGCATTCCTTTTCTTCTGGGTTATTTGGACAGGTTCAGGAGTACCCTTACTCCTAGTAGTTACAAGAAAAGCTTCCTGTTCATTTTCTGTATCGGAATTAGGAAAAATAAAGTCCCACATCCCATGACACTCTACAATTTCCTCTTATTCATGTTCTTCAAATGATAAAACTATTTCTTCCTCTTCTTCCTCTTCAGGATCTGAGTCTTCATTGGATATAGCATTTGGTGGCTTTGATTCCAATTTCTTAAAGTTTCTAAATGGCCTTTTTGCTGAAGTCTCAGCTACTTGCTTTTTGATTTCTACCATTTCGTTTGACATTGTCTTGAGAACTTTTTCGAGACCCTCCATATCATATGGATCTTTAGGCATTTTCTTCTTTGAATCATCTTTGAAAGAGACTCTTTTGGATTTTTTGTCTTCAAGAGCAGCCTTCTCTTCTAAAGCGATAATGTGTTTCTCTACAGCAAGCACCTATTTCATGTTTTCAACTAGAGTTGGTTTTGCAACTCTATCTACAAAAATAGCTATGTTTGAAGGTAAAGCTATTATAGACCATTCGCTCCTGATTTATTCACTGGGTTTAGAGGCAGTTGGAATCTTATTCAAGAGTTTATTAAACCGTGAATTGAACTATTTTATAGGTTCTTTGGATTCTATCATAAAATTCAAAAGATCATTGATTAACATTTCTAGAGATCTATCGTCACCATATTTAGTAAAGAGCTGTTCTCAAAAAATGTTCCAACTTGTTATGGATCCTGATGGCAAGGAAAAATACTAAGAGCTAACAGATCCTTGTAAGTTATAAGGGAAAAGTCTAACAACGGCAACTTCCTCTATAACTCCTTTTAAGTTAACTGCCAACATGAAGTTGTTAATATGCTCATCGGCTTGTATGTCTACATTTGGATTAAATTTCGGCAACCACTTTTCAGGGTGTGCTAGCAATGGGTGTAATGGGGCAGGCATTGTGACTGCACCAGGATTATCCCATGGATTCTGTGGCATTTTCGAACTACTACTTGATGACAGTGACGATAAAGTTCCAGATGATTGGGAAGGAGCAGATATTGAAGTTTGAGGAGATTGAGAAGCAGATGTTGAAGTTTTAGTTCCCTGTTGAACAACGATCTGTAATGGGGGAGTGGATGGTTGACTTCGCACTAGAGAAGATGAAATGGAGGATGATGATGAGATAGTCCCGTTATCAGATCATTCAATGGTTTTTCTTGCCCTTTTTCTTTTAGGTGAAGGAAACTTAGTAGGTTCAATACCAAGCTTTCCGCTCTGAAGTCTGGTGAGGGGGTGAGGTGGAGTGAATTGCAAAGTCACACTGCCTTGAGATACCTCAGATTTTTGTGGTGATATTGAGAAGCCTTGAAGTTTATGGATGAGATACTAAACTTCAGGAGACTCAGGACATAATATATCTGAGATAGGTTATGGGTGAGCAGTGGTAGTTGTCTTCTCTTCTTCTCGTTTGAAGACTGGAGTTCTAGCATGCAAAGGAGAGGTCGGAGGTGAGGTGGAGGGAGATTTACTCTCAGAATGGGTTGTAGGTTTGGGTTTGCTCGCCATTCATAGTTCATGCCCTCCTTCTAGCGCCAAAAATGCTGAGGCCTTGAAAATCGCTGCATCAACATCGGGGAAAACCACCCGGTTCGGACCTTAAAGGCAGCTCTTTTTTCGTTTGGTGTGGTGGTTCCGACTAGATATAATGGGACCAGTATCCCAATGATTTGTAAATAGGATGGATAAGTGGTTGATTTTCTATTATATAATGATAATGATGGATGATTTATTCTAGAATGCAAAATTATAAACAACTTAATCTATCCCGGGAAATTTCCACTTTAGTGCAACTTTTGATGATATTTATCTACAAATAGGCATATAGATGACTCCATTGATAAACAAAGACATTTATTCATATGATAATTACTTTGTTCAAGCAGTTGAATAAAGTAATCATTAAAACATTATTACACTATTCTTCATATATCATTGACATAAATATGATTGAAGGAATAACATTGCTTAAACATTCAATAATGATAAGTATAAGGAGTGCTGTTAAAACACATACATATATCAAATGATAGCAGGATTGAATAAATTCTGATTCATATAAAAGAGAGGAGCAAAGACATAGATAATAGTACCATATATAATTTGAATCCCTTTCGATATCAATCATATTTAGATTCCATCTTCTAACTCAGAAATACTATCAAAAAAAGAAATAGTGCACATCTCATCAAAGTATTCTTCATTAAAATTTAGAATATAGGCCCAGTCCTCATAAAAAATATATAACAGAAGCACAATAGTGTGACTCCCGATCCAAGTTTTATACAAAAACTAAGGACCATTTTTAAATACATGAAAGGGTATATAAATACTATCTAAGCTAATTGATTATGAAATAAAAATGCTATTAGGTGGTATAACCAAATCAGGAAAATCTCCTTGAAATAGGACTGCTTGCAGTCGGTAGAATGATTCACTGTTTCACCTGATCATCCTTTGGCTTGAGCTGGCAGATAGAGGGCATTGGTTGCAATTCTAGAGGGTGACTCAAACGTCAATGTAGTTGGGCTGAATACGTAGCATCATGCATTTCAGGAATCATGTAACTGATTACATCGGTTAAACATTTCAGTGCTGCCTTTTGACTGTATGGTTTAACTAAGAAGAACCAAAAGGTGTCCCAAGTTAAACTTTGGATGCCTACTATTAATCTCTCCTTCTGTTCTAAATCCTGTTTGCATGATTGTTCCAGTGCTTTAGCTGATGGCAATTTACCTGGAGTGCATTCTGAAATCAAATTAGACAGATAAAGAGTATCATTAATTAATTCAATCAAATTACCAGTTGCTGATCTACATCTTGAAGTTTCCCTTTCTGCTTTCATCAATTGTGATTGCCATTCTAGGAAAAGAATTTCCTTGTGTGATTCTAGAATTCTAGGCAGATTTGTAGCTTTCCCTTCATTGGTTTCTTGCCAGGCAAGAAAGTTTGTTAATGTCTCATCAGCCTGTTCCAAATTCTGCCTTGCATCAACTGATTTGTCAATCATTGATGAAGAAATCTCACAGAGGGGCTCAGCAAGGGAAATATTATGACATAGTAAATTTAACTGTTTAATCAATGCTTTATTGATCTGGAGAGCTTCGGATCTGAACTCTGTTGGTTGAGGAAAACTTTTGAACTTTTCTATCTATTGTGATATTTAAGCGATTTTCTCATCTTTTGTTTTGCTCATTTGTTCTTTCATTGATTTCAGTTTGGCCAGTGCTAGGGATAGTTCTTTTGGTTTCTGAACTGCACTTTGGTCTATCCTCTACTTCTCCTTGAGCAATTTCTCGTTTAGTTGGTTATTTAATTGATGTTGTGCTGCTAACTGTTGTTCTAATTGCTTTATTCTCTGCTATCTTTCAGATACCTGTGCCTCCAATGAAACAATTGTCTAATGCTTTTCCTTAAGTAAATTGCTCACTTCTAATGCTTTATCCATAGTGGCTTCCGAGTATGCCCCGGCATATTGAGAGATTTTTGTGAGGTCTTCAGAAGGATTGAATTCTTCTTTCCATACCACATTAGCCATATTTGTTTGTGTAGGTAAAAGGGAAGATTGATCAAGTCTTCTCTTTTTCCTTTGTCTTTTTATGACAGCCCTATTTTTAGGGCTGTAGAAGACATCTAAAGGTGGTATTTCTTCTATATGCAAAATGATTTCATCCGATGGATCCTTAGGAATTATCTCTACATCTTAACTTATGGGTGGCCCGCTGGTTCCTTCAGTTGGAACCATATTTGTTGTTGTCTTATGACCAACTGTCACTTCAGGCATGCTAAAACCCTGTGAGTTCTCAGGATTTCTTATAATGGAATCGAACTATTGCCATTCTTTAAGGAGCTTGAGATCAATCTAAGTATCAATATCCACGTGTTCACTGCCTTTTCCCTATTGTTTCTCCTGTTCTGGTGCTTTTTCTTTCTCAGGAATTTTTTCCACAGCAGGAGATTTGTTAACAGTTTGTCGTTCATGATCACTTGACTGATTTGCTGGGGTGGTGGCTAATAAATCTAGAGGCAGAGTTTGCAACCTCTATTCTCTAAGCATATTAAACACTTCCAGGCCTTCATCTTGATACTTGATCCCGACCAATGTTTTTACCTGAAATAATGATTCTGCTAAGAAAAATAGGTCATCAAAGTCATCCTTTTCGTGATCAAACTTTGTAAGTTTGGCTTGCTCAAGAACATTATAGGCGACTTTTCACGGATCATATTATCTGTTGGGGATTGTTGCAAGATTGAGCATTTGTATTTTTTCTACCTCCTTTTCTGCATGTTTGTAATCATGGAGAGTGGAAACAGTTCATCTTAAAGGAAATGTAGGCCATACCTGTTTCTTAGAATTTCTAAGGGTTTTGGATGTCCCTCCTATTATTATCTGATAGGCCAATTCCCGAGCTAACAGCTTATCGGGTACATACAGGGGAAGGACGTGGGGTTTTGTAAGGCTACCAAAAAGCCTTATATAAGTAAACTTGTCTTCTCCGAACCAATTACCTATTGCAGTCAAGTCAATCCCTACTTCCTCGGAAATCTTGGGGGCATGCTTATCAAAAATGGCATAATACACAGGCAACATAAAACCATTGCAAACTTTATACAAATGGTTTTTGTATTGAGCCTTCCATAACAGTTGATGATAAATATGGATTCGCTTAGGATCTTGGGGAGTTCATCTCCATCCGAGTACCAGATCTTCGGAATTAAAACAAAGAGTATCCATAATATAAGCATTGTAATAAAAAGGGAGAATGGTCCTGGCAGTTTTACATGCATTTGATCTGAATTCGAGAATTGTTGTGGCTAATTTGTCGGACAAAATATTTTCCCAATCCATCACATAGTTGTTGGTTGCTGCCTCCATTAGAAGGACCATTTCAATGGTGAACTTAGCAGAGTCATGTATTCCCCACATTCTACACATCATAGCTCTGGAATAATAGTAAGGAGAAGCCAATGAGTCCACAGAGTACTTACCTGATGGTTCGTGCTTGTGCTTCTTGGGAAAATGTCTCCACCGCCTAATTAGGGTTGATTTTGACTCATTTTCATTTGCAAATTTTTCAAGGAAGGCTCTGTTGTACCGCTTTTTAAGCTCAAGCAAGTGATACATTTTCCTTAGATCATCAGGCTGAAATGAGCCAAATATCCTCCCGTCAGTTGTGCAGAATGTTCTGTTCGAGACTGGAATTTCCTCTACTACCCATCTCACTACGTCAGTATATGGGAGGATTTTTTCTCGTGCTACTATTCTGTGCAGATAGGAGCAAGCTAAATCTTTGAGGGATGCTTCCGATTTGTTACTTGAGTCAGCTATGGCTCCTTCTGATATTTCCTCAGGCTCCTCTGCTTCTATTAGATTATAGATGCTCTCCCAGCTAGTGTTTCCTAGACCGAGGCACGTAGTGTCTGAGATTAACCCTTTTTTGCTTGGTCTAGGATCCTTGGCTGGCTGCGTTGTTGCTATAGGGGCCACTACTACGGATTTCTTTGATTTCTTTCCCATTTGTTTCAAATTTCTGATTTCAGCAGAATTCTGCACAAGCAATTTGAAAAATGTGATACAGAGAAATGCTGCTACAGACCAATATGATAATGAAAAAGAGTTACATCGATCAGCAGGTGATAATGGATTATAGTAAGATTGTCGTGGATAAAATCTAAAGAAAAGATCTACCCTTAACTGCTTCATTGATTAGCCGTTTAACTTGTCAATCGTGGTAAAGGAGGTTTTAAATGCCCATCATGTCGTTTATATGCCGAATGATTCATTCAAGCGTGGCTTAGATTTGTTTGATGGATGATCAGTGATAATTCGCAAATTGGTGATTGGTAACGTGAAAGGAAAGGCTTTAATTCTTGTTTTAAACATCTCTGATCACCGAAAGGTGATACAATGCATGCAAACCTTTTAAATATATTCTCGAGATATGCGCCTCATTAATGCATCGCAATCGGGGAATGGATTCGGGTTTTATTGTTGTGTCAATGTGGTTTCGCCGATTGCCGATGGTGATATACTTTATCGCATCGGAGGATTTGAGCCTACCTTCAATCATGTGTTGGCTTGTTGCTATTATTGCCGATTTGCCGATTGCGATATGCTTTATCACATCGGAGGATTTTAAGAGGCTCTATTACATTTTTCTTTGGCATTTGACTTCCTCGACATCCGATTGCGATTTCCTTTTTAGATCAGAGAGATTGGATGTGTTTGTTCATAAGTTTCCTTTGTTATTGCGATATGCGATCTTCCGATCGCTTTATCGCAATAACGAAGAATTTTATAATATTTTAAAGCCACATTTTATTTCTATTCAAAAGGCTTTTAAAATAATTCGTTTACGTTAAGCCTTTTGATAAGGGTTTTTCTTATGATGGGTTAATACCAACTTATTTACACATCTAGCTAAGTTTATTTTAAAAGGGACCCATTTCATATTATGATTTTTGTATAAAAATTTTATGAAATGGGGGTTGTTGTATAGCACAACAGGTAGATGACCTATGGAAACCCTGGATGTGTTTTGATTGATGTGTTCTATGAGATCCCATGTTCATGTTTGGAATATGGCACAGGGGTGAATGACTCAAAAGATATTTCACTGAACCATTCTACAGTTGTGTGGAACATGGAAGTCCCATCCCGGGTTTGGATGTTCGCATCATTAATGAAAGGTTATTTCTCCTTGTATTTCTATGAGAAATTTGATGGATTATATGTGGTCTATATGGATGTACTTTCATTAGTATTTATGTTGCTATTATGCTAGTTATGTGTGTGTTTTAGACAACAATTATGTAAGGATTTCATCATGTTTATACTTGTAATGGAATAATCAATGTATCTATGACCTACTAGATTGAATGGCAATTTATGTGTTGAGGCATGAATGGTTCTTAGCGATTCTCAGCTATGTATGAGACCCCTATGCTTAGAATTTTTATTTAAACTTGTAGTCTACATGTTCGTGATATGTTTGATAAAATGCTTGTCATGGCTAGTAGGGGTCCAGTCAAGGTCTTAAATACGTATTTTATTTATTACTGTCATTTCCATGTTATTTTAGTATTCTGAAGAGATGGTTCAATTATTAGCAGTGACCTTGGCTCTGGGCATGAAGAAGTGGATCAAATCCTAGGGATGCTGTCATATCACTGACTAAATGAGTCTCTCAATGCTGGAAGGCAACCTTGTGTGAGCGACTAAGGCTTAAGTTGTCCAAAATCTCAGTGGGATCTAAGGGCAAGCTGTCTAAATCATTGGACTACTTTCGTAGGGTCCTAAAATTGATGTTGAATGTTTGTGTGGTGTGTTTCCATGAGTTCCACTTCCTTAACATGACTTAGGAGGTCAGATCATATCATATTGGCCTCTTGTCGCATGTTTACCCAGGCTGGCCGATTTCTTGGGTAGATGTGAGAGGAGGGTGTTACAGAGTGGTATCAAAGCATGGTTCACCCATCGAACTGGATGGGCTATGTCTTGGTCATGCATGCATGTCAGTTGCATGTGTGTATATCACACTTGCATTCCATGTGCTTGTTGCATTTGCATGATGTTTTTCATGGTGGTAGTGATGTTGTCATGTAAAGTTGATTTGTTTTACTATGGGATGCGTCGTTGTGAGTGTATGACTGGTTACATGTCGATTTATGTCGCTTGCATGTACCATTGTAGTATGTTTGGTTACATTCTTGTATTCTTAGTTGCATGTGTCATTCTTGCAGGTTTGATTTCAAGTATTGTTCCTTCATGCTTGATCATATGTGTTTATGGATATGTGTGGATAGTTATGCATCACTTATGCATGCTCATGTTTGCATGTGGTCAAGTGTATAGTGACATAATGATGGTGGTTGTCATGCATGAGGCCATGGTGTGTGTTGTTGTTGAGGTCATCCATTGATGACTAGGCCTTACCTAGAATGATGGTTGCATCGTCATATGCTTAAGTTTTATGTTTCTATATGTTGTCATGATTATCTTATACATGTATCATGCTCATTTGTTGATCTTGCAAAAAAGATATCCTCCCTGGGCTTTACTAAGGTATGTTTGTTTATTGTTATTTGGTTTAGCTTACATGACATACCTTGCAGGAAGAAATATAAAATGGCCAACAAGATGGTTGACTACAAACACTTTCCCTATGAATCCGAAGAGGAGTATTGTGTTGGGAAATCTTTTGATTTGGCAGTTAGACTGAGAAGCTTAAAGGAGAAATAAGGATTCGCAAGGTTGATAATAATAGAATCATGTAGGCAAAAGAAAAGATAGTAGCGGTAAATGTAGTTGTACTTCAAAGTTTGTTAGATTTGCAGCGACACGAGACACTCTGGATTAGCCATGAGTAGGAGGATGGAACAAATAGGGCATATGGTGGAAGGTCGCATGGTGGTAATGGGTTGGATAGTGATGACATGGTTAGAGAGGGCAGAATGATGGACACTCCGGATAGGAGAAAGGTTAGACACAGGTATTATTCTAGTTCCGATTCATTTAGGCATCATGATTGTCATCGTTATCATCCTTACAAGAGGAGTGATAGGGGATATTTTCTAGATGAGTTCAAGAAATCATAGCCACCTACTTTTGGTGGAGAGGTTAAGAAATCCCAATATGTAGAGGCATGGTTTCTAGGCATGAAGAAGTTCTTTAGGTTGCATGACTATTAAGAGAACATGAAGGCTAGAGTGGCTACATTTATCTTGAAAGGTAAAGCAAACATTTGGCAGGAGGATGTGAAGAATGTCAGAGGTATATGTGAGGAAGATTTGACTTGGAATGAATTTGAGCAGCTATTCAAGAAGAAGTACCTATAAGAGAGATACCTTGATGACAAAGAAAAATGATTTTATGAGCTAAAGAAGGGATCCATGACAGATGATGAATATATTAGTAGGTTCTTAGAGTTACTGAGGTATGTGCCTTATCTCACAGAGGAAAAGGCGAAGGTTCAGAGGTTCATTAATGGATTACTGGTTGCATTGAAAGACAAGATCGAGCTCAATGAGCATAGATCATTGGAGGAGGCCATCCAAAAGCTGAAGCGTTGCTATGAATAATTGAAGAACAAGTCTAAGACTAAGCTAGGCTAGAGAGATAATGCAAATAAGAAAGGAAAATGGGACAAGAAACGAGTAACACCACATGATTCAGGTAACAAGGAGAATGTTGTACCACCTAAGAGGTTCAATGCATCAAATAGATGACAGGGACACAAATCTAAGGAGAAGAATAAGGAGCCTGTGTGGTGTTGGACTTGTGGAGGAGATCATCATAGGATGGATTGTCCACAGTACCAGAGTGGCAAGCCTAATATATACAGTGCGCAGGAGGAACAAAATATTGGGGATGTTGGTCAGAGTATTTCATGTATCTACGCAAAAGTGGATAACAAAAAAGAAGATCATCAGGGATCTAACATTGAGATAGAGGGTAAGCTTTGTGATCAATTTATTTCTATTTTGATTGATCCTAGACCTAATTATAGCTATGTTAGACTTGACTTGGTGGATATGTGTGGTTTGAATAGTGAATTTCATGCAGAACCTTGGTTAGTGTAGTTAGATACAGGTGCGAACAAACGAGTTAATCATTGGGTAAGAGCTTGTGCATTTGATTCGAATGTTATGCCTACCACAACACATTTGAATGTATTACCGTTGGGATCATACAATATGTTGTTTGGTATGGATTGGTTATATCTTCATAGAACCAAGGTAGGATGTTATGACAAATCCATTGAGTGTGTTGATGATTGTTGGATTAAGGGGGCCTGATCCAGGTTCAAAGTTAATTAGCCAAAAAAATCCCTACACTACTGGCCCTTTCGGCATCAACCCATAAAGCGTGGATTGAAGTCTCACCCGAAGCAGTATGCGGGGATGCTGGAACCAAGTTTTTGCACCCTTGAGATGTCTGAGGTGTCGATTTAGTCCAACTGAGCCTACCTTCATGCAACTCGCTTCACGCACTATTCTGACCTGTGAGACCTTCACAATCTATTAGAATCACCTTTCACACAACCCTAACCTAGGGTTGAGATACTTTAGCATTGCTATGGCAGCACTCTACACTATTTCCCAAAGTTCCTGCTGGCATTATGACACAGGTTTGGTGCTATGGCATAGGTGTTTTCCTTGATGGCAACTCACTCTGGTGACAGATCTCAGTTTAGGCTCTCAGAATGAAGGAAAAATATATATATACGCAGGTTCATCGTGACCAAGCCGCGTATACACGGAGGTTAGACGTTCCACGACGTGTATGCGTATACACGTAGTTTCACGCAAGGAAAAGTGTGTACATGTGGGAGAACTTATGTTTGGTCTGTGGTATTTAGTCCTTGCTATTTGAACCTATGGTTTTGGACCATGGTATCTCATCCGAAGTGTTGAGCCCAAGTATTGGGTCCATGGTATTGATTTGTTATGGTTTTGGACCGTGGTATTGTGAAAGGCCTAAGACTATAAAAGAGGAAGGAGATCATTAAGCAAGGTCACGATCTGAATTATTGAATATCTTATAAAGTTCTAGATCTGGAATACTGGTGATTAGGGTAATGGTGCAGAGCTGGATCTGAATGAAGGAGGAGCCTAAGTGCAAAGAAAAGGATAAGTTCTATTGATGGGTTAAAATCTTAAGGCTTGAGTAATAGTATCTTTGTATGATTTTGATCTGTTATATGTGGTGCACGCTTGATCTATAAATCTGATAATCTGGGTTAACTAATGTCTGAATATTTGAAGGATTGAATTATCTTTATAGATATGTACGTAGGTTCAGTGAAGCGAAGGCACGTATACACGTTGTTTCTGTAAGTCAAAAGTGCATATACGCAAGTTGGTCTTAACACAGAAGCTTATGCACGCAGGTTTCTGAATATTGAAGTAGTGTACGTCTCTTAAATTATGTTCTAGCTACTTCTGTTGATTACTGCAGTGATCCGGGTTCAGAATTGGTCTATGGTTACTGTTACTGTGTTCTAGGTACAGCTATCAGAGAACTGTCTATTTGATTCAGTTTTAATTGGTGAAAAGGAGATTGTTTGATGCAGAAATTCTTGATGTTTGATTGATGTTATTCATGGATCCAGTATGAAAATTTATGAAACGAGGTCCCTGGAAGAAAGAGAAGGTTGTAGCCTTCTGTAGGTCAACACCTATGTACTAGCACCTGAACTAGTACAAGATCTAAGGGGGTTGTAGCTCCCTTCCAGGAGAGGCTAGAGAACGAGAGAAGGTTGTAGCCTTCTGCAGGTAGAAGCCTGCGTACTGGTATAAGTCTGCACCAGTATAGAAACATTGTAAAAAGAAGTTTCTAATTAAAGGAAGATAGAGATGAATTGCAGTAGGTGGTTTTCACCCACATTGGGTTTCCACCTTATATCTTGTGTTCTTGTGTGTGATTATCTTCTGCTCTGTTTTACTGTTCCTGGTTACTGTTTATATGATATTGATGCACAGATTAATGATCCACATCTGTAGAATAAATTAAATTATAAGTCTGCATGGTATACGCTGGTTTCCTTATCTGTAGTTGCGTATATATGTAGTTTTCACTAACTGAAGTAGCGTATATGATCTGGGAGTGAAATGAAAAATAATTGAATTGATAATACTAATTCACCCCCCCTCTCAGTATTATTTCCAACAGTTCCACTATGTTTCTTACTTATCTTCTTACAATTGTTAGTTAACTTCGCATAAGCAGATACTTTATCTCACATTTACTTAAACAACACGATTATATATGTTTGCGCATCATATAGACAACAGAAATGCAATTTATACCCAATATGTACGATACAAAAAACAGGAAATAAGTACACATAATTGATATGAAAAAATCTCTTTATTATTGCTTTCACAGTTATAGACTTGACTCACCCTGCACACTCAGCTACAAGGGTCCATGCACTCAGCTGCGGACTACTAGGCCTCTATGCACTCAGCTACAAAGCCTTCTCTTACACTTTTGATATGACTCAAATCTTCATCCTTAGACTTCTTGATTTCTCTTTCAATTACATAGAGCCTCGCTCTATTTATACAATCCCATGGTCCGCAGACCATTGGTAGATCTATAAAGCTAACATTACATTACAAAATTAAGGGTGGACAACCATATTACTCATTTACAACTTCGCACTCTGCACCCAAAAAATGCAGAGTATTTACATTGGATCTACAATTTTGACCAAAACCTGGGCTCTAAGACCCAAAACTTCCCTTGGGGGATCCCTTGCCCAAGAGGCCTCCAACACAAACATCATGACTCGCCCTCGAGTCACTTTATCGATGCAGAGATCTTCACGCGGAGACCTCCCAACTGGCTTGAGGGGGCCTGACCCACGTTTGAAGTTAATTAGCCAAATAAATCCCTACACTACTGGCCCTTTCGGCATCAGCGCACAGAGCGTGAACTAAAGTCTCACCCGAAGCAGAATGGGGAGATGCTGGAACGAAGTTTCTGCACCCCTGAGACGTCTGAGGTGTCTATTTGGTCCAACTGACCCTACCTTCCCGCATGTCACTTCATGCACTGTTCTGACCTGCGATACCTTCGTGATTTGTTAGAATCACCTTTCGCATAGCCCTAACCTGGGGTTGAGATACTTTCGCACTGCTATGGTAGCTCTTTATGCTATTTCCCCAAGTTCCACCATGTTTCTTACTTATCTTCTTATAATTGTTAGTTAACTTTGCATAAACAGATACTTTATCTCACATTTACTTAAGAAACATGGTTCTATATGTTTGCGCACCATATAGATAACAAAAATGCAATTTATACCCAATATATACGATACAAAAAACAGGAAATAAGTACATAGAATTGATATGAAAACCTCTCTTTATTATTGCTTTCACAGTTACAAACTCGACTCACCCTATGCACTCAGCTGCGAACTACTAGGTCTATGTGCACTCAGCTGCAGAGTCTTCTCCTAATCTACGACCCAGAGACTCAACTTTACACTTCAAATATGACTCAAATATTCATCCTTAGACTTCTTGATTCCTCTTTCAACTACGTAGACCCTCGTTCTATTTATACAATCCCATGGTGCGAGGACCATGAGTAGATCTCTAGATCCAACATTACATTACAAATTTAAGGGCAGACAACCTTATGACTCATGTACAACTTCGTGCTCCGTGCCCACAAAATGTGGAGTCTTTACATTGGATTTACAATTTTGACCAAAACCTAGGCTCTAAGCCCCAAAACTTACCTTGGGGGATCCTGCGCCCAACAATGACAATGGAGAACCAAGAGTCTTGCAGGGTATGAAGAAAGCTACAATAGTTAATATAGTGACCTCTATGCAAGCAAATCGTAATCACAGAAAAGGGTGTAAGCTATTCGTAGTGCACATTTCTAGTGATAAAGGTAAGGAAGTTGATGATATAGATGTGTTGAGCAGGTAGCCAGTTTTGCAACAATTCAAGGATGTGTTTCCTAAGGACATTTAAAAGTTTCCATGTCATGGGGAGGTGGAATTTTCTATTGTGTAAGTGCCAAGGGAAACTCCAACATCAAAAGCACCTTACAAGATGAGCACACCTGAGTTGGTTGAGTTAAATTTGCATTTGAAGGAAATGTTGAACACAAGATACATTAGGCCAAGTGTATCACCATGGGATGCACCGATATTGTTTTTGAAGAAGAAAGATGTAACTCTCAGATTATGCATTAACTATATGCAGTTGAACAAAGTGACCATCAAGAACAAGTATCCTTTGTCGAGGATTGATGACTTGTTCGATCAACTGAAGGGAGTAGCAGTGTTCTGGAAGATTGATCTGAGATCCAAATATCATCAGGTATGCATCAAAGAGGAGGACATTTACAAGACTACATTCTGGACCAAGTATGGGCATTATGAGTTTTTTGTAGTTCCATTTGGCTTAACTAATTCTCCAGCTACATTTATGCGTTTGATGAATAACGTGTTGCATATGTACTTGGATAAGTTTTCTATTGTGTTCATTTATGATATATTGGTATATTCTAAAAATGAGGAAGAGCATGCTGACTATTTAGCATCAGTGTTGAGGTTGTTGAGAGAGCATCAATTGTATGCTAACCTCAACAAGTGTAGTTTTTTTCAGAATGAGCTATATTACTTGGGGAATGTTGTCTCCAAGGAAGCCATTGGAGTAGATCCAGAAAAGATAAGGGCCATCATGGAGTGCGTAGCTCCTAAGAATGTGGATGAGGTGATATCATTCATGGGATTGGTAGGCTATTACAGGAGGTTCATCAAGAACTTCTCATAGATTACTTATCCTATCACATCATTGCAAAGGAAAGGTAAGAAGTTCGAATGGGCAGAGGAGTGTGAGGCTAGTTTTGAGAAGCTCAAGCAGTTGTTGACACATGAACTAGGTCTAAAGATTTCATATCCATACAAAGAGTTTGCAGTATGCATAGATGCTTGCAAGAGACGACTTGGTGAATTCCTTATGAAGGATGGACAGGTGGTATGCTATGAGTCGCTAAACTTGAATGAGCATGAGAAGAACTATTCCACGTATGATCTTGAGCTAGTAGTGATTATACACACATTGAATATGTGGAGACATTATCTTATCAACAAGAGGTTTACATTGAGGAGTGATCATAGTGGGTTGCAATATCTATTTGACCAACCGAATCTGAATGGTAGGAAGGCTCGTTGGTTGGCTACGATTAGTGAGTTTGATTTTGAGATCTAGCATATCAAAGGTAAAGAGAATAAAGTGGCAGGGGCTCTTAGAAGGTGGATACAGGTAAGTCACTTAGCACCTATGAGCTCCTATGGGACAACTCTACAGGATAGGATCTTGCAGGAAAGTCAGTAGGATGTCAGATATATAGGTTACAGAAGATTACTGGTACAGGTACATGACATAATACAGGTACATGTATAGGTGATGGTACAGGTACATGTGATAGTACAAGTAAAGGTACAGGTACATGTGTGGGTGCACAAGATGTGGACTACTTCCTTACATTAGATGGATTGGTCAAGTTCCAAGAAAAGATATATGTGTCTGATAGCAGTGAGCTCAAGAAGATAATATTGAGAGAGCTTTATGAGAAACGTTATTCAAGTTGCCCAAGTTATCAGAAGACATTAATTGCAGTGAACATATTTTACTATTGGCTGAATTTGATGTAGTAGAGTTTGTGGCTAGGTGTTTTGATTGTCAGTGAGTGAGAGAAGATTGTAAAAATCAAGGTGGACTGCTACAGCCAATCGTGATTCCAGAGTTGAAATGGGAGGTCATTTCCATGGACTTCATTACAGGGTTACCTAGGAAAATGACACAGCATGATTCCATCATGGTTGTTGTGGACAGGTTGACAAAGGTTTCACATTTCATTCCATGAATTCTACATTCTCAGATAGCAATGTAGCACAGGTATTCATTAGAGATGTGGTTATATTGCAAGGTGTAGAAAACAAGATTTTGTGAGACAGGGATGCAAAGTTCACTTCCAAGTTTTGGAAGGAGCTGTTTGTAGGTTTGGGTACAGTGTTAGCTTTCATTATAATTTATCATCCATAGACAGATGGATAGATAGAAAGGGTCAGCCAGATATTGGAAGACATGTTGAGGATGTATGTGATGCATCAATAATGGAAGTGGGAAGAGTAACTTCCATTGGTAGAGTTAGCATAAAACAATGGGTATCATGAATCTTTGAGGATGAGACCTTTTGAGACATTGTATGGTGGAGTTGCAACACTCCCATCAGTTGTAGTGATGTGGTTAATAGGGTGTTGATTGGACCAGATACGTTGGTAGACATAGAACAAGAGACAGGTTATAAAGAAGAATCTAAAGGTAGCACATCATAGGCAGAAGAGTTATGCAGATCAGAACAGGTTTTTCAAGAATTTCCAGGTTGTGGAACAAGTGTACTTGTGCATCAAACCAAAGAAGATCTCCTTGTGGATTGGATCATGTGCCAAGCTGGCACCAAAGTTTTGTGGACCCTTCAGTATCATTGAGAGGATTGGGTGAGTAGCCTATAGACTTGCACTACCTCCGACAGTGAAATTCCATGATGTTTTACATGTTTCATTGCTTAAGAATTATGTTAAGGATGTTGATCATGTGATTGACTGGTCTAGGTTGCAGGTGGAACCAGATAGAGAATTCCAGTCAGAGCTTCAATTTATATTGCAGAAAAAGGTGCTCATGCTATGGAATTGAGAAATCAAGAAATTTAAGCTGGAGTGGAAGCACTTTGGGCCTGATGAAGCTACATGGGAGATGGCAGATCAGATGCGGGATATGTATCCTTTCTTGTTTGCCAGTTGAGGAAAATCCATTTTGGCTTGTTTTTTTTTGGTGTGATTTGGTATATGCTTTGGTATATGTTTGATATATGTTTTGGTGATGTTTAGTATATGTACATATGTATATGGATGTAAATACCACCATGAGCTATGTCATAACACTCCAATAAGCGGTATGTGTGTCATATCATTATGATGTTATGTTGTTATATTTTCATGACGGTTTTCTTTTTACTAGGTTCATAATTTTAAATACTGCATCGAGCTATGCTATAAAGCTCCATCGACAATATCTTTTTCCTACAACAGTTTTATGATTATAGGTGTTGTTTAACACCAAGGCCAATGTTCCCCTAAGGGAGAAGGTTTTGTAACAGCCCTAGTGAAAATTTTATTTAATAAAAGTTAATAAAGGAAAAATAATAACCAAGGATGATGGGACACTTATTCCAAGCCAAATGTTGGGAAAAATCCTAGTGACAGGGATCACTTGTAATTGTTTATGGCTAAGGAAATTGGCAAAGGAAATGGCTAGGGCTTTGGAAGGGAAAAATGGAATTTTTGGCAAATTTACCTATGCAAATAATGGAAATTAGGAGGAAAAGGAGGTGAAAGGTCACAAGTTTCATGTGAGGAGGAAATTCAAGGAAAATAATGGAAAATGAAGAAAATAAAGGCCTCATTGATAAAAAGGCTTCTGTGGATCACTTGGTAACCTTTTGCCAGTTCAATTTTGGATCTCTCTCATTACTCTCTCTCTCTCTCATACTCTTGGAGGCCTAGAGTTTTCTTGGAGGAATTTTGGTGAGTGTGGCATACTTGGATTGTTGGAGCAGCAAGGAAAAGAAAGAGCAAAGAGCACAAGAGGTCATTAGGCTTAACAACTACATCAGATTTGCTTGCAGGTACCGAGTTTCATGTATGATTTATTCACTAGTTTTGATATGCATGGCATATGCGTGTGGATTCTTGGTTGTGATCTATCATTGGCATGGAGGATGGCCCAGATTGAGAGTGGATTGCCTAGCCTTACCTTTTCCTAGGTAGCAATGGTGATTCTGGGTTTATTTTCATTGTTGCGTTTTTATTGGTTCTCATGTTTCCTTAGATTGGGTTGAGTTATTAGTTATGTAGCCTTGGTTGGACACACACTCTGGAGCCCTAGAATAACTTGGGTTGAGTTACTAGTCTTATAGCCTTGGTTAGAAAAATGTTGTGGAGCCCTTGTGAGTTGAGTTACTAGTCCTGGAGACTTGGTTGGACAAACACTCTTGAGCCGGGTAAAAGTTGTGGGTTTATTTACTAGCCCTGGAACCTTGGTTGGAAAAATGCTCTGGATCCCTGGAAGGCTTGGATAGAGACCAATCTGATAATGGTTTTATGATGTCAGACCGTGAGGTGGAATCATCTTTTGATGGGTTGAGGTGAATGGCCTCTCGAAGCCCTGGATTACTTTTGATTGATGTGTTCTATGAGATCCCACATTCATGCTTGGAATATGGCACAAGGGTGAATGAATCAAGAGAGATTTGGCCTAGCCATTCTATGGTCAGGTGGAATGTGGAATCCCCATCCCGGGTTTGGATTTTGGAATTATTAATGAAAGGTTATTTTTCCTTGTATTTCTATGAGAATTTTGATGGATTATGTGTTCTATATGGTTGTACTTTTATTAGTATTTCTACTGCTATTATGTTGGTTATGTATGTGTTTTATGACAACAACTATGTATGGATTTCATCATGTTTTTACTTGTAATTGAATGATCAATGTATCTATGACCTAATGGATGGAATGAAAATTGATGTGTTGAGGCATCAATGGTTCTTAGCAATTCTCAGCTAAGTGTGAGACCCCTATGCTCAGAACTGTTATTTACACCTGTAGTTTACATGTTCGTGATATGTTTGACAAAATGCCTATCATGGCTAGTAGCGGTCCCGTCAAGGTCTTAAAGAAGTATTTTCTTTAGTACTATCATGTTATTTTACTGTTCTGAAGAGATGGTTCAATTTTGGGCATTGACCTGGGATTTGGGCTTGAAGAAGTGGCTCGAATCCCTGGGACACTGGCATAGCGTTGACTAAATAAGTCTCTGGACGCTGGCAGTCAAGCCTGTGAGAGAAACTTTTGGTTTCTGGACGCTATCATGTATATAACATTAGAGTGATTGAGGCTTAAGATGTCCAAAATCTCAATGGCACCCAAGGGAAAGTTGTCTAAAGTGTTGGGTTAGTTTATGAGGGTCCTTAAGCTGATGTTAAATTTTTGTATGGCATGTTTCTATTGGTTCCACTTCCTTAACGTGACTTAGCAGGTCGAATCATATCATAGTGGCCTCTTGTCGCATGTTTACCATGGATGGACAGTTGCTTGGGTATATGTGGGAGGAGGGGGTTATATAACACATTAGGCGAAAGGATTCCAAGGTCCTTCGTTTTGATGCCTGTGTCAATCTAAGGAAGAGATGGTGGAACATATGTTGAACTCCTACTCATTCACAAAGGATATATGGTCTTTTTTCCTAGCTCAATTTGGACAAATGAGTTGAAATAAGGAAGATGTGGTGGTAGTCCTCAGATAATGGAATATGAAGAATTATTGGAATCCCATAGTTAATCGGGCTTGGACTCTGATTGGAGGTTTTTTGTTGTGGAAAATTTGGAAGGAAAGAAATGCTAGGATATTGAGGAGCAAGAGAAGGAATCTAGAGGAGATATGGAGAGTGATTAAACTGAACATTAGAGATATGATCATGGTAGATATCTGATCAATAGAGGATTGGAGGGAAGATGGCATGGAGGATGAGATATTGAAGAGATTGGACCTAGACCAGGGTATGTGAATCCTTTGTAAAGAAGCATCTAAGGAGATGATTAAGAATTCAATGGATCATTTCACTCCTCCTCTTAGAGGCTTTATTAAATTGAATTTAAACGGTACACCGAAAGGTAATCCTAGTTGTGCAAGGATAGGGAGGGGTGTTTAGAGATTGAAACTCTGAAGCCCTGAGGGTATTTTCTTAAAGCTATAGATCTACTAGTAATAGAATGGAGTTCTAGGCTTTAGAACATGGCCTTTAGATCGCTATTTAGGAGGGACTTGTTTCTATTCAATTTGATGGGGACAATGTTAGACATCAATTGCATTAAAAAACTAATCTATGTCAAGACCCTAGGTAAAATAGTAGGGAGATGGAGACTTGAAGATTTGATTTCAATATACTCATCTTGATTAGGCAATTGGAGTATGACATTTTTTATCACACTATGAGAGCATGAAATAAGGTGGTAAACTTCATGGCCAACCTAGGTTGCTAATGTAGGGAAGTCGATACTGATTCTAGTTGGACCTCTCATTCATTGTTTAGTTGGGTGAAGACTCTAAAGGTCTTGTTGGAGAAAAATGTGGGAGACCGTGGTGCGGGTGTTAATCTGGATGTAATAGGGACTTTGAGGCAGTGCCCACCACCCCCTAGTACGCGATGAGAATTAAAGTAGGGGGTGCGTGGCTTGCCCCTACATGTAGTGCTCTAGTTGGTTGATTAATTATATATTGGTTATGGCAGGTTTAATGTCAACTCATGGTTGGTTGAGAGGAGTCGAGGGTAGGTTCTCGACATATTGTTTTATGTTCTTTGTTCAAGTTGCTTTTGTAAGAAGCTTTGAATGGAGGTTTTCATATCGATTTAAAGCAGTGAAAGGTGATCTTATTGGCCAGCAAAAGTTGTGGATGAAATTTTTGAGTCTCGTAGTTTCCTTGATTCATGCATGGTCGCTTAGGATTTGGATTTTAGGTGGGTTTCCAAGGGTGTCAATTATCTCATGCTATGCAAAGTCTCTAGTTGTTTGTTTTCTATGCATGGTTTCTTTCTTCTATTATTACGTTATGTCTGGGTTTGAGGTAGTAGATTCTATGCCTTTATGTCTAAATTTCTAATTCCAGTCTATGGTTAAAGCTCAGGGTGGCTTACGAACCTGTTTATGCTTATTGGCTTGACCTCCCTAAAAAATACTTAAGTTTGGGAAGATAGGTCTTGTCTAGCCTAAATTATTAGGGCACCACTCCATGAAGTCTTTATTGTGGCTAGATAAGATTCTATTGGCTAAGTACTGTTGTTGGTGATGTCCTATAGGCATCTAAGTTGTTTTGTGTCTTCTCATTTGTTCAACGGTAAAAGGTGGTGAGTTCTTGATCGAGCATGTTGTGTCCCCTGTCCCTATTTTTGGGACTTCTATAGATCTTGAGGCTTTTGTTTGGATTCTTTTTATGATATTGTGGGTTGATACCCTAGTCTTCTAGGAGTTTGGTCCATTCCTTTATCTTGTTTCTTTGTAGATAGAGGTATACACAAAAATTGCTACTGGTTTGGCCCCTAGGCCTTAGTTATACCATCAAGAAAAATAATGAGGTGTAGGCAACGAGAGGTTTCAATTCCCAATAGGGGCAACAAGGTGCGAGATTCTTTGCTCATGAATCAATTGCTACCTATCTCAATGTTATTCCACCATACACTATGAAGGAAATTCACACGATTTAGACTCAAGAGGGGTTTGATAAGAAATCCCATTCAGGTTTTGATGTCATGCACGACATGTCGACGTGGGTTCCTAAACCTCGGCACACTAGGGGGAAAAAAAAAGTAATACTTAAATTATGTGGCTCTACATTGACAAATGAAGACCTTGTTGGGTGGCCCTCGTTTTGAAGGATAATCAAGTGGAGAGGTATAATGTATTTTCTACCCTAGAAGACATAGGGATGATTCTTAGAAAGCAAAGGTTCTCTTGGACGAGATTGATTCCCACTTGGCACATGTGGAAAATCATATAGCTTGCGAAATCATACATTGGTGACGTGATGGATTCTCTTGTTGAAATTAATGGAGAATAGGTATTATTGGAGAAACCTTGTTTTACTGTTGAGCCTATGTCCTAGATTAGGATTAGTTCCTATTTTCTAGGTGTCAGTTTTAAATCTCCCTATTATGATGTAGACTTATATATTCCGATTTCAATAATGAATTGGTAGAGTGTTCTCCACTTTGGGCAGTCCCCAAGTGCATCCTTCTCACCTGAGAGTTGCTAAGTTTCAAATTATAAGTTGTCTTCATTAATTTTAACATGGTATCAAAGTTGGTGACCTTGGTGGCTAGATAACTCAGTGCCCTTGGTGGTGGAGAGAAGCTGAAGTGTAGAGTTGTGGTCACTGGCCAGATTTTTTTTTTTGTCTGCCGTAGAACCCGGATCAGTGCTTATATTGTTCCAAAAAATGTGTTCGTCAAAAGTGGTTAAAGAAGAGAGTAGCGTGTCCGTTACCCAGCATACACGTTGATAACCCATTAGTTAGAACGATTCTCTTCAGCGCAGGGTGTCAACACAGTTTCCCACACCAAAATTCATGTTGGTCATAAATCTGAAAGGCTGGGCAGCAAAGGTCTTATAGCAATGGAGGTTTTGTGGCTCTATGGTAGTAAAGGCTAGGCAAAGGGAGTTCTGCACACGCATGGTGCCTTCATGTGGGAGGTCAAGGTTGAGTTTTCGTGTCTGTGGAGGAGTCGAAAGTCGATATAGATACGTAGATGAGCAGATCCATGACTGTAGTGGCAGCGTTGAGCAGATCCATTGCTGCAGTGGTAGCTTTGATCTTAGGAGGCAGGATGTTGATTGGAGGAGGCACGGTGTTGATCTAAGGAGGTACAATGTTGATGGTAAGGCTATAGGTGGTGCCTTCACGTGGGAGGCCGAGTATGCGTGGTTGTAGTGGCAGCGTTAGACCTGTTGGTGGATCGTTGTGTGTGGAAGTGTGGTGGATCACCGGTGTGTGAGCATCGTCAGATGTTCAAGCTGCTGTGGAGTCGCTACAATTCCTCTACAATTCCCTGGTTTTTAACATGGTGCGTCGGTCGATTGAGATAACAATTTGGTGTGGGAGTCGTGTTGTAGCTCGATTGTGATCAGTGGTGGATGCGTGCCATCATGGAGATGATGGTATCGTGGAGATCACTACTGTGAAAAAATGATACACCAAAGTGGCATGCCCTGTGAGAGATTTCATTGAGATTCATCGAGAGGTATTTATATTGAGATTTAGTTTAAATGTTTGATAGGCTCATGGGCGCAAAGAAACAGGAACTGGAATGTAAAGTTGCGTCCCTTGATACATAAGCAGTCACTATCGTTGCCACATTTTTTATATGCTACATGATTAAGCATGGTGGGAGTGGTTAGGATGCAAATATTTAAATGTCCATGTTATCTGCAAATGTTGTTTTCGAGTTGATTTTGAAGAGAACAATATCATTTGAAATTTTGATTATATGTATTCTTGCATGCCTATCCAAATCACTCTAGATGATGTTTAGATGCTTTATTCAACAAGATCGTTGTAATATAACCCGCGCTTTTTATTGATAGCATTGCTTGCTAAAGGTTGAAGTTCTTGAGGCAGATCCATAGATCGATCTGTCATGATGAAAAATCATATGATACAGGTGTATCTGAATGAGAGCAACAAGTTCGATGGGTCGAATTATTCAAACTGAAAATTCAAATTGCAGACATTACTTGACAAGCAAAGTGCGTGGCTTATTGGAAATGGGGATGAATTGATGCCAACGATAGGTGGATGAGGTAATACTGCAACAATTCAGGATTGGGAGAAGAGGGAGAACAAAGCGAAAGTGTTGTTGAGATTGTCAACGAAAGACTACATTATCCCTCGCGTGAGAGAGTGTAAATCAACAAATGATATTTGGACAACTCTCAAGGATATATATGAGATAAAGAATACAAATAGCTTATTGTTCCTTAAGAGCAAGATCTTGTCCATTAAAATGTAGGGAAATGAGTCAGTCACTGCATTCATCTCTCAGATCAAGGAGCATAGAAATAAGTTGGCCGATATAGGGGAGATAGTGTCGAACATTGATCTTGTCACGGTTACCATGAATAGTATGACTGATGATTATCGGATTTTTATTAGAAGTATAATGTCTTCGCCACCCTAGGAAACATCAAGAGGATTCTTAGAAACCAACATTTCTTTTGGACAATATTGATTCTCACTTGGCACATGTGGAAAATCATATAGCTTGCGAAATCAGACACTGGTGACGTGATGGATCCTCTAGGGTCAAGTCTGAGGGCTCCAATGACCATTTCCTCCTCAAATAATGATTAATGAGTTCTGTGGGATGGATCTGTAGTTGGATGGTGTGTGTGTTGGAAATAATACTGAGAGGGGGGGGGGGTGAATCAGTATTATCAGATCAATCAAACTTTTCAATTTCATACTCAGAAACATATACGCTACTTCAATTAAGTGAACCCGCGTGTACACGCTACTGTGTCTAATGAAACTCGCGTATATCCAGAGATCTTATAATTCAGTTAGCTTAATCTTCAGTAAATGCATCAGATCATTATTAAGCATATTAATAGTAAACAGGTGCAGAATAACAAAACAAAACATCACACAAGAGCCACACACATGAACACAAAGATATAAGGTGGAAACCCAATGTGGGTGAAAACCACCTGCTGCAAGTCATCTCAATCTTCTTCTTAATAAGAAAATCCTTTTACAATATTTGTACTGGTGCAGTCTTATACCAGTACGGGAGCTACAACCCCCTTTGCTCTTGTACTAGCCGATCCATTTACTAGTACGCAGGCTGCTACCTGCTACAATGCTCCAAAGATCTCCTTTAGCTTTTGTACTAGCTTAGATACTAGTACGTAGGTGCTTGCCTACAATCTTCTCACCTCCAGGTACCACGTTTCATCAATTTTCAGACTGGATACACTGAAGCACAACACATAATCTGTAAGGCTACTTTTCATCCAATTTTCATACTGGACCCATAACTATCATTGAAGCTCAAAACAATCATCAAACTCTGAATCACTGAAACCCTGTTAACAACAGTCATCAGAACACAGAGCAGACACAGAACTCTGTAATAACCACCAGATCCATCTGCAACTTCAAATATCAAGCTTTACAATGTATACGCTACTTAGATGAATCAAACCCGCGTGTATACGCGCTTTTTCCAAAGACAACCCGCGTACAGATCTAAAAATAATTTCTCATAACTTGCAGTTGTACCAGACATCAGTCATACTCATAACACTTATGGAACAATACATGCGTCAGTATGTAGATCTAGAATAAGCATCATAAAGATAGTTCATTTCAAACCATTTGATCCCGATCTCTCCTTAGATCTAGTTCTCCATCAACCGGTGAGATCTCTCCTTAGCTCAGATCAAGCAATGCATCATCAACCCATAACCCTGCATACTGGATCTAATGCTTCATCAGATATTCAAGACATTTCAGATGCACTTGCCTAATGATTTCCTTCTCCTTATATAGCCTTAGGCCTTGTTCAATACCAAGGGCCAAAACCATAGAGATCCAATACCATCAACTTCAAAACTAGGGATCAGCACGTCCGTCGAGACACCAAGGTCCAAAACCATAGGCACAACTTCCAAGGAATAACCGCCGTGGACCAAAGATAAGTTTTCCATATACACGCTCTTTTCCTGAAGCAAACCTGCGTGTATACGCAACTTGGGCTTAATGAACCTGCGTGTATGAACTTTCTCTTCTTCTTATATTCTGATCATCAATTCCTTGCTGCTGACCTTCTGTACTATGATTTGTCATCAGTGTGGTTTGCCATCAAGGACAACACTTGTCTCATAATGCCAACAATCTCCCCCTTTGGACTTGATGGCAACAACACCAAATCACTCTCCCCCTTTGACATCAAGGGCAAAGGGTGGACCAAGATATTCTCTTCCTTTGCTGAATCATTCCACTGTCCATACTCCCCCTGAGTACCTGCTGAAATCTCTGAATAATCTCCCCCTTTGTATATGCCAAGGTGTACCAATCTGTCCATGCTCCCTCTGAGTACATGCTGAATCTCTGTACCGCTGAAGTGTGCTGTTCATGCTCTTCCTGACTGTAGGCAAGATCTGCAAAAGATGTTCTTCAAGAAGAACATGACTCTATACATCATAAAAGACCTTCCTATCATCAAAGACTCATACATACATCCATCTCTCAACTAAGTGAGGATATACAAAAATTGACTCATCCACCCAACCAAGTGGGGATACATCAAAAGTTTACATATGACAATCAATCATATTGCATCAATCATCCCAGGCATAGTGGGGAAACCAAAATAGGCCGTTACATGACCTTGACACCATGAAAGAGATACCATAAAAGAGATATATGACATAGAGACAAAATATCTAAAGTAAGACTTATGAATGTCACCAATAGCATCTGATAATCACCATTCAGATCAGCAACCAAGAGATCCTTCTGTTCTCCTTTCGCCTTTGTTCCACCTGAATCAACAACTATGTGAACTAGAACCAAAGGCTTTAAGATAATGCCAACAATGCATCATTGGAAGATTATCTGCTCCCCCTGAACCTGTGCCAGATGATCTCTGTCAGACCCATATCAGACTTTCTGCAACCAACATCTGTCCCTGCTGATTTCCTTCAAAACTCCATATACGCGTCTGCATCCACATAAACAAGCGTATATACGCGGATAGTCCTTATCCAACTCGCGTATACCAATTTCCATATCAGCAACCTGTAAATGTCCTGTAGAGAATAAGTCATCAACCTTTAACAAGGTATGACTGCATCAATTCATCCCTTTGAACAGAATTCAGAGTCATTCACATGTGTGAAACCACCATAGCCATTTCATCAAGCTCTACATGATCCAAGTATCAATACTTGGGAACATCTGCATCAACATATGTAAGTATCAACCTATCATCATATAGATATGAACTCATCATCATGTCTCCAACAAAGCAACTTTGAGTAGTCATCCATGTATCAGCACTATGTATCTTGAGCTCAAGCTCATTTGAAGCAACAATCCTTATCCACAAGAGTGCCTGCATCATAACTGTATGATCTTTATGCATATGACAACAGCAGTATATAAGTGACTCATCATCAAGAGAGGAAAATGTGTATTCAAGCTTTGTACTTCTCCTTGTCCTTATGAAGATTACCATGTAAGCACTATATATGCATCATCAAAGAATCAATCATAAATCTGATCTGAACATCTTCTATGTAACTTCAAGAATCATATGAGAGTTTATCATAGACAACTCACAACCACATCATAGCAAGATATATCATTTATCCATATAAGAATCATCACCAAGGATTATTAACCATAATGCCAACAATGAATTACTAAAGGCATATACTCCCCCTCAACCAGTGCCATCTGTTAGATCTGATCATGCATATATCAGCAATATGCATCAAAACATCATCATCCTCAAGTTAGGATCAAAAACACTTCTAGACATCATACAAGTAACAAAACATTTCCACACATCCTCAGCAGATTGTGACCAATAGAGCAAATAATGGACTGAATCTTATCAGATCCCTTTTCTGAGCCTGTCCCCACTGCTTTTCCTCAGACTGACATATACGCGACTTTGCAGTGTCGAACTCGCGTATATACGCGACTTCCCTTTAAGGAACTTGCGTATGAGATTCAGGACACTGAAGGTTTACACTTTCAGCTCCCCCTGAGTCTGATATGTCTGTGCTGTGTTGTGTCTCAGTACATTGTGCTGACTGTACTTCCTTCTTCCTCCATATCTTCAAGTGTGATGAGGTTTTCTCCTTTCGGTGTGATGTCCATCCTTTGTTCCTGCATTCCTTTGCTATATGTCCAAGCTTGTTACATGCATAACATCTAACATGTTTCATGTTCCTTCTGTAGCAATCAGCAGCTTTGTGACCATACATATTGCAAGTAAAGCAATATCCATTAAAGTACCTTGATTGAGATGACCTGTCCGCATAATAGTCTTGAACTCTTCTTCTTCTACATCTAGCTGCAACATGTCCAAGATTATGACATACATAACATTCAACATTATTCATAGGAGGAGTAAAGGATTTTCTTTGAGGAATCTCTTTCCTTGGTTGATGATGAGATTGATCTTTCACTTCTTCGTTGATCACTTTAGATTTCCTTTTAGAGTTTCTTGCCTCACCTTGTGAACTAGATTCACCTTCAACATATTCATGGAAACCAAGACCAGTCTTTATAGCAGGGGACCTTTGACTACTAAGAATATCATCCAATACTTTAGAGCTATCTTGAAATCGTAAAAGCTTATCCTTTTCTTCTAGTTTACCTTTCAAGATATTTACCTCAACCTGAAGCTGTTCTTCCTTTTCAAAAGATTCCTTTTTCAAAACTTCTTCAGCTTTCCTTCCTTCTTCCATTTGTTCCCTTAGTTTGAGAATTTCTTTTTCTTGTTCTTCATACAGATCCTGCTGCATTTGACGAACTCGGAAGGCACATTCCAGTTGAGATTTTAAGCTGGTGACTTCGTTTTCTTGTTTTGCAACAGCTTGGAGTAGATCTGTATTCTGCTTCTTTCATTCTTCAAGATCTCCTTTTAGTGAGAGGATTTTAGCTTCAAGATTTTCATAGTAGCTGGATCTATCTTTGAGTTTCTTGATGGTTGTGCTTCTTTCATTGACTTCTTTTCTTAATGATGTCACTTCATGCTGCAATTTTTGACATTGGTCTTCCTTGTCCTTGAGTAGCTTTCTTACCTTGTTTCCTTCTTCTAGTTGGGCCTTTAGTTTGGTAACTTCTTCTTTGAAAGCACATTCCCTTTTGTTCAATAGATCTTGTTGATCTTTAACTTTGTCTGCAAGCCTTCTAAATACTGCCTCTATTTGACACTTTTCTTGCTCACATATACAAGCATGTTCAGTAGTTTCACTATCACTTCCATCTCTTTCACAAGGAAATATAGCTGGAACATCAGAGGTTAACACATTCATACCTGATAATGATTCTGAAGAGCTTCTTATACCTAATCCCCAATCGACTCTCCCACTGTCATAGATCTTCTGAGATGTCTTCTTCTTCTTATGAGCTTTCTTCTTAAGCTTCTTTCCCATTGTTCCACGGATCTCCTTTAAGCGATCAAGCTTCTATAAAAGGACCTGCTCTGATACCAATTGTTGGAAATAATACTGAGAGGGGGGGGTGAATCAGTATTATCAGATCAATCAAACTTTTCAATTTCATACTCAGAAACATATACGCTACTTCAATTAAGTGAACCCGCGTGTACACGCCACTGTGTCTAATGAAACTCGCGTATATCCAGAGATCTTATAATTCAGTTAGCTTAATCTTCAGTAAATGCATCAGATCATTATTAAGCATATTAACAGTAAACAGGTGCAGAATAACAGAACAAAACATCACACAAGAGCCACACACATGAACACAAAGATATAAGGTGGAAACCCAATGTGGGTGAAAACCACCTGTTGCAAGTCATCTCAATCTTCTTCTTAATAAGAAAATCCTTTTACAATATTTGTACTGGTGCAGTCTTATACCAGTACGGGAGCTACAACCCCCTTTGCTCTTGTACTAGCCGATCCATTTACTAGTACGCAGACTGCTACCTGCTACAATGCTCCAAAGATCTCCTTTAGCTTTTGTACTAGCTTAGATACTAGTACGTAGGTGCTTGCCTACAATCTTCTCACCTCCAGGTACCACGTTTCATCAATTTTCAGACTGGATACACTGAAGCACAACACATAATCTGTAAGGCTACTTTTCATCCAATTTTCATACTGGACCCATAACTATCATTGAAGCTCAAAACAATCATCAAACTCTGAATCACTGAAACCCTGTTAACAACAGTCATCAGAACACAGAGCAGACACAGAACTCTGTAATAACCACCAGATCCATCTGCAACTTCAAATATCAAGCTTTACAATGTATACGCTACTTAGATGAATCAAACCCGCGTGTATACGCGCTTTTTCCAAAGACAACCCGCGTACAGATCTAAAAATAATTTCTCATAACTTGCAGCTGTACCAGACATCAGTCATACTCATAACACTTATGGAACAATACATGCGTCAGTATGTAGATCTAGAATAAGCATCATAAAGATAGTTCATTTCAAACCATTTGATCCCGATCTCTCCTTAGATCTAGTTCTCCATCAACGGTGAGATCTCTCCTTAGCTCAGATCAAGCAATGCATCATCAACCCATAACCCTGCATACTGGATCTAATGCTTCATCAGATATTCAAGACATTTCAGATGCACTTGCCTAATGATTTCCTTCTCCTTATATAGCCTTAGGCCTTGTTCAATACCAAGGGCCAAAACCATAGAGATCCAATACCATCAACTTCAAAACTAGGGATCAGCACGTCCGTCGAGACACCAAGGTCCAAAACCATAGGCACAACTTCCAAGGAATAACCGCCGTGGACCAAAGATAAGTTTTCCATATACACGCTCTTTTCCTGAAGCAAACCTGCGTGTATACGCGACTTGGGCTTAATGAACCTGCGTGTATGAACTTTCTCTTCTTCTTATATTCTGATCATCAATTCCTTGCTGCTGACCTTCTGTACTATGATTTGTCATCAGTGTGGTTTGCCATCAAGGACAACACTTGTCTCATAATGCCAACAGTGTGTGGTGGTCCTCGACCGAGACTGTGGGGCTCTTGTTATTTGTGTTTGTTTTCATTTTTCTTGGTTAAATGTCGGTCTTGGCGTTTTGGTCTTAGCCTTGTTGTCAATGAGTTGGTTTTGTTGATTTGTTGTTGGTATATTGGTTGCGCCTTCTATTGTTCTGTTGATGCCCCGAAAATCATTGTATCAACATTGGGGGATAACCACCCGGTCCGGACCTTAATACAACTCCTTTTCCGTTTGGAATGGTGGCTCCAACTGGGGATAATGGGACCAGTTTCCCAGCAATGAGTAAACGGGATGAATGAATGATTGATTGACTAATCTAATGATAGGCGAATAACTTAATTTATCAGCGAAATAAAATAACTACTACTAATCCTGAGAACTAATGTAATTTAAAGTGTAGCGCTTAATAATCTATGTTTATAAACAAGCATGTAGATGACTCTATTTAATAAACATGGACTTTTATTCATTCAAAGATTACTTTGCTTAAATCATTAAACAAAGGGATTAGCGCAATAATGTTACACTTATATATCATCGATACATATACGATCAAAAGAAAAGCATCCCATAAACATCCAATAGTGGAGGGAATAAAGAAATGTTGTTAAAACACATACATATATTCGATAATAGCAAAGGCAACCAAATAACAATTCATATGAAAAGAATGAATTCAGACATAGATAATAGTACCATATGAGCTACTAGTCACTCCCAATATCAATCGCTATTTGAGATTCTTCTTCCAATGCAGAAATACTTTCAAACAAAGACAGTAGTGCACATTTGTATAAAAGCTTCCTTGTCAAAATTAGAATAACTGGTCCAGTTTTATAAAAGAATATGGCTGAAGTATAGTAGTGCAACTTCAGTCTTTAAGTAAAGTACAAAACTTTACGACCCTTTCCAAAACAATGAAAGGGTCTATAAATACTTAATTAAGCTAACTGTCTATGAAACTGAAATCCTACTTAATTGGTATCAATTGATTTTGATCATATTCTTCTCAGCAACCTGGCAGTCGGCGGCATGAATCATCAAGTAGGCTGTTTGCCTTTAAACCTGAGCTGACTTATCGCAAGCATCGGATCCACTTCGGGCGGTCTGTTGAGGCGAGAGTTAAGCTGGGCGGCATAGGTGGCATCTTGAATATCGGGGATAATATACCCGATTGCATCTGTAAGGCATTTGAGGGTGGCTCTTTGACTGTGTGGTTTTACCAAGAAGAACCAATAGGTGTCCCATGTTAAATTGTTAATTCCAGCAATTAATCTCCCCTTTTCCTCTAGATCTGGATAACATGACTGCTCCAATGTTTTCATCGCTGTCAATTTTCCTGGAGTGCATTGGGAAATCATGTTTGACAAGTAGAGAGTATTATTAACCAATTCAACCAAATTACTTGTAGTTGATTTGCACCTTGAAATTGCCCTCTCTGCTTTCATTAACTGGGACTGCCATTCTGTAAACAATATATCTTTATGTGACTCTAAAATTCTTGGTAAATTTGCCACTTATCCCTGATCAGTATCTTGCCAGTCAAGAAATGCAGCTATCGTTTCTTCAACTTGATCCAATTCCGCTCTAGCCTTTTCTGTTTTTTCACTTATTGATGCCGTCAATTCGCATAGTGGTTCCGCCTGGGCGATTTGTTGACATAGAAGCTTGATTTGGGCTATTAATGCCGTATTTATCTGTAATGCCTCTACTCTGAATTCAGTTATTTGTGGAACGCCCTTTGTCTTCTCAAGCTGTGCTGATAGTTGAGCAATCTGCTCATCTTTTGTCTTCAGCATTTGTTCATTTGCTGTCCTCAGTTGTGCCAAGGCTTCAGACAACTCTTTCTGCTTCTGGATTGCGCTGTGATCAATCCTTTGTTTCTCTGCCTGCAATTGTTGAGTTAATTGATTATTTACTTGCTGTTGTGTCAACAATTGCTGTTCTACCTGCTCCGCTTTCTGCTGTGCTTCTGTTAGCTGTGCCTGCAATAAAAATATTTCTTGGTCTTTTGTTTTCAATAAAAGACTCACCTCTGATGCTTTGTCTATTTTTGCGGCCGAATAGGCTCCAGCATATTGTGATAGTTTTGTTAGGTCATCAGAGGGGTCAAATTCCTCCTTCCAAACCACATTGCCCGTGATCGTCTATTCTGGGAAAAGGGAAGGTTGATCAGTCCTTCTTCTCTTCCTCTGTCATTTTACTACAGCTTTATGCCTTGGGCTATAGAAGACATCCAAGGGAGGAATCTCTTCTACCTGCAAAATGATTTGATCGAAGGGGTCCTTTGGTATTATTTCTACTTCCTTTGAACTGGGTAGGCCGCTGGTTCCACTTGGAACCTATTGTGAAGTGGTTTCCTGTGTGTCTGCTACTTTCGAAGTTTCGGTGTCCTTTGAACATTCTAGACTGTTGATAATAGAATCAAATTGCTGCCATTCCTGGAGCAGTTTTGGATCAATATGAGTATCCACATTTACTTCTATGTTGCTCTGCTTCTGCTCTTTAGTCTGGGTCTCCTCCCACACTTTCTCCTACTCTTTAGCATGAGTTTCCTCTTGTGCTTTCTCTTATTCTTTTGTTGTAACTAGAGGTTCCTTTGAATGTTGCCGTTCAGGCTCGCTTGATGCTGTTGTTGGGGTTGTTGCTAACAGATCTAGAGGCAGAGTTTGCAACCTCTGTTCTCTAAGTCTTTTGAATTCAACCAACCCTTCATCCTGATATTTCATTCTGGCTAGTGACTTAACCTGCAATATTGACTCAGCTGAGGAGAACAGGTCATCGAACATATCTTCTTTATGATCAAACTTTTTGAATTTGGCCTGTTCAAGTGCATTATAGGCGACTTTGTTGGGATCAAATCGCCTATTAGGGAGAGTTGCTAGAGTTAATGATTTTATCTTTGTAGCTTCTTTCTCTGCATGTTTGAAGTCATGCAACGTGTAGACACCACATCTCAAAGGAAAAGAGGGCCAGACCCGCTTCTTATTTTTCTTGAGAGTCTGTGTAACTCCCTCGACAATGATTTGATAGGCTATTTCCCTCGCCAGCAGTTTATCAGGTATGTACAAAGGAAGGACATGAGGTTCGGCTTGGCCGCCGAAAACTCTTATATAAGTAAACTTCTCCTCTCTGAACCATCTTCCTATTGATGTTAAATCAATCCCGGCTTGGTAGGAAATCTTGGGAGCAGGTTTATCAAAAATAGAGTAATGAATGGGTAACATAAAGCCATTGCAGACTTGGTATAAATGGTGCTTATAGGAAGCTTTCCACAATTTCTGATGGTATATGTGAATAGGCATGGGGTCTTGTGATGTCCACCTCCAGCTGAGCACAGGAAATTCAGAATTAAAACACAGGGTATCTAGAATATAGGCACTGTAGTAGAATGGGGGAATTAACCTTTCAGTAACGCGGGTCTTATTTCTAAAATTTAGAACAGATGTTGCTAGTTTATCTGACAGTATAGTTGCCCAATCCATTATTTCACTATTACACGCCGCTTCCATCAAGGGAACCATTTCTATAGTGAAATTAGCGGAATCGTGCAACCCCCACAATCTACACATCATTATCCCAGCATAACAATAAGGAGAACATAGGGAATCAACAGAGTACTTACCGGAAGGTTCATGCTTGTGTTTTGCCGGATTTTGTCTCCAATCCCTGATGGGTTCGGATTCAATTTCGTTATCTTTTCGGAATTTCTCCAAAAATGCCTTCTTGTACTTCTTCTCTGGCTCAGGCAAATGATACATTTGCCTTAAATCATCAGCCTTGAATGAACCGAAGATTCTCCCATCTCTAGTGCAGAAAGTTCTGTCTGCGAATGGGATTTCCTCAATTGCCCACCTCACTACATCCGTATATGGGAGAATTTGTTCCCAAGCTGCTATCCGATGAAGGAAGGAGTCGGCTAAGTCCTTTAAAGTACCATCAGATTTCCGAGTCACATCCGTCGTGGCTTGTACTGTTGTCACTTCAGGTTCTTCGACCTCAATCAAATTATAGGTACTTTGCCAAGTAGTTTTGCCGAGACCAGAACATGTAGTATCAGATATCAATCCTTTCTTTTTATTTGTTGGATCAGCGACGACTTGTCCTGTGGCTGGCACAACGAAAGCGACTGTGGTTTTCTTAGACTTATTCCCCATTCTGCTTGAGTTTTCTGCTTCGGAAGAATTCTGCACAAGAGTGAAAATAAGCGTAACACAAAGAATTGGTAGTGAAAACCAAATATGAGCGAGATATTTTGATCAATGCGTGATGAGGGATTAACTTTAAAGTGGCTGCGGATACAATCTATGAAAAGATTTTAGGACTTACTATTACATTAAATGGCCGTTAAAACCTGCCAATCCTTTAAATGCTCATCATATCGTTTATTGGCCGAATGATTTGTTAAAGCGTGCCTTGGATGTTTTGGCGGTTGAGCGCAGGTAAATCACTGTTCGAAAGATAAGGCCCAGGGAAAATTTTAAGAACCCCCCCTAAATTTATAAATATAATAAATGGGCGAATCTCCATGGTATATAGGAAAAATGGAAGGCGATTTTATCAATAATATAATATGTATATATAATTTTTTGGCGAGTCTCTCACCAGGCATGGCGAATATTTTACTCAATTATAAAATCTTGTAAGATCTTGGTGAGTCTTTCACTAAATAATAAAACTTTGTAAAGTCCTAGTGAATCTTAGCATAGGCTACATGCTGGTTTAATTCCCCCATTTAAATAGGCTACATTCCAGGCGAATACCATGGGTCAATACCATGTGCCATTTTGGTGAATACCATGGGTCAATACCATGTGCCATTTTTATTTTTATTAGAATATTTTACTCAATTATAAAATCTTGTAAGATCTTGGCGAGTCTTTCACTAAATAATAAAACTTTGTAAAGTCCTAGTGAATCTTAGCATAGGCTACATGCTGGTTTAATTCCCCCATTTAAATAGGCTACATTCCAGGTGAATACCATGGGTCAATACCATGTGCCATTTTGGTGAATACCATGGGTCAATACCATGTGCCATTTTTATTTTTATTAATTCCAATATTAGGGTTAATAATGGTCTTTTGCATGGTATTAATAACAATCTAGTCCATGGTATTTGTCCCATAGTATTTTGGCCATAGGTTTCACCTAAATATAACCAATTTTTTGAGTGTTCGTAAATATAAGGTGACTTATGGACCATAGGTTTCACCTAAATATAACCAATTTTTTGAGTGTTCGTAAATATAAGGTGACTTATGGAGTAAATATAAAAAAAATGTTTTATTTGTTTACCATACCTCTCGTTTATTTATATTTTTATTAATTTACCATACCTCTTTTACAAATATGGTATTTGGCCCATAGGATTCACTTCAATAAAACCTCTTTCTCGAGCCTTCATAAAGAGAATGAGGGTTATGGACTAAATATAAAAAGAGGTTTTATTTATTTACGATACATCTAGTTTATTTATATTTTTATTTATTTACCATACCTTTTGAGTAAGTATAAAAAGATGTTTTATTTATTTACCATACCTCCACTTTACTTATATTTTTATTTGTTTGCACCCTTACATGTATATAAGGTGACTTATGGAGTAAATATAAAAAATGTTTTATTTATTTACCATACCTCTCATTTATTTATATTTTTATTAATTTACCATACCTCTTTTATAAATATGGTATTTGGCCCATAGGATTCACTTAAATAAAACCTATTCTTGAAAATGGGCGAATGGATTCACTTAAATAAAACCTATTCTTGAAAATGGGCGAATGGAAGGTTGTAAGTCCTAATTTCAAGGGCTAAATTTACCTTTTTTACCCTTTCACTTAAAATAAGGTGGGCTATTTGAGGTGATTTGTAAAAATGTACCATGATACAAAATATTCGCCCACTAAAAATTTAAAACCCCTTAATTTTGCCAAAGGGCGAACATTCGCCCCTAAAATTATCCTTGATAAGGCCTTTAATACGAATTAATCGTAATAACCCCGCTTTAACAAATCTTGAAGTTTGTGCTTTTGACTTTATCGCAATCGAGCATTGGGGGAAAACTTAAATCCTTATATTGACACCTTTTGAAATCCCCGATCGCCGATAGCGATATCGCATCGCATCAGGAGTATGGGCACTTTAAGAAAGCATGGATGGTATATTGCCGATAGCGATATCGCATCGCATCGGGTGTATTACCTGGAGTGCTTTAAAAACATGCATGGTCTATCGCCGATCACCGATAGAGATATCGCATTTCATCGAAGCGAAAGGAACTTTATCGCATCGGAGAAAACCAATGGGCCTTTAAAGTATGCCTTCTATGTCATTGCGATATGTGATCTTGCGATCGCTTTATCGCAATGATAAAAGATTGATTATTTATATTATAAGATCAAAATTGGTTTGTCCAAAATGTTTTTTATAATGTCTTCATTTTGTTTTCGGACCTTTTTGAATAATACAATGTTGATACCAATCAAAACTAAAAGGGACCCATTTCATATGATAGTTTTTTGTGAATAAATATGATATGAAATGGGGGGTTGTTGTAGAGCACAACATGTTCATAAGTTAGCTGCAACGAATATGTATGGTCAAATTTTGTTGGTAGTACTTTCCATGCTTGTGTTGGAATGGGTCTCACCGGAACCAATGCTGGACTTGGTGTGAAATGGGCTCTGGGAATCACTTCTTTTTGGATATGCATAGGGAATCTTCAGTTCTAGTCTCCCCAATCAAAATATGTTGAAAAGAGTTTGGATCCTAAGTAAGCATTTTAGAAAATCTATATAACTTTGCGTTTTTTAATTAACATAAAACCTTACTTGGGGAAAAAATAAATTTAAATAAATATTTGTGTATTGGTAAAATAAAGTTGACTTCAATGACTTTTAAATGGTTTATTTTTTCTACAATAATTATATTTTCAATCTTTCTTAAAATTTGAATATTTAATAAAAACTATATCTTTCAAAACAAATTTAAATTTAACAATATATTTAAATAATTAAATCCATTCACAATGAATTAAAGTCTGTAAAGTAAATTCAATTATTAGATTGTGAGATGATTTTTTTTTAGAAAATAACTATATTATATCCCTACAATTTTTTTTTCAAAAATTCAGCTATTAAATTATTATATTTAAATAATTAAATCTCAAAAAACGTAACGAATTAAATTCAATATCCTTTTCGTTCTCCTGTCCAAAATATTCATATATTCAATTATTATATTTAATAATTAAATCTATCCAAAAACGCAACGAACTAAATTCAATATCCATTTCGTTCTCATGTTCACATTAACGGAAACTTTTTTTTTAAAACTCTTCCATGTCCACCCTCATGAATATGTAAATTTATAAAATAACATATTTTTTGGAAGAGTAAAAGAAAGTTGTTTTTAGTGTTATTTTTTGGATTTTTGGTCTTGGAATCTGACAAAAAATTTGAAATGAAATTTTGATTTGTGTTATTTAAATTGGATTTTTCACTGTATATATGGATTCAGCATTTTGAAAAACCTCTTGACACTTCAATTATATAGAGATTATCCATCAAATTTGTGATTTCAATAAATTCCTGTACAAAAATTACACAACATCAAAAAAATCACATTAAAAACAACTCAGTAAAAATATATAAAAAATTTTAATCAATTCCTTCCCAAAGGTAAAAAAATAAAAATTCAAAGTCACCCAAACAACTCAGTGGTAATATATAAAATTAGTTAATCAATTCCTTCTAAAAGGTACAAAAATAAAAATTGAAAGGCGCCCGTCATAAAATCAAACGAACGGGCATAACTAGGTATAAATTCTCGTCCAGACGTCTCCGTATCCAAAGCCTGTTGGAAATTTCTGATAATTTCAAACACAAAAGACCAAAGAACAATGCTCTGATACCACTGTTGGGAATTTTTCTGGTAAAATTCCAAAAACAGATTAAATGAACAGAGAACGACGCTTTGTTTCAAACACAGGATCTTAGCACAGGAAAGCTTTTAAAAAAAAAAAAATTCTGAGCAGACAGAGTTTTTCTTCATACAAAATAGAAGTTGTATTCATTAATCAAAGAGAACTTCAGTTACAAATTTCTTCCTCTCTCTCAGAGGGATTTACCAAGAACATTTCAACAAAAAAAATTACTCTGTCTCCTCCTGAGATTTTACACTGCTGTGTGTAAAAATCTCTTTTACATTCACTGTTGTAAAAACAGACTTCAACTACAGAAAATTACATTCATTGCTGTGTAAAACAAAATAAAAACTCTGTCTCTCAAAGATTCAATGGTGTCGTAATTTTTCATTTACGTTGCTGCGTTCTTTCTCTTTTTTTTTCATCGCACTGCTGTGCATTTCATTGCTTCCATTACATACTCAAAACAACATAACAAAATTTTTTTTTACATATTGTTTTTTTCTTATGCCCTAAGACAAAACTCCTGTGAAATAAAAAACTATAAAATTAAAAACCTACCAACGTTTACCAACCCACAGTAAATTACATTTATTATTTTACTGACATTTACTGTTTTACTGACGGTCAAAACGAAACTTTTACTCCACGTTAAATTCATTTTGCAGGCCTGTACTTCAACCACTGAAATATGCGATTTGCGATTTGATCGCATCACGAAATTGCATTCGGCGGAAGAGAAAAATAAAGCATTAACATTTGGGTGCAATCTGCGATATGCGATCGGATCGTAGCACAACATCGCAATCAGCAGAAATCAAGTGAACAAACGGAGGCTCCAAGCATGCATGCGATTTGCAATCTACGATCTCATTGCATCGCAAAGGTAAAGAAAATCAATTTGCTGCAGTTGAAATTATATTTCAACACTCCCCTTTAATTTCAACTGCTGGGTTTTCAGTCATACCCAGACGTTTCCTTAAAAACTCAAAACTTTTCTGGTCCAAAGGCTTAGTCAGAATATCCGCAACCTGCTCCTGAGTCCTGCAATGTTTTAAGACAATTTCTCCATTGTTCACCAATTCTCTGATGTAATGGAACCTTGTATCAATGTGTTTCGTTCGTTTGTGAAACACAAAATTCTTGGACAACTCAATAGCTAAACTATTGTTGCAAAAAATCATTGTTGTTGTTGCCTGCTCTTGGCATAGACTTCTTAATAGTCTCCTCATCCAAACCGCTTGACACGCTACTGCTGTAGCTGCCACGTACTCTGCTTCTACTGTAGACAACGCCACAATTGGCTGTTTCTTGGAAGCCCATGAAATAGATCCTGAACCCATGTGAAATAGATAACCGGATGTGCTTTTCCGATCATGTACACTTCCAGCCCAATCACTATCGGTGTAGCCAACTAAATCTAAACTTTCTGAAAAAGTATATAAAATGCCAAATCTTTTAGTACCCTTAACATACCTCAGAATTCTTTTTGTTGCCTGCCAATGTGCTTCTTTTGGCCTCTCCATAAATCTGGAAATTAAGCTAACAACAAACATTATGTATAGCCTAGTTGCAGTCAAATATATGAGGCTGCCAACTATGCTCTTGTACAAGCTAGGATCAAAATCCTTGCTGCTGTCCTCTTTGCTGAGTTTTAATCCCATCACTGTGGGAGTGATTGCTGCCTTGCTGTCCTGCATATTAAATCTTCCCAACACTTCATTGACATATTTTGCTTGTGAGATAAAAATTCCATTTTCATTTTAATCTACTTCTATTCCTAGGAAGTATCTCAGCAAACCCATGTCAGTCATCTCAAATTATTCTTTCATGACTGCTTTGAAATTTTCAATGAGATATTCATCATTACTTGTGAAAATAACATCATCAACATATAACACAACAATTAGAATTTTACCATCCTTTTCTTTGATGTAGACGGTGGGTTCTCCCTCACATTTGTCAAATCCATTCTCTAGTAGATAGGAATCTATCCTACTGTACCATGCTCTTGGCACTTGCTTCAGCCCATAAAGAGCTTTCTTCAATCTGCACACTTTGTGCTCTTGGCCTTTCTTCTCATAGCCTAGAGGTTGTTCAATGTAAACCTCTTCCTTTAACACTCCATTTAGGAATGTTGACTTCATGTCCATTTGGTAAACTTTCCACTTGTTTTGTGCTGCTATGGACAGCACTGCTCTCACGGTTTCCATTCTTGCAACCGGTGCGAAAGTCTCCTCATAGTCTCTCCCATACTGCTGCTTGTATCCCTTGACAACAAGTCTTGCCTTGTGCCTTTCTATCTTGCCTTCAGCATTACTCTTGGTCTTATAGACCCATTTAACTCCAATGACTTCTTTACCTTTTGGTAGCTCAACCAAATCCCATGTCTTGTTTCTTTCTATGGCATTCATCTCCTCATCCATAGCTTCTATCCATTTCTTATCTTTAATTGCATCTTCGAAATGAATAGGGTCATCAACATGACAATACAAAGCAAACAAGGAATTCATTCCTTCATCATAAATATCACTTAAATTTCTGAATTTCTTACCTCTTTCATTTGGTGTGCAAGTGCTTGAGGACGCACTTGAATTTCCTCCTTGTGGTGTGCTTGGAGAAGCACTCTCATTTCTCCTCAAGGGTGTCCCTTGCTGTCCTTATGTTGGCACTACTGTTTGAGGATGTATTTCATCCATATCCTCATCATCTTCATCATGAGACAAACAGTTTTTAACATTCACTATTTTCTCTATGCTTCCATCCAAGCTTTCTCCTCAATGAATTGAACATCTCTGCTCACAAAAAACTTCTTGGTAGATGGGATATACAACTGTAAGCTTTGGATTCCTCACTGTATCCAATGAAAATGCATTTATCCCCTTTGCTATCCAACTTCTTTCTTAGCTGATCTGGAATGTGTGCATAACCCACACATCCAAAAACTTTCATGTGGGTGACTCCTTGCTTTCTCCCACTCCATGCTTCTTTTGGCACTTTGTTCATCACAACTTTTGTTGGAAACCTATTCAAAATGTATACTGCACAATGTACAGCTTCAGCCCAATAATCATTTAGCAAATGCTTTGCCTTTAGCATGCTCCTCGCCATATCCATGATGGTCCTATTCTTCCTTTCAACTACTCCATTTTGCTACGGAGTGTACCTTGCTGTAAATTGCTTGTGAATTCCATTTTCTCTACAAAACCATAGGAATTCCTTGGAGATATACTCACCTCCTCTATCAATTCTCAAAACTTTGATATGCAACCCGCTTTGGTTTTCTACAAGTGCTTTGAAAATTTGAAATTTTTCAAACACTTCACTTTTGTTCTTTAGAAAATAAGCCCAAGTCTTTCTGGTAAAATCATCAATGAATGTTAGAAAATATTGGTTGCCTGCTAATGATGGGGTTTGCATTGGTCCACATAAATCTGAGTGAACAATTTCTAAGGGTGCTTTTGCCCTTATGCTTTTCCCTGATGGAAAACTTTCTCCGTGTCGTTTCCCCAAGATACAACCTTCACAAAGGCTGTCCGGTTTCTCTGTCAATGGCAATCCTCTTACCATTCCTTTTCTACTCAACAAATTAAGACCTCCAAAGTTGAGATGTCCAAATCTCAAGTGCCACAACCAATTTTCATCCTTTGGTACGTTTTGGAAAGCCCCTTGGGTAACTGCTGCAATTACTTCTTTGTTTTTCAAATCTGCCCTTATTCTAAGAGGGAACTTCATGTTCCTTGTCATCCTCACTTCACCAATACATCTTTTGCTAGGTGCTCTATCCATGATGGTGCATACATCATTCTCAAAGAAAACATTGTACCCCTTTTGAACAAGTTGTCCAATACTTAAAGAGGTTACATCTCATTCTTGGAACATAATAGACATCTGCTATGGTTTTCTTTTCACCTTGCTTTGTAAATATTTTAACTTCTCCTTTACCCATAACAGAAATTTTTCTATCAGTCCCAAGTGTGACTTGTGATTGCACACTTTGATCTAAAGCATAAAACAAAGCTATGTTTCCTGTCATATGGTTGCTGCAACCGGAGTCTAGAAACCATATGTCTTCACTATTTGTTTCAGCCAAATTACAAGTTAACAATACATTATCTTGGCTTATATTTTCTCTAGTGATATTTACACTAGATCTATTGTTCATATCATGTTGTTTCTTCTTACATTCATTGGCATAATGCCCATATTTTTTACAATAATAACATTGGACATTGGATTTTTCATACCTTTGTCCTTGAGCATGATGTTGTCCACTTTGTTGGCTGCTACCTTGGCCTTCGTTCTGATTTGGATTGCTTCCTCTTCCTTGAGCATTTGCTGGACTATTTCTTCCACCTCTGTTTTGGCTTCTGCCTCGTCCTCTCTTGCTTCCTCTACCTTGACATCTTCCTCTTCCAAAGGACATCTGGGTCTTAAAGGCTTGCTCTAGAGATGAGTTTTCATTTCTACTCAATCTCTGCTCATGTGTTATCAGTGATGCATGAAGTTCATCAACTGAAACGTTTGTGAGATCCTTTGTCTCTTTTATGGTGGTGACAATCACATCAAACTTTGAGGGTAGGACCCTCAATATTTTCTCCACAATCCTCCTTTCTTCAAGAGTTTCTCCATGAGACCTTATCTGTGTGACTAGACCAATCACATGTGTGAAGAATGAGTCAATAAGCAATCATGATGGCAGACTGCCCAACTTTTTAGAGCCCAGCTAAGGCGTGAAACCCCTGATTTCCGCGTATCTAACTTGGATTTTTCCACATATTTTTTCCAGGAACAATAAGTACCCAGGGATATGTGCAGTATATATATCAGGGGTGTATAGATGTTTGGTATATAGACCTATGATATCAGAAGTGTTCAAGCTAGTGTGGTAGTCTATTATATTTATTTATACTTGGTTTGAATTTTGTTACATGTTACCTGCAATGTAGTTATCTATCTTGCTTTTTGGAATAGAAGATAGATATTTGTAAAGTACTAGATTAATATAATGAACTATATATTAAAACTTTACTAAGGTTTGAATATTGCGACATGTTAAACCATACAATATGATTATCTACCTTATTTAATTCTAACTCTTTAGAATAGGATATAAATGTTGTTTACAGACCTAATTAGTACCATATTTGTACAGTGAATCCTTAAAAAGAAGAAGAAAGAGATAAGAAGTGACTTATCAATGTGTTGAAGAAGTGTATCAATGAAAAGCGTGGTAGAGGAAATTACGCTCACGCCAATGCCACCATTACGAAAACGCCATGGTAAAAGATGGAAACGTTATTCCACTAGTGGTCTTGACTAGTTCCAGAATGTCTATGCCGAGTCGTCTGCCCATGAAGAAGATATTGCCAACAATATATGTGAGACACAGGCCATGGCAAGGTTTGTGTCTTCGAAGTAAGAGATTGGTTCTAGTTCTGATTGTGGCCAGAGATCAGGAAAGTGGGAAGAAAAACAGTGATGATGGTGCCACTAGGGTTTCAATCCAGGGATCTGTAGAAGACAACAGATCATGATTCTCCTAGGAATCAATCAAGTGATGAATCAAGCAATGGTAAGAGAAAGATGAAAAGTTTGAAAGATATTTATGATGATTTGGATGTTAGTTCAAATTTTGCATTTTTTTCATTCCAACCTTCTTCGTTTGAAGAAGCAGTCAAAGATGAAAATTACGTGCAAGCCATGGATGAAGAAATTGAAGCCATTGAAAATAATGATACATGGGATTTGGTTGATTTACCAAATGACAAAAATCTCATTGGTGTAAAGTGGGTGTACAAGACAAAGTTGAATGAGAAAGGTGAAATTGACAGATTTAAATCTAGACTTGTAACAAAAGGATTTTCGCAGCAACCAGGAATAGATTTTGGAGCAACATTTGCTCCTATAGCGAGATTGGATATTGTAAGAGAATTTATGGCCACAATAGCTCAGAACAAGTGGAAAGTATATCAGATGGATGTGAAATCAATCTTCTTGAATGGAATTCTAGAAGAAGAAATTTATGTGCAGTAGCCTCCAAGATATGAAGTTGAGAGTAACAAAGAGAAAACTTACAGGTTGAAGAAAGCGCTCTATGGACTGAGGCAAGTGCCTAGAGCTTGGTATAGCATAATTGATAGCTACATGATCAAGAATGGATTTTGCAGAAGTAACATTGAGCCTACCTTGTACACAAAGGTAAATGAGGATGGACAAATTTTGATTGTTTTCTTATCTGTTGATGACATGATTTTTACAGATGATTTTGAGTTAGATGAATTTAAAACAACCATGACGAAATAATTTGAGTTGATAGATCTTGATCTCATGAAATATTTTTCTTGGCATAGAAGTTGAGAAATCTGAAAAAGGAATTTTTATTTGTCAAAATAATTGTTGAAAAGATTCAGGATCAAAAATTGCAAATCTGTCCCTACACCAGTTTCAACAATTACAATGTTAAGAAAGGATGATGAAGGTTTAGATGTCAATCCAACTCTATTCAAAAGTTTGGTTGGCAGGCTCAAGTATCTCATGCAAGGAGTGAATTTCATTTCCAGATTTATGGAGACTCCAAAAGGCACACATTGGAGTACAGGGAAAAGAATTTTGAGATACATAGCAGGAACTAGAGATTGTGGCATAATGTATGCAAGCATAGAAAAGAAGGATTTGATTGGATACACAAATACTAATTTTGTAGGAAGTTTAGATGATAGGAAGAGAACTTCTAATTTTGTATTCCACCTTGGCTCAGATGTGATTTCATGGACATCTAAGAAACAACCCATTGTGACATTTTTGTCAGCAAAAGTAGAATATGTAGCAACAACATCACCAGCATGTCAAGCAGTGTGGTTAAGAAGAGTATTTGATGGACTCAAGTAGAAACAACAAGGATCAACAACAATATATTGTGACAACACCTTCGATATTGCGTTATGCAAAAAGAGTGTGTTTCATCAAATTGCAAGCATATTGATACTAGATATCACTTTATTATGGAACTTGTGAGCAATGGAGAAGTTCACTTGAAGCCTTGTAAATGTAATAATCAATTGGCTAATATATTTACTAAGTCATTAGAAAAATATGTGTTTGAATTTCATAAAAGAAACTTGGCTGTTGTAAGCCTAGCTAAGAGATAGATCAACAGGCATGTTTGAGTTGTCATGAGTCATGTCTTATTTTAGCGGTCGTAATTAAGGGGGTGCTAAAATAAGCTAATTACTCTTGCATGAGGAGTTGGCTAAACGTAGAGAGTTATTTAACTGAGTGTTGAGTGTTGAGTATTGGAGTGTTGATTCAAGTTGAGTTAAGTGATATATGACTTTTAGTGTGTGGTTGCATGTGAAGATATTTTAGGCAAGTTGTTGGTTGGAAAAGGATAACTACCTTTCACCAGGTTCATTGTAAGTATCATGTTTTGTGTGATGAATAGAAGAGCCGCAGCTTATGTTTTATATGTGAATTCATGCTTTGTCTCCTTCACCATTCCAACAAATTGGTATGAGAGCGAGATTACAAAAAAATACAGAGAACAGATTAACAACTGTCTGTGTGAAAGCAGAGAAACATTTTTCTCGTGGTCATGCTATAACGTACCTTGTAAGTTATCTAATATGATGTTTTTTGAATTTATGCTTCATCTCCTCCGCCTTTCCAACAAATTGGTATTGGTATTATGCTTTTTCCAATGTTATCATTGCTAAAAAGTCATGGGAAAAGATCGAAACCTTATTGCACCAGTCGTCTTGACCATTTCCAGAATGTCTATGCTGATCTGTCTACCCATGGAGAAAATATTGCCAATAGGATAAGTGAGGTAGAGGCTATGGCGAGGCTTGTGTCTTTGAATCAGAGACGGGTTCCAGTTGTGATTGGTGCCAGAGATAAGGAAAATGGGGAAAAAAAATGGTGCGGGTGCCGCTAGGGTTTCAATCCCAGGATCTGTAGAAGAAAGTAATAGTGTTAAAGGGAAAAAACAGTGGCACGTGTTGGAAATAATAATCCCAACCACCGAAATAAACACCCTGATAGCAACCATACTTGTCAAAAGTATTTTTGCAGGTTGTGTCTCTGTTTGAAGATGGAAGGACTGAAGCCAGAACAGAAGTATTGTGCAAACCATTCCACAACACAACAAAGAATTTAAGGCATTTAATGTATTTTGGTAAATAGATATGGGCAAGCATTCATTCCGCGATTATTTCCCACACTCCACAAACACTTGCGCGATTACTGTCCACACTCAACAACAACAACATATTAATTATTTTCTCTATCATGTGTTAATGTAAAACTGCATGTTGAGATAAATATGTATGTAAAAGTAATTTTGCAAGTTAGAGTGAAAGAGACTGAGAGTCTGTGAGGAGAAAATCATGGAGGAAATTTTGGTGGCCACATGAAAACAACAGTTACTATGTTTTACTATGTGTTATTCCACGTGCAGTGTAAATCACAGTAACCCTTGTTTTACTTGGTGAATGAGCTACAATATCATATGAATGTATTTTCATGAATTAGAAATTAATCCTAAGTTTTTATTGTTGCTCCAAGCTTACTCTGAGTTTTTTGTTGCCATGAGTGTGTTAGAGTTCTATAGTCATAGGATTCATAATTTTGAATTGGCTAAGGTTAAGCCTTTTAATATTGTACATACCTTTGCTTTCTGCAAATGTTTTCCATATTAAAAATTAAAAAATGTAAAGAGGGTATGTCTTAAAATAAATATCAAAGGACAAAAAGAATAAGAAAAGATCAAAAAATGAAAATATATGAAGCCCAAAAACAAAAACAAATCATAAAAGTGTGCAAGTCTAGATACCACTACTATTTTACTGCTTCTGCAAATAATGATTATGTGTAGCTTGTTTAAAATACCATAATCCATGGTAGTCAAACTCCTTAATCTTAACTATTTCATGCTTTGAATTTTATTTTTATAGTTAGAGAACAAAATCTGACCAAACAGTTTAATCTTGGAAGACCATTAGATAGGTAGAGAAAACAAAGGAGGTCATTGGCTTAATCTGAGCTGTTGGAAAATATATGGTTAGAAGTAGATAGTTTGTTTTATAAAAGAAAAGGAATGATAAGGGTCTGCTAGCCTAAATGCACCCAAATAAGTGAAGCACAAATATTAGGGTAAGTAATGGGTCAGTAGAAGAAAGGTTGTTGCAGTATTAAAGTTCATTGGACAAATCATGCTTAATCATATCTTTCAATGTGTATGAATAGTTAAAAAAGCAAAAACAATGGTTCACAAGATGATTTAATTAACTCCCCCTCATTCATTTCATCCCTATACTTACTAATTTCTCCATCTACAAGTATGTTCTAGTACTAAAAATCCTTCAAGTGATAAAAGCTTAGAGCATTTCTCCGACTTTTGGTGGGATCAGACCCTCGGCTTAATGAATTATGGACATCAAATGTTAGAATTCCCTTCATAAAATTCATTTTCCTTCATTACCCTAATAAAACCTCTTTTCCTAATGTTAAACTCCATTTGCCTATGTAAAGTAGACAACCCCCTGTTAAAATCCATTTCATTCAAAATACCCACAAAAATATTTTATCCTAAGTACAAAGTGTATGTGAATAAAATGCACAAATATTACATTATGCTTAGTGGTATGTTCAGTCTGCACATTAATTTCATATTAATTTCTAACATAATTATATAATTCCCAATATACCTTTTCCCGTATATGAAATAAATCCCGTATATAAATATCCCAACCTTTAGTTTAGTTATAAACTATATTTTTATCCCATACCCCCGACAAAACCCTCTTAACTCACCAATTCTCAGTAAAGTTGAAATAATCCCTTCATAAAACCCTACCCGATCATTTAATCCCATGATTAACTCGTAAATAATCCCAAACCACCAAGGATTAAATCCCCGGCGCCCCCGACACCTTTCCCCATTTCATCTGTGCACATCTGTCACCTGATTGTTGTTCAATCATTAGTGCCCAAATCCAACAGTCCACAGCCATATCGAGCTCACCCGATGTCTGACCATTACCCACCCGATAAAGTCATTTTGCTTGGGCCCCCATCTGCTACGTGTCAAGTGGTAACATAGATCAGGTGACCTCGCCAAAATACCACCTCCTCCATAAAAGCAGTGTGATGGCTTGGGAAACCACATCCTCGCCCAACCCGAAAAACCGCCCACTGTTCATTTGTAATTTACCCGCCAAAAAGTGACCATTGTTCAATAAAAAGTTTGAGAAGCCCTTTTTTTCCTTTCTCACTCATTTTCTTTGTAAACCTCTGCAAACCATTGTGACACCTGCAAACACTGAAATCACCAATTGACCTCAATTTCACTCCTTAAGAAGTTGCGGAGACCACATTCAAGCTTTCAGTCCATACCAGAGCCCATTCAAGCTTCTATAGTTTCATAGAACACAAATTTCAAGTTATTTCACCAAAATTCCAGGTACTTGAAGAAAAATTACCAGACATCCTTTCAATTTGAAAATGTTCAGTCTTTATAGTGTTTTAATTAAGTAAAGTTAATTGAAATCACTCAAATATTAAAGAGTGTGCCTGACCTAAATACCCAAAACCCTTCTAAAAGTTTCCAAATTTCTTGCAAATCTCTGATTTAAACCTATATAAGTCAAATTCAAATCCACAAAAACTAAATTATGGTTGCCCCTATCACCATGCATGTTAGACCAGTCACGACCCCCCATTTGGACCTTGACCACCTTCCCGATTTTCAAATCAAAGACACAAGTGCCTATATACTCTTGCTCAAAATTCATTGTTTGAGTAAATGAAAAAAATCTAAACCACACTTATGGCATTGGCCTTTGGGAGTCAAGTTTTCCCGAATACCAGTTTCCACAAGTACATATCTTTCTAGAGATTGTCCATATGTTCCATGCCTATTGTGTTCCCAGTGAGAGAGCTATAATGTCCCTAAACCAAAAGGTCTTGTTTACTATTACAGTCGAGTCAATCAATGAGATGTTGCAAGTCGAACCAGGTCCAAGCCTGACCCCACTCTCCATTGGGGATTTGTTAGACCAATACACCAAATTGATTCCATCTAGACTAGACCAAATTTTCCAGTCTTTCATTGGAGAAGAGCAACACATTCCTACAGATGCCCCTCCATATGTTTCTGCCATTTTCTCTGAAAGGGAAAAACAAATTGTAACCATGATCTCATGTATTCTAGGCTAAACCATAGATGAATTTGTTGATGAGCTCATCCTAGCCTTCATGTCCATTTTTACTCCAGGAAAGCCTCCTGATACTTTGCATACTTATGCCCAGTTCATAGCTGAAATGATGCATGAAAAATTTACCCGAATGCACAATGAGAGGGTATTCAAGTACTCATATGTACTTTACCTTATGTTTTTATACTATCAGTCAGACAGATTTCCCTTCACCATCCAGAAGCTGGATACTAACGGCCAGCCCAGGTCTATTATATTTTGGACACCACTATTCCATAGGTTTTCATCACCATACACCTACATAGATTTCATTGACTCTTTTGTCCATCTAGTCATGACTGGGCTAATAGGAAGTCCTCCACCCAGAATAAGCCAAGAAATAAAAAGAGTCCTCTAGTTTTCCAATCAATGTAAGGTGGGAGATTGGTACCTTTACTAAAATGACATTGAAATAAGAATTTATGGTTGCCAGCTTGCCCCATAAAAACTGCCCAAATACCTCCCCATGAGGTTATTTGCTAGGCCATTTCATTTACAAAAGTAGAGAGGCAGGAGAGGAAGCAAATCAAATTCTGCAGCAAATGAAGTTTAAGAGTAGTTTCATGTGGAGGTATGACCCTCAAGGGTTTATAATCAAACTAAGAAAGAAGTTCAAATTGGGACCTTACATTCATCACCCTGTACCAGAAATATAGATATATGCCAATCAATTTGAGTGGTTTGAAAACACTCTTATAGGCATGGATAATACCAATGTAGATGTTGAAAATACCTTGATTGATTTAGAGAGACAACTTGATGAAAGCTAATTTCTACAAGTACTAGAGCAAGAAATAACCATGAAAACCCCTCTTGTTTTGCAGACTCCTCAAAATGAGGAAAATAATCCCAAAAGGAACAGACAGGAAGCCTCCAGCTCAGGTATGGACATTCCCAATGTATAGTATGAAGCTTGCCAGAGCAAAAGGCATAGGCTCAATCCTATTTCAAAACAGGAAGACACAGAAGGCTCAGTAGAAATAATTGATGCATAGTTAGACATGAGCAAGGGTACAACTCCATCTGGAGAAACACAGGAGCCATATACATCACAAATTCAAATGTCAGAAAGGCATATCAGTCTATAAGTCTCCTCATTTCATAAACCTGTTGATAGAGATAGGGACATTGAAGACAGGTTCAAGGAAATTAAAATGAGAAATGAGAAACTGAAGGCACAATCCTATGCACAGTATCTCAAGCTTACACCCCCTAATCAAAGTAGGTTGATGTCAGCTTTTGACATCAATGAAGGAAAGATGCAAATGTCCTTCATAAAGCCAACTGTTCAATATCCAAGAACATCAACAGATTTGAAGAAGATAGATTTTGAGGTATTGGCAAGGGATATTCATCCAATTGACCAAATTGAAATTCACAAACAGACTGGAGAAATGATTTACTCCAATCTTACATGGAAATCCATAGTTGCCCATCAGTTGCAGAATTCATTGAATAACATTTCAGCCTAGTATCATTGGAAAAAGCCTCATTACATGCCAAAGACACCAGAATCAAGTCTTTGGAAGACTTAGTAATTGAATTGAGACATGATCCCAAAGCCATCAAGGCTACTAAGTAACTAATCAAAAAGAAGAATGAGGACATTGCAGCCCTCAAAGAAGTAGTTGGAAATGCCTCAACTACAGCAACCCCAGACACAAGAAGTATTGGAGAGCCAAACCAAGCATGAAGAGTTGATGGACTTAGTCCTTAAACTAAATGATCAGTTGAGGGAGACAAAAAAATAATTGGAGAACTTAATCCAATTAAAACAAGCTGATTTGGGAACTACTTCAGTTAATGTCATCCCAGCAGTTACCACGACTGTTCATTCCACATTGGCAGCCGCATTGGCTCCTACAACTCCAATGGCCATAAGGCAACTGGTTTCTATAGCATCGACATCAGCAGCAGGTACATCAGATGATGAAGTAGCAAAATTGGTTAAAGCTATGGAAGAGATGTCCATACAAGCCACATAGATGAATAAGATCAAAGAGAAAGTGACAAGCTTGGAAACTGATTACAAGCTTGCCAAAACCATGCACAAAGAAGAAGTGAAAAAGGTTACCAAGCCGAGTGAAAGATTGAAAGCCTTGTAAAATGACTTGACACTGAAAGAACCCCTTGGGTAGGCTAAGGAACAACTATGGGCCAATATAATTGACTTTGTCAATGATATTTAGCCATCTATTCAGGTGATTTTTGAGCAAGTATATTTGATAAAACTAGCTACATAGGCCATTCAGAAAGTGAAAGCAGAATTAGGAAAAATGCCTGAGGAGGCTACCAGAATTATCCAATTCCTTAACAGTAAGAACAAGTATGACCTTTAGGAATTGGAAATAGAGGCCATAACAGAGACAATTTTGGAGGTCAGAAGGGTCCTCTCCAAGAGGAACTTAATGCAAAACTTGGAGGATAAGTAGCAAAATATGCAGATAGCCACTGACAGATTTATGGCTAAGTTCCAAATTTTGACAAAGAAGGGATTATCCAATCCCTTAGTAATAAATGACAAGCTCATGACACAGGATGATTACAACAAGAAAATTAGAGAGGTAGCAAAGGAGCAGGTAAACTCATCATCAATGAAAGCAATGCCTATGGGCAAAGTACTCTACCAAACATTTGAAAACTTGTTTTACCTCCACCATGAGGTAAAACACTTGTTTATCAATAACCCTACTTTTTCCAAATAAAGAGACGCAGATGAAGTATATAGAAAGATGCTAAAAATCCAATTAGCTGATGTTGAAACATGGGAAAAATTAACTGATTTACTATAGAAATATGTAGTAAAAAGGTTAATGAACAGTAAAATGAAAACATCATGGTGAAAGGATGAAGACAGATCATCAGATTTAAAGTGTATCAAAGTCAAAGTGTATCAAATGAAAGCCTAAAGTGGATGAAGCTTCTAGCATGAAAGATCAAACGCTAAAGAAACATAAAGGGAAAAAAATAAAGCATAAAAGGCAGCAGTACGAAAATAAAAGGGAAAACATGAGACAGTTTCAGCTGTCTCTATATTCTTGCAAGAAGATATTATTCTTTCCTAGATTAAATCTCGAATTAGTTTGAGATATTTTGTAATAAGATTTTTGTATAAATACTTCACAATTCGAAGTACGTAGCGTGGATTCTATTAGACATTTCTATAGACTTTTTGATCAAGAAGACCCAGAAGGTTATTATATCAGTTGATGAGCCAGCAAGCTGGATTGATAAATAAATATCATAATTTTGCAAGGATTCATGTGTTGAGTGAATTTAAAACAAGTATTTTCATTTTTCTTAAAGTCATTCATAACCTTAAATGTGTTTTTCAATCTAAATGTTATAACTAGAATAATATTTCAGAACTTGTTTAATCACACTTTGTCTTAACAGTTAAGAATTTTAATGTTTTCTTCTGATATTTAAATTAAAGAATTCTTAATTTCTCTTTGGTTTAGATTGATTTCATTAAAAATCTCGGTTAAAGGATTCTTAACTGCCCTTTGATCTTGATTATCCCTTCCTTCCTCATTCATTATCTGGGTCTGAGAACCCTTAACTGATCTCTCACCCCGAGTGAAACCCTTTCACCCCTCTGTCTCAAATATCTAAAATACACTCTGCTATCTTTCCCTTGGAACATCCCCTTTACTGAATTAATCCATTCTTGCTTCCTTATTAGTTGACTCCATAGTCCAATGGTCTAAAAGACATCAATTTATCCATTTGTCTAAGCAGTTCCGACCACCCAATCTCAAATACAAATCAAACACCCCTTGAACAATCATAACTAGCCTAAAAGCATCTTAACTAAAACAAAGTTAAATTTTAAAGAGAGCCCTCTCTGAGCATCAGGAAGGCTAGGTCCTGATCTCCAAAAGCAGATAGTGGTTACCTTTGGTTTTTCTTTCTTCTTACCTCAAAAGAATTACTAGAGCAATAACATTTATGGCGACCATACTGGAGACTTCAATCCTCAGTCTCATAAAACTTTAAGGAAACCTTAAATTAAATCTTGAGCCCCTTAAGTTCGTTACCTAAAGTAAGTTTTCAAAAAATTTCATAAAAATAGTTTAAAAACTTAAAATTCTGGCTCCTAAAAAGATTCACTATACTAGGGCCAACCTAGATCCAAACCTTGCAACTATAGTGGATGACCCAGAAAGAATTTTAAGACAACCTAAAACAACAAAAACTCAAGCCAGTAGTAGCAAGTTAGTTAGATCCAATTCACTCCCTGAGGAGTTGTCAACTTTAGAGGACATCCCTTTTAATTTGTCATTTGACCTATCTCTATTTAGAACTAAATCTGAAATAGATATCCACAAAACAACCTTAGACCCTGAGTTTACTCAACTCATTGAATAAAAAAGGGTTATCCATCCAAATATAGGTTAAGTTTGTCTTGCACGCTTTTGACAAGTTAGAAGCCTTGACCCCTATATTGACTAGCAATATAGATAGTGCTTAACTTCAACAATTTGTTAAGCTAGATGCCCTTATTGCTGTTGCCGCTCAAATTTTTGCACAGTCTTCACTCATTGTAAATCCACCTTCCTTTACCAGAACTTCATCAATTGTATCAACCACAATCCAATCACCTAAATCACTTATTAATCAGTCATCTTCATCATCGTCTAGTCCACCTCCATCAGTTTCAAGCCATTTCTCAACCACTACAACTTCACCCCCAATTCAGACCAGAATCACAACAGTGGCAAATAGATATGCTCCTCTTGTTTTACCTACCCAACTCCATGCCATGCCTTCAGATTATCAGAGTAAGATCTTCTTGTTTGATGCTACTGGTCATTAGACTACCCAACAACATGTAAACACGATGTCTTACTTTTTTGAATTGCATGAAATAGATGAGGCAGATGTCCAAATGAGATTGTTTGCCCAAACTTTAACAGGGGATGTCAAGAAATGGTTCAAAGCCTTTCCTGCCAACCATATAGCAGACTTAGAAAATTTTCAAATGTTATTCATTGATAGGTGGGAGAGAAAGAAAAACCCATTCAAATACTTTCTGAATATGACAATATTAAAAGATCTCCCAACGAGTCAGTTTAGGACTATTTTACTAGGTTTAATAATATCTATAATGCAATTCCAGCCAACATTAAGCCCCCACCTAACCTAGCATTAATTAAGTTCCCTAATAGTTTTGATGCTGAAATTTCATATCGGCTAAGGGAAAGAAATCCTTAAACACTTGAACAAATGTAGAGTAATGTTGTCAGTGTAGAGGCCAACTTGTTAGCTAAGAAAGCACGAATGAGGAATGAAAAGAAAGTTGTATTTAAAGAAGAAGCTTCAACTTCAGATGGAAAAGTAGATGTTTTACCTAAAAGTTTAGAAAGAATCATGGATAGGTTAGATAACATGGATAGGAAAAACCAATGGGAGAACCAACAACAACAAACCCCAATAAGAAACCCAAATTTTAGGAAGAACCCTAATAATACAAAAAATTCTACACTAGAACAACAAATTAGGCCCCCCTTCCAAGAAAACTATGTTGAGGATTCACAGAACCAAGAAGCAGAGGATGATACCTAGATTAACTTACTAGAAAGCACACAGGAAGACACTATTTTTCTTACCCAAGAAGAACAAGAGTTATATATGCTTCAGTAGTTACAGTTAGAATCTGGTGAATATTTTGATTTTAAGAAGGGATATGAGTTAGCTATATATGAGGTACATAAACAATATAGCTTGAGAAGTAAGAAGAAATATGAGACTCCCATTAAAAGATCCATCCAAACCCAGACTAAGTTAGTAAAAGAAGCTCCAATTAACAAAGTCTTGCAGATTATCCCTAGGGGAACACCTGAAACTTCAACCCATAGGATTGTAGATACAACCTCCACTGAAACCCAAACCGAAACAATTACTAAAAACAATGAAAATGAAAGAAATCAAGGCAAAACAATAGAAACACAAACTGAAATGCCTACTACTTAGAAACATAATAATGACACTCAAACTGCACACATTAAGAAAGATTTGAATCAAACAAACAAACCTCGGCTCCCTTTCAATATTAAAAATAAAATAGCTAAATTAAATATATCAGTTCCTTTGATCGAACTGGTAAATAATCAATCTTATAGGTCATAGATAACTGAGACTTTGAACATAGGAGAGGGAGGGGATTCTGTTAATTTGACTGATGACCAGCCTGAATTGTTGTTTGGTCCTGAGGCCAATGGAATTCATCAGCAAGGGGGAGTTCCTCCTTTTTACATCAGCCTAAACATTCATGATAAAATTTTTCATAATGCTATGTTGGACTCAGGGGCATCCCACAATCTAATGCCAAAGGCAATAATGGAAAGACTGAACCTAGACATTACCAAGCCTTATAAAGATTTGTTTTCTTTTGACTCCAGCTAGGTTAAATGCCTAGGTATAATCAAAGACTTATGTCTGACTCTTGTCTAGTGCCTTGCAAAGAGCATTCTAATGGACATTGTAGTTACAGACATCCCACTAAAATATGGAATGCTACTATCTCACTCATGGGGAGAAAAACTGCAGGGATCCTTGCAATTGGATATGTCTTATGCCACCATATCTGTTTTTGGCCAACTAAGAAAATTATATACGGAAACCATGATGAAGTACATGGTTAGTAGTGAGGAAAAGCCACAAAAATTTCCCATATACTCTGTGCATTCAGATATAGACTCCTTAATTTTATATAATGTAGAAAGTGATAACAAGGAAATCACAACCAAAGATGTTAAATACAAAACAGCTGACAGTGAAAACATTTTCCATGAGTCACTTTGGCACTTAGAATTTGATGGATCTGTCAATAGGTTAGTGGCTGGTGTAGGAGTGTGGATCCATAATATGGAGAATAATCATGTTGAGGGACATGCTTTCATATTGAACTTCAAATGTACCGATAACATGGTTGAATATGAATCCTTGATTCTAGTGTTACAATTGGTTAGGAAATTGGGAGCCAAAAGAGTTTCCATCATGAGAGACTCAGAGCTGATTATCAAATAGACTAGTGATGAATATTCTGTGAACAACCCTAGGCTTGATAGATATAGAGATATTGTTCTAGACTTGATCAAGGAGCTCCTGGAATCAAATTTTGTTTCCATTCCTCGAAAACAAAACATTCAGGTCCACAGTTTTGCTACCTTTGCTAGTACTTGTAAACTACCATTTCAACCAAACTACCAGTACACTGCAGAAGTCATACATAGACCTGTTATACCAGATAATCTCAAGTATTGGCAGATTTTCTCCTAGGACTCTCAGATCTATGATTTCATCAACAATGAAGGTGAATTTTGGAATTGAAAGATAGATATTGACATTACGGTAGACAATAATCTAGAAAATAGCTTAGATGTAAATATTTTTGATGTACATAAACCAAATAAATTTACTAAAGTAGAAATAGATAGTTTAGAAAATGTAGAAATAGATGAAATAATGGATGATGATCATGAGATTTTGAATTTGAAAAATATTTTTTTTCCTAAAGGATTAGTACCTTTATAGGATTTGTTTTACTCTAATGATGTAGCCAAGAAACCCAAGATGGAATCTATCAGAGCTAACATATAAGAGGTCAATATAGGAACTGAAGATAATCCGTAACTCATTAAGATATCTAAAGCCTTAACCCTAGAGGAAAAGGTCAAATATATAAATCTATTTAAGGAGTTCCAGGATGTATTTGCCTGGAATTATGAAGACTTAAAATATTATGACACCAGCATAAACCAACACAAAATACCTTTAAAAGAAGACCATAAACCTTTCAAATAGAAACTTAGGAGGATAAACCTAGTTCTCATGCCATCCATAGAGAAAGAGGATAAAAGAATGTTTGATGCCCAAATAATAGCCCCCATTAGATACTCAGACTAGATTTCAAACCTAGTTACAACTAGAAAAAAACAAGTGAAATTAGACTTTGTGTGGATTTCAGAAATTTAAACAAGGTCTCTTTAAAAGACAACTATCCCTTACCAAAAATGGACCATATATTGCAAAGGGTGTGGGCTAATCTAGAATATCAATGTTGGATGGATTCTCTAGGTATAACCAGATGTTAGTTCAACCTGAGGACCAAGCCAAAACTGTGTTTACTACTCCTTTGGGTACCTTCATGTATTTGAAGATGCTCTTTGGATTAATGAATGCAGGTGGCACATTTAAAAGAGCTATGGATATAGCTTTTGCCAACAAAATCCATGATTTCTTAGTAGTATACCAGGATGACATCACAGTTTTCTCTAAATCTGACAATGAACACTTAGACCACCTCAGAAGAGTATTTATCAAATGCATAAAATTTGGGATTTTTTTAAATCCTAAAAGGACACTTTTCAGTCTTGAAGAGGGAAAGATGTTAGGAAACATCATATCTAAAGATGGGATTAGGATATACCCTGCTAGAATAGAAGCCATTTTGACCATATCCCATCCCCGAAACATAAAAGAGCTACAATCATTTCTAGGTAAGATTAATTTTCTTAGGAGATTTATATCAAATCGAGCATAATTGATTAGGGAGTTAAACAACATGCTAATAAATGATTCAACAATTAAATGGACATTGGAGGCCAAAAAATCCTTTAAAGCTATCAAGGAAGCCTTAACCAAGACTCCAGTCCTGATTAGTCCCGACTTTAACATGATTTTATCATTTTTTTCTTTTGCTTCAGAACACACCATTGCAGTAGTCTTGCTGCAAAAGAATAATCAAGGATATGAACAACCAATAGCATTCTTTAGTAAATCCTTAAGAGATGCCACACTCAAATACAATATCATGGAAAGACAAGATTTAGTTTTGGTTAAGGCTATCAAATATTTCAGAGTATACATTCTGTACTCTCACATTATTGCTTATGTTCCAGACTTTGTAGTTAAGGACATTTTGACTCAAAATGGGCCCGAAGGGAAAAGAGACAAATGGATTGCCACAATATTGGAATATGACATAGAGTAAAACCCACCAAGCTCATCAAAGGCCAAGGTTTAGCAAAACTCATGGATGAATCAAACTGTTAGGCCCTTTATATCAACTTCATGAGTGCCCTTTATGATCAGGAGGAGATGGCAACTCCACAGATCAGTGAACCTTTTACTGATTAACCATGGTATGCAGATATTACATTTGTATTACTGAACTTACAAGCTCCTCCTGGATTGACAAGAACTAAAGCTAGATTCTTAAAAATGAAGTCATTGAGATATTGTGTTATAGATAATGCATTGTTTTGGAAAGACAATAGTGGTATTCTTTTAACTTGTTTACTGAAAGATGAAGCTGACAAGATTTTACAAGAATTTCATGCGGGGGATTGTGGAGGACACTTGTACTGGAAAGGTACTACTGACAAAATTTTTAGGTTTGGTTTCCATTGGCCCACTTTGTTTGTAGATGTTAAGAAACATGTGACCTCATGTCATAAATGCTAGATTTCTGAGGGAAAGAGAAATTTTTTATCCTTGCCTCTTAAACCAATTTCCACTGAGATGCCATTTCAACAATGGGGGTTAGACTTCATTGGCGAAATACACCCAACATCCTCAGCTTAGCACAAGTGGATACTAACAACCACAGACTATTTCACCAAATGGATAGAGGCCATACCTTCTAGGAAAGCCATAGACACTGTCATAATCACATTCCTAGAGAGTAATATCCTTTCAATATTTGGATGTCCCCAGAATCTCATTACTAATAATGCAACAGCCTTTAAATCCAAAAGAATGATAGATTTTTGTAACAAATAACATATCACCCTTGGCCATTCCACAGCCTATTACTCTCAAGGTAATCGATTATCTAAGTCATCCAACAAAGGTCTAGTCAATATTAGCAAAAAGTCGGTGGAGGATAACAAAAAGACATGGAACAAGAAGTTAGTCAATGCCTTATGGGCAGATAGATTGACTACTAAGAAGTCCATTAGAACATCACCCTATCAGCTGGTTTATGGGATGGATGTATCAGTTGGTTTATGGGATGGACGCAATTTTCCCATCATCATTGGGAGTGCCAGTCATGAATATCCTCCAGGAATTACAGGTGGAACCAAATGATATTCAGAGAAGAATAACTAAAACCATTCACCTGCAACAAACTAGAGAAGAAGTATATATAAAATCATAGATAATTTAGGAAAAGATTAAAAAAGTCTTTGATAAAAAGACTAAAGAAGATGATTTTCACATAGGAGACAAAGTCCTTAAGTGGGATTCAAGGAGAGAAGGCAAAGGTGAGCATGGAAAATTTAATTTTCTATGGCAGGGGCCTTATGTCATTTATGGCTATAGAGGCAACAATTCCTTTTTCTTGAGAAATATAGATGGATCAGATCTACCAGGAGGAACTATTAATGGTAGGATGTTGAAGCATTACTTTTCCATTGACTTATAATAGTTCACTTTACTTTGCATCATTGTACATAACATTGCAGAGTGTAGTTTGGATTGGAATGTAATCCTTTGAAGTTGAAGCCCGGAGAGAAGGCCCTAAGCTTTAAAGGATTCACTCTCATAAGTATCAATAATGCAGACTGATAGATGGACAGTTCAAAGGGTAACTTCAGCCACAATTCAAAGGCTACTGATCTTCTTAGTTCTTAACATTTCTCCAAAAAATGCCATCCCCATGTGGAGCCACTGTTAGAGTCCTATAGTGATAGGATTCATAATTTTGAATTGGCTAAGGTTAAGCCTTGTAATATTATACATACATTTGCTTTCTGCAAATGTTTTCCATATTAAAAATTAAAAAATGTAAAGAGGGTATGTCCTAAATGAAATATCAAAGGACAAAAAGAATAACAAAAGATAAAAAAAATGAAAACATATGAACTCCAAAAACAAAAATAGATCATGAAAGTGTGCAAGTCTAAATGGCACTACTATTTTACTACTTCTGCAAATAATGATTATGTGTAACTTGTTTAAAATAATATAATCCATGGTAGTCAAACTGCTTAATCGTGACTATTTCATGCTTTGAATTTTATGTTTATAGCTAGAAAGTAAAATCTGATCAAACAATTTAATCTTGGCAGATCATTAGATAGGTAGAGAAAACAAAGGAGCTCATCAACTTAATTTGAGCCCTTGGAAGATATATGGTTAGAAACAGATAGTTTGTTTTATAAAAGAAAAAGAACGATAAGGGTCTGCTAGCCTAAATGCACCGAAATAAGTGAAGAAAAAATGTTTGGGTAAGTAATGGATAAGTAGAAGAAAGGTTGCTGAAGTATTAAAGTTGATTGGACAAAAGCAATTAATCATGCTTAATCATATCTTTCAATGTGCATGAACAGTTAAGAAAGCAAAAGCAATGGTTTACAAGTTGATTTAATTAACTCCCCCTCATTCATTTCATCCCTATACTTACTAATTTCCCCATCTACAAGTATGTTCTAGTACTAGAAATCCTTCAAGTCATAAAGGCTCAGAGCATTTCTATGGCTTTTGGTGGGATCAGACCCTTGCCTTAATGACTTATGGGCATTAAGTGTCAGAATTCCCTTCATAAAATTCAATTTCCTTCATTACCCTAATAAAACCCGTTTTCCTAAGGTTAAACTCTATTTTCCTATGAAAAGTAGATAACCCCATTTTAAAATCCATTTCATTCAAAATACCCACAAAAGGATTTTATCCTAAGTATAAAGTGTATGTGAATAAAATGCAAAAATATTACATTATGCTTAGTGGTATGTTCACTCCGCACATTGATTTCATATTAATTTCTAACATAATTATATAACTCTCGATATACGTTTCCTCTATATTAAATAAATCCCGTATATAAATATCCCAACCCTTAGTTTAGTTATAAACTATATTTCTATCTCATACCCTTGACAAAACCCTCTTAACTCATCAATTCTTGGTAAAGTTGAGATAATCCCTTCATAAAACCCCGCTTGATCATTTAATCCCATGATTAACGTGTAAATAATCCCAAACCACCAAGGATTAAAGCCATGAGCCCCACCTTAAACCTTTTCCCATTTCATTCATGCACATTCGATTGTCATTCGATCATCAGCGCCTAAATCCAATGGTCCAGAGCCATATCGGATTCACCCGATGTCTGACTGTTACCTACTCGATAAAGTGGTTTTTCCCGGGCCCCCATCTGCTACGTGTCAAGCACTAACATAGATCAAGTGACCTCACCAAAATACCGCCTCCTCCATAAAAGCGGTGCGATGGCTTGGGAAACCACCTCCTCGCCCAACCCGAAAAACCGCCCACTGTTCATTTGTAATTTACCTGCCAAAAAGTGACCATTGTTCAATAAAAAGGCCGAGAAGCCATATTTCACCTTTTCAACTCATTCTCTTTGCAAACCTCTGCAAACCATTGCGACGCCTCCAAACATTGAAATCGCCAATTGACCTCAATTTCACTCCTGAAGAAGTTGTAGAGACCCCATTCAAGCTTTTAGTTCGTACCAGAGCCCATTCAACATTCTACATTGCAGAGAACACCAATTTCAAGTTATTTAACCCAAATTCTAGTTATCTGAAGAAAAATTACCAGACACCCTTTCAATTTGAAAATGATCAGTCTTTACAGCGTTTTAATTGAGTAAAATTAATTGAAATCACTTAAAGATTAAACAGTGCGCCTGACCTAAATACCAAAAACCCTTCTGAAAGTTTCTAAATTTCCTGCAAATCTCTGATATAAACCTGTATAAGTCAAATTCAAATCCACAAAAACTAAATTATGGCTGCCCCTATCACCATGGATGTCAGACTAGTCAAAACCCCCCATTTGGACCTTGACCACCTTTGCTATTTTCAAATCAAAGACACAAGTGCCTATACACTCTTGCTCAAAATTTATTGTTTGAGTAAGGACATATATCTAAACCACACTAATGACATTGACCTTTGGGAGTCCAATTTTCCCAAATACTAGTTTCCACAAGTACATACCTTTCCAGAGATTGTCCATATGTGCCATGCATGTTACGTTCCCAGTAAGAGAGCTATAATGTCCCTAGACCAAAAGGTCTTGTTCACTATTACAACTGAGTCAATCAATGAGATGTTGCAAGTCCAACCAGGTCCAAGCCTGACCCGACTCTCCATTGGGGATTTGTTAGCCCAATACACTAAATTGAGTCCATCTAGACTGGCCCAAATGTTCCAAAATTTCATTGTAGAAGAGCCACACATTCCTACAAATGCCCCTCCATATGTTTCTGCCATTTTCTCTGACAGGAGCAAACAAATTGTAACCATCATCTCATGTATTCTAGGCTATACCATAGATGAATTCGTTGATGATCTCATCCTGGCCTTCATGTTCATTTTAACCTCGGGAAAGCTTCTTGCTACTTTGTATAATTTTTCCCAGTTCATAGCTGAAAAGATGCATGAACAATTTACCAGAATGCACATTGAGAGAGTATTCAAGTACTCATCTGTACTTTACCAGATGTTTTTCTATTATCAGTTAGATAGATTTCCCTTCACCATCCAGAAGCTGGATACTAAAGGCCAGCCCAGGTCTGTCATATTTTGGACACCACTATTCCATAGGTTTTCATCACCATACACCTACACATATTTCATTGACTCTTTTGTCCATCCAGTCATGACCATGCTAATAGGAAGCCCTCCACCCAGAATAAGCCAAGATATCAAAAGAGTCCTCCAGTTGTCCAAGAAAAGTAAGGTGGTAGATTGGTACCTTTACCAAAATCACACCGAAATAAGAATTTATGGTTGTGAGCTTGCCCCATAAAAATAGCCAAAATACCTCCACATGAGGTTATTTGCTTTGGAATATTATAGGTAGATAATGAACTCTGATGACATCAACTTTGTCTCAGCCAAGAAAAAGAGTCAGTTAAAGGTCAAGAATCAGTCAGGCCCTTTCATTTGCAATAATAGAGAGGCAAGAGAGGAAGGAGATCAAATTCTACAACAAATGAAGTTTAAGAGTAGTTTCATGTGGAGGTATGACCCTCAAGGGTTCATAACCAAACTAAGAAAGAATGTCAAATCAGGACCTTAAATTCATCACCCTATACTAGAAATAGAGATATATGCCAATCAACATGAGTGGTTGGAAAACACTCTTATAGACAGGGATAATACCAATGTAGATGTTGAAAATACCTTGATTGATTTAGAGAGGCAGCTTGATGAAATATCATTTCTGTAGGTACCAGATCAGGAAAGAACCATGAACACCGCTCCTATTTTGTAGACTCATAAAAATGTGGAAAAGAATCCCAAAAGGAACAGAGAGGAAGCCTCCAGCTCAGGTATGGACATTCCCAATGTATAGTATGAACCTAGCCAGAGCAAAAGGCCTAGGCTCAATCATGTTTCGGAACAAGAAGACACAGAAGGCTCAATAGAAGTAACTGATGTTGAGTTAGACATGAGCAAGGGTACAACTCAATCTGGAGAAACACATGAGCCATCTACATCATAATTTCAAATTTTAGAAAGGCAGCTCAGTCTAGAAGTCTCCTCGTTTAATAAACCTAGTGATAGAGACAGGGAAATTAAGGACAAGTTCAAGTAAATTGAAATAAGAAATGAGAAACTGAAGGCACAATCCTATGTATAGTATCTCAAGCTTACACCCCTAATCAAAGTAGGTTGATGTCAGCTTTTGACATAAAGGAAGGAAATATGCAAATGTCCTTCATAAAGCCAACTGTACAACAACCAAGAACATCAACATATTTGAAGAAGATAGATTTTGAGGTATTGGTAAGGGATATTCATCTAATTGACCAAATTGAATTTCACAAATAGGATGGAGAAATGATTTACTCCACCCTTAGAGGGAAAGCCATAGCTACCCATTAGTTGCAGAATTCATTCAATAACATTTTGACCCACTATCAGTTGGAAAAATCCTCATCACAGGCCAAAGACACCAGAATCAAGTCTTTGGAAGACTTAGTAATTGAATTGGGACATGATCCCAAAGAAATCAAGGCTACTGAGCAACTAATAAAAAATAAGAATGAGGACATTGCAGTGCTAAAGAAGTAGTTGAAAATGCCTCAACTACAGCCCCCCTAGACACAAGAAGTCTTGGAGAGCTAAACGTAGCATGAAGAGTTGATAGAATTAGTCCTTAAACTAAATGATCAGTTGAGGGAGATAGAAAAATAATTGGATAGCTTAATCCAATTAAAACAAGCTGTTCTGGGCACTACTTCAGTGAATATCATCCCAGTAGTTACCACAGTTGTTCCTTCCACATTGGCAGCCGCATTGGCTCCTACAGCTCCAATGGCCATAGCACAATAGGTTTCTATAGCATCGACATCAGCAACAGGTACATGAGGTGATGAAGAAGCAAAATTGGTTAAATCTATGGAAGAGATGTCCATACAAGCTAGAGAGATGAATAAGCTCAAAGAGAAAGTGACAAGCTTGGAAACTAATTACAAGCTTGCCAAAATCATGCACAAAGAAGAAGTGCAAAAGGCTACCAGGATGAGTGAAAGATTGAAAGCTCTGGTAAAGGACTTGACAGTGAAAGAACCCCTTGGGTAGGCTAAGGAACAACTATGGGCCAATATCATTGACTCTGTCAGTGATATCTAGCCCTCTATTCAGGTGATTTTTGAGTAAGTAGATTTGATAAAACTAGCTATAGAGGCCATTAAAAAAGTGAAAGGAGAATTAGGACAAATGCCTAAGGACGCTGCCAGAATTATCTAATTCCTTAACAGTAAGAATAAGTATGAACTTCAGGAATTGGAAATAGAGGAGAGAACATAGATAATTTTTGAGGATAGAAGGGTCCTCTTCAAGAACTTAATGCAAAACTTGGAGGATAATTGTCAGAATATGCAGATAGCCATTGACATATTTATGGCTAAGTTCCAAATTTTGAAAGAGAATGGATTACCCAATCCCTTAGTAATAAATGAAAAGCTCATGACACATGATGATTACAACAAGAAAATCAGAGAGGTAGCAAAGGAGTAGGTAAATTCATCATCAATGAAAGAAATGCCTACAAGTAAAGTATTGATCGAAACATTTGAAAACTTATTTTACCTCCAACATGAGGTAAAACACCTGTTTATCAATAAACCTACTTTTTCCAAATACATAGAGGTAGATGAAGTATATAGAAAGATGCTAAAAATCCAATTACCTAATGTTGAAACATGGGAAAAATTAACTAATTTACTATAGAAATATGTAGTAAAAAGGTTAATGAACAGTAAAAGTAAAACAACATGGTAAAAGGATGAAGACAAATCATCAGAGTTAAAGTGTATGAGAGTCAAAGTGTATTAGATGAAAGCCTAAAGTGGATGAAGCTTCCAGTGTGAAAGATCAAACAACAAAGCAGCATAAAAGGGCTAAAAATCAAAGCATAAAAGCCAACAGTACCAAAATAAAAGGGACAGCATGAGACAGTTCAATAGTTGTCTCTATCTTCTTGCAAGGAGATATTATTCTTTCCTAGATCAAATCTCAAATTAGTTTGAGATATTTTGTAATAAACTTTTGTATAAATACTTCACAGTTCAAAGTATGTAGTGTGGATTCTATTAGACATTTATATAGAACTTTTAATCAAGAAGACACAAAAGGTAATTATATTAGTTGATGAGTCAGCAAGCTGGATTGATAAAAAAAGATTAGACTTTTCCAAGGATTAATGTGTTGAGCGAATTTCAGACAAGTATTTTCATGTGTTATTGTCATTTTTTAAAAGTTATTCATAACCTTAAATGTGTTTCTCAATCTAAATGTTGTAACTGGAATAATATTTCAGAACTTGTTTAATCACACTCTGTCTTAACAGTTAAGCATTTGAATGTCTTCTTCTGATATTTAAATTAAAGAATTCTTATTTTCTCTCTAGTTTCTATTTATTTCATTAATAATCCAACTTAAAGTATTCTTAACTACCCTTTGATCTTGATTACCTCTTCCTTCCTCATTCATTATTCGGCTTTGAGAACCCTTAACTACTCTCTCACCCCGAGTGAAACCCTTCCACCCCTCTATGTCAAATATCTGAAATAAACTCTACTATGTTGCCCTTGCAACATCCCCTTTACTGAATTAATCCAGTTCTTCTTCTCTATTAGTTGACTCCATAGCTGAGTTGTCTAAAAGACATCAGTTTATCCATCTGTCTAAGCAGTTCCCACCACCCAATCTCAAATACAAATCAAACACCCCTTGAATAATCATAACTAGCCTAAAACCATCTTAACTAAAACAAAGTTCAATTTTAAAGAGAGTACCCTCTCTGAGCATCAGGAAGGCTAGGTCTTGATCTCCAAAAGCGGATAGTGGTTACCTTTGGTTTTTCTTTCTTCTTACTTCAAAAGAATTACTAGAGCGATAACAGAGTTAATATTTTTTTTAAGCCTCTGTATAGCTGCGTGAAAGCAAGCTGCATGAAATCGAGCTACGTGAAATTAGCTTCGCGAAAGTCACCCATTTGCCTCTCTGTGTAAATTTTTCAATATGGTATCAGAGCGGGTTAAACTCTATTAATGTAAAAACAAGCGTTTTTACTAGTAGTTAATTTTTTTTTGAGGGAAAATTGTTTTTTAGTATATTTAACAGTAGGTAGAATGTTTTTTTTCTTATGCTAAGAAATGGAAACATCAAGCACAAGCTTGAATAATCCTCAAATACCTTAGTTTAATGGAAAAAATTATGATTATTTTACTATTACAATGAAGGTCCTATTTTCTTCTGAAGACATTTGGGATTTGGTGGAGAATGGTTTACAAGAACCATTAGATGTAGCAACATACAATGCCTTACCTCCAACAGAAAGAGATTTTTTAAGGGACAACGGGAAGAAGGATTCAAAAGCCCTGTTCTATATTTTCCAAGCAGTTCATGAAAGTATTTTCCCAAGGGTTTCAGCTGCAACGAAGTCCAAGCAAGCATGGGACACCCTCCAGACAACCTACCAAGGCATGGAAAAAGTCAAGATAGCAAAGCTGCAAATGTTGAGAAGAGACTTTGAAACACTTTGTATGAAAGAGTCTGAGAATGTAGACTCGTTTTTTACACATGTAAGTGAGCTGGTTACTCAAATCAGGTCTCATGGTGAGACACTTGAGGAAAGAAGAATAGTTGAGAAAGCTTTGAGAAGTTTTCCAATAAGGTTTGATGCCATTGTTGTGGCCATAGAAGAAACAAACGATCTCTTACAGTTCTCAGTGGATGAGCTTAATGCATCACTGGTTTCTCATGAACATAGACTAAATAGAGCAACAAGCTCCTCATTGGAGAATTCTTTCAAGACACAAGTATCATTTGGTCAAGGTCGAGGCAGATGTTGGGCATGGAATCCCCCCAAGGCATGTTTTGGGGCTTAAATCCCAAGTTTTGACCAAGTCTTTTGTAAAAGCTCTGTGAATTGTGGGCACGAAGCACGAGATTATGATAGAGTCACAGGGTTGTCCACAGACCATGGGATTATATAAATAGAGCAAGGCTCTAAGTGTAAAAGATAATGAAGAGAGGAACAAAGATGAGGTTGATAAGTCTAAGTGATTGAGTCGAAGCGTAAAGTGCGTCTGTGGGTTGTAGAGTAGGAGAAGGCTTTGCAACTAAGTGCACAGAGGTCTAGTAGTCCGCGGTTGAGTGCTTGGATGCCTGCAGCTGAGTGTGCAAGGCAGATCGAGTCTGTAACCATTAGGAAAATCAATAAAGAGAAGTTTTACTACATTTCTGTGTATCTTTTCCTGGTTTAATGCATGATTGGATATAATTTGCAAGTATACTGCTTCTTTACTAAGCAGACCTGTATGAATGTTTTATATAACTAATTATAACATAAGAAATTCAAGTAGGTGAAGGTAATTAAACTAGTACTCGAAGACAAGTAAGATCTCAGGTAATAGCGTAGAGCACAGTGCAACCCTTAGTTAGGGTTGTGCGAAGGCAGTGTATCAGGTCGTGAGGAATGAGAAAGTGCACGAAGCAACCTCCGCACAGGAACAAATAGTGGACCAGTCGAACCTCTCAAACATCTCCAAGGAGCAGAAACCTGGTTCTAGCACCCTTCCATACTACTTCAGATGAGACCTCAATCCACGCTCCGCAGACTGTTGCTGAAAGGGCCAGTAGTACCAGGATTTATTTGGCTAACTAACTCTAAACCTGGTTCAGGCCCCAACAAGCCAACAATGGAGGAAGATCATATGCTGGAGGAAGAGGAAGAAGCCCACAAAGAGGTGGAAGAGGCAGCCCTTCAAGCTCAAATGGAGGAGCCAACAATCAAAATCCAAGTCAAGACCCAAGCCAAAAACAACCACGAGGTCAGAGGTATGATAAATCTGAAGTTCAATGTCATTACTCTAAGAAGTATGGTCATTATGCAAATGAATTTAGAAAGAAGCAATATAACATTAGTAACAAACCAAGTGTAAATTTCACAAAGGAAAATCAGAACCATGATAGCATGTTTTTAGCTTGTAATGTAGCACAAGAAAAACAGAGTGATATATGGTATCTAGATTCAAGGTGTAGCAACCACATGTTATGAAACATAGAAATGTTTTCCAATCAAGATGAAACTGTGAAATATGAAGTGACATTAGGGACTGATAAAAAAGTCTTTGTCACAGGAAAAGGAAGAGTTAATATCCTAACAAAGAAGGGGGAGAATAAGTACATCTCAGATGTTTACTTTATCCCTGGTCTGAAGCATAACCTCATAATCATTGGAAAACTCATGCAAAAGGGCTATAATTTGTTTTGCAAGAATGACGTATGCACAACTTTGGATAGGCCTCCAAGCAAATAGTTGATTGCAAATATTCATATGATAAACAATAGAATGTTTCCCCTAAAATTAAAATCAGATTTGAAGGAAGACGGTGCACATGAAAAACTATCAATGAACTCACAAGAAGAGGGAAGAAAATATGCAGCTATCACACAAGTAAAATTTCAAGAAGAGGTCAAAGATGAAAATTGGTTATGGCATTTGAGATTTGGACATCTAAACTTTGGGGGTTTGAATTTTCTGGATAGGAAAGGCATGGTAAAGGGACTACTGCTCATAGAAAAACCAGACAACCTATGTGAAGGATATATCTTGGGTAAGAAACATAGAGAGAAATTCCAGCAGGAAAGTCAGTAAGGGAAAAGGCACATTTGGAGGTTGTCCACTTAGATTTATGTGGACCAATGCAGACACCATCAATTGGTAGAAGCCACTATGTATTGACGTTCATAGATGAATACAAAAGGAAGAAATGGGTCTATCTCCTCAAATAGAAAAGTGAAGTGTTTGAACGTTGTCACCAATACAAAGCTCTTTTTGAGAAGCAAAGTGGACACTACATCAAAGTCCTTAGGACTGAAAGAGGGGGCAAATACATCTCAAATGACTTCCTTTGATTTTGCAGGGAAGATGGAATTCACAAGCAATTTACAACAAGGTATACACCTCAGCAAAATGGTGTGGCAGAAAGGAAGAATATGACCATTATGGAAATGGCAAGGAGTATGATGAAGACAAAGCATTTTCCAAATGATTGTCGGGTTGAAGTTGTCACTTGTGAAACATATATCTTGAATAGATGTCCAACCAAAATCGTCCAGAAAATAGTTCCCGAAGAGGCATGGAGCGGAAGAAAGCATAGTGTCACTCACATGAGAGTTTTTGCATGTGTGGCGTATGCACATGTCCTGGATGAGTTGAGGAAGAAGTTGGACAACAAGTGGGAGAAATGTATATTTGTTGGATACAGTGATGAATCCAGGCCATACGAACTCTACAATCCATTAACCAAGAAGGTCATAGTCAACAAAGATGTGCAGTTTATAGAAGAGGAAGCATGGGATGGAAGTTTAGAAAAGACAGTCAATGTCAAAGCATGTATACCACATGAGGACAAAGAGGAATTAACAACAACAAGTAATTCCTCAACAGTGACTCCCTCTACTCCTATTCAAGTGCAACAAAGCAGGCAACAAGCAACACCATCAACAAATAATAGATTAGTGTCGTGCAACCAAGCAAGTGCTTCTCCAAGCACACCGCAAAGCACAACACCAAGTGACATGTCAAGCCCATCTTCAGCAAGCACAAGAAGACCAAAATTCAGAAATTTAAATGAAATTTATGAGCAAGATGAAGTTGATAGAAACGCTGGTCTAAATTCCTCATTTGCCTTGTTTTGTCATGTAGATGACTCAATCCATTTTGAAGATTCAGTCAAAGAAGAAAAATGGGTTGCGGCAATGGAGGAAGAAATAGAAGCAATACAAAGGAATTACACATGGTGTTAGTGAACCTTCAAAAAGGAAAACATGTCATTGGAGTGAAGTGGGTCTATAAGACCAAAAGAAACATTAAGTGAAAGATTGAAAGGCACAAAGTAAGGCTAGTGGTCAAAGGATACAAGTAGCAGTGTGGAAGAGATTATGTAGAGAAATTCGTGCCAGTCGCGAGGATGGAGAGAGTGCACGCAGTTGTAGCGATTGTCGTGGAACATAAATGGAAAGTGTATCAAATGGATGTAAAATAAACGTTCTTGAACAAAGTTCTGAAAGAGGAAGTGTTTGTTGGGAAACCTCCTAGTTATGAGGTAGAAGGCCAAGAAGACAAAGTGTATCGGTTGAGGAAAGCTCTTTATGGGTTGAAGCAAGCATCGCACACATGGTATAGCAGGATAGATGTCTACTTTTTTGGACAATGGTTTCGAAAAATGTGACAGTGAACCCACTGTTACACAAAAATATCGTCACCATGATTATTTGCAGTCAGTATGGGTCTATCATCACTTGTACTATCCTCCTAAGTAAGTCTCAGACCTCAGCTCTTCAAATCAAGATTTGGAAATGAGAGAAAGACATTAAAAATCAATGTAACTCTAGTTCCGCACTTTCTCTCATGGTCACTTGCGGTCCCGTACCTTCTGTGTACAAAAACTGTGGACCTGCCCGCTCTGTCCCTAATGTTGTAGGTGCGGACCCCTGTGAAAGTCAAAAGGCGCAAGTTTTATCTTAAAAACTCACTTTGGGTTAATTCTAGAGGTTTCTAGAAGGAATTTTGACGTGGATTGTTTGCTCTGAGGTGGTTCATGCATCCCAAAAGAGAAGGAGCTAATCCCTTGATGAGAGGAGCTATCCCTTTGAAGGAGGGCTTTATCCCTTTGAAAGAGGACCTAATAACCTCCCTCCATTGCACTATAAATACAGGCATTGGGCTGGTTGCTAGAGAGGTTAGAAGCTGAACATTTTTTAGGGTAAATGCTGGTGAAATAAAGACTTCCTAGTTGATCTTAAGAGGAGAGATCACACATCTTTTTGGCTTCATTGGGAAGTGAGTGAAACTTGTCAAAGTAGAGGAGACTTCTTGCTGGACCCTGGGAGGAGCTTGTACAACATCAAGGCAAAGGTTGTAAAGTTCTTCTTCTTTTGAATTAATATAATCAAACTCATTTTTCTCAACAAGTATCTTATGTTATTTGTTTCATGGATTCCTTGACTTTCATGTTAAATATGTTTTGTGCAATTGGCTTTACAGGTGCTATTTAATTGGTTTGCCTTGTTTGTGTTTGCAGATTCGCGAAAAGGATCTCATTTGGATCGAAGGAGCGAGGGCATCCACAAGCTTGCGTTGGACCTAAGGTAGGCCCTAAAAACACTTGTTTTCTATTGTTTATCAAAGCATATTTAGAGAAAGATAGTGTCTGGTTGGTTTTCTTGTCATTAGGTCTTCTTTAGATTCTAGGAAGGTCTATCTTGTCCGCAAGATCGAATTATTCCGTGTGACAAAATGGCGACTCCACTAGGGACTTGATTGTTTTCCTTGTTTTTACTTTGACCTGAGAAACTCTATTTTTGTTTCTGTTTTTGGCTTGTTGTGTGTAAAAGTGGGTAGAGTTTGTAGATCCAGGGTTATTTTTCGTTTTTCATAGCTTTGGGAGAGGACCGCACCCTAGCCGTTTGACACAGTGCGTACCTACCCGCAGCTTGGCTTTTAGCACAGAGCGGGACCGCACCTGTGCCAACTGTGGGCCTGCGGACCCTGTCAAAATTTTGAAAAACCCTACAATTTCCTCTGTTAGTCAGCTTAGTTTGTGTTTAGAAATTGTTATCCACTGCCCAAACCTACATATAACTTGTCAGAAGCTTTCCTTGGATTGATTTCGTTAGTGTTAGGGTTTTAGGTGAAATTCCTAGGAGTTTTGCTTGTTGGGTTTGTTTTTCATTTTGGTTGTGTAGTGGCTCTGAGCTTAGAAGCTGTAGGGACTTCAGATCACCTTAGTGTCTACTAGCCTTCTTATGAGTCTGACCATTTATGAAATCTCCCCTTGTTTGAGGAATCCGCTTTGAGTTTTCTCTTTACAAAACTTCGAAAAGCTTGTGTTTGAAAGTTTGGATTTTCATTTTCAAAAAGAAAACAAAATTGGTTGTTCTTGACTTATTTGTGATTTTGCATAAATTAGTCCTTAGCTTACATCTAGCTAAGTAAAACATCCTTAAAAAAGACTTTTAGTAGGCTTTGACTTCAAATAGGTTTTTATAGTTTGTAGCTCTCAAAGTTAGTCATTTGCATAGTTTTGAGTGTTTTATTAAAAAAATATAAAAATCTCTTTTGAAAAAAGTTTGTTCTTTGTAGTGATTGAATGCTTTGAAACGAAAAAGGGAATTTTTTGTGAAATAACTAGTTGTCTCGTTTTGAGTGATTTGGAAAGGAAAAAGCTCTTCTTTTAATTTGTTTAATTGAGAAAGATTTGTGTTTACAAAGTATTTTCATTCTCAAGCTCTTTCTTAGTTTAGAAGTTCATCGAAGAGAAAAAGATTGTTTAGATCATCTTAGGTGCATTTTTAGTGATTTTGAGTCGAGTCTTCATACCATGAGTTTCATCTCCGCACCTTTGGACTTAAACAAAAACCACTAAAATTAACGCTTAAAGTAAAATTCACCTAGTAACATTTTTATTTCTAGGGCTCTGATACACCAACTTAGCTTAGGCTAGTGTCTTGGAGTAGGAGAGTAATTAACTCTCCAAGACAGTAAAAACAAACAAGTAGATGTATCTTGTGGTAGGGAATAAATCCAATTTTTGCATTTATGCTCTGGGAAAGCTCCTCTTAAAGGAGAAGCACGAGATCGTGTCCGAACTAGTGTGGGAATCAATCCTTCCTCATTGGGAACGACGCCAGATATTCACGTATTAAAAACGGTAAACCTCGGATTAACCATTGTCGAGGAGCCTGGGGTCACTTGTTGGTAAACCTTGGATTATGTCAAGGAGCCTTCAAGGGGATTGAGCTTGCTACTCTGCCCTTGCGTGCGTATCGGATCGTAGACTGTTCCCCCGGGTGTATTTGTCTCAGTTGGTAACCTTAGTGGCCATATTCTTTAGGACTCCTCCTGAGGTGACAATGGTGGGAAGATCCCACTATATCTGGAGCAGACATCAGCTAGACTCACTTGGATTTTCTGGGGGGTTCACTTCACTTGAGACGGTTAAGTAGAGGAACTTGTGCTAGTCTATTCATTAAGCAGGTTGCCAGGGTAACTGTTCCAACCACCATTTCTATATTGAACTCTGCGATGTTCGATTTCATCACCAACTAGTGTTTCCAGTCCAGAAAGTTACTGTTTGTGTGTGTTTGATCTCCTAGATTCTTTATGCGTGTGATTCAAATTTGTTTGCTTCTTTAGATACTTTAGGTGCTTTTCATTGAGATTTTACTTTGTTTGCGTGTGAAGTAGTTAAAAGTATTTAACTGTGGCTGAATTACCAAGACAGTCCCGTAGACTTTGGGGCCAGTCTCCTGAGTTTGTAAACGTGGCTGAGTTACTGAGGAGGTCTCATAGACTTTGGGGCCAACCTCCTGAGAAAGTACCGAGCCAGCTTGAAGGCTTGAAAGTCCTCGTAACTCCTAGAGACAGCAGAGTTGGGTCACTTGAGGAAGGAGAATCTTCTTTGATAGTACATCCTGATTTTCAACCGTTAGTAGCAGATTATAATCCACAGTCAGTGTCTGTCTCCGAAATCGCTGGTAGCTTTTCATCTACTAGTGATATAGGTGAAGAACCCGAAATATCCGAGCCTGAAAGTGAATTTGCTGCTACTCCGACATCGGGGTTTGTTTCTCCAACTTTCAGTGGTCCTGGTTCACCTAGGGTAGAAAGAGTAATCACCCAAGATCTTCCTTCTCGACTTATTGCTATTAAAGAACTTGCTCCGGAAGAAGAAGTAGGCATCCCTATCCCTAAAAATCAACCTGTTATTGAACTAAGGGAGCGTGAATCAATTTTTTACAGTCCACCTAGGAGTAGTTCTTGGTATCTTTCTTTGACTAATTTTCTAGAAAACTCAGGGTTAAGTTTTTCACCACCTCGTGCTCCTTATCACCCAACACCTAGAGGTTTTTATACTCCCGTCAATATGGCAGGACAGTCATCCATGTTTACTCAATCGCTCGAATCTCTTTTGTACGGTGGTCCTTCTGTTCCCTCAGGGTATCAGTCACTTTCTGGTACTTTTTCAGGAGCATCTCCTCAACCCATTGAGCAAGGGTTATTAACTGGAAACAATGGTACTAAGCCGTTGAGCGTAGAAGACATTCTTATGATGTCAGGTTCTATTCCCAATCCTCAACCTCAAGGTGGCCAGTTACCGCCTGGGGGGCAGCCTCAATTAACGCCTGGGGGACAACCTCAAGGTACACAATTTGCATCTGGGGGGCAACCTCAAGGACAGTACATACCTATGGGACAGTAAGTTCCTCAAGGTCAACCCCAGACTCAATATGTACCCCAAGGTCAACCCAGTATCAATTTATACCTCAAGGTCAACCCCAGTATCAGTATGTGCCTCAAGGGTATCAACCCCAAGGTCAATACTCGAACCAAGGTTTCCAACCACCCCAAGGTCAAACGTTTGTTCAAGGAACGGGAAGTGTACCTTTCAATTATCAATCCTACCCTAAACTCGGTTATGGTCCTCAGTATTCTCAACCAGTTATGGGTCAGTACCCCGAAATGAATATAGTGTGGGATCCATCGCAAACCCAACATATGTTGCAGCCAAGTGTACAGTTGTCATCTAAAACTGGACAACCCTTAGTTTCTAATACACCCGAGCAACCAGTCCAGTCTAACATTCAAACTTCTGTACCTTCGGTAGTTTCTCAGCCTGGGCCTAGTACACCTCGTACTCTACCTCAAACGACTGCTACAACAACTGCAACATCTGTTCAATCTACCCCACCTACTTCTGGAGTATCGACAGCTCCGGTTTCTACTGTTCCTATATCTACTCCTCAGACATCTTTACCACCGTCTGGATCTACGATTCAAACTTCGGTTCAAATGCCTGTAGGACAACCTGGTTTAAGTACGGTTGTCACAAGTCAGCCACAATTCACCTATCAACCGTACCAGGGACAGTACCAATTCGGTCCTACTGTCTAGCAGCCAGTCTATCAGTATCAACTGTATCCTGGGTATACTTATCAACAACCTCAACAACCCCAGTATGGTCTGGTTAATCCTGGTTTTTCGGGAGGATACAATATACCGAACGCGATTCCTATTCCTAGTTATCCTGGATATCCTCCTCCTGGAGCTGGTCTCATGACCCAGATTTTTAGGGATCCTAATCGACAATTACCGTTTATCACAACTTTGGACTTACCTGACTTGTCACGCCTAACGAACGATCCCATTAATTATCTTCCGTTTTGGCCGCCAATGCCGAATAAGTTGCCCAGTGACATTCCCAAGTTCGAGGGTAAATCATGAGAGGACCCGTCGAACCATGTGATGACTTACCACCTCTGGTGTGCGTCTAACTCCATCACAGATGATTCAATTCGTCTTAGACTTTTCCAGCGCACTCTAATTGGTCCCGCGACCAAGTGGTACATTGAGCTACCGCGAGGCACTTTTTATAATTTTACTTAGTTAGCTACCTCGTTTTTAACTCATTTTCAGTTGCCAGTCCGATATGACAATGGCACAGAATTGTTAACTTCTCTTAAACAATCGACATCCACTTACATTTCTGATCATATTCATGAGTGGAAACGTCGACGACGTTTAGTGAAGGTATTTATTCTGGATCAGATCTTGGCTAAGTGGTTTGTAAAATCTTTGTTGCCAAAGATCACTGAAGATGTTGCTAAAGCCGGAGTTGTTACTAAGGAGCAAGTAATTGCTCAAGCATAGTACCTTGACTTGGTCTATACTCAATCGGGTACGTTACACGAAAAAATCCCCGATCTTCCCAAGCAAAATCAAATCACTGCAGCTACTTCGGGATCTCATGCCACCGATGGTATGATTGGCACGGTTAACACTAAAAGTAAGAAGAACTCTTCCAAGAATTCTTCGCTTATCATAACCTTGCCTGATTCCCCAACAGGAGATTCTTCTGCAGAGATTTCCGCCGATATTCACGTTGTAGAGTCATCTAAAGCCAAATCAAAATCCGGTGGGAAGAAGAAAGGAAAGAAGAAGAATAAAACAGACAAAAGTTCAAAGGAGAAACTTGAAAAGGTGGAATCCAATGATGAAAAGCGCAAACCTCGTTATCCTTGTCTCATTTGTGACGATGAACATTTTACAAGAGACTGCCCTCATCGTGCAGAGGTTGCGAAGATTGTCAAAGGTTCCCAAACTCCTGTTGTTTTGAAGGATCCTTTTCCGGCTCAAGACAGTAAGATGATAGGTTCATCCTCGAGTGCCAATGAAGAACCCATACTGATGATGTCCCATGTTAGGATTGCGACTCGATCGCAAGATTATGGTAGTAAGAGTCCTGTTGATGGTAAAGAAGCAGAATCTTCTCATTCTAATCCATCGACCTCAGCTCCCGGTTCCAATCCACTACAGATCGAGAAACCTAATCCAAACTTGGTAATCAAACCGCCCGCCAAGGGTATACTTCGAAATTCAGCTTTCAATCCACATGCGAGAGCGGCTCAGAATTATAACATTGTTGAGTATTTAGCTGTTTCACCCTCAGCAATGTTGGCTTTGGAAGTGCTGCAATTATGCCCAGCACAACGTAAATTACTTTTGTCGGCTATAGGAGCTATTGATGTTCAGGACCCGAACCTAATAATTTTCGATCTAGAAAATAGTACACCGCGTTTGCCTCATCAAATGGCTTTCCATATTCCAGTGATAGTAAAAAACAAGCCTATTCATCGGACTGTAATTGATGAGGGAGCCTCAACGTGTTGGAGATCGCTTGGTTCTCCTTCGCTAAATCAATCCCCGACGATTCTAAAGGCCTTTGATGGCCGTGGGTTTCATCCTTTTGGCATTCTACAGGATTTACCTATAGGGGTTGAAGGAAAAACCATTAGTCTAGATGTGGAGGTGGTTGATGCCCCTCTAGATTACAACCTTCTCTTGGGTCGAAGTTGGTCTTACGCTATGACAGCGGTCGTTTCATCGGTCTTTCGAGTAATAAAGTTTCCACACAATGGAAAGATCGTAACAATAGACCAGCTGGCTTACTTTTCATCCGACCCAGCCTCTTTGGAGAGTATTCAACATGTTGGTAAAACAACTATCGCATATAAGGATGTTGGAGTAGGATTAGTTAAAGATGTCGGTTTACTGGGAACTTTTCCCTTTCCTCTGATCAACGCATCATCTTCATTTGCAACCATTCATATGATTACATCAGACACCATTTTTTATGATGATCCTTGGATCATTCCTTCTGAATCTGAGATAGACTCATTTGGTAATTCCATGCCTTTGAGTCCATATGAAATTTCCTATGAAGTCGTGCAGTCTTTTGCCAACCCATTTTCAACCGAAAATGACTTAATGAATGTGGTCCGTGAGGAATCACTTTTCACATCAACCTCGGATTTAATCACGTTTTCTGAACTTGTTCACTCTGACGAGCAAATTCGTGAAATCCTATGTGTAGATGATTTACCATACAAAGATCTCCATCACAGATCTTCGTTTTTACCTGAGGATGATCGTTTTGAAAATGATTTCTCATCAATTTTTACAACTGAATATGTCAAGGAACCTCAGAATCCAATGAAACATCCTGATTCAGAGTTAAATTTGGGAAACATCTCTCGAACTATTCCTATTGACATTTCGGTTAAGCCCAGAATTGTTGAGAACATTCATATAGGTGCCTCGTGTACAAATGATGAAATCCAATTATATAAGGCCCTATTTCAAGAATTCTGTGACATGTTTGCCTGGTCCTATGAGGAAATGCCAGGAATTGATCCCGCAATTGTTGTTCATGAAATCAAGACTTACCCGGATGCTAAACCCGTCTGGCAACTTTTGCGTCAGATTCACCCACGAAAAGCTGCTGCAATTAAAGCAGAAGTTGAAAAATTATTGAAAGCAGGTTTCATTTATCTGATCCCGTTAACGGATTGGGTATCGAATATTGTTCCAGTTAAAAAAAAGTAGGGAACAATAAGAATATGCATCGACTATAGGAATATTCATCGACCCTGTCCAAAGGACAATTACCCAACTCCCTATATCGATCAAATCATTGATGATTGTGCCAGCAACAAAATATTTTCCTTTATGGATGGCTTTTCTGGATACAATCAAATCAATATTCTACCTGCCGATCAACCAAAAACGGCTTTCATTTGTCCATGGGGGACATTTTCTTATTGCAAACTACCTTTTGGGCTTAAGAATGCCGGAGAAACTTTTCAAAGGGCGATGTCTTATGCGTTTCATGTCGTCAAACACATTGTGCAGCCGTATCTCGATGACTTGCCTGCTCATTCCTTACATCGAACTGATCACCTCGTCCATTTACGAGCAATGTTTATGAGGTGTAGGTATTATCGGATTCGTTTGAACCCACACAAATGTGTCTTCTGTATAGAAACGGGTCTATTACTAGGATTTGTAGTTTCAAAAGCCGACATTCATGTTGATCCCTCGAAGGTCGAAGCTATCATCAAATTGCCTCCTCCTTCGAGTCTTCGCCAAATCCAAAGTTTGCAGGGGAAAGCAAACTTTTTACGACGATTCATTCCTAACTACGCCGAGGTTACAAAGGGTTTTACCTGGTTGTTGAAACATAATACTCCATTCTATTGGGACGAGATAGCTCAGAAATCTTTTGATGCACTCAAACACGCGTTGACCCATGCACTGTTGTTGCATCCTCCCAACTACAACCAGGATTACTTCTTGTATCTCGCCGCCTCTCATTCCACCATTAGAATGGTCTTAGTTCAGGAAGATGAATCAGGAACTGAACATGTGATATATTACCTTAGTTGAACTTTAAATCCAACTGAGCTAAAATACTCACATGTGGAGAAATTGGCATTGGCAGCCGTTCAAGCTGTCCAACGTTTTCGTCACTACATTCTACTACGCAAAACTACGATAATTTCGGATTGCAACCCTATGATCTACATTTTGACCAAGCAATTTCTAGGGGGCAAGTACTCTAAATGGATCTTTATCCTACGGGAGTTCAACTTGGAATTTGAGAAATCCAAGTATAAGAAATCTTTAGTTTTTGCGGAGTTAATGTGTGACTTCCCGCGTGCTGACACGGAAACTGTGGCGGAGGAGCCCATTGCGGACGAATCCTTGTTTCTAATCAGCACTTTAGATCCGTGGTATGTGGATATCATAGTTTATCTCCAGACCCAATCCTTTCGGCCAGAAATTTCATGGTCAGAACGTCGAAAGATTCGTTTCCAGTACCAACAATTCAGGATTATTGGAGATACTCTTTATCGCCGTGGGGCTGATTCTGTTTTTCGACATTACTTAAATCACGAGGAAGCTGAAAGGGTTCTAAATGACTGCCACTCTAGAGCGTGTGGCGGTCATATGTCTGGGTATGCCACAGCCCAAAAGATATTGCGTGCTGGCTACTTCTGGCCGTCTTTGTTTAAAGATTGTATTACGGCGGTCCGAAAATGCCACAACTGCCAGATTTTTTATCGTAAGATGCGCGCTCCACCTGCTCCTCTCCACCCTATAATTGCCGTTGGTCCTTTTGCCAAATGGGGTATCGATTTTATTACATGTAACCCTCACTCAACCGGGGGGCATGCGTATATCATCCTTGCGGTAGATTATTTTACTAAGTGGGCCGAGGCGATGCCTACATTTGAAGCAGATGGCAAGACAACTACAATTTTTGCGTTCAATCATATAATTGCTAGGTTTGGTGTCCCGCAAGCGATAATCACTGATCATGGGCGCCATTTTCGAAACGTTATGATGATCGAACTTACAAGCCAGCTTGGTTTACGTCACGATAGTTCAACCCCTTATTATCCACAAGCGAATGGTCTGGTTGAGTCCATCAACAAAGTTTTAGTTATCATGATCCGACGAATCATTGGGATTCATCGGTCAAATTGGCACAACATGCTATTTTCAGCGCTTTGGGCGTACTGAACTTCAGTAAAAACATCAACAGGGTTCACTCCTTTCCAACTAGTCTATGGTTTGGAAGCTGTGTTACCTATTGAATGCGAAATCCCGTCACTGCAAATGGCCATCGAGTTACTTCCAGCCACTTCCGAAGAGGAGAAGCATTTGTTATACTTGGCTCAATTAGATGAGAATCGACGTGATGCTGCATTGGCGATCGAGACTCACGCAAAACGAATGAAAGCTCAGTATGATCGAAATGTGACCCCTCGAAATTTTTCGGAAGGAGATCTAGTCTTATTTTATGATCAAGCTAATGATAAATTAGGCGCTGGAAAATTCGTTCCTATGTGGCATGGTCCCTATGTTGTCAAGCGAAAGCTAGCCAAAGGGGCTTATGAATTGGTAGACTTTGACAGGGACTCTTTGGGTAAACCCAGAAATGGCCTTTACTTGAAGAGGTATTATGCTTAAAAGAATGGGTATGGAGATTTTTAGTTAGGATAGTTTTTCTTTCTAGCTGGTGTTCTTAGTTTAAATAGTGTGCTTAGCTTAGAGAGTGTTTTTTCATCATTATTCCTGCTTATCTTGGTTTTACTCTTGATATTTCAGATGCGATGCCTCTCCAAACATACATTGGTTTCGCTGATGGTGCTTGTCGTAATACACGAAACATCTCTTCCGCAGCTTGGGTTATCTATTCCCCCTCTGACGAGCTAGTATCTATGCATGGGGTAAGCCTCGGTCAAAAAATGAACAACATTGCCGAGTATAGTGTAGTGATTGAGTTATTGTCTGAATCTATTTTATTTGGGATCCGGAGTTTGATAGTGAGGTTAGATTCTGAACTCGTTGTATTACAGCTTAATAGAGTGTATGCCATTAGAAATCCAGTGTTATTGAGATTAGTTTTGAGAGTGCGTCTCTTGGAACGTGAATTTGATTACATTGAATATCAGCATATTCCAAGGTCTTTAAATACATTAGCAGATGCAATTGCCTCTCGAATGTTAAATAGACATTTGCAATAATCATACATGTAAATTTAAAACCATTTCATAACATGATCTACAAGATAAGCTGGTAATAGCGATATATATATATATATATATATATATATATATATATATATATATATATATATATATATATATATATATATATATATATATATATATATATATATATATATATATATATATATATAGGAGTGTGTCAAAAAATACATCGTCCTCAATCATAGGTTGAAAAACACCTTATGATCGGCAAAAATGATAAGTACAAAAAACAAAAATGTCACATGTGTCCACAATAGGCGGTCATCCTATCACTGGTGATGATCTCTATAAGAAACCATTGCACGGGCCAGCTTGCAAAGGAACCTCCTAAAAGGTCCCGAGACTCCAATCACATAGCGCTGAAGTCGATGAGGAATGTCGTCTATAGTGGTCTCAGGAATATCTCCTGTCAAGCGCTCGAGATGACCCTCCAACTCGGCCAAAACCTCTGCTGATTCGTCCTGTGGGGCTGGCGCGGGTGCAACTGGTTGCCTCCTCTCATAAGGCTGGAGAGCGGCTGGTCACTGTGGACCCACATCTGCATTTGAAATTTTTATTATCAGTTTTGAGACGATGAAAAAATAACAAAAAATTAAAATAAAAAAATGTTGAAAAAGATTTTACCTGACTCGTCCCACTGCTCTCCTGGTGGAAGAACCATGTCTGGGTCACCACGAAAATCTATCCCAGCGTAAGGGAAGTCCTGAATAGAAAAGACCTGGTTTTCCAGCCATTGGAAATACTCAGGTTTGAATCGAGCAACCTCTATCCTCTCGTCCGGGTGACGGGCCATGACTGTGACCCATCGCATCAGTTTGGGCTCTCGAGGAAGCCCAGCTCCAACAGTAAGGTGTTGTGGGATCAGCATAGGAACCATATCCAGGCCAAAACTCACGACTAAAGCCCCATAACCAAAGGTCTTTAGTCGTCCGTTCTTGGCCCTAGTCAGTTGGCCTTTCACATTGGCCAACACGGCATCGCACCAATTGAAGATGGTGCCTCGAAAGCAATCAACTGCCATACGCATCTGGGATCCGGTGGCAATATGTAATGCGACAGCTCTGCAAAGTCTGGTGACAGTGAATGCAATCACCATGAGCTCAGGACGGGATATCGTCTTTATGTCTATCCCTTTGTCTCTAGCCTGGCTGTTGCAGTACTCTAGCCGTAGGCTATCGACAGACTGGCCACCTGTTCTAGTCCCGTGCAGAGTCAAGTCTTCGCCTCTCCTAGGAAAACCAGTCAAGAAATATATGTCTGCCAGCTCAATTTCGAGTTGGTGGCCGCTAATGAAGAAGCACTGGTCCTGTATGCTCCATCTGTCAACCAGCCACTGTAAGAAATCCACCTGAGCCCTCATGCCAGGAATGGCCCAGAATTTGTACAATCTGCACGCCCTCAAAGCATCAAGTGAAGGCTGATGATTCCATGCAGCAGCATCCACGTCCTCATGCTCTTGTTCACGCCAATCTAGCATGATGTACTCTCTGCATCAAGTATAAACACAAATTAAAATGCTAGAAAATATTTTGTGTGGTCCATTTTTGAGAATTTCTGGGTTAAAAACCCTTGCGGCGGGGACTGCACCCTCCAGGTTAGACACAGTGCGTGGGACCGCACTTTGTCTACACGGAAGGTGCGGACCCCAAGCTTTTTCCCAATGGAGAAAAAGTCGGGGTCCGCAAGCCCGCAATGGTAAACCTGCGGGCCCCCGCGTGCGGGTTTTGTGCCTAAAAACCCTCCCAAAAATGAAATGAAGGACTAAAACAAAAAACTAAACGGTTAAAAATGAAGAGTGGGATGATGTGGATTACCTGGAGAAGATGGCGTTCGATTCCGACGGTTGGATTTTCCGGAATCTTCACGGGACGTTTTCTGAGCAAAAGCACTATTTTCTTACCCAAACTCAAACAGTAAAAATGAATTGACAAAGGCCCTTTTTATAAGTTTTTTGAGTAAATAAATTGCCTTTCACTTTGAAAAGGTATTTTGCGACATTTTTATCCATTTCAAACAGGTATGAGTAATGTTTGTGTTTTGGTGCAGAATAAAGGATTATTCAGGCGAAATCTATCATTTTCAACGAAAAACCATGTTGAGTCATCTTTAAGCTCTTTTCTGAGTCCTAAAACATGAAAATATTGCCGAGTATTTCTTTTAAACTCGTTAAAACGGAATTAAAAGACGGTCCATTTACAGCTCTTTTCTGACCGTAAAAACATGAAAAGATTGCCAGATTTTTGTCGTTTCAAATTCGATATTGGTTATAAAACGACATGTCATTGATTGCTTTTTTACTTTTTCGGGTCAAGGGCACTAATAACAAAAAGTACTCCTTGGTCGTAAAAGATCAAGCAGTTCTCTCAAGTATTATTTTATACTTTTTCGGGCTTGGGAGACACAAATTTATGAAACAGGTCAACCCTGGAGTCTTCTTAAGTTTTTTCAGACTCTCTAAAATTGAAAAACGCCGAGTTTCTCCTATACTGGACTCGTTAAAATTTCATAGTAAAGGACCTATTCAATTACAAACAGGAACAAACCACTCCTTCTTAGGGTTCGAATTTAAACTAAGCTGGACTCATCCGAAGGATGAGCTTATAATCAAGAAAATGTTATCCTCCTCAAGCTTGTCAGAAATAAAGAGGTACTTGCCAGAGATGGTGGGGGAAAAGAGATAAAAATGAGCCTGTTTGTCATACTTTGTAACCACTCTTGTACACGACACTTTCATTCACCTAGGTTGGGAAATCCTTTGCCTAACACTTGATCAAACCACATTGAAAGTCTTCAGCCGGTTTCTGGGTATTAACTTTGGGTCAATTGTCACCAAACCATCTGTCGTATCGTTATGTGTTCAAGAGGTCACTGCCAATAAGCCATTCATCTGCAAAATATCTGTCATCCATCTTGACCATCCCTGAGTCATTCCTTGCAACTAAATTTCTTCAACTTGATCTATGATTTCGTGTTGTGGGCTTGCCTACGACGGATCGCTTTCTATCGACATCAGCTCATTATCTAGAAATATGATCTAGGAATCGTCAGTACCTTGAAGTCTGCATGCCTCAATGGCAGGTTTCTCGCCTTTGACGACAGTTTACATCATTGACTTTCGATCAAAGGATTCCGTGACATGTTCGACATCAACACATTTATTCGCATCTCATGGACTGTAATGGGTACTTTGAGAGCCATTGACATCACTGGTGGTTTCTCTCACACTTGTTAACAGTTTACATCATTGACTGGTAATCAAGTGGTTTCTACCATGTTTGACATCAACACATTCATTCGCATGGATAGAATCGTACTGTTTCGGGAAGTAGAAATGAAGACCCTGGATTTAGTTTCCACAATCCAGGCTGCGAGGAATTTTGTATTCATTATATAATGGACTATTCATAAACAGATGGCTGCGTCCATACTGTGTCCACATGAGTCTTTACTTGTGATGTTTTACAACATCACTCCTGTATCAGAGCAGTAGTTAGTTTTCTAGTCAGTTTTGATCTGAGTATGGGAATGCCTACCTCAGCAATGATATGATCTCATATATATATCTTGCATTGAATGTTTTACAGGTTCCAACCGGGCTCTCCACAAGATGATCCTCGAAATGATAAAGTACTTCACTCTTCCTAAATGATAAGAAATCCTCATCTACTACAGACTTCGCACTTTAGGGGGCAATCTGTTACACAAAAATATCGTCACCGTGATTATTTGCAGTCCGTATGTGTCTATCATCACTTGTACTGTCCTCCTAAGCAATTCTCAGACCTCAGCTCTTCAAATAAAGCTTTGGAAATGAGAGAAAGACATTAAAAATCAATGTAACTCTGGTTCCACACTTTCTCTCATGGTCACCCGCGGTCTCGCACCTTCTGTGTACAAAAACTGTGGACCTGCCCGCTCTGTCCCTAACGGTGTAGGTGCGGACCCTTGTGAAAGTCAAAAGGTGCAAGTTTTATCTTAAAAAAGTCACTTTGGGTTAATTCTATAGGTTTCTAGAAGGAATTTTGACGTGGATTGTTCGCTCTGAGGTGGTTCATGCATCCCAAAAGAGAAGGAGCTAATCCCTTGATGAGACGAGCTATCCCTTTGAAGGAGGGCTTTACCCCTTTGAAAGAGGACCTAGTAACCTCCCTCCATTGCACTATAAATATAGGCATTGGGCTGGTTGCTAGAGAGGTTAGAAGCTGAACATTTTTGAGGGTAAATGTTGGTGAAATCAAGACTTCCTAGTTGAGCTTAAGAGGAGAGATCACACATCTTTTTGGCTTCATTGAGAAGTGAGTGAAACTTGTCAAAGTAGAGGAGACTTCTTGCTGGACCCTGGGAGGAGCTTTTACAGCGTCAAGGGAAAGGTTTTAAAGTTCTTCTTCTTTTGAATTAATACAATCAAACTCATTTTTCTCAACAAGTATCTTATGTTATTTGTTTCATGGATTCCTTGACTTTCATGTTAAATATGTTTTATGCAATTGGCTTTACAGGTGTTATTTAATTGGTTTGCCTTGTTTGTGTTTCCAGATTCGCGAAAAGGAGCTCATTTGGATCGAAGGAGCGAGGGCATCCACAAGCTTGCGTTGGACCTAAGGTAGGCCCTAAAAACACTTGTTTTCTATTGTTTATCAAAGCATATTTAGAGAAAGATAGTGTCTGGTTGGTTTGCTTGTCATTAGGTCTTCTTTAGATTCTAGGAAGGTCTATCTTGTCCGCAAGATCGACTTATTCCGTGTGACACCCACTCTCTACATCGAAGAGAATTATGGTAAGATTCTCATTGTTGTCTTATATGTAGATGATTTAATTTTTACAGGCAGTGATGATTTCCTCATCACTGATTTCAAACAATTCATGAAGAATGAATTTGAAATGACTGACTTGGAGTTGTTAAGATATTTTTTGGGCATAGAAGTGAAGCAAACATAAAATGACATTTTTATCTCTCAAGAAAAGTATGTGGCAGACATTTTGGAGAGGTTTAAAATGTAAAACAAAAAAACCACACCAACTCCAACTGTCATGGGGCTGAAGTTGAGCAAAGAAAACTGCAGCAACAATGTCAATTCGACATTATAAAAAAGCATGATAGGCAACTTGATGTATTTGACTGCCACTAGGCTGGATATAATGTATGCAATAAGTTTGGTGTCGAGGTTCATAGAGACACCCAAGGAGACACATTGGCAAGTAGTGAAAAGGATTCTAAGATATGTCAATGGGACAAAACAATATGGTGTTTTGTACAAAACAACAAGTGATTTCAGGCTGGTTGGTTACGCTGACAGTGATTGGACAAGAAGTGTCAATGACAAAAAGAGCACGTCAGGATATGTTTTCCATTTGGGTTTTGACCCATTTCGTGGGCCTCCATGAAGAAGCTAATAGTGTCACTGTCAACAGTGGAAGTTGAATATGTTGCAACAACAACAACAATAGTGTGTCAAACAGTTTGGATGAGAAGGATGTTGAGGGATCTTCGTCATGACCAAGAGGGAACGACAACTATTTTCTGTGACAACATATCAACAATTGCATTGTCAAAGAATTCTATCTTTCACAACAGGACCAAGCATATTGATGCTAAATATCATTTTATCAGAGTTTATTAACAATGATGAAATTGTGTTGCAGCACTGCAGGTCACAAGAACAATTTGTTGATATTTTCACAAATCCATTGGCACGTGAATGTTTTGTTTTTCTCAAAAACTATTTGGGAATTGTCAATGGTGGAAATTGTGATTAAGGGGGAGTGTTGGAAATAATAATCCCAATCACCACAACAAACACCCTAATAGTAGCCATACTTGTCAGAAGTATTTTTGCAGGGTACGTCTCTGTTTGAAGATGGAAGGACTGAAGCTGGAACATAAGTACTCTGCAAAAGATTCTACAACACATCAAAGAATTGAAGGCATTTAATTTATTTTGGTAAATAGATATGGGAAAGCATTCATTCCACAATTATTGCCCACACTCAACAACAACAATGTATTAATTTTTTGCTCTGTCATGTATTAATGTAACATTGTATGTTGAGATAAATATGTATGTAAAAGTCATTTTTTATGTTAGAGTGAAAGAGAGTGAGTCTCTGAGGAGAACATCGTGGATCAAATTTTGGTGGGAAAGTGAAAACAAGTTACTGTGTTTTACTGTGTGTTATTCCGCGTGAAGTGTAAAACACTGTAAGCCTTGTTTTACTTGGTGAATGAGCCGTAGTCTAATATGAATGTATTTTCATGAATTAGAAATTAATACTAATTTTTTATTGTTGCTCCAATCTTACTCTGAGTTTTTTGTTGCCATGAGTGAATACTCATTTTTAAGACTCTGTATAGCTGCACGAAATCTAGCTATGCAAAATCAGCTTCGGGAAAATCGGCCCTCTTCCTCTCTGCATAAATTTTTCAACAGTGTTGGTGCCACTAGGGTTTCAGTCCCATGATCTGTAGAAGAAAGTAATAGTGTTAATCATGAGCAACACCATCATCATCATAATAGAATTAAAAGTGTTGGAATGTCTATGTCCAGAGATGATCGGCACAATACCAAACCTGTGATAGCTTTACAGGGATTAGATAGCTTCAACAGTGGACCAAGCCAACCACGGATTCTGATTCCAGAGTGGTTGCAATCATTATGATTATCACACTACTTTGTTTCATTTTCTACGACTGATTGTGTGCAATCCTCTCCGCATCTGCATGCCTCTATCTCCTTCCGAAGTTCAGAGAAGGTTTAGAAAGTATGACAAAAATGAATAGAAATAATGATATCATAATGGTGTATCTTCAATCGAATGAGTACAAGAAGAATATGATAATGGATGTATTTATGGATAGAATGCAAAAATGACAGTGCAATTCATGCATTATTTAAATATTTCAATTTTATATGAAGTAAAGAGTTTATAGAGTTAAGATTTTTCAGGATTTCTAGGTATGAATGAATTTTTTCTTTCAAACATTCATTACTTAAATTATGTCAAAGACGCCTAAGTTTCTAGTTAATTTATTTCTTGAAACTTTGTTTGGTTATTGATAACGAGGGGTGATCAGAATGAAACTTTTAATAAATCCATAGATGATAAGGTGTTTGGTTAGTGATATAGACAACTGATCAGAAAACTCTTGGTCATGGAGGAGGAAACGTGGCTGTAGGGAAAGACGAGCAATTTAATGGCATGGAAGAACATCTTTGAAACCTTCTATTTCAAGGAAACACTTGTGACTCCATAAGCACTTTCCCAATATAACCTTCTGTTTCGTTTGTATCCAAAAATAACACTTTCCTTCTTTAATTTTTTTTTATTGAAATTTTGGAAAATCAAAATTGATTGTAAAATAGACTAGTACAATCCCATTTATCAATGTGGTTGATATAAGCCTATGGGCTTATATGAAATATATTTACAACCACATTTATCAATGTGGTTGTTATACATGCATAGGCATATATCCACCATCCATCACATTAATAATTGTTAGGTGTATTTTATTAAAGGCTAACAATTTCTTAGTATATAAACAATAATATCCATATTAGTTTATACTTATATAATTATACTTATTATATTAACATTATTTTGTATATTAATATAATATTAATTATTACATAAAATTTTGTTAATATATTAATAATTGTATTTAAAACTATAATGTAATTCAAATATAACATACTAATAACATTTACCTACCATTATTAATATATATTTATTGTCACTATTATAAGTATTAAAAACCTAACAGATAAATATTATAAACCTAACCGACTAATAAACTGAGTTAAATATTATAAACCAAATAATTTAGTAATCCAATGGATAAATATTATAAACCTAAGGGATTATTAATATTGTAAACCCAAGGGACTAATAAACTAAATGGTTTAATATTATAAACCCTAGGAATTAGTAAACCGAAGGGATAAATATTATAAACCTATGGGCTATATATACACAAGGGATAAATATTTTAAACCTAAGGAATCAATAACCCCAAAGGATCAATATTAAAAAATGCAAGGATTAATAAACCCTAGGAATTAATATTTTTAAGTCAAGGGATAATAAACCTAAGCGATTAAGCTATAAATCCAAGGAATTGCTAATATTCTTTTTTTGGTCAAGTAAGAGTGGAGCCTTCAATTAACTGAAAAAAAGATTACATATGGTACACGTCTTTACAAGCGTAAAGACCAACAAAAAACAGACCCGCTGATGGTTAACAGTCAACAGGGTCAACAAAAACCAAAACCTTACACATAAAACCACTGTCCATTTTACAACCCGATATCCATTCGATAAGAACCCCAATGATCCAACAGTTCTTAAAGAAATCGCATCAAAAACTTACGCGACCCTTACCCGCTTTATGGAGCTAATAGAGAAAATAAACTAATGGTGTATAATTCTTCGGGTCCACACTTGGACTTAACCTCCGCCCATTTTGAAACCCAATATCCTTTCGACCAAGAACTCAAATGATCCTACGGTCCTTAATGATATTGCATGGGAAACATGCGTGACTCTTACCCACTTTACGAATCCGATAAGGATTATAAGCCATTGGTTTATAGAAATTTGGGTCCACTCTAAGACTTAACCTCCGATCACTTTTAAAACTTGTTATCCATTGGATCAAACCCATTTTGATTCGACGGTCCTCAATGATATCGGATCGGAAAATAGCGCGACATTTACCCGCTTTACGGAGCCAATAAAGATTATAAACCATTGATCTATAAATCTTCGGGTCCGCTTATAGACTTAACATCCGATAATTTTCAAACCTAATAGCCATTCGATAACGAAGGCCATCATTACTTATTTTTTGCGGCCCTTCAACTAGCGCGTTGTTTACCAAATACTCATGCCATATAGTTAGCTCTCACTTAAGCATTCATTGTGGGATCAATTATTAGTATTTACTGTGGCACTCTCCTACTTCCACTAGTCTTCCTCCTCCTCATTACTCATTATCTAGAAGTACTCGATATCTTTGGCCACCTGTAATTGAGAGTCATCCCAGAGTTTACCCGAGGGTGTCAAATCCTAATTGTACCTAATATAGCTTTCCTTACATAGCACTCCTTCATTCGCTAGATGATCAGCTAACATATTGGATTTTCTTCACACATAAATGAAGTAGACAATTCTCAGGGTTCGCAAGTGGGAATGAATATGCTGAAAGATCTGCGATAGCCTCCAATGTTTCGAAACTTTTCTAGGTGTCGTTCCATTACACATCTTCTTAGCAGCATTGATGACCAATTTGGAGTCAGCTTCAATGATTGCGTTGTGTAAATTTCACTTTATCAAGATTTCCAGTGATTGCTATAAGGCCATCAGCTCCGCCATGTTATTAGTGGCAGTCGCCAAATGACTATGGAAGATATCCTTTATGCACCCTTTCTCATCTCTTATGATATTGCCAAATCCAACCATCCTTGGGTTGCCCTTAGAAGCTCCATCTATATTGATTTTCAACAAACCATGAGTAGGAGGCTGCCAGATATCTTTACCAACAATTGTTTTGCTCACATGCTTGTCAGTGCCCTAGGGAACCAAAGAATGGAGACCCAACTATAGTAGTATGCGAGCATCTTGGGGCGAAGGAGGGTTCTCAGGAAGTTTCCACATAAGGGCTCCAACTGTATCTTTGAGCTGTCATAATATTTGGGTGATGATGTTCTAGGTCGAGCCCGTTTTGTTCTTGAAAATCCTTCCATTGCGTTCTTTCCAGACATCCCAAATAATAAAGCATGGAACCAGAGTCCAAGCTTTGTTGATGATTTCATTGTCTGAGAAATATTTCCTCCAATTCTTCAAAGTGTTGGTGATGTTGAGTCTGTCCCTCTTAGTTTGCCTGAAGAATGAGGCCACCCAATCCCACAAGGTAGAGGTGAATGGGCAAAGGTTGAGTAAGTGTTCCATCGTCTCCTCTTGTAAGCCACATAGATGGAATTTGGATGGGCCAACAAATTCCCTTTGCAGACTATTCTCCGATGTGAGAATTTTCTTTTGTTGAACTAACCACATAAACAACTTGATTTTTATCCATTGCGGGTTCTACCAAAGGTTCTTCCAAACCTGATCAAGGTTTTGATAATCAAAACCTAGGGCCATTCATTTAGATTCTTTGAGGTTAAAGGTGCCTTCGGTGTTTCTTCCCCATCTCATTTGGTTAGACGAGGATGACACCAAAATATTCCTCTGTTCCATGTCAAGAGTAAGAGAATCTGCCTGGGACTTCAATGGACTCTCTTCACTATAACCAAGATCCTTCCACATTCTCCATTTACCATTGCCCCTTACCTGATCCCAGAAGTCACTTACCAAAGTAAACCTTTGTTGTGAGTGTCATTCTTGATAGCGGTTAGTTCTTCTCTAAACAAATTTGGTTCCTGCTACCAGTTATCCTCCCAAAACCATGCAAGGTTCCCCACCGGATCTCCCAAAAACTATGTTGCTGGAAAATGGCTCTATTCTCCCAAGCAAGGTTCCAAATGTGGGAGCCCTTGATGAGCCCTGACATTCAGATATGATCCCTCTACTGCCAATTATTTTCATATTTCTGTTTCCAAAGCTTGGCCCAAGGTGTTGCCGATTCCTTGAGCCACCTCCACCAAAGTTTGGCTCTCGAAACTCTTCTGAGGGTTTTAGGGTCATGAATCCCCAAACAACCATGGGCCTTAGGTTTGTAGAGCTTATCCCAAGCTACCAAAGCCCACTTTCTTTTCTCTTCCCCTTTGCCCCAAAGAAAATCTCGTTGAATACTCCTAATTTGTTGCATGACTCCTTTAGGAGCAAGAAGAGCTGAAAACATGAAAATGGGTATAGCCTACAGGGCAGCCTTTGTAAGCACAAGATGCCCCACCAAATTCAAAGACCTGCAGGTCCACTTCCTGACTTTGTCCTAAAGTTTATTAGTTACCGGCTCCCACATTCCTGTGCTTAGAGGTTTTTTCTTAAGAGGCATTCCAAGGTACTTGGAAGGTAACTGATCCCTTTGAAACCTGAGAATTATGGTGAGGTTCCTCTAAATAGCAATGTTAGTGTTAAAAACGAAAACCTTTTATTTTTCAAGTCTTACCTCTGTACGGCGCCCAGAGAAAAGTAATTTAGGATTTGTTTGAAAGCCCTGGCTTCATTGACTGTGGTAATACCTTGCAACATTGTGTCATCTACAAATTGTTGATGAGTAGAAGCAGCACCATCTAGGGTAAGTTTCAAAGCCTGGATTCTTCCTTCAACATTTTCCATTTTGATCGCTCTGCCTAACCCTTCCATCATGAGAACAAAGAGGAAGGGGGAGAGCGGATCCCCTTGTCTGAGACCCCTAGAAGGCATAAAGGTTCTAGAGGGAGAGCCATTAAGCATAATGGAGAAGCTAGCCATGGATACAAGGGCCATAACCCATCTTATCCAGTTGTGGTTGAAGCCATAAGCTCTTAGCACTGCCCTTATGTAAGACCAGCTTAGCTTATCATAAGCTTTTGCAAGGTCAAGCTGCATGATCATACCAGCTTGCTTATTGCTCTTAAAAGAGTGTACCACCTCGTGAGCTTGTATTATGTTGTTGAGAATTTGTCTTCCTTCCACAAATCCAGTTTTCTCCTCTAATAAGAGAGCATGAAGAAGGGGCTTGATTCTATTAGTGATCACTTTGGATATAATTTTGTACACCACATTACATAAGGCTATGGGTCTGTATCTATCCAGTGTCATAGCTTTTTCCTGCTTTGGAATCAAAGCTATGAAAGAGGCATTAAGAGCCTTCAAAATAGTTTTAGATCTTCTAGAGTCCTCCACAACATCAAGGATATATCGTTTGACTATTTTCTAGCAAGCTTTGAAGAAGTCTACATTGAAACCATTAGGGCTAGGAGCTTTCCCATTTTGCATCTCATTGATAACTTCACTGACCTCCTCTTCAAACACTGGCCTGTTAAGATTGTGGTTGTCTTCCCTAGTTACAAGCTTAGGAATGAACTTTGTGAATTTGTTAATGAACCGAGATCTATCGACGAGAGGCTCCTCTGCTATGCTAAGGAAGTGTTGAACTAGGACATATTAAATTTCTTTATGAGAGATGAGCTCTTTCCCTTGAGAATATTTAAGTTTTGAAATTTTATAATGTGACCTGTGATCCAAGGTTGATGTATGAAAAAACTTTGTGTTTCTTTCTCATTCTCTAATCCACTACACCCTCGATTTATGTCTCCAAAAAATCTCCTCTTGCATGAACCAATCTTCCCATTCATTCTCAAGAGAGTCAGCCTGAATTTTCTGTTCCTCGGTAAAACCTTCTCTGATGATGATCTGATTAATCCCTTGGAGTTTCTACTCAACTTCTCTTTTGGCTTTGAAAACATTACCAAACTCTTTTTTATTCCAATCTTTAAACCTAGATTTGATGTGTTTAAGTCTCTATTGTAACATGAAAATTTTAGTGCCTTGAATGGGCATATCTTCCCTCCACCATTTTTCAATATTGTTGGTGAAGTTAGGGTGAGGGAGCCAGACATTTTCAAACCTAAAAGGTCTGTTCCTCTGTGTACCCATGAAAGTAGCTTCAAGCTGGATAGGCCAGTGGTCTGAGCCTCTAAAGGGAAGGATTAAAGCTGACATATCAAGGCCTGTGAGAAGGAGGTCCTCTGAGATTATGAATCTATCTAGTTTAGAGGTGACTTGAGAAGCCCCTCCCCTCTTATTGTTCCAAGTAAAAGTGCCATTTACTGTTTCAGTGTCCACTAGCCCCATGTTATTCATGAAGTTCTGGAAGCCAATGGAGTCTCTGCCTAGTTTTCTGGTACCACCTTTTTTCTCTGTAAGATATTTGATCATATTGAAATCTGCTACCAGAATCCAGGGCATATCAAGATATCTCTCTCTCATCTCCTCAAGGGAGGTCATAAGCTTAAGTTTGTTTTCTATTTTTTGAGGACCATAGACGTTAGTGATTATGTAGATCTCCTTATCACCCAAAGGTTGAATCACTAGTGATAGATAGTTCTTAGAAGCTTCAACATCCAGGATTCCAAGTTTCTGAGGATCCCATAGCTTAAGAATCCCACCCACCGAGTTGTCCTCTTTAACCTCTAGATACTCATACTTGATTAACCATTTGTTGTGTATCTCTCTGATCTTGTCAATCAAACACTTTGTTTCCTGAATAAAAACCATATCTGTTTTTTCTACTTTTATTCTACTACTAAGATTTCTTTATTTCCTTTTACTTCCTAGACCTCTAATGTTACAGGTTGTAAGCTTGATTAAGAAAGGTTTATAAAGGAGTAACTGGTAAGATCCCTCATCTTACCTGAGTTAATCATAAGTTTCCCACATTCGGTCAGCAACTCATTCTATTTTTTTCTTCCTCTTTTCCTACCCGAGTTCTTGGAAGAATGCATCGGTGTGTCCTCCATCGTTTTCACCCCTTTGTTCTCTTGGATATCATGGTTTCTTTTGACTCCAAAACCCTTCGTCTTTGATCTCTAGAGGAAGAGTTGTTGAACCTTGCCAAACTCCTCTTTTGGCAAAGAGTCTACCCCTTTAGTGATTCCCTGCTCCAGAAACGTTTCTAGATCTAAATTCTCCCTCTCTAGAATCTCCTGCAGTTCATGTTCTTCCATTCCAGCCTCCCTTGGGGTCATCTCATGGTCCCTACTAAGCTCCATAATGCTCGACATATCATCCTTTTGTTGGTTGTTCTCTGGTATATCCTCCATGTTAGCATCCCTTTCCTTCTCTATGGGAATATTCTCTAATTCCTGGTTTGTCCTGTTATTTCCAACTTCTTCTTCTAAGATCTTGAAACTATTGTGGCTCGGTTGTTCGTCTTCATTAATTTTCTTTTGGTACCACTTGCCTCCTTTCCCTTTACCCCCAACCTTAGTAAAACCCTCGGGATCTTTGCCTGTAGTGTCTTTCGTATTTCTCTCTAGCTTGTTCAATGGGCAGTCCCTGTATAGGTGCCTATGTTCATGGCACTTGTGGCACCTAAATGGGATGTGTTTATAGTCCACCACATGTACCCATTACTCGTTATACACTTCTAAAATGATTTCCTCTGGAAGTGCCCCAAATAGGTCCATTTCCACACATATCCGGGCGAAGGAGCTATATTTGCCTCTTAGAGTAGCATTTGAAATCTTTATAAAATTCCCTAGCTTGTTGCTGATAGCCTTTAGAGACTCCAACAGCCAATAATCTAAAGGAAGGGAGTAGAGTCTTATCGATATGAGTACCAATGTGAAAGTTTCTCATTTTGGGACAAATTTCATCACCCATGGTCACATATAAAGTCATGTAGAAGCATAAAAAATAGGGTCCTCCCTCGAACACTCTATCTTTACCCTCTAACCTTATGAACACCACTGTGAAGAAGCCCTTGAACCCAAGGTGAAGGTTGATTTCCCCCTTCGGTTCCAAGTGGTTCCTTATCCATGCTTCCAAAGCCTTCTCCATCGGCCAAATCTCCATAAATTTGCAGATAACCGCATAGTACACCATGTGATCTATGTGCATGTGTAGCGCTGGGTCACTTAAAATGACCCGAGGAATACTGATCGACTTGGGTTTACAGATCCCTGTTGTACTCATAGGAGCAACTTTCTAACTACTAACCTCTGTCGTCTTCTCCTTACTAACTTCCTCATGATTCTCTTCTGTCCATGAGGTCTGATATTTTCCAATTTTTCTGTATTCATAGCCTCTGCTGCCACCTCCATTGGTTTCTTAAAGCACTGTGATCCAGCTCCCGTGCTTCTATCCACAACCACTTGACTATAGGACGGAGCTGAACTCCCTCCTCCGCGCCTCACCATGGTGACCAACAACAAAACCCTAATGCAAAAACCCTAGTTCAGATTCCCATCACAGAGCCCGCCACATTCATTCATCTTTTGATTTGATATATGCATTCCCAAGGAATTATTAATATTATTAGTAAATGCAATGGACTAATATTATAAAGCCAAGGGATTAGTATTAAAGACGTAATATATTAATAAACCCCCACGGAATTTTACTAACTCTTCAGATTACTATTATAAACGGAAGAGAATATTAAATCCAAGGAATTATTAATTTTATAAACACAAGGGATTAATACTATAAACAAAAGAGATTATTAATATTTAAACCCAATTCATAAATAAACGCAAGAGATTATTAAATCCAAGGAATTATTAATGTTATAAACACAAGGGATTAATACTATAAACTAAAGAGGTTATTAATATTTTAAACCCAACTGATCAATAAACCTAAGGGATTAATATTATAAACTGAAGGTATTAACAAACCTAAGGGATTAATATTATAAACCCAAAATATTAACATTGTAAGCCCAAGGGATAAATATTATAAAACTTTGAGATTAATATTATAAACCTATGGGATTAATAAACCCAAAAGATAAATATTATAAATCCAAGGGATTAGTAAACCTAATATTAGTAATATTATAAACCTAAGAGATTAATATTAAACACCATGAATAATACACATGTTAGGGATTACTGTTATAAAATAGCATATTATATATTAAACCCACGGAATTATATTAAACCCTAGGATTTATATTTATAAAACAAATGGATTATATAACCTATGATTGAGATTATAAATCCTACGATTATAAACCCTAAATATAATATTATAAACCTTTGCATCAATACTATAAACCCTAAGATTATAAAACAAAATATGAAACCTTAATTTTAAGCCCAATATTATTAACTCCAATATTAAAAGCCCAACATTTCAAAACTTAGACTAAACACCATATTATAAACCTAATATTGAAAAACCAAATATTACAATCCCAATATTAAACACATTATTATAAACCTCAATGTTATAAACCCAAAATTAAAAAACCTAATATTAAACCCCATTTTTTTAATGTCGCATTGCGATCTTAAAAAAATTGCAATGTAATGTAACATTGCAATAATCATTGCGAGATTATAAAAACAATATTATAAATCCCAATATTATAAATCCAACATTTCATACCTTCATACTAAACGCAATATTATAAACTCAATATTAAACTTAATCTAAGGTATAAATATTATATATCCAAGGTATTAATAATATTATAAACCCAAGGGATTAATAAAACTAAGGGATTAACATTGTAAACCCAAGAGATAAATATTATAACATTGGGATTAATATCATAAACCTAAGGAATTATTAATGTTATAAATCCAGGGGATTAATACTATAAAGAAAGTGGATGTTGGGCGAGCTCTGCAACTAAAACCTAATGGTGACCTCAAGGTAAAACAGCGGGGAGAAACCAAGACAGGTAACGTTGTAGGAAAAAACAGAGCGCAACAGTAAGAGGAACATAAGGAAACCGAGAGAAACGGGCATGACAAAAGAGGTTAGGAGGGGTGAGATCCCCTCCTACCGAGACACGGCAACAAGAGAAGGACAAAATAGTCAGCAGGCAATAGAGGGGCAGAACGCAGGTCCAGTCCTAGGTGCGACCTGGCAGGCGAGCAGAAGGGGAAAATGTCTGCCATGTGCAGAGGAGAAACCAAGGTACATAATACCGCCAAACAAGCTGGAAAGGTACAGAAGCTACATGAAGGACCATGCCCTGATCTGCAAGTTTGTCGGAGTCTGGCCGTCCGAAAAAGAACTCATCAGATGGATTCAACAAAAATGGCAGCCCCAAGGACATATCGAGCTGAAGCTGGGAGCGAAAGGCTTCTTTACGGTAATCTTCTCTAACCTGCATGACAAAGAAAGAGTGTTTGAGAATGGCCCTTATTTTTATTACAATGCTGGACTATTTATGAGATATTGGGAAGAAAGCTATAACCCAGATAAGGAAAAAAATTTAGCAGCACCGGTATGGGTTAGATTATTTGGTTTACCAATGGACTTCTGGGACCCAGAAATATTGGAAGGGATAGGGAACTCGATAGGGAGTTTTGTGAAAATAGCGGAAACCACAAAAAAAGGAAGGTATACTTCGTATGCTAGGATTTGTGTTTACATGAACATCGCTAACCCGATCCCAGATAAAGTGGAGCTAGAATATCATGAAGAAATATGGCAGCAAACCCTGGACTATGAACATATACCATTTAGATGTCGTAGATGCCATGAATATGGACACCTGGTCAAAGAGTGTCCCATAACAATGGAAGAAGATGAGAAGAAAGTAAGCAACAGAAGAAAAAACAAACAAATCAAGAAGGATTCCAGGAGGTGAAGAGTAGAAGAAGATCAACAAAAGAAAACTCCAATGAAGGAAAGAAGGAACAAAAAATAAACCCAGGAAAATCAAATAGCTTCGAAATCCTACAGGAAGAAGGGGAAGACGAGGATCAAACAATGGAATACCAGGAAGACAAAGAGAAAGACACAAGCTCCAGTAGTGAAAGGACCCACACTAAGAGGAAAGCCCCGAGCGAGCTTCCAGATAAAGGCAAAGAACAGGAAGAACAGATCGAAAATATGGAAATAGAAATGGAGACAAATAGGGGGGAAGATCTAAGTATAGAAGAAGAAGTCCTGAAAAAGCTATTAAATGAATGGAAAAACTTGGATGAGAGATTCATCCCTGAGGATCAGAAAAGACTCTATGCGGAAACATTTCAGCAATATCAAGCCAAACAGGAAAAAGGAAAATCAGCGCCTGAAGAACATCAAGAGAACCAGAAGGATAGTCGACCAGACCACCAAGGACAAGTAAAAGGAGGGAAGAAAAAATGAGGAAGGAAAAATATTAAAGAATCTATACAATTAATGGGGGAAATGTTAGTGAATACAGGGAGAGTTGTTCCACTCTCGGCGGTGTTCCAAAACCTCCACCAAACCCCCCAATGATTTTGACATCTTGGAATATAAGAGGTCTCAACAGTAAAGGAAAACAGAGGCATCTAGCGGAAAGGTTGAGAAAAGACAAACCACAAATCATGCTACTTCAGGAAACTAAAATTTCAGGACAGAAAATGGAGGAAATTCTAAATAAAATAAAACCTAGATACGAACAAGTAACCATAGATGCAAAGGGAAGCATAGGAGGGATAGCTGTCATCTGGAACCCAGCTGAAGTCATAACAGACTGGTGGATAGGAATGCCCAGAATACTTACAGGGAAGTTTAGACTCATAGGGCAAAGTGAATGGTTTTTAGTTTCAGCAGTTTATGGGCCCCACACCCCAGGTGATCGAGGCTTATTCCTCAACCACATGCAAAAGCTTGGGAACTGGCACCAGGAAAAGATGTGGATCATTGTTGGGGACTTCAATATGACAACAACCAAAGAAGAGAGAAAAGGAGGAGTACAAAGGGAAGACCCAGAGATGGAAAGATTTAGAGATGTACAAATGGAACTAAGACTGGTGGACATCCCAACCATAAATGGTAAATTCACCTGGAATAATAGAAGAGACGGGAAAAAAAAAACAGCGTCCAGACTAAATCGTTTCCTAGTCTCTGAACAAATAATTGGAAAGGACATCTTCTATGAAGCGCCCATCCTTCCATCAATAGGGTCAGACCACTAGCCTATTAAATTGGAAATAGCTATGAACACTCAGAATAAAAAACGACCATTCCGGTTTGAGGCTTTTTGGCTAAGAGATCTTGAATTCGTAGACAAAGTGAAAACATGGTGGTAGGAGAGTCAGTCAGGAATGGTAGAAAGAAAAAAATTGCATACGTTCCAAATTAGACTCAAAGACCTCAAAGGGAAAATAAAGAAATGAAACAGAGAGGAATTTGGGAATATCCAAATAGAGAAAGAAAAACTACAACAAAGGATGGAAGGAATCCAACAACAAATTATAGAGGGAGGAAGAAGTGAGGAGCTGATAGAGGAGGAAGGAAGGGTCATTAATCAAATAGAGGAAAGAAGAAAACAAGAAGAAATACTATGGAAACAAAAATCTTAAGTCCAATCGTTGAAAGAAGGGGAGAAAAACTCAAAATTATTTCACAAAGAAATGTTGAACCAAAGACACCATAACAAAGTCTTCTCACTCAAGGACAGTCAAGGGAACATGGTACTTCAACATGAAGAAATGGAGAAGCTACTAGTAGATCACTTCAAAGGGGTCCTAACAGAACCTAACATAAGTCGGGAGGAGGAAATTACTAATGTGTGTCAACATACTCCACCAAAAGTAACCAGAGACCAAAATCTGGCTCTACTCAGAGTGATCACGAAAGAAGAAGTGGAGGAAGTAGTAAAAAATAATGGCAAAGAACAAGGCCCCTGGGCCTAATGGTTTTACCATAGAATTTTACAAAGCCTCCTGGAGTTTCATGAGCTAGGACCTTTCGGAACTGGTGGAGGAATTAAGATGTACAAAGCGCATGCACCCAGCTCTAAATGCCACCTTCCTATCTCTAATTCTGAAAACAAAGAAATCGGAGGAACCCCAAGGTTTCAGACCAATATCTCTTTGTAACGTAGTATACAAAATTCTAGCTATGATAATGGTAAACAGATTGAAACCAATTTTGTCGGACCTAATTGCTCAGGAGCAAACTGGTTTTGTTAAGGGAAGACAGATAACTGATGGTATAGTCGTGGCTCAAGAGGTCATACATTCACTGAAAAACTCCAGAAGCAGAGGCATGTTAATAAAATTGGACTTGGCAAAGGCGTACGATCGCCTTAGTTGGGACTATCTGGGAGGTATACTAAAAGCTCATGGCTTTGATGCGAGATGGGTGAAATGGATTCTGTCAATGGTGAGCACCCCGGTGATGTCAGTTATGCTGAATGGCACCCCTTCAGAAGCTTTTAATCCCACGAGAGGGCTTAGACAGGGAGATCCCCTCTCTCCGTTTCTATTCATACTAGCAGCGGAAGGACTAGGCAGGCTGGTGAAAGCGCGTCTGACTACTGAGCAGATAAGGGGATTGAGAATATGGGGTAATGAAACACCTATCACACACCAGCAATTTGTAGATGATATAATGATCTACAGTCAAGCCACTCTTAAGGAAGCCCAATAGATCTCAAAAATTCTATCCGAGTTCACAAAAGCAACGGGGACAGCGATTAACAATGAGACTCCACTCAATGATCTATGGTCACTATGCAAAATTGATGAAACCAAGTTGAAGGCAAAAAGTGATGTAGGATCAAATGAGCAAACTCAAGCATATCAAAGATATTTTTCTTTAACACCCAAGTAGCATCCAAAGATTTCTGGCTAGGACAATAGGATTTAGGGTAGGTAACTTCCCAACAAAGTATCTTGGCATAGTGCTCAATGAGTATCAGTATAGAAGAGTGAATTGGGAAACTTTATAGGTAAAATAAGGAAAAAGATAGAAAAATGGACATTTCGGGCTCTAAATACGCCTAGCCGAATAATTCTTCCCAGTGCAGTACTGCAAGCCATCCCAATATACCAGATGTCTAGCCAAGCTGTCCCTAAATCTATTTGTCAAAAATTGGTAGCAATGTTTAAGAAATTTTTATGGCAAGGAACAAGTACAACAAGAAAATGGGCATTACTCTCTTGGGAATGGCTTAGCAAACCAACAAAAGAGGGAGGCCTTGGTTTGAGGGACCCCTATATACTAAACCAAGTGATGGGCGTGAAACTGTGGTGGAGGTGGACACAGGGCGGACCGGATCTATGGAAAAAAAATTGGGAAAAGAAATACGAGGTAGCCGAGAAACCAGAAGACAGGATGAGAAGCCAAACAGAGGAAAAAGGATCAACAATCTGGAATTTGGCAAGAAACAATAAAGAGTTAATAAGGGAATACAGCTTCTGGGAGGTAAGAGAGGGAGAAACAACCAAGTTCTGGGAGGAGTCCTGGAAGTAGCGCGAGAAGCTTCTTCATAAAAAAGGCCTCCAGGAAATCCAGGATTTCACCTCCCGAACAGGGAGGGAAGTGGTCAGCAACTTCTATAAACCAAGCATAGGGAATACTGGTGAAATTGGAAGCAAAAAGAGGATTGGGAATCAGCCCTAGAGTAAGAAAGATGGGGAGATTATAACAAAGAAATGGCATCTAGGAAAATTGCAGTGAAATCAGGGTAGGATATACTCAGATGGGGAATCCAAATCAAAAGTTTTTTTCCTATAGTAGAGGGCTATTACTTAAAGGTAGGCCATCATTGACAGACAGAAGCAAAGAAATGGAAAAACTTATGGAAAATTAAAACCTGGCCCAAAGCATCATTTTTCTTATGAATTTTATACCATGGACGGGCACTAACCTGGGATCAAATCTGGAAAAAAGGCAGGCAGGGACCCTCACACTGCGTGCTTCGTAATGAATAGGAGGAGACAATGGAGCACCTAATAAACATTTGCACCATCAGAAGCAGCATGTGGAGTAGCCACCAACAACTATTCGAACATTGTCATAGAAACTACCATAATATAAAAAATACTTTGGAATTCTGGCCGAAAAAACCTTACCAGAACCAGGTCCTAAACCGTGCGTGGTTGCTGTCAATAGGGTTTATGCTGTGGAATATATGGAAGGAAAGAAACAATGTGATCTTTAAAGAAGAAAAGAGAAACCTCGGTGAAATATGGAAACAAACATCCCAAAATACGAGAGAAATAATCTTAACAGAAAGGTGGAAGGACAAAGATTGGAAGACCAACCAAACAGAGGAGAGAATCTTGTAGAGGTTACAATTAAATTAAAGCATGATAGACAGAACCCAAAGTAAAAATCAACATAGAGAGGTTGAAGAGGTAACCACTTACAAGCACCCATAGCAAGGCTTTACCAAGCCAAACTTCGATGGAGAAGCAAAAGGCAATTCAGGAGATGCCAGAATAGGACGGATATTCAGGCATGACAGAGGAAAAACTTTGAGAATTTTTGTGATGGACTGTGGGGAAGCAACGAATAATGAAGCAAAGTTACATGCACTGAAACGAGGGCTTGAAATAGCCATTCGGGAAAAATAACAGAACCTACAACTAGAAGGTGATTTGAAACTGGTGGTGGATATGGTAAAACAACTACAAAACAAGACATTGGTGGAAAAAATAAGCAGAAACTGGAGAACAGCCTGGTTAACCAGTGAAATAGGGAAATTAATCAATCGAGTAGACTATGCGATCCCCACACATGTAAGGCGAACAGGAAACAGACCGGCAGACTGGTTAGCGAATTGGGGAAGCTGAAGCAGGGGAAGGTCGATGGACATCGGTGGAACATAACTCCCTAATCCAGAGGAGAAGGAGCAATTGCAGAGACTTCTTGACGTTGATAACGGTGGCAAAAGAGACCCAGAGAGGAATGGTCAGGAAATGACAGGAAGTGGCAGACGCGAGGAAAGGACACAGCGGGGGATGAAAGACATGACACAGGGGAGAAAGGAACGGATGCAGGGAGGTGACGGAATAGGGCAGCTGACGGAGCCGGGCAGGGAAGGACCGCATCCTGAGAAGTTTGCTGAGGTGCAATCAAGGATGGAGATGGGGGAGGGTAGGTGGGAAATTCGGGAGAGGGTCAGGGAAGGGATGGCAAGTGGCAGCAGTAGGACAGGAAGGGTATGACAGGAGCAGCCGGGAGGAAATAGGAGTTATGATGAGTAAAGGTGGACAGAATGGTCGAGGCATATCCCGAGGAAAGGACTCGGGGAAAAGAGCCGGGAAGGAAAATGGACAGGTGGAGGTCAGTAGGGATAGAAGGATTGAAGTAACCCAAAGAGGGCCTGAGGTGGCACTCAAATTTTGCATGCAGCAGAGCACGACGCAGGAGGGAATGTAGAAAGGTGGTAGATAGGCGCAGCGTCCAGACAAAGCTCCTGACATCGGCGGGGAAAGGTGGTATGTTGCCTCATTCTCCTGTTCTATCCTTTTCGTGGTTGCGAGTAGTAGCAGTCTATGTAATTTTCCTGAGGCACCCATGAAGCCGCTTTTAGGTAGTAGGCATAGGAAGACAGTAGGAAACCCCAGCCCTGGGACGAAGCACCCTTACTGGACTAGAGGCGCAAGCCAGAAAGTCCTCACTCCTCGGAGTTCTGTGGGTCGCTCGGGGATTTCGAAGTTAGGACCCTGCGGCAAGGAAACCCAGAATCTAGGAAAGAAAGCAGGGTGGGGAAGGGTGGCACTTCGGTGAGGTGAGGTAATCCTATAAGTAGAAGGTCTCTTGACCCTATCTCTCTGGCCCAAAAGTCTAGAAATGTAAAGAGTAGGATTTCTATGGTTCATAGGCGAGCAAGCCATTCCCTCAGGGAGCGGAGGGGAAGAGATAATTCGACCAGAACTGCAGAGTGCCATCAGCAAGGACAACGAGGGATCCCTGGGGATAACCTGAGAGGAGGGAATGAAAGGGGCCTAACAGGCAGATCTTCGGTGTGTCATGTACCGTCTTACTAGCTTCAAACTTGGGGAAACCCGAATTCTGGCAAGAAAAGGGGGGTAAGCGAGTGGGTTAAAAATGAAATTTCAAACATTGTTACTGATTTCTAGTACCATGTCTTGCTAGGTGAAAGAGATCTCGCAAAGTGCATTCCATAATCAAGAAGGAAAATGGCTTCGAGGAAAGCTAAAAAAGCTCCAAAACAGGAGGAAGGAACTAGTCAAAAGTCAAAAAGAAGGGCAAGGAAATTGGAGGTTGAGCACAGGATGTACATGATAAATGCATACATGGCGAGGAATTCTCCAGAAATTTAAGAGCAGATCCATGGATTGGAAAGAGAGCTGAGATCAATCAGCTCGAATCAAGAGATTCCTAGAGGAGAATGGGAGGCCTTAGTGCTAGACCTTGGGAATAAGCGCAACCGTAATTCACTATTTAACAAGTTGCTTCAACATTATTGGATCATGAAGCATGTGATAGCTAGAGCAATGGAAATGAATGAGGTAGTTCGAGAGGAAGAAGAGGAGGAAAGAAAATAGAAGAGTAGCTGAGGAGTCAGGTTCAGGAAGAGTTGGAAACAATGAAATCAGTTATTATTATGGAAATAGCAGACGTACAACTTCAAGCCTCCTGTAACAATATTATCCTTGGAAGAATGGAACAGATGCTAAGGGAGATGAAGTGGGTGATGGACCAGAGGAACGAGACTCCTGGATCAAGTGCTAAGGTACCTACCCCGATTTTATCCTCAGATGAGGACTGATACAGCAGATAAAACTGTTAGTTTTTCTAGTTTTTTTGTTTTTACAAACTAAATTCTAATGTTTTATCATAGCATAAGAGTTAGGGTAATGAGTAGAGCTCGAAAGAGCAGACATGTCAGAAATATGGAGATGAACATTTTCAAATTTTGGTCTGGATTTAATGCAGACATATGGTTTCCTAGTTTCCTTTGGGTAAGTTAGCCACCTAGGACATATGATGGATGGCTGTAAATTTTGATTCGGAAATATAGGAAGTAGCTCTGCCAAAGTTAAGAAAAACGATACTATAAGAAAATGGAATATTAATATTATTAACCATAGATATTATTAATATTACTTTATTAATAGTATTGTTACTATCAAATATTTTTTAATCTTAAGAGTGACTGACCAAATATGACTTTAGCTAACTAAGGTTGGCAATGCTTGAATTTGATTATGGCACTTTTCATTTATGGATCTCTTTAAACTCTTTTTCCATAGAGTGAAGGAGAATTCTTGTCAATAGTCATTATAGATTAGCCATTGCATTCATTTCATGGATAATTTTTTCAATTACATTCAGCCACTACTATCTCTCTTGGACATTATCGAAATATACGTTTCTTGAGAATGTTTGAATTTGGTAGACCATGTTTGATCACGGTTGATCAACCCAAATTATTAATATTATAAACCAAAGGATTTAGTAAACCCAAGGGATAAATATTATAAACCTAATGTATCAACAAACCCAAGGGATCAATATTAAAAACCCAAGGGATTAATAAACCCTAGGAATTAATATTTTTAACTCAAGGGATTATTAATATTATAAGCCCAAGTGATTAAATTATAAACCCAAGGAATTATTAATATTATAAACCCAAGAGACTAATAAACCTAAGGGTTTAATATTATAAACCCTAGGAATTAGTATACCCAAGGGATAAATATTATAAACCTAAGGGATAAATAATATAAACCCAAGGGATGAATATTAAAAAAAGAAGGGATTAATAAACCCAATGGATTATTAATATTATAAACCCAAGGAATTAAATTATAAAGCAAGGAACTACTAAACCCAAGGGTTTAATATTATCAACCATACGAAGTAGTAAACCAAAGGGATAAATATGATAAACCTAAAAGATAAATATTATAAACCTAAGGGGTGAATATACATAAATGATAAATATTTTACACCTAAGGGATCAACAAACCAAAGGGGTCAATATTAAAAGCTCAAGGGATTGTTAATATTATAAACCGAAAGGATTTATATTATACCCAAGGATTAATATTATAAACCCTATGAATAATTTTATACCCTAAGAATATGAACCCTTAGAATAATGAAGCCAATAGATAGATATTATAAACCCAAGGAAATAATAAACCCAAGAGATTCATACCAAAAAAGCAAGGGCTTATAAACCCAAGGGAATATATTAAAAAAAGGGATTAATATAATAACCCTAGGTATATAAAACCTTAGATAAATACGGTAAACACTGAAACAAACCTAGTTGACCATGGTTTATCATAGTTTATTTTAACATTCACATAATCTTTGTTAGAATACGATGTTGGACTACAAGATTTTGTGGTTGGCCATGGTTGATTTTCATATTGAGACAATCTTTGTCACAATATGACATTGGACCATGGTTAACCATGATCAACGATGGTTGACGATGGTTGACAATGCTTGACCATGGTTTGTTTTCGTATTGAGACAATCTTTGTCATAATGTGACATTGGACTATGGTTGATATTTATATTAAGACAATTTTTGCCACAATGTGACATTGGACCATTGTTGACCATGATTTAGAATTGTTGATTTTCATATTGAGACAATCTTTGTCACAATGTGAGATTGGACCATGGTTGACTAATATTAGAAACACATGGAATTTGTATTAAACCATAGGAATAATATTATAAACTCTATGAATAATATTATACCCTAGGAATATGAACCCTTAGATTAATAAATGCAAGAAATTGATATTGCACCCATCATTATAAACCCAAGGTACCAATAAACCCAAGAGTTTAATATTATAAACCCAAGGAATTAGTAAATGCAAGGGAATAATATTATAAACCCAAGGGATCAATATTAAAAACAAAATATATTAATAAACACGAGGGACGAATTTTACGAACTCTTGGGATTACTATTATAAATGCAAGAGATTATTAAATCCAAGGAATTATTAATGTTATAAACACAAGGGATTAATACTATAAACTAAATCGATTATTAATATTTTAAACCCAGTTGATTAATAAACCTAAGGGATTAATATTATAAACCCAAGAGATTAACATTGTAAACCCAAGGGATAAATATTATAAACCTTTGAGACTAATATTATAAACCTATGGGATTAATAAACTTAAAAGATAAATATTATAAATCCAATGGATTAGTAAACCTAACATATTAATAATATTATAAACCCAAGGGGTTAATATTAAACAGCATGATTAATATTATAATCCCTAGCATTAATATTAAACCCTGAGATTAATATATTAAACCTAAGATTAATATTATATACGCTCAAATTATGAAGTCTAATATATTATTATACATGTTAGGGATATAAAATAGAATATTATATATAAACCCACGAAATAATATAAACCCTAGGATTTATATTTATGGAACAAATGTATGATATAACCTATGATTGATACTATAAACCCTAAATCTAATATTATAAACCAAAATATTAAATGCCAACATATTCAATGTCGCAATATGACATTGAATAAATTGTAATGTAATGTATTATTGTGACAATGACCGTTACATTTCTTGTTGCATTGTGACAATGCTTATCACACTGCGACATTGGATATATTTTTGTACCATTCCAATGTAAAAATATTAAACTCTACTATTAAAGCAAATATTATAAACCCTCACATTATAAAACCCAACATTATAAACCCCGAGATTAATATTATAATTTCTAAGATTATTATTTGAATGTCCATGATAAATATTATAAACCATTAGATTAATAATATTATAAACCTTTGCATCAATATTATAAACCCTAAGATTATAAAACAAAATATTAAACCCTAATATTAAACCCAATATTATTAACTCCAATATTAAAAGCCCAACATTTCAAACCTTAGACTAAACACCATATTATAAACCTAATATTGAAAACCCAAATCTTATAATCCCAATATTAAACCCTAATATTATAAATCCAATATTAAACACATTATTATAAACCTCAATGTTATAAACCCAAAATTAAAAACCCTAATATTAAACCCCATTTTTTTAATGTCGCATTGCGATCTTGAAAAAATTGCAATGTAATGTAACATTGCAATAATCATTGCGAGATTATAAAAACAATATTATAAATCCAACATTTCAAACCTTAATACTAAACACAATATTATAAACCCAATATTAAACTTAATCTAAGGTATAAATATTATATATCCAAGGTATTAAGAAATCCAAGGGATTAATAATATTATAAAAATGTGGAATTAACATTGTAAACGCAAGTGATAAATATTATAACCCCTGGGATTAATACTATAATATTTAATCCTAAGGGTGATCGATCAAAGATGACTTTAGTTAACTAAGGTTGGCAATGGTTGAATTTGATTATGACACTTTTCATTTATGAATCTCTTTAAACTCATTTTCCATAGAGTAAAGGAGAACTCTTATCAATAGTCATTATAGATTAGCCATTACATTCACTTCATGGATAGTTTTTTCAATTACATTCAGTGATTGCTATCTTTCCTAGACATTGTCCAAATATAGGTTTCTTGAGAATGATTGAATTTGGTAGACCATGGCTGATCACGGTTGACCATGGTTTTTTATAGTTTAACAAGGTTAATCAGGGATGATTATGGCTAAGAAAAGTTGTGCACCATTGAGCATTGGTGAGAATGAGTAACAATGGTTGAGTGTGTTAGAAATATTTAACCATATTCAATTAAAATGATTATAATATAAATATTATTAATTATTAATATGAATCTTAATAGTCTTTATATTAACAACATTAATGATAATATCATTAATAATTTTAATCTTATTGTTACACTAAATAAAAGTTTTAAAATTTTATTTTCTTTATAATTATATTCTTAATTATTAGAAAGTAAATATTAATATTTTTATTTATCAATATTAATGTTAATATTATTATTATTTTTTTTAACAATCTTAATATAATTAATAATATTAATATTATAATGTAAGTGTTATTATCTTGATAATATTAAATGTTAAAATTTTTAAAACTTTATTAAGATGGTTAATATTATAAATATTATTTTTTAAACATTATTAATATTGTATTTAATGATATTATTAGTAACATTATTTTTAATATTAATTTCGGTTCTTATTTTTATTGTTTTCATTATTTACAATGATATTTATTGATATTAATATTACATCATAATAAAAATAATAATAATAATAATAATAATTATTACTAATAATTTAATATAAATTTTAATATTATTTTTATATAAGCACAATATTGTAATAATATAAACATTAAACTTAAGTTAAATTTTAATGTTAGCTCCCTAACTTCTTGTTTTGGATAGATTAAATTACTATACTAATTGGAGTGTAATATTATAATGTAAAACATAATCATGTAAAGATTAAAATTAAATATTATTAATTATTAATTTAATTTTAATAGTCTTTATATTAACAATATTATTGATAATATGGTTAATATTTTTAATTATAATGTGAGAGTGAATAGAAATTTTCAATATTTATTTTTATTAATAATTATATTTTTAATGTATAAAATATTTTTCAGAAAAGTCATATTGAAAATTTTGGTTGATTTTCATTTCGAATTAGCAATTGTGGTTCATCTTTAGGACACGATGAAGAGATAGATCAAGGAAGAGATTAAATAGGGAAAATAGGTCAACCTAACACATAGGAAAAAACTACTACATTTAACCAAGAGAGAAAAAGGAACCAATTTAAATAAAATAAAATTTTGAATGGTATAATATCTTATTTAAAGTTTAATTTTTAAATAATTAAATGTTTATTTGTTTATCTATTTATTAATTTTTATCATTCTATTTTTCAACAACGATATCTTATTAGGGTTATAATAATTATTAAAAAGGTTTTGATCTGGTTTGAAAATCCATTAATATTCATCCCAATGGTTATTTTTTTTTTTTTTTCCGAAGGTGGCAAAACCTATCAAACTCAGGTGTCAAACCAACAGTGAGGACAGCCATCTTTGGCTGCTATCCGCGAATGTCGGTTTGACTCATCACCGTTATCAAGGAAAACCACGCCACCTGTAATAACCCGCTGGTGGTCCGTAAGGGAGCAGGCTTTCACTCCTGCCAGATGCCTCTGGGTCTTGGGCCATTAACCTGTTTCCTTACGTCTGAGGAAGACGAGCTCTTAGCCAAGCAGAAGCAGTTTTACGGCATACTCTAGACCGATTCATCCCAATGGTTATATTTGCCTAGGTTTACTTAATAATAATTTTTTTTTATTTAACAATTAATAATAATAATAAATTTTTATTAAATTTTAAAATCACTATTTTTATTATAACTATATATAAATATATGTATAGAAGATATTAAAGTTTAACATTACTAAGTAATATATATATGAGATATTAAATTTCAACAATAATAAATACTAATAATAATATTATATGTATATATATTAACATTAGATAAAATTTAACCATATTCATAATAATAATAATTATTATTATATTAATATTAAAAAAAATTAAGAAGGGACGGCAGGAATTCAGCAACTACTAATTTTCCAGTCGTCATCCCTATTAATATTACTGGAAGACATCTCAATTTCAATGGCTTCCCTAAATTATATTCTTCATTATTAGAAAGTAAATATTATTATTCTTATTTATCAATATTAATTTTAATATTAATTTTTAACAATCTTATTATAATTAATAATATTAATATTATAATATAAATGCTATTATCTTAATAATATTAAATGTTAAAAATTTAAAATTTTCATTAAGATCATTAATATTATAAATATTATATTTAATGATATTATTAGTAATATTTTTTTTAATATTAATTTCAATTCATATTGTTATTCTTATTTTGATTATTTATTAATATTAATATGATATAACAACAACAACAGCAACAACTTTAATATAAATTTTGATATTATTTTTAAATCTAACATAAAATTTACTATAAACCTAATATTGTAACAATATAAACATTAAATTACTGTAATATTATTTAGAGTTTAATAATATAATGTAAAACATAGTCTAAAGGTTTATGCAAAATATTTATGTTTCTATATATTTGTGCCTTTGTCTACCTCTACAAAAGGACACACGCTATGCATGGAAGAGTGAAGAAATACTATATGGAAGAGTCAACAATGTGGATTGGAATCTATATATATAAAGAGTGAACAATGTGGATTGGAATATATATATCTATATCTTATATATGATGATGATGATGATGGTGGTTAACGTCCGTTGAGACCAAACAATGATCTATCGGACCTAAATAAACAAATTATTTATTTTGATTTAAGATTTTATTCCTATGCTCAAAAAGCTTGGAGAGAAGCCTCCCGAGCTCACTATAATTTTGACATTGTAAAAGGCTAGGAAGGTCAGTATTGTAACAAAGATTGTGAAATTGAGATCTAATGTGGTTGTACGCAGGGCACTCTAAGAGGAAGTGGTTTTCATCCTCGATGTTCCTATTCTCACAAATATGGCATATCCTTTCCATCCATGGCGTTTTAGGAACTGCCCAACAACCTGTTTCACTATGGAGCTCATGAGAATTCGTTCTAATCTTTGCTATATTAATTTTCTTCTTTGAGCTAGTTAAAATAGAGAGATACTTTTGATCTTCAAGGGTGGAGTTGATGACCTTCTTATAATAACTTAATTTTCTTTTGGACGCTAAATCTTTCTCACACCACAATTTTTCTTTGAACTTAGAATTAACAATATCTTTAATGTTACTTATGTTTTGCAATGCATCATTCTTGTTGATCTCCCAATAGTTTAATCAGGCCCTTGTGTCTTTATGCCATCCTCGATTGAGCCTTAGGTGGTTTTGGCTGGAATTTAAAGCTAGCTTAGGAAGTCTATGATCGTCTATGTTTTTGAGCTTGTGCTTGTACAATAGAAACCTAAGCATAGCTAGGCTCTCAATAGGGGAAAGACCTGCTTCTATAAGGAGAATAGGATATGGTGTATTACTTTTAATTTTCAGGTTATAAGTTATAAAACGCTTATGGATTTGCTCAATCTTTCTCCATGATTCTCTGGAGATGCTGCAACCCCAAACCTCACAGCCATATAAGATAACAGGAGTGACTAAAGTTTCAAAGAGGAACTTATTTTTATCCCACATTACGAGGTTTGTTGTTTTACAATTATTTTCAAGACCAAAATAAGCTTTCCACCCCCCATTAATCCTTTTCTCAATGCTATGGTTCCAGTTAAGCTTGTGATGGATTCAATTCCTAGGTACTTGTAAGAATACACTTCCTCCAAGTTATTATTGTCATACATAAAATTAGCGTAAGTGTCCTTCTTGGATTTGATAATCATAACTTTTGTTTTGTCAGTGTTAATAGTCATACCCATGGTAGAGCAGAAATCCTTAAGAAGCTTGAGTTGCTTATCAAGATCAGAAGGGCACATTGTCAAAAGAACAATATCGTCAGGATAGAGAAGAAGGATAACGACTATCCCAGCTAAGATCATGCCATCACATCCTGCTTCCTCTAAATAGCCTTCGAGCTTATCGATGTAAATGAAAAATAGGGTAGGGGAGAGGGGACAACCTTGTTTAACTCCAATGTTACACTTAATATCTTTCGACCACCCCTCATTGCTCTTTAGCTTGGCAATTACATTCTCGTATAACCTTATAGCAGCAGCTCTCAACTCAAGAGGAACCTTTAGCTCTTCTAACCTATTCCAAAGGTTGTATCTAGGAACCGTATCGAAAGCCTTTCTAAAGTCCACAAAGCAACAAAATAAATTGGATTTATCATTACGACATTCCTCCGCAATGATCCTAAGCATAACAAGGTGGTCTGTTGTTGAGTGATGCCTTCTGAAACCTGCTTGGCCTATAGCCCGCTTACCTTCACTCTCAAGCCATATGCTTAACTTCTTTTCCAGAATACTACCATACAAATTGGCTAAGAGAGGGCTGATCATAATTGTCCGATAATTAGAGGGATTATTTGTATCCCAACTTTTAAAAATAGGGATAATGAGGCTCTCAGTCCAAGGTTTAGGGAAACCTTGCTTGACTGCTTGATTGAAAATCTTGTGGATGTGGGGGATGAGGACAGGACCTCCAATTTTTAAGATTTCCGCCTGGTAACCTTCAATGTCCTTAGCTTTCCCATTAGCGAGGCGATTAACCCCAAACTTAATGTCTTCTAAACAGAAAACTTCTTTCGTTGTGAGCAGGGTTTCCAAATTATCCATGACATTTGGAGATTCATAAAGCTTATTAAGATAAGAATTTCAATTGTGAAGAGCAATTTTATTATTATCCTTAGTCTTCCTAGTCAGAATCTGCCTCCAAAATTTCTTAGGAGCTACCTTAGAGAGGTGTAAGAGATTCTCCTGTCTTTGACGAATGTAATGCCTCTTTTTCCTTTTAGTTAGGGCTTTGTATATTTTTATCTTGTCCATTTTAAGAGAATCATCAACAACTTCCTTAATTGCTCTCCTCGCACTTTTACAATCTTTGTCATACGATGGGTTGGTTTTGTTATTTCTTTTATTATTTGAGACTTCAATTGAGAACTTGTTAGTAGAATATGAGAGGGCTGTAGTAAAATTATGATAGAGGACTTCTATGTTGTCTATACTAGATAAAGGAAGAAAATTAGTTTTTAATTCATTTAGAAAGAGATCCTTTTTATTTCTATCAAATATTAAGTTCTTTTGGCTGTAAGTATTATTTTCTATGGGAATTCTATGCATGACAAAATTGAGAGTTATAAGTAAAGGCCTATGATCAGAGTCAGGTTCGTGGTCATTTAAGATGTCAAAATTTACCATTTCGTTGTATAATGGGAGATCGGAAATAACGTAGTCTACCACGCTGCTACCAAGTCCATGGATGCACGTCATCTTGCTAGAATTGGGCCACTTCTTTAGACCATTGCAAATTATGAGATCCTAAGCACTACAGAGCTTGACTAGCTCTGACCCAAACAAATTTTCCCCGAGGTCTTCAGAGCTCCTTTTGTACCTACTAGCCAGGGTAGGGTCTTCGTCTAACCAAAGAGGATTAGGGTTGGAATGATTGCTTAGAATAATAGCTTGGTTGTTTGAAGTTCGAGCATTAAAGTCACCTATTAAAAGGATATTACCGTCATTCCTTAGGCTAGAAATATCATTCTCTAAACCATTGTAAGGGTTAGTTTTATCTAGATTATTCTTTTCATAGAAGTTAGAATTGATGGGGGGAAAATAACATATTGCTATGTAGGACTTTTTATTATTAATGTCTCTGATCTCTATCCAACTATATTGGTTGTAAGGGTCGTTTTTATAAATCCTAACATGGGGGGAGATGTTCTTCTTAATGTAACAAGCTATTCCCCCAATGCCTCTACGGGAGGATCGCTTGTTCCACGTAGACCATAGCATAAAGCCATCTATGTTAGGGACCTTAGATTCTTCGTGCTCCCAAGTTTCAACAAGCAAAATAATATCAACATCATTTGAAATCCAACTTAGCTTGGGGCCTTTGTTCCATGGGAAGCCCCGACAGTTCCAAGAAAGGATCCGAAGCATGTTTAATTGCTATTGATTACTATCTTTTTGGTTTCTATCTCGAATAAAGGCTTTTCTATTTCTGATTATTGCCCATTTTCCTTCCTTTCTAGCTTCTTTTACCTTTTGAACCTCCTTTCTTAATTCTACTTGATCTTCTGGAATGAGATCTTCATTTATGAATATTCCCGTTCCTTTTAGACTTGAGGTTTTACTAAGTATGTCGTGCTTATGATCAGTAGAGCTCACCTTTATGCGGATTAGTCTTCCATTATTCTCGGTTAACTTCCCCAACCTTGCTGCTTCTGTGAGACACGCAGTTTCAATTTGTAATCTATTATGTAATTCTGTCTGGACTAAGGCTAAAGTATCCTCATCTTCTTCCTCTTTTAAACCGAATATTATAAGGTTCCAGGCCCTTTTGTTACGTTCGTGATCTAATTCTATTAATTTTTTCATTTCATCTTTAATTGGTTTAATATCTAACTTATCTACCACATTATTTAGGGTGAGGTGGCTATTAACTTTTTCTTCTAATTCTTTAATCATGTCTTTCATTTTAAGACCCTCTAAAGTATCAACATCTCCTTGCTGGAATGGTTGGTTAGTATCTTGGTTTTGTTTTTCTATAACGTACAATCTAGTCTCCATTGCCTCCATTTTATTCTCCAGTAGTTCTATTTTATTTTCTATTTGTTTTTGGATCGTGTCTTCAAGAGATGCAAATTTATTTTCCAGCATGGCTTCTAACTCTTTTTGTAACTTGGATTCTCTTTCTTCTCTACGTTTCTCTAAGGACTCTATATACTCATAAAGGCCTTGTAGAGTAACTGTGCTAGGTCTGCCCTTGGTAATCTTTGGTAACTGTGGTGAAATATTCATACTTAAAATTATATGAGCAAATATGTATTAGAAAAAGAAAAAGATAAGGAATGTGTGCACCTGATATCAGCGAACCTGACTGCAAATCGCCCATGCGAGCTAAGATCACCAAGCTTTGGATTTATATATGCGAGCTTCAAAAACCAAGATCACTGAATGCGTTTATATAAGTGAGCCCCAGAACCAAGATCACTGAATGCTAGGATTATATATGCGAGCCAAGATCACCGAATGCGAGGGTTTATATATATTTCAAAAACCGGAGCCTTAGAACTGGAGCGAGGGTATAGACCACCGAGCTTTGGATTTATATATGCCAAAATCACTAGATGCGAGGATTTATATGTATTTCAAAAACCGGAGCCTCAGAACCGGAGCGAGGATATAGATCACCGAGCGTTTATATAGAGCATCGAGCCTGTATATAGATCACCGTGTGTATAGATCACCGTGCGTTTATATATGCGAGGATTTATAAACGCAGCCTCAGGACCAGAGCGTGTATATAGATCCAAAGCGAATAAAACTCAGCCTCAGAACCAGAGCGTGTATATAGATCACCGTGTGTATATGCGAGCCTCAGAAACTAGAGCGAGGATATAGATCACTGGTTTATATGCGAGCACCGTGTGTATATGCGAGCCTCAGAAACCGGTTTATATAGATCACCGTGTGAAGAGAATTTATATGCGAGGATCACCAAAAAATTTATATATACTAGCCTCAGAAACCGGTTTATATGCGAGCACCGTGTGTATATGCGAGCCTCAGAAACCGGTTTATATAGATCACCGTGTGAAGAGAATTTATATGCGAGGATCACCAAAAAATTTATATATGCGCGCCTCAGAAACCCTGTACAAACCGGTTTATATAGATCACCGTGTGAAGAGAATTTATATGCGAGGATCACCAAAAAATTTCACCGTGTGAAGAGAATTTATATGCGAGCACCGTGTGTATATTAAAATCATATGCGAGCCTCAGAAACCCTGTACAAACCGGTTTATATAGATCACTGTGTGAAGAGAATTTATATGCGAGGATCACCAAAAAATTTATATATGCACGCCTCAGAAACCTTGTACAAACCGGTTTATATAGATCACCGTGTGAAGAGAATTTATATGCGAGGATCAAAAAATTTCACCTCATCGTAGATTATATATAGCATAGATTATATTTAAGGTTTATAATTAATCTAATTCCCAAAAAAATAACAATTTCTCATAATGCAATGAAGTATTAGTAATTATAATTTAGGTTAAAGATAGTTATTTTTTTGTAATTGCATATAAATTTAGAATAATCATAATACAATATCATACAATGGTGTTGGCATTATGATTCAAGTGTTGTCCTTGATGGCAACTCACTCAGAGGTTGGTACAGATGCTCAGAAGTTGGTACAGGTAATGGCAACTTAATCAGAAGACAGATCCTAGTACAGCTTACCAAGGAAGTTCATACACGCAGGTTTGTTAAGCCCAAGTCGCGTGTACACGCAGGTTGGCTTCAGAAAAAGAGCGTGTATGTGGAAAAGTACCTTTGGTCCATGGCGGTTAGTCCTTGGAAGTTGTGCCTATGGTTTCGGACCATTGTGTCTCGACGGGCGTGTCGATCCCTAGTTTTGAAGTTGATGGTATTGTGTTTCTATGGTTTTGGCTCTTGGTATTGAACAAGGCCTAAGGCTATATAAGGAGAAGATCACTAGGCAAAGATAAGTGTGTGGGTGTCTGACGCAGTGAGAGGATCTGGTATTGCTGGTTATCTGTTCGGGACGCTTGGCAAGGGTCGGATCTGACAGCAAAGGCAGAAGTAATCATTTCTAGATCTGCACGCGGGTTGCCTTTGGAGAAAGCGCGTATACACGCGGTTTTGGTACAGTGAAGTAGCGTATGCATGATAAGGGTTGATATTTCAGGTTGTTGCTGATTCTGGTGGTTGTTGCAGAGTTCTAGATTCTGGTTTGGGTTCTGTGTTCTTGATGACAGGGTTTCAGTGATTCGGTATTGGGTTGTTTAATGAATTATGATGCAAGTATAAGTTGATGATTGTATTGCGGTAATGTTTGCTTTGTACTCTTGGATCCAGTCTGAAAATTGATGAAACGTGGTCCCTGAAGGTTGTAGGGTCAGCACCTACGTACTAGTAAATGGATCAGCTAGTACAAGAGCTGAGGGAGTTGTAGCTCCCTTCCAGAAGTAGTTGGAAAACGAAAGAGAGGGTTGTAGCCCTCTGCAGGTTGTAGCCTGCATACTGGTAAAGGACTGCACCAGTATATTGTAAAAGAAGTTTCTCATTAAAGAAGAAAGAGACGAATTGCAGCAGGTGGTTTTCACCCACATTGGGTTTCCACCTTATATCATGGTGTTCATGTGTGTGGCTCTTGTGTGATGTTCTGTTCTGTTATACTGCACCTGTTTACTGTTAAATTGCTTAATAATGTTATGATGCATTTACTGAAGATAAGATTAACTGAATCATAAGATATCTGCATATACGCTAGTTGCTTTAGACACAGTCGCGTGTACACGCGGATTCACTTAACTGAAGTCGCGTATATGTTTCTGAGTATGAAATTGAAAAAGGTTTTATTGATCTGATAATACTGATTCACCCCCCCTCTCAGTATTATTTCCAACAATTGGTATCGGAGCAGGTCCTTCAGAGGAAGCTTGATCGCTTGAAGGAAAAGATCCATCAAAATGGCTAATCCAGAAAGAGAGGCACACATCAGGCCACCAGTCTTTGACGGGAACAATTTTACTCACTGGAAGATAAGAACCACTGCATATCTACAGTCTCTTGGAGCAGAAGTTTGGGGACTCGTAGAAGGAGGATACAAATTCCCATCAGCAACTCCTACAGATCCAGCAGAGAAAAAGCAATATGAGCTCAATGCCAAAGTAGTTAATGTCCTATTGAGTACTTTGACTCAATCAGAATTTATGAAGATCATGCATCTCAAATCAGCTAAGGAAATATGGGACAAAATCGTTACAAGCTACGAAGGAGATGATCAGGTAAAAATAGCGAAGCTTCAAACTCTCAGAATCCGGTATGAAACTCTTAAGATGCGAAGTAATGAAAGCGTAGCTAATTATTTCCTGCGTATGGATGAGATTGTGAATTGTATGAGGGATCTGGGTGAAGAATTTGAGGAAGTTGTCTTAGTTCAAAAGGTTTTGAGATCTCTGTCTACTAAATTTGATTCTAAAGTATCTGCCATAGAAGAAAAGGAGAATGTGCGGAAAATTACCATGTCACAGCTTCACGGGATCTTAACTGCTTTTGAAATGCGACAAGAGGTACCACCAGAGGCCGCATTCGAAGTGTCAGAGGAAGAAGATGAGGTAAATTTTGTCAAGAATCTTGAACGGGGAACTGGACGGTTCAAAGATAAGCTGCCTTTCAAATGTTTTCTATGTGGTAGAGTTGGTCACTATGCTGCTAGATGTCCTCATAACAAAGAAAGGATATATGAAGAAGATGGTAGAAGCTATTATTCCCATATTAAAAGTTCATTAAATGATAGTGAAGATATTAGAAGTCTCATGGCGCACAAGAAGAAGAATGCTTCATCCAATAATAGCGAGGATATTAAAAGTCTCATGGCACATGAAGAGAAGAATGCAGAAACTGAAGAAGCTGGCAAATTAAAAGAACTATTGGAAACAGAAACCAGGGTAAGGGAGAGATTGCAGGATATAGCAAAAGATCAGAGCACAACTATTCAGAGACTTGAATCAAAGATCCTCTCTCTAAAAGAAGATCTTGAAGATCAAGAACATGAAGTGATCAAACTAAAGCGACAAGTGGAAGAAGGAAGAAAAGTTGAAGAAGACCTAAGGAAGCAGTATCTGAAAAAGGAAGAACAACATCAGGTTGAGGTAAATATCTTGAAAGGTAAACTAGAAGAAAAGGATAAGCTCTTACGATTTCAAGATAGTTCTAAAGTCTTGGATGATATTCTTAATAGTCAAAGATCTCCTGCTATCAAGACTGGTCTTGGTTTTCATGAATATGGTGAAGGTGAATCTAGTTCACAAGGTGAGGCAAGAAACTCTAATGAGAAATCTGAAATGCTCAAGGAACAACCAAGGAAAGAAATTCCTCAAGGAAGATCCTTTACTCCTAACTATGGACGTGATAGACGATTATTTCCTCCGCTGAATAATGTTGAATGTTATGTATGTCATAATCTTGGACATGTTGCAGCCAGATGCAAAAGTAGAATGGTTCAAGAAAGATCATCGCATCCCAAGTATTTCAGAGGGTATTGCTTTGCCTGCAATGCATATGGACACAAAGCAATTGATTGTGATAGAAGGAACATGAAAAATATAAGGTGTTATACATGCAACAACTATGGGCATAAAGCAAGGGAATGCAGGAGCAGGTTTCAAAATTCAAGACAAGGGGACCATACATCATCACAGTTGCAGGAATTGAAGAAGACAGAGACAGAAAGGTGTGGGACAACTCAGTCAGCTGACATAACAGACACAGGGGAATCTGAAAGTGATGAGATTCAGTATTCCATCCTGCATACGCTGAAATAATGAAGACAAGTCGCGTATATACGCGAGTTACAGGCTGCAAAGTCGCGTATATGGAGAAAGGGCAGCAGAACAGACCCAGGTTCAGTCATGGTTGGCTCAGGCTCAGGGGAAGCAGAACAGACTCAGGAAATGGTTCAGACATGGTTGGCTCACACTCAGGGGGAGAATATTCTTCAAATAATGCATTGTTGGCATTATGGTTAGAAGTTGTTGATAAAGTCTATGAAGCTAAATGATACATCTTACTGTTTAGGAATGGGATTGCAGGCTGATGCTTATGGTACAGATCATGATGCTGTTGGTGGCTTTCATAAGTCTTGGTCTAGATATTTCGTCTCTATGTCATGTATCTCTTGTGATATCTCTTTTTATGGTGTCAAGGTCATGTAACGGCCTATGTTGGTTTCCCCACTATGCCTGGGATGAATGATGAATGTATGTTGAGTCTTTTGGTGATAGGAAGGTCTTCTATGATGTATAAGTCCTTGTTCTTCTTGAAGAACATCTTTTGCAGATCTTGCCTACAGTCAAGGGGAGCATGAACAACACAATTTAGCAAGAGCAGGATGGATAGATTGGTACACTTTGGCATACACAAAGGGGGAGCACAGTTGGAGATTTCAGCAAGTACTCAGGGGGAGTATGGACAGCAGAAGGTATACCAAAGAAGAGAATATCTTGGTCCGCTCTTTGCCCTTGATGTCAAAGGGGGAGAGTGACTTGGTGTAGTGGTTGCCATCAAGTCCAAAGGGGGAGATTGTTGGCATTATGATTCAAGTGTTGTCCTTGATGGCAACTCACTCAGAGGTTGGTACAGATGCTCAGAAGTTGGTACAGGTAATGGCAACTTAATCAGAAGACAGATCCTAGTACAGCTTACCAAGGAAGTTCATACACGCAGGTTTGTTAAGCCCAAGTCGCGTGTACACGCAGGTTGGCTTCAGAAAAAGAGCGTGTATGTGGAAAAGTACCTTTGGTCCATGGCGGTTAGTCCTTGGAAGTTGTGCCTATGGTTTCGGACCATTGTGTCTCGACGGGCATGTCGATCCCTAGTTTTGAAGTTGATGGTATTGTGTTTCTATGGTTTTGGCTCTTGGTATTGAACAAGGCCTAAGGCTATATAAGGAGAAGATCACTAGGCAAAGATAAGTGTGTGGGTGTCTGACGCAGTGAGAGGATCTGGTATTGCTGGTTATCTGTTCGGGACGCTTGGCAAGGGTCGGATCTGACAGCAAAGGCAGAAGTAATCATTTCTAGATCTGCACGCGGGTTGCCTTTGGAGAAAGCGCGTATACACGCGGTTTTGGTACAGTGAAGTAGCGTATGCATGATAAGGGTTGATATTTCAGGTTGTTGCTGATTCTGGTGGTTGTTGCAGAGTTCTAGATTCTGGTTTGGGTTCTGTGTTCTTGATGACAGGGTTTCAGTGATTCGGTATTGGGTTGTTTAATGAATTATGATGCAAGTATAAGTTGATGATTGTATTGCGGTAATGTTTGCTTTGTACTCTTGGATCCAGTCTGAAAATTGATGAAACGTGGTCCCTGAAGGTTGTAGGGTCAGCACCTACGTACTAGTAAATGGATCAGCTAGTACAAGAGCTGAGGGAGTTGTAGCTCCCTTCCAGAAGTAGTTGGAAAACGAAAGAGAGGGTTGTAGCCCTCTGCAGGTTGTAGCCTGCATACTGGTAAAGGACTGCACCAGTATATTGTAAAAGAAGTTTCTCATTAAAGAAGAAAGAGACGAATTGCAGCAGGTGGTTTTCACCCACATTGGGTTTCCACCTTATATCATGGTGTTCATGTGTGTGGCTCTTGTGTGATGTTCTGTTCTGTTATACTGCACCTGTTTACTGTTAAATTGCTTAATAATGTTCTGATGCATTTACTGAAGATAAGATTAACTGAATCATAAGATATCTGCATATACGCTAGTTGCTTTAGACACAGTCGCGTGTACACGCGGATTCACTTAACTGAAGTCGCGTATATGTTTCTGAGTATGAAATTGAAAAAGGTTTTATTGATCTGATAATACTGATTCACCCCCCCCCTCTCAGTATTATTTCCAACAAATGGGCCGATGTTTGTTTGAATAAAATAGTTTATATTTTTCTCGAAACTTAAAATTTAATTAGTAAAATGATTTTTTAAAAATAATATATTAAAATAATTTTTAATATTAATTATAAAATTGGTTTTCAAATAATACAAAATTTCTTTTACAAAACCCAAAAACCCTAAATTATGTTCATTGATATAAAATCAAACATATAAAAAAATCAAATTTTTCAAAAATTCATATTCAATTCATTTGTAAAAAATCTGCACAATTAAACATAAAAAAGTAAAGGTGAATTGATTATGACAACCCCATTTATTTCTACAAAACCTAAAGCAAGGTTTATAGTTTAGTTTCAACATTATTAGTTTAGCCCTAGCACTGCTACTATCATGCTCAGAGTTAAGGAAGTGTTGGTTAATTGGGCCCTAACCCAGGTTCGGAAGAGTTTTAGCCAAACAAATCCTGCACTGCCGGCCCTTTCGGCAACAATCCACAGAGCACAGACTGAAGTCTCACCCAAGGTAGTATGGGAGGGTGCTGGAACCAAGTTTCCACACCCTAGGGATGTCTTGATGAGGTTTGGAGGAGTCGCAAATTGAACTACGCACTCGCGCTACTTTGTGCAGTTGTCTGGCCTTCGTGAAGATCTACGACGAGGTGTTTCCTAGATTCGTTTTATTATTGAATTTATTACAAATCTGATCTATTCCTTAAGGTTTTTAATCGAGCATTCAACAATTAAAACCAACACACACAACCATAAATCTTAAAGATACCCATAAAACCCTAACATGAGCATAAACATATAGATCTGTGATCAAATGCATAATATTTTAGAATCACTTATCTTTATTAATTCCCTTTATCTGGTTACAATCAACTTCCTACCCTGCGCACATAGCTGTAGGGGTCTGCGCACACAGTTGCAGACTCTAACCAGGCCTCCGCTGACATAGCTACTGAGCCTCTATCTCCTATTACAACCCAAACTTGCACTTCACCGACTCAGATCTACTATTACATTCAGAGTCCCATATTATTTCTATTACCAAAAATCTACCTTACACTTAGATCCTTGCTCTTATTTATGCATTCCCATGGTCCGAGGACCATGGGCAAGCTGACACATTCTCGATTAACTTATAATATTTTAGGGAAGACTACCCTTGGACTTGACCCATTACAATTTGCGCTCTGCGCACTTTGCGAAGGTTTTATAGTAAAATATGCAAAAATGTGGTCTTCAAGCCCCAAAACTATTATGCAGGGGATCCGTGAGTTGTCCCGAGTCACTCGTTGATGCGGTGATACACGCTGCTAAGGCTTCGCAGTTCACCATCCCTCTGAACAATGTAAACTTTGAAACAGGAACTGATACTGTTACCCGTTTCGTAGAGATAGCAAAAAAGTGACCTGATTTTGAAAAGGGGTGATGCAGAACGAACATGTTTTTTTTAGAGCATAGTTTTTGGCACTTTAATTTTTTCTTAAGTACATTACGTTCTAGAATCGTTTTAGAATGGTAGTGATTTTCATGCTGATTTAAAAAAGTGAGTATTCTGCATCACCCCCTTTTTTTAAAAGCCCTGTTTTTTGGCTTTAAATTTTCTAATGTATGAAATGTAAATAATTATTTCGTAACCCTTTTTTTAAAAGACCTATTTTTTGACTTTAAATTTTCTAATGTATGAAATGTAAATAATTATTTCATAAATTTAATAATTTTGGAAGTGGTCTTCTTCTTCATATTTTCTAGTTTTTATTTTTTATTTTTTATTTTTTTGTAGTGGGGTTTTTATCGATTTGCATATTTAAAGAAGAAGGTCGATATTTTTCATTTTTGATATTCTACATATTTATACATCGTTAATTAAATTTTCAATCCACATGAAATAATTTTCTCTAAAAAACAAATATAAAAATATATATAAAAAAGACAAAAATAAAAAATAAAAAATGTTAAAAAAAATTATCTCTTAAACCATCAAAGAATTTGAAAAAGAAAAACAAAATATATATATATATATATAATTAAGTAAGTAAATATTGAGAAATTAAAAAAAAAAATATTAGCAAAAACTAGGAAAAAAAATTAAAAACAAACAAGTTAAAAAAAACATACCCCCAATCGGGGTGGAGAATTACGGCCAATTCAGGGCAGTGATGGGATGGGGAGGTGGTCGGCAGGCGCCACACAGAACGGCGATCATTAATAGAGCTGAGGTGAAGGGTGGTGGAGCAGTACGCATACCAAGGAAAGGAGCAGAACGAATTATGGCAATGGCAGGAGAAAGGTCCGGCGGCGATTATCTGCAGCTACAGATGCTAGGTGGCGAAACCCATTTAAGAAGAGATGCAGGTGGAATGACAGACAATCGGAAGCCGGGGAAGGTGGAGAGGGAAGGATTAGTCTGGAAAAGAGACGTGAAACAAAGACTCAGGCGTTGTCAAAGTATTATGGCGAAGGGAGGAAGAAGGGAAAGATAGGAGGAGGGCGAAGGGAAGACCACCTAGAGAGAGCAGGAACAAATTACGGTGGCGACTGATAGCTCTGGAGAGAAGGATATGGAGATAGGGAAGGAGGATGGCGGGGCGAGAGTGACTTTTGAAGTTGGGTAGAGTAGCAGAAACAACAACAGAGGCAGGCCAGGTAAAAGAGGGAAAGGAAGGAGACGCAGGGGACGAGGAAGAACGAGGCAGGATGATTATGGTGAAAGGGAGACTCCAGCATCTGATCAGCCGAAGAGAGGGCGGCGTTCTATCGGGCAGGCAGCTCAGGCAGCGGAGGCAGCTTACAGCAAGGGAACAAACGAAGACATAAGGAGGATAATCGATGCGTTGGAGAACAGAGTGTTGGAAGAACCTTCGGACCCCGAAATGGAAGAGTGGGATACCCTGCTGCCGGACCCTGGGAACACGAGAGGGAGATTAACGCTGTACAAGCAAGCATTACATATGTACTGGGTGATGAAGCATCTGCTTGCTAGAGCCATGGAGCAAGTTGCAGTTGAGATGACAGAGATCGTCCAAGGGGTGCTGGATATGAAGAAAGAGATGGCCAGTCTGCAGTTTATGACTCGGAAACAGGACATCAAAATAGAGGAAATAAGAGGTATGCTGAAGGACCTGACAAAGGCAAAGCGAGAAGAGGAGACTAAGAAAGAAATTACGGTAGATTGAAGTGTATGCCCAGTTACTCTTTTTTATTTTTGCATGCTGTTATAAACTGTAGTGATCCTATGTTTAAGGTAGTTTGTCAGGTTTCTGATTCTAGACAGCTAGGGTCAAATTGCAGATAGAATACTGTCAGGATTTTTGATAGGCGATGTTTTTATGTTGGATAAGTAAACTTCTTCAGACAATATTTTTGAGGGACCAACAGACCCGGTTTCCCTTCGGGGCGGGTTGAGGTCGCCTTTGCTTGTATAGTTTAAATTCGCTGTATATAATAGAAATGGGAACGCCGTAGCTTACAAAAAAAAAAAATAACGAAAAAAAATTAAAAAACTAGTAAAATTAATATTAAAAAAAAATTAACTCACAAACCATAAAAGAATTTGGAAAAAAGAAACAAAATTAATATATATATATATATATATATATATATATATATATATATATATATATATATAAGTAAAAATAGAGAAATAAAAAAAAAAATTAGCAAAAACTGGGAAAAAAAAAAATAAAAATAAAAAAAATCAAACTAGTTTATAAAAAAAATAAAAAATTAAAAAACTAGTAAAATTAATATTTAAAAAAACAAAAAAAATTAAATTATAAAAAAAAACCAAAAAAATGCTTTTTTTATTAAACAGACATATTTTATTTAAAAATAAATAAATAAATAATTTTTTTATTTTTTTTAAACAATCTTTATTATTATATTTTTTAATTTAAAAATACAACTTATTAAAACTACATTTTATATTTTCAAAAAAAAAAAAAAATTAAACCTACATTTTGTATTTTATATATATATATATATATATATATATATATATTTTACACTTTTTTTAAACAATCTTTTTCTTATTAAAATAAAAAATTACATTATTTTTAACAATTATTTATTTATTTAAAAACACAAATCATAAAAAATATTTTAATTTTCTTAAAACAAATTTAATTTTTTAATTTTTTAATTTAAAAAATATTAATTTTTTTTTTAAAGTTAACGTGGAAAAAAAATAATAATAATAAAATAAAATTGGTGGCCCTCTGCCCAAAGTAAACAATTTTAATTTTTAATTATAAATATGTTTATTAAAAATGTTTTTATTAAATAAACTATTAATAATTTAAAAAAAGATTATTAAACAATTTTTTTTTAAAACGAATTTTTTATTTTTTATTTGAAAAAATATACATTGAACAATTTTAATAAAAATTATTAAATTTTAAATTATTAAACAAATTTAATAAAAAATAAATTTTAAACCATTTTAATAAAAATTGAATTATTAAAAAAAATATTTAAAAATTTTAATAAAAATTAATTTTTTTTTTTTTAAATTTTGTTTTTATTAAAAAAAAAAATTGGCCCCCGGCCGTGCCACCACCAGGCGGCGGGCGAGCCGTGGGGCGATTCTTGCCATTCGGTGGTGGCACGGCCGAGGGCCAATTTTTTTATTTTTTATTTTTAACAAAAACAAAATTTAGGAAAAAAATTAAAATTTAACTTTTATTAAAATATTTTAATATATTTTTTTAATAATTTAATTTTTTTTAAAATTGGTCAATATTAAAATTTAATAATTTTTATTAAAACTGTTTAACGAATTTTTTTTTTCAAATAAAAAAAATTACGTTTAAAATAAAAAATTATATTATTTTTTTTTAAACGAATAATGAATTTTTAGTAAAAAAATTTATTTATTTATTTGTTTGTTTATTTATTGTTTTAAATCAAAAACACATTTTTTTTAAAGTTGAAAATGTTTTTAATTTTTTTAATTGGAAAATACCTATATTTTTAAAATTTCGATATTTTTTTAGTTTTTTTTTTTAATAATTTGAGCTTATTTATGTCTTTTTAGTTTTTTCTAAATGTTTTTAATATTAATTTTACTAGTTTTTAATTTTAATTTTTTTGTTAATTTTTCTATTTTTGTTTAATCTAGTTTATTTTAATTTTTTTATTTTTTTTGGCTAGTTTTTGTTAATGATTTTTTTAATCTTTCTATTTTTACTTAATTTTATATATATAATTTTATTTTTTTTCCAAATTCTTTTATGGTTTAAACAATTTTTTAAAACATTTTTTATTTATTTTTTGTCTCATATATATATATATATATGTATTTTTACATTTATTGTTTTAAGTAATCATCATTAATTTCACTAGTTTTAATTTTTTTTTTGTTAATTTTCCATTTTTTTTTAAATCTAGTTTGTTTTTAATTTTCATTTTTTTTTAGTTTTTTGTTAATATTTTTTTAATTTTTCTATTTTTGCCTACTTAATTTTATAGTTTTTTTTTTTAATGTGTTTTGTTTTTCTTTTCCAATTTTCTTTTATGGTTTACATATTTGTTTTTTTTTTTTCCATTTTTTTTGAAATATGTTTTTTTACTATTCATTTGTTTATAATTTGTAATTTTTTTCTAGTTTTTTAATTCTTATTTTTTATAGGTTAATTTTGTTTTGTTTTTTTTTTTTTTACATTTTACATTTTTATGATTGATTTTTTTTTTTGATGTTTGATTTTTTTGTTTTATTTTTATTTTTATTTTATGTTTTGTTTTTAGTATATATTTTTATTTATGTTTTGTTATTTTTTTTGTGTTTTTTCATTGTTTTAATTTTAATTTTTATTATTATTTATTTTTTTTAATTTTAATGTTTTTCGGGGTCATGATAAAATATTTTATGCTATTATTTTGAAATATTGAAATTTCACCCTTGAAAAAAATTTGTTATCACAGCATCAACACTTTTCGTTTTGAGGGTGTTTTTTGCACAAAATTTACCATTGAAAAAAAAGTGTTATTCGAACATCAACACTTCGTTTTGAGGGTGTTTTTTGGACAATTTTTGCACAAAAAATTGGTTTTCACCGCCATTTTTAAAACATGTTGAAAATTTACCCTGGAAAAAAAATGTGTTATTCCAGCATCAACACTTTTCATTTTTAGCATTGTTTTTGATGTTTTTTCGGGGTTTTTTGGCCAGAGTTCCCGTTTTGAGTTTATAGTTCCCGTTTCAAAGTTTACATTATTTGTGAGTGACATACTACGCCTTGTTGTTCCCACCTTGCTTCTTGCAATGCTTCTTCAAGCTCCTACTCCATTGCCCCTACTAGTTCACCTAACAAATGATGCTCATTCTGCTCTACTCGGTTAACACAAAACGGCTCCTCATAAGATTTTATCTCTAGCTGAGATGCCAAAGCCATGAACTCTTTATGCATGTGCAACAAGTTTGCAATTTCTGGTCCTGTATACTCAATATCTGCTACAACTTGTGTTGTATTATTACAAGAGAGATGTTACTGTCCACAAGATCCCAATCTTCAAGGCTCGTCAGAGACGAACTTTCAAGCAGAATTCCATCATTTGTCTCAAAATTCACCATCCTTCCCATAGCTTTCATACATTGCTTTCCAGACCGTGGTTTATGGAGTGGCATTCGGACTAGTCCTACTACTTGTCTGAGAATTTCCGGTATGTCTCGCATCGTTGGCATTGAGCTCAGCATGGCACCCCTAGCTTTCGACATTACACTATCCAGAAGGTCCTACATCTCCTTTGAAAACACCCGGCTTACTCCCCCACCGTCAAGGTTCAACGGTTCCATATATGGTGGAGGGCACAATAGCTTCATTCTCCACATACTAGTACAGTTTGTTTGGTGGATGCCCCACTGTGATTTATAGGCCTGTGGAAATTCAAATTCAGTCGTTCCCTCCTTTTCTGGCCCATTAATGCTAGATTGACCATAGATCGTTCCAAATCGGGCTCGTACTTTGTATCTTAATTGCCTGCCGCCCGCTCCTTTTCTCTGTAACTCGGACATCTTTTCATGAATATTGACAGCAACTATCACCTCTGTGGTTGTCCACGTAGTAGCACAACCCTTTCTGCACAAGCGCAACCCTTGTGACATACCGATTCTATGCGCACCCCTGTTGTCGCGCAACTCCCTCATAGACTGCTTTATCATCCCGCGCTCTCTTTCAACTGTCCAGAGTGGTGAGACTGTACTTTGGTCAGTTAGTCAGGCAGTCGGCCCACCTGTGTAGAGCTTCAGGCGACTGCCATTTACTCTTCCTAGGAAGGGCTCTCCATTAAGCTTGTTGAGCTAGACCATGCCTCCATCTGTGACTTCTTTGACTACATGTGCTCTTAACCAATGCATTTGGAGTTTCCAAGGAATTTCTCAAACTTGCTGTCATACAGTAATACTAAATCATTTTCTTTGAACGTGCGCAACTTGATATGGAAATCATGCCAAGCCTTTTCGCGTTGCTTTTATACCTTCCAATGGAATCCTACCAGAAACTGTTCCTCCTCTAGTTCTTCCAGTTGCACGAGCCTTTCTTCCAATGCTCCACGGTCTGCCATGCCTGTCATTGTTGCTATTCACAAACTGGGTACAATGTATTCCATTGGCATGACGGCTTCCGTGCCGTAGACTAACCAGAAAGGTGTCTGACCCATCAATTTCTTGCAAGTGGTTCGGTATGCCCATAGCACAACAGGTATGCACAAATCCCAATCGTTTTGCTGCGCGTTACAGATCTTGGTCAACACAGTCTCTAAAATCTTGTTGAAAGCTTCGACTATCCCATTCGCTTGCAGATGATATGACATACTTTGTTGATGATATACCTGGAATTCCTCAATGAGTGCGTTGATAGTTTCATTTAGGAAGTGCGTTCTGCGGTCGCTCATTAGAATTTTCAGGCATCCAAACCGTGTCAACACATTCTCAAACAAAAATTTTGCAGTTGTAGCAGTTGTGTAGTCCTTAACCAGTTGTGCTTCCACCCATTGAGTTAAGTATTCTGTCGCGGTGATGATATAGCGTGCACTCGTCTTTTCTTGAGGCGTGATGGGCCCCACAAAGTTGATCACCCATTTTTCGAATGGTTGCAGCATCATCTGTGGATTGAGCGACATTTCGTCCCTCCGTGATGGTTTCCCAGTCCGTTCACATATGTCACAGGCCCAACAATATGCTTTTGAGTCTTGATGTAGAGTTGGCCACCATAGTTCGGTGTGAAGAATCTTCAGTGCTATCGCCCTCCCCGCATAATGTCCTCCTACAACCCCTCTGTGTGCTTCTGTGAGGATTTTTCCTTGTTCAAATTCAAGTACATATCTTCGTAATATTTTTTCATTTGCCATTTTGTAGAGGTGCCCCATGATAACAGTAAATTCCGCCTTGCGTACCACCAATTCTTTCTTCTGCTGGATTGAATACCCCTGTGGTGTAGTCCCTGTGGTTAAGAAGTGGATTATATCCTTGATCCAGGTGGATATTGGTGGCCACCTGCCAAGTCCACCTGGACCCCCACCATTGTTTCTCTCAGCATTTTCAGTTTCCTTAATTGTAGCACAACTTACTATTTTTAGCAGTTTTTCGGGTCCTGAACTTCCGAAGCCGTTTTGAGGCCCTAAACGACGTTTTTTGGGAAATCTGGGGCAACACAGGTCCATGGACCAAAGTTTCCTCCCAAAGTGGCAGTGCTCAGATAGATCTTTCTAACGAGCTATTGTACACGTCAAACAGAGATTGTATGCCAAAGTTACGACCCTGGGAAGTTGGTGTACCAATTTACCCAAACGGGGCCCACAGTTTGGCGTTTCATCTTCTAGGGTTAGGTTTTGGAATGTTAAGGGTTTTCCATTGTTTCTCAACAATAAATAGGCCTTTGAGCCTCATCGTAACACAGTTCAGAGGCATGTAGCCACCACATCTCTTCTCAGAGATAAGCTACCATCGCCCTAGCTGGTTTATTTCTATTTCTGGTTGTAAGCATATTTTAGTATTTTCCATTAATGAAATGAAGTATTATTTCCGCTGCATCTTTGTGTATATGGTTATCTCTGTAATTTTTTGCGTTCCTGTTTAAATCTGGATCAGTGGTATCAGAGCGGTCTGCTTTTCTCTGTTTTTCTTTGCATGTCCCCAACAAGGTCGGGATATAAGGAGTTAGGGCTTGAACTGGTCGAACCTTTGCAAGACCAGCCTCGAAAATCCCGACGGCCTCCCATGGCGGATGAGAAGAAAGACGAGGGGGCAGGAAATCCCATCAAAATCTTGCTCGAAGAAGCCCTCGAGCGACAACGGAACGCGATGATGGACAGCTTTGCCCAGATCCTTTAGCGGCTACCCAGAAGCGATGCATCGGCTTCCAGCAGCTACTCTGGAAACGCCACGCCCTTTAAGGTACAAGTTAATTTTGAAATCCCCATATTCAAGGGTCAGATAGATGTAGATGCCGTAGATAAATGGTTAAATCTGCTAGAGGGTTATTTTTCTGTTCATGAATTTTTGAGTCGGGAAAAGATTGTTTTCGCTCTTCTCAAAGCAGCCCCCCACGTCAAGGACTAGTGGGAAACCTACTGCAAATAGAAGGATGAAAGTACTGGCTCACTATTTTCAGTCGCACTCACCTGGAATTCATTCCGGGATGCCATCAAGGAGCAGTACTACCCTGTTGGAAGCTATGAGGATGAATACATAAAGTGGACCACGCTGCGGCAGGGAAGGGACCAAGATGTGCCGGAGTTCACCAATCTTTTCCATACCCTTCGCACAAAGTTGGGTATCAAGGATTCAGAGCAACATGTGATACTCAAATACCATGGCTGCCTACACAAGTACATCCAGGAAGAAATACAACTCATGAACATTTCCTCGCTCGGCGCAGCATACCGATATGCCGTCAAGGTCGAGCAGAAGTTTAAACAAAAGAAGTGAGACTTTGGATTTGCAAATCCAAAGCACGGGAAAGGTGCCCCTAAACCATGGAAAAAAGGACAAAGCCAAGGCGGGACAGCCCAAGACAACCCGCCGAAGCTGCAAGCAAAGAACAACGCCGCGAAGCCGAAAAAGGACACGGGAAAATGGTGTGAGTTCCATAAGAGCTCCACCCACAACATAAGTGGGTGTCGGGCCAATCAGTCACTGGTGGCTGAGCTAAAGGTTTCAGAATCAGATGCATGTTCCGACTCTGAGTTAGAACCCGATAAGGGAAATGACAAAGGGTAGCAGATCATTGATGCATATCCCAACGCCACTGTTGCTACTGCCAAGATCCAGAAAAATGAACCCGAAGATCCAGAGGAGGAGGAGCGTCTCTTCCACTCCCAGATGTGGGTAAAGGGCTCCCCGATACAGTTCATTGTTGATAGCGGGAGTCAAAAGAACCTCATTTCGGCAGAGGTCGTGAAGCGGCTGGGCTTACCGACCACAGTACATCCACAACCATACACCATTGGGTGGCTTCACCAAGGACGAGATCTTCGCGTGAGCCAGTAGTGTCACCTTCCATACAACATCAAGCCCTTCATAGATGAGGTATTGTGTGACATTGCTCCCCTTGAAGTTTGTGATGTATTATTTGGACAACCATACTTGTGGAAGCAACATGCTATGTATGAATCAAGGCCCCGTGTCGTTATTATTACATTTGGAAATAAGTTGTACAGGATACCAGAGGTAGCACCACCTACCGCCATATCTTTGATTACTGCAAAACAATGCAGTAAGATCATTTCCAAAACCAGGAAATTTGTTTTCCTGATGATACGCCCTCAAGGAAAGAAGAAGACGGTGGTCGCGGCCTCCAGATGAGGTCCCTCTGCACGACAACTACAGATGGACAAGGTGGTGGAGGAGTACGAGGACATCTTCACCTCCCCTGTAGGGGTTCCTCTGCACTGTCAGGTCAAGCACTCCATCGATTTGACCCCAGGTGCACCGCTACCCAATGGACCAATTTATCGGTGCTCCATTCTGGAGAACAATGAAATCAATAGGCAGATTCAGGAGCTCCTGCAGAAAGGTCACATCCGTCCAAGTTCATCACCTTGTGGGAGCCTGATCGTGTTGGTACAGAAGAAGGATGGGACGTGGAGACTCTGTATTGACTATCGGGCGCTGAACAAGATCACTGTCCATAATAGGTACCCAATCCCGTGGATTGATGACCTCCTCGACCAACTAAAGGGGGCGAAATATTTCAGCAAGATCGATCTGAAGTTAGGATATCACCAGGTACCAATTGAACCCTCTGATGTGTTGAAGACTGCCTTCAAATCCAAGGAGGGCCTTTTCGAATGGTTGGTTATGCATTTCAGATTGACGAATGCTCCTGCAACCTTCATGAGGCTAATGGATGACGTCTTGCGGCCATTCACCAACTCCTTTGTAGTAGTATACTTGTATGACATTATGATCTTCAACCAGAGTTGGGAAGAGCACGTCCACCACATCCGACAGGTTCTCCAAACACTGCGGCAACACAAGGTATGTGCCAATTTGGAGAAATGCACTTTTGGCATGATACAGGTTCAGTATCTGGGATATATCATTGATGAACAGGGGGTGCATGTTGATCCAGCCAAGATCCAAGTCATTTGGGATTGGCCATCTCCAACCACTCTAACAGAGCTCCGCAGCTTTCTAGGTCTTGCCAACTTCTACCGCAGGTTCGTGTTTGGGTTTTCTCATATTACTTGGACCTTGAGTCAAGTCACCAAGGGAGGGGCGAAAGCAAAATTCTTTTGGTCTGAATCTCAATAGAAGGCATTCATGGAGTTGAAGGATCGCCTCTGCACGGCACCAGTGCTCACGTTACCAGATTTACAACAACCATTTGAGGTCGAGACAGATGCCTCTAACTATGCTATTGGGGCGGTCCTTACTCAACATGGACATCGAGTGGCATACCATAGTGAAACACTTCCAGACATAGTCCGGAAGTACCCCACTTATGATAAAGAGATGTATTCCATTGTACAGGCCTGCCGACAATGGAAGCATTACATTTTGGGGAAGGAAACGGTCATCCACACACACCACCGACCCCTGCAGTTCATACAGACCCAAGGGAAATTGCAGAATGATCGCCATCAAAAGTGGTCTACATACCTGCAACAGTTCCACTTGAATATCAAGTATAAGAAGGGCAGCACCAATAATGTTTCAGATTGCCTCAGTCAACCACCGATCATGGCGTTAACCACCGTGCTCAACTCTTGTGGGCACGAGACTTCTGATTGGCCACTTCTCTACAAAAGCGACCCAGAATTTGGCCACACATACCAGACACCCTTGGAGGGTCGGAATGTTCCAGATTTTCACCTCCAGGATGCCCTGTTATGCCACCTGGGTCACCTTTGTGTTCCTTCAAGCGAGCGTGCCAAGATTATTTGGGAAGCACACTACAGTCGGGCTGCTGGGCACTTCGGGGTCGAGAAAACAGTGGCAGTACTGCAAAATTATTTCTATTAGCCGAATCTTCGAGAGGATGTTGGGAAGTACATCAAATCATGTACTGCCTGTGCCATTGCCAAACCAACCATCAAGAAGCACGGCCTCTATACCCTGTTGCCTACCCCTAGTCGACCTTGGGAATCCATCTCCATGGATTACATGTCAGGCCTTCCTTCCACTAAGCATGGAAATGACTGTGTTTTTGTGGCCGTTGACAGGTTCTCGAAGATGGCCATTATGGCAGCCTGCAAGAAGAATATCACAGCAGAAGCCACTGCTAAGCTCTTCTTTGAACGAGTGTGGGTGCACTTTGGGATCCCACAATCTATCATCTCAGATCGGGATAGTCGGTTTCTCAGCACATTTTGGTCCAGTCTCTGGTCAATGCTGGACACCAAACTCACGAAGTCCATAGCCTTCCATCCTCAAACTGATGGCTAGACATAGGTTGTCAATAGGATGATTGTGCACATTCTGCGCATGTATAACTCAAAGCATCCACACACATGGGATGAGAGCCTCCCTTATGTTCAGCACAGCTACAACCGAGCTCTTCACAGCTCCACTGGCCGTAGCCCTTTTCAGGTGGGTTTGGGATTCCAGCCACTATGCCCCATTGATGTGGCCATGCCACTTGCAGCTACTCACATAAATTCAGCTCATGTCCAGCCCAAAATAGATAAGGCCACCAGCTTCATTGAGCGCATCCAACATATTCGCCAGCAGGTCCATGACATTCTGGAGAAATCAAATGCCAAGTACAAGCAACGACATGATCAACATCGGGTGCCACACAAGTTTCAGGTGGGCGATAAAGTCTGGTTGCATTTGCAAAAGGAACGCCTTACTAGAGCCTATCAGAAACTGAGACCACTCCGATATGGTCCTTACACCATTACTAAGGCTATGGGAGACAATGCATTTGAGCTCAGCATTCCCCCATTCCTTGGCCTGCACCCAGTGTTCAATGTGGACCGCCTTCGGCCATACTTTCCACCATTGCTAGACACATCTGACATTGCAGAACAGCTCACACCCACAGAATTAAATCCAGATTGCATGGAACAAGCTGCAACTGATCAGATCATGGACACACAGATCAAGAACACTCGCCAACAGAATATCCAACTGTATCGAGTTGTCAAAGCCGGCCAACTCCTTCAGCAGGGCAAGTGGCTCACCAGGGAACAAGTTCAGCAAAAGTTTCCTCATCTCATGGAGGAACTCAACGCAATGGGGACCATTGCTTCCTAAGGGGGGAGGAATGATCCAGGTGGATATTGGTGGCCACCTGCCAAGTCCACCTGGACCCGCACCATTGTTTCTCTCAGCATTTTCAGTTTCCTTAATTGTAGCACAACTTACTATTTTTAGCAGTTTTTCAGGTCCTGAACTTCCGGAGCCGTTTTGAGGCCCTAAACGACGTTTTTTGGGAAATCTGGGGAAACATGGGTCCATGGACCGATGTTGCCTCCCAAAGTGGCAGTGCTCGGGTAGATCTTTCTAACGAGCTATTTTACGCATCAAACGGAGATCGTATGCCAAAGTTACGACCCTGGGAAGTTGGTGTACCAATTTACCCAAACGGGGCCCACAGTTTGGCATTTCATCTTCTAGGGTTAGGTTTTGGAATGTTAAGGGTTTTCCATTGTTTCTCAACAATAAATAGGCCTTCGAGCCTCATTGTAACACAGTTCAGAGGCATGTAGCCACCACATCTCTTCTCAGAGATAAGCTACCATCGCCCTAGCTGGTTTATTTCTATTTCTGGTTGTAAGCATATTTCAGTATGTTCCATTAATGAAATGAAGGATTATTTCTGCTGCATCTTTGTGTATATGGTTATCTATGTAATTTGTTGCGTTCCTGTTTAAATCTGGATCAATCCTCGAAGTGGTCATCCACAATGCGCACTGCATAGAGCTATGCATCAGGTAGTCCTTCCTCCAAATTTGTTGGCTCCGCACCATTCTTATTTCGAGACAGGTGATTTGGGCCTGTGTTTAGGCGTCCTAGCTTTATGATGACCTTGAAATCATATTCTTGAAATAGTAATAACCATCTACAAATGCGCCCTCCCAACACAGGCTTGTTCACCAGGTATTTCAACGTGAAGTGATAGGTATACATTTTAAAGTGCCCACCGAGTAGTTAGTGGTGATATTTCTGGAGCGCATATACCATCAGCAATCCCTTGCGCTTAGTAGTGGAGTAGTTAGTTTCTACTTTAGAGAATCGTTGACTTGCGAATGCGATTGGGTGATCAATGCCTTCCGCTCCTTCTTGCGTGAGTACAACGCCCAGTGCGATACACGACGCATCATCGTTTACATGAAATTCAATGTCCCATTTTGGGAAAACCAAAATTGGGGTGGATGCCATCTTTTCCTTTAGAATCTCCAGACTCTTCTTACAGTCATCATTCCAACAATAGGTAGCGTCCTTTTTCAACAACTGTTCCATTGGTGCCGTGATTTGTGCGTAGCCCTTAATAAACTTTCGATAGTATCCAGTGTGTCCCAATGTGGTACAGAGTTATTTGACACTGTGCGGCACTTGCAGATTGAGTATGGCAACAATTTTCATAGGGTCCACCATCAAGCCTTCTCTGTAGACTACATGGCTGAGTAAGTTGCCAAAATGGATGAGGAATGTAAACTTTTTAAGATTTACCGCAATTTGGTGTCATCGATACGTATCCAAAATCAACCGTAAGCTTGCTACATGTTTCTTGACTAGCCCAAATACAGTCCAATCATCAAAATAAACCTCCAAAGACTTATGAATGAATTCTTTGAATGTAGCCACTACTACATGTGAAAATGTCATTGGCATGTTCTTCAACCCAAAGGGCATAATAGTATACTGAAAACATCCCCATTCGATCGCGAAGGTGGCTTTCTCCTATCTTCCAGCACCATCTTGATCTGATGATATCCCGAGAACCCATCTGTGAATGAGTACTCTTCCTATCCACCAAAATTCTCCGGGACTTCATCTATAAACGAGGTCAGGAATGGGTCATGAACGTAGGCATAATTCAATTTTTGGAGGACCATGCAGATTCGAATTTCGCCCTTCTATTTTTTCTCTTGTACTGTCATAAGACTCACCCAGTCAGACTCTTCCATAGGTTCAATAGTTCTTTCAGCAAGCATTTTGTCCAATTCTTCATGGAATTTTTCCTTATACATCAGATTCAAATGGTAAGGACGTTGCTTAACTGGCTTCGTGTCCAGCTTCAGAGTTATCTTCATCATCCCTAGGTCACTAAGAATCCCCTTTAACTTTGTCATTTGGGTCGAGAATAAGTCTTGATATTCCCGCAGTAACTCGACGATTTTATCCACTGTGGCATCATCCTAATAGTCCCCCAGGGTCGCGTACTTCGACTCCTCATCTGTACCAATGTTTACCTGTTTCATTTTTAGTGGCGCTGTGATGTCAGGGTCCTCGATGGACGGTCCTCAAACTTCATGGCTCCCTTTTTTTTCTGAGATGTTAATGTTTTGGGGGTCATCATCATCATCCTCCGCTTACATGTTGTAACATTCTAGGGCATGGCTTAACTGATGTGACCATTCTGGTTGAATGATTTCTTCTGGTTCCTGTGGTAATTTGAAGATAGTGGCTTTCACAATTTGTAGCACATCATCAATAGTATCTATCCATTGGTATTCAAATAAGAATGTTAATAAAAACCCTTCGCGTAAGATATCCCATTCGCTCATACCATGTCGGAGCTCTGTCTCAATATACCAGTTTCTGGGGATGACATCTAGGGTATGATAGAATAAATGTACCCACTCAAGCTGGGGCTCTTCACCATAGGCTTTGGTCCATTTTACGAGGTGCATGCACGGGTCATCGCGTCCATCATATTTCTCAATTATTCATAGTTCCGGCTTCCCAAACCTTAGCTGCATCATCCTTCTACAATCATACCAGCTTTCAAAATTCCCTTCATGTGTTCCCCACCAATGCACAAGTGTTGTGCATAGCACCCACTTCAATGCATCAAACCTCTGGTGCTCTGGTACTGCACTCTCAAACTTGTTCAAGAATTTTTCTACCACTGTTAGTCCATTATATGTTGGTAGATCCCAAGCCTGGGCGGTTACGCAACATAGTGATTTGGTCATCATATTACAATTTAGCGTTGTCACTTCACTCAACCAATTGTGCCATCGCTCATCGTCTTCGTTGGACTCTGATAAGCAGGATTCTACGTGCTTCCATGGGGTCCTTTTATCTACAGTAGGATGTAGCCAATCCTGGTTCCGTGTGGTTATTTTGTTTATACAATCTAGCTCTTTGTCGCTTCCATCATTGCACATGGGTTCTGTGTAACGTTGTCCTTCGACAGGATCCAACGAAACTATCACACGTAGGGACTTTGTCTCAAAAATCATTTTCCTCTTCTTTAGATTGATGACTCCATTTATATCTGTTGCCCAATATATTCCGAGTAATGCGGGGTAAGGGTTACTGTCATCCACAATTTCTATTACCTCGAAATCAGTCTGCGTGCTCGCTCCATTGATATCCACTATTACTCCTGTTAATATTCCCATGGGAAAGACCTTTTGTTGGTTCACCATCCATAATTGAATTGGAGACCATTGTAGTGTGGGCCTGCCCATGCATTCCCAAGTTTGCATCGGTAATACGTTCGTGTCTAACCCCAAGTCTAAGATTATTTGATCCATCTCATATTCACCAATTTGCGCTATCAACCACATTTCCCATTTGGTGCATAGGGCATGCTTCCCTATTTTTCGAACTATGAATGGCTCCCTTGACCTTGTGCACCTAGCGATCAATTCTTGTACTCCTTTAACTGCCTTATTATCACGCAAAAGCTTCATACATGTCACTAAAAAGGTAGTTAGCATCGAGGGATCTAGGTCCATCTCTGGTTGATCCCTACTACCTGAAGTAGAGACCTCTTCGAAGCTCTTATTAGCTTCCATAAATGTTTCTTTTGCGTGGTCCAAGTCAAATTCAGGTTCCTTTGCAGGAGCCTTACTTACCTTTGTGTCTTCTTCAGGCTTCTTCCCCTTATATTCCCCCATGGTCACGCTACTCCTAAGCATCATGTTCACATTGGGGTCCTCTTCGCGCGATTCAGACCTCATCATTGGGATGTTTTGCGTCAGAGTGGGCTGTAGCACCCCTTTTTCACACATTTGTGCGATCAGCGTCGAACAATCTATCATTTCATTATCAATCTGTTCACAGTACGAGCAAGATAATCTCATTGGGTTGGTACAATCACAAGCATAATGCCCAGGGTCTCCGCAATTGTAACGAATTAGCTGTTTGTGACCTCTCCCGGGCCCCATTCCCCCACGACCTTGATCTTGCCCTTAGAAGCCACCTTGCGCTATTGCTGCAGCTGGATTGAGGCCTCACGTTACTGTCTGCATTCGAGAAGCTGGAGCCCTATCCATCATTAGTTCATAGCTTCGACATGTCCACTCATCATGACCCACTGATCTACAAAAATTACAATACAGTTGTTGTGGAGTCTACGTATATTTCTACAATAGGTGATAGTTGTCTGTTGCATGCTTCCCTCCTACCTAAAAATCATGCACCAGAGAACGGCGGACGCACTCGAACCTGCCTGTGCCTCTAGTCTCAACAGGATCAGTTCCCCTCCTGCCAAATAGCTCACGAATACAGGATGGTGATCCTTATCATGACCTTGGCCCTTACATTTTATACACCACACTTCTTTGCACGCCTCTAGCCGGGGCGCCCTATCCTGCTTCAAACTCTGCATCTCTAAGCATAGGTTTTGTAGTTGCACGTGGATTTGTTGGACTCCCAACCCCGGATCCTATATCGGTGTTTCATGCAACCTCATCACCATTTCCAATGCCTCTTCCTGGGTTGAGAAGCTTTGTTGTGACAGTGTTGTCCTCAAGTGTGGTGTCAAAGATGCCACAAACCACACGCAGTGTTGCATGTTCGCCAATGTCATACTAGCCTCACAGATCATACTTTTCAACCTTTGATCTAGATCCCAGGGGATTTCACCTAGAAGCATCGAGATCTGCTTGAATCCTATATTGACTGCGTTTCTGATTTTGGTGGACTAAACTCTTTGTTCAATGCATCCTAGATCTCTGCTATTCCGACATTTGGATGATCGCTAGAGTGCTTAATATACTACGTCAACACGTGATCCTACAACGTGCTCACCAAAGTAGCCTTTTTAATGTTATCATCCATAATGCCTTGGGCTTCCCATACTGCCTTTACCACAAACTAGAACTGGTCTGGTTCCTCATTTGATATGCCTCTAGATATGGGCAACTTGATCGCACTCGCCATTCCAACCCTTGGTGGTGGCGGAGGTGGTGTAGGTGAAGACGGGGTGGATGACGTGGATGGAGGTCATAACTATGGAATGCATTGGTTTATCAACCGGACCGCACTTCTCAAAGAGAACCCAACAAGCTCCTCCTTGCTTTCTCGTGAAAGTGAAATCAGGGGACTATTCTCTAATCCTTCGATCCCTTGGTAGCCTCTTCCGCTCCACGTTACCCTGGACATTAATGGATTCACATAACCCGTTTTTCACATAACAACATTTTAATCCAAGTATTCAACGATTTGATGTACTTACCCTGCGATCCCTTGAGAAAACTTCTTTCCAATTCGTTGTAGCTCACAGTTGTATCTATTGTGAACTCAGTGATAAACCATCCTATTATCCGATCCAGCCAATGATCTACTGCCCGTGCGATTTTATCTTCAGATGCCTCTAGCTTGTGTACCAACTCTGGGGTCCGCACTAATGGTTGATCGAGTTTACACCTTCCCTAACTATCAGCAAGCCTCACAATCCACTCATATAGTTCTGACGAGAAGGACGCAAAGAAGATCTCGTCGATTTCCGTATATATGTAGCGATCCAGCCACCTCTTCTCAGATATCTATGGGGTTTTGTTTTCTTGCACCACGAACTTGTGAAACTTCTGATCCAACCAATCTTCAATCTCTGTCTTCATAAGGTTCCATCATTCTGACATCAAACATCCCTTAGGTAGATCCCAGTCCCGGCAACGGAACCATTTGTTGGCTTATTGGGCCCTAACCCAGGCTCGGAAGAGTTTCAGCCAAACAAATCCCACACTACCGGCTCTTTCGGCAACAATCCACGAAGCGTGAACTGAAGTCTTACTCGAGGTAGTATGGGAGGGTGCTAGAACTAGGTTTCCACACCCTAGGTATGTATTGATAAGTTCTAGAGGGGTCGCAAACCGAACTACGCACTCGCGCTACTCTGTGCAGCTTTCTGGCCTTCGTGAAGATCCGCTATGGGGTGTTTCCTAGATTCTTATTATTATTGCAGTTATTACAGATCTGATCTATTCCTTAAGGTTTTTAATCAAGCATTCAATAGTTAAAACCAACGCACACAACCATAAATCTTAAAGATACCTATAAAACCCTAACATGAGCATAAGCATATAGATCTATGATGAAATGCACAATATTTCAGAATCACTTATCTTTATTAAAGCCCTTTATCCGGTTATAATCAACTTCCTTCCCTATGCACACAGTTGCAAGGGCGCGCGTACACAACCGCGGACTCTAACCAGGCCTCCATGCACACAGCTGCGTAGCCTCTATCTCCTATTACAACCCAAACTTTCACTTCACCGACTCAGATCTACTATTACGTTCAGACTCCCAGATTACTTCTATTACCAAAAGCTACCTTACACTTAGAGCCTTGCTCTTATTTATACATTCCCATGGTCCGTGGACCATGGGCAAGCCGACACATTCTAGATTAACTTATAATATTTTAGGGCAGACTACCCTTGGACTTGACCCATTACAATTCGCGCTTTGTGCACTTCGCAGAGCTTTTACAGTAAAATACCCAAAAATGTGGACTTCAAGCCCCAAAACCATTACGCGGGGGATCCGCTGCCCAACAGGAAGGCTATTACTCACAAGCTTTTCAATGATAATTCCACCATTTATACTTTTAGCCTGTGATAAAATGGCTTTTTTCAAAGAAAAGGAATGAATGATAGAATCTTTGGAAGGCTTCCATGAGAAGGGGAGTCACATATACCATTATGTTTCTGTGTGATCAAATAACCATCACCATTATAATTTACTCATGAGCAATGAAATCTACAGAGTTTTGGGGATCCATAACAAGATAAACAAATTTGTGAGGAAATGAAATATGAGGAATTGAAATCGACTTCTAGTCCATTGTAAGAGAGCATGTGACCCAAGGAGAATATGAAAAGTGAAAGCATGAGACACAAGGAGAATATGAAAAGGGAGCCGTTAAACATAACCAGACCACATTTATGACAAATGGGCACAAGGATGATATTAACACATAGTCGTATAACCTCATAACATCTATGAGAAAGATAGGGCACGAAAATCTATCCTTATTCCTCGAAGTTTTAACATTCATACGTTTCAGAATGCCAACAGACATTCGTTTCAAAGTCATGTTTCGCACTAACTTTTTCATTCCATTTTCTCTAATCCCTCATATGTGGAGATAAATAAGAGGCACAGTAATTTCTTAATGATCATTTGGTAAAAAATTAATTTAAGTAGGGTTTAAACACTTGATTTAGATATGCAAGGATGTTATCACTTTCAGTTTCATTCATTATGGAGTGGAGACAACGAGAATATACTCGCATCTTTCAATTTAGACCATCATATGAAAAATATTAACTAGAAAAAGGATTCAAGTGGCCAATTCCAGAAGGAAGGATTCCTATCAGCGTAAAAATGAGAAAAGGGCACGAGCTATGGATAAAGAATTTGGTAGTTTGGGAGATGAAAGGCATACGAGTTCTTTAGATTATTTAATGGAAACAAAATTCTCCATTAATAGAATATTACATATGAAAGAAGTAGAAAATATATTTGAGAGAGTTTTAATGGATTATATATATGAATTTACGAGATTTTTATTTTTCTTATTAATATACATTTATAATTGTTAAATTAGTTGATGTACTTTGATAGGTATCATTTTCCATTTATAGTGATGCTAATTCATGAATGGAAAGTGGAAAATGATGTTCAATATATACCAATCACTTTAGTGATGTGGTTGTACTAGTTGATAGTAAACTTGCTTGGGCCAGATTAGTAGGCTACAGTTGACTATGATTGAAATTCTCTCACTATGGTTAAAAATGGCTGACGATGGTTGACCACAGTTGATAATGGTTAACCATGGTTGCCAAGCATTGTTGATGGTTGATGATGCTTGCCTATGGTTCAAGAGGGTTAACATGTTTGGCAATGGTTTACCATGGTTGACTATAGTTGATCTTTGTTGAAAAGGTTGACCATGAGTGAGGGACCTTGCTTGACCGTTAATGTAACAATCTACTTATTCTACATTAATGGTTAGAATTATTACATTAATATTTGTCAACCATCGTTGACCATGGTTTATGTTACATTTGTTACATTGGTGTATTTGTTTATGTTACATTAATGGTTGAAGAGGTGGACCATGATTGACCATGGTCAACCATTGATGTGATATGTATTTATGTTACATTAATGTTTATAAACTATCATTTACCATCGTTGATGTTACATTAGTGTTAATGTTAATATTACATAGCAGTTGAAGAGAGTTGAGAAGGTTGACCATGATTGATCATGGTCAACTATTAAAGTAAAAATGTGCATGTGTTACCTTGTTGAATAATGTTGGCCATGGCTAAACTTTGTGACCATGTTTTACCATGGCTAAGCTTGCTTCACCATGTTTTAACATGGCTAACCATGGTTAGATATGGTCAATTTATGGTTGACCATGAACATGGTAGTGCATGTTGGCCATGGCTCACTATCGTAGATATTATTTGACTATCATTGAAAATTGTTGATCAAAGATGACCATTGTTGGTAATGGTTTATAATGGTTTCCAAGGATTGTTTATGGATGATGGTGGTTGACTGTGGCTCAAGATGGTTAATGAAGCTGACTATGGTTTACCTTCATTGACAAGATTGACCATGGTTATAGACACTTGACATTTGTTGATCAAGGTTGACCTTCATTTATCATTAATGTTATAGTTATGCTGGTAGGCATTTTATTGTGTGGTTCTTCTTATCGACGCTATAGAGATTCATCATCCTCCATTGTAGAGATTTCCTCCAGGTGTCCTTTACATGTGTCATCTATTTTATTTCTTAAGATGTACTCTATCTCCTTCTCCTCCACTAAAAGTCTCATTATTTCTACCTTCCACCTCCCTATGTTCCTTTCCAGCTAGGTCAGGAAGGTGAACGATCAATAATCAGTGTAGGGTAGAGAACAAGAGAGAGTCTCTCTTCATAAACCTTTCAGGCTGGTAGATAATATTTTAATGAAAGGGTGTCCTTCCGACCATGACGCATAATCTAGACAAGCTAGATAACACCAAGGATTGATTTAGTACTGGTTCGCTGATCTGAGTAGTTTTCTCCCACATCCCTCACCACTAACCCCAAATAAACAAAAAAAAAAGATAATTCTAAAATGCTAAGTGAACCATTCAATTCAATTAGGTACTACCCAATAGTTGATGGGGAACAAGTTTGTTGAGCTATTGAACAACTTGCATAAGTTTTTTCGTGAAGAAAAAACTTCATGTCCTAGGTCAACCTCCCATTCCTGTAGCTTGAACGAGGCCCAAATGACATTCATCGATGTTTATTTACTAGCGATCAAACAAGGAAATTCATCATCCAACACCGGACAAAATCAGTGTCATACGTCCCGACCAGACTCCACTCTTCTCCCTGCCTAGTTGGAAGGAAGTAACTACAACTGGTTTAGTGACCACAACTTTTGTATGGTATGGAAGGAAAATCCATGGAATGCATTAAGAAATTTCTTCCTAATGGATGGGGCATTGCAATGGAAAAAATGAATTATGGTAGCCCTTGTTTACTTCCCGAAGTCGACAACATAATTCTTACTCAAAACATGACTTGGATGCTTTCTTTATTGCTTGCTTTGGTGCTTCTCCTTGTATAAAAGGATCTTGAAACTACTGAGGGGAGCTTGGAACAAGGAAAGGATGCTTTTTTTGATGCAAATAAATCAAAACCACTCCAGTATGCAACAATAGTCAATGGGCCTCTTCTCCCACTGTAGGGGAAATCTTGGTTTTGTTACATCTTTCTTGAAAGGCAGGTGGGAAATAAGGGTCCTCAAAGTTTATCAATCAGTTGGTCCATTTGTTTTTCCCTCATCATGCTCTGTGAACAAGGTTTGAAAGATCACTAGAGACGTCATGTGGGAGTCATGGAAGGGAGGCCCTTGCATGAGGCTCACATTACTAATATTTGTTTTGATTTAGTTTTATTTTGGTGATATTAGTTGTCGTATTTTTTGTTTTTATAAGGATTGATTTCTTTATCAGTTTCTCTTAAAATTCCTCTAACTTCTAGGTCTGCTGAAGTCAGAAGTTGAACCTTCGTAGGTTGTTACTCAATCTTTGTTGCTTTTTCCAAAGAATGCAAGTTTATTTCATTTGTTGTAAAGATTGATTTTGATGGGTCGGATTTAGATGGCTGAATTACTAGAAAACGTTAGCTCCTCCTCTGGCGTGTCTTGTGATAATGTCACAAGGTTAATTATTTCACTCTCATTCAGTATTTTCATTAGTGCTAGCTTCATTTTGAAGAAGAAATGACTGAGGAAGGCATGATCTATAAGAGTTAGAGCTAATATATATCTTCCCAATGCTTTGAGATCTTCCTATCAAGGTAGTTCATTTTAGCATTTTTCATGTTTTAAGTTTGATTTGTTTGTTCTAACAATAACATAACACAATCTCCTTGCATCAGGGGTTGATATTATGAATCCAGATAGTTTCTAAATTTTCTATAATTGATTCTGGCACTATGTTATCAATACTGCATATGATGAATTATCATATTCATAACATAATTTTTCTGTAAACTAAACTAAAAAACGCAAAATTTTAGTAACCTATATTGTTGTGTAATGTCGTGCACATATATCCCTCTATCTAATTGATTTACTTGAGCATTATTTTTTTATAGGCTTACAATCATTACATTTATGCAGGATGGTCCTAAAATGTCCCCATGGTTAGCAAACATAGGTAGTTTTCCTAATATCTTCTATGCTATTGTCACATTTGTTATGTGTTGTTGCCATTATCTTCCTTAAAAAATCTTATGCCCTTCCTTTGACAGTCACTATGAATTTATCAGTAAACATAGGTTTACAGTATATATTGATGGTTTTTATTGGTTGTTTGAGTTCATCTCCTGTTTCTCTAAGGCCTTTATCGATTTTGGGGATATATTTTGAAATCATATGTTGTTGCTAACTAATCATGCAAATAACAATTATAATGACCTAATTTAACCTAAACTATCGATATGTGCAGTTATTTTGGTCATGCATTGCAACGTTTGAACCTGTTTAGAGATGCCATCAGTTGGTGGCCTCTATTATGGTAGTTTCATTCATCTATTTTAATTATGATTTAGTGGTTATTTAATTAACACTCACTCTAATTGTAAATTTATGTAATTTGTCACATTTTCCCATCTGGAGATTATTTCCTCTTTAAATCAAGGAAAACGATCATTTTGTCAATTCCATTATACACATGTTAAGAAATCCTTGTCTCCAGGTCATGGCTTCTGCTATTGATAAATGATTTTCTATTTATAGTTAACTATTTTTCTCAACCTTCTATGTTGAATCATGCATAGTCCATAAATTAGGATTTTCTTTTTATAAAGGTGTGATTCCTTGAATTTGTGGATGGAGAAACGTTTTTCACAACTAAGCACTCATTCTTATTTATGGAAATTCAAAATTATGATCTTCATTTTGGCTGGTGTCATCAAGTAAACCACATTTAGCATTCTCTTTGTGCCTTCAATTTTTGTTTGAATAGTAGCTTTAAGTTTTTCGGGAAAAAAAATCTTTGACTGAACTTTGTTAATAGCATGCTCATTCTCAAGTTGCAATATTAAATCATATCTCTGGTTTGCTTAGTTAAAATGCCATGCTTTTTTTATCTATTTTTTTCAACTTTTCATTTCCTTCATTTTGCTGCCATTTATAGTCCATACATAATCAAGGTTGATGCTACTTATACTGCTACATACATTGTCAACACAAGGTCCTTTGCAACCTTTTCTCATAATTCAATTTATTTGTTCTAGTTCATAGTATTTTGAACGCACGGATTTTAATGAAATGATAGTGCACATGAAAATGTCCTGAAGGGAGTAGGTGTTGGAAATAATACTGAGAGGGGGGGTGAATCAGTATTATCTAATTCTTTTAATAAATCTTCTTTATTTGTTCTTTGAATTATTTTTGCATGTCAGTACCATAAAATAATGAGCATGAACAAAAGAAAATAGATAGTCACACCAAAGAACACAAGATGTAAGGTGGAAACCCAATGTGGGTGAAAACCACCTGTTGCAATATGTCTCTATCTTCTTTCAAATTAGAAACTCCTTTTACAATGGTTTTGTACTGGTGCAGTCCTTTACCAGTATGCAGGTTGCAACCTACAGAGAGCTACAACTCTCTGTCTCGTTTTCCAGTCTCTCCTGGAAGGGAGCTACAACCCCCTACTTCTTTTCTTACAAGGACCACTTTTCATAAATTTTCAAACTGGATCCATAAGCATCAAATGATCATCAAGTATAAGAGAATCACCCAGTCAACTGTAGTAACCAGATCAACAATAATAGGACCAAACCCAGAACACAACAATGATAAACAAAGATTTTAAGAGAAGTAAGCACCTTGCTCAACTGCTCGCCTGCTTACGTAAGCACCCTGCTCAACTGCTTGCCTGCTTACAGTACTCACCCTGCTCAACTGCTTGCCTGCTTACAGTATGCACCCTGCTCAACTGCTCGCCTGCTTACGTACGCACCCTGCTCAACTACTAGCCTGCGTACCTCGCTCTGAGTCCATTGAACTGCCTGCGGACCTCCGCACCTGCAACCCTTCTGTGCCTGCGTATGTACGCACCTGAAATGCTTCGTTCCTGCGTATGTACGCACTTTTCTTTCACTGTACCTGCGTACCTTCGGGCATAGATGATTTCAAGACTTCAGAAATAACCCAGACAGTCAGATCTACAGATCTGAACATGCGCCGAAAAGATCTCAATCCATCAGTAGATTCGCCTTATTTAGATCTAGACATACTCCCAAGAGAGATCATAATATGTCAGATCTAGCCCCCATAAGATATTCAACCCAAAAACATGCTCAAGCCAAATGATCTCCTTTACTTTATATATGAAAGCTCTTCCTTAAATCATGGATCAATATCACAAGCCGACACCATAATAACACAATACCATCAGCTAAATACCAAGAGTAAAACATAAGAAAACCCCACATGTGAATTTCTTTGCCTTGAAATGTGTGCACTGGGGGTACGCACCTCCTGAACGGGATAACTGCGGGTATGTACGCACTTTATGTAACACTGACCTGCGTGTACGCACCTTATGCAAGGTGAACCTGCGTACCCCTTATTTTCTTCAATATTTGATAGCTGATCATCAATCTCTGCTGCTGACTTGAAGTACTGTGATCTATCACCTGAATGGGTTGCCATCAAGGACAACACTTTAGCCATAATGCCAACAGTAGGTGGGTATCCATACATATATGAGCCACTTTGGTTGGATGGCATGATTACTAGTAAGTATGTATTTTCTGCTTGATTCTCACAGTTTTCCTATGCTTTTAGTTGTGTAATTGAAGACTAGGCATATATACGTAGTGGTTTTGTGTTTTGAGAATTGATTCTTGTCTCATCTTTTAGAGAATTCAAAAATTCTTATCTATCTTAATTATAAACTTCTCAAAATGGTTGAGTTATATGATTTGTGAATATGTGTATTAGTTTTATATTTATTGCACAATGATGGCCTCTATCTAAGCAAACCATAATGTTAACACAAGGGAACAACAAATTCTTGTTATCTCAGCAAACCACAATGATGGTACAAGGGAACACCAAATCATTTTTCTCCAGTTTCAATGTCTACAAACACATGTGTTTCTCCATGGGAACAACAAATCATTTTTCCAGTTCCAACTTCTTGAAACACAAGCGTTGGTGCAAGGGAGCACCATGCAATTTTTCGGATATCCCTTCATAACTCCCCAACCAGGATCTTTTTGGCAAATCGCTCGCAATTTAGTGAATATACCTGTCTCTGTACAAAACCCAGATGCCAGCATGTCAAATTTCATCTTCCTTTGATAAGAAATGGCCTGCAAATTTGATGATGGTTTTCCCTTGAAAATTTTATTTCTTCTGTTGGCTTGATACATAGTGCTCTGTATTCTCAAATCTATAATGTAAATGACTCTTTCCAATACACAATATTGGATGTAAAAGCATTGGATATAATATTAACTAAAATGCGATTCTCTAGGTTCTCATTTAAATGTAAATAACAGAGAAAATACAGTGCATGAATTCCTCATTCAACACAAAAATTTAAAGACCAAATCAATTTCAATCTCCAGATATTAATATTGTGGTTCACAAACCTCACAAGCACATATGCAAATAACTATCTCACACACAATTAAAAATTCGATTTGCCGATAAAAAAACAATTGGTCTAAGAAATGTTGTTTAATTAACTTCAATCTCACACAGAGAAAAAAAACATCGTACCTCTCTCCCACACCAAAAAATGTCCAGTCAAAATGTTCCTCCTCTCTCAAAAACTAAAAGAAACTGTCGAAGAAATGAGCTCATGGATGTGAATCAATTTCCCTTAGCCCTAACTACCTACTAGCTATAAAATCATTTCTTTTAACTAGATATTCCTAACTAATATTAACTAAATATCAAAAGATTTCCACAAATAAACTTTAAAATGTTCTAGCCTTGGCATGTGACCAATCCATCACATTGTTAGGCTCTTGGTTTGACTTTAATAACTTATCATTTTTTATGTGCTCGGCCTAATGCACATGCATAAGACTCCCCAAGAAAGAAAACTTTGATGAGCTCCTACTCATAAGATCTTCTGTAAAATGACCCGCTTCTTGTAGTGTTGTTTCATCCATTCAAGTAGAATCCTCCATCAGATAGTCTTTCCACTTCACAAGATATTCCAAGTATTCTTTCACTCTGGTCTTCTTGGCAACACATGCATCCAAAATATGTTCAACCTCTAAACTCTTCTCCATAGGCATCTATTTGAACCATTGTTGTTACTTTCCTTCATCCTGGTCAAGATTCCCAGAAGCTTGATCCACATCACAAACATTGTAGGAATACAAATCTGCTACATTAAAAATGGGTGAAATGCCAATTCCAGGAGGTAACTCCAGATCATAAGCATTTGTTGAAAACTTGTGGAGGATCTTACAAGGTCCTATCTTCTTCATTTTAAATTTTTTATATTCTCCTCTTGGAAACCTCTCTTTTTTTAGGTGAGCTAGGGCCATATTTTCAACTTCAAGCTTTACCTCTTTCCTGTGTAAATTTTCTCATTTTTTGTAGTTGTTGTTTGTATCATGTAATCTTTGTTTTACTTGCTTGTGCACCTCAATTGTGGCTGTTGTAAAATCTTCTCCATCAGCACTTATATGCTCAAGCTTTCCCAAGTCTCTTAGCTTACAAATTCCCCTCAGATGCATGTCGTACAAGATCTGAAATGGAATTTTTCCTGTGCTCCTATTTGGTGAGTCATTAAAGGAAAACTCAACTTGGACTAGCACGTGATCCCATTGCTTTGGTTGGTTACATACTAAATTCCACAAAAAACTACCTAAACTCTTGTTTACAACCTCTGTTTGCCCATCAGACTATGGATGATAAGCTGAGCTAAAATTTAGATTAGTGCCAAGTTTCTTCCACAATATCCTCTAGAAATGTCCAATGAATCTTGTGTCCCTGTTAGAGATTATACTTTTTGGAAAACCATGCAATAGAATAATCTCATCAAAAAGCAAATTAGCCACATGGGTAGATCACTGGTTTTGGAACATGGAATGAAATGAACCATCTTAGTAAATCTATCCACAACTACAAGGATTGAATCATTACCTCGTTGAGTTCTTAGTAAACTGAGGACAATGTCCATACTCATTGAATCCTAAGCTATATTGGGAGTGCGTAATAACATTTATAGTCAAACATTTTGACTTCTCCCTTTCGCATGTTGGCGTACCCTGCACTTACTCACGTACCTTTGTACATTTGCCTTCATCTTAGGCCAAAAATAGAAGTGGCTCAGTTTCCCAAGTGTTTTCTCAACACCAAAGTGTCTGACCAACACACCATTATGTTTTTCTTGGAGCAAGTTTTCCTTGATTAAGCAATTGGGAATACACAGCTGATTGTTCTTAAACAACAGCCCATCCTGCAACATAAACTCTTTCCATGGATTGATGTCCCTATCGACTAGATTTTTATATGCTGCAAAAGATTCTTTAAAATCAACATCAATATCATATAAGTCCTTCAAATAATCAAAGCCTAAAATTTGTATAAATGACTTTCCTGCATGATTAAGCATCTCCTACTCAAGGCATCGGCAACCTTATTTTCCTTCCCATTGATGTGCTTCAAAACAAAAGTGAATTTTTGAAGGAACTCCACCCACTTTGCATGTTTATGACTTAACGTACATTTATTTATAATGTATTGTAAGGAAGAATTATCCGTGTATAGAAAGCACTCCTTAGAAATCAAGTAATGCCTCCAGTGCTTCAAAGATTGAACCACCACATAAAATTCTTTATCATAAGAATAGTATTTTTGTTTTGACTCATTTAAATTCTCACTGAAATATGTAACAGGCTTATCTTCTTGGCTTAGTACAACGCCAATGGCTATCCCACTAGCATCACATATCACTTGAAAGGGTTGATTGATGTCTAGCAACTTCAACAACAACTTCTCAGTGATTTTCTTCTTCAATAGTTGATTTTGATTTTGATTTTTCTTTTTATTATTATTATTGTTTTGTTTTTCCTGAGAAATTTTTAGTAGAAGTTGGCTAAGCCATAAAAACGTCTCACCTAAAAAATTCTTCATGTTAATCAATAGCTTTTCTTTCTGCAATCTCTCTAAAAGATACTTCAAATGTCTCAAGTGATCTTGTTTAGTTTGACTAAAATTAAAATGTCATCCAAGTAAACAATGACAAGATTACCAATAAACTCCTTCAAGACTTCATTCATCAACCACATAAATGTACTAGGTGCATTTGACAAGCCAAATGGCATAACCATCCACTTGTACAAGCCTTCGTTGATATTGAAAGTTGTCTTCCACTCGTCTCCTTTTCTTATCTGAATTTAATGATAACCACTTTTCAGGTCAATATTTGAGAAGTAAGTTTCCCAACCCAAGCAATCCATCATATCATCCATTTGTGGCAATGGAAACTTGTAAGGAATGGTGATCTTGTTGATTGCTCTAGAGTCAGTGCATATTCTCCATTCTCCACCCTTTTTTGGACTTAGTACTATAGGTATGGCACACATACTCAAACTTTCTCTTATTAGTCCCTTTTCCAACAATTATTGGACTTTCTTCCTCACTTCCTCATTCTCTTTAGGTGTCATCCGATATGCAACCTTATTCGGAAGAATTTCTCCCAGTATCATGTCTATGTGATAAATAATGCTTCTTTTGGGTGGAAATTTACTTGGCAATTCATCAACTACAATATCATGAAACTCATGAAACAACTCCTGAAATTCAATAGGTAAATCTACAATTTCAGTGTATAGAAGTACTACCTTTGGCTTGTAAGTCACTCCATAGCTTATCTCTTCTTCTTCCATCTGTTGTAGAAATTCCTTTCCACTAAGAAGCAATGCTTTTGGGCTTCTTGTTTCAGTTGTACCTTCCTCTTTTAATGGTACAAGAGTTTTCTTGATGCCATCCTTTTCAAACTTATAACAATTTCTCTCTCCATCATGCGTAAAATTCATATTAAACTACCATTGGTGACCCAAAAGGATGTGATAAGCATCCATTGGCATTATGTCACATAGTGCCTTGTCTTCATACCTGCCTATCTGAAACTCAACTTCACTTTTTTCGTGCACCAAAAATTGTTGTCCTTTTTGCAACCACGATACCTTATAAAGTGTGGGGTGCTTAATCTTTTCCAACTCCAAGTTTTCCACCATTTCTTGGGAAAGTAGATTGTCCGTACTTCTACTGTCAGTCATCAATTTGCATCATTTTCCTTTTGCCTTACACGTTGTCTTGAATAAGGATTTCCTTTAGACTCGTTCAGTAGTCTCCTTTGTTGGTTTTAACAGGACTTTGTGCATCATCAACACCTCTCCAGTCTCTGGCACATTCTCTACCTCAGGGAATTGTGCCTCTACTACTTCGGTTTGAGCTATGTATGCACCTCATTGTCCCGTATTGTCATTATAAGGACATTCAAAAGATCGGTGACCCAATTTTTTACATCTATAACACCACTAGACAGTCTCTCTACCTCTTCGTATACCTCTACCTCTCTTGTAAGGTGTTCCTACTCTACTTCCACCTTCTTTCTCTGACTACCATTCGTGATTTGAGTTGCCTTCATCACTATTTTGCACAGGAAACTTTCCTCTCCCATTTGTCTGTCCTTTCCCTTTAGGAAAACCACATCCTTTGCCAAAGCTTTGCTTCCTAGCTATATTTTCCTCTGGCTTCAAGGTGCACTGGTATGCTTCCTCTATTGTCATTGGAGAAAGTATATTGATTTCATCTTGCATATCTAACATCAAACCATTGATATACCTTGTTGTCTTCTCTGAGGTATATTCTACATAGCTTGCTCACAAATTCACCTTGTAAAACTCTTCGGTGTATTCTCTCATTGTCATCATCTTTTGTTTAAAATTTTGCATCTATTTGCAAAGAGTTAGCTGGTAATCCTTTGGAAAGAACTTACTCTTCATCATTATGACCATTCTATCCCAGCTCTTGATCAATGATTTGTCCTTCTTGCTTCTTTCAGCTTGTACATTGTCCCACCATAGTGCAGCATGGCCTTTCAACCTTGTCACAACAAACTTGATTATCTTATCCTCGTCAATTTCCTCGTACTCAAAATACTTGTCCATCTCACTAATCCAAACTATTAGATTCTCATCTTTCAAACTGCCTTTGTAAATAGAGATTTCAGGCTTTGGCCTTGAACTTGAGCCCAATACTGCTTTCAACAACTTATTCTCAGCAACCTATTCAATAGGTGCTGCTCCTTCTTCTTCAAGTTCCTCTTCGGCCTCAGTAACATCTCCACCTTCAGGATCTTTGGTCTCCCAACTTCCATGCATTCTAACTAAACTTGTTGTCTCCTTATCTCTTCCCAGACTTCTTCATTACCCGTGGGTCTACCTCCTCGACCTCGTGGCCTTCCCGCTTGCCTATTCATCTCTCTATACTATAGACACCAACAACTTTAAAGATATGATACCGCAAATTGATGGAACCTATCTCAGAAAACCACAATGCTGGTACAAGGGAACAAGAAATCATTTCTATCTCAAGAAACCATAGTGTTGGCACAAGGGAGCAACAAATCATTGCTATCTCAGCAAACCACAATGCTGGTACAAGGGAATAACAAATCAATTTTCCTCAGTTTCAATGTCTACAAATATAGGTTTTGCTGTAAGGGAACAATAAATCATTTTTCCACTTCCAACTTCTCCAAACACATGCATTCATGCAAGGGAGTAGCAAGTCGTTTTTCCCAACCACATACTCTGTAAAAGCATACCTTAAAGATCCCTTCGTAACTCCCCAACCAAGGATCTCTTTGGAAAATCGCTGAAAATTTAACAAATAGCCCTAACTTTGAACAAAACCCAAATGCCAGAATTTCAAATTTCCTCTTCCTTTGATCAAAAATTGTCCTGTAAGTTGAACATTTTCCCTTACGAATTTTCTTTGTTTTGTTGGCTTGATACATAGTGCTCTGTATTCTTGAATATGTAATGTGAATGACTCTTTTCAATACACAATTTTGGATGCAAAAGAACTAGCTTAGAAGATTAACTGAAATGTGATTCTCTAGTTTCTCATTTAATGTAAATAACCCAGAAAATACAGTGCATGAATTCCTCATTCAACACAACAATTTAAAGACCAAATTAGTTTCAATCTCCAGATATCAATATTATGGTTCACAAACCTCACAAGCGCATTTGCAAATAACTGTTTCACACACACTTGCAAATTCGATTCTTTCATAAGAAAAAACCACTTGTCTAAGAAATGTTGTTTAGTTAACTTCAATCTCGCACAGAGAAAAAAAAACGGTGTACATCTCTCCCACACCAAAAAGCTTCCAGCAAAAATTTTCCTCCTCTCTCAGAAACTAAAAGCAACTCTCTAAGAAATGAGTTCATGGATGTGAAACAATTTCCCTTAGCCCTAACTAACTACTAGCTATAAAATCATTTCTTTTAACTAAATATTCCTAACTAACATAAACTAAATATCAAAAACTTTCCACAAATAAACTTTAAAATGGTCTATCCTTGGCATGTGACCAATCCATCACATTGTTAGGCTCTTGGTCTGACTTTAATAACTTATCATTTTTTATTTACTCGTCCTAATACACTTGGATCACACAAGTAGTGTATTGATCTTTCCTTGCAGAACTTGACACCCTCGTGATCTCAAACCTAACCTAGTATGTCGATTGCATTACTAGGTTTTGAGATCCTACTACACTTTTGAGTACACTTCCATCTTGGTATGGACACCTCATATTTATCACATGAAAAAAAGAATATTATGTTTGTCCGATCTCAAAGGGATTTTATTGTATAATGTGTAAGTTGTTTCACTCCATATGCTATGATTATTATGGAAGCTCTAACATTTTTTTGTGTGTGTTGATGCACATAGTTCACTTGCCACTTAATGTTGGTATTTTAATTTATGTTTTCAAACACATTAAACATGTTATACACTTGTAGAAGTTTATTTATATTTGAAAGAGAATAAGTACAAAAACTAATTTGCATGATGTGGTCAATTATAACAATGATTATTGGAGAGGTTGTCGATTTTGCAGCTTATGTGCTTACTCTGGCTATCCTTGTTACCCCCACAAGTGCACTTAGAATTATTGTTAGGTATGCATGAATAATTATCATTAATATATGTTTATTATTTTGGTCATGGGTAAACTAGTAGACCAAAAAGAATTGAAACTTAAAGGATACAACTTAGAATGACTAAAATTTTTCATACTTCTGTAGTGCAATACTTGCACATATTATATTGAAGGACAAGGTACACATATTTGGTATTCTAGGTTGTGTTATTTTTGTTGTTTGCTCAGCCACAACTGTCCTACATGCCCCTAAGTATTGGGATACTAAGTCTGTGAAGGAAGTGTGTAACCTTACCACTGAGCCAAGTAACATATTTGCTTTTGGGGTTATGCTTCTACTTCTCCATTCTATAAGTTTATGTGACCCAATTTAAGAGCACTGATTATTAATTTATTCATTTTTGAAATTATACCCAAGGCTTTTTTTCCCCTCATTTAGGGACATGTGACATGACCTTGAATTTTTATTCTCTGTCTTGACATATGTCTTGAACTGTCATATTATGAAAACAAATTTCTTGTTATATGAGGCATTGGTTGTATCAACAACTTTAGTTGTCAGTTTCCATTTTTTTTTCCTTATTATGGTTCCACTCATATTATGCTATACATTGGTCTTTTTTTCTCTTATGCGATCACTCTCAGTATGTATTTCTTGTTATATGTTGTATTGGTTTTACCAACAAATTTAGTTCTAATTTTCCATTCTGTTACATATTATGGTATACATAGATGGTTTTTCTCTTATAAGATATCTCTCAATGCATCTTGATAACTGTATCTAAAAGTTTCAAATAGGTTGTTTGTAATTTCATTTTGTGTATGTCTTAGGAATCTGATTGGAATGGGAAAATTAGTTTTGTTGTGCTAAATTCCTCTTCAAAATATGTAAAAGTGCTTAAGGATCCATGAGGTTAATTGCAAGTTTTATCATGAGTTGTTGAGTGTTTTTACGTAAATTTCATGTACAAATTAACATCAACAGATGACTGAACAACATCATATAACAGACAAGAACATCACGAAAATAGTATCACAATAGCACATGATGAAGGAGTTCACCCCACCTGGGATATGTATCCTTGGTCTAGCTTCCAATGGCTTGTCCCTCTCTATTATCCTCAAAAGTGTGAATACATCAGTTTAAAATGTTAAAAAAACTCTGAAACATATTCCAATGGCTCCAGAATGCCCAAAATTCCTTTCTAACATCTTTCTACTCATGATTTGGTCAAAACCTAAAGAAGTTATGGCTCCCAAGTCTTTCTTCCAATCGCACCTCAATTTCCTCAGAATTTGGCACGATACTACAATTTCACCTCCAATTCTGCTAACTGAGCATTGATTTTGCCTAATTTCGGGTGAATTTGTCAGATGGATTAAATGCCCAATGAGGATTTAATACCAAAAATTAGGCCACATGGGGGGGGGGCACGTACTCCGAGCTAAGGCCAATGGCCTCCCCCCACCGGCCAGGCGCCCACTCTGCTCCACCCACGGTCCTGTTGGGTGGCATGTGCCCAAGCGCTGGCCCCTTTTCCAAATGGCGCATGACTTAGAGTTTAAATTTTCATGACATACCATAATATAACAAGAAACAAAGTATGGTGTGTTTGTTAGACTTGGCGCTTGGAGTTTGGAGGTCACGGGTTTGACCCCCGCCGCTGTTGCGCGGAACTTAAGCCAATTTTTGGTGGCCCTCAGGCTGCCATGTGGTGGCCCCTCGCTGGGCTACGTGGCAGCCTATGGTTGGTCACCAACCAACCAATCAAATCACCCAAATTAGCACCAATAAAATCATGCCATGTGGCACCATCTAATTCACCAGAGGAAAATAGTCATATGCACAATCACCCTACCATGTAGGCATGCCTAGTTAGCATGACGTCAGCAATATTGACTACTGACTGGGCTCCATGCATATTTTTTTAAAAATCACTTGTTTAGGGAAATGAACTAAACATGTTTCTAGGAGCATACAGAGTCTGTTTCGCATGGAATGAGTTGTGCCGGATTCAGGATGACGAGAACTACGTGGTCTTTCAGGTTCCACATTGATATGACAACTTTGAATTTTGAGCACTTTATCATTCCTCACCACTAGAAGCTTTTGGACCCAAAAATATCACTTGTAGTTGTTCATCGGGTGAGGGTATAGTTCCCTCACCTTTCCAATCTCAGTCCATTTTGCCTTAGAAGGATTTGTTCTCTTGAGCCCCACTTGAAGGTAGTCAACACTCCATCATTTTGAAAACCTTGTGCTTTCATCAAGAATGGTGTCTTGTTGTAGTTCTTCAACGTATTCAGGAGAAAAATACTCAATAGAAGGAATTTGAAAATTCTCTCCTTTATCTCCAATCATGGGAGGCTCATACAACCTTAAATTTTCCACATTAACAACAACATAAATTTGCATATATGGAGGCAAATCGAACCTAAAGGCATTATCACCAATCTTTTCCAAAATTCTGAATGGACCATATCGAATTGGTTTCAACTTTTTATCTTCTTCGTAGAGCCTCTCTATGATAATGTGAAGCCAAACTTCATCACCGACTTGGAACTTGTGATCTACACGATGCTTGTCATGCCTTGCTTTGTACTTGCCTTGGCTCTTTTCAAGATGATCCTGAACTGTTTGAGGTACCATTTGAAATATTTCAATGAACTTCTTAGCTTTCTCCATGTAATCATCAATAGAAACATCCTTCTTACCAAGATGGCACAAAAAATTATGATGCAAATGGTAATCAAATTCCCCTACTTTGTTCTCTTGACTCAAGCTTAAATGTACATTTTTAAAGTATCTATATTGTTGAACATAACTTTCATGCAAAACAAAATTATTCTTGAGTAAAGTAGTTGCACTAACAATAGGCCTAGAAATTATATCATCAATCTTGTTGTATATACCTTTCTTATACCTACTGACCAAGTGGAATTGTTGTAAAGATCCCATCCGTTTAAATTTCCTTGATTACTGCAACTTTGTCACTGAACCATTGAAAATTTCTAAATGACATGAAATGGGCTTACCATATTGCATGAAGATTGCACCCATGACATAGTCACTTGCAAGTACATGACCTAAACTGATATTTTCTTTCAAGACATAAAATGCCTTTTGTTTCTTGCCTCCCCACTGGAAGACCTTTTCCACACTAGTCAATGCATGCAAATGAGCTGCGATAGAAGAAAAGTTAGCAATAAACTTTCTCCAATATTGGGTTGCTCCCAAAAAACTTCTTACTCCAGTGACTATCTTGGGTGTTGGCCAATTCATCATGACATTGACCTTGGAGGGGTCTATCTTCAACTCACCTCCTCCAACAATATGCCTCAAGCACACCAAAGAAGTTTTACCGAATTCACACTTTGACATCTTCAAAAACAATTATTCTTTCTTCAAGACATCAAGTACTTTTCTCACATGCATGACACGCTCATCAAGAGATTTTTTGAAAACGAATATGTCATCTAAATAGACTATCTCATCTAGAAATGGCTCCAAGACATCATTCTTCATATGCACGAAAGTAGTAGGAGCATGGAAAAGGCCAAAAAGCATAACTAGCCATTCAAACAAACCTTGCTTTGTTTTGAATTTCATCTTCCATGTGTCTTGTTCAAAAATTATTTTTTGATGATATCCACTCCTTAAGTTCCACTTAGTGACATGCTTTCCATTCTTCTTGGGCACCAAAACAATAGGTGACCCATACGGCGAAGGGGATGGTCAGATGATCCCTTTGTTCAACAACACTTGGGTTTTCTTTTGTATTTCTGCATTTTCCATTACTGACATCGAGTACATGCAAATGTTAGAAAGATAACAATATTGCTACAATGGTATTTCATGTTGGATTCCCCTCTTAGGAGGAAATCCTTTGGTTCCTGAAATATCTCATCATATTGGTTAACTACATTAACACAATCAAATTTCAATTTTGTATCACAACCTTCAAACGCTTCATAAGCAACATCATTCTTTTGTTTGATCATAAGAAGCACTAAATTCTTTCTTGAATTCATTATTCTTTTCATTTTCCCAGCATTAACTAATGAAATATTTAGTTTCTTGCGATGAGCTCTCACAATATGCTCCACACCATCTTTGAACAAGTGGTACTTTTATTCATGGAGATAGAAGATTACTTATATATCATAAAGGTAAGGACTACCCAAAACAATTCTTGAAATATAAATTGGCACAACATCTAATTAAACTTCATCAATGAAGTTTGTTGTGATTGCAAACCGAAGAATACACTTTCTTGTAAACTGTAAGTTTGTGTCCTTGCATATCCAATGCAATGGAATGGCTTGGGATGTGGAATAGTTTGAAGATTAAGTTTCTTAACTAAGTCTTTAGATATCAAGTTGGATGGAGACCCACTATCAAATAGTCTATCAATTTTTGCATGTTTTGCAATAACTCTCACATGAAATCATTCAATCCTTGTTTCTTCATTTGGAGTGTGAGTGTGACAATTTGATATACTAGTGCTAGCAATGGATTCCTTTCCTTTTATACCCATGGCTGAAATTTTAGTTTCATCACCCGAATCAGATCCCAAATCCTCTTGAACGATTGCAACTGTCTTTTCTTTTCCTTTGTTGTTGAGTTTCTTAGGCCTCATCTTTGGACGAAGCTTCCAACAATGGCCTGCATCATGACCCTCTTTGGAACAATGTTTACATATTGTTTTCTCTACTTCCTTTTTAATGGATGCACTTTTCTTTCATTTCCCTTTGAAACTCTTTTCTTTTTCTTTACCTTTAAATGGCTTTTTCAACCCTCTTCTGGAGTATTTTTCCCTCTTGCATCAACATGAGTGGCTTGCACACAAACCTCATCTAGACTATTGGAATTGAACATAAGGATAGTATGCCTAAGGTAATTTTGTAAACCCCCTATATAGTTCAACAATGTGTCTTTCGATTGCAAATCTACAGCTAACATTAGAGACCTTCTTCTAAATTGTTGGGTGTAATCTTGCACATTTTTACCTTTAATTTGTCTAAAGTTATGCCAATTCATGATGGATTTTTGCATATATGCTAGAGCATAAAACCGTCTTTTAATTGCATCAATGAAATCAGACAAAGAAATTGAGATGTTACGATGTTTTTTAATCTCTTCTTGTGTCTTGGCTTCCCACCATATTAGTGCTACACTCTCCAGTCTCAAGAAAGCTAGCTAAACTTGTGTCATCATCTTGAAGGTTTTGAATTCTACAATAGACCTACAACTGACGAACCCAATTGTTAAGCTTCTATGCATTCACTTCACCATTATACTTAGGCATATCAAATTTAATATCAAGTTTTAACAGGGTTGCTTTACCAATTCCTTTTGAGGTATGATGATGAGTATGAGTAAGGGTTGTATTAGTGGAGAAGGATGGAGATTTTTGTGAAGCTGAAGATGAAAATGATGGTGGAGATGGTGGAGATGGTGGAGGTTTACCTCCATTTCCGTTACCTCCTCCTCCTGAAGAACCTTCTCCTTTTGGAGGCTTGGAGCTTTCACCCTGCAGTCTTATATTCCTCTCTTCATAGAGGACATCCACCATCTCTGTCATGTCAAAGAAAGGCTTCCTCAAAACCTTCTCATCCTATGACATATTTGAAAGCTCTCCTTCATGTGATATGCTTACTCAAGCTTCAACTGCAATTTGAGGTAGAACTGGTGGAGGAGATTGTGGCAATCTCGCACTCCCTCTCCTTGACCCAAATTCAGGACCTTCAACCAACTATCTTTCTCTCTTGAGCTTCAACCTTGTAAGCATCAAATTCACATCGAAACAGTTAAATGCTCCTTGCACAAAGAAAACCAAGAGCTCTGATACCAAAAAATATGTGAATGAGAAAATTAGTTTTGTTGTGCTAAATTCCTCTTCAAAATATATAAAAGTGCTTAAGTATTCATGAGTGTTTTTATGTAAATTTCATGTAAAAACTAAAATAAACAAATGACTAAATAATGACATATAACATACATGAACTGTTGGGTTGTGTTATATTATTTCCACGACTAGCCCACGTAGTTAACCGGGGGTTAGAGGGGGGCCAGAGCCCCCCTTCATTGTGTCGATTATGTAGCCGGGGGGGTCATAGGGGGTTTCAGGCGTACCCGTAACCCCACTTTATGGGGTCCGGTGCAACGCCCTAGAAAATTTTGGTTTTGGACCCTATGTTAGGTTGGGCGGACCCACCTATGGTTTTGTGCATGATTTTCGCACATATTATTTGGATGCGATGGTTTTTCGATCCATGGTTTTGGACGTGATGGTTTTCGGTCCATGGTATTGGATGCTTCGGCATGTACAAGTATGTATTATAACATTGAAAGGAACATAATGAAAAATCAAGCTGGTAGTCTCGGTTTTTGGATCCAGGGGAAAATCTCTGTGTATATGTGTTTTATGTGCTATGCTCTCACATTGTTTATTTTCTGTGTTTTAGAATTCGTATGTAGGTAATTTTTGTACGGGGTTAAAACCTACATGAACATCACCAAAACAATATCACAAGAGCACATGATGAAGGAGTTCACCCCGCCTGGGCTATGTCTCCTTGGTCCATCTTCCAATGGATTAACCCTCTCTATTATGCTCAAAATTGTGAACACATCAGTTTCCAATGCTCAAACAGCTCTGAAACATGTTCCAATGGCTCCAAAATGACCAAAAATTTCTGTCTAGCCTATTTCTGCTCCTGATTTGGTCAAGAACTAAATATGTTATGGCTTTCCCAAGTCTTTTTGCTAATCACACCTCAATTTCCCTAAAATATGGCACCATCCTACAAATTTGCCTCTAATTCAACTAATCGAGCATTGATTTAACCTAATTCTGAGAGAATTTGTTAGATGTATTAAATGCCCAATGAGGCATTAATCCCGAAAATTGGGCCACGTGGGGGGGACACGTGCCTAGGCCTAAGGCCAATGGACCGCCCCTGTTGGACATGCCCTCACTCCGCTCCACCTGCGGTCCTATTGGGTGGCACGCGCCCAAGGGATGGCCTCCCATGGGCTGGCTGCTTTTTTGGATGGCACACGACTTACAGTTTAAATATATGCGACATACCATAATATAACAAGCAACAAAGTATGGTGTGTTGGTTAGACTTGGCACTTGGAGTTTGGAGGTCATGGGTTCGACCCCTGCCGCTACTACCTGGACCTTAACCCAATTTTTTGTGGCCTTTAGGCTGCCATGTGGCAGCCTTTGGGTGGGCAACGTGGCAGCCTATGGTTGGCTACCAAATACCCAATCAAAATCACCCAAATCAGCACCAATAAAATTATGCCACTTGGCACCATCTAATTCACCAGAGGAAAACAATCATATGCATAGTCACCCTACCACATAGGCATGCCCATTCAGTGCCACGTTAGCAATATGGAATGCTGAATGGGTTGCCCACATATATTTTTAAAAATTTGCCTGTTTAGGAAAATGAGCATAACATGTTTCTAAGAGCATATGGAGTTCGTTTCGCACGAAACAAGTTGCACCAAGTTCAGGATGAAGAGAACTACGCGGTCATATAAGTTCCACACCGATACGACAACTTTGAATTTTGAGCGAATTTTTGAGCACCTGATCATAATTTTTAATCAATATTGTTTTTGTTTGTATCTAAGGCCTTTGTATCTGCTTTTTTCTTATGCCCATTTTATTTTGGCAGGTCATCAGTGTAAGGCACTAGAAATTGCTTTGAAACTTATATTTTAAGGAATGAATCAACTTATCTATCCACAAACATGAGCATTTTCCGTGGTTGTCATCACTTGTGTTATCACACAAATGAATTGTTTCAATAAGGTAGTTAATTTTCCCATGAATGTTTTGACCCATGTAGTTGTATATTTCCTTTCATGGATAGATTTCATGAATTCAATTTCATAGTCGACCAAAATTTCTAATCCTTGAAATAGTGTAGGTGGTCTTTAAGTATAAAAAATTCTAAAAACAATGTGTTAAGGGTGATTGTTAATTTTTCTGTTTTGGTTGGGGAGAGTGGGAAAATAAGTTTTAAATACAATATTGCATTCATTTCACACTTGTAATGTATTTATTAGGCATAAAAATCCTTTAATGGTATTCATAATACTGGTTCTTTGTGCAACAGGATATATTTATGGTGATTATCCATAGATTTCTAACTCACTGTATGAAATAAAGCATTAGTTGTCTTAGTTTATATATCGATCCAGAGTCTAAATATGTGGTGTTTTATACCCGGTAGAGTGATGACTACGGATGCTTCCTGAGGTAAAATTTCTCAAGGTCAGTTCCATTATATAGGAAGTGACACATGTACAATGGAATTATGTTTTCAATGAAAACAAAGACAATAAATTGAGTACTAGCACCACTTGATTTTCCATCAATATTGGACTGAATTCTCTTCCCTTTTGTGGTTATGTGGCTTTGGAGTAGAATTATAGCAAAATATTACTTCCACCATGCATGGAATTTTATTGCACCTCTATAAAATGGATTTAATACTTCTAAATAGCAGAAAGTTTGACAAATCATTTTTTCCTCCTTTGAACTCTTCAAATATTTTCTTTCGCATCTTGTTAGGAATGACAGTGAAAAAATTGTTTGGTATGATATTCATTTTTAGTAATTTTAAAGACCTTTGAAATTAACACTTTTGAATAGTAGAAAACGTGATAGATCACTTTTGCCTCTCTTTTAACTATTCATATCGTTTCTTCTTCATCTTGTCATGGATGAGAGTGACAAAAGTTGTTTTGTATGATACTCATTTTTAGTAATTTTAAATACCTTTGCAACACCCAAGTTCCAATGTTATAGAAATTTTAGCATGGAATTTATAGGAAGACTAAGGAAGACATTAGGGAACTATATTACGACTTTATAGATTGTTAAACCTTAAAATTTTCGAGCGCATTTAAGCTTAGATATCTATTGCGTAAATTTTAGCCATGTCTTTAAATCTGACTTTGAAGGTTGATAGTAGTTCTAAATATGAATTATTGGGGATCGTATATGTTTCTTGTGGGATATCGAAATGCATGGTATATATGAGTTTATGTGGTTGAAGTATGTTTCAACATTGTAGGGTAGAATAACAATTCTTTGGGTTTTGCCTTATGTGTAATTTTTTTTTAATTCTCGATCAAGAGTTGGTGGTGGGATCAGTTTTCTTCATTTTTTCAATCTAAATAGTTACAAAAACAAGTTCGTCTTGGGCTTATTTCTATTTTTTGGATTATCGGTACCACAATACTTCAATGAATTTACATTTTCTTCTAGTCACGATCGAGTCCACAGTCATGGATGATGGGAAGGTTTATTATAACTTTTCTCAGGGGAAAGTTTGAAAATGTTTGGCTAGCAGTTCGCTGTCACAACATTCCCTTTCATTCTTGACATTTTCAACGTTTTTAACTTTACACATTTTGTAATGGATTTTTGCACAATTCAATGACATTATCAATTTTATTTTCTCATCACCACCTTTGGTCGCTGGCATCGTCACATTATTTTTGGATAATGCTCCACATATGGGATAATTACCAGATTCGAATGAGGTGTGAAATCATATATATTGATAGTGGAAATTTATTTGGGATGTAGACAAAGAGTCTGATGTATTCAACAATTTTGTTACTTGTGACAAGAATTCAAAAGATTCTTTGATCAAGTATTTGATAGATTTTGGGAAACAAAAGGGCATTTCAATACACATTTTCAAACATGGAACATGCATGAATTGAATTATGAAAGAAAGGAAGAGAAAGAACATTGAATTTATTTGAAAATATGAGAGTATTTTCTACTTTGGAAGGAAAGTAGCACCATTTTCTTTGAATGACGAAGAACATTGAAGGATTGCAACAGTAAAGCCAACAGAAAGATTGGGATAAAACTACAACAAGAGTACATGTCCAAATGAGATTGGATAAGAGGTAAAATTGGTATTTTTATGTTTTTAACTAAATTAATAAATAATTTGTTGGTTACAGGGAGAAGTGGTGGAAATTCTTACAGAAAGAGAACTGTAACAAAGAACAAGTGATGTTCTTGCAGACTATGGAAAATAACATGTTCGAACTAAAGGTTGGAAAGGAGGACAAATGAAGTTATTAAAGAGGTGATATAGGTAATTGCAAAAGTTGGAAGATGAAAGAGTGCCCGAGAGAAGATTTTAGACGAGGGAATCAAGAGAAATATCAGATAAGACTAGGACATGGAGAAGCTTAGTAAGGTATTTAGTGATAGGTTGAGAGAGTCAACTTGTTACAAAAGTTTGATTGAAACTTACCATGAATGAGAGGATTCTAATAAAGGGAAGAATACTATGACTAAGAATGGTCATAAGAAAGGTTCAGAGGTAAGCCACAAGAAATCAAGTCATGATAAACTAGATAGACACGTAGCTGCAATAAAGATATAGCTAAATGTGATGATGGAACTACTACAATAAAGTAAGGAAGAAAAGAGTTAAAAATGTACTCTACAGAAGAGTGTTAAGTGGAAATTGTTGTTGGAAGACCTGAAGCATAGGATGAATGCTCAGTTCAGGAAGGATAAGATCATAGGAGTTGAGCTGATGTAGAGGTTAACGATAGAGATGGAAGTTCACTATTGTTAATCTAAACAAGGACCAATCCTTGGTGAAGATGAGGATGGATAAGTTGATGACATTTAAGAATCTCGTGTTTTTGAGAGTAATGAAATTTGTATTCATGCAGGTGTTGTAGGTACCAAAGGTAAAGGGGATTTCTTAAGAGATGTCACAAGGTTATAGGAACAATGATTACAAGAACTTGTTGTTGAAATGAACAGGAACATGTTGGTTTATGAACACAACTAATAGAAGGATTTGCTGGTAATTGACAACTAATTAATGTAAATTTGGGTAAAAATGTATTAGTTATTGACAAGTTAGTTTCATATGGAATCAACAATTATGTAACTAAGGAGGCTCATATAAAATTGATGAATGCCCGAACTATTGTAAGGAGAATCATTTATTGATTGAATAGAAATTCCAATCCCTTGCCCCGTGGATGTTTCCTTGACACCTTGTCAGGGTTTTACCACGTAAATCTTGAGTTTTTACTTGTGTGATTGTATTTAGTTTCATTTTCTTTCTTGTTTGATAACCTCCTATAACTACAAATGGTATCAAGGCAAGGTTGAGTTGAGTTGGAGGTGAATGCTGGTGAAAGAACTGCTAATTTGCACTGAGCACTCTGTTGAGGAAGGCAACATTGCATCATGGACTTGCTACATGTTACGAAGAGGTTGTCCATTACAAAGAGACCAACCAATGTTCTCTACCCTCGGCGTGATGCTGGCCCGGAGATCCATCGAATACCTATGCGTGCTTTGTGCTACCAGAGTCGTAAAGGAGGGCTGTGTATTGGTTGACGAAGCTAGAGCCCATGGAGCTGTTGCTGGCCTAGAGACCCATCAAATACCTCTACGTGTTGTTGGCCCAGAGACCCATTGAATCCATCTGCGTGCTGGCCAAGGAAGCCCTCTGGCCTGGTGCTTGTCAAGTAGAACTGCAATGTTGCCCCTGTGTGTGAAGAGACCTGCATGCTAGCTAGCCCGTTGTTTGTCAAGAAGAACCCCCTGCATGTGAAGGGAACCACTGCCCAGTCCAGCGTGTTACCAAGGAAGCTTGTTCTCTCCTGTTGCCATTTGTCGAGGAAGCAGTCCTGCTCTGCATATGCCTGGTGTGCTCTCTGCGTGTTAAACTATTGCTGCGTAGAGCCTGTCTGTGTATGCGTGAAGCCAGAGGCCCATATTTTCTGCGTAGACTGGTGAGGATCCGTCGAGAAGGAGCTATTGTTGGCCATCTGCATGCTGAAAATGGGTATTTTTTTTGCAAATCTGTTGAAGGGTTTTTTTATTTATTAAAAAAAAAAAATCAAAGGAGGCAAATTTATTTATTTATTTATTTTTGCTGGAAGAATTACAAAAAAAAATGAATAGGGATTTTTTGTTTTCTAAATAAAAAAAAAAACTCAGAATTGTAGAAAAGAGTTTCTTTAAAAAAAAAAACTCAGACTTCTGAAGAGGAAACCAGAAATTGAAGAAACCCTAAACCCTTGTTTTTTGAGAAACCTAGTTAAAAATAAGGATTTGTAGGAAAGAAATGGCCAAGATGATGAATGCAAAGTTCGAGGTGGAGAAATTCACTGGCACAAACAACTTTTCTCTTTGGAAACTGAAAGTTAGGGATTTGCTGGTGCAACAAGGGTTGCACAAAGCTTTGGACGAGGCAAATAAGAAACCTGCTAGCATGAAAGATTCAGACTGGGAGGACTTGGATGCCCGAGCTCTCAGTACCATCAGGTTATGCCTAGCGGATGAAGTTCTCTTCAACATTGTTGAAGAGAGTACAACTTCAGGCTTATGGGAAAAACTGGAAAAACTATATATGACAAAGTCGTTAACCAATAGAGTTTATTTGAAAAGACAATTGTACAGTTTTTGAATGAAGGAGGGTTCAAAAGTTGCAGAGAATTTAAATGTTTTTAATACACTTATATGCCAATTATCATATATGGAAATTAAAATTCAGGATGAAGACAAAGATATAACCTTGTTGTGTTCTCTGCCCAGGTCATGGGACCACTTCGTAAATTCAATTAGTTTGAGCACCGCTGATTCATTGAAATTTGAATCAGTTCTGGGAGCTCTCTTGTCTAAAGAAGTACGAAGGAAATCAAGTACTAAAACAGTTGCACCAGAAGCCATGATAGCTAAAGGACGGTCAAAGTAAAGAGGAGAGAAAACAAGGGGGTCTTCCAGATATAAATCAAAGGGAAAGAGTGTAAGGCAAAATGTTGGCACCACAACAAAATTGGACACCTTAAGAAAGACTATTGGAAATGAAAAGACTCTGATAACCCAAAGAAGGAAGCAAATCAGGTTGATTTAGGTATGACAGATGAAGTTTTATCTTCTGAAGAATTATGTATGATAGATGAAAATTGACGTGTATGTAATATCTCTCAGGGCTTTGAAAGTTGGTTGTTAGACTCTGGTGCTTCTCATAACATGTGTCCACACAGAAATTGGTTTACTTCATATGAAGATGTAAATGGTAGTTTTGTGTTTATGGGTAATAATGTATCATGTCAGACTATTGGGATGGGAAATATTAGGATTAAAATGTATTATAACTCATTTAGAACATTAACTAGTGTTAGACATGTACCTGAATTGAAGAAAAAATTGATTTCCTTAGAAGTGTTGGATTCGTATGGTTATAAGTTTACAGGTCAGAATGGAGTGCTGAAAGTCTCTAAAGGTGCCCTAGTTGTTATGAAAGCAGAAAAGGTCAGAAGTCTTTACAGACTCAAAGGAAGTACTTAGGTCAGTGAAGTAGTGATTATGTTAGAAAAAGAAGAAGAAGGTACTCGCCTATGGCATCAGCGGTTGGGTCACATGAGCGAGAAAGGTCTTCAGGTACTGATGAAATGTAAATCACTTCCTGATCTAAAATCTTTGAAGTTGGATTTTTGTAAACATTGTGTGTATGGAAAACAGTGTAAATAGAGATTTAAAACTGGAAATCATAATAATAGAGATATTTTAGACTATATTCATTCTGATCTGTGGGGACCATCTCCTGTTGTATCATATGGAGGTGATCTATATTTTTTAAAGTTTATTGATGATTTCTCCCATAAAGTTTGGGTCTTTATGCTGAAAAAGAACGCTGATGTATTCAATATCTTTAAATAATTTAAAGCAATGGTAGAGAAAAGAACAGGCAAATCAATTAAATGTTTAAGAATTGATAAGGGTGGTGAATTTACTTCAATAGAATTTGAACAATACTGTAAGGATGAAGGAATTGTTAGACACAAAACTGTTGTTTATACTCCTTAGTAAAATGGTGTTGTTGAACGCATGAATTAGACTCTTATGGAAAGAGCCAGAAGCATGACCAACAATGCTAACTTGCAAAAGGAGTTGTGGGTAGAAGCAATATCCATTGCTTGTTATTTAGTTAACAGATCACCTTTAGTAGCAATTAATTGTAAAATTCCTGAAGAAGTTTGATTAGGTCAGTCTTGTGATTATTCACATTTAAGGACATTTGTTTGTGATGCTTATGCTCTTATTCCTAAAAATCAGTGTTCAGAATTAGATCTAAAATCGAAATGTTATGTCCTTGTTGGGTATGACTATGCTGTGAAAGGATATAGGTTGTGGGATCCTACATCGCGGAAGATAGTCATTAGTACAGATGTAACATTTGATGAATCTTCACTTTTAAAATCAAATGTTGAAATAATTGAACAGGAACAAGTATCGCCAAGTCAACAAATCTAGTTGGAGGCTAGACCTTTCGGTGATAGTCAAAAGGAAGAAGAGACTTTTGGAGAAAAATGTGTTGAAGATACAAAGGAAATTGTTGAAGTTTCTGAACTAGTTCAGCAACTTGTCACTCTAAGAAGGTCTACAAGGGAAAGAAAAAATCCCAAAAGGTATGAAGATTTTGCTTCATCTTTTGCTTTGATTACTAAAGATGGGAAACCTTCTTGTTATCAGGAAGCAGTAGATGATACGGATAGTGAAAAATGGAAAATGGCTATGGAAGAAGAAATGGAATCCTTAGCCAAGAACAATACCTCGGATTTTGTAGAACTTCCTGAAGCGAGAAGTGTTGTTGGATGCAAATGGGTATTCAAACTAAAATGGAAAGTTGATGGAAGTATCGAAAGGTATAAGGCGAGACTGGTAGCAAAAGAGTATTCTGAGGTTGAAGGTATCAACTTTCATGAGATTTTTTCACCAGTTGTAAAACTTGTTTCTATTCATTCTATGTTGGCACTAATTGCATTACTTAACCTTGAGTTAGAATAGTTAGATGTTAAAACAACTTTTCTACATGGTGATGTGAATCAAGAGTTATATATGGAACAAACAGAAGGTTTTGTACTAGGTCGCAGCAGAAGATTGGTTTGCATGCTCATGAAATCATTGTATGGTCTGAGGCAGTCTCCCAAACAATGGTACAAGAAGTTTGACTCCTTCATGGTGAGCCAGAACTTTATTAGAAGTGAGTATGATCATTGTGTATACTTCATAAGTTTCAATGGCATATTCATTATCTTAGCTTTGTATGTTGATGATATGCTTATTGCAAGCAAAGGCATGGAAGAGATCAATAGGTTAAAAGCTTAGCTCTCTAGGATGTTTGATATGAAGGATCTTGGAGCAAGAAAACATATCTTGGGCATGGAGATACACAAAGATAGGAAAAATGGTAAGCTTTGATTATCACAACAGAAGTATGTGGAGAAAGTACTTGAAAAGTTCTGTATGAACAATGTGAAACCTGTTCATGTTCCATTAGCTTCCCATTTTAAGCTTTCTTCAGTTTTGAGTCCTAGAACTGATAAAGAAAAGAAGTATATGTCTCATGTACCATATGCAAATGCTATAGGCAACTTCATGTATGTGATGGTATCTACAAGACATGACATTTCACATGTAGCTGGAGTTGTCAGCAGGTTCATGACAAATATAGGTGAAGAACATTGGTGAGTAGTGAAATGGGTGCTTCGATATCTTAGAGGCACAAATGACCATTACATCATCTTTAATGGTAGTGAAGGATCAGTCTACGGATATGTAGATGTTGATTATGCAAGTGATTTGGACAAAATAAGATCTACCACAGGTTATGTCTTTACTCTTTTAGGTGGATCAATTAATTGGATGTCAAAGCTTCAAGAAATAGTTGCGTTATCCACTACTGAAGCAGAATATATAGCTGCTTCAAATGCCAGTAAAAAAGCAATCTGGTTAAATGGTCTACTTGATGAGATTGGAAGGACGTAGGAGAAAGTGAATCTACTTTGTGACAGTCAAAGTGCTATTCACTTAGCTACAAATATTTCTTATCACAGCAGAACCAAGCACATTGATGTAAGGTATCATTTTCTAAGACATGTGATCAATGGCAGAAAAGTAGCTCTTCAAAAGGTCCAGACATGGGAGAATTGTGCATACATGTTCACAAAGCCAGTTACAGTAGAGAAGCTGCGATGGTGTTTAGCTTCTCTTGGCTTGCAGAAGAGATTATAAATGGGCATGGGCAAGGGATTAGGAAAATTGTTTTCAAGGTGGAGTTTGTTGGTAATTGACAACTAATTAATGTAAATTTGGGTAAAATTTTATTAGTTATTAACAAGTTAGTTCATACCAAATCAGCAGTTATGTAACTGAGGAGGCTCATATAAAACTGATGAATGCCTGAACTATTGTAAGGAAAATCATTTATTGATTGAATAGAAATTCCAATCCCTTGCCCCGTGGATGTTTCCTTGACACCCTATCAGGGTTTTACCACGTAAATCTTCAGTTTTTACTTGTGTGGTTGTATTCAATTTCATTTTCTTTTTTGTTTGATAACCTCCTATAATTATAGGATTGAAGAGATGAAGGGAAGAATTCAAATATAATGTTGATGAAATTTTATGAAGAAATAAAATTATTGGAAAGGATGATAAGATAACCAGAGAGTGAAATATTATTACATTCAACACAAGATGGTGATGTTGACAAGAGGCATGTGGAGAGTCTCATAGATGGTATGAAGGAAGAAGATGACAGTAGATATTTGATGATTGAAGTACCAATTGAGGCAAGAGAGCCTTATATTTTAAATTTGATAATTGGTGTATGATTGCAGGTTTCATTTTAGATAATGAAAAATCTTATGAAGTTTTCATGAAGATGGAAGAATATGAATAATGGAAAAAGCAATATTTTGTTCTAAGAAAGGATGAAAGGGAGCAATCAGAGGTAATGCTCATGAAAGGAGAAGAGATGCTCATAGCATCTTGTTGATGCCCCGAAAATCGTTGCAACAACATTGGGGAAACCACCCGGTCCGGACCTTAGTGCAGCTCCTTTTCCGTTTGGAATAGTGGCTCCGACTGGGGATAATGGGACCAGTTTCCCAAGAATTATAAGTAAACGGGATGGATGAGTGACTTATGATATAGGATGGTAATAAGCGAACAGCTAAACTATAGGCGAAATATAATAACTATAATCTAATCCCGGGACTTATCAATTGGTAGAGCGTAGCGTTTGATAATCTGTGCTTTAAGGCAGGCATATAGATGACTCTAACACTAAAGCATAGATGTTTAAACCATTTAAGATTGCTCTGCATAATTAGTTATGCAGAGCGATAATAGCGAATTACTACACTTAGTCATTTATATCATTGCTACATGCATGAGTAAAAGAGATAACAAATCACAAAACATTCAATAGTGAAATGAAATGAAGATTTGTTGTTATATCGCATACATGTATTCAACAATAGCAAAGATAATAACACAGCAATTCATATAAGAGGAAAGAACACAGATGTAGATAAAAGTACCATGTAAGCTGCTTGATCAATCCAGTATATTAATCACTATGTCGCAGTCCTTCCTTCAAACCAGAAAGCATTCCAAACAAGAGACAGTAGTGCGCAATTGTATACAATAGCCTTCTAATCAAAATTAAGAACCATCGGTCGAGTTTCACAAAAGAATATAGACTGAAGCACAATAGTGCAAACTTCAGCCTTTAAGTCTATTACAAAATTTTACGACCCTTTCCAAAACAATGAAAGGGTCTATAAATACTATGCTAATCTAAATATCTAAAAAAAACTGAAAAGCTATTAAATTGGCATCAATAAATATTTTTCCATCTTTCTTGGCGATCTGGCAGTCGGCAGTAATGCTTCATTCGGTGGTCTCTTTGCCTTTACACCTTAGCTGACATATCGCCAGCATTGGCTCTACTTCTGGTGGAGTGTTGAGACGTGAAGTGAGCTGGGCATCATATGTGGCATCCTGAATGTCGGAGATCAGGCATCCGAGGGCATCTGTTAAACATTTGAGAGCCGACCTTTGAGTGTGTGGCTTGATGAGAAAAGACCAATATGCTTCAGAGGTTAAAGTATTTACTCCGGTAATTAACTTCCTCTGTTCCTCCAAGTCATGATAACTTGTTTGTTCAATCATATTTGCTGTTGTTATACTTCCAGGTGTGCACTGAGAGATCATGTTTGCTAAATAGAGTGTGTCGTTGACTAGATCGATCATATTGGTGGCAATAATTTTACACCTTGAAGCCGCCCTCTCCGCTTTCATCACCTGAGTTTCCCATTCCGTGAAGAGTATGTTCTTGTACGTTTCATAGATTCGGGGCAAATTTGCCGCTTTTCCCTCTTCAGAATCTTGCCACTCAAGATATTCGGATCTCCTTCCAGACTACATTCCCCGTGACTATTTGCTCAGGAAAGATAGAAGGTTGATCAAGCCTTCGTCTCTTCTTAGAGCGCTTAACAATGGCTCTATGCTTTGGGCTATAGAAAATATCCAGGGGAGGAATTTCTTCCACCTGGAGAACAATTTGATCGGAAGGGTCTTTATTGATTATCTCGACATCCCGTGAAATGGGTGGGCCGCTGGTTCCTCCTAGAACCTGAGAAGAAGTGGTATCGGGCGCATCGCTTGTTTTAGAGGTGTCTGTGTCTTTGGAGCCTTCCTTACCACTGATAATGGAATCGAATTGGTTCCATTGTTTAATCAATTCAGGATCGGTGGAGGTTTGCTTATGTTGCTCTGTGTGGGCTTTGCTCCGTTCTTTTTCTTGTTCTAACTTCTGCTGCTCTTCTCGTGCTTTTCGCTGCTGCTCCTCTAGCGCTTTTCGCTGCTCCTCTAATTCTTTTCGCTGCTGCTCCTCTTGCTCCCTTTTCTGCCTATCTGCCAATTCCTTTTTCTGTTTCTCTTCTTCTTTTTTCTTCCTCTGCTCCTCTATCCCTTTCTGCTTTCTTTGCTCTTGATCCTTCTGTGCCTTTTGCTGTCTTTCTATCTGCTCCTTTTTCTGCCTTTCTGCTTGCTCTTTTCTTTGCTTTTCTGCCTGTAGCTTCTTTTGCCTTTCCTCCTGTTGTTTATCTTGTTCTTTAGTTGTAACAGGAGGTGGGCGTGTCTGTTGCCGACCAGGCTCGCTTGAGGAAGATGCCGGGGTTGTGGATAATAAATCTAGAGGCAGAGTTTGCAACCTCTGCTCTCTAAGTTTATTAAACTCAGTTAACGTCTCATCATTATATTTCATTCGCGCAAGCTCTTTGGCATGGCCGATTGTATCGGCGGCGATGAACATGTCATCAAACATATCCTCTTGATGATCAACTTTTGTTAATTTCGCCTGTTCTAGGGCAGTGTAGGCGGTTTTATTTGGATCATAGAGTCTGCTTGGGATAGTGGCCAGGGATAAAGCTTGCATTTTTGTTGCCTCTTTTTCTGCATGCTTGAGATTATGCAGAGTAAAAACACCAATTCTCAAGGGAAAAGAGGGCCAACCCCTCTTCTTTTCTTCCTTTAGAGTTTGTGTGACACTCTCGGCCATAATCTGGTAAGAGATTTCTCGGGCCAACAATTTGTCTGGAATATATAAAGGGAGAACATGCGGCCTGGCCTGGCTCCCAAAAACCCTAACATAGGTAAAATTCTCTTCCCCGAACCAACTTGCTATAGCTGGTAAGTCGAAGGAAGCTTCATAGGAAATTTTTGGGATGGGTTTGTCATAGATGGAATAGTAAATGGGCACCATGAAACCATTGCAAATTTGATACAAATGGTCCTTGTAAGAGGACTTCCACAATTTCTGATGGTACAAATGAATGGGTGAAGGGTCTTGGGTGGTCCACCTCCAACCGAGGATAGGAAACTCAGAATTAAAGCACATGATATCCATAATGTAAGCAGTATAATAAAATGGTGGGATCTTCCTTTCGGTGACTATGGTTTTGGCTCTAAAGTCACGAACAGCTACGACCAATTTACCAGAAAGAATGGTGGCCCAATCCATGATTATACTATTAATAGCTGCTTCCATTAGGGGAACCATATCAATATTGATATTAGAAGAGTCATGTAACCCCCATAGTCTACACATCATAATCCCCACATAGCAATAGGGAGAAGCCAAAGAATCGACGGAGTATTTACCCGACTCTCGTGCTTGTGTTTGGCCGGGTTCTGCCTCCAATCTCAGATGGGTTCAGATGGTGATTCATTTTTGGCTGCAAATTTCTCCACGAAGGCTCTGTTATAGATTAGCTCTGGTTCAGGCAAATGATACATTTGTCTCAGGTTATCAGGCTTGAACGACCCGAAAATCCTTCCATCCCTTGTATGAAAAATTCTATCAGTGATGGGAATTTCCTCAATTGCCCAGCGCACCACATCAGTGTAAGGGAGGACCTGCTCTCTGGCTGCTATCCTGTGCAGAAAGGAGTTGGCCAAGTCTTTTAGGGTTGCGTCGGACTTCCTTTGTACATCCACAGTAGCTTCCGTCACTGTCTTTTCTGGTTGCTCAGCTTCTAATAGATTATACGTGCCCTGCCATGTGGTCCTAGTGAGACCAGTGCACGCAGTGTCTGAAATTAGGCCTTTCTTCGGATTTGTGGCAGCTTGACCTGCAACAGATGTAGCAGTGGAACGAGCAGTCCTCTTGGATTTCTTCCCCATCATGTTCAGGCTTTTCTCAACAGATGAACTCTACACAAATGCAAGAGAAATCGTAACAAGAAAAATAACGATGACAATCCATAATGGGAAAGATATATATCACTTAAAGCGTGGCGAGATTAATTTTCAAAGGTGGCTGCGGATCTAATCACTAGGAAGTCATTGCAGATGCATTGATGGTGATTTAAGGCCTGCTACCCATTAAATGAGTATTACATCGTTATTCGGCTGAATGATCCCCTAAAGCGTGCAACAGATATTTTAATGGTTTAAACGCAAGTGTTCGTTAATCGAAGGGGCAAGGTTTTAAATACGCATGCATTACCTTATCCCTGCATTTAACGGTATTTTGAAATTTGCGCTTTATCAACCGGATTTAAATATAATTTTAAGGCTTGAAGCAATCACTTTTTGAGAATGCCGATCACTGATGAATCAATATCGCATCGCATCGGGGGTAAGATGCTACACTATTGTTTGGAAAAGGTCCTAGGCGAATGCTGATTGCGACATCGCATCGGACTAGTGCGTGAAAACAAAACAAAGTGCTTATAAAGTGATTTGCCGACTTCCGATTGCGATATCGCATCGCATCGGGGGTAAGACCTGAGCGCCTTATCAAAGTGCATAGGATTCCGCCGACGGCCGATAGCGATATCGCATCGAGTCGGGGTTTATAACTTAAAGTGTTTTATCACAAGAGGTAGTGCCGATAGCCGATCGCCGATATCGCGTCGCATCGGGGTGTGAGTTATGTGCTCTTATTAGGTGTGCATTGAATACCGCCGATCGCCGATAGCGATATCGCATCGGCAAAGACCAAAGTGTCATTTAAATGCGTTTCTCTTGTTATTGCGATATGCGATCTTGCGATTGCTTTATCGCAATAACGAAAGATTGTTTAATTATTGGAACATTATTATTCAAAAAGGCTTAAATTCATAAACTCATTTGATTATCATACCTTTTTTGAACAAACTCATTGATGCCAATTAAATTTCTAAAAGGGACCCATTCCATATGTTAATTTTTGTGAATGAAAATGTTATGAAATGGGGGGTTGTTGTAGAGCACAACAATTGGCGATTCGCTGGTAGAACCAGTTATCTCTGACACTAATACAAACACTTAAGCTTTTCAAAAATAGAAACTCAATCAGAAGGGGAAACTTTTAATATAACTAGATATTCATGTGTTCTGACTAAAGTGAACTTCATTTCGTTAACTTCTTCCCATTTAGTTTCAAGAAAACAAATACATTCTAAGTTTTTAAAATAAGTCTTTATTGGTTTATAGTGATAAAACAGAAAATTCTCCCAAATCAGCGTTTATAATTAACTCCTCTGTCATAGGTAGAGCCTCTGTTGCCAGCAAACGTTTATAGTCTCGACAGGGATACCTTTTAACCATAGTATTGTCCACTTTTCCATTCACATAAGAGTGTGATTAACAGAATGAATCCAAAATATGTTTCCATATTTTATTTTTCATCTGTTATTGATAAGATAAAAAGCCATTGTCCTGGTTTGGTGGCCAGCTGTTGACAACGCCATTCACTGGTAGTAATTTAACTGAACAAGCCGGCTCGTGATGAGACCCCTTGTCTTGTAATTTCAAGCCATTACCCTGTTTTGATAGGCAGTATTGGTAATGTCAGTCAAACTATTTTCCTATGAACATGGTAAGCAGGCTTGTAATAAGACCTCTTATCTTTAATCTTTTATATTTTAGAATTACACTCTGAGTAACCATAAACTTTAGTGAATGGGGTGAACAATCTTCTCCTTAAGAGCAAATGGATGACAGGTGAAGAGTTGTAGATGCTGAAAATGGGTTAGTTTCTATCTTAAAATGGATAACCTTTGGAGACCAGTTTTGAAAACAGAAAATGATTCACAGAACTTTTACCTCTTGAGAAGAGTCTTCAAAAGTTAGATTGTATTTTCAGAACACAAGGATATCTAATTTCCTAAAAATTATTCCTTTTGGTTGAGGGTTCTATTATCTAAAAGCAAATATTCATATTATTTTTGTGAGACAGCTTCATCAAACACAGCAAAAGGTCAATGGGGATACTCTACAGTTTTATTTCCTACCAATCCTACAAACTACGCAAATCTACAAAGAGGAGAAGGGATTACCTTCTCAATTAAAGAATTTCTTCAGGATCAGGCCATTAACAGGGAGAGAATCTCTCAACCCTGATAAATCTTGCAATATAAAGGTTGAATGGCCTATCTTCTCACAGATCTGAAATGGTCCAAGCCACATTTTCTGAAATTTGGTATGCTTACCTTTATCTTCATGGGCCTTGTCCCATTTGAGAACTAAGTCACCAACTTGAAGCTGTTTGGAACCGGATGATGCTGAGTCAAAGGATGCTTTGATGATTTGTTGATGTTTGGCATGAGTGATTCTAGCTTTTTCCCTTTCTTCTTCTAATTTAAGAATTTGGTCATGTCTAAGTTGGATAGAAGAAGAAGGAGTCTCTTCAATGTATTGTACTAGGGCTAAAGATGGAAGAACCAGATTCGTAGGCAATACGGCTTCTTTCCCATACACAAGATTGAAAGGAGAGGTTCCTATAGAAGCCTTTTGTGTTATTCTATCAGCCCATAATGCAAATACTAAAGATTTGTGCCAGTTTCTATGATTCTGTTCAACAGTTCGCTTAATGATTTTGATGAGATTCTTATTAGTAGATTCGGCTAAACCATTTCCTTGGGGATAATAATTAGCAGAATATTTCAGTTTAAACCCTCTCTTAATAGCAAAATCATATATAGCATTTCCTGAGAAATAGGAAGCATTATAAAAAACGAGAGCGTTTGGAACACCAAACCTGGTAATGATGAATTGGTCTATGAACTCGATGATTACCTCTGAATTCGCTGCTTTCAAAGGAATAGCCTCTACCCATTTAGTAAAATAATCGGTAGCAGTGAGGATATACCTATGTTGTTTGGAAGATGGTGGAGTAATTTCCCCGATGATATCTAATCCCCATTGTTCAAATGGCTGTTCAATGTTGACAGGTTGCAGAGGGAAAGCTGATTTCCGTTGTCTTCCACTAGATGTTTGGCAATTAAGGCATTTCCTTACATACTCATGGCAATCTCTAAATAGAGTGGGCCAATAATATCCAGCATGAATAATCTTGTGAGCTGTTGTATCAGCTCCAAAATGTCCTCCAGCTGGTCCATCGTGTAGTTCCTGCAAAACCTTTTGAGCTTCAGGTTTCTCAAGACATCTTAACAGAATAGAATCATAATTTTGTTTAAAAAGCACATCATCAATGAGAGTGAAATTCTTTGCTTTCAATCTAATGGCCCTTTTATTTTTGTAAGATAAATTTGGAGGAGCATAACCGTTCTTCAAATAAAATATTAAATCTGCATATTGAGATTCAGAATCAGTGACACTTATCTGATTGATTGATTCAGTCTGATCCAAGTCGCTTGATTCAGGAATGTTTGATGCTCCTGCCAATATCCTGCAAAAACCTTGGCCCCTAACAATCTTTGCTGGCTTTATTTCTAAGTCATATTCTTGAAGCGCTGTGACCCAATTGGCCCTTCTTTCACCCAGTTCTTTTTGAATTAATAGTTGCCTTACCGCTGGGAAAGGGACTATAAATTTCGTGTGAGTTTTCAAAAGAAAGGGCCTGTAATGTTTGACTGCTTTGAACACAGCAAAGGCTTGTTTCTCCACATCGGAATAATTTAGTTCGGCACCCTGAAGATTTGAGCTAAAAAATGAAATGGGTGCTTCCAAGTTGTGAGCATTTGGCTGCGTGAGAACTGCAGCATAGGATACATCGGACGCAATGGTATACAATGTAAAATGATTAGAAAAATTGGGAGTATTCAAGGCTGGGGCATTGATTATTGATTGCTTGATAACATCAAAAGCTTGCTTTTCTTCTGATCCCCACTTGAAGACTAAATTCTTCTTGATCATTGTCTGAAGTGGTAATACAATTTGAGAGAAATCTGGAACAAATCGTTTGACAAAATTAATCTGACCCAAAAATGACTGCATCGATTTTTTATTGTGCGGGAAAGGGATTTCAGAAATTTCCTTAATCCGATCAGGATCAATATAAATGCCATCTTTGGATACTATAAAGCCTAAGAGTTTTCCTTGGTCAAGAGCAAAGAAAGACTTCTTTGGGTTTAGAGAAATACCATATCTTTTGCATCGCTGAAAGATTTGATTTAAGTCACGCAAATGATTCTATCTCTTTTTAGAATATACAGTAATATCGTCTAGATAGACGACTGCCGATCGATTAATCAACCCTTTGAAGGCTATATCCATGGCTCTCTGGAATGTCGCTCCCGCATTTATGAGTCCAAAAGGCATTTTCTGATATGCATAAGTTCCCCATTTTGTTCTGAATGTGGTTTTAAGTTGGTCATCAGGATGAACCAAAACTTGGTTATATCCGGAGAATCCATCAAGAAAGGACATCAATTCGGAACCTGCTACTGATTGGAGGATTTGCTCCATAGTAGGTAATGGGAAGTTATCTTTCAAGCTCGCTTTATTCAGGTTCCTGAAATCAATACAGATTCGAATGTCGCCATTTTTCTTTCTGACCGGCACCATATTAGAGACCCAATTTGAATGTCAGACCGGAAAAATAATTTTGGCTTTCAAAAGCTTATTAAGCTCCGACTTTATCTGGCTCTCCAAATTTGGATGTATTTTCCTTAACTTTTGCTGAATTGGTTTCTGATCAGGAAGCATAGGAATGGTATGCTGGATAATAGATGTATCATATGTCTTTAAGTCATCGTATTTCCAAGCAAAGACCTGTTTGTTTTTTCTTAACAATTTAATAAATGCTTCCTTTTCTTCCTGAGAAAGTCCTGTTCCTAAGTTGATGTTTTGAGGAGCATCGTTGGTGCCTAGATTTATTAATTCAAACCTAAGGGTAGAACTTTGAAGCTTTGTATTAATTACAGGTTTAAACCTGTCTTTGATATCATAAAGATCTTCTAGTTTTACCACTGGTTTAGGGATCGAATTTTCTTGGGGCACTTCTTTCATCTGGGAATCATGATCATCTTCCTCAATAACTTGCTTATCATAAGAATTCTCAGAAGTTAAAAATTGCAAAATATCATCATCATGATTAAATACTCTCCAATTAGTGACATTGTCAGGAATTGAAGGTCTAAACAGTAATTCTACAGAAAATCTATCAAGGCTATAGTCTTCAGAAGGTAGAAGCTTAGAAGCTACATTGGCTAGTAGGTCAGCTGCCGAATTTTGGGATCGAGGAATGGAGGAAATGTTGAATGCCAAAAAGTGTGAGGTAAGCTCTTGGACTAGCGATTGGTAATGTTTAAGGTGAGTCGAAAGGCAATGAATTGCATTTCTAACTTGCTTGACAATGATTTCCGAATCGCCGAATACTTTTAGATATCGTACCTCAAGGCCGATTGCTTTGTATAATCCTTGGATTAAAGCTTCATATTCGGCTGTATTATTAGTGCACTCAAATTCTAACCTACAAGACAGCATTGTCTTTTCTCCTTGCGGACTAACCAATATACATCCTGCTCCTGAGCCTTCAGTGGACTTAGAGCCATCAAAATATAAAGACCAAAATAAAGGAATATTAACAAAAATATCTACATTTTTCTCAGCATCATTAAAACATCTGGACTTATCAGTTTGTGAAAAATTTTCAATTTGAGATGTAAAATGATTGACTGAAAAAGGAGATGATTGGGCAACAAAGTTGCCAAAGAATGATTCTGACGAATAGTTCCCCAAAATGTTGTTGTTGAATGCCACAGGTTGGTTTTCTTGCTCAAATTCAGTAACTGTGTGGGTCATATGCTTCTCACGATCGATCCTTATTTGATTTGGCTTTCCTTTATAGGGAAGCCACATATGTGACCAATCTATGGAAATATACCCATGTAGTTTTTCGGACCAATCTCTACTCAAAATTAAACCATAAAATTCAGGTATGTCGGCAATTAAAATGTCAATTCTTTGTACAACCCTAGGGTCGGCAGACAACCTGATGGTTACAGAATTAATTTCTCCCACAACCTGCACTTTATTCCTATCCAAATGTACAATATGAGTGGCAGACTTCTGGGTTTCAATATTCAGCTTAGAGCAAACTGAAGCTAGCATTATATTAGATGAAACCCCTAAATCAATTAAACAGTTGTGCAGGTTTCTATTATAAATCTCATACGTCAGCAGGAAGGGTGGAGTGTGAGAATTTGACTTATCTCCAATTAGAACTGAATCGGTAGCTTCAACCATACCTGCAGGAGGCTGGCCTGAATTGTTGGCAGCTCTTGCACTGGGGAGGGGAGTAGAGGGAATAGCATTTAATTCTTTAAGAAGTAACTTTTGTTGGTGCTTTAGTTTGCTAAGTTCAAACATGGTTATATTTGCCTTAGTTTTCTTCATGTCGTCAACAATGTTATATTCCATAGAATCAGATACCACTAGTGTCTTAGATGTTGAAGGAGAACTAGAAGTTGAAGGCTGGTTTTGGGGGGCTACTACAGGCGATTTTTTAGGGGGGACTTTTTCCTTTGCTGTAGCAGCACCTGCGCTCCTCTTCTTTGAAGTTGCCTGAGCAGGTTCAGAAGTACTTTTACTTCTAGTAGTAACTGGAAAGGCTTCTTCTTCATTCTCGGTATCGGAGCTTGGGAGTATAAAATCCCACATTCCATGGCATTCAGCTACATCTTCTTCATCATCGGTTTGTGAAGTTGTTTCCTCTTCCTCTTCTTCTTGATCTGAATCAGCGTTAGATATAACATTGGGCGGCTTTGATTCAGTTTTCTTATAAGTTCTAAATGGTCTTTTGTTTGAAGTTTCGGCCACCTGCTTCTTTATCTCAACCATTTCGTTAGACAATGTTTTAAGGACCTTTTGTAAACCTTCCATGTCATACGGGTCCTTTGGGGTTTTCTTCTTGGAATCTTCTTTAAACGAGACTTTTTTAGCTTTTCGGTCTTCTAGAGCAGCTTTCTTCTCTAGAGCATTTATGCGTTTTTCAACAGCAAGTGCTTCCTTCATGTTTTCAGCTAAGGTAGGTTTCCCAGCTCTGTCTACAAAAATAGCTATGTTGGCAGGTAGGGCTGTAATATACCATTCGCTTCGTATTTGTTCACTTGGTTTGGAAGCTGTAGGGATTTTGTTAAGGAGTTTATTGAATCTAGCATTAAATTCCTTTATAGGTTCCCTATGCTCTATTCTCAGATTGGAGAGGTCATTTATTAGAGTAGCCAAAGACCTATCATCTCCATATTTGGTAAGAAACTGCTCTTGGCATGTGTTCCAACTGGTAATGGAACCAGAAGGTAGAGAAAAATACCAGGATCCTGCTGATCCTTGTAAGGTATAGGGGAAGAGTCTTACAACAACATCTTGCTCTGTCACTCCTTTTAAGTTAACTGCTAACATAAAATTGTTAATATGTTCTTCAGCTTGGGTTCCGTTATCTGGATTAAATTTAGGCAGCCATTTTTCGGGAGCATCTGGTAGATCATGCAATGGTCCAGGCATGTTGACTGCACCCGGCCTAGTCCATGGGTCTGCCATTATGCTAGCGACAGTGGTTGACACTACTGTCGGGATTCCAGATGTTTGGGGAGATAATGAAGTCGAGGAGAAAGCAGGTTGGGATGCAGAGGATCCTAATCCCTGATGAACAACAATATGTAATGGAGGAGTGGGTGGTTGACTTTGCAGATGGGGAGATGAAATGGAGGATGTGGAAGAAAAATCTCCACTATCAGATCCTTCAGTATTTTTCTTTGGCTTTTTCCTTTTGGGTAAAGGAAACTCAGTGGGTTCAATACCAAGTTTTTCGCTCTGAAGTCTGGTGAGAGGATGAGTGAGGTTGAACTGCGAAGTCGCACTGCTTTCTGATATCTCAGATTTCTGTGGTGAGATCGAGAAGCTCTGAAGTTTATGGATTCGAGACTGGACTTCAGGAGATTCAAGACTTAGTTGTTCTGGGATATGATGGGATTGAGCAGTGGTAGTTGATTCCTCTTCTTCTTGATTATGGGCTGGCGAACCAGCATGCAATTGAGAAGAACGAGGAGATTTGGAGGGAGAATTACTCTTAGAATGACTTGCCGATTTGGGTCTGCTTGCCATTCACAGTCAAGGCCCTCCTTCTAGCGCCAAAAATGTTGATGCCCCGAAAATCGTTGCAACAACATTGGGGAAACCACCCGGTCCGGACCTTAGTGCAGCTCCTTTTCCGTTTGGAATAGTGGCTCCGACTGGGGATAATGGGACCAGTTTCCCAAGAATTATAAGTAAACGGGATGGATGAGTGACTTATGATATAGGATGGTAATAAGCGAACAACTAAACTATAGGCGAAATATAATAACTATAATCTAATCCCGGGACTTATCAATTGGTAGAGCGTAGCGTTTGATAATCTGTGCTTTAAGGCAGGCATATAGATGACTCTAACACTAAAGCATAGATGTTTAAACCATTTAAGATTGCTCTGCATAATTAGTTATGCAGAGCAATAATAGCGAATTACTACACTTAGTCATTTATATCATTGCTACATGCATGAGTAAAAGAGATAACAAATCACAAAACATTCAATAGTGAAATGAAATGAAGATTTGCTGTTATATCGCATACATGTATTCAACAATAGCAAAGATAATAACACAGCAATTCATATAAGAGGAAAGAACACAGATGCAGATAAAAGTACCATGTAAGCTGCTTGATCAATCCAGTATATTAATCACTATGTCGCAGTCCTTCCTTCAAACCAGAAAGCATTCCAAACAAGAGACAGTAGTGCGCAATTGTATACAATAGCCTTCTAATCAAAATTAAGAACCATCGGTCGAGTTTCACAAAAGAATATAGACTGAAGCACAATAGTTCAAACTTCAGCCTTTAAGTCTATTACAAAATTTTATGACCCTTTCCAAAACAATGAAAGGGTCTATAAATACTATGCTAATCTAAATATCTAAAAAAAACTGAAAAGCTATTAAATTGGCATCAATAAATATTTTTCCATCTTTCTTGGCGATCTGGCAGTCGGCGGTAATGCTTCATTCGGTGGTCTCTTTGCCTTTACACCTTAGCTGACATATCGCCAGCATTGGCTCTACTTCTGGTGGAGTGTTGAGACGTGAAGTGAGCTGGGCATCATATGTGGCATCCTGAATGTCGGAGATCAGGCATCCGAGGGCATCTGTTAAACATTTGAGAGCCGACCTTTGAGTGTGTGGCTTGATGAGAAAAGACCAATATGCTTCAGAGGTTAAAGTATTTACTCCGGTAATTAACTTCCTCTGTTCCTCCAAGTCATGATAACTTGTTTGTTCAATCATATTTGCTGTTTTTATACTTCCATGTGTGCACTGAGAGATCATGTTTGCTAAATAGAGTGTGTCGTTGACTAGATCGATCATGTTGGTGGCAATAATTTTACACCTTGAAGCCGCCCTCTCCGCCTTCATCACCTGAGTTTCCCATTCCGTGAAGAGTATGTTCTTGTACGTTTCATAGATTCGGGGCAAATTTGCCGCTTTTCCCTCTTCAGAATCTTGCCACTCAAGATATTCGGATCTCCTTCCAGACTACATTCCCCGTGACTGTTTGCTCAGGAAAGATAGAAGGTTGATCAAGCCTTCGTCTCTTCTTAGCGCACTTAACAACGACTCTATGCTTTGGGCTGTAGAAAATATCCAGGGGAGGAATTTCTTCCACCTGGAGAACAATTTGATCGGAAGGGTCTTTATTGATTATCTCGACATCCCGTGAAATGGGTGGGCCGCTGGTTCCTCCTAGAACCTGAGAAGAAGTGGTATCGGGTGCATCGCTTGTTTTAGAGGTGTCTGTGTCTTTGGAGCCTTCCTTACCACTGATAATGGAATCGAATTGGTTCCATTGTTTAATCAATTCAGGATCGGTGGAGGTTTTCTTATGTTGCTCTGTGTGGGCTTTGCTCCGTTCTTTTTCTTGTTCTAACTTCTGCTGCTCTTCTCGTGCTTTTCGCTGCTGCTCCTCTAGTGCTTATGGCTGCTCTTCTAATTCTTTTCGCTGCTGCTCCTCTTGCTCCCTTTTTTGCCTATCTGCCAATTCCTTTTTCTGTTTCTCTTCTTCTTTTTTCTTCCTCTGCTCCTCTATCCCTTTCTGCTTTCTTTGCTCTTGATCCTTCTGTGCCTTTTGCTATCTTTCTATCTGCTCCTTTTTCTGCCTTTCTGCTTGCTCTTTTCTTTGCTCTTCTGCCTGTAGCTTCTTTTGCCTTTCCTCCTGTTGTTTATCTTGTTATTTAGTTGTAACAGGAGGTGGGTGTGTCTGTTGCCGACCAGACTCGCTTGAGGAAGATGCCGGGGTTGTGGATAATAAATCTAGAGGCAGAGTTTGCAACCTCTGCTCTCTAAGTTTATTAAACTCAGTTAACGTCTCATCATATTATTTCATTCGCGTAAGCTCTTTGGCATGGCCGATTGTCTCGGCAGCGATGAACATGTCATCAAACATATCCTCTTGATGATCAACTTTTGTTAATTTCGCCTGTTCTAGGGCAGTGTAGGCGGTTTTATTTGGATCATAGAGTCTGCTTTGGATAGTGGCCAGGGATAAAGCTTGCATTTTTGTTGCCTCTTTTTCTGCATGCTTGAGATTATGCAGAGTAAAAACACCAATTCTCAAGGGAAAAGAGGGCCAGCCCCTCTTCTTTTCTTCCTTTAGAGTTTGTGTGACACTCTCGGCCATAATCTGGTAAGAGATTTCTCGGGCCAACAATTTGTCTGGAATATATAAAGGGAGAACATGCGGCCTGGCCTGGCTCCCAAAAACCCTAACATAGGTAAAATGCTCTTCCCCGAACCAACTTGCTATAGCTGGTAAGTCGAAGGAAGCTTCATAGGAAATTTTTGGGATGGGTTTGTCATAGATGGAATAGTAAATGGGCACCATGAAACCATTGCAAATTTGATACAAATGGTCCTTGTAAGAGGACTTCCACAATTTCTGATGGTACAAATGAATGGGTGAAGGGTCTTGGGTGGTCCACCTCCAACCGAGGATAGGAAACTCAGAATTAAAGCACAGGGTATCCATAATGTAAGCAGTATAATAAAATGGTGGGATCTTCCTTTCGGTGACTATGGTTTTGGCTCTAAAGTCACGAACAGCTACGACCAATTTATCAGAAAGAATGGTGGCCCAATCCATGATTATACTATTAACAGCTGCTTCCATTAGGGGAACCATATCAATATTGATATTAGCAGAGTCATGTAACCCCCATAGTCTACACATCATAATCCCCGCATAGCAATAGGGAGAAGCCAAAGAATCGACGGAGTACTTACCCGAACTCTCGTGCTTGTGTTTGGCCGGGTTCTGCCTCCAATCTCGGATGGGTTCAGATGGTGATTCATTTTCGGCTGCAAATTTCTCCACGAAGGCTCTGTTATAGATTAGCTCTGGTTCAGGCAAATGATACATTTGTCTCAGGTTATCAGGCTTGAACGACCCGAAAATCCTTCCATCCCTTGTATGAAAAGTTCTATCAGTGATGGGAATTTCCTCAATTGCCCAGCGCACCACATCAGTGTAAGGGAGGACCTGCTCTCTGGCTGCTATCCTGTGCAGAAAGGAGTCGGCCAAGTCTTTTAGGGTTGCGTCGGACTTCCTTTGTACATCCACAGTAGCTTCCGTCACTGTCTTTTCCGGTTGCTCAGCTTCTAATAGATTATACGTGCCCTGCCATGTGGTCCTAGTGAGACCAGTGCACGTAGTGTCTGAAATTAGGCCTTTCTTCGGATTTGTGGCAGCTTGACCTGCAACAGATGTAGCAGTGGAACCAGCAGTCCTCTTGGATTTCTTCCCCATCATGTTCAGGCTTTTCTCAACAGATGAACTCTACACAAATGCAAGAGAAATCGTAACAAGAAAAATAACGATGACAATCCATAATGGGAAAGATATATATCACTTAAAGCGTGGCGAGATTAATTTTCAAAGGTGGCTGCGGATCTAATCACTAGGAAGTCATTGCAGATGCATTGATGGTGATTTAAGGCCTGCTACCCATTAAATGAGTATTACACCGTTATTTGGCTGAATGATCCCCTAAAGCGTGCAACAGATATTTTAATGGTTTAAACGCAAGTGTTCGTTAATCGAAGGGGCAAGGTTTTAAATACGCATGCATTACCTTATCCCTGCATTTAACGGTATTTTGAAATTTGCGCTTTATCAACCGGATTTAAATATAATTTTAAGGCTTGAAGCAATCACTTTTTGAGAATGCCGATCACTGATGAATCAATATCGCATCGCATCGGGGGTAAGATGCTACACTATTGTTTGGAAAAGGTCCTAGGTGAATGCCGATTGCGACATCGCATCGGACTAGTGCGTGAAAACAAAACAAAGTGCTTATAAAGTGATTTGCCGACTTCCGATTGCGATATCGCATCGCATCGGGGGTAAGACCTGAGCGCCTTATCAAAGTGCATAGGATTCCGCCGACGGCCGATAGCGATATCGCATCGAGTCGGGGTTTATAACTTAAAGTGTTTTATCACAAGAGGTAGTGCCGATAGCCGATCGCCGATATCGCGTCGCATCGGGGTGTGAGTTATGTGCTCTTATTAGGTGTGCATTGAATACCGCCGATCGCCAATAGCGATATCACATCGGCAAAGACCAAAGTGTCATTTAAATGCGTTTCTCTTGTTATTGCGATATGCGATCTTGCGATTGCTCTATCGCAATAATGAAAGATTGTTTAATTATTGGAACATTATTATTCAAAAAGGCTTAAATTCATAAACTCATTTGATTATCATACCTTTTTTGAACAAACTCATTGATGCCAATTAAATTTCTAAAAGGGACCCATTCCATATGTTAATTTTTGTGAATGAAAATGTTATGAAATGGGGGGTTGTTGTAGAGCACAACACATCTAAAGAGACAGATATGAGTTTTGGCTATCAAACTAATTATGTGTTTGTAAACGTCGATGATGGAGAGTTTCCTCATGAAGGAAATACAAAAGAAATTCCAATCAATGGAATTATGAATGAAATTCTATTTATAGGAGAAAAGCATGTGGACTTCGAGGAAGAAGTAAATCTCTTATAGGAATGGTCAGCAAATGAAACTAGTAATCAATATGGCATTGAGCTTACAAATTTTGTTCACGTTAATTTACTAATTTGTATGAAGAATTGAAACTTATTGAGGAGAGAATAGTAAATCAAAAGATGCATATTCAATATGTAAAATGGGAGTTGGAAGACAAGAAAATTTTCTTGAAAGCCAATAATGAGGAGATGGAAAAATCAATAGAAAACAATAAAAAAAAATGATGAATTCAAAATTGAAAATTCTAAAGAGGACAATAATAATCTTGTTGTAAAGCACCAGTGGAGAAAACATTCAAATAAATTGAGTACTTATGAGAAGATGTATGTGGAGGAAGAGCAAGACAATAATTCTAAGATTCTTATGCCGCAGTTGAGAAAGGACAGTAGTGAATTTGAGCTGAAATACAGATTGGATGTTGGAATAGAGAGATTGCATAAACTTATGATGGAAATGTAACAAACGGTGCACATTAAGGTAAGAAATTAAGCCAATATTAAGAGGAAAATGACTGTCCAAGAGAGGATCATTAAAGTAAACGAGAAGTTGTAAATCAAAGTGTGGAAAGGAGGAGAGTTCAAAGTTACAGTGGTTGAATTAATTGAACAACAACATATAGAAATAGATGATTAGCTACAACAAAAGGTTTGGGATCCAAAAGATTGTTACATCAAAGGCTTATGAGCACGAGCTCATAAATTATTCTACTTTGGGAGTATTATGCAACATCATTCTCACTCCCAAAACTATCAAATCTTTTGGTGACAAAGATCCAAAGGATGTTTCAACATGGAGAAATAATTTTAATTCCTTATTGTAAATAATTTTAGTTTCTTTAATTATCATAGAAAGCAATGAGAGATTAAATGGTGATTTATTGAGTGATTCTACGGATAGATTGAGTCATTTTATGATTTAGGAAAATCAGAGTTCTAGAATGATTTATGGAGTGATTTTAGGATCTAGAAAATCTATGATGTTTCTAAATTCTATCTATTGTAAGCCTATGGGAAGCAAAAAAGAGAGAAAGTGCAATGAAAAGAGATTATGGATAAATTAATGTACAATCAAGATATAGAGTGGAAGGAGAGGTCTTGAATACATCTATGTATAAATTTGATTTAATTTAATAGAAATTCATATATCTATTGTGTTCATGAATTGTATCTATATGAATGGAAGAATTCTAGTATCTGTGTGAAATCTAGAATTAGCAGAACTTCAGAGTCTATTTGCAATCTAAGGTTAAGCTAGAAGGATTTTAGTATCTGTGTGAAGTTTGGAACTAATGATAGATTTGTTTATTAATTTTCCATGTTGAAATGAAATTGTGTACAAGGATTAGAGATAATTTATGATTAAGTGGACCTAGAGAAGAATTAGATACATGAATAGATATTCATGTGACTTTTAATTGTAACTATCTACACCTATGAAATAATAAAAGTGTATGGGCACCTTGACGTCAGTAGTGTATTCACATCCAAAAATAGAGAAGTTAAAACTTGCGGAAAAAGTCAATTTTCATGCATCGCCTATGTTATCCCAAATTATGATGTCAATATTAATAGAATGATATAAATCCTTATTACAATGGCGAGAGAAGACATGATCCGGATTTAAACAGGAACGCAACAAATTACAGAGATAACCATATACACAAAGATGCAGCGGAAATAATACTTCATTTCATTAATGGAAAATACTGAAATATGCTTACAACCAGAAATGGAAATAAACCAGCTAGGGCGATGGTAGCTTATCTCTGAGAAGAGATGTGATGGCTACATGCCTCTGAACTGTGTTACAATGAGGCTCGAAGGCCTATTTATTGTTGAGAAACAATGGAAAACCCTTAACATTCCAAAACCTAACCCTAGGAGATGAAACGCCAAACTGTGGGCCCCGTTTGGGGGTAAATTGGTACATCAACTTCCCGGGGTCGTAACTTTGGTATATGATCTCCGTTTGACGCGTACAATAGCTCGTTAGAAAGATCTATCCGAGTACTACCACTTTGGGAGGCAACATCGGTCCATGGACCCATGCTGCCCCAGATTCCCAAAAAACGTCGTTTAGGGCCTCAAAACGGCTCCGGAAGTTCAGGACCCGAAAAACTGCTAAAAATAGTAAACTGTGCTACAATTAAGGAAACTGAAAATGCTGAGAAAGACAATGGTGGGGGTCCAGGTGGACTTGGCAGGTGGCCACCAATATCCACCTGGATCATTCCTCCCCCCTTGGGAAGCAATGGTCCCCATTGCGTTGAGCTCCTCCATGAGATGAGGAAACTTCTGCTGAACTTGTTCCCTGGTGAGCCACTTGCCCTGCTGAAGGAGTTGGCCTGCTTTGACAACTCGATACAGTTGGATATTCTGTTGGCGAGTGTTCTTGATCTGCGTGTCCATGATCCGATCAGTTGCAGCTTGTTCCATGCAATCTGGATTTAATTCTGTGGGTTTGAGCTGTTCTGCATTGTCGGATGTGTCTAGCAATGGTGGAAAGTATGGCCGAAGGCGGTCCACATTGAACACTGGGTGCAGGCCAAGGAATGGGGGAATGCTGAGCTCAAATGCATTGTCTCCCATAGCCTTAGTAATGGTGTAAGGGCCATATCGTAGTGGTCTCAATTTCCGATAGGCTCCAATAAGGCGTTCCTTTTGCAAATGCAACCAGACTTTGTCGCCCACCTGAAACTTGTGTGGCACCCGTGTTGATCATGTCGCTGCTTGTACTTGGCATTTGATTTCTCAAGAATGTCATGGACCTGTTGGTGAATATGTTGGATGCGCTCAATGAAGCTGGTGGCCTTATCTGTTTCGAACTGGACATGAGCTGAATTCATGTGAGTAGCTGCAAGGGGCATGGCCACATCAATGGGACATAGTGGCTGGAATCCCAAACCCACCTGAAAAGGGCTATGGCCAGTGGAGCTGTGAAGAGCTCGGTTGTAGCTGTGTTGAACATAGGGGAGGCTCTCGTCCCATGTGCGTGGATGCTTTGAGTTATATATGCGCAGAATGTGCACAATCATCCTGTTGACAACCTCTATCTGGCCATCAGTTTGAGTATGGAAGGCTGTGGACTTCGTGAGTTTGGTGTCCAGCATTGACCAGAGATTGGACCAAAATGTGCTGAGAAACCGACTGTCCCGATCTGAGATGATAGACTGTGGGATCCCAAAGTGCACCCACACTCGTTCAAAGAAGAGTTTAGCAGTGGCTTCTGCTGTGATATTCTTCTTGCAGGCCATCATAATGGCCATCTTCGAGAACCTGTCGACGACCACAAAAACACAGTCATTTCCATGCTTAGTGGAAGGAAGGCCTGACATGTAATCCATGGAGATGGATTCCCAAGGTCGACTAGGGGTAGGCAACGGGGTATAGAGGCCATGCTTCTTAATGGTCGGTTTGGCAATGGCACAGGCAGTACATGATCGGATGTACTTCCCAACATCCTGTCGAAGATTCGGCCAATAGAAATAATTTTGCAATACTGCCACTGTTTTCTCGACCCCGAAATGCCCAGCAGCCCGACTGTAGTGTGCTTCCCAAATCATCTTGGCACGCTCGCTTGAAGGAACACAAAGGTGACCGAGGTGGCATAATAGGGCGTCCTGGAGGTGAAAATCTGCAACATGCCGACCCTCCAAGAGTGTCTGGTATGTGTGGCCGAATTCTGGGTCGCTTTTGTAGAGAAGTGGCCAATCAGAAGTCTCATGCCCACAAGAGTTGAGCACGGTGGTTAGCGCCATGATCGGTGGCCGACTGAGGCAATCTGCAACATTATTGGTGCTGCCCTTTTTATACTTGATATTCAAGTGAAACTGTTGCAGGTATGTAGACCACTTCTGATGGCGATCATTCTGCAATTTCCCTTGGGTCTGTATGAACTGCAGAGGTCGGTGGTCTGTATGGATGACCGTTTCCTTCCCCAAAATGTAATGCTTCCATTGTCGGCAGGCCTGTACAATGGAATACATCTCTTTATCATAAGTGGGGTACTTCCGGACTGTGTCTGAAAGTGTTTCACTGTGATATGCCACTGGATGTCCATGTTGAGTAAGGACTGCCCCAATAGCATAGTCAGAGGCATCTGTCTCGACCTCAAATGGTTGTTGTAAATCTGGTAACGCGAGCACTAGTGCTGTGCAGAGGCGATCCTTCAATTCCCTGAATGCATTCTGTTGAGATTCAGACCAAAAGAATTTTGCTTTCGCCCCGCCCTTGGTGACTTGACTCAAGGGCCAAGAAATATGAGAAAACCCCAACACAAACCTGCGGTAGAAATTGGCAAGACCTAGAAAGCTGCGGAGCTCTGTTAGAGTGGTTGGAGAGGGCCAATCCTGAATGACTTGGATCTTGGCCGGATCGACATGCACCCCCTGTTCATCAATGATGTATCCCAGATACTGAACCTGGGTCATGCCAAAAGTGCATTTCTCCAAATTGGCACATAGCTTGTGTTGCCGCAGTGTTTGGAGAACCTGTCGGATGTGGTGGAGGTGCTCTTCCCAACTCTGGCTGAAGATCAGAATGTCATCCAAGTATACTACTACAAAGGAGTTGGTGAATGGCCGCAAGATGTCATCCATTAGCCTCATAAAGGTTGCAGGAGCATTCGTCAATCCGAAAGGCATGACCAACCATTTGAAGAGGCCCTCCTTGGATTTGAAGGCAGTCTTCCACACATCGGAGGGTTCGATTGGTACCTGGTGATATCCTGACTTCAGATCGATCTTGCTGAAATATTTCACCCCCTTTAGTTGGTCTAGGAGGTCATCAATCCGCGGGATCGGGTACCTATTACGGACAGTGATCTTGTTCAGCGCCCGATAGTCAATACAGAGTCTCCACGTCCCATCCTTCTTCTGTACCAACACGATCGGGCTCCCACAGGGCGATGAACTCGGACGGATGTGACCTTTCTGCAGGAGCTCCTGAATCTGCCTCTTGATTTCATCGTTCTCCAGAACGGAGCGCCGATAAATTGGTCCATTGGGTAGCGGCGCACCTGGGGTCAGATCGATGGAGTGCTTGACTTGACAGTGCAGAGGAACCCCTGCCGGGGAGGTGAAGATGTCCTCGTACTCCTCCACAACCTTGTCCATCTGTAGTTGTCGTGCAGAGGGGCCCCGTTTGGAGGCCGCGGCCACTGTCTTCTTCTTTCCTTGAGGGCGTATCATCAGGAAAACAAATTTCCTGGTTTTGGAAATGATCTTACTGCATTGCTTTGCAGTAATCAAAGAGAGGGCGGCAGGTGGTGCTACCTCTGGTATCCTGAACAACTTATTTCCCAATGTAATAATAACATCACGGGGCCTTGATTCATACACAGCATGTCGCTTCCACAAGTATGGTTGTCCTAGTAATACGTCACAAACTTCAAGGGGAGCAATGTCACACAATACCTCATCCGTGAAGGGCTTGATGTTGTATGGAAGGCGACACTGCTGGCTCACGCGAAGATCTCGTCCTTGGTGAAGCCACCCAATGGTGTATGGTTGTGGATGTGCTGTGGTCGGTAAGCCCAACCACTTCACGACCTCTGCCGAAATGAGGTTCTTTTGACTCCCGCTATCAACAATGAACTGTATCGGGGAGCCCTTTACCCACATCTGGGAGTGGAAGAGACGCTCCTCCTCCTCTGGATCTTCGGGTTCATTTTTCTGGATCTTTGCGGTAGCAACAGTGGCACTGGGATCCGCATCAATGATCTACTTCCCTTTTTCATACCCCTTATCGGGTTTTGACTCAGAGTCGGAACATGCATCTGATTCTGAAACCTTTAGCTCAGCCACCAGTGACTGCTTGGCCCGACACTCACTTGTGTTGTGAGTGGAGCTCTTATGGAACTCGCACCATTTTCCAGTGTCCTTTTTTGGCTTCGCGGCGCTGTTCTTTGCTTGCGGCTTCGGCTGGTTGTCTTGGGCTGTCCCGCCTTGGCTTTGTCCTTTGCTTTGTGGTTTAGGGGCACCTTTCCCCTGCTTCGGATTCGCAGATCCAAAGTCCCGCTTCTTTTGTTTAAACTTCTGCTCGACCTTGACGACATATCGGTATGCTGCGCCGAGCGAGGGGATGTTTAGGAATTGTATTTCTTCTTGGATGTACTTGTGCAGGCAGCCACGGTATTTGAGTATCAAATGTTGCTCCGAGTCCTTGATACCCAACTTGGTGCGAAGGGTATGGAAAAGATTGGTGAACTCCGGCACGTCTTGGTCCCTTCCCTGCCGCAGCGTGGTCCACTTTATGTATTCATCCTCATAGCTTCCGACAGGGTAGTACTGCTCCTTGATGGCATCCCAGAACGAATCCCAGGTGGGTGCGGTTGAAAATAGTGAGCCAGTACTTTCATCATTCTGCTCGCAGTAGGTTTCCCACCAGTCCTTGACGTGGGGGGCTGCTTTGAGAAGAGCAAAAACAATCTTTTCCCAACTCGAAAATTCATGAACAGAAAAATAACCCTCTAGCAGATTTAACCATTTATCTACGGCATCTGCGTCTATCTGACCCTCGAATATGGGGATTTCAAAATTAACTTGTACCTTAAAGGGTGTGGCGTTTCCAGAGTAGCTGCTGGAAGCCGATGCGTTGCTTCTGGGTAGCCGCTGAAGGATCTGGGCAAAGTTGTCCATCATCGCGTTCCGTTGTCGCTCGAGGGCTTCTTCGAGCAAGATTTTGATGGGATCTCCTGCCCCCTCGTCTTTCTTCTCATCCGCCATGGGAGGCCGTTGGGATTTGCGAGGCTGGTCTTGCAAAGGTTCAACCAGTTCAAGCCCTAACTCCTTATATCCCGACCTTGTTGGGGACATGCAAAGAAAAAACAGAGAAAAAGCAGACCGCTCTGATACCACTGATCCGGATTTAAACAGGAACGCAACAAATTACAGAGATAACCATATACACGAAGATGCAGCGGAAATAATACTTCATTTCATTAATGGAAAATACTGAAATATGCTTGCAACCAGAAATGGAAATAAACCAGCTAGGGCGATGGTAACTTATCTCTGAGAAGAGATGTGATGGCTACATGCCTCTGAACTGTGTTACAATGAGGCTCGAAGGCCTATTTATTGTTGAGAAACAATGGAAAACCCTTAACATTCTAAAACCTAACCCTAGGAGATGAAACGCCAAACTGTGGGCCCCGTTTGGGGTAAATTGGTACATCAACTTCCCGGGGTCGTAACTTTGGCATATGATCTCCGTTTGACGCGTACAATAGCTCGTTAGAAAGATCTATCCGAGTACTACCACTTTGGGAGGCAACATCGGTCCATGGACCCATGTTGCCCCAGATTCCCAAAAAAACGTCGTTTAGGGCCTCAAAACGGCTCCGGAAGTTCAGGACCCGAAAAACTGCTAAAAATAGTAAACTGTGCTACAATTAAGGAAACTGAAAATGCTGAGAAAGGCAATGGTGGGGGTCCAGGTGGACTTGGCAGGTGGCCACCAATATCCACCTGGATCAAGACAACTACATATATGCTCTGGTGAGAGAAGACAACCACATATATCATTATTTAACAGAATCATATAAATCCCTTATTATAATGGTGAGAGAAGACAACCATATATATGCTATGTTAGCATATTATCTAAAAATGATCATGTTTACTTAAGATCCAATAATGAAAATATTCTTGTATAGAAGCACCTCAATTTAATTTAATAGAATTGTTTACTATATGAAAGAAGGTTATATATTACTTAAAAAAGCATTCTCAACATTCACTTAGGCTAAATAATTCATGTATGGTATTATCAATGAATAGATATTGGTGCTTATAGAGAATTAGCATACTTCCTGTCATGGATAATAAAAAATAAAGTTCAACCGATCCTAAAACTATGCACAAGTTTAACAAAACATTTGGATGAAGCACCTCATCACCATTTCCTTAGTGACCTTTAACAAAGGACAAGATATACTATATTCTGATTCATGTGACAAAATAATGATACCATAGAATATAGTGTTGGAAATGCATCAAATGGGTCGAGGCAACCAATATTGTTTTGTTTTTGTTTTCTAAGTTATTTATTAATTTTAATATATATTTGTTTATGAGTAAGATAAAATTGAGTTGGATGTTTTTCTCCAATAGTTTATTTTTTCAAAAGTAATTTTCATTTTCAAATTTTCTCATGAAATTTGAATATTTAATAAAAAATAGACTTTATATAAAAATTAAATTTAACAAATATATGTAAATAATTAAATCTATTCACAAATGTAATCAACTAAATGTTGGAATTAATGCTTCCATGTAATCTAGAAGTAGTCACTTAGCTATGTGTGAGTTGTAATAACTATCTAGATGTGAGTTGTAATAACTATGTAGATATGTCTTTGTGAGTGATCTAGATAATATAAATATGTAACGCTTGAGATCAATAAAATACTATAAATGTGATTTTTGCTATGTGTATAATCTCTCCAGCTCTCTTTCAAATTTCTAACATGGTATGGGGCCTGTTCTGGCCTGACTCTTTCACGAGAGGGCCAAAAATATGTGAGAAAACCTTGAGTTTATTGGTCCTATGTAAATAGATTAATTGACTATTTGATTTCAATACTTTTCTGTGTAGATTTATTTCTTGTGTGTAAATTTATTCGTATATGTAGATCTTGAGTCAAACAAAAATGGTTGGTGTGATTGTGAGAAAGAACCAAAGTGTGAAATCGTTGTTTTCTTGGCACTTAAATGTATGCATGATGAGTTCGACATAGCCAATCATTCACAATTTTCCCTCCGTTGAACTATACATTGCAGGTCGAGCGGGCAATTTGGTCGTTTTTTTTTTTTTTTGCTAAAGTAATTATGGATCCTTCTATATCATTGAGTCAAAAAATAGTGTACAGTATATACAAAAGTCCACCCGACATCAAAGAAACAGAAAAGAAATAAAAGCTTAAGCCACCAAGGGCTACACCATACAGCTTTACTTCTAAAAATTCTAGCCTAAGATAGAACTAACATGACTCCAAACTAATCCTCGGAAAGCCCGCGAACTTTCGCACGGCCTCCCTCTGGTGAACCCAAACCCATAGATCCGACCCATCAAATCAAGAAGAATGACGGCTTAGGAGAAAGACGCATAGCTAAAGATCCTGAAGTTTAACTGTCCTGCCCCACCAATTTGCTCTGTCCCAGACAACCGTTGATTCGCAACAACCGAAATCAATGGATGAGAAGGATTTCGTGAAGGCCAAGAAGGAGGAATGTTATTCTGCGATGGAGGGAAGTTTTCCAAACCCTCACCCTGCCACATGTCACAAAATGAATGGGATCGATACGAAAATGCCAAAACCATTACCACCCTGAGGACAACACGATCAGTGGAAAACCGCCTAGTGGTGGTTTTGCAATCTGGACCCCAAAAATTGAAACCACCAGTTGCTGAATGACCTGGCTCCTCTTGCAGATGCAATCTACCTTGCCTTGGTTTGGGATACTGTAAGGGCGAGAGTGTTCCATCGAGCAAAGACTTATGGGAATCGTCTGAGATCTTCATCACGCTTGCACCTTGAGTTGGGCAACCAGACATGGTTCTCTTATCTTCAGCAAAATTTGCCCAAAAAGAAGACACATCCGGGGGAAAATCAAAATGGGCTAGTCTCCATGGTTTTGAGTCTAAACACATCCTTATCTTCTTTCTCCTGTTTGCAGCATAGGGCTCTCAGTATGCTTGGACTCAACTCCTGCCACTTCATTGACACATTATTCTCTGTGCAACTGACTCGCTGGATGGCCAAAAGATCCGCCAGTTTATTTGCCTTTCTGCAGACCTGGTGGAAGCTAATAGTGTGCAGGCCCTGAAAATGGCTTTGAATTCTTTGGAAGACCCAAATTAGTTTCCAATTCTTAGAGACTTTATCCAGCGCAGTACCATTATGAATTTTTTTGCACTGAGTTGATAATTACTTCCGAATATACATCTATCATGACATTTAGACAATTGTCCTGCTTCAATAAAACTAGATATTGTTCCATAGCCATTAGTTCAGCCATGTTATTGGTGGTTGTACCTAGGTGGCAATGGAAGATGAAAACAATACTTCCCTCTGCATTTCTGAGGACACCTCCATACCCTATTGTTCCCGAGTTCCCTTTTGAAACCCCATCAATGTTGTATTTTAAACAGCCTTCTAGAGGAGGATGCCAAAATTCCTTCTCCGCATCTGACGAAATGATCTTCCTGTCAAGGCCTAGGAGGGTGAGCCCCTGCATCCCCAATGCCTGACAATATTTAGGTCTGCTTCAGAGGGGGGATTTTTAGGGAAGTTGCAAACAGTGGTTCTCACAGTCTCCTTGAGCTATTTCAAGATTATCTCTAGCAGGTGTTGGGGGGGGCTTTTTTTCCTCCTTAAAAATTCTTTTGTTCCTCTCCTTCCACACGTTCCATATGATGAAGCTTGGTGTAAGAGCCCACGCTGAGTTAAGAATTTCGTTATCAGAAAAAGTTTTCCTCCAGTTGATGAGGGTACTAATGATGCTTCCTCTATCTCTAACAGATTGTTGAAAGATTGTAGAAAATAAGTCCCATAACCGGGATGTGAAAATGCAGTTGTTGAGTAAATGTTCCAAGGTTTCTTCTTGGGCTTCACAGAACAGGCATCTTGAACACCCCTGAACACCTCTCTTCCTTATGTTTTCCCAAGTCAGAATTTTCTTGTGATAAATAACCCACATGAAGAGTTTGATTTTCATCCACCCTTGATTCCTCCAAAGGTTTTGCCAGATTTTGTCTGGAACCAGGGGATCCAACTCAAGGAGAATGCTTTTTTCTTCCTTAGGATTAAAGGTGCCCTCTTTGTTATTTCCACATCTCAGTTGGTCTTGTCCCTTTGCCACTAAGATCTTCCTTTTCTCTACTATTTTCTTGAGCTCCTCTGCTTTAGTTTTCAAGAGATTGTTATTTCTGCAATCTATGTTTCTCCGGATTCTCCACTTATCCATAAGATGAGATTGTATCCAGAAATCCTTAACCTTTGTTAAACCTTAGAATTATGACTCCTTTTTAAGATCAAGGAAGTCTTCTTTTACTAGAATTGATTCTTGCCGCCACTTATCTTCCCAGAAAAGAGCTAGATTTCCTTCTCTGATTTCCTAGAAGCAATTCTCTTGTACTAGTCTTCTATTCTCCTAGGCTTTGTTCCAATTATAAGAACCCTTTATATTTCTTGACATTCTTATAAGAGCACTATTCTGCTAGGAGCTAGCATATTTTTCTTTCTAGATATTTTCCCATTGAGTCTCTGGATGCTAGACACAACGCCACCAAAGTTTGGCCCCTAGAGCCTTACTGAAAATATCTTGATCATCCAATCCTAGTCCTCCATGTTTCTTGGGCTTACAAATTTTATCCCAAGACACCAAGGCCCATTTCCTCTTAGTCTCCTCCTTGCCCCAGAGGAAGTTTCTTCGAATATTTCTAAATTTCTAGAGGACCCCTTTTGGAGCTAGGAGGGTTGATAACATAAAAATAGGGATTGCTTGAAGCACTGCTTTTGTAAGAACTAACCTGTCGGTAAGGTTTAAAGATCTGATGGTCCATTTACTGACTTTGTCCTACAACTTGTTGATCAAAGGTTCCCATATACTTTTGAGCATTGGTTTTGTAGTTAGAGGGACTCCTAAATATTTTGAAGGAAGGGAATCCCTTTGAAAGCCAAGAATTCTGGAGATGTTTTTTTGAATAGAAATATTGGTATTGAAGAAGAAGATTTTTGATTTGGAGAGATTAACTTCCATACCTGAAGCCGAGGCCAAAAGATTCAATTTTTTTTTGTAATTTGAAGCTTCTTGGACTGTGGGGAGTCCCTATAACATGGTATCATCTAAAAATTGTTAGTGAGTCAGGGCCTGCCCATTATCAGTAAGCTGCAGACCTTTAATCTTTCCTGATGATTTTGCTTGCTTAGTAGCTCTCCCTAGTCCTTCCATCATGATGATAAAAAGAAAGGGGGAGAGTGGGTCACCCTGTTTGAGGCCTCTTGAGGGACTGAAAATATCTGAGGGAGAGCCATCGACCAATATAGAAAAACTGGAGGAGGTCACCAGTGCCATAACCCATCTGACCCAGATATGATCAAATCCAAATGCAAGCAGCATTTTCTTAAGGTAAACCCAATTTACCTTGTCATAAGCTCTGGAAATATCTAATTGCATGATCATACCTGCCTGCTTCTTGCTAGTTAAAGAGTGCACCACTTCTTGCGCTTGAATGATGCTATCTAGAATTTGTCTGCCTTCCACATAACCTGATTGCTCCCTTGATACTAGGACCAGAAGCAAAGGTTTGAGTCTGTTAGCCATAACCTTGGATATAATCTTATAGATTACATTGCAAGGAATATGGTTCCGTATTTCTCCGGTGTCTGAGCAATCCCCTGTTTGGGGATCAGGGTGATGAAGGATGTATTTAGGGCTTTCAGAATGGTTTTGTTTGACCTCGAATCCTCCAAAACATTCAAAATGTCCTGCTTAACAATATTCCAGCAAGCTTTGAAAATTTTCACATTGAAACCGTCCGGGTCCGGTGCTTTGCCATTTTGCATGTCTTTGAGGACATCATTTAGCTCCCCTTCCGTTACTGGTCTATTAAGGTTGAAGTTATCCTCTCTGGATACCAGTTTCGACACATTACTAGTTATTTCGCTGATGGATTGCTCTCTATCTAAATTGTTCTCCTGTGTTATACCTTGGAAGTGGTGGACTAACACAGCTTCTATAGCTTTATGGGAGATCTAAAGTTCCCCTGCTTCATTCTTGATCGAAGAGATACTGTTGTGAAATCTATTAACCATGGTGGTTCTATGAAAAAATGTAGTGTTGTGCTCTCCTTCTTTTAGCCATTGAACCCTGGACTTTTGTCTCCAAAATTTTTCCTCTTATTTACACAGATTTTCCCATTCTTGATAATGTTTATCCGCTTGCTCACTAATATCTTTATCAAAGCCTTCCTTGATTAGAGCTTGGTTGAGAACCTACATTTTGTTTTCAACTACTCTCTTCTCTTCAAAAATATTACCAAAATCCTTCTTGTTCCATTCCTTAAGCCGGAATTTGATGTGCTTTAGTCTTTTGTGAAGAAGATACATTCTGGTCCCTTGGATCTGCGAGTCCTCTGACCACCATTTCTCAATGTTGCTTGTGAAGTCTGGGTGTGACAGCCAAATATTTTCAAATCTAAAATGTTTGTTTCTAGGAGTTCCTATACCCTTGATTTCCAATTGAATTGGCCAATGGTCTGAGCCTCCAAAGGAAAGAACTTTTTCTGTTACCTCTTTACCATTCATCATAAGATTCTCAGAGATGAAGAATCTATCTAACTTTGAGGCAACAAGGGCATCCCCTCCCCTCCTATTATTCCAAGTAAAGAGGCTAGTATTCCAATTGGTGTCAACAAGATTTATGCTGTCAGAAAAGGTTTGGAAAGCCATGGAGTCTTTACTTAGAGATCTTGTTCCTCCTTTTTTATCTGAAAGGGATTTAATAATGTTGAAATCCCCTCCCATGATCCAGGTTATATCTGCATGTCTGTTCCTAAGATCCACCAAGGTATCTAGGAACTTAAGGTTGTCATATATTCTCTAAGGACCATAAATATTTGTGACCTGAAAGGTGTCTCTTTCTCCTATTGGTTGAATAACAACAGATAAGTAATTTCTGGAAGCCTCAGCATCCAGAATTCTAATTTTGTGGGGATTCCATAGAGTGAGTATGCCCCCTGCTGTATTCTGTGATTTTACTTCTAGAAACTCATAGCTGCTAAGCCAATTGTTGTGGATTTGTCTTACCTTTTGAATGGAACATTTCATTTCTTGGATGAACATTATATCCAGAGTTTCTTGTTTCATTTTGTTACTAAGCGTTCTCTGCTTTCTCTTACTCCCTAGACCTCTAATATTCTAAGACGTCAACTTCATTATAAAAGATTTGTAAAAGAATAGTTAGCTAGATCTTTCATCTTACCTGAATCAATCATCAGCTTTCCACACTCCATCAACAGTTCATTCTACTTTTTCCTCCCTCTTTTCTTTCCTGGGTTTCTAGTAGCTAATGCCAACGTAGTTTTCATCGTTCTCACCCCTCGGATGTCCTGCTTATCTATGTTGTTCCCTCACTCTAACTTCCTAGTTTGTGTTTTCCATAGAAACAACTGTTGTATTCTGCTGAGTTCTTTCTAAGGTAGCGAATCCACTCCCCCCGTAGTACCCTGCCTCAAGAATCCTTCTAGGTCTAGGTTTTCTTTGTCAAGAATTTCTAGTAGTTCATGGTCCTCTCAATCCGTATCATTCTGGGTCATTTCCTGATCCATTTCTTGTTCAGCATCGCTCATTGTGATTTCTTTCTGGTACTCATTATTTTGTGTTGGTTCCAAGTTTTTTTCCTTCTCCTTTTCTACAATGCACCCTTCCATTGCTTGATCTTCTTCAGTAATCTCTTCCTCTTCCTGAAGCACTTGAAAACTGTTCAGCATGAACTATTGTCCTTCGCACTGCTGATTTTCGGTCCTCTTTTACTTCCTTTACTTTGGTTAACCACTTGTTGGAAGCTATCTAATTCTTTCATTGTGTTGATTCTGCTTTTGTTTATTTCTTTGTTGAGCAGACAGTCTCTAAAAAGATGTCCATGTTCATGGCATTTGCGACATCTGAATGGAATGTGCTCATAATCTACTGTTTGCACCCATTCTTCATCAAAAACTTCCAAGATTATCTCCTCCAGTAGAGCTCCTGATAGATCGATTTCCACACATATTCTAGAAAAAGAAGTATATTTTCCCCTTCTAGTGGCTTCAGAGGCTTTAACATAGCGACCTAATTTATTGCTTATGGTTGCTAACGATTCATTTTTCTAGTAATCAAGAGGTAGAGAGTAGAGCCTTACCCAGACCGGCACTGAAATAAAAGTTTCATTTTTTGGAACAAAGTTCATCATCCATGGTCTCATGTAGAGCCCCGCAGCAGCATAGAAGTAAGGCCCTCCTTCAAATATTCTGTCCTTGTCTTCAATGTTGGTGAACACCACCGTAAAGAAACCCTTAGACCCAAGATGAAGATCTATGCTCCCTTTAGGTTTCTAGTAGTATTTAATCCACGATTGTAAAGCTTTTTCAATGGGCCATAGTCCCATGAACTTACAGATGATGGCGTATGTCCCAATGTGTTCCCTGTGCGTGTGCAGCTCTGGATTATTTAAAATAACCCTGGGAGTTATGTCTGTTTTGGGTTTGCAGGGTCCTTTTCCTTTCTTGTCTTTAGTTTCCTATTTTTTGTCTTCTACCTCTTTGTCTTTTGTGCTATGTTGATCCTTTTCTATGGGTTCTTCTATACCCTTTTCTGTAATTCTTTTTCCTTCCACCCCTGTTTTGCTAGCATTTTCTAGAGGCTTCTTGCCTCTGTTGGCCACAGCCTCCTTGTAGGAGGGAGTGGAGCCCCCTCCTCTGTCACCCTTCATAGAGCTCTCTGATTGCCCCTGATTGCACTAAACGCTCTTCGCTCTTCGCTGTTTTGCTTCTTCAACACATGAGTTCGGTCGTATTCTTGATTCAAGCTGCTTTTGCCAATTTCTTGGCCGGATTTGATCATTTTTGAAATGTTTTCGGCATATATGGAAATTTTGGTATCGAATTCTGTGGAGCTTTTTTTTTTTAACATATTGTTGAACATATCTGATATTGGTAGTGCGAACACGATCGGTCCTGGTTGCATACTTCTTTAACGTGCTTGTTATCGCAAAGCGTTGCCAGTGAAAAACATCTGGAACAAGGTATTTATCTACCACTGCCATGATCTGTCCCCTTGCGAATCCTTATGGTTCTGCACCTGCTCCTGCATCCTTGAGTAGAGTTGAGAGCAAATTGAAGTAGCTTGACTGAATCCGTTGAGGAGAGACAGAGACTCGGGATTCACCCATTAATTAAGAACTGATCTGCCCTCGGTGCTATATCTGCCCTCGGCTCGGATGATCATTGCTCATGTTCCGTTTATCACCATCAAGGTCTCGGTCGTCGAAGAAAGAGTACTCTTGTCGATCTCGATTTGGATACTTACTTTCCATTCTCATGAAATAATCCCTCGTGGATAGCCGCATGAGTTAGTTTCTTTTATGAGTTTAATTTGTAAAAAACTTATTTATTTAAGGTTATTTTAATATTGGCATGGTTGTTTGGTATATTACAAGGAGTTTAGTATATTATAAGAGGCAGACCAAGAGTTTTCGGGTTTGGATATTGTGACTATAATTAAAATAAAAAATTAACAATAATAGTTGTGAAATCGTGTTGATATTTGTGGTGTGGGTTGTCAAATTATTATTTTTTTTTTGCTTAAAACGAAAGAAAAAAAAATGTAGAACCATAAAGAATAGGTCAACTATTCAACAGAGTAATGTGACCCATCTTGCTCTGGGAGTATTAGTCACAGGTAATTCTTAATAAGGTGAAGTTGGTGTGACTCATCCTCCTCTGGGAGCATTAGTCACAAGTAGTTCTTAATAAGGTCAAGCTTGTTGGGGATTTTTCTGTCAAAATCCCAAAAACAATATAAACTGCACACAGAGACAATACTCTGATGTTGCCACAGGATCTATAACACAACGGAAGTTTAAAAAGATTGTTTCTGAGAATAGAGTATAACATGCATAAAAGGGATTTGTATTAAAAAAAAAAAGCAGATTGATACAAAATTCATCCTCTTTCACTCAGAGGGATTCACCAGAAGGAATTACAGTGCTATTCTATTCATTCATTTCCCATTACATACAGTATGCTACGCTGCTGCGTATTACAAACATTCACTCTATTGGGGATTTTTCTGTCAAAATCCCAAAAACACAGTATAAAATTGCACACAGAGACAATGCTCTGTTTTTCTTTTGCTCCAGGATCTTAGCACAGGGAAGCCTTTTTAACAAATTATTTCTGAGAACAGAGTATTGAACACACATAAAAGGAATTTGTATTTAAAAATAGACTGATACAAAATTCATCCTCTTCCACTCAGAGGGATTCACCAAGAGCCTGCTTCAGATGCAGTTCCAAAAGAAAACATTCAAACTGTTGCAGAACAAACATAAAACATTTCTGCACTGCTGTGTATTCCTCTCACATTGCTATATTACGCTGCTGCGTATTACAAGACATACATTACTTGCGCTGTTGCGCTTCTACACAGTCTCACACTCTTCTGCGAACAACTACCACCCAACTACACACTCTACAACATAAAACTAAACTTGAATGAAATAATGAACGAGGATGGAGACCCATGCTGTGACCTGCCCGAGGCTGTCCTTCCTGTCCTCGACTGAGTTGAGCATCTACTCCGGTAGCTGAAAATTCAATGTGCAGGGGCTTGAACGCAACCTGCTTCCTTCTCGCCCATGCTGAAAATTGAAAGCAGTTGCCTACCGCACTGTACTGTTCCATGCTTACTTTAACTGCCTCCGCGCCAATTCTCTGTTTCCCCTTATATTTTAAAATATATGAGCAGCACTTCTAAACTCATAAAATTTCCGTTTGATGAACTTCAAATGTTAAACCAATATGCTTCGGGAACCCATCGGGTCCGAGCTTCATCGCATGGCGCTTATATAAAAATGGTTGTGTACCCATGGTTTCCCCGATTGCGATATGCCGATCGCACTATGTGCCGATACCTTCAATCATATATATATATGCTTGAAATATATTGAAAATGCTGATAGCGATACGCCGATGCGATATCGGCGATCGCTCATCGCAACTTTTAAATGCATCTTTGTAAGTCCTCCACTGCGACTTCGCCGATGCGATATCAGCGATCGCTCATCGGCGATATTTCATATCACTGCCGCTGCCTATCTCCAATTCTTCATTCCGCCGATACACCGTCTTGCCGATATGCCGACACGATCTGGATTGCTGATCGGCCAGATCTGACGGCTGAGATTTGAAATAGATCCATCAGCCTGCAATTTGATTTTTAGATGATTTTGCCTCCCGATTCTTGGTAAATTGCACGGTTACTGTCCTCATGCTGCTGCATGGCTCAACTGTATCGCAGTTGAAATTATATTTTCAACACTCCCCTTTAATTTCAACTGTCGGGCATTCAATCATACCCAAGCATTTCCTAAAAAATTCAAAGCTTTTCTGATCCAATGGCTTTGTCAAAATGTCTGCTACTTGTTCCTGAGTCCTGCAATGTTGTAAACTGATTTCTCCATTGCTTACCAATTTTCTGATATAATGAAACCTTGTATCAATGTGTTTCGTTCGTTTGTGAAACACAAAATTCTTGGACAGGGCAATAGCAGAGCTATTGTCACAATAAATCACTGATGCTTTTGCCTGCTCTTGGCCTAAGCTTCTCAACATTCTTCTCATCCACACTGCTTGACATGCTGTTGCTGTAGTTGCCACGTACTCTGCTTCTGCTGTAGACAACGCCACAATTGGCTGTTTCTTGGAAGCCCATGAAATGGCTCCTGAACCCATGTGAAAAACGTAACCGGATGTGCTTTCCGATCATCCACACTTCAAGCCCAATCGCTATCAGTATATCCAACTAAATCTGAGCTTTCTGAAAAAGTATATAAGATGCCAAATCTTTTTGTACCTTTGACATACCTCAGAATTCTCTTTGCTGCCTGCCAATGTGCCTCTTTTGGTCTCTCCATGAATCTGGAAATTAAACTAACAGCAAACATTATGTCAGGCCTAGTTGCAGTTAAATACATAAGGTTGCCAACTATGCTCTTGTACAAACTAGGATCAAAATCCTTGCTACTGTCCTCTTTGCTGAGTTTTAATCCCATCACTGTGGGAGTGATTGTTGCCTTGCATTCTTGCATATGGAATCTTTCCAATACTTCATTTACATATCTTGCTTGAGTGATAAAAATTCCTTTTTCATTTTGATCTACTTCTATTCCTAAGAAGTATCTCAACAAGCCCATGTCAGTCATCTCAAATTCTTCTTTCATGACTGATTTAAAATTTTCAATGAGGTAGTCATCATTACCTGTAAAAATTACATCATCAACATACAAGACTACAATTAAAATCTTACCATCCTTTTCTTTGATGTAGACTGTGGGTTCTCCCTCACATTTGTCAAATTCATTTTCCAGTAGATAGGAATCTATTCTACTGTACCACGCTCTTGGCGCTTGCTTCAGCCCATAAAGAGCTTTCTTCAATTTGCAAACCTTGTGTTCTTGGCCTTTCTTCTCATAGCCTAGAGGCTGCTCAATGTAAACCTCCTCCTTTAACACTCCATTTAGGAATGCTGACTTCACATCCATTTGGTAGACTTTCCATTTGTTTTGTGCTGCTATGGACAGCACTGCTCTCACGGTTTCCATTCTTGCAACCGGTGTGAAAGTTTCTTCATAATCTCTCCCATACTACTGCTTGTATCCCTTGACGACCAGCCTTGCCTTATGTCTTTCAATTTTGCCTTCAGCATTGCACTTGGTCTTATAGACCCATTTGACTCCAATAACTTCTTTACCTTTTGGTAGCTCAACCAAATCCCATGTCTTATTTCTTTCTATGGCATTCATCTCCTCATCCATAGCTTCTATCCATTTCTTATCTTTAATAGCATCTTCGAAATGAATAGGGTCTTCAACATGACAATACAAGGCAAATAAGGAATTCATTCCTTCATTATAAATGCCACTTAGATTCCTAAACTTCTTACCTCTTTCACTTGGTGTGTAAGTGCTTGAAGATTCACTTGAATCTCCTCCTAGTGGTGTGCTTGGAGAAGCACTTTCATTTCTTCTCAAGGGTGTTCCTTGCTGTCCTTGTGTTGGCGCTGCTGTTTGGGGACGAATTTCAGCCACCTCTTCATCATCTTCATCATGAGACAAACAGTTTTTAACATTAACTGTTTTCTCTATGCTTCCATCCCAAGCTTCCTCCTCAATGAACTGAACATCTCGGCTCACAAAGAACTTCTTGGTAGATGGGATATACAGCCTGTAAGCTTTGGATTCCTCACTGTATCCAATGAAGATACATTTCTCCCCTTTGCTGTCCAACTTCCTCCTTAGCTGATCTGGAATGTGTGCATAAGCCACACATCCAAAAACTTTCATGTGGGTGACTCTTTGCTTTCTCCCACTCCATGCTTCTTCCGGCACTTTGTTCATCACAGCTTTTGTAGGACACCTGTTCAAAATATATACTGCACAGTTTACGGCTTCAGCACAATAATCATTTCGCAAATGCTTTGCCTTCAACATGCTCCTCGCCATATCCATAATGGTCATGTTCTTCCTTTCAGCAACTCCATTTTGTTGTGGAGTGTACCTTGCTGTAAATTGCTTGTGAATTCCATTTTCTCTACAAAACTGTAGGAATTCTTTGGAGATATACTCACCTCCTCTGTCTGTTCTCAAAACTTTGATGCGCAACCCACTCTGATTTTCCACAAGTGCTTTGAAATTTCAGAATTTTTCAAACACTTCACTTTTATTCTTCAAGAAATAAACCCAAGTCTTTCTTGTAAAATCATCAATAAATGTCAGAAAATATTGGCTACCAGCTAAATATGAATTTTGCATTGGTCCACACAAATCTGAGTGGACAATTTCTAAGGATGCTTTTTCCCTTATGCTTTTCCCACTTGGAAAACTTTTTCTGTGTTGTTTCCCCAATATGCAACCTTCGCAAAGGCTGTCCAGTCTTTCTATCAGTGGTAATCCTCTTACCATTCATTTTCTGCTCAACAAGTTAAGACCTCCAATGTTGAGATGTCCAAATCTCAAATGCCACAACCAATTTTCATCTTTTGGTTGGCTTTGGAAAGCCTCTCGGGAAACTGCTGCAATTACTTCTTTGTTTTTCAAATCTGCTCTTATTCTGAGAGGGAACATCCTGTTCCTCGTCATCTTCACTTCAGCAATGCATCACTTGCTAGGTGCTATATCCATGATGGTGCATACATCATTTTCAAAGAATACATTGTAACCTTTTTGAACAAGTTGTCCAATACTGAAGAGGTTACATCTCATTCCAGGAACATAATAGACATCTGCTATGGTTTTCCTTTCACCTTGCTTTGTGAATATTTTAACTTCTCCTTTACCCATAATAGAAATTTTACTATCTGTCCCAAGTGTGACTTGTCACTTCACACTTTGATCTAAAGCAGAAAACAGGGCTATGTTTCATGTCATATGGTTACTACAACCAGAATCTAGAAACCATATATCTTCACTATTTGTTTCAGCCATATTACAAGCTAACAATACATTACCTTGGCTGACATTTTCTCTAGTAATATTTGCATTAGATCTATTATTCACATCATGCTGCCTCTTCCTACATTCACTGGCATAATGCCCATATTTTTTACAGTAATAACATTGGACATTGGATTTTTCATACCTTTGTCCTTGAGCATGATGTTGTCCTCTTGTTGGCTATTGCCTTGACCTTGGTTTTGATTAGGATTGCTGCCTCTTCCTTGAGCATTCGCTAGACTGTTCCTTCCTCCTATGTTTTGGCTTCTGCCTCTTCCTCTCTTGTTTCCTCTGCATTGACCTCTTCCTCTTCCAAAGGACATCTGGGTCTTGAAGGCTTGCTCTAGAGATGAGTTTTCATTCCTACTCAACCTCTGCTCATGTGTGATCAGTGATGCATGAAGTTCATCAACTGAAAAGTTTGAGAGATCCTTTGTCTCTTCTATGGTGGTGACAATCACATGGAACCTTGAGGGTAAACACCTCAATAGTTTCTCCACAATCCTCCTTTCTTCAAGTATCTCTCCATGAGATCTTATTTGTGTGACCAGACCAATTACTTGAGTGAAGAATGAGTCAATATTGTCTGACTCTTTCATGTTCAGATTCTCAAAATCTTTCCTCAACAATTGTAGTTTTGCTGTCTTCACTCTCTCCATGCCTTGATAGGCTGTCTTGAGAGCTTGCCATGCTTCTTTGGATGTCTTAGCTGCTGCTAACCTTGGAAACACACTTCCATGCACTGCTTGATACAAGAAGAAGAGGGCTTTTGAGTCCTTCTTCTTGTGGCTCTTTAACAGATCCTTCTCTCCCTGAGTTAAAGCATTAAACTCATTTTCATCTGCTGGTTGTTCAAAACCATCCTCAACTATTTCCCATAAGTCTTGGGAAGCAAACAATGCTTTCATTGTTATTGCCCAATAGTCATAGTTTTTGCCATCAAATAGTGGGAGCTGCATACCCATGCTATTGCTGGTGCTGGTGCCAGCCATTTTTGCACTCTAAACTATGCTTCAAAATACAGTCAAGTATTTAAGAAAAATACCTTGAATTCTTTTGCCTGAGACTTCGCTCTGCTGGAGAAGTTGCTGTAGTAAGAATCCTTCCTTCAGCTTCTTTGAACCCTTCAAAGAGCCTGAACCTTAGCTCTGATACCACTGTTGGGGATTTTTCTGTCAAAATCCCAAAAACACAATATAAAATGCACACAGAGACAATGCTCTGTTTTTCTTTTGCTCCAGGATCTTAGCACAGGGAAGCCTTTTTAACAAATTATTTCTAAGAACAGAGTATTGAACACACATAAAAGGAATTTGTATTTAAAAAAATAGACTGATACAAAATTCATCCTCTTCCACTCAGAGGGATTCACCAAGAGCCTGCTTCAGATGCAGTTCCAAAAGAAAACATTCAAACTGTTACAGAACAAACAGAAAACATTTCTGTACTGCTGTGTATTCCTCTCACATTGCTATACTACGCTGCTGTGTATTACAAGACATACATTACTTGCGCTGCTGCACTTCTACACAGTCTCACACTCTTCTGCGGACAACTACCACCCAACTACACACTCTACAACATAAAACTAAACTTGAATGAAATAATGAACGAGGATGGAGACCCATGTTGTGACCTGCCCGAGGCTGTCCTTCCTGTCCTCGGCTGAGTTGAGCATCTACTCCGGTAGATGAAAATTCAATGTGCAGGGGCTTGAATGCAACCTGCTTCCTTCTCGCCCATGCTGAAAATTGAAAGCAGTTGCCTACCGCGCTGTACTGTTCCATGCTTACTTTAACTGCCTCCGCGCCAATTCTCTGTTTCTCCTTATATTTTAAAATATATGAGCAGCACTTCTAAACTCATAAAATTTCCGTTTGACGGACTTCAAATGTTAAACCAATATGCTTCGGGAACCCATCGGGTCCGGGCTTCATCGCATGGCGCTTATATAAAAATGGTTGTGTACCCATGGTTTCCCCGATTGCGATATGCCGATCGCACTATGTGCCGATACCTCCGATCATATATATATATGCCTGAAATATATTGAAAATGCTGATAGCGATACGCCGATGCGATATCGGCGATCGCTCATCTCAACTTTTAAATGCATCTTTGTAAGTCCTCCACTGCGACTTCGCCGATGCGATATCAGTGATCGCTCATCGGCGATATTTCATATCGCTGCCGTTGCCTATCTCCAATGCTTCATTCCGCCGATACACCGTCTTGCCGATACGCCGATGCGATCTGGACCGCTGATCGGCCAGATCCGACGGCTGAGATTTAAAACAGATCCATCAGCCTGCAATTTGATTTTTAGATGATTTTGCCTCCCGATTCTTGGTAAATTGCACGGTTACTGTCCTCATGCTGCTGCATGGCTCAACTGTATCGTAGTTGAAATTATATTTTCAACAAAGCTGGTGTGACGTGGTTGCGGAGGGTCGTGGATTCACAGATGATGGCAGTTCGATATGATGGTTCAATGTCGAGACTGACTGTTGAGCTCCAAGAGGTTGAGAAGCATCAATTTTCAAAGTTCATCAACCATGGTTAGAGGCTATTATGTTTTAAATGGAGGTCAAGTGACAACTCGAAGATGTGGTGGTGAAAAAGTGGTGTTTGCGAGATTCCAGAGTGGATGTGGGTATTGATATCATAGAAATCAGAGAAATATTTAGTTATTATTGTAATGTGGATTTTCTTATATTTTCTACATCTAAGCATTAAAGAAGGATGTTGGAAGTAACGCTTCCATGTAATGTGTGAGTTGTTATTGTGAGTCCCTAGGTGTCAATCTAGAAGTAGTCATTTACCTCTGTGTGAGTTGTAATAGCTATATAAATGTGTCATTGTGAGTGATCTAAATACTATAAATATGTAACCCTTCAGATCAATAAAATACAATAAATTTAGTTTGTGTTGTGTGTACAATCTCTCCAACACTCTTTCAGATTTCTAACACTGAATACAATTATTGTATTTTAAAATAAATTTAAAAAAAATACTACAATAAATTTATTCCCTCCAATTCTTTTCCAAAAATTCATTGTGTGAAAATCTACATAAAATTATTCAATTATTATATTTAAATAATGAGATCTATCCAAAAACCTAACGAACTAAATTCAATATCCATTTCGTTCTCCTCTTCACACTTCTCATATTAATGGAAACTTCTTTCTTAAAACTGTTCCACGTCCATTCCTCCAGAATATCCAAATTTATAGAATAAATTATCTATTCCGAGAAAGTCGAAATATATGAAATTAGTTAATAAATATCCTTCTAGAAGGTACATAAATAAAAATTCAAAGTCGCCCGTCATAAAATCAAAGGAACGGCCAGAGCCAGGAATAAATTCTCGTCCACACGTTTCCGTATCCAAAGGCAAGCAATCACGACGAAGTAGGCATCAGACAAATTGTAGGGTGGACTGCCCAACTTTTGAGAGCACAGCTACGGCGTGAAACACCTGATTTCCGCGTCGTTGACTTCGAATTTTCAACGTATTTTTTCCAGGAACGATCCATACCCAGGGATATGTGCAATCTATAAATCAGAGGTGTCTATACTGCTTATATATAGACCTAGTGTAGTTATTGTGGTGGGATAGTTTATTTTTCTCATTTTCTAATTGGAGTTTAGGTTTGAATGTTCGATTATCTATTTTGATTTCGATTATGTAATATGAGTATCTAGATTGGTTTTTAATTATGCAGAGTGATTATCTACTTCAATTTCGGCTATGTAACATGATTATCTAGATTAATTGTTATTTTTATTTTATCTAGATTGATTTTTAAATAACAGTTGATAGATATCTGTACAAGTACCAGATTGATAATCTAAACCCTATACAAAAAAATATTCAGAAGTGACATATCAATGTGTTGAGGAAGTGTATCAATGGAAAGCATGGCAGAAGAAATTACGCTCGGCGGCAATGGATAATCTAAACCCTATACAAAAAAAATATTCAGAAGTGACATATCAATGTGTTGAGGAAGTGTATCAATGGAAAGCATGGCAGAAGAAATTACGCTCTCGCCATTGCCGCCGATGCCAAAAAGTCATGGGAAAAGATCGAAACCCCATTCCACCAGCGGTCTTGATCAGTGCCAGAATGTCTATGCCGAGCCGTCTGCCCATGAAGAAAATATTTCCAACAGGGTAAGTGAGCCAGAGGCCATGGCGAGGTTTGTGTCTCCGAAGCAGAGACGGGTTCCAGTTGTGATTGGTGCCAGAGATCAGGAAAGTGGGAGGAAAAACAGTGGTGCCGGTGCCTCTAGGGTTTCAACCCCGGGATCTGTAGAAGAAAGTAATAGCGTTAATCGTGAGCAGGAGCATCGTCATCATAATAGAGTTAAAAGTTTCAGAAGGTCTATGTCCAGAGATTATCAGCACAGTACCAAACCTGCGATAGCTTTACAGGGATCAGATAGCTTCAACAGGAGGACCAAGCCAACCATGGCTTCTGATGACAGAGTGGGTGCAGTCATTATGATTATCATACTACTCTGTTTCGTTTTGTACGGTCGCTTGTGTGCAATCCTCTTCGCATGTGCATGCCTCTATCTCCTTCCAAAATTCAGAGAAGATTCAGAACGTATGACAGAAATGAATAGAAATAATGATATCAGAATGGTGTATCTTCAATCGAATGAATACAAGAAGAAAGTGATCATGGATGGATTCACGGACAGGACGCATAAATGACAGCGCAATTCACGCATTATTGAAACTTTTCATTTTTTATGCGAAGTAAAGAATTTAAAGAGTTAAGTTTTTTCAGGATTTCTGGGTATTAAGAAGTTTTTCCTTTCAGACATTCATTACTTGAATTATGTCAAAGAGGCCCAAGTTTCTGGTTAATTTATTGCCTGAAACTTTGAATAAATCCATAAATTATAAGGCGTTTGGTTAGTGATAATGACAGCTGATCAGAATGAAATTTTGAATAAATCCGGAGATGATAAGGTGTTCGGTTAGTGATAGAGACAACTGATCAGAAAACTCTTGGTCGTGGAGAAGGAAACGTGGCCGTAGGGAAAGACGAGCAATTTAATTCGATGGAAGAACATCTTTGAAACCTTCTATTTCAAAGAAGCACTCTCCAGAAGGTTATTTCGTTTGGTGCCCCAAAAAACCTTTCCTCTAATGTTTTTTTTTTTTTTCAAAATTGATTGTATAATAGAAAATGAGAAAAGGGCATGGGCTAAAGATTTGGACTTTGTTAGTCTTGGAGTTGAAAGTGATATGGATTATATATGAATTTATGAGATTTATTATTATAGAATTTAGATTTTTATGATCCATAATATGTTTGTGAGAATAATTTCGGCAAAATCACATAAAAATTTATTTGTCGAGGCATTTGATCCAATTTGAGCGATAAGTTAAATAGGGACAGCAGGCCATTCCAATAGCAATATTTCACTGAACGGATAAACAAGACCTCTAACTGCTAGGTTTGACCAAGGCCCAAGGGTAGGGATCAAAATTTATTTATTTGATAATATTATTCATATAAATTAATAGAATAAATATAATGGTAAATCTCAAATTTTGAGCGAGTGTTGTGTAATATAGATATTAATAATATTATTATTAAATACGAAATATTTCTATTATTAAAAGTAAGATTTAAATTTAGAATCTAATTAAAATCAAGAAATTATTATTTTTATTTTATTTATTTATTTATTAATTATTATTATTTTTATTATTTTTTAAATAATATTAATATTATTAATACTAATATTACTATTAAAGTGATAAAAATATAAGCTAATATCATATTACTAATATGATATAGTAATTAATAGTAATATTATTATCATTATTAACTTATAGCTAATATTACTAGCTTATAATCTGAATAATTTTATTAAAAGACTAATATTATTACTAGGGCTACATTTTTGTATTATTTATAATAGTTAATGTTATAAATTTTATTCTAAGGTTAATTTCTTTTTCTAGGAAGATTGGTAGAGGGTGAAAGATTCATTTATTACTAATTATATAAGAGAGAAATACAATATAATTCAAACATGATTAAGGGAGGATAAAGGATAACAGGAAACAAAGGAAAGCAGGGTATGAAGAGGTGGAAAATTATATTGATAAATTAGTTGATGTATTTTGATAGGTGTTATTTTCCAATATAATGGTGTCAATTCATGTATGTGAGGTGGAAAACGATGTTCAATATATATCAATCACTTTATTGATGTGGCTATGCTAGTTGATGGTCAACTTGCTTGGGCGAGATTAGTAGACTATGGTTGACTATCATTGACATTGTCTTATTATGGTTAAAAAATGTTCACTAGGGTTGAGCATGGTTGATAATGGTTAACCATGGTTGCCAAGCGTTGTTGATGGTTGATGATGCTTGACTATTGTTCAAGAAGGTTAACAAGTTTGGCAATGTTTGACCATGGTTTACTACAGTTGAACCTTGTTGACAACATTGACCATAACTGAGGGGGGTTGACCTTGCTTGACCATTAACATAACAATGTACTTATGCTACATTGTTGGGTATTGTTACATTAATGTTCGTCAACCATCATTGACCATGGTTAATGTTACGTTGGTGTTAATGTTAATGTTACATTAACAGTTGAAGAGGTGGACCATGATTGACCATGTTAAACCAATGATGTCAAATGTATTTATGTTACATTAATGTTTGTCAATTATGTTTGACCATGGTTGATGTTACGTTAGTGTTAATGTTAATGTTACATAATGGTTGAAGAGAACTGAGAAGGTTGAGCATGATTTACCATGGTCAGCCATTATTGAAAAAATGTATGTGTTACCTTTCTGAAGAAGGTTCGCCATGGCTAAGCTTGCTTGATGATGGTTGAACATGGCTAACCATGGACATGGTAATGCATGTTGAGCATGGTTGATATTATTTGACTGTCATTGAAAATTGTCGATGAAAGATGACCATTATTGATAATGGTTTATAATGGTTGCTAAGGATTGTTGGTGGATGATGATGGTTGACTATGGCTCAAGATGGTTGATGAAGTTGACTATGGTTTAACTTGATTGACAAGATGGACCATGGTTATGGATGCTTGACCTTGTTGATCGAGGTTGACCTTCATTTACCACTAATCTTATAATTATGTCGATAGGCATCTTGTTTTGTGGTTCTTCTTAGGGACATTGTAGAGAATCATCGTCCCCAATTGTAGAGATTTCCTCCAAGTGTCCTATACAAGTGTTATCTATCTGCTTTCTCAAGGTGTCATTTATCTTCTTATCCCCTAGTGAACGGCCCATGCCTGCCTACCTTCCTTTCTTTCTAGCCAGGTCAGGAAGGTGAATTGCTAATAATCAGTCTAGGGTAGGGAATGAGAAAGAACTTTCCCTTCACAAACCTTTCATGCTTGTAGATAATATTTAATGGAAGGGCGTCCTCTTGACCATGAGGGATAATCTAGACAAGCTAGATAACACCAAGGCTTGATTTAGTACTAGTTGGTTGATCTAGTAATAGCTCACTGATTTGAGTAATTTGTTCCCCCATCCCTCACTACTAAACCCAAATAAATAAAACTAAAAAGACAATGTTAACCCACTAACAAAACTATTCAATTGAATGCAAACACTACCCAACAATTAATGGAGAACAAGTTTGTTGAGCTATTGAACAACTTGCATAAGTTCTTCGATGAAGTAAATAACTTCATGTCCAGGTCAACCCCCCAATCCCGCAGCTTGAACAAGGCCCAACTTACATTCACCGATATTTATTTATTAGTGAATGAACTAGGAAATTCATCATCCAACACCAGACAAAATCATTATCATGTGTCCTAAACCAACTCCATTCTTCTCCTTGCCTAGTTGGAAGGAAGCAAATACAATTGGTTTAGCGATCAGAACTTTTGGATGATATGGGAGGAAAATGCATGCAACACATAGACAAATTTCTTCCCAATAGATGGAAAATCACAAAGGAAAAAAGGAAGTACAATGGCCTTTGTTTACTTCCAAAAGTCGAAAGCCAGATTCTAACTCAAAACATAACTTGGATTCTTTCTTTATTGCTTTCTCTAGTGCCCTTCCTCATATAAAAGGATCTTGAACCTACCGAGGGGAGGTTGGGACAAGGAAAGGATGCTTGTTGCAATGCCAATAAATCAAAGCCATTCCAGTATGCACCAACAGTCAATGGGCCTCCCCCCCCCCCATTGTAGGGGCGATCTTGGTTTGTTTGCATCTTTCTTGAAAGGAAGATAGGAAAGAAGGGGCTTTGTACTTGATCAATCACATTGTCCATTCATTTTGTCTTTGTCATGCTCTGTGAGGAAGGTTTGACAATTTACTAGAGATTCCAAGTGGGCCTCATTCAAGGGAGGCCCTTGCATGAGTCCATGTTGCTATTATTGGTTTTGATTTCTTTTTATGTTGGTGAGATTAGTTGGTTTCATTTTTGTTTTCATAAAAATTCATTTCATTTTCATTTTCTATTAAAATTCTTGTGATTGATAGGCCTGCCGAAGTTAGAAGTTGAACCTTCGTAGTTTGTTACTCAATATTGGTTGTTTTTGGCAGAGAATGCATGTTTATTTCATTTGTTGTAAATATTTATTTTGATGGGTTAGGTTTAGATCATTGAATTACCATAAAACCTAGGCTCCTCCTCTGACATGTCTTGTGATAATGTCACGAGATTGATTCTTTCACTCTCGTTGAGTATTTTCATTAGTGTGAGATTGATCATGGAGAAGAAAGGACTAGGGAAGGCAAGATCTGTTGGAGTCAGAGCATGGATGTATCTTCCCAATGCTTTGAGATCTTCCCATCAAGGTAGTTCACTTTTACATTTTTCATGTTCTAAATTTGCTTTGTTTGTTCTAACAAATAATACAATCTCCTTGCATCAGGGCTTGATATTCTAAATCCATATAGTTTCTAGCTTTTCTCTAGTTGATTATAGCACTATGTTATCAATACTGCATGTGATGAATTATAATATTCACAACCTAATTTTTTTATAAACCAAACTAAAAATTGTGGCATTTTAGTAACCTATATTGTTGTGTAATTTTGTGCACATATATCCCTTTGTCTAATTGATTTACTTGATTGTTCTTTTGTTATAGGCCTATAATCATTACATTTTATGCATCTTCACTCTGGTCCTAGAATGTTCCCATGGTTAATATGTTGCCTAATATCTTCTATGCTATTGTCACATTTATTATGTACTATTGCCATTATCTTCCTTAATTGAGCTTGTGCCCTTTCTTTGATAGGTATTGTGACTTTATCAATAAACTTAGGTTTACAATATATAATTGAGCTTGTGCCCTTTCTTTGATAGGTATTGTGACTTTATCAATAAACTTAGGTTTACAATATATAATAACAATTTTGTTGCTTGTTTGGGTTCATATCCTACTATTTCCCTAAGGCCGTTTTTTATTTGGGAGATAGATTTTGAAATGATATTTTATTTCTAAATAATCATGAAAATAACATTTATAATAACCTACTTTAACCGAAACTGCAAATATGTGAAGTTATTTTGGTCATGCACTACAACTTTTGAACTTGCTTAGAGTTTCCATTGGTTGTTGCCATCTATTATGATAGTTTCATTCATCTATTTTAATTATTAAATAATTTTTTTTACTTATTATTTAATGGATATTTAGTTAACATTCACTTTCTTTGCAAATTTATGTAATTTCTAACTTTTTCCCATGTGTAAATTATTTCCTCTTTATGTCAAGGAAAACAATCGTTTTGTCAATTCCATTATACACATGCTAAGAAATCGTTGTCTTTAGGTCATGACTTCTGCTATTGATAAACGATTTTCTAATTATAGTTAACTATTTTGCTAAACCTTATATGTTTAAGCATGCATGGTCCATAAATTTGGATTTTCTTTTTATCAAGGTGTGAATCCTTGAATTTGTGTACGGGTAAACGTTTTTCACAACTAAGCACTCAAATTCTTGTTCCTGGATATTCAAAATTACTGTCATCAAGGAGACCGCATTTAACATTGGCCTTGTGCCTTAAATGCTTGTTTGGATAGTAGCTAAGCTTTTTGGTAAAAAAAAGTCTCTCGCTAAACTTCGTTAATAGCATGCTCATTCTCAAGTTGCAAGATTAAAGCACATCTGTGGTTTGCTTAGTTAACATGTAACCCTCATTTTGCTGCCATTTACATTCCATATGTAATAAGGGTTGATGCTATTTATAGTGCTACATACAACCTTCATTTTTCTGCCATTTACATTCCATATGTAATCAAGGTTGATGCTATTTATTGTGCTACTAGCTACATGCATGGTCAGGACAATTTTTTTGGAACCTTTTTTCTTCAGAATTCAATTTGTTTGTCCTAGTTTATAGTTTTTGGAATGTACTCGTTGCACGGAGAGCCAAATTTTACAACTTACTATGACCTCGATGTGTATGTCATGGCCTCAAAAAAATAAAGTTAGTTTTTACTAGCTAATTTATTCTACAACCTAGTATGACCTCTATGTGTATGTCAAGTCCTCAAAAGATAAAAGTTAGTTTTTACTAATGTCAAGCAAAACATTAGCTTGAATCTTAAATTATATATAACTTTTTAATCATATTAATGGACTAAGATTAATTATTAAAATATAACTATGTATTATTATATATAGTTTGAATGTATAATAAATTAACTCATACATTTAATAGTTCCTTTATCATATATGTGAATGTGAATGGATCATATATTTACCTTAAACAAAAAAAATTACGACATTAAATCTCAATTTGGTAAAATATTAAACATCTTTACTCTCATTTACTAAAGCTAATAGCATCTCTTAAATTAAAGGAAAAACGTTAATTTAACAAAAGGAATTGAAAATCATGCACCAAAATCTTTTAATATTTCTTTCGATTAAATATTTTTAAAATGAATTTTAAAGGGGAAAACCATATCCTATGGATATACTAAAGTCTTAATCTTTTGAAAATATTAATTTGATGTAGTTTTTTTCTTATGTGATTATTGCCCAAAGTTTTTTTGTAATTGAAGTAGTTTTATTATAATTTTTGTTATCATGCCTTAAAAATATTATTAAATATAATATTACTATTATTAAATTTAATAACTTTGGATTAATACAATATTAAATTTAATATGATATTTAATTTTTTAGATTATAATATATATTAATATATCATGATATATATTAACTCTAGATATATATATCGAGGGAACAACAAAGACATAAAGTGATAGAGGGAGCGACAAGGGAGGTATGGAGATAAAATGAAGAAGAAAGACATAGAGAGAGAAGAGTGGAGATAGAGAGGGGTGACATGGGACAGATGGAAAGAGAATGCATATATTTTTAGATGAGATAGAGATACAAAGAAGGAGATATGAAAGGAAGGGGGAAGAGAAGGAGAGAGAGGGAGAGAGGGAGGGAGATAGTGATAGGGTTGGAGGGTGAAGAGAGAGAAGGAGGGGGGAGAGAGAAAGATGGGGGAGACAGAGGGAGGGAGCGAGATATGGAGTTGGAGGGAAAGAGAGGGGGAGGTTAGAAGAAATGCATAAAGAGAGATGGAGTTGGAGGTAAAGTGAGAGGGAGATAAGACGTGATGTTATGGGATATTGTTCATGTGGAAATTGCTACAATGGAGAGACTAGGATGTTGATGAAAGAATAAAGAAGTGGATTTCCCCTGACAATGTAATAGCCTCATAGATTTACAAAGCCCAAAAAATTCATAAAGTAGATTCCCCGTTCGGGCCTATTGTGAGCACTATTGGGGCACCCACATATGAATTAGCAAAATATGTTTCTAGCAAACTTGAACCTATGGTTTGCAAGACCAATTCTTACATTAAATACTGCATTAATGATTATATAGAAGATATAAATAAAGAAAACTTAGATCCCGAGGATAATATTGTTAGTTTTGATGTGGTCTAGCTCTTCATGAAGATTTTGTTAGATGAAGCTGTCGAGGTGGTAAAAGGAGTCATGGACTCCAGACTGCGAAGCTTGCCAAAATATGTCTCTATTCTACTTTCTTCACCTTTCAACGTGAACTCTTTGATCAGACATCGAGAATTGCTATGGGATTTCGTTCATATGGGAATTGTTACATTGGAAAGACTAAGAGATTGACGAAAGAATGAAGAAACATATTTCCCCTAATAGTGAAATAGTTCCATAGATTTATAGAGCCCCAAAATATCATAAAGCAGGTGTCCCCCTTAGGCCTATTGTTAACGTTATTGGGGCACCCACATATGAATTAACAAAATATGTTGATAGAAAACTTGAACCTATGGTTGTTAAGACCAATTATTACATTAAAGACTTCAATAATTATATAGAACTTATAAATAAATAAAAATTAGATCCTAGGGATAAGATTGTTAGTTTGATGTGGTCCAGCTCTACATGAATATTCTGTCAGATGAAGTTGTCTGGTGGTAAAAATAGTCATAGAACCCCAGACTGTGAAGCTTGCTAAAATATGTCTTTGCTCTACTTTATTAACCTTTCAAGGTGAACTCTTTGAGTAGACATTGACAGTTGCCATGGGATCATGTTCATGTGGGAATTGTTACATTGGAGAGACTGGGAGGTCCTTTAAAATAAGGCTCAAAGAACATGGTGTTGGCATCAAAAATAGCAGAACTAGGTCTTTTGCGCTTATAGAACACTCAAACAAGACATGTCACCACATATTCCTTGAAGACTAAAATAAAAGCTAAAGAGAAGTATAAATACAAACAAAAATTTCAGGAAGCTCTGAAATTATAAACCATCCTCAAAATCTGAATAGAGATGGTCGTCTGGAAGTAAGTAGAATTTAGATTCTTGCACTTACTCAAAACACGAGAACTATCAACCATAACTAATCCTTATATAATTTCACCTATTCCCTTTCATATCCATTTTCCTAATTTTCATGCTCCTTATATTCATCTTCCCTCATAAATCTCTTCGTCCCTTCCCTTCCCACATCCTTCCATTCCTCCTTTAGAAAAAAAAAATATTCCTAACTTATAATAAGAACCATTCATCCCAATAATTATAATATACTAATGTTTTATTTCAATATTAAGTTAATATTTCTTTAATAATAGATATTAACTTTATTCCTTAACATAATAATAGCATTTATCAATAATTATTAATCCTTATCTCCTCATTTATTCCCATTTAAATTATATCATTTTATTAATATTTATATTCCATCCTTACTTTAATAGTTATTATTAATAGAGGCTTAAATTAATATAATGTTTATTAATCGAGTTAATAATATAATTTTTTATTATTAACTAAACTTCATTATTAGTAGTAATTACTACCAACAGCAAGGATAATTAATTATCATAATAATAATATAATGTTATCTTTATTAATTCACCATTATCCTAGATATAAGATTTGTTAATAATTATTATTATAGTTAAATATATCTATTTCTAATTATTTCCTTAACTTGTATTTTTTTCCTTTTTCCCATTTAATTAATAAATTGGAGTTTTCTGGTCGGCCATTTCTCTCTTATCATCCTTCCTTTCCCTGTTTATTCCCTTTTTCCTTTGTCTTCTTTGTGGAATTATCCTAAAGATGAATATTGTTGTGGACTTCAAATGTCAACATAAAAATGACTACTATGGTTAATATTCCAAATAATCATTCTCAATATTCTCAACACAAAAATCCTCAATCATTTATTAATAATATAATTTATTGATATTAATATTTATAATATAGATATATTATTAATAATATTAATGTAATAATTCATATTATGATACCATAATAATGTTATTATATTATCATTAATATTAATATTAAGATATATGTGCTTGGTATATGACTATAGCTCCATTTTCACAAACTTATTAACATATAAAAGATGGAAAATGTTACCTATCATATATCAACCACATTTACTAATGTGGTCATGCTAGTTTAACTGATTTGGAATTTTGCATGTTGATAATGAGTCTCTTGGCATACACATGGTTAATGGGTAAAATGGAATTTTAAGGTTTAATTTAACTTTTTGGAACTATATGAACAATATCTATAAATCTTAGCATTATCTTTACTGTAACTTTTTTGCACATAAAAGTGAGATGTGGATGCCATTAATAATTTATTTTTTAAAACTACATGAACAACATTTAAAATCTTCAGCATTGGCCATAGCATAAGCTCTTTTGATCAACTCTTTGGCATCTAAGAGAAATGTGGGTGCCATTACAATTAACTGGGGATCATTGATGGATCTCATCTCCTTAAACATAGTTGGGAGGGAAACAAGACCCTAGGCATCAAGGATGGATGATACAGGGGCATCAACAACAAGCTTATCCGAAAGAAATAATGATAGCATAAAATGATGAAAAATATGAAAAGGGGAAAACATTTACAAGTAAACTTTATTTGTAACACAAAGATAGTTGATGAACCATGTACGAGAAAGAGTTTCCTAAAGAATTGATGGATAGAACGACTAGAAACCCATGTATTTTTGTGGGGGGTAATTATTTTATATGGACATCAACAACATGTGTGTTTGAAGGAATAAGGTGAAAGCATGGAGGACGCGAAAAGAAGATGATCAATCCAAAACGATAGAATATGCGAACACTGAGAAGATGATAAAATAAGAGATTTTGACCAATTCTTCGACATCTAAGTGAAATGTGGGTCTCATTACAATGAACCGGGGTTCATGGATGGATTTCATGTCCTTAATCATAGTTGGGAGGGAAACAAGACCCTAGGCATCATGATGGATGATATAGGGGCATCGAAAATAAGCTTATAGGTAAAATCTATTTGCGACAAAAAGATGGTTGACGAACCATGTACAAGAGAGAGGTTCTTAGAGAACTAACAAATACAATGACTAGAAAACCATGTATTTTGGTGAGTGGTAATTATTTTATATGGACTTCAACAACATGTATTTTTGAAGGAACAAGGTGAAAGCATGAAGGATTTGAGAAGAATACCATAAATCCAAAAACAAAGAAGATGCGAACACTAAGAAACAAGTTTAAGGACCAAGTGACAAAAACGAAATTTCAAATAATTGTTAAAGAGGGAGTGGAACAGAATAATTCATATTTGTATTCTTTAATGAATTATATGATGTAAAAATATGATAATTTAAATTAAATCTAGAAATATACATGTCAATGAAAGGTGAATAAATGAGAGATAATAGGAATGAAGATTGTTGAGAAATCATTGAGAGATTCATGTAGATAAGATAGAGGATTTGGTAAATTGATTTCTTACTATATTTTAGGAGATGCTTAAGGATTTGATGACTAAGTTTGTCTATGGTTGTTATAGTTCCCTTATAAACTATAAGGAAAACATTTTTAATCTTCCCAACATTACTATGAGATTGTATATGTGTACTAATACATATTTTCACGTATATGAGAATTACAGTGTTAAATTTCTATTTCCTTCTTTTATTTGTAAGTTTCAATGTATATTTTCTATTGTAGTTTATGAATTTAAATGGTACAGATGCTTTTGAACTCCTGTATGTGGATCAAGGATTGCAGCTTAGGCACTTGCAGGAATTCATGCTCATAGATAGAGGTAATTAGAATTGTAAATGTGAGGTTTACGGCTTTATTGGAATAACTGGTATCACTAATAGCCTACTGGCTATTTGCCTCACATCAAGTTGTATCAAATCAAAAGGTTATTCTCTTTGGGGTTGAGGGTGTCACCTTGACATTGGATGTAATCGTTGGTGTGGATTGTGTGTTGTAGGAGGATCGAATCAACATCTGTAGCATTATCTGTGAGGAGTTGTGAGCCTATCTATGTGAAACCATCAAGAGAGAATTGAATCTCTCATGTCATGTGCTTATGTGTGGGAATTTCTCATAAGAACAATGAGACCAGAGTTTAAAAAATTGTATTGTTATATTTCTTCTATTTCTAAGTGGTGGATTACCATCGTGTTACATCATTGGTGTTGTTTTTGAGTAAAAAAGAACCAACCATATCTCTTTCATTGCACCTAGAGTAGAGAAATAATACTTATGTATTAGTAAAGGTGAGTCTCTATGAATTTTCTAGAATGGTCTCTCCATACAAACCATTTCCATCAAATCATTGACTAATTGGGGAAAGATCGTAGTTGAAATCTATTTGAATGGGCACACATTTGAAGGCATGGTTTGAAGTTAAAGCTTCATCGTCTAGTATTTGGAATGTAGGTCATCCTCATGGTAACTTAAAAGCAAGATATAATTACTTTTGTTTATTCGAAGCATTGAATGTATGAATTTCACATTGAAGGTGATAATAATGATATATCATTGTTTTCAAACTTCAATTTATGATAGCAAGAAAAAATGATTGGTATGGGAAATGAATGTAGTTGATTTCCTTTTTGTCCATTATTTCAATTTAATTACGAAATTTTTATGTGAAAGTGGCACCTGTGGTGCTCTGTAATGGTGAGAGCTATGTCTAAATGTGTGATATTGTTGCCCTCAACTAGAATGACCTTAGATCCATCAAACACTAGATCTATCATGCACCGAGAGGGGTAAAATCGCTCGAGGTGAAAACCTTTACTCAAGTTATATACACCAAAAAATAAGGTTTTCATCTTGATGGATTTAATACCTCTCTCGATGCACGATAGATCTGGTGTTAGATGGATCTAAGATGGTTTTAATGAAATGATAGTGCACATGGAAATGTCCTACAAGAGTAGGTGGCTATACATACCTATATGAGCCACTTTGGTGGGATGGCAAGATTACTAGTAAGTGCATAATTTTTTCTTTATTCTCACACTTTTCCTATGTTTTTAGTTGTGTAATTGAAGAGTGGCCATGAATAATTTCTTTATTGCATGCCCACATAGTGTTTTTGTGTTTGAGAAATCAATTCTTGTTCTGTTTTTCAATGGACTAAAAAAATCTTATCTATCTTAATTATAAAATTCTCAAACTTGTTGAGTTATATGATTTGAGAACATGTGTATTAGTTTTTTAATTATTTCACAAGTAGTGTAATGATATTTCCTTGCAGAACCTAGAACCCTCAATATCCCAAACCTAACGTAGTTTGCCAATTGCATTACTATGTTTTGAGATCCTACTACACTTTTGAGTATATTTCCATCTTGGTATGGACACCTCATTTTTCTCACATGAAAACAAGAATATTATTCTTGTTTGATCTAAAAGGGATTTTATTGTATAATATCTAAGTTGTTTCACTCCATATGCAATGATTATTTTGGAATCTCATACCTTATTCTGGTGTGTTGATGCACATAGTTCACTGACCACTTTATGTTTTCATTTTTAATTTATGTTTTCAAGCACATTAAACATGATATGTACTTGCAGAAGATTATTTATCTTTAATAGAGAATAAGTAGACAAACTAATTGGCTTGATGTGGTCAATTATAAAAGTGATTGTTGGAGAGGCTATCGATTTTGCAGTGTATGCACTTGCTCTAGCTATCTTTGTCACCCCCTTAAGTGCACTAAACATTATTGTTAGGTATGCATGAATAATTATCACTAATATATGTTTATTATTTGGTCATAGGTAAAATAGTAGAGCGGGAAAAATTTAAACTCAAAGGATACAACTTAGAATGACTAAATTTTTTCATACTTGTGCAATGAAATACTTGCACATATTATACTGAAGGAGAAGCTACACATATTTGGTATTCAATATTGTGTTCTTTGTGTTGTTGTCTCAGCCAAAAGTTTCATACATGCGCATAAGGAATGGGATACTGAATCTATGAAGGAAGTGTGTAACCTTGCCGTTCCTTATACTGAATCTATGAAGGAAGTGTGTAACCTTACCATAGAGGCAAGTAACATATCTTACTTTTAGGGTTATGCTTCTACTTCATTCTATAAGTGTATGCGACCCCATTTAAGAACAATGATTATTAATTTATTGTTTTTTGAAATTATACCCCAGACTTATTTTTTCCCTCATTCAAGGACATGAGACATGACCTTGAATTTTTATTCTTTGTCGTGACATATATCTTGAAATTTCATATTATGCAAAAAAACTTTCTTGTTATATGCGACATTGGTTGTATCAACAACTTTAGTTCTCATTTTTCATTTTGTTCCATATTATGATTGCACTCATATTATGGTATACATTGGTGTTTTATTCTTATAGGATCTCTCTCGGTATGTCTTGATAACTATTTATGAAAATTGCAAATAGGTTGTTTGTAATTTCGTTTTGTGTATGTCTTAGGAATTTATAATCCATAATATTTTTGCTTATATCATAAGGAATTTGTATTTTCTTTCTTCTTATGCCTATTTTATTTTGGCAAGTCATGAGTTTTAAGGCACTAGAAATTGCTTTGAAACTTACATTTTAGGGACTGAATGAACTTATCTACCCACAAACATGAGCTTGTTCCCTAGTTGTCATCACTTGTGTTATCACACGAAAGAATTATTTAAATAAGGTTGTTAATTCTACCATGAATGTTTTGATCCATGTAGTTATACGTTTCCTTTCCTAAAATACATTTCATGAGTCATGTTTTGATCCATGTAGTTATACGTTTCCTTTCCTAAAATACATTTCATGAGTTCAATGGCACAATGGACCAAAACTTATAATCCTTGAAATAGTGCACGTGGTTTTTAAGTATAAAAATTCTAAGAACAATGTGTTAAGGGTGATTGTTAATGTTTTTTTTGGTTGGGGGAGTGGGAAAAGTAGTTTTAAATGCAATATTGCATGCATTTTACACTTCTAACGTATTTATTTGGCATAAAAATGCTTTAGTGGTATTCATAATACCGGTTCTTTCTACAACACGCTATATTTATGGTGATCATGCATAGATTTCTAGCTTATTGTATGAAATAAAGAATTAACTGTTTTAATTCATATTTCGATTTAGAATCTAAATATGTGGTGCTTTATACTTGGTTGACTTAGGGATGTGGATGCTTACTAATGTAAAAGTTCTCAAGCTCAATTCCATTCTATAGGAAGTGACACATGTACAATGGAATCATGTTCTTAATGAAAACAAGGACAATAAATTGAGTACTTGCACTACTTGATTTTTCATGAATATTGGACTGAATTCTTTTCCCTTCTATGGTTTTGTGGCTTTGGAGTAGAATTACAACAACATATTACTTCCACCATGCATGGAATTTCATTTCACATCTATAATATGGATTTTATACTTTTGAAAAAGATTTTATACTTTTGAAAAAGATAAATTCTGACAGATCATGTTTTCCTCCTTTGAACTCTTCAGATCTGTTCTACATCTTGTGAGGGATAAGAGTGACAAAATTTGTTTGGTATGATACTCATTTCCAATAATTCTAAACACCTTTTAAAATAACACTTTTGAATAGCGGAAAATGTGATAGATCAATTTTTCCCCTCTTTTAACACTTCACATCTTTTCTCGTTCATCTTGTCATGGATGAGAGTGACAAAAGTTATTTGGTTTGATACACATTTTTAGTAATTTTAAATACCTTTGGAACATCCAAGTTCTAATGTTCTAGAAAATTTAGCATGAAATTGATAATAAGCCTAAGGTAGACATTAGGGAACTATGTTATGATTTTATAGATTGTTAAACCTTAAAATTTTCAAGCACATTTAAGCTTAGAGATCTATTGCGTAAATTTTAGCCATGTATTTAAATAGGGATTGGAAGGTTTATAGTAGTTGTAAAGATGAATTACTAGGGCTTGTATATATTGCTTGTGGGATCTCCAAATGCATGGTATACATGAGTTTATGTGGTCAAAATCTATTTCAACATTGTAGGCTAGCAGTTTTTTGTCGCAACATTCCCTTTCATTCTTGAAATTTGCAATTTTTTTAACTTTACACATTTTGTAATGGCTTTTTTCACAATAGAATGACATTATCTATGTGATTTTCTCATCACCACCTTTGGTTGCTCGCATCGTAGGAAATTTTTTGGATAATTCGCTACATATGGGAGAGATTTCAACAAGGAAAGACAAAGGCTATCATTGGTGGGATAAGTTTTGTTCATTCAAAAATGATTGTAGAAGTGAAGAGTTTTATGCTCTCCCTTTCCACTTGACCATGTTTTTCCCATGTTTATGAGGATGAAACTCTATTGTAGAAGCGGGGTATCTATTTTATCAATAGCCTTTGTTCATTTGGAGAATATTTGTGTATTCATTGGGTTAGAATGTCTTCAATTCAAAAAGAGACAACTTCACATTGTGAAGTATAAGATGTCTATATTTTATCTCTAGCTCTCTGAGAGGGAACTACTTGCACAAATTATCTCAAATGGATACCTTTGTGTCATGTCTAATAATTTTCAAAGCACTTCAGGATCAAAACTCTTAAAAGAAGCAAAATGAGAATTATGAAACGGAAAAGTATATTTCAAACTCTCGAAGTAGTCTATATGCTATCTTGACTCCAAATTAAAAGAGGCACATTTTGCATAGAGTAATTTATTTGTTTAAGTACTTTTGAAGATGCAACAAAATGCTTTTTTATTGGTACTTCAATTTTTCAATGAGCATTTATCTAGAACTTGAGTGTCATATGGATAGTAATGATATATTAAGCACTCTTGTAGAGGCATTATTAGGAAACACCAGTACAATTTCTTTATGATATGCTCAACACATTATGAGCGAATTATTAATTATTCATAGCACATGATTAAAATATAATATTTTGGTAAATTTTGTTTGCCTTTGACATAAAGACTTCAACTCTATTTACAAGGAACTTGAGGCTTACCATTAACTTTAGCTTCATGAGTTTCTTCCAAAATGAGTGCATGGAAATTATTGTAGCAAAAATAAAATGACATTGGAAAAGTAACGAAAAGATACCATAACTTTTCAAATGGTTTTCCATGCAATGTATAAAGATTTATTTTGGTTATTACGATAAGCTTCATGAGTCTCTTCCAAAATGAGTGCATGGAAATTATTACAGCAAAAAAGAAATGAAATTGGAAAAGTAATGAAAATATACTACAGCTTTTGAGATGGCATTCCATGCAATGTATCAAAGATTTCTTTTAGGCATTGCCATATATTCTTTTGTATTTTTAATTATGTTCTGTATATTGTGGATTTCTTTTATGAATTTTATGCTTACACATCATGATTTGATATGATTATTATAAATTTCATCTCAGGTATATACTTTTCAATTTTTCATGACACAATCATTTGTAGTTCTCCCAAGGTAGCCTTCACACATGTTTCTACCAATATGACAGGGGAAACTAGAGTTGCAATATCATCCCATTTTGTTAATTTATCTTATAACATAACAAAAAAGTAAAATTTTGAACATCCATTGCATCTACCTTGTTTTTTAAGAAAGTTCTACACATTATTGGATTGAATGTTTTCTTTGGAGTTTGTACAATGGTCCTGGATGCATTTTCATGTACACAACAACTCAAGAACACCCAATTAACAAATATCATTAGTACATCATTGGTGGCTTTTATTCTAAGTTGTGAGAATTACGAGGTTTAAATAGAAGCCCTATGTTATTAAGACATCACTTTATAGAATTGGTTGGGATGTAGTATGGAACTTTTGTTCATATTCCAAAAATTGTGGTTGTGCACCTTAATATCATAGTTTGAATGGTAAAATCCCATTTACCCAAATTACTTGTAACAACCCAGGTTAAAAAATTCATCTAAAAAATATATATAAGACCAAGATAATGGGGGACATATTCGAAGTTGGATGTTGGGAAGAACATCCTAGTGGGTGTTCATTACAGTAATGATGGCTAAGAAAATTGGCAAAGGAAATGACAAATGCTTTGGAAAGTCAAGAAGCATTAATTGGTATTTTATTTATGAAAGTAATGGAAATTAGGAGAAAATGAAGGTCAAAGGTCACATGTTCCATGCGAGGAGGAAAATAAGGGCCTCATTATTAAAAATCCTTATGAGGATAAGTGGGCAGGATTTCTGTCAGTTCAGCTTTGGATTTCTCTCTGTATTATATCCCTGACATCTTGGACGCTTAGAGTTTTCCTGGAGCACTTTTTGCATTGGATCAAGAAAGGAAAAAAGGAAAGCGAAAGGAGGGAGAAATCAAGTAAGAGTAGGATAAAGCAGCTACAACATGGTGATTTCCTTGCTAGATTTGGCATGCATGGTATTGCGTGTGATTGTTTGTTGTCATGGCATTAGTTTTGTTAGGTGTGACAGTGTTTTCAGCCTAGCCTTGCCATGGTGTGATGGGGTTCTCATGTTTTGGTTGAGTTGGATTACTGGATGGATTCAAGTCTGAGTGAGGTGGATCTCTAAAAGAAAGAACACATGGCCTAGTGATCCCTGAACTTCACTGTGGATTGCGGTAAAGCCATTGGCCTAGTGACCCTTGAACCGGACTATGGGTTGTGGTAAAGCCAAGTATTGTGTTCCACAATGGGCCTAGGAATCCTCGACCAATTATTGGCGGGATATATGGTAAATCCTAGGGATAGTATCCCTTGATTAGGCCTAGGAATCCTTGCTCGTGAATGGTAGGATATATCGTAAAGCCTAGAGGGTGGAGTCTCATTTAGGGCCTAGTGCTTCAGTGTATATTGTGGTAAATCCCAGAGAATAGTGTCTCGGTTATAGTGATCCCTAGGTCAGACTAGGGATTGTGGTAAATCCTAGAGACTAGGATATGGGAAAATTCCTCACATTGTAGGTGGAGAAATCTGGTTGTATCCATGCTTGTTTTGTCCTAGTGATCCGGTGGGGATTGTGGTAAAGTCTAGAATTGTATGTTTATGGTTTATAACCTAGTGATTCGGTGTGGATTGCAGTAAAGCCTAGTTATATTAATGAGGGTGAGGTGGTTTAGCCTTGAGAAGCCCTAGTTGAGTTTGGTTTTAAGTCCCACATTCATGCTTAGAATATGGGAAGGGGGTGATTGGATGAAGGAAAGATTTGGTTTAGCCAATCTATGGTCGGGTGGTTCGTGGAAGTCCTAAAACTCGTTTTCATTTGCATCATCAATATGAGGTTATTTATCCTTGTTGTTTCATGAGTATTATACTAATTTATATGTGGATTATATGGATTTTGTTTCCTTGGTATTTTTTTTGTTATTATGCTGGTTATAAACATTTATCATGATAGTGGCTATGTATGGCTCTCATCATATTTTTACCTGTAAATGAATGAACACTATATCTATGGCCTAATAGATGAAATTGAAGCTAGTCTATTGAGAGATCAATGCTTCTTAGTGATTCTAATATAAGTATGAGATGCCTATGCTGAGTTCTATTGTTAAGGCTTGTAGATTTCATATTTCTGACATGTTTGATGAAATGCCTGTCATGGCTAGTGGGGGTTCAGTCTACTCCTTGTTGATATTTTTGCAAATGCATCTTTTTTCCACTGTGAAATTTCATTTGTGAACCTGTCATTGAGTTTTGGGTAGTGAATTGGGCTCTGGGACTAAAAAGGTTGCACAAATCCCGGTGTCGTAGGCATGGGACTGAGGAGAAAAGTCCCTAGATGCACCCATGCCTTGTAGTGGGAGCGACTGGAGCATGCCAAACAAACCTTTGTCCATATCAACAGAGTGTCCAAGAGTTTGACGGTCCAAAAATTTAGTGGGACCCAAGGAATGGTCATGGGGATGTTTGGGAAGACATTTGGGAGCCTTGTAATAGTCATAGAAGGTATGTTTTGTGAGTTTCTGTTGATTCCACTTCCTTAAGGTACCTACGAGGTTGAATTCCATTATAATGGCCTCTCGTTGTACATTTACCTTGGTTGGTTGGTTAGTTGGGTAGATGTTGGATGAGGGTGTCATAGAGTGGTATCAAAGTGGGTGAAATGCTCTTTGGGTAATATCTAATACTAGAGAGTGGTGTTAGAGAGAGTTCCATTCTCTTTTTGGAATGTGTAGTTTTTTTCCTCTTTGGGTGTTATCTGATACCATTGAGTGGTATAAGAGCGGGTTTCATTCTCTTTGGGTGATGTTTAGTTTATGTTATTTTCGGGTGATATCTGATACGACAGAGTGGTATCAGAGCATGGTTCAACCCTTGGACTGGATGGGCAGAATGTGTTTTTCATGCATTCATGTAGGCTATATATATGCTTCTTATGTATGCATGGTGGTGGTCATTTTCAGAATTGTGTTCCCATGTAGGACTTGATGATGTTGTTATCAATATGTGTTTGTTATGAATGCATGTTGATTGTATATGCATTTTTTATGCATGTCAGTGTCTATATGTTGTTATGCATGTATTATTATGGGCATGGTTGTCATTAATGAGGTTGTTGTAGGCATTTCGCGTCATCATGATGTAGTTGTTATGTTATTATTTTAATGTATTGACTGATATAGAGTTGGAGATGCATACCATCAGAGTGAGGTTGCAGCACTAGACTTTGGGGTAAGAGAAGATCATCATACATGTATTGTATGTTTGGGATGTAGGTATGTTAGTTAATGGATTTTTATATGCACTAGGGTTATATACATGTTTGTCTTTTTATTGTTGTTGTGGTTACATTCATGGTAGATGCTAGTGAATCAGTGTGGTCATGAATGATAGTAACTTATTGTTATATGCATTTTTGTTGTTGTTTTATGTTAGTTAAATTGATGATTATGTTATATGTTAACTTGTTAATTGTTGTATGATAGTTAACTTGATGATTATGTTATATGTTGTTGATGAGTATGTTATATGTTAACTTCTTGTTGTCATATGCTAGTAAATTGATGATTAGGGTTATTACATTAAGATCTTGATGTTATATGTATCATAATAATTTGGATTGGTCTACGCAAATGGTTAGGGTTGTGACATTCAAGTATGAGTTAATATGTTGTGATATTACGTCACACTAATCTAGATTGACTGTGTAGATGTGATTATCATGTATGAATGATAATTTTTTATGAGTTTATGATGTAAACATAGTTAGCTAGTTACTATTATGGATATCATGACCTTATTTATTTTTGAGTTGATATGTTGTGAATTTATATCATGCTAATCTAGCTTGATTGTGCAGAAAATATAGCCTCCCCTGAGATATATTAACGTATGAGGTTTCTTATGTCATCTACTTTGTGCTTGAATTTTTAATTATGTTGTCTATTTGGTGTTTGAGTGTTGGTGTCTATTATGCCATATATCTATTGTAAATGTTTGATTAATTGCATGATATGAGTATGTGTCTATAATATTTCATCAAGAAATTATCTTGATTTAAGATGGTTTTGCTCACACATATGTGTTGAGAGAGTTGATATGTACTTGAGTGTAAGTAGGTGATAGTTGTAGCATTATGTTTAATGACTATGAGTTGACTATGGATTATGAAATGATTCTTAGTCTCGATAAAGGTTTATTTCAAATTAGTAGATATGTTGTGTTGATCCTTGGAACATGTGGTCGACATGTGTGAGAAATTGCAACAAAACATGCTTGGCGCAACAAGGTAAGGTAATTGTTGTAATGTTATGTTCATTTATGAACTCACAATTATGTGTTTATGGTAGTATTATGCATGGGATTGCATGGAAAAAGAGATTTCCATGAAACATTAAAGAAGGCTTGGGTTGAGCTTTCTCTTGGAAGTGTTAGAAACCCATGGGGATGGAGTCATGGTGTATATTTCCAATCTTGTGCTTTTGGTCTTTTGTGATTTGTTGAGCTTGATTTGCGGTTTGTTTATGTCTAGTAGATGTCCATACCACTTTGTTTGTGATGTTGTATTGTTATTGGCTTTCATGGTTTTCTTCTTGTTTATTTATTGTTTGTTTCTTATTTTTTGCTTTTATGTTTGAGGGTCTTGGGAATTGGTTGGGAAAGAGGAAAGTTAATGGAGCTTGAGAAGAGATGAATGAAACCTAACATTTGATATAAGGCCCAGATGAATATCAGTGCATGTATAAGGGAAGTTGAAGGAAATAGTATGACAACCAGTTGGATTGGTTGGGTCCATTGTTGTATATGGACGATGGAAGGACAGTCATGAGAAAAGTAACTAGGAAGGGTAAAGTAAAGGGATTTGAGGTTTCATATGCCTTGGCTATGTTTGAAACTGTTGTTCTTAATATTGTGCATGTTGTGCATGAATAAACGAAGTTATCTTAACCTTGGCCTTATGATATGTACTAATTATGTTGTGATCATGATTGCATGATGCTAATGTTTATATGCATATATGTTATGAAACCAGCTCAAGAAAAGATAGAAAAGATAGATCAACGCCTTAGAATTCAGCCTCTTCAAGGGGGCAACCTCCTTTACATTACATAAATGAACAATTCTTTGATGATTCAAATGACAAAACCTCCTTTCTATATATAGGAGTATAAGGAGTCACAATATAATCTAGCCGACCTAACAATAATAATATAAAGCCACAATAATAACAATAGTGGGCTTCTATGGGGCACAATAGTAACAATATGAGCACTACATGGGTACATCAATATAATAAGTGGGTTATACTAATAACAATAAGGGGTTACACTAGTAGTATAGGGGCCTAACATGCCCCTCTCCTTCAAAAAGCGTTGTCCTCAATGCTTGAGTAGTTCTTGATGCTTCTGTATAAAATTCTTGTCCTCCCATGTGGAATCTTCAGCGGGTAAGTTCTTCCACTTGATGAGATACTCTGAAATTGATCGATTTCGTAGCTGTCTGGTTCTTGTTTCTGTGATTGCTCCAGGTTCTAATATAATTTTTCCTTCCTCTTCAATTTCTGGCAATATTGTTTGAATTGGGATCTTTTGCAACTTTTGAATAAGTGGCCATACTTCTTCATCCTTCTTCCATTCTTCCCTTGCTTCATTTATCCAATCTGGTTGGATAATATAAATAGCACAAAACAATGCTTCCACATCCTCATCCTTGAAGAGTCTTCCCATTCGGTAAGGTCGCCATTTTTTAAGTGCATGTAGTATTGCCAACATTTCCTTCTCATAAATAGCTTGCTTGAGATGTAGCAGTAAAAATAACCAATCACCTACATCAAAACATTTTTCACTATGATGTTGATCTACCTGTTGTTTTGTTTGATTTTGCACCGAAGTGACGTTATCCTTTAAAAGTTGGAGAACTTGTTGTTGATGCTCGATGTGATCTTTCACTGCTTGAACCTTTTTCTTCTTCATATGTCCTTCTATCTATAGAGTTTGAGAAGTGGTAATTTCTTCCAATCCTTTACAATATATGGTAGGATTCATTTCTTGATGCTCGATGTGATCTTTCACTTCTTGAACATTTTTCTTCTTGATATGTCCTTCTATCTTGATAGTTTGAGGAGTGGTAATTTCGAACAATGAATTACAAGATATGGTTGGATTCATTTCTTTTTTCTCGATGTGATCTTTTACTTCTTGCACCTTTTTCTTCTTGATATGTCCTTCTATCTTGAGAGTTTGTGTGGTAATTCTTGCCAATGCTTTACAGGATATGGTCTGATTCATTTCTTCTTTCTCTGGGGTGGGATCCTGGCGTATATCTTCTTCTTTTGATGTTTCTTGATCCTTTTCTTCCTACTCTTCATATTCTATATAAATAATTTCTTCTCAGCACACTTATGACCTTTAGTGCATTTGCTATCACAATTGTAACAAAGCCCTTTTTCTCTTTTTTTTTCCAATTGTTGTGGTGTAACCCTTGTAGGTTGTGGAAGGCTAGGGGAAACAACACTTCCATCTTTATAGTTGTGAGGGGTATGCTTCTTGGTTTCCATAATTTTGCTTTCCACTATGTCACAAATCCCTTTTACTCTTTCCAATTGTTGTGGTGTTGCTCCAAAGAAGGAGTTGCTCTTTGTATCCTCATAATGTGCTATCATTTCCTCCGTGAAAATTGACCACGTAACAAGTTGTTTACGAGAACAAAGCCCTTCGTACCATAAAAATTGATCTGGTTCTAAATATGAAGATGCAATACATACCTTTTGTAACAGTTGTACACCATGTAGATCAAAATATTGCTCCATCTGAAGTATCCAATTTACCGGATCCTTGCCATCAAATTTCCTCATCTTGATTTTTCTTGATTTTAGGAGCTCGACCTTGAAATGACTGTAATTTTGTACTTTTGGATCTTTAAGTTCTGCACTTGTGATCTATAGTAGCCCTCTGTGTCCTCTTTCTAGTGCCACTGGTCTGATCCAAATTGGATTCTCTAAGAAAACGTTATGCACAATATCCCAAGATGACCTGATTATAGACCTTTCCAAAAGAGCGAACTTGTATGAAGTGCCACGTGTCACTATTTCGACCTCTGGATCTAAAAAATATATAAAAATAAACTACAGTCCGTCCTCTTTCTGTACCTTCTTACGAAATTTCAATCCGATCCCCAGAGAGAATGTTATGACGCGTTTCCCCAGGTCACCTGTTTTGAATGTAATTTAGGAGTCTGCAAAAAGACCAACTTCCTCAGATCATATCTCCGCAAATATCACATGAAAAGCTCTGAAATTTGGACCCAAGGTTCAACACGATTTCGTCTCAAATGGGTTTTTTTTGAGACTTCTGAAATGTCACAGAACAAAAGTTATAGCGAAAATTCCACGATGACTTGTTTGGAGCAGCGAAACCCTAGAATCCAAAGCTCTGATACCAAATGTTATGAAACCAGCTCAAGAAAAGATAGAAAAGATAGATCAATGCCTTAGAATTCAGCCTCTTCGAGGGGGCAACCTCCTTTACATTACATAAATGAACAATTCTTTGATGATTCAAATGACAAAACCTCCTTTCTATATATAGGAGTATAAGGAGTCACAATATAATCTAGCCGACCTAACAATAATAATATAAAGCCACAATAATAACAATAGTGGGCTTCTATGGGGCACAATAGTAACAATATGGGCACTACATGGGTACATCAATATAATAAGTGGGTTATACTAATAACAATAAGGGGTTACACTAGTAGTATAGGGGCCTAACAATATATGTATGTATGTAGTTGTCTGACAGGGTCATTAGGGATCATGATTTTTTTATGCTAATGATTATATATATGTATGTATCTATGTATTTATGTCACTGTCTGATAGGATTTTCATGGATCATTCTTGTGGAGGAATGATTGATTATGTAGGTAAATGACATGAAGAGGTTCCTGGTTTATGGGGAATCAAGTGGGAAGAGTAGGCATGACAAATATATGAGGTTAGTATCACGTGGATATGAATTGATATTGTATGCTTGTATTATGCCTATGTTTATATTATGATAGGTAACGCTGAAGGATACATCGGTGGAATGAAAACAATGTGCTTTGCAGAATGCTAGGATAATCATTGATGATGGAGATACACTGGAAGCAAGGTTGCTTGGTAGAGGTAGTATGGTTTTGGATGTGCAGTGCTATTGTTATGTATTTGTTGTGCATGTTGTATATTCAATGATTGTACCTATGGTGTTGAGTGCCTATTCTATATATGGTGTTGTGTGCATATTACATATGCAATGTTGGGTAAAGATGATTCTATGTACATGTTGGATATGCGGTGATGTGTACATATTGTGCTGTGCACATGATAGATATGCGATGTTGTGTGCAGATGGTGTTATGTATATGTTGTATATGTAGTGATATGTACATATGGAGTTGTGTGCATGTTGTACATGTTGTGCTACGTACATATCGTGTCGTGTGCATGATTTTACATGTGGTGTTGTGTGCATGTGGTGCTTTGCACATGTTACACATGTGGTGTTGTGTACAAGTTATACATGTCATGTTGTGTGCAGGTGGTGTTGTGCACATGTCGTCCATGTGGTGTCATGTACATGTGGTGCCATGTACATGCCGTGCATGTGGTGTTGTGTACATGTGGTATTGTGTACATATTGTACCGACGTTGTGATGTACATGTGGCGCTGTGTATACATTGCACAGGTGGTGCCACGTACATGTGATATTGTGTATAGGTTATGAAGGTGGTGTTGTGTATAGGTGGTACTGTGTAAATGTTGTACATGTGGTACTAGCGTAGATGTGGTATTATGTTCATGTCGTACATGTTGTGTTGTTTACATGCACTACTACATATCTGAATTGTGTAGTCCCGGTATTGTGGCATGTGTATTCATTGTGTTATAATTTGTGTATGTATATTTATTGTGTTGTACATCAGGTTTAGGCATATGTATTGTGTTTTGGTGTACATCAAATGTAGGAGTATGTATAGTATTTTGTTCTACACTGAATGTCGGTGTATGTGTTGTATGTCAGGTGTAGGTGCATGTATTGCATAATGCTTATGTCATGTGTTGTTATATGTGTGTGATTTACACTATGTGTATGTGTACATGGTTTTAGAGAAGGAATTGGGTGTTTGTGGGGTGTGCCAACTGATCCGTAGTGCATATAGAATAAGCAAAAAGATAGAAGCTAAGGATTGATTAAAGCATCAGTATCATTTTTTATTTCATTTTTATTATGCATGTGATTTATGATTCTAGTCTGTCATGATTACACGTGATCTACGATTCTGGTTTATGATGGTTACATGTTATTTATGATTTTGATCTATGATGGTTGTGTTTTGAGCTAACCTGAAGTGATATGTTTATACATGATTATTTCATCAAATATTCTACTTTGACTTGTTGTGACAAGAAGCGAACAAAATTGCAAGAGTACCTTATTGACGAGCCACCGATGAGGTATGACTTGAAGTTATTCAATTTGTTTTGAATCTAATGGAAGTTATGTGCTTGGTATAGGAAAGCATGAGAAATGCCTAGGTTTGGTGGTTGAAGCCCTCTGCAAGAATTAGCATTAGTAGTGAAAGAAATTGGAACAGGTAGCAGTATGCTAGTAAAGCACTTCGGGAGGAAGGCCATTGTGGGACACAAGTACCCATTAGTGTCCATTTACTTCCATGAGCATGTTATGACCAGTATGATGCTTTTGAGGTAGGTATATGCCTTGGTTGTTTGACCTTCCAATTCCAGGAAGCCTTGCCATGGGATGGATCGCCAGAGATAGGGGATGTCGCGGAACTTGGACGGTGATTCACTGCACAGAAGGGGTGACAGTATTACCCGAGGGATTGTGTAGCAGAGAAGGGAGGGTCGGGGATGGATTTTTTTGTCATTAGCATTGCCATATTGAATCAGATGCACATTGGGTGTGTGCCCTGGAACCATGAGTCAGTAACTATTCACTAAGAGTACAAGAGGCACTAGATTGTAGCATTGGACATTGGATGCAACTTCCTGGACATGAGGTGAATCCTAGTATCACATTTGAGGGTGGAGGTGTAAGCCTAGGGATTCTCTTTTTGTGGATGTAGGCATCATATCCTTTTATTTGTTGGTTGATAAAATGTGCATATGTATATATGTGTGTATTATTGTAAATATTGTATCGAGATGGATTTATAAATTTGCATAGACAATATGATTATTTGTTGGGTGAAGAAAATGTGTATGTGTGTATATGTGGTTATTATTGTAAATGTCATAATGAGTTGTCTTATAAAGCTCCAGTAAACAATATGATTGTCATGTTTCAGCAATGGTCATTGTAAATACTACAACAAGTTGTGTTATAAAGGTCCATGGGAAGTGTGTTTTTTTTCAGCAGTCTTGTTGGTTATATGATCTGAATTGGATCCATAAAGAATGATTAGCAGAGCCATGGTTGTACCAGGTTGGGACAGACTTCAAAGAATTTAAAACAATGATAAAAAATGCCTCTAAACTAGTGGCAATGGAAGCCAGTGTGGAACGATGAGGACCTCGATCAACGTGCATTGATCGAGGCCCATGGAGACTACACGGGAGGCGAAATTAGTCCCTGGGAGGCCCAGATTGGGAAATAGAGCATTGCTGGGTGAAAAACCTCAAAATGGAGAAGCCCCGAGCACTCGATCGAGTGGGAGCCGAAAAACCATGGGACAAAAGGCTAAGCGCTAAAGGCAGGACCCGCTCCAAAACCAGCGGTATTGATCGAGGGCATCCATGGGTACTAAGTAGTTTTGATAGAAAAGGAGTGATTCCACTCAGCACTCGACGCGTGGCAAGTGGAGGAGAGAGAAAATCACCACTGATCGCACACTAACAGTAGAGCTAGTCAACCACACGGGACGAGCAAACGACATCGGATTTGGGGGGGCTCCAGATCTAATGGTTGGGATCACGCCTGATGGATAAGAAGGATTTAACGAGGGAATAGGCCACAATATAAAATAATTTGAGGTCGGCTTTGATTGCCATGGTGGTGGAAGACTCATTCCACGATGTAACCAAAGAATTGAACTGATGAAAGGCTGGCATAGTTTGTAGGAGGACAAGTGGCCACTCCCTGTGAGCCTGATGATGACGCCGAGAACAGGGAACTCCAAGCACAGCTGCAAGCAGGCGAATCAATGGAGGCGGAAGAGGAAATGAACCATCGTGAGCTCAAATGGTTTAAAGCCATGAATGGAGAACAAAAAGGATAGAGGAGTCAGGAACTCGAAGAGGAAAACCAAAGACAGAAGACAGAGAAGAGAAGAACCAGTGAAGCAAAAAAAATAGAAAGAAGACAGAAGGGCCGAGCTGACCAGAGGCAGCATCGAGCACCAGAGAGCTTGAGAGACTCAAGCCATCCCTGAGAGGATCTGTCAGACTAGAGAGGTCAAAGAGCTGGCAAGAAAAGAGTCTGTGTACTCTAAGTGGTTTTGGGGAATCCAAGAAACCACCCTACCAAGCCAATCTGTTTCAGGAGACTCATATTGAGCTCCTTCATTGTAGTTCTCTACTTCAAGACATAATAAAAGAAGGCCACCATGAGAGCTAGACCAGAGATGCAGCCCTGGTGGATAGGGTGAACTCCTTATCAATTTTTTGTGTTCTTGTATTTGCTTGCTCTATTTCTCTGTTGTTTTCCATTTCAAGTGTCTGTGTATTTGCAATCTGATTGATCTGTTGCTTAAATAACATAGACACACACCAACATATGAGACTATAATACCTTCCTTTAATAATATTTAACTGAGGTCACTCATAGGGTGATTATCAGATCAAGTGGTATCAAAGCTTTAGGCTGTAAGGTTAGACAAGCTTGTGTTGGTTTAGCTGTTGAATGCTACTAGATCAAAGCTAAAATTAGGAGAAGGAGAGTTGGTCGAAACTAATCCTGAAATTGGGAGAGTCTATCCTCGAAAGACAATGTCAGAGGAAGGTTCTGTGGGGCCAGACCCTCAATTCATAGAGAATTTCCTAGCTATAAAGTCTATTGTAGAAGAAGTGTATAGGGACTTTAGAAATCATAAGGATTAAGATTCATCAGGTTCTAAACAAGACAAAGAAGAAGATGAGTCTCATTCCCATGACCACTCAAAAGGAAAAGGGAAAGAGGAAAGCTTCCTCACACCTCCTAATAGCCCTGTGCATTATAAGAAAGCATCCTTGATCAAGCTAGATGTTAAATTTGACTTGCCTATATATGATGGAGAGTTAAATGCTGAAAAGTTGGACAATTTTATTAGAAAAATTGATGTGTATTGCAGAGTGTAGAACATCGACTCATACAAGAGAAAAATTCAGCTGACAAACCTATGCCTAGGAGGCACTGCCTTGGTTTGATGCGAAGGCAAAACCAAATCTGACATGAAAATACATGGTAAGACTATCTCTGTCTTGAGTGACTTTGTTTCTGTAATTAAGAAGCAGTTCTATCCATTGGCCTACATGCAACAAGCCATGATGAGTTGGCAAACTCTTCGGCAATTGAAAGGGCAAAGTGTGCAAGGGTACACTCAAGAATTTAGAAAGAGAGCATTGATTCTAAGGATCTCATTAGACTCACCAGAGACTCTTTTGAAGTACATTGGTGGTCTACACAGCCACATGAGGCATACCATCCTCATGTTTAATCCCACTAGTATAGATGAGGTATCTGTACAAGCTACTCATCTAGAAGCTAGAGGAAAGAATGGAAATCTAGAAGTCGGGGGACCATCCCAACCCACTGCAAGTAAGAGCAAGGAGAAAAGAAAGCAGAAGTGGAAAGCAAGGAAGGCTAACACTGCACAAAAAGGAAAAGCTTCATGCACTCACTGTAAAAAGGATGGGCACGATGATGAGCACTGTTGGATTCTGCATCCAGAGCTAAGACCTAAGAAGTCTAAGGCCAAGAAGAAGAAGACTGCTATAGCTATTCAGAAATATTTGGGGTGAGACTCGAGAGATGAAACAATCATTGCAGCCATAGGTATAAAAGGTAAGAATTCTGAAGCATCTACTAGTAATTCTGCTCAACCTGTTATTGATGAAGAACATGAGAGAAAAAGGCATGAGCTTTTCCATATTCGAGTTATTTCCAAACATCAAAAGATTGATACTTTGTTTGATAGTGGCTCATAAGTAAATTTGATTTCTGAAGCAATTATAAAGAAATTGGGATTAGCAACTACACCTCACAAGAAATCATACCCATTAGGATGGTTGAATGATAAGGCACAACTACAAGTGACTAGACAGTGCAAACTCAAGTTTTCTTTTGGGTTAACATTTGTAGATGAGGTCGAGTTAGAAATAATTCCTTTGGATATATGTGGAATTGTTTTAGGGAGTCCTTACTTGTATGATAGAAAGGATATTTTCTATAGAGCTGAGAACAAGTATCTACTTGTTAAAGATGGAATCAAATACTTTGTAAGAGCTCATAAGCTCAAGAATAATTATACTCTCATAAACTTAGGGTAGATGAAAAGAACTATAAATTCATGGAAACAATTATTACTAATGGTTGTAAAGGAAAAGAAATCTGATGAAACCAATGTATTTGAGGGCTGTAATGCTAAGCAGCAAGTTGATATAGAAAATATTGTTTCAGAGTATGATTTTCTATTTCGAGAAGCTAAAGGTTTGCCACCCAAAAAGGAAATAGTACATGATATTATTTTGTAGCAAGATGTTCCATTGCCTAACATTGGAATGTACAGGTTGTCTGCTTTAGAGAATGCTAAAATCAAGAAGCAGGTGCAGGAGTTTCTCGAGAAGGGGTTCATCAGGCCTAGCACATCACCATGTGGGTCACCAATCATTTTGGTGAGAAAGAAAGATAGCTCATGGAGAATGTGCATTGACTACCGAGCACTGAATAAGATAACAATCAAAAATCATTATCCCTTTCCTCGCATAGATGATCTTTTAGATCAATTGAAGGAAGTTGTTTATTTCACCAAGCTGGATTTGCACAGTGGATACCATCAGGTCAGAGTTGCAGGGCAAGATGCATGGAAGACTGCTTTCAAAATAAGGCAGGGATTGTATGAGTGGCTAGTTATGTCTTTTCGCTTGACCAATGCCCGTGCTACTTTCATGAGATTAATGAATGATGTACTCAGGCCTTTTCTTGATGATTTCATTATTGTGTATCTGGATGACATTGTGATTTTTATTAAAATTGGGAAGAACACATAAATCATGTTAAGTAGACATTGGATGTTTTGAAAAGAGAAAAACTTTATGTTAAACTCTCAAAATGTGAATTTGGCAAAACGTACCTAAATTATTTGGGTCATATAGTAGGTGGTGGTGAATTGAAAATAGATCCCTCTAAAGTGGCAGTCACTGTAAATTGGCCTAAACCCAAGTCTGCTACAGAAGTGAGAAGCTTCTTAGGAGCAGCACAATATTGGAGGAAGTTCATCTCTAAATTTTCCTCAATTGCATCTCCCTTACATGCTTTGACATGATTGAACAAGGTGTTTCAGTGGGGAGGCAAACATTAGAAAGCCTTCGACACCTTGAAAGAAAAGATTAGTACAACACCTGTACTAGGGCTGCCTGATCTACAAGACCATTTGAGATCCAAATAGATGCGAATGACTATGCCATGGGAGCAGTGTTGACACAACACGATAAACCCATATATTATCATTCTGAGACCTTTAATCCTGCAGTAGTTAACTATCCTACATATGATAAAGAATTGTATGCATTAGTTTAGAGAGTGAAAAAGTTGAAACATTATTTGATGGGAAAAGAGACAATGATACATACTGATCATCAACCACTTCATTATCTACACTGCCAAACTAAGTTGCAGCAATCAAGACATTACAGGTGGATGGGTTTTCTACAACAGTTTCATTTAGTCATCAGATATCAAAAGGGCATACACAACAAAGTTGCAGACATGTTGTCTAAACCCATTATAAATGCATCTACTATACTTAAGCATAATTCTGTACTACATGAAAGCTACATTGAACAATATGCTCAAGATATAGACTTTAAAGATCTAGATGCAACATTGAGTCAAAGAAAAAGGGTAGAAGAATTGGATTATCATGTGAAGGACCAACTCTTGTATCATTGTGGGAAACCCTGCATTCCACAAAGAGAGAGTGTAAAGATAATTAGAGAGGCACACACTTCTCTTATATCAGGTCACTTTGGGGTAAGTAAAACAGTTGCACAACCGCAAAGATTTTGTTATTGGCCGAAAATGAATGAGACAATTTCTAGATATGCAAGAGGGTGTACTATGTGTGCTAAAAATAAGCCTAGCAATAGAAAACTAGGCTTGTACACTCCATTACCAATTCCTTCTAACCCTTGGGAAAGTGTTTCCATGGATTTTGTCAGAGGACTGTCTAAATCTAGGAAAGGTCATGATTATCTACATGTGGTTGTGGATAGGTTTAGTAAAATGTGTATTTTGATACCTTGTAATAAACAGATTATAGATGAACAAACTACAAAACTGATCTTTGAACATGTATGGGTTCATTTTGGATTACCCACTTCTATTGTATCTGATCGAGACACCTAATTTGTGGGGAAGTTTTTTCAAGTATGTGGGAGCTGATGGACACCCAACTGAAGAAAAGCACAACTTTTCATCCACAAACCAATGGCCAGACAAAAGTAGTTAACAGGACAGTGATCCAGTTACTCAGGGGATATTGCAGCAAACATCCTAAGGTTTGGATGAACACTTGCGTTATGTGCAGCATGCTTACAATAGAGCAAAACACTCTTCTACACAGAGATCTCCTTTTGAGACCTGTTTTGGTTTCATACCAAGGTCTCCTTTGGATGTTGTCTTTAGTAAAGATACCACAGTTGATGGACACAGTGATGTGGACAAGGCAACTAGGTTAATTAAACAGATCCAGGAGATCCACTAGGAAATGTAGGAACAGCTGGAAAAGAGCCAAGCTAGATACAAGGCTAGGCATGACAAGCATCGGATGGAGCATAGCTTTCAAGTTAGTGACCAGGTCTGGTTGTATATCAGCAAGGACAGGATGCAAGGTGAAGGTAAAAACCTAAAGCCTATCAGGTGTGAACCTTTTAGGATACTTGAGAAGATTGGTGAAAATGATTTTCACCTTAATTTACCAGCTTACATGCACATCTACTCAGTCATAAATGCAGATTGCTTGAGATTGTTTGAACCTTCAATGATTGAAGATCCTGAAGAGCAAAGTCAATTGCCTTCTATTGATGACTTGCTACCTAAATATCTGAATGAATTGTAGGAAGAAACAGTCTTAGACAGGAAGGTGAGGACAACGCGCAGAGGAGATGTTGCGTACCTCAGAATTGGAATCAAAGGTTCAAAGTCAAGTAGTGCAAAGTGGATTGAGATTGGACAAGTGAGACAACAGTACCCTCACTTAGTCGATGCTTGAAGGAAAACCAACTTTTGGTGGTCCAAAATCTTTTTAGTGGGAAGGTCGTGATTTGAATTAGATCCATAAAGAATGATTAACAGAGCCATGGTTGTACCAGGTCAGGATAGACTTCAAAAAATTTAAAATAGTGATCAAAAACACCTCTAAACCAGTGGCAATGGCAGCCAGTGTAGAACAACGAGGACCTCAGTCAAAGTGCACTAACCGAGGTCCATGGAGACTGCACGGGAGGCGAAATTAGCCCCTGGCAGGCACGGATCAGGAAACATAGCATTTCTGGGTGAAAAACCTCAAAATAGAGAAGTCCCAAGCACTCGGTCATGTGGGAGCTGGGAAACCGTGGGACAAAAGGCTAAGGGCTAAAGGCGGGACCTGCTGCAAAACCAGCGGTATTGATCGGGGTTATCCATGGGTGTTAAGTAGTTTTGATGGAAAAAGAGTGATTCCACTCAGCACCTGACGCATGGCAAGTGGAGGAGAGAGAAAACCGCCGCTCATTGTGCACTAATGGTTGAGATAGTCAACTGCATGGGACAAGCGAATGGCATCAGATCTTGGGGGCCTCCAGATCTAACGGCTAAGATTGTGCTAAATGGAGAAGACGAATTTAACGAGGGAATAAGTCGCGATATAAAAGAATTTGAGGTCCACTTTGACTGCCAAGTTGGCGGAAGACACATTCCACAACGTAACAGAAGAATTGAACTGACGAAAGGCTAGCGCAGTTTGTAGGAGGACAAGTGGCCATTCCCTGTGAGCCTGATGATGACACTGAGAACAGGGAACTCCAATTGTAGTTGCGAATAGGAGAATCGACGGAGGCGGAAGAGGAAACGAACCGCTGTGAGCTCAAATGGTTTAAAGCCATGAACATAGAACAAAAAGGACAGAGGAGTTGGGAACCCAAGGAGGAAAGGCGAAGACAAAAGAGAGAGAAGAGAAGAACCAATGAAGAAAAAAAAGAAAAAAGAAGACAAAAGGGCCGAGCTCACCAGAGCCAGCATCGAGCGCCAGAGAGCTTGAGAGACTCAAGCCATCCCTGAGAGGATCTGTCAGACCAGAGAGGTCAAAGAGCTGGCAAGAAAAGAGTCTGTGTACTCTAATATGTTTTGGGGAATCCAAGAAACCACCCTACCAAGCCAATCTGTTTCATGGGACTCCTATTGAGCTCCTTCATTGTAATTATCTGCCTCAAGACACAATAAAAGAAGGCCACCACTGAGAATGGGACCGGAGACATAGCGATGGAGGATAGCGTGAACTCCTTATTAATTTCTTGTGTTCTTGTATTTGCTTACTATATTTCTCTATTGTTTTCCATTTCAAGTGTCTGTGTATTTGCAATCTGATCGATCCATTGCTTAAATAACATAGACACACACCAACATATGACTCTGTAATACCTTCATTTAATAATCTTTAACTGAGGTCACTCATAGGGTGAGTATCATATCATTACAGGTGTCATTGAACACCGAGGATGGTTTTCCCCCAAGGAGGGGTTCTGTAATGACCCTGGCTAAAACTTAATGTAAAAATATATATTAGACCAAGGTCATGGGACATGTATTCTAAGATAAATGTTGGGAAAAACATTGTAGTGGGTGTTCATTTCAGTTATTATTTTTAAGGAACTTGGCAAAGGCAATGGAAAAGGCTTTGGGAAGGTAAGAGGCATTAATTGGCATTTTATTTATGAAATAATGGAAATTATGAGAAAAGGAAAGTGAAAGGTCACAGGTTACATGTGAGGAGGAAAATGAAGGAAAATAATATAAAACGAAGAAAATATGGCCTCATTGATAAAAATGCTTTCGAATATCAGTGGGAAAGATTTTGCTCAGTTCAGTGTTGGAGTTCTCTCTATATTCTCTTTCTCGTACTCTTAGACACTTAGAGTTTTCTTGGAGCACTTTGGCATTGTATCAAGAAAGGAAAATAAGAAAAGAGGAAGGAAGGAGCAAGCAAGGAAGAGTAGGATCAAGTAGCTACAACAGGATTCTTTGCAGGTATTCACTTTCATGTAAATTTCCTTGCTAGATTTGGCATACATGGTATTGCATGTGGTTCTTTGTTTTCATGGCATGGGTTTTATCAGGTGGGACAATGTTTTCATTCTCGCATTTCCATTTCTTGATAGACATGGTGTGTTGGGTTTATCATATTTTGGTTGAGATGGATTATCGAATGTATTAAAAGCTAAGTGAGGCAGATCTCCAAAAGAAAGAACACATGCCCTAGTGATCCCTGAACTGGACTATGGATTGTAGTAAATCCACTGGCATTGTAACCCCTGAATCGGATTGTGGGTTGTGGTACAGCTAGGTATTGTGTGCCTCAATGGACCTACGAATCCTCTATAGTTTATTGGTGGGATATATGGTAAATCCTAGAGGTGGTTTCCCTTTATTAGTCCTAGGAATCCTTGTTGGTGAATGGAGGGATATATGGAAAAGCCTAGAGGGTTGAGTCTCGGTTAAGGATTAGTGATTTGATGTGGATTGCGGTAAAGGCTAGAGACTGGTGTTTCGGTTATGTCCTTGGTTCAGACCGTGGACTGCTGTAAATCCTAGAGACTAGGAGACTGAAAATTTCCCCATGGTGGAGGTGGAGAAATCCGCTGGCATCCATGCTTATTTTTGCCTAATCATTTGGTGGGGATTGTGGTAATGCCTAGTATTAGATGTGTGTGGTTTATGGCCTCATGACTGTCGGGTTATGTTATATTCTTTACACGACTAGTAACCGTAGTTAACCGGGAGGTTAGAGTGGGGGTAGAGCCCCTCCTACATTCCACCGATTACGCAGCGGGGGGTTCATAGGGGGTTTGATAAGTGCGGGTAGCCCCCGACTACGGGGTTTGGGGAAATGCCCCAGGGATTTTTTTTTTGGATCCTATATTAGGTTGGGTGGACCTACCTATGGTTTTGTGCACGGTTTTCGCACATAGTTTTGGACGCGATGGTTTTCGGTCCATGGTATTGGATGCTTCGGCATGTATAAATATGTACTGTAACAATGAAAGGAACATAATGAAAAATCAAGCTGGTAGTCCCAGTTTTGGGATCCAGGGGAAAATGTCTGTGTATATGTGTTTTATGTGTTATGCTCTCGCATTGTTTATTTCCTGTGTTTTAGAATTCATATGCAGGTAATTTATGTACGGGGTTAAAACCTATAGTGACCTTGTGTGGATTGTGGTAAAGCCTGGTTATATTGATGAGGGTGAGGTGGTGTAGCCTCGGGAAGCCCTGGATTATTTTGGTTTTAATTCCCACATTCATGCTTGGCATATGGCATGGGCATGATTGGTTGGAAGAAATATTTTGTTCAACCAATCTATGGTTGGGTGGTTCGTGGAAGTCCCAAACCTGGTTGGCCTTTGCATAATTAATATGAGGTTATTTCTCCTTGTTATTTCATGAGTATTACACTAGTTTATATGTGGATTATATGGATGTTGTTTCCTTGCTATTTCTGTTGTTATTATGCTGGTTATGAACATGTATTATGACAAAGGCTATGTATGGCTCTCATCATGTTTTTTCTTGTAAATTAATTAACAATGTATTTATGGCCTAATAGATGAAATTGCATCTAATGTGTTGTGGCATCAATGCTTCTTAGAAATTCTTAGATAAGTATGAGACCCTTGTGCTCCATTTTGTTGTTCAGACCTGTAAATTTTGATATTTGTGACATGTTTGACGAAATGCCTTCCATGGCTAGTAGGGGTCTAGTCTAGTCTTTGTTGATGTTTTTGCAAATGTATATTTGTTCCACTCTGAAATTTCATTTCTAAACATGTCATTGAGTTCTGGCCCATGACCTAGGCTCTTGGCTTGAAAAAGTGGCACAAATTCATAGTCACAGGAACAGGATTGAGGAGAATAGTCCCCAGACAAACCCATGCCTTGCTGTGGGAACAACTGGAGCCTCCCAAACACATCCTTGTCCATATAAAGGAGCGTCCAGGGGTTTAATGCTCTGAAAGCTTAGTTTGACCTAGGGAATGGGCATGGGGATGGCTTGGAAGACATATGGAAGTCTTATAGTAGGTATAAAATGTATATGTTGTGGGTTTCCAATGATTCCACTTCCTTAAGGTCACCTAGAAGGTTGAATCCCATTCTAGTGGCCTCTCGTCACATATTTACCCTAGTTGACTTATTACTTGGGTAGATGTGGGATGAGGGTGTTACACTACTAGAACCTCCAAATGTAGTGGTTGTGCACCTCAATATCGTTGTCGTAATGGTAAAATTATGTTTTCCAAACTGATAGAACCTCTTTTTCGTTTCAACGAAGGGAAAACACATCATCTAACTTCCTAAAGGGTAATTTGGAGAGTTCACATGTCACTGTTACTATTGCGAGCAATAAATTAGGTGAATTGCAGTGATTGAATATTTTTTCCTAAGATTTTTTTCTCTTAAATACAATGTGATGGACAGCGGATGATATCCACAAAGCACCATAAATGGGGTCATCTTTGCTGGGGTATGGAAGGAAGTGTTGTACCACAGTGAATCATTTTTTCAAATAAATGAATCAGATGCATTGGGATTTTGCTGCAAGTTTGGAATGAGTGTCCATACCTCTTCATCATACTTCCATTCATCATTTTCTATGGTTATCTAATCATGTTGGATAATAAAAATGACACATAGCAATGCTTCAACATCCCCATCCCCTCTTAAGAGTGCATTTGCAACAACATTTTACTTCCCTTTTTTATAGATGATTTCAAAGTCATTACCGTAGGGTATTTGTGACCCGTTTTTGTTTCTCTTCTGAAGATAATCTTTGTTACAAGTATTTAATACTATCATTATCTATTTTTACCTTGAAGTGTCTTCCCATGCAGTATTTCCAAAATTTCCTTCTCATAAATAGGTTTGTGTAAATGCATTTTCTTCATTGGACAAATTTAAAAAGAAATGGGTCTTCCTTCTTGCATTAAAACAACACCAATACCATTTCCTAAGGCATCACATTCCACAATAAAGGTCTTTGTGAAGTCTAGTGTAGATAATACCATAGCTTGGCACATTTCCTCTTCAAGACGTTCAATGGCCTTATTTACTTTAGAGGTGTTGTTATATTCCCATAATTCTTAATAATCTTGATATATACCTTGTTAACCCAAGAAATCTTTGAAGATGCCTTAAGGTTATGGAGTTTTCCATTCCTTTATAGCTTCAATTTTGTGAGGGTCTACCTTAACACCGTCATGGGATACAATATCACCCAAATATTCCACTTCTTGCACCCCAAAGAAACATTTGGAGGATTTTTCATACAATTATTTTTCCTTCAATAGTTTGAGCACCCTTTCAACATGTTGAACATGATATTTCCAAGACTTGTTGTTGATTAGTATATCATCTTAAATATTAACACAAATTTTCTAAGGAAGTGTTTGAAAGTGGAACTCATCAAACATTAAAATGTTGAAGGTGCATTAATAAGGCCAAAAGGCATGACCAAAAATTAGTAATGACCTTCATGGGCTGTAAATATGTTTTTCATAATGTCTTCTATATTCATTCTAATTTAATGATATCTTGAACGAAGATCCAACTTCGTGAAGTAAATTTCTTCATTTAGTTCGTCCAACAATTCATTAATGAGAAGAGTGGGAAACTTACCTTTAATGGTGAGCTTGTAGATCTCTCTTTAAGGTGGACACATGACATGATCCATCCTTCTTGTGCACCAATACTACAAGAGAAGAGAAAGAACTTTGAATAGGTTGAATTATACCTTACTCTAGCACAAGGAAAATTTTAAAGATGGAAGTTTATCTTAAAGTTTAGAAACCTTCGCGAATCTTACTAATTTCTAATATGCAAATTATAAAATGTTTAACAATGTTTTTGTAAAAATATTTATATTTCTAATGATTTTATATTAGTCTATGTAAATGTTTTAGCGATTTTTGAGGTAGAATAATTTTATACTATAAAATGTGGGTGAATAATTTTTAGAAAAAATGGAAATTGGCAAATCGTTTTTTTGGAAAAATCATTCTGAATTAGCCCACTTGTGAATATTAGCCCCTAAAATTTTCCGTGCTCTAGCAATTTTGCAACCGTGAGTTCAATTTCACTCTTTTGGGCATAAGGATATCTATAAGGTCTATTTTTAAGAGGGACACTCCCTAGAATAAAGTGAATAGCAAGATCAAGATCACAAATAGGTGGGAGACCTTTGGGAGTCTCAAATACCTTGGAATGATTGTCAGGGACTCTATGGAGAATTTGAAAAATGGGTGACTTAGATGTTTGAACATTTAGTGAACAAAATATTGCAATTACCCTGCATTGTTACTTCTTCAAAATCTTTTTCATGCCATTAGAGATGATTATCTTCCCAGGTTTCAATGTGGTACCATTAATTCAATTTCCTTTCCTTGCAAGAAATGTATCATGAAACATTCTCGAAAATTAAAAGGTATCGTCCCCAAAGATTGTAACCATTGGACTCCTAATATAACATCTGCACCATCGATTGGAATGAAAATCATTGGACTATTCAATACATATTCCCCCATGGTTAGATTGATATTATGGCACTTCCCTGAGAAATTTATAGCTCCTCCATTTTCAATCATCACTTGACATGGTAATGCTAGATATAGAAAGAAATTCAAATCCTTGGCTATCATACAATGAATAAAATTATGAGTACTACCTAAATCAATAAACACTATTATGTTTTTCTTCTTAATATATCCTTATATTCCGAGAGTTTAAGTGGTAACTCCCTCCAATGCATTACAGGATATGGTAGGATTCATTTTTTTTCAGCCCTTGTGGTTGGCTCCTAGTGTATATCTTATTCTTTCAATATTTCTTATTCCTTTTCTTCCTCGTCTTCAAAATAGAATAAATTCTTCTCAACACACTTATGACCTTCAGTGTATTTTCTATCACAACTGTAACAAAGCCATTTTGCTCTTCTTTTCCTCCAATTTTTTTCATTTCAACATTGTAGGCTATGCGAAGCTCGGAGCAACAATATTCTCATCTTCATAGTTGTGAGTGGGGTACCTACTTGTTGACATATTTTTTCTTTCAACTTTTCTTGCCACCGTGAATGTATTTTCCAATGACGTAGGTTCCCAAAGGTGAACATCATGTTAGATGTTATCCTTTAAAGTAAATATGAAGACATCAATCAGATTCTCCTATAGAATATTAGTTACATTGATATTCAATCTTTGGAAATACTCAATGTGCTCCCCAACTAAACCTTTTTATTTGATATTTATTGTTTGGATAAAGAAGGTTTCAAGTCATAAAGTGGAATGAATGATTTAACATTTATTTTGTCGACGCAAGTAGGTAAGTTGTGAGGTGAAACATAATGTGTGTAAACTAACTATTTATTTACTTCTCTATGCAAAACCAAGCACAAAACTAAATACAAGTGGAACCCTTTGTTGATTTCAACTTACAATGGTTTACATAATCCTAAATTTAATTATGACTTTGTTGACACTAGATTTTCATATTCAAATATATATAGCACACTTCCTCACCAGATACTCTCTCTAAAATAATGGTTTTTAAAAACTCATTCAAGGTTGTAATAGAAAGGAATCCTAAGTAAAATTAGTGGTCTGAGTTTATAAACATGCTTACTTAAGTGCAACAATAATTCTTTTTAAGCTAAAACGAAAACTACCTCAATTTCCTAATCATTGTTCAGGCATGATAAATCTAATTATTCTCATGAATTAAAATTTAAAAACACAGTAAATACTAATCTAAGCAAACTTTCTTCATTATCTATATTCATATTTTGGCTAGTAATAAACAGAAATTATATTTTGGCTAGCCATAAACAAGACACCGCTCACATGGGAGAATGGGTTGAAAAGGCATTGGGTGGATCCAAGTCATTATTTGTTATGAAGAGCTTCAGAAGAAAATATTGCACATTTCTTTATTTTGTTTCCATACATAGTGCAAGTATGTGGCATGATGATGGAAAAGCTAGACATAAGATGTTATGCAACCAACTCACAAAATAGAATAAGAGATAGATCAATGACTTCAAAATTATCCTCTTCAAGGGGGGAACCTCCTTTACATCACACAAATGAATAATTATTGGATGATACAAATGACTAGACCTCCTTTATATATATAGGAGTCTAAGGGTTCACAATATAATCAGAGCCGACATAACAATAATAATGTGAGGGCACAACAATAACAATAGTGGGCTTCTATGGGGCACAATAATAACAATATTGGGACTACATGGGCATAACAATATAATAAGGGAGTTTCACTAATAAGAATAAGGGTCTACACTAGTAGTATAGGGACCTAACATGCCCCTCTCCTTCAAAAAGTGTTGTACTCAATTCTTGAGTAGTTCTGGATGCTTTTTTATAAAAATTCTCATCCTCCCATGCAGAATCTTCAATGACTAAGTTCTTCCACTGGATGAGATACTCTAGAATTGATTGATGTCGTAGCTGGAGGGTTCTTATTTCCATCACTACTTCAGGTTCCAATATTATTTTCATTTGTCATCAAGTTTCGTCAATATTATTTGAACTGGGAGCTTGTCACCTATAACCTTCTTTAAGCATGAAACATGGAAAACTGGGTGCACATGGGAAGATGCAGGAAGCTCCAATTTGTATGCCATAGTACCAATATTTTGCAATACCTTGTAAGGACCATAGTACTTTGGTGATAATTTATTATCCTTCTTAGCTTGCTTGAGGCACATTTGTTTGTATGGTTGTAGCTGTAAAAATACCAAGTCCTCTACATCAAAACTTATTTCTCTATGATGTTGATCTGCCCGTTGTTTCATTTGATTCTGGGCTAAAGTGAGGTTATCCTTTAAGATTTGAAAAACTTGTTGTTTATGCTTGATGTGATCTTCCATTGCTTGAACCTTATAATTTTCTCTTAAAGATGATGTGATTGATGGTGTATGGTATCCAAAAAGTGCCATAAATGGGGTCTTTTTTGCTAAAGCGTTATGCCCCCATTCAACCAGAGGTAACCACTTGATCCACTATATTTGTTTATTAGATACAAATCAATGAAGATATCCTTCCAAAAATTTGTTCACTATCTTCATTTGTCCATCTATCTTGAGAGTTTGAGGAGTGGTAATTTCTGCCAATGCACTACAAGATATGGTTAGATTCATTTGTTCTTTCGCTAGGGTTGATTCTTGGTGTATATCCTCTTCTTTTGATGTTTCTTGATCCTTTCTTCCTCCTTTCCACAACCTATGTAAAATAATTTCTTCTCATCACACTTATGATCATTAGTGTATTTTCTATCACAACTGTAACAAAGCTCTTTTTCTCTTTTTTCTTCCTATTTTTGTGGTATCAACCTTCTAGGTTGTGGAAGGCTAAGAGAAAGAAAACTTCTATCTTTATAGTTGTGAGTGGTAGGATTCATTTTTGCCATAATTTTTCTTTCAATTTTTCTTTTCCACCTGAATGCCTTCTCCAATGAATCAGGTTCCCAAAGACGGACCTCATCTTGGATGTTATCATTTAAAGTTGCTATGAAGACATAAATCCTATGCTCCTCTGGAATATCATTTACCCTTATATTCAATCTTTTGAAGTCCTCAATGTGCTATGCTATTGAACCATTTTGCTTGAGATTTACCAATTGGCTAAAGAAGGTGTTTCTCTTTCTATCCTCATAATGTGCTATCATTTCCTCTGTGAAAATTAACCAGGTGACGAGTGTTTTATGCAAAAAAATCCATTTATACCATACAAACTGATTCAATTCTAAATATAAAGATGCAATACATACCTTTTGTGGCAGTTGAACATCATGTAGATCAAAATATTGCTCCTTCTGTAGTATCCAAGTTACCGGATCCTTCCCATAAAACTTCCTCATATCTATATTTGGAATATAGTGGGTCTCCAATCAAATGTTAGAGTCTGTGAAATCATGATTAACATTTCTTTTATTCTCATCATGAGTTTCCTCTACTACCTTTTTGCCATTAGGAAGCCTTTCTTGTGGAAAATTTGTCTCGCCTTCCTTCAAACCTTTCATGTCTTTCTTTAAATATTTCATGTTACCAAATTTTATGTAACCAACTCAACAAATAGAATAAAAGATAGATCAATGACTTTAAAATTAGCCTCTTCGAGGGGGAAACCTCCTTTACATTACACAAATGAACAATTCTTGGATGATACAAATGACAAAATCTCCTTTCTATATATAGGAGTCTAAGGGGTTACAATAAAATTGGGGCCGATATAACAATAATAATGTAAGGGAACAACAATAACAATAGTGGGTTTCTATGGGTCGCAATAATAACAATATGGAGACTACATGGGCACAACAATACAATAATGGGGTCGCACCAATAATAATAAGGGGCTACACTAGTAGTATACGGACCTAGCATAAAAACCTCATGGACTCAATTTGGTCTCGCAGCTAGCCTAAGATCATAGAAAGAAAATAGAGCCATTATTGCTCATGAAGGTTTTACATGTTTATTTAGAAATAGTATCTGGTGGGTTAAGAACTCTAACATTTTATATTCTCATGATATTTCGGTTGAGATCACTACTAATGTAATAATAAAATTATGCAATGAATTTTGTGTTGATTTGAAGTCATGGAAAAGGCTAGTGCAGATAATGTTGCCTCTAGATCATGGCATTCATTAGGGTCATTTTTATGATGCTTCGCAGGGACATCCACTAGGGTGTAAGGTTAGAGTGATCCTCTATATCTCTTATTCTCTCTCCTTTCAAGTTAGATATGTCCATGGGCATAGTTGAAATAATAATGTAAAATTCATTGCTTTGAAAAACTTGTTTGCAATTGCTTCTCTTAAAAATGTCAAGAAACTTCAAGTGATGGGGAACTCAAAGTTGGTTATTGACTATGCCAATAACAAGTTATCAATTAAAAACATATATTTATATCGAAGTCTACATGAGATTAAAAAAGAAAGAAAAAAGAGCACTTCCTTCCTTTGAATGGTGTTTCTTCACACATGTGCTTGGAGAGCTTAACTGCAAAGCAGATTCTTTCTCCAATGACGTGTTGAAATTACTTATAATATTTTGTGATATCAAAATTTGTGGATGGTTAATTTATGCATAATTTCTCCTTGGCTTTCTTTTGGAAAGGTTGATATTTGGTTTCATTGTTTGTTGTATTTATGTATAAATTTGTTTTCAACAACATGAAACTGTTATCTCTGGTTTTGATTCACAAATTATGTTTCTAAATGAATAATTTGATTATATTGAATAATTATCAGAACCTTTGTAGCACATAAAAGAGTTTTAACTACGTAAATCCTTCTTCGAGGATCATAAAACCAAAAATGGTTAGTGTTTGGACGTAAATATGCATATTGAAATCTTATAAATATAAAGATTTTTTACTATGAAAAAACTAACCATAAAGAAAATCAATTCAATAGTTATGTTAATATCCTACACAAATATGTTATTTTAACTATTTAAACCTAAATTATAATTTTATATATATATATATGATTATGGTTCAATGTTATTTGTAAGTATATGAGTTCTTTGTTGGAACTTCAATTATGATTAGGCTGTATATAAAATTTGACATTGTTTTTTACTAATTAAAGATTTACCCCTGTTTTATTTTAACAAACAAAAAAACATAAGCCAACATCTAAAAATATTTAAGAAATAAAATAAAATTTTACTTTAAATAACAATAAATAATAACCCCTCGGATGCGGGTGACACAAACGAATTAAATGATAGTCATGACAGATTGTAAGACCAGGTACTGCCAGCTGCAGGGCAGCGTGGCTTCCCAGGTTCTCACCTCGCGCAAGAGGGATAGCATTATTAAGGATGGATACTGTAGGATTTTTGCATTAATGGAGTGCGCTGTTCAAAGCAAAACTGTGGTTGTTATAATCATGGCGATCCTGTATGTTCTCTTCACACCTCGCGCTCAGTCTTATTGTTCCGGGCCCTGGTTTGATGTGGTTTTTGGTGACAGGCAGAACCTTGCAAACAGAGGCAAGCTCCAGGCTGGCTCTCTGTTTTTCTGGAAGAGGTACTATTATGCTAAGGTTCCCCACGACAGGATTAGCACGACTTTAAGGGGTAAGCTTTCTAAAGCTCTTGAATTTAGAACTAGACATGTCGCTTCTTTGTCTCGGGCATTCTCTGTGCGTTTGATTCGGTCTTTGTGTCAATCATTTTATGCCCCTGTTGTTGTCTCTGGTTTCTCTGTGCCTTCTGCTTCGCTCTTCATAATGGTTCACCAGGGAGGGAAGAATCGTTCCGGGGGGCGACGTGGAGGTGGAAAACGTCCAACCACTAGTCATTCTCTGGACCCTGAACAGTCACCTATCAATCTTCCCTCCTCTCATGTGGATGTGCCTCCTCCGAGCCCTATGCACAAGCCAATTCCAAATAGTGCTTTCCAAACCACACATTTCAAATTCCAAAGCAATCTGAAGAGGCCTCTGATTACTGCTCACATCACTATAATCCTTTCGGAAGAAGAAAATCAAATCTCTCCTCTGTCATGCATGGCTCCTGATCCTTCTTAAAGCAGTGAGCATTTAATGGATGAGGGAAGCCAGGAGAATCAGACGAATGATAAGTTTGGTCAGGATGAAATTCCCAAAAGCATTCCGCCTCTTGAAGACATAAATCCAGTGGCCGGGGAAGGGACTTTTGGAGCTACAAGTCATTCCTTGGCGAACCCAGCAAGCGAGATGGGTGGCAATGAAAATTTGAGGATTGGCAGCGCGTGTCTGGTAGCGGAGAAGACTCCTGGTGAGGATGTGGAAGTTTAACGCCACCTGGGTCTGTTTTTTCTCCCTTTTTGGTTTTGATATCGCTCAGATGACTACTTCCAGGCAACTCTGCTCACAGTCAAGGTTCAACATCTTCAACCTGTTGTTTTTGTTTCCCTTCGGGGAAGTGGTTGTTTATTTACCGGCTGGTTTGCCAAGTACTTAGGCTTTTTTGCTGTCAATGTCTCTACCTATGTTCTATGGGTCTATCTCTGGGTTCTATATCTGTCTTCTAGCTCTTTGTAACTGGTCTCCCCAGGTTCCTTTTGTACTGGGGTAGTTCTGCTGTGTTGAGTGCTCTCGGGTTCTGTTCTCTGAGGCCTCAACTCCTTGTAAAATTATTCCTCTTTTCAGTTAATAGATTTTAGTCTTTGCAGAGAAAAAAAACAATAAAAAATAACCATACTTACTAAAAATTAACAACTAAATATAATATATTTTAATTATTAAACTAAAATAATGATAATAATATACTTATTAAAAATTAAATAACCATACTTACTAAAAATTAACACCTAAATATAATATATTTTAATTATTAAATTAAAATAATGATAATAATATACTTATTAAAAATTAACAAGTAAATCATAACATATTTTAATACTTAAACTAAAATAGTAGTAGTAATAGACTTGGCTACTTAAAATACTATTTCATGCTTGTAATTATATAAGCATATTGACATCACTCTTTTTTGATAATGACAACACTCTTTTCAGAATTTGAGTTGTTTTTAGTGTGATTTTTTTTACTTTTTTCTGGTGGGTTTTTGTTGTCTAGTTTATTTAAAATTTGGTGGGAATTTATTGAAATTGTAAGCTTGATGGGTAACCGGTACACAATAGAAATGCGCTAGGGATTTTTTAGGACGGTGAATCCATATACACAATCAAAAAACCAGTTAAAATGCAAACATTTGTGCTTGCATTTCTTCCTTCTAATAGAAAAATTTTGTGAAGCATATTCTTGATTATTTTTAGAATCTACCTAACTTTAAAAACCATTACATTGATTAATTTGTGCGCATAGTATTTTATATGATTCTGCCAAAATCAAGCCTAACATTTTGAATAGCGGTGGGCAAATCCTAGCCTCAAATTTCAAGACTTGACCTCAAAGCAAATGGGGAAAACGAGGGATAATCCAGACCATACAAAAATAAAATAAAACAAGAAAAATGATAAATCGGATAAATTCGCAGACGCAATGAATGAAGACAATTAAACGATGCATATCCAGAAGAACCAGAAGAAACCAAACTAATCATATTCAAAACCCATTTTATTCTACTGCTCATGAAGACAATTAAACGATGCATATCTAGAAGAACCACAAGAAACCAAACTAATCTTATTCAAAACCCATTTTATTCTACTGTTCAAATTAATACACCTCTTCTAGAACGTGTATATATATATATATATATATATATTCCAAGTCGTCGATGTCATAAAACTGAGACAACGACCAGAACCAGTCTTCTGATCCACACGTTTCCCTCTTATTCAAACCCAACCAATCACGATGGGGAAGGCATCAGACAAATCGTATGGCGGACTGCTTAAGTTATGCGCGGTGTGCAACGTCTGATTTCAGCAGTTTCGACTTGGATTTTCGTTCATTTTATTGCAGGATCGATCAGTGTCCAGGTATGTGTTGAGTGTATATATCAGAGAAAACATATCAAGGCCATGGTGAAGTTCGTGTTCTCGAAGAAGAGATGGATTTCGGTTGTGATTAGAGGTAGAGATCAGAAAACTAGGAAGAAAAGCAGTGGCGATGGTGCTGCGGGGGTTTCGATCCTGGGACCTTCGAAGAAAAATAATAGGGTTAATCATGAGCACGAGGATCAACATAACCCTAAAGCAAAAGAATTCAGAAGTTCTGTGTCCATGGATAATGGGCACAGTACCAGACCTGCGAGATCTGTACAGGGAGAAGATAGCTTCTACAAGAGGACCAACTCAGCCATGGATCACGATGCCAGGGTGGGTGCAAGTGTTATGATCATTACGCTGCTTTGCTTCTTCTTCTACGGCAGGATGTGTGTAATCCTATTCACAGGTGCATGGCTGTATCTTCTTCCAATGTTGAGAAAATGTTCAGAAGGGATAGAAGAGACGAATAGGAATAATGATATGAGAATGGTGTATCTTCAATCGAGTGAGTACAAGAAGAAAGTGATCATGGATGGATTCCTGGAAAGGACGCACAAATGCTAAGGTGTTTGGTTAGTGATCGAGACAAATCAGAGAATTAATGGTTGCGGGGAAGCGCCTCGGATTGTCCGCTTAATGGCATGGCACTAAGATTAGTGAAACCTTGTAATTCTGAGGGTACAACATGGGTCCCTACCCAGATGTTTTTATCGCACACTGATGTGTTTTAATCTTTTAATATTTATCGTATTGTGTTAAATTTGGAAAGACAACATGTCTATAGTGAGATATTCTGCTTTTAAATTTGTTTAATAAATATTAATTAAATTGTAAACGATAAACCTATTATAGTTTTATTTATATTTTTAGTTTTTTAAATCACAACTCTATCAAACACCACTCATCTGTGGCAAGGATTTCTCAAAGGTTTATAATTTGCGTTATCGTTAAATGTTTTTTTGGGGTCATTGGGGAGACTGCTTTTTTTGTTTTACTATTAAATAATAAAACAACATAAAAGTATATATAAATGATGCCCAAACGATGTCCATTGGTGTTGACCATTCATCGTTGCAAAGAATAAGATTGGTATGTTTCACGTGATCCTTTCACCGAAGTTGAGTACAATGTCTTCCCTCGTGAGTTAAGAAACGAATTTTTTCTTTGATTTTGTTTGCCAAATTATTGCGTCGTGACCAATTTATCACCCTAGGTTAAAAAAAAAATGGAGGAATTTTGTGACAAGAAGGTAATTTATTAGGTTTATAAAGAGGTTCAACCTTCAAGAATAGATTATATATTTTTTATCGCTGAGAAAATCAACAAGGTTGATAGTTTGGGGATAGGAATGATTTTTCTCTTCTAAAATCTTGATGACTTTCAGGCTAAGGCTAACTTTATTGATGATTTGGAGGAGGAAGTTGAGGATCTATGGCATTCAACAATTATTTTCATGAATTAGGCTAAGGCTAATCTTCTTGATGACTTGGAGGAGGAAGTTGAGGATCTATGGCATTCAACAATTATTTTCATGAATTAGGCTAAGGCTAATCTTCTTGATGACTTGGAAGAGGAAGTTGAGGATCTATGGCATTCAACAATTATTTTCATGAAAAAGGAAATTTGTATGTTGGAGGAGAAAAAAGTTAAGCATATTAGAGAGGTTTCTTATTTAAAGGTCTCTATCCAAAAGCTTTGTGAAAATTTGTCCCTCTTCAAGAAGATAACAACAAACTCTTTCATCAATATTAGGATTTTAAAGAAGACTGCAATCCATTGCCATTGAGTTGACTAAGAGAAATTATATTATCGAAGGGTTGTAGGAGTGCAAAGAGAACTTTGACCTAGAAGTAAGCCACCTACAAAATATTGAGAAGCAGACTATTATCGAGTTGCCACAATCACGTACTTCTACCCTTCATAATGAGACTACTATTGAGTTTCCACACTCACCTACTTCTACCCTTCATAATGATTGTATTATGGTTGTTTGTTAGAAGCCCGATGTTGATGATTGCAGCCAATCACATGCTTTTGTGCTACCCAGTTTTGAAAAGCATGATATCGGTATTGGCCCCCAAATATTGAGAAAATGGCATAAACTATAGGATGAATTTGGAAAAACAGAAGGGGAATTTATGTTCCTATTTCCCCTTAAGTACAAATATCTAGGAAAGGTCTTGAATATGTTTTTGATATAACCTAACGAGCCCTGGTATTGCATCAAGGATGTTGGAACTTCCAAGGCTCTCAACTTAAATTATCAATCGAGGGTTCGTACAAACTTAGAGGTGACAATGTTATATACACAATAGGTTAAGTTCTACTCATGTCATGCTCAATCATTAGATCAGATCAAGGTATATAGAGGCCACTCTTTCTATTAGTTATAAAGAGAATTTCTATGAAAGCATATCATGATTGCAAGGAAATAAACATGATTCTAACTACATAAATGAAAATGTCATTCATTAAATGTAAATGTTAATTGTAATTGCATGAAAGGAATATGTTATTCTAATTGCAAAAATAAACCATGCTACTCTATTTTCACACTACTCAAATCAATATTCTACTTGCATGAATCATTTATCTAATTGCAAGTTGCTTGGAAATGAGGAATTCAATGTTCAACACAACTATGAAATTCAAAAAAAACTAAGTCTAATTCTACTTGTTGTTTTGTGTTTGTAGTGAAGGAAAGATAGGTTTGGAGTGGTATTGGAGTCTCCTTAATCATGAAATCAAAGCCTAGGGGCTATTATTCAACTTCAAAATGTAAGAGTCAAGGTCTAGGGAAAATCTAGTTGGATTTAAGCAATGTTATAGGACTACTACAAGAAGTGCTATAGGAGGCCCTATTTTTCTAGAGAAGTGCCATGTATTTCTACAAGAGTGGGTCTGAAAGCTTTCTTAGGGTAAGGGTGGTGTGTTGAAGGTGGATAAAGGTATATGAAGGTGAATGAAGTATGTGGGAGCCGTTTTTCCAAGCCTAGTACCCATCAAAGGCCTATCTTGCACAAAATTTCATGCCCATGGTGTCCTTCATTGGCCCTGAAAGGGTGATCTTGGTGGTAGAGTTTGAGAGTAATATGAGGTGTCCAAGAGGAAGATGGAATGGTCTAAGTGGATGTGGATGAGTGTGCCCACCCTTGCAAGTCAACAAGAGTCCCTGCAGATTAATCAAGTACATGTATTAAATGATCAATATTATAGAAAAATTAATGAAAGTCAAAAATATGAGTTGAATTTTATTTCTTTTAAGATCCTCTCTATCCTATAACATATATGTACTCTAATTTCGAAATCAATGCTACTAAATTCTAAGTTGTAGAAACCAAGCATGTTAAAGAGTTATAATCCAAAACTTAGCAATTTTCAAGAAATCATAAACACATTTTTTGGCTTGTTGTTATAGATCCTCCAGCCACACTTCCCACAAGAGAGGTGGTGGTGAAACCTACAACTAAAGTTTTTGTAATATAATTCCTACCTAAACAAGGAGAGAATTGCAATGACATGAACAAGAAAAATGAAATAATACAAGAGAGGGACTAAAGGCTCTAGGTTGTGCCCAAACCAAAGGGTTTCAGCCCTCCAAAGCTAACTCATATGTAGGCCAACAGTAAGATTTACATTGACAGAAAATAAGAGTCACATACACCATATGATAGATGAAAATAAAAATATCAACCACTAGGCTCTCAATATCAACTCATATCTCCTACAAAAGTCTCAATCCTAATGATCCTTTAGGCTTGTTTATTTATACAAAAAGTGGTTGAGGGGAAGCTCCCTTTAAGTGAGGATTGCTTCCCCCTAAAATATAGAAATTGGTAGATCTCGTTCCCTTGGATATTCACATGCACTTGAACTCCTCAGCTACTAATGGATTCGAGTTGTTGGTGAGGACTCTTTGGTCTCAAGCTGAGTTGGAGAGTTAATGTAGAGGGAAAACCTCCTATATTCTCTCTAGATATCTTCAAAAAGCTTGTGCATAGCAATACTTCCAAAAATGCTTATTTTTCCCACATGTTAATCACATTAGGACATGAAATATAAAAATCACATTTTAGTCTTCCTACTAAGCATATTGTGGCTAAAAATGAAAAATAATGTGAGAAAAGGAGAGTTTTAAGGGCCAAAGGATAGCATAATGGGGCTTAAAAAATACCTATTGATGGGACCCATCACAACCTCACTAACTACATCTGGTTTTTTTGAATCCAACAACATGTCTTCCGTTGCTAGTTGATTTCATATTGGGTTGGTGGAAGACTAGTCCACTCTTAACTATGTTTTTTAGATTAATGAGATAGCCAATAGAGTCATTACAAAGTAAAATGTTGCAGTATAAATTAAAGATATGTCACATCTCTTCCCCAGATTTTTTTTTTTTCCCTTTTTTTTTGGGTTAACATCCACCCTATCTTCTTCTCCACGTGTATATTGTTACCATCGTCCATATAAGAATTATTTTCTTATATTACCCGCTTAGAATTTTGTTTATCCTAGTTCTAGGTTTAATATGATGTATCAGGCTATGCATAAGAAAAACCTCCCCTCTCACTCAATTAAGGTCTACAAGATGTAAGGTATGAAATGGTAGCATTATTGGTTTCACTGAGTTTTTATGACACACCCCTCCAGTATATATGACACACCCCTCCAGTATATGACACCATACATTTTCATCAACTATATTTTACATTGTTTAACTATACCCTCTAACCTGGGCTGTATGATGGTATGTAAACATTTACGACCCCTTCCCTAACCCCTAGGTCACCAATGTCACACACCTTGAGTGATTCACCTTACACTAGGCTCTGCCACGTTTTCTCTTGTCACAAGAGAACCGCGTGAAAGCGACGATATTATTGGAATAAAGGGGTAGCGATGTTCAAACAATTGTCATAAGGAGTTCAACATCAATGGTAACGATTAATCTGTACAACCCTAGACGAGTTTTAACCCTAACAGCTAAGTTAATGCATCCTTTTAACTATCACCTCCTCCACCTGGTGGCACCATCGTTGCGCCCCCTGTTCCTCTTCTGCAGCTTTTCCCTATGCTCTGGTACAGTTGCCATGCAGGAAACAAAACCCAAAAGAATCCACCATCTGTAGTTATCAACACATTTTAGGTATATAACTATTTTCATTTTGGATGGGTTTCGTTCTTGATGATTTTGGCTTTTCTGAATGAGGTTTCTGTCTCTAATACAGTCACAGTTTGGGTGGTATCTCCAGGAACCCCGAAACTTGGCATAGTCCCTTCCTCAGAAGGAAAACCTAGCTTCGGAGGCATATTCCATTCCAGTGTACTCATAGTTATATTTATTTTTATTTTCTACCATTTCTAAAAGCATGGTTTCAATTGCTACCATCAGTTTCATTATGCAGGTGAAGAGTTTAGCAAGGCTAATTCTTCTTTTTTGTACAAGGGTTATGGAAATGGGGGTCTCTCACCTTCATCCTCCATTCTAAAAGGTTTACAGTACAATTTCAGGATGTAAGATGACATTTCAGTTTAATTTCGACTACAGTTTGGAAATTATGTCTATGTGTGACTCACACTTCATTTTTTATTTCTGTAACTACAGGGGTTTTGATGTGTAGATTACTTACTGTAGTGGCCACGACTTTATGAAGTAAACTGTAAGTTACTCCTGGGTATTTATATATCCTAGTGCCGTCCTGAGGTTTGGCTGAAACATATTTTCTCAGGATTTATTATGTTACCATTCCATAACTGGGCATTATAGGGATTCATCTATATTCTGCATTATAATATTTCTCTGCTTATCTCTAAAAAATTTAGAAATATTCACCATGTCAACCTCACTTCTGCTGCTTCGGTTTTGTAGGTGCGCACAATTTACCCCTTATGTCAATATTTTTAGCATTCACAAAGGATCAACACCATCATGATCGTGATACCCTTCCTCGATTTTCGGTACAACAAATACTCGTCCTTAGGCTCGATAGGGATGTGTGTTGAGAATATTTTTCTCTGTAGAGGGGGGCTAAGAGTATGCCACAACCATGTGCACTTCACAAGAGTTTATGGACATTAGGGTGAGGTTTCCATCCCTTTCTATTGAATGATTACTTTATTTGCTCAACTCACACTCTAATTTACTTACTCAACATTGTTATGTCTTGTAGGTACCAAAATTTCACTCTTGGAAAATATTGGAGCACCTTGGTTTGCAGAAGCCCACCCAATTCATGTTTACCTACCTCATCCATGTCGGTTGATTTGATTCTTTTGGTTTTTCATTGCTCGTGATCAAGTGTCCACTGCATCCTACATAGATGTTTGTGAGGGTTAGTACGATGCAAATTTGAGAGTTTTATTGTCAATCGAAGTGTTCCGATTTGGTCCATCTCTTTTCTTTCCCTCTCTAAAACCCTCGTTTCAAATACAGGCATGAAAGTATTTTTAAATGTACTTGGTTAACCATCTGGTACACCATTACAGAGGTTCAACCTCTAGGTTTTCACTTTCATTTAATTCATTTAATGGCAAAGGCTTAGACCTCTAGTGACTGAGTTGTATGGATTTTCTCCCATATTGTATGACGTCTTGTAGGCGCTTATTATTCTCAATTTGAGGATTAGCTGAGATATTTCAAGCGTGTGTTTACTTCATGGTTAATTTCTCAGTCTATTCTTTTTTAATCGCTTTGAGTTCTGATATCGTGAGTGATGGAAATCCTTGATTTATAAAATAAATTGATACATGTATCTTCTTTCTCGATTTTATGTTATTTCAGTTGCCTAAGTAATATATGAGGGAGTTAGTTATCACATCAATCTATATTTTCTTGTGGGTCTTCCTGGATTTAATTAATTTATGATTGAGATAAATGGAATTGTTTCACTTTTAATCATTTTCCACCAGTAGCAATGAAAACTAGTTTTCTCTGCTGAAAAACTTATACAGTTACTTAATCGGTCTTACTACTACAATTGTTCCATTATAGGGCTATGTTTTAGCCAAAGCAACCCCCCTTAAGAGTGGAATTGTAGCTACCTTGCACATAGTTTAACTGTGCCCATTTTCTATTGTTATTGCATAATTTAACCATATTGTTATTATTTCTTCTTCTAGCTTACATTAATGGTTTACTTTAGCTGAGAGATGAAATTCCTAACCGTTCTTTAAGATCACGCTATTTATGTGTAAAAAACTGCCCCTCCAAATAATCACTTATAAAAATTTCAAACTCATCCCATCGTCTGATCCTTGCATGCATTCTTGTAAGGCATTAAAATGAGATAAATGTACTCTTCCCATTAGTAACAGTTTGAGATACCAATAAAACTAACACGTAACCTAGTAAAATAATCCCAAGATCACCCGGTGTATTTCCTCGGTAATGTTTTGTTTAAAATAAAATCTATTTTTCAACACGCTATCCTGTCAACCACCAAAGTATTCGTAATATAACCCCAACTTCTTAGTTTACTTAGGTAGATCTCTTGTAATATGGTGCATGCCTTTTAATAGGTATATAACCTAGGTTTCAACCCAATCTCACCATTAGAACCACTAGGTACGCACATCCCCACAGTGATGTAGGGAACCATTTACTAATAATTACTTTAGCTGTTCCCACTCATGCTTGCTAACCATAAAATTAACCTACAAATACATATCTAATTTTCATGGTCTTTATATGCATGATAAAAAGAGGACGAGGTCTGTATATGGCTAATGCTGCAGATTTAAATGTATAATCAGTGAAGTTTATTCACATAATTTTTCTGTGCATTGTGATTATAATTCCATTTTGTCGAAGTAACTTCATATCTAACTAGCTTTATTTTTCACAGATTGCATGCATAGAATAATTAAACCGCAATTATTCTTTTGTGCATTTACATTCAAATTCATACCTTTAAGTTCCCATAGCATCAAACTTTTAAAGACCCCTATGTATCGACTTCTTTTCAAAACAAATAGAATAGCTACATATAATCGAATGCATTACAAAAGTACCAGGGCAACCAACCAATCGTCAAACCATAATCATTGTGTAAAAACACACTTGAGATTCAAACACCTTTTCCACCCAACCTACAACTACTTCCTCCAGTGCTAAAAACTCTTGCGAAGGTATCAACAACTTATTGTTGTTCCCTTCAATGTGGATTTAATTATTTTCTTTCATGATAACTAACAGTGTCCCTCTTTTGAGGATATTTTTATCCACTTGCCTAGGGGTTTTCCCATAAAAGCTCGCCTTTCTCTCTAGGCTTTTATGTTATTTTTCTTTTCCAAGCTTAGCATATTTCTCCAACTGATAAATTTGATCGATATCTATCTCCTGTTAATTAAGCTTATCTAGAATTTGATTTAGAATTATTATCATGAAAGAATTATCTATTCTCATTCACCAATGGGATTTTATTTGGAAAAAGTATCATCTCTAGGTGTCTCATTTCCAAGAATTTAAATTCCCTTTATCTATTTGGTAATAAAATATTTACTCACATTTTTACCCCAGTCCTAGATTTTCTGCTATAACTTAGTCTAAAATTTTCCCAGCATGATAACAACGGAGAGGTATTACATTCTTCCCCCCTTAAATTCACACCGTCCTCGATGTGTATTCTCTACTCATTTCTTTTTATTCCCTACTGGACACGCATTCTACCATTTATTTCCTTGTTCTCAGGTAGCTACTTCTAAAATTATAAGTTCCCAATGCATTGTCACCTGAACTAGATCTTTCCCATATTTGGGATACAAAGTAGTTCTACCACCAAGTTTCCTTCAAGCACTACCTGTAACATTTGTTTCAATCAATTGTGTGAGAGACATTAGATGCCTTCTTCTACATACTAGTTTACAAAAAATATCATAACTTTAATATAACGATACTACTATTTGAGTAGCTATGAGTTTAATGTTGCCTGCAATTTAACTATGATTCCTCATTTTCAATTTCATTGCATTTAAATTGTAGGAGGAAATGCATGTTCCTCCAATACAATTGTATTCATGTCGAACACTTCGTGTAGTCTCCGTGCACCAGTCACATTATCCACATGTTTTCAAATAATGTTAGTATCATTAATAGAACATCAAGTCAATGCAAAAGTTTCTTGTTAATCATTTTATTTTGACCTCATAAATTTGATACCTCTGTAACCCAATATACTTCTATCATGCATATTTCAATTTACTTATGTTGCTGCTACCATTCCGTGGTGATCAATTTGTTATATATTTCTATTCCTTTCCAAAAATCTATGGAAGTATGAGAACATTACCAATATAGATACTTAAGGAGTACCTTGGTATTCTTAATTTTCATCTATTCTAGACATATATATATATATATATATATATATATATATATATATATATATATGTATGTATGTATGTATGTATGTATGTATGTATGTATGTATATGTGTGTGTACATACATTACATATGCAGATTCCCTTATGTGATTTAATTGTAACTTTCATCAAATTTTCCTTCAATATTTCCATTCAATTAGGTCCATTAACTCTTCCCATTGTTCTAACATACATCTACTTATTGGTTCTAGTTTAAGCAGATAATTTCAGCCTCATTTTTGCATTATGTTCTAGTGCCTTCATGTTTGTTCAGTTTCTTGTGTTACTAGTATTATAGTTTCTCTTTCTACACTATCTCATTTTGCTCATATAACTCATGTGTTTCTCCACTTCTCCAAAAATCTCGTTTAATTAACCAACTTTATTGGTTATGAATGATGTTTTATGTGTTCATGAAAGAAAATAACTTACTATAATCCTTTTTCCAGATAGATTTGAGACCAAGCTTCTAGTTATGCTATAATTATAACTTTATCGCTTGTGCAACTACTATTTTGACTGTGTTTTTTTTTTTTTTTTTTTAAATTGTGAGGTTATGATTAAAATAACCAACAAGTGGGCGCCCATTCTTAATTGACCACCATTATCAATACTGGTAGTTTACCCGTATTTCAATGTTCACCCCTATAACCATAAGTATTCCGCACTTTAGGATATCTTATGTCACATACCTCATTCCCATATTCGGATTTTTTATTTAAATCCTGATACCCATTTCTTTATATATATATATATATATATATAGGTGGAATATATGAATGTGATTTGGGTAATTGATTATGCCCCATACATGATACTTGGTGCTAATGACTATAGGCCAGGTAAATCTCGCCCACGTGAATTCACATGTAATTTGTTACTAACGTACCCTCACTAGTGGGGATTCGATTGGCTAGATAGGAGGGTAAAGAGGATTTAGGGTTATTTTTGAGCTTTGTACTGTTGGAAAATTTACAACAAAAAATACCATTTCCGATTTTAGCTTCATTTAAGAAATAGGGTAGGTCCTTTGGGATTAAACTAAAGATATTATTTTGTCATATATTTAGCTTTTGTTGAATTTTTTAATTTTTTTTTTTTTTTTTTTTTTTTATAAAGAAACACTATGGTCATTTATTTGGAGATTTTGGAAATTTGATATTATAGTAAAATTTATGTGAAATTAATACAACAAAATGATAAGTTGTTTCATTTGTTTGTTGAAACTTTAATGACTTATATCTTTCTCTTCTTCTTCAGATATAACTATTATGTAAACATGTCGAATCAACCAAAGTTGTAAAGTTTTTAAGCTTATTGGGTGTGTGACACAAATATGATTTGTTTGGTTTCAACATATTTTAAGTATTTTCTTATTGTTTGTTGTTGATACTAAAAACTTACTTGAGGCACAATATTCACAAATCATTTTCTCCCATACTGTTTTTAAGAAAAATTATCTGCAATTATCACTTCTGAACTAGTAAGAATTTGTTCTGAAAGAACTGATGTTTTACTTGTTCTTCTGCATCCTAACTACCAAGGCTACAAAAAGAACATGGTGGTATTGGTACTAGGCTACAATTGATGATATTCTCCTTTCTTTTTTAATGGCATCTTCTTCTCAGGTCTTGAAATTCACTATTATTATTCCATGCCCATCATCTAGGCACTCCAATTCTATAACCCATTTTTCCATCCATTTGGAAACATCTTTGGTGCAATTTTTGGTTGTAGGGCATGATGATTATGAGCACTCCTAGCTGCTAAAATTGGTTTATTTCCTAGCTTTTGAATGATGGATTTATGACTTAAAGTATTTGTTGAATGTATTTTCTTTTTCCTATATGTACAGAATAGAGCAGGGGATTATTTCTTTAAATTTTATACTCTGAACTTAGTATGCTCAATATTCAAGACATTTAACTGCAAATCCTAGCTAAATGACACCAAAAATTATCTAACCATGACACCCTGTGGGATGTGGCCTTTATGAGGGTGAACATTTATGGCATGATACATTTTTCCAATATGGTTTAAATGCATATACTCTATGGTCTCCAAGATATAATTCGTTAATTTCCTGCTTAAAATCCAAGTATGTGCAAGTCCAACCATTATAAGTACTATTCTAACATTTTTTATTTTTTTACTTTTTATTTTTGGTCTCGCTTGGTGAAAGTCTTCTTTAACATTCTTCCTTGATAAAAGAACCACACTTAGACACCTTATTGGTATCTAGTCTGATCAGAGAACATGTCATGCGAGCAAAGTGTTCATCCAGAAGGAAAAACTAAAATCTCAGGGTGGGTATTATTGCAGTAACACCAAAAAGTTCTGGAAGGTGACAACATGGAAGTCACTCAGAGGTTGTACCTTTAAATCCAAGGTGAAATAATGGTCCCCTGTCACGTGCAGACTTATTGAAGGTAGACAAAAGAGATGAATCTTCTACTCATCATGCCTCTAGACATGAATAAAAAGCTAGGCACTAATGTAAGCTATGGCAGATTTGATGGGATATTTCTTGATGATACAAATTATCTTTTATTGGATGATCACATGGATTAGTCTTCAAGTGTGGACTCTAAACAACTGATTTCTCTATATTTGGAAATAACTGAGTAAACTTCATCCCGATTGACAAACATGTCTAATTCTTCAAAAGTGGGATTTCTCCAAGATGTTATGACGAAGATAGGATCACAACACAACACAACAACAAATTGTGTTTATGCCCTGCGTCTCAGGAAGTTTTTCAAGACAAATCAAAACAGGGTTAGTTCCACAGGAAAATCAATCAATCATTTGTGACCTTAAAGCTAGAGATTCTAAGAGCTTTATTTTGAATTTTTTTTCCTAGCTTCTTTTGTAATTTCTTACCTCCCATGATGCTTCTTCATTTCATGCATTTATTTTCATTGTAATCTGATTCTCACTAGTAACCAAAAACTACTCAATTGAATTAGATCTTAGATTTGTTGATCATTTTAATTGTTTCGTCTCATAATCACTCTTCTCATAGGATATAAATTATGGATTTGTAATGGCCTGTAACTAGAATAGGTGGGTTGTTTGAGCTTGGTGGCCTATAATTACATCTTTTTCTTTTACTTCCAAGAGAGATTTTTTACAACTATGCCTAGTATGTAGGATGTTTACTAAACAGGTTTTTTTATTGGAATAGTCATTTAAAACGTTCATGAAATGTTGCCTCTAAAGGGTACCTTCTATCGCCCTTGTCAAATATGTGATGAAAAATATTTCCACGGTTTTATTGACACTCCATATTTTCCACGCTTACGATAATTCACGTTAGGCCCAAGGGTTGAGACTAAGCTCTAAAAGCACCAGTCCTATCTCTTCTTGAGTAGTTAATTATTATTTATTTATTTATTTTTATTTTTTTATATTTTCTGTTAACATCCACCCTATATGCTTCTCCACATGTATATTATCACCATCATCTATATAAGAATTATTTTCTTATCTTACCCACCTAGAATTTCTTTTATCCTAGTTTTGGGCTTACTATGATGTATCAGGCTATCCATAGGAAGAACCTCCCCTCTCACTCAAGTAAAGTCTGCAAGATGTAAGGTGTGAAATGGTAGAATTATTAGTTTCACTAGGTTTTTAAGGCACACCCCTCCTGTACATGACACCATACATTTGCATCGACTATATTTTACATCATTTAACTATACCCTCTACCCTGGGATGTATGATGGTATGTAAACATTTACCACCCCTTCCCCAATCCCCTTACAGTAGACTCTACCATGTTTTCTCTTGTCACAAGGGAACCACATGACAACCACGATATTATTGGAATGGAGGGGTGACAACGTTTGAATGGTTGTGATGAGGAGTTCAACATCGATGTTTGTGATTAATCAGTACAAACCTAGACTAATTTTAACCCTAACAGCTAAGTCAGTGCATCCTTTTTCCTATCACCTCCTCCACATGGTGGCACCATCATTTCACCCCCTATTCCTCTTCTACAACTTTTCCCTCTGGTCTGGCATAGTGGCCATGTAAGAAAAAAACCTATGTACGCTATGTTATAGTCTCATTAATCTTTCACTTTATACACTGATTAGGATATTTTTCCATTTTTCCACAAAAACAAATTAAGGATCCTGATGCCAAAAAGACAGAAGATGGGGAACACAAACAATACATTCCATATACAAAAGACATAAAAATTAATGGATATGACGAAATTCTACAAGAAATTCTAGATTCAGATGCGACAAAGGCAGAGGATTGGGATGATGAGGAGGATGGTGAGTGAAAAGATCCAACCACTCTAAATCCAGAGTACAAAGGATGCTAGAAGCCAAATAAAATTAAGAATGCAAAGTAAAGGGGAAAATGGTTTGCGCCAATGACTGACAATCCGCATTTTAATGATGATCCATAATTATATGTTTTCCCTAGTCTAAAATACTTAGGAATTGAGCCATGGCAAGTAAAATCAAGAACATTATTTTTTATTGTTTGATGATCTAGAATATGCGAAGAAGTTGATAGAAGAGACATGAGGATAACACAAAGATGTTGAAAAGGAAGGTTTTGAAGCAGAAGAGAAAAACAATGATGAGGAGGGAGGCTATAAGGATCCTAATAGTGAGGAGATAGATGACGAGATTGAAGAGCCAAAAGAAGAACACATTGGGTGGAAGTTAGTTGGGGTAGATATTCTTACATAAATTCAAATATTGTTAGCTTAGCGAGAAATTATAACATTCTGCACAATCGTATTTGATGTTCCAAAATGATTTGGAACAAATTTGGGTTGATTTCTATCAGGTATTTTATGAGAGGGACACGTCAATTTTTTAATCACTAAGTGTCAAATGAATCTATTAACCTACATAGAAAACTTGTCTCTTTTGAGAAATTTTCAATAGAAATAAATTCATAAAACTATTTAATATTTGTTAAAAGGAAATTTGGAAATCTATTTGATATTTGTTAAAAAAAACATATCCATTTTTTATGTATATTGCATTTTGATTTTGTGCATTCTGGCAAAGGTAAATGAAAATTAGTGGCCTCTCATAGAGGCCGAAAGCTACAGAGCTTTGGCAGATGTTGTGTTCAAGTCACGAGAAGAATAGGGTAAGGTAGAGGTATGTGTTATGCCTCTATGTATATATAATTAGTTTCTTTGTGTGCATGTAAGTAACTGGGCTTTTTGTTTCAGTAGAAGAGAAAAGAAGGAAAGAGGCAGGGTAAACATATAGTTGAAGAATTCTATGATGATTATTGTGATACTGAGAGTGAGTGTGAATGTGAATATGAATTTGTGCCTCCCTTGACTAGAGCTCGCAGTGATTTGGTTAATAAATCCAAAATCGAGGATGGTTCGATGGTTCTAGTGAAGAAAATGGGGCTCAAGAATTTTAGGTAGAGATTAGTATGTTGGCAAAGGTCTACCATCTAATGAAATGTTGCTCGAATTCATGAATTGATACCTCATGGCATGCTGAGCCAACACCTTTTCTATATGTAGCAGAATGGGATTGAGCCTCTCAATTTGAACAATCGACCACTTAGCGCTTGCTTTTGATGATACTTAAATAACCTGACTTACAAAATGTCCAGTCACAGAAACTTGAAGCTTTCGAATATTTATTATCATAGGCTTCCAACAAAAGTCTCTGATTCTGATCTTGCAAAGCTTGCTCCTTAGGGTAAAAAATCTGTGGAAACAAGATTGGCCAACACATTTGGATATTTTTCTCTAGGTTATAAAGGCAAGTTTTAATTGCTGTATCTTTGACTGTCTGTTTTTAGGGAAAATTGTGGAAGTCTTTTTTACTCTCTTTTATCTATTACAACTAGCCGATGTGTAACTAAAAAATAAGATGTTTACAGTTTTGAGTTGTGGTCTGGATCTGAACTGATAACAAGCCAAAATGTAATTATGCGGTTGATAATAGGCTAGAAGGACTTGGATGTGAAGCGGTATGAAGATAAGGTACTTTTTAATATGGAGCTCAGTTGATAATAGGCCAGAATGAAATTTTGGAGTTGTCATTATGGAGTTGATAACAATTGTTGATGGATCTCAGTTGATAGTAGGCCAGAATGAAAATTTGAAGTTGTGCTTATGGATTTGATAACATACCACAAAGTCTCGAATGTGAAGTGGTCTAAAGTGTGAAGTGGTCTGAAGTGATGGTTCATTTGTTGCCTTGGTTTAGACACATCAATAGCGATTAGGAAGGAACCGGGACATTTATAGATCTAGTACTTCGATCAACAGCGTAGCTGTTAGTTTGACAACAATTAGTAACTTTGGGTAAAATGTAACTAGACAGTTTTATATCGAAATATTAGTTATGTAACGACAGTCGATGATATAAAACTAACAAATGCCCATGAAATGTAATGTGTAGAGAATCATTGTTGAACAACAAATTCCAATCCATTTAGTTTCTTGTCTTGGTTATTCTGTTGAGCTTTCTTGTTTTCTTCATTATTTCAGTTATTCGTACAACAAGTGGTATCAGAGTGTGAGCGTGAATCTGCCTGAGGAAAAGGAAAAATAATTTCATAATTTCAGCGATCAATGCGTGGTTGAGCGAGCAACCTGCCCTGTGTAAGAAAAAGACAGACCTGTTGTTAAGCCTTTGCGTAAGAGGGAAAGGCATGAAGTTGCTGGGTGTTATTTGCGTGTGCGTGCGACTGCGTGATAAAGACAGAAGTGTGAAGTTGTTCTCTGTGGTATTCTTTGAGAAGGACTGCGCGTAAGAGACAAAGGAAGGCTGTGAGCTAGAGCACATTGACGTGTAGTCTCTTCATGTGTTTTCTGAGGGAAACCGTGAAGGTGAGGCGTGGAGGATTGTCTCTACGTGAAGGTGCTGGCTGTCTCACCCGCCAAAACCTCTACAAACGCAATCAGAGCTGCGTGGAGAGAAGAAGCTCTGTGTGTGGATTTTTCTGCGTGAAGTGCTGCCTTTTTGGATCCAGAACCTGCATGAGAAGAGAGACTGTTGCTCTGTCCAGCGTGTTGCAAATATTGCCCATCTGAGCAAAGCGTGAAGAGGAAGTCTGTGTGGCTGAAGAATCTGCTATTAAATTTTCTCAAAGCTGCTACCAAATCTGTGTGTGCAGGAGTAATCTGCCTATGAGAGCCGCGTGAATATCAAGCTGCTACAGTTGCCTGTTGAATCTGGGTATTTTTTTATTTTGAAAGAAATTTTGTCTCGGAATTTTTTTTCAGAAAGATGTGACAATATAGTTTTTTAGATTCTAAAAATAAAGGGTGAATTGAAGAAAAACAAAGCGTGAAAGGAAACAAAGGATTTGAAATTAAAAATCTGTTGAATTGGGAAATTATTTATTTTTTAAAAGTTTTCTTTGAGAAAGACAAACAAAATTATATATATAATTCTTAGAAATACTGAAACCCTAGGAAGGAGGAAAAATAGCCAAGATGTCGAATGAAAAATTCGAGGTGGAGAAATTCACCGGAAACAACAATTTTGCTCTTTGGAAACTGAAGGTTAAGGATCTGCTTGTGCAACAAGGGTTGCACAAGGCATTGGATGGGGCAACTAAGAAACCTGCAACCATGACTACTTCAGACTAGGAGGACTTGGATGCCCGAGCTCTCAGTACCATCGGTTATGCCTAGCAGATGAAATTCTCTTCAATATTGTTGAAGAGACTACGGCGTCACGATTGTGGGAAAAACTTGAAAATCTCTATATGACAAAGTCATTAACCAACATAATTTATCTGTAAAGGTAGTTACACAGTCTTCGAATGAAAGAAGATTCAAACATTGTAGAACATTTGAATGTTTTTAATACACTAATATGTCAATTAACAGATATGGAAGTAAAAATACAGGAAGAAGATAAAGCCATAACCTTGCTGTGTTCTCTGCCTGAATCATGGGATCACTTCGTAACTGCGATCAGCTTAAACACTGCTGATTCTTTGAAGTTTGAATTAGTCGTGGGAGCTCTCCTGTCTGAAGAAGTACGAAGGAAATACAGCACTGAAACAGCTACATCAGAAGCCATGGTCGCTAGAGGATGCTCAAAGGAAAGAGGAGACAAACTAATGGGGTCTTCCAGATCGAAATCGAAGGGAAAGAAGTGTAAGGCAAAATGTTGGAACTGCAGTAAAGTTGGACACTTGAAGAAAGACTATTGGAAACGAAAGGAATCCGAAAACCCGCAAAACGAAGTGAACCAGGTCGATTCATGTATGATAGATGAAGTTTTATCTGCTGAAGAATTATGTATGATAGATGAAACTTCACCTGAATGTAATGTCTCTCAGGGTTTTGATAGCTGGCTGTTAGACTTTGGTGCTTCTCATCACATGTGCCAACATAGAAATTGGTTTACTTCATATAAAAATGTAAACGGTAGTTCTGTGTTTATGGGTAACAATGTGTCATGTCAGACTGTTGGGATGGGAGATATCAGGATTAAGATGTATGATAACACAGTTAGGACATTAACTAGTGTTAGACATGTACCTGATTTGAAGAAAATTTTGATTTCTTTGGGAGTGTTGGATTCAGATGGTTATAATTTTACAGGTTAGGATGGCGTCTTGAAAGTCTTTAAAGGAGCCCTTGTGGTTATGAAGGCAGAAAAGGTCGGAAATCTTTACAAGTTAAAAGGAAGTACTCAGGTCAGTGAAGCAGCAGTTGCATCAAAAAAGGAAGAAGAAGGTACTCGTCTGTGGCATCAGCGATTGGGTCATATGAGTGAGAAAGGTCTTCAGATACTGATGAAACGTAAATCTCTTCCCAATCTGAAATCCTTGAAGTTAGATTTCTGTAAACATTGTGTGTATGGAAAACAATGTAAACATGGATTTCAAGTTGGAAATCATAATAGTAAAGATGTTTTAGACTATATTCACTTTGATCTGTGGGGTCCATCCCCTGTTGTGTCATATGGAGGTGCATTGTATTTTTTAACGTTTATTGATGATTACTCTCGTAAAGTTTGGGTCTATATGCTAAAAAGGAAAGCTGATGTATTAAATGTCTTTAAACAATTTAAAGTAATGGTAGAGAAAAGAACAGGCAAATCTATTAAATGTCTAAGAACTGACAATGGTGGTGAGTTCACTTCAGTTGAATTTGAACAATACTGTAAGGATGAGGGAATTGTTAGACACAAAACTGTTGTTTATACTTCTCAGCAAAATGGTGTTGCTGAACGTATGAATTAGACTCTTATGGAAAGAGCCAGAAGCATGATCAGAAATGCTAACCTGCTAAAGGAGTTGTGGGTAGAAGCAGTATATACTGCTTGTTATTTAGTTAACAGATCACCTTCAGTAGCAATTGATTGTAAAATTCCTGAAGAAGTTTGGACAGGTCAGTCTTGTGACTATTCATATTTGAGGATATTTGGCTATGATGCTTATTCTCTCATTCCGAAAAATCAGTGTTCAAAATTAGATCCAAAGTCGAAATTTTATGTCTTTGTTGGGTATGACTATGCAGTGAAAGGATATAGGTTGTGGGATCCTACATTGCGCAAGATAGTCATTAGTAAAGATGTAACATTTGATGAATCCTCTCTGTTAAAATCAAATGTTGAAAGAATTGAACAGGAACAGGTATCGCCGAATCAATGAGTTCAGTTGGAGGCTATACCTTTCAGTGACAGTCGAAAGGAAGGAGAGACTTCTGGAAAAAAAGGTGTTGACGACACAAAGGAAGCCGTTGACGCTTCTGAACCAGTTCAGCAACCAGTCGCTCTAAGAAGGTCTACAAGGGAAAGGAAAACTCCCAAAAGGTATGAAGATTCTTCTTCATCTTTTGTTTTGATTACTGAAGATGGGGAACCTTCTTGTTATCAGGAAGCAGTAGATGATACAGATAGCGAGAAATGGAAAACGGCTATGGAAGAAGAAATGGACTCCTTAGCCAAGAACAATACCTGGGATCTTGTAGAGCTTCCTGAAGGGAGAAGTGTTGTTGGATGTAAATGGTCTTCAAGCTGAAATGGAAAATTGATGCAAGTATCGAAACGTATAAGGCGCGACTGGTAGCAAAAGGGTATTCTCAGGTTGAAGGTATAGACTTTCATGAGATTTTTTCTCCAATTGTAAAACTTTTTTCTATACGTACTGTGTTGGCACTAACTGCGTTGCTTAATCTTGAGTTAGAACAATTAGATGTTAAAACAGCTTTTCTACATGGTGATTTGAACAAAGAGATATATATGGAACAACCAGAAGGTTTTGTACAAGGTCGCAGCAGAAGATTAGTTTGCAAGCTCAAGAAATCATTGTATGGTCTGAGGCAGTCTCCCAGACAATGGTACAAGAAGTTTGATTCCTTCATGGTGAGCCAGAACTTTCTAAGAAGTGAGTACGATCATTGTGTGTACTTCAAAAGTTTCAATGGCATATTCATTATCTTAGCTTTGTATGTTGACGATATGCTTATTGCAAGCAAAAGCATGGAAGAGATCAAGAGGTTAAAGGCCCAACTCTCTAGGACGTTTGATATGAAGGATTTTGGAGCAGCAAAACATATCTTGGGCATGGAGATACACAGAGATAGGAAAAATGGTAAGCTTTGGTTATCACAGCAGAAGTATGTGGAGAAAGTACTTGAAAAGTTCTCTATGAACAATGTGAAACCTGTTAATGTTCCACTAGCTTCCCATTTTAAGCTTTCTTCGGTTTTGAGTCCTAGAGCTGATGAAGAAAAGAAGTATATGTCTCATGTACCATATGCAAATGTTGTAGGCAACTTAATGTATGCGATGGTATCTACAAGACCTGACATTTCACATGCAGTTGGAGTTGTCAGTAGGTTCATGGCAAATCCAGGTAAAGAACATTGGCAAGCAGTGAAATGGGTGCTTTGATATCTAAGAGGCACAAGTGACAATTACATCGTCTTTAATGGTATTGAAGGATCAGTTTGCGGATATGTAGATGTTGACTATGCAGGTGATTTGGAAAAAAGAAGATCTACTACAGGTTATGTCTTTACTCTTGCAGGTGGAGCAATTAGTTGGATGTCAAAGCTTCAAGAAACAGTTGTGTTGTCCACTACTGAAGCTGAATATATAGCTGCTTCAGATGCCAGTAAAGAAGCAATCTGGTTAAAGGGTTTTCTCGATGAGATTGGAAGGACACAGGAGAAAGTGAATGTACTTTGTGATAGTCAAAGTGTTATTCACTTGGCTACAAATCCTGCTTATCACAGCAGAACCAAGCACATTGATGTAAGGTATCATTTTCTGAGACATGTGATCGATGGCGGAAAAGTAGCTCTTCAAAAGGTCCATACGCGAGAGAATTGTGCAGACATGTTCACAAAGCTAGTTGCAGTAGAGAAGCTGCGGTGGTGTTTAGCTTCTCTTGGCTTGCAGAAAAGATGATGAATGGGCATGGGCAAGGGATTAGGAAAATTGTTGTCAAGGTGGACTTTGTTAGTTTGACAACGAATTAGTAACTCTGGGTAAAATGTAACTAGACAGTTTTATACCGAAATATTAGTTATGTAACGACGATCGATGATATAAAACTAACAAATGCCCATGAAATGTAATGTGTGGAGAATCATTGTTGAATAACAAATTCCAATCCATTCAGTTTCTTGTCTTGGTTATTCTGTTGAGCTTTCTTGTTTTCTTCATTATTTCAGTTATTCGTACAATAGTGGCTAAGTTTTCCTTACATCAGCTCACTAAAAAAATTACATCACATAACAAAAATTGATAGTGGGTATATATTCGAGAAAAATGGGTCGTACAAAGCCTTGCATCGTCTCACCAGAATGACTACATCGCATAATAGAAATAGATAGTCGGGACATAGTCGAGAAAAATGGGTCATACAAAAGCTAGAAAAATGGGCTATACAAAAGTATTTTCATTTCCACTTGTTAGATTTTCATTCAACAAAGGAGGATAAAAACAGAATGAGGGTATTGGCTAGGAAGATGAAAATGGAGTGAGGGGATTGGTTGGGTTGGATAGTGCTTGCCCAGCCAATTCTATATAGGGAAAACTTTTGGTGTAATTATTTAATAATCATAAATAGTATTGAGTAATCTGAAAAGTTAAGGAGAAAAAATCTCAAGATGGGAGAGAATAAAGAGAAAGCAAAAGAGGTCACGCCATTCAAAAAGAAATATGGATGAGGTTTATCAAAGCCATGAAGTGAAATAATTATTTCCACAACATGCCTTAAGTATGTGTATACAAGTTTCCCTCATGCGAAATGAAGTTAAAGCGTTGTTTGAGAGCCCACATTTGCGTCAAATGGAAAAAAAGCATGGGACGGTCACCAAGGACTAGGTTGTCCCATGGTCAGAAGCCTTCATGAATTTTATCTATAGATATTCAAAATTTCCACCAGAGTTGAACCATTAACATGATACTAAACCACAGAGTGAAATCCATCAAATCATCATAAACCGACATGCCTTTCCATTCAAGAGATATGAATGCCAGGAATTAAGCATGTACTAACTCATTGTCACGTCCTTTCCCATGAATTCACAATGGGATGACAATGTGAACCTCTCCACCTGTATGTCGTCAAGCACCCCATGTAGGCATTATCCAATAGAAAGTTGGCATACATACCAACTGAAAATTCCTCTCAAGCATTTCCTCAAACCTACTAGATTAAATTGGTTTCAAGAGCTTAAATTGGTTCCTCAAGAAAAGGAATTTGAAAAACAAAAGAAAGTGCAACAAATCTCTATTCACAAATTTAGTTACTTAATCATGGTAGGCCATAGTTACACTTAATCACTTATTGGCCATCATAATAAAATGATGTATTTGTTTGACCTACATTACACATTTAATTTTTATATTTGCTCAAATTGTTATGTCGTATTGTATCCTTATTACATGAGATTGTAGCCTTAAATTATCACTCATACATTGCTCAAATTGTCAATGTTAAAATCTTGTTGGAAACCCTTTGACATTCAGCAATCAATCTGTGATGTATAAAATGTTGGAATATGTAATTCTTACTTGTCTTAATTGTGATTCTTTCTATCTAGAGGAGTCTGTTCCTATTTTGTTTCCTAGATTTGTGTGTGGTTGAGATATTCTCACAACCAACAGATTGTGTGTCCAAGATAGTTTTCCTATCTTAAGACAACACTTCTTGTATATATGTAATATCATATTTGATTAATGAATGGCAAGATAGTTTGAACTATCAAATTTTATCATCGTATTAGAGCCTTGAGGCCCTAGCCCCTCCTGGGCATGGCACGTTCGGGGCTGAGGAAATAACATAGTATATTTATATTATTTTTATTTTTTGTTTGTCCATCTATATATGCGAGATGTGACAGTGGTGTGGTTGCTAGGATCTGAAAGCATGCAGAGGCGGCTTGGAAGTGATTTGGAAGCACTGTGAGATCAAGTGGAAACACTGTTCGAAGAGTTGTTGGAACTGCTAGTTATGATTACTTCTAGGCTAAGCGCTGGAAAGGAATCTGATTTTCATTCGAGACTGTGAGAGATTTTCCAGAACCCATTGAAGAGCTAGTACAGACCAGTTCTGCTGACACATGGACTGTATCAGATCTAACTCATAATGAAGGCATTGTGCTTCAATTCTTGATGCATCATGGTGATTGTGCTTCATGGTTCCGTTGTTGGATGTGCTGCTTTCAAGTAGGTTGTTGAGGTCGAGTTGTTGTGTTGCAGAGTCAGTGCTTGCCAGTGAAATCGCTAAATCTACAGTGGCAACATTCGTAACTACAAATCGACCCTAGAATCGGCAGATCTAGCGGTTTGGTGATCTGTGGTATTGCGGATTTGGTGTAGATAGTGGTCACTTCCCCCTTCGTGTCTCGTGGCCTACCTACTAGGTTGTGTGACCTATAGAGGGCGAAATCGAATCATGGCGAACCTGACATGAAAGTACAGTCGATTTCTACTAGTGATTTGGTTATGTTTTCGTGGTGCAAAAGAAGCAGTAGTTAGGTGTAAAAGGTCCATTGAAAGAGGACATGTGTAGACGAAATCCATTAATCATGCAGAAGCCACCAAGAGGCACTATTTGAGGAGGTGTGAGACTAGTTGGTGAGACCCTACTCAAAAATGCATTGGGAAGGGGAAGGTCAGTGATGCGAAATCCGTTGTGTGTCAGGCGTTGTGGTGGAATGGAACCCACAATGTCGATTCCAAGGGCTGCGATGGAAAATTGAAGGGGACTGAGTGAGAGATGGAGTAGGAGTGAGGCTCACCGAAGGTGAGTATGGATAGAGAAAGAAGCATGGATGATCCTGAGATTCTAAGAAAGGTTTTAGGGGTGAAATTATGGTGGTGATGGATAAAAGAACCAGAGGCACATTTGGCTATCATTTGGAAAGAAAAATATGCAAGCTCTTGGCTAGATAATGATCGAATAAGAATGGATGGTAATATAAGAGGATCACATGTTTGGAATAGAGCTTGGGAAAATAGAGACTTAATTCAAGATAACAACTTTGAAAAATTAGAGAGGGAGACTTAGCCTTATTCTGGGAGGATAGATGGCAACAAGAACCTATTCTGTTAAAGGAGGATTTGGAGGACCTCAAAGCATAGACAGATACTAAGGAGCTCACCAAAGTTAAGGATTTTTGGGATCAAAACAATAGTTTAGGGAAATGGAGAAACTGGAGGGAATTTGATCTCAGAAATGACAGTCCCCTAAAAGCTAAGGCTGAAAGACTGATGAAAATGTTAAAAGAAAGGAAAATTCTAGTTTCAAGGGGGCAGGACAAGCTGAGATGGGGCAACAATAATGAGGGGACCTATATTCTCAAGGAAGCTAAGCTCATTCTCCTCAAACTAGATTCCCATGCTCCAGACAGGATTTGGCAAAACCTATGGAAACGTCAAGGGTGGATGAAAATTAAACTTTTTATGTGGCTGATACTGCATAGGAAAATTGTGACCTGGGATAACATTAGGAAGAGGGGTGTCCTGGGGCATTCCAAATGCCAACTCTGTGAAGATCAAGAGGATGCAATGGAGCACCTTCTCAACAACTGCATTTTCATTTCCAGATTATGGGATTTTTTCGCCTCTATCTTCCAACAATCTGACAGAGACATTGGAAGTCTTTTCAATACCCTCACCAATTGGAGAAGGAACTTTTCAGATAATGAAGTTCTGAGTTCAGTGTGGGCACTTACACCAAGCTTCATCATTTGGAATATCTGGAAAATAAAGGAACAATAGAATATTCAGGAATGTTATGAAATCATCCCAGTGTCTTTATGATCTAATACTAAAACAGATTAAGGAAATGGTGGGCACTATAGTTCGAAATCTCCCTACGAATCTCCCTTCTGCAACAAATTGGAGGATTCTCTATAAGCTAGAGTTGTAGGGACTGGTTTCTTAGGGTTTAGTTAGAAAAGTCTCAATTTTGGATCCTTAGCTAGATTTCTAGCATCCCCCCCTAAGGATTTTCTGAAATTCAACATTGATGGTGCTTTTAAAGGTAATTCGGGCACGACCGTCCATGGAGGGGTATTAAGGGATGATAGTGGAAGCATTCTGTTTATCTTCCATGGTCACTTAGGAAAAGCCACCAACAACATGGCGGAGTTAATGGCCATGGAACAATGTCTTGAATTCCTAGTTTAGGAAAACTGACAAAATACTATCATTGAAGCTAATTCTGAGTTAATCATTAACTCAGTCAAAAGAATAAGCTGGGGAACGAAACCGGAAAAAGCCTCAAGAAATTGGAGGTTGATCCAAGTCTTTCAAAGGATTAATAGTCACCTTCAGAGCCCGAGAATAGTTAGTTTTGCACACGTGCGAAGAAAGGCCAATAAACTAGTAGATTTGCTTGCCAATCAAGGAGTGATCTGCACAGATAATAGGGTGGTGATGAACTGGCAAGAGCTCCCTCGAAACAGATTAAAAATGGAGTGTCAAAACCAAGTAGATGAAGATAAGACAGTGTTCCTTAAAAGAGCCATGGAGGTGGGCACAACTAAATAGCAGTTGTTTGTTTAGAGGGTTGCTCACAATTGGGTCCTTTGAGAGTGGCTTGCAGTGGTCAACCGGTGAATCCCAGGTTAATATGTTCACTATAGTTTCTAGTTGCAACAGCGAGGACGATTTGGTTTTGTGGATAATAGGAAGGATGGTGGCTGCTTCAATTCACATCGGGTCAAGGAGGATGGACGCAGCATATGGTTGGGAGCCGGGGACACTCGGAGGCCGCGAAACCAGAGGTTTTTCCGTTTGGCTCACTTTACCGCGACCTGAATGGTTTTCCAGTGTTCGCGGCCCTCACAAGTGGGAAGTGGTTTTTCCTTTTCGGGAGCAATTCCACTCAGGGTGCTCCATGTGGCAGTGGGGTCGGGAGGAATACTGCCCTCATCGCACGCTAACGGCCGCGTATGTAGGTGGGTGCAATATTGGTCTCACCGTTGGATCTCACAGAGTAGATCAATGGATGAGATTGATCGTGCATGTCTGTGGGTCCTTGTGGTTAACAGTGTGCTGCCTATCATAGCGATTTTATCCATAGCCATTGGATCGAACGGAGAGGTTCAACGGTTGAGATTAAAGGGGCAAGTTCGGATTTGGTGTTAGGGTCCCACCCTAACCCCCTTATTTATGTAATGGGATCACGTCATAGTCAAGAGTCAATAAAGCCCATATTAATAATTGTAAGTGGTTAATACACAATTAATGGCGGAACCACAGTTAGTTGCAAATGGGATGTAGTATTAGATAGATGGTATTAATAAAACCCATGGTATTGGCCCGTGGTATTGCATGTATGAGTCATATATAAAGGATAGAGACTCCCTACGAGGAGCATCGTGTCTTATTTTGTAGTCGAGTAATGCTCTATTGGAGGTTGCCCCCTCGAAGAGGCAAGTGAACATTACTCTCTGAATAATAAAATCATTGCTATTCTGTGTTCTGGGTATCTTTTCTTTGCATATTCTGTATTTGGGTATCATTTTGTAGGTTAAGAGCATAACAAGTGGTATCAGAGCACTTTCCAGGGCCGGTGGGATCTCCATTTCTTAGAAAAAAAAAAAATTGGCTAGAGACGTGTTCCAGCGTCTTTAAACCACAGGATCTGTCGTTGAGCGCATAAACCTGTGGATTTAGGGAGGCATGCACGCAGGAAATACAAGAGGTGGTCATGTGTGTTGGACTCCCTTGTAACCCCTGTGGGTACCCCTTCGAGTAGTAGCGCATTAGACAGAACCGCACACGGATTGTCTTCCACGTACCCTCTGGGTATATCGAAAGCCCCCTAGGCTCCCTTGAAACCTCGCCATAGATAAACCGTCGGCCGTCTTGCGGCTACAGTACACCGAGAACAGCACTCGGGGAGATTACTCGCCCATACGATAGGGTAGTCGGGTTGTACGGCTAAGGGTACGATCGATCCTCCTTAGTTAGAGCCCTGAAACATTGGGCCGAGTACTACTGCCAGACCCTTATGTATATTGCGATCTATAGCACCTGACACTCCTCAAGACCTTAGTTCCCTTTTCTATCGCGGGATCACACAACATCTCTTCCAGATCCGCCTGTGCAAAGGGGTGTAGTAGCAGCAGACATCAGTCCCGCAGTCTCGATTTCGCAGATCAGCCATTCCGATTTATTAGATCCATCAGATCCGCAGAAGCAGTCTGTTCTGCCATCAGATCCGCCATTCAGATCTCTCAGATCCCCCAGATCGGAGTCGTTGTGAAGGGTTCCTATACCGGGGTATAATTTTTGCAGGACTTTTGGCTGCATTGACATTTTGAGGATTTTGCCACTGCAGTATTGATAAGGAAGGAGTAAAACTCCGTTGGGAGTTTTCAGAACAAAAAAAAAAAAAAAAAAAAAATCAGAATCAGGACAACGAGCTGAGCACGGTGGTACCATTCACTTCTTAGTGAAAATTTTTTTAGGTGGTCCCAATTTTCAAAAAACCCGGTTGGTGTATGGTAGAAACTAGAGCTCAAGTGATGGCCAATGAAAGGATGGACAAATTTGAAGAATCAATGCACAACCTTCACCTTCAGCTTACCGGACTATGTAACATGGTCGAGAAAATAGTCCCGAAGGGCAAGGAGCAAGCCCACGAGGAGGAGTATAATGGCACTGAACACAATGAGGGTGAGTCTAGCCACTCTCCTCACGTCTTGCACACCCACCCACCACCCAGTCAGCGACCTCCCAAGTTGGATATGCATAAATTTGACGGCTCTCACCCGTCACCATGGATAGCACAAATGGAGCAGTATTTCAAACTGAATCGCATCTTTGATGATGAGACTTAGCTTATGTTGGGGAGCATGTACTTGGACAATGAAAGGTGGCAATGGTGGGAATGGCATCAATGTTGCACTGGACCTTTTAAGACTTGGACCAAATTCACCAAAGCTCTGCAAGACCGCTGTGACCAGGAATCATCTTTTTTGGGTCGTCTTACTAAGCTCCGACAGACTGGTACAGTGGATGAATATATTACAGCTTTTGAAGCCTTAGCCTTCCACACTTGGGGTCTCTCAGATGTGTTCTACACGGAATGTTTTATCAGTGGTCTTAAAGAAGCTATCAAAGCCCAAGTCCTACTGCACCACCCTCCCACATGGACAGAGGCTTGCAAGGTCGCTGGTAATGTGGAACGTGCATTAGCAGCCCAATACAGTTGCCCAAATTTCTCCGCTAAAGGTCGCCCCCCACAGGCTCACAACATGACTCAAACATTTAAGGTCCAAAAGGTGTCACCTGCAGAAATGGCCAAAAGAAGAAAGAAAGGCCTATGTTACTACTGTGATGAAAAATACTCCCCAGGTCATAAATGCAAGGAGCCCAAATTTTTTCAAATTTATGCCACTGACTACAGCTCAACAGAGGAAGATCTACCACTGGACGAACATGAGCCGCTAGAAGAAGACAACCAAAAGGACAATGTCTCTGATGAACCAGTTATTTCGTTGCATTCTTTGGCAGGGATTTCTTCCTTCCAAACTCTCAAAATCAGAGGTTTTATTAAACATCGCCCAGTAGTAGTCTTGATTGATAGTGGAAGTACACATAATTTCATCCATCAAAAAGTCGCAGAAGCAGTGCATTGTTTCGTACGAGCAGTTTCTAACTTCCAAGTTCAAATTGCGGATGGAGACACAATGAAATGTGAAGGCCGCTGTGAAAATGTCAAACTTCAAATGGGGGATTATCAGTTGAAAACTCACATGTTTGCCGTACACATGGGGGGTTGCGACATTGTCCTCGGTGTTGAATGGCTCCGCACTCTTGGGCCAATCACAATGGATTTCCAGGAGTTATATATGAGTTTTAAGCAGAACAACTACACACATATCCTCCGTGGACTCCAGGCGGTCATGGAGTTGTAGCTCAATTTAATGTCATCCAGGCAGTCGAAACCAAGCCTCTGCCAATTCATCCTGAGATGCAACAGATTTTAAATAACCATCTTCCGGTCTTTGACAAGCCTCATGAGCTTCCACCCTCGCGAGGGGAACATGATCATAGCATCACCTTGGTTCTAGGGGCCCAACCCCCAAATGTGCGCCCATACAGATATCCGTTCACCCAAAAGAATGAAATAGACAAAATCATCAAGGAACTTTTGGAAGCAGGTGTCATTCATCCCAGCATTAGTCCTTATTCATCCCCAATGGTCATGGTGCTCAAGAAAGATGGGGAGTGGAGGATGTGTCCCGACTTCAGGGCCCTCAATAAGTTGACAATCAAAGATAAATTTCCCATCCCGTTGCTTGATGATTTGCTGGATGAACTCAATGGGGCTCAATTCTTCACTAAGCTGGATCTTCGCTTAGGCTACCACCAAATTCGCATGAAGGAAGTCGACATCCCCAAGACTGCTTTCCGAACTCATGAAGGCCATTATGAATTCCTGGTCATGACATTTGGTCTTTGTAATGCCCCCTCTACTTTTCAGAGCCTTATGAACCACATTCTCAAACCATATCTCAGGAAATTTGTCCTTGTCTTCTTCGATGACATCCTCATCTATAGTTGCACTTGGGCCGCACATCCTCAGCATGTAGATCCACTCTTGCAACTGCTCCGCAAGCATAAATTATTTGTCAAGATGTCCAAGTGTTCGTTTGGCATGGCAGAAGTAGAGTATTTGGGCCACATTGTGGGGTGTGAAGGTGTCAAGGTGGACCCCAAAAAGATCCAGGCAATGCAAGAATGGCCTCAACCTAAGACCTTGAAGAGCTTGAGAGGATTTTTGGGTCTCACAGGCTATTATCGTAAATTTGTCCGCAACTATGGTCGCATAGCGAAGCCCCTCACCCAACTCCTAAAGAAAAATTCATTCTTCTGGAACGAGGAAGCACAACAGGCCTTTAAAGCTCTAAAAAATGCCATGTGTTCCACTCCAGTCTTAGCACTACCTGACTTCACCAAATCTTTTGTCATTGAATGTGATGCTTTGGGTACAAGTATTGGGGCGGTCTTAATGCAGGAAGGGCGACCGTTGGCCTTCACAAGCCAACAACTCAGTGGGAGGAATCTGGGCCAATCTACCTACAAGAAGGAAATGATGGCCATCTTACATGCAGTCGAGACTTGGCGACCTTACTTATTGGGGTGACGTTTCCAAATCCGCACAGATCATCACAATCTTAAATATTTTTTGGAGCAATGCCTATCCTCCCCACAACAAGATAAATGGCTAGCCAAAATGTTGGGATATGATTATGAGATCATTTACAAGAAAGGAAAAGACAATAGGGTAGCAGATGCATTATCTCGCCAATTTGAGGAGGAAAGTACTCTGCTAGCAATTTCCCTCCCCATTCCAGAATGGATTGAAGAGGCTCGCAGGGAATGGTTTTCACACCCCGGGCTCTCCCAACTCATTTCTCAATTGCAGGTAGATCCAAATTCCACCAAGGGCTACTCGTGGCAGGATGATATTCTTCGCTACAAGGACAGAGTCGTAATATCACCAACATCCACCCTCAAAAGTCGCATTTTGGCAGAATTGCACTCATCTTCCATTGCAGGACATTCGGGCTTTCAGAAGACATATGCTCGCACCAGAAGATTATTTTTTTGGACAGGCATGAAAAAGGACATCCTTACTTTTGTAGCAGAATGCAATGTCTGTCAATGCCACAAAGGGGAAACCGTCAACACAAGGCACATTACAACCATTGCCCATTCCAGCATCAATGTGGACGAAGGTTTCTATGGATTTCATTACATGTCTTCCAAAGTCAGGGAACAAGTCAGTCATCATGGTGGTTGTGGACCGATTGTCGAAGTATGCTCATTTCTGTGCCCTACCCCACCTATTTACACCAACTTTGGTTGCTCAATCTTTCATGGATCAGATCTTCAAATTGCATGGCATGCCCACTTATATTGTGTCCGACTGCGACCCGATCTTCACCAGTAATTTTTGGCAGGAACTCTTCAGAATACAAGGCACTCAACTAAAACTCAGTACTTCCTATCATCCGTACACAGATGGTCAAACCGAAGCCGTCAATAAATTTCTAGAAACCTACCTTAGGTGTTTCACTTCAGAAAAGCAAAACCTTTGGGTATAGTGGCTACCTCTGGCTGAATGGCGGTATAACACCAAATATCATTCCACCACCAAAATGACTCCCTATGAAGTAGTATATGGTCAACTTCCACCTTCACCTACTTCGTATCTCAAGGGATGCTCAAAAGTACAAGCAGTGGATCAACTCCTACAACACTGCGCAACCATGCTCGCCCATCTTCGAGAGAATCTTCATGAAGCTCAGAACCGCATGAAGCAACAGGTAGACCAGCATCGCTCAGAGCGCCAATTTCAAGAAGGGGATCAGGTCTTTTTACAGCTCCAACCATATAAGCAAACATCACTCAAAGACAAGGGGTGTCAGAAACTCTCTCCCAAATTCTACGGACCATATCAAGTACTTCAGCGCATTGGAGAAGTGGCCTACAAGTTGGCCTTGCCACCTACTGCAAAAATCCATCCAGTTTTCCATGTCTCATGCCTCAAGAAAGTGATTGGGAACAATTGCAGAATTCAGACGAGTCTACCTGAATTGGACAAAGAAGGGTCCATCTGGCTTCAGCCTGAACAGGTCCTAGACACACGAGACAAGCAACTGCGCAGCCGCATGATTAAGGAAGTCCTCGTCAAATGGAAAGACACCTCTCCAGAAGATGCAACTTGGGAACCAACCACTATTCTTTAGCAATTCCCGCAGCTTCAGCCTTGAGGACAAGGGTAGTCTTAAGGGGGAGGGAATGTTAGGGTCCCACCCTAACCCCCTTATTTATGTAATGGGATCACGTCATAGTCAAGAGTCAATAAAGCCCATATTAATAATTGTAAGTGGTTAATCCGCAATTAATGACGGAACCACAGTTAGTTGCAAATGGGTCGTAGTATTAGATAGATGGTATTAATAAAACCCACGGTATTGGCCCGTGGTATTGCATGTATGAGTCATATATAAAGGATAGAGACTCCCTGCGAGGAGCATCGTGTCTTATTTTGTAGTCGAGCTCTGCTCTATTGGAGGTTTCCCCCTCGAAGAGGCAAGTGAACATTACTCTTTGAATAATAAAATCATTGCTATTCTGTGTTCTGGGTATCTTTTCTTCGCATATTCTGTATTTGGGTATCATTTTGCAGGTTAAGAGCATAACATTTGGTGGGAAGTGTATGACCTTGGTGCCAAGAGACTTTTCACTCAGGCCATTGATTCTCGGGTTAAGAATTCAGGGGGATGCGAAACATTTATATTTTTGCAACTGTTGTTTCTTTTCGGGTCCGCTTCCAAACTCTTGTAATTTTCTTTTGAAAGTTGTAAGGTTTTTTTGTAGGGATGATCTAGGTGGATGTTGGTGGCCACCCACCTATCCCATTTGGACCCCCACAACTGTCTCTTTCAGTTTTTCTGTTTCCTTAATTATAGCACAGTTTACTATTTTTAGCAGTTTTTCGGGTCCTAAACTTCTGTCGTAGTCCTCGGAGAGATCTTTCCAACGGGCTATCATGCGCATCAAACGGAGATAGTACGACCAATTCGCGACCCCGGGAACTTGATGTACCAACTTACCCAAAAACGGGGCCCACAATTTGGCGTTTTATCTTCTAGGTTTAGGTTTTGGGATGTGAAGGGTTTTCCATTGTTTCTCAATAATAAATAGGCCTTCGAGCCTCATTATAACACAGTTCGAAACAGTTTAGAGGCATGTAGCCGACACATCTCTTCTCAGAGATAAGCTACCATCGCCCTAGCTGGGTTATTTCTATTTGTAAGCATATTTCAGTATTCTCCATTAATGAAATGAAGTATTATTTCCGCTGCATCTTTGTTTTTATGGTTATCGCATCTCTGTATTTATGGTTATCTTTGTAATCTATTGCGTTCCTGCTTAAATCCGGATCAGTGGTATCAGAGTCTGCTTTTTCTCTGTTTTTCTTTGCATGTCCCCAACGAGGTCGGGATATAAGGAGTTAGGTTTGGAACTGGTCAAACTTTTGCAAGACCAGCCTCGCAAATCTCGACGACCTCCCATGGCGGATGAGAAGAAAAACGAGGGGGCAGAAGATCCTATCAAAATCTTGCTCGAAGAAGCCCTCGAGCGACAAAGGAACGTGATGATGGACAGCTTTGCCCAAATCCTTCAGCAACTACCCAGAGGGGATGCATCGGCTTCCAACAGCTACTATGGAAATGCCACACCGTTTAAGGTACAAGTTAATTTTGAAATCCCCGTCTTCGAGGGTCAAATAGATGTAGATGCCATAGATAAATGGTTAAATCTGCTAGATGGGTATTTTTCTGTTCATGAATTTTCAAGTCGGGAAAAGATTGTTTTCGCTCTTCTCAAAGCAGCCCCCCACATCAAGGACTGGTGGGAAACCTACTGCGAGCAGAAGGATGAAAGTACAGGCTCACTATTTTCAGCCGCACCCACTTGGAATGACTTCCGGGATGCTATCAAGGAGCAGTACTACCCTGTCGGAAGCTATGAGGACAAATACATAAAATGGACCACACTGCGGTAGGGACGAGACCAAGATGTGCCGGAGTTCACAAACATTTTTCATACCCTTCGCACACAGTTGGGTATCAAAGATTCTGAGCTACATCTTGTACTCAAATACTGTGGCTGCCTACACAGATACATCTAGGAAGAGATGGGGTTCTTGAACATCTCCTCACTCGGCACAGCATACCGATATGCTGTCAAAATCAAGCAAAAGTTCAAACAAAAGAAGCGAGACTTTGGATCTGCAAATCCAAAGCCCAAAGGACAAAGCCAAGGCGGGGTGACCCAAGACAACCCGTCGAAGCCGCAAGAAAAGAACAACACCACGAAGTCGAAGAAGGACACAGGAAAGTGGTGTGAGTTCCACAAGAGTCCCACTCATAACACAAGTGAGTGTCGGACCAAGCAGTCGTTGGTGGCCGAGTTGAAGGCTTCCAAATCAGATGCATGTTCCGACTCTGAGTCAGAACCCAACAAGGGGAATGACAAAGGGAAGCAGATCATTGATGCGGATCCTAGCACCACGGTTGCTACTGCCAAGATCCAGAAAAATGAGCCCGAAGATCCAGAGGAGGGGGAACGTCTTTTCCACTCACAGATGTGGGTGAAGGGTCCGCCGCTGCAATTCATTGGCGACAGTGGTAGCCAAAAGAACCTCATTTCAGCAGAGGTCGTGAAGCGGTTGCACCTACCAACTACACCACACCCATAGCCGTACAGTATCCATTGGCTTCACGAAGGACGAGATCTCAAAGTTCACCGGCAGTGCCGCCTTCCCTATAGCATCAAGCCCTTCACAGACGAGGTATTGTGTGATGTTACACCTCTGGATGTTTATGATGTACTATTAGGCCAGCCATACTTGTGGAGGCGACATGCTGTGTATGAGTCAAGGCCTCGCCCTGTCATCATTTCTTTGGATAATTCATTATACAGGATACCGAAGGTAGCCCCACCTACCGCCACCTCTTTGATCACTGCTAAGAAAGGCAGCAAGCTCATCTCACAGACTAGGAAATTTATTTTATGTCTGGTTCGCTCCCAAAGTAAGGGGAAGATCGTTGCTACATCCATGACCCCCGCGAAGGGTTCCTCCACCCAGCAGCAGCAATAGAGGGATACAGTTGTGACAGAACACAGGAACAACTTCTCCTTACCCGGAGGGGTACCACACAAGTTTCAGGTGGGCGACAAAGTTTGGTTACATTTGCAGAGGGAGCGCCTTACCAGAACCCATTAGAAACTCAGACAACTTCGACATGGTCCTTACACCAGTAACAAGGCTACGGGAAACAATCTTTGAAGCACAACATTCCTCCATTCCTTCGCTTGCACCGAGTGTTCAATGTGGACCGTCGCCGACCATGCTCCCCACCATTTCTGGACACATCAGAGATTGCAGGACAGCTCACCAGAGACCCAGCTCAGCAGAAGCTTCCTCATCTTAGGGAGGAACTCAACGCAATGGGGACGATTGCTTCCTAAGGGGGGAGGAATGATCTAGGTGGATGTTGGTGGCCACCCACCTATCCCATTTGGACCCCCACAACTGTCTCTTTCAATTTTTCTGTTTCCTTAATTATAGCACAGTTTACTATTTTTAGCAGTTTTTTGGGTCCTAAACTTCTGGAGCCGTTTTGAGGCCCTAAACTGCGTTTTTCGGGAAATCCACCGAGCGATTTTTCTGTCTAAAAATAATCTTCTTCGTCGTAGTCCTCGGAGAGATCTTTCCAACGGGGTATCATGCGCGTCAAACGGAGATAGTACGACCAATTCGTGACCCCGAGAAGTTGATGTACCAACTTACCCAAAAACGGGGCCCACAATTTGGCGTTTCATCTTCTAGGGTTAGGTTTCGGGATGTGAAGGGTTTTCCATTGTTTCTCAATAATAAATAGGCCTTCGAGCCTCATTGTAACACAGTTTGAAAGAGTTCAGAGGCATGTAGCCGACACATCTCTTCTCAGAGATAAGCTACCATCACCCTAGCTGGGTTATTTCTATTTGTAAGCATATTTCAGTATTCTCCATTAATGAAATGAAGTATTATTTCCGCTGCATCTCTGTTTTTATGGTTATCGCATCTCTGTATTTATGGTTATCTCTGTAATCTATTGCATTCCTGCATTCCTGCTTAAATCCAGATCAAGGGAGGGGGGCTTGTGTTTTGAGCCCGGTTTCAGGTTTTGTTCAGAGCTCTCCATGGTCAACGACCATGTGAGAATTGATGTATTTTATGTACTTTATAGGCTGATTAATGAAATTGAAGGCTTGAATCTTGCATTAGCAAAAGAAAAATAAGATAAAGTTCACTTAGATGATTTTTTTGAATAATTTATTTTTTCAAAAATAATTCTTATTTTCAATTTTTTTTTTAAATTTAAATATTTAATACAAACTATATCTTATAAAAAAATAAATTTAAATAATTAAATCTATTCACAAACTTAATGAACTAAAATTTGTGAACTAAATTCTAAGTTTGTGAACTAAATTCAATTATTATATTGTGAGATGAATTTCTAAAAAATAACTATATTGGAGAATTTAGGCTTCTGTGATCCATATCAAGTATTATGAAACAAGTATTGTCTCATAAAACTATATTGGATTTCTAAATTTAATTTGTATAATTCTTTTTTAAAAAATCATATATCATAATATAAATAACTGTGAAAATCCCCAAAAAAAAAAAAAATAAATAAATAAAAAAAAAATAAAAAATAAAAAAAATAACGAAATAACGAAATGTATCCAAAACGTAGCAAACTAAATTCAATATCCATTTCGTTTTCCTGTTCACATTAATGGAAACTTTTTTTTAAAACTCTTCCACGTCCATCCCTCCAGAATACCCAAATTTATAAAATAACATCTATTCTGAGAAAGTCGAAATATATGAAATTAGTTAATAAATATCCTTCTGGAAGGTACCTAAATAAAAATTCAAAGTCGCCCGTCATAAAATCAAAGGAACGGTCAGAGCCAGGAATAAATTCTCGTCCACACGTTTCCGTATACAAAGGCAAGCAATCACGACGAAGTAGGCATCACACAAATTGTATGGTGGACTGCCCAACTTTTCAGAGCCCAGCTAAGGCGTGACCCACCTGATTTCCGCGTCGTTGACTTCGACTTTTCCACGTATTTTTTCCAGGAACGATCCATACCCAGGGATATGTGCAATCTATAAATCAGAGGTGTCTATACTGCTTATATATAGTTATTGTGGTGGGATAGTTTATTTTTCTCATTTTCTAATTGGAGTTTAGGTTTGAATGTTCGATTATCTATTTTGATTTCGATTATGTAATATGAGTATCTAGATTGATTTTTAATTATGCAGAGTGATTATCTACTTTAATTTCGGCTATGTAACATGATTATCTAGATTAATTGTTATTTTTATTTTATCGCAAGTACCAGAATGATAATCTAAACCCTATACAAAAAAATATTCAGAAGTGACATATCAATGTGTTGAGGAAGTGTATCAATGGAAAGCATGGCAGAAGAAATCACGCTCTCGCCATTGCCGCCGATGCCAAAAAGTCATGGGAAAAGATCGAAACCCCATTCCACCAGCGGTATTGATCAGTTCCAGAATGTCTATGCCGAGCCGTCTGCCCATGAAGAAAATATTTCCGACAGGATAAGTGAGCCAGAGGCCATGGCGAGGTTTGTGTCTCCGAAGCAGAGACGGGTTCCAGTTGTGATTGGTGCCAGAGATCAGGAAAGTGGGAGGAAAAACAGTGGTGCCGGTGCCTCTAGGGTTTCAATCCCGGGATCTTTAGAAGAAAGTAATAGCGTTAATCGTGAGCAGGAGCATCGTCATCATAATAGAGTTAAAAGTTTCAGAAGGTCTATGTCCAGAGATTATCAGCACAGTACCAAACCTGCGATAGCTTTACAGGGATCAGATAGCTTCAACAGGAGGACCAAGCCAACCATGGCTTCTGATGCCAGAGTGGGTGCAATCATTATGATTATCATACTACTCTGTTTCGTTTTGTACGGTCGCCTGTGTGCAATGCTCTTCGCATGTGCATGCCTCTATCTCCTTCCAAAATTCAGAGAAGATTCAGAAAGTATGACAGAAATGAATAGAAATAATGATATCAGAATGGTGTATCTTCAATCGAATGAATACAAGAAGAAAGTGATCATGGATGGATTCACGGACAGGACGCATAAATGACAGCGCAGTTCACGCATTATTGAAACTTCTCATTTTTTATGCGAAGTAAAGAATTTAAAGAGTTAAGTTTTTTCAGGATTTCTGGGTATTAAGAAGTTTTTCCTTTCAGACATTCATTAGTTAAATTATGTCAAAGACGCCCAAGTTTCTGGTTAATTTATTGCCTGAAACTTTGAATAAATCCATAAATTATAAGGCGTTTGGTTAGTGATAATGACAGCTGATCAGAATGAAATTTTGAATAAATCCGGAGATGATAAGGTGTTTGGTTAGTGAGAGACACAACTGATGAGAAAACTCTTGGTCGTGGAGAAGGAAACGTGGCTGTAGGGAAAGACGAGCAATTTAATGCGATGAAAGAACATCTTTCAAACCTTCTATTTCAAAGAAGCACTTGTTACTCAAAGAAGCCAGTATTACCTTCTATTTCGTTTGGTACCCAAAAAAACCTTTCCTCTAATTTTTTTTCTTTTTCTTTTTAATTTTGGAAAATCAAAATTGATTGTATAATAGAAAATGAGAAAAGGGCATGGGCTAGAGATTTGGACTTTGGCAGTCTTGGAGTTGAAAGTGATATGGATTATATATGAATTTATGAGATTTATTATTATTAATAATATCAATTTATAATTAGGACAATTATATTGATAAATTAGTTGATGTATTTTGATAGGTGTTATTTTCCACTTAAAATGGTGTCAATTCATGTATGTGAGGTGGAAAACCATGTTCAATATATATCAATCACTTTATTGATGTGGTTATGCTAGTTGATGGTCAACTTGCTTGGGCTAGATTAGTAGACTATGGTTGACTATCATTGACATTGTCTTATTATGGTTAAAAAATGTTCACTAGGGTTGAGCATGGTTGATAATGGTTAACCATGGTTGCCAAGCGTTGTTGATGGTTGATGATGCTTGACTATTGTTCAAGAAGGTTAACAAGTTTGGCAATGTTTGACCATGGTTTACTACAGTTGAACCTTGTTTACAACATTGACCATAACTGAGGAGGGTTGACCTTGCTTGACCATTAACATAACAATGTACTTATGCTACATTGTTGGGTATTGTTACATTAATGTTCGTCAACCATCATTGACCATGGTTAATGTTACATTGGTGTTAATGTTAATGTTACATTAACAGTTGAAGAGGTGGACCATGATTGACCATGTTAAACCAATGATGTCAAATGTATTTATGTTACATTAATGTTTGTCAATTATGTTTGACCATGGTTGATGTTACGTTAGTGTTAATGTTAATGTTACATAACGGTTGAAGAGAACTGAGAAGGTTGAGCATGATTTACCATGGTCAACCATTATTGTAAAAATGTATGTGTTACCTTTATGAAGAAGGTTCACCATGGCTAAGCTTGCTTGATGATGGTTGAACATGGCTAACCATGGACATGGTAGTGCATGTTGAGCATGGTTGATATTATTTGACTATCATTGAAAATTGTCGATGAAAGATGACCATTATTGATAATGGTTTATAATGGTTGCTAAGGATTGTTGGTGGATGATGATGGTTGACTATGGCTCAAGATGGTTGATGAAGTTGACTATGGTTTAACTTCATTGACAAGATGGACCATGGTTATGGATGCTTGACCTTGTTGATCGAGGTTGACCTTCATTTACCACTAATCTTATAATTATGTCGATAGGCATCTTATTTTGTGGTTCTTCTTAGGGACATTGTAGAGAGTCATCGTCCCCAATTGTAGAGATTTCCTCCAGGTGTCCTGTACAAGTGTTATCTATCTGCTTTCTCAAGGTGTCATTTATCTTCTTATCCTCTAGTGAAAGGCTCATGCCTGCCTACCTTCCTTTCTTTCTAGCTAGGTCAGGAAGGTGAATTGCTAATAATTAGTCTAGGGTAGGGAATGAGAAAGAACTTTCCCTTCAAAAACCTTTCATGCTAGTAGATAATATTTAATGGAAGGGCTTCCTTTTGACCATGAGGCATAATCTAGACAAGCTAGATAACACCAAGTTTTGATTTAGTACTAGTTGGTTGATCTAGTAATAGCTCACTAATTTGAGTAATTTTCTCCCCCGTCCCTCACCACTAAACCCAAATAAATAAAACTAGAAAGACAATGTTAACCCTCTAAGAAAACTATTCAATTGAATGCAAACACTATGCAACAATTAATGGAGAACAAGTTTGTTGAGCTATTGAACAACTTGCATAAGTTCTTCGATGAAGTAAATAACTTCATGTCCAGGTCAACCCCCCAATCCTGCAACTTGAACGAGGCCTAGTTGACATTCACCGATATTTATTTACTAGTGACCGAACTGGGCAATTCATCATCCAACACCGGACGGAATCATTGTCATGTGTCCTAAACCAACTCCATTCTTCTCCTTGCCTGGTTGGAAGGAAGCAACTATAATTGGTTTGGCGATCAGAACTTTTGGATGATATGGGAGGAAAATGCATGCAACACATAGACAAATTTCTTCACAATAGATGGAAAATCACAAAGGAAAAAAGGAAGTACAATGGCCTTTGTTTACTTCCAAAAGTCGAAAGCGAGATTCTAACTCAAAACATAACTTGGATTCTTTCTTTATTTCTTTCTCTAGTGCCTTTCCTCATATAAAAGGATCTTGAACCTACCGAGGGGAGGTTGGGACAAGGAAAGGATGCTTGTTGCAATGCCAATAAATCAAAGCCACTCCAGTATGCACCAATAGTCAATGGGCCTCCGCCCCCCCATTGTAGGGGCGATCTTGGTTTTGTTGCATCTTTCTTGAAAGGCAGACAGGAAAGAAGGGGCTTTGTACTTGATCAATCACATTGTCCATTCGTTTTGCCTTTGTCATGCTCTGTGAGGAAGGTTTGACAATTTACTAGAGATTCTAGGTGGGCCTCATTCAAGGGAGGCCCTTGCATGAGTCCATGTTGCTATTATTGGTTTTGATTTCTTTTTATTTTGGTGAGATTAGTTGGTTTCATTTTTGTTTTTATAAAAATTCATTTCATTTTCAGTTTCTATTAAAATTCCTTTGATTGATAGGCCTCCCGAAGTTAGAAGTTGAACCTTCGTAGTTTGTTACTCAATATTTGTTGTTTTTGGCAGAGAATGCATGTTTATTTCATTTGTTGTAAATATTGATTTTGATGGGTCAGGTTTAGATCATTGAATTACCATAAAACCTAGGCTCCTCCTCTGACATGTCTTGTGATAATGTCACAAGATTGATTCTTGCACTCTCGTTGAGTATTTTCATTAGTGTTAGATTCATCATGGAGAAGAAAGGACTAAGGAAGGCAAGATCTGTTGGAGTCAGAGCATGTATGTATCTTCCCAATGCTTTGAGATCTTCCCATCAAGGTAGTTCACTTTTACATTTTTCATGTTCTAAATTTGCTTTGTTTGTTCTAACAAATAATACAATCTCCTTGCATCAGGGCTTGATATTCTAAATCCATATAGTTTCTAGCTTTTCTCTAGTTGATTCTAGCACTATGTTATCAATACTGCATGTGATGAATTATGATATTCACAACCTAATTTTTTTATAAACCAAACTAAAAATTGTGGCATTTTAGTAACCTATATTGTTGTGTAATTTTGTGCACATATATCCCTTTGTCTAATTGATTTACTTGATCGTTCTTTTGTTATAGGCCTATAATAATTACATTTTATGCATCTTCACTCTGGTCCTAAAATGTTCCCATGGTTAATATGTTGCCTAATATCTTCTATGCTAGTGTCACATTTATTATGTACTATTGCCATTATCTTCCTTAATTGAGCTTGTGCCCTTTCTTTGATAAGTATTGTGACTTTACTAGTAAACTTAGGTTTACAATATATAATGACAATTTTGTTGCTTGTTTGGGTTCATATCCTACTATTTCCCTAAGGCTGGTTTTTATTTGAGGGATAGATTTTGAAATGATATTTTATTTCTAAGTAATCATGAAAGGAACATTTATAATAACCTACTTTAACCTAAACTGCAAATATGTGAAGTTATTTTGGACATGCACTATAACTTTTAAACTTTCCTAAAGTTTCCATTGGTTGTTGCACTCTATTATGATAGTTTCATTCATCTATTCTAATTATTATTTAATGCACTCTATTATGATAGTTTCATTCATCTATTCTAATTATTATTTAATGGATATTTAGTTAACATTCACTTTCTTTGAAAATTTATGTAATTTCTAACTTTTCCCATGTTTAAATTATTTCGTCTTTAAGTCAAGGAAAACAATCGTTTTGTCAATTCCATTATACACATGCTAAGAAATCCTTGTCTTTAGGTCATGACTTCTGCTATTGATAAACGATTTTCTAATTATAGTTAACTATTTTGCTAAACCTTATATGTTTAAGCATAATTTGGCTTTTCTTTTTATCAAGGTGTGAATCCTTGAATTTGTGTACGGGTAAACGTTTTTCACAACTAAGCACTCAAATTCTTGTTTCTGGATATTCAAAATTACGGTTTCCATTTTGGTTGGTGTCATCAAGGAGATCTCATTTAGCGTTGGCCTTGTGCCTTTTATGCTTGTTTGGATAGTAGCTAAGCTTTTCGGTTAAAAAAGTCTCTCGCTAAACTTCGTTAATAGCATGCTCATTCTCAAGTTGCAAGATTAGAGCACATCTGTGGTTTTCTTAGTTAAAATGCCCTTTAGTTTTATTTTTTAACGTTGCATTTCCTTCATTTTTCTGCCATTCACATTCCATATGTAATCAAGGTTGATGCTATTTATAGTGCTACATGTAACCCTCATTTTGCTGCCATTTACATTCCATATGTAATGAGGGTTGATGCTATTTATAGTGCTACATTCAACCTTCATTTTTCCGCCATTTACATTCCATATGTAATCAAGGTTGATGCTATTTATTGTGCTACTAGCTACATGCATGGTCAGCACAATTTTTTGGAACTTTTTGTTTTCAGAATTCAATTTGTTTGTCCTATTTTATAGTTTTTGGAATGTATCCATATGTAATCAAGGTTGATGCTATTTATAGTGCTACATGTAACCCTCATTTTGCTGCCATTTACATTCCATATGTAATGAGGGTTGATGCTATTTATAGTGCTACATTCAACCTTAATTTTTCCGCCATTTACATTCCATATGTAATCAAGGTTGATGCTATTTATTGTGCTACTAGCTACATGCATGGTCAGCACAATTTTTTGGAACTTTTTTTTTTCAGAATTCAATTTGTTTGTCCTAGTTTATAGTTTTTGGAATGTACTCGTTACACGGAGAGCCAAATTTTACAACTTAGTATGACCTCGATGTGTATGTCCTGGCCTCAAAAAAATAAAGTTAGCTTTTACTAGCTAGTTTATTCTACAACCTAGTATGACCTAAATGTGTATGTCAAGTCCTCAAAAAATAAAAGTTAGTTTTTACTAATGTCGAGAAAAACATTACCTTGAAATTTAAATTATATATAACTTTTTAATCATATTAATGGACTAAGATTAATTATTAAAATATAACTATGTATTATTATATATAATTTGAATATATAATAAATTAACTCATACATTCAATAGTTCCTTTATCATATATGTGAATTTGAATGGATCATATATTTACGTTTAACAAAAAAAATTACGACGTTAAAATTCTCAATTTGGTAATATCTTAAACATCTTTACTCTCATTTACTAAAGCTAATAGCATCTCTTAAATCAAAGGAAAAAATTTAATTCAACAAAAGGAATTGAAAATCATGCACCAAAATCTTTTAATATTTCTTTTGATTAAATATTTTTAAAATGAATTTTAAAGGGGAAAACCATATCCTATGGATACATTAAGGTCTTAATCTTTTGAAAATATTAATTTGATGTAGTTTTTTCTTATGTGATTATTGCCCAAAGTTTGTTCGTAATTGAAGTAGTTTTATTATAATTTTTGTTATCATGCCTTAAAAATATTATTAAATATAATATTACTATTATTAAATTTGATAACTTTGGATTAATACAATATTAAATTTAATATGATATTTAATTTTTTAGATTATAATATCTATTAATATATCATGATATATATTAACTCTAGATATATATATCGAGGGAATAACAAAGACATAAAGTGATAGAGGGAGCGACAAGGGAGGTATGGAGATAAAATGAAGAAGAAAGACATAGAGAGAAGAGTGGAGAGAGAGAGGGGTGACATGGGACAGATGGAAAGAGAATGCATATATTTTTGGGTGAGATAGAGATACAAAGAAGGAGATATGAAAGGAAAGGGGAAGAGAAGGACAGAGAGGGAGAGAGGGAGGGAGATAGTGATAGGGTTGGAGGGTGAAGAGAGAGAAGTAGGGGGAGAGAGAAAGATGGGGGAGAGAGACAGAGGGAGGTGAGAGAGAAATGAAGAGAGAGGAAGGAGGAGAGGGAGAGAAGGAGAGAGGGAGGGAGTGAGAGATGGAGTTGGAGGGCAAGAGAGGGGGAGGTTAGAAGAAATGCATAAAGAGAGATGGAGTTGGAGGTAAAGAGAGAGGGAGATAAGACGTGATGTTATGGGATATTGTTCATGTGGAAATTGCTACAATGGAGAGACTAGGATGTTGATGAAAGAATAAAGAAGTGGATTTCCCCCAGTGAAATAGCCTCATAAATTTACGAAGCCCCAAAAATTCATAAAGCAGATTCCCTGCTCAGGCCTATTGTGAGCACTATTGGGGCACCCACATATGAATTAGCAAAATATGTTTCTAGAAAACTTGAACCTATGGTTTGCAAGACCAATTCTTACATTAAATACTGCATTAATCATTATATAGAACATATAAATAAAGAAAACTTAGATCCCGAGGATAATATTGTTATTTTTGATGTGGTCCAGCTCTTCATGAAGATTTTGTTAGATGAAGCTCTCCAGGTGGTAAAAGGAGTCATGGACTCCAGACTGCGAAGCTTGCCGAAATATTTCTCTATTCTACTTTCTTCACCTTTCAAGGTGAACTCTTTGATCAGACATCGAGAATTGCTATGGGATTTCATTCATATGGGAATTGTTACATTGGAAAGACTAAGAGATTGATGAAAGAATGAAGAAAAATATTTCCCCTAATAGTGAAATAGTTCCATAGATCTATAGAGCCCCCAAAAATCATAAAGCATGTGTCCCCCTTAGGCCTATTGTCAACATTATTAGGGCACCCACATATGAATTAACAAAATATGTTAATAGAAAACTTGAACCTATGGTTGTTAAGACCAATTATTACATTAAAGACTTCAATAATTATATAGAACTTATAAATAAAGAAAAATTAGATCCTAGGGATAAGATTGTTAGTTTGATGTGGTCCAGCTCTACACGAATATTCTGTCAGATGAAGTTGTCTGGTGGTAAAAGTAGTCATAGAACCCCAGACTGTGAAGCTTGCTAAAATATGTCTTTGTTCTACTTTATTCACCTTTCAAGGTGAACTCTTTGAGTAGACATTGACAGTTGCCATGGGATCTTGTTCATGTGGGAATTGTTACATTGGAGAGACTGGGAGGTCCTTTAAAATAAGGCTCAAAGAACATGGTGCTGGCATCAAAAATAGTAGAACTAGGTCTTTTGCGCTTATAGAACACTCAACCAAGACATGTCACCACATATTCCTTGAAGACTAAAATAAAAGCTAAAGAGAAGTATCAATACAAATAAAAATTTAAGGAAGCTCTGAAATTATAAACCATCCTCAAAATCTGAATAGAGATGGTGGTCTGGAAGTAAGTAGAATTTAGATTCTTGCACTTACTCAAGGCACGAGAACTATCAACCATAACTAATCCTTATATAATTTCACCTATTCCCTTTCATATCCATTTTCCTAATTTTCATGCTCCTTATATTCATCTTCCCCTCATAAATCTCTTCCTCCCCTCCCTTCCCACATCCTTCCATTACTCCTTTAAAAAAAAATTTCCTAACTTATAATAAGAACAATTCATCCCAATAATTATAATATACTAATATTTTATTTCAATATTAAGTTAATATTTCTTTAATAATAACTATTAACTTTATTCCTTAACATAATAATAGCATTTATCAATAACTATTAATCCTTATCTCCTCATTTATTCCCCTTTAAATTATATCATTTTATTAATATTTATATTCCATCCTTACTTTAATAGTTATTATTAATAGAGGCTTAAATTAATATAATGTTTATTAATCGAGTTAATAATATAATTTTTTATTATTAACTAAACTTCATTATTAGTAGTAATTACTACCAATAGCAAGGATAATTAATTATCATAATAATAATATAATCTTATCTTTATTAATTCACCATTATCCTAGATATAAGATTTGTTAATAATTATTATTATAGTTAAATATATCTATTTCTAATTATTTCCTTAAGTTATATTTTTTCCCTTTTCCCATTTAATTAATAAATTAGAGTTTTCTCGTTGGCCATTTCTCTCTTCTCATCCTTTCTTTCCCTATTTATTCCATTTTTCCTTTCTCTTCTTTGTGGATTTATCCTAACGATGAGTATTGTTGTGGACTTGAAATGTCAACATAAAAATGACTACTATGGTTAATATTCCAAATAATCATTCTCAAGATTCTCACCACAAAAATCCTCAATCACTCATTAATAATATAATTTATTGATATTTATATTTATAATATAGATATATTATTAATAATATTAATGTAATAATTCATATTATGATACTATAATAATGTTATTATATTATCATTAATATTAATATTAAGATATATGTGCTTGGTATATGACTATAGCTCCATTTTCACAAACTTATTAACATATAAAAGATGGAAAATGTTACCTATCATATATCAACCACATTTACTAATGTGGTCGTGCTAGTTTAACTGATTTGGAATTTTGCATGTTGATAATGAGTCTATTGGCATACACATGGTTAATGGGTAAAATGGAATTTTAAGGTTTAATTTAACTTTTTGGAACTATATGAACAATATCTATAAATCTTAGCATTAGCTTTATTGTAAGGTTTTTGCACATAAAAGTGAGATGTGGATGCCATTAATAATTTATTTTTTAAAACTACATGAACAACATTTAAAATCTTCAACATTAGCCATAGCATAAGCTCTTTTGACCAACTCTTTGGCATCTAAGAGAAATATGGGTGCCATTACAATTAACTGGTGATCATTGATGGACCTCATCTCCTTAAACATAGTTGGGAGGGAAACAAGACCCTAGGCATCATGGATGGATGATACATGGGCATCAACAACAAGATTATGCGAAAGAAATAATGGTAGCATAAAATGATGAAAAATATGAAAAGGGGAAAACATTTACAAGTAAAATTTATTTGCAACACAAAGATAGTTGATGAACCATGTACGAGAAAGAGTTTCCTAAAGAATCGATGGATAGAACAACTAGAAACCCATGTATTTTTGTGGGGGGTAATTATTTTATATGGACATCAAAAACATGTGTGTTTTAAGGAATAAGGTGAAAGCATGGAGGACGTGAAAAGAAGATGATCAATCCAAAACGATAGAAGATGCGAACATTGAGAAGATGATAAAATAAGAGATTTTGACCAATTCTTCGACATCTAAGTGAAATGTGGGTCTCATTACAATGAACCGGGGTTCATGGATGGATTTCATGTCCTTAATCATAGTTGGGAGGGAAACAAGACCCTAGGAATCATGATGGATGATATAGGGGCATCGAAAATAGGCTTATAGGTAAAATCTATTTGTGAAAAAAAGATAGTTGACGAACCATGTACAGGAAAGAGGTTCTTAGAGAACTAACAAATACAACGACTAGAAAACCATGTATTTTGGTGAGTGGTAATTATTCTATATGGACTTCAACAACATGTATCTTTGAAGGAAGAAGGTGAAAGCATGGAGGATGTGAGAAGAATGCCATAAATCCAAAAACAAAGAAGATGCGAACACTAAGAAACAAGTTTAAGGACCAAGTGAAAAAAATGAAATTTCAAATAATTGTTAAAGAGGGAGTGGAAGAGAATAATTCATATTTGTATTCTTTAATGAATTATATGATGTAAAAATATGATAATGTAAATTAAATCTAGAAATATACATGTCAATGAAATGTGAATAAATGAGAGATAATAGGAATGAAGATCATTGAGAAATCATGGAGAGATTCATGTAGATAAGATAGAGGATTTGGTAACTTGATTTCTTACTATATTTTAGGAGATGCTTAAAGGTTTGATGACTAAGTTTGTCTATGGTTTTTATAGTTCCCTTATAAACTATAAGGAAAACATTTGTAATCTTCCTAACATTACTATGAGATTGTATATGTGTATTAATACATATTTTCACATATGAGAATTACATTGTTAAATTTCTATTTCCTTCTTTTGTTTGTAAGTTTCAATGTATATTTTCTATTGTAGTTTATGAATTTAAATGGTACAGATGCTTTTGAACTCATGTATGTGGATCAAGGATTGCAGCTTAGGCACTTGCAAGAATTCATGTTCATAGATACAGGTAATTAGAATTGTAAATGTGAGGTTTACGACTTTATTGGAATAAATGGTATCATTAATAGCCTACTGGCTATTTGCCTCACATCAAGTTGTATCAAATCAAGGGGTTATTCTCTTTGGGGTTGAGGGTGTCACCTTGACATTGGATGTAATCGTTGGTGTGGATTGTATGTTGTAGGAGGATCGAATTAACATCTGTAGCATTATCTGTGAGGATTTGTGAGCCTATCTATGTGAAACCATCAAGAGAGAATTGAATCTCCCATGTGATGTGCTTATGTGTGGGAATTTCTCATAAGAACAATGAGACCAGAGTTTAAAAAATTGTATTATTATATTTCTTCTATTTCTGAGTGGTGGATTACCATCGTGTTACATCATTGGTGTTGCGTTTGAGTAAAAAAGAACCAACCATATCTCTTTCATTGCACCTAGAGTAGAGAAATAATAATTATGTATTAGTAAAGGTGAGTCTCTATGAATTTTCTAGGATGGTCTCTCCATACAAACCATTTCCATCAAATCATTGACCAATTGGGGAAAGATCGTAGTTGAAATCTATTTGAATGGGCACACATTTGAAGGCATGGTTTGAAGTTAAAGCTTCATCATCTAGTATTTGGAATGCAGGTCATCCTCATGGTAACTTAAAAGCAAGATATACTTACTTTTGTTTAATCCAAGCATTGAATGTATGAATTTCACATTGAAGGTGATAATAATGATATATCATTGTTTTCAAACTTCAATTTATGATAGCAAGAAAAAATTATTGGTATGGGAAATGAATGTAATTCATTTCCTTTTTTTCCATTATTTCAATTTAATTACAAAATTTCTATGTGAAAGTGGCACCTGCGGTGCTCTGTAATGGTGAGAGCTATGTCTAAAAGTGTGATATTGTTGCCCTCAACTGGAATGACCTTAGATCCATCAAACACTAGATCTATCATGCAATGAGAGGGGTAAAATCGCTCGAGGTGAAAACCTTTACTCAAGTTATATACACCAAAAAATAGGGTTTTCATCTTGATGGATTTGATACCTCTCTCGATGCATGATAGATCTGGTGTTAGATGGATCTAAGATGGTTTTAATGAAATGATAGTGCACATGGAAATGTCCTACAAGAGTAGGTGGCTATACATACTTATATGAGCCACTTTGGTGGGATGGCATGATTACTAGTAAGTGCATATTTTTTGCTTGATTCTTACACTTTTCCTATGCTTTCAGTTGTGTAACTGGAGACCGGGTATGAACAATTTCTTTATTGCATGCCCACATAGTGTTTTTGTGTTTGAGAAATCAATTCTTGTTCTGTTTTTCAGTGGACTAAAAAAATCTTATCTATCTTAATTATAAAATTCTCAAAATTGTTGAGTTATATGATTTGAGAATATGTGTATTGTTTTTTGATTTATTTCACAAGTAGTGTAATGATCTTTCCTTGCAGAACCTAGAACCCTCAATATCTCAAACCTAACATAGTTTGCCAATTGCATTACTATGTTTTGAGATCCTACTACACTTTTGAGTATATTTCCATCTTGGTACGGACACCTCATTTTTCTCACATGAAAACAAGAATATTATTCTTGTTTGATCTGAAAGGGATTTTATTGTATAATATCTAAGTTGTTTGGCTCCATATGCAATGATTATTTTGGAATCTCATACCTTATTTTGGTGTGTTGATGCACATAGTTCACTGGCCACTTTATGTTTTCATTTTTAATTTATGTTTTCAAGCACATTAAACATGACATGTACTTGCAGAAGTTTATTTATCTTTGATAGAGAATAAGTAGAAAAACTAATTGGCTTGATGTGGTCAATTATAAAAGTGATTGTTGGAGAGGCTGTCGATTTTGTAGTGTATGCGCTTGCTCTAGCTATCTTTGTCACCCGCTTAAGTGCACTCAACATTATTGTTAGGTATGCATGAATAATTATCACTAAGATATGTTTATTATTTTGGTCATAGGTAAAATAGTAGAGCAGGAAAAATTGAAACTCAAAGGATACAACTTAGAATGACTAACTTTTTTCATACTTGTGCAGTGAAATACTTGCACATATTATACTGAAGGAGAAGCTACACATATTTGGTATTCAATATTGTGTTCTTTGTGTTGTTGTCTCAGCCAAAAGTTTCATACATGCCCATAAGGAATGGGATATTGAATCTATGAAGGAAGTGTGTAACCTTACCATAGAGGCAAGTAACATATCTACTTTTAGGGTTATGCTTCTACTTCATTCTATAAGTGTATGCAACCCCATTTAAGAACATTGATTATTAATTTATTGTTTTTTGAAATTATACCCAAGACTTATTTTTTCCCTCATTCAAGGACATGAGACATGACCTTGAATTTTTATTCTTTGTCGTGACATATATCTTGAAATTTCATATTATGCAAACAACTTTCTTGTTATATGCGACATTGGTTGTATCAACAACTTTAGTTCTCATTTTTCATTTTGTTCCATATTATGATTCCACTGATATTATGGTATACATTGGTGTTTTATTCTTATAGGATCTCTCTTGGTATGTCTTGATAACTATTTTTGAAAGTTGCAAATAGGTTGTTTGTAATTTCGTTTTGTGTATGTCTTAGGAATTTATAATCCATAATTTTTTTCTTATATCATAAGGAATTTGTATTTTCTTTCTTCTTATGCCTATTTTATTTTGGCAAGTCATGAGTTTTAAGGCACTAGAAATTGCTTTGAAACTTACATTTTAGGGAATGAATGAACTTATCTACCCACAAACATGAGCTTGTTCCCTAGTTGTCATCACTCGTGTTATCACACGAAAGAATTATTTAAATAAGGTTGTTAATTCTACCATGAATGTTTTGATCCATGTAGTTATATGTTTCCTTTCCTAAAATACATTTCATGAGTTCAATGGCATAATGGACCAAAACTTATAATCCTTGAAATAGTGCATGTGGTCTTTAAGTATAAAAATTCTAAGAACAATGTGTTAAGGGTGATTGTTAATGGTTTTTTTTGGTTGGGGGGAGTGGGAAAAGTAGTTTTAAATGCAATATTGCATGCATTTTACACTTATAATTTATTTATTTGGCATAAAAATGCATTAGTGGTATTCATAATACCGGTTCTTTCTACAACACGCTATATTTATGGTGATCATGCATAGATTTCTAGCTTATTGTATGAAATAAAGAATTAACTGTTTTAATTTATATTTCGATCTAGAATCTAAATATGTGGTGCTTTATACCTGGTTGACTTAGGGATGTGGATGCTTACTAATGTAAAAGTTATCAAGCTCAATTCCATTGTATAGGAAGTGACACATGTACAATGGAATCATGTTCTTAATGAAAACAAGGATAATAAATTGAGTATTTGCACCACTTGATTTTCCATGAATATTGGACTGAATTCTTTTCCTTTCTATGGTTTTGTGGCTTTGGAGTAGAATTACAACAACATATTACTTCCACCATGCATGGAATTTCATTGCACATCTATAATATGGATTTTATACTTCTGAAAAAGATAAATTCTGACAGATCATGTTTTCCTCCTTTGAACTCTTCAGATTTGTTCTTCTACATCTTGTGAGGGTTAAGAGTGACAAGATTTGTTTGGTATGATACTCATTTCCAATAATTCTAAAGACCTTTTAAAATAACACTTTTGAAGAGCGGAAAATCTGATAGATCAATTTTTCCCCTCTTTTAACACTTCACATCTTTTCTCCTTCATCTTGTCATGGATGAGAGTGACAAAAGTTATTTGGTTTGATACACATTTTTAGTAATTTTAAATACCTTTGGAACATCCAAGTTCTAATGTTCTAGAAAATTTAGCATGAAATTGATAATAAGCCTAAGGTAGACATTAGGGAACCATGTTATGATTTTATAGATTGTTAAACCTTAAAATTTTCAAGCACATTTAAGCTTAGATATCTATTGCGTAAATTTTAGCCATGTATTTAAATAGGGATTGGAAGGTTTATAGTAGTTGTAAAGATGAATTACTAGGGATTGTATATATTGCTTGTGGGATCTCCAAATGCATGGTATACATGAGTTTATGTGGTCAAAATCTATTTCAACATTGTAGGCTAGCAGTTTTTTGTCGCAACATTCCCTTTCATTCTTGAAATTTGCTATTTTTGTAACTTTGCACATTTTGTAATGGATTTTTTCACAATTCAATGGCATTATCAATGTGATTTTCTCATCACTACCTTTAGTTGCTCGCATGGTAGCAAATTTTTTGGATAGTTCTCTACATATGGGAGAGATTTCAACAAGGAAAGACAAAGGCTATCATTGGTGGGATAAGTTTTGTTCATTCAAAAATGATTGTAGAAGTGAAGAGTTTTATGCTCTCCCTTTCCACTTGACCATGTTTTTCCCATGTTTATGAGGATGAAACTCTATTGTAGAAGCGGGGTCTCTATTTTATCAATAGCCTTTGTTCATTTGGAGAATATTTGTGTATTCATTGGGTTAGAATGTCTTCAATTCAAAAAGAGACAACTTCACATTGTGAAGTATAAGATGTCTATATTTTATCTCTAGCTCTCTGAGAGGGAACTACTTGCACAAATTATCTCAAATGGATACCTTTGTGCCATGTCTAATAATTTTCAAAGCACTTCAGGATCAAAACTCTTATAAGAAGCAAAATGAGAATTATGAAAAGGAAAAGTATATTTCAAACTCTCGTAGTAGTCTATATGCTATCTTGACTCCAAATTAAAAGAGGCACATTTTGCATAGAGTAATTTATTTCTTTAAGTACTTTTGAAGATGCAACAAAATGCTTTTTTATTGGTACTTTAATTTTTCAATGAGAATTTATCTAGAACTTGAGAGTCATATGGATAGTAATGATATACTAAGCTCTCTTGTAGAGGCATTAGTAGGAAACACCAGTACAATTTCTTTATGATATGCTCAACACATTATGAGCAAATTATTAATTATTCATAGCACATGATTAAAATATAATGTTTTTGTAAATGTTCTTTACGTTTGACATAAAGACTTCAACTCTATTTACAAGGAACTTGAGGCTTACCATTAACTTTAGCTTCATGAGTTTCTTCCAAAATGAGTGCATGGAAATTATTGTAGCAAAAATAAAATGACATTCGAAAAGTAACGAAAAGATACCATAACTTTTAAGATGGCTTTCCACGCAATGTATAAAGATTTATTTTGGTTATTACGATAAGCTTCATGAGTCTCTTCCAAAATGAGTGCATGGAAATTATTGCAACAAAAAAGAAATGAAATTGGAAAAGTAATGAAAATATACTACAACTTTTGAGATGGCATTCCATGCAATGTATCAAAGGTTTCTTTTAGGCATTGCCATATATTCTTTTGTATTTTTAATTATGTTCTGTATATTGTGGATTTCTTTTATGAATTTTATGCTTACACATCATGATTTGATATGATTATTATAAATTTCATCTCAGGTATATACTTTTCAATTTTCATGACATAATCATTTGTAGTTCTCCTAGGGTAGCCTTCACACATGTTTCTACCAATATGACAGGGGAAACTAGAGTTGCAATATCATCCCATGTTGTTAACTTTATCATATAACATAACAAAAAAGTAAAATTTTGAACATCCATTGCATCTACCTTGTTTTTTAAGAAAGTTCTACACATTCTTGGATTGAATGTTTTCTTTGGAGTTTGTACAATGGTCTTAGATGCATTTTCATGTACACAACAACTCAAGAACACCCAATTAACAAATATCACTAGTACATCATTGGTGGTTTTATTCTAAGTTGTGAGAATCACGAGGTTTAAATAGAAGCCCTATGTTATTAAGACATCACTTTATAGAATTGGTTAGGATGTAGTATGGAAATTTTGTTCATATTCCAAACGTTGTGGTTGTGCACCTTAATATCATAGTTTGAATGGTAAAATCCCATTTACCCAAATTACTTGTAACAACCTAGGTTAAAAAATTCATCTAAAAAAATATATAAGACCAAGGTAATGGGGGACATATTCGAAGTTGAATGTTGGGAAGAACATCCTAGTTGGTGTTCATTACAATAATGATGGCTAAGAAAATTGGCAAAGGAAATGACAAATGCTTTGGAAAGGCAAGAAGCATTAATTGGCATTTTATTTATGAAAGTACTAGAAATTAGGAGAAAATCAAGGTGAAAGGTCACATGTTCCATTCGAGGAGGAAAATAATGGCCTCATTATTAAAAATCCTTGTGAGGATAAGTGGGTAGGATTTTTCTCAGTTCAGCTTTGGAGTTCTCTCTCTATTATATCCCTGACATATTGGACATTTAGAGTTTTCCTGGAGCACCTTCGCATTGGATCAAGAAAGGAAAAAAAGGAAAGCGAAAGGAGGGAGAAATCAAGTAAGAGTAGGATAAATCAGCTACAACATGGTGATTTCATTGCTAGATTTGGCATGCATGGTATTGCATGTGATTCTTTGTTGTCATAGCATTGGTTTTGTTAGGTGTGACAGTGTTTTCAGCCTAGCCTTGCCATGGTGTGTTGTGGTTATCATGTTTTGGTTGAGTTGGATTACTGGATGGATTCAAATTTGAGTGAGGTGGATCTTTAAAAGAAAGAACACATGGCCTAGTGATCCCTGAACTTCACTGTGGATTGCGGTAAAGCCATTGGCCTAGTGACCCTTGAACTAGACTATGGGTTATGGTAAAGCCAAGTATTGTGTTCCACAATGGGCCTAGGAATCCTCGACCAGTTATTGGCGGGATATATGGTAAATCCTAGGGGTAGTCTCCCTTGATTAGGCCTAGGAATCCTTGCTCGTGAATGGTAGGATATATCGTAAAGCCTAGAGGGTGGAGTGTCATTTAGGGCCTAGTGCTTCGGTGTATATTGCGGTAAATCCCAGAGACTAGTGTCTCGGTTATAGTGATCCCTAGATCAGACTAGGGATTGTGGTAAATCCTAGATACTAGGATATGGGAAAATTCCTCACATTGTAGGTGGAGAAATCTGGTTGTATCCATGCTTGTTTTGTCCTAGTGATCCGGTGGGGATTGTGGTAAAGTGTGGAGTTGTATGTTTATGGTTTATAACCTAGTGATTCGGTGTGGATTGCAGTAAAGCCTAGTTCTATTAATGAGGGTGAGGTGGTGTAGCCTTGAGAAGCCCTAGTTGAGTTTGGTTTTAAGTCCCATATTCATGCTTGGAACATGGGAAGGGGGTGATTGGATGAAACAAAGATTTGGTTTAGCCAATCTATGGTCGGGTGGTTTGTGGAAGCCCCAAAACTCGTTTTCATTTGCATCATCAATATGAGGTTATTTCTCCTTGTTATTTCATGAGTATTATACTAATTTATATGTGGATTATATGGATTTTGTTTCCTTGGTATTTTTGTTGTTATTATGTTGGTTATATGCATTTATCATGATAGTGGCTATGTATGGCTCTCATCAAATTTTTACTTGTAAATGAATGAACAATATATCTATGGCCTAATAGATGAAATTGTAGCTAGTCTATTGAGAGATCAATGATTCTTAGTGATTCTAATATAAGTATGAGATGCTTATGCTGAGTTCTATTGTTAAGGCTTGTAGATTTCATATTTCTGACATGTTTGATGAAATTCCTGTCATGGCTAGTGGGGGTTCAGCCTACGCCTTGTTGATATTTTTGCAAATGAATCTTTGTTCCACTGTGAAATTTCATTTGTGAACCTGTCATTGAGTTTTGGGTAGTGAACTGGGCTCTGGGACTAAAAAGGTTGCACAAATCCCGGTGTCGTAGGCATGGGACTAAGGAGAAAAGTCCCTAGATGCACCCATGCCTTGTAGTGGGAGCGACTAGAGCATCCCAAACACACCTTTGTCCATATCAACAGAGTGTCCAAGGGTTTGACGGTCTAAAAATTCAGTGGGACCCAAGGAATGTTAATGGGGATGTCTGGGAAGACATTTGGCAGTCTTGTAATAGTTATAGAAGGTATGTTTTGTGGGTTTCTATTGATTCCACTTCCTTAGGGTCACCTACGAGGTTGAATCCCATTATCATGGCCTCTCGTTGTATATTTACCCTGGTTGGTTGGTTAATTGGGTAGATGTTCAATGAGGGTGTCATAGAGTCATATCAAAGTGGGTTAAACACTCTTTGGGTCATATCTAATACTAGAGAGTGGTGTCAGAGAGAGTTCCATTCTCTTTTTGGAATGTGTAGTTTTTTTCCTCTTTGGGTGTTATCTGATACCATTGAGTGGTATAAGAGTGGGTTTCATTCTCGTTGGGTGATGTTTAGTTTTTTTTTTTCTTTTCGGGTGATATCTGATACGACAGAGTGGTATCAGAGCATGGTTCAACCCTTGGACTGGATGGGCGGAATGTGTTTTTCACGCATTCATGTAGGCTATATATATGCTTCTTATGTATGCATGGTGGTGGTCATTTTCACAGTTGTGTTCCCATGTAGGACTTGATGATGTTGTTATCAAGATGTGTTTGTTATGAATGCATGTTGATTATATATGCTTTTTTTATGCATGTCAATGTCTATATGTTGTTATGCATGTATTATTATGGGCACGGTTGTCGTTAATGAGGTTGTTGTAGGAATTTCGGGTCATCATGATGTAGTTGCTATGTTATGATTTTAATGTATTGACTGATATAGAGTTGGAGATGCATACCATCAGAGTGAGGTTGTAGCACTAGACATTGGGGTAAGAGAAGATCATCATACATGTATTGTATGTTTGGGATGTAGGTATGTTAGTTAATGGAATTTTATATGCACTAGGGTTATATACATGTTTGTCGTTTTATTGTTATTGTGGTTACATTCATGGTAGATGCTAGTGAATCAGTGTGGTCATATAGTCATGAATGATAGTAACTTATTGTTATATGCATTATTGTTGTTGTTTTATGTTAATTAAATTGACGATTATGTTATATGTTGTTGATGAGTATGTTATATGTTAACTTCTTGTTGTCATATGCTAGTAACTTGATGATTAGGGTTATTACATTAAGATCTTGATGTTATATGTATCATAATAATTTGGATTGGTCTATTCAAATGGTTAGGGTTATGACATTCAAGTATGAGTTAATATGTTGTGATATTACGTCACACTAATCTAGACTGACTGTGTAGATGTGATTATCATGTATGAATGATAATTTTTTATGAGTTTATGATGTAAACATGTTAGCTAGTTACTATTATGGATATCATGACCTTATTTATGTTTGAGTTGATATGTTGTGAATTTATATCATGCTAATCTAGCTTGATTGTGCAGACAATATAGCCTCCCCTGAGATATATTAACGTATGAGGTTTCTTATGTCATCTACTTTGTGCTTGAATTTTTAATTATGTTGTCTATTTGGTGTTTGAGTGTTGGTGTCTATTATGCCATCTATCTATTGTGAATGTTTGATTAATCGCATGATATGAGTATGTGTCTATAATATTTCATCAAGAAATGATCTTGATTTAAGATGGTTTTGCTCACACATATGTGTTGAGACAGTTGATATGTACTTGAGTGTAAGTAGGTGATAGTTGTAGCATTATGTTTAATGACTATGAGTTGACTATGGATTATGAAATGATTCTTAGTCTTGGTAAATGTTTATTTCAAATTAGTAGATATGTTGCCTTGATCCTTGGAACATGTGGTCGACATGTGTGAGAAATTGCAACAAAACATGCTTGGCACAATAAGGTAAGTTAATTGGTGTAATGTTATGTTCATTTATGAACTAACAATTATGTGTTTATGGTAGTATTATGCATGGGATTGCATGGAAAAAGAGATTTCCATGGAACATTAAAGAAGGCTTGGGTTGAGCTTTCTCTTGGAAGCGTTAGAAACCCATGGGGATGGAGTCATGGTGTATATTTCCAATCTTGTGCTTTTGGTCTTTTGTGATTTGTTGAGATTGATTTGTAGTTTGTTTATGTCTAGTATATGTCCATACCACTTTGTTTGTGATGTTGTATTGTTATTGGCTTTCACGGTTTTCTTCTTCTTTATTTATTGTTTGTTTCTTATTTTTTCCTCTTATGTTTGAGGGTCTTGGGAATTGGTTGGGAAAGAGGAAAGTTAATGGAGCTTAAGAAGAGATGAATGAAACCTAACATTTGATATAATGCCCAGATGAATCTCAGTGCATGTATAAGGGAAGTTGAAGGAAATAGTATGACAACCAGTTGGATTGGTTGGGCCCATTGTTGTATATGGATGATGGAAGGACAATCATGAGAAAAGTAACTAGGAAGGGTAAAGTAAGGGGATTTGAGGTTTCATATGCCTTGGCTATGTTTGAAACTGTTTTTCTTAATATTGTGCATGTTGTGCACGAATAAACGAAGTTCTCTTAACCTTGGCCTTATGATATCTACCAATTATGTTGTGATCATGATTGCATGATGCTAATGTTTATATGCATATATGTATGTATGTAGTTGTCTGACAGGGTCATTAGGGATCATGATTTTTTTATGCTAATGATTATATATATGTATGTATCTATGTATTTATGTCACTGTCTGATAGGATTTTCATGGATCATTCTTGTGGAGGAATGATTGCTTATGTAGGCAAATGACATGAAGAGGTTCCTGGTTTATGAGGAATCAAGTGGGAAGAGTAGGCATGACAAATATATGAGGTTCGTATCATGTGGATATGAATTGATATTGTATGCTTGTATTATGCCTATGTTTATGTTATGACAAGTAACGCTGAAGGATACATCGGTGGAATGAAAACAATGTGCTTTGCAGAATGCTAAGATAATCATCGATGATGGAGATACACTGGAAGCAAGGTTGCTTGGTAGAGGCAGTATGGTTTTGGATGTGCAGTGCTATTGTTATGTATGTGTTGTGCATGTTTTATATTCAATGATTGTACCTATGGTGTTGAGTGCCTGTTCTATATATGGTGTTGTGTGCATATTTCATATGCAATGTTGGGTAAAGATGATTCTATGTACATGTTGGCTATGCGGTGATGTGTACATATTGTACTGTGCACATGATAGATATGCGATGTTGTGTAAATATGGTGTTATGTATATGTTGTATATGTAGTGATATGTACATATGGAGTTGTGTGCATGTTGTACATGTTGTGCTACGTACATATTGTGTTGTGTGCATGATTTTACATGTGGTGTTGTGTGCATGTGGTGCTTTGCACATGTTACACATGTGGTGCTGTGTACAAGTTATACATGTCATATTGTGTGCAGGTGGTGTTGTGCACATGTCGTCCATGTGGTGTCATCTACATGTACATGCCGTGAATGTGGTGTTGTGTACATGTGGTATTGTGTACATATTGTACCGACATTGTGATGTACATGTGGCACTCTGTATATGTTGTGCAGGTGGTGCCACGTACATGTGATATTGTGTATAGGTTGTGAAGGTGGTGTTTTCTATAGGTGGTACTGTGTACATGTTGTACATGTGGTACTAGTGTATATGTGGTATTATGTTCATGTCGTACATGTTGTGTTGTTTACATGCACTACTACATATTTGAATTGTGTAGTCCTGGTATTGTGGCATGTGTATTCGTTGTGTTATAATTTGTGTACGTATATTTATTGTGTTGTACATCAGGTTTAGGCATATGTATTGTGTTTTGGTGTACATCAAATGTAGGAGTATGTATAGTATTTTTTTCTACACTGAATGTTGGTGTATGTGTTGTATGTCAGGTGTAGGTGCATGTATTGCATAATGCTTATGTCATGTGTTGTTATATGTGTGTGATTTACACTATGTGTATGTGTACATGGTTTTAGAGATGGAACTGGGTGTTTGTGGGGTGTGCCAACTGATCCGTAGTGCATATAGAATAAGGAAAGAGGTAGAAGCTAAGGATTGATTAAAGCATAAGTATCATTTTTTATTTCATTTTTATTATGCACGTGATTTATGATTCTAGTCTATCATGATTACACGTGATCTACGATTCTGGTTTATTATGATGGTTACATGTGATTTATGATTTTGATCTATGATGGTTTTGTTTGAGCTAACCTGAAGTGATATGTTTATACATGATTATTTCATCAAATATTCTAGTTTGACTTGTTGTGACAAGAAGCGAACAAAATTGCAAGAGTACCTTATTGAGGGGCCACCGATGAGGTATGATTTGAAGTTATTCAATTTATTTTGAATCTAATGGAAGTTATGTGCTTGGTATTGGAAAGCATGAGAAATGCCTAGGTTTGGTGGTTGAAGCCCTATGTAAGAATTAGCATCAATAGTGAAAGAAATTGGAACAGGTAGCAGTATGCTAGTAAAGCACTTCGAGAGGAAGGCCATTGTGGGACACAAGTACCCATTAGTGTCCATTTATTTCCATGAGCATGTTATGACCAGTATGATGGTTTTGAGGTAGTATATGCCTTGGTTGTTTGACCTTCCAATTCCAGGAAGCCTTTCCAAGGGATGGATCGCCAGAGATAGGGGATTCCGCGGAACTTGTACGGTGATTCACTGCACAGAACGGGTGACCGTATTACATGAGGGATTGTGTAGAAAAGAAGGGAGGGTCGGGGATGGATTTTTTTGTCATTAGCATTGCCATATTGAATGAGATGCACATTGGGTGTGTGCCCTGGAACCATGAGTCGGTAATTGTTCACTAAGAGGACAAGAGGCACTAGATTGTAGCATTGGACATTGGATGCAACTTTGAATTTGAAAGTGGATTCTAGACTCCCTGGCCATTAGGTGAATCCTAGTATCACATTTGAGGGTGGAGGTGTAAGCCTAGGGATTCTCTTTTTGTGGATGTAGGCATCGTATCCTTTTATTTTTTGGTTGATAAAATGTGCATATGTATATATGTGTGTATTATTGTAAATATTGTATCGAGATGGATTTATAAAGCTACATAGACAATATGATTATTTGTTGGGTGAAAAAATGTGTATGTGTGTATATGTGGTTATTATTGTAAATGTCATAATGAGTTGTGTTATAAAGCTCCATGGGAAGTATGTTTTTTTTCAGCAGTCTTGTTGGTTATATGATCCGAATGGGATCCAGAAAGAATATTAACAAAGGCATGGTTGTACCAGGTCGGGACAAACTTCAAAGAAGTTAAAACAACGATAAAAAATGCCTCTAATCTAGTGGAAATGGAAGCCAGCATGGAACGACGAGGACCTCGGTCAATGTGCACTGACGGAGGCCCATGGAGACAGCACGGGAGACGAAATTAGTCCCTGGGAGGCCCGGATTGGGAAACAGAGCATCGTTGGGTGAAAAACCTCAAAATGGAGAAGCGCTGAGCACTAGGCCAAGTGGGAGCCGAAAAACCATGGGACAAAAGGCTAAGCGCTAAAGGCAGGACCCGCTCCAAAACTAGCGGTATTGATCGAGGGCATCCATGGGTAGTAAGTAGTTTTGATGGAAAAGGAATGATTCCACTTAGCGCTCGATGCGTGGCAAGCGGAGGAGAGAGAAAACCACCGCCGATCGCACACTAACGGTCGAGCTAGTCAACCACACGGGACGAGCAAATGACGTCAGATTTGGGTGGGCTCCGGATCTAATGGTTGGGATCACGCTTGATGGAGAAGATGGATTTAACCAAGGAATAAGCCACAATATAAAAGAATTTGAGGTCAGCTTTGATCGCCAAGGTGGTGGAAGACTCATTCCACAACGTAACCAAAGAATTGAACCAATGAAAGGCTGGTATAGTTTGTAGGAGGACAAGTGGCCACTCCCTGTGAGGCTGATGATGACGCCGAGAACATGGAACTCCAAGCGTAGCTGCAAGCATGCGAATCAATGGAGGCGGAAGAGGAAATGAACCATCATGAGCTCAAATGGTTTAAAGCCATGAATGGAGAACAAAAAGGATAGAGGAGTCAGGAACCCGAAGGGGAAAACTAAAGACAGAAGACGGAGAAGAGAAGAACCAGTGAAGCAAAAAAAAAAGAAAGAAGATAAAAGGGCTGAGCTAACTAGAGCTAGCATCGAGCACCAGAGAGCTTGAGAGACTCAAGCCATCCTTGAGAGGATCTGTCAGACCAGAGAGGTCAAAGAGCTGGCAAGTAAAGAGTCTGTGTACTCTAAGTGGTTTTGGGGAATCCAAGAAACCACCCTACCAAGCAAATATGTTTCAAGAGACTCATATTGAGCTCCTTCATTGTAGTTATCTACTTCAAGACACAATAAAAGAAGGCCACCAATGAGTGCTAGACCAGAGATGTAGCCCTGGAGGATAGGGTGAACTCCTTATTAATTTCTTGTGTTCTTGTATTTGATTATTGTATTTCTCTGTTATTTTCCATTCAAGTGTCTGTGTATTTGCAATCTGATTGATCCGTTGCTTAAATAACATAGACACATACCAAAATATGAGACTATAATACCTTCATTTAATAATATTTAACTGAGGTCACTCATAGGGTGATTATCAGATCAAGTGGTATCAGAGCTTTAGGCTGTAAGGTTAGACACGCTTGTGTTGGTTTAGCTGTTGAATGCTCACTAGATCAAAGCTCAAATTAGGAGAAGTAGAGTTGATCGAAACTAATCCTGAAATTGGGAGAGTCTATCCTGAGAACACAATGTCAGAGGAAGGTTCTGTGGGGCCAAACACTCAATTCATACAGAATTTCCTAGCTATAAAGTCTATTGTAGAAGAAGTGTTTAGGGACTTTAGAAAGCATAAGGATGAAGATTCATCAGGTTCTAAACAAGACAAAGAAGAAGATGAGTCTCATTCACATGACCATTCAAAAGGAAAAGGGAAAGAGGAAAGCTTCCTCACACCTCCTAATAGCCCTGTGCATAATAAGAAAGCATCTTTGATCAAGCTAGATGTTAAACTTGACTTGCCCATATATGATGGAGAGTTAAATGTTGAAAAGTTGGAGAATTTTATTAGACAAATTGATGTGTATTGCAGAGTGTAGAACATCAACTCAAACAAGAGAAAAATTCAGCTGGCAAACCTATGCCTAGGAGGCACTGCCTTGGTTTGATGGGAAGGAAAAACCCAAGCTGACATGAAAAGACATGGTAAGACTATCTCTGTCTGGAGTGACTTTGTTTCTGCAATTAGGAAGTAGTTCTATCCATTGGCCTACATGCAACAAGCCATGATGAGTTGGAAAACTCTTTGGCAATTGAAAGGGCAAAGTGTGCAAGGGTACACTCAAGAATTTAGAAAGAGAGCATTGATTCTAAGGATCTCATTAGACTCACCAGAGACTCTTTTGAAGTACATTGGTGGTCTACACAGCCACATGAGGCATACCATCCTCATGTTTAATCCCACTATTATAGATGAGGTATCTGTACAAGTTACTCATCTAGAAGCTAGAGGAAAGAATGGAAATCCAGAAGTTGGGGGACCATCCCAACCCACTGCAAGCAAGAGAAAGGAGAAAAGAAAGCAAAAGTGGAAAGAAAGGAAGATTAGCACTGTACAGAAAGGCAAAGCTTCATGCACTCACTGTAAAAATGATGGGCATGATGATGAGCACTGTTGGATTCTGCATCCAGAGCTAAGACCTAAGAAGTCTGAGGGAAAGAAGAAGAAGACTGCTACAACTATTCAAAAATATTTGGGGTCAGACTCAGGAGATAAAACAATAATTGTAGCCACAGGTATAAAAGGTAAGAATTCTGGAGCATCTACTAGTAATTCTGCTCAACCTGTTATTGATGAAGAACATGAAAGAAAAAGACATGAGCTTTTCCATATTCGAGTTATTTCCAAACATCGAAAGATTGATACTTTTTTTGATACTGGCTCACAAGTAAATTTGATTTTTGATGCAGTTGTAAAGAAATTGGGATTAGCAACTACACCTCACAAGAAACCATACCCATTAGGATGGTTGAATGATAAGTCACAACTACAAGTGACTAGACAGTGCAAACTCAAGTTTTCTTTTGGGTTAGCATTTGTAGATGAGGTTGAGTTAGACATAATTCCTTTGGATATATGTGGAATTGTTTTAGGGAGTCCTTACTTGTATGATAGAAAGGATATTTTCTATAGAGCTGAGAACAAGTATCTACTTGTTAAAGATGGAATCAAATACTTTGTAAGAGCTCATAAGCTCAAGAATAATTATACTCACATAAACTCAGGGCAGATGAAAATAACTATAAATTCATGTAAACAATTATTACTAATGGTTGTAAAGGAAAAGAAATATGATAAAACCAATGTATTTGAGGGCTGTAATGCTAAGCAGCATGCTAATATAGAAAATATTATTTCAGAGTATGATTTTCTATTTCGAGAACCTAAAGGTTTGCCACCCAAAAAGGAAATAGTACATGATATTATTTTGTAGCAAGATGTTCCATTGCCTAACATTGGAATGTACAGGTTGTCTACTTTAGAGAATGCTAAAATCAAGAAGCAGGTGCAAGAGTTGCTCGAGAAGGGGTTCATCAGGCCTAGCACATCACCATGTGGGTCACTAATCATTTTGGTGAGAAAGAAAGATGGCTCGTGGAGAATGTGCATTGACTACCGAGCACTCAATAAGATAACAATCAAAAATCATTATCCCCTTCCTCACATAGATGATCTTTTAGATCAATTGAAGGAAGCTGTTTATTCCACCAAGCTGGATTTGCACAGTGGATACCATCAGGTCAGAGTTGCAGAGCAAGATGCATGGAAGATTGCTTTCAAAACAAAGCAGGGATTGTATGAGTGGCTGGTTATGTCTTTTGGCTTGACCAATGCCTGTGCTACGTTCATGAGATTAATGAATGATGTACTCAGGCCTTTTCTTGATGATTTCGTTATTGTGTATCTGGATGACATTGTGATTTTTAGTAAAATGTGGGAAGAACACTTAAATCATGTTAAGCAGACATTGGATGTTTTGAAAAGAGAAAAACTTTATGTTAAACTCTCAAAATGTGAATTTGGCAAAACGTCCGTAACTTATTTGGGTCATATAGTAGGTGGTGGTGAATTGAAAATAGATCCCTCTAAAGTGGCAGCCATTGTAAATTGGCCTAAACCCAAGTCTGCTACAGAAGTGAGAAGATTCTTAGGAGCAGCACAATATTGGAGGAAGTTCATCTCTAACTTTTCCTCAATTGCATCTCCCTTACATGCTTTGACAGGATTGAACAAGGTGTTTTAGTGGGGAGGCAAACATTAGAAAGCCTTCAACACATTGAAAGAAAAGATTAGTACACCACCTCTACTAGCGCTGCCTGATCTACCAGACCATTTGAGATCTAAATAGATGCCACTGACTATGCCATGGGAGCAGTGTTGACACAGCACGATAAACCCATATATTATCATTCTGAGACTTTTCATCCTGCAATAGTTAACTATCCTACATATGATAAAGAATTGTATGCATTAATTTAGAGAGTGAAAAAGTTGAAACATTATTTGATGGGCAAAGAGACAGTGATACATACTGATCATCAACCACTTCAATATCTACACTCCCAAACTAAGTTGCAGCAATCAAGACATTATAGGTGGATGGGTTTTCTACAACAGTTTCATTTAGTCATCAGATATAAAAAGGGCATACACAACAAAGTTGCAGACATGTTGTCTAAACCCATTATAAATGCATCTACTATACTTAAGCATAATTCTGTACTACATGAAAGTTACATTGAACAATATGCTCAAGATATAGACTTTAAAGATCTAGATGAAACTTTGAGTCAAGGCAAAAGGGTAGAAGAATTGGATTATCATGTGAAGGGCCGACTCTTGTATCATTGTGGGAAACCCTGCATTCCACAAAGAGAGAGTGTAAAGATAATTAGAGAGGCACGCACTTCTCTTATATCGGGTCACTTTGGGGTAAGTAAAACAATTGCACAACTGCAAAGATTTTGTTATTGGCCGAAAATGAATGAGACAGTTTCTAGATATGTAAGAGGGTGTACTATGGGTGCTAAAAGCAAGCCCAACAATAGAAAACTAGGCTTGTACACTCCATTACCAGTTCCTTCTAACCCTTGGGAAAGTGTTTCAATGGATTTTGTCGGAGGACTGTCTAAATCTAGGAAAGGTCATGATTATCTATATGTGGTTGTGGATAGGTTTAGTAAAATGTGTATTTTGATACCTTGTAATAAACAAATTACAACTGAACAAACTACAGAACTGTTCTTTGAACATGTACGGGTTCATTTTGGATTACCCACTTCTATTGTATCTGATCAAGACACCTAATTTGTGGGGAAGTTTTGGTCAAGTCTGTGGGAGCTGGACACCCAACTGAAGAAAAGGACAACTTTTCATCCACAAACTAATGGCCAGACATAAGTAGTTAATAGGACAATGATCCAATTACTCAGGGGATATTCCAGCAAACATCCTAAGCTTTGGGATGAACACTTGCATTATGTGCAGCATGCTTACAACAGAGCAAAACACTCTTCTACACAGAGATCTCCTTTTGAGACCTGTGTTGGTTTCATATCAAGGTCTCCTTTGGATTTTGTCTTTGGTAAATATACCACAGTTTATGGGCACAGTGATGTGGACAAGGCAACTAGGTTCATTGAACAAATCCAGGAGATCCACCAGGCAATACAGGAACAACTAGAAAAGAGCCAAGCCAGATACAAGGTGAGGCATGACAAGCATCGGATGGAGCATAACTTTCAAGTTGGTGAGCAGGTCTGGTTGTATATCAGCAAGGATAGGATGCAAGGTGAAGTTAAAAAGCTAAAGCCTATCAGGTGTGAACCTTTTAGGATACTTGAGAAGATTGGTGAAAATTATTTTCACCTTAATCTACCAGCTTACATGCACATCTACTCAGTCATAAATGCAGATTGCTAGAGATTGTTTGGACCTTCAATGATTGAAGATCTCGAAGAGAAAAGTCAATTGCCTTCTATTGATGAATTGCTACCTAAATATCTGAATGAATTGCAGGAAGACATAGTATTGGATAGGAAGGTGAGGACAACGCACAGAGGAGATGTTGAGTACCTCAGAATTGGACTCAAAGGTTCAAAGTTGAGTAGTGCAAAGTGGATTGAGATTGGACAAGTGAGACAACAGTACCTCACTTAGTCGATGCTTGAAAGAAACCCAACTTTTGGTGGTCCAAAAGTTTTTTAGTGGGAAGGCCATGATCCAAATTGGATCCATAAAGAATGATTAACAGAGCCATGGTTGTACCAGGTCGGGACAGACTTCAAAGAATTTAAAACAACGATCAAAAACACCTCTAAACCAGTGGCAATGGCAGTCAGCGTAGAACAACGAGGACCTCGGTCAAAGCGCACTAACCGAGGTCCATGGAGACTATACAGGAGGCAAAATTAGCCCCTGGGAGGCTCAGATCTGGAAACAGAGCATTGCTAGGTGAAAAACCTCAAAATGAAGAAGCCCCAAGTACTCGGTCACATGGGAGCTGGGAAACCGTGGGACAAAAGGCTAAGGGCTAAAGGCGGGACCTGCTGCAAAACCAGCGGTATTGATCAGGGGAATCCATGGGTGTTAAGTAGTTTTAATGGAAAAGGAGTGACTCCACTCAGTGCTCGACACATGGCAAGCGGAGGAGAGAGAAAACCATCACTCATTGTGCACTAATGGTTGAGATAGTCAAGTGCGTGGGACGAGCGAATGGTGTCGAATCTGGGGGGCCTCCAGATCTAACAGCTAAGATTGTGCTCAATGGAGAAGACAAATTTAATGAGGGAATAAGTCATGATATAAAATAATTTGAGATCCGCTTTGACCGCGAAGGTGGCAGAAGACTCATTCCATGACGTAACTGAAGAATTGAACTGACAAAATGCTAGTGCAATTTCTAGGAGGACAAGTGGCCATTCCCTATGAGCCTGATGATGACGCTGAGAACAGAGAACTCAAAGCATAGCTACGAGTAGGAGAATCGACGGAGGCAGAAGAGGAAACGAACCGCCGTGAGCTAAAATGGTTTAAAGCCATGAACGGAGAACAGAAAGGACAGAGGAGTCAGGAACCCGAGGAGGAAAGGCAAAGACAAATGAGAGAGAAGAGAAGAACCAGTGAAGAAAAAAAAGAAAAAAGAAGACAAAAGGGCCGAGCTCACCAAAGGCAAAATTGAGCACCAGAGAGCTTGAGAGACTCAAGCTATCCCTGAGAGGATTTGTTAGACCAGAGAGGTCAAAGAGTTGGCAAGAAAAGAGTCTGCATACTCTAAGATGTTTTGGGGAATCCAAGAAACCACCCTACCAAGCCAATCTATTTCAGAGGACTCATATTGAGCTCCTTCATTGTAATTCTCTACTTCAAGACACAATAAAAGAAGGCCACCACTGAGAACGGGACCGCAGATGTAGCCCTAGAGGATAGGGTGAAGTCCTTATTAATTTCTTGTGTTCTTGTATTTGCTTACTATATTTCTCTGTTGTTTTCCATTTCAAGTGTCTGTGTATTTGCAATCTAATCGATCCGTTGCTTGAATAACATAGACACACACCAACATATGAGTCTGTAATACCTTCATTGAATAATCTTTAACTGAGGTCACTCATAGGGTGATTATCAGATCATGATAGGTGTCATTGAACACCGAGGATGGTTTTCCCCCAAGGAAGGGTTCTGTAACAACCTTGGCTAAAACTTAATGTAAAAATATATATCAGACCAAGGTCATGGGACATGTATTCTAAGATGAATGTTGGGAAAAACATCGTAGTGGGTGTTCATTTCAGTTATTATTTCTAAGGAACTTGGCAAAGGCAATGGAAAAGGCTTTGGGAAGACAAGAGGCATTAATTGGCATTTTATTTATGAAATAATGGAAATTAGGAGGAAAGGAAAGTGAAAGGTCACAGGTTACATGTGAGGAGGAAAATGAAGGAAAATAATATAAAACGAAGAAAATAATGGCCTCATTGATAAAAATTCTTTCGAATATCAATGGGAAAGATTTTGTTCAGTTCAGTGTTGGAGTTCTCTCTATATTCTCTTTCTCGTACTCTTAGACACTTAGAGTTTTCTTGGAGCACTTTGGCATTGTATCAAGAAAGGCAAATAAGAAAAGAGGAAGGAAGGAGCAAGCAAGTAAGAGCAAGATCAAGTAGCTACAACAGGATTCTTTGCAGGTATTGACTTTCATGTACAATTTCCTTGCTAGATTTGGCATACATAGTATTGCATGTGGTTCTTTGTTTTCATGGCATGGGTTTTGTCAGGTGTGACAATGTTTTCATTCTCGCATTTCCATTTCTGGATAGACATGGTGTGTTGGGGTTATCATATTTTGGTTGAGATGGATTATCGAATGGATTCAAAGCTAAGTGAGGTGGATCTCCAAAAGAAAGAACACATGCCCTAGTGATCCCTGAACTGGACTATGGATTGCAGTAAATCCACTGGCATAGCAACCCCTGAATTGGACTGTGGGTTGTGGTACAACTAGGTATTGTGTGCCTCAATGGACCTAGGAATCCTCTATAGTTTATTGGTGAGATATAAGGTAAATCCTAGAGGTGGTTTCCCTCTTTTAATCCTAGGAATCCTTGTTGGTGAATGGAGGGATATATGGAAAAGCCTAGAGGGTTGAGTCTCGGTTAAGGATTAGTGATTCGGTGTGGATTATGGTAAAGGCCAGAGATTGGTGTTTCGGTTATGTCCTTGGTTCAGACCGTGGACTACTGTAAATCCTAGAGACTAGGAGACTGAAAATTTCCCCATGGTGGAGGTGGAGAAATCCGGTGGCATCCATGCTTATTTTGGCCTAATCATTTGGTCGGGATTGTGGTAAAGCCTAGTATTATATGTGTGTGGTTTATGGCCTCATGACTGTTGGGTTATGTTATATTCTTTCCACGACTAGAAACCGTAGTTAACTGGGAGGTTAGAGGGGGGGCAGAGCCTCTCCTACATTGCGCCGATTACACGGTGGGGGGTTCATAAGGGGTTTGATAGGTGAGGGTAGCCCCCGAATACGGGGTTTGGGGAAATGCCCCAAGGATTTTTTTTTGGACCCAATATTAGGTTGGGCGGACCTACCTATGGTTTTGTGCATGGTTGTCGCACATGGTTTTGGACACGATGGTTTTCGGTCCATGGTACTGGATGCTTCGGCATGTATAAATATGTATTGTAACAATGAAAGGAACATAATGAAAAAGCAAGCTGGTAGTCCTAGTTTTGGATCCAGGGGAAAATGTCTGTGTATATGTGTTTTATGTGTTATGCTCTCGCATTGTTCGTTTCCTATGTTTTAGAATTCGTATGCAGGTAATTTATGTATGGGGTTAAAACCTATAGTGACCTTGTGTGGATTGTGGTAAAGCCGGGTTATATTGATGAGGGTGAGGTGGTGTAGCCTCGGGAAGCCCTGGATTAGTTTGGTTTTAATTCCCACATTCATGCTTGGCATATGGCATGGGCATGATTCGCTGGAAGGAATATTTTTTTCAACCAATCTATGGTTGGGTGGTTCATGGAAGTCCCAAACTTGGTTGGCCTTTGCATAATTAATATGAGGTTATTTCTCCTTGTTATTTCATGAGTATTACACTGGTTTATATGTGGATTATATGGATTTTGTTTCCTTGCTATTTTTGTTGTTATTATGCTGGTTATGAACATGTATTATGACAGAGGCTATGTATGGCTCTCATCATGTTTTTTCTTGTAAATTAATTAACAATGTATTTATGGCCTAATAGATGAAATTGCATCTAATTTGTTGTGGCATCAATTCTTAGAAATTATTAGATAAGTATGAGACCCTTATGCTCCATTTTGTTGTTCAGACCTGTAAATTTTGATATTTGTGACATGTTTGACGAAATGCCTGCCATGGCTAGTAGGGGTCTAGTCTAGTCTTTGTTGATGTTTTTGCAAATGTATATTTGTTCCACTGTGAAATTTCATTTCTAAACCTATCATTGAGTTATGGCCTGTGACCTAAGCTCTGGGCTTGAAAAAGTGGCACAAATTCATAGTTGCAGGAACAGGATTGAGGAGAATAGTCCCCAGACAAACCCATGCCTTGTTGTTGGAGTGACTGGAGCCTCCCAAACACATCCTTGTCCATATAAAAGAGCATCCAGGGGTTTAATGGTCTAAAAGCTTAGTTTGACCTAGGGAACGGACATGGGGATGGCTTGGAAGACATATGGAAGTCTTATAGTATGTATAAAATGTATATGTTGTGGGTTTCCACTGATTCTACTTCATTAAGGTCACCTAGAAGGTTGAATCCCATTATAGTGGCCTCTCGTCGCATATTTACCCTAATTGACTTATTACTTGGGTAGATGTGGGATGAGGGTGTTACACTACTAGAACCTCCAAATGTAGTGGTTGTGCACCTCAATATCGTTATCGTAATGGTAAAATTATGTTCTCCAAACTGATAGAACCTATTTTTCGTTTCAATGAAGGGAAAACACATCATTTAACTTCCTAGAGGGTAATTTAGAGAGTTCACATGTCACTATTACTATTGCGAGCAATAAATTAGGTGAATTGTAGTGATTGAATATTTTTTCCTAAGATTTTCTTTCTCTTAAATACGATGTGATGGACAGCAGATGATATCCACAAAGCACCATAAATGGGGTCATCTTTGTTGCGGTATGGAAGGAAGTGTTGTACCACAGTGAATCATTTTTTCAAATAAATGAATCATATGCATTGGGATTTTGCTGCAAGTTTGGAAAGTGTCCATACCTCTTCATCATACTTCCATTCATCATTTTCTATGGTTTTCTAATCATGTTGGATAATAAAAATGACACATAGCAATGCTTCAACATCCCCATCCCCTCTTAAGAGTGCATTTGCAACGACATTTTACTTCCCTTTTTTATAGATGATTTCAAAGTCATTACCCTACATCTTTGTGACCCATTTCTGTTTCTCTTGTGAAGATAATCTTTGTTACAAATATTTAAGACTATCATTATCTATTTTTACCTTGAAGTGTCTTCCCATGTAGTATTTCCAAAATTTGCTTCTCATAAATAGGTTTGCGTAAATGCATTTTCTTCATTGGACAAATTTAAAAAGAAATGGGTCTTCCTTCTTGCATTAAAACAACACCAATACCATTTCCTAAGGCATCACATTCCACAATAAAGGTCTTTGTGAAGTCTAGTGTAGATAATACCATAGCTTGGCATATTTCCTCTTCAAGACGTTCAATGGCCTTATGTACTTTAGAGGTGTTGTGATATTCCCATAATTCTTAATAATCTTGATATATACCTTGTTAACCCAAGAAATCTTTGAAGATGCCTTAAGGTTATGGAATTTTCCATTCCTTGATAGCTTCAATTTTGTGAGGGTCTACCTTAACACCGTCATGGGATACAATATCACCCAAATATTCCACTTCTTGCACCCAAAAGAAACATTTGGAGGATTTTTCATACAATTATTTTTCCTTCAATAGTTTGAGCACCCTTTCAACATGTTGAACATGATATTTCCAAGACTTCTTGTTGATTAGTATATCATCTTAAATATTAACACAAATTTTCTAAGGAAGTGTTTGAAAGTGGAACTCATCAAACCTTAAAATGTTGAAGGTGCATTAATAAGGCCAAAAGGCATGACCAAAAATTAGTAATGACCTTCATGGGTTCTAAATACATTTTTCATAATGTATTCTATATTCATTCTAATTTATTGATATCTTGAATGAAGATCCAACTTTGTGAAGTAAATTTCTTCATTTAGTTCATCCAACAATTCATTAATGAGAAGAGTGGGAAACTTATCTTTAATAGTGAGCTTGTAGATCTCTCTTTAAGGTTGACACATGACATGATCCATCCTTCTTGTGCACCAATACTACAAGAGAAGAGAAAGAACTTTGAATAGGTTGAATTATACCTTACTCTAGCACAAGGAAAATTTTAAGGATGGAAGTTTATCTTTAAGTTTAGAAACCCTCGCGAATCTTACTAGTTTCTAATATGAAAATTGTAAAATGTTTAACAATGTTTTTGTAAAAATATTTATATTTCTAATGATTTTATATTAGTATATGTAAATTTTTTTGCGATTTTTGAGGTAGAATAATTTTATACTATAAAATGTGGGTGAATAATTTTTAGAAAAAATGGAAATTGGCAAATTGTTTTTTTGGAAAAATCATTCTGAATTAGCCCACTTGCAAATATTAGCCCCAAAAATTTTTCCTGCTGTAGCAATTTTGCAACCGTCAATTCAATTTCACTCTTTTGGGCATAAGGATATCTATAAGGTCTATTTTTTAGAGGGACACTCCCTGGAATAAAGTGAATAGCAAGATCAAGATCACAAATACGTGGGAGACCTTTGGGAGTCTCAAATACCTTGGAATGATTGTCAGGGACTCTATGGAGAATTTGAAAAATGGGTGACTTAGATGTTTGAACCTTTAGTGAACAAAATATTGCAATTACCCCTCAGTGTTACTTCTTCAAAATCTTTGTCATGCCATTAGAGATGCTTATCTTCCCAGGTTTCAATGTAGTACCATTAATTCAATTTCCTTTCCTTGCAAGAAACATATCATGAAAGATTCTCGAAAATTAAAAGGTATCATCGCCAAAGATTGTAAACATTGGATTCCTAATACAACATCTGCACCACCGATTGGAATGAAAAACATTGGACTGTTCAATACATATTCCCCCATGGTTAGATTGATATTATGGCACTTCCCTGAGAAATATATAGCTCCTCCATTTTCAATCATCACTTGACATGGTAATGCTAGATATAGAAATAAATTCAAATCCTTGGCTATCATACAATGAATAAAATTATGAGTACTACCTGAATCAATAAACACTATTATGTTTTTCTTCTTAATATATCCTTATATCCTGAGAGTTTAAGTGGTAACTCCCTCCAATGCATTACAGGATATGGTAGGATTCATTTTTTTTCAACCGTTGTGGTTGGCTCCTAGTGTATATCTTCTTCTTTCAATATTTCTTATTCCTTTTCTTCCTCGTCTTCAAAATAGAATAAATTCTTCTCAACACACTTATGACCTTTAGTGTATTTTCTATCACAATTGTAACAAAGCCATTTTGCTCTTCTTTTCCTCCAATTTTTTTCATTTCAACATTGTAGGCTATGCGAAGCTTGGAGCAACAATATTTTCATCTTGATAGTTGTTAGTGGGGGACCTACTTGTTGACATATTTTTTCTTTCAACTTTTCTTGCCACCCTGAATGTATTTTCCAATGACGTAGGTTCTCAAAGGTGAACATCATGTTAGATGTTATCCTTTAAAGTAAATAGGAAGACATCAATCAAATTCTCCTATAGAATATTAGTTACATTGATATTCAATCTTTGGAAATCCTCAATGTGCTCCCCAACTAAACCTTTTTATTTGATATTTATTGTTTGGATAAAGAAGGTTTCAAGTCATAAAGTGGAATGAATGATTTAACATGCATTTTGTCGACACAAGTAGGTAAGTTGTGAGGTGAAACATAATATGTGTAAACTAACTATTTATTTACTTCTCTATGCAAAGCCAAGCAAAAAACTAAATACAAGTGGAACCCTTTGTTGATTTCAACTTACAATGGTTTTCATAATTCTAAATTTAATTATGACTTTGTTGACACAAGATTTTCATATTCAAATATATATAGCACACTTCCTCACCAGATACTCTCTCTAAAATAATTGTTTTTCAAAACTCATTCAAGGTTGTAATAGAAAATCATCCTAAGTAAAATTAGTGGTCTGAGTTTATAAACATGCTTACTTAAGTGCAACAATAATTCTTTTTAAGTTAAAACGAAAACTACCTCAATTTCCTAATCATTGTTTAGGCATGATAAATCTAATTATTCTCATGAATTAAAATTTAAAGACATGGTAAATACTAATCTAATCAAACTTTCTTCATTATCTATATTCATATTTTGGCTAGTAATAAACAGAAATTATATTTTGGCTAGCCATAAACAAGACGCCGCTCACATGGGAGAATGGGTTGAAAAGGCATTGGGTGGATCCAAGTCATTATTTGTTATGAAGAGCTTCAGAAGAAAATATCACACATTTCTTTTTTTTTTTTTCCATACATAGTGCAAGTATGTGGCATGATGATGGAAAAGCTAGACATAAGATGTCATGCAACCAACTCACAAAATAGAATAAGGGATAGATCAATGACTTCCAAATTATCCTCTTCAAGGGGGAAACCTCCTTTACATTACACAAATTAATAATTATTGGATGATACAAATGACCAGACCTCCTTTCTATATATAGGAGTCTAAGGGTTCACAATATAATCAGAGCCAACATAACAATAATAATGTGAGGGCACAACAATAACAATAGTGGGCTTCTATGGGGCATAATAATAACAATATGGGGACTACATGGGCATAACAATATAATAAGGGAGTTTCACTAATAAAAATAAGGGGCTACACTAGTAGTATAGGGACCTAACATGCCCCTCTCCTTCAAAAAGTGTTGTACTCAATTCTTGAGTAGTTTTGGATGCTTTTTTATAAAATTCTCATCCTCCCATGCAAAATCTTCAATGACTAAGTTCTTCCACTGGATTAGATACTCTAAAATTGATCGATGTCGTAGTTGGAGGGTTCTTATTTCCATCACTACTTCAGGTTCCAATATTATTTTCCTTGCTCATCAAGTTCCGTCAATATTATTTGAACTGGGAGATTGTCACCTATAACCTTCTTTAAGCATGAAACATGGAAAACTGGGTGCACGCGGGAAGATGCAGGAAGCTCCAATTTGTATGCCATAGTACCAATCTTTTGCAATACCTTGTAAGGACCATAGTACTTTGGTGATAATTTATTATCCCTCTTAGCTTGCTTGAGGCACATTTGTTTGTATGGTTGTAGCCGTAAAAATACCAAGTCGTCTACATCAAAACTTATTTCTCTACGATGTTGATCTGCCTATTGTTTCATTTGATTCTGCGATAAAGTGAGGTTATCCTTTAAGATTTGGAGAACTTGTTGTTTATGCTTGATGTGATCTTCCATTGCTTGAACCTTATAATTTTCTCCTAAAGGTGATGTGATTGATGGTGTATGGTATCCATAAAGTGCCATAAATGGGGTCTTTTTTGCTGAAGCGTTATACCCCCATTCAACTAGAGGTAACCACTTGACCCACTGTATTTGTTTATTAGATACAAATCAATGAAGATATCCTTCCAAAAATTTATTCACTATCTTCATTTGTCCATCTATCTTGAGAGTTTGAGGAGTGGTAATTTCTGCCAATGCACTACAAGATATGGTTAGATTTATTTGTTCTTTCTCTAGGGTTGATTCTTAGTGTATATCCTCTTCTTTTGATGTTTCTTGATCCTTTCTTCCTCCTTTTCACAACCTATGTAAAATAATTTCTTCTCATCACACTTATGATCTTTAGTGTATTTTCTATCACAACTGTAACAAAGCTCTTTTTCTCTTTTTCCTTCCTATTTTTGTGGTATCAACCTTGTAGGTTGTGGAAGGCTAAGAGAAAGAAAACTTCTATCTTTATAGTTGTGAGTGGTAGGATTCATTTTTGCCATAATTTTTCTTTCAATTTTTCTTGCCCACCTGAATGCCTTCTCCAATGAATCAGGTTCTCAAAGACGAACCTCATGTTGGATGTTATCATTTAAAGTTGATATGAAGACATAAATCCTATGCTCCTCTAGAATATCATTCACCCTTATATTCAATTTTTTGAAGTCCTCAATGTGCTATGCTATTGAACGATTTTTCTTGAGATTTATCAATTGGCTAAAGAAGGTGTTTCTCTTTCTATCCTCATAATGTGCTATCATTTCCTTTGTGAAAATTGACCAGGTGACAAGTGTTTTATGCAAAAAAATCCATCTATACCATACAAACTGATTCAATTATAAATATAATGATGCAATACGTACCCTTTGTGGTAGTTGAACATCATGTAGATCAAAATATTGCTCCTTTTGTAGTATCCAAGTTACCGGATCCTTCCCATAAAACTTCCTCATATCTATATTTGGAATATAGTGGGTCTCCAATCAAATGTTAGAGTCTGCGAAATCATGATTAACATTTCTTTTATTCTCATCATGAGTTTCCTCTACTACCTTTTTGCCATTAGGAAGCCTTTCTTGTGGCAACTTTGTCTCGCCTTCCTTCAAACCTTCCATGTCTTTCTTTAAATATTTCATGTTACCAAATTTTATGTAACCAACTCAACAAATAGAATAAAAGATAGATCAATGACTTTAAAATTAGCCTCTTCGAGGGGGAAACCTCCTTTACATTACACAAATGAACAATTCTTGGATGATACAAATGACAAAATCTCCTTTCCATATATAGGAGTCTAAGGGGTTACAATATAATTGGGGCCGACATAACAATAATAATATAAGGGAACAACAATAACAATAGTGGGCTTCCATGGGTCACAATAATAACAATATGGGGACTACATGGGCACAACAATACAATAATGGGGTCACACCAATAATAATAAGGGGCTACACTAGTAGTATACGGACCTAGCATAAAAACCTCATGGACTCAATTTGGTCTCGCAGCCAGCCTAAAATCATAGAAAGAAAATAGAGCCATTATTGCTCATGAAGGTTTTACATGTCTATTTAGAAATAGTATCTGGTGGGTTAAGAACTCTAACATTTTCTACTCTCATGATATTTCGGTTGAGATCACTACTAATGTAATAATAAAATTATGCAATGAATTTTCTGTTGATTTGAAGTCATGGAAAATGCTAGTGCACATAATGTTGCCTCTATATCATGGCATTCATTAGGGTCATTTTTATGATGCTTCGCAGGGACATCCACTAGGGTGTAAGTTTAGAGTGATCCTCTATATCTCTTATTATCTCTCCTTTCAAGTTAGATATGTCCATGGGCATAGTTGAAACAATAATGTAGAATTCATTGCTTTGGAAAACTTGTTTGCAATTGCTTCTCTTAAAAATTTCAAGAAACTTCAAGTGATGGGGACTCAAAGTTGGTTATTGACTATGCCAATAACAAGTTATCAATTAAAAACATATATTTATAGCGAAGTCTACATGAGATTAAAAAATAAAGAAAAAAGAGCACTTCCTTCCTTTGAATGGTGTTTCTTCAAACATGTGCTTGGAGAGCTTAACTGCATAGCAGATTCTTTCTCCAAAGACGTGTTGAAATTACTTATAAGGTATTTTGTGATATCAAAATTTGTGCATAGTTAATTCATGCATAATTTCTCCTTGGCTTTCGTTTGGAAAGGTTGATATTTGGTTTCATTGTTTGTTGTATTTATGTATAGATTTGTTTTCAACAACATGAAACCATTATCTCTAGTTTTGATTCACAAAGTATGTTTCTAAATGAATAATTTGACTAGATTGAATAATTATTAGAACCTTTGTAGCACATAAAAGAGTTTTAACTATGTAAATCCTTTTTTGAGGATCATAAAACCAAAAATGGTTAGTGTTGGACGTAAATATGCATATTGAAATCTTATAAATATAAAGATTTTTTACTACGAAAAAACTAAGCATAAAGAAAATCAATTCTATAGTTAAATGATACATTGTTAATATCCTACACAACTATGTTATTTTAACTATTTAAACATAAATTTTATATATATAGATATGGATATGAATATGATTATGGTTCAATGTTATTTGTAAGTATATGAGCTCTTTGTTGGAACTTCAATTATGATTAGGCGGTATATAAAACTTGACGTTGTTTTTTACTAATTAAAAATTTACCTTCTTTTTATTTTAAGAAACAAAAAAACACAAGCCAACATCTAAAAATATTTAAGAAATAAAATAAAATTTTACTTTAAATAACAATAAATCATAACCATACTTACTAAAAATTAACAAGTAAATATAATATATTTTAATTATTAAACTAAAATAATGATAATAATATACTAATTAAAAATTAAATAACCGTACTTACTAAAAATTAACACCTAAATATAATATATTTTAATTATTAAATTAAAATAATGATAATAATATACTTATTAAAAATTAACAGGTAAATCATAGCATATTTTAATACTTAAACTAAAATAGTAATAGTAATAGACTTTGGCTACTTAAAATACTATTTCATGCTTGTAATTATATAAGCATATTGACATCAGTCTTTTCTGATAATGATAACACTTTTTTTAGAATTTGAGTTGTTTTTAGTGTGATTTTTTTACATTTTTCTGGTGGGTTTTTGTTGTCTAGTTTATTTAAAATTTGATGGGAATTTATTGAAATTTTAAGCTTGATGGGTAACCAATGCACAATGGAAGTGCCTTGGGGTTTTTTAGGATGGTGAATCCATATGCACAATTAAAAAACCAGTTAGAATGCAAACATCTGTGCTCGCATTTCTTCCTTCTAATAGAAAATATTTGTGAAGCATATATATTTGTGAAGCATATTCTTGATTATTTTTAGAATCTACCTTCAACTTTAAAAACCATTACATTGATTAATTTGTGCGCATAGTATTTTATATGATTCTGCCAAAATCAAGCCTAACATTTTGAATATCGGTGGCCAAATCCTATCCTCAAATTTCAAGACTTGACCTCAAAAGCAAATGCGGAAAACGAGGGATAATCCAGACCATACAAAAATAAAATAAAACAAGAAAAATGATAAATCAGATAAATTCGCAGACGCAATGAATGAAGATAATTAAACGATGCATATCTAGAAGAACCAGAAGAAACCAAACTATATCATATTCAAAACCCATTTTATTCTACTGCTCATGAAGAAAATTAAACGATGCATATCTAGAAGAACCACAAGAAACCAAACTAATCTTATTCAAAACCCATTTTATTCTACTGCTCAAATTAATACACCTCTTCTAGAACGTGTATATATATATATATTCCAAGTCGTCGACGTCATAAAACTGAAACAACGACCAGAAGCACTCTTCTGATCCACACGTTTCCCTCTTATTCAAAGCCAACCAATCACGACGGGGAAGGCATCGGACAAATCGTATGGCGGACTGCTTAAGTTATGGGCGGTGTGCAACGTCTGATTTCAGCAGTTTTGACTTGGATTTTCGTTTATTTTATTGCAGGATCGATCAGTATGCAGGTATGTGCTGAGTGTATATACCAGAGAAAACATATCAAGGCCATGGTGAAGTTCGTGTTCTCGAAGAAGCGATGGATTCCGGTTGTGATTAGAGGTAGAGATCAGAGAACTAGGAAGAAAAGCAGTGGAGATGGTGCAGCGGGGGTTTCGATCCTGGGACGTGCGGAGAAAAATAATAGGTTTAATCATGAGCACGAGGATCAACGTAACCGTAAAGCAAAAGAATTCAGAAGTTCTGTGTCCATGGATAATGGACACAGTACCAGACGTGCGAGATCTGTACAGGGAGAAGATAGCTTCTACAAGAGGACCAACTCAGCCATGGATCACGATGCCAGGGTGGGTGCAAGTGTTATGATCATTACGCTGCTTTGCTTCTCCTTCTACGGCGGGATGTGTGTAATCCTATTCACAGGTGCATGGCTGTATCTTCTTCCAATGTTGAGAAAATGTTCAGAAGGGATAGAAGAGACGAATAGGAATAATGATATGAGAATGGTGTATCTTCAATCGAGTGAGTACAAGAAGAAAGTGATCATGGATGGATTCCTGGACAGGACGCACAAATGCTAAGGTGTTTGGTTAGTGATAGAGACAAATCAGAGAATTAATGGTTGTGGGGAAGCGCCTCGGATTGTCCGCTTAATGGCATGGCACTAAGATTAGTGAAACCTTGTAATTCTGAGGGTCCAACCTAGGTCCCTACCCAGATGTTTTTATCGCACAATGATGTGTTTTAATCTTTTAATATTTATCGTATTGTGTTAAATTTGGAAAGACAACATGTTTATAGTGAGATATTCTGCTTTTAAATTTGTTTAATAAATATTTATTAAATTGTAAACGATAAACCTATTATAGTTTTATATTTTTTTTAGTTTTTTAAATCACAACTCTATTAAACACCACTCATCTGTGGCAAGGATTTCTCAAAGGTATTTAATTTGCGTTATCGTTAAATGTTTTTTTGGGGTCATTGGGGAGACTGCTTTTTTTGTTTTACTATTAAATAATAAAACAACATAAAAGTATATATAAATGATGCCCAAACGATGTCCATTGGTGTTGACCATTCATCGTATATAAATGATGCCCAAACGATGTCCATTGGTGTTGACCATTCATCGTTGCAAAGAATAAGATTGGTATGTTTCACGTGATCCTTTCACCGAAGTTGAGTACAATGTCTTCCCTCGTGAGTTAAGAAACGAATTTTTTTCTTTGATTTTGTTTGCCAAATTATTGCGTCGCGACCAATTTATCACCCTAGGTTAAAAAAAATGTAGGAATTTTGTGACAAGAAGGTAATTTATTAGGTTTATAAAGAGGTTCAACATTCCAGAATGGATTATATATTTTTATAGCCGAGAAAATCAACAAGGTTGATAGTTTGGCGATAGGAATGATTTTTTTCCTTCTAAAATTTTGATGATTTTTAGGCTAAGGCTAACTTTCTTGATGATTTGGAGGAGGAAGTTGAGGATCTATGGCATTCAACAATTATTTTTATGAATCAGAATAAGGCTAATCTTCTTGATGACTTGGAGGAGGAAGTTGAGGATATATGGCATTCAACAATTATTTTCATGAAAAAGGAAATTTGTATATTGGAGGAGAAAAAAGTTGAGCATATTAGAGAGGTTTCTTATTTAAAGGTCTCTATCCAAAAGCTTTGTGAAAATTTGTCCCTCTTCAAGAAAATAACAACAAACTCTTTCATCAATATTAGGATTTTAAAGAAGATTGCAATTCATTGCCATTGAGTTGACTAAGAGAAATTATATTATCGAAGGCTTGTAGGAGTGCAAAGAGAAATTTGACCTAGAAGTAAGCCACCTACAAAATATTGAGAACCAGACTATTATTGAGTTGCCAAAATCACGTACTTCTACCCTTCATAATGAGACTACTATTGAGTTTCCACACTTACCTACTTCTACCCTTCATAATGATTGTATTATTGTTGTTTGTCAGAAGCCCAATGTTGATGATTGCAGCCAATCACATGATTTTGTGCTACCCAATTTTGAAAAGCATGATATCGGTATTGGCCCCCAAATATTGAGAAAATGGCATAAACTATAGGAGGAATTGGGAAAAACAAAAGGGGAATTTATGTTTCTATTTCCCCTTAAGTACAAATATCTAGGAAAGGTCTTGAATATGTTTTTGATGTAACTTGATGAGCCCTGGTATTGCATCCAGGATGTTGGAACTTCCAAGGCTCTCAACTTAAATTATCAATCGAGGGTTCGTACAAACTTAGAGGTGATAATGTTATATACACAATAGGTTAAGTTCTACTAATGTCATGCTCAATCATTAGATTAGATCAAGGTATATAGAGGCCACTCTTTCTGTTAATTATAAAGAGAATTTCTATGAAAGCATATCATGATTGCAAGGAAATAAACATGATTATAACTACATAAATGAAAATGTCATTCATTAAATGTAAACGTTGATTTTAATTACATGAAAGGAGTATGTTATTCTAATTGCAAAAATAAACCATGCTACTCTATTTTCACACTACTCAAATCAATATTCTACTTGCATGAATCTTTACCTAATTGCAAGTTGCTTGGAAATGAGGAATTCAATCTTCAACACAACTATGAAATTCAAAAAAACTAAGTCTAATTCTACTTGTTGTTTTGTGTTTGTAGTGAAGGAAAGATAGGTTTGGAGTGGTATTGGAGTCTCCTTAGTCATGAAATCAAAGCCTAGGGTCTATTATTCAACTTCAAAATGTAAGAGTCAAGGTCTAGGGAAAATCTAGTTGGATTTAAGCAATGTTATAGGACTACTACAAGAAGTGCTATAGGAGGCCCTATTTTTCTATAGAAGTGCCATGTATTTCTACAAGAGTGGGTCTGAAAGCTTTCTTAGGGTAAGGGTAGTGTGTTGAAGGTGGATAAAGGTGGATGAAGGTGAATGAAGTATGTGGGAACTCTTTTTCCAAGCCTAGTACCCCTCAAAGGCTTATCTTGCACAAAATTTCATGACCATGGTGTCTTTCATTGGCCCTGAAAGGGTGATCTTGGTGGTAGAGTTTGAGAGTAATATGACGTGTCCATGAGGAAGATGGAATGGTATAAGTGGATGTGGATGAGTGTGCCCACCCCTACAAGTCAACAAGAGTCCCTGCAGATTAATCAAGTACATGTATTAAATGATCAATATTATAGAAAAATTAATGAAAGTGAAAAATATGAGTTGAATTTTATTTCTTTTAAGATCCTCTCTATCCTATAACATATACGTACTCTAATTTCGAAATCAATGCTACTAAATTCTAGGTTGTAGAAACCAAGCATGTAAAAGAGTTATAATCCAAAACTTAGCAATTTTCAAGAAATCAAACACATTTTTTGGCTTGTTGTTATAGATCCTCCAGCTACACTTCCCACAGGAGAGGTGGTGGTCAAACCTACAACTAAAGTTTTTGTAATATAATTCCTACCTAAACAAGGAGAGAAATGCAATGATGTGAACAAGAAAAATGAAATAATACAAGAGAGGGACTAAAGCCTCTAGGTTGGGCCCAAACCAAAGGGTTTCATCCCTTGAAAGCTAACTCATATGTAGGCCAACAGTAAGATTTACATTGATAGAAAATAAGAGTCACATACACCATATGATAGATGAAAATAAAAATATCAACCACTAGGCTCTCAATATCTACTCATATCTCCAACAAAAGTCTCAATCCTAATGATCCTTTAGGCTTGTTTATTTATAGAAAAAGTGATTGAGGGGAAGCTCCCTTTAAATGAGGATTGCTTCCCTCTAAAATACAGAAATTGGTAGATCTGGTTCCCTTGGATATTCACATGCACAGCTCCTCAGCTACTAATGGATTCGAGTTGTTGGTGAGGAATCTTTGGTCTCAAGCTGAGTTGGAGAGTTAATGTAGAGGGAAAACCTCCTATATTCTCTCTAGATATCTTCAAAAAGCTTGTGCATAGTAAATACTTCCAAAAATGCTTATTTTTCCCACATATTAATCACATTAGGACATGAAATATAAAAATCACATTTTAGTCTTCCTACTAAGCATATTGTGGCTAAAAAGGAAAATTAATGTGAGAAAAGGAGAGTTTTAAGGGCCGAAGGATAGCATAATGGGCCTTAAAAAATACCTATTGATGGGACGCATCACAACCTAACTAACTACATTTGATGTTTTTGAATCCAACAACATGTCTTTCGTTGCTAGTTGATTTCATATTGGGTTGGTGGAAGACTTGTCCACTCTTAACTATGTTTTTCAGATTAATGAGATAACCAATAGAGTCATTACAAAGTACAATGTTGCAGTATAAATTAAAGATATGTCACATATCTTCCCAAAAAGTTTTTTTTTTTCCTTTTTTTTTTTTGGGTTAACATCCACCCTATCTTCTTCTCCACGTGTATATTGTTACCATCGTCGATATAAGAATTATTTTCTTATATTACCCACTTAGAATTTTTTTTATCCTAGTTCTAGGATTAATATGATGTATCAGGCTATGCATAGGAAAAACCTCCCCTGTCACTCAATTAAGGTCTACAAGATGTAAGGTGTGAAATGGTAGCATTATCGGTTTCACTGAGTTTTTATGACACACCCCTCCAGTACATGACACCATACATTTTCATCAACTATATTTTACATTGTTTAACTATACCCTCTAACCTGGGCTGTATGGTGGTATGTAAACATTTACCACCCCTTCCCTAACCCCTAGGTCGCCTACGTCACACACCTTGAGTGATTCACCTTACACTAGGCTCTGCCACGTTTTCTCTTGTCACAAGAGAACCACGTGAAAGCGACGATATTATTGGAATAAAGGGGTAGCGATGTTCAAACAATTGTCATAAGGAGTTCAACATCAATGATAACGATTAATCGGTACAACACTAGACGAGTTTTAACCCTAACAGCTAAGTCAATGCATCCTTTTAGCTATCACCTCCTCCACCTGGTGGCACCATCGTTGCGCCCCCTGTTCCTCTTCTGCAGCTTTTCCCTATGCTCTGGTACAGTGGCCATGCAAGAAACAAAACCCACAAGAATCCACCATCTGTAGTTATCAACACATTTTACGTATATAACTATTTTCATTTTGGATGGGTTTTGTTCTTGATGATTTTGGCTTTTCTGAAAGAGGTTTCTGTCTCTAATACAGTCACAGTTTGGGTGGTATCTCCGGGAACCCCAAAACTTGGCATAGTCCCTTCCTCAGGAGGAAAACCTAGCTTCGGAGGCATATTCCATTCCAGTGTACTCAGTTATATTTATTTTTATTTGCTACCATTTCTAAAAGCATGGTTTCAATTGCTACCATTAGTTTCATTATGCAGGTGAAGAGTGTAGCAAGGCTAATTCTTCTTGTTTGTACAAGGGTTATGGAAATGGGGGTCTCTCACCTTCATCCTCCATTCTAAAAGGTTCAATTTCAGGATGTAAGATGACATTTCAGTTTAATTTCGACTACAGTTTGGAAATTTTGTCTATGTGTGACTCACACTTCTTTTTTTATTTCTGTAACTACAGGGGTTTTGATGTGTAGATTACTTACTGTAGTGGCCACGACTTTATGAAGTAAACTGCAAGTTACTCCTGGGTATTTATATATCCTAGTGCCGTCGTGAGGTTTGGCTGAAACATATTTTCTCAGGATTTATTACGTTACCATTCCATAACTGGGCATTATAGTGATTCATCTATATTCTGCATTATAATATTTCTCTGCTTATCTCTAAAAAATTTAGAAATATTCACCATGTGAACCTCACTTCTGCTGCTTCGGTTTTGTAGGTGCGCACAATTTACCCCTTATGTCAATATTGTTAGCATTCACAAAGGATCAACACCATCATGATCGTGATACCCTTCCTCGATTTTTGGTACAACAAATACTCGTCCTTAGGCTCGATAGGGATGTGTGTTGAGAATATTTTCTCTGCAGAGGGGGACTAAGAGTATGCCACAACCATGTGCACTTCACAAGAGTTTATGGACATTAGGGTGAGGTTTCCATCCCTTTCTATTGAATGATTACTTTATTTGCTCAACTCACACTCTAATTTACTTACTCAACATTGTTATGTCTTGTAGGTACCAAAATTTCCCTCTTGGAAAATATTGGAGCACCTTGGTTTGCAGAAGCCCACCTAATCCATGTTTACCTACCTCATCCATGTCGGTTGATTTGATTCTTTTGGTTTTTCATTGCTCGTGATCAAGTGTCCACTGCGTCCTACATAGATCTTTTTGAGGGTTAGTACGATGCAAATTTGAGAGTTTTATTGTCGATCGAAGTGTTCCGATTTGGTCCATCTCTTTTCTTTCCCTCTCTAAAACCCTCGTTTCAAATACAGGCATGAAAGTATTTTTATATGTACTTGGTTAGCCATCTAGTACACCATTACAGAGGTTCAACCTCTAGGTTTTCACTTTCATTTAATTCATTTAATGGCAAAGGCTTAGACCCCTAGTGACTGAGTTGTATGGATTTTCTCCCATATTGTATCACGTCTTGTAGGCGCTTATTATTCTCAATTTGAGGATTAGCTGAGATATTTCAAGCGTGTGTTAACTTCATGGTTAATTTCTCAGTCTAACTTTTTTTAATCGCTTTGAGTTCTGATATCGAGTTTGAGTGATGGAAATCCTTGATTTATAAAATAAATTGATACATGTATCTTCTTTCTCGATTTTATTTTATTTCAGTTGCCTAAGTAATATATGATGGAGTTAGTTATCACATCAATCTATATTTTCTTGTGGGACTTCCTGGATTTAATTAATTTATGATTGAGATAAATGGAATTGTTTCACTTTTAATCATTTTCCACCGGTACCAATGAAAACTAGTTTTCTCTGCTGAAAAACTTATACAGTTACTTAATCGGTCTTACTACTAGAATTGTTCCATTATAGGGCTATGTTTTAGCCAGAGCAACCCCCCTTAAGAGTGGAATTGTAGCTACCTGGCACATAGTTTAACTGTGCCCATTTTCTATTGTTATTGCATAATTGAACCATATTGTTATTATTTCTTCTTCTAGCTTACATTAATAGTTTACTTTAGCTGAGAGATGAATTTCCTAACCGTTCTTTAAGATCACGCTATTTATGTGTAAAACACTGCCCCTCCAAATAATCACTTATAAAAATTTCAAACTCATCCCATCGTCTGATCCTTGCATGCATTCTTGTAAGACATTAAAATGAGATAAATGTACTCTTCCCATTAGTAACAGTTTGAGATACCAATAAAACTAACACGTAACCTAGTAAAATAATCCCAAGATCACCCGGTGTATTTCCTCGGTAATGTTTTGTTTAAAATAAAATCTATCTTTCAACACGCTATCCTGTCAACCACCAAAGTATTCGTAATATAACCCCAACGTCTTAGTTTACTTAGGTAGATCTATTGTAATATGGTGCATACCTTTTAATAGGTATATAACCTAGGTTTCAACCCAATCTCACCATTAGAACCACTAGGTACGCACATCCCCACAGTGATGTAGGGAACCATTTACTAATAATTACTTTAGCTGTTCCCACTCATGCTTGCTAACCATAAAATTAACCTACAAATACATATCTAATTTTCATGGTCTTTATATGCATGAGAAAAAGAGGACGAGGTCTGTATATGGCTAATGCCGCAGATTTAAATGTATAATCAGTGAAGTTTATTCACATAATTTTTCTGTGCATCGTGATTATAATTCCATTTTGTCGAAGTAACTTCATATCTAACTAGCTTTATTTTTCACAGATTGCATGCATAGAATAATTAAACCGCAATTATGCTTTTGTGCATTTACATTCAAATTCATACCTTTAACTTCCCATAGCATCAAACTTTTAAAGACCCCTATGCGTCGACTTCTTTTCAAAACAAATAGAATAGCTACATATAATCGAATGCATTACAAAAGTACTAGGGCAACCAATCGTCAAACCATAATCATTGTGTAAAAACACACTTGAGATTCAAACACCTTTTCCACCCAACCTACAACTACTTCTTCGAGTTCACACTTGAGCTAAAATCTCTTGCGAATGTATCAACAACCTCTTGTTGTTCCCTTCAATGGGGATTTAATTCCCTTCTTTCATGATAACGTTTCCTTTAGTAGTGTCTCTCTTTTGAGAATCTTTTTATCCACTTGCCTAGGGGTTTTCCCATAAAAGCTCGCCTTTCTCTCCTGCTAGGCTTTTATGTTATTTTTCTTTTCCAAGCTTAGCATATTTTTCCAACTGATAAACTTGATAGATATTTATCTCCCATTAATTAAGCTTATCTAGAATTTGATCTAGAATTATTATCATGAAAGAATTATCTATTCTCATTCACCAATGGGATTTTATTTGGAAAGATTCTCATCTCTAGGTGTCTCATTTCCAAGCACTTAAATTCCCTTTATCTATTTGGTAGTAAAATATTTACTCACATGTTTACCCCAGTCCTAGATTTTCTGCTATAACTTAGTCTAAAATTTTCCCAGCATCATAACAACGGAGGGCTATTACATTCTTCCCCCCTTAAATTCACACCGTCCTCAATGTGTATTCTCTACTCATTTCTTTTTATTCCATAGTGGACACGCATTTTACCATTTATTTCCTTGTTCTCACGTAGCCACTTCTGAAATTATAAGTTCCCAATGCATTGTCACCTGAACTAGATCTTTCCCATATTTGGGATACAAAGTAGTTCTACCACCAAGTCTCCTTCAAGCACTACCTGTAACATTTGTTTTAATCAATTGTGTGAGAGACATTAGATGCATTCTTTTACATACTAGTTTACAAAAAATATCCTAACTTTAATACAATGATACTTCTATTTGAGTAGCTACGAGTTTAATTTTTCCTGCAATTTAACTATGATTCCTCATTTTCAATTTCATTGCATTTAAATTGTAGGAGGAAATGCATGTTCCTCCAATACAATTGTATTCATGTCGAACACTTACTTCCTGTAGTCTTCGTGCACCAGTCACATTATCCACATGTTTTCAAATAATGTTAGTATCATTAATAGAACATCAAGTCAATGCAAAAGTTTCTTGTTAATCATTTTATTTTGACCTCATAAATTTGATACCTCTGTAACCCAATATACTTCTATCATGCATATTTCAATGTACTTATCTTACTGCTACCATTCCGTGGTGATCAATTTCTTATATATCTCTATTCCTTTCCAAAAATCTATGGAAGTATGAGAACATTACCAATATAGATACTTAAGGAGTACCTTGGCATTCTTAATGTTCATCTATTCCAGACATATATATATATGTATGTATGTATGTATGTATGTATGTATGTATGTATATGTGTGTGTGTGTGTGTACATACGTTACATATGTAGATTCCCTTATGTGGTTTAATTGTAACTTGCATCAAATTTTCCTTCAATATTTCCATTCAATTAGGCTGCCACGTTGATTTACTAGACCTTCCTAGTACATTTAGTGGCATTGTTATAGTTTTCCAATTCATGGTTATTTTTGGTCCATTAATTCTTCCCATTTTTCTAACATACATCTACTTATTGATTCTAGTTTAAGCGGATAATTTCAGCCTCATTTCTTCATTCTATTTTAGTGCTTTCATGTTTGCTCAGTTTCTTGTGTTACTAGTATTATAGTTCCTCTTTCTACACTATCTCATTTTGCTCATATAACTCGTGTTTCTCCACCTTCTCCAAAAATCTCATTTAATTAACCAATTTTATTGGTTATGAATGATGTTTTATGTGTACATGAAAGAAAATAATTTACTATAATCCTTTTCCAGATGGATTTGAGACCAAGCCTCTAGTTATGCTATAATTATAACTTGTGCAACTACTATTTTGGCTGTGTTGTTGTTTTTTTTTTTTTAATTGTGAGGTTATAATTAAAATAACCAACAAGTGGGCTCAACCATGCCCATTCTTAATTGACCACCATTATCAATACTGGTAGTCTACCAGTATTTCAATGTTCACCCCTATAACCATATGTATTCCGCACTTTAGGATATCTTATGTCACATACCTCATTCCCATATTCGGATTTTTTATTTAAATCCTGATACCCATTTCTTTTTATATATATATATATATATATAGATATATATATAGGTGGAATATATGAATGTGATTTGGGTAATTGATTATGGCCCATACATGATACTTGGTGCTAATGACTATAGGCCACGTAAATCTCGCCCACGTGAATTCACATGTAATTTGTTACTAACGTACCCTCACTAGTGGGGATTCGATCGGCTAGATGGGAGGGTAAAGAGGATTTAGGGTTATTTTTGAGCTTTGTACTGTTGGAAAATTTACAACAAAAAATACCCTTTCCGATTTTAGCTTCATTTAAGAAATAGGGTAGGTCCTTTGGGATTAAACTAAAGATATTATTTTGTCGTATATTTAGCTTTTGTTGAATTTTTTTTGTAAGAAACACTATGGTCATTTATTTGGAGATTTTGGAAATTTGATACTATAGTAAAATTTATGTGAAATTAATACAACAAAATGGTAAGTTGTTTCATTTGTTTGTTGAAACTTTAATGACCTATATCCTTCTCTTCTTCTTCAGATATAACTATTATGTAAACATGTCGAATCAACCAAAGTTGTAAAGTTTTGTTTTGTTTTGTTTTGTTTTGTTTTTTTTAAGCTTATGGGGTTTGTGACACAAATATGTTTTGTTTGGTTTCAACATATTTTAAGTATCTTTTTATTGTTTGTTGTTGATACTAAAAACTTACTTGAGGCACAATATTCACAAATCATTTTCTCCCATAGTGTTTTTCAAAAATTTTATCTGCAATTATCACTTCTGAACTGGTAAGAATTTGTTCTGAAAGAATTGATGTTTTACTTGTTCTTCTGCATCCTAACTACCAAGGCTACAAAAAGAACATGGTGGTATTGGTACTAGGCTACAATTGATGATATTCTCCTTTATTTTTTAATGGCATCTTCTTCTCAGGTCTTGAAATGCACTATTATTATTCCATGTCCATCATTTAGGCACTCTAATTCCATAACCCATTTTTCCATCCATTTGGAAACATCTTTGGTGCATTTTTTGGTTGTAGGGCATGATGATTCTGAGCACTCCTAGCTGCTAAAACTGGTTTATTTCCTAGCTTTTGAATGATGGATTTATGACTTAAAGTATTTGTTGAATGTGTTTTCTTTTTCCTGTATGTACAGAATAGAGCAGGGGATTATTTCTTTAAATTTTATACTCTGAACTTAGTATGCTCAATATTCAAGACATTTAACTGCAAATCCTAGCTAAATGACACCAAAAGTTATCTAACCATGACACTGTGTGGGATGTGGCCTTTATGAGGGTGAACATTTATGGCATGATACATTTTTCCAGTATGGTTTAAATGCATATACTCTATGGTGTCCAAGATATAATTCGTTAATTTCCTGCTTAAAATCCAAGTATGTGCAAGTCCAACCATTATAAGTACTATTCTAACATTTTTTATTTTTTTACTTTTTATTTTTGGTCTGACTTGGTGGAAGTCTTCTTTAACATTCTTCCCTGATAAAAGAACCACACTTGGAAACCTTATTGGTATCTAGTCTGATCGGAGAACATGTCATGTGAGCAAAGTGTTCATCCAGAAGGAAAAACTAAAATCTCAGGGTGGGTATTATTGTAGTAACACCAAAAAGTTCTGGAAGGTGACAACATGGAAGTCGCTCAAAGGTTGTACCTTTAAATCCAAGGTGAAATAATGGTCTCCTGTCACTTGCAAACTTATTGAAGGTAGACAAAAGAGATGAATCTTCTGCTCATGATGCCTCTAGACATGAATAAAAAGCTAGGCACTAATGTAAGCTATGGCAGATCTGATGGGATATTGCTTGATGATACAAATTCTCTTTTATTGGATGATCACATGGATCAGTCTTCAAGTGTGGACTCTAAACAACTGATTTCTCTAGATTTGGAAATAACTGAGTAAACTTCATCCTGATTGACAAACATGACTGATTCTTCAAAAGTGGGATTTCTCCAAGATGTTATGATGAAGATAGGATCACAACACAACACAACAACAAATTGTGTTTATGCCCTGTGTCTCAGGAAGTTTTTCAAGACAAATCAAAACAGGGGTAGTTCCACAGGAAAATCAATCAATCATTTGTGACCTTAAAGCTAGAGAGTCTAAGAGCTTTATTCTGAATTTTTTTTCTTAGCTTCTTTTGTAATTTCTTATCTCCCATGATGGTGCTTCATTTCATGCATTTATTTTCATTGTAATCCGATTCTCGCTAGTAACCAAAAACTACTCAATTGAATTAGATCTTGGATTTGTTGATCATTTTAATTGTTTCGTCTCATAATCACTCTTCTCATAGGATATAAATTATGGATTTGTAATGGCTTGTAACTAGAATAGGTGGGTTGTTTGAGCTTGGTGGCCTATAATTACATCTTTTTCTCTTACTTCCAAGAGAGATTTTTTACAGCTATGCCTAGTATGTAGGATGTTTACTAAACAAGTTTTTTTATTGGAATAGTCATTTAAAACGTTCATGAAATGTTGCCTCTAAAGGGTACCTTCTATCGCCCTTTTCAAATATGTGATGAAAAATATTTCCACGGTTTTATTGACACTCCATATTTTCCACACTTACGATAATTCACGTTAGGCCCAAGGGTTGAGACTAAGCTCTAAAAGCACCAGTCCTATCTCTTCTTGAGTAGTTAATTATTATTTATTTATTTATATTTTTTGTTAACATCCACCCTATCTGCTTCTCCACATGTATATTATCACCATCATCTATATAAGACTTATTTTCTTATCTTACCCACCTAGAATTTCTTTTATCCTAGTTTTGGGCTTACTGTGATGTATCAGGATGTCCATAGGAAGAACCTCCCCTCTCACTCAAGTAAAGTCTACAAGATGTAAGGTGTGAAATGGTAGAATTATTAGTTTCACTAGGTTTTTAAGGCACACCCCTCCTGTACATGACACCATACATTTGCATCGACTATATTTTACATCATTTAACTATACCCTCTAACTTGGGATGTACAATGGTATGTAAACATTTACCACCCCTTCCCCAATCCCCTTACACTAGACTCTACCATGTTTTCTCTTGTCACAAGGGAACCACATGACAACCACGATATTATTGGAATGGAGGGGTGACGACGTTTGAATGGTTGTGATGAGGAGTTCAACATCGATGTTTGCGATTAATCGGTACAAACCTAGACTAATTTTAACCTTAACAACTAAGTCAGTGCATCCTTTTTTCTATCCCCTCCTCCACATGGTGGCACCATCATTTCACCTCCTATTCCTCTTCTACAACTTTTCCTTCCGCTCTCGCACAGTGGCCATGTAAGAAAAAAAACCTGTACGCATCCACCATCTATGGTTATTAGTGCATTTCATGTATATAACTCTTTTCATTTTGGATGGGTTTCTTTCTTGGCCATTTGGGCTTTTCTGAACTAGGTTTCTCTCTCTACTACACTCAGAGTTTGGGTGGTCTCTCTAGGAACACCAACACTTGGAATAGTTGCTTCCTTCGGAGGAAAACCCAAATCTAGAGGCATATTACAGTCCTGTGTACTCGTGGTTATATTTATTTTTATTTTCTATGAATTCTAAAAGCATGGTTTCGATTTCTACCATTAGTTTCATTCCGTAGGTGTATGGTGTAGCAAGGTTGATTCTTCTTTTTTGTACAGGGGTTCTAGAAATGTGTGTCTCTTTCTTTCTTCCTCCATTATAAAAGGTTTAAGGTACAATTCCAGGATTTTATAGGACATTTCACTTTAATTTTGACTACAGTTTTGCAATTATGTTTATGTGTGATCGACACTTCATTCTTCCTCTATGTAAATGTAGGGATTTTGATGTGAGGACTACGTATTGTAGTGGTTGCAACTTTCTAAAGTAAATTATGAGTTACTTTTGGGTCATGATAAATCCTAGTGCCTTCCTGAGGATTCGCCGAAACATATTTTCTCAGGATTTATTATGTTACCATTACCTAGCTTGTATTTACAGTGATTCATCTATTTTTTGCATTATAATATTTCTATACATATCTTTGAATTTTTTAGAAATATTCACCATCTGAACCTCACTTTTGTTTCTTTAGTTTTGAAGGTGCACACAATTTACCCCTTATGTCAATATTTTTAGCATTTACAAAGTATCAACACCATCATGACTGTCATACCCTCCCTCATCTTTCGGTAAACCAAATACTTGTCCTTAGATTTGAAAGGGTCATGGGTCAAGAATATTTTCTCTGGAGAGGAGGGTTGAGGGTACACCACACCCATGCACACTTCAAAAGAGTTTATGGACGTTAGGTTGAGGTTTTCATCCATTTATGTTGAATCATTACTTTATTTACTCAAATCCCACTCTAATTTACTTACTCACCACTTTTATGTCCTCTAGGTACCAAAAATTCCCTCTTGGAAAATCTTGGAGCGCACTGGTTTCCAGATGCCCACCTAATCTATCTTTACTTACATTTTCCATGTTGTTTGCTTCATTTCTTTTGGTTTTTCAATTCCTGTGATCAAGTTTCCAGTGCATCCTACATGGATGTTCATGAGGGTTATTATGATGCAAATTTGTGAGTTTATTGTGGACTGAAGGGTTCCTATCTAGGAATGGTCCAGGTGGATATTATGGGCACCCGCCTATTCCACCTACACTGCCATTCAGTTTCATCTGTTTCTTTGTTTATTTCAGCATTTACTATTTTTAGTATTTTTTTGGGCCGTGAACTTCCAGAGCAGTTTTTCCCCCCTAAATGGCGTTTTTTTAGGTCTGCTGCAGGATTTTAATTGTAGCCATAGGTAGCGGCCTGCCGCAAATCCTGTAGTACTCAAGGATACCTTTCCAAAAAGGTATTTTACATGCCAAATGAAGATAATATGACCAAGTTACGACCCTAGGAAGTCGACCGCCCAACTAACCCCAACGGGGCCCACAAACTCTTGGTGTTACATCTCTTGGGTTAGGGTTTCCTCTTGTTGTTCAATAATACATAGTCCCTTGAGCTTCATTGTAACATAGGTTAAAGGCATGTAACTTCCACATCTCTTCTTAGAGATAAGCTACCGTCGCCTAAGCTAGTTTATTTTCATGCTGTTTGTAAGCACATTTCAATATTCTGATATTAATTAAATGAAGTATTATTTCCGCTGCATATATATATTTATGGTTATATCTATATTTTTTTGCATTCTGACTTTAGTTTAAGCCACTCAGTTTTTATGTCGAAAATTAAAGTTCTCAGAATGGCTCGAAACCTAAACAAATGTGTTTGTCTCAGAAAAACAATCCTAATACAACTCATTTCTCTCAAAAACGAGTTTATATGAGGAAGTTATTTAGTTCTATTTTCTTTGCTAAACAGACAAAATTTTCAAAAAAATTCCTTGTCACTGCACAATCACCAGTCCATATTGTTGGCGTGGCAAGTGATCAAGCAGGGTCAATTTGGTCAAAATTCAATCACAGCTTGACAAGTGGAATATTTTCATTGGGTTTGAGGTGGTGATGTCGCGTAGTTATATTGGTTGAAATTTGGTCCAATGAGAGAATTCCATGTTGCAAGACTAGAAGCTACCATGTGGCACCTCCCAACAGCATAAACAGACTTGACGGTGGAGAAAAGTTTTATTGGAGGCATCAGGGTTCGATCCCATGACCTCCCCTCCGCAATCGAAGCCTTCTATCATCTCTGCTATCATATTATTTAACCTCTATGGAGCACAATGAATATATAAAATTTAACAGATTCAAGTTTGGAAGTTAGGGGAGGCCCATCCCTCCCCATGTGAAAGCAAATACATAACCACAAACCCTTAACCTCAAAAATAATATTCAATAACATATCAAATTGGTATTAGAGCAAGTTTGATTTGCTTCGCTACTTTAATTTTGTGCAATTAGGGTTTTAATGGTTGCAATATTGTGATTCTTACAAGGTTAAAGTTGTAGAGAGGAGAAGGGAAAATGTTGGTTGCAACTCCTGAGGTTATGCCTATAAGAAGGATAGCCACAAGGCCACAATCTCCACCATCATAAGTTCCAATTCTAGCTGCACTTGAAACTCCTCAAGCTTTTCCTTCAACTGAGACTGAAGAGGTATAAATAGTACCAGTTTCTGAGCCTGAATCCAAAACCATTATGTCTGGAGAAAGAAAGCTCGAAGGTCCTTCAGAAGAGGAAGAATTCAAGAAAGATTTCTACACTTTAACTGAGATGGTTAAAGTCCTCTATGAAGAGAGGAACTCTAGAATGGTTGGAGAGAGTTCTAAACCTCCACATGGAGAAGGAAGTTTAGAGGATAGAAGAGATGAGAAGAAGGATTCAAAAGGTAATGGTGGAAAGCCACCTCAATCTCCACCATCCTCATCATCCTCATCATCTCACACAACATCATCTTCCACCACCACCACTGAAACTGTCCATACTCACTCAAAAACCCCAAAAGGAAAAACTTTGTTACTCAAATTGGACATAAAATTCAAATTTCCCATGTACAATGTAGAGGTGAATGCATAAAAGCTACACAATTGGATTTGACAATTGGAGGTATACTGCAGAATTCATAACCTTCAAGAAGATGACATAAAGATATGGTTGGCTTCATTGAGGCTAGAAGGAGCAACATTAGTGTAGGGGAAGCAAAGACTCAAGAGGAAATATGAACTCATTGTAAGGTATCCATTACTTGGGTTGAACTTGTTTCTGCAATTATAAGACAATTTTACCCTTTAGCCTATATGCAAAAAGCCATTATGAGTTGGCAGAATTTTAGGCAACTCAAAGCCCAAACAATCCAAGATTGTACACAGGAGTTTAGAAAGAGGGATTTGTTGTTAGGAGTAAATTTGAGTTCCCAAGATACACTGTTGAAATATATTGTGTATTATGTGTGTGTGAGCTTATCTTTTCATTCTCTACTTTTCTTCTTGATTTAATTTTACATATCTAGAAATTAAGTAAAACTATAATAGTGTAGAATATGATATTTGTAATATAATATTATCAGATTTATTGTGACAAATTGTCCAGTGGAATATCCATGACAGTTTACGAATCACAGATGCCTATGGCAGAGTGTCCAAATGTTGAGATAATCTTGGGTACCAAAGTTGTAAAGACCACTAGGGGAAAAGAGTATCTAGAATTTTTGGTGAAGTTGAAGGACCATCCGATGGAGGATTCTACATGGATGAGTGTTGCAGCTCTATAGAAGGAAGGTTTCTTTATAGAGGATCTTATGAGAAGGAGCTCATGATTTTTTCCTTATTGTGGAGGTTGATGCAAGAGAATTACACCGAGGTCATGGTGGACTGCCCACATGTTGAGTTGGAAAATTTATTTGGTTGTTTTGTTAGGATTCTAAATATTTTCTTTAACTGTAGGATTGAAATAAGTCGAAGAGTCTAGGAATTTAAAAGTTATTTCTCATTTTAATAATTAAATCGCAAAGTGTCTTTTCAACATCCCTCATTTGGAGACAAGAGGAAACAAACTGTTGATTAAGGTTTGTGAATAAAAGAGGCATCGAATGGGAGGAGGAGTATATCTTCTCCTACCTCTGATTATGTAAGTTAAGGTGAATGAAAGAAAGTTTTTTCACTTTATATTATTCATAAATATGGGTGCTTCTCTCATTCTGGTTCCACTCAAACTGTGTGTGCATTTATTTACATATCATAATTCATTATGATCATCTCTATAATGTGAACATGTCTATTGACATTTGATTCTAAGCAGTGGTTGTTCATGTGTGCCTCTTTACCAAAGCCTTTGAATTATTTTGTCGTGCCTCTTGTTGGGGTCATATAATTTACAGTGATCAATTGATGATTATCTAGTTTTTTTTTTGGTAGTCTACTGGAAAAGTTTAGCCTATGAAGCATTAGGTGTCATTTGTCGAAGGAACCATTTAGTTCTTGATCCTCTGTGGTCAAGAAAATTCTGAATGCTTGGGATAATTTTTGCATATAAATTTCAGGTCAGATCATGTTGCAAGTGTTTTCATGGTAAAGTGGTCACAAGAAAATTTCTAATAGTTTCTAATAGTATATCTAGTGCTTCAAAGTGACTTACGTATCAAAAGATAGAGCAAGTTGAAGTCTATTCCTTAAAACCACAAAACAAAGAAAAAGGCCTAAGTGTGAAATTATTTATTTGAATTATTAAAATTATTTCAAAATAACTTAGCAACCTAATTTCTAAAACATTAGAACCACATTTAATTCCATGCGACAATCTGAAGTCAAAATTGAAAAGTCAAACAATGTTGTGGCCCCACCCCAAAAATATGTTATTCACTTTACTGCTTTTTACAGTTGTCACCCTCTTGTTAATTTAGGACAACCACATACTACCTTCCCCCTTAAATACCATTATTATTGTCCCTATTCATTAACATTGTGGCACAAGTTTATTTAAAGTTTGGGTGGAAAGTATATAAAGGGAATATTTCATACATTTATGAAATGTTTTTTTACAGATGAGAGGGTGAGAAAAAATGAGACTTATGTAAATGAGTTTTAAGGATATGAGGCTAAGTTAAAACAAGACTTATAGGTGAAAGTAAATTGAGATTTACAGGTGTGAATTGAGGCTACAACTGAAAGTAAAAGGGGAAACTAAAAATTAATTTACCAACCATGGAAAAACAACACATGGTTCTCAAAATCCATGGGAAAGAAAAACAAGACATGGTTTCTTTTAAATCCATGGGAAGAGAAAATAAGGCATGGATTTGAAAACAAGGCATAGTTTTGAAAACAATTCATGGATTTAAAACAACACAACACAAGGATTTCAAAACAATATGGTTTATTAAATCATTCAAATAAATATTTTGAAATTTTAATTATGAAATTCATTGATAGATTTAATCAAAATGTTTGGAAATATGATTCAAAATGTAAAAAAGAGTTCCCGAAATATTCCACATTTCCTGCAGTTTTAGAGTGATTGATTTCGTTTTTAGTTTATTACTCAGGTTTTTTCCAGAAATTATGAGATATTATTTAGTAATCAATTCCTTTTTGGAAACTGAATTTAGTTTGGCATAAATTTTATAAATATGTTGTAATAATACTTGGAATAGGTTGGAACTCATGTGAGGAAAGAAGAGCTTTGATGTAAAGATGTACATGTAATGAAGTGATGATTTCCATTAATACAAAAAATTTGTTCTAGGATTCGTATGTCAGGAAATTGGTGAAGTTTCCTCTCTTGTAAAAATTTTATTTTTCTAGTTTTTCATACTTTTTTTTGTCTCTATCGTTTAAAGAAGATTAAGGGCTGAATTTTTTGAAATACACTTTGCTCTAGCTTATAAACAATATTTATGTTTTCACTCTGATATTAAGTATAGAATTAATCCTAGCAAAATCTATATTTAATTGAATCTAAATATTTTCATCCCATTCACCCCACAAATGCTCCAAAGATCCAAAACCCTGCCTACCTTGCCCTGCTACAGTTGTTCTAACATTGTTGTATTTGATCACCCTAAGACTTATGACTCCAGTGCCCAATGGACTTTCCTTGCAATTTCAACCAAATCTTTGAAAACAACCAAACTCAGAACTCAATATCTAGCCTAATATCTCAAAACAACAAATCTAAATCGAATAGAGAGAACCCTCTCTAAGGCTGGAAGGGCTAGATCCAACCTTTTCAAGTAGTTTTGTGGTTCCCTTTGGGTTTCTCTCACAGCCTTAGGAAATTACAGAGTGATAACACCTCAATTTTTGTAGGAAGAAATTGTTCCTTCAATTGAAATTCGGGTAATTAATTTGAGTGAGGTGAATCCATCATAAGGAAAGGTAGGAGGAGAATATTCTTTGAGTTAGGAGTCAATATATACCATGGTGGTATCGATTTTGTAGAGTATCGAACATTTTCACCGTAAAAAATTGGAAAACAATGTTTTTCTGGAGTTCTAAGAAATTATTTCATAGTGTCTACATGTTTTCAAAAAATAACTACGAAATTATTTTATAGCACCTACAACCATAATTTTTTGTACTACATTTTAGAGTCCATATTTCCTTTTGGTATTCCCATTTCCATCAAAGTAGCTTCCCATTAGTACACCATGCCCTAAAACTCTCGCACTATCAAATTGTAACATGTTCCCTGCTAACACTGATCTAGGTCCCTGCACGAAAAGATCAAGATGAAGTGTGGGTTAGCTTTAAATTGCGCCACACCCTTAGACCTTATTACACTTTCTTCAGGAAGCCAAGGTGTCTACCAAATAAATTTGCACAATATGTCCCCATAGTGATAAAAAAATATATTATTTTGAACTTATTCCACTCTAGTTCTTTTGAGGCCCATAGATTCTGGAACTTTGGTGCTACAATAGCCTAAGCAGGGTCAGCCACTATCTAAGAAATTTATGTTCTTTTGCAAGTGACTAACACAATCATAATTAATAGCCATAGATAATGGAGATATGGGTTCATCTATTGAGTGTCCAAATAGTGCTACCAGAACTCCTTCAATAGAAAAGGCACCCAATCCATCCTTTCCCCATTGTCACAACAATTTTGCACCATGATAACCATGGTAGGGATCTCGTTTAGCTAACATTTATGTAATATATTATAGGCTATTTCTTGTATAGTAAATATGGTGGCTTGTTCATTGACCAGAGAAATCAAATACCCTTGACTTCCCCTTTCTATTTTATAAGTTTTGGTTACCTTGCTGTTAAGATTCTTGTCTTTAATTATGGGTCTTGTGTCTTCTCCTTCAACTGGGAGGCATATAATGCTATGAGTTAGGTCTATGGTTAGTGACATATTTCTATCAAGACATAAACATCCACCACTAATATAATCTATACGACACTCTGTGACAATGGTGAATTCATCTTAACGTCCAAAATGTGGGTTGTGGAACAAGTTCAACATCCTGCTTGTCTCTAAGCCATAATCCGATTTTTGTTGTTCCAGTTTGGGAACCTTATCCGGATTTGGAACTTTTTGCAAATAGTATTGGAGGTTGAGGAGCCAAGATAGGTCAAAAATATCATTATATGAATATTCAATGCACTCTAGAAAAGTTATCATTTTCCACTCCCTACGTACCCCAGGTGGGAGAGGTGGAATTTCTACAGTATTCTTGAATCCTCTAGGGACTCACATTGAAGCCTGGATTTTTTTGAATGGTGGTATGTATCTTCTCTCTTCCCTATAACTAGTGGTTTCCATCAGCTCAGCCCTCTCTGAACTTGTCTCTAGATTGGTGTCCTCCAACGATGTTTTTGAGCCTTCTCTCTTCAAAGAGGAAATTATTTTTTATGCTTGCTCATCCTTACTCTCTAAGGGGAACAAAAGGAAATTTGTACACATCTTCCTCTCATTGTATGTTTGAATCTTTATTCCCATAGATTTATACATGTCACTTTCTTACTAAAACTCTCAATCCTCTTCACTCAGCTTGACTCTCGTTCAATTACTTTTACTTTGCAGTTTCTATTTCACACACTCTTATCCATTTATTCCCTTTCACTAGCCAGCTATCACAACAACCCATTATTCCATATTCCCCTTCCTAGATTCTAAACCATCACTTCGCTATGACGCCTTGATATGAGGTGATTCACTATCCCAACTGGTGTCCTTTCGCCATAGATGGAAAGGAATGATGCCTTTTACCATCATGATTATCATACATCAGTGGTATTTTCCTCACTGAGTAATTTTTTTTTCAAATGATTACAATTTATCCAAATTAAATTTCATTTCCACTTGTTTTCCAAATTTTGTACCAGTTAGGTTCCCAGTTACCTTTTTCTATCAGTCTTCCTAGCATACAACTATTTTAATGTGACCCTAATTCCCCTATACCATAGTCATTGTTCCTCTTACGTAGTCTTGTTGTCATTTCCTTTCTTGGTCCTATCACTATTAGTCATAGACTCTTGGTAGGGTGGAACCCAACACTACGCATTGTCCAGTCTGGCACAATACCTTCTTCAATCTACAGTGTCCTGCTATTTCATGAAGATAAAGGGACTAGTATCTCATATCTATAATGACTATCTCTCTAAATTTCCTACTATTGATCACCAAGCTATCTTATTTCTGTAAAACCGTTATATTGATCCTCCATCTCATTCACGTAGAGTGCGCAAGATCTCGACTACCACTCTATAGGTTTATCCTACTCCCACTAACATATCCCTCGCATGGAATACCATCCAGGTTCCTTAATTGTACTATGTCGACATCCTTTATACGTTGAATGGCATATGATCCCATCTAGTGCATATGGAACTTACATAGATGAGTGACAAACTTACTGTCATACAACAATACTAAGTCCCCAAATCAAACTATCTTTTGCTTAATTATTATGGCATGCTAGCCCTTATCTTGTGTTGAGGAATCTGATATGGCAGCATTAGGGAATTTTTTTTTTTTATTTCTCTTACTTGACATTTATCTTATAGGAATTTACCGGGAAGAATAAATTAATTAATAAGATTTAATGAGATGAAAAATAACCAGAAACAATCATAAACACATAAACACACATGTTTATCTGGGAAAAACCCAACCTAGTGAGATATCATTAACCTTGGCCAAAATCTTGGCCAAGATGGCCAAGTGAGCCTTCCATACTTTTTTTTCAACCAGACGTTTGGGGCATTCTTTAGTTTTAAGAATCATTATTTTCAACCATTGTTATGCATATCAAATTCCATAGCCCCCAACATGCTTTACCAAAGTCCATGGCCTCCCAAGCAGTGCATTACTTCCCATTTACCCAAAAATATTTAGATGATGACTTGAAATATTTAGGCTTTTTCCTCAAGCCTAATGGCTACATTTTCACTGACTGAATGTGGTTGTTTAAGAAAGTTGAATCCAAAAATTCATTCTAGGTCAATAGGCTCTTACCAAGAGGATTTAGATTTATTATCATCAAGGTTATTGTTGAAAGTATCCTTGGTTATTGGTGTTTGATTTCATTTTATCCTTAAGGAATTTTCTCAAAACTTTCAAAAGACATTCTTCCATTTCCTATGGTTAGGAATAAGGAAATTTTATGTTGTCCTTTTGGTCAAATGGAATAAAATTTCCCTCCCAAAGAAATTGGGAGGCTGACGTTTCAAAACAAAAAATCCTTTTCACCAAAGTCTTAGCTACACATAGTTTGTGGTATTTAGTGCACAATTCCTCGTTATGGGGGAGGTTATTCAAAGAAAAATATCTCCCTAAATTATCATCTCACGATTGGTTTAAGAAATATCACAAATCGTCAAAGGGTTCTATTTTTTTGAATGATCTTGTTCTTTCTTTCCCCACATTAGTGAATTGACAGAGTGGTCCATTAGAAGTGGACTAGAGGTAATGTTGGGCTTGGACACTTAATCGGGGTTGGCGATGATTTCATATTGACTAATGTTCTTATTCATCTCCTTCATCAAGTAGGATGTTTTGTCCTAGTTGATGTTAAGGCACAAATTCTAAAGAATGGAGTCATACTTGATAGAAGCCCATTGTAGTTTTGGGCCTTTCTCTCTAGGAGCTAGATGAATGAGAATCATATATTAGGATCCTTCTCTCAAATTTTGTAATACTAAGAAATACTATAGATGACAATCTAGTTTGCTCAAAGAACCCCAATAATGGGGACTTCCAAACAAAACTTTTCTATGATTCCCTTTCTAAATCTCTATTTGTAGGTGTAAATAAATGGAGGTAAAGCTCTAAATTGAGACTACATGCTCCTCGTAAATGCAAATTATTTTTTGGCTAGCCATAAAAAATAAGCTTCTCACAAGGGACAATGGGTTGAAAAGGTCTTAGCTGGGCCCAAGTCATTATTCTTTATGAAGAGATTCAAAAGAAAATATCACAACTCTTTAATTATTGTCCATACACAATGCAAGTATGTGACAAGGTGAATGCAAATCTGGATATAAAGGCCTCATGGATTTTTGGTTTCTAATTTGGCCTAAAATCTCGGAAAGAAAATGAATCCATTATTTCTTAGGAAGGTTTTACATGTATATTTATAAATAGCATATGGTGGCCAAAAACTCTAGAAATTTCTATTCTCATGATATTTTGGTTGAGATCCCTACTTATTTAATAATAAAATTTTGCAATGAATTCTAGGCTGATTTGAAGTTATAGAAAAGGATAGTGTCGATAATGTCCCCTCTAGACCATGGCATTCCTTAGTCCTTTTTATGATGTTTTGTAACGACATCCACTAGGGTGTGATGTCAGAGTGGTCCTCTATATGTCTTTTTCTCTTTCCTTTCAATTGAGATATGTCCATGGATAAGGTAGAATCCATTGCTTTGCAAACCTTGTTTGCAATTACTTCTCTTAAAAATGTAAAGAAACTTCAAGTGATGGAGGACTCAAAATTAGTTACTGACTGTGCCTATAACAAGGTATTAGTCAAAAATACTTCCTTCCTTTGAATGGTTATCCTTCACACATGTGCTTAAATGGTTGTCCTTCACACATGTGCTTAGATAGCTTAACTGTAGGCATATCGTTTATCTAAACAGACATTGGAATTACCTATAAGGTATGTTTTGATATAAATCTTTTTTTATGGTTAATTATTTAGGTAATCCCTCCTTAGCGGTCAATATCTATTTTCCCTCTTTTTTGTGTTTATGCATTGTTTTTTTTAAACCATTTCTAGTTTTAATTTCAAAAATTATGTTGCTAAATAAATAATTCAACTATATTAAAAAATTACTTTAGCACAATAAACCCTTTTCTAAAGATTGATAAAACCAAGAATGGTTAGTCTTGAACCTACATGTATTCAAATCTTATTAATAAAAATCTTTTTTATTAAGGAAAAACTAACACTAAAAAAAATCAAATCAATGTGATAGCTAAATGACATATTGTTACTATGTCACATGCTAACAATGTTGATTGCTCTGAGTGAGTTGACCCTGAGAGCGTGGCAACTGAGTGGAGGGGTGCAGGAAAAGGCACCCAGCCAGAGAACATGATGGAGGTAAGACCTATGAGCTCGGCACAGGTGCGTAACAACAGCCAATGGATGTAGTCTTCTTATTGCTACGCTTGATTCTCCCTGATTCCAAGCCACAACCCGTTGCACCAGCTTATTCATGACACTTGGCCTCCGTTTAACGTAAGCCATGACCCTTGTCGGTTCATAGACTTGCATGCTTCTCTGCATAACCTCGCTTCATATTGTTCTGGCTGACATTTTGGCATGATTTCTCCCCGTCCTCAGCTTCTACGATTATGCTGTTTTGAGGGCTCTTTTTTTTGCAGAAGAGGACCACTCTGGTTTTTCTTTTCTGTGCTCTGGGCCTCATTTTTTTCATTGGTCGGAACTCGATTTTCGCTTCTCTCTCTAGCACTCTGCCCTCAGCTCGCCTGCGTCTCCAGGTCAGTATCTTTCGGTCTAAAATTCTATGTGTTATTTTTTTTTTTTTTTCTATTAAAAGGATGTCGCAAAAAGGAAAGGTTCCAGCAGTTTCAAAGCAGTTGAATTCTATTTAGACATTGCAATATTTATGATAGCATGAAGTTTGATTTTAGTTTTTGTTAAAATGAGAAAGGATGGAATGATCTAGAAGTCATATTGATATAGCATAGATGTATTCGTTATCTCTTAAGGATTTCTGTACAATTCTTGTGGCCTTCACATGTTCGAGGAAACTTTTTTAAGTTGGCAATGGATATCGTTTCTCAAGATTAAGAAATACTTTGTCATTTCCAAGCCATGCTCGGATTTTCGCGTTAAGGTAGGACCCTGGTGGTGTGTCTGTGTGTTTTTCTCCTATTGTATAGTTTGTCCTGAGGAATCTTCATGAAGATTTAGTCTGGTGAAGCCTCCTGATCTCTGAAACCTTTGGCTCATTGTTGCCACCTTTTCGAACCCTCCTGGTTTTTCCAGGCCAGTTTTCTCTCCCGGAAGCCAGATTTTAATCAAGAGTACAAGCCTTAATTTCTACTGCTAGCCAAGACATCCTCGGGCAGAGTCAAGTAAGGTAATATCTGAAATTTTAAGTTATCCTTGAGATGGGATCAGGACTTTCGATTTAAGTAAAGCCATCACTTTTCAAATTTCTTTTCGTCTGTCAGAGTCCAAATTATGATATAGTCATCCCATTTAAAATCAGATGGACAGATGGCCTCATAATTAATACCTTCCCTCTTGGAATAAGGGTAAACTTCTTCCCGAGGCTTCCTCTGACAGTACTATGCTCAGGAAAATTGAGTTTTAAACCTTCCTTCTCCGAGCATTTTGTTCAGACATCAACTGTTTCCTTTGACCGTAGTGTCCGACTCATATCTTTCCGGGATTTCTATGATTCCTATGAGCTAATAGTTAGGTGACCGCTTTAAGAATGTCTGACACATCTGACTTGGAGGCTATGATACAAGCGGCCATCTAGGCAGAATTTGTCCACGAAAATGCCAAGTTGACAAGTGAATGGTAGTCCACTCTAGAGGAAATGCTGGTTCACCCCTCGGTCCCACAGAATGATGTGGAAGGTCTTGTCTGATCAGAGGAAAGACCTATGCACACTATCAGCCAATTCCAAAAATATCAAATAGGGAAGGCCTGGCAGGAAGGATATTCTCAGAAAAAACAAAAACCTGTAAAGACTGTCCCCCCTCCCACAGCTATTAAATTAGATAGTATTCATCTGGAAGAACGCATAGAATGTCTCCAAGTAAATGCCTTGGTCGGGAGGTGGCATTTTCCGGAATTGCATGACTTAAAGATGAGGTGCTGGCTCGAGCAACAATGGAAGCCGTTAACTGGATATGTTCCAATTGTTGCCAGATTGCTGAAAGAATGGTACTGCTTTCACTTCCTTAGTCCCAGTGATCTGGAAATCATTTTGAAGCAACAATGGGTTTATAAAAGAAGTTTTTTGGCTTTGCACAGATGGTATATGGGCTATAATCCATTAAGGAATATTCCATCTAACAATTTGATTTGGGTCAAACTTCCTGGTCTGCCATTAGAGTTATGGTCAAAGGAAACTTTAGCTGAAATCAGGAATGCTATTGGAAGATGTGTTTACGTGGATCCATGGGTTTTAGGAGAGAAATACAAGCGAGTAGCGTGGATTTTGATAGACAAAGCCTTCAGAGGAGGATTTCCGGACCATATTGACATACACTGGAGGGAATTAAAAATTCGGCAAAGGCTGGATTTCTGGGGGATTCCCTTTAGATGCTCAGCATGTCATTGTACTGGGCATCTAATAAAGAACTGTTCAAGATGCCTTATTAATAACCGAAAGCATCATGGATCCCATCGTTTTGCGGCAAAGCCCTTCAAAGTAAAATCTTCATACCAGGATCCGGTGCGGTCCTCATCCTCAAAGAGTCAGTCTCCCTTAGGGTCAGAAGAACAGCGAAAATTCTTTTATGAAGACCATCAGCATTCTCCACCACTGCTTGAAACCCCTAACCCCATGGAGCCTATATCCCCCTCTATGCCCCCTTTGGAGCCTGCCTCTGACCGCGAGGTTCCTAATCCGCCCATATCTCCATCTATGCCCCCTCTGGAGCCAGCCTCTGATCACGAGGTTCCAAATCCTCTCCCAATTCTGCACCCCTTTAAAAATCTCTGTAACGAAATTCACACCATCCGCTCCTCATCTTTGACGCCAAATAAAATCAGTTCTTCACCCGAAAGAGGAAAAGAGATTTTAATAACAGCCACTCCTGTTAACTCTCCTACATCCTCACCTTCAAATTCAATAGGCAGTGACTTGGATTTCTTATTAAGCAAGAAATCTTTACAACTCAGGGCTCTCACTATTCATAAACCTGGAATCCAAAACTCCCCTCAAATTAGTCCAAATTCCGCTAGTAATATTACGGTGAGGAGGAAAATCAAAGGAGGAAGCAGGCATTTCAGGGGGAGAGGGGATGGCGCGGGTAGAGGAGTCCGTAATTTGTCCCTCATAGATGTTCCCATCATTGACATGACAAAAGATAGGCCTCTTAGAGCAAGCATGGCCGGAAAGCCTCCAAAATGAATTTCATTATTTCCATGAACATAAGGGGTCTGGGGGTAGGTCCAAAATTTTTGGCCTTAAAGAACCTCTTTCACTCAACAAGCCCCAGAATTATTCTAGTATAGGAAACTATGCATGCCTCTTCTGTTGCTATCTCTTACTTCAGGAAGATGTTTCCTTCCTCGCACATCTCTGCTCTGGAAGTTATCGGCCTTTCGGGGGGGTTAGTGGTCTTGTGGGATCCAATCTGGATCAAGGCATAAACATATAGCTATTTGGCGGGGATTCTGATCTCAGCGCAAATGAGAGGACATAAATTTCCAATAAATATCTTTAATGTATATGCTCCCTACAAGAATAGACTGCTATTCTAGGAGAATCTCTTTGCCTCTGAAATTCTTGATGTTGAAAATTTATTGATTGTAGGGGACTTAAATGTCACTTTAAATCTGGATGAAATCTGGGGCAGCAACAAGAAGAAGGACCCACTTGTTGAAAGAATAAAAAATGAATTGCTGAGGAGAAATTTTGTCGACATTCTCCCCCCCAAATGCTCCCAACATGGGGAAATGGAAGAATCAAGAAAGCTTATATTACCAAGAGACTTGATAGGTTTATACTTCATGCTAGTTTGATTGACAGTTTGGGCATGCCTTTCACATCGATTGAGAATGTCTTCATTTCAGATCATAGGCCGATCTTATTAGGCTGGAAGGAGAAGGGATTCAGAAAAGGATATTCCTTCAAATTCAATAGATCATTCCTGGAGGATCCGGTTTTTAATGACCTTATAAAAAAACATGGAGTGAGATGGCATCCTCTAATCCTTGTCCGCTTTTGATGACATTCATAGACAAAATGGATCATATGTGAAAGGTGGTAACAGAGTGGCAATATGAGAAAAGGCAATCAAATAGAAATGATCTCAGGAAAATTAAGAAGGAATTGGACAGTGCTTCGGAAGCTATGGCTGCTCATCATCTACCCTTCAAATTGAGGTGTCACATAAAGGAGTTACAAAAGAAGAAAATAAAAATCTTAGAATAGGAGGAATCTTTTTGGAGGTTGAAAAGTAAGGCAATATGGTTAAAAGAAGGGGATAAGAATACAAAATTTTTCCATAATTTTGCAAATGCCAGGCGTGAAAAGAATTCCCAATGGAAAATAACTGATGGAAGAGGTGGTTTCCTATATTCTCAACAGGAAATATCCAATGAGGCAATTAACTTTTTTGAAAAAAAGTACCAAAGATCTGAGGAATGCAGGTTCCAGGACATTCTATGGGGCATTGAAGTTTTTCCTCAGATGTTCGATGAGGATACGAACGATCAAATTTTCCAGCCAGTCTCTGAGGAGGAGTTGCTAAGAACTATGAAATCTTTTAAAAGAGATAAATGTCCAGGGCCGGACGACTAGACAATAGAGTTTTTCATTCACTTCTTCGACCTCATCAAAGCTGATATGTTAAGAATGGTAGAAGGTTCAAGGATATCAGGCAGTATCAACCAGAAGACCTCCTCCACTAATATAGCGCTCATTCTGAAGAAAGAAAAGGCAGAGTCATTCATGGACTTCCGACCGATTTCTCTGTGCAATATTTCTTACAAAATTATTGCGAAAATTATCGCAGAAAGAATTAAAGCAACTCTGTCCAAATTCTTAACTAAAGAGCAGCACGGTTTTTTACAAGGGAGAAATATCCTGGACGCGGTTGCAAGTACACAGGAAGGTATTTTTGCTATTCATTCCAAAAAAAGGGATGCAATCATTCTTAAGATTGACCTTCGCAAGGCGTATGACTGCCTTGACTGGGGATTCATAAGGTGTTTACTTGCAAAGGTTGGCTTAAGAGCTAGCATGACAAATTGGATCATGGCATGCATAGAGAAGGTGAATTATGCGGTCATCATAAACGGGATCCCATCTTCCTTTTTCCTTGCCTCCAGAGGTCTTCGTCAAGGTTGTCCCTTATCTCCGCTCTTATTCATACTGGCTATGAATTCTCTCAGTCTCCATATCAACAAGGCCGTAAAGGAAAATAGGTGTCATCCACTAAACATTTGCAGGAGTATTTCGATTTCTCATAATCTATTTGTTGATGATATTATAATGTTTGGAATTCTATGCAGACTCACATGGTTATGTTTCTATGAAATTCTTAACAATTTTCAAAGGGAAACAGGACTTCAGATAAACAGTGCTAAGTCAGTCATCTATCACAATGATATCTGCCAGGATGAGGTTGATTCGTTAACGGCTCTCTTTGGAATTAAGGCACAACCTATCAGTCTTGGAATTAAATATATGGGCTTTCAGTTAAAAGCAACTGATTATTCAAAGGGGGACTGGCAGTGGATTCCAGATAGATACTACAAGAGGATATATATTTGGAAGTATAGATGTCTTACTCTAGCAGGAAGAGTGATCCTGGCACAATCTGTTTTAAACCAACTTGCAGTTTATTGGGCTCATTTATATTTCCTTCCAGTGAGCATAATACAGTCAATGAATAAGCTTACTTCAAATTTTATTTGGGGCAGACAAGCGGGAAAGAGGAAATATCACCTCTCAAAATTATCCAATATCTCTTTTCCGAAGAGTAGGGGAGGCTGGGGTCTTTTAGATTTGAGGAATCTCGGAAAGGCATTGTTATGCAAAACCCTGTGGAGAGGGATTCATGAAGAAGGTCCTTGGAGCAATATAATACGAAAGAAATACTTGGGTATGAAGGACCTATCTCTCTGGTTCAGAAAAGGAAGGATCGGTTCCTCATTCGGCTTTTCAATATGGTTAAGCCTTCGAAAGATCGAAAGCTATTTCCTGAAGAATTTAATCTGGCGATTCCAAACCGGCAAAAATATCCTCATTGGGAAAGATCAATTTATGAGTGGCGCTGAGGTGATCGATGTTATTGAACCTTTATTGATTTTTCTTCACAAAAAAGGCTTTTTCTATTGGGACAACCTAATCGCAGGTTGGCAAGGTTCGATCCCTCTCTGGAAGGAAGCAGGAAGTCTAGGGATGCCGATTGATATTGCTCGCGAATGGGACCATATCAGGAATCAACTCAGAAATTGTGGTATCTTTCGCTCGGCGGAACATGATTACCTCATGTGGAGAAACTCGAAAGGGATATCCTCCATTCATGTAAAAGATGTTTACCAAGATTTGAGTGGCCTAAATCAATCTCATCTCAGCTCTTCATTCCCACCCATCTTTTGGAAATCTGTTTGCCCTTCAAAAATGATCTTATTCTCATGGTTGTCTTTCCATAATAGAAATCTTTCTTGGGAAAACTTAAGGAAGCGACGATGGCAGGGTCCTGGCTTTTGTCCTATCTGCAGGTCAGCAGAGGAAGACAACTATCACCTATTTCTAAATTGCAAAAAATCACAACAACTTTGGAAATCATTGTAGGACTGCTATGGAATCCAGCATATATCCCACGCTTCAATTATCGAAGCGTTTCTATGGTGCAGCAATCAAAAGGAGTCATGGAGAGCAGTTTTCATTATCACTTTTTGGAGTATCTGGAAGTGGCGCAACAGTTTTATTTTCAATGGCAATTTATCCCCTTTTATGGAAATTTTCTCCAACATTATTTCTGTCTATGAATCAATCCCGTAGAGCCCTTCCAAGCAGTGAAATCAAGATTGTAATGAGCCCCCACAAAAGCTTTCTTCTCTGCCAAGGGATTTTTTCGATGGAGCTGAACAGAATGGGTCTTGTGGCTGTGGAGTTCACATTTTGGTAAATGAAAATAGTCATTTTTTCATTCACTGGAATGGGGGGAGGGGCCCAAACAGTAAAGCTGAGGCTGTAGGAATTTACAGGGTAAGTTCCTCAGACAGAACACCAAAGGACACCGCTCACAACCAGATCGCAGATCAATACACCAGTATTTTTGACGTGGTTAAAACCCTCAAAGAGGGAAACAGTCCACGGCCTGAGCCAACGCGGCCACTTCAGGCAATTTATTAATAAAAGAATGAAAATTTACGTATGCTTCTCTCATGCACGGATTACCCTACAAATGACCCTCCATGCGCTTTAAATAGAAATCATGGACCAGTCGGGTGTCAAGCCACGGGTCAAGTGTTGGTAATACCAAATCGCTCATGCCAAAGTTTGCTCACTTCATCGTTATGAGCAACAAATACTGAGGGAAGATTTGATGACCCAAAGTTGTGAAACTTATACAACCTTGTAGAATCATCAGCAATGCCAGTAGCTAAAATCTTTTTAGGATCTCTTAGGTCCTTGATTACAACATCATGAGGTGAAAATTCAACAATTTTACCTTCACCTGAATGAGTTATCTGATATACAGATAGAAGGTTGCAGGATAAGGTTGGAACACATAATACATCATTAAACTGACCATTGTCTAGATGAACAGTTCCAGTCCCTACAACACTAAGAGATCTATCATCACCAACATATATATTTTTGGTGTTACAATCATTTAAAGAAGAAAACATGGCTTTGTTTTTGGCCATGTGATAAGAAGCTCCAGAATCAATGAGCCACTCATGAGAATGAGAAGAAGAAGATACATTTAATGCATAACCAGACCGAGATGATTGACAACCACATGCAGAAAGTGCCATTCCTGAAGATGAAGTTGAAGTTGAAGAATGCTCCACATGGATGTTATGTTTCTTCATAGCTGCTTCCAAGGCTTCCATCTTCTTAAAGCATTTGGATTCTAAGTGGCCATCTCGATTACAAAAGTTGCAATGTCTATCAGTCTTCTTCCATTTGTTTTTATTTGTCTTATCATTTTGTTGAAATGATTTTTCATTTTGAGGCTGAGATTGCTTAGGACCCTTGTTTGGTTTAGGACCATTCTTTTTAGGATATGACTTCTTAGGATTCTTTGAATTTGGTTGCTGTTGGGCGACTAATGCTTTCTTGGAAGAGTTTCCAAGATTAAGAAGACCAAGGTGTAAGAGTTTTTCTTGTTCTCTTATTAAAGAATCACAAAAAAAGTCAAAGGAAGGGGACTTGTAGTCTGTTCCTTGAGAAATGAAGGCTTCTCTTGTAGAATGGAAGGTGGAAACAAACACAGAGTAGGCTGGTCCCAACTTTGTAAGAATGGAATAGATAAGGTTACTATCTTCTTTCTTAACTTTAACACCTTCCAAGAGATATCTGAGGGTCTTGAACTTGGACAAGAAATCTTCAATGCAAGAAAAATTATTAGGGTCCAATGTAAGCAACTCATTTTCAAGTTGATGGGCTCTAAGTTCATTTTTAATCCAAAAAACTTTATTGATTTGTTTCATTGCTTCATCAAGAGTATCAAGTTCTGCAATATGGAATCTAAGATCTGGAGAAATAGACATTCCTATCAATCCATGGGCTTGATCTTGCCTATTTTCCCATTTAGCAGCTTTATCTTCATCCTTCGGTTTCTTTTCTTGGCCTGAGGCTATTCTGTAGAGACCTTTACTTCTAAGTAAATCCTCAATGTAGGACAACCATTGAAAGTAGTTGGTGCGGTCAAGGGTAACTTGGTATTGACATTCAATTTCAACGGAAACTGAACTTAAAGATGCTGAAAATAAGTGTTCCAATGGATAGATCTCGAAAAATTAGGCTGGTTTAAAAAAAACGGCTCTGAAAACGGCTTCCAGATGAAGAAGTTATGGCTTTTTGAAAAAAAGTTGATGAAGTTGCCAACGAAGTGCAGGAATGTGCGGAAATGAAAAAGTCCGCCTCCACAAAATGGAGACTTGAACCCAAGACCTCTACTCTCTTAAAATAGCTTTGAACCAATTGAGCTATACAAAAAATTTGAGAGAGAGAGAGAGAGAGGGGGGGGGGGGGGGGGGTGCTTTGGGTTGCGTGCTTGCTTTGAGAAAGCTCTTTTTCCCTACAAAACAAAAAACACAAAACCCAACATGGACATGCAAAGAAAACGAACCTTACGGCTCGAAGTTAGCTTTAGCCGAAAAACTAAATATTTTCAAAAATGAACCTTGCGGCTCAAAGTTAGCTTTAGCCGGAAACTAAATATTTTTCTCAATGTTTCTGATTTTCCGAGATCACACTAAGGCGCAGGGAAAAGAGCATACGCATGAGAAAAATCCTTCCTTTCTGTTTCTGATTTGCCCAGATCGCACAGAGTCGCAGGGCAAAGAGCATACGCAGAAATGAAAGGTATAGATCCGATAATAAAAAAGGCTAAATAAACTGAAACCGAAATAAACAGAGAGAAAATAACTGTAAACTGCAAACAAACACTGTATACCTCCAGATCTTGAAAATGACGCAGCTAGGGCTACCGGAAACCTTTTCGAGTGAAATGAAAGGGGTTCCTCACTGGAACAGATGCTCCCAACACAACAGAGCAGTCCTCTCGGCCCGAAAGCAGTCGGAAATAGTAGATCTAGGAAACGGCAGTCGGATGCAGTTCTACCGGCTTCAGATTTGGATCACCAACGAACGCGGCCCCCAAATAGCTCTGATACCATGTAGGAATTTACAGGGTAAGTTCCTCAAACAGAACACCAAAGGACACCACTCACAACCAGATCACAGATCAATACACCAGTATTTTTGACGTGGTTAAAACCCTCAAAGAGGGAAACAGTCCATGGCCTGAGCCAACGCGGCCACTTCAGGCAATTTATTAATAAAAGAATGAAAATTCACATATGCTTCTCTCATGCACAGATTACCCTACAAATGACCTTCCATGCGCTTTAAATAGAAATCATGGACCAATCGGGTGTCAAGCCACGGATCAAGTGTCGGTAATACCGAGGAGAGAATGAACCATTAGATCACTACATATCGTGACCGTCGGATTGTAAGTTACAAAATGTACAACGATAAAGAAACACACTTTACCTAACTCTATACCTAACTCTATACTAGACCAAGTTGTACTTAACTATTTCCTATGTGTCGGAATATCCTAACAGAGGCGATGGCCCTTGCTGGCCTTCTAAACTTCTGTCTTTTTCTAAATATTCAGGATGTCTCCATTTTTGGAGATTCGAAGGTTATGGTGGATTATGTTCTTGGAAAGAATAACATTCTCAAACCTCAATTAGTAGGTTGGTTAGACAGGATCAGGTTCTTGTGGAATAGAACAGTGGGAGTCTCTATTCATCACATCAATAGGGCACTCAATCAACAGGCAGATGTTTTATCAAAAAAGGGCCTTCAGGCAGTTCCAGGTTTATGGTATTTGCAGGTTGCTCATGAAGGGAAAATCTTCTCCATTGAGGATTATTTTCCTCCCGACTATTAACACTTCTTTGCAGCTTCTTTGGTCTCTTTCCTATTAGTTTGTTGTGTTTTTCAAATGATGCTGGTCTTCGGTTCCTATATGATGTTGCTCTTCGTTTCCTATTTGATGTTGTGCTTCGTCTCCGTGGCCGAAGGATTCTCCAGTTTTGTCTATCCTATATCTTTTGAAGATTTTGATGATGGTTGACAGTATGACTTTTTCTTGAAGACTTTGATGATGGTTGACAGTATGGCTTTTTTTGAAGACTTCGATGATGGTTGTCAGTATGGTTTTTTGTGATGGTTTCTTGGCAATATCTCGCCTTTTTTAGGTTTTTCCTCCTTGATTTGGTTTCGCTAGATCTATATGAGACATATATTATCTCATGTGAATGTCTATATATGCTTTGTTTATATTTCTTATATAAATACAATCATGCTTTTTGGTCTTGAAAAAACATACATTTCATATGTATTAATAAAAAATTAAATTATAATTGGGGTTAAATGTTATTGGTAAATATATGACTTTTTATTGGAATTTCAACTATGACATATAAGATTGAAATTATCTTTCATTAAAAATTTGTTTACTTTATACTTTAATAAACCAGAAAACATAATAGCAACCCAAAATCAAAATCTAAAAATATTTTAGAAATAAAATAAAATTCTACTTTAAATAACAACAAATACTAACTATACTTATTAAAAATTAACTACTAAATTATAATGTATTTGAATACTTCAACTAAAACAATAATAATCCACATCTCGGATAATATACTCTTAAAATATTAATGTTACACTTCATAAAAAAAAACGCTATCATATTTATAAACGTCTGTGCTCGCATTTCGTTCTTCCTCTAATAAATTTGTGAAGCGTGTTCTTGATTATTTTCGAATCTATCTGCATCTTTGTCTACAAAAGTTACAATTTTAAAGGATGGCCAAATTCTGGTTAATTTTCCTTTTTTTTTAATATTTAGATGAAAATGGTTCAAACACCATTAAAATTTGTTAAACATCTAAAATCAACTTAAAAACTATAATCAAAATTTCCAAAAAAAAAATTCTACCTAACGATTTTCAAAATACTACTTTAATGTCCATAATTTTCCAAACAAAACTCTGAATCCTTAGACTAAGACTACGTTGATTAATCTCAGCCCATAGTATTTATATGATTCTGCCAAATCAATCCTGTCATTTTGAATACCAGTGGGCAAATCACAGTGTCAAGTAAGCGATGCATGTGTAGAAGAGCTAGGAGAAACCAAAACAACTGTATTCAAGATCCATTTTATTTTGCTGCTCGCGTTAAGATGATTCTTCTAGAATGTATACATATATATTTTATTATATATTTTGTCGTGGATATCATAAAACTCAACCAATCTTCTCCTCTAGATGCCTCCTTCTTATTCAAAGCCAAGCAATCACGATGGAAAAGGCATGAGACAAATTGCATGGCAGACTGCTTAAGTCTTCAGAACCCAGCTAAGGTGGGCAATAACTGACGTCAGCAGTTTTGACTTGGATTTTTGTGTATATATCTGACAAAAAATATCAATGCGTAGTGGTAGGGTATCCGTGGAAGGCGAGGGGAAGAAATCGTGGTCTCGCCGAGCCCGAGATACCGGCAGAGAGATGGGAAGAGATCGAATCCTTATTCCACCATAGGGCTTGACGAGGTCCAGAGAATCTATGACCAGCTCTCTGCCAAAAGAGAATATATTGCAAGCAAGTCTTGTGTGTCAGAGGCCATGGTGAATTTCCTGTTTTCGTAGAAGGGATGTATTCCGGTTGTGATTAGAGGCAGATATCAGGGAAATGGGAAGAAAAGAAGTGGCGAGGGTGCGGTGTTGGTTTCGATTCTGGGACCTGCGGAGAAAAATAATAGCGTTAATCATGAGCACGAGGATCGACCTAACTCTAAAGCAAAAAAATTCAGAAGTTCTGTGTCCATGGATAATGGGAACAGTACCAGACCTGCGAGATCTGTACAGGGGTCAGAGAGCTACTGGAGGTCCAACCCAGCCATGGCTCACGATGCCAGGGTGGGTGCAATTGTTATGGTCATTACGCTGCTTTGTTTCTTCCTCTACGACCGGATGTGTGTAATTCTATTGACAGGTGCATGGTTGTATCTGCGTTCAACTTTGGAAAAATGTTTAGAATGTTTGAAATATTAATCCCAACCATCCCTTTAAATACCAAGACAGCAGCCATATTTATCATAAGTACTTTTGCAAGTCGCCTCTCTGTGTGATGATGGAAGGACTAAAGCTAAAACAGAGAACCGTGCAAACCATTCCATGAACCATTCCACAACACAACAAAGAATTTAAGGCATTTAATGTATTTTGGTAATTAGATATAGGCAAGCATTCACTCTGCAATTATTGCCCATACTCTACATACACCTACCAGATTTCCACACTCAACAACAACAATGTATTTATTATTTTGCACTTATTAATTATTTCCACACTCAACAACAACAACGTATTAATTATTTTACAGGTATTAATTATTTTGCTTTGTGATGTATCAAATTGTGTGTTGAGATAAATATGTATGAAAAATGATTTTGCAAGTTAGAGAGAGAGCGAGAGTTTTTGAGGAGAAAAATGGTGGAGCAAATTTTGGTGGACGGGTGAAAACCAAGTTTTACTGTGTGTTATTCTACGTGAAGTGTAAATCACTGTAAAACCTTTGTTTTAATTGGTGAATGAGCCATCGTCTCATGTGAATGTATTTTCATGATTTAAAATTCAATCCTACGTTATTATGGTGTTGCTCCAAACTTACTCTGTTTTACTTTTTTTTTTGCCGTCAGTGATCAGGTTAAACTCTATTAGTGTAAAAACAAGTGTTTTTACTAACAATTAAAATTTAAAATTGTTTTTAGAGAAGATTGTTTTTAGCATATTTACTAGTAGGTAGAATTTATTTTTTCTTCACTCACAAATGGCCACAAACTTGACTAATCCTCCATTCAATGGTAAGATTATGATTATTGGGCTATTACAATGAAGGCTATGTTTTCTTCTCAAGACATTTGGGATTTGGTGGAGAATGGTTTTCAAACACTAGGAGATGCAATAGCATACAATGCTTTATCTCAAGCAGAAAGACATTTGTTAAGGGACAACTTCTCAAGACATTTGGAATTTGGTGGAGGATGGTTTTCAAACACTAGCAGATGCAGCAACATACAATGCCTTATCTCAACCAGAAATACATTTGTTAAGGGACAACAGGAAGAAGGATTCAAAAGCCATGTTTTATATTTTCCAGCCACTTCATGGAAGTAGTTTCCCAAGGGTTGCAGCAACAATGAACTCTAAGCAAGCATGGGACACCCTCCAGACAGCCTACCAAGGCATGGCAAAAGTCAAGACAACAAAGATGCAAATGTTGAGGAGAGATTTTGAAATACTTGGTATGAAAGAGTATCAAAATGTAGACTTGTTTTTTACAAATGTAAGTGCACTCGTTACTCAAATCAGGTCTCATGGTGAGACACTTGAGGAAAGAAGAATAGTTGAGAAAGTTTTGAGAAGTTTGCCAGCAAAGGTTGTTGCCATTGTTGTGGCCATAGAAAAGACAAAGGATCTCTCACAGTTCTCAGTGGATGAACTTAATGCATCACTCATTTCTCATGAACATAGACTAAATAGAGAAATAGGATCCTCATTGAAGCATGCCTTCAAGACACAAGGTTCATCAGGTCAAGGTAGAGGAAGAGAAAGATCATATGCTAGAGGAAGATGAAGAAGCCCACACAAAGGTGGAAGAAGTAGCCCTTCAAGCTCAAGTGAAAGAAGCAACAATCAAAATCAAAGTCAAGGCCCAAGCCAAAATCAAGCACAAGGTCAGAGGTATGATAAATCTCAAGTTCAATGTCATTACCGTAAGAAGTATGGTCATTATGCAAATGAATGTAGAAAGAATCCATATGACATTAGTAACAAACCATGTGTAAATTTCAGAAAAGAAAGTGAGAACCATGATAACATGTTTTTAGTTTGTAATGTAGCACAAGAAAAACAAAGTGATAAATGGTATCTCAATTCAGGGTGTAGCAACGACATGTCAGGAAACATAGAAATGTTTTCAATCTAGATGAAAGTGTGAAATCTGCAATGACATTAGGGACTGATAGCAAAATCTTTGCCATGGGAAAAGTAAGAGTTAATATCCTAACAAAGAAAGGGGAGAAGAAGTACATCTCATATGTTTACTTTGTCCCTGGTCTGAAGCATAACCTCATAAGCATTGGACAACTCATGCAAAAGGGCTACAATGTCTTCTTCAAAAATGATGTGCGCACAATTCTGGATAGACTTCCAAGCAAATAGCTGATTGCAAAGGTTTAGATGACAAACAATAGAATGATTCCTCTAAAATTAAAATTAGATTTGAAAATCCAAGTAAGCTTTCAAGCAGAGGTCAAAGATGAAAACCAGTTATAATATTTGAGATTTGGACATCTGTTGTTGGGAAAGGTATCTATTCAGAACGCCCCTATCCCACTCTAAGGTGTGATAGTGCCTTAGCAACAAACAAGGAAAACTACTTGAGTATTCTTCTTTATGAAATGTAAATGAAGAGGAAGGATGTAACTAAACTGTGTCTTTCGCCAGTTTGTTGATCCAATCGCTCCTCTCTCCAATAGCTCCCAGCTCCCTGCTCCCTTACCGGCCCAGCTTCACCGAATTCCTGCAAGATCACAGAAGAGAGAAACTACACGAAGATATAGATTTACATTCATAAAAAGCTTAGGATCAGATTAAGCTAAACATGCAAATATAACAAAACATCATTGATACACAGCATGTAGGAGAAACTCAAATAATTTTATTGATATGATAAGAAAGTCCAAGAGGAGATACAACCAAGTGAGTCCCAATCCAGCATCTACCTCCCAGCAAAGGAATCCCTTCCTCTCCTCCAACAAAGCATAAATCACCCAATGTACTAATCTCAATCTCAAACCAACATCATATCTCTGCAAAGTACAAAATTCCAGCCTCTGGATCTCTGGGATGAGGGATCCATATATAGATGTAAGCAGAGAGGACGAGTCAGCTTATGTTTTGACTTGTGGCTTCTCTCTGTCAGTTATTGCTTCCACTTGGAGACTGAGAGCCTCTTACTCATCACTTGGTCGAATTCAGTGAGGCAAGTGTCATTGGAGAAGATTCTGGAAGCTTCCATGGTCTTTCCACCTCGTTGAATGACTCTGCCACTTGTCATTTCCCGCTCAACGCACCTGGGTAGTGCATTCAAGTGCGTTGCAACGCACCTAGACAGTGTATTTGGGTGCTTTGTAACGCAGGCAGCTAGTGGAGCTTCTGAATTGATCCTGATTTGACTAGTTCTGAGTTGTTTTTGGTGGAGAACTTCCGGGAGAAGCTGTCCTTGGTTGACCTTGTTGCTTTAGGGGTAGGAACAACACTTTTAGGGACTTTGGATCCCTTGGATTATGGACATTTCATGCTTAGAGCTGTAAGGCACAAAAATGTCTATAACAGTTGCCCCCTAAAGTATGAGGCCGTTTATCGGGTGAAATGCTTTATTAGGAGGATCCGAAGTTCTTTCAATGCTGCGAGGAGACATGTAATAAGATACATTACAATACATTATTTTTCATACCGTTTTCATGATCTAGCTGAGGCGGGCATGCCCATGCTCAGCTTTATAAATTCATTTTTATGTACATAGGACAGACAATCGTCTGATGGTAGACTGATGATTCTGATGAAATCATCATCCTTTTGGTAGGATGATTATCAGTCCTGCAGTGCTGTACATGTCAATGTCTTTATTTTTCCTGAATATACATCGCAGCCTGGATGGATGAAACTAGATCCGGGGTCTTCAATCTTGTCCGATCTTCACTCTAGGTACAAGTCGATCCATGTGAGAAATGTTTTGAAGTCGAACATGGAAAGACATCGCTTGATTACCAGTCAATGATGTAAGCTGTTAACAAGCGCGAGAGGAATCACCGATAAGGATGATGACCCTCAAGGTACTGCAGTATAATTCACGTGGTGTGAATAAAGGACTTGGCGTCGAACACCGCGCAAAATCTTTCGGTCGAAGGTCATTGATGTATACCTGTCGTCGGAAGTGAGAAACTTGCCATTCAGGCATGCAAGCTTCAAAGTACTGAAGGGGGTGTTCCTAGATCAACTTCTTGGATAATGAGCTGATGTCGACAAGAAGCGATCCGTCAAAGGAGGGTCTTAATGAATCCCACATCAATGACACGGAACGGAGCAAATGATTTTGATGGAGGTGAAAACGATCTGATGATATATGGTTCAGGGTGGCGGTCATGAAAGAATGAAGTATAATGTATGGCAGTGGATGGGGCACGGGTGACTTCTCTGGATGACTTCTCTTGAACATATCGGCGACACTTATACGATGGATTGGTAGCATTTACCCCAAAGGTGGATGGTATGGCGAGACCATGGTGATGTGACCGGTGAATGAAACAACCCAACCCGACTCAGGCACGGAGTGGAAGTGTCATGTTCAAGAGCGACTTGCTACCAATAAAGGTTCTTTGAGTTTCTTCCCAATTTTTCCTCAGTCATTGCTGACCAGTACCTCTTTATTTTTGTCAAGCTTGAGGAGGATAACATATGCTTGTTCTATAATTTTCCCTTCGGGCAAACCCATTGCTATGTTTTAACGAGCCTAGCGATAGTGAAACTCGTTATCGTCTAAAGACAAGTTTGTCGCTATTAATCTTTTTAACGAGTCTAACGACAAAGATAACTCGGTCCTTTTCATTTTTAGAGAGTCTGAAAAGGTACGTAAAGTTAACTCCGGAAGTCCTTTTTCGTCATCTAATCCCTTAAGTCCGAAAAAGTATAAAACAATACAGAAGGGATGAATTTTCGATAGTTTTAACGAGCCAAACAAAACAAGCGCTCGATCTTTTTGTGCAATAATCCCTCAGGTCCAAAAATATTAAAATCTAGAGGAGGGATAGCTCTTCCGGTCGCTTTAACGAGCTGGAAGGCCAAAACTCAGCAATCTTTTCATATTTTACGAGTCAGATGAAAAGAGCTTAAAGAAGACTCGTCTTTTGAGGAACGAGTGATAAAATGGGTAGCAGCTAATTCCAGGTAAGGGTTGGAATATTCCAATCACAGCAGTGTCACAAGGATGGCTAGTGAAATCACTCTTCGCAGCTGTTTCTCAAAATGGGTAAACAATCAAATGGAGGTGAATGATCGGCCAATGGAAAAGTGGAGGTGACGGTGCAAACACGACCAAGGCTTTAATGGCTGATAATGTTACATTCACGGTGGTTATTTACCGGAGGATAGTTCATTTTTTTAACGAGCTTAAACACGGATTGAAACACTTGCTCAGTCTTATGTTTATTTTTTAACGAGAATGAACTATGTGCTAAAACTGCTCGATGTGGGTTTATTTTTTAACGAGCTTGAACCCTGCAGTAACACTACTCGTGATAAGTTTGTATGCTCCCAGCATAATAACGCAAATCGAGGTGCATGCCCCCCAAGCTTCATTGCATTCAACTTGGTGGTTGGAATGAAGATTTACCTTTGAGATTTGGAAAGGGGATTGTTTCATTTTTTAATGAGGTTGACACAGTAAAAGAACTATCCTCGTGACTCCTTGTTTCATTTTTTAACGAGGTTGACACGAGATAAGAACTTTCCTCGTAGTCCAAATCCATCAGATATAGAAGGTTTCATATTCCACTGTGGCCACTTCCGCCAGATTACTCGGAGGCGGTAGGGCAAAAGTACCCATTAAGGAAGGGTCTTTTAGGAGACCTACTCCGATATTTTTGAGCGAATGATTGCTTCCATGGATCACTGGAATGCTTCCAGTAACTTGAGAACCATTGGGGAGGAAGTTTTGTTGATCGACGATTGTAATCCCTCCTTGAGAGGGAAATGCAATCTTTCTGAAATAGGTCGACATGACAGCTGCCATGGCATATATCCATGGTCTTCCTAGTAGGATGTTGTAATCAAGATTCCCATCTATGACTTCAACATCTATTTCTACTGTTTTTCCTCCTAGTTCAACTTTCAAGTTATTTAGGATACCATATGGGGTATATGTCCTTCCGTCGAATGCTTTTAACGTCGTCGAAGATCGCGACAAGGTTGGAGATCCTAATGTTTTCCAGCAGCTCATCGACACAATACATGTAGATGCCCCCTCATCAATAATTGTTCGATGAACAATTTTGTTGAGGGCTTTCACTTGAATAAGGAAAGCTAGTTGGGCTGGTAACTGAGGATCGTATCCTTTTTGGTCAAAGGATACAAGATTGGAATCCTTAGGATCAACCCCACCAATGGCTAATAACAAAGCCTGCCTTTGGGATGGCCAATTTTGTAGTACTTCAAGAGTCGACATAGCGGATGACGATTGGGCCAAATCTTCCACTATGTTATAATGCTGCGCCGCTCTAGCGCGAGGATTAAATGTTGACTTGTGTACTACTCCCTTTGGCGGTTTTATTGTCAATTCAGGATTGATGGGTGGTACAACTTCTGTCGAAGTTGTTGTCGAACTACTTGGTTGATCTTTATCCTTGTCGTTCGACAGCTGCAGATTCCCGTAATCTTTTTTCCTTGTCGAAATCAAAGCATCATTTTGTTGTTTCGAAATTGACAGCATTAGCACTTGCTACAGGGAAGCATTTCCACTATCAACCAGATTTGTTCCTGGATTTGGAAACGGATCAGTTAACAGAGCTGAGGTTTTCGAACTCTTAAAGAATCTTTTAAGCTCAGCTTTGTACGGACATTGTGAGGTCCAATGATCCTCATCACATATCTGACACCCTAAGGGGTGTTTCGTATTTCCAGGAGGGTTTGAAGAAGTTTTTTCAGGAGATGTCTCATCCTGTTTCTTCTTCTTCCCTTTGCTTTGTTTCTTCTTGCTTCCTGGTTGTTGGGTTTCTTTGCCCTTATCTGTTGACACGGCATTTACTTCCGAAGCAAGAATTTCGTCTTTTGCACTTTGATCTGAAATCTTACGGGCCTTCTTGGATGTGGCCTTTGTCGATTTCGCGTTTGTCGTGCCAATCACACCATCATCGGCATGAGAGTCATTGTTTGATTTAGGAGGAGGAGGAATTGAGAATTCCGGTCTAGGGGCGTCAGGTATTTTGTCGTAGAGCATGCCAGACTGAGTATAGACCAAGTCCAGATATTGCGCACGAGCGATGACTTGCTCTTCCGTTACGACTCCCCCCTTTGCCACATCATCCGTGATTGTAGGAAGTAATGACTTGATAAACCATTCAGCTAATAGCTGATCGGGAATGTACGTTTTTACTATCCTACGACGACGTCGCCACTCATGTATATGATCAAATATGTGAGTGGCCGTTGTCTGTTTGAAGTTGGTAAGGAGTTCCGTTCCCGTTTCATACCTTATCAGTAATTGAAAATGGATTAAGAAAGTCGTGGCTAAGGTAATGAAGTTGTCGAACGAAGCTCTAGGCAATTCAATATACCATTTTGCTGCGGGACCCATTAACGTCCTCTGAAAAAGGCGAAGCCTTATCGAATCATTGTTTAGGGTGTTTGATGAACACCATAGATGAAATGCCATCACGTGATTCGATGGATCTTCACCTGGATTTCCATTAAATTTAGGAATATCTGATGGAAGTTTATGAGGGATCGCTGGCCACTAAGGGGCGTAAGAAATTGGATCATTTGTTAACCGGTGTAGATCAGGTAACTCTAAAGTTGCCACGAATGGTAACTGTTGATTCAGGTTAGGTGAAGCATACCCAGAATATGATGGAATTGCCTGAGCAGTTGGCCTTTGCATACCAGCATAATGTAGTTGATGCTGGTATGACTGATACGGTTGGTGGACATGACCATTGTAAAGTGGTTGATTTTGACCGTTTTGAATGTACGATTGTCCACTGTTCACAAAGATCTGTTGCTCAGAACCTTGGTACACTTCTTGGAATTGTGGTTGCTGGTATTGCACCAGCCATGGTTGTGAAGCCATGTGTTGTTGCGCTATACTAACCGTTGGACCAAGGTGTGGGGTAATTCTACCCGTTTGGACCTGTGTCGCCCCACCAGTCGGCGATTGTGGTCGAGTCACAGGGTCAAGGGGCTGTTGCATTACAACCTGAGAAATATGAGGTTGACATACAATAGGCAGCGTTTAAACTTGCGACACTGTCACAATAGCTGGCGTAGTCGGGATGTTCGACATAGGTACACATTGTTACATAGAATACACAACTCTTGGTTGTTAGGGTAGTATAGGCACCCAACCACTTGATGTAACTCCAGTATAACCTGAATACTGTTGTGAACTCCCGTATGGATATCCTCCCGGAGGGGGTAATGAAAGGGCATACTGCCCCCCATATGGTGGTAATCCGGAACTCAAGGGGATTGTCTGCCCTTGGGGACTGGATTGCCCAAATTGACCTCCAAATGGATCAATTTGGTGAGTCTCAACATAAGAGTTGCCAGATATTATTCTGGAGGAACAAACAGGAACGGACCATACTCTCGAAATAGCCCCTGGATGGACTCCTTCTAGCAGTTGTGAGCTAGTCGGGATAGATGGTATGCCGACAAACATTGTCGAAGTGACGACAGGGAGTTCTGCTGTCGCTGTGTCAGTCGACACAGTCCTAGATGTTGACGGTTGTTCAGACATTTTGAGTCTATCCAAAAGATTACCTAGCGATTCTACAGGAACTTCCACTGGTGGTGGACTAGCTTCTGATGCCGAAGGAAATAGAGTGACCCCGACTCCAAAATGTGTTGGAGTACTTGCTTGCGGATCTTCTACAATTTCCTCTATCGCAATCAAACCAGGTGGAAGGGGAAGATCGTTAGGTCCGTAAAATATTTGTGGTGCCGAAGAAGGGGTTGAATCGACAGCGACAGATGTTTGAGGAGCAAGACTCTCTGAACCGGTTGCTGATGGAACTGGTTCAGTCACACAAGTGTTTACTCTCAGACTAGGATCAGTATCACTGTCCCCCTGTGGCTGTCGAACTTGTTCTGTAGAGGCAGGGTTGCCAGAAATGTTTGGAGTAACCGGAATCTCGGATGTTGTTGGAACACTTGTTCTAACTTTAATAGGAGATTTCGAACCGGTTAAATGAGTTCGCTTTCTCCGTACTGTTTTCAATTCCGGAGACAAAGACGGTTGACTCGTAAGCCTCCGCGAACGACGGGGTTTCAATTGACTTTCTTCCACGATTGCGGATTACTCGATCAACTAAAATACAAAAGGGAAAATGTGTTTCTGAATTCAGTGAATTTTAGATGCTTTAGACACTTGTTTTTTAAGTTTTTAAGAGTCGAGAAAAAACAAAAGATGACTCTAGTCTCCTTCGATTTTTAATGAGCCTGAAGTGACAAGTGCTCAGATGGACCTTTTCCGTTAAGGAGTCTGAAAAGGAACGAAAGGGACGGCTCTGGATTTCTAGGTAGAGGGTGTGCCAAACCAATCACAAAACCGCAGCATACTTTTTAAGATACGGGCGGTCAATCTTCCCGAATGCTGTGTTTAGTGCATTGTGATCAGTAGCGCGACCGACACGGCTTCCTATGGATAAAGGTTTTATGTCTATAGGGGTCTCCCAATATATACTCGACGGTACGTGGGAGCACAATCCGTACTGGCACTTATCGTCTCTCAGGAGGAATCACCCAACCATCAGTGAGGCCGACAGTCACTAGGTTTTACGACGTCGGAACACGTCTCTAGCCTAGACCTCTATGTTGTGCGTTAAGTTACAAAGCGTTGTTAAGTTCATTCAATTTATTTTAGGTTGATATTTCTTAGAAGTTTTCCTTTTTGGATCACCACGAGATGTAGATACAATTCCTAAATGCAGTCTAAAGATGATAAGCAAGCTTTTATCTCTTTTCAACAATGAAAATCCTAGCTACAAGGGGAAAAGAAAGACACAATCTTTTCTCAAAGAGCATAGAGCACACTGTAAATGCACTTTTCCTAAATCAAACCATACAAACTATCAATATGCAAATGCACATGTGCATGTATTTGTTTTGACTTTCTTAATATTGATGCCTAAAAAGAAAGCTGTTGTACATATTTGAATTCGATTTCAAGTGAAAACACAAACAAGTTTCTTTTTGAAATCAAAAAGACGATTACGACACTTTATGATTTTGAAGTAAACACTTGTTTTGACACTAGAAATTCACAAATTCAAACCAAAAGACAAAAGTAAAAGCGCAATCAACTATCAAAAGCAAACAAATTTACTCCTAAGATCAAAACAACACTTACGACAGGTCTAGATCTAAGGGTGACAGTATGACTAGTTTACTTTTGTAATGGGAAACTGCAAATGATGTAACAAATACACAAAAACAAATACAGTTTCTTTTATACAACTGAGGCGGAATTAAGGCAAAGAAAAGGGGTTTTTAGATAGGTACACACATTGATAACAGGCTACAAAAATCAGAGACAAAACTGAATAAAATGAAGCAAAGAACCACAGCTGCACAGGGCAAAGGCTGATCAGTGCACCTGTTGCACAGAGAAACTGAATTTCAGCGCAGGTAGCCCTCTCGGGACCTGCGTTGAAATCCAGAACCTCTTCACAGAGCCTGCGCTGAAGCAGAAACCAGAATTTTCTCTGGGTTCTGGGTCACGATTTGCAGTTTAATCTAAGGTTTTTGGCTGGATAAAAGCTATCAATAAGGTACAATTAGAAGGATGATTTAAAGGAGGACTAAGAGCTATCACAAAGGGCAATTAGAGCATTAATGGATCAGCTGTTCAGATCATAAACAGGCCCAGTGAATGGACTAGAGTAGCAGATCTCTACTTTGCATTTGTAAATGGCAAATGCAGTTTGATTCGCCACTCCTAAGTTTATGAGAAGAACAACAATAGAAACACAAATAAACTAACTAGATACGTTCCCCAGCAGAGTCGCCAATTTGTTGTTGGGAAAAGTATCTATTCAGAACGCCCCTATCCCACTCTAAGGTGTGATAGTGCCTTAGCAACAAACAAGGAAAACTACTTGAGTATTCTTCTTTATGAAATGTAAATGAAGAGGAAGGATGTAACTAACCTGTGTCTTTTGACAGTTTGTTGATCCAATCGCTCCTCTCTTCAATAGCTCCCAGCTCCCTTCTCCCTTACCGGCCCAGCTTCACCGAATTCCTGCAATATCACAGAAGAGAGAAACTACACGAAGATATAGATTTACATTCATAAAAAGCTTAGGATCAGATTAAGCTAAACATGCAAATATAACAAAACATCATTGATACACAGCATGTAGGAGAAACTCAAATAATTTTATTGATATGATAAGAAAGTACAAGAGGAGATACAACCAAGTGAGTCCCGATCCAGCATCTACCTCCCAGCAAAGGAATCCCTTCCTCTCCTCCAACAAAGCATAAATCACCCAATGTACTAATCTCAATCTCAAACCAACATCAATTCTCTGCAAAGTACAAAATTCCAGCCTCTGGATCTCTGGGATGAGGGATCCATATATAGATGTAAGCAGAGAGGATGAGTCAGCTTATGTTTTGACTTGTGGCTTCTCTCTGTCAGTTCTTGCTTCCACTTGGAGACTGAGAGCCTCTTACTCATCACTTGGTCGAATTCAGTGAGGCAAGTGTCATTGGAGAAGATTCTGGAAGCTTCCATGGTCTTTCCACCTCGTTGAATGACTCTTCCACTTGTCATTTCCCGCTCAACGCACTTGGGTAGTGCATTCAAGTGCGTTGCAACACACCTAGACAGTGTATTTGGGTGCTTTGCAACGCAGGCAGCTAGTGGAGCTTCTGAATTGATCCTGATTTGACTAGTTCTGAGTGGTTTTTGGTGGAGAACTTCCGGGAGAAGCTGTCATTTGTTGACCTTGTTCCTTTAGGGGCAAGAACAACACTTTTAGTGACTTTGGATCCCTTGGATTATGGACATTTCATGCTTAGAGATGTAAGGCACAAAAATGTCTATAACAACATCTCAACTTTGGAGGTTTGAATTTGTTACATAGGAAAGTCATGGTGACGGGTTTGCCACTCATAGAAAAACCGAACAACCTGTGTGAAGGATGTATCTTGGGCAAGAAACATTTCCAGCAAGAAAGTCAATAAGGGCAAAGGCACCTTTGGAGATTGTCCACTCAAATTTATGTGGACCAATGCAGACACCATCAATTGGTGGCAGCCATTATCTATCGACCTTCATCGATGAATACACAAGGAAGACATGGGTCTTTCTCCTAAAAAAAAAGTGAAGTGTTTGAGTGCTTTCGCCAATACAAGGCTCTTGTTGAGAAGAAAAGAGGACACTACATCAAAGTCCCTAGGACTGACAGAAGTGGAGCATACATCTCAAATGACTTCCTTCGCTTTTGCAAGGAGCATGGAATTCACAATCAATTTACAACAAGGTATACACCTCAGCAAAATGGTGTGGCAGAAAGGAAGAATAGGACCATTATAGAAATGGCAAGGAGTGTGATGAAGGCAAAGCATTTTCCAAATGCTTATTGGACTGAAGCTAGCACTTGTGCAACATATATCTTGAATAAATATCCAACCAAAAGCGTCCAGAACATAGTTCCTGAAGAGGCATGGAGTGGAAGAAAGCATAGTGCCACTCACATGAGAGTTTTTGGATGTGTGACTTATGCACATGTCACGGATGAGTTGAGGAAGAAGTTGGACATCAAAGGGGAGAAATGTATATTTGTTGGATACAGTGATGAATCCAAAGCTTACAAGCTCTACAATCCATTAACCAAGAAGGTCATAATCAGCAGAGATGTGCAGTTGATAGAAGAGGAAGCATGGGATGGAATTTTGGGAAAGACAGTCAATGTCAAATCATGCATACCACATGAGGACAAATAGGAATTAACAGAAGCAAGTAATTACTCAACAATGACTCACTCTACTCCTATTCAAGGGAAACAAAGCCGGCAACAAGCAACACCATCAACAAATAATAGGATAGTTTCGCACAGCCAAGCAAGTGTTTCTCCAAGCACACCGCAAAGCGCGACACCAAGTGACATGTCAAGCCCATCTTCACCAAGCACGAGAAGAAAAAAATCCATAAATTTAAATGAAATTATGAACAAGAAGAAGTTGATAGCAGCGCTGGTCTGAATTCCTTATTTGCGTTGTTTTTTCATGTAGATGACCCAATCCATTTTGAGGATGTAGTCAAAGAAGAAAAATGGGTTGCAACAATGGAGGAAGAAATAGAAGGAATAGAAAGGAATGACACATGGGAGTTAGTGAACCTTCTGAAAGGAAAACATGTCATTGGAGTGAAGTGGGTCTATAAGACATAAGTAACATTGATGGAAAGATTGAAAGGCACAAATCAAAGCTAGTTGTCAAAGGATACAAGCAGTGACATGGAAGAGATTACGCAGAGATGTTCACACCAATCGCGAGGATGGAGACACTGCGCGCAGTTGTGGCAGTTGCCACACAAAATAAATGGAAAGTGTATCAAATGTACATAAAATTATCGTTCTTAAATGGGGTGTTGAAAGAAGAAGTGTATGTTGTGCAACCGCCTGGTTATGAGGTAGAAGGCCAAGAAGACAGTGTATTGGTTGAGGAAAGCTCTTTATGGGTTGAAGCAAGCACTATGCGCATGGTACAAGAGGATATATGCATACTTATTGGACAATGGTTTTGACAAATGTGACGGTGAACCCACTCTCTACATCAAAGAAAGTGACGATAAGATTTCTCATTGTCGTCTTATATGTAGATGATTTGATTTTCACAGGAAGTGATGATTTCCTCATTGCTGATTTCAAACAAGTCATGAAGAGTGAATTTGAAATGACTGACTTGGAATTGTTAAGATATTTTTTTGGCATAGAAGTGAAGCAAATATAAAATGGAATTTTCATCTCTCAAGCAAAGTATGTGGCAGACATTTTGGAGTGGTTTAAAATGCAGAACAACAAGTCCGCACCAACTCCAAATGTCATGGGGTTGAAGTTGAGCAAATAAGATTGCAACAACAATATCAATCCAACATTACACAAAAGCATGATAGGAAACTTCATGTATTTGATTGCCACTAGGCCAGATATAATGTATGTAGTAAGTTTGGTGTCGAGGTTTATGGAGACGCCCAAGGAGACACATTGGCAAGCAGCAAAAAGGATTTTAAGTTATGTTAATGGGACAAAATAGTGTGGCATTTTGTACATAGCAACAAGTGATTTCAGGCTGGTTGGTTACATTGACAGTGGTTGGGTTGAAAGTGTTGATGATAGAAAGAGCATGTCAGGATATGTTTTTCATTTGGGTTCTGGAGGCATTTCATTGGCCTCCAAGAAGCAGCGAATAGTGTCACTATCAACAGTAGAAGCTAAATATGTCGCAACAATAGCAGTAGCGTGTCACGTAGTTTGGATGAGAAGGATGTTGAGGGATCTTTCTCATGACTACGAGGAAGCGAAAACACCTCAAGAATTACATTGTCAAAGAATTATGTCTTTCATAAGAGGACCAAGCATATTGATGCTAAATATCATTTTATTAGAGAGCTAATTAACAATGATGAAATTGTGCTGCAGCACTACAGGGCACAAGAACAATTTGTCGATATCTTCACAAAGCCATTGGCACATGAAATTTTTGTTTATCTCAGAAACTGTTTGGGAATTGTCAATGGCAGAAATTTTGATTAAGGTTGAGTGTTGGAAATATTAATCCCAACCACCGTGTTAAACAACCTAACAACATCCATACTTGTCAGAAGTATTTTTGCAGGTTTTGTTTCTGTTTGAAGATGGAAGGACTGAAGCCAGAACAGAGCACCACACGAACCATTCCGCAACACAACAAAGAATTTAAGGCATTTAATGTATTTTGGTAATTAGATATGGGCAAGGATTCATTCCACGATTATGACCCATACTCCACAGACACATGCACGATTTCCACACTCAACAACAACAACGTATTAATTATTTTTCTTTGTCATGTATTAATGTCAAATTGTGTGTTGAGATAAATATGTATGTAAAAATCATGTTGCAAGTTAAAGAGAAAGAGGGTGAGAGTCTTTGAAGAGAAAATGGTGGAGAAAATTTTGGTGGGTGCGTGAAAAACAACAATTACTGTGCTTTACTGTGTGTTATTCCGCCTGAAGTGTAAATCACTGTAAAACCTTTATTTTACTTAGTGAATGAGCCACAATCTCATGTGAATATATTTTCATGATTTAGAATTCAATCCTAAGTTATTATGGTGTCGCTCTGAACTTACTCTCTTCTACTTCTTTCTTTTTTGCCGTGAGTGAATCTAAGTCTCTGTATAGTTGCGTGAAAGCTAGCTGTGGAAAAGCGAGCTACGCAAAATTAGCTTCACGAAAGTCACTACTCCGCCTCTTTGCGTAAAAAAAAAAATTAACACTGTAAAAGGGATGGAAGAGACGAATATGAATAATGATATGAGAATGTTGTATCTTAAATCATATGAATCATGTCAGATGGTTTAAATTCCATAATACCTGAATGTATATTATATTATGAGTGGTATTAAAGATAATATAGGGAAGAGTAAAGCATATTTATGGAAGTATATTGATGATCATTTGAATACATATTTTGGTACCAATTCAGATTTTATGATGTGTTCATTATCTCCATTGTGGGAGTAGTTATCTCTGAAAAAGATAACGATTATGAGTGGCCCTGAAAGATAAAACACGCCTTGATTTTCAATGAGTTGTGGAAAGGAATTTGTTAAGGAGAAGGAGATAATGCACCTGAAAATCGAACTTTAGATAAGGAGTTTTCCATTTGGAAAAACAAGAACAACAAGCCCAATGTCATGATTACAAAGTCAGTAAAGGAAGAGGTGATTTGACATATTTCTCCATTTTCAAATGCCTTTGAAGCCTTAAATAAGTTGAACAAACTGTATGACTCACACTCTGAACTTGAATTTGTTCAATTGATGATAAAGTTGTTCAATCTTGAGTTGAAAAATGATGACCCTCTTGCCTTAGCATAAAAAGTAAGATCAATTATGCATGACATAGAAGCTACTAGTGTTAAAATAGATATTCCTCTCATAGCTTATTTCAAGGCACTATATCCCACTGATTAACATTATCTTGAGTCATTGCAAGCAAGTGGAAACCTTAAGGATATTGCTTTTGACTTCCTTCAGAAGAAGTTTGCTGAGAGAGAGAATGCTTTTGGAAAGAAGACAAGTCCTTAGTCTACTGAAGAAGTTGTGTGCCTTGCATAGAAGGAGAATAATCATGCATAAGATTCTTCTAGAGGAAGAGGTGACCTTATCTGGAAATGAGATCTTAGACTAATATTAAGGTATTACAGACTCATGTGTGGGTTTTCCTATATTACTTAGTGCAATGGATCGATAAGATTGTGAATAATATATACAATGAAACAGTTAGAAAAACATAACAGACACATGCATAACACATCAAATAATCAAGGAGTTCACCTAAAACTCCTGTGCTACATCTCCTAGTCTAGCCTTTAGTGGCAACCTCTCTATTATGTCTTCAAGAGTAGAGTTTTACAAAAGTGATCTCAATTTGAGTCTCAACACAACAGATACAAAACAACAGGAGTTTAATTTAATCCCTCAAGTCTCTCTCACTACATAGACTCTCCCTCTCACTCTCTGTTTCTGTCTTCTCTCTATCTCAAAATTGCTTGCCTCTGTCTCTAGATCATACAGTGGGTTTTAAACCAATCAACGCTTGTCTGTTCATCTTCCCTTTCGACTCTCTAGCTTCTGGCCTTTGTCAGTTCAAATACGTTCTAATCATTAACCAATCATGGTGTAACATCTTCAATGATGGTGGCCACCTATTTTGTAATGGGAGGGACCATTGACGCTTTAAAAATCCCCAAAATAGTGTCATTCTTTGTTTACACAGAGAATACACAGAAACACTGTTAAAATATGGCCAAACGCCTTTTCTCAAACCTGAAAGATTATCAATTATGCCCTATAATCCTTTCGGATCTATCTTCTGGTGTTATCGCAAGTAATCGTTGATCCAACAACTATTATTGATTTTGTGTGGCTAACGCGCACAGAGGCTACCTGCCTGAAAAGGCAGTTTTCTCTCTCAGGCGCCTAGCCATGTGTCGGCCAGTGTATGGGCTCGGGCAGAGCCCAGCCAATGCCACTTATCGCCTAAGGCCCGCCTAAACTCCCACTCATTACGGAACTCAAAAAATATATCGTTGCATGTATAAACCCTTTTAGGTCCGTTTTATCTCCCCATTCGCATTCCCTTTGATTTTCGTTTATTTAACGAAAACACGAATTTACACAAAAAAAACCCTTTTTACGGAACTCAAAAGATATATATTTCTACCCATAAGACCCGTCAGGTCCAGCTTTATCACAAGTCGTCTATGTATTGGCACTGCTGCTCAGATGCGATATTGCGATATCATATATCGTATACTCCCTGGGCCTTTGGAAAGCGCTCCCTTGTATTTTGCCAATGTGATATTGCGAGTTAACCTGGGCCATCGATCTGCATGCTTGATTGACGATCCTCGTTGACTCGCGCTGATCAGTGTCACAACTTTCAAATGGTAGCCTCCGATAGCCTCTGCTTGCCATCTCCGATTGTGATATGTCGATCGGATCTGGACCGTTGATTGGCCAGATCTGATGGCTCCTGTGCATCATTTTTCAAGCCTTTGATAGCTCTTTTTCACTGTTTCTTCATGTTTTTCATGCCCGATAATGTTTTATGCCATTTGTAAAGGTTTTTCCTTATGTGATAGTTTTTTTTATTTTAAAGACGTAGAGGGTTTTTAGGATCAATTTGGATCACAAATTCCCACTGAAAAAGCTTTTGGACCACCAAAAGTTGGTTTTTAAGCATTAATCAAGTGAGCATACAGCTTCCTCACTTTTCCAATCTCTATACATCTTGCACTACTTGGTTTTGAACCTTTGAGTCCAATTCTCAGGTACTCAACATCACCTCTACACATAGTTCTCACCTTCCTGTCCAGAACTCTATCTTGCTGCAACTCATTGAGATATTCAGGCAACAGATCATCAATAGAAGGAAACAGAATTTACTCTTCGAGATATTCAATCAATGAAGGTTCATATAGTTTCAAGTTCTCTGCATTAATGACTGAATAGATATGCATATAAGCTGGAAAATCTGGGTGAAAAGCATTTTCACCAATTTTCTCAAGTATCTTGAAAGGACCATACCTTATTGGTTTCAACTTCTTACCTTCACCTTGCATTCTGTCATTGCTGATGTATAGCCAGACTTGATCACCAACTTGGAAGCTATGCTCAATTCGATGCTTGTCATGCCTTGCCTTATACTTGGCCTATCTTCTTTCCAGCTATTCTTGCACTACCTAGTGAATTTCTTGATCTGTTCAATGAACTTGGTTGCTTTGTCCACATCACTGTGTCCATCAACTGCTATGTCTTTACTAAAGACAAAATCGAAGGGAGACTTTGGTGTAAAACCAAAACAAGTCTCCAAAGGAGATCTTTGTGTAGAAGAGTGCTCGGCACAATTGTAAGCATGTTGTACATAACAAAAATGTTCATCCCAAAGCTTGGGATGCTTATGCACTAGCCCCTGAGCAACTGGATCGTTGTCCTGATGACCATCTCTATTTGGCCATCTATTTGTGGATGAAATTTTGTGCTTTTCTTCAATCTGGTGTCCATCAACTCCCATAGACTTAACCAAAACTTCCCAACAAATCGGGAATGTCGATCAGATACAATGGAAGTGGGTAACCTAAAATGAACCCATACATGCTGAAAGAACAACTTCATTGTTTGTTCAGCTGTAATCTGCTTGTTATAAGGTAATAAAATACACATTTTTCTGAACCTATCCACAATAACATATAAATAATCATGATTTTTTCTAGATTTTGGCAATCCGCCAACAAAGCCCATGGAAGCACTTTCCCAAGGACGAGAAGGAACTGGAAGTGTAGTGTACAAGCCTAATTTTCTATTACTGGGCTTGCTTGTAGCACACATGGTACACCCTTTGATATATCTAGAAACTATTTCATGCATTCTTGGCCAATAACAGAACCTTTGCAACTGTGCAACTGTTTTACTTACACCAAAATGACCTGATATTAGAGAAGTATGTGCTTATCAGATTATGTTAACTCTTTCAGTTTGAGGAATGCATAACTTTCCCAAATGATATAAGAGTTGGTCCTTAACATGATAATCCAATTCTTCTACTTGTTTTCCATGACTTAAAGTTGCATATACATCTTTAAAATCTACATCTTGAGCATATTGTTCAATGTAGCTTTCATGCAATACTGAGTTATGCTTAAGTATAGTAGATGCATTTATGATTGGTCTTGATAACATATCTGCAACCTTATTGTGTATGCACTTCTTATATCTGATGAGAAGATGAAACTGTTGTAGAAAACCCATCCACCTATAGTGTCTTGATTGCTGCAATTTAGTTTGTGAGTGTAAATATTGAAGTGGTTGATGATCTGTATGTATAATTGTTTCTTTTCCCATTAGGTATTGTTTCCACTTTTATACACTCTGTACTAATGCATACAATTCTTTATCATATGTGGTATAATTAACTACTACAGAAGTAAAAGTCTCAGAATGATACCACATGGGTTTACTGTGTTGCATCAACAATGCTTCCATGGCATAGTCATTGGCATCTGTTTCAATCTCAAACGATTGTTGAAGATTTGGTAGTGCTAGTACTGGTGCTAAACTAATTTCTTCTTTTAAGGTGTCGAAGGCTTTCTGTTGTTCGCCTCCCCACTGAAACACCTTGTTCAATCCTTTTAAAGTATGCAAGGGAGCTGCAATCAAGGAAAATTTAGCAATAAAATTTCTCCAATATTGTGCTGCTCCTAGGAAACTCCTAACTTCTGTAGCAGATTTGGGTTTAGGCCAGTTCACAATGACTTTGGCCTTAGAGGGATCTATCTTCAATTCACCAGCCCCTACAATATGACCTTAATAATTTAAAGATATTATTCCAAATTCACATTTTGATAACTTCACATAGAGATTTTCTCCTTTCAAAACATCTAAAGTATGCTTTACATGCTTCAAATGTTCTTCCCATGTTTTATTGAAAGCAAGAATGTCATCTAAATATAGAATTACAAAATCATCAATAAAATGTCAGAGTACATCATTCATAACTCTCATGAAAGTTGTGGGAGCATTAGTTAAGCCAAAAGGCATAACTAGCCATTGATATAGCCCTTGCTTTGTTTTCAAAGCAATCTTCCATGCATCTTGTTCTACAAATCTGACCTAATGATAGCCACTATGCAAGTCCAACTTGGAAAAGTAAATTGCTTCTTTCAAATGATCTAATAAATCATCAATGCGAGGAAGAGGATAACGATTCTTGATTGTTATTTTATTCAGTTCTCTATAATCAATTCACATCCTCCACAAACCATCTTTCTTTCTCACCAACACAATTGGAGATCCACATGGTGATGTGCTTGGTCTTATGAACCCCTTGTCGAGTAGCTCCTGTACCTGCTTCTTGACCTTTGCATTCTCTAAAGTGGATAACTTGTACATTCTGATGTTAGGCAATGGAGCATCTTGTTGCAAATGAATATCATGTACTATTTCCCTTTTGGGTGGCAGACCTTTAGGTTCTTGAAATAGGATATCATATTCTGAAACAACTTCATCTAAATCATTTTTCTATTTAGCATCACAGCCTTCAAATACATTGATTTTATCAAGGTTATTTTCCTTTACAACCACTAGTAAAAATTGCTTGCATGAATTTACAATTCTTTTCATCTGCCCTGAGTTTTGAGAGAGTAGTTACTTTTGATTTTATGAGCGCTTACAATATATTCTATTCCATCTTTAGTGAGTTGATACTTATTTTCATCTCTATAGAAAATGGCTTTTCTATCATACAAGTAAGGACTTCCTAAAACAATACCACATATGTCCAAGGGAACTATATCTAACTCAACCTCATCTACAAATGTCGACCCAATAGCAAACCTAAGTTTAAATTGTCTAATCACTTGTAGTTTTTCTTTATCACATACCCAACCTAATGGATATGGCTTCTTGTGAGGTGTTGTTAGTAAGCACAACTTCTTTAAAATTGTTTCAGAAATCAAGTTTACTTGTGATCCACTATCAAATTAAGTATAAATCTTTTGGTGCTTGGAAATAACTCTATTATGAAAAATCTCATGCCTTTTCCTCTCATTATCTTCATCATCAATAGATTGAGCAGAATTATTTGTAGATGCTTCAAAATTTTTACCTTTTATACCTATGGTTGTGACTGTTGTTTCATCACCTGAGTCTCACCCCAAGTCTTTCTCAATAGCAGTAGCAGTCTTATTCTTCTTACCGCCGAACTTATTGGGTTTCAGTTCCAAATTCAAAGACCAACAATGTTCATCATTGTGTCCATCCTTCTTGCATTGAGTGCATGAAGGTTTGTCTTTCTGTACAACATTTTCCTTCATCTCCTTCCATTTTAGCTTCTTCTTTTCCTTGTTCTTGCTTGTATAGTTTTTTGATGATCCCCCAATATTTGGGTTCACATTCTTATCTATAGCCTCTAGATGTGTAGCCTAAACTAATACATCATCTAGGTTAGTGTGATTAAACATGAGAATAATGTGCTTCAAATAGCTATGTAGACCACCTATATACTTCAACAAAGTTTCAGGTGAGTCTAGAGAAATGCCTAGGGTTAAAGATCTTTTTTCTAAATTCCTGGGTATAGCTTTGTACACTTTGGCCCTTTAATTGGCAAAGAGTTTTCCAACTCATCATTGTTTTCTACATATAAGGTAGAATTGTTGTTTAATGGCAGAAAAAAATTCATTCCAGGTAGAAAGAATTTTACCATGTCTCTTCAGATCAGCTCGGGTCTTGCCTTCACACCACAATAGTGCAGTTCCTCCAAGGCAAAGGCTAGCCAACTCAATCTTTCTCCTCTCTGAATCAATGTTCTACACCCTACAAAATACACGAATCTATCTAATCCAGTTATCTAGCTTTTCTGCATTTAATTCTCCATCATAGATTCGAAAATCAAATTTCACATCTAATTTAATCAAAGATGTTTCTTCTTTTTATTTCTAGGGCTAGGAGATGATGATGATGGAGGTGATGGTGGAGGAGATGATGGAGGAAGCTTTTCCCCTTTCCCTTTGCCCTCTGGGGCATCTAGAGAAGGTTCCTCTGCTCCCTTGTCTTGTTTGGGGGTTGAAGTACTTTCACCTCACCCTTTCTTAAATTCTGATACTTCTTTTCACCATGGCTCTCATGGTCATGAAACTGTCCGTGAACTGAGATTCTGATTCCAATGGGGTTTATTCTACCATTCGCCTCCTAGGATAGTCTCTTCCAATTTCTAGATTAGCCGCAACAAGTTCTTCTTATCCTAGTTTGAGCTTTGACCTAATTAGCATTCATGATCTGAGAATGGGGCACTTAGGCTTCTTGTCTAACTTACAAGAACCTCTCCCACTTCCAAAGCTTAAATATTCCCAAGTATTAATGATTAACCTGTGCGGAATTAAATATGTGCTTGAAAATATGGATGTAGGCTTATGTTTGTTTTAAACTTTTTAGGTGTTGTAAATTGATTTTCTTAAACTAATATAAAGCAAACAGCAGCAGTTGAAATAGTAGATACAATGCAGCAATAAAACACACACAGAACAACAATATTAATTTGGAGTTCACCCAAAAATCTTGGGCTATGTCTTCATGAGCTCTAGTCAACTCGACTAAGCTCTCTGGGATTATGGCAAAGTCCTTTTTTCTCACAAGCTCTTGGCTCAACTCCATTGTCTTACATAGAAACAATGGGTTTGGACACCATTTTATCCCTGGATCTTGAAGCTCTCGCCCGTTTGGCTCTCGGCTCTCGCTTTGGCTCTCAGCTTTGGCTTTGGCTCTTGGCTCTGGCTCTTACCTTTGGCTCTGGCTCTTCAGCTCTGGCTTCTTTGGCTTTCTGCAACCTTAAGCTCTCTGGCTTTTCACTTGAACTTCAAGAGACCCCAAAGGCTCCCTCAACTGCTCTACGTAGTAGCTTTTTGTCTCTTTCTGCTTTTTCCTTCTACTCTTCCTTTCCACTTGCTCTCCATCGAGCTCTATGCCTTCTTTGAGGTATTTTTCCAGCTTTTCGGCTTACCCAACCGTTTCCCTGCGTTTAATCATTCCCCTACAGATCTGTGGCTTCTCTACGTTATCTGTTCGACTGGCCATCTGGCTCTATGGATTTTTCGCTTTCAAATGCCTCATCATCTACCAAAAATTCCCACTTGTATCATGGAATGATGATTAGGAGTCATTACAAGGGATCGAGGTCGTTTTCCAGGAAATAAGCCGAAAACTGAGAAAGTCCACTTACACAGCGATTTCTGGAAAATACACTATCAGGCGTGCATTTTAGACGTGAAATTCCATTCAATCACCCCTAAAATCCCTATCGGGTCCACCATTAGGCATCATATCACATCACATATGTGTTTCAGGAAAAATCCCAAATACACAGGAAATACGTGAAAATCAGAAGTTTCGAATTTCAAATTTTATACAGTCGAGCTTTGAAATCTCATCAAGTTTGGCCCTTTTATCGGCATCGGGGGTCACTAACATCAATCTTCCAATATCAGCGATTGCAATGCCATGCAACACGGGGTCCCGCCTTAAGTCCCATGCCATTGCCGATTTGTTGATTTTGGTGATCGCAATGTCTCTCGGCCTGGGATCCCGCCTTAAGTCCCATGCCATGGCCAATCTGCCGATTTCGACGATCACAATGTCACTAAGCTTGGGGTCCCACCTTAAGTCCCATGCCATCGGCGATGCTGATCTGCCGATTTTGGCGATCGCAGTATCGCATGTTCGCAATCGCCAGATCCAGGGTCCAAATATCGCATATGTGTCTGCCTCCGATCCAATACATCAAATAAGTGGATCAGGGTTTCTTTTGCCCCCGCTTAAGTCTGTTATTTTTCCTTTTTCTGATGCAATTTCCCTTTATAAGGGTTTTTTTTTGCCAATTTTAGGGGATTTTGCCTCTTTTTCCAAAGAAATAGGGCATCTTCTTTCTGTGATAACGTCTGCATCCTATGTCCATTTCAACCCTCTCAAGTTGCAGTAGATTCAGAAGGAAAAGATCTATGTAATGGGGATATTTTTAGGAACTTCCTTGGACTTTCATTTTCCTTTGTGAGGAACACTTAGACCTAACAGTCTATCCAAAATCCATTTTGGATCTATTCCGCAATCTAGCACAAGCTTGTCTAACCTTATCAAACCTAAAGCTCTGATACCACTTGATCTGAAAATGAGATCTTAGACTAATATTAAGGTATTACAGACTCATGTGCATGGGTTTTCCTATATTACTTAGTGCAACAAATCGATAATATCGTGAATAATATAAACAGTGAAGCAGTTAGAAAAACATAACAGACACATGCATAATGCAATAAATAATCAAGGAGTTCACCCAAAACTCCTGGGCTACGTCTCCTAGTCTAGCCTTCAGTGGTGACCTTTATATTATGTCTTCAAGAGCAAAGTTTTACAAAAGTGAGCTTAATTTGAGTCTCAACACAACAGATACAAAACAACAGGAATTTACTTTAATCTCTCAAGTCTCTCTGAGTACACAGACTCTCCCTCTCGCTCTCTGTCTTTGTCTTCTCTCTATCTCATCACTTCTTACCTTTGTCTCTATCATTCAGTGGCTTTTAAGCTAATCAGTGCTTATCTGTTCATCTTCCCTTTCGGATCTCTAGCTTTTAGCCTCTGTTCGTTCAAACCCCCTTTGAGCGTTAACCAATCATGGTGTAACGTCATTTGGGATGGTGGCCACCTGTTTTGTAACAGAAGGGAACATCGGCACTTTAAAAATCCCCAAAAAAGTCGTTCTCTATTTACATAAATAATACACAGAAACACTGTAAAAATTCACCCAAATGCCTGTTCTCAGACCTAAAATATTATCAATTCTGCCCTATAATCCTTTTGGATCTGTCTTTGGGTGCTATCGCAAGTGATCATTGATCCAACGGTTGTTATTGGTTTTGGGTGGCTAACACACACGGAGGTTACCCGCCCGAAAAGGCAATTTTCTCTCTCCGATGCCCAGCCACATGTCGGCCAGTGTATGGCCTCGGGTAAAACTTAGCCAATACCACTTACCGCCTAAGGTTGGACCAAAATCACACTCGTTATGGAACTCAAAACATATATCGTTGCATGTATAAACCCTTTTAGGTCTGTTTTATCTCCCCATTCGCATTACCTTTGACTTTCGTTTATTTAACGAAAACAAAAATTTACACAAAAAAACCCCTTTTTACGTAACTCAAAAGATATATATTTCTACCCATAAGACCTGTCGGGTCCGGCTTTATCAAAAGTTACGTAAGTATCAGCCCCGCTACTCCGATGTGATATTACGATATCGCATAGTCCCCCAGCCTTTGGTAAGCTCTCCCTTGTATTTTGCCAATGCAATATTGTGGGTTAACCTAGGCCGTCAATCTACATGCTTGATTGACAATCCTCGTTGACTCGCGTTGATCGGTGTCACAACTTTCATATGTTAGCCTTCAATAGCCTCTATTTGGCATCTCCGATTGCGATATGCCGATTAGATCTGGACTATTTATCGGCAAGATCAGACGGCTCCTGTGCATCTTTGTTCAAGCCTCTGATAGCTCTGTTTTTCACTGTTTCTTCATGTTTTTCAGGCCTGATAGTGTTTTCTACCATTTGTAAAGGTTTTTCCTTATGCGATAGTTTTTTTATTTTGAAGACTTAGTGGGTTTTTAGGATCCATTTTGGATCATGACCGAAGAGGAAGAGGAAGGAAGAATTTTAGAGGTGGGGGGGCAGACATTTCCAAGGAGAAACCAAACATGAGGTTGAAGAATTGGGAATCAAAAATAGGATAGACATGGTCCGAGAGGTCATCAAAGTATTAACATAAAGGAACTTATTATTGCAGCTAGAAAATAAATGTCGGAACTTGGAAGCTCAAATTAAAAAATTCCTCATAACATTTTCTATCTTCTAACAAAATGGACTTCCATATTTTTGGGATTCCAATGGGCAATTGATTCCACTTGAGAATTACCAATACAAATTGCATGAAATAGCATTACATATGTTAATATCTTCTAAGGTAAAAGGAATCATAAGTGGTAAAGCTTTTCTAGAAGGTTTAGAATATGAATTATTTATCTTGCATGAAGTCCATCATTTATTCATTACTAAGAAACCTTTTGAGAAGTATACATAATTCAATGAAACTTAAAGGAAGGTAATTAAATTTTCATGTCCATCCAATTAAAAATGTGATAAGTTCCTTGAACTTATGGAGTAAACCGAATGCAAAATTTTATGAAGCAACACGGAAAAGCATAAATAACATGCAGTTTTTCAAATGTGAGTATAACAAAGACAAGAGCACAAAGAGAAGATAGAAATTTTGATGTAACGGTTGCAAACAACACCCTCAAATAGTGTGTTGATTTTCCAGATTTAGTTTCATATTTATATTTTTAAATTGTATTAATTAGATATATCCAAATTATTTTGGATAAGACTTTACTTTTTGTAAAAGATTGTATTAAATTATATATTTTTGAATTACATTATATGTATATGTTGTCATTCAAAATAAGGAGGGTTGAAGCTTTGTGATATCTAAGGAACATCATTGTACTTCCCTAGAAGTTTATGAAGATAATCAAAGGATTATGACTTCATCTTTAACAATAGTTGTGTTCATGTGAGTTTTTCTGGCATAGTAATTTATGTTTTTCATCATATTTTCAATGTAACATAGTATTTAGAGTAAGGCTAAGTTAAATATATTCCATGATAACCCACTGCAAATTATCATCATCACTAAGACTAGCTAATTGAACATGTTGTTTAAATTAGTACGTAAGCATCATTTAATTGTTGCCATTTGTCATCTCTTGAATGTATATGTGTTGGATGCAGATGTCTCTCTACATGCATCTACTATATATGATTGATTAAGTATGCAAAATGAATGGTTAATTATCATGTATGTTCTCCTTTCCTCTGTCAAAATGAATTGAAGGATTATGTATTGTTAGGAGTGAAAATCAACACACTGAGAATATCAAATGATTTTAGGTTGTAAAAGTGTTAATGGTTTGATTCATTGGTCATAAAATTAAATGAAATCCCTTACTTAGGTGCTTTGTCATAGTTCTCGAGCCTAGAACTTCCTCCAAATATATAACATCAAGTTGGCGCCATTGTTGGGGAACAGATTTTGAAGTTTATTTCCCTTAGACAATGATAAAGCTTAACTCTTAATGGTGAATAAGATGTTATCAGGCTAAAATCCTTCACTTGGCGACTTCATAAATTAAATTTGGCTTCATGCAGGCATATTAGGTCTCAATCTGATCCTCAACTTTTCACTCCATTATCTGATCCAGAAATACTTGTGATAATTTCCTCTCTTAGACGTAGACTTGAAGATTCTACTTTTACCCCTCGTCCTCCTGAAACAACTTCACAGCTTGAGCCTTTTCAACAAATTCCTATCCCTAATGAATTATAATATTTACCATCTAAAGTCTTATAACTATTTTCTAATGGAGTATATCTACGATTATTTTTTTTAGTTCATCAACTTAAATTTTTTGAGATTCTTGTTCCCCTTTCATAATCATCTGACACAGAAGAAGAACTTGAACTTGAGTTTCCTAAAATTAATCCTATTTATTTTATTTCCTTTGTCATACATACTTATCCTTCTACTTTTTCCAAACCTGAAGAGGAACTCAAAATCTACACAAATACTTTAGATTTTGAAGATCAAGAAAAGTTTGTTTCTAAAGTCCAAAAGTTAATTGTTCATCCTCAATTTCTACAAAAGCCTTTAATTCTAGATCAATCAACTTCTGGTAAAGAATTATCTTGCAGACAAATGATTCTTCCACAATAACAAATAGATGCATTTAGACCAGTTGCGACAACTTGGTATGCAACACTAGTACCGTGGAGCTATAAAATGGGTCTCTTTCACCTCTAATTACCTCACATTAGTTGTCAATCCAGGAACATTTTTTTATTTCAGAGAGTGTCTCAGTCTAAGGCTATCATTTGTCAGAGTAATGCTAGTAGTACAGTGTTCAAAAATACGAGAGCAAACGGATGTTGTTTACAGTAAACTACTTCAAAAGATTAAACTAATCATTTAGAAAACTAAGCAAGTTATTAGTCAAGGGTTCAGTAGCAGTAACTCATCCCTTTCTAAACTGATGAAACTAAGGTAAATCGGAGAAAAGATCGTGGATCTGGGAGCCAGGCAGTCAATGTCAGTGCTCACTACAACCTTGGATCGTTCTTCACACCAAAATAAAAAAGAACAGGAAATAGAACAGCAGGTAAGAAATGGAACAACAAAATAAGAAATGGAACGGCAAATCTGAAATAGAATAGCAAACAGGAAACTGTAACAACAACTAAGTCTAGCAAGTAGTAACACCTTAGTCTACAAGATCAAATGCACGAATCATGATCTACAGGAATTGAATGGCAATCCTTCACTCTTAAGGACGAATTGAACAACACACCAAAATGGAACAACACTGATTAATGATAAATTATAGAACAATACTTCAAAACCATATATGCACACGGCACACCTTAATAGTAACCTGATCTCGGTAAACCAGTTATCACTCTTAGTTATAAAAGATTACGACTGCATTTCAGAATGGAACAACAATTTCTATAGATCCACAATCGTAAAGAACATAATCGCTAAGATGAATTCCGTAATACCAATTCATAAGTGCACGACACAGAGGCTCTGTAATTGAACATCAACAATATTCTGTAAAGACTGACAGTATTGTATCAACACTTAGAAGAACAGTGATACGTTGCAGAGTCAATGCAATAGTTCTGTCTCAGTAAAGTAAACATAATAGAGCATGTGATGTAAACTAACAAAACACATCAGATTACCAAATCATGCTGATAAGAAAACCACGCATAAACCAAACATAATAATATAGGAGCAAGTGTCCTCTAGGGCTAGGCCCTTAGCCTCCAGGGGTACAGTGCTTGAAGTTATTCCAGACTCAGGGATGAAATAGCAACCAAGTTTGTATTAATGCATAAAGCAAAATTACAATAGATCAGTTCTTAACGAGACTCGATGATCAAAGTTTTGATCTTAAATGAAATTACATAAAACATAACCAACCCCTCTTGAGCTAACATTGCTGCCCCTTTTATAAGGGTGAAGGCGGAGATATGTAAGTGCAGAAATAGATAAAACCACGATCCCCAAGGATAATTTTAGGGGCGAATGTTCGCCCTTTGGCGAAATTAAGGGGTTTTAAATTTTTAGTGGGTGAATATTTTGTATCATAGTACATTTTTACAAATCACCTCAAATAGCCTACCTTATTTTAAGGGAGAGGGTAAAAAAGGTAAATTTAGCCCTTGAAATTAGGACTTACAACCTTCCATTCGCCCATTTTCAAGAATAGGTTTTATTTAAGTGAATCCTATGGGCCAAATACCATATTTATAAAAGAGGTATGGTAAATTAATAAAAATATAAATAAATGAGAGGTATGGTAAATAAATAAATAAATAATTATATTTACTCCATAAGTCACCTTATATACATGTAAGGGTGTAAAAAAATAAAAATATAAGTAAAGTGGAGGTATGGTAAATAAATAAAACATCTTTTTATACTTACTCAAAAGGTATGGTAAATAAATAAAAATATAAATAAAGTAGGCGTATCGTAAAACCTCCTTTTATGTTTAGTCCATAGCCCTCATTCTATTTATGAAGGTTCAAGAAAGAGGTTTTATTTAAGTGAATCCTATGGACCAAATACCATATTTGTAAAAGAGGTATGTTAAATTAATAAAAATATAAATAAACGAGAGGTATGGTAAACAAATATTTTTTTTTTTATATTTGCTCCATAAGTCACCTTATATTTACGAACACTCAGAAAATGGGTTATATTTAGGTGAAACCTATGGCCAAAATACTATGGGACAAATACCATGGACTAGATTGTTATTAATACCATGCAAAAAACCATTATTAACCCTAATATTAGAATTAATAAAAATAAAAATGGCACATGGTATTGACCCACGGTATTCACCAAAATTGCACATGGTATTGACCCATGGTATTCACTTGGAATGTAGCCTATTTAAATGGGGGAATTAAACCAGCATGTAGCATATGCTAAGATTCACTAGGACTTTACAAAGTTTTATTATTTAGTGAAAGTCTCACCAAGATCTTACAAGATTTTATAATTGAGCCTATTTAAATGGGGGAATTAAACCAGCATGTAGCCTATGCTAAGATTCACTAGGACTTTACAAAGTTTTATTATTTAGTGAAAGACTCGCCAAGATCTTACAAGATTTTATAATTGAGTAAAATATTCGCCATGCCTGGTGAGAGATTCGCCAAAAAATTATATATACATATTATATTATTGATAGAATCGCCTTCCATTTTTCCTATATACCATGGAGATTCGCCCATTTATTATATTTATAAATTTAGGGGGGGTTCTTAAAATTTTCCCTGGCGATCCCTCAGGATCAAGGATCCTGAGGGATTCGCTGAACCGTTAGTCCTCAGTCATCTCTTTCCTTTCCTGCGCCGAGCCGATATCTCCACTTCCTTTCCAGGGCTGATATGCTTTGATTTGCTTTGCCTTGTTTGCATACGCTCTCCCGTCAAAGGGACAATGGTTAACCCGTCCTTGTCCTTTCCTTTGGAATGGCAACTTCTCATTTTGCCTCCTTCCTGCATAAGGAAATGACAATTGTCAATTTTTTCATCTTGCATATTAATCTCACATGTTTTATTACAATTCCTTATCGTTTTTTGAGTTCATGATGCAAAAAGGTTTGTAAGTTCTAATGAAAATATGGCGAAATAATTACCAAAAACATACCTTATTTAGTACTCCACACACCCCCTGCTTACCCTTTTTCATGCCCTCATAAAAACATTGTAGTTGACGTGTAAGGAAATGAGCGAGTAGGCTGGAGATGGAATCTCATGTGAAGGCCTACAACCATGATGCATAACTAGGTGTTCAAAGAAACAGTCTGTCTGACCCTCAGGCATCTCATACAGGGCTTGGTACCCAGGTGCAGGGTGCCCAATAATTGGACTCTGGAACCTATATCCTAACCAGGATGGCCCTGCCCTCAAAATGACTTCGCCATAGAGGTGCAAGTGGTTGGCGGCTAATTTAAAATTTTGATACTTAAATGGTTCCCTGAGCTGGATATTAAGATTAGAGATTTGATACCAAAATTTAGCCGCATCAATGGCAGGGTATTTGGTAGAGAAAAAGTATTGTAATCCCTGTTGAATGATTGCCTCATGCATGGGTCCTAATGCTTCAATTACACCTGGAGTCTCCATGAGGTTTCTATGTTTTCTCTACAACTGTACTGGATCCTTAGGCTCAGCTCTTATCCACAAATCTAATCCGTTTTCTTATCTTTGGAAAGCATTATAGGATTTAAGCCATTTAATTTGATTAACCCCAAATGAAATAAATGCCTGTAATTGGATATCCCCAACAAAAGGGCCATGGTCCAGCTCGGTCTCCTGGTCTAATACAAGGTTATGAAAATAAAACTCACACAATAGTGTCTGAACTTTTACCCCGTAGTGTTTACACCAGTTTATAAAATCATCAATGGTGTTAATTTGTATGGGAGCACCTTCTTTAACAACCTTTATTTTCAATTGCAAATATTGTTCCATTAAAAACAAGGCATAATTCTTAGCAAGGGCTCTACATGCTAGGACGTCATTGTATAAGGAACATAAGGTATCCATCTGCTGTATAACTATATCTAACCTACGAGCTACCTTGGCGACTTTTTCTTCTTCCCTTCGCCACTCTTCAAAGGCCTGGCTTTCGGATAGATTGACGTTCCTAAGCTACTGCTGTAGCTCTTCATACTTTTCTCGAGGGACCGTTTGCTCTCTAAGCTTTTCTGCTGCTTGCTGAGCTTGCTTCAAACCCTTTTGTAGGGTTACCGTTTTTGGAACTCTTTTCCATGCGACAGTGGAGGCTAGGAGTTTTACCTGAATTTTGCTATTGTGTTGTTTTGATTTCATGACTCTTATCACTCCCAAAGGTGGTGTCTCCGTCTGAATTTCCTTATCGTGGGTCAACATCTCATCCATTTCTATCTTAACGTGGATATCAGTCCATTGCTGTTCCATTTCAATTGGAACAACAGTCTGCTTCCGAGCATCATTTGGAACAGAAGCCTGGTTTTTGACAGGGTTTTGAACAGCAGGATGGACTCTAGTCCTCTGCCCCTTTGTCTCGAGGGGTTTTACTGGAGTGGTTGAATTTTTCCTTCCCGAAGTCCTTTTTACCCTTTGCCTTGCTTTTAGAATCCTAATCTGTTGGTGGAGTTGGACTATTATATTCAGTAATCTCTAATGTTCCTTTCGCAATTCCTTAATTTCCTAAATTTCCTTAAAAGGAACAACAGGCTATTCACTGCGGCCTGGACTCTGAATAACTTCCTGATTTTGTTCCTAGGGTGCTTCTTTGTTGTTCTGCTCTGGCTGCTCCGGGGCAAGAACCCCAGATGGTTCTGTTATTTCTTGGGTGACTTCCTTTTCTGCCCACCCTGCCTCTGGAGTTTCTTCTGGTGTCGTCTGGCTAGGAACGGGTTGTCCCTGTTCTGCATCTCCTGTCATGTTTTCATCATGAATGGGTAGATTCTCTTCTTCTGCCTCCTTTGCATGTGATTCTTCAGGTGCATTTTCCTTCTAAGGTTTCTCTTTGGCATGGAGGTCCCATGGACTGGAAGGTTGGCCATATTTGCCCATATTGGCCAAAAATTTGGCCAATTCATCTTCTCCCAATGGGTCCTGCAATGGGCTACCTTCCTGTTGTTCCGTTTCCTCCTCCTACTCAGATTGCTCGGCTTCTTCTTCATTTTCTCCTTCTTCTTCAGATTGCTCGACTTCTTCTTCTTTTTCTCCTTCTTCTTCAGATTGCTCGGCTTCTTCTTCTTTTTCTCCTTCCTCTTCTGATTGCTCGACTTCTTCTTCTTTTTCTCCTTCCTCTTCTTCCTACACTCCTTTCTCATCGTTTTCCCCTTCTAATCGTGGGGGTTGCTCATCTTCTATTTCTACCAGCTGGCTGGTGTTTCCTTGGGGCTTCTCCAGCCTCCCTCGTATCCGTGCTAGCCAGACCGATTTCCTGTGTTTTTCTAGACGCTCGGGTGTACTGGTGGCATGTTTACGTTTTGGGGATGGTGCGGTCAATCTTCCTCCTATTATGGCAATTAGTTCTTCCCAGCTGCTCTACTGATGGGTAAGGCTATGGCTGACTATTAACCATATCAACCCATGGTGACTAACAACTGATTCTACATGCTGTGCCTTTTTTATGCTCTATGCAACGTCATGAAGTAATGAATTCAAAAATTCAGGTAAATTTACAGAGCATTTTTGCTTTAGTACAACTAAGAGTTTAAGATGTCGTGGTCTTACCACGTCTTTTCTGCCTTCACAGGTGATGTAGCTTTGAATGGTCTTCGCCAATTCTGCCCATGGTTCTCCTAATGCTGCTGGCAGAACCCCCTTTCCTCTAATTGTCAGGCTCTGGCCTTCGTCCTGGAAGGTTTCTATAATCTTATGCAATCTCTCCTTCTTTAGCGTCCACACAGGCCGAGTGGTTGGCAGTCCCGAGACCTCTACGATTATGTCATCAGTGACTGCTATGCATCTCCCCCTCACTATGGAGTGATCCTCTTACAAGTTCTGCAAGAATTCAATTGCTACAGTCTCGTTGGATTCCTGTAAGTGATTGAAATAAGTTAGCCACCCGGCTCTTACCAAGATTTCTCGTGCGGCATCAGAGATTGTTAACACCAGCGGTTCTCTCCAAATCGATCTCCCTCCCATGTTTATGGTTTTACTGTGAAATCTCAGAATTTTAACAATGGAACGAAAGTTGTTCACGCTGTTAGAAACATAGAGAGGCTGACGGACGCGAGAATCGCTCAAAATCTAATGTTGTAGGATATACAATGGAAATGGCTTAGGAACAACAAGTCATGCAAAAAATAAAAAATAGTATACCGTTGAACCGTGCTATTCCCAAGTACGCAGTTTCCCGAATAGTAGTCTGACATGTCATCTAAGGAATGATGAGGTTAACCTGCCCCCCGCAATGTGATAGGCTGTCCCGGCCGTCAAATAAACGAGCGGCGTGCCGGTCTGATCTGAAGCAGAGTCATAAAGGAACAACATATGGCAATATGCCATGTTTACACAAGTAGCAGATTACCGAAATCGAGGCATCAAGTTGGATCGCTTAATACGTAAGAGACTGCTGTGATATGATGCGAGGCTGGGAGGATAGGACATCTGCCATACATTTCGAGTCTCATGCGGTCATTTTCAACTGCTCTGCCATGATTGGTGATAATAGATTTACATGCGTTGTATGGTTCGAAAAATAATATGCATTCGTCTTATGTGATTTATTACTAAGGCATAAGAAACAGAAGGGTAGTAATAACTACCTATTGGTGTAAATAATGTGACTTCAATACCATTAACTGTGCTCTATTGCCAACAGGTGTCCATAACCTTGGCAGAGTTGTTTATTTCACCCATGGAACCATGATCCTTTGTGTATGCTTAGGAAGTGTTGTGTGATGTCGAAATGTAGGCCATTATGCTGGCCTGGTGACCAATTAGCCATAATGCAATTCACGAGGAAGGATCGAAAGGTGGGCGGGCCGGCTCACGATGAGACCTCCTGTTCCAAGGGTTCTTTATTTGATATACCTTTTGGACCATATCCCTGGTGTGGTGGCCATAGTGGGAATGCCACTTCGCTTTCTCCCTCATGATCATGGTAGGCTGGCTCTTGGTGAAACCCCCTATCCTGCATTTGAAAACTTTATATAAACAACTCAGTTCGCTCTCTTTTTTTCTCTTCTTTTTTCTTTTTCATAAAGTACTATCCCATTATACACAAAGGGTGGTTCAACACTCCTTAAGAGTGGAAACAGTGGAAGAAGTCTTAACATCTCAATAGGAAGATATAAACCCTTTGCTCTTATTCCTGAATAATAATAAAAGAGGATTTAAAAGGAACCAACATGATAAAGATAACCAATTAGAGCAGAGTTAGTGAAGAAATGACAGCAAAAGATAATAGGTAAGTGTGTCATTCCCTCTTTCCTTTTACCAATTCAAAGCAATCTCTTATAAAAATAACGATTTTATAATTCACCTGATTTCAGTATGTTGTGATTTTGTATCCATTGCATAAGTGCATAGCTGTATTCCAAAAGACTTGAAAGAACAAGAACAGTAAGCATCCTTAATTTAAAACAGCAAGGGGGACAAGCATAAGTAAAAGGAATACGAGGAAAGAGGAAGATAAAAAGAATACAAGTGATGTTCCTTTTAGAAAAAGGAACAGCAAAACAAACAAATGTCGTTCCTTTAGAAAAGGAACAACAAAAATCGAACATGTTGTTCCTTTCGAAAAGGAACAACAAACACACAAATGTCGTTCCTTTTGAAAAGGAACAACAAAAATCGAAACCGCTGTTCCTTTGGAGAAGGAACAGAAAAACACACAAATTCCGTTCCTTCGGAAAAGGAACAACAAAAATCAAAACCGTTGTTCCTTTGGAAAAGGAATAGCAAAAAACAAAAATGTCGTTCCCTCGGAAAAGGAACAACAAAAATCGAAAATGTTCCTTTGGAAAAGGAACAACAAGGCATCCAAGTGATGTTCCTTTGGAAAAGGAACAGAAAAAATCGAAAATGTTTTTCCTTTGGAAAATGAATAGCAAGGCACACAAATGTCGTTCCTTTTGGAAAAGCAACAACAAAAAGCAAAAGTGTTGTTCCTTTGGAAAAGGAACAACAAAACATGCCAGTGCCGTTCCTTTGGAAAAGGAATAACAAAAAGCAAAAGTGTTGTTCCTTTGGGAAAGGAACAGAAAAAATCGAAAATGTTGTTCCTTTGGAAAAGGAATAGCAGAGAGCAAAAAATAAAGAAAAAGAACAAGTTTAAAGCAAAATGAAGGTCGATCCAACAGGTGTTGTTCTTTTGAAAAAAGAACAGCAGAACGAAAAATGTTGTCCCTTTGAGAAAAGGAACAACAAAAATAATAACATTGCTGCTGGTTCGAAAAGTAACGGAAAAGCATTTGATTCAAAAATATGTACAAAAACAAAAGAAATTATGTACAAACTATGAAAAGAGATAAATTACTTAATGAATCTTAGGTGAGGAACACTTCTATCCCTCCCCCAAAATTTACATATTAGAGTCTTGGCGTAGCTGCTGGTAGAAGGACTCTCGAGTGAGTGGTTTGTGATAAAGGCAAACTCGGTGGCCATTTGCCTTGAAGGCATATCCAGAACCATCAATAGTGATTAGAGTAAGAGTATCATTGTCATGTACCTTCTGGATTTCGTATGGTCCCAACCAACGAGTCTGGAGTTTCCCGGGAAAGTCCTGAAACCTGGAATCATACAAAAGTGCCCAGTCTCCTTCGTGGAAGACTTTATTTTTAATGAGAGCATCATGCCATTTAGCTCGTTGCTGTTGGATAAGTGCAGTATTTTGGATTGTAGAGATCCTAATTTCATCGAGCTCATTGATCCGCTGCAATCGATTAATCTGTGCCTCCGTTAAATCTAATCCAACTTCCTGTGCTATTCACAGTGTTTGGATTTCGAATTCTATGGGAAAAATGGGTTGCTTGCCAAAAACTAATTGATAAGGTGAGCAACCAGTGGTACTTCTCCATGTTCTTCTGTAAGCCCAAAGTGCCTCTGGTAGTCTGGCAGCCCAATTACGTCTATGTGACGCAATTGTTTTTGTTAGGATTGCTTCTATTATTTTATTGCTGCTTTCTACCTGACCATTTGCCTGTAGGTGGTATGGAGTAGTGATTTTGTGCTGGACATGATAGTTTTTGAGTGTTGCAACTATTTTGTTCCCAGCAAATTGTGGTCCACCGTCTGTAATTATATCTCTTGGAAGGCCATAACTCTCAAATATATGGAACAAGAACTATATGACAGAATCTTTTGTAGCTCTCGGCAACGCCTCTGCCTCAACCCATTTGGTGACATATTCTGTTGCCACCAAGATATATGTTTTCTGATTTGAGGGTGGGTTAATTGGTCTGACGAAATCAAGGGCCCATCATTGGAATGGTTGAATGACTAATTGTGGGTTCAAGGGCATCTCATCGGACTGACCAGGGCGTCCTGCTCTCTGGCAACTATCATAAGCTTGGATGAATTTCTTTTCATCTTTGAAAATCGTGGGCCAATAATACCCTGTTTGCAAGACCTTATGTCCAGTTCTGTGATCGACGAAATGTCTGCCACATGGTCCATCATGGCAGCCTTTTAAAATGTCAAAGATTTCATCCTCTCGAACGCATCTTTTGATATGCATGTCTTTCCATGTGTGGAACAGGTAGCCTCCAACCCAAGAGAATCGAGCACTCTTTTGAACAATATGTTTCCGCTCATTAAGGGTTAGATGTTTCGGTAGTTTACCTACTGCTAGGTAATTGGCAACATCAACATACCAGGGTGTTTGAACAGCAACAACAAACAGATGCTTGTCCCGAAATTGATCTTCAACTGTTGCTGCATCGATTGGCTTGGGCATTCTTGAGAGAAAATCGGCTACAGGATTTTCTTTTCCAGGTCGATGCTTGATTGTAATATCAAATTCCTGCAATAAAGTTAGCCATCTAGTTATTTTGCCATTTGTGATAGGCTTGTTTGCTAAATATTTGATGGCAGAATGATCTGTATACAAGATAACGGGGTATCCAGTAATGTAATGTCTAAATTTATTGACAGCATGTATTATAGCTAAAAATTATTTCTCAGTAACAATGTAATTTAATTCAGCAGGGGATAAATTTTTGCTAATATAATAAATTGCATATCGTTTTTTATCCTCTTCCTACCCAAGGACTGTTCCAATGGTTGTATCTGAGGCATCAGATGATATCTGAGATGGAAAATCAAAATTTGGTCCGAAAAGGACTGGGGCTGTGGACACAAGCTTCTTTAGATCCTGGAAAGTACGTTCACATTTTTATGTACAAAGAAAATCAATGTTACCAGTTAGTGCATATAGAGGTGCAGTAATATGCGAAAAATGTTCTTAAACCTCCTATAATAACCATAAAATCCAAGAAAACTGCGTACCTCCGTTTGAGTGGTAGGAGTGGGAATAGGCAAAATTATTTGGATTTTGGCTGGGTCTACCTAAATGCCAGCTGCTGAAATATAGTGTCCGAGAATAAGTCCTTCAGTCATCATCATATAGCATTTTTCATGGCTTAAACAAAACCTGGTAGCAATGCAACATTGTAGGACCTTTTCCAGTGTATCCAATGCTGGATCGAAATTGTCTCCATACGATGTAAAGTCATCCATGTATACTTCAAGTCCTTCACTTATTAAGTCTACAAAAACGCTGAGGATAGCCCTTTGGAATGTGGCAGGAGCATTGCATAAGCCAAAAGGTAGAACTCTGTAGGCAAATGTTCCCCAAGGACAAGTAAAAGTAGTTTTGTCTTGGTCTTCAGGGGCAATCTGGATCTGATTGTATCCACTGAAGCCATCCATGAAAGAAAAGAATTTCTTTCCTGCCAAAGTGTCTAATACTTGGTCGATGAATGGGAGAGGGAAGTGGTATTTTTGTGTTGCTTTATTTAGTTCTCTGTAGTCCATACAAATTCTCCATTTCCCATTCTTTTTTGGTACCACCACAAGCGGAGAGACCCATTTACTATCGAAGATAGGATAGATGAAGTTGACATCTAAAAGTTTTTGAAGTTCAGCTTTTACCACATCTTTTAGATGAGGATTTAGTCTCCTCTGAGGCTAGTGAACAGGTCTCGCATCTTTTTCTATGTAAATGTGGTGGGTACATAATTGAGGGTCGATTCCTTTCATATCAGAATAGTCCCATGAAAATGATTCTTTATATTTCCCCAACAGATGGATGAGCTTCATTTCTTGTTCGGATGTGAGGTTGGCATTAATGTTTAAGGTTTTTCCCGGTTCAATTTCCACAATTTTACTATTTGCAACAGAGGTAGCAGGTATTGTTTGATCATGTGTATCTTTAAGAGGATATTCTTCTAATTCGTTGTCGAATGCTGCCCCTATCATGTGACACTGTGTGCGGAATCTGGATTCAGTTTGACTAATAAATTTATTAATGGCATCGTCCTCTGTCTGATCTTTAAAATCAAGTGCCTCTTGTATAGTTAATGGAGATCTAATATTGTCAGTAAGGTATGATACAGGGTGCTTATTAATTTTGATCATTGTGACACTTAGCTGTGCTGGAGGATATAAGGCTAAGTTTTTGATATTCGCTCCCCTTGTTATGGTCATATTGCCTTGTCAGTAGCCAATATAGGCATCGGCAGTTGCAAGCCAAGGTCTACCTAAAATCAACGGGTGTCCATCAAGTCGGCTTTTGGGATTTATTACCAGAAAATCAGTCGGATATTCCTAGGAGTCAATAGATACCATGACATCATGTAGCGTGCCCTCTGGCCTAACCATAGATCGGTCAGCCAGCTCTAACAAGGTAGAGGTGGGTTCTACAGATGTAATGTCTAGCTTTTGGCAAGTAGTAGTTGTTAAGATGTTGATTGTAGCTCCAAGATCAACTAAGAAATTAGGGAAGGCTTGACCATAAATTTGTACGGTGACTATTGGATTTCCTGGGTCTTTGTATTCAATGGGCGTTTCTTTTCCTGATAATAAGTTAGATAGAGTGCCAACTACTTGGACTCTTGGATTGTTTGCTACATTCCTCCTTGGTTTATTTACACAAAATTCTTTGATGGTCTTTGCATATATTGGAATGTCTTGAATGGCTTGGAGGAATGGAATTTTTATGTACAAATTTTGTAATTCTCCCAGAATGTCAAAATCAGGATATTGTGTAGGTCGAGGTATGATTAATCATTCTGGGAATGGGGGAGAGGCTGTGGTTGTTTGATTATGAGCTTGTTGTTTGTTCACATCCTCTTCTTGTGACAGATGTTCTCTGGGTAACTGATTTTCAACATGGGTTGTCCTTTCTCCCTCAGTTTCAATAATATGCCTAGATATTGACTGAAGATCATTACACTCCCTCAGATCAGCTCCTATTTCTGATGTTTCTATTATTTGAACAGATTGGACTGGTCTGTTATTTGGGTTGGGGTAGGGTTGGGGTGGGAGTTGCGGTCTCAGATTAGACTGGGGATTTTGTTGTAGGGCTGGCAGTGTAGGTTGAGGGAGCGTCATGGTTCCTACTACCCGATGCATCGGTCTTTGCCAGTTTGTCTTCTAGGCTGAACTTTGTGAAGTAGGCGGAGTACATTGTGGTGGGTATGCATTACTTTGCCAATATGGTGGAGTATAGGGAAAATTCGGCCAACCAGATGGGATTGCCTGATTCAGCCACGGGGTTGATGAAGGAAACGACTGAGGTGACCAGTTTAGGGGCGGGGGTTGGGATTGACTTTGCCACATATTATATTGTTGAGAATTATACTACGGAGACTGAAAAGAAGAGGTCGGGTCCAAAAACATACCAGATTGTCGCAGCTACCACTGACGGCGCTGGTTGAGCAAATATATCGATTCTAGCTCTTCTTCTGCTTCCTTATATACAGCTTTTAATCCGGGAAGTGAGGGACATCTTTCCGTAAGGTGATGTTTTGGGTAGATGGCGCATGTTTGAACTGCATCTAGTGGACACTCCTTATGGCTATGTTTCTTCCTGCTTCGGGGACAGAAGATTGCCAAATTCTGTTCTGCCTCCATTTGCTTCTGATTGGCCTGCATAACATCAAGTTGTGTAGTTAGCGTCCCTAGTATATCAGTTTTAAAATTTTCAAATAGATTTCCAATTTCTGCACGAGTTACTCCTTCTGTCGAAATTGTATTATCTCTTACAAACCGATCATGTTCTGTCGGTTTCAATCTTGTGCTGCCTGTCGAACTCCTGATACATAAGTCAATAATGTCAACAAAATTTTCCTAATAAATATCTCCTTTTCGCATAATATTTAATGTTTCGATCCATTGTTCCTTCATACCCCTAATTAATGTTGTTTTTAACACATTATTAGGTAAAGGTAGTGATGCATAAGGAGATCTTTGAAGATTATACTGAAAACGTTCCACATACTCCGCTAATGTTCCATTTGGTCTAGCTACCATCTGGAATATTTCATCCTTTAGTTCTCTAGACCTGCAATAGTCCTGATATTTCTTTAGAAAAGATTCTTTCATTTGATCCCAATTATTTATAACCCCACCACCTAATCCAATAAGCCATCTTAAGGCAACCCCTTTTAATGTAGAGGGAAAAATTTTTAGTTTCTGGGGGTCGGTGGTGTAATCATATCCCCTACACAACACATCGAACTCAAATAGAAATTCATCCGGATCTTTTGATGTAAGACCGTGGAATGTGGGGATATGTTGAAGAGGGATTGCTTTCATGGGCGCATTTGCTGCAGTATCCACTATGGGGTATTGCAGTGTAGAGGTTTGGGTGTTTGGCTGGTTTTGAGCCATTTGGTCGAATATATGCCAATAGCCTTTTGGGATATCTCGGAGGGTATTCCTAGGTTGAGAAGGAATGGCTTTAGTAGGACTGGTTTTAATAACACTTCCTCTGTTTGGGATAATCAGAGTTCCTAATGTCTGAAGAGATTGAGTTTCTTCAACAATGATTTTTGCGGCACTTCCCTTGTCTGGGCTGTTTAATGGCTGAGTTGTCCCAAGAGAAGACCTTGGTTCCTCAGTCTCCCTTGTTTCTCCTCCTCCTTCACAAAGATTGCTGAAATTCCCTTCTTGCAATAGTTTTGGAGTAGAATTTTCAATTTCTTGAAAGTCCTGCTCTTTAGTTTGACTATGCACCTCAGCAAAGGCTATAGATGGTGATCTTGTGGCCTGAAGGGAACTAGTAGGCTGTCTAGGAATAACTTTCCTGGGTCCTACTGAAGGCTGAGATTCTGCTTTCTTGATGATTTCGTCTATGAAGGTTGATCGGCCAAGGGTCACCGGCCCCTTAGCTTTTTCTGGCTTGGGTAGAGGTTTGGAATTCTTTTATGGCTTTTTCTACTTATTCATGCACACAAATCAACTACTAGATTCTACCCAAACAAAACAGCAGCAAATCTGTAGGAAAGCGGGCAGGGGAGTAGGGTTGTTACATGCTCCACACGTAGGTTCTTACCTTCCGTTTCCAAAACCCAATTCTTCCCCAACTGGTTCGTACACTACTCTGAAAAAAAGAACAAATGGCTACACTCTTTCCCCAACAATGGCGCCAAAATGTGGAGCTATAAAAAGGGTCTCTTTCACCTCTAATTACCTCACATTAGTTGTCAATCTAGGAACATTTTGTTATTTCAAAGAGTGTCTCAGTCTGAGGCTATCATTTGTTAGAGTAATGTTAGTAGTATAGTGTTCACAAATACAAGAGTAAACTCATGCTTGTTTACAGTAAACTACTTCAAAAGATTAAACTACTCATTCAGAAAACTAAGCAAGTTATCAGTCAAGGGTTCAGTAGCAGTAACTCATCCCTTTGTAAACTGATGAAACTAAGGTAAATCGGAGAACAGATCGTGGATCTGGGAGCCAGGCAGTAAATGTCAGTGCTCACTACAACCCTGGATCGTTCTTCACACCAAAACCACAAAGAACAGGAAATAGAACAACAGGTAAGAAATGGAACAACAAAATAAGAAATGGAACGGCAAATCTGAAATAGAACAACAAATAGGAAACTGTAATAGCAACTAAGTCTAGCAAGCAGTAACAACTTAGTCTATAATATCAAATGCACGAATCGTGATCTACAGGAATTGAATGGCAATCCTTCACTCTTAAGGATGAATTGAACAACACACCAAAATGGAACAACACTGATTAATGATAAATTATAGAACAGTACTTGAAAACCATATATGTAGACGGCACACCTTAATAGTAACCGGATCTCGGTAAACTAGTTATCACTCTTAGTTATAAAGTATTACAGCTGCATTTCAGAATGGAACAACAATGTCTATAGATCCACAATCGTAAAGAACATAATCGCTAAGATTAATTCCGTAATACCAATGAATAAGTGCACTACACAGAGGCTCTGTAATTGAACAACAACAATATTCTGTAAAGGCTGACAATATTGTATCAACACTTAGAAGAACAGTGATACATTGCAGAGTCAATGCAATAGTTCTTTCTCAGTAAAGTAAACATAACAGAGCATGTGATGTAAACTAACAAAACACATCAGATTACCAAATCACACTGATAAGCAAACCATGCATAAACCAAACGTAATAGTACAGGAGCAAGTGTCCTCCAGGGCCAAGCCCTTAGCCTCCAAGGGTACACCACTCGAAGTTATTCTAGACTCACGGATGAAATAGCAACCAAGTTTGTATTAATGCATAAAGAGAAATTACAATAGATCGGTTCTTAACGAGACTCGATGATCAAAGTTTTGATCTTAGAGAAAATTACATAAAACATAATCAACCCCTCTCGAGCTAACAGTGCTGCCCCTTTTATAAGGGTGAAGGCGGAGATATCTAAGTGCGGAAATAGATAAAACAGCGATCCCTTAGGATCAAGGATCCTGAGGGATTCGTCGAACCATTAGTCCTTCGTCATCTCTTTCCTTTCCTGCATGGAGCCGATATCTCCACTTCCTTTCTAGGGCTAATTCGCTTTGATTTGCTTTGCCTTGTTTGCATACGGTCTCTCGACAAAGGCACAATGGTTAATCCGTCCTTGTCCTTTCCTTTGGAATGACAACTTCTCGTTTTTCCTCCTTCCTGCATAAGGAAATGACAATTGTGAGTGTTTTCATCTTGCATATTAATCTCACATGTTTTATTACAATTCCTTATCGTTTTCTGAGTTCATGATGCAAAAAGGTTTGTAAGTTCTAATGAAAAGATGCTGAAATAATTACCAAAAACATACATTCTTTAGTACTCCACAAGTACCTTCACCAACAAATCATGTTCATGACTTTCTAGAAGGATATTTGAAACCTCTACAAGTATTTAATGCAAAAGTAGGACCACCAACAAAATATCTTTTTCTACATTTCTTGATTTTGTTGATAATATGAACATAAAGCATGAATATGTTTATATGAGAATGTTTGTCCAATCACTAGAGGAAATGTCAATAATTGGTTCAGGAAAATACATCTAAATTCTTTAAATTCATGGGCAAAATTCACAACCATCTTCATAAACCAATGGGGAATTAAAAAAGATCATGTTTATTATCTAAAAGAATTTGAAGATTTAAAAAGGAATTCTCGTGAACTTGTTGTAGAATTTATCAAAATGTTTAATAAGATTTACAATAAGATGCCACCAGATTGTAAGCCACTAGTTACTGTAGCTAAATTTATATTTTCTAAAGGATTTGATGATGATTTTTCTTTAATGTTAAGAGAAAGAAAATATGAAACTTTAGCAAATATGCAAACTAATTCAATTGAGGTAGAATCTGATAAGGTAAAAGAGGTAAATTGAAATGCAAGGCAAAAAGTGTAGAGAGGAAATTGAAAGCTAATGAAGAATGTGGTTCTTCATCAAAGAATAAATAAGAGGAACATAAAATTGATGAAATAACTTCATTATTGATAAATTTGTCCGATCAAATTTCAAGGCTGGAAACTCAACCAAGAGTAGCCCAACAAAATGTAAATAGACCTCCAGGACAATACAAGAGACCTTTTTTGCCACAAATCTTTCAGAGAGAGAGACCAAATAATGGCCAACAAACTCAACCTCCATTAATGATTTATGATCAAGATCCTAACAAAGTAATGCCATTTGTGACCAATGAAATCAGTTATTTTACTCACCGACCATCTGAAAATGCTATTGTCATTATCAATCAATTGCAACCTTTGTTTTAGAATAATAATCCTCTCAAATTTCTAAATATCAAGCTTTTTCTGAATTTTTGATTATTGAATTGAATGGAATATATGACTTAAGACCCAAACAAGGCCCAGGTAGACCTGCAAAAAAAGGTTACCTTTAATGTACCATAAGATAAAGTTGTTGAAACCTCATCTATTCAATGTCAAATCCATCAACAAGACGAATCTAATACATAAAAATTTGTCCCTCCTGTTTTCAATGTGGAAAAAGAATTAGAAATGGTCAAATTCCAATTCCTTTATGTGAACTTTTAAGAAATCCAGGTTGTAAGAAACAGGTTTCCAAATGGTTACAATCTTCGACCATAAAACTAATCATGGTAAATATTTGTTAATCATGGTCAACTATGGCCCAACATCACATTGTGAAAAAGATTGTCTCAGTATGAAAATAACCCATGGTCAACCATGGTCCAAGGACACATTCTGACAAAGATTTTCTCAATATGAAAATCAAACATAGTCAAGCATGGTCAACCATGATGAAATGCCACATTGTGATAAGGATTGTCTCAATATGACAATAAACCATGGTCAACCATGTTTGTTTTAGGGTGTATAATAGTAATATCAGGGTTTATATACATTGGGTTTATAATATTAATCCCTTCGAATTGTAATATCAATCCCTTGGGTTTATTGTTCTAAGAGTTCGTATTCCTAGGGTATAATATTATTCATAGGGTTTATTATATTAATCCTAGTGTTTAATATAAAGCCCTTCAGTTTATAATCATGGTCAACCATGGTCAAACATGACATTATGACAAATATTGTCTCAATATGAAAATCAATCATGTTGGACCATTGTCAACCACTATCAAGCATGATCAATCATGGTCAAGATTGGTCAAACATCATCACCCATGGTCAATTATGGTCAACCATGTTCCAATTACACATTATGACAAAGACTAGCTCAATATGAAAATTAACCATGGTCCAACGTCGCATTGTGAGAAAGATTGTCTCAATATGAAAATCAATCATGGTCCACCATGGTCAACCATGCTCCAATGTCGCATTGTGACAACCATGGACAACCATGGTCCAATGTCACATTGTGATAAAGATTGTCTCAATACGGAAATCATCCATGGTCAACGATGGTCCAACGTTTGATTGTGACAATGATTTTCTCAATATGAAAATCAATCGTGGTTAACCATGGTCAAGCATGTTCCCACGTCACATTGTTACAAAGATTATCTGAATATGAAAATAAACCATGGTTAACCATGTTTATAATATTTATCTTAGGGTTTGTATACCTTCGGTTTATATTATTTCATTGGGTTTAACATCATTCTATTGAGTTTATAATCCCTTGAGTTTTTAGTAGTAATTGATTGGGCTTATTATTCGCTTGGGTTTATAATATCAACAATAGTCAAGCATATTTTAAAAAATAAATCATGGTCAACCATGATCCAACATCTCATTGCGACAAATATTTTCTCAATATGAAAATCAACCATGGTCAACCATGGTCTAACTTCACATTATGGCAAAGATTGTCTCGACATGAGAATTCATCATGCGCAAGCATGGTCAACCATGGTGCAACATCACATTGTCTCAATATGAAAATGAACCATGGTCAACCAAGGTCTACCATGGTATACCATCATCAACCATGGTCAATGGTGGTCAACCTTTGGCCAATGTCATATTCTGACAATTATTGTCTCTATATGGAAATCAATCTAACGGTGATTGTTGTAATGTTACAGTACATTGGAATGTATTCAATGTATCATTGTTACACTACAAAACTTGGTTTAAATACTAGGTTTATAATACTATGGCCTTTCAATATTGAGTTTATAATATTGACCATGGTCAACCTAGGTAAACCACAAACAAGAATGGTCAACCATTGGTTTTAATACTCATCCATTCAATTTTTAATATTGATCTATTGGTTTTATATTACTAATGTTAGGGTTCTTATTCCTAGGGTTTAAGATTAATCCTAGGGTTTAATGTTATTCCCTTGGGTTTATATTCCCATGAGTTTTTAATATTAATCTAATGGGTTTATTAACCCATTGGTTTTGTAGTTCTAATATTAATGATCGAGCTCTTCTTCCTAAGGTTTAATATGAAGTCTATACCAACTTACCAATACTTACCAATTACTCTTGAAAAACATCGTTACCTTACGTAATAATTTCCAATTGCATGTGGTTTCATAGCCTCCATGGCAAGCACCCTATAATATATGATCAACAAATCCAAGAGAGTCACATTAGTCGGAAAATTTTAAATCAAATGCAATACTTTTAACTATCAATCATTCATGCAATGTCAAGAGATATTTTTACCATGGTAAATCCACAAGTACAGAGCACAAACATTCTAATCATCAAAATGATAAATCACTACACCATGTGCACATTGTCTTAGTTATCTCTAAATATATCCACACAATACATTTAAAAGTACTTAGAGAGTACCTAGCTCTCTAATCATGAAAATGATCAATAAATGCACTAAGTGCATATTGTCTTAGCCCTTGCTAAGACATTCAAAAGATTAGTAATACAATAAAGGAATTCATACTTCCAGTAATTCTTTCCCAAGTACTAGGATCCTTTGTTGTCAAGATGTACATAAAATATTTACACAATCATATATAAAATGCATTTTAGTACAACACATAATTGGTTAGTTAAATTTTTTCACTATGAGAAGCACAATGGGAAAAAGGATGCTACTCCCAACCAATGGGAACTAGTTTCCACAACGAGATCTAGTTATTGTCACATATAGATAGTTATTTAATAGAGATGATACCAGGTCGAGAATGTAATTCCACTAGCCAACCAACTCAATAATTCCGATGACCACACACAATCTAGTACAATATTCCACTTGGCAGCATCCTTCCTTTTCCTCTGACAACGTCCCATCTATGAGGAATTTTAGGCCTGCGTCAACATACTCCAATATCTATAGAATTCCCTCAGGCTTTTCCCCTCTCACCATCTTGGCCAACTCTTTACCCTTGCTGATATCATCTTATCTGGGGGAGAGAAAATCCAAGTAGGAAATTGCCATCAACTTCTTCTTAGCAGGCAACCACCATCAACCCAAGGCCTTTTGGACTTTCACAAATGTACATAATTGTATGACATGTGAAATTATCTTTTCGCACTCTATCCCACAGTAACTTACATAATGAAAAATATGTGTGTTATGAATAAACGAAAAGAAAATTTTATGTACATCATGCATTCATACTTGACTCTCAACATGTGTCCACAATATCTAGATTCATGAGAATACATATAAGTGGTATACATTATGGTTTTCCAAATAAAACAATCATGCATATCATAACATTATACTTTCTTATTTACTGTTGCAAATCACATTGTAACGTTTTACCTTCAAAGTTCTCATGTTGTCATTAAGCTACCCCTTCTTAATCCGATGAATAATGTTAGTCATAAATATGCATTACTTAAGGAAGTATTCACTTTTTCAATCATTTTAGTTTCATGCATACAATACTATCATGCATAAAAGTATATGAAAATATTCATTTACGTGTAAATGTCATTAACAATTAGGGTAACATTCCAAACATTTCCAATTTCCCATAGTGTACACTTACAAACAAATCAAAACACGAAGTAACTACCATAAACACTTATTTACAACTTGAAATAAGCTATAGTCAAATCCAATTCATGCATAAAATTTTTAATAGTTAGTCATGCAACACTAACTAATCAATGTTAACAACTATCTTAATGCAACCATAACAAGGCTCAAATAACAACTAGCTATTACAATCAAGTCTCACTGCTCGACTCATTATTTATTTGTTACATATAAAAGGTTTCTTCCAATGTCCTTTTAAAACACTCTATCATCCTCTTCAATAACAGTCACCATATTTTCCGTTCATGCATTAACTCATTAAAAGCAGTGCATTGTAAGTTTATTCATGTTCATTAAATGTATCATTAATATTTTCATATTTGCAAATGTTGTAGTCAACTCTCACTTTTACTATTGAATTCTTAGGAATTTTTATAGGTGCAATAAAGGTTTTATTTTATTTTATCATCATCAATATTCAAATGTCATGAGCACAATTTTGTAGCAAATTTTATTACTTACTACTCTTCAATGTGGTTATAAACATTCATCATGCATCTCAGGTCAAACTTAGTTTACTGCATATATCAATATGTAATTTGTTGGAATCATACCTGATATATTTCCAACTAGTATCATACATCAACTTATTTTCCCCTTAAAAATTCCCAAAACGTGCTAGTGCGACAACCTGGCTTTGATACCACTTGTAACATCCCCTCGTAACCTTCTATGAAAGTATATGGAGTTATACAATTTTTACACAATTTACCCTTGAGTAACTATCCAAATCACTATCCTACATTCCTCATTAACCATTAGATAGAATCTTAATGATTACATAACCTAACTTTAGTAAGGGAATAATAAATTGCATAACCATTAACGACCAATGTTGTAACATATTAACATAAACTTTCGGATGTAACCTTGCATCCATTCCATGATTATTTTAACCCTGTTAGTTAATCATATCCTTGAAAATATAAAAGTCACATAATGCAAGGAATCAACATCATAAAAATGACACAACACACAACCACATCATTAGACACCGATATACTTTAGAAACCCCATAGGGTGAAAACCAACAAACATTTAATTTTATTAGGGTGTTCATCCCTCACTCAATCGTTATAAGGGAGTACATCATTCGACCATTATCATAAAATATTACAATGAATATCATCTCAAAAACAACATAACATGTTATAAGCTATTACAATCCTCGTGACATCATTTACCCGCAAACCCTTCAGAATTGTGACCTTAGGGCCTGGTTTTTTCCATCAGTGGATTATCCTGTCATCAATATTCTTTGAATCTGCATAGAACACTACCTTATTTCCTTTCGTAATGGTAACTTAATCAATATTTGTATGTCATAGCCTTTTTCTTGCAACTGTTTTTGTTAGCAACCTTTGATATCATGATTAAATCAAGTAACAGTCAAACCAATTCATTAATATATAATAGTGGCGTTTCACTATCTATTCAGGTACATTCATGAAATGCAAGCAAAATATTATGACATGCTTCCTTTAACAACATTTCATATGCATTAATTATAAGCGCATAACCATCAATGCATTTCTATAAACAAATACCACATTAAATAATATTCCCCTAACATAAGAACACTTCTTGCAAGTCAAATCACTACAATTGTCCAAACATTCATTTAAAGCGAACTAATACATTAGTTGTGATCTTAGTGCATGCTAATTACATAAAATTTATTAAAATAACTAGCCCTTCAGCGATTATTTTTGGTGCATGCCAATACGTAAACAAAGCTAACACAACGAATGTTGTTCCTATGCATGAAAATGCATATGCTTTCGAAAAGAATCTTCCCAAAAGAATGCATAACACAATAGAGCATGCACACACATGTTTTCTTTGCGTGAAAATCTATCACAATAGGGCATGCAAAAACATGTTCTCTTTTCCATAAAACTAATGCAATAAAGCATACAAACATTACCCATATATATATATCTATATATATATATATATATATATATATAAACCAACACATTATTATGGTTTTTATGAATGTAAATTCATCTTCTTTCCCAAAGAATATTTTCTAATGTAGGCAACAAATCATGTTATCATTTCCACATACAAATATACATTCTTTCCAAAAAAAATCTAATACAAATCTTGCATGCATATACATGATATTATTCCGAAAGAAACAAGCATAATCATTATGATAGCATACAATCAATCACATATAAATTTTTCTAAATAAATATAGCTAATAGTTCTTCTATGTATGTGAAGAACATATCTCTATAACACAATGAATATTCTTTGTGCATGCAAGGGCTTATCATAATAGCCCTTCTTTAATGTACATAACACATATTCCCTTCTCTAAATTTCTACCATCATTAACTATTGTTTTCATGTAAATAAATACATACTTCTTTTTCGAACGGAAGTGAAGATAACCTCGTTTCTTTAACTTTCTACATGCAAGTTTCTCATGCTTCCTTTTTCAAGAAATTGCCATATATAACCATCATTTATACATAAAAACCGGCCAACAATAACAAGGTTAACTTAACTTTTTATGCACCTAAATCAAGAAATTAGTGCAATTCATCTAGCCAAACAATCTTTTCAAGGGAAAGTTAACAAAATAATTTTCTCTATCGACGCATATTTTCTATATCACAATTACTACCATTTTGTGCACGTAACAAATGTTTTTTCTTAACACAATGACGCTTACTTCAATGCACATAATCTTTTGAAGAAACAAGCATGTTTTCTTGTTCATATACAATATTTATTTTTCATCAATTCATTCACAAAACTCCTATGCAAGTCTTTTTGCACTGAAATCCTTGTAGTGTTTAAATAAACAACATGAATAATATATGCATACAAATTCATGAAAACCCTTCCAAGAAAATTAATCTAATTAAGGTTTCTCTCTTCCAAGAATGTGGTAATGTATGAAAAGGCATTTCACTTCGAAATCTACTACATTGATCCATGCAATTAATATTTTATTTTCAAGAATTAACATAGAAATTTATTTAAAGAATTCTTATATAATGGATATTATTATTGTGCACATATTCCCATTAAGAGTATATAGGAATCATGTTAATATCTCAAAGGAAATTAATAATCTAATTTCTCTCATAATTTCTTGGTAATATTTTCTTTAATCAAATAACTTATTGTCTTTCTCTTTTGAAAAATATCATGATTTCTTTAATCTTTTTGTGTGCAGGTTTCACTTGTGTTTTCTTTCCAAGAAAAAATCATCCCTACCTTAAGTTTTACCATGCAATTTTTGTTTCAGTAAAGTAATATGATTTCGTTATCTCTTACCATGAAATTTTCCTTCAAGAAAGTAATATGATTTTTTTTATCTTTTACCATGGTAAGTTCACATGCATTCTTTATGAAAAGTAGTATGACTTCTTAAATCTTTTTGTGTGCAAGATTCACGTGCATTCTCTTTTCAAGAGAAACATTATTCCTACAATATTTTTTTTTTAATAAACCTACATGGTTTCTCTGTTTTTAATATGTAAAGTTCTCATGCATGTTTTTAGAAAATTATTGCATAGAAACCATGCAGAACCTTCCAATGAAATAATTAATTCCTCTACAATTAAAATCCTTGCAACTTTAAAGAGTTTCCAATTAATAAAACAAGCTATCATTCCTTTCACAAAACACTTGGAATTTCTTTAGAAAGAAAGTCATGGTTACTTATCTTTTGTGCGCAATAACCATGAAGTCCCATGTTCATCCCTCATGTTTATGAATACCTTTCATTGGAGACACAACATTACTCACAAAGTTGGCTTGATGAATGCCTCAAGACTTCACATGATGAAAACGTTGCCTTGATGAATGCCTCAAGACTTCACATGGTGAAAACTCAAGTGGATGAACATAAACTTTATTTTTCAAGTTTGCTAATGAATTTAAAGAACATGTAAAACTTTCTTTACCTCAATGAGTTATCATTTTATTTATTTGATTCAATTTAGTTTCCAACTAAATCATGATAGTTCTTGTTTTCAACAGAATTTCCTAATTACATGTTATTACCCCCACATGGACCTACCCATACCGATTGAATTTCCTACCTTTTCCTATCAAACATCATTCTTTCTCACCTCTCATTTTAGCATCTCGTCCTTTGTATCCTACCCCTAATACGCCCACCTCCTTCTCCAACTCTTACTCCTTTTACATGCTAAACATGGTAAAAGTAACATTTTCCATTGTGAATGTCAATCTAAAAGAAGTTTATAGGTATATCGCATCTATCAATGTTTTAATGAAGTTAAAGATAAGAATCTCTTTTTATATAGAGAGATGTGAAATATATATAAATATAAATAATATTATTAAGAATCAACATAGATACATCTTAACTTTGGATTTACCATGTATCAAGAGGAACCAAAGCTCTCAAAGTGCTAACCATTTTTAAATTTTACACTCAAAAAAGTTTAAGTTTTAGGAGATTCGATGACTTTGGACCCTTAGTAGATCTAAAGTTAGAATAAATCTATTCAAGTTCTCATTTATAATCAATAAATTAACCAATATATAAGATATTTATATAGTGAAAAAAATTGTAATAAATAGTCATCAAATTTTGTATTATAATTTTTAAAAATATTTATTACACGCTAATTAGCTAAATTAGGGAAGCCATATAAATTAAATGGTTATAACATTTAGCGCCAATCATTGCCCATATTAAAAAAAAAAAAACTTATGAGTTTATTTTTAATTATTATTAGTATTATTCTATGTCAAGATAAGATTTTACCAATTAATTTGTTCGTTGACCACTATTAGTTTAACATTCACAAACACAATTCATAATGTTTAACTTTGAAAAAAAAAATAAAAAATTCATTATTCTTGAAAAATAGATTTTTTCAAAAATTTGGGTAGACCATAACTTGAAGGTATTATTGTAGTCTTTGCACAATACAATGCCATGTGGAGAACTACCTCCTATTATTCTGCCATAATTTTTGGATGCAGTTGTAATAATTATGCCATCAATTTTTGGGTAGACCATAACTTGAACATATTATTGTAGCCTTTGCACAATACAATGCCTTGTGGAGAACTACCTCATATTATTCGGCCATAATTTTTGGATGTAGTTGCAATAATTATGCCATGAATTTTTGGGTAGACCATAACTTGAAGGTATTATTGTAGTCTTTGCACAATACAATGCCATGTGGAGAACTACCTCATATTATTCTGCCATAATTTTTTGATGCAGTTGCAATAATTATGCCATGAATTTTAGATATTTTGGTAGTGATTTTCCATTGTTAAGCTTCATTGGAAAACACCCAAAATTAAATTTCTTGAAAATAGATTATATTCAAGTAAATAACATATTTACCATGCTCATCAAAATTTAAGCAAGTATTTGCATAAGAAATGGATAGGAGCAAGATTTAAATAGATATACTTACTAGGAGTTACCACCAACCATTATTTATGTCTACACTTTAATAAGTAGGAGTAAAATGGCAAACATGTAGACTTACCAGGGGTTACTACCCACCAAAATTTATGCAAGTCCTTGCCATTTAGTAGGAAATTAATTTTTCCACTTTAGATATCAATTTGCAATTTTTATAAAGCATAATTTCCACTTAAGTAGCACATACTAAGCTTCCATGTAACATTTTTAATTGTAGAAAGAATCAATATGTGAGTTAAGCAATATGTTTAGGGACAAATATTCACCCCGACTTTACTTTGGGAATTCTTAACTTGTAAATACGTTTTATTACAATACCATGGGCAAATACCATACTTTATAAACAACACATGTCCAATATGACACATGTTGATATGACATATTCGTTAATTAATTAATTCTAGATAATATATTTGAAAGAGCGTAACTAAATTGGAGATAAATCTTAACCTTTGATTTGAGAATACAATTACGAATATTCAAACATATTCCATGGAGGTTAAAACTCTCATCTAGCTAATAATTGTTGATAATTAAATTAAAATTATGGAAGGCCTATTCTTAAATGTTTACGCCTATTCTACCACACAAAATTTCATCCTAGTCTATCATTAAGGAAACTAAAACCATAAGAAAAACCTCAAATTTTATGACTATCTATTTAAATAGCTTTTTCATGTTCAATATAATATTGAAAAAACTAGCTTGGGACTCTAGGCCTCTAAGGCCATTTTCTAACTAAAACAACAAAAATTGATATGGAGAACCAAAAATAGAGTATTGGAGAGACACCATTGTTTCGACCAATCAGAGTCCAGGGTTGCCATTACAACGGGGTTTTTCTTACTATCAAAAGAGCAAGTAGATTTTGGTGGTATACCGAGGTCACCCTCCACATTACTTAGTCTTCCATCTAGGGACTACATGGTAATTTGCATTTTCTCCAACATCAATAATTTTTTTTCCTTTCCATGGGGTTTTTTCTACTATTGAGAGAGCAAGTAGACTTTGGTGGTATACCCAGGTCACTCTCCCTAACAAAATGAAATTGAGTGTCTATGTGCTTGGTTTTTTTATGAAACACAGGGTTGTAAGCCAGTTTGATGGAACTTTGATTATCACAATTAATACTCATAGCTTATGTCTGTTCCTCTCGTGCATCTTGGAGAAGTCTACACAACCAAACTACCTCACATGCTACTGCACACATAGGTTGATATTTTTCTTCTGCCGAGGATAAGGAAACAATATGTTGCTTCTTGCTGCAGCAAGAGATGTCTCGGAACCAATTCTGAAGGCATAACCTGTAATTGATCTTCTATCATCTAAATTTCCTGCCCAATCAGAGTCTGTATAACCTGTCAAACTAACATCAAATGAGTCAGAATACAAAATACCAAAGTCTGATGTTCCTTGCAGATACCTTAATACTCCTTTCACTGTAAGCCAATGGTTGTCATGAGGTTGAGACACGAACTAACTCCATACACTCACTGCATAAGCTAAATCTAGTCTTGTTGTAGTCAAATAAATAATACTACCAACCAGTTGTCTGTACAGTGTTGCATCTGCATATCTCGAACCATCATTCAACTAAAGTTTGCTATTCTGCTGTAAAGGCACAAATGCAACCTTACACTCATCCATTTTGAACCTAGACAACAGACTGTTTGCATACTTACCCTGGGACAAGAAAGTTTGGCTTGAATCTCCCCAAACTTCTAGACCCAAACAGTAATGCATTTCTCCAAGGTCCTTCATTTCAAATTTCTGTGATAATTTCTCCTTGATTTCTTCAATGAGATTGTCTGCACTTCCTGTCATGATTAGATCATCTACATATAAAGAAATCAATGCTATCTGTCCCTCATCATTAAACACAGTATACAAATTGGGATCATTTTTGCTCCGTTTATAACCATGCATGAGGAAAAGTGAGTCAATTTTTTCGTACCAGGATCTAGGAGCTTGCTTTAAACCATATAAAGATTTATTTAATCTACATACTGAGTGCTCTTCTCCCTTCTTAACAAACCCCTCAAGCTGCACTAAATATACTTCTTCTTTTAAGTCACCATTTAAGAAAGTAGATTTAACATCTAGTTGATGTATTTTCCAATGATTCTTAGTGGCCATAATCATTATGATAGTATTTAATTTTGCAACAGGGGTGAATGTTTCCTCAAAATCAATACCTTCTTTCTGAGAATACCCCTTTGCCACCAACCTTGCTTTATGATTATCAATAGACCCATCTTCTTTAAATTTCAACTTAAATAACCATCTGCAACCTATGGGTTGTTTATCATTAGGAAGTTTTACTAGATCCCAAGTATTGTTCTTAATGATTGATTCATATTCCTCCTTCATTGCTTCCTTCCATTCAGAACTTTTACTAGCTTCATAAAAATTAGAAGGTTCTGCAATGTTTAACATACCAGTCATGAGCGCATAATCCCTATATTGAGCTGGTAATTTTTTTGGTCTGCTTGATCTCCTGAGCGGTGGGGGTTCAATTATTCCACTGCTTTCTTCTCTTTGTGCACTGAACTTGATTCCTTCCACATTATTGTGTTGCTATTGCTGTTCCTACTTGTATTCCCATTGCTGACCGATTCCTGATTCACAATACTCTTCTGGAAGTAAGGGTACATGCCATTCTTCATTGTGTTAACAGGGTTTCCATCATCAACCTCTTCATGAAACATTACATCTATACTGACAAACACCTTGTGAGTAGAAGGGTCAAAATATTTATAAGCCTTATACTCACTGCAGTATCCAATGAAGGTACATTTAATGGCCTTAGAATCTAACTTCTTCCTGTTCACTTTGGGAACATGCACAAAAGCTTTACTACCAAATACTCTAAGGTTACTTATTATAGGCTTGAAGCCAAACAATGATTCAAAAGGAGTTTTATACTCAAGACTTTTAGTAGGACTCCTATTCTTTAAATACACTGCAATATTAATAGCTTCTACCAAAAAACAGGCTCATTATCCTCCATCTTGATTGAGAGAAAATTCTTCCTGAGGTACAAGTTTTGACTGGTGTTCTTGATCTCATACATATCTTTGACAACTGTCCAGATGTCATTCTCTCTCTTGCAATCTCGAATGTGCAGGATGATGCAATCTTTAACTGATAACTTGAGTAGCACCTTTGACTTCATATCCCTTTTCTCCCAATATTGAATTATTGTATTCGATCCACCAATTGCAGTAGTCAGCTTGACTTCATCACTAGTGGCAATGTTATAAGCATTTTGTCCCTCAAGCAGAGTCTGAAGCTTAAATTTCCAATTTGTGTAATTGGAACCATCAAGCTTATTACTCTCATTAAGATAAGCTTCGGCAATTTTATTATTCATCTTAGATGAATAAAATCTTCAACAACCCTCAAATGTTAAAAAAAAAAGGCCCTGATCACTGAGAATTCTTTTCACAAAAAATTGCCCTCAATAATACTAATTTCTCAAATTTCAATTCTAGATCTCCTTTTAGATCACACCACAGAAAAAAAAAATGTCTGAGGGAAGATTATTTCTTCACCATCGTGGGGAGGAGGAAGAACAACAAACCTCTTACTCAATGTTGCCGCAGTCACCGAGCTTCTCTCGATCAATAAACTTCCTCTACGCAAACAGCAAAGCACTCGTAGTCTTCACATGCAACCATTGCTTTTCATGGCAACAGGCAATGTTGTCCACCAAGATCACCGGATTTCACACAAAAATGCTGAGAGATTCAATATCCATGCACTTTCTCTTCAACGATCAACCACAAGTCGTCTTAGCTGGCTTCTTCATGTGGAAAAACTAGGGTGATCTCCCCCTTCTATAGACAACCTCCTCAAAAGAAAAAACGCAGCAACTCACTGTTTTCCACACACGCAGCCTTGAAAAACGCAACAACTCAGATTGTCGCAACTCCTAAACTAGGCATCTGTGACTAGTCATAGAGATACATCTGATTCCTATGACCATCGTCGCAGAGGTACACCACAATCATGCGACGAAGCGGAAAATAAAATCTGCATGAAGTAATGAACAGTGTCATCACAATCACCCTTCAACTTCTCTACGAGTTGTCGCACTTACTATTCAGCTTCCTAACGACGATGTACCATCCCTCAACTCAGCTTACAGGCCTCTTTTTCCTGCAGCTCTGATACCATGTCAATAGTTGCACATGGAAGACATAAATTTGGCAAACAACATAGGAGGATCTCAAAGGTGCAGATCACCAGGAGCTCCTACAAGCAAATGCACCCGCTTGGGCTTCACATTAAACTCTAATAATAAATAGATAAATTTTGTTAGGGATAGTAAAAAAAATCCCTAAATAATAGAAACTAAATCTCTAAGAAAAAACTTAATCATAACTAAGTAACAATATTCACCTAATCTCCATTAATTCTAACAGAAAAAAGCTCAAGAATGGAGAGAATAAAGAAAAGCCAAAGAGGTCACTTGTTAGAAAGCAAGATGGATGAGGTTGATCAAAGCCATGAAGTGCAATAATTATTTGCATAACATGCCTTAAATATCTCTATACAAGTTTCCCTCATTTTGAATGAAGTCACCTTATGGTTTGAGAGTGCACGTTTGCATCAAATGGAAAATAAGCCTTCATGAATTTGATATATAGTTATGCCAAATTTCCACCATATTTGAACCATTAACATGATACTAAAACACAGAGAAAATGCCATCAGATCCTCATAAATTGACATGGCTTTCCATGTGAGAGATATGAATGTTAGGAATTAAGCATGTACGAATTCATTGCCAGGTATTTTCTCATGAATGAATAGTGGGATGACAAAATGAACCCCTCCACATGTATGTCGTCAAGAACACCTTGTAAGAATTATCCAATAATTTCCTTTCAAGCATTTCCTCAAATCTAATACATTAAATTGGTTCCTCAAGAAAAGGCTTTTGAAAAAATAAAGGAATTTCAATAATTCTATATTCACAAAATTAGTTACTTAGTCATGGATGGTCATAGTTACACATAATCAATTATAGGTGAGAGTAATAAATGATGCATTTTTTTTACCTACTTTACATTGTTAATTTTTATAGTTGTGCAAATTATTATGAGAGAGTGTAATCTAAATTATCACCCTTACATTTCTCAAATTACAACAACAAATTTTCATTGTTAAATGTTAAAATCTTTTTAGAGTTCCCTTGACATCATGCACGACATCATGCAATCAATCTGTAATGCATAAATCCCTTTACACCTTATTACACCTACAATTTTATAAAAACTGTAGCTTCACATCATTTTATATATCATTGAATGTTAACCCGATAGAACAAAAAAATATCTAAAAGCACTTTCGAAGGATAACTAGTTAAACATTTAGTTAAATATTATGTTAAGTGAAGCCTTTGCAAGAGATAAACAAAATAGAACTATGCTTCATAACAAATATTGTTTCTGCATGCATTGGTTTATGCTTCCTTTTCAACATAAGAGAGCTCGACAGATGATAATCTGTTGAATTGAAATATAACCTTTTGATTTTTTAGCTCAAGAGTCATATCTACACAAGCATGACCATTAAGAAAAAAAAATGAATAATTCAATGCATGTCATAAATAAGATTGAGATTGAGATCTGCCCTTCGTACTCACTCTCAAATAAAATCCACACCATTTATCATTATCAATTACTCTGTTTTCATATATGAGGCAACATTTGGGATAGTTACAATAGCCTCTTGCTTAATGTCTATTACACCCAGTACAAGTTCCCTTTAATATGTGCGGATACCCTCTAGGAGAATCTAGTGAGTATTGAATAACATCTTCTTCAGGTATAACAAGGGCGTCCCCCTAGTCATCACCCATGTAAGGTCCCTAGGACTATGGAAACTAAGGATACATGTAGACTAATGCCTCCAACAAAGTGGGGTATATCACTCCACTAGCCTGAATCTGACCTCATGAGACCCTTATGTTAGAAGGTATTCCCAAGAAATGTGCCACTACAAATGGATTTTCTCTCCGTAACTCAAGATATTATGCTTTCTTTTGTGGATTTAGAGATTTTATGTCATTCCCTTAATCCAAGGCCTTATCCTGAGCTACTTGTTAGCAATTGTATTCCTTAGTTGGCATTGGCATCAAGTTTTAGAGAGATTATGGTTTTCTTATGAAGAGTAATGGAACACAATCAATCCTTGATTTGGTAATAACCAAAAGTAAGGAGTAAATGAATTAATTGACTTTATTTGGTATTGCTCGAAGAATGCAAGAACTTTCTCTATTTCTGATTCATCAAGACCACATAGAATGTATGGAAAGGAGCATACAAAGTTAAGAAAACATTTTTTACTCTATTTCTGATTTTTCAATATTGCATAGAACATAGGAAAAAGAGCTTACATAGAGTAGAAAGAGTCTAATACACTGGAAATATATTCTAGTAATTAGGGTAAAATATTTATATTTTTACGTAAAATTATTGAAAATTTGAAGGAAATATATCAAAATACGCAAAAGCTTTACTACCAAATACTCTAAGGTTACTTATTATAGGCTTGAAGCCAAACAATGATTCAAAAGGAGTTTTATACTCAAGACTTTTAGTAGGACTCCTATTCTTTAAATACACTGCAATATTAATAGCTTCTACCAAAAAACAGGCTCATTATCCTCCATCTTGATTGAGAGAAAATTCTTCCTGAGGTACAAGTTTTGACTGGTGTTCTTGATCTCATACATATCTTTGACAACTATCCAGATGTCATTCTCTCTCTTTCAATCTCGAATGTGCAGGATGATGCAATCTTTAACTGATAACTTGAGTAGCACCTTTGCCTTCATATCCCTTTTCTCCCAATATTGAATTATTGTATTCGATCCACCAATTGCAGTAGTCAGCTTGACTTCATCACTAGTGGCAATGCTATAAGAATTCTGTCCCTCAAGCAGAGCCTGAAGCTTAAATTTCCAATTTGTGTAATTGGAACCATCAAGATTATTACTCTCATTAAGATAAGCTTCGGCAATTTTATTATTCATCTTAGATGAATAAAATCTTCAACAACCCTCAAATGTTAAAAAAAAAGGCCCTGATCATTGAGAATTCTTTTCACAAAAAATTGCCCTCAATAATACTAGTTTCTCAAATTTCAATTCTAGATCTCCTTTTAGATCACACCACAGAAAAAAAAAATGTCTGAGGGAAGATTATTTCTTCACCATCGTGTGGAGGATGAAGAACAACAAACCTCTTACTCAATGTTGCCGCAGTCACCGAGCTTCTCTCGATCAATAAACTTCCTCTACGCAAACAGCAGAGCACTCGTAGTCTTCACATGCAACCATTGCTTTTCATGGCAACAGGCAATGTTTTCCACCAAGATCACCGGATTTCACACAAAAATGCTGAGAGATTCAATATCCATGCACTTTCTCTTCAACGATCAACCACAAGTCGTCTTAGCTGGCTTCTTCATGTGGGAAAACTAGGGTGATCTCCTCCTTCTATAGACAACCTCCTCAAAAGAAAAAACGCAGCAACTCACTGTTTTCCACACACGCAGCCTTGAAAAACGCAACAACTCAGATTGTCGCAGCTCCTAAGCTAGGCATCTGTGACTAGTCATAGAGATACATCTGATTCCTATGACCATCGTCGTAGAGGTACACCACAATCGTGCGACGAAGCAGAAAATAAAATCTGCATGAAGTAATGAACAGTGTCATCACAATTACCCTTCAACTTCTCTACGACTTGTCGCACTTACTCTTCAGCTTCCTAACGACGATGTACCATCCCTCAACTCAGCTTACAGGCCTCTTTTTCCTGCAACTCTGATACCATGTCAATAGTTGCACATGGAAGACATAAATTTGGCAAACAACATAGGAGGATCTCAAAGGTGCAGATCACCAGGAGCTCCTACAAGCAAATGCACCCGCTTGGGCTTCACATTAAACTCTAATAATAAATAGATAAATTTTGTTAGGGATAGTAAAAAAAATCCCTAAATAATAGAAACTAAATCTCTAAGAAAAAACTTAATCATAACTAAGTAACAATATTCACCTAATCTCCATTAATTCTAACAGAAAAAAGCTCAAGAATGGAGAGAATAAAGAAAAAGCCAAAGAGGTCACTTGTTAGAAAGCAAGATGGATGAGGTTGATCAAAGCCATGAAGTGCAATAATTATTTGCATAACATGCCTTAAATATATCTATACAAGTTTCCCTCATTTTGAATGAAGTCACCTTATGGTTTGAGAGCGCACGTTTGCATCAAATGGAAAATAAGCCTTCATGAATTTGATATATAGTTATGCCAAATTTCCACCATATTTGAACCATTAACATGATACTAAAACACAGAGAAAATGCCATCATATCCTCATAAATTGACATGGCTTTCCATGTGAGAGATATGAATGTTAGGAATTAAGCATGTACGAATTCATTGCCAGGTATTTTCTCATGAATGAATAGTGGGATGACAAAACGAACCCCTCCACATGTATGTCGTCAAGCACACCTTGTAAGAATTATCCAATAATTTCCTTTCAAGCATTTCCTCAAATCTAATACATTAAATTGGTTCCTCAAGAAAAGGCTTTTGAAAAACTAAAGGAATTTCAATAATTCTATATTCACAAAATTAGTTACTTAGTCATGGATGGTCATAGTTACACATAATCAATTATAGGTGAGAATAATAAATGATGCATTTTTTTTACCTACTTTACATTGTTAATTTTTATAGTTGTGCAAATTATTATGAGAGAGTGTAATCTAAATTATCACTCTTACATTTCTCAAATTACAACAACAAATTTTCATTGTTAAATGTTAAAATCTTTTTAGAGTTCCCTTGACATCATGCACGACATCATGCAATCAATCTGTAATGCATAAATCCCTTTACATCTTATTACACCTACAATTTTATAAAAACTATAGCTTCACATCATTTTATATATCATTGAATATTAACCCGATAGAACAAAAAAATATCTAAAAGCACTTTCGAAGGATAACTAGTTAAACATTTAGTTAAATATTATGTTAAGTGAAGCCTTTGCAAGAGATAAAAAAAATAGAATTATGCTTCATAACAAATATTGTTTCTACATGCATTGGTTTATGCTTCCTTTTCAACATAAGAGAGCTCGAGAGATGATAATTTGTCGAATTGAAATATAACCTTTTGATTTTTTAGCTCAAGAGTCACATCTACACAAACATGACAATTAAGAAAAAAAAATGAATAATTCAATGCATGTCATAAATAAGATTGAGATTGAGATCTGCCCTTTGTACTCACTCTCAAATAAAATCCACACCATTTATCATTATCGATTGCTCTGTTTTCATATATGAGGCAACATTTGGGATAGTTACAGTAGCCTCTTGCTTAATGTCTCTTACACCCAGTACAAGTTCCCTTTAATATGCGCGGATACCCTCTAGGAGAATCTAGTGAGTATTGAATAACATCTACTTCAAGTATAACAAGGGCGTCCCCCTAGTCATTACCCATGTAAGGTCCCTAGGACTATGGAAACTAAGGATACGTGTAGACTAATGCCACCAACAAAGTGGGGTATATCACTCCACTAGCCTGAATCTGACCTCATGAGACCCTTATGTTAGAAGGTATTCCCAAGAAATGTGCCACTACAAATGGATTTTCTCTCCGTAACTCAAGATATTATGCTTTCTTTTGTGGATTTAGAGATTTTATGTCATTCCCTTAATCCAAGGCCTTATCCTGAGCTACTTGTTAGCAATTGTATTTCTTAGTTGGCATTGGCATCAAGTTTTAGAGAGATTATGGTTTTCTTATGAAGAGTAATGGAACACAATCAATCCTTGATTTGGTAATAACCAAAAGTAAGGAGTAAATGAATTAATTGACTTTATTTGGTATTGCTCGAAGAATGCAAGAACTTTCTCTATTTCTGATTCATCAAGACCACATAGAATGTATGGAAAGGAGCATACAAAGTTAAGAAAACATTTTTTACTCTATTTCGGATTTTTCAATATTGCATAGAACATAGGAAAAAGAGCTTACATAGAGTAGAAAGAGTCTAATACACTGGAAATATAGTCTAGTAATTAGGGTAAAATATTTATATTTTTACGTAATAATTATTGAAAATTTGAAGGAAATATATCAAAATATTGCAACCATTGATTGTAAAGACTATGGAATTTAGTATTTATTAATACTATTTGGAGGACATCCTAGTGTACCTGCATACTTCAAGTCACATCTGTAAAGGGATTCTAGAAAATATCACAAGTCATTTCTTCAACGCTCTCTAACAAGCAAGTAGTGATTATAGTGGATCACACTAGCTTGGCTAGAGGATATTTGTAGTTCTCAAGTCATTAGGTGGATGGGTTTTGATGGACATTAATATATTTAGGAAAATAATGGTAAGAAAATCTCTTTGGAACATGATTACCAAAGACAACTTATGGAGGATAATATTAACTCAAAAGTACATCTTCCTAGGTGTGATGCAGGAAAGTGTTCGCTCTGTGGATGGAGGCAACGCCTCTAGCCCTAGAGTGGGTATAGTCACAGCAAGGACAAAACAACAATTAATTCCCTCGTTGGAGGCCTACCTCAAACTGGTGATCGATGAAGTTCCATTTGCGCCGCTCCAGCTTCTGTTTCCTTCTCCTTGACAAGCGATCAACGTGAAACACCACAAAGAAACAACAGAGAACGTAACTGAGAAACACCAATGATCTCTTTACTCGTAAATTCAAGAAGTCATGAGCTATCAAGTAAATTACATACAAGACATAGGAAATCATCATTGATTGTATTAATAATAAATCAAGATCAAAGCTTACAACCAAGTCTTGACGTCACAAGCCTTCTCAGAGGGTCCAACCAGTGTGTTTCTTCAAGCATTCACTCTCAAAGATGGGTCTCCCAAATAGCAATATATATCTCTCTCTCTTATTCACAAGCTCTAAAACAAGCTTTAGGGCACTCCACACCTTCTTGCAAACTATAAAGCAATCTCACACTTGTCACACTCACACCAAAACTATCTACCAAACTTAAAAACAACAACAACACTGTACAACCAAAAGAACTAAACACTAACAACTAGCCGATCATAGCAATGGTGAGTGATTTTATAGGAGGAGGAGCCTCCATGAAATGAGGGGGAGGGAGCTTATCCTCAAGGGAGGTTGCACAAGAAGTGGAACCACCATCCCAGAGGTGGAAAGGTGACCCAAACTGACCCCACAACCAGCTCCAAAAACATCCAGAAGGCCGACTGTTTGAACTAATTCGCCAAATCCGGATCATCGTGGGTCATGAACTAGGGACTAGCGATGATGTTGCAATGATACAGTGCATGACAGAGAACTGTCGCGGATTTTAAGGGTTTACTAGCGACGATGCAGGAACTTAATCAAAACAAGGGTCAATCTTCAGCATTAGAGAGCATTTGATTAATCTTCTTACATGAGTGGGAAGATATGAACATGTTTATTTGACACATGACACAGCAGAGGGACTGAGATGAGGACAGTGACAAATTACTGTGTAACACTAGGTGCTACCTTGGATTGGATAAATTTAGAAAGAAAAAGCTACAAAATATGTGAAACTAGTGGAAATCACTAGTTTTGTATTTCCTTATTATTGAGAATATTTTGGATTGGAATGTAGGGATGGATTCCTAGGTTAGAGTGGGAATATATTCCATCATGGGCTAGGATTAAAATTTTTTCCTTTCTAAAGCATTGATTCATCACCTTCATTTGATTACAATATCTACCATCAACACTATGAACAAACTAGGGGTTACTACAATTTAGGTACACGGATGGTTGGGCACCAAAGATATTAATGTGGTAGCTTCTATGGAATTTGATTAGAAAAACTACATATTTACTCCTTGGAGGGCTTACTTTAGTCTCATCCAAGTTGAAAATGTAATTTTCAAGGGGAAATTGTGATGAGATGCATTTACACTATAAGAAGACCTAATTAGAGAAGACTTGGGGGAATAATTCTCTTGGTGGAAAAATATATATGAAGTGGAAGAAACAACTAAATCTATATTAGGAATGTGATTGTCACTAAATAATAAGGATCTCACATGGGAGATGATGAAGAAAATTGGTATATATAGCCCAAGCATTTTCCTTTTATCTTGAAATAGTGATGAGACAATGATCCAGGTGGATGTTGGTGGCCACCCACCTATACCATTTGGACCCCCACAACTATCTCTTTCAGTCTTTTCAGTTTCCTAAATTGCAGCACAATTTACTATTTTTAGCAGTTTTTCGGGTCCTGAACTTCCGAAGCCGTTTTGAGGCCCTAAACGACATTTTTTTGGGATTCTGGGGCAACATCGGTCAATGGACCGATGTTGCCTCCCAAAGTGGTAGTACTCGAATAGATCTTTCTAACGAGCTATCGTACGCGTCAAACGGAGATCGTATGCCAAAGTTACGACCCCGGGAAATTGATGTACCAATTTACCCAAACGGGGCCCACAATTTGGCGTTTCATCTTCTAGGGTTAGGTTTCAGGATGTGAAGGGTTTTCCATTGTTTCTCAACAATAAATAGGGCTCCGAGCCTCATTGTAACAGAGTTCGAAACAGTTCAGAGGCATGTAGCCGACACATCTCTTCTGAGAGATAAGCTACCATCGCCCTAGCTGGGTTATTTCTATTTGTAAGCATATTTCAGTATTTTACAGTAATGAAATGAAGTATTATTTCCACTGCATCTCTGTATTTATGGTTATCTCTGTAATCTATTGCGTTCCTGTTTAAATCCGGATCAGTGGTATCAGAGCGGTCTGCTTTTTCTCTGTTTTTCTTTGCATGTCCCCAACGAGGTCGGGATATAAGGAGTTAGGGCTTGAACTGGTCGAACCTTTGCAAGACCAGCCTCGCAAATCCCGACGGCCTCCCATGGCGAATGAGAAGAAAGACGAGGGGGCAGGAGATCCTATCAAAATCTTGCTCGAAGAAGTGCTCGAGCGGCAAAGGAACGCGATGATGGATAGCTTTGCGCAGATCCTTCAACGGCTACCCAGAGGCGATGCATCAACTTCCAACAGCGACTCTGGAAATGCCACGCCATTTAAGGTACAAGTTAATTTTGAAATCCCCATCTTTGAGGGTCAGATAGACGCAGATGCTGTAGATAAATGGTTAAATCTGCTAGATGGGTATTTTTCTGTTCACGAATTTTCAAGTCAGGAAAAGATTGTTTTCGCTCTTCTCAAAGCAGCCCCCCACATCAAGGATTGGTGGGAAACCTACTGCGAGCAGAAGGATGAAAGTACAGGCTCACTATTTTCGGCCGCACCCACTTGGAATGACTTTTGGGATGCCATCAAGGAGAAGTACTACCATGTCGGAAGCTATGAGGACAAATACATCAAATGGACCACATTGCGGCAGCGACGAGACCAAGATGTGCCAGAGTTCACAAACATTTTTCATACCCTTCGCACACAGTTGGGTATCAAAGATTATGAACTGCATCTAGTACTCAAATACCGCGGCTGCCTACACAGATACATCCAGGAAGAGATGGGGTTCTTGAACATCCCCTCACTCGTCAACGCATACCGATACGCTGTCAAAATCGAGTAAAAGTTCAAACAGAAGAAGCGAGACTTTGGATCTGCAAATCCAAAGCCCAAAGGACAAAGCCAAGGCGGGGTGACCCAAGACAACCCGCCGAAGCCGCAAGAAAAGAACAACACCACGAAGCCGAGGAAGGACACAGGAAAGTGGTGTGAGTTCCACAAGAGTCCCACTCATAACACAAGTGAGTGTCGGACCAAGCAGTCGCTGGTGGCCGAGTTGAAGGCTTCCAAATTAGATGCATGTTCCGACCTTGAGCCAGAACCCGACAAGGGGAATGACAAAGGGAAGAAGATCATTGATGCGGATCCCAGCGCCACTGTTGCCACTGCCAAGATCCAGAAGAATGAACCTACAGATCCAGAAGAGGGGGAGCGTCTTTTCCACTCACAGATGTGGGTGAAGGGTTCGCCGCTACAATTAATTGTCGACAGTGGCAGCCAAAAGAACCTCGTTTCAACAGAGGTCGTGAAGCAGTTGGGCCTACCGACTACACCTCACCCACAGCCGTACAGTATCGGGTGGCTTCATGAAGGACAAGATCTAAAAGTTCGTCAGCAGTGCCGCCTTCCCTACAGTATCAAACCCTTCACAGACGAGGTATTGTGTGATGTTACACCTCTAGATGTTTGTGATGTATTATTAGGCCAGCCATACTTGTGGAGGCGACATGTTGTGTATGAGTCCAGGCCTTGTGGTGTCATTATTTCTTTGAATAATTCATTATACAGGATACCGGAGGTAGCCCCACCTACCACCACATCTTTGATCACTACCAAAAAAGGCAGCAAGCTCATATCACAGACCAGGAAATTCGTCTGTCTGGTTCACTCCCAAAGTAAGGGGAAGATCGTTGCTACATCCATGACCCCTGCAAAGGGTTCCTCCACGCAGCAGCAGCAGCAAAGGGATACGGTCATGAAAAAACACAAGAACAACTTCTCCTCACCCACATGGGTACCACAAAAGTTTCAGGTGGGCAACAAAGTCTAGTTGCATCGACAGAAAGAACGCCTTACCAGAACTCATCAGAAGCTCAGATCACTCCGACATGGTCCTTACAGCAGTACCAAGGCTATGCGGAACAATGCTTTGGAGCACATCATTCCTCCATTCCTTTGCCGGCACCAAATGTTCAATGTGGACCATTGTCAACCATGCTTCCCACCATCACTGGACACATCAGAGATTGCAGGACAAGTTCAGCAGATGGAGGAACTCAACGCAATGGGGACCATTGCTTCCTAAGGGGGGAGGAATGATCCAGGTGGATGTTGGTGGCCACCCACCTATACCATTTGGACCCCCACAACTGTCTCTTTCAGTCTTTTCAGTTTCCTAAATTGCAGCATAATTTACTATTTTTAGCAGTTTTTCGGGTCCTGAACTTCCGGAGCCGTTTTGAGGCCCTAAACGACGTTTTTTTGGGATTCTGGGGCAACATGGGTCCATGGATTGATGTCGCCTCCCAAAGTGGTAGTACTCGGATAGATCTTTCTAACGAGCTATCGTACGCATCAAACAGAGATCGTATGCCAAAGTTACGACCCCGGGAAATTGATGTACCAATTTACCCAAACGGGGCCCACAATTTGGCGTTTCATCTTCTAGGGTTAGGTTTCGGGATGTGAAGGGTTTTCCATTGTTTCTCAACAATAAATAGGCCTTCGAGCCTCATTGTAACAGAGTTCGAAACAGTTCAGAGGCATGTGGCCAACACATCTCTTCTGAGAGATAAGCTACCATCGCCCTAGCTGGGTTATTTCTATTTGTAAGCATATTTCAGTAATTTATAGTAATGAAATGAAGTATTATTTCCGCTGCATCTCTGTATTTATGGTTATCTCTGTAATCTATTGCGTTCCTATTTAAATCTGGATCAGACAATTGAAGATTTTCCTATTTTGCACCTTCTCATTGAAAATCTAGAATGACATCGAAGAATATTTATGTCTTCAATGCCTATGGGGCATGGAATCTTTCAAAGGATTATTTTGAGTTTGGTTTCGGGAAATGGAGCTAAAGCTCCTAAGGGCTATTAGATATTTTTCCCTTTGGGTTAATATTGTTTTCCCACAACTAAATTCTATTTGAAGGTAAATTTTGTGCTTAGTTTTAAGCATTTGGCACATGTTTGGAGATTGCTTCATTTATGTAAGTCTATTATAGGAACAAAGCTCGGAAGATATATTAGTGAGCTAAATGTGAATAGACCCTTGCCTTGGACATTCTTTGATGGGTCTTACGATGATGCCATCTATGACTATGGAATAGTTCTTCATCTATACGAAAGAAACTATTTTTATCTTTAAGAGTTGGACAAGGGAGAAATAACTTCATTGAATTCATGAACTACTACCTAATTTTATATTTTATTAAGAAGGAAAGTTTGTTTCCATTTTAGGCTTTGAAAGATTCCCATATTGTACTAAATGCTCTATCAAACAAATTCCACTTGTTCAATAATAAGTAGATTTTCATTGCTATCCATTAGATAGTTTGTCACAATAGATACAATAAACTAATTTGAGATCTATATGTTGAAGGTTAAATTCCTTTACATTCCATACTTGTTAATTACTAATTTTATTCTTATGCATGAAGTAGATGAAATGTGCAAAATAGAGAACAACAAGTATAATCATACACAACTCACAATGAACACAAAAATTTACTCAAAGAAACCCTTATAGGAGAACACCTAGCTGGAATGTGACACTACATTATTCTCTTTTCTATATGGAAATAATGCAAGTAGAAAGGAAATTTCACTCTCTATGCAATTCTTTGGTATATATCGCCTATTAGGCTTCTACATAACACAAAACTATTTTTTTTATTCTCTTTAATGCCTACTCCTAGTTGTTCTTGTTTATTATGGGACATGAAAAATATCATAGAATGGAGCCCCTACTCCTCCTAGTGGCCTAGTCTATAACATATGTCCATAGCCAAATAGGGGCTATATTTGACTCCTTCAATTCTAAACTAGAGTTACAACTTTAACCCTTCTAAACTCTTCTTCATAGTCCAAACTTGGCTAGCCCCTTTTGCATGATTAATGGGGATAGCATGGCATCCTCTTGAACCATGATGGACAAACCAATAGGGGCAAGAGTAATGGGGCATAGCATGGCATCCTCTTGAACCATGATGGACAAACCAATAGGGGCATGAGTAATGGGGCATATCATGGCATTGTCTTGAACCATGATGGCCAGATCGGAAGGTCAACTTTTGCTTACAAATTCCAATTGGTATATTTCTTGCACAATTGGAAAGGCCTTCAAGTGTAGAACAATGGTAGGAGGTATGGTGCAAATGAGAGTTTCCACATGCCTTAATATTAATTTAATGCGTCAAAACTTCCCAAGAAGTTTTTAAGCTCGACTCTTAAAATTGACACCGACTAGTAAAAATTACCCTACAAAGTAATTCCTCTAATTTTTTCACTATGGAAATTTCAAGATAAATGACAGATAATATAATAATCTAATTTAGAGTACACAATATCATATTTCTTCCTCTAATTATCCAAATAAAACAAATGTGAAAAATGTCTTGTAAAAACACATTTATAAACAAATGATCACTGGTGCAAATAGCATCTCAAACCAGAAAATGGGGGGCCGTCAAATAACACTCAGAATAAAGTTTAACAAAGTAACAAAGTTACTTTGTTAACCTTTATTCTGAGTTTTATTTGAGGACCCCATTTTTTGGGGGTCCTTGAACAAAAGTGGCTTTTTGTTATCCTTCTTTCTTTTTTTCTTTTTCTCTTTTTTTCTTTTTCTCTTTTTTCCTTTTTTTCTTCTCTTTGTTTCTTTTTTCCTTTTTCTTTTTTTTCTTTTTTTTTCTTTAGTTATTGGGAGCAGTGCGATCCTTACCGTACTTTTTCATCAAAATTTGGTAAGTAAACATGAGTTTGTAAAAAAGAAGCTATGCAATAATTGTAACTATAATATTATGCCTGATTGTAACTATAGAAATTATAATCTTATTATAGAAATTATAATCTTTTTATATGACATATGCTCTTTTATGAACTAAAAATGTGAGCCCTGATACACCTAATAAATATATTTATGTTTATCTCGAATATAGATATACCTTTTCCATAAATTATAATACATAATATTAATATTAAAAGTTACCCAATATCAATATAAATAAAAAAATATAAATATTTTCGGAATTGACCTATATAAATCTGTTCAGTAAATCGATAACGAGTCTGGAGATCTAAATTTATAAAAAAATAGAGTTACTCCCTCAAAATATCCATGGAAAATTGATTTTAAACAATTAAAAAATTACATTTATCCCTTCTTAATCTGTTGAAATGTTCAATTTTTTTTTTTTTTTTTTCCATTTAAAAAGCAAACCAATACTCATTATATTTCAAGATTTATCCAATAATTATTTAATTATAACAATACTATATCTCTTCTCCTTCGCCCTCTATTGATATTCGTCAGCGGATCGATTACTCCCAGGCCATACGCACGGAATGTCAATTGGTCCTAGAACCAGGATCACTGAAACTCAATTTACAAAACTACTAAATTCATCTGCTCCCCAGGATCACTGAAACTCAATTTACAAAACTACTAAATTCATCTGCTCCCCAGGATCACTGAAACTCAATTTACAAAACTACTAAATTCATCTGCTCCCAACCTTAGCCAACCTGAAATCTTGCGTAGGCCGCCGTATTTTCTCTAATACCAACTTCCCTTCCTTGGAAGGGTTTCGTTTTGCATTGAGGGATAGGCAACCAGGTGACAAAATGTGAGCAATAATGAATTATGAAATTGAATCCGCAAATATGCGATTCATATTGCATTTAACAGGTTGTCTATAAGCACTTATTGGGATTATCGTATCTTGTTTTCTGGTGGGTATCCTGGAAACTCCTCATAAATTCGAATTTCTTCGACATACAAATTGTTTATTCATTGCAATTTCTTTTAGTATCACATAATAATTATTTTTAATACTGGTTTTAAGGTGTATATATTAACCTTAATTTTTTAAGATCCTTTACCATACTTCCTTTTAAGGTGCATATACTAACCCTTAAATTTGAATGGATAACTTTGGATGGGAAGCCTGGATATACTAACCCTTAAATTTGAATTGATAACTTTGGATGGGAAGCCTGTTTTTATATTTGAAATCGGCTTGAACTATAAAAACACGTTTTACTAAACAAATTATTAATTTAATTACTATTTTAAACCGTGTATCAAATTTTTAGGAGTTGTCTAAGGAGGCAGAGGAATTGTCTGAATCCCAAAAATAGATGGGCAAAAAGATTTCAAAAAATCTTGTAGATGCAGTGTTTAAATCGTATTTTTATGGTGGAAATGGATTCAGCACCATCGAAAACGTCTAAGACACCTAAAATTTTGAAGTTTAACAACTATAAGTTGCATTTACAAAAATCCTTGCCAAATTTTCTATAAATATGACTAGAATTCCCATAGTTTTTCAAGCGACTCCTCTGCCTCATTAAAGTAAGCCCTTTTTTTATCACCAACCCACAATATGTAAGTCAACTTTGAAATTTTCGTGTGTATATATATATAGTATTTTTCAGCTGTCTTTGTACCTTCAAAACCCCGCGCTCGTACTGTAATGAAGTATTATTTTAAACTTTGACTTTTAATGGTTTTATCAATACCTTTTTCTTGGATTAGCACTAGCATCGAAATTGGATTGGTGGAGATTCGATTAATCCACATTTTCCATTTTATTATCATAGGGAGTTGTTTTATTATTTTTTTTATTTTTTAGATTTTTTGGTGTTGGAATTTGGTGGGAAATTTTGAAATTAAATTTTAATTTATGTTATTTTAATTAATTTTTTAATTATATATATAAATTCAACAAGCGTTTTTAAAAGAATTTAAATTTTTTAAAAATAAGACCAAAAATTTTCCAAAAAAATTATACTAAAAACAATATAGACTATTCAACTTTTATTATTTTTGAATTCATCAACCTTCTAACCATGTTGATAACATTGTTCAAAGATTACACGGTTTGATTTTTTTAATTTTTTTAATTCTCTTTCATAGCGATATGATGTGTGCCTTTGTTTTATAATGTCAATCGAGTTTACAAAAGATTTTTCGGCGAAAATCACATGAAATGTCATTTGTCGACGCGTTTCGAACCAACCAGTGTGGTTCATCGTCAGGACAAGTTGAAGAACAGTGTGGGTTTTCCTCGATATTCTTATTTCTAGGAATAGTGATGGTTCCCTCGCCCACCAAGTTTTTCGGAAGAAAACCCATACTGAGCAGTATCTTCATGCCAGTTCCCATCATTTCCCGGCTCAAAAGATGGGTGTTCTCAATACCCTTGCTACTAGAGCCCTAAGAATCTCTGATAAGCAGAGCTTTGAAAAGGAGAAATCCCATCTCCTTGATGTCTTTGTCCAGAATGGTTATAGTAGATACATGGGTCTGAAGGCTTTCCGTAAAGCTTTCCAGAATTCTTTGTCAAAAAGGGAACATAAGGAGCGGGTCCCAGGTGTCCATATTCCATATGTTCAAGGGACTACTGATAAGATTGGAAGGATTCTTAGGAGGCATAATGTTCCTGTGACCTTTAGGCCCTTGAACACCATTCGAGCATCCCTTAGATCAGTGAAGGATCCTATCGACCCTAAAGATATGAAAGGTGTATATTTGATCCCTTGTTCCTGTGGGACCCCCTATATTGGGGAGACGGGTCGCTCCATTAATCAAAGGATTAGTGAGCATTCAGCGGACCTTAGACATAGAAGAACTAAGTCTTCCGCTTTAGCTGAGCATGCTGAGAAAACCAATCATCATGTCTGTATTGAGGAGGCTAGTGTTATTGCAAGGGTTGCGCACTTCCATCATCGGAAATTTAGGGAAGCGCTTGAGATTGAAAAGAGGCCTAACAATCTCAACAGAGATGATGGCTGGAAAATCAGTAGGTGTTGGGTCCCGGCTCTCCTTTCTTAGTCATTTTTCCGCCTCCTTCACCTTTTACTTGTGTTTGCATTTTTATTAATAATATTTATTTATTTATTCATCTATTATTATTATTTTTATATTTGTATTTATTTTATTTTATTTTACTTTATTTATTTATTTTATCTATATTTATTTATTTATTTATTTATTTTGATATTTTTTATTCATTATTATTTATTATTATTATTATTATATTTTTAATTATTATTATTATTTTTATTTTTGGTTTATATTTTTATTTATTTATTTATTTTATTGTTATTTATTTTATTTTTATTATTATTTATTTTATTTTATTGTTATTTATTTTTATTATTATTTATTCATTATTTTATTGATTTATTATTATTATTATTATTTTTATTTTTACTGTTATTTATTTATTTTTATTTTACTTTATATTTATTCCTTTTTAATTAATTAATAAATAATTTATTATTTTTTAATTCTTCGTTTTTATTTTTATTTATTTAAATTTAATAATTTATTAGTTTTATTATTCTTCAATTGGTTATTTACCTTATACCTAATATAACTAAATATGAATGTATTTACCTTACTAATGATACCTTTCATTTTTAAATTAAATAATTAATTTATTTTTTGCTATTATATTTATTAATTTTATATATTTTTTCATTTATTTATCTATTTACTTAATAAGTAAGTAGTTTATTATTATTCTTCATTTATATATTAAATAAATAATTTATTATTATTTTTCTTACACCGAATTTAACTAAATTTATATTTTATATAAAATTTTATATATTTTTATGTATAGATTTTATCATTTATTTAATTAATAAATAAGTAGTTTATTATTATTCCTCATTTATATATTAAATAAATAATTTGTTATTATTTTTCTTACACCTAATATAACTGAATTTATATTTTTATATTAAAATTTTATTTATTTCTATTATTATATTATAATTTATCATTTATATATTTATTTATTTATTTATTTTTACCCAATTTAACTAAATTTGACCTTGCTCCTTGAGTAAACCTTTTGCCCAGGTAACCGTTGGTGTCTCTGCTCTAGCTATTTAAGCATGCTAAGTTGGATCTGTTCTTCAACTTGTCCTGACGATGAACCACACTGGTTGGTTCGAAACGCGTCGACAAATGACATTTCATGTTATTTTCGCCGAAAAATCTTTTGTAAACTTGATATGGATCACAGAAGCCTAAACTCTATAAACGTCAATCGAATTAAATAAAATATAATGTCAGTTGAATTAAATAATAATAATAATTAATTGATTTTATAGTATTTTAAAATATATTATTAATAAATATATAAAAAGATTAATAAATTTATAATTAGATATAACAATATTGGTATATGATGATGATGGTGGTGGTTAACGTCGCTGAGATTAAACATTGGTTTATTAGACATAAGAAACAAATTATTTATTTTGATTTAAGATTTTATTTCTATGGTCAAAAAGCTTAGAGAGAAGCCTCCCGAACTCACTATAATTTTGACATTGTAAAAGGCTAGGAAGTTCACTATTATAACAAAGATTGTGAAACTGAGATCTAATGTGGTTGTACGCGGGGCACTCTAAGAGAAAGTGGTTTTCATCCTCGATGTTCCTATTCTCACATATATGGCAGATCCTTCCCATCCATGGCGTTTTAGGAACTGCCCAACGACCTGTTTCACTATGGAGCTCATGAGAATTCTTTCTAATCTTTGCTATATTAATTTTCTTCTTTGAGCTAGTTAAAATAGAGAGATACTTTTGATCTTCTAGGGTGTGGTTGATGACCGTCTTATAATAACTTAATTTTCTTTTAGCCACTAAATCTTTCTCACACCGCATTTTTTCTTTGAACTTAGACGTAACAATATCTTTAATGCTATTTATGTTTTGCAATGCATCATTCTCTTTGATCTCCCAATAGTTTAACCAGGCCCTTGTGTCTTTATGCCACCCCGGATTGAGCCTTAGGTGGTTTTGGCTCGAATTTAAAGCTAGCTTAGGAAGCCTATGCTCATCTATGTTATTGAGCTTGTGCTTGTACAATAGAAACATAATCATAGCTAGGCTCTCAATAGGGGAAATACCTGCTTCTATAAGGAGAATAGGATAGGTGTTTTACTTTTAATATTTAGGTTATAAGTTATAAAATGTTTCTGGATTTGCTCAATCTTTCTTGATGATTCTCTGGAGATGCTACAACCCCAAACCTCAAAGCCATATAAGATAACAGGAGTGACTAAAGTTTCAAAGAGGAACTTCTTTTTATCCCACATTTCAAGGTTTGTTGCTTCACAATCATTTTCAAGACCAAGATAAGCTTTCCACCCCCCATTAATCCTTTTCTCAATGCTATGGTTCCTATTGAGCTTGTGATGAATATCAATTCCTAGATACTTGTAAGAATACACTTCCTCCAAGTTATTATTGTCATACATAAAATTAGCGTAAGTGTCCTTCTTGGATTTGATAATCGTAACTTTTGTTTTGTCATTGTTAACAGTCATACCCACGGTAGAGCAGAAATCCTTAAGAAGCCTGAGTTGCTTATCAAGATCAGATGGGCACCTTGCCAAAACAACAATATCATCAACATAGAGAAGAAGGATGATGACTATCCCAGCCAAGATCGTGCCATCACATCCTGCTTCCTCTAAATAGCCTTCGAGCTTATCAATGTAAATGCCAAATAGGGTAGGGGAGAGGGGGCAACCTTGTTTAACTCCGATGCTACACTTAATATCTTTCGACCACCCCTCATTGCTCTTTAGCTTGGCAATTACATTCTGGTATAACCTTATAGCGGCAATTCTCAACTAGAGAGGAACCTTTAGCTCTTCTAATCTATTCCAAAGGTTGTATCTAGGAACTGTATCGAAAGCCTTTCTAAAGTCCACAAAGCAACAAAATAAATTGGATTTATCATTACGACATTCCTCCGCAATGATCCTAAGTGTAATGAGGTGGTCTGTTGTTGAGTGATGCCTTCTGAAACCTACTTGGCCTTTAGCCCGCTTACTTTCACTTTCAAGCCATATGCTTAACTTCTTTTCCAAAATACTACCATATAACTTGGCTAAGAGAGGACTGATAATAATTGTCCAATAATTAGAGGGGCTATTTGTATCCCCACGTTTATAAATAGGGATAATAATGTTCTCAGTCCAAGGTTTAGGGAACCCTTGCTTAACTAAATTAAATGTTAACTGAATTAAATAATAATAATAATCAACTGATTTTATAATATTTTAAAATATATTATTAATTATTATATAAATATTACAAAATATATTATTAATTATTATATAAAAAATTAATAAATTTATAATTAGATACAAGAATACTTTGTATATATAAAAATGCTATTTTTATATATATAAATGTGAAATAAAAAAAATCAAGTGTTAATTTACTATATAAATTAACAATTATGTAGATTTAAAGTCATTATATTTCATATTTAAATTTATTTAACCAACATATAAAAACATAATACTTTTAATTAAAAAAAATCCTGAGTTAACATAATACTTTTAATTAAAAAAAATCATGAGTTATCTTCCTTTTTAAACCTATGCATATTATATTAAAAAGTAAAATGCTTAGTCCATTATCTTTCTAATAAAAGATAAAAATAAGAATATTGGTAAGATGTGAAATTTATAAAAGTATAAATAATATTGTTGAGAATCAACATAGATTTATGTAAAATTTGGATTTACTAAGTATTAAGAGGAATCAAAGCTTACAAAGTGCTAACTTTTTTAAATTTTATACTCAAAAAACATGTATACCTTTGGAGATTCATAACTCTCAACCCTTAGTAGATCCAAACTTAGAATAAATCTAAGCTACTTGTCATTTAAAATGAATAATTTAACCAATATATAAAATATTTATGTAAGGAAACAAATCTATAATACATATTCATTAAAAAAATCATAAAAAATTAGGTTATAATTTTTAAAAATAGTTTTTACATGTTAGTTAATTATATTTTGGAAGCCATATAAATTAAATGGTTATAACACTTAGCTCCAATGATACATTTCACATTGCCCATATAAAAAAAAACTTAACTAAGTTATGATTGTATATTAAATTATTATTATTATTATTAGTCTTTGTCATGGTATGAATTTAGCAATCGATTTGTATGTTTACCACTATTGGTTTAGAATTGTGTAATGCAACTCATAATGTTTAATTTTGAAAAGTTGTATTTTTCAATATTTCTGAGAAAAAAAAATTGATTAAACCATAAATTGAAGGTTTTATTGCAACTTTTGCAAATACAATTCCATGAGTAAATATCCCATATTCAAGTAAATAAAATATTTACCATGCTCACCATAATTTAAGCAAATATTTGCATAAAAAAGGGATAAGAACAAGATATAAATAAATATAATTACTTGGAGTTACCACCCACCATTATTTATTTGCTCTTTAACACTTTAATAAGTAGGATTAAAATGGTAAACATGCATACTTACTACTGACTAAAATTTATGCAAGTCCTTACCCCTCAGTAGGAAATTAATTTTTTCACTTTATATATCAATTGTAATTTTGATGAAAGCATAATTTCCACTTCACTGACACATACTAAGTTGTAAAACACATAGATTGGAAACCAAACTAAAACTTATATTAATTATTGATGTCAATGAACGATATACATAGTGTACATATAAATACATACAAGAAACCATTGAATCAATTCCCTGGTATTCTTGGACTCTAATAACCACTCACCATAACACAACCATAATCCCGAGGGTTAGTTTTCTAACATTCCCCACTTAATAAAAAGGGAATCATGTATCAAAGTCCAAGAATGATAGCTCAAAATGCAAAAATGCATCTTAGCTAAGAGCTTAATGTCTCTCCAAAATGGTTTTCAAGGATAACCACAAACTGAAGATGATGGTTTGTAAGAGAAAATCACAAATGATACCCACGTCTAGAACCTTCATAGAAATTCTCAAAACGAATCAAAAATACCATCTTTGGAGCCATCAATGTAGTTCCTCGAACAATTATAAATCCGGAAGTGCTCATTCACAAACAATTCATTCCACAAAAATTGAAGTCTCTTTGGCTACAAATTTGGCTCTAACTGGTATGGGTTGTGGCTTAGGCTCACTTGTGGGTCTCTCACTCAAGATCTCTTGTTGATATCATACTTAGGCTCTCTTGACAAATCTTCAAACTTGTAGAAAGCCATCACAACTCTATCAATTCGCCCTTTGTCGAATACATGGTGAGAAAATGAAGTATTCTTCATCACTGCAAGGCTATTCAATACTCTTCAATGTATCCTGCGTATTACATGTAAATCTTCTCGGCGTCAATCCCAAGAAGAAAATCCATCCAAAATTAATTCTGTCTCTTGTAGTAGTCTTCTTTTTGGAATATGTGTTATAATGGGTATCATGCTTTCTACAATATTCACATGGGTGAAGATCAAAACATTGGTCTTTCACATGTCCAACTCTATCACAATGTTGGCGTCGATCAACTTCTTTTTTAATAACACCATCCATAAATCCAGCACTAGAAATTGTATAGGTTTCAAAAATTAGGCACATAGAAAGAAACATCTTTATCGTATCCAATACCAGTTCTTTTTTGTTATGTGTAATTTCTTCCCAAGGTTTTATAACAAGTTTGACATCATAAAATTTAACTGCATCTAATTTTTTTCTTGAAATGACTTCATTAGTATTCAACTATTATTTAGAATTATGATCGTCTCATTGTACATGAGACTTAATTTGGAGAAATTTTACTATCTCCAATGCATCATGTAAACATATTTTGATATCAATAAGACTTATTTTTCTTAGATTTACAGTTTCATCAATAGTGGAATTAATGATATCGTTTAAGATTTCTAATACATTTTTAAATTGAATTTTAGTCTCACGTGTCGGGTTCAACTAATAATGCACCCATTTTACAATAGAAACAAAAAAACACCAAATAAAAAATAGTGACATACTCAAAAAAGTGGAATTGCTGCAAAAAAATGTCACCTTCTTGCTACCCAACTATTGTAGTGAGTATCAAAACCTCCAAAATTAACTTCTGATCTGATAATCACTCTATGAGTGACCACAGTTAAAGATTTGTTGAATAAAGGTATTACAGACTCATTTTTTGGTGTGTGTTCTGTGTTATTGAAGCAATGGATCAATTTGATTGCCAATACACAGACAATTAAATGGAAAGACAACAGAGAAATACAGTAATCAAATACGAGAACACAATAAATTAATAAGTAGTTCACCCTATTCTCTAGGGCTACATCTCTGATCCAACTTTTAGTGGTGGCCTTGTTTCATTGTGTCTTTAAGCAAAGAATTACAGTGCAGAGACTCAATGTGAGTTCTCCTGAAGCAGGATTGCTTAGCAGGGTGGTTCTTGGATTCCCCAAGCCTCTAGAGTGCACAGACTCACTTGCCTACAAGCTCTATGACCTTTTGGTCTACAATGGAGAGAGCCCAATGTGGTGCTTAGTCCAGACAAATCCTCTCTGGGATGGCTTGAATCTCTCAAGCTCTCGGATGCTCGATGCTGCCTTTGGTTAGCTTGGCCCTCTGTCTTCTTCTCCTTTGCTTTACTACCTTCTTCTCTATTTTTTGTCTCTTTGTGTTCAGTCCTCCTCTCGGGGTTGACTCTGACTGACTCCGATTGTGTATTCTGTCCCTGTTTATGGATTTTAGGCCATTCGTGCCAAGACTGTTCAGCGCCTCTTCCACCTTCGACGAATTACCTTTTGCAGCTGTGCTTGGAGTTCCATGTTCGGCATCATCATCAACACTCAGGGAGTGACCACATGTCCTCCTCTAAACGGCACGAGCCTGCTTCGTCGGTTCATTTCTTTGGTTACATCATGTAATGAGTTTTTCCTCCACTGTGTCTGTCAAACAAACTTCACATCCTTCTAAATCATGGCCCATTCCTTCATCGATTTTGTTTCCCCCATCGGGCACAATCTCAATTGTCTGATCTGGGTCCCCCATATCCAACGCAATCTGCTCATTTCACGCGGTTGACTTGCTCGACCATTAGCGCGCGATCAATAGCGGTTTTCTCTCTTCTCCGCTTGCCATGCATCAACCGTTGAATGGGATTGCTCCAATTTCTCCAAAACCGCTTACCGTTTGAGGGCGCCTCAATCAATACTGCCAGTTTCCAGAGCGCAGGTCCCGCCTTTGTCCTTTAGTGCTCCTTCGATTTTCACCCACAATTCTCCGGCTCCCCATGCATCCGAGTGCTTGGGGCTTCTCCATTTCGGCCCTATTCACCCAATAATGCGCGATTATCAAAGATCACCTCCATTTCCTGATTCGGGCCTCCCAGCGGCTATTTTGACCTCCCGCACAGTCTCCATGGGCCTCGGTCAGTGCGCTTTGACCGAGGTCCTTGTCGTTCCACGCTAGCTGCCATTGTCACTGGTTCAGGGGTGTTTTTGATCGCTATTTTGAATTCTTAGAAGTTTTTCTTGACCTGATACAGTCATGGTTCTTAGAAAGTTCTTTATGGATCCAATTCGAATCACGGCCTTCCCATTGAAAAAGCTTTTAGACCACCAAAAGCTGGTTTTCAAGCATTGAATAAGTGAGGGTCTTGTTTTCTCACTTGCCCAATCTCAATCCACTTTGCATAGCTTGGCTTTGAATCTTTGAGCCCAATCCTAAGGTACTCAACATCTCCCTTGCTTGTTTTCCTCACCTTCCTGTCCAGCACTATATCTTGTTGCAACTCATTAAGATATTCAAGTAGCAGGTCATCAATAGAAGGCAATTGACTTTGCTCTTCAGGGTCCTCAATCACTGAAGGTTCAAACAATCTCAAACACTCTGCATTTACGACTGAGTAGATGTGCATGTAAGCTGGTAGATCAAGGCGAAAAGCATTTTCACCAATCTTATCAAGTATCCTAAAGGGTCCATACCTGATAGGCTTTAGCTTTTTACCTTCACCTTGCATCATGTCCTTGCTGATATATAGCCAGACTTGGTCACCAACTTGAAAACTATGCTCCATCTGATGCTTGTCATGCCTAGCCTTGTACTTCGCTTGGATCTTTTCCAGTTGTTCCTGTATTGCCTGGTGGATCTCCTAGATCTGTTCAATGAACCTAGTTGCCCTGTCCACATCACTATGTCCATCAACCATGGTATCTTTACCAAAGACAAAATCCAAAGGAGACCTTGGTGTGAAACCAAAACGAGTCTCAAAAGGAGATCTATGTGTAGAAGAGTGTTTTGCTCTGTTGTAAGCATGCTGCACATAACATAAGTGTTCATCACAAAGCCTAGGATGTTTGCTGCAATAACCTCTCAGTAACTGGATCACTATCCTGTTAACTACTTCTCTCTAGCCATTTGTTTGTGGATGAAAAGCTGTGCTTTTCTTCAATTTGGTGTCCATCAGTTCCCATAAACTCGACCAAAACATTCCCACAAATCGGGTGTCTCGATCAGATACAATGGAAGTGGGTAATCCAAAATGAACCCATACATGTTCAAAGAATAATTTTGCAGTCTGTTCAGCTATAATTTGTTTACTACAAGGTATCAAAATACACATTTTACTGAACCTATCCACAACAACATATAGATAATCATGACCTTTCCTGGATTTAGGAAGTCCTCCAACAAAATCCATGGAAACACTTTCCCAAGGGTGAGAAGGAACTAGCAATAGAGTGTACAAGCCTAGTTTTTTGTTGTTGGGCTTGCTTTTAGCGCACATGGTACACCCTTTTACATATCAAGAAACTGTCTCATTCATTTTCGGCCAATATCAGAACCTTTGCAGTTGTGCAACTGTTTTACTTACCCCAAGGTGACCTGATATCAGAGAAGTGGGTGCTTCCCTAATTATCTTTACTCTCTGAGTTTGTGGAATGAAAAGTTTCCCACAATGATATAAGAGTCAGTCCTTCACATGATAGTCCAATTCTTCTATGCTTTTGCCTTAACTCAAAGTTGCATATACATCTTTAAATTCCATATCTTGAGCATATTGTTCAATGTAGCTTTCATGTAACACAAAATTATGCTTAAGTACGGTAGATGCATTTATAATGGGTTTAGATAACATGTCTGCAACCTTGTTATGTATGCCCTTTCTATATCTGATGACTAAATGAAACTATTGTAGAAAACCCATCCATCTGTAATGTCTTGATTACTGCAACTTAGTTTTGGAGTGTAGATATTGAAGTGGTTGATGATCAGTATGTATTACTGTCTCTTTGGCCATTAAGTAATGTTTCCACTTTTTCACACTTTGAACTAATGCATACAATTATTTATCATATGTAGGATAGTTAACTACTGCGGGTTAAAAGTCTCAGAATGATAACATATGGGTTTACCATGTTGTGTCAACACTGCTCCCATGGCACAGTCAATGGCATTAGTTTGGATCTCAAATGGTCTTTGTAGATCTGGCAGTGCTAGTACATGTGTTGTACTAATCTTTTCTTTCAAGGTGTCAAAGTCTTTATAATGTTTGCCTCCCCACTAAAACACCTTATTCAATCCTGTTAAAGCATTTAAAGGAGCTGCAATTGAGGGGAAGTTAGAAATGAACTTCCTCCAATATTTTGATGCTCCTAAGAAGCTTCTCACTTCTGTAGCAGACTTGGGTTTAGGCCAGTTTACAATGATTGCCACTTTAGAGGGATCTATTTTCAATTCACCTCCCCCTACTATAATACCCAAGTAGTTTAGGGATGTTTTGCCAAATTCACATTTCGAGAGTTTAACATAGAGTTTTTCTCTTTTCAAAACATCTAGTGTCTGCTTAACATGCTTTATATGTTCTTCCCACGTTTTAATAAAAATCAGAATGTCATCCAGGTACACAATAACAAAATCATCAAGAAAAGGTCTAAGTACATCATTCATTAACCTCATGAAAGTAGCAGGAGCATTGGTCAAGCCAAAAGGCATAACCAGCCATTCATACAATCCCTTCTTTGTTTTGAAAGCAATCTTCCATGCATCTTGCTCTGCAACTCTGGCCTGATGGTATCCATTGTGAAAATCCAGTTTGGTGAAATAAACAACTTCCTTTAATTGATCTAAAAGACCATCTATGCGAGGAAGGGGATAACGATTTTTGACTGTTATCTTATTTAGTGCTCGGTAATCAATTCACATTCTCCACGAGCCATCTTTCTTTCTCACCAAAACGATTGGTGACCCACATGATGATGTGCTAGGCCTGATGAAACCTTTCTCGAGCAACTCCTGCACCTGCTTCTTGATTTTAGTATTGTCTAAAGCAGACAACCTTTTATACCTGTGGCTGCTATAGTTGTTTCATCTCGTGAGTTGAACCCCAAATCTTTTTGAATAGCTGTAGCAATCTTCTTCTTCTTGCCCTCGAACTTCTTAGTTCTCATCTCTGGATGCAGAATCTAACAATACTCATCATCATGCCCATACTTTTTAGAGTGAGTGCATGAAGCTTTTCTTTTCTGTGCAGTGTTAGCCTTCCTTGCTTTCCACTTCTAGTTTCTTTTCTCCTTGCTCTTTCTTACAGTGGGTTGGGATGGTACCCCAACTTTTGGATTTCCATTCTTTCCTCTAGCTTCTAGATGAGTAGCTTGTACATATACCTAATCTATACTAGTGGGATTAAACATGAGGATGGTATGCCTCATGTCGTTGTGTAGACCACCAATGTACTTCAAAAGAGTCTCTGGTTAGTCTAATGAGATACCCAACATCAATGATCTCTTTTTAAATTCTTGAGTATACCCTTGCACACTTTGCCCTTTCAATTGTCGAAGAGTTTGCTAACTCATCATGGTTTGTTGCATGTAGGCCAATGGATAAAACTGTGTTTTGATTGCAGCAAAAAATTCACTCGAGACAGAGATGGTCTTACCATGTCTTTTCATATGAGCTTGGGTTTTGCCTTCCCACCAAACCAAGGCAATGCCTCCTAGGCGTAGGCTTGCCAGCTGAATCTTACTCTTGTCTGAGTCTATGTTCTGTACCCTGTAATACACATCAATTTGTCTAATCAAGTTGTCCAACTTTTCAGCATTTAGCTCTCCATCATATATAGGAAAATCGAATTTAACATCTAACTTGATCAAAGACGTTTTCTTATTATGCACAGGGCTATTAGGAGGTGTGAGAAAGCTTTCCTCTTTCCCTTTTCCTTTGGAGTGGTCATGGAAGTGAGACTCGTATTCTTCTTTATCGTGTTTAGAACATGAGGAGTCTTCAGTCTTATACTTTCTAAAGTCCCTATACATTTCTTCTACCATAGACTTTATAACTAGGAAACTTTCTATGAATTGAGGGTCTGGCCTCACAAAACCTTCCTCTAACATTGTCTTCCGAGGATAGACTCTCCCAATTTCAAGATTAGTTTCCACAAACTCTCCTTCTCCTAATCTTTGATTTAGTGAGCATTAACGGCTAAACCAACACAAGCTTGTCTAACCTTACAGCCTAAAGCTCTAATACCACTTGATCTGATAATTACCCTATGAGTGACCTCGGTTAAAGATTTGTTGAATAAAGGTATTACAAACTCATGTGTTGGTGTGTGTTCTATGTTACTGAAGCAACCGATCGATTAGATTGCCAATACATAGACAATTAAATGGAAAGATAGCAGAGAAATATAGTAAGCAAATACAAGAACACAAGAAATTGATAAGGAATTCACCCTATTCTCCAGGGCTACATCTCCGGTCCAGCTTTCAATGGTGGCCTTGTTTTATTGTGTCTTTAAGCAGAGAATTACAATATAGGGACTCAGTGTGAGTTCTCCTGAAGCAGGTTTGTTTGGCAGGGTGGTTCTTGAATTCCCCAAGCCACTGGAGTGCATAGACTCGCTTGCCTACCAGCTCTGTAACCTTCTGGTCTATAATGGAAAGAGCCCAATGTGGTGCTTAGTTTGGACAGATCCTCTCTGGGTTGGCTTGAATCTCTCAGGCTCTCGGATGCTCAATGTTGGCTTTGGTCAGCTCAGCCCCTTTGTCTTCTTCTGCTTTGCTTTAGTGCCCTCTTCTCTATTTTCTGTCTCTCTGTGTTTAGGCCATTCGTGCCAAGACTGTTCGGTTTCTCTTCCACCTCCGTTGAATTACCTTCTGTAGCAGCACTTGGAGTTCTCTATTCGGCGTCATCATCAGCACTCAAGGAGTGGCCACATGTCCTCCTCTAAACGGCGCCAACCTACTTTGTCGGTTTGTTTCTTCAGTTACATCGTGGAATGAGTTCTTCCTCCACCGTGGCAGTCAAGCACACTTCAAATCCTTCTAAATCGCGGCTCATTACTGCGTCGATTCCACTTCCCCCTTCGGGCACAATCTCAATCGTTCGATCTAGGCCCCCCAGATCCAATGCCATTTACTCATTTCACACGGTTGACTTGCTTTCCACACGTCGATCGTTGAATGGGATCACTCCAATTTCTCCAAAACCACTTATCGTTTGAGGGCACCCCGATCAATACCATTAGTTTCCAGGGCGTGGGTCTCGCCTTTATCCTTTAGCGCTCTTTCGATTTTTGCCCGTCGTTCTTCTGCTCCCCATGCGTCCGAGTGCTCAGGGATTCTCCATTTTAGCCCTATTTTCCTAGCGATATCGCGCATCAAAAATCACCTGTATTTCACGATCTAGGCCTCCTAGGGGCTATTTTTCCCTCTCGCGCAGTCTCCATGGGCCTCGGTCAGTGCATTTTCACCGAGGTCTTCGTCATTCAACGCTGGCTGCCATTGCCACTACTTCAGGGGTGTTTTTGATCGCTGTTTTGAATTCTTAGAAATTTGTCCCGACCTGATACAGTCATGGTTCTTTGACAGTTCTTTATGGATCCAATTCGGATCAACTTCCATTTTTGTTTTGTAAAATTTATTAAACACAAGGATTTGAACTTGTGACATTTAATGTGACAAATGTAATTGTATGGTTTTTTCTAACAACAATGCATTTTTATTCTTTCTTAATTTCATATCGGGAAATTTATGATATAAACTTCAACAAAATCAAAATCAAAACTTGAAAATAAACACCTCTTAAAAAACTCATTTTCCACTATTTCCACACACATCAACCAATCTGCAATAGAAAGGCATTTAGTTATTCATTTGTATGGTCACACTCCTTAGTCCTAGTAAAGAATCTCAAACACCAACAACCAACTCCTATAGTTGATGCCCCTATGGGTGACGACTCCAACCCTCCACAAAAAGATTCATAAAGCAATATCCAATAAACGACCAATAAATAAATATATTTATAATCGTTTATTCTCATTGGCTTATTATTTTCGTCTACAACAACACATCAACCATATGATATTATATTTAACTATTTTCAACTTCAAAGTACAAAATTACATCTTCGCTCCAAGCTTAACACACTAGGTCTTCTGCAGCGGCCTCTAAACAAGAATCCCCACACAGTTAAGTAGCTTCAACGACGTCTGTTAACTCTCTTATTATGCACAAAATACACAAGCATCGACAACAACATTGGATTCAGAATCAAATACAAATAAACGTTGCCTTATTGTTCATCAGATTACAGAATTCCACCACTCTGCTTGCACTCCAACCAATATTCTCTGTGTTGTTGGGGAATTTTTCTGGTAAAATCCCAAAAACAAACAAACTCAACACAAAGACAATGCTCTGTTTCTCTCCAGGATCTTTAACAGAGGGAAGCTTAATTTTTTTTTATGGGAACAGAGTATTACACACCCATAAAAGATTTGTATTCATTAAAAATAAATGCCTGATACATATTTCATCCTCTTTCACTCAGAGGGATTTACCAAAAATACATTTCAACCATCAACAAAAAACTCTGTCTCCTCTTGAGATTTTACACCGCTCGTGTGTAAAAATCCCTTTTACATTTACTGGTGTAAAAATCTTTTTACATATTCTGCTGTAAAACAATTTTTACATATGCTGCTCCAAAAAAACATTATATGCTCCTCTAAAAGAAATCTCCCCTGCTTCTTCTACGATCGCACTGCTGTGCGTTCTACACTGCTTGCTTCACACACACTGGTCAACTCATAAAAAAACGTTACCAATACATATGCATTCCCCTTGTTTTCTCCTTGCACTGTTGTGCAACACCTCGATTTTCTTCACAAAAGTCAACACAGGTTTTTCGCAGCAACAAACTTTTTTTTCTTCGTTATATCATATAAACCCAAAACAAAACATATATAAAAAACAACGACTCCTACAGCGAAGACATTATGTTTTACGTGCCGTAAAAAAAACTTAAGAATTTCTACCTACCACTATGACATTTTTATTAAATGCCTTAATAACAAAACTTGCGGTCAACCAAAATTGATTTTACTCCACGCAATGGATTTAATGCAGGCTCGTATGCAACTTTGATTGATGGACGACGGAGAAGGATGAAGACAATCAGACGCTGGACAAAGATTTCGGGAGCCCACTTCATGCTGAACGTTAGGCTCCGATAAAACTATACGGAAAGAAAAATGCCTTGGACGCGCGTCAAGATTTCATTGCATCGGAGTCGACTGTCTAGAAACCACTTCACACCAAAAGGCGGTCCGAAATGCGTCAGGGGATTTATGGTTTCGTTGCGGCGGTTTTGGGCGTTGTACGAACGCAGTTGAAATTATATTTCAACATGTGTCCAAACGACACAAGGCCTCCAACAATTCGTCATATTGTAGAATTGCACCCTTTCGCTTCCCTTTAACTACCAGATCGTATAATATAAAATTTATAACATGTTGGCTTTCGTATGGTCATGGAGATACACTATCCGGAGGAAACTTCTAAAACGGTATGCCTATTGTTTTGTGCCTCGAATTACTGTAGATGAACTTTTAGGATCCTCACGCAGACACTTGAAATGGATATGTTTTCCTTTTTTTACTGCCAAGGTATTCCTATCGAGGGTAGACAAGGTCCGCTCCATTATTGAGATTTATTGCCAATATGGTGCAAGCTTCAGCGGTTAAAAATATTCGCACCACTGATACCATAGAAAGGAACACACTCTTGCTTCTACTACCGTGTGAGGTAAGGGGTTTTAACCGTAGTGTTTGACATTGAGGAAGAGAAGAACCCTATTCTTCATTTATGTAGGGAAAATTATAATTTTTTTTCAAGAAACATTACTCTTTTTTAATAAGATTCTTTCTTCAAATTTTTTTAGAGTGAGACTCTCAAATCTTCTATTGCATTTTTTTGGGCTTAGCCACTCTTTAGGCCATTGTGTTTGCGATGAGAATGTTTCATGAAAATGAAAAACATAATATATCAAATTATGCCTAGATATGGAAATAAAAAATATTTCTAATTTAATAGGAAAATAAATATTGATAAATTTAGAAATGGATTATTATTAATTATGAAAATGAAAGCATAATATATTAAATTATACTTAAATATAGAAATGGAGATAAAAATAATTCCCAACATAATTTAATTATTTAATAGGATAATAACTTTTCATAGACTTAGAAAATGGACTATGTGAGAGTCTCCTAAGATGTAAATCTTGTTTTGAAATAAGATGGGTTATGGTAGAATATTGCAAATGATTGAAAAGAGATAGAAAGAATTACTCTAAATCCACTCTGTTGATAAAATCAATTGAAGAATATTAATTAATTTTATAATCTAATAAAATGTTTTGTGTTTTATTATTATTATTGTTATTAAAATAATTCTTTTAATATAGAAATATTCATCTTAATTTGTTACTAGAGAAACTAAGACTAAAAAAACTCACATTTTATGAGCATCTATTTAAAAGGCTAATATAGAAATGGAAAAACTAGTTTGCAACCCTAGGCTTTTAAGGCCATCTTTAACTTAAAAAACAAAAAATGATATACATAACCTAAAATAGAGTATTGGAGAGGCACCATTGTTTAGACTAATTAGGTCCTAACGCTGCCACTATAGTGGGTTGTTTTCTACTAATAAGAGAGAAAGTAGATTGTGGTGGTAATTTATTTTTTTCTAGCATCAATAAAATTCTTCTCTGCTTTTGTTTTTGTTCAACAAGATTCTCCCGAGTAATATATATTCATTGTATTCATGTGCTAATTGTATCCAATATATATTCATTACCTACATGTACTAGTTTTATATACCATGGGTATGACCCATATTAGATATCCAATATCCAATATAGTCTCAGTTTAGTGAGACACCTTAATTACCTTGTTATCTCATGTTCCACTTTTTCAATTTCCACATTAATAGGCTAATGGGTGTGCTCACAATAGCTTTGAGTAAAGCTTCCTTCCATTTGTTGGATGTGACAGCCACAATAATCATGAAAATAGGAAGTCCCTCTCCTACTATCTACCTTTTGATGTGATATTCTAGCTAGAAGTCAATACATTAAGTCCACTGATTGACAGCAAGTTGAAACTTACGCATCAAAAGCATAAATGAATAGACAAAGCTAGAGTTGAAGATGATAAGAGGCAAGGGATTGAGGATTGGAGACCAATCGAGTGAGGCAAGGACAGAGAGAGTAGCAAGGATTGAAGGAGAACATATGGGAAGCAATTGAAACCTAGAAAAGTGGAAGTGAAGAGAGACACCTTCAAGGAACAGAGCTAAAGAGAGAGAGGCAATAAAACTAGCAATTGCCCCTAAAGGTGCAAACGTACACCGAAGGAATAAAATATTGGGAAGTCTATATTTCCACGAACAGATTCCACTATTCAATGCACAAACATAAGATTTTCCAAACTCTCAAATGCAAATGTTACTAGACTAGCCCACCACCCGCAACCTATGCATAAGACTACTCATCACGGCGTTGATGTTCTATGTACAATGATATGGAAATACAAATGCTTAGCTTTATTATTTGGCCCCAAACTAGGGGTCTGGGTTAAATGAAATTAGTGCTTCAATGAATGACCTACATTTGGCTTGGTGGTTAGGTAAGACATAATAACATAATGTTATCACTAATCACTTTGGAAGAAAAAAGGAAAAAAAGATTTATGTATGACAAAGCACAACACCCAATGATTGTGCTGTGATTTAACATCACAATTTCTTTGTAGCCCAATTTGAAAGGGTAAAATAAACTAAGATATTACTACTTGTGATTGGATACCTTTAAACACAACCAATAGCAGGATGGGACAAAAAAGAATGGATCCATAGACAATTTTCATATTGGGCTATATAAAAATTATATTTATGTGGATCTAAATTATCAAACTCTTCAAGATAAAAAAATAAGGGGTTGGAGGGGAAATGACCTAATCGAACCTGAAACAAGTCGATTTAAGAAAGATATCCATATGAATTCAAGAGGATAAAAATAATGGTGTAGTGTTTATTCACCAAGATGCATAATTCCCCTACAACAATCTCTAGTGCTTTGTTCATGATCTCACTACAAGTGATCAATTAAGTGTCTATAGTGTTTATGTTCTAGTTACTTTAAGAAATAATACCATTTCAATGCTTTGGGTATCCCCTTCTAATTATCCCAAAACATTTTTCCCCTCAAAGATAATATGTTAGTTATTTTCTACTTTCATTATATCTATGTTAGGTCTAACTTTTGATACGTGTAGCCACGAAATAAAAGTTTATTTTAATTCAGATAATTTGTGTAAAATCAAATCAAGGTAACAAGTTATCAGCATCCCCCTAAGGCACTTATTGGGGAAAAAAGTATCCCTGAAAGGGCACTAACTGTTGAAGCTGTCACGCACAAGTGGGTGGGTGTATTCAAAATTTTAATGAAATAGATAAAAATATTTAATAATTAGATCAATACTTTTCCTTGTATATATTTTAAGGAAGGATAATTATATTTTATTTGGTTAATTTTAATTCACATGAAGTCACTCTCACTTCTAATCATATAATACATGGCACATAGATTGACTAGATTTTGATGTGACATCATCCAAGCATGGTGTATAATCTTCAATATTAGTTTTTTGGCTCAAAATTGTTAATTGTTTTTTATAACAAATTATTAAAATGATGTGTTTATGACAAAAATTGTAAATTGAGAATCATAACTCGTCTTAAAAATTAATAAGATGAAATACTTGTATTTATTTCTATGATATTATGATTCATTGGCAATGCTACTGTGTCGAACAATGAACACTCATCACCTTCTTCTCTTTCACATTGCATTCTTCATGCAACAAGATCTAGCGAGAGAGTGACATGTGTATGTCTGATTTTTCCTTTGAATTTTACCTCTCTGCGTATAACTTCATAAAGTTGGAGATGGGTATACTTGCATTTAAGTTGTATATTTCATTTTCATAGATCTATTTGCTAATTGTTTACTTGCATCTTAGTTGTATATTTCAGTTTCATAGATCTTTTCGCTAAACGTATACTTGCATTTCAGTTGTATATTTCAGTTTCATAGATTTGTTTGCTAAATGTTTACTTGCATTTCAGTTGTAGATATCCACATTTGGACCTTCAAAATGGCATCTAGAGGATTGGTGAAGCTGGCCCTCTCCTGTTCGTGTGTTGTGCTACGATAACCTCTACTCATGTTTATCTATAAGAGTGATTCAACAATGGATGGGAAAATCGTTTCGTGATATCTAATTGGAAGAAGGATGAGGTTGCAACAAGGGAGTAGCTTCACACTGCTAGAAGATGGAACGATGACCCCAATGACAAAGGGATTCAATCTCATCCATATGCACATTTCTTTGCCATTTTGTATGAGTTTCTAGAATTTAACAACAAGGTTAAGACACATGTTCTGCAATTTTCTATGAAGCATGAGCAGAAACTTGACTACGATGGTGGATATTTGACGTAATTGAGCGGTGATGTGTACCAAAATAATTTTGGTGGAGATACACCTTACGACATCATGTTTTTTCCAAACATATGTGGTTACTGTATAAACAAGGGAAGCTGTGAGGTAGCAAGTCCCTGCATTGAGTGGGGTAGAATGCTTTTCCACGTTGGCGCGACTGGGCCAATAAGAGAAGTAGCTGTTGAAGCAGCGTTCCCCATATAGACCTCGAGATTTCGGAAGCAACATTCTTCTCATGGCCCCTGGGACGGCAGACCTTCGTGAACCAAAAGTGAACTGACCTTATGAGCTCTTTTTTCGCAGTCCATTCACTTGTCTACCAATATCAGTCTCCTGGAAACTCTGTTATTCTGCAGGTGGGGATGGCATAAATGTTGTCATGACCTGCAAAGAAGTAGGTGTCAGTGAAATCATACACAATAAAATTATAGTTTAAACAAAGTAAGATGAAGCAAATAAACCCAAGCCAAAGGCAGCCCACAAGGCATGACAACAAACTGGCTGTGCTGTTAGTACTGAAGTGGGGTGAGACCATATGCACTGGATATTTTGAAGATCATGAACTCTCAAGGTATCTACCCTGGATCATTCATGATGAAAGCAGATGACCATGTAATAATATTTGCAAAACCCACTAAGATATAGTGAAATATTATCGGTGCTCCTATTTGTCACTTCTGCAAAGTCATGCAAGAAAACGAACAAGAACCTTCGTGAACCAAAAGTGAACTGACCTTATGAGCTCTTTTACTAGCTTTCAAATGTCAGCACAAGAATGTTTTCGCAGTCCATTCACTTGTCTACCAATATCAGTCTCCTGGAAACTCAAAGAGGAAGTCAATAACTAAAATAGAAATAAGCTAAAACTAAGAAGAACAACATAATATTTTAACAAGAAGCTAATAAGGTCTGTTATTCTGCAGGTGGGGATGGCATAAATGTTGTCATGACCTACAAAGAAGTAGGTGTCAGTGGCCTGAAAATCTCTCATGAAGCTAATTAAAATAAAATGAATTTCAAACACAAAACTGCTTTATATCAAATAATGCACTAATTCGAATAGCGCGCTTTGTAAATGAATAAAAAAGTGCCAGAAACATTACATAACTTGCTGTGAAAATGATTTCACAACCTGAACTTTTGTTTTGTCATGATTCCTTAATAAATATAATAGCATACCTCAAAAAAAAGCACAACCACTTTTACAGATGGGCTGCGTTTGGCCACATAGTGAATGGATGTTACAGGTGAACAACAGAAGGTATCGACTACCATATAGAGAGCTGAGTTTCAAGTCGGTGAAAGATTCTTCTCTTAACTGTCATTTTAATTCTTGCATAATTTGGCCACAAGTCCCCATCATGATTACTTTGGCATTGATATGAGAACTCACACAAGGGAGAGAATAATGAGGCTTTTTATTCATCCCATGGTTGTATTTGTTTATATTACAGAGTAGAACAGATGAAATGAATAAAAAAGTGCCAGAAACATTACATAACTTGCTGTGAAAATGATTTCACAACCTGAACTTTTGTTTTGTCATGATTCCTTAATAAATATAATAGCATACCTCAAAAAAAAGCACAGCCACTTTTACAGATGGGCTGCGTTTGGCCACATAGTGAATGGATGTTACAGGTGAACAGCAGAAGGTATCGACTACCATATAGAGAGCTGAGTTTCAAGTTAGTGAAAGATTCTTCTCTTAACTGTCATTTTAATTCTTGCATAATTTGGCCACAAGTCCCCATCATGATTACTTTGGCATTGATATGAGAACTTACACAAGGGAGAGAATAATGAGGCTTTCGATTCATCCCATGGTTGTATTTGTTTATATTACAGAGTAGAACAGATGAGTGGATGAGCTGTGGCAGATGTGAAGCAAAACCCTATTACAGAGATAGAGGGTTCATGGTGAAAGCTTCACAGTTTGAAATTATGTCTGCCAATATGGTGCAGAAGAGGAAACTTTGTGATTTTTTCATGTTTTGGGCACTGGTCATTGTTGCTCTGGTACTCTGTTGGAGTTTATGGAGAATTTTCTCTTATGGAATTGCTTATAGAGCTGTCACAATTGAAGCACAACAATCTTCAGCACAATGGAATTTCAGGATCCAGAGGTTTGATGATACCAATGTGACTGCTGGTACTCAAGAAAATCAAAATGTGAGTTCTGTTGTTCAACAGAATCAGAGCAATGAACATGAAATGAATGGCAAAGAAGAGGAATCCTTGTATCGGTCAATGGATGAGTGGGAGAAAAGTTTTGATAATTTCTATGCTAATTCTGACTTTACCTCAAGAGACAAAAATGGTTGAAGGCCCATCATCATCTGCTTCTGAGGTGCTTCAAAAACAAGCAGGATTACTGCAAGATCCATGGCTTGGACATGTTTTACAACAGAATCCTCCTTAATCAGAAAATGTACACTTTCTGGGCCAAAATTCCTTTGATTAGGGCAGCCATGGTGGCTCACCCTGAAGCTGAGTGGATATGGTGGATGGACTCAGATGCTGTGATCACAGACATGGAATTTGAGCACCCATTGGAGAAGTACAAGGACTTCAATTTCATAGTCCATGGATGGGAGGAAAATGTTTATAAGAAAAGGAGCTGGTTGGGAATCAATGTGGGGGTTTTTCTTATGAGAAACTATGAATGGTCCATGGATTTCATGGAGAGGTGGGCTGTGATGGGGCCTCAGAGTCCTCTGTATGAGTCCTTTGCTAAGATTTTAACTGATGTGCTGCCTGACAGAACCTAAACTGATTCTGATGACCAGTCTGCTCTTGTTTATCTTATGATCAAAGAGAAGAAGAAATGGACCAACAAGATTTATATTGAGAATGACTATTTTTTTCAGTATTATTGGTTGGACATTGTTGGAAATTTTGAGAATGTAAGTATCCTTGTCAAAATGGCATCCACCTCCTCATAGCTCTCTTTGTTTTCCAGCTTCTTGAGGATCAGGTACTTTTAGTGCAAGGAGAATCCAAAGGAAGATCTAGACTTTTGAGTAGTTCTAGGGCTTCTTTACTACCTACATGTTTTTCATCCACTAGCCGCTCAGAAAACCGGGTTTCCAACTGGTTTGATGGCTAGGGCTAATGAACCGACCGATTTGACTGGTTTCTAGTTCAGACCGGCCAGTTTTGAAAACTATGCTTGGAATGGCAAATATATGATTAGGATTTCACCAAGCTCTCCTCCCAGGGAGTGAATGATGTGAGATGAAGTTTTGAGACATGGTTTGCAAATTTGCAATCAACATAAAATTGAAATCAAATGCTAACTGAGAATGCAGATAATACAAGTCACCAAAAAAAGATAAAATCTCTTCAGCTCTTCCAATTCCTTCTCAAACTGAACTCTGATTCGTGTATTCTGTCATAAATAGAAAGAAATGTATGTAGTGAGCTTAAAATGATGCTCCAAGTTCATATACATACTTAGGCAGCTTCCAATAAGCTAACATCAGGATCTAGGTAAACTAATAAATATTGGCTGAACAAATCTAGCAATAGCAGAAAGCAAACTTACCAAATCTTGCACAACAAATTTAGCAAATTTAGAATAGAGAAGTTATATGGAAATATTCTGGAAGTACCTCTTCTTCATGAGGCTTTCTAATTCACTCCTGTTCCTTCGGTATCCTCAGCATCTCATGGTACAGAGGGTCAGGAACATTTGTTTGCACAGACCTTGACGGTGCAGATATGTGAATTTGTGCATTATTAGATGCTACAAATTGTGAAACCTGAAATGGTTCATTCCCTCTAGTTAAGCCATTCAAAAACATGGATGTCTCGGTGGTGGCACTCAATCTCTCAGACATATCTATCACCAAAGGAGGTGATTCGGATTTAAACAGGAACGCAACAAATTACAAAGATAACCATATACACAAAGATGCAGCGGAAATAATACTTCATTTCATTAATGGAAAATACTGAAATATGCTTACAACCAGAAATGGAAATAAACTAGCTAGGGCGATGGTAGCTTATCTCTTAGAAGAGATTTGATGGCTACATGCCTCTGAACTATGTTACAATGAGGCTCGAAGGCCTATTTATTGTTGAGAAACAATGGAAAAACCCTTAACATTCCAAAACCTAACCCTAGGAGATGAAACGCCAAACTGTGGGCCCCGTTTGGGGTAAATTGGTACATGAACTTCCCGGGGTCGTAACTTTGCCATATGATCTCCGTTTGACGCGTACAATAGCTCATTAGAAAGATCTATCCGAGCACTATCATTGTTGGAACGATCAACATCGGTCCATTCCATGGACCCATGTTTCCCCCAGATTCCCCAAAAAACGTCGTTTAAGGCCTCAAAACGCCTCCGGAAGTTCAGGACCCAAAAAAACTGCTAAAAATAGTAAGTTGTGCTACAATTAAGGAAACTGAAAATGCTGAGAAAGACAATGGTGGGGGTCCAGGTGGACTTGGTAGGTGGCCACCAATATCCACCTGGATCATTCCTCCCCCCTTAGGAAGCAATGGTCCCCATTGCATTGAGCTCCTCCATGAGGTGAGGAAACTTCTGCTGAACTTGTTCCCTTGTGAGCCACTTGCCCTACTGAAGGAGTTGGCCTGCTTTGACAACTCGATACAGTTGGATATTCTGTTAGCGCGTGTTCTTGATCTGTGTGTCCATGATTCGATCAGTTGCAGCTTGTTCCATGCAATATAGATTTAATTCTGTGGGTTTGAGCTGTTCTGCAATGTCGGATGTGTCTAGCAATGGTGGAAAGTATGGCCGAAGGCGGTCCACATTGAACACTGGGTGCAGGCCAAGGAATGGGGGAATGCTGAGCTCAAATGCATTGTCTCCCATAGCCTTAGTATTGGTGTAAGGACCATATCGGAGTGGTCTCAATTTCCGATAGGCTCTAGTAAGGCGTTCCTTTTGCAAATGCAACCAGACTTTGTCGCCCACCTGAAACTTGTGTGGCACCCGATGTTGATCATGTCGCTGCTTGTACTTGGCATTTGATTTCTCAAGAATGTCATGGACCTACTGGCGAATATGTTGGATGCGCTCAATGAAGCTGGTGGCCTTATCTGTTTCGGACTGGACATGAGCTGAATTCATGTGAGTAGCTGCAAGTGGCATGGCCACATCAATGGGGCATAGTGGCTGGAATCCCAAACCCACATGAAAAGGGCTATGGCCAGTGGAGCTGTGAAGAGCTCGGTTGTAGCTGTGCTTAACATAGGGGAGGCTCTCGTCCCATGTGCGGGGATGCTTTGAGTTATACATGCGCAGAATGTGCACAATCATCCTATTGACAACCTCTGTCTGGCCATCAGTTTGAGGATGGAAGGCTGTGGACTTCATGAGTTTGGTGGCCAGCATTGACCAGAGACTGGACCAAAATGTGCTGAGAAACCGACTCTCCCGATCTGAAATGATAGACTGTGGGATCCCAAAGTGCACCCACACTCGTTCAAAGAAGAGTTTAGCAGTGGCTTCTGCTGTGATATTCTTCTTGCAGTCCATCATAATGGCCATCTTCGAGAACCTGTCGACGACCACAAAAACGCAGTCATTTCCATGCTTAGTGGAAGGAAGGCCTGACATGTAATCCATGGAGATGGATTCCCAAGGTCGACTAGGGGTAGGCAACGGGGTATAGAGGCCTTGCTTCTTAATGGTCGGTTTGGCAATGGAACAGGCAGTACATGATCAGATGTACTTCCCAACATCCTGTCCAAGATTCGGCCAATAGAAATAATTTTTCAGTACTGCCACTGTTTTCTCGACCTTGAAATGCCCAGCAGCCCGACTGTAGTGTGCTTCCCAAATCATCTTGGCACGCTCGCTTGAAGGAACACAAAGGTGACTGAGGTGGCATAATAGGGCATCCTGGAGGTGAAAATCTGCAACATGCCGACCCTCCAAGAGTGCCTGGTATGTGTGGCCGAATTCTGGGTCGCTTTTGTAGAGAAGTGGCCAATCTGAAGTCTCGTGCCCACAAGAGTTGAGCACGGTGGTCAGCGCCATGATCGGTGGTCGACTGAGGAAATCTGCAACATTATTGGTGTTGCCCTTTTTATACTTGATATTCAAGTGAAACTGTTGCAGGTATGTAGACCACTTCTGATGGCGATCATTCTGCAATTTCCCTTGGGTCTGTATGAACTGTAGGGGTCAGTGGTTTGTGTAGATGACCGTTTCCTTCCCCAAAATGTAATGCTTCCATTGTCGGCAGGCATGTACAATGGAATACATCTCCTTATCATAAGTGGGGTACTTCCTGACTGTGTCTGAAATCATTTCACTGTGATATGCCACTGGATGTCCATGTTGAGTAAGGACTGCCCCAATAGCATAGTCGGAGGCATCTGTCTCGACCTCAAATGGTTGTTGTAAATCTGGTAACGCGAGCACTGGTGCCGTGCAGAGGCGATCCTTCAACTCCCTGAATGCCTTCTGTTGAGATTCAGACCAAAAGAATTTTGCTTTCGCCCCTCCCTTGGTGACTTGACTCAAGGGCCAAGAAATATGACAAAACCCAAGCACAAACCTACGGTAGAAGTTGGCAAGACGTAGAAAGCTGCGGAGCTCTGTTAGAGTGGTTGGAGAGGGCTAATCCTGAATGACTTGGACCTTGGCTGGATCGACATGCACCCCCTGTTCATCAATGATGTATCCCAGATACTGAACCTCGGTCATGCCAAAAGTGCATTTCTCCAAATTGGCACATAGCTTGTGTTGCCGCAGTGTTTGGAGAACCTGTCGGATGTGGTGGAGGTGCTCTTCCCAACTCTGGCTGAAGATCAGAATGTCATCCAAGTATACTACTACAAAGGAGTTGGTGAATGGCCACAAGATGTCATCCATTAACCTCATAAAGGTTGCAGGAGCATTCGTCAATCTGAAAGGCATGACCAACCATTCGAAGAGGCCCTCCTTGGATTTGAAGGCAGTCTTCCACACATCTAAGGGTTCGATTCGTACCTGGTGATATCCTGACTTCAGATTGATCTTGCTGAAATATTTCGCCCCCTTTAGTTGGTCTAGGAGGTCATCAATCTGCGGGATCGGGTACCTATTACGAACAGTGATCTTGTTCAGCGCCCGGTAATCAATACAAAGTCTCCACGTCCCATCCATCTTCTGTACCAACACGATCGGGCTCCCACAGGGCGATGAACTCGGATGGATGTGACCTTTCTGCAGGAGCTCCTGAATCTGCCTCTTGATTTCATTGTTTTCCAGAATGGAGCGCCGATAAATTGGTCCATTGGGTAGCGGCGCACCTGGGGTCAGATCGATGGAGTGCTTGACTTGACAGTGCAAAGGAACCCCTGCCGAGGAGGTGAAGATGTCTTCGTACTCCTCCACAATCTTGTCCATCTGTAGTTGTCGTGCAGAGGGACCCCATTTGGAGGCCGCGGCCACTGTCTTCTTCTTCCCTTGAGGGCGTATCATCAGGAAAACAAATTTCCTAGTTTTGGAAATGATCTTACTGCATTGTTTTGCAGTAATCAAAGAGATGGTGGCAGGTGGTGCTACCTCTGGTATCCTGAACAACTTGTTTCGTAATGTAATAATAACAGCACGGGGTCTTGATTCATACACAGCATGTCGCTTCCACAAGTATGGTTGTCCTAGTAATACATCACAAACTTCAAGGGGAGCAATGTCACACAATACCTCATCCGTGAAGGGCTTGATGTTGTATGGAAGGCGACACTGTTGGCTCACTCGAAGATCTCGCAATGGTGTATGGTTGTGGATGTGCTGTGGTCGGTAAGCCCAACCGCTTCACAACCTCTGCCGAAATGAGGTTCTTTTGACTCCTGCTATCAACAATGAACTGTATCAGGGAGCCCTTTACCCACATCTGGGAGTGGAAGAGACGCTCCTCCTCCTCTGTATCTTCGGGTTCATTTTCTGGACCTTTGCGGTAGCAACAGTGGCGCTGGGATCCGCATCAATGATCTGCTTCCCTTTTTCACACCCCTTATCGGGTTCTGACTCAGAGTCAGAACATGCATCTGATTCTGAAAGCTTTAGCTCAGCCACCAATGACTGCTTGGCCCGACACTCACGTGTGTTGTGAATGGAGCTCTTATGGAACTCGCACCATTTTCCAGTGTCCTTTCTCGGCTTCGCGACATTGTTCTTTGCTTGCAGCTTCGGCTGGTTGTCTTGGGCTGTCCCGCCTTGGCTCTGTCCTTTGTTCTGTGGTTTAGGGTCACCTTTCCCCTGCTTTGGATTCGCAGATCCAAAGTCTCGCTTCTTTTGTTTAAACTTCTGCTCGACCTTGATGGCATACCGATATGCTGCGCCGAGCGAGGGGATGTTTAGGAATTGTATTTCTTCCTGGATGTACTTGTGCAGGCAGCCACGGTATTTGAGTATCAAATGTTGCTCCGAATCCTTGATACCCAACTTTGTGCGAAGGGTATGGAACAGATTGGTGAACTCCGGCACGTCTTGGTCCCTTCCCTGCCACAGCGTGGTCCACTTTATGTATTCATCCTCATAGCTTCCGACAGGGTAGTACTGCTCCTTGATGGCATCCCGGAACGAATCCCGGGTGGGTGCGGCTGAAAATAGTGAGCCAGTACTTTCATCCTTCTGCTTGCAGTAGGTTTCCCACCAGTCCTTGACGTGGGGGGCTTCTTTGAGAAGAGCAAAAACAATCTTTTCCCGACTCGAAAATTCATGAAAAGAAAAATAACCCTCTAGCAGATTTAACCATTTATCTATGGCATCGGCGTCTATCTGACCCTCGAATATGGGGATTTCAAAATTAACTTTTACCTTAAAGGGTGTGGCGTTTCCAGAGGAGCTGCTGGAAGCCGATGCGCCGCTTCTGGGTAGCCGCTGAAGGATCTGGGCAAAGTTGTCCATCATCGCGTTCCGTTGTCGCTCGAGCACTTCTTCGAGCAAGATTTTGATGGGATCTCCTGCCCCCTCGTCTTTCTTCTCGTCCGCCATGGGAGGCCGTCGGGATTTGCGAGGCTGGTCTTGCAAAGGTTCAACCAGTTCAAGCCCTAACGCTTTATATCCCGACCTTGTTGGGAACATGCAAAGAAAAACAAAGAAAAAGCAGATCGCTCTGATACCACTGATCCAGATTTAAACAGGAACGCAACAAATTACAGAGATAACCATATACACAAAGATGCAACGGAAATAATACTTCATTTCATTAATGGAAAATACTGAAATATGCTTACAACTAGAAATGGAAATAAACCAGCTAGGGCGATGGTAGCTTATCTCTGAGAAGAGATGTGATGGCTACATGCCTCTGAACTGTGTTACAATGAGGCTCGAAGGCCTATTTATTGTTGAGAAACAATGGAAAAACCCTTAACATTCCAAAACCTAACCCTAGGAGATGAAACGCCAAACTGTGGGCCCCATTTGGGGTAAATTGGTACATCAACTTCCCGGGGTCGTAACTTTGGCATATGATCTCTGTTTGACGCGTACAATAGCTCATTAGAAAGATCTATCCGAGCACTATCATTGTTGGAACAGGCAACATCGGTCCATTCCATGGACCCATGTTGCCCCCGGATTCCCCAAAAAACGTCGTTTAGGGCCTCAAACTGGCTCCGGAAGTTTAGGACCCGAAAAAACTGCTAAAAATAGTATGTTGTGCTACAATTAAGGAAACTGAAAATGCTGAGAAAGACAATGGTGGGGGTCCAGGTGGACTTGGCAGGTGGCCACCAATATCCACCTGGATTAGGAGGCTGAGATGATTAAACATCTATGTGCTGAGAGTGTGGGTCCCTCTCAACATACAGTAATTAGGTGCTAAATAACCATTGGTTTTATCCCAAATTTATTAAACATCTATGTGCTGAGAGTGTGTGTCCCTCTCAACATCCAGTAATTAGGTGCTAAATAACCAGAAATCAAAATATATAAAAGACATCAATTATTAATCATCACTGGGCCAGAATCATCACTGAGCAGGGCTGAAACCATGAATGGCATAGACTAGTGATATCGCTGAAACCTTCTCGAAGATGGTTCAACACAATCTATCTTGGAGTAGGTATTTATTAAGAATCTGATTGAAATATTCAAACAGGGAATCACCATGCAAATAGTTCATCAAAGTAAGCCCCTGAATATAAAGATTACTTCACCATGTAGAGCCCCTGAATATGAAGATGACAGTTAGACTTCTAAACTCTGGTTTCCCCATAAAAGAAACTTAACATCTTCCCAGGAAATTGGTTGTAATGGACTGTAATGAGATACTTCATCCTCTTAGTATCTAAATTTGCAAGAGGCTAAAATATATCAAATATATTGAAAGAAATTAGGTTTCTTAATGAATTAAGAAACATCAGTAATTGATCATTTAACTAAATGCTATACTAAGGTTCAAATACAAGTTAATATTATAGACAATACCAACTTTTTCTAGTCACAAATTTAATAAGAATGCAATTTTTGGATCAATAGGAACTTCGATTTCTTATATCACCAGATTCCGACAATGGAAGATAAGATTGCTACAAAATTAGACGGAACTGACCCAAACTTTGAGTTATGCTAAACTTTTGCCCCAACCTATATCAAAATGTCAATTAAAGTTTTGGATCAATAGAAACTTCGATTCTTATATCACCAGATTCCGACAATGGAAGATAAGATTGCTACAAAATTAAATGGAACTGACTCAAAGTATCACCAAATAGGTTGGAACCACCATGAACCATGAATGATTTCAACTTGCCCTGCGAATGCCGGGCAGGTGAGTCTGCATGGTGGATAGTGTTTGCCATAGTGGACATCTAAGAAGAAAATTAACAAGTTATAATATGAAATATACATATAACAGGTCAAAACAAAATATGATACTGTTGAATATACATAAAGATTAAGAAGAAAATTAACAAGTTATAATATGAAATATACGTATAACAAGTCAAAATATGATATTGTTGAATGTACATAAAGATTAAAGGGAGATCAACCATTGATCATTTAATGAGATGCCATACACACAAGTCCATATTCCTCAATTTTAAACCATCACATACATCAAGAAGAGAGATCATGGCCTGCTGGGATAAATCTCCAAACTGATAACCAATAACTACTGCAATAGGCACCCAAATATTGTAATAATAGGAGATTTGGCGATTGCTGGGTTGGAAATTGCGTACAAAATGGAAAAGATCCTACACAACTCCAAATTACTGTCAATTACCTGGTATCATTGTCTCTCCATGAAATGATGAGGTCGAATCAAATCCATAAACAAAATAGTGCTAAAAAATTCAACAGAAATAGAGGGACAACTTATAAACCCATTCCCTGAGTTCAGCCTATCAATGTAATCATCAAATTGATGCCATGTGCATAGATGATGTTACCCATATTGACCTAAATTAGCAAAACCCATTCGAATATGATATTGTACTCTAGATAAAGACAACAACCAGGACCACACATGGTAACAAGCAAATTAAGCAAGAGTAACTGCAACTTGAAAGTAATTGTTTGCAACTAGAGAATATAGATAATTGTCATAATGAAGTTTTAACAGTTAGCTTCAAGTCCGACGGCAAAGAAAATACTGTCGTATGACCAAACAGATCAGAGCTACAACAGTTGATGAGTGTCGTAAATAGATGATTCAAAAGACCTCAACAACTGCGCATCAGTAAACTGTCTACTTCCCTGGTGCACCATACCATGTTGATCATGAGAATCATTTTGTGTTTCTGAGGACCTGCGCATCAAATCTATGGTGCCTTGGATATCTTGTGAGCTTGCAGCCTGAGACACTCTGAAATTGCTCCCCTGCAGCAAGCCAAATACATGTCCTCCAAAGTTTCCAATGCCACCTGCATTGGAACATTTGTTTGCACAGACCTTGACGGTGCAGATATGTGAATTTGTGCATTATTAGATGCTACAAATTGTGAAACCTGAAATGGTTCATTCCCTCTAGTTAAGCCATACCGTTGCCATTACATTTGTGACAGAAAGCAGAATTCAGCAGCTCACCAGTTTTCAATCATGGCTATTCGAAGTCCATACCCCACTGAGCATGAAGACCACCAGAAGCAAGGCCATGCCCGAAGAAGAAGCCATAAGCAAGCCCCATGAAGATTGAACCAAGCCATTAGATATGAGAATGTTAAAAAATAAAAATAATAAAGTGAATTAAATTAAATTAAAAAGAGACGTTGCCACGCCAAGAGCATGCTTCCCAGGTGTCGGAGGTATGGAGATCAAGTGTTGCCTGTCTTATCTCGAATGCATGCCTCACTTCCAATTTCTTCTCCTGCACAGACTTCGCCAGTGTCTGAGCCCAGATGGGTTGCTGTTGCTGTTGCTATTACCATTGCCATTGCCAGCGCCACCACCACTGCCTCCATCTTTTTCATTGACAGTATAAACTATCAGCCCAATGTCCCCCGCAGCCATTACTACACAACTCTGCTAATTCCCCTCGACCACAGCGCTGTGATTCCCCCTTCTACCCCATTCTCTCCACCCCCTCCTCCTACTATAGCAAAGGTGCCTGCCTTCATTTATAACCCCGCACCTTCCTCCCACAAGAGCTCCAGCCATATTTATGTACCAATTATTGCATCCGTAGGATGAGAACTACTTCTTGGACTAGGGCTTCTGGGAGCCATTTGATTTTCAAGAAAGAGGCGAAGAAAACCAGAGATAATAAAGCTAGATGCAGGCGATGTGGATGGTTTTAAGATCGAATCAAGCATTCTTTCGAACATGTCGGAATTGCTGGCATTAGACAGATTGATAGGCTTTTCCTTCAAACAACTTTAGGAGGCCACAAACAATTTCAGCGAGGTGCACAGAATCAAGAATTCCGTCTTCCAAGCGGTTCTGCATGGAAGCAGAGTGGCGATCAAATAGATGAGAGGGCAGGTATCAAAGGAGATCAATGCCCTTCACAGATTCCACCACACGAGTCTCGTCACTCTGCTCGGCATCTGCATTGAAGAATCGTCGGACCAGGACTCGTACCTTGTCTTTGAGTACACTGAAAATGGGTCCCTTAGCAACTATATCCATAGCGCACGGTCACATGCAGGGGGTTCGAACTTGTCATGGAACCAGAGGCTGCAGATCGCTCTGGACATCGCAGAGGGGTTGGAGTATCTGCATCAACTCCCACCTGTGTTCACAAGGACCTTAATAGCCACAATATTTTTCTGGACAAGAATTTTTGAGCAAAGATCACCAATTTCAGATTGGCAAAATGCGAAGAAAATGCAGGTTCTTGTCTGTAGAAGTGGTTCCAAGTTGAAGGCAGAAGGTGAAAGGCTCCTGGGTAAAGGCTTATTCCTTCCTTCTCCTTCCTTCTCCTTCAGAGCCAACCCTGTACTAGTCAATGACACAATTAGATGAACCCTGGAATATTCCAGGGCTGTAGGCTGGATAATACAACAATATTGTAAAAGCATTCAGCAGTTGAGCAGGGTTGCATTCAGCAGTTGAGCAGGGTCAATCATAGAGCGCTAGCGATGGGTAGAAGTAGGAAGTAACTTCTATATTTTTACTTCTGTATTTTTTTATTCATGATTCATTTTCCTTTCTTCATGAATCATTCCCCCTGTATGGCGAGTTTCCAGTGCTGCCAGTCCTGCAATAAGATTTGGAATAAGATTACACCTGGTTACATGCAAACATAAGAGATGGCACCTGGAAGTTGTGGCAGGTAGGAGTGGCAGGCGTACAAGCGGTGATAAGTAGTGGTGGTAGGCATACCCTGGCGTACAAGTAGGGTTGATGCTTCCTCTATTATACCATGTAGTCCATGGAAATCCAAAATAGCGGAGCTAACATTTAGTGTCGTCGACTAATGCCAGCATTAGATTAGGTAGTATTTTTACCAGTTTCAAAATATCAAGCAAACACAAAATTATAACATATGCTTTAGCTTCGGATTAGCTTCGGTCCTCAGGAAGAGGCCAAATAACATGATTTATCAATATGTGTCTACAAAACTTGGTTTATAGTTGATAAGCGAGGAGTAAAAGCAGCACTAATAATGCTAAAGTGCTCATTTCCGATTACTATAGTCCATGCTTGGACGGCAGGGACTAATAAGATTCATGCAATTCTTGCTTATGCTAGAAAGGACCATCCTATTAAGAAGGATGTATCGCATGAATCAAATCAATTTACTCATGTTTATATTTTATTCTTCACCCTGCTGCTACTTATATCGTTCTCATTGATAACAATGAGAAATATTCTGGAACTTTATGTTGGAAATAATTACGATCGTCTGTCAATTCACCGAACACCTCCTACACCACCTCATTGCCTTTACTTTTCCAGTATTGAAGAGGCGCCACCGCCATACTCACCACCATGACCCTTCTAGCCTGAAGAGGCCTTAACCGACTTCATAGTTTTGTATAAATATAGCTGAGTTGTGATAGAAGAATATATAGTCCGGACACACAGTCCAAGTATTGGTATGTAGCTGTAGTTGCTGGTTTACTGTTTCAATGTTATGAGTAGTTTTTGTTAGCAATCGAAGTTGCATGTTTGAGTTATGTACATTGTGTTATACTCTCATTAATCTTTCAATTGGTATCAAAGCCAAATGAGCAAGGAATTGTTGAAGGAATCATTTGCAAAGAGAGATGGTCATTGCTATGTGAACAACCACCAACCACATTAAGTTCGTAGCATGTTCTTATTGTGAAGAGAAGATTGTCTGAAGATAAAGCCACCCCTACTCAGTTGTAGTAGAGTTGTAGTGAAGTCATGGTGTGGTTGGAGTGTAAGCCAGTGTCGGCTAGCATGAAGTAGAAACTAAGGAATGAGCTACTTGTGTGCGTGAGTCAACGTGTGATACAGTGACCATTGAGGTCGATTTCCCGTGGGTTTGAGTTGCAGTGAGTGTGTGAGAACACCATAAAGTATTGTGGTGTGAAGTGGCTGAGGTACGAGCAATTGGTAATTTCTGTACGTGGAGTATATAAGAGTCCATCGATTGATTAGAGTTGAAGCTTCCATGTTATGAAAAGAAACTATAGAAGCTCATACTGTCACCCATCACTCGTTTGAAGAGCCAGTGAAGTTTGTAGTCACTGGTTTGGTGAAAGGAGGTCTGGTTATGAGTGCAATTTGCATGAAGCTGATGCTCTAATTTTTGGAGAACGTGTTGTGTGATTTTTGCAAATCATGGCATAACTGACTATGCTCTGCAGCATTTCAAAAGTAAATTCTATGTAGCATGGCCCTGTGTGAGGGTCACGTATAACTGCCTTGTGTGGGGAGGACTGCTCCAAATTTGGAGGCGCCTACGATTTGTATCGATTTCTTAATAGAATCCATCGAATATTTATATTCTCCATCGACCTCATATTCTTCAAGATATTATTGTCCCTCACCCTGCAACTAGCACCGCTGGAAGAAGAAGGAAAAGCGTAAATGGAACCGTCGTTGAATATGTAAATTCTGCACCAGATTGCAGAGCCACTCGCCATATTGAGGTGTCGTGGATTGAGCTGAAAAGGGCAGCTGCAGTTTTTGTGTGGTTGAATGTCTACGTTGCTGTTAGCCTTGAAGAGTCAGCGTATCATTGAAAGTTTTTTTTTCCTTAAAATAAACAACGTATGTTTGGTGTAAATTAAGAGGAGGCATAAATTTAGTGTGAAAAGTCCCCTGAAAGTTACCAGAATGAAGTTGTAAGTCAAAAATCACGTAAAGGTGTTTTGGATGAAAATTGCGCCTTATGAGGTGCATATTAAAAATCATATTTTTTTCGGGGGCGATATGGAAGATATCTTCATTCAATCATGAAAGCAGCTATAAGATAGAGGAAAGACAATGGTCGCGGGTCGCAAAGCACGACTGAGGCAGATGAAGAAAATGAATTGAAAACAAAAGGAAAATATCATTGCCATGTTTAGAGAAGTTTAGGCTGAAGCCAAGGAACTGAGAAGTCTAGCCGAAGACAAAGAAGAAATCGAAGGTGATTGGTGTAGCTTTGATCTGCTACCACCACCTATGTTTACTGGTAAATATTTTGATTTATGGGTTATTAGAATGCTAACATTTCTTCGAGCTAAAGACTTAATTGAACATTCGTCTAACAAGCCATATGATGAAGTATGTGATGATTTAGCATTAAATTTTATAAAACAAGGATTGGATGAGAAGTTTTTGTGCAAGGTAGCAGAAGCTACAACTTCCAATGAAGCATGGAATATCCTCAAAGTAGAATTTGGTGCAAGGGGGAGTAATCAAGTCGAAGAAAGTAGTGTTGTTCAGCCTATTGTAGTAGTGCTTGAAGATGAGAATGAAGATGGATTTGTAGTAGTGAATCTACAGAGAGATGAAGGATTTTGTGAATCTCACTTGAAAGTGGATCACAATGTTGATGGTGTGTTATCAGTAGATGTTGATTTTGGCATAGATAATGTTGCCAATGGAGAAGCATCTGGTTTAGTGGATCCAACAATTGAAATTGTTGATGTTAAATTTGATGAAGAACAATTAACTCATGACGAGTGGTTGCAGATGATGCAACATAAACATCTTATTGATAGACTGTTATTTGGTGAGAGAAACCCACTTGTGTCTGAAAACCAAGTGGAAGAAAACCTATTTGTAGAAGCAAAGGTGGAGACTCAAGATTATGAGACATCCACAAAGTTAAAGAAGGAAGAAGAGGAGAAATCTCTCAGTCTAGAGCATAATGAACAGAACCAATATGGTTCTCAAAATGTTTTTTCATATAAACTTAAAAATGATTTTGTGTGTGGAAGCAACCGAGATGAAGCAACAAAACATGAAGAAGAATTAAAGTTACTTGAAGCATGGCTTGAAAAACCATGTATTGATGATGCCTGCATAGAAATTGCAGCTATGAATATTGAAGACAATATGGATGATATTGAAAATGAAAATGAAATTTTCATGTATTGGAGCCCTGAAGAGATTAAATTCTATTATGAACTTATGTTGCAGCAAATTGATAATCAGAAGATTGATGATGAAGAACAAACTATAGAAGATGACATGTGGCAGCAGTCCACATACGAACAGATTTTTGAAGAGGTAAAGGACGTCCATGGACACCCTGAAATGATTTTCTATGTTTTGGAAGAGCTGCAACAACAAATGAAGAAACTGAAATTTGAAGCCTACAACAAAAAGACAAAGATGAAGCAATTCAGAGGATACAGGATCTGGAAGAAAAGGAAAAGGAAATCGATCACAAGAGTTTAGGTCAAAATTTTGAACCATTGTGAGCATAGATGAGATTTAGACCAACATTCATGTTTAAGTTTTGTTGAGTCATGGTTATATTGTCGATCGTAATTAAGGGGGAGTGTTGGAAATAATTACGATCATTTGTCAATTCACTGAACGCCCCCTACACCACTTCACCGCCTTTACTTTTCTAGTATCGAAGAGGTGCCACTGCCATACTCACTGCCATGACCCTTCCAGCCTGAAGAGGCCTTAACCGACTTAATCATTTTGTATAAATATAACTGAGCTGCGATAGAGGAATATATCATCTGGATACACAGTCCAAGTACTGGTATGCAGCTGTAGCTGCTGGTTTACTATCTCAATGTTATGAGTAGTTTTTGTTAGCAACCGAAGTTGCATCTTTGAGTTATGTACGCTATGTTATACTCTCATTAATCTTTCACTTTATACACCGATTAGGATATTTTTCCATTTTCCCACAAAAACAAATTAAGGATCCTGATGCCAAAAGGACAAAAGACGGGGAACACAAACAGTACATTCCATATACAAAAGACAAAAAAATTGAGGGATATGACGAAATTCTACAAGAAATTCTATGTTCAGATGCCACAAAGGCAGAGGATTGGGATGATGAGGAGGATGGTGAGTGGAAAGCACCAACCACTCTAAATCCAGAGTACAAAGGATGATAGAAGCCAAATAAAATTAAGAATGCAAGGTACAGGGGAGAATGGTTTGCGCCAATGACTGACAATCCACATTTTAATGATGATCCGTAATTATATGTTTTCCCTAGTCTAAAATACTTAGGAATCGAGCCATGTCAAGTAAAATCAAGAACATTGTTTTTTATTGTTTGATGATCTAGAATATGCGAAGAAGTTGATAGAAGAGACATGAGGATAACACAAAGATGTTGAAAAAGAAGGTTTTGAAGCAGAAGAGAAAAGCAATGATGAGGAGGAAGGCTATAAGGATTCTAATAATGGGGAGATAGCTGACGAGGTTGAAGAGCCAGAAGAAGATGAGGAGGCTACTGAACATAACAAGTTGTACGTAATACACATTAGGTGGAAGTTATTTGGGGTAGAGATTCTAACATAAATTCAAATATTGTTAGCTTAGCGAGAAATTATAACATTCTGCACAATCGTATTTGATGTTCCAAAATGATTTGGAACAAATTTGGGTTGATTTCTATCAGGTATTTTATCAATTTTTTAATGACTAAGTGTCAAATGAATCTGTTAACCTACATAGAAAACTTGTCTCTTTTGAGAAATTTTCAATAGAAATAAATTTGGAAAGCTATTTAATATTTGTTAAAAGGAAATTTGGAAAGCTATTTGATATTTGTTAAAAAAAATATATCCATTCTTTTTTTTTTAAATGTATATTGCATTTTGATTTTGTGCGTTCTGGCAAAGGTCAATGAAAATTAGTGGCCTCTCATAGAGGCCGAAAGCTACAGAGTTCTGGTAGATGTTGTGTTCAAGTCACGAGAAGAATAGGGTAAGGTAGAGGTATGTGTTATGTCTCTATGTATATATAATTAGTTTCTTTGCATGCAAGTAACTCGGCTTTTTGTTTCAATAGAAGAGAAAAGAAGGAAAGAGGTCGGGTAAACATATAGTTTAACAATTCTATGATGATTATTGTGATACTGAGAATGAGCGTGAATGTGAATTCGAATTTGTGCCTCCCTTGACTAGAGCTCGCAGTGATTTGATTAATAAATCCAAAATCGAGGATGGTTCGATGGTTCCAGTGAAGAAAATGTGGCTCAAGAATTTTAGGTAGAGATTAGTATGTCGGGAAAGGTCTGCCATCCAATGAAATGTTGCTCGAATTCATGAATTGATACCTCATGGCATGCTGAGCCAACACCTTTTCTATTTGTAGTAGAATGGGATTGAGCCTCTCAATTTGAACAATCGGCCACTTAGCGCTTGCTTTTGATGATACTTAATTAACCCGGCTTACAAAATTACCAGTCACAGGAACTTGAAGCTTTCGAATATTTTTTATCATAGGCTTCCAACAAAAGTCTCTGATTCTGATCTTGCAAAGCTTGCTCCTAAGGATAAAACATCCGTGGAAACAAGATTGGCCAACACATTTGGATATTTTTCTCCAGGTTATGAAGGCAAGTTTTAATTGTAGTATCTTTGACTGTCTGTTTTTTAGGAAAATTATGGAAGTCCTTTTTACTCTCTTTTATCTATTACAACTAGCCGATGTGTAACTAAAAAATCAGATGTTTACAGTTTTGAGTTGTGGTCTGGATCTGAACTAATAACAAGCCAAAATGTAATTCTGGAGTTGATAATAGGCTAAAAGGACTTGGATGTGAAGCGGTATGAAGACAAGGTACTTTTTAATATGGAGCTTAGTTGATAATAGGCCAGAATGAAATTTTGGAGTTGTGATTATGGAGTTGATAACAATTGTTGATGGATCTCAGTTGATAGTAGGCCAGAATGAAAATTTGAAGTTGTGCTTATGGATTTGATAACATGCCACAAAGTCTCGAATGTGAAACGGTCTAAAGTGTGAAGTGGTCTGAAGTGATGGTTCATTTGTTGCCTTGGTTTAGACACATCAAGAGGGATTATGAAGGAACTGGGACATTTATAGATCTAGTACTTCGATCCACAGCGTGGCTAAGTTTTCCTTACACCAGCTCACTAAAACAATTACATCGCATAACAAAAATTGATAGTGGGGATATAGTCGATAAATTTGGGTCGTACAACGCTTTCCTTGCATCGTCTCACCAGAATGACTACATCACATAATAGAAATAGATAGTCAGGACATAGTCGAGAAAAATGGGTCATACAAAAGCTAGAAAAATGGGCTATACAAAAGTATTTTCATTTCCACTTGTCAGATTTTCATTCAGCAAAGGAGGATAAAAACAGAATGAGGGTATTGGCTAGGAGGATGAAAATGGAGTGAGGGGATTGGTTGGGTTGGATAGTGCTTGCCCAGCCAATTCTATATAAGGAACACTTTTGGTGTAATTATTTAATAATCATAAATAGTATTGAGGAATCTGAAGAGTTAAGGAGAAAAAATCTCAAGATGGGAGAGAATAAAGAGAAAGCAAAAGAGGTCACGCCATTCAGAAAGAAATATGGATGAGGTTTATCAAAGCCATGATGTGAAATAATTATTTCCACAACATGCCTTAAGTATGTGTATACAAGTTTCCCTAATGCGAAATGAAGTTAATGCGTTGTTTGAGAGCCCACATTTGCGTCAAATGGAAGAAAGCATGGGAAGGTCACCAAGGACTAGGTTGTCCCATGGTTAGAAGCTTTCATGAATTTTATCTATTAATATTCAAAATTTCCATCAGAGTTGAACCAACATGATACTAAACCACAGAGTGAAATCCATCCAATCATCATACTCTGACATGCCTTTCCATTCCAGAGATATGAATGTTAAATTTGTAATTTTAAACAGCGCGGCAGTTTTGGTAAAACCGCCCTGGTCTCCCCGCACCGCCTTTGGCAAAAGGTTGTTTCCGTATGAAGGGCTCCGACACAATCAAACTCCGCCACGCGTCCCTTGTACAAACGCCAATACCGCCTGCTCCCCGGCCGCTAAAGGTCGTTTCATTTGCCCGAGGTTGGCTTGCGAACCACGTCGGATCAGCTGGGCGCGCGATCTCCGCCGTCGATCTCCTGAAGGTGCACGGGCCTGCGTCAAATCACATTTTTGCGTGGATTGAAAGTCTTATAGGTTGACCGCCGTAGTTGAATTTATGGTCTTTAATGTTTTACGTAGATTTAGGTGGAGGCCCTTTAATATGGTTATGGGCATACGTTTTATGTTTTTTTTATATATTTTTTTATATACGTTGTCAAAAAAAAGCCTATGTGCAGTAGTTTTTATGTATTGTGCCTGCGCACGGTGGATAGCAGTGAGTTTTTTTTTGTTGTATTGAACGCACAGCAGTGCGGTAAAAACGGAACAGAGGAGAACTGTAATGATTATTGGCCATTCCAAAACCAGAGAATAATAGGAAATTCCTTTTGTAATATCCACAGCAGTGGAACCAGAAGCAAGTGAGACAGAGTTCTCCCGTTGAATCCTTCTCTGCACAGAGGATGAAATATGTATCAGTCTTTTCATCTTAAAGTAATAGAAATGTTTTATGTCTGCGTAATGCTGTGTTCTGAGTTAATTTGTTTTTAAAAGCTTCCCTGTCCAAAGGTCCTGGAAGAAATGGAACAGAGCATTGGCTTTGTGGTATTTGCTTGATTGGTTTTGGTATTTTCCCATCAAAAATACCCAACATTGGTATCAGAGTGGGTCCAGGCTCTTTAAAGAAGTTAAAGAAGCTGAAGGGAGAAGGTTGTTGCTGCAGCAAAACCTCTCAGGCAGATAAAAGACTCAGACAACGAAGGATTCAGGTATTCTTCATAGCTATCTTCTTTGTTACTGTTGGAACAGTCAGTGTTTATACACACAGTCAAGAATTTAAAGCATAGTTAAAGATGCAAGGAATGGCCAGCACAAGCACTGGTATGGGTATGTTTAACACCCAGCTCCCACAGTTTAATGGGAAGAAATATGACTACTGGTCAATAACTATGACAGCCCTGTTTACCTCTCAAGATTTATGGGAAATAGTTGAAGATGGTTTTGAAGAACCAGCAGATGAAAATGAGTTCAATGCATTAACTCAGGGAGAGAGAGATCTACTGAAGAGAAATAGGAAGAAGGATTCAAAAGCCCGTATGTTGTTGTATCTAGCAGTAGACCAGAGTGTGTTTCCAAGGTTAGCAGCAGCTAAGACAGCCAATGAAGCATGGCAAACCCTCAAGACAACCTATCAAGGCATGGAGAGAGTGAAGACAACAAAACTACAATTGCTGAGGAAGGATTTTGAGAATCTGTGCATGAAGGAGTCAGATAACATTGACTCATTCTTCACTCATGTGATTGGTATAATCACACAAATGAGAACTCATGGAGAAACCATTGAAGATAGAAGGATTGTGGAGAAAATATTGAGGGTCTTACCCTCAAGGTTTGATGCCATAGTCACCACCATTGAAGAGACAAAGGATCTCTCAAACTATTCAATTGATGAGCTACATGCATCACTGATAACACATGAGCAGAGGTTGAGTAGGAATGAAAACTCATCTCTTGAGCAAGCCTTCAAGACCCAGATGTCCTTTGGAAGAGGAAGAGGTCAAGGAAGAGGAAACCGAAGAGGAAGAGGCAGAAGCCAGAACAGAGGTGGAAGGAACAGCCCATCAAATGCACAAGGAAGAGGCAGCAATACAAATCAGAACGAAGGCCAAGGCAGTAGCCAACAAAGAGAACAATATCATGCTCAAGGACAAAGGTATGATAAATCTAATGTTCAATGCTATTATTGCAAAAAGTATGGACATTATGCAAGTGATTGTAGAAAGAAACAGCATGATATGAACAATAGACAAAATGCAAATGTTACAAGAGAAAACAACAGTCATGAAAATGTCCTGTTAGCTTGTAACATGGCTGAAACACATAGTGAAGACATATGGTTTTTAGACTCAGGCTGCAGCAACCATATGACAGGGAACATTGCCCTCTTCTCAGCCTTAAATCAAAACTTGAAGTCAGAGGTCACACTAGGAACTGATAGTAAAGTGTCTGTTATGGGAAAATGAGAAGTAAAAATATTTTCAAAACAAGGAGAAAGGAAAACCATAGCAGATGTCTACTATGTCCCCGGAATGAGATGTAAACTCTTAAGTATTGGACAACTTATTCAAAAAGGTTACAATGTCTTTTTTGTGAATGATGTATGCACCATCATGGATATACCACCCAAAAAAAGATGCATTGCTGAAGTGAAGATCACAAGGAACAGGATGTTCCCTCTCCGGATCAGGGCAGACTTGAAGAACAAGAAGGAAATGGCAGCAGTCACCCAAGAGGCCTTCCAAAGCGTGCCAAAGGATGAAAATTGGTTATGGCACTTGAGATTCGGGCATCTAAATTTTGGAGGTCTAAACCTATTAAGCTGAAAAGGAATGGTAAGAGGATTACCATTGATAGAGAAACCAGACAGCCTTTGTGAAGGTTGTATATTGGGAAAACAACATAGAGAAAGTTTTCCATCAGGGAAAAGCATCAGGGCAAAGGCACCCTTAGAGATCATCCATTCAGATTTATGTGGACCGATGCAAGCTCCGTCATTAGCAGGCAACCTATATTTCTTAACATTCATTGATGACTTTACAAGAAAAACTTGGGCATATTTCCTTAAAAACAAAAGTGAAGTGTTTGAAAAATTCTGAAATTTCAAAGCACTTGTGGAGAACCAAAGCGGGCTGCATATAAAAGTTTTGAGAACTGATAGAGGAGGTGAGTATATCTCCAATGAATTCCTAAAGTTTTGTAGAGAAAATGGAATTCATAAACAGTTTACAACTCGGTACACCCCACAGCAAAATGGAGTTGCTGAAAGGAAGAACAGAACCATCATGGAGATGGCAAGGAGCATGTTGAAGGCAAAGCATTTGCCAAATGAGTATTGGGCTGAAGCTGTACATTGCGCAGTTTATATTTTGAACAGGTGTCCTACAAAAGCAGTCATGAACAAAGTGCCAGAAGAGGCATGGAGTGGGAGAAAGAAAGGAGTCACCCACATGAGAATTTTTGGGTGTGTGGCCTATGCACACATTCCAGATAAGCTAAGGAAGAAGTTGGACAACAAAGGGGAGAAGTGTATCCTTGTTGGATATAGTGATGAATCCAAAGCCTACAGGCTGTATATCCCATCTACCAAGAAATTTTTTGTCACCAGGGATGTTCAATTCATTGAAGAGGAAGCTTGGGATGGAAGCATAGAGAAAACAGTGAACATTAAAAGTTGTTTGCCTCATGATGAAAATGAAGAGGAGGTGGCTGAAATGAATCCCCAAACAACAGCACCAACGCAAGAACAGCAAGGTACACCATTGAGAATCAATGAGAGTGCTTCTCCAAGCACACCACAAGGAGGAAATTCAAGTGCATCTTCAAGCACTTGCACACCAAATGAAAGAGGCAAGAAATTCAGAAATTTAAGTGATATTTATGATGAAGGAATGAATTCCTTGTTTGCCTTGTTTTCTCATGTTGATGATCCTATTCATTTCGAAGAAGCAATTAAAGATAGGAAATGGATATAAGCTATGGATGAGGAGATGAATGCCATAGAGAGAAACAAAACATGGGATTTGGTTGAGTTACCAAAAGGCAAAGAATTCATTGGTGTGAAATGGGTCTACAAGACCAAGAGCAATGCTGAAGGCAAGATTGAAAGGCATAAAGTAAGGCTGGTTGTCAAAGGCTACAAGCAGCAGTATGGAAGAGATTATGAGGAGACTTTCGCTCCGGTTGCAAGAATGGAAACAGTGAGAGCAGTGTTGTCCATAGCAGCACAAAACAAATGGAAAGTCTACCAATTGGACGTGAAGTCAGCATTCCTAAATGGAGTGTTAATGGAAGAGGTTTATGTGGAAAAGCCTCTCGGATATGAGAAGAAAGGTGAAGAGCACAAAGTGTGCAGATTGAAGAAAGCTCTTTATGGGCTGAAGCAAGCACCAAGAGCATGGTACAGCAGGATAGATTCATATCTATTGGATAATGAATTTGACAAATGTGAAGGAGAACCCACAGTCTACATCAAGGAAAAGGATGGTAAAATTTTAATTGTTGTCTTGTATGTAGATGATGTTATTTTCACTGGAAATGATATTTATCTTATTGAGAATTTTAAATCAGTCATGAAGGATGAATTTGAAATGGCTGACATGGGTTTGTTGAGATACTTCTTAGGCATAGAAGTAGATCAAAATGAAAAAGGAATTTTTATATCTCAAGCAAGATATGTAAATTACGTTTTCGGCAGATTTAACATGCAAGAATGTAAAGTAGCGATCACTCCCACAGTAATGGGATTAAAACTCAGCAGAGAGGACAACAGCAAGGATTTTGATCCTAGTTTGTAAAAAAGTGTTGTAGGCAGCCTTATGTATTTAACAACAACTAGACCTGATATTATGTATGTTGTTAGTTTAATTTCCAGATTCATGGAGAGGCCAAAGGAGGCACATTGGCAGGCACCAAAAAGAATTTTAAGGTATGTCAAAGGTACCAAAATGTTTGGCATATTATATAATGTCTCAGAACATTCAGATTTGGTTGGATACACTGATAGCGATTGGGCTGGAAGTGTAGATGATCGAAAGAGCACCTTCGGTTATGTTTTTAGTATGGGTTCAGGAGCCATTTCATGGGCTTCTAAGAAGCAATCCATTGTAGCATTATCTACAGCAGAGGCCGAATATGTGGCAGACACAGCAGCAGCATGTCAGGCAATATGGATGAGAAGAATGTTGAGAAGCTTAGGCCAAGAGCAGGCAAAAGCAACAGTGGTCTTTTGTGACAATAGCTCAGCTATTGCTTTGTCAAAGAATTCAGTGTTTCATAAGAGAACGAAACACATCGATACAAGGTTTCACTACATCAGAGAATTGGTGAACAATGGCGAAATCGTCCTAGAACATTGCAGGACCCAGGAACAGGTTGCAGACATCTTGACAAAGCCACTGGTTTAGAAGAGTTTCGAATTTTTGAGAAAATGCTTGGGAATGACCGAACGTGCGGCTGTTAAAATTAAAGGGGAGTGTTAAATTTGTAATTTTAAAAAGCGCGGCAGTTTTGGTAAAACCGCCCCGATCTCCCCGCACCGCCTTTGGCAAAAGGTTGTTTCCGTATGAAGGGCTCCGACACAATCAAACTCCGCGATGCGTCCCTTGTACAAACGCCAATACTGCCTGCTCCCCGACCGTTAAAGGTTGTTTCATTTGCCCGAGGTTGGCTTGTGAACCACGTCGGATCAGTTGGGCGCGCGATCTCCGCCCTCGATCTCCTGAAGGTGCACGGGCCTGCGTCAAATCACATTTTTGCGTGGATTGAAAGTCTTATAGGTTGACCGCCGTAGTTGAATTTATGGTCTTTAATGTTTTACGTAGATTTAGGTGGAGGCCCTTTAATATGGTTATGGGCATACGTTTTATGTTTTTTTTATATATATTTTTTATATACGTTGTCAAAAAAAGGCCTATGAGTTGTAGTAGTTTTTATGTATTGTGCCTGCACACGGTGGATAGCAGTGAGTTTTTTTTTGCTGTATTGAATGCACAACAGTGCGGTAAAAACGGAACAGAGGAGAACTGTAATGATTATTGGCCATTCCAAAACCAGAGAATAGTAGGAAATTCCTTTTGTAATATCCACAGCAGTGGAACCAGAAGCAAGTGAGACAGAGTTCTCCCGGTGAATCCTTCTCTGCACCGAGGATGAAATATGTATCAGTCTTTTCGTTTTAAAGTAATAGAAATGTTTTATGTCTGCATAATGCTGTGTTCTGAGTTAATTTGTTTTTAAAAGCTTCCCTGTCCAAAGGTCCTGGAAGAAATGGAACAGAGCATTGGCTCTGTGGTATTTTCTTGATTGGTTTTGGTATTTTCCCATCAAAAATACCCAACAATGAATGCCAGGAATTATGCATCTACACACTCATTGTTAGGTCCTTTCCCATGAATTCACAATGGGATGACAATGTGAACCTCTCCACCTGTATGTCGTCAAGCACCCCATGTAGGCATTATCCAATAGAAAGTTAGCATACATACCGACTGAAAATTCCTCTCAAGCATTTCCTCAAACCTACTAGATTAAATTGGTTCCTCAGGAAAAGGCATTTCAAAAACAAAAGGAAGTGCAACAAATCTCTATTCACAAAATTAGTTACTTAATCATGGTAGCCCAGAGTTACACTTAATGACTTATTGGCCATCATAATAAAATGATGTATTTGTTTGACCTACATTACACATTTAATTTTTATATTTTCTCAAATTATTATGTCGTATTGTATCCTTATTACATGAGATTGTAGCCTTAAATTATCACTCATACATTGCTCAAATTGTCAATGTTAAAATCTTGTTGGAAACCATTTGACATTTAGCAATCAATCAGTGATGTATAAAATGTTGGAATATATAATTCTTACTTGTCTTAGTTGTGATTATTTCTATCTAGAGGAGTTTGTTCCTATTTTGTTTCCTAGATTTGTGTGTGGTTGAGATATTCTCACAACCAACAGATTGTGTGTCCAAGATAGTTTTCCTATCTTGAGACAACACTTCCTGTATATATGTAATATCATATTCGATTAATGAATCGCAAGATAGTTTGAACTATCAGATTTTATCATCGTATTAGAGCCTTGAGGCCCTGTCCCCTCCTGCGCATGGCACGTCAGGGGCTGAGGAAATAACATAATATATTTATATTGTTTTTATTTTTTTTTTGTCCATCTATATATGCGAGATGTGACAGTGGTGTGGTTGCTAGGATCTGAAAGCATATAGAGGCGGCTTGGAAGTGATTTGGAAGCACTGTAAGATCAAGTGGAAACACTCTTGGAAGCGTTGTTGGAACTGCTAGTTATGATTACTTCTAAGATAAGCACTGGAAAGGAATCTGACTTTCCTTCGAGGCTGTGAGAGATTTTCCAGAACCCATTGAAGAGCTAGTACAGTCCAGTTCTGCTGACACATGGATTGTATCAGATCTAACTCATAATGAAGGCATTGTGCTTCAATTCCTGATGCATCATGGTGATCGTGCATCATGGTTCCGTTGTTGGATGTGCTGCTTTCACATAGGTAGTTGAGGTCGAGTTGTTGTGTTGCAGAGTCAGTGCTTGCTAGTGAAATCGCTAAATCTACAATGGCAACATTCGTCGCTGCAAATCGACCCTAGAATCGACAGATCTAGCGGTCTGGTGATCTGTGGTATTACAGATTTGGTGTAGATAGTGGTCACTTCCTCCTTCGTGTCTCGTGGCCTACCTACTAGGTTGTGTGACCTATAGAGGGCGAAATCGGATCATGGCGAACCTGACGTGAAAGTACAGTCGATTTCTACTAGTGATTTGGTTGAGTTTTCGTTGTCCAAAAGAAGCGGTAGTTAGGTGTAAAAGTTCCATTGAAAGAGGACATGTGTAGACGAAATCCATTAATCATGCAGAAGCCACCAAGAGGCACTATTTGAGGAGGTGTGAGACTAGTTGGCAAGACCCTGCTCAAAAATGCGTTGGGAAGGGGAAGGTCGGTGATGCGAAATCTGTTGTGTGTCAGGCGCCGTGGTAGAATGGAACTCACAACGTCGATTCCAAGGGCTGGGATGGAAAATTAAAGGGGACTGAGTGAGAGATGGAGCAGGAGCGAGGCTCACCGAAGGCAAGTATGGACAGAGAAAGAAGCATGGATCTGAATTTACTGGAGGGTTAAAACTTAATACCCCTGTTTTTCCAATATGTTTTTGGAAATTTCTACTTTTCAGTGTTTTGCATCAAAATATGTTAGTATTCTCACAGTCAAATAAATAAAGAAAACGCTGAGAATTTCAATTATGGGGTGGCTTCCTTCCTTTCAATTTTATATTTTTTGGGGTTCCTGGGTTTGAAATCTGGGAAGAATGAGTGGGGAACCAAATTCGATAAGTTTCTTTCTCAACTGTCTCACACCAGTTTGACTGCTCTATGAGAGAAAAACCCATATCATGACATAGAATACAATTGTTCTGCCAAGTCGTTTTTTGAGTTAGGTACTTTCTAGGCTAGTGGCTATAAGGATCTTTAGCAGCAGAGAGAAGAAAAAATGAGCGAAAGTCCTAGAAAAAATTAGATTATGAGCTGCCCTCATCGTCCCAACAAACCGTTTTGAGCTTTAGGAAGCTAGGAAATAATGGAAGAAATGATAGAAATTTATCGCTTGAATGAGAACATTAGCCTGAACATTCTGCGGCTTCATGGAAGCCATCAGTTTGAAATGTGGGTTGGTCATCTTGGTGATGGATGAGCCATAACACTTGGATCGCAGTTGGGTTTGAGTCTCCTTGGTAATATTCTGCCATGGTAAAATGTGGTATTTATAAATGTTTTAGAATGAGGAGCATTGAGCCTAGCTAACTCAATGAACTGCTTTTTTGTTAGAATTAGCTACACTAACAATCACGTAGGTGAATCCAAGACAATTAAACCAAAAAGAGAAATAAGAGACCAAAGAACCTCAGTGGTCAAGGTTGAAGTGTAGCAAATATTGATTTTGTTCAACAATGACAATGAAAATTAGGTGGTGATGGAAAATTAAGTTAAAGTTTATGTGTGAGTTTGTGGAATAGATTCACTACCATGATGTATTATGAGTCACACATATTAATTGTAAGCATGTCTAGGATGTTTTGTAGTGGTCTTTGTAATATATCTACCTGGTAACTCCAAAAGTCGGAGTTGAGTTGTAAGCTTTGTAAGGCATGTGTACCCACATATAGTTCATGAAAATCTAAAATCACTTTGTATTTGCATTGTCGGTTTCTCGTAAGCTAGAAACCACATGTAAGAGTGAAGTGGGACAAAGATTCCTATTGGCATGTTTTAAGTTTAGCCAAGAAAACCCTTTGCCTTTTTGAGTCGGGTCTTTGGTGAGCCCTAGTGGCTACACAGCCTTAGTGGCTATAGATCCTTCATGGCTACAGTGCCCCAATGGCAACATAGGAGCCTCAGTGCTCACAGTTTCAGAGTCTAGGTGGTCGGGAGTGACATACCTTACTCATAGAAGAAATTTATTTTCTCACAAGTCTCAGCGTATCTCCAGCGGACCACAAGGTATAGTTGAGGGTAATCAGATAAAACCCAAAGCATCGTTACAGGTAATCCGAAAAAACCCATGATGATGATGGAGGGGGATTTGTAAGTACAGGGACATGTATGCAGTTATAATGGTTGACAGAAACATGTATGTGAAGGAAATCCTACAAGACTAGCAGTAGCACCCATGCATTCCGGTGGATGGTTGGTCATTTATATGGACATCAACATATTCTTTTGTTATGTTTGACCACAACTAGACTTTGCAAATTGATATCGAGACAAGTACTTATTAAGGAGTTGTGTTAGAATATGTAATTCTTACTTGTCTCAGTTGTGATTCTTTCTATTTAGAGGAGTCTGTTAATATTTTGTTTCCTAAAATTGTGTGTGATTTAGATATTCTCTCAACCAACAAATTGTGTGTCCAAGATAGTTTTCCTATCTTGAGATAACACTTCGTGTATATATGTAATATCATATTTGATTAATTAATAGCAAAATAGTTTTCACTATCAAATTTTATCATAAAACCTAACACACCAACAATTCTATCAAAGTGTAGCTTCGTATCATTTTATATTTCATTGAATTTTAACTAGATAGAACCAAAAAGTCTCTGAGAACACTTTGGAAAATATAACTAGTTAAACATTATATTATGTCAAGCCTATTAAAGATATAAACACAATAATTCATTCTCATAACAACTATTTTTCTGCATGCATCGTTTTCTACTTCCTTTTCGGCCTAAGAGAATTCAACGGATCATAATCTGTCAAATTGAAATATCACCTTCCGATTTTTTAGCTGAATATTCACATCTACACAAACACGGCCATTAAGCATAACATTTGAATAACTCAGTGCATGTCATAAACAAGGTTGAAATCCGCCCTTTGTTCTCGCTCCCAAATAAAGTCCACACCATTTCCCGTTATCGATCGCTTTGTTTTCATTTATGCCTACTGCCTTCAGTCGCATCCAGTTTTCACACCACAACTCTATGAAAGCTACAGAAATATCAGAGCAACCGATGTATTCCGAGGTGAATTATAACGCTTAACAGATGTTCCTTTCCTGACAAATATTACTTTGATGGCAGGGGCGTTCTTCTGTTATCACCTTCTTCTTGCACTCATTGGATTGAAGATCCACCATCTTCATTGGATTGAAGATCCACCATCTTCATTGGATTGAAGATAAAATAGCACACACACTCAAATATGTTCTATATTATTAATGAGGAAATTTACACACATATTTATACAAGAAATAGTCTCAAGATAGGAATTCTATCTTAGACTTACAGTAGTATGGTTGAGAGATTCTCTCAACCACACACTAAACTAGGAGAAACTATATTCTAGCTTATTCCTATTATGTAGGAACAAACTCCTCAATTAGAAAATTACAACCATAGACATGTAGGAATTAATTATTTCCAACTCCCCCCCCTAATGACTACTTGTCATGATAGTCAAATCCACCATCATCACACGAATTGCATGTACAAAACCTCCAAAAACACAATCTGCTGCCCTCGGACAGATCCACAACTTCTCCGATCCCACGGATCCCCTTGAAGGTGAATTGGCGTGATCCTGAATGAAAAAACCTGCACCCATTGGCGCGATTAATGGCCTAATAGACGCACCAGTTGGCCTTCCTGGCATTTTTGTTAGCGCGAAAAACGCCAATTCCCTTCTACTCAGAGAAAATCATCTGAGTCTAAGCCAGGTGTTCTGCAGTCCACCTGCTCCTACGAGCACAAAGCTCTCGTGTACACACAGCCACAACGTCACTTTAAGCCACACAGGCAATTCCGCCACACAGGCAAGCTAGCTTCAAAAGGCACTTCAGCCTCAAAGACCATATAGATGGTTTCTGGCTCACCACCAACCATTCAGCCACAAAGGCAAGCTGGCCACAAAGGCACTTTAGTCACAAAGACTATATAGATGGTTTCTGGGTCACCACCAACCCTCACATTCAGTGACAAAAGATGGTTTCAGGCTGACCATAAACCATTACAAAGTGGTTTTAAGATCACCACGAACTTTCAGATGCCTTAAAAAACTTACATCTAATTCCACATTTTGGAGTTTCTCGGTACATACAATGACTATAATAACATGCTAGGGAGTCTATTCCATAAGCCAAACTAACTCAAACAAAAAATCTACTTTGCTGTCCATCATAAACTTTGTCGCTGCTCCTTTACCTCATCTGTGAGGGGTCCACTGATAAAGAAACCGGAACATAGGCACTCACAGCCACACGAAGAGAACCCAATTTTCCCTTCAAGAACAGTAATCCAGGACTCCACGGTCCAATCCTCCATTGCATTTCAGTATGCAATTCTCCTGGCGTCGCAACATAATGCAACTTCCCCTACTCACAGTATCAAGGCTAGTCACTGTTTTCAAGCATACTGCCTCATGCTCGATAACAATCTGCAACACGATTTCGATCATCCTCCAATCTTTGATGTAGCTTCAATCGATGTCGTTTTAACTGTCATGCGTTCACCATTCCCTGCAAATTTGCTTAGTGTTGAAATGACCAGTTCCAACACACACTCAAAATTGTGACAATAGTTGGTCATACTACTGTCACTTAAATTACAACTAGTTTCATTGTCATGACAGTTAATCAATATGTTGCAACATCATCAGAGAATTAAAAAAAAAATACATTTTGACAATGAGACTGCGAGATTCCATTCTTTCAACAATGGGCAACCCCTGGAAATCTCAATTACAGCCAAGTTCTTCAAGGGTTCGACACATCCTCATGTACAGGAACCACAAATTAGTGCATGCCATGCCAATACACCCAAATCCTCTTAAGCCAATTGCTATGCTATTATGTAAGTGGGACAAGTTAAAAAAAAAAAAAGACTCGCCGACTTGAAGTCGGGTACTGATCCAGTGAAGGCATTCACATGTAACCAGGCCTGCGTGAGCTAACTCATGGCGCCAACCAATGCAATAGATCTGCCTAGTCCATTGCCCTTCTGGTTATTCAGCCACAGTACCTGTAAATTCGACGAGGCATTGAATGATGTCGGGATCGACCCATTCAGGCATTGAATGATGTCGGGATCGACCCATTCATTCTCTGTTTGAGCCGCAAGTTCTCATGTAGGCGACACAATTAAAGCTTGAACCTCTCGTATAGAGGTGTCGATTATCTGACAGATGGTGAGGGCAATCATGGAGGTCTTTCCAGTACCAGACTGGGCCTGCGCAATAACATCTCTGCCATTGATGATAGGCATCACTGCTCTCTGCTGAATGGCCGAAGGCTTCTCGAATCCATATTGGTAAATACCTCGAAGGAGGTCGTCACGGATGCCCATCTGATCAAAACTGGAGACTGCTTCCACTCCCGCACTCGTTTCGAATATTAGGTTTTCATCATTAACTGCATTAGGGTTCCGCCCTCCATTGTTGTTGTTACGGTTCCTACTGCCGCCTGCGGCAGCCATTGATTCTAAAACAGACACACCTACAAAAAATAACAGAACAGAAAAAACCCTAACCCTTCAACCAGCACCACCACGACCACGACCACCGGCAAAAGCCAATCGATCGCCAACAAATCACTAGAAGAGATGGATCTCAATACTCGTCTTGTGTTCCCCTCGCTCTGATTACAAAAGTCGAACGCAAGGTGTTTTGATAAGAGATGCAGCAATCGATCCTCATTCAGACTATTGTAAGCCAGCTTTAGCGTCTGCAACCCTGCTATTTTTCCGTCGCCCAAAAACTCCGGTAGCTTGCCGACAATACTGGCATTGTTGGCACTGAACGACTTGTTTCATTTGAGACGATACCATCTCTCGCTACATTTTCCTGAACAGATTAGTCCATGTACATATACATGATGAGACCCACAAATTTACAGAACCATAATATTATGATCACTATTTGCCCGAATCCCGGAGGGAGACGGCACGGCGGCCTGCTCCGGCTTCCGCTCCCAAAGGAGACCGAAAAGCTGGCCTGGAATTGCTCAGGCAAAAGTCCTTCATCATCGCATCAGAACTCATTAAATTGAAGATCGCCAAACGTTCCCTGGGGCTCAGCCCCTCCCTCTGATATTGATCCTCGCCCAGATTCTTGTCCTCCTTTTTAATCCTAAATACTTGGATGTGCAACGCCCGGATCGATCGATCAACGCAAGAGTCATTAATATCTTCTTGTGGCACGCCTCCACGAGTATCCATCGCCCGTACGGTCGATCCGGCATCCACGAATTTTGCATTCGGCTTGCTAGCCATCAGGCGAGAAGATGGAATCCCGTTCTAATTCCTTCGAACCTACGAGCAAACTATGTTTAGCAATTCCCTGCCTTCACTGGTTTCCCCTGAACCATCTAATGCCAATCTTGACTCATCAGCAGCTGGGGCAGTACTTCTAGAAAGAGATTTAGATCCACGCTTATCGGGCATGCTGAACACAGGTTCGATCTACTCGCGTTTCTGTGACAGCAATTGCATTCCTGCTGATGGAAATTATTCCTCCTGCCATCATATGCAGTCTTCCATCCAATCCACTGACAGATCGAACCACCACACAAGTGATCCACTCAGCCTACGATCTGCAGTCCGTCGGCTCGGCTGCCCTGATCAACCGATCTGCTGCCACACTGCTCGGATCTCACTCTCCGATTGGTAGACACACCAAGGCTGCCGATCTTGGAGGTTCTACCAGTATCAACACCACGACCTGCAGCAATCGAAGGCACCAGGCACCTGCAGGGATCTTACTCTCTTACAGTGCACCACCGACCACACTCCTTGCAGCGCTAACACACATAGTGAGAGAGCACTTGAACAGATCACAAAAAAAAATAATTGATGGACAAACAACATATCCTAAACTCTTTATTTTCCCTCAGCCCAGGAGGGGCCAAGCCCAGAAGGGGCCAGGCCCTCACAGGCTCTGATACCAAGATAAAATAGCACACACACTCAAATATGTTCTATATTATTAATGAGGAAATTTACACACATATTTATACAAGAAATAGTCTCAAGCTAGGAATTCTATCTTAGACTTACAGTAGTGTGGTTGAGAGATTCTCTCAACCACACACTAAACTCGGAGAAACTATATTCTACCTTATTCCTATTATGTAGGAACAAACTCCTCAATTAGAAAATTACAACCATAAACAAGTAGGAATTAATTATTTCCAACTGACTATTCATTCCTCTCATTCTTTCTCAACTTTCTTGACCACTAGGGTAGGTACAACCATAGCAAGATTGCATAGAGCCAACCATAGAAGAGAAAACAGAACAGCATGCGGATCATAACAGTTGCACCCACACAGGCATTGTAACCTATTACTGGACTAGTCCTCCTGTAGAAACTATCAAATCCCTGTACATGTCTCACGGGTGCGATACTCTGGTTATTATCCACAGAGGCAACCCTTCTGACCTCTCTGGCTTTAGAGTTATGATGTTGCTTGTGTTCATGATTGACATCATTACTTTTCTTCACATGTCTCGGGATCGAAACCCTAGCAGCACACTCACTGTTGTTTTTCTTCTCTATTCCCTCTCTGTCTCTCACAACAACCGGAATCCATCGGTTCTTGGAATCCACAAATCTGATCATGGCCTCTGGCACACCAGTCTTCTTCGCAATATATTGTCTTCTGGAAGAGAGCTCAGAACAGACGCTCTCGAACTTGTCAAACCCTCTGGTGGAATAATGATTCTGCGTCTTCTCACGTTTCTGTCGGGATTTGGCCTCCGCCAGAGAGCGATTTCTTCTGCATCGCCATCCACTGATATCCTTCCGCAACGTATTAATTTATTCGCTGCGATAGGGACGGAATATCAATTGATCCTAGAAGCAGGGAAAGTAGAACTCAACTTACAAAACTACTGAATTCGCATGGTCCTCCGTATGGCTTCACTTGTTTGGAATGGTTTGCAGAGTGTATAGGGGAGGGATTCCTATTCTTGTGCAGGGACCAGTAGTTGATATAATACTGGTCCCACCAAACCACCAGTGATTAAGACTTTTGAAACCAAATTTTAAACAGAAATAAATAACATTGTGTATAAATAAGTTTTAAATTATGTCCAAAAATCACCCATACATTGACTGGGCCCACAACTGTCCATAAATAGTACTTTACTACTTAATATTGCAAAACATATTGACCCAAGTAGAAAACAGCTAGAGCCATAAAGGCTTCCAAACTGGTCTATTCCAGAAGTACAAAACAATAGTCACTTCAACCCCCACTCATGAGAACTCCAACTTTGCATCCCAAATAAATATGCCTACCTGCACATAACAAAAGGAATGTATGTCAGCCATAACTGCTGTGTTGTTCAACAACTAAGCACCCTATGTTCAATAAATGACACCCAACCCAATAACAATTAAATCCAATTTGTTCAATAAATGACACCCAACCCAATAACAATTAAATCCACTTTGTTCAATAAATGACACCCAGACCCAATAACTGCAATAAATGACACCCAACTCATTCTATTTCTCATTAAAACAAATCAAAGCACATGGATCAACAAATAAACAATTCCCAACCATTAGATCACAACAAATTAAATCCATACCACACATTCAAAATGAAGCCATTGCAATCCATGTGCATCAATGTCCACCAATTAAAATCAAGTCCCGAAAACTATAAAAGAAGTCCACCCACTGTTGAAGTTGCATCTTATGCTTTCAAACTATTCAGCAAACTTGAAGACAACATCACAAAACAGTGGCCAATATATTCAAGTTAGTTATATGAATTACAACTCATTCTTCTTACAGTTCTGTTTTCATTTATCAGATTTTTCTTACATTACAGTTCTGTTTTCATTTATCAGATTTCTTACATTACAGTTCTGTCCATTCATTTATCAGATTTCTTACATTATAGTTCTGTCCATAGGGTGGTGACAGTTAACCTATACAGTTACAATTAACCTTTTTTATACAGATTTTATGTATGTGTTCTAGCTTATATTGTTAACCTATTGAATACAATGGGAAACTTCTAAACATCTAAACATCGTTTCTCCTAGTTTCTTCAATGGGAAACTTCTAAACATCGTTTCTCGTCCTGTTGTCGTTCCTGATAACCCTTTATACACGGTAGGGTCTCCGCAACGAAAGCCCCGCTGTGTCCATGTTGATTGGACCAACTTAACAAAAGCAATATGAAACAATACACTATACAGTAAGCTCAACTTTCACACTTCTAAAATAGATCATTTTTTCTAGGATTACAAACAAATTAGTGCAGTAAGCTATCAAACATCTTGCTCAGAAAGAAAGCAAATCAAATAAGAGGACAAGATGCTATTAGATTTTAAGTCCGCTTAATAAAACAGGTGTTTTTAAGTTTAAAAATACTTGGGCTACATTAGTAATCCAGCTCGCTATTAAGCCATAGCTACAAAACTCAAAACTTTAAAGGTGCCAATTTCAGAAATACTAGTTTAAGTTCTCCTGGCGTAAGAATTATTATTTCACACTTGGTCATGTTATGAATATATATTAGAATTGCAAAGATTTTGGAACTGCAACAAAAGTGGTATACCAGAAAAAAACAGATACTGAAGAAACCCCGTGAACTTACATAATTATGAGAGAAAATTTCACAAATATATCAAAATATAATGAAAAGTGAGACCTCTCAGCCGAATTTTAAGTTCAGTTACATTTTACAAAGGTCGCGCTTAAGTGGTATACCAGGAAAAACAGATACTGAAGAAACCCGTGAACTTACATGATTATGAGAGAAAATTTCACAAATATATCAAAATATAATGAAAAGTGAGACCTCTCAGCCGAATTTTAAGTTCAGTCACATTTTACAAAGGTTGCGCTTATTTTTGCTCATGCAACAAGCACATGGAACAAACTAAATAGGATTTTAGTGAACTATCGGTGAAGTAATATGAGGAGATGCAAGCCATTTGTTTCAAAAAGCCTAAGGACAAATTAATTGAAAGAAGAGACAAAGTAACTGTAAAGGAAACAATCAAAACAGGGCACTGAATCCAAATTTCCAGTAAGCATGGTAAACACCAATAAAATACTAAGCACTGAAGCAATAATTTCAACTCTTTTGAAATTATGTAAAGATAGAGAAAAAGACTCATTTAGACATTACATGAAAAACTAAAATCAAACTCACAAATTCCATATCAGTCAAGTGGGAAGCATTTCTAAGTTTTTGTAACCAGATATGCGAAGCAGAGGAAGACATGTCCCAATAATGTAAATAAAAGCACAAGTTTACCTCCATCGTAAAAATCTTGTTTTGACACCACAGATGAGAAAACATCTTATCTACCTAAATTTTTGTAGTCAGATATGCTAAGCAGAGAAAGAAAGTCCCAATAATGTAAATAAAAGCACAAGTTTACCACCATGGTAAAAACTTGTTCTGACATCACAGATGAGAAAAAATCTTAATCTCAAGATCTACCTAGTGTTGTAAGTTACAAATGGTATGAATTCTTCCAAAATGGTATTCATGTGTGTACGTCTTTTGTTAGCCTTGAAAATTTAAGAATGCTATCTATTTATGTTTAATTTTATTTTTAAAACTGTAATAATTTGTTGACCTTATTTGTTGCTTACCTTACAGGAATTATTCGATCATCAGCTTCATAGGGATAATTTTTGCAGAAGTAATAAAGCATAATTTAACATATATTCTAATGTCTAAATGCATGCAATAATTTTACAGGTTGTTGCATCTATGGCAAAAGGAAGTTACTCTGCTCGTACAAGGAGAAGTGGCAGGAGAGTGACAAGGGGTGCGCAGCTGCGATGCACATCGTCTGATGATGACAGGCCAGCTGATGTCGATGCCAGGAATGCACCAGGGAACATTGTTGAAGATGACCATGTGACAGCTGCTGATGTTAACACACCATCAGCCACAGAACCACCATCAACAACAGTCCAAGGAGCAAGCTCAACTAAAAAAATTAGTGCTATAAGAGGATGGACAAAAGAACAAATGTTAGTTGCAATTGACGACATAGAGTTTAATGGATACTCAGTTCGGGCATCTGCAAAAAAACATGGTATTCCTCCCTCATCAATACATTATTGGATAAATGGACTGACTCATACAAAACGTAGAGGGCCTCTTACAGTTATGACTGAGGATGAGGAGGCCGAGGTGGTTGAGTGGTGTAAAGAGATGGCCCAACTGGGACATGGGCTAGAGTTGATACAACTCAAATCAACAGTTGCTCAAATCTGTCAAGGGAGGCCAAACCCATTCAAAGATGGGTTTCCTGGTAAATCATGGTGGTTTGGGTTTAAAAAAAGGCATCCAGAACTTGTATTGCGTACTGCTGAGGGCCTTGACAAAGACAGAGCATTAAATTTGCGCCCTGCAGTTGTGCAAAAATTCTATGACACACTTTCTAGTACTTATGATAAACATTCTTATGGAGCAGACCATATATGGAACTGTGATGAAACAGGTTTACAGGCAGGGAGGAATTGTGGCATGCGGGTAATTGCCAAGAGAGGGAGATGAAATGTGCCAAAGATTTTGCCCAAGAGCAGGGAGTGGATAACTATTTTCTGTTGTGTTAATGCAATTGGTACTTCAATCCCAGGATTTTATCTATTCAAAGGTAAAAATCAACTGAAAAACTATATACAGAACTGCAAACCAGGTGCATGCATGGCTGCACATCCCCATGCATGGATGACTAAAGAACTGTTTCTAAGTTGGATTTTTCACTTTGCTGCATCGGTACCAGGCGGCGTCTCGCCTAATAACAGACACCTTTTGATATTAGATGGCCATGGGAGCCACATGGCTGTACAAACAATTGAGGAAGCAAACAATTTAGGCATCGACCTATTGACATTTCCAGCTCATACCACTCATAGACTGCAACCCCTTGATGTTAGTGTGTTTGGCCCTTTCAAGAACTATTTCAGGTCGGAGCGTGCTGCATGGATGGCAAAGAATCCAGGGGTTGAGGTGAAAAGGTTTGAGCTAGCAGAGCTTGCAAGTAAAGCTTTTAAAAGGGCTTTGACACCATCAAATATCAAGGCTGGCTTTAGGAGGACAGGAATCTGGCCACTGAACTATGATGCTCTCATGCATGATACTGGTTGTAGCCAAGCGTTTCATGTGGATGGTAAGGAAGAAGGGAATGCCCAAACATGTGTTGAAGTGCAAGAAGTAGATGACCAAGATGATGTTGTTGCAGCTGGTAATATGATTTCCTTGTCTCAAGGACACTTATATGCTGAAGATGATGAAACTGTATGTGAAACACAATATAACAATGAACAAATTCGCAGTAACATGGAGATTGTTCCACCAAGTCAAGAACATGAAATTCCTGTTGTTGATATTGTTAATGTTATTGCTGAACATGCAGTTGACAATGACCAATTGACATTGCCAAGCCAAGTAACCCCACCTTCATGGCTAGCAGAAGCAATGATCAATATGAATGCACATAGTGTCTCAGCAACCAATGAAGAAAGCATGAACATGCCCTCACAACCAACAGAATTGAACAGTGAAATTGTTCATTTTTTTGTGGCCAATACATCAATGGAAGAAGATGAAGGACATAATGAGGCATCAAATGAAGATAATGATATAGTTCAATCAGTTCCAACAGAAACTGGAAGGGAAGTACCAAGCAATGACATGCAGGTGGGAGGGGTGGAGAAGACACTTGGACGATTCCTAAAGCTACCAGTACAGAGAGTATCAATGAAAAAAAAGCAAGGTGCACCAGGTAGTCTTCGTCTAGGCCGAAGCTCACAGTTACTCACCTCAGAGGACTATATAAACCTGTTAGTTGAGTCTGAAAAAAAGAAATTTGAAATGCAAGAATTAAAACAGAAAAAGAAGGATCTAGTCAAGGAGAAGAAGGCAGCAAGGATTGTTGCAGCACAACATCGAGCAGATGAAAAGATTGAAAGAGATAAAGCAAGGCAAATTAAGGACCAACAAAAGCAAATGGCAAGACAGGAAAAGGAAAAACGAAAGGCACAACAAATGCTTGAAAAGGAACAAGGGATGATCAATATGGTTGACAATGATACAAGAATAGCTAATGAAACCAGAATTATTTCAAACTCATTGGACTCCATTGCAGATAATACACCATTATTCCAAGATCTCATAAACATTCAAGTGCCTCACTATACCACTGAGGGTTTACCCACTTGCCTTATTCCTACCAGAGTTGGTTCCAATTCTATGTATGCTCATTACACACCTCCACTTAATGCAGGGACCAGTAGTGCAAATGTGAGGTATGGGTACTCAATACCTCCATGGTTGGAAGCTGCAAATTGGAGTCAATCATATGGCAGAAATCAACCATTTCCTAATCAACCCTTGACAGGTAGGCCAACCTACTTGGCTCAAGAAGGTAACTCGGGGAGTTTTGGCACTCAAGATTCTCAGGGCCATAAAGAATAGGGGTGTCATATGTTTTTGTTTGTAACCACATTATGATGTGGATTTTGGATGGATTGTGTCTTTTTCTTGTCACAAAAACATTCTGGCTTACAACCTAGGTTGTTTTATTTCTTTGAAACACTAACAACATTATGGTGCTATGCATTCACTACATTGAAAAGCCAACAGCAGCTTGGTTGGTTGTAAAGCAGTTTTATTTGCGAGTTAAGCACAAATGATATCAGTCCACAAATGACGCTACAATGATAACTTAGATACTTATTCCCCTTTTGAAATTGTTATGTCAATTCATATTATGTCTTGGGGCATCTTTTTCCACTGCAAAGATGAACAATATTTCACAAAATAAATCACTTAATACTTCACCATTAGCTTCAAAATGATGCTCCCAACACTGATAAGTGATTTCTTATGGATATTAAACCTTAGCAAATTGATTTCTTCTTACTAAAACAAGTACACCAGATCTCGAAAAGCATATTTCAGATATCAGAAAACATATACCAGACCTTAGATAAACACTTGGAAAGTCACCAACAGAAAAACATATGACTTTATTAGTCTCTTATGGTCAATGTGCAGTGGTCTTGGGCTTATTATTATTGTCTTATGGTATTTATGCAGTCACTGTAGCAATATGCTTTAGATCTAATTATTCATTGCAGTCAACAAGTATCATAGAAAGCAGGCCACTGTAAGCAGTTTTTCAACTTTGAAAGAATAACCTAGATCTAAGTAAGCTTACCTACAAGCACATACTTCTGTAAAATATCCTAACTCTCAAACACATCCATCTTCTATTGAATACAGAAAGAAGTTAATACACAACAATAGCTCAAAACCAAAACTGAACTAAACTTAAAGCCTACACAACATATGTACTCCACAAAGATCATAAAGAGTTACAATTGGAACTACTGGACTCTTTGAAGTCATTTTCTTCATTTTTGAAGTAATTATTATTTAAATTTGTTGAAGAAAACCTGAAACACTGAGATAATAAGACACAGAGCTGCAAATAAATTCTCAACCATAAATAAGTAAATAAATCCAACAAATCTGATTTTAATATAATCAAATATGTAGTCATATATAGTTCTAAAATAATTGAGCTAAGTATTGTTCCAAGGAAACGAACAAAATGCATGTGATAGACAAAATTGAATGGCATAGGCAAACATGGGAGATAGTCTTTAGGAACCTAACCCAAACTACTGCAAGCACTATATCGGTATTCATCAGATTAGTCCCATGGAAGTGAGAAGCTAACACAATGCTTGAATAAGAGTACTCATTGTAATCAATTCAATGGGAATCGGAGCCATATGTGTGAAATAGTTATAGGTATAAATGTATTACAGCTTCTACTAATATGGAGTTTAATCTTAGTCAATTATATATGGTACATCAATTGATACCGTGTAAGTGATTAGACTATACGCTTCATATTCCATATCCTTACATTGAGCTTATATCAGTAATATGTAAGAGTTATGATATCACTGTAATCAAGCTATACTAATACAGGAACAAGAGCTTATCGTAATTAAGGCATGTAGATTATGTGAACATTGTCCATAAGGTTATGCATTGTGATTACTAGTAACCAATACAGAGAAACAAGCTATCATAATATATGAATAATACGTAAGCTGCTTACACCATAGGCTCTAGTATCCTTCAAGAAGCAAACCAACATTCCGAAGGACAGAGACAATCTGAAGATGGTCTGAGACATTAGCTTAGAAGGACTGAGGAAGCTAGATCTTTGGAATGAAACACTAGACCTTGAATCCTTACAATACCTGCTTAGGAAGGAATCCACATACCTTCTTATCTGTATAACTCCCTTCAAACCCTCAGAACAAGACTAGACGCAGTAGAACCCTAGAAACAACTTAGCCACCTTAAGACAGTCTCACAAACTTCCTACAAGCAAACAACCTTACATCTCATAGAAGGATTTAGAACACCACCGGATTAGGAGTCTTACAATTCATGAAGTATGCCTAAATTATATGGAATGGTACAGAAGCTCGAAAGGCAGTTGAAACATTCTCTGTTCATGCTCCAATACTGAGAGGCAGCCTATAATATGGCAGGGACCTGAAGCCTCACAATCTCCTGGTGGATAAGCGAAGAGGTGTAGTAAAAATAGCATATCTTGGCCTCGGAAGAGCATTTACAATTCCTATTAAGAAATATACACATGAGAATCCAAAACCCTAAACCCTTCAACAAAGCAGCTAATAAATTATACCTTCAACAAAACCAGAGGGCTACCATTATATCAGAAAAAAGCACAAGACCTTAACACCGAAAAGCTACAACATCATTTCCGTATGTTCCGAGTCTCACACTAGCTGCAAGCTTTGGAGATGGCAACCAAAACCAAGCTGCCATTAGAATCCAAAACCCTAAACCCTTCAACAAAGTAGTTAATAAATTATACCTTCAACAAAACCAGAGGGCTACCATTATATCAGAAAAAAGCACAAGACCTGAACACCGAAAAGCTACAACATCATTTCCCTATGTTTCGAGTCTCACTCTAGCTGCAAGCTTTGGAGATGGCAACCAAAACCAAGCTGCCATTAGAATCCAAAACCCTAAACCCTTCAACAAAGCAGCTAATAAATTATACCTTCAACAAAACCAAAGGGCTACTACTTAAAGCTGCCATACAAAACCAAAGGGCTGCTACAATAGAGATGGGAATAGAGACTTATAAAGCACTTAAGATCAATACGCAAGGTAAAACCTGTCTCCAAATTTAACAAAACTTCCAATAAGCGAGGTGAGGTGTTGAGAAACACACGGTGAGAGGTGTTGAAAAACACTTCAGAAAATGGCTGCTAGGATAAAAATCCTACCGGATAGAAGCCATCAGTCTAGAGCTCGCCACACATTCGGCGGACCTTCTCTAGTGCTCGCCGGACCTGCCACAGCTGCAACAATTGGAACAAATTAACAAATGAGCAAATGCAGAAGAAAAAAACCCAAAAAACCACACAAATACCACCGAAATATGCAATTACCTGTAAATTGGTACTGGCTCCTCCCCAAACAACAAATAGCACGAATTAAACAACCACCCAGGAAACCCTAAACCACCGGCGGTCCAGACTAAACAGCAATTCGCACAGCAATTGGCGGGCAAATAGCGCGAATTAAACAACCACCCAGGAAACCCTAAACCACCGGCGGTCCAGACTGAACAGCAATTGGCGGACATGAGCTCAACCATGGAGGACATCATGCACAGGTAATGGAGCCCTCCCGCGCCATCATCGGCGGAGGGCTTCGAACAAACACCGGACCCGAACAAAAAACCCACAGTCGGAGCATACATCACGGCGTAAAGGCGGAAATGAGCAGATCCATGGTCGTTAAATAAACCCTAAACCCTTGACACGCATGTTAACAGGTGGCTCGTTAAGTTGGCGATGTGTCGTACGAGTCCACATGCCATCCACGTGCTTGTCCGCCAGGTGGAGGGGAGGGCGCACAGGTAATGGCGTCCCTCCCCTATATAGGAGAAGATCTGTAAAATGTGAATTAAATATGATTGACCTTTTCTGAAAGCATTTATTGGATTTACCGTGCGTAGCGCGGAAACTTCTCAGAATTTCGAATTCCTATACAAGTTTGGACATATTCATCGAAAGTTCCTTTTTGTTTGTGTAGCGAGAAAGGAGGAGAAAAATTGGCTAAGCTCCGTTAGAGTGAAATTATATAAGAGCGTATTAAAAAGTCAATTTTAATGAAAAATATTTATTGTATGGAGAGGTATATTTTACAGTAATTTACAGTAGATTCTAATCTAGCATGTTCTCTTATGATTGTGATGTTTGATTTCCTCTCGGTTTAACTCGTTTCTCATCTTATTTATAAATAAAAACAAATTTTTAATTATAATTAAAATAAAATAATAAAAATGAGTATTCATATTTATTAGTATTAATTAAAAATAAAATAAAATATGAAAAATCTTAATTTTATTATGATTGATATTACAATTGAATGTGGTAAAAATGTTTTATTTAATAGAAAAAAATGAAAAGAAAAAAGAAATAATTTTTTATAGTTCCTTTTTTTTTTTCAAGTAGTCTTATTATTTTAGATTTTTGGTGGGTCTTTTAAGTATAATTTTTTTTGGTTAGACTTACAACTTTAAATTATGTGATTTATAGAGAATTCAAAAATATAAATTAAGCTATGAAAAATTACTTATTATATATGGAGAACTATTACAATTCCTTGCCATCTATCAAGGAATGAAATAGATACAATGCCTTTTTGATATTTACACTCTAAAGTAGGTTTGCACTGGAAGAGATTTGATTCCTCCCCATACAAACCAGATGCATACTGAAAATAAATCAATAATAATAATAATAATAATAATAATTAGCATTTGAATTGATTATTAAATAGATAATGATAATCTATATAATCAAAAGTACTGGTCAGTCAAGAGTGAGATTATAATAAGAGAGTATTAAAAAGTTAATTATAGTGATATATGGGACATTTTAAAGATGTAGTCTTACCAAGCTTACAAAAAAAATAGTATTATAATAATTTCAAATTCACTATGGAAATTTGCTATTACAATTCAATGTCGTAAAAGCATTTTACTCAATAGAAAGAATCCAAAATAAGATAAAAAAATAAGCTTTTAGGGTTAAAATTCTTGTAGTCTTATTATTTTACATTTTTGGTAGGTTTTTAAGATATATTTTAAATTATGTAATCTATATGGAATTTAAAAATGTAATTTAAACGATGAGAAATTATGTATTATATATAGAGAGAGAAGCATTAAAAACTCATTGGCATCCATCACGGAATGAGATGGGTGAAATTTTCTTTTCAAAATTTGCACTCTAAAGCAAGTTTGTACTAGAAGAGATTTGATCCATTCTAGAGCCATGTTGAAAATAAAATAAATCTATAATAGTAATAAAAAAATCTATGATATATCTTTGATATTAGAAGAAGGGGTGAGTTTGGAAATGTCTCCTATCACTATAGAACATTAACCCACTGAAGATCTAATTCAAATACCATTGGAGGAGAAATCTTCAATTGGAACATGTTCTGAAACTATTGGTGAAACTCAAAACCCTAGAATCTCCCTCAACCATTCTTGTCAATATGAAAAGGAGATATTTGGGTCTGAACTTGAGGGAAATTTCTTTTTCCTTTCACCAGATCGCTTATGCCTCCTAGAGAGTGTTCATCAAGTTGTGGAATAATTTTACGAGTTGGAAAATTATAAATATGTGGACTTTGTTGAATCCTGGTTTCAGGCAGTGGTCAGCACACCTCATTCCCTCATCAATCGACACCTCTTGGTACCATATCAATTAAAGCAATTGGTTTACTCTCGTATGTGTTGAAGTTTATTCTTTAAAATTAAGTGTGAGTATATTTTGCATTTAGATACACACATGGTTACATTGGAAGTACTTCGACACTTGAAGGAGATATTCCTCTCTCTAAATTAGGGTAGGGTGGTTGAAGAGCAATGAATAAATATGTCATTTGAAATAAAATTGTTACAACAACACTCTTGAAACTGCAATTCCTAAGGCACAACTATTGAAATTTATGTCATTAAGCACTCCTGTGGTAAGAATTGTCACAAGAGATTCATCCTTAATACCTCATATTTTATAAAGTGACTTTAATTATTGACCAATATTATTAATTTGGTCAGTTATGGGTATTGTTCCATTCATAAGAATAAAAACCTACTTCTGGCCTATTCATTTTAACAAACTATCATCCAAGGAATATTTTCAAGTTTCTCTTCAAAGGTATTTATGAAAATCCTCCTATGGTGGACCACTGCCATAAAACCCTAACGATCGCTAGTAACAAACCTAGCATGATTAAATTGAGGAATATTTCGTTCATTACTTGAGGTGATTTCTTTAAAATGAGTCTTTAGGGTAGCAAGACCAACTAGTAAAGATTAGTAATTAAAAAAATTTCATGCCATCCTGTGCTCTTAATAAGCAAATTTTCCTCCCCACCTATTAAGTAACCTATCTAATTTTAATCATTATTAGATTTTTTTCATAAAAGAAAATAATAATTTAGGGATAGGAGGTCTCATTATGAATTGACCTACCGTGATCATGGGCCCTAACGAGAATGACATTATCACTAGTGGTCATCAAGCTACGGTAATGAATTCCAATTCAAAATATGAAAGACAAGAGGTCTCATCACGAGCTTACTTGGTCATTCTTATTAGTTCTTCTCAATGGAACGATCGTTATCCGGTTACCAAGCAAGGACAATGGACTTAAATTAATTTGTAGACAAATGTAAATGATTTTGGTTGAATCTGAATCTATATCCTATAGATGGGACATAGGAATTTCGTGGGACTAAAAGGCATCCCTATCGAAGCTATAGACGCTTGTTGGCAACAAGGCCATGCTTACGGTATTAAAGTTTATTTTACAATATGATTTACTTGGTCATTTTTGCATTCCCCTAAGATCATTGATATCTCTCTGAGAATGGCTTCAAGATCCTTTCGACATTATGCTTTTGAGTTAACTTTTGGAATAATTTTCTTTTATGGAAGTGAGAACCTTAGTGCAGGTGATCCACTTTTCCCCGACAAGAGGAGCTTCAACTATATGTTGGATAATCGTAAGATGGTCACAGTGGGAAGGTATAACTATGTATATTCTTAACACCATGGATTTCAAATCATGTCACTTACATTTACAATGAGGGTGTTAAAGTAAAAATTCTGATCAAGGTCGCCCCTGAGATACTTGTGGAAATTATAATAGCTGTCTATTTTATTGAGTAATAACACCATCCTTGCAATTCAGTGTTCCTATGGTAGCCCTTGTGTTAGACTCTCTTAAAATCAGTCTTGATCAATAAAGTGTTGACCAGACACTCTGTTTTTAGAACAAGCTCTACCTAGCAAAGTAAATTTTGATTACACAATGTTGCAGGAACACTATTACGAGTGTAAAGGTCATCCATAGATGTTTTAATCATGTTTTCTTGCAAGGGAGTAACAATACACCAATTTCTTTTCTTGCATGAGGACATGCAAGATGATCAACATGAGGGGATGTGAGGTCTCTACTTTGTCTTTCTTTATACCATGTTTTACTCGGAAATCTCTCATGCTTTTGTTTAGTTTGAATGGTTATCGTGGTAGTTTTGTGCATTCTTGGAGACAATAAGGTAATTATTTATTATCTGTTATGATTCCCTATTTTAATGTGATTTAAAAATTAAACGCATCATTAATAATAGTTTGTGTGTTTACAAGTGTAAACTTAATTGATTACATTTTTGTGCATATGCCAACAGGCATTGATCCTACACTCACACCCCTATATTATGCATTAAATTCCTGTACCAATTGAGATTCCTGCACTCACAAGGACTCCTGCACCATGTTACACAGTAATTTGTCACTGTCTTCACTCCAGTCCTTCTACTGTGTCATGTGTCCAAGTCAAACATGCTCATATTGAAGAAACGCTCTCTTGTGCTGCCAAATGACTCGTTTTTCCTAAGTTATCTGCCTCATCACGATTATCGACTAAATATACGCGCTGAAGGATGCTCATGAATAGCTCAGATGCACTACCAGTGTGGAAGTACATCTGATTCCCGCGATGGTCCGATTGTACGCTCCAACGCGAGGTTACCTATTATCTTTAGCAATGACCTGACTAGCTACATTGCTCACTGGCGATGTCAACGCTAAATCTCGGTTATGCATCCGCGATGATCTAGATTGGGCGAATTTGTTCCAACATTCAGCCTTCCAGATGACTCCAGACCTGGTTGTTGGCATGGTTTGTATCGCCCTCCTTTCTCTGGAATGGCAGTTCCATCAATTGTGCTACCTTCCTTTGGGATAAGCTCACTCTTCCACCTTTCATGGAGACTCCTTCTCCTATTTAAACTATCACCATTGCTATGCATTGGTAGTTTCTGATAGTTGGCTAGTTGAGCAGTGTTGTTAATGTTTGTGAGTTTGCTAGATAGCTGGTGTGAGTGTGACAAGTGTGGGATTGTTGATATCTTGTGGAAGGTTGTGAAGTGCCATTAATCTTGTGTAAAAATTATGAGTGAGAGAGATCTTGTATGTTGGGAGATTCATCCCCAAAGAGTGAATGCTTGAGGAACATGTTGGTTGGACCCCTCTGAGAAGGCTTGTGACGTCAAGAATTTGGTTGTAAGCTTACTCTTATTTAATCAGTAATACAATCAATGATGTTTTCCTATTTATTCTATTTAATTTGCTTGATAGCTCATGACTTCTTGACTTTGTAAGTAAATAGATCATTGTTGTTTTCCGGTTACATGCTTTGTTGTATTTCCTTTGCATTGTTTCAGGTTGATCACTCATTAGGAGAAGGAAGCGGAAGCTGGAGTAGTGCAATGGAACTCCATCGACCACCAGTTGAGGTAGGCCTCCAACTATGACTGTTTAAGAAAAGCTATTGTTGATCTATCCTTGTTTGTGACTAGACCCATTATAGGGCTAGAGGGGTTGCCTTTGTCCACAGAGGGAACACTTTCCTACATCACAAATTGGTGACTCCGCTGGGGAGTTTGGCCTTTGTTCTTCCTTTGTTTGCTCTTGTTTTGATTTTTGATTTGGTCTCTTTTGAAGTTTGGGGATTAGTTACCAGTCTTTTGATTTTCCTGGCTTGATATGGGAGGTACCTCTATTTGATTGAAGGATTGACTGCTTTTGATTTGGGATTTTTGGTTTGCCTGTCATTGTTTTGAACATCATTACAGATTTAAATTTAATAGTCGTGGTGTCATCGCACTCACCATTTTGTAATATCCCGTGCATCGTGTAATTACGCCTCACTGTCGCGACGGTTCTGAAAATCTGACCATCACGGAAAAGTCGTGTACTTTCGCGCTGACATCGCTCTATTGTTGCCACTAGTTCTTTATCAGCGCTTGTTGCTTGTGTATTACCCACGCTGATTGTTGTAGAATTGATTTTCTCAATTCTGCCTCTTGATTCCATCAATCCTGCTGGTCCCTTGCTTTTCTCACCTGCTTAGTAGCTTGTTTTTCGCTGTTTATGGTTGAGGCACTCTTTTGTCAGCTCTGTTGAATGAATCTTGTTTTTTTCCTATGTGACCTAGTTCATTATTTCAAGTTTCTTGAATCGGTTGGCTTTATTGCTTGTTTACCCAAGGTTCGTTTGCAGCTTTTTGTTGGTTTGATTGAGCCTTCCCCTTTGCTTGTCTTTGGTTGATTGTTCAGTGACTGTTATTGAACCAATCTTTGGCATTGATTCGATTTCTTGTCACTATCGAACATAGATCACAATTGTTTGGATCAACCGGGTTTTTCCACACTTGTTTGTTGGTTATTTGTTTCTTCTAGATTTAAAGGCATCAAAATCAAAAGGATTGCATTCATTTAGTGTACGAGAGTGAAAGTGAATTTGCATTTCAAGTTTGCATATTGGAAATTGAATGATAAGATCTCTCATTAGTAGTATCTGTGCGCTTTAGGAATTGATGTTTGTGTGCATTGAGCGACTACCTTTGTTGTCTTGGTTTTCTTCATTTGGGAGTAATCTCTCTACCCTTCCGTAGGTAGATGTTCATTGAAGGAAAAGGATTTTTCATTCATTCTAGCTACATCCTAGGATTTGTTGTATACATACGTTAAGGCCTGAAAATTGAAACATAATCCAAGATCAACTCTAAAATGAATTAAATAAATCTAACAACCAATTGGAACATATCGCACACTATTTAGAGGTCTTGGCTAGAGGCGTGCTTCGGCGTTGTTAAACCTAGTCACTTTTGTTTCCACTCAAGGTTGGGTGATTCCTCCTTCTCTGACTCAATAGTGGTCTAGTACGGAATTGTGCTCCCATGTACCGTTGAGTATATGTTGGGAGACCCCACTAGGTTATCATCCTTTATCCCTAGGAAGCTGTCTTTTCCGCCTTACAAACTGTAACACACCGAACATAGCATTCGGGAAGATTGACTGCCGTACGGAAAGTCCTTGGTTTTCATATGAATGCCAACGTGTATATGCAGTTTTATGGGTTGTCTAGTAAAGCTTTTACCTAGTTCTCTAGAGTAGTCACTTTCGTTCCTTTTCAGACTCCCTAAAAGAAAAGGTCCATCTGAGCACTTGTCACTTCAGGCTCATTGAATATTTCAAGGCGACTAGAGTCATCATTTTGTCATTTTCTCGACTCTTTAAAGATCAAAAGGTCAAGTTCTGTTCCTATGTCTTAAAATTTATTCGGCCACATTCACATTTACCCTGTTAGATCTTGTTTGTGTTAGCTTGAGTAGGGTTCTTTCTTGCTAGTTTTCCTAGGGTTTTTGAAATAAGTCATCCTGGCAGAATCACCGATCTCATCTCTCGTTCCAAGTGACCAAGGGTCTCGCTCTTCTGTTGCTCCTGAGATACCAGTTGTTAGTGATACTCTCCCTATTATTCCGAGTATCTAACTGATTAACTCTCACGCTCCAGAAGATGAGTCTTATGATATTAATTGGAACCCCATTTGGGAGCCTTCCAAAGAAGATATTCCTGCTACTCCTCCTAGTGTTTCGGTCCCAATGTCTTCTTCTAACATGGATGACACATCCCCCATTACGAGTGAAGCATCTGTTGTGACGAGTGGTGAAATTCCTATCTCAACGGAGACTACACCCTTCGGTGTCACCCCTCTCGGTGTCACGCTACCTTTACGCTATAAGGCTTTGAGGGATGTTATGGGTTCTAGGACCTCCCTTATGAGTTCTATGTGGTCTCATCCCATCACTCTGACTTCGGAGTCTTTTATCCCTCAAATTCACAATGTGTCTGTCACCTCAATCCCGACTATCCCAACTGTCTGTGTGGCTTCTTCAGCCCCTGTTGTTGGTGCCATCACTGCATCCTCAGTTGTTACCATTGTTGCTGGACCTTCATCCAGATCGGTAAATAGCGGCCCGTTAGCATCTACACTCAGAGTTGTGGGTCCTACACTAAATTCTCCACCTTCTTCTGGTTCCATTCCAGCAAGGGTCATACGATGCACACTCTTCAGAATCTGGATGCCCAAGATCCGTTTCATTATTATGATTCTCGAGGAGCTCATATTTATTACACCGGACCTTTGCCATCTCATCCTGTGGTTGAGGTCACAGACCCGTTATCCGTTCCTTGGGGTACCACCAGTTATCATGTTGGCCATGTACCCCCTACCAATTTTCAAGGACCACCTTATCAAGGTCAGCCATCTTACACGCAGCCCTCCTATGGGTAGTAGTATTACAGACAGCCTTATCAAGGGCAACCTGGAGACCCACAAGGAGAACCCTTCCTGGGACAACCTTCGGCCTCTGGTGGTTCCTCTTTTACCTATTTCATGCAACCTTCTGGTAATCTGGGACAACCTTACATGCAACAAGGTCAACCTGGTGTCTAGTAGGGCTACCCTTCTGGGAAGGCCGATCAGCCTTACGTTTAGCAAGGCCAACCTACTGTCAAGTCTGGTCAACCATCTGGACAAGTTGGTCAGCCTCAAATCCAATTAGGTCAACCAACTGTCCAGTCTTCTCAGCCATCCGGTCCATCAGGACAACCCTTAGTTGTGCAAGGACAACCCAATACCCAGCAAGCTCAACCTTCTAGGCAAATGGGTTAATCTCAATCTCAACTAGGTCAACCTTCTGGCCAGGTGGCCAAGCCTCAGTTCTCTCAAGGACATCCATCTGGGCCTGCTCAACTGGGCACTCAAACAATTGTCGCTTCTCAAGCACCACCCGGTTTTCAGCCCCAGTCTGGGCTCCAGACCCAATCTGGTCTTCAAATGCAGGCTGGATCCCAATCTCAGCCTGCTTATCAAACACAGCCTGGCTCCAAGGCTCAGTTTGGAGCCCAGACACCTTATGGTTTCCAACAATCCCAAAGGAAAACCCAATTTGCCCCATACCAATATTATCAACAACTGCAGGTGAGTCCTTATTAGAATTATCAGCAACCGTATGTTGCTCCTGCAGACCAAGTTGGTAATCAATGGAATGCCTGGGGGAAAATCCAGGGTCAGCCATCCAGTTATATCTATAACCCCTATGGATAAAATCCCTACGGATAGAACCCTGTAGGGCCCAATCCGTCCGGACAGAATCAATGGGGGCAACAAGCAGCTAGCTAGAACTCTGGTGCTACCTCCTACTCGCGGCCTCAGATGTACTTTAACCCTCAATTACCCTTTTTAGCAACGTTAGAATTATTGGATGTCTCCAAACTAACTAATGATCCTATTGTTCATAATGTATTGGCCACTGGTTCCAACTAAGATTCCTAGTGATTGTCCCAAATTTGATGGTAAAGCTGGAGAAGATCCCCAAGCCCACGTTATGACTTATCATCTATGGTGTTCATCAAATTCGTGGCTTGATGATTCAATTCGGCTCTGCCTTTTTCAAAGGACCCTCACTGTCTCTGATGCTAAATGGTATATTGAGTTAGCTTGTGGATCTTTTCAGGATTTTAACTCGTTGGCTATGGCATTTTTAACTCATTTTCATTTGCTGATTTGATATGAAACGGGCACACATCTCCTAACATCCTTAAAACAAACAACGGCTACGCATATCTCTGATCATATCCATGAATGGAGATGTCGTCACCATTTGATTAAGTTTTGGATTCCCGATCAACTTTTGACTGACTGGTTCACGACCTCATTTGTCAGTTCGATAGCACAGGACGTTGCTATGGGGCATCTGTAACTGAAGAGAAGGCTATTGCGCATGCTTAGTACCTTGACTTGGTTTACTCCCAGTCCGGTACACTATATGATTATTTGCCTGATGCCCCGAGGCCCAGAACTTCCAAAGCCCTGCCAACACCATCTGTTGACGGAGTCGTTGGTTTTGTTAATCTGCCCTCTAAGAAATCTTCCGCGAACCCTGGGAAGCAAAAGTCGAATGCCCCGAATGAAAATACTTCTCAGGCTCTATCCAATTCTAGTAATACTTCTGAGGTTAACACCGTCTAGTCCACCACGGCAGACAAAGCCTTGAAAGGAAAGAAGAAGGGAAAAGGAAAGAATAAAGTTGATCAACCCAAGCAGGATTCCCCTAAACCTCCACCCGAGGAAGGTGCCAAACGTAAGCCCAAGTATCCTTGCCTTATTTGTGACGAGGATCACTATACCAAAGACTGCCCAAGGCGGTCTGAAGTTAGTCATTTGTTGAAAGGTGCTCCCGGGACTCCTGCCATGCTCAAAGAGCCTTTTCCCTTGCAGCAAACACAAATGGTGGCTGATCCATCTCAATCCTCTTCTCTATTTGGTTCCCAAGTGTTTATGGCTGGGATGATTTACATCCACATTAGTACTCGAGAAAAAGAGTATTTGTTGCCTATCGGAAAAGAGCCTAAGGTCCCCTCTAGTGCTCCTCCATCCAGTTCTGGTCTGCTCCATATTGAGAGACCTAGCACTGAGACGCCCACCCGACCCCCTCCTAAAGGTGTACTTCACAAATCTTCTTACAACCGTAATGCTTGTGCTTCTCATCACTATAGCATCGTTGAGGACTTAGCCTAGGCTCCGTCAGCTATGTCTGCTTTAGAAGTTCTCCAGAGTTACCCCTCTCAAAGGAAGTCCTTGCTATCGGCCATCGGTGGCACTGACCCAGCCGACTCAGATTTGATCACTTTTGACCTCGACAGCCATATACTGAGACTGCCTCACCAAATTGCCTTCCTTATCCAAGTCATCATTAATTCTAAAACAATTCAACATACCATCATTGATGAAGGTGCTTCGACTTGCATAATGTTTGTTGCTTGTTGGAAGGTTATCAGTTCTCCGACTCTGAGCCAGTCTCCTACGACCTTGGAAGCCTTTGATGGGAGCCCTTATGGTATACTCCAATGCTTGCCTATTACTTTGGAAGGGAAGACGGTTGAAGTGGAAGTTGAAGTCGTTGATGCCAATCTCACTTACAACCTCCTTTTGAGACGAAGATGGACATATGCCATGCGAGCCGTGGCTTCATCTCTATTTCGTGTCATTTGTTTCCCTCATCAATGGAAGATCGTCACAGTAGACCAGCTGTCTTTTTTCGCCTCCTCTTCCAATGGCAATGTGCCCTTTATGGAGCATACCTCCATCCCATGTGAGAGTGTGGGAGCTGGACTCTTTAAATATCCTGCCCTTATGGGTGTTTCTTCACTCCCACCTCCCAAAGTCGCTCCTATTAATATGATTTCTATTTTCTCTGATCCTTGGGTTCTTCCCCCTGCTGATCAAATAGAATCTTGGGGCGATGAGGTGCCGTTGAGTCCTATTGAGCTCAACTACGTCGAAATTTTTGCTACATCAGCTCCCCCCCTGAATCTGCTCCTTCGAGTAGATCTCTCGACTCGTACGCTCATTCCCCTTGGCTTGGAGACGATGCTTCTTTAGACCCTCTAAAGGAAATATTTCCTTCTAATGAAGCCATTATCAAGACCATGTCTCTCGAGGAACCCCCTTGGTCTGATCATCACCATTGTTCCTCGTTTCTCCCTGCCCACCGGGAAATGCTTACCTACCTCAAGTGGTGTGCTCCCTATCTCCCATCCCAACCCCTTCAGACACCCATTTAAGTTTATCAAGTGTCTTCTGAAGGGAACATGGGAAACATCATGCAAACCCAGCCAGTCAACATCTCTGTTAAATCAGGGATTATCGAGCATATCCATGTTGGAGTAACTTGTACTCCGGAGGAGATTCAGCTCTATACTGATATTTTTCGCGAATTTTGTGACGTTTTTTCTTGGTCTTATGAAGAGATTCCTGGCATTGATCCTAGCATCGTGGTGCATGAGATACCTATGTATCCGGGTGCTAAGCCTGTTCGACAGTCTCTACGCCTCGTGCACCCCCAAAAGACTGCGGCTATTAAAGAAGAAGTTGAAAAGATTCTTAAGGTTGGTTTTGTTTACCCCATCCCACTCACAAATTGGGTCTCCAATATCATCCTTGTGACTAAAAGACAGGGCACTATCGTGGTTTGTGTTGATTACCATGATATTAATCATGTCTGTCCCAAAGATAACTACCCCACACCCTTCATTGACCAGCTCATTGATGAGTGTGCCGGGAGTGAAATGTATTCATTCATGGATGATTTTTCTGGTTATAACGAGATTAATATCGTGCTGGCAGATCAGCACAAGATCGCCTATATCTGTCCATGGGGCACTTTCACTTATAAAAAGCTCCCTTTCAGTTTCAAAAACGTCGGTGCCACCTTCCAGTGCACAATGTCTTATGCATTCCATGATATTCAACACATTGTGAAACCTTACCTGGATGATCTACCAACTCATTCAGCAGAATGCCAAGACCATCCCGCTCACCTTCACGAAATCTTTCTCCATTGTCGACACTACCGCATCCGGCTTAATCCACATAAGTATGTCTTCTGCGTTGAATCAAGAAGACCTCTAGAGTTCATCCTCTCCTGAGAGGGTATCCATTTGGATCCCCTTAAATTCGAGGCCATTCTGAATCTCTCTCCCCCTTCTTCTTTGCAGTAATTGTAGAGTTTACAGGGCAAAGCGAGTTTTTTATGACGATTCATTCCGAACTATGCCGAAGTGGCCAAAGGCTATACACGGTTATAGAAGCGAGATACCCCTTTTCTTTGGGATGCCACTTCTCAAGAGTCCTTCGAGCACGTCAAGGTTCTCCTTGTTTCTGCTCTATTGTTGCATCCTCCTAATTATCATCATGACTACACTCTGTATCTGGCCACCGCTGATACCACTATTGGCATGGTCCTCATTCAAGATGATGACGATGACACTGAGCATGTCATTTATTATCTTAGTCGCAATCTACTAGATACAAAAACTCGATATGCTTATGTCGAGAAGTTGGCATTAGCCACCGTTAGTGTCGTCCAATGTTTCCACCATTATATCTTATTGTGCACCACGATAGTGGTTTCTGATTGCAACCCGATGACATACATCCTGTCACGTCAGTTGTTGGTGGGCAAGTACTCGAAGTGGATTGTTATCCTCCAAGAGTTCGACTTGGAATTCACCACTGCCAAGTCTAAGAAATCCCTTATATTTGCTGAGTTGCTTTGCTCTTTGCCATCTCTTACCACGCCCTCTCGGTTAGAGGACCATATTCCAGACGACACTCTGTTCTTAATTAGCACCCTCGATCCCTGATACGGGGATATCATTGTCTATCTACAGACGTCCTCTTTTCGTCCCGATGTGTCTGGGGATGTTCGGTGATAGATTCGCCATCAATCGCAGCCCTACTGTCTTATTTGGGACACCATGTACCATCTCGGCACCGACTTTCTTCTTCGCTAATGGTTGACATTCGAGGAAGCTTAGCAAGTTTTAAATGACTGTCATTCTAGTGCCTGTGGTAGTCACATGTTTGGATATGATACTGCTCAAAAAATCCTCCATGCTGGTTACTTTCGGCCCTCCATCTTCAAGGATTGCATTCTTGTCATCCGCTCCTATCACGAGTGCCAAATCTACCAGCAGAAGATGTGCGCGCCCCTTGCTCCATTGCACTCTCTTGTTACTGTCGGCTCTTTTGCTAAAAGGGGCATTAATTATATGACCTGTAACCATCGCTCGGCCGGGGGGCATGGTTATATCATCGTTGCCACTGATTACTTCATAAAATGGGTCGAGGAGAGGCCTACACTATCTGAAGACAGTCACACAACGACGCAATTTTTGTTTAATCATGTTATCTCAGGGTTCGGAGTCCCTCAAGTTATCGTCACTGATCAAGGTAAGCATTTCCGTAATCATATGATGACTGAGCTAACAACCCAGCTAGGCTTGTGGCATGATAGCTCGACTCCATACTATCCTCAGGCCAATGGTCAAGTAGAAGCTGTCAACAAGGTTTTAGTTACGATGCTTCAACGCACCATTTTCATGCACAAGTCTAACTGGCACTTGATGTTGTTCTCTACCTTATGGGCCTACTGAACTTCTGTAAAGGATGCCACCGGTTTCACCCCATTCCAATTAGTTTACGGATTGGAGGTTACCCTTCCCATCGAGTGTGAGATCCTTTTGAAATTAGCCGTCGAATTACTCCCCAACACTACTCTGGTAGAAGAACGCCTTCTTTACCTAGAACGGTTGGATGAGACTCGTTGACTAGCCTCTCTAGCTATTGAAGCATAGAAGAAGAGAGTGAAAACTCACTTCGATCATACTGTCCATCCTCGTTCTTTTGTTGAAGGAGATTTAGTCCTGCTTTATGATCAAGCGAATGATAAGCTGGGGGTAGGCAAATTCGAGCCCATGTGGCATGGGCCTTATATTGTAAAGCGAGTTTTGCAAAAAGGGGCCTACGAGCTAATTGATTATGAAGGGAATCCTCTAGATAAGCCCCAAAATGGGGTTTACTTGAAAAAATATTATGCGTGAACTTCATCCACTCTGATTTGTACATACGTGTGTTTTTAGCAGGTGTGTTGTGTGTGTGTTTTCATGTTTTGGCTTGCTGTGTAGGCATATTTCCGCTTATTGTGTCTTTTGCTTCTTGTGCAGATGTCTAGTGCACCTTACATTAGTTTCGCTGATGGTGCCTGCTGTAGTACCCGCAATCTGTCTTCTACAGCATGGGTGATCTACGATCCTCATGGTGAGTTGGTGGACCTTCAAGGTGTTTGTCTAGGTTGTACCACGAACAATGTCACTGCACATAGTGTTGTTATTGAGTTACTGGCCGAGGCAATCAATCTTGGTATTCATACATTGGTTGTGAACCTGGATTCTTAGCTTGTCGTCCACCAGCCCAAAGGGCGATATTCCGTTAGAGACCATTGGATTTTAAGGTTGTATTTATGTGTCAAGTTGTCAGAAAGGAATTTTGATTTTATCACATATCAGCATATTCCACGAAGATTAAACACATTAACTGATGCATTGGCAAACCATGTATTAGACAGACATTTACGTAACATGTAATCAAAATAGCATATAAGAAGCATGTAAAACGCAATAATAAACCATGGGAATATGTATATATATATGTATATATATATATATATATATATATATATATATATATATATATATATATATATATATATCTCCTGTGGTGCACCAAGGCGCTCAAAAAATAAGTGTATATTGAGAAATAGAGTCTGTGTTCTCCATACATCCGAGACACATGTCTCTCAAAAATCATCAGCAGGAACTAAAACCTAGGTGTCTACTGCAATGGGTTATGCTCCCTATAGCACACCATCGCTTGTGCCACTTGCCTCAACAAATGGTGCACTCTGGGTACCAATCCTATTGTGTGGATCTGGAACGCTATGGGGACCTCCTCGATCCCCATGTAATCTGGGATCCCTGTTGTCAGGCCCTCAAGATTTCGGGCCACTGTCTCCACTGGATCATCAGCTAGGGGAGCCAAGGCTATTGCTGCAATGCCCTGTGCATCCCTCCGTGCCTCTGGAGCCAACCCAACAGGTCTCACTGGTCCCACATCGGCAATACTATAGAGTTTGTTATTAGTACATATACATGAAAAAATATAAAAAACATCATAAAAAATAAAATGCAAAAATAATGTGATCAAGTGTTTTACCACCATCATCCCACTACTCTCCAGTGGGTAGCTGCATGTCAGGATCTCCGCGGAAGTCCATGCCAGCATATGGCTAATCCTCAATCAAGATCGTCTGGCACTCCAGCCACTCTTGAAATAGTGTCCCCCATGACAATGGTCATCCGCCACCTCCTCGTGGCATGATGTGTGCCCACCGTGTGGCCCTAGTCTCACGTGGTACAGGCAAATACAAAACAATGTCCTATAATTGCGATGCTGGCACCTGCTCCAGCATGAGTAGGAATAAGATCGACCCGTAGCCAAACTGCTTTGTCTCTCATCGATGGCAGTTGGTAAGTTGTCTCTTCATATTGGCCGTCACTACTTCTTCCCAGTTACGCATGGTTGGATTGAGACATTCGAGAGACAACCCAAGATGGGTCTTCGAGGCCTTGTGTTGGGTTTGGGAGCTCGTTGCCCGTGTCACCATAAAAAGCATAGCGCGAAGAACCACGTCTTCCATTGTCGGGATTGCCACCTTCCTGCTCCTCATTTTGCGTGCCGTGGGCACACTTGAGCCATCAGCATCTCTAGAGAATCGCCCCAGGGTTGCTGCCCCTCTAGAATGGGCCTCTCACCATGACGGGACAGCCCGGTCACAAATTATATGTCTGTGGCATCGAACTCGATGTCTCGGCCTTAGATTATGAACTTCCCATCTGTTGGATTCGAGGCTCGAATCAGTAGCTCCAGTAAATCGAGTTGAGACCAAAGATGCAGAGTAAAGAAGAACTTTAGCGATCCACATGCACGTAATGCATTTCGGCACCCAACATCAGAAAAGGCTTCCACATCATTATCATCATGCGTTCATTCTTTTCAGAGAAATTCCATTATGGCCTGCATAACGAGAGGAAACGAATTAGCACTTCATTTGTAAATTTTAATTCATAATTTTCATAAAACATAATTTTGCATCGCCAAACAGACACGACGACCCGAGGTTGCCAGTTCAATTTTCTCGCGATCATCGTGGAAGTACATCACTTTCCCACGATGATCGGAGAATGTTATGTATAAATGTTTTCGGTCATCACGGACCCGAGTGGTATACCTGCGATGACCGAGCGACGGAGCCCGACTCAAAAAATCTGCCTAAACTAACACATCTAACATCAAAATGTGTAAAAAAGACATTGAATTGAAGCGTGGGAAGAAGTCTATCTACCTGGAAGAAGTTTCAATATGAACGGTGAATGAATGAAGCTGAAATTTTCTTGCCAACTTTGGTGCTCCAAAATGCTCCAAGGTGAACTAAACAGTGCCAATGGTTAAAATGAATGAATTACCCCCCTTTTATAGTAATTTTTGGAAATTAAAAAATTATATTTTATAAATGTGGTTTTTTCCTCAGTTTTATCACATGGTTAATTAAAAATTTGGCTTTTTAACTATGTTTCTACATATATTGTTCATTTTATGTCGAATGGGTTTACGTTTGATGTGCTTTTTGCAAAGCTACAGGTAGTGGAGTTATGTCAGCTTCGTGTACACTTGATCCGTAAAGTCGTCTTTAACGCTCTTTTCCAACATGAAAAGTGAAAATATAGCTGAGTTGTTCCTCTTGACCCATTAAACGAAATAAGAGGCGGTCACCTTTAAGCTCTTTTGTGACCATATAAACACGAAAAGGTTGCCGGGGCCTTGTCGTTTCAAGCTCGTTAATGGTTATGAAACAACGTGATCTCGATCACTTTTCTACTTTTTCGGGTCGAATTCACTAATCACAAAAAGTACTCATCAGTCGTAACGGTCGGCTGGTTCTTCCAAGTATCGTTTTATACTTTTTCAAGCTCGAGAGACACAAATCTACAAAAACGCACCCCCCTGGATTTTTCTTTTCGTGTCTTTTTAAACTCTCTAAACATGAAAAAGACTCCTAGTTTTACCTATGTTGGACTCATTAAACCCCGATGACATTGGACTCGTCACCATGACGAGACTCGAGCTACTCCTTCCTAGGGCTCGTTAAACCATTACTAGGTTGGATTCGACCAACGGTCGAACTTCTTTTACATGCATATGTTATCCCCTTCAAGCTTGTCTTAAAAAATAATAGGGGTACTCACCAGCAATGGTGGGGAAAATTTGGAAAGCATCATTGGCAGCTAGTCCCTCTTGAACACCGACACTTTTGCTTCTTGTTGGGTTGGGACATCCATACATTGTCATTTGGCCTTCCTCCGGTTTGGGTTGTCATTTAGCCTCATTCCATTTGATTCGCAGCATTTTCATCGTGCCTCTGATCCCTAGGTATCTGAATGCTGCCACCATTCAAAGTCATGTCGTCGACATGTTCAAGAGTATAATCCTTTTACATTTTACACCCTCGCCTTCTCTCTAATGCTCTATTTCACGATATACTGCTTGTTCCTTATCTCGTGTCGTTGATGGGGGAAGCATTATGGCCCTCCTACGACGGGTCATCTCCTGTCGACATCAGCTTATTATCGAGGAGATTGATCTAGATATCCCCTTTGGTACCTTAGAGCTTGCATGCCTCAATGGCAAGTTCTTCGCACCTGACAGTCGACTTTCATAATTGGTCGTCAATTGGGTGAAACCACGAGTGTTCGACTCCAGCTCCTTTTCCACACTTCGTGGATTGTGCCCCCTAGTACCTTGAGAACCATTGGCATTATTGGTGGTTTCTTTCTCACTTTTTAATGGTTTTCATCATTGACCGGTAATCCAGTGACTTTCTATCATGCTCAACCTCAACATATCTATTTGCACGCTAGAATTTGTACTACGGTCAGTTAGGTTCAAGACCTCGAACTCAGATGATGGATGGTTGCGACCATACCTGAGTCTCCATGGATGGCTGCGACCATACCTTTATCATTATCATGGTCTCGTTAGTTGGATAGTTGTGTCCATACCACAGAACTAGTTCGTATATCTTTTGGATGGCTACGCCCATGCCTAGACTACATGTACTTCATTATCAGATATATCAGTTGTACTTGCATGCAGGTTCTTCCATATGGTCTTCTAGCTCAGTCAGTTTTGTAAAGCATTTCACCCCTCGCACTCTCTCGAGCTTCATACTTTATGGGGCATCTGTTACATAGTAATTTGTCACTGTCTTCACTCCAATCCTTCTGTTGTGTCATATTTCCAAGTCAAACATGCTCATATTGAACAAATGCTCTCTTGTGCTGCCAAATGACCCACTTTTCCTAAGTTATCTGTCTCATCACGACTATGGACTAAATATACGCACTGAAGGGCACTCATGAACAGTCTAGATGCGCTCCCAGCACGAAAGTACATCTGATTCCCGCGATGGTCTGATTTTACACTCTAGCACGAGGTTAATTATTATCTTTAGCGATGATCTGACTAGCTACACTACTCACTAGCGATGTCAGCGCTAAATCTCAGTTATCCACCCGCGATGATCCAGATTGGGCGAATTTGTTCCAACAGTCAGCTTTCTGAATGACTCCAGACCTGATTGTTGGCGTAGTTTGTATCGCCCTCCTTTCTCTGGCATGGCAGTTCCATCATTTGTGCTACCTTCCTTTGGAATAGGCTCACTCTTCCACCTTTCATGGAGACTCCTTCTCCTATTTAAACTCTCACCATTGCTATGCATTGCTAGTTTCTGATAGTTGGCTAGTTGAGCAATGCTGTTAGTGTTTGTGAGTTTGCTAGATAGCTGGTGTGACTGTGTGTTGGGTCCCTATAATACTAGTGATTACCCTATTACTATTGTAGTTATACCCCTTATTTATATTGTTGTGCCCCTATTACCCCCATATTGTTATTTCTGTGCCCCTTAGAATCCCTCTATTGTTATTTTTGTGGCTTTATATTATTATTGTTAGGTTAGCTGGATTATATTGTGACTCCTTGGACTCCTATATATAGAAAGGAGGTTTTGTCATTTGTATCATCCAAGAATTTTTCATTTAGAAGAGGCTGAATTCTAAGGCGTTGATCTATCTTTTCTATCTTTTCTTGAGCTGGTTTCATAACATTTGGTATCAGAGCTTTGTATTCTAGGGTTTCGCTGCTCCAAACAGGTCATCGTGGCATTTTCGCTATAACTTTTTTCTGTGACGTTTCAGAAGTCGCAAAAAAAACTCATTTGAGAAGACATCGTGCTGAACCTTGGGTCCGAATTTCAGATTATTTTGCACGATATTTTCGGAGATATGATCTGAAGAAGTTGGTCTTTTTGCAGACTCCTGAATTACATTCAAAATAGGTGACCTGGGGAAAATTGTCATAACTTTCTTTCTGAGCATCGGATTGAAATTTCGTAAGAAGGTATAGAAAGAGGACGGACTGTAGTTTTCTTGTATATATTTTTCAGAGTCAAAGGTTGGAACAGTGACACGTGGAACTTCATACAAGTTCTCTCTACTGAACTAGTCTATAATCAGGTCACTGCGGGAGATTGTGCATAAGTCTTTCCTGGAGAATTAAATTTGGATCGGACTAGTGGCATTGGAAAGAGTACATAGAAGGCTACTACAGGTCACAGTTTCAGAACTGGATGATTCGAAATTATAGATATACATCAGATTCAATATCAGGCTTCTACAAAGTAAAAAAAAGGTGTGTAGTTTTTTTTTAATTTTTGCATAAGCTTGGTTTGAAGGAATTCAAAGGGCGTAGTAAAGAATTATTATTGATAACTAATGCCCCGAGAAAAGAAAATGCAAACACCTAGTAAGGAACCTGAAAGCTCTAGCATGACTCATGAAGAAGAGGAAGAAATGCTACATGATATATCAAAATTACAAGAACAAGTGCAACAAATTTCACGCTCACAAAAGCTAACAGATGCTAAGATAAATGGCGTGGAATCTAAGATAAATGGCGTGGAATCTAAGATAAAGGGCATGGAATCTAAGATGGATGATCTGAAGATAGATTTGAGGACAGATTTGAAGACAGACATGGCAGATTTGAAGACAGATTTGACAAATTTTCTACAAGAAATACTTACTAATGGTGAAAAGGTTGTAAAGGAAACTCATGATGGGAACAAAATAAATGTTAATCATGATTCCATAGATTCTAATGTTGGATCGAAGACCCACCATGTTCTAAAAATCAATATGAGGAAGTTTGATGGCAAGGATCCCGCCACATGGATATTACAGATGGAGCAATTCTTCGATCTCAATAATGTGCAAAACACACAAAAGGTACGTATGGCAACTTTATATTTGGAACCAAATCAGTTTGTATGGTATCAATGGCTTTGCTCTCGTAAGCAATTTATCACTTGGGCAATTTTTACGGAAGAATTGATAGCACATTATGAGGATACAAAAAGCAACACTTTTTTTAGCCAATTGATAAGTCTCAACAAAAGGGTTCAATAATGGAGCACATTGAGGAGTTCCAAAAATTGAACATAAGGGTAAAAGATATTCCAGAGGAGCATAGGATTGATGTGTTCATAGGTTCTTTAAAGGATAATATCCAACATGATGTGCGCCTTTGGGAACCTGATTCATTAGAGAAGGCATTCAGGTTAGCAAGAAAAATGGAAAGCAAAATTATGGCAACTAGGAAGCATACCATTCACAACTATAAAGACGGAAGTGTTGTTGCCCATAGTCTTCCACAACCTACAAGGTTGACACCACAACAATTGGAAGAAAAAAGAGCAAAAGGGCTTTGTTACAATTGTGATAGCAAATACACAAAAGGTCATAAGTGTGCTGAGAAGAAATTATTCTACATAGATTGTGAAGAGGAAGAAGAAAAGGAGCAAGAAAGGTCAAAAGAAGAGGATATATTCCAGGAACAAAGCCTAGATGAAGAACAAATAAATCCAACCATATCTTGTAATGCATTGGCGGGAATTACCACTCCTCAAACCATCAAGATAGAAGGACAAATCAAGAAGAAAAAGGTAATAGTGTTGATTGATTCAGGAAGCACCCACAATTTTATTCATTGTAGGGTAGCAAAAGAATTGAATTGCTTCCTATATCCAGCACCAGAGTGTCAAGTGATGATTGCAAATGGAGGAACAATAAATTGTTCTGGAAAGTGCCATAATATCAAGCTATCCATGGGAGAATATGTATTGACTAGCCCAATGCTTTCCATTCCAATGGGAGGTGCTGATGTTGTACTAGGAGTCCAATGGCTACAATCCTTGGGTACAATAGCTTTTAATTTTCAAGAACTTTTCATGAAATTTTCTGTGGAAGGAAAGGAAGTTGAATTAAGGGGTATTGCAGGGAAACCAGGAAAGATAATCAGCTCTAATGGCATGACAAAGCTTCTAAAAAAGGAGCAAAGAGGTGTAATTGCACAATTATGTTCGCTAGATGTTTCCACATTGGAATCATCTATTTCTCCAGATCTCCAAAAAGTCCTGGACAATCATTCCAAGGTATTTGAGACTCCCAAAGGTCTCCCACCTATGCGTGATCATGATCATGCTATTCATCTGATTCCAGGAAGTGTTCCTCCAAACATCAGGCCGTACAGATATCCATATGTCCAAAAAAGTGAAATTGAACGTATGGTTGCAAAAATGCTAGAGGCTGGTATAATTCAACCAAGTCAAAGTTCTTTCTCAGCTCCAGTAGTATTGGTGCACAAGAAGGATGGATCATGGTGCGTGTGTCCAGATTAAAGGGAGCTCAACAACCTCACTATTAAAGATAAGTTCCCCATTCCTGTCATTGATGAATTACTGGATGAATTGCATGGATCAATTTACTTCACCAAGTTGGATCTTCGTTCGGGATATCATCAAATCAGAATGAGGATTGAAGACATTCCGAAAACGGCATTTAGAACTCATGAGGGTCATTATGAATTTTTGGTCATGCCTTTTGGCCTTACCAATGCACCTTCAACATTTCAAGGTTTGATGAATTCAATTTTCAAACCATTCCTTAGAAAATTTGTGTTAGTATTTTTTGATGATATACTAATCTACAGCAAGTCTTGGAAGGATCATGTTGAACATGTTGACAAGGTGCTACAACTATTGGAGGAGAAACAATTATATGCAAAAAGATCCAAATGTTTCTTTGGAGTCTAGGAGGTGGAATATTTGGGTCATATTGTATCTCATGAAGGAGTTAAGGTAGACCCTAGCAAAATTAAAGCCATTAAGGAATGGAAAATCCCCACATCCATAAAGCATCTGCGAGGATTTCTTGGGTTGACAGGGTATTATCGCAAGTTCGTTAAGAATTATGGGAGAATAGCAGCACCTCTAACGACATTATTGAAGAAAGATTCATTTTCATGGACTCCGGAAGCAACAAAGGCCTTTAAACATCTTAAAGAGGCAATGTGCCAAGCACCAGTCTTAGCTACACCGGACTTCACAAAAACCTTTATTGTGGAATGTGATGCTTCAGGAAATGGAATTGGTGCTGTTCTAATGCAAGATGAAAGACCCATTGCTTTTGAAAGTCGTCCAATCAAGGGAAAGTTTTTAAGCAAAGCTATTTATGAGAAGGAAATGTTGGCAATACTCCATGCACTTAAGAAATGGCGACCCTACCTAATGGGAAGACACTTCAAGGTAAAAATGGATCATGATAGCCTTAAATACTTTTTAGAACAAAGATTATCCTCTGAAGAGCAACAAAAGTGGGTCACAAAGATGTTGGGTTATGACTTTGAAATCATCTACAAAAAAGGGAAGCAAAATGTGGTGGCAGATGCACTCTCAAGAAAGGATGAGGATATGGAAGCATTGTTGTGTGCCATTTCTATTATCCAACCAGATTGGATAAACGAAGCAAAGGAGGAATGGAAGAATGACGAAGAAGTGTGGGCACTTATTCGAAAGCTACAACAAGATTCCAGTACTTCTGATACATTTAGCTGGCAAAATGATTCGTTATGGTACAAAGATCGCTTATACCTCTGTAAGAATTCCCAGCTAAAACAAAAGATTCTTATGGAATTGCACACTTCTCCCTTAGGAGGGCACTCAGGATTTTTAAAAACTTACCACAGGGTTAAGAAGGAATTTTTTTGGGATGGCCTTAAATCAGATATTCAAAAGTTTGTGGCGGAATGTTTGGTTTGCCAAAAAAATAAAGTTGAAACAATTAAGACACCGGGTCTATTACAACCTTTATCCATTCCAAGCCAACGTTGGGAGGAGGTTTCAATGGATTTTATCACAGGTTTATGCAAGTTTGAGGGAAAGAGTGTCATCATGGTGGTAGTTGACAGACTTACCAAGTATGCACACTTTTGTGCATTATCACATCCATTTAAAGCCAGTACAGTTTCTACTGCATTTATGGAAACAATTCAAAAGCTACATGGAAACCCAAAGATTATTGTAAGTGACAGAGATCCCATTTTCACTGGAAATTTTTGGACAGAATTATTTTCTTGTCTTGGTACTCAGTTAGCTCATAGCTCATCTTATCATCCTCAATCTGATGGGCAAACTAAGATAGTAAACAAATGTTTGGAAGGATATCTTCGTTGCTTTGTATCTGATAAATAGACACAATGGGTCAAATGGTTGCCTCTAGCTGAATGGTGGTATAACACTTCCTTCCATACAACAACAAAAATGACCCCATTTATGGCACTTTATGGGTACCAACCACCATCAATCACATCATATTTAAGAGAAAATTCTAAGGTTCAGGCAGTGGAACATCACATCGAACATCAACAACAAGTCCTCCAACTCTTAAAGGATAACCTCGTGTTGGCACAAAATAGAATGAAACAACAGGCAGATCAACATCGCAGTGAAAGAAGTTTTGATGTAGGTGATTGGGTATTCCTACGGCTACAACCATATAAGAAAATGTCCCTAAAGCAAGCTAAGAAGGATAATAAATTATCACCAAAGTATTATGGTCCGTACAAGGTGTTAGAAAAGATTGGTACTATGGCATACAAATTGGAGCTTCCTGCAGCTTCTCGATTGCACCCAGTTTTCCATGTTTCATGTTTAAAGAAGGTTATAGGTGACAAGCTCCTAGTTCAAACAATATTGCCAGAACTTGACGAGGAAGGAAAAATTATATTGGAACTGGAAGCAGTCACAGAAACAAGAACTCAACAACTACGAAATCGATCAATTTCAGAGTATCTTATCAAGTGGAAGAACTTATCCGCTGAAGATTCCACATGGGAGGATGAGAATTTTATGCAGAAGTATCCAGAACTGCTCAAGCGTTGAGGACAACACTTTTTTGAAGGAGAGGGGCATGTTGGGTCCCTATAATACTAGTGATTACCCCATTACTATTGTAGTTATACCCCTTATTTATATTGTTGTGCCCCTATTACCCCCATATTGTTATTTTTGTGCCCCTTAGAATCCCTCTATTGTTATTTTTGTGGCTTTATATTAGTATTGTTAGGTCGGCTGGATTATATTGTGACTCCTTAGACTCTTATATATAGAAAGGAGGCTTTGTAATTTGTATCATCCAAGAATTGTTCATTTATGTAATGTAAAGGAGGTTTCCCCCTCGAAGAGGCTGAATTCTAAGGCGTTGATCTATCTTTTCTATCTTTTATTGAGCTGGTTTCATAACAGTGTGACAAGTGTGGGATTGTTGATAGCTTGTGGAAGGTTGTGAAGTGCCCTTAATCTTGTGTAAAACTTATGAGTGAGAGAGATCTTGTATGTTGGGAGATTCATCTCCAAAGAGTAAATGCTTGAGGAACATGATGGCTAGACCCCTCTGAGAAGGTTTGTGATGTCAAGACTTTGGTTGTAAGCTTACTCTTATTTCAATATTAATACAATCAATGATGTTTTCCTATGTATTCTATGTAATTTACTTGATACCTCATGACTTCTTGACTTTGTGATTAAATAGATCATTGTTGTTTTCTGGTTACATGCTTTGTTGTATTTCCTTTGCATTGTTTCAGGTTGATCACTCATTAGGAGAAGCGGAAGCTGGAGCAACGCAACAGAACTCCATCAACCATCGGTTGAGGTAGGCCTCCAACTATGACTATTTAAGGAAAGCTATTGTTGATCTGTCCATGTTTGTGACTAGACGCACTCTAGGGCTAGAGGGTTTGCCTCTGTCCGCAGAGGGAACGCTTTCCTGCATCACACGCCAGTTTTCCTGGTTTCTATGACACGCATCAAATTCCTGCACTCATGAGGATTCTTGCATCGGTTTGCTTCGATCATGCACTATGCATGAAATTCTTGCACTCATGAAGATTCCCGCACCAATTTATTATAATGCTATTTGGTTCTTGCACCACGTATTAAGTTCCTACAAAAGAGCCAAAGAATGCATAAACTACTTCAAATAGTCAAATTTGGAGGACATTACTTCCCTAGCAGTTTGAATATAAGTTCGAGGATATTTGGGAAAGATTTTTAGATCAACATTGCACTTATTTTACACCATTAGTCGTAGACCGAGAAGGGAGGAGCCATTTACCAAAACAGTCTCTCATATACTAGATTCAACTCCTTTATTAAACATTGAGTTACACGAGAACTAGATCCGACTTGTATCCATGGAAAATTATTACAATTTCTAATCTGTTACTTCTGTATTCGATTGGCTTCTTAATAGCCCGATTTGTAATGTAAGTATCTATATAAACTGGAATATTCCTTTGAGCCAAAGGGAGAGAGGAGATCCCAATGTAGTATCACATGAGTATGGTCAACCTATGGATTGCTGCCTCTCTTTCTTGGAGTGTGATCTTTGTTTGCACCATGTAAAGACTTAAATTTCAAAGATTAATCAAATTACTTCATGCTAGGTTTTGTTTTATACATTTTATGATATAATCTCTCTCTGAACTAAATCATTGAAAGAGGGTGCATTGAATTCTAAACAACTTTGAAGCTCCCTATCTATTTGTTCAATGCATTAGGGACATAAGTCTCATATTTCTATTATTGATCATTTATAATCATGGTTGAGAGAATTTATGGATGGATGAAATCTATATCATACTTAAAGTTGGAAGGTCATGGTTCTAGTAGTCATTTGCTTTCTTCCTTTATTCCCATAAGCAGAGATTTTCTTCCTCAATATCATTTGCAAGGCATTTGTTTATTCAAACTCATACAAAGAGAGTGAGAGTGTTTTCTGTTTTGACCTTGTCCACACAATATTCTTACACAATGAATGTATTAATGATTGATGATGCTTTTAGTAAATCAAATCTTAATTTCTTAAAGGATATTGTTACACAAAGGCGAACTAAACAAAAGTAGTACAAATTTGTTATAGATCTAACCTAAAAATATATGAGAAATAGAAATCAACCGAAGAAATAACAAGATATGAATATAGATAGAAATGATTCACTTTATTGATCAAACCCTTAAGGTAGGGCAACACCATACATCCACTCCTTAAGGAAGGAGAACTCTCCACAAGCCATATGCTTGTTCATACAATAATCCTTGACACCTCTCAATGTGGGGTCTCTAGCCTTTATATAGTCCTCATACATGCAATACCATGGGTCATTACCATGGTTCCCTCAATGCCATCTATCAAATACCATGGGCCCATTACATTATTACTAACTACTTGTGGTCCCTTATCTGATACGGGTTAACCACCTTATTTATTACTATGGCCCATCCCATTATTATATTATTCCCTTGGGTACCTTCCTTTGTACCCCATATTATTGCCCCTAGGTATATAACATTCCACTACCCTTAGCATGTTTCATCCCCGAAACATGGGAAGAACACAAGTAATGAGATATACTCAAAAGAGTAGTCCACTGGTACCATGCACGCGCATCTAGCCATCTAAGAGAAAGGTGAACCCTCGATCTCGCTAGTGCCTTGCTCGCTTGAGATGGAATTTTACCTTGGCAGCTCTTATGTGTTGATGTGTAGTAGGTAGATCTTTGCTCCACTCTATCTGTCATTCAAGGGTTGTTGTCCTTGTGGCTAATTGGATGCCATCTTGTTGGTTGTTTTCTTGCGGGCTGATGTGGGTGATGATATGTTCAACTAACCCACGTTGTCTTTTTCCTTAATTCACCCCTTACTAGAGCCTGACTATTATCTAGTGCATGTTGTGGTGCTTGATGTGGTGTCTTATCTTCCAATATTACTTCAACCATTGAGCCCTCATCTAATGTGGCAGCACCTGTAACCTTTTCTGCTTCAGCCTATGTTTATGCTTGATTGTCAACCATCGATTGCTCATCATCTAATGTGTAAGTGTCCTTAAAGCTTTGTGCTTCTGCCTCCATAGTCTCTAGTTGGGTCTTAATGGAAATATCCTGCAATGTAATTTTCTTCTTTTTATACCAGAGCTTCAGGAATTTCTTTTGCACAATAATATTGATAGTACCCACGGATTCCATCCAAGGATATCCCAAAACAACATCCATGTTATCTGTTATCACTCAGGTTGTTCCCTTTGACTCCTAAGGGAATACGGCCGAGGTAACCACAAACCAATCTTTGGATTGCAGGTCCTAGCCTACCCGCAATCAGAGAGGGCTCTCTCTTTCTGATTTAGCTTTGTTTTGGGAATTTTAGGCTAGCTATGAAACACTGAATTTTGTTTGAAGTTTGGTTGAATGATATGTTCTAAAGAGGGGCATGCAATATTCAGAGAGTTTTATTCCATTGGGAAATGGGAGTCCATGATTGTATGTTGTTTGGAGTATGTGATAAGGATAGTGTCACTGCAGAGCCAGACAGGTATTCATGAAACAAACTTTTGATTTAAAGAAAAAACAGTAAGAACTAACACAATGAAAGGCAATGAAGATTTCCTTCACTGCTAAGACGAGAATGAAGGGTTGAATATTTATTCAAGAGCAGTTAAGAATTCCTGAATAGATTTCATCATGTAAACTTAGAGAAAATGGGAGCATTTAAGAATTCCACATTTATAACTAGTTCTAAAGAAAACATAATTATCAACAAAGATTGAGTTTAGTGTGCGTCAATGGAAAAATCCTAAACTATTCTTTTTCCTTGCTACTAAGATTATTAAACATATAACATAGATGGTTTCTGCAAATAGAGAAAATACAAAACACAGTTCAGAAGAAACTTATTGTGTCATGAGATAACACGGGAATCCTGCAGTAGCCAACAATCTCATCACAACATCTCCAAGCAAAGCCAAATTGAAAAGACCAACAACTTCTTATATTCAACTTTGAGAAGATACATCGGAGCTCTCCAGAATAAAATCAACAACCCCAAATAAGTTATGTGTGGGGATATATATACAAAAGTGTTTCACAAAATATCTGAAAGATGAGCCATTAACTCATAACTTTCTTACCAACTTTCAAAAATAGTAGATACAACAGTTATTGCCATTAAAATAGACAAACAACAACTGTTCATTTTTGTCAGAGTTCTTTGACTTTGCAACCAACTGGGTCGGCCGAGTGCTTGCATCCATTTCGATGAACTTCGCCTTTTGCTGCTTTGCCACGGTGTGACTTCTTTTTCCTCGTCACCTGCACTCGTTTATTTGTGCCAAGTCATTATCCTTGTTATCCAGCTGCTCTTCCTATTGCCGCCCAGGTAGATTGAACATGTGAGTCATTTGAAAATGCTGACTCGAAAATGATCAAAAAAGAACAAACTTTAACCAAAATTTGATTTATCAAAGTAATGTTTCTATCATGCCTCTCCACCAATCTTCAGTAGGCAATTGGTGTCTCTGTATTTTAATTAGAGTCTCATTAGCTTCAGTATATTTGTAGTAATTTGGAGGCACTTCAAAAAGGTGCTTGATCTCATGCTCAATAAAAAACAAATTTTCCAACTTTTCATAGAGAGTTTGCCCAGATGGAGGCCCTGTTTCCTCTGAAATGCTTGTGGATGTTGTTATTTGATTTGTTGCATAATTTTTGACCCTCTTGGCATAACGTTAATGTGATAGTAATCTTCCTGCACTAGTTACCAAGATGGAAAGACCTCTGTTATGCAATGCTATGATTTTTGCAATAAATTCATTTACCTCTATCTGCATTTCTTGACATCTTTTGTCCAACGTCTGCACATAATTTCTCAAGGTGAGCACCCTCTTTATTAGTAAAATGGTATCAGTTCTATCTCTAATACCCATCCCTGCTAGCTGAAGGCCAGTGCGATTGTTGAGGACTTGAATCATTCTGTTGGCTATTTCAGGCATATTCCCCAGGGATGCCCGGGCTCTTTGATTTTCTGCTTTTGCCCTGCTTAGGAGATCCATTTGCTCATGGATAGTTTCAATGGACTGCCATTGGTCTGTAATGGATTGACCAATGTTAGCCCATAGAATCTTCTTGATTTCACCTATAGTTTTATCCAGAGTAAGTTCTTTTTCTAACTCCTTTATCCTTTTCTCAAGAGCTCTTATCTCTCTTACCCTTTCAGCCAAATTCTGCTTGGATTTGTCATATTTTTCTTCAAGCTTGGCTAACTTTTCTTTAGCCTCTTTCAGTTCAGCCATCTGTACTTCTAGAGCTTCAAGCTCCTTCATCATATTCTGCATGCTGAGGCTGGGTACCTGTTCTGATGTTGCTACCTGTGTTGTCACTTCTGATGCTGGTGTTGAGCCTGAAGGGCCTGCCTCTGATGTTTGCCCAGTGGGAGGAGCTGGTGGAGTTATTATTTGAGGAGTATCTTCAATATTTATGATTGCTGGTGGTGGCCGAGGTGCTTGCTCTTCTTGTCTTTGCTTTAGGGTCGCCTCCAAAGCACTCTCTGTTTCCACCAATCTCTTATGTAAGGTCAAGAGTAGAGCAACCACATCTTGATCTTTCTTTTGTTCTGCAACCCCTTCAGTCTGAGGGTGATGGGTAGGTGGTAGCTTGATCTGCTTTCTCAAAGCTGCTATATCCTCATCTTTTTTCTTCATCAAGGCCTGCACACCCTTAGGATCATTTGGATCATGTCCTAGTTCTATAATAATTTCTTCCAAGGACTTGATTCTGTTGTCCTTGGCTTGAGATGATGCCTTTTCTAGTTCTAGTTGAGCAGCAGTATTGCATAGAGAATTTTGTAACCTGTGTGCCAACAAATTTTTATTAGCCAAGGTTGAGTAGACCATCTCCCCGGTTTGCTTGTGTAGCTCAATCTGATCCATGGGGTGGATGTCTTTGGCAAAAACTTCCAAGTTAGTTCTGATGTAGTCCGCTGCTGACTGAGGATGCTGCATGGTAGGTCTAAAATGACTGAGAGTCATTTTCCCTTCTTGAATATCATAGGCTGACATGAGTCTCTCCTGATTGGTTGGTGCCATTCTGAGCAGTTGGTTATAGAGCTGGTATCTAACCGGCTCATTTCTTGCTTTTATGTATGTGAACTACTTTTTGATACTAGATTATGCCTTGGTTCGCTGCCTTGAAGAACTTATTTCTGCTCCTCCTTGCATTCCTTGCTCTTGCTGTAAGGAGCTGGCCGATGTTTCGATGCTAGGAGGGAGCATAGTATCAATTGGTCTTTCAGGAATTTCCTCCTCAGAGAAGGGATTTAGCCTCTGTCGCTTTTCCCCTGGTTGATCCGTTGAAGTAGTGAGAGGAGTTTCTTCTTGCCTATCTCCTTTCCTCTTTCTTTCTTCATTTACAGGTGTCTGTAAAACTATAGTTTCAACTGTTACCTCCTGACTTGGAGGGATTTTCTCTTGGGTTTGCTGCTCTGTGGAGGTAGGTGCTTCAGCCATTTCTTCTTGCTGCTCTACTTGCTGCTCCAAATTGGGAAGTGACTCCTCTTGTTGTACTTCTTTGCCTTTAGCTACGTTTGTTGCCTGACCAGCTGCTTGGGAAAACTGCTGGGGAACAGTGGAAGATGAGGCACTTCCTCCAAGATGCCGAGTGGCTGGAGACCAAACTTGTCCAAAATGTTCCAAGTCAACTGATTTTTCTCAATTCTTAATTACTCTTTCTGCTAATTCTTCTTCAGAATAATTCTCCACTAATGTGCCTTCTCTCCACTCTAGTTGATTAGAATATTTTTCAATTTGTGGAATGCTAAAATGATCATAGGTTGCAATCGTATACTTGATTCTTCTGAGGCTTATGAAATGATTAGGGTCATATGGTGCCCAATAGAAGCTTGTTTTGAGCTGGAGGCTTTTTAGGATCTTTTCTGCCTCTCCCCAAGCTTCTTCCCTCTTATTAAAAATGAATGGACCCAATTAGTGCTTAATTTTCAGCTGTGCTTTCTTATTTTTGCTATGAAAGTGTACCATGGCTGAATTGCCAAATTTCCGAAAGTACTCTAGGGAAAAAAGTCTCATGGGAATGTACTTTGGCAGTCTGTATGGGGCTAGCTCACAGCGATATACTCTGATTACTGTGTGGTCTTGGTAGAAGTACCAATCTCCAATGCTATAGTTCTTGGAAAGCTGGAGGATCTTCTGCATTTCATCGGTGGGTCTAGGAGGAGGAGAACTCCGTAGTAGGGACAAGGCTGGATGAATGAACAGATCAATGAACTCATAGTAGTTGTATGGAGAGTAAAAGATATGGTGATAGACTGGTGTCCAAAATATCACTGACCTCCTGTTTCCTTTTGCACCCAGCTTTTTGAGAAAAATAGGGAAACTGTCAGGCTGATTGTATAATATCAAGTGATATATGTATGTGGTAAATTTAAATACCCTCTCTCTCTCCAGATTCATGAATTGCTCATGAATTCTGTCAGCAATGAATGAGGCATAATCATATTGGACAGCAGCGGGCTATCCTAGAGTGAACATGGATAGCATTACCAAGATTTTTTCATCCACATACTCACTGGTATTGTAACCCAGGATGTAGGATATCATATCCACTAGCAGCCTCCTTATTTCATTGAACCAGACATGTGAATAAGGAGGAGGTTGTCGAGGCTGATAATCTGGCTGCATGAACAATTGGCCAATCCTTGTGACCTCTGAGCTAGGCAGCTTCGTACCTTGTTTGAGCAGAAAATTCATAGAAACGGGTACCAGAGGTTTGCTTGGCTCAAAGCTTAGCATCTCATTTATGGACTGAGGAGTGACGTGAAATAAAACAGTCCCAGATGGAGCCAAAACTGCTCTTTGAGTGGGTTCATAGTGTTCACAACACTGATGGATGAAGTCTGGGAACACATTCACTTGTGGAAGGTAATAGATGGGCAAGTTGGACTCCCAGATACCCATGTCATCAGCACCACTTATGTGTTTCCTCTTTAGCTCACAAACGGTTTCTATGTGATATTTGTTGCTTATTTCAACCGTTTCTTTCATTTGATAATCCCGGTCAGCAAGGGCCAACCATTCTAGGTTCTTATGTGGGGCATTCAGAGGTGCAATGTTTAATGCCACAGGGGCCTCCATTGCTTAGTTGTCACTTGGAGCTGAATTGTACTTGACTTTTGAACAAAGGTAACACTGAGCAGTGAATTTTGATGGATAAAGTAATTTGCAGAGAAAAAAGGGGTAAATTGGGTGAAACAGAGGTAAAATGCTGCTGAGAGAGGCGAAAAGGATGAATTATAATGCAGTGGTTTGCCTTGCGAAGTGAGAAATGCTTGATAAAGTGTCTGAGCCAAAATGGTGCAGTGAGTGCGGGAATTGAATGAGTTTAGAGTCAGGACGCTCCTCTGATAAACTTTTAGTTTAGTTTTGAAGTTACAGGGAAATTGACTGGTTAATTTTGAATTTTTAACAGTGGAGGACTGAAAACCAGGTTGCGCAGAGGAATGGTAAATACCTGGCAATTACGCAGCCGGGGGGGTGCTGACAGTGGTGAATCCGCGGCGGCAGCAGCTCAGGGTTGAAATTTCTGGAGGTTGGCGAAAACGACGTAAAATGGCATGCAGGCGGCAGAAAACTCTTTCAATGAAAAATGAGGAAAAACATGACTTTTGTGCGCAATATGGAAAAAATCGATTTTTGGCGCCTTTTTATGAATGATGTCAGCATGACATCATTGGTCAGGTCCGGGTACGGCGGGATGACGTGGTGACGCGTGACTGGGCTGAGGTGGACGAGTGACGGGGTGGCCATGTCGGATTGACGAGTAATATAGGCGCTGACATGACCTGCTGACGTAACGCTGACGTGATGCTGGCATGGGCTGGAAAGGAACAACGGTAAGCGGTTTTATCGGACCGCTTTTGGTACGGGCCCGGTATTTGTCGGAAGCTGCCCGATACAATCAGAAACTGACACGCGCCCCAGGGAATACGTCAGCCGACTGACAATTTCAGGCGCTAAAGGCCGGACGGCGGGGGTGGTCCGAAATCGCCGAGGACCGTCGGATAGGAGGGCCTGGATCCGACAGATGACGGACAGTGAAAATGCCAGTGCGATACAGCGGGATCCGGCAACTTTTTTAATTATTTTTTATTTTTTTTGGTAAAATGCGCCGAGATATAAAACATTGGATAAACGGCTAGAGTGGGTTTTTTGCAAAATTTTTTAAAACAATCGGGAGGAACATGAATTTACAACTTTGTAAGGTGGGTTAGGGCTATTAAATCAACCAGATGTTAATTTAATCCCCAAATACAGTATGAACATCAATTTACATTAGAATTCGACTTTATTATACTCTCACACTTTAGGGTATATGGCTAAATTTCCCAAGGGGAGGATATATACATATTTTGGGATTTTTTGCATAAAAATGCTATAATACTAGGGGAAAGGGAAAAGTTAGGGAGTTATATAGTAAGATTAGAAGTTAATATGGATTTAAAGTGTGAAAGAAGAACTGAAGGCTAAGTTTAAGAAGTAAACTTAGGTTTGGAAGCATATGAGAGTGGGGAATGATTTTACACAGGAAATGTGGCTTTCTTGTGTGATGGAAACCAACACCTTGGCTTGATGTTGCTACAATCTTAGAGTGATGTTAGGACTGGATGGGGAGATCCCACTGGTCCACTGAGGGGATGTTAGAAAGAAGTTTTGTGGGGAATGATTGGGAAGTTAGACATGCTTCCATGCTTTCTTATCAAGATGCTGAGTAGATATCTCTGTTCTTGGCCATATATGCTTTCTTTTTCAAGGCCAGCAGCATGAAGGAAATCAAGCTTCTGCAAACCCTGTCTACCTACCCATCTTAGTACTTAGCATTTTTTATTACTTCAAGGAGGGTGCATTTAGACTTGCAAACCATCAATTGCTCTTTTCTTTTTCTTTTTCAAATGCCTTTCTATCTAAGACTACCCTTATTACTTCCAAGGGCCTAGATTAAGCAGTTGGGCACCCTTATTCTCTACCTAACTATTAAGCTGCCAAGATTAAACAGTTTGGATAGATTCTCATTATATATTCTAAAACATCAATTTAAATATGGCATGATCCAGATTAAACTGTTGGATCACCCGTCAACAAGTAGGAACTCAACAAAATTGTTTACGGATGTGTTTTTACACACAAATATGGGACCTTTGCATCATCAAAGTAGAACATATTTGGAACTTCCCTTGCCAATCATGATATATGAAACCTATTGGTATAGGAGGCTAACATTATCCATATCTGAAGTATAAAAATCACCATGTAACACATACTTATCCATAGAAAGCTTCAAATCCTTATAAACTTGAACTTCCTCATCCTCAACTTGTGTGTTATCGATGTGTTTTTCTAGCACTTGCAATTTTTTTGCCAAGTTGACATTTATGAGATTTTGCTTGCAACTCAGATTTATAGACACAATGATTTTCTCCTTTTGAATCAATCTATGAACTACAATAAGGATATATCAATAGGAAATAGCCCCACATGTTTCCCCTTATCTTGTTTTCTAGCCTAAGACCATTTGTCCAAAAGGAGTTTTTCAAATTCTTTATCCGAAAGTTCAAGCAACTGTGTGTTGTAAATTGATTTCCACCATCTGTAAGCTTCATCTTTAAATTGGTACACTACCCAAAATTTCCAATTTTTTTCCCATACTAACTTTCTTTCTTTTATATATTCTTCAATAGTAGGACCATCATCTTTTCTTGTAAAATATAGGAGCACCATGAAAGTTGTTTTGAAAAAAAAATCACTTACTTGGCGAAAATTTGAAACTATCACAGTTTAGTCAATATTGCTTAGAATCCCTATTATGACCTATTTTCGGAAATGGAAAAACGATTCTGCATCTGCCCATGTGATAGAAATCCTGATCCAGGCAATGGAATTTCATATCTGCGCTGCAACTCTCCCACCGTCACTAAAAATTCTGAAAAAAGAGTTGATTTTAAATCAGCGATATCTCCCTCATCTGGACTCCGATTCGACTGATTTTTTTTTTTGAAATCGGCTATTTTTCATAAAGAGTCTGGATATGCAATTAGATTTTGCAGATATTGAACTAAGACATCCATATCTGCACCGTAAACTCACTGCCCCGAAAAATTGTCTGCAACACCACTGATTTTTAGATCAATGATATATCCTTCATCTGGAATCCAATTCGAACGAATTTTTTTTTTAAATCTGGTATTTTTTACAAACAATCCAGGTCTGCAATTTCATTTTGCCCCAAAATGTATAGATCTAATATGCAAACTCGCCGCCCTAGAAATTCTGCAAAAAAAAATAAAAAAAAAATTCTCCACTTTTGCCCAAGAAAGTACTCCAATACCACTTGTTATAGATCTAACCTAGAAATATATGATAATATAAATAAATCGAAGAAATAATAAGATCTGAATATAGATAGAAATGCTTCTTTATTGATCAAACCCTTAAGGTAGGGCAACACCATACATTCACTCCTTAAGGAAGGAGAACACTCCACAAGCCATATGCCTGTTCATACAATATTCCTTGACACCTCTCAATGTAAAGTCTCTAGCCTCTATACAGGCCTCATACATATAATTACATGGGTCATTACCATGGTTCCCTCAATGCCATCTATCTAATACCACGGGCCCATTACATTATTACTAACTACTTGTGGTCCCTTACCTGATACATGTTAACCACCTTATTTATTACTATGTCCCATCCCATTATTAAATTATTCCCTTGGGTACCTCCCTTTGTACCCCATATTATCCCCCCTAGGTATATAACAAAATTAGAGTCCTCCTTTACATAGATATTGGTGTGAATTGATCTTCGATTTCTTTCAGCATTTACAGTGTTTAATGTTGTTCAATCATTGCTTGGTTTTCAATCAAAGAGTAGTTAGGATTTACTTTTTGTCTGCTAATAAATGGAGCATTTAATTTAATTTGTTGAGATTGATACGCAAGTTAGACTACAATTTTATTTGCAGGTTGGGGGTTCTACTTGGAATTTACAGTGTCGTGCGTTGAAGTCCACGAACTCCCAGATTGACAATTAATGTTGGTCCATTAATATGCCCTATATTACACCCAACATTAGGTACCCAATCTCCGATGTATTCCATAATCTCTTAGTTGGTGAGGCACCTTGATTACCTAGCTATCTCATATTCCACTTTTTCAATTTCCACATTAACGGGCTAACAGTTTTTATCACAATAGCTTTTAGTAGAGCTCCCTTTCATTTGTTGGATGTGAGAGCCACCGTAATCATGAACATAGGAAGTCTGATGATAGCTAAGCCGCTTTTACGCAGCAAAGCTATATATTTACATAATTTGCACGCTTGGAACTGTGGGTTATGTGCCCTGTTAGAGCCTAGATCGACCTCAGGCTGAAGGGACGCAATCATAGGGTAACTACAGTCCACACTGAACCTGATAATTGGTGCTGCGCATTAAACTGATTTTGCTAATTTTGCTTAAATTTCCAGATTTTTCCTATTCTTCTTGGAAGCTGACTTTTTCTTCATTCCTTGGTAAATGTATGCATGGTAAATGATGTATTTGATGTAAATATGCATGAAAAACACCTCATAGGGTAGATACATCAAGCTTCAAGTGGTTTTGATGATGAATGAATTTGTTTCCTAAGTTTTATAAGCAAGTTGTTCCACTGCCTACTTTTGTGTTCTTAGTTTAGATATGGTTGAAACGAATCCACTTCTCATGGTTTTGACCCCTGATAGCTAGCATGAGTTGTTTGCTTGCCTATATTATGTATTTTTATAGTCATTTGTAAAGGTTGGACTCTTTTGGAAGCTCTGAAGTCTATTGTATATCTACAACAGTTTGGCAAGGAATAAAACCAGGTTTCACAATTATTTTTGTGGGATTATTATGACAGTTAGTTTATGTATTATTTCTTCTTTGTAATGAGTTTTGTGTATATTTTATATGTATCCAAATCTATCTTTCTCTTCTAAAACTAAATGAATCAAGGTGAATGGACAAAATACACTGTTGTTCTTTGTCTTGGGAATGCATTTAGTTTTCTATGTTTTCAATAGTTTGAAGAGGATTCATAGTTTCTTCATGCCCTCCTCAACTCCTCAGCTGTCTTAAACTACCATCTCAATCCATTTCTAGTACATAAACCCTTGTCTACCTCGCCCCACAGAACATGACTATATCCCCGAGTTGATTTCCCGGACCCAATTTTCCTTCTTCAATTGATCCAGCAACAAAATCCTAAAAATCAAACCAGAAACCCTAGAGATACTATACCTAGCCTAAAATCTAAATTTGTTAAGTCATCTCCATCGAGATTGACAAGGAGGGAACCCTCTCCCGACCAGTTAGGGCTAGCTACCAGGTTAAGCATGGTTTGTAGCTACCCTAGGATTGCCTCCCTTTAGCCTGAGGTCGATATAGGCTCTAACATGCCCACATATATATCGAAAGCATTATAATTGATGGAATCATAGCAAAACCCAACCAATCACCATCGGTCCTTCGTTCAACGTTTATGGCCGAAACCCAAATAAACTTAAACCTCCGTTGATAACATATTGGGTCCGCCCGATGCGTTAACCCATGTCCACATTCTAGCGCAATTACTGTCCAATCAATCAACCAACGAATGATCTCGATTATCAGAACTCAACGAGGTTTTCAGCCCATTGTATAAAACCTTATCACGTCCATTTTTGGAATTAACGACCCCGCTTGTTTGCACGCGATATGTGTCTGATCGCCTTTAAATGGACGGTCTGATCACCTGCGGACCTTAAACTTGTTTTAATGATTTTCTCCGCTCCGTTAGTTGAGGTAACTTGCTTGCAAGTTTCAGCGCGATCATTGTGGATCTTCTTTCATCGGACGGCTATGATGTTTCCTCCGCAATTCCTCTTCCATCGTTATTATCTTTCAATTTATCTGATCCAATGGTTTACGTTGTGCTATTCAATCAAATCTAGTTTCGATTGAATACCTCTCCATCGTTGATAAATTTTAAATTCAACGATTGTCGTGTAATCACTCTTTGGTGGAATTCGCATTTAAACACAGATTTAACTCTGCCATACTTTGCCTAAGGCACTCACATTACTCATACAATAGCTCCCTCTATGATATCATATTATCATTCGATTGCCATCAATCCTTATAGTGATTGATGGTCGATTAATAACCTGTCACATGAAATTTAGCTCTTCCATCGCATACATCCAGATTATAGGTAAAACAACAAACAAACACACAAAATATAGATAACACACATATTACAATTATATACATAATTCGATTACAGGCTAAGGCCTCACGACCCGAATCACAAATTGTCCTACAACTACATTATATCCTCTCTCTCTCTCTATCCTCTTTCACACAACACAAAATCTCTTTATATAGGAAATTACAAAGGTGTGGATCATCTAGGATCCATGATTTCCTCCCACAAATCACTCAATCAAATCCCATAAATCTCTCTATACACATACATGGCAGATAATTACATTTAATCATGCCTTATCAATTCCATCAATTTAGCTCTCTTTAAACAGAATTTTCCCTGGTTTACAATGATTGTCCACATTTCCCTTTCACAAAATTGAATTTGAATTTTGATTAAGCGTGGTTAGATACTCCTCCATTAGACTCCCAAGGCACAAAAATTTATCACCTCCTGGTCATATGCTTTTCCATCGCTTAACAATTCTACCCACATCCTCTATGGAATTGTGTTTATGATCTTTTCGTGAGCTGCAACAAAATCTCTGCAGTAACAAGTCCTCCTTGCTACATGATACCTCACCAAGCTTCTTGCCTCTGAGCTTAGTCTTTCGACACCTATTTGTTTCTCTCTTCTTTGGAACCATTTGAGCACTCCTGGCTCTAGGTTGCTACAATCTTCTCACTTTCTTTTTTCACTATCTGTACGCCAATATAAGAACATAAACTGACCAATATTCAACATGACTATACCTCTTTTTGAACACATCATCTTATTCTGCTCTGATACCAAAATTGATGACAACTAAGCTGCTTTTAAGCAGCAAAGCTGTATCTTTACATAATTTGCGTGCGTGGACCTATGGGTTATGGGGCCACGTATATATCAGAAGCATTATGGTTTGCGGAATCACAGCAAAACCCAACCAATCACCATCAGTTCTTCGTTGAATGTTTATGGCTGGAACCCAAATAAAATTAAACCTACGTTGATAACATATTGGGTCCATCTGATGCATTAACCCGTGTGCACATTCGAGTGCAATTACAGTCTGATCAATCAACCAACGAACAGTCACGATTATTGAAACTCAACAAGGTTTTAAGCCCATTGTATAAAACCTTATCGCGTTCGTTTTTGGAATTAACATTTGCGCTTGTTTGCACGCGATATGCGTCTGATCACCTTTAAATGGATGGTTTGATCACCTACTGACCTTAAACTCATTTTAATGATTTTCTCGGGTCCATTAGCTGAGATAACTTGTTTGCAAGTTTTCGCGCGATCATGGTGGATCTTCTTTCATCGGGCAGCTATGACGTTTCCTTCACCATTCCTCTTCCATCGTTATTTGTCTATCGATCTAGCTGATAGGATGATTTACACTGTGTTATTCAATCGACTCCAGCTTCGATTGAATACCTCTCTTCCATTGATAAATTTAAATCCGACAATTGTTGTGTAATCACTCATTGGTGGAATTCACATTTCAACACAAACTTAACTTTTCCATACTTTGCGTAAGGCACTCACATTACTCATACAACAACTCACTCTATGATATCGTATTATCATTGCATTGCCATCGATCCTTATAGTGATCGTGGTCGATCAATAACCTGTCACACGAAATTTAGCTCTTCCATCGCATACATCCAGATTATAGGTAAAACAATACACAGACACACAAAATACAGATAACACACATATTTCAATTATATAAATAATTCGATTACAGGGTAAGGCCTCACGGCCCAAATCATATATTGCCATGCAACTACATTGTATCCTCCCTCTCTATCCTCTTTCACATAACACAGACTCTCTTTGTATAGGAAATTACAAAGGCATGGATCACCTAGGATCCACAATTTCCTCCCACAAATCGCTCAATCAAATCTCCTAAATCTCTATATACACATACATGCCAGATAATTACATTTAATCATACCTTATTAATTCCATCAATTTAACTTTGTTTAAATAGAATTTGCCCCTATTTACAATGATTGTCCACATTTCCCTTTCACAACTTTGAATTTGAATTTTGATTAAGCGTGGTCAGATGCTCCTACATCAAAGTCCCTCTCCTACTATCTAACTTTTGATGTGACATGCTAGCTACGGGTCAAACCACTTATTGACAGCAAGTGGTAACTTATGCATCAAAAGGATAAATGAATAGACAAAGTTGGACTCGAAGATGATAAGAGGCAAGGGATTGAGGATTGGAGGCTACTCGAGTGAGGGAAGGATAGAGAGAACAATAGGGATTGAATGAGAATATATGAGAAGCAAATGAAACCCAACAAACTAGAAGTGAAGAAAGGCACCTTCAGAAAACAAAGCCAAAGAGAAAGAGCCACTAAATTTATTTAACAATCATAAATAGTATTGAGGAATATAAAGAGTTAAAAGAAAAAAAAAACCGAAGATTGGAGAGAATAAAGAAAAAGCCAAAGAGGTCACCATTCGGAAAGCAAGATGGATGAGTTTGATCAAAGCTAAGTGCAATAATTATTTCCACAAGATGCCTTAAATATGTGTATACAAGTTTCCCTCATGGGGAATGAAGTCACTTCGCTGTTTGAGAGCCAACATTTGCAAAGAAGCGTGGGAAGGTCACCGACGACTCGGGTATCCCATGGCCAGAAGCCTTCATGAATTTGGTCTATAGATATGCCAAAGTTCCACCAGAGTTGAGCCATTAACCTGATACTAAAACACAGAGCAAATGCCATCAGATCATCATAAACATGGCGTTCCATGCGAGACATATGAATGCCTGGAATTAAGGATATACGGACTCATTGCTAGGTCCTTTCCCATGAATGCACAGTGGGATGACGACATGTACCCTGCACACATATCAAATGAAAATTCCTCTCAAGAATTTCCTCAAATCTAATAAATTAAATCGGTTTCGAGAGATTGAATTGTTCCTCAACAAACGACATTTCAAAACCAAAGGAGGTACAACAAATCTCTTTTCACAAAATTACTTACTTAATCATGACGGGGCATAGTTACACTTAATCAAGTATCGGCAAGCACAATAAAATAATGAATTTTATTGACCTTCATTACACTGTTAATTTTATATTTGCTCAAATTATTATGTGAGATTGTAGCCTTAAATTACCACTCGTACATTGCTCAAATTGTCAATGTTAAAATACTGTTGGAATTCTCTTGACATCCGGCAATCAATCTGTGATGTATAAAATGTTGAATATGTAATTTCAATGCAGTCGTACCAACGCCCAAACTGCTCAGCAAAACCGCCTTTCAATTTCGGACCGCCCTCCAGCGTAAAGTTGTTTCCGTACTCTTGAGTCCGATGCAATAAAATTTGGGCACGCGTCCCTCCCCATACGTCAGCCTACGCAACATTTCTGAGGCTAAAGTTCTGCAGCAAAATGCCTCCCGATATCTCTGTCCGCTGTTCGATTGTCTCCAACATTCTCGTCCGTTGATTGTGTAAAGTTGCGTACGAACCAACATTAAAGTTTTTGCGTGGAGTAAAATTCAAAGTTTCGTTGACCACCGATAAAATAATTTAATGAATTAAATATGCCCGTAGGAGTATTGGTAAGTGTTTTAAATTTTAATGTTTTTATATATCGGAGGTATGGGCACATATGCACGTTACATAATTTTTGGTATGGCATATGTACAATATGTAAGTTTTTTTTTTAATGCGTTGACCATATGTATTGTAAAAACCCACGGTAGTATAGAATGTTTTGGTATTAAGTTTTTTTTGATAACGAGCCATAAAATATATGCTCATGGGGTTTGTTCATTGAATCTGTAATGAAACACACAGCAGTGTGTAGAAAAGAAAGAGAACAGGGGAGGGCTGTAATGTTTTGTTGGCCATCGTAAAACGAAGGAACAACATGAAATTTTTATTGCATTGTTGATTCTTAAAAGAGGATATATGCACAGCAGTGCGGGGTGTATGAGTTTTTGAAGTTGCATATGTAAATTTCTTTTACAGCAGTATGTAAAAGAAGATTTTTACACCAGTAAGTAAAATGTTTTCATAGCAGTGAATGTAAATGAGAGTTTTACCCAGCACAGTAAATTCTCAGGCAGAGACAGAGTTTTGTTGATTTTTTTTTTTGGTGAATCCCTCTCAGCAAAGAGGATGAATATGTATTTGGCATTTTGTCTTAATGAACAGAAATCTTTTTGTGGTGGTGTAATACTCTGTTCCTCAGTCATTTTTTTTAAAGCTTCCTTGTGCACAAAAGATCCTGGAAAGGTAGAAACAGAGCATTGTCTCTATGTGTGTGTTTAGTTTTTGTTTGTTTTTGGGATTTTATCAGAAAAATCCCCAACAGTGGTATCAGAGCAGGTTTAGGCTCTTTGAAAGTGTTCAATAAGCTGAAAGGAGGAGTTTGTTGCAGCAGTAAAACTTCTCAAGCAGAGTGAAGGCTCAGTCAAGAAAATACTCAGGTATTTCACAAAGTTTTTTTTGTGTTGCTGAAGAAGCAGTCAGTTGTTTTAAAATACACAGTCAAGAAATTGAAGCATAGTTGAGGCTGCAAGAATGGCTGGTACAAGCACCAGTAATAGCATGGGTATGCAGCTCCCATTATTTGATGGTAAGAACTATGACTATTGGGCAATAACAATGAAAGCCTTGTTCGCTTCCCAAGACTTATGGGAAATTGTTGAGGATGGTTTTGAAAAACCAGCAAATGATAATGAGTTTAATGCATTAACTCAAGGAGAGAAGGATCTATTAAAGAGCTGCAAGAAGAAGGATTCAAAAGCCCTTTTCTTCTTGTATCAAGCAGTGCATGGAAGCGTGTTTCCAAGGTTAGCAGCAGCTAAGACATCCAATGAAGCATGGCAAACCCTCAAGACAGCCTATCAAGGCATGGAGAGAGTGAAGACAGCAAAACTACAATTGCTGAGGAAAGATTTTGAGAATTTGTGCATGAAGGAGTCAGACAACATTGACTCATTCTTCACACATGTAATTGGTTTGGTCACACAGATAAGGACTCATGGAGAAACCCTTGAAGAAAGGAGGATTGTGGAGAAAATATTGAGGGTCTTACCCTCAAAGTTTGATGTGATTGTCACCACCATTGAAGAGACAAAGGATCTCTCAAAATTTTCAGTTGATGAACTACATGCATCACTGATAACACATGAGCAGAGGTTGAGTAGAAATGAAAACTCATCCCTAGAGCAAGCCTTCAAGACCCAAATGTCCTTTGGAAGAGGAAGAGGTCAAGGCAGAGGAAACAAAAGAGGAAGAGGCAGAAGCCAGAACAGAGGTGGAAGGAACAGCCCAGCAAATGCACAAGGAAGAGGCAGCAATCCAAATCAGAACCAAGGCCAAGGCAGCAACCAACAAGGAGGACAACATCATGCTCAAGGACAAAGGTATGAAAAATCCAATGTCCAATGCTATTATTGTAAAATATATGGGAATTATGCCAGTGAATGTAGGAAGAAGCAGCATGATATGAGTAATAGACAAAATGCAAATGTCACTAGAGAAAACAGCAGTCAAGATAATGTGTTGTTAGCTTGTAACATGGCTGAAACAAACAGTGAAGACATATGGTTTTTAGACTCAGGTTGCAGCAACCATATGTCAGGAAACATAGCCCTCTTTTATGCTCTAGATCAGAATATGAAATCAGAAGTCACACTAGGAACTGATAGCAAAATTTCTGTTATGGGAAAAGGAGAGGTAAAAATATTTACGAAGCAAGGAGAAAAGAAAACCATAGAAGATGTCTATTATGTCCCCGGAATGAGATGTAACCTTTTGAGTATTGGACAGCTTGTCCATAAGGGGTACAATGTTTTATTTAAAAATGATGTATGCACCATCATGGATATAGCACCCAGCAAACGATGCATTGCTGAAGTGAAAATGACAAGGAACAGGATGTTCCCTCTCAGGATCATGGCAGATTTGAAAAACAAAAATGTAATTGCAGCAGTTACCCAAGAGGCTTTCCAAAGCGTGCCAAAGGATGAAAATTGGTTGTGGCAATTGAGATTTGGTCATCTCAATTTTGGAGGTCTAAATTTGTTGATTAGGAAAGGAATGGTAAGAGGATTACCATTGATAGAGAAACCGGACAGCCTTTGTGAAGGTTGCATTTTGGGAAAACAACATAGAGAAATTTTTCCATCAGGGAAGAGCATAAGGGCAAAGGCACCCTTAGAGATCATCCACTCAGATTTATGTGGACCAATGCAAGCTCCATCATTAGCAGGCAGCCAATATTTCCTAACATTCATTGATGACTTTACAAGAAAAACTTGGGTATATTTCATTAAAAACAAAAGTGAAGTGTTTGAAAAATTCTGAAATTTCAAAGCACTTGTGGAGAACCAAAGCGGGTTGCATATAAAAGTTTTGAGAACTGATAGAGGAGGTGAGTATATCTCCAAGGAATTCCTACGATTTTGTAGAGAAAATGGAATTCACAAACAGTTTACAGCTAGGTACACTCCACAACAAAATGGAGTTGCTGAAAGGAAGAATAGGTCCATCATGGATATGGCGAAGAGCATGCTAAAGGCAAAGCATTTGCCAAATGATTATTGGGTTGAAGCTGTAAATTGTGCAGTGTATATTTTGAACAGGTGTCCTACAAAAGCAGTGTTGAACAAAGTGCCGGAAGAAGCATGGAGTGGGAGAAAGCAAGGAGTCACCCACATGAGATTTTTTGGATGTGTGGCCTATGCACACATTCCAGATCAGCTAAGGAGAAAGTTGGACAGCAAAGGGGAGAAATGTATCTTCATTGGATACAGTGAGGAATCCAAAGCCTACAGGTTGTATATCCCATCTACCAAGAAGTTCTTTGTCAGCAGAGATGTTCAATTCATTGAAGAGGAAGCTTGGGATGGAAGCATAGAGAAGACAATTAATGTTAAAAACTATTTGCCTCATGATGAAGATGATGAGGAGGTGTCTGAAATGCATCCCCAAACAACAGCGCCAACACAAGGACAGCAAGGGACACCATTGAGGAAAAATGAGAGTGCTTCTCCAAGCACACCACAAGGAGGAAATTCATGTGCGTCTTCAAGCACTTGCACACCAAATGAAAGAGGTAAGAAATTTAGAAATCTAAGTGATATTTATGATGAAGGAATGAATTCCTTATTTTCCTTGTATTTTCATGTTGATGATCCTATTCGTTTCGAAGATGCAATTAAAGATAGGAAATGGATAGAAGCTATGGATGAGGAGATGAATGCCATAGAGAGAAATAAAACATGGGATTTGGTTGAGTTACCAAAAGGCAAAGAAGTCATTGGAGTTAAATGGGTCTACAAGACCAAAAGCAATGCTGAAGGCAAGATAGAAAGGCACAAGGCAAGGCTGGTCGTCAAAGGGTACAAGCAGCAGTATGGAAGAGATTATGAGGAGACTTTCGCCCCGGTTGCAAGAATGGGAACCGTGAGAGCAGTGCTGTCCATAGCAGCACAAAACAAATGGAAAGTCTACCAAATGGACGTGAAGTCAACATTCCTAAATGGAGTGTTAAAGGAAGAGGTTTATGTTGAACAGCCTCTAGGCTATGAGAAGAAAGGTGAAGAGCACAAAGTGTGCAGATTGAAGAAAGCTCTTTATGGGCTTAAGCAAGCGCCAAGAGCATGGTACAGCAGGATAGATTCATATCTATTGGATAATGAATTCGACAAGTGTGAGGGAGAACCCACCGTCTACATCAAAGAAAAAGATGGTAAAATTTTGATTGTTGTCTTATATGTTGATGATGTTATTTTCACAGGCAATGATGTTTATCTTATTGAGAATTTCAAATCAGTCATGAAGGAGGAATTTGAAATGAGTGACATGTGTTTCTTGAGATACTTCTTAGGCATAGAAGTAGATCAAAATGAAAAAGGAATTTTTATCTCACAAGCTAGATATGTAAATCAAGTGTTGGACAAATTTAACATGCAAGAATGCAAAGCAGCGATCACTCCCACAGTAATGGGATTAAAACTCAGCGGAGAGGACAGCAGCAAGGATTTTGAATCTTGATCCTAGTTTGTACAAGAGTATTGTTGGCAGCCTTATGTATTTAACAGCTACTAGGCCTGACATTATGTATGTTGTTAGTTTAATTTCCAGATTTATGGAGAGGCCAAAGGAGGCACATTGGCGGGCAGCAAAAAGAATTTTGAGGTATGTCAAAGGTACCAAAATGTTTGGAATTTTATATAATGTCTCAGAACATTCAGATTTGGTTGGATACACTGATAGTGATTGGGCTGGAAGTGTAGATGATCGGAAAAGCACTTCCGGTTATGTTTTTCATATGGGTTCAGGAGCCATTTCATGGGCTTCTAAGAAGCAGTCCATTATAGCATTGTCTACAGCAGAGGCTGAATATGTGGCAGCTACAGCAGCAGCATGTCAAGCAGTGTGGATGAGAAGAATGTTGAGGAGCTTAGGCCAAGAGCAGGCAAAAGCGACAGTGATTTTTTGTGACAATAGCTCAGCTATTGCATTGTCAAAGAATTCAGTGTTTCATAAGAGAACGAAACACATTGATACAAGGTTTCACAACATCATAGAATTGGTGAACAATGGAGAAATTGTCCTAGAACATTGTAGGACTCAAGAACAGATTGCAGATACCTTGACAAAGCCACTGGATCAGAAAAGCTTTGAATTTTTGAGGAAGTCTCTGGGTATGACCGAATGCCCAGCAGTTGAAATTAAAGGGGAGTGTTGAATATGTAATTTCAACGCAGCCGTACCAATGCCCAGACCGCTCAGCAAAACCGCCTTTCAATTTCGGACCGCCTTCGAGCGTAAAGTTGTTTCCGTACTCTCAAGCCTGATGCAATAAAATTTGGGCACGCGCCCCTCCCCATACGTCAGCCTATGCAACATTTCGGAGGCTAAAGTTCTGCAGCAAAATGCCTCCTGATATCTTTGTCCGCCGTTCGATTGTCTCCAGCATTCTCGTCCGTTGATTGTGTAAAGCTGCATACGAACCAACATTAAAGTTTTTGCGTGGAGTAAAATTCAAAGTTTCGTTGACCACCGATAAAATAATTTAATGAATTAAATATGCCCGTAGGAGTATTGGTAAGTGTTTTAAATTTTAATGTTTTTATATATCGGAGGTATGGGCACATATGCACTTTATGTAATTTTTGGTATGGCATATGTACAATATGTAAGTTTTTTTTAATGCGTTGACCATATGTATTGTAAAAACCCACGGTAGTATAGAATGTTTTTGTATTAAGTTTTTTTTGATAACGAGCCATAAAATATATGCTCGTGGGGTTTGTTCATTGAATCTGTAATGAAACACACAGGAGTGTGTAGAAAAGAAAGAGAACAGGGAGGGCTGTAATGTTTTGTTGGCCATCGTAAAACGAAGGAACAACATGAAATTTTTATTGCATTGTTGATTCTTAAAAGAGGATATATGCACATCAGTGCGGGGTGTATGAGTTTTTGAGGTTGCATATGTAAATTTCTTTTACAGCAGTATGTAAAAGAAGATTTTTACACCAGTAAGTAAAATGTTTTCACAGCAGTGAATGTAAATGAGAATTTTACCCAGCACAGTGAATTCTCAAGCAGAGACAGAGTTTTGTTGAATTTTTATGTTTTCACAGCAGTGAATGTAAATGAGAATTTTACCCAGCACAGTGAATTCTCAGGCAGAGACAGAGTTTTGTTGAAGTTTTTTTGGTGAATCCCTCTCAGCAAAGAGGATGAATATGTATTTGGCATTTTGTCTGAATGAACAGAAATTTTTTTGTGGTGGTGTAATACTCTGTTCCTCAGTCATTTTTTTTAAAGCTTCCTTGTGCACAAAAGATCCTGGAAAGGTAGAAAGAGAGAATTGTCTCTGTATGTGTTCAGTTTTTGTTTGTTTTTGGAATTTTATCCAAAAAAATTCCCGAACATAAAACCCTTTACCGCCCAACACACCAACAATTCTATCAAAACTGTAGCGTGACATCATCTTATATTTCATTGAAATTTACCTGAACAGAACATAAAATATCTAAAAACACTTTGGAAACAATAATTAGTTGAACACTATATTAAGTGAAGCCTTTGGAAAAGATAAACACAATAATTTTATTCTTCATAACAGCTATTATTTCTGCATGGATCAGTTTCTGCTTCCTTTTCGACATAAGAGAGTTCAACGGATGACAATCTGTCAAATTGAAATATCGCCTTCCGATTTTTTAGCTGAACATTCACATCTACACAAATACGGCCATTAGGCATAAAATTTGAATAACTCAGTGCATGTCATAAACAAGATTGAGATCCGCCCTTTGTACTCGCTCCCAATTAAAGCCCACACCATTTCTCGTTATCAATCACTTTGTTTTCATTTATGCCTACTGCCTTCAATCGCATCCAGTTTTCACACCACAAGTCTATGAAAGCTACAGAGATATCAGAGCACCCCATGTGTTCCGAGGTGAATTACAACGCTTAACAGATGTTCCTTTCCTGACAGATATTAATTTGATGGCAGTGACGTTCTTCTGTTATCACCTTCTCCTTGCACTCATCGGATAGAAGATCCACCATTTCTTATTATGGCTATTCATTCCTCTCATTCTTTCTCAGCCCTCTTGACCACTGGGGTAGGTACAAGCATACCAAGATTGCATAGAGCCGGCCATAGAAGAGCAAACAGAACAGCATGAGGATCATAACAGTTGCACCTACATAGGCATTGTAACCCATTACTGGACTAGTCCTCCTGTAGAAGCTATCAAATCCCTGTACATGTCTCGCAGGTGCGATACTGTGCTTATTATCCACAGAGGCAACCCTTCTGACCTCTCTAGCTTTATAGGTATGAGGTTGCTTGTGCCCATGAATGACCTCATTACTTTTCTCCACATGTCCCACGATCGAAACTCTACCAGCAACCTCACGGCTGTTTTTCTTGCCCATTTCCTCTCTCGCTCCCACAACAAACGGAATCAATCCGTTCTTGGAATCCACGAATCTGATCATGGCCTCTGGCACACCAGTCTTCTTCGCAATATATTGTCTTCTGGAAGAGAGTTCAGAACAGACGCTCTCGAACTTGTCAAGCCCTCTGGTGGAATAAGGATTCTGCCTCTTCTCACGTTTCTGGAGGGACTTGGGCCTCCGCCAGAGAGCGATTTCTTCTGCATCGCCATCCACTGATATCCTTCCGCAACGCATTAATTTATTCCCTGCGATAGGGACGAATATCGATTGATCCTAGAAGCAAGGAAAGTAGAACTCGACTTCCAAAACTACTGAATTCACGTGGTCCGCCGTATGGTTTCACTTGCTTGGAATGGTTTGCAGAGTATATATATAGAAGAAGATCTGTAAAATGTGAAATTAAATATGATTGCCCTGCTTGTCTGAAAGCATTTATTGGATTTCTCAGAGACAGGTTTCATCGAAAGTTCCTTTTTCTTTGTATAGAGCGAAAGGTGCAGGAAAATTCGCTAAGGTCTGACAGAGTAAAATTATAATAAGAGTATTAAAAGGTCAATTATATTGACAAATATTTGTTGTATGGGGAGGTATATTTTACGGTAAAGTCTAGTCTAGCACGATCCGTATGATTGTGATCTTTGATTTCCTCTGGGTTTAACTTGTTTCTCATGTTAATTATAAATAATAAATAATGTTTAATTATAATTAAAATAAAATAACAAAAAGGAATATTCAGGTTTAATTAGTATTAATTAAAAGTATAATTACTAGTACTTAAAAGTATTGTAAGATATAAATAATGTTAATTTTATTTGTTGATATTATAATTGAATCTGGTAAAATATCTCATTTAATTAAAAAAAAATTATAGTTAAATTTTTTAAAAATAATTTTGTTATTTTATATTTTTGATAAAATTCAAAAATATAATTTAAGCTATGGAAAATTACTTATTTTATATAAAGATCTACTATATAACCACTACAGATTCCTTGGCATGTATCAAGGAATGAATTAGATATAGTTTTTGTAATGACCCCGGTAACTTGTAATTCTAGATAATTACTGTGGTAAAAACAATATGAGTGATAACTTGTTATTATTAAAAGACATTGTTATTTTTTTTTAAAGTGAATATAATGAACTATTTTGCACATGTGTATGGATGAAACGCTGACAGCCTCCAAAAGGAGGATTTTCTATTAAAAGAAAATTAATCAGTTATGAAACTGAAAAACAACTGCCTCTCACCCAAGGAAAAGTCCTGGGAGGAAAACCTCTGGGCTGTTGATGAACAGGCAGAGGAAAGATTCCAGAGAGAGAGAGCAGAGTGGAAAAAGTGGGTTAAGTCTGGTTGTGATCAGATAACCCAGCACAGTGGTGCATGAGTCTTGTTGAGGGCTGCAGGCCTGCAAGACGGCTCGGGGGGAGAATCCAGTGCAAGTGGATCTCAAGGTTGGGAGGTTAAGAGCAAAAACATTGCAGGTGACTTCTGAAAGTAAGGACTTCAGTAGCAGGAATAACCAGGTACGCTTCCTCTAGTTTGGTTAAAGAAAATGAACAGGTATTTAAGAATATAAGTAGACACAGAAGTTGTATTATTTCTTTAAAATTATTGTGATATGATAGCTAGGATAAATGACAGTTTCTTTTCCAAGAAGCTGTGATGGAAGGCGTGACTGTGGTCACATCTGTAGAACGTATTCACTTAAGCTTGCATAGTTACAATGTGCTCAGCCTGAAGCCAATAGAGAACTGTGAAATTGGTATGAGGCATCGGTATCAAATAACAGTAGGAAAATCAGAGTTCTGAAGCAAATAGAAAACCATAATAATGCACGGTTCTGGAGTGTAAAGACCTGAAAAGCCGGGAAAAGCCGAGCTAACTATATACAGTAATTTGACACAGAAACTGATAAAGGAAACAATATAAAAGTCAAGCTATAGTTACAAACTTTCTCTGCGTGCAACTGTTCCTTAGAGTAAAGCTGTGTAAGCCGAAAACGAAGTAATGTAAATAAGGGTTGGTACATGAACTATACGGTATTAACCGGTGCCATGCAAATATGAAATATCATATAAAAACCAATAACCCAGAAATTATATTATCATTCCAACCAACGGCTGTATAGCGAAATATTAAAAGGAAACAGTGATGTAAAGCGAAGCATTGTATAGCTTAAACATTGATGCATGTCAAACCCTAACATCAGGCTTGGAAACGGTACCATTCACGGGTGACAAGCCAAGTATTTGAGCATACTGTACAGAAATAAGATATAGCATCGAACTAAATATTAAGTAATGCATACAGTCGAATGACAGCCGTCTTAACTTGCTAGATGAGTTACGGCAAAGCTTGTGCGCGGAAGGTTAGACGCTACATTCATAATACGAATGCAGGACTAACCCTTGTCGCTGTATATACATGCATAAAAGAATGTGAGCCGAGCTGTAGAAAACGAATATAAGTGAAACCTTTCGAATCCATATCATAGTAACCCTAATGCAATAGAAATATCATAACTGTAAATGTTATCGAGTATTGGAAAGGAGCGGCAGCAAAATACTCTGAACATCGAACTTAATCATAGTAACTCTAATGCAGAAGAAATATCATAACTGTAAACGTTATCGAGTATTGGAAAGAAGCGGTAGCTAAATACTCTGTACATCAAACTTCCATATACACCAGAACGAAGATTCAATTGTCCATTAACAGATATTGACATTTATATATTCAGGAAAACAGAGTCATTAAGAAACTGTGATAAAGTATTTCATTAGCCATGAGAAAGTCCAGGCCGGTGTTAAATATTACAACTGTATATAAAGTTATGCATATCCTTACAAATCTGTCAGAAGCTCGAAAGAGCTTTCCCCAAAACAGGCAATGACAAACAAGTCTGAGTCCTTAGCTAATTTCATATATAAAAGAATAACTAAGGCGTGAAAGCCATGACCCTAGGGTCTCAAGCTGGACAGACCGCCATAATGAGGCCGCCAAAATTAATTGCATAAGGGTTTGGAACCCTGTATCGAACCTGAGACATTAGGAAGAATACAAGCCTGTCTCATCTGTAATCATCCCTCAATATTGCAATGAATCACTACCAACGATTTCGCAAATGAATCAGGCATACCTTGAAGTGCCATGGCAGCCAAACCCTCCGGCACCCTGTGGAAGCAAGCTATGGTCAGCGCCGGACCCGTTCCAAACTGTAAAGCCAACCATGAAAACAGTCAGGGTATGAGTAGATTATATGAATACCAATAAATTGGAATCTAACTGTAAGTGTAACACTTAAGGAGTACGCGGATCGAACCTGTGCAAGGCAGAGGAGGGATGAACCAGGAAAGTTGCAGACAGAACTGTTGAAGGAGCTCGGCTGTTGCTAAAGGAGCAAATGAACCCATTGACGAATCCAATGAACATATATATGCAATGACAAACCCTAAATTAAGCTGGGCCGTCCGATGAGGGTGAGCGATCACCATCGTTGGATTAGGCGGGAGGCCTAGCGCAAACCCCGGAGCAAGTCAAACCCTCTTGAATCACATGGGCAGCACGTGAAGTTGGGCCATCTGGCCACGGAGGGTTGTGAGCTGGCTCATTCATTCTGCCATTTGGCATCAAACATTCATATCGGATAGCAAAGCAATCAAAGCCAATGTTATGTCACATAGGTTATCAAACATCGGTATTACAGAAGCTTAATTAAGTAATGGTTAATTTATATATAGAGCCGCTATATGAATTAACCAAACTTTATGTTAACTATTATATGCTTATAGCTATTACATGCTTAAGGGGATTACGTTGTGAGAGTTGTGGCGGATCACGCATAAGTTTAGGAGTACAGTAGTTTAGGGGTTGGGTAATGGGGAATTACCACACCATATATATATATATAAAAAAAATTATTACTGTTTTTCTTGAATTATAATGAGATCGTGACAATGTGGTATCAGAGCAGAGGTTTCAAAACTGTGGCCTCTGGAACAACAAAGATCATCTTAAATGTATATATAGTAACAATGCAACTAATTACCTTTCTTGTGTACCACCAGGAGAACTATACCGAGACAGCTACCTGCTGACAGTTATATAGTAAGATGGAGGAAATGCCGGGAGCTGGCGGCATCCCTCAAGAAAATGCAGGGCTGTGGGTACAGCTTGGTGCTGAGACACGCAGTACCAATCAGGCAATACTGCAAACTGTTCAGGAGCTGAAAGGTGAGATGGCGCGTCTACGAGAGGACAATGCGCGATTAACAATGGAACAAGAAAGAATACTGAAAAGCTTGTCAGATAAACAAAATCCACCCTTAGCCAGCCCTAGTGCAGAACAGCAAAGGGGCACTGAGGAACGGAATTATGCACCTGAGCTTTCAGAAGAACAGGAAGACCATTCTGATAATGTGCAAGAGCAGCAAACCTCCAAGCGACAGAAAACGGAATTACAGGGAGAATTTCGAAAAATCAAACCTCCACTTTTCGATGGAGAGCAGGAAGAAGCAGCAGAAGCCTGGTTGATTAATATTAATAAATATTTCCAACTTTATGAATATGATCAAAATCTGAAGGCGCGGCTGGCTATTTTTCAGTTGCAAGGCAAAGCCACCTTGTGGTGGGAAGAGATTAAAATTGTGAAGGGAGTAAGTGAGCAAAGCATAACCTGGGAAAAATTCCAGAAATATTTTAAGGAGAGGTATTTAACTGAGCGCTTTTATGATGAGAAGGCGCGAGAATTCCATGACTTACGGCTAGGACAGCAGTCCATGGACGAATTCATAAATCGCTTCACTTCTCTGCTTCGTTATGTGCCATACATAAAAGAGGAGAAGGCCAAGGTGCAGAGGTTCGTGAGTAGCCTACCAGCTTATATAAGGGAACAGATTGAGTTTGACAATCCCCGAACTATGGATGAGGCAATTCGGAAGGCTAGAATTTGCTACCAGTAGAACAAACAAAAGGGAGAAATTCCAAACAGGAAATGGAATGAAAGAAAAGGTAGCAGAATTGCTGGAAACAACAAAGGCAGCCGCGGAAATGGTGGTAAAGGAGCTGGAAAGGGGCAGTTTAACAGAAGCACAAACAAGGGTACCTTCCGGCCTAAGCCAAGCGAGAGCAGGATTAGTGAACTCCCTGCTAAATCGGAGGTTGAGGGAACCAGACCTCCAGTTCAGTGCTGGGTGTGTGAAGGACCGCACTACGCTAGAAATTGTCCACAGCGTAAAAGAACTGATCAAATATCTCAAGTCCATGAAGCTTCAACTGTTGGGGATGTGGCGCGCAGCGTACCAAGGATCAATGCAGCATTAGAGGACCGGCAGGCGGAATACCAACCTTCCATGGTGGAATTCGAAGGTAAGATTTCAAACCTTTCTGTAGCTGTACTTATTGATCCAGGAGCTACTTTAAGTTATGTTAGTCCAAAAGTAGTGGAACACTGTAAGCTACCACCAGAAAAGTTCAAAAACCCATGGTTGGTCCAGTTAGCTACAGGAGCCAAAAGGCGGGTTTTAGCTAAAGTTAATAACTGTTCTTTCAGTATAGCTGGACAGCCCGTAACAGCAGACCTGAATGTACTTCCGTTAGGCTCCTATGACATTCTTATTGGTATGGATTGGCTGGAAAAGCACTGGTCGTTGGTGAATTGCAAAACCAAGACCATATACTACAAAGATGATTTGGGGCAGCAGCAGGAATTGCAGGGAATTAAACATCCTGTTCAGATTCGACCTATCACTGCAACTCAGTTAGCTAAATGTATAAGAAAGAAATGTCAGATCTATGCCATACAGGTTGGCTATGCGAATCAGAAAGATAAGATGTCTGCATTAGACGATATTCCAGTGGTACAGGAATTTACAGATGTCTTTCCTGAAGAGGTACCGGGTTTGCCTCCAAGAAGGGACATAGACTTCACTATAGAGTTAATACCAGGGGCAGCACCAGTATCGCGGGCACCGTACCGGATGAGCATACCAGAGTTAACGGAATTGAAAATGCAGCTCCAAGAGCTGTTGGAGAAACAGTACATTCGACCCAGTGTGTCACCCTGGGGAGCTCCAGTATTGTTCGTGAAGAAGAAGGATGGGACCCTTCGCATGTGCATAGATTACCGGCAGCTGAATAAGCTCACGGTCAAAAACAAGTACCCTCTACCCAGAATAGATGAACTCTTTGATCAAGTGAAAGGGGCAAAAGTGTTCTCCAAAATTGATCTGCGATCTGGTTACCATCAGATCAGGATTAAGGATGAGGATATTGCCAAAACTGCTTTCCGGACACGCTATGGGCACTACGAATTTGTAGTGCTACCTTTTGGTTTGACCAATGCACCTGCTACTTTTATGTGCATGATGAATAGCGTGTTTCACAGGTTTTTGGACAAGTTTGTACTGATATTCATTGACGACATATTGATATATTCTCGTTCCCAACAGGAACATGAGGAGCACCTTAGATTGGTGTTACAAACTCTTCGGGAGCATCAGCTATATGCTAAGTTTAGCAAATGCGATTTCTTCAAAGAGGAAATTCAGTATTTGGGCCATGTGATTACGAAAGAGGGAATTGCAGTTGACCCCGAGAAGATAAAATCTATTATGGAATGGCCTATACCCAAAGACGTTGCTGATATCAGATCCTTTATGGGGTTAGCTGGCTATTACCGGAGGTTTGTGGAAGGCTTTTCTAGGATAGCCTATCCTATTACCTCATTGCAAAAGAAAGGAAAGATATTCAGATGGACAGCAGAGTGTCAACAGAGTTTTGACCGCTTGAAGCACCTCCTCACCACTGCACCCATCCTGAGGATCGCTGATCCTAATAAGGATTACGTGGTGTGCACCGATGCAAGCAAGGAGGGCGTGGGAGGAGTACTAATGCAGGAAGGAAAAGTAATAGCATATGAATCAAGGAAACTAAAAGAGCATGAGCAGAGATACTCTGCTTACGATTTAGAGTTAACTGCTGTGATTCACGCACTAAAGATGTTGCGACATTACCTTCTTGGGAAGAAATTTCTGTTGTTAACAGATCATCACAGTTTGACGCATTATTTCAGTCAACCTACCTTGAATGCGAGACAAGGCCGATGGGCGGATTTTCTAAGTGGGTTTGACTTTGAAATAAAGCATTTAAAGGGCAAAGAAAATCGGGTGGCAGATGCCTTAAGTCGAAAGGTTCATTGCTTATGTGAACTTTCAGCCAGCAGGTGGCGGAGTTCGCTGGTTGAACAAATAAAAATAGCAGCCAATGACGACTCTGAATATCAGCATTTAAAACAGCAGGTACAGCAATCTGATAATGGAAAGTTACAGCAAGGGTACACATTAGATAATGCTGGATTGCTGTATTTTAATAAAAAAATGTATGTACTTGACTCAAATGACCTTAAGAAACTGATTCTAGATGAGTTCCACATCAGCCACTACACTGGCCACCCAGGGTACCAAAAGATGGTCACGACACTCAAGAAAGAGTATTACTGGCCAGGAATGAAGAAGCAGGTGGTGGAATACTTGGCAAGGTGTTTGGAATTCTAGCAAATTAAGGCTGAACATCAGCACCCAACGGGACTGTTGCAGCCTTTGCCTATTCCGGAATGGAAATGGGAAACCATTTCCATGGTTTTTGTAACCGGGTTACCACGAACAAAGAAGGGCAATGATTCTATTATGGTCGTGGTTGATAAATTGAGTAAAGCAGCGCACTTCATACCTGTGCAGTCCACTTACAAGGCGGTACAAATCGCGCATCTCTTTATGCAAAATGTGTTCCGTTTGCATGGAATGCCAAAGGTAATCATATCGGACCGTGATGTGAAATTCACTTCCACCTTCTGGAGAACATTGTTTGCCGAGTTGGGCACTCAGCTGAATTTTAGCACAGCTTATCACCCACAGACCGATGGTCAAACTGAGCGAGTCAATCAGGTATTGGAAGACATGTTGAGGGCGAATGTGATGCTAAAGCCTAGTCAATGGGAAGAGTATTTGCATCTGGTCGAATTTGCCTACAATAATGGGTATCATACCTCAACCCAGCTAAGTCCCTTTGAGGTTCTGTATGGGCGAAAGTGCCGCACACCCTCAAGTTGGAGTGGACTGGAGGATAAGCTGAGTTTGGGTCCGGAAATGTTAAAAGACATGGAAGATATGGTGAAGAGAGTGCGAGCAAATTTAAAGGCTGCACAAGACAGACAGAAAAGTTTCGCAGACAGGAAAAGAAGATTTACAGAATACAATGTGGGTGACCATGTGTTTGTAAGGATTCAAACCAGAAGGAGCACACTGCAGTGGAGTGGGTGCGCCAAGCTGGCTCCTCGATACTTTGGACCGTTTCAGATCTTAGCTAGAGTGGGGCCTGTGGCCTACCAACTTGCTTTGCCCAGTCATATTAAGATTCACAATGTGTTCCATGTTTCTGTCCTAAAGAAATATGTGTATGACCCTAGACATGTTATTCAATGGCAAGATGTGCGGGTAAGAATTGATCCGGTTGGTTTGATTATACAACTATATTCAATAGGAAATTGATTAAGTACTGGTTGTTTGCAGGTCGAACCGGAAGGCGGGGTCCTGGTCGAACCACAGAGCATTCTCGACCGGAGAGAAGTGCGGCTGCGGAAACGGGTTATTACCCAAATTAAGGTGTTGTGGCAGCACTATGGCCCTGAGGAGGCTACGTGGGAAGACGAGGAACTTTTCAGAAAGGCTTACCCGAATTTATTTAATGAGAATGGACATCGGGACGATGTCCAATCCCAGGGGGGGAAGATGTAATGACCCCGGTAACTTGTAATTCTAGATAATTACTGTGGTAAAAACAATATGAGTGATAACTTGTTATTATTAAAAGACATTGTTATTTTTTTTGAAAGTGAATATAATGAACTATTTTGCACATGTGTTGGATGAAATGCTGGCAGCCTCCAAAAGGAGGATTTTCTATTAAAAGAAAATTAATCAGTTATGAAACTGAAAAACAACTGCCTCTCACCCAAGGAAAAAGTCCTGGGAGGAAAACCTCTGGGCTGTTGATGAACAGGCAGAGGAAAGATTCCAGAGAGAGAGAGCAGAGTGGAAAAAGTGGGTTAAGTCTGGTTGTGATCAGATAACCCAGCACAGTGGTGCATGAGTCTTGTTGAGGGCTGCAGGCCTGCAAGACGGCTCGGGGGGAGAATCCAGTGCAAGTGGATCTCAAGGTTGGGAGGTTAAGAGCAAAAACATTGCAGGTGACTTCTGAAAGTAAGGACTTCAGTAGCAGGAATAACCAGGTACGCTTCCTCTAGTTTGGTTAAAGAAAATGAACAGGTATTTAAGAGTACAAGTAGACACAGAAGTTGTATTATTTCTTTAAAATTATTGTGATATGATAGCTAGGATAAATGACAGTTTCTTTTCCAAGAAGCTGTGATGGAAGGCGTGACTGTGGTCACATCTGTAGAACGTATTCACTTAAGCTTGCACAGTTACAATGTGCTCAGCATGAAGCCAATAGAGAACTGTGAAATTGGTATGAGGCATCGGTACCAAATAACAGTAGGAAAATCAGAGTTCTGAAGTAAACAGAAAACCATAATAATGCACGGTTCTGGAGTGTAAAGACCTGAGAAGCCGGGAAAAGCCGAGCTAACTATATACAGTAATTTGACACAGAAACTGATAAAGGAAACAATATAAAAGTCAAGCTATAGTTACAAACTTTCTCTGCGTGCAACTGTTCCTTAGAGTAAAGCTGTGTAAGCCGAAAACGAAGTAATGTAAATAAGGGTTGGTACATGAACTATACGGTATTAACCGGTGCCATGCAAATATGAAATATCATATAAAAACCAATAACCCAGAAATTATACTATCATTCCAACCAACGGCTGTATAGCGAAATATTAAAAGGAAACAGTGATGTAAAGCGAAGCATTGTATAGCTTAAACATTGATGCATGTCAAACCCTAACATCAGGCTTGGAAACGGTTCCATTCACGGGTGACAAGCCAAGTATTTGAGCATACTGTACAGGAATAAGATATAGCATCGAACTAAATATTAAGTAAAGCATACAGTCGAATGACAACCGTCATAACTTGCTAGTTGAGTTACGGCAAATCTTGTGCGTGGAAGGTTAGACGCTACATTCATAATACGAATGCAGGACTAACCCTTGTCACTGTATATACATGCATAAAAGAATGTGAGCCGAGCTGTAGAAAACGAATATAAGTGAAACCTTCCGAATCCATATCATAGTAACCCCTATTGCAATAGAAATATCATAACTGTAAATGTTATCGAGTATTGGAAAGGAGCGGCAGCGAAATACTCTGAACATCGAACTTAATCATAGTAACCCTAATGCAGAAGAAATATCATAACTGTAAACGTTATCGAGTATTGGAAAGAAGCGGTAGCTAAATACTCTGTACATCAAACTTTCATATACACCAGAACGAAGATTCAATTGTCCATTAACAGATATTGACATTTATATATTCAGGAAAACAGAGTCATTAAGAAACTGTGATAGAGTATTTCATTAGCCATGAGAAAGTCCAGGCCGGTGTTAAATATTACCACTGTATATAAATTTATGCATATCCTTACAAATTTGTCAGAAGCTCGAAAGAGCTTTCCCCAAAACAGGCAATGATAAACAAGTCTGAGACCTTAGCTAAATTCATATATAAAAGTATAACTAAGGCGTGGAAGCCATAACCCTAGGGTCTCAAGCTGGACAGACCGCCATAATGAGGCCGCCAAAATTAATCGCATAAGGGTTTGGAACCCTGTATCGAACCTGAGACATTAGGCAGAATACAAGCCTGTCTCAGCTGTAATCATCCCTCAATATTGCAATAAATCACTACCAACGATTTCACAAACGAATCAGGCATACCTTGAAGTGCCATGGCAGCCAAACCCTCCGGCACCCTGTGGAAGCAAGCTGTGGTCAGCGCCGGACCCGTTCCAAACTGTAAAGCCAACCATGAAAACAGTCAGGGTATAAGTAGATTATATGAATACCAATAAACTGGAATCTAACTGTAAGTGTAACACTTAAGGAGTACGCGGATCGAACCTGTGCAAGGCAGAGGAGAGATGAACCAGGAAAGTTGCAGACAGAACTGTCGAAGGAGCTCGGCTGTTGCTAAAGGAGCAAATGAACCCAATGACGAATCCAATGAACATATATATGCAATGTCAAACCCTAAATTAAGCTGGGCCGTCCGATGAGGGTGAGTGATCGCCATCGTTGGATTAGGCGGGAGGCCTAGCGCAAACCCCGGAGCAGGTCAAACCCTCTCGGATCACATGGCCAGCACGTGAAGATGGGCCATCTGGCCACGGAGGGTTGTGAGCTGGCTCATTCACTCTGCCATTTGGCATCAAACATTCATAGCGGATAGCAAACAATCAAAGCCAATGTTATGTCACATAAATTATCAAATATTGGTATTACAGAAGCTTAGTTAAGTATGGGTTAAGTTATATATAGAGCCGCTATATGTATTAACCAAACTTTATGTTAACTATTATATGCCTATAGTTATTACATGCTTAAGGGGAATTACGTTGTGAGTGTTGTGGCGGACCACGCATAAGTTTAGGAGTACAGTAGTTTAGGGGATGGGTAATGAGGAATTACCATACCATATATATATAAAAAAAAAATTATTACTGTTTTTCTTGAATTATAATGAGATCGTGACAGTTTTCTTTTGGGAGCTTGCATACACTGGAAGAGATTTCATCCCTCCCTTTACAAACCAAATGCTTACTAAAATAAATCTATAATAATAAAAATCATTTAAATTGATTATTAAATAGGTAATAATAATCTATATAATGAAAAGTACCGGTTAAGGTCCGTCAAGAGTGAAATTATAATAAAAAAGTATTAAAAGGTTAATTATACTCACAAATATTTATTGTATGGAGAAGTATATTAAAGAGTTATATTTTACAGTAAAGCCTAGTCTAGCATGATCTAGTATGATTGTGATATTCGATTTCTTTCTGGTTTAACTTGGTTTTAACTTCGTTGAATTTGGAGTTGACTATTTTTTATATTATTTATAAATAAAAAAATAATTTTTAATTATAATTAAAAAATAAAAATGAATATTTATACTTAATTAGTGTTAATTAAAAGTATTATAACACATGTTTATATGTTTTGGATAAAAAGTGATACGGTGTTTTGTTAAGGTATTGTTTGATGTGAAGTCATTAGTGCAATTCCCGTTTTGATTAGGGTGATATATTGGATATTTTAAAGATGTAGCCTACCAAGTTTACAAAAAAATATGTTATAAGAAACAAAATAATTTCAATTTCACTAAGGTAATTCACTATTACAATTCAATGTGGTAAAAGTATTTTACTCAATAGAAAAAATCCAAAATAAGAAAAAAAATCAAAAAATAAGATTGGTGTAATTTTATTTTCAAAGTTTGCATTCTAAAACAAGTTTGTACTGAAAGAGATTTGATCCCTTCCCATACATGGTAGAGCCATATTGAAAATAAAATAAATCTATAATAGTAATAAGTCATTTAAAGTAATTATTAAATAAAGAATAATAATATGTATGATCAAAAATATAAGTAGAAATTTTTTCCAATAAACATTTTCTAATTTTTTTTCTCTTAATAAATTATAATATTATAAATATGATGAAATTTACCTTTTTATTAATATAGAAAAACACACTAAAAGACTGAAAAATGCTTTTTCATTGTAAACATTTTCTTATATCTTCATTTATGTATCTTTTATTTTTAAAATTCTGTTCAATACAATTTTGGATATCACAGTAAAAAATCTACCCTTTTTTAATTATTATAATAAATTATTTAATATTTTTCATATATATATATTATATTAAAAAAAAAAATCTATATATGAAAAATTCGGACCATTTCTCGATTTGTGCGGGTCTCTCTCGCTCTCACATATATATATATATACCTTTTTTAACTGTAAGTAACTTTTTTATATTACGAACCCACAATATATGGGCTTACATAACATTTTTATATTACAAACCCACAATACATGGGTATACGTTGAAATGTTCGTGTCTTATATTAACATCCATCAAAAAAAAAAAGTAAACGAGATTTATTTTAGTTCAGACATTGTCATGCGTTCAACCGCCGTATATAGAGGGGCGTTGGTTTTTTTCAGAAATTTTTAATCATATTCATCCACGAATTTAATTGATATATATTATAGAGATTGTTATATCTTTTAATTCTATCACTGATATGATGCGTATATTTTTTTTTTAATCATATTCATCCAAGAATTTAATTTATATATATATATAATTGTAATATGAGTTATATACATGTATAAAAACACATATATAATTGTAATATGAGTTATATATACATGTATAAAAAAAAGTTTTTGTTTTTTTTTTTTTTTTTTAATTTGTAATTGAAATATAATATTTTAAATATTAATAATTATAGTTATATATAGTTATAAATATCATTTATAGAAATTCAATTCTTATTTTGTTAATAAGTTTTCTAGATAAATTTGTAATTCATTTATTTTTTAATATAGATTTGACATATAACATTTTACATATTAATAACAAAAAAATTATGTGTGGGATAAACATTTAATATCTTACAAAATATTTATAACACAAATAATTATATACAAATAAAGTTTTATGAAAAGATGTTTTCTACTTCCAAATATAGCTAAGGCATGTTTTAATATTCTAATTTATACAATGTGAATCATAATGAAAATATTTCCATGTCAACTATATATATATACTATATAAAAGAAAAGGAAAACATATATATATATATATATATATATATATATATATATATCATTTTATTAGTGTGTTTCCCAAAATCAACATACATTCATTTTATCTTGGATATAAAGAGCTAAGAGGAATCAAATATTTCAATGTGTTTTAAGTTCAAGAAAGGGTTTGCATCCTGAGAATTTTGATCAACCCTTCGTAGATACAAAGTTAACATGGGTCTATAATGATTTTCTAATACATTTAAGTTATGTTCTTAATATAATAGTAAGATATCAAATAACATGAACCATACCAATACAATTCCGTGATTAGATCCAGCTAAGAAAATTATATATGAATTTTATATATGGAGAAAAAAAGTGATGCCATCAAATCCTTTCCATTCAAGTAGGAAAGAATGTAGATTGATTGAATAGATACATGAATGTGAATTAATGTGTCGTTAGAAAAACTTGTTTTCTATTAAATTTAGGTCTGATGCTTCTCTAGAAGGGATAAATTTATCAATTCTTCCATCATTCATTTTCTACTATCTTTCAAAGGAAATTTTCTAATTTACTTAAAAAGTTGAATGGTATCTCTAAATAAAGATCAATCCTTCCATGTACCTAAATGAAATAGAAGTAATTAAGTATATGGCATTAACATAAAACAAATTAAAACACCTAAGAAGAGTATAATGTATTACAAATAAGCATTCCACTATAATAATAATTTGAATTGAAACATCATATTGTCATTATGGCCACTTTACTATAAATTTTAAATATCCCAATGTTGTTAGAGATTGCAAAGGTGGAAGACAGAGACAAGAATCAATTCAAAATTAGCAAATGAAGAAATTGAGTTTTGAATCTTACAACAAAAATTCAAAGCTAAAGCAATTCTGAGGCTATTCATCATCATCCATTTGTGGTGAATCCCCCTACACTGCTTTAGTGTTGAATCCCACTACAATGAAGCTATTTAGCTTTGAATTTTTGTTGTAGGATTCAAATCTCAATTTCTCCAGCAAAATCCCACTACACTCAGCCAAAAATGGATGATGATTGTGAAGAAATGGAAGAAGCAACAAAAAAGAGTACATGTATGCTTGTGAATCACACTATGCAAAACCACAAGTGGATGTAGATTTAGTGAATCCAACAACAATGTTTGTTTATGACAATGAAGCTTCCATTGTAGTACCCAGTGGTATGGTGTATCTAGTAATTAAAACTGTTAATGTTAACATTGATGAAGAACAGTTAGCTAGAAGAAGTGGAACCGATAGAGGTAGAGAAGAAAGCGCAAGAAGAGAAATATCTCATTACAGAGAAGAAATAGCATAATAGATATGGTTTAGCATATGTTTCTAAAATTAACATTGATTTTGAATGTGCAAGTATTAACAAAAGCTAGGAAGAAGCAACAAAATATGAAGAAGACTTAAATTTCCTTGAAGCATGCGGCTCGTAACACCATGTTTGGATGAACTTTGCATAGAGGTTGCAACAATTAATGTTGAAGGCAACATGGATGCTAGAGGATGAAATTGTTAATAAAATTTTCATGTATCGAAGTCCTAAGGAGATAAAATTTTATTCTCATCTTGTATTGCAGCATATTGATGATCAAAAGATTAGTGACGAAGAGAACATAATTAAAGATGACATGTGGTAGTAATCCACAAACAAGAAGATTTTTGAAGAAATAGATGACATGCATAAACACTATAAAGAAATAGTGAAAGACCTTGACCAAGAAATGAAGAAACCGAGATTTGAAGGCTACATCAAAAATTCAAAGGTGAAGCAATTCAAAGGCTATAGGATCTGGAAGAAAATAAAAAGAAAAGGAAATCCAACCCAAGATTTTATGCCAATCTTTTTTTCCAATTGTAAGCCTAGCTGAGACTAAGACCAACAAGCATCTTAGTTTAAACTTTTGTGGTTGTAATTATGGGAGAGTTTTGGAAAAAATAATTCCAACAACCAATCCTATGTGCTAGGTGTCATAATTATCAACCTAGGTGTCATAGTCCATTTCAGTTCAGTTTAGTTTAGTTGAGATTCACTCCAGTCATTTATTATTGCTTGTCTCCTATGTAATCTTATTTGATAGTTATTGAGTAACATGAACATGGATTCTGATCCATTTATTATTTTGATTTTTTTCTTATCTAAGTTCTACCACTTTAAATCTTCAAAAAATGCAAGTCATAAAATTCATTGAGGTGCACCCTTTGTTTTCAGTTAAAAAATAACTCCACACTACTTTTCATTTTTGGTATCTCTATTTCCATTCATGCTTATTACCCTTTTCTCATCTTCAATTGCATATAGTTTTCATACTCCAAGTCAATATAAGCTAAAGAAAAATCAGAGCACCCCATGTCATTCCAGGTGAATGACAACATTTAACTATTGTTCCTCTTGTTCATTCTAAACATTTTTGAACATTGGGAGTAGATACAACCATATCAGAACCACATAAACTAGACCATAGAAGGGAAAACAAAATAACGTGATGATCATAAGTGTTGCACCCAAACTCTCATCTTACCCCATGGTTGGATTGGTACTCTTGTAGAAGCTATAAAATCCCTGCACATGTCTTGTAGGTCTCATACTCTGGCCATCATCCATAGACACATCCCTTCTAAATATTTTAGCTTTAGAATTATGATGATTCTCATCCTCATGATTGACATCATTACTTTTCTCCATATGTCCCATGATCAAAGCCAAAATATCACCCTCACTGCCATTTTTCATTTTGATTTTACCTCGAGTCTTCATCACAGTAGGAGTCCATTTTTTCTTCACAACCATGGACCTTACCATGGGCTCTTTCAGAATAGTATTCTTGGAAATATATTATAGTTTCCTAGAGAGTTTGGAATAGATGTTCTTGAACTTATTGAGCCCTATTGAAGAGGGATTCAACCTATTCTCATCTTAATATTTTGCCCTCTCTGATACAACAACATTTTGTACTTCACCCTGTTATCACTCCTCTAGATCTCCAAGGTTAAGGAAGATTCCAGCTGAGGTAACCACAGACCAAGCTTTTGACTTGGTATTGTTATCGGGATAAGTGTCTATTCAGAACGACTCTATCCCACTAAGGTGTGACAGTTACCTTAGAAACAAATAGAGAAAACTACTTTTGTATTCTTCTTCATGAACTATAAACAAAGAGGAATAGGATGAACCAACCTGTGTCTTGCGCTAGTCCTTTAATCCAATCTCTCTCTTCTTTGACAGTTTCCAGCTACCTGCTTCCTTACTTGCCTAGCTTCACCAAGTTCATGTAAGATCACAGAAGGAGAAAACTACACAAAGACATGGATTTATATTCATAAATACCTTAGGATCAGATTTAAGCTAAACATACAAATGTAACAAACATCAATGATACACAAGCATGTACGAGAAACTCAAATAGTTTTATTGATATAACAAGAAGTTCTAGGAGGAGTTACAACCGATGATTCCTGATCCAGCATCAACATCCCAGCAAAGAAGCCCCTCTTCACCTCCAACAAAGCAAAAATCACCCAATACTCTGATATCTATCTCAAAACAAACAAAAATTCTTTGCAATGTACAAAATTCCAGCCTCTGGATCTCTGGGATGAGGGATCCATATATAGATGTATGCAAGGAGTATGAGTCAGCTTATGATTTGACTAGTGTCTTCTCTCTATCAATTCTTTCTTCCACTTGGATACTGAGAGCCTCTTACTCATCCTTGGTCGAATTCAGTGAGGCAAGTGTCATTGGAGAAGATTCTGGAAGCTTCCATTATCTCTCCACCTCGTGGAATGACTCTGCCACTTGTCATTTCCCGCTGAACACACCCTAGTAGTGCATTTAGGTGCGTTGCAGTGCACCTAGCTAGTGGACCTGGGTGCTATGCAATGCACTTGGCTAGTGGAGCAGCTGAAATGATCCTGATTTGATTGATTCTGAGCAGTTTCTGGTGGAGAACTTCTGGGAGAAGCTGTAATTTGTTGACCTTGTTCCTTTAGGAGTTAGAACAACACTTTTAGGGACTTAGGAGCCCTTGGTTTATGGACATTTCATGATTCGAGTTGTAAGGCACAAAAATGTCTATAACGGTTGCCCCCTAAAGTATGAGGCCGTTTATCAGGTGAAATGCTTTATTAGGAGGATCCGAAGTTCTTTCAATGCTGGGAGGAGACCCGTAATAAGATACAATACAACACATTATTTTCATATTGTTTTCATGATCTAGCTGAGGTGGGCATTCCCATACTCAGCTTTATAAAGTCATTTTCATGTACATAGGACAGATAATCGTTTGATGGTAGACCGATGATTTTGATAGAGTCATCATCCTTTTGGTAGGATGATTATCTGTGCTGCAATGCTGTACATTTCAATGTCTTTATTTTCTTGAATATATATCGCAGCCCGGATGGATGAAACTAGATCCGGGGTCTTCAATCTCGTCCGATCTTCACTCGAAGTACAAGTCGATCCATGTGAGAAATGTTTTGAAGTCGAACATGGAAAGACGTCGCTTGATTACCAGTCAATGATGTAAACTATTAACAAGCGCGAGAGGAATCACCGATAATGATAATGACCCTCAAGGTACTGTAGTACAATTCACGTGGTGTGAATAAAGGACTTGGCATCGAACACCACGCAAAATCTTTCGGTCGAAGGTCATTGATGTATACCTGTCGCCGGAAGTGAGAAACTTCCCATTGAGGCATGAAAGCTTCAAAGTACTGAATGGGGTGTTCCTAGATCAACTTCTTGGATAATGAGCTGATGTCGACAAGAAGCGATCCATCAAAGGAGGGCCTTAATGAATCCCACATCAATGACATGGAACAGAGCAAATGATTTTGATGGAGGTGAAAACGATCTGATGATATATGGTTCAGGATGGCGACCATGAAAGAATGAAGTATAATGTATGGTAGTGGATGGGACACAGGTGACTTCTCTGGATGACTTCTCTTGAACATGTCGGCAACACTTATGTGATGGATTGATAGCATTTACCCCAAATGTGGATGGTATGGCGTGACCATGGTGATGTGACCGGTGAATGAAACAACCCAACCCGACTCGGGCACGGAGTGGAAGTGTCATGTTCAAGAGCGACTTGCTACCAATAAAGATTCTTTGAGTTTCTTCCCAATTTTTCCCAGTCATCGCTGACTCGTACCTCTTTATTTTTGTCAAGCTTGAGGAGGATAACATATGCTCGTTTTATAATTTGCCCTTCGGGCAAACCCATCGCTATGTTTTAACGAGCCTAGCGATAGTGAAACTCGTTCTCGTCTAAAGACAAGTTTGTCACTATTAATCTTTTTAACGAGTCTAACGACAAAGATAACTCGGTCCTTTTCATTTTTAGAGAGTCTGAAAAGGTACGTAAAGGTAACTCCAAAATTCCTTTTTCGTCATCTAACCCCTTAAGTCCGAAAAAGTATAAAACAATACAGAAGGGATGAATTTTCGATATTTTTAACGAGCCGAACAAAACAAGCGCTCGATCTTTTTGTGCAATAATCCCTTAGGTCCAAAAAGATTAAAATCTAGAGGAGGGATAACACTTCCTGTCGCTTTAACGAGCTGGAAGGCCAAAACTCGGCAATCTTTTCATATTTTACGAGTCAGTTGAAAAGAGCTTAAAGAAGACTCGTCTTTTGAGGAACGAGTGATAAAAATGGGTAGCAGCTGATTCCAGTTAAGGTTTGGAATTTTCTAATCACGGCAGTGTCACAAGGATGGCTAGTGAAATCACTCTTCGCAGCTGTTCCTCAAAATGGGTAAACAATCAAATGGAGGTGAATGATCGGCCAATGGAAAAGTGGAGGTGACGGTGCAAACACGACCAAGGCTTTAATGGCTGAAATGCTTCATTCACGGTGGTTATTTACCGGGGAATAGTTCATTTTTTAACGAGCTTAAACGCGGGTGGAAACATTTGCTCATGTCTTATGTTTATTTTTTAACGAGCTTGAACTATGTGCTAAAACTGCTCGATTAATCTAATCATATGATAAGAATGTCTCATATAAAAAATGGCAAGTTTTAGATTTTTTCCCCACATCCTTTCTTTATGCAAGTTAGGAAATGACTAGTCCAAAAAACAGATAAATAATCGCTCTCTGCTTGCACTCCAAAAGGTTTGCATGCCCCCAGGTATAAAATATGGTTTCAAGGTTACCCCTCAATTTGCAGAAAAAACATTTGTTCTATCAGGAGAGGCCTACCTCTTACAGGTTACCCAAAGATTGTTCTATTTACGGCGTAAACAGAACACTTCTTCGGCGATGTCTACCGAGATAAACAAGGGTGAGTGACGACGTCCGCCAACTCACATAACTTTGACAAGAGAATCTTATTCTAGAATAACCCCACGGGGTACAGACTAGTCATATTCTCCCACGGAAACCTACCCTATACCCGAAGTTTTCCTGCCGAAGCAGACCAGGATGCATGCCCCCTGGGTTTCAGTCATATCCCCCCGAATTACTCGCGCTCATCGGGAGGACGGACTGTGGATTGAGACATTTCTTGCGTGAAGAGACCATTTAGGGACAGTATATGACTATTTGCTATGCGTGATCCGGGAAATGAAAGCTGGTCTACGAGCTTGACCACTCTTCCTTCGTGCGGAAAACACATTACTCTAAAGAGTGAGGAGACGATGGCTCCCATGCAATAAATATAGTCTCGTCCAAGGAGTAGGTTATAATCCAAGGGTCCTTGAACTACCATGACGTTCATGCAAACTGTCTTCCTTCTCAATGTTATGGGCACATCGGTAAGGATCCCTAAAGGTCGACTGGTTCCTTTATCAAAGCCTGTCAGATTTCTCATCTCAGGCGAAAGCGATGGCGAACCAAGTGCTTTCCAAGCAATAGAGGAAAGGATACTCACAGAAGCCCCCTCATCTATGATGGTACCAGCCATGACCATTCTATATATTTGAATGATAATTCGGAATGGTATGCTTGCCGGCAAACGGGGTCTGCTTAGTTGATTCTAGTCGAATGAGACAACTAGGTTGCTTGGTGGTGGGACAGAGTAGACGGCCGGGTATGGCTCTGATGAACTTCCTTCCTGCGGTAAAGGAATGGGTAGATTGCCCCCATGTTCGTCAGAGTCTGTGTTGATGAAGAGAATTTGGATGGTGTCATCCTTGTTCTCTTCAGTGACTGTATCATCCGAAGATAAAACCTCTGAAGGCAAGACCGGGTCAACTGCCACCTCGACCTTTTGACTTTCATCTGGTATGGATTCAGTTGGTTTATCTTCAATGATAGACGCTTCAGCCGACCACCTGAGCGGGCCAGCTGGATTCTTAACTAGTGACAGACTCGGCAAGAGTTTTTTATATCCAGGAGGAAGTCGTAACGGTGAAACCAGATGATCATCCAAAACTCTTTTAGCTTCGTTTAAGAAGGGACAACGGTGGACGGCATGATCGCCTTCGCACAGTTTACAAGGAAATCTAGCTTTCCCTTTTTGTCTTGGGGCTTCACTTTCACTAGTTGACGGTGTGCTTTCAACATGATCACCAGAGGTTGATGACACCGGATTGTGCAAACGAGGAGACCAGTCCCTTAGTATCCGGGGGATGCAAGGACAATCTCTGTGAAAGTGGTCTCCTTTGCAAATGACACATGGCGATTTAGGCCTGGTCGGTGCAATGTGTGGATTTTCGTTAGACGACACTCGTTTTCCCACATTCGCCTTTGGCTCCTTCCTCTTTTTCTCTTTCTTCTTATTTTCCTTCTTCTCCTTAGGAACTTGGATTTTAGCTTTACCAGTTCCATCAAGCGAAGATGAAGGAGGAGAGGAAGAATTAGAGGAAGTAAAAGGCTGGTGGGCAACTCTGGACTCATCTAATTGTTGATTCGATTGTTCAGGAATGGTGGTGTTTTGAATGACATTGGTTGAGAAGAGCCATGCTGGCAAGCTAATTGTCAGTCCTGGAAGCGACAATGTGGCCATATGGGGCGCACCAACATCTCCCCAAGAGGAGAAGGGACTAGGATTTCCACCAAGGGGAATTCCTTGGTTGGTAGGCTCCATTTTCTCAACCCAAGATCAACGTAGGAAAAGGGTATGAATATTCCATTTAAAATAAATTTTAACACGCTTTGACACAACTTGTTTTTTCAGTTTTTAAGAGTCGAGAAAAAACAAAAGATGACTCTAGTCTCCTTCAACACATATTTCATTAAATTTGGAATTAAGTAGTGGATCTAGAATTTCATAACAACCAAAAAACTCAATTATATTGATTTATTTGTAATAAAATTTTTCCATTTTTAATGAAATGTGTGCTCTTCAATTTTTAATGAGCCTGAAGTGACAAGTGCTCAGATGGACCTTTTCCGTTAAGGATTCTGAAAAGGAACGAAAGGGACTGCTCTGGAGGTCTAGGTAGAGGGAGTACCAAACCAATCGCAAAACTGCAGAATACTTTTTACGGTACGGCATTCAATCTTCCCGAATGCTGTGTTCGGTGCATTGCGATCAGTAGGGCGGCCGACACGGCTTCCTATGGATAAAAGGTTTTAAGCCTATAGGGGTCTCCCAATATATACTCGACGGTACGTGGGAGCACAAGTTCGTACTGGCACTTATCGTCTCAAAGTGGAGGAATCACCCAACCATCAGTGAGGACAACAGTTACCAGGCTTTACGACGCCGGAATACGTCTCTAGCCTAGACCTCTAAATGTTGTGCGTTAAGTTCCAAAGCGTTGTTAAGTTCATTGAGTTTATTTTAAGTTGATCTTTCTTATGAAGTTTGCCTTTTGGGATCACCAGGAGATGTAGATGTAATTCCTAAAATGCAATCTAAAGATGATAAACAAAGTTTTATCTCTTTTCAGCAATGAAAATCCTAGCTACTAAGGGAAAAGAAAGACACAATCTTTTTGCAAAGAGAAAAGAGCACACTGTAAATGCACTTTTCCTAAATCAAGCCAAACAGATTGCCAATATGCAAATGCACATGCATGTGTTTTGTTTTTCACTTTCTTAATATTGATGCCTAAAAAGAAAGTTGTTGTACAAATCTGAATTTGCTTTCAAGTGACAAACACAAACAAGCTTCTTTTTGAAATCAAAAGGTAGAGACGATTACGACACTTTATGATTTTGAAATAAATACTCGTTTCGACACTAGAAAGTCACAAATTCAAACCAAAGGCAAAAGTAAAAGCATAATCGACTATCAACAGAAAATAAACTTTCTCCTATGATCAAAATCGACACTTGCGACAGAGCTAAATCAAAGGACGACAGTACGACTATTATACTTTTGCAATGGAAAACTGTAAATGACGTAACAAACACACAAAAACATCTACAGTTTCTTTTATACAACTAAGGCGGAATTACAGCAAGGAAAAGGGGTTTTTAAACAGACGCATACACTGATCACAGGCTGCAAAAATCAGAGACAAAACTGAAAAAAAAAAATGAAGCAAAGAACCTCAGCTGCACAAGGCTAGGCTGATCAGCGCACCTGTTACATAGAGAAACTGGATTGCAATGCAGGTTGCCCTCTCGGGAACTGCGTTGAAATGCACGAACTCTTCACAGTACCTGCGCTGGGGCAGAAACAAGAATCCTATCCAGATTCTGGGTCACGGTTTGCAGTTTAATCTATGGTTTTTGGCCGAGTAAAAGCAATCAGAATTGCACAATCAGAGGTTATATTTAAAGAAGGTCTAAGAGCTATCACAAAGGGCAATTAGATCACTTGTGAATCAACTGTTCAAATCATAAACAAGTCCAGTGAATGGATTGAAGTAGCAAATGTCTACTTTGCATTTGTTAATGGCAAATGCAGTTCGATTTGCTACTTCTAAGTTTATGAAACAAACAACAAGAGAAACACAAACAAACTAACTAGACAATCATCCCCAGCGGAGTCACCATTTTGTTATCGGGATAAGTGTCTATTCAGAACGACTCTATCCCACTAAGGTGTGACAGTTACCTTAGAAACAAATAGAGAAAACTACTTTTGTATTCTTCTTTATGAACTATAAACAAAGAGGAATAGGATGAACCAACCTGTGTCTTGTGCTATTCCTTTAATCCAATCTCTCTCTTCTTTGACAGTTTCCAGCTACCTGCTTCCTTACTTGCCCAACTTCACCAAGTTCCTGTAAGATCACAGAAGAAGAAAACTACACAAAGACATGGATTTATATTCATAAATAGCTTAGGATCATATTTAAGCTAAACATACAAATGTAACAAACATCAATGATACACAAGCATGTACGAGAAACTCGAATAGTTTTATTGATATAACAAGAAGTTCCAGGAGGAGTTACAACCGATGATTCCTGATCCAGCATCAACCTGCCAGCAAAGAAGCCCCTCTTCACCTCCAACAAAGCATAAATCACCCAATACTCTGATATCTATCTCAAAACCAACAGCAATTCTTTGCAATGTACAAAATTCCAGCCTCCGGATCTCTGGGATGAGGGATCCATATATAGATGTATGCAAGGAGTATGAGTCAGCTTATGATTTGACTAGTGTCTTCTCTCTGTCAGTTCTTGCTTCCACTTGGAGACTGAGAGCCTCTTACTCATCCTTGGTTGAATTCAGTGAGGCAAGTGTCATTGGAGAATATTCTGGAAGCTTCCATTGTCTCTCCACCTCGTGGAATGACTCTTCCACTTGTCATTTCCCGCTCAACGCACCCTGGTAGTGCATTTAGGTGCATTGCAATGCACCTAGCTAGTGGACCTGAGTGCTATGCAACGCACTTGGCTAGTGGAGCAGCTGAAATGATCCTAATTTGACTGATTCTGAGCAGTTTCTGGTGGAGAACTTCTGGGAGAAGCTGTAATTTGTTGACCTTGTTCCTTTAAGAGTTAGAACAACACTTTTAGGGACTTAGGAGCCCTTGGTTTATGGACATTTCATGCTTAGATCTGTAAGGCACAAAAATGTCTATAATAGGTATCTATCCCTACCAAGCTCGAGAGGGCTCTCTCCACACATACATGGAAGATAATTACATTTAATCATGCCTTATTAATTCCATCAATTTAGCTCTATTTAAACAGAATTTGCCCTGATTTACAATGATTGTCCATGTTTCCCTTTCACAGCTTTGAATTTGAATTTTGATTAAGCGTGGTCAGATGCTCCTGCATCAAAGTCCCTCTCCTACTATCTAACTTTTGAGGTGACATGCTAGCTACGGGTCAAACCACTTATTGACAACAAGTGGTAACTTATGCATTAAAAGGATAAATGAATAGACAAAGCTGGACTTGAAGATGATAAGAGGCAAGGGATTGAGGATTGGAGGCTACTCGAGTGAGGCAAGGATGGAGAGAACAACAGGGATTGAATGAGAATATATGAGAAGCAACTGAAACCCAACAAACTAGAAGTGAAGAAAGGCACCTTCAAAAAACAAAGCCAAAGAGAAAGAGCCAATAAATTTATTTAATAATCATAAATAGTATTGAGGAATATGAAGAGTTAGAAGAAAAAAACCGAAGATTGGAGAGAATAAAGAAAAATCCAAAGAGGTCACCATTCGGAAAGCAAGATGGATGAGTTTGATCAAAGCTAAGTGCAATAATTATTTCCACAAGATGCATTAAATATGTGTATACAAGTTTCCCTCGTGGGGAATGAAGTCACTTCACTGTTTGAGAGCCAACTTTTGCAAAGAAGCATGGGAAGGTCACCGACGACTTAGTTATCCCATGGCCAGAAGCCTTCATGAATTTGTTCTATAGATATGCCAAAGTTCCACCAAAGTTGAGCCATTAACCTAATACTAAAACACAGAGCAAATGCCATCAGATCATCATAAGCATGGCGTTCCATGCGAGACATATGAATGCCTAGAATTAAGGATATACGGACTCATTGCTAGGTATTTTCCCATGAATGCACAGTCGGATGATGACATGTACCCCGCACACATATCAAATGAAAATTCCTCTCAAGAATTTCCTCAAATCTAATAAATTAAATTGGTTTCAAGAGATTAAATTGTTCCTCAACAAAAGGCATTTCAAAACCAAAGGAGGTGCAACAAATCTCTTTTCACAAAATTAGTTACTTAATCATGACCGGGCATAGTTACACTTAATCAATTATCAACAAGCACAATAAAATAATGAATTTGATTGAACTTCATTACACTGTTAATTTTATATTTGCTCAAATTATTATGTGAGATTGTAGCTGTTGAGATTTTCGGTTTTAGTAAAATAGGCAAAAATCTCAGTAGGTGACAACAATAAGATTGAGTTGCTATATTAGCTCTATTTTGTTGGGAGAGAGTTAATGTAGCCTATATTTGTTGTAAGAGGATTTATGAGGCAGTTAGATTCTCTTAGCTATAAAACAGGTGTCCATACGGATTGGTGTGGGGTGTGAGAGTTTGTGAGGAAATTGAATATCTTGTAATCTCCTGTTTGATAATAAAGATTGCCGATGCCTATGTTTGGTGGACGTAGCCCAGAATGGTTGGGTGAACCACGTTAATCTTCTGTGTCTTTTGTGTATGCTTTTATGCTGTTGTTGTCTCTGGTTTTTTGTTGCGCACTGATTGCTCTAACAAGTGGTATCAGAGCAAGTTGGAGGAGCGCGTAGTGGAGGAGTGACGGGGCCAAAGTCCGTTGGTGGTACTGTGGATTGGTACATTGGTTATCAGCCTATCCTGAGTGTTGTTTGGTGTGCCTGTGCGTTGGATCAGGCAATGGTGGTGCTGGCTGAACGACGCTCCCATCCAACCATAAACACATAATAAAACTGCGCTCCATTGCTGCGTAATAAAGGAAATTGCGCAAGTGATTTGGAATTTGCGTAGCTGATTTAGAATTTGCGCATGCATTAGTTCTCAAAGAGAACCGGAACACTGTTGTGATAACGCGTGAAAGTCCATGTGACATCATTTGTTGCGGTGGATTAACCTTTGCTGTGGTGGATTAAACTTTGTTGCATTGATAATTGGCGTGTTCTGTTGATTGCCAGAACACGCAGGAACATTGATGAGTGGCGCGGACTATGGTACCACACATGACTGCGTACGTGGAGTAGTTGACCGGTAAGTGAACGATGCTGACCAGACCTTGTGCATACCTGGAGTAGTTGGTCAGTAAGTGCATTCACGGTGATCGGGGTATTATTTTTTGATTTTTTCTGCGATCGGCATGAGTTATGTCAAAACAGTCACGCCAATGCTGTAGTAAGGCGCGGATAAGCCTGTAGTAAGTGTGCCAATGCGCCAATTTCCCAATTAGCACGGATCCAAAGGGGATAGTCGCGCCTTTTTTGTAACTCTAAGCATTTTTGCTGCCGGCGCGGATTTGCTGGAGTGATGAGAGCGCCAACGCGCCAAAAAATTGGTAAAAATTGTGTTGGTAAAAATTGCAATGGCTTTTTGGGTTTTTTAAACTGTAATTTGTAAATGCAAACAACAAAGGGATTTTTTAATATAAAGTAAAGGCAAATGTAAAATAAGGCATAGGCGTTTTTTGAGATTAACTTCTTTTATTTAAAAGTTGGATTTGGAGATTGTTTGTTTTAAACGAGATGGCGAAAATTCGGAGTGCCCAGTTTGAAATCGAGAAGTTTAACTGCAAAAACAATTTCGAGATCTGGAAGGTAAAGATGCATGATCTGCTGGTACAACAAGGCGTGGAGAAGGCATTGTTGGGCAAATCCAAACTGCCTTACCCCGTGACAGATGATGAATGGAATGAATTGGATGGAAGAGCCTTGAGTGGTATTCGACCGTGTTTAGCTCATGATGTTTTGTTTAACATCGTGTCAGAGAAAAGTGCTGTTGGTTTGTGGACGAAGCTGGAGAAGCTGTATATGACGAAATCCTTGACAAACCGAATTCTCCTGAAGCGGCAGCTATACAGTTTGCGAATGAAGGAAGGTACTTCGATTACTGATCATTTGAATGTTTTTAATACTCTAATGGTGCAATTAGAAAGCATAGAAGTAAAATTTGAATCCGAGGATAAAGCCATAACTTTATTGTGCTCGTTGCCCGAGTCGTGGGATCATTTTGTTACTTCTATAAGTCTTACTTCATCTGAAACCATTGAATTTGATGATGTTGTCGGAGCTTTGTTGTCTGAGGAGACCAGGAAGTGATCGAATGCTGACACCTCTACATCAGAGGCAATGATGGCTAGAGGTCGTTCTAGAGAAATCCGCTCTGGTAAGCACAACGATTCTCGTTCAAAGTCAAAAGGAAAGAAGAGAAGTAAAGTGCTGGTTCTGCGGCAAATCGGGGCGCTTGAAGAAGGATTGCTGGAAGCGACAACAAACTCCTAAAGAAGCTTCATCGACAGAGAAGAAGGAAGTGAACACGACTGATACAGGTTCGGCATCTGGTTCAGGTATGAGCGGAAAAGTCTTATCAGTTAATTTTTCAAATCATGATCAACATTGGTTTTTAGATTCTGGAGCATCAAACCACATGTGTATTCATAGAGAATGGTTTAAGACATATAGATCAGTTAATGATGGAGTCGTGTACATGGGTAATGATGTCACATCTAATATTATGGGAATAGGGAGTATACAGCTGCAAATGTTTGATGGGACAACCAAAATGTTAACTGATGTAAGACATGTACTAGATTTAAGGAAAATCTAATTTCACTGGGGGCACTTTACACAAATGGATATAAAACTGTCATTCAAGGTGGAGTAATGAAAATTTACAAAGGTATTTTACTAGTAATGAAAGCTAAGAAAGTAGGAAATATGTTTCAGTTTGAAGGAAGAATAGGGTCAGTTCATGTGTCTACTGTGTCTGAACATGATAGTAGTTCCATTCGCCTATGGCATCAAAGGTTGGGCCATATGAGCGAAAGAGGGTTAACGATTTTGGCTGATCGCAAATTACTTCCTAATCTAAGGTCTGGAAAGTTATTTTTCTGTAAACATTGTCTGTTTGGCAAACAAAGTAAGCAAAAGTTTAAAACATGCAAACATACTAGTAAAGGAATACTTGATTATATCCATTCAGATGTTTGGGGTCCAGCACCTACAACCTCGTATGGTGGCTTGTCATATTTCGTATCATTTATTGATGACTTTTCTAGGAAAGTGTGGGTCTACATGTTGAAAAGGAAGTCTGATGTTTTTATAGTTTTCAAGTAGTTTAGAGCATTAGTAGAAAACATCACTGGTAGAACTATAAAATGTTTAAGAACTGACAATGGTGGTGAGTTTACCTCCAAGGAGTTCGAAAACTATTGCAAGGATGCAGGGATCGAGAGACATAAGACTACTGTTTATACTCCTCAGCAAAATGGAGTTGTTGAACACATGAACAAGACTCTTTTGGAGAGAGCAAGGAGTATGATGAGTAACGTTGGTTTGCAGAAGGAATTGTGGACAGAAGCGGTGGCTACAGCTTGTTATGTGATAAATCGGTCGCCATCGACAGCGTCAGGTTGCAAGATTCCTCAAGAGGTATGGAAAGGTCACCCTTGTGATTATTCTAAACTCAGAGTGTTCGGTTGTGATGCATATGCTCTAGTGCCTAAACATCAGTGCACTAAATTAGATCCAAAATCAAAAAGGTATATCTTTGTTGGGTATGGTGATGGAACAAAGGGATTTAGATTGTGGGATCCTACTACCCGCAAAATCATCATCAACAGAGATGTAAAGTTTGATGAATCCTCTCTTGTACAGTTAGATGTAGATAATAAATTGAAACAGGATGATGTATCTGATTTTCAGCACATTCAGTTTGACAACACTTCTAATGATAGTCATGATGACCATAGTTCAGATTCTAGTCATGAACAGGTTTCAGAATCAGATTATGAACAGGGTTCAGATGTAGGTCATGAACAGGTCTCAGATGGTGATCATGAAGAAGTTCCTACATATGGGAGTCAGCCAATTTTGGAAGCACCAGAAACAACCTTAAGGAGGTCTACAAGAATCAAACGCCCTCCGAAAAGGTATGATGATTATGTTACTTCAGTTGCATTGACCGCTAATGATGATGAACCTCTGTGTTATCAGGAAGCTATAGAAGGTTCGAAAAGTGACAAATTGAAAGCAGCTATGAAGGACGAAATGATGGCCTTAGGTAAGAATGGAACATGGGATTTGGTTGAACTTCCCAAAGGCAGGAAACTGTGGGATGTAAATGGGTTTTCAAGGTGAAACGGGGTGTGAATGATACAGAGGGCTGATACAAAGCAAGGCTGGTTGAAAAAGGGTTTTCTCAGAAAGCAGGCATTGACTTTCATGAGATATTTTCACCAGTTGTTAAAATAGTTTCAATTCGAATTTTGTTAGCATTAGTCGCTTTGCTTGATTTAGAATTACAACAACTAGATGTTAAGACTGCATTTTTACATGGAGATTTAGATGAGGAAATTTATATGGAACACCCGGAAGGGTTTGTTTAGCATCGCAATAAGAAATTTGTCTGCAGGTTCAAGAAATCATTGTATGGTCTGAAGCAGTTGCCTCGACAGTGGTACAAGAAATTTGATTCTTTCATGTTGAGTCAAAAATATATAAGAAGTGAATATGATCATTGTGTTTACTTTAAGCAGTTAAGTAATGGCATGTTCATTATCTTAGTGTTGTATGTTGACGATATGCTTTTAGCAAAGAAAAGCATTGAAGAAATCAACAGGTTGAAGACTCAGATGGCAAGGACATTTGATAAGAAAGATCTAGGAGCAGCAAGACAAATTTTGGGCATGGAGATTTTCAGAGACAGGAGCAATGGTAAGCTGTGGCTATCACAATAGAAGTATATTGAGAAAATACTTGTGAGGTTTGGTATGAACAATATGAAGCCTGTGTCAGTCCCTTTAGCTTCCCATTTTAAGCTTCCTTCCAGTTTATTTCCTAATACAGATGAAGAAAATGATTATATGTCTCGTATTCCATATGCCAATGTAGTAGGATGTTTGATGTATGCGATGGTTTGTACTCGACCAGATATTTTACATGCAGTTGGGGTTGTTAGCGGGTATATGGCAAATCCAGGTAAAGAACACTGGTCAGCAGTGAAATGGGTGCTTCAGTATTTGTGAGACACAAGTAGTTATTATATCACTTACAATAAGAGTAGTGAATTTGTTTGCGGGTATGTTGATTCTGATTTTGCAGGTGATTTGGATAAGAGAAGGTCAACTTCAGGTTATGTCTTTACTCTTGCAGGTGGAGCTGTTAGTTGGATGTCAAAGCTGCAAAACATTGTTGCTTTATCCACTACTGAAGCAGGATACATTGCTGCTTCGCATGCTTGCAAAGAGGCGGTTTGGCTGAAAGGTTTGCTTGGTGAATTTGGTAGGTTAGAGGACAACATCAAGTTACTTTGTGATAGTCAAAGTGCAATACATTTGGCTAAGAATCCGGCCTATCATAGTAAATCAAAGCATATTCGAATTAAGTACCATTTTGTAAGACAGGTTATCACTGAAAGGGGAGTCTCTCTTGAAAATGTGCATACAAAGGAAAACTGTGCAGACATGTTCACGAAACCAGTTTTGTTAGAGAAACTGTGTTGGTGTTTGGCTTCTCTTGGCTTGCAGAAAAAATAAGTAATAAAGAAATAGGGCATCAGGCTAATTGTTGTCAAGGTGGAGATTGTTGAGATTTTTGGTTTTAGTAAAATAGGCAAAAATCTCAGTAGGTGACAACAATAAGATTGAGTTGCTATATTAGCTCTATTTTGTTGGAAGAGAGTTAATGCAGCCTATATTTGTTGTAAGAGGATTTATGAGGCAGTTAGATTCTCTTAGCTATAAAATAGGTGTCGATACGGATTGGTGTGGGGTGTGAGAGTTTGTGAGGAAATTGAATATCTTGTAATCTCCTGTTTGATAATAAAGATTGTCGATGCCTATGTTTGGTGGACGTAGCCCAGAATAGTTGAGCGAACCACGTTAATCTTCTGTGTCTTTTGTGTATGGTTTTATGCTGTTGTTGTGTTTTTGTGTTTTTTGCTCCGCACTGATAGCTCTAACAGTGGCCTTAAATTACCACTCGTACATTGCTCAAATTGTCAATGTTAAAATACCGTTGGAATTCTCTTGACATCCCGCAATCAATCTGTGATGTATAAAACCCTTTACAGCCCAACACACCAACAATTCTATCAAAACTGTAGCGTGACATCATTTTATATTTCATTGAAATTTACCTGAACAAAACATAAAATATCTAAAAACACTTTGGAAGCAATAATTACTTAAACATTATATTAAGTGAAGCCTTTGAAAAAGATAAACACAATAATTTTATTCTTCATAACAGCTATTATTTCTGCATGGATCGGTTTCTGCTTCCTTTTCGACATAAGAGAGTTCAACGGATGACAATCTGTTAAAATGAAATATCACCTTCCGATTTTTTAGCTGAACATTCACATCTACACAAACACGGCCATTAGGCATAAAATTTGAATAACTCAGTGCATGTCATAAACAAGATTGAGATCCGCCCTTTGTACTCGCTCCCAATTAAAGCCCACACCATTTCTCGTTATCAATCACTTTGTTTTCATTTATGCCTACTGCCTTCAACCGCATCCAGTTTTCACACCACAAGTCTATGAAAGCTACAGAAATATCAGAGCACCCCATGTGTTCCGAGGTGAATTACAACGCTTAACAGATGTTCCTTTCATGACAGATATTAATTTGATCGCAGTGACGTTCTTCTGTTATCACCTTCTCCTTGCACTCATCGGATAGAAGATCCACCATTTCTTGTTATGGCTATTCATTCCTCTAATTCTTTCTCAACCCTCTTGCCCACTGAGGTAGGTACAAGCATACCAAGATTGCATAGAGCCGGCCATAGAAGAGCAAACAGAACAGCATGAGGATCATAACAGTTGCACCTACATGGGCATTGTAACCCATTACTGGACTAGTCCTCCTGTAGAAGCTATCAAATCCCTGTACATGTCTCGCAGGTGCGATACTGTGCTTATTATCCACAGAGGCAACCCTTCTGACCTCTCTAGCTTTAGAGTCATGAGGTTGCTTGTGCCCATGATTGACCTCATTACTTTTCTCCACATGTCCCAGGATCGAAACCCTACCAGCAACCTCACCGCTGTTTTTCTTGCCCATTTCCTCTCTCGCTCCCACAACAAACGGAATCAATCCGTTCTTGGAATCCACGAATCTGATCATGGCCTCTGGCACACCAGTCTTCTTCGCAATATATTGTCTTCTGGAAGAGAGTTCAGAACAGACGCTCTCGAACTTGTCAAGCCCTCTGGTGGAATAAGGATTCTGCCTCTTCTCACGTTTCTGGAGGGACTTGGGCCTCCGCCAGAGAGCGATTTCTTCTGCATCGCCATCCACTGATATCCTTCCGCAACGCATTAATTTATTCCCTGCGATAGGGACGAATATCGATTGATCCTAGAAGCAAGGAAAGTAGAACTCGACTTCCAAAACTACTGAATTCACGTGGTCCGCCGTATGGCTTCACTTGCTTGGAATGGTTTGCAGAGTGTATATATAGAAGAAGATCTGTAAAATGTGAAATTAAATATGATTGCCCTGCTTGTCTGAAAGCATTTACTGGATTTCTCAGAATTTCGAATTCCTTCAAGAGACAAGTTTGGACATATTCATGGAAAGTTCCTTTTTCTTTGTATAGAGCGAAAGGTGCAGAAAAATTGGCTAAGGTCTGACAGAGTAAAATTATAATAAGAGTATTAAAAGGTCAATTATATTGACAAATATTTGTTGTATGGAGAGCTATATTTTACGGTAAAGTCTAGTCTAGCACGATCCGTATGATTGTGATCTTTGATTTCCTCTGGGTTTAACTTGTTTCTCATGTTAATTATAAATAATAAATAATGTTTAATTATAATTAAAATAAAATAACAAAAAGGAATATTCAGGTTTAATTAGTATTAATTAAAAGTATAATTACTATTACTTAAATGTATTGTAAGATATAAATAATGTTAATTTTATTTGTTGATATTATAATTGAATCTGGTAAAATATCTCATTTAATATAAAAGAATAAAAAGAAATAAATTTTTATAGTTAAATTTTTTTAAAACAATTTTGTTATTTTATATTTTTGGTTGCTTTTTAACTAGACTTACAATTTTAAATTATGTAATTTATATAAAATTTGAAAATATAATTTAAGCTATGGAAAATTACTTATTTTATATAAAGAACCACTATATAACCCCTAGAGATTCCTTGGCATGTATCAAGGAATGAATTAGATATATTTTTCTTTTGGGAGCTTGCATACATTGGAGGAGATTTCATCCCTCCCTTTACAAACCAAATGCTTACTGAAAATAAATCTATAATAATAAAAATCATTTAAATTGATTATTAAATAGGTAAAAACAATCTATATAATGAAAAGTACCGGTTAAGGTCCGTCAAGAGTGAAATTATAATAAAAAAAGTATTAAAAGGTTAATTATACTGACAAATATTTATTGTATGGAGAAGTATATTAAAGAGTTATATTTTACAGTAAAGCCTAGTCTAGCATGATCTAGTATGATTGTGATATTCGATTTCTTCCTGGTTTAACTTGGTTTTAACTTCGTTGAATTTGGAGTTTGACTATTTTTTTATATTATTTATGAATAAAAAATAATTTTTAATTATAATTAAAAAATAAAAATGAATATTTATATTTAATTAGTATTAATTAAAAGTATTATAAGACATGTTTATATGTCTTGGATAAAAAGTGATAAAGTGTTTTGTTAAGGTATTGTTTGATGTGAAGTTATCAGTGCAATTCTCGCTTTGATGAGGGTGATATATTGGACATTTTAAAGATGTAACCTACCAAGTTTACAAAAACTATATTATGAGAAACATAATAATTTCAATTTCACTACGGTAATTCGCTATTACAATTCAATGTGGTAAAAGTATTTTACTCAATAGAAAGAATCCAAAATAAGAAAAAAACCAAGAAATAAGATTGGTGTAATTTTATTTTCAAAGTTTGCATTCTAAAACAGGTTTTTACTGAAAGAGATTTGATCCCTCCCCATACATAGTAGAGCCATATTGAAAATAAAATAAATCTATAATGATAATAAGTCATTTAAGTAATTATTAAATAAAGAAAAATAATATATATGATAAAAAATATAGGTAAACATTTTTTCTCATAAACATTTTCTAATTTCTTTCTCTTAATAAATTATAATATTATAAATATGATGAAATTTACCTTTTTATTAATATAGAAAAACACACTAAAAGACTGAAAAATGCTTTTTCATTGTAAACTTATGTATTTCTTATTTTTAAAATTCTGTTCTTAATATTTTCATTAGTATATATATATATATAAAATACATTATTTTTTTAAATTAAAAAAAAATAAAATCTATATATGAAAAAATTGGGACCATTTCTCGATTTGTGCGTGTCCCTCACACATATATCTATATATACCTTTCTTAAACTCTACGTAACTTTTTTATATTACGAACCCACAATATGTGGGCTTACATAACGTTTTTATATTAACATCCATAAAAAATTAAGTAAACGAGATTTATTTTAGTTCAGACATTGTCATGCCTTCAACCGCCGTATATATAGGGTCGTTGGTTATTTTAGTTCAGACATTGTCATGCCTTCAACCGCCGTATATATAGGGTCGTTGGTTAGCCATAAGTTTTCTTGAGTACCACACAAACTTTAAAGCGCTGTAAATGCAGTGATTTCTTATTTTAAGTTTAGAGACTTTTTTAAAGGTTTTATACATACGTCTTTGTTACCATTGCATTCAGATTGTATTGCTTGAGCTGGAATCATCCAACATTGAAATCTTTCAATGTTTAACATAATTATTCAAGGATTATAGAGATTGTTATATCTTCTAATTCTATCACTGATATGATGCGTATATTTTTATTTTTAATCATATTCATCTTGAATATATATATATATATATATAATATGAGTTATATATACATGTATAAAAAAAATGTTTTTGTTTTTTTGTTTTTTTTAAATCTGTAATTGAAATATAATATTTTAAATATATATATATATATATATATATATATATATATTTATGAATATCATTTATAAAAAGTCAATTTTTATTTTGTTAATAAGTTTTCTAGATAAATTTGTAATTCATTTACTTTTTAATATAGATTTGACATATAATATTTTACATATTAATAACAAAAAAATTATGTGTGGGGATAAACATTTAATATTTTACAAAATATTTATAACACAAATAATTATATACAAATAAAGTTTTATGGAAAGATGTTTTCTACTTCCAAATATAACTAAGGCATGTTTTAATATTCTAATTTATACAATGTGAATCATAAAGAAAATATTTCCATGTCAACTATATATATACTATATAAAAGAAAAAGAAAATAAATCATATATATATATATATATATATATATATATATATATATATATATATATATATCTAATTTTATTAGTGTGTTTCTCAAAATCAACATACATTCATTTTATCTTGGATATAAAGAGCTAAGAGGAATCAAATATTTCAATGTGTTTTACATTCAAGAAAGAGTTTGCATCCTGAGAATTTTGATCAACCTTTGGTAGGTACAAAGTTAAGATGGATCTATAATGATTTTCTAATACCATTTAAGTTATGTTTTTAATATAATAGTAAGATATCCAATAACATGAACCATATCAATACAATTACCTGATTATATCCAGCTAAGAAAATTATATATGAATGTTATATATGTAGAAAAAAAGCGATGCCATCAAATCCTTTCCATTCAAGTAGGAAATAATGTAGATTGATTGAATAGATACATGAATGTGAATTAATGTGTCGTTAGAAAAACTTGTTTCTATTAAAATTAGGTCCGATGCTTCTCTAGAAGGGATAAATTTATCAATTCTTCGATCATTCATTTTCTACTATCTTTCAAAGGAATTTGTCTAATTTACTTAAAAATTTGAATGCTATCTCTAAATAAAGATCAATCCTTCCATGTATCTAAATGAAATAGAAGTAATTAAGTATATGACATTAACATAAAACAAATTAAAACACCTAAGAAAAGTATAATGTATTATAGATAAGCATTCCACTATAATAATAATTCGAATTGAAACATCATATTGTCATTATGGCCACTTTACTATAAATTTTAAATATCCCAATGTTGTTAGAGATTGCAGAGGTGGAAGACAGAGACAAGAATCAATTCAAAATTAGCAAATGGAGAAATTGAGTTTTGAATCCTACAACAAAAATTCAAAGCTAAAGCAATTCTGAGGCTATTCATCATCATCCATTTGTGGTGAATCCCTCTACATTGCTTTAGTGGTGAATCCCACTACACTGAGGCTATTTAGCTTTGAATTTTGCTGTAGGATTCAAATCTCAATTTCTCTAGAAAAATCCCACTACACTCAGCCACAAATGGATTATGATTGTGAATAAATGGAAGAAGCAACAAAAAAAGAGTACACGGATGCTTGTGAACCACACTATGCACAACCACAAGTGGATGTAGATTTAGTGAATCCAACAACAATGTTTGTTTATGACAATGAAGCTTCCATTGGAGTACCCAGTGGTATGGTGTATCTAGTAATTAAAATTGCTAATGTTAACTTTGATGAAGAACAGTTAGCTAGAAGAAGTGGAACCGATAGAGGTAGAGAAGAAAGTGCAAGAAGAGAAATATCTCATTACAGAGAAGAAATAACATAATAGATATGATTTTGCATATGTTTCTAAAATTAACATTCATTTTGAATGTGCAAGTATTAACAAAATCTAGGAAGAAGCAACAAAATATGAAGCGGACTTAAATTTCCTTGATGCATGGGGCTGGTAACACCATGTTTTGATGAACTTTGCATAGAGGTTGCAACAGTTAATGTTGAAGGCAACATGGATGCTAGAGGATGAAATTGTTAATAAATTTTTTATGTATTGGAGTCCCAAGGAGATAAAATTTTATTCTCATCTTGTATTGCAGCATATTGATGATCAAAAGATTAGTGACGAACAGCACATAATTAAAGATGACATGTAGCAGTAATCCACAAACAAGAAGATTTTTGAAGAAATAGATGACATGCATAAACACTATAAAGAAATAGTGAAAGAGCTTGACCGAGAAATGAAGAAACTGAGATTTGAAAGCTACATCAAAAATTCAAAGGTGAAGCAATTCAAAGGCTATAGGATCTGGAAGAAAAGAAAAAGAAAAGGAAATCCAACCCAAGATTTTATGCCAATTTTTTTTCCAATTGTAAGCCTAGCTGAGACTAAGACCAACAAGCATCTTAGTTTAAACTTTTGTGGTTGTAATTATGGGAGAGTTTTGGAAAAAATAATTCCAACAACCAGTCCTATGTGCTAGGTGTCATAATTATCAACCTAGGTGTCATAGTCAATTTTAGTTCAATTTAGTTTAGTTGAGATTCACTCCAGTCATTTATTATTGCTTGTCTCCTATGTAATCTTATTTGATAGTTACTGAGTAACATGAATATGGATTCTGATCCATTTCTTATTTTGATTTTATTCTTATCTAAGTTCTACCACTTTAAATCTTCGAAAAATGCAAGTCATAAAATTCATTGACATGCACCCTTTGTTTTCAGTTAAAAAATAACTCCACACTACTTTTCATTTTCGGTCTCTCTATTTCCATTCATGCTTATTACCCTTTTCTCATCTTCAATTTCATATAGTTTTCATACTCCAAGTCAATATAAGCTAAAGAAAAATCAGAGCACCACATGTAATTCCAGTTGAATGACAACATTTAACTATTGTTCCTCTTGTTCATTCTAAACATTTTTGAACATTGGGAGTAGATACAACCATATCAGAACCACATAAACTAGACCATAGAAGGGAAAACAAAACAATGTGATGATCATAAGTGTTGCACCGAAACTCTCATCTTACCCCATGGTTGGATTGGTACTCTTCTAGAAGCTATAAATTCCCTGCACACGTCTTGTAGGTCTCATACTCTGGTCATCATCCATAGACACATCCCTTCTAAATATTTTAGCTTTAGAATTATGATGATTCTCATCCTCATGATTGACATCATTACTTTTCTCCATATGTCCCATGATCAAAACCCAAATATCACCCTCACTGCCATTTTTCATTCTTATTTTACCTCGAGTCCTCATCACAATAGGAGTCCATTTTTTCTTCACAGCCATGGACCTTACCAGGGGCTCTTCCAGAATAGTATTCTTGGAAATATATTATTTTTTCCTAGAGAGTTTAGAATAGATGTTCTTGAACTTATTGAGCCCTATTGAAGAGGGATTCAAACTATTCTCATGTTCATATTTTTCCGTCTCTGATACAACAACATTTTGTACTTCACCCTGTTATCACTCCTCTGGATCTCAAAGGTTAAGGAAGAGTCCAGCTGAGGTAACCACAAACCAACCTTTTGACTTGGTATCTATCCATACCAAGCCAGAGAGGGCTCTCTCCACAAAATCAAAACCAAAAGGGCTAGATGAATTACGGTTTTAGGCTAGTTATGATGTGTATAAGGGTTTGATTTTTTGATATTGGGTTGTTGGATGAGCATTAGGTCAAAGAAACTAGGTCAGGGCAAATAAGGGTATGATTGCAGACATCTGATGGAGCAAGGTAGGTAGATACTAAAACATTTTAAGGTTCTTGAGTGAAATGGATTAGACTGGTGAGGTGTGTTACACAGTAATTTGTCACTGACCCTGCATTCCCTCATCCTGGGCACTTCTGGTCCATGTTATTGACATATGTGTTGTGTCATGTTGCCCATTATGTGTCATTACCTTCCTTGGAATCTTAGGAAGAATGTCTCAATTCATTATCCCTCAAGAAGAGCCCTTTTTGCTTAAGTTTATGGGTTCCCACGAGTCATACCTTATCCCTCCCTCGAAGATGGTCAAGCTAACACTAGCCCTAGTGAAGGCTTCGCTCTGTCCCTATGTTGCACCAGTGATGAGCCAGATTTGGAATGTTGTTTAACAACTCATCGAAACTTCGAGATGAAATTTCTTCATGGGTGGTCCTAGGGCTAGTTGTTGGGTTAGTTGAGCTCACCTCTCTCCTCTGGGATAGTTGTTCCACCTTTTTTGTAACCTCCCTAAGAGGTAACCTCTTCCTTCCATCTCTTATGGGACCTCTCCCTCCTATAAATATCTCCTCCATGAATGAGATCAGCTAGCTGGGATGTAACTAGATGATAGTTAGATGTAATTTGATAGCTTCAGGTTTCTAAGAGAGGAGTAGAGGTAGAAAGTGTTATTGCAGTGTGGAAGTAGCCTCACATGTATTTTGGTTTGATAGATGTTTAAGTAGGGTTGGCTTGAGAACATTCTAGCATCAATCCTTTTGGATGAAAGAGAGAGTCATATGTTCCCTTGGGAGACGGTTCACAAGTAAATGCTTACGGAGACATGCCAACAGGACCCTTCGAGGAGGCTTATGACATCAAGGCTTGGTTGTAAGTTTTACTTTGATTTATATTAATACAAATCAATAACTTGTTTCCTATATCATGTGTTAAATTGTATGTCGATAGCTTGAGGTTCCTTGACTCTTCAAGTAGATTGCTTGGTCATTTTCTATTGTGTTTGTGGTGTTTCTCTACATGTTGTTTTCAAGTATAAGTGACTAGAAGAACAAGAGCTAGAGCAACATGATGAGGACTTCATCAAACGTCGAACTAAAGGTAGGCCTTCATAACACCAACTTTCTAAGGAAATTTTCTTTGGTATTGTCTTTGCAGTGACTAGACCCACTCTAGGGCTAGAGGGGTTGCCTCTATCCACAGAGGGAACTTACTTGTGTCACAAGTTGGTGACTCCGTTGGGGACTTGTCTTTTGTCTTTTGTGTTGATTGGTTTTGTTTGTTTATTGTCTTCCTTATTGTTTGTGTAGTACGCCCTATTCTGGAAGTTGTTATATTACTCCTGTAGCCTTCCCACCCTTCTGAGTGATAGATCTAGCCTTGCTCCAGTCCAACTTTCATTTTTTGCCTTAGATCATAGGTCATCATTGTTTATTTTATGATAGTCGCGAAATAGTCACATCTGCACTGTCTTCTAGGTTGTGCCTTTTACTGTACGGTGTGAATAAATTGTCTAACAGTCGCAACAAGTCCTAAAATCAGCTAGGCAGAGCTAAATGATGTACTTTTGTGACGACGTCACAAAGTGTTTAGTTAGGGAGGTGCGACGATTTGTTGTTAGCACATGTTGCTAGTGTTTTACTTGCGATGATTCCTATAAGTTTCAAATTTTGAAGTTTGTTTGGTGGATCGACAAGTGTGTTCTGTCCTCTGAGCTTGTTTTTCCCCTCTTTATTGTGTCAAAAGTGTTAGTTGTGAAGATTTTCGATTCTGGTTTTCAATTCTTTTCAAATCCTCCCTCTTGAATTGTGTGAGCTAAATACCTCGGGGTTTCTCAAATGCTTGGTTTGCTTAGGTCACTCATTCATTGAGCTCTTTAAACTTTGCTTGGTATAGTCTCTCACATTGTTTGAGGCTTCTTCCTTTTTGCTATTTGTCATCCTCTTGATTGGTATGTGGCGTTTGGTTACCAAACTTCCTTGTCTTGTTCATTCAGTCTCCCTTCTTCACTTGGCATAAATCACTTTTCTTCCCAGTCAATGAGACAGTTTTCCAGGTTTGTAAATAGGATTATTTCCTTAGTTTTGAGTCATTGATTCATTTTTTCATGTATTTGATTATCATTTATTTGAAAAAATAAAAGATTTCATTCATCTTGTATTGAGATTTGAAAGACGATTTTTTGCATTAGTAGATTCTTGAGATTAAGACATTGAAAATAAAAAAGTGTGTTTTCCATGTTCTTGTTTAGATTGCTTGCAAGTTTGAGAAAATGGTAGAGGTGTTCCTTTTTTTCGATTGGTTTGCTTGTTTTCCATTCAATAATTATGCACTGAACCTCTCACTCTTCCTTATCTAGTTTTTCATCCAACGAGAATGGTCTTTTTGCTCATTTAGTTACATTCTGGGAGTGTTAAAGATACATTCGATAGGGTCTTAAAACCGAGACTTAATTCAAGATTAACTGGTAAAATTTATTGAATGAACTTAAAAACGCATTGGAACCTAACACTCACATATCTAGAGGTCTAGGCTAGAGACGTGTTCTAGCGTTGTTAAACCTAGTTGCTAGTTTTTTCACTAAGGTTGGGTGATTCCTCCTTTTGTGATTCAATAGATACTAGTACGGATTTGTCCTCCCTGTACCGTCATGTATATGTTGGGAGACCCCACTAGGTTATCATCCTATTATCCATAGGAAGCCGAGTCTACTGCCTTACGAATCATAACGCACCGAACACAACATTCGGGAAGATTGACTACCGTACGGAAAGTCCTTGGTCATTTCTCTTTCATTTTATTACCAAGGTGTATATGTAGTTTTACGATTTGTATGGTAAACCTTTTGCCCAGAATTCTAGAGCAATCACTTTCATTCCTTTTCGACTCTTTAAAAGTAAAAGGATCATTTGAGCACTTGTCCTTTCAGGCTCATTAAACTTCCATGGCGACTAGAGTCATCTTTTGTCCTTTTTCTTGACTCTTTAAACATGAAAAGACAATGTTTCGTTCTAGTGTCATAAAGCTTATTTGTCCGTGATAACATTCTACCTATTAATCTCGGCTACATATTGATAATATCTTGGAAGATTTTTTGCAACCCTATTGATTATATCTTTTCTGCTAGATTTTTGAGTTTAGGCCATCCTGTCGGACTCACTGAATCCGTTGTCCTTACTAGGTGATGGAGAGCCCCTTTCTCTTGTCTCTTTTGAGGTATCGTCTGTTACTAGCACTCGTCCTATTGTCTCGAGTGTTCAGCCTCTTGCCTCTCAAGCTCCGGGTGAGGAACCTTTTGATATCAATTGGACTCCTCCAAATGTTTGAGAATTTTTAGGTGAGGACCTCTCGTCTACTCCTCCTCAGGCTTCGATTCCAATGGCCACTTTCGACATGGATGAGTCAAGTCCCATTAGCAGTCAAGAGAGCCTTATGTTGACCAGGGAACATCAGTTTCCCTCGAAAGGTTTTCCTTTCCACGCCGCTCCAAATGTGACATTGCCACTTCACTATTGTGCTCTGGCTACCATACTTGGTTCTACATCTCTCCATCAGATCTGTGTGTGGTCTCGTACTACAATTACTACTTTAGGACCTTTCATGTATGCTCAGTCGGCCATGAATTCCATACCTCAGACACAAGTTGCATCAGTTAGTCTGTTCCATCAATTCCCACCATGTGTGTGGTGTCTACAGCTTCTTCTGTTAGTCAGGTTACCACATCTTCAATAGTTACTACTGTTACTGAGATATCTTCCGAACTCGTTGGCAGTGGTCTTTCGCCTCTGGCTTCCAGAATCGGTCAACCTATGTGTAATGTACCAATCTCCTTGAATCCTATTCCGACGGGATTGTCGTATGAGAAATACCCGTTCTCTCGTCAAAATATGACTCATAGCCCTTTAGGTTCTGAACCGCTATCCGTTCTGCATAACCCTTTCACACTACTATGATTATCGTGGAGCTTATATTTATTACACTGGGTCTCTTCCTCCCGAGGTCCCAGTTGAGAATTACATTTCGCTTTCAGTTGCCTAGAATCACACTACTTACCACGCCCTGCAAGGATAACCTTTTCAAGGACAACCTTCGGGTTTGCAAGGCCAACCTTTTCAAGGTCAACCTTTGGGCTTGTAAGGACAACCTTTTCAGGGACAACCTTTCGCCTCCACAGGTTCCTCCTTTATCTATTCAGGGCAATCTTCTGGTTAGCCAGGTTAGCCTCAATTCTAGCAAGGCCAACCTGTTGCCCAGCATGGACAACCCTCTAGTAAAGTAGGACAGCCTCAATTCTAGCAAAGCCAACCTATTACCCAGCAAGGCCAAACTTCTAGTCAGATAGGTCAACCTCAGTTCCAACAAGGCCAACCTTCTGGTCAGTTTGGTTAGCCCCAGTTCCAATAAGGACATCAGTCTAGTCAAGTCAATCTAACTCTTAGTCAACTGGTCACTCAGATGCAAGCTGGTTCCAAACTCAACCCGGTCTCTAGACTCAGGCTGGACTCCAAACTCAAATTGGTCCCAAAACTTAGGTTGGATTCCAAGCCTAACCTGTTTATTAGATGCAACGTGGGCCCTAGGCACAGTTTGTACCTCAGCCGCAATACGGTTTCCAAGTATCTCAGCAACCCCAAGGGCAACCTGAGGGTGCTCTGTATCATAACTATTAGCAACGTCATGTTAATCCTTATCAGAATTTTCAGCAGCCATATGCTACCCCTGTTGGTCAAGTTGGTAACCAATGGTTTGTTGGCAATCAAAATCTGGGTCAACAACTAGGTTATGGCATTAATCCGCCTAGCTATAACCCTTATGGACAAAATCCATGGGGGCAACAAGGCTCTGGTTGGAACCCTAACACTGGCCCTTATCAAAGGCCCATGATGTCTTTTAACCCTCAATTACCTTTTCTTGCAACTTTGGAACTTCCTGATGTGTCAAAGTTGACAAATGACCCTATACTTCATAATCCATATTGGCCACCAATTCTAACCAATATTCCCTGTGATCGTCCTAAATTTGATGGAAATTCGGGAGAGGATCCCCAAACGCATGTTATGGATTATCACCTTTGGTGCTCATCTAATTCCTAGCTAGATGATTCTATCTGTCTCCATCTTTTTTAGAGGACTCTTACTGGTTCCGCTGTGAAATGGTATATTGAACTCACTCGTGGAACTTTCCAAGAGTTTAACTCTCTTGCGATGGCATTTCTTACCCATTTTCAGTTACTGATTCGCTAAGAAACGGAATCGCATCTCCTTACTTCCTTGAAACAGGACACAACTACCCACATCTCCAATCATATTCATGAATATAGAAGGCGGCGCCAATTGATTATGTTCTGGATCGTTGATCAGCTTCTGACTGATTGGTTTACTACCTCTTTTGTCAGTCCGATAGCCTGAGATATTTCTATGGGGGCATGTGTTACTGAAGAGAAAGCCATTGTGCGTGCTCAGTATCTTGATTTGGTCTATTCCCAATCTAGCACACCTTGTGATGTCTTACATGATGCTCCATGACCTGGAACTTCTGAAGCCCCGTCGATGCCTTCTATCGATGGTTTTATTGGTTCCATTGCTCAATCTCCCTGAAAGTCTTCAATTACTCCTGTGAAGAACAAAACCTATTGCTCCTATTGGAAATGATTCTCAATCTACATCTAATACTAGGAAAACCTCAGAAGTTAATGTCATTCAATCTACCGTGGCAGAGAAAAATTAGAAAGGTAAGAAGAAAGGGAAAGGTAAAAATAAGGTCGATGCACCAAAGAAAGAACATCCTAAGACTCCTGCTGATGATGGTTCTAAACACAAACCTAGGTATTCGTGTGTTATCTGTGACGAGGATCACTACACTAAAGACTATCTTAGACAGTTTGAGGTTAGTTGTTTGCTTAAGGGGACTTCGGGGACTCCTGTTGTATTTAAAGAGCCTTTTCCCTCCCAACAAACTCAAATGGTGGTAGATCAACCTCAATCCTCTTCCACTTTTAGCTCCCAGGTTTTTATGGTTGGCACTACCCCTATTCATGTGAGTACTTGATTGAAAGATTATGCTCTATCCGACGGGAAGGAACCTAAAGTACCTTCTAACGTTCCTTCGTCTAGTTCTGGCCCTCTTCATATTGGACGACCCAGCACTGAGTCTGTCATTAGACCGCCTACAAAGGGTGTTCTCCAGAAATATTCCTATAACCCCAATGCTCATGCCACGCAGCACTATAGTATTGTTGAGGACCTAGCCCAAGCTCCTTCGACCATGTTTGCATTGGAGGTTCTCCAAAGTTGTCCTCCCCAATGGAAGTCTCTACTAACCGCTATTCGTGGCATTGATCCAGTTGATTCCAAGTTAATTACATTCGATCTTGAAAATCATGCACCATGTTTGCCTCATCAAATCGCTTTTCTCATTCAAGTCATCATTAACTCGAGGAATATTCATCGTATTATTATTGATGAAGGCACCTCAACTTGCATCATGTATGTTGCTTTTTGGAAGGCCATCAGTTCCCCGTCTTTGAGTCAATCTCCTAATACCTTGGAATCCTTTGATGGAAGAGATTCTCGTCCATTTGGTATTCTCCCGCACTTGCCTATCACCTTGGAAGGGAAGACGGTCGAAATTGAAGTAGAAGTTGTTGATGCTAATCTGACTTGCAACCTTTTGTTGGGTCGAAGTTGGATGTACACTATGCGTGTCCTGGCTTCGTCATTATTTCTTGTAGTCTATTTTCCTCATCAAGGAAAAATTGTTATGGTAAATCAATTGTCCTTCTTCACTTCCTCTTCCTCGGATGGCAATGTCCGCTTGTGGAGAATACTAGTATTCCCTATGAGAGTGTGGGTGCTATATTCTTTAAATATCTTGCCCTTATGGGTGTCTTTTCACTCCCACCTACTAATGTCACCTCTATTAATATGATCTCTATCAATCCTAATCCCTGGGTGATCCCCCCCTTTGATCGGGTGGATTCATGCGGTGAGGTTATGCCATTGAGCCCTGCAAAGCTCAACTATGTTGAAATCATTTCGGCTTCGATTTCATCTTCTGACTCTACTCCTTCGAGTATATCTCTTGAAACGTATGTGTAATCCCCCTGGCTTGGAGATATTGCTTCTCCGGATCCGTTCCAAGAGACATTTCCTTTTGATGATGCGATTCTTGAGACTATGTCTTTCGGGGATCCTCCTTGGGTCAATAGTCATCATTGTTCCACATTTCTCCTAGCCCATGGGGCCATGATTGCTTGTCTAGATAGGTTTGCCTCCTATGTTCCTTCTCAGCCACTTCGGACGCCCATCTTAACTCATGAGTTTTTTTTGAGTGGAATATGGGAAATATTATGAAAACCATGCCCATCAACATCTCTTTTAAACCTAGGATTGTTGAAAATATCCACATTGGAGTGACTTGTTCTCCTAAGGAGATCTAGCGTTCCACCAAAATTTTCCAAGACCTTCGCGATGTGTTCACCTGGTCGTATGAAGAAATTCCTGGTATTGATCTGAGTATTGTGGTACACTAGATACTTATGTATCCTAGTGCGAAACCAATTCGTCAATGTTTACGTCCTATGCACCAGAGAAAGGCCGGTGCCATTAAGGGAGACATTGAAAAACTTCTCAGGGCCGGGTTCATTTACCCCATTACACTAATAGATTGGGTATCTAACATTGTCGCTATACCAAAAAACAAGGCACTATTAGGGTTTGTGTTCATTATCATGACATCAATCCCGCATGTCTGAAAGATAGCTATCCTATTCCCTTTATTGACTAGTTTATTGTTGACTGTGCTAGGAGTGAGATATTCTCTTTTATGGCAGACTTTTCTGGTTACAGCCAGATCAATATTTTGCCTGCTGACGAGCACAAAACTGCATTTATTTGTCCGTGGGGTACTTTTTCTTACAAAAGGCTCCCTTTTGGTTTGAAAAATTCCAGTGCAACTTTCCAGTCAGCAATGTCCTATGCTTTTCATGACATCAGACACATTGTTCAACCTTATCTAGATGATCTTCCGGCTCATTCAGCTAAATGCACAGACCATCCAAACCACCTCTGCGAAATGTTTCTTCGTTGTAGACATTACCATATTCGTCTCAATCAGCATAAGTGTGTCTTCTGCGTCGAATCCAGTAGACTCCTTGAGTTTGTCATTTCTAAGGAGGGTATTCATCTAGATCCACTCAAGGTCAAAGCTATTTTGAATCTCCCACCTCCTACTTCTTTGCATTAGTTGCAGAGCTTGCAAGGGAAGGTTAATTTCCTACGTTGCTTTATCCCTAACTATGCCCAGATTACTAAAGGTTACACTCATCTCCTTAAGCGTGACACTCCATTTATTTGGGATGACATCGCACAAAGGTCATTTGAGTACCTTAAGACACTTCTTATTTCTTCTCCCCTGTTGCGTCCACCCAACTATCATCATGATTATTCACTTTATCTAGTTGTCGCTGATAGTACCATTGGTATGGTTTTGGTCCAAGATGACGACGATGGTTTCGAGCATGTCATATATTATCTTAGCCACATCCTCCTTGACACCGAGACTCACTATGCTTATGTCAAGAATTTAGCCTTGGCTGTTGTTCAGGTTGTCCAACGTTTTCGTCATTACATTTTGTTGTGCATGACGACCATGATTTCAAATTGCAACATGACGACATACATTCTGTCACGTCAATTGTTGGGGGGAAAATACACAAAATGGATTGTTTTCCTTCAAGAGTTCGATTTGAATTTTACCACTGCCAAGTCTAAGAAGTCACTGGTTTTTTTTGAATTGATTTTCTCATTACCGTCTACTTCCACTCCCTCTTGGATAGAGGACTGCATTCCAGACAACACACTTTTCTTGATCAGAACCCTCGATCCCTGGTATGGTGACATTATTGTTTACCTCTAGACATCTTCCTTCTGCCCACATTTTTTTAAGGATGCTCGGCAATGCATTCACCACCATTCCAAGCCCTATCATATTGTTGGACACACTTTATATCATCTCGGCATTAATTCAGTTCTTCACTGCTTTCTAACTTTCCAGGAAGATGAAAAGTCTTAAATGACTACCACTCTAGTGCCTGTGGTGGTCATATGTCTGGTTATGCTACTGCCCACAATATTCTTTGCACTGGTTATTTTTTGCCATCCAACTTCAAAGAATGCATTTTGGTCATCCGCTCCTATCATACGTGTCAAATTTACCAGTGGAAGAGCGCCACCTTCGCTTTTGCATCCTGTCACTACCATCTGCCCTTTTGCTATGTGGGGCATTGATTTTATGACCTGTAACCCTCACTTTGCCAGGGGGCATGGATATATCATCGTTGCCATCGATTATTTTACAAAATGGGCTGAAGCAATGCCTACATTGTCTAACGATGGTAAGACAGCTGCGCAATTTCTGTTCAATCACGTAATTACCCAGTTTGGAGTCCCTCATGCTATAGTCACTGATCATGGTTCTCATTTCCATGGTTATATGATGACTGAGTTGACAACCCAGTTAGGCTTGCGTCACTATAATTTGATGCCTTATTACCCTCAGGCCAATGGCTAAGTCGAGGCAGTAAATAAAGTGTTGGTTACTATGCTTCAGCGTACCATTTAAATGCACAAGTCCAACTGGCATTTGATGTTGTTTTCTGCTCTATGGGTCTGCCGTACCTTGGTTAAGGATGCGACCGAATTCACACCATTTCAGCTTGTTTATGGTCTGGAAGCTACCCTTTCGATTGAATGAAAAATTCCTTCTCTCAAATTAGCTATCGAACTACTCCCGAATACTACTCCAGTGGAAGAACACCTTATTTATCTAGAACTGCTTGACGAGACTCATCGAATTGCTTCTTTAGTCATTGAAGAACAAATGAAGAGAGTGAAAACTCACTTCAATCAGACAGTCACCCCACATTCTTTCACGGAGGGAGATTTATTCTTGCTATATGATCAAGCTAATGACAAGTTGGGGCCAAGAAAATTTTAACCCATGTGGCATGGGCCCTATATTGTCAAACACGTTTACAAAAAGGGGCCTATGAACTAATTGACTACGAAGGCAACCCTTTAGATAAGCCCCGAAATGGGATTTATCTCAAGAAATATTATGCATGAGTCTTTCGTGCATTTCTGTGTACATAAGTATGTTTTTCATTTTGTACATGTTTGTCCTAGTGTGTAGGCTTTTGCGCTTATTGTGTCCTTTTTGCTTCTTATGCAAATGTCTATCGCAGCTTATGTCAGTTTTTCTGATGGTGCCTGTCGCAGTACCCAGAATCTTTCCTCTGCGGTATGGGTTCTCTAGGATCGTCATGGTGAGCTGGTAGATCTTCAAGATGTTTTTCTAGGATGCACTACAAACAATGTCGCTGAATATAGTGCAGTCATTGAATTACTGACTGAGGTTGTTGCCCTCCATATTCGCGCATTGATCGTGAATCTGGATTCACAACTTGTTCTTCTTCAACTCAACGGGTGTTATTCCATAAAAAAACCCTCAAATTTTAAGGTTGTATTTATGTACTCATTTACTGGAAAGGAATTTTGATTGTATTACATATCGACACATTCCTAGAAGACTAAATACATTAACGTATGCATTGGAAAATCATGTATTAGATAGACATTTGTGACATTTATAAAGGTAAATCATTCAAGACATAATAGGTCAATATAGTAAAACATAGGTATATATATATTTATATATGTATATATATATATATATATATATATATATATATATATATATATATATATATATATATATATATATATATATATATATATATATATATATATATATATATATATATATATATATATATATATATATATATATCGAGTGTTGCACATCGCAGTGCTCAAAAAATATATGTTAAGGTTACATCGCAAGACAACATGTCTTTCAAAATTGCAGAATTTAAACCTAGGAGTCTAATCTACATGGTGCTCTTTGTAGCACATGATTGATTGGATGACGCGTCTGAGTAGTCGGTGAATCCTGCCTGAAACCCCTGCTGTGTGTCATTGGTACTGTCGAGTGAAATCCTTGAATCTCGCGTAGTCTGGGATTCCCTCTATCAATCCCTCCAGGTCACGAGCAATCTCGTTCTCTACATCTTCACTGGGAGGAGGAATCTCAAAGTCTCGCTCAGCTCTCTGAGAAATCAGAGACAAACTTGCAAGCATTTCCAGCCCAACATCCGCAAGATTGAAACATAGTGATCAGAACATATGTAAAAAATGATAAAAATTACAAAATATTTAAAAATCAAAATTTTTTACCCCTGTTGTCCCAGTGTTCCCCAGGGGGAAGTACTAAATCTGGATCACCCTCGAAATCTATCCTATCATATGGCTATTCCTCAACAACAACATGTTGACAATCTAACCATTGGAAAAACTCAAGTCTTCATGACATATGTTGACCCTTGCCTCCTCGGGCCATCAACATCGCCCTTAGAGTCATCGGTGGCTCCCACGGAGTTGGCCATTCTATGATTGCTTCCTATCTCTGGAAGATAGGAAGACTCTCGAGGATGAATGATACAAGAATGGACCCATACCTGAACTTTGTTAATTGTCATTTTTAGGTTATCAGCCACGTCCTCAGCCCAGTTAAAAACAGTGGGTTCCAAACAGTCAGCTGCCAGCCAGAGTTGAGTTTTGGTGGCCTCATGTGGGGCCTGTGAGCCCGCTGCTCTAGTGATGGTAGAGAGGAGGACTTAGAGAGAAAAGTCTATAACAGTTGTAATCTTGATATTTCTGCCCTTATTCGACTTGTCTACCTCTAGAATCATTCTTCCCATCATCATATCCATGGTTGCTCCAGTGTTTCGGGTCTCGGTCATGTAAGGCCTTTCCCCCCTCCGTGATAACCCCGTTAGGAAGTAAATGTATGCTACCTCAATCTCTAGCTCGTGTCCTTGAATGTTGAATTTCCCCTCATTCGGATCCCATGTTCCAACTAGATATTGGAGTAGGTTCGGTTGCACCCTCAGATAGGGCACCTTGAAGAATTTCATCAGACCGCAATTTTGGAGCACTTCTAGGCAATTTTGGTGCCCCATGGCTAATTCATCATCGCAACTATGCTCTTGTTCCTTCCATTCAATCACCATGTTTTATTGATTCATACACACATATATGATTATGAATACTCCACTTGTGTTTAAAATCCAAGGAAATTGCTTAAGTCTTGAGAAATATCAAGAATTAGCACTTGGTGCACCTGTTTTTCTGACAGGTGCACCGAGCCAAAAATCTATTGTTCAGAAAATATGGGATCTTCACAACTTTTAAGTGTACAGTCGCAAAGACCGCATTTTCTCCTCGTGGAAAATTTTGGGTCGTTGTGGTTCTGAGCTGGTGACCCGTGACGACCGCCACAAGTATGCTGGCCCTAAATCCTTCCTAAGTGGCAGCTCATACCATCAAAAATTGAAACCTTATCTATCTAAATGTGCAAGAAATCGATTAGTGCCTACTTGGACTGGATGAATTTTTTGACAAGGTATTGATCTTCCTCTAGTCAACTATTCAAATTTCGAATGCACAAGGGTAAATTTTTGACTCGGAGATAAAACAGTTAAAAGTAATTTGTTCTTTTACCTAATGACTCTTTTATAAGCCTTTTTGGTCAAATTAGGGTTTTTGTCTATTTTTGAATATTTCACATATTTGTATATCAAAGATGGATCTTACACTTGTTTTCTGCAGCAATATGTTTCGTGAACTCTGGTGATGAACATACGAGTTATATTTTATACTTTTTTGGACTCGGTAAAAGCACGAAAAAGTCCCTTTTGGAGTCATCTTTAAGCCCTTTTCTGACTCTCGAAACATGAAAAGATCACTAAGCTCTTGTCGCTTTGAACTCGTTAAAGGATGTGAAGCGTCATCTACCCAGTATAAGTTTACCCCTTTTACAGGCTAGGATTGATTATTTAAGAAAACGCTATACGTTGATCTTTCACGGTCAATAGGTTCCCTTGGATATTGTTTTCTACCTTTTCAGATTTGAGGGAAAAATTTATCAAAAAGGGACCTTTGGAGTTTTCTTTTCTGTGTCTTTTTCAAACTCTCTAAACATGAAAAAGACTCTGATTTTTACCTATGTCAGACTCGTTAAACCCTGATGACATTGGACTTGTCACCATGATGAGATCGAGCTTCTCCTTCCTAGGGCTTGTTAAAAATCACTAGGTTAGATTCGTTCGAAGGATGAACTTACGTTACAAGCATATGCTATCCCCTTGAAGCTTGTGTTTCAAAAATAATTGGGGTACTTGTCAGAAATGGTGGGGGGAAATTTGGAAACATTCTGTTGATTATATTAGTTATTACGAAAGCTTGTCGCTCTTGTACATCAACACTCTTTCTATTTCATGTCGGGTTTGCATATCCTCATTTTATCATTGCCTTTCTAGGTTTTGGGTTATTCATTTTGCCTCTTTCCATATGATCCTTGCTTCATTTTCATGGCCTTTGATCCCTTGGTACCAAAATGCTACCAAATTCTAGAGTCATGTCACCGATATGTTCAGGAGCTTAATCCTTCTGCAATTTGTTTCCTTACACACCTTCCTCAGATTCCCTGTCTCATTCACATTCATATTGTTCCTTTGTCTCGCATCGGTGATGTGGGAAGCATTATGGCCCTCCTTTGACTGGTCGCTTCTTATCGACTTCAGCTCATTATCCGGGAAGTTGATCTAGAGACTCCTTTCTGGTACCTTAGAGCTTGCATGCCTTCATGGCATGTTCTTCTCATTCGATGACATGCTAGCATGATTGGTCTTCGATCGAGTGATTTCACAAGTGTTTGACTTCAGATCATTATTCACACTTTTTGGATTGTACTAGCAGTACCTTGAGAACCATTAACATTACTTGTGGTCTCTCCTGCACTTGTTAATGGTTTATATCATTCGTTGGTAATCAAGTGATTTTCTAGTATGCTCGAATTCAACACATCTATTCGCATATTAGAATTTTTACCATGATCAGGTTGGGATTCAAGACCTTGGGCTCAGATTACACAAGTCTAGGTTGCATGGATGGATTCATACATGACTCATTTGATTGGATGGCTGTGACTACACCTGAACTTTTGTGCAGTCGTTTTGATTGGATGGTTGCGTCCATACCACAGACCATTTATGTTTACCTTTTGGATGGCTACGCCCATGCCTTATGAACATGTATTTCCTTTCACTATGTACTCAGGTATCAGAGATATCAATTGTCCTTGCATATGTAGGTTCTCCATGAGGAAGTTCTGTTTTGGTTATGGATTAGTAAAGCATTTCACCCCTCCCACTCTCTCAGCCTTCATGCTTTAGGGGGCATCTGTTACATAGTAATTTGTCACTAACCCTGCATTACCTCATCCCGTACATTGACGGTCCATGTTACTGACATCTGTTCTGTATCATGTTGCCCATTTTGTGTCATTACCTTCCTTGCAATCTCAAGAAGAATGTCTCAATTCATTATCCTTGAAGAATACCCCTTTTTGCTTAAGTTTTTGGTTCGTCGCAGGTCAGACATTATCCCTCCCATGAAGATTGTCAAGTTAACACTAACTCCAACGAAGTCTTTGCTCTGTCCCTATGTTGCACCCGAGATGAGCCAGATTTGGCAAGTTTTTCAACAACTTGTCGAAACTTCAAGATGAAATTTCTTCATGGGCGGTGCTAGGGCTGGTTGTTGGGTCAGTTGAACTTGCTTCTCTCCTCTGGGATAATTGTTCCACCTTTTGTGTAACCTCCCTAAGAGGTGAGATCTTCCTTCCATCTCTTATGGGACCTCTCCCTCCTATAAATATCTCCTAAATGAATGAGATCAGCTAGCTGAGATGTAACTAGATGAGAGCTAGATGTAATTTGGTAGCTTCAGGTTTCTAAGAGAGGAGTAGAGGTAGAGAGTGTTATTGGAGTGTGAAAGTAGCCTCACATGTATTTTGGTTTGAGATATGTTTGAGTAGGGTTGGCTTGAGAACTTCTTTGCTTCTGGTGAAGCCAAGTCCCAATATAAATGTATCATATTTATGATACCACATCCTTGGTGGTTGTTTTAACCCATATAGAGACTTATTTAACTTACATACCAGTACTTTCTTACCCTTCACCACAAAGCCTTCAGGTTGCTTCATGTAGATCTCCTCTTCTAGATCCCCGTGAAGAAATGTTGTCTTCACATCCATCTGTTCTACCTCAAATTCAAAAGCAGTAGAACCAGATAAAAGTAATCTAATAGAAGTTACCTTGGCAATAGGAGAAAAAATATCAGCAAAATCAATTCTCGACATCTGGGAATAACCTTTTGCTACCAATCGAGCTTTGTATTTCTCCACTTTTCCTTCTGCATTTGTCTTCTTTTTGAACACCCATTTGCTGCCAATGGGTTTCCTTCCAGCCAGAAACTCCACCAGATCCCAAGCCTCATTTTTGTGCAAAGATGCCATTTCATCAACCATGGCCTCTTTCCAGAGTTTTCCATCCTCTGAATCCACTTCTTCCTTCATAGTTTTGGGAACATCATCAGTAGCATACCAAGAAAAATTTGAACAGAAAGCAGATGGACTATACCTTTCTGGCTGCCTTCTTTCTCGAACTGATCTTCTCACATCCGAAGTTTGTGGCTCTTCATATTCTGATTCCTCCTCTACTGTAGAGTTTGATTCTTCCTCCTTTAGCTAAAACTCTATCTTCTTAGGTTCCTTTGGTTGGACTTCATGTTTAATAACATCTTTCACCTCTCTGAACACCACATCTCGGTTATACATAACCTTCCTTGTTACTGGGTTCCAAAGCTTATAACCATTTAAACCATCCTTATACCCAATAAAGATGCACTTTTCAGATTTACTATCCAACTTTGTTCTTTTCTCCTTCGGAACATGTACATAAGAATCACATCCAAATACCCTCATATGTGAAAGAGAGGGTTTCTTACCAGTCCATACCTCTTATGGTGTCTTATCCTCCAATGCTGATGAAGGTGACCTATTGACTAGGTAACAGGAGTATCCACCACCTCTGCCCAGAATTCCTATCCTAACCCGGCACCACTCAGCATGCTTCTTGCCCTTTCCATCAACGTCTTTTTCATTATTTCTGAAACTCCATTTTGCTGAGGTGCATATGAAGTAGTCTTCTACCATGCTATACCACACTTCTTGCAGAATTCTTCAAATTCCTTACTGCAAAACTCTCCACCATTATCTATCCTCAGAACCTTTATCTTCTTCTCTGTCTGATTTTCCACTAGAGCCTTAAATTCTTTAAACCTATCAAAGACTTCAAATTTCCTCTTAAGGTAATATATCCATGTATTCCTTGAGAAGTCATCTATAAATGATACATAGTACACAGACTTACCCAGTGATGGAACCTTCACAAGTCCAAACACATCATTGTGCACAAGCTCTAATATATGTTTCTCCCTCTTACCACCAGAGGGGAAACTCACCCGATTCTGCTTCTTTTATACACAATTTTCATAGAAATCAAAATCCAAAGAGCTATTACTCATACCTTCTACCATACCTTTACCATGAAGTATTGGAAGGCCCTTCTCTCCAATATGTCCAAGCCTTTGATGACATAGCATGGTCTTTTCTCCAGAGACCACTAGATTTTCTGCTCCACTTTTAGGAACCACGGAACTGTTGCACCCATCAACAACAGTGCTACCTTGCAACTTGTATAGAGTTCCAATCCGAACTCCTCGCATCAATACCAGTGCTTCCTGAACCATATTGCAGGCATCCTTCTCGAACACTGTTTTTACACCCGCATCATCCAGCGTACTAACAGAAATCATATTTCTGGCTAATGCAGGAATATGCAGAACACCTGGAAGCATACTAACCCTTCCACCTTGTAGCTTAAACTTTACTTTTCCACGACCAGTGATTCTAGCCTTCTTGTCATCCCCCAAGAAGACATCACCACCGTCATATTTCTCATACTCACAGAACCACTCTCTATGGGGAGTGAAGTGAAAGGATGCACCTGAGTCAATCAACCATGCCTCATGATCTACATTTGTATTTGAAGAAGCCAAGTACACATCCCCACCTTCCTCTGAGGTGGTTTTCACCTCTGCAGAAGGAGCCTCATCATATCCCTTTCCTTTTTTAGGAGCTTTAGATTTACAGTCCCTTTTGAAGTGGCCTTCTTTTCTGCATTTCTAGCACACCACCTTTACAGGTTTTCTTGGAGATTTAGATCTCCCTCTAGATTTAGATCTCCCACTCGATGACTTATTTTTGTTTCTATTTTGGGACCATCCTTGTACAGACAAGGCGTCACCATTCTAGCTCTCCATATTTTTCCGTTTCATCTCCTCCGTCAGCAAGGCTGAGACTATTTCATCAAACTGCAAGGCATTTGCATTGCTACCTATTGCAATAACTAGACTATCCCACGAATTTGATAGAGAACACAACAAACTGATGCACTTATCTTCATATGAAATTTTAATATCAACAAATGCTAACTGAATTACCACAGTATTAAATGTGTTCAGATGCTTTGTCACCGAGTCTCCATCTTTCATCCTCAGGTTATACAACTTTGTCTGCAGGAATATTTTATTCACCAGAGACTTAGATTAGTACAAAGTCCCTAACTTGTCCCACAAAGCCTTTGATGTAGCTTCCACTGATACATTCAACAATACTGTATCTGAGACACATAATCGTATTGTGCTCTTTGCCTTCCAATCCAACTTCTTCCATTCTTCATTGGACACTCATGTTGGTTTAGTACCTGGATCTACCGCGATCCACTGATCTTTACCCACAAAAAGATTCTCCATCTTGAGTTTCCACAACTCAAAACTCTGACCATTAAATTTCTCGATCTCTATCTTTCCACTGCTCGTCATCTTCTTTCACCACTAGAATTGATATCGTAGATCTCCCACTAAACAGGGTCTACCACAGGCCCGAGCGAAACCCCTTAGCAACAAAGGCGTCCCCTTGAAGCCAAATTTGCTCTGATACCAAATGTAGGTTTTAACCCTGTACAGAAATTACCTACATACGAATTCTAAAACACAGAAAATAAATAATGTGAGAGTAGAACACATAAAACACATATACATAGAGATTTTCCCCTAGACCCCAAAACCGAGACTACCAGCTTGATTTTTCATTATGTTCCTTTCAATGTTATAATACATATTTATACATGCTGAAGAATCCAATACCATGGACTGAAAACCATCGCGTCCAAAAAATATGTGTGAAAATTATGCAGAAAACCATAGGTGGGTCCGCCCAAACTTACAGGTGCCCCTTAAACCCCTTGTTAACTACGTGGAAAGAATATAACATAACCCAAAACCTAAGAGGTGAGATCTTCCTTTCGTCTCTTATGGGACCTCTCCCTCCTATAAATATCTCCTACATGAATGAGATCAGCTAGCTGGGATGTAACTGGATGAGAGCTAGATGTAATTTGGTAGCTTCAGGTTTCTAAGAGAGGAGTAGAGGTAGAGAGTGTTATTGGAGTGTGGAAGTAGCCTCACATGTATTTTGGTTTGAGAGATGTTTGAGTAGGGTTGGCTTCAAAAATTTCTAGCATCAATCCTTTTGGATGAAAGAGAGAGTCATATGTTTCCTTGAGAGACAGTTCACAAGTAAATGCTTACGGAGACATGCCGACAAGACCCTTCAAGGAGGCTTACGACATCAAGGCTCGGTTGTAAGTTTTACTTCGATTTATATTAATACAAATCAATAACTTGTTTCCTATATCATGTGTTAAATTGTATGTCGATATCTTGAGGTTCCTTGACCCTTCAACTAGATTGATTGGTCATTTTCTATTGCATTTGTGGTGTTTCTCTACATGTTGTTTTCAGGTATAAGTGACTATAAGAACAAGAGCTGGGGCAACACGATGAGTACTTCATCTAATGTTGAATTGAAGGCTGGCCTTCATAACACCAACTTTCTAAGGAAATTTTCTTTGGTATTATCTTTGCAGTGACTAGACCCACTCTAGAGCTAGAGGGGTTGCCTCTGTCTACAGAGAGAACTTACCTGTGACACAAGGTGCTAGAAAGAGTAGTACAGGAATGTATTCTTTCTAAATTGAAGAAAATGGACTTGTTAGCTCTGCTACATAGCTTTGATTTTTGAAGGTCAGAAATGAGCTTGGTCCGCTCGGTTATGCTTGAAGGAGGCTCGTGGTGGTCATTCTCCCTTCCTTCTCTCACTCCGCTTATCCTCCATTTCCTCTGTTTTTCTTCTAAAAACCCAACAAAACCCCTTTTGTTGCAAGCCCCGAGTGCTAAAGCCAAAACCCCATAAAACCGCACCCATATGACTTTGAGCCCTTATGAAATCATCGCCTTTAATCATAGCCATTGATCATTCCTACCAAATATGATGGCTCCCGTCACGTCCGATAAAGCAACTTGCACGGTCATTTCCTCGCCGTCCGATCATTTCTGCCAAGATCGGACGGTCTTCGCACTTCTCGCACCCACAAAGTGATGGAATGTTACCGTGTGATGGAGAGCAGTTTTTCTCTCTCCTCCACTGCTACATGTCATGTGCTGAATGGGATCTCACACCCTCATCCTTTTACCACCCAATGCCCAAAGGCGGTGTGATCAATACCGTTTACTGCTTAACCTTCCGTTCCCACCCAATAACGGCCGTGCACCTTCGCCACCCAATCACCGTTGGATCTGTCTACCTGAGATCCAACGACCCACATTCATCCCGCTCCTATCTCTTCCAATACCATTTGCCAAGCCATCTCCGCCATCTATTCTCCTGATCTGACGGTTGATCTTTCTCCCTCACCAAACTCATCCACTTACCATGCAGTCCATGTCCCTTGATCGTTTCGCGTACCGAAAGGATGAAAGTGATCGGCCTACCAGCACTAGTCACAGTTGGCCCTCAACAACCATATTTAACCAACATTATGGCCAAGGAGAAAAAGGATAGAGCAGGGTCATCTAACTACATTTAGTAGTTATGGAACTTCATTGATATGAACACTCCAGCTGCCTGAGAGGACAACAGAGCACCTGAAAAGATCATATTCGTCCACTGAAGCAAGAAAACAAACTCAGAGACTCTATCGAGCAGTTAAATGCAGTTGGTGGTCAATTGTGACCCCTCCATACCTAAAATGGCCAAGTGCCTTTGTAATGAAACTCTATATATACCCAAAAACAAGATGTAATCAAGGTTGATGGTTGATGTTTTGATGTAAGGTTCCACTTCTAGAGACTGTAACTATTTTGACACTTGCAGCGTCTCGTCTTCATTTTTAGCTAATACAATCTTCTTTTGCTATTAATTGCTCACTTTTCATTCTTCTTCTATTTTAAGTTGTGCCTGATATGGTGTATTCTTCAGCTCTTGATATTTAGCATTAGAGTAGCTGTCATCCTATCTCTGTGTTAAAGTATTGTATGTATCATTGAATAGGTTATTCAGGCTTCCCTTCATCTGGTGCCAAAGAGCTGTCATCCTGTCTGTGCATTAGTAGAATAGATTTGCAGATTTCTTTACTGGTTGCAGCTGGCCATCACATGGTCTTGTGCGTCTGCTAGTGTGGTCAATACTCTCCATATTCACCCAATCCTTAAACTGTGAGTAGTTGGTGGTCTAAAGCCTTCTAGTTTGGGGGTGTTCATGCATGTTTGGAGTGAGAAAAAGTAGAAGTGGTTATCTGGCTTGGACAAGCATCATTCCTTCCATTCATCCATTTGCAACAATAAGTTGAATTTATATGTTACTAGGCATCTCTGAGCTACAACCTAGGAGAGTTTCTTGGAATCCTAACATAATTGGCGCCCTTGCCAGGGAGAGGAGATTGACGCTTAGCTTCCTTGGGAGAATGACACAAATCCAGCTTTGATGATAGACAAATTCTGGACACATTTCTGGTTGTAATCATATATCTGGCGACTCTACTGGAGGACCAACCTTTGGCGACTTCACATTATAGTTCTAGCTCAGTTTGTGAGGCATACCTGGAGAAATCCTAAAAAATCACCAACCGACCTAGTACCTGACCCTGAGAAGATTGTCAAGCAAAGAAAAACATCACAGAAAGGAGCATCAGGATCAGGTAAGCCTAAACAATCTTATGTATCTCTGCAAGAGAGGCTTGTAGTTGAGCATGTTCATTTTGAAGATATAGAGCCTAGCACTTTCAGTGAAGAAATAATCTCAGAGATTCATAAAGCTCCTTGTTCATTAAGTTCCCCTTTGGATCTCAGTCCAAAGAAAACCTCCCACAAAGTCCATCATATTCCTTTGTCCCTGTCATCTATTCCACAGCCCCCTACCTTTCAAATTTCCAGTATCCATCCACCTACCCCAGTCATGGTAGGCCCACAAGCTCCTACTAAGATGGAAAGAATCATAGCTGCTAGGTATGGACCCCTGGTCCTACCTGTCCCTCTGAATGCCATGCCTGTAGGAGAATATCATAAATACATTCCTAAATTCATTGGTACAGAAGGAGTAACAGCTGAAGAACACCTTGAATCTTTTTATAGTTATGCTGATAACCTTGATATCAGTGAAGATGATGTGTGGATGAGCGTGTTTGTACAGAGCTTCAATGAAGAGGCTAGAAAATCGTTCAGATAGTTGATCTCTAGGTCCATAACGGACATTTAGGCATTAGATGATGTGTTTTTAAATCATTGGGGAGATAAGAAATACCTACTATACTACCATACTGAGTTTGGAAACCTCAAGAGAGAAAATGGGGAATCATTATTTGATTTTAATAAAAGGTTTAATCGTATGTATAGAAAGATACCAGCTAAAGTAAAGCCTACCCCCACCTCTGCAAAACTCACCTATGCTAATGCATTTGACTATGATTTTTTCTTACTATTGAGAAAAACAAGATGTGTCGCGCTGGCTGAAATGCAGGATGCAGCCCTAGAGGTAGAATCTAACATCATGGATGCAGAAAAACTTAAGGGTCATGCTGACAGAAGAAGGCAGAGAGGTGAAGCTTCCACCTCATTTTCATCTTCAAAGCCCAAATTAGATAAAATGACTAAGATGATAGAGTCACTGTTTGCTGAGATATCTAAGCTGAAGGTTGATCAGAGTTCTAGGAAGGTGAGGCTGTCTAATTCATTTGCTCCCAGAAATCCAAATTCGTTCAGAAGAACAAATGATCAATTGCAAATCATTCAGAGAGGAAAGGAGACCAATGAGGAACAAAGTGTTAAGACTCCTTTTCAGAACATAGTCATGGAGGAGGAACAGTTCAATGAAGAGGATGAGATTCACTGCATGGAAGACAAGGGCAATGCTGCCTTTTTGACATTAGCAGACTACGAAGAATCATTACTCCAAGACCAGACTAGTCAAGAGTGGGACAGAGAAGCTGTTCTTCAAAATGATGAACAACAAAGGTATAATTTGAGGTCAAGAATGAGTACTGTCAAGACGAACCCTGCCCAAAGAGCTGTTGTCCCCACAGAGCAGCAGACCAGCAAATAGAAAAAGCCAGCAACTGATCCAGTCATCCCCAAAGCTCTAGCTCAAGAGGTAAGAGACCTTGACAAGTTCCCCTCCCGTTTCAGTTTTGGATCAGACGTCCAGAAGTTAAAAATATCTATGCCTATGATAGAACTTGCAAAGAGTGAGGTATTTAGAAAGCCTATCCTTGATGCCCTTGAGCTAAGAGCCTCTAAGGCCTCCCACGACTATGTAAATTTCCAAGATGATAAACCTGCAGTTGTGCTTAGCCCAATGAATGAACCCTCTGATAATAGCTCCCCATCATTCTATGTCTCCTTGACCATTCATGACAAAACCCTCCATAACTTCCTGTTGGACACCAGTGCCAACCATAATCTGATGCCCAAAGCTGTCACGGAAGAGTTAGGCCTTGACATTACTAGACCTTATCATGATCTATTCTCCTTTGATTCAAGAAAGGTAAAATGTTTTTCATTAATCAAAGATTTGGATATTACCCTGATTCAGCTGCCCATGAAGAGCACGATGATGGATATTATGGTGGCAGATGTTCGCCCTAAGTTTGGTATGCTACTTTTTAGAGGGTGGATCAAGAGGCTGGGTGGAACATTACAAAATGATTTATCTTATGCCACTATCCCAATTTTTGGAGGAGAGAGCAGGATATTGTAAAGAGAAGCACAACTGGCCTACATCATCAGTGATGAGAAGAATCCTTCTATTCATCCAATCTATGCTGTGGACACTAATTTTGGAGCATGTATTCTCAAAATTGAAGAATCCTAGAAGGCCTCATTGCAGCTCAAGAAACCAGTAAGCTAGGTCGTGGAAGAACAAGGAAGTCAAGTTTAGGAGATGTTCTTTGACGGAACATGTTCCAGGGAAACTGTAGGAGCAGGGGTGGTGCTGATATCTCCAAAACAAGAAATCACACCTCTGTCTTTCAAGTTGACTTTTGAAATCACCAACAATATAGCAGAATATGAAGCTCTGATGTTGGGCCTTAATGGAGCTAAAGACAGAGGAATCATAAATATAAAGGTGTTTGGAGATGTTGATCTCATCATTCAGCAAGTGAACAAAACATTTCAGGCAAAGCACCTGAGGCTAAAATCATATAGAGATGAGGTATGGAGGCTCGACTCTTTTGACACTTTTTGTATCTCATATATCCCTAGAGTCAAAAATAAGCTCACTGATTCCCTTGCAGTGTCTGCTAGTATGTTTATCCCTCCTATGCCTCCCAGACTAGTTTATGAAGTTCAAATAAAATACAGACCATCCTTTCTTGATAATGTCCAGCATTGGAAAGTCTTTGAAGATGATGATGAAGTAAATAGGTTTCTTTAGGTCATTGATGAATTCTTTGAAATGCAAATTGACCAAGAGAATGAAGCCTTAGAAGAAAGCCTCCAATCCTAGCTAAAGAACAAAATTGGCAAAGATAGCATTGTCTAGTTGCCCAACAACTATATACCTAAAGGTCGAGTTCCCTTAGAAAATCTATTTGACTAGAATGGTGTGCCTTATAATGCTGCCCAAAAGGAAGATCAATCTGCAGTCCATAAGAATAACATAGGGAGTCTAGATCATCGAAAGTATATATATCTTTCCACCCGTTTGTCCACTGCCCAAAGTTCTGGATACTACACCCTGATGAAGCAGTTTGTTGATGTCTTTGCCTAGGAGTACAATAACCTTAAGACATATGATAAAAAGATCATCCACCATAAGATACCCTTGGAGAAAGACACCATCCCTTTCAAGCAGAAGCTAAGACCCATAAATTTGTTGCTCCTTTCTCTGATTGAAAAAGATATCAAGAAGTTGTTGGCTGCCAAAATCATAGTCCCTCTTAGATATTCAAAATGGGTAGCCAACTTGGTAGTAGTGAGGGAAAAAAGTGGAGAAATTAGGCTCTACGTTGATTTCAGAAATTTAAACAAATTCTCTAAGAAAGACAATTATCCTCTACCCAAGATGGAGCATTTGTTGCAGAAAGTCTCAGGAGCCAAAGTGATGTCTTTCCTGGATGGATTTTCAGGATATAATCAAGTTGTTGTGCATCCATATGATCAAGAGAAGGCTACATTCACCACTCGTTGGGGCACTTTCATGTATTCCAAGATGCCTTTTGGGTTGATGAATGTTGGAGTAACCTTTTAGAGAGCTATGGATATAGCATTCGAGGGAGAGAAGGGCAAGTTTGTCCTTATCTACCTTGATGATATAACAGTATACTCCAACAGCCATCAAGATCACTTACAACACTTGAAGAAAGTATTTCTGAAATGTAGAAGGTTTGGGATATCAGTCAATCCTAAAAAGTCACAGTTTGCTTTAAAAGAGGCCAAGCTATTAGGACAAATTGTCTCTGCTGCAGGTGTCAAAATTGACCCAGAAAGAGTGAAAGAAATACAGACCTTTTCTGTCCCAATATCAAAGAAGGATATCCAGTTCTTTCTGGGTAAGATAAATTTTGTGAGCTTTATTCCATATTTTACAGAACTTGTAAAACACATCACCTCCATGTTGAAAAAGGGGTCAGAAATCAAATGGACTGAGGAAGCAAGAAGATATGTTGAATCCATCAAGAGAGCTATTATGGAAGCTCCTACATTGATCAACCCAGATTAAAGCAAGGAGTTCCATATATTTTCGTTTGCCTCTGATGACACCCTTGCAGCAGTTCTGTTGCAGAACGATGATGAAAGTTCAGAACATCTACTGGCATTTTTCAGCAAAACCTTAAGGGATGCTGAGTTGAGGTATGATATTATAGAAAAACAGGCCTATGCCCTTATCAAATCCTTGAAAGCTTTCAGAATATACATTCTGCACTCCAAGGTAATTTCATATGTCCCCTCTGCTTCAGTAAAAGATGTCCTAACGCAACCAGATGTTGATGGTAGAAGGGCTAAATGGATTGCAAAACTGATTGAATTCAACATCGAGCTGAAGCCCACCAAGCTAGTCATAGGTCAAGGCCTTGCCAAACTGGTGGCTGAAGAAAATTATAGGGTGCTAGACATAAGTCTCATAAGCACAATTTGAGAAGATTGTTAGATAGAAGAAACAACTGAATCAGGGCAGAGGCAGAGCGAGTCAGTGGCAGAAAATATAGCTTCTTGTGAATGGTATTCTACAATAATTGAATTTTTGCTGAATCTAGAAATTCCTCTAGGCTTGAGTGCAATCCAAGCCAGAACCATTAAGCTTAGAGCAGCTAAGTATTGCATTCATGAAAACTTGTTGTATTGGAGGGATCCATCTGGAATCCTTCTAAGATGTCTAGACGAATAACAGTCCATAGAGGTCATGCATCAGTTTCATTCTAGCATATGTGGGGGACATCACTATTGGAAGACCACACCCCACAAGGTCCTCAGAGCTAGGTATTATTGGCCGACCTTATTTTCTGATATCTTTTCATTTGTTAAATCTTGTGACAGGTGCCAGAGATTTGAAGGAAAACAACAGTTGAAATCCCTGCCCTTAAAGCCAATACATGCTAGTGGTCCTTTTCAATAATGGGGCTTGGATTTCATTGGAGAAATCAATCCACATTCTAGTCGCCAGCACAGATGGATCTTAGTAGCCACTAACTATTTCGCTTAATGGATTGAGGCCATCCCTACTAGGAATGTTGATCATCATGTGGTCATAAATTTCTTGACATAGAATATCTTCACCAGGTGTGGTTGTCCACATAAATTAGTTAGAGACAATGTAGCGGCCTTTAGGGCAAAAGAGTTGGTGGACATGTGTGACTCAATGGTGTTATCGGTAAATCTAGTGTCCACTCAGAGCTGCTAGTCCCACTAAGACTAGTAGCTATCTTAGAAACAAACAAACTAAAACTACTTTCGCTTTCCTTTATGAGAAGTAGATAAGAGGGGAACAAAGGACACCAACCTCAGTCTTGCGCTTAGTTCCTTTCTTGGTTCCTCTCCCTTCTGACAGATCCTTGCCGCTTTGCCTTCATTTACCCAGCTTCAAAGAGCACCTGTGGAATAAAATCAGCATAATACTATCGAAGAACAGAGATCTACAATCATAAACAATATAGGACGAGATATATATTAACCACACAAATGCATATATCATCAAACATACAAGAATGTGGAGGAAAACATGAATAGTTTTATTAATATCAAGAATAGAAAAGAGGATTACAACCAATTGTTCTGACCCAACGTCATCCTCCAAGCATGAAAGTGCTTCTTCACCTCATGAAAAGCTTAGATCACCCAACACTATGATATTCCACCAAGAAACCAACAGTACTTCCTTACAAGATACAAAATTCCAGCCTCTAGATCTCTGGAATGAGGGATCCATATATAGATGATTGCAGGGTGGTGAGTCACCTTTAGGGATTTTGATTAGTGTCCTCTCTCTGATATTTCTTGATTCCACTTGGAGATTGATGATCTCTTACTCATCCCTGGGTGATTTCAGAGAGGGAAGTGTCACAGGAGAAGTTTCTGGAAGATTCCATGACGACCCACATTGCAAACTGTCTCTACCATTTGTCTACTCTCGCCCATCGCACCATATAGAAGGTATTTCTAGTATGCATCGCACCTTTTACACTGAGCAGGTGAGATGCATTACACCCTCTGTACTGGGCAGTCTGTATGGTCCAGCTTTGACCAGTTCTGAGTAGTTTCCTGTGGAGAACTTCTAGGAGATGATGTAATCAGCTGACCTTGTTCCTTTAGGGTGTAAAGCAACACTTTTAGGGACTTAGGAGCCCTTGGTTTATGGACATGTATGATTGGGGTTGCAGTGCCCAAAAATGTCTATAACAGTTGCCCCCTCAAGCATGAGGTCGTTAATCTTTTGATGTCGGGTGAAATGCTTTTTCATGATCTAGCTGAGGCGAGCATTCCATTCGAATAGAGTCATCATCCTTTGTTTTGGATGATCATCTGTGTAGCAATGATGTACATTTGATGTCTTTATTTTCCTGGAGTCGAACATAGAAAGACATTGCATGGTTACTAGCCAATGATGTAAGCTGTTAACAGGCATGAGAGGAGTCACCGATAATGATGATGAACCTCAAGGTACTACAATACAATTTGCGTGGTGTGAAAAGGGACTTGGCGTCGAACACCACGCAAAATCTTTCAGTCGAAGGCCATTGATGTAAACCTGTCGCCGGAAGTGAGAAACTTGCCATTGAGGCATGCAAGCTTCAAAGTACTGAAAGGGTTGTCCCTAAGTCGACTTCTTGGATAATGATCTAATGTCGACAAGAAGCGACCCATCGTAGGAAGGCCTTAATGAATCCCACATCTACGACACGGAATAGAGTAAATGATTTTTGGAGGTGAAAATGATCTGATGATACAGGGTTCAGGGTCGTGCTCATGAAGAATGGAGCGTGAATGTATTGCAGCGGATGAGACACAGGTGAATTCTCTGAGCGACTTCTCTTGAACATACCGGCGACACTGACATGGATTGGTAGCATTAACCCCAAATATGGTTGGTGCGATGGACCAATGGTGATATGACTGGTTAACAGACTAACCCAACCTGACTCGGACGTGGAGTGAAAGTGTCATGTTCAAGAGCGACTTGCTACCAATAAAGTTTCTTCAAGTTTTCTTCCCAATTTTTCCCCAGTCATTTCTGACCAGTACCTCTTTATTTTTGTCAAGCTTGAGGAGGATAACATATGCTTGTTCTATAATTTTCCCTTCGAGCAAACCCATCGCTATGTTTTAACGAGCCGAGCAACAGTGAAACTCGTTCTTGTCTATATGGACAAGTTTGTCGCTATTCGGTTTTTAACGAGTTTAACGACAAAGATAACTCAGTCCTTTTCAATTTTAGAGAGTCTGAAAGGGATGTAAAGGAGACTCCAATAATCTTCTTTCGTCATATAATCCCTTAAGTCTGAAAAATGTATAAAATAATATGAAAGGGATGAATTTTCGGTTATTTTAACGAGCCGAACAAAACAAGCACTCAATCTTTTTGTGTAATAATCCCTCAGGTCCAAAAAGATTAAAATCTAGAGGAGGGATAGCACTTCCGGTAGCTTTAACAAGCTGGAGAGGCCAATTGCTCAGCAATCTTTTCATATTTTATGAGTCAGATGAAAAGAGCTTAAACGAGACTTGTCTTTTGAGGAACAAGTGATAATTTCAAGTAGCCGTTGATTCCAGGTAAGGTTTGGAATTTTCCAATCATAGCAGTGTCACAAGGATGGCTAACAGGACCACTCGTCGCAGTTGATCCTCAAAAGGGGTAAACAATCAAATGGAGGTGAATGATCAGCTAAAACAGAGCGAAGGTGATGGTAAGAACACGACCAGGGCTCAAAAGCTGATGATAATGCATTCACAATGGTTATTTACCGGGGATTGGTTCATTTTTTAATGAGATTAAACATTGGGGGAAACATTTACTCATTGCTAAGGTTTAATTTTTAACAAGCTTGAACTTCGCATAAAAATTGCTCGTGCCAGTCGTATAATAAGGATGTCTCATCGATAGGTTCAATTTTTAGGGATCTTGCACCATTCAAAACTTTTCTTCAGATCCTTTCATTATGCAAGCTAGGAATGACCAATCCTACGAGTTTAAAGGGTTGAGAAACTACAAACTAAGAAAATAAATGGTCGCTCTTTACTTTCAAGAAAAAAGGTTTGCATGCCCCCAGTCATAGCGAAGTAGACTTTCCAGGTTACCATAAGATTGTTCCATCCGTGTTGCAGACAAAACACTTCCTTGGCGATCTCTACCAAAATAGACAAAGGTGAGTGGCACGGTCGCCTCCACTCATATAACTTTGAAGAAGGAATATATTCCAGTCTAATCCCATTTTCCTAAATGGACGGGTGTGTCAGACTAGTCATATATCCTCCGCGGAAACCTACCATATGCCCAAGGTTTTCCTACCAAAACAGACCAGGGTGCATGCCCACTGGGCTTCAGTCATGTCCCCTCGAATCACTCACGCTCTTCAGGTGGATGGAATGGAGATTGATGAGACATTCCTTGCATGAAAAGACCATTTAGGGATGGCATTCGACTATTAGATATGTGTGAGTCGGGGAACGAAAGCTTGTCTATGAGCTAGACCACTTGGCCTTCATGCGGAAAACACATTACTCTAAAGAGTGAGGGGAAAATGGCTCCCATGCTATAAATATAGTCGCGCCCAAGGAGGAGATTATAATCTGGAGGTCCTTGGACTACCATTATGTTCATATAAACAATTTTCCTTCTCAACGTTATGGGAACATTGGGAAGGATCACTAATGGTCGACTGGTTCCTTTGTCAAAGCCTGTCAGATTTCTCATTTCAGGCTAAAGCGATGGTGAACCAAGCGCTTCCCAAGCAATTGAGGAAAGGATACTCACAGAACCCCCTTCATCTATGATGGTACTGACCATGATCATTTTGTAAGCTTCTACAATGATTCGGAATGGTACATTAGCCGGTAAACGGGGTCTGCCTAGTAGATTCCAATTGAAGGAAACGACTAGGCTGCTTAGAGGTGGGACCGAATACACGACCGGATATGACTCTAACGAACTTCCTTCCCATAGTAAAGGAACGGGTAGATTTCCCCCATGTTCATCTGAGTCTGTGTTTACAAAAAGAATTTGAATGGTGTCATTCTCATTCTCTTCGGTGATTGTATCATCTAAAGATGGACCTTCTGATGACAAGACCGGGTCGACTGCCGCCTCAACCTTTTGACTTTCATCTGGTATGGACTCAGCGGGTTTATCTTCAATGATAGATGCTTCGACTGACCACAATGACGTGTCAGTCGGATTTTGAACTAGTGATGGACTCGGCAAGAGTTTCTTGTATCCATGAGGAAGCCGTAGCAGTGAAGTAAGACGGTTATCCAAGACTCCTTTAGCTTCATCTAGGAAGGGACAATAGTGGACGACGTGATCACCTTCACACAGTTTACAAGGAAATTTACATTTCCTTTTCTACCCAAATGCTTCGCTTTCAGTAGTTGATGGTGTACTTTCAACATGATCTTCAGAGGTTGATGACATCGGATTGTGCAAATGAGGAGACCAGTACCTTAAGATCCGAGGGATGCAAGGACAATCTTGATGATAGTGGTCACCTTTGCAAATGACAGATGGAGATTTAGGCTTGGACAGTGCAGTGTGTGGATTTTCACTAGACGATGCTCGGTTACCCTTTTTGCCTTTGGCTCCTTCTTCTTCTTCTCTTTCTTCTCCTTCCCCTTCTTCTCCTTCTTAGTTGATTTTTGGCTTTAGCAGCTTTATCAAGCAAAGAGGAAGGAGGAGAGGGAGAATCGGACAAAGTAGAAGGTTTGGGGGTAACTTTAGTATCATCCAGTTGCTGACTCGATTGTTCAGGAATCACGGTGTTCTGAACGACGGAGGTCGAGAAGAACCATATGGGCAAGCCAATCATCAATCCTGGAAGTGACAATGTGGCCATATGAGGTGCACCAACATCTCCCCAAGAGACGAAAGGACTAGGATTTCCTGCAAGGGGAAATCCTTGGTTGGTCGACTCCATTTTCCCCAACCTAAGACCAATGCAGGAATGGTGATATTATTCCGATTAAAAAAAATTTTAGATGCTTTGACACAACTTGTTTTTTCAATTTTTAAGAGTCGAAAAGAAACAAAGATGACTCTAGTCGCCTTCGAGTTTTAATGAGCATGAAGTGACAAGTGCTCAGATGGACCTTTTCCTTTAACGAGTCTGAAAAGGAACGAAAGAGAGTACTCTGGAAATCTAGATAGAGGGATTACCAAACCAATCGCAAAACTGCAGAATACTTTTTACGGTACGACAGTCAATCTTCCCGAATGCTGTGTTCAGTGCATTGCAATCGATAGGGCGGCAGACATAGCTTCCTATGGATAAAGGATATAGCTTATTGTGGTCTCCCAATATATACTCAATGGTACGTGGGAGCACAAGTCCATACTGGCACTTTTCATCTCAAAGAGGAGGAATCACCCAACCAACAATGAAAGCGACAGTTACCAGGCTTTACGACGCCGGAATACGTCTCTAGCCTAGACTTCTAGATGTTGTGCGTTAGGTTCGAAAGTGTTTTTAGGTTCATTGAATTTATTTTACAGTTGATATTTCTTAAGAAATTTGCTTTTCAGGTTCACCACGTGATGTAGATATACAATTCCTAAAATGCAATCTAAGATGATAAACAGTCGTTAATCTTCTTTTTTCAATGAAAATCCTAGCTACTAAAGAAAGAGAGATGATATTCTTTCAACATAGGGTAGAGAGCACACATTAGATGCACTGTCCTAAATCAAACCAACAAGCAGTCTAAATGAAAATGCACATGCATGTATTTGTTTTCAGCTTTCTTAATGTGTGAATGACAAGAAGAATGCTAAGTACAAATCTAAATTATCTTTTCAAAGCAACAATACTAACAAATTTCTCTTCAAAAAAGAAAGGAAGATAATGACGACACTTTACGATTTTGAATTGAAAACTACTTTCGACACTTGAAAAAATACTAATTCAAATCAAATACAAGAGTAACTGTATAATCGACCACCAAGAACAATAGGATTCTTTTCTATGACTGAAAACGACACTTGCAACACTTCCAAATCAAGAAACGACAGTTCGATTACACTACTACTTTGTAAAAGAGAACTGAAAATGGCACACAATACATAAAAACATTCACAGTTCTTTGAAAAATGGAGGTGGAATGATGGAAAGGAACGGGGTTTCCACAGTGGTATACTGATCATAGACACCAAAACTCCTAAATAGATCTGAAAAGAGTGAAGAAAAACCAAAACCTGGAGGAAAAATTAGCCTTTTCTGATCATCGCAGCTGTAACACAGGGAATCCAGTATGCATCCCACCTACTGCACACGGGAGGTGCGATGCATACAGACTTCCTTGAAGAGAGGGTGCGATGGTACCACGATGAGATTTTACTTGGCCCTTAGTTAGAGTTTGCAGCTCAGTTCAAGGATTCAGGCTGAGCAAGTGATGCTCAGTAAATATAAATCACAGGGGTTGATCTAATGAGGTCACTAGAGCCACCACTAGGGAAATTAGAAGGTTTACAAATCGATTTTTCAGTTTATAAACAAAACCTGGCGATAGACTGAAGCAACATTGATCTACTTTGCACTTGCATAGAAAATGCAGTTCGAAGGCTAGCTGGCTTAACTTCAGGCTCCGTCTGTAAGTTTATAAAACAAAAAAATATAGACAAACAAGCCATCTATTCACTCCCCAGTGGAGTTTCCATTTTGTTATCGAGAAATCTAGTGTCCACTCAGAGCTGCTAGTCCCACTAAGACTGGTAGCTATCTTAGAAACAAACAAACTAAAACTACTTTCTCTTTCCTTTATGAGAAGTAGATAAGATGGGAAAAAAGGACACCAACTTCAGTCTTGTGCTTAGTTCCTTGCTTGGCTCCTCTCCCTTCTAACAGATCCTTGCCACTTTGCCCTCATTTGCCCAGCTTCAACGATCACCTATGGAATCAAAGCAGCATAATACTATCGAAGAACAGAGATCTACATGTAGAAATTTTGAATAATATGACACTTATTCATAGAGATTATCCCGATTATACACTATTGTGGAATACATGCATAATACATAACCTCCTCTACGTTGATCATCAATTTTTCGGAATTAAAAACAATGAAACATCAATCGCGTGCGCACATTAACACAGTACGTAACCCAGGGAAAGCGTACAGCTAAAAACCCCACATTATCGGTATATTATAATGATTGAGAACATGTAACAATACATAGTACAATACTCCTCACAAGTACTCAGTACTATCTCCACCTGTTACACACAAAACTAGCTCAGATCTGAATCAATCACAGGTTCAAATCTCCTCCACTGCTTTGCATGCCTCCACTGCGCAATCCTGCAAGAGAATAATGATGAATGGTCGAAGCAAACTCATATTTACATGGCTGAACCACGCAATCCTCATTGGCATTAATCAATCTGTTGATTGTGCAAGATCTCATGCACAACTATAGTCACAACTGATAGCAATCTCAACCTCTAACACCTGTCTCCACTGAACTGTCCATACACTGAGTTAACTGATGTATTATTTAGTTGGTTTATGAGTTAATAATTAGTGAATTAATTAATAATTAATTCACATCACTCATCACTAGTGTATTCTGCAGTTAGACTAAATACAACTAGTTTAACCAAGTCAAACTGAACACAACTCCATCAACTCCTCAATCAACTCCACCAAACTCAACCACATGAGTTCTAACTGAAGTCCATCATGCAAAAGCTCAAATAACCCACAATAAAAGTGTATTTCCTCCTGACAGTTGCATGTGCCATATCTGTAGCTGAAACTGAAGCGCTCCAAGAGGATAAGATAATGTTTATAGTCCAAATATTATTATGAGCTAATAATATTTGACTATTCTATTTTTAGCCTGGGAGTCTAAAAATAGAATCTGCCCATATGTCTAAAAATAGAAGTCCATCTATTTTACCAACATGACCAATCATCCACAAATAGCATCCTGCAACTTATAGACCATGATCCATATGTCTAAAAATAGACATAGTATAAAAATAGAATTTGCGCCAAAAATAGCTTGGGGGCCCACTTAGTGAAGGCGACTCCTTTCCACTAAGCTCCATCATCTTGTTGCATTTTCAACACTGCCTCTTAGCAAGATATGGATTATCTGCAACCCCTATCCTGCAACTCTATAATGTTCTGCATGCAACACATTTTCTTGGTCCACATGCTCCAACAACACTTGGAACAAAAATACTCCCAACTGACCACTCTGTTGGGCTAGGAACATACTCTGATGCTGAAGATCTACCTGTTGCTGACAAGTGCTCCCTCTCTAACATCTACGCTACTACAACATCTCCATGCATCTCACACGATTGCACACTTCTCTGTGCCACCTAGCACTGTGCAAAACACTTGTGCCTCTCGCATTGCTGCAGCCTGCTAGCTATGCGTTGTCGTGGGATTCCCTACATTGTCACTCTCTCTACTGCTCCATTCGCATTTTTCTCTACCCAATCAGTCAGTTCCTACTACTCCACATCGGGGCTCCCATAGCAAGGTCTCATCCAAGAAGTTGGGTACCTCAAGAATCCTACCCCTCCTCCTTTGGACAATCACTCTGTATCGCACCACCTCCTACCTGGAGGTATGGCTGCATGTGATCCCTCATCCCATTTAGCTCAAAGTTTCCCCCTACTGGAGGTCTCTGCATGAGTAGATTTCTGTACTCTATCTCTTATCATCTTCCCTTGTTGTGCCTACTCCACAACCTCCTGAAGCTGCTGCACCAATCGTGGCTCCTCCACAATCGTCTGAGACTTCTTATGGATCTACATGTTAAGAGGTAATATACGCTCCCTCTCAACCACCAAGTCTACATCAGTTGCCTCACTGCTCAAGGCTTTGCATGCATCTTGAACCTCAAGAGCATACAGGTTCTTGACCCGTGAACCAATCTGCTTCACCTGCCTAGTGATGACGTGTCTAAGGAAAACATTTCGCTTATTGAAGACTACATCACAGCCTCTGTCTTCCAGCATCACGATCGACACCAAGCTTCTCTTCAGTCCTGGTACATAGTTGACATCAGTCAAGCTAATGCAAGCTCCATGCTCCCTCTGAAAAATAATCGTGCCTACACCTGAGACACTATACTTCTCATCATTACCCATCGCTATGAGTATCTGGAGATCTTTCTCCTCCAAAGTACTGCACAAACTCTTGTCACCGGTCATGTGGAAAGAAGCTCCACTGTCAAGAAACGAGCCACTTCCCACCATGGATGAATCCATGCATGCGAAGAGTGTGAAATCCAACTCAAACTGTGAAGAAAGTGCCTCACCTTCAGATCCTTCCCCAGATCCCTTCTTGGATTTCTTCTTTGGGAAATTAGTAGCATAATGGCCCAACTCATGACAACGAAAGCATCTCACTTTCAATTTGTCAACCTTCTTCCCATCCTTGGAAGAACTGGATTCAAAAAGAGAACCATTCTCCTTCCCCTTCGTTGCTTTGGTAGCCAAAGCGCAATTTTCTTCATCATATGCCTTTGATGAAGATCCGTCCCTGGTATTCCGCATGATCTCCTCTTGCACAAGATCTAACCAAAGTCTCTCCCATCCTGGCAATTTCTCCTGACCATTGACAGAGTCCTGATAGGAATGCCAACTCTTCGGAAGACCAAGGACAACAAAGCTCACCATGTCCTCATCATTGACAGTCACCCCCACAGTTCCTAGCTCATCCCGTCATTGGGTGAACTTCGTGAAATACCTGGGCATATTGTCTCCATTCTCACACTTAATGTTTCTGAGTTTATTCTTGAGTGCCAACTTCCTCTACTCACTCTTGCTTTGGAATAAATCTGTCAACGCTTTCCACATCAAATATGGAGAAGCCTTTCCATGCAGGCTGGACACAATGTGATCCTTCACGCCCTCTAACAGAATCCTTCGACACTTTGTTGTCTTCTTTTTCCAAACCACGGCTTTGGCAGCATCAGTAGGCTTTGGGATCTCAGCCTCTATGAACTCCTTCAGTCCATTTTCATCTAACACCTCCTCCATCCTGTCTTTCCATCAAATATAGTTTGAGCTACCTTCAGGAGCATACTCCAATCGCAATCCATTGAAAGACATTTCAACTTTGACACCAAGAAAACACTGCTACAAATTCGAATTCCACTAGCTCAAAACTCAACCACCTCTGATCTAAAATTCGTGAGAACAAAGTATTTCCCGTATAGAGATTGACTATATGGGATTTTACTGGATATCTCACCTTCCAAAGGAAGGATGAATCCAGAGGCTACCTGGCCTGATTATAGACTCTACCTGAAGAAATAAAATGTAAACACTTTTTGAATAATAGATCTGATGATCAAATCTGCTCCAATACCATGTAGAAATTTTGAATAATATGACACTTATTCACAGAGATTATCCTGACTATACACTATTGCAAAATACATGCATAATACATAACCTTCTCTACGTTGATCATCAATTTTGCGGAATTAAAAACAATGAAACATCAATCGCATGCGCACATTAACACAGTATGTAACCTGGGGAAAGCATACAACTGAAAACCCCACACTATCTATATATTATAATGATTGAGAACATGTAACAATACATAGTACAATACTCCTCACAAGTACTCAATACTATCTCCACCTGTTACATACAAAACTAGCTCAGTTCTGAATCAATCATAGGTTCAAATCACTTCCACTACTTTGCCTGCCTCCACTACGAAATACTCCAAGAGAATAATGATGAGTGGCTGAAGAAGAGTCGTATTTCCTTGGCTGAACCACGCAATCCTCATTTGCATTATTCAATCCATTGATTGTGCAAGATCTCATGCACAACTATAGTCACAACTGATAGCAATCTCAACCTCTACACCTGTCTCCACTGAACTGTCCATGCACTGAGTTAACTAGTGTATTCTTTAGTTTCTTTATGAGTTAATAATAAGTGAGTTAATTAATAATTAATTCACATCACTCATCACTAGTGTATTCTGCAATTAGACTAAATACAACTAGTTTAACTAAGTCAAACCAAACACAACTCCATCAACTCCTCAATCAACTCCACCAAACCCAACCACATGAGTTCTAACCGAAGTCCATCATGCAATAGCTCAAATAACCCACAAGAACAGTGTATTTCCTTTTGACAGTTGCATGTGCCACATCTGTAGCTCAAACTAAAGTGCTCCAAGAGGATAAGATAATTTTATAGTCCAAATATTATTATGAGCTAATAATATTCGATTGTTCTATTTTTAGTGTGGCAGCCTAAAAATAGAATCCGCCCATATGTCTAAAAATAGAAGTCCATCTATTTTTACCGACATGACCAATCATCCACAAATAGCATCCTGCAACTCATAGACCATGATCCATATGTCTAAAAATAGACTTTGCGCCAAAAATAGCCTGCGAGCCCACTTAGTGAAGGCGACTCCTTTCCACTAAGATCCATCATCTTGTTGAATTTTCAATACTACAATCATAAAAAATATAGGACCCGATATATATTGACCACACAAATGCATATATCATCAAACATACAAGAATGTGGAGGAAAACTTGAAAAGTTTTATTAATATCAAGAATAGCAAAGAGGATTACAACCAATTGTTCTGACCCAGCGTCATCCTCCGAGCATGAAAGCCCTTCTTCAGCTCATGAAAAGCTTAGATAACCCAAAACTATGATATTCCACCAAGAAACCAACAACACTTCCTTACAAGATACAAAATTCCAGCCTCTGGATCTCTTGGATGAGGGATCCATATATAGATGATTGTAGAGGGTTGAGTTAGCTTCTGGGATTTTGATTAGTGTCCTCTCTCTGATAGTTCTTGATTCCACTTAGAGATTGATGATCTCTTACTCATCCCTGGGTGAATTCAGAGAGGCAAGTGTCACAGGAGAAGTTTCTGGAAGATTCCATGATGATCCACCTTGCAAACTGTCTCTGCCATTTGTCTACTCTCGCCCATCACACCATATAGAAGGGCTTTCCAATATGCATCGCACCTTTTACACTGAGCAGGTGAGATGCATCGCACCCACTACACTGGGCAGTCTGTATGGTCCAGCTTTGACTAGTTCTGAGCAGTTTCTCGTGGAGAACTTCTGGGAGATGATGTAATCAGGTGACCTTGTTCCTTTAGGGTGTGAAGCAACACTTTTAGGGACTTAGGAGCCCTTGGTTTATGGACATGTATGATTGGGTTTGTAGTGCCCAAAAATTTCTATAACAAATGGGCATTAAGCTAGTTCATTCCACCTCATACTACCCTCAAGGCAATGGCCTAGCAGAATCTTCCAACAAGAGCGTGATAAGGATAATTAAAAAGCCGCTAGAAGACAACAAAAGGTATTGGGATTCCAAGCTCAAGTATGCACTGTGGGCTGACAAAGTGACCTCCAAGAAATCCATAGGGAATTGACCATTCAAGCTGGTATATGGCACTAATGCCATATTCCCAATTCAGTTAATAATCCTTGTGACTAAGTTTTTGCAGGAAGACCAGAATGAGGAAGGTGATATGGCAAAAAGGATCAGTGATTTGGTAGAAGTGCATCAAATCAGGGAGTAGCTGGTTGAGAAGTCTATAGCACATCAAAAGAGAATAAGGAAGCCTTCGACAGGAAGGCAAAGACAGACAGTTTCCAGGTTGGAGACTTGGTTCTTAAGTGGGATGCATTGAAAGAGAAGAAGGGCAACCATGGGAAGTTTGATGCTCTGTGGACTGGACCTTTTGTCATCACTCAGATCCAAGGGAACAATACTTTTAGGCTGCAAATTATGGAAGGAGAGACAGTTTTTGATGGCCCAGTTAATGGGTGATTTTTCAAAATTTAAGTTGTTTACGGTCTCCAAGCGTTAATGTTGAAAATATGTTGTTTTTATCAGTTTTAGTGTAGGCCCAAATTAGACTCCATGCCAATGGAACACTAGGAAATTTTGCTAATCTAGTTTTCATAGGAAAGGCAATGATATGCGGTTGTTGAGACCTCACAGGGAGGATCTCATCCCCAGAAGGAGCTAGTGTTAGCTCTGCTACATAGCTTTGATTTTTGAAGGTCAGAAATGAGCTTGGTCCGCTCGGTTATGCTTGAAGGAGGCTCGTGGTGGTCATTCTCCCTTCCTAATCTCACTTGGTTTATCCTCTGTTACCTCAATTTCCTCTGTTTCTCTTCTAAAAACCCAACAAAACCCCTTTTGTTGCAAGCCCCGAGCACTAAAGAAAAAACCCCATAAAACCACTCCCATATGACTTTGCACCCTTATAAAATCATTGCCTTTAATCACAGCCGTTGGTCTTTCCTACCAAATCTAACGGCTCCCATCGCATCCGATAAACCGACTTGCACGGTCGTTTCCCTGTTGTCTCATCATTACAGCCAAGATTGGACGGTCTTCGCACTTTTCGTGCCCAAAAAGTGATGGAACATTAGCACACGATGGAGAGTGGTTATTCTCTCTCCTCCACTGCTACGTGTCATGCATTGAATGGGATCGCACGCCCTCATCCTTTTATTGCCCAACACTCAAAGGTAGTGCGATCAATACCGTTTATCACTTAGCCTTCTGTTCCCGCCCGATAATGGTCGCGCACCTTCGCCGCCCGATCACCATTAGATCTGTTTGCCTGAGATCCAATGACCCACATTCATCCCACTCCTATCTGTCGATACCCTCTTCCAAGCCATCTTCACCATCTATTCTCCTGATTCGATAGTCGATCTTTCTCCCTCACCTAACTCGTCCACTTGCCATGTAGTCCATGTCCCTTGACAATTTCATATGCCTAAAGGATGAAGGTGATCCGCCTACTAGCACCAGTTGCAGTTGCCCTCAATAACCATATTCAACCAACAGTATGACCAAGGAGAAAAATGACAGAGAAGGTTCATGTAACTGCATTTAGCAGTTATGGAACTTGATTGATACGAACACTCCAGCTGCCTGAGAGGACAAAACAACACCTGAAAAGATCAGATTCATCCACTGAAGCAAGCAACCACACTCAGAGACTCTATCAAGTAGTTAAATGCAGTTGGTGGTCAATTATGACCCCTCCATACCTAAAACGGCCAAGTGTCTTTGTAGTGAAACTCTATATACCCAAAAACAAGATGTAATCAAGGTTGACGGTTGATGTTTTGATGTAAGGTTCAACTTCTCGAGACTGTAACTATTTTAACACTTGCAGCATCTCGTCTTCATTTTCAGCTAATACAAGCTTATTTTGTTGTTAATTGCTCACTTTTCATTCTTCTTCTATTCTAAGCTGTGCCTAATATGTTGTATTCTTGAGCTCTTGATATTTATCATTAGAGTAGCTGTCATCCTATCTCTGTGTTAAAGTCTTGTATGTATCATTGGATAGGTTATTCAGGTTTCCCTTCATTTGGTGCTAGAGAGCTTTCATCCTATCTGTGCATTAGTAGAATATATTTGCAGACTTCTTTACTAGTTGTAGCCAGCCATCACATAGTCTTGTGCATCTGCTGGTGTGGTCAGTACTCTCCATATTCACCCAATCCTTAAACTGTGAGTAGTTGGTGGTTTAAAGCCTTGTAGTCTGGGGGTGTTCATGCATGTCTAGAGTGAGACAAAGTAGAAGTAGTTATTTTCTTGGACAAGCATCGTTCCTTCCATTCATCCATTTGCAACAATAAGTTGAATTTATATGTTACCAGGCATCTCCGAGCTACAACCTAGGAGAGTTTCTTGGAATCCTAACAGGACAAATTATGAATATTTCCCCAAAACATAGCTTGTAAGATGTATTTTGCTCATCAACATGAAAATCAAAATATCATAAAAATTAAATGAAACAGGAGAGTACAAAACTTTCAGACATATGCAACATAAGAAGAAACTATGTCAAAATGCCATACCACAAGTATTCCATCAAAATAGTTGCAACTCATTCATTAAATTTCTGCCAAATACTGGTTACACTAGTGTCTCTGATCAATACAACAACATCCAACTGAGTCCAACCTTTGAAAAGACTGAAAAATAAAATATATAATCCTCAAACAAATTCCTCCCAGCCTTGGGGGTCAAATCCATGAGAGGAGGAGAAGTTCCACCAAAATATGAACTGATAGCTAGACTATAGGGTGGTCAAAGTGACTCATCCCTAATTACAATGAAACTGATTCATTACACCTCATTGAGTCCATTTACCTAATGTATTTACCCTAGGTAACAATAAAAACATGATAATTACATTTACTTCATCAATTACATAGGTAAAATCATCATTTCCAATGATGAAAATGAAATTTGCAATGAAAACTAAAAAATATGAAACATTTGTCAAGCCCGCCATTTTTGTGCTAGGCATGCCATCTCTTTGCTAGGTATGTCATCCATCTTGCATCCAAATTTTGAGTGCCTTCCCGGTGTTGAAATTGAGCCCAGGATAGCTCATTGGAAAAAATGTCCTATCTAGTTTCCAAATATGTCTTTATTTTGCAGAACGGAGTTGATTTGACCTGTGAAAATGTGTTTCTCCCAAGACTTCTCAAAATGCAGTGTAAAGGTGAAAATGAGGCAGAATTGTGGTTGATTGGGTGTTTTTTCACTTTTTCTGCTACCAGTTGGACCAAACAAGGCTAGAAAATTGGTTTTCCTGCATTTCTTCCCTGCTTTGAATCCAATGGTGGTCTTCTTTTAGCAAAAACGTGCCTCAAACAAAAGTGCAGCACAACAAAAAAACTTTGAAAATTACCCCAAAACATCTCAAAATTGGTGAAATGATTGTTGATCATGTGGTTTATGCATGGGGTGAGGCTTTAGCAAGGATATCAATCCTTCCTTCCTCTTCTTGCTTGTTTAGGGCTTTAATCTTTGCATTAACTCTTCTAAGATTTTCCCTTGCAATTTTGTAGCTTTTGGCATAATGCTTTGCCATCTTTCTCTGAATATCATTGTCTTTGTTGGCCTTGTCCAGGAGCTTCTACAAATGTTGGCTTACACTCTTAAGCCACTGCTCTTGGTTCTCATTAATCATGATGGAAAATTGTTCATTCAATGTGAGCTGATTAGCAAGTTCAGGTTCTCTTTTGTTCTCTACTTCTAGAGCTCTTTTCAGCCCTCTAGTCCTAGGCCTTTGACTTGGTGCCTGTTCTTCTGTTTCAACTATCACACCATATGTTTCTAGTGTCTCTTCAAGTAATACTTTAGCTTCTTTTTCCTCTCTTTGAGCTTTGATGAATTTCACTTCATCAATGAAGTGCTTTGTCTTCAACTGCTAGTTCTCCTATGTTGGAAATAATACTGAGAGGGGGGGTGAATCAGTATTATCAAGTTCTTTTTAATAAATCTTCCTTATTTATACTTTGAATTATTCTTGTATGTTAGTACCATAAAACAATGAGCATGAACAAGAAAAACAGATAGTCACACCAAAGAACACTAGATATAAGGTGGAAACCCAATGTGGGTGAAAACCACCTGTTGCAATATGTCTCTATCTTCTTTCAATTAGAAACTCCTTTTACAATGATTTTGTACTGGTGCAGTCCTTTACCAGTACGCAGGCTGCAACCTGCAGAGAACTACAATTCTCTCTCGTTTTCCAGTCTCTCCTGGAAGGGAGCTACAACCCCCTACTTCTTTTCTTTCAAGGACCACTTTTCATAAATTTTCAAACTGGATCCAAGAATATCAAATAAACATAAATTACATGCAAATTACCCAAACTCCTTATACAATCAACCAAGAATTACCCAACTTCTCAGAATTCTGTTAACAGAAAGATAGTACCAGAAATATAAACCCAGAACTCTGCAGCAATAAATAGAAGATGATCAACAAATGTTTTAGGACAAATACACAATTTTTCTTTATCTGGACTGCGTGGCTTCGCACTTCACCTTCTGAGTCTCTGCGTATCCCCGCAGAGAGCCTTCCACTGCACCGCGTACCCATGCACTGTTTTTTCAATCACGCCGCGTACTACTACTGTGGCCACGCACCCTCAGATGCTATCCCGCCGCGTATCTACACACCTGCGGCTTCTGTAGCGCCGCGTACTTTCACTGTGCCTCCGCTCCTGAACCATTGCCACGTCGCGTACCTTTACTGTTCTTCCGCACCTGAACCTCTATCGCAATGCGTACCCACGCACGGCACCTTCCTCTGTTGTGAGTACCCACGCATTGCACCTTCTTCTGCTGTGCGTACCCCCGCACTTGCACCGTTAATCACCTGCGAACCTCTGATTAGGGCCAAATTGGCAGTCCACCAGTATGCCACAGATATTCAGATGCCTAGATTTGATCATGTGCCCGAGAGATCACACTTCATAGATTCACTTTCAACTTCACTTTTATATAGATCAAGCTTTTAAACCGATAACCCAATATTTCAGATCTTAAGATATTCAATTTGCAAAAGATACGTTAGCCAAGTGATCTCCTTCCCTATTTATAGTCAAGCCCTTATTCACACCATGGGACAAAACCATCAATAACCAATACAAGGGATCCAAACCGGGGCTAAATTAGATCCTATACCACGGGCCAAACCATAGAATCAAGAACGGTGGGCTAAATACCACGGGCCAAAAATAAGAAACCCCACATGAGTGCGCTTCTCTGCCTTGAAGTGAGTGAACTGGGGGTACGCACCTCATGAACGGGTAACCTGCGGGTATGAACGCACTTCCTAGCTGGCGTACCTGCGGGTCCACACCTTTTGAACCATTCACCTGTGTACCTCTTAATTTTCATCATTTTGAGAGCCTAAACAGAGCATTGCCACTTGAGTGAGTTGCCATCAAGTACAACACCTGTAACATTGAGCCATACCAGAATCATAATGCCAACAATCTCCCCCTTTGGACTTGATGGCAACCTCAAGATCCTCAACGTCATTCTCCCCCTTTGACATCAAGGGCAAAGGGTTATGCTCCCCCTAAGAACATGCTCCCCCTGACTATAAACCAGATCCACCAAACACCATAAATGACCATATTGCAGCAATATTCATACCAGCATCCATGATCTCCTCCTATACTTCCTCCATAATGCCAACAATGCATTATATGCTCCCCCTGAACCTGTGCCATTTGATCTTCGACCAATCCGCAACCCAGCACATGTACGCATGAGCCTTGCGTACAACCAACCATCAGAAGAGATTCAACAACAAGATGATGCATCAACAACCCCCAGCTTTTGCCTGAGGTATTCAAAGGTCTCCCTGGGCAATGGTTTGGTGAGTATATCAGCAACTTGTTCCTTAGAAGGAACATACTCCAACTTGACCTTTTGTTCAAGTACTTGTTCCCGGAGAAAATGATACTTGATCGGTATGTGATTGGTCTTTGAATGCATGACTGGGTTCTTTGAAATGCTGATTGCACTTGTGTTATCACATAAGATGGAGATAGGTGGTGTACAAGAGATTTGGAAATCCTGCAAGGTCTGCATCATCCAAAGGAGTTGAGTGCAGCAAGATGCAATAGAAATTTATTCTGCTTCAGCTGTAGACAAGGCAATCGAACTCTGTTTCTTGCTGAACCAAGATACTAATCTGGAACCCATAAAGAATGCACCACCACTTGTGCTCTTCCTGTCATCCACGCTTCCGGCCCAATCTGCATCTGTATAAGCATGAAGTGTGAGATCTGTATCTCTAGGATACCATAAGCCATAGTTTTGAGTTCCTTGAAGATATTTGAAGATTCTCTTTACTGCCTGGAGATGAGTTTCTTTTGGATTTGCCTGAAATCTTCCAACTATTCCCACTGCATGCATGATGTTTGGTCGGGTACCTGTCAAGTAAAGTAGACTTCCAAACATAGATCTGTAGGTTGGTTGATGCACTGCTGTTGATTCATCATTTGCACTGAGGCTACATCGTGTGACCATGGGTGTACATACTGGTTTTTCATCTTCCATGCCATATTTCTTCAAAATATGCTTGAGATACTTGGTTTGAGACAAAAAGATCCCTCCTTCTTTTTGTTGGATTTGCAAACCAAGAAAATATGTCAGTTCTCCCAGCAAGGACATTTCAAATTCTTTCTGCATTACCAAGGCAAAGCTTTGACTCATAGCTTCTTCATTGCTGCCAAAGATAATGTCATCTACATACACAACAAGTATTAGCAATTTGTCGTTTTCAACTTTTATATAAAGATTGCTATCTGCTGATCCTTTTGAAAAACCTTGTTGATGAAGATATTTGTCCAAACGATAGTACCAAGCCCTTGGAGCTTGTTTGAGACCATAGAGAGCCTTTTTCAATCTGCATACAAGATTTGGATCATTTCCAAGAATGAAACCATCTGGCTGCTCAATGTATACTTCTTCTTCCAAGTCTCCATTCAGAAAGGCTGATTTCATGTCCATTTGAAATACTTTGAAGTTTTCAAAGCTTGAGAGAGCAAGGAACATTCGGATGGCCTCAAGTCTTGCAACAAGAGCAAAAGTTTCTTCAAAATCTATTCCTTCTTGCTGCGCATACCCTTTACAAACAAGTCTGGCCTTGTTTCTAATTACTTCTCCATTTTCATTCAATTTATTTTTGAAGACCCATTTTGTCCCTATAACATTCTTATCCTTTGGTCTAGGAACCAATTCCCAAGTGTTGTTCTTTTCGATCTGCTCAAGTTCTTCATCCATTGCTTTGACCCAACATTCATCTTTGCATGACTCTTTCACATTTTGTGGTTCAGTGGAGGAGAGTAATGCCAAATAGCTTCAAGCTTCTACAATTGTTCTTCTTGTTTGTGCACCTGCTTCCTTCTGCCCCAAAATCTGAGATTCTGGATGATTCTTCTGAACATACCTGGATGGAATCTTCTCTTCTATCCTTATCTGCTCCTCTAGTTCTTCTTGAGGTTCTTCTTCTTCATCATTCTGTCTTTGAGGGTAGTTTTCATCTTCTTCAATATCTTCATGATTTACTTGCCTAGGAATGTATCCCTTCTCATCAACCACTACATCAATGCTGTAAACAATTCTTCCAAGTCTTTTATTGTAGCACTTGTATGCTTTGCTGTGTGGAGAATAACCAAGAAGAATGCCTTCATCTGCTCTAGGTTCAAGTTTGCCAAGTTGCTCATCAGTATTCTTAATATAGCATTTGCTCCCAAAGATTTTGAAGTGCTTTACCGAAGGAGTCTCACCATACCAGAGCTCATGAGGGGTTTGAATGCTGTTCACCCGGACATTTGTTTTGTTGAGAATAACAACCGCAGCATATGCAGCTTCACCCCAGAAAGTTGCGGGTGTTCCAGACTCATCAAGCATAGCACGAGCCATTTGTTGGACTGTTCTGTTCATTCTTTCCACCACTCCATTTTGCTGAGGAGTTCTAGCTGTAGAGAATTCTCTTCTTATCCCATGTTCTTCACAGAAATCGAAAAATTTATTTGAGGTAAACTCCCCACCTCTGTCGGACCTGAGGCACTTAATTTTGTATCCTGATTCATTTTCAACCAAGGCTTTAAAGGATTTGAATTTTTCGAATGCTTCATCTTTGTGCTTCATAAGTCCTAACCAGACAAACCTAGAGAAATCGTCAATGAATAATATCAAGTATTCTTCTCCTCGAGGTGTCCTTTTCCTGAATGGACCACATACATCTGTATGTACTAGCTCAAGAGGCATGCTAGCTGATCCTTCCTTCTTCGGAAAGTTAGTTCTGGTTTGCTTTCCAAACTGACATGATTTGCATATGGTGTTGTCTGGAATTTTGATATCTGGAAGACCACGAACTGCCTAATATTTGCATGCTTTCCTTATTTGTGAAAAGCTTAGATGCCCCAACCTCCGGTGCCATAACCAGTGCTCATCATCGTTGCTCAGATAGCAATGTTGTTGTCCTTCTTCAAATATGTATAGATTATTTGGAGTTCTTCTACCTTTGATCACTTTTTCACCTGTATCAAGATCACGAACACGACATTCATTTGATCTAAATATTAACTCGGTTCCTTGATCACACATCTGGCTGACACTCAGAAGATTATGCTTCAATCCATCAACATACAAAACATTTCCAGGTTTGACGTTTTCCTTCAACTGAGCAGTGCCTTTTCCTTTTATAGCTGCAGGAGTATCATTTCTAAAATAAACTTTCTTTCCCTTTTCTGAAGCAGAATATGATTCAAGTTTTTCCTTATCACCTGTCATATGCTTCGAGCATCCACTGTCGATGTACCATAGATTTTCCTGTCCCTCTGCATAAAAGGCTATCCCACATCTTTCTGTTTGTGGTTCCTTTATTCTCCATGTTCTGGTGCTTGAGGCTTGTTCCCTTTTCTGCTGAAACCTGCTCCTGCATTCAGAATCTTCATGACCAAAGTTATTGCAAATAGAACATTCAACTTCATTTTCAAGAGCCGAAAAGTTGTTATAGGTCCTTTTTGTAATCCCAGTCATACTTCTTTGTTTTTGAGCTTCTCTAGTCATGATTGTTTTATATGCAACACATTGAGCTGCTTTGTGACCAAAGTTATGGCAAGAGAAACATTGTCCATTGAAGAAACTTCTGTGGTTATCAAATCTACCGGCCAAATGATTGTAATTTCTATTGTCATCCATTCTTGAACCAAATTGAGAAGATTTTACCTGTGGTTGGTTGTAGCTTTTGTTCACCCTTAAGACGGATTTCCCCTGATAGTCTTTGTTTGTAATTCGTCCCTGCTTTACCTGGTGATCTCCATTGTGCTTTTGCTCATTCCTTCTTGCTGCATCAAGATAACTTCTTGAGGTGGATGTTGAGAAGTTTCTCCATTATACCCCAGACCTGTCTTGTTTAGAGGAGAACGCTGTATATTGATGATCTCATCCAGAGTTTCAGATCCTTTGACAAACTTAAGATTAATAGCCTTTTTTTTCTCAATCTCTTTTCTAAGGCCAACAATTTCACCTTCTAATTTTTCAAGATATTTTTCTTTTTCATCAATTTGAGATTGTAGAGTATCAATGATCATATTCTTTTCTTCTATACATGTCTTGAGTCTAGAAATTTCTTTATAAAAGCTATCCACATCTATAGCATCCATGTAATCATCATCTTCAAGGGCCATTAAAAGTTTATAGTCATTACCTCGTTCATCTTCATCACTATTAGATAGACCATCACTGTCTTCATGAGTGTAGTAGCTTCTCTTATTTGCATTCTCTCTCTTGTTCCATCTAGCAGATTCCTTTCCTTTGTCAATCTTATCCTTATGAGGACATTTGGTAGCATAATGACCTACTCTTCCACAAGAAAAACATTTAAAAGGTAACTTACCTTTGAACCTTCCAGTACCCCGTTGAAGATTTCTGACAAAATTTGATTCTTCATCTTCTTCTAGCACGTGACTTGCTTCATAGTAGTCTCCTTTGCCTGACGCCTTGAAAGCAGCTTCTCTCCTATCTGATGGACCTCCTTTTCTCATTTCATAAGAAGTTAGAATTCTGTGTAGCTGAGACATAGTAAGAGTTCGTAGATTTTCCTCTTCTTCTATTGCAAACACTTTAGATTCAAACTTGGGGGACAATGATCTTAGAGCTTTTTCAACCACAATAGCCTCTTTTATTTCTTCACCCAAGTTTTTCATGCAATTAACAATCTCATCTACCCGAAGGAAATAGTTGGCCACACTTTCATCATTATACATTCTGAGATTCTCATACTGAATCCAAAGGGTTTGAAGTTTAGCACGCTTTACCTGTTCATCTCCTTCGTAGCTCAAGACAATCTTGTCCCATATTTCTTTTGCGGATTTATATTGCATAAACTTCACGAATTCTGTTTGAGATAAACATCCCAGCAGAGTATTGACTGCTTTAGCATTTGTTTCATATTTCTTCTTCTCGGCCGAATCTGTAGGAGTAGCTGAAGGAAAAGTGTAGCCTGTATCTATGATATCCCAAACTTCTGTACCAAGGGATTGAAGATAGGCATTAACTCTTACCTTCCAATAATTGAAGTTTGTCCCATCAAAAATTGGTGGCCTGATTGATGCTTCCCTCTCATAGTTGCTCATGATGAATGATCTTCCTTCAAGTGATCAAGCTTCTCTGAAGGACCTGCTCTGATACCTATTGTTAGAAATAATACTGAGAGGGGGGGTGAATCAATATTATCAAGTTATTTTTAATAAATCTTCCTTATTTATACTTTGAATTATTCTTGTATGTCAGTACCATAAAAGAATGAGCATGAACAAGAAAAACAGATAGTCACACCAAAGAACACCAGATATAAGGTGGAAACCCAATGTGGGTGAAAACCACCTGCTGCAATATGTCTCTATCTTCTTTCAATTAGAAACTCCTTTTACAATGATTTTGTACTGGTGCAGTCCTTTACCAGTACGTAGGCTGCAACCTGCAGAGAACTACAATTCTCTCTCATTTTCCAGTCTCTCCTGGAAGGGAGCTACAACCCCCTACTTTTCTTTCAAGGACCACTTTTCATAAATTTTCAAACTAGATCCAAGAATATCAAATAAACATCAAGTACATGCAAATTACCCAAACTCCTTATACAATCAACCAAGAATTACCCAACTTCTCAGAATGTTGTTAACAGAAAGATAGTACCAGAAATATAAACCTAGAACTCTGCAGCAATAAATAGAAGATGATCAACACATGTTTTAGGATAGATACGCAATTTTTATTTATCTGGACTGCGTGGCTTCGCACTTCACCTTCTGAGTCTCTGTGTATCCCCGCAGAGAGCCTTCCACTGCACCGCGTACCCACACACTGTTTCTTCAATCACGTCGCGTACTACTACTGTGGCCACGCACCGTCAGATGCTATCGCGCCGCGTATCTACGCACCTGCAGCTTCTGTAGCGCCACGTACTTTCACTGTGCCTCCGCTCCTGAACCACTGCCACGCCACGTACCTTTATTGTTCTTTCGCACCTGAACCTCTATCGCGCTGCGTACCCACGCACTGCGCCTTCCTCTGTTGTGCGTACCCACGCATTGCACCTTCTTCTGCTGTGCGTACCCCCGCACTTGCACCATTAATCACCTGCGAACCTCTGATTAGGGCCAAATTGGCAGCCCACCAGTGTGCCACAGTTATTCAGATGCCCAGATCTAATCATGCGCCCGAGAGATCACACTTCATAGATTCACTTTCAACTTCACTTTTATATAGATCAAGCTTTTAAACCGATAATCCAATATTTCAGATCTTAAGATATTCAATTTGCAAAAGATATGTTAGCCAAGTGATCTCCTTCCCTATTTATAGTCAAGCCCTTATTCACACCATGGGACAAAACCATCAATAACCAATACAAGCGATCCAAACCGAGGCTAAATTAGATCCTATACCACGGGCCAAACCATAGAATCAAGAACGGAGGGCTAAATACCACGGGACAAAAATAAGAAACCCCACGTGAGCGTGCTTCTCTTCCTTGAAGTGAGTGAACTGGGGGTACGCACCTCATGAACGGGTAACCTGCGGGTATGAACGCACTTCCTGGCCGGCGTACCTACAGGTCCGTACCTTTTGAACCATTCACCTGCGTACCTCTTAATTTTCATCATTTTGAGAGCCTGAACAGAGCATTGCCACTTGAGTGAGTTGCCATCAAGTACAACACCTGTAACATAGAGCCATATCAGAATCATAATGCCAACATCCTACTCAAGAAATTGAATGACAAATTTTGACCTATCAAGATTAGTTTGTAGCTCCTTAATCTTGGATTCTTTCTCCTTTATGACTATGTGAATTTCCTCATTATCATCATGATCATCTAGGTCAAGCAGGTCAAAATCCTATTTTGTCTCATGGAGGTCCTCCTTATCATGCTTGACCTAAGCCTGAACCTCTACCTCTGTCATATTTTGTTTTCCTTTGTCTACCTTCTTTGTCAATGAAGAAGGTAGGGCCCCTCCTATAATCTATGGGGAAAACACCTTCCTATTACGTCTCTGATAAGTATGTACCAATATGCCCAAATAATCCCTATTAGGCTTGATGATCTCAACCTTCTTAGTCTGCTTAGGCTCACTGGTCTCAACTATGCTTGGTGACTCAATGTGCTCATGAAATGGTGATGGTGGAGGTGATGGTGAAGGAGACTGATCTGATGATGATGCATGAACTGTGGGATGAGATGGAGGAATGGATGTGGAAGGACGAGATGGTGAAGGCACATATTTTTCATGCTAAATAGATGGAACAATGAATATGTCATCAATTATGAAAGTACTAGATGAAATGTTCAATTGTTTGAGGTGATGGAGGACAATGATTTTGATGAGGGAGTGGTGAAAAATACTTTTCATTTGATGCCCATATTTTCTCTTTTGGGAAATATATGGCATTCTATCAACGCTCCAGAAAATAAAATAAGGTATGTTGAGCATCTTGACCCTTGTGAAGTGCATGAGTATTCGGATATGATAAGTGTAAAGTCTAGAGAACGTACCTTCACATGTCTTTCATGATGATTTTCATCATTGGAACATATCTCTCCAAGCGATAAGAGAAAGGAAAAATCCTCTTTCTTTCATTCTTGTATCTAGGTTTCATGTATGGCTCATAGTATTTTTGCTTGAGCCATTTTTCCCCAACATATGGGATTCCAATAGCAGGCGATATGATGGCAGTGGACACAGAGAAAGTGACACTAGCAAGGGTTACCTGGCTATCATGGAGATTGGAGATGAATAGTCTTCTCAACATAGGATGATGTTGGACCTTCTGTATTTTCTCATAGAATTCAAAACATCCTAGATGCTTAAAACATGTCACAACCATGGGAGATGAAATTACTTCCCTGGTATGTCTTGGATCAGGTCTAAGGATTCTCTCGCCTTTTTTTGGCTTCCTCTCCTTTCTTTTGTCCTCCTCACTGGAATTTATGTCCTCTTCTTCTGACATGGTGTCTTCATGTGTAAAACGTGCAGGAGATGAAATAATAGTGGAATATAGGTATAGGGAGTTAGGAATGGTATGAGGAGATTCATAGAGATGAGGGAAGCGGTTTATGGTTATAGTGAAGTGACAGGGAGTGGGAATGTGATCGGATTTAGGATAGGGAATTTTATTACAGGTTAGGGGTTTTGGGAGCCTAGGCAAATGAAACACCTAGGTCCTAGGGTTTTGGGAATGAAGGGCTTTGGGAAGTAGTGATATAATATGGAGGTTGGGAAAAGGTTTAATAATGATATGGGAAGGTAATAGAAGTAATATGGAGTGAAATTGGAGGTGTTGTTAGGATTTAACTGTGATACTAGGGTTTCTATCAAGGAAGACATTAAAATTTGTAATGACATTTAAAACACCACAAAATTGACTTGACAAGTGCTAGAAGGGTGTATTTGAGTGTTACTTACTTTTTGGAGGGTGAAGACAACCAATCTTGAAGTTTTTAAATAATTGGAACTTTTTACGAGGCTGGTGATCAATTTTTGGCAAACATGTAACCCAATGAACAGGTACGCCCTCCACTTGCCAGGTGCGCAACGTAAAACGTAGGTGCGCATTGCTGACTTAAAATCAGCGTTTGAGTGCCTTCGAGAAGTCCAAAGTGAGCTCATGATAGCTTGTTGGAAAGATTCCTCTCATGGGTACACAATGAACATATCAAGTACTGAAAATAATCAAGTATAGCCCCTCCAAAATTGATTCTCCCAAGACTTATAAAAAAGTGCAGAATGAGGGTGCAAAAACAAAGTGTGCTCTTGCAGGAAACTTTTGGAGGTCTTCCGCAACATCCAATTAATCTCATGATAGATCATTGGAAATCCATATCTATCTAGTTATCATTTGACTTATCAAGAGAGTCATGTGGACACTCTAGCTAGGAGGACAATTTATTTTCCCAAGGTCACTCTAGAAGTGCAACAAACCTCTTGTAGCACCTGTATGTTTTAGATTTCTCCAAAACCATAACACCTTGGTAAAAAATGAAGGAATTGTTTTGTTCCTTGGCCTACTATGGACAAAAATCTCTCTCATATTTGTAAAATGCATCTCCGTTTGGTTCGAAACATACCTTGAAGAAAACTTGTCCCTCTGTGTGGCAAATGATTTTGTCCCTTGGAATAAATTTTTTGAAAAATGATGGAGACATGATGTTTATGAGTTGGAGTGGCCTCATACTAGCTGATATGATCTCCCTTATGCCTCTTCTGCTCATATGTCTCTAATTCCACAGAAAACCCTACCTCAGTGGGAGAGGAAATTAGCGTTTAATGCTTGTGGAAAATGATGATCTAGGCACCCTTGGGAAAAGACAAATCCCTTTGGCATTCACTTAACCTTTTGAAACATTACCCTTTCACTTGACTATTTCCTTTGACAAATTGAACTTTTGATGGTCTGGCATATTTGGAACACTGAGTTAACAGCTTGGGAAACTTGTACTTATTACATTTAAATGACATAAAATTACAAAATGAAAATTTAAAATATTACATTTGAACTCAAAATTACATGACGAAATAAGAATTTCTCTTTACAGGTCACCTTCACATGTTGAAGAGACGTTACTGATCATTTTGACACTTGTTGGCTTTATGCAATGGAGTGGAATATTATTGAACCATGAAAACCCTAATGACCTAATGAAAACCTTGACTGGATTGAACTTTGATGACATGAATGATGTGATGGCACGATGTCATTAATTTTATAGATAATGAATACTCAGTAAGGTATAGAAGTGTGCCAACAAGTAATCATATTTGAGGGAGGGTGATGATTTTTTTATTTTAGGACTACCATCAATGAGTGAATTTTGGAATGCAACCTAGTGAAATGACAAAATTTCTGAATGAGACCCTAATAAGCAATGAAAAGAGGTTTTTGATCCGTTACACTAAAAAATGTCACCATGGCTATTTACAGTTAGTATGGCTCTATCAACAGTCATGCTATCCTCCTGGGCAAGTCTTAAGCCTCTGCTCTCCATGTCAAACTCCAAAAAGAGAGAAAGTCTTTGTAAATGTGTTTATCTCTGGGTACACAGATTCTCTTGGCCTTACCTGCGTATACGCACCTGATGTTCACAAAAACTGTGTACTTGTACGCTTTTTATGTAAAGGGGCGGGTGCGTACCCCTGTAAAGGTCAAAAGGCGCAAGTTTCACTCCAAAAAAGTTACTTGTAGTCATTTCTAGAGGCTTCTAGAAGTATGTTTGACGTGTATGAAGCGCCTCCAGATGGTTCATGTATCCCTACCAAAGAGGAACTTATCCCATCAATAAGGGAGCTATCCCATCCATCCCATTGATGGTGGACCTGATTAACTTCCTCTTGAGCACTATAAATGCAGGCATTGGGCCAGAAGGAGGAGAGGTTGAAAGCTAAACATTTCTATGGGTAAATGCTGCTGGAATTAGGACTCCCATTTAGAAGCTTGTGAGGAGAGACTGCCATCTTTGCTTGTTCTATTTGGAAGTGGGTGAGCTTTTTCAAAGTAAAGGAGAACTCTTGTTGGACCCTGAGAGGGACTTGCACAACACCAAGGCTCAGGTTGTAATTGTTCCTTTTGTTTCCTATTAATGCAAATGAGTCCATTCTTCTCAATAACTTGTTATTTATGAGTTGTTTCATGTACTCCTTGGTCTATGTGTTAAATATGTTTTATTTTATGAGATTTTCAAGTGCTATTTAATCGTTTGATTGTTAGTGAATGTAGGTTTCGAAGTGAAGGAGGAGCTCATCCGGATCAGCAAGGCTGGACTGCTACAACAGCGTTGGACTACAGGTAGGATCTAAACACTTGATTTCTTGTTTGTCTTGTTTGTCACTAGAGAGTCTTAGGCTCCTAGGGAGGTTGGTTGTGTCCACACTATCGACTCTTTCCGCCTGACAAAATGGCGACTCCACTGGGGAATCCATTGATGAGAAAGTTTTTTCCTTTGTATGCAACTTTGATCTGAGAAAAGTCATTTATTTTCTCGTTTTTGGCTCTGTGACTTTGTATTTGGGTGGGTTAGCTTAGGGTTAGATTGAATTTAGTTTTTCTTGGTTTTTTCAGTAGTACGCACCCTCTGAGTATTTCACAGTGCGTACCTGTACGCACTGTTGCTGTGTGCACAGAGCGGGCCCGCACCTGTCTTAACAGGTTGCCTGCGTACCCTGCTAAAAATTAAGAAATTTCCATTTTTTACATTTTTCCTCTTAGATTTTTCTTTTTCTTAGTTTTTACTGCCCAGATCCATTAGTCTCCTGTCAAATATTTTCACCTGAACTTGTTTTGATAGCATTGAGTGTTTTAGTGGATTTCATACAAGTTTAAGCCCTAGGGTTTGATTTTTGAGTAGGTCCTGTAGTGACTTTGGCGGTAGAAGTTGTCAAGCCTTAGATCTCTCTGGTTTTGTCAGCCTTCTTAGGAGTCGGACCTATCATAAAGTCTACCTGTGAGAGCAACTTATCTTTGAGTTGTCTCTTTGGCAAATTTCGAAGTGCTTGTTGATTGAGTATTGAATTCCATTTTACAAAAAGAACAAAAAGATTTGAGTTTTGCTTTGACTGGTCTTTTGATTCTGCATTAGCTGGTCCTTGGCTTGATTGTGGTCAAGTAAAACAACCTAGAATCATCCTTGTAGGTTTTTGCCTCGTTAGGTTTGCTTTAGAGTAAAATTTCTTTTTGATTTGCTTGTAAGTCAATTTTTCATAGCTTTTATAGATTTTGAGATTGATTTTTCGTTAAAATAGATTTATATGCTTTATTAAATAAGAAAAATACAAAAACATCTCCTTTGAAAAGTTTTGTTTCAAGTAGCTTTGAGGTATTTTGAAAGAAAAAGAATTTTTCGTGCACGTAAGGAGTGGTCATGTTTGTATGCTTGGAAAGATAAAGAGAATTGTTTCTTTGATTGTCTTTACTAAGAAAGTTGTTTTCTATAAAATTTGCATTTTCCAAATCTCTTAGTTAGGAGTTTCATTGAAAGAGAAAAGTAGCGTAAATCATCTTAGGTGCATCTTTGTAGTGGTTTGAGTCGAGTCTACACACCATTGGTTTCATTTCCGCTACCTTTTGTCTTTAAGAAAAACCATAAAATTAACGCTTAAAGTAAAATCAACGTAGTAACTTTTATTTACTAGGGCTCTGAAACACCAATTTAGATCAGGCTAGTGTCTCGGAGTAGGAGAGTAATTAACTCTCCAAGACAACAAAACCAAACAAGTAGCTTATCTTGTGATAGAATAAATCCAATTGTCTCATTTGTACTCTGGGAAAGCTCCTCTTAAAGGAGAAGCACGAGCTCGTATCCGAACCAGTGAGGGGATCAATCCTCCCTCATTGGGAATGACGCCAGACACACACGTATTACAAACGGTAAACCTCAGATTAACCATTATCGAGGAGCCAGGGGTCACTTGTCGGTAAACCTTGGATTATTGTCAAGGAACCGGCAAGGGGATTGAGATTGATACTCTGCCCTTGCGTGCTGTCGGAGTGTAGACTGTTCCCCCAGGTGCATTTGTTGCAATTGGTAACCTTAGTGACCAGTATCTTTAGGATTCTACCGAGGTGACGGTGGAGGGAACATCCCACTGTACCTGGAGCAGACGTCGGCTAGACTCACTTGGATTTTCCGGAGGGTTCCCTTCACTCGAGACGGTTAAAGTGGAGGAACTTGTGCTGGTCTATTCATTAAGCAGGTTGCCGGGGTAACTGTTCCACCCGCCACTTCTGTACTGAATCCGGCGATGTTGGGTTTCATCTCCAACTAGCGTTTTCAGTCTGGAAGGCTACTGTTTGTGCTTGGTTTGACGCCCTAGATTCTTTAGGCGTGTGATTCAAATTTGTTTGGTTCTTTAGCGACTTTAGGTGGTTTGATTTGAGATTTTACTTTGTTTTCGTGTGTAGTAGTTAAAATTTTTTAGCTGTGGCGGAATTACCGAGACAGTCCCGTAGACTTCGGGGCAAGTCACCTGAGATTGTTACCGGAACATATTTGTTGAGGAAACTCCGTAGATCGCAGGGTGGATCTCCTGAAGACGTCCCGGGTCAGTACGAAGGATTGAAGGTCCTTGTAACTCCTCCTAGTGGCAGTAGAGTAGGTTCACCTGAAGAAGGAGAATCTTCCTTGGTAGTCCATCCAGATTACCAAAGTCTAGAGACAGGTTATAATCCTGAAGCTGTTACAGTTTCCAAGCTTGCTGGTAGTTTTTCATCTACTAGTGATATAGGCGAAGAACCTGAAATATCTGAACCTGTTACTCCAACTTCTAGTGTGCCAGATTCACCAAGAGTAGAACGAGTTATCACCGAAAATCTTCCTACTGGTTTGATTGCTATTGAAGAACTTGCTCCAGAGGAAGAAATAGGCATCTCTAACCTTGAAGATCAACTTACTATTGAGCTGAGGGAGCGTGAATCTATCTTTTACAGTCCTCCTAGAAGTACTACTTGGTACCTTTCGTTAACCAATTATTTAGACAACTCAGGGATAGGTTTTTCTACACCTTGTACTCCTTTTCCACCTGGAAGTATTTATACTCCTGTAAATATGTCTGGTCAGTCGTCCGTGTTCACTCAATCTCCTGAATCTTTCTTATACGGCGGTCCTTCTGTTCCCACTGGGTATCAGTCACTTTCTGGTATCTTTGCGGGGGCATCTCCTCAACCCGTCGATCATGGGTTATTAGCTGGAAACAATGGTAATAAACCGTTGGGTGTAGGGGACATTTACATGATGTCAGGTTCAGTTCCCGTTTCTCAACCTCAAGGTGGTCAATTACCGCCTGGGGGGCAGCCTCAGTTAACGCCTAGGGGGCAACCTCAAGGTACACAAATTGTGTCTGGGGGGCAGCCTCAAGGTCAGTATGTACCTATGGTGCAATACATGCCTCAAGGTCAACCCCAGCCTCAATATGTACCCCAGGGTCAACCTCAGTATCAATATTTACCTCAAGGGTATCAACCCCAAGGGTATCAACCTCAAGGGTATCAACCTCAAGGTCAAGGTCAACCCCAGTACCAGTATTTACCCCAAGGTTATCAACCTCAAGGTCAATACTGGAGTCAAGGTTATCAACCACCTCAAGGTCAGTCATATGTTCAAGGTATGCGAACTGTACCTTTCAGTTATCAATCCTATCCTCAATCCGGTTATGGATCCCAGTATCCTCAACCTGTTACGGGTCAATACCCTGGAATGATAGTGTGGGATCCATCACAAGGTCAACAGGTGTTGCAGCCAAGTATATAGTTGGTACCTCAAACTGGACAACCCGTAGTTTCTGGTCCACCCCAGCAACCGCAACCTGTCCAGTCAAATGTTCAAACTTCTGTAACTTCGGTAGTTACTCAGCTGCTAATTTCTCCTAGTACTCCATCTCAAACGGATACTGCAACTACCGCAACATCTGCCGCACTTACTTCTGGAGTATCGACAGCTCCAGTTTCTACTGTCTCTGCAACCACTCCTCAGACATCTTTACCGTTCTCTGTATCTACGATTCAAACCATGGTCCAGATGCCTATAGGTCAGCCTGGTATAAGTACGGTTGTCACTACTCAACCTCAATTTGTTCATCAACCGTACCAGGGACAGTACCAACATCGGCAAGCTGTCCAACAACCGGTTTACCAGTATCAACCGTATCCTGGGTACACTTATCAACAACCTCAACAACCCCAGTACGGTCCGGTTAATCCTGGTTTTCCAGGAGGATATAATATCCCTAATGCGATTCCTGTTCCTAGTTATCCTAGATATCCTCCTCCTGGGACTAGTCTTGTGACCCAGAGTTTTAGAGATCCTAACCGGCAATTACCGTTTATCGCAACTTTGGATTTACCAGACTTGACGCGCTTAACGAACGATCTAATTCAATATCTTCCGTTCTGGCCGCCAATGCCAAATAAGTTGACCAGTGATATACCCAAGTTAGAAGGTAAGTCTGGAGAGGATCCGTCCAATCACGTGATGACTTACCACCTCTGGTGTGCTTCAAATTCTATCTCGGATGATTCAATCCGCTTACGTCTTTTCCAGCGTACACTCATTGGTCTCGCGGCCAAGTGGTACATTGAGTTACCATGGGCCTCTTTTTACAATTTTAGCCAGTTAGCTACCTCGTTCTTAACTCACTTTCAGTTGCTGGTCAGATACGATAACGGCACGGAGTTATTAACTTCGCTAAAACAATCGACGTCCACGTATATTTCTGACCACATTCATGAGTGGAGACGTCGAAGAAGGTTAGTGAAAGTTTTTATTCCGGACCAAATCTTAGCTGAATGGTTTGTTAAATCATTATTACCAAAGATTACTGAAGATGTAGCTAAGGCCGGAGTAGTTACTGAGGAGCAAGTCATTGCTCAGGCGCAGTACCTTGACTTAGTTTATACTCAGTCAGGTACGTTACACGAGAAGATCCCAGATCTTCCAAAATCGAATCAAATCGCTGCTGCTCCTTCGGGATCTCATGCCGCTGATGGTATGATTGGTACGGTGAACACAAAGAGCAAGAAGAAGTCTTCCAAGAATTCTACTACTCCTATAATCACCTTGCCTGATTCCCTGACAGGAGAGTCTTCTGCTGAACTTTCCACCGATATTCACGCTGTAGAGTCATCTACGGCCAAATCAAAAAACGGTGGAAAGAAGAAAGGAAAGAAGAAGGCTAAAGCAGACAAGTCTCCGAAGGAGAAAACAGAAAATTCGGAAACCAATGACGAAAAGTGCAAACCTCGATATCCTTGTCTTATTTGTGAAGAGGATCATTTTACAAGATATTTCCCTCATCGAGCCGAGGTTGTGAAAATACTCAAAGGTTCTCCCACTCCTGCTGTGTTGAAAGATGCATTTCCAAAGCAGGAGAGTAAGATGATAGGTTCTTCCTCGACTGCCAGTGAAGAACCCATTTTGATGATGTCTCATGTGAGGATTGCGACTCGGTCGCAAGATTATGGTAGTAAGAATCCTGTTGATGGTAAGGAAGCAGAATCTTCTCATTCTAATCCATCAACCTCAGCTCCTGGTTCCGATCCAATACAGATCGAAAAACCTAACCCGGACTTAGTAATCAAACCGCCCGCTAAGGGTGTACTTCGAAGGTCTGCTTTTAATCCACATGCGAGAGCGGCCCAGAATTACAACATTGTTGAGGACTTAGCTGTTTCACCCTCAACAATGTCGGCTTTAGAAGTGTTGCAATCATGCCCAGCACAACGAAAATTACTTTTGTCGGCTATCGGAGCTGTTGATGTTCAGGACCCGAATCTGATAATCTTCGATCTAGAAAATAGTACACCGCGCCTTCCCCATCAAATGGCTTTCCAGATTCCAGTGATAGTAAAAAACAGGCCTATTCATCGGACTGTAATTGATGATGGAGCTTCCACGTGTATTATGTCGATTCAGTGTTGGAGATCGCTTGGTTCTCCTTCGCTGAACCAATCCCCGACCATCCTTAAGGCCTTTGATGGCCGTGGGTTCCGTCTGTTTGGTATTCTACTGGAATTGCCTATAGGGGTAGAAGGGAAAGCCGTTAGTCTGGATGTGGAGGTGGTTGATGCCCCTCTAGACTACAACCTTCTTTTGGGTCGAAGTTGGTCATATACTATGACAGCGATTGTTTCATCGGTCTTCAGAGTAATAAAGTTTCCACATAACGACAAGATCGTGACAATTGATCAGCTGACATACTTTTTATCCGACCCAGCCTCTTCAGAGAGTATCCAGCATGTCGGTAAGACGACAATCCCTTACAGGGATGTTGGCGTAGGTTTAGTTAAAGATTCCGGTTTACTGGGAACTTTTCCTTTCCCTCCAATCAATGCAGACCCTTCATTTGCATCAATTCATATGATTACATCAGACACCATTATTTACGACGATCCTTGGATTGTCCCATCTGAATCTGAGATAGACTCATTCGGTGATGCTATGCCTTTGAGTCCATATGAAATTGCTTATGAAGCTGTCATGTCTTTTACCGACTCGCGTTCAACCCAAATCGACCAAATGAATGTGGTCAGTGAGGAATCACTTTTCACATCAACCTCAGAACGGATAGCGTTTCCCGAAGTCGTGTCATCTGACGAGCAACTTCGCGAAATCCTAAGTGTAGACGATCTACCATGGGAAGATCTCCATCATAGATCTTCGTTTTTGCCTGAGGATGATGCTTTTGAAAACGATTTTTCATCTATTTTTACCGCTGAATATGTCAAAGACGCTCAGAATCCAACGAAACATTCTGATTCAGAGTTGAATTTAGGGAATATTTCTCGCACTATTCCCATTGACATTTCAGTGAAGCCCGGAATTGAGGAAAACATTCATATAGGTGCCTCATGTACAGAAGATGAAATTCAAACTTACAAGGCCCTATTCCAAGAATTCCGCGATGTGTTTGCCTGGTCTTACGAGGAAATGCCAGGAATCGATCCTGCCATTGTTTTTCATGAAATAAAGACCTATTCGGACGCTAAACCCGTCCGGCAACGGTTGCATCAGATTCACCCTAGAAAAGCGGCTGCGATTAAAGCAGAAGTCGAGAAGCTGTTGAAAGCAGGTTTCATTTATCCAATCCCGTTAATAGATTGGGTATCGAATATTGTTCCGGTTAACAAGAAACAAGGAACAATAAGAATCTGTATCGACTATAGGGATATAAATCGAGCTTGTCCAAAAGACAACTATCCTACGCCCTATATCGATCAAATAATTGATGATTGTGCCGGAAGTGAAATGTTTTCCTTTATGGATGGTTTTTTGGGCTATAATCAAATCAATATTCTACCTGCTGATCAACCAAAAACGGCATTCATTTGTCCATGGGGGACATTTGCTTACTGCAAATTACCTTTTGGGCTTAAGAATGCCGGAGCCACTTTTCAACGGGCGATGTCTTACGCATTTCATGACATCAAGCACATTGTGCAACCGTACCTCGATGATTTGCCTGCTCATTCTTTACATCGAGCTGATCACCTTGTCCACTTACGAGCAATCTTTATGAGGTGTAGGCATTATCGTATTTGGTTGAATCCCCACAAGTGTGTATTCTGTATAGAAACGGGTCGATTGCTGGGATTTGTTGTTTCAAAAGCCGGCATTCGCGTCGATCCCTCGAAGGTCGAAGCTATCATCAAATTACCTCCTCCTTCGAGTTTGCGCCAACTCCAAAGTTTGCAAGGGAAAGCAAACTTTTTACGCCGATTCATTCCAAACTACACCGAGGTCACTAAAGGTTTTACACGGTTGTTGAAACAGAACGCTCAATTCTTTTGGGACGAGATTGCCCAACAATCTTTTGATGCACTTAAGCACGCGTTGACCCATGCACCGTTGTTGCATCCTCCCAACTACAACCAGGACTACTTCTTATACCTCGTAGCTTCGCATTCCACTATTGGAATGGTGCTAGTCCAAGAAGATGAATTCGGAGCGGAACATGTGATATATTATCTTAGTAGGACATTAAAACCCACTGAGCTAAAATATTTGCATGTGGAGAAATTGGCCCTGGCAGCCGTTCAAGCTGTCCAGCGTTTTCGTCACTACATTCTTCTCCGTAAAACTACAGTTATTTCAGATTGCAACCCTATGATTTATATTTTGACTAGACAACTGCTAGGGGGCAAGTACTCTAAATGGATCGTTATCCTGCAAGAGTTCGACTTGGAGTTCGAGAAGTCCAAGTCTAAGAAATCCTTAGTTTTTGGGGAATTGATGTGTGATTTCCTGCATGCTGACACAGAAACTGTGGGAGAGGAGTCCATTGCGGACGAATCTTTGTTTCTTATCAGTACTTTAGATCCGTGGTACGGGATATAATCATTTATCTCCAAACCCAAACCTTTCGGCCTGATGCTTCAAAGTCGGAACGTCGAAAAATTCGGTTTCAATCCCAGCAATACAGAATTATTGGAGATACACTTTATCGCCGGGGGGCAGACTTAGTTTTTCGACGTTGTTTAACTCACGAAGAGGCTGAGAGGGTTTTCAATGATTGTCACTCTAGAGCATGTGGCGGGCATATGTTTGGGTATGCCACAGCTCAGAAGGTGTTGCGCGCTGGCTATTTCTGGCCGTCCATGTTTAAAGATTGTATCATTGCGGTCCGAAAGTGCCACAATTGTCAAGTGTTTGATCGTAAGATGCGCGCACCACCTGCTCCTCTCCATCCTATAATTGCCGTTGGTCCTTTCGCCAAATGGGGTATCGATTTTATTACTTGTAACCCTCACTCGGCCGGGGGGCATGCATATATCATACTCGCGGTTGATTATTTTACTAAATGGGCCGAGACGATGCCTACATTCGATGCAAGCGGCAAAACAGCTGCAGTTTTCGTATTCAATCACATTATAACTAGGTTTGGTGTCCCGCAAGCAATCATCACTGACCATGGGAGCCATTTTCGAAACATCATGATGACTGAGCTTACAAGCCAGCTTGGTTTGCGCCACGATAGCTCTACTCCTTATTATCCGCAAGCCAACGGTTTGGTTGAGTCTATCAACAAAGTTCTGGTTATCATGATCCGACGAATCATTGGTATTCATCGGTCGAATTGGCACAACATGTTATTTTCAGCGCTATGGGCATACCGAACTTCAGTGAAAACTTCAACAGGGTTCACTCCTTTCCAGCTAGTTTATGGCTTGGAAGCTGTGTTACCCATTGAATGCGAAATCCCATCACTTCAAATGGCTGTCGAATTACTCCCAGCTACTTTCGAAGAGGAGAAACGTTTATTATACTTAGCTCAATTAGATGAGACTCGACGTGACGCTGCGTTGGCAATTGAGACTCACGCGAAGCGAATGAAAGCTCAGTATGATAGAAATGTGACCCCTCGGAGTTTTTCGGAGGGAGACCTAGTGCTATTATATGATCAAGCTAATGATAAGCTAGGTGCTGGAAAATTCGTTCCTATGTGGCATGGACCCTACATTGTAAAGCGAAAGCTAGCAAAAGGGTCCTATGAGCTGGTAGATTTTGATGGGGACTCTTTGGGTAAACCCAGAAATGGACTTTACCTAAAGAGTTATTATGCTTAAATGGTGGGTATGGAGAATTTTAGTTAGGTTAGGTTTTCTTTCTAGCTAGTATGTTTGTTAGTTTAGATAGTGTGCTTAGCTTAGAAAGTGTGTTTTTCGTCGTTATTCTGGCTTATCTTGGTTTTACTCTTGATATTGCAGATGTCGACGCCTCTCCAAACGTACATTGGATTTGCCGATGGTGCTTGTTGTAGTACACGGAATATCTCTTCCGCAGCTTGGGTTATCTATTCGCCCTCTGACGAGTTAGTTTCTATGCATGGGGTGAGCCTCAGTCAAACGACGAACAACATTGCAGAATACAGTGCAGTGGTTGAATTATTGTCTGAATCTATGTCATTTGGAATTCGACGTTTGATAGTGAGGTTAGATTCTGAACTCGTTGTATTACAGCTTAATAGAGTATATTGCATTAGAAATCCTGTGTTATTAAGGTTGTTTTTGAGAGTGCGCCTCTTGGAACGTGAATTTGATTACATTGAATATCAGCATATTCCAAGGTCTTTAAATACATTAGCAGATGCAATTGCTTCTCGAATGTTGGACAGACATTTACGATAATCATGCAAGTAAATTTAAAAACATTTCATCACATATGTTAAACAAGATAAGCCGGTAATAATGATATATATATATAGATAGGAGTGTGTCAAAAATATACATCGTCTTCGATCATAGGTTGAAAAACACCTTATGATCGGCAAAAATGATAAGTACAAAAAACCAAAAATGTCATATGTGTCTACAAAAGTGACTAGCCAATCACTGGTGGTGCTCTCTATACGAGACCACTGCCCACGCTACCCTACACAGGAACCTCCTAAAAGGTCCTGGGACTGTGACCACATAGCGCTGAAGTCGAATGGGAATGTCATCTATGGTGGTCTCTGGTATACCCGCCGTCAGACGCTCTAGATCCTGTTCCAGCTCGGCTAAGGTCTCTGTGGCCGCATCTTGTGGGGCTGGTGCTGGTACAGCTGCTACTCTCCTCTCAAAAGCCCGGAGGTTGGCTGGACGCCGTGGACCTACATCTGCATTTTGAAAATTTGTGCTGTCAGTTTTGAGGCGATATATAAAAACAAAAAAATATACATAATTTAAAACTTGTGAAAAATGAAATACCTCTGTCGTCCCACTATTCTCCCTGTGGAAGAACCATGTCCGGATCATTCCGAAAATCCATTCCGGCATAAGGAAAGTCCTTAATAGCAAAGATCTGGCTCTCTAGCCAGCGAAAGTAACCATCAGGAAATCGAACAACTGCTGCTCCCTCGTCAGGATGCCGGGCCATTACCGCAACCTATCTCGTTAACTTAGGCTCCCGAGGAGCCCCAACTAGAACTGTAAGATGCTGGGGGATCAGCATTGGAACTCTCTCTAGGGAAAAGCTCATGACTAAAGGCCCATATCCAAAGGTCTTCAGTTGTCCTCTCTTTGCCCTGGTTAGTTGGCCCTTCATATTGGCCAACACAGCATCGCACTAGTTGAAAATGGTGCCTTGGAAGCAATCTATAGCCATCCACATTTTGGACCCGGTGGCATGGTGCAAAGCGGCCACGCCGCAAAGTCTGGTAATAGTAAAGGCTATCACCATAAGTTCAGGTCGGGATATGTACTTGATTTCTATCCCCTTCTCCTGGTTTTGATTGTTGCACCACTCTAGCGGGAGACTAGCAAGGGATTGGCCACCCGGCCTAGTCCCGAATAGAGAGAGTTGCTCGCCCCTGTTAGGCAAGCCAGTGAGAAAATATATGTCGGAGGGCTCTATCTCGAGCTAGTGCTCTCCAATGTAGAAACATTGCTCCTGAATGTTCCACCTTTCAACCAGCCACTCAAGGAATGGCACCTGGCCCCTCATGCCAGGTATGGTCCAGTACTTATAGAGTCTGCATGCCTTTAACGCATCAATAGAAGGTTGATGACCTATTGCGGCCAAATCAACATCCTTGTGTTCTCTTTCACGCCAATAAAGCATGGTGTGCACCCTGCACATCATAAAACATCTGTTAGAGTCCATAAAATTTTAAAATTTTGGTTCATTTTGGAGAAATGAAGGTTTCAAAATGCGTTTTGCAGGGTACGCACCCCGGCTTTTAGGAACAGAGCGTCTGGACGCAGCTTCCCTTAAGGCCAGGTGCGTACACTTGGTATTTTCCCCATTGAAAAAATATCGGGGTATGCAGGTCAGCAGTGCATGACCTGCGTACCCCGAAGGGCGCATCTTGAAACCCCAAGACCTCCAAAAAATCAAATAAAAACCTAAAAATGAATTTTAAACGGATGGAAAGCAAGAGAAGGATGTTCTAGAATACCTGATGAGACGGCGTTCGATTCTGACGGTCGGATTCTCCGCAATATCCACAGGAAGTTTCTTGTCAAAAGCCTTTTTCTCAACCTCAACAGTAAAATGGTAAAAATGACATGGTAAAAGGTCTTTTTATAGGTTTTTTGGATGAATGAATGCTAAGTTTGTTTATTTTTCACCATGAAAGGACATTTTTCAATGTATTTTTACCCATCTTAAACAGGTATGAGTAATGTGTCGTTTTTGTGCAGGACAAAAGGACTTTAGAGTAAAATCATCATTTTTCACGAACCAAAACATCAGAGTCATCTTTTAAGCTCTTTTCTGACTCCTAAAACATGAAAAGATTGCCGAGCGCTTCTTTTACACTCGTTAAAACGGAATTAAAAGACGATCCCCTTATAGCTCTTTTCTGACCGTAAAAACAGGAAAAGATTGCCGGGTTTTTGTCGTTTCAAACTCGATATGGAAATAAAACGACGTGTCCTTGATCGCTTTTTACTTTTCAGGTCAGAGACACTAATCATGAAAGTACTCCTTGGTCGCAAGATCAAGCGGTTCTCCCAGGTATTATTTTATACTTTTTCGGGCTTGGGGGACACAAATTTACGAAAAAGTTCAACCTGGAGTCTTCTTAAGTTTTTCAGACTCTCTAAAATTGAAAAACACTGAGTTTCTCCTATACTGGGCTCGTTAAAATTTCACAGTAAAGGACCTGTTCAATTACAAACAGGAACGAACCACTCCTTCCTAGGGTTCGAATCAAAACTAGGTTGGACTCATCCGAAGGATGAGCTTATAATCAAGCATATGTTATCCTCCTCAAGCTTGTTAAAAATAAAGAGGTACTTGCCAGAAATGGTGGGGGAAAAGAGAGAAGAATGAACCTATTTGTTATCCCTTGTTACAGAAGAACCTTATCACCGCTCTTGAACACGACACTTTTCGTTCACCTGGGTTGGGAAATCCTTTGCCTTAAAAGATTGATCAAACCACTTTGAAAGTCTTTAACCGTTTCCGGGTATTAACTTTGGGTCAATCGTAACCAAACCATCTGTTGTGTCATTATGTGTTCAAGAGGTCTCTACAAATAAACTTTCATCTGCAAAATACTTGTCATCCATTTGACCATCCCTGAGTCAATCCTTACAGCAACATTTCTTCAACTTAAACAATGATTTCGTGTTGTGGGCTTGCCTGCAACGGGTCACTTTCTATCGACATCAGCACATTATCTAGAGAGATGACTTAGAAATCGTCAGTACCTTGAAGTCTGCATGCATCAATGGCAGGTTTCTCACCTTTGACGTCAGTTTACATCATTGAATTTCGGTCGAAGGATTCCGTGAAGTGTTCGACATCAATTCATTCATTCACATCTCATGGATTGTACTGGGTACTTTGAGAACCATTGACATTACTGGTGGTCTCTCTCACACTTGTTAACAGTTTACATCATCGACTGGTAATCAAGTGGTTTCTACCATGTTCGACATCAACTCATTTATTCGCATGGCTAGAATCGTACCAATTCGGGAAGTAGAAATGAAGGCCCTAGATCTAGTTTCCACCATCCAGGCTGCGAGGAGTTTTGTATTCATTATCTAGTAGACTAATCATAAACAGATGGCTGCGTCCATACTGTGTCTACGCAAGTCTATGATTATGATGTACTGCAAGATCATTCCTGTATCAGAGTAGTTAGTCTGTTAGTTAAAGTTTTGATCTGAGTATGGGAATGCCTACCTCAGCGATGATATAATCTTATACATGTATTTTGTGTTGAAAATTGCAGGTTCTGACCAGGCTCTCCACGAGATAATCCTTGAAATGATAAAGCGCTTCACCCTTCCTAGATAATACAAAACCCTAATCTACTACAGGCTTCGCACTTTAGGGGGCAATCTGTTACACTAAAAAATGTCACCATGGCTATTTACAGTTAGTATGGCTCTATCAACAGTCATGCTATCCTCCTGGGCAAGTCTTAAGCCTCTGCTCTCCATGTCAAACTCCAAAAAGAGAGAAAGTCTTTGTAAATGTGTTTATCTCTGGGTACGCAGATTCTCTCGGCCTTACCTACGTATACGCACCTGATGTTCACAAAAACTGCGTACTTGTACGCTCTGTATGTAAAGGGGCAGGTGCGTACCCCTGTAAAGGTCAAAAGGCGCAAGTTTCACTCCGAAAAAGTTACTTGTGGTCATTTCTAGAGGCTTCTATAAGTATGTTTGACGTGTATGAAGCGCCTCTAGATGGTTCATGTATCCCTACCAAAGAGGAACTTATCCCATCAATAAGGGAGATATCCCATCCAAAGAGGGGATTATCCCATTGATGGTGGACCTGATTAACTTCCTCTTGAGCACTATAAATACAGGCATTGGGCCAGAAGGAGGAGAGGTTGAAAGCTAAACATTTCTATGGGTAAATGCTGCTGGAATTAGGACTCCCATTTAGAAGCTTGTGAGGAGAGATTGCCATCTTTGCTTGTTCTATTTGGAAGTGGGTGAGCTTTGTCAAAGTAAAGGAGAACTCTTGTTGGACCCTGAGAGGGACTTGCACAACACCAAGGCTCAGGTTGTAATTGTTCCTTTTGTTTCCTATTAATGCAAATGAGTCCATTCTTCTCAATAACTTGTTATTTATGAGTTGTTTCATGTACTCCTTGGTCTATGTGTTAAATATGTTTTATTTTATGAGATTATCAAGTGCTATTTAATCGTTTGATTGTTAGTGAATGCAGGTTTCGAAGTGAAGGAGGAGCTCATCCGGATCAGCGAGGCTGGACTGCTACGACAGCGTTGGACTACAGGTAGGATCTAAACACTTGATTTCTCGTATAGTAAATGCATGTTTAGAGAAGGATTTCTCTTGTTTGTCTTGTTTGTCACTAGAGAGTCTTAGGCTCCTAGGGCGGTTGGTTGTGTCCGCACTATCGACTCTTTCCGCCTGACATGATCACTGATGGCAAGATGCCAATACAGACACTAACACACCCTCCACTAAGATCTTTCTGCAACCCATTAATTTATATCATGAGAGGGACACCAAAAATCAATTGATCGTAGAACCAAGATCTGTTGAAACACAAATTACAAAAATGATCAGTTTACCTATTACAACTATTAGCCCCCTGAAACCAAGTATAGTCCACTTGATTTTCTCTAATAATGACTACTCTTCTATAGAATTTCATGGTTTCCATTGACCAATAGTAAACCAAGTGATGAATTTATGATAGTTGGAATCACCTTATATAAGAGATTATAAATAAATTATGAAGTTGAATCTGTAAATTTTGGGTGTGTGTTAGATCCACGTGGTTGCTTGAGAGGATTTATTGGGTTTTATTATGTAATATAATGAGTCGATGATTTTGAATTCATTTTTTGTGCCCTACCCTCCTTAACAACCATCCTCGAACTGCCCCCTGTCGACTCACCATGGGCTTCATCCATCTTTGTCTCTGTCACCACAACATTCTTTGTCTTTGTGTCCATATTTGCAATTTTCTTAGTCTCTGAAACAATCCTCATCTTCGTCACAGGCTCTAATTTTCTCACATTGAGTACGAGATGATGCTTTCCTACCACCTGCCAATGAAGTTAAAACTTGCATCTACGTCTTCCCATTCTCAGATAAATTTCTCATTTCTCATCCCCTGTTTCGGAGTCTAGCCTGCTAGATAACCCAACACCTTTGCTAGAGTCAAATTTCAGAGTACCTGTAACTTGACAGTCTTGTAACCAAATAAGAAAAGGTCGCAACACTAGAGGGAAACAATAATTTTTTTATGGAACAATTTAAGATGTGTTTCTTGCTTTAGTTTAAGGAATTGTTTCTTATCCCTCTTTTTTTGTGTTCTAATTACCTAGTCATGTTTTAATATCACACTGCGGGGAATACAACATAATTATGTCCCCTCACACAAAATATATTTGCTTGAGGCCTTTTAGATTAACTTTTTGGGTTTTGCTAAATTTATTCTGTAACAAAATATAGATTTTAAGGCTTGTAAGAAACCTTCTAGTACAAGAATCCATATTGATCATGGAAATAAATAGAGATCTGAAACTCTATTACTATAACCAGATGCATTTGATAGTTCATTGTATGAAAATAAATAGTTCCTCGTTAGTAATATTGGACTTAGAACAATATTAATTCTTCATTGTTGTTTATAAATAAATTATCAAAACCCATTGTTCTTATTAAGTTTGTCTTGGAAACTACACATAAATAATGGATCATTTTGGAGAGACTGTAATAACTACAAAAGTTTATTTTGGTAAACCATTGAAAATTAACTAGTCTCAACTATTTAGGTCTTCAAACAATGACCAGTTCCCTAGCAGAAAGAGGAGACCCTTACAAAATATTTAGTTTTCAAGAATTGGGAATTCACTAATAAAGAAACTTGAAGTTTTAACAAAATGAATTTTTTTATGCCTTCTATTGTGTTTTGAAGACTCAATCCATGAAAATAAGAATGAATTCAATAATTCCTTATTTTATAATGAAATACAACAATCTGAATTGCAAAATCATGTTCAATACCTAATTATCTAGAGGAAATTTCTCTATCTCAACAGTTAAGAGACAAGAAGGCCATCTTTAATACCAAGTCTATAGATATAACCAAGAAATATTTAATATTAGGCCCGCAAATACAAGAAGGCCATCTTTAATATATGTCTACAGTCCTTGTAGTTTTTGAATATTAGACATATTACAAACATGGATAACTTATTTTAGAAAGGATGGATGAAATGACTGCTTGTGATGTTATTGATGTTATTGATACCTTGACAAAGCGATTCCTTATGATGTTATTGGCAATTGGAACATGTCCCTCTAGGGTTGGTTTTGAAATGAAAGAACAACGGCATAAGACACCCAATAACAACCATACGAAGAATGAATTCACTAAAAGGGCAACTAAATCGATGATCATGAATGAAATTTGATGGAACACGTAGTGATTCCTCCACATATCTTAAGCCTCCACCTACAATGGATACTACTTCAAACAATAGATCGTCAATAATCCTCTGAATATCCAACTAATAATTTATGGTAAAGTAAAAAAATTGAGAAGCAATGTTTTTTGCTTCTATATGAAGAGGCTTAAGATTTTGGCTCTAGACTTGATAAATGTTAGTAATTGGATTGCATATCAATTTAGAATCAATGTAAATGATAATGTCATTTACATAGTAAGTTTTTGTTGATGTTATCCCATAAACTAGGGAATATAATAGTCTTCTCTATTTGTCATTATTTTAGGAAGTTCAATGTATTTTTCAAAAAATTAATTAAAGATCCATTGTGAAGCACACATATGATTGTTGCTCATCTAGGGTTAGGATAACACCAAATTTGAATGCCCAAAATCCATTGTTTCATTGTTATGACAACTTGTTGGTTCACCATTACAAAATTTCATTGGTTCACCATTGTGGCAACTCACAAGTTCATCGTTGCTACAACTCATTGGCTCACTATTGTGGAAACTCATTATTTCACTGTTGCAAAAAATTATTATGTCATTGTTACAAGAACTCTTTGTGTCATTGTTGTAGGAATTTAGTGTGTCATTATTATAGGAACTCACTAGGTCATTGTTGCAACAACCTCCTAGGTCATAGTTGTGGAAACTCGTTAGGTCATCACTGCAATAATTTTTTGGGTAACAAGTGGGTAAAGCCAGACAAATGGGAAACTAACATTTCCCTTCTAGTGAATTATACTAAAGAGAAGATCATCTTTTCTAGAAAGGATTTAATTTGGTGTAAAGTATATGGAAATAACATGGAGATTGATCAAATTGAAAAAATATCTTCACATAGAATTCTTGACTTTATTAGAATTTGGAAATGAACTAAGAAGTTCCATGTTCTTTCACACCCATACAAAATAAATTCCAAGGCCCAAGTCCCATTACTTCCCTATGATATGAAGTGAAAGTATTTTATAAATACATTATTTTGATGTTGGTATCAACAATGCTATACCATTTTTCATATGTATTTACCTTTCAGAAAATTTTATGCAATTATTCTTATTCATAAGGCTCCGAGGACAAAAGAGGAGAAAATTTTATGAAGAAAATATCTCCATTTGAGAAAAAGAGGGGTTTTCAAAGGCATTTCATTGTAAAATTTATGGTTCAAAGCTTTGACACAATGCTAATAACATATAACATGTATGCAGATGAAGATAGCAAATTATGGCCTTGTCATGGCTAACATGACCCTTCAGGTGATGCTAGGTCCCTACATCAACCAAATTTATCAAGGGACATGGTTCATATGTAGAGAGTTGCTTTTGATTGGATGTGTCGATTGACTTGGTTTGCAAAATGCATATTAGAACATATGTTGATATGGATGCCAAAACTCCAGATAGGGATTTCTTTTTGTCCAGGGAATATATTTCTAACATCTATAATCTTCTAATGAAAGAAAAATATTAGTTGCATAAGAAAGAGTGTGAACCTATGGTATAAAAAGCACCAAGATTATTTTTTCTTTTATCAAAATCCCAATGGTGGAGAGATCCCTTTTAAAATTGGAATTCAAATGAAGGAGATGTTGGAGACCATGGTCAAGCTATGAAAGAGTAGCTTAATATCCATTGATTCAAACTTTTAACACAAATTAATATAGGGCAAGTCTATTAAGAATGATTGATCTAGTAAAATAATTTGATTTGTAGTGATTGATCATGATTAATGAGCTAAAGTTGACTTCATATGTTTTCACAATGTGGCAATATCATTTGTACACACTCATGGTGTTTAATGAGCAATGGAGTGGGGTTATAGTTGAATTGGTGGTGGTATCACATAATACATCACCGAGCATTTCACTATGTTGGAGCACCCCATGCCTAGTTGTCACAAAGTTTAGCCTAATTGGGAAGTTAATACCTTCATGGTTGATGATGCATTGGTTGAAATTAGTTCTTTAAGGTAACGCCAATCATCTTATTTTACAATACAACTGGTATTTATTCTAAAAAACAAACACTTGAAATGAATTGAATGGCATAGGAGAATCACAAGGTGTAATGTTATATTGTGTATTTGGCATGTATGTAGGGCATGGCTAAAAAATGTGAATTGATTTTCCAAAAGTCCACAAATAGAAAAATAGATGTTTAGTGATCTGGGTTCGATTATGAGATATTGTCCCAATGATGAAGTGACCATTGCAATTAATACATTCTTCAACAAATTTTCCAATGGGGATAATTTCTTAGACTATCTCCATAAGAATTGGGTTATTAGTGACAAGATTTGTAAGTCCGCATACTCTTTCTTACATTTATCTTTTTGGTTTTAATACAAATGAGATATCTTCATTAACCCAATTTTTTTGCAATTAGAAATGTGGGTAAAAGCATGTCGATATTTTCCCCATGCAAATCAGGAGAAAAATAATTTTGTGGAGTTATATCATTGTTACCTAAAGAAAAAATTTCTATCTGATAGAAGAAATAGATGTCCTCCTAGGATAGACTGGTTGACATGTAGTCTTCTAAAAAATGTTGAACCCTATTATCAATTTATGGAAATTCTAAAAAAGGAAGGATATTTGAATAGTTGCAAAAATGAGAAACAATTTGAATCATCGATGGAAAAAGAAAAAAAAATATAGATAGTGATTGCAACCCTCAAGAGAGAATATATCATGCTTATTGGGTGATGATTCAATCTAAACCTAATAGTAAATATCATGTAATTTGGAATCACACAAAGTTCATCACTTATGATTGCCCATTCTCTATTCATGGCAACATTGTCAAGGATGCCATAAAGTTAGGTTTGTTTCATTCCTCTTCAATGGATTCAAGCCCATTACTAAATCATGATTCCATAGAATGCTCACACAATGAACATCCTTAGATAAATATAGAGGCACCAGATCTTAGTGAATATGCTGACACAATTTCCATGGATAGTCATAATGTTGATGTAAATGTTGAAGCTCTTGATTTGGATAGAGAGGAGATATTTGGATACTTAGACCTTCTTCGAAAAAATCTTATTACTACTTTGACCAAGACTAAATAATTTATTACTTTCCTTAAAAAAATCTTGGGTGATGCCAAAACTCTTGATACTATGGATTATGACTTCACGTGTGGGTTGGGTGCTTTTGAGTTATATTTGAAGAGGAATGATAGTTCCTTGAGATCAAAAAAGAGAAGAAAAAGAAGAAAAGAAAAATCAATATTGAAAATTGACTTGAATATCATTGCAAATGAAGATAATAAATTTCAATTGGAACAACTCAACAAGTGGGGTCACCCTTGCTCCAATAATGCATGATTTTTCAGGTTTGTTGTGATATCTTCGTTTTCATTTTTTTTGAATATTTATTAGTGTATTATATGTATTTAATTTAATATTTTTTTGTTGAATATGTCCATGATGAATATGCATCTATTTAATGTTAATTAATTCTTGTTTTTCATGTATATTTGATGGGTGTTGAGGCTATGATTTTTGATTTGAGAAATTAATCCCAATTTTCAACTAAGCTCAATAAATGGATAACTCCATCCATATATATTCCATATTTCAATAGATTAATTGTTTAGTATGTTATGGAAGAGAAATTTCAAAGGGCTACTTTGTACTTGTTTTATTGTTAGATACATTGGTGTCTTATCATGAAACCAATATCTAAATTGAAATTAAAGCAATGGAAATGTAACAAAATTTGCAACAACATAATGTAACCAAATATAAAGAAGAAGAAAATTATATAAAATATGATTTTACGAGTATTTGGTAACTTCTAATTGCTAATGATGATATATTATTGGCAAAAAGTCGACATTACAACAAAAGAGTTTTTCTATGAGCTCACTAGGAGTTGCCATAATAATGGGAATGAATGTCAGCAACGGTGAGTGAGTAAATGTTAACAACAACATATTGGTTAGTTTGAACCTGAGCTATGGGAAAAGGGGGGAATTCGTGAAGACTCTTGATAATATAATCACTCTACCTTGCTTCATCAATAAGAAGACCCCCTAATTTTTCCCAAATTTCATTCCAATATGAAAGTTGTTCATTCTTGCTTAGGGTATATGACCATTTATATTTCCCTTTTGGAAAATAGATCATTGAAAAACCAAAATTAAGGCCAATACATTTATTCCAATATTCTTCCATGCAAGAAATATTTTTATGAACCCTTGTTAAGGCTATCTGTAAGTTTGTATGGTTAAAGGTATTTCTATCTTGGCTTTCTTTTCCTGTGTTATATCATCTTGCTTTAGATCATTTTTCAACCCCATTCTACAATGTTTCAAAATTCTCTCTACAATATTCAATCTCCTACTTCTTGTTCCTGGTACTAAACTCTACATGCTCTGAGGAATCGACCCAGTATTGGTGTTTATGTATCACTTGGAGATGGATTTTAAATTATTCACTAAACCATAGATTGGTATTGATTTTTTTTATTAATTTCAATAGCTGACAACTAAGTGGAGTGATTTCTCAAATCAGATGAAAAGTCTCTCAACTTGAAATTGTTGGGTGTGGAGCCTGATTATCTTCTATATTCAAAGGTATCACCACATTGGACCCCAGTTCGAAATGGGGGTGGCAATGCCACCCGTAAAATATTCACTGTAGGGGGGGTCCAAGGGGGGCGGTTGCAACCTTTGGGAGCCCCCCCTAGTGGGGGGTTTCGGGGGCAGCGCCCCGAAGCTAAAAGCAACTGTAAAATTGCCTTGTAAAAGTATAGTAATTTCTAGTCAATCTGGTCCGTTCATTAGGCGGATGATCTGACGATAGAAATTATGTTTAGTTTAGGGTTTTTGCCCTAGAAGGCAACCGCTCTCTTTGTATGAGGGCATTGGATTTGAGGCTGTGTGATAGATGTGTATTCTGTGAGCGGGAAATAGAGAAGTGAGACTGTGAGAGAAAACAGAGGATATTACAACGGATCTGTTGTAGGTTGTGTCTCTTTATTTTGCTGGATAATAGAAAGGAAGGACTGGCTATTTGGGGTGGACGTAGCCCAAACTGGGTGAACCACGTATATCTGTGTCTCTCTTGTTTTATGCATTTTCTGTGTTTATATTTCTGCAATATTTTATGTGTTCCATTGCTCCATAATATATAATTTCTAACAACTGGTATCAGAGCCGAAGGTCTATTTGGCTGATAATCTTGCAGGAAAGAAGGGTTCCTAGTTCGAGTGGGAGCAATGGTGGAAGATGGTAAGTTTAGGGTCGAGAAATTTAATGGCCAAAACTTCTCGTTGTGGAAGATGCAGATGGAAGATTATCTGTATAAGAAAGATCTATACCTACCATTGGGTGGAAAATCAAAGATGCTGATGGGTATGACAGACGAAGAATGGAACCGTCTCGATAGAAAGGCACTCGGAACAATATGGTTGTGCCTTGATGCGTCAGTCACCTTCAACATTTCGAAGGAAACCACGACAGAGGGTTTGATTTAGGCGTTGTTGAAACTATATGAAAAACCCTCAGCCTCAAACAAGGTATTTCTTATGAAACGATTATTTGATATGAAGATGTCGGAAGGTGGATCTGTTGTAGACCATTTAAATGATTTTAATACAGTTACAAGTCAGTTAAGTTCTGTAGGGGTAAACTTTGATGATGAAGTTAGAGCTCTGTTATTCTTGTGCTCATTACCAGAAAGTTGGAATGGTTTGGTAATGGCCATTAGTAACTCCATTTCTGGATCTAGTACTCTAAAGTTTGATGATGTTGTTGGTACTATCCTTAGTGAGGAAATGCAATGGAAAAGCTCCGGTGAGGCATCCGGAAATGCTTTGAGTGCAGAGTCTAGAGGAAGAAAAATGCAAAGTGGAAAGAGCTCAGGATATCGTAGTAAATCAAGGAAAGGCAGATCCAAGTCCAGATCGGGAATAGTGTGCTGGAAATTTGGAAAGAAAGGAAACCTAAAGAAAGACTGTAGATCTCGAAAGGGAAAAGAAGGAGATGCACAGCAAGAAAATAATCATGAAGCAAATGTGACAGGTGAGGTGTTACAAGATGCTTTGATTATTTCTTTCGAAAATATTACTGATTCCTGGGTGGTAGATTCAGAGGCTCCATTCCATGCCGCACCTGATAAGAAATACTTTCATGACTATGTTCAAGGAGATTTTGGACAAGTTCGTCTCGGTGATGATAAACCCTGTAAATTGTTGGAATGGGTAAGGTTCTTGTAAAACAGTAGAATGGAAACCAATGGCTATTAAAGGAGGTAAGGAATGTTCCAGATCTAAAGAAAAATAGGATTTCAACAGGGCAGTTAGGCGGTGAAGGTTGTGTGAAAACTTTCACAGGTAAAGCTTGGAATGTCACCAAAGGATCCTTGGTAATAGCAAAAGGCGAAAGGGTTGGTACATTGTATTTATGCAATGGTATTTCTAACTTTGTTAATGCTTTAACTTCCAAAGGAGTAGATGCAGCATTATGGCATCATAGACTCGGACACATGAGTGAAAAGGGGATGAAGATTCTTCGCTTAAGGAATTTGTTGCCGGGTTTGAAGAATGTTGATTTGGACTTCTGTTAGAATTGAATTTATGGAAAACAGAAGAGAGTCAGATTTCTCAGAGTTGGGAAAGAAAAGAAGAATGAAAAATTAGAGCTTGTGCATACAGATGTATGGGGACCTGCTCAGGTATCATCTCTCGGTGGTTGTCGTTATTATGTTACTTTTATTGATGATGCAACTATAAAAAATTGGATTTATTGTATTAAGAATAAATCTGATGTATTTGATACTTTCAAGAAATGGAAAGCTTTGGTTGAGATTGAGACAGGAAAGAAATTGAAGTGTCTTAGATCAGACAATGGAGGTGAATATTGCAGAAAAGAGTTTGATAGGTACTGTTTAGAGCATGGAATTCACAGAGAGAAGATAGTTCCAAGAACACCACAAGAAAATGCTGTGTCAGAAAGGATGAACAGAACAATCATGGAGCGTGCAAGGTGCATCAGGTTGCATGTAAGATTGCCTTTACAGTTTTGGGCAGATGTTGTAGATACTGTTGTTTATTTAATACACAGAGGGCCTTCAAGTTCCTTGGATGGTGGTGTTCCAGAGGAAGCATGGACAGGTAAAGAGGTAAAATACTATATTTTAAAGCCTTTTGGTTGTGAGGGCTTTGTCCATATTGATAAAGAAAATAGAACAAAGCTTGAGGCAAAGTCAAAGAAATGTACCTTTATTGGATATGGTGTTAATGATTTTGGTTATCGCTTACATGATTACGAAAATCACAAAATCATTAGGAGCAGAGATTTAATATTCAATGAAAAGGTCTTGTATAAAAATTAGTTGCAGGAAAAGAAACAGGAAAAGGAAAACAAGGAATACGCAGTTCTTGATGAAATCACTGAAAAAGTAAAGGTGCCTGAAAATAATAATAATCAACAACCACAACAACAGCAATCACCACAATAACAACAGGCACCCCAGACACCTGAAAGTGGTGTTAGAAGATCTACCAGGATAAGTAGACCCCCTGAACGATACTCTCCTTCATTATATTATTTATTTTTGACTGATTCCGGTGAACCCGAATGTTATGAAGAAACAATGCAGGTTGAAAGCAGGAAGAAGTGGGAGGTAGCCATGGAAGAAGAGATGGACTACTTAATGCATAACCATACTTGGGATTTAGTCAGGTTGCCTGTAGGAAAAACTACATTGAAGAATAAATGGGTTTACAGGTTGAAGGAAGAAGATGGAGGAAAACAGAGGTATAAAGCTAGACTTGTGGTGAAGGGGTTTGCACAGAAGAAAGGTATTGATTTTGATGAAATATTTTCTCCTGTTGTTAAAATGAATTCAATCAGAACTATTTTAAGTCTTGTAGTAGCTGAAGATTTGCATCTTGAGCAGTTAGATGTAAAGACAACCTTTCTCCATGGGGATTTGGAGGAAGAGATATATATGCAGCAGCCACAAGGATATGAGGTGAAAGGGAAGGAGAAACTAGTGTGCAGGTTGAAGAAGAGCTTGTATGGCTTAAAATAGGCTCCAAGGCAGTGGTATCTAAAATTTGACAAGTTTATGTCTGAACAAGGTTATACTAGATGTCACTCTGATCATTGTGTTTATTTGAAAAAGCAAAATGATGGCAGCTATATTATATTGTTATTGTATGTAGACGACATGCTTGTTGCAGGATCTAACATGCAGGAAATAAATGTGCTCAAAAGAAAATTTGCAAATTCATTTGCAATGAAGGATTTGGGAGCTGCAAAACAAATCCTTGGTATGAGAATAACTAGAGACAAGAAAAATCATAAATTAACATTGTCTTAGAATGAGTAGATACAAATGGTGTTGAAAATATTTAACATGCACAATGCAAAACCAGTTAGTACCCCTTTTGCTAGACATTTCAAACTTAGCAAGGAAATATGCCCAAAGACCCAAGAAGACATGGATTATATATCTAAGGTTCCATATGCATCAGCAGTTGGAAGCTTAATGTATGCAATGGTCTGCACAAGGCCTGATATTGCACATGCAGTGGGAGTTGTAAGCAGGTACATGAACAATCCAGGAAAGGAACATTGGATGGCAGTGAAATGGATTCTCAGATATTTGAAAGGTACCACAAATCAAGCATTATGCTTTGGTGGTTCAAATATCTCCCTACAAGGATATGTCGATGCAGATATGGTTGGTGACAGATATAACAGAAGGAGCACTACAGGATGTGTATTTACAGTTGGAGGAACAGCTGTCAGTTGGGTTTCAAAAATCCAAAGTGTTGTTGCACTTTCAACAACAGAAGCAGAGTATGTTGTTGCTACAGAGGCTAGTGAAGAAATGATTTGGTTACAAAGGTTTATGGGTGAATTGGGTAAGGAGCATGATATGGGCACGTTATACAGTGATAGCCAAAGTGCCATTCATCTTGCAAAGAACTCAACATTTCATTCCAGGACTAAACACATACAGCTCAAGTACCATTTCATACGATTAGTGTCGGAAGATGGAGAGTTGAAGCTGGAAAAGATACACACTAGCCAGAATCTTACAGATATGCTAACAAAAGATGTAACCAGGGAGAAACTGAGAATATGCTCAGTTTCAATTGGTCTTCAAGGATGACTATGAAGATGAGAAACAGCCAGGTCCAAAGAGGAGTCATTGTCCAGCAAATGGAGCAGCGGTGTAGTTGCTACAATCAGTCTCCAAGTTGGAGATTGTTGGGTGTGGAGCCTGATTATCTTCTATATTCAAAGGTATCACCACATTGGACCCCAGTTCGAAATGGGGGTGGAGATGCTGCCCTTAAAATATTCGCTACAGGGGGAGTCCAAGGGGGGCAGCTACGACCTTTGGGAGCCCCCCCTGGTGGGGGGTTTCGGGGGCAGCGCCGCCGAAGCTAAAAGCAAATGTAAAATTGTCTTGTGAAAGTATAGTAATTTCTAGTCAATTTGGTTCGTTCATTAGGCGGATGATCTGACGGTAGAAATTATGTTTAGTTTAGGGTTTTTTCCCTAGAAGGCAACCCCTCTCTTTGTATGAGGGCATTGTATTTGAGGCTGTGCGATAGATGTGTATTCTGTGAGTGGGAAATAGAGAGGTGAGACTGTGATAGAAAACAGAGGATATTACAGCGGATATAATGTAGGTTGTGTCTCTTCATTTTGCTAGATAATAGAAAGGAAGGACTGGCTGTTTGGGGTGGACGTAGCCCAAACTGGGTGAACCACGTATATCTGTGTCTCTCTTGTTTTATGAGTTTTCTGTGTTTATATTTCTGCAATATTTTATGTGTTCCATTGCTCCATAATATATAATTTCTAACAACTGGTATCAGAGCCGAAGGTCTATTTGGCTGATAAACTTGCAGGAAAGAAGGGTTTCTGGTTCGAGTGGGAGCAATGGCGGAAGATGGTAAGTTTAGGGTCGATAAATTTAATGGCCAAAACTACTCGCTCCGGTAGATGCAGATGGAAGATTATCTGTATCAGAAAGATCTATACCTACCATTGGGTGGAAAATCAAAGATGCCGACGGGTATGACAGACGAAGAATGGAACCTTCTCGATAGAAAGGCACTCGGAACAATACGGTTATGCCTTGTTGCGTCAGTCACCTTCAACATTTCAAAGGAAACCACGACAGATGGTTTGATTTAGGTGTTGTCGAAACTATATGAAAAACCCTCGGCCTCAAACAAGGTATTTCTTATGAAACGGTTATTTAATATGAAGATGTCGGAAGATGGATCTGTTGCAGACCATTTAAATGATTTTAATACAGTTACATGTCAGTTAAGTTCTGTAGGGGTAAACCTTGATGATGAAGTTAGAGCTCTGTTATTCTTGTGCTCATTACCAGAAAGTTGGAATGGTTTGGTAATGGCCATTAGTAACTCTGTTTCTAGATCTAGTACTTTAAAGTTTGATGATGTTGTCGGTACTATCCTTAGCGAGGAAATGCAATGGAAAAGCTCCGGTGAGACATCGGGAAATGCTTTTAGTGCAGTCTAGAGGAAGAAAAATGGAAAGAGGAAAGAGCTCAGGATATCGCAGTAAATTAGGGAAAGGCAGATCTAAGTCCAGATCGGGGATAGTGTGCTGGAAGTGTGGAAAGAAAGGACACCTAAAGAAAGACTGTAGATCTCGGAAGGGAAAAGAAGGAGATGCACAACAAGAAAATAATCATGAAGCAAATGTGACAGGTGAGGTGTTACAAGATGCTTTGATTCTTTCTTTCGAGAATATTACTGATTCCTGGGTGGTAGATTCAAGGGCTTCATTCTATGCCACACCTGATAAGAAATACTTTCATGACTATGTTCAAGGATATTTTGGACAAGTTCGTCTCGGTGATGATAAACCCTGTAAATTGTTGGAATGGGTAAGGTTCTTGTAAAACAGTAGAATGGAAACCAATGGCTATTAAAGGAGGTAAGGAATGTTCCAGATCTAAAGAAAAATCTGATTTCAACAGGGCAGTTAGGCGGTGAAGGTTGTGTGACAAATTTCACTGATAAAGCTTGGAAGGTCACCAAAGGATCCCTGGTAATAGCAAAAGGCGAAAAGGTTGGTACATTGTATTTATGCAATGGTATTTATAACTATGTTAATGCTTTAACTTCCAAAGGAGCAGATGCAGCATTATGGCATCATGGACTCGGACACATGAGTGAAAAGGGGATGAATATTCTTCGCTCAAGGAATTTGTTGCCGGGTTTGAAGAATTTTGATTTGGAATTCTGTTAGAATTGAATTTATCGAAAACAAAAGAGAGTCAGATTTCTCAGAGTTGGGAAAGAAAAGAAGAATGAAAAATTAGAGCTTGTGCATACAGATGTATGGGGACCTGCTCAGATATCATCTCTCAGTGGCTGTCATTATTATGTTACTTTTATTGATGATGCAAATAGAAAAACTTGGATTTATTGTATTAAGAATAAATCTGATGTATTTGATACTTTCAAGAAATGGAAAGCTTTGGTTGAGATTGAGACAGGAAAGAAATTGAAGTGTCTTAGATCAGACAATGGAGGTGAATATTGCAGCAAAGAGTTTGATAGGTATTGTTCAGAACATGGAATTCACAGAGAGAAGACAGTTCCAAGAACACCACAAGAAAATGTTGTGTCAGAAAGGATGAACAGAACAATCATGGAGCGTGCAAGGTGCATCAGATTGCATGCAAGATTGCCTTTACAGTTTTGTGCAGATGCTGTAGATACTATTGTTTATCTAATACACAGAGTGCCTTTAAGTTCCTTGGATGGTGGTATTCCAGAGGAAGAATGGACAGGTAAGAAGGTAAACTACTCTATTTTAAAGCCTTTTGGTTGTGAGGCCTTTGTCCATATTGATAAAGAAAATAGAACAAAGCTTGAGGCAAAGTCAAAGAAATGTACCTTTATTGGATATGGTGTTAATGATTTTGGTTATTGCTTATATGATTATGAAAATCACAAAATCATTAGGAGCAGAGATGTAATATTCAATGAAAAGGTCTTGTATAAAAATCTGTTGCGGGAAAAGAAACAGGAAAAGGAAAACAAGGAATACGCAGTTCTTGATGAAATCACTGAAAAAGTAAAGGTGCTTGAAAATAATAATAATCAAGAACCACAACAACAACAACCACCACAGCTACAATAGACACCCCAAACACCTGAAAGTGGTTTTAGAAGATCTACTAGGATAAGTGGACCCCCTGAACGATACTCTCCTTCATTATATTATTTATTGTTGACTGATTCCGGTGACCCCGAATGTTATGAAGAAGCAATGCAGGTTGAAAGCAGGAAGAAGTGGGAGGTAGCCATGGAAGAAGAGATGGACTACTTAATGCATAACCAGACTTGGGATTTAGTCAAGTTGCCTGTAGGAAAAACTACATTGAAGAATAAATGGGTTTACAGGTTGAAGGAAGAAGATGGAGGAAAACAGAGGTATAAAGCTAGACTTGTGGTGAAGGGGTTTGCACAGAAGAAAGGTATTGATTTTGATGAAATATTTTCTCTTGTTGCTAAAATGACTTCAATCAGAACTATTTTAAGTCTTGTAGCAGCTGAAGATTTGCATCTTGAGGAGTTAGATGTAAAGACAACCTTTCTCCATGGGGATTTGGAGGAAGAGATATATATGTAGCCGCCACAAGGATATGAGGTGAAAGGGAAGGAGAAACTAGTGTGCAGGTTGAAGAAGAGTTTGTATGGCTTAAAACAGGCTCCAAAGTAGTGGTATCTAAAATTTGACAAGTTTATTTCTGAACAAGGTTATACTAGATGTCACTCTGATCATTGTGTTTATTTGAAAAAGAAAAATGATGGCAGCTATATTATATTGTTATTGTATGTAGATGACATGCTTGTTGCAGGATCTAACATGTAAGAAATAAATGTGCTCAAAAGAAAATTTTCAAATTCATTTGCAATGAAGGATTTGGGGTTTGCAAAACAAATCCTTGGTATGAGAATAACTAGAGACAAGAAAAACCGTAAATTAACATTGTCTCAGAATGAGTACATACAAAAGGTGTTGAAAAGATTTAACATGCACAATGCAAAACCAGCTAGTACACCTTTCGCTAGCCATTTCAAACTTAGCAAGGAAATGTGCCCAAAGACCCAAGAAGACATGGATTATATGTCTAAGGTTCCATATGCATGAGCAGTTGGAAGCTTAATGTATGCAATGGTCTGCACAAGGCCTGATATTGCACATGCAGTGGGAGTTGTAAGCAGGTACATGAACAATCCAGGAAAGGAACATTGGATGGCAGTGACGTGGATTCTCAGATATTTGAAAGGTACCACAAATCAAGCATTATTCTTTGGTGGTTCAAACATCTCCCCACAAGGATATGTTGATGTAGATATGGATGGTGACAGAGATAATAGGAGGAGCGCTATAGGATATGTATTTACAGTTGGAGGAACAACTGTCAGTTGGGTTTCAAAAATCCAAAGTGTTGTTGCACTTTCAACAACAGAAGCAGAGTATCGTGCTACTATAGAGGCTAGTAAAGAAATGATTTGGTTACAAAGGTTTATGGGTGAATTGGGTAAGGAGCATGATATGGGCACGTTATACAGTGATAGCCAAAGTGCCATTCATCTTGCAAAGAACTCAGCATTTCATTCCAGGACTAAACACATACAGCTCAAGTACCATTTCATACGATCAGTGTTGGAAGATGGAGAGTTGAAGCTGGAAAATATACACACTAGCCAGAATCTTGCAGATATGCTAACAAAAGTTGTAAACAGGGAGAAACTGAGAATATGCTCAGTTTCAATTGGTCTTCAAGGATGACTATGAAGATGAGAAACAACCAGGTCCAAAGAGGAGTCATTGTCCAGCAAATGGAGCAGCGGTGGAGTTGCTACAGTCAGTCTCCAAGTGGGAGATTGTTGGGTGTGGAGCCTGATTATCTTCTATATTCAAAGGTATTGCCACATTGGACCCCAGTTCAAAATGGGGGCGGCAACGCCGCCCGTAAAATATTCGCTACAGGGGGGTCCAGGGGGTGGCGGCTGCGACCTTTGGGAGCCCCCCTTGGCGGGGGGGTTTCGGGGGCAGTGCCCCCGAAGCTAAAAACAGTTGTAAAATTGCCTTGTAAAAGTATAGTAATTTCTAGTCAATCTTGGTTGTTCACTAGGCGGATGATCTGATGGTAGAACTTATGTTTAGTTTCAGGTTTTTCCCCTAGAAGGCAACCCCTCTATTTGTATGACGACATTGTATTTGAGGCTGTGTGATAGATGTGTATTCTGTGAGTGGGAAATAGAGAGGTGAGACTATGAGAGAAAACAGAGGATATTACAGTGGATCTGCTATAGGTTGTGTCTCTTCATTTCCTGGATAATAGAAAGGAAGGACTAGCTGTTCGGGGTGGATGTAGCCCAAACTGGGTGAACCACATATATCTGTGTCTCTCTTGTTTTATGCGTTTTCCGTGTTTATATTTCTAAAATATTTTGTGTTCCATTGCTCCATAATATATAATTTCTAACAACTGGTATCAGAGCCGAAGGTCTATTTGGCTGATAAACTCGCAGGAAAGAAGGGTTCTTGGTTCGAGTGAGAGCAATGGTGGAAGATGGTAACTTTAGGGTCGAGAAATTTAACGGCCAAAACTTCTCGCTGTGGAAGATGCGGATGGAAGTTTATCTGTATGAGAAAGATCTATACCTACTATTGGGCGGAAAATCAAAGATGTCGATGGGTATGACAGACGAAGAATGGAACCTTCTCGATAGAAAGGCACTCAGAACAATACAGTTGTGCCTTGCTGCGTCAGTCGCCTTCAAAATTTCGAAGGAAACCATGACAGAGGGTTTGATTCAGGCATTGTCGAAGCCATATGAAAAACCCTCGGCCTCAAACAAGCTATTTCTTATGAAACGATTATTTAATATGAAGATGTAGGAAGGTGGATCTGTTGCAGACCATTTAAATGATTTTAATATAGTTACAAGTCAGTTAATTTTTGTAGGGGTAAACTTTGATGATGAAGTTAGAGCTCTGTTATTCTTGTGCTCATTACCAGAAATTTGGAATGGTTTGGTAATGGCCATTAGTAACTCTGTTTCTAGATCTAGTACTTTAATGTTTTATGATGTTGTCGGTACTATCCTTAGCGAGGAAATGCGACGAAAAAGCTCCGGTGAGACATCGGGAAATGCTTTGAGTGCAGAGTCTAGAGGAAGAAAAATGGAAAGTGGAAAGAGCTCAGGATATCGCAGTAAATCAAGGAAAGGCAGATCCAAGTCCAGATCAGGGATAGTGTGCTGGAAATGTGGAAAGAAAGGACACCTAAAGAAAGATTGTAGATCTTGGAAGGCAAAAGAAGGAGATGCACAACAAGAAAACAATCATGAAGTAAATGTGACAGGTGAGGTGTTACAAGATGCTTTGATTCTTTCTTTCGAAAATATTACTGATTCCTGGGTGGTAGATTCAGGGGCTTCATTCCATGCCACACCTGATAAGAAATACTTTCATGACTATGTTCAAGGAGATTTTGGACAAGTTCGTCTCGGTGATTATAAACCCTGTAAAATTGTTGGAATGGGTAAGGTTCTTGTAAAACAGTAGAATGGAAACCAATGGCTATTAAAGGAGGTAAGGCATGTTCCAGATCTAAAGAAAAATCTGATTTCAACAGGGCAGTTAGGCGGTGAAGGTTGTGTGACAACTTTCGCAGATAAAGCTTGGAAGGTCACCAAAGGAGCCCTGGTAATAGCAAAAGGCAAAAAGGTTGGTACATTGTATTTATGAAATGGTATTTCTAACTCTGTTAATGCTTTAACTTCGAAAGGAGCAGATGCAACATTATGGCATCATAGACTCAGACACATGAGTGAAAAGGGGATGAAGATTCTTCACTCAAGGAATTCGTTGTCGGGTTTGAAGAATGTTGATTTGGACTTCTGTGAGAATCGCATTTATGGAAGATAGAAGAGAGTCATATTTCTCAGAGTTGGGAAAGAAAAGAAGAATGAAACATTAGAGCTTGTGCATACAGATGTATGGGGACCTGTTCAGGTATCATCTCTCGGTGGTTGTCGTTATTATGTTACTTTTATTGATGATGCAACTAGAAAAACTTGGATTTATTGTATTAAGAATGAATCTGATGTATTTGATACTTTCAAGAAATAGAAAGCTTTGGTTGATATTGAGACAGGAAAGAAATTGAAGTGTCTTAGATCAGAAAATGGAGGTGAATATTGCAGCAAAGAGTTTGATAGGTACTGTGTTGGGTCCCTATAATACTAAGTGATTACCCCATTACTATTGTAGTTATACCCCTTATTTATATTGTTGTGCCCCCATTACCCCCATATTGTTATTATGTGCCCATAGAATCCCTCTATTGTTATTTTTGTGGCTTTATATTATTATTGTTAGGTCAGCTGGATTATATTGTGACTCGTTAGACTCCTATATATAGAAAGGAGGTTTTGTCATTTGAATCATCAAAGAATTGTTCATCTATGTAATGTCAAGGAGGTTGCCCCCTCGAAGAGGCTGAATTCTAAGGCGTTGATCTATCTTTTCTATCTTTTCTTGAACTGGTTTCATAACATTTGGTATCAGAGCTTTGGATTCTAGGGTTTTGTTGCTCCAAACAGGTCATCGTGGCATTTGCGCTATAACTTTGTTTCTGTGACATTACAGAAGTCGTAAAAAAACCCCATTTGAGAAGAAATCACGCTGAACCTTGGGTGCGAATTTCAGATCTTTTCGCACGATATTTTTGGAGATATGATCTGAGGAAGTTGGTCTTTTTGAAGACTCCTGAATTACACTCAAAACAGGTGACCTGGGGAAAAGCGTCATAACTTTCTTTCTGAGCATCGGATTGAAATTGTGTAAGAAGGTGCAGAAAGAGGACGGACTGTCATTTTCTTTTATATATTTTTCAGAGTCAAAGGTTGAAACAGTGACATGTGGCACTTCATACAAGTTCACTCTACTGAACTAGTCTATAATCAGGTCACTGCGAGAGATTGTGCATAACTCTTTCTTGGAGAATCCAATTTGGATCAGACTAGTGGCATTGGAAAGAGGACATAGAAGGCTACTACAGGTCACAATTTCAGAACTGGATGATTCGAAATTACAGAGATACATCAGATTCAATATCAGGCTTCTACAAAGTGAAAAAAGGTGTGTAGTTTTTTTTTTTAATTTTTGCATAAGCTTGGTTTGAAGGAATTCAAAGGGCATAGTAAAGCATTATTATCGGTAACTGATGCCCGGAGGAAAGAAAATGCAAACACCTAGTAAGGAACCTGAAAGCTCTAGCATGACTCATGAAGAAGAGGAAGAAATGCTACATGATATATCAAAATTACAAGAACAAGTGCAACAAATGTCACGCTCACAAAAGCTAACAGATGCTAAGATAAATGGCGTGGAATCTAAGATAAAAGGCATGGAAGCTAAGATGAATGATCTAAAGACAGATTTGAGGACAGATTTGAAGACAGACATGGCAGATTTGAAGACAGATTTGACAAATTTTCTACAAGAAAACTTACTAATGGTGAAAAGGTTGTAAAGGAAACTCATGATGTGAACAAAAGAAATGTTAATCATGATTTCATAGACACTAATGTTGGATCGAAGACCCACCATATTCCAAAAATTGATATGAGGAAGTTTGATGGCAAGGATCCCGCCACATGGATATTACAGATGGAGCAGTTCTTCGATCTCAATAATGTGCAAAACACACAAAAGGTACGTATGGCGACTTTATATTTGGAACCAGATCAGTTTGTATGGTATCAATGGCTTTTCTCTCGTAAAGAATTGATAGCACATTATGAGGATACAAAAAGCAACACTTTTTTTAGCCAATTGATAAGTCTCAAACAAAAGGGTTCAATAATGGAGCACATTGAGGAGTTCCAAAAATTGAACATAAGGGTAAAAGATATTCCAGGGCAGCATAGGATTGATGTGTTCATAGGGTCTTTAAAGGATAATAGTTCAACTTTGGGAACCTGATTCATTAGAGAAGGCATTCAGGTTAGCAAGAAAAATGGAAAGCAAAATTATGGCAACCAGGAAGCATACCACTCACAACTATAAAGACGGAAGTGTAGTTGCCCCTAGTCTTCCACAACCTATAAGGTTGACACCACAACAATTGGAAGAAAAAAGAGCAAAAGGGCTTTGTTATAGTTGTGATAGCAAATACACTAAAGGTCATAAGTGTGCTGAGAAGAAATTATTCTACATAGATTGTGAAGAGGAAGAAGAAAAGGAGCAAGAAAGGTCAAAAGAAGAGGATATACTCCAGGAACAAAGCCTAGATGAAGAACAAATAAATCCGACCATATCTTGTAATGCATTGGCGGGAATTACCACTCCTCAAACCATCAAGATAGAAGGACAAATCAAGAAGAAAAAGGTAATAGTGTTGATTGATTCAGGAAGCACCCACAATTTTATTCATTGTAGGGTAGCAAAAGAATTGAATTGCTTCCTATATCCAGCACCAGAGTGTCAAGTGATGATTGCAAATGGAGGAACAATAAATTGCTCTGGAAAGTGCCATAATATCAAGCTATCCATGGGAGAATATGTATTGACTAGCCCAATGCTTTCCATTCCAATGGGAGGTGCTGATGTTGTACTAGGAGTCCAATGGCTACAATCCTTGGGTACAATAGCTTTTAATTTTCAAGAACTTTTCATCAAATTTTCTATAGAAGGAAAGGAAGTTGAATTAAGGGGTATTGCAGGGAAACCAGGAAAGATAATCAGCTCTAATGGTATGACAAAGCTTCTAAAAAAGGAGCAAAGAGGTGTAATTGCACAATTATGTTCGCTAGATGTTTCCACATTAGAATCATCTATTTCTCCAGATCTCCAAAAAGTCTGGACAATCATTCCAAGGTATTTGAGACTCCCAAAGGTCTCCCACCTATGCGTGATCATGATCATGCTATTCATCTGATTCCAGGAAGTGTTCCTCCAAACATCAGGCCGTACAGATATCCCTATGTCCAAAAAAGTGAAATTGAACGTATGGTTGCAGAAATGCTAGAGGCTGGTATAATTCAACCGAGTCAAAGTTCTTTCTCTGCTCCAGTAGTATTGGTGCACAAGAAGGATGGATCATGGCGCATGTGTCCGGATTATAGGGAGCTCAACAAGCTCACTATTAAAGATAAGTTCCCCATTCCTGTTATTGATGAATTACTGGATGAATTGCATGGATCAATTTACTTCACCAAGTTGGATCTTCGTTAGGATATCATCAAATCAGAATGAAGATTGAAGACATTCCGAAAACGACATTTAGAACTCATGAGGGTCATTATGAATTTTTGGTCATGCCTTTTGGCCTTACCAATGCACCTTCAACATTTCAAGGTTTGATGAATTCAATTTTCAAACCATTCCTTAGAAAATTTGTGTTAGTATTTTTTGATGATATACTAATCTACAGCAAGTCTTGGAAGGATCATGTTGAACATGTTGACAGGTGCTACAACTATTGGAGGAGAAACAATTATATGCAAAAAGATCCAAATGTTTCTTTGGAGTCCAGGAGGTGGAATATTTGGGTCATATTGTATCTCATGAAGGAGTTAAGGTAGACCCTAGCAAAATTAAAGCCATTAAGGAATGGAAAATCCCCACATCCATAAAGCATCTGCGAGGATTTCTTGGGTTGACAGGGTATTATCGCAAGTTTGTTAAGAATTATGGGAGAATAGCAGCACCTCTAACAACATTATTGAAGAAAGATGCATTTTCATGGACTCCGGAAGCAACAAAGGCCTTTGAACATCTTAAAGAGGCAATGTGCCAAGCACCGGTCTTAGCTACACCGGACTTCACAAAAACCTTTATTGTGGAATGTGATGCTTCAGGAAATGGAATTGGTGTTGTTCTAATGCAAGATGAAAGACCCATTGCTTTTGAAAGTCGTCCAATCAAGGGAAAGTTTTAAGCAAAGCTATTTATGAGAAGGAAATGTTGGCAATACTCCATGCACTTAAGAAATGGCGACCCTACCTAATGGGAAGACACTTCAAGGTAAAAACGGATCATGATAGCCTTAAATACTTTTTAGAACAAAGATTATCCTCTGAAGAGCAACAAAAGTGGGTCACAAAGATGTTGGGTTATGACTTTGAAATCATCTACAAAAAAGGGAAGCAAAATGTGGTGGCAGATGCACTCTCAAGAAAGGATGAGGATGTGGAAGCATTGTTGTGCGCTATTTCTATTATCCAACCAGATTGGATAAACGAAGCAAGGGAGGAATGGAAGAATGACGAAGAAGTGTGGGCACTTATTCGAAAGCTACAACAAGATTCCAGTACATCTGATACATTTAGCTGGAAAAATGATTCGTTATGGTACAAAGATCGCTTATACCTCTGTAAGAATTCCCAGCTAAAACAAAAGATTCTTATGGAATTGCACACTTCTCCCTTAGGAGGGCACTCAGGATTTTTAAAAACTTACCACAGGGTTAAGAAGGAATTTTTTTGGGATGGCCTTAAATCAGATATTCAAAAGTTTGTGGTAGAATGTTTGGTTTGCCAACAAAATAAAGTTGAAACAATTAAGACACCGGGTCTATTACAACCTTTATCCATTCCAAGCCAACGTTGGGAGGAGGTTTCAATGGATTTTATCACAGGTTTACCCAAGTCTGAGGGAAAGAGTGTCATCATGGTGGTAGTTGACAGACTTACCAAGTATGCACACTTTTGTGCATTATCACATCCATTTAAAGCCAGTACAGTTTCTACTGCATTTATGGAAACAATTCAAAAGCTACATGGAAACCCAAAGATTATTGTAAGTGACAGAGATCCCATTTTCACTGGAAATTTTTGGACAGAATTATTTTCTTGTCTTGGTACTCAGTTAGCTCATAGCTCATCTTATCATCCTCAATCTGATGGGCAAACTGAGATAGTAAACAAATGTTTGGAAGGATATCTTCGTTGCTTTGTATCTGATAAACAGACACAATGGGTCAAATGGTTGCCTCTGGCTGAATGGTGGTATAACACTTCCTTCCATACAGCAACAAAAATGACCCCATTTATGGCACTTTATGGGTATCAACCACCATCCATCACATCATATTTAAGAGAAAATTCTAAGGTTCAGGCAGTGGAACATCACATCGAACATCAACAACAAGTCCTCCAACTCTTAAAGGATAACCTCGTGTTGGCACAGAATAGAATGAAACAACAGGCAGATCAACATCGCAGTGAAAGAAGTTTTGATGTAGGTGATTGGGTATTCCTACGGCTACAACCATATAAGCAAATGTCCCTCAAGCAAGCTAAGAAGGATAATAAATTATCACCAAAGTATTATTGTCCGTACAAGGTGTTGCAAAAGATTGGTACTATGGCATACAAATTGGAGCTTCCTGCAGCTTCTCGATTGCACCCAGTTTTCCATGTTTCATGCTTAAAGAAGGTTATAGGCGACAAGCTCCCAGTTCAAACAATATTGCCAGAACTTGACGAGGAAGGAAAAATTATCTTGGAACTGGAAGCATTATAGAAACAGAACTCGATAGCTACGAAATCGATCAATTTCAGAGTACCTTATCAAGTGGAAGAACTTATCCGCTGAAGATTCCACATGGGAGGATGAGAATTTTACGCAGAAGTATCCAGAACTACTCAAGCCTTGAGGACAACACTTTTTTGAAGGAGATGGGCATGCTGGGCGCTATAATACTAAGTGATTACCCCATTACTATTGTAGTTATACCCCTTATTTATATTGTTGTGCCCCCATTGCCCCCATATTGTTATTAATGTGCCCATAGAATCCCTCTATTGTTATTTTTGTGGCTTTATATTATTATTGTTAGGTCGGGTGGATTATATTGTGACTCCTTAGAGTCCTATATATAGAAAGGAGGTTTTGTCATTTGAATCATCAAAGAATTGTTCATTTATGTAATGTAAAGGAGGTTGCCCCCTCGAAGAGGCTGAATTCTAAGGCGTTGATCTATCTTTTCTATCTTTTCTTGAGCTGGTTTCATAACATACTGTTCAGAGCCTGGAATTCACAGAGAGAAGACAGTTCCAAAAACACCACAAGAAAATGGTGTGTCAGAAAGGATGAACAGAACAATCATGGAGCGTGCAAGGTACATGAGATTGCATGTAGGATTGCCTTTACAGTTTTGGGCAGATGCTGTAGATACTGTTGTTTATCTAATAAACAGAGGGCCTTCAGGTTCCTTGGATGGTGGTGTTCCAAAGGAAGCATGGATAGGTAGAAAGGTAAACTACTCTATTTTAAAGCCTTTTGGTTGTGAGCCCTTTGTCCATATTGATAAAGAAAATAGAACAAAGCTTGAGGCAAAGTCAAAGAAATGTACCTTTATTGGATATGGTGTTAATGATTTTGGTTATCGCTTATATGATTACAAAAATCACAAAATCATTAGGAGCAGAGATGTAATATTCAATGAAAAGGTATTGTATAAGAATGAGTTGCAGGAAAAGAAACAGGAAAAGGAAAACAAGGAATACGCAGTTCTTGATGAAATCACTAAAAAAGTAAAGGTGCCTGAAAATAATAATAATCAACAACCACAACAACAACAACCACCACAACAACAACAGACACCCCAAACACCTGAAAGTGGTGTTAGAAGATCTACCAGGATAAGTAGACCCCCTGAACGATACTCTCCTTCATTATATTATTTATTGTTGACTGATTCCGGTGAACCCGAATGTTATGAAGAAGCAATGCAGGTTGAAAGCAGGAAGAAGTGGGAGGTAGCCATGGAAGAAGAGATGGACTCCTTAATGCATAACCAGACATGGAATTTATTCAGGTTGCCTGTAGGAAAAACTACATTGAAGAATAAATGGGTTTACAGGCTGAAGGAAGAAGATGGAGGAAAACAGAGGTATAAAGCTAGAATTGTGGTGAAGGGGTTTGCACAGAAGAAACGTATTGATTTTGATGAAATATTTTCTCTTGTTGTTAAAATGACTTCAATCAGAACTATTTTAAGTCTTGTAGCAGCTGAAGATTTGCATCTTTAGTAGTTAGATGTAAAGACAACCTTTCTCCATGGGGATTTGGAGGAAGAGATATATATGCAGCAGCCACAAGGATATGAGGTGAGAGGGAAGGAGAAACTAGTGTGTAGGTTGAAGAAGAGCTTGTATGGCTTAAAACAGGATCCAAGGTAGTGGTATCTAAAATTTGACAAGTTTATGTCTGAACAAGGTTATACTAGATGTCACTCTGATCATTGTGTTTATTTGAAAAAGAAAAATTATGGCAGCTATATTATATTGTTATTGTATGTAGATGACATGCTTGTTGCAGGATCTAACATGCAGGAAATAAATGTGCTCAAAAGAAAATTTGGCAAATTCTTTTGCAATGAAAGATTTGGGAGCTGCAAAAAAAATCCTTGGTATGAGAATAACTAGGGACAGGAAAAATCGTAAATTAACATTGTCTCAGAATGAGTACATACAAAAGGTGTTGAAAATATTTAACATGCACAATGCAAAACCTGTTAGTACACCTTTTGTTAGCCATTTCAAACTTACCAAGGAAAAGTGCCCAAAGACCCAAGAAGACATGGATTATATGTCTAAAGTTCCGTATGCAATAGCAGTGGGAAGTTTAATGTATGAAATGGTCTTCACAAGGCCTGATATTGCACATGCAGTGGGAGTTGTAAGCAGGTACATGAATAATCCAGGAAAGGAACATTGGATGGCAGTGAAATGGATTCTCAGATATTTGAAAGGTACCACAAACCAAGCATTATGCTTTGGTGGTTCAAACATCTCCCTACAAGGATATGTGGATGCAGTTATGGCTGGTGACAGAGATAACAGGAGGAGCACTACAGGATATGTATTTACAGTTGGTGGAACAACTGTCAGTTGGGTTTCAAAAATCCAAAGTGTTGTTGCACTTTCAACAACAGAAGCAGAGTATGTTGCTGCTACAGAGGCTAGTAAAGAGATGATTTGGTTACAAAGGTTTATGGGTGAATTGGGTAAGGAGCATGATATGGGAACGTTATACAATGATAGACAAAGTGCCACTCATCTTCCAAAGAACTCAACATTTCATTCCAGGACTAAACGCATACAGCTCAAGTACCATTTCATACGATCAGTGTTGGAAGATGGAGAGTTGAAGCTCGAAAAGATATACACTAGCGAGAATCCTGCAGATATGCTAACAAAAGTTGTAACAAGGGAGAAACTAAGAATATGATCAGTTTCAATTGGTCTTCAAGGATGACTATGAAGATGAGAAACAACCAGGTCCAAAGAGGAGTCATTGTCCAGCAAATGGAGCAGCGGTGGAGTTGCTACAATCAGTCTCCAAGTGGGAGATTGTTGGGTGTGGAGCTTGATTATCTTCTATATTCAAAGGTATCGCCACATTGGACCCCAGTTCGAAATGGGGGCGGCAATGCCGCCCGTAAAATATGCGCAACAAGGGGGGTGCAGGGGGGGTGGCTGCGACCTTTGGGAGCCCCCACTGGCGGGGGGTTTCGGGGGCAGTGCCCCAGAAGCTAAAAACAGTTGTAAATTTTCCTTGTAAAAGTATAGTAATTTCTAGTCAATCTGGGCCGTTCATTAGGCGGATGATCCGATGGTAGAACTTATGTTTAGTTTAGAGTTTTTTCACTAGAAGGCAACCCCTCTCTTTGTATGAGGGCATTGTATTTGAGGCTGTGTGATAGATGTATATTCTGTGAGCGGGAAATAGAGAGGTGAGACTGTGAGAGAAAACAGAGGATATTACAGCGGATCTGTTGTGGGTTGTGTCTCTTCATTTTGCTGGATAATAGAAAGGAAGGACTGTTTATTCGGGGTGGACGTAGCCCAAACTGGGTGAACCACGTATATCTATGTCTCTCTTGTTTTATGCATTTTCTGTGTTTATATTTCTGCAATATTTTATGTGTTCCATTGCTCCACAATATATAGTTTCTAACAGAAATTCCCCCATATAAGGCTTAGGATTCCATAATTTTTAGTGAAACAAAAAAATATTGTGTTGGTACAGTCCCGATCTGGACTTATGCACAAACACAACAAAATAAAGATCTACACATAAACACAGAGTTTCAATAGAAATAAAACTTCATTTCATTAATATCAAATAAATGAAATATGTTTAGATACAAAAACGGAATTAAACTAGCTCAGGCAATGGTTGCTTATCTCTAAGAAGAGATGTGGCTGCTACATACCTCTGAACTATATTTCAATGAGGCTCACATGCATATTTGTTATTTAGAAATAATGGAAAATAGTAAACATCCAAAAACCTAACCCTAGGAGCAGAAGTGCCAAAACTATAGGCCTCGTTTGGGTAAATTGGTAAATCGACTTTCGGAGGTTGTAACTTTGGCATACGATCTTCGTTTGATGCAAACAATACCTCATTAGAAATATCTATCCAATGACTACAACTTTGGGCTGAAAACATCAAACAAATTCTTGTTTTTTCTTGTTTTCCAAAAAAAAGTTGTTAGGGCATCAAAACGGCTCCAGAAGTTCATGATCTGAAAAATTGCCAAAAATAGTAAATTGTGCTACAATTAAGGAAACTGAAAAACAAAATGAAATAGTGGTGGGGATCCAAGTGAAATAGGTAGGTGGCCACCAATATACATCTATACGATTCCTACCCCCTTATGAAGCAATGGTCCCCATTGCGTTGAGTGCCTCCATGAGATGGGGAAACTTTTGTTGAACTTTGTCCCTGGTGAGCTACTTGCCTTAATGCAGGAGTTGGCTAGATTTGATAACCTAGTATAGTAGGACCCGTTTTTGGTTAGTATTCTTGATATCTGTTTCCATGATCTTATCAGTTCTATATTGTTCCATGCAGTCTCGATTTAACTACATTGGTGTGAGTTCTTATGCAATGTCTGATGTTTCCATTAATGGTGGAAAGTATGGCCGAAGGAAGTCCACATTGAACACTAGGTGTAGTTTAAGGAACGGTGGAATGTTGACTTCGAAAGAATGCCCCCCTACAACTTTAATGATGGTGTGAGGCCCATATCAGAGCAGGCGAAGCTTGGGGTGGGGCCCAATAAGGTGCTCCTTCTGTGAATGAAACCAAACTTTGTCACCCACCTGGAACTTGTGTGGCACCCAATGTTGATAATGAAGTTGCTTGTACTTAGCATTAGATTTTTCCAATATGTCATGCTCTTGCTGGAGGATGTGTTGAATGCTCTTAATGAAATTGTTATCCCGATCAGTTTCAGACTTAACATGAGTTGAATCTACTGAAGTAGATGCAAATGATATGGCCAAATTAATGGGACATAGTGGCGGGAATCCCAATCCCACCTAAAAAAGGATATTGCTAATTTATGAGCACCAGTATTGCAGCAAGAATGCTACAACTCTTGGAACTACAAACTTTACTTTATCAACCTGAGGTTCGTACAAACTTGGAGCTAACAGTACTATATGCACAAGTAAAAGTGATGGTTCTACCTTTTGTCACTGTTGAACTCGCGAGAGACCACTAAAGATTTCAAGACAGATTTATATGGATTCAGAAAAAACTTGATTTCTCATGAAAGAAAGAGAAATCTATTGTAGGATAAAGCTTGTCTACTGCAATAAGGAAAATGATTGAATTCCTATGCTAAAAGCACACCATTCTCTAACTAACTACTGAGAAACTATGCTTTATAAGAATGCCAACCAAACATGTATGAAATTCTACTATCTAAAGCATGGAATTTCAAGACATCAAACATCACTACTGTGCATGTAAAGGACTGAAATAATTCTATTTTGTTCTTTTTATTCTTTTTATGGAAAATCAAGTGTAAACCCTAATCTCTTGCGGTGATGTGGCAGGTGGATTAGTGATGCTGGTGGATGGTTGGGAGGTTCAGGAGATGGTTGGAAGGTTTGGGAGACCCTTGGGTGACATGGTGTGGCTTCCTAGAGGTTTTCCCTCAATTCAGCCTCAAAACATGCCACTACAGGAAAACCTACAGGATGTACTAGAAACCTACAAGATTCCCCGTATTTCTACAGGATACATCCGAGAGCAGAATGATGGTTGCTGGAGGTGATGGAAGGCTTATGGAAGGTGATGGATGGATGAAATGGAGTGATAAAATTGTTAGCATCACTCAGAACTCAAAACCAAGGTTAGGAGATGGTTGGATTTGCTCAACATGCTTGGAGGAATTTCTATGTAAAATGATGACATTGGTGAAGGTCTTGGTGAAAGAAAGGAATGATTATGGATGCACGATGTCGGAAGGTGGTTGCCTACTATGATATCTCTTTATACTTTTGAAGCACCTTCTCTGCATCAAACATTTATAATTTCTAAAAAGTCATGTAAACAAGAAGAATTCTAACAAGCGAGAAACGTAGAATTTAATGAGGTAGTTGTCTACTTCATGCATGGGGAAAAATGTTGAATAAAATAGAATCATGGATGAGATCTACTGTAAGACTAAAGATATAAAATATGGTAATTAAACCCTACACTTGCAAAACTGATCAAATGCTGGTTTAGGTACAATAAACTCTAAATCATACGATAAAATGGAAATTTGTCTTTTTTGGGCTACATATGGGTCTTTTCCTCAAATCATGATCCCTGAGGGAAGAGGTGAGGCCAAGAAACCTAATGAAAGCATTGTGGTTCTCCTTTTATCCCTTTTAACCTACTACTAAAGTAAATAACAAATGGAAGAAAACTAATAAACAACTAATCAAATCTACATTACTTGCAATGCAATATTTCCAAAGAAAATTTAACCATGAATCTATGAAACTAAGCCAAGCATACAGATACAAGAAGAGGAGGACTTTCTACTAGGTTTGGGCTCTAACCCAAGAGCTTCAACCTTCTGAGTTAACTCAATACTGGATCATGAAAAAGCTCACTCTCATTATCAAAATAGAAAATTACATAGAATGTCTTCCATAAGTCTGGAGCTCAAAAATAAATAGTGTTTTCACAACAAAAATTAAAATCCTAATGAGGCTCTAGGCCTCTGTACTTATACAACTAAAGTCGCCAACAACTTCCTTAAATCTAGGGAGGCTAAAATCCCAAACTTGATATGAGCTAACTCTTTGTCTATCACCTGCTCAGCTTCCTTTTGATCTTCATGACTTTGTTGATTTCACTCCAAGATGGTGTGATTAATGGGGGAATATTCGAATGGGGGAGGAGGTAATGAGGAGGATTTACCTCCTACAATCTCTCTCCCCTGTCCCACTTGAGTTTCAAACCTTAATCTTTCTAAAATTTCTTCATTTCCTCTTCCAAACCTACATTTAATGCATATTAGTCCACTAGGCATAATATCTCACTTTAACACATCTCATTAAACAAAATATAATCGAAACATGTAATAAATTGTGAGAAGAGTTGATTTCACTAGTTAAGAGGTGAACTAAGGCCCATATAATTACCCAATGATGAGGCTCATCATCATCCCCCTACTGAAAGTGTTGCTCATCCTTTGATCAACTCAATCAATATCCATGTCTTTCATAGCTCTAGTAGCCTCCCTGATATCCCATGCTTCTGTTGTGGTTTCCTCTTCTTGTGCATAGAATCATGCCTTCTTTTCTACCTCCTCCAACTACTTTCTTTCTTATTCTTCTTCCTTCCTTCCTTCTAACATCCCCAAGAGCAGTGGTGGACTGGGTCTCAAGCCAATCCAGTTGAATTTGAGACTTTGGATAGATTGCTTGTACATGGGTGTCTTGTTTAGTGATTCTCTCATCCTTTGAGGAGAGTGGCACTCTCTGATCTTCAAACTGTATGGAAAAGTATTCCACCTCCTTAGGAAACTTTGCATGTTGTCATCCCCTAACAATTTGAACATGTCCTCAAAATGTGTAATTGCTTGCTCTTGGGCAACAAGATACCTGGGTGCAAGTTGAGGATCATTTGTAATTAAATTATGTGCACTGATGAGAGCCATTGGATTGGACTGCTAAGCTTTGATCATAAGAGACTCTGTTTGTTCCCTTGTTAATATCCTCTTCATTTCTGTAGCCCTTCCTTCCTCATGGTTCATCCATGATGCCAAAGCCATCAATTGTAAATCCCCTAGCTTTACATTAGGGTCCCATACATTCATATCTATCAAAGCCATGTTATGCAAGTAGAACTCAAAAATCTTAGCCCTATCTTCCTGTTGTGGTAAAACACAACCCTCCCATTTTTTATTCGTTCACTTCAAATAATGGGGACCCTTTTTATAAAATTTTTGGCTAAACACCTCTTAGGATTTTTATTTAGCTGATTATCCTACACGATTGTTAATTTTTCATTTTCTTTGGATTCTTGTTTTGATTGCTTTGTTAAAATTGATTTTTCATAAGCTTCCCATTGATGCTTGTTTCACCTCATTTGGACAACTGGTTCGTGAACGACACTCCATTGAAGTCTAATCAATTATGTCGTCTGCATAAAATGTACAATATTCCATTTTTATAAATAATTTGGTTCAATAATTCATTTATTTTAAATATTAACCCTTAGTTAGTTATTAAGAACATTTTTCATTTTTTACTTATACAGCCAAATTATGAAGCATCAGGATTTTAGTAATTTACTCCAATTTTCAAATAAATTATTAATCTCTAAAACTCAAAATGTCAAAATAACTGTAGTTTAAAAAATTTCATAACTTAAACAGACCTCATCAAAATAAAACCAAAAATTAAAAAATTGATGTTTAGTATTAAATGTTAAATTAATTATTATATAAAATATAATTAATTTAATTAAAATAAAATTTAATATATATATATATATATATATATATAATTTCACATCGCATATCGCAATATCAGATCCACCGCAATTTTTATAACATACACATCTGAAAAACCCTGATCCAAGGTTCTTGTAGGTTCTTGTGATATGCGATGGCTAAAAATCTTAAGGCATGAACGAAGGTCTTTTTATAAAGCTTTGACTTTTGTTTTCAGTTTCAAAAACTCACTCATACGTATGAGTGAAGGTAGGTTAATTTATTTTTTATTAGTTTTAATATATATTAATTTAAATAATTAATTTTATATTAATTAAATTAAAATAAAATTAAAATATTATTTAGATTTATATTAAATAGTTTGTAAATAGTTAATTAGTTTAATTAATATTAATTAATAATAGGTATTAAATAATTGTTTTAATTTATGATTAGTAATTAAATTAGAATAAATTTTTAGTTAATTAGAATTCTAATTTGGGATTAAATTTTTAATTAAAATTCTGATTTTTTAGCCCACCACCAGAAATTTCAAAATTGTGCCAGAATTAACTTATCTACTTTGGAAGTTCATAGATTGAGTTTTACTTGGCAAAATGAGACCTAGGATGGCTCATTGGAAAGATAAAATCATGGAGAACATTTTTGAGGAGGTTTCGCTAATAAATTTAGTCATTTATTGGGTCAAAAATCAGGCAAAAGATCAAGCTCTGAATTTTGAAAACAAAATCAATTTTCTCAATTTTATTTTCTTCATTTTCATTTACCCAAACCTCTTCTAATTGAAAATTCGCCCATCAATGATATCTTAGGCCAATTAAACCATCTCAGGCATCAATAGAGAGCTTATATTTTATTTTCAATGATTTATTTAAATTAAATTTGACTGGATTTGTTTTAATGCTAGAAATGGTGTTTTGATTTTATTGTTGCATCTTAATTTATTTGATTTCTTTTTGCAAGAAAATAGTAGAGGAGATATGAAAAAAATATCTTAATCAATGAGAATGCTTCAGCAATTAAAAGATTGGAATTTTGAACAAATAAAAGTTTTTGGGCATATTTTTCTTCAACAAACTTTCATTTCAAGAATTCCTTTGCAAATATTATAAATAGCAGATTACAGAATGTAATAAGGGACTGCACTCCTCTGCAATTCTGTAATTATAAAAGTAATTCTGTAATAGGGATTTAGAGTTGTAGGTGGAAGGAGTGGAATCTCAAATCTGAAGATTATTAAGGTTTTTTGTCTACATTCTGAGTTATGTATAATGAACAGAGTTTGTACAATTGTATCTCTGGTTTTGAAAGCAGAAGATCAAGCATTGTAAAGGACTATTGGAGACCGGAGGTAGAGAAATGGATTTAATAAATTGGTATTTTGAATATTATTATTTTAAATGCTGGTTTTATTTTATGACAACAAGAATTGTGTCAATTTACTTACATATTTGTGCACTTTTGTTGGTATGGATAATTTGCCTCTATTTTATGTTGTTATTTATCTCTGCTCTTATGGGCTCAATTTTTATTTCTGAGTAACTATTTACTCATAAATATGTCTTTTAATATTGGATTAATAAATAGTGATATGTTGTGAACTTCTTTCACATATTATTGTTTAATAATTCAAGTTACTATTTAAATGATCAAAATCACTTTCTGAACTTCTTCTTGAGTGTTGTTGATTGATTATTTTAGCGAAGAGGTCTGAATAGGATGTGTTTTTCTATCCATAATGTCAATTAATTGAACTACTCATTAACTTGATATTCATTATAAACAAGACATATTTCAGTCCCAATATTATAAATACCTGCTCTTGGTTGGGTTAGATCTATATCTGCCTAATTGAGATAAGATTAAGATAGTTTCTTTTGCTTGCACCTTAGAACAACTTTGCATTTAGAATAATTTCTACATTCTTTTTAAGTCCTCTTCCCAAAGAGGCAAACTTTAGTAGTGGATTGGCTGAGCCCCAAAGCAGCTTAAGGATCACTTTCTTCCCTGATCAGCAAGAGGGTTGATCTGATGTCTCTTTTCCATTGGTGAATGAAAGTCATACTTTAAAGCCATTGGAGATTGAGAGAAGATAACTCGACCTAGTTGAATTAGTTGGAACCACCATTCCAAACGAAAAAGGAGCTGCTTTAAGGTCCGGGTTGGGTGGTCATCCCTTATGTTGTTGCAGTAATTTTTGAGGCTTCAACATTGTGGCGCTAGAAGGAGGGCCTAAAACTTATTGTTTGTTGGAGTCTTTTCAACTGTAACATTTTATTTAAATCACGATGGATCCTCTTAAACTTCCAATTTGGAGTTGTATCCATGGACATACATCTTTGAATACACCATCTGAACTGGTAAGACTCTTGTCTCAGGTAAAATTTAATGGTAAGAGAAATTCTTCTGCATTTAATCATGTCCTTCAATTTATTCAAAATGTTTTAAAATATGATTTTGAAGGAATTGATGAAGGCATTTTATGCAGACTTTTTACTCTTACATTTGCGACAGAAGCCAGAAACTAGTGTAGAACTCGTCTGGTTGCCTCAATTCACAACTGGGATCAATTTGTTACAATTTTCATTTGTAGATTTGACAGCTATGATTATGATCAGGTATATGATGAAATTGAATATCTATGAAAAGAAAATGAGTCTATTAGAGATTTTAATATTCGATTTCATTTGAATTGTTTAAAATTTAATATCAAAGATCAACCTTTGAAAGAAGAATCACTAGATTGGTTTGAACATATTTGTTCTATTCCTCCTATTCTAGATCCATATGAAATTAGTTCAACTTTTTTTCCATCCCCTTCTAACGTCAATGAAAATTCCAATATGGATGTCCAAATAAATTGTGATGAAGTGGTTTCACAAAGCTTGGGAAATATTTCTAATCAAATGCAAGAAGACAACAACAACAATTTTGGAGAAAGAACTGCATTGGCATCTGAAAGTTACTATGCAATAAATTCATAAAATCAGATTTCAAATCAGCAAGTGCAAGCAACAATCAAAGTTAATAATAGCATGAAAACTGCGGTACAAATTTCTGAATCTCTCCATGATGAACAAATGCCGAAATTAGAGCAGCAAAGAAACCTTCTTCAAAAAAGCATGAGTATACAAAGAAATGATCTGCAATCTAAAAATTACAATGAGCATAATGCAAAAGAGTTCTCAAACTGAGACATTTTTAATTGCACTATTTCAAATTCACATTTTTCCCTTTATCCTAATATTTTTAATAATGATAATTTTTCCCCTCTTGGTATTAATGATATTTCAGAAATTAAAGAGGATGATTTAAATGAATTACCAATAAATTTTTATCAAGATAGAGAAACAATAATTGATCATTCTTTTGCCATTAATGAACATGAAATTCTTGTTCCTCCTTGTTTGGATATATTGGATGAGATTGAAGGGAATTCTAGAGAATCTTGTGAAGTCATTTATGATAATTACTCTGACATTGAGGATGTTGATTTCTATTCTTCTAAAGAGAGTCCTCATGAGAAAATTCAAATAACATCTGAGAATGAGGGACATTTTAATTTAGAAATTATTCCAACCAATCCTCATTCTAGAGCAGAAAATTATCTTCATGATTTCACTATTCGAGAAAATATTCCAATTTATGATTCATATCATGATCAAGCTTTCATTCCTATTCATAATCATAATTCTCTTTCTAATTCACAAGTTGGAATTCAAAATTACTCAAATTCCATAATTCTGGCCAATCCTTGTGAAAAAAAATATTTCAAAATGATTCCAATTGTGTTGTAACATTAGTTGTAACAATAGTGATTTCATTTTATTTTTGTTTCCTCACTTATTTTGTTTAAAATCAGATTTTATTTCTAATTTTATTTTTCAGATTTTTGATACTTTATGCTAGCATATTGAGCACTTTACTATCAAACATTCAATTGATGCATTGCCCTGTTGGAAAATTGAAGTTTCATATTATAATCATGAGCATCAAAAGCTATTAACATTTCAATTTCAATCAATGCTAATGTTTCATCAAAAGCTTCTATCTTCTCAAAGGCAATGTCAACAAGAGAATGTAATTTTACAATTTGGTCAACAATCCAATTCAATTAATAATTTTCCATTTTATTTGACAGATTTCCATCCATTTTTCATTAATTCATTTAAAAGATATTTAGAAAATTTTCCTTCATAGAAGATTATTAATTTTTTAACATTTGTACATAATACTAACAATTTTTTTCAAGCTTTCAAATGTAAAAGTTCATATCCACAATTTTACCTTTCATCTCCTATTTTGAACATTTCCCAATTATTAATAGAAATCTATCCAGATTTCTATGATTCAATTGGTATTCAAGTGGAAAGCAAATTTCAAGAGAAAGAGATTTTAATTAAGTTGCTAAAAATAACTGTGCATTCTATTTATAGATTTATCTTTCTTAGTTTAGTTAGATTTGCATTTTTATTACTAACATTTGAATTGTACATACATGTAGGAATTAAAATGAGAAAATGGTTACACTGGAAATATGATTATACCTAGTCATTTTCATGTATATAGTTAGAATAGGGGTTGAATTAATGTATTTAATTTATTTTCAACAGTTTTATAGATATAAATAAAACAAAGCAATCAACCATTCTCATATCATATTCATTTTCAGTGAAACATTTTCTTCCTATCAGAAAGTTTTAATTCTTGTTTTCCTTTTAAAATTTTTTTGTAGCAATACGTCTACCCATGAATACATCTCTGCCTATTTCGAATAATGTATTGACAGAATTTAATTGAGTATGCACCTGACACACATTTAAATCTATGTTGATATTTTTCCACAATTAGTGGCTTTATCTCATTTTGGTCTTTAGTTTATTATCTGATGTTGCAATATGCATCATATTTATTTACGGAAGGCATTATTGAATAGTCACGATAATAATACAAATTTTTCTCAAGTTAACTCGGAATGTGCAGAGGTAATAAATTGTTGTTGCAATTCAAAAGGGAAGCATAGTTTCATATTTATTTCTAGTGAATTTTATGAATTTCAGATTTCCTAAACATGAATAATTGATTTTCTTCAGCTTGATTGCCCACTTTAATTTAGAATAAATAATAATATGAGTTTGAACAAAGTTGAAATGTTGATAAATCAAAGGAAGAATTGGAAGATTCATGAGGTAAAATCTACAGATAATTTACTTCCAGGCATGCATTTACAAGTTCATTTTTATCTATAATTAGTTTATTTTTTATTCTTGTTCTGTTTTATTTACAGGTTTTCATTTGTTTTCGAAACTTGAAGTAAGCAACAAAATCATTTCAAATTTGCAACAGGTTCAGGGAAATTTTATCTGTGATTCATTAGAATTTAAGCATTTTTTAATTTTGCTTTCATTCGTCATTCCAATTTGATTTTTATATTGCTGATACTACGGTGAATACATATTCGCAATACTACCATCCCGCTCATCTTTGTCAATAATTTCATTCCGATATCACATCATCCACTTCACAACCATTTGTAGTGAAATACTTTATCGGAAGTAGCTTTTAGCATTTTTGATAACAAGTTGTTCAGAAAAGATCTTCGATGTATTACCTCGCTCATATGTCATATCGCATTTTGCATATTGGAGGTTTGTAGTTGAATATGCTTCCATTATCATGAATCGTCGATCTCCGATAAACGACTTTAACAATATTGCAATGACCACATAATTCTAGACCCGACATGAAATTCAAATCAAGTTTACAAAATATCACATCCATTCAATCGCAATAAAAGTAAGGGCATAATTTTAAAGGGTTGATGTCTCAAATCCGATATGTTATTAAATTTTCATCATAAAATTATCGGGTCCACTCTTCATCACATATCGGCGTATCGAGAATTGTTACTTCATGTGCTTAAGATCGCTGATCACCAAATTAGACACATCATCCATTGGATTACCGATATCGCAATCGCTTTATCGCATTTTTATTTATGCTCACATTACAATTATGAATCTTTGATGCGTGTTGTGTGATGTGGGAAGCACAATGTAAATATTCCCCGATCCCTGATATAATATTTCTTCAATGATGCGATCACTCCATTTCATCGCATGTTTTCATATCGGCAATTTGCCATTGCAACCTCCGATGCGATAGCTTCCAAAGCATGCCTCTAAGTCATTAACATTTAAGCGATACATGGCATAGCAACAAAGGTGAAGTCTTCCAAATTAAACTTGAAGCATGGTGAAGAAACATGTGATGTGAATGATTCGATACGATGATATGTTATTTTAAAAGCAAGCTTGGGTAACCACTATGGTAAGAAAGCAGTTAATGACCAATTTGTAGCATATTTAAACCATTTCGATTTCTCATATATTTCAGTTTTAAATATATAATTCCATAACTAAATATAGAACTCAAGACCTATCTATCTTCATATTTAAATTTTATTATCTTGAATTTAGTCTTGATTTTGGACAATTTATAAAATCATGGAGTTTATATGAAAGTTATAATATTTTGAGAAACAGTCATTACTGCAAATTCTCATTCTCATCTCTGATGCATTTGTTTTCCCTTGAACACTAAGCATTCCATTTTTACATTTTACTGCTTGATTTAGTTTAAATAAAATAAATAATGATTTTGGGTTATAGGATTTTAGTTAGTTTGCCTTCTTCATGTTTTAATGTTAACTAAAAGAAGAAGTCAGTTAGTATTAGAGAAACTGATACCTTTTAGGTAATATCAAATGCAATTATCCAATGGTAAGATCCATGTACCCACTTTTATTAATTTCCATTTCATTACTTTAGTTTTGTTTTTAAAGTATGCTGATATAAAAAATCTGTTTTGCAGTTCTCCATTTGAAGCTTTCAATCCTTTTCCAGATCATATTTTTGAAGTCCTATACTCTTCTCTTGGCTTTATTTCAATAAGCAGCGATAATCTTCATCGAAATAGCTACACTAGGAAGTTTCTGAATCTTTAGTTTGTTTCTTTAAGAATTCCTTTTTTATTAGAAAATGATTAAGATGATGCTTGGAAACAAAAAGTTTGATATTAGACAAAAAAATTTCATTGTGTCTGAATATTATCGTCACTACTATCCAAAAAGCCTAAAACACTTACAACCCTACAAGGTATGATTTTTCTAAATCTCGACATAAGAATAAATGATTACACGAATATTTTGTTTTTCTTCATATTGTTGAGATATTTGTATAAACATTCTTGTTTGAGCTTATCTTACAAAATTTGGATTTTCCTTTCCACTTTTAAATTTCTTCATTTTTATTTGTGTTTGCTGGTTTCTTTCTTATTTTAGCATGAGAATTCTCTTCCTTTGGTTTTCAGTTTTAATTTTGGTGAGTTCGCCATGATTTATATGGAAGGCCTTCTTCTTACCTAACAATGGTCAGGATACATAAGGAAAAATTGTTAATAGTCACCTATTAGCTTTTTCTTAAAAAATCTTAATAAAGTTTGATTTTATTATTATAAAGGTAGACATAATTAATGAAGAGATTACAAAACAAGAGAAGTTGACAAAGTATCATGAAATCTGAAAAAAAATTCTCTTTCAACAAAAATGTAATCATTTTGAGATTTCAATATTTTATTAAGATCTTTCAAAATTTTATTATCAATCAAGAAAAGTTATTTTTAACCAAGTAAAGACATTTTACAGCAAAGCACCTTTAACTCTGAAATTTTCATTCTTAACTCTTAAGGAGTCAATGATCCTCTTCGTCCTAAAGAGTCTTATTTTTCTATAGTACAATCCAAAAATATATTTAAATTTAAAAGATAAGAGGTCTCATCATGAGCCTGCTTACCATGATCATAGGGGAAAAATAGGCTGACATTACCAACACTGCTAAGAAAACCAAGGCAATGGCTTATGATTGAAAACAATTATAAGACAAGGGGTCTCATCACGAGCCAACGTGTTAAGTCCAATTATAACCAGTGAATGGCATTGTCAACTATCTGGCTACCAAATCAAGACAATGGCTTTTAGGAACAAAAAAATAAAAAATAAAAAAATAAAAAAATAAACATATATAAATGGATTTATCTTTAGGTAAATAATTCTTAAAGAGATAGGATTATGAATCATTGATGATTAAAAAGGTAACTTTGTCGAGAATATAGATGTTTGCTGGCAGCAGTGGCTCTACCTGTGACAAATGAGTATATTTTAAAAGTTAAGCTGTAAAGTGACCCCTCCTTTATCTCTACAACTAATTAAGGACTGATATAGAGTATTGAAATATTTTAATTTATGATGAATTTTAAGAAAAAGTAAAATAATATGATTCTTGCTTTTATTTAGACTAATCCGATTAGTCTAAATAAATATCGGATCCATCGCAATTTTTATAACATGCACATCTGAAAAACCCCGATCCAAGGTTCTTGCGATATGCGATGGCTAAAAGGCTTAAGGCATGAATGAAGGTCTTTTTATAAAGCTTTGATTTTTGTTTTGAGTTTCAAAAACTCACTCATACGTATGAGTGAAGGTATGTTAGTTTATATTTTATTAGTTTTAAGACATATTAATTTAAATAATTAATTTTATATTAATTAAATTAAACTAAAATTTAAATATTATTTAGATTAATATTAAATAGTTTATAAATAGTTAATTATGTTAATTAGTAATATTAACATTAATTAATAATAATTATTAAATAATTATTTTAATTTATGATTAACAATTAAATTAGAATTAATTATTAGTTAATTAGAATTCTAATTTAGGATTAAATTTTTAATTAAAATTCTAATTTTTTAGCCCAGCAACAAAAATTCCAGAATTGTGCCAGAATTAAATCGTCTATTTTGGACGCTCATAGATTGCATTTTACTTGGCAAATTAAGGCCCAGGACCGCTCATTGGAAATATAAAATCATGCAGAACATTTCTAAGGAAGTTTCACTAACAAATTTAGTCATTTATTGGGTAAAAAATTAGGCAGAAGATCAAGCTCCGAATTTTGAAAACAAAATAAATTTTCTAAGTTTTATTTTCTTCATTTTCATTTACCCAAGCCTCTTCTAATTGTAGATTCACTCATCAATGATATCTTTGGCCAATTAAACCATCCCAAACATCAATAGAGAGCTTATCCTTTATTTTCAATGATTTATTTAAATTAAATTTGATTGGATTTGTTTTAATGCCAGAAATTGTATTTTGATTTTATTTGTTTCATCTTAATTTATTTGATTTCTTTTTGTAGGAAAACAGTATAAGAGATATGGAGAAATGATATTAATCAACGAGAATGCTCCAACAATTAAAAGATTGGAATTTTGAGCAAATAAAAGAAATTGAGCAGATTTTTCTTCAACAAACTTTCATCTCAAGAATTCCTTTGCAAATATTATAAATAACATATTGCAGAATGTAATAATGGGTTTCTCTCCTCTGCAATTCTGTAATTCTAAAAGCACTTCTGGAATAGGGATTTAGAGTTGTAGGTGGGAGGAGTGGAATCTTAGATCTGGAGATTATTGAGGTTTTTCTTCTACATTCTGAGTTATTTATAATAAACAGAGTTTGGACTATTGTAGCTCTGGTTTTGAAAGCAGAAGCTCAAGCATTGTAAAGGACTATTAGAGACCGGAGCTAGAGAAATGGATTCAATAAATTGGTATTTCAAATACTATTATTTTAAATGCTGATTTTCTTTTATGATAACATGAATTGTGTCAATTTACTTACATATTTGTGCACTTTTGTCTGTATGGGTAATTTGTCTCTATTTTATGTTGTTATTTATCTCTGCTCTTATGGGCTGAATTCTGATTTCTGTGTAACTATTTACTCATAAATCTGTCTTTTAATATTGGATTAATAAATAGTGATATGTTGTGAATTTCTTCTGCATATTATTGTTTAATAATTCAAGTTACTGTTTAAATGATAAAAATCACTTTGTGAACTTCTTCCTGAGTGCTGTTGATTGATTACTTCAGTTAAGAGGTCTTAATAGGATGTGTTTTGCTATCCAGAATTTCAGTTAATTGAACTACTTCATTAACTTGATATTCATTATAAACAAGACATATTTCAATCCCAATATTATAAATACTTGCTCTTGGTTGGATTAGATCTATATCTACCTAATTGAGATAGGATTAAGATAGTTTCTTTTGCTTGCACCTTATAACAAGTTTGCATTTAGAATAATTTGTACATTCTTTTTAAGTCCTCTTCCCAAAGAGACAAACTTTAGCAGTGGATTGGCTGAGCCCCAAATCAGCTTAAGGATCACTTTCTTCCCTGATCAGCAAGAGGGTTGATTTGATGTCTCTTTTCCATTGGTGAATGAAATTCATATTTTAAAGCAATTGGAGATTGAGAGAAGGTAACTGAACCTAGTTGAACTAGTCGGAACCACCATTCCAAACGTAAAAGGAGCTGCTTTAAGGTCTACATCAGGTGGTCATCTCCTGTGTTGTTGCAGCAATTTTCGAGGCTTCAACACTTCCAATGTGATTTGATCACAATGATCAACGAACTATCTATAATCCAGGAATGGCATAGTGCCTCTGTGTGTTAGGGTCTTGATTTGGAACTTCAACCACTGTTCCGTAAGGTATAGTTCATAGGACTTAGTGGGCATCCCCACTGGATTGCTTCCAATGATAGATTGGCCATGGATGCCAATTGATTCTTTCTTTCTTGCAGTTATCCTTTCAACCATGAATTTTCTGCCTCCAACTGACTTTTCATTATGGCCTCTCTATCCCTCAAGCTACTTAGTTCTCTTCCCATCTCTTTGAGCTTATCCTCCATGTGACCAATGTCCTCCACTCCCTTGGACTTGGCACTCTACATCCATCTATGAGTTTCATCTCTTTCTTTCTCAAGCTCAAAGAATAACAGAATGGAAAATTTTTGTGGAATCACCCTGCCTCCCTTAATAAATTTGTAGTAGGAGTCAAGGTTAGGTTGAGAACTAGGTTCCCTTAGCTCTAGGTCCTCTCTCTTAGTTTCTTGCTACATACTTCCTTCCTTATCCAATTTTTTACTTTCCTATAGGTTTAGCAGAGTTTCGTGTAGGACTGCCTCTGCTTCCTGTAGGTTTTTCTGTGTATCCTGTAGGATGTCTTTTCCATTGTGTGAGGTGGATCTAGTTACAGGCCTTCTCACATAGGTGATAGGAGGCTTAGGGGTGGTTTGTGCCGAGGATCCTTCTTCTTGAGTTTTTATAAGAGGAGCCATCTTCTCCTACTATTTAGGCGAGTCATCAATAACAATGGGAACCTTGGCTAGAGTTTGGGGTTTCCCCTCCCTTATTCTTGTACCTTTACTTGTTTTGAATTATAAGGGGGTTTTCCTTTGTCTTTTTCCTTTTTGTTTGATAGGGGTGCTAAGTGCAGTGAGGGAATTTGTTGCCTCTCTCTTAGTGGGTTCTAGAGACACCCTAGTTGACTCCTCCTTGTCTTCTGCCTGCTCCTTTCCATTGCCCTTTTTACCTATGCCTTTCCCCTCTTCTTCTCCCTATATATCCTCACTTTTTTTACTAGTTTCCTCCTTGACATCCTCCTTTGTTTCTTCATCACCTTCTTTCTATTTCTCTTCCTCTTCATCCTTATCTACTCCATATTCATCCTTCTCTGCTTCTTCTCTATCTGTTTCGGTCTCTTCTTCATTGCTTTCACTGACAGTAGGGCTAATATCATATGTGAGGGCTTTGATATCATCATTTGTCTGCATGTCCCTAAAAATTTCCCATTGGGTAGGAATTCTAAGGTTTTGTAGAACATCTTCTATGATGATTCTAATTAACCCATGGTGGGCTAACTATTGGGGGTTCCCCTCCTACACCTTTATGCTTGTATATATGAATGATTGCAGAAGGAAGTATGGTATGCTGACCCTGTGGTGACGAGATATTTCTGCTCCAAACCTCAATTCCTCAAGAAGCCTAAAGTGATATTTATAAACCACACTATACCTACCTTCACATGAGATGTATTTTATAAGTTGGCAGCTTACTTGATTCTAGGGCTATGGTACGATCCTTATCCTTACTCCATTATTTTCCTCAATGGGCTCCTCTCCCTCTAAAAATAATATCTTCTTGGTAGTCTGCATATCTCCCTTGTCTTCCTTTCTACAAGGCACTCCTAGGGGAAGTGTGGTAATATTGCTTATGAGTTCACGGGTGAGCTCTATGGAGAGGCCTCCCATGACAACAGTGGCATGGTTTTTGGTTAGTGGAATGAGGGAGAGAGCAAATCTCGGGCCACTTCATCATAATACCCCCTAGATTTCCCAAAATATCCCATTCAGTTACGCCTCGTGAAGATTTCTAACATAGGATGGTGTTGGTGAATCATCATAGTGTTAATTGGCTCCCTTCTATTAAACCCCCCGCCATTTTGTCTCGTGAAACTTGAGGAGAAGAGATTGTTGATACAAATTTTAATGCGGGAGGAAATGGAACTGAAATACTTGAGGAGACAATTCCCTTACACAACTATCAAATTCACTCAAACTAGGATATTTTTATGTTCTATTTACTTGGAAAAATGGAAGGAAATGCAAAGCCTACCTCCTGATTGTGTTTGTTGTAGCCAACCCCTGTGTTTTCCCCTCTGAAACTACTTGCGGCCAATCCTGTAGTCTGTCTAATTGTATCTTGTAGGATTCCTGTGTGATCCTGGAGGAAGTCCTGTGCAGAAGAAACATAGAATTTTTTTCTTATGTCGGTTGCTTGGGTACGAGAGCGATTTTGGTAGAGTGAGCCTTGAGGAGATGAATGTGTGAGTGCATGGAGATGAATAATTATTTCCTCTTACGGTCGATTTGAGTGAGGTGGTGTGCTGACAGCTAAGGTACAATTTTCTATTTTTGGATTGTTGGTCCCCACTACCACCTCATCATTCCCCTCTCATTGTAATCAACTCCCACTTCGGGCATCCTTATTCTCAACTGCTTTTGATCTCATTCTTGTTTTCTTTGTCTTGACTGTTGCCACGTGTGTCGGGACTAATTGTTTTATCCTCACTGACTGAACGAAGGTGGCCAAGTTAACTAGCCACCTTTTGCTTGTAAACCAACTTGCTCACAACCTTTACATCTTTTGACTATATTATGCAAATGAGAGAGTGAAGTGAGATACTTACCTGTGGTGATAATACCTTGTTGTGGTTTGTTAAAGACATGAGGTGCTTGCTGTGTGTTGGTTGCATGCTAATTTTCCTTCCTTTTTTATTACCCTCTGATGGTTACCTTGATATGCAGGTACCTAATGTTGAAGATGATGGTGCTGTTGCTACTCTAAAGCTTCTTCTGCCCTTGGATCTTCATGCTGGAAGCTTGCTACTACTCATGATTTTTATTCTATGGAATAGGCTGCTATAGGATTTCCTATAGGATGTCCTGTAGCTACTTCTCCCTTAGAATTTTTAATCATTTCCATTGCTGGGACTTGAGGATGATTGAATGGATAGAGGGGAGGTCCAAGAGTGTGAGTAATGAGAAAATACATTAAGGTGGTGCCCCCCTCTTCTCTCTATTTCATCTTTTCTCTATGTTTTCTCTTGAAGACTGTGAATTTTTTGAAAACTGATTTTTTTTTTATTTTTTATGATGTATGTGGGGGTGATCATGGTAGAGAGAGGTATGATAATGAAGTTGTGATGTAGTTTTTTTTTTTTATTTTTTGAAATCGGCATGTCATTTCCTTGCCATAGGGTTACTCACTTTAGGATTTCGAAGCCACTGTAATTTTTACAAGATCATCATGTAGGTTTGCAAGGGATCCTGTAGGTTTAAAGGGAATCCTGTAGAAAACATGGTACCCTTGCAAACTGAGGCAAGTGAGTGAAAAAAATGAAAGAAATGGTGGAGTGATGAATGATAATGGATGGGAAAATAAAAATATGAGTGGAATAGGTCCCTTTTCGATTATCCTTTTCTCTCTGATCGTCCTCCTGTTGAACTGCAAACATTTTTCATGATTTCTCTTTTTTATTTTTTATTTTTTTTTGCTTGAAAACAACTAGCTTACCTCCAAGAGGTTTTCATTATAGTTGCTTACCCTCGGTGCATCAAGAGAGGTTTTCACCCAGAGATCCTTTTATTTTTCCATTTTTTTTTACACTGTTGGGCCGCCCAAACATGTTTTCAGCCCAATAGTGGGACTCAAGCGCCTCATGGAGGTTTTCACCCAAGTCCTTATTTTTATTTTTCCTTTTCTCATTGACTTGATGAGGTAGGAGCTAAAACTTATTCCACCACCATCACTGTTTTATTTATACCATCAATGAACTCTTTCTTTGAAAATGGCCTCTTGTAAACTTTGAGTCTATGCCAATTAACAAGTAAAGGAATGGCCTCTGCATCTATGGTTCTGATCTGTACTAAACCATTATCATGACATCTCTCTATAACATAAGTCGCTAACCATCTTTTCCTTAACTTTCCCTTAAATATTTATATATGGAATCATATAACAAAGCCCAATCACCTTCTTGAAATTTCTTATCCTTGATGTTCTTATCATGCTAGATCTTCCTCTGAAATTTAGTTACCTTTGTGCATATGAGTGCCTGCATTCTGAACTCATATAAACCATTCAACTGGAGCAACCTCTCTTTCTGTGCACTACTGAGATCTAGATCTAGTTGGGTTGCCATCCTCAATGTGTTATACCCAAACTAAATGGACAACAAGGCCTTTTCCCCATAGATCAGCTCATAGGGTGTGAATGCATTGGTGGTCTTCAAGGTGGTATTATAGGCCTAGGTGGCGTCAACTAGTCTACCTACCCAATATTTTCTGCTGTTGCTAACTACATTGGTTAAGATTTCCTCGATCGCTCTGTTGGTCACCTCCACTTTCACATTAGCTTGTGGGTGATAGGGAGTGGAGGTCCTATGCTTGATCTTCTGCTGGTGGAGCAAGTCTTCAATCATGTTGGAGGTAAACTAGTTGCCTTAATTAGTGACCACTTCTCTAGGGTACCCAAATATGTAAAATATATTCTCCCTTAAGAACTTAGCCACCTTCTCCTATGTTGCTACCTTAATTACCTTGGTTTTAGTCCACTTAGTCAGATAGTCAGTGCACACAATAATATACTTATTTTGCTTAGAAGGAGGGTCAATAGGTCCAATGAAGTCCATGCCCCACTTGTCAAATGGATCAAAATTCACTTGAGGTTGCAGAGGCATTTCATCTCTTGGAGTAGGCTTTCCCATCCTTTGGCACTGATCACACTGACTAGTATAAATTTCCACATCTAGATGAAGAGTGGGCCAATAATACCCAGCTTGTAAAAAATTAAATGTTGTCCTCTTTACTGCAAGGTGACCTCCACAAGCCCCATCATGGCATGTCAGAAGGATGTCAAAGACTTCCTCCTCCCTGACACACCTTCTGAGAATTCGATTCGGGCCTAGTTTGAATAGGTTGCCCCCAATCCAAGTGAAGGTGACGCTCTTCCTCACAATCTTGTTTTTCTTCTTGGAGGACAGATTTGGTGGAATCTATGCAGATACCAAATTGTTTTCTATGTCAACAAACCATGGAGAGAGAATTGAAATGGTGAATAAGTGCTCATTCGGTAACTAATCATCAACCATTCCCTCTTCACATATAGGAAAAGTTAATTTGGACAAAAAATTGCAACAACATTTTCCTTACCAGGCTTATCAACAGTAGTTAGATCAAACTGCTGCAGTAAAAGTAACCATCTAATTATCCAGGCATTCACACCAGGTTTATTCATTAAATATTTTATTGCAGCATGTTCAATATGTACAAATGTTTGATATCATGTAATACAATGCCCAAATTTATTCAATGAATGCACAACAACAAGGAGCTCCTTTTCAGTCACTGTGTAGTTCAATTCGACCTTTGACAGATTCTTACTCATAAAGTAAATGGCGTAAGGGAATTTTTCATCTATTTGGCATAGGGCTGCTCCTATGGATTTGTGTGAGGCATTGCCATGAATATGAAAAGGAAGGGCCCAGTTTTGGTCACGTTGAATCGTTGCAGTGGTTAGCTTGTCCTTCAGGGTGTCCAGGGCCTCTTGACAGATTTTTGACCATACAAACTTAGAGTCTTTGGCCAACAACGCAAATATAGGAGAAGCCAACTTGCTGAAGTCTTTTATAAACCTTCGGTAATATCCATCTAAGCCTAGAAAACGTTTCACATCTCTCTGCTTTTGTGGAGGTGGGACCCTTTGGATGATAGCTATTTTGTTTGGGTCCACCTGTAGTCCTTGATGAGATATTGAATGACCTAGTACGATCCCTACAGTCATCAATAATTCACATTTTTCGGGACTGAAAGACACAGTCATTTCAATGCATTTATGCAACACCTTACCTAAGTTGGACAGAGCCTCCTGGAAATCACCTCCGTAAGATGTAAAATAATCCATATAAATTTCTACTGCATCATGGACTAACTCGGCAAAGATGCTCACTATTTCTCTCTGAAAATTGACAAGAGCATTGCATAGGCTAAAAGGAAGGACCCTATAGGTGAAAGTACCCCAAGGACAAGTGAAGGTGGTTTTATCTTGGTCTTCCTGGCTAATCTAGATTTGATTGTACCCACTGAATCCATCTAGGAAACAGAAAAACTTTTTCCCTGCCAAGCCATCTAATACTTGGTCGATGAAAGGTAGAGGGAAATGTGTAGGTTTTAACCCTATAAAGAAATTACCTGCATACGAATTCTTAAGCAAAGAAAATAAACAATGCGAGAGCATAACCCATAAAACACATATGCACAAAGATTTTTCCCTGGATCCCAAAACCGGGACTACTAGCTTGATTTTTCATTATGTTCCTTTCAATGTTACAATACATATTTATACATGCCAAAGCATCCAATACCATCGACCGAAAACCATCGCGTCCAATACCATGGACCGAAAACCATCGCGTCCAAAAAACATGTGCGAAAATCATGCACAAAACCATAGGTGGGTCCGCCCAACCTAACATATGGTCCAAAACCAAAATTTTCCGGGGCGCTGCCCCAAACCCCATAAAGTGGGGTTACAGGTGCCCTTCAAACCCCCTATTAACTACGTGGAAAGAATATAACACAACCCAACAATCTCCCACTTGTTGTTTTCTTTCCACAGGGGGCCACAAGAGAGCTTAGTCGTTTTTCAGCCCTGAGATTCCCATTGCTTCTCTACACCAAGAGAACTTCTCAGAGCTCACAGATTTTGTCAATGCATCTGCAGTATTCTTAAAAGTGTCCACCTTTACCAGCAACACCTTTCTGTCTTCTATCATATCCCTCACAAAGTGATATTGAACATCAATGTGCTTTGTCTTTGAATGATAAGCAGGGTTCTTTGCCAAGAAAATTGCACTTTGGCTGTCACAGTCTATTCTTATAGCTCCATGTACTAACCCCATACTTGAACACAATCTCTACAACCAAACTGCTTCCTTGCTTGCATGAGTGGTTGCCATGTATTCTACCTCTGTAGTTGATAGTGCCACTACAGATTGTTTCTTACTCATCCAACTGACTGCACCTCCAAATAGGTTAAACACATACCCACTTGTAGATCTTCTCTGATCCAGATCTTCAGACCAGTCTGCATCAACAAAGCCATGAATATCCAACACTCTGTCCAATCCTGGTCTTCCTTGGTAGCACAAACCATAATCACTAGTGCCACGCAAATACCTAAAAACCCGCTTCACTGATGTCCGGTGCTCTTTCCCCGGTTTTGACATAAACCTACTCAATACTCCCACTGCATGTGCAATGTCTGGTCTAGTACAGACCATTGCATACATCAGGCTACCCACTGCACTTGCATATGGAACACGGGACATGTACTCTTCCTCTTCTTGTGTCTTGGGACACTGTTCAGCGGATAACCTCACACCTACAGGAATAGGAACCTTCACCGGTTTACTATCCTGCATATTAAACCTTTGGAGTATTGTCTCGAAATACTTCCTTTGGTTTAACCAGAGCTTACTCTTTGACCGATCTCTTTTAATTTCCATGCCTAAAATATAGTTTGCAGCACCAAGATCTTTCATGTTGAATTTGGAGGACAATTGGGTCTTCAAATCCTGGATAATTTCTTTGTCATTTCCAACCAGCAACATATCATCCACATACAAGACCAGATAAATAATACGGTCACCAATTAATTTAAAATACACACAATGATCTGCTTTTCTTCTGTTGAAGCCAAGTCCTCGTATAAATGTATCAAATTTCTGATACCACATCCTTGGTGACTATTTTAACCCATACAAAGACTTCTTTAACTTGCATACCAGTTCTTTCTTACCCTTCACTGCAAAGCCTTCAGGTTGCTTCATGTAGATTTCCTCTTCCAAATCCCCGTGAAGAAATGTTGTCTTCACATCCATCTGTTCTACCTCAAAATCAAAAGCAGCAGCAACAGATAAAAGTAATCTAATAGAAGTTACCTTGGCAACATGAGAAAAAATATCACCAAAATCAATTCCCGGCACCTGGGAATAACCTTTTGCTACCAACTGAGCTTTGTATTTCTCCACCTTTCCTTCTGCATTTGTCTTCTTCTTGAACACCCATTTGCTGCCAATGGGTTTCCTTCCGGCCGGCAACTCCACCAGATCCCAAGCCTCATTTTTGTGCAAAGATGCCATTTCATCGACCATGGCCTCTTTCCATAGTTTTCCATCCTCTGAATCCACTACTTCCTTCACAGTTCTGGGATCATTATCAGTAACAGACAAAGCAAAATTTGAACTGAAAGCAGATGGACTATACCTTTCTGGTTGCCTTCTTTCTCGAACTTATCTTCTCAGAACCGGAGTTTGTGGCTCTTCATCTTCTGATTCCTCCTCTGTTGCAAAGTCTGATTCTTCCTCCTGTTATCACAAAATCATGCACTGGAAGGCTGCTGACCAGGAAGACTCTGTGCAACTATTTCAAACCAGACTTTTGACTAAGGCTTAGCCTCCTTAGCCTGAGAGGGCTCTCTCAAAAGGTTATTGATTTTGACTATTGATGAGATGGCTAACTCTTGCAAAGTAAATTTAACAAATATGTTGGCTAGACAGACATTACAAAGACTTCCATTGGGCTTATGGAGTTAATCATCCTTGAGTAAACTATAACACTACTCATTCATAGAAGTCAGGGCATGTGATGTTTAAATACTCAAAACACATCTCATAGAAACCTCAGCTTACAAATACACACAGGAAATCAGAGCAGCAAAGTGAATTCTGAGTGATTGTGTATCTATACAACTGTAAAAACATAAAGGATAAAACAAAACCACATATCTTGAGCATTTGAAACACTGTATAGAATACTGAGAAGAAAAGCAGTCACTTGTATTACTGAAAATGAGTTTGTACACAAGCCAAAATAACACTCTGTTTTCTCAAATATCCAACCCTCATAACATAAAAGTTTCATCTATATATAGAAACATAACTTTAACTACTTTGAGCTTCCTCCTCCAGCATGAGGGGAGCTCGATGACTGCCACTAATTACCCCTATCCACTATTGAACTAACTCATTAAATACAATAAGCGCTAAACTGGAATTTTAAAGAGTCCTAATTTAACTATAACTCTAATTCTATCCTCCTCGTAGAATGATTCTTTCTTGTTCTTTGACACCTGTCTCCTTTTAGTTTGGCCGAGATGGCTGAGAAAAAGATTCAATGTCCCATACTAGCTTTGGATGCTGAATGCTTTGATGGTTCAGTGATGTTAGGAGAAAACCCCTGTTTTTCCGGTTCTAGTCTTCCACCACTTATTCGAAAATGCAGCAGCATGTCTCCAGCTCTTTAATATCCCAAAAATGTAGAGCACCACTATGTTTCCAGATGTGTTGGAGGCTTCGTTGATGGACAGGTGTGCAGGCCAAGTCTCCTCGTATGCAACTCCTTCCAAACCCTAATGACCGGTGATAAAGTGCCTTTATAAGCAAAACTTTAACTTGAACCAAAACATTACACTTTTACAAAGGGACACCTGTCATCATTTGAATGGCTATGCTATCTTCATTTGGTCTCCTAAATGTCCCTCAGATGTTTCCTTTGAAAATTTCTGATTATCCCATCGAACTGTTTGCCTGTATTAAAAACAGCACCTACAGTAGTTTCGCAGTTTCGTAGCGCGCTACGAAACTGCGAAACTGTTTAAACAGTTTATCTTTTCCTTGAGATTTTCACTGCTTGGACCTTTGATTTTTTAAACCTTCTTTACATGTGGCAGAGATCTATATGTCCTCAAAATAATGAAACTAAGCAAAATTTTACAAAACTTAGAACAACACCTTTCTCAACATCAGTTAGCAGCTATTTGACCTAGCTGTGCCTTTAAGTCTGCAACCTCCTTCCTCAAGGCTTTGTTTTCAGCTCTTAAATGCATGTTTATTTTTCTAATGGATTTGGCCTGTTTGAGAGCTGGAACAGTCCATGTGTAAACATCAGCTACTGAATCCACCTGGCTTACTAGGTTTTTACTTCCTCTCAAAACAACTTTTCGATAATTTGCATACCTGACTGCAGACTCCCTAGTGGCACTCTTCACCTTGGCAATTACATTTTTTGCTGCCTCCAACTGGTTCTTTATAGCTATAATCTTACCTCCTTGGGAAATAATGACTGTTCTATTCTTGTCTTTTTGCTTAATTTTCTCTGCCTCCTTTGTTCTGGACAATTCCTCTGCTACCTCTGTTCTGGGCAATTTTTCAACTTCCTCTGCTCTAGGCAGTTTCTCAGCTTCCCTTACTTGTTTTCTTGTAACAGGTCTTCTTGGTTTGAAGATAAATTCATCACCTGGTTCATCAAACCTCAGTCTTTTTGAAGCTTTAGATTTCTTAGTGCTTTCTGGTGATGATTGAGTCAAATCAATGTGCATTGGTTCAATATGCACCGGTTCAACCTGCTCAAACTCAATGGCCTCAAGCAAATCACTCAAGCTAGCCTTAGATATCGGGCTTTCCTCAATAGCCAATGCTTTGCCTTTTTCTTTGCTTATTTGACTTCTTGTCCTAACTCTTGACACTGTTTCAGATCCACTTGGTCCAGGTACAACTTTCTTGTGCTTAGCTTCTTCTTTTGATGGTGGCTGAGGTTGCTCTTTAATGATCAGTGGCTTCACTGATTTTCTCAACTGTGACTTGGCCTTCTTTTTATCTTTTTCCTCCTTTCGAAGCTCAGCTATTGTGGGTTCTTGAACTGATTTTTCTTTTTCTCTAACCGGCTGTGGAGTAAGACCTGTTTTACTCTGGAAACTAGCCATGAAGATGAAAGAGTTCCAATCCTTACCTATTTTCTGAAGACCATCCAAAACCAACAATTTAACCAAACCATGGTGAAATAACGATGTTTCACAGTCATCCTTCCTTAATTGCACTTTGTCACACATTTTGCTTAGACTACGAAACAAGTAAAAGGGAATATCTATGGATGCTTTACCAGTAAAATGTAACAGCAACTTGAAGTGATAGGAATAGACATTATTGTATCTTCCCTCACAGGTTAAGTACTTCTGAATACAGGTGAGAAGAAGGGCATAGTGCTCCTTAACATAGTTTCTAGGCACTGCTTTTGTTAGGTCTTCATTCACATATGCCTCTTTTAAAAACTCTTTGCAGGGGTTCATATCAAATTTAAAGTTCTTAAACCATTCTTGCCCCCCTCTTGGAATCTCAGTTACAGCAGCAATTGCCTCCGGAGACACTTGAACTTCTAACATAGCTATTTTAGAATTCAAACCCGTGAAGTTTAAAGCAAAATCCTTTGTTACCTGAGCATGGCCACCCTGCAGCTTCTTACAGAAATTCCAACAGCCGGCATCCTTGAAGGCTTTCTCCACGCCTTCATCTCTTAATGTAATGTCCAAACCTTCAGGCTCTGTTCTCTGACATTTTCCAGACCTATGCTCTTTCCTCTCCATTTCGCTTTTGAAATTTTCACACAGAGAATGGCCAACAGCTTCAACTCAAATGGTAATTCAATTCTTTTTAACGCGGGCTCGCTTGTAATTAGGCTCACTTGAAAAACTCGGGCTCGCTTGCAAACTCGAATATCTCATCACACAGGTTGGTCATTTATGCATCATCTATGATCATCATAAAAATCCTTGCACGGTAAAAACCATTTGAATAATATTTATGTGCATGCCTACAAATCTATTGGTGGAGTGATGGTTAATGAGTGTTTGGGAGGTACGCCCACTGACATGAACGGACGGAAATGGTGACTCATCAACAGACTTGACCCTTTGAGGAATATACGCTGCAAAACGCACGAATCTGCGATTTCGTAGCGCAGTTAGTTATGAATTGGCATAATGCGCTGCGAAACGGCTTGACGCTGACGCGCTACGAAATGGCTAAACAATGATTACGCTGCAAAACTAACCAATGAGACTGCGCTGCGAAATTACGGAAAGGATCGGTGACATGGATAAGACAAGACATGGCTTTAGCAATCATGATGGAGGATGACCAATAGGATTAGAGAACGATTACATCAAACACCTTTCAAACTTCAACCCTAAGTAAGAAACATAGGACAAAAACCATTTGACACCAACTTTTGACATTTAACTTGAACAAAGGATTATATACATATGTTTATAGTTCTAAGTGATAACACCTCCTTTGGCTCAAACTCTATCTTCTCAGGTTCCTTTGGTTGGACTTCATGTTGAATAACATCTTTCAACCTCTCTGAACAACACATCTCAGCTGTACACAACCTTCCGTGTGACTGGGTTCCAAAGCTTATAACCCTTTAAACCATTCTTATACCCAATAAAGATGCACTTTTCAGATTTACTATCCAACTTGGTTCGTTTCTCCTTTGGAACATGTACATATGCATCACATCCAAATACCCTTAGATGTGAAAGAGAGGGTTTCTTACCAGTCCATACTTCTTGTGGAGTCTTATCCTCCAATGCTGATGAAGGTGATCTGTTGATTAGGTAACATGCAGTATCCACCGCCTCTGCCCAGAATTCTTGTTCTAACCCGGCACCACTGAGCATGCTTCTTGCCCTTTCCATCAATGTCTTGTTCATTCTTTCTGCGACTCCATTTTGCCGAGGTGTATATGGAGTAGTCTTCTGCCGTGCTATACCACACTTCTTACAAAATTCTTCAAATTCCTTGCTGCAAAATTCTCCACCATTATCTATCCTCAACACCTTTATCTTCTTCTCTGTCTTATTTTCCACCAGAGCCTTAAATTCTTTAAACCTGTCAAAGACTTCAGATTTATTCTTAAGAAAATATATCCATGTATTCCTTGAGAAGTCATCTATGAATGATACATAGTACACAGACTTACCCAGTGATGGAACCTTCACAGGTCCAAACACATCACTGTGCACAAGCTCTAATATCTGTTTCGTCCTCTTACCACCAGAGGGGAAACTCACCCAATTCTGCTTCCCATATACACAATTTTCACAGAAATCAAAATCCAGAGAGCTATTATTCATACCTTCTACCATACCTTTACCATGAAGTATTCGAAGGCCCTTCTCTCCAATATGTCCAAGCCCTTGATGCCACAACATCGTCTTCTCTCCAGAGACCACTAGATTCTCTACTCCATTTTCAGGAACCATAGAACTATTGCACCCATCAACAACGGTGCTACCTTGCAGCTTGTATAGAGTTCCAATCTGAACTCCCCGCATTAATATCAGTGCTCCTCGAACCATCTTGCAGGTATCTTTCTCGAACACCATCTTTACACCTGCATCATCTAACTTGCTTACAAAAATCAGATTTCTGGCCAATGCAGGAATATGTAGAACACCCAGAAGTGTTCTAAACCTTCCACCTTGCAACTTCAACTTTACTTTTCCCCAACCAATGATTCTAGCCTTCCTATCATCTCCTAAGAAGACATCACCACCATCGTATTTCTCATACTCGCAGAACCACTCTCTATGGGGAGTGAAGTGAAAGGATGCACCTGAGTCAATCAACCATGCCTCATGATCTACATGTGTACTTGAAGAAGCCAAGTACACATCCCCACCTTCATCTAAGGTGGTTTTCGCCTCTGCAGAAGGAGCATCATCAGATCCCTTTCCTTTATCAGGAGCTTTAGATTTACAATCCCTTCTGAAGTGCCCTTCCTTTCCGCATTTCCAGCACACCACCTTTGTAGGTTTTCCTGGAGATTTAGATCTCCCTCTAGATTTAGATCTCCCACTCGATGACTTATTTTTGTTTCTGTTCTGGGACCGTCCTCGTACGGACAAGGCATCACCATTCTGGTTGTCCATATTTTTTCGTCTCATCTCCTCCGTCAGCAAGGCTGAGACTATTTCATCAAACTGCAAAGCAATTGCATTGCTACCTATTGCAATAACCAGACTATCCCACGAATCTGGTAGAGAACACAACAGACTAATGCACTTATCTTCATCTCAAATTTTAATATCAACAGATAATAACTGACTTACCACAGTATTAAACGCATTCAGATGCTCTGTCACCGAGTCTCCATCTTTCATCATCAGGTTATACAGCTTTTTCCGCAGGAACAGTTTATTCACCAGAGACTTAGATTGGTACAAAGTCCCTAACTTAACCCACAAAGCCTTTGTCGTAGCTTCCCCTGATAGATTTAGCAATACTGAATCCAAGACACACAATCGTATTGTGCTCTTTGCCTTCCGATCCAACTTCTTCCATTCTTCATCGGTCACTCCCGATGGTTTAGTACCCGGATCTACCGCGATCCACTGGTCTTTATCCACCAACAGATCCTCCATCTTGAGTTTCCATAGCTCAAAATTCTGACCATTGAACTTCTCAATCTCTATCTTTCCACTGCTCGCCATCTTCTTTCACCACTAGAATCGATCTCGCAGATCCCCCACTGAACAGGGTCTACCACAGGCCCGAGCGAAACCCCTCATCAACAAAGGTGTCCCCTTGAAGCCAAAACAGCTCTGATACCAAATGTAGGTTTTAACCCTGTACAGAAATTACCTGCATACGAATTCTTAAACAAAGAAAATAAACAATGCGAGAGCATAACCCATAAAACACATATGCACAGAGATTTTTCCCTGGATCCCAAAACCGGGACTACCAGCTTGATTTTTCATTATGTTCCTTTCAATGTTACAATACATATTTATACATGTCGAAGCATCCAATACCATGGACCGAAAACCATCGCGTCCAAAAAACATGTGCGAAAATCATGCACAAAACCATAGGTGGGTCCGCCCAACCTAACATATGGTCCAAAACCAAAATTTTCTGGGGCGCTACCCCAAACCCCATAAAGTGGGGTTACGGGTGCCCTTCAAACCCCCTATTAACTACGTGGAAAGAATATAACACAACCCAACAAAATGGTCCTCCTTTGTGGCTTTGTTTAACTCCCTATAATTGACAATCCACCACTTACTATTTTTCTTTGGAACCAACACCAAATCAGAGACCCACTCACTATCTGCGATAGGTAAATGAATCTTGCATCTAGCAGCATTTGCACTTCTTCTTTGGCTATATATTTAAGAGCTACATTCATCCTCCTTTGGTGTTGCCAGATTGGCTTGCAGCCTTCCTTGATATAAATATGGTGAGTACATATCGAGGGGTGCACTCCCTTCATTTCTTTTTAACTCCAAGAAAATGCATCCAGATGTTCCTTTAGCATGTTGCACAACTTTTCTTCTTGGAGAATAAAAAGAGACGGATTGATTTTCAAAGTTCTCTCGGGGTGGAATTATATGGTTTTGACATGGAGAGGGTTGGACTCGGCTAAGTATAGACCAATTTTATGGTTGTTTTGGGTTTCATTTACTACCTATTATAAGGACAATGTACGGGGAGTTGGACTTTGGAATATGCATTCAATCAAATCATCTTCATCTCGTTGTCCCCCTCCCATGGTTGTTTATAAAGTATAGAGTTGGGCAAAATAAACTTCATCTTCCTCCTCCTCTTCCAGTTACAAAGGTAAGTCATGTTATAAAGATGGCTGAGTAGGATGGTATAGAGATAACTTCTTGGACATATTCCTATTCTTGATGGTCATATTTCTAGCTCTGTAGCTAATGTAAGCATCAAAAGTGGCTAACTAGGGTCTCCCAAGGATGAGAGGGTACCCACTAAGCTCAGTTGTAGGCTGGAGAACTAGGAAATCTGTAGGGTATTCCTAAGAATCAATGGAGACCATCACAACCTCCACAATCCCCTCAGGGGTCACTATGGAGCAGTCTGCAAGTTGCAGAATTGTTGTGGTCTTCCTCAATGAACCTGCGAGGTTGAGCTTAAGCATGGTGTCCTTGGTCATCAGATTAATGGCAGCCCCAAGATCGATCAAAGTGTGTGGGACAATGGTGCCATCGATGTGAACATCTACTACAGGGCTTCCAAGGTCCAAATAATTTGGATAGATTACCTACCCTAGCATTAAGTCAGACATCTGTCCAATGACATTAAAGGTAGGGGAATCTCTTCTTCGCCTCCCTGGATGCTTGAAACACTTCTCCTTAATCAACTTTCTGTAAATAGGCACATCTTTAATAACTTGGAGAAGTGTAATTTTGACACATAGAATTTTAAATTCTCCTAGAAGTTCAATCTCTTCTGAGGTAGGCTAGAGTGGTTGGGTTAATCTCTCAGGAAAGGGTGGTGATTTACTTTAAGCATGCTTTCCCCTATTTCTTCCTCAACCTCTCTAGGTGGAGGTAGAGTTTGGTTGTCCGGGAGTACTCTCCCAGATCTTAGGTTGATTTCCTGAATCTCCAAATCATAAGTTGGATATGATGTCTCTCCACTATATACTTGTGCCCATTTGTTGTTCGGGTTCGGATTTTGCTAAGCAGGAATCTAGGGTTACTTAGGTGGAGTAGAGTGTAAAAGTTGTGATTGGGCAGGTGGTGAAGGCAATAAAGTTGGAACATTGTTGTATTGGGGCCTCCACCCCTGGGGTTGTGCATTCCACTGAGGTTGTGGTGGAGCATATGGTTGAAATGACTGGCTGGTTAGTAGGGAATGATACTCAGGTGCAAAGGACCAAGGAGGAGTGTAGACAAGGAAGGATGAGTGAGGGGCTCCCAGGAAGGTATGTATGTGGTCTGGTTGGGGTTTTAATATGCATGGAATGACCCTTGAATGCTCTATTGGTATGGCCTAGGCCCATGAGGTCTCCTTTGGTTTATGTAGCAAAGCTGCTCAGCGAACCCATTCAGCTCCTTAATATACAACTTTTAGTCTAGGTAGATAAGAACACTTGTCTATGGAGTTGTTTTCTTCACAAACTGAGCAGATTTCAATAGAATTAAATCGACATTCGTTCCTAGGGTGCGTCTAGGACAAAAAGTGGCCAAGGCTCTCTCTGCTTCCTCCTGCTTTCTCTTAATGTGCATAGTGTCCATCTGTAGGCAAAGGGTTTGCAGCATATCACTCTTGAAATCCTCCAACATATTTCTAATTTCACCCGTGATGGATGAATTAGCAGAGGGTGGATTCACCATGGGTTGACTACCCCTACCCTTTCTCGTAGCTGCCATAGAATGGTTTCTAAAGATAGTCTTGATATCATCATAGGGTAACTGGTAGATATCCCCTCGTGTTAACAAGTGTAGGGTATCCAGAATATCTTCCCTTACTCCTCTAAGCAAGACCTGCTTTAGTGACTTAGGATCAAGTGTGCACCTGGCCCTTTTGTAACTAAACTGGAATCTTTCTTCATAATCCTCTAGTGATTCATCATTGCCTAAGGTCATCCTAAAAATTTCCTCTTTAGTGTCTTTATACCCATAGTAGTCTCAATAATTGTTGTTGAAGGCTTGCTGCATCTCAGCCCAAGTTGTGATGTTATTTCCAGATAAACCCATGAACCAGTGCAAAGCTACATCCTTGAGGGTAGATGGAAATAGTTTCAACTTCTTCTCATCATTTGTATAGCCATAGGTTCAGCATATGACAAAAAAATCAAACAAGAAAGTGTTTGGGTCTTCTGTGGTCAGGCCATGGAAATGAGGAAGGGAAGAAGGGCTTATATTTTTCATCTCAGTATCCCCATTGGTTTCTGTGATGGAGAAGGTACCCTCAACTTTTCCTCTATTTCCTCTGTCATTTTTGTTTTCTAGCCATAGGTTCAGTAGGAATGTCTTCTCTTTCTTCTTCCCATGTAGGTTCTTCAAATATGTCTAATAGCTCACCTAAGCGTTCCTCCAGTTCATAGCCACCGAAGAAGAGGGAAGATTGGATTTTTGAAGCAGTGGTGGTATTTGGAAAAAATTTCCCTACATTATCCCTATTCCTACAAGGCATGAAAAAAATGTTTTTGTTTTTTTTTGTGTTTTTTTCAAACTTTGAAAGTAATTGTAGAATTGAAATTGTAGACTGGATGAAAACTACTTACTAAATGAAAAATGAATTGCTTGATTGAAATCTTACTTGCAGAATGGAAAGGAAAGCTAATAATGTAGAATGAAAAAGGAAGCAAACTAAATTACTTTCGCATAAATGAAAATAATAACAGAATATTAGAAACAAGAAATAGAAGAAGGAAAGTAGGAATCACATATTACTCAGACAACAACACCAAAAAGTGATGAGCACCAGTATTGCAGCAAGAATGCTGCAACTCCTAGAACTACCAAATTTACTTTATCAACCTGGGGTTTTTACAAACTTGGAGGTGACAATGCTGTATGCACAAGTAAAAGTGATGGTTCTGCCTTTTGTCACTATTCAGCTAGCGAGAGACCACTAGGGCTTTCAGGCCAGATTTCTATGGATTCAGAAGAAACTTGATTGTTAATGAAAGAAAGAGAAATCTACTCTAGGAGAAAGCTTGTCTACTGCAATAAGGAAAATGACTGAATTCCTATGCTAAAAACACACCATTCCCTAACTAATTTATGAGAAACTATGCTTTACAAGAATGTAAGGCTAACCAAGGAAAATTTTAAGGATGGAAGTTTATCTTAGAATTTAGACTCTTTGGCGAATCTTACTAGTCAATAATATTCAAGTTGTAAAATGTTTGGCAATATTTTTGTAAAAATATTTATATTTGTAATGATTTTATATTACCTTATATAAAATTTTGGCAATTTTTAAGGTAAAATAATTTTATACTATAAAATGTGGGTGAATCATTTTTAGAAAAAATGTAAATTGGTAAATCTTTCTTTGGAAAAAACATGGAAAATTACCCCACCTGCGAATATTAACCCCTGAATGTTTCCATGAGGATAACATGTATGAAATGGTACTGTGTAGTGATTCCAGCTAGGGTGCTAGACTGGACTCTATATTTAATATCGACCGAGGTGCGTAAGCTTAGAGGCGTGGTCTAAAATATATAGACATAAAGAATTACCTCCCAGGTGATTGTGAGGTAAATTGCAAGGCTTCTTTACGGAAGACCGTGATATGCAGCCTATCCTTCACACACCTAGATTACCCTACAGATGTACTTGACTACAATGCTGGTTATGAAATGCATCTATCAAAGCAACCCAAGAATCTAAGTCCTGTGTATGACTGTGGCAATGATTCTAACCTCCTTACAGAGGTATCACTCAGAAAACCTTTACTTAGTAAACACACACAGCATGCAAGATATTTACACTATGAAACTATATAAAAAGAACATGAATAGACTGTGAAATGAGGCAGAGTTTATGAGCATGCATCTGTAAATCACACAAGGACCAAATCCCTTACAAGATTCTCATTCCAGATCCTAGTGCTGACCATTCAACATAACAATAAACCCTTCGGATGCGCACACCATATACATGTAATGAAACTCAAAACATAAAGGAATCGAAAGCTTATATGATTGCAACCCGTGTGCTATGTGAATCAACAGTTATGTAAATCGAAACTATGATGCAACCTGTGTGATACATAAATCGAATCCAATACAACACTGTGCAAACATATCAATCGAATCTAATACAACGCTGTGCATATATATATATAAACTGAAATGTAACAAAACGAAGAGCAGTATACCAAACGAAGAACGCAGGGCCCGTCCGCGCCTAAGGGTATACTGACTACCACCGTTCAGCAATCAACCAATGCAAAAGAGTAAACACACGTTGTGACTGTAAAGGGTTCTGTGTATTAACTAAAACTCTGTTCCGAGCAAATGTTTCAACAACTGATTAACCTTCAAAACATTGAACTAACTGTATTTACACATGCGTACATACAGCCATGTCATCGATGCAGTGAATGTACATAGTGTTGTTGCCGCGTTTATTACATAGCTTTTGCAAAATGTTTCCATACCATAAGTTTCAAAAAGAACAAAAATCAAAATGAAAATAGAATGATGCTGTTGCTGCTTTTATGCGCCAGAGTACCCTGCTTTGACTAAAGTTGACCGCATGCATAGGAGGATCGATTTGGATGGAAGATAGGTGTTTGTCCATCCTTGGACATTCCACTTTTCGCCCATGCTTTTTGTTCTCGCTCATCCGCTGCGCCACATGTCAAACGGTAAACTCATTACAGGTTGTGGGTACTTCCTGTAGTCATGTCATCAAAAACCTCTAATTCTGGAACATAAAACCCCTAAATTAATTCTTATGCAATTTAATAACTATAGAACAATTAATAATCAATATTCAAGGATTTTGAGGGACAAATGATGAAAATGTATGGGTAACTGATGTGTTTCTGGGAAGGAAAAAGGGTCTTAGGATGATACCAACATACTGTCTAAAGCATGGAAGTTTAAGACATCAAACATCACTACTGTGCATGTAAAGGACTAAAATAATTCTATTTTGTTCTTTTTATTCTTTTTATGGAAAATCAAGTGTAAACCCTAATCTCTTTTGGTGATGTGGCAGGTGGCATAGTGATGCTGGTGGATGGTTGGGAGGTTTAGGAGATGGTTGAAAGGTTTGGGAGACCCTTGGGTGACCTGGTGTGGCTTGCTAGAGGCGTTCCCTCAATATGGCATCAAAACAGGCCACTACAGGAAAACATGCAGGATGTACTAGAAACCTACAAGATTCCTTGTATTTGTACAGGATACAACTGAGAGAAAAACGATGGTTTCTGGAGGTGACATAGGGCTTAGGGAAGGTAGTGGATGGGTGAAATGGAGTGAGAAAATGCCTAAGATCACACAGAACTAGAAACCAAGGTTAGGAGATTGTTGGATTTGCTCAACATGATTGGATGAATGTATGTGTAAAATGATGAGATTTGTGAAGGTCTTGGTGAAAGAAAGGAATGATTATGGATGGATTAAGTTGGAAGGTGGTTGCCTACTATGAGATCTTTTTATACTTCTAAATCACATGCTCTTCCTCAAACATTTATAATTTCCAAAAAGTCGTGTAAATAAGAAGAATTCTAACAAGCTAGAAAAGAAGAATTTAATGAGCTAGTTGTCTACTTCATGCATGAGGAAAATTGTTGAATAGAATAGAATCATGGATGAGATCTACTATAAGACTGAATATGGAAAAGATGGTAATTGAATCCTACACTTTCAAAACAGATCAAATGTTGGTTCAGGTACAGTAAACTCTAAATCTTATGAGAAAATGGAAATCTGTCTTTGTTCGGCTGCATAAGGGTCTTTTACTTGAATCATGATCCCTCGGGAAAGAGGTGAGGCCAAGACACCTACTGATAGCTTTTAGGTGCTCCCTTTATCCCTTTTAACTTGCTACTAAAGTAAAGCACAAATGGAAGCAAGCAAATAAACAACTAATCAAATCTACATTACTTGTAATGAAATACTTCTAAATACAATTTAACCATGAATCTATGAAACTAAGGCAAGCATACAAATACAAGAAGAGGAGACTTTGCTGCTAGGTTTGAGCCCTAACCCAAGAGCTTCATCCCTCTGAGTTAACTTAGTACTAGATCATGAAAAAGCTCATTCTCATTGTCAAAACAGAGAATTACATAGCAATGTCTTCCATAAGTTTGGAGCTCGAAAATAACTAGTGCTTTCACAACAAAAATTTGAATCCTAATGAGGCTCTAGGTCTCTCTACTTATACAAATGAAGTCTCAAATTACTTCCTTAAATATAGGGAGGCTTGGTTCCCAAAATCGAGATGAAATAACTCTTTGCCTATCACTTCTTCCACTGCCTTTTGATCTTCATGACTTCGCTGATTGCACTTCGAGCTGGTATGATTAATGGAGGAATACTCGGATGGAGGAGGAGTAAATAAGGAGGATTTACCTCCTACAATCTCTCTCCCTTGTCCCATTCGAGTTTCAAACCTTAGTCTTGCCAAAATTCCTTTATTTTCTCTTCTAAAACTGCATTCAATGCATATTAGTCCACTAGGCATACTATCTCACTTGAACTCATCTCATTAAGAGGTGATTAAGGCCCATATAATTACCCAGTTATGAGGCTCATCCTCAGCCCCCTGGTAAAGGTGTTTCTCATCCTCTTACCAACTCAATAAATATCCATCTCTTTCATAGCTCTAGTGGCCTCTCTAACATCCCATGCTTCTGTTGCGGTTTCCTCTTCTTGTGCATAGAATCCTGCCTTATTTTCTACCTCCTTCCACTGCCTTCTTTCTTCTTCTTCCTTCCTTCCATCTAACATTCCCAAGATCACTGGTGGACTGAGTCTCAAGCTAATCCAATTGACTTTGAACCTTTGGACGGATTTCTTGTACATGGGTTTCTTGTTCAGCCCTTCTCTCATCCTTTGAAGAGAGTGGTACTCTCTGATCTTCAGATTGTATGGCAAATTATTCCATCTCCTTAGGAAAGCTTTCATGCTATCAACCCCTAAAAATCTGAACATGTCCTCAAAATGTGTAATTTCTTGCTCATGGGCAGAAAGATACTTGGGTGCAAGTTGAGGATCATTTACAATTAAATTATGTGTATTGATCAGAGCCATTGGCTTGGACTACTTAGCTTTGATCATAAGAGGCTGCATTTGTTCCCTTGCCAATATCCTCTTCATTTCTATAGCCCTTGCTTCCTCATGGTTCATCCATGATGCCAAATCCATCAACTATAAATCCCCTAGCTTTGCATTAGGCTCCCATACATTCATATCTGTCAAATCCATGTTATGCAAGTAGAACATAGAGATCTTCACCCTATCTTCCAATGTGCTTTGATCACAAAGATCAATGAATTGTCTATAATCCTCGAATGGCATAGTGCCTCTCTGTGCTAGGGTCTTGATTTGGAACTTCATCCACTGTTCCTTAAGGTATAGTTCATAGGACTTAGCTGGAATATTGCACTAGTTTGCTTCCAATGATAGACTAGCCATGACTACCAATTGATTCTCTCTTTCTTGCAGCTTTCCTTTCAACTATGCATTTTCAGTCTCCAACTAATTTTTCAACATGACCTCTTTGTCCCTCAACCTACTTAGTTCTTTTCTCATCTCTTTGAGCTTATCCTCCATGTGACCAATTTTCTCTACTCCCTTGGACATGGTAATATGCATCCATATGTGAGTTTTGGCTCTTTCTTTCTCAAGCTCAAAGAAAAATGGAATGGAAAAAATTTTTGGAATGACCCTGGCCCCCTCAATAAATCTGTAGTAGGAGTCAAGGTTAGGTTGAGGACTAGGTTCCCTTAGCTCTAGATCCTCTCTCTTAGTTTCTTGCTACATACTTCCTTCATTATCAAATTTTTTAGTTTCTTGTAGGTTTAGCTAAGTCTCCTGTAGGGCTGCCTTTGCTTCCTGTAGGTCCTGCTGTGTATCCTGTAGCATGTCTTTTCCTTTGGATGTGGTGGATCTAGTTACAGGCCTTCTCACATAAGTGATTGGAGACTTAGTGGAGGTTTGTGCTGAGGATCCTTCTTCTTGATTTTTTATAAGAGGAGTCATCTTCTCCTGCTATTTAGGTGAGTCCTCAATAACAATGGGATCCTTGGTTGGAGTTTGGGGTTTTCCCTGCCTTATCCTTGTACTTTTCCTTGTTCTGAAGTATAAGGGGGTTTGCCTCTGTATTTAGCCTATTTGTTTTATACGGGTGCTAAGGGCGGTGAGTGAATTTTCTACCTTTGTCTCATTGGGTTTTGGAGACACCCTAGGTGACTCCTCCTTGTCTTCTGCCTCCTCTTTTCCATTTCCATTTTTACGTATGCATTTTCCCTCTTCTTCTCCCTCTATATGCTCACTTTGTGTATCAGTTTCCTCCTTGACATCTTCCTCTATTTCTTCATCACCTTATTTCTATTTCTCTTCCTCTTCATCCTCATCTATCTCCTCTTCATCCTTCACTCCTTCTTCTCCATCTGTTTCAGTCTCTTCTTCATCCTTTCCACTGACAGTAGGGCTAACATAATATATGATGGCTTTGATATCCTCATCTGTCTGCTTGTATCTAAAATCTTCCCATTGGATAGGAATTCTGAGGTTTTGGAGGGAATCTTCTATGATGATTCTATTTAACCCATGGTGGGCTAACTGTTGTGGGTTCCCCTCCTGCACCTTTATGCTTGTATCTATGAGTGATTTCAGAAGGAAGTATGGTATGCTAATCTTGTAGTGAGGAGGTGTTTCTACTCGAAACCTCCATTCCTCAAGAAGCCTAAAGTGATATCCCTAAACCACATTATACCTACCTTCACATGAGATGTATTTTATAAGGTGGTATCTTACCTCATTCTAGGGGTATGGTGGTCTTGTTCTCCTTACTCCTTTCTTGTCCTCAATGGGCTCCTCTCCCTCTAAAAACAATTTCTTCTCGGTATTCTGGCTATCTGCCTTGTCTTCCTTTCTCCAAGGCACTCCTAGGGGAAGTGTGGTAGTTCTGCTTATGAGTTCATGGGTGAGCTCTATGGAGAGGCCTCTCACCATAATAGTGCCATGGGTTCTAGTTAGTGGAATGAGGGAGAGAGAAAAATCTCAGGCCACTTCATCATCATACCTCCTCAATTTTGCAAAATACCCCATCCAATTACGCCTCATGAATATTTTTAACAAAGGAGGGTGTTGGTGAATCCTCACAGTGTTAATTGACTCCCGTCTATTAAACCCCCCTGTCATTTTGTCTCGTGAAATTTGAGGAGAACAGATAGTTGATACAAATTTTAATGTCGGAGGAAATGGGACTAAAATACTTGAGGAGACAATTCCCTTACATAGCGATCAAATTCACTTCAAATAGGATATTTTTATGTTCGATTTACTTGGAAAAATGGAAGGAAGTGTACACACTACCTCCTCATGGTGTTTGTTGTAGCCAACCCCTATGATTTCCCTCTAAAACTTCTCTCAGTCGATTGTGTAGACTATCTCACTATATCCTATAGGATTCCCTTGGGATCCTGTAGGAAGTCCTATGTAGGAGAAAGATGGAATTTTTCTCTTATGTAGGTTGCTTGGGTACGAGAGTGATTTTTCTAGAGTGAACCTCGAGGGGATGAATGCATGAGTGCATGGGGATCAAGGATTATTTCCTCTTATGGTTGAGTTGAGTGAGGTGGTGTGCTGGTAGTCGAGGTACGACTTTCTATTTTTGGACTTTTGGTCCCCACTACCACCTCATAATTACCCTCTTCTCGTAATCAACTCCCACTTTGGGCATCGGTAGTGTCAACTGCTTCTGATCTCATTCTTGTTTTCTTTGACTTAACTACTGCCACGTGTGTGGGGACTAACTGTTTTGTCCTCGCTGACTGAACAAAGGTGGCTAGGTTAACTAGCCACCTTTCTCTTATAAACCAACTCGCTCGTAACATTTACATATTTTGACTATATTATGCAAATGAGAGAGTGAATTGATATACTTACCTGTGGTGATAATACCTTGCTGCAGTTTGTTGAAGACATGAGGTGCTTGTTGTGTGTTGGTTTCATGTTATTGTTCCTTCCTTTTTTATTGCCCTCTGATGATTCCCTTGATATGCAGGTACCTAGTGTTGAAGATGATGGTGTTGCTGCTGCTCTGGAGCTTCTTCTACCCTTTGATCTTCATGCTGGAGGCTTGCTGCTACTAATGATTTTTATTCTATAGGATAGCTTGCTACAAGATTTCCTACAGGATGTCTTGTAGGTGCTTATCCCTCCGAATTTTTAACCACTTCCACTATTGGGACTTGAGGATGATGGAATGAGTAAAGAGGAGGTCTAGGAGTGTGAATAATTAGAAAATACATTCAGGTGCTACCCCTATCTTCTCTCTGTTTCATCTTTTCTCTGTGTTTTCTATTGAAGGCTCTCAATTTTTTGAAAACTGGTTTTTTTTTTTAAGATGGATGCATGGGTGATCATTGTGGAGAGAGGTATGGTAATGAAGTTGTGATGTAGGTTTTATTATTTTTCGACATGGGCAGGTAATTTCCTTTCCGTAGGGTTACTCACTTTAGAATTTCGAAGCCACTGTAATTCCTATAGGATCATCCTGTAGGTTTTCAGGGGATCCCGTAGGTTTATAGGGAATCTCGTAGAAATCTCAGTACACTTGCAAATTGAGGAAAATGAGTGAAAAAAATTGAAAGAAATGGTGGAGTGATGAATGATAATGGATGGCGAAATAAAAATGCAAGTGGAATACGTCCCTTTTCAATTCTCCTTTGCTCTCTGCCTCTTGCTGCCCTGCAAAATTTTTTTCATGATTTCTCTTTTCTCTAGGATAGAAAATGGCCAAGGGTCTCTCTGCTTCCTCCTGCTTTCTCTTAATGTGCATAGTGTCCATCTGTAGGGAAAGGGTTTGCAACATCTCACTCTTGAAATCCTCCAGCATATTTCCAATTTCATCCTTGATGGATGAATTGGAAGAGGATAGGCTCAGCATGGGTTGCCTACTCCTACCCTTTTTCCTAGCTACCCTAGAATTGTTTCTGAAGATAGTCTTGATCTCCTCATAGGGTAACTAATAGATATAACCCTGCTTCTAACAAGTTTAGGGTATCCAGAAGATCTTCCCTTACTCCTCTAAGTAGGAGCAACTTCGATGACTCAAGGTCAAGTGTGCACCTGGCCATTTTGTAACTAAGCTGGAAACTTTCTTCATAATCCTCTAGGGATTCATCATTACCTAAGGTTATCCTAAAAATTTCCTCTATAGTGTCTTTAGACCTACAGTGGTCTCGATACTTTTTTTCAAAGGCTTGTAGCATCTAAGCACAAGTTGTGATGCTATCTCCAGGGAAACCCATGAACCACCGCAAAGCTACATCCTTGAGGGTAGATGGAAATAGTTTGAACTTCTCCTCATCATTTGTATAGTCGTAGGTTCAAAATATGAAAACAAACTCAAATAAGAATGTTTTTGGGTCTTCTGTGGCCAGCCCATGGAAATGAGGAAGGGAAGAAGGGCTTATATTTTTCATCTTAATATCTCGATTGGTTTCCCTAATGGGGACGGTGATGTAGGAGCATCCAGACTTAGCCAACAATGTGATTGTATGTTCACATGTTGTGGCTTACACGAGATTTATTTAATTGACCTAAGTGGTCAAAATCAGTTTTATTAGAGAGGGTTGGATCTCTCGAATTAATCTTTATCTCAATTATTGTAATAATTAGAATATTATATTATTTTTAGACTAAGAGATAAGTTGTTAGTATAGGTGTGTCTCAGAGCTTAGGAATAGGGATTTGATTGTTAGATTGATAAAAATAGGGATTGAGTTGTCAATGCAGTTAGGATAGGATTTGATTCATAAAACGAAAATTAATGTAATGACAGAGGAATTTTAGATGATAGAGATAAAGTGAGTAAGTGCGAGTTTTAAGTGAGAGATAGGGTTTGAGATTGAAACAAAGGTCAGACAAACTATTGTAATCAAGCTAAGAGGGCCAAGACTCTGTAATTTCCATTTTGTTGAATAAATGATTAAGTGTGGTGTTGCGCGTTAATCCTGGTGCAGAAATTCACTGTATCTATGTATCAGCATTCCAGACCCCAATCACTTATTTTTCTTTGTTTAAACACTTTATTCATAAATCATAGTTAATCATTGTTAAGGGTTAATATTGAGCTTAAGTGCTAAAAACCTTTCCTTAAGTGCCTTTCCTTAAAGTATGAATTAAAGCACGTGGGTTGAATTTTATAAGTGGGAAGCGGTATCTCACGCGCCCAAAAGGTTGTAAATGGTATTACGTAATTTCATGCGATTACCTTTAGCGGTCGACATATATCATGAGAAAACCACTTTTCTCACATGCTCTTGACCTGATATTGTTCGTGCAAGAATTCGCGTGAGATTGCGCGACAACCGTTTGATTGGACGGGTCACATCGACGATGGAGATTGTTTGGGTTAGTTGTTGAGAGGACAATGCGATAACCATTGGATCTGGAGGAGAGAAATCAACAACACGCATGGAAGCGCTTGATAAAAGGAGAATTGGTTGGATAAGAGGGACCGTCAGGGGGGAAAATACACGTACAAAGCCTATTTGTGCACAACTAATTGGCTCTAAAGCTAAACAATAGTCGAATTATAGACTACCACCTCATTTTCGTCAACCTCCTGCGTCATTTTTGGTGTTAGAGCACAGATATTAAGTTTTGCTACAGTAAACATGCCACCAAGGAAAGGAGCTAGCATAGGTCGGGGGAGACCTATAGCAAATGTAGTTCCACTAGATGAGATCTGTAGTCTCCGTACAAGGATGGAGACAATAGAAACTTCTCAGAGGAGAGAAAATCATGAAGGAGATTCCAGCGCTACAGAAGAATCTTTTGTGGAAGAAGAAGAGGATGAAAATGAAGCTGCCAAAGTTCTCAAGATATTGGGCAAAGCAAGTGGAAGACCAAATATGGAAATACCTTTGTATGATGGGAATCTCAATGTAGAAGAGCTAAAGGACCAGATCAGTTCATTAGATACGTATTTTGACTACGAAGAGGAGGTTGATGACAAAAATAAGGTGAATTTTGTAGTTACCAGATTGAATGGTCATGTAGCTACCTGGTGGGATGAATTAGAAACGTCCAAAGCAAGAAAAGGGAAGTCCAAGATCAAACAATGGGATAAAATGGTAAGTAAATTGAAAGCCAAATTTATGCCAAAATATTATCAGTTAAATATTTTCAGACGGTTACACAACTTGAGACAAAAAGGGATGACTCTCAAATAATATACATAAGAGTTTTATAAGTTGAACATTAGAGTAGGACATGCAGAGGATGATGAAGAGAAGGTAGCCAGGTATATCAATGGCTTGAGATACGACATATAGGATGAAATCAACTTGCTAAGTCCAAAGGCAATTGAAGATGCCTATCAAGTAGATTTCATGGCAAAAGAGAAGATGTTGAGGAAGAAAAATCAAAGGAACATAGGGAAAAGTTTAGCAAGAGGTAGAGGAACTACTAGATCAAGATTTCAGAACCCTTAGGGTGAAGCAAGAAGTTCAAGTAGTAGACCACCATAGAGGGGAGAATTTAGTAGAGGAAGATTTACAAAAGTTATAAATAATATTAGAAAATATGATTGGACCTAAATAATGTATATAAACATCTTCATGATTTTCCTCAAGTTGACGTGAAAAAGGTGTAACTAGCTCCTCCATGAGTGCATGTGAGGGACATTCCTTAAAATTTTCATCTTGTTTTTCTCTCCTTGCATCATGTGAATGGATCAGAAGAAAAACATAACTTGATTTAGGAATGAAATGAGATAGGTTATTCAACTTAGTATGGTGATTAGTTTCATCAATTACAACTGTATAACCATCTATAATCCTTGCATGTACTCAGTGTGTAACATAGTAAATAGTGATTTGTAACATCTAAAACATTCTAAAATATTTCATAATGAAGGTCCACACTCCCTTCTCCACAAATTCTTATAGGTGTTTTGTCGGAAAACTTGATAGTAGGTATGGTGCAAAGTACCAAGAAAGAAAAAAAAATGTTTGATGTAGGGATATGATTAGGGGAACTTGAGTCTAAGATCCATATATCAAATGATGAAGCATTAGTAGAAAAAACATGAACATTAACCTTAACCTCTAGTGCTTGGTGTTTAGACTTTTTTTTACATTGTATGGTATGTAATCTCCAAGGTTGTGTTGCTAAGTAATTTTTCCATAAGATTGTTGGCCTTCTTCATAGAGGAATTCTCCATATTAAAACCTCTATTACTATAGTTTCACTTTATTCTCTCCTTCTTAGAGTTTCCGCTATTGGGGTTACAATTCTCCTTTGTTATTTCTATTCATTCTCCCTCTATGTGACAATGATCCCGTGATTTCTTTTTATTCTTCCTAGTATCGTCCTACATTGCAATATTATGAGCCTTGAATAACTTGAACCCCCAATATGAATGACACTATTTTTCGCATGATTTAGTGATTCTATGAAGTTATTTGTAGAGGCCATATTTTGAGTGTTATTTACAAAAGTATTTATAGTATGGAACGAAGAAACAAGCATAGAATACTTGGGTTCTAGCTTGAAAGAACTAAGAGGATGAGCTACTTCTCTTTTATATGAAAGCCACATGCCTTAACATGTAGAAGCAAAGTCTCAATCTTGGAAAATGTACTATATAGTCTTGAAGTTCTTGAGCTCCAAGATATGTTCTCATTCTCCAACCGGTGTCTTCTCAAATCATCCAAATTACTAAATTATCCCTCCAAATGTGGTTCATATTTAGTTAGGAAATGTACAAGCATTAGGATGAAAGCAAAAGTCTAGAGAAATGGAAATCATAGGATCCCATAGGACTTATGAATTATTCTAAAATACCTTTCCTTCTTAGTGATTCTATAAAATCCATTACTACAAAGTAGAAATAGAACATTAGGATTCCACTCAAGGTTGTTGAATGTAGTAAGAATCACGGTAATAATTAGTTGAATCATCCTCTTAAGGTTGTTATGTCTTAGAATAATGTGAGCATATTCCTCACAAATTCCTACAATGCTACGATACACGTTCTAGTACTTATATCTTTAATATAAAATCAAAATCTCATATCATAAATGATATCAACACAACAATTATGTCATTAGATTCAACTAAAAAAAATATATGAAGATTATATATAAAGTAAGGGATGTCATCCAATCCTTACTTTTCAAGTAGAAAATAATGCAGATTGGTTGAATAAAGACATAAAGGTGATGAAGTAATTATTCTATCATTTACAACACTTGTTTCTTATTACAATTTAAGCTTAATACTTCTCTGCAAAATATATCTATATCTATATATATATTTCTCAAAAAAACATCCATTTTCTACCATATTTCAAAAACATTTTAGTGATTTACTACAAACTATCTTCGAATAGAACTCAATCTTGCCATGTATCTAAATATAATACATAAAATTAAATACATTATATTGACATCAAAATAATTGAACATTTTATATTAATTAATATAATCCTCTATTTACCCATAAACATAAAAACAAAAACAGAAAAAAAACCGCAAATAACAGTTTTCAATGGAATACAAAAAACCTTCTCGAAAACACCACCGCTTTATCGACACGTTATTCAAAATTTTGTAAGATCATACATATATTTCCTTCCACACTTATAAAAAGAAATTATTCTTATCATTCAACATAAACGAGTTCCACTAATTGAAATATGACAACATCCCCTTGTCGTTTGTAGTTGAACTCTCACATCTACGCAAACATGGCCTTTTAACTACAAAATATGAATAACTCAATGCAACACATAATATCCTTTGAGAGACGCCTTTGTTTCGCCCTTAATTTAACTCCACACTTCGTTATGGATGACTCTATTTTCATTCGTGTTTACGTTTTTTCATCTTCAATGCATACCAGTTTTCATACTCAAAGTCTTTCTAATTTAAAGCAAAATCTGAGCACCCCATGTAATGGCAGGTGAAATACAACGTTAACCAATGTTCCTCTCCTTCATTCTAAACCTTCGTGAAGCTGGGGAGTAGATACAACCATATCAGAATTGCATAGACTGGACCACAGAAGAGCAAACAGAACAGAGAGATGATCATAAGTGTTGCACCGACACTGCCATCGTACCCCATGGCTGGACTGCTACTCCTGTACGAGCTATCAAATCCATGAACATGTCTCGCAGGACTGATATTGTGGCCATTATCCATAGACACAACCCTTCTAAATATTTTAGTTTTAGGGTTAGGATGATGCTCGTCCTCATGATTGGCATCATTAATTTTCTCCACATGTCCCACCATCGAAACCCTAACATCACCCTCGTGGCTGTTTTTCTTCCCGATTCCGGCTCTGGCCCTCATCAGAATGGGAAAACACCCGTTCTTGGAATCCATGAACCTTACCAGGGCCTCTGGTACACCAATCTTCTTGGCAATATATTCTAGTTTGCTAGAGAGTTCGGACCAGACGCTCTTGAACTTGTCGAGCCCTCGGGTGGAATAAGGGCTCGGCCTTTTCTCATGTTTCTGGCGAGATTTGGGCCTCTGTGAGACTGCGACTTGTTCTACTTCTCCCTCCATTGAGATCCTTCTGCAACCCATTGATTTGTTCCCTGGGATAGACACCGACAATCAGTAGATGCTAGAACCAAGAGCACTAAAACCCAAATTACAAAACTTTCATGTCACGTACTGCAAACCACAGTCGCCTGAAAGCTAGCACAGTCCGTCATATTTTCTCTAATACCTAACTTCGCTTCCTTGGGATTGCGTGCTTTCCATTGAGGAATAGCGAACCAGTTGATGAAATTATGATAGTTAGATTTGCCTTATATAAGCGACGATCAGCGAATTATGAAATGGAATCCTTAAATGCGGGGTTTGTTTTAGATCCAAGTGGTTGCCTCAAAGGATTTCTTGGGTTTTATCCGTCCTGGTTTTAATGAGGATGCCCCGACATTTCATGGAAAATTGCACTTTCTATTTCCAAAGAGCAAAAGTATAATGAGGATGCCCCGATATTTCATGGAAAATTGCACTTTCTATTTCCAAAGAGCAAAAGTATAATATAATATAACGAATTAAAATAAAGAGCAACTTTTTAATGGTTCGCAGATGTGAAATTAACAGAAAAGAAGCATATTAAAATGTTAATAATGACGAAATGTGTATAAATAAAATAAAATTAACTTAAATCACTTCTGACTTAGACTTACGTAATGATGTTTGACTTATTGAATTGGACTATAATGGGTAAATTTTAAAGAATTAGTTTAGATTTTTGTTTGAATAGCCAAATGTATCGGCGATATATCTTAATTTCCCTTAATTCTTATATGGGTTAATAAGTTGTGATATTGTCAACCAAATTACTTTAATGTCTTGCCATTCCAAAATAAATTATATTATTGTATTTTTTTATATTATATTTATATATATATATATGAATTTCTAAAGATACACTCTCTTTTTTTCATTTTTACCAATTTTTTTTTATGCATATGGCTTACTATTACGAGGTTAATAAAAATCTATTTTTATAAATTTATTATAATTAATAATATTTATTTATTTATTATTAAAACGTAGATTGATTTTATAATTTTATAATTAATTTTTTAAAATGGAATTTTTGTATTGATTTTTTTCTTACTCTAAGTTAATTTATTTAATTGTTATATTCTTATTCTTATTATTTTAAATTTAATTTGGCAATGTGTTTAATTTTTATTATAGTAACAAGGTATTTTAAAATCTTATATTGAGGTTTTGTTTGGGTAGTTCAATTGGTAATGGTTGTGGATGTGAAATTTCATTGAACCGGAAGTCTTGGGTTCAAATCTTGTGTTTTCCCGATCGGTGTGAGAAGCTGGACATAATGAAGATGTGTGTCCTACCAAGCTTACAAAAGAAAAAATCTTATATTGAGGAGATGTTATAAATTAATATGGAAGAGAGGTGATTTTAAGAAGAAGATCAATGTTTTCTTCTATGTGTGTATTTTTTAATGAGTTTAATTCATCATAGACTTTATCAAGTACCACAAGGGATTTTAGTATGTAACTTTCCATCTACTTAAACAAAAATTATTTTATATTAAGACAAAAAAGCTATACATTAATGAATTCGATCTCTTGGTATTTGATATTATTGATTTTAAGATGGATTTAGGATCGTCAATTTTTTTTTATATGTTGTCATATATATATATATATATATATATATATATATGTATGTATGTATGTATGTATGTATGTATGTATGTATGTATGTATGTATGTATGTATGTATGTTGTTGTTGTTGTTGTTATTATTATTATTAATTTTGTGTTGTTTTAGATGGATTCTACTTATAGGTTTCTAATTTCTTAATGTAAATTTAAATTATGTTTCATTCTTGATGGATTCTACTTATAGGTTTCTAATTTCTTAATGTAACTATAAATTATGTTTCATTCTTGATGTTATCCTTGATGTGATAACCACTTGGGTGGCAACCCCATGGCTTTATGTTATTGATTTGTGAGCTAATTTTATGCTCTCATGTGACTACCAATAATCGAAACCTTCTTTCTCATAATTTCTTCACACTTGTGTTGGCTCAACCATTGTACATCTTGTTGCTTCCTCAAGTTTAGATGCTAAACAAAGAATTGATTCTTGAATAATTTGTTCATATGATTTGGTTGTTGTGATGATTGTGGTGATGTTTTCTTCAATCGGATTTGTTACCATTTCATAGCTTATAATTTTTTCTATTGTCTATTCATACCATGACTTCACGCAGTATACCTTATAAAGTGGGATATCACCATGGCCTAGTGCTCGAATAGGTTGTTCCTTAAGGACTTGTTGTATATCCCCTTATACACAACACTCTTTATTCTCTTACATTCATCTCCATTATGTCCATGAAAAATGACTAGTTTCCCTTCATCCATGGCATGTCAATGTCTTCTGAAAAATGTATATGAAGCTTAATATAGTAAATCTTAATTGAATGTAAACATTCCCTCCTTGCCTAAAGAATATCTAGATGGGAAGAAGAGGTAAATATATAATGTGTAATTTGAGTCCACCTCATTATGATCGTATGTCCTAATCCTTGTCTTGTCTAAAGAGCTTAAAAATGAAAGGTAAGTGTTCAAATTAATGTGAATTCCTAATTGAATGAAATAAGGGTATACTAAATTATTCTCAAGAATGGGAATTGAATTCTCACTCTTAGAAAAGTTGTCATGACATTCTAATTAAAAGGTAGATTAAATAGAAGAACTAACAATCAAAAGAGGCTTAAGTGTAATGTCTTCAAGGTTTTCACCTATCATTCACTACCATTAAAATTTTCATTTAGCATACTAAGGTCTGTCCTCTTGGGAAATGCATTTTGTACTTATTCATGTTTTCATTTGTAAAGGTTCATGATTTTGTGTCATTAGATACCTAGACATTTCAAAAAATTAACTAATTCTACGATATGTTGGGAGTGCTTGTTCTGTCTTGAATGACCTAATCACAGATGAAGTGGCATTAATTGCTAGATAAAATGGGCTGCAAAGTAATTGAAGACTTCCACATTATCAATTTTTTGGAGATTAAAACACCAACAAATGACCTTGAATAAGAATTAAAGATGTCAAGTTGGATGTGGCTTTAAATATACCAAAAGGTCCAATTTTGAATCATATTATTTCTAGTTGGACAATATTTTTTAATGTAACTCCTATTAAAGGGAATTTTTTGTAAAGCCCAATTGATGATTTTTCCAAGGTTGGTTATTACTCATTAACCCATGGCTTGGGAACTTGTTTATCGATCTAACCATTGGAACCAAATGCAATGAGGAATCTACTTGATAGAAAGAGGGGTTCTTCTCATTTGCAAATGCTAGGAAATAATTAAGAACTTGTTTGTCGAATATTTATTTGTTTGCAAAGATTTTGTGTATGTTTACATTTATTCGGTTTTGCAAAAGGGTTCCAATTGATGATTCTTTAATGTTTTTCTAAGGATAAAGCTCTAGTTGTGGCCAAAGAAGGGAATCTTAGTTATCGTGAGGAATAGGCCAGGTTGTGATCTCCATTTGTCTTATCCTTGTTCACGAGAGGTTTGTATAGTTTAACATTTAGGCTTTACATCCCTAGCTTGGCCCTCTTGCATTTCTCCTCCTCCAAGTGCACCTCCTGATGCTTAGGTGTTATCATAAACAAGGCTACCCATAATTTTCCCTTGAGACCTTTTCCTTTCTCCTCAAGTGGAACTTTGTTAGAAATATGTTGTCATTGATGTCAAAAAGTGGCAACAGGAGGAACATGTGTCAAAGAAATGCCCGAAGGAGAAGGTTATAGGCACACAAGAAGGCAAAATATAAAACTTAGCTCAGTGCTTTTTGAGCTAGTTTTGGAGCATTAGACCATCTCAGATGCAGGGGTAAGCCACCCAAATGGATTGAGCTCTGAAGGAGCTTTGTAATGATATATGGAGTTCCTAAAAATGCCTCCTAAATAAAAATATAGAGCTATTCAAAGTTTGGTGACCCATGGCCTTCGTAGCAGAGTTAAAGGTGGCTAGTGTCTTTGGTGTGCAACTACAATTGGTAAAAGAACCAAAATTTATGCTAAGACTGACATAGTCTATAAGTGAGAGCTCCTGACAAATGTGGAAGTAGCGGGTTGGACCACAGAAGGAGCCCACATGATGAGATTACTTTGGCAGATACACCCCAATGGATACACCTTAACGGAATTGCTTTTGTGCCCAAGTTTAAGCAACTGGGTAGTGGTCATTGGGACATAAAAGCTAAGTGTTTTCGAATGGCAAGCGAACATCAGAGCCCACAGTATAGGTTGACCTAGCAAAGGAAATCGAGAGGTTCAAGCCCATAATATTGGAAAGTGCATACATGGCTAAGCATCAGGAGGAAAGTTCCAGGCTACGTGGTGGCTTCATGATGGCACTGGAGACAACCTTTTATACATGATTTATGCTCACAAGAGGTGGCTTCTTTCACAGGTGATCCCGTAGATCAATGACAGAAATCTACCCCAGGGTAACCCCTCTTGAAACCACAATCTTTTGATCAATGGTGTCATCGAAAGGGCTTGAACCTGATGGTTTTTGAAAAAAATCAAATTTCAAATAAAATGGTCACAAAACAAGGCCTCAAAGGATTTATTCTCTCTCCTCTAGCAGGACAAGTGGTGGCTTGTGATTGGCCAAAACAACAGAGGATAGTGACGTCAAAATCAATTTATAAGAGGAGGAAACGTGGCATGTAGATTTGGTGTTTTTTAGTACCTAAAGGGCTCATTTCTAGGTGACACGTGCTACCACTATGGAGGCACCAGGTGTCCCTAGTGATGTCATCCTCAAACGATTAGCCCAGAAGCTTTAAAAAGTGTGCAAGTAGTATTGTCAGGCAGGGAGTGTCGGGACATGTCGACAGACAACATGTATTGGAAGCCAATCAAAAGAGTGAAGAGAGGATCCACAGTATTTCTCATCCCATCTGAACTACCATGGCGGGATTGTTAAATGAACTTAGAAGAAGCTACCAGAAAAAAGGCATTGAGCCATGGAGTTAGACTGGTAGCCAATTAAATGGGTGTTAAGTAGTCCCCATAGACATGTCAACCCAAAGGTTAAACCACGGTGGGTTATTGTGTTGCACATAAGTTAATGCATGAGGAGGAAAGGAGCTACAGGCTATGTGCCCAGACAAGGTTCCATATAGAAGTTGGAGGACCACCGGCATGGAAAAATACAAAGATTTAGGAATTTGGAGCTCTAACCTTTTGGCTAGTGATTGGTTGCTTCATGTAGAAGTTGGATCAACAACCTAAATTTTTTTAACAAAGGAAATTAGCCCGCATAGGGCTTAAAGGGGCCTAGCACCCAAAGCATTAAACCATGCTCATAGAGACCAATTTTATGGTGGGAAAAAAGGCAAGGGAGCGAAGAGAAAGGTGCTTAAATGAAAAGCAATGAAATTGTCAATTTTGGCAATTAAGGCAAATTAACCATGGATAAAAATAGAGGAACATTGTTAAAACATATAAAAATACAAATTGATTTAAATAAGCATAAAAAATCAGTTTCACTTGCAGAGAATGGTTGTTGAAGTCTGATAAATTGGAGAAAATGTGCAAAAGACTGAGATGAACAAGACAAGGAAAAAATAATAAGGGTTCATGCAAAAATTTAAAAATAAACAAAGCTAAAGTTAGAAACAAGAAAAATCTATAAAAGTAGGCTAATCAAGCAAAATGCATATGATTTTTTTTTAGATATAAATTATGGTGCACCAAGGTTTTGGTATGGTGTTCATAGTAATCAGAGATTTTTGTAGTTGTTTTTTTGAAGTGGTGATTGAGATTAAATTTCTTTTTGAAGGAGAAGGAAGTCATTGGTCCTTGTGTGAAAATGGATGAAAGATGGAACAATGAGTTTGTAAAGCAAGTTGTATCTTGTTGATTAGGCATTAGTGCTCCTTCCAATTGGTTCTAGAGAATATTTGGGGTGGTAGCTCCATTTAGTTGTAGTTTATAACTTAGGGAGTTGTAGCTAGAGAAATTGTAAAACAAGTTCTACCTTGCCTTATGAATAAATTCAGGGGAAGTTCTGAAAGTCACTTTATCTTGTGTGTTCGATTGTGATCGTTTAAATCTTAATATCTATTATGGTTATTAAGTTATTTCTGAAGTATTTAATGACGTACACAAAGTAAAAGAAATTTTAAATTTCTAAAATTTCTACAATACTATTTCACCGCTCCTCTAAGTATTGTCTTGGTTTCCAATAGTTGGTATCAGAGCGGGTTACTTTAGAACATTTTAAAAGGTGGAAGAAAGATCAAGCAATATGGAAAACTAGAAAGGAGGTCATATCAACAGGTCACCTATGTGTTGGCATTATGACACAGGTTTGGCACTATGACACAGGTGTTGTCCTTGATGGCAACTCACTCAGATGGCAGATCATTATTCAGGCTCTCAGAATGAAAGAAAAAGAGGTATACGCAGGTTCCCTTTGACGAGGTTGCATATACACGTGGGATTTCCAACCAAAAGTCGCGTATGCATATGCACGCACTTTCATAGACGAAAAAGCACGTACGTGTGGGAAAACTTATTTTTGGTCCATGGTATTTAGTCCTTGGTATTTGGACCTATGGTTTTGGACCATGGTATCTCGTCTGAAGTGTTGAACCCAGGTATTTGGTCCAAGGTATTGATTCTTTATGGTTTTGGACCATGGTTTTGTGTAAGGTCTAAGACTATAAAAGGGGAAGGAGATCATTAGGCAAGAGCATTGTCGCAAGTATTGAATATCTCATGAAGAACTAGATCTGGAATATTGGTCATTGGGTTATGGTGCATAGCTAGATCCGAATCCAAGAGGAACCTTAGCACAAGAAGAAGGATAAGTACTATTGATGGAACAAAATCTTAAGGCTTGAATAGTAGTATCTTTGTGTGATTTTGATCTCTTATTTTTGTGCATGACTTGATCTATAAATCCGATAATCTGGGTATAACTGATGTCTGAATAAGTGAAAAGGATAAATTATCTTTTATAGATCTGTATGTAGGCTCAGCGAAGAAAAGGAGCGTATACACGTTGGTTTTGTAATGCATAACAGCGTATACGTTGGTTGGCCTTAATTCACAAGCATATGCACGCATGTTGCACACATTGAAGTAGTGTACGTCTCTTGAAATATGTTTGAGCTACTTCTGTTTATTGCTGCATCGTTTTGGGTTTAGAATTGTTATCTGGTTACTGTTACTATTTTCTGGGTACAACATTCAGAGAAGTGACTACTTGATTTAGTATTGGTTTGTACAAAGGAGATTGGTTGATGCAAATATAATTGATGTTTGATTGATGTTATTCATGGATCTAGTATGAAAATTTATGAAACGTGGTCCTTGGAAGAAGAGAGAAGGTTGTAGCTTTCTGTAGGTCAACACCTATGTACTAGTGCCTTAGCTAGTACAAGAGCTAAGGGGGTTGTAGCTCCCTTCCAGGAGAAGCTGGAGAATGAGAGAAGGTCGTAGCCTTCTACAGGTGGCAGCTCACATATTGGTATAAGATTGTGCTAGTACAAAATCATTGTAAAAAGAAGTTTTTAATTACAAGAAGATAGAGACAAATTGCAGCAGGTGGTTTTCACCCACATTGGGTTTCCACCTTATATATTTGTGTCCATGTGTGTGATAATCTGTTTTACTGCTCTTGCCTACTGTTCTTATGATTAATGAAGTCCTGATGCACTGATTAAAGATCATCAATTAATGAATCTTAAGTTTTCTGATATACACTGGTTTCTTTAAACACGGTAGTGTATATACGCAGTTTCCCATAGTTGAAGTAGAGTATACATATCTGATTGTGAAATAAAAATAAATGATTTGATAATACTAATTCACTATTGGGTTGCTATAATACTAGTGATTACCCCATTACTATTGTATTTGTATCCCTTATTAATATTGTTGTGCCTCTATTGTCCCCATATTTTTATTACTGTGCCCCATAGAACCCCTCTATTGTTATTTTTGTGGCTTTATATTATTATTGTTAGGTCGGTTCGGTTATATTGTGACTCCTTAGACTCCTATATATAGAAAGGAGGTTTTGTCATTTGAATCACCCAAGACTTGTTCATTTATGTAATGTAAAGGAGGTTTCCCCCTCGAAGAGGCTGAATTCTAAGGCATTGATCTATCTTTTCCATCTTTTTTTGAGGTGGTTTCATAACATTTGGTATCAGAGCTTTGTATTCTAGGGTTTCGCTGCTCCAAACAAGTCATCGTGACATTTTCTCTATAACTTTTCTTTTGCGACACTTCAAAATCTAAAAAAAACCCATTTGAGAAGAAATCGTGCTGAATCTCGGGTCCGAATTTCAGATCTTTTCATGCGATATTTGCAGAGATATGATCTGAGGAATTTGGTCTTTTTGTAGACTCCTGAATTACATTCGAAACAGATGACCTGGGGAAAATCATCATAACTTTCTCTCTGAGCATCGGATTGAAATTTCGTAAGAAGGTACAGAAAGAGGACGGATTGTAGCTTCTTTTGTATATTTTTAAGCGACAAAGGTCGAAATAGTGACTCGTGGCACGTCATACAACTTCGTTCTACTGAACTAGTCTATAATCAGGTCATCTTGGGAGATTGTGCATAACTCTTCCTTGGAGAATCCAATTTGGATCAGACTGGTGGCATTGGAAAGAGGACACAGAAGGCTACTATATGTCGCGATTTCAGAACTGGATGATTGAAAATTGCAGAGATACATCAGATTCAATATCAAGCTTCTACAAAGTGAAAAAAGGTGTGCAATTTTTAAATTTTTTTGCATAAGCTTGGTTTGAAAAATTAGTTTGAATCGGTAATTGATGCCCCGAGGAAAAAAATTGCAAACACCTACTAAGAAACTTGAAAGCTCTAGCATGACTCATGAAGAAGAGGAAGAAATGCAACATGATATATCAAAATTACGAGACCAAGTGCAACAAGTGTCACTGGCACAAAAAGCAACAGAATCTAAGATGGATGGTTTAAGGAAAGATGTAGAAGCTAAGATGGATGGTTTAAAGAAAGGTGTAGAAGCTAAGATGGACTGTTTAAAGAGAGGCGTAGAAGCTAAGATGGATGGCATGGAAGCTAAGATGAATGGCATGGACGCTAAAATTGATGGCATGGATGATAAGATGGAAGAATTGAAGATAAATATGAATAAGTTGCTACAATAAATGGTCACTAATGGTGAAAGGTAGTAAAGGAAACTCATGATGAGAACAAAAGAAATGTTAATAATGATTCCATAGACTCTAATGTGGGATCAAAGACCCACCATATTCCAAAAATCGATATGAGGAAGTTTGATGGCAAGGATCCCGCAACATGGATATTACAGATGGAGCAATTTTTCGATCTCAATAATGTGAAAAACACACAAAAGGTACGTATTGCAACTTTATATTTGGAACCGAATCATTGTGTATGGTATCAATGGCTTTGCTCTTGTAAACAAATTATCAGTTGGGCAATTTTTATGGAAGAATTGACAACACATTATGAGGATACAAAATGCAACACTTTTTTTAGCCAATTGATAGGTCTCAAACGAAAGGGTTCAATAATGGAGCACATTGAGAAGTTCCAAAGATTGAACATAAGGGTAAAAAATATTCCAGAGGAGCATAGGATTGTTGTGTTCATAGGGACTTTAAAGGATAATATCCAACATGATGTTTGCCTTTGGGAACCTGATTCATTAGAGAAGGCATTCAGGTTAGCAAGAAAAATGGAAAGCAAAATTATGGCAACCAAGAAGCATACCAATCACAACTATAAATATGGAAGTGTTGTTGCCCCTAGTATTCCACAACCTATAAGTTTGAAACCACAACAATTGGAAGAAAAAAGAGCAAAAGGGTTGTGTTACAGTTGTGATAGAAAATACACTAAAGGTCATAAGTGTGCTGAGAAGAAATTATTCTACATAGATTGTGAAGAGGAAGAAGAAAAGGAGAAATAAAGGTCAAAAGAAGAGGATATACTCCAGGAAAAAAGCCTAGATAAAGAAGAAATGAATCTGACCATATCTTGTAATGCATTGGCGGGAATTACCACTCCTCAAACCATCAAGACAGAAGGACAAATCAAGAAGAAAAAAGTAATAGTGTTGATTGATTCAGGAAGTACCCACAATTTTATTAATTGTAAGGTAGCAAAAGAATTGAATTGCTTCTTATATCCAGCACTAGAGTTTCAAGTGATGGTTGCAAATGGAGGAACAATAAATTGCTCTAGAAAGTGCCATAATATCAAGCTATCCCTAGGAGAATATGTATTGACTAGCCCAATGCTTTCCATTCTAATGGGAGGTGCTGATGTTGTACGAGGAGTCCAATGGCTACAATCCTTCGGTACAATAGCTTTTAATTTTCAAGAACTTTTCATGAAATTCTTTGTGGAAGGAAAGGAAGTTGAATTAAGGGGTATTGCAGGGAAACCAGGAAAGATAATCAGCTCTAACGGTATGACAAAGCTTCTAAAAAAGGAACAAAGAGGTGTAATTGCACAATTATGTTCGCTAGATGTTTCCACATTGGAATCATCTATTTCTCCAGATCTCCAAAATGCCTTGGACAATCATTCCAAGGTATTTGAGACTCCCAAAGGTCTCCCACCTATTCGTGATCATGATCACGCTATTCATCTGATTCTAGGAAGTTTTCCTCCAAACATCAGGCCATACATATATCCCTATGCCCAAAAGAGTGAAACTGAACGTATGGTTGCAGAAATGCTAGAGGCTGGTATAATTAAACCGATTCAAAGATCTTTCTCTGCTCCAGTAGTATTGGTGCATAAGAAGGATGGATCATGGTGCATGTGTCCGGATTATAGGGAGCTCAATAAGCTCACTATTAAAGATAAGTTTCCCATTCCTATCATTGATGAATTACTAGATGAATTGCATGGATCAATTTGCTTCACCAAGTTGGATTTTCATTCAGGATATCATCAAATCAGAATGAAGACTGAAGACATTTCAAAAACAGCATTTAGAACTCATGAGGGTCATTATGAATTTTTGGTCATGCCTTTTGGCCTTACCAATGCACCTTCAACATTTCAAGGCTTGATGAATTCCATTTTCAAACCATTCCTTAGAAAATTTGTGTTAGTATTTTTTGATGATATACTAATCTACAGCAAGTCTTGGAAGGATCATGTTGAACATGTTGACAGGGTGCTACAACTATTGGAGGAGAAACAATTATATGCAAAAAGATCCAAATGTTTCTTTGGAGTACAAGAGGTGGAATATCTGGGTCATATTTTATCTCGTGAAGGAGTTAAGGTAGACCCTAGCAAAATTAAAGCCATTAAGGAATGGAAAATCCCCACATCCATAAAGAATCTGTGAGGATTTGTCGGGTTCAAAGGGTATTATCGCAAGTTTGTTAAGAATTATGGGAGAATAGCAGCACCTCTAACAACATTATTAAAGAAATATGCATTTTCATGGACTCCAGAAGCAACAAAGGCCTTCAAGCATCTTAAAGAGGCAATGTGCCAAGCACCGGTCTTAGCTACACCAGACTTCACAAAAACCTTTATTGTGGAATGTGATGCTTCAGGAAATGGAATTGGTGCTATTTTAATGCAAGATGAAAGACCCATTGCTTTTGAAAGTCGTCCAATCGAGGGAAAGTTTTTACACAAAGCTATTTATGAGAAGGAAATGTTGGCAATACTCCATGCACTTAAGAATCGGCGACCCTACCTAATGGGAAGACACTTGAAGGTAAAAATGGATCATGATAGCCTTAAATACTTTTTAGAACAAAGATTATCCTCTGAAGAGCAACAAAAGTGGGTCACAAAGATGTTGTGTTATGACTTTGAAATCATCTACAAAAAAGGGAAGCAAAATGTAGTGGCAGATGCACTCTCAAGAAAGGATGAGGATGTGGAAGCATTGTTGTACACCATTTCTATTATCCAACCAGATTAGATAAACGAAGCAAGGGAGGAATGGAAGAATGAAAAAGAAGTGTGGGCACTTATTCGAAAGTTACAACAAGACTCCAATACATCTGATACATTTAGCTGGAAAAATGATTCGTTATGGTACAAAGCTTGCTTATACCTCTGTAAGAATTCCTGGATAAAACAAAAGATTCTTATGTAATTGTATACTTCTCCCTTAGGAGGGCACTCAGGATTTTTAAAAACTTACCACAGAGTTAAGAAGGAATATTTTTTGGAGGGCCTTAAATCAGATATTCCAAAGTTTGTGGTGGAATGTTTGGTTTGCCAACCAAATAAAGTTGAAACAATTGAGACACTGGGTCTATTACAACCTTTATCCATTCCAAGCCAACGCTGGGAGGAGGTTTCAATGGATTTTATCACAGGTTTACCAAAGTTTGAGGGAAAGAGTGTCATCATGGTAGTAGTTGACAGACTTACCAAGTATGCACACTTTTGTGCATTATCACATCCATTTAAAGCTAGTACAGTTTCTACTGCATTTATGGAAACAATTCAAAAGCTACATGGAAACCCAAATATTATTATAAGTGATAGAGATCCCATTTTCACAGGAAATTTTTGGACAAAATTATTTTCTTATCTTGGTACTCTGTTAGCTCATAGCTCATCTTATAATCCTCAATATGATGGACAAACTGAGATAGTAAACAAGTGTTTGGAAGGATACCTTCGTTGCTTTGTATCTGATAAACATACATAATGGGTCAAATGGTTGCCTCTGGCTAAATGGTGGTATAACACTTCCTTCCATACAGCAACAAAAATGACCCCATTTATGGCACTTTATGGATATCAGCCACCATCCATCACATCATATTTAAGAGAAAATTCTAAGGTTCAAGCAGTGGAACATCACATCGAACATCAACAACAAGTCCTCCAACTCTTAAAGGATAACCTCGTGTTGGCACAGAATAGAATGAAACAACAGGCAGATCAACATCACAGTGAAAGAAGTTTTGATGTAGGTGATTGGGTATTCCTACGGCTACAACCATATAAGCAAATGTCCCTCAAGCAAGCTAAGAAGGATAATAAATTATCACTAAAGTATTATGGTCCGTAAAAGGTGTTGCAAAAGATTGGTACTATGGCATACAAATTGGAGCTTCTTGCAGCTTCTCGATTGCACCTAGTTTTCCATGTTTCATGTTTAGAGAAGGTTATAGGCAATAAGCTCCCAGTTCAAACAATATTGCTAGAACTTGACGAGGAAGGAAAAATTATATTGGAACCAGAAGCAGTCACAGAAACAAGAACTCGATAGTTACGAAATTGATCAATTTCGGAGTATCTTATCAAGTGGAAGAACTTATCCACTGAAGATTCCACATGGGAGGATGAGAATTTTATATAGAAGCATCCAGAACTACTCAAGCATTGAGAACAATACTTTTTTGAACGAGAGGGGCATGTTGGGTCCCTATAATACTAGTGATTACCCCATTACTATTGTAGTTGTATCCCTTATTAATATTGTTGTGCCCCTATTGTCCCCATATTTTTCTTACTGTGCCCCATAGAACCCCTCTATTGTTATTTTTGTGGATTTATATTATTATTGTTACGTCGGCTAGGTTATATTGTGACTCCTTAGACTCCTATATATAGAAAGGAGGTTTTGTCATTTGAATCATTCAAGAACTGTTCATTTATGTAATATAAAGGAGGTTTCCCCCTCGAAGACGCTGAATTCTAAGGCGTTGATCTATCTTTTCTATCTTTTCTTGAGATGGTTTCATAACATTCACCCCCCCTCTCAGTATTATTTCCAACAATTGGTATCAGAGCAGGTCCTTCAGAAGAAGCTTGATTTCTTGAAGGAAGATCTATCATCATGAGCAACTACGAAAAGGAGGCATCTATTAGGCCACCAATATTTGATGGAAGCAACTTTGTCTATTGGAAGGTAAGAATCACAACCTATCTTCAATCTCATGGTACAAAAGTTTGGGATATCGTGGAAACAAGATACACATTTGCATCAGCAACTCCTACAGATACAGCTGGTAAGAAGCAGTATGAAACAAATGCAAAGGCTATCAATACTCTATTAGGGAGTTTATCTCAATCAGAATTCATCAAGGTTATGTAGCTCAAAACCGCAAAAGGAATATGGGACAAGATCCTTCTGAGCTATGAAGGAGATGATCAGGTAAAACGTGCAAAACTAAAAACTCTCTGAATCCAATATGAAAATCTCAGAATGCACAATGATGAAAGTGTGGCTAATTATTTCTTACGTATAGATGAGATTGTTAATTGTATGAAAAAGTTGGGTGAAGAGATAAAAGAAGCTACTTTGGTTGAAAATGTTCTAATATCTTTGTATTCTAAGTTTGAATAAAAAATTTTGACCATAGAATAAAAGCAGAATCTTCAAAGCATTACCATGTCACAGCTACACAGAACCCTAACTGCTTTCGAAATGAGAAATGGGGGACCATCAGACATGAGAGAATCTACATTCAAAGCCTCAAGAAAAGGAGAATACAATGAGTCAGGACATATGTCAGTAGGAGAAGAAGAATCAAAATTTGTCAAGAACCTTCAACGGGGTTTTGGAAGATTTAGAGGTAAGCAACCTTTTAAATCCTTTGCTTGTGGAAGAGTTGGTCACTATGCAGCCAAGTTTCCTCATAAAGATAAGCTTGAAAAAGGTAAGGAACTAGTTAGATGGAACAGAAAACAGAATGTAAGTAAGAAGAGCTATTATACACATGATGACAGTGATGGATTTTCAAATAGTGATGAATATGAACAAGGTAATGATTATAGACTTCTGATGGCTTTTGAAGATGATGATTTCTTGGATTGTATAGATGAAGAAGGTCTTTATGAAGAAATTTATAAACCTAAAATTTCTTTAGAAGAAAAGAATATGATTATAGATACTTTGAAATTCCAACTTGCTGAAATAGAAAAACACAACAAAAAATTAGAATGTGAAATTGTGGGCCTTAGAAAAGATATTGAGAAAACAAAAGCTCTTAATCTTAGATTTGCTAAAGGATCTGAAACTTTAGAATGTATTGTCAAAGTGCAACGTTCTCCTCTAATCAAGACAGGTCTTGGGTATACTAAAGAGGCATCTTAAACACAAAAGCCATCTACCTCTAAAAGCTATCTTGAAGCAACAAGGAGAATTGAACAAGTTGACAATCGACAGCAAAGGCACAATGCAGATCACTGGGTAAATCAGGGACAATTTACTTCAAGAATGAACAGAGATCACCAAGTAAATCGAGGGCACTCTACTTCAAGGATGAACAGAAGCTACAACCAACCACAGGTAAATCATTCTTAATTTGCCTCAAGAATGAATGGCTATGGAAATTACAATCAGCTGGATGGAAGGTTTGATAATCGCAGGAATTCTTCAATGGGCAATGTTTCTCTTGTCATAACTTTGGACACAAAGCAGCTCAATGTGTTGCCTACAAGACCATCATGACCAGAGAGGCACGAAATCAAAGGAGTGTGACTGGAATCATGAAAAGAACCTATAATAACTTTTATGCTCTTGAAAATGAAATATAATGTTCTATTTGTAACAACTTCGGTCATGAAGATTTTGAGTGTAGGAGTAGGTTTCGACAAACAACTCAGAAGGAGCAAGCTTCACTAAGTCCCAAAACATGGAGGAAGAAAGAACGACAACCAGAAAGATTTGGTATAACCTTATATGTGGAAGGATAGGAAAATCAATGGTACATCGACAGTGGTTGCTCAAAACATATGACAGGTGATAAATAAAAACTTCAGTCATATAGTGCCTTTGAAAAGGAAAAGAAGGTCTCATTTGGAAATGACACCCCTGCATTAATAAAAGGTACAGGTTCTGTTATTTTGAAAGAAAAAGTCAAAGCTGGAAATGTTATGTATGTTGATGGCTTAAGACATAATCTATTGAGTGTTAGTCAAATGTGTGATCAAGGAAATGAGGTAATATTTCGATCAAATGGATGTATTTTTCGTGAGCTTGATATAGGAGAAACAGTGATCAAAGGCATAAGAACTGAAAATAATTTATACATACTCAAGGGAGGACAACAACAATGCTATCTAAGCAAGAATGATGAACACTGGCTATGGCACAAAAGATTAGGGCATCTAAGCTTCTCTCAGATAAGGAAAGCATGCAAATATTAGGCAGTTCGTGATCTCCTTAACATAAGAATTCCTGACAATACAATATGCAAATCATGTCAGTTTGGTAAGCAAACTAGAACTAATTTCCTTGAGAAGGAAGGATTAGCTAGTAGGCCACTTGAACTTGTCCATATTGATATATGTGGTCCAACTAGGAAGAGGTCACCTCGAGGAGAAGAATACTTCATATTGTTCATTGATGATTGTTCAAGGATGTGTTGGATAGGACTTCTGAATCATAAAGACGAATCTTTCGAAAAGTTCAAAGCATTCAAAGCCTTGGTTGAAAACGAATCATATCGCAAAATCAAATGCCTCAAGTCTGATAGAGGAGGGGAATTTACCTCGAGTGAATTTTTCGATTTCTGTGAAGAACATGGAATAAGAAGGGAATTCTCTACTGCAAGGGCTCCTCAACAAAATGTAGTGGAAAGGATGAACAGAATGGTTCAACAAATGGATTGTGCTATGCTTGATGAGTCTGGAACTCCCGCAACCTTCTGGGGTGAAGATGCATTTGCTGCGGTTACTATTCTCAACAGGACAAATGTCTAGGTGAACAACACTCAAACTCCTCATGAAATTTGGTATGGTAAGATTCCCACGGTTAAATACTACAAAATTTTTGGAAGGAAATGTTACATCAAAAGGACTAATGAAAACCTTGGCAAGTTTGAACCTAGAGCAGATGAAGGCATTCTCCTTGGTTACTCTCCCCACAGCAAAGGATATAAGTGTTACAATAAAAGGATTGGAGAACTTGTTGAAAGTATTGATGTAGTGATTGATGAAGAAGGAAACATTCCTAGGCAGGTGAAATCCAAAGATTTCGAGGATGATGAGGACTATCCTTGAACATCAAGTCAGACTTATGATGAAGAAAAAACCCATAAGGCACCAGAAAAACAGATAAGAATAGAAGAAAAGACTCCATCCAGGTACGTTCAAAAGAATCATCTAGAAACTCAAATTTTGGGGCAGAAGCAGGCGGGTGTACAAACAAGAATAACTATTTCAAAAGCTTCAAGCTATCTAGCATTGCTCTTCTCCACTGAACCACAAAATGTAAGAGAAGCATGCAAAGATGAATTTTGGGTCAAGGCCATGAATGAAAAACTTGAGCAGATTAAAAAGAATAACACTTGGGAGTTGGTCGCTAGACCAAATAATACGAATGTCATAGGGACAAAATGGATATTCAAAAACAAGCTGAATGAAAATGGAGATGTTACTAGAAATAAGGCCAGACTTGTTTGTAAAGAGTATGCTCAACAAGAAGGTATAGACTTTGAAGTAACTTTTGCACCGGTTGCTAGAATTGAAGCCATAAGAATGTTCCTTGCTCTTTCTAGCTTTCAGAAGTTCAAAGTTTTTCAAATGGATGTGAAATCTGCCTTTTTAAATGGAGACTTGGAAGAAGAAGTGTATATTAAGAAACCAGATGGATTCATCCTTGGAAATGATCCAAAATTTGTATGCAGACTTAAGAAGGCACTCTATGGTCTTAAACAGGCTCCAAGGGCTTGGTATTATCATCTGGACAAATACCTACATCAACAAGGTTTTTCAAAAGTATCAGCCGATAGCGATTTATATTTAAAAATTGATAATGATAAATTGCTAATACTTGTCGTGTATGTTGATGATATCATCTTTGGTAGCAATGAAGAAGCCATGAGTCAAAATTTTGCTTTGATGATGCAGAAAGAATTTGAAATGTCCTTACTTGGTGAGCTGACATATTTTCTTGGTTTACAAGTCCAACAAAATAAAGGCGGTATCTTTTTGTCACAAACCAAGTACCTCAAGGAGATCTTGAAGAAATATGGCATGGAAGATTCGAAACCAGTATGTACCCATATTGTAACAGGATGCAGCATCAGCGCCGATGATGATTCAACAACAGTACATCAACCAACCTATAGATCCATGATTGGTATTCTGCTCTATCTGATAGGTACCTGACCAGACATCATGCATGCAATGGGTATAGTTGGAAGATTCTAGGAAAATCCGAAAAAAGCACACGTTTAGGCAGTTAAAAGAATTTTCAAATATCTTCAAGGGACACAAAAATATGGCTTATGGTATCCTAGAGATACAGATCTCACACTTCATGCATATACAGATGTAGATTGGGCAAGAGGCATGGATGACAGAAAAAGCACTAGTGGTGGTGCATTCTTTATGGGTTCCAGATTACTATCTTGGTTCAGCAAGAAACAAAGTTCAATTGCTTTATCTACAGCTGAAGCGGAATATGTGGCTGCTGCATCTTGCTGCACACAACTCCTTTGGATGATGCAAATTTTGCAATATTTTCAAATCACTTGTACTCCACCTATCTCCATTTTATGTGACAATACAAGTGCAATCAGTATTTCAAAAAATCCAGTCATGCATTCAAAGGCCAAGCACATACCTATCAAATATCATTTTCTCCGAGAAAAAGTGCTTGAACAAAATGTCAAATTGGAGTATGTTCCCTCCAAGGAATAGGTTGTTGTATACTCACCAAATCACTGCCCAGGGAGACATTTGAATACCTCAGACAGAAGTTGAGAGTATTTGATGCATCATCTTGCTGTTGAAACTTGTCTGTTTCAGTGAAAAGTGGTTGTACATGAGCTTAATGAGGAGAATCCATGTACATACGTTGGTTTATGTGGATACAGTCGCGAATATGTTGGTTTGAAGACAAAAAGTGGGCCAGGCTGAGGATGAAAGGAGTCCGATATGGGTCTGACAGAGACCATATAGCACAAGTTCAGGGGAAGCATACATATTCTTCTAATAATGCATTGTTGGCATTATCCTAGAAGATCTTGGTTCAAGTTCACAGTGTTTTGGTTTCAGGGGAATACGTGCAGAAGGAGAACATGGTTGTTGGTCTGAATGATGATTGACAAATGCTACTGATGATAGTTGTTGATAACTATCATAGTCTAATTGTAGATACTTCGTCTCTATGTCATGTATTTCTTATCAAGGTCATGTAGCGGCCTACTTTGATTTCCCCACTATGCCTGGGATGGATAATGTAATGTTCTTGCTTTATCTTGTGTAAACGTTTAGTGTATCCCCACTTGGTTGGGAGATGGATGTATGTATCAGTATTTGGTGGTAGGAAGGTCATTTATGATGTATAAAGTTATGAATCTTCTTGTAGAACATCTTCTTGCAGACCTTGCCTATAGTTAGGGGGAGCATGCAGAACACAGCACAACAGAGATTTCAGCATGAACTCAGGGGGAGCATAACCCTTTGCCCCTGATGTCAAAGGGTAGAATGACTATGAGTGACTTGGGGTTGCCATCAAGTCTAAAGGGGGAGATTGTTGGCATTATGACACAGGTTTGGCACTATGACACACGTGTTGTCCTTGATGGAAACTCACTCAGATGTTATATCACTGTTCAGGCTCTCAAAATGAAAGAAAAAGAGGTATACATAGGTCCCCTTTGACAAAGTCATGTATACATGCGGGATTTCTGACCAAAAGTCACGTATGCATATGCACACACTTTCATGGACGAAAAAGCGCGTACGTGTGGGAAAACTTATTTTTGGTCATGGTATTTAGTCCTTGGTATTTGGACCTATGGTTTTGGACCGTAGTATCTCATCTGAAGTATTGAACCTAGGTATTTGGTCCAAGGTATTGATTCTTTATGGTTTTGGACCATGGTTTTGTGTAAGGCCTAAGACTATAAAAGGGGAAGGAGATCATTAGGCAAGAGCATTGTCGCAAGCATTCAATATCTCATGAAGAACTAGATCTGGAATATTGGTCATTGGGTTATGGTGCATAGGTGGATATGAATCAAGGAGGAACCTGAGCGCAATAAGAAGGATAAGTACTATTCATGGATCAAGATCTTAAGGCTTGAATAATAGTATCTTTGTGTCATTTTGATCTCTTATTTTGGTGCATGATTTGATCTATAAATTTGATAATCTAGTATAATTGATGTCTGAATAAGTGAAAAGGATAAATTATCTTTTATAGATATGTACGCAGGTTCAGCGAAGAAAAGGAGTTTATACACGCTGGTTTTGTAATGTAGAACAACGTATATGATGGTTGGCCTTAATTCAGAAGCGTATGCACGTAGGTTGCACACTTTGAAGTAGCGTACATCTCTTGAAATATGTTTTAGCTACTTCTATTTATTGTTGCAGTGTTCTGGGTTCAGAATTGGTGTTTGGTTACTGTTACTATTTTCTGGGTACAACATTTAGAGAAGTGACTACTTGATTCTGTATTGGTTTGTACAAAGGAGATTGGTTGATGCAGATATAATTGATGTTTGATTGATGTTATTCATGGATCCAGTCTGAAAATTTATGAAATGTGGTCCCTTGAAGAAAAGAGAAGGTTGTAGCCTTCTGTACGTCAGCACCTATGTACTAGTACCTCAGCTAGTACAAGAGCTAAGGGGGTTGTAGCTCCCTTCCAGGAGAAGCTGGAGAATGAGAGAAGGTTGTAGCCTTCTATAGGTAGTAGCCTATGTACTGGTATAAGACTACACCAGTACAGAATCATTGTAAAAAGAAGTTTCTAATTACAAGAAGATAGAGACGAATTGCAGCAGGTGGTTTTCACCCACATTGGGTTTCCACCTTATATATTTGTGTCCATGTGTGTGATAATTTGTTTTACTGCTCCTGTTTACTGTTCTTATGATTAATGAAGTCCTGATGCATTGATTAAAGATCATCAATTAATGAATCTTAAGTTTTCTGATATACACTGGTTTCTTTAGAAATAGTAGCGTATATACGCAGTTTCCCATAGCTGAAGTAGCGTATACAGATCTGATTGTGAAATAAAAATAATTGATTTGATAATACTGATTCACCTCCCCTCTCAGTATTATTTCCAACACTATGTTTAATGGAAAAAACTATGTATTTGGGAAATTGAGGATGAAGACCTACATTCAATCACTTGGAGCTAATGTGTGGGATGTTTTGAAAGAAGCATATCAGTGGCCTCATGTAGTGGTTAACAAAGATCAAAAGTTGGAGTTCACATGCAATTCTAAAGAAATTAATGCCCTACTTACTAGCCTACCTAAATCAGAGATTGTCAAGGTGATGGATTTCACATTTGTCAAATAAATCTAGGACAAGATTAGGAATTGTTATGAAGGAAACAACAAGGTAAATAGAGCTAAACTCCAAAGTAGTAGGATCTAATTTTAATCACTGAGCATGCATGATTATGAAGATATTGCAAAGTATTTCTTAATATTTTATGGACTTGTAAACACCATAAGAAGGCTTAATGAGAAGCTCGATGAAGATGTGGTAGTTCAAAAAATACTAAGATCTCCTCTTGAGAGGTTTAATCCTAAGTTGTGAACCATTTCAGAAATGCCTAGTCTGAGTACTCTCACTCTAGATCAACTAATTGGTATACTCACTGCCTATAAGATGAGAGCATCCAAAGGAAAGTCTGTAGTCAAAGAATTATCCTTCAAAGGAGAAAAATAGTCCAAGGATCAACATGATGACTCTTGTTTTGAATCCCATGTGTTGAGGGTGGTGGATCCATGAACATGTCAAGGGAATCTCCCCGGTAAGAAGTCCCAATTACACCTCACACCTTTTCATGTAGGAGTCCCGATAGTGGGTCGTATAGCAATGCCTTGACTGCCATTTCGCACAGAAGCAAGTAATATAAATCTGCTAGTAGCAAGTGTGCTAGCATTGTTGAAAGTCAAGGAAGGTGCATGAGAGGTTCTAACACATGTGGGTTGAGATGAGTGTGCCCCTTGGCAACCTGTAACAATACTCGGATGGAAAGAGAACACACGAGCAAAGATGCATCACAAGCTAGAAAGGAAGTCAGCTGGCAATCCAAAGTTATGGTTAAACCAATAAACACATTTCAGAAAGATTCATACATTCTCATACAGAATAGTCCATACATGCGTGCGTAAGAAAGTAAAGACATATGCCATTTAAAATAAACAAGATAGCTAGAATAAAATACAACATATGCATGAAATGTGCTGGTTCTTATTATATAAATAAGTGTAAGTTCCAGTCATACAATACATCCATGTACATCGGCTAGCCCCAACAGTGGAAAATTACAACCACATTCACCTCCTCCTCCAAAGAGATGTACTACCTCCGTGCAGTTTAGAAGCCAAGGCATGTTACAATATTGTCCAAGCTCTCTCTAAGATAGTCTTATCAAAAGCTTGGCTGACCAAAAGTCCATACAATGTGTTATGAGGGACTAATTATAGCAAAGGGTGGGGTGACCCTTGACATTCCCCTTTGTGATAGTTTGACTGCCCTCATGACTCTTCACCTTCTCTATGACTATTACATCTGACTATTGACACTTGACTTACACTTGACATGAGGTTACATTAAAATCCACATGTAGTCATGTGAGACAACAAGGCTTGAGTAAGCTATGAAAGACATCACTGACACTTGGTTCATTTTGATGAGACCAACTTTTTGCCATGCTTGTGATTGTGAACGTGGTGATCTGATGCCAAAATTGGCTGTTTGCGATGGTGTGGATGCACCCCATGCTGACATCTTGCTGAAGCGAACTCTTGCCTTTGTTGCAACCGGTGCATTAGTTCGACTCCTTCATCCAACTTGTTTTCTAACATGTGCATGGTCTTCTTGGGTGCGGCTAAACTGGAAACACACTGATGCATAGTGTCCATGTTTATCTTCAAGTGTGTGCTGGTGGTCGTGCACATGAACTTGCCGAACTACATGCTCAGCTCCCGCTGGACTTGTTTCTTATCTTCGCCTTGTTGAGTGTGTTGAATGGGTTAGATCACATGTGTGTGCACAATGACATGCATGCTTCTGAATCTGTTGCATGTGATCAAGAACATTGCCACCATGTCTACTCCATGCGAGCTACTTTAACGTGTACGGGCACAATTTCATTCGTGGGTGGATGTTGCACCCACTATTTTTCTTGTTCCTGTGGCAAGCCATTCGTCTATCTTTGTAGCTTCATGTTCTTCATTGAGTTGTTGCTTCATCACATGCAACTCCTTTGTTCCATTATCTATCTTTGTTTGATCTTCATGTCACGTCGTCACCTCATAGCTTGATTCTCGAAATTTTATTTCATTGTTATTGGATATGCTTGAGCTTCCAACTTTGTTCTACCTCTGTGTTGTCAACAACATTCCTCTTCCATTCGTTTCATTCATTGCATTTGTTGCATTCATTGCATTCAGTATGCTGTTGTTAGTTGTTGTTCATGATGTTGCTTGTTGTGATGTTGATGCTATCATGTCTTAATGTCCTTGTCTACGAACAACTAGATCTATTCATGAGTAGGAAATCTCATAGTGTTGTTGGGAAAAGTATCCAATACGGAATGACCCTATCCCACTCTAAGGGTGATAGTACCTCAGCAACAATCAAAGCAAAGCTATTCAAGATTACTTCTTTATGAGATGTAAGAGAGAGGAGGAAGAGATCCACTAACCGATGTCTTCCGCTAATGCTTGATCCAATCTTCTCTCTTTGCTGCTTGCTCCCAGCTCCTTGCTCTTTCACTGGCCCAGCTACACCAAGATCCTGCAAAATGGCAAGAGAGGGAAACTACAAGAAGCATACATTCATAATTGATTCAAGGATTAGAATAAATCAAATACACAAGTATAACAATACACCATTGAGACACATGCATATAGAAGAACCTCAAATGCTTTATTAATGGAAGAAGTAAAGTTCAGGAAGTGATACAACCATAAAAGGCCCAATCCAGCATCACCTCCCAGCAGAAAGAAATCTCCTCTTCACCTCCTTCAAGCAAATCACCCAATAGTTCTATACTCAAACCAACAACACTTCCTTACATTCACAAGATTCCAGCCTCCCTAGACCTCATGAGAGAGCTCTATATATAGGAGTTTTGGAGAAAGGATGAGTCAGCTTGAGGCTGGCATGAAGCTGACTAGTGTCCTCTCCCACTTCAGTTATTCTTCAGTTCTTGAGTCCACTTGGAGGTTCTTGCTTCCACTTGGAGATCTAGACCGTCTTACTCATCACTAGGTGAATTCCCTGATCCAAGTGTCATTTTGGAAGCTTCCTGGGCATTGACACCTTGAGGAATGACTGTGCCACTTGGCCAAACTCGCCCAGCGCAGGTAGCCTTCTTTGCAGTTGACATTCAGCGCAGGTACACAGTGGAGCAGTTGACATTCAGCGCAGATGCTCAGTGGAGCAGTTGACATGATCCAGAATTAGCTTGTTTTTGAGTGTTTTCAGGTGGAGAACTGATATTCAGTGCTGTGGTTTGTTGACCTTGTTCCTCTAGGGGTAGGAACAACATGTTTAGGGACTTTGGATCCCTTAGATTATTGACATTTCATGCTTCATGCTGTGAGGCACAAAAATGTCTATAACAGTTGCCCCCTAAAGTATGAGGTCGTTTATCGGGTGAAATGCTTTATCAGGAGGATCCGAAGTTCATTCAATCGCTGAGAGGTGACCTGTAATAAAATACAATACAATACATTATTTTTCATTCTGCTTTCATGATCTAACTGAGGTGGGCATTCCCATGCTCAGCTTTATAAATTCATTTTGGTACATAGAACAGACGATCGTCTGATGGTAGACTGATAATTCTCTGCTGAAATTATCATCCTTTGAGTAGGATGATCATCTGCTGCAATGATGTACATGTCAAATGTCTTTATGTTTCCTGAATATATATCGCAGCCTGGATGGATGAAACTAGATCCGGGGTCTTCAAACTCGTTCGATCTTCACTCTAAGTACAAGTCGATCCATGCGAGAATTGCGCTGAAGTCGAACATGGAAAGACATCGCTTGATTACCGGTCAATGATGTAAACCGTTAACAAGCGCGAGAGGAATCACCGATAATGATAATGACCCTCAAGGTACTGCAGTACAATTCACGTGGTGTGAATAAAGGTCTTGGCGTCGAACACCACGCAAAATCTTCTGGTCGAAGGTCATTGATGTATACCTGTCGCCGGAAGTGAGAAACTTGCCATTGAGGCATGCAAGCTTCAAAGTACTGAAGGGGGTTGTTCCTAGATCAACTTCTTGGATAATGAGCTGAAGTCGACAAGAAGCGATCCGTCAAAGGAGGGCCTTAATGAATTCCACATCAGTGACACGGAACGGAGCTAATGATTTTAGTGGAGGTGAAAACAATCTGTGAAATATGATTCAGGGTGGCGATCATGGGTGGATGAAGGATAATGTATGGCAGTGGATGGGACACGGTTGACTCTTTCTGAACAACATCTCTTGAACATATAACGACACTGATGCGATGGATCGGTAGCATTACCCCAAATGTGGATGGTTTGGCGAGGACCATGGTGATGAGACCAGTGAATGAAACAACCCAACCCGATGTGATACGGAAGAAAAGTGTCATGTTCAAGAGCGACTTGCTACCATTAAAGCTTTGAGGTTCTCCCAATTTTTCCCCAGTCATTTCTAACCAGTACCTCTTTATTTTTGTCAAGCTTGAGGAGGATAACATATGCTTGTTCTATAACCTGCCCTTTGGGCAAGCCCATCGCTATGTTTTAACGAGCCTAGCGATAGGGAAACTCGTTCTCGTCCAAAGACAAGTTTGTCGCTATTTAATCATTTTAACGAGTCTAACGACAAGGAAAACTCGGTCCTTTTCATTTTTAGAGAGTCTGAAAAGGTACAGAAAGTTAACTCCAAAATTCCTTTTTCGTCATCTAATCCCTTAAGTCCGAAAAAGTATAAAACAATACAGAAGGGATGAGTTTTCGATAATTTTAACGAACCGAATAGAACAAGCGCTCGACCTTTTTGTGCAATAATCCCTCAGGTCCAAAAAGATTAAAATCTAGAGGAGGGATAGCTCTTCCGGTCCTTTTAACGAGCTGGAAGGCCAAAACTCGGCAAACTTTTCATATTTTACGAGTCAGATGAAAAGAGCTCAAAGAAGACTCGTCTTTTGAGAAACGAGTGATGAACACGGATAGCAGCAGGTTCCAGGTACAGGTTGGAATTCTCCAATCACGGCAGTGTCACAAGGATGGCTAGGTGAAACCACTCTTCGCAGCTGTTCCTCAAAATAGGTAAACAATCATATGGGGGTGAACGATCGGCCAAATGGAATGGAGGTGGCAGGTGCAAACACGACCAAGGCTTTTTATGGCTAATAAATTTACGATCACAATGGTTATTTACGGGAATAGGTTCATCTTTTAATGAGCTTAAACTCTGGAGGAAACTCTTGCTCAATCTTATGTTTATTTTTTAACGAGCATGAACTATGTATTAAAACTGCTCGGATCTCGCTTTTCTATTTTTTTTAACGAGCATAAATTCCGCGGTAAAACTGCTCGATATACCAGTCATAAGATAAGAAATGTCTCCTGTAAGACTCCATTTTTTATAGAGCTTGCGCCTCACATAAGCTATGATCCCTCTCATCCTTTCTTTATGCAAGTTCGGAAACGGCTAATCCCAAAAACAGATAAATAACCGCTCCTAGCTTGCACTCCAAAAGGTTTGCATGCCCCCAGGTATAAAATACAATTTCAAGGCTGCCCCTCCTCTCCCCCACCTCTATTTTTCTTTGGGTGTTCACAGCTACTTGTCGTCTTGCTAGTCTAATGTTAACGATACTTGTCTTCTCGTTATTTTTAACGGGTCTTATGTGGTACTTGTCTTCCCGTCAGCCCAAATTTTAACAGATCTTTTGCAAGATCGCAAGAGAACAGCTACTTGCGACAAGAGAGCAGCTACTTGCGACAAGAGAAGAACACTACTCAAATACAAAACATTGGTGTTATTGAGGGAGGCTTGCCTCTTTCTGGTTACCCAAAGATTGTTTTGTTAACACCATCAAACGAAAACATTTCCTCGGCACTGTCTACCGAAGTAGACAATGGTGAATGACCTTTGTCAAACAAGTAACCTTGACAAAAGAATCCTATTCTAGAACAACCCCTCTTCCATCCACGGACAGGGTACGGACTAGTCATATTCTTTCGCAGAAATTCTACCTTATACCCAGGGTTTCCTCTGCCTGAAGCAGACCAGGATGCATGCCCCCTGGGTTCCAGTCCCATCTTTCCGAATCACTCGCGCTCATCGGGAAGGAGGACTGGGGGTGGAGACATTTCTTGAGTGAATAGACCATTGAGGGTTGGTATATGACTATTTGCGATGCGTGATCCCGAAAATGAAAGTTGGTCTACGAGCTTGACCATTCTTCCTTCGTGTGGAAAACACATTACTCTAAAGAGTGAGGAGACTATAGTTCCCATGCAATATATATAGTCTCGTCCAAGGAGTAGGTTATAATCCAAGGGTCCTTAAACGACCATCACGTTCATTTGAACGGTCTTCCCTTTCAATGTAACAGGCACATTGGGGAGGATCCCTAATGGTCGACTGGTTCCTTTATCAAAACCCGAGAGATTTCTTATCTCAGGCAAAAGCGCCGGGGAACCCAGTGCTTTCCAAGCAACAGAGGAAAGGATACTCACAGATGCCCCTTCATCAATGATAGCGCCAGCCATTACCATTCTATAAATTTGGACTATGATTCTGAATGGTATACTGGCTGGCAACCGGGGTCTGTCTAGTTGGTTCCAATCAAAGGACACAACCAGGTTGCTTGGCGGTGGGACCGAATACACGGACGGATATGACCCTGACGATGTTCCTTCCTACGATAAAGAAATGGGCACATTGCCCTGATGCTCATCAGAATCTGTGTTGATGAAAAGAATCTGGATGGTGTCATCCTTATTCTCTTCAGTGAGGGTGTCATTTGAAGATGAATCTTCAGTGACGGTGTCATTTGAGGATGAAACCTCTGAAGGAAGAACCGGGTCAACTGCCATATCGACCTTTAGACTTTCATCTGGTCTGGATTCAATAGGTTCATTTTCAATGACTGACGCTTCAGCAGACCACTTGAGCGGGCCAGCTGTATTTTCAACCAACGAAGGACTTGACACGAGTTTTTTGTATCCAGGAGGAAGTCTCAACTGTGAAACCGGGCGATCTTCCAAAACTCTCTTCACTTCGTCTAAGAAGGGACAACGGTGGATGGCGTGATCGCCTTCACACAGTCTGCAGGGGGATCTTGCTCCCCCCCTTTGTCTTGAACCTTCACTTTCGCTGGTTGACGGTAAGCATTCAACATGGCTATCAGAGGTTGATGCTCCCGAATTGTGCAAACGAGGGGACCAGTCCCTTAGTATCCGGGGAATACAGGGACAATCTCTATGGAAGTGGTCTCCTTTACATATGACACATGGCGATTTAGGCCCGGTCTGCGCTGTGTGTGTATTTTTGTCAGATGTCTTTTGCTTGCCCCCAGTTGCCTTAGGCTCCTTCTTCTTCTTCTCTCTCTTCTTCTTCTCCTTTTTCTCCATGGGAGCTTGGCTTTTGCCGGCTCTACCTTGCGAAGATGAAGGATTGGAGGAAGAGTTATAGGAAGTAGAAGGCTGGTGGGCAGCTCTAGACTGATCTAACTGTTGACTCGACTATTCAGGAACCATGGTGTTCTGAACTACATTGGTTGAGAATAGCCAAATTGGCAGGCCAATTGTCAGTCCTGGAAGCGACAATGTGGCCATGTGGGGCGCACCAACTTCTCCCCAAGAGGAGAAAGGACTAGGATTTCCATCATGTGGAATTCCTTGGTTGGGTAATTCCATGTTCTCAACCTACAGATCAACGCAGGAATAGGAGGTGATTATGTTCCGTTTAAAATAAATTTTATAACGACGCTTTAGACACAACTTACTTTTTCACTTTTTAAGAGTCGATAAAAAGCTAAAGATGACTCTAGTCTCCTTCGATGTTTTAATGAGCCCGAAGTGACAAATGCTCGGATGGAATTTTTCAGTTATAGAGTTTGAAAAAGGCCAAAAGAAACTGCTCTGGAGTTCTAGGCAGAGGGTGTGCCAAACTTTTCGCAAAACCACAGAATACGTTTTACGGTACGAGTGGTCGATCTTCGTGAATGCTGTGTTCACTGCATTGCGATCAGTAGGGCGGCCGACACGGTTTCCTATGGATAAAGGCTTTGTTCCTATAGGGGTCTCCCAATATATACGCGACGGTAGGTGGGAGCACAAGTCCGTATTGATACTTATCGCTTCACCGTGGAGGAATCACCCAACCACTCAACGCTAAGATATCACGTTTAACGACGCCGGAACACGTCTCTAGCTTAGACCTCTATGTGTTTGCGTTATGTTTCAATGCGTTGTTATGTAAATTCAATTTATTTTAAGGTTGATCTTGTTTAGCAGTTTGCCTTTATGGATCACCACGAGATGTATAGTAACACTCCTAAATGCAGTCTAAGATGATAAGCAAGCTTTTCAATCTTTCAACTTTGAAAATCTTAACTACTGAGGGAAAAGAAAGACATCATCTTTTCACACAGATCATAGAGCACACACTAATGCACTTTTTCCTAAATCAACATACAAACTGTCAAAATGCACATGCACAATGCAGGTATTTCTTTTCTCTTTATTAATGTTGGTGCAACACAAAAAGAAATCTGTTGTATAACTTTGAATTCAATTTCAAGTGAAAGCAAACAAGCTTGTCCAAAATCAAAAGACACCTTAAGATTTACTTGTTTCAACACTAGAAATATATAAATTCAAACCATATGACGAAAGCAAAAGCTCAATCAGCTATGAACAGCAAATAAACTAACTCTTAAGATCAGAACGACACTTTATCACAGGTCTAGATCTAAGAGGCCACAGCAAGACTAGTTCACTTTCGTTATGGGAAACTGCAAATGATACAAGAAATACACAAAGAACAAACACAGTTTCTTTATACAACCGAGGCAGAATAGTGGCAAGGAAAGTTGGTTTCAGATAGGTACATTGACTGGTAACAGGCTGCAAAAACAAGGGTGAAAACAGGGCAATAAACAGGAGGGAACCCAAGTAGCACTAGGAAAAACTGGTTCAGCGCAGGTAGTACACTGGCAGTTTGACCTTCAGCGCAGGTAGCCCTTTCGGGAACTACGCTGAAATGCAGACTGCCTTCACAGTGCCTGCACTGAAGATTCAAACTTTCGTTTTTCTCAGTTTCCGGGTCACAGATTGCTCAAAAATTCACAGTTTTTGGCCAAATCAGAAGCTATCAGTCAAGTACACACTAAGGGATGAAAAGGAGGATGAAAAGCTATCACTAAGAGCTACTTAGAGTCCTTGTGAATCAGATCTTCAAATCATAAACATGCCCAGAAAACTGAGCTAGAGTAGTTGCCCTCTACTTTGCATTTGAAAGATCCAAATGTAGTTCGATTCGGTACTCCCTGTGTTTATGAAATGAATAGCAAAAACACAAACAACCGACAAGATACGATCCCCAGTGGAGTCGCCAATTTGTTGTTGGGAAAAGTATCCAATACGGAATGACCCTATCCCACTCTAAGGGTGATAGTACCTCAGCAACAATCAAAGCAAAGCTATTCAAGATTACTTCTTTATGAGATGTAAGAGAGAGGAGGAAGAGATCCACTAACCGATGTCTTCTGCTAATGCTTGATCCAATCTTCTCTCTTTGCTACTTGCTCCCAGCTCCTTGCTCTTTCACTGGCCCAGCTACACCAAGATCCTGCAAAATGGCAAGAGAGGGAAACTACAAGAAGCATACATTCATAATTGATTCAAGGATTAGAATAAATCAAACACACAAGTATAACAATACACCATTGAGACACATGCATATAGAAGAACCTCAAATGCTTTATTAATGGAAGAAGTAAAGTTCAGGAAGTGATACAACCATAAAAGGCCCAATCCAGCATCACCTCCCAGCAGAAAGAAATCTCCTCTTCACCTCCTTCAAGCAAATCACCCAATAGTTCTATACTCAAACCAACAGCACTTCCTTACATTCACAAGATTCCAGCCTCCCTAGACCTCATGAGAGAGCTCTATATATAGGAGTTTTGGAGAAAGGATGAGTCAGCTTGAGGCTGGCATGAAGCTGACTAGTGTCCTCTCCCACTTCAGTTATTCTTCAGTTCTTGAGTCCACTTGGAGGTTCTTGCTTCCACTTGGAGATCTAGACCCTCTTACTCATCACTAGGTGAATTCCCTGATCCAAGTGTCATTTTGGAAGCTTCCTGGGCATTGACACCTTGAGGAATGACTGTGCCACTTGGCCAAACTCGCCCAGCGCAGGTAGCCTTCTTTGCAGTTGACATTCAGCGCAGCTACACAGTGGAGCAGTTGACATTCAGCGCAGATGCTCAGTGGAGCAGTTGACATGATCCAGAATTAGCTTGTTTTTGAGTGTTTTCAGGTGGAGAACTGATATTCAGTGCTGTGGTTTGCTGACCTTGTTCCTCTAGGGGTAGGAACAACATGTTTAGGGACTTTGGATCCCTTAGATTATTGACATTTCATGCTTCATGCTGTGAGGCACAAAAATGTCTATAACAGTTGCCCCCTAAAGTATGAGGTCGTTTATCGGGTGAAATGCTTTATCAGGAGGATCCGAAGTTCATTCAATCGCTGAGAGGTGACCTGTAATAAAATACAATACAATACATTATTTTTCATTCTGCTTTCATGATCTAGCTGAGGCGGGCATTCCCATGCTTAGCTTTATAAATTCATTTTGGTACATAGAACAGACGATCGTCTGATGGTAGACTGATAATTCTCTGCTGAAATTATCATCCTTTGAGTAGGATGATCATCTGCTGCAATGATGTACATGTCAAATGTATTTATGTTTCCTGAATATATATCGCAGCCCGGATGGATGAAACTAGATCCGGGGTCTTCAAACTCGTTCGATCTTCACTCTAAGTACAAGTCGATCCATGCAAGAATTGCGCTGAAGTCGAACATGGAAAGACATCGCTTGATTACTGGTCAATGATGTAAACCGTTAACAAGCGCGAGAGGAATCACTGATAATGATAATGACCCTCAAGGTACTGCAGTACAATTCACGTGGTGTGAATAAAGGACTTGGCGTCGAACACCACGCAAAATCTTCTGGTCGAAGGTCATTGATGTATACCTGTCGCCGGAAGTGAGAAACTTGCCATTGAGGCATGCAAGCTTCAAAGTACTGAAGGGGGTTGTTCCTAGATCAAATTCTTGGATAATGAGCTGAAGTCGACAAGAAGCGATCTGTCAAAGGAGGGCCTTAATGAATCCCACATCAGTGACACGGAACGGAGCTAATGATTTTAGTGGAGGTGAAAACAATCTGTGAAATATGATTCAGGGTGGCGATCATGGGTGGATGAAGGATAATGTATGGCAGTGGATGGGACACGGTTGACTCTTTCTGAACAACATCTCTTGAACATATAACGACACTGATGCGATGGATCGGTAGCATTACCCCAAATGTGGATGGTTTGGCGAGGACCATGGTGATGAGACCGGTGAATGAAACAACCCAACCCGATGTGATACGGAAGAAAAGTGTCATGTTCAAGAGCGACTTGCTACCATTAAAGCTTTGAGGTTCTCCCAATTTTTCCCCAGTCATTTCTGACCAGTACCTCTATATTTTTGTCAAGCTTGAGGAGGATAACATATGCTTGTTCTATAACCTGCCCTTCGGGCAAGTCCATCGCTATGTTTTAACGAGCCTAGCGATAGGGAAACTTGTTCTCGTCTAAAGACAAGTTTGTCGCTATTTAATCATTTTAACGAGTCTAACGACAAGGAAAACTTGGTCCTTTTCATTTTTAGAGAGTCTGAAAAGGTACAGAAAGTTAACTCCAAAATTCCTTTTTCGTCATCTAATCCCTTAAGTCCGAAAAAGTATAAAATAATACAGAAGGGATGAGTTTTCGATAATTTTAACGAGCCGAATAGAACAAGCGCTCGACCTTTTTGTGCAATAATCCCTCAGGTCCAAAAAGATTAAAATCTAGAGGAGGGATAGCTCTTCTGGTCCTTTTAACGAGTTGGAAGGCCAAAACTCGGCAAACTTTTCATATTTTACGAGTCAGATGAAAAGAGCTCAAAGAAGACTCGTCTTTTGAGGAACGAGTGATGAACAGGGATAGCAGCAGGTTCCAGGTACAGGTTGGAATTCTCCAATCACGGCAGTGTCACAAGGATGGCTAGGTGAAATCACTCTTCGCAGCTGTTCCTCAAAATAGGTAAACAATCATATGGGGGTGAACGATCGGCCAAATGGAATGGAGGTGGCAGGTGCAAACACGACCAAGGCTTTTTATGGCTAATAAATTTACGATCAGAATGGTTATTTACCGGAATAGGTTCATTTTTTAATGAGATTAAACTCTGGAGGAAACTCTTGCTCAATCTTATGTTTATTTTTTAACGAGCATGAACTATGTATTAAAACTGCTCGGATCTCGCTTTTCTATTTTTTTTAACGAGCATAAATTCCGCGGTAAAACGGCTCGATATACCAGTCATAAGATAAGAAATGTCTCATGTAAGGCTCCATTTTTTATAGAGCTTGCGCCTCACATAAGCTATGCTCCCTCTCATCCTTTCTTTATGCAAGTTCGGAAACGGCTAATCCCAAAAACAGATAAATAACCGCTCCTAGCTTGCACTCCAAAAGGTTTGCATGCCCCCAGGTATAAAATACAATTTCAAGGCTGCCCCTCCTCTCCCCCACCTCTATTTTTCTTTGGGTGTTCACAACTACTTGTCGTCTTGCTAGTCTAATGTTAACGATACTTGTCTTCTCGTTATTTTTAACGGGTCTTATGCAGTACTTGTCTTCCCGTCAGCCCAAGTTTTAACAGATCTTTTGCAAGATCGCAAGAGAACAGCTACTTGCGACAAGAGAGCAGCTACTTGCGACAACAGAATAACACTACTCAAAGACAAAACATTGGTGTTATTGAGGGAGGCTTGCCTCTTTCTGGTTACCCAAAGATTGTTTTGTTAACACCATCAAACGAAAACATTTCCTCGGCACTGTCTACCGAAGTAGACAATGGTGAATGACCTTTGTCAAACGAGTAACCTTGACAAAAGAATCCTATTCTAGAACAACCCCTCTTCCATCCACGGACGGGGTACGGACTAGTCATATTCTTTCGCGGAAATTCTACCTTATACCCAGGGTTTCCTCTGCCTGAAGCAGACCAGGATGCATGCCCCCTGGGTTCCAGTCCCATCTTTCCGAATCACTCGCGCTCATCGGGAAGGAGGACTGGGGGTGGAGACATTTCTTGAGTGAATAGACCATTGAGGGTTGGTATATGACTATTTGCGATGCGTGATCCCGAAAATGAAAGTTGGTCTACGAGCTTGACCATTCTTCCTTCGTGTGGAAAACACATTACTCTAAAGAGTGAGGAGACTATAGTTCCCATGCAATATATATAGTCTCGTCCAAGGAGTAGGTTATAATCCAAGGGTCCTTGAACGACCATCACGTTCATTTGAATGGTCTTCCCTTTCAATGTAACAGGCACATTGGGGAGGATCCCTAATGGTCGACTGGTTCCTTTATCAAAACCCGAGAGATTTCTTATCTCAGGCAAAAGCGCCGGGGAACCCAGTGCTTTCCAAGCAACAGAGGAAAGGATACTCACAGATGCCCCTTCATCAATGATAGTGCCAGCCATTACCATTCTATAAATTTGGACTATGATTCTGAATGGTATACTGGCTGGCAACCGGGGTCTGTCTAGTTGGTTCCAATCAAAGGACACATCCAGGTTGCTTGGCGGTGGGACCGAATACACGGCCGGATATGACCTTGACGATGTTCCTTCCTGCGATAAAGGAATGGGCACATTGCCCTGATGCTCATCAGAATCTGTGTTGATGAAAAGAATCTGGATGGTGTCATCCTTATTCTCTTCAGTGAGGGTGTCATTTGAAGATGAATCTTCAGTGACGGTGTCATTTGAGGATGAAACCTCTGAAGGAAGAACCGGGTCAACTGCCGTATCGACCTTTAGACTTTCGTCTGGTCTGGATTCAGTAGGTTCATTTTCAATGACTCACACTTCAGCTGACCACTTGAGTGGGCCAGACCACTTGAGCGGGCCAGCTGTATTTTCAACCAACGAAGGACTTGGCACGAGTTTTTTGTATCTAGGAGGAAGTCTCAACGGTGAAACCGGGCGATCTTCTAAAACTCTCTTCGCTTCGTCTAAGAAGGGACAATGGTGGATGGCGTGATCGCCTTCACACAGTCTGCAGGGGGATCTTGCTCCCCCCCTTTGTCTTGAACCTTCACTTTCGCTGGTTGACGGTAAGCATTCAACATGGCTATCAGAGGTTGATGCTCCCGAATTGTGCAAACGAGGGGACCAGTCCCTTAGTATCCGGGGAATACAGGGACAATCTCTATGGAAGTGGTCTCCTTTACATATGACACATGGCGATTTAGGCCCGGTCTGTGCTGTGTGTGTATTTTTGTCAGATGTCTTTTGCTTGCCCCCAGTCGCCTTAGGCTCCTTCTTCTTCTTCTCTCTCTTCTTCTTCTCCTTTTTCTCCATGGGAGCTTGGCTTTTGCCGGCTCTACCTTGCGAAGATGAAGGATTGGAGGAAGAGTTATAGGAAGTAGAAGGCTGGTGGGCAGCTCTAGACTGATCTAATTGTTGACTCGACTGTTCAGGAACCATGGTGTTCTGAACTACATTGGTTGAGAATAGCCAAATTGGCAGGCCAATTGTCAGTCCTGGAAGCGACAATGTGGCCATGTGGGGCGCACCAACTTCTCCCCAAGAGGAGAAAGGACTAGGATTTCCATCATGTGGAATTCCTTGGTTGGGGTGTTCCATGTTCTCAACCTACAGATCAATGCAGGAATAGGAGGTGATTATGTTCCGTTTAAAATAAATTTTATAACGACGCTTTAGACACAACTTGCTTTTTCACTTTTTAAGAGTCGAGAAAAAGCTAAACATGACTCTAGTCTCCTTCGATGTTTTAACGAGCCCGAAGTGACAAATGCTCGGATGGACTTTTTCAGTTATAGAGTTTGAAAAAGGCCAAAAGAAACTGCTCTGGAGTTCTAGGCAGAGGGTGTGCCAAACTTTTCGCAAAACCACAGAATACGTTTTACGGTACGAGTGGTCGATCTTCGTGAATGCTGTGTTCACTGCATTGCGATCAGTAGGGCGGCCGACACGGTTTCCTATGGATAAAGGCTTTGTTCCTATAGGGGTCTCCCAATATATACGCGACGGTAGGTGGGAGCACAAGTCCGTATTGATACTTATCGCTTCACCGTGGAGGAATCACCCAACCACTCAACGCTAAGATATCACGTTTAACGACGCCGGAACACGTCTCTAGCTTAGACCTCTATGTGTTTGCGTTATGTTTCAATGCGTTGTTATGTAAATTCAATTTATTTTAAGGTTGATCTTGTTTAGCAGTTTGCCTTTATGGATCACCACGAGATGTATAGTAACACTCCTAAATGCAGTCTAAGATGATAAGCAAGCTTTTCAATCTTTCAACTTTGAAAATCTTAACTACTGAGGGAAAAGAAAGACATCATCTTTTCACACAGATCATAGAGCACACACTAATGCACTTTTTCCTAAATCAACATACAAACTGTCAAAATGCACATGCACAATGCAGGTATTTCTTTTCTCTTTATTAATGTTGGTGCAACACAAAAAGAAATCTGTTGTATAACTTTGAATTCAATTTCAAGTGAAAGCAAACAAGCTTGTCCAAAATCAAAAGACACCTTAAGATTTACTTGTTTCGACACTAGAAATATATAAATTCAAACCATATGACGAAAGCAAAAGCTCAATCAGCTATGAACAGCAAATAAACTAACTCTTAAGATCAGAACGACACTTTATAACAGGTCTAGATCTAAGAGGCCACAGCAAGACTAGTTCACTTTCGTTATGGGAAACTACAAATGATACAAGAAATACACAAAGAACAAACACAGTTTCTTTATACAACCGATGCAGAACAGTGGCAAGGAAAGTTGGTTTCAGATAGGTACATTTACTGGTAACAGGCTTTAAAAACAAGGGTGAAAACAGGGCAATAAACAGGAGGGAACCCAAGTAGCACTAGGCAAAACTGGTTCAGCGCAGGTAGTACACTGACAGTTTGACCTTCAGCGCAGGTAGCCCTTTTGGGAACTGCGCTGAAATGCAGACTGCCTTCACAGTGCCTGCACTGAAGATTCAAACTTTCGTTTTTCTCAGTTTCCGGGTCACAGATTGCTCAAAAATTCACAGTTTTTGGCCAAATCAGAAGCTATCAGTGAAGTACACACTAAGGGATGAAAAGGAGGATGAAAAGCTATCACTAAGAGCTACTTAGAGTCCTTGTGAATCAGCTCTTCAAATCATAAACATGCCCAGAAAACTGAGCTAGAGTAGCTGCCCTCTACTTTGCATTTGAAAGATCCAAATGTAGTTCGATTCGGTACTCCTTCTGTTTATGAAATGAATAGCAAAAACACAAACAACCAACAAGATACGATCCCCAGTGGAGTCGCCAATTTGTTGTTGGGAAAAGTATCCAATACGGAATGACCCTATCCCACTCTAAGGGTGATAGTACCTCAGCAACAATCAAAGCAAAGCTATTCAAGATTACTTCTTTATGAGATGTAAGAGAGAGGAGGAAGAGATCCACTAACCGATGTCTTCCGCTAATGCTTGATCCAATCTTCTCTCTTTGCTGCTTGCTCCCAGCTCCTTGCTCTTTCACTGGCCCAGCTACACCAAGATCCTGCAAAATGGCAAGAGAGGGAAACTACAAGAAGCATACATTCATAATTGATTCAAGGATTAGAATAAATCAAATACACAAGTATAACAATACACCATTGAGACACATGCATATAGAAGAACCTCAAATGCTTTATTAATGGAAGAAGTAAAGTTCAGGAAGTGATACAACCATAAAAGGCCCAATCCAGCATCACCTCCCAGCAGAAAGAAATCTCCTCTTCACCTCCTTCAAGCAAATCACCCAATAGTTCTATACTCAAACCAACAGCACTTCCTTACATTCACAAGATTCCAGCCTCCCTAGACCTCATGAGAGAGCTCTATATATAGGAGTTTTGGAGAAAGGATGAGTCAGCTTGAGGCTAGCATGAAGCTGACTAGTGTCCTCTCCCACTTCAGTTATTCTTCAGTTCTTGAGTCCACTTGGAGGTTCTTGCTTCCACTTGGAGATCTAGACCCTCTTACTCATCACTAGGCGAATTCCCTGATCCAAGTGTCATTTTGGAAGCTTCCTGGGCATTGACACCTTGAGGAATGACTGTGCCACTTGGCCAAACTCGCCCAGCGCAGGTAGCCTTCTTTGCAGTTGACATTCAGCGCAGGTACACAGTGGAGCAGTTGACATTCAGCGCAGATGCTCAGTGGAGCAGTTGACATGATACAGAATTAGCTTGTTTTTGAGTGTTTTCAGGTGGAGAACTGATATTCAGTGCTGTGGTTTGTTGACCTTGTTCCTCTAGGGGTAGGAACAACATGTTTAGGGACTTTGGATCCCTTAGATTATTGACATTTCATGCTTCATGCTGTGAGGCACAAAAATGTCTATAACAGTTGCCCCCTAAAGTATGAGGTCGTTTATCGGGTGAAATGCTTTATCAGGAGGATCCGAAGTTCATTCAATCGCTGAGAGGTGACCTGTAATAAAAAACAATACAATACATTATTTTTCATTCTGCTTTCATGATCTAGCTGAGGCGGGCATTCCCATGCTCAGCTTTATAAATTCATTTTGGTACATAGAACAGACGATCGTCTGATGGTAGACTGATAATTCTCTGCTGAAATTATCATCCTTTGAGTAGGATGATCATCTGCTGCAATGATGTACATGTCAAATGTCTTTATGTTTCCTGAATATATATCGCAGCCCGGATGGATGAAACTAGATCCGGGGTCTTCAAACTCGTTCGATCTTCACTCTAAGTACAAGTCGATCCATGCGAGAATTGCGCTGAAGTCGAACATGGAAAGACATCGCTTGATTACCGGTCAATGATGTAAACCGTTAACAAGCGCGAGAGGAATCATCGATAATGATAATGACCCTCAAGGTACTGCAGTACAATTCACGTGGTGTGAATAAAGGACTTGGCGTCGAACACCACGCAAAATCTTCTGGTCGAAGGTCATTGATGTATACCTATCGTCGGAAGTGAGAAACTTGCCATTGAGGCATGCAAGCTTCAAAGTACTGAAGGGGGTTGTTCCTAGATCAACTTCTTGGATAATGAGCTGAAGTCGACAAGAAGCGATCCGTCAAAGGAGGGCCTTAATGAATCCCACATCAGTGACACGGAACGGAGCTAATGATTTTAGTGGAGGTGAAAACAATCTGTGAAATATGATTCAGGGTGGCGATCATGGGTGGATGAAGGATAATGTATGGCAGTGGATGGGACACGGTTGACTCTTTCTGAACAACATCTCTTGAACATATAACGACACTCATGCGATGGATCGGTAGCATTACCCAAAATGTGGATGGTTTGGCGAGGACCATGGTGATGAGACCGGTGAATGAAACAACCCAACCCGATGTGATACGGAAGAAAAGTGTCATGTTCAAGAGCGACTTGCTACCATTAAAGCTTTGAGGTTCTCCCAATTTTTCCCCAGTCATTTCTGACCAGTACCTCTTTATTTTTGTCAAGCTTGAGGAGGATAACATATGCTTGTTCTATAACCTGCCCTTCGGGCAAGCCCATCGCTATGTTTTAACGAGCCTAGCGATAGGGAAACTCGTTCTCGTCTAAAGACAAGTTTGTCGCTATTTAATCATTTTAACGAGTCTAACGACAAGGAAAACTCGGTCCTTTTCATTTTTAGAGAGTCTGAAAAGGTACAGAAAGTTAACTCCAAAATTCTTTTTTCGTCATCTAATCCCTTAAGTCCGAAAAAGTATAAAACAATACAGAAGGAATGAGTTTTCGATAATTTTAACGAGCCGAATAGAACAAGTGCTCGACCTTTTTGTGCAATAATCCCTCAGGTCCAAAAAGATTAAAATCTAGAGGAGGGATAGCTCTTCCGGTCCTTTTAACGAGCTGGAAGGCCAAAACTCGGCAAACTTTTCATATTTTACGAGTCAGATGAAAAGAGCTCAAAGAAGACTCGTCTTTTGAGGAACGAGTGATGAACAGGGATAGCAGCAGGTTCCAGGTACAGGTTGGAATTCTCCAATCACGGCAGTGTCACAAGGATGGCTAGGTGAAATCACTCTTCGCAGCTGTTCCTCAAAATAGGTAAACAATCATATGGGGGTGAACGATCGGCCAAATGCAATGGAGGTGGCAGGTGCAAACACGACCAAGGCTTTTTATGGCTAATAAATTTACGATCACAATGGTTATTTACCGGAATAGGTTCATTTTTTAATGAGCTTAAACTCTGGAGGAAACTCTTGCTCAATCTTATGTTTATTTTTTAACGAGCATGAACTATGTATTAAAACTGCTCGGATCTCGCTTTTCTATTTTTTAACGAGCATAAATTCCGCGGTAAAACTGCTCGATATACCAGTCATAAGATAAGAAATGTCTCCTGTAAGACTCCATATTTTATAGAGCTTGCGCCTCACATAAGCTATGCTCCCTCTCATCCTTTCTTTATGCAAGTTCGGAAACGGCTAATCCCAAAAACAGATAAATAACCGCTCCTAGCTTGCACTCCAAAAGGTTTGCATGCCCCCAGGTATAAAATACAATTTCAAGGCTGCCCCTCCTCTCCCCCACCTCTATTTTTCTTTGGGTGTTCACAGCTACTTGTCGTCTTGCTAGTCTAATGTTAACGATACTTGTCTTCTCGTTATTTTTAACGGGTTTTATGCGGTACTTGTCTTCCCGTCAGCCCAAGTTTTAACAGATCTTTTGCAAGATCGCAAGAGAACAGCTACTTGCGACAAGAGAGCAGCTACTTGCGACAAGAGAAGAACACTACTCAAAGACAAAACATTGGTGTTATTGAGGGAGGCTTGCCTCTTTCTGGTTACCCAAAGATTGTTTTGTTAACACCATCAAACGAAAACATTTCCTCGGCACTGTCTACCGAAGTAGACAATGGTGAATGACCTTTGTCAAACGAGTAACCTTGACAAAAGAATCCTATTCTAGAACAACCCCTCTTCCATCCACGGACGGGGTACGGACTAGTCATATTCTTTCGCGGAAATTCTACCTTATACCCAGGGTTTCCTCTGCCTGAAGCAGACCAGGATGCATGCCCCCTGGGTTCCAGTCCCATCTTTCCGAATCACTCGCGCTCATCGGGAAGGAGGACTGGGGGTGGAGACATTTCTTGAGTGAATAGACCATTGAGGGTTGGTATATGACTATTTGCGATGCGTGATCCCGGAAATGAAAGTTGGTCTACGAGCTTGACCATTCTTCCTTCGTGTGGAAAACACATTACTCTAAAGAGTGAGGAGACTATAGTTCCCATGCAATATATATAGTCTCGTCCAAGGAGTAGGTTATAATCCAAGGGTCCTTGAACGACCATCACGTTCATTTGAACGGTCTTCCCTTTCAATGTAACAGGCACATTGGGGAGGATCCCTAATGGTCGACTGGTTCCTTTATCAAAACCCGAGAGATTTCTTATCTCAGGAAAAAGCGCCGGGGAACCCAGTGCTTTCCAAGCAACAGAGGAAAGGATACTCACAGATGCCCCTTCATCAATGATAGTGCCAGCCATTACCATTCTATAAATTTGGACTATGATTCTGAATGGTATACTGGCTGGCAACCGGGGTCTGTCTAGTTGGTTCCAATCAAAGGACACAACCAGGTTGCTTGGCGGTGGGACCGAATACACGGCCTGATATGACCCTGACGATGTTCCTTCCTGTGATAAAGGAATGGGCACATTGCCCTGATGCTCATCAGAATCTGTGTTGATGAAAAGAATCTGGATGGTGTCATCCTTATTCTCTTCAGTGAGGGTGTCATTTGAAGATGAATCTTCAGTGACGGTGTCATTTGAGGATGAAACCTCTGAAGGAAGAAACGGGTCAACTGCCGTAACGACCTTTAGACTTTCGTCTGGTCTGGATTCAGTAGGTTCATTTTCAATGACTCACGCTTCAGCTGACCACTTGAGCGGGCCAGCTGTATTTTCAACCAACGAAGGACTTGGCACGAGTTTTTTATATCCAGGAGGAAGTCTCAACGGTGAAACCGGGCGATCTTCCAAAACTCTCTTCGCTTCGTCTAAGTAGGGACAATGGTGGATGGCGTGATCGCCTTCACACAGTCTACAGGGGGATCTTGCTCCCCCCCTTTGTCTTGAACCTTCACTTTCGCTGGTTGACGGTAAGCATTCAACATGGCTATCAGAGGTTGATGCTCCCGAATTGTGCAAACGAGGGGACCAGTCCCTTAGTATCCGGGGAATACAGGGACAATCTCTATGGAAGTGGTCTCCTTTACATATGACACATGGTGATTTAGGCACGGTCTGTGCTGTGTGTGGATTTTTGTCAGATGTCTTTTGCTTGCCCCCAGTCGCCTTAGGCTCCTTCTTCTTCTTCTCTCTCTTCTTCTTCTCCTTTTTCTCCATGGGAGCTTGGCTTTTGTCGGCTCTACCTTGCGAAGATGAAGGATTGGAGGAAGAGTTATAGGAAGTAGAAGGCTGGTGGGCAGCTCTAGACTGATCTAACTGTTGACTCGACTGTTCAGGAACCATGGTTTTCTGAACTACATTGGTTGAGAATAGCCAAATTGGCAGGCCAATTGTCAGTCCTGGAAGCGACAATGTGGCCATGTGGGGCGCACCAACTTCTCCCCAAGAGGAGAAAGGACTAGGATTTCCATCATGTGGAATTCCTTGGTTGGGGCGTTCCATGTTCTCAACCTACAGGTCAACGCAGGAATAGGAGGTGATTATGTTCCGTTTAAAATAAATTTTATAACGACGCTTTAGACACAACTTGCTTTTTCACTTTTTAAGAGTCGAGAAAAAGCTAAAGATGACTCTAGTCTCCTTCGATGTTTTAACGAGCCCGAAGTGACAAAGTGCTCGATTGATGAGTTTTGATAACATCAAAGTTCTGACGCACATGCCACAAATATAGGGAAAGAGACCCTTGGTGTGAAGTTTCTAAAGTGATGCTTGCATATAACCTCTAACTACTAAAAGTAGATCCATGAATCAAGCGATGCCTTTGCATGCCGCCTTGGGAGAGAAAATGCATGCAAGTCTGTTTTAATTGGTCTTGGAGGGAACTGGTCAACTTAGGTGCACATGCAAGAGGTTGTTCAACTACTGGGAGAAAATGTGCATTTCTGGCTAGGAACTGGACTGGCTGCCTAGGATTTACACAAATTCTAGGCTGAGTAGCCCTGCTGTGGAAAATTGGGCAATTTTCACTCTGAGTGTTGACTACCAGAATTGCACAATTTTGGAGCCCAGTAGGCTACCAATCAGGACTGCGAATTTCTAGAGGGAAGGTTGGTTTCCCTCCAGAATTATGCAATTTCTTGGGGGAGCTACTTAGCCTACAGCTCGACCAAGTCTGGTTGATCGTCCTATGAGGGGAATGCATCAAGCTATGGTTGACAGGATGCCTTTTTGCAAGCAAAACACTGAAGCTTGCAAACTTGACGAAGCAATACATGGTACTATGAAAAGTGGGTAGGGAGGCTCCAAAACGAAGCTAAGGCAAAATTTTGGAGGGTGGTTATAGTTGCTACAACACTTGGTGACACATTGGTAGAACTCCAGCTCGCTGAATGGACCTTGTTCGTGAGAAGCAAGTCTAACACCTCCAGAATTATTGTTCATTCTGGGCTCATCTTGGTTTCACACTAGCTTGATCATAAGATATAGCATCTACCAAGCTCTTGGTCAATTGACAAACATTCCAAGCCAAGTCAACACAGTTGTTTCGATTAGGATTGAGGGGTATGTTGGTGCACAAGCAGCATAGTCGTCAGAGTGTTAGTTTCATCTTTGGTGTTGCTCCGGTGCTAGCAGGCCTGGACAGTGCCCCGGTGGAGTCACAAAGGAACACAGGCATGGCTCTGCTACTGGCAAGCCTGGTCAGTACCCCGATGGAGTCACTTGCATCACTTGCCTGCACAGTAAGCCTTTCTCTTTTTTCACTTTATTCATTTTTCATCTTGATTCTTTTTTACTTTTTTATTTTTTCAACTGTGCATAACACTTATTCATTTCAAAGGTGGAAGAGGGATCCCGACTTATTGAGAGTAGAAGAGGTTCTTCCAGCAGAGAAGTAGCTTATTATATCTCTGATGTGCCTGTTAAGGTTTTCCTCTTCACCTTACTCTACTTAACTGAGCTGACAAGGGTTAACCAAAAAAAACCAACTAGAGAAGGTGACACTAATTAGCATGCAAGCATTGTGTTTTCACCAAGGTTCACTTCGAACAGTAAGTATTTTCCTTCGACATATCACAGAGTAAAAGTAACAAGTTCTTCATACAAAGGCAATATGACAGATAATGAAGTAGTGATAGTTGTACAAGCCTAATTGTACTTCACCCAACTCGTTTAAGGAGTCATACATGGTTTCATGCGAAACTAGCCTATGAATGAAACAAGAAAACTATATGAATGATACAAGCAGAGTAACAAACAACAAAGAAAAGCAAGAGCAGAAGAAAAAGCGAAAGAAAGGCAAGTAAGAAAACAAGAAAGCAGAAAAACAAACAAACAAAGTGAGTAAGCAAACAATCATGCAAGCAAACTAACTGAAATAAAATGCTACTCCTACTCCTACACTAATGGTGCATGGGTCTGATCACATGAATTGATATTTCCAATGCAGCCACTAGTGCATTGGTTGACCGATGTTGGTGAAGGCTACATCTGTGAGCAACCCCGTTGTGTGAACCAGAAGACAACCACACTTCTTGTTTCAAAGGTACCACATGACATAAGTGAGTACAAGTGCATGATAAACAATCTATGGACTTATCATCATGTTGTGTGACACTACGTGAAACTTTGGAGCATGATCACACTCTTGACTATGACATGCAACCAAATGAAAGAAACAGAGACAACTTGCATCGCGAATGAGTGCTTGCAATGTAATATTCCTCCAATGCATGAGCGATGGGATCGTGAAGTTCGAGTGGAGGAAGTATGATCTATGTGTGAGATTGATCTTTAATGCATACAGATGAGTGATGAGGAGCCTTGGGTGATTGAACAGTTTCATGATCGGAAGTGAGACTAACCTGAAGAGAGCGAGGACCTGACATAACCATCAACTCATGTTGAAGAGCCTTGATAGTCTTGGGTGTTTCAACTTCTTCATCAGATAGATAATCGTAAACTGGTGGCTTTGAAAGATCAATTGCAATAGATCTATGATCAATACAGAAATAAATGGATCATAGTTTCCATTATCAAAGAAAATAACGATGGCATCGACATCCTCATGATCAGATAAATCAAACAAAGGGGTAGATGAAAGGTGGAAAAACTCATCCTCTTTGTTTCTGGAAAAGACAGATGAAAGATCAAGTGGATTTTCAAGGAATAAGTCATCTTCTCCATTACCGAATTATGGACCAACATCCGGTGAGTCCTGCGAGTGATCAACAATGGGTGTATCTGTGTATGAAGACACATATGTGAAATCATGGATGGAATGTTCACCAACGATGTTAAGAATGAATGGGGGGGGCTCAGATGGAAGGGAGTCATCCTTCGCCAAGAGCTGATGCTCAAGCTCCCACTAATGCTCTTATGAATGATATAGCATGTTGGTTTTGCAACACCAACTCCGAGAGTGGCTTGTTCCTCATTCACAACAAGTTAAGAGTTTGGAATGGATGAACGCAATAGAGTATCATCCAGAGGAACACCTGAGTGCAAAGACGGAGGTCATAGAATATAATGCATATGAGAACTCAAAGGAATCACAACCAAATCTGTCCAAAAACTGAGTGAAGTGATGTTGAGAGGATTTGAAAGTTTAACAAGTGTGTGAGTGTAATCCTAAACATCACTTGGCAGTGGTGGAGCTATTGTATGAGAGGAAGGTGGACAGACAGTCAAGACAGTGACTGCATCCACATGATATTGCGCAACTCCCTCACTGAAGAATGTTTAGAAAGGCTTGATCTCAAGCTTCTTCTTGGGACGGACATATTTCTTAAGGTAATACTTGAAACGGCCCCAAAGATAGGTGAATTTCATCTAGATCCTCGGAGCTCGAAACTGAAAATCACAGAAACACCGCCAAAAATCTATAACCGATTCATGTGGAGCCTTTCGTTGCTGTAACAATTTTTAGTCAAGATAGTCTGGATCAAAACGACAAAAAGTGTCTTCAATGAGATCACACAAGTGCTCAAGTGAGTGCATGCTGTCAACTAGTAGGTTGAGCAGCCATCAACGTGGATACTCGCGATGTGTGTGTGTGTGTGTAAGCAACAAGCTGGCCTATTTGTCAGAAAACCCATCTTCCTCATGAAGCATGGAAAGAAGGTCATGTAAGTACTTAGGCTAGGCAACTTCGCCTTCACCATCATACATGTAAGAATACAAGAGATCAAAAAACTCCCCCATGATGGAGACATATTCATGATTCGAGAAACATCGTGGAGGGAGAAGAGTGCAATAATCCATGAAAGGTATGGAAAGGTTCAAACTAGATGAGAGGACACAAATTGTCATCAGGCCCTCCTTCTAGTGCCTAAAATGTTGCTAGTGCTAGACCTGCCAACATTTCCAGGGGATCTCCTTGATAAGAAGTCCTAATTAGACCTCAGACCGTTTTATGCAGGAGTCCCAATAGTGGATCGTATAGCAATTTCTTGACCACGATTTCACATAGAGGCAAGGGAGATAACTCTATTAGTAGTAAGGGTGTGACCACTTTATTGAGTCAAGAAAGGTGCATGAGAGGTTCTAACACATGTGGGTTGAGATTAGTGCACCCCTTTGGAACTTGTAACGGTACTCAGATGGAAAGGGAACACATGAGTGAATATGCATTACAAGTTGGAAAGAAAGTTAGCTAGCAACCCAAAGTGATGGTTAAACCAATCAACAAATTCAAAAATATTCATACATGCTCATACAGAACAGTCCATACATGCATTCATAAGAAAGAAAATACATATTCAATTTAGAGTAAACAAGAAAGATGGAAAACAATACAACATATGCATGAAACGTGCTGGCTCTTATTATATATAAATAAGTGTAAATTCTAGTAATATAATACATCCATGTACACCCACTAGCCCCAACAGTGGAACGATATAGCCACATATCCTGCACTCCAAAGAGATGTACTAGCTCCATGCAATGGAGAAGCCAAGGTGCGTTACAATACATTCCAAGCTCTCTCCAAGATAGTCTTATCAAAATCTTGGCTGACCAAAAGCCCATACAATGAGTTATGAGGGACTACTTATAGAAAAGGATGGGGTGACCCTTGACATTCCCCTTTGTGACAGTTCAACTACCCTCATGACTCTTCACCTACTCTATGACTGTTACATCCGACTATTGACACTTGACATACACATGACATGACGTTACATTAAAATGCACATGTACTAAAGTGATAGAACATGGCTTGAGTAAGCTATGCAAGACATCACCAACACTTGGTCCATTGTGATGAGGCCAACTCTTTGACATGCTTGTGATGGTGAAGGTGGTGAGTTGATGCCAAGCTTGGTCATCTGTGATGGTGTGCATGCACCCCATGGTGACATCTTGCTAAAGCGAAATCTTGCCTTCATTGTAACCAATGCATTGTTTCGACGTCTTCATCCAACTCGTCTGCAAACATGCGTATGGGCTTCTTGGGTGGGGCTGAACCATAAACACACTGTTGCATAGTGTTTGTGTTGATCTTCAAGTGTGTGTTCGTAATCATGTGGATGAACTTGCCGAGGTACATGTTCAGCTCCAGTTGCACTTGCTTCTTGCCATCACCTTGGTGAGTGTGCTGAATGGGTTGGATCGCATGTGCGTGCACAATGACATGCATGTTGTTGAATCCCTTGCAAGTGATCAACAACACTGCTCATTGTGTTTGCTCTGTGCCAGCTGCTGGGATGGATCTTTAACTTGTATGGGTGTAGTTTCATCCGTGGATGAATTTTTCGCCCACTTCTTTTTTTGTTGTTACTACAACCCATTCATTTGTCTATGCACCTTCATGTTCTTCTTTGAGTTGCTACTTCAGCACATGCAACTCCTTCTCTGTTCCATTCTTTGTCTTTGCGTGATCTTCATGTTGTGTCATCATCACATAGCTTGAGTCTCCAAAGTTTCTTTCATCATTAGTGGTTCCACTTGAGCTTGAAACTTTGTTTTACCTCTGTGTTTTCAGCAACCTTCCTCTTGCATTCATTGCATTTGTTTCATTCTTTTCATTCGTTGCATTTTTTATTCATTGCGTTCGTTCTATTCATTACATTTAGTATGCCATTGTCAGTTGTTGTTCATGATGTTGCTTGATGTGATGTTGTTGCTATCATGTCTTTATGTCCTTGTCTATGAACAACTTGACACCTTTCTGAGTACATAAGCTCATAGACATTTGATCGACTGCATCACCAGGTATGCTATGAACAGTGTCTTTGACTCTGCTCTCTTGGAAACCATTGTACCTTCACTGCCGAGAGGTAGATGAACACCTACAATACCTAGAGACATGGCAACCTTCATGGCAAGCACTCTGTCAGTTGAAAACCAAAATGAACTTGAGAATTGACTTACAACATACATGTGTGACCGATCATGAAGGTTACACAATTTTGGCTAAGAGGTTGGGAGACTGACTATGAAGACTACGCAAGGCACTGTTTGGGCTGCTGGTGTAGGTTTTAACCCCGTACAAAAATTACCTACATACGAATTATAAAACATAGAAAATAAACAATGCGAGAGAATAACATAAAATACATATACACAGAGATTTTCCCATGGATCCCCAAACCGGGACTACTAGCTGGAATTTTCATTATGCTCCTTTCAATGTTACAATACATATTTATACATGTTAAAGCATGCAATACCATGTACAAAAAATCATTGTGCCCAAAACCATGTGTGAAAACCATGCGCAAAACCATAGGTAGGTCGGCCCAACCTAATATAGGGTCAAAAAAACTTTTGCCGAGGGTGCTGCCATGGACCCCGTAGAAGCGGGCTACCTCCCCCCCTCAAACCCCCTATGACCCCCCCACTACACTAGTATAACACAACCCAACATTCTCCCACTTGTTGTTTTCTTTCCACAGGAGAGCTTAGTCATTTATCCAACCCTGCAACGCCCATTGTTTCTCTACATCCAGAGAACTTCTCAGAGGTCATAGATTTTTTCAATGGATCTGTTGTATTCTTCAAAGTGTCCACCTTTACCAGAAACATCCTTTTGTCTTCTATCATATCCCTTCCAAAGTGATATTGAACATTAATGTGCTTTGTCTTTAAATTGTAAGCAGGGTTCTTTGCCAAGAAAATTGCACTTTGGTTGTCACAGTCTATCCTTATAGCTCCCTGTACTAACCCCATACTTGAACACAATATATGCAACCAAACTGCTTTCTTTCTTGCATGAGTGGCTTCCATGTATTCTATCTCTGTAGTTGATAGTGCCACTACCGATTATTTCTTACTCATCCAACTGACTGCACCACCAAATAGGTTAAACACATACCCACTTGTAGATATTCTCTAATCCAAATCTCCAACCTAGTCTACATCAACAAAGACATGAATATCTAAAAATCTATCCAATCTTGGTCTTCCTTGGTAGCACAAACCATAATTACTAGTGCCATGCAAATACCTGAAAACCTGTTTGACTGTTATCCAATGCTTCTTCCCTGATTTTGACATGGACTTGCTCAATACTCCCACTGCATGTGCAATTTCTAGTCTAGTACAAACTATCGCATACATTAGGCTACCAACTGCACTTGCATATGGAACATGGGACATGTCCTCTTCCTCTTCTTGTGTCTTGGGACAGTATTCAGTAGATAACTTTACACCTACATGAATAGGAACCTTCACCGATTTACTATCCTGCATATTAAACCTCTGCAATATTGTCTCGACATACCTCCTCTGGTTTAACTAGAGCTTCCTCTTTTCCCTATCTCTTTTAATTTCCATGCCCAAAATATAGCTTGCAGCACCAAGGTCTTTCATGTCGAATTTGGAGGACAATTGGGTCTTCAAAGCCTGCATAATTTCTATGTCATTTCCAACTAGCAACATTTCATCCACATACAAAACCAGATAAATAACATGGTCACCAATTAAATTAAAATAGACACATTGATCTGCTTTGCTTCTGGTTAAGCCAAGTCCCTGTATAAATGTATCAAATTTTTGATACCACATCCCTGGTGATTGTTTTAGCCCATATAGAGACTTCATTAACTTGCATACCAGTTCATTCTTACCCTTCACTACAAAGCCTTCAGGTTTCTTCATGTAGATATCCTCCTCTAGATCTGCGTGAAGAAATGATGTCTTCACATGCATCTGTTCTACCTCAAAATCAAAAGCAGCAACAATAGATATCAGTAATCTAATAGAAGCTACCTTGGCAACAGGAGAAAAAATATCACCAAAATTAATTCCCTGTACATGGGAATAACCTTTTGCTACCAATCGAGATTTGTACTTCTTCATCATTCCTTCTGCATTTGACTTCTTCTTGAACACCCATTTGTTGCCAATGGGTTTCCTTACAGCCAGCAACTCCACCAGATCCCAAGCCTCAGTTTTGTGCAAAGATGTCATTTCATCAACCATGGCCTCTTTCTAGAGTTTGTCATCCTCTGAATCTACTGCTTCCTTCACAGTTCTAGGATCATCATCAGTAATAAATAAAACAAAATTTGAACAGAAAGCAAATGGACTATACCTTTTTGGCTACCTTCTTTCTTGAACTAATCTTCTCGCACCCGGAGTTTGTGGTTCTTCATCTTATGATTCCTCTTCTGCTATAGAGTTTGATTCTTTCTCCTTAAGCCCAAAATCTATCTTCTCAGGTTCCTTTTATGGGACTTCATGTTTAATAACATCTTTCACCACTTTAAACACCACATCTCGGTTGTACATAGCCTTCCTTATTACTGGGTTCCAAAGCTAATAACCCTTTAAACCATCCTTATACCCAATAAATATGCACTTTTCTGATTTACTATCCATCTTTGTTCTTTTCTCCTTTGGAACATGTACATATACATCACATCCAAATACCCTTAGACGTGAAAGAGAGGGTTTCTTTCCAATCCATACCTCTTGTGGAGTCTTATCCTCCAACACTGATGAAGTTGATATGTTGACCATGTAACATGCTATCTCAACTGCCTCTACCCAGAATTCCTTTCCTAACTCGACACCACTGAGCATGCTTCTTTCCCTTTCCATCAACGTCTTCTTCATTATTTTTGAAACTCCATTTTGTTTAGGTGTCTATGGAGTAGTCATCCATCATGCTATACCACATGTCTTACATAATTCTCCAAATTCCTTGCTGCAAAACTCTCCACCGTTATTTGTCCTGAAAACCTTTATCTTCTTCTCTATCTGGCTTTCCACCAAAGCCTTAAATTCTTCAAACCTGTCAAATACTTCAGATTTCTTCTTGAGGAAATATATCCATGTATTCTTTGAGAAGTCATCTATAAATTATACATATTACATAGACTTACCTATTGATGGAACCATCACAGGTCCAAGCACATCACTGTGCACAAGCTCTAATATCTACTTCGCCCTCTTACCATCAGAGGGGAAACTCACCCGATTCTGCTTCCCATATACACAATTTTCACAGAAAGAAAAATCCAGAGAGATATTTGACATACCTTCTACCATACCTTTACCATGAAGTATTCGAAGGCCCTTCTCTCCAATATGTCCAAGCCTTTGATGCCATAACCTGGTCTTTTCTTCAAAGACCACTAGATTTTCTACTCCACTTTCAGGATTCATAGAACTATTGCACCCATCAACAACAATGCTACCTTGTATCTTGTACAGAGTTCCAATTTGAACTCCCCCGCATCAATACCAGTGCTCCATGAACCATCTTGTAGGTATCTTCCTTGAAAACTGTTTTTACACCTGCATCATCCATCCTGCTTCTAGAAATCAGATTTCTGGTTAATGCGGGAATATGCAGAACACCTAGAAGTGCTCTAACCCTTCCACCTTGCAAATTCAACTTTAGTTTTCCGCTACCAAAAATTCTAGCCTTCCTATCATCCCCTAAGAAGACATCACTATCATTGTATTTTTCATATTCGTAGAACCACTCTCTATGGTGAGTGAAGTGAAAGGATGCACTTGAGTCAATCAACCATGCCTCATGAACTACATGTGTACTTGAAGAAGCCAAGTATACATCCACACCTTCATCTGAGGTGGTTTTTGCCTCTGCAGAAGGAGCATTATAAGATCCCTTTCCTTTGTCAGGAGCCTTAGATTTACAGTTCCTTTTGTAGTGCCCTTCCTTTCCGCATTTCCATCACACAACCTTTACAGGTTTTCTTAGATATTTAAATCCCCCTCTAGATTTAGATCTCCCACTCGATGAATTATTTTTGTTTCTTTTTTGGGACCGTCCTCATAGAGACAAGGCATCACCATTCTAGCTCTCCATATTTTTGTATCTCATCTCCTTTGTCAGCAAGGATGATACTATTTCATAAAAATACAAGGCAGTTGCATTGCTACCTATTGCAATAACTAGACTATCCCACGAATCTAGTATTGAACACAAAAACTAATGTATTTATATTAATATGAAATTTAATATCAATAGGCAATAACTGAATTACCACAATATTAAATACATTCAAATGCTCTCTCACTGAGTCTCCATCTTTCATCCTCTGGTTATACAACTTTTTCCGTAGGAAAATGTTATTCACCAGAGACTTAGATTGGTACAAAGTCCCTAACGTGTTCCACAAAGCCTTCGTCATAGCTTCCCATGACACATTCAGCAATACTGAATCTGAGACACACAATCATATTGTGCTCTTTGCCTTCTGATCCAACTTCTTCCACCAATAGATCCTCCATCTTGAGTTTCCAAACCCAAAACTTTGACCATTAAATTTCTCGATCTCTATCTTTCCACTGCTCACCATCTTCTTTCACTACCAAAATTGATCCCACAGATCTCCCACTAAATAGGGTTTACCATAGGCCTGAGCGAAACCCTTCAACGACAAAGGTGTTCCCTTGAAGCCAAAGAAACTCTGATACCAAATGTAGGTTTTAAGCCCGTACATAAATTACATGCATATGAATTCTAAAACATAGAAAATAAGCAATGCGAGAGATTAACACATAAAACCCATATACACAGAGATTTTCCCCTAGATCGCAAAACTGAGACTACCAGCTTGAGTTTTCATTATGTTCCTTTCAATGTTACAATCCATATTTATACATGCTGAAGCATCTAATAGCATGGACCAAAACCATCACACGCAAAAGCATGTGTGAAAACCATGCACAAAACCATAGGTAGGTCTGCCCAACCTAATATAGGTTCCAAAATAATTTTTCTCCAGCCGTTGTCCTAGACCCTATAGACTAGTCATGGAAAGAATATAACACAACCCAACAACTGGGAGACTGACTGACTACTAGAACTGCACAATGCACAGTCCAGTTTGGTTGCTGATTGTTGGAATTGCACAATATGAGCTGGCAATGGCTGCAGACTCAGTAACTGCATTACGCAATTTTCTCGGCCAGTACCCACTATCCCTCATAAATATGCAAAATAGTCTTGAAGGGCAGTGGCTGGGTAGAAATGCACATTTTGGAGAGGGAGATAGAGGCTTCGTTACCCATATTGCGCAATGTTGTCATAGTGAAGGCAGAGTCCGAGCCGAGGTTGCCCAAACTCATCGGTGGGCAACTAAACATGAATGTGAGTGTAAATGCATGGTGGTACTGAGAGTAAGAATAATTGAATGATCATGTATGCAAATGGTGAAGGACAGATTAAAAAAATGGAACAACATGTATGTGGGTGAGGTGAGTCGCCGAATTGCCGACCATTCGTGAAAACTAGTTTCATGCATGTGAGAACCGTGAGATGTCAATGAAAACTGAAACAGTGCTAGAACAAGTTAGAATGTATCAAAATGACAGCAAGAACTCGCTGAAATCAAGCAAACAATGTTCATATGAAGAAAAACCAAAAAGCGACAAAAATGCAACACAAGGCATGGAAAGTGGGCTTACCCTGAAACAACTAAGCTGGATGTGTCGATTGCTCCTAGATGTGATGTGGGATTTCATAGTCGTAAGGCTGATGTGAGGAATGAGCTCTTCAGTTCCTGATTGATGGGTTTTGATAACATCGATGTTGTGACACGCATGTCAGAACTATAGGGAAAGTGACACTTGGTAGGAGGTTTTTGAAGTGATCCTTCCATTGCAACCTCTAACTGCTAAAAGTAGATCCCTGAATCAAGGGATGCCCTTGCATGCTACCCTGGGAGAAGCACTGCATGCATGAAATTTTGTTTTTCTTGGTCTTGGAGGGAACCGATTAACTCAGCTGCACATGCAAGAGGCTGCTCAACTGCTGGGAGAAAATGCGCATTTATTGTTGGGATTTGGGTTGGCTGCCAAGGATATTTGCACAATTTCTAGCGAGAGCAGCTGACTTCTTCCTAGATTTTCACAAATTCTGGGCTGAGCATCCCTGCTAGGGAAAATTGCATAATTTTCACTATGAGTACTGACTGCCAGAATTGCACAATTCTAGAGCTGAGTAGGCTTTCATCCAGGATTGCACAATTTCTGGAGGGAAGGCTAGTTTCCCTCCAGAATTGCACAATTTCTTAGGGGAACCACTCAGCCTGCAGCTCGAGCTAGTCCTGGTGATTAGCTTGTGAGGGGAATGCATCGAGATGTGGTCAATAGGTTGTCTTTGTACAAGCAAAACACTAAAGCTTGCGAACATGAAGAAGCAAGACAAGCTACTGTGAAAATTTGGTAGGGAGGCTCCGGAATGAAGCTAAGGAAAAATTTTGGAGGTTGGTTGTAGCTGCTATAACACCGTGAAGAATAATCCAAATTTGAGAGGATCAAGAAAGAATAAAGTTAAGTTACCATTTAAATTTTTTAATTGTGGAAATTTTGGTCACTATGCATCTAAGTTTCCTAAGAGGAAGAAGAATGATTATGATCCTAAAGATAAATTTAGAAAACTTCAAAAGGAGAGATAAAAGGCTAAGAGGAGAGGTTTCTATGTTCAAGAAGAGAGTTCCTCGAAGAGTGAATCTAACCAATCCTAATATGACGACAAAGATTATGATATCCCTACAAAAATGATGTTGATGGCCATAGAAAATATGGAAATTGAGGCTATTTCTGGTGATGAAGAAGGAGAAGTTGGCCTTGAAGGAGAACTAGTAAGTCCTCTTGAAGAAATAGAAATACTGAGGAAGAAAAATAAAGTCATGAAGGAGTCTTTGATAAAAGAAAAAGTTGAGGATGTAGAGCCACCACTCCTGCAAATAGAATAAGGTAAGAAAATACAATATTCCTTGAACAAACTGTTGAATGAAATGGCTCAAGTATGTGAGAATATGGAATTAGAAATTATATCACTGAAGAAGGAGTTGGAGAAGGATAGAACACAACTTCGTTTTAATTAGAAATTTTGAAAAGGGATTGAAGATTAGAATGGGATATTGGAAGCACAACGAGCCTCCTCAAATCAAACTGGGATTGGTTTTGATACTAAGTCCAGTGCAGTAGCTCAATTAAAAGGTCAAAATAAAATTACCTTTGTTTTAGAACAAAGGACTCTGAAATAGTAAGAGACAATTTCTTAGGAAAAGAACAATCAACAACAACAAAAGAATAATGTTGGCCAAGTAAATCGAACTGACCAAAAATTAGCTTAGTACATAAGGAAACCTTCTAGGAACATTGATATCTTCCCACGTGTACAATTTTGTAGAATTTTCCTACAAATCAGCTAGCTTTGATACCATGTAGAACTTTTTCTACAAATCAGCTACCTTTGATACCATGTAGAAATTTCTCACCTGTAGATCAACTTGGTAATGCAATGTACTAAATCAAAACCCCTGATTTAATTCTACAAACAATTTAGAGGAAGCTGAATCAACCATGAGAAACATCAATAAGAACACATATAATTGATAAGAAGGAATCAATCACACATAACATAGAAGAATTTACTCGGGGAAAGAACCTGCCTAAAACCCCATCTCTGTATTATCATACAAGTGGAAATATAGTCCAGATTACACAAAGCCTTAGCTCGGAAGCTATCTAACTCCAAGTAAAATCCCTCTACTGCTCATATACAGTCAAAGGCTTCTCACAAACCTTCTCCTCTGCCCTCCAAGCTTCTTATTTCCTTGTGTAGTTTCCTTGGGGTCTAGTGATGTCACATGTGTGAATTGGCCTCTTCACACACTCACTAACCTCTAATCTAACTGCACAAACTCGAAGGAGATAAATCCTCATCATGGATGAGCTTCCTTTATAGGAAAAATATTCATCCAACTGATAGTATACTGTCCCTCATCTGATCTCAACCGGGTCTCTGATAGAACTGACATGCATCAGTTATCCATGAGTGAATACACACTTATCTGAAAATAACAATTGTCACATGCATGCAATCATCAAAAAATTGTATCTCATTAATTTAACACTTGTTAAAGTAATCTAACTCAACTTGACTAAGTTAAACTAATTCAACTGATCCTCTCAATATAGAACTCATCCTTAATTCCTCAATCAGTGGAGCAAATGAAGGACACATTCCCCAATCAGTGGAGAAATTATTGCATGTTCTCACAAAGACTTCAAATTTGATTTTCCTTAACTAATTAACTCATGGAGAATTAATTAATAATCAAACTGCTGGTAAGACCAAATTCAAATTTTACTTCCTATTTTAGACCTGGGACTATCTAAAAATAGGAATCCAACTTGAACTGCTAAAAATAGAACTTCAATTTTTTTGGCACTTCCATTTGTCAGTCCCTGTTGCCCAATCTAGCACTGATGCCCAAACTGGTATTTTTAGTAGTTCTATTTTTAGCACTTTTATTTTTAGCAATTTTTTGTTGCCAATTTTCAACAATCCCTCTCAAGAGGAAAGGCTTCCTCTTGAACCTGATCCTGTACCTTTGGAATGTTCTACATGCAACACATGATCTACCAAGTGTGGTTGCACTAGCAACTCTAGGAACAAAAAAAAATTCCCAACTGACCACTCTGTTGGGCTACAAACATACTCTGATGCTGAAGCTCTACCTGCTACTGACAAGTTCTCCCTCTCTGACCTCTGCACTATTACAACATCTCCATGCATCTCGCACCATTGCACCCTTGTCTGTGCTACCCTGCATAGTGCAACACAATTGTGCCTCTCGCATTGTTGCAGCCTGCATGCTCTACACTCTCCTGGGATTCCATACACTGTGGCTCTCTCTTCCAGTCCATTTGCATCTATCTCTACCCAATCAGTCAGTTCCTACTACTCCACATCGAGGCTCCCGTAGCAAGGCCTCATCCAAGAGGTTGGGTACCTCAAGGATCCTGCCCCTCCTCCATGGGATGATCACTCCACATCGCCCCACCTCGTACCTAGAGGTATGGCTGCATGTGATCCCTCTACCCACTTGGCTCGAAGTTTCCCCCTACTGGACATCTCTGCATGAGTATATGTCTCTACTCGATTTCCTCTCAGCCTCCCCTATTGTGGTTGCTCCACAATCTCATGAAGCTGCTGCACCAATCGTGGCTCCTCCACAATTGTCTGAGACTTCTTCTGGCACTGCATGTTGAGAGGTAATATACTCTCTCTCTCAACCACCAAGTCTCTAACCTTTGCCTTGCTCCTCAAGGCTTTGCATGCATCTTGTACCTCAAGTGCATACAAGTTCTTGGCTGGCACACCAATCTATTTCCACTTTCCTACGGTCATGAAATTTTCTAGAAAAAGAGCTGATTTTAAATCAACGATATCTCCCTCATCCAAACTCCAATTCAGCTGTTTTTTTTTTTTTTTTGGTATTTTTCCACAAAGAATCCAAATCTGGTATTTATTTTTGAAAATTTTGTACAAAAATTTTCAGATTTGCTCTGCAAACTCTCAGCCTAAAACTCAAAACTTCGAAATCTCCTCTCAGTATACTATTCTTCCTTGATCACCTGTGCTCCGATACCATGTAGAATTTTGTAGAATTTTTTCTACAAATTAGCTAGCTCTGATACCATGTAGAAATTTTTCTACGAATCAACTAGCTCCGATACCATGTAGAAATTTCCCACCTGTAGATCACTTGGTAATGCAATGTATTAAAGCAAAACACCTAATCTACTTCTACAAACAATTTAGCGGAAGCTTAATCAACTATGAGCAACATTAATAAGAGCACATATAATTGATAAGAAGGAACCAATCACACATAACATAGAAAAATTTACTTGGGGAAAGCACCTGCCTAAAACCCCATCTCTGTATTATCATACAAGTGGAAACATAGTCTGGATTACACAAAGCCTTAGTTCAGAATCTATCCAGCTCTCAGTAAAATCCCTCTACTGCTCATAGACATTCAAAGGCTTCTCACAAACTTTCTCCTCTGCCCTCCAAGCCTCCTATTTCCTTGTGCACTTTCCTTGGGGTCCAGTGATGTCACATGTGTGAATTGGCCGCTTCACACACTCACTAACTTCTGATCTAACTGCACAAACCTGAAGGAGATAAATCCTCATCAAGGATGAGCTTCCTTTATAGGAAAAATATTCATCCAACTGATAGTACACTATCCCTCAACTAATCTCAACTGGGTCTCTAACAGAACTGACATGCATCAGTTATCCATGAGTGAATACACACTTATATGAAAATAACAGTTGTCACATGCATGCAAGCATCAACAAACTATATCTCCTTAATTTAACAACTTGTTAAATTAATCTAACTCAACTTGACTAAGTTAAATTAAGTCAACTGATCCTCTCAATACAGAACTCATCCTTAATTCCTCAATCAGTGGAGCAAATGAAGGACACATTCCCCAATCAGTGGAGAAATTATTGCATGTTATCATAAAGAATTCAAGTTTGATTTTCCTTAACTAATTAACTCATGGAGAATTAATTAATTAATATTCAAACTGCTCGTAAGACCAAATTCGAATTTTACTTCCTATTTTAGACCAGGGACTATCTAAAACTAGGAATCCAACTTGAACTGCTAAAAATACAATTTCTATTTTTTTGGCACTTCCATTTTTCATTCCCTGTTGCCCAATCCAGCACTGATGCCCAAACTGCTATTTTTAGTAGTGATATTTTTAGCACTTCTATTTTTAGCAATTTCTTGTTGCCAATTTTCAACAATGCGGTATTGTTTCACATGAACAAATTATGGCCAAAGAGTAGCAAATTGCAAAATTAATCTATCTTACAGATAACTTATATCTACCAGAAGAATTCAGTAGAGAGAAATCAGACCCATATACAATAACTCTTTCACTCCTCTAAACTATATGGTGCAATGTTTTAAATGTAGAAAATTTGGGCATATAGTAGTCAATTATAGATCAAAGGAGAATAAGACACATCCAATAACTAAGCAAATTGAGCAAACACACAAGGTCTGGAAAGAAAAGAAAAAATCAAGGCAATGTGATATTGTGTTGTATGCTCAAAATGATGGGAGCCATTGGTGTGTGGATAGTCGATGTTTTAGGTACATGCCATGAGATAGAAGGAAGTTCCTAACTTGGAAACTAGTTATGAATTGAGGTCAACAATTCAATCATAGTTCCACATCTATAAAATAATTGAAGGGTGTATGTTGTTGGAGATCCCATTCTACTTCAATATACTCACTACTTCAACATTTTGTATTCACTTCAATACAATGCACAAACTAGGAATTCATATACATAGGTTGGGATATTGAGATGCGTAAATAGCTATAAGATATTGAAGTGAGCATATTCTAGAGTTATCAGGGATGCGGTATATGTTATAGTAGAGATAGAATTTCAATGGAGAATGAGCACAAGGAATTACATTAAAATGGAGACACAATGCACTTTGCAAAGGAGAACGAGTGCATAGAAGTATGAGATACATAATGCAAATGTTTTAGGATGTTGTGAAATTAAAAAAAGAGATATCTCAAACAAAAAGTGGATAATAAAGGAGCTACAATTACAAATAATGTTGAAATGGTACCTGCTCTGATACCATGTCAGGCTAGTGTTACACTAAAATTTGTCACCATGACTATTTGCAGTTAGTATGGCTCCATCAATTGTCATACTATCCTCCTTGGCAAACCTCATACCTCTGCTCTCCATGTCAAACTCCAAGAAAGAGAGAAAGTCATTAAAAATCTATATATCTCTGGGTACGCAGTTTCTCTTAGCCTTACCTGCGTGTACGCACCCCAAGTTCACAATACCTGCGTACTTGTACGCTCTGTATGTAAAGGGGAGGGTGCGTACTCCTGTAAAGGTCAAAAGGCACAAGTTTCACTCCAAAAAAGTTACTTGTGGTCATTTCTAGAGCATTCTAGAAGCTTGTTTGACGTGTATGGAGCACCTCCAGATGGTTCATGTATCCCTATCAAAGAGGAACTTATCCCATCAAGAGGGGAGCTATCCCATCCAAAGAGGGACTTATCCCATTGATGGTGGGCCTGAATAACTTCCTCTAGAGCACTATAAATACAGGCATTGGGCCAGAGGGAGGGGAGGTTGAAAGCTGAACATTCCTAAGGGTAGATGCTACTGGAATTAGGACTCCCTTGTAAAGCTTGAGAGGAGAGATTCCCATCCTTTCCTAGCCTTATTGGAGAGTGGGTGAGCTGATCAAAGTAAAGGAAAACTCTTGTTGGACCCTAGGAGGGACCTGCACAACACCAAGGCTCAGGTTGTAATGGTTTCTTTTGTTTCCTCTTAATACAAATGAACTCATTTTTCTCAACAGATTGTTACTCATGATTTGTTTCATATACTCCTTGGTCTGTATGATGGATATGTATTGTTTCATGAGTTTATCAGGTGCTATTTAATCTTTTGGCTTGTTAGTGAATGCAGGTTTCGAAGAGAAGGAGGAGCTCATCCGGATCGGCGAGGCTGGACTACTACAAAGCGTTGGACTAAAGGTATGTTATAATCACCTGATTACTTGTATTTTCGATGCATGTTTAGAGAAAGGTAGTGTTTATTTGTCTCGTTTGTCACTAGAAAGCCTTTTCTTCTAGGGAGGTCGGTTGTGTCCGCACTATCGACTCTTTCCGCATGACAAAATGGCGACTCCATTGGGGACTCCATTGATGTGAATGTTTTTTCCTTTGTATGAAATTTTGATCTGAGAAAAGTCGTTTGTGTTTTGGTTTTTGGCTGTCTAACTGTGTTTTTGGGTGGGCTAGCTTAGGGTTAAATTAGATTTTAGTTTTTCTTTGTTTTGCTAGAAGTACGCAGCCTCTGTGTTGAGCATAGTGCGTACCTGTACGCACTTTCTCTTTGTGCACAGAGCGTACCCGCACCTATGCAAACAAGTCGCCTGCGTACCCTGTCAAAATTAAGAAAATTTCAATTTTTTTCTTTTTTCCTTTTAGATTTTGTTTTTAATTTGTTTTTTCTACCCAGATCCACTGGTTTTCTGCCATAATCTTCACCTAATCTTGTTTCGTCAGTGTCGAGATTTTTAGTGAAATTCATAGAGATTTTGCCTTAGGGTTTGATTTTTAACTGGTCCTGTAGTGACTTTGGCGTAAGAGGTTGTCAAACTTTGGATCTCCCTGGTTTTGTTCAGTCCTCTTAGGAGTCGGACCTGTCATAGAATCCACCCTTGTGAGAAACCTACCTTTGTGTCTTCTCTTTGCGAATCTCGAAAAAGTTTGTTGATTGAACTTTGAATTTTATTCTTGAGAAAAAGAACAAAATATTTTGATTTTTGTTTTTGACTAGTTTTTGGTTCTGCATTAACTAGTCCTTAGTTACATTTTGACTGAGTAAAACATCCAGGAATCATCTTTAGTAGGCTTTTGCCTCGTTAGATTTAGTTTTAGGTGCATTTCTCTTAGATTTGCTTTTGAGTTGATTTGATTGCCATAGCTTTTTTAACTTTGATTTTTGTTAAAGTAAGTTTTACATGCTTTATTAATTAGGAAAAAATACAAAAAAATATCTTTTGAAGGAAAGTTTGCTTTGGTAGCATTTGAGTCTTTGAAAGAAAAAGGAATTTTCGTGAAGTGATTAGTGGTCATGCGTTGTATGTTTTGAAAAGATAAAGAGTTTGTTTCTTTGATTTTCATTGCCAAGAAAGTTGTCTTTATATCAATTTTGCATTCTCCAACTCTCTTAGCTAGGGAATTCATTGAAAAAGGAAAAGATTAGTATAAATCATCCTAAGTGCATCTTTTTAGTGGATTTCGGTCGAGTCTACACACCATCAGTTTCATCTCCACTACCTTTTGTCTTAAAGAAAAGCCATAAAATTAACGCTTAAAGTAAAATCAACTTAGTAACTTTTTATTTACTAGGGCTCTGAAACACCAATATAGATCAGGCTAGTGTCTTGGAGTAGGAGAGTGATTAACTCTCCAAGACAACAAAACCAAACAAGTAGCTCATCTTGTGGTAGGATAAATCCATCTGTTTCATTTGTACTCTGGGAAAGCTCCTCTTAAAGGAGAAGCACGAGATCGTGTCTGAACCAGTGAGGGGATCAATCCTCCTTCATTGGGAAAGACGCCAGATATGCACGTACTACAAACGGTAAACCTCGGATTATTGTCGAGGAGCCTGGGGTCACTTGTCGGTAAACCTTCGATTATTTTTAAGGAGCCGGCAAGGGGATTGAGCTTGTTACTCTGCCCTTGCGTGCTATCGGGTCATAGACTATTCCCCCAGGTATATTTGTTGCTGTTGGTAACCTTAGTGACCATTATCTTTAGGATTCTACCGAGGTGACGGTGGAGGGAAGATCCCGCTGTACCTGGAGCAGACGTCGGCTAGACTCACTTGGATGTTCCAGGGGGTTCACTTCACTCGAGACGGTTAAAGTGGAGGAACTTGTGCCGGTCTATTCATTAAGTAGGTTTCCGGGGTAACTGTTCCGCCCACCACTTCTGTACTGAATTCGGTGATGTTTGGTTTCATCTCCAACTAGTGTTTTCAGTCCGGAAGGCTACTGTTTATGTATGGTTTGACACCCTAGATTCTTTAGGCATGTGATTCAAATTTGTTTGGTTCTTTAGAGACTTTAGGTGGTTTGCTTTGATATTTTACTTTGTTTGCGTGTGCAGTAGTTCAAAGTTTTTAACTGTGGCTGAATTACCGAGACAGTCCCGTAGACTTCGGGGAAGTCTCCTGAGATTGTTACCGTGGCCGATTTGTTGAGGAAGTCCCGTAGACTTCGGGGCGAACCTCCTGAAGAGGTTCTGGGTCATTACGAAGGTTTGAAAGTCCTTGTAACTCCTAGTGGCAGTAAAGTAGGTTCACTTGAAGAAGGAGAATTGTCATTGGTAGTCCATCCAGATTACCAAAGTCTAGAAACAGGTTATAATCCCGAAGCTGTTGCAGTTTCCGAGCTTCGCTGGTAGTTTTTCATCTACTAGTGATATAGGCGAAGAACCTGAAATATCTGAACCAGTTACTCCAACTTCTAGTGCACCTGATTCACCTAGGTTAGAAAGAGTCATCACCGAAAATCTTCCTTCTGGTTTGATAGCTATTGAAGAACTTTCTCCAGAGGAAGAATTTGGCGTATCTATCCTTGAATATCAACCTACTATTGATCTAAGGGAGCGTGAATCCATCTTTTACAGTCCTCCTAGAAGTACTACTTGGTACCTTTCGTTAACCAATTATTTAGACAACTCAGGGATAAGTTTTTCTCCACCTCGTACTCCTTTTCCACCTTGAGGTATTTATACTCTTGTAAATATTTCTGGTCAATCGTCCGTGTTCACTCAATCTCCTGAATATTTCTTATACGGCGGTCCTTCTGTTCCCTCCGGGTATCAGTCACTTTCTGGTACTTTTGCGGGAGCATCTCCTCAACCCATTGAACATGGGTTATTAGTTGTAAACAATGGTAACAAACCGTTGGGTGTAGGAGACATTTACATGATGTCAGGTTCAGTTCCTGGTTCTCAACCTCAAGGTGGCCAATTTCCGCCTGGGGGGCAACCTCAAGGTACAGAAGTTGCGTCTGGGGGGCAACCTCAAGGACAGTATGCACCCATAGTAGAATACATTCCTCAAGGTCAACCCTAGCCTCAATATGTACCCCAGGGTCAACTTCAGTATCAGTATTTACCTCAAGGTCAAGGTCAACCCTAGTATCAGTATTTACCTCAAGGGTATCCACCTCAAGGTCAATACTCGAGTCAAGGTTATCAACCACCTCAAGGTCAATCTTATGTTCAATGTACGGGAACTGTGCCTTTCAGTTATCAATCCTACCCTCAATCCGGTTATGGATCTCAATATCCTCAACCTGTCATGGGTCAATACCCCGGAATGAACATAGTGTGGGATCCATCGCAAGTTCAACAGGTATTGCAGCCAAGCGTACAGTTGTCATCTCAAGCTGGACAACCCTTAGTTGCTGGTCCATCCCAGCAACCAGTCCAGTCTAATGTTCAAACTTTTGTACCCTCGGTAGTTACTTAGTCGCCAATTGCACCTAGTACTCCATCTCAAACGACTGCTGCAACTACCGCAACATCTGCTCCTTCCACCACACTTGCCTCTGGAGTATCGACAGTTCCGATTTCTACTGTCTCTGCAACTACTCCTGTAACATCTTTACCATTGTCTGGATCTACGATTCAAACTACGGTTCAGATGCCTGCAGGACAACCTGGTTTAAGTACAGTTGTCACTAGTCAACCACAATTCGCTTATCAACCGTACCAGGGACAATACCAATACGGGCTTGCTGTCCAACAGCTGGTTTACCAGTATCAACTGTATCTTGGGTACACTTATCAACAACCTCAGAAACCCCAGTACGGTCCGGTTAATCCTGGTTTTCTAGGAGGATACAATATCCCGAATGCGATACCTATTCCAAGTTATCCTGGATATCCTCCTCCTGGGACTGGTCTTGTGACCCAGAGTTTTAGGGATCCTAATCGACAATTACCATTTATCGCAACTTTGGATTTACCAGACTTGTCACGCCTAACGAAAGATCCAATAAATTATCTTCCGTTCTGGCCGCCAATGCCAAATAAGTTGCCCAGTGATATACCCAAGTTCGAAGGTAAGTCTGGAGAGGATCCGTCCAATCATGTGATGACTTACCACCTCTGGTGTGCTTCAAATTCCATCTCGGATGATTCGATCCGCTTACATCTTTTCCAGCGTATGCTCATTGGTCTCGCGGCCAAGTGGCACATTGAGTTACCACGGGCCTCTTTTTACAATTTTAGTCAGTTACCTACCTCGTTCCTAACTCATTTTCAGTTGCCGGTTAGATATGATAATGGCACGGAGCTACTAACTTCATTGAAACAGTCGATGTCCACTTATATTTCCGATCATATACATGAATGGAGACGTCGACGGCAGTTAGTGAAAGTTTTTATCCTGGACCAAATCTTAGCTGAATGGTTTGTTAAATCATTATTACCGAAGATTACTGAAGACGTAGCTAAGGCCGGAGTAGTTACTGAGGAGCAAGTAATTGCTCAAGCGCAGTACCTTGACTTAGTTTACATTCAGTCAGGTACGTTACACGAAAAGATCCCAGATCTTCCAAAGTCAAATCAAATCGCTGCTGCTCCTTCGGGATCTCATGCTGCTGATGGCATGATTGGTACCGTAAATACTAAAAGCAAGAAGAAGTCTTCAAAGAATTCTTCGCCCATTATAACCTTACCAGATTCCCCGATAGGAGAGTCTTCTCCTGAAATTTCCGCTGATATTCACGCTGTAGAGTCATCTACGGCTAAATCAAAAAACGGTGGGAAGAAGAAAGGTAAGAAGAAGGGTAAAGCAGACAAGACTCCAAAGGAGAAAACATAAAAGTCGGAAGCCAATGACGAAAAGTGCAAACCTCGATATCCTTGTCTTATTTGTGAAGAAGATCATTTTACAAGAGATTGGCCCCATCGGGCCGAGGTTGTGAAAATCGTCAAAGGTTCCCCAACTCCTGCTGTTTTGAAAGATCCATTTCCAAAGCAGGAGAGTAAGATGATAGGTTCTTCCTCGGGTGCCACTGAAGAACCCATATTGATGATGTCTCATGTAAGGATTGCGACTCGATCGCAAGATTATGGTAGTAAAATTCCTGTTGATGAATCGAAAGAAGAAAAATCTTCTCATTCAAATCCATCAACCTCAGCTCCCGATTCCGATCCACTACAGATCGAGAAACCTAACCCTGACTTAGTAATAAAACCGCCCGCCAAGGGTGTACCTCGAAGGTCTTCTTTCAATCCACATGCGAGAGCGGCCCAGAATTACAACATTGTTGAAGATTTAGCTGTTTCACCCTCAGCAATGTCGGCTTTAGAAGGGCTGCAATCATGCCCAGCACAACGAAAATTACTTTTGTCGACTATAGGAGCTGTTGATGTTCAGGACCTGAACCTAATAATATTTGATCTAGAAAATAGTACACCGCGTTTGCCTCATCAGATGGCTTTCCAGATCCCAGTGATAGTCAAAAACAGGCCCATTCATCGGACTGTAATTGATGAGGGAGCTTCCACGTGTATTATGTCGATACATTGTTGGAGATCACTTGGTTATCCTTCACTAAATCAATCCCCGACAAATCTTAAGGCCTTTGATGGCCATGGGTTCCATCCGTTTGGCATTCTACAGGATTTGCCTATAGGGGTTGAAGGAAAAATCGTTAGTCTAGATGTGGAGGTGGTTGATGCCCCTCTAGACTACAACCTTCTTTTGGGTCGAAGTTGGTCTTACGCTATGACAGCGGTCGTTTCATCGGTCTTCAGAGTAATAAAGTTTCCACACAATGGCAAGATCGTAACCATAGACCAGCTGGCTTACTTTTCATCCGACCCAGCCTCTTCAGAGAGTATCCAGCATGTCGGTAAAACGACTATCCCTTATAAGGATGTTGGCGTAGGATTAGTTAAAGATGTCGGTTTACTGGGAACTTTTCCTTTTCCTCCAATCAACGCCGTGTCTTCATTTGCATCTATTCATATGATTACTTCAGACACTATTATTTATGACGATCCTTGGATCGTTCCTTCTGAATCTGAGATAGACTCATTTGGTGATGCAATGCCTTTGAGTCCATATGAAATTGCTTATGAAGCCGTGCAGTTTTTTACCGACCCAAGTTCAACCAAAATCGACCAAATGAATGTGGTCCGTGAGGAATTCCTTTTCGCGTCAACCTCGGAATTAATAACGTTTCCCGAAGTTGTGTCATCCGACGAACAACTTTGTGAAGTCCTGTGCGTAGACGATTTACCATGGGAAGATCTCCATCATAGATCTTCGTTTTTACCTGAGGATGATCGTTTTGAAAACGATTTCTCATCAATCTTTACAGCTGAATATGTCAAAGACGCTCAGAGTCCAATGAAACATCCTGATTCAGAGCTGAATTTGGGAAACATTTCTCGCACTATTCCCATTGACATTTCAGTAAAGCCTGGAATTGTTGGACACATTCATATAGGTGCCTCGTGTTCAGATGACGAAATTCAAATATACAAGGCCCTATTTCAAGAATTCTGCGACGTGTTTGCCTGGTCTTACGAGGAAATGCCAGGAATTGATCCCGCCATTGTTGTCCATGAAATCAAGACTTACTCGGATGCTAAACCCGTCCGGCAACGTTTGCGTCAGATTCACCCACGAAAAGTGGCTGCGATAAAAGCAGAAGTTGAGAAGCTGTTGACAGCAGGTTTCATTTATCCGATCCCGTTAACGGATTGGGTATCGAATATTGTTCCGGTTAACAAAAAACAGGGAACAATAAGAATATGTATCGACTATAGGGATATCAATCATGCTTGTCCCAAGGACAACTATCCAACACCCTATATCGATCAAATAATTGATGATTGTGCCGGCACTGAAATATTTTCCTTTATGGACGGTTTTTCCGGTTACAACCAAATCAATATTCTACCTGCCGATCAACCAAAAATGGCTTTCATTTGCCCATGGGGGACATTTGCTTATTGAAAATTACCTTTTGGGATTAAGAATGCCAGAGCCACTTTTCAAAGGGCAATGTCTTATGCATTTCATGACATCAATCACATTGTGCAACCGTATCTCGATGATTTGCCCGCTCACTCCTTACATCGAGCTGATCACCTTGTCCATTTACGAGCAATTTTTATGAGGTGTAGGCATTATCGTATACGGTTGAACCCACACAATGTGTCTTCTGCGTAGAAGTGGGACGATTGTTGGGATTTGTAGTTTCAAAAGCCGACATTCGCGTCGATCCCTCAAAGGTAGAAGCTATCATCAAATTGTCTCCTCCTTCGACTTTGCGCCAACTCCAAAGTTTGCAGGGGAAAGCAAACTTTTTACGCCGATTCATTCTGAACTACGCTGAGATTACCAAGGGTTTTACCTGGTTGTTGAAACAAAATGCTCAATTCTCTTGGGATGAGATAGCTCAGAAATCTTTTGATGCGCTGAAGCACGTGTTGACCCATGCACTATTGCTGCATCCTCCCAACTACAACCAGGATTACTTTTTGTACCTCGTCGCCGCTCATTCCACCATTGGAATGGTCTTAGTCCAGGAAGACGAATTCGGAACGGAACATGTGATCTATTACCTTAGTCGGACGTTAAATCCCACTAAGTTCAAATATTCACAAGTGGAGAAATTGGCCTTGGCAGCCGTTCAAGCTGTCCAACGTTTTCGTCACTACATTCTTCTCCGTAAAACTACAGTCATTTCAGATTGCAACCCTATGATTTACATTTTGACTAAACAATTGCTAGGGGCCAAGTACTCTAAATGGATCATTATCCTACAGGAGTTCGACTTGGAATTTGAAAAGTCTAAGTCTAAGAAATCTTTAGTTTTTGCGGAATTAATGTGTGATTTCCCGCGTGCTGACACAGAAACTGTGGCAGAGGAACCAATTGCAGACGAATCTCTGTTTCTCATCAGCACTTTAGATCCATGGTATGGGGATATAATTGTCTATCTCCAAACCCAATCTTTTCGGCCCGAACTTTCAAAGTCGAAACGTTGAAAAATTCGATTCCAGTCCCAACAGTACGAAATTATTGGAGATACTCTTTATCGTCGTGGGGCGGACTTGGTTTTTCGTCGTTGCTTAACTCACGAAGAGGCAGAAAGGGTTATGAATGACTGTCATTCTGGAGCGTGTGGCGATCATATGTCTGGGTATGCCACAGCCCAGAAGGTGTTGCGTGCTGGCTACTTCTGGCCGTCCATGTTTAAAGATTGTATCATTGCGGTCTGAAAATGCCACAACTGTCAAGTGTTTGATCGCAAGATGCACGCACCACCTGCTCCTCTCCACCCTATAATTGTCGTTGGTCCTTTTGCTAAATGGGGTATCGATTTTATTACATGTAACCCTCACTCGGCCGGGGGCATGCGTATATCATCCTTGCGGTTGACTATTTTACTAAGTGGGCCGAGGTGATGCCTACATTCGAGGCAGACGGCAAGACAGCTACGATTTTCGTATTCAATCACATTATTGCTAGGTTTGGTGTCCCACAAGCGATAATCACTGACGATGGGCGCCATTTTCGAAACATTATGATGACAGAACTTACATGCCAGCTTGGTTTGCGTCACGATAGCTCAACTCCTTATTATCCACAAGCCAATGGCCTGGTTGAGTCTATCAACAAAGTTTTAGTTATCATGATCTGACGAATTATTGGTATTCATCGGTCGAATTGGCAGAACATGTTATTTTCTGCGCTTTGGGCGTACCGAACCTCAGTGAAAAAATCAACAGGGTTCACTCCTTTCCAACTAGTTTATGGTTTGGAAGCAGTGCTGCCCATTGAATGCAAAATCCCATCACTTCAAATGGCTGTCGAATTACTTCCAGCTACTTCCGAAGAGGAGAAGCGTCTATTATACTTAGCTCAATTAGATGAGACTCGACGTGACGCTGCTTTGGCAATCGAGACTCACGCAAAACGGATGAAAGCTCAGTATGATCGTAACGTGACCCCTCGAAATTTTGCGGAAGGAGACCTAGTGCTATTATATGATCAAGCTAACGATAAATTAGGTGCTGGAAAATTCGTTCCTATGTGGCATGGGCCCTACATTGTCAAGCGAAAGCTAGCAAAAGGGGCCTATGAGCTAGTAGATTTTGATGGGGACTCTTTGGGTAAGCCCAGAAATGGACTTTACCTAAAGAGGTATTATGCTTAAATGATAGGTATGGAGATTTAGTTAGGTTAGTTTTTCTTTCTAGCTGGTGTGTTTGTTAGTATAGACAGTGTGCTTAGCGTAGAGAGTGTGTTTTTCATCGTTATTCTGGCTTATCTTGGTTTTACTCTTGATATTGCAGATGTCGACGCCTCTCCAAACGTACATTGGATTCGCTGATGGTGCTTGTCGTAGTACACGGAATATCTCTTTCGCAGCTTGGGTTATCTATTCGCCCTCTGACGAGTTAGTTTCTATGCATGGGGTGAGCCTCGGTCAAACCACAAACAACATTGCAGAATACAGTGCAGTGATTGAGTTATTATCTGAAACTATATCATTTCGGATTCGGAGTTTGATAGTGAGGTTAGATTCTGAACTCGTTGTATTACAGCTTAATAGAGTATATGCCATTAGAAATCCAGTGTTATTAAGGTTATTTTTGAGAGTGCGCCTCTTGGAACGTGAATTTGATTACATTGAATATCAACATATTCCAAGGTCGTTAAATACATTAGCAGATGCAATTGCTTCTCGAATGTTAGACAGACATTTGCGATAATCATACATGTAAATTTAAAACATTTCATCATACATGTTTAACAAGATAAGCCGATAATAAGGATATATATAGGTAGGAGTGTGTCAAAATATACATCGTCTTCGATCATAGGTTGAAAAAACACTTTATGATCAGTAAAAATGATAAGTACAAAAAGCCAAAATGTCACATGTGTCTACAAAAAGTGACTAGCCAATCACTAGTGTTTCTCTCTATACGAAACCACTGCCCGCGCTACCCTACACAGGAACCTCCTGAAAGGTCCTGGGACTGCGACCACATAGCGCTGAAGTCGGATAGGAATATTGTCTATAGTCGTCTCTGGTATGTCCGCCGTGAGACGCTCTAGGTCCTATTCCAACTCGGTTAAGGTCTCTGCGGCCGCATCCTGTGGGGCCGGTGCTGGTGCAACTGGTATTCTTCTCTCGAATGGCCGGAGATTGGCCAGAAGCTGTGGACCTACATCTGCATTTTGAAAGTTGTCACTGTCAGTTTTGAGACGATATAAAAAAAAAACAAGAAAAGTAAATAATTTAAAAATTTGTGAGAAATGAAGTACCTATGTCGTCCCATTGTTCTCCCTATGGAAGAACCATGTCCGGATCACCGAAAATATCCACTCCGGCATAAGGAAAATCCTGGATCGCAAAGACCTGGTCCTCCAACCAGTGAAAGTAACCCGCAGGAAATCGGACAACTCCCGCTCCCTCATTAGGATGCCGGGCCATCATCGCAACCCATCGCATCAACTTTGGCTCCCGAGGGGGCCCAAGTGCAATAGTGAGATGTTGTGGGATCAGCATCGGAACCCTCTCTAGGGCAAAGCTCACAACTAGAGGCCCATACCCAAAGGTCTTTAATTGCCCGTTCTTTGCCCTAGTCAGTTGGCCCTTCATATTGGCCAACACAGCATCGCACCAGTTGAAAATGGCGCCTCAGAAGCAATCAATCGCCATCCGCATTTGGGACCCAGTGGCAATGTGCAAAGCGGCTGCGCCGCAGAGTCTGGTAACTATAAAGGCAATTACCATAAGTTCAGGTCGGGATATGTATTTGATTTCTATCCCCTTCTCCTGGTGCTGATTATTGCACCACTCTAGCCGGAGACTAGCAAGGGATTGGCCACCCGGCCTGGTCCCAGACAGAGTCAGTTGCTCGCCCCTATTAGGAAAACTAGTGAGAAAGTATATGTCTGAGGGCTCTATCTCGAGCTGGTGCCCTCCGATGTAAAAGCATTGATCCTGAATGTTCCACCTTTCAACCAGCCACTCTAAGAATCGCACCTGGGCCCTCATGCTAGGTATGGCCCAGTATTTGTAGAGACCGCATGCCTTCAAAGCATCAATGGAAGGTTGATGATCTATTGCGGCCAAATCGACATCTTCGTGTTCTCTTTCGCGCCAATCAAGCATGGTGGGCAATCTACACACCAGAAAACATCCATTAGAATTCACTAAATCAAAAATTAATGGTTCAATTTTGAGATTTGGGGGTTTAAAATTGGTTTGCGCGGAGTACGCACCCCGCGTTCAGAAACAGAGCGTGGGTACGCAACTGTTCTGAAGGTAGGCTGCGTACACCTGCCATTTTCCCAATGGAGAAAATGTCGGGGTACGTAGGTCACCCATGGGGGACCTGCGTACCCTGAAAAGCGGATCTTAAAACCCTAAAGCCCCCAAAAAATCAAACTAGGGCCTAAAATGAAATTCTAAACAGACAAAAACAAAGAGGAGGATGTTGTGGAATACCTGAAAGAGACGGCGCTCGATTCCGACGGTCGGATTCTCCGCAAATTCCACGGGAAGTTTCTCGCCAAAAGCCCTTCTCTCCCTCAATAGTAAAATGGTAAAAATGACATGGTAAAAGGTCTTTTTATAGGTTTTTTGGATAAATGAATGCTAAGTTTGTTTATTTTTCACCATGGAAGGATATTTCTCAATGCATTTTTTCCTATCTTAAACAGGTATGAGTAATGTGTCATTTTTGTGCAGGACAAAAGGACTTTCAGGGAAAATTATCATTTTTCACGAACCAAAACATCAGAGTAATATTTTAAGCTCTTTTCTGACTCCTAAAACATGAAAAGATTGCCGAGCGGTTCTTTTACACTCGTTAAAACAGAATTAAAAGACGGTCCCCTTATAGCTCTTTTCTGACCGTAAAAACAGGAAAAGATTGTCGGGTTTTTGTCGTTTCAAACTCGATACTGGAAATAAAACGACGTGTCCTTGATCGCTTTTTACTTTTCAGGTCAGAGCCACTAATCATGAAAGTACTCCTTGGTCGCAAGATCAAGCGGTTCTCTCAAGTATTATTTTATACTTTTTCGGTCTTGGGAGACACAACTTTACGAAAACGTTCAACCTGGAGTCTTCTTAAGTTTTTTCAGACTCTCTAAAAATGAAAAACGCCGAGTTTCTCCTAGACTGGACTCGTTAAAATTGCACAGTAAAGGACCTGTTTGATTACAAACAGGAACGGACCACTCCTTCTTAGGGTTCGAATCAAAACTAAGTTGGACTCATCCGAAGGATGAGCTTATAATCAAGCATATGTTATCCTCCTCAAGCTTGTAAAAAATAAAGAGGTACTCACCAGAAATGGAGGGGAAAAAGAGAGAAGAATGAGCCTATTTTTCATCCTTTTTCTCAGAAGAAGCCTTATTACCACTCTTGAACACGACACTTTGCATTCACCTGAGTTGGGAAATCCTTTGCCTCACAGTTGATCAAACCACAGTGAAAGTCTTCAGCCGGGTATTAACTTTGGGTCAAATGTCACCAAGCCATTTGTCATGTCGTTATGTTTTCAAGAGGTATCTGCATATAAACCATTCATCCGCAAAATACCCGTCATCCATCTTGACCATCCCTGAGTCAGTCCTTACAGCTACATTTCTTCAACTTGATCTATGATTTCGTGTTGTGGGCTTGCCTGCAACGGGTCGCTTTCTATCGACATCAGCAAGTTATCTAGAAAGATGACCTAGGAATCGTCAGTACCTTGAAGTCTGCATGCATCAATGGCAGGTTTCTCACCTTTGACGACGGTTTACATCATTGACTTTCAATCGAAGGATTCCGTGAAATGTTCGACACCAACTCATTCATTCACATCTCATGGATTGTACTGGGTACTTTGAGAACCATTGACATCACTGGTGGTCTCTCTCACGCTTGTTAACAGTTTACATCACTGACTGGTAATCAAGTGGTTTCTACCATGTTCAACATCAACTCATTTATTCGCATGGATAGAATCGTACATGTTTGGGGAGTAGAAATGAAGACCCTGGATCTAGTTTCCACCATCCAGGCTGCGAGGAGTTTTGTATTCATTATATAGTAGACCAACTATAAATAGATGGCTGCGTCCATACTGTGTCTACAAAAAGTCTATGATTATGATGTATTGCAAAATCATTCTTGTATCAGAGCAGTAGATAGTCAATTAGTTAAAGTTTTCAATCTGAGTATGGGAATGCCTACCTCAGCGATGATATGATCTTATATATGTATTTTGTGTTGAATACTTGCAGGTTCCGACTGGGCTCTCCACAAGATAATCCTTGAAATGATAAAGTGCTTCACCCTTCCTAGATGATATGAAACCCTTATCTACTACAGGCTTCGCACTTTAGGGGGCAATCTGTTACACTAAAATTTGTCACCATGACTATTTGCAGTTAGTATGGCTCCATCAACTGTCATACTATCCTCCTTGGCAAGCCTCATACCTCTGCTCTCCATGTCAAACTCCAAGAAAGAGAGAAAGTCATTAAAAATCTATATATCTCTGGGTACGCAGTTTCTCTTAGCCTTACCTGCGTGTACACACCCCAAGTTCACAATACCTGCGTACTTGTACGCTCTGTATGTAAAGGGGAGGGTGCGTACTCCTGTAAAGGTCAAAAGGCGCAAGTTTCACTCCAAAAAAGTTACTTGTGGTCATTTCTAGAGCATTCTAGAAGCTTGTTTGATGTGTATGGAGCGCCTCCAGATGGTTCATGTATCCCTATCAAAGAGGAACTTATCCCATCAAGAGGGGAGCTATCCCATCCAAAGAGGGACTTATCCCATTGATGGTGGACCTGAATAACTTCCTCTAGAGCACTATAAATACAGGCATTGGGCCAGAGGGAGGGGAGGTTGAAAGCTGAACATTCCTAAGGGTAGATGCTGCTGGAATTAGGACTCCCTTGTAAATCTTGAGAGGAGAGATTCCCATCCTTTCCTAGACTTATTGGAGAGTGGGTGAGCTGATCAAAGTAAAGGAAAACTCTTGTTGGACCCTAGGAGGGACCTGCACAACACCAAGGCTCAGGTTGTAATGGTTTCTTTTGTTTCCTCTTAATACAAATGAACTCATTTTTCTCAACAGATTGTTATTCATGATTTGTTTCATATACTCCTTGGTCTGTATGATGGATATGTATTGTTTTATGAGTTTATCAGGTGCTATTTAATCTTTTGGCTTGTTAGCGAATGCAGGTTTCGAAGAGAAGGAGGAGCTCATCTGGATCGGCGAGGCTGGACTACTACAAAGCGTTGGACTAAAGGTATGTTATAATCACCTGATTACTTGTATTTTCGATGCATGTTTAGAGAAAGGTAGTGTTTATTTGTCTTGTTTGTCACTAGAAAGACTTTGCTTCTAGGGAGGTCGGTTGTGTCCGCACTATCGACTCTTTCCGCATGACAGCTAGGTATTGGTAACTCCTCAAATGTTGAATTTTTCATTAAGAAGAGCTATTAATATATACATTGGAGAGACAAACCACTGGGATTAATACTCTAATGTTTCCTCATCTCCTTATCTTCATATTTATAATATTTACAATAATTTTCCAGTCCCATAAGATTAGGTGTTAACATGAATAACTCAATTGTGGAGACTATGATATGGAATTTGTATTTTGATGGTTCCCAATCACAAGAGGGATCTAGGATATGGAAACATGTGACTCCAATATCCTATAGATTATTATTCTAATGCACTAACAACCTAGATAAATATCAATCCTTAATTTAAAGTTTGAAAAACTACATTGATATTAGAAAATATAATTAAAATATTTTGGGGATTTGGAAATTATCATTTGATAGGTAAGGAATATCATTCACTACCTATATCCTCTCTTGTAAGGGTAATATAAATAGGTATGCAATATCATTTATTCTTTCAAGACATTAAATATCTCACCATTCATGATTCCTAGAAATTTATTACAATCACATTAACTAATGTAGCATCCATATTACCCACAGGGCTTTGGATTGATGGTGCATGGGTGTTCTGTTAAGGCACTCCTTGTGATAGGTCACCGGTTCAAATCCACCGTGGGTTCTTAGGTAGTATTATATACAAAAAAAAAATGTAGCATCCATATTCAATATGTTAAATAGTAGGTTAATGTTGAATTAATTTTCAAGTCATCTATACTAATCAACATCACAAAATTGAGGGTATTCATTGGTGATTAGCAGATCATGGCTCTCCTTACAACTATAGATATGTTCAAGGATGTTGTTATCAATGGTTAAGATCACAAAAATTCTATATAGGAATGCTAAGAGAAAATTAATGGTGTTAGATAGAACACCATCTCTTGAGGTGTACTAAACATTAGAAAATGTTTAACTTGCAAACAATATTCAAATAAAAACTAATGATTTCCCCATTATGATGCATCAGTTAGTCAATTTGGGGACCCTAAATCTTCCCAACTTATACAAATTCTCTTGAGATATATAGGTTATTTTCAAAAACGTATGAACAAATGAGGACATATGGAACTTGAATCATTCATCACATTTCCAATCGAGGAATGTGTCATGCATTTTTATCTTAAACAACAAAAGATAACTCCTACTTGGATCCCTTGATAGAGAAAGAATTAAAGAAATTGTGCACACTAGAATTATTATCAAAATCTAACATCTCACATAAGTCTAAAATTTAGTCTCTACAGATAAGGCTCTACATCTATTTCAGAGATTTATACTTGGATTATAATAAATACTACCACCTTGTTCCACCTATGGAATCGATCGTTCAACTCATATGTTGGTGATATTTTTTTTCTTTTGTCGATAGGTTATTATGTTACAATTAAGATTGTGTAGCTGAATATGAACAATTAAAGATAAAAGTCCACATAAAATTAGGAAATATGTTGTATTTTAAGAACAACAAGAATATCAAGTTATCACAAAAAATACACTAGAAACTGGAACACAAAAGACAAATGAGAGAATGAACAATTGCTCCTTCGGGTATGTAGCTAAAGGACCAATTCAAATCCACTTGCATTATGTTTCTTTCCTTGAGTGCAATTAAATAAAAAATCCCATAGAGAGGATTAATGGACATTAAATGTGGTTTGTTTCCCATGCACAACCAATACATAAATAACTCTCCCTTAGTTCCAATTAACTAACACAAAAATGGTATTGTAGGGTCTAAAAAAGAGTTGAGTTAATAATAGATTTGGATAAATGATAGGAGGAGCCATAAATAAGTGATACTTTAATTAATAACTCCCACAAGGAACTCCTAACTCAAGAACTCAACTAAAATTAAAAGGATAAGGTATCCTAGGGTAAAGAGATAATAGGTTTTAAGGTTTTAGATAAGGTTTGTCCCAAAAAACAAAAGACACCTGCACACTTGTAAATATGGTGGTTAGGGAAATAAAGTGTGCATTAGTGGATATGGAATAGAATGTAATCTTCTAGTCACTACCACAAGTCACCCTTCATGGCATCCCCTTCTAAAGATAGACATACAAAAATAGTAATATCTAAAAATAACAGGTCCCCTTAAATGGTAGGAAATGTGGGCTAGGTATTGTGCATGTACACCAACTCCTCCTTGAATCACAATTCTATGTGGAAAATGAATGAGTATTGACTATTTTCAACCATGAATATTATTAAAGTGTTAGGTGTTTGTCTTGATCCTAGTAGGAAGAAAGTCCCCTAGTTGAAATGCATATAAATTCCTTATGTATTTTCTATGCAGAAGGATCTATTGTCGCTAATAAACACCATTATTATGTATGTATAATCAAATCTAACCTATAGCATAATTTTGTAGCATCCCTCCCTTGTGTGCTAAAATATTGTAAAACTAAGCTGAGTTAAAGTTAGATGTGATATCCTCCCTTGTATGTTAAAAGATTGTAAACCTAAGCTGAGGAAAGCTAGGTTTGATACCCTCCTCTATGGGTTAAACTATTCTAAACCTAAGCTGAGGAAATCTACATTATATGTAATATGAAAAGAAAATGTGTTATTAAATAAATTAATAAAATAAATCACTTGGAGGGTGGAGCACCAAGAGAGAGGAGATGCTTACTAAATCCCATTGAGGAATTGGATAGAGATCAATATTTCATGATAAAGCTTCTAGATGTGATTCCAGATAAGTTTGGATGGATTGGTGATCCATCAGATGCATGGGAGATAAAGATCCATCAGACATCAAATCTTTGCGGGAGATAAAAGAAATATTTTATGAGGAAAAGCCTCACGGGAGATAAAGATGAGCTTTTCCGAAAAATACCTCGGCAAATGGAAAAATCCATATAACCAGGACGCCGCTAATGGTAACTAAATCATGAAAGAGCGTATTAAATACCGAGTGCATTGATTAATTAAGGACAGTTGAGCCTTGGCAAGATATTTGACTCGGGGGGAATCAGAGGTGATTCATGGCTCGGTGGTGGAGGTCCTCCCTCAAAGTGAGATTTAGTTGGTGTTATTTGCATGGAATGTTTGTATGTTGATTCTTACTCTCTCTCTCTATTACTGTTAGAATTTTCTTATGAGGAGTTTTCTTAGTTCTAAGAATATTTGAATGAATTACCTGTGCTTGGATATTAATAAATCTAATGGTGTTTAGTTCTATTTGGATGAGATTTACTTGCATGGTATGTGCTTCATGTTTAATCATTACTTGATAGGATGTTAAATCATACAACTCAGTCATATGGATTGCTTAATTACCTCTCTTATGGAAATGATGGATGGAATAATGCATGTGACTTATCTGTGATTGCATATGCATGTCAAGGTTATTATGACCATATTTACATTTGATAAGGAGGGATAGAAAGCTTTGGTATTATGCAAAGATGCATGTGGAATAGTTAGGGAGGAATGTCTCGCATAGAATTGTCGATGATTCACCACTATCTATGTCATGCATAATGAAGCTTTTTACTCTTGCATGCTTCATAAAGAACTAATGGTGCCATGTCGCATACAGGTATTAGGATTTTAATCATTATTTATAGCCTTATTAGTTATAGAAAAACACAAAATTTATTCCAATTATGCTGGGATAGGGATATCAAAGAATTCTAATAATTGTACGCTATAATTTAACCCTTTGTCCTAGTTTCATCTTAATGACTAAGCGTTGATCTAGAGAGTATTGTAATCACTATATCTATAATGATTGATTTAATACCCTTGTGGTGGCCATTAAAACTCAACTATTAATGAAGAAATCTTTAATTTAATGGAGCCTAAGGGTGAAATTCCCAGGTAGGCTAAGGAGGTTCGTTGCATGTGAAGTGATTAGGAAATAAGCATTCTAATTGTATAAGTTGTTGATCATCATTTCCGATGAGGTTAGATTGGCTAGTTATGCATGTTGAAATAGGGATTGGTCAGAATACTTTGATTATGCTGTAGAATTATAAATAGAATGTGTGGACAAGTTGGCCATAGTAAACTTAAGATAATACTTTTCGAATGTTTATGCTAATTATCCAGGGAATGTTGTAAGTTGCATCCCGATCCATCGTTCATGCCTAATGATTGTATCTCTCTTATAAGTTGTAGAAATGGATATAAGTGCTTCCCTTAAGGGTCATTATGTTCCAAATATTCTGTATCATCTGGGTTGACTACTAACTGTAGTTACAGGAATAATACTTGTTGATACCATGAGGAGAATATTACATAAGAAATGGCAAACTCTTAGCTGTAAACAAAGAAAATTTTTGTTTAATGGGAGCCTAGTAGCTATTTTTCCGGAGTAAGCCAAAGGGGTACGTTACAAATGGTATTGAAGAATAAAGTTAAAACCTTGTGGCCAATGGGCCAATACACCTCCATAGGGTATGGACAAGTTTAAGCCTTAATTTGGCCTCACTACCACAAACTCTACTAGAGGGTCCTGGTATAAGTGTTAAAAATGGACTCTTTAAGATTGAATCTAAATATTAAAAATGTTTAGATAAAAGAAATGGGAAGAACACATGCACAGTTCTTCTTGCATGCTGTTAGTGTCAGTGTTTGCAGCCTTCCTCCAGTGATCAAATATGCTCTTACAAAGTGATTTTAAGGTGTCAAGGTCAAATTTTGTCATTTCAGTGAGTCTTCAAGCAAAATTTGGTCACTAGGCATTAGGTCTAGGGTTTGCTTTTACTCCTGTCAAAGTTGTCCAAATGTCGGTCCATGTCACCATTCAGCTGAGTGTACCATCATTTAGAGTGTTGTCATTATCATGTCAAGTTCCACTGGGTCATTCTACACCTTGTTCATGCTTCAGTTGTGCCTAAGTAAAGTTCATTTCCCTCTACTAGGGTTTTGAAGGAAATTTCTCTTGGATGGTCAAACCATCAACAAAAATTGTATCCTGATGTTCATACACCTTCACCTATCCTTAATGTACCTTATTAAACACTTCCCATCACTGATATCCCTCAAATTCCTCATTTTTGCACAAACCCTAATTTCTTGCTACAACTTGATAATTTCCTAGGTTGGGCCTATGTTTAGCCCTTTTGGACCCCTTCGCCTCACTCAATCTTTGACATTCCACTTTCCACTATTTCCTAACATCCCTCCCCACCTAGAAAAATTTCCTCAAGAATTTAGAAGCCCCCTATCCCCTTCGTTTCGCTTCATTTCGACAAATCCCATGTTCCACACATCGATGTAGGTTTTACTCAAATGATGTTTCTGAGCAAGAAAAGATGAATTTTGGAAAAATGAGAGATTTTTTGGTCTAAAATAGGCCAAGGAAGAAAAAATTCCTTCACTTTTTACACAGGTGTCATGGTTTTGGAGAAATGTCAAAAATACAGTTGCCTCGGGAGAATTGATGCACCTCTGAAGTGACCTTAGGAAAATCAAGTTTTCTCCTAGCTTTGTTGGCCAAATGACTTTCTTGATGAGTCAAACGATAACTAGACACAAGTATCTTTCCAATGAGCTATCATGCACTCAATTTTGAGTTGAGGAAGACCTTCAAACGTTGACTGTAACATCACTCTACCTTTAGGTAGCCCCATTTGGCACATTTTGACCAGTCTTGGGAGAGTTGACCTTTGGTAGGGAAAATGAACTCAAAATTGAAAAATTCTAGTTGAGTTGGAAAGTAGACTCAAAGAAATTTCCAACGAGCTGTCCTGTACCCAATTTGGACACTGGAAAGGCCTCAAAATGTCTCTTGGAAAAAGAGCTACGCATAGGGAAGGCGCAGCGCATTGGGCTGCATTTCTGAATGCAAAAATACACTGGTGCGGTGCATAGGAAAGGTGCGGCACATTGGGCTAAAAAGCCTCAAATTCATTGAAATCTCCCTCCAAATTGAAAATTATTCATTCCACAAGTAGGTATGGCCTCCATTTTGTGTTTCATCCAAGTTTATGCTAGGGTATGGTGGTTGATGGATGGTAATGGTTAAAACAAAAACATAAAACTGTATCTTTTAAAATACCTCAAGGAAACTTGCTGCTAGGGTTTCAAATCACTATTTTGTCATCAAGTTCACTCCCTCATATCATTTTCCATTGTTTTCATTATTCCATAAGTTCCACTACCCTTTAAATTCATTCATCCCCTATCCCAAGTTCCCTTTCCCAAATTTCCTAATGTCCCCAAACCCTAACCCTATACAAAAATCCCATAACATCCCATACTTCCCTAACTAAGTCTACCTCTAAATTCCAAAATTTCCCACTAGTTTTCCCCTCTCCTAACATCCCTTGTTTCACTCTTTTCCCCTTGGTGACAGAGATCAAGCACATAATAAAAACAGTATACCACAGTTTGACACATCAGCACCTGTTCCTTCAAGCCAATTTTTCTATCAGCAGTTATGGCACCCAATCATTTATCTAATTATGAAGTGGAGACCAAAAGTGACTCTCCTATGGAGGTACATGCACCCAGGAGGCCTTGTAGAGGTTGAAAACATATTCGAGAATCGCCAAGCTGCCCAAAGGAGGAGGGTGGAGTTTACTTCACTTGAGGAGGAGATCAATGTCGACTGAGAGTCTTGGCTCGAGAGAGTCAAGATCCACTTAGAGGGATTGCTGGACAAGGTTGACAGAGACAAAGCATTGCTGAGACACATGGCTTTCCACTACATGGCACGGAACAAGGTTTGCAAGGCACGAATAAGGAATCTAAAGGCAAAATTAGAGAAGGCAATAAGGAAGCAAAAGAGGCAAAAGGAGCATGATCGTCTTTAGATATTGGCCGAAGCCTCTTTGGCCCAACATGACACTTAATGAAGAATCCCCAGCCCAAATTTCAAGAAATTTGGGGCATTTTTTGCATTTTGACAAATTTTGGCACAAAAAACAGGGTTTTTCTCCCTATGCGCTGCACCACGTGGCGCACGCTTTTGCTAGGGAGCTCCAAATTGAAAAAAATTTACATTTTGGATATTTCATGAAAAAACATGGTTTTTGGTGCATGGCCAAGAAATTTGGGCAAGTTTTGAGTCCTCAGGAGGTAAAAAACACTCAAAAAATGACCTCACTACCCCTATTTTGACACACAGGAAGCAGTCTTGGGAGATTGATGTTTTGGAGTGGCAAATGGGAACCAAATTCAGAAATTCCAATTGGGTTGGAAAATAGCCAGACAAGGCTTTCCAACAAGCATAATTGGGCTCAATTTGGACTTCAGGAAGTTCCTCAACATCAGCTCCAAAGTGGCATGATGCATAGAGAATCAGGTGCGGCGCATAGAGGATTTTTTCCCATTTTTCATTATTCAGCTCAGAAATTCACCCAGTTTTGACCAGTTTTGCTTCTTGATGTTATTCTTGACTTTTAATGATGTAAGTTTATAACCATGATGTAATATTGGCACATTTTTACTTGTTCTAGAAGATTCATTCACCAAAAGGTGAAATGTGAGTGAATGAATCAGTTTCCTAGCATACAGGGGTAAGTTGTTTGACTACCTAGATCTCAGTTCCTTGTTTATAATTGGTTAAAACAATTGTTAGAATGATGAGCTCGACCCCTAGAGGAAAGGGAATATTTTTGTCTTGTCTATATTATGTAATTTCTCAGTCATTTTCAGGGTTGGACATTTGGGATTGCTTAGCACTCTATTGTACCTTTTATTTCTGCAATTTTGGCAAAGGAAAGACCAGGGTTTTGCAGCACTTATTGGGATCCTTGTGGCTATGTGTTTGGATGGTGTTTTTCTCCATGTATTTGTAAGTTCATGAATGTTTATGTATGCCATTTCCCTTCTCTTGCTTCTGAAATTAAACTGATGAGTACTTAAGGTGGAATTCATAAATTGTATGCTCTGCCTTTGACTTTTGTTTAGTTTTATATGTTTCTTCAGTTTGTATAGGATCCTTGATATAATATTGCCCTCTTCAGCTTCTCAGCAATCCTTTCTATCTGTTCATTCAATTTAAGGCATCCTAACCATTGCTTTTCTCACCCCAACTTGAACTCTGCAAGAACTGGCCCTCGTCCCTGGACCCAAAATTTGCCTGTCGCTTTTTTCCAACAAAACCCCCAAAAACTCTAAACAAATCCTTGTACTTAATACCTAGCTTAATATCAGTTGTTAAACAGTCATCTCAAGCCCCATCGATTATCTTTCGTTGAGATTGACCCGGAGAGAGCGCTCTCCAGTCCTCATAGGGCTAGCTACGAGCCTGAGCATGGTTTGATGTGGACCTAGAACCTTGTCTTTTCAGCCTGAGGCAAGTCTAGGCTCTAACACATGCAATATTTATGTCTGTCATAAATGAATTCGTTAGGAAACGATAACATAAATACATAGTTTGAATTGCTAAAGGGTTTGATTTAAAAAAATAGGGCCCTTATACAACAAAGGTTTTTATTTTTTAAATTAAGTCATGGGGTTGTAAATGATGAGGCTCGTATCATGTCCTAACACAGGTTAATTATAAAAAACTAAAAAAAAAATAATACAACCCAAGAAGTAAAAGAAAAAAAAATTCAGAGTTGGTTAATTTGACAGTGGCATATTGCTTAATTAATTATAATCAGTCAATTCCTAATTATTTATAATGGGTCAATGCCTCATCAATTGACATTCATTTTGGAACAATTGGTGTTAGTACAACCTACACAAAAAAAAAACTTTGAGTATGGCGTAGTTAAAAAACGAAGAGATAGCAGAGGGTGTACGCATAGAACCACATGTCAGACGTAGTCTGATGCTCGTTTTTACAATGCACTTGCGAGTAGTTTGGTTGGTCAATTGCCAACTAGATCCCTATTTATGTATGATGATATCAGTAGGAAGTCATTGTTCGTTAGTAGATTCTTCATAAAGAAGAGTCTTCGGATAGAAAATTTGAAATTCAGTTGAACCTCATGACAAGGAACTCAATGGAAGAAATGTGTGACTCACCACACGATGACCTCTCCACTATGGCTGGGCACTTGATAGAGAGATGTGATGTGTGTTTTAATGTGGAATGAATGCTGATCTAGGAAATCAAAAGTAAGAAACCCTTACAACTACAGTTTCTTTTTTTTTAAATAAAAAAAACACACGCTGCGGAGACTTATCATGATGAGGAGGTACGCATAAAAGAAAAAAGATAAAGTTGCAGGAGGAATTCCAACAAAGTTGTAGCTATGTTTTTTTGAGAGGATTGAGAAAAATATTTGTGTGTTTCCTTCTGTTGACTATCCACCAAATGGAAAACGCTATGTTGGGATAAGGATTATGCTGAGTCAAAATGTCTCTTTCTCACGAAGATGGTCAGGATGTGAACAATTAGTTGCCTATGTTGGGTTTTGTTATATTATTTCCACGTAGTTAACAAGGGGTTTGAAGGGCACCCTTAACCCAACTTTATGGGGTCCGGGGTAGTGCCCCAGAAAATTTTGGTTTTGGACCCTATGTTAGGTTGGGCGGACCCACCTATCATTTTGTGCATGATTTTTGCACATGTTCTTGGACGCGATGGTTTTCAGTCCATGGTATCAGACGTGATGGTTTTCGGTCCATGGTATTGGATGCGATGGTTTTCGGTCCATGGTATTGGATGCTTCGCCATGTATAAACATTGAAAAGAACATAATGAAAAATCAAGCTAGTAGTCTCGGTTTTGGGATCCAGGGGAAAATCTCTGTGTATATGTGTTTTATGTGTTATGATCTTGCATTATTTATTTTCTGTGTTTTAGAATTCGTATGCAGGTAATTTCTGTACGGGGTCAAAACCTACATTTGGTACCAGAGATATTTTGGCTTCAAGGGACACCTTTGTTGCTGAGGGGTTTCGCTTGGGCCTATGGTAGACCCTATTCAGTGGGAGATCTGTGAGATCGCTTCTGGTGGTGAAAGAAGATGGCGAGCAGTGGAAAGATAGAGATCGAGAAATTTAATGGTGAGAGTTTTGAGTTGTGGAAACTCAAGATGGAGGACCTGTTGGTGGATAAAGATCAGTGGATCATGGTAGATCCAAGTACTAAACCAACGGGAGTGTCCAATGAAGAATGAAAGAAGTTGGATTGGAAGGCAAAGAGCACAATACGATTGTGTGTCTCAGTTTCAGTATTGCTGAATGTATCAGGGGAAGCTACAACAAAGTCTTTGTGGGACAAGTTAGGGACTGTGTGCCAATCTAAGTCTCTGGTGAATAAACTATTCCCACAGAAAAAGATGTATAACCTGAGGATGTAAGATGGAGACTCGGTGACAGAGCATCTGAATGCATTTAATACTGTGGTAAGTCAGTTAGCATCTGCTGATATTAGAATTTTAGATGAATATAAGTGCATCAGTTTGTTGTGTTCTCTACCAGATTCATGGAATAATCTGGTTATTGCAATAGGTAGCAATGTAACTGCCTTGCAGTTTGATGAAATAGCCTCAGCCTTCTTGATGGAGGAGATGAGACGAGAAAATATGGAGAGCCAAAATGGTGATTCCTTGTCCATACAAGGATGGTCCCAGAATAGAAACAAAAATAAGTCATCGACTGGGAGATCTAAATCTAGAGGGAGATCTAAATCTCCAGGAAAACCTGTAAAGGTGGTGTGCTGGAAATGCGGAAAGGAAGGCCACTTAAAAAGGGACTGTAAATCTAAAGCTCTTGACAAAGGAAAGGGATCTAATGAGGCTCCTTCTGCAGAGGCAAAAACCACCTCAGATGAAGGTGGGGATGTGTACTTGGCTTCTTCAAGTACACATGTAGATCATGAGGCATGGTTGATAGACTCAGGTGAATCCTTTCAATTCACTCCCCATAGAGAGTGGTTCTATGAGTATGAGAAATATGATGGTGGTGATGTATTCTTGGGGATGACAGGAAGGCTAGAATCATTGGTCATGGAAAATTAGAAGTGAAGCTGTCAGGTGGAAGGGTTAGAACACTTACGGGTGTTCTTCATATTCCTGCATTAGCCAGAAATTTGATTTCTTTTAGCAAGCTGGATTATGCAGGTTTAAAAATAGTGTTCAAGAAGGATACCTGCAAGATGGTTCGAGGAGAATTGGTATTGATTTGGGGAGTTTGGATTCGAACTTTGTACAAGCTACAAGGTAGCCCTATTGTTGATGGGTGCAACAGTTCCATGGTTCTTGAAAGTGGAGCAGAAAATCTAGTCGTCTCTGGAGAAAAGACCATGCTGTGGCATCAAAGGCTTGGACATATTGGAGAGAAGGGCCTTTGAATACTTCATAGTAAAGGTATGAGTAATAGCTCTCTGGATTTTGATTTTTGTGAAAATTGTGTGTACAGGAAGCAGAATCAGGTGAGTTTTCCCTTTGATGGTAAGAGGGCGAAACATATATTAGAGCGTGTGCACAATGATGTGTTTGGACTTGTGAAGGTTCCATCACTGGGTAAGTTTGTGTACTATGTATCATTTATAGATGACTTCTCAAGGAAAGCATGGATATATTTCCATAAGAAGAAATCTGAAGTCTTTGACATGTTTAAGGAATTTAAGGCTCTAGTCGAAAACCAGACAGAGAAGAAGATAAAGGTGCTGAGGATAGATAATGGTGGAGATTTTTGCAATAAGGAATTTGAAGAATTCTGCAAGAAGTGTGGTATAGCACAGCAGAAGACTACTCCATATACACCTCAGCAAAATGGAGTTCCAGAAAGAATGAACATGATGTTGATTGAAAGGACAAGAAGCATGCTCAGTGGTGCCAGGTTAGGACAGGAATTCTGGGCAGAGGCAGTGGATACTGCATGTTACTTGGTCAAAAGGTCACCTTCATCAGCGTTGGAGGATAAGACTCCACAGGAGGTATGGATTGGTAAGAAACCCTCTCTTTCACATCTAAGGGTATTTGGATATGATGCATATGTACACGTTCCAAAGGAGAAACGAACCAAGTTGGATAGTAAATCTGAAAAGTGCATCTTTATTGGGTATAAGGATGGTTTAAAAGGTTATAAGATTTGGAACCCAGTAACAAGGAAGGTTGTGTGCAGCCAAGATGTGGTGTTTAAAGAGGTGAAATATGTTATTAAACATGAAATACAACCAAAGGAACCCTAGAAGATAGAGTTTGAGCTAAAGGAGGAAGAATCAGACCCTACAGCAGAGGAGGAATAAGAAGATGACGAGTCACAAACTCTGGCTTTGAGAAGATCAGTTCGAGAAAGAAGGCAACTTGAAAGGTATATTCCATCTGCTTTCTATTCAAATTTTTCTTTATCTATTATTGACAATGATCCAAAAACTATGAAGGAAGCAGTAGATTCAGAGGATGGAAAACTCTGGAAATACGCCATGGTTGATGAAATGGCATCTTTGCACAAAAATGAGGCTTGGGATCTGGTGGAGTTGTCAGCTGGAAGGAAACCCATTGGCAGCAAATGGGTGCTCAAAAAGAAGACAAATGCAGAAGGAAAAATGGAGAAATACAAAGCTGGGTTGGTAGAAAAAGGTTATTCCCAGGTGCTAGGATTTGATTTTGTTGATATTTTTTCTCCTATTGCCAAGGTAACTTCTATTAGATTACTTTTATCTGTTGCTGTTGCTTTTGACTTTGAGGTAGAACATATGGATGTGAAGACAACATTCTTCAGGGGGATCTGGAAGAGGAAATCTACATGAAGCAACCTGAAGGCTTCGCAGTGAAGGGTAATAAAGAACTGGTATGCAAGCTAAAGAAGTCTCTGTATGGGTTAAAACAGTCACCAAGGATGTGGTATCAGAAATTTGATACATTTATACGAGGACTTGGCTTCACCAGAAACAAAGCAGATCACTGTGTATATTTTAAATTAACTGATGACCATGTTATTTATCTGGTCTTGTATGTGGATGATATGTTGCTGGTTGGAAATGACAAAGAAATTATCCAGGATTTGAAGACCCAATTGTCCTCCAAATTCGATATGAAATATCTTGGTGCTGCAAACTATATTTTGGGCATGGAAATTAAAATAGATCGGGCAAAGAGGAAGCTCTAGTTAAACCAGAGGAGGTATGTTGAGACAATACTGCAGAGGTTTAATATGCAGGATAGTAAACCGGTGAAGATCCTATTCTTGTAGGTGTGAGGTTATCTGCTAAAAAATGTCCCAAGACACAAGAAGAGGAAGAGGACATGTCCCATGTTCCATATGCAAGTGAAATCGGTAGCTTGATGTATGCAATGGTCTATACTAGACCAGAAATTGCACATGCAGTGGGAGTATTGAGCAGGTTATGTCAAAACCAGGAAAGGAACATTGGATAGCAGTGAAGCAGGTTTTTAGGTATTTTCGTGGCACTAGTGATTGTGGTCTATGCTACCAAGGAAGACCAGGATTGGACAAAGTGTTGGATATTCATGGCTTTGTTGATGCAGACTGGGTTTGAGATCTGGATCAGAGAAGATCTACAAGTGGGTATGTGTTTAACCTATTTGGAGGTGCAGTCAGTTGGATGAGCAAGAAACAATCTGTAGTGGCACTATCAACTACAGAGGAAGAATACATGGCAGCCACTCATGCAAGCAAGGAAGTAGTTTGGTTGCAGAGATTATGTTCAAGTATGGGGTTAGTACAGGAAGCTATAAGGATAGACTGTGACAGCCAAAAGTGCAATTTCCTTGGTAAAGAACCCTGCATATCATTCAAAGACAAAGCACATTGATGTTCAGTATCACTTTGTGAGGGATATGATAGAAGAAAAAAAGGTGTTTCTTGTAAAGGTGGACACTTTGAAGAATACTGCAGATGCATTGATAAAATCTGTGAGCTCTGAGAAGTTCTCTTGGTGTAGAGAGACAATGGGCATTTCAGGGCCAATAAAATAACTAAGCTCTCTTCTCGCCCACTGTGGAAAGAAAACAACAAGTGGGAGAATGTTGGGTTGTGTTATATTCTTTCCACATAGTTAACAAGGGGTTTGAAGGGCACCCGTAACCCCACTTTATGGGGTCCAGGGCAGCGGCCTGGAAAATTTCGGTTTTGGACCCTATGTTAGGTTGGCGGACCCACCTATGGTTTTGTGCATGATTTTCTCACATGTTTTTTGAACGGATTGGTTTTCAGTCCACAGTATTGGACGTGATGGTTTTCGGTCCATGGTATTGGACACGATGGTTTTCGGTCCATGGTATTGGATGCTTCGGCATGTATAAATATGTATTGTAACATTGAAAGGAACATAATGAAAAATCAAGCTGCTAGTCCCAGCTTTGGGATCCAGGGGAAAATATCTATGTATATGTGTTTTATGTGTTATGAACTTGCATTGCTTATTCTTTGTGTTTTAGAATTCATATGCAGGTAATTTCTGTACAGGGTTAAAATCTACAGCCTATCAAAGAAGCCCGATCCCAAACCCATCTATATAGATTCTGCTGACATAAAATATGTAAGGAAAGAGTAATACCAAAGAAGTCGGAGGCTTCTGCGCCACACTGCCAAATGTTAGCCATTACTTTGTGCTGAAGAAAAACATGTCTAATTAAATTAATTAATTCATTACACAATGCATGATCACAACAAGATGGGTAATGCACCGTTGGTATACTCCTATCTTGTGGCTTGGATGTATGGGTCGTCGTCTATGATGATATGCATATTCTTCTTACGTTGTTATTCTTTTCGAATATGTGGAGGTCGTTTGATAGACTATGTACACCAGTCAAGGTTGGCTGAAGACCCATGTTTTATGGATGGTGCTTAAGCGACACCACGTCAAAAGCAACAATGCATTCTAATTAGAAGATGCACAAAAGTCACGATTTTTGTTTCCCTTTTAGGTTTCGTTTGGGTTGTTTTATCCTTTTTCCCATAGAAGGATTAGAGAAAAGACTAGAACATTATTGTTTCTCCTTTTCGTATCTAGTTTACCACAATTTTGGGAGGTATGCAAGTTGGCCACAAAGCCAATGATGTTGTTTCTAAGGGAAGGATGGAAGAAAAGCTGGAATTTGATTTGTTTCCTTTTGTCAGTGATGAAGTTGAGGGTGTTGAGTTGAGCTAATGATGATCCTCGTTGGGCATGGAATACCCCCAAGGCATGTTCTGGGGCTTAAAGCCCAAGTTTGACCAAATCGTTTTGTAAAATCTCTACGAATTCTGGGCGTGGAGCGCAAAATTGTGATAGAGTCATAGGGTTGTTTGCCCTGGTTTTGTAATGTAATGTTGGCTTAATAGACCTATCCATGATCCACGAACCATGTGATTGTATAAATAGAGTGAGGCTCTAAGTGTATAAGATAACCAATAGGTAGAAAAATAGGAGCATGAAGAGTCTAAGTGATTGAGTAAAAGTGTAAAGTGTGTTTTTGGGTCGTAGAGTAGGGGAAGGCTCTGCAGCTGAGTGTGCAGAGGCCTACTAGTTTGCAACTGAATGCATGGACCCCTGCGGCTGAGTGCGTAGGGAAGGTCGAGTCTGTAACCATTGGAAGAATCAATAAAGAGAAGTTTACCATATTTATGTGCATCTTTTCATGTTTTAATATATGATTGGGTATAATTTGCAAGTATATTGTTTATTTGTTGGGTGAACTTATATGAATGTTTTCTATAAATAATTATAATGTAAGACATCCAAGTACGCGAAGGTAATTAACTGGTATATGAAGATAAGTAAGACCTCAGGTAATAGTGCAGGGCATGGCTCTAGGAGCGCGGAAGCTCTACAAGCCCTGGTTAGGGCTACGCGAAGGCAGTGTATCACGGCGTGAGGAATAGGGAAGTGCACGAAGTAACCTACGTGCAAGGAAAAATGGTAGGAATAGTCGAACCTCTCAGACATCTCAAGGGTGTGAAAACCTGGTTCTAGCACCCTCCCATACTACTTCAAGTGAGACCTCAGTTTTTGCTCCGCGGACTGTTTCCGAAAGGGTCAATAGTACAGGGATTTGTTCGACAAATTAACTCTGAACCTGGGTCAGGCCCCAATAAGCAAACAAATGGTTCCGTTGTCAGGAACAAGATCTACATAGAGATGTCTGATGTCATATCACTAGAATCTGACAAAGAAAAGAATTGAAGATTGGTTGGACAGGAAGATTCACGCGTTTGTGGCATAGGAAAACAGGAATTTGCGACTATCAAAGGAAGAATGGTTAGACTACTACTTATATACTGAGATCCATGAATTTTTCTTTGCATTCTTCCCCACTGAGTTGTACAAGTGGATCACGAAGCTAGTAGATAGCCAAGGAAGGTGTAAGCTCAACAAACCTATTGTGTGGACTCTAGAATTGGTGCAGAGACTCAAAGCATCAGAAGATGGGATCATCCATGCTGTCGATCACTAGCTCGATCAAATCATAGGAGGATTCATGACCAAATTCACGGTTGATACTTTAGTCAGTTATAGCGAGGTAGAATGACACTTCATCAAAGGACCATGAGGTAAGTATGTTAAATCTTTGAACACTTGGATTAAAATGCTACTATGTGAAAAACAGGTTATGCGAATAGATTAATGTTTGGGGCTACGTGAAGTGGGAGGATCTACAGAAGCAAAGGTAGCACAAAACTAGTAACTTGCTCCTTGATTCATCTCTGTGAGGGGGTGAAGAAGAGCTCATGAATGTCTCACCAAGAAGTGTGATGAATCTGATAAGAAAGAGAATTTTGCGCATACTACCCCTACGCACACCACCACCAGTTTCACTATCTTCACTCTCGTCTTTTCCCATACCACCTTCGCCACCACCGTGAAGCAGCATGGCAAACGTGATAAAGCTACCAGTGTTCAAGGGAGTAGGGAATGAAGATTCAGACTAGTTTTGGTATGTAATAAAAGCTGTATGGGATGCATAGGGAGTCACAGATGAAAATATAAAGAAGGCAATGTTGGTCAGATCTCTGCAGGATCGCGCACTGACCTGGTACATTAAGCATTCCAATGATAATCTAAATGCAAGGATCACGAATATCCAAGCTATGATAAACAAAGAATTTAGGAGGCCAAAGTGAGAGGCATAGTTGATCATTGGATTCAAGGAAATCACAATGCTACCAGGCGAGACCCCGTGGGAGTTGGATCAAAGATTGAAGTGCACAATTCATGAAGCGAACATGAGATTAACAGATGGGCAACACCACGAATGGTTTGTCGCATCTACGGAATGCGCTGTCACAATAGAGGCTAAGCTCTCAGGTCGAGTCCTTCGAGGTCGTGATGAGATTGCACGAGACCCTGATACAAGATCCCAAACTGGGAGTTCAACAGATTCACTCAAAGTTGAAAAACTTGTGCCTTGAGATGTAGAGTTTGAAACAAGACAGGACAACCCACCCTGAGATGTCGATGAGTTATGTTGCATAAAATGCAAGGGCCAGGGGCACGATAAGGACCACTACACGTTGTTCACGAATTACCTTGCGGTAAGAGCATTGATGCCACTAAGACTGGAGGCACAAGTAGGACCAAGCACAACACCTACACTATGGTGCGAAATTCATCAAATAGGAGGAAAGCATGCTAGAGATCACTGCCATCTATTATAGAGGTATACATAGAATTCACAGTAGTTGTTTTGTAATTTCTGTAGGTCAGTAGGAAATGATGAGTGTCCCTGTAGAAGTTATCAGCTGCTGATGGATCAAAATCCTACCTACAGAGTTCAGGATAAAAAACGACCCCTCCATCAAAACGTAGGAATGGCGTGCATTGGATTTCAGGGCACGTATGAGGCTGAGGTGGAGGGGCACTAGGAAGAGGTCGCAGACAACTAATTTGTTACAATTGCGTAGGCTAGGGCATTATGCCCACGATTCTATGAATCCAGCGCGACCATCATGCTTGTATTGTACGTTGTTTTATCATGAGATGGAGGACCGTCCCACACTGATAGTGAGGTTGGGTGATAAATTAGCACTCCAACCTCCCCCGATTCAGAATCTGAAAATGATGAGGTATGAGCTACGTGAGGAAGACCCTAATGTAAATATTGTGCCTTGGAGTGGAATTACAATAGGGGATGACAAAGGTGAGCAACCTGAAGAAAGTACCTAGGTTCGAAAGGCTCCAATGAAGGAACCAAAATTTGATTTGGAGCATGCTAAGGAGACTTTCATGGAAGTTAAGAGAAGGTTCGCTTATGCCTCCACTTTAGGAAGTAAAGAGAGACTGGAGTCGAAAATGGACCCATCAATACTTTATGTTCTTGGAGACATGCATGAAGCTACTGTGCAACAGCAAGGCTATAAAGGGGCTATAAGAATCCATAACTAGATGCGATGGGACCATGCCAGGAGAACCGTATGTAGTCCAGAAGCTCCGGAAGCACACAATGTGAACAGGAAGGGAGATGAGATTAACCACGCAGATTAGGGAATATGGTATGGAATAACTGATTCTAGATCTAGGATCGGACGCAAACATCTTACCAAGGAAAAAATGGGAGTGCATGGGTAGGCCTCCATTGCAATGCTCTCCTATCCAACTGCGAATGGTGAACTAGAAAAAGATCCTAGCAATAGGGATATTGCAAGGAATCATAGTACATATCAAAGGAGCATGTGCGCTAGCGTGATAGAGATTTTCAATGATAGAAATCCCTAGCCCATGCTATTGAGATTAGAGTGGGGCACTAACATGAATAGAGTTATAAATCTAAAGAAGCCCAAGATGATCTTTCAGAAAAAATCTCTGTGCATAGTGGTAACTTTAGACCCTACAGAAGGATCGCAATACACATCGCTAGTGAGCGACTACAATAATGATGATGATTTGGACTACATCTACAAGATAACCGCACAAGAGCAAGATTGGGTAGATTCAAATGTGGATGGTCGAATCTCATGGGAGCGCGAAAGCTCTTGCACATTAGATTTTGACGAGGAGATAGAACGATGGTAGAACCAGTTACACGAGGTAACCATGCTCAAATATAACATGATGACAAGATCATTGCACTGCGTAACAACAGAGGTAAGAGATCTACCTGGGTTAAGCGAGCTGGATGACTTCCTGAATAGATTTGAAAAATAAGTGTTGGAACAGTAGCGCTTCGACACTCTGAAATGGGTATTTTGAGCTATGCTCGTAAGATGGTGGGATACGCACCAAAGAAGTTTTGAGGACTAGCGCAATTGCAAAAGAATGATGTGCACATAGCTTTGGAAGCCTTCAAGGTGATTAACGAACAAGATTGTCGAACGAAATGACCCGTGTACCCACCTATCCAGGTGGATATAGACATATGGCATGAACCTTGCACGAATGCATAGAATCCTCACGGTAGGAGACATGATCAGTAAGAAAGTGTGGGTAAGGCAATGGCACAAACGACCCCTTGAGTTGGGACCACGAAGTATGGAAAAACCGAGTACATAGAAGGATGTCCATGCAGAAGCTTTTAACAAAATATGCGAAGCACTGAACAAGGTCCACAATGCGAAGCAGATTGATTGGTACATATGTGTACTAGTGGTTCTATGGGCTTATATGACCGCGTACAAGAACCTAACCATGCAAACACAACCAATGATGGAGTATAAAGAAAATTTTGTAAGCCCTATAGCAAATGAAAAGCTTAGACTGCACATGATAGCGCCGGTAGATATGACGGTTCGCGAAACCTTGGAAGAAGAAATCAAACAGGGAAATTCTAGGCTCCAAGAACTTGAAGAAGAAAGGGTACGATTAAGGAAGAAAAGCTCTCTGGTCGATGCGGAAGTCAAGAAGTTGGAGGACAAGATAAAGGAATATTTTCCCGGTAAAAAGACGAGGGTGATAAGGTAGGATCCACATGATCACGATGACAGGTTTGATGCCTATCGCCGCGAATTGATCAGTTTGATGCCTTGGCTTGGGCCGCACATTGCAGATGTTAAAGTGCACGATGCCACCCGTAACAATAAAAGGTGGGTGTTTTCCTAGAAATGTGTTAGATGACAGAATGAAACTTTACACAGGTGGTGCGACCAACTGACTAGCCGAGTGAAGTACAATCTTAGTGCTCCAAGAAGTTTAAAGGAAGCGTGAGACTATAAACTATTCTACGTCAGGAGTTGCACGATGTTGGAGCTGCGTGCATAAGCAAAGAGTCATAAGGTCCGTGACCGTGCACGGGGGGCTGCGCTGCCGTGCCAGTTGGCCTAAAAGTGACCCTTGAAGTCACTATGCATGATGGGATGCTCGACTTGAGACCAAATAGAGCAGGCGACAGGAATTTAAGACACAATTTATGGGCAAGATTTGGGAAAATCTACCACCAAGAGAGCATTAATGAACCCGATTTGGGGGGAACCATCGAATTCAAATTTAGAAAGTGTCATAAATTACAAGGGGTTTTCCAACAAACAATACTTGGTCATTTACGAATTGAGCTATTGAGCAGAGCCCTGTTTGTTTTGTACCGAGCGTTGATTGAGCACCTGAGTTCGCAAGTGATAGGTTTCTAGACAAGCACTATGGCAGCAGTTGAGGAATTTATGGAAATAACATAAACGACCATCAAAGAGGTCGCATAGGCCCTGACTATGGGGGATGCTCTAGAAGGCACCTGGATTGTGGCAGAAATCCAAAAATTCTAAGTCTTGAAGGCACATGTTCAACCTTGGATCGACAAGGCCTTCACCATCACAGCAGAAATTGAAGGCAAGCTCACACACATGGAGGGGATATAGGCACAAATGCAAAGAAGCACTTCCGACACTGCAGTCTCGGAACAACGCATGTAGCAGGTCCAGCAGGAAGCAACTCAATGTGCTGTCGACCTTGCCACAGTTTGAGCAGAGTTAGAAGGACTCCACGCAAATATCTCCGCGTCGATAGAGTGACTCGAGGGAAAGTCACGATGTTTGTATTGGGGGCTTGTTGGGCATGGAATCCCCCCAAGGCATGTTTTGGGGCTTAAAGCCCAAGTTTGACCAAATATTTTTGTAAAAGCTCCATGAATTGTGGGCGTGGAGTGAAAAATTATGATAGAGTCATAGGGTTGTATGCCCTCATTTTGTAATGTAATGTTAGCTTAATAGACCTACCCATGGTCCATGGACCATGCGATTGTATAAATAGAGCAAGGCTCTAAGTGTGTAAGATAACCAATAGGCAGAATAAGAGGAGCATGAAGAGTCTAACTGATTGACTAAAAGTGTAAAGGGTGTTTTTGGGTCATAGAGTAGGGGAAGGCTTTACAGTTGAGTGCACAGAGGCCTAGTAGTCTACAGCTGAGTGCGTGGAACCCTGTAGCTGAGTGTGCAGGGCAGCTCGAGTCTGCAACCATTGGAAGAATCAATAAAGAGAAGTTTACCATATTTCTGTCCATATTTTCTTATTTTAATATATGATTGGGTATAATTTGCAAGTATTATATTTATTTGCTACAAAAAATTATATGAATGTTTTGTATAACTAATTATAACGTAAGATATCCAAGTACATGAAGGTAATTAACTGGTATAGGAAGATAAGTAAGATCTTAGGAAATAGCGTAGGGCACAACTCTAGTAGTGTGGAAGCTCCACAACCCGTGGTTAGGGCTGCATGAAGGCAATGTATCAAGGTGTTAGGAACACGGAAGTGCACGAAGTAACATGTGCATAGGGAAAAACAGTGGGACCATTCAAACCTCTCAGACATCTAGATGGTGCGGAAACCTGGTTCTAGAACCCTCCCATATTACTCTAGGTAAGACCTCAGTCTGCGTTCCATGAGCTGTTGCTGAAAGGGCCAGTAGTACAGGGCTTATTTTGGCTAATTAACTCTGAACCTAGGTTAGGCCCCAACAATCCAACAATCTTAAACCTATTGGATTAAGTGATAAACATAATTCTCTCCTTTCCAAACAATAAACATACTATTATAAAGTATGTGTGACGTGCCAAGTAAAAGAAGTCACGATGTTTCCAAATAAGTATATGGATAGGATAAGAACAAAGATTTGCATTATAAGATGTGGCTGTGAACATTCTCTAATCAACCATGAGATTTTATTATGATTTTTAGGAAAAACATGATTAGTAACTAAAGGTTCTTGTTTTTTAGTTTGTCTTACTATAGATGTGAGGCAATCGATCGCTGGTTAGATAAGGCTTATCATCAAGCAGAAGAATGGATAATGGCAATCTGGATTCCAAGAAAATACTATCTCCTCCGATGCCCATAAATAAGTGAACAATCTTGATCAGCTAGAAATATAACTAATCGAGGTGGCTCCACGCACACACACAAGGCTTATGAAAGCTCGAAAGTCAAAGTGTTTAGAATGATTTTGACCTAGGACTAGAGCGTAGATCTCGTCGTCCTAATAGCAGAGGTGTGAATGGTTCGTCAATCTGAGCTCATATGAGGGAGAACGAGCCAGTCAAAGTTTTGGTAAAAGTTGGGTTGTGGGCCAGGTTTAAGTGTCCTAGAATTTGACCAACCCTGAGTCATGAAACCTAGCTCCGGAAATTGGTTGAAATTGCGGCCTCATTAATTTTCCCAATATCCTTTATTTTCTAAATATTTGAAAATGGGCCCTATTTAAGTAAAAAATTAAAAAAAATATATTGTGGTGGTGGGCCAGCACCCCCGCGACCCTCAAAACCCATTGCATAAAAAAATATTTATTTAAAAAGATCGATGGGCCATAAACCTCACCGGCCTAAATGCAACCACAAAAAACAAATTTGAAATGAGCCCGATGCGCTCCAACCATCACCATCAAGCTTTATGCATAACATTAAATGGGGTGGGCACGGGCCACCTCCGGTGGACCCGACCCACACCACAGAGCTACCACCATACGTGATATACACATTTATTTTGGGACCGGCGGGGGTCGAACCTGCCCGAACCATGTGGCCGACCCGCAAGTCGGTAGCTCCATAAAAAGAGCGCCCCACCATAAATGAACACCCATAAACATTAATGTGGTACCACCACGAAAACTTAATGTGTGCCGATGTGTGGGAGACATAGGGTGGGCTTCCCAATGTGGACCTAAATTCCTCTTAAATAAGAGGAAAAAAAATCATTTTGTTTAAAATCTATAATGTGAAACAAATAGGAGGGGCGGGGTTTGACCACCCGACCCCTCCTGAACCAATTCCTAACATAGCCATTGTGCCACAACCAATTAATTGGCATATCCACCCGAGATTTAATATGAACCTTCATTTGCATAGTGTGCCCAGGATGGAGGAACCGGGAGTGGGAACGGATTTTGAGACAGGAGGAGGCTATGCACATAGTTCGAAGCGACATTCTGTAGGAGGGCCGAATTTTCACTTTGTTAGATTTTGACAAATGTTATATGGTCTCAGTACTTCTCGATGCCATAAATGCAACGACATTATATGTTTCTCCATTAGAGTTCTACATTTTTCGGCCATTTTTTAGTATGCAGGTGGAACCATGATTGCTGCAAAAACAGGGAGTGGAACCATGATCCTTGAAATTTTTCCGACGACGTAATTTTTCTCCATGTCAGAAAATAGTCAAGTTTATAGTTGTTTTTCATGGTTTTCCATAGGCATCAGAATGGAAAAGTCAGATTCACTTTTGGGGTTGTAGATTTCCAATCCACCCATGGAGAAGAATCTTTGAGGAATCTAGGGGGAATCTAAAAGATTACTTCAACCCCAGATTCTAAATTTCTAAAAATTCAGAAATTGGACAGTCGATTTTGCACTATTCTATGCCAAAAATCTGATGGTAAGTTTAGATTTTTCATTTTCTCATTCTATTCTTCAACCACTTTTCTAAGTGGAATGCAGGTGTTAGCATTTATGTGCGAGTAGTCATTTTCATGCGATTTGATGCCATGAGATCGATGGCAGGAACAACTTCAGTAGTTTGACATCTGCTTCTTCAAATGGCCCTTGGATGTGAGGTATATGTAGTGTGTTCATGTACTTCTTTTTCCATGCATTGTGCTGCACAGATCCCTATTCAATGCTTGATGTGGCATCTTGTTTCTTACTCGATTTCATGATTCCTGCTTGATGTGATGTAGAATCATCTATGTCATGTACTTGTTGTCATGATTTATCATGTTATGTTTTGAGATCCCTTCATTTTATGTTAACGGGATACTCATGTTGTCGTCGTGCATGTTTGCATTGAGATCCATTTTATGCTATGTTGGTGGGATGCTCCTCATGCATGAGTTTGTGTCATATTGATAGGAGTCCTTTGACTGAGAGTTCCTGTAGTGGAACATCTCTTGGAGCCACTCCTGTGTGAAGGAATTTTCCTTGTATGATAGTGGCATCACCTCTTATGTACATCATTACTATTGACAACAATTAATGCAGCGACCTACACCATCTTGACTCTAGGGCCTAAAGACGTAGTCCCTCCTCGACGAACTCTGTTATCAATGTCTATGTTTTCATGTGTTGATGATTGTCATGTTATTGTTCTTTATAGCATGCAGATGTATTCATTTATGTTCTTTTAAATATGCAATTTAACACATCACGAAAGTAAAAGGTTTTGGAAGGGTCCTTCGTCACACCCGTACCTGGATCAAGTGGTAACATAGCAGCCTTTGCGTTGATGTGAATTGCAGCATGAACACCAGAACGTGTAGCAACAGAGGATGAAAAATCAATGTATGAGACCATGCTTAACATTCTCAAAAGAGTGGAAATAGTGTATGAAACTCTATAGAAAGAGACAGAGGGAAAGGATCGATTTGAGCTTTAGTTGAAAGCCATGGAAGAGGCCCTGGAAGAACAAAAGCACAACAAACATAATCTTCAAACTGAGAACGCTGAATTGAAGATGTGTCTACATGAAGAGAAAGAGGATAAACATAGTTTTCTATGACAGCTGCAAGACAAGGAAGAGGCCTTGGAAAAGTTACAGCATGACCTATGTGAGTTAAAAAGTAGTTCTCCATCTTCATGTATATTTCTGGATGATGATTTTGTTGTTTTCTAAAATCACACCATAGGAATTGGCTCCAAACTCTTGAAGAGAATGATGTATGAAGGAAAAGTTTTTGGCATTAATGGCCAAGGAATTTTCAACCCCATAAAAGTAGAAGAATTACCCCATCAAGTAGGACTTGGGTATGTCAGAAAGAATGTTGGCGAATGCGCCATGATAGTTAGCGGACCACCAACAATAGATTATGAGAAGCTCTCATCAGTTCTCTCCAAATCGACAGAGGAGGTAAAAGATTTCTGCCCTTTCTGTTTCATCTTCACATAGTATGATTTCTATTGGAGATGTAGAGATCCCAATTACAGGGACAAACATGAGGCTCCTCACCTGGAAGAAGCATGAGAAGGAAGAAAAACTTGGTGTTACTAACCAAGGCATAACTCAACTATTGGAGGTTGTGCAGAGACCTCAATTTGCAGGCTCGAGATACACCAAGGGAGAATGCTCGAAGGTGTCAGATTCTTTCGAGACATTGTTGAAATCATCAAGAAAAGAGATTGATGGGAACACATCCCCATTATCCCATGGTAGTTTCCATTACAAGGAAAGAGCTGAGGCAAGCTCTTGTCACCATACTTACACTAGAGACAACAAGGAAAGGTATAATCACTCTTGACATTCGAATGTTCATTTCAATTATGATCATGTTGTTAATGATGAATGTAAAACATGGCATTGAAATACATGTACCTTTTGTGGATTACATAACCATACATTTTCTAAATGTTGGAAAATAACGATAGCACCCAAAAGGATGAGGCATGAAAGACCCTCTCAACAGCATAAAAAGAAACAGGTTAAGAAGATTTAGAGGAAGAAAACCTATTGTAGTCATTGCGACAGAAATGGCCATCAAAGAGCCACTTGTTGGAGGCTCCATCCAGAGCAGCACCTTAAATACAAAGCGTCGGTGCATGAACCAGGTGAAGTAGTTGTGAAACAAGCAAAACTGCCACAAGGAGGTGACCCATTCACCTTGATAAGTGAAAAATGGTTGTATATATGTTAGCCCGTCTAGCCTCATGGACCTACAGAGCCCTTAATATGCCCAGTAGGTTGGTCCTGGTCAAAGTTGTTTTATAATCAATGCCTCTCTATCTTTTCTCACTATTGGCCGCACCAAAATGGGTACTTCAAAGAATAAAAAATCTACAAAGAAACTTTCTTTGGGGATTTGTAGGCCAAAATAGAAAATGAGCATTGGTCAAATGGAACACGGTTTACCTTCCCAAAATAGACAGAGGAGTGGGACTTCGAGATCCTCACCACAACAATGCAGTTATGGGAGCAAAGTTATGGTGGAAATGGCTCTCAGATCCGAACACACCATGGGCCACTCTTTGGACTACCAAATATGCAAATAACAGACTGCTAGAAGATTTAATCAGACTCATAAACAATGAAAATGTCTCATTGATCTGGAATGCAGCAAGATAGTAGAGTGCACTAATATAGCAACAATGTTTTTGGGAAGTTAGAGATGGTAGCAATGTTTACTTCTCGGTTGACTCTTGGCAACAAAAACCATGGCTAAGCAATATGTACAATCCTCCACATGCAGTTGTTTGGGCAACACAACAACAGGAGAGAGTAAATCAACACTGGACCCAAATTATTAATCAAGGATACTAACAATGGAAAATTGTAGAACAAATTATAGAACAGGGCACAAAGCAACTCCATAATGAGATTAACACAGAACTCATTAACAGAAAAATCTGATTCTCAGATAAGAAGGATATACTAAGATGGGGATATACCCCATGAGGAATTTTCACTACTAAGGGAGCATACAACCTCATAACTCGCACTCAAGACATGAAAGATCCCATCTGGGACAAAATCTGGTCTCCTGATATTGTGCCCAAGATCTCTACTTTTCTCTGGGTGTTATGTCAAGAAAGGATACTTACTTGGGAAATCCTAAGGAAAAAAACTTCCACAAACCCTCAAGATGCCCTAATTGTAGCCAACAGGAAGAGACAATACAACATCTTATGGACACATGCTACCTAGCTAATAAAATCTGGGAGAAAACTGAATTCAGATGTCTAAGAAGCAGCAGAGAAATAGGAGATATCACCAACACCATTCGAAACTAGAGAATTGATCCTTATAAAAGTAGATTACTAAACTTTCTATGGAAAACTGTCCTAGGCCTTCTCGTGTGGACTTTATGGAAAGAAAGAAACAAATGCGTTTTCAAAACCCAAAGCACCCCTCTTGAGATCATATGGAACAACCTATGTAACAGTCTACAGGAAACGATGGCACTTTTGAATCTGGCATGAAGAGGACCTGCCTTCCCTTCCTCAAGAAAAGAACATTTAGGAGAAATAGCACCTTCGACTTACGCAGACTCTTGAGCTCCCCTAAAACTCTCTCAAATTCCCAGTGCAACAAGTAAATGGTAGCCTCCTCCCCAAGGAATGATACAATTAAATTTTGATGAAGCATCCAAAGGCAACCCAGGCAAGGCTGGATACGGTGGCATCTTCAAAGATCATAGAGGTAATCCTTTAAAGGTCTTCTTTCGATCGATAAGCTGGGATATGGATAATTCAATTGAACTCGAAGGATTATGGCAAGGAATTTTTTTAGCTCAACAGCATGGGTTTTTTTCCCATAAAAATAGAAGGAGATTCTCAAATCCTTATCAACATGGCTAATCGGATCCTCCAAGGCACTCCTGCTTACAAAGTAGCTGATAGCTAGAGATTAGTAGCTAGATTGGAGATCATTGAGAAATGGCTCCTAATTAACAGAGCTATCACTTTCCATCATGTCAAAAGGGAAACCAACAAAGTAGCGGATCTCCTAGTGAATCTAGGAGTCAACAATGATCGAGTATTAAATGTCAGCTTGTTTCATATTGTAAATGATAGCTCTCATCTACAGGAATGCACTGACCTGGTGCAGCATTAGGCAGAACTCCAGGATGCAGGTGAATAAATGTGCTGTCATAGCGCAGAAGAAATGGGATGGCAAATGGCTAATCCAACTGGTCACCAGCACCTTCCCCCATAACTATATTGCAGGCATTTATGGTGATTTATTACGATGCGTGGGATGAGATAGAATGGATCTGATGATAAAAATGACACTCTTGAATCAATTTCCCCATTCTCCATTTCCTCTGAAACGTATCTGTCTCCCTGATGCCATAGAGCTGAGCCTGCGCACGACATCAGGGAGAAGAGGCCA